>CM060915.1:282200730-287453230 GCA_030737875.1 Allium sativum
ATATTGTCACAATACCAAACCAGGGACCATTTCAAATATCCTGAAATATCAACATTGGAAAATCACGCAAGTGTGTTTTTTGGCAAAAAAAATTCAATCAATTGTTTCCAAATATACAAGTAGTACAACTAGTGCGAGGCCCGTGCTACACATACGGGTAGTGTATATAACTCATTTGGATTCTTATGGATACTCTATCTAAATTGTATTATTTTCTCTTTCTTTCTTTCTCCAATTTCTATTTTTGTTATCGGATTTTCTTTTTAATAATTTTATATTTTGGTTGTTTTCCAAGTGAATAAATCCTGCATCATGTTTGATTGTTGAATGTTTTTAGCGTTGAATTTATCTTTCATATTGAGGGTGCAACTAAATATTTAAAGAACACAATCTTTATATTAATATTTTTCTCCCTTTGCTTATGTATTTGGCTTGAAATTATGAGATTAATATTGTGTGCCACTACACAAAAATAGTAATTGATAAAATATTGATGTATATCATGGTAAATAATGTTATTAGCAGTAAACGCATGGTTTAAAGCAGTGAAATAAAGCTATGACTGGATTGTCTTGCTGAACTGATAATAGATACTAAACTGACATTTGATACCCTTAGTAACTGACCAACATGAATTTTTTCCGACAATACGTTGTTTGAACGGCTTGGACCAAATTTTGATTTCTCATTGCAAGTAATATTTTCCTTGGGTAAATCCCATTGGAGAACACTCAAGAGCAACATATCAATGAGTAAACATACAAAGCTGAACATTACATTGCAAATAGTAAGGCATATTCTATTTCAACGTTGAAATTCACTGTGTATCCATAGTCATTTGCAACAAAAATTGTAACAAAAATACTGCTTGCAATCTTCCCTCTTTTGCTTGTTTTAGCACAGTACAGTAAGAAAATTTAGAGTCTTAAACAAAATTCCTTTATAAATCATAAATACAAATATAGCAGCATGCACATACAGCAGCAACTAGGGTTGTCAATGAGTACCCGAAAAATTCGATATCCGTCCGAATCCGTATCTGAAATATCCGTTATCCGGCATTATCTGAAAAGCGGATATTGATATCCGATATCCGAAAAGTTTTTCGGATACGGATATGGTTATAGTGATATCCGTATCCGCAAAATATCCGTTCGACTAATTAATGTAATATATATTACTCAAAACAAAAAAATAGAGTTAACAATTATTTTGTAACTATTGGATGTTACTATCATATAAACTTTTGTCCATTTTTAGTGAAAAATGGTAGTTTTTGTGTTTAAGTTTGTAATATTTTTTGATATGCCTATGGATATTAGTAAAAATCAATGTTTCATCATCACATTTTTTTTATTTTCTTGTTTTATACACACATTAGTATAAAAATTATATTACGTTGATCCAAACTTTTTTATTTATACTCTTAAATTTATTAATTACAGACGAAGTGGATAAATATCCGATATCCGTCCGTATCCGAAAATTAAGCGGATACGAATATCCGATATCCGAAAATTAAACGGATACGGATATCCGATATCTGAAAATCGGATACGGATATGGCACTGTTCGTATCCGAAAACATCCGTTGACAGCCCTAAGCAGCATATATTATAAGACACCAGCCAGTTGAGAAATAATGTAACAATAACATAACTCAACTACGATCCACATGGCAAAAACTATATTATGACCACAATTTACAGTGAAACCGGACATGGCTTCCATGTAATTTGTATCATGAGTAAATGAAGATAAATAATTATTCCATGGAGCTTTCATTTTAACACCAGGAACTCCAAAGAAAATTGAATCACAGTCTCTGTCACTGACTTCACTTTTAACTTTCTTTGGTTCTACCCATCAACAGCCAACAAAATAAATATGAATATATTATAATTATTTTAATTACATCTTCCCAATATATATGAACTTTAAACAGGCGTTTTAAGTCTAGTATTATTGCAGTCTCATTCATAAGACGAATAATAAATGAAAATATTTAAGGTCAATTTCTATCGCATAAAACCAGACTAATTCGAATAGCCTGTCATATTTTTCTCAACCAAATCAAAAGTAAATAATTCTGGGATATACTTAAGTCAAAGAATTAGATGTTTACACCAACACCCTAATCGTGGAGTTCTTTGAAATATTTAGGTAGGTACTGTTAAAAAAAATCTGGAAACAACAATTGTGGAGCCTGTAGCCTTTCTTCCTTGATCTACATGATTCCAATGTAATAAAATGCTGATTTTTCATTTTAGTTTGGCTAATTTGTTTGATAAGATTTCAATAAGCTGAATAATTAATAATAATAGTTTTAAATAACCAGTAACAACTTGCAGCATGAAGGTATAAAACCAAACTATGTAATGAAAACGTACAAATTGGAAAACTTTATAACTGGATTGGACATGTTAGCATTGAGTTGAATTTATTATCGAGTATCACATATAGTCCATCAGGAGTTGGTTCATGAACAATCAATTTGAGAATAAAAGGATGAATTTACATAATGCATATACTTGAAAGCATGTTCCATTAACTCCACAGGAATATGAACGCGTGACAGAGGTGCACATAGTTTTTGTTAGGTTAAATGTGCATGTCCTGACCAAAAATTTCATACCCTCACTAAATTGTAATTGAAATAGGTTCCGGTAAGAATTCAGGACATATCTAGAGAGTATAAACATCAGTAGACCGATAGGAAAACTTTCCCACACAAAATTATACAACTACTTGAAAATTGGCCATCAAGCAAGGGAAGAAACTCATAGAGCTCATCGTAAATTATTTGCAAAATTAGCACTCATTAAACGTGGTAATACATTGAAAATAATGTCTTTTAGAATTGGGATAACAAATGGTGATCTAAATTAAAGAACGACATAGTTACTGAGAAAAACATCTTCAATTTAGGTCAAATAATACAATTTATAGCCTGGAAGGAAGTCGTAATGTAGCAAACATACACAACGGAAATTATACATAGCATACTTGGTTAAAAAATTGTCAGGTTAACCTACAAATTCTCAACACTGACCAATGCTAACTTAGTAGTCACGTATGCCAGTCCAAACTGCACTTTCACACATACCATGCATTTTTTCACATAAATGGTTTCATTCAAATACTTACCTCCCCTACACATGTTTACAGCCGTATTGAGTTCCGGGAAGCCTACCATTGGAGTTGTATCCTTCTCAGTCCTGTTGAATTCAGTAGATGTAGTGTTCTCTTCCTAAGCTTGTAAATCTTCTTGTTCATTTTAGTTCGTTGATGGTACCCGTTCTATCCAGATCGCCCAACAGTGTAGGAAACCCTATCAGGATGCAGCCCGTTCTGTCAGATGCAATAATCCATGATCTGCAATTGCAGCGTTGATATTTAAAATGTCAAAATTTGTCAATCAACCATGGTAATATGTTTCTTTAGGAACGGCTGAAAATTACCTTTATTTTCTATAACACTATCATGAAGAAACTTTTACAAAAAGGTACAAATATTAATTAAGCGGTTAAGCTTGACAACATATACAATTGGATGCATTCATATATGGATAGCCGTACTTGTCTCTGAAACCAAATGGAATACAGGATATTCACATCCAAGAATATAGATAGATGTTAAATATTTATTATAAATATTTGTGGCACATTAGTCAGATCTGTGAGAAGAACTTAACTTTAAATTTTATTTAGAGCAAAACAGTATATAGAATGTGGGGTATGAGATTATAATCTTCATGTTAGGCAGTGCCATGTCCCAATAGTGAACGTCCTCGTGTTTGGTAAGAAATCATGATGACCAAATAGAAAATGTTCAAATATAATTGCAAAGTTTGAAACAAAAAAATTATTTTGCCACAACCAATACCTAACTACATCAACTGGAAACTGCTCGGGTGGATACCTAGTGCCGAAGGATCCCGTATTCAAGCGAAGGACTTCCTAGACAGTCTCTTATCTGGTACTATTCTCACGGCTTTCCAGGCTCTAGGGGTGGTCAATTAGTGCGCGCAGCCAAAAAAAAAAGACATCTAAATAAATGAAAATAAATATTTTAGTCGTTTCTGAATTTGAAAAATTCAAAGTGACAGCCAACGTATATTATTAGGAAACAGTGCATGTACCATCTTAATACCGAGAACAGTTGCAATCAAATTGATGTAAATATGAGATTAAATCATAAAGCTTTATGCATTTTTGAAACTACAGTCCGACATATGGCTAAAATGTTAATGTTATAATGATACATATATAACAATGATCATCTTAGAGAACAGCTATTAACTTCAAGATAAGAAATATCAAAATGGGAGATCACAAAACTTACAACATGTTGAGTAATGATTTAGTGACTTCGAGAAACAGATTATTTGATCTTGCAACTTCACTCAAAAAGTTTTTGTTGTTGGTTCTCTACAAATTGGGCCCCTGTTGCTGCGAAAGATCTGCATCTGCCTAAAACCTTCAACCATCAAATAATACTAACATAAGAGGGACAATTTTCAAATCAAAAATGTTATTCAACCCAAAAGAAATTTCATCAAAATCTGCGGTAGAGACATAATTTTCGGATGGACCCACATTAAATGATGTAAAATGACGTATTTGCCCCCATGAATTCAAGCATTTTCACAGCCCAGTATTATTTAATAGAATATGATTTGGTCATTATAGCAGCTCCCTTTTCAAATAAAGCTCACAAAAAAGTGAAGAGTTTGTGATTAGCATATTTACATTAAATACGGTAGTCGGTTATTGATCTAAGAGTATTGAATTTGACATAATATCCAGGCAAGAGCAGACTATAATGGCAAACATATTAAACGTATTATTATTTATTGGCAACCAGTATTGACCTAGTTTAAAGCATGATGTTGCTAAATAATGATGGAATTTTTTAATGTAATTCACTGTAATCGAACATTCATCAATTACACAGCAGTAATCACACAAGAAATACTTGACTCAACACATGAATGACCGCTACTTATGCAGCTAAAATTTACCCCTGGTGGAATCGCAGAGATGCAAGATAAGAAGTAAGGATTAAAAGAATCGAATCATCAACTGAAGAAAGAGCAAGTTTATGATATTAGGTGGATACCAAAGCTGTGAAATTAGCAGGTGAGAAACTAAACTATAGGATATAGGAATGATTAAAGTATCTGTGTCATCCTATTCCAAAATGGAAGGGTATTCTACACGATTTCTTAATGGGGTTAATTTTGTGTCCACATTTTGTGTTCTTTTAGACTTACCCTATATATGGGAGCAGCTATTGAGACACAAAATTACACACAAATTTATGTACACAAAATTTCGATCATAAGATTTGTTTGTCTTTATGTGTGAGGTGTAATTCATGGGTAGATCCAATGGTTCATATTTTATGTGTTTAATTTTGTGTCCACATTTTGTGTTCTTTTAGACTTACCCTATATATGGGAGCAGCTATTGAGACACAAAATTACACACAAATTTATGTACACAAAATTTCGATCATAAGATTTGTTTGTCTTTATGTGTGAGGTGTAATTCATAGATAGATCCAATGGTTCAGATTTTATGTGTTTAATTTTGTGTCCACATTTTGTGTTCTTTTAGACTTACCCTATATATGGGAGCAACTATTGTGATAAAAAATTACACACAAATTTATGTACACAAAATTTCGATCATAAGATTTGTTTGTCTTTGTGTATGAGGTGTAATTCATGGGTAGATCCAATGGTTCAGATTTTATGTGTTTAATTTTGTGTCCACATTTTGTGTTCTTTAAGACTTACCCTATATATGGGAGCAGCTATTGAGACACAAATTTATGTACACAAAATTTCGATCATAAGATTTGTTTGTCTTTATGTGTGAGGTGTAATTCATGGGTAGATCTAATGGTTCAGATTTTATGTGTTTAATTTTGTGTCCACATTTTGTGTTCTTTTAGACTTACCCTATATATATATATTTATATATATATATTTATCATTATTTTAGAATTATAATAATTTTAAATGACTTCATTTCACAGAAAGATAGAATGCTTCTCTCCTTGGTCTTAAATGCCTCTGGTTTTTGTTTCCCTGAAATGGTTCAAATTGCCGACTTTATAGGTTAGGAGTACCTCGTCTCAATGAAGGGAAAGAAGAAGCACAAAAAAGGTGAATCAATATTTACAATACAAATAACATCAGCAATAAATCTAATTTAAGACCAAAATGAGCAGTAGTATTTAATCATATATAATGGCTGGTTAGAATGTTCAATTAACAATATCTAGCATTAATTTCTATCTATATGCAAGTCTAACAGTAATCAAGAAAGTGAACATATACTATTAATTCATATATTCATTGATTTTTCTAATTGATACAACTTTAAGAAAATCTGAACACGCCTTTCTTTTGATAAATTTAGTTGGAAAATAAATTTTGCTTGAATCTTCAATCAGCTCAATGTTACATATTACAGTAACTGAACATCAGCTCAGCCGGATTACATCCTATGTACTGCTACCATTTCAAACAATTCGTGAAAATTATTATTAGCAGAATTACAGGTAACACAATAAGCATCGTTAATGAATGAATTAAAGACCAAAATGAGCAATAAATAAAGTTTTAATTGTTAAACATTTGTATAGAATTTTTATTTAAATATATGCAGCATTAATTTCCATCTCTATGAAAGTCCCACAATAATTAAAAAAATGAATACACATTATTAATTTATGTCTTTCAGTATTTTTTTCCTACTAATATGACTTTAAGAAACATCGGGTAGACACTTCTCATTTTCATACAGTTGGATGGAACATAAACTCTGATAGAAATCTTAATTAACTTAGTGTTACATATTACAGTGACTAAATACTAAGTGAGCAAGGTTACAAACTTTTTGCACTGCTAGTATTCCAAATTCACTCTAAAAAATATTATTAGGGAATATAACAAAATTAAGTGAGAAAATATAATATGACTAATTCATTATTTCCAACCACACAATCAATAGTTATAAACTTACAATACAATAGGCACCAGCAATAAATGAATTAAAGATCAAAATGAGCAGTAAATGATTATTATATAGAAAGGTTGTTTAGAATGTTTATTTAGATATATCTAGCATTAATTTCCATCTCTTGCAACTCTTATAGCAATTTAAAAACTGAAGATGCAAAATAAATCCACATATTTCAATAAAAAATTTCACTGATACAACTTTTCAAAAAATTGCAAAGAAACTTCTCGTTCTGATACAATTAGTTAGAATATGAACTTTCATAGAATTCTTAATCAATTCAATGCTATGTATCTCCGTACCTAAATATTGGATCAGCTTGGTTGCAGCCTTTTGTACTGTTATTATTTCAAAATCTTTGTAATAAATATTATTAAGAAATCCAACAGAATTAAATAAGAGAATACTCGTATAATAGATTCATTATTTCCAACCACACAATCAATAGTCATAATACAAAGTCTGATAACGTGCAAATAGTTTGATGGCCATCAATAATTTCTACCTTATACTTTCGTATGTTTCTATAAATATCCAATAACATATTATACTCCAGTAACCCAGTTGACAGATTAGACTTGCACTGTAGATCTAAAACAAATAAACTCATTATTAACTGATTTTTTCATTGTCCAAAATTATTTACAGTAACTATAACTAAAGTAGAACGATCTATGACAATTATTAACAAATCACGATTAAGACATCAACCTAAATCCAAAATTAAATCAAACTAATGTAAGATTAATATCTTTATCCCCGCTCTTTTGTCAATCCAAATCATAACAAAAAATTGTAAATGGTAAACCTTTTATCAATCAACGTCCTAAGTTATGAATGAGACATAATATATACTTCATTAAGCCATTTCAATACTTTGCTAATCAACATCAAATGAGTTGAGTATATAAAAGTAATATGAACAATTTTTTGTTTACTTAATGTGATTATTCTGCAACTACTAAAGTTATTTGGACTCACGGATAATAAGTTTGTCCTTGTTCCCACTTCCCACATTAGGAAGAGCATTTTGGTTAATAAAATAATGGGTTGAAGATCAATTATAATAAGTGAAGTAATAATGTGCAAGTAAAAACACACATAGTTGGACATGTCAAATACAATACAAAGGAAAGCCATAGAGTAAAAATTTAAGTGTACAGGTTCTTGGCTCAATTTATTAAGGTCATTCATACACAGGAAAATAGTGAAATGTTATGATTGCTTGCAAAATTATATTTAGCAAATAGCAATTTTGAAAGGAAAAAATTAAAGCAAGTATACCTAACCGAACAATATATAAAATAAACTGTAATAGTATTACTATATATAATTTTTGCAATACAAACTTACCAAGATATATAATTAAAAGCAGCAGTATATTAAATGTTAAGGTAGGCCTTGATAAAAGGTTTATACTCTCTACCCACCATAGAAAAATAAGTCAATAATATTGCATCTCAGATGAAGATAAACAGCGTTTAAATCAGAACTCATATAAGTGGTTGTAGAATTTCATTTCTATTCAATACCACATTGTACATAACGATTTATTTTAAGACATTCTTTAACACTTACTACCTTAGTTTTTTCAGTTCATATACTTGTATGTGTTATAGGTGATTAGCGGAAAGAGATTTAAACCAACATAGTTTATTTTGGAGTAATGTAGAAAGCAAAGAAAAAGATTTCCATCAATTTGGGTAACTTTGGATATCTAAATTGGCAGTGCAGACTTCAGAGAATGCAAATTGCTTTTAGGTAAAAAAAACAGTTCAATACCTTAAAATATCTAAACTTCTTTTGAACTGAAGTATAGTCATTACCAAGGCACAAATCAACATGTATGCCAATTCAGAAAGAACATGTGGTCAAATATTCATGATAATACATGATTCTTGCTTTGTCGACCTGCAATAGAGTAACATATTTAAGATACTAAGGGGTAAAGATGGAGATGCAATCATTACAGCCAGTATATTAAGGTAAAAATCATAGAATCAAATTCAAATTGAACAAAATATCACTAATTGATTGATTGCAAAGTTACCATGGTCGGAAGATTCTGGTTAGAAGTATTTCCTGTCATCGAAGAGCATGGATGAAGAATTACCGCTTTCCCATCATCATCTATAAATTTTATGGAGACTTAATCATTAGATTCAGCATATTAGGGTAAAATTCATACAATCAAATTCAAATTAAACAAAATATCACTTACGAACAATAAATACGTCTCTGGGAGGAGTAGTAGAATCGCACGGTTGACATAGAAATAAGTAGGGTTGGGGATTGCGACGTAACAGCAACGTCGAGAGGAAAATAAGATAGACAATCAGTTGTAGGGCTGAAGGATGATTGGGGCCAAGGAATAGGCTTCACACAGGTAGTCAGGAGGAAGGATGGTTGGAAATTGCGTTAATTAGGGTTGATAAGGGCACAACGATGTTGGATTATTGTAAGGCGACATGGCGGGTATGGAGGAAATAAAAGGGAAGTCGGTTGAACGGCGGATGGAAGAAATCAGATTATGGGCATTTTGCTATTTTGGCCTTGTTTTTTTTTTCACAAATAGCCTCATTTTACAAAAAATTACAAAAATAGCCCACTTTTGGCCAACTCAGCGCTGAGTTGGCCAAAAGTGGATATTTCTTATGGGCTCAATCATTGATTGCGACCAAAAAGCAAATATTTCTTTTTTAAATCCTGGGGCGCAGATATTGATTGCGCCCAAGGAACCAGGTTCTCTGGTTCCCTGGGGCGCAATCAATAATGGTGCCCCAGGCATAAGTTTTGCAAAACTTATGCCTGGGGCGTAGATATTGATTGCGCCCAAGGAACCAGGTTCTCTGGTTCCCTGGGGCGCAATCAATTATTGCACCCCAGGCTTACGTTTTGCAAAACAATAGAGTTCACTCAGTACAACATAGTTCTAAGGTACAACAGAGATCACTCAACATTAGACTTTGACAATACGGTACAATTCATTCAACACGCTTTAATGCAATTCATTCGGTACAATTATATTCATTCTAAGGTAAGTGCATATGGTCAATAACATTTTGAAGTCGTCTAATCTCGCGTTCTAGTTCGTTAGCATAAGCTATTCCTCTCGGGCTGAAAGGTTCGTCTACCCATTCGCTGTAGTTGCAACCGTTTGGATAGGCTCGACATGTATGAATGTGACGACCTATATCGTTGCCATCATCTCTAACAACAACTTCAAGCTCATAAGCGCAATAGCATCGTACGGGATAGGATTCAACCATGTGTTCATGAACTTCTTGAGGTGGTTGAACTTGTTGAGGTGCTTGAAATTGCTGAGGTGCTTGAACTTGTTAACGTACTAGTTGAAGGGCTTGAACTTGATGAGGGGCTTGAACTTGTTGAGGTGCTTGAAAAACTTGAAGTCCCAACAGGTTTAGCTCTGGGAATTCGTCCGCATACTCTTGAAGTCTCATTCGCTCATACGCTTCTTCTTCGGAGTCGGAGGAAAAGTGAAATTAAATTCCTCATTTGCCTTTTCTTCCTGCCACTTTACCAAAACCCATGTTCACTTCAAGCTTTTAGTAATTTGAAGAACAAAGTTGTGTGCTTCCTTCTCTTTAGCAAAATTGTGCTCTAACAAAGGTACGTACATGAAATTATCTTTAGCGAGATTTAGCAATGAATTTAGCAAGATTTAGCAATGAATTTAGAAGATTTAAAAAAGGTACGTACATTCCTGTGTAGGATGAATCAATGGGAAACGGACGACGACACTTTGTCAAAAGCCTGGGAAAGTTTGGAGTCCGAAGCTTATGACCGCATGACGGTTATTGATGATTCCCAACAAGTGTCCCCAAATCACCGTCGAACGGGAAAAGAAGTTTACCCCGACCCTAAAACATTAGACATGGTAGAACTCCCAGATCACCTTGGCGGTGCATCCCAAACTCATTTTGTTGCGGTGCATGGGGGTAAATATACAAATCTATACCGACCTCTATCAATCGGCGAGGCAGTACCAAGAAAGCTTTGTTACTACGGGTCGGCCTGCTGCGTGGTTCACAAAAATAGAAGCGTTAGTACAGGGCATAGGTTATACAAATGTGCTAGACACGAAATGAGCCAACTTTATCCGAACACCTTCCGAGTTTGTAAGTATACCGAGTGGGTTGATCCTCCGATGTGTCGAAGAGGACATGAGTATGCATTGGAGATGCAAGATGAGAACGACCGCCTGAAGAAGGAGATTTCCGCCTGAAACAACTTAACTCGGATTTAGAATCCCAGTTACCACGATATCCCAATGAGTAGGCAAGACTTGTATCGTTGTACCAGTGTATTACCGTATCCAAATGCTTATGTAGTATGCAACAATGTATTATTCATCGTATTCGAATGCTATTGTATCAGTGTATTAACGTATCCAAATGATGATGTAGTCTGCAACAATGTATTAGTCATCGTATTCAAATGGTATTGCAGCAATGTATTGTCGGAACTGGAGTTAAGAAATAAATTCGATTGCATTCTAACATTACTACAAATAGTTAAACCATAAACTACGAATTACAAATAGTTCAAAGATAAAATACGAATTACAAATAGTTCAAACATAGACTGGGAATTACAAATAGTTCAAACGATACGAAATCCTAATTTACTGACTTACAACGACTTCTCCTATGACCAACTACTCCGCATTTACTGCATTTATTCGTTTTAGGAGCCCGCATTTCATCCATTGTGTTTTTAATTCTAGTTGATTTGGGTCTCCCTGCTGATCTACGCACTGTTGGTGGCAATAAAATTGTCCCTGGAATTCGCTCCAGTAACGTTTATCTGGAATAGGATGAAATTCCGGTTTGTAAGCTGCGTAGTACTTCTTCACCGAATACCACTTCGAGGCAAAGTCATGGTGTTGTCGATTAGCCCCGTTGGTTACATTAGAACAAGCCGCCATTACATGTTCGCATGGAAGGTGCTGAAGTAATGGAATTCTACGCGTACAAGAACAATTGTTTTGATCGAGTAAAACTCTGTATTCCTTGCCGACATGTGAAATTACTCCCCGCTCACCTTCATTATATCGGACGATGCGGCAACGTCCAGCTTCATTTGCCCTTTCACATATCTTCAACTCCCATTTGGGAGTTAGCTTTGCCGTCGCTGGCATAACAAGCTCTCTTCGTTTACAAAAATAATCTACCGACCGAAAAAACGTACGCGCAACTAGAGCTTTGACGGGCAATGATCGTGCACCTCTAAGTACACCATTAAAGCTTTCAGAAGCATTTGTCGTCATGACATGAAACCATGACGTATCATTATCAGGAATGCTAACAACGGTCATGCTGTCAAGTGAAGGATCTGGATTTTCCTCTCTCAAATCTTGATCCTCTAGTTCCATGTCGACATCAGGAATATTGGGTTCAACGTTACATTCTGCTTCGGTGGCTTATGTGGGATACCTGTAGTACACAAGCGGCAAACTCTAAAGTACATTTAATACACTACATAAATTTATAGCGATAACACTAGTAACTTACTGTTGGGTCATCCGATACACTTCGGTGCACATTGGGTCCATCGGCGAACAACGGTAACTTGTAGATGGTGCGACGGAATTTTGTGTCGTGAGGTAATTCGGTACAAACCTGAAATATACACACTTTTTAGAACCATACAAAGACAATGGTAGTATTGTGAAGGGGGAGAATTCTAAATTTCGATTTACCCGTGCGTTATATTTTGGACACTTTCCTGCGTCGGATATGGATAGCTCGGTAGCGATGGATGATTCAAATTCATGTACGGATTAAAGCCAAAACACATTTGTTGTTGCTCATACGAGGGAACGCTCATATTCGGATACGGATAACAAGCTGCGGGAGCCGATACCACTGGTGTAACGGCTGGCTCTGTTGACAATCTCTGCTCTTTCATAACAAATAATTCAATAGATTTTAACACAGATGACAACATAATTTCAACGTCGTCATCGTCTTTGATTTTAATTGCCTTAGATCCGGAATCTGTCAGCCAATTGCAAACTAACTCAATGTCAAACTCAACCGGATTAATTTTAGTACGTTTATACACGGCATGCTTCACGAAATTTGACCATTTTAAAACTTTTGCCGGTTTGCTAGATCCACCGTTATATATTCCACATTTATGTTCATCAATAACCAATTCTCCATCGTAATAGCATATAGTTCCAATATAATTTGGCGCCATTCCAATCTATTCTAAAACCAAAATAATTTTAACTAAGATGGGTAAAATAGAATTAACCATAAAAAAACCAAATTCATACCTTTTGATACTCCAAATGGCCAAAATAGCTTCCTCTTAACTTTGATCTTTAATCAACTTGGATTTTGATATCTTTTAAAGGATTAGAAGTTTAGGGTTTTGGGGTTTGGAGTGAGAAATGGGTTATAATGGTAAATGGGAGAAGGAAAGGTAAAGTAAGTATAACTGGGTATAACTATCTGCTTTTATATAAAAAAAACACTTTTTGGGCGCAATCATTGATTGAGCCCATGTGTTTTAAAAAAAACACTTTTTGCGCGCAGTCATTGATTGCGTCCCAGGGAACCAGAGGTCCAGAGAACCTGGTTCCTTGGGCGCAATCAATATCTGTGCCCCAGGATTTAAAGAAGAAAAAAAATTACTTTTTGGGCGCAATCAATGATTGAGCCCATAAGAAATTTAGCCAACTCAGCGCTGAGTTGGCCAAAAGTGGGCTATTTTTGTAATTTTTTGTAAAATGAGGCTATTGGTGAAAAAAAACAAGGCCAAAATAGCAAAATGCTCGATTGTTAAAGAGAAGAAGAAACGCGTAACCAAAAAAGGGACAGATGTCACACCCTAAAAAATGGGAAGTTGGTTGAACGACGGATTCTCCAGCATAAGTAATAGATTAAAAGCAATATTATCATTAAAATTAAAGGTTAATAATTAGAAAAGACACATATGTATAAATTCATATATATCGATAAAGTTTCTTAAAATGAATAAATAAATAAATACCGGAACGTTCTAGGATAACAAAAAGGATAGTGTGTAGGCTTGGGTTTGGAAAATATGGTTTCCTGCTTTCCTTGCCTGTCCCTAACTGATCCGACGAATGAGATAGTTAATTTGAAGTTAAGTGAATTTAGAAAGAATTGGAATTTGATTTATTAAGTGAAAAGTAAAAGTAGAATTTTGAACTGAAAATAATTTGGAAAGTCAATGTAAATTACTTTAAATGGTTTACATGAGTATATAATGGTTTTCTAAGGTATTTTGAATTAGTGAAGAATAATTTTTATTATGGTCAAAATAGAGCTTGTCGCACAATGACAATTTGCGCATTTTAGTTACAAACTGTAAATGATTATAACTTTTGCAATCTAAATCGGATTTCCAATAAATGAAAAACAATTGATTTATATTAACAAGAGCTTTTAAATGAGTAAAAGCAGATTTTAATTTCGGGTTATAATTTTCAAGTTATGTTTAAAAACGTTTTGGAAAAGGTCACTTTAAGAGCAGTTATCGACCATAATTATAAAAAGCTATTTTAAAATATAGAATTTTTTCGTAAAATCATTATAAATTATGTAAAAGTGTTTTGAATCGTAAAGTTTAAGTTTTGGCTAAGATAAATGATATTTTGATCAAAGTAGTTAAGATAACTATTTTGTAACGCTTTTGAAACACTATGCTAACTCTTTCTTTGAAAACAATCTATTTTGAAGTGGTAAACCACGAGCTATTTCCCCAACTATAAGTAATCATTTGCAAGTGATTGGTGGGATGTTTTCAAAGATTTAAAGGTATTGAAAATGTTTTGATATTAAAACGGGTTTTTCATTTTTAAATAATTGGATATGGTTGGAGATAATTCTTCGGATGTTTGATATTAATCCAGTAGATGATGACTCTTACTATTTGAGGAATTTAAAAGGTAGTTCACAGTTATTCTTCTTATAGTGTGAGTTGGATACAAAGATTAATATTAAGTATAAGTGGATGATATTTCTATCTAGATCTAATGTCAAAGAGTTGGATAAATATTTTAATTAAGATATGGGTTTCTCAATTTGATTGGGATAAGTTGGATAGAAATAATCTTCGGATATTTGATATGAAATTCTTTGGTGTAAACATGTAACGACCCAGAAATTTTGAACCAATTTAAATTTTTTAAATTGGCTGAAATAATAGATTTTAAATATTTTAAATAATGGCAATGAAAAGTGAGTTTGAATCGACAATTGAAAACGAATATAATTAATTCTAATTATAACCAAGGCTTGAAAAGGCGCTGCAGTTTCAAAAATTGAATTCAAACTTTGTCGGACTGTACCGGGTGCAAAACAAAACGGATTTTAGTGAAACCAAAAATATTTAAATCTGTTAGTGAATACCTTTCTAACGAATCTGAAAAATTGAATTTTCATAGAGGAAAGCAAAAGTTATGGCCGAATGAATTTTCAGAAAGGTCGCTACGGAATTTATATAGCCCGTGAAATTGGCCATTTTGCAAACGACCTCGGAATTCGACGAAACCACTTTTGTTGGATCCGGGATGTGAAGTTATTGCTAGGTATCAAAATTCATAATTTTTGAAGCTAGTATGTGAGCGTGGCAAAGGAAAACGTGTTTTGGCTAATTACAGTTAAATTGGATCGACCAGAAATGGGCCTTTTTGCAAACGGTCTCAGAATTCGACGAAACTAGTTTTGTTGGGACCGTATCGCCAAAACATAACTAGATTTATCTTTCTGGAATTTTTCGAATCAGTTTGTGGCCCTGGCAAATTGAAATGTACGTTCAAATCAAATATTGAATGTTTTATATTTTAATTTAAAGGAAAACTGACTGAAACATTCGAATGGGCCTTCGAGACATATCCCATTGTGTTCGGAATGGGGGTAAAACGCTAGGGACGACAGTCGTTGGGTTTGATTTCGAGTCCGTTTAAGAAAACCCCAATTTTTGAATAAATATATATATCGACCAATAGGAAAATTCTTTCATAAAAAAAATTAGAACCCCCCCCCCCCCCCGTTAAACGCGATCGACGGCTAAGGAAGCTCCCTTCTTCCTGGCCAAAATCCGGCCGATCCCTTCATCGGTGACCCCTACCCCAGTTCAACTTTTCGAAGCTCTTTCTCCCCTCTACAAATCCGTACCACCCTCGACCTCCACCTTCCAGCCGTCGACGAGATCTGGCCCTCCCAACCTGACGCCGTCGAAGCCCCGCCACGCCCTCCACCTGCAACCGAGTGGGGCCTACCTGGCGTTGATAGGCACGCCTCACAACGCCCTACGTCGTGGTATGGTTGGATTTTGACCAAGTGCAGCGGATTGAAAATTATTGCTAAACCTAGTTTCGAACATCAAAGGCAAGGTACGGCTGTTATCAATTTTGAACTGTTTTGACGTTTAAAAGTGTTGCAAACTTTGAAAAATCGTATCTTTTTGCTATATGATCGAAATTCAGTGAAACAAGAGACGCCGGGACCGTGAGGACGTCTTCTACATTTTAGAAGAGACCGCATATTTTTCTGAGCCTTCTGCTATTTTTGGTGGAGTGGAACCCAATGTGAGATTTATAATTTATAAGCAATATGGAAAACGACGATGTATAAATTTTATAGTCGATGTATGAGTTATATAAGCATTGTACACCTCTTGTATAAGCGTTGTATAAGTTGTACGTTCGATTTATAAGTTATATATGCGTTGTAAAAATTATATATGTGTTGAGATAGAAGTGAATTACTATATATATATATATATATATACGCCCCTCGTCCACAAACCATGGACGATATTTATTGGTTGTGATTGGTGTGAAAATTGATTGATAACGAATGGTTGTTTGGGATTGTTTGTGGTTGATATTGATCGATTGTGGTTGAAAAATACCCGTTTGTGGTTGAGAAATATTTGGTTGAAACCACATAGGATTAGTTTGTGGAAATGAAATAAATATATACATGCCGCCTGCGTGCGAACTAGATGCATGGTTCCCATTGTCAAAAACCGCGAGGTTTGAAGGTAGAGCGAGGAGCCGTACTAGGGACGGTCCCGGTTTTAACTACCCTGCCGTTATGCTGCCGAAATTTTGAATAATATTCATGTGTTTGAATTATTTTCATTTGCTGAAACTATATTTATTTGTTGGATAGGAAACCTTCATGTGTTGAATCGATATTCATTCGTTGATTAGAAATTCATGTGTTGAATGGTATTCGTGTTTTAAATATAAAAATCACATTTTTATCTATATATAGAAACTATAGAAAACCTTCATGTGTTGAATCGATATTCATTCGTTGAATTGAAATTCATGTGTTGAATGGTATTCATATTTTGAAATAAATTGTTTTATAATAAAAATCACCTTTTATCCATCTATATGAGCTATGAAAATGACCTTGTTTTAAAATAAATTGTTTTATAATAAAAATCCTATTTTTGTCACCTATATAGACTATATAAAATAATAGTGTTTTGAAATGAATTGTTTTACAATAAAAATCACATTTTTATTATATACATGAATTGTTGAAATGTGAAGTGTTAAAAATAACAACTCGTTCAAATAAATATGCATGAGTTGAAATATTCATTAATTAGCTAATGATATGATTTTTGCCTATGCATGCAACATTAGAATGAATGGTGTTTTTAAACCAAATGGAATCAAATATGAAGTTGAATGGAAAATGATAAGTGATAAGAACTGTATATCTGTACATGCATATTTATTTGAACAGCTTGGCTTTTTCTTTTTCTTTTTGACATGAGACGCCCGTGTGGCTATTTGGGAATTTTCCCAGCCCCTCCCGTACAAAGGAGGTTATGGCGAAATTTTCCAAAATTTAAAGGCGTTAGTGAAATATTAGAAGAGGAAACAATATAGGAATTTTCGAATGAACTATATTTATATAATTATATAAATACAAATAAAATTAAAACGAAACAGGGCCTTGCAGTTCGCATTTTGAAACCGTGATTTCAAACGAGTATACCGGGAGATCCGACCATCGGATTTTCCTGAAATCGCAACCGTTGGGTTCGCTTTGGGAAAATCTTTCCAACGGCACCAACTTTGTAAAATTCCAACGGTTGGATTGTTTGGAATTTTTAATTCAAATATGAAGAAAAACAGCGCCAGAATCGATTATATATATATAAATATAATTATATTTAATCGAATAACGACGCTGCAGTTCGTATTTTGAAATCGAAACTTCAAACGATTGTACCGGGAGATCCGACCGTCGGATTTTCCCGAAACTGGAACCATTGGATTCGTTTTGAAAAGACCTTTCTAATGATGTAAATTGTGTGAAGATCCAACGGTTAGATTTTCAAATATGTGTAAATCAAATCTGAAGAAAAACAGCGCCACGACCGCGTTATGGCCCGAAGCGTCATTTTGAATAAATTGGCTATTTGAAAATAAATAAAAATAGCGATAAATCGTTATAAAATACCATAAACAATTTGGAATGGAAATAAACTGAATTTGCTCGATTTATGTGGTATTTGATGATTGAATGTGTTTGTTGTGAAAATTACCTTAAAGAACAAAATTGGTGTTGTCGAATAATTTAACCATTGAAGTAAATTGATTTGAAATTCTAAATATAAGTGAATTATTTGAAAAGGCCGAGTTAATTCTCATTTCAAATAATTGACCGACGATTGAAAGTCAAAGATGAAGACGGTGGTCGAAGACCAGAGATCTTCACCTCGTTTGGATGGTAACTGAGGTCCTGATTGGGAGGCATCCCGAAATATGGATAATGAGTGGTGATCGTCCAGACATACGTGGTGATCGATGGGTTTGCGAGGTATTTAGTGCCTCCGGTTTCGTTCAGACCCAGAACGGACTTGTAAATGGACTGTGTGTCTGACATTGGATTTTATTCTGTGTTGATTGATCTCTGTTAAATATACATCTGTTTGGCGGCGGAGAATTTATTCTTTTGCTTAACGCCCTTCTCTGAAATGCACGAGCTCAGAGGTTGTATATCGATGGACATCAGTCGCATGGCATGAATTGCTAGTGTGGCATGCCTAAGTGGGAAATGATCAGGGCTTCTGTTGAAAAGCAAAGTCTTGTGGTGATGATCAAAGCACCGCCTGTACGGCGTAGCTTTGTGTATAATGTGAATTCGCGAACCTCACACCCCGGTATGAACCAGAAACGGGAGAAGTAGCTCAGGGAGGGCATGCGTTTCTTTCTAGCTAGGGTGGTGTCAGTGGCCTACCAGCCCTGACATTTATATACTTTTCACATGTGTGGTTGTTGCTGTTGCGAGGCGCCTCGGTTAGATCAGACGATCCAGGTCCGATGGAGTCATTCGTTGGCTCGTTTACGCCCCAAAGGGCGGGGAAACGTATTGTTCAGGCATTTTAATCCACATCGGTAGACCAGCCCTGACGATCCAAAGGCTTGACTGAGTACTTGCCTGTGGCTTGGGCTAGAGAGTCACGATTCGGTAAGGACTATCTTTTGCCTTGGTTCATGACGGAAATCCAATTTCCAAATACGACATCGTGCGGTTTTGATTGTATACCTATATATGACGACATAGTGGTATGGGGCATTAATGTCGTCAATGATTGATAGTTATGATTTGAAATTGTTTTCAAAACATATAAACACTAGCAATAATAACAAATGCCTTTGTTTTATTCGTATCAAGCATATTTTGGCCGTTATAAGGTAAAAACTCTATCCTTCGGTTTGCGTTGCATTGTGTGATGGGAACTGAGTCTTATAACGGCATCATTTTTAGAAAAGCATTGCGATGTTTTAAAAGAATGATTTGTTTTAAAGCACAGGCAATCCAATGGAGTAACCCCTTCCACGAAAGTGGCGTGGTCCTGTGATTAGCCATATTATAAATAGGTTGAGTAGATTTCTCATACCAGTCCCATGACTGACTCGTAGTTTGTTTCACTTTCAAACTCGGGTGCCCCTTTTTCTACACGGGCAGCCTTGTATTTAGGTTTAGCTGCCTTTCTCTGGATAGCTGGAGCTGAAGATGGATTATATCATTTATCTCTTTTTATGCTGTTCAGCTCCTATTGTACATATTTTGTTTGTTTTCCGCTGTAGACATTTATGTATAGCTGAACTGTATTTGTGCTAAGTAAGATCCTATATACTGTGTAACTCTGATGATTACTTTTATCCAGTATATTCTATTGTTCATTATCTGGTGTATTTATTTAATTTTGTTCTGCTATTACCTGTTTCTGTGTTATATTCCAAAGATAACCCTTGTCTCCATCAGTACGAGATTTGGGGTCGTCTCAACGTGGTATCAGAGCTTTGGCTAAGCTTAGTTCTGGAATATAACATATTAACGAACTCGTCAGAAATAGAACCAGTAGTGTTCCAGGACGGGTAACTCATTACAGATAGGATCAGTAATATCCTAGTATGAGTAGCAGAATGAAATAACACCTAGTAGACACATTTACATTGAAGTATTTGTCTCTATATTTTGAAATATCTTTTCTGTGACCTGACACTTGATCTGCTATTGCAGAAGTACTAGAAAAATGAGTGCCAGAAACAGAAGGAATACAGAACCCGATCTAGAGGCTCTATTAAAGAGATATCGAAATCTGAACGGAGCACAGTTCTCGTGCAATGAATCTATAATTCAGACTCAAGCTTGGATGAGTTCTGTCGAAAGAATCTTTGAGCGTATCCAGCTGAGAGATGACCAGAAACGGTTAGTAGCATCTTGGGCTCTCAAAGAAGAAGCTTTAATCTGGTGGGAAACAATCATCAAAGATAATCCAGAAGGTGATATCACCTGGGATAGATTCAAAGCGATTTTCCTAGAAAGATTTACTCCCCCTGAAGCGACGGAACGATTATGTGATGAATTTTCTTATCTAATACAAGGTGATATGACCATCCCAGAATATCATAAAAAATTCAACGAACTTGCTCACTTTGCTCCTCATCTGATTCAAGATCCAAAGAGGAAGAATCTGAGATTTATCAAACCACTTTCGACTTTGTTCCTTTTCGGGGACGAAAAGTTTTAAGTGGGGAGATTGTAACGACCCAGAAAATCTGAACCAATTTAAAAATTTTAAATTGGCTGAAATAATGGATTTTAAATATTTAAAATAAATATTTTAAATAATGGCAATGAAAAATGAGTTTGAATCGACAATTGAAAACGAATATAATTAATTCTAATTATAAACAAGGCTTGAAAAGGCGCTGCAGTTTCAAAAATTGAATTCAAACTTTGTCGGACTGTACCGGGTGCAAAACAAAACG
The DNA here is from genome assembly GCA_030737875.1 of Allium sativum. NCBI lineage: Eukaryota > Viridiplantae > Streptophyta > Magnoliopsida > Asparagales > Amaryllidaceae > Allium > Allium sativum. The sequence continues at coordinate 282,222,079 of CM060915.1, forward strand.
AATTTTAGTAAAACCAAAAATATTTAAATCTGTTAGTGAATACCTTTCTAACGAATCTGAAAAATCGAATTTTCATAGTGGAAAACAAAAGTTATGGGCGAATGAATTTTCAGAAAGGTCGCTATGGAATTTATATAGCCCGTGAAATTGGCCATTTTGCAAACGACCTCGGAATTCGACGAAACCACTTTTGTTGGATCCGGGATGTGAAGTTATTGCTAGGTTTCAAATTTCATAATATTTGAAGCTAGTATGTGAGCGTGGCAAAGGAAAACGTGTTTTGGCCAATTACAGTTAAATTGGATCGACCAGAAATGGGCCTTTTTGCAAACGGTCTCAGAATTCGACGAAACTAGTTTTGTTGGGACCGTATCGCCAAAACATAGCTAGATTTATCTTTCTGGAATTTTTCGAATCAGTTTGTGACCCTGGCAAATTGAAATGTACGTTCAAATCAAATATCGAATGTTTTATATTTTAATTTAAAGGAAAACTGACTGAAACATTAGAATGGGCCTTCGAGACATATCCCATTGTGTTCGGAATGGGGGTAAAACGCTAGGGACGACAGTCGTTGGGTTTGATTTCGAGTCCGTTTAAGAAAACCCCAATTTTTGAATAAATATATATATCGACCAATAGGAAAATTCTTTCATAAATAAAAAAAATATCATAACCCCCCCCCCCCCCCCCCCCCCGTTAAACGCGATCAACGACGAAGGAAGCTCCCTTCTTCCTGGCCAAAATCCGGCCGATCCCTTCATCGGTGACCCCTACCCCAGTTCAACTTTTTGAAGCTCTTTCTCCCCTCTACAAATCCGTACCACCTCGACCTCCACCTTCCAGCCGTCGACGAGATCTGGCCCTCCCAACCTGACGCCGTCGAAGCCCCGCCACGCCCTCCACCTGCAACCGAGTGGGGCCTATCTAGCGTCGATAGGCGTGCCTCACGACGCCCTACGTCGTGGTATGGTTGGATTTTGACCAAGTGCAGCGGATTGAAAACTATTGCTAAACCTAGTTTCGAACATCAAAGGCAAGGTACGGCTGTTATCAATGTTGAACTGTTTTGACGTTTAAAAGTGTTGCAAACTTTGAAAAATCGTATCTTTTTGCTATATGATCGAAATTCAGTGAAACAAGAGACGTCGGGACCGTGAGGACGTCTTCTACATTTTAGAAGAGACCGCATATTTTTCTGAGCCTTCTGCTATTTTTGGTGGAGTGGAACCCAATGTGAGATTTCTAATTTATAAACAATATGGAAAACGACGATGTATAAATTTTATAGTCGATGTATGAGTTATATAAGCATTGTACACCTCTTGTATAAGCGTTGTATAAGTTGTACGTTCGATGTATAAGTTATATATGCGTTGTAAAAATTATATATGTGTTGAGATAGAAGTGAATTACTATATATATATATATATATACGCCCCTCGTCCACAAACCATAGACGATATTTATTGGTTGTGATTGGTGTGAAAATTGATTGATAACGAATGGTTGTTTGGGATTGTTTGTGGTTGATATTGATCGATTGTGGTTGAAAAATACCCGTTTGTGGTTGAGAAATATTTGGTTGAAACCACATAGGATTAGCTTGTGGAAATGAAATAAATATATACATGCCGCATGCGTGCGAACTAGATGCATGGTTCCCATTGTCAAAAACCGCGAGGTTTTAAGGTAGAGCGAGAAGCCGTACTAGGGACGGTCCCGGTTTTAACTACCCTGCCGTTATGCTGCCGAAATTTTGAATAATATTCATGTGTTTGAATTATTTTCATTTGCTGAAACTATATTTATTTGTTGGATAGGAAACCTTCATGTGTTGAATCGATATTCATTCGTTGATTAGAAATTCATGTGTTGAATGGTATTCGTGTTTTAAATATAAAAATCACATTTTTATCTATATATAGAAACTATAGAAAACCTTCATGTGTTGAATCGATATTCATTCGTTGAATTGAAATTCATGTGTTGAATGGTATTCATATTTTGAAATAAATTGTTTTATAATAAAAATCACCTTTTTATCATCTATATGAGCTATGTAAAATGACCTTGTTTTAAAATAAATTGTTTTATAATAAAAATCCTATTTTTGTCACCTATATAGACTATATAAAATAATAGTGTTTTGAAATGAATTGTTTTACAATAAAAATCACATTTTTATTATATACATGAATTGTTGAAATGTGAAGTGTTAAAAATAGCAACTCGTTCAAATAAATATGCATGAGTTGAAATATTCATTAATTAGCTAATGATATGATTTTTGCCTATGCATGCAACATTAGAATGAATGGTGTTTTTAAACCAAATGGAATCAAATATGAAGTTGAATGGAAAATGATAAGTGATAAGAACGGTATATCTGTACATGCATATTTATTTGAATAGGTTTAGCAAAGGGGCTAGAGAAGAGGAATAAAATTTTGTGCCCGACAAATAGGTAAACATTTACTGTTTTGTTTAGGTGATGATTTTATGAGCCTGTTGGCTAGCCGCTTGGCTTTTTCTTTTTGACATGAGACGCCCATGTGGCTATTTGGGAATTTTCCCAGCCCCTCCCGTACAAAGGAGGTTATGGCGAAATTTTCCAAAATTTAAAGGCGTTAGTGAAATATTAGAAGAGGAAACAATATAGGAATTTTCGAATGAACTATATTTATATAATTATATAAATATAAATAAAATTGAAACGTAACAGGGCCGTGCAGTTCGCATTTTGAAACCGTGATGTCAAACAATTATACCGGGAGATCCGACCATCGGATTTTCCTGAAATCGCAACCGTTGGGTTCGCTTTGGGAAAATCTTTCCAACGGCACCAACTTTGTAAAAATCCAACGGTTGGATTGTCTGGAATGTTTAATTCAAATCTGAAGAAAAACAGCGCCAGAATCGATTATATTTATATATATATATATAATTATATTTAATCGAATAACGACGCTGCAGTTCGTATTTTGAAATCGAAACTTCAAACGATTGTACCGGGAGATCCGACCGTCGGATTTTCCCGAAACTAGAACCGTTGGATTCGTTTTGAAAAGACCTTTCTAATGATGTAAATTGTGTGAAGATCCAACGGTTAGATTTTCAGATATGTGTAAATCAAATCTGAAGAAAAATAGCGCCACGGCCGCGTTATGGCCCGAAGCGTCGTTTTGAATAAATTGGCTATTTGAAAATAAATAAAAATAGCGATAAATCATTATAAAATACCATAAACAATATGGAATGGAAATAAACTGAATTTGCTCGATTAATGTGGTATTTGATGATTGAATGTGTTTGTTGTGAAAATTACCTTAAAGAACAAAATTGGTGTTGTCGAATAATTTAACCATTGAAGTAAATTGATTTGAAATTCTAAATATACGTGAATTATTTGAAAAGACCGAGTTAATTCTCATTTCAAATAATTGACCGACGATTGAAAGTCAAAGATGAAGACGGTGGTCGAAGACCGGAGATCTTCACCTCGTTTGGATGGTAACCGAGGTCCTGATTGGGAGGCATCCCGAAATATGGATAATGAGTGGTGATCGTCCAGACGTACGTGGTGATCGATGGGTTTGCGAGGTATTTAGTGCCTCCGGTTTCGTTCAGACCCAGAACGGACTTGTAAATGGACTGTGTGTCTGACATTGGATTTTATTCTGTGTTGATTGATCTTTGTTAAATATACATCTGTTTGGCGGCGGAGAATTTATTCTTTTGCTTAACGCCCTTCTCTGAAATGCACGAGCTCAGAGGTTGTATATCGATGGACATCAGTCGCATGGCATGAATTGCTAGTGTGGCATGCCTAAGTGGCAAATGATCAGGGCTTCTGTTGAAAAGCAAAGTCTTGTGGTGATGATCAAAGCACCGCCTGTACGACGTAGCTTTGTGTATAATGTGAATTCGCGAACCTCACACCCCGGTATGAACCAGAAACGGGAGAAGGACCTCAGGGAGGGCATGCGTTTCTTTCTAGCTAGGGTGGTGTCAGTGACCTACCAGCCCTGACATTTATATACTTTTCACCTGTGTGGTTGTTGCTGTTACGAGGCGCCTTGGTTAGATCGGACGATCCGGGTCCGATGGAGTCATTCGTTGGCTCGTTTACGCCCCAAAGGGCGGGGAAACGTATTGTTCAGGCATTTTAATCCACATCGGTGGACCGGCCCTGACGATCCAAAGGCTTGACTGAGTACTTGTCTGTGGCTCGGGCTAGAGAGTCACGAATTCGATAAGGACTATCTTTTGCCTTGGTTCATGACGGAAATCCAATTTCCAAATACAACATCGTGCGGTTTTGATTGTATACCTATATATGACGACATAGTGGTATGGGGCATTAATGTCGTCTATGATTGATAGTTATGATTTGAAATTGTTTTCAAAACATATAAACACTAGCAATAATAACAAATGCCTTTGTTTTATTCGTATCAAGCATATTTTGGCCGTTATAAGGTAAAAACTCTATCCTCCGGTTTGCGTTGCATTGTGTGATGGGAACTGAGTCTTATAACGGCTTCATTTTTAGAAAAGCATTGCGATGTTTTAAAAGAATGATTTGTTTTAAAGCACTGGCAATCCAATGGAGTAAACCCGTTCCACGAAAGTGGCGTGGTCCTGTGATTAGCCATATTATAAATAGGTTGAGTAGATTTCTCATACCAGTCCCATGACTGACTCGTAGTTTGTTTCACTTTCAAACTCGGGTGCCCCTTTTTCTACACGGGCAGCCTTGTATTCAGGTTTAGCTGCCTTTCTCTGGATAGCTGGAGCTGAAGATGGATTCTATCATTTATCTCTTTTTATGATGTTTAGCTCCTATTGTACATATTTTGTTTGTTTTCCGCTGTAGACATTTATGTATAGCTGAACTGTATTTGTGCTAAGTAAGATCCTATATACTGTGTAACTCTGATGATTACTTTTATCCAGTATATTCTATTGTTCATTATCTGGTGTATTTATTTAATTTTGTTCTGCTATTACCTGTTTCTGTGTTTTATTCCAACGATAACCCTTGTCTCCGTCAGTACGGGATTTGGGGTCGTCTCAAAACATATACTATTTGAGGAATTTGGAAGATATTATTATTATATCGTTATTTCACTTATAGTATTCGTTGATAATAAGAATTGATATCGAATATAAGTAGATACAACTTCTATGTAACTTATGTTCAATATCGATTTATTTGGGTTTTGTCATGAATCATATCTTCAATGATATCATTCTTGAAACCCAATGAGATTGAGTTATGGAAATTCATATCGTAATTTGAGGATTTAATCAGATCTTTGATTTGTGGAAATTAAAAGTGATTATTTGGAAAGAAAGTATAATCTTTTAGTTAAAGATTAAAGAGTGGAATGTTGGAAAATCAATTTAATTGAAAACTATAATTGAAATGTGGATTAAGGTTTTTCAAAGGAAACTGGATTTTGATAACGAGTTATCAAATCGAAAATTAATTAAGGCTTTGAGGCTAAATCATCTTCGATTTAAGGGATGTTTTTTAAAAGAGTAAAGTTAAATATGGATTTTGTAATAATTTGAGAATGGGTTTAAATAAGTTTAATTTTGACAAAATCTAAGACGGAAGAAGATTAATAGAAAGCCTATGTGTTCTATAATTGTGTTTTTTAAATTGCGCTTATTATTTGGAAAGACCGGGATCGGATGTATGTCCGAATACCATTCCAAATAATAATACGACGTTGTGGAGCAATTAAAGACATTAGAGACGACATTAAAGACCAGGTAAAACGACCCGAACTTCGCCGTAAAGGAAAGCACGGATTGAGTTGAGAACACAACAAATCAGAACACAAACAGAAGAACATTCCATTATTTATTACAAAAATTTACATCAGAGTACAAGAATATATAGAGTATGAATAAATATTATACATTTGATAAATATCAGAGATTCAAATTTACAGTGTAGCGGAAAAATAATACAAAACACAACTGAAAAAAATACACGGATACAGAGCTTTCCGAGTATAGTTCCAACTATAAATCCAAGATCCTGTGAATATAAATCTGCAAAAACCCAACTACTAGCTGCCCGTGTGGAAAATAGGAGCACCCAGAGTTTAGGTTAAAACAATAAACTCCAGGTCAGTCATGTGACTGGTGTGAGAACTAAAACAGTTATTAGCTTGATTTTAAAGTTAGATAAATCAAGGGACCACGCCGTATAACACGGAACGGGTTTCCTCCTAAGAATACCAGTGCATAAAACAAATAGCGCAATGCTAAATTGAAAAATGAAGCTTTTATAAGACTTAGGTCCCATCACACAATGCAACGCAAGTCGGAGGATAGAGTTTTACCTTATAATAGCCAAATAATGCTTGATACGCGAAATTTAATCTTTTATTATTACTGTAAGTGAAGAAATCAACTTCAAATATAAATGTATCAATCATAGACAACATAGTGCCTCATACCACTATGTCGCCATACTAGACTCTACAAATAAAACTGAAATGTCACATATTGGAAATTGGATTTCCGTCATGAGTCGAGATAAGGGATGTACTCCTCGTTGGCTTCAAGACACTCTTGCAAGTGCCTCAGTGTTCGAACACTGGCCAACCCTTGGATCCTCCAAGGTCGGTCCACACATAGCGGATTAATTATACCTGAACACACGTTTCTCGGTCCTATAGTACCTATCCATCGGCTCCGTAGAGACCGATATATCCGAAACGCCTCATAATCCAACAACCACATAGGTAAAAATATAACAATGTCAAGACATGCAAAACCCTGACATCACCCATAGCTAGAAAAAAACTTCGTCTTCTCCTTGAGTCCCTTATCCCGTTTTTGACTCATACCGAGGTGTGAGGCTCGCGAATTAACGCTACACACAAAGCGGCGCTATATTAAAGATATGCTTTGATCATCAACCACAAGACTCTGCTTTTCAACAGGAGCCTTGATCGTTTGCATCTTAGCATGCCACACAGGCAATTCATGTGAGGCGACTGATATCTATCGATATATAACCTCTGAGCTCTTACGTCTCAAAAAAGGGCATTAAGCAAGAGAATAAATTCTCTGCCGCCAAACAGATATATATTTAATAGAAATCAATCAACACAGAATAAAATCCAATGTCAGACACACAGTCCATTTACAAGTACGTTTTGGGTCTGAACGAAACCGAAGGCACCTTATTCCTCGTCTCATATGTCCAATACAGGAGATAGGCCCTCGCCTATCCGTCGATCTCCAAGTACGTCTGGACGATTACCACTTATTACCTCGTCTTGGGTGTACAGTCTAATCAAGACATCAGTAATCATCCAAACGTATGTGAAGACCTCCGGTCTTCAACCACCGTCTTCATCATCAACTTATCGTCGAATCAGTTATTCAGAATGAGTATAAACCCGGCCTTTCCGAGTACCTTGCGTATATAATAAACAAGTGCTATAAAAACACAACATACGCCTCATTCCAATTCTGAATACTCTTTTATTTAAATATTCACATCCTTTGGGAAAGATTCCCATTAATTTTATTAAAGATAAATTCTTTAAATTTATTCTTTAATCTTCCTTTGGATATCAATTCAAACCATATTAAGATTTTCCAAACTAGTCGGGATTAACGCACCTTACCGAAGTAATCATTTATTTAATTACCCAATCCCAACCTATTCATCCCACGGAGCAAAACTGGTCTTACTCCATGACTAACACCATGGTGTCGTTGGCATATTTCATTACCATTTCACGTTCAAATCTAATTAAAGATTTAACTATCGATAGGAGCAAAACTGGTGATGCTCCACTCTCGATCATTTCCCAAAATTGATATTAATTCACATTTCAATCTAATTAAAGATTCATTAAAACTCCACTTAGTTTTAATCTTCCCAAAAATCGATATTAATGATTATTTAACTTTGGAAACACAAACATGCTGCATCGACAATCTACACCGTACTATTGATTTCTGCCTATGTATAAGCTCGTACGTCTCAGAGAAGGGTGTTAAGAAAGAGAATAAATTCTCCTCCACCAAATAGATATATATTTAGCAGAGATCAACCATACAATACGAAATACAATGACAAACATGTAATCCTGCCTTTAACTAGGTTAAAGAACAAATGTCATTTAAAACACAGTTCATGATAAACACAAATCACATTCCATTTTCAGTTCCAATTAAATGTTAATTAATTAGAAATTCTTCTTTACATCTTAATTAAAAGATTTATTCTTTTCACCCGGGGTTTGAGAACAGTGTTACTGCAAACTCCATCCTATCAGTCTCTAACTGTAAATTAGTAAGATAACAATTCCCTAAGCATTAATCCCGAAGGCCGAAACCAACATCAGATCAATTCCCAGGAAACCATTCAACTTAGCTAATCTTGAGTTAGTTTCTAATTTTCTTAACTCCATTGGGTTTAAGAACAATATTATTAAAGATACCATTCACGACCAACCCAAAATCTCATTCCATTGTTAATCGGGTTAAAGAACAAGTGTTATTTAAAACACCGTTCACGATAAACCCAAAATCCAATTTGATATTAAATACAAGGCTCTGAATAGAAAATATATCAGCTTATATTCAATATCAAATTCTCAAATAAACAAATATCGTATTGGAATAACGATACATATATCTTCCAAATTCCTCCACAATATCCATATAATCACGGAATCCAACATTGAAATATTCCAAAGATAATTTCGATTCAAATCCATTCCAATTCATATATTGGAAATTCTGTTTATTTTTAAAACCATTTCAAATCCAATTTATTTATTTTAAAAATATTGGATTTATAATTCTAGTTCATAACTAGTTCATTTCGATAAAAATATATTTTTATCTTTTAAAATATGGAATTTTTCATCCCAATTCTTTCCAAATCATATATTATGATTTTACACAAATTATTGATATTTTTAATAACTTTATCAAAGCCCGCACAGTCGATTTCCATAAATGGTCATTGAACTGCACTTACAGCGACCTTCACCAAATTTGATTTGGACATAGTTCCAAATCCCACCATTAGATTTCAAATCTCTTATATTTGTTGGAAAGCTCTTTTCGATACGAACCCAACGGTTCCGGTTTTAGGAGAATCCGACGGTCGGATCTCCTGTAATGTCCATTCGAAGTCAATGGTCGAAATTCACGAACTGCCGCGATGCGGCGCGTTCTATTCAGGCCATTATATATATAATATTATATATATAAATATATATATCGCCGATTTCCATTTAAAACGTATTTTATAAATTATTTTAAATTCGTTTTCAAAACGATTTCAACTTCATATTCAATTTCAAATCAAAATTGAATATTCCATATCATTCATATATAAATGATAATATTTTCTAAACATTGGATTTTGAAATCACTTCCTTTTCGATATTCATTATAAAAATGAATACAATCGATATAAATATCGTTCACATCGAAATGACGTTAATCTAATCAACACGGCTTTATATTTTTAAATATTTTCATGTCCATCCTAAATTGGACATCAAAATCGTATTTTGATCTTTTACTGAATATTATTTTAAAATAGTCATTATTTTTAAAATATTCGTTCTTTCAGAAATGGAATCAGACACAGTCAATTACCATATAATATTATTCATATGGATTTCATACAATACATGTATAGAACAACCATGATAAACAATCAACCATCAATCATAGTGCGTTACACAACTTCCTAAGCGTTAAATATAAATAATTAACGCTTACAACAGTCTGTCAACCCATCGATTGACATACAACTTAATATTGGGATTAGTGTATGTCCAGTATCATCCCAATACCCGTGTGGGGTTTTCAAAAAAATAAACATTGATTATTATTTGTGCATTGGGCGATGTGTAAAATATATCGTCCCAATCAATATCCGTTAAATATGTGTACATAAACAAATCGTCTGATTTGTTTATGGATATTTATTCATATACACGTTAAAAGTTATATTTTTAACGATAAAATATTTATTTCAACACATGAATATTTTATTTTATTCAAGACATGAATACTTTTGTTTTTCATTCCACATCACAAACCTAAATTCACACAAACAGACCAATCCAAACACACTACCAAACAAGTTGTCCATGGTCTGTGGACGACGCAGAGTAGTTCATATATGCAGTTATAAAATAAATAACTGTATAAATAAATTCAGTGAGAGAGTTCTCACCTTTGGGATCCACTCCGCCGTGCTTTGGTTGTCGATCTATGTAGTATACCTACGTTAAAAATTATATTTTTAACCAATCAATAATTATTTCTTTGTATGATTATTTTATAAATAACATACATAGGCTAAAAATTATATTTTTATCTTTCTAAAAATAATTTCATATTATTATAACAATGCTACATAGATAAAAATCACATTTTTATACTGCTACTATATAGATAAAAATTGCTCTTCTATACCTCTACTATATAGATAAAAATCGAATCTTTACTTTGTTATTTTCCATATAAAAATCGAATCTTTATACTATGTTCTTTCGTTTAAAAATTATATTTTTAAACCAATGTGAATTCATATTTTCTTATAACCAAAAATCGTATAGGTTCAAATCAAAAAAATCATATATTTCATATCAAAGAAAACATATTTTCCATATCAAAGCAAATATATTTTTCATGTCAAAGCAAATATATTTCTCATGACAAAGAAAATTTATTCTTCATAGCAAAGAAAATCCTATCCTTACTTCGATAAAAATCATATTCTTACTCCTATAAAAATCATACTTTTATTCGCTAAGAATCTCATCTTTTCGTTAATAAAAATCCTATCTTTACATAAATAAAACCATATCTTTCTATTTTAAAAAATCATAGCTTTTCTCTAATTAAAAATCGAAGCTTTCTCTAATTAAAAATCGAATCTTTCTCTTTTAAAAATCATAACTTTATAAACTAAAGATCGTATCTTTATATGTATAAAAGTCATATCTCTATCATGTTATACATAGAATAAAAATCCTATTTTTATTATAAAAATCGTAAAACTTACAATTTTTGGTCGGAAAAGGGAGGAGGAAGGGCTGAGGTGGCGCCGGAGCTTGCAGCGGGGTCGAGGAGGTGGTGGTGGCGCTGGCCACAAAGGGTGGCGGCGGCGAAATCCGAGTTTTGGGGCTTAGGGCGTTCTGTTTTGGGCGACGAGGACTTCAACGGAGGGAGGGAGGACGGAGAGTGCCGGGGGGGGGAATCCATGGCGGTGCCTGGCGCGGGGGAGGGGGGACGGGGGAGGCGATCGCTAGGGAGAGGCCGCAACGAGTTTTCACAATTGCTTTTCTTTTTTTTTTTGACTTTTTTGTAATGAACGACGGGAGGGGGAAGGAGAGATAAAGGGCTTTGACCAAGTTTATTAATATATTTTTAATTTATTTTAAATTTCCAAAAAGTAGCTTTTTATTTTGAACTCCAAATCGAACCCACCGACTGTCGTCCTTATTTAATTACCCCCATTCCTAACACAATGGGATATGTCCCGTAAGCCAATTTTAACGTTTCGATCAATTTCCGTTTACATTAAAATATATATATATATATATATATATATATATATCCAATTCGGACGTACATTTCAATTTACCGGGGCCACACACTGATTCTAAAAATTCCAGAAAAATTATTTCATGCTTCGTATTAACGATACGGTCCTAATAAAACTAATTTCGTCGAATTTGGGGACCGGTTGAAAAATGGCCATTTTCTGGTCGATCAAATTCAATTAAAATTGGTCAAACGCGTTTAAATTCTCCATGCTCACATATTGGTCTCAAAAGTTATGAAAATTAGTATCTAGCAATAATTTGAAATTGCGGATCCAACAAAAGTGGTTTCGTCGAAAACGAAGGTCGTTTGCAAAATCGCCATTTTTAAGGCCCATATTTCCATAGCGGCTATTATGAATTTTCAACTGGGCTTAACTTTTTATTTCCGTTATGAAATTTCAATTTTTCGGATTCTTTGGAAAGATATTTTCAAATAGATTCAAATATTTTTGGTTTCGCTAAAATCCAGTTTATTTTGAATCCTGTACATTCATTTGAAATTTGAAATCGAATTTTCTAACTACCGCACCATTACCAAATCCTTTTATAATTAAAATAAATATTTATATTCCAACTTCGATTTAAATAAATATATACATTCTAATTCTATTCAAAATAAATTTATCATCATTATTATTTAAAATAATTCATTTTAAATATACAAAATTCATCAAAATTGCCAAAATAAAAAATTTAAATTGGTTCTGATTTTCCGGGTTGTTACAATCTCCCCCACTTAAAATCTTTTCGTCCTCGAAAAGGAACGGAGCTAAAAGTTGTTTTTCTAATTAATTCAACTTTCAGTTTGGCTTTCATTCTTCAACTTTTCAGTTTCTAAGAATTTCTAATTTTTCAAAAATTTGGCTAACACCCTAAATTTTTGAAAAATTTCGCTATAACCTCCTTTGTACGGGGACCACCAGGAAAATCCCCGAACCACCACATAGGCCCTCTCATCTCAAAAAGAAAAAGAAAAAGCCAATCGGCTCATAAAATCATCCAAACCCAAGAAATTAGTAAACATGTGCCTATTTGTTAGGCATATAATTTTATTCCTCTTCTCTAGCCTCCTTGTAATGACCTGTTCAATATATATATGCATGTACATGTATGCAATTTCAAACAATTCTCAGTTCAGTTCAAAATTTGATACAATTTGGCCTAAATTTACCATACATCTATATGTTGGTTTAAATGAATAATCACACAAAACAATCATCAATCAATTAGTTGATTATCATTTGAAACACATATCTTTAATATATATATTCAAAAAACATATTTTTAATGCCAAATCACAACAATAAGCCCTATCTAGTTTGGTTCTCACACCAGTCAATTGGAAATATATAGATATCCCATTTTTCGAAACTCGAACACTAATGCTGATGATGTCTAGACTATATTCAGAATCGTCTCCGGGCGACTAGAGTGTGATTCTATATCTATCCAGTATATTTGGGACTTCGTATACATGCTAGCTAGGCGTATATGCAAAATCTTCATATACTAAATGGACCAAATCAGTATACAATAAATATTCAAATACATATAATAAGGTTTAAATTTTCAAAACAAAGTTTGTTTTCGCTTTGATTTTAAAAATAACACTCTTTCGACTCATTCTAGGATATTACTGATCCTATCTCTAACGAGTTATCCTCATTAGATATTACCAATCCAATCTCTGATGAATTCTTTCGTTCGGTTCTAATATGCCTTGTTTTCGAGCTCTGTAAACCAAAGCTCCGATACCAAATTAGAATGACCCGAACTTCCCCGTAAAGGAAAGCCTGGATTGAGTTGAGAACAAGACAAATCTGAACACAAACAGAAGAACATTTCATTGCTTATTACAATAAATTACATAATAGTACAAGAATATACAGAGTATGAATAAATATTATACATTTGATAAATATCAGAGATTCAAATCTACAATGTAGCGGAAAAATAATACAAAGCACAACTGAAAGAAATACACGGATACAGACCTTTCCGAGTATAGTTCCAGCTGTAAATGCAGGATCTTATGAATATAAATCTGCAAAAACTCAACTACTAGCTGCTCGTGTGGAAAATAGGGACACCCAGATTTTAGGTTAAAACAATAAACTACGGGTCAGTCATGTGACTGGTGTGAGAACTAAAACAGTTATTAGCTTGATTTTAAAGTTAGATAAATCAAGGGACCACGCTGTATAACACGGAACGGGTTTCCCACCAAGAATACCAGTGCATAAAACAAACAGCGCAATGCTAAATAGAAAATTGAAGCTATTATAAAATCCAGGTCCCATTACTCAATGCAATGCAAGACGGAGGATAGGGTTTTACCTTATAATAGCCAAATAATGCTTGATACACAAAATTTTATCTTTTATTATTACTATAGGTGAAGAAATCAAGTTCAAATATAAATGTATTAATCATAGATGGCATAGTGACCCATACAACTATGTCGCCATACTAGGCTCTACAAATAAAACCGAAATGTCACGTATTGGAAATTGGATTTCCGTCATGAGTCGAGGCAAGGGATGCACTCCTCGCCGGCTTCTAGACACTCTAGCAAGTGCCTCAGGGCTCGGACATTGGCGAACTCTTGGATCCTCCAAGGCCGGTCCACACATAGTAGATTAATTATACCTGAACACACGTTTCCCAGTCCTATAAGACCTATCCATCGGCTCCGTAGAGACCGATATATCTGAGGCGCCTCGCAATCCAACAACCACATAGGTAAAAATATAACAATGTCAGGGCATGCAAAACCCTGACACCACCGATAGCTAGAAAGAAACGTCATGTTCTCCTTGGGTCCCTTATCCCGTTTTTGACTCATACCGAGGTGTGAGGCTCGCGAATTAACGTTATACACAAAGCGGCGCTATATTAAAGCTATGATTTGATCATCAACCAGAAGACTCTGCTTTTCAACAGGAGCCTTGATCTTTTGCATCTCAGCATGCCACACAGGCAATTCATTCCATGTGATTGATATCTATCGATATATAAACTCTGAGCTCGTACGTCTCAGAGAAGGTGTTAAGAAAGAGAATAAATTCACTACCGCCAAATAGATATATATTTAATAGAAATCAATCGACATAGAATAAAATCCAATGTCAGACACACAGTCCATTTACAAGTTCGTTCTGGGTTTGAACGAAACCGGAGGCATCTTATTCCTTGTCCCGTATGTCCAATACAGGAGAGAGGCCCTCACCTATCCGTCGATCTCCAAGTACGTCTGGACGATCACTACTTATTACCTCGTCTTGGGTGTACAGCCCAATCAAGACATCAGTAATCATCCAAACGATGTGAAGACCTCCGGTCTTTAACCACCGTCTTCATCAGCAACTTATCGTCGAATTAGCTATTCAGAATGGGTATAAACCCGGCCTTTCCGAATAACTCGCGTATATAATAAACAAGTGCTATAAATACACAACATATGCCTCATTCCAATTCTGAATATTCTTTTATTTTAATATTCACATCCTTTGGGCAAGGTTCCCGTTAATTTTATCAAAGATAAATTCTTTAAATTTATTCTTTAATATTCCTTTGGATATCAATTCAAAAGATATTAAGGTTTTCCAAACTAGTCAGGATTAACGCACCTTACCGAAGTAATCATTTATTTAATTTCCCAGTCCCACCTATTCATACCACGGAGAAAAACTGGTCTTACTCCATAACTAACACCACGATGTTATCAGTAAATTTAGTTACCATTTCACATTCAAATGTAATTAAAGATTTAACTATCGCTAGGAGCAAAACTGGTGATGCTCCACTCTTGATTATTTCCCAAATTTGATATCAATTCACATTTCAATCTAATTAAAGACTCATTAAAACTCCACTTAGTTTTAATCTTCCCAAAAATCAATATTAATGATTATTTAACTTTGGAAACACAAACATGCCGCATAGACAATCTACATCGTACTATTGATTTCTGCCTATATATAACCTCTGAGCTCGTACGTCTCAGAGAAGGGTGTTAAGCAAGAGAATAAATTCTCTGCCACCAAACCTATACACATTTAGCAGAGAACAACCATACAGTTCGAAATACAATGACAGACATGTAATCCTACCTTTAACTGGGTTAAAGAACTAATGCCATTTAAAACACAGTTCACGATAAACCCAAATCACATTCCATTTTCAGTTCCAATTAAATGTTAATTAATTGGTAATTCTTCTTTACATCTTAATTAAAAGATTTATTCTTTTCACCCGGGGTTTAAGAACAGTGTTACTGAAGACCCCATCCTATCAGTCTCTAACTGTAAATTAATAAAAGAACAATTCCCTAAGCATTAATCCCGAAGGCCGAAACCAACATCAGATCAATTCCCAGGAAACCATTCAACTTAGCTAATCTCCAGTTAGATTCTAATTTTCTTAACTCCATTGGTTTTAAGAACAGTATTACTAAAGATACCGTTCACAACCAAATCAAAATCTCATTCCATTGTTAATTGGGTTAAAGAACAAGTGTTATTTAAAACACCATTTACGATAAACCCAAAATCCAATTTGATATTAAATACAAGGCTCTGAATAGAAAATATATCGGCTTATAGTCAATATCAAATTCTCAAATCAACAAATATCGTATTGGAAAAACGATACATATATATATATATATATATTTCAAATTCCTCCACAATATCCGTATAATCACGGAATCCAATATCGAAATATTCCGAAGATAATTTCGATTCAAATCCATTCCAATTCATATATTGGAAACTCTGGTTATTTTTAAAAACATTTCAAATCCAATTTTTTTTTTTAAATATTGGATTTATAATTCTAGTTCATAACTAGTTCATTTCGATAAAAATATATTTTTATCTTTTCAAATATGGAATTTTTCAGCCTAAATCTTTCTAAATCATTTATAATGATTTTACACAAATTAAATATACTTTTAGTAATTTCATCAAGGTCCGTACAGTCGATTTCCATAAACGGTCATCGAACTGCATTTACAACGACCTTTTCCAAATTTGATTTGGACATAATTCAAAATCCCACCGTTAGATTTCAAATCTCTTATATTCGTTGGAAAGCTCTTTTCGGTACGAACCCAAAGGTTCCGGTTATAGGAGAATCCGACGGTCGGATATCCCGTAAAATCCATTCGAAGTCAATGGTCGAAATTCGGGAACTGCCGCGGCGCGGCGCGTTCTATTCAGGCCATTATATATATATATATTATATATTATATATATTTCGTCGATTTCCATTTAAAACGTATTTTATAAATCGTTTTAAATTCGTTTTCAAAACGATTTCTACTTCATATTCAATTTTAAATCAAAATTGAATATTCCATATCATTAATATATAAATGATAATATTTTCAAAACAATAGATTTTGAAATCACTTCCTTTTCGTATTCATTATAAAAATGAATAAAATCGATATACATATCGTTCACGTCAAAATGGCGTTAATCTAATCAACACGGCTTTATATATTTAAATATTTTCGTGTCCATCCCAAATCGAACATCAAAATCATATTTGGATCTTTTACTGAATATCATTTTAAAATATTAGTTATTTTAAAATAATTGTTATTTTTAAAATATTCATTCATTTTGAACTGGAATCAGACACAGTCAATTAACATATAATATTATTTATATGGATTTCATACAACATGTATAGAACAACCATGATAAACAATCAACCATCATCTAGAGTGCATTACACAACTGCATAAGCGTTAAATATAAATAATTAACGCTTACAACAGCCTGTCAACCCATCGATTGACATACAACTAAATATTGGGATTAGTGTATGTCCAATATCATCCCAATACCCGTGTGGGGTTTTCAAACAACAAACACTAATTATTATTTGTGCAGTTGGGCGATGTGTAAAATATATCGTCCCAATCAATATCCGTCAAATGTGTGTGTACATAAACAAATCGTCCAATTTGTTTATGAATATTTATTCATATACACGTTAAAAGTTATATTTTTAACGATAAAATATTTATTTCAACGCATGAATATTTTATTTTATTCAACACATGAATATTTTTGTTTTTCATTCCACATCACAAACCAAATTCACACAAACAGGCCAATCCAAACACACTACCAAACAAGTCGTCCATGGTATATGGACGATGGGGAGCAGTTCATATATGTAGTTATAAAATAAATAACTGTCTAAATAAATTCAGTGAGAGAGTTCTCACCTTTGGGATCCACTCCGCCGTGCGTTGATTGTCGATCTATGTAGTATACCTACGTTAAAAATTATATTTTTAACCAATCTATAATTATTTCTTTGTATGATTATTTTATAAATAACATACATAGGCTAAAAAATATATTTTTGTCTTTCTAAAAATAATTTCATATTTTTATAACAACGCTACATAAATAAAAATCACATTTTTATACTGCTACTATATAGATAAAAATCGCTCTTCTATACCTCTACTATATAGATAAAAAATTGAATCTTTACTTTGTTATTTTCCATATAAAAATCGAATCTTTATACTATGTTCTTTCATTTAAAAATTATATTTTTAAACCAATGTGAATTCATATTTTCTTATAACCAAAAATCATATAGGTTCAAATCGAAAAATCATATATTTCATATCAAGGAAAACATATTTTCCATATCAAAGCAAATTTATTTTTCATATCAAAGCAAATATATTTCTCATGGCAAAGAAAATTTATTTTTCATAGCAAAGAAAATCCTATCCTTACTTCGATAAAAATCATATTCTTACTCCTATAAAAATCATATTTTTATTCGCTAAAAATCTCATCTTTTCCTTAATAAAAATCATGTCCTTACATAAATAAAAATAGTATCTTTCTATTTTAAAAAATCATAGCTTTTCTCTAATTAAAAATCGAAGCTTTCTCTAATTAAAAATCAAATCTTTCTCTTTTAAAAATCAGAACTTTATAAACTAAAGATCGTATCTTTGTATTTATAAAAATCATATCACTATCATGTTATACATAGAATAAAAATCCTATTTTTTTATAAAAATCATAAAACTTACAATTTTTGGTCGGAGAAGGAAGGAGGAAGGGCTGAGGTGGCGCCACAGCTTGCAGCGGGGTTGAGGAGGTGGTAGCGCTAGGCACAAAGGGTGGCGGCGGCGGAGTTCGAGGTTTAGGGCTTAGGGCGTTCGGTTTTGGGCGACAGGGACTTCAACGCAGGGAGGGAGGACGGAGAGAGAGGGAGGAGGGGCATCCATAGTGGCTCCTGGCGCAAGGGGGCCGCGACGGGGGAGGCGATCGCCAGGGAGAGGCCGCGACGGGTTTTAACGATCGCTTTTTTATTGACTTTTCTATAATGAATGACGGGAGGGGGAAGGAGAGATAAGGGGCTTTGACCGAGTTTATTAATATATTTTTAATTTCCAAAATGTAACTTTTTGTTTTAAACTCCAAATCGAACCTACCGACTGTCGTCCTTAGTTAATTACCCCTATTTCAAACACAATGGGATATGTTCGTAAGTCAATTCTAACGTTTCGATCAGTTTCCGTTTAAATTAAAGTATAAATCTATATATATTCAATTCAAACATACATTTCAATTTACCGGGGCCACATACTGATTTTAAAAATTGTAGAAAAATCATTTCTATCTACGTATTGATGATACAGTCCTAACAAAACTAATTTCATCGAATTTGGGGACCGTTTGAAAAATGGTCATTTTCTGGTCGATCAAATTCAATTGAAATTGGTCAAACACGTTTAAATTCGCCATGCTCACATATTGATATTGAAGCGACCCGAAACTTACCCAGTCTCCGAAGAGATGGGAAAGAATGAATTACTGTGAGGACAAGACAAATCAGAACACGACAGAAGAACATTTCATTGTTATTACAACAATTCCATCAGATACAAGAATTTATAGAGTATGAATGAATAAATTGCATTCGATAAATATCAGAGATTACAATAAATTACATAGCAGCGGAAAATAATACAAAGCACAACTGAAGGTGATATACGAATACAGAGCTTTCCGGATATCATTCCAGCTGTAACCCAGGATCCTGTGAATATAAATCTGCAAAAACCAAAACTACTAGCTGCCCCGTGCGGAAAATAGGGGCACCCAGAGTTTAGGTTAAAACAATAAACTCCAGGTCAGTCATGTGACTGGTGTGAGAACTAAAACAGTTATTAATATTGGTTTTAAAGTTAGGTAAATCAAGTGACCACGCCGTATAACACGGAACGGGTTTCCTCCCAAGAATACCAGTGCATAGAACAAATAGCGCAATGCTAAATAAAGAAAAATGAAGCTGTTATAAGACCCAGGTCCCATCACACAATGCAACGCAAGCCGGAGGATAGGGTTTTCCCTTATAACAGCCAAAGCATGCTTGATACGTTTAAAACAAATCATTTGATACTGTAATAAGTGTATAGTGTCAAAATAATTTCAATCATAGATATCAATCATAGGCGACATAGCTACCATCTACTATGTCGCCATACTAGTTCTACAATTAAAACCGCAATACACATATTGGAAATTGGATTTCCGTCATGAGTTGAGGCAAGGGGCAAGCTCCTCTCCGCGTTCGAGACACTCTAGCAAATGTCCCAGGGTTACGCACTCTGGGCAACCCCTGGATCTTCAGGGCCGGTCCTCACTTACGTTAGAGGATTAGTTATGCCTGAACACACGTTTCCTGGTCCTTACAGACCTATAATCGAGGCGCCTCGCATTCCAACAACCACAAAGGTGAAAAGTATATAAATGTCAGGGCTGGTAAGTCACTGACACCACCAAAGCTAGAAAGAAACGTCGTGCTCTCCCTGCAGTCTGTATCCCGTTTTTAACTCATACCGAGGTGTGAGGCTCGCGAATTCACGTTATACACAAAGCTGCCACGTAGGTCGTGCTTTGATCATCAACCACAAGACTCTGCTTTTCAACAAAAGCCTTGTTCATTGCATCTTAGTGTGCCACACAGGCAATTCATGCCATGCGACTGATGTCCATCGATATACAACCTCTGAGCTCGTACGTCTCAGAGAAGGGCGTTAAGCAAAAGAATAAATTCTCCGCCGCCAAACAGATGTATATTTAATAGAAATCAATCAACACAGAATAAAATCCAATGTCAGACACACAATCCATTTACAAGTCCGTTCTGGGTCTGAACGAAACCGGAGGCACTTTCCTCGCATATCCATCCATCTCCAAGTACGTCTGGACGACCACCAACTGATTCCCTCATCTTGGGTGTACAGCCCAATCAGGATCGTCAGTAACTATCCAAACGATGTGAAGACTTCCGGTTTTCGACCACCGTCTTCATCTTCGACTTATCGTCGAATCGGTTATTCAGAATGGGTATAAACCCGGCCTTTCCGAACAACCCGCGTATATTAAAACAAATGTTACACAAACACAACATACGCCTCATTCCAATTCAGAATATTCTTTTATTCACAAAATCACATTTTTAGGGAAAGGTTCCCATTAATTTTATCCAAGATAAATTCTTTAAAATTTATCCTTTAATCTTTCTTTGGATGTCATTTCAAACCAGATTATGGTTTTCTAAACTAGTCGAGATTAGCGAACCACACCGAAGTAATTATTTATTTTATTTCCCAATCCCAACCTATTCATCCCATGAAGCAAAACTGGTAATACTCCATATCTAACACCGTGGTGTTATCGGTAAAATTAATTACCATTTCACGTTCAAATCTGATTAAAGATTTAACTATCGCTTTGGAGTAAAACTGGTAATACTCCATACTCGCTCAATTTCTAAATTTGATAATTTAAATTATCAATTCACATTTCAATCTAATTGCAGATTCATTAAAACTCCTTCTACTGGGTTAAAGAACAAGTGTCATTTAAAACACGGTTCACGACAAACCCAAATCACATTCTATTTATTATCGGGTTAAAGAACTAGTGTTATTTAAAACGCCGTTCACGATAAACCCATTTCAAATCCAATCAAATATATTAGAAATTCCGATTATTTAAAACCCCTTTTTAAATCTAATTTATTTATTTAAAAATAATTGGGGTTTAAATTTAGTTCAAAACTAGTTCATTTCGATAAAAATCCATTTTTACCTTTTCAAATATGGAGTTTTTCACCCCAATTTTTCTCAAATCATTTCTTATGATTTTACACAAATTATTGATATTTTTAATAATTTTATCCAGGCCCGTACAGTCGATTTCCATCAACGGCCATCGAACTACACTTACAGCGACCTTTTTCAAATTTGATTTGGACGTATCTCCAAATCCACCCGTTAGATTTCAAATTTCTAATATTCGTTAGAAAGCTCTTTTCGATACGAACCCAACGGTTCCGATTTTAGGAGAATCCGACGGTCGGATCTCCCGTAATGTCCGTTTAAAATAAATGGTCGAAATTCACGAACTGCCGCGGCGCGTTCTATTCAGGCCATTATTTTATATATATAATATATATTTCGTCGATTTATATTTAAAACGAATTTTATAAATCGTTTTAATTTCGTTTTAAAAACAATTTCAACTTCCATTTCAATCCAAGCAAAATTGAATTCTTCCTTATAAATTCGTTTTAAAATTCATTTCTATTCAATTCAAATTTCAATTCAATTTGAATTCATTTCAATTCGTTTTTTATTCAATTCGAATTCGTTTTCAATTCGATTCAATTCAAAGTGGTTTTCTATTCGATTCAATTCAAATTGGTTTTCTATTCGATTCAATTCAAATTGGTTTTCTATTTGATTCAATTCAAATTAGTTTTCTATTCGATTCAATTCAAATTGGTTTTCTATTCGATTCAAATCAAATTGGTTTTCTATTTGATTCAATTCAAATTGGTTTTCTATTTGATTCAATTCGAAATCGTTTTATATTCAATTCATTTCGAAATCGTTTTATATTCCATTCATTTCTGTTTTCTATTTGAATCAAATTCATTATATATTCAATTGAAATCAAATTCGTTTTATGTTCAATTCGAATTCATTTTCTATTCAATTTGATTCAAATTTCATTTCAAAATATTCGATTTCGAAATCACTTTTCAATATTCATTTTAAAATGAATAAATTGATATAAATATCGTTCACGTAAAAATGGCGTCAATCTAATCAACACGGCTTCATATATTTCTATTTTCAAATATTCTATTTCAAATATTTCTATCTCAAATATTTCTATTTCAAAATATTTCTATTTCAATATACGACTCTATATCTTTGTCAACACACGACTAATATCAACGAATGAGTACCGTCCACGTGTGACTATTTTTCTATTTAATATATTTTATGAAAATTAAGGTATCTATCGTTTGATATTAAATCAGACTCCAACCGTAAATTAGTAAGAGAACGATTCCCTGAATATTAACCCCGAAGGCCGAAACCAACATCAGATTAATATCCAGGAGACCACTCATCTTATCTATTTTCCAGTCAGTTTCTAATTTTATATATGATAAAGATGTAGATTTTATTGTTAAAATATTTCGTTCAACACATGACTAATCTCAACGGATGAGTACAGTCAACACATGAACCTTTACTTTATAATGATAAAGAAGTAAATTTTATTATTAAAATATTTCGTTCAACACATGACTAATCTCAACGGATGAGTACAGTCAACACATGAACCTTTATTTCATATTATTCTTTATTTTCCCGATTGGAATGAGGCCCAATCAATTACCATATAAGGTTAATTATATGGATTTCATACAACACATGCATATAATAGCAACGATAAATAATCAACCATCATACAAAGTGCACTACACTGTATAGGCATCAAATATAGATATCTAATGCTTATAACAGCCTGTCGATCCATCGACCGACATATTTAATCAATCAGGATGAGTGAACTTCAAATTTCATCCCAACACCCGTGTAGGGTTTCAAACAATCAAACACAGATTTTATTCGTGCAGTTGGGCGATGTGTAAAATTTATCGACCCAATCAATATCCTTCAAATAGGTGTACATAAACAAACCGTCCGGTTTGTAAATGAATATTTATTTATTCACATTCACGTTAAAAATTATATTTTAACGATAAAACATTTTATTTTAACACATGAATTTTTTTATTCAGTTCATTCTTTAAATAAAATGATATTTTTATTTTTCTAACTTATTTTAGAAAATTTCAGCGGCATAACGGCATGATACTAGAAACGGGACGAGGCCTAGCCTTATCCCCGGTCTAGTGAAGGCCCACGCCATTCACACATCAATCAATCCATTCCATTTCACCAAACAACTCAATTTCAATCAAATAATCTAACTAATTTTTGCAATCAAACAAACAAGTCCATGGTCTGTGGACGATTGTGTCGGGTGCTACTAAGCACCGTCTGCATCCTAATATATATATATATATATAAATAGAAATGAAATTGAAAGGTGAGAAATTCTCACCGATAGCTATCCAATCATCTTGACTCTTCTTTGATAGAAATCTCCATCGTTATCGCATTTTTGTCATCTTCGTTGCTGTAGCCACTACATATATAAAAATCACAATTTTATATACTAATGTCTTTAAAATAAAAATCACATTTTTATTCGTTCACTTTCAATTTAAAAAAAATCATATTTTTATAATCACTTCATATATTTAAAAATCGAATTTTTACTATGTTATTCAATATATAAAAATCGAATTTTTACTTCGCTATTCAATATATAAAAATCGAATTTTTATTATACTATTCAATATATAAAAATCAAATTTTTACTACCTCGCTATATGGATAAAAATTCCATTCTCACACCGCTACTATATAGATAAAAATTCTATTTTTACCTCGCTATTCTCTATATAAAGATTTCGCCTTTTCCAATATAAAGATTTCGCCTTTTCAAATATATCATTATAAAAATCACATTTTTATTTTTCTACACATATAAAGATGCTATTTTTAATATTCCTATCATGTAAAAATTATATTTTTAATTCTCTACATAAACAAAAATCATATCTTTACATCTTCTATATAGTAAAGATTATATTTTTAATACTTTAAAAATATAAAAATCATATTTTCCTACGAATAAAAATTCAATCTTTATCCCAATATGTATTTTATAAATATAATATTTATTCATCATTAGTAAATAAAAATCTATTACCTAATAAATAAATAAATAAAACAAATAAAAATAAAACCAAAAAAAAACTTACAGGGGGTTTAACAAGGGAGGGGGGTCTCCGCAGGTGGAGCTCGCGCGGTGGGGCCAGGCGCAGGCAAGGCGGAGGGCGGTGATGCTGAGGGGGCGGTAGGAGGTTGCGGTGGTTGGAGAAAGGGGTAGGGGTCTGCGCGGTTTTAGGGTTTGTGGCTGAGGAGGTGCGGTCGGTTTCAGGAGGGAGGAGAAGAAGAAGAGGAGGCGGAGGAGATGGGGGTCGGCGACAGGAGGAGCGGCGGCTAGGTCAGGGTGATGGCGCGATTTTTTTTTCTTTTTCCTTTCTGAAATCGGTTTTAACAGTGGAAAGGGGAAATGGGGTGTTGGCCAATATATATTAATATCTTTAATTCTATTTTTAATCCCCAAAAAGTTGACTTTTTATTTGACCTCTAAACGAGGCCCACCGCCTGTCGTCCATAGCGTTTTACCCCCATTCCGAACACAATGGGATATGTATCGTAGGCCGATTCGATCGTTACAATCAGCTTTCATCAAAATCAACATATAACTCTATATATTGAATTTGAACGCGCATTTCAATTTACCGGGGTCACATACTAACTCGAAAAATTCCCGAAAAATATTCTCTAGCTTCATATTGACGATACGGTCCTAACAAAACTAGTTTCGTCGAATTCTGAGGCCGTTGGAAAATTGGCCATTTTCCAGTCGATTAAAATCAACTGAAACTGGTCAAACGCGTTTTCCTTTGCCACGCTCACATATCGATTCGAAAAATTATGAAATTTGAAACCTACCAATAATTTTACATCACAGACCCAACAAAACTGGTTTCGTCGAAATCCGAGGTCATTTGCAAAATTCCCATTTTTAAGGGCCTGAATTCCATAGCGACTATTCAGAAATTTCAACTGGACATATCTTTTGATTCCCGCTATGAGATTTCGATTTTTCAGATTCGTTGGAAAGATATCATCAATTTGATCTTAATGTTTTTGGTTTCGCTAAAATCCGGATTGTTTTGCACCCGGTACATTCAATTGAAGTTTGAAATCGAATTATCGAACTACCGCGCCATTTTCAATTCTATTTATAATTATATATATATATATTTATTTATTTATATTCTAACGACGACGTATATAATATATACGTTCGAATTATATTCAAAATAAATTTCTCTTCCATATTATTTAAAATAATCTATTTTAAATATTCAAAATTCGCTAAAATTGCGAAAATAAATTTTTTAAACTGGCTCAGAATTTCTGGGTTATTACAGATATCAAAAGTTATGAAAATTAGAATCTAGCAATAATTTGATATTCCGGATCCAATAAAAGTGGTTTCGTCGAAAACGGAGGTCGTTTGCAAAATCGCCATTTTTAAGGGCTATATTTCCATAGCGACTATTCTGAATTTTCAACTGGGCATAACTTTTTATTCCCGCTATGAAATTTCAATTTTTCTGTTTCATTGGAAAAATATTTTTGGTTATGCTAGAATCCGGTTTATTTTGAACCATGTACATTCATTTGAAATTTGAAATCGAATTTTCAAACTACCACGCCATTTCCAATTTCTTTTATAATTAAAATAAATATTTATATTCTAACTTTGATTTAAATAAACATATACGTTCAAATTTTGTTCAAAATAAATTTCTCGTCGTTATTATTTAAAATAATTCATTTTAAATATTCAAAATTCAACAAAATTGCCGAAATAAAATTTTTAAATTGGTTCAGATTTTTTGGGTTGTTACACTGGGACCTTTCATGTCATAAGGACGACTTGCTGAATGTCTCGAATGGGTCGCTCCCATTTGCAGATGGATTTTATAACAGTTAAGTGGCAAGAAGCCCGAACGTATGTGAAGAAATTCCGGATTGTTGTTTCGTTCAGACCCAGAACAGACATGTATGGATTGTGTGTCTGACATTGTAATTGACTGCGTAACACTGATCTTTATTAATATATATCTACCTGGTGGCGGAGAATTTATTCTCTTGCTTAACACCCTTCTCTAAGATGTATGAGCTTAGAGATTATATATTGATGGAAATCAGTGATGCATAGTGAATGGACAATATTTAAGTTATGTGATGAGCTATGGATGATCAAAGCATGGCTTATTTAAGTGTAGCTTTGTGTATATCGTGATCTCGACGAACCTCACATCCCGGATTGATGGTAAACTGGTGGTCAAATTTGTATGTTCATTTCGTATGTTCGGTGCACTGGGATGTGATGATGAAAGGGTACTACGAAGTCCCCAGTCTAGGATGCTATTTGTTGGGTACTCTGATTCATGTATGGTGGGTTAGTATAACAGAGTCCGAGTCTGGACGTTATCCGCGAGTACCGGGATGATGCACACAAGAAAGTTTGTGATCCCACAAATGGTCTTTCGTACCAGGAACCATCATGTTGGAAACCCAATCTCCACTACAAGCCCGTACGGTTTTGATAGTATAGCCAGCTGGTTACCGATAGGATGGTCAGTATAATGGGATAGGACATTATGCTGGCTAGGATCAATACATTTATTTGTTAAGAGGTTTTTCATACTATATATAGTAGTAAAAGAGGATTTTCATGTATGAAGGCATTTTTGGTAATCATAAGGCAAAATTCGCCCATTTGGTGTGCACTTGCATTGTGTGATGTAGGATGAGCTTATGGCAGCTTCATTTTTCAAAAAGTCATTGCGAATTTCGGTGCACTGGTATTCACATGGAGTAAACCCGTTCCGCATTAGTGGCGTGGTCCGGTGAATTACCTAACTTTAAAATAAACCCTAAAATCAATTGTTTTGAGTTCTCACACCGGTCCCATGACTGACCTGGAGTTAATTGTTCCCACACCTAAACTCTGGGTGCCCATAAATTTTTACACGGACAGCCTAGTAGTTTGGTTTGCAGTTTAGACTTGGAGTTGGTTGGAGCAGGATGTTGGTTTAGCTGGAGCTATTATATCTTGGAGCATGCATATTCTTCTACTGAGTTTAGTATCTCTTCCATTGTGTAATCGATGTACGCTGATGTATCTCTCGTAAATCTGATGTAATATTGTTGTAATGATAATGAAAAAGTTCTTTTTATTTTGTGCAAATGTGTAAGTACCCCTAACAATCCGTCTTTATGAACGGTTTAAGTTGGTTTAATTTCTGGCGAAAACCGGGCAAAAAGTCAGGTCGTTACACCGAGGAACACATTAAAAGCGGATGACTTGTGCAATAAATTAAGAACAAGACTGCGACGACAGAACATAAACAACCGTGTATGCATCAGAAATGGACATCTGCCTTACACATGCACGAGATTAGGATTTTATACCTAGTTATGCTCTTCGCTGATGCTAAACCGGTCAACTTCCCTTACTTAATAATTTTATAATAAAAATGGCTAAGCCACACATGCATATGTAAGGAATAAGGATTTGATTTCTAGGCACGCTCTGAAATGGTGATAAAGCATTATTATTTTTCTTTTTCGTTTGGAATAAAGTTAAGTTTTTGAACTTGAATATAATCACTTTGCATGTCTGGATTATGCCTGTGAGGTATGGAATTATAAATGGATTTTTTACCTAATGACTAGTCGTTGAGTGCAGATTGTACTCGACAAGGTTCACTTTATCAAGACTTGGCTAAGTGGTCAGATCGATTATCAAGTATGGACTGTCCTTAGCAAGGGTCGGGTTCTCTCGACCATAGGAGGACTCAAACAGATTTTTACATGTACGTATTATACCCGCTTAGGATTTCCCCGGAGAGGCTACAAATTTGGATTACAACTTTGGATGGATATAGATTTTTAATTTTAGTTTTTTTAAGTAAATCTCGGATATTTTTGATTCGGGATTTGGATGTTGGTTTTAGGATCTAGACTTTGATAATATAAACGATTCGGTGCGACCATGGATTTTAGATTATGGATTATAAACTTCAGATTTCTATATTGTACAAAACACATCTTCCATCGAAAGATATGCAGATATTCTGGGAGGGTAAGTGCTAACTCGCCATTTTACGAAGCTTTACACATTGGATTTGGATGCTCAAATAGCTTTACAGCCAAGCGTAAATGGTAACTTGAAGTTATGGACATCTGAAATCACTTAGACTAAGCATCGAAAATGGACAGACCTGGAATTATTGAGATTTGGAATTTAGATCGGTAGGCTTATGCCCTGGATCGAATCAGCCAAAGCGCCTTAACCCAGAAATGGTGTCAGAATGCAATATAATGAAGGGATCAACCTATTTATGCTAGACTGGATGGACATAAGCGAAAAACATTAAATGACTGCTTGGAAACTTAGAAGATCTCGATGGAAGTAAACATGGATAATCACACAAAGGTTCGGGTCGATCGATCCATCATTAATCCAAACCCCTCCCCTGTGATTGCTACCAATCTAGAACTTAGACGTTGACCGATCCATCCCAAACTTTGTCGTCTTGGTCATGCACGTTCTTCTGATATTTCTTTGGATTTTCAGGCTGATCCAAGTTCATCCACAATTATAAGTACAAAACCTTAGCACGCGTTATATGGATCTTTTTGGTTTCTTTATGTAGGGACTCTGCAATTATTAAACTTAAACATATTTTATACACGTTCTTGTAATCTGGAGGTATTATATTATAATCTAACAGTATAAATAATAAATTATCTCGTAGCGAACATAGGCTGTAGCACCTTGCACTTAATGACAACTAAATATTTAAATAGTTCATATGTATATATATGCATAGACATAAATATTTAGAAGAAGAATAAAATAATGATAATATATGATTGCATGTAATAAATACATGCATTGAAAAAGAAGAAAAGCTTAATGCAAATAAAAAATGCAACGCATGTGTTAAAAAAGAAGAAGAATTGTTTTCATGCAGTGTAATTATGTTGCATGCAATGATTTATAAATATTATGCATTAATAAGAAAAGAAAAATGAAATATTGTAACAAACATGAAAAGGAGGAATAAGAAAAGAACAATGACCACCATTGTTCTAAGCCTTCTTAACAAAAGCCTAAATAGTCCAATTGTTAAGAGGATGTAGCATCCAAGAGAGAGGTCTGTAGTTCGATCCCCGCAGGCGCCATATTTTTATTTTAAAGGAACGAGTAAAATAACACATGTTCTAAAGAGAAAATATGTATAAACGCACATATAAGGAAAAGTATACATATAAGGAAGTATTGAAAATTATTTGTAAATATGTATATGAAAATATATGCATATATATGTGCAAAAACATATATATATAAAGCAGAAATTCAAAATAAGGCTGTAATCAAAGAAATCTGGTAAAAATTAAATAACTGCATAACACCGTTTGAATTTTGAAAATGAAATAAAAGTTATGCGTATATGTAAACATGTAAAATGGGCATTGGAAGTTTTGTATACATATAATAAGATTATATGTAAGTATAATATTTAAATAGACCAAAGAAAATATAACGGGATACTAATCAAACATTTAAAATTAAAAATGTCAAATTAGCAAACAAACAAACTTAAGTGCTAAAATTGCTCGCGGGACCCGAGAGGTCAACCTTGGGGTTGACACACCCATAGAGGGGTCGACCTTAAGGTCGACACAATCATAGAGGGGTCGACTCCGAGGTCGACCCACCACAGATCCGGGCAGATTCATTGTTGAATCTGGACTGTTTTCTCAACCAAGTTTGTTGCTGACTCAGCGCTACGTGTACGATAAAATCCTGAACACCTATAAATAGGCTAGCAGAGCCTAGCCTAGATTTCACATTTTCTGAGAGGTTGCCCAAGCTCTGCCATTCTTCTTCCTCCTCAAACCTCTTCAGATAAATAGAATAATTAGTTTAGGAAAATTCTAATTCAAGAACTGGAGGAAAAGAATGTATACTAATAAAGAAGGTGTTCAGAATTCTATTCAACGTAAGGTGAATTCTTGGATCTGGTCAACTCAATTTTCTCCTCTTTCTTCACTTTTCTTTTAGTTGAGAATTGTGGATCCATGGTTGTTTAGGTTCTAAATTCAGTTAGGAGAACCATGGAATGCTAGATCTAGACCAGATTCATGATTTGGAAAGCAATTAGGTGAGTGGATTTAAGTTATACCTTTTTGATAATGGTATATTTATCGTTGACATTCCCCATTAATAAGCAATGTAAATTTGCTAGAATGTTAATATGTTGAAACGTTAATATGTTGAAACGTTAATATGATTGAAATGTTAATATGTTGAAACGTTAATATGATTGAAATGTTAATATGTGAAATGTTAATAGGTTGAGATGTTAACATGTTGAAATGTAAACATGATGAAATGTATAAACCTGTTAAAATATGTGGAAACGATTACTGTTGTATACATACATGTTCTAATTACATGTTCTGTGGCATATAATGTACTTGAACCCTTAACTACAAGAATTGGGATAACTACATGTTAAATTGTTAGAATGGAATAATTACATGATTCAATGATTACATGTTATTTTAAAATGAAGTAAATTACATGTTAGGAAGAACATGCGACATGATAATCAGATAATGGACTTAATATGATATTAAGTATGACATGTAAAAATAGATTAAAGTAAAATTTGGAAAGAATGGACATGCTTAAATTTACAGAAAACTGTAACTGCACTTAGACACGAGGTTAAATTCAACTTGTGGTAGAGGTCTACCCGGAACCACCCGGCAAATCCAGCATCCACAAGCTGTTAATTTAATGTGAGGTATTTAATGCGTAAATAAACATGTAACGGTGCAAAGACACGAGGTTAAATTCAACTTGTGGTAGATGTCTACCCGGAACCGCCCGTCT
The DNA here is from genome assembly GCA_030737875.1 of Allium sativum. NCBI lineage: Eukaryota > Viridiplantae > Streptophyta > Magnoliopsida > Asparagales > Amaryllidaceae > Allium > Allium sativum. Next base: position 282,253,754 of record CM060915.1, read on the forward strand.
AATCCTGCATCCACAAATTGTTAATTTAATGTGAGAGGTCTAGTGCATAAACATAAATATGAATATATGTATATAAAAGGATAGAAATAAATGGCACTAATTGTGATTAATGGAAATGAATAGGAAATGAACGAAAGTTACAATAGTAAAAGGAATGGAATGAATGAGGAATGGTAATAACCTATTATAACTAATTACATTAACGAGAATGTTATATAATACGTAGGCTTGTCCTAGGGACAAGTGGAAATTATAACATACGTTATAATAATTGGAAAGGAAACTTATTAGTATACCTTAGTTAAGAGACCTAAGTTAATAAGTAAACAACGACAAGTTGTAGTAATAGTATAAGATGGAATTATGATTAAATAAGAAAGAATGAGGTGAATATATGGGATGAAATAATTTATATTTAATCATAAATAATAGGTGACATGTTAAACAGAAAACATGTGAATTGAGATGAAGCATACTTAATTACGTATTAAGTAGAACATGTTATTGTAACTAGGGAATCAGGCAAGGAATAATATAAAGAGATTGTAGATTACATATCTTGGATTACAATCTAGAGAATAACACATTATAGGCTTATTAATAAACTTAAATGGGTTAAGTTATATGACTGAAATTAATAAGCAAGAGGAACCTGGTAACTCGAATAAGAAGTCAATGTGAATGGAAATAACCAAGTTAACTGGAAACCTGACGAGGTAGAGCAAGTGCATAACTAAATGTTTAGACATAGGTCTAATAACACATCAACCTGAAGCGCTTGGACTAGTCCAAACGTATGAAGGTGAATAACCCAATGGGGTAGATCATCGTGGTGTCATGGGACATGAGGGGAGCGCACGTCCATCTGATTATTCTGCTTGTTCTGCCTATTGTTCTATTGATATTCTGTTGGCTCCGAAGGACTAGAAGGGGAAGCTTGCGGCTTCCTGGGACGTGGAGGGTACTCATGGTAGTCCTCTGTGCGATGATAGAATTTGACTGTGCTCGCAGAGGTTAGGTCTGCGCGTTACTACTCGGTAAGTATACCTTGACTGCCACGATAATGGGTAGTCAGCATAATGTAGGGTGGCATAGGTGATCCGATGATCCACGGTTGCCTTGAGACTAGGCTAAGTTACGACCATTTTTATCGAGTACTGACAGGTCTAACCATTTGTGGATAGCAAGACATCGGGTACCTACCATCGACAGTCAGCGTGATACATGTTGCGTGATGCGGAAAGACGGAGATGCTAAATCAAAAGACCATAGATCCTTTGCTATCAAGGCTATGGGTGAGGGACATGCCAATTAGGATTTGTTGTTTGTTGTTTTCTCTAGGGTCAGGTCATTAGCTCTCAATACTGTTCGTCTTTCACTAGTTGAGCGAGGGGTCGGGTGGGACCATAGCCATTGAAAATGCAGACCTTAGCATCTGTGCATACTGATATCTGAAATGCTCCCGACCGAATTTCGTGTTTCTTATACAACCCTGCGGCGGAACTCGGTGCACAAAAGAGGATATGTATGGTTAAGGTATCGAGTACGATTGACGATACGTACGTGGGAAATTATAGATACATGCATGTCTGCTCTGGGTGGTGTATTGTAGACTCTAGTGCATTACTCTATGATAGAATCTGATTCAATCTAATGGTTCGAAGACGGTAGTCGGTACGCTTACGTAGCATGGCGATGGTGGTTTTATGCGGAACATAGAGTTGTTATATAGAGATCCGTACGCCATTCCGGCGTAGGATGACAAAACAACAAAAGGTGGTTTTCATAGCATTTGAAAAACGCTATTATAACCTAACATAGCGTTTCAGAGAACGCCATGTAACGACATGCTATCTTAGACCGTCTACTTTGAATAGTGGAAAAAAAATGCTATGATATACGACTTTTATATAGCGTTTTTATTTGCTATCAAAGAAAAACGTTATGAAATATACTAACCGATACCAACTTCTTATAGCGTTTATGTATATGTTTATATAGCATTGTTTATGTGTTTCTATAGCGTTTATTGAGTTATACTATAACTGTAATGACCTGTATTTTTTACGGTGTATAAATAATTTATTTAATTATTTAAATAATGGTTTGGTTATTTAAAATGAGCAGAATTAATAATATTGAATATTTAATTAAAATAATATAATAATATGTTTAATTTCTGAAATAGTCAGAAATAGTGGAATTCACAATATGGTGTGAATTGGATCATCTGTGATATTTAATTCAATTTAAAGTTGAATTATAATAACGAACATATTATTTAAATGAAGTTTGAACATATAATTATAATCGAGCTCGAAATGGCGCTGCAGTTCATAAATTGGCGATTCTAACTTCAACTGAATATACAGGGTCTGTTTTAAATCGGATTTCTGTGAAACAAGAAATGTTCAGAGCTGGTGAAGTATATTTTTCTAATGGAAGAGAAAAATCGAGATTCCGTCGTATAGATTGTAAGTTATGTCCAAATTAAATATTCAGAAAAACAGCGGCATATTCGTTTATGGCCATAACAGTTATTTAAATATATTTAAAAATCGGTTTCGAATTTGGACAAGGTTCTTTTGAGACATGCCGATAATTTAATTTTTAGAATTTTACTGTAATTTTTAATTAACTAAATATGCGGCTTTTTATGTGGAGTGTTTTGCACCCTGTAACAATATTTTGGGGTTTCACAATATGAGTTCACCTACCGATATTATTATATTTTTGAAACCCGGGTACATTGCTCATCATAATGGTATTGTTAGTTCTGTCGTTATCAGTTCGTACGTGACGAAAATTTTCATAATAACTTAACACTAAAATCTTCTCTTAAATAAAATAACGCAGCAACCTCTTATTTTATTTTCTTGGATCATAAAGCTCCAACTGAAGCCTTAAAAGAAAACCAATAAAATATTGGATAATCAAAATATTTAATTCTTTTTCTGGTGTGTAGTCATCCACGTATAGTCTTCCAAGCTCTTCACCAAATAAATGGTCACTTAATGGCCAAGTATTTTGTTTTCTTAACAGCTAAGAATCTCGCATCCTATAAATACAATACATTCTTCTAAACCTAACCATAAAAACTTTCTTCGGCCAAACCTTTCTTCCGCCGCCATTATCGTTTCAGCAAAAATCAAAAACCACCGATCCTTTGAAAATAAAAATAAAAACAATTAGTACAAAAATGTATAAATCCCAAATTAAATTGTGATTGGTGCAAGTCGCTCTTCCAACTGAGGTATCTTTTGAGGGGTTCGAACTGTTTTGGTTTGTTGTTCTTTCAGCGTGCTTGTTTTGGGTATTAGGGTTCTGCGTTTTAGGATCTTGGGGGTATCGATGCTTGACTGGAAATGGACGACGGAAGTAATACGTTTGGGGAGGAAGTTCTGGAGGTCGTAGGTTGAAGGATGGTTTGAGTTGGTTGTGATGGGTGATCTTTGGTGAGTTCGACAGAGGAGCATCTGGTAAGCAGGCCGTTTCTTTGACTGGAAGGTTGCGGAAACTGGTTTTGGGGAGAGTTTCTTTGAATGGGAAACGAAGGAGGCGTGAATGGATTGAGAAAGCTGTGGGTTACGGGAGTTTTGATACTGGAGTTCGAACGTTGTGATTTTGGGTGGAGTTGTTTTCTGGTTACGGGATTTCGAAAGAGGAAGGCAGTGACAATGGCATGAGGATGTTACTGGTTTGTTTTCGGTGAAGAATAAGGAATTATTCTGCTGGGTCGTGGAGGAAGTAGTTTGGGCTGGTATTAATAGTACGGGTGAGGCCCAGTTTTAAATTCATATAAAGTTTTGTTTTAAAATTTCAATTATGTCAATCCTTTAATTATATGTAAGTTGATCATATGTTATCAGAATTCCATAAAACAAGATCCGTTAGGATTGTATGGACGGACACTACCTAATGGGACTGACTGGGAGCAGATTAGAGCTCGTTTGAATTTATGGCGAAATAAATTGTTTGATTCAAATCAAACAACAGTTTATCATTCATTAACGATGATAGTCCAATGTGAGTGAAACACACCAACTCTGAAAAGTTATATTTTTCTAACGTATATTCAGAACTGATAATTATCTGCTGATTGATGTGTGTTAACTGTTTGGTTGAATTGTGCGTGTATTGGTTGGAATTATAGATAACGATATTTATATATATCGTTAATCAGATATCGATTCTGTTTATCAGAATATTTCATATCAAAGTGAAATCGATGTTATTATATTGTTTAACATCTGTGGATGCAGGGAAACAGGTTGGAGGGGTCCAACTGGACTCCTCAATATTTATAATACTGTTCTGTTCATATATTGTCTTATATAATGTGATATGAAATATGTTGATGATTTTATATGTTTGAATGATACCGATCATTGTTATATGGTACGTTAAATACCGTAAGAAATACTGGCATGTACAAAGGGGATTTTCAAAGTATATTTTGAAAATAAATTAGTTATATAAAATCAATGGATTTTATATAGAAAAGGAAAAAGGATTTTATAGAAGGAAATAGTTATAAAATCAAAAGGGTTTTGAAAAGAAAATATTTATTGGAAATTAATATGATAAGGATAAAAAGGAATTATTTATGAAATCAAAGGATTTTGTAAAGAGGAATATTTATTGGGATAATAAATAGAAGTATAAAGGGATTATTTATTGGGAAATAAATAAGAAATAAAAAGGAAATTATTTGTAAAACAAATATAAGGGAAATTATTTGCAAGACAAATATAAAGGAAATATATTTGCAAAACAAATACAAAGGAAGGTATTTGCAAAACAAATAGAAAGAGAAACATTTGTAAAACATTTACAAATAAAATAGAAAAAGGGAATATTTGTAAAACATTTACAAATAGAATTTAAAAGGAAATATTTGTAAAACATTTACAAATAGATTAAATGGAAATATTTATTTATAGAAAATAAATAGAATGTTATAAATGAGATATTTATTTGTTAAATAAATAGGAAAGATAAAAGAAATATTTTATTTGTTAAATAGATAGAATTGAAAAGGGAATAGTTATTTGTTAAGTAAATAAATAGAAAAGGGGATAATCCAAAGGAGATAATTCAAAAGGAAATGATTCAAAGGAGTTAATTCAAAAGTTTAAATCTAAATGAGTTAATCGAAAAGATTTAATCGAATATTAGTTATTCGATTAGAGTTAATCGATTAGAGTTGGAGTTAATCAGTCAGAGTTAATCAGTTAGAATTAATCAGTTAGAGTTAACTAGTCAGAGTTAATTAATTAGAATTAATCAGTTAGAGTTAACCAGTTAGAGTTAGAGTTAACCAGTTAGAATTAACTAGTTAAAGTTATTCAAATGGAGTAAATCGAGTAGAATTATCGAATATCGCTTAATCGAAGTGGAGTTAATCGATTATAGTTTAATCGAAGAAGAGTTATCGAATATAGTTTATTCTAGAAAAGTAATCGGATATAGTATATTCAAGAGAAGTGTAATCAAATATAGTTCATTCGAGAAGAGTTATTGAATATAATGCATTCGAAGAAGAGTTATCGAATATAATGTATTCGAAGAGGAGTTATCGAATATTGGTTATTCCAATTGAGTTAGTCAAATATTGGTTATTCGAAATGAGTTAATCGAATATTGGTTATTCGAAAGGAGTTATCGAATCTAGTTATTCAAAAGGGGTTAATCGAATATAGTTTATTCGAATAGAATTAAAGGAGTTATCGAATATAGTTTAATCGAAAGGAGTTAAGTGAAAGGAGTTAAGTGAAAAGAGTTAATCAAAAAGAGTTAATCAAATTTGAGTTAATGGAATATTACTGATTCGAATAAAGTTAAAATGAGTTATCGAATATTAGCTATTCGAATAGAGTTAAATAGGGTTAATCAAATATTAGTTATTCGAATAGAGTTAAAGGAAAGGAGTTAATCGATGTTAGTAAATCGAAAGGAGTTAATCGATGTTAGTAATCGAAAGGAGTTAATCGATGTTAGTAAATCGAAAGGAGTTATCGATGTTAGTTTAATCGAAAGGAGTTATCGATGTTGGTTTAATCGAAAGGAGTTAATCGAATTTAGTTATTCGAAAGTAAGATTATCGAAAATAAGTTATTCGAAAGGAGGTTATCGAATATAGTGTATTCGAAAGAAAGGAGATTATAGAATATAGCGCATTCGAAAGGAAGAGATCGAATATAAGTTATTCGATGAGAGAAAATTGAATATAGGTTATTTGAAGGAGAGTTAATCAAATAGAGATTACTCGAAGAGAGTTAATCGGTAAATTTGATTATATCGAATTCGGTAAAGTACTTAACTTTCCGGTGTTTAAATCAAGATTTGTTAATTTATAAATTAGGTGTTTATTTATTTATTCACATTAAAGAATAAAAGTTATAATTGAAGTTAGATATTTCGAAAGTAGGGATTATAACATTATCGTTATAATCAATGTTTTCAATAAAGGAGTGGATTCGTAAATAAAATCCGAGAGAGATGTAAGGAAGTTGTTAAACGTTTAAAAGATAAAATTTGACTATTTCGAAGTTAAAATGTTGTTGTTCAGTTAAGGTCTGAGAGGTAATTATACGCCAACTTGATTGACTTCCTTCTTAACTAAGGAATGGTAAGGTTTGATCGTGAAGAAGTTTGGAAATGCTTTCCAAATAAGAATCAGAAATGTTTTTAGATAATAGAAGATAAGAATTTAAAATATATGGAAACATGAGACAAGAAAATTAATGAACTAAAGAGATAAATGTTGAATGATGATTGATCGATATAATTTCCATCTGGAAATAATATCGTTGTTTGCACACCTATTTTTCTTTGATAGTTAACTCACCGACTATCGAAGTTTTTGACCCTTTTAATGTTGTTAATATGGAGAGACCAGTTGGATTTTTATCCAAAGAACCACTCCGTATTGGCATAAGCGTTGCAAGTCATATATGCTGTAATAACCCGGAAAATACGAGCCAATTAAAAATTTTTAAATTGGTTATTTCAAAGGAATTTGAACAATTGAAATAGAATATTTCAATAAAATAGTAAGTTAGGAATAGTGAGTCAGTTTGAAAATTTGAATTCAAACTTTGACTGACTATGCAGGGTGGAAAATATAACGGATTTTAGCGAAACCAAAAATATTTAAATCTGTTATTCAATACCTTTCTAACGAATCTGAAAAATCGAAGTTTCATAACGGGAATCAAAAGTTATGGCCGAATGAATTTTCAGAAGGGTCGGTATATGGAATATAGAGGCCTGGAAAATTGATATCTTGCAAACGACCTCGGAATTCGACGAAACCACTTTTGTTGGGTCCGGGATGTCAAACTATTGCTAGGTTTCAAATTTCATAATTTTTGAAGCTAATATGTGAGCGTGGCAAATGAAAATGTGTTTGGTCGATTTCTGTTAAATTGGATCGACCAGAAAATGGCCATTTTTCAAACGACCTCAGAATTCGACAAAACTAGTTTTGTTGGGACCGTAGCGTCAAAACATAGCTAGATTTATTTTTCTGGAATTTTTCGAATCAGTTTGTGGCCCTGGCAAATTGAAATGTGCGTTCAGAGTTAAAAATTAAATGTTTTATACTTTAATTTGAAAAATAACTGACTGTAACAGTCGAATTGGCCCACGAAACATATCCCATTGTGTCCGGAATAGGGGTATTTAGCTAGGGGCGACAGTCGTTGGGTTTAAAAAGGAGTTCGTTTGAGAAAACACTATTTAAAAATTTAATATAATCCTCGGCCAATCATATTTCTCCATTCATAATTTTAAAATAAAAAAAGAAAAAAAGAAAACCCCCGACCCTCCAGATCGAACGGCGGCTTCCTTTTTCCGCCTTCTCTCCTCCAAATCTCCACATCCGCTCATCAAAACACCAGGGCCCTTTGGAGTTTTTCGTAGAGCTCGAGACGAGCTTCGAATCCATACCAACCTCGCCCAGCATCGTCGAGTATTTCGCCGGATCCGCTCCTCCAAAGTCCGGCCGTTTCGAGGTCGATTCCGCCGCCCAGAGGCCGTCGAGTTCAACGCCGTGGGGCCCGCACGTGCGCCTCTCCTCCGCCTACAACCCTGCACTGGCCGATCATCCAACCGCTACACGGTTTGATCAAAAATCGCTGACCTAGTTTTGAAACCTTCAGCTGAGGTAACGGCCTGTTTAATTAAATTGTTTTACGACACTTTAAAACCGTTGCAAAATTTTGAAAAATCATATCTTTTTGGTGTGTTGACGAAATTCGATGAAACAGGAAACATCGAGACCGCAAGGAAGCTCTCTACCCAATAGAAGAAGCTGCGGATTTTTCTGACATCATATCGATTTTTAGCGCTCAGAAAACCAACGTGAGAAGTCTAAATTAACTTGAAATTGAATGGAAAATGTCGTGTATAATTTATATAAGCGAAATATAAATTACGTACGTGTTGTATACCTCATGTACATGCGTAGTGTAAGCTATATGAGCGAAGTATGAATTTTTACATGCATAGAATAATTGATATATGTGTTGAAATGCAAGTGAAATATAGCAAATATATATATATATATATATATATATACTCCCCTCGTCCACAAACCATGGACGATATTTATTGTGGTGAATTGGTGTGAAATATTGGGTGAAAAATACGAATGGTTGAATAATTGTTTGTGGTTGATATTGTTTGGTTGTGGTTGAAAAATACCCATTGGTGATTGAAATGAATTGGAAATATTTGTGGAAATAAAAATAAACATGCCGCCTGCGTGCGAATTAGATGCATGAATCCCCATTGTCAAAAACCGCGAGGTTTTAAGGTAGAGCGAGGAGCCGTACTAGGGACGGTGCCGGTTTTAACTACCCTGCCATTATGCTGCCGAAATTTTGAATAATCTTTTTGTGTTAAAATTATTTTCATATGATGAAATTATTTTACATGCATTGAAATTAAAGCCATATATTGAAACTATATCCATGTGTGGAAATTGTTCATGTGTTGAAAAGAGTTGTGTGAAAATTTAATTCATTTGTGAATGAATGAAGTGGTTAAACAATAAAAATCACATTTTATATATATATATATATATGAAGTATGCAAAATATTCGCCTTATATTAATAGTTTCAACAATCAAATTTTCATTTTTCTAATATGAACAACATAAATAAAATGTCCATGTGTGGAAATGCTCATTTGTTGAGAAGTGTGTGTAGTGGAAATATTCATGTGTGGAATAAAAAGATCGAACAATAAAAATTACATTTTTATTGAAACTATGAAGTGTTGAAACCATACATTGGTTAAATAAATATTTTGAACGATAAAAATATCATTTTTATCATATGTGTGATATGCTAAAGATATGCGGACGTTGAGATAAATATTTGTGATAGAAATATTATTTTTAACATGCATAGGAACTAAATAAAATAGTCATGTGTTGAAATCTATTTTAGTTCGCCAAAATTATCATCTTTGAAATATGAAGTGTTAAAAATAGCCACTTGTTCAAATAAACGTGCATGAGTTGAAATATACATTAACTAGCTAATGATATGATTTTTGCCTATACATGCAACATTCGAATGAATGGTGTTTTTAGACCAAAGCAAGTCAAATATGAAATTGAATGGAAAATGATAAATGTTAGAAATTGTATATATGTACATGCATATCTATTGAACAGGTTAAAGCAAAAAGGGGCTAGAGAAGAGAAATAGAATTTTGTGCCCGACAAATAGGTACACATTTACCGCTTTGTTTGGGTGATGATTTTATGAGCCTGTTGGCTAGCCGCTTGGCTTTTTCTTTTTCTTTTTGATATGAGACGCCCGTGTGGCTATTTGGGAATTTTCCCAGACCCTCCCGTACAAAGGAGGTTATGGCGAAATTTTCCAAAATTTAAAGGCGTTAGTGAAATAATTGAAATGGAAACGATATAGGAATTTTTGAATAAACTATATTTATATAAGTATATAAATATAAATAGAATTAAAACGAGACGTGGCCGTGCAGTTCATATTTTGAAACCGTGATTTCGAACGACTAGTGCGGGAAATCCAACCATTGGATTTTCCCGAAACCTCAACCGTTGGGCTCGCCTTGGAAATATCTTTCTAACGGCACCAACTTTGTGAAGATCCGACGGTTGGATTGTCTGGAATGTTTAATTCAAAACTGAAGAAAATCAGCGCCAGAAACGATTATATTTATATATATATATATAAATATAATTAAATTAAATCGAATAACGACGCTGCAGTTCGTAAATTGAAATCGTAACTTCAAATGGTTGGTGTGGAAAATCCGACCGTCGGATTTTCCCAAAACTGAAACCGTTGGATTCGTTTTGAAATGACCTTCCTAATGATGTAAAATTTGTGAAGATCCAACGGTTAGATTTTCATATATGTGTAAAACAAAATTAGTGAAAAGCAGCGCCAGTGCATCGACACGACCTGAAACGCCGTTTAATTAAATATGGCCGTTTTAAATTAAATAAAAATGGCGATATATCGTTATAAAATACTATTGACGATATAGAGTGGAAATAAACCAATTTTGTTGTGTTTGCTTGATATGTGATGGTTGAATGTATTTGACAGGAAAATTATAACTAAATAACTGAAATGTGATTGTTGAATAGTCCAACCATGTGATTGATAGATTTGAAAATCTAAATATACGTGGGTTATTGGAAAAGGCCGAGTTTATCCCATTTCAAATAATCAATCGACGTTGAGAAGTCGAAGAGTCAAAGACGGTTGAAGACCGACGATCTCCACATTGGATGGATGGGCGCTACTGATACTCGTGACTGGAGTAGCTACCATGAAGGAATTGAAGTAGTAGCCATCCAAACATATTGTTGATTGTACGGATATGCGAGGAATTGGTGCCTCCGGTTTCGTTCAGACCCAGAACGGACTTGTAAATGGACTGTGTGTCTGACATTGGATTTTGTTCTGTGTTGATTGATCTCTGTTAAATATATATCTGTTTGGCGGCGGAGAATTTATTCTCTTGCTTAACGCCCTTCTCTGAGACGTACGAGCTCAGAGGTTATGTATTGACAAGAATCAGTCGCATGGAGTAGATTGCCTGTGTGGCACGCCTAAGTGGCATATGATCAAGGCTTCTGTTGCAAAGCAAAGTCTTGTGGTTGATGATCAAAGCATGGTCTGTGTGACGTAGCTTTGTGTATAACGTGAATTCGCGAGCCTCACACCTCGGTATGAGTCAAAAACGGGAGACGGACCGCTGGGAGTGCACGACGTTTCTTTCTAGCTATGGTGGTGTCAGTGACCTACCAGCCCTGACATTATATATACTTTTCACCTGTGTGGTTGTTGGAATGCGAGGCGCCTCGATTATAGGTTTGTAAGGACCGGGAAACGTGGGTTCAGGAATTGCCAATCCTCAAAAGTAAGAGAGGACCGGCCCAGCCGATTCCAAGGATCATAGTGGGGTCCTGGGACATTTGCTAGAGTGTCTCGAACGGAGAGGAGCTTGCCCCTTGCCTCGACTCATGAAGGAATCCAATTTCCAATACGAAATATGCGGACGTGATTGTATTACTAGTATGGCGACATAGTGGTATGGGTCATTTATGCCGCCTATGATTGATATTTATGATTGAATTTGCTTTTGAAACATATATGCACTAGTAATAATATCAAACACCTTTGTTTTATTCGTATGAAGCATCTTTGGCCATTATAAGGTAAAAACTCTATCCTCCGGCTTGCGTTGCATTGTGTGATGGGACCTGAGTCTTATAATGGCTTCATTTTATAAAAAGCATTGCGTTGATTTAATCATTTACTTTATTTCATGCACTATCACTCATTGGAGTAAACCTGTTCCGCGAAAGTGGCGTGGTCCTTTGATTTGCCTTATTATTGTTGTTAATAAGTTGAGTAGATTTCTCATACCAGTCCCATGACTGACTCGTAGTTTGTTTCACCTTGCAAACTCGGGTGCCCTCATTTTCACACGGGCAGCCTAGTTACAGGTTTCTGACGCACCTTTTGGCTCATGGCGAGGCTTGACTACACCGTGCTGACTTGGATTTTCTCCGCCATTATTGTATCTATATTATGATTCCGCCACTGGCGATGTAGACCGATATTCCTTTTGTGTACTCTTTATGTATGATTCCGCCTCAGGCGATGGTGACTGATTATGTATCATTATACACTAAGTTGTATCCTGTACTGTGCTTCTCTGATGTGATGATATCTATATGATTCCGCTGTCATATGTGTGTAAATTATTCTATTTTATGTTTATGCTATTATCTGTGATCTGCTAATGATGATTAATGTGTTATATTCCAATGATAATCCTTAACACCGTGTCACGGGGTTTTGGGATCGTCTCAGCTGGTATCAGAGCTTTGGTTAACCTTAGTTCTGAGTGTAACACATTAAACACTTCGTCAAAATAGAATCAGTAGTATTCTAAGGCGAGTCGCTCATTAGAGATAGGACTAGTAAAGTCCTAGAATGAGCTGAGCAGATTAGCAAAAACAATTGATCAGTCCATCGTTATCTTTCCGTAAAATTTCTGCTTAATTATGCAATAGACTATCATTTCTGTTAGCTGACTTTTTTTGTTGCTTATACAGAATTTGAAAAATGGCTACCAGAGCAGCCGCCGCTAGAGGAGGCCGTGCCGGCCGAGGCCGAGGAAGGGGAGAAATCCCAGCTCAAGAAGGACCTTTGATACAACCTCCGGCAGCTCAATACTTCGAGCTCGACCGTGTAGCTAAGAGATATAAGAACTTAGGAGGCAAGACCTTCTCGGGAACTGGCACTGTAATAGAGGCCCTTGCATGGCTCAAAACATGCGAGAAAATTCTTGAAGGCCTAAGGCTAGGAGACGAAGACAAAGCTGTTATGGGCGCCTGGCTTATGCAGGAACAAGCCGAATTATGGTGGGAATCTCTTACCGCCGGGAATAGAGAAGCTGGAAGAACATGGGATGGATTCAAAGAACTCTTCAAGGAGAAATATGTCCCAGAACAAGCTCTAGAAAGAATGCACGATGACTTCGCCAATCTCTAGCAAGGGGATCTTTCCGTGCAAGATTATCTGAACAAATTTACAATGTTGTCGCCCTATGCTCCAGAGCTCGTTGCCACTGCGAAATCCAAAAATAAGAGGTTTATCTTTGGGCTAAGACGACAATATCATGATAGAGCCATGGCCCATGTCAAGCTGGATTTCAATGAGCTAGTGGAAATGACATGCAACTATGAAGACCTGGATCAAAGGCATCTGGATCAGGATCGCGCTAGAAGCCAAGCCGGAAACAAGCGCAAGCCTGCTGTAAATCAGGGCGAGTCAAGCCAAGCAGCATCTTCCAAACCTCAGACTGGCAAGCCGCCAAGAGGAAGTTGCTTTAACTGTGGTAAGCCGGGGCACTACTCAAACGTCTGCACAGCTCCGAAGAAACAGAAAACAAATTCTCAAGGCTCGAGCCAAGGCTCTCAGAACCCTCGCTCGTGCTTCAACTGTCGCAAGACCGATCATTTAGTCAAAGACTGTCCTTTTCTAAAGAAAGCTACTGAAGCTCATGTCTATGACGGGTCTAGCCCGCCAGCTGCTTCCGATGGAGCAGGTAAACCCGATGTTTTGGGAGGTACCCTTACAATTAAAAATATTCCTGTTTCTGTATTATTTGACACAGGTGCATCGCGTAGTTTTATTGCTAGAAACACAGTGCACAAATTAAAGTTAAAACAGCGAAAGCTTAAAGAATCGGTTGAAGTTCATAACCCGATAGGGGGTCCTATTACTCTCGGTTCATATTGTAAAGTACCTATTTCTTTTTCTCGATACAAGTTTCCTTTTGATTTAATCGTTATGGATTTTCCCAAATTCGATATCATTCTCGGGCTAGATTGGTTGACAAAACATGAAGCTGAAGTGAATTGTGCGGAAAGAATCGTTAAAATTCGAACGAAGCTTGGATATATTACGGTTCCCTGTCATGGTTCGAATCCGAATAGAGAAGAATTTTGGTCAGCATTAGAACTTATCCCCACTTCCATTGAAAATATTCCGATTGTTAGCAACTATGCGGATGTGTTTGAAGAAGTTGTAAACTTACCTCCGCAAAGAGAAATAGAATTCCGAATCGATCTAATTCCTAATGCCAGACCCGTGGTACATCCAATTCGTAGAATGACTCCGAAAGAAAAAGAAGAATTAGGCGATCAAACTCGTCAACTGTTGTGGAAGGGTCTAATCAGACCTAGTTTTTCTAATTGGGGTGCAGCTGTCGTGTTTGTCCCAAAGTCAGACGGTACTCTTAGATTATGTGTTGATTACCGAGACCTCAACAAACAGACGCTTAAAAATAAATATCCACTACCCCGCATTGATGATTTGCTAGACCAATTGAATGGGGCGAAAGTATTTTCCCGAATGGACCTAGCTACAGGTTTTCATCAATTGAGAATAGCAGAAGAGTGTGTTCCTTTGACAGCTTTCAGAGGTCCAGACATATTTTATGAATGGTTAGTAATGCCGTTTGGCCTATGCAACGCTCCAGCATACTTTGTCGATCTAATGAATAGAGTGTTCAGGGGAGTTCTGAATAAATTTGTCCTCGTATTCATCGATGATATTTTAATCTACTCCAAATCAAAACCCGAGCATGAAAAACACTTAGAACAAGTATTGGAGATTCTAAGGAAGAACGTCTTCAAAGCGAAATTCTCTAAATGTGTCTTCTGGCAAGAAGAAGTCAAATTTCTTGGCCATGTCGTGTCAGAGAAAGGAATTTCTGTTGACCCAAGCAAAATAACAGCGATTCAAGACTGGAAACAAGCCACTACTCCCACAGAAGTTAGAAGTTTTATGGGGTTGGCTAGTTATTATCGAAAGTTCGTTAAGGATTTTTCGAAGATATCCGGTCCATTAACGAAGCTCACAAAGAAACATGAGAAGTTTAAGTGGACTTCCGACTGTGAAGAAGCTTTCCAGGAATTGAAATCGAAGCTGACCACTGCTCCAGTGTTAACTATTATTGATGGCAATCAGGATTTAATGGTTTGGACAGATGCTTCTATTAGAGGTCTTGGTGCAGTGTTAATGCAGAGAGGCCAAGTAGTCGCTTATGCAAGCCGCCAGCTGAAACCGCATGAAAAGAATTATGTGACTCATGATCTTGAGTTGTTAGCCATCGTATTTGCCTTGAAAATATGGGGGCATTACTTGTTGGGCGAGAAATTTAAACTTACACAGATCATCAATCATTGAAGTATTTATATACCCAGAAAGATCTGAATCTGAGACAGCAGCGTTGGCTACAATTTCTTGCAGCGTATGATCTTGATATCCTGTATACGCCGGGGAAGGCTAACGTGGTAGCGGATGCACTTAGTAGAAAAACCGCAATCATTGCCAATCTTATAATTACACCTGGACTGATTGATAGGATATCTGTTCTCCAGAAAAGTGACAATTTTGTGAAAGAGATGGTAAAAAGGATTCAAAGGGGCGAAAGCTCCAGTTTCCTAATAGATAGAGAAGGAGTTCTGAGGCTGAATAGAAGAATATGTGTTCCCGACATTCCCGAGCTTAAAAGAGAAGTGCTAGATGAATGCCATAAATCCAAATTTTGCATCCATCCTGGGGTGAGTAAAATGTACAACGATATCAAACGCACTTTCTGGTGGAAGGCAATGAAAAGAGATATTTCTTTGTATGTTAGCAGATGCCCTACTTGTCAATTGGTCAAGAGTGACCAACAGAAGCTAGCTGGACTGTTGCAACCGTTGGAAGTCCCAGGCTGGAAATGGGAACAGATTTCCATGGATTTCATAGATGGTTTGCCGCGAACCAAGAAAGGTAATGACAGCATTTGGGTAATCGTAGATCGCTTCACGAAGACTGCCCATTTTATACCTGTCAGATCCAATAGAACTGCCCAAAGTCTAGCACAAATATATTTCAGAGAAATTGTTAAACTGCATGGAATTCCCATCAGCATAGTCAGTGATAGAGATCCCCTGTTTACTAGCAAGTTCTGGGAGGCTTTCCAGACAGAATTGGGGACAAAACTGAATATGAGCACCACTTATCACCCACAAACAGATGGCCAAACTGAGCGGGTGAATAGAATTCTGGAAGATTTATTGCGGGCTTGTATAATCGATTTTGGTGGGTCATGGGAAGATCATTTGCATTTGGCAGAATTCTCATATAACAATAGCTATCAAGCAAGTTTGAGAATGTCACCATTTGAAGCATTATATGGCAGACCCTGCAGATCTCCAGCATGTTGGGTAGAACCTGGCAACAGACTTGTACTAGGACCCGATATGATTAGGGAAGCATCGGATAAAGTGGACTTCATCAAGAAGCGATTGAAAACCGCCCAAAGCCGAAAGAAAAGTTATGCAGACTCTAGAAGGAGAGATTTGACATTTGCTGTTGGTGATCATGTTTATTTAAAGGTTTCTCCGATGAGAGGAGTAATCAGATTTGGAAAGACTGGGAAGTTGGCACCGAGATTTATTGGTCCCTTTCCTATACTTGAGAGAATTGGAACTCGTGCTTATAGGGTTCAATTACCAGATTGGTTGCCTGGAGTGCACAATGTATTTCACGTATCTCAACTTAGGAGACATGTGCATGATCCGGATCTTGTTGTAGAAGAAGCAGCGCAACGGGATGTGGAGATAACTCCAGAATTAGCACTCAGAAGAGAGCCATTAAAAATTGTTGGCAAAGAAACTAGAGAACTCAGAAGCAAAAAGGTTCATTTAGTTAAAGTGCAGTGGAGCAGTGATCCTAGAGACTGTACTTGGGAAACTGAGGAAAGCATTAAGCAAGCTTACCCCAAATGCAGAGTGGATATCTCTGACTAACTCCGGTGCAAGGTACCTTTACTATACTTTGCATTTACATTTTATTTCCTACTTTACTGTTGTTTCCTTTTCGAGGACGAAAAGTTTTAAGTAGGGGAGATTGTAATAACCCGGAAAATACGAGCTAATTTAAAATTTTTAAATTGGTTATTTCAAAGGAATTTGAACAATTGAAATAGAATATTTCAATAAAATAGTAAGTTAGGAATAGTGAGTCAGTTTGAAAATTTGAATTCAAACTTTGACTGGCTATGCAGGGTGGAAAATATAACGGATTTTAGCGAAACCAAAAATATTTAAATCTGTTATTCAATACCTTTCTAACGAATCTGAAAAATCGAAGTTTCATAACGGGAATCAAAAGTTATGGCCGAATGAATTTTCATAAGGGTCGGTATATGGAATATAGAGGCCTGGAAAATTGATATCTTGCAAACGACCTCGGAATTCGACGAAACCACTTTTGTTGGGTCCGGGATGTCAAACTATTGCTAGGTTTCAAATTTCATAATTTTTGAAGCTAATATGTGAGCGTGGCAAATGAAAATGTGTTTGGTCGATTTCTGTTAAATTGGATCGACCAGAAAATGGCCATTTTTCAAACGACCTCAGAATTCGACGAAACTAGTTTTGTTGGGACCGTAGCGTCAAAATATAGCTAGATTTATTTTTCTGGAATTTTTCGAATCAGTTTGTGGCCCTGGCAAATTGAAATGTGCGTTCAGAGTTAAAAATTAAATGTTTTATACTTTAATTTGAAAAATAACTGACTGTAACAGTCGAATTGGCCCACGAAACATATCCCATTGTGTCCGGAATAGGGGTATTTAGCTAGGGGCGACAGTCGTTGGGTTTAAAAAGGAGTTCGTTTGAGAAAACACTATTTAAAAATTTAATATAATCCTCGGCCAATCATATTTCTCCATTCATAATTTAAAAAAAAAAAAAAAAACCCCCGACCCTCCAGATCGAACGGCGGCTTCCTTTTTCCGCCTTCTCTCCTCCAAATCTCCACATCCTCTCATCAAAACACCAGGGCCCTTTGGAGTTTTTCGTAGAGCTCGAGACGAGCTTCGAATCCATACCAACCTCGCCCAGCATCGTCGAGTATTTCGCCGGATCCGCTCCTCCAAAGTCCGGCCGTTTCGAGGTCGATTCCGCCGCCCATAGGCCGTCGAGTTCAACGCCGTGGGGCCCGCACGTGCGCCTCTCCTCTGCCTACAACCCTGCACTGGCCGATCATCCAACCGCTACACGGTTTGATCAAAAATCGCTGACCTAGTTTTGAAACCTTCAGCTGAGGTAACGGCCTGTTCAATTAAATTGTTTTACGACACTTTAAAACCGTTGCAAAACTTTGAAAAATCATATCTTTTTGGTGTGTTGACGAAATTCGATGAAACAGGAAACATCGAGACCGCAAGGAAGCTCTCTACCCAATAGAAGAAGTTGCGGATTTTTCTGACATCGTATCGATTTTTAGCGCTCAGAAAACCAAGGTGAGAAGTCTAAATTAACGTGAAATTGAATGGAAAATGTCGTGTATAATTTATATAAGCGAAATATAAATTACGTACGTGTTGTATACCTCATGTACATGCGTAGTGTAAGCTATATGAGCGAAGTATGAATTTTTACATGCATAGAATAATTGATATATGTGTTGAAATGCAAGTGAAATATAGCAAATATATTATATATATATATACTCCCCTCGTCCACAAACCATGGACGATATTTATTGTGGTGAATTGGTGTGAAATATTGGGTGAAAAATACGAATGGTTGAATAATTGTTTGTGGTTGATATTGTTTGGTTGTGGTTGAAAAATACCCATTGGTGATTGAAATGAATTGGAAATATTTGTGGAAATAAAAATAAACATGCCGCCTGCGTGCGAATTAGATGCATGAATCCCCATTGTCAAAAACCACGAGGTTTTAAGGTAGAGCGGGGAGCCGTACTAGGGACGGTGTCGGTTTTAACTACCCTGCCGTTATGCTGCCGAAATTTTGAATAATCTTTGTGTGTTAGAATTATTTTCATATGTTGAAATTATTTTACATGCATTGAAATTAAAGCCATATATTGAAACTATATCCATGTGTGGAAATTGTTCATGTGTTGAAAAGAGTTGTGTGAAAATTTAATTCATTTGTGAATGAATGAAGTGGTTAAACAATAAAAATCACATTTTTTATATATATATGAAGTATGCAAAATATTCGCCTTATATTAATAATTTCAACAATCAAAATTTCATTTTTCTAATATGAACAACATAAATAAAATGTCCATGTGTGGAAATGCTCATTTGTTGAGAAGTGTGTGTAGTGGAAATATTCATGTGTGGAATAAAAAGATCGAACAATAAAAATTACATTTTTATTGAAACTATGAAGTGTTGAAACCATACATTGGTTGAATAAATATTTTGAACGATAAAAATATCATTTTTATCATATGTGTGATATGCTAAAGATATGCGGACGTTGAGATAAATATTTGTGATAGAAATATTATTTTTAACATGCATAGGAACTAAATAAAATAGTCATGTGTTGAAATCTATTTTAGTTCGCCAAAATTATCATCTTTGAAATATGAAGTGTTAAAAATAGCCACTTGTTCAAATAAACGTGCATGAGTTGAAATATACATTAACTAGCTAATGATATGATTTTTGCCTATACATGCAACATTCGAATGAATGGTGTTTTTAGACCAAAGCAAGTCAAATATGAAATTGAATGGAAAATGATAAATGTTAGAAATTGTATATATGTACAAGCATATCTATTGAACAGGTTAAAGCAAAAAGGGGCTAGAGAAGAGAAATAGAATTTTGTGCCTGACAAATAGGTACACATTTACCGCTTTGTTTGGGTGATGATTTTATGAGCCTGTTGGCTAGCCGCTTGGTTTTTCTTTTTCTTTTTGATATGAGACGCCCGTGTGGCTATTTGGGAATTTTCCCAGACCCTCCCGTACAAAGGAGGTTATGGCGAAATTTTCCAAAATTTAAAGGCGTTAGTGAAATAATTGAAATGGAAACGATATAGGAATTTTTGAATAAACTATATTTATATAAATATATAAATATAAATAGAATTAAAACGAGACGTGGCCGTGCAGTTCATATTTTGAAACCGTGATTTCGAACGACTAGTGCGGGAAATCCAACCATTGGATTTTCCCAAAACCTCAACCGTTGGGCTCGCCTTGGAAATATCTTTCTAACGGCACCAACTTTGTGAAGATCCGACGGTTGGATTGTCTGGAATGTTTAATTCAAAACTGAAGAAAAACAGCGCCAAAAACGATTATATTTATATATATATATAAATATAATTAAATTAAATCGAATAACGACGCTGCAGTTCGTAAATTGAAATCGTAACTTCAAATGGTTGGTGTGGAAAATCCGACCGTCGGATTTTCCCAAAACTGAAACCGTTGGATTCGTTTTGAAATGACCTTCCTAATGATGTAAAATTTGTGAAGATCCAACGGTTAGATTTTCATATATGTGTAAAACAAAATTAGTGAAAAGCAGCGCCAGTGCATCGACACGACCTGAAACGCCGTTTAATTAAATATGGCCGTTTTAAATTAAATAAAAATGGCGATATATCGTTATAAAATACTATTGACGATATAGAGTGGAAATAAACCAATTTTGTTGTGTTTGCTTGATATGTGATGGTTGAATGTATTTGACAGTAAAATTATAACTAAATAACTGAAATGTGATTGTTGAATAGTCCAACCATGTGATTGATAGATTTGAAAATCTAAATATACGTGGGTTATTTGAAAAGGCCGAGTTTATCCCATTTCAAATAATCGATCGACGTTGAGAAGTCGAAGAGTCAAAGACGGTTGAAGACCGACGATCTCCACATTGGATGGATGGGCGCTACTGATACTCGTGACTGGAGTAGCTACCATGAAGGAATTGAAGTAGTAGCCGTCCAAACATATTGTTGATTGTACGGATATGCGAGGAATTGGTGCCTCCGGTTTCGTTCAGACCCAGAACGGACTTGTAAATGGACTGTGTGTCTGACATTGGATTTTGTTCTGTGTTGATTGATCTTTGTTAAATATATATCTGTTTGGCGGCGGAGAATTTATTCTCTTGCTTAACGCCCTTCTCTGAGACGTACGAGCTCAGAGGTTATGTATTGACAGGAATCAGTCGCATGGAGTAGATTGCCTGTGTGGCACGCCTAAGTGGCATATGATCAAGGCTTCTGTTGCAAAGCAAAGTCTTGTGGTTGATGATCAAAGCATGGTCTGTGTGACGTAGCTTTGTGTATAACGTGAATTCGCGAGCCTCACACCTCGGTATGAGTCAAAAACGGGAGACGGACCGCTGGGAGTGCACGACGTTTCTTTCTAGCTATGGTGGTGTCAGTGACCTACCAGCCCTGACATTATATATACTTTTCACCTGTGTGGTTGTTGGAATGCGAGGCGCCTCGATTATAGGTCTGTAAGGACCGGGAAACGTGTGTTCAGGAATTGCCAATCCTCAAAAGTAAGAGAGGACCGGCCCAGCCGATTCCAAGGATCATAGTGGGGTCCTGGGACATTTGCTAGAGTGTCTCGAACGGAGAGGAGCTTGCCCCTTGCCTCGACTCATGAAGGAATCCAATTTCCAATACGAAATATGCGGACGTGATTGTATTACTAGTATGGCGACATAGTGGTATGGGTCATTTATGCCGCCTATGATTGATATTTATGATTGAATTTGCTTTTGAAACATATATGCACTAGTAATAATATCAAACACCTTTGTTTTATTCGTATGAAGCATCTTTGGCCATTATAAGGTAAAAACTCTATCCTCCGGCTTGCGTTGCATTGTGTGATGGGACCTGAGTCTTATAATGGCTTCATTTTATAAAAAGCATTGCGTTGATTTAATCATTTACTTTATTTCATGCACTAGCACTCATTGGAGTAAACCCGTTCCGCGAAAGTGGCGTGGTCTTTTGATTTGCCTTATTATTGTTGTTAATAAGTTGAGTAGATTTCTCATACCAGTCCCATGACTGACTCGTAGTTTGTTTCACCTTGCAAACTCGGGTGCCCTCATTTTCACACGGGCAGCCTAGTTACAGGTTTCTGATGCACCTTTTGGCTCATGGCGAGGCTTGACTACACCGTGCTGACTTGGATTTTCTCCGCCATTATTGTATCTATATTATGATTCCGCCACTGGCGATGTAGACTGATATTCCTTTTGTGTACTCTTTATGTATGATTCCGCCTCAGGCGATGGTGACTGATTATGTATCATTATACACTAAGTTGTATCCTGTACTGTGCTTCTCTGATGTGATGATATCTATATGATTCCGCTGTCATATGTGTGTAAATTATTCTATTTTCTGTTTATGCTATTATCTGTGATCTGCTAATGATGATTAATGTGTTATATTCCAATGATTATCCTTAACACCGTGTCACGGGGTTTTGGGATCGTCTCAGCCAAAGATAATTGAAGGCGGAGTAAAGTGCAAGGGTTGTTGTATAAATCTTAGATAACAATTGCCTAAGATGGATGTACTGAATAGTGCCTTCGGTTTGTCCAGTCCCAGGATAACTTGTATGGACGAAGGTCTGACAGAGTATATCTGATAGATTGCGTAAGTTGATCTCTTCAAACGTATTCACGTTTGGTGGCGGGGGAATTCGTTTCTCTTTGCTGTATACCCGTGCTATTTTTGGATAAATCAATTTGTGATTTAAAGGGTATGACAATGGGACATTCTAAGTGAATAAAGATGTGGCATGTAAAAGATAAGCGTAGCTTCTAGCCTCACATCTGGTAAATGACAGAAATCGGGCAGGCAGCATGGCTATGTACGTCGCACCTATTAGGGTGTATAATCACCTGATCTGGAGTTTCATTTACTTCTACAAATCTATTGTCGATGTTGTCCCATTCGGGAAACGGTTGCTGATCCCAACCGTTGGTGATATACATTCGATACGCTCAAGCGAAATGAGTGGTTGGTCATGTGTGGCCGGGTTGCAAGATGTTCTTGTTGAACCCAATGTATTCCTCTCTAGAGGCACACTAGCGAAAGGTGGTCCCATACCTTATCATAGTTGGAAATCCATTACCCAATACGTGCTTGCGGTTTTGATTGTATACTATATATGTAGAACGTGAGATGAAAGCGTTTCTGCTAGATAATTATTATATTGTGGTTGATAGACACTATCATAATATCAATGAGATTTGATATAAAGATCATTTTGGATTCTCATAAGGAAAAAACCTTCCGTTATACGGCGTGGTCTTGTGAGATATAGTTTACTTGTTCAATCTGTTTTAAACTTTTTTACTTATACCAATCCATGTTGCGTGCTTAGTGCATGTGCACATGATAGGGGGTTCTCGCTTTTCGTTAGGTGGTGAATGAGAGACTCTTACCCCTACATGTCCCGAAAATGAGGGTTGGTTGTGAAGTCGAAAGGCTGGACATAAAATATGGACTGGGGTACCAATGTAAGCCACAGTGGGGTATTACCTTGCTGCTTTAGGGATTGGGGGAGAGGATGGTTGCAAAGCCTACTTGAACACAAAAACCGGGTCGCTATAGTTGGTATCAGAGCTTAAGGTTAATTGAATTACCTTGGCTCTGTGGCGTGACTCAGTAGAGATGGGGTTAGTAATACCCTAGATTGAGTTTGAGTGTATATATACGAGAGCGTATTTGTTATTTAATATAAAATGGTTTTATATTGTGGAGATTTATTGATTTAGTGGCTTATGAATTTTTTGTTGATCACTTTGATCCACTGTATCGACAGGAGTTACTAAACACTTGAATACGATGAACCGACATGGTATGTTTTGAAAAGAGGGTAAATGAAATAATTTACCCAAATTAGATTATGATATAAAGGATTTATATTGAAATGATTACAATATATGGGATATATTGGTATAATCGAATAAGATTATAAATTAAATGGTTATGTATATAACCAAGTAGAATTCACATAAGTATAATATATGAAATAAGATGAATTAAATCTGAATTTTAAATCAGAATTTAAATTACAACCCTGAAAAGTTAGAGAAGTGTTGTAAATGGATTTGGATTAAATATAAGAAAATTTTAAAATCCTGGGAGATTTTAAATTATTTTCAAACATTGTGAAGTATATTTTGAACTGATTTCAAAATGAATATGAGTTTTAAAAAGTGATATAGTACTGAACTCACTTCGATAAGCTGGAAAATAATCCTGATGATGATGGCCACATCATCAGTGTTGTTTTCGAGTTGCTAAGTGATGGATTACTACCAAAGATTTTGTCTTTGAATTATTTTGAGAAAGCAAGTTGTTTTGGATCCTGAAAAGGAAAGTTTGATTTTTGAGAAAAGCAAAGCTGTTTAAAACTCTCAAGAATAGATTGTTTGAATTAAAAACAAATTAAACAGAAATTGTGAAAGCAATTTGGAGTTAAAATAAAGCCTGTTAAGTGGAAAATGATATTTGGCTTAGATATAAGCGAATGGTTGTGTTGGAGATAAAAGTGATTGGAGTTTGATTGGGACGACATTGGTATATGCTGAATTAGCAGCAGATGTAAAGGATATAATGATATGCCCGACAAAAAGGTACCAGTTTCTATTATATATGGGTTTGAGATTTTGATGAGACCCGAATTGGCAAGCCGCTTGGCTGTTTGATTTTCTTTTGGGTTGAAGAAGGCCCAGAGAGGCGAGTTGGAGTTTGACCTATTGACCAGTACAAAGGAGGTGCTGGAATTTTTTTTCGAAAAGTTAAGGTGTTAGAAAATTATCAGGATTTTTGAACATATTCGTTAATAGAATTAAATTAATAATTTAGTTGAAATAAAATTAGTCAGGGGAAAACTGAAGTTGAGAAGTGAACAATATAGTCTAGCCAGTCGATAGGGTTTGTTTTCTACCTTAGCAATTTCGAGGACGAAATTATTTTAAGGGGGAAAGAATGTAACGACCTGTATTTTTTACGGTGTATAAATAATTTATTTAATTATTTAAATAATGATTTGGTTATTTAAAATGAGCAGAATTAATAATATTGAATATTTAATTAAAATAAATAATATAATAATATGTTTAATTTCTGAAATAGTCAGATATAGTGGAATTCACAATATGGTGTGATTTGGATCATCTGTGATATTTAATTCAGTTTAAAGTTGAATTATAATAATGAATATATTATTTAAATGAAGTTTGAACGTAAAATAATATTATAATTATAATCGAGCTCGAAATGGCGTTGCAGTTCGTAAATTGGCGATTCGAACTTCAACTGAATATACAAGGTCTGTTTTAAATCGGATTTCTGTGAAACAAGAAACTTTCAGAGCTGCTGAAGTATATTTTTCTAATGGAAGAGAAAAATCGAGATTCCGTCGTATAGATTGTAAGTTATGTCCAAATTAAATATTCAGAAAAACAGCGGCATTTTCGTTTATGGCCATAACAGTTATTTAAATATATTTAAAAATCGGTTTCAAATTTGGACAAGGTTCTTTTGAGACATAACGATAATTAAATTTTTTAGAATTTTACTGTAATTTTTAATTAATTAAATATGCAACTTTTTATGTCGAGTATTTTGCATCCTGTAACAATATTTTGGGGTTTCACAATATGAGTTCACCTACCAATATTATTATATTTTTGAAATCCGGGTACATTGCTCGTCATAATGGTATTGTTAGTTCAGTCGTTATTGGTTCGTACATGACGAAAATGTTCAAAACAACTTAACACTAAAGTCTCCACTTATATAAAATAATGCAGCCATCTCTTATTTTGTTTTCTTGGATCAGAAAGCTCCAACCGAAGCCTTAAAAGAAAACCAATAAAATATTGGATAATCAAAATATTTAATTCCATTTCTGGTGTGTAGTCTTCCACGTATAGTCTTCCAAGCTCTTCAACAAATGAATGGTCACTTAATGTCCAAGTATTTTATTTTCTTAACAGCTAAGAATCTCGCATCCTATAAATACAATACATTCTTCTAAACCTAACCACAAAACTTTCTTCGGCCAAACCTTTCTTCCGCAGCCATTATCGTTTCAGCAAAAATCAAAAACCATCGATCCTTTGAAAATAAAAACAATAACAATTAGTATAAAAATCTATAAATCCCAAATTAAATAGATGTGTGATCGGTGCAAGTCGCTCTTCCAACTGAGGTATCTTTGGAGGGGTTCGAGCTATTTTGGCTTGTTGTTCTTTCAACGTGCTTGTTTTGGGTATTGGGGTTTTGCGTTTTAGAATCTTGGGGGTATCGATGCTTGATTGGAAATGGACAATGGAAGTAATACGTTTGGGGAAGAAGTTGTGGAGGTCGCAGGTTGAAGGATGGTTTGAGTTGGCTATGATGGGTGATCTTTGGTGAGTTCGACAGAGGAGCATCGGGGAACCAGGCTGTTTCTTTGACTAGACGGTTGCGGAAACTGGTTCTGGGGAGAGTTTCTTTGAACGGGAAATGAAGGAGGCGTGAATGGATTGAGAAGTTGTGGGTTACGAGTGTTTTGATTCTGGAGTTCGAACGTAGTGATTTTGGGTGGAGCTGTTTTCTGGTTACGGGATTTCGAAAGAGGAAGGCAGCGACAATGGCATGAGGATGTTACGGGTTTGTTTTCGGTGAAGAAGAAGGAACTGTTCTGTTGGGTCGTGGAGGAAGTAGTTTGGGCCGGTGTTAATAGGAGGGGTGAGGTCCAGTTTTAAATTCATATAAAGTTTTGTTTTAAAATTTCAAGTATGTCAATCCTTAAATTATATGTAACTTGATCATACGTTATCAGAATTCCACAAAACAAGACACATTAGAATTGTATTGACGGACACTACCCAATGGGACAGACTGGGAGTGGATTAGAGCTCGTTTGAATTTATGGCGAAATAAATTGTTTGATTCAAATCAAACAACAATTCGTTCATTAACGATGATAGTCCAATGTGAGTAAAACTCACCAGCTCTGAACAGTTATATTTTACTAATGTATATTTAGAACTGATAATTATCTGTTGATTGATGTATGTTAACTGTTTGGTTGAATTGCGTACGTATTGGTTGGAATTACAGATAACGATATTTATATATATCGTTAATCAAATATCAATTCTATTTATCAGAATATTTCATATCGAAGTGAAATCGATGTTATTATATTGTTTAACATCTGTGGATGCAGGGAAACAGGTTGGAGGGGTCCAACTGGACTCCTGAATACTTATATTATTGTTCTGTTCATATATTGTCTTATATAATGTGATATGAAATCTGTTGATGATTTTATATGTTTGAATGATACCGATCATTGTTATATGGTACGTTAAATACCGTAAGAAATACTGGCATGTACAAAGGGGATTTTCAAAGTATATTTTGAAAATAAATTAGTTATATAAAATCAATGGATTTTATATAGAAAAGGAAAAAGGGATTTTATAAAAGTAAACAGTTATAAAATTAAAAGGGTTTTGAAAAGAAAATATTTATTGGAAATAAATATGATAAGGATAAAAAGTAATTATTTATAAAATCAAAGGATTTTATAAAGAGGGATATTTATTGGGATAATAAATAAAAGTATAAAGGGATTATTGAGACGACCCGAAATCCCGTTCCGACGGAGACAAGGGTTATCTTTGGAATATAACACAGAAACAGATAATAGCAGGACAAAATTAAATAAATACACCAGAAAATGAACAATAGAATGTACTGGATAAAAGTAATCATCAGAGTTACACAGTATACAGGATCTTACTTAGTACAAATACAGTTCAGCTATACATAAATGTCTACAGCGGAAATAAACAAAATATGTACAATAGGAGCTGAACAGCATAAAAAGAGATAAATGATAGAATCCATCTTCGGCTCCAGCTATCCAGGGAAAGAACCAGCTAAACCTGAATACAAGGCTGCCCGTAGAAAAAGGGGCACCCGAGTTTGAGAGTGAAACAAACTACGAGTCAGTCATGGGACTGGTATGAGAAATCTACTCAACACATATATAATTTGGCAAATCACAGGACCACGCCACTTTCGTGGAACGGGTTTACTCCATTGGATTGCCAGTGCTTTAAAACAAATCTTTCTTTTAAACATCGCTATGCTTTTTATAAAAATGAAATCGTTATAAGACTCAGTTCCCATCACACAATGCAACGCAAACCGGAGGATAGAGTTTTTACCTTATAACGGCCAAAATATGCTTGATACGAATAAAACAAAGGCATTTGATATTATTGCTAGTGTCTATATGTTTTGAAAACAATTTCAAATCATAACTATCAATCATAGACGGCATGGGTACCATATATCATGTCGCCATATATATATATACAAACAAAACCGCACGATGTCGTATTTGGAAATTGGATTTCCGTCATGAACCAAGGCAAAAGATAGTCCTTACCGAATTCGAGACAATCTAGCCCATGTCTCAGGAACAGCCGCAACTGCCCCTTGAATCGTCAGGGCCGGTCCACCGATGTGGATTATTATACTTGAACAATACGTTTCCCCGCCCTTTGGGGCGTAAACGAGCCAACGAATGACTCCATCGGACCCGGATCGTCCGATCAAACCGAGGCGCCTCGCAACAGCAACAACCACATAGGTGATGTAACGACCCGCATTCTACGCATCATAGGATCGTAGAATATTTATTTCTGTCACATACGAAGTCGTATGGTCATGTAACTTTGGGGGACGACTATTGGGGTCATTTCCCATGTTCATGATTTTTCCCGATTTTTAAATGACCATTTTACCCCTAGTTGGCACTTTTTTGGCCATAACTTTTGACTGGAAAGGAATTTTGACCTGAAACCACTTCCACTGGCTCCGGATGATGGTTTCTCTTTCCGTAGAGTGGTCACATTAGCCAAACGGACTCACCGTTTGGGAGATATGGCTGAAACAAGTTTCTGATGGTGAAAAACAGTTTAATTGGGCTTAACCGGGTGATTAACAGCTAGGCCCAAAGGGGAATTTCGGAATTAGGAGTTTAAAAGGGCTGTTAGGGTTTGGAGAATACCCTTTTCTCATTTTTCAGCCGTCACTATTCATTCCTCTTGACCTAGCCATGGCCTCCACTCTCTAAATCTCTTTAAAACACCCGAAATCACTTCCTAATCAAGGATTAAGGCTTAGAGGCATCAAATCAAGGAGGATTAGCGCAGGGACCAAGGTAGAGCTGCTGTTATATATTGGAATTCGTGCAAATTAGAGGTTCACTTCAGATCTGAAAGTTTTATTGTGGCAAAGGTGAGTGATTTGCATAGTTTTTGCACTAATTACGGTAATTAAGAGTAATTAGTGAAGATTAGCGAATTTATACACTAATAAATTCTGGAAAAATGTTTAGAAATTCGTAAATAATATTTTATGCCTCTGTTAGAAATTTGGTTCGATTTGATTAAGTTTTGTTAACCCTATGATTAGATTTACTTAAACATGCTTAAGGGAAAATAAGGAGTTTTGACCACTTTTGATCCATTTTGATTCAATTGAATGGTTGTTTGTTGTTTGTGATTGCTATTATATACTGCTATGACTCTATGGTGTGTTTTATGATTGATTAGAAGTGTTAAAATTGTCAAAAACGCCGTCGAATGGCGTAAACTGCTCGTTGGAAGAACTGCAGGAAATCATCCGAACCGGACCGGATCGGTGGAAGTAAGGGCGATCTGACCCGATGATGCGATCCGATCCGATGGTGCGATCCGATCCGATCCATCGATGCTTGAAGACTCCGATCCGACGATAGCGACCGATCTGACCTTCTCTTGTGGGAGACTCCGATCTGACGGCGCGATACGATCCGATCCGATCAAGACTTCGCGAGACGATCCGTGTTGCTTCATGAAGAGGAGCCCGAACCGACCCAGTGAGGTGACCACGATCCGAATCACTCGTAAGCAGAAAGTGCGACCCGAACCGGTGTGTTTGGGGGAGGCCGATCCGAACCGCTACCAGATGGACGTCACGAACCGCACCGCGTTGATGATGGGGAGCTAAAGGTCGAACCGAACCGATGGCAATGAGGGGATCCGAACCGATCCGGTGATGACAGAAACCAGAGATGCAAAGGTAGCCCAAATGGGAAGTTAGAGCTCAAGATTCGGATGGGAATCAACGAGTTCGCTTCATGGATGGGCTTTGCTGCGGGACGCGTGCCAAGGAGTTATCGACGTCTATAGCTTTGGACCACTATGGTAGAAGGTACGAAGACGGATTCAGGGCCATTATGGCATCGGTAGAACCAAGGGCTACAACCAATGAAGTGGGTCATTGAAATGTTTGGTCATGACTCCATATGTTTAGCTTGGTCATAGCAGGGTTTCTACAAGGCGGGATTCGTCGTTACCTCAGTTTGTCTAGTGTTCCAAAGTGGTAGATGTCGTACGCTTTACGCACTGAGTGAGAGATGTGAGGATGGTTGCTATGGATGATTTGTTTGCTATCATTGTGACATGCACACCCCACCCCCGTATTCTTACACTATTTATTATGGCACCTTAGAGCATTGTACGGTATGTGGTACTAACTCTTTGGTTGCAGGTCCAGGTTCAGGTATGGTTTAGTATACCTGTTATTATTCTGTTTAGATGCTTATCGCTCATACCAGGCTTTATGTCTGACCCAGAGTTTTATGTCTCCTCTTATTACTCTGGGTGCTCACACGAGCAGACTAGAGACAGGTTAGCTGGTGATGCACGGGTAGATGATCCGGAGACGAGCAGGAGGCTTCCACGTAATATATATATATATATAATATTCTCCCTGTGTTGTTGAAGATCGCTGCTTGGCATTGGCGGTGCATCTTCTACTTTAGCTTTCTTTTATTTAGAGACAGTAAATTTTGGAAAAATTGTAATAAGCTGTATTTGGATTTCCGCTGCTTTGATGATTGATGTTGATTTTAGTTATCAGCTTATGCACTGTCTCACCTGTTTTATGTCAAGTATGTTATTATTATATATTATTCCATGCGCTGTGAGACATTCTACAGGTTCCTTGATTAGTTCATTCCCTTCTTTCCTTTCTCCTGACGACCGCCCTGTGCTAGTCGAGCATGTGCACAGCGCACTTTTGGAGGAAATGCAGGTTGGTGCGGGGCGGGCCGTCACACTTGGTATCAGAGCTCTAGGTTGCGTAGTTAACCTAGGGAAGCTATCAGGGAGAGATAATATACGTATACGAGAGAGCGTATTTGTGATTATTTTGATTTTTAAAAGCTATATATATATATACTATTACTAGTATAAGGATGAAGTCGTACTGCACTAGCACCACTATGGAGTCGTTAATCGTTTCCTTTTTCAGATTGACGATGAGCCGATATACTAGAGGTGCTGGTAGGGGAGCCAATAATGGGAATGCTGCTGACATGAGGACGATGTTTACTGACCTCATGAGAGAGATGCTTAGAGATGTACAGAGGGCAGCTCCCAATGGTGGAAATGGTGGTGGTCCAATAGTGCAGGCGCCAAGAGTCGACTTCGCCAAGCTGAATAAGGATTATACTAGCCTTGGTGGGAAGCCGTTCCACGGAACGGAGTCGGCCACGGATGTTCATGATTGGTTGGATAGTTGCGAACGTATCTTCGAGGATTTAGGTATCGAGGATGCAATGAAGAGAAAGCTAGCGTCCCGTCAGCTGCAAGGGCGGGCAATGAATTGGTGGAATGCTATAAAGGCAGCTACTCCCGAAGATCAGATTACTTGGGAGCAGTTTAAGGCTCGCTTTAGCGAGAAGTTCATTCCAG
Organism: Allium sativum; assembly: GCA_030737875.1. Classification (NCBI taxonomy): domain Eukaryota; kingdom Viridiplantae; phylum Streptophyta; class Magnoliopsida; order Asparagales; family Amaryllidaceae; genus Allium; species Allium sativum. The sequence goes on from CM060915.1 coordinate 282,285,471, forward strand.
CTGCTCAGAAGTCAGTGTTGTTTAAGAAGTTCTTGGAGCTCAAGCAGAATGGCAGAGCTGTCTCGGAGTATATTGCTGAATTTGACACTTTGTCAAAATATGGGTTATCTCTTATTGATACTGCGGAGAAAAAGAATGAGAAATTCATAACTGGTTTGGATCAGTACTTGGGGGAAAAACTTATTAACCACATCGATGAGACGTTTGAATCAATTGTGGGGAAAGCATTAAGATCAGAAAGTCTCTACCCTAAGTCGAAGACTGAGGTTGCATCCGCAGATGAGCCAAAGCCACAAGCAAGTGGTGGAGGCAAGGGTGGTTCCCAGAATAAGAGAAAGCAGAACCAAGCTAAGGATGGCCAGAAGAAAAAGAATAAGCAAGATGTGGAGTGCTTCAGCTGTGGTAAGAAGGGCCATTATGCTAGTAATTGTCGGGCCAAGCCAGCGGATAGGAAGTGCTTCAACTGTGGCCAAATGGGACATCACAAGGACAAGTGTCCACAGCCCCCTAAGGAAAAGCAAATGGTGAAAGCCTACGCTCTTAATGCTATTCCTTCTTCGTCGAATGCCCCAACAGCGGCGGAGAAGGGAAAGAATGTCGTCATTCAAGGTATGCTTTCTATTTATGATGTTCCTATTAGAGTTTTGTTTGATACCGCAGCTTCCAGTTCTTTCATATCTAGTGACCTGGTAGATAGGTTGGGATTGGAGCCCGAGATTGTCGATAGACCTTTAGTAGTGAAGAACCCGATTGGTGGTTCAACTAGCCTTAGCATGATTTGTTGTAATGTGATCTTATCGAGTCATGGATGCATGTTTGTTTGTGATTGCTTTGTTTTGGGCTTTACTGGGTTTGGCATTATTTTGGGAGTAGATTGGCTCCGAAGATACGGGGTGGTGGTAGACTGTGAGGGCTTTTTGGTGACAGCTAGAGCGGATGATGGGCGGAGGATAGTGTTTGGTGGTCTACCCAGTGAGGGGGTATTGGCTAGTTTTCTAAACTCCCTCGACATTCCGCATAGTGAGTTGTCAGGTTTGCCCGTGGTTGGCCAGTATCCGGATGTTTTCGAAGAAGTGACCGGACTTCCACCACACCGAGAGATTGAGTTCCGTATTGATTTGGTAAAAGATGCCAGACCTATAGTGATGCCACTTCGTCGTATGGCACCAAGGGAGCAGCGAGAGCTCGAGGTGCAAGTCAGCGATCTTTTGAAGAAGGGATTTATCAGAAGGAGTGTCTCTGAATGGGGAGCACCAGTTGTGTTTGCTACCAAGGCGGATGGTTCCCTTCGTTTGTGTGTAGACTACCGCGAGTTGAATAAAGTGACGAGGAAGAACAAGTATCCTTTACCGCGGGTAGATGATTTGTTCGATCAGTTAAGTGGCGCGAGAGTATTTTCTCAGTTGGATCTCGCGACAGGTTTTCATCAGCTTAGAGTGGAAGCTGAGAGTATAGCTAAAACGGCATTTCGGACGCCGTCTGGATTTTATGAGTGGTTGGTCATGCCATTCGGGCTGACCAATGCCCTAGCATATTTTGTGGATCTTATGAATAGGGTATTCAGAGATCAGTTGAATAAGTTTGTCCTTGTGTTCGTTGATGATATTTTGGTCTATTCGAGGACAGAGGAAGAACACAAGGAACATTTAAGAGTAGTGATGGAGGTGTTGAGAAAACACCAATCGAAAGCAAAGTTTTCTAAATGCCACTTCTGGAAGAGGGAAGTGAGGTTCTTGGGCCATGTTGTATCAGAGAATGGTATTGCCGTGGACCGGGCAAAGGTGGCTATGGTACAAGATTGGCCTACGCCCAAGAATGCAACAGATGTAAGAAGTTTCTTGGGATTAGCTGGATATTATCGTAAGTTTATCCAAGGTTTCTCCAAGATAGCAGCACCATTGACCCAGTTGACCAAGAAGAATCAAGCTTTTGTCTGGGATGAAAGGTGCGAGAATGCATTCAAAAGTCTAAAGGACAAGTTGGCAAGCGCACCAGTGTTAGTCATTCCTAAGGGGGATGAAGAGATGACGGTATACACGGACGCCTGTGGTACCGAATTGGGTGCTGTATTGATGCAAGGCGGTAGGGTTATAGCTTACGCAAGTCGGCAATTGAAATCGCACGAGAGAAGATACCCTACCCATGATTTAGAATTGGCAGCGATCGTGTTCGCATTAAAGATGTGGAGACACTATCTCTTGGGAGAAAGATTTGAGTTGTTTACAGATCATAAGTCGTTAAAGTATCTCTTCTCTCAGAAAGATCTGAATCTCCGTCAGCAGAGATGGTTAGAGTTCTTAGCTTTCTATGATTTTGACATCGCATATACACCGGGAAAGGGCAATGCGGTGGCTGATGCATTGAGTAGGAGACATGCCAGCTTAGGGGCTATGTTTCTAGAATGGAAGCAGCTGGAGTATATCGCGGGGTTTGATTTCAGACCAAAGTGCGAATTGGATCCAGAAATGTTAGCAAGTTTGACGATCAGACCCACTTTAATTGAGCGGATCGGCTCTAGTCAGAGGAACGATCCTAACCTATTGGAAGTCATCTCCAAGTTGGAGATGGGTATCGATGAGGAGATGAACAAGTATGGGCTTGATCGAGATGGATGGCTCAGAAAGAATGGAAAGCTTGTTGTACCCAATGTCAAGGGATTGAGAGATGAAGTGCTGAGAGAATGTCATCACTCAAAACTGACTATACACCCCGGTGGTAACAAGATGTATCGGGATATGAAGCAGACTTACTACTGGGAAGGGAGGAAAAGAGACGTTGGGAAGTTTATATCCAAGTGTATGAATTGCCAGCTAGTTAAAGCCGAGCAAAAGAAGCCTAGTGGGTTGTTGCAACCATTAGAAATTCCCGAATGGAAATGGGAGCAAGTCTCAATGGATTTCATTGATGGTTTACCAAGGACTAGATCGGGACATCATAGCATATGGGTAATTGTGGATCGATTGACTAAGAGCGCAAGATTTATACCAGTCAAATCTACCAGAACGGCAGCCAAGTTAGCAGAATTATATATGAAGTGGGTAGTGAGATTCCATGGAGTACCTAAAGGCATTGTGAGCGACCGAGACCCGTTGTTCACTAGTGGGTTTTGGACGAGCTTACAAGAGGCTCTAGGGTCAGAGTTACATCTCAGTACCGCATATCATCCTCAGACCGACGGTCAGACGGAGTGGGTGAACCGTATTTTGGAAGATCTCTTGAGAGCATGTATATTGGATTTTGGTGGATCATGGGATGACCATTTGCATCTAGTAGAGTTTGCATATAATAATAGCTACCAATCCAGTATCGGTATGGCTCCGTTTGAAGCTTTGTACGGAAGACCGTGTAACTCACCATCATGTTGGATAGAGACTGGCGAGAAGTTTATGCTTGGACCAGATGTGGTGAGGGAAACTTCAGGTAAGATCAAGATCATTCAACAACGAATGAAGGCAGCCCAAGATAGGCAGAAGAGTTATGCTGATAAGAGAAGAAGAGACCTAAAATTCTCCGTTGGCGACTTGATGTTTGTCAAGACTTCTCCGTTGAAGAACGTAATACGATTTGGCAGGAGAGGCAAGTTGGCACCAAGATTTGTTGGTCCATTCCCTGTTCTTGAACTAGTCGGGGATTTGGCATACAGAGTTGACTTACCAGAGAAGATGGCGGGAGTTCACGACGTATTTCATGTTTCCCAACTAAGGAAGTTCGTTCACGACTCAGATATGACTATTTCACCTGATCAGTTAGAGGACTTCGAAGTAGAACCCGAGGCGGTTGGGAACCGCAAGCCGGCCTGTATTGTCGAGCATGACATGAAGCAACTTCGAAGGAAGGCGGTGAAGCTAGTCAAGGTTCAGTGGGGCGAGGACGAGAATGATTGTACTTGGGAGACAGAGGAGAACATTAGGAAGTCACACCCAGAACTCTTTGCTTGGTAAGATTTTGACTTCGATTTAGCTTTCCGCATGCTAGGATAGGCTTGTTTGCTTGTTTTGCATGTTTGATTATTGTATGTGGTTGTTAGGCATGCGGGATCTTTTGTATGTTTTGGGTTAAGGAATTTCGGGGACGAAATTTCTTAAGGGGGGGGGGGAGAGTGTAACGACCCGCATTCTACGCATCATAGGATCGTAGAATATTTATTTCTGTCACATACGAAGTCGTATGGTCATGTAACTTTGGGGAACGACTATTGGGGTCATTTCCCATGTTCATGATTTTTCCCGATTTTTAAATGACCATTTTACCCCTAGTTGGCACTGTTTTGGCCATAACTTTTGACTGGAAAGGAATTTTGACCTGAAACTACTTCCATTGGCTCCGGATGATGGTTTCTCTTTCCGTAGAGTGGTCACATTAGCCAAACGGACTCACCGTTTGGGAGATATGGCTGAAACAAGTTTCTGATGGTGAAAAACAGCTTAATTGGGCTTAACCGGGTGATTAACAGCTAGGCCCAAAGGGGAATTTCGGAATTAGGAGTTTAAAAGGGCTGTTAGGGTTTGGAGAATACCTTTTTCTCATTTTTCAGCCGTCACTATTCATTCCTCTTGACCTAGCCATGGCCTCCACTCTCTAAATCTCTCTAAAACACCCGAAATCACTTCCTAATCAAGGATTAAGGCTTAGAGGCATCAAATCAAGGAGGATTAGCGCAGGGACCAAGGTAGAGCTGCTGTTATATATTGGAATTCGTGCAAATCAGAGGTTCACTTCAGATCTGAAAGTTTTATTGTGGCAAAGGTGAGTGATTTGCATAATTTTTGCACTAATTACGGTAATTAAGAGTAATTAGTGAAGATTAGCGAATTTATACACTAATAAATTCTGGAAAAATGTTTAGAAATTCGTAAATAATATTTTATGCCTCTGTTAGAAATTTGGTTCGATTTGATTAAGTTTTGTTAACCCTATGATTAGATTTACTTAAACATGCTTAACCGAAAATAAGGAGTTTTGACCACTTTTGATCCATTTTGATTCAGTTGAATGGTTGTTTGTTGTTTGTGGTTGCTATTACATACTGCTATGACTCTATGGTGTGTTTTATGATTGATTAGAAGTGTTAGAATTGTCAAAAACGCCGTCGAATGGCGTAAACTGCTCGTTGGAAGAACTGCAGGAAATCATCCGAACCGGACCGGATCGGTGGAAGTAAGGGCGATCCGACCCGATGATGCGATCCGATCCGATGGTGCGATCCGATCCGATCCATCGATGCTTGAAGACTCCGATCCGACGATAGCGACCGATCTGACCTGCTCTTGTGGGAGACTCCGATCCGACGGCGCGATACGATCCGATCCGATCAAGACTTCGCGAGACGATCCGTGTTGCTTCACGAAGAGGAGCCCGAACCGACCCAGTGAGGTGACCACGATCTGAATCACTTGTAAGCAGAAAGTGCGACCCGAACCGGTGTGCTTGGGGGAGGCCGATCCGAACCGCTACCAGATGGACGTCACGAACCGCACCGCGTTGATGATGGGGAGCTAAAGGCCGAACCGAACCGATGGCAATGAGGGGATCCGAACCGATCCGGTGATGACAGAAACCAGAGATGCAAAGGAAGCCCAAATGGGAAGTTAGAGCTCAAGATTCGGATGGGAATTGTAACACCCCACCTCCGCCAGAGTCACTCGCAAAGGAATGCACTAGCTTTGGAGGGGCATTATTGGTAGACATGCATAATGATATAGCAAGGTAGGACATGACATATATATGTATATGTAAATAAACAGAGTAAGCAAATAAAACAGCGGAAGATTTATAAACCATTTCAAAACTCAAGTCTGGTACATCAAAATGTCACTTTTCCCAAAATTACAAGTCTAGATAAATACATCATCTGATAAACTGAAAATACATAAGTACTATCCCCAAATAAGAGTGATAAACCATAGCGGCTCAAGTCCAAAGCATACTTGAGCTATCCAAGGAAGCAGCTAAAATCCAAGCTAGGCTCTAGTATTCCCTCCCTGAGAACCTGGGGGGGGGAACGGAAGAAAAGAGGCGAAAGAAAACAGGTCAGTCAAAAAGACTGAGTAAGCCCTGCTACGATCAGTCTATAAACTAATAAAGTTAACATCATGATGGAAACTGAGATGATCATAGATAACAACATACTGGCATGATAAATTAACTACAAGATAGATAGAGGTGTCATCGCATAAACCGAGTTAAGTTTTTGCACCACGGTGTACTAGCAAACCAACATAACAGGTATTGATCCCTTAGCCCAAACTTTGGCCCAATAACATGAAGTGACCTTAGTATAAGGTCCAGCCCCACGGTCTAGTCGATCGGCTCCCTATAAACCTAACACGTCAAGTGTTGGTGTCCATATGGCCCACGTATGGTTGTAGTTAGTCTGTGCTGGGTCCCCCTTTGGGTGTATCAAGCCCTCGGAGGTCAACCCCAGACACTTAAGCAATAATGCACAGCCCTAAACTACTGGTACCCGTGCCTCGAGTTTTGTCCAACATCGGACTACGTGCACGTCCGTAGCCCGCCGGACCCGCACCGCTGTACCACTCGGCCATCGCCCTTTGGTCGCTTACATCTGCCAGTAATCGTGCCCCGCCCTAGCCTAGCTTCTAGGGTTGTGTATGATACCAAACTGGGATTACTGTTAGAACAGACCACGTTGCTAGGGTTTCCCAAGAGGGTTAAGTGTGATTTAACCCTTCACTAATCCTGGATTAAACTGGCTAAGTGTGGCTTAACCCCATTCTAATCCCTTGAACTCCCAAATGGATTAAACTAGTTAAGTGTAATCAACGGTTCACAACCTAACCACATTCTAATCCCTCGAATCCCCAAATTGGTTAAGTATTAGTGGACGCTGACTTAACCCTAATCATGAGGCATTAATTAATTTAATGCACCTTAACCTCTCACATTAGACCTTGTTGTGGTTACTAGTTAGGCCGGGCGGGTCCGGGTAGCTTTACACCACAACTTGGTCTAACCTCGGGTCTTGGCACCCCATGACCAACTTCTCACATTGGGTCCTATTGTTTGTAGCCACTAGTTAAGCCGGTCGGTTCCGGGTAGAATTATGCTACAAACTCAACCCAACCTCGAGTTGGCCACACTTATGTTTTCTAAGTGTCATGTCCACTTTATTTCAAAACATAATCACAAGTCAAACAATTACTTGGGTAGACCTAACTTAATAGGTAAATTCCCAAGGGGTAGACCTAACTTAATAGGTAAATTCCCATCTTATATTTTTATGTATTTTAAGTTTACCCCAAAACCCCCAATGTCATTCTATCGCTTATATATTCGTAGTAACACACAACAGATAGGAAGAGGGAATTTGGCACAACCTAAACTTGCACAACAGTCATGCATAACATGTTAGACTTGCACAACTTAGCGTAGTGAACTTGCATATTACCATAAAACATGCATAACATGCTAAACATGCACAACTTGTCATTTTAAACTTGCATAAACATGCACAACTTGCCAAAACATGCACAACTTGTCAAAACATGCTCAACTTGTTATTTTAAACTTGCATAAACATGCATAACTTACCAAAACATGCACAACTTGTCAAAACATGCTCAACTTGTTATTTTAAACTTGCATAAACATGCATAACTTAATAAACATATGAATCATGGCTTAACAAACTTGCATAAACATGCATAACTCATTTAACTTGCAAATCAAGGCTTATCAAACTTGCATATACATGCATAACCCATTTAACTTGTAAATCATGGCTTAGCAAACATGCATAAACGTGCATAACTCATTTAACTTGCAAATCAAGGCTTAGCAAACTCGCATAAACATGCATACTCAAATAAACTTGCAAATCATGTCATAGTAAATCCGCATATGCATGCATAACTTGTGAAACATGTAGAACATGGCATAGTAAATCCGCATATGCATGCATAACTTGTGAAACATGTAAAACATGGCGTAGTGAGTTCGCATAAGCAAGCATAATCAAATAGACTCACATAAATCTCAATTTTCACCACATATTAACTTTAGAGTTTACAAAGTGAAGGTAAGAGGGCTTACAATGCTTATGCGGACTCAAATGAGTATAACAAATGCAAGAAACCCCTTATGCAACCAATTATAACCCCCAAATGCAAGCAAACTTGATCAAAACTCCTCTTTTATGGTGCCAATTGAAAAACAAGCCTTTAATGCAAGCTAAGGAGGATCATACAAGCCTAAATATGCTTGTATGCATGGAAAATCACTTAGGAATTAAATTAGGATTTGTATGAAGAGGGTGGAGGCCATGAGAGGATGGATTTTGGCATAGTTTTGTTGCTAGGATGATTAATGAGTGATTTAGGGTAGGTTAGGGTCTTATTTATAGATTAGGTTAGTGTTTTTAGGCCATAGGATTAACCCTAGACTCAATTAGGGCCATCAGATCCCGGAACTCTCTAGAAACAAGCCACAAGACCCAACCCCAATCAGAAATGGTGCACCAGGCTAATCAGCCGGGCACACCCTGTCGACAGGGCTGTCGACAGGGCAGTCGACCTGCCAAGACCCCTGTCGACAGGCCTGTCGACATGGGGTCCATGGCGGGATTTTTCCCGCCTTGGCCCAGCTGGCCCAAACCCTTGTTTTTAATTTTAAATTTAAATCTGTTTTTACTTAGAAATTTTCTGCAAACTTCAACGGGCCTTAACTGGGTCATACGGACTCCGATTTTCGAAAACTCGGACTCTATTTCGCGTATTTTTCCGAGACGAACGCAATGGCATAGCCCGTTTCCCTTGATTCCCATTTCATAATTTGATTCTGCCTCAATTTATGTTATAACAGATTATTAAAAAATACGGGTTGTTACATTCTCCCCTCCTTAAAGGATTTCGTCCCCGAAATCTTCAAGTTAGGAAGAACGTATCCTACCATCCAATCATCCATCTACTCAAAGCATCATCCACGAGCAATCATTGTCCTTACAAGATTCTAAATGCTGGATGAACATATGCAAAAGTGTGTGTATATGTACTTACCTAATGCAAAAATCGGGCGGTTACTGATACAGTAAACCTCCTTAATGCATATGTATGTAAATCAGGCGGTTACTGATACAGTAAACCTCCTTAATGCACATGTATGTCAGTGAAATGAATCCATATGTATGCAAATTCCTAACATAATGTATAATATCTACATGCGTGCTCAATCATACATCCATATGCAACATCCATGTGATAGCATACGAATTTCATCCAAGAATAAACATAAACACTCATGCACATGCAATATGAGGAGTGTGTGAGCCGATCTAGTGCCTAATCGTGTATAATGCGTCCACGAGCAACCACTTGCAAACACTTGCAACCACTTGCAACCATCAAGCATAACATGTTTCAAACACATGTTTCAACCAAAGGGTTTCTACCTAAGGTTCTCATGACAAGATAAACACGATAAACTAGATAAACTAGATAAACTCCTCTTTGGATTACAAGAAATCCACTCAAGCTTTGACATATAGTACTAACCGATGAGTCTTAACCCCCTTATGGAGTTTACAACAGAAATAAGATCGAGAATGGGATCGAGAGGATATATCAAGGATCAAAGATGCACTCTTAAAAAGAGATATGATGCGCGTATCTAGTCTTCATTCTTCTTAGTTACGTTTCCTTGAGCTTAACTCTACTGTGCTTTGACTATCTTTCACTTCATGATTCCTTGGCTTCCTAACTCCTATTTCCCAAATTCGAGTTGGAACGCATTTCATTATCGCCTCTCGTCTTTCTTTTCCACTTATTCTTCCTTCTATATACTTGGCTTAAACATAACTATAATCCTCATGATTCGTGCAAGCTCTCCAAAATCCACTAGTGAATCCTGGGTCTCGTCTACTTACTATAAAGTATTCCATGCAGCAGAACTTTCCTTGAAAATACCAATCCGCGTTGCCAATTGCCCCTTATAAACGCGATTTTCTATAACTCAAGCTTAATCGAAATGAACCATCCGCCTATAGGCCATACCTAGATTCAGTTTCCTACCCATGGCTTGTAGGCTCTTCCAAAACTGGCCAACTTCTTGAGGGTAAACTGTTGCTAACCATGATGCAGTCCTCTTGCTCTTCACCGGACTGAAGTGAGCACTCTTCGTGAGTCTACCTATTATGACCCTCATACACGTATTCCCTTTCTTTGATCTAGGTAATCTATCCACATAATCTATCGAGATGTTTTCACACTTCCCTTGCAGAACCCCCAATAGAGGTAATGGCCCACTGGGCTTCTATGACTTGGCCTTATCTTGGTGGCACAACATGCATCCCGAGACCAACTCGGCCACCTCCTCGAGTGATGCGCATCTGTAAGAACCTACTTTACCAAGTCTTCCACTCGAGGAATACATAATCTCTCATCGTGCCTCAGTCATCCCTTGTCATCTATAATATATCTAGTGAGGCGACTTAACATCTCGCCTCGAACTGATTGGTCCATGTTCTTGACCAACTGCGGATCTTCTTCCTGCGAAACCCCTTCTTGATCCAGAAGAGTAAGTCTAAGCTCCGGGAATGCTAACTAACTAGCCAAACTGAGGAGGCTTCTTACTTCAATTGCCCTCCTCAGAGTTTTCCGGTTTTAAACCGCAACCACTTTAGCGGAATCCACCGCTAGGCCTTACTTAGGAACTATGTGCCCAAGAAATCCAACTTCTTTCCTCCAAAGTGACATCTGGAGAACTTGACCTTCAACTGGTGGCTCTAAGCGTATCCATCTTCTTCTCGAGATGTCTAGCATGCTCTTCCTCGTTGTTTTTGAGGAGATAAAAATATCGTCTTCGACGACCCTGACAAACTTGTTCAAGGACTTCCTAAACACCCTACCCATCAAGTTCACGTAATATGCGGGTGTATTAGTCAAACCAAATAGTATGACTAGCCATTCTAAAACCCATCTAGAGTCCTAAACGCAGTCTTGTCAATTCCATCCTCAGCCATCCTAAGCTGATGGAATCCGGTAGCTAGATCAAAAGAAAACAGATGTTCCTACAAGCTGATCAAACAAATCATTGATCCTTGGTAACGGTTATCTTACGATAATCAACACACAGGCGAAACAAACTGTCCACATCAGTAACGAATACTACTGGAGCACCCTACTCGAAAATGCCTCGTCTCAGGAAGTTCTTCTCGAGCAACTCCTTGACTTGCTTTCTTAACTCTCATTTCGTGAGGTCACGTGCCTAACCGGCCACGAAACTGGCTTGGTATTACCAACCAGATAATGCGGAAATCTATCCCACGTCTAAGGGTAACCCCTTTACTTCACCCAAGATATCAGGATATTCTCGGACCACCCTCACCGATTGCAAACTATCGATAGACGAGTTGAGGGATTCAAGATAACATAACATGACGGGACCCATAGGGTTGCTAGAAATTTCTAGGGTATTACCGAGGCGAGTCATGAGCCCCACACCCTATATACAAAAACCCAGAATGGCCCAAAACAGGACGACCATTCCATGCCCAAAACCAACCCATATCCCCTGAAACCGAGAATTTAAACATCCCACGAGAATTCCATACTCAAGATAGAAATTTTCAAATCCACTCAGACCACCGACAGGCGGGTAGAACCCCCAATTGGATTTGAAACACAGACGGGATCCTCAACTAGGCTAGTACTTAGGTGCAAACTTTCCACTAGATCAGATGAAATAAAACTATGCGATGTGCCAGGGTCAAACAAAGTTCGAACAGGGAAAATTAGAAAATGTAAACAAGATTTTCAACAGGAACACTACCTCTATCATGAGCTGGAAGAGCGGGGTTGAGGGGATGAATTCGCCCTCCAGATAGTCCTGCATACTGAGTCTGACCTTGCCTTTGTTTCCTCGGGCAATCCTTGCTGAAATGTCCAAACTCACCACAATCAAAGCATTCGCCCCGCTTTCTCTTCTCCTTCTTCCTACATTCCCTGGCCATATGTCCAACTTTACCACAGAAGTTGCATTTCATATTCTTGCCCCGTTTCCCGGGATTTACTCCTTTGCCTTGAGACTCATTTGCCTTGACCTCTCTCTTATCATTGCTACCTTCTTCTTGAAGTAGGGCCAAGTTCACCAAATTCTCGAAAGTCGCCCCCAAGGGTATATGAGACAGGGCCAAATCACGTAATGGCTCGTTTAATCCTAAAGCAAAGTGTAGGGCCTTCTTCTGAGCTGTATTAACCAAATCTAAATTGTCATGAGCCAGTTGATTAAACTTATCTATGTATTCCCTAATTGTCATGTCCCCTTGCTTCAGTGATAAGAATCTCAGTCCAAACCTTCCTCTAAAGTCATCTCAAGTCTCGATTGGCCTAGTAGCGGTGGTGACTACCCACCAACGTGCAGCTTCTTCCTTTAGCAACCATACTGCCAATAAAACCTTCCTGCGGTCACCTATATCAAAGGTGGCTAAAAGATCTTCGGTCTCTTTCAACCAATTCCTTGCCTCTACAAAAGTCTCGGTTCCAAAGAAATTCTTGCCACCCATCCTCTTAAAGTTCTTGCAAGTTTCTGCAAAATCCGCTTGTGGAGGCTGAGGGAGAAGAGGAACATCAGCTACGGAAGGAGGAGGAGGAGGGACAGCGGCCTCGACTGGGGAGACAACATGAGGGACACCCGGGACCGGTGCCGTGACTTCCAAGTACCGACGAAACCAATCGGGTATCGTTACTCCTTCGGGCAAAATGAGATTGTCAGACATGCTGGAAACGAAAAGAAAAGAGTTTAAACGAGGAGTCAAAGGATAGTGCTAATGGCTTTTGGGGAATAGCCTTTCAAAAATAACTAGACTTTTCTTTGGAAAATACTTTATACTTGGTTTTGAAAATAGTTTTTCAAAAGTTTTAAAAACCTTTTTATCCCTTCTCGTAAACCATATGCTCTGATACCAAATGTAACACCCCACCTCCGCCAGAGTCACTCGCAAAGGAATGCACTAGCTTTGGAGGGGCATTATTGGTAGACATGCATAATGATATAGCAAGGTAGGACATGACATATATATGTATATGTAAATAAACAGAGTAAGCAAATAAAACAGCGGAAGATTTATAAACCATTTCAAAACTCAAGTCTGGTACATCAAAATGTCACTTTTCCCAAAATTACAAGTCTAGATAAATACATCATCTGATAAACTGAAAATACATAAGTACTATCCCCAAATAAGAGTGATAAACCATAGCGGCTCAAGTCCAAAGCATACTTGAGCTATCCAAGGAAGCAGCTAAAATCCAAGCTAGGCTCTAGTATTCCCTCCCTGAGAACCTGGGGGGGGGGGGGAACGGAAGAAAAGAGGCGAAAGAAAACAGGTCAGTCAAAAAGACTGAGTAAGCCCTGCTACGATCAGTCTATAAACTAATAAAGTTAACATCATGATGGAAACTGAGATGATCATAGATAACAACATACTGGCATGATAAATTAACTACAAGATAGATAGAGGTGTCATCGCATAAACCGAGTTAAGTTTTTGCACCACGGTGTACTAGCAAACCAACATAACAGGTATTGATCCCTTAGCCCAAACTTTGGCCCAATAACATGAAGTGACCTTAGTATAAGGTCCAGCCCCACGGTCTAGTCGATCGGCTCCCTATAAACCTAACATGTCAAGTGTTGGTGTCCATATGGCCCACGTATGGTTGTAGTTAGTCTGTGCTGGGTCCCCCTTTGGGTGTATCAAGCCCTCGGAGGTCAACCCCAGACACTTAAGCAATAATGCACAGCCCTAAACTACTGGTACCCGTGCCTCGAGTTTTGTCCAACATCGGACTACGTGCACGTCCGTAGCCTGCCGGACCCGCACCGCTGTACCACTCGGCCATCGCCCTTTGGTCGCTTACATCTGCCAGTAATCGTGCCCCGCCCTAGCCTAGCTTCTAGGGTTGTGTATGATACCAAACTGGGATTACTGTTAGAACAGACCACGTTGCTAGGGTTTCCCAAGAGGGTTAAGTGTGATTTAACCCTTCACTAATCCTGGATTAAACTGGCTAAGTGTGGCTTAACCCCATTCTAATCCCTTGAACTCCCAAATGGATTAAACTAGTTAAGTGTAATCAACGGTTCACAACCTAACCACATTCTAATCCCTCGAATCCCCAAATTGGTTAAGTATTAGTGGACGCTGACTTAACCCTAATCATGAGGCATTAATTAATTTAATGCACCTTAACCTCTCACATTAGACCTTGTTGTGGTTACTAGTTAGGCCGGGCGGGTCCGGGTAGCTTTACACCACAACTTGGTCTAACCTCGGGTCTTGGCACCCCATGACCAACTTCTCACATTGGGTCCTATTGTTTGTAGCCACTAGTTAAGCCGGTCGGTTCCGGGTAGAATTATGCTACAAACTCAACCCAACCTCGAGTTGGCCACACTTATGTTTTCTAAGTGTCATGTCCACTTTATTTCAAAACATAATCACAAGTCAAACAATTACTTGGGTAGACCTAACTTAATAGGTAAATTCCCAAGGGGTAGACCTAACTTAATAGGTAAATTCCCATCTTATATTTTTATGTATTTTAAGTTTACCCCAAAACCCCCAACGTCATTCTATCGCTTATATATTCGTAGTAACACACAACGGATAGGAAGAGGGAATTTGGCACAACCTAAACTTGCACAACAGTCATGCATAACATGTTAGACTTGCACAACTTAGCGTAGTGAACTTGCATATTACCATAAAACATGCATAACATGCTAAACATGCACAACTTGTCATTTTAAACTTGCATAAACATGCACAACTTGCCAAAACATGCACAACTTGTCAAAACATGCTCAACTTGTTATTTTAAACTTGCATAAACATGCATAACTTACCAAAACATGCACAACTTGTCAAAACATGCTCAACTTGTTATTTTAAACTTGCATAAACATGCATAACTTAATAAACATATGAATCATGGCTTAACAAACTTGCATAAACATGCATAACTCATTTAACTTGCAAATCAAGGCTTATCAAACTTGCATATACATGCATAACCCATTTAACTTGTAAATCATGGCTTAGCAAACATGCATAAACGTGCATAACTCATTTAACTTGCAAATCAAGGCTTAGCAAACTCGCATAAACATGCATACTCAAATAAACTTGCAAATCATGTCATAGTAAATCCGCATATGCATGCATAACTTGTGAAACATGTAGAACATGGCATAGTAAATCCGCATATGCATGCATAACTTGTGAAACATGTAAAACATGGCGTAGTGAGTTCGCATAAGCAAGCATAATCAAATAGACTCACATAAATCTCAATTTTCACCACATATTAACTTTAGAGTTTACAAAGTGAAGGTAAGAGGGCTTACAATGCTTATGCGGACTCAAATGAGTATAACAAATGCAAGAAACCCCTTATGCAACCAATTATAACCCCCAAATGCAAGCAAACTTGATCAAAACTCCTCTTTTATGGTGCCAATTGAAAAACAAGCCTTTAATGCAAGCTAAGGAGGATCATACAAGCCTAAATATGCTTGTATGCATGGAAAATCACTTAGGAATTAAATTAGGATTTGTATGAAGAGGGTGGAGGCCATGAGAGGATGGATTTTGGCATAGTTTTGTTGCTAGGATGATTAATGAGTGATTTAGGGTAGGTTAGGGTCTTATTTATAGATTAGGTTAGTGTTTTTAGGCCATAGGATTAACCCTAGACTCAATTAGGGCCATCAGATCCCGGAACTCTCTAGAAACAAGCCACAAGACCCAACCCCAATCAGAAATGGTGCACCAGGCTAATCAGCCGGGCACACCCTGTCGACAGGGCTGTCGACAGGGCAGTCGACCTGCCAAGACCCCTGTCGACAGGCCTGTCGACATGGGGTCCATGGCGGGATTTTTCCCGCCTTGGCCCAGCTGGCCCAAACCCTTGTTTTTAATTTTAAATTTAAATCTGTTTTTACTTAGAAATTTTCTGCAAACTTCAACGGGCCTTAACTGGGTCATACGGACTCCGATTTTCGAAAACTCGGACTCTATTTCGCGTATTTTTCCGAGACGAACGCAATGGCATAGCCCGTTTCCCTTGATTCCCATTTCATAATTTGATTCTGCCTCAATTTATGTTATAACAGATTATTAAAAAATACGGGTTGTTACAGGAATCAACGAGTTCGCTTCATGGATGGGCTTTGCTGCGGGACGCGTGCCAAGGAGTTATCGACGTCTATAGCTTTGGACCACTATGGTAGGAGGTACGAAGGCGGATTCAGGGCCATTATGGCATCGGTAGAACCAAGGGCTACAACCAATGAAGTGGGTCATTGAAATGTTTGGTCATGACTCCATATGTTTAGCTTGGTCATAGCAGGGTTTCTACAAGGCGGGATTCGTCGTTACCTCAGTTTGTCTAGTGTTCCAAAGTGATAGATGTCGTACGCTTTACGCACTGAGTGAGAGATGTGAGGATGGTTGCTATGGATGATTTGTTTGCTATCATTGTGACATGCACACCCACCCCCGTATTCTTACACTATTTATTATGGCACCTTAGAGCATTGTACGGTATGTGGTACTAACTCTTTGGTTGCAGGTCCAGGTTCAGGTATGGTTTAGTATACCTGTTATTATTCTGTTTAGATGCTTATCGCTCATACCAGGCTTTATGTCTGACCCAGAGTTTTATGTCTCCTCTTATTACTCTGGGTGCTCACACGAGCAGACTAGAGACAGGTTAGCTGGTGATGCACGGGTAGATGATCCGGAGACGAGCAGGAGGCTTCCACGTAATATATATATATATATAATATTCTCCCTGTGTTGTTGAAGATCGCTGCTTGGCATTGGCGGTGCATCTTCTACTTTAGCTTTCTTTTATTTAGAGACAGTAAATTTTGGAAAAATTGTAATAAGCTGTATTTGGATTTCCGCTGCTTTGATGATTGATGTTGATTTTAGTTATCGGCTTATGCACTGTCTCACCTGTTTTATGTCAAGTATGTTATTATTATATATTATTCCATGCGCTGTGAGACATTCTACAGGTTCCTTGATTAGTTCATTCCCTTCTTTCCTTTCTCCTGACGACCGCCCTGTGCTAGTCGAGCATGTGTACCGCGCACTTTTGGAGGAAATGCAGGTTGGTGCGGGGCGGGCCGTCACAGGTGAAAAGTATATAAATGTCAGGGCTGGTAGGTCACTGACACCACCCTAGCTAGAAAGAAACGCATGCCCTCGCTGAGGTCCTTCTCCAGTTTCTGGTTCATACCGGGGTGTGAGGCTCGCGAATTTACGTTATACACAAAGCTACGCCACACAGGCGGTGCTTTGATCATCACCACAAGACTTTGCTTTTCAACAGAAGTCCTGATCACTGCATCTTAGCATGCCACACAGGCAATTCATGTCATGCGACTGATGTCCATCGATATACAACCTCTGAGCTCGTGCGTTTCAGAGAAGGGCGTTAAGCAAAAGAATAAATTCTCCGCCGCCAAACAGATGTATATTTAATAGAGATCAATCAACATAGAATAAAATCCAATGTCAGACACACAGTCCATTTACAAGTCCGTTCTGGGTCTGAACGAAACCGGAGGCACTAAATACCTCGCAAACCCTTCGATCACCACGTACGTCGGGACGATCACCACTCATTATCCACATTTCGGGATGCCTCCCAATCAGGACCTCGGTTACCATCCAAACGAGGTGAAGATCTCCGGTCTTCGACCGTCGTCTTCATCTTTGAATTTCAATCGTCGGTCAATCATTTGAAATGAGAATTAACTCGGCCTTTTCAAATAATTCACGTATATTTAGAATTTCAAATCAATTTATTTCAATGGTTAAATCATTCAACAACACCAATTTTATTCTTTAATGTAATTTTCACACCAAACACATTCAACCATCAAATACCACATAAATCGAGCAAATTCAGTTTATTTCCATTCCATAATGTTTATGGTACTTTATAATGATTTATCGCTATTTTTATTTATTTTAAAATAGCCCATTTATTCAAAACGACGCTTCGGGCCATAACGTGGCTGTGGCGCTGTTTTTCTTCAGATTTGATTTACAAATATCTGAAAAACTAACCGTTGGATCTTCACAAAATTTACATCATTAGAAAGGTCTTTTCAAAACGAATCCAACGGTTCCAGTTTCGGGAAAATCCGACGGTCGGATCCCCCGGTACAATCGTTTGAAGTTTCGATTTCAAAATACGAACTGCAGCGTCGTTATTCGATTAAATATAATTATATATATATATATAATCGTTTCTGGCGCTGTTTTTCATCAGATTTGAATTAAACATTCCAGACAATCCAACCGTTGGATTTTTACAAGGTTGGTGCCGTTGGGAAGATATTTCCAAGGCGAACCCGACGGTTGCGGTTTCGGGAAAATCCAATGGTCGGATTCCCCGTACTAGTTGTTTGAAATCACGGTTTCAAAATGCGAACTGCACGGCCACGTTTCGTTTTAATTTTATTTATATTTATATAATTATATAAATATAGTTCATTCAACAATTTCAATATCGTTTTCACTTCAAATATTTCAATAACGCCTTAAAATTTTGGAAAATTTCGCCATAACCTCCCCTGCACCGGGAGCATCGGGAAATCGCAAATAGCTTTCCCGGTCCTTCTAATCTCAAAAAGAAAAAGAAAAAGCCAAGCGGCTAGCCAACAGGCTCATAAAATCATCACCCAAACAAAATAGTAAATGTGTACCTATTTGTCGGGCACAAAATTTTATTCCTCTTCTCTAGCCCCTTTGCTATACCCTGTTCAATGAATATGCATGTACATATATATATATAGTTCTTATCATTTATCATTTTCTATTCAACTTCATATTTGATTTCTATTTGGTTTAAAAACACCATTCATTCTAATGTTACATACATAGGTACAAATCATTTCATTTGCTAATTAATGAATATTTCAACTCATATATGTTTATTTGAACAAGTGGCTATTTTTAACACTTCACATTTCAACGATTCATGCATACAATAAAAATGTGATTTTTATTGTAAAACAATTCATTTCAAAACACTATTTTTCTATATAGTTCATATAGGTGACAAAAATAGGATTTTTATCATAAAACAATTTCTTTTAAAACGAGATTATTTTACACAGTTCATATAGTCGATAAAAGGTGATTTTTATTATCAAACAATTTATTTCAAAATATGAATACCATTCAACACATGAATTTCTAATCAACGAATGAATATCGATTCAACACATGAAGGTTTTCTATAGTTTCTATATATAGATAAAAAGGGGATTTTTATATTTAAAATGCGAATACCATTCAACACATGAATTTCTAATCAACGAATGAATATCAATTCAACACATGAAAGTTTTCTATAGTTTCTATATATAGATAAAAATGTGATTTTTATATTTAAAACGCGAATACCATTCAACACATGAATTTCTAATCAACGAATGAATATCAATTCAACACATGAAGGTTTTCTATAGTTTCTATATATAGATAAAAATGTGATTTTTATATTTAAAACGCGAATACCATTCAACACATGAATTTCTGATCAACGAATGAATATCAATTCAACACATGAAGGTTTTCTATAGTTTCTATATATAGATAAAAAGGGGATTTTTATATTTAAAATGCGAATACCATTCAACACATGAATTTCTAATCAACGAATGAATATCAATTCAACACATGAAGGTTTTCTATAGTTTCTATATATAGATAAAAATGTGATTTTTATATTTAAAACGCGAATACCATTCAACACATGAATTTCTAATCAACGAATGAATATCAATTCAACACATGAAGGTTTTCTATTCAATGAATAAATATAGTTTAAGCAGATGAAAATAATTCAAACACACGAATATTATTCAAAATTTCGGCAGCATAACGGCAGGGTAGTTAAAACCGGGACCGTCCCTAGTACGGCTCCTCGCTCTACCTTAAATCTCGCGGTTTTTGACAATGGGGATCATGCATCTAGTTCGCATGCAGGCGGCATGTATATATTTATTTCATTTCCACAAACTAATCCTATGTGGTTTCAACCAAATATTTCTCAACCACAAACGGGTATTTTTCAACCACAATCAAATCAATATCAACCACAAACAATCCCAAACAATCATTCGTTATCAATCAATTTTCACAACAATTTCAATCAATAAATATCGTCCATGGTTTGTGGACGAGGGGCGTATATATATATATATATATATATATATTTATATATAGCAATTCACTTTTATTTCATCATATTTCAATGCATATATGTTTAATACAACGGTTGTATAATTTATACCTCGCTTATATATCTTATACATCACATGTACATGAAGTATACAATGCGTATATAATTTATATTTCGCCTATATAAATTACACAACACGTTTTCATTTCATTTTTGAATTTAGAGCTCTCACATTGGGGTTTTCGAGATGTTAAAAATCACAGCTTGCTCAGAAAAATCCGCGGTCTCTTCTAGAATGTAGAGAACCTCCTAGCGGTCATGATGCTTCCTGTTTCATCGAATTTCGTCAACATAGCAAAAAGATACGATTTTTCAAAGATGGACGCGCGTTAAAGTGTTAAAGGAGCTACCTTTCTTGGCTGTTCAAAAAGGGGATTCGCGATTTTCTCGAAATCCGTGAGTCGAGGCGTCGATCAGAGGTGATGACGTGGTAGAGGGAGGAGAGGGGGACCGGCGCCTGGTAGTTAGGTGGCGATCGGTGGTCGGAATCTTCTCAAGCGGTGCGGCGAAGTCGGCGGTTTTGGAGCGTCGATTCCGGCGCTGGAGGGGCTGGGGGTCGTCGAAGGTTGGTCGGATTTGAAGGGGAGAGGGAGCAGCGTCGAATGATGGCGGTGGCGCGGCGAGGTTTGGCCGGAGGCGGCGGCAAATGGGGCTGGAAGGCGCGAGCACGAGAACCGTCAGGGGCTGGGGGAAAAAGGGTTTCTCGGTTTTTTTTTTCCTTAGTTCTGTTGGCCCATGGTCTATTTATTTCAAAAATTAGGGTTTTGGGCCACAAACTCCAAATCAAACCCAACGAGTGATGCCCCTAGCTAATTACCCCCATTCCGGGCACAACGGAATAGGTTTCGTTGGCCATTTCGACTGTTACAGTCAGTTATTCTTCAAATTAAAGTATAAACCATTTAATTTTCAACTTTGAACGTATATTTTAATTTGCCGGAGCCACAAACTGATTCGAAAAAATCCATAAAAATAAATCTGGCTATGTGGGGACGATACGGTCCCAACAAAACTGATTTCGTCGAATTCTGAGACCGTTTGAAAAATGGCCATTTTCAGGTCGATCAAAATCAACTAAAACCGGTCAAACGCGTTTTCCTTTGCCACGCTCACATATTGACTCGAAAAATTATGAAATTTGAAACCTAGCAATAATTTGACATCACGGATCCAACAAAATTGGTTTCGTCGAAATCCGAGGTCGTTTGCAAAATGTCCATTTTTAAGGGCCTGAATTCCATAGCGACTATTCAGAATTTTCAACTGGACATATCTTTTGATTCCCGCTATGAAATTTCGATTGGTTAGATTCGTTAGAAAGATATTACCAATTAGATCCTAATTTTTTTGGTTTCACTAAAATCCGGATTGTTTTGCACCCGATACAGTCCGACAAAGTTTGAATTCAATTTTCGAAACCACAGCGCCATTTCACGCCTTGTTTATAATTATAATTAATTATATTCGTTTTCAAATGTCGATTCAAACTCAGTTTTCATCGCCATTATTTAAAATATTTATTTTAAATATTTAAAATCCATTATTTTAGCCAATTTAAAAATTTTAAATTGGTTCAGATTTTCTGGGTCGTTACAATTATTTATTGGGAAATAAATAAGAAATAAAGAGGAAATTATTTGTAAAACAAATATAAGGGAAATTGGTTGCAAAACAAATATAAAGGAAATATATTTGCAAAACAAATACAAAGGAAGGTATTTGCAAAACAAATAGAAAGAGAAACATTTGTAAAACATTTACAAATAAAATAGAAAAAGGGAATATTTGTAAAACATTTACAAATAGAATTTAAAAGGAAATATTTGTAAAACATTTACAAATAGATTAAATGGAAATATTTATCTATAGAAAATAAATAGAATGTTATAAATGTGATATTTATTTGTTAAATAAATAGGAAAGATAAAAGAAATATTTATTTGTTAAATAAATAGAATTGAAAAGGGAATAGTTATTTGGTAAGTAAACAAATAGAAAAGGAGATAATCCAAAGGAAATAATCCAAAGGAGATAATCCAAAGGAGCTAATTCAAAAGGAAATGATTCAAAGGAGTTAATTCAAAAGTGTAAATCGAAATGAGTTAATCGAAATGAGTTAATCGAATATTAGTTATTCAATTAGAGTTAATCGATTAGAGTTAGAGTTAACCAGTCAGAGTTAATCAGTTAGAATTAATCAGTTAGAATTAATCAGTTAGAGTTAACCAGTCAGAGTTAATCAGTTAGAATTAATCAGTTAGAGTTAACCAGTTAGAGTTAGAGTTAACCAGTTAGAATTAACCAGTTATAGTTATTCAAATGGAGTAAATCGAGTAGAGTTATCGAATATCTCTTATTCGAAGTAGAGTTAATCGATTATAGTTTAATCGAAGAAGAGTTATCGAATATAGTTTATTTGAACAAAGTAATCGGATATAGTATATTCGAGAGAAGAGTAATCGAATATAGTTCATTCAAGAAGAGTTATCGAATATAATGTCTTCGAAGAAGATTTATGCAATATAATGTATTCGAAGAGGAGTTATCGAATATTTGTTATTCGAATTGAGTTAATCGAATATTGGTTATTCAAAATGAGTTAATCTAATATTGGTTATTTGAAAGGAGCTATCGAATCTAGTTACTCGAAAGGAGTTAATCGAATATAGTTTATTCGGATAGAATTAAAGGAGTTATCGAATATAGTTTAATCGAAAGGAGTTAAGTTAAAGGAGTTAAGTGAAAAGAGTTAATCAAATTTGAGTTAATCGAATATTAGTGATTCGAATAAAGTTAAAAGGAATTATTGAATATAAGTTATTCGAATAAAGTTAAATAGAGTTAACAGAAATTAGTTATTCAAATAGAGTTAAAGGAAAGGAGTTAATCGATGTTAGTAAATCGAAAGGAGTTAATCGATGTTAGTAATCGAAAGGAGTTAATTGATGTTAGTAAATCGAAAGGAGTTATCGATGTTAGTTTAATCGAAAGGAGTTATCGATGTTAGTTTAATCGAAAGGAGTTAATCGAATTTAGTTATTCGAAAGTGAGATTATCGAATATTAGTTATTCGAAAGGAGGTTATCGAAAATAGTGTATTCGAAAGAAAGGAGATTATCGAATATAGCGCATTCGAAAGGAAGAGATCGAATATAAGTTATTCGAAGAGAGAAAATTGAATATAGGTTATTCGAAGAAAAGTTGATCAAATAGAGATTACTCGAAGAGAGTTAATCGGCGAATTTGATTATATCGAATTCAGGAAATTACTTATACTTTCCGGTGTTTAAATCAAGATTTGTTTATTAATAAATTAGGTGTTTATTTATTTATTCACATTAAAGAATAAAAGTTATAATTGAAGTTAGATATTTTGGAAGTAGGGATTATAACGTTATCGTTATAATCAATGTTTTCAATAAAGGAGTGGATTCGTAAATAGAATCCGAGAGAGGCGTAAGGAAGTTGTTAAAGGATTAAAGATAAACTTTGACTATTTCGAAGTTAAAATGTTGTTCAGTTAAGGTATGAGAGGTAATTATACCCCAACTTGATTGACTTCCTTCCTAACTAAGGAATGGTAAGGTTTGATTGTGAAGAAGTTTGGAAATGCTTTCCAAATAAAAATTATAAATGTTTTCTGATAATAGAAGATAAGAATTTAAAATATATGGAAACATGAGATAAGAAAATTAATGAACTAAAGAGATAAATGTTGAATGATGATTGATCGATATTATTTCCATCTGGAAATAATATCGTTGTTTGCACACCTGTTTTTCTTTGATAGTTAACTCACCGACTATTGAAGTTTTAGACCATTTTAACGTTGTTAATATGGAGAGACCGGTTGGATTTTTATCCAAAGAACCACTCTGTATTGGCATAAGCTTTGTGTGTCATATATGCCAAAGATAATTGAAGACGGAGTAAAGTGCAAGGGTTGTTGTATAAATCTTAGATAACAATTGCCTAAGATGGATGTACTGAATAGTGACTTCGGTTTGTCCAGTCCCAGGACAACTTGTATGAACGAAGGTCTGACCGAGTATATCTGATAGATTGCATAAGTTGATCTCTTCAAACGTATTCACGTTTGGTGGCGCGGGAATTAGTTTCTATTAGCTGTATACCCGTGTTATTTCTGGATAAATCAATTTGTTATTTAAAGGGTATAACAATGTGACATTCTAAGAGAATGAAGATGTGGCATGTAAAAGATAAGCGTAGCTTCTAGCCTCACATCCGGTAAATGGCAGAAATCGGGCAGGCAGCATGGCTATGTAGGTCACACCTATTAGGGTGTATAATCACCTGATCTGGAGTTTCATTTACTTCTAAAAATCTATTGTTGATGCTGTCCCATTTGGGAAACAGTTGCTGATCCCAACCGTTGGTGATATACATTCGATACACTCAAGCGAAATGAGTGGTTGGTCATGTGTGGCCGTGTTGCAAAATGTTCTTGTTGAGCCCAGTGTATTCCTCTCTAGAGGTACAGTAGCGAAAGGTGGTTCCATACCTTGTCATAGTTGGAAATCCATTACCCAATACGTGCTTGCGATTTTGATTGTATACTATATATGTAGAACGTGAGATGAAAGCATTTCTGCTAGATGATTATTATATTGTGGTTGATAAACACTCATAATATCAATGAGTTTTGATATAAAGATCATTTTGGATTCTCAAATGGGAAAAACCCGTTCCGTTATACGGTGTGGTCTTATGAGATATAGTTTACTTGTTCAATCTGTTTTAAACTATTTTACTCATACCAGTCCCATGACTGACCCGGAGTTTATTTTGTTTTGTTTCCCTAAACTCTTGGGTGCCCAATTTTATACGGACAGTCAAGTAGTCAGGATTTTACAGATATACTTAGAGAGCTTGGAGCAGGAGGCTTCAGGATCATATAGCTATAGTTATTTCCACTGTGTTGTAAGTGTGGTACACTGATAATGTTATTGTATAAATATACTGATTTTATTTCAAGGATATGTTATATATTATATGTTGTTCGTTCCGCTGTGAGATTCGTGTAACTCTGATGTTGTATGTTCTTCTTCTTCTTCTTCTATTCTAAGTTTCTATCTTATCTATTCTCACCCTCTAATTTCTTTCATTAACTACCGGTATTTTTCGATGTTTGGTTAGTCATCATTGAGTTTATGGCGATAACCAAAGTCGACAAAAACCGGGTCGCTACAATAACATTTCCAGTGCCTCTTTCTATAGCTTTTTTATTCGATAGCGTTTTTAAAACGCTATTAATTATATTATTATTTTATTGATTTTTTTTCTTTTATATCATCATTTCAGCTTTTTTTCCTATAATTTAAACATTTTTATCCACATATAATTATAACAAATTTTCGCAAACAAATATGTAAATTACGGCATAATTGCATATCATTCAAACAACTTAATATTTCATACATACTGTTTTATCAACATTTTCATGTCCACACATAATATGTCATATATTTCACGTTAACAAATTACTTACAAAACAATCAAAACGATGGGCACATAGTCAAAAACCCCATTTTCTTTTTCTACTTATTCCCCTCTCCATGTAAGAATTTCCTCTTCCAAAAAATCATAGGCTCTTAACGTCCACTGCTCATCTAGGAGTATGCCTGCTAGCTAAGAATAGATGATACATAAGCTTATATCTCTACCTTGTAAAAGCACACAACTGAAAATTTATAACATACATGAATTCATATAAGAAACATTCAGCAAGTAAAAATGAAGCTAAGAATCAATTGCTTTCGGAGATTGTTCATCCAAAATACCTAAATGAATGAAACCATCAGAAGACATGTTCAATCTTCCATACACACCCACAGGAATTAGGTTTCTCAATTTAAACAAAAATAAAATAGTGTTTCATATGCTTAGCATGCATTTTATATAAGTTAAGGCATGTTAAACTTATAGAATCCGGTATTGTCGAACTTGTAAATGTGCCAAGTAAACAATAGAGAGTAGCATGTGGAGACGTCCAACTTATCCATAAATTATTTTAAGTAGACCTTTTCATGTATATATAATTTTTTAAAATTAAATCTATCAACACAAGTGTCCTCGCCTATGAATGTACTGATGAACATATAGGATATATTTGCAAGTAACTGTAATATATCCTTACTGACTTCCTTTATTTACCCCGTCATGCAATCCAAAGGTGAAAGTACATAAAACTAAAATGAAATCAGGTTTTTATAGATTATAACATGTTTACTAAAATTCAAATTTACCTTTATTTAATCGAAAAACACAATTCATCAAAGAATTCAAAGACAAAACACACTTCTGAACAAATAACGAGTCATGGACGTCAACTCTACATGCACCCATTAACCATTTATATAAGCTGATTATATCATAATCAATTAAAAGCTACTCCTAACGAAAGTGAGTAAACTATAAATTCTTATAGAATACATGATAGCTCTATAAATATATAAACAATTGAAGTATGAACATAGAAGTATCAATTAAATAGTCACGAAAGAAAGGGTTTGTAATATTAGGTCATGCATGAGCATTTATCCAGATATTCCCATTCTTCCTTTTGTTAATGAAAGGGTGTAACATACCATCACTTAAGAGAAATCATAATACATGAACAAAAAAATACAAGTATACACTTGCATTAGGCATCACAGTATTCCTCCAATGTGTGCAGTAACCTGATAAGGTAGTTGACATATTTTAACTCACACTTCTCCAAACATTAATGCATGTTAAACATCATCATTTAGGAATAAAAGAGCGGACGCAACAAATCTCCCACAATATAAGTCTTACAAAAATTAAGTTTTATGGTAACATAACTAGTAAAATCTACGCATTATTGTCACGAAAAAGGAAACATTCACTTACATGATTTCACTACCAGACTAACTTTCTCTAAGCTATCACAATTTGAACTCATATGTTCTTTCACTTACATGACCTGCAAAATCAAATCATTCTCATCAAATATCAGTTTATGTGTGCATCAGTTCATATGAACTAAAAAGTTAGACTAAAGCACCAGGGCCTAAAGAGACAGACATAACGTTGACTCTGTCCATAATTGCATCATCGAAGGCAGCCAACAAATCGGCATCGTAGCATCCAGAGTCCCAACAAGCTTTGTAAAACAGCGATACTAGACATTGGTGCACCTTCGTGAGCCCTACCAGAACTAGGCAATAGAAGTTCATGTTACGAAGCGCTACTAACCATGGAGGCGGTGTGGTTTCCATGTCCTGCACTGTATCTTGAGGGATTTGTTGCGCAGCAACTCAATAGTTTTGTGGTCCGATAATTTTTCAAGAAAATGTAGAAATTATAGGTAATTTTTATTATGATGACCATGGGTGAATAGTTAGAAACGTACATGTTGCAAGTGGAATTACGGAATTATTCTCCATTCGGCATTGCCCTTTCCTTCTTGAAGGAATTGGCAGCATGCCTTCACCGCTAAAATTTGATGATTCTGGCCAAATTTGTAACACACCATATTTTCTGTGAATATTATAGTAACGAATTAAAGAATACTTAATTTTAAAAGTGGGAATTAAGCAAAATGGGTTACACCATTGCGTTCATCTCGGAATTCTGCCTAAAATAGAGTCCGAGTTTGCGTAAATCGGAAACTATATGAAGAAGTTATAAGCCTTATAAGTTTGTATATGTGTAGGGGAGAATATATATATATATATATATATATTGGGTTCAGTACTTTATAAATAGGTCCAGAAAGTCAAAAATGGGTTCGAAATTCAAAATCAGCAAAAAACAGGATGGGCGGGAAAATTCCCGCCAGAGGGTGTCGACCCCCCATAGGGATGTCGACCCCCCCTCGATCTAGGTGAAATACTTCGTTTTGTATCTGGCTGACGAGGCAATGACGAATTTTTGAGTCATAGGGCTACGTAGCGACTTCTGATTGGCCTGATGACGCATTCTCTTGGACTGGATGGTTTCGATGGACCCTATGTTGATCTAAAGGCACTTAATAATCCTAGACATCTATATATACACTCATAACCCAACCCTAATTCGATTGTTCAAAGGCTATGGCGCCGTCATGTTGTTCATCTCCAAACTAGCCTAGCCATCATTCTTTAACCTAAATTCAAGAAGAAAATTAGAGAGCCCCAAATCAAATTAGAAGATTAGTTTTGCTACAACAACAACGATTCAATTATCTTTTCTTAATCCAAGCAATGTAAGTTCACGTTATTTTCAGATTTGAATACCTGATTGTAATCCTGACGTGTAATAAAATGTATTGAAGTCTATGCCTGATTGTAAGACAATCTTTTCAGATTTATCCCTATCCTTCTATTGATCTATGTCTTTACATGCCTTAGAGGTTATTTTTATTGATTAAATCTGACCTATCTTTGTTGTACACTAGGTTTATAATCCTCTTTGGTTCATGATGTTATTCTTATGCCTGCGATAATGATTGTATCAGTTTATTCAAGAATCTATCTTTGTTGGATCTAAATCTCTTGTATTAGGTCTGTTGTTACATTCCTATTTTTATGCCTATTCTTATTTTATGCTCCTTCTCTTTCTTCCCCTATTTCCTTTTTCTTTTATGAACCTGGCTTACCTTCGAACCTAGGCTGAAATCGCGAAATACGAACGAACTATTGGAATACGGGGAATATTTTGGGTAAATATTGGGCACAATGTATTCGGTGAAATAATTGGGTATAGCATATTCGGTGAAATTGTTGGACATAATTGGTAACTTGTGATTTGGGGTATAAATGTTATTGTTGCGAACTTGGAGTAAATTGAAATATTAAATCAAGATTGGGCATAACTATTGGTTGGGAGCCAAGCATAATGTATATTGCGATTTTGGGGCATGACTATTCTTGCAAATTTGGGAAGACTGCGTGTAACCTATTTTGAGTATTAACTTGTAATTGAAGTTGTTGGGCATAACTTGGGAATTGGAACATGACTAGTTTGGTGAATTTGGGATAATTAGCATATAAAATATAGACTTGGGCATGTATAGTATATATGTAAATTAGCTAAATATGAACGTGCTTAACCCAAGGTAAGATTGAGTTGCGGTGTAAGACTGCCCGGAACTGCCCGGCACATCCAGCGACCACAACAATATAGATCTAATGTGATAGGTTAGCGCATTAAGCCCAGAACCCGAGGTTAGAATGAGTTTACGGTAGAAGTCTGTCCGGAACCGCCTGGCACATCTAGCAACCGCAAACAACATTTCTAATATGAGAGTTTAAGGCATTAATGAATTAATTTATCCTAATGAACGGACATGCTAAGAATGGTAGGGTTAAGTTAACACAAGAGGGCAACACTTAACTAATATAACATGATGTGTGATAGGGCGACGCTTAACCAATGTAACATGACAAGTGGTAGGGTTAAGTAACACAAGAGGGCAACACTTAACCAATGTAACATGACAAGTGGTAGGGTTAAGTTAACACAAGAGGGCAATACTTAACCAATATAACATGATGAATGAGTGGGGTTAAGTTAATGGGAAACACTTAACCAATATAAAATGATGAACGAATGAGGTTAAGTTAAGGGGAAACACTTAACCCATACAATATGATGAATGAACAGGGTTAAATTAATAGAAAACACTTAACCAATTACAACATGATGAATGAGAAGGGTTAAGTTGATAAGAAACACTTAACCAACATGACATGACGCGTGGATGTGTTAAGTTAACTTGAATGGATGGATAACACTTAGCCAATTTGGGGGGTATACGAGTAGACCCTAGGAAACCCTAGTAATAGGGACCAATTTCAGCAGTAACCACATAGATGTATCACGCTAACCTGAACTAGGCATTGTGGGGCACGATTACTGGGCTGATTATAAGCGATCAAAATAGCGGTAGGGGGTACGTCAGTGTAGGTTCCGACGGATTACGGGCATGCACATACTCCGAAGTGGAAAAAGCAGGCACTGAGTACCAGTTGTTATGCACTGTGCATCTTGAATCGTGTCGGGTTGCTATCATAGGGATTGATACACCTTATGGTGGGACCAGCACAGGGTATCTACATGCAAGAGAGGGCCGGTTGACACAGACACAAGGAAAATTAATACAAGTAGGGAGCCGATCGATAGGGTAGTAAGGGTACATCTAACATCTTCATGGCAATTAGGCTGATTGAGGTAAGATCCTCATACTAGATGTACACCTGAAGGCTACCACAATTGCGGGGTTAGGGTCACCTTATTATATAACATAGGATACTAGTTGGGACACTAGTAGGGGACACAAATCATTTTTCATATAATACTAGTTGGGACACTAGTAGGGAATATGAATCATTCTATAAAAGACTCTAGTTAGTATGCTAGTTGAGTGGTGTAGAGAAAATAGGAAATCGGAGAAAGAACCGAAGCACATTCAGTGTATCTTACCTTGTCATATCTAACGATCATCATTTGCTGTATTGCTATGCTTATTATCATGGTTAAGACTTGTATCCATTTTATTCATGTCATGATGCTTTTACCTATTTACATGCTGAAAGTCACTGGACTTACCAGGCTTTATGTCTGACTCTGTTTTGTTTCGCTCACTTTTCTTCTGTTCCCCCCTCAGGTTCACAAGGAGGGAATATTACCACTTAGCTCTGTTTTCTTTCTAAGCTCGAAGATAGACGATGTATTGCTTTGGACTCTCCTTTCCACAGCTATGGCTGGCTCATGCTTTATTGGGGAATATCATTGTCGTTTCATGCTTCTTTATTTTGTTAAACAAGACAGATGCTTTGTTGTAATGGGTATTGGTGTTTTGGTGCTGGAAAACAATCTTTGTACAAGCTGTTTTACTGAGTTGTTGTTTTATCAATACAATAAAGTTTTATTTATTTTCCGTTGTTTTAATTTTGTCTGTTTTGTAATTTATCTGTTCTATGCACTTATGACGCTCCACTGAAGTTAATGCATTCCCATTGTGAGTGACCTTAATGGAGGTGGGGTGTTACACGTGGTATCAGAGCTAAAATTTACCAGAACAGATAAAATATTTTTCAAAAGCATATTTTAAAAGGGGTGTTTTCTAAAACATGTTTTAAAGAAGCGTTTTTCAAGAGAAAAGTATTGTTTTTAAAAGGCATATTCCCCAAAGCCATATGCACTATCTTTTGATTCTCTATTTGAATCTCTTCCTCCTTTCTTTTCGCTATAGTTTCTTAGGCATACGGCACATGTCGAGGGCGAAGTAGTGCCTAACCTCCATTTGTAGCCGCAGTAGTTTCACCTACGGCTAATTTTATTTCAAGCCTTGTAGGTTGCTGTGCGATGGAGGTAGTTTCGAGAAACTAGTTAACAAGCTACACAAGGATGGTAAGGATGAGAATAAGGGATTTTGGGCTAAGGATCACAAGCCTAAGGATAAGAAATTTGTTGATATGGCTTAATCCACGCAGAAGGAGAAAGGTGAAAAGAAAGAGGCCAAAGTGGAAGAATCACAAACAAGGGATTGGAATATAAGAAGGGTGAAGAAATAATATATCCTATGACAAGAGGAAGTGTCTTTTCTGTGTTATATCGGGTCATTTAATTATAGGAAGAAGAAGACAGGTGGTTGTTTTCAGTATGGTGAAGCAGGGCATCTTATCATGGATTGCCCGAAGGACAAGGACAAGGGGCAAAGGACATAATCTTCTAGAGGGAAATTGCATGCTCTCACTGCTAGTGTACCTAAGAGAGGTAGGAACGTTTCTGTTGAAAGTTTAGTTTTTCTTTTCAATCATCCTGTTAGAACTTTGTTTGGTTCTGGCACTTTACATTCTTTTTTATCTGCTTCCATAGTTGATTCTTTGCACCTTAGTACTTGTATAATAGAAGATCCCATTATTCTCTCAAATCCAATTGGTGGTTTGGCTCGTTTATCTTTGGTTTGCAAGGATTTGAGAATAGCTATATTAAGTATTGAGTTTAAGTGTAATGCTTATTTTTTTGGTTTCATGGGCTATGGGTTGATTCTAGGAATGGATTGGTTAGCTAGTAATGGTGAAAGGAGGGTAGTTAGACTTTTGACTTGCCTTGGGAATACCCTTAAGATTTCGTGCGATCCTAAGGGATCAGTTCGGCTTACCTACCTAGAATCACTTGATGCATCTATCGACGATTTGCGATCCGTTGGAGTATTCCATGAGTATGCAGATGTTTTTGATTAGGTTAGGGGTTTCTCCCCTAAAATGCGAGATAGACTTCCGCATATATCTAGTTGACAATGCAAAGCCAGTTGCATTACCTGTACGACACATGAATCCAAGGGAAAGGAAGGGCTCAGCGAGCGAGTAAAAGGGTTGCTAGAGAAGGGGTTTACTAAGCGAAGTATTTCTAAATGGGGTGCTCCAGTAGTGTTCGCTACTAAGGCGGATGGTTCACTTCGCCTATGTGTGGATTATAGAGAATTAAACAAGCTGACTAAAGAAAAATAGGCACCCAGTTCCAAGAATAGATGGTTTGTTTGACCAGCTTGTAGGTGCGTCTATTTTCTTCCAACTAGATTTGGCTACAGGGTTTCATCAGCTAAGAGTAGCTGAGGACAGTATAGACAATACTGCTCTTAGGACCCCTGACGGTTTCTTTGAGTGGTTTGTCATGCCTTTCGGTTTGACGAATGCACCCGCTTATTTTGTTGACTTGATGAGTAGGGTGTTTAGGGAGTTCCTTAATAAGTTTGTAGTAGTCCTCGTGGACGATATCTTGATTTTCTCAAAGAACGAGGAAGAACATGCTTTGCATTTAAGAGAAGTCATGGATACACTTCGAGCACATCAACTTAAGGCGAAGTTCTCCAAAATGTCATATTTGGAGAGAAGTAAGGTTTCTAGGACATGTGGTGTCCAAAGAAGGGATAGCAGTAGATCCCGCAAAAGTAGTTGCGGTGCAAGACTGGAAGGTCCCAAGGAATTCAACAGAAGTAAGAAGCTTTCTTGGACTAGCGGGCTAATATAGGAAGTTCATTAAGAACTTTGCGAAGGTATTAGCCCCACTTACTGGATTAATGAAGAAGAATCTAACCTTTGCTCGAGGTATTGATTGTGTTGTCACTTTCCAACGATCGAAGAGGGCTCTTACAACGACCCCCGTTTTGAATTTTACCTTACAGTAGTAAAGGTTTACGATATACACGGATGCACGTGGCACGAGAGTAGGCGCCATTTTGATGTAAGAAGGAAGGTTAAGGTCGTAACGGATGCCTTAAGAAGAAAAAGATTGACTTCAAGTCCTCTTTATGTGAAAAGGAAAAGTTCAGAATATATATCAACCTTTGATTTTAAAACCTTCGGTTAAGTTAGTAGTTGGCGTCGCTAGGAGTAAGACCTGCTCTTTTGGATCAAACAGGGACTTCACAAAGAAAAGACTCTCAGATAGTTGACGCAATGGATAAGTTAAGTAGAGAAGAGACATCTAATCACCTTAATAACCACACCTGGTAACATGGTTAACATATGTTTATTTTCAAGAGATAGTTCTTCCACATGGAATACCCTCTAGTGAATTTTGGAAGACCATTTTAGCATGACACAGCAGAAGTTGTAGTGCCGAGTATACTAGAAGGAAAAGGGGTGGAACGAGAGGCGACAGTGAAATGAGTTCTAACTCATATTTTGGAAATAGAAATTAAGAAGCTACGCAATCGTGATCACAATGGGGTGAAGCTCAAGAAGATGCGACTTAGAAGGCTGAAGACTAGATACGCGCATCATACCCTTTTTGAGGGTATATCCTTGATCTCTCTTTTTCTGTAAAGTTTATTTGCATGCTAGTCTTTATCTTTTAACTATATCCTCTCGGTCCTATCCTCGATCCTTAGGTAGAAGCCAATGGATGTAAACATGCGTTTGAGACATGTTATGTTTGGTGGATGCAAGTGGATGTAAGTGTTTGCTAGTGGTTGCTCGTGGATGCATATACACACACATTAGGCACTAGATCACCTCAGTCACTTTCATATTGCATATGCATATATGTATTTGTATATGGAGTGAAACTTGATGTGTTATCATATGGATGTTGCATTTGTATGAACCCTCATCACTCACGTAGAAGTTATAAAATATGATTAGGAGTAATTGCATACATGATGGACTCATAGCGCTGACATAATTCACATTAAGGAGGTCAACTGAATCAGTAGACCGTCTGATTTTGCATTAGATAAGGGCATGTACACACACTATGCATATGATCATGAAAGCATTAGAAATCTTTTTAAGGACCATGGATGCCTGTGATTGATGGTTGAGTAGATGGATGTTGGATGTTGGGATACATTCTTCTTAAATTAGAGATTTCGGGGACGAAATCCTTTAAAGGAGGAGATAATGTAACACACCGTATTTTCTGTGAATATTAAAGTAACGAATTAAAGAATACTTAATTTTAAAAGTGGGAAGTAAGCAAAACGGGTTACGGCATTGCGTTCGTCTCGGAATTCTGCCTGAAATAGAGTTCGAGTTTGCGTAAATCATGAAGAAGTTATAAGCCTTAGAAGTTTGTAAAGGTGTAGGGGAGAGTGTGTGTGTGTGTGTATATATATATATATTGGGTTCAGTACTTCAGAAATAGGTCCAGAAGTCAAAAATGGGTTCGAAATTCAAAATCAGCCAAAAACAGGCTGGGCGGGAAAATTGCCGCCAGAGGGTGTCGACCCCCATAGGGGTGTCGACATAGGTGTCGACCCCCCATAGGGGTTTTGACCCCAGTGTCGCCCCCCTAGATCTGGGTGAAATACTTCGTTTTTATCTGGCTGACGAGGCAGTGATGAATTTTTGAGTCGTTGGGCTACGTGGCAACTTCTGATTGGCCTGATGACGAATTCTCTTGGACTGGATGGTTTGGATGGACCCTATGTTGATCTAAAGGCTCTTAATAATCCTAGACATCTATATATACACTCATAACCCAACCCTAATTCGATTGCTTAAAGGCTATGGCACTGTCATGCTGTCCATCCCCAAACTAGCCTAGCCAACCTAAATTCAAGAAGAAAATTAGAGAGCCTCAAATCAAATTAGAAGATTAGTTTTGCTACAACAACAACGATTCAATTATATTTTCCTAATCTTAGCAATGTAAGTTCACGTTATTTTCAGATTTGAATACCTGATTGTAATCTTGACATGTAATAAAATGAATCGAAGTCTATGCCTGATTGTAAGATAATTTTTCAGATTTATCCCTATCCTTCTATTGAATCTATGTCTTTACATGTCTTAGAGATTATTTTTATTGATTAAATCAGGCCTATCTTTGTCGTACATTAGGTTTATAATCCTCTTTGGTTCGTGATGTTATTCTTATGCCTGCGATAATGATTGTACCAATTTATTCAAGAATCTATCTTTGTTGGATCTAAATCTCTTGTATTAGGTATGTTGTTACATGCCTACTTTTATGCCTATTCTTATTTTATGCTCCTTCTCTCTCTCTTCCCCTATTTCCTCTTTCTTTTATGAACCTGGGTTACCTTCGAACCTAGGCTGAAATCGCGAAATACTAACGATTGGAATACGTGGAATATTTTGGGTAAATATTAGGCACAATGTATTCGGTGAAATAATTGGGGATAACATATTCGGTGAAATTGTTGGACCAAATTGGTAACTTGTGATTTGGGGTATAAATGTTACTGTTGCAAACTTGGGGTAAATTGAAATATTAAATCTAGATTGGGCATAGCTATTGGTTAGGACGCCAAGCATAATGCATATTGCGATTTTGGGGCATGACTATTATTGCAAATTTAGGAAGATTGGGTGTAACCTATTTTGAGTAATAACTTGTAATTGAAGTTGTTGGGCATAACTTGGGAATTGGAACATGACTAGTTTGGTGAATTTGGGATAATTAGCATATAAAATCTAAACTTGG
Organism: Allium sativum; assembly: GCA_030737875.1. Taxonomy (NCBI): domain Eukaryota; kingdom Viridiplantae; phylum Streptophyta; class Magnoliopsida; order Asparagales; family Amaryllidaceae; genus Allium; species Allium sativum. The sequence continues at coordinate 282,321,680 of CM060915.1, forward strand.
ACATGTATAGTATATATGTAAATTGGCTAAAGATGAACGTGCCTAACCCTAGGTTAGATTGAGTTGCAGTGTAAGACAGCTCGGAACCACCCGGCACATCCAGCGACTGCAACCCTATAGATCTAATGCGAGAGTTTAGCGCATTAAGCCCAAAACCCGAGGTTAGAATGAGTTTGCGGTAGAAGTCTGCCCGGAACCGCCCGACACGTCCAACAACCGCAAACAATAGTTCTAATGTGAGAGGTTGAGGCAATAATGAATGAATTAATGCTAATGAACAGACATGCTAAGAATGGTAGGGTTAAATTAACACAAGAGGGTAACACTTAACAAATGTAACATGATGTGTGATAGGGCAATGCTTAACCAACGTAACATGACAAGTGGTAGGGTTAAGTAACACAAGAGGGCAACACTTAACCAATGTAACATGACAAGTGGTAGGATTAAGTTAACACAAGAGGGCAACACTTAACCAATATAACAAGATGAACGAGTGGGGTTAAGTTAATGGGAAACACTTAACCAATATAACATGATGAACGAATGGGGTTAAGCTAAGGGGAAACACTTAACCAATATAATATGATGAATGAACAGGGTTAAGTTAATAGAAAACACTTAACCAATTACAACATGATGAATGAGAAGGGTTAAGTTAATAAGAAACACTTAACCAACATGACATGACGTGTGGATGGGTTAAGTTAACTTTAATGGATGGATAACACTTAGCCAATTTGAGGGGTATACGAATAGACCCTAGGAAACCCTAGTAACGGGACCCATTTCAGCAATAACCTGCACAGATGTATCATGGTACCCTGAACTAGGCAGAGTGGGGCACGATTACTGGGCTGATCATAAGCAGTCAAAATAGCGGCAGGGGGTACGTCAGTGTAGGTTCCGACGGATTACGAGCGTGCACGTACTCCAGAGTGGAAAAAGCAGGCACTGGGTACCTGTAGTTATACACTGTGCATCTTGAATCGTGTCGGGTTGCTATCATAGGGATTGATACACCTTATAGTGGGACCGGCACAGGGTATCTACATGCAAGAAAGGGCCGATTGACACAGACATAAGGGAAATTAATACAAGTAGGGAGTCGATCGATAGGGTAGTAAGGGTACATCTAACATCTTCATGGCAATTAGGCTGATTGAGGTAAGATCCTCATACTGGATGTACACCTGAAGGCTACCACAATTGGGGGGTTAGGATCACCTTATTATATAACATAGGATACTAGTTGGGACACTAGAAGGGGACACAGATCCTTTTTTATAGGATACTAGTTGGGACACTAGTAGGGAATACGAATCATTCTATAAAAGACACTAGTTAGGATGCTAGTTGGGTGGTGTAGAGAAAATAGGAAATCAGAGAAAGAACCGAAGCGCATTCAGTGTATCTTACCTTATCATATCTAACAATCATCATTTGTTGTCTTGCTATGCTTATTATCATGGTTATGACTGATATCCAGTTTATTCATGTCATGATACTTTTACCTATTTACATGCTGAAAGTCACTGGACTTACCAGGCGTTATGTCTGACTCTGTTTTGTTTCGCTCTCTTTTCTTCCGTCCCCCCCCCAAAGGTTCACAGGGAGAGAATATTACCACTTAGCTCAGTTTTCTTTCCAAGCTCGAAGATAGACGATGTATTGCTTTGGACTCTCCTTTCCACAGCTATGGCTGGCTCATGCTTTATTGGGGAATATCATTATGATTTCATGCTTCTTTATTTTGTTAAACAAGACAGATGCTTTGTTGTAATGGTTATTGGTGTTTTGGTGCTGGAAAACAATCTTTGTACAAGTTGTTTTACCAAGTTGTTGTTTTACCAAGTTGTTGTTTTATCAATAAAGTAAAGTTTTATTTATTTTCTGTTGTTTATATTTTGTCTATTTTGTAATTTATCTATTCTATACACTTACGACGTTCCACTGAAGTTAATGCATTCCCTTTCTGAGTGACCTTAACAGAGGTGGGGTGCTACAGAATTCCTCTAATGCACTTTCCAATTTTATTTCCATGACATATGTGATTAAGGGGGAAAAGCAATAAATATAAAAGGAATGTGACTTTGTGCTGTTATTTCTGTCATATTCTATGTATAATGAACGAGGCTAGAGAATGATATACTTATTTGATTTTAAACTGATTAATTAAGTTATAAAAAGAATTAAGAAAGAGATATAGCATATAAATTTAAAGAAATATAGACAAGCTCTCTAATCATTGCGAAAATTCTAAGATAAATCCTCAAAATAATGAATAGGACATGGAAAGTACTTGCCAAAAAGACATTACAAAACAAGATATATTTAGTCAACCACGCATCATTATTCAAAATCATCACTTGTCTGATACGGTAATTAAGCTAAAGATAACCAAAAGGTAAGAATTCCACCCCTCCCCTAGTTGCATAGGTTATCTGCAAGCAATAATGACATAGTAGGTTAGCTTTTCGATTTAACATAATGTATCTGTAATACAGAAGGAAGTGATACTTGTCAATCTCTCTTCTTCTTTTTTTAAACATATCAATACAGTACATATCTATTTACAACACAATGTACATAATAGCTTTCAGACAAAGGCCTTATAACATCCACAATCCACCAAACCAAATTGAGATCACCTAATTTTACCTAAATTGAGATAGAAGTAATGTAATCCCTACATAATTGCAATCTTGGTTTCCAAAGCTTGGTGATAACAATCCGTGTGTTATAAGTAATTGGCTCTGATTGAATAACCTTAAAACACCTCAAGCGTGAATCTAATGATAATAAACCCGTCTGTTCTGTAATAAAGATTGAAACAATCTTCATTACTGTCGATTACAATACATTAAGTAGGCAAACAAAGAAGATATTATATACAGCAAAATAGGAAAACTGACAGTGTATACTAAGTCGGTATGTAGTAAAATCTGAAAAGTATCTTTGATTAATCCAAATCTGGAAGGTATCTTTGATTAATTCTTCCTGGTCTTATTACCCCCTGGTAAGCTTAAGAAAGGGACGAACTTGAAGCTTGAAGCGTAACTGAGATATTCGGTCTTTACTTAAAGGCTTGGTAAAGACATCCGCCAGCTAGTCTACAGAGGAAACATGGCTGATACGAAGATCACCAGCTTCAACTTGTTCTTTGACGAAGTGAAAATCCAATCGGATGTGCTTTGAGCATGTACCGATGACCGGATTTTTAGACATGAAGAAAGCACCCACATTATCACATAACAGAGTAGGCGGTTCTGGAAGATGAACATGAAGATCTCTAAGCAGTTGCTGAATCCAAATAAGCTCAGCAGAAGCATATGTAAGTGTCCGATATTCGGCCTCTGTGCTTGATCGAGCTGCAACCCGTTGTTTCTGAGATGTCCAACTGATCAGATTAGTACCATGGAAAACAGCAAATCCATACTGAGAACGACTATCATCAGAGTCATACATCCATCCTGCATCGGAATAGGCCAGAAGTGATGTTGATTTTATAGGCTGGAAGTGCAAATGGTGAGTAATAGTCCCCTTCAGATAGCGTAATATCTGTTTCACAGCCTGCCAATGCGATGTAGTCAGAGCATGCATATACCGACATACTCGGTTAACGGAATAAGAGATGTCGAGGCGGGTTATGGTTGCATACTGAAGAGAACCTACAATCTATCGGTAAAGCTTAGGATAAGAGAATGCTTCACCTGCTAATTCAAGCTTGGATGATGGATCTGCTGGTGTTGAAATGGATTTAGCATCCTGCATTTTGCAACGAGCTAAAATATCATTGATGTAGGCCTCTTGAGAAAGTGTGATACCAGCTTTATCTCGCTGAATTCTGATGCCAAGAAAGAGGTTCAAGGCACCAAGATCTTTGAGTGCAAAACTTTGATGGAGATTGTGGACGAATTGCTGAACCAAAAAGGCATTGCTTCCTGTGACGATTAAATCGTCAACATACACAAGCGCATAGATGGTAGATGAAGGAGTGACACTTACAAACAACGAAGTATCAGACTAACAAGCTCTAAACCCTCGAGAGACAAGATAAGTTTTCAGCTTGGTGAACCATGCTCTAGGCACCTGCTTAAGCCCATATAGAGCTTTGTGTAGCTTGCATATGCGGTTATGCAGAGAAGGGTTTTCGAAATCACGTGGTTGGACCAGTAAACAACTTCTGATAAATCACCGTTTAAGAAAGCGTTGTTGATGTCTAGTTGATGAACCAACCAAACACGAGAGAGCGCAATGGACAACACCAAACAGATTATTGTAGGCTTAATTACAGGACTGAAAGTTTCAAAAAATCAAGTCCAGCCTCTTGACTAAATCCTTGCGCCACCAAGCGAGCTTTGTAACACTCGATCAATTCATCAGCCCTTCTTTTTATCCTAAAAATCCACTTAGAACCCACAACGTTAGCATTACAAGGAGGAATAACAAGTAATCAAGTTCTATTTCTCGTAAGTGCATCAAATTCCGCTTTCATTGCGGTTTGCCAACATGGGATACGAAGGGCTTGAGATACGGTTCGGGGTTCTGTTTATTGGTCAGGGGAGATGGAGGATAGAAAAGCTTCCGGCTTAAGGGAATTTGTGGTGGCTCGAGTAACCATTGAATGCTGTTTATTTTCTACTGGACGGTAGTGACGCTGATATGATTGTTTGAAGCTAAGAGTGAGGCGTTGATAAGTTGGACTGGAAGAAGTGGGAATTAGTGATGAAGTATACTGAGGCGTGGGAGTGTGGGCAGTTTGTGTTGGAGATTGCACATAACTAGAAGGTGGTGATGGTGTAGTTTTGAATGAGGTGATATGATCAAGTAGGCTGGTGTCAATAGGTTCCTGAGCTGGCCTGGATGATGGCGTAACTACGCATTGTGGATCACATGCATATGGGAAGATTGATTTAAAAGCAACATATCGAGACACATAAAAACGAGCCGTGGGCTTGTGATAATAGAGATATCCCTTATGAGATGTACTGTAACCGAGAAAGGTACATGGCAAGGATCTAAAATCCATTTTTGTAGAGTTATATGGGTGAAGGAAAGGATAACATAGACATCTGAATGTTTTGAGAAAGGTGTAATCTGGATTTTTATGATAGAGAATGGTGTATGTGGAATTGTAAGCAAGTAGTGGTGTGATGGTTCTGTTATGTAGGTATGTAGCAATTTTGAATGCATGTTCCCAAAATTGTTTTGGAAGGGAGGAGTGAGCCAAGAGTGCTAAACCCTTTTCAACGATGATGCGATTTTGGCGCTTAATGGCACCGTTTTGTTCGGATGTATATGGACATGAGATACGATGTTCGATTCCATAAGTTTTTAGAAAAGCAGATACGTTGCGATATTCACCCCCCCCAATCTGTTTGAAGTCGTTTAATGTCACATTGAAATTGTGTTTTGATCATAGAACGAAATTGGATAAATGTTGATAGAACCTGTGATTTGTGAGAAAGAAAATATATCCAAACGTATTTAGAACAATCATCAATGAAAAGAACAAAATAACGATTTCCATTAATTGAAAGTAAGGGAGACGGACCCCACTGTAACAACCCTGATTTTTGGGGCCAATTTAAAAATTTATTTTAAGTGATTTTAATGAGTTTATGATATTTAAAATAATTTAATTAAAATAAAAATGATTGAAAGTTGATTTAAATCGAAGTTAGAATGAATAATTTAATTTTAATTATAAAAAGAGTTAGAAATAGCGCGGTAGTTTGAAAAGTCAAACATGAACTTTTACTGACCATACAGGATGCAAAATTTAACGGAATTTAGTGAAACCAAAAATATTAGAATCTATTTTAAAATATCTTTCTAACGAATCCGAAAAATCGAAATTTCATAGTGGGAATCAAAAGTTATGCCCAGTTTAAAATTCAGAAAGGTCGCTATAGAGAATATATCACCCTTGAAAATCGACATTTTGCATACGACCTCGGAATTCGACGAAACCACTTTTGTTGGTCCGGGACGTAAAGTTATTGCTAGATTTCAAATTTCATAATTTTTGAAGCTAGTATGTGAGCGTGGCAAAAGAAACTGTGCTTTGTCAATTTCGGTCAAAATTAATTGACTGAAAAATAGCCATTTTTCAAATAGTCTCAGAATTCAACGAAATTAGTTTTGTTAGGACCGTATCGTCATAAGAAAGCCAAAAATAATTTTTCTGGATTTTTCTGACTTCGTATGTGACCCCGGTAAAATTAGAAATACGTTCGAATTAAAAATAAAAGAATTAGTTTGAAAATAAAGAAAACATACTGTAAACTTCAGAATTAGACCTCGGCACTAGCGCCATTGCATTCAGAAGACGTCAAAACCTATTGTTCGACAGTCGTTGGGGTCTGTTTGGTGATCGTATGGAAAAACCCTAATTTTGGGATTAATTAATTAAATAAATAAAATAAAAATACGCTGAATACACGTATAAATACGGATGAACAGTACTCCTTCCCCTTCGTTTTATTTCCGCCGCCGAACCCATAAAGCTCAAAATTTTGAGCTTCGATTCCTCCCAAACAATTGAGAATTATGGTATGCCCCTTTGGACTTTTTCGAAGTACTTCACGAGCTCTTCCATCACCGACAAGAATCACCTCCTCTCACGCCGTGCAACTCTCGAAACGAGCACCCAAAGCCGCGGCCTTCGAACCGCCGCCGGGCCCACATGCCGCCGCCGCACCTCCCCATACTCCCGGCGTGGATGCGCCTCCCGTAGGTCTTCCACCTCCAACAATCCGCTCCTCAATCCGATCATCCAATCTCCCGATTTCTTGATCCAAAGTTTTGAACTTTCTGAAAATATAAAGGTAAATTCAATCTCAGTTTTGCCACGCTTTTAAGCGTTACAGCGACAGTTGTTAAAAGTCAGTTCTAATTTATTCGTATGAACTCCAAATTGAAATCTTTCAGATCCGAAACAGCCGTGACTTTGAACACGAAATCTGATCGAATCCGAACCTTCATTCCAGTCCCGAGCAAGGTGTGAATTTATTTTTAATTTAATTTAATTAATTTAATTATTATTATTTCTTTATGTGAAATTGAAAGTCAAATACAATTAGATCTGCGATGAATGTTACCATGGGTTATGGATTCAAATGGTTGTAATGTTATAATTTTAGATCCGTTATTTTCAATCATAGATCTGTTAATTAAAATTATAGATCGGTAGGAAAAATTAGATTTTTACCTTGTTTAAATTGTTGGAGTATGCCTTGTGGATATGAATCATGTATAAATCTATCATCTTGTACATCGTTATGAATTTTACATCGTTATGAAATTTACATCGTTATGAAATTTACATCATTATGAAATTTACATTATTTTAATGTGAATTAAAGTAGGAACTTACGATGTAATAAATTTACATTTTTATAATGTTAATATATAGTAGGAGCTTGCATGTAAATTAAATTTACATTTTTATATGTAAATAAGATGCAGAAAATGGACATGAAATAAAATTTATATTTTTAGGATGTAAATATAAAGTAGATTTTGCATAGTGTCAAAAATTACATTTTTCTTTGTAATTAAAAGTGAATGTACACCGTATGTTGAAAAATTACATTTTTTTGTAATTAACATGTGAATTTCATCGTATGTTAAAATTTACATTTTTATATGTAAATTATATAGGAAGTTATGCCGTATGATAAAAATTACATTTTTATATGTAATTAAAAAATGAATTTATGTCGTATGTTAAAATTTACATTTTTATATGTAAATTATATAGGAAATTATGCCGTATGATAAAAATTACATTTTTATATGTAATTGAAACATGAATTTATATCGTATGTTAAAATTTACATTTTTATATGTAAATTATATAGGAAATTATGCCGTATGATAAAATTACATTTTTATATGTAATTAAAACATGAATTTATATCGTATGTTAAAATTTACATTTTTATATGTAAATTATATAGGAAATTATACCGTATGATGAAAATTACATTTTTATATGTAATTAAAACATGGATTTGCATCGTATGTTAAATATTACATTTTATATGTAACGTATGTAGGAATTACACCATAGGATAAAAATTTCATTTTTCTATGTAGTTAAAAGATGCATTTACATCGTATGATAGAATTCACATTTTTTTTTATGATGTAACTTAAGATTGGAATTTACATTGCCATTCTAAATAGTCAAGATCATTTTGGTTTTGCATTGAAAGAGATAAGAAAAATTATTATTTTTGCTTGGCATTGAAAGAATAACAAAGTTATTATTTTTGTTACATGGAAATTAAACAAACAAAAATATATTCATTTGTATAGAAATGAAGTTGACACCAAAATATATTGCATTTTTGGTTAGGAGTTGAATGACACGAAAATACTCATTTTTGTTAGATTATAAGTGACGTACAAAAATATTCATTTTGTTGTAATTGGAATGACACACAAAATATACATTTTGTGTATATGATATGTATAAAAAAAAGAAAAAAAAATCTTTTTGTCAAATGTGAAAGAATGATAAAATATACATTTTTATCGAATGTAAAAGAATGACAAAAATATTCATTTTGTCAAATGTGAAAGAATGATAAAAATATACATTGTTATCAAATGTAAATGGAGGACAAAAATATTTATTTTGTCAAATGAAAAGAATAAAACACATTCATTTTGTTCGTAATAAAAAGGAAACATTCATTTTGTTTGTGTTTTGAAAGTTAACACACAATTTTCATTTTTGGTGAAAGTTAAAAAGAATATTTTTAATATTCTTTTGTTAAAAATGAAAGGTCATATTGTTTATCACCGTTTTTGTCAAATTAAAAGATTTAACTTTTGTTTATACTTAAAAAGGTGAAAGTTACATTTTTGATGTAAAAGAAAAGTATGCATTTTAATGTGAATAAAATAAGGAAAATTATATTTTCATGTAAATGGAACTTAAAGTAAGAGATTTACATTTTAAGCAATTGAATTTTTATTAAAAAGGATAATGATATGAAATTTACATACCCATGTAAAAGAATTTCAGTAAAGATTATAACGATGAAATTTATATTTTAATGAATTAGTTTTTCATTAAAAAGATTAAACATATGGATATTTCATTTTCATGTAAATAGATTAGTACACAAAATTATCGTTTTGTTTGTAATGTAAAATTATTATTTCTGTGTTTGCATTGAAAAGATAACAAAATTATCAATTTTGTTACATTGAAATAAACAAACAAAAATACTCATTTTTGTAGGAGTAAAAGTGGATGAACAAAAATATTCGTTTATTGAAATTGAAATGAAACACAAGAATGCCTATTTTTGTTGGAATTGGTATGATACACAAAATACACATTTTGTGTAATTCGAAGGATGAAACAAGGAAATGTACATTGTTATGTATAAGATGTGTATGGGTATGAAAATAAAAATAAACATTATGGCGTGTACATTGTACGTTAATATTGTATATATGAATAGGAATGTTTTTCGTTAGCAAAATGTGATGAAATAAAATAAATTTCATTACACATTATAAACATTTCGATAGGTTGTGAAGCAAAACATTCACTACTTGTTATGTAATTACGTTAATGAATTGGAATTTAATTATTTTTATAAATATAAAAATAAAGATAAATCATTACAAATTACTAATAATGATATGAAATGATTTCCAACTTATATATATACGAGAATTATTTGGAAAGTCCGAGTCTATCTCATTCCAAATAATTTGAACGACGTTTAAAATTCAAGAGTTGAAGACGGCGATTGAAGACCAGCGATCTTCACATCGAATGGACGACAACTGCTGATGCCCGTGATTGGAGTAGCTACCTTGAAGGGGCTACAGTGGTGGCCGTCCGGACGTAGTGTTGATTAGTACGGATTTGGCTTTCGCTCAGACCCAGAGCATAAGCTTATAAATGGATTGTGTGTCTGACATCGTACTCTATTAAATATCATGTTATTAATCTTCTGTCGAATGTATGGATGTTTGGTGGCGGAGAATTTATCCTCTTGCTTAACACCCGTTCATATATTTCGGCAAAGGATTGGTAGTGTGATATGGAGTGATGATGTAGCATGCTAAGATGCATATGATCAAGGCTTTGTTGAAACGCAGGCCTTGTGGGATGATCAAAGCATAGCCTGTTTAGGCATAGCATTGTGTATAGCGTGACTTCGCGAGCCTCACACACCGGCGGAGTCTAAAACGGGAGAAAGGGAACGCTGGGAGAGCAGCACGTTTCTTTCAAGCTAGAAGTGGGGTTTGGGCTTTAACACGGCCCGACATTTTACTTATGTGGATGATGGAATGAGGCGCCTCGGATGATAGGTCCTATAGGACCGGGAAACGTGTGTTCAGGAATAACTAATCCGCAACTCGTTTGGTGGACCGGCCCTGCAGCTATCCAAGGGTTCACTGCGGGGGATCCTGAGACATTAGCTAGAGTGTCTCGAATCGGTAAGGAGCCCCTCCCTAGCCTTGACTCATGATGGAAACCCAATTTCCAATACGACCTCATGCAGTTTTGATTGTATTACTAGTATGGCGACATAGTAGGATGGGGTACTATGCCGTCTATGATTGATACATTATGATTGAAATTGTTTTTGAAATATATATACACTAACAATAATATCAAAATCCATTTTTATTGTATCAAGCATTTTTGACCATTATAAGGTAAAACCCTATCCTTCGGTTTGCGTTGCATTGTGTGATGGGACTTGAGTCTTATGATGGTTTCATTTTTCTAAAAAGCATTGCATTGTTTTAACGATTTACTTTAGTTTATGCACCGGCAATCCATTGGAGTAAACCCGTTTCACGTTAGCGGCGTGGTCCTTGGATTTGCTTTATTACTATTAGTTAAATTAGTTATGAATTCTCACACCAGTCCCATGACTGACCCGTTGTTTGTTTCCACCTTTGCAAACTCGGGTGCCCTCTTTTCCACACGGGTAGTCGAGCAGTTTGTCTACAGGTTTATCTCTTTAGCAGGATCCTGGATTGAAGCGTAAAGTCGTGTCCAGAACATTGGAAGTCTTCCGCTGCCTTAGTTATTTTGTTTTCGCTGCAGTGTATTATAATATTGTAATTTATCTTCCGCTGTAATTTTATTCAATGTACTCTGATATTCTGTACTCTGATGTTACGTTATTACGATGTAATAAAAGTCTGCTGTTATTGTTCTGATGTTGTTGTATTCCCAAAGTTAAAGTAGGCGGGATTTGAACGGTCGTGGTTGATTTTGCGATCGATTAAGGCCGAGCAAAATATGACTCGTTCCAATTGGTATCAGAGCTTTGGTTAGCTCAAATCTTTGGGGTACCACTCATTAGAACTGAACAAAAGGCTCATCAGAGATTGGATTAGTAATATCCAATATGAATACTCATTAGAGATAGGATCAACAGTATCCTAGAATGAGAAAACTCATTAGAGATGGGGTTAGTAATGCCCTAGAATGAGTTGAGAGTAGCAAGCCTATAATATACGTCTTTGTAATTATACTCTATTTTGGAAAATATGATTTGTGAATATATAAAAAGTTATATATTTGAAAGTTAATCAACTAATAAATTTTTTTTAAAACCAATGGAGAATATATATATATATATATTAGTTAGTTAATTAATCAACTTTTAGCTTCGTTCCTTTTCGAGGATGAAAAGTTTTTAAGTGGGGGAGACTGTAACAACCCTGATTTTTGGGGCCAATTTAAAATTTTATTTTAAGTGATTTTAATGAGTTTTTGATATTTAAAATAATTCATTTAAAATAAAAATGATTGAAAGTTGATTTAAATCGAAGTTAGAATGAATAATTTAATTTTAGTTATAAAAAGAGTTAGAAATAGCGCGGTAGTTTGAAAAGTCAAACTTGAACTTTGACTGACCATACAGGATGAAAAATTTAACGGATTTTAGTGAAACCAAAAATATTAGAATCTATTTAAAAATATCTTTCTAACGAATCCGAAAAATCGAAATTTGATAGTGGGAATCAAAAGTTATGCCCAGTTCAAAATTCATAAAGGTCGCTATAGAGAATATATCGCCCTTGAAAATCGACATTTTGCATACGACCTCGGAATTCGACGAAACCACTTTTGTTGGGTCCGAGATGTAAAGTTATTTCTATATTTCAAATTTCATAATTTTTGAAGCTAGTATATGAGCGTGGCAAAAGAAACTGTGTTTTGTCAATTTCGGTCAAAATTAATTGACAGAAAAATAGCCATTTTTCAAACAGTCTCAGAATTCAACGAAATTAGTTTTGTTAGGACCGTATCGTCATAAGAAGGCCAAAAATATTTTTTCTGGATTTTTCTGAATTCGTATGTGACCCCTGTAAACTTAGAAAGTACGTTCGAATTAAAAATAAAAGAATTAGTTTGAAAATAAAGAAAACATACTGTAAACTTCAGAATTAGACCTCGGCACTAGCGCCATTGCATTCAGAAGACGTCAAAACCTATTGTTCGACAGTCGTTGGGGTCTGTTTGGTGATCGTATGGAAAAACCCTAATTTTGGGATTAAATAAATAAATAAATAAAATAAAAATACGCTGAATACACGTATAAATACGGATGAACAGTACTCCTTCCCCTTCATTTTATTTCCGCCACCGAACCCATAAAGCTCAAAATTTTGAGCTCCGATTCCTCCCAAACCATGGAGAATTAGGGTATGCCCCTTTGGACTTTTTCGAAGTACTTCGCGAGCTCTTCCATCTCCGACAAGAATCACCTTCTCTCACGCCCTGTAGCTCTCGAAACGAGCACCCAAAGCCGCAGCCTTCGAACCGCCGCCGGGCCCACATGCCGCAGTCGCACCTCCCCATACTCCCGGCGTGGATGCGCCTCCCCTAGGCCTTCCACCTCCAACAATCCGCTCCTCAATCCGATCATCCAATCTCCCGATTTCTTGATCCAAAGTTTTGAACTTTCTAAAAATATAAAGGTAAATTCAATCTCAATTTTGACACGCTTTTAAGCGTTACACCGACAGTTGTTAAAAGTCAGTTCTAATTTATTCGTATGAACTTCAAATTGAAATCTTTCAGATCCAAAACTGTCGTGACTTTGAACACGAAATCTGATTGAATCCGAACCTTCATTCCAGTCCCGAGCAAGGTGAGAATTTATTTTTAATTTAATTAATTTAATTATTATTATTGCGTTATGTGAAATTGAAAGTCAAATACAATTAGATCTGCGATGAATGTTACCATGGGTTATGGATTCAAATGGTTGTAATGTTATGATTTTAGATCCGTTATTTTCAATCGTAGATCTGTTAATTAAAATTATAGACCGGTAGGAAACATTAGATTTTTACCTTGTTTAAATTGTTGGAGTATGCCTTGTGGATATGAATCTTGTATAAATCTATCATCTTGTACATCGTTATGAAATTTACATCGTTATGAAATTTACATCGTTATGAAATTTACATTGTTATGAAATTTACATCATTATGAAATTTACATTATTTTAATGTGAATTAAAGTAGGAACTTATGATGTAATAAATTTACATTTTTATAATGTTAATATAAAGTAGAGCTTGCATGTAAATTAAATTTACATTTTTATATGTAAATAAGATGCAAAAATTGGACATGAAATAAAATTTACATTTTTAGGATGTAAATATAAAGTAGATTTTGCATAGTGTCAAAAATTACATTTTTCTTTGTAATTGAAAGTGAATGTACACCGTATGTTGAAAAATTACATTTTTTTTGTAATTAACATGTGAATTTCATCGTATGTTAAAATTTACTTTTTTATATGTAAATTATATAGGAAGTTATGCCGTATGATAAAAATTACATTTTTATATGTAATTGAAACATGAATTTATATCGTATGTTAAAATTTACATTTTTATATGTAAATTATATAGGAAATTATGCCGTATGATAAAAATTACATTTTTATATGTAATTAAAACAAGAATTTATATCGTATGTTAAAATTTACATTTTTATATGTAAATTATATAGGAAATTATGCCGTATGATAAAAATTACATTTTTATTTGTAATAAAAAAATGAATTTATATCATATGTCAAAATTTACATTTTTATATGTAAATTATATAGGAAATTATACCGTATGATGAAAATTACATTTTTATATGTAATTAAAACATGGATTTGCATCGTATGTTAAATATTACATTTTATATGTAATGTATGTAGGAATTACACCGTAGGATAAAAATTTCATTTTTCTATGTAGTTAAAAGATGCATTTACATTGTATGATAGAATTCACATTTTTTTATGATGTAACTTATGATTGGAATTTACATTGCCATTCTAAATAGTCAAGATCATTTTGGTTTTGCATTGAAAGAGATAAGAAAAATTATTATTTTTGCTTAGCATTGAAAGAATAACAAAGTTATTATTTTTGTTACATGGAAATTAAACAAACAAAAATATATTCTTTTGTATAGAAATGAAGTTGACACCAAAATATACTGCATTTTTGGTTAGGAGTTAAATGACACGAAAATACTCATTTTTGTTAGATTATAAGTGACGTACAAAAATATTCATTTTGTTGTAATTGGAATGACACAAAAAATATACATTTTGTGTATATGATATGTATAAAAAAAATAAAAAAATCTTTTTGTCAAATGTGAAAGAATGATAAAATATACATTTTTATCGAATGTAAAAGAATGACAAAAATATTCATTTTGTCAAATGTGAAAGAATGATAAAAATATACATTGTTATCAAATGTAAATGGAGGACAAAAATATTTATTTTGTCAAATGAAAAGAATAAAACACATTCATTTTGTTCGTAATAAAAAGGAAACATTCATTTTGTTTGTGTTTTGAAAGTTAACACACAATTTTCATTTTTGGTGAAAGTTAAAAAGAATATTTTTAATATTCTTTTGTTAAAAATGAAAGGTCATATTGTTTATCACCGTTTTTGTCAAATTAAAAGATTTAACTTTTGTTTATACTTAAAAAGGTGAAAGTTACATTTTTGATGTAAAAGAAAAGTATGCATTTTAATGTGAATAAAATAAGGAAAATTACATTTTCATGTAAATGGAACTTAAAGTAAGAGATTTACATTTTAATCAATTGAATTTTTATTAAAAAGGATAACGGTATGAAATTTACATACCCATGTAAAAGTATTTCAGTAAAGATTATAACGATGAAATTTATATTTTAATGAATTAGTTTTTCATTAAAAAGATTAAAGACATGGAAATTTCATTTTCATGTAAATAGATTAGTACACAAAATTATCATTTTGTTTGTAATGTAAAATTATTATTTTAGTGTTTGCATTGAAAAGATAACAAAATTATCAATTTTGTTACATTGAAATAAACAAACAAAAATACTCATTTTTGTAGAAGTAAAAGTGGATGAACAAAAATATTCGTTTGTTGAAATTGAAATGAAACACAAGAATGCCTATTTTTGTTGGAATTGGTATGATACACAAAATACACATTTTGTGTAATTCGAAGGATGAAACAAGAAAATGTACATTGTTATGTATAAGATGTGTATGGGTATGAAAATAAAAATAAACATTATGGTGTGTACATTGTACGTTAATATTGTATATACGAATAGGAATGTTTTTCGTTAGCAAAATGTGATGAAATAAAATAAATTTCATTACACATTATAAACATTTCGATAGGTTGTGAAGCAAAACATTCACTACTTGTTATGTAATTACGTTAATGAATTGGAATTTAATTATTTTTATATATATAAAAATAAAGATAAATCGTTACAAATTACTAATAACGATATGAAATGATTTCCAACTTTTATATATATATACGAGAGTTATTTGGAAAGTCCGAGTCTATCTCATTCCAAATAATTTGAACGACGTTTAAAATTTAAGAGTTGAAGACGGCGATTGAAAACCGGCGATCTTCACATCGAATGGACGACAACTGCTGATGCCCGTGATTGGAGTAGCTACCTTGAAGGGGCTACAGTAGTGGCCGTCTGGACGTAGTGTTGATTAGTACAGATTTGGCTTTCGCTCAGACCCAGAGCATAAGCTTATAAATGGATTGTGTGTCTGACATCGTACTCCATTAAATATCATGTTATTAATCTTCTGTCGAATGTATGGATGTTTAATGGCGGAGAATTTATTCTCTTGCTTAACACCCGTTCATATATTTCGGCAAAGGATTGGTAGTGTGATTTGGAGTGACGATGTAGCATGCTAAGATGCATATGATCAAGGCTTTGTTGAAAAGCAGGCCTTGTGGGATGATCAAAGCATAGCCTGTTTAGGCATAGCTTTGTGTATAGCGTGACTTCGCGAGCCTCACACACCGGCGGAGTCTAAAACGGGAGAAAGGGAACGCAGGGTGAGCAGCACGTTTCTTTCTAGCTAGAAGTGGTGTTTGGGCTTTAACACGGCCCGACATTTTACTTATGTGGATGATGGAATGAGGTCCCTCGGATGATAGGTCCTATAGGACCGGGAAACGTGTGTTCAGGAATAACTAATCCGCAACTCGTATGGTGGACCGGCCCTGCAGCTATCCAAGGGTTCACTGCGGGGGATCCTGAGACATTAGCAAGAGTGTCTCGAATCGGTAAGGAGCTCCTCCCTAGCCTTGACTCATGATGGAAACCCAATTTCCAATACGACCTCATGCGGTTTTGATTGTATTACTAGTATGGAGACATAGTAGGATGGGGTACTATGCCGTCTAGGATTGATACATTATGATTGAAATTGTTTTTGAAATATATATACACTAACAATAATATCAAAATCCATTTTTATCGTATCAAGCATTTTTGACCATTATAAGGTAAAACCCTATCCCCCGGTTTGCATTGCATTGTGTGATGCCTCATGCAGTTTTGATTGTATTACTAGTATGGCGACATAGTAGGATGGGGTACTATGCCGTCTAGGATTGATACATTATGATTGAAATTGTTTTTGAAATATATATACACTAACAATAATATCAAAATCCGTTTTTATCGTATCAAGCATTTTTGACCATTATAAGGTAAAACCCTATCCTCCGGTTTGCGTTGCATTGTGTGATGGGACTTGGGTCTTATGATGGTTTCATTTTTCTAAAAAGCATTGCGTTGTTTTAACAATTTACTTTAGTTTATGCACCGGCAATCCATTGGAGTAAACCCGTTCCGCGTTAGCGATGTGGTCCTTGGATTTGCTTTACTACTATTAGTTTAATTAGTTCGGAATTCTCACACCAGTCCCATGACTGACCCGTTGTTTGTTTCCACCTTTGCAAACTCGGGTGCCCTCTTTTCCACACGGGCAGTCGAGCTGTTTGTCTACAGGTTTATCTCTTTAGCAGGATCCTGGAATGAAGCTTAAAGCTGTGTCCAGAACATTGGAAGTCTTCTGCTGCCTTAGTTATTTTGTTTCCGCTGTAGTGTATTATAATATTGTAATTTATCTTCCGTTGTAATTTTATTCAATGTACTCTGATATTTTGTACTCTGATGTTACGTTATTATGATGTAATAAAAGTCTGATGTTATTGTTCTGATGTTGTTGTATTCCCAAAGTTAACGTAGGCGGGATTTGAACAGTCGTGGTCGATTTTGCGATCGATTAAGGCTGGGCAAAATCCGACTCGTTACACCCACACATCAGAATACACCAAATCAAAAGGTTTAACATACGAAATATGAGAACTTTAAAGAGGGAATCTATGGCTTTTGCCTAACTGACATGGCTCACACATTGTGGGAGGTTTATTTGATGTGATGGGAAGATGAAAATCAGAAATAAGATGCCGCAGGAGATGTTGATGAGGGTGTGCAAGCCTATTGTGCCAACCAGCCAAGGAGGTTCGAATACTAGTCAACGCCATCATTCGGTTATTAGGAGGTACTGAGAACCTATAAAGACCATTATCTACTCGCCCTCGGAGGATTATTATGCCCTAAAAATCCTTAACACAACAAAAATAAGGCCAAAATTCCATATAAACATTGTTACCTTTAGTTAATTTGGATACAGATAGTAAATTTTTGGTTAAGGCAGGGACAACTAAAACGGTTGGCAAATGCAAATTAGGTAAAGAATGAGATGCAATATGAGAGATAGATAATTGATTACCATTACCAACTTGAAGCTTGTCGTCGCCATTGTAGTCATCAGTGATCGTCAGTTTGCCCACATCAGGAGAGGCATGATCAGTTGCACCCGAGTCAAAGTACCATGAAGGATCCAAGGCAGATGGACTGTTGAAATCTGCAATGTTGGCCTGTCGATTCCAAGATCTAGGATTGGGGCGACGAGATGGATAGTCTGTTTGATTATCTCATTGCCAACAATCAATGGCTTCATGTCCTTGACGACCACATAGCTGGCATTGAAGACGACGTCTCAGCTGATTACCACCACGGAAATTGGAGGAGGAAGAGCCATGATATGTGTTCTATGGGGTAGAACGATTTGGCTGGCGAGATGCATTGTTGGCTAATGGAGGCACCGTAGGAGTAGGAAGAACGGCAGCAGCCTGACTAGTGGTTTCATGATCCAAGCGAGCTTCCTCCTGAAGCAGGAGTCCAACCAGATCATCGAAAGAAGAATAGTCAGAATTAATCATGAAGGCAGTGGAAAACAGACCATGAGAAGAGTCTAGGCCTGCAAGGATGTGGATGATGAGATCTTCATCTGAAATTTGATGAAGATTCTCAGCAAGAGGATTAGCAAATGCATTCTTCTTTTCAATATATTCGATCATGGGCAAGGCTCCTTTGGAAAGAGTCTGAATCTGGGTCTTTATGGCCATGCAACGGGCCCTAGTTTCCGCTTGGAAAGAATGATCAAGAGCAAGCCATCCTGTGTAAAAGGAGGAACATCGAGTGAAAATGGACAGAGCACGCTCAGATATGGTTGATTTGATCTAAAGCAAGACAAAACGATCCCGCTTTTTCCAATCGAGAAACACCGGATTTGGGTTGGTGGACATAACACCATTTGGAGTGGGAAGAAATTCAGTTGGCGAATTAAGAGATAAGACAAAGGATTTGAGATCGAAGGTCTCAAGGGTTGAAATGATTGTGGTATGCCAAAGCGAATAATTTTCTCAGTCTAGTTTGATGTTAATAGAAGGAATCTGGAAATTGTGAGGAGGTCATGGTAGCAGCTGTAAGAAGAATTTGATTTGTAGAATTGTTAAGAGACATGGCAGCAGAATTTTTTTTGGAGTATTTAAAAGAGCTCTGATACCATATAGAAGGAAACGGATACTGTGAAAGAATGTCTATTCATTACTGTCGATTACAATAAATTAAATAGGAAAACAAAGAAGGTATTATATACAACAAAATAGGAAAACTGACAGCGTATACTAAGTCGGTATACAGTAAAATATGGAAAGTATCTTTAATTAATTCAAATCTGGAAGGTATCTTTGATTAATTCTTCCTAATTGTATTAACAACTAACTTTTGTCAAATATAATAATAAAAATGTTCAATTGGCGGTTTAACTCTAACAGCTATAATAATCAAAATGCAAATAACGATAGCTTCCCACAAACATTCCTATGATGATTGGTTACTGCTACATTTAAGTTTTAATGAATCATACATTCATCAACCTACTTTGTATTTAATAATGAGAATTAAAAATCAAGTATACTGAACCACACATCTTATGCTGATTTCATTGTCCTTTCATCATACGCAATCAAGTATCCTAAGCATTTCACTAAGCTAGCAGTACAATATATTACTGGAAGTTATCACTACATGTCAGGAGGGATATGAACTAACAAAGAGAAATAAATGGAATGATGGTAGACGACTTTGTTTATTAGTTAACTAGCTGAAAATACCATTGAAACCAAAACAATACATCTATCAACTCAATACGTACACTTATGAAAAAGGGAAGATAACATATTGTTCCACAAGATGTAAGGCAAAGCTCAAAGGGTTGTGGCAGCAAAGAGAAGGAACAACTAGAGCTATATCTGCACTAGTTTTACACGTCACCAATGCAGTGACAATTTCTAGAGTTGACATGGCCCCGGACTTTGCCATGAATGACTTCTGATCAACATCAGCTGCTTATGCTCCTAATCGGACATTGGCAATGACTACAACAAGAATGCAAGCACAGAAGATCAAGCAACAATAATATATAACTTCGATTTAAGATCTGAATGATCAGAGAATTTATCAGGTTGGACTCAAACTCACAAAGCGGTTCATAATTCATCAAAATATCACATAAATTCCTAAAGAACATTAACTGTTTCAATAGTTAAAAATGCAATTTCATATAGAGATAGAGAGAGATTGTAGGAGTCTTTAAACTCACCTAACAAGGCTAACATCCATAATCGAGCTGCTACACTCTGATACTAGTGTGTAACCCGTGCGTTGCACACTATAACATTATAAAATATAATATTTAAAATTTTAATGTCAAAATTGGAATTTTATAACATAACATACATGAATTCGACAAAATAAATATATTATAAATTATCGTTGTTGGCGGTGTTGTTTATATATGATATGTGTTATGTACTTAGTCTTTCTTTGAACTTAAACAAAATTTTAATGGTCTTATTACTATGAGAAAATATTAATGTTAAATTGATATATTTTAATTATTTTAGAAACATGAAGATTGATCTATCAAAGTGAAACTGAGATATAAAAGAGTTGAAAGAATGTTGAACAATGTCATCCTTGAACATATAATTGGGATGCGGACATTGATTTAGCAGTTGATGATGCGTTGTTTGAATTTTTTATTTATTTGTCTAAACATGGAGCTCTTAATTAATGTATCATCTTCGTATTTATTTAACCCAAAAAATATATTAGATAATAGCGAAAACATCGTTGAAAATAGTACATTTACATGGGATAGCAATTTACATAAAACATTAATTAATTTATAGGAAATTACTTAAAATGTTATTTGCTTTCATAAATCTATTTCACGATGCAAGAAGAATTAAGTAAAGAGGCATCAATTCACCGTAGATAATATCATTCAAGTTTAACTGATACGTAAGAAAGAAAATCTCTATTTTCAAGGTAGAGGCATTATTGTCACAGGCTAAGTGGTATAGGTGGTCAAAGTCAACATTTCTTTTTCTTTTTTTTTTTGCAAAAAAGAAGCCGTTAAACGCAAGTACATCTGGGGATCATAATCTCCAATGTAT
Organism: Allium sativum; assembly: GCA_030737875.1. NCBI lineage: Eukaryota > Viridiplantae > Streptophyta > Magnoliopsida > Asparagales > Amaryllidaceae > Allium > Allium sativum. The sequence continues at coordinate 282,342,916 of CM060915.1, forward strand.
AAAAGCATAGTACATTTAGATCAATCATTGCAATTGAATGAAATGCATTGAGTACAAAAATCTGTCACCAAAAATGTGTTTAAAAAAATTTCTTAAAAGTTCAACTATCTATACACATGTGATCTGAAACGAACATGCACGAAAACAACATCATAACAATACATATACAGTTTTTACAACTCACTTTTATTGTCATATAACACCTGCTGGTACAGCGTTGCCATGATCCTACATTTGATCAATGGTGACTTCAAATTATCAATTCAAAAATGAGCAAAGATATTTGTATGAAGCAAAAATAGCAGTGAAGAGAAAAAAAGAGAAGTAATATATCTGAATCGACTCATATCAAAATTTGTTAACCAATATGAAATAATAATAGTACACACCAGTGAATTTCAATCATACAACATCAAATAATATACACCATGGATGGTTCGAATTTGAGAGGTAGTTCAATCTCAAGTTTAAGTTATATTTATCTTTTACAATCGTTAGTAATTCTTTTTCTTTGCAAAATTATCATCATAGAGATCTCGTGTATACCCTTTTCATTTTATTTAATAAAGGATCTAATTTTGGTTGTCAAAATATTCTTAAACATGATATTGCTTGCAGTGCCTCCCCCACCTAGAACTCGTATAAAGGTGCGTTATGGAGGTACACAAACAATGCAGTAGTTCATCATGGGTAGAGCGAACAACTATCTTTTTCTATTATTCATGTATGTTCCAAGGATAACTGGGATAGGTTGCATTACTATTTGGGATTTAGCATTAAACATATCGGTCTTGTTAGCAAATTGTGATCTTGCCAGAAATATTCTATTTATGTGAAGGCATGAAAGAATTTTTTTATGATTTCTTAACTTATATAGAAATCAAAATTAAATAGGAAACATCAAGACAAACTATAAGTTTTTTCATTCAAAAAATTATTAATTGTAAAGTAGTGGCATGAAAAAAAAGTTGAACATCAACTTCAGAACAGAAAATCAATGATCCTGACACTCAAAAATACAATCGCCACTGCTAGCATGTACAATAAGTAATTTGCATTTAAGAAATAGAAGTATAATGGATCGGTAATGCACTGTCGTATCATTCCTACATCTAAGCATATTTGTTGGAGATTCACATCCATGTCTCTGTTAATAGCCTTAGTATGGTTATTATAGCCAATGAATTCAATATGAAGAAAATAATTCTTATAGAGGTTTAAAGAAAATGACAGTATTCCATGAAACAGTGGAAATTAGTGGTATAATTGAAAAGCGAACAACCATAATTTGATAAAAGTAGCAGCTACAAATGCAGTAGATGAGCAGTTATCTATGGTGCTAGAACACAATTGTATAATAGGAATGACATGTTTTTCTGAAATCGGTCAACACTCAATATAAATATATGAAATATCAATATAGCATGGATTATGTCAATAATCAAACCACGCTTGCAGCCAATGCTTACATGTAGCGTCTCCTATACAGATAAAAATTAAACCACATAAAATCTTGCATGAATTGTGTCAATAATCAAAGCGGCATAATTTGATGCTAAGAAAAGAAATAAAATGGAGAAGTGGGAAATTTGACAAAAGGAGGTTACCTGGTGGCAGAAGTGGAAGGCCATCCAAAATTTACGGCCATAGATAGGAAAGCGCCACTATGGACAAAGTGAGGACAGATGTTAGCAAATACAATGGACGACGACAGGATGGCCGAATTCGATCACATTTTAGCTTACTGTAATTTTAATAAATCATGATTCAATCAAGGGTTTAAATTTTTAGGATTCAATGAACAGAATAAAATTCCTGGAATAAACAAACATAAATTCATAATTTACATAAATCTACATTTCATTGCAGTGCACTGCATTACCTCATGAAAGAATTGACAGAAGCTAGAAGGTTGTGGCATATAAATTTAAGGAAGGCATCAATATGAGGCGACGGGTGGCAAGACAGGAAACAGCACAGCGAGCTATCCAATTGAGACAACACAGCTTGAAGAAGGTCTAGGTCAGTTGAAAGAGCTATCCAATTGAGACAACACAGTTTGCAGAAGGTCCACGTTAGTTGATTGATGTTGCGTCAACGATCATCGAACCAAGATAGTGAAACCCTGACAATCAAAAGGCGATTAGGGAACTGAAATTGCGAAACCCTTAAAATTAAAGGGCGACAAAAAAAATGATTTCTATTTTCACTTCTCTAGCTTTAATTACTCCAGTCACACATGTGGGCTTTAGATCAGGCCTAATTGTAAAACACGAATGAAGCAAAGAAGGATGTAGTTGTTTGAACGAATTGACCGGGATTGGAAGTGTTAAATGATGAAGAATATAATTATAACTTTAACCAATTCAATCCAAATTATTGCGGAAGTTTAAAATTTCGAAAATGTCAAATTAAGGAGATAGTTTTAATGGAGAGAATTAAGGAGAATTCTGTTTTACTATTATTATTTAATAGAATTATATTATTGTATTATTTTGATTTATTAAAAGTATCTTTAGAGTTTTAAGGAAAATCAAGAGAATTTAGAGAATCAAGGAGAAGTGAGAGAATTGAGAGAAACAAGGAGAGAGCTTGAAATTCTTCTGCTTTACTATTATTTAATAGATTCCCATCCTAGCACTCACATTTCTGCAACCTGAAGTTCATATTCACAAATAAAGAGCAATAAGTTAAAGCTTAATTCCAACTATGTGCCCCTTATTACATGCCCACTCAAGAAATGTTCATAGGCACAAACGAATAAAAACCGATGCAAGATTATATTAGAACAATGAAATTCAAAAAGTAGGCTGCAAGATATGACCAACCTGGCAAAATACCATATGCGGTACAAAAAGAACTTACATGCTTTATATGCAACTCAGATGGCATGGAAGTTAATGGGCATGTAATAGCATTAAACAACGATGAAGAGTTGAGATTAAGACAACTGTACTTTATGCTCCCACTCTCGATGCTGATGTTGCATGATGAAGAGATGGCAACACACGTTGTTAAAGCTAGTAATATGCTAATGCAACATCCAAGTTGGTACGTGGGTGTTGCACATACAGACACTGCTGCCCGAACAGGAACTGAACTTAGGAATAGTGTGACTGTCAGTAAGACAAGGCAACACTCACATTCTAGAAGAAGTTAGGGTAAAGGTCGTTGTTCTAGCACTGACCTAAGCCCAATTACTAAATAATATCGCAATCAGCTGAGTAGAACAAGTCCTAAGTATAGAAGGTCAGACTTAATACAGTCTAGTCGTATTCCTAAAAAGGTGGATTGAATCCTAGAAATGAGTGTAAAAAATGTCTATTATACGGAGGATGTGTTGGTGATGGCAGCATGGAGGGGTGATCGTGTTTCAGCATCAGGTGAAGTTGAGGAAGAAAGAAGATGGAGTTGTTTTTGGTTTGTGTAGTTTTGAATGATCAGAGGGGACGTCAAGCAGTCCGAGCTAAGTCATGGCACTGCTGTAGTATGGTTGGACTAGGGTTCAGTGGCTATGACGGTGGTGTTGATGTGTCAGGCAGGGTGAGGAAAACTGGAGCATGCATGGCAACGATGGAAGAAGTATATTCATTAATGACTGTTTATTTAACATAAAATTGCAAACAAACCCATATTAACATGTTCAATTGCACCATGGAGGAACAACAATGATTTGCAGACAAGAAAGCTGCGGTTTAGGGATTCACGCATAGGATGTATGAGTAACCACCTTTCCAACTTAAAATACAGTAGAAAAAACTTATGTTTCCAGATATATTATTCCATTAATGATGGAAAAGTGGAATCAATACTAAATAACCTGCTGTTTGGTACCATAAATTGGTCTAAATCTAGCTCACATTGCTTATATTTTATTACATGCTTCTGGCACAACATTTAGAACAAAAACTATTCTAGAAAACCAGTATTTTCCTGTAAAAAGTTGTAGGTGGTCTACTTCTTTATCACATGATAACACACTGAAATCAACTAAGGTCGTGTACTAAATTCGCACTTTAAGTATACAAAAATTCATGATAGTACATTACAATAAGTATGCTTGAATTATTTGATTCTAGAAATTGAATCATTTGCGTTACCAAAAACATCATCTACTAGATGCTGCTCTTTAGTCGAATGTAGGTTCTGAATCAACTACATTGTATCACATGATAATGCACACTAAAATCAGCTAACATCGTTTAAATTCACAATGTAACAAGTATGCAGAAATTCATTAACATCACCCTCTCATCCTATCTAGCAAAACTTGCTGCACAACCGTCTCATATCACCGAAAACAAATCAACACTCCAACAACTTAGCCTAGCCATCGTCAACCTATCTAGCAAACTCTCTTCAAACAACTCATATTAGAACTGTGCTTAGCGTGCTACTTTTACACTATCGGAAAACCATAGCTATTATAAATACACTAGTATATGCACTTTGGTAACATTGATATGAGCTAAACTTATCTCTAAATATGCTGATGTCTGATAAAAATAAATGTTGATGTTCATTAGCGGATGGATAAGTGAAATTCAATTTAAATCATTCTTTTTGCTACCTAATTTAAGTATAAAAACAGTATGCAATTGGTTATGCTATGTCACCCTAAGAGCCTTTACAGCAGTGTAGATCTGGTGAAAAGTGGGGAGAATTCCCACATTTTTGGCTTCCTCACGCTACAACAATGTAGATTTCAACGTGGGGAAGGAGAAGAAGTGGGAGCTCCTCACGCTTTTTTCTTCAGCGTGGATCCCTAAACGGTTTTCAATTCATCGTTTAGGGAGGTTTAGTGTAACAATCCACTCCGCTTGGGTCACTCGCAAAGGGAATGCACTAGTTTTGATGGAGCATTATCTAGGTAAACATGCACAGAGATATCACAAGACAGAACATAAATAAAGTAGCGGTAGAAATTAATAACCAAATCTCATTACTTTCAAGAAAAGAGTCAAAACCTTATATATATCCAAAGTACAAATTCTCATTATTCCATTACATCAAGTTCTAGATAAAGAAGCATAAACTTAAAATAACAAAAGTAAATTATTCCCCAAAAATAGCAGAAGTGCAGCCATAGCATAGCTCAAGACCAAACCGTACATGAGCTGACAGAAAGCAAGCTAAATCCAAGCTAAGAGCTAGAGTTTCCTCACTGAGAACCTGAGGGGAGGGGGGGAACGAAAGAAAAAAGGGAGAAAGAAAAAGGGTCAGTCATAAAGACTGGTAAGCCCTAGTGACTTTCAGTATACAAACTAGTAAAGTTAACAAGACATGAGTAAACGGAAAGTAAACATAGGTATGATAATAAGTCTGGCATGATAACTAAGATAACAAGATAAATCAAGTCTAGCATCGCATATTCAAGATCCGCTGCACCAACTGTACTAGTATTCTAACCCATGTCAAGTATTAACCATGAAATGATACTTTGGCCCAACATCATGAAATGACCCCTTACGGGGTCCTACAGTACGATCTACTAATCGATCGGCTCCCTACAAGTTCTAGCTCGTCATGTGTCTGTGTCATACGGCCCAATCACGAAATGTAGTCACCTGTGCTAGGTCCACCATAGGGTGTACCAAGCCCTAGGGTGCCAACCACCGACACGAATCAAGAACGCACAGTGTAAACCTACGGGTGCCCAATGCCTGGTTTTTCAACTCCGGACTACGTGCACGACCTTAGTCTGCCTGAACCTACAATGGCGCACCTACTCAGCCGTCGTTCTGGTCGCTTACAATCAGCCCAGTAATCATGCCCCACCCTGCCTAGTCCCAGGGTATCGTGATACATCTAAGTGGGTTACTGCTGAAAAGGACCGCGTAACTAGGGTTTCTAATGGGTTAAGTGTTGTCATTCAAATTCGTGACTTAACCTTACCAAATCATGTATCAAGTTGGTTAAGTGTGTTCAAGCGGTTCATGACTTAACCTTATCAAATCATCATGTCAAATTGGTTAAGTATATTCAAGTGGTTCATGACTTAACCCTATCATGTGGCATTAATTCATTAATGCACCCTAACCTCTCACATTAGACTAGTTGTTGTGGTCACTGGATTTGCCGGGCGGTTCCGGGCAGATTTACACCACAACATAGTCTAACCTCGGGTTTTACGTGCGATATGACAACTACCCACATTGGATCCTATTGTTTGCAGTCACTGGATTCGCCGGGCGGTTCCGGGCAGATTTACACTGCAAACTCAACCCAACCTCGAGTTGGCCATTTTCAAATTCATTCTAAGTGTCATGTTCAGGTTCAAGTTTCGAGTCTAAATTCATGTCAAGTTTTCATGTCATGTTTCATGTCAAATCGTGTCAAGTTCATGCCCATATCCAGGTTCAAGTTATAACAATGTTCACATTTCAAGTTTATAGTAAATTCAGGTTTGCCTAAACCACCCAAATCGTATTCCCATCGCACGTGAATTCGAATCGATACAAACAAATCTAATTAGGGAATAACATAGAAAGAACGGGCATAAGGTGGCAAAAGTGATCATAAGTCAAGCATGGTATAACTTGAGATAAATGACTACAACAATACTAGCATATGGAATAGTGGTCTCAAATATCTAACTTAGCAAAATAGGGTGATAGTCATGGTAGCAGTTGACATACGATAATAACCCCAAACTTGTGAATAACAACTAATTCAACATCACAGGCATGTTAACATCATGGACATGAGGGGTTTAGGTTTACAACATGTTTGGGCCCCAAATCAATTTCATATAAATATTCCCACAAGTCAAGATTCAAGATGAATAGATCCAAGGTGAATGATAGTAGATCCAAAATAATAGATCCAAAAGGAACAATAATAGACTCAAGATATACAATGATAGATCCAAGATAATTATCATACTTAGGTCCAATCTCGATTTACAACATGTCCATACTAAGTTTAAAGTTTAGATCTAAAAGTAACTGGGGCTTAGAGATCATGGTTAGAGAATTAGAAAACAAAGAGGCGATGTTGAATCTCGAGTCTAACAGAAATTCCCCAAACAGCAATACTCTACACGTAGCCTTGTTGGAGAAGAAGCAATCCCTTTTCTCTAACTTTTCAACCAGAGTTTTAGCAGCATAAGGTCATAGAGAATTTGTGTAGAGAGACTAGAGTTAGGGGCTGTTTATATAGGGTCTGGCCAACGAATTTAGACATAAATCGGACTAGAAACATCAGAGTGAATTCTGACTCAAAAATGGGCTTGGCAACCAGGTCGACACCCAGGTCGACTCCATGGTCGACCTGGTCCTGGGTAGGTCGACACTGTAGTCGACCCCCAGTTCGACCTAGTCCAGGGCGGGAAATTTCCCGCCCAGTCCGTTCTGGGGTTTGAATTCAAAATTTGAATTCGAATTCTGAGCTGTTCTGTACTTGAAAATTTCTGAAAACTTCGAAGTGTCATAACTTGGTCATATAGACTCCGATTTTTGAAAACTCGGACTCGTTTCCAAGCAGAATTTCGAGATGAACGTAATGGAGTAACCCATTGCCCAAGATTCTTATCTTATAAATTATTTCTGTCTTGATTTATGGTTATAACACGTTATAAAAATACGGGTTGTTACATTCTCCCCTCCTTAAAGGATTTCTCCCCGAAATCTCTAAGTTAGGAAGAACGTATCCTACCATCCATCATCCATCTACTCAAAACATCATCCACAAGCAACCATTGCCCTTAAAAGATTTCTAGTACTGTATGAACATATGCAGAAAGTGTGTGTATATGTACTTATCTAATGCAAAAGATCAGGCGGTTATTGATTCAGTAAACCTCCTTAATGCGAGATATGTTAGTGTAATGAGTCCAACATGTATGCAGATCTCTAACATAATTTATAATCTCTACATGAGTGCACATAACATTCATTCATATGCAATATCCAAGTGATAGCATAACAAGTTTCATCCATGTACAAGTATAAGCACTCATGCATATGCAACATGAAAATGTGACTGAGCCAATCTAGTGCCTAATGTGTGTCATGCATCCACTAGCAATCACTTGCAAACACTTGCAACCATTTGCAAACATCAACCATAACATATTTCAATCACATGTTTACATCCATATGGTTCTACCTAAGGTTCTCAAGATAAGATCGAGAAGATAACAAGGCAAACATAGGTAGTAGAAGCATGATACGAAAGGTTTTCAAGTTTATAGGAAAAGAGATCGAGAATGTACCCTAAAAAAGAAATGGGTAAAGCGCGCGTATCTTCTCTTCGGTTTCCCAAGTTGCGTCTTCTTGGGCTTCACTCCACTGTACTTTAACTAGCTTGACTTCCCGATTCCTAAGCTTCTTGATCTCCGTTCCTAAGATACGAATTGGAACTCTCCTCAATGTTGCTTCTTTTTCCACTTCTACGCCTTCAAGGATGCTTGGCTCAACCAGTTCGGCCGACTCATGTAAGCACTTTCGGAGATGCGAGATGTGAAATACATTGTGTACTCCGGTCAGCTTCTCGGGTAAGTCTTCCTTATAGGCCATCTGCCCAATCCTCTCAGTGATAGGGAACGGTCCTATGAACCTTGGTGCTAGCTTTCCACCCGCTCCAAAACGAACCACATTGTGTAAAGGAGAAACTTTTATAAAGACCATATCTCCGACTTCGAACTCTAGGTCTGTCCTTCTCTTGTCCTCATAAGATTTCTATCTATCTTGGGCCGTTTTCATCCGTCTTCGTATCAACTCAATCTTCTCAGAAATGTCTCTTATCATGTCGGGCCCAAGTATAAGCCTGTCTGTCGTCTCCCACCAACAAGTTGGTGACTTGCACGGTCTTCCATACAAGGCTTCGAACGGTGCCATTCCTATGCTAGCTTGGTAGCTATTATTGTATGCAAACTCCACGAGAGGGAGATGGTCTTCCCAAGTACCACCAAAATCAAGAATGCATAGTCTCAAGAGATCCTCTAGTACCCTATTTACCCTTTCGGTTTGACCATCCGTTTGTGGGTGATAGGCCATGCTTAAACTCAGCCGCGTACCCATTGCTTCTTGCAGACTATTCCAAAACTGGCTAGTGAAAATCGAGTCACGATCACTAACTATACTAGAAGGAACCCCGTGCAACCGTACTATCTCTCGAAGGTAAATAGATGCTAGCCATGATGCAGTCCTCTTGCTTTTCACCGGAAAGAAGTGAGCACTTTTCGTGAGTCTATCAACTATGACCCATATGCTAGTATTTCCCTTCCATGACCTAGGCAGTCCATCCACGAAATCCATCGAGATACTCTCCCATTTCCATTGCGGAACCTCCAAAGGATGTAATAGCCCACCGGGCTTCTTCAACTCGGCCTTCACTTGTTGGCACACCATGCACTTCGAAACAAACTCTGCCACGTCCTTTTTCATTCCAGGCCAAAAGAAATGGCGTTTCATATCCCTGTACATCTTATCCCCTCCGGGATGTATAGTCATCTTCGAGTGATGCACCTCCTCGAAGACTTTCCTTACTAAGTCTCCCACTTGTGGGACACATAGCCTTCCATCACGCCTTAGCCATCCCTTGTCATCTATGGCATACCTACTGAGGTGACTTGACGTCTCACCACTAATCAGCTTGTCCATGATTTCGACTATTTATGGGTCTTCCTTCTGTGAAGTCCCTACTTGATCTAGGAGTGTAGGTCTTAACTCAAGAGATGCTAGCGTAGCAGCCAATGACTCAACAGCAGGTGTAAAATCAAAGGTTGCTATAAACTCGAGGCTTTTCCTTTCAACAAACAAGGGGCTCAAAGTTAACCTTTTTCTACTTAGCGCGCCCACCACCACGTTACCCTTGCCAGGGTTATAAGCTATATCGAAGTCATAGGATGCCAAGAATTCCATCCACCTCTGCTGCCTTAGATTCAAATATTTTTGCGAAAAGAGGTACTTGAGTGATTTATGATCAATGTACAACTCGAACTTTTCACCTAGAAGATAGTGGCGCCAAGCCTTAAGCGCAAAAACAATCGCGGCCAACTCCAAGTCATATGTGGGATAGTTTTTCTCATGAACTTTAAGTTGTCTGCCTCCGTAGCATATCACTCTTCCATCTTGCATTAGGACAACGCCTAATCCTGTGCCGCACACATCTGTGTACACCGTAAATGTCTTGCCTCCGTCGGGTAATGCCAAAACTGGAGCTGTGGTGAGGGCTTTCTTAAGTCTCTGAAAAGCAATATCACATTCTATGTCCCATGCAAACGCTAGGTTTTTCTTCGTTAACCTAGTAAGAGGAGCTGAAATCTTAGCGAAGTCCTTAATGAACTTCCTATAGTAGCCTGCCAAACCGAGAAAGCTTCTCACTTCAGTTGCGTTCTTAGGAACTTTCCAGTCTTGCACCGCAACTACCTTTGCGAGGTCCACGGCTATACCTTGCTTAGAAACTACATGTCCAAGAAACCGAACTTCCTTTCTCCAAAAATGGCATTTGGAGAACTTAGCCTTTAACTGTGTGCTCCAAGCGCATTCATGAATTCCTTGAGATGCCTAGCATCCTCTTCTTCATCTTTTGAGACGATCAAAATATCATCTACAAAAACCACCACAAACTTGGTTAAGGAACTCCCGAAACACCCTACTCATCAAATCTAGTAAGTACGCGGGTGCATTTGTTAACCCAAACGGCATGACGAGCCATTCGAAGAACCCATCTGGAGTCCTAAACGCAGTTTTGTCAATGCTATCCTCGGCCACTCTAAGCTGATGGAATCCTATGGCTAGATCGAGTTGAGAGAAAACAGATGCTCCCACAAATTGGTCAAACAAATCGTCGATTCTTGGTAGTGGGTGCCTATTTTTCTTCGTCAGCTTGTTTAACTCATGATAATCTACGCACAGACGAAGTGAACCATCCGCCTTAGTAGCGAATACCACCAGAGCACCCCATTCAGAAATGCTTCGTCTTATGAAATTTTTCTCAAGCAACTCCTTAACTTGTTTACTGAGCTCTCTTCTTTCTCGCGGGGCCATGTGCCTAACGGGCAATAAAACTGGCTTGGCATTATCAACAAGATAAATTTGGAAGTCTATCTCGCGTTTAGGAGGTAACCCCTTCACCTCATCAAAGACATCTGGATATTCTCGGACCACTCTTACAGATTGCAAATTGTCGGTGGACGAGTCAACGGATTCTAGATAACACAACATGACCGGACCCTTCGGGTTACAAGAAATTTCAAGGGAATTACCAAGGCGAGTCATGAGCCTCACTATCCTTCGTTCACAATCAAGAATGGCTCCATAATTGGACAGCCAATCCATACCTAGGATCAAACCGTATCCCATAAATCCGAGAACATAAGCATTACACATGAATTCTACGTTTAAGATAGAAATCCTCAAATCCACACAAATCATAGATAAATGAGCGGAGCCTCCAATTGGATTTGAAACACTAATGGGATCCTCAACAAGACTAGTACTTAGGTGCAAATTTTCAACAATATCAGAAGAAATAAAAGTATGCGATGCGCCAGAGTCAAATAAGGTTCGAACAGGAAATTCAAAAATGTAAACAAGGCTTTCTACAGAAATATTACTACCTCGGTCAAGAGCTGGAGTGGTGTTGAGAGCATGCAACTGCCCTCCAGAAGGTGCTGCTCACTGGGTCTGCCTTTGCCCTTGTCCTTGTTTCTTAGGCAATCGTTACTAAAGTGTCCAGTTTCTCCACAATGAAAGCATTCACCCAACTTTCTCTTCTTCCTTCTACACTCTTTAGCTAGATGTCCCGTAATACCATAAAAGTTGCACTTCCTTGTCTCACGTGGTTTGTTCGCATTGTTGTTGTTCTTGTTATTCTTGTTGCCTCCTCATTAGGCTTAACCTCCTTCTCGCTATTCTTGTCTTCCTCATGAAGTAGGGCCATATCCACCAAGCTTTCAAAGGTCGCCCCCATGGGTATATGAGTTATTGCCAAACTGTGTAGTGGCTCGTTCAATCCTCGAGCAAAGCGTACAGCCTTCATCTGGGCCGTATTGACCAAGTCCAAATCGAACCGAGCAAGCTGATTAAACCTATTAATGTACTCCCTAACAGACATGTCCCCTTGCTTGAGTGCTAGGAACCTCTCCATCTGAAGGTTCTCTTCTGCTGACGATAATAATTTAAGCCCAAACCTTTCTCTAAAGTCTGCCCAAGTCTCAACTGGCCTGGTAGCGTTGGTGACTTCCCACCAAAATGCAGCTTCCTCTTTCAACAACCATGCTGCCAACTGAACTTTCCTATGATCCTCCACATCGAAGATAACAAACAAGTCTTGAGTCTCCTTTAGCCAATTTCGTGCCTCAATGAAGGTTTCAGTTCCAACGAAGTTCTTACCGCCCATTGCTTTAATGTCTTTGCATACTTTGGCAAAGGCGTTACCAGGCGGAGGAGGAACCACAGCCACTGGGGGAGGAGGAGGAGGGAAGTCGGCCAGGCCCGCACAGTTGGCCCTAGCTTTTAAGCACCTTCGGAACCATCCAGGTATGGGTACTCCCTCAGGAAGGTTAAGATCAGACATGCTGAAAAATGAAAAGAAAAAGATTCAAACGAGGAAACATGGGAAAGTGCTAATGGCTTTTGGGGAATAGCCTTTTCTTGAAAATAAAACTTTCTTGAAAAATGCTTCTTTATAACTGGTTTTGAAAATAGTTTAGAAGATTTTTGAAACTTTTGCCCAGTCTGGTAACTTTCTGCTCTGATACCAAATGTAACACCCTACCACCGCTAGGGTCACTGGCAAAGGTAATGCACTAGTTTTGGTGGAGCATTATCTAGGTAAACATGCACAGAGATATCACAAGACAGAATATAAATAAAGCAGCGGTAGAAATTAAAAACCAAATCTCATTACTTTCAAGAAAAGAGTCAAAACCTTATATATATCCAAAGTACAAATTGTCATTATTCCATTACATCAAGTTCTAGATAAAGAAGCATAAACTTAAATAACAAAAGTAAGTCATTCCCCAAAAATAGCAGAAGTGCAGCCATAGCATAGCTCAAGACCAAACCGTACATGAGCTGACAGAAAGCAAGCTAAATCCAAGCTAAGAGCTAGAGTTTCCTCCCTGAGAACCTTGGGGGGGGGGGGAACGAAAGAAAAAGGGGGGAAAGAAAAAGGGGCGAAAGAAAAAGGGTCAGTCATAAAGACTGGTAAGCCCTAGTGAATTTCATTATAAAAACTAGTAAAGTTAACAAGACATGAGTAAACGGGAAGTAAACATAGGGATAATAATAAGTCTGGCATGATAACTAAGATAACAAGATAAATCAAGTCTAGCATCACATATTCAAGATTCGCTGTACCAACTGTACTAGTATTCTAACCCATGTCAAGTATTAACCATGAAATGATCCCTCGGCCCAACATCATGAAATAACCCATTATGGGGTCCTACAGTATGATCTACTAATCGATCGGCTCCCTACAAGTTCTAGCTCGTCATGTTTTTGTGTCATACGGCCCAATCACGAAATGCAGTCACCTGTGCTAGGTCCACCATAGGGTGTATCAAGCCCTAGGGTGCCAACCACCGACACGAATCAAGCACGCACAGTGTAAATCTATGGGTGCCCAATGCCTGCTTTTTCAACTCCGGACTACGTGCACGACCATAGTCTGCCTGAACCTACAATGGCGCACCTACTCAGCCGTCGTTCTGGTCGCTTACAATCAGCCCAGTAATCGTGCCCCACCCTGCCTAGTCCCAGGGTATCGTGATACATCTAAGTGGGTTACTGCTGAAAAGGACCGCGTAACTAGGGTATCTAATAGGTTAAGTGTTGTCATTCAAATTCGTGACTTAACCCTACCAAATCATGTATCAAGTTGGTTAAGTGTGTTCAAGCGGTTCATGATTTAACCTTATCAAATCATCGTGTCAAATTGGTTAAGTATATTCAAGTGGTTCATGACTTAACCCTATCATGTGGCATTAATTCATTAATGCACCCCAACCTCTCACATTAGACTAGTTGTTGTGGTCACTGGATTTGTCGGGCGGTTCCGGGCAGATTTACACCAAAACATAGTCTAACCTCGGGTTTTACGTGCGGTATGACCAACTACCCACATTGGATCCTATTATTTGCAGTTACTGGATTCGCTGGGTGGTTCCGGGCAGATTTACATTGCAAACTCAACCCAACCTCGAGTTGGTCATTTTCAAATTCATTCTAAGTGTCATGTCCAGGTTGAAGTTTCGAGTCTAAATTCATGTCAAGTTTTCATGTCATGTTTCATGTCAAATCGTGTCAAGTTCATGTCCATATCCCGGTTCAAGTTATAACAATGTTCACATTTCAAGTTTATAGTAAATTCAGGTTTGCCTAAACTACCCAAATCGTATTCCCATCGCACGTGAATTCGAATCAATACAAACAAATCTAATTAGGGAATAACATAGAAAGAACGGGCATAAGGTGGCAAAAGTGATCATACGTCAAGCATGGTATAACTTGAGATAAATGACTACAACAATACTAGCATATGGAATAGTGGTCTCAAATATCTAACTTAGCAAAATAGGGTGATAGTCATGGTAGCAGTTGACATACGATAATAACCCCAAACTTGTGAATAACAACTAATTCAACATCACAGGCATGTTAACATCATGGGCATGAGTGGTTTAGGTTTACAACATGTTTGGGCCCCAAATCAATTTCATATAAATATTCCCACAAGTCAAGATTCAAGATGAATAGATCCAAGGTGAATAATAGTAGATCCAAAATAATAGATCCAAAAGGAACAATAATAGACTCAAGATATACAATGATAGATCCAAGATAATTATTATACTTAGGTCCAATCTCGATTTACAACATGTCCATATTAAGTTTAAAGTTTAGATCTAAAAGTAACTGGGGCTTAGAGATCATGGTTAGAGAATTAGAAAACAAAGAGGCGATGTTGAATCTCGAGTCTAACAGAAATTCCCCAAACAGCAATACTCTACACGTAGCCTTGTTGGAGAAGAAGCAATCCCTTTTCTCTAACTTTTCAACCAGTGTTTTAGCAGCATAAGGTCAGAGAGAATTTGTGTAGAGACACTAGAGTTAGGGGTTGTTTATATAGGGTCTGGCCAACAAATTTACACAAAAATCGGACTAGAAACATCAGAGTGAATTCTGACTCAAAAATGGACTCGGCAACCAGGTCGGCACCTAGGTCGACTCTATGGTCGACCTAGTCCTGGGCAGGTCGATACTGTAGTCGACCCCCAAGTCGACTTGGTCCTGGGCGGGAAATTTCCTGCCCAGTCCGTTCTGGGGTTTGAATTCGAAATTTGAATTCGAATTCTGAGCTGTTCTGAACTTGAAAATTTTCGAAAACTTCAAAGGTTCATAACTTGGTCATACGGACTCCGAAATTCGAAAACTCGGACTCGTTTCCAAGCAGAATTTCGAGATGAACGTAATGGAGTAACCCGTTGCCCTTGATTCTTATCTTAAAAATTAATTCTGTCTTGATTTATGGTTATAACACATTATAAAAATACGAGTTGTTACATTTAGGGTTAAAAAAAGAAAAAATATACTAAATGGGAAATTGATTCCCGTTTAGTATATTTTTTATTTTTTCTTCCACACTCACTACTGGGTGAGTGGGGATTATCCACGCCTTTTTTCTTGCTACTCACCCTGGAATCCACTCCATTGTTGTGTGTGCTCTAACAATGAGTCTACTAAGTCTATATTGTCTACTCTTTGTTAGATTGGGTTATACTTAAATTGCTAGTAAAATGTTTGACAAGACTGAGCAAAACTGCATACATAGACAAATTTAAAAATTGAAATGTGTACTTTACATCAAGGTGTAATAGCATAATAGACATAATATAATAAAACATGCAAGTGAACACAAAGAATGTCAAATGTAGTGTTGGAAAATAAAGACAAGTAAAAAAAAAACACTTAATGTGACCCAGTTCAAGTCCAATAACTACGATAAAAAAAAAGGTCAAGGATATCACTTGATTATTTTTAATGTGCATATGCACGTTATTGAACATTGTAGCCTTAAATCAGAAATTAGAATAGTTTGGGCCTGTTCTTTGGTCCAAAACGGACCAGTTATCTGACGGACGCGTCCCACACGTCCGTCAGATAACGGTCCATTTTGGACCGTTTGCCCAACGGCTCCATTTTGAGCCGTTGGGCAAAAAACACTCTCCTATATAAATTCCTACCCCCTTTCATTCATCCTTCTACCACAAATCCATCTTCTATCTCTCTAAACACTCTCCTATCTCCACATGAAAATGGCTAATCAACAACAAAACCACCATTGGAACAGTGAATCAACACGACTCTTGCTGAAATGCGCTGTTGTTGTGTATGGTAAATGTGGTAATAACAAGAAAGGGGTTACCAAAGAGATAGCGGAAAAATTTAATGCTGCAGCGGTCGAAATCAACGTTACACGATCAGATGGAAATCTGGAATTGATCAACGAAAACAAAGTTCAACACAAGTATGATAGTCTTCGAAGGGAATGGGTTATATAGGAAAGCTTGAACAACAAAACTGGAGCTGGTTAGGGTCCTAATCGTCAAACTATTTCAGGCTCGGATAAATGGTGGATGATCGTTTAAAGGTATTCTTGGTAAACTTCTGTTTCGTTTTTTAATAAACCCATTATTAATTACCGTTGCTAAAATAGGATTTTGGGCCTGTATTCTGAAATTTAGGAAGTTACCGCTTGAGCATTTGGAGCTACAACAGCAACTGTTGCAAGGAACACAATTGGACAGACAGCGTATACCCTAGCATATGCACCCGCTGTTACTCAGCCTGAGCACACACCACAATTTACTCCCTCTTTGCCTAGAAATTACATAAATCCATGGGAATTTGATATTTTTCAAAGTCAACTCAATGAAACAGAAGAAGAAGGGAAAACTAATATTCCAAATTTGAATTCACCAACACATCATTCTTGGATTCCCGAACCGCCCATTCAACCAAACCTGCCAGAAACTCCTGTGCAGCGAACTCGACATGTTGGTTCATCCCTTGGTAAAAAGGGAGGTTTCGTAAAACGTCGTAGTGAAATGGATAATAAAATGGCTGATCTCGTCGATTACATCCATGCCCGAAAAGTCCAAAAGTCTACAAGTATGGAAAGTCCGACACCATAAACTCCGACAACAAATAATGAACGATCAACAGGGAATTCTTTAAGTCAGGCTGATATGATAGCACGCGTTAAACGCTTGAGTGAAGGAGCAGATTTTAATTTCAGTGAAGATTTACATATACTTGCAGATCCAAACAAAGCATATATATTCAACCTCTTAAACGACGACGATGCAATACCATGGATGCCATTTGAGACAAAGCGCGATCAACTTTCTGCTGACTACAAGTACTATCTGATCAAGAAGGAACCAAGCAATGTTTAGGATTTCTACTGTTATTTTAGTTTTTGTTGTACTTCTGCATATTTATGTTTTGTTTGGTTAACTGCATTATTTTGTTGTAATGATAATCTTACGTTTTAATTGGTAATTAATTAAATTACAAAATATGAATAAAATGTTCCACTCAAATACTCTACTTAACGCGCCAAATTCATTCTCCGCTAACTACAATTCTCCGCCATAATACTCTGCTGAAATACTCCGCTCAAATTCTCCGCTTCCGCTTGCGGCGAACACACCCTTACATTTTCACAACCGATGACCATGAGTAAATCAACATTTACAGCTAAGTAAAACTATATGTTTCTCAAAGAATCATACACAATTTAATAATTGTTTCAAACAGGTTGTGTTCAATATCACATATAAAATATATCAATTCTAGTTTAATAAAAATATTTCACTCCTAAAATATGTCACGTATAAAATATAAAACATATAGCATATAAAATGCATAATGTCTTGTCTTGGAAGAGGTTAAATATACCACATATAAATATATCATACACAGCTAGGTAATTGTTTCAAATGGGTGGTGTTTAAATAGGTTCAGATATGTTTATTTTTAAACAGCTTAATAGAATATATCACGTACAAAATGTAAACTATAAATCATTTCACATACAAAAATCATACCACTGACGAGTGTCGCTAGTGATGTGAACCAAGCTTGGAAGCGATGAGACCAGCTAATTAGGTTTAGCTTTGATCGTTCAAATCGAAGAATCCCGCTGGAGGGTTTGTCAAAAACTCAAAGTAGAGATTCACTGGGTCATGCAATTGAAGACTTTGATGGATAATTCAGTTGTAATCATTGATATCGCTTGTACTAATAAGATATTAATGACTGTGGTTATTTGAGATGATGGGATTAGATGAAGTTAGGGGCGATTCCACGTTGGTTATTTTGTTCGATTTAGGGTTTTTTGAATGATAAGGTGATTTGATTTTGGGTTTCTAAAGAGAAAAAATGGCAGAGCAGATTTAACCTTTTTTTAGGGAGATGAAGTGAAACTGTGAAAGAGAGAGATAGGGTGAAGCATTGACAAGTGTTCACCGCCAAAAATATTTGTTCCCGCCTCTTGATAACGTAGCGTTTAAGCTGACGTGTTTGTTTATTTTCTACGTTTTTAATAGTGCACAAAAGGGAAACGTTGTGTGTTAGGGCTATCAATAGTGCATTTTGTTGTAATGTAGGGACTGCGTATATTTCTGTGGCGTTACGGCGGAGACCGTGCGAGTGGGGTACCATGGGGTGAACCTTAATTTGGGGGTAGCTACATATATAGTATATTAGGTTAATCCACTGGGAAGTAGATGGATACAACGTGTATGTAAGGCTTCGGTGCTGTTAACCCAAGTAAACTAATAAACAAGAAAATGTAACTAAACGGTATATGGAGGGTTATCCAAAATGTGTAGTTTAAATCCAGTCACTAGAACTTGTGTTATGACCCCCTCCTTATAACATACTCGCAAATTAGATTTGTGGCAGAGATATGATAGCTTTGAATACTGGTTAGGCAGTATTATTATCTGGGTAAGGCTATAATTTGATTATATTAAATTTTATCTATTCCGCTATGAGATGTTTTCTGAGCTTTGATATATTTTATATCTCTTTCTTTTCTGCGGGATACCAGACAACCAACACGAGTTTCGACAGATTAGAATTTTGAAAAAAAATTGGTATGTCAGAATTCGGGTTGTTACATCTGGTATCAGAGCCTAGGTTTAGGATTCTCGTATAGATAGTGAGTGAACGTATTTATATTTTAAAAATGTAAGTATATTATATATATACCTAGATCCATAGAGGAACCCACTAAATAAGAAAAACATAATATGGAAAAAGTTGGGATAACTTTTTTGTACACTAAAGGAACGAATATGGAAATATTAGACCCTCAGGTAATTTGGGTGGGAAGTGTACAATATACTTTGTATGGAAGAAAGGTAAATCCCATGTGTTAGTATCTCAGGTTTGGCGGTAAAACCTTATAAATTGGAAAAAATTAAAAAGAGAAGAATGGATTAGGAATATATACAGTTGAGAGAATTGACTTTATAGGAGTGTCTAGAAAAACCTAGGAGAATTGGAAAACCACTTTGAGTCTAACCCCATTGTTAACTTTTAAGAACTTGGCATTGTAAAAGCATTTGGAAGATGATTTATGGTGTTTACAAGTTTTGATCTTAAAAGTTGCAGTTTTAAAAAGAACATATTTGAAAAGTACATATTGAATGGGGTATATTTTGGAAACAGTGATTTCTTGTGAAAATTTTGTCTAAAATAAAATTCTCTCAATAAAAGGTGCACATTATAGAGCATGTATAGCTTGCTAGTTTTTTTTTTGTTAAATTGCATGAAAGGATTAAAAAGAAAAACTTAGAAAATGTTACATTTTGTTAAAAGCTGGAATTTTCAGTAAAGAAAGTTATGAAATCTCTATTCTTTTGACAATCATTTTTGATAAATTGTTTTAGAAGAGAAAATTTTGTGGGTGGACAAAATAAGTTGTATAAATTATAGTTTCAAAAGAGAAAATCTTGTTATATTGCCTAAGCCTATGATACTTTATTTTTATCATTATAGTTTTTATTCTTCTTTTTCTTTTATTTTGATTTTCTAACATGTCAATCAAGTTATTTAATTATCACAATAATGTGATTATGCTTCTCCTATTGTAATTATTACAACACTTGTCATAATTATTACTGCAAGTTCCTACAAATTTGCCTGATGCATTCTAGTTTCGTTTTATTGCAGATCTATAATATTTACGTATGTTTAGTGTAAACTTAGTTTTCTTCTATATTTATGAAGTTTACACTTCTTTTTCATGCGGAAAAAGAGAATCATATTCTAAATCTAGAAACTAACATTTACATATTTAGACAATTTTAGGAACAAATGTAAATAATTGCAAAAAACTATAAATAACTTAATGGAATAAATAACTACCAAGGGGAAAAGACTAAAAAACAAACTTTTAAATTTACTAAAAGAAATTTTTAGAAAAACAAAAGACTTAGTGAAGATGATTTATAGAATATTTACTAAAAACTATAAGAAAAAATGTAGAAGAACTATAAAGGAAACTACCACCATTAATAACCGTTTTCCTTTAAAATACCTAAAAGCCTAAATAACT
The DNA here is from genome assembly GCA_030737875.1 of Allium sativum. Lineage (NCBI taxonomy): Eukaryota > Viridiplantae > Streptophyta > Magnoliopsida > Asparagales > Amaryllidaceae > Allium > Allium sativum. The sequence continues at coordinate 282,363,505 of CM060915.1, forward strand.
ATAGTAATCACCTCTAGTCCTTAGCACTTTCCCTTGCTGGCCTTCCCACCTCTAGTCCCAAGGTTGACTATGAATATTTTTTTTTTTACAAATCTCTTCCTAGAGAAAAAAATTTAGTTCTAAGTTCATCTCAATTAAGGGAGAACCAAGAGAAAAAAAAATTTGTGTTGTAAATGAATATCTAGGTCTATGGTTATAATGCCCCAAAATCCCCCGATCTATGAAGAGACGGAAAATTTCGGATTGTATGAGAACACGATGCATCGGAACGCTAAACGATAGAATCTTTCATTGTTATTACAACAATTTCCATCAGAGTACAAGAATATCATAGTGCGGAAAATAGATATACAGCGGAAATACAATTATCAGAGAATAAAATAAATTACATAACAGTGGAAATGTTATATAAAGTGAATACAATGCAGTGGAAAACATCAACTACCACAGCTGAGAGACAATACACATATACGGATCTTTCCAAATATAGCTCTAGCCGTAATCTAGGATCCTGTTAAATAAAAGAATCTGCAAAATCAAAACTACTGACTGCCCGTGTGGAAAATATTGGCACTCAGAGTTTAGGTGGAAACAATAAACTCTGAGTCAGTCATGGGACTGGTGTGAGAGCTAAAACAGTTATTAAAATTTTACTCTAAAATAAAGTATTTCATGGGACTACACCGTATATCACGGAACGGGTTTACTCCCAAGAATACTAAAGATTGAAATAAAACGATTAATAAACAACACAATGCTTCTTGGAAAATGAAGCTATTATAAGACTCGGGTCCCACCACACAATGCAACACAAGCCGGAGGATAGAGTTTTACCTTATAATAGCCAAACATGCTTAGTACGTTTTTAAAACAGATCCTTTGATATTACTATAAGTGCATAGTGTGGCAAGCAACTTCAAATATAAATGCATAATCATAGACGGCATAATACCCCATCATACTATGTCACCATATAGGTTAACAACTAAAACCGAAAAGTCACGTATTGGAAATTGGATTCTATCAATGAGTTGAGGCAATGGATCTTCCTCAATGGTTTCGAGATACTCTAGAACATATCTCAGAATCAACCCCTTAGTAACCCTAGGATCGGTAGGGCCGGTCCACACTTACTTTTGCGGATTAGTTATTCCTGAACAATACGTCTTCCGGTCCTATCAGACCTATCACTTGAGCTTTTTAGTTGGCTCTAAATCCGAGGAGCCTCATTATCCATCATCCACATAAGTACTGGGCTCTATACCATGACACCACTTCTAGCTAGAAAGAAACACAAGTTCTCCCCATGGTCTCTCATCTCATTTTTGACTCATACCGGGTGTGAGGCTCACAAATTAACGCTATACACAAAGCGATGCTAATTAAAGTTGTGCTTTGATCATCATCCACAAGGCTCTACTTTTAAAAAAAATCCTTGATCATTGGATCTTAACATGCCGCATTGTCAATCCATACCATACCATTGATTTCTACCAATTATAACCTCTAAGCTCATACATCTCAAAGATGTGTGTTAAGCAAGAGAATAAATTCTTCGCCACCAAACAGATATACATTTAGCAAAGATTAATGAATAATATGCAAAGTACAACGTCAAACATATAATCCATTTATAAGTCCATCCTGGGTTTGAACGAAACAGGAGGCACCTTATTCCTCGTCCCATATGTCCAATACATAAGAGAGGTTCTCGCATATCTGGTCGATCTCCAAGTACGTCTGGACGACCATCACTTATTACATCATCTTGGGTTGTACATCCCAATCGAGACATCAACAATCATCCCGACGATGTGAAGATTTCCGGTCTTCAACCAACGTCTTCATATCTTTTACTTTTAGTTGTAGTAATAGTTATTAAAAATGGGTTAAACTCGCTCTTTCCGAATAACCAGCATATCTTTATAATCATGTGATAAATACACAAAGATAGCACGTATCTCATTCCAATCCAAAATATTCTTTTATTCGTATTAATTACCCTTAAGAAAGGATCCCATTAATTTTATAAAAGATAAATTCTTTTAAACTTATTGTTTACCTTCCATTGGAAATCATTTCAAAAGATTTTATTATATCTTTTCACAACTTAAACGAAATTAAGGTTTATAGAACTAGTCGTGATTAATTGAACCTTATAGAAGTAAATTTTATTTAATTAATTCCAATCCTAACTTATTAACACTAAAGCGCAAAACTGGTAGTACTCCATATTTAACACCCATTGTTTTATTAGTAAATTAAATTACCATTCCACATTTAAATCTAATTAAAGATTTAACTATTGCATGGAGTAAAACTGGCGATATTCCATCTCGAACATTTCTTGAATTCAGCGAATTTAATTACCTTATTCACGTTTAATCTAATCAAAACATTCATCAAAACTCTAGTTCAGATTTAATCTTCAAAAATCATTATTTAATGATTATTAAATTTAGGAAATTAATCCTTCCTTTGTTTGGGTTAAAAAACAAATGTCATTTAAAACACTGTTCACGATAAACCCAAAATCATTTTCCATTGAAGTGGAATCTTCACGGAAATCTTAATGATTTATAATCGATACAAATTTATGTATCAGACTAATACTGTAAATGAAATATAGGTGAAGCCTTTTAAATTCCATAAATATTAATGGACTTCCTTTACAAAAGCTCATTTCGATTATTATTGAATCGAAATTCATTCAATTCCAATTTAATTAAATAAAGTAGAAAACTTCATTAAATCTTGCTTAAAAGATTTATTCTTTTTTAATTGGGTTTAAGAACAGTACTATTTAAGATACCATTCACGGCAAACTCAAATCAACTTTGATATTAAATATAAAATATTAAATGGAAATCATGTTGACTTACATTCAATATCAAATCCTGAAACCAATAGATATTGTATTGGAATAATGATATCTATATCTTCTAAATTCCTATAACAATATTCGCATAGCTACGGAATTCAATATCGAAATATCCAAAGATAATTCCCATTTAAATCCATTCCAAAATATATGTTGGAAATCTTTGGTTATATTAAAATCATTCACAAATCCAATTTATTAATCTGAAAGCATTGGATTATTACTTTGTTTGTTAATTAGTTCATTTAAATAAAAATATCTTTTATCTTTTCAAATATGAAATATTTGATACAAAATATTTCCAAATCATTTATTATGATTTTACATAATTTATTTAAATTTTTAATAGTTTTATTAAGACTCTTACAGTCGGTTTCCAATACCGGCCACCGAATTGCATCCATAGCGACCTTTTCCAAAATTGATTTGTACATATTTTAAAATCTAACCTTTCAAATTTAAACCGCTTATATTCACCAGAAAGATCCTTTCGATATGAACCCAACGGTTCTGGTTTTAGGAGAATCTATTAGTCGGATCCCCCGTTATGTCCATTCGAAGTAATGGTCAAAATTCCTGAACGGTCGTTGCATGACACATTCTATTCAAGCCATTTAAATGTATATAATATATTTTATAAAATGTTTATAAATTCGGTTAAAAAAGATTTTAACTTACATTTCAATTTTAAATTAATTGAACCTCCCATTTTATTATAATCACAAAATGATGATACATTCAAATGTCATATTTTGAAATTCAGTCTTCCCGAAATTCATTATAAAAATGAATAAAATCGATAAAAAGATCCGTTGGAGTCAAAATAGCATTTATATACTTAGCTTCATATTTTTAAAATACCACTCATTTCACAATAAACTGAACAAAACATAGTTAAATGAAAATTTATTCAAATCGGTTCGTTTCCATTATAAATATTCATTGGTATTTTAATATTTTTGTGTCCATCCAAAATCAGACACCGAAACGAACTTCTAATTTTCATTGAATATTATATTATTAAAATATTCATATTTATTCCGAATTGGAATAAAATTTCAACCAATATCCATATAAATAAATTTATAAGGATTTCATTCATCATATGCACGCAACAATAGTTGTAAACAACTATCAACATCCAAAATGACATCCAATGTGCATTTTATTTTCATATAAGCTTCAATTAAATAATTGACGCTTATATAAATTTGACAATCAACTGATTAACAACAATTCACACAAGGGAGATGTGTAAGTCAAATATCATCCCAAGACCCATTTGGGGTTTTCAACCAATAACAATCAATTTAAATCAATCACTGGTAAATAAATTTAACCAATTCTAATTCGGTTCGAATTATTTTTCTAACTAACCAGTTTTCACTGTTCAAATTATAAATGGATATTTATATCCAATTTCAACTACGACATATATTAACATTATCCTAATATGTTAAATATTACAAATCACAACACAACATAATACAAGAAATCAACAAATCATCCATGGGTTTGCAAACAACTGTGATGTGAGCTACCGGGCATCGTATAACATTTTACGATAATTAAAATTGATAAAAGCAACACTGGCAATCGATATATTTTTAAACATGATTACAGTGACATAGCAAAAGAGTTAGGTGAGAAAGAACTCTCATAGTGATGAAATAGAAATCATTAAACGAACGATTATTTTAGTCAAATTTAACTGAGCATTCAATTTGGCCAAAAATTTCGACTAGCTCTATTTCTGTTCTGGTCAGTTCCATGTTGTAGGGCTCGACTCTACGATTCTAACGGTTCCAGTTTCGTTGAATTCTGACGTTGTATGAAAAGATATTAACAACATAAGTTTTAATATAAATTTAAAGTAATATATATTTTTAGTTTGTGCTAATTAAATTATTAGTGGATAATTACTTGCTTAAGGGTTTTAACCCTTCGTTTTCCAATAGGTTCGAATTCGAAACTTCCTCAACGAAAAGACCCTCACGCCGCATGCTGATAGAGAAAGCCGGAGACCCATCTGCACCCAACACGTCATGCACCTTGGCCAGAGCCTCCACCGCACCACCAAGTTCGGTGGTCACCATTCGCCGGAAAATGAGCTGAACCGCAACCCTTTGTGGCAAAAATTCAACCATCTCCGTAACAACCCAGAAAATCGGAACCAATTTAAAATTTTTATTTTATATATTGAAATGGATTTTGAATATTTAAAAATTTTATTTAAATCGAAATTAGAACTTATAAATTTATTTTGATTATAAAACGAGCCTAAAATGGCGCAGCAGTTTGAAAATTCGATTTCAAATTTCAAATGAATGTACAGGATTCAAAACAAACCGGATTTCAGTAAAACCAGAAATATTTAATCTATTTGAAAATATCTTTCCAAAGAATGTGAAAAATGCAGATTTCATAACGGAAATAAAAAGTTATGTCCAATTGAAAATTCAGAATAGTCGCTATGGAATTTAATATAAATACAGCCCTTGAAAATAACCGTTTTGCAAACGACCTCCATTTTCGATGAAACCACTTATGTTGGATCCGGAATGTCAAATTATTGCTAAGTTCCAATTATCATAATTTTTTGGAATCAATATGTGAGCGTGGTTAATTTAAACATGTTTGGTCAATTCATTTTGAATTAATCGACTGGAAATTGACCGTTTTTCAAACGGCCTCCAAATTGGACGAAATTAGTTTTTTTAGGACCGTATCTTCAAAACATAGCTAGATTTTATTTTATGGAATTTTTGGAGTCAGTATGTGGCCCCGGTAAATTAAAATGTACATTGAAATCAATTTTGAATGTTATATTAATTTATATTTTAATTTTGATGAAAACTGATCGTAACAGTCGAATTGGCTTTCCGGACATATCCCATTGTGTTTGAAATGGGGGTAATTAGCTAGGGACGACAGTCTTTGGGTTTGATTTGGGGTTTGAAAGTAAAAGCAACTTTTTGAAAATAAAATAAAACATAAAAGTCAAACCTCTCCCCTTTATTCCCTCTCCCTCTCCTTCGTTATACAGGAAATCAAAAAATATATATAACCCGTTGGCCCTAACCCGTCGGCCCCTTTCCAATTGCGATACGCCTCCGCCCCCTCGCCTTGACGCCGACGCCATCTCCGGCAGAACCCCCTCGCGCCTCTCCCTCCTCCCTCCCCCTCTTTTCCTTCTCCATTTGTAGACGACCACCCTCCCCCCCCCTCCCCCCCCGGCCGTAACCCCAAATCGAGATGCCCTAGTCGCCGCCCCCACTGCCGCCGCCACCTGTCTGGGCAACCGCGACCCCCCTCTCCAACTCGATCAACAACTCTTCCCCCCTCCCCCCACCCCCGTACTGTGAGTTTTATTGTCCTTTATTTTTGATTTCTTAGTTTAGAAATATAAATTTTTATGATTTCTTAGTTTTTAAAAAATAAAAAGATATGATTTTTATTTATAAAAAGATTTGATTTTTTATTTTACAAAGATGTGACTTTTAATTATATAAAATTATGATTTATATATATATATATGTATTATAAAAATATGATTTTTATATAATTAAAGCTTTATAAAAAAATATGGTTTTTATAATATGAATAACAATATAAAAATGCGATATTTATCTATGTTGTAGCGAAATAAAAATTCGATTTTTATATATATGATAGCTAGATAAAAATGTGATTTTCATATAATATTATAACGATATAAAAATATGATTTTTATTATATATATATAGCGATATAAAATATGATTTTTATTATATATATATAGCGATATGAAAATGTGATCTTATATATGTATATATATATATATATGGCGATATAAAAATGCGATTTTTAAATATATAAACATCATATTAAAAATGTGATTTTTACTATGAATAGCGTTGAAAAGAGTGTGTTGGAATTTTGGGCAAATCCAAAGCGGTTCAGAAATTCAGAAATAGAACTAGAGGAGTGGATCCCAAAGGTGAGAACTTCTCACTCTAACTGTATTTTCTAGTTAAATATATAAGCTAGGATGCAGACGGTGCTTAGAAGCCTCCGACACCTTTGTTTGAAACCATGGATGTTTGGTTGTTTGTCTTGATTGGTAGATTGAATTGATTATAATTGGTATGTGTATTGCGCGAGCCAGTATTAGGCGAGGGATAAGCCTAGACCTTATTCCGGTTTTAGTATCGCACCGTTATGCTGCCGAAATTTTCTAAAAATGTTAGAATAATAAAAATATCATTGTTATGGTATAAATGAACTGTACAAAATATTCATCTGTTGAAATAAATATTTTATCATTAAAAATATAATTTTTGACGAGTATTTGAATAAAATGAATATGCATTTACAAATTGGACGATTTGTTTATGTACATACATTTGACTGCTATTGTAACGACCGATCTTTTTGCCCGATTTTCGCCGGTAATTAAACCGGCTTAAATCGTTCAATAAGATGAATTGTTATGGGTACATACGTATATTGAACAAAACAACAGAACTTTTTATTTCATTACAAAATATTACATCAGAGTTACCAGGAATACATCAGAGTATATCGATATTTACACAGCGGAAGAAAACATATAACCATACTCTCGGCGGAAGAACAAACACAGCGGAAGCTTCAACTCTATCGTGGACTCCAACTCTGGAAGCGCTATGGATCCTGCTCCAACGATCTATAACTGCAAAACTAAACTACTGGCTGCCCGTGTGGAAATTAATGGGCACCCAGAGTTTAGGAAGGAATAATAAACTCCGGGTCAGTCATGGGACTGGTGTGAGAACTCAAAACAGTTGTTATTTAGGATTCATTTTTAAAGTTGGGTAATTCAACGGACCACGCCACTAACGAAGAACGGGTTAACTCCATATGAATTCCCATGCATAGAAATTCGCTATGACTTTTGAAAATGAAGCTATCATAAGCTCGTCCCACATCACACAATGCAAGCGCACACCAGATGGGCGACTTTTATCTTATGATAACCAAATGTGCTTTCATATGTGAAAATCCTCTTTTAATACTATCATATAACGTGGAAAACAAATTTCGCAAATAAATGTATTAATCCTAGGCAACATAATACCATCAATATTATGTCGCTATATATATATATATATATATATATATATATATATATATATACAAAACAAAATCGTATGGCTCGTATTGGAGATTGGATTTCCAGCTTGATGATTCCTGGCACGAAAGATCAATCAGGGATACAAAACGAAGTGCCTCAATGGCTTTTTCGTCCATACGCGGACACCAACTACACATCGTCAGGGCAAATCAACGGTTTTCGACCAGACACGGCCCCCCGAACATACCCAACTTCCCCAGGTTCATAAGTGGTTTCCCACTGCTGCACAGCTTCATCATCAATTCATATATAAGTATAAAACCTAACTGCCAGTTTCTCATCAATCCGGGGTGTGAGGCTTGTCGATGTCACGTCATACACAAAGCGATGCTTCGATAAGCCATTCTTTGATCATCACTAGCTCGTTTCATAACTCAGTTAAGCCACTTTGACAATTCACGACATATCACTGATTTCAATCAATGCATACCCTCTAAGTTCATATGACTCAGAGACGAGGATAATATATTGCCACAAATCCGATATACATTAACGGAAATCAGTGCTATACGGTCAATTTCAACGTCAGACACACCATCCATACAAAACCGTTCTGGGTCTGAACGGAACAACAACCCAAAAATACTTAAATATGTTCAGGTCTCATGTAACTCATACCTCGTATCGGTGGCTTACCTAACCGAGAGATTAATCAACAATCAATCTAAACAAATTTAAATATTCCCGGTCTTCATTCGTCGTTTACCAAGTCTTGAGTTGCTTCATAACTTCGTATTATTACTTGGAATGGTTTTTCGAACATATGCTCGATCCCGGTCTTTCCAAGCAATAAGCGTACTTTAAATAGTAGCTATGGTTCACACCGGCTTTTCAATTCAAATCTCCTTCCACACAGTTACTAATTCATTTATGACCCAAGATTTGAATTACTTTAAATCCATATATCTCGTTATCATCTTAAACTCTTCTTTGAAATCAAAGATTATACTTTCACTTTAATTTCTTACCTTTAATTCCACGAATTGAAGAATTGATTAAATCCCTAATTACGATATAAATTTCCACCCTTCAATCTCATCGGGTTTCAAGAATGATATTATTAAAGATACGATTCACGAAAAAACCCAAATCCATCGATATTGAATCATAAATTACACAGAAATTTTTATCCACTTATATTCGATATAAATTCTCATAATCAACGAATACTATAAGTGGAATAGCGATATAATAATATCTTCCAAATTCCCCAGGTAGTATTCATTTACTCCATGAAATTTTATATCAAATATCGAAGATTATTTCTATCTAACTTATTTCAATCAGGTGGAGAAACCCATATCTTTAAATAAAATATTTATTCAATTCTTTGACATTCGATCTGGATAGAAATACCGTCAACTTAAATTCAATATATATTTCCGTATCCAACTCATATTATAAGCGGAATAACGGTGAATTACCTCTTAAATTCCTCAGATAATAAGAGTTTTCATCTACCGAATAAATATCGAAAATCCGAAGATTTATCTCCAACCATATCCAAATTTTAAATTTGGAAAACCCATTTCCATACCATATAAATATTTCAATACCTTAAAAATCTTCGAACCATTTTATAATCATTCTTATAGTCAAATAATACTTAACACTTATGAATTTCAAACCAACACAATATTTGGAATGTTACCCAAAAGTACTGTTATTGAAGTAGCCATTTAAATCAAATAGATTTTTAATTATTCAAAATCAAAATATCCCAATGCTTTTCAAAACTGTCGTCATTTACAATTCATCGTTCTTTATTTCAAGTCAAATTTATTCAAATAATCAATTCAAAACTTGAAATCAATATTTCCGAATTGTTGAATCATAGTGCGTTCTATTCAAAACAATATAATGATTTAAATATAAATTATTCAATTCCTTTTCAAATTTAATTTACATTTCCAAATCATTTGAACAGTTTCAAAATATATTTCAAATTAGATTTCGAATTTACCATCCCGTTGTCGGACCAGTTAGGGATAGTCAGGGAGAGCAGGAAACTGAATTTCCAAACCCAAGCCTAGACACTATCCTCTCTGTCATTCTAGAACGTTCTGGTGTATATTATATCATTATTATAAAAGACATCGTTAATATAAATATAAAACCATATTCAAATTTCAAAAGTCTCATTTTGAATTTTATTTGAAAATAATATATTTTTACCAAAACTAGTTTCAGATAGATATAAAGATCGTTATACAAAAATCAATACATAATTCATATCATTTCCTAATTCAATATTTAAGGGTAGATATTTAAAACTAACATTTTAAATATTATTTAATAATTAAATAAAATCGTATATAGGAAGGAGATTTTAAATTGATCACCCAAATATCTCCACAACCACGGTGTGTTTGTGTGTGTGTGACGTCATACAATGAAATCATATCTATCCAAATGAACCATACAATCAGATGGATACGAATTCATTATCACAACAAATATTTTAACTGTGCACAAGCGTTATAATCAATAACGCTTACTCGTGTTCAGTGTATTCTCTAATTACATGGGCAAACCTTCAAACATCAACATCCATCACACAATCATCATCAACAAATTATAATTAACCTAAGCTAATTATAGTTACTAATTTAAATAAATAGTTTAAATTAGAAGTTCTCACCGAAATAGCTCCAAACTCTTTACTGCCAGGACAAACAAGTCAGCGAACACCGCCATTGTTACTCGTACTGCCTCCAATCCATTTCGATTAACCGCCAGTGATTATTCTGCTAATATATATGTTGGAATCGAATTAATAACATCGCTTATTATATATCGCCATATACATATATGGACGTTTCACTTTATTTTCCCGTAACTTATACTTAACTAAAATTACCGAACTTGTATATTAGCAAATTCTATTTTCTAATACGAGTCTAACGGACTTAACCGTGCGAAATTCTGATTTAAAACGAGTGAGTTATAAGCTTTCAAAGTTTTACATTTGTTTTTAAATTAAAATGAATAAAAAGAATTATACCTACACACTTTTGGCCCAAGGCCCAAACTCTTGAATCCAACCGAGCCCGCACTATCTTCCCTTTTCTCCTTCTTCTACCGCTCCTTCTCCTGTTCTTGCGCAGCTCTAGGAACCCATCGAGTCCGTGCATTTTGGTGCACATGCACACATCAAATTCTTCACTAAACTCAAATCCGAGCTCACCCACAAACCTGTCTTCAACTCCTCTCCCCAACGCACCAACTTGCCTACGCCTCCACGCCTTTCATCGAAATGCGAACCATCAAGATTGAAACCTGGAACAAAAATCCGCTCGCACCCATCAAATGTCGCACCCTCCATTTGATCACCGAGCTCTGCCAAAATCCATCTTATCAGAGAACCATCTTCGCTGATTGCTACTCCATAGTCCGCTTCGTCAATCACTGCTCCCTCCATCCACAAATTCCAACCCTAATTTTAAACAATTCCAATCATCGACACGGAATTGCCCTATTTTCGCACCAAAAATACTAGGTTCTCCGCTGATCACAATGGTGCTAACGGTATCGAGTAATTCGGAGCGGATTGTGAGATACGATTTTTTCAAAGTTTCTTTTGCAAATTCCATTTTACTGTAAATCAAAGAATTCTCTTTGGATTGCTGATGAAATTTAGATCCGTCGAATTCAAAAAAATCAGAAACGACGATCTTAACAACTTTCATGTTTATCGTTTGGCTAGAAATGAAAGGATTGGAAGCTTTAGATTTTTCATTGAAGTGGAACTCATATTTCATTTACTGTAACTTGAGAATTGGGAGAGGAAGATGAATATGTCGTGAGATCAAGGTGGTTTAAACTTCCAGAGAAAGATAAAATGTTCTGACTATCCCCTTTCCTTTTAAAAATATTTATTTTCCATCTTTAGATCAAGGACACTTGGCATATCCCTCTCATGCAAACAAGACACCTATATTTTTATTTAAAATGGACCAATGCATGTATGACAAAATTAGTTTATTTATTTAGTTGTAAAATTTTATTTTTGGTTATATCTTGGTTACACTTATAAATGTAGCCACTTTGTGTTAAACTTATAAATGTAATCCTCTTATTATTTAAAGTTTATCAAAATTATTTATCCTATATCAAAATATTTATTCCATATCATTTATCAAATATATCTACATATATAATTTACCAGAATTTATACAAAATGGTTTAAAATACATACCTATCAATTCTTCTAAAATTTTATAAATACAATTATAATTTACCAACATAAAAATAATAATAATTCTTGTAAAATCATAAAATAAATTATCCTTTACCAAATTCATATTTTATAAATCAACATTACCAAAATCAGAAATATCATTACTTAAACATAAATCTTATAAATAAAATATAACTTTTTAAAATAAGTTTTTCTTATACAAAAATCATATTTAATAAAACAAAATACTTATTCAAAGTAAAAATTTATATTCAAACCTTAAAAAAAATCAATCTATATTCAGGAAAAATCCAACTATATAAAATAAAAATCCAAATCGAACCTAGAAAAATTCTAGGATGTTACAGCTATTGATTGGGACGATAATTCTACACATTGCCCAACTGCACAAATAATATTGAATATTTCTTGGTTGAAACCCCACATGGGTGTTGGGATGATATTTGACGTACACTAATCCCAATTGTTTAGTGGTATGTCAATCGATTGGTTGACAGATTGCTGTAAGCATTAAATATTTATATTTAATGCTTATGCAGTTATGTAATGCACTCTGGATGATGGTTGACTTTGTTTGATTATTGTTGAGTATATGTGTGTATGAAATCCATATAAATAAAATTATATGGTAATTGACTGTGTCTAATTCCAATTCGGAAAGAACGAATATTTTAAATTGATGAATAATGAATATTTTAAAATAACTAATATTTTAAAATAATATTCAGTAATGGATCAAAATATGATTTTGATGTCCGATTTGGGATGGACACGAAAATATTGAAATATATGAAGCTATGTTGATTAGATTTGCGCCATTTTGACGCGAACGGTATTTATATCGATTTTATTCATTTTTATAATGAATATCAAAAAGGAAATCATTTCAAAATCTAATATTTTGAAATTATTACCACTTAATTATTATAATGATAAGGAATATTCAATTTTGATTTAAAATTGAAAATGAAGTTGGAATCGTTTTAAAACGAATTGATAAACGATTTATAAAATACGTTTTAAATGGAAATCGACGAAATATATATTATATATATAATATAATGGCCAGAATAGAAAGCGCCGCGCAGCTGGCTTTCGTGAGTTTCGACCATTGACTTCGAATGGACATTACGGGAGATCCGACCGTCTGATTCTCCTAAAACCAGAATCATTGGGTTCGTATCGAAAAGAGCTTTCCAGAATATAAGAGATTTGAAATCTAACGGTTGGATTTGGAATTAAGTCCAAATCAAATTTGGAAAAGGTCGTTATACGTGCAGTTCGATGACCATTTATGGAAATCGATTGAAAGGGCATTAATAAAATTATTAAAAATATTGATAATTTGTGTAAAATCATAATAAATGATTTGGAAAGAATTGGGATGAAAAATTCAATATTTGAAAAGATAAAAATATATTTTTATCAAAATGAACTAGTTACTAACTAGATTTTAAATCCAATAATTTCTAAAATAAAATAAATTGGATTTGAGAATGGTTTTAATATAACCAGAAATTTCCAACAAACAAATTGGATTGGATTTGGAATGGAAATAATCTTCGGAATATTTCGATATTGGATTCTGTGATAGTAATGACCCGGGTTTTTGTCGACCTTGGTTATCGCCATAAACTTAATGATGACAAACCAAACATTGAAAAATACTGGATGATTAATGAAAGAAATTAGAGGGTGAGGAAAGATAAGATAGAAACTTAGAATAGAAGAAGAAGATGAACACAACATCAGAGTAACACGAATCTCACAGCGGAACGAACAACATATAATAGATAATATATCCTTGAAATAAAATCATTATATGTATACAATAACATTATCAGAGTACAACACTTACACACAGCAGAAATAAAAATAGCTATATAATCCTGAAGCCTCCTGCTCTAAGCTCTTCAAGTATCTGTAAATCCCGACTACTTGACTGCCTATACAAAATTGGGCACCCAAGAGTTTAGGGAAAACAAAACAAAATAAACTCCGGGTCAGTCATGGGACTGGTATGAGTAAAACAGTTTAAAATAGTTCAAACAGGTAAATGATATCTCATAAGACCACCCCGTATAACGGAACGGGTTTTCCCTTATAAGAATCCAAATTATCTTTATATCAAAAACCTTTTGATATTATAATAATGTCTATCAACTACAATATATTAATCATCTAGCAGAAACGCTTTCATCTCACGTTCTACATATATAGTATACAATCAAAACCGCAAGCACGTATTGGGTAATGGATTTCCAACTATGATAAGGTATGGAACCACCTTTCGATTAGTGTACTCTAGGAACGATACACTGGAGTTCAACAAGAACATCTTGCAACTCAGCCACACATGACCGACCACTCATTTTGCTTGAGTGTATTGAATGTATATCACCAACGGTTGGGATCAGCAACCGTTTCCCGTATATATATGGGACAGCATTGATAGATTAAAGAACCAAATGAATATTCTCTAGATAGGTGATTATACACCCTACTTCGGAGCGACCGACTTAGCCATGCTGCCTGCCCAACTTCTGTCATTTACCGGATGTGAGGTTAGAAGCTACGCTTATCTTTTACATGCCACATCTTCATTCACTTTGAATGTCACATCGTCATACCCGCCAAATCACAAATTGATTTCCCCAAAAATACCACGGGTATACAGCTAAGAAAAACGAATTCCTCTGCCACCAAACATGAATACGTTTGAAGAGGTCAACTTACGCGATTTATTAGATATACTCTGTCTGACCTTCGTCCATACAAGTTGTCCTGGGACTGGACAAACCGAAGGCACTATTTTGTAAATAGGATAGCCATTGCATAACTCCGTCTTCAATCATCTTTGACATATATGATTCGCAAAGCTTATGCCAATACGGAGTGATTCTTCGAATAATAATCCAACCGGTCTCTCCATATTAACAACGTAAAATGGTCAAAACTTTGATAGTCTGTGATTTAAATATCAATGAAAAACACGTGTGCAGACAACGATATTATTTCCAAATGGAAATTCTACCAATCAATCATCAATCATATATATATATATATATTTCCTTATTTTCTATGTTTAGAAAATATACGTTAATGCTGGAAAACATTCCCATTGTTTATTTGCATATCACTATCATTTCACAACTATCAGTCCCTGACTGTAAACTAGTAGGAGAACAATTCTCTAAGTATAAACCCCGAAGGCCGAAACCAACATCAGATAGACACTTAGAAAACCATTCAATTTACTAATCTCTAGTTAGTTTCAAATTTTGTTTAACTCTATTTCGATTAACTCTAATTGAATAACTCTATTTGTTTAACTCATATTCGAATAACTAATTTTTGATTTAACTCCATTCGCCTAACTCTAGATCGCAGCGATCACAATGGTTACGCCTGATTCCCTCAGGAAACATCCGACCGCCGTAGGCTATCTGCAGCCCTGCGAATTACGCTAGCAGTCGTGCTAAATGGTAACTTATCCTGAATAACTATGTATGTTTTACTCTAATCGATTTTCTCTATCCATTTGCTAAATAAATATTCCTTTATCCTATTTATTTTCTAAATAAGTATTCTCCTTTATAATCTCCTATTTATTTTCTAAATACTTTATTTTCAAAATATTTCCTTTTTACAAAATCGGTTGATTTTAAAAAATTCCTTTATTTCAATATACATTGAAATATTTCTTTTTACATCCCAGGGTTTCTTACTATATTAAAAATATCGAATAACAATGATCAACATCATTCTAACACACAGAATCCATAACAGATTATATATTACATCATATATTACAATACATGAATAGAACAGTATTATAAATATTGAGGAATCCAGTCGGATTCCTCCAACCTGTTTCCCTGCATCCACAGAGGTTAGACACACGAATATAAAATATTCTATTAAACAGAATCAATATTCGATTAACGATTTATATATATATATATATATATATCGTTATCTACGATTTCAATCAATACACAAACAACTCAACCAACAGTTAACACACAGCAATCAGTCATCGTTTATCAGTTCTAAATATACGTTATAAAAATAGAACTGTTCAGAGTTGGTGAGTTTTACTCACTTTGGCAGTTCATCATTAAAGAACGATAAACTATTTGTTTGATTTTAATCAAACAATTTAATTCGCCATAAATTCATACGAGCCCCAATCCAGTCCCAGTCAGTTCCATTGGGTAGTGTCCGTCCATACGATCCCAATGGATCTTGTTTTGTCCAATTCTGATTACGTCTGAGCCAATTATTGAATTTACACATTTCAATACTTATAATTTAAATTGAACTAAACTTTGACTTTATTTAAATGGGCTCACCCTCCTTTCTAAAAGCCCACTACACATCAAACCGCACCCGTTCACTACGTCTTCCCCAAAACTTAAACCAGCAAACTGAAATGAACACCCCATTACCGCAACTTCACACACCACATTCTCCTCAATACTCCATGAAACTCAAATCGAACAACATCAATCTCTTCCATTACAAAATCTCCATCCCCTCATCCTATTTTCTTCTAGCTCGCACCACCCGACCAGCTTCCGTCGTTTAACTCTTTGGTCCAGGTACAGTGAAGTACCACAACTTTCTGCCACCGATTTCCCTCCGATTTTGCCAATACAACGTCCTCACCACTACAATCTCAATTACAAACCCATTTTCAACTCTTGCTTAACCAATTCGCGGAAATACCGAAACCTAGCTACTACTGTGAGACAAATCCGTGACCAACAACTGACGTTGAACCCTTTAAGTAGCATACCAGTTTGAAGAGGAAAGCATGGTGAGCCCAAATACATATATATTTGGATTTATAGATTTTTCCATGATTTTGTTTGTGAATTTTTCTTTGTTTTATTTTTGCTGTGTTCTTTAGTTTTTTGTGTGAACAAGAGTGGCTTTCTCATGTTTTAAATCATTGAGTGTGTGGTTGGTAAAGGAGTATGCGTGGCCTTCTTTTCACCAGAATTAGATTAGGATACTTTATATTGATTGATTTATTCATTTTTAATCCTACGTTATATGTATTTACCTTCTAAAAATTGGTATGATCACATATGATACCTAAAAATCACGAAACTGGACATACAACTAGAGTTTGACATTTCGGTCCCAACGAAACTGGTTTCGTCGAATTCCGACTCCGTTTGCTCACACATCGTATTTTTAACCGTTGAAATACTGACTGTTTTCCATTCTAAAAATCTGTACGGCAACACAGTGACTCTAAAAATCACCAAACTTGGAATCTAACATCTATTTGACATTACAGATCCAACAAAATTAGTTTCGTCGAATTCCAACTTCGTTTGCAAAAGTGGCTATTTTTAAAGCTCTAAATAGCCTATTTAAATATATAAATATATTTAAATTTAATATTTAAAAATAAATATTATCGTCTATATTCACAGTGGAATACCATACAGCTTCAGAATATTCCTATATGGATTTACAAGTCGATATTACATCGTTAGAGTTATATTGATGTTCGATTTCTATTTAAATCCTTAAATAAAATATAATTAGATCGTTATGGTCAGGGCGCTGCATTTCTGAGAATTTGGTTTGGACATAACTCAAAATCTACACGACGAAATCCCGATTTTTCTCTTCCACTATAAAGATATACTCCACCAGCTCCACACGTTTCTTGTTTCACAGAAATCCGATTTAAAACGAACCCTACATATTCAGTTGAAGTTCAAATCGCCAAATAGCGAACTGTCACGTCGTTTTGAGCTCTATTTTAATTATATTATAATTCTACGTTCAAACTGACGTCGATTGAATATATTCGTCAATATAATTCAACTCTAAGCTGAATTAAATCTTAGGGATGACCCAGTTCACAGAATATTGTGATTTCCAATATTTTTGATTATTTCTGAATTAAATATATTATTCTATTATTTAATATAATTAAATATTCACTTTGTCTAATTAAACGACGATTTTATTCCCTAAATCACTATTTATGTAATTAGATAAATTAATTATACAACCTCTGAAAATGCGGATCATTACATTCTTCCCCACTTAAAATAATTTCGTCCTCGATATTGCTAAGGTAGAGGACGACCCTATTTGTTGGAACTCCTAAGATTTGTTTACCCCTTATTTCTGATTTCAACTGAACCAATTAATATCGACTAAAATATTTATTCATTCCGATTAGCTAAAATTTTCAAAAATTCTAAAAAAATTCTAACACTTTAAATTTTCGGAAAATTTCGCCATTACCTACTTTGTACAGCCCTATCGGTAAAACCACAACTCGCCTCTCTAGGCCTTCTCCAACCCAAAAGAAAATCAAACAGCCAAGCGGCTTGCCAATTCGGCTCATAAACCTCATGCTTATACCAAATATAAACTTGTACCTTTTTGTCGAGCATATCAACTTTATCACTTCCATCTGCTGTTAATTCAGCACATACCAATGTTATCCTAACCAAATTCCAATCTATTTTTACCCACAAATCCATCCATTCGCTTATACCTAAGTCGAATTCAATTTCAAATTGATGCCATTACCAATTTAAATTCTTTACATACTATCCCATTATAATCCCAGATTATCTCTAATAAATTCTAATTCTACTTGACACCAATCTATTTCAATATGATTTTTACTTAACTGGCTTTTAATTCAATCTCAATTCTATTGACCATTACAAATCCTACTTTAATTTGTTTTAATTCACATAATCTATTTCTGGGAGTTTTTAAACAACTTAACCTTTTCCAAAAATCAAAATATTCAATTTGGAATATCAAAACAACTTGTTTTTCTCAAAACAATTCAAAAACAATCTCTTTGGTAGTAATCCGTCACTTACACACTTGAAAATGAACACCGATGATGTCATGATCAACATCGGAATCTATTTTCTAGCTATCGAAGTGAGTTCAATACTATATCACTTTTCAAAACCATTTCTGAATATTCCCATTTTGAAATCGATTCCAAATATCCTTTTAACATGTTGTAAACAATTTAAAATCTCCCAGGATCTTAAAGTTCTCACATACTTAATCCAGATTCATCTACAACACTTTTCCAATTTCTAGGATTTTAATTCCAATTTATTCTGATTTAAATTTAGATTTAACTCATCTGATTTCACGTATTTCACTTATATGAATTCTGATTGGTTATATTTAGCCATTTCACATGTTATAATCTTACTCGATTATAATCACAACCTATATATGATAATATATCACATATCCATATTATCTCGGTCCATCGTATTCAAGTGTTTATAAACCCCTACCGATACAGTGGATCAAACTGATCGACCAGAATTCATAAACAACTTAACCAATGAATCTCTACAATATAAAACCATTTTTATATCAAATACAAATACGCACTCGTATATATACACTCAAACTCAATCTAGGGTATTACTAACCCTATCTCTACCGAGTCATGCCACAGAGCCAAGGTAATACTTAACTTAAACTCTGATACCAACTATAATGACCCGGGTTTTTGTCGACCTTGGTTATCGCCATAAACTTAATGATGACTAACCAAACATCGAGAAACACTGGATGATTAATGAAAGAAATTAGAGGGTGAGGAAAGATAAGAAAGAAACTTAGAATAGAAGAAGAAGAAGAACACAACATCAGAGTAACACGAATCTCACAGCGGAACGAACAACATATAATAGATAATATATCCTTGAAAAAAAATCATTATATGTATACAATAACATAATCAAAGTACAACACATACAACACAACGGAAATAACTATAGCTATATAATCCTGAAGCCTCCTGCTCCAAGCTCTTCAAGTATCTGTAAATCCCGACTACTTGACTGCCCGTACAAAATTGGGCACCCAAGAGTTTAGGGAAAACAAAACAAAATAAACTACGGGTCAGTCATGGGACTGGTATGAGTAAAACAGTTTAAAACAGTTCAAGCAGGTAAATGATATCTCATAAGACCACCCCGTATAACAGAACGGGTTTTCCCTTATGAGAACCCAAATTATCTTTATATCAAAAACCTTTTGATATTATAATAATGTCTATCAACCACAATATATTAATCATCTAGCAGAAACGCTTTCATCTCATGTTCTACATATATAGTATACTATCAAAACCGCAAGCACGTATTGGGTAATGGATTTCCAACTATGACAAGGTGATCGACGCTAGTCTATGAATTAGAAAAGCGCGACATTCGTAATAAATTCTGCAAGCATACAGGTGTGTAGCATACAGGTCGAACACAGGGAGGAAAGTTAAATTTTATTATTTATATGTTTCGTGGGCGTGTTAGACGAACTTTGGAGGTTGATTTTGAAAATAAAACAAAACAAAATTAAAACTGTGATTTGATTCAGAACAGATCTAACTGAACCGACGATCAGATCACAATTTCAATGGAAAAGAAATAAAACTATGAATTAGATTTGAATCTAATCAAATCCAATTTGACCTAAGAAAATAATAAAAGCAGAAATTGAAATTGCAGAAATTGAAATAACAAACAAGAATTAAAATTAGGATTTCCGCTGAATCTAATCAGACGGTAAATCACTAATGCAAATAAGTGCAAAATACAAATAGTGTTCTACCGAATCTAATCGTACAGACAACACTAGTTGCTAAGAAAACAAAAAAATGCAGAAAATAAAAGAGAAAGAAGAACTTTTATTAGAACAATGGAATAAGAGGTGAGATAGGATGGTGGCTACAAGGTTATTACAAGGGTATATATAGGGTAGATAGCCAAACCCTAACCCTAACCCTAATGGTACATGGGCCTGGTCATTACACCACTAATTAGTTACAATGAGAAACATAAATGGGCCTTTGATAATTAAAGCAATTTTGGGCCTTTTCTCTTTTTCCTCTTGATTCCTTGACATTTCTTCATTGATTTGTGATGTTCAAAGCCTTTTTATCAATCATTTTCTTGTCCAACAGCAACTAGATGTGATATCTTCATCTACAATTCTTCAAAATGCAAATACACAGCAAATTGAACTCTATTTCTCTACATTTCTGGTTGCATGCGGGCTGGGTTGGACTATCTGTAAAAGTAACAAAACAATACCCAAGTAATATTTATTTATATACAAAAGACGAGATATGAGAGCATAAAACAAACACATTTCTATGTCAATCAAATACCCCCACACTTGTCTTTTACTCGTCCTCGAGTAAAAAGAAAATGAAAAACTAACTAGATAGGTCACACTTTCGTAGGAAACACGATTGCATTGAGCGCATGCAACAAGCCGTTAAACCTCTAGGTGTCCCTAGTAGGACGAGTGGTGTCTCGTGAGGGTTTTCAGCGGATACTACCCACAAAATCCAAATGCAGTATGCTATGATTCTAATGAAACTACATGAATGCAATGAACATATGCAAATAAAAACGAAAAATGAAAACACGACTTGTTTCAAGAAAGTGGTACAACAAATTAAGTTAACAATTTCTAATCAGTTGATTTTATTTTAGATACCTCAACTTGTCACAAATTTTCAATACAAATCAAGTTTTCAAATGTTAAATTCCAGTTTGGCCAGTTAGTTCGGTCGATAACATAGTGCAGCCATGAAATAAATTCTTAGTTTGCTTGGCACAGTTTGCAAAGTGGTATTCTAATTTTCTCATGTATGGCTAGTCAAATCAATAAGGTCAAGAAGTGTTTGGGTATCATCGCTTATTCTTTATTCTATAAAATTTTAAGATTTATGATTAAGTACATACACCTAACTAAAAAGACCAAGGTTTACCACCCATGCACTGCCTCGCGGACTAACGGAGAGTAGGTAAAGAGCTTGGCGGATTGTGCAGGCCAACTTTGACTTTGTCAACAACGTGTCGGTAATCCTTAGGTGTCCAATCTCATAGAATGAGACCAAGATATTCCAACTTTGACTTTGTCAACAACGTGTCGGTAATCCTTAGGTGTCCAATCTCATAGAATGAGACCAAGATATTCCGACTTTGACTTTGTCAACAACGTGTCGGATAGAGCTTGGCGGGTTTGCACACCAACGCTTGATATACAAGCAATGTTGGATACCCTTGGAATACTATTATTATTATTGTCGAAAATATAAGCACAAAAGAGAGTTATGCGAATTCAACTTAACACAACTTAGTTTTAAAGATTTGAAAAGCCAATATAAGTATTTTAAGTCCTCCACTTATTTAAACAAAGTCTACAATATAGAATAGATTTCATGGCCATCACCTAAGAATCTCCCTATGTACCGGTTACACTATTATCCCTCAAGATTAAACTTTTCATTATATTTCGTATTCGATCTAAGTTGAGAGAGAAAAATACTATCAACTGGCTACAAATTGTAAACTTATTTTGCTGTATCAATTGAAAATGAGTCGTATTTCAAAAAAAAAAATTTATGGTATGTTACTACAATCTAAAATGTATGAAGGTCCTACTTAAATGGCTGAAAATAAAAAGAAATAAAAACAAAGAGAAATGAAAATGGATGAAATGCAGACTCCCCCCCACACTTGAGTCAGACAGTGTCCCAACTGTCTAAGGCAGAAAAACAAAAATAAAATGAAAAAAACTGAAAAAGAAAAGAAAAAGAACGTGTACCACCTGATTTCATGGTGGATGATCATGAAGATCGATAGAGTCATCTTCGTCATATTGCTCGAATTCCAAAAATGGTTTCAGTCGTTGACCGTTTACTTTGACGACTCTTCCATCCCTAGGATTTTCAATTTCAACCGCTCCATGAGGGTATACTGTTTTCACGACATAAGGTCCAGTCCATCGAGATCTAAGTTTTCCGGGAAACAAGTGAAGTCTAGAGTCATATAAAAGAACTTTTTGACCTATGTTGAATTCCTTACGAAGTATGTTTTTGTCATGTTGGGCTTTGGTTCTTTCTTTGTAGATTTTCGCATTTTCATACGCCTCATTTCTTAATTCCTCTAATTCTGAAATTTGTAACTTCCTGTGTGAGCCGGCTTTTTCTAAGTCAAAGTTCAAAAATTTTATGGCCCAAAGAGCACAATGCTCTAATTCAAGAGGTAAGTGACAGGCCTTTCCAAAGACTAATCGATATGGTGACATCCCTAGATTGGTTTTATAAGCAGTGCGAAAAGCCCAAAGTGCATCAATCAGTTTTACAGACCAATCTTTTCTATTGGAATTCACGATTTTTTCAAGAATTTGTTTGATTTGTCTATTGGAAACTTCTACTTGTCCACTAGTTTGTGGATGGTAAGGTGTTGGCAGCTTGTGCGTGATTGAGTATTTCTTGAGCAAGGACTCAAAAGCACGATTACAGAAATGAGTGCCATTATCGCTAATGATAGCCCGAGGTGTACCAAAGCGTGAAAAGATGTTTTCTTTGAGGAATTTGACAACAACCTTGTTGTCGTTGGTTTTGGTCGGAATGGCTTCAACCCATTTTGAGACATAATCTACCGCAAGCAAGATGTAAAGATTCCCAAATGAATTAGTGAATGGTCCCATGAAATCGATGCCCCAAACATCGAATAACTCAATCACTAAAATGGGGTTGAGAGGCATCATGTTTCGCTTAGAGATTCGACCCGTTCTTTGACATCGCTCACATTTAGAGCAAAATTCGAAAGCGTCACGGAAGAGTGTGGGCCAATAAAAACCGCTTTGCAAAACTTTTGCAGCAGTTTTTCTTGCTCTAAAATGACCGCCACAAGCATGGTCATGTGAGAAAGAGAGAATACTTTGGTGTTCATGATCGGGCACACACCTTCGAATGATTTGGTCTGGACAGTATTTGAAAAGATATGGGTCATCCCAATAGAAGTTTCGAACTTTTGAGAGAAATTTTTGTTTATCTTGTTTCGACCATTCAGCGGGCATTTGTTGTGTGACAAGATAATTCACAATGTCAGCGTACCAAGGGGTGTTAGAGATTGAAAGGAGTTGTTCGTCAGGAAAATAGTCATTGATTTGAGTGTCGTTATCATTTTCGTGCGCAATTCGAGAGAGATGATCAGCTACGACATTTTCAGAACCCTTTTTATCTCGTATTTCTATGTCAAACTCCTGAAGAAGAAGGATCCAACGGATCAAGCGGGCCTTGGCATCCTTCTTAGAAAGCAAATATCGTAAGGCAGCATGGTCAGTGTAAACTATGACTTTGGATCCTATGAGATATGGTCTGAATTTCTCAAGAGCGAAGACAACTGCCAAAAATTCTTTTTCAGTAGTTGAGTAATTAAGTTGGGCCTCGTTTAAGGTTTTGCTGGCGTAATAAATGACTCGAGGGAGTTTATTAATACGCTGACCCAAGATGGCTCCAATAGCAAAATCAGAAGCGTCGCACATAAGTTCGAAGGGTTGAGTCCAATCAGGAGGTTGAATGATGGGAGTTGTGGTCAAGAGTGATTTAAGAGTTTCAAAAGATGTTTTGCAATCATTGGAAAATTCAAACTTTACGTCTTTGGCAAGTAAATTCGAGAGAGGTTTTGAAATTTTTGAGAAATCCTTAATGAATCTTCTATAGAATCTTGCATGGCCAAGAAATGAACGAACATCTTTGACAGACTTAGGAGGAGGTAAATTAGCAATCAAATCGATTTTGGATTTATCGACTTCTAAGCCATCTTTGGAGACGACATGACCTAGAACCATCCCCCTTTTTACCATAAAGTGGCATTTCTCCCAATTAAGCACGAGTGATTTCTCCTTACAACGCTTAAGGACGAGTTCTAGATGAGTGAGACATTGGGAAAAAGATGATCCATATATTGAAAAATCGTCCATGAATATTTCCAAGAATTCTTCCACCATATCAGAGAAAATACTCATCATACACCTTTGGAAAGTTGCGGGGGCATTACAAAGACCAAAAGGCATGCGACGATAAGCAAAGGTTCCAAAGGGACAAGTAAAGGTGGTCTTATGTTGATCTTCTAAAGCAACAGGAATTTGGTTATAGCCAGAGTATCCATCGAGAAAACAGTAGTACTCATGTCTCGCTAAGCGTTCGAGCATTTGGTCAATAAAAGGCAAGGGAAAATGGTCTTTTCGTGTGGCTGAGTTAAGCTTTCGATAGTCGATGCACACACGCCATTTGGTTTTGATTTTTGTTGGGACGAGTTCATTACTGTCGTTTTTGATCACTGTGACTCCCGACTTCTTTGGTACAACTTGTACCGGACTCACCCAAGTACTGTCAGAGATGGGATAGATGATGTTATTGTCTAGACATTTGATTATCTCCTCCTTGACCACTTCTCTCATGTTTGGGTTTAATCGCCTTTGAGCCTCACGGGTGGGTTTAGCCTCATCAACTAAATGTATGCGATGTTCCACAATTGATGGGCTAATTCCTTTTATATCGCTAATTTCCCACCCCAAGGCGTCCTTATTTTCCCGCAAGGTATCCAAAAGTCTTTCTTCTTGGTCCTCGGTAAGATCGGAAGCCAAGATTACGGGAAAAGTTTTTGAAGAGTCTAGGTAGGCATACTTAAGGTCTGGTGGCAAGGGTTTGAGGTCTAACTTAGGAAGTTCTTGTGTATAAACATTGGTCAACATTCCTTGGTTAGATTCAGGTGGCGAAGTGTCGGAGTCAAGAATTTTGTTTAGTTCAGAAATGTATTCGAGTTCGTCGAAATCAGGGTTGAAATGGTCAAGACACATTTTCAGGGCTTCAGAAGTGTCACTTGAGATTTCATCAACTGTGGTTTGAATCATGTCAATTTCATCGATCTCAAAATCCCTAGGTTGTTTGTTGAGATTAAAGATGTTTAGCTCAATGGTTAGGTGCCCGAAGGAAAGTCGAAGTTGACCATTCCTACAATTAATGACAGCATTAGAGGTTGCTAAGAAAGGGCGTCCTAAGATCAGTGGTATTTGAACGTTGGGATTTGAGACAGGCTCTGTTTCTAGAACTATAAAATCGACAGGGAAGTAAAACTGTTCGATCTGTATCAAGACGTCCTCGATAATTCCCAATGGCTTTTTGACAGATCGATCGGCTAGTTGGAGTGTGATGTTTGTTGGTTTAATCTCTCCTAGTCCAAGTTGACGATAGACAGTATAAGGGAGAAGGTTGACACTGGCACCAAGGTCGAGTAGGGCACGAGAGATGTGAGTGTTTCCTATTTTACAATCAATCGTAGGGTAGCCAGGGTCTTTATACTTGACTGGGGCAAGGTTCGAAAGAACAGAGCTTGTATTCGCAGTTAGAAAGGCGGTTTTTGGGACATTGGTCGCACGTTTTTGTGTGCACAATTCCTTAAGACATTTGGCATATTGAGGGATTTGTTCAATGGTGTCTAAAAGAGGAATGTTCCCCGGCAACGGCGCCAAAAACTTGATCGACGCTAGTCTATGAATTAGAAAAGCGCGACATTTGTAATAAATTCTGCAAGCATACAGGTGTGTAGCATACAGGTCGAACACAGGGAGGAAAGTTAAATTTTATTATTTATATGTTTCGTGGGCGTGTTAGACGAACTTTGGAGGTTGATTTTGAAAATAAAACAAAACAAAATTAAAACTGTGATTTGATTCAGAACAGATCTAACTGAACCGACGATCAGATCACAATTTCAATGGAAAAGAAATAAAACTATGAATTAGATTTGAATCTAATCAAATCCAATTTGACCTAAGAAAATAATAAAAGCAGAAATTGAAATTGCAGAAATTGAAATAACAAACAAGAATTAAAATTAGGATTTCCGCTGAATCTAATCAGACGGTAAATCACTAATGCAAATAAGTGCAAAATACAAATAGTGTTCTACCGAATCTAATCGTACAGACAACACTAGTTGCTAAGAAAACAAAAAAATGCAGAAAATAAAAGAGAAAGAAGAACTTTTATTAGAACAATGGAATAAGAGGTGAGATAGGATGGTGGCTACAAGGTTATTACAAGGGTATATATAGGGTAGATAGCCAAACCCTAACCCTAACCCTAATGGTACATGGGCCTGGTCATTACACCACTAATTAGTTACAATGAGAAACATAAATGGGCCTTTGATAATTAAAGCAATTTTGGGCCTTTTCTCTTTTTCCTCTTGATTCCTTGACATTTCTTCATTGATTTGTGATGTTCAAAGCCTTTTTATCAATCCTTTTCTTGTCCAACAGCAACTAGATGTGATATCTTCATCTACAATTCTTCAAAATGCAAATACACAGCAAATTGAACTCTATTTCTCTACATTTCTGGTTGCATGCGGGCTGGGTTGGACTATCTGTAAAAGTAACAAAACAATACCCAAGTAATATTTATTTATATACAAAAGACGAGATATGAGTGCATAAAACAAACACATTTCTATGTCAATCACAAGGTAAGGAACCACCTTTCGATCAGTGTACTCTAGGAACAATACACTGGAGTTCAACAAGAACATCTTGCAACTCAGCCACACATGACCGACCACTCATTTCGCTTGAGTGTATCGAATGTATATCACCAACAGTTGGGATCAGCAACTTTTCCCCATATATATAGGACAGCATTGATAGATTAAAGAAGCAAATGAATATTCTCTAGATAGGTGATTATACACCTTACTTCGGAGCGACCGACTTAGCCATGCTGCCTGCCCGACTTCTGTCATTTACCGGATGTGAGGCTAGAAGCTACGCTTATCTTTTACATGCCACATCTTCATTCACTTTGAGTGTCACATAGTCATACCCGCCAAATCACAAATTGATTTCCCTAAAAATACCACGGGTATACAGCTAAGAGAAACGAATTCCTCTGCCACCAAACGTGAATACGTTTGAAGAGATCAACTTACGCGATTTATTAGATATACTCTGTCAGACCTTCGTCCGTACAAGTTATCCTGGGACTGGACAAACAGAAAGCATTATTCTGTAAACAGGATTGCCCTTGCATAAGTCCGTCTTCAATCATCTTTGGCATATATGATTCACAAAGCTTATGCCAATACGGAGTGGTTCTTCGGATAATAATCCAACCTATCTCTCCATATTAACAACGTAAAATGGTCAAAATTTGATAGTCTATGATTTAACTATCAAAGAAAAACACGTGTGTAGACAACGATATTATTTCTAAATGGAAATTCTACCAATCAATCATCAATCATATGTGTGTGTGTGTATATATATATCCTTATTTTCTATGTTTAGAAAATATACGTTAACGCTGGAAAACATTCCCATTGTTTATTTACATATCACTATCATTTCACAACTATCAGTCCTTGACTGTAAACTAGTAGGAGAACAATTCTCTAAGTATAATCCGCAAAGGCCGAAACCAACATCAGATAGACACTTAGAAAACCATTCAATTTACTAATCTCTAGTCAGCTTCTAATTTTGTTTAACTCTATTTCGATTAACTCTAATTGAATAACTCTATTTGTTTAACTCTTATTCCAATAACTAATATTCGATTTAACTCCATTCGCTTAACTCTAGATCGCAGCAATCACAATGGTTACGCCTGATTCCCTCAGGAAACATCCGACTGCTGTAGGCTATCTGCAGCCTTGCGAATTACGCTAGCAGTCGTGCTAAATGGTAACTTAGCCTGAATAACTATGTATGTTTTACTCTAATAGATTTTCTCTATCCATTTACTAAATAAATATTCCTTTATCTTATTTATTTTCTAAATAAATATTCTCCTTTATAATCTCCTATTTATTTTCTAAGTACTTTATTTTCAAAATATTTCCTTTTTATAAAATCGGTTGATTTTATAAAATTCCTTTATTTCAATATACATAAATATTTCTTTTTACATCCCAGGGTTTATTATGATATTAAAAATATCGAATAACAATGATCAACATCATTCTAACACACAGAATCCATAATAGATTATATATCGCATCATATATTACAATACATGAACAGAACAGTATTATAAATATTGAGGAATCCAGTCGGATTCCTCCAACCTGTTTCCCTACATCCACAGATGTTAAACACACGAATATAAAATATTCTATTAAACGGAATCAATATTCGATTAATGATTTATATATATATCGTTATCTATGATTTCAATCAATACACAAACAACTCAACCAACAGTTAACACACAACAATCAGCCATCGTTTATCAGTTCTAAATATACGTTATAAAAATAGAACTGTTCAGAGTTGGTGAGTTTTACTCACTTTGGCAGTTCATCGTTAAAGAACGGTAAACTGTTTGTTTGATTTGAATCAAACAATTTAATTCGCCATAAATTCATACGAGCCCCAATCCACTCCCAGTCAGTTCCATTGGGTAGTGTCCGTCCATACGATCCCAACGGATCTTGTTTTGTCCAATTCTGATTATGTATGAGCCAGTTATTGAATTTAAAATTTTCAATACTTATAATTTAAATTGAACTAAACTTTGACTTTATTTAAATGGGCTCACCCTCCTTTCTAAAAGCCCACTACACATCAGACCGCACCCGTTCACTACGTCTTCCCCAAAACTTAAACCAGCGAACTGAAATGAACACCCCATTACCGCAACTTCACACATCATTCTCCTCAATACTCCATGAAACTCAAATCAAACAACATAAATATCTTCCATTTCAAAATCTCCATCACCTCATCTTATTTTCTCCTAGCTCGCACCACCCGACCAGCTTCCGTCGTTCAACTCTTCGGTCCAGGTACAGTGAAGTACTGCAACTTTCTACCACCGATTTCACTCCGATTTTGCCAATATAACGTCCTCACCACCACAATCTCAATTACAAACCCATTTTCAACTCTTGCTTAACCAATTCGCGGAAATACCGAACCCTAACTGCTACTGTGAGAAAAAGCCGTGACCAAAACTAACGTCGAACCCTTTAAGTAGCATACTAGTTTGAAGAGGAAAGCATGGTGAACCCAAATACATATAGATTAGGATTTATGGATTTTTCCATGATTTTGTTTGTGAATTTTTCTTTGTTTTATTTTTGCTGTGTTCTTTAGTTTTTTTGTGAACGAGAGTGGCTTTCTCATGTTTTAAATCATTGAGCGTGTGGTTGGTAACGGAGTATGCGTGGCCTTCTTTTCACCAGAATTAGATTAGGATATTTTATATTGATTTATTTATTCATTTTTAATCCTACGTTATATATATTTACCTTCTAAAAATCGGTACGATCACATATGGTACCTAAAAATCACGAAACTGGACATACGACTAGAGTTCGACATTACGGTCTCAACGAAACTGGTTTCGTCGAATTCCGACTCCGTATGCTCACACATCGTATTTTTAACCGTCGAAATACTGACTGTTTTCCACTCTAAAAATCTATACGGCCACACAGTGACTCTAAAAATCACCAAACTTGGAATCTAACAACTATTTGACATTGCAGATCCAACAAAATTAGTTTCGTCGAATTCCGACTTCGTTTGCAAAGGTGGCTAATTTTAAAGCTCTAAATAGCCTATTTAAATATATAAATATATTTAAATTTAATTAAATTTAATATTTAAAAATAAATATTATCGTCTAACTTCACAATGGAATACCATACAGCTTCAGAATATTCCTATATGGATTTACAACTGACATTACATCGCTAGAGTTATATCGATGTTCGATTTCTATATAAATCCTTATATAAAATATAATTAGATCGTTATGGTCAGGGCGCTGCATTTCTGAGAATTTGATTTGGACATGACTCAAAATCTACATGATGAAATCCCTATTTTTCTCTTCCACTAGAAAGATATACTCCACCAGCTCCACACGTTTCTTGTTTCATAGAAATCTGATTTAAAACGAACCCTGTATATTTAGTTGAAGTTCAAATCGCCAAATAGCGAACTGCCGCGTCGTTTCGAGCTCTATTTTAATTATATTATAATTCTACGTTCAAACTGACATCGATTGAATATATTCGTCAATATAATTCAACTCTAAGCTGAATTAAATCTTAAGGATGACCCAGTTCACAGAATATTGTGATTTCCAATATTTTTGATTATTTCTGAATTAAAAATATTATTCTATTATTTGATTTAATTAAATATTCACTTTGTTTAATTAAACGACGATTTTATTCCCTACATCACTATTTATGTAATTAAATAAATTAATTATACTACCTCTGAAAATGCGGGTCATTACAGTGATTATACGGATATTGTTAGGGAAATTTAGAAGATATATTTTATATCGTTATTTCCAATACGATATTTGTTGGTTTCAGAATTTGATATTAAATATAAGTCGATATAATTTCTATTCATAGCCTTGTATTTAGTATCAAATTGGATTTTGGGTTTGTCGTGAATGGTGTCTTTATTAACACCGTTCTTAAACCCAATGGAGAAAAGAATAAATCTTTTAATTAAGATCTAGAGAAGTTTCCAATTAATTAATATTTAATTGGAATTGAGTGAAAGAATTGGATTTTTGAGTTTATCATGAATGGTGTTTTCAATAACACTTGTTCTTTAACCCGATTAATAGTGAAATGTGATTTGGAATTTATAAATCTTTTTATTAAGATTTAACGGGAATTTTCAAAGCAAAGTTTTCCAATTAATTAATATTTAATTGGAATTGAATGGAATTCGATTTGATAATAATCGAAGTGAGCTTCTGTGGAGGAAGACTATTAAGATAAATGGAATTTAAAAGGCTTTGTCGTTATTCCATTTATATTATTAGCCGGATACAAAAATTGATATCGATTATATATATATATTGATTTGTTTTCCGTGAAGATTCCATAATTAATAGAAGGTGATTTGGGTTTATTGTGAACTGTGTTTTAAATGACATTAGTTCTTTAACCCAGTTAAAGACAGGATTACATGTCTAACATTGTATTTCGAACTGTATGGTTGATCTCGGCTAAATATATATCTGTTTGGTAGCGGAGAATTTATTCTCTTGCTTAACACCCTTCTCTAAGACATACGAGCTTAGAGGTTATATATCGGCTGAAATCAATAGTACGGTGTAGATTGTCGATGCGGCGTGTTTGTGTTTTAAAGTTAAATAATCATTAATATTGATTTTTGGGAAGATTAAAACTAAGTGGAGTTTTAATGAATCTTTAATTTGATTGAAAAGAGAATGTGAGAATTTAAATTATCAAATTCGGGAAATGATCAAGAATGGAGTAGCACCAGTTTTACTCCAAGCGATAGTTAAATATTTAATTAGATCTGAACGTGAAATGGTAATTAAATTTACCGATAACACCGTGGTGTTAGATATGGAGCATAATCAGTTTTTCTCCACGGGATGAATAGGTTTGGATTAGGAAATTAAACAAAAGATTACTTCGGTAAGGTTCGCTAATCCCGACTACTTGATAAACATTAATTTGGTTTAGAAACGATATCCAAAGGAAGATTAAAGAATAAATTTAAAGAATTTATCTTTGATAAAATAAATGGGAACCATTCCCAAAGGATGTGAATATTTGAATAAAATAATATTTTGAATTGGAGTGAGGCGCATGTTGTGTTTTTATAGCACTTGTTTATTATATATGCGAGTTATTAGGAAAGGCCGGGTTTATACCCATTCTGAATAACTGATGTGATGATAAGTCGACGATGAAGACAGTGGTTGAAGACCGGAAGTCTTCACATCGTTTGGATGATTACTGATGCCTTGATTGGGCAGTACACCCAAGACAAGGTAACAAGTGGTGATAATCTAGATGTACTTGGAGATCGACCGGATATGCGAGGACCTCTATCCTGTATTGGACATATGGGACGAGGAATAAGGTGCCTCCGATTTCGTTCAGACCCAAGACGAACTAGTAAATGGATGTGTGTTTGACATTGGATTTTATTATATGTTGATTGATCTCTATTAAATATATATCTATTTGGTGGAGGAGAATTTAATCTCTTCCTAAACACCTTTCTCTGAGACGTATGAGCTCAGAGGTTATATATCGATAGACATTTGTCGCATAGCGCGAATTGCCGGTGTGGCATACTAAGATGCAAATGATCAAGGCTTATGTTGAAAAGAAGAGTCTTGTGATTGATGATAAAAGCACGACCTTAAAGAGCATAGCTTTGTGGATAGCATTAATTCATGAGCTTCACACCCTGGTGTGAACAAGAAACAGGAGAGGACTGCAGGGAGGACATGCGTTTCTTTCTAGCTAAGTGTTGTCATGGTATTAAGCCCAGACATTTTTACTTATGTGGATGATGGAAAGCGAGGCGCCTCGGATATATCGGTCACTACGAGACTGATGGATGATATGGTCGACATACTGACCAGATTTACACCCCATAGGGCTGGGAAACGTATTGTTCAGGAATTACCAATCCTCAAACGTAAGAGAGGACTGACCCTGAAGAACCAAGGTGCAGTTGCGGCTGATCCTGAGGCTCGGGATAGAGAGTCTCGAATTTGGTAAGGACGATGCCTTGCCTTGATTCATGATGGAAATCCAACTTCCAATACATGACATTTCGGTTTTGATTATAGAGCCTAGTATCGCGACATGATAGATGGTACCCATGCCGCCTATGATTGATACATTTATATTTGAAATTGTTTTATACACTATGCACTTATAATAGTATCAAATGATTTGTTTTAAACGTACCAAGCATGTTTGGCTATTATAAGGGAAAACTCTATCCTCCCGCTTGCGTTGCATTGTGTGATGGGACCTGAGTCTTATAATAGCTTTATTTTTCCAAAAAGAATTTCCCTGCTTGTTTTATGTACTGGTATTCTTGGGAGGAAACCCTTTCCGTGTTATAGTCGTGGTCCCTTGATTTACCAAATTTTAAATTAAAGTTTTAAATAACTATTTTCATTCTCACACCAGTCACATGACTAACCTGGAGTTTATTGTTTTAACCTAAACTCTGCGTGCCCCTATTTTCCACACGGGCAGCTAGTAGTTTTGGTTTTGTAGATATTATATTCACAGGATCCTATTTTGCAGCTGAAGCTATATTCAGAACGCTCTGTATCTTTGTTTTTCTTATAGTTGTGTTATGTATTATTTTTCCGCTGCTCTGTATTTAATTGTAATTGAAACCTCTGATATTTTTCTGATGTAAATTATTTATTCATACTCAGTCATATTCTTGTACTCTGATGTAATTGGTGTAATAAGCAATTAAATGTTCTTCTGTTTGTCTTCTGATTTGTCGTGTTCTCAACTCAATCCGGGCTTCCCGTAAGGGAAAGTTTGGGTCACGTTAGTTGGTATCAGAGCTTTGGTTTACAGAGCTTGAGAACAAGACATATTAGAACCAAACGAAATAATTCATCAGAGTTTGGACTAGTAATATCCAATGAGAATGACTCATTAGAGACAGGATCTGTAGTACCCTAGAACGAGTGTGAAGAGTAGTGTTTCTAAAATAAAAATCCAAACAAATTTTTGTTTTGAAAATTTATATTGTAAATATTTGAATATTTATTTTAGATTGATTGGAACAATCGGGTATATGGAGATTTTGAATATACGCGTAATTAACGTGTATTCGAAGCCCCAAATATACTGGATAGATATAGAAACACACTCTACTCGCTCGGGGATAATTCTTGTGATGTCCGGACATCATCAGGATTTATGTTCGTCGAAAGTGGGATATCTATATATTTCCAATTGACTGGTGTGAGAACCAAAACTAGAAAGGATTTATTGTTTGTGAATTGGCATCAAAAATACAATTTTTGTATAGATATAAAAGTTATGTGTTTGAAACGATAATCAACAAATTGATTGCTGATTGTGTTGTTTGATTATTGGTTTGATTAATTAAAATTTTGAACCATTAAGCCAAATTGAATCAAAATATTGAACTGAATTGAAAATGGATTGAATGCATATACATGTATATACATTGAACAGGTCATAGCAGGGAAGCTAAGCCGAGGAATAAAATTGTATGCCCGACAAATAGGTACATGTTTACTAATTTATTGGGTTTTGGTGATTTAATGAGCCGATTAGCTAGCTGCATGGTTTTTCCTTTTTCTTTTGGATTGATGAGGGCGCTGCATGGCTAGTTGCGGTTTTAAATGTCTCTGCGTACAAAGGAGGTTATGGCAAAAAAAATCGAAAATTTAGGGTGTTAGCCAAATTTTTGAAAAGTTAGAAAATTCTTAGAAACTGAAAAGTTGAAGAATGAAAGCCAAACTGAAAGTTGAGTTGGTTATTTAAACAACTTTCAGCTCCATTCATTTTCGAGGACGAAAAGATTTTAAGTGGGGGAGATTGTAACAACACTGAAAATCGAAACCAATTTAAAATTTTTATTTTAGCTATTTAAATGGATTTTGAATATTTAAAATGATTTATTTTAAATAATAACAATTTAAAATTTATTTAAACTGAAGTTAGAACAAATAAATTTATTTTAATTATAAAACGAGTCTGAAATGGCGTGGTAGTTTGAAAATTCGATTTCAAAATTCAAATGAATGTACATGATTCAAAAGAAATCAAATTTCTGTAAAACCCAGAAATATTTGAATCTGTTTGAAAATATCTTTCCAATAAATGTAAAAAATCCAGATTTCATAACGGGAATAAAAAGTTATGTCCAGTTGAAAATTCAGAATAGTCGCTATGGAATTAAATATAAATAAAGCCCTTAAAAATAACTGTTTCGCAAACGACCTCCGTTTTCAATGAAACCACTTTTGTTGGATCCGGAATGTCAAATTATTGCTAGGTTCCAATTCTCATAATTTTTGGAAACAATATGTGAGCTAGGTGAATTTAAACGTGTCTGGTCAATTTTGTTTGAATTTAATCGACTGGAAAATGGCCATTTTTCAAACGGTCTCCAAATTGGACGAAATTAGTTTTGTTAGGACCGTATCATCAAAACATAGCTAGATTTATTTTTCTGGAATTTTTGGAGTCAGTATGTGGCCCCGGTAAATTAAAATGTACGTTGAAATCAATTTTAAACGTTATATTAACTTATATTTTAATTTTGATGAAAACTAATCGTAACAATCTGTAATGACCCGGATCCTTATAGGTTAATTTTTGAATATTTAATATTTAATTTAAATATTGGGTGGATAATATAAGTGGAATTTTATATTTAAGTTATCGATTTAATAATCAATTTCGATTTAATATCGAATATATTAAAATAACAGAATACGAAAATGGATTTAGATGAATTCAAAATTTAATTTGAATTGAATACAGTTCAAATAATTAATGGGAAATTTTATTTGAATTTATAACGATAATAATATTAATTTATTGTCGAAGAAATTAATTGGTTTGAAATTTAATTTATATCAATTTAAAATAATACTTGTTCCGGATGATCGAACTGGACTTCGATACTTATCCCAGTGGGTTCAGAATAGTGGTTTTACCCTAGAATTGACAGTTGTTGGGTTTAGAAAGGAGTTCGCAGTCAAGGATCATTTCATTTTTTAGGATACAGTTTAATTTAATTAAATTAAATTAAGTTGTGTGGACCAAATAAACCCACCGTGTTCCCCTTTAATTCCACAAACAAGATAATACCGTGCCTTCCCTCATATCCACAAAACAATTGAAACCGTGTTCTTCTATTACCACACAACCAAATTGAAACCGTGCCTCTTTTACTTCCACGAACCAAATCGAATCTGTGTCCCTCTTTAATACCACCTACCAAATCAAACATTCCAGATATAAATCAAAAACCGAAGTCCCCATTCTCGAAATCAAATCGAAATAAAACCAAAAGCAAACAGGATCTCGTGGAGCTCGCAGGGGGGTTCGAAGAGGGATTCGGAGGTAGCGATCGATCTGGGCAGCGCCTGAGTTGTAGAGGGGGTGTTAACTACGTGAGGGATCTGATGCTAGGTATAGGAGGTCGAAGGTTCGAAATATGTACTGGGGGAACTCGCGATGCCTCTGTTGCTCGAGATGCTTACTTTTGCTCAAAATTAAGAGTAGCGCATCTTCCTAACGTCTGGCGATTTCGATGAAGGTGGAGCTCGAGTTTTGAAATCAGGTGGAGACTGCTTGTTTGTCATACGATGGTGCGTGGTAGGGTTTGTTGAAGCTCGCGATGGTTGGGGTATTCCGGTAGAGCGATGGGTGTTCCATGGGTGACTGCGGTTTCAGAAAAGGCCAGAGCTGATACAGCTATGCTTTCAATGGGATGACCGAGATGGTCTGGAGTTCGAAAATAGCTATGTACATATCACAGTCTGTTCACTGAAGAAGGATTAAGCAGTAAGGTTGGATGATCGGGAAGTTGGATATTGGATTCGTAATTTGAGATCTTACAACCAGGAATTGAAATGGCAATCAAAATAGATCGGCGAAAATAAAATATCACGGTGAGTAAATCTCACTCACCTTTTATTCATAAATTATTTTTATCAGTTAAAAATAATTGTTTGTTGTTATTGGATGCATTTAAATATTGTTATGGCTATTATAAAATATTTATTAGTTATTTAGGCTGGATGTATATATATATATATATATTGGTTTGGTAGTTGGATTTTTCCCGCAGTATCATTAGCGGTTGCCCGCGGTATCATAGCGGATGATTACCCTATGCGCCCCACGCCATGATTAGTGGATGACCTTCATACCGCGATATCCTGCCTCGAAGCAGGATGGGTATTATTTTGTTGACTAACGTCTGTGGATGCAGGAAAACAGGTTGGAGGAATCCAACTGGATTCCTCAAAAAAAAATATTATCTGTTTGTTTGTTTGATTTCATATATATTCATATATGATGTGTAAAAAATCAAATGATTGAAAATTGGTTGATTTGATTGTTTAAAAATATCACTGGGGCTTGAATATTGATTTATAAAATATCGAAAAGGGTATTTGAGATTTAAAAAGGGAATTCTATTTTTATAAATAGAATTTGAATTTTTAATAAAACTATAGAAAATATTAACTTGTTTTGAAGATATATAAAACAAGTAATTGAATTTATAAACTCTGTTTATAAATGAAAAGATGGGATTTGAATCGAATTTATAAACTCTGTTTATAAATGAAAATGTAGGATTTAAATTGAATTTATAAACTTTGTTTATAAATATATAATGGGGGGATTTTAAGTGAAGTTATAAACGTTGTTTATAAAAAAATGCATAGAATTGAATTTGGAATTTGAATAAAGAGAATTCAAATAGAATTTGAATATAGAATTCAAATGGACTTTAAACTATAGAATTTGAAAATAGAATTCAAATGAAGTTTAAATAAAGAGAATTCAAATAGAATTGAATTGGAATTTGAATAAGAAGTCGATAAGGAAATGAGAGTATGAGTATAATTAGAATTTGTTAATATGCAAGTTAAAATATATTTGAACATGTCATGTTCAAATATGAAGGTGAAATAGACTGAAGAGTTAAGTAACAAATTTATTTCACAAATTTAGTTAAAACGATTGGTATAGTTAAAATAGTTTGGACAGGTATAAATATACAGGAGACAGGTTTGGAATAAAGTGTTAGAAGGTATATATATAGATTGCCCGACAAAAAGGTACGTAGTTAATTCATATATGAGATTTTATGCGCCGTATTGGCTAGCCGCTTGGCTTTTCTTTTTCTTTTTGGATTGGTAAGGGCCATGGGAGGCTATTAGAAATATCCCGATGCTCCCGGTACAAAGGAGGTTATGGCGAATTTTTCCGGGAATTTAAGGAGTTAGAATATTTTTAAGAAGTTTGATAGTTAGAAATCAACGTATCGATATATATAGAAATCGATAAGAAAACGAACTTTAAAATAGAATAGTATAATAAAAAAGGAAGTCTAGAATAAAAACTAGTAAGAATAGAAAGAGGAAGTGTATATGTGTTTAAAGGTGAATAATCAGTTGTATGGTATTGACTATTCGAGTAAGTAGTCTTATCTGTTTTGACGTTATAAATGTTATTCAGTCAAGGTCTGAGAGGTAATTATACCCCAACTTGATTGATTTCATTATTAACAAATAAATAGTAAGATTTCAGGCTCGAAGATCAATGTTGAATAAGAGTTAATTGAATATAGTATTTGGGTGGTCGTAACGATGTTTTACACAACATCCGTTTTAACCCAAATAAATGTAAGCGGGGAAATAGATGTTAAATATTTCCTAAGTATAGGAATAAACGAGATTGGGAAAGAGATAAGTAATTGGAATATTTTCCAATTATAAATAGCATATGTTTTCTAAAGTTTAGAAAATAAAGGAAGGCGATATTCGGAAATGTTTTCCAAATAACGTAAAAGGCCAATATGGTTATTGAAAATAATTGGTTAACAAATATTGATAAAGAAATAGAGAACTGATTTAATTAATGGAATATTAATTAAAGGCTCAGTGATTGTTGATATGTTGAATGAACACTTGTTTCTTCGATAGTTAAATCATCGACTGTCGAAACACTTGTTTTTATTCGATAGTTAAATCACAGACTATTGAAGTTTTGACCATCGTTGTCATTATGGAGAGACCGGTTGGATTATTATCCGAAGAACCACTCCGTATTGGCAGTAGCATTGCGAATCAGATTATATAAAGATAATCGAAGACGGAGTAGAGTGCAAGGACTTTTTCTATTAATAGAAATTGTGCCTTCGGTTCATCCTGTTCTTGGGTGACTTATGGATGAATGTCTGACAGAGTATTTCCAGAAAGGTCACGTACATTGATTTCTTCAACCGTACCAAGAGTGGAAGCAGAGAAGGAAACTTCTTTTAGCTAACACGTAATGTACTGTTGAGGACGTCAATCGGTGATTTGATGGATTTGACGATGTGGCATTCGAAGTGAATCTGGTGTGATGATAAAGCGTAGCCTCTGGCCTCATCAACTGGTAAATGACAGAAATCGGGCAAGCAGCATGGCTATGTAGGTCGCACTTATTAGGGTGTATAATCACCTGATCTGGAGTTTCAATTACTTCTAAAAATCTATTGTCGATGCTATCCCATTCGGGAAACGGTTGCTGATCCCAACCGTTGGTGATATACATTCGATACACTCAAGCCAAATGAGTGGTCGGTCATGTGTGGCTGAGTTGCAAGATGTTCTTGTTGAACTCGGTGTATTCTCCTCTAGAGATATACCAGCGGAAGGTGGTTCCATACCTTGTCATAGTTGGAAATCCATTACCCAATACGTGCTTGCAGTTTTGATTTTATATTATTTATGTGGAACGTGAGATGCAAACGTCCCACTAGAATGTATTTACTTGATTTAGACACTATTATAATATCAAAGGAGTTTTGATATAAAGCTATCGTTCCTTTCAAAAGGGATTTTTGAAAGTTAAATCAAGTGTTTAGATTCTCATAAGGGAAAAACCCGTTCCGTCTTATGAGATATCATTTAGTTTTCTGAAATTGTTCTAAATTATTTACTCATACCAGTCCCATGACTGACCCGGAGTTTATTTTGTTTTGTTCTACCTAAACTCTTGGATTCCTAAATTTGTACGGGCAGTCAAGTAGTTTAGGATTTTACAGATCTATCTAAAGGAGCTTGGAGCAGGAGGCTTCAACGTTAGTAACATAGAGTTTTGTTCCGCTGTGTTGTAAGTGTTGTACTCTGATAAGTGTATGTTATACAGTTAAGATTTTGTATTTCAAAAGTTATGATATATTATATTTTGTTCCGCTGCGATGTGAGATTCTGTGTTTTTGTTTCTATTCTTCTTCTATCTTTTTCTTCTAAAAAAAATGTTTCGTATTTTCGTGATATTTTGGTTGGACCTATGATGTATATAGTCAACTCCGATGTTACGGATTTGCGGGTCATTACAGTTGGTATCAGAGCTTAGGTTGAGCAAATACCTAGGCTTTGTGGAATTGTGCACATTTGAGATAGGGTCAGTAGTACCCTAGAATGAGTTGAGTGTATATATATACAAGAGAGTGTATTTGTTATTTGATATAAAAACTGTTTTATATTGTGTTGACTAGTCTGTTGAGTGGCTTATGAATTCTGATCGAATCGTGGGACGCCACGATGTCGATGGGCGTTTATAAACACTTGAACAGAAGATTGGACACGATATTGTTTTTAAATAGTTGAGTTGATTGTTAGGATTATAATCGAATGAGATATTAAAACAGAAATAGTTATATATAACCAATGGAATTTGTATATGAAATCAAATATACAAATGTGATAAATTGAAATTGAATTCCAAACAGAATTCAGAATTTAAAATCCTGGGAAGTTGGAAAATATTTTCCGAATTTTATTAAAATAATATAGCTTTATTTTGGAAGGATTTTTTTGAATAAAAATCATTTGAATGGATTTTGAATATGATATAGCACTGGACTCATTCAGTAGTTGGGAAATAATTCTGATGATGGTCGCAACATCATCAGTGTTCATTTTCGAGTTTCTAAGTGATGAATTACTGCCTTAGAAAAGTTTTGATGGAAATTTGTTTGAAAGAAACAAGTTGTTTGAAAATTCAAATGTTTTGAATTTGAGATAGATATAAATATATGTATATATTTATATTACTTCGAAGGAATTTTGAAATGGGAATTGGAATATAGATTTCAAATAGAAGTAAAATATAGGGATTTAAATAGCATTTGAAATGGAATTTTAAATATATATAATTCAAATAAAATGTGAGTATAACATTTGAACATAGAAATTTAAATAGGATTTGAATAAAGAAAATTCAAATAGAAATTGTATAAGAAAAATTGAAATGGAATTTGAATTCAAAGGAATTCAAATGGATTTGAATAAAGAAAAGTCAAATAGAGATTTGAATATTAGAATTCAAAGAAAATATAAAGTTTGAAATAGAATTTTAAATAAAAGGAGTTTAAATAGAATTTGAATTCAAAGTGAAATTAAATAGAATTTGAATTCAAAGGAGTTAAAATAGAATTTAAATTCAAAGGATTTCAAATAGAAATTGAAGATAAGAAATTCAAATAGAATTTGAAGATAAGGAATAGAAATAGAATTTGAATAGAAGAAAATTCAGATAGAAATTGAATAGAAGGAAATAATTTAGAGTTTGAATAAAGAAATTCAAATGGAATTTGAATATTTTAAATTAAGATATAGGATTTGAATATTAGAAGTGAAATAGATCGGGAATATTATGAAATGGATTTGATACATATTAAAAATATATCAGAATGGAGTGGAATTTATTATAAACAAAGTTAAAACGTTTATATTTATAAATATAATTAAAACGAGCTCGTCGTAGCGCGGCAGTTCGTAAATTGGTGATTCGAACTTCAATTTAGTATACAGAACTCAATTGAAGTCGGAATTCTTTGAAACAGGAATCGTCGGGACCGATTGAACAATAGTTTTCTAATGAAAGAGAAAAATCTAGATTTCGTCGTATAGATTTTGAATTTTGTCAAAATCAAATTTTTTGAAAAGCAGCGCCAGAACCATTATAAAACCATAACTGTTTAATTAAATAAATAAAAGGATTTTTAGGAAATAAAATCCGAATTGGCATTAGAAAAATCCAGACTGGAGATATAAAATAAATATGAACTCCAGTGAAGTAAGTGAAATGATTTTTAAGATAAAAATCATATTTTAAATGGATAAATAGAATTAACTAAATTTGAAAATAATTAGTTATAGGAAATTTGAATCGAAATTGGGTTTTTGGATAAGTGAAAGAGATTGAGAATTTATATTCGAAATCGAATATATAACTCGAGTTGAAAATATAATTAGATTAGTTTATAATTAAGTTGACATATATTTGAACAAGTTATATTCAAATAAAAGGGTGAACTAGGCAAAACGGTTAATTAGCAACTAGTTAATGGGAATTTGAATGATTGAAATTAAATTTAACTTAAGTAAGTTAAATGGATCGAAATGAATAAACTGAGTAAAATCAATGTGAATGAAATATGAATTGGGTGTGAAGAAAGGAAAAACCAAAAGAGTTAAAAAGAAAATATATTTGTAAAACAAATACAAAGGAAGTTATATGCAAACAAATAGAAGGAAATATTTGTAAAACATTTACAAATAGATTAAATGGAAATATTTATTTATAGGAAATAAATAGAATGTTATAAATGAGATATTTGTTTGTTAAATAAATAGAATTTAATCAAAGGAATATTTAGAAGATGAATAGAAAATGGAAATCTGTTTTTAACAGATAAATAGAAAGGATTAATTTATAAAAAAACAGTTTATAAATTAATTAAGTATTTATCATTCGATAAATGGAATATATAAGTCTGAACTTATATAGAGAAGAGATATTGGTTTTTAACACCGATAGTTTTAAATAGAAGGGGTACACAGCACTTG
Source organism: Allium sativum (assembly GCA_030737875.1). NCBI lineage: Eukaryota > Viridiplantae > Streptophyta > Magnoliopsida > Asparagales > Amaryllidaceae > Allium > Allium sativum. The sequence continues at coordinate 282,407,030 of CM060915.1, forward strand.
TATAAGTGAAGTAACGTTATTAAAGAGAACATTCATAAAGTGAAGAACCGTTACCAAAAGTAAATCTTTATAAATGAATAAACGTTATCAAATAGGAGTTATTCGAATAGGAGAAGTCGATTAGAGTTAGAAATAATCGATTAGAGTTAGAATAAATCGATTAGAGTAAGAATTAACCAGTTAAGTTAATCAGTTAGGGTTAATCCGTAGAGTTAATTGAATATTTGTTATTCAATTAGAATTTATCGAATATTTGTTATTCAAATTCAGAGTTAACCAGATAGAGTTAATTGAACATAGTTAATCGAATTAGGATTTAATTGAATGTTAGTTATTCAATTAAAGTTGATCGAATATAGTTATTGAAATAGAGTTAGTCAAACAAAGTTACTCAGGATAACTTGCCATTTCGTATGACTGCTAGCGTAATTCGCAGGGCTGCAGATAGCCTAGGGCGGTCGGATGTTTCCTGGGGGAATCAGGCGTAACCATTGTGATCGCTGCGATCTAGTGTCAAGCAAATGGAGTTAAATCAAATATTAGTTATTCGAATAAAGTTAAAAGGAGTTGATCGAATAATAGTTTATTCGAATAGAGTTAAAGGAGTTATCGAATATAGCTTATTCGGAAGGAGTTAAGTGAAAAGAGCTAATCCGATAGGGTTAGTCGATAAGAGTTAAATCCAATTTAGTTAATTGATAAGAGTAAATTGAATAGAGTAAATCGAATATAGTTTATTCGAAGAAAGGTTTTCGAATCTAGTTATTCGAAAGAGAGATTATCGAATATAGTTATTCGAAGGGAGGAGTTATCGAATAGGAATTTATTCGAAAGAGAGTTACATAAGAAAGTTTGAAATGTTGAGTATCAACATAAATAAGTTTTGAAAAGATAAATGGGTTTGTAGCACCTTTCCTACCTTAGCAATTTTGAGGACGAAATTATTTTAAGTGGGGAAGATTGTAATGACCCGGATCCTTATGGGTTAATTTTTGAATATTTAATATTTAATTTAAATATTGGGTGGCTAATATAATTGGAATTTTATATTTAAGTTATCGATTTAATAATCAATTTCGATTTAATATCGAATATATTAAAATAACAGAATACGAAAATGGATTTAGATGAATTCAAAATTTAATTTGAATTGAATACAGTTCAAATAATCAATGGGAAATTTTATTTGAATTTATAACGATAATAATATTAATTTATTGTCGAAGAAATTAATTGGTTTGAAATTTAATTTATATCAATTTAAAATAATACTTGTTCCGGATGATCGAACTGCACTTCGATACTTATCCCAACGGGTTCAGAATAGTGGTTTTACCCTAGAATTGACAGTTGTTGGGTTTAAAAAGGAGTTCGCAGTCAAGGATCATTTCATTTTTTAGGATACAGTTTAATTTAATTTAATTAAATTAAGTTGTGTGGACCAAACAAACCCACCGTGTTCCCCTTTAATTCCACAAACAAGATAATACCGTGCCTTCCCTCATCTCCACAAAACAATTAAAACCGTGTTCTTCTATTACCACACAACCAAATTGAAACCATGCCTCTTTTACTTCCGCGAACCAAATCGAATCCGTGTCCCTCTTTAATACCACCTACCAAATCAAACATTCCAGATATAAATCAAAAACCGAAGTCCCCATTCTTGAAATCAAATCGAAATAAAACCAAAAGCAAACGGGATCTTGTGGAGCTCGCAGGGGGGTTCGAAGAGGGATTCAGAGGTAGCGATCGATCTGGGGCAGTGCCTGAGTTGTAGAGGGGGTGTTAACTACGTGAGGGATCTGACGCTAGGTATAGGTGGTCGAAGGTTCGAACTATGTACTGGGGGAACTCGCGATCCATCTGTTGCTCGAGATGCTTACTGTTGCTCGAAATTAAGGGTAGCGCGTCTTCCTGATGTCTGGCGATTTCGATGAAGGTGGAGCTCGAGTTTTGAAATCAGGTGGAGACTTCTTGTTTGTCAGACGATGGTGCGCGGTAGGGTTTGTTGAAGCTCGCGATGGTTGGGGTATTCCAGTAGAGCGATGGGTGTTCCGTGGGTGACTGCAGTTTCAGAAAAGGCCAGAGCTGATACTGCTATGTTTTCAATGGGATGACCGAGATGGTCTGGAGTTCGAAAATGGCTATGTACATATCACAGTCTGTTCACTGAAGAAGGATTAAGCAGTAAGGTTGGAAGATCGGAAAGTTGGATATTGGATTCGTAATTTGAGATCTTACAACCAAGAATTGAAATGGCAATCAAAATAGATCAGCGAAAATAAAATATCACGGTGAGTAAATCTCACTCACCTTTTATTCATAAATTATTTTTATCAGTTAAAAATAATTGTTTGTTGTTGTTGGATGCATTTAAATATTGTTATGGCTATTATAAAATATTTATTAGTTATTTAGGCTAGATGTATATATATATATATATTGGTTTGGTAGTTGGATTGTTCCCGCAGTATCATTAGCGGATGCCTGCGGTACCATAGTGGATGATTACCCTATGCGCCCCACGCTATGATTAGTGAATGACCTTCATACCGCGATATCCTGCCTCGAAGCAGGATGGGTATTATTTTGTTGACTAACATCTGCGGATGCAGGAAAACAGGTTGGAGGAACCCAACTGGATTCCTCAAAAAAAATATTATCTGTTTGTTTGTTTGATTTCATATATATTCATATATGATGTGTAAAAAATCAAATGATTGAAAATTGGTTGATTTGATTGTTTAAAAATATCACTGGGGCTTGAATATTGATTTATAAAAATATCGAAAAGGGTATTTGAGATTTAAAAAGGGAATTCTATTTTTATAAATAGAATTTGAATTTTTAATAAAAATATAGAAAATATTAACTTGGTTTGAAGATATATAAAACAAGTAATTGAATTTATAAACTCTGTTTATAAATGAAAAGATGGGATTTGAATCGAATTTATAAACTATGTTTATAAATGAAAATATGGGATTTAAATTGAATTTATAAACTTTTTTTGTAAATATATAATGGGGGGATTTTAAGTGAAGTTATAAACGTTGTTTATAAAAAAATGCATAGAATTGAATTTGGAATTTGAATAAAGAGAATTCAAATAGAATTTGAATATAGAATTCAAATGGACTTTAAACTATAGAATTTGAAAATAGAATTCAAATGAAGTTTAAATAAAGAGAATTCAAATAGAATTGAATTGGAATTTGAATAAGAAGTCGATAAGGAAACGACAGTATGAGTATAATTAGAATTTGTTAATATGCAAGTTAAAATATATTTGAACATGTCATGTTCAAATATGAAGGTGAAATAGACTGAAGAGTTAAGTAACAAATTTATTTAAAAAATTTAGTTAAAACGATTGGTATAGTTAAAATAGATTGGACAGGTATAAATATACAGGAGACAGATTTGGAATAAAGTGTTAGAAGGTATATATATAGATTGCCCGACAAAAAGGTACGTAGTTAATTCATATATGAGATTTTATGCGCCGTATCGGCTAGCCGCTTGGCTTTTCTTTTTCTTTTTGGATTGGTAAGGGCCATGGGAGGCTATTAGAAATATCCCGATGCTCCCGGTACAAAGGAGGTTATGGCGAATTTTTCCGGGAATTTAAGGAGTTAGAATATTTTTAAGAAGTTTGATAGTTAGAAACCAACGTATCGATATATATAGAAATCGATAAGAAAACGAACTTTAAAATAGAATAGTATAATAAAAAAGGAAGTCTAGAATAAAAACTAGTAAGAATAGAAAGAGGAAGTGTATATGTGTTTAAAGGTGAATAATCAGTTGTATGGTATTGACTATTCGAGTAAGTAGTCTTATCTGTTTTGACGTTATAAATGTTATTCAGTCAAGGTCTGAGAGGTAATTATACCCCAACTTGATTGATTTCATTATTAACAAATAAATAGTAAGATTTCAGGCTCGAAGATCAATGTTGAATAAGAGTTAATTGAATATAGTATTTGGGTGGTCGTAACGATGTTTTACACAACATCCGTTTTAACCCAAATAAATGTAAGCTGGGAAATAGATGTTAAATATTTCCTAAGTATAGGAATAAACGAGATTGGGAAAGAGATAAGTAATTGGAATATTTTCCAATTATAAATAGCATATGTTTTCTAAAGTTTAGAAAATAAAGGAAGGCGATATTCGGAAATGTTTTCCAAATAACGTAAAAGGCCAATATGGTTATTGAAAATATTTGGTTAAAAAATATTGATAAAGAAATAGAGAACTGATTTAATTGATGGAATATTAATTAAAGGCTCAGTGATTGTTGATATGTTGAATGAACACTTGTTTCTTCGATAGTTAAATCATCGACTATCGAAACATTTGTTTTTATTCGATAGTTAAATCACAGACTATCGAAGTTTTGACCATCGTTGTCATTATGGAGAGACCGGTTGGATTATTATCCGAAGAACCACTCCGTATTGGCAGTAGCGTTGCGAATCAGATTATATAAAGATAATCGAAGACGGAGTAGAGTGCAAGGACTTTTTCTATTAATAGAAATTGTGCCTTCGGTTCATCCTATTCCTGGGTGACTTATGGATGAATGTCTGACAGAGTATTTCCAGAAAGGTCACGTACATTGATTTCTTCAACCGTACCAAGAGCGGAAGCGGAGAAGGAAACTTCTTTTAGCTAACACGTAATGTACTGTTGAGGACGTCAATCGGTGATTTGATGGATTTGACGATGTGGCATTCGAAGTGAATCTGGTGTGATGATAAAGCGTAGCCTCTGGTCTCATCAACTGGTAAATGACAGAAATCGGGCAAGCAGCATGGCTATGTAGGTCGCACCTATTAGGGTGTATAATCACCTGATCTAGAGTTTCAATTACTTCTAAAAATCTATTGTCGATGCTGTCCCATTCGGGAACCGGTTGATGATCCCAACCGTTGGTGATATACATTCGATACACTCAAGCCAAATGAGTGGTCGGTCATGTGTGGCCGAGTTGCAAGATATTCTTGTTGAACTCGGTGTATTCTCCTCTAGAGATATACCAGCGGAAGGTGGTTCCATACCTTGTCATAGTTGGAAATCCATTACCCAATACGTGCTTGCGGTTTTGATTGTATATTATTTATGTGGAACGTGAGATGCAAACATCCCACTAGAATGTATTTACTTGATTTAGACACTATTATAATATCAAAGGAGTTTTGATATAAAGCTATCGTTCCTTTCAAAAGGGATTTTTGAAAGTTAAATCAAGTGTTTGGATTCTCATAAGGGAAAAACCTGTTCCGTGTTATACGGCGTGGTCTTATGAGATATCATTTAGTTTTCTGAAATTGTTCTAAATTATTTACTCATAACAGTCCCATGACTGACCCGGAGTTTATTTTGTTTTGTTCTACCTAAACTCTTGGGTGCCTAAATTTGTACGGGCAGTCAAGTAGTTCAGGATTTTACAGATCTATCTAAAGGAGCTTGGAGCAGGAGGCTTCAACGTTAGTTACATAGAGTTTTGTTCCGCTGTGTTGTAAGTGTTGTACTCTGATAAGTGTATGTTATACAGTTAAGATTTTGTATTTCAAAAGTTATGATATATTATATTTTGTTCCGCTGCGATGTGAGATTCTGTGTTTTTGTTTCTGTTCTTCTTCTATCTCTTTCTTCTAAAAAAAATGTTTCGTATTTTCGTGATATTTGGGTTGGACGTATGATGTATATAGTCAACTCCGATGTTACGGATTTGTAGGTCATTACGCAATCGAACGGGCTTACTGGACATATCCCATTGTGTTCGAAATGGAGGTAATTAACTAGGGATGGAAGTCGTTGGATTTGATTTGGGGTTTGAAAGAAAAAGCAACTTTTTGAAAATAAAATTAAAAAATAAAACATAAAAGTCAAACCTCTCCCCTTTATTCCCTCTCTCTCCTTCGTTATATAGGAAATCAAATATATATATATATATATATAACCCGCTGGCCCTAACCCGCCGCCCCCTTTCCTATCGTGATACGCCTCCGCCCCCTCGCCCTGACGGCCGCCGCCATCTCCGACAATACCCCCATCGCGCCTCTTTCTCTCTCCTCCCTCCCCCTCTTTTCCTTCTCCATTTCCACCCGACCCCCCCCCATAACCCCAAATCATGACGCCCTAGCCGTCGCCCCCACTGCCGCCGCCACCTAACGGAGCAACCGCGACCCCCTCCTCTCTAATTCGATCAGCAACTCCTCCCCATCTCCCCCCCCCCCCCGGGCTGTGAGTTTTATCTTCCTTTATTTTTGATTTCTTAGTTTAGAAATATAAATATTTATGATTTCTTAGTTTATAAAAATTAAAAAAGATTTTATTTTTATTTATAAAAAGATTTGATTTTTATTTATAAAAATATTTGATTTTTATTTATAAAAATATTATTTTTATTATATATATAGCGATATAAAAATGTGATCTTTTATATATATATATATATAGCGATATAAAAATGTGATTTTTTAATATATAAACATCATATTAAAAATGTGATTTTTACTATGAATAGGGTGGAAAAACTGCGTTGGAATTTCGAGCAAATCCAAAGCGGATTAGAAACTCAAAAATAGAACTGGAGGAGTGGATACCAAAGGTGAGAACTTCTCACTCTAACTTTATTTTCTAGTTAAATATATATATTAGGATGCAAATGGTGCTTAGAAGCACTCGACACCTTTGTTTGAAACCATGGATGTTTGGTTGTTTGTTTTGATTGGTAAATTGAATTGATTAGAATTGGTATGTGTATGGCGCGAGCCAGTATTAGGCGAGGGATAAGGCTAGACCTTATTCCGATTCTAGTAACGCGCCGTTATGCTGCCGAAATTTTCTAAAAATATTAGAACAATAAAAATATCCTTGTTATGGTATAAATGAACTGTATAAAATATTCATGTGTTGAAATAAATATTTTATCATTAAAAATAATTTTTAACGAGTATATGAATAAAATAAATATTCATTTACAAATCGCACGATTTGTTTATGTACACACATTTGACTGATATTGATTGGGACGATAATTCTACACATCGCCCAACTGCACAAAGAATATTGAATATTTCTTGGTTGAAACCCCACACGGGTATTGGGATGATATTTGACATACACTAGTCCCAATTGTTTAGTGGTATGTCAATCAATTGGTTGACAGACTATTGTAAGTGTTAAATATTTATATTTAATGCTTATGCAGTTGTGTAATGCACTCTGGATGATGGTTGACTATGTTTGATTATTGTTGAGTACATGTGCGTATGAAATCCATATAAATAAAATTATATGGTAATTGACTGTGTCTAATTCCAATTCGAAAAGAACGAATATTTTAAATTGACGAATAATGAATATTTTAAAATAACTAATATTTTAAAATAATATTCAGTAATGGATCAACATATGATTTTGATGTCCGATTTGGGATGGACAAGAAAATATTGAAATATATGAAGTTCTGTTGATTAGATATGCGCCATTTTGACGCGAATGGTATTGATATCGATTTTAGTTATTTTTATAATGAATATCGAAAAGGAAATCATTTCAAAATCTGTTATTTTGAAATTATTATCATTTAATTATTATAATGATAAGGAATATTCAATTTTGATCTAAAATTGAAAATGAAGTTGGAATCGTTTTAAAACGAATTTATAAATGATTTATAAAATACGTTTTAAATGGAATTCGACGTAATATATATCATATATAATATAATGGCCTGAATAGAACGCGCCGCGCAGCGGGCGTTCGTGAATTTTGACCATTGACTTCGAATGGACATTACGGGAGATCCGACCGTCTGATTCTCGTAAAACTGGAATCATTGGGTTTGTATCGAAAAGAGCTTTCCAGAATATAAGAGATTTGAAATCTAACGGTTGGATTTGGAATTAAGTCCAAATCAAATTTGGAAAAGGTCGCTGTAAGTGCAGTTCGATGACCATTTATGGAAATTGATTGAAAGGGCCTTAATAAAATTATTAAAAATATCGATAATTTGTGTAAGATCATAATAAATGATTAGGAAAGAATTGGGATGAAAAATTCAATATTTGAAAAGAAAAAAAAATATTTTTATCAAAATAAACTAGTTATTAACTAGATTTAAAATCCAATAATTTTTAAAATAAAATAAACTGGATTTGTGAATGGTTTTAATATAACCAGGAATTTCCAGTGAACAAATTAGAATGGATTTGGAATGGAAATAATCTTCGGAATTTTTTGTTATTCGATTCCGTGATTATACGGATATCATTAGGGAAATTTGGAAGAAATATTTTATATCGTTATTTCCAATACGATATTTGTTGGTTTCAGAATTTGATATTGAATACAAGCTAATATAATTTCTATTCAGAGCCTTGTATTTAATATCAAATTGGATTTTGGGTTTGTCGTGAATGGTGTCTTTATTAACACTATTCTTAAACCCAGTGGAGAAAAGAATAAATCTTTTAATTAAGATTTAGAGAAGTTTCCAATTAATTAATATTTAATTGGAATTAAATGAAAATTTGGATTTTTGGATTTATCATGAACGGTGTTTTCAATAACACTTGTTCTTTAACCCAATTAACAGTGACATGTGATTTGGAATTTATAAATATTTTTACTAAGATTTAACGGGAATTTTCCAAAGTAAAGTTTTCCAATTAATTAATATTTAATTGGAATTGAATGGAATTCGATTTGATAATAATCAAAGTGAGCTTCTGTGGAGGAAGACTATTAAGATATATGGAATTTAAAAGGCTTTGTTGTTATTCCATTTACATTATTAGTCGGATATGGAAATTGATATCGATTATATATACTGATCTGTTTTCTGTGAAGATTCCATAATTAATGGAAGGTGATTTGGGTTTATCGTGAATTGTGTTTTAATTCACATTAGTTCTTTAACCAAGTTAAAGAAAGGATTACATGTCTAACATTGTATTTCGAACTGTATGGTAGATCTCTGCTAAATACATATCTGTTTGGTGGAGGATAATTTATTCTCTTGCTTAACACCCTTCTCTAAGACTTACGAGTTTAGAGGTTATATATCGGCAGAAATCAATCGTACAGTGCAGATTGTCGATGCAGCATGTTTGCATTTTTAAAGTTATGTAATCATTAATATTGATTTTTGGGAAGATTAAAACTAAGTGGAGTTTAAATGAATCTTTAATTAGATTGAAAAGAGAATGTGATAATTTAAATTATCGAATTCGGGAGATGATCGAGAATGGAGTGGCACCTGTTTTACTCCAAGCGATAGTTAAATCTTTAATTAGATTTGAACGTGAAATGGAAATTAAATTTACCGATAACACCGTGGTGTTAAATATGAAGCAATACCAGTTTTTCTCCACGGGATGAATAGGTTTGGATTGGGAAATTAAACAAATGATTACTTCGGTAAGCTTCGCTAATCTCAGCTACTTGATAAACATTAATTTAGTTTAGAAATGATATCCAAAGGAAGATTAAAGAATAAATTTAAAGAATTTATCTTTGATAAAATTAATGGGAACTTTTCCCAAATGATGTGAATATTTGAATAAAAGAATATTCTGAATTGGAATGAGGCATATGTTGTGTTTTTATAGCACTTGTTTATTATATACGCGAGTTATTCGGAAAGGCCGAGTTTACACCCATTCTGAATAACTGATGCGACGATAAGTCAACGATGAAGACGGTGGTTGAAGACCGGAGGTCTTCACATTGTTTGGTTGTTTACTGATGTCTTGATTGGGCAGTACACCCAAGGCAAGGTAATGAGTGGTGATCGTCCAGACGTACTTGGAGATCGACCGGATATGCGAGGACCTCTCTCCTATATTGGATATATGGGATGAGGAATAAGGCGCCTCTGGTTTCATTCAGACCTAGAACAAACTAGTAAATGGATGTGTGTCTGACATTGGATTTTATTCTGTGTTGATTGATCTCTATTAAATATATATCTGTTTGGTGGAAGAGAGTTTATTCTCTTGCTTAACACCCTTCTCTGAGATGTATGAGCTCAAAGGTTATATATCGATAGACATCAGTCACATGGCGTGAATTGCCGCTGTGGCATGCCGAGATGTAAATGATCAAGACTTTTGTTGAAAAGCAGAGTCTTGTGGTTAATGATCAAAGAAAGGCCTTAAAGGGCATAGCTTTGTGTATAGCGTAAATTCGCGAGACTCACACCCCGGTGTGAACCAGCAACGGGAGAGGACTGCAGAGAGGACATGCGTTTCTTTCTAGCTAGGAGTGGTGTCATGGTATGGAGTCTGTAACGACCCGGATTTTGAGCGACTTTGGTTATCGACATAAGCACGATGTCGATAACCAAAACATCGAAAAATCATGGTAATTAATGAAAGAAATTAGAGGGTGAGGATAGATAAGATAGAAACTTAGAATAGAAGAAGAAGAAGAAGAACACAACATCAGAGTAACACGAACCTCACAGCGGAACGAATAACATATAACAGATAACATAACTTTGAAATATAACAGTTATGTATACAATAGCACTTATCAGAGTACATCACTTACAACACAGCGGAAATAACTATAGCTATATGATCTTGAAGCCTCCTGTGCCAAGCTCTCCAAGTATATCTGCAAATTCCTGACTACTTGACTGCCCATACAAATTAGGCACCCAAGAGTTTAGGGAAAACAACATAGTAAACTCCGGGTCAGTCATGGGACTGGTATGAGTAAAACGGTTTAAACAGGCATATGAACAAGTAAATGATATCTCATAAGACCACGCCGCAGAACGGAACGGGTTTTTCCCTTATAAGAATCCAAAATATCTTTATATCAAAAACCTTTTGATATTATAATAATGTCTATGTACAAATAGATATCAACTAGCAGAAACGCTTTCATCTCACGTTCTACATATATAGTATACAATCAAAATCGCAAGCACGTATTAGATAATGGATTTCCAACTATGACAAGGTATGGAACCACCTTCTGATCAGTGTACTCTAGGAACGATACACTGGAGTTCAACAAGAACATCTTGTAACTCAGCCACACATGACCGACCACTCATTTCGCTTGAGTGTATCGAATGTATATCACCAACGGTTGGGATCACCAACCGTTCCCGTATATATATAGGACAACATTGATAGATTTAAGAAGCAAATGAATATTCTCTAGATAGGTGATTATACACCCTACTTCGGTGCGACCGACTTAGCCATGATGCCTGCCCGATTTCTGTCATTTACTGGTTGATGAGGCTAGAAGCTACGCTTTATCATCACATCAGATTCACTTCGAATGCCACATTGTTAGGTCCATCGAAAAACACTAATTGACGTCTACAACAGTATATTACGTGTTAGCTAAAGAAGTTCCCTTCTCCGCTTCCACTCTTGGTACAGTTGAAGAAATCAATGTACGTGACCTTTCTGGAAATACTCTGTCAGACATTCATCCACACAAGTCATCCTCATTCACTTAGAATGTCACATCGTCATACCCGCCAAATCACAAATTGACTTATCCAAAAATAACACGGGTATACAGCTAAGAGAAACGAATTCCTCCGCCACCAAACGTGAATACGTTTGAACAGATCAACTTACGCGATCCATTGGATATACTCTGTCAGACCTTCGTCTATACAAGTTGTCCTAGGACTGGACAAACCGAAGGCACTATTCTGTAAACAGGATAGCCCTTGCATTTTACTCCGTCTTTAATTATCTTTGGCATATATGATTCGCGACGCTTATGCCAATACAGAGTGGTTCTATGGATAATAATCCAACCAGTCTCTCCATATTAACAACGTTAAAATGGTCAAAACTTCGATAGTCGGTGAGTTAACTATCAAAGAAAAACAAGTGTGCAAACAACGATATTATTTCCAAATGGAAATTATATCGAACAAACATCATTTAACATAAATCTCTTTAGTTCATTTATTTACTTATCTCCTATTTCCCTATATTCTAAATTCTTATTTTTCTTTTATCAGAAAACATTTCTGATTCTCGTTTGGAAAACATTTCCAAAACTCCTTTACGATCAAACCTTACCATTTCTTAGTTAAGAAGGAAGTCACTCAAGTAGGGGTATAATTACCTCTCAGACCTTAACTGAACAACTTTATAACTTCAAAATGGCCAAAGTTTATCTTTTTATCTTCAACAACTTCTTTACGCCTTTCTCAGATCCAATTTTACTAATCTACTTCTATATTTAAAACGTTGGTTATAACGATAACGTTATAATCCCTACTTTCGAATTATCTAACTTTAATTATAACTTCTATTCTTATTAATGAATAATTAACCTATCACTTATTTATTTATAAATAAATAAATCTCTATTTAAACACTGGAAAGTATAAGTACTTTCCCGAATTTGATATAATCGAATTTGCCGATTAACTCTCTTCGAGAAATCTCTATTTGATTAACTCTTCTTCGAATAACCTATATTCGACTAACTCCTTCTCGAATAAACGATATTCGATAATCTCTCTTCGAATGACTAATATTCGATGACTCTTCCTTTTCAAATATCTCATATTTGGAAATCTCACTTCGATTAAACTATAATCGATAACTCCCTTCGATGAAACTAACATCGATAACTCCTTTCGATGAAACTAACATCGATTTATTTAACTCGACGAACTTAACTCGACTTACTTGGTTCGACCAATTCGATTTGATTAACTAGGCTCGACTAACTTGACTAACTTAACTCGACTTACTTGGTTCGACCAATTTGATTCGATTAACTAGGCTCGACTAACTTGGTCGAACCACCCGATCAACTCAACTTATTTAACTTAACTTATTTCTCAACTCGATTAACTCCTATCGAATAACTAATATTCGATTTAAACTCCATTCGCTTGACTCTAGATCGCAGCGATCACAATGGTTACGCCTGACTCCCTCAGGAAACATCCGACTGCCGTAGGCTATTTACAGCCCTGCGAATTACGCTAGCAGTCGTACAAGATGGCAACTTACCCTGAATACTATGTTTGACTAACTCTGTCTCAAATAACTATATTTGATTAACTCTAGTTCGTTTTAACTCTAATCGATTAACTCTAACTAATTAACTCCAACTGGTTAACTCTAACTGATTAACTCTAACTGATTAACTCTAACTGGTTAACTCTAACTGATTAACTCTAACTGGTTAACTCTAACTGGTTAACTCTAACTGATTAACTCTATTTGACTAACACGACTCGACTAACCTCTTTCGAATAACTTATTCGATTAACTAACTTCGAATGTCTATATTCGATTAACTAACTTCGAATGTCTATATTCGATTAACTAACTTCGAATACCATATTCGATTAACTAACTTCGAATATCATATTCGATTAACTAACTTCGAATACCATATTCGATTAACTAACTTCGAATACCATATTCGATTATCTAACTTTGAATACCATATTCGATTAACTCCTTTCGAATGTCTATATTCGATTAACTAACTTCGAATACCATATTCGATTTACATTATTTACTTTATAAAGATTTCCTTTTTAACAACGTTTTATTCATTTGAAAAGATTTACTTTTAAATAACGGTTCTACACTTTAAAAATGATTTCCTTTTTAAAATGTTCCCTTTCCAATTCTATTTGTAAATGGTTTACAAATATTTCCTTTTCAAATTTATTCTAGAAATATTCTAACTCCTTAAATTCCCGGGAAAATTCGCCATAACCTCCTTTGTAACGGGAGCATCGAGAAAATCCCCAAACTCGCCACACAGCCCTTTCCATTCAAAAAGAAATGTTTTGAATTTATTTCCTTTTCAAATATCTCCTATTTATAAATATCCCAATTTATAAATATTCCTTATTTATAAATATTTAAATTTATAAATATCTTTATTTATAAATATTCCAATTTATAAATATTCTGTTTTCAATATTACTTTGAAAATCTCCTTATCAACATTTCGGTATGTTATGGTATTCAATCATATCAAATCACGATGTTCAATATCGTCCAAGCACATATAATCGCCAACAGAGTATATATCACATTATATATCACAATATATAAATCACAGTAAAATAACTGTTGAGGAATCCAGTTGGATTCCTCCAACCTGTTTCCCTGCATTCACAGATGTTACACAATAAAATTAACATCACTTGCAGTTCCATATGATATATTCTGATAAACAGAATCAATACAGAAATTCCACTAACTGACTAGCAGTTCAATCAAACGGTCAACACACAGTCAATCAGTCAATATCTAACAGTTCTAAAAATACAACATGAAAATATAAACTATCCAGAGTTGGTGAGTTTTACTCACATTTGCGCTTTAACCGATAAATATCGGTTTGCATTCATTGATTCAGTTGGACAATTTATTTCGCCATAAATTGTAACTTGCTCCAATCGACTCGCGGTCAGTCTCATTGTGTTGCTCCCATCCATACGATCCCAACGCAACTTACGGTTCGTCAATCTGATCTTGTATGATCAAGATATCGCGTTATGAAGTTAACATGCATATTCAATTTAAATTAAAACACAAGTTAATGGGCTTGACCCCTTTTTCATGGCCCATTACCTTTCTTATTGACCCAACCCGCACAAAATATCTTCTTCCCCGTTGACTTCGACAAATCCAGAAATTCGCTCATCCGTTTGAGCCATTACCGCTCCTTTGAACGCCCCGTCCTCACTCATTTCTCCACCGAATCGAAGACAGAACCCGCCAACGTTCATCTCCTTCCTTCCTCTTCCTCCCCATGTCCTTCAGTCTACGCTCGCTCTCCCCCATCGAATGCGTCGAACTGCTCCTTCCACGCAGTACAGGTTTTTGTGCGACATCAATGTGCTTCGGATCCCCTCAAAACTTCAGGCAAGGTGCTAAGCACTGCTACAATCTCAAATACACTCTCCGATTCAACCAAAAGTCGCCACACATCACGAGATCTCGAACCCTAGGGTTCGCGGCTTAACCACCATCGACAGAACTAACGTCGAGCCACCCAGAAATGCTGCTGCTTCGAAGAACTTTCCTTGCTGAATCCATAAATAGATAGAACTTGATTTTAGGATTTTCCATTATTTTCTTTTTGATTTTTCTTTCTTGCTTTTTCTTTGCTGTGAACAAATCTTGGATGGTGGATTCACTTTGATTTTATACGGGAGCAAAACTCTTGTGTGGCTGTAGAAGGAATGACGTGGCACTTAAATGGTCACCCATTTCATTTAGATATTTTATGTTATTTTATTTTAATAATTTCATACTTGTTTCTGACTTCTAAAAATCCTTACGGACACACATGATGCCTAAAAATCACGAAACTGGGCATGCAGCCAGAGTTCGACAGTACGGTCCCAACGAAACTGGTTTCGTCGAATTCCGACTTCGTATGCTCACACAGCATATTTTTAACCGTCGAAATACTGACTATTTTTCACTCTAAAAATCCGTACGGCCACACAGTGACTCTAAAAATCACGAAACTGGAAATCTAACAACTATTTGATATTGCGGATCCAACAAAATTAGTTTTGTCGAATTCCGACTTCGTTTGCAAAACTGGCTATTTTTAACGCTCTGAGTGACCCATTTAAATATATAAATATATTTAAATATAATTAAATTAAATATTAATAATTAATATTATCGTATATATCCATATACGATGTCGTCCGGCTCCAGAATATCACCTCAGATTTTATGACTTGATTTCCAGACTCCAGATTATCCCGATATTCAGTTCGTATCGAAAAATCGATTTATAACGAATATAAAGCGTCGCAAATTATAAAGGAATTCCACAGCGACTTTTTCTGAAATTTGATTTGGACGTGAATCAAAATCTACACGACGAAATCCCGATTTTTCTCTTCCACTAGAAAGATATACTCCACCAGCTCCACACGTTTCTTGTTTCACAGAAATCCGGCTTAAAATGAATCCTGTACATTCAGTTGAAGTTCAAATCGCCAAATAGCGAACTGCCGCGCCATTTCAAGATCTGTTTTAATTATATTATAATTCTACGTTCAAACTGTCGTCGATTCAATATAATCGTTATTATATTTCGAATCGAAACTCCACCAAATCTCGTATGCTATTCAATTCACATGATATTGTGAATTTCACTATTTCCGACTATTTCGACATTATAATATATTATTATATTATAATTATTAAATAAATATTCAATATTATTTAATTAAACGATCATTAACTTCTCTAAATCACCAATTATATAATTAAATAAATTAATTATAATACCCCTGACAGTGCGGGTCATTACAGAGTCCAGACATTTTTACTTATGTGGATGATGGAAAGCAAGGCGCCTCGGATATATCAGTCACAACCGATGGATGATATGGTTGACATACCGACCAGATTTACGCCCCATAGGGCGAGGAAACGTATTGTTCAGGAATTACCAATCCTCGAATGTATGAGAGGACCGGCCCTGAAGATCCAAGGTGTAGTTGCGGCTGATCCTGAGGATGGGGCTAGAGAGTCTCGAATTCGGTAAGGACGATCCCTTGACTTGGTTCATGATGGAAATCCAACGTCCAATACATGACATTTCGGTTTTGATTGTAGAGCCTAGTATGGCAACATGATAGATGGTACCCATGTCGCCTATGATTGATACATTTATATTTGAATTTTTTTTTAAACACTATGCACTTATAATAGTATCAAATGAATTGTTTTAAACGTACCAAGCATGTTTGGCTATTATAAGGGAAAACTCTATCCTCCCGCTTGCGTTGCATTGTGTGATGGGACCTGAGTCTTATAATAGCTTCATTTTTCCAAAAAGCATTGCCTGTTTGTTTTATGCACTAGTATTCTTGGGAGGAAATTCGTTCTGTGTTATACGACGTGGTCCTTTGATTTACCAAATTTTAAAGTAAAGTTTTAAATAACTGTTTTAGTTCTCACACCAGTCACATGACTGACCTGGAGTTTATTGTTTTAACCTAAACTCTGGGTGCCCCTATTTTCCACACGGGAAGCTAATAGTTTCGGTTTTGTAGATAATATATTCACAGGATCCTGGTTTACAGCTGGAGCTATATTCGGAACGCTCTGTATCCGTGTATTTCTTACAGTTGTGTTATGTATTATTTTCTCGCTGCTATGTATTTAAATGTAATTTAATGCTCTGATATTTTCTGATGTATATTATTTATTCATACTCTGTCATATTCTTGTACTCTAATGTAGTTGGTGTAATAAGCAATGAAATGTTCTTTTGTTTGTCTTTTGATTTGTCATGTTCTTAACTAAATTCGGGTTTTCCCGTAAGGGCGATTTTGGGTCGTGTCAATCTCGAGACACGAAAATCCATCACTACTGTTGATAATATCGATCTTAGGGTACTTTTAATTTTCATTAGAAAGTTTTTTGAATTAACTTATGGATTAGAAGATTTTAGTGCTCATATATCGGAGCATTTCAGCTATTGGAAGAAGGTAAGCGGCTGTGGTAGATTTAATGAAGGAGAATTAGGGTTTTTAGTGTATATATATATATATATAATTCGTGAATTACTCGTTTAACCTTCGAACTCCAAATGAATCCTAACAACTATCATCCTTAACCAAATAACCCTATTACGGACACAACGGGATATGTTTTGTAAGCCGATACGATTATTTTAGTCAGTTTTTATCAAAATTAAAATATAAATCAATATAACGTTAAATATTGAATTTTAACATACATTTTAATTCGCCACGACCACATATTAACTCCAGAAATTATGAAATTTGAAATCTGGCTCTATTTTGCGAACACGGTCCTAACAAAATTAATTTCATTGAATTTGAAGCCGTTTGAAAAATATCCTTTTATTAGCTTGTTTAATTTACAACTAAAATTCGACATACGTTTAAATTTACCATGCCAACAAATTAATTCCAATTGATTTGAAATTTTAAATCTGACAATAATTTGACATTTCGGATCTATCAAAATTAATTTAATCAAAAGTGGTGGTCGTTTGAAAAATGGCTATTTTTAAGGGCTTTAATAAAATTAAAATATTAATAAATTATGTGGCGACTATTTCAAATTTTAATCTGACATAACTTACAATTTATAAAATGAAATCTCAATTTCTCACATTCATTAGAAAGATATAATTAATTAAATCCTAACGTTTATTGTTTCATCCAATTCTAATTTATGTTGGATTCTATATACTCATTTGAAAATTTTCAAACTACCTTACCAATTTTAACTCGTTTTGTAGTTAATATAAATATATACACTAATACTTCGTTTTAAATAAATTTTCCAGTTGTTTATTCACAAAATAAACCAATTAAAATATTTAATTTCCATTAAATTTATTAAAGTAAATTTTAAATTGGTTCTGAAAATACGGGTTGTTACAATCCCCCCACTTAAAAGTCGTTTAACTGACCAACTCAACTTTCATTCTGGCTTGAGTTCTTCAACTTTTCAGTTTCTAAGAACTTCCAAATTTTCCTGAAATTTGGCTAATACCCTAAATTTCTGAAAATTTCGCCATAATCTCCTTTGTACTTGTTGATCTAAACAAATATATATATGGCTAATCAGGCTCCAGTAAATCAATAAATCGTGTATAAATCAATTCTGACTTATCTATGCTTAAGGGAGATGAGTGAAAAATCTTCCCTTGACCTAATTAGTCATAATCCATGTGCCGTATCTAAAACAAGAGAGATGTATATTTCTGTCATCTCAAGACCCAGTGATGGGGTTTATTATTAATACTGCAATTTCCGTTATAGGTTATTAAGTCCATAATCATTCTTCGATCCAACTTGTGATTCAGTCATTGCCAGATAAGAATCTCGCTCATATGGTAATCCAAACCTCGTTTTATAAGCACTAAATGCTTATATGGATATGCTATGCTATGTTATCTTCAATACATGTTATGTGGTGTATTCCATAATTTATTGGTTACTACCCTGTGGCATATGTTTAATTTCACACAGAGCAACCATCACAGCGCATCCAAATCATTCACAGTAGTCTAATAATAAAATAAAATTGCGCAACCAACTAAATAAGGTGCACCTGTTTGTCAGGCATGCAATCTATTTCTTTATTCAACTTTAAATTAATAACCTGCTCAGCATATATATGTATATATATATATATATATATCCAATTCTAACTAAATTTGTAGTTCAATTTAATTTAACTTAATCAGACATCTTAAGTAATTAAACAGAAAATTAAACAATCAATTGAATAACAAATTTTAAATATTCTAAATATACTTCCAAAATCAGGTTATATACATAATAATCACAATTACGTTTCTTATAAGCATATCACTCTCTACTTATTCTAGGGTATTCCTAACCCCATCTCTAATGAATTTCTCATTATAGGATGTTATTGATCCTATCTCTAATGAGTATTCTTAAACAGAATGTTACTAATTCTACCTCTAATGAATTCTTTCGTTTGGTATGCGTCTTTTTCTCGAGCTTTGTAAACCAAAGCTCTAATACCACCATGTTATGCCCCAAAATCCCCTGATCTTCAAAGAGACGGAAAAGCTCTGATTGTATGAGAACATGACGCATCGGAACGCTAAACGACAGAATCATTCATTGTTATTACAACAATTTACATTTGAGTACTAGAATATCAGCGTGCGGAAAATAGATATACAGCGGAAATATAATTATCAGAGAACAAAATAAATTACATAACAGCAGAAATGTTATATAAAGTAAATACAATGCAGCGGAAAACATCAACTACTACAACTACAAGACAGCACACAGATACAGGGCTTTCCGAATATAGCTCCAGCCATAATCCAGGATCCTGTTAAATAAAAGAATCTGCAAAACCAAAACTATTGACTTCCCATGTGGAAAATATGGGCACCCAGAGTTTAGGTGGAAACAATAAACAACGAGTCAGTCATAGGACTGACTTAATTAATATTAAAAAAAATTACTTCAAAAAAAATATTGATATTTTTTTGAAATGTAATGATTAAAACAATCCTGGAAATACAGCATCCCGCTTTTTTTTATTACCTGGTGTGAGATTGAATGTGACGACCCGAACTTCCCCGGTCTCGGAAGAGAAGAGAAAGAACGGATTGTCTGAGAACACGATAAATCAGAAGAAAAACAGAAGAACATTTCATTGCTTATTACAACAATTTACATCAGAGTATAGAATATACCAGAGTATGAAGAAATATTATACATTAGAAAAATATCAGAGATTTAAAATTACAATGTAGTGGAAAAATAACACATAACACAACTGAAATAAATATACGGATACAGAGCTTTCCGAGTATAGTTCCAGTTGTAAATCCAGGATCCTATAAATATAATATCTGCAGAAACCCAACTACTAGCTGCCCATATGGAAAATAGGGGAACCCAGAGTTTAGGTTAAAACAATAAACTCCAGGTCAGCCATTTGACTGGTGTGAGAACTAAAAACAGTTATTAAATCTCTACTTTAAAATTTGGTAAATCAAGGGACCACACCATATAACACGGAACGGGTTTCCTCCCAAGAATACCAGTGCATAAACAGTTATAAACAATGCAATGCTTTTTTGAAAAATGAAGCTATTATAATACTCAGGTCCCATCATATAATGCAACGCAAGCCGGAGGATAGAGTTTTCCCTTATAATAGTCAAACATGCTTGGTACGTCTAAAACAAATCATTTTGATACTATTATAGTGTAAAGTGTATGAAAACTACTTCAAATATAAATGTATCAATCATAGACGGCATAGTACCACATCCCACTATGCCGCCATATTAGGCTCTACAAATAAAAAAGAATATCACGTATTGGAAATTGGATTTCCGTCATGAGTCTAGGCAAGGGATGTACTCCTAACCGCTTCGAGACACTCTAGCAAATGCCTCGGGACTACACACTCTGGGCAACCCCTGGATCCTTCAAGGCCGATCCTCTCTTACGTTTGAGGATTGGCAATTCCTGAACACATGTTTTCCGGTCCTACAGGACATATCCATCGGCTCCGTAGTAACCGATATATCTGAGGCGCCTCGCAATCCAACAACTACATAGGTAAAAATAATAAATTTCTGGGCTTTATACCATAACACCACCCATACCTAGAAAGAAACGTCATGTCTCCTTGGGTCCCTTATCATGTTTTTAACTCATATCGAGGTGTGAGGCTCGTGAATCAACACTATACACAAAGCTATGCTATATTAAAGTCATGGTTTGATCATCAACCACAAGACTCTGATTTTCAATAGAAGCCCCTATCATTTGCATCTCAGCTTGCCACACAGGCAATTCACACCATGCAACTGATGGATATCGATATATAACCTCTGAGCTCGTACATCTCAGAGAAGGGTGTTAAGCAAGAGAATAAATTCTCTGCCACCAAACAGATATATATTTAATAGAGACCAATCAACACAGAATAAAATCCAATGTCAGACACACATCCATTTTATAGTTCATTCTGGGTCTGAACGAGACCGGAGGCACCTTATTCCTCATCCCGTGTCCAATACAGAAGAGAGGCCTCACATATCCAGTCGATCTCCAAGTAGTCTAGACTATCACCACTTATTACCTTGTCTCGGGTGTATAGCCCAATCAAGACATCAATAATCATCCAAACGATGTGAAGACCACCGGTCTTCAACCACCGTCTTTATCGTTGACTTATCGTCGAATCAGTTATTCAGAATGGGTATAAACCCAGCCTTTCTGAATAACTCGCATATATTATAAACAAGTGCTATAAAACACAACGTACGCCTCATTCCAATTCTGGATATTCTTTTATATAAATATTCATATTCTTTGGGAAAGGTTCCCATTAATTTTATCAAAGATAAATTCTTTAAATTTATTCTTTAATCCTCTTTTGGATATTAATTAAGGTTTATCCAAACTAGTCGGGATTAGCGATCCTTACCGAAGTAATCATTTATTTTATTTCCACATCCCAACCTATTCATCCCATGGAGCAAAAATGGTAATACTCCATCTCTAACACCATGGTGTTGTCGGTAAAATTAATTACCATTTCACGTTCAAATCTAATTAAAGATTTAACTATCGCTTGGAGCAAAACTAGTGATACTCCATTCTCGATCATTTCCCAAATTTGATAATTTAAATTGTCACATTCACATTCCAATCTAATTAAAGATTCATTAAAACTCCACTTAGTTTTAATCTTCCAAAAATCAATATTAATGATTATTTAACTTTGGAAAATCAAACATGCTGCATCGACAATCTACATCGTACTATTGATTTCTTCCCATATATAACATTTGAGCTCGTGCATCTCAGAAAAGGGTGTTAAGTAAGAGAATAAATTCTCTGCTACCAAACAGATATATATTTAGCAGAGATCAGCCATACAGTTCGAAATACAATCTTAGACATGTAATCCTGTCTTTAACTAGGTTAAAGAACTAATGTCATTTAAAACACAGTTCACGGTAAACCCAAATCACATTTCATTAATTATGGAGCCTTCACGAAAAATAGATCAATATATAATCGATATCTATTTCCGTATCCGACTAGTAATATAAATGGAATAACGACTAAGCCTTTTAAATTCCATATGTATTAACAGTCTTCCTCCATAGAAGCTCATTTCGATAATTACCAAATCGACTTCTATTCAATTCCAATTTACTATATTAAATTGGAAAACTTTACTTTGGAAAATTTCCATTAAATCTTACTAAAAAGATTTATAAATTCCAAATCACATTTCACTGTAAATCGGGTTAAAGAACGAATGTTTTAAAAACACAGTTCACAATAAACCCAATTCACATCCCATTTTATTCCAATTAAATGTTAATTAACTGGAAACTCTAATAATCTTAATCATAAGATTTATTCTTTTCACACGGGGTTTGAGAACAGTGTTATTTAAGACATCATTCACGACAAACCCAAAATCGAATTCAATATTAAATACAACGCTCTGAATAGAAATTATATCGGCTTATATTTAATATCAAATCCTGAAATCAGCAAATATTGTATTGGGAATAACGATATATATATCTTCCAAATTCCTCCACAATATCCGTATAATCACGGAATCCAACATCGAAATATGCCGAAGATAGTTTCGATTCAAATCCATTCCAATTCATATATTGGAAATTCTGGTTATTTTTAAAACCATTTCAAATCCAACTTACTTATTTAAAAATATTGGATTATAATTCTAGTTCCTAACTGGTTCAATTTGATAAAAAAAATATTTTTATCTTTACAAATGTGGAATTTTTCATCCAAATTCTGTCCAAATCAATTACTATGATTTTACACAAATTATTAATATTTTAAATAATTTTATCAAGGCCCGTACAGTCGATTTCCATAAACGGTCATCGAACTACACTTACAACGACCTTTTCCAAATTTGATTTGGACATAATTCCAAATCCATCCGTTAGATTTTGAAATGATTTCCTTTTTGATATTCATTATAAAAATGAATCAAATCGATATAAATACCATTCGCGTCAAAATGGCGCATATCTAATCAACACGTCTTCATATATTTCAATATTTTTGTATCCATCCCAAATCGGACATCAAAATCATATTTTGATCCATTACTAAATATATTTTTAAAATATTAGTTATTTTAAAATATTCATTATTCATCAATTTAAAATATTCGTTCTTTCCGAATTGGAATTAGACACAGTCAATTACCATATAATTTTATTTATATAGATTTCATACACACGTGTACTCAACAATAATCAAAAAAAGTCAACCATCATCCAGAGTGCATAACACAACTGCATAAGCGTTAAATATAAATAATTAACGCTTACAACAGTCTGTCAATCCATCGATTGACAAAAACTAAATATTGGGATTAGTGTATGTCCAATATCATCTCAATACCCATGTGGAGTTTTCACACAACAAACACTGATTATTATTTGTGCAGTTGGGCGATGTGTAAAATATATCGTCCCAATTAATATCAGTCAAATGTGTGTACATAAACAAATTGTTCGATTTGTAAATGAATACTTATTTTATTTATATACATGTTAAAAGTTATATTTTTAACTATAAAATATTTATTTCAGCACATAAATATTTTATACAGTTCATTTATACAATAAAAATGATATTTTTATTGTTCTAACATTTTTAGGAAATTTCGGCAGCATAATGGCGCGATACTAGAACCGGAATAAGGTCTAGCCTTATCCCTCGCCTAATAATGGCTCGCACCATATACAAACCAAATTCTAATTAATTCACTTTCCAAACCAAATTCAAACAAATAATCCAATCAACCAAACAACCAAACAAACATGGTTTCAAACAAAGGTGTCGGGTGCTACTAAGCACCATCTACATCCTAGTATATATATTTAACTAGAAAATAAATTAAAGTGAGAAGTTCTCACCTTTGGGATCCACTCCTCTACTCTTTATTTCTGAACGGTTTAGATTTGGATTTGTTTCCAACCAGTTCCATCGCAATCTGTTTCACGCGGTTCATATTAAAAATCACATTTTTAATAACGTTATATTATGTGAAAATCACATCTTTACAATGCCCTGTATACATTTAAAATCGTATTTTTATATTGTTATCCATATATTAAAAACCATATTTTTAAACCACTATTATATTATAAAAATCATATTTTTATAATGCTACATCATATATATAAAAAAAAGTATAGTGTTACTTCATATATAAAAATCATATCTTTATTTCGCTTCATATATAATAAAAATCAGATTTTTATTTCTCTACATATATAAAAATTCTATTTTTATCCTACTCAAAATAATATTTCATACATATGATAAAACAATATTTTTATCTAACTAAAAATAATAATTTTATCTACTAAAAATAATATTTTCATATCGCTCCATGTATATAAAGACTACATTTTTATATTGCTATTTCATGTATAAAAATTATATTTTTACTCTATGCTATGATATATAAAAATCCCATTTTTATAACAATTTCCTTTATATGAAGATCGTAGTTTTATTTCAAAACAATACATGTAAAAATCGTACTTTTATTTCAAAACAATACATGTAAAAGTCTTATTTTTATTCACTAACCATATATGTAAAAATCCCATTTTTATTTGCATGAATCTATATAAAAAATCCAATTTTTATTCGCATGAATTTATATAAAAAAATCCAATTTTTAAATGCATGAATTTATATAAAAAAATCCAATTTTTGTTCACATGAATTTATATAAAAAAATCTAATTTTTATTCGCATGAATTTATATAAAAAATCCAACTTTTAAACACATGAATTTATATAAAAAATCCAACCTTTATCATGTTAAAAAACACAACTTTATTATGTTAAAAATCACAATAAAAACTTACATTTCAGGTTTCATCAAAGGAGAGCCGTAGTGGGTGTTTGTGTGTTGGAGGTGGAGGCGCAGGCGGGGAGGAGGGTGGTGCAGGTCCTGCGGCGGCAGGATGGTGGCCTAACGCGCCTAGGGGTTTCGCGGATTCTTCAATTCAGCGAGGAGAGAGAAGTAGGGGGCGCTGGCGACAGGAAAAGAAGGGGCAGCGCCTCAAGCGGCGGTGGCGTGGGATGAGGCGGCAATCCGCTGGGGAGAGCGACGGGAGTAGATCGCGGGTTTTTTTAGTTAATTCTCTCGTTGACTTTGAACTGAAGGAGAAAAGGGGGTGATATTATATATAATTATATTTTTTTTATTTAATTCAAGTCCAAAAAGTTAATTTCTAATTCGAACTCCAATTTGAACCCATCGACTGTCGTCCCTAGCTAAATACCCCCATTCCCAACACAATGGGATATGTCCCGCAAGCCAATTCGACCAGTTTTCATCAAATTTAAAATATAAATTAATATAACGTTCAAAATTGATTTCAACGTAAATTTTAATTTACCGAGGCCACATACTGACTCCAAAAATTCCTGAAAAATAAATCTAGCTATGTTTTGACGATATGGTCTTAACAAAACTAATTTCATCGAATTCGGAGAACGTTTGAAAACGGTCATTTTCCAGTCGATTAAATTCAAACTGAATTGACCAAACACGTTTAAATTCACCATGCTCACATGTTGATTCCAAAAATTATGAAAATTGGAATGTATCAATAATTCGACATTTCGGATTCAGCCAAAGTGGTTTCATCGAAAAAGGAGGTCTTTTGCAAAATCGCTGTTTTTAAGGGTTATATATTATATATATTCCATGGTGACTATTCTGAATTTTCAACTTGACATAACTTTTTATTCCCGTTATGAAATTTGGATTTTTCACATTCATTGAAAGATATTTTCAAATAGATTCAAATATTTCTGGTTTTGCTAAAATCCGGTTTATTTTGAATCTTATACATTCATTTGAAATTTGAAATCGAATTTTCAAACTGTCGCACCATTTCCAGTTCCTTTTATAATTAAAATAAATATTTATATTCTAACTTTGATTTAAATAAATTTATACATTCTAATTCAACTCAAAATAAATTTCTAGTTGTAATTATCTAAAATAAATCATTTTAAATATTCAAAATCCATTAAAATAGCTAAAATAAAAAATTTAAATTGGTTCCGATTTTCCGGGTTGTTACAGTGAAAACAATTATTAAAATTTTACTTTAAAATAAGGTAATTCGCGGGACTATGCCGTATATCACAAAACGGATTTACTCCAATGAATACTAAAGATTGAAATAAAATGATTAATAAACAATGCAATGCATTTTGGAAAATGAAGCTATTATAAGACTCAGGTCCCATCACACAACGAAACGCATGCTGAAGGATAGAGTTTTACCTTATAATAGCCAAACATGCTTGGTAAGTTTTTAAAACAAATCTTTTGATATTACTATAGGTGCATAGTGTAGAAAACAACTTCGAATATAAATGCATTAATCATAGATGGCATAATACCCCATCTTACTATGCGCCGTATTGGTTTACAACTAAAACCAAAAAGTTGCATATTAGAAATTGGATTCCATCTATGAGTCAAGGCAAGGGATCTTCCTCATCGGCTTCGAGACAGTCTCGCACATGTCTCAGGATCACGCCCTTAGTAACCCTAGGATCGGTAGGGCCAGTCCACACTTAGTTTTACGGATTACTTATTCCTGAACAATACGTCTCCCGATCCTATCAAACCTGTCACTTGAGCGTTTTAGTCGGCTCTATATCCGAGGCGCCTCACTATCCATCATCCATATAAGTAAAAATGTATGGGATCCAAACCATGACACCACTTCTATCTAGAAAGAAATGCAAGTTCTTCCTACGATCCCTTATCCCGTTTTTGACTCATATCGGGTGTGAGGATCACGAATTAATTCTATACACAAAGCTATACTAAATAAAGTTGTGCTTTGGTCATCATCCACAAGGCTCTGCTTTTCAACGAAAGCCTTGATCATTACATCTTAGCATGCCACATTGTCAATCCATATCATACCATTGATTTCCACCAATATATAACTTCTAAGCTTATACGCCTCAGAGAAGGGTGTTAAGAAATGGAATAAATTCCCCGCCACCAAACTGATATACATTTAGCATAAGTCAACGAGTAAACGTGAAGTACAACGTAAAACATACAATCCATTTACAAGTCCGTGTAACACCCCGAATTTTAGTTAATACTAAAATTCACTAATTACAGAATAAATAATCTCAGATGTGGGAATTAGGGGAAACGGGCTGCGTCATTGCGTTCGTCTCGGAAAAATACGCGAAATAGAGTCCGAGTTTGCATAAAACGGGTACCGTATGAAAGAGATATGGACGAACGAAGTTAGGCAGAAAAAACCAGAAACAGGCTAGAATTGCACTGGCGCACTTGTGAAGTGCGCCAGAACAAAGATGCACTGGCGCACTTGTGAAGTGCGCCAGTACAAAGATACACTGGCGCACTTGGGAAGTGCGCCCGTGCCGAGCCAAGAAACCTGCACAGTTTCTAGTGAGTTCTGTGGTTGGGTGCACCAGTTTGGGGTTTGGGCTTGGTCTTAGGGCTAGTTTCTGGAAGGTGCCGAAATCTAAGGGTCCTAATCTAATCTAGGGTTAATCTAAGGGCCTAAAACACTCTCCTAATCTATAAATACACCCTAAACCTACCCTAATCCATACTAAAAATAGAAATGATGGCCTCATGCCGCCAAATTAAATCCTAGAAGGAGCCTCCACTAATCTAAGAAGGAAGTTGCAAGTTAATCCCTCTCAAATCATTCTCTAATCATCACCATCTTCATATTTAGCAACTAATTCCCCTTCATAAGTTTGCTAATCTTGGTTTTGGTGAGTTTCTATCACTTTAACATCAATTGTTAAAGTAAGTAGATTGGGTGTAATGAGACTTATGGTCTTAAATGCGGATTAGTGAGTTTGAATCATTTGTAATGATATGCTACTCTATGTTTTTCTATGTTTATGCATAATTAATAAGTGAGTTTATGCATGTTTGATAAGTTGGTTTATGCATGCTTAACAAGTTGGTTTATGCATGTTTGATAAGAGGGTTTATGCATGTTTAATATGTGGGTTTATGCATATTTAACAAGTGGATTTATGCATGTTTAACAAAGTGAGTTATGCAAGTCATGTGTATGATGTTATGTAGGTTATGTGTAGGTTGATATGCAAGTTCATATGCAAGTTGTGTATATGCTTAAATGCAAGTTTAACATGATATGCAAGTTATGCATGCTTATGCAAGTATATGAATGCTTATGCAAGTTATGTATATGCTTAAATGCAAGTTTAATATGATATGCAAGTTATGCATGCTTATGCGAGTATGTGAATGCTTATGCAAGTATGTGGATGCTTATGCAAGTATGTGAATGCTTATGCAAGTTATGTGTATGCTTAAATGCATGTTTAACATGTTATGCAAGTTGTGAGAATGCTTATATACAAGTTCCACATATTATGCAAGATATGTATATGATAATATGCAAGTTTGGGTTAAATGTAGTTGGGTTAATATGTGCTCATATATGCAAGTTGACAACCTCTTAACCCATGATAAAGTTATATGCTAAACCCATGATATTTGTGATGGATCTTCCCCTTTATTATGTCATGAAATGTGAACGATTTACGTGGGGAACGATGGGGTGGGTAAATATGTTAATAAATGTATGATTGGGTATGATTAAGCATACCATAAAAAAAAATTACCATAAGTGGGAATTTACCTATTGAGTTAGGTCTACCCCGTGGGAATTTACCTATTGAGTTAGGTCTACCCATGTTATGGAAAACTTGATATTAATTAGGGATAATTAATATGGGGGTGATTAATTAGGTGTAATTAATCGACTAAGACACGAGGTTGGACTCATTTGTAGTGTAAAACTGCCCGGACCCAACCGGCTTAACCAGTTGCTACAAATGTCAGCCCAATGTGAGAGGTCTTAGCCATAAATTAAATACGTGATTAAAGTAAAGACACGAGGTTAGACTCTGTTATGACGTAAGACTGCCCGGACCCTACCGGCTTAACCAGGCGGTCATAACAGCCAGTCTAATGTGGGAGGTCTTTATGGGGGATCACGGTCTTAATTAATTAAGAAACACTTAACCATATTAGCATGTAGTGGGACATGAGGGGTTAAGTGGGTGCCTGGGGTGGCATGTGGAATCTAGTGGGTTGCCTTGGGTGGCAATAGAAAATACGATTAGAATACTTAACCAAGTGGAAACATGTAATTAAACATGATTAAAGGGTTAAGTGGGATACACTAGATATGTGACAAGCTTAGGTGGGTAGCTTGTGGGGGCCCATTTCAACCAATATCCCAAACGTATCTTTGTGGGCTCGACTGTAGTCGGGTGACGGGACACGCATATTGGGCTTGACTATAAGAGGCCAAACCGGGTTAGCGGTGGCAACGCGGGACCAACGGGTTTCATATGCGTGTGTGGACCCGGGCTGGTTGGTAAGTCGTTGTTGCATCGTGTAGATATAAAGCCGTGCACTGTTGATATTATCTGGTAGCCACTTTAGGGGAATGATACACCCCAATCGTGGGACCAGCACAGGTATCTACGGTAGGGAGCCGATCGCTGGGGAGTAGTGGGTACACCTAATAAAGATAGGGGCAGACGACACCTATGTAGGGGTACACGAAACTACTGGGTGAAATTACTAAGTACACCTAGTGGAGATAGGGGCAGACGGCACCTATGTAGTGGGCTAGGGGTACACGAGACTACTGGGGAAATTTTCTAAGTCCTTGGAAGGGATCAACCTTTAAGTAGGAATGACTGGTGTGAGGCAGTTAGTAATTATCCTTGGGTGGGTAGATGCGTCCTTACGGTTATCTTAGTTTATCCTAAGCCTACCAAGCTGCTTAGTGTAGCCATTCATCCCCAGATATTACCGTAGGTCAAGTTTATGTCTTCTCTGGTTACTTTAAGGGTTGTATTGTTAAAGTTATAGGACTCACTCAGACTTATGTCTGACCCCGTTGCTTTTATCTTTTTCCAACCCTCAGGTCCTACGGTGGATCCTAGCAGTAGTGGAGCTTGATCGGATTGATGTTCCAGTCTTTAGGAGCTTGGATAGATGTAAAGCTCCCGTTATCCAGTTATCTTTTCTTTTGTCCTGGCTATTGTATGAGAGAGTGGGATTATGTACTTCTTTATTTTGATGGATATTGTACTTGACTTTTATTGTGGTTTTATGATGTAACCAGACATGTTTATTTCCGCTGTTATGAGATGATGTTTTAAAATTTCAAGTACTACTTATATCTGTCTTGTTGTAATTTTTCTGTTCTATATTCACTAAAATACTCCACTGATGCTATGGCATTCCCTTAGTGAGTGATCATAGCGGGCGTGGGGTGTTACACGTGGTATCAGAGCAAAGGTTACCGGAACAGATAAAATTTTTAGAAAACTGTTTTTCTAAAAATATTTTTGGAAGAGATATTTTCAAAAACATGTCTTTAAAGAGAAAAGTTTTTGAAAGAAAAGCATAATCCCCAATAGCCATATCTATATCCTTCGAATTCTCCGTTTTGAATCTTTCCTTTTTCGTTTCAACATGGCTGAGGATCTTAACTTTCCGGAGGGTGTGACGGTACTAGTATGGTATAGGAGATTGATGGAGGCTAGGGCCACTACTACGGGTCCAGCAAATATCCCTCCACCAACCGTAGCACCCGATCTTCCTCCTCCCCCTCCTCCTCGCACGGATACTTTTGCTAAGATTTGCAAGGAATTTAAAGCTATGGGAGGGAAACCTTTTCAAGGATCTGAAACTTTTGTGGAAGCTAGAGATTGGCTTAAGGAGGTGGAAGAGTTGATAGATATCTTTGAGATGGAAGAAGGAAAGAAAGTCAAGTTGGCTGGTTGGTTAATGAAGGGAGAGGCCTCATTCTGATGGGAGGTCACTAATGGAGAACGCCCCGTTGACTCTTGGGCGGATTTTAGGCAAAGATTTGTGGCCAAGTTTCTCTCAAGGGCGGAGGAAAACTTGTACAAGGAAAGATTCTTGACTCTAAAGCAAGGAAATCTCTCGGTGAAGGAATATGTCAACAAGTTTAATCAATTGGCAAGGTTTGGCCTAGATATGGTGAATACACCGGAGAAGAAGGCTTTGAGGTTCGTGAAAGGCTTGAATGAACCAATGCATGGGTTGGCTATGACTCATATCCCTATGGGGGCCACCTTTGAGAAGCTAGTTGACATGGCACTCATGTATGAAGAAGAGAAGGGTCCCAATGCTAATAGGGCACCCGAGAAGAAGGGAGATCAAAAGAGACCTCAGCAACAACAACAAAACAAAGGTGGGAAAGGCAACGGGGGCAAAAGTAAGAAGAAGAAGTGTTTCAATTGTGGGACACCTGGCCACCTAAGCAAGGATTGTCGCAAGAAGAAGAAGACTGGTTGCTTCCACTGTGGCGAAGCAGGGCATTTAGTGAAGGATTGCCCTAAGAAGGGGCAAAGGACGGGGTCTACCTCAGGAGGACAGGTGCAAGCTCTTATGGCACCGGGTCAGGCTAGAGGGCAAGTACAGGCTCTCGTGGTTCCACCAATTCAGGAAAGAGGTAGAACTATCTCCGTTGAAAGTCTGGTCTTTCTATTTGATCATCCTGTCCGTACATTGTTTGATTCAGGCGCATCGCATTCGTTTATCTCATCATCATTAGTTGAGTCACTGCACTTAGACACCAGTCTGGTAGATGATCCCTTGGTTGTTTCGAACCCAATTGGGGGCTCCACTTATTTGTCCATGATATGTTTGGGTTTGAAGATTTCTATACTTAGCATTGAGTTTAGATGTGATGCTTTTGTGTTGGGCTTCACGGGCTATGGGTTGATTTTGGGCATGGACTGGTTATCCAGTAATGGTGCCGTTCTTGATTGCGAAAGGAGAGTTGTTAGGCTCATGACCCGCTTGGGTAACACTCTCAAGATTTCTTGTAATCCCAGGGACTCTGTTATGCTAAGTTATCTTGAATCGCTTGACGCTTCGGACGAGAGTTTGCAATCTGTTAGAGTGGTCCGGGAATATCCGGATGTGTTTGAGGAGGTGAAGGGCTTACCTCCGAAGCGGGAGATTGACTTCCGAATATATTTGGTGGATAATGCTAAACCGGTATCTTTACCAGTGCGCCACATGGCTCCTCGTGAGAGGAGGGAACTCCATAAGCAAGTAGGGGAGTTGCTTGAGAAGGGGTTCATAAGACGAAGTATATCGGAGTGGGGTGCTCCGGTAGTATTTGCTACGAAGGCGGATGGGTCCCTCAGACTTTGTGTAGACTATAGAGAACTCAACAAGCTCACAAAGAAGAATAGACACTCATTGCCGAGGATTGACGATCTTTTCGATCAGTTGGTTGGCGCTTCAGTATTTTCTCAGTTGGACTTAGCCACGGGGTTTCATCAGTTGAGGGTGGCTGAGGATAGCATAGACAAGACTGCCTTTAGGACTCCAGATGGTTTCTATGAGTGGCTAGTGATGCCATTTGGGTTGACGAACGCCCCTGCATACTTTGTTGATTTGATGAGTAGGGTGTTCAGGGAGTTCCTTAATAAATTTGTGGTGGTCTTTGTGGATGATATCTTAGTATTTTGTAAGAGTGAAGAAGAGCATGCCCTACATCTTGGGGAAGTATTGAAGACTCTTCGAGCACATAGCCTTAAGGCTAAATTCTCTAAATGTCACTTCTGGAGGAAGGAGGTGCGGTTCTTGGGGCACGTGGTCTCCAAGGAAGGGATAGCTGTGGATCCCGCGAAGGTAGTATCAATTCAGGATTGGAAGGTTCCGAAGAATGTACCGAAGTAAGAAGTTTCTTGGGGTTGGCGGGTTATTATAGGAAGTTTATTAAAGACTTCGCAAAGATATCAGCCCCATTAACCCGCTTAACGAAGAAGAATCTTGTTTTCAAATGGGACGTAGATTGTGATGATGCGTTCCGACGGTTAAAGAGAGCTTTAACCACTGCTCCAGTTTTAGTGTTGCCAGATGGGAGCAAGCCATTTGTTGTTTATACCGATGCTTGTGGGACAGGACTTGGCGCAGTCTTAATGCAAGAGGGAAGGGTAATAGCCTATGGTGGAAGGCAGTTGAGGGCACATGAGAAGAATTACCCTACCCACGATCTAGAGTTGGCCGCTATTGTTTTTGCGCTTAAGATTTGGCGCCATTATCTTCTTGGTGAGAGATTCGAGTTGTTCACTGACCATAAATCATTGAAGTACTTATTCTCTCAGAAGGATTTAAACTTAAGACAGCAAAGGTGGATGGAGTTCTTAGCATCCTATGATTTCGAGATAGCGTATACCCCTGGCAAGGGTAACGTGGTGGCGGACGCCTTGAGCAGGAAGAGGTTGTCCTTGAGTCCATTGTTCGTGGAACGACGAAGCTTGGAATTTATCTCGATGTTTGATTTCAGACCTTCCATTGATTATGTACCCGGTTTGCTAGCATCCTTGGAGGTTAGACCTACTCTTTTGGGGCGGATTGGAGAAGCACAGAGGGACGACCCACAGTTGGTTGAGTTGGTAGAAAAGCTCATAAGGGGGGAGTCGTCCAGCCATTTGAGTAGGTACACCCTAGACGATAGGGGGTGTTTGCGTAGAGACAGTAGACTTTGTGTACCGCAAGACGAGGGTTTGAGGAAGGCTATTCTTGATGATGCACACCGTTCTAGGATGACCATTCATCCCGGTGGGGACAAGATGTACCAAGACATGAAGAGGGTTTTCTTCTGGGCCGGTATGAAGAAAGATGTGGCCGAGTATGTCGCTCGATGTTTGGTGTGCCAACAAGTGAAGGCGGAGCAAAAGAAACCTGGTGGGTTGCTTCACCCATTGGAAGTTCCGCAATGGAAGTGGGATAGCGTCTCGATGGATTTTATTGACGGGTTACCCAGATCGAGGAAGGGTAATACAGGAATTTGGGTGGTGGTAGACAGACTTACTAAGAGCGCCCATTTCATACCTGTGAAGAGCAAGAGGACCGCTCCATGGCTAGCTTCAGTATATCTTCGAGAGATAGTTCGATTGCATGGGGTACCCTCTAGCATAGTGAGTGATCGAGATCCTATCTTCACTAGCGAGTTTTGGAGAAGTTTGCAGGAAGCAGTGGGGACTCAATTGTGTCTGAGCACCGCATATCATCCTCAGACGGACGGCCAGACTGAGAGGGTGAATCGTGTTCTAGAAGACCTTTTGAGGCTTTGTATCTTAGATTTTGGAGGTACATGGGAAGAGTATCTTCCATTGGTGGAGTTCGCATATAATAACAGCTTTCAGTCCAGTATTGGTATGGCTCCTTTCGAAGCTCTCTATGGAAGGCCTTGTCGATCACCTACATGTTGGTGGGAATCTACGGATAAGATCTTGCTTGGGCCTGATATGGTTAGGGAGACTTCTGAGAAGATTGACTTGATTCGAAGAAGGATGAAAGCAGCGCAAGATAGGCAAAAATCTTATGCGGACAAGAGAAGGACGGATCTTG
The DNA here is from genome assembly GCA_030737875.1 of Allium sativum. NCBI lineage: Eukaryota > Viridiplantae > Streptophyta > Magnoliopsida > Asparagales > Amaryllidaceae > Allium > Allium sativum. The sequence goes on from CM060915.1 coordinate 282,442,105, forward strand.
AGTTTGAGGTTGGGGATATGGTTTTTGTTAAGGTATCTCCGTTGAGAAATGTTGTTCGCTTTGGATCCGTTGGGAAGTGAGCACCAAGGTTTGTTGGGCCGTTTCCTATTAAGGAAAGGATTGGACGGATGGCATATAGGGTGGAGTTGCCCGACAGACTTAGTGGTGTTCATGATGTATTCCATGTATCACATCTGAGGAAGTGCTTACATGAGACGACAGAGGTGGTAGAGCCGAGCTTGCTTAGAGATGTAGAGGTAGAGCGTGATGCGACTATTCGACGAGCTCCTACTCGCATCCTTGGGTCAGAGACTAGGAAATTGAGGAATCGAGAGGTTCAGCTAGTCAAAGTGCAATGGGGAGAAGATGAGAGCAACGCAACTTGGGAGACGGAAGCGAAGATGCGTTCTTTGTATCCATTTCTTTTTGAGAGTATGTCTTTTAACTTCTCCTTTATCGTTTGACTAGTACTTATCTTATCTTTGGTATGTCCTCTCGTTAGTACCTTTGACCTTTAGATAGGGTAAACCTATGGTTGAAACATGTGTTTGAGACATGTTATGGTTGATGGATGCAAGTGGATGCAAGTGTTTGCTAGTGGTTGCTCGTGGATGCATATACACACACTCTAGGCACTAGATCGGCTCAGTCACTTCATATTGCATAAAATTGTGTGTAGGAAGCTATATTTATGGATGTATAATGATTGTGTTATCACATGGATGATGCATTTTGGGTGGATGATTGTGCACTCATGTAGATATTGTATGTGTCGATAGGGTTTTCTCGCATACATAATGGATGCATGGCACTATCATGGTTTGCATATGTTCATACATTAGATAGGGAACATATACACACACTTTTTGCATATGCTCATACATCATTAGAAATTGTTTTAAGGACAATGGATGCCAGTGTTTGATGGATTGAGTAGATGGTTGTTTGGATGGTAGGATATGCATTCTCCTTGGCTTAGAGATTTCGGGGACGAAATCCTTTAAGGAGGGGAGAATGTAACACCCCGAATTTTAGTTAATACTAAAATTCACTAATTACAGAATAAATAATCTCAGATGTGGGAATTAGGGGAAACGGGCTGCGTCATTGCGTTCGTCTCGGAAAAATACGCGAAATAGAGTCCGAGTTTGCATAAAACGGGTACCGTATGAAAGAGATATGGATGAACAAAGTTAGGCAGAAAAAACCAGAAACAGGCCAGAATTGCACTGGCGCACTTGTGAAGTGCGCCAGAACAAAGATGCACTGGCGCACTTGTGAAGTGCGCCAGTACAAAGATACACTGGCGCACTTGGGAAGTGCGCCCGTGGCGAGCCAAGAAACCTGCACAGTTTCTAGTGAGTTCTGTGGTTGGGTGCACCAGTTTGGGGTTTGGGCTTGGTCTTAGGGCTAGTTTCTGGAAGGTGCCGAAATCTAAGGGTCCTAATCTAATCTAGGGTTAATCTAAGGGCCTAAAACACTCTCCTAATCTATAAATACACCCTAAACCTACCCTAATCCATACTAAAAATAGAAATGATGGCCTCATGCCGCCAAATTAAATCCTAGAAGGAGCCTCCACTAATCTAAGAAGGAAGTTGCAAGTTAATCCCTCTCAAATCATTCTCTAATCATCACCATCTTCATATTTAGCAACTAATTCCCCTTCATAAGTTTGCTAATCTTGGTTTTGGTGAGTTTCTATCACTTTAACATCAATTGTTAAAGTAAGTAGATTGGGTGTAATGAGACTTATGGTCTTAAATGCGGATTAGTGAGTTTGAATCATTTGTAATGATATGCTACTCTATGTTTTTCTATGTTTATGCATAATTAATAAGTGAGTTTATGCATGTTTGATAAGTTGGTTTATGCATGCTTAACAAGTTGGTTTATGCATGTTTGATAAGAGGGTTTATGCATGTTTAATATGTGGGTTTATGCATATTTAACAAGTGGATTTATGCATGTTTAACAAAGTGAGTTATGCAAGTCATGTGTATGATGTTATGTAGGTTATGTGTAGGTTGATATGCAAGTTCATATGCAAGTTGTGTATATGCTTAAATGCAAGTTTAACATGATATGCAAGTTATGCATGCTTATGCAAGTATATGAATGCTTATGCAAGTTATGTATATGCTTAAATGCAAGTTTAATATAATATGCAAGTTATGCATGCTTATGCGAGTATGTGAATGCTTATGCAAGTATGTGGATGCTTATGCAAGTATGTGAATGCTTATGCAAGTTATGTGTATGCTTAAATGCATGTTTAACATGTTATGCAAGTTGTGAGAATGCTTATATACAAGTTCCACATATTATGCAAGATATGTATATGATAATATGCAAGTTTGGGTTAAATGTAGTTGGGTTAATATGTGCTCATATATGCAAGTTGACAACCTCTTAACCCATGATAAAGTTATATGCTAAACCCATGATATTTGTGATGGATCTTCCCCTTTATTATGTCATGAAATGTGAACGATTTACGTGGGGAACGATGGGGTGGGTAAATATGTTAATAAATGTATGATTGGGTATGATTAAGCATACCATAAAAAAAAATTACCATAAGTGGGAATTTACCTATTGAGTTAGGTCTACCCCGTGGGAATTTACCTATTGAGTTAGGTCTACCCATGTTATGGAAAACTTGATATTAATTAGGGATAATTAATATGGGGGTGATTAATTAGGTGTAATTAATCGACTAAGACACGAGGTTGGACTCATTTGTAGTGTAAAACTGCCCGGACCCAACCGGCTTAACCAGTTGCTACAAATGTCAGCCCAATGTGAGAGGTCTTAGCCATAAATTAAATACGTGATTAAAGTAAAGACACGAGGTTAGACTCTGTTATGACGTAAGACTGCCCGGACCCTACCGGCTTAACCAGGCGGTCATAACAGCCAGTCTAATGTGGGAGGTCTTTATGGGGGATCACGGTCTTAATTAATTAAGAAACACTTAACCATATTAGCATGTAGTGGGACATGAGGGGTTAAGTGGGTGCCTGGGGTGGCATGTGGAATCTAGTGGGTTGCCTTGGGTGGCAATAGAAAATACGATTAGAATACTTAACCAAGTGGAAACATGTAATTAAACATGATTAAAGGGTTAAGTGGGATACACTAGATATGTGACAAGCTTAGGTGGGTAGCTTGTGGGGGCCCATTTCAACCAATATCCCAAACGTATCTTTGTGGGCTCGACTCTAGTCGGGTGACGGGACACGCATATTGGGCTTGACTATAAGAGGCCAAACCGGGTTAGCGGTGGCAACGCGGGACCAACGGGTTTCATATGCGTGTGTGGACCCGGGCTGGTTGGTAAGTCGTTGTTGCATCGTGTAGATATAAAGCCGTGCACTGTTGATATTATCTGGTAGCCACTTTAGGGGAATGATACACCCCAATCGTGGGACCAGCACGGGTATCTACGGTAGGGAGCCGATCGCTGGGGAGTAGTGGGTACACCTAATAAAGATAGGGGCAGACGGCACCTATGTAGGGGTACACGAAACTACTGGGTGAAATTACTAAGTACACCTAGTGGAGATAGGGGCAGACGGCACCTATGTAGTGGGCTAGGGGTACACGAGACTACTGGGGAAATTTTCTAAGTCCTTGGAAGGGATCAACCTTTAAGTAGGAATGACTGGTGTGGTGCAGTTAGTAATTATCCTTGGGTGGGTAGATGCGTCCTTACGGTTATCTTAGTTTATCCTAAGCCTACCAAGCTGCTTAGTGTAGCCATTCATCCCCAGATATTACCGTAGGTCAAGTTTATGTCTTCTCTGGTTACTTTAAGGGTTGTATTGTTAAAGTTATAGGACTCACTCAGACTTATGTCTGACCCCGTTGCTTTTATCTTTTTCCAACCCTCAGGTCCTACGGTGGATCCTAGCAGTAGTGGAGCTTGATCGGATTGCTGTTCCAGTCTTTAGGAGCTTGGATAGATGTAAAGCTCCCGTTATCCAGTTATCTTTTCTTTTGTCCTGGCTATTGTATGAGAGAGTGGGATTATGTACTTCTTTATTTTGATGGATATTGTACTTGACTTTTATTGTGGTTTTATTATGTAACCAGACATGTTTATTTCCGCTGTTATGAGATGATGTTTTAAAATTTCAAGTACTACTTATATCTGTCTTGTTGTAATTTTTCTGTTCTATATTCACTAAAATACTCCACCGATGCTATGGCATTCCCTTAGTGAGTGATCATAGCGGGCGTGGGGTGTTACAGTCCGTTTTGGGTATGAACGAAACCGGAGGCACCTTATTCCTTGTCCCATATGTCCAATAAAGAAGAGAGGTCCTCGCATATCTGGTCGATCTCTAAGTACATCTGGATGACCACCACTTATTACCTCGTCTTGGGTTGTACACCCCAATCGAGACATCAACAATCATCCCAACGATGTGAAGATCTCCAGTCTTCAACCACCATCTTCATATCTTGACTTTTAGTCGTCGTAACAGTTATTCGGAATGGGTTAAACCCGGTCTTACCAACAAACCAGCATATTTTTATAATCATGTGATAAATACACAAAGATAGCACACGTCTCATTACAATCCAGATTATTCTTTTATTCAAATATTCGTAACCCTTGGGAAAGGTTCCCATTAATTTTATTAAAGATAAATTCTTTTAACCTTATTGTTTAACCTTCCTTTGTAAATCATTTCAGAAGATTTTATTATATCTTTTCACAAATTAAACCAAATTAAGGTTTATAGGACTAGTCGGGATTAATTGAACCTTACCGAACTAATCTTTTATTTAATTATTTCCAATCCCAACCTATTCATACCATGGAGCAAAATTGGTAGTATTCCATATTTAACACCCATTGTTTTATAGATAAATTAAATTCCCATTCAACGATTAAATCAAATTAAAGATTTAACTATCGCATGGCGTAAAACTGGTGATGCTCCATGTCGAACATTTCTTGAATTTGGTAAATTTAATTACCTTATTCACATTTAATCTAATTAAAAGATTCATCAAAACTCTAGTTCAGATTTAATCTTCAAAAATCATTATTTAATGATTATTCAACTTAGGAAATCAATCCTGTCTTTATTTGGGTTAAAGAACAAATGGCATTTAAAACACTGTTCACGATAAACCCAAATTCATTTTCCATTAATGTGGAATCTTCACGGAAATATGAATGATTTATAATTGATATAAATTTCGGTATCAGATTAATACTTTAAATATAATAACGGCGAAAATTCCATAACTAGTAAGGGCCTTCCTTTAAAAAATCTCATTTCGATTTTTATTGAATCTAATTCCATTTAATTCAAATTTAACTAAATAAACTAGAAAACTTCATTAAATCTTACTTAAAAGATTTATTCTTTTTCAATGGGCTTTAAGAACAGTATTATTTAAGATACCATTCACGGCAAACCCAAATCGACTTTATATTAAATATAAAATCTTAAATGGAAATTATGTCGATTTACATTCAATATCAAATCCTGAAACCAATAGATTTCGTATTGGAATAAGGAACTCAATATCTTCCATATTCCCATAACACTATCTGCATAGCTACAGAATCCAATATCGCAATATTCGAAGATAATTATCATTTAAATCCATTCCAATTTATATGTTGGAAATCTTTGGTTATATTAAAATCATTCACAAATCCAATTTATTAATTTGAAAACATTGCATTATTACTCAAGTTGTTAACTAGTTCATTAAAATAAAAATATATTTTATCTTATCAAATATGAAATATTTCATGCAAAATATTTTTAAATCATTTATTATGATTTTAAATAATTAATTTAGATTTTTTATTTTTTTTAAGGCCTTTACTATCGGTTTCCAATACCAGCCACCGAACTGCATCCGTAGCGACCTTTTCCAAAATTGATTTGGACATATTTTAAAATCTAGCTATTCAAATTTAAACCTTTTATGTTCAATGGAAAGATCTTTTCGATACGACCCAACGGTTCCAGTTTTAGGAGAATTCAACGGTCGAATCTCCCTTTACGTCCATTCGAAGTTATTGGTCCAAATTGGCGAACGGTCGCTGCACGACACATTCTATTCAAGCCATTTAAATATATATAATATATTTCAATGATTTCCATTCAAAACCATATTCTATAAAAATTTCATAAATTCGTTTAAAAAGAATTTCAACTTACATTTCAATTTTAAATTAAAACTGAACCTCCCATTTTATTATAATCTCAAAGTGATAATATTTTCAAAATGTCAGATTTTGGAATTCAGTCTTCTTGATATTTATTATAAATCGATAGAAAAATTGTTCGGGTCAAAATAGCGTTTTTATATTTTACCCGGCTTCATATTTTTAAAATACCATTCATTTCAAAATACACTGAAAAATCATAATTAAATGAAAATTTATTCAAATCATTTCTTTCCCATTATAAATATTCATTGGTATTTTAATATTTTTGAGTCCATCCAAAATCAGACATCAAAATCAACTACCAATTTTCATTGAATATTATATTATTAAAATATTCGTATTTATTCAGGATTGGAATAAAATTTCAACCAATATCCAAATAAATGAATTTATAGGGATTTCATACATTGTATGCACCCAACAATAGTTGTAAACAACTATCAACATCCAAAATGATATCCAGTGTGCATTTTATTTTCATATAAGCTTCAATCACATAATTGACACTTATATAAATTTGTCAATCAACCGATTAACCGCAATTTCATGCAAGGTAGATGTGTGAGTCAAATATCATCCTAAGACCCATGTGGGGTTTTCAAGCAACAATAATAAATTTAAATCAATCATTGGTTAATAAATTTAAATAATTCTAATTCGATTCAAATTATTTTTCTAACTAACCAATTTTCACTGTGCAAATTATAAATGGATATTTATATCCAATTTCAACTATGACATATACTAACATTATTCTACTATGTTAAATATTACAAAATCACAAGACAACATAAAACAAGAAATCAACAAATCATCAATGGGTTCGCAAACAACTGTGAGGTGAGCTACCAGGCAGCGTATAACATTTTATGATAATTAAAACTAATAAAAATAACCACTAGCAATTGATATATTATTAACATGATTACAATGACATAACAAAAGAGTTGAGTGAGAAAAAACTTTCACAGTGATCAGATAGAAATCGTTAAATGAGCGATTATTTTAGTCAAATTAAACTGAGCGTTCAAGTTGACTAGAAATTTCAACTAGCTCTGTTTCCATTCTGGTCAGTTTCACGTTACAGAGCTCGACTCCACGATTCCATTGGTTCCGATTTCGCTGAATTCTGACGTTGTATGGAAAAGATATTAACAATTTAACTTTTAACATAGGTTTAAAGTAATATATATATATATATATATATATATATTAATTAATATTTTAATTTGTGCTAATTACATCATAAGTGGATCATTACTTGTTAAAGGGTTTTGACCCTTCGTTCTCCATAAGGTTCGAACTTGAACCTTCCTCCACGCAAAGACCCTCACGTCGCGCGCTAATCAAGAAAGCCGGAGACCCATCTGCACCCACTACGTCGTGCGCCTTGGCGAGAGCCTCCACCGCCCCAAGCACCACCAAGCCCGACGGTCCCTATTCGCCGGAAAATGAGCTGAAGCAACAGCCGTTTGTGGCAAAAATTCGACCACATCGAGAGACGAAAATCTAGCACTACTGTTGACAACATAGATCTTAGTGTGCTCTTCAATTTTCATTTAGAAAGTTTTGTGAGTTAACTCACGGATTGGAAGATTTAAATGCTCAAATATCGGAACATTTCAGCCATTGAAAGATGGTGATTGACGACATATTTAATGAAGGAGAATTAGGGATTTCTAGTGTGTGTGTGTATATATATATAATTTAATTAGTGAATTACTCGTTTAACCTTCGAACTCCAAACGAATCACAATGATTGTTGCCCCTAACCAAATACTCTCATTCTTTCGTAAGCCGATTCGATTGTTCTAATTAGTTTTTATCAAAATTAAAATATAAATCAATATAAGGTTAAATATTGAGTTTCAACATACATTTTAATATTCCACGACCACATACTAACTCCAAAAATTATGAAATTTGAAATCTCGCTATGTTCTGCAAACACTGTCCTAACAAAATTAATTCCATCGAATTTGGATCTCGTTTGAAAAATGGCCTTTTATTAGCTTATTTAATTTACAACTAAAATTCAACATACGTACAATTAATTTCAATTGATTTGAAATTTTAAACCAGACAATAATTCGACGATCCAGATCCAACAAAATTAATTTCATCGAAAACGGAGGTCGTTTGCAAAATGACTATTTTTAAGGGCTTTAATAATATTAAAATATTAATAAATTCTATAGCAACAATTTCAAATTTTGATTTGGACATAACTTACAATTTATAAAATAAAATCTCAATTCCTCACATTCATTAGAAAGATATTAGTAATTAAATCCTAGTGTTTATTGTTTCATCCAATTCTGATTTGTATTGAATTCTATATGCTTATTTGAAATTTAAAAATCGAATTTTCAAACTACTGCACCATTTTAAGCTCGTTTTATAATTAATACAAATATATATGCTCGTACTTCGTTTTAAATCAATTTTCCCATCGTTTATTCGCAAAATAAATCTATTAAAAAAATTTAATTTCCATCAAAATCAATTAAAAATAAATTTTAATTTGGTTCTGAAAATACGGGTTGTTACAATGGTCTTATTTATAGTGGAGCAAGGGAATCTCAGGCCATTAGATTTGTTGATTTAATCTTGTCCAAACACGTCACTCATTTAGCTCCATTCTTTAGATTTAAAAATAACGAACCATATATATGATTAAAAACGTTAAAAACTTCATTTAACTCATATCCGAAGAAATCCCATCCAGGTAACATTGCGGGTTGATCTAGCTCTTATTCAGTTGGACTTATGGGTCGACCTATATATGTATATATATATTTTTCTTTCTCTATTTTAATTTCTTGATTATTATATTTTTATAACTTCTTATTTCTTTAGTAACTTTTCATGTAACTAAGATTCGCACTGGTTATATATGTAAGTTGCTTAGAAAATTGCTATGGGATTAATGTTGAAACTCTAATAGTTAATAATTTTACTAACTTATTTATTTCTTAGTTAATTTTAAAATCATTTGTTACTACTTAATTTTTAGGGTTGTTACAATCAATCATCAAAGAAAACAGTCTAGAACCACAAGCTATTGTAGACTCCCATGAGAAGCCAATATCTCGAAGAAGTTGGCATGTAGTTCCTGCCATACATTAATTATTTCTATGGAACATTGTAACTTCTAATCCAGAATGACATAACAATCGCTCACTACACCTGCTTCAAAAGTACGTCTATAGGTCATGTTAGATTGTCAATAATTATTGAAAAAGCCTACTAAGAGCCACAAATATATTATTGACTTCCCAATGCCTTAAAAAAAATTTAGCCTATTGGCCTTGTTGCAGCATCTAAAAGTGCACTACAATAGTTGGTGACTACTTTTGGTTGACATCTCAATCTTTTTCTCCCGAATTGTATTTACCGATCAAGCACCTCAATGGTGATATGAATTTATATTTATGAAATAGATATCACTTGATTGTCAAAATATAGACAATCAGACCGAAGTTATCTTATCCAATTAAACCGTACTAGAACTCTAAATCGCCATCAAGATTAAAAAAATCCCACGGCGTTGCCAAAAACAAACCCAGAAAGCCTAAACAATTCAAAACCAATAGATTATACATCTACCAGAGTCTAAAACTGACTCTTTTCCTTTATTTTCTCTTCCCATTAGTATCTGGCTACAAAATCAACCATATACCATCCCATTCTCGTATTTAATTGGACCTTGGTCGCTATACTTCCATATTTGATTGGAGATAAGATATATAATATATCTTATCTCTAATATAACAGCAAATTCGAAATTGATTTATTTATAATTATGTTATAAACTAATATTAATTCCATCCAAACAACAAAATAACTATCACACTACCAAAGAAATCAGACAGTCTATTTATCTATCATTTAACTCTAATCTATGATCAATTCAATTAGTTAAAGATAATGAAGCAAAAATATACAATTCGACTAATATTCAACTTGTTATATCATTAAATAATTTATAAAATGAGTCAACTCTAAACATATTATACTTAAACATAATATATTACCCATGAGACAGATACAAGCTTATAAATCATTTAAAAGCTTAATATCATTAAATAATACAACTATAATCAGTATACCCATTTATATTATTTTTTAAGATGTAACCATTTTATAAAATATTATATTCACAAAAAAAAATCAACTTAAGCAATGATACCCTTAACTTGCCAAATTAAATCTAGTATTTTTCATTTCCGCTATTTTATAAAATCATTACCAATTTAAATATATCCTATTTACTCAAAAAACAAGTGAAGTGATTATAGCAATTAATTTATTTAACTAAATTAATTATAAATCCATTTATCTATTCTACAAGATCATTTTATAAAAGGATACCATTTACCTAAAAATTGTTTTAGGTAATCAGAACATACAAAAATATGTTTCTTTACTAAATTTGGTTCAATAATTTAATGGTGTAAATACGACAATTTACATACAAATATATACGAATACAACCCAAGAAACCTCATTCGAATTCGACCTGATATGAGGGAGTTATGACTTTCTGAACATCTAACACATTAATAATTTAATTAATGTTAATTACATATTCAACTCCCACTAACCCGGGTCGATAACCTTTTGACATACACCCATTATTCTCCTCTGTATATCTCGTCATTGCCACCACATTCAACATGAACCAAATTGGAGGCTATCATTATAACTATCTCTCTATCATGCATACCAATTCTGCCCAGTCACTTTTGATCAACCACTAACCCCACAATTAACAACCTAAGACTTGCCATTATATCTAAGATTTGCACTGCCCCGAACCTCCATAGACCTAATAGCTCTCAGGAAAAGCCTTTATTGGCTAAGGCGGTCGTTTTCCCTACATGCGTCGTATACTGAAAAGTGATGTCGATAAATATCCTAAGCGATGAAATGTTGGCCATCCATTTTGTTACCACAACGGGGAGAGAAGGGAAGGGAGAGAAAGAAGAATATTTTTTCAAGGTAAAATCAAACGTAGATAAACATTAATTTATGCATCATGTTTTTGACTCATGGGACTTGTAGAAAACTCTGATTTAGACAATTCTTGAACCATATGACTCTACGCATTATTCCAGTCTCAATGGTATAAAATAAGCCCCAAACTGAGACTACTTTACTGAGTTGTCTTGTTCGAATGTTTTGATCATAAATATCTACCTACGAATATGCAATTGTAGCGTGCTTATTATTGTTCATAACACAAAACTTGATAATGTAAACTTAATGAAACATGCTTGGGGACAAAACTCCCCGTATCTAGAAGTTATCCTTTTAGATAATCAACGAGTCGACCGCAATTACAAACCCAAAATCCACTGGATGAGACACATCAATGATTGTACTCATTCTTTACCTCGTGAACATTCCATACTTAGTGGAATTTGTTTCAAATCCTAATTATTCTATTTTTAAATGTTGAATTTTTAACACATTAATTAAACCGGGTATTTAATACTTGAATAAATTAATTATCTAATTATTTTGGCATAAATAACGCAGTTTGTTGCACATAACCTGAGAACTTCAAGAGACAAAGATGACAAAAAGCAAGATATAATTGGTCTTCCATTATCAGATGCCTATTTGAGCATTATGAACATAGATCAACATTAATTCTTTAAATTTCATTTTTAAAACTTGTGAAATGCAAAGAAGAAGATTGAAATATTTTATATTTGAGATTAAGGGTAGTATTAATACTTTGCACAAAGTTAATTGGATTTTTTTGAAACTATAGCATTAAAATTGTAACTTATCATAAACATTTTTGAGTTCTAGGTTTTTGCAATGAATTTGGTTACTAACTCCCTCGATGAATTAATGGTAGTATCGCAATCATAGATCACATAACAAACTGGAAAAATATAAAAGAGACATTAAATATTATAGTGGTTCGGCATAGTCAGGCTTATATCCTCTTCGGGATAGTCTTTCATTATACTATAGGATTACAAATGCAATTGTTTTAGCTCAGAATGAAGAGAGTAGAAGATGAAGTTTAGTTTAGAAAATGACAAAGCTTCTACATGATTTTCAGAAGAAAAGACCCATTTTTTTAAGTAACATAAGGGGTCCATTTGTGGGTGCGTCTAAAGTGAGATAGGTTCAAAAACCAACAAGAAACCCTAAAAGAGAAGAATGATCAAGTCGACGAAGTAAGTCCTGGATCGCCTAAAGTGGGCCTTGATTGGTACAGATTTGGATTTCAGATCGGCACTGATTCAAAAGATGATCATGCCACATGGCATGATCCGGATGGGGGACTCCCATTAACCTTCGAGTCGTGTTGTTTGCGTTTTTCGAGTTATTGTGTGATGAAGGTTGAAATTTAACTTTAAATTGATGCGTCTCGAATCTTCGTCGATCCTCAGATGATTCCTGATGTGTCTCATATCTTCATCGATTCAACAATACATTCCTGACTAAATCTACATTTTGCTGACTATATAGTCCTATTTGAGAGTATTCCCTTATTTCCTTGTTCGTGCATGAGTTTCAAGCTATCAGATCATCCATCCGGGTTATTCGCCATGATGACAAAATAATTTAAGTGTCTAAATTCCTTGTGCAGCGTCCTTATTAAAAGGTAAGTTGATAATAATTATTATGCTTAATATGCATTTAAAATAAATACTATGAATGTAATTTTAAATTTGGACATGAATATAGGTTACATAACATCTAATTGTACATTTTCTGAAAGCTTAATAACCCAAATATTCAATACTTATGTTGGTAAAGTTACCCGTACTAATTACATCACTTAGGACAAAATTATCAATCCAACTAACATAAGTTTAACCCTATCGTGTGATATAACTATTGTCATTGTTAAAAAAATCATTTAATTTAACTTGCAAAATTGAACAGTGAATACATCACAATCGCTCTTCATTGCAACCGGCATTCCGTTATTGATCATAATTACCGAGAATCATTTTGGAATGCCTATATTTTTACTACAATCAATAATAAAATGTTATTGCAATGAAGAACAATTGATGCACAGTTGTTATTAAGTATAAAATTAAATAGATTTTATAATTAGTGGAGAAACTCTCGCATGATTATTATATATAGTAAGGGACTGAGATGATGGTGATGATGGTTTTGATGACAACAACCTTTTTTTAACTATTATTGCTATAAAATATATACTAATACTATTGTATATATATATATATATGAATATGCAGGAATTATATACGGTATTGATTATTGAAGAATGTAAAGTTTAAAGATTCAAGATTATAGATTATAGATTATAAAGATGAGGAATTAAAGACTGAAGACTCATGAGTAACAAGAATTCACAAGTTCAAAAGTTAGGTTAAGTTACATAGTCTAGAATTTTTGTTAAAACTCTGTAATAGCACTGAATCTCTATTTCAAATCTCTTATCATTTTTATCTTATAATTTTCTTATTCTTATTAATTTAAAAACTACTTCTTATTTAAATAGATATATCTTTTAATATTTAATTATATTTCTTGGATTTTAAATATAAATCCTAATTTAAATATATTAGAATTTGATTACTTATATTTTAGTTTTAACTAATTTAAATATCTTCTTACATATATTTTAGTTTTAATATATATTTATACTTAAGTTTTAATTTCCTTGTATTCATAGTTACAGTATTATATATCTTTAGTTTTAAAACATTTCTTATATAGTTTTAATTATAGATTTATTTAAGTTTTAAATAATCATTTATATATTACAATTATATTTTCTAAACTTATGTTTTTACTCTGTTATATTATTTTATTATATAAAACAATAGTATGTTCAAACTCCAGAATCACCTTGATTTATTTGACATAATTTACATTGTTTTTTTAAAAAAAAAAAAATCAGATTTCAAAGTTTGCCTAAGGCATGTCAACATCCCCTACCCCCCATGTCGACATGGTGATCGGTAATTTTTAAATTTCAAATTTAAAAAGTTGTGTCTATTTGTTTAAATCTTTTCCTGAAGAGATATGACTATTTTCCCATTATAAATGCAATCTAATTTCGGAATCTTTTAGCCACTTTTAATCATCTTCTTCTTCTCTTTTCTCTTCTCCATTATTACTCTTCAAATTCAAGTTTCTATAATCAAACTCTGCCGAATTTCAAAGAGAATTAAACCAATTCAATTCTAATTTGATTTTGTATCAAACTCTCTCAAGGATTCCAGTGTTGTTTAGAGTTATAGGACATTTGTAATCAAAGGTCACTAGATCAAAGTTCTATCTAGTTTTTCATCCAAATCTGACACTGAAAAGGTGTGGTTGTTGCCAATACTAATCAACCAGTTGTGATTGTAGCCCACAAATCAATTGGGTGTGATCATAGCCCAAAAATCAATTGATTACTTGAAAACAAATGGGGTGGATACCGTGGCCTGTGAAATCGACGATTGTAATTTGGATATTATTTGAAAAGAAATCTGCATCAACCCAGAGCTGTATAGGACTGGATGTAGGGTAACTCCAAACAAGTATAAAATCTTGGTATGTTCTTCCCTTTACTGGTTTCTGTTTTTATTCTACATCTATGTTTGATTATGTGATTGTTTCATATCAGTGATTTGCATCTGTTTCTTATTTATTCAAAAATATTTCATAATTTTTTTAAAATTTCATTAAAAACTATTCACCCATCTCTAATGTTAAGTTTTCCTTAAGATCTGTAATTCCGATTTCCCGACATAGTATAAGAGCACTGATTTTTCAAAGTTTTCATAATCAGATTTTTGAAAAGTTTTAAATGGCAGCCAGCACTGGTGATGTCAACATAGTAATCCTAGTTCTTTTGTAGAGGATCAATCTGTTGTAAGGCCACCACTATTTAATGATAGTAATTATGCATATTGGGCTTGTAAGATGAAAATATATTTAAAATCAATAAGATTAGATACTTGGAAAATAACTCAAACAGAGAATGCTGAACCCACAACTAATTTTGCACAATGGACCGTTAAGCAAGAGGTTATTGCACAAAATAATTCAAAAACCATGAATATTTTATTTTGTTCACTTGATAGAAATGAATTTAATAGGGTGTTCGTGTGTAAGTCTGCATATGAAATCTAGAAAACTTTGCAAGTGACTCATCAAAGAACAAGCAAAGTTATACAGACAAAGATATCTATATTAACTAATCAGTTTTAAGTATTTAAAATGAATTTGAATAAGTCTATCTTTGATATGTACTGCAGGTTCCATGAGATTGTGCATTCACTAATAGCCTTGAGGAAAATATATTCTATTGAAGACCAAGTTAAAAAAATCATGAATTTATTAACTCTGTTTTGGGATCAAAAGACTCCGGCGATTGAAGTGGCCAATGATACCAATACTATAAAAATTGAAGAGTTAATTAAAAATCTAATGTCCTTTGAATTCATGATGCAAGGAAGGAAAGAAAATAGTCGCTAGAAAAAAATAGCATTCAACGCAATAATTGAAGATTCATATTCAAATAGTGATGATGATGAATATAACATCGATGACAAGGAATTTTTGAAAATTTCTAAAATAAAGAAAGACGAATAATTACAGAGGGAATAAGAATAAAATTCAATGAAGAATTACAAGGTTCCAAACAATATTAGATGTTACAACTGTGATGAACCAGTTCATTTGAAAAGAGATTGTCCATAAAAAATTATTCTTCAAATAATAATTTGTCAAATAAAACATAAAGAGCATATACCGCCATACTAGACGATTTTGATTCATCATCTAGTGACAAAGAACCAAAAGCAAACAATTCAAATATGTGTTTCACGGCTATTCTTGATTATGAAGATATTGGAAATTAGACCAAAAATAGGAAGGAAATTATATTAGTTTGGTTGAAATTGCTTGCTTGAATGGGTGTTTGTTTACTTGCCCTGATTGAAATATTCTAAGTTCTAAATTTGAATTCAACATTTAAAGTTTTAAATTCTAAAATTGAAAATAATATTATTTTAACAAAATATTAATATGAAAACATTATTATATTAAACAGTATCTCAGGAAATATATAGACAAAAAATACAAGATATAAATATGTATAGAACAATCAAAAATGTAAATACACTTATCCTTTGAAAAATAGGATATATGTTGACATGCCCAACCCTATATGTCGATATGCCTTTTGGATTTTCAAATTCAAAATTTGATTTCAAACTGTTGAATTTCCCTCCACCTTTTCACTAACTCTAATGTACTAAAAAGGTATCTCTTGACTAGAGAACATGTATTGATTGTCTATTTATATATTTGTTCTTATCACCTCTTTCCACCTTTAATTCAAAATTTGAATTTATTTCATTAATCATTACCCTTCACAAAAACTCTATAATGGCTTCTTCAAGCATTCCAAGCAATATAAGGCTGTCTAAAGCTACCAAAGGCTTTCTTTTTAATAACTTGGAAGCTATCAAAGATTACATTAACTATGTAAATTTAGATAAAGTCGATATGGGAAAATTTGCTACTTTCAATGATTTTCTATCTTATGAACTTGAAACTCTCTTTAATCAATGTGTTGTTCTTAATTTGATTAGTTTTTAAGAAAATGATTATGTTCTATACTCAAATCTTGGCAAAATACTTTATGCTGATTAAAATTGAGGCTTTTACGAAGGAAATGAGAATGAAAATTGGAGTACATAAGAGGAACTCAAATTATTTTGTTATGTGAAGTTTCAGGCAATATTTGGGATATAAGAGCGTGGGAATAGATCCCTCGGATTTCAAAATTAATGAAATGACTGAGAGACCTTTCACCATATTTTTGAGAACGATGAACAATTGGAATTCAAAATCTATTATTTTCGACCAAAAGCAAGGATTGTTAATCTACTTCTACAACATACTATCACACCTCATTCGGAAAATTTCAATAACTCAATAATGAAAGTTTGAAAATCTCTTTTTGCTATTTTTGGAAATTATGACATCAATTGGTCAGGTAAATTTGGATGAATTTTGAGCCAAAGATTTTTCAGAGAGTGAAATTACATTGTATCATGGAATTTACCTTACACGTATTTTTATTTTTTTAGGAGTTGATTTCAAAGGAGAAGATTTTGTTTCTAAAAAGGTTTATAACTGCGAAAAGATATCTCTTATGAAGATTTGCTAATGTTTGAACCATATGAAACACTTTTGGAAAACGAGACAAGGTTGGCCCAGGAAGAACAAGAAGAAGAAGGAATGGAAATTAACGAAGAGAAAGAAGATAAAAATACTTCCTTAGAAAACATAGAATATCCCGTTAGTACCTCTAATCCATCTAATAAAATCCTCCTTAATAACCAAAACATAATTGTGGAAAATCAAAAGATTTTAAAGAGATCATTTAGCGAAAAAATGGAAAAGATCTCTACAACATGAACATGTTGTTCGAGAAAGTGAGTCACAAGCATGGATTATCTTCGTCTCATTATCCTCCACTGAATTCTAGTTTTATTTCCTTATTTTAGTTGTTTCTATTTAGTTATTATATTTCTATCTCATGTTATGCATCATCTCTAAGTATCGTTATTAAAATTTCAATGAAGATATTTTTTTATTCCCTCTAAAACATCTATGGAATGATCATTAGTCGGTTAAAATTAGTATATATAAACAAAAACTCAACACAAGACATAAACTACAAAATTCAGAAATTTTAAAGGGGACATGTCGACTTGTACTACGCTACATGTCAATTATAACTGCCAATTTTTCAAAATTGTTTGAATTTAAAAACAATCTCTACTAACTTGTGTCTATTCATTTTAAATGTATTGCAGAGCCTATAAATACCTATTTCTTCCATAAAAACTTGCCTTTTCATTTCTTTACTATCCATTCATTATATTTCAATTTTATCATTCCATGGCTTCTCCAATTCATAGTTTAAGTGAAAATCTTGAAGAAACATTCAATTCCTTCAGAAATGCTCTCTTTATCATTCTTCAATGACACTTAGAATTGAGTCAAATGCAGATGACTAAGAATCAAGAGAATCATTTTGATAACATTCGTTGGATGATCTCTGCACTCAACAAAGAAGAAGAAAATAACGATTCAAAAGGAACTTTTACCAAAGAAAATGAAGAATGGGAGGCTTTAAAGGCTGATCCTACCTTTGGAAAAGAAAGATGGATAAAATTCCCATAAATGTTTAAATTTATGTTTGGATTTTGTATATTTGTTTGATCTGATTTGATTTGAATTAATGCTTTAAATTGGGTGTATTGATTTGGATTGATTATTTGATGGATTGTATAACCTTGATAGTTTGGTATGAATGACTTGATTAATTACTAATTATTACTACAGTTTGAATACTACTTATATAATGCACTGATTGTGTTAGTAATATCATAGTTTTAGAGGTATTGGAGTTATAATATCATAAGTTAAGTCTTATATTAGTTTAAAGGGAGGTTTTTTTTTGAAAGTGTGTATAAATCATTTTTAGGCAGACAACACTAAATGTGGTTAAATACATTTAACTAGAACGTCACCCAGTTCAAGGCATTACACGTAATACAATCTTCAGTTCAACTAAATATTCCCAAAATTAAGCAAACAACCCTAGTCATGGCGGCGACAGAGGATCAGGAGGATCAAATACAGTATTTTGGATTCGGTAAAATATCTTCGTAAGATCAATGTTTGCAGTATTAGCTCCGCAATCTCCCTGATTGGAGGTAATTCTTTGGTTTTAAAATGATTTCAATTTTATAACCACTTCAATCAAAATTAGATGACCAACTTCCTCTTTTGTTCATGATTTTGCTTGCAACGTACGACAGTTCTGCTCCTTCGAAATCCACCACACAATAGACGTTAGAGTGACGCAATCTATCTTGGATTTCATATCTTTGGGATTCTATGTACTTGCCATGTAATTAACAAATTGATGTAAATCATTACTACTAAGTAGGCAATTTAACTTCTGGAAGCAAAAGAGAGAAATCTGGTGTGAAAAGGTACATTCGAAAAAGAGATGTTTATGCGATTCAGCACCGCCATCACACAACACACTATAGAATTGGTAATGCCCCAATTGTTCAAACGATCTTTGGTAGGAAGTATGCCTTTGATTGCTTTATATGTAGTAAATGCCATTTTGGGTATGTTACACTTATTCCAAACCACATTATCCTAGTCACAAATAGATCCCTAATGCCTGACGCAAATATATGCTGATCTAATTGTGAAATCATTATCATTTTCCATTTCTAATGTCTTCTTCCTTACCGTGATAAATTGGAGAATATTTAATTTGTCGTTTTTGGTTATCAGCAAGGGGTAAATCACTTACGTACCAAGTCATTAACAATAATTTAAGAAACAAGCATATTTGTACATCCATAGTCTGAATGAGTATCCCAGCCAACATAGTCAATGATGGATTGACCATTGATCCATGGGTCTCTCCATAAGTTCATGTCTCTGCCATCAGGAATTTTTCGTTCACACTTAGAAGCAAGAGTGTCTCGAACCCTGAGAATAGATTTTTAGGTTGAGGATGCATTGCTATCAATGGCCATAGTCCAAAAAAATTCCCTAATTATATATCATTTACGCATACATCTAGCCGACAAGCCATTAAAAGAAATGATCTTCCAAGCCAATTTGACACTATACACCGCCTTTAGATCTCTTATATTTCTCAAGCCTAAACCACCTTCTATTGTAGGTTTTGTAACAACTCAGAATTTTGATAATAAATCGTTATTGAATTAAAATCTAAAAATAGGATTTTTTGTAAACGATGGAATTTGAACAGGAAACTTTAACCGATGCGTTCACCTCGGAATTCTGGTCAACTTTCATGTTCGGAGTTTCGCGAACGAAGTTCGTATGAAAAGTTACGGACGAAATACGAAAACGGATGGATAATAAGTAGAATAGAATATTATATATAGTAATTAATAATTACCCAGCTAGCTCACTACCAGGTCGACCAAGCGGTCGACCGCTTGGTCGAGCCAGGCAGTCACGGCTAGGGTTTGGTTATAATATATTGTTGTACGGATCGACGGATGTTAGTTAAAATGAATCTAATGGTCCAAGGCCTCATTCTTTTCCTCGCAAATATGTGGGCAGCAGCGAAGCTCTGCCATTTTCCTCATTCTTCAAACCTAATTTCTTAATCAACAATATATTCTTATACAACAAATTAACTCCAAATCGTATAGGATTGAGAGGATTATCAGATCCAATGGAAAAAGATGCAAATTAGCGCTTAACAATAGATTCTCCTCTCTCTTCCTATTTTCTTACATCTCTATAGATGTGGAATTTTCCCTTTTCAGATAAATTGAAGATTTATAAGAATTTGGGAATTGTACGCTTAAAAGGGTTAAACTTTGGATTTTGGTGCTTTCAGGTGAGTGGGAAATTTATATATACATATATCTCGTTTGTATTAGATCTTAAGTTTATATGCCTATTTTCATCAGATCTATTTATAAAATAATTGTAATTGATTTAGCAACTATCAGATCTGAATATAAAAATTGTCAAAACTTGTAAATTACAAATTGTGGTTATGCATAATATTAATTGTAGAATTCTTAAATTTGTTTACACATATTCCTAGAGTTATGTTGTAAAATATATTGCAGTTGTTGAAAACACTATAGATCTGGTAATCAGTCCCACTAAACACCATTTAAATGTAGTTACATTCTATATCTCTAGTTCAGTGTTGAATAATAAATTATGTGAATTTGGGTAAAAAGATTCGATTGGTAAATTATGTGATTGTAATAATTAAAAAAAAATATGCCTATTGTATTCAGTATTGTTGGGTTTTTGCTTAATTGTTGTAAGCATGTCATTTTCTTCTTTTTGAATAAAAATGCATTATTTTGGAATCACAAGAGATATGATAAATGGATCAAAAAGGAAAAAGTGGTGCAAATGCATGTATAAATATAAGGGTGCGTTTTTTACAGGTCCCTATTAACTTTCAAAATAAAAAAAACCCGCGCATACTTTCCAATACAATTCCGGTCCCTGTTTTTGAATGTGCGCCTCCTACATTAGTGCATCTGCTTCCACCTATCATGTCACGCTCAGGTCCATTTTTTGTTTCGATCCTACGTATTTTTCCAAAAAAAATAGTGCGGCCATGTCCCAAAAAAAAAATTGTAAAATCTGGAAATAATCCCAGAAGTCCACGCCAAAAAAAAAAAAAAAAAAAAAAATACTTGCATATATGTATGCAAGTATTGCCTATACTTGCATACATGTATGCAATTATTGCACAAAGGAAATTATGCTATAGTTTTGCCTGCATATATGTTGCACGCAAATGTGCATATTTCATATTTAATTGCACACTTGAATGCAAATAAAAAAGAACTAATTCAACAACGGATACAAACACTGGAATAATTGCACATTTATATGGAGGAAATTGAAATTATTGCATGAAAAAATGCAATTAACTGCATTTAGCGTTCTTTTTTTCAGTTTAATTTTATTTTTTGCATGTTTTTGAATTTTTTTTTAGTGAATTTATGGTCGAATGAATTATTTATTTAAAAAATAATATTCGGATTTTTTTTACTTTTTTTTCCACTTTTTTCGCAACTTTTGAAAAATAGGGACCTAATCTATAATAAGTTTATCACTGGATGTGAGCCTAATTAAGTTTGCTTTTAGGGACCTGAGCCTTATTTTCACTAAATATAAATATGCGTATTTGTACGTAATTTGCATCAACTATTCTAAATTATATATTTACTTATATTTCTTGTGATTTGGAAATATGTCAATTCCACTAATTAGGCATAATTTACAATGATTACGGCTAACGATCTTTTTGTAAGATTTGAAACATTTTGACAAGATTGAATGCAAAAAAGGAATGTTTGGGTGTCATTTAAACCAAATCATTAAATTTAAAAGTATAAATAATGGTGATGGTGATAATAATAATAATAATAAAAGATAACTATGTTGACCGCACGAAAACATAAAATATAAATATATACACATTATCCGTCCAAATCAATGTAAAACAATAAATTATACATTGTATTGAATGTTTGGATGGTATTCAATTATGGAATTATATATGTAAGTATAATCCATATTAAATTAATATATTTTTTATGACCATTGGTAGCAATCAACACAATTAATTGCTATAAATAGGACCTCAAATTAATAACAAACAATTATAGCCGACCGGAACCGACAAATTAATATGAGGTTAAGCCTAACTTGTGGTAGAAATCTGCCCGGAACTGACCGGAAAATCCAGCATCCATAGGTGGTCAGCTTAATGTGAGGGATGTAATGCGTAAATGTAAATATATTAAGGCATGAGGTTAAGTTCAACTTGTGGTAGAAGTCTACCCGGAGCCAACCAACAAATCAAGCATCTAGAAATAGTCAACTTAATGCGAGAGGCCTGGTGCATGAATATATATATATATATATATATATATATATATATATATATATATATATATATATATATATATAACAGTCAACCAATAAATAGGTACATAAATAAATAAATAAATAAATATGGTAATCGTATGTTGGGGTACAACAAATAGACACTTCGAGACTGATAAAATAAGGATATCCAGAGTTATGTGTTGCCTTAGGAAAAATATGACCTCTATGGTCATAAATGACAATGAACTTATGGATAAAAAGAAAGGGGATTTATGGGTGTTGAACTGTCGTTTAGATACTAAATCCAATTAGGGAAGTATTTAAATAAGTATCCTATGGTAAAGAGAATATAACTTCTTCTTTTTTACAATTAGTTAATAGAACTTAAAAATAAAAGTTAGAATTGGAGTTAGTAGGTTAGTAATGTGAAACATTATTAGCCGTAGGAACCCATAACGGTAATTAACCATGTGTGTACAGTATATCCGTGGAGAGAGACTAAACGGGAATTACTTTATAACGTAGCCCACTTTATCCCAAATAGGGAGAAGTATTAATTGCTAATGGGTACGAACCTAATAACCTTCGCATATATTCCGCTTCCTGGGTCTCAAGCGGCTGGGGTTGAAGAGTCCACTTTGGAATAGGTCTTTCAGTTTAATGGTCTTAAATGGCAGGTGTGTGTGTGTGTGGGTCTACCCAAATCAAGAAACTAAAACGTCAGATATGGCTACCTATTCTACGGGAAGTAGTAAGCGACTAAGGGGGTTATCTAATAAGGTTTGTTAGATGGTATAGCGAACAATAAAATACCATCTCTCACCGTATACGGGGTAAGGGTATATGCGTGAATGACAGAAGTTTTAACTTGTTGGGCCCGTAGCTAGTGACCTCTAGTTTATGTTAACGTCGAATCAGTTATCGCGGAGTAATCATTGACCAAAATGAAACTGTGTGTGTGTACATATACATATATATATATATATATATATATATATATATATATATATATATATATATATATATATAAACTACGTAACTAGGGGTTTAACCTCGACTAAATAACTGGCTATGTTCTAGTATAAAGGCTTCACAAATATGTGCGTAAACGAGGTTCTATCTCGGTATTCTATATTGGGAAATCTACCTTGGGAAAGATAGTAAGGTTGTGCGTAAACATCTACAAGGTTAGGCTAGAATCACTAACCTTGATAGGCATACGTCTTGGGTTGAACCAAAAGGGATACATCTGTGTATTATAACATGTGTTGTACATTTCCTGTTCACTAGAATCTTGTTGTTCTGACCCCCTCTCCTCGTTACAACCACTCAAATTTTCTAGAGATGGTCGGGTTCTCACAGGTGTTTAAGTTTGGCTTTCGGTTCTCGTTCTCTCTCATGCTCGGTATAGGAAAAGTGACTTACGTTTAAAAAGGTAGTTACTTGAGTAAATACTAGTTTATCCTATTTTGTTTCCGCTGTGAGTTATCTTATTGTACTCTGATTATGCTCATGCTCATTTATTGCAGATACCAGATCTACACGCTCTATGCTTGGATGTGTTTGAGTTTCGATTTTTGTCGAAATTCGAGCATAGAAAAGTGCGAGGTGTTACATTTGGTATCAGAGTGTAACGACCCACATTCTACGCATCGAAGGATCGTAGAATTTTTATTTCTTCCGCATGCGAAGTCATATGGTCATGTAACTTTGGGAGACGACTATTGCGGTCATTTCGCATATTCATGATTTTTGCCAATTTTTAAATGACTGTTTTGCCCCTAGCTGATCTTGTTTTGGCCATAACTTTTGATTGGAAAGGAGTTTTGACCTGAAACCACCTCCATTGGATCCGGATGATGGTTTACAATTCTGTAGAGTGGTCACATAAGCCAAACGGACTCACTATTTGAGAGATATGGCTGAAACAAGTTTCAGAAGGTGAAAGACTGCTTAACCGGGCCAAATGAGGTGATTAGTAAATGGGCCCATAACCCATTTCGGGATTATGGTTATGGGGAGGCTGAAATGAGTTAGGTTTTCATTTCATTTCAGTTTTCTAGCCGCCATTTACCTCCTAAGAACCCTAATAATGGCCTCCAACCTCTAAAACATCTCCAAATCACTTTCTAATCAAGGATTAGGCTTAGCAACATCAAATCAAAGAGGATTAGCACCAAAGCAAGGTTAGAGCTGCAGTGTTGCATTGGGAACAGCGCCAAACAGAGATTCATTCCAGATTTGGTAATTTTATTTGTGGCCAAGGTGAGTGATTTGCATAGTTTTGCACAAATTACGGTTAATTATGGGTAATTAGTTGAGATTAATGAAATTAAACATGATTAAATTCTGGAAAAATATTCATAAATTTCGATAAATTGTATCAGGCCTCTGTTAGAAAATTTGGTTAATTTGGTAAAGTTTTGCTAATCATATCATTAGTTTTGCTTAAACATGCTTAGGGGAAAATATGGGATTTTGGCAATGTTTGATCCGTTTAATCTTGTCATATTATTGTTTTGGTATTTGTGGTCACTTCTATTTGTTGCTATGACTGTATGGTATGCTTTGTGATTGATTAGAGCTGTTAGATTGGTCGAAAACGCTGTCGTATGATGTAAAATAGTCGTGGGAAAGTTGCAGGGTTTCAAACTGGATTGGATCGGATTATTGGGCTCGGATCGGATAGGAGAACCGGGCAAGTAGATTTGATTTGGATTGGAACTTAGCATAAGGGGCTTGGCGAGTAGGAAGGCCATTTGCTTAGAGTTGGAGTTGGGCAGGGGATCGGATCGGAGAGACTAAAAAGGGGATTGGATCGGAAGGACAAAAAGGGGATCGGATTGGAGCTAAGAGAGGAAGACCGGACGGATCTGAGGCATGGGGAAGCACACCCTAATCAAACCGGCGTCTGAAGGAGGAGAACCACCGGACCGAACCGCACCCAAGAGCATACTATGAAGCATTGCACTGAACTGAACCGAGTTTGAAGGAGCTGAGCCAAACCCAGATGGAGGATCCGAACCGAACCAGACTTAAGCTACTTCTACTCGACGACTCTTTTGAAGACCAACTCCAATTCAACCAAAACTCAAGATGTAAAGAAAGTCCAAATTGGAAGTAGAGCTCAGGATCCAGTTGGGAACCAACGGGTTAACTTCATGAGTTGGGCTTTGCTGCGGGACGTGTGCAAAGGGGTTGTCGATGTCTATAACTTTGGATCACTATGTGTAAGGGGTACGTGAACGGATTCAGGGCCACAGTGGCCTAGGTACGACTAAAGATCTATAGACCAATGAAGTGAGGTCATTTGTAAAGATTTGGTCATGACTCCATGGGGGCAAGCTTGGTAGTAGCAGTAGTTGTACAAGTCGAACTCCGTCACTACTTCGATGGGTCTAGTGATTGACAGTGGTGGACATCGTATGTTTTACGCACTGAGTGAGAGATGTGAGGATGGTTGCTATGTTTGATTTGTTTGCCACCATTATGACATGCACACCCCCACCCCCGTTATCTTTACACCATCTGTTCAGTGGCACCTTAGAGTATTGTACGGTAGTGCTAAGTCTTTGGTTGCAGGTCCAGGTTCAATTATTGTTTAGTATACCTGTTATTGTTCTTTTTAGATGCTTATCGCTCATACCAGACTTTTTGTCTGACCCAGAGTTTTATGTCTCTTCTTATTACTCTGGGTGCT
This sequence comes from Allium sativum, assembly GCA_030737875.1. Classification (NCBI taxonomy): domain Eukaryota; kingdom Viridiplantae; phylum Streptophyta; class Magnoliopsida; order Asparagales; family Amaryllidaceae; genus Allium; species Allium sativum. Next base: position 282,468,468 of record CM060915.1, read on the forward strand.
CTCACGAGCAGACTAGAGACAGGTTAGCAGGTGATGCACGAGTAGCTGTACCGGAGACGAGCACGAGGCTTCCACGTATGATATATATATATATGTATGTATGTATGTATGTATGTATATTCTCCCTGTGTCGCTGCTGGTCACTACTTTGGGCATTAGTAGTGCACCCTTCCTTTCTTTTACTTTAGAAACAGTTTTAAAGTTTTAATAATAATGATGTGGAACATAAGTTGTATCTGGATTTTCCGCTGCTATGATGTTTAGTTTTCAGCTTATGCACTGTCTCGCCTGTTTTATGTCAAGTATGTTGTTATTATATTTTATCCCATGCGCTGTGAGACATTCTACCGGTGTTCAATTAGTTCATTCTCTTCTTTCCTTTCTTTGGCGACCGTTCCGTGCTAGTCGGCCATGTGTACAGCGCACTTTCAGAGCGAATGCCGGCTGGTGCGGGGCGGGCCGTCACACTTGGTATTAAAGCTCTAGGTTGCGTAGTTAACCTAGGAAAAGACACCAGGGAGAGATAATTTGTATATAAGAGCGATTATTTGTGATTATTTTGGCTTTCAAAAGCTATATATACATATATACATATACTATTAGTATAGTTAAGGATGAAGTCGGATTGCACTGGCACCACTATGGAGATGGTTAATCGTTTTCTCTTTACAGATTGAACGATGAGCTGATACGCAAGAGGTGCCGGTAGAGGAGCCAATAATGGGAATGCTGCTGACATGAGGACGATGTTTACTGACCTCATGAGAGAGATGCTTAGGGATGTGCAGAGGGCAGCTCCCAATGCTGGTAACGGTGGTGGTCCAATAGTGCAGGCACCTAGGGCCGATTTCGCCAAGCTGAACAAGGATTATACTAGTCTTGGTGGGAAACCGTTCCACGGAACGGAGTCGGCTACGGATGTTCAGGATTGGTTGGATAGCTGCGAGCGTATCTTCGAAGATTTGGATATCGAGGATACGATGAAAAGAATGCTAGCGTCCCGTCAGCTGCAAGGGCGGGCAATGAATTGGTGGAATGCTATAAAGGCAGCTACTCCCGAGGATCAGATTACTTGGGAGCAGTTTAAGTCTCGCTTTAGCGATAAGTTCATTCTAGCTACTCAGAAGTCAGTGCTGTTTAAGAAATTCTTGGAACTCAAGCATAATGGCAGAGCTGTCTCGGAGTATATTGCCGAATTCGACACTTTGTTGAAATATGGGTTATCTCTAATAGATACTGCCGAGAAGAAGAACAAGAAGTTCATAATGGCTTGGATCAGTACTTAGGGGAAAGGATTATTAACCACATCGATGAGACGTTTGAATCGATTGTGGGAAAAGCATTGAGGCCAGAGAGTCTTTACCCTAAGTCAAAGACTGAGGTTGCATCTGCAGAGGAGCCAAAGCCGCAAGCAAGCGGTGGAGGCAAGAATGGTTCTCAGAATAAGAGGAAGCAGAACCATAATAAGGATGGCCAAAAGAAGAAGAAAGATGTTGAGTGCTTCGGCTATGGTAAGAAGGGCCATTATGCTAGTAATTGTCTGGCCAAGCCAGCGGATAGGAAGTGCTTCAATTGTGGCCAAGTGGGACATCACAAGGACAAGTGTCCGCAACACCCCAAAGAGAAACAGATGGTGAAAGCATATGCCCTTAATGTTGTTCCTTCTTCGTCGAATGCCCCAACTGCGGCGGAGAAAGGAAAGAATGTTGTTATTCAAGGTATGCTTTCTGTTTATGATGTTCTTGTTAGGGTTTTGTTTGATATAGGAGCTTCCAGTTATTTCATAACTAGTGACCTAGTAGATAGGTTGGGATTAGAGCCCGAAATTATCGATAGACCTTTAGTAGTGACGAACCCGATTGGTGGTTCAACCAACGTTAACATGATTTTTTGTAATGTGGACTTATCGAGTCATGAATGCATGTTTGTTTGTGATTGCTTTGTTTTGGGCTTTACTGGGTTTGGCATTATTTTGGGAGTCGATTGGCTCCAAAGATAAAAGGGTGGTGGTAGACTGTGAGGGATTTTTAGTGACAGCTAGAGCAGATGATGGGCAGAGGGTAGAGTTTGGTGGTCTACCTAGTGATGGGGTAATGGCTAGTTTTCTAAATTCCCTCGACATCCCGCATAGTGAGTTGTCAGGTTTGCTCGTGGTTGGCCAGTATCCGGATGTCTTCGAAAAAGTGACCGGGCTTCCACCACACCGAGAGATTGAGTTCCATATTGATTTAGTGAAAGATTCCAGACCTATAGTGATGCCAGTTCGTCATATGGCACCAAGGGAGCAGCGGGAGCTCGGGGTGCAAGTCAGCAATCTTTTGAAGAAGGGATTTATCAGAAGGAGTGTTTCTGAATGGGGAGCACCAGTCGTGTTTGCTACCAAGGTGGATGGTTCCCTTCGATTGTGTGTGGACTACCGCGAGTTGAGTAAAGTGACGAGGAAGAATAAGTATCCTCTACCGCGGATAGATGATTTATTTGATCAATTGAGTGGCACGAGAGTATTTTCTCAGTTGGATCTCGCGACAGTTTTCATCAGCTTAGAGTGGAAGCTGAGTGTATAGCTAAAACGGCATTTCGGACGCAATCTGGATTTTATGAATGATTGGTCATGCCATTTGGGTTGACCAATGCACCAGCATATTTTGTGGATCTTATGAATAGGATATTCTGAGATCAGCTGAATAAGTTTGTCCTTGTGTTCGTGGATGATATTTTGGTCTACTCGAGGACAGAGGAAGAACTCAAGGAACATTGGAGGATAATAATGGAGGTGTTGAGAAAACACCAACTGAAAGCGAAGTTTTCTAAGTGTCACTTCTGGAGAAGGGAAGCGAGATTCTTAGACCATGTTGTTTTAGAGAATGGTATCGTCGTGGACCCTGCGAAGGTGGCTACGGTACAAGATTGGTCTACGCCCAAGAATGCAACAGATACAAGAAATTTCTTGGGGTTAGCTAGATATTATCGTACGTTTATCCAAGACTTCTCCAGGATAGCAGCACCGTGACTTAGTTGACCAAGAAAATCAAGCTTTCGTCTGGGACGAAAAGTGCGAGAATGGATTCAAGATCCTAAAAGAAAAGTTGACATGTGCACCAGTGTTAGTCATTCCTAAGGGGAATGAAGAGATGACAGTATATACGGATGCATGTGGTACAGAGTTAGGTGTTGTATTGACGCAAGGAGGTAGGGTTGTAGCATATGCAAGTCGGCAACTGAAACCACATGAGAAAAGACACCCTACCCATGATTTGGAATTGGCAGCGATCGTGTTCGCACGGAAGATGTGGAGACATTATCTCTTGGGAGAAAGGTTCGAGTTGTTTACCGATCATAAATCGTTAAAGTATCTCTTCTCTCAGAAGGATCTAAATCTCCGACAGCAAAGATGGTTAGAATTCTTAGCTTCCTATGATTTCGACATCGCATATACACCAGGAAAGGGCAATGCGGTAGCTGATGCATTGAGTAGAAGATATGCCAGTTTAGGGGCTATGTTTCTTGAATGGAAGCAACTGGAGTACATCGCTGGGTATGATTTCAGACCAAAGTGCGAATTGAATCCAGAAATGTTAGCAAGTTTGACGATCAGACCCACTTTGATTGAGCGGATTGGTTCCAGTCAGAGGAACGATCCTAACTTATTGGAAATCATCTCCAAGTTAGAGATGGGTATCGACGAGGAGATGAACAATTATGGGCTTGATCGAGATGGATGGCTTAGGAAGAATGGAAGACTAGTTGTACCCAATGTCAATGGATTGAGAGATGAAGTGCTTAGAGAATGTCATCACTCAAAATTGACTATACATCCCGGTGGTAACAAGATGTACCGAGACATGAAGCAGACCTACCACTGGGAAGGGATGAAAAGAGACATTGGGAAGTTTATATCGAAATGCATGAATTGCCAGCTAGTTAAAGCTGAGCAAAAGAAGCCTAATGGTTTGTTACAACCATTAGAAATTCCAGAATGGAAATAGGAACAAGTGTCAATGGATTTCATTGATGGGTTACCAAGGACTAGATCGGGCCATGATAGCATTTGGGTGATTGTGGACCGATTGACTAAGAGTGCAAGGTTTATACCCGTCAAGTCAAACAGGACGGCAGCTAAATTAGCGGAACTGTATATAAAGTGGGTAGTGAGATTTCATGGAATACGCAAAGGCATTGTGAGTGACCGAGATCCGTTGTTCACTAGTGGATTTTGGAAGAGCTTACAAGAGGCGTTAGGATCAGAACTACATCTCAGTACCGCGTATCATCCTCAAACCAATGGACAGACAGAGAGGGTGAATCGAGTGTTAGAAGATCTCTTGAGAGCTTGCATATTGGATTTTGGTGGATCATGGGATGACCATTTGCATCTAGTAGAGTTTGCATATAATAATAGTTATCAATCTAGTATCGGTATGGCTCCATTTGAAGCTTTGTACGGAAGACCGTGCAACTCACAGTCCTGTTGGTTAGAGGCCGGTGAGAAATATGTACTTGAACCAGAAGTAATAAGAGAAACATCAGACAAGATCAAGGTTATCCAACAGCGAATGAAGGCTGCCCAAGATAGGAAGAAAAGTTATGCTGATAAGAGGAGAAGAGAATTAAAGTTCTCCATTGGCGACTTAGTATTTGTCAAGATTTCTCCGTTGAAGAGTGTGATACGATTTGGCAGGAGAGGCAAGTTAGCACCAAGATTTGTTGGTCCATTCCCAGTCCTTGAGCAAATTGGGAATTTGGCATACAAAGTTGAATTACCAGAAAAGATGGCAGGAGTTCACAACATATTTCATGTTTCCCAGTTAAGGAAGTTCGTGCATGACCCAGATGTGACTATTTCACCTGATCAGTTGGATGATATCGAAATTGAACCCGAGGCGGTTGGGAACCGCAAGCCTATGCGTATTGTTGGGAACGATACGAAGCAACTTCGAAGGAAGGCGGTGAATCTAGTCAAAGTTCAGTAGGGCAAGAATGAGGATGACTGTGCTTGGTAAACAGAGGAGAGCATTAGGAAGACGTATCCAGAACTCTTCGCCTGGTAAGATTTCAGTTTCGATTTAGTCTTTCCGCATGCTAGGATAGGTTTGTTTTATTTGTTCTGCATGTTTGATTGTTGTATATGATTAGTAGGCATGTGGGATCCTTTGTATGTTTTGGGTTAAGGAATTTCGGGGACGAAAATTCTTAAGGGGGGAAGAGTGTAATGACCCGCATTCTACGCATCGAAGGATCGTAGAATATTTATTTCTTCCACATGCGAAGTCATATGGTCATGTAACTTTGGGGGACGACTATTGGGGTCATTTCCCATGTTCATGATTTTTGCCGATTTTTAAATGACCGTTTAGCCCCTAGCTGATCTTGTTTTGGCCATAACTTTTGATTGGAAAGGAGTTTTGACCTGAAACCACTTCCATTGGATCTGGATAATGGTTTACAATTCCATAGATGGTCACATCAGCCAAACGGACTCACCGTTCGGGAGATATGGCTGAAACAAGTTTTAGAAGGTGAAAGACTGCTTAACCGAGCCAAATGAGGTGATTAGTAAATGGGCCCATAACCCATTTCGGGATTAGGGTTATGTGGAGGCTGAAATGAATTAGGTTTTCATTTCATTTCAGTTTTCTAGCCTCCATTTACCTCCTAAGAAACCTAATAATGGCCTCCAACCTATAAAACATCCCCAAATCACTTTCTAATCAAGGATTAAGCGTAGCAACATCAAATCAAAGAGGATTAGCACCAAAGCAAGGTTAGAGATGCTGTGTTGCATTGGGAACAGAGCCAAGCAGAGATTCATTCCAGATATGGTATTTTATTTATGGCCAAGGTGAGTGATTTGCATAATTTTGCACTAAGTACGGTTAATTAAGGGTAATTAGTTGAGATTAACGAAATTAAACATGATTAAATTCTGGAAAAATAATCATAAATTTCGAAATATTGTTTTAGGCCTCTATTAGAAAATTTGGTTGATTTGGTTAAGTTTTGCTAATCATATCATTAATTTTGCTTAAACACGCTTAGGGGAAATTATGGGATTTTGGCTATGTTTGATCCGTTCAATCTTGTCATATTGTTGTTTTGGTGTTTGTGGTCACTTCTATTTGTTGCTGTGACTGTATGGTATGCTTTGTGATTGATTAGAGCTCTTAGATTGGTCGGAAACGCCGTCGTAGGGCGTAAAACAGTCGCTGAAAGTTGCAGGGTTTCAAACCGGATCAGATTATTGGGCTCGGATCGGATAGGAGAACAGGGCAAGTAGACTTGATTCGGATTGGAACTTAGCATAAGAGGCTTGGCGAGTAGGAAGGCCATTTGCTTAGAGTTGGAGTTGGGCAGGGGATCGGATCGGAGAGACTAAAAAGGGGATCGGATCGGAAGGACAAAAAGGGGATCGGATCGGAAGGACAAAAAGGGGATCGGATCGGAGCTAAGAGGGGAAGACCGGAACGGATCTGAGGCATGGGGAAGCACACCCGAACCGAACCGGCGTCTGAAGGTGGAGAACCACCGAACCGAACCGCACCCAAGAGCATACTATGAAGCATTGCACTGAACCGAACCGAGTTTGAAGGAGCTGAGCCAAACCCCGATGGAGGATCCGAACCGAACCAAACTTAAGCTACTTCTACTCGATGACTCTTTTGAAGACCAACTCCAGTTCGACCAAAAATCGAGATGCAAAGAAAGTCCAAATTGGAAGTAGAGCTCAGGATCCAGTTGGGAACCAACGGGTTAACTTCATGAGTTGGGCTTTGCTGCGGGACGTGTGCAAAGGGGTTGTCGATGTCTATAACTTTGGATCACCATGTGTAGGGGGTACGTAAACGGATTCAGGGCCATAGTGGCCTAGGTACAACTAAAGAGCTATAGACCAATGAAGTGGGGTCATTTGTAAAGATTTGGTCATGACTCCATGGGGCAAGCTTGGTAGTAGCAGTAGTTGTACAAGTCAAACTCCGTCATTACTTCGATGGGTCTAGTGATTGACAGTGGTGGACATTGTATGCTTAATGCACTGAGTGAGAGATGTGAGGACGGTTGCTATGTTTGATTTGTTTGCCATCATTATGACATGCACACCCCCACCCCCGTTATCTTTACACCATTTGTTTAGTGACACCTTAGAGTATTGTACGGTATGTAGTGCTAACTCTTTGGTTGCAGGTCCAGGTTCAGGTATGGTTTAGTATACCTGTTATTGTTCTGTTTAGCTGCTTATCGCTCATACCAGACTGTTTGTCTGACCCAGAGTTTTATGTCTCTTCTCATTACTCTGGGTGCTCTCACGAGCAGACTAGAGGCAGGTTAGCTGGTGATGCACGAGTAGCTGTACCGGAGACGAGCAGGAGGCTTCCACGTATGATATATATATATATATATATATATATATATATATGTATGTATGTATGTATGTATGTATGTATGCATGTATGTATGTATAGATATTCTCCCTGTGTTGCTGTTGGTCACTACTTTGGGCATTAATAGTGCACCCTTCCTTTCTTTTACTTTAGAGACAGTTTTAAAGTTGTAATAATAATGATGTGGAACATAAGCTGTATCTGGATTTTCCGCTGCTATGATGTTTAGTTTTCAGCTTATGCATTGTCTCGCAAGTTTTATGTCAAGTATGTTGTTATTATATTTTATCCCATGCGCTGTGAGACATTCTATAGATTTTTGATTAGTTCATTCTCTTCTTTCCTTTCTTTGGCGACCGTTCTGTGCTAGTCAAGCATGTGTACAGCGCACTTTCGGAGGGAATGTCGGCTGGTGCGGGGCGGGCCGTCACACAGAGCTTAGGTTAAACGACCAGAGGAATTAGTTTAATTAGGACTCGTGAGAGAACGTAATTCGATTTTTTCTTTTTTGTTTTTCTTCGTCTTTATTACTCGACTTTAATTTATTTCAACGATGAATTAGTTGTAGGCCTAAATATATAGAATAGGCTATAAGCGATAAGAGTTGAAATATGTTGAGTTCGGGTTTTTAGCCAATCCTGTCTTACCTCGTAGTACGTTGGCGATCTCGTCGTGAAGAGCATGAGGATGAAATATGGCGGATTTCGGTGATTTGAGTTTGGAGACTGGACAAAAATCTAGCTACAAGCGAGATAGTCGCGATTTTTGGTTTTGTTAGCAGTTCCGGTTAAGACCATTTCTCGATCTAGAACAGGAAAGTTCACGTTAGTATGTCGTATCTATTTCAGAAATATAATTACGAGGTATATCCATTTTTTACATCATTAAATCTCCAAATCTACCTTTATTGAAATATTCGTTTGAGCTCTTAGCCTTGTGTTCAAAGAAATTAATTTTTAAAACTATTTGCAGAAATAAAATGGGTTTCAAAGGTTTTGAATTACGGTTTTGGAAAATGGTTTTATGAAGGCCTAGTTTTATAAAGATATGATTTTTAGAATTTAAATTTATTCGTGTTTCAAAAAATAATTGGGGCTTTGTGTAATTTTAATAAATATAATCCGATTGGTAGGAAGGAAGGAATTAGAAATGACAAAAAATAAGCTACTAAACTTAAGAATAATAAATATTCATTCCTTACTATTTTAGTATCCATCTCCCTATATATATTGGATTGTTTATTGAAATTGTCACAATTAACCCTTAATATTTCTAAAAGCTCCAACAATTTTGAACATGGAAAGATTTTCAATTTGTAATATAAACTGGAATATAAATAATAATAGTGATAATAAAATGGATTTATAAATACTAAACAGATAGTTTGTAATAAATTCCATTGTTGGAAAAGTTTTAAATTTTTCTTCAGAAAGGCTGAGGGAAAATCCTTCATCTCGATTTTTGGTGTATTTGATTTCGTGAATCATCTGTTTGTGGTCAGCTAGGTAAGGGGGAAATCCATTTTAATTTATATTATGGATTTCTAGTTGACTAATTTTTGTAATTCGTTGGTCCATTGTGTAGTCGCAACATCGTTGTTGAGACTATAAATCTTTGGAGTTGGTTCGGAGTTTAACTACGGTCTTTAAATACCGCAGTGATGAGGATAATTATTTTTCGGATCGTGTGAAATCGTAAAAGATAACGCGGGGTGATTAATAATTTAAATCCGGCCTAATAAGATCAAGGTTCAACCTTTGTCAAAAGCCATTTAGTAGTTGATTGTTTAGTGTTATGCAAGGTTGGTCAACTAGTCGATGAGTTTTGGTACAACTTGGACCTAGGACTCAACCGTAAAAGTTGCGTCCAAACCACCCCCTTATCTTCTTTTTTCATCCTTTCTTCCTCATCTAGCCGAACCATATCTCTATTCTTCTTCTCTTTCTTTGTCCTCGCCTCGCCTCCTCCTTTTTGCCCTTGTTTGCGCATTAGATCTTACCTCACTGGTACTCCAAGATCTAATTTCTTCACTCCGGCCATTTCTGAGCCTAAAATACCTGCTTGTAATATTCGATCCTACTCACACCATTTAAGTCTCCTCCTTAGGTAGAGATCATTTGGTTGGATCAGAATGAGAAAAGAGGTCTCACCGCATTAGGGCTAAGAAAATTTGTCGAGGCAGTTGGGCTTGCACCGGCCAGTTTCTTTGAAGTCTTAGAATAGGATTGTTGTTTGTGCTGCATCCGCCTTTGTTATATCTTGTTGGAATAGATTTTTTGAGGGCGATCGTCATTTCAAAGATGAAGAGTAAGCTATCTTTGGATGGTTTTCTGAGGAGAATCTCAAAGTTATTTTAGAGGAATCCGTGTTTTACGCGGACTTGAAAGGTTTTTGTTTGACTGGCTTTGGAGATTTTTCTCTTTTTCTTAATATCAATTTTTGTTTTTGGGAATCTATATGCGAACTGCCTATGTAGACGTGCGACCCATTTAGCACATCGTTCTATAAATGGGAAGTTATGACTAGATTTATCTCACGATGCGGAAATTAATCTTTTGCTTGATCGATGGCGTAACCATCATCTAGTGTCGCATCATATTTGATTCAGCTTGTTGTTCCTATGTGTTGTTTAATGGAGTTATTTTCTATAATTTCTCCTATCCATTTTGTCTTTAGACAACATAAGGTGGACTTCCATGAGAAACAATTTTGTGCTAGGTTTCTTTTCTCATCAAAAATTCTCTCTTAGTAGAGATGGTGATGTGGAAACCTCCAACAACACCAACAGTGTTTGTAACACGGGATTGAGCATTTTTGCTACTATGATATGGTTAATTAAAGATCATAAAAAATTGGTTTGAGCTCCAACTGCGGAGCAAGACATCTCGTATTTTGTAGCCATTGTTTTGGGAGTTTCGGTGTTGTTGTTTTGTCGTCGTCTTTGTTGTTTTCCCTTTCCAGCATCGGGTTCTTAGCTTGATGGTGATTCGTGTTGTTTAAATCGCACGACTTATGTTAATGAGATTTCTATGATTGAGATACTTATGTCATTCACGCATGCCTATTTGAATGAAATCTCATTTTTTTTAATTTAAACTAACAGTTGTCCTAGAGCTGGAAAGAACAGAATTCTGTATTGGATAAATTTTAGCAAAGGACCGGTTCTGCATTGCTTTCCGTCACGGGTATATAAATAAGTAAAATCATTGTTCTTTGTTAAAGCTAAAATTTATTTATGGTCTTTGTGTTGTTTCGGTTTTCGCATTTTTGGCGTGACTACTTCCTTTTTTGCCAACATGTGACCTGAATCGTTTAAGTTTCCGCAAGTTACATTTTTGAAACTTTTGGAAAAACATTGTTGAAAAAAAAACTTTTCCCATTTTTAATTTTTAACTGGTTTACTTTCTTTTATTTCGGTTTGTGCAAAAACGCAAAATTTGAATACGGCTATTTGTGCATATTTAAACGTCTATTTTACATTAAGAAAGATGATTTGAATGGCGCAAAGTGCACGTTACCGAAATTTTGATTTTTCATTCGACTCTCATATGGAAAGTGAAACGGTGTTGAAAAGAAATTTTCAAAATAAACACAAGAAGTTTTAAAGCAGAAAATTATTTTTATGAAAAATTTCGATTTTTGATCACAAGAATAGCATAAAGAAGATGTTTGGATGATTTGTGTGCGCATTTAGCCATGTAGTAGGACCAGTGACATGAAAGATAACAACAACAAGGGAAAGGCTGTTCTAGGCTTGGAAATATTTTTTCCCTGCCTTGTCTACAAAGGAATTTTTGGAGTATTTAGGGTAATTGAGGTGAAAATTCCACTGTAGGGCGGGAAATGTAAAAGTTGTAAGCAGGAAAAATGTTAAAATTCTTCGCTTCGATTTCCTTTTTTCGGTCTAGGAGAAATTAAATAGGAAATGGTTGGATCGCGTGACCTTTTTATGCCTGGTTTTGTATGCAAAATTGGTTGCTTCACACTTTTATTCATAATTGTGTGAAGTTATGGATGAAAAAGAATTTTGAAATTCGCATTCATATAGAACTACCAGTATATTTAGGATGTTTTGCATCATGTTTTCAAAAATGTTTTAAAAATATCGGTGCATACATATAGAGGACCCGATTTAGAATCATCTTGCATGCATATTTTATGGTTGAAATGCATTATGTACACCATGCACATATACAAATGATTGCAAAGTGGATGTACACAAATTGGTTGTACACAATAGGATAACCATGTGTCTGAATTTTGGGACGAAATTCCTTTTAAGGGAGGGAGAATGTAACAACCCTGAATTTTGACAATAAGTAGTCATTTAATTAGAGCCTCAAAAATAGAAATTTTTGCAAACGATGAAATTTGACTAGAAAAAATTAATCGATACGTTCGCCTAAGAATTTTTGTCAACTTTCATGTATGGAGTTTCGCGAACGGAGTCCATATGAAAAAGTTACGGACGAACTACGAAAACGGACGGAGAATAAATAAAATAGAATATTATGCATATAGTAATTAATAATTACCCAGCCACCTTACTGCCAAGTCGACCAAGCGGTTGACCGCTAGCTGCAACCGCTTGGTCGAGCCAGGCAGTGACGACTAGGGTTTAGTTTAATATATTGTTATACAGATGGACGGATATTGATTAAAATGAGTCTAATGGTCCAAGACCTCATTCTTTTCCACACAAATCTGTGGCAGCAGCGAAGCCCTGCCATTTTTCTTTTTCTTCAGACCTAATTTCTTAATAAAAATATATTCTTATACAATAATTCAAATCCAAATCATAAAGGATTGAGGGGATTATCAGATCTAATGGAAAAGGATGCAAATTAGCGCTTAACAATAGATCCTTTCCTCTCTTCCTATTTTCTTACAGATCTGGAATTTTTCCTTTTTTAGATAAATTGTAGATTTATAAGAATTTGGGAATTGTAGGCCTAAAAGGTGCAAACTTTAGATTTGGATGCTTTCAGGTGAGTAGGAAATTTTTATATATATTTGTAATAATGTATTTATCTCGTTTGTATTAGATCTCAAGTTTATATGCCTATTTTCAGCAGATCTACTTATAATATGATTGTAAATGAATCGGTACCTGTTAGATCTGATTATAAAAAATGTCAAAACTTGTGAATTGAAAATTGTGGTTATGCAAAATATTAATTGTAGGAATCTTAAATTTGTTTACACATATTTCTACAATTATGTTGTAAAATATATTGCAGTTATTGAAAAGCACTGTAGATTTGGAAATCAGTCCCATTAAACACGATTTAGATGTAGCCACATTCCATCTCTCTAGTTTAGTGTTGAATAATAAATTATGTGAATTTGGGTAAAATGATTCGATTGGAAAATTATGTGTTTGTAATATTAAAAGAAATATGTCTGTTGTATTCAATATTGTTTTGTTTTGGCTTAATTGTTGTAAACATGTCGTTTTTCTCTTTTTGAATAAAAAGACATTATTTTTAAGTCATAAGAGGTATGATAAAATAATCAAAAATGGAAAATTAGTGCAAATGTACATATAAATATACATATTTTACGTAATTTGCATCAACTATTCCAAATTATATATTTACACACTACACCAGAAATGACTTTTGGTAGCATTGAAAAAACGCTACCATAACTTGTAGTAGTGTTTTAGAGAACGCTGCGATATGACATGCAACTAAAAGTCTGAAAGTTTTTGTTGTGTTTTAATAAACGCAACCAAAAATGAACATATTGTAGCGTTGTAGAAACCCTACAAAAGGTTTTTTGGTAGCGGGTTAAAAATGCTACTAAAGTGATACTTGCATCATTTCCCAAATTTTTTGTAGCGGTTTTTTAATCCTACTATATGTTTTTTGTTGCGTTTAATTTCGGCTACAATATCTTTTGTAAATTACATTTGTAGCACTTTTTCAACGCTACTAAAACTTACTGATGCACATCACATTTTAATTGCGGTTATTTATTTTTAACGGCTTGTAACATTTCCATCAATCGCTTATATATAATAGAAATATTAAAACAAATAATCATATGAGTATCGTTTTCAAACTAAAATCAATAACACCATATTTAAATACTTAAAAAACACATTACTCGCAATATCAAATATAACACCCATAATTATCTCAATAGTAGTATTTCGACAAAATAAGTGAATCCACATACCGCAACTACTTACAAACAAGTCTACACGACTAGTACAAACAAAATAATAGTTAAAGTCTTGTTCATAGCTTAATTACCACCGGTTCTTTGATGCGGTTGTTCTTCACTTCGAAAATCTAATTACCTGTACGTAAGTATAATGGTCAACGGTAAGAATTACATACAGGTATAACGGTCAACAGTCAGAATTACATAAATGTGCAAAATGCATAAAGTATATATAACAGAGCACGCCAATTGCCTAGTAATTCATCTCTGATATAGGCACAACAAAGCACACCAATTGCCAAGTTTAAGCCAGTAATAAAAATAATGTTTCATATTATATAACTATACTTGACATAGAAATTTCAACCAAGCTTATTCAGTTAACTATATGACATCTCTTATTATACCAGTATGCCTCATATCAAAACATGTTTCATCATATTAAATCTTCATATGAATGCATTTCAGGTCGTAGAATTAATACTGTATGGTAATCAACCACCGTAGGCTTGTAAAATAGATTGGTTTTTCACTAATGTTTTAACTGTGGTGATATCATATAGTATGAAAAATATGTATGATGGTTATGTCATCGATTGGTTTTTCACTAATGTTTTAACTGTGGTGATATCATATAGTATGAAAAATATATATGATCGTTATGTCATCGTACATACAAAGCCATGATATTCAGCCACTAGAGCACTTACCAACTAAAGTGATATTTAGCATCAAAAAAACCTGAACAAACGAATTGCTTACTGGCCGGAATTTTAACCATTGTATGATTAAAATTGTTGGTAGGCATATATTTATGTGATCGTTTGTAGCTGTTTACAAAAAATGTATGCTAGGAAAAATGGTAATATAGTTAAGAAAGTTGGAACCTGACAGAACCACCACAACCATTTTTACAAAAAAAAACAGAGATGGATGCTATCAAATATCATAATGACATGCACAATGGACAGTGTGAATCAAACTTAGTAGGAGGTCAACAGATGCCAGAAGTACGAAATTGTCAAATGAGAGTATGATTGAAGTTAAAGTGTAGGCTGCCTTGAATTCCAGTCATGTTTACGCAAATCCAAATTTAGACAGATTAGGCACTTGCTTCTTCAAAACTCACTACAAAGCCTAAAAAGCAAGATTATGTCAGCTATACAAGAGTCTTTTCAAATACATAAAATGAGAATAAAAGTATAGGTTGCAGGTAGATTATGAGTTAAGAATGATAGAAATATCTACACTTGAGTGGTTTGTTATTTACAACTATTAAAGTTAAGGTATCGAATCGACAATTTTTTATTGATAAATATTTTATCCTCTATAACTTGCCAAATTTATTAAAGTAGTGAAATTATAATATTTTAAAGCAATAATCTAGTTAAAAAAAAAAAGCATACTAAGATAAACAAAGTATTTAATGGATTTCAGAGCCACAAGTACTTTTTGTACTTAACCAAATGCATTAAAGTGCGGTCTGGACATTATAGAAAATAGGTTTAGGCAATGGAATATTTTTGCAAATAAAAGAAAGCATAATTTCTTATAACAAAATAGAAAATTACATTAATTAGTACAATGTCAGAAGCAAAAAAAAAATTGTTGAAAAATTTGAAATAAACAAATAAAATGGACATGTAACAGAAACAAACAAATCAAAAGTGTGCTAATGCTCTTCACCTACAACATGTATTGGAAATTCAATTTTGTTCCATGCTCCATGAAATATTTTACAGTAAGAGTTGAAAACGTATGTCGACAGGCTTTCTTCTTCCTGCTTTCTTTTAAGCAACAAAGTACAAGAGTTGGGGCATTTATTTGATAATTAGTAAAATAATGTTTAGTAGTATCCAATGCGTTATATTTTTCTACTGCATCCTGCGGCGGATGAGCTTTGACTCCTTGCAATCAAATCACTGTTGACAGTCATACTTTGGTCACCTAATAATTTACAAAAGACTATTAAATGTATAACATGAAGCTAATGATTATTGTTTATGTAAGTAAAAATGTTCATGCATAATGTATAATAGCGTGCAGACTACCATTGAAACTGGTATGCTTGTGGATTATAAATGTATACCAATTGCCTCATTTACATAAACAACTATGCATTGAACATTATCAATGGTAATAGCGTGCATAATAATGTTCAGTATAATTTTGCAAACGATTATTATTTCAGTATTGCTCCAATTTCAGTACTGATTACCATTGAAAGGGACCACACTTAACTAATTTATTTCAGTATTGATTATTGTTATTTGCTTTTTTCTGTTCTTTTTTTTTTTTTTTGTTGAAACAAATGGGTACTTATATTAATAAAAAAAGAGGTACATGGGTTTTGAGCTGTTATAAATAAATACAACAGAGAACGAACACTATACAAAAATTAAAAAAAAAACAGCTCAAAACAGAAAGAAACCAGCCCAGAAAACACACAACACACGCCAAAAAACAAACAAATACTAGCAAAGCCCAATACACCACTTCAAAAATCATATCCCATAACATATATAGCAAAGACCACAACCTCCCTACTTCAGAAGCACCAAAGCCTTCAGCAACTAAAACTTAAATCACCGCATCAAAGGAATGCTCACCGGGTAAGAGAAAATCAATCCACTAACCAATACAGCTAACTCCAAAAACCCTGAAATAACAATCTCAAACTGCAAGCCCACACCACAAATAACAAACTCGAGGTACACCAGGAAAACACCATGCAGCCACACATGAAGATCATACAAAAAATTGCAGCTACAATACAAAATTACTGCATACATAAGCTATCCAAATTTTTCTACAAATCCAAGAAAGGCTGAGACATGGATTATTTTTTAGCTACTCCTCCCTTGTGCACCCCTCCTGGAGAATTATCCTCATCCTTCACTCTTCTGGTTTTGGATCTCTTCTGAAATTATGAAACTAATCGAATCCATTAGGGGTTGTCTTCTACCAAAGCATCTCCATCCAGAACCTTATTTTCCCCTTTCATTTTGCTAGCTTTAATTCTACTTCTTCTCCTTTTTAAACTACCGAATGAGCTATCTGAATCGTTCATAGAGAAATCTTGCATTTCACTGCACTTTGATTCTTGCTGATCGTGATTATAAAGTATGTTATCCTTGTCATGATCCACAAAAACCTCAGTTTCATTTCTGCTACCATCATTTTCTTTGAACTGTTTCTCACCTATAATTCTTTTAGTCACCTCCTTATCCAACTTAGCTACACTCATTTTCTCTATCAAATTACTGTCTACAGCCTACCCTGCATATTCTCACTAAACCCTTCCAGAACTCCAATAGACATTCCTTCTATTTCTTTACAACTGCCCTCTTCCAAACATTATGCTCAATTTCCTTTCCCTGTGTCTTACCACTCTCACCGCTATTCTTGGAACATTTAATACTATGATTTGAAATGTCATTTGAAAACTCTCTTTCATTAATAACCACTAAGTTATTATTCTGCCCATTCTTGATATCATCAATCTCCATCCCACAATCTTTATCAACATTAACCTTAGGAATCCATACTGTTTCTACACTCATTTCATTACCGTTTATAAATACTTTTTATCCTCATTTAACCTAAAAAGCAAGATTATGCTGCTATCAATATTTGCACCTGCACTTACTGTAATGTATGTTTATAGGTTCTAATTTTGGCTAATTATTTTCTTTTATATTCAACAAATTTCATTTCCTTTCTAGTATAGACGTCTAGATTACAAGAATTATATAAAGAACCATAAATCAATGCAACAACAAACGTAACTATAATCTGGCATATTATGTCAACCAGGTTATTTACAAACACAAGTTACTACTATACAATTTACCACCTCGTAGTTTTATATATGTTTAAATAGCCTAAATGAAAAGGCTACGCAGTTGATGCCAGTATCGGTGATTTTCATTTCCAGTGGTTCCAAATTAACACGGTAAAGAATATAATCCAAAATCTTTGAATCTTTTACAATACGTACAAATTTGGAAAAATGATATAAAAGTCAGATTATGCTTCGTCGGATTCTTTTCTTCCAAGTGGACACATCATGTAATTTTTTGAAATTTAAAAATTCATGAGTATAAAGCAATTCTATGTGTAGATGAACTAATGTCTCTTTCTAAAATTTCTTGCATGTTATGGTTATTGCTACTGTTTAATTAATTGCAGATTAAATTCTATTAGAATTGCAGATTAAAATCCTTTTTCTCATTGAACCCAACACATCAGTTGTTTTAAAGTGTTGTTACAGAAGAATGATCTATACAATGATTCACGGAAGTGAATCATTTTAAAAAAAAATTGATGAGTAACGACTCTAATAAAAAAATATACTTAATTCATTTTCTAAAATGATACCATCCCCATTCTTAGTGCAAAAGGCAATACAAACAAGAATACATCAAAGAGCTTGACTAGTTCGGAATGTAATTTTCATGATTTTAGCAGTAGCTAAAGCAACATTTGAGTGCAAATTGGAAAGAAACTACTTGGTTCCCTATATTAATTAAAGTGTAAAGTGGAAAAACTAATTACAGTTAGAGATCAACCTAAATTATGCCAACTTAATTAAAAATTACTTGGTTTCACATATTCAAATATCAACCCAGTTCAGTTGCTCAAATAAGGAAGGACAAAAGACCAACTACTTCAGGCCAGTGATGTAAACAATAATACCCAGCAAATACACAACAAAGGCCAAATGACCACAATTCAAGATAGCAAGGCACAGGTGCAGTTCATGACCATAGGTAGGTGTAACACACAGGTGCAAATAACAGGCAACACGGCAGCAAGAAGAGGCTCAAGTGCGACACAAATTTCAGTATTTGAACAAGTATTAGTATAGTGCAACAACACGTTCAAGACTAAACTGACAAAGTGCACAAGTGATACAAAGGCCACAAGTTAAGAATAGCTATAATTCTTAATTTTATTTCCCAATACTCTTTTTTGACCCAATGTATATATATGGTTTGTATAACCACTTACTCTTATGTGACACTATGTATTGTATTGTAGTTGTATCCGTGCGTATAGCCGTGTTTGTTGTTCTATTATTGGTGTTACTTTTATAATCATGTCTTTTTCTGGATGATCATCTAGCCACCGTCGTATTGTATGAGGCAAAAATTAAATATGTCGATTCACTTGAGGTAAGAAAAAAAATGAGCACTAAATCGACGTATATATATACATACTATAAAGCATATACTTATTTTCAGTCATGTTATTTATTTTATAATATGTTTAGTTATGTATTTTATACATATTATTCACAAGAATATTTATACACCGAGTTTACTGCACAGATCACAAAAGCAATAATGACGAGTTGCTATATTCGGCTACCACAAGTCTACTGAGTTAGTAATTATTTTTCTGCATGTTTTATTTTCCTAAAATTTAACTACTATTCTAAGCTCTTTTATGCTTTGAGCTGTAACACTTTACACGTTGCTCTTTCTATTTCCAAACTTCATTGGACTTAGAATCTCACCTATCAACTTCACACTTTTTTTCCAATCGTTTTTTCACTATTTGCGTTGCTTCTATGCTTAGACAATTTAATGATATAATGTATGTTACATCCAACATTCCATCTACATACATGTAGCTTAGTTTACCCAGATGACTTTATATAGACAGTGAAAAAATCAATACTTATACATTTATTCCATTTCTCAATTTGTTGTCATGGATATTACTTATCTTCATGTAATTTGAAGATTTCCCTTCTCCTATCCAACTATTACAGGACTGTGATCCCTACTTGCCGTTTGGAAGTCCAGAAGTTAGAGAGCTAATGCCATTGATCATTCATCCATGCAAATACATCTAAAGCAAGCGCATTTGAATGGGAACCAGAGTGAAAATCCTCAAACTCCAAGCAAAGTTGATGTATTAAGGCAAACATAACCCACTAAAATTCCTTTAAGTTAGAGAGCAGACATTATTCTTTTAAGTTCTCATTTTTCAGGGGGAAAATGAGAACTAAAGAGTTTTGTTTTTTCTTTTTATACTGAAATGTTAACAGAAAATGCAGGAATAATGTCTGATCTCTTTAATGCAAGGGGTCAACTTATTTACAGCGAGACCCACATCCAGCAAAACGCAGTTTAAAATTTATATCTGCTCTCTGCAATAGAAGAGGTCTTACAATGGGACCCTAATTCAACAAAAGATAGTTTAATATTATGAAGACTTATTTAACAGAGAACAACACATGTACAAAGGCCTACTGATGTCAATTGGAGAGAAGGAGTTAATGAACTAGGTAGGGACCTTCTTATGTAGACAGTAACTTTAGAGGAAGTAAAATCGACCACTTATTCTATTAAAAACAAAAGGTCTCTATGTGCAGATGTATTCACTCCAAAATTCTATAAACTACATCGGGAGTACATGAAAGATGAGTTGATTTCTACTATACTTGTATGCAACTGCTGAAGTACCTGAGGGTTTAAACCATAGTTGTGAAGATCGAACCATAAACACAAAGTGCAAGGTTCTCGTGGTTCAACCTTCTTATTTTTGTTAGATTTAACAGAGTTCTTATAGAATTATAGCGACATTTCATACAACCTTTAAGATATTTTTTTTTTTGATATTCTTCTAATATTGGAGAAACACGTGTGAATTGTTGGGCTTTAAACGTACATGGACCAGTCGTATATCTTGTTCATAATTTCCAATTCAAAAACCAAAAGATCGACAAATTTAATCTACTACTATAAATACTGCTGCAACCAAGATCACTAATAATGTAACAACCCGTATTTCGATAACATGTTAAAACAAGAATCAAGGCAGAATTTAATTTTAAGTTCTGAATCAAGTAAAACGGGCTATGCCATTGCGTTCGTCTCGGAAAAATACGCGAAATAGAGTCCGAGTTTTCGAAAATCGGAGTCCGTATGACCCGATTAAGGCCCAACGAAGTTTTCAGAAAATTTCAAAGTAAAAACAGATTTCAAATTCAAGTTTGAAATTGGAAATTTGGGCCAGTTTGGGCCAGGCGGGAAAATTCCCGCCAGAGCACCCAAGTCGACAGCCCTGTCGACTTGGGAGTCGACTTGGTTGGACCCAAGTCGACAGCCCTGTCGACTTGGCTGTCGACTTGCTCCAGCCGGGCTGTTTAGCCTGGTGCACCATTTTGAGATTGTGTTGAACCTGGGGGCCAGATTCGGTTTTAAGGGCTAAGATTGCAACTAGGGTTTAATCCTATGGCCTAAAACACTTGCCAAATCTATAAATAAGACCCTAACCTAACCCTAAATCATTATTCATTCATACAACTAAACTATGGCAAAATTTTACCTCTCATGGCCTCCACTCTCTTCATAAAATTTCTAAATTGTTTCTATGAGAGATTTTCCATGCATACAAGTGTTTTCAAGCTTGTATGAGTGTCATAAGCTTGCATTCAAGTCAAGTTTCTATCTTTGCATCATAAAGCAAGGGTTTTGATCATTTTGGCTCAACGGTTTTTATGTTAGAGCTTGCATTTTGGGTCTATTTGATTGCATAAGGGCTTTGTCATATCTTTTGTGCCTTCATAGCAATATAAGCCCTTTCCCTACTCTTAGATATTAACTATGAAGTTAAATGTTCATGTTGCAAGTTTGGGTTTGATCATTGAGTATGATACATGCTATCATGTCATGCAAGTTTATGAAGTCATTATCTTGATCTTGTGGGCTAAAAGCTACAACCTTTATGTTGAGATGTTGCATTATGCAACATGAGAACTCTCATAACCTTTATGTCAACTTGCTTATGAAGTCATAACCCTTATATGATGATATATGCGAGTTACTAGTCATCATTCCATGTCTTTTGTCACCATGATTCGCTTATGTGCCAAGTTTGGGTTTATGCATGTTTTGAGGCTTAAGAATGCAACATGCAAGTTAATGAACACATTTGTGCCTCATTTGCCACCATGATTAACATGTGGCTTAATATCCATTTTTTTCATGCCTTTGACAAGTTCCTTCTTTGAATCCATTATGCGAGTTTAAAAGCGTTGGGGTCACATTATGGATAAACGTAATGACATGAACATGATTTGGGTAAATGGGTATAAACATGACAACATGTAGCGTTAAATATGACATGTGTTTATACTTTAAAACATGACTTGAAATATAACATGGAAGTTGACATGTAAGTATATTTGAAAACATAAGCTTGGGAATTTACCTATTAAGTTAGGTCTACCCATTGGGAATTTACCTATTAAGTTAGGTCTACCCAATTGCTTGAAAACTTGTAATATGTTTTGGAAAAATAATGGACATGACACTTAGATAATATAAGTGTGGCCAACTCGAGGTTGGGTTGAGTTTGCAACGTAAAACTACCCGGAACCGACCGGCCTAACTAGTAGTTGCAAACAATAGGACCCAATTTGAGAAGTTGGTCATGTTGTGCTTGAACCCGAGGTTAGACCAAGTTGTGGTGTAAAGCTACCCGGAACCGACCGGCTTAACTAGTAACCACAACAAAGTCTAATGTGAGAGGTTGAGGTGTATTAAGTGATTAATGCCACATGATAGGGTTAAGTTAATTTGATTAATGACTCTTAACCAAATACGACATGGACAAATGGGTTAAGTAATTTGATTAGGCTAATGATACTTAACAAAACAGGACAAGGTTGGGTAGGTTAAGTAACTTGATTTGCCTAATGACACTTAACCATTTTTTAATACGACTAGTGGACGGGGATTAAGTTAACCAAAACTTAATCAATCCAACACGATAATTTGGTAAGGTTAAGTAAGTTTTCTTAATGACACTTAACTGAAGGATACAGTTAATGGATGGGGTTAAGATTAGACTCAACTAGTCTAAACATGGAAATCGGATGGGGTTAAGATTGGACTCAACTAGTCTAAGCATGGAAATCGGATGGGGTTAAGTTAGCCAAGACTTAATTTATCCCACTTGGTAGTTTAATGGAGTTAAGTTAAACACTTAACTAATCTAACATGATGATTTGAGGTGGTTAAGTGACCTATACTTAACCAATCTAACTCGTGAATTTATGGAGGTTAAGTTAACCCATACTTAACCAATCTAGCGTGAAAACATGATAAGGCTAAGTCACGAATCGCTTAAATACGCTTGACCGATTTGACTCAGTAATTTGATAGGGTCAAGTTAATATATACTTAACCAACTTGAGCATGGTTTGTAGGGTTAAGTCTTGAACTTGGATACTTAGCCAATTTTGACATGATTTGTAGACGGGTTAAGTCATGAACTTAAGTGACACTTAACCCATTATGTAAACCCTAGTTCGGAGGATTAGGTGGATAACCGTAGTTAACAAGGATAACGGGAATGAGGCTAAGTGGTAAACCTTAGTTGAAGAATAACTAAGTAACGATTCTTAGTCAAGGAAATTTAGACCAGTTCATAGATAGATGAGTAACCTGATACGGTAGGTCATCGTTTAAGTATACGAGTAGGAGCAAGTATCTGATTTAGATAAAGGCTCCAGCGAACTGGGTAGCGAAGCAGCGGCTTCGGGGAACGTGAGGATATTCTTGGGATCCCTCTGTGAGCTGCCAGGTGATCATACTAGGCTCATGAGAGGTTAAGGTCTGCGTTAGAAGAACCAAGAGTATGCCTTGGTTGCTATACGAGCGACCTAAAGACGGGGATGGATAGGGGATAGTCGACGATACACGGTCGTACCCTAGATAGCATTTTCGTCAGGTTAAGTACCATCTTTGGTCAAGCGTGTACGTACGGAAAGGCAGAGAACACCCAATAGACCATAATTGCTATCTAATTATGGTTGCGGTAAGGCTAGGATTGTGGGTTGGCCAGTAGTGTGTTCTCATACAGGATTTATCCTGTCTTGTCTTTCACTAGTTGAGGGAGGGGTCGCGTGGGACCATAGCCACGTATAGAAAAACAGACCTTAGCATCTGCATCGGCAGATAAATTGAAAGCTCCCGACCGAGTCCTGTATTTCTTGATCTGCCCTGTGACATGACTCGGATGGCACGATGTGATACATGTGCATACAGTCATGGAAAACGATTCACGATGAATGCGTGGGAAAAATGGGCGCGGTTGACGGTTAGCGTAAATCCTAGTGGCCCTGGGTGGTTGAACCAAAACCGAGATACGAAAACGTGCAATAGGTAAGCGTAATCCCTAGTAGTCCTAGGTAGCATATGTCCTAGTTGTACAAACGATGATTCATGTTGAAAGACCCTAGTTAGATATAGGGTGACAATCCAAAACGATCTTAAGGATCATGGAACCATGTTGAAGTAGTATAGAATCTCATGGGAAAGCCCGTATGGTCTACGGCAAGGGACTGAACATTTACATGGAATAAAACATACGAGTTGAGTAACCTATATATGCGATATATTAGGTTGGCATGGACCATTACACGACTTTTGAGTAAGGGTCATTCATGGTTAACACATGATACGGTGGGGATACTAGTACGGTAGGTGCAGAGCTAAAAGACAGGATAGATACCATGGGATGTTATATGTGATAGATATCTTGGGGATATTATATTTAACGGGAACTTGACGATGGGATACCTTGTTTTATCTTGACACCGTAATTTATCATGACACCTTAGTTTATCTGAGTTCAGTAGTTCATCCTGTTATTTTGATTTAGCTTATCTATCAAGTCATCATGCTTATGTTCATCTCAGTTTCTCATGTCAGTTAACTTTACTAGTTTTTATGCTGATAGTAGATAGGGCTTACTCAGTCTTTTTGACTGACCTGTTTTGTTTCGCCTCTTTTCTTCCGTTTCCCCCCCAGGTTACAGGGAGGAAACACTGTTGTTTAGTTCGGACTTCTTCTGCTTGAAGGTCATCATGGATGGCTTGGACTTTTCTTGGCTATGGCTACTTTACTGTTTTTACTTGGAGAATAATTTATGGAAAAGTCTTTACGCTTCTTTACTATTGCAAGACAAGTTTTGATGTACTCTGATGTAAAAGGCGTTAGACCTTAATTATTAATGTTTATGAAAGTTCGATTTTACTTCCGCTATTTTATATGTTCTGTCTTGTGATATTTCTGTGCATGTTTACCAATAATGCCCCTCTAAAGCTAGTGCATTCCTTTGCGAGTGACCCTAGCAGAGGCGGGGTGTTACATTTGGTATCAGAGCAGAAGGTTACCAGACTGGGCAAAAGTTTTTAAAGACCTTCTGAAAACTATTTGAAAATCGTTTACAAAGAAGCATTTTTCAAGAAAATTTTCTTTTAAAAGAAAAAGGCTATTCCCCAAAGGCCATTAGCACTATCTTGTTTCCTTAATTGAATCTCTTTTTCTTTCTTTCCTCAATCTGTAGTCACAGTGGTTTTAACTGCGACTAGTCTTTTCTATCTACGAAAGTGCTTTCCATGCAATGGAGGTGGTTCTCGAGAGACCAGTGGCCGTGTTATAAGGAAGGATAGTGAGAAAGAGGATAAAGGATACAAGCTTAAGGATGAGCAACTTGTTGGTATGGCTTAGTCCTCAAAGGAGGGAGAAAGATGAACAATGAAACCCATGACGAGAGAGTACCTTTGACATGGTAAAACGGGGTGGATAGTTAAGTATTACGGGACAAGGACAAGATCATCGGGAGGGTAATAGTATGCTCTCATTTCTAGGGTACCTCGGAAGGAGGGAAACGATCTTGTTAAAGGTTTAGCTCTTCTTCTCTATCATCCCGTTAGGACTTTGTTTTGATCATCGTATCATTTAAGTCTGCTTCGATAGTTGAGTCTCTGCACCTTAAGTACTAACGTAATAGAGAATCCCATTTTTGTCTCAAAGTCCTACTGGAGAATCAGTCCATTTATTCATGGCTTGTTTGGGATTTGAGAATGTCTATGTCAAGTGTTGAGCTTAGAAATAATGCTTATGTTTATAAGCTATGGATGGATTCTAAGGATGAAGTGGTTATCCAGTAAAGGGTGCCACTCTCGGTTTTCATAGGAGGGTAGTTAGACTCTTGACTAGCCTTGGTAATACCCTCGGAGTCTCGTGTAACCTTTTGGGTTCGGTCATGATTAGTTACTTAGAATCCTGTGATGCCTTTATTGGAAATTTGAAGCCCGATCGAGTGGTGTTCGTCGATAAGATGGATGGTTTATTTCACTTATGCATGGGTTATGGAAATCACCCTAGTAAGTGTGCTTGGTAACCTGGTTGACATCTGTTTACTTTCAAGAGGAAGTTCTTCTACATGGAATACCTTATAGTACATAAACAAGATCCAAGATTCATTAGTGAATTTTGGAAAGCTTGCATAAGATCATGAGTACGCAGTCATGTTTGCGCCGAGTATTCTAGAAAAAGGATAAGTGCAAGTGGAACGAGAGGCGACGAAGAAATGAGTTCCAGCTCATGTTATGCAAACAGGAAATAAGAAGCTACGAAATCACGAAGTTAAAAGACGGTCAAGGCACAATGGAATTAAGCCCAAGGAAATACGACTTTGATGATCAAAGACTAGATACACGCATGATATCTCTTTTTGGGAGTATATCCTTGATCCCTGTTTTCGGTAGAGCTTACTTGTAGGCTATCTTTTGTGGACATCCTCTCGGCCCTATTTTCTGTTACAAACTCCGTAAGGAGTTTGTCTTGTTTATCTTCTCGACCCTGTTTCAGGGAATCCTAGGTAGAACCCTATGGATGTAAACATGTATTTGAAACATGTTATGATTGATATGGTTGCAAGTGGTTGCTCGTGGATGCGCGAATACACATTAGATACTAGCTCGACTCGGTCACATTTCATATTGCATATGCACGAGTATTTATACTTGTTTATGGATGAAATCGAATGTGTTATCACGCGGTTGTTGCATATGAATGAATGATTGTGCACGCATATAGTATCTATATAACTAGGATTATTTACATACATGTTGGATTCATGGCACTATACATATTTTGCATTAGAAAGATTATTCAGGCCTGATCATTAGCATTAGCTAAGGAACATGTACACACACGTTTTGCATATATTCATACAGCATTACAAATCATCTAAGGACAATGGTTGCTTGTGGATGATGATTTGAGTAGATGATTGATGGATGATAGGATATGTTCTTCCTAACTTGGAGATTTCGGGGACGAAATCCAAAAAGGTGGGGAGAATGTAACAACCCGTATTTCGATAACATGTTAAAACAAGAATCAAGGCAGAATTTAATTTTAAGTTCTGAATCAAGTAAAACGGGCTATGCCATTGCGTTCGTCTCGGAAAAATACGCGAAATAGAGTCCGAGTTTTCGAAAATCGGAGTCCGTATGACCCGATTAAGGCCCAACGAAGTTTTCAGAAAATTTCAAAGTAAAAACAGATTTCAAGTTTGAAATTGGAAATTTGGGCCAGTTTGGGCCAGGCGGGAAAATTCCCGCCAGAGCACCCAAGTCGACAGCCCTGTCGACTTGGGAGTCGACTTGGT
Organism: Allium sativum; assembly: GCA_030737875.1. Classification (NCBI taxonomy): domain Eukaryota; kingdom Viridiplantae; phylum Streptophyta; class Magnoliopsida; order Asparagales; family Amaryllidaceae; genus Allium; species Allium sativum. Next base: position 282,495,500 of record CM060915.1, read on the forward strand.
TGGACCCAAGTCGACAGCCCTATCGACTTGGCTGTCGACTTGCTCCAGCCGGGCTGTTTAGCCTGGTGCATCATTTTGAGATTGTGTTGAACTTGGGGGCCAGATTCGGTTTTAAGGGCTAAGATTGCAACTAGGGTTTAATCCTATGGCCTAAAACACTTGCCTAATCTATAAATAAGACCCTAGCCTAACCCTAAATCATCATTATTCATTCATACAACTAAACTATGGCAAAATTTTACCTCTCATGGCCTCCACTCTCTTCATAAAATTTCTAAATTGTTTCTATGAGAGATTTTCCATGCATACAAGTGTTTTCAAGCTTGTATGAGTGTCATAAGCTTGCATTCAAGTCAAGTTTCTATCTTTGCATCATAAAGCAAGGGTTTTGATCATTTTGGCTCAACGGTTTTTATGTTAGAGCTTGCATTTTGGGCCTATTTGATTGCATAAGGGCTTTGTCATATCTTTTGTGCCTTCATAGCAATGTAAGCCCTTTCCCTACTCTTATATATTAACTATGAAGTTAAATGTTCATGTTGCAAGTTTGGGTTTGATCATTGAGTATGATACATGCTATCATGTCATGCAAGTTTATGAAGTCATTATCTTGATCTTGTGGGCTAAAAGCTACAACCTTTATGTTGAGATGTTGCATTATGCAACATGAGAACTCTCATAACCTTTATGTCAACTTGCTTATGAAGTCATAACCCTTATATGATGATATATGCGAGTTACTAGTCATCATTCCATGTCTTTTGTCACCATGATTCGCTTATGTGCCAAGTTTGGGTTTATGCATGTTTTGAGGCTTAAGAATGCAACATGCAAGTTAATGAACACATTTGTGCCTCATTTTCCACCATGATTAACATGTGGCTTAATATCCATTTTTGTCATGCCTTTGACAAGTTCCTTCTTTGAATCCATTATGCGAGTTTAAAAGCGTTGGGGTCACATTATGGAAAAACATAATGACATGAACATGATTTGGGTAAATGGGTATAAACATGACAACATGTAACGTTAAATATGACATGTGTTTATACTTGAAAACATGACTTGAAATATAACATGGAAGTTGACATGTAAGTATGCTTGAAAACATAAGCTTGGGAATTTACCTATTAAGTTAGGTCTACCCATTGGGAATTTACCTATTAAGTTAGGTCTACCTAATTGCTTGAAAACTTGTACTATGTTTTGGAAACATAATGGACATGACACTTAGATAATATAAGTGTGGCCAACTCGAGGTTGGGTTGAGTTTGCAACGTAAAACTACCCGGAACCGACCGGCCTAACTAGTAGTTGCAAACAATAGGACCCAATGTGAGAAGTTGGTCATGTTGTGCTTGAACCCGAGGTTAGACCAAGTTGTGGTGTAAAGCTACCCGGAACCGACCGGCTTAACTAGTAACCACAGCAAAGTCTAATGTGAGAGGTTGAGGTGCATTAAGTGATTAATGCCACATGATAGGGTTAAGTTAACTTGATTAATGACTCTTAACCAAATACGACATGGACAAATGGGTTAAGTAATTTGATTAGGCTAATGATACTTAACAAAACAGGACAAGGTTGGGTAGGTTAAGTAACTTGATTTGCCTAATGACACTTAACCATTTTTTAATACGACTAGTGGACGGGGATTAAGTTAACCAACACTTAATCAATCCAACACGATAATTTGGTAAGGTTAAGTAAGTTTTCTTAATGACACTTAACTGAAGGATACAGTTAATGGATGGGGTTAAGATTAGACTCAACTAGTCTAAACATGGAAATCGGATGGGGTTAAGATTGGACTCAACTAGTCTAAGCATGGAAATCGGATGGGGTTAAGTTAGCCTACACTTAATTTATCCCACTTGGTAGTTTAATGGAGTTAAGTTAAACACTTAACTAATCTAACATGATGATTTGAGGTGGTTAAGTGACCTATACTTAACCAATCTAACTCGTGAATTTATGGAGGTTAAGTTAACCCATACTTAACCAATCTAGCGTGAAAACATGGTAAGGCTAAGTCACGAATCTTTTAAATACGCTTGACCGATTTGACTCAGTAATTTGATAGGGTCAAGTTAATATATACTTAACCAACTTGAGCATGGTTTGTAGGGTTAAGTCTTGAACTTGGATACTTAGCCAATTTTGACATGATTTGTAGACGGGTTAAGTCATGAACTTAAGTGACACTTAACCCATTATGTAAACCCTAGTTCGGAGGATTAGGTGGATAACCGTAGTTAACATGGATAACGGGAATGAGGCTAAGTGGTAAACCTTAGTTGAAGAATAACTAAGTAACGATTCTTAGTCAAGGAAATTTAGACCAGTTCATAGATAGATGAGTAACCTGATACGGTAGGTCATCGTTTAAGTATACGAGTAGGAGCAAGTATCTGATTTAGATAAAGGCTCCAGCGAACTGGGTAGCGAAGCAGCGGCTTCGGGGAACGTGAGGATATTCTTGGGATCCCTCTGTGAGCTGCCAGGTGATCATACTAGGCTCATGAGAGGTTAAGGTCTGCGTTAGAAGAACCAAGAGTATGCCTTGGTTGTTATACGAGCGACCTAAAGACGGGGATGGATAGGGGATGGTCGACGATACACGGTCGTACCCTAGATAGCATTTTCGTCAGGCTACCTACCATCTTTGGTCAAGCGTGTACGTACGGAAAGGCAGAGAACACCCAATAGACCATAATTGCTATCTAATTATGGTTGCGGTAAGGCTAGGATTGTGGGTTGGCCAGAAGTGTGTTCTCATACAGGATTTATCCTGTCTTGTCTTTCACTAGTTGAGGGAGGGGTCGCGTGGGACCATAACCACGTATAGAAAAACAGACCTTAGCATCTGCATCGGCAGATAAATCGAAAGCTCCCGACCGAGTCCTGTATTTCTTGATCTGCCTTGTGACAGGACTCGGATGGCACGATGTGATACATGTGCATACAGTTATGGAAAACGATTCACGATGAATGCGTGGGAAAAAAGGGCGCGGTTGACGGTTAGCGTAAATCCTAGTGGCCCTGGGTGGTTGAACCAAAACCGAGATACAAAAACATGCAATAGGTAAGCGTAATCCTTAGTAGTCCTAGGTAGCATAAGTCCTAGTTGTACAAACGATGATTCATGTTGAAAGACCCTAGTTAGATATAGGGTGACAATCCAAAACGATCTTAAGGATCATGGAACCATGTTGAAGTAGTATAGAATCTCATGGGAAAGCCCGTATGGTCTACGGCAAGGGACTGAACATTTACATGGAATAAAACATACGAGTTGAGTAACCTATATATGCGATATATTAGGTTGGCATGGACCATTACACGACTTTTGAGTAAGGGTCATTCATGGTTAACACATGATACGGTGGGGATACTAGTACAGTAGGTGCAGAGCTAAAAGACAGGATAGATACCATGGGATGTTATATGTGATAGATATCTTGGGGATATTATATTTAACGGGAACTTGACGATGGGATACCTTGTTTTATCTTGACACCGTAATTTATCATGACACCTTAGTTTATCTGAGTTCAGTAGTTCATCCTGTTATTTTGATTTAGCTTATCTATCAAGTCATCATGCTTATGTTCATCTCAGTTTCTCATGTCATTTAACTTTACTAGTTTTTATGCTGATAGTAGATAGGGCTTACTCAGTCTTTTTGACTGACCTGTTTTGTTTCGCCTCTTTTCTTCCGTTTCCCCCCCAGGTTACAGGGAGGAAACACTGTTGTTTAGTTCGGACTTCTTCTGCTTGAAGGTCATCATGGATGGCTTGGACTTTTCTTGGCTATGGCTACTTTACTGTTTTTACTTGGGGAATAATTTATGGAAAAGTCTTTATGCTTCTTTACTATTGCAAGACAGGTTTTGATGTACTCTGATGTAAAAGGCGTTAGACCTTAATTATTAATGTTTATGAAAGTTCGATTTTACTTCCGCTATTTTATATGTTCTGTCTTGTGATATTTCTGTGCATGTTTACCAATAATGCCCCTCTAAAGCTAGTGCATTCCTTTGCGAGTGACCCTAGCGGAGGCGGGGTGTTATAAATAATTATGTAGATATTTGTCATTTTTAGGCAAAAAATGATGTACTGAATAACGAATATTTGGGAGCTGTGAAATATAACATTTTTAACTTTAATATCAACAAATTATGATACTTGTCACATGTTGCACATAATTGATTGTCGGAGATATGTATAGATTATAGACCTTTTAGAACATGAAATTAAATGGTTTTTTATTTATTCTAATTGGACTGAACATTAATGTCAAGCATAGAATACAAAACGCTACAACGATATGCTACCAACTAAGCCGTACATCCAGGATATTACGCGTATATACCATATAAGCATAACTGTAACTTATAATTAGATTTTTTTAGTTTCTGATATAAACAGTTCGGATCAGGCATTACCATTGAATTTGACATACAAATATTTTTACTGTATGCATTAACAATGAATTTGACATACAAATGTTCTTATTTTATTATCTATGTTTCAGCTACTTAATTGGACTGAATATTAATTAGGTATCCACAATTGAAATCACTTTCAGTAGGCATCAAGTTTCAGCTACCTGAGTGGACCAGTAACTCTCTTACTTGCACGTGAAATTGAAGTTTACAGTTTCTTGGTAATGATAATGATCTACATTATTTCAACCTTAATAAGCAAAGATAATCAAATCATGCTTTCTGCTAATAGACATGTTGACCAAATTCAGTGAATATTCTACCTTGATATATGTGAGCGTGCAACTGTTAGACTTTAAGTCCACATATTCATAGGTATAAGATGATAATTGAATTTAAGGTTCGTCTTTAATAGTGTTTTCTGCCAGTTACTGTAAGTTTATATATTGTTTTATTAGACATTTATATTAGTACGAAGTGAGAAACCAATTTAGTAACTGTAGAAAGTAAAGACTGTAATATAGTTCTTGAATCATTAGCGAATAAAGTTAGAATAACTCTTACTATTTCTAGATAGGAGGAAAGTTCTTTGTCCTCTTGTAGTATCGTGCAAGGAGGTTAATCCTGCTATCAACAAGTCTGAACTTAGAATCCTTGTCTTCCTGTTCTTGTCCAAATGCTTTCTAATAGCAACTCCCTTTCTAATCAGATGGTACAAATCCTCAGGAATCTCAAGGGAATGCCCTGTAAAACATCATACAGTAGTAATCAATTGAGTCTTCCAATGTATTATGAATACACAAACACATACACACATATAGATACATATTTACAAACAATAATGTTTGTCCATGCATATAAAGTAAAACACACAAAATAGACACATAATGAAACCAAAAAAACCTTTGGATTTTGTTGTTCCTAACATGAAGGATTAAATTCAAGGAAAGATTTAATGTTTGGATATGTCACAAATTGAATAACAATTTTGAATCCAAGTAGAATTACTGATAAGTAAATATGTATTTTGGTGTGTGTACACACATAAATTCTAAATTTCTCATTAATTATTTATTCAACATACACGAATCATTCACCAAAGAAAGTTGTTTTAAAATCATAACAAGCATAAGAATACACCAAACATGCCAGTTTTAAAATTAATTATCTGACCATGAATTTTCAGCAATGATATTTATTTCATTTTCTGAATTCATCCATAACTAATATGCTAGTTAAACATGATCTTGACAATTTTCATCTTGGGAATTAATAGAAGATATGCAACAAAAACAACTAAGATGGCACACATATCAAAAGAGTTAGATTTGACAAGTGAGTAAATGCATTTTTCACCATAATTAAATCAAACAGATAACAAGACAGTATACAAGCCAATAGTACATAACGAGCTATAGAATTCCATGAGCTTGAGGATTACACAAAATGTTACTTCCAGTGACACTCTTAACTTGAGGGATGCCAAAAGAAACATGAAGTATGACACCGATTTGAGACGGTGTCAGTCCTTTCTTTGCAAATTTGCAAATTTGTTTTTGAACATGATTGGTATCCAAAAATACATTAAGCCAACTAGGATATATGAAATGAATTAATGAAAAATGGCATAATATTGATTTTTAGTAAAATCTGTACCTAAGAATTTTCCATATATAGTATATAAATGATAAAACGCTCGTAGTAAATTATGTTTCAACCACCCAATTCGCTGAGTTAAACCTTAAAGGATATAATAAGGTTGCCCTTCAATATTTTTTAGGTCCATTTTTCACTCAAAAATCTACATCTTCTTTCAAACCTAGGTTAAATATCAAGATTCTCAAATACACTATAAGTTACAGAAATTTGGTAAAGGGGACAGAACAGAAAATTAACTATGATAGCTAATTGCTTTTAGGGATTGTTATTGGAAATCCAATTGTAGACACAAGGGGTATCTTTTTTATTTTTTACTATGTTAGTAGCCATAGAAAGTGAATAGTGTAACATAATTCTTGAATCATTAGCAAATAGTCCAATACTGAATCGCATTTCCAGAACGAAAATAATGAAGTCCAATGCTGAATCGCAATTTCAATTTAAACATTGAATCAAAATCAAAAGTTATTTAGGTCAACATAGCGATCCCGATTCAGTAATTTAGAAGAAAATGAAAAGGAGAGAGAGCCCTAAGGGGGCGAAGAAGGAGAAGAGGAAAAGGAGGAAGAGGCAGCGACGACAAACCTGTATTGAAGACTCTAGGTAGTAGAAGCAGAAATTGGCTCCATGTGAGAACTAGGGTATGGGAGAAGAAGCGAGAGGAGGGAAACGAAAAATAGATAATGTGAAAATGAAAAATGTGCGGGAACCAAAAATTAAGTATGCTAGTTAGCTAGATTATTTCTTGGCTGCATTCCTTCTTACGAGGAAATGTTTAGAAATGTAAATTGATGCACTTCAGTAATGAACGCTGCTACATAGCGTAACTAATACCTATTTTTCTTGCTGTGACATATATTTCTTTGGATTTGGAAATATGTCAATTCCACTAATTAAACATAATTTACAACGATTACGGCTAACGATCTTTTTGTAAGATTTGAAACCTTTTGACAAGATTGAATGCAAAAAGTAAGGCTTGACTGCCAATTAAACCAAATCATTAAATTTAAAAGTATAAATAATAATAATAAAAAAGATAACTACGTTGACCGCATGAAAACATAAAATATAAATATACGCACACTATTTGTCCAAATCAGCGTAAAACGGTAAATTGTACATTGTATTGAATGTTTGAATGGTATTCAATTATGGAATTATATATGTAAATATAATCCATATTGAATTAATATATATTTGTGGAGACCATTGGTAGCAATCAATATAATTAATTGCTATAAATAGGACGCAAATCAATAAAAACAATTATAACCAATGTTGATTAGGAAAAGCAAATATAATAGGATAATGGTTAAAATTCCTAAATTAATTAGGATAAATGTTGTACACTCCAATTAGGAAATTTAAATTATAACCGCATTTAGACACGAGGTTAAACTTAACTTATGGTAGAAGTCTGCCCGGAGCCGACCGCCTAATCAAGCATCCACAGATGGTCAGCTTAATGTGAGGCATCTAATGAGTAAATGTAAATGTACTAAGGCATAAGGTTAAGTTCAACTTGTGGTAGAAGTATGCCTAGAATTGACCAGCAAATCCAACATCCACAAGTAGTCAACCAATAAATAGATAGATAAATAAATAAGAATAGTAATTGTATGTTGGGGTACAATAAATAGACACTTCAGGACTGATAAAATAAGGATATCCAGAGTTAAGTGTTGCCCTAGGAAAAATATGACCGTTATAGTCATAAATGGCAATAAACTTATGGATAAGAAAGAAAGGGGATTTATGTGTATTGAACTATAGTTTAAATACTAAGTCCAATTAGAGAAATATTTAAATAAGTATCCTAGCATAAAGAGGATATAACTTTCCTTATTTACAATTAGTTAATATTAAACTTATAAACAAATGTTAGAATTAGATTTAGTAGGTTAGTAATTTGAAACAATATTAACCGTAAGAACTCGTGATGATAATTAATCATGTGCATATAATATTTTCGTGGAGGGAGACTAAACGGGAATGACTTAATAACATAGCCCTCTTTATCCCAAACAGGGAAAACTATTAATGGCTAATGGCGCACGAACCCAATAACCTTCGCCTATAGTCCGCTTCCTGGGTCTTAAGCGGCTGGGGTTGAAAAGTCCACCTTGGAATAGGTCTTTTAGTTTAAGGTCTTAAATGGCTGGTGTGTGGGGGCCTACCCAAACGTGGAAACTAAAACGTCAGATATGGCTACCCATCCTACGGGAATAGTAAGCGACTAAGGGGGTTATCTAATAAGGTCAGCTAGATGATATAACAAACAATAAAATAACATCTCTTACCTTATTCGGGGTAAGGGTATATGCGTGAATGATGGAAACTTTAACTTGTAGGGCCCATAGCTTGTGACCTCTAGTTTATGTTAACATCAAATCAGTTATCAAGGAATAATAAGTGGCCAGAATGAAAGTGTATATATATATAAACTCCGTAACTAGGGCCTAACCTCGACTAACTAACCAGCCATGTTCTGGTATAAAGGCTTCACAAATATGTGCGTAAACATTCTATCTCGGTATTATATATTGGGAAGTCTACCTTGGGAAGGGTACTAGGGTTGTGCGTAAATATCTACAAAGTTTGACTAGAATCACTAACCTTGATAGGCATACATCTTGGGTTGAAACAAACGGGATACATCTGTGTATTATAATCCGTGTTATACATTTCATGTTCACTAGAATCTTGTAGTTCTGACCCCCCCTATTGCAACCAACCAGATTTTCTAGAGAAGGTCGGGTTCTTATAGGTATTTAAGTTTGGCTTTCGGTTCTCATTCTCGGTATTGGCAAAGTGACTTACTTTGAAAAAATTAGTTAATTGAGTTAATACAAGTTTATCCTATTTTGTTTCCATTGTGAGTTACCTTATCGTACTCTGATTGTGCTCATGCTTATTTATTGCAGGTACCAGATTTACACGCTCCATGCTTGGATTTGTTTGAGTTTCGATTATTGTCGAAACTCGGGAACGGAAAAGTGTAGGGTGTTACAGGTTTACATAGATCATGATAGCTAATTTTATGTAACCTACCTCTCCAGATAAACTCAAACATGTTCAATTTTATCAGTAGAAGCTTCAGGAAATTGAAAAGTTTGCAACCAGAAATAAAATTTAGATTAAATAACAGTGTGGATCAATTCTAAGCTCCTAGCAAAAGATAATAACTTCGAAGTCCAACTGCAGAGTTTTTCTCTGATGTTAGAAATTGGCACAACACATTCTCTATCACTTGTCTTATTATAAGAAAGCGGAACCCCCAAATATTTGATCGGCAAAGTATCTTCTTTGACGTTCAGAGTATTTAAGATGTCCTCTTTTAGTCTGTAACATATACTAAAGTGACATTTTCACTTTTTCTCATTCATTCAAAGACCCACAAACTTGTCAAGTTTAGAAAAAATATCTTTAATTGTGTGAGCAGAGGAAACATTTGCCTTGATACAAATAATAAGATCATTATCATTCAACAAATGAGTGATGCTTGGTTGAAAATTGTGTACAGATTGTATTAACGTTTTGTGACTGGCTAGTTCCACCTGTAAGGAGAAAAATTCCAGGGCAATAGCAAATAAATAAGGGGATAAGGGGTCACCTTGTCTAATTCCACACGTACTTTTAATGAAACCTCTAGGAATACCATTGATCAGAATAGAGAAAGTAGGAGTAGAGATGCACTCATTGATCAGGTTAACAAATTTGTCAGGGAAGTCCATTGTAACAACCCGAAAATCTGGGCCAGTTTAAAATTTTTATTTTGGCAATGTTAGCGAATTTTGATTATTTAAAATGAATTATTTTAAATAAAAACGACGAGAAATTTATTTTGAATATATTTAGAACGTATATATTATATACATCGTCGTTAGAATATAAATAATTATATATAATTATAATAGGAATTGAAAATGGCGCGGTAGTTCGATAATTCGATTTCAAACTTCAATTGAATGTACCGGGTGCAAAACAATCCGGATTTTAGTGAAACCAAAAACTTTAGGATCTAATTGATGATATCCTTCCAACGAATCCGAAAAATTAAAATTTCATAGCGGGAATCAAAAGATATGCCCAGTTGAAAATTCTGAATAGTCGCTATGGAATTCAGGCCCTTAAAAATGGAAATTTTGCAAACGACCTCGGATTTCGACGAAACGAGTTTTGTTGGATCCGCAGTGTCAAATTATTGCTAGATTCCGAATTTCATAATTTTTCGAATCAATATGTGAGCGTGGCGAAGGAAAACGTGTTTTGACCATTTCAGTTGAATTTAATCGACTGGAAATTGGCCATTTTTCTAACAGTCTCAGAATTCGACGAAACTAGTTTTGTTAGGACCGTATCGTCAATACGAAGCTAGAAAATATTTTTCTGGAATTTTTAGAGTTAGTATGTGACCCCGGTAAATTGAAATACGCGTTCAAATACAATATATAGAGTTACGTGTAAACTTGACGAAAACTGATTCAAACAGTTGAATCAGCCTACGATACATATCCCATTGTGTTCGGAATGGGGGTAATACGCTATGGACGATAGGCGGTGGACCTCGTTTAGAGGTCGTAGGTAAAAGTCAACTTTTTGAAAATAAAATAATAAAAAAAAAATAAAAAAAATAAAAATATTTCTCTCTCCCTCCTCCTTAAATCACGTTGGCCCCTCCCCTTTTCATTTCGTTTCAGAAGGAAAAAAAAAGAAAAAAAACAACAAATCGAACCCGACGCCGCCGTGGGAGGAGCCGCCGCCCTCCACCTAGACGCCGACGTCCCCTCTTCTTCTTCCCCCACCTCCCCCTTCTTCCCCGATTCCCTCCTCTATCGTTCGAACACCGCGCCCCCCAGAACAAATCGACACCGCCCTCCCTGGCCTCGCCGCCTACCACTTCCATCTCCCCTCCGTTCATCCTCCAGCCCCTCCCCGGTTGAAACCCGAACCCCCCCCCCATCCGAACCCAATTCAGACCACGCCGGCGCCCTCCCCCCCTAGCATCCCTGTAAGTTTTTTTTTGTGTTATTTCCTTTATTTGCTCAATAAAAATTCAATCTTAATTTCAGTTTTTTTTAGGTATGGAATTTATTTTCAGTTTTAAGGTAATAAGAATTTGATTTTTATGAAGAGTAAAGATATGACTTTTATGTTTTTAAAGAAATTAAAATATGATTTTTATATTTTTAAAGTATTAAAAATATAATCTTTACTATATAGAAGGCGTGAAAAGACGATATTTTTAAAAGTGAAAAGACGATATTTTTAAAATAGAAAAGATTAGATTTTAAAAATAGAAAAGGCGAGATTTTTATATATTGAATAGTATAATAAAAATTCGATTTTTATATATTGAATAACAAGGTAAAAATTCGATTTTTATATATTGAATAACAAGGTAAAAATCCGATTTTTATATATTGAATAACAAGGTAAAAATTCGATTTTTATATATTGAATAGCGAAGTAAAAATTCGATTTTTACATATGTAGTGGCCACAGCAACGAAGATGACAAAAATGCGATAACGATGAAGAATTCTATCAAAGAAGAGTCAAGATGATTGGATAGCTATCTATGAGAATTCCTCACCTTTCAATTTCTTTTTCTAGTTATATATATATATATATACTAGGATGCAGACGGTGTTTAGTAGCACCCGACACAATCGTCCACAGACCATGGACTTGTTTGTTTGGTTGCATAGATTAGATGGATTATTTGATTTGAATTTGGTTGTTTGGAGAATTGAAATTGATTTGATTGATGTGTGAATGGCGTGGGCCTTCACTAGACCGGGGATAAGGCTAGGCCTCGTCCCGTTTCTAGTATCGTGCCGCTATGCCGCCGAAATTTTCTAAAATATGTTAGAAAAATAAAAATATCATTTTATTTGATAAATGAACTGAATAGAAATTCATATGTTAAAATAAAATGTTTTATCGTTAAAAATATAATTTTTAACGTGGAAGTGAATAAATAAATATTCATTTACAAACCGGACGGTTTGTTTATGTACACCTATTTGAAGGACATTGATTGGGACGATAAATTTTACACATCGCCCAACTGCACAAATAAAAATCTATGTTTGATTGCTTGAAACCCCACACGGGTATTGGGATGATATTAGACGCACACTAATCCCGATTGTTTAGTTGTATGTCGATCGATTGATTGACAGGCTGTTATAAGCGTTGAATATTTATATTTGATGCTTATACAGTATAGAATGCACTTTGGACGATGGTTGATTATTCATCGTTGTTGATATATACATGTGTTGTACAAAATTCATATAATTAACATTATATGGTAATTGATTGGGCCTCATTCCAGTTTTAAAATAGAAATATTTGAAATAGAAATATTTGAAAATAGAAATATATGAAGCCGTATTGATTAGATTGACGCCATTTTGACGTGAACGATATTTATATCGATTTTATTCATTTTATAATGAATATCGAAAGTGATTTCAAAATCTGATATTTTGAAAAGAATTGAATATAAACAAATTCGAATTGAAATTGAATATAAACGAATTCGAATTGAAATTGAATATAAATAAATTCGACTTGAAATTGAATATAAACGAATTCAAATTGAAGTTGAATAGAAACGAATTCAAATTGAAGTTGAATAGAAACGAATTCGAATTGAAATTGAATATAAATGAATTCGAATTGAAATTGAAGATAAAGGAATTCGAATTGAAATTGAATTGAATTGAAAACGAACTGAAATTGAATTAGAAATCAATTTGAATTGAAATCAATCTGAAATGAATTTAAATTGGAATATTCAAATTTGATTTGAAATTGAATATGAAGTTGAAACCGTTTTGAAAATGAATTTAAAACGATTTATAAAGCACGTTTTGAATTGAAATCGACGAAGTATATATTATATATATTATATATATTATATAATGGCCTGAATAGAACGCGCCGCGCCGCGGCAGTTCGCGAATTTCGACCATTGACTTCGAACGGATATTGCGGGAGATCCGACCGTCGGATTCTCCTGAAACTGGAACCGATGGGTTCGTATCGAAAAGAGCTTTCTAACGAATATTAGAAATTTGAAATCTAACGGTTGGATTTGGAGATATGTCCAAATCAAATTCGAAAAAGGTCGCTGTAAGTGCAGTTCGATAGCCGTTGATGGAAATCGACTGTACGGGCCTTGATAAAATTATTAAAAATAGTAATAATTTGTGTAAAATCATAAGAAATGATTTAGGAAAAATTGGGATGAAAAACTCCATATTTGAAAAGATAAAAATAGATTTTTATCGAAATGAACTGGTTTTGAACTAGAATTATAATTCTATTTATTTTTAAATAAATAAATTGAATTTAAAAAGGGTTTTAAAAATAACCAGAATATCCAATGATTGCATTGGAGTGGATTTGAATCGAAATTGTCTTCGGAATATTTCGATGTTGGAATTCGTGATTATACAGGTGTTGTTATGGAAATTTGAAAGATATATATTTATATCGTTATTTCCAATATGACATTTGTTAGTCGTAGAATTTGATATTGAATATAAGCCGATATATTTTCTATTCAGAGCCTTGTATTGAATATCGAATGTGATTTGGGTTTGTCGTGAATGGTGTCTTCACTAACACTGTTCTTGAACCCAGTTGAGAAATGATTAAATCTTTTTATTTAGATTTAATGAAAGGTACCAATTAAATAATATTTAATTGGAATTGAATTGATATTGATTTTTGGGTTTATCGTGGACAGTGTTTTAATAACACTCGTTCTTTAACCCGATAATTAATGAATGTGATTTTGGGTTTATCGTGAACTGTGTTTTAAATGACACTGATTCTTTAACCCAGTTAAAGATTAAAACTAAGTGGAGTTTTAATGAATCTTTAATTAGATTGAAAAGATCGAAAATGGAGTACCACCAGTTTTGCTCCAGGCGATAGTTAAATCTTTAATTAGATTTGAACGTGAAATGGTAATTGAATTTACCGATAACACTGTGGTGTTAGATATGAAGTACTACCAGTTTTACTTCATGGGATGAATAGGTTGGGATTGGAAATTAAAACAAATGATTACTTCAGTAAAGTTCGTTAATCCCGACTAGTTTGAATTGATATTCAAAAGTAGATTAAAGAATAAATTAAAGAATTTATCTTTGATAAAATTTATAGGAACCTTTCCCTATGAATGTGAAATTTAGAAAGTAATTGTCGGTTAGCTAAGCAGAATGGTTTCCTGGATATTGATCTGATGTTGGTTTCGGCCTTCGGGGTTAATATTTGGGGAATTATTCTCTTGATTAATTTACGATTAGTGACCAATGAATTGGAATGAGGCGTATGTTGTGTTTGTGTAACACTTATTTAAAATATACGCGAGTTATTCGGAAAGACCGGGTTTATCCCATTCTGAATAACTGATACGACGATAAGTCAAAGATGAAGACGGTGGTCGAAGACCGGAAGTCTTCACGTCATTTGGGTGATTACTGATGATCTTGATTGGGCTGTACACCCAAGAAGATGGAAACAGTTGGTAACCGTCCAGACGTGCTTGGAGATCAATGGATATGTGGGGTACTAGGTGCCTCCGGTTTCGTTCAGACCCAGAACGGACTTGTAAATGGACTGTGTGTTTGACATTGGATTTTAGTCTGTGTGATTGATCTCTATTAAATATATATCTGTTTGGCGGCGGAGAATTTATTCTCTTGCTTAACGCCCTTCTCTGAGACGTACGAGCTCAGGGGTTATATACTGATGGATATCAAATGCATAGAGTGAATTGCCTATGTGGCATGCCTAAGTGGAAATTGATCGAGGCTTCTGTTGAAAAGCAAAGTCTTGTGGTGATGATCAAAGCACAGCCTTTGTGGCATAGCTTTGTGTAACGTTGATTCGCGAGCTTCACACCCGGTATGAATCAAAAACGGGAGAGGACGTCAGGGAGGGCATGTGTTTCTTTCTAGCTAGAAGTGGCGTCAGTGGTTTTACACGCCCTGACGAGTTTGACTTATGTGGTTGTTGCTGTTGCGAGGCGCCTCGGTTTGATCGGACGATCCGGGTCCGGTGGAGTCATTCGTTGGCTCATTTACGCCCCATAGGGCGGGGAAACGCATGTTCAGGGTTTAAGTTTAATCCACATCGGTGGACTGGCCCTGAGGATCCAAGGGCCCACCTGAGTCTGGGTCCTGAGGGGCAGGCTAGAGCGTCTCGAATCGGTTGAGGACTATCTTTTGCCTCGGTTCATAGATGGAAACCCAATTTCCAAATACATGACTTTGCGATTTTGATTGTATAACCTATATATGGCGACATAGTGGTATGGGGCATTCATGCCGCCTATGATTGATACTTATGATTTGAAGTTGTTTTATACACTATACACTTATAATAGTATCAAATGATTTCTTTTAAACGTATCAAGCATTCTTGGCTATTATAAGGTAAAAACCCTATCCTCCGGCTTGCGTTGCATTGTGTGATGGGAACTGGGTCTTATAATAGCTTCATTGTTCTTTATTTAGCATTGCGCTGTTGTTTTATGCACTGGTATTCTTGGGAGGAAACCCGTTCCGTGTTATACGGCGTGGTCCCTTGATTTACCTAACTTTAAAAATAAAGATTAATAACTGTTTTAGTTCTCACACCAGTCACATGACTGACCTAGAGTTTATTGTTTTAACCTAAACTCTGGGTGCCCCTATTTTCCACACGGGCAGCTAGTAGTTTTGGTTTGGTAGATTTATATTCATAGGATCCTGGTTTACAGCTAGAATGATATCCGGAAAGCTTTGTATCCGTATATCTCTTCTAGTTGTGTATTGTATTATTTTCTGCTGCTATGTATTTAAATGTAATTTAAATCTCTGATATTTCTGTGTAATATTCATTTATACTCAGTATATTCTTGTATTCTGGTGCATTGTTGTAATATACAATGAAATGTTCTTCTGTATGTGTTCTGTTGTGGCTTGTTCTCGAACTATCCGCGCTTTCCTCACCGGGGAAGTTACGGGTTTTTACATCCATGCACTTCAATATATGAATAATGAATGATCTATTTACTTTATCATTAGCTTTTTGTAGATCCACCTTCATACGTAACTTATCTGCAACTTTCTTGTTGAAGTTTCTAATGTGTTCATGAGCAAGCAATGAGTTTTCTGAAATATTTCTGCCCTTAATGAAGGCATTTTGACATTCTGCAATCATATCTGGTGACACAATTTTCATTCTATTGCACAAAACTTTATTGAAAATCTTATAAATCAAATTACAACAAGCAATAGGACGATAATCAACAATAGAAGTAGTTTTTTCAACCTTTGATATCAAATATAAAAAAGTGTGATTAATATCTTTCAAAATTTTACCAGAATTAAATGATTCCTGAATAGCTGAAACAATACGATTTTGCAGGCTGGGCTAATGTTTGATAAAGAACCCGGAACCGAAGCCATCATGACCGGGGGAGGAATCATGGTGGATACTGTCCAAGGCCAGTTTAACCTCATCAATAGTGACAGGACTGATCAACATGCGGCGGCCAGCAGCGTTCACCAGGTGTCGGGGAGTAACACTGGGTAAGTCCACATCTTCACCATCATGATTAAATAGATTAGAGAAGTAGGACAATGCCACACTTTTAATATGTTTGAGATCAACGGTCACACGTCCATCCTGATCAAATAATTGAAAGTTATAATTAGTATTTATACTTACAGACATTTTAGTATAGAAATTTTTTATACAATCATCTCCTTCAGTTAACCATAATTCTTTAGCTTTCTGTTTGATTTCAGTTGCTTTAACATGAAGTGCATTTTTGAGTTTGCTTGATAATCAGCATATTTTTCCAATCTTCATCAGAAGCATTATCACCCTTAAGTTTTTCAAGCAAGACAACACATTGCTTTTCTAATTCACCAATAACATTGTCATTTTTAGGTCGTACTCTGTTCCATTCTTTTAATCTCACTTTGGTATTTTTGAGAAATTTCAAAAAATCATACATATATGAATTTTGATGAACAGAAAATTCTGAGCACAAGATATTACAATGATACCCATCCAACATATGCCAGTCCTTAGCATATCTAAATGGTTTACCCTTAGAAAATCTTCCTTGGGTTTTAAATTAATGTGTATAGGATAATGGTCACTGATAGAGGGAGGGAGCACATTTACTTTCATTTCAGAAAACATATTCAAGCAGTCAAAGTTGATAAGAGCATGATCTAGTTTGTATTAAGAGCACAAACAAATTTACAAAAAGGTTAAATAATATTCATATTATAGTTTTATATATCTTTAGTTTTGATACATTTCTTATATAGTTATTTTTATAGATTTATATAAGTTTTAAATAATAATTTAATATATTACAATTATATGTTTTTAACTTAAATTTTTACTTTATTATTTTATTATATAGGCTAATAGTATGTTTAAACATTAGAATTACCTTGATTTATTTCAACATCATTTACATTATTTTAAAAAAAAAAATCAAATTTCAAATTTTTTTTTAAGGCATATTGACATCCCCTACACCCCATGTACATGGTGGCCATTATTTTTCAAATTCAAAATTTCAAAAATTGTGTTTATTTGTTTAAATCTTTTCCTGAAGAGACATGACAATTTTCCCACTATAAATACCATATAATTTCAAAATTTTCTAACCATTATTAATCATCTTCTTCTCTTTTTTTTCTCTCCATTATTACTCTTAAAATTCAAGTTTCTATGATCAAACTCTAACGAATTTCAAAAAGAATTAAATCAATTCAATTCTAGTTTGATTCTCTATCAAACTTCTCAAGATTTCAAGTGCTATTCAAAGTTATAGGACTTTTGTAATCAAATATCACAAGATCAAAGTTCTATCAAGTTTTTCTTTCAAAACCGATACTGAAAAGGTGTGATTGCAGCCCGTTTAAATCAACTGGGTGTGATTGTGGCTAGCAAATCAATTGGATGTCATTGTAACTCAGAAATTAATTGAGTCTCACTGTACTCGGAAATAAGAGGGATGGACCTCGTAGCCTATGAAATCGAGGATTGTAATTTGGACATTATTCGAAAAGAAATCTGCATTAATGCAGAGTTGTGTGGGACTAAATGTAGGGTGACTCCGAACCAGTATAAAAATCCTAGTATGTTCTGTTGTTTACTACTTTTACTTTTTATTTTGCATCTGTGTTTGATTCTGCTATTGTTTCAACATCTGTGATTTCCATATGTTTCTGATTTATTCAAAAAAAATTCATAAAATTTATAAATTTTCATTAAACACTATTTACCCCCCTCTCTAGTGTTAAGTTTGCCTTAAGATCCGTAGTCCACATTTCCCAACATATATCTCTCCTACCAACTGATGAAATTGTACCACTATTGGCATTAAGAAATATGTCTTTCACTCTTAGATAGAGAGTTGACCATATAAGTTTTGGTTCTCCACTCATTAACACTAACTATTATTTTATATTAAAAAATAAGCACCAAAATATTTCAAAATGCAACGGTTTTCCCTTCCATTTACAAAACCAAATACAAATACATAGCGCAAAAAACAACGTACTATCCATGGAAAAAACAATTTTTATTTTCTTAATTGTTTTAATATCAAGAGATTTTAAATAATCCTTAATTGATAGGTTAAAAAAATAGTGTATTATATCGACTTTCGTGCCTTTTGAAGTATTCAATCGATCATCTACTTTCATATCAAATTTTGTTTTTCATTCAATATGACAGGTGCATTCTTATTTTTATGATTGATATCCTTTATATGTATGTATGTGTGTGTGTATAATCTCTCAATTTTTTTGGTATTAAGATATTTTAGTTAATCCTTAATTGATAGGTTAAAAAAATAGTTTATTATATCGACACCGTGTTAGAATATTTCAATTATGTGGGCCACACATTTAGATATAATGTGTAACGTTATTTAGGTGTGAATGCCAATTAAAGTGGTCAAATAGGGTAATAATATTTACTGGCATAAATATTCAGCTGTCATGGAAGGAATGCGTAGAGACCGGAATATTTTTTAGTTTGATGAAGGGCCAAACTAAAGATGTTACACTGTTATAAATTAGGGGTTATGGTCCCCAAATTACACAAGTTTTCAGCATATTATCTTAATCCCCTCAGAAGAAATACATTTACATCTAAACTTATGTCAATTTGGAAGATCCAAAACCAAGTCTATCCTCTTTAACAAACACTCATGGATTCAGTTGATGAAAGCAGCAAATATCGATTCAGATCTAAAGCTTGTATCAGGTTTGATAATCAAATCCATGACTTAATTTGGTTAATCTTCTCTATGTAAACATCTGTGGATTCAGGTATGGTATAGCCCCTCGCCTCTATACCCATTCGGCACATTGGGCAACTACACAACGGCTATATGCAATCCGGAAAGCAGTATAAAATAGACAACAACAATAATATAAATATGGTATATCTCAATGCCAGACACAAAATAATCATATCAGGAAGGCGGAATAGATATGAATAAACCAAGAATGTGTACAACAAGGTAGTGGTCAACAAAGATCCACTAATACATGTACCATGATCTAAATAAAAGAATATGTACACAACGATAGATAATGTCATAGGTACAAAAGTACATAAAACTGCGGAGACAGAGTAGCAAGCTAAAAGCGGAAATCAATCCTGCAATGAGAAGTCCCATAGGAGTACCAAAAATGACTCGGCCTTACCCGAGTATTATTTATAAGAAAATAAACAATAAACGGATCAGTCTAAATGTTCTTATCAAATAAACTGAGATAACAAGAGATATAACATAGGATGACATGAACATGGCATGTCGACACAATCAGGAAAAGACAATGGAATGTCAGCACACAAATATCTCTAAATAATCTCCTAGCTAATATAGAATGCAACATTCAAATAATAGCACACAACAGGAAATGACAGCGGAATGCCAAATAAACTAAACACATGAATGACAACGGAATGCCAAATAAACTAAACACATGAATGACAGCGGGATGCCAAATACACATCAAATTGATGACCATCGCATCAAAGTAAATCATGAATCATAAATCATTTCTCAAATTAACGGGCATCACGTCAAAGTAATCAAGAATCCAGAAATCACTCGAAATCCAGAAAACATCAAAAACGGGCAGACCTGTTCATAAATGAGATACGATCCCTAGGTAGCGAACCCATAAGTTTGAGCCGGAGCTCCCCATAGAGTCGGGTCTTGACCCCGGTAGAGAGAAACGCATAAATCATGAATCCCTAGAAAACACCATAAAGAGGGGGCAGGTCTGTTCATAGATGAGATACGATCTCTAGGTAGCGAACCCATTTGTTTGGAGCAGAAGCTCCCCCAAGGTTCCGGGTCGTGACCCCGGTAGAGGAAAACATAAATCATGAAGGTTGGACCGAAGTCCCATAGGTGAAATACAAGGATCGTAAATCCCACTCGGGCGATCGAGGACCACAAAACACAAGTCATAAAGGATCACATCGATCCGGATGAATAGAAATTACTCCGAGCTAGTTAGTATAAGGAAATAGCGACATGTCCCATAACCACATGCTATTCTCGAATATATACGAACCCGTAATTGGTTTCTATTCAAAACAGAGAAATTCACCACATATGCTCGAACGCACGAGTTCAAAAGTTATTCGCCGAAGTAAACGTATAAGGGGTCATAGTCCTCAGTTTTACTTAGGCAAATAAACTAAATTTATCGTCCGATCAATAGGATAAGGAATCGTATATAAATCAATAGAATCAAAATCGAGTTTAGAAATTGAGTTGATTTAAAAAGGATTTGAATTTAAAACTGATTAAACGTTGGTTCGATGCCCATTGACAATATAAAACGCCATTATCCATTGTGGTTCAATTATTAATGGAAACTGTCGCCGTAGCGAATAGAACACAAACATCATAAAACATAAATTCACATTACAACAACATGCAGGAATTCAAGGGATAACGATTGTAATTTCGATCAACGAGAGAATCGAAATCCCAAACTAGCACACGAAGGTTTTAAACTACATTGGAATAGGCTCGAAGGATATCGAGTCGATAATTCACGTTTTAATGGCGTGGATCATCTTAACAAGAGTACCGAATAAATTCGATATACAAAATAGAGCGCACGGGCTTTAAAATGATCACTTATTCAATTCACATCATTAACAAATGTGAATCAGCCAATAAGGATCCACATTGGAAGAATCACTTGAGAATCTAAGACGACAAATTGAGCTGCTGGAATCTGTGAATTCATGAAGCTGAAGTTCGCAAACGAAGTCTGAACGGCCTGAGCTCCGGCCGGGAAAGAGTCCGGAAGGGGGTAGACTGTGGACCGAGTTCCCTCCGGCCCACAGCAGGAAAACGGTCGACTGGTGAAAAAGGGGCGGTCGACCGTTTTCAAACAACAAGAAAACTGGTCGACCGCCCCATTTGGGCCAGTCGACCGGTTTTGGCATGGGCTGTTATCCAGGCCAAACCGAGGGGGGATTTGCTCCCCGCGAGCGTCCGGCGCCGATCGTCGAGGCTCGTGACTTCTTCAGGACATCAATGAGGCCTCTCCGATCCACCATATTAACTCGCAAAGCTCGAATGCATTGGTTTGGATTATAGATTCTAAAACGAATAAACGTGATATAAGCGGATTGCGAAGTCTTAAAACTTGTCGGGTGCGACAATGGTGCTTCACAACACCGCTTCATCAATTCAAATCTTGTGTATTGGTCATGTGAATAACACATGTCATAATCTCTATTTCAAACGAACAAACAAAAGCATATCAAAGCGATTCAAGCGACTTGTGAAGACTTAGGATGTATCGGGGGACAACGGAGCTTCACAACATCACTAAATCAACTCATATCATATACATTGGATCGTATGAACAATCCTTATCATAAGTTGTCAACTCAATGAAACATAGAACATGAAACCGGCTAAATTACACTAACATAACCAATTTACTAGCATATCCAAACTCAAATGAACACCAGGTTACACTTTTACAAGCCAATGGCTTGTGGCATAGATGTGAGTTCAAAAAGAACTCACCTTTGGCTCTTGAACGACAAGAACAAGCTCCAACAAGGAAGAACAAGCACAAATCCAAGCAAAGAACTTATTTCTTCAATCACTCCTCTCTAATCACCTCATGAAAACATATGAAGACTCATGGATGTTAGAACATCATAAAAATCCGAAATTGAGAGGAAAGAAAGGTAGAGAACGAGTAGAGAGAACTTACCCATGTCATAGAATTGGATTTGCACAAGAATTGAGCTCTAGATTGAAAACCCTAGCCTTGGAGTTTCTATTTCCCTTTCCCCATCCCCATTTTCTATATTGTAGGAAGAATGAATGAAGGAGGAGGAACCTAGGTGAGTTATATGATGAGCTATGTTAGCTCAACCAAGCCCTAGCCCAAAGTGCCAATTTTCACGAACTCAAAACATATCGAACCTTATAGTTTCCGAACACTAAACGACGTTTTGAACTCGATGGAAGTAGTTTCGAGTCCAAATTCATTTGTATGTGTAAAGTGATATTTTGATCATACACTCTAATGAGAAACGACCAAATTTCACTAACTCAAAAGGTATCGATGCTTATAGTCAAAAAGGTTGCAAACGACGATCCGGACTCAATGGAAGTGGTCCCGAATCCTAATTTTATCGTTTGTGAAAAATGACTTTTTGAGTGACACATGAGATATGACGATATATTTAAATAAAATATCTAAATCTAAAATCGTCAAATGAGCGGGTTGTTACAGACTTCCCCCTTAAAAGAACTGCATCCCCGCAATTCCTTAAGAATGAAGTAATAAGTAACAACCAAAAACAATACTACGGAGTGGTACCACAAGGACTGACACGAAATAAAAAGATCACACCAACAGCTAGGTGAGATCCCAATTTCGTCTTGCAAGATCATAAAACTAGAGTTCAATCTCGAATTCCATTACCCATGAAGGTGATCATCTCAAATAGGTAAAATAATTCCAGAAAAATTCATAAGCATTATGAATTCATATTGATTTGCCTCTTATATTACAATTATCAAAGGAATGAGAATTTGTATAATACATAAGAATCTTGCAAATCATATTCGGAATTTTCAAGAAGCAACAAGACTGGGTCCTACCGACGTGGAATATTGATAGTAGATATTTCTCCTAGGATATGAGATGGGAAATTACGGTGGTTGACTACTCCCTTCTCAAAACTCAATCACGACGAATCAATCAGATGCTAAATCTCATTTAGTAACCACATAGATGAATCACTAGGAATTATACGAAATTCCCAATATTCAAAAACTTGAGTATCAATTTTAGAAAATCAAAAACATCGAGAAGATGATGGATAAGTAGTGCACAACTTATCACTTCGGAACAACATGATTTAAGATAATTTTCCGCCAAAAATCCCAAATCGTAGAAACATCAACAATTAATCAAAGGAGCACTAGACAATTCCTCTAACAAGATGAGATTAAACCAAAGAGGTCATAATCACTGAAAAATTTGATTCACAAGGGTTACCAAACGTGCGGAGACAATTGTCAATCCAAATGATTCAAACAAACGAGGGATGAATACCAAAAGAGCTGATCCTTTCGATATTCATTTCTAAGGACAATGCAAGGCTAAGTCCATAAGTGAATTGACTATAGAACTTCCGGATGGTCGACTAGATCATAGATTCGAAAGAAGGAATTATTGAGTTTGCCGGGGATTGCAAAAACTCAAATTTCCCTCCCTACAGGATTCCCATTCTCTCGAGTGATCGTTCACTAGAGAAAATAAGGAGACCCATGGAATCACAAGAACACAAAATTCTCTTTAGCCCATCGAGACAAGGATTAAGAATTAGGTGAGATTCTTAATCACTAAGAGTTCCCGAAAACCAAAGATCTGAAATCCAGAAACAAGAGACATAAATAAATAACTTTTTGGGTTGTTCCTGGAGTTATTTAATTTACTCAAAGAAAAGATTCCAGATAATTTCTAATTAAAAATCTTAAACCACTCAAATTCTTGGAATTGCTTTGAGGAAATCTAGAAATAAATTATCTAGGAAGATAACAAACGATTACGAAAAATCGCAAAAATCCAAAATATTATTATTTTGATTAACTTATTAATAGTTAATTTAATTTTAGGGATCATTTCAAATGTCGGATTGTCACATAATGGTGTTTAGGAATTCTGAACTACAACATGGCGTCCCACGTCTCGTTCGAGATCCTTAACGCATCCGATGGACAAGTTAACACAAGAAAGTCCTCACAATTTCTAAAGTTCACACAGATCTCGCGAAAATATAAAAATTCAATAAATCGTTCGGTATGGCATAAAGGAAATAGAATTCCTTTATCAACTTACGAATAAAACACAATTGATATCTTTTGATAACGAAGAACACGGTCAACGTATATCAAATGAACATAAATAAAATAATCTCTGAACAAGGAAAATGACATTAAGGAATTAATGACACGTACCTTGACTCAAGAAGAGGGATCACAAGAAGCGAGATGATTTCCCTCATTCTTGATCTTGAGTTTGGAACGCAACGAGGTAACACAAATGTATCGTTGCGCATTTATTGAGTTAATTTAGCACAAGTGCTTGGTGATTCATACCGGCACAACGAGGTAACAAATGAGTTGTTTTAGCCCGAAGGCTTGGTGATCTCACATCGAACTAGAACTACATAGCTGACAACAAGGGAGTAGATTTAGTCACAACGACATGGTATCTCCATACCGATCGACAAGTGATCAATAGACCAGGCTAGGTACGTAGCGACGTACGAAACAATCTTAACTAGAAAACACGAAATATCAGGATCAAAGGCGCTTACAACGTGTGTAACGACGCACGGGTAAGATATCCAATGATCAATCAACTACAAGGATCATAAATGATCAACAAGATAAGTGTGATAACAATAGGCCATTTAATAAACAAATTCAGCCGAACGTCCCATACCACCAGCTTAACTCAAGAATTAACGAACGAATTGTTGAATCCCACTCAAATATTCAAAATGGTTATTATCATAGTTTCAAGTGCACAAGTCCAGTAATTATCCGTCAAAGCAACCACAAGGGTCCATAGTCCTCATGTTTACTAAGGCGTTTAATTAAATTTCTTGTACGATTGAAGTAGTGATGACAAATGTCAAAATACGATCACCGAAGCGATCGACAACTTGAAATTTACGTTTCAATAACGTAATTTATACAAAGACAGACATTAATTAGCAACTCGAGTCAGAGAATGAAACAGGAGCACCACTAGAGCACACAAGCCCTAGATGGACTATAGAAATCAACCCAAAAGAGAACGAGTCGATAACAATTCTAAAAGACTAAAAATAGGACACTTGGGACATAATCACCCCTCCCGTAAGAGGTACACTGGGTTAACAGACACTTGCACGGCTACGACCAACTATTTCACTTCTTTAAGGAAAAAGAAGGAAGACAAAGTTAGTCTCAAGTTGAATTCAAATGATGCGAATTCAATCAAAATGGAATCATATAGGTAGATAAGCTATGATGGGTCTTAAGACTCTAACTAAAACCCTAATGCACGATTCCCGAGAGAGGCACAAGACAATACCATCGTCATGCTATCTTACACTGTTCCGAAAAGTTGGCTCTGATACCAACTTAGCGCCCCGCCTCTATACCCACTATCGTCCAGTTCATTTCAAAGAAATGTCGTAGACCATAACGTGAAGGGCGACCAATTGTATGATTACTCCATGTGAGGAATGCACATCGAATTCTAATACCGATTAAAATTTCGACAAGACCATTCGGCACATAACGCAACTACACAACGGCTATATGCAATTCGGAAAGTAGTATAAAATAGATAACAACAATAATATAAATATGGTATATCTCAATGCCAGACACAAAATAATCATATCAAGAAGGAGGAATAGATATGAATAAACCAAGAATGTGTACAACAAGATAATGGTCAACAAAGATCCACTAATACATGTACCATGATTTAAATAAAAAACACGTACGCAACGATAGATAATGTCATAGGTACAAAAGTACATAAAACTGCGGAGACAGAGTAGCAAGCTAAAAGCGGAAGATCAATCCTGCAATGAGAAGTCCCAGAGGAGTACCTAAAATGACTCGGCCTGACCCGAGTATTATTTATAAGAAAATAAACAATAAACGGATCAGTCTAGCTGTTCTTATCAAATAAACTGAGATAACAAGAGATATAACATAGGATGACATGAACATGGCATGTTGACACAATCAGGAAAAGACAATGGAATGCCACAACACAAATATCTCTAAATAATCTCCTAGCTAATACAGAATGCAACATTCAAATAATAGCACACAATAGGAAATGACAGCGGAATGCCAAATAAACTAAACACATGAATGACAATGGAATGCCAAATAAACTAAACACATGAATGATAGCGGAATGCCAAATACACATAAAATTGATGACCATCGCATCAAAGTAAATCATGAATCATAAACCATTTCTCAAATTAACGCGCATCACGTCAAAGTAATCAAGAATCCAGAAATCACTCGAAATCCAGAAAACATCATAAAGGGGCAGACCTGTTCATGAATGAGATAGGATCTCCAGGTAGTGAACCCATAAGTTTGAGCCGGAGCTCCCCACAGAGTCGTGTCGTGACCTCGGTAAAGAGAAACACATAAATCATGAATCCCTAGAAAACATCATAAAGAGGGGGCAGGTCTGTTCATAGATGTGATACGATCTCTAGGTAGCGAACCCATTTGTTTGGAGCCGAAGCTCCCCCAAGGTTCTGGGTCGTGACCCCGGTAGAGGATAACATAAATCATGAAGGTTGGACCGAAGTCCCATAGGTGAAATCCAAGGATCGTAAATCCCACTCGGGCGATCGAGGACCACAAAACACAAGTCATAAAGGATCACATCGATCCGGGTGAATAGAAATTACTTCGAGCTATTTAATATAAGGAAATAGCGACATGTCCCATAACCACATGCTATTCTCGAATATTTATAAACCCGTAATTGGTTTCTATTCAAAACAGAGAAAATCACCGCACATGCTCGAACGCACGAGTCCAAGAGTTATTCGCCGAAGTAAACGTATAAGGGGTCATAGTCCTCAGTTTTACTAAGGTAAATAAACTAAATTTCTCGTCTGATCGATAGGATAAGGAATCGTATATAAATCAATAGAATCAGAACCGAGTTTAGAAATTGAGTTGATTTAAAAAGGATTTGAATTTAAAGCAGATTAAACATTGGTTCGATGCCCATTGACAATATTAAACCCCATTATCCATTGTGGTTCAATTATTAATGGAAACCGTTGCCGTAGCGAATAGAACACAAACATCATAAAACATAAATTCACATTACAACAACATGCAGGAATTCAAGGGATAACGGTTGTAATTTCGATCAACGTGCGAATCGAAATCCCAAACTAGCACCCGAAGGTTTTAAACTACATCGGAATTGGCTCGAAGGATATTGAGTCGATAATTCACATTTTAATGGCGTGAATCATCTTAACAAGAGTACCGAATAAATTCGATATACAAAATAGAGCGCACGGGCTTTGAAATGATCACGTATTCAATTCACATCATTAACAAATGTGAATCAGCCAATAAGAATCCACATTGGAAGAATCACTTGAGAATCAAAAATGACGAATCGAGCTACTGGAATATGTGAATTCATGAAGCTGAAGTTCGCAAACGAAGTCCGAACGGCCTGAGCTCCGGCCGGGAAAGAGTCCGCAAGGGGGTAGACTGTGGACCGAGGTCCCTTTGGTCCACAGCAGTAAATTGGTCGACTGGTCAAAAAGGGGCGGTCGACCGTTTTCAAACAGCAAGAAAATCGGTCGACCGCCCCATTTGGGCCAGTCGACCAGTTTTGGCCTGGGCTGTTGCCCAGACCAACCCGAGGGGGGATTTGCTCCCCGCGAGCATCCGACGCCGATCGTCGAGGCTCGTGACTTCTTCAAGACATCAATGAGGCCTCTCCGATCCACCACATCGACTCGCAAAGCTCGAATGCATTGGTTTGGATTATATATTCTAAAACGAATAAACGCAATATAAGTCGATTGTGAAGTCTTAGAACTTGTCGGGTGCGACAATGGTACTTCATAACACCGCTTAATCGATTCAAATCTTGTGTATTGGTCGTGTGAATAACACGTGTCATAATCTCTATTTCAAACGAACAAACAAAAGCATATCAAAGCGATTCAAGCGACTTGTGAAGACTTAGGACGTGTCGTGGGACAACGGAGCTTCACAACGTCACTAATTCAACTCATATCATATATATTGGATCGTATGAACAATCCTTATCATAAGTTGTCAACTTAATGAAACATAGAACATGAAATCGGCTAAATTACATTAACATAACCAATTTACTAGCATATCCAAACTTAAATGAACACCAAGTTACAGTTTTACAAGCCAATGGCTTATGGCATAGATGTGAGTTCAAAAAGAACTCATCTTTGGCTCTTGAATGACAAGAACAAGCTCCAACAAGTAAGAACAAGCACAAATCCAAGCAAAGAACCTTTCTTTCTTCAATCACTCCTCTCTAATCACCTCATGAAAACATATGAAGACTCATGGATGTTAGAACATCATAAAAATCCGAAATTGAGAGGAGAGAAAGGTAGAGAACGAGTAGAGAGAGCTTACCCATGTCATAGAATTGGATTTGCACAAGAATTGAGCTCTAGATTGAAAACTCTAGCCTTGGAGTTTCTATTTCCCTTTCCCCATCCCCATTTTCTATTTTGTGAAGAATGGGGAAGAATGAATGAAGGAGGAGGAAGCTAGGTGAGTTATATGATGAGCTAGATTAGCTCAACCAAGCCCTAGCCCAAAGTGCCAATTTTCACGAACTCAAAACATATTGAACCTTATAGTTTCTGAACACCTAAACGACGTTTTGAACTTGATGGAAGTAGTTTCGAGTCCAAATTCATTCGTATGTGTAAAGTGATATTTTGATCATACACTCTAATGAGAAACAACTAGATTTCACTAACTCAAAAGGTTTCGATGCTTATAGTCAAAAAGGTCGCAAACGATGATCCAGACTCAAGTGGTCCCGAATCCTAATTTTATCGTTTGTGAAAAATGACATTTTGAGTGACACATGAGATACAGCGATATATTTAAATAAAATATCTAAATCTAAAATCGTCAAATGAGCGGGTTGTTACATATGGCTTCCGCTAATTCATTTTACTTTCTCTGATTTCTTCTCAATTAAATCAATATGGGTCATCTATTCAAATATGGAATTTCATGATTGGTCAATCATAAAGTATATAGAAATTCCAACAAGTGGTATCAGAGCAAAACTCTTACTGTAACATTAAATGCATTAGTCATAGCTATTTTATTCTTTTTCTTTAGGCATGTGGCTATATTCATGACATTCCCTTAATAAATATGATAAAATTTATCATAAATAAATTACATAATAGATGTCATAAATTAATGCCACATAAAAAATTACATATAAATGACACAGTAAATGTCGTGCTAAATAACATCTATTAACATAATAGCTATGATGTATATCTGACCATAGTATAGCTACATGAAATGCTACTATGTCATTTTTTGCTTTTGCTTTATTATTGGAATACTTAACTAAGACATAAATAATGTCGTTTAAATAAACATACAACCTATTGCTCCTTTTATTTTGTGCTGATTGAAACATGAAAGTGCAACATATCTTCCACAAGCGCCATACATATAAAATATATGTATTTAATAAACATAAATGCATAAAAAAGGTCATTTTTTATTCCTAATAGAAACAAGCTAAATTACTTAATTTCCATAACTGAAGCATTTAATGCATTTATGGTATTACCATAACAACTACAATTAATGCATTTATAACAAAAAAAATGCAATGGAGCGTTATATGACCAAAAAATGTAAATCAATAATATAGAAAATTGGTTTAATTGCAAATATATATAAAATAATGAAACCAAAAACATTTCATCTCAGATCTAGACATGCATAAATATCTCAAAAAGGAGCACACTTAGATTCAAAATTTCTAAAATATGCCAAATACAATATATATAACTGTATGTCCAAATTAATTAAATCAAGGAGCTGATTTCCTTGCATAAATGGTTCTAGATTATTCAAACCATTATATTCAATCAATAAACAGTATAGGAAAACAATTGCTCATAACATATTCAAAATGTTCTTTCATAATGAAATTCATAAGTGATACAGAATAATATGCAATAACTTATGTTATGAATGATAAAAATTGTTTTTCAATTTTAGAGTGATTCAGATTATTTCCAAAAAATGACTTAAAATTTCCAAAAAAAAAAAACTTGACCTTATATGCTCATAGATAAAAGATCGAATCGGTTGGAGGTCAAAAAAGAATTACGATTCGAATAATTTTTTGGATGTCATTGCTGCAAATGATCCACTTAAGGTAATGATAATATAGAGTGGAACTATTAGGGTTGCACACAACCCATATCCAATCCAATCCAACCCAACCCACCAACCCGACCCAACCCACATAAACCTAACCCAACTCATCCTAGTTCGAGTTGGATATGGGTTACAATTTGTAACCCATACTATATACGGGTCGAGTTTGATATTCTGCTCAACCCAACGTTATTTTAACCCAACCCTATGTTAGAAAACTAATTTAATATCAGTCCACTTTAAATTAGAATGGTATAATCATAGAATAATGTTTATGTATCCTATAGTAAATATATAAAAAAAACATATTTCATGTCAATTCAAACTAAATAGAATTTGGAAAATATATATTAAAGAGCACTTTAATGTATTTTAAAATGAAACACTTCTCTACTATGTTTTATTTAGTAAATTACTTTCATACGATGTGTATTACAATGAAATTTTAATAAAATATGTCTTTTAATGAACCGGTTATTTTAAATGCATTATGCTAGCTAAAATCTAATATATTATGTCGAATATTTTAATATTATTTTAAAAAAATCCCTCATATTCTCATTTTTTATTATCTTCAAGCAATCCAACCCAACCCTACTAAACCCGACCCAACCCATATTTTGACCCAACCCATATCCAACCTCATATAGGGTCGGATACGGGTTGAACTACTTTAAACCCATACTTATGCGGGTCGGATGTAGTATTTGGTCTAACCCGACCCAAACCATACTCTGTGCAGCCCTAGGAACTATATAAGGAAAGTGTCATGCAAACACTTATAGCTTCCACTACTATGAAAATATTGTTCATGTTTAGTTACAAGACATCCAACTATGGAAAATAACTGTAAAATCATGTCACAAGACTGTGGGTTATTAATAAAGAATTGAAAGATCATTAAAGTACATTGTGACAGTAAAGAATATATTATTTTCCAATAAGGGAAGAATGCAAAATATATTATAATTCATAGAGCATACTTTGACAAACTCCATTATGGCGGATCCGCTTACCAAAAGAATATCACTTATGGTCTTTCATGAGCATGTAGCTCAATCAACATAACTTTTTATGTAAGGATATTTTGATTCAGGGGGGGTTTGTATTTGGTATTGTCCTATGACTCATTGCTCTATGCTTCTGTTATATATATATATCAAGTTTTTTTATCAGAAATAAAGTATTGTTCGCATTCTAGGTTGTTCAAATATTGAACATTTTGATCTCACTAAAGTTGGACCAGTTGGAATAGACATGTAATAATCACATCTCATATAGTTTCCATGTTACACATCCATGATTGATCTATGTCATTTGATTATGTTGGTATATGTGACCATTGATGGGTTTAGTTACATTAAAGATAACGAAAGCCGCTTTGATCCTTTGTCAGCATAGTTAATGGAAGAGATTATTTAAGAAAACACCTTATGGCATAAATAACAGAATTTAGAGCTCATAAATTTAAACACATTTAAGGTTACTAAATATGTGGCCAAGGAGGAGATTATTAGAATATTTCAATTATGTGGGCCACACATTTAGATATAATGTGTAACGCTATTTAGGTGTGAATGCCCGTTAAAGTGGTCAAACAGGGTAATAATATTTATTGGCATAAATATTCAGCTGTCATGTAAGGAATGCGTAGAGACCGGAATATTTTTCAGTTTGATGAAGGGCCAAACTGAAAATATTGCACTGTTATAAATTAGGGGTTATGGTCCCCAAATTACACAAGTTTTCATCGTACTCTCTTTATCCCCTCAAAAGAAATACATTCATCTAAACTTGTGTCAATTTGGAAGATCCTAAACCTAGTCGATCCTCTTTAACAAACACTCATGGATTCAGTTGATGAAAGTAGCAAATATCGATTCAGATCTAAAGCTTGTATCAGGTTTGATAATCAAATCCATGACTTAATTTGGTTAATCTTCTCTATGTAAACATCTATGGATTTAGGTACGGCTCCCGCTAATTCATTTAACTTTCTTCGATTTCTTCTCAATTAAATCAATATGGGTCATATATTCAAATATGAAATTTCATGGTTGGTCAATCATAAAGTATATAGAAATTCCAACACTTCGTGCCTTTTGAAGTATTTAATCGATCATCTTCTCTTTCATATCAAAGCTTGTTTTTCATTCAAAATGACAGGTGCATTCTTATTATTGCGATTGATATCCCTTATATATATGTATTATTTTTTTTGAAACTTGGTAAATTTTTATTGCTAAAGCCCAAAGCCTTCTCGGCCCAAATCATTACAGCCTATATGCAATCCGATATAATACACACAATACATCCAAAAGCCACTTTTCGTTTCAGCATTCTCTGACAAACGAAAAGTAAAATTAGGGCACTTTTCATGGCGGCCATTGATTCTCTGCTCGAGTTTCTGAGATCCATTCCTTCCTGTTCCACTTCGCCATTAATGATCGTCCTTGTTCCTCTGCAGTGGTAATTGTCTTCTTCTTAATTATGTTGAACAGCATCTCAATCTCTCTGTTTATGACACGTTCGTTGACTAATAATTCTGTCTTCTTCTTTTTGAAAGCTCTGGCGTTGCGTTCTCTCCAAGCTTGCCACACTGTGGCTGCGAGGAAAATCTTGCCCACCTCTATCACCAGCTTAGGCACATTTCTCCGATTGTTCAGGTATTGAATCTCTTTCTTCCAAGCTTCCTACTTCATCTATGTTGAAACACTTGATTTTCTGAATAGCCCATAGTCTTTTAGTGTATTTACATTCAAAGCACAGGTGTGTGTTTGATTCACCCTCCTCATTACATAAAAGACACCTGTCTTCACTGACTATTCCCCAATTTTGCAGTCTATCCTTAGTTGGGAGACGCCCCAATAGTGCTTTGTGTAGTACATGTGCCATTTTTTGGGGGACAAACCCTTGCCCAGACCACCGTGTGCCAATCTATTGTAGGGTGTTTAACCCTAATTTCTTCTAGAACATTTTGAGTTGAAAGCCTCCTTCCTCTGCCCATACCCATTTATCTGAGTTTGGGTCATGATAACTTTGCTTTTCCCTCAGTTCTTCCTGTAAATTTCTACAAATTGCATGTCTTTCTTCTGCCCACCGATTATTGGATATGATAGAGTCAACCTGGGTTTTGGGTGCACCATATGCCGAGTAGCAGTCCCAACCATATCTGTCCACCAAGTTTTTGCCATTTAGCCACAGTTCTGGCCATTAATCTGTGTTTTTTCCATTTGCAATTTCTCTTTGGATTTTCTTTTTAAGTTCGTCTCTTTGCTTAAGGCAGTTTTTCCAAATTGTTGAAGCGTTATTGTCTGCTTTTGTGGTCCAAAAATTGCCTTTAATGTATCTGGTCCGCATCCATTGGGCCCATAAATTGTTCGAAGAGATTAAATTCCAGGCCTGCTTCAGCCCATATACTTTCTTGAGTTCAAACAAGTTCTTAAGGCCCAGTCCCCCTTCTCTTTTGGGCCTGCAGAGTAGTTTATAACTGATTTTATGCAACCTCCTCTCCAAATAAAATTGGCATATACCGTGTTGATATTTGCTATTGAATAGTCTGGTATTTGAAAAGTTTGTAACCAAAATCTAACTTTGGATGTGATAACCGTGAGTACTAGTTCCACTCTTCCTGCAAGTGAAAGCAGCTTCGACCTCCAACCTTATAATTTATTTCTGATGTCATCGACTAGTTTCCCGCATTCCACATCAGTAATTGTGTTGTTAGACAACGGTACTCCTAAATATTTGACTGGAAGTGTACCTTCTTGCATCCCTATTTGCTCCAAATATTGTTGTTTTCCTCTGCAAAATTTATTAAAATAACATTTCGTTTTGAATTCATTGACTTTAAGGCCCACCCAATTCTCCAGATTCCCAAAAATTTGTTTAAGTTGTTCAATTGCAGTCATTGACGCTTTGAATACCACTAACAGATCATCTGCATAAATTAGATGTGTGACTTTGGGTTGATGCCTGTAAACATGCTCAATTAGCCTATGTTATGTGGCTAATTCCATTTGCAAAGTAAACCACTCCATCGCCACTGCAAACAGGTATGGGGAGAGAGGGTCCCCTTGCCTGATGCCTCTCGAGCTGTTAATACACCCTTTCAGAATACCATTAATCAGAATAGAAAAAGTAGGGGTGTCTATATAGAACCCAATGAGGTTAATTAGTTCAACTGGTAGGCCCATGGCTCTGAGTATGTGTATGATGAACTTACAATTTACTCTATCATAAGCCTTGTGGAGGTCAATTTTCATGCATATTTTATCAGCACCTTTTTTATTGAACTCTCGAACTAATTCATGCACCATCAATGAATTCTATGAAATGAATCTGCCTTTAATGAAAGCATTCTGACATTGTGATATGAGGAAAGGTAGCACTTTGTTCAGCCTGTTACATATAATTTTGCTGAGAATTTTGTAAATTACATTACAGCATGCAATTGGTCGATAGTCTTAGATTCTTGTGGGGTTTGTCACTTTTGGGATAAGGGTTAGGAATGTATGATTTATTTCACGAATAAATTCATCAGTGTCCAATGCTTCTTGATATGCTGCTAATAGATGTTTTTCAGGTTTTCCAATGCAATTTGGAGAAGGCTGCCCCCATGCCGTCAGGGCCGGGACTGGAGTCGTCGTGGATGGAGAAGAGGCCCATCTTCAGTTCCCTTTTGCTGATGTCATCTCCCAAGATCAGCCTCCCTTCAATAGTAACTTGTCTTCGGCATATGATATAAGGTAATTCTTCATTGTATACGCCGTTGAATAGCTCAGAATAATACGCGATGGCTGAATAAGTTGTTTAATTGCTTTGCTCGAGTCTCTCTATTCATTCAAACAATTAAACAAGTTATTGAAATGTTTCCTTTGAGACATTTTAGTATAGAAAAAATTATTGCATTCATCCCCCTTTGTAAGCCATTTTTCTTTTGCTTTTTGTTTAATTTCTAAAGCTTTTGAAGCCAATGCATCCTTAAGTTGTCTTTGCATCGCATAAAAATCACTGTTTAATGCTTCATTTAGTGGGGCCTGCATCCAACATCTTTTGGGTGGAGTCGAGCTGGTCTTGTAAACTTTGAATGTTGTCTCCCTCTTTTGGCCTGACTTTGTTCCAGTATTTGAGTCTGGACTTGCATGTTTTGAGAATCATGACTAATTTAAACATGCAATTGCCTTCTGGAATGGGCATGGAATTGAGATTGAGGTTGTCATGGTACCCATGTATGAGATGCCAATGGTTTGCGTATTTGAAAGGTTTCCCTTT
Source organism: Allium sativum (assembly GCA_030737875.1). NCBI lineage: Eukaryota > Viridiplantae > Streptophyta > Magnoliopsida > Asparagales > Amaryllidaceae > Allium > Allium sativum. The sequence continues at coordinate 282,531,484 of CM060915.1, forward strand.
GGGGTTATAAGCAATATCGCTGAATCGTATAAGCAAAGGGGAGTGGTCGCTTGTTGATGAGGCTAAGACTGTTGCATTAAGACCGTTTATCTTGTTTAGCAAATTTGCATTAGCTAGTGCACGGTCAAGTCTTGATGAGATCTTCTTAGCCTCACCACTTCTCCATGTATACTGCAGCCCAGAATGGGGAATTTCAGACAATCCGCTGGATAATACACAATTATTGAATTCAGCAACTTGGGAAAGCTTGAGCGTAAGTCCACCTTTCTTCTCTCTGGTGTTCAACATAGCATTGAAATCCCCAAGAGCCAACCATGGCGATTGAATAATGCGAGCATTATCAGATATAGTTTTCCATAATTTTATTCTTTCAATAGCTAGATTACTTGCATATATAAATGAAATAACTAGTTCTAATCCACCATTGTTAACTACACGTAATGTTACTTGTTGTTCATCACTGTTGATCATATAACATTTCCAGTAAGTAACTTCCCAAAAGACAACAATACAACCTCTTTGTGTGGTATGAAGGTTATCACTATGGTCCCATTGCTCTCCCATACGAAACTTGAAGTATTCTAAATTTTCATTAGTAAACTTGTTTTCTAACACAGCTATGATAGAGAGCTTATACTTGTCCCTAAAGTTGTAGAGATCTAATTGACGAGTGTCATTATTTAGACCTCTAACATTCCAGCATAGTATAGACATTATTTATTGGTCCTTTTGCTCCGTGTAACTGGAGCAGTGCAGACCAATGTGTTTAACGCACCTGAAATACCACCTTTTTCTTTGAACTGTTCATTATATTTGGTATTTTCTGCTGTCAAATTTTCATTGCTAACTTCTTCTTCTGGACCTTCTTCCTCAGACTCATCAATTTGGATACCTAACTTCTAAATATCCTCAAGAGTTGTCGGCTCCTCCTCCACCTCTGGATTGGGCTCCACACGTTGTTCGCTTGGACCTTGGCCATCCTCCTTTGCCTGAACAGAGTGGGTTTGATCTGGATTTGTATGAGATGCTTCAGCTGCTATAGAGTCCACCGCATTGATCTCTAGTTCAGTTGTGTTAGCTGCAGCGTTACCAGCACTTGATTGTACAGTTGAAGTTGCTGGATTTTTGGAAGTTCTGCCTTCATTACTCTTTTACTTTCTAACCCATGTTTTGTCTGGTAAGGTTGTGTTGCAATATGTATCTATGTGCCCAAAGCACAAAGAGTTGGTGCACTTAAGTGGGATAGACTCGTATTCTACTGCTTGTTCATACGTATTGCCTTTCTTGTCTACTGCTTTGATGTTGTTTGGCAGTTCTGCATCAGCTGTGATTTCTATTAGCACTCTTGCATAGCTGATCTTTTTAACATTTTTTGTGTTTTCATCAATGTCCAGCGGTTTGCCCATAATACTTGCAAGTTTACTAATGCACCGTGTGTTCCATAGGGCTAGATTAAGGTTGGGAAGCTTTACCCATATCAGATAAGTAGACAACATTGCCTTTTCAAAATTGAAATCTGCAACCCATTTACGCATAAAGATGAGTTTACTATCCATAAACCATGGTCCTCCTTTGTAGATTCGCTCAAAATCTTCCTTAATTTGAAATTTTATCAAAAAGAAGCCATTTTCTCTTGGGTGCACGTCCCATGCCCCTTTGGGGCTCAAGACTCGCTTGATGTAGGCATTAAAGTAAAAAAATTATGGGCGTTTACCTACCATGTAAACGTAGAGCGAGTTTTCCCATAGTTTATTTGATTCAGTGAAATCTAAGTCATCCATCAGTTGATATTTGATGTTCCCCATCTGCTGTGGTTCGAAGTATTGCATTTCCCCAGAGATTCTCAGTTTCGATTCAAATATATCTCCCCATTTGCTAGGGTTTTGAGGTTTGTGCGTTGCAGTTGGTCTTGGGTTCTGGCGTATGACGTCAGCAAAGGTCTGTTTGCCCTTCCGACAAATGTCTTACCATCCACCTCCTCCTTCATCTTCTTGTTGGGTTAGGGTTTCACGAGGGGTGGTTGCAGCCGCCATTTCAACGTATATATATGTATATGTGTGTGTATATATATATATATATATAATCAACTCTTTATTTCCATCAGAAACCCAAATATACAATGTGCATAACATATATACACCATAAGCAGTCACTATAGAATTATCTTATCATCAAACAGAATGTTATTACATGCAAGCCCAAGTAACATTAAAATTCAATTTTCTTTAGCCTCCATCCTTCATCTCAATTCCCCATGCTCACAAATGCATACGATTCTTTTGATTCTTAGGCGTTCCTTCGTCGATGCCTTCAACATCAAAGATGCATCTATTTGAATCAACTTTTCTCTGTGAATTCGGTTGACTTTTTGGAATTAAAGACCTATGGCATAGATGATGTACCATAGCCATAAAGCTTGCAGCCCAAGTTGGTGACTTGGACATCTAACGTAAATATAAATTCCAACTCTACTTCATTTTCTTTGGAGCTCCTCGTTTAATCGAGATCCTACATCTTTGTGATAATCAAATTTGAGACCATACATTAAATCTTCACTTGGTTTTATATGATACACGATAGTGATTTTTTTTTTTGGTTTTAATATTGTTAGTTTTGCTCTCTATTGATGTTTCGGTACAGTGTATACGAGCTTTTCTAAAATAGAGAATAAGCTATGGTCGTGTAGAGCAAAACAAGAAAATAGTTTTTGGTGACTATGAATATATGATAAGATTGATAAATTAATAGCGAAATTATTAACACTTCAGTTTCGAATATAAAATGGCCAAAATTTATGAGCACATCATACAAAGTTAAATTCTATGAGTAGTATATATCATACTAATAAAATCTGTATTTTTACAACTTTTACCTTAGTTAAAAAATCAAAACCTTAAACATGAGAAATAATAATACTGCTGAGAAAAAAATTCATCCCAGTCTTCCAGATCCAAACATTGTTGAGAAGAAGATGAAAATGTAATTTCTTAACTCAATTTATTGTGCATTTTTTACAAGTCATAAAAATTAGGGTTAAATACTAGTTTGATGAAACTTTCTTCTGTAAGAATCAAAGTTGTCTCTTTCTCATTTGTTGTTCTATCTAGAGGTGATTTTTAATTCTCCATTATTTGATAAAGTGGTTTTGGATTGAATGTTAATAATAATCAAGGGAAAAGTAGGATGAATAGAAGAAAGTTCATTTTACTCAGTTTGATTGTAATTTTTGAGGAAGCTGGTTTGATTAGTGCCTATCATAGTAGAATTTTTTTTAAAAAGAAAATATTCTAGCTATATTCAAAATTAAAATATCAATAACAATGCTTATTATAAAGAGGCAAATTCTATTCATATACAAAAACTAACTTAACATACTCCACCATTTTACAAAAGAAATTTATTATAAAATTACCCTTCTTAATTATAAACTTTTTTTATAACTCATCAAATTAAAACGTTAAAAAAATGAATTGATCAAATAAGTATAATTTTTTGAAGAATCTGATAACTTTTCCAGCATATATCCTAAAATATCAAGGAAAACAAATTTCATAATGAACTACGGTAATTTAGAAGTATTTTATTTATTTTATAAAATTAAGTTGATTTTTTACTGAAATTAAAAAATAAATATAAAGATGTTTCAACTCTAATGAAAAAAATAAATTATTTCATTGAATTTCAATGATAGGAATTTCCATTTTTTTTGTGTAAATAAGTCTTAAAGAGAAAAATAATAAAGATGGAAACAAGATAGTTTTATCAAAATGATGATGTTGTTAAGTAAATTTTGATGTATTAGTCCATTATATTTTTTAGGTGCATCTCAAAATATTTTTGGTGTATTAATAAAGCAAAATGCTAAAAGATATGAATTAATTTTTATCAAAATCTACGAAAATAAGATTCGTGTTATAAAACGAACATAGAACAGAAGAAATAAGGGAGAGAGGACATTTCTATTCATTCAAAATTGTCATTATTTCTATTACATTGGCTCCTTTATATATAGGCTTAGGAGCTAATGTTTAACTTATTCCCATGATATGGGACTAAACAAAGAAATAATAAAAGCATATTCACAACATTTATATATTTTACAACACTCTCCCTTGAATATGCGTCTCCAAAATCTTGAATGCTTTGCTAATTTGAAGTTGTCCCTTTTAAAACATATATGATGATTGCTCCCTCTTATTACTATCTTGATTGCATATATTCGTCCAATCGATACAATTATTGTCTATTGCCTTTAAAACTCTATCAGGAAAACCCACTGGGAAAAACCTAGAACGAGAAAAAGAGTACACAATGTTTGACATTATGGATATCATATTAAAATGATATTTCTTAAAAGAGTTTGATGCTTCAGGATCAAAACAATGCCTCATTAAAAACCTTTTTATGAAAAGCCCTATGGGAAAAATCATAAACAAGGGAAATAGTGCAAATTTATGTCCTCTTTAGGTAACATGTTTTACAATGTTACCGTAAGATTTGATACTTCAGGATCAAGATAATGCCTCATTAAAAACCTTACTAACAAAAACCCAGTGGGAAAAATATTAGTGAAGGAATAGAGTACATTATAGCATAATTTTATGTGCTCCTCCTTATTTATAACTCATTATTCAATTAGTCTATTGATGTAGTCGACGCATGCCAATTTTGTACATCATCTTCTGGATTGTTGATTTGGAAATTGCCTTTGAGAACGGATCTACCTGGTTTTCTTGAAACTGAATTTGTTTCTCCTCTTTCTTGTTATCCTTTCATTCATGTGTGAAGAGAAATTTAGAAGAAATATGCTCCATCCTATCATCCTTGATATAATTCACTTGAATCTGAGCCATGCAAACTGCCTTGTCTTCTTCATAAATAATAGTTTACTGCATCAAAAGATGTTTGATAGTTCTGGATCAAAATGTTGCCTTGTCAAAACCTTACTAAGGAAAACCCAATGGGGAAAATCTTAGTGAAGGAAAAAGAGTACAATATACAATGTCATATTTACTATGTCAAAAGTAGTATGATACTTTTGGATCAATGTTATGCCTCGTTAAAACATTAATAAGAAAAACCCAATGGGAAAAATCTTAAATAAGGAAAAGAGTACATTATAACTTATTTTTGTATGTTACTTTTGGGTTGATACTTCTGGATCATGACCCATGGCTCATTAAAATCTTACTAAGAAAACCCAGTGGGGAAAAACTTAGTTAAGAAAAAGAGTGCATTATATCATACTTATGGATGCTCCCCCTGATTTAATGATTTCCTCTGAATTCGTATTCTTCTTTCAATAACTCAAATTGCTTACAGATACTTCTTAATGAAGTTTTTCTTTTAAAACTTCATGTGCATTTCCATGCTTCAGACATGTTTTCTTCTTTAAAACGCCTTCCTTTTGGGATTTGTATGTTACTAATATTCATTTATGAATACACTTCAGGTGCTTATAATCTTTTGTTTCAATCGGGCTTGAATATTGCAATACACATTTGATGAATGAGATAACTTTCATTACAACAACACTAAGCAGGAAGTAATCTACTCATCTTGAAGTATATCAAGAGTTTCATTACAACAATACTTAGAAGAATGTCATAATCTATCGAACATGTTCTTTGTATTCTTTATGTTCTTCAGGAACTTATATATTATAATAATTTTTGCATATTGCAACTACCACTTCAATGGATATTAAGAGTTGCACTACAACAATTCTTGAAAGCAGGAACTGATCTACTCATCATGAATTATTTCAAGATTTTCATCACAACAATACTTAAAAGAATGTTGTAATCGTCATTTCTTGCTCTTTATCACTACCAAAGTTATTTAAATTCTTCTGCAATTTGTATACTGTCATCGTTTATACTTTCAGGGTATTGTAAGCATTTTAAACACTTTCACCACTTTAATCAATTCAATTATCTCTGAAAATACAATGCTCATGGCACTTAACATGTTGTTGACACTCTATGGTGCTTCAGTAACTTCCGTGTGATTTTGTCATTATATATATTTCTATTTTTATCTTATGAACTACAGGTTGATATCTTATGGACTACCGGTCCATTTATCTTATTTAGGAGAATTTCATGATGGCCAATCATGTTTCTCTCTAATATGGGATTTTAATCCATTTATAAATATAAGTGCTTTTATCATCGATGATTATTTCTTGTCAGTTCTATACATAATTTATTGAGATCTCAAAAAAAATTATCATGCTTTAGGTACCTAAACCACTTCTGGGGTTATTTTGACAATCATGTCATGGGATTCTTTCAAAGCACATTTAAGTGTTTCTTCAGGAACAGTCACCTCCTTTATATTGCATCTTTATGACTTACTCCAAAAATATTTTTGAAATGACTTTTATACCACATTTTCAGCTATGATTTACACCTTTTGATCCTTCGGGGATCAAATGTATATTGGAGAAAGTCTATTAGGGACATAATTGATAATTTATGCAAGTTACTTAATACTTTGCATAATTCTATATGTTAGCAAATATTTAACATCGATGATTCCTTTATCCTTCCCCTCAATGTTCACAAAAATTGTCACTTTAAATAATAAACCTACTTTGGATTCATTTTTGATCCATTATAGCATCATAGCTAGCAAATACATTAGATGTATTTCAATTGTAAGAGGATAATGCTTTTATTAGTTGATAAGATGCATTCATATTGTATTGCTTATTCCCTTTCAATGATCTAATGACTTGGAGGAATTTTCTATCATTTGAATATGCACATGACATCAGTTCATTCAATATTGATGTCAATCGACTTTCTGAAATATAAAATAATATATGCATAATTTATAATATGAGCTCGTGACAACTTCAGGTTGTTACTTAAATATTCGCATGTATGTGTATATACGTGCGTCCATGTATTCCATATGCAATTGATTTGCATATTCTTTCTCATTCGAGTTACCTATTTTAGGACAAATTGTTCATAAGGTTCTAGTTGCTAATTTTTGCTTATCAAGCAATGTCAATGTGAATCTTCAAGATCGCATCATAATATCCAAAATATCTTATTTGGAACTATATTGAACTTCTGGTTCAAATGAAATATATGAACAACTTCAAGTTGTTAATTTATATTGAATTTCTGGTTCGAATAATGTATAAACAATTTCAAGTTTGTTAAACTGTACTGAATTTCTGGTTCAACTATATTGGACTTCTGGTTCCACTGTATTGAACTTATGATTCCACTGTATTGAACTTCTAGCTCCACTGTATTGAACTTTTGGTTCCACTGTGTTGAACTTCTGGTTCAAATAAAATATATAACAACTTCGAGTTGTTAAAATTTATTCTTCAATACAATATGCAAATATAAATATATAAGTAAGATACAGCTCATTTTGAAAATTGTGCAATCTTTGGATGCATTATTATTGTCGCATATGATTTAACTTCTTTAAGAAACGTAATGTTATTATTTCATACGGTTTGAATAAAGCTTCAGGCTTTTAAATTATGAAGTATTTCAAATTCATTGATTGAGGAACCTCGAGTTCCTATGCATATATATACGCATACATATGCATATCAATTTTATAAATTTATGATGAGCTTCTAGTTCTCAATCTTTTAACATACATTTAATTTAGAAGCTTTTACATTTTTGCTAATTGACAAGATTTCAAACTTGTATACTTTATCAAAAAATGTTTATATATATACATATATATATATAAATAATTCAAGACTTCAAGTCCAAGACTTTGAGTTATACAACTTCTAGTATAAATATTTTATTTGTACAACTTCAGGTTGTGGTTCCATCCATTCTTCCATAACATTAGTTATTACTAGCTAAATACATCGAATAATAATACATATGTTTATTCTTTTTCCAAATACAAACATACATCAATTAACTAACAATAACTAATGCATTCAATGCATTTATGACAATAAGGTAACATAACATATAACCATAACAATGCATTCTCTAACATTCAATGCATTTATGACAATAAGGTAATATAATATATTTATCAATCACATAATCAACATTTTACATTCTCTAACATGAATGGTTCAAAAATTTACAGATCTATACATAAAATTCACAACTATAAACAAAAATAAACTACATGTATCATATTCAATTTATTTTTTTCAATATGAATGATTTGAAAAACTTGTAAATTTATACATAAAATTCACAAATATAAAAATTACATATTTTTTGATTCAAATTATACAACTCATATAAAGATCTTTTAGATCTTTCTTTTTATATCAAAATTGCTTCTTGCCTTTTTAGAAACTGCAGGTTCTAAATTTTCCATGTAATGAAAAAAATTGTTTTTGCATTCATTTCTGGTGTGCAGAATTAAGATCAATATTTAGATCTTAACTTAATATGATCTTCAGGATGCATATTCTCTTTATAAAAAATTTCCTAAGGAACAATAAAAACATTTCTTCTGGAAATATGATATGCTCTAAAATTACTATAATAAAACTTCAGGTTTTATTATTATTCACATGTTATTATTGTATATTTTAAATTGAAGCAAATTTCTAGATAGTTACGTATGAGAGTCATTTTACTATTTTTCTTCAAGCAAACAGTATTTATTATAAATGTAATGATCTCTTCCAATAATAAGTTTCTTCAAGAGATTATATGTAGCATAAAGTTGGAATCTAAGGCTTTTTCCTTTTTGTTGAAATTTTTCCTTTCATTGATTTTTTTCAAATCCTTTCCTTTTACATGTCATTTGCTATATGCAAATATTAAATGCAATTACATGCTTTTATGCTTTATTTCATGTTTCTCGTTTGAATATGAACTTCGGGTTCCTTGTTTGCATATGAACTTTAGGTTCTTTGTTTGCATATGAACTTCAGGTTCCTTGTTTGCATATGAACTTCAGGTTCTTTATTTGAAAGAATTTGTATATGAACTTTAGATCATATGAGCTTCAGGTCATTTGCATGTGAACTTCAGGTTCAACGACTCTTGTTTTGTGTTTGGAAGTATGACCGTCTTCTGGTGGTCATAATGCTCCTTCAGGGAGTTCCATAAGTGGAGAGGATCTTTTTTTCAGTTAAATATTCTGATTTTAGATCATCGTGGATATGGCCTCTTAAAAATATCAGGGCCTTTGCTTTGTCCTGCTGGGACATATTATTACCATTTTTAATGGTACTCTCTAAGCATTGAGATTGTAAATGGATTTCAGTGTTTGACATTTTCATAAACTACACAAAAATAATAATTGCACATGTTTAATTAAACAAAATTCACATATCAGTATACATGTTCTATAATTATCAAAAAGAATTAACAAATTAACGAACAAACAAAACGATGAAACTGTAGTACTGTTATATCATTAAAAAAATATGCAGATCTCGTAAAATAGAATGGGACCGTATACATGCATGTAATTGTTGGATCTAGATTAACCCTAGAGGGGGTCAATAGGGTTTATCACAGTTTTTAACTGAATTAAAAATCTAACGAGATAGATAATAATACACAGATCACAGAATATAGCAGAAACAGAAATGCAGAAAATAAATCACACACAGATATACCCAGCTTCGGTGAAACCCTGCCTACTACTGCATTTCTAAGGTTTCTACTAGGTGATAGAAAAAATCTCGCATACAAGACCATGTACACTCGCAAACCCAGCTCCTAGTCTAACCCTACGCTCAAAATCGTAGACAGATCTAAACCCCTAGATCAGATTCTACCCTAGTTTTTATGGACTTTAGTAAACTGCCAGCTCTCCTAACTGGATTCCCTAGTTTTTTACAGAGACTCGAAAAACTGTTTGGATTGGTTTACAACTCGAAACAAATTAAAAAACAAAACAAAGATAAAATAAAATAGAAAAAACCCTAAGATATAACTAAGGGGTCATCGCCCTTTCATTTGAACACTTGGTCGGCCCTTTTAAAATGGGTTTCACCATTTATGTTATTGCCCGATCCTTCTTTGCTCTGGAAAAAAATGGCGGCTTGAAAATGGCTAGGGTTTTCTCCTGCTTCGTCCCAAATCTAAACGACGGCTTGATGAAATTGCTTCTCTGAAGCTCCGATTCGTTGTTGCTCTCAGATGTTTCGATTTGGGATTTTCTATCTTGCTCTTGACCGAAATCAAAGTGAATTTTTCTGAAAATTATTGCGTTGAAAAAACTTGAATTGATTTGTGGGTTTTCGATTATGCTTTCCTGTGATGAAAGCGGTGTTAATATAGGATTTTAAAAAAAAAATCCTAAAACTGCTCTCTGATTTCATATGAATGAATTGATTTAGATTTACGTTGGCGTGTGTATTCCCTTTTGAAAGTCACGGCTTTGAATGCTTGTTGTGAATAAAATTGTTGCCCCCTTGATTAAAATCATGTCGTGAATCTGATCTTTGTTGAAATACCTTTAAGGACTTGCCAATTTTTGTTCACTATCCATAATCAGTTTGCCACATCAATTTTGTTTTTGTTGGAAATTGTATTTCCATCCATTTGTGCTGAAAAAATAAACTTGCCAAATATTCCTGAACAAGGCTGGAAACATATTGAAATTGAGGGAAGAATTCTTGCAACCAATTTAACATTTGCCAAAAATGATATTGGGATTTCTTTTAATCTCTGTAGTTTCTAAACATGATTTCTTCTTCTTCTTTTTTCCCTGTATTAAATGCCATATATGTCACTGTGATTTCCCAAAAACAGTTTGCCAAAGATGTGATTGCTGAAATGAATTTTGATGCCAGATATGCATTTACCAAATTTCTGGAAATCAGTATTGATTTCTTGCCTTATATTCATCACCCTATTTCAATAATTAGCTCCTGCCATTGACCATTTTCATTTGAGATTTTTGCTATACTGTGAACACCTCCTTGACATTTGTACGTGCATTAATTTCATGTAAACAAAAAAATGACTTTTTCATGCTGAACAATTTGCCATGTATTTCCATTTATCTGCAGTTGCCTGATCTCCATGCCATTTCACTGAGTTTGATTTTATGTTTGCACAGCTTGAGGTTCAGTTGCACTTTCACATTTATGTTGTAGTGTACACCAATCAGTTTTGATATATGCACTATGGTTTAATGCACTTGAAATCTGGTCTGAGCTCTTTTGGATGATGTATATATATCTGCTTGGTTATATTAGCTTGCCACGTTTCATTCGTTCATGAATTCACTTGCTGAAACACACATGTTTGCTTGACAAACTACTATGCACTGTTGTTGCACCATTGAACCTCCATACATGAGCTCAGTCCATTATATCCATGTTGCACTACAATCAGTTTGCCATGAATTGTTTTGCTGTGTCCACCACATGCTTGATGATCCACTGTGTTGGTGATGTGAACTATTTGTTTCATGCATATGAATCCATTATAAACTGAAGTGTGCTTCACCTTTATTTGGTGCTCTTGTAACTGTTGCACTTATATTTGGCTTGAGTTTGCATCTTGAACCTGACTTGAACAATTTAGCCATGTATATATTTGCACACCTAACTAAGAATGTGCTGTACCATGTGCTGTACCATGCCATTGCATAACTAAGAATTGATCCACTCCAGTTTGATATTTGCACACCATTGTATATTGTTCTCAATCATTATATTCATGCTGCTATGTTCTTGTATTGGCCATTTTGATTTGAACTTTGCTCGACCATTTGTGATGACTGTCTCGACCACTTTGAGTTGTTGTTGACTTTACATTGAGTTGTTTTCATATGTGCACTGAGTTGAGATGGTCCACGTGGCTACTCCTCAGTTGCACACTAATTGGCGAGGCAGTGCACACGTGTATATTTATACACGTGTGTATATGCAGCCATCAGACAAGATTTCATGTCCCTGTACTATACATACACAAACTGACTAAACACAGATCAGATCAAGTCATGAAAAATGATGAGAAACACACCAGAAATCTGAGGCAAATAAAATTTTAAGAATAAAATTTATATTTGCGTGTATTCTGTTTTATTCCTGTTACAGTGTACTGTGTGTGTTTCTATTTTATATGACAGGTAAGCAAAAGGTGATGACTGGACTGACTATGAAGTGCAAAGACAAAAGACAGAAGATTGAAAGAGACATGTATATAAGAATATATGTATATGAGAGAGAGAGTGTATGTACAAATGAAACTGTAACTGAGTCAAAGAATGTACTGTAATGAATTATATATCAGTGATGTGTTCAAATAGCGGAATTGTAAATTTGTACTGTTTAAATGTTGAAATAAAATATTATATTCAAATAAAATATTGTGTGAATATTTGAATTTCTGTACAGTCATATTTTATTTAAATATTATATTCTTGTTTGTGATGTAGAATAACAGTAAAATAACAAACACATTTGAAATAACTTTTATTTGATTATTATCATCAAACAAAAATCATATAATTGTGTATACAACACCATTATATACAACAATCTCCCCCTTTTGATGGTGACAAACAAATAAAAGATTTTGATCACAATAAATGTGTTTGACAATGAATATTGAACTCCCCCTATTTGAAAGCTCCCCTTACTACAGAAACTCCCCCTATAACTGTGAATGAGTGAAAAAAATGAATTTTGAATAGAATTTCAAAATTGAGAATATTTATAAAATATTGACTCATAAATCAAAATCTTAACCCGTTCTCCCCCTTTTGTTATCATCAAAAGGATACATAATTTTAAATTTTAGATGAAAAAGGACTAAAAATATAATTTTAGCATAAGAGGAAGAACGATCATCATAAATCTCAATCAGTCAAACAAAAATCATAATATTCTGAGAACAGGTGGCATATTTCACATTGTAGAGAATATCGAATTAATGATGAATTTTATATAAAATGGGGAGAGTTAAAAAATGAGTTCCAATTATTTTCCAAAGAATTTTTATAAAATTGAGGTTCAAAAACAGTGATGGAATTTGGACTATAATTAATAATTCAATTTAAGTGACAAAATCGAATATTCTCAAATCCCAATAGCTATCAATCAACAAATCATAATATGTCATAAGATTTCAACACATTTCATAGATTAGAAAGATGAATTGATAGGCTGGTTTTTAAATACCAAGGAGTATTTCAAAATAATTTCTATTTATGGCGTATTTTTCCTTTTTTTATTTTATTTAAGAGCACACTGACTACGCATAACCAAAGCTTGAATTTTTAAATGAGGTCAGTCGCAGCTTAAATTATAAGTTGTCTCTTAACCATGCATGACCAGAGCTTGGATTTTTAAATAAGGTTAGAGACACACTTATATATTTATTATTTTCAGCTTCAAAATAGAAAAACTCCTCAGTATATAAAACCAGTATGAATGATAGAAATGCGGTAAGTACAGAAATGGACTGTGAAATAAATTTGTAAATTAAGAATATTATGAAATATGATCAACTGTACTGGGATCATTGAAAAAATTTCAATTGTCACTAATTCTGAAAAATAACATAATCCCATTTCTATCACAAATTTTTCACTGTTTATTCAAAAATATTTAAAAACATATTAACTCTCCACATTCATATAAAATTATCATGGATGGTAGAAGGATGGTAGATAATGAAGATGGTCGTGAAATAATTGCCAGTTCAAAGATATTATAATAAATATTCAATCATCATGAAAATCTTAAATAAAGTCTCCTCTTGTTGTGAAATATACTGCAGTCACAATTCATCACAATTTCAAAAACTAATAATAATTTTGATGAATTATAAATACAGTTCAATTTGGATATTGATTTCAATTTCTGAATGAATAATCAATAAATAATTTTAAAATTGAAAGTCAATTACAAGAGGAATATGAAGATTTATACAAGACATGGGAATTACACAAAATATATATAGCAAGACAAAAAAAATACACATCTGATACCAATTGGTGTCTCTATTAATGAGGATTTTAAAATGACACTGGTGGCTAAACAAGGGTATCTTAGTCAACAACAAAAAAAATTAATTACAAAGCAAGCAACTCAAGCACACATATTCCATTTACCAGAACATGGTAAACCTTTGATACCAAATCAAGCAGTCCTCAAAAATATTTACAAATCAATTTCTTTTAATCAGAGCAGCATGATTCCAAAAAAAAAAAACATTTTTCAAAACAGTATCAGAGCAGCACCAAAATCAGTTTCAAAGCACACTTATCAAGACATTTTCTGATGGTCACATAATATGATTCATGATCTAAGATTAAAAATACCGTTTATTTGAAATCATTTGAGGAAATATGAAAAACTCATGATTCAATGAATCAGTCACACCATATTATAAATTTCAGATTCTGGATATGTGTGAGATTCAATAAATCAATAATTTCAAATGATTTTAAACAAACAAATATTCAAATCAAATCATCATGAAATAGCAGTGAGTTTTAATGACCATTTTTCAAAAGAATTTTTCACAAATTTTTCTGTCAATCACACAAGAGTAATTTCAGATCATTTACATCATGCTTAAGAGGTATTCATGATCCAGAAAATTTAGAATATAATTTATTTGAAATCACTTGAATCAATGTCAGGTTTTGAGATATAATGAATTATTCACACAAGATTGATAATTTCAAATTTAAGTGGTGTGTGACATTCAAAATATCTAGAATTTCATATGATTTCAAATAAACAAATTTCAATCATAATAATCATGAATAAAGGTGAAATTCAAGATGTATCACTGTGATTCTAGCCAATCCGAAAATCAATGAAATTATCACGAGTGATAAGAAGCAGTGTACTGTAATGAGTATAATATTTCAAGCTTTTCTAAACTGAATTAGAAGAAACTCAAAACATTAGATTTGTGTGAAATTTCAATTGTTTTTCAGATCTTGAAAAATTTAGAATTCAAATTAACAGTGTTCAAGATATAGCACGAATACATCAACACTGTTATGAATTCAGAGCATCAGAAAAAAACTTCAAATCAATTATAGATATTTACAAAAATAAATTCAAGATCTGGAAAAGATTAAACACATCAGAGTTTTATACAAATGAAGCGAATTTCTAGAAAAAATATGAATTCTGCAATTGGATGTTAAGGAAGCCCAAAAAAATATAGCAGTGACAATAAAAAAAAAAGGAAGAAGAGATAGAAGGAGAGATAAACAAAAAAAATATTTACAAAGATGAGTTTAGAGATTATACCTGAAATCGATGTAAGCAAATGAATCTCTATCTCAACAGACTTGGCCAAGGAACTTCAAATGATTTAATGAGATGAAACAGTTTGAATTTAGATTCTCTTTAGCAAAGCAGTTCCTCGGCCATCTTCAGTACCTAACTGTTTAGAGGATTGAGTGATCTAACAAAATTTATAAAACCACTCTCAATTGTTTTCTTACGTTTTGGTACCCAAATCTGTTTGTATAACAGTCCATCAGAATTTACTAAAGTTTCTTTAGGGACCCAAATCTGTTTGAATTTATATGAATTCACTTTGTTTCTTTTTGGGGTCAAAATGGATTAGATAGACTGTTATCAAACAATTTCTTTTCACATTTGTGATTTACAAAACTTATGAAATATTCAGAGTTCAACTTTTCAAAACTATCCTTCTTGAAGCAACTTGAGGGATTTTTAAAACCATTTGAATAGATATTTTCACAAACATTATTTTTCCCAAAGCCAATACCATATTTATTTCCAATAGAAAATTGATTTTGCAACAACATATTCAACGATTTTCCCCATTAGAGAATTTATCCAAAGTTGATTTTAATCGTTGAATTTTGGATTTAAGATCATTGTTTTCTTTTATTAAATCACAACATCGATTATTAGTGATTTTTCTTTCAATATCATGTTGTTTCAAAACCAAATTTTTAGATTCAAGTAATTTGATTTTGGCTTGGGACTCAGAGATTTCAATTTCAAAGAGTTTTTGACTTTCAAATTCAAATTTCTTGGACTTTTCAATTTCGTTTTCAAGTTCTTTAAAAATCGAGTCACTTTTCAACAAATTTTCTTTTTCAGCAGTTTCAAATTTGGAATTTATATTAGTCTTAAAAACTTCAAATTCCTTTTGTAGAAAATTGTTCAAAATTGATAACTCAATCTTGTTTTCTTTTAAGGTCAAAATTTCATTTTCAAACCTTTGAATATTTTTATTGAGATGAACAAGACTGGTTTCCAATTTCAAACAATTTTTGCAATCTGAATTTGAAAGGTTTTTAAAATATTCAAGTTGTGATTCCAAATTACCAATTTTGCTGGTCAACTCAGAATTCTTAGATTTAAGAGACTTATTTTTTAGTTGGAGTTTGTCAACAGATTTCGTTAAATCAAGACACATGTAAACCAGTTCTTCATGTAAGAAATTTTCTATTTCAGCGTCTGTTGATTCTCCATCATCTGATCCATCTAAAGTTTCATCTGCATGACCTGTTAAGCATATATTTGAATTTGAGTTGTAATCCTGGGGTTTTGAGCTATTGTCAGATTTTCCATACAGCTTTTTGAGAGTTTTCCAGATTTCCTACGCAGTCAAACAATGGGAGATCAGACTGTATTGATCATCATCAAGATACGAATAAAGAATATGTGTAGCATGAGAATTAAAAACTTTATCTACCATATCGTACCCATTGATAACAACATCCCAACATTTAATATTAACAGATTTTAAATAAAATTTAATTTTGGATTTCCAGTTTAAAAAAATCTGTTCCAGTGAAAATAGTTGGAGATGAACTGGACTAATTCTCGCTAGACTGACAACTAGGGTTACCCATGACTCTAAAGTTAAAAATACCTGCTTTGATACCAATTGTTGGATCTAGATTAACCCTAGAGGGGGGTAAATAGGGTTTATCACAGTTTTTAACTGAATTAAAAATCTAACGAGATAGATAATAATACACAGATCACAGAATATAGTAAAAACAGAAATGCAGAAAATAAATCACACACAGATATACCTAGCTTCGGCAAAACCCTGCTTACTGCTGCATTTCTAAGGTTTCTACTAAGTGATAGAACAGATCCTGCATACAAGACCATGTACACTCGCAAACCCTGCTCCTATTCTAACCCTACGCTCAAAACCGTAGACTGATCTAAACCCCTAGATCAGATTCTACCCTAGTTTTTACGGACACTAGTAAACTGCCAGCTCTCCTAACTGGATTCCCTAATTTTTTACAGGGACTAGAAAAACTGTTCGGATTGGTTTACAACTCGAAACAAATTAAAAAACAAAACAAAGATAAAATAAAATAGAAAAAAACCTAGGATATAACTAAGGGGTCATCCCCTTTTCATTTGAACACTTGGCCGGCCCATTTCAAATGGGTTTCACCATTTATGTTATTGCCCCATCCTTCTTTGCTCTGGAAAAAAATGGCGGCTTGAAAATGGCTAGGGTTTTCTCCGGCTTCGTCCCAAATCTAATCGACGGCTTGATGAAATTGCTTCTCTGAAGCTCCGATTCGCTGTTGCTCTCAGATGTTTCGATTTGGGATTTTCTCTTTTTCTCTTGACCGAAATCAAAGTGAGTTTTTCTGAAAATTATTGCGTTGAAAAAACTTGAATTGATTTGTGGGTTTTCGATTATGCTTGCCTGTGATGAATGCGGTGTTAATATAGGATCAAAAAATCCTAAAACTGCTCTCTGATTTCATATGAATGAATTGATTTAGATTTGCATTGGCGTATGTATTCCCTTTTGAAATTCATGGCTTTGAATGCTTGCTGTGAATAAAATTGTGGCCCCCTTGATTAAAATCATGTCGTGAATTTGATCTTTGTTGAAATACCTTTAAGGACTTGCCAATTTTTGTTCACTGTCCATAATCAGTTTGCCACATCAGTTTTGTTTTTATTGGAAATCGTATTTCATTAAATTTGTGCTGAAAAAAATAAACTTGCCAAATATTCCTGAACAAGGCTGGAAACATATTGAAATTGAGGAAAGAATTCTTGCAACCAATTTAACATTTACCAAAAATGATATTGGGATTTCTTTTAATCTCTATGGTTTCTGAACATGATTTTTTTTCTTCTTTGTTTCCAAGATTAAATGCCATATATGTCACCGTAATTTCCCAAAAACAGTTTGCCAAAGATGTGATTGCTGAAATGAATTTTGATGCCAAATATGCATTTACCAAATTTCTGGAAATCAGTATTGATTTCTTGCCTTATATTCATCACCTTGTTTCAATAATTAACTCCTGCCATCGACCATTTACATTTGAGATTTTTGCTATACTGTGAACACCTCCTTGACATTTTTACATGCATTAATTTCATGTAAACAAAAAAAAAATGATTTTTTTCATGCTGAACAGTTTGCCATGTATTTCCATTTACCTGCAGTTGTCTGATCTCCATGCCATTTCACTGAGTTTGATTTTATGTTTGCACAGCATGAGGTTCAGTTGCACTTTCACATTTATGTTGTTGTGTACACCAACCAGTTTTGATATATGCACCATGGTTTAATGCACTTGAAATCTGGTCTGAGCTGTTTTGGCTGATGTATATATATCTGCTTGGTTATATTAGCTTGCCATGTTTCATTCATTCATGAATTCACTTGCTGAAACACACATGTTTGCTTGACAAACTACTATGCACTGCTGTTGCACCATTGAACCTCCATACATGAGCTCAGTCCATTATATCCATGTTGCACTATAGTCAGTTTGCCATGAATTGTTTTGCTATGTCCACCACATGCTTGATGATCCACTGTGTTCGTGATGTGAACTATTTGTTTCATGCATATGAATCCATTATAAACTGAAGTGTGCTTCACCCTTAATTGGTGCACTTGTAACTGTTGCACTTATATTTGGCTTGAGTTTGCATCTTGAATCTGACTTGAACAATTTAGCTATGTATATATTTGCACACCTATATATGTTCAAGCTTGCTGAAATTCTTGCTTGATCATGCTCAAGCATGTGTTGTACCATGCCATCGCATAACTAAGAATTGATCCACTCCAGTTTGATATTTGCACACCATTGTATATTGTTCTCAATCATTATATTCATGCTGCTATGTTCTTGTACTGGCCATTTTGATTTGAACTTTGCTCGACCATTTGTGATGACTATCTCGACCACTTTGAGTTGTTGTTGACTTTACATTGAGTTGTTTTCATATGTGCACTGAGTTGAGATGGTCCACGTGGCTACTCCTCAGTTGCACACTGATTGGTGAGGCAGTGCACACGTGTATATTTATACACGTGTGTATATGCAGCCATCAGACAAGATTTCCTGTCCCTGTATTATACATACACAAACTGACTAAACACAGATCAGATCAAGTCATGAAAAATGATGAGAAACACACTAGAAATCTGAGGCAAATAAAATTTTAAAAATAAAATTTATATTCGCGTGTATTCTATTTTATTCCTTTTACAATGTACTGTGTGTGTTTCTATTTTATATGACAGGTAAGCAGAAGATGATGACTGGACTGACTGTGAAGTGCAAAGACAGAAGACAAAAGATTGACAGAAACATGTATATGAGAGAGAGTGTATGTACAAATGAAACTGTAACTGAGTCAAAGAATGTACTGTAATGAATTATATATCAGTAATGTGCTCAAATAGTGGAGTTGTAAATTTTTACTGTTTAAATGTTGAAATAAAATATTGTGTGAATATTTGAATTTCTGTACAGTAACAAACACATTTGAAATAACTTTTATTTGATTGTTATCATCAAACAAAAATAATATAATTGTGTATACAACAGTAATAAATTGAATGTATTACGGCACGGAATCATAAAAAAAAAATCCAAATCTGCAATTCTTTCTTTATACATTTACAATGAACTTCTTACAATAATGAAACAATACAAACCGTCAAGGAGCCATACACCATGTTACATAACAAAAATAATGGCCACAGTAATACATATGTTGGCTAACAAGCAGCTTGCTATTTACATATATGCAAGGACGGAACTAGGGCTAGGCTCAGCTAGGCTACAGCCCACCCCCCCCCTCCCCCCAAAAAAACCTACCTTTTCCCAACAATCTTCAGATCTTCTCTGGTCTACGCACGCATCAAAATAGGAAGAAAGGGGAAAAAAAGCGAATGCATAAGTTTTCTGATCTTTCAACTTCACTCACGCACCTTCTCTGGTCTAAATTTACTTCAGCTTTTGGGTCATTCTCCAATTCCGCTCGATACCCTAATCAATTTAGGTGATTTTTTTCATTTGCTTTCAAATTATAAGATAGGAAGATGATTCTTTGAAAGGAAAAGTTAAAACCCTAAATTTTTGGGTTGCAATTTGCATTATTGCATAAAGTCCGTTAGAATTAGATTATTGCTAGTAAATTGAACTGATGCAAAAGCACAACACGTTTGGCTGAAATCTTTAAAATCGATTGGACGATTTTATGACAGGAATAAGGCTGATGGAGAACTGAAAAGATAAAGGAAATACTAAATTATTAGCTGATGTAGTTTTAATTTAAGCAAATTTTTTGGAAAATATGATTTATTATTTGATTGATTATTTAATTGATAAATTGGTTCGTCTTGTGCTAAGTCTTCTGTCGCAACCGCAACTACCGAAAGAGCATTTTTAGATATGAAACATGTAAAAACGACGATCTACAATGCTATGGAAGAAGAATTTTTGGCTAATTGCATATCTCTTTATTTCAAGCGTGATTTTGCTTAGAAGACTGGTTTGGATTCTACAGTTAAGAAATTGGATACTGAAAGTCCCATTGTGGACATTTAAGCTGAATGATATTTAGTGAAAGTAAAATATGATTCTACTTCCTATTGTTTTGAGTCTTTACTTTTGATTGTTGTTTTGTAGTAGTAATCCAAATTGCATTATAACTTAAAAAAATAACTTTAAAGTTAGCCCACCCTAATCTTAAATCTTAGGTCCGCCCTTGCATATATGCATACCTATTAGCAATGGCTTCTTTGTTATTGAAGAGATAAAGTAGCAAATGAAGATGATTTACGTATGGCGTATGGGGTAAAAGATCCATATATAATATTATAAAAAGAAAATGAATAGATCTTCCTAAAAAGTATTTGGTATACCATAATACGAGATAAAATATGAACAGGTGGATATCTAAAAACCACTAAGTTAAAAAATAATTAGATCTAAAAAGTTTAGATCCACTGGGACATAATCTAGATCTACAAATAAAATATAGATCCATAGATCAAATATTCTCAAACAGAAAATAATTGTAGAACAAATATAGAAATCCACGAATTGATATTCTCAAATAAAAATTACTTACATGACAAATTCATAGATGTAGATCTACAAGATTTTAACAAATAACTATAATAGAATCTCGTGTTGATAACGTGTTATAAAACGAACATATAACAGAAGAAACAAGGGAGAGAGGACATTTCTATTCATTAGTGTCATTATTTATATTACATTGACTCATTTATATATAGGCTTAGGAACTGATGTTTAACTTATTCTCATGATGTGGGACTAAACAGAGAACTAATAAAAGCATATTCACAACATTTATATATTTTACAATAATTTGATGGCTGCTGCAGCTTTTTGCCCCATACTTCCCCGAATTGCATGCTCCCCCTGTGTTTGTGTGTTGGACTTCTGCAATTTTTCGTACTCATATTTCCGGGCTAGCACTATTAGCATATAGAAATTTAATTGTAGCCAAGGCATTCTTGACTAACAAAGGTAGGACGCTTGAAATTTAACGTCTCTATCCCAAATGTGGAAGCATTATCTCAACGCCATGAATTTACTGGATAAACCTATAGAATTAGAGAGATGCTACTATGCCCGAATTCTGTAAGTAAAAAACTGCAGATCTAAAAACTGAGGGACGCAATTCATGGGAGGTACGAAATCCAAAGTACCAGATCATTTTCGCACAAAATGACAAACAGAATTTCTGATAGAATTATTCCAGATTCTTTTCTTTCTTGTTTCAATAGATGTGGATATCCGGAGTATGTGCCAACTCACTTTGTCCCCGCTTTCGCCCCCGATCTACTCGAACTATATAAACCTAGCCCCGATCTTAGTCCCTTGGCACAATAATATACCAGAAGGCAGAAAAGCAAAGCAATGGACTCCAATAACGTAGTAATAGTTGCCCTGGATGCAACAAGAGAGCGAAACGAGCACGAGCTAAAAGTTACCGTTAACGGAATCAAAATGAGAGGCGACATTCTCAGAGGCGGTGATTCTCTGCTCGTGTTCGGAGTTCTGCACACCATTACTAATCCAAGTTAGAAACTTTACTCTTCGCCATTGAAGAAGGAATGATTTGGTAGTTAATTTTGTGTACTAATGATTTTGTTCTTTTAGTGGGCTACCCGATGAAGGTCTCCACTGATTCGTTCTTTGGCATCAGCGTTCGGTCTTTGGAAGAAGAAGTTTCTAGAAAAGTCGATATGTATGAAAGTACTCTTGCACAATTTGCAGAAACTTGCAAAGAAGAAAAGGTCAGTATCAGCTATTTTTGTCTATTTTTAGCTTGTAGATAATTAAGAAACTCTGAATGAAGTTCAAAATTTAGGTGAGTGTGCATGTCAAAATTACTGCTGGAACCCCGTCAAAGCTAGTAATTTTACAAGAGGCTGTATCCAGGAATGCCGCTTGGTTAATCCTTGATAGGTACGAGTAAAAAATGGATTCTTCAATTTCTTCAAGTGAATAGAGAAACACGTCAAGTACATGATAGTCTTCTTTTTATCAGGCACCTGAGAAAAGATTTGAAGTTCTTTCTAGATCATATACCATGTAAAATCGCTTTAATCCAAGATAGCCAAACTATAGACATTCGCAAGCCAGCTCTCACTAACATTTCCCCAAGTAAAAGTGTTTCAGAACAAAAGTTTATGTATTCAACCGAAAGACAAGTTCAAACAACAAATCATGAGCTGCCTCTTACACCCGTTGCTTCAGAACATTCTGGTAAACAAAGCGGTAAGCAATCTTCCGGAAATATAGGTCTTTTGAGCGGAATTTAACCTCTAATAGAAATTCATACGTATTCAGGAAATTCTTCACGAACCAACGGTGAAACTCAATTTGATTATAAGCAAAATGGCAGAAAGTTTGTATTTACTTCGTCCGGAAAACCAATACTATGCGCTGTCTGTGGGTTGAAATCTGTACTTTACGTTAAGGATTCGATGATTTTTCGCTACTCTGAGATTCAAACTGCAACGTCCAACTTCTCCAAAGAGAACTTAATTGGAGAAGGCGGCTTTGGACATGTGTATAAAGGAAAGCTTCAAGATGGGCAAACAGTCGCTGCAAAAGTAAGAAAAGAATCAAGCACTCAAGGCTTTTCAGAATTCTATTCTGAAGTGCATGTTCTGAGCTTTGCACGCCATAGGAATATAGTGATGTTGTTGGGTTATTGCAGCAAAGAGAACCATAACATTTTGGTGTATGAGTATATTTGTAATCAAGCTCTTGAGTGGCATTTATTCAGTAAGTGAACACATGCTATTTGCTACACTGGAATAGGTACATGAACTCATATGTTATACTTGGACTTGTAGAGTCCGAAAACATTCTGGAATGGCACAGCAGACGTGCTATTGCGGTAGGGATAGCAAAAGGGTTGAGATTTCTGCATGAAGAGTGCCGTGGAGGTCCGATTGTTCATAGAGATTTGAGACCTAGCAACATTTTGCTAACTCATGATTTCGTTCCGATGGTAATATTAATTAGTTTCTAATTTTTTCTTGACATTGTACTTAGTCCTCTAAATGTGATATTTGTGCAGCTTGCTGACTTTGGTCTTGCAAAATGTAAGTCTGGTAATGATATGACGCAGACAAGGATTATTGGTACATCAGGGTAATCTTTTTTAATGTCATGGGCTCATATTCATATGACTAACATGTAGTTCTACGGATTTGGATCACGTGCTTTGGTTGAATATCGGAGTAATAATTTTTTGAAATTATTGTAGGAAAAAATTTCCTTCCTTAATTATTAGATTACAACATATTAAAACTCCATTTCAGCTAACTTGGAACAATATGCAAGAGAAGTTGTTGAAACTCCTTTACCATCCTAGAAACAGTGTGTGGTAACTACAGCAACCTTCTTCTTAGACCCTATCCATTTTAAGAAGATTTTAACCTACTTTTATGAAAAACAAAGCTGATTTGTATGAATTTCATACAACATTCAAGTGGGGAAAAGGAAAAAAAAAGAATAAATTAATTGAATTTAACTGATTTTGTCGAATTACAATTTTATTTGGACTTGAATATTTTGAGGTTTTTGCCTGAATGTGCATTTGAAAGATAAAGGATGAAGTTAGGGGCAATAGTGTATAATTTCAGTCTAGGTTAACTAAGTTTTGCAAGCCATTTGATGTTTCTTAAGTAAATTTGTTTCTTTGAATAGTATAATTTGGGAACGATTGATTGAACCCTCTTTGGCTGAATTTCGACCTACTTAGATGATCTAAATATGAGTTATATATTTATATTCACACCTCTTAAATGTTATAGCTATATGGCACCTGAATATGCCGAACACGGTATCGTCTCTGTGAGAACAGATGTTTATGCCTTCGGAATCGTTCTTTTTCAACTGTTATCTGGTAGCAGAGTTTTGGATCAAAGTCGACAATCTCAGCATTTACTGGAATGGGTATAGGATGACTTGAAGTTTACTTTCATATTTCAGTAATATATGCCAATATGTACACTAAATGACTTTTTTATTTTTTTGGACATGATTTGCCAGGCAGTGCCACTAGTGGAGAACCTCGCACTGCACGAGCTCGTCGATCCACGTCTTGGGGATTCGTATGATATGTACGAGTTATATCATTTGGCCAAAGCTGCATTTCTCTGTGTCCAGAAGAATCCTGAAATGAGACCATCTATTGGAGAGGTTTGATCTTGAATTCTTGTGATTTTAGCTGTATGATTGGATTGACATTGATATTGTGAGTAAATATTTTCAGGTGATGCCTTTGCTTGAGATGGAGAATAAGCACGTTCGTGACTGGTCGCAGCAATTTGTATCTCATTTCACAAAGTAGCTTCGTCGGTGTTTAATTACAGTATTGTAGTTGCAAGTCATTATGTGATACCTTTTTCTTTTCTCGTGCATGTTGTAGTTTTTTTTCTTTTCTTAGTTCATATAATTTGTACTGTATAATTACAAACGCGGATTTTACATTACTACATGAATCAACATCTTATTGATTTGTTTTAATATATGTGTGCTTTTTTTTTTTTAGAGTATCACACATTCATGCTTTAAAAAAAAAAAAACATCTTATTGATTTAAAAAGTTTCTTATGCACAAGACAAGACCGTCTTCTCAAACTGACAACATAGCGACTAAAAATGTTTCCCTATGCTATAGGAACAACAATTGTCAAACACTTCTACTGTGTGTCTATAAATAAATAAATATGAGGAGCTTCTGAGCAATCTTTGTCTTGTAGCACCCCGGCCGATTTGTAGGCTACGGTAATCAAAATTCAGTAAAAATTTATAAATGTTCAATTCACATATATATTATCGTCTATTCAAATTTAGTTTGTTTCGACACTCGTAACATTTTCAAAATTTTAACTCAATTATTCATCATTCAAACATTTATTCGAACCGTTAAATTTAAACATCAAATGTATTATTCTACAAATATCGAAACGAACTCAAATTTTGGATAGACGATAATATATATGTGGATAAAACATCAACAAATTATTGTTGAATTTAGATTACCGTGGCTTACGAACCAGTTGGGGTGCTATAAAACAGAGTTGCCCCAGAACGCTCCTTTATATATTGTTATACGTCTAGTATACCAAAAAAGAGAGTAATTAATTATAAACTCGTCTTACAAGTTTATAAATCAGTTTTACACTACTTCAGAATTCTGTATTAGCTACTTTTAACAATAAGTATGTTGTAATCAATTTACAACAACAACGTTATAGTATTTGAAGAAAACTGCACAACGTTGACAACGGAAAGATAGTAGAAAGATGTATATAAATATACAAAGAACTAACCCGATAATGAAAGAAATTTCGTCTAAGGCCTGTCGCAACAATTTCCTTAAGAATTTTTATTCAAAATTCTCCCAAGATACAACAGATGTAATTTGCACGAGATTTTAATGAGTATGTTACTCTGTGATTTTTTATAATATAGACGACAGTGGTAAAGAAGAGAGATAAGGAATTCGGATTTGGAATAAGTGAGGAAGTTGGAATACGTGAGGAAGTGATTATGTTTTCTCCTTATTTATAATTGGTTCGCATCACTTCCGAACGATCGCGCCTGTATCTCTTCGTACGGCCGCATCTGTATCCTTTCAGGCTATTGCATCCGCCTGCTGCTGCCATTGAATGGTTCGCCAAAAAGATGCACGCACCCGCTCCATCAAAAATCGCGTCTGTTCGCGTAACGGGTCGCACCTGTTCGCCAAAAACTGTTGTTTCCTAACGGGTCTCACCCGTTTGTTGTGCGCCCACCCGCTTTCAAAGGTCGCGTCTCTTTAGGTTCGCACCTGCTTCTAATTCAAGACCGGCCCAGTTTCTGTTCGAAGCCTGAAATTGTTGAAAGTTGCTTAGTATAAATAAGATCATATTAGGCTCGAACCTGGTCCCGGTTCGGTCGGATGGCGAAAATGGCGGCGCGCGTGTGGTGGTGAAACATGACTCCTCTACTCACAACAAAACACACATTTACATGGCCTAAGACCCCAACCTCTTCTTGAGGAAGTGGCTTATATTCTTGGCTAAGTAAGTTATTTTGACGATGTGGGACAAGTAATATATCATTCAAGACTTTAACACACACACACACACACACACACACACACACATATATATATATATATATATATATATATATATAGGGTTGTAACGGTAACAGTTACCGTTACCAATACAGTAAATTTTTTACCGTACCAATACTGTCGGTAAATCTAAAATTAAAACCGTTACCGTTACCAACATCATCGGTATACCGATCTTCGGTACCGGTAAATTTACCGTTGAAAAAAACATGACAAAACGAAAATTCAGGCTATGCAGTATGCTCATATGAATAATTTTCTCAAACCGAGTCTCAGATTCTAAGACAAAAATGTGTATATATTTTCGAAACAGCAACACAGAAGAGATATTGATTGAATAAACATAATATATTTTCAAAATAGCAACACTGAAGAGATATTGATTGAATAAACAAACTGCCATCGCTTAATAAATATACAACCATCTCTCAAAAAATCAGTTACACTAACTGAATATAAACAAAACTGCAAAAAAGTTTCTGAAAGAAATCAACTGATATTGATTAGAAACCAAGAAGCAAACAAATATACATGGCTATTTCAAGAATGATCAAGATACAAACAAATAAACAAATAGCACATAACCAACAGCCAGCAAGGAGGAATAACATAACTATAACATTTCAACTTGAATTGTACCATTCACAACAAAGAACAACCCTGCAGCTGCATACACCCATCAACCAGCGTAGCAGCGCTAATACCAAGGAATGCGACGGAGTGAAGTCGTAGCACAAAGTAGATCAATGGGGGCAATCCCCAAAAAACCACCCACAAAACATAAAGACAGAACCCAAATTTCAGAATGGTAGAAACACCTAGCTCTAAGGGATAAGAAGACCACTAGTGCGATTTTTCAATCTCCTTAGGATGTCGAATCGTGAAGTAGTAAACTGTAAAAATGAAAACGATGAAAAATGGGAAGAGAAATAAATGAGGAATAGAAGAGAACAAGTGGCGGCTGGCTGCTTTTGACAGCAAAGTTGAATAGAAAACCTAATAATAGAAGGCTTGGATCTAGTATAAACAAGATCCGATGGCTCCGATCATTGGTTGCTACTAACCATTTAATTAAGCAGGAATCAAAAGTCTAAGCCCCTTTTATTTACTAGTAAATTATCAGCTTATATGCTTAATTACTTGTTTGTAACTTGTCGGTAAATTTACCGGTACCAACAGTTTTCAGATTTTCTTACCAACATATTTACCATAACAAACGGTAATTTTACCGTTACCGTACCAATAGAATTGGTAAGCTAATATTACAAATTGTTGGTAACTTTTGGTTCGGTAACGGTATGGTAACGGTAAAATTACCATTACCATAACAGTCTTATATATATATATATATATGTATATGTATATGTATATGTATGTATATGTATATATATATATAGAGAGAGAGAGAGATAGGATCAGGGAGCCCCCGAATTTCAGCCCCCCTCCACATTTGCACCCCAATTCCAGCCACATATTTATGTTTAAAGAAAGTGAGTGGGAGATGAGAGAATGAGTGGAAGGAGAGAGAGAGGAAATGTGTAACACCCCGTATTTCTGTTAACACTAAAGTTACTAATTTAATAATAAATGTGTAAAGGGGAGATGTATCTAATGTGCATACAAATTTAATAATAAATGTGTAAAGGGGAGATGTATCTAATGTGCATACAAATTTAATAATAAATGTGTAAAGGGGAGATGTATCTAATGTGCATACAAATTTAATAATAAATGTGTAAAGGGAGGATGTATCTAATGTGCATACAAATTTAATAATAAATGTTAATAATGTACATTAAGAAAGTAATTGTGAACATAATTGGCTTCTCTTTAGAACGGATGGCTTTGATTAACCTTGGCTTCATCGACGGCTCAAATTAACTTGCAATCCTATATAAACAGCCCCCTAGTCTCCTTCTCTTTGCACCATTCTTCTCTAACCTTATGCTGCACAAATTCTTGATGGACATGGCTTCTTCTTCTTCCTCTAAATCTAAATAAATAGATTAAAATAAAATATAAATCAAGACGAGGATATGCTGCTCAAGTCTTTCAAGAGAAGATTCAAAACAAGTTAGGATTCAAGTAAAGATTCAACGGCTTCAAGCAACGCTATCTTTCTATTCTTTTCTAGATCTAATCAATGTAAGTCGGTTACTTTTTAGATTTGAACGCATTTTCTGTTTATGACATGAAATTAAAAGAATATAAGAAATATGCCTTATCATTTCATTGAATCTGTGCTTGTTTATGACTTTGGATCTGATTCTTGATTATGGCCTAGAACACATTGTGACTAAATTGCCAATGCTTAAGGTTATGACTATGGAACTGTGGCCTTTGAAACCATAAGCCTTTGACTATGAACATAAACTTTTGACTATGAACATAAGCCTTTGACTATAAACATAAGCCTTTGACTAGGAGCATAAACCAATGCCTATGACTGTGACAAGGACAATAGTGGATAATTACCTATGATTCATGAACATGATATTATTGCCTAGGATTATGACTGTGAGATTGGATCTAAACTTGATTATCTATTCAGTTTATTCTTAATTATCCTTGGATCTTGATTATGGGAATTTATCTATTAAGTTAGATCTACCCATATACTTGAATCTATGTTATTTGTTCAACCCTTTTTATGTCATAATATTATCAGATCTATAGGCCTTCAATGCTTTAATCAATTTATTCAGTGTAGTTTGTTAGATCTTGATTAGTGAATTATCACCTTCTGCCAGTCATTATGTCTATCTTTTCATGGCATTTTGATTCATTCCCTTTTTATCCACGAATCTAGATTTATCTATAATCTAGGATGAAATCACGATTACACGAACGATGGGAATACGATTTGGGCAAATCATAAATTTGACTTAAACATGGTTGTAAACTTGGAAATTGGCATAATGTGGAACATTAACATAATTATGATTGACATAATTTAAAACATGTATTATGGCATGTTTATTAGGACGCAAATTTGAAAATTTGACATGAATTATGGAATATGTAATTTGACATATTAAATGTAGTATTGGCAAGTAAGCTAAGTTTTAGGCGTAAACGGTAAACTAGAATAATAATTCTAGTCTTGCCATAAACTGTAAATTAGGATGTTAAATCAGAATTGGGTCAATTAAAGTTAATTTGGCATAATAAGTATATTAGCACAAATTTTGAATTTAGTCATAATTGTGAGTAATTGTCATGTTTAGAATAATCATGGTTAGTGACACTTAATTTGGTATAATTTACATACCAAAAACTATAAATATGATATATAGGGAAAATGGGTCATAATAATAAATGTTGACAATGTACATTAAAAGAGTAATAATGGAATAAGTAAATTAGGGAAAATTTACTTATAGAATTTATCCTAAATGAGAAAAGTGAATTTAGACAATACGAACATGCTTAACCCGAGGTTGGATTGAGTTGTGATGTAAACCTGCCCGGACCCGCCCGGCTGTCCAGTGATCACGACAATACCTATCCAATGTGGGAGGTTAAGGCATTGAGCCCAATAAAGGCCCGAGGTTAGACTGAGTTGTGGCGTAAGACTGCCCGGAACCAACCGGCATACCGGCAGCCACAACAATACATGTCTATTGTGAGTGGCTGGTGCTTTAATAAGACAATTAAAGTTAAGCTAGAATGGGAGGGTTAAGTCCATAAGAACACTTAACCAACTTAACACAGTTAAGCTAGAATGGGAGGGTTAAGTCCATAGGAACACTTAACCAACTTAACACAGTCAAGTTAGAACGATAGGGTTAAGTTAACTAGAACACTTAACCAACTTAACATGGTAACAAGACAAGATTTGTAGGGATTAAGTAACTAAGAAAAACACTTAGCCAATTTAATATGTTAACCAGACTAGAACGTGGGGGTTAAGTAAATTCAATACACTTAGCCAATTTAACATGTTAACTAGACTAGAGGTTGGGGATAAGTAAAGTTAATACACTTAGCCAATTTAGTATGTTAATGGGACTAGAACGTAGGGTTAAGTAAACTTGAACACTTAACCATCAGAGTGTGATAAATGAATGAGGGTTAAGTTAAACATGAAGGGATAATACTTAACCATTAGAACATGTTAGCTAAACAGATGTTAGGGTTAAGTTAGCTAAGGAAACACTTAACCATTATAACATGTCAGTCAGAACAGATGGTCAAGGTTAGGTTAAAGGGAACATTTAACCAATACAAGATGAATGGGTAGGGTTAAGTAATAAGAAAATACTTAACCAATATAACTTGGTTTGTGGTAGGGTTAAGTCAACATGAATTACTGATAACACTTAACCAGTTTAACATGATAAAGGAATGGGTTAAGTTAACTTGAATTGACTAATGACACTTAACCAATCCAACTTGACGAGAAAGAGGACTAAGTAGTAAACCTTAGTTAAAAAGGGCTAAGTAGTAAACCTTAGTTAAGAAAACGACGATTCAATAAACTAAGTGGTAAACCTTAGTTAGAAAAACTAAGTATTAATCCTTAGAATAACACGAAGAGGAGCGAATATCCATCTGATCTTAAAGAAGGCGCCAACGAATTGGGTTACGAAGCCCGAGGCTTCGAGGGGACGTAAGGGTACTCTTGGTATCTGTAACACCCCGTATGTTGAATAACTTGTTATAATATAAAACAGGGCATAATTAAATTTTAAAATCTGAATCAGGGGAAACGGGCTATGCCATTGCGTTCGTCTCGGAAAAATACGCGAAATAGAGTCCGAGTTTTCGAAAATCGGAGTCCGTATGACCCAGTTAAGGCCCGAAGAAGTTTTCAGAAATTCAAAACAGATTTAAAAACAGAAATTTCACATTTCAGAAGAGGCGGGAAAAATTCCCGCCAGGCAGAGGGAGTCGACCCTAAGGTCGACATGGGTGTCGACCCCCTCCCTAGGGGTCGACCCAGGGGTCGACACAGGGGTCGACCCCCCCTATCGGTCTGTGTGACCTGGGTGCAACCTGATGGCTTTTGGGCTGTGCTTGGTGGCTAGGATGAGATCAGACGGCTCTAATCTGATTTAGGGTTAATCTAATGGCCTAAAACACCTAACTACTCTATAAATACACCCTAAGACTACCCTAATTCATACTAAAAATAGATACAACGTCGTTATGCCGTCAAAATGCAACTTGAAGGAGCCTCCATCAAATTGTAGAAGAAGATAGTCTCTCAAATCAACCTCTAATCAACTCTAGCAACTTAATCTTCTTCATAGGAGTGCTTATCAACAAGTTGTGAGTTTCTATAGCCTTAATGACCAATTGTTGCAATGATTATGATAGGATATAATGAGGTTATGGCTATGAATGTGGATCAATGCAAGATTATGTTATCATATGCTATGTGTTTGTGATGTTATGCAAGTTATGCAAGTTATGTGCTATGTGTTCATGATGTTATGCAAGTTATGCAAGTCATATGCTATGTGATCATGATGTTATGCAAGTTATGCAAGTTATATGCTACATGTTCATGATGTTATGCAAGTTATGCAAGTCATATGCTACACGTTCATGATGTTATGCAAGTTATGCAAGTTATATGCTACATGATGTTATGCAAGTTGTGCAAGTGTTAGGCTATGTGTTCATGATGCTAGTTATGCAAATTGCTATGATAAACATTGATCCATTATGACACCATGTTATGCAAGTTTGGTGTTTGATTATATGCAAGTTCATATATGATATGTTATGCAAGTTTGGTGTTTGATTATATGCAAGTTCATATATGATATGTTATGCAAGTTTGGTGTATGATTATATGCAAGTAACATGTGCAAGTTTACACCTTAGTATGATATGCATACATATGCAAGTTAACCCCTTAGTATGTCATACATACATATGCAAGTTTACCCCTTTGTATGACATAAATCACTTATGCAAGTTAACCTCTTTATGACATATGTGATTCATGCAAGTTTGGGTTGGTTATTTATGCTAGTTGGGTTTGATGCTATATGCATGTTGACACCTTTAAAACCCATGTTGATGCTAATGTTATGCAAGTTGAACCCATTGTATTTGTGATGAATCTTCCCTTTTATGTCATGTTAGCAAATTACGTGGGGAACGATGGGGTTAATATACATGTTAATGAAATGGTGTGAAGTTGGTATGATTATGCATACCATAAAGTGGATGGACATAATTGAGTCAATTATGTACATCGTTAAAATTGGAATTAATTAGGGAAAATTAATTCGAAATATGGGGGTGATTAATTAGGTGTAATTAATCGACTAAGACACGAGGTTGGACCCTTTTGTAGCATAAGACTGCCCGGAACCGACCGGCAAATCCAGCGGCTACAAATGATGGGCCCAATGTGAGAGGTCTTAGGCACAAACTAAATACGTGACAAGTGTAAAGACACGAGGTTAGACTCGGTTATGGCGTAAGGCTGCCCGGACCCAACCGGCAAATCCAACTGCCGTAAAAGATAGTCTAATGTGAGAGGTCTTTACAACGGTTACGTTCTTAATCAATTAAGAAACACTTAACCAGATAAGCATGTAGTGGGGCATGAGGGGTTAAGTGGGTGCCTTGGGTGGCATGTGGAAATCTAGTGGGTTGCCTTGGGTGGCAATAGAAAATACGATTAGAATACTTAACCAAGTGAAAACATGTAATTAAACATGATTAAAGGGTTAAGTGGGATGCACTAGATAAAGGGACAAACTTAGGTGGGTAGCTTGTGGGGGCCCATTTCAACCAGTAACCCATATGTATCTTATTGGGCTCGACCCATGTCGAGGACGGGACACGCGTACAGGGCTTGACTATAAGAGGCCAAAACGGGTTAGCGGTGGCAACGCAAGTCCAACGGGTTTCATATGCGTGTGTGGACCCGGGCTGGTAGGTAAGACGTTGTTGCATCATGTAGGTATAAGCCGTGCACCATTGGTTGTATCGGGTTGCCACTTTGGGGAGTGATACACCCCACTGTGGTGTCAGCACGGGTATATATGGTAGGGAGCCGATCGCTTGGGGAGTAGTGTGTACACCTAGTGGAGATAGGGGCAGACGGCACCTATGTAGTCAGCTAGGGGTACAGAAAACTACTGGGTAAATTTTCTAAGTCCTTGGGTGGGATCAACCTTTAAGTAGGAATGACTGGTGTGGTGCAGTTAGTGATTACCCTTGGGTGGGTAGATGCGTCTTTACCGTTATCTTAGTTCATCCTATGTCTAGTTGGCTACTTAGTGTAGTCATTTATTCCCAGTCATCCCGTACCAAGTTTATATCATACCCTAATTACTTTAATGATTGTGTTGTTAAAGTTATAGGGCTCACTCAGACTTATGTCTGACCCCGTTGTTTTTATCTTTTTCCCCCTCAGGTCCTCAGGTTGGGCCTAGCACTAGTGGGCTTTGATCAGATCTCTTTATCTATCTTTTGGAGCTTGGACCGTGATGTAAAGCCCAGCTTATCTTTTCTATTATGGCTATTTGTTTATGTAGTGGGATTATGTACTTATGTTTTTATCAGGATGGATATTTAGTACTTGACTCTTTATGGTGTTGTAACTAAACATGTTTACCTTCTACTGCAATGAAATGATGTTTTAGATTTTCAAGTATTATTTATATTTGTCTTGTTGTAATTTTTCTGTTCTATATTCACTTAAATACTCCACCGAAGTTAAGGCATTCCCATAGTGAGTGACCTTAGCGGGTGTGGGGTGTTACAGTATCCCTCTGTGAGAATGCAGATGACGAGAATTAACAACCTTCTTCATTTTCGGATTCCAAATCCGATAGCATTTCACGCCATCCGTGAAACCAAGCAAGACCCCTTTGAATGCTCTAGCTCCAAGCTTATCATTCCTCGGATCATGCACATAAACTGGGCTACCAAATACATGAAGATATCTCAAGTCAACACTCTTCCCTTTCCACACTTCCTCCGGGATTTTGTTACCAATGGCCGAGCACGAAATTCGATTCACAATATGCACCGCGGTTGACAAAGCTTCGGCCCAAAATCTCTTAGAGAAACCCGATGTCAATCTCAAGCATCGAGCTTTCTCAAGTAGAGTTCAGTCCATTCTCTCCGCTACTCCATTAGATTGCAGATCTCCCGGTGCAGTAAAATGTCTCCGGATTTCGTGATGCTTACAATACTCCAAGAATTCATGCGAGACATATTCATCGCCATTGTCGGTCCTTAACACCTTCAAAGTTTTACCACTCTCATTCTCAACAAGAGCCTTCCACACTTTGAATTTAGCAAATGCCTCCGACTTGGCTCCCATTACATACACCCATACCTTTCGAGACAAATCATCAATGAAAAAGATATAATACCTTGCTCCTCCCAAAGAAGCAACCGGTGCTGGTCCCCAAACATCTGAATGAACATACTCAAGAACCTCCTTTGAGTCATGCTTGCCTTCATCGAATGATACCCTTGTTTGCTTCCACATGACACATTCCTCGCAAAACTCTTGTTTGTTGAAACTCTCATCCTCGATCATCTCCCGCTTCCTAAGAATATCCAAACTCCTCTCCGAGACATAACCCAATCTCAAATGCCACAACCGTGTCGCATACAAGTCACGAGAACTATCAACATCCACACAAGTCTCACCTCCTACGGTCACACCTTGAAGCAAATATATACCATGAGTCCTAGCATCCTTCATAACCACAAGTGCCCCGTTCGAAACCCTCAAGCAATCCTTCTCGGTAGTGATCTTGCATCCTAGAGAATCCAATTGCCCCAAAGATATAAGCGACTTCCTAAGTCCCGGAACATAGCTAACATTGGTGAGCGTGTGAACAACTCCATCAAACATCCTTATTTGCACGGAGCCACTACCCATCGACTTGCAAATAGCACCATTTCCCGTAGCAATTGCATTTCCCTCTTTGACCTCAAAGGATGAAAAACAATTTCTATTTGGCGTCATATGATACGACGCACCCGAATCGAGTACCCATTCGTTACCCGAAACACCCGATGCCACCCCCGTCAACACATTCTCATCTATCTCACAATCCCCACTCTCCACCGCCACGGATGAAGACGCTACTACCTTCTTATCTTTGTCCGGACATTCATTTTTCCAATGTCCTGGTTTCTTACAAATAAAGCACTTGCCATTTCTCTCTTTCGATTTACCTCTTCCACCGGGTTTTCTTGATTTAGAACGCCCCCGGTTTCCTTTCTTCACATTCTTTTCTTTCTCCACAAGCAACCCGTGACCACTACTAGCTCCACTACTACCCTCACTCATCTCCTTCATTTGATCTCTCAACTCCTCACTAAGAAGACCCGTCTTGACATCATTTAGAGTCATGGTATCTTGGCCATAGATCAAACTATTTGAAAACCCGTATAACGGTCCGACAACGAACACAATAATATCATCGCCTTTTGCCTTTCCTCAATCTTCAAATCAACGACCTTCATCTTCATGAGCAAGTCATCAAAGGCATTCAAATGTGCCTTAAGCGAATTACCCTCCTTCATCTTGAAGGTGAAAAACGTTCGCAACAAGATCAAACGGTTAGTGAGCGACTTCTTCATATAAAGTTCTTCCAACTTGTCCCAAATACCTTTAGCGATAGTCGCACCACTAATTTCGGAGATCACATTCTCCCCCATAGCAAGTTGAAGAGTAGTGTAAGCCCATTCTTCCATCTCCTCTCTCTCAACATCCAAGATATCACTTGGCAATAAGTGAGTATCAAATACTACTCGGTGCACCCGATTCCGCCTAAGAATCGCTTTCATTTTCCACTGCCACTTCTCAAATTCATTATCACCATTCCACTTGTCAATAACCAATTAAGAACCCGACGCCGCATACAAACCCCGTACATAAGGCGCCACACTATTCGGACTTCCGGTTGAAGGACTTACCGAGCTACT
Organism: Allium sativum; assembly: GCA_030737875.1. Classification (NCBI taxonomy): domain Eukaryota; kingdom Viridiplantae; phylum Streptophyta; class Magnoliopsida; order Asparagales; family Amaryllidaceae; genus Allium; species Allium sativum. The sequence goes on from CM060915.1 coordinate 282,568,261, forward strand.
ATCCGTCTCCGGCATTTTCACAAACACCTGACAAGCACCAAAACAGCTCTGATACCAACTGTTGTAACCGTTGTGATTAATCCGATTCAAGGCCACTCGAATCCGATATCTAAACCACAATGCGCTAGCGGAAGACTAGACTGTTGTTAGACTTGCAAAAACAACCAAAGCAATAACTCTAACCACAAACAAAGATCAACCAATCACGAACAATCCAAATCTCAATCACAAGCAAGAAACAAATGACAAAGTAGCAAAAATAAATCACACAAGGATTTATAGTGGTTCCACTAACATCTTGTTAGTGTACATCCACTTTGGAGAGAGTATTTTATTACCATGATGAAAGGAATACAAGAGATTGATCCAACGATCACTATATTTCAATATAGAAAAGAGTTTGAGGAGAATAGAATTGAAGAATTGGAATTAGGTTATAAACCATAATTCTCCCTTGAGAATAAACCCTTGATCCCAAATCAAGTCTTCAAGCTCTACCTAATTCACTTCAGAAAATAGCTTATATAGAGGTCGACCAATTACCCAAATTGCCCCCGAATTAGTCATAAATCTGCTTGCTAATTTCCAGCCCAAAATAGCCCAATACCCGATCAGACGTCTGTCGCATTGCCTGACAGACGTCTGTCATCTTCCAAAGATTAGTTGGGCATATGCACTCAGCACAGACGTCTGTCCCTCATGTGTCAGACGTTTGTCTGAGCTCTCGGGAAATCACCACCATGTAGTCAGACGTCTGTCATCCCCTATGACAGACGTCTGTCCCTCTTCCTGCTGACAGCAAACACCTTCCAGCTCATAACTCCTATATACGAGCTCTGATTTGCGAACGGTCACCTCCGACTCGAAGCTATCTTCGACCTTTTCAATCCAACATATAGTATCGCATACTTCAACAATATATATATATATATATATATATATATATATATATATATATATATATATGCGAGCGTTCAATGACACCCCAAATAGTGCAGCACCCCTAAATGCCCCCTGATTTCCACCACACATTTCGTTTCTCTCTCCCTCCGCTACTTCTCTCTCCATCCACTAGCATAATTTATAATAAATGAGAGGTGGAGAGAGGGTGGGCAAATAGGGTGCTCACTATTTGGGGCGTCACTGAACACTCCTCATATATATATATATATATATATATATATATATATATATATGTGTGTGTGTGTGTGTGTGTGTGTGTGTGTGTGTGTGTGTACACACACACACACACGCACGCACACATGATACATACACACATTAATACAAATGAATAAATATCGAAGGAAAAGCAAGGGTGTCTTGCTTTCATGATGTTGTTGCTAGCGCATATCATTGTTTTTAGTTTTAGATAGTCCAAATCATTCCCGCATTGGATCCGAATCAATTTTCTTTTTGATCCTTCCACAAAAGGATTCATTCTCTTTATGTATCTATTGTCTACTTGATCTTTCATCTTCAGATGTCTGCATAACGAACTGCATTTAAGGAATTATCTATAGAAATGAAAAGGAAAGAAAGTGTTAACGAATCTCGGGATTTTCAAGCCTGAGGGAGAAAGAAATGGATGGTAATATAGGTTTTCTAATATTTCATCATGCATGATTTGATGATAACGTTAGGATGTAGGATCTGTATGATTATACATGCAAATTCTTGGTACTTTGATGGAAATACCGTAATAGCTATTTAAACTTCAAAGTTGTGTCGTATATTAGAGAAGTTACACATAACCACTTTTATTCAAAATGATAATAAGTTGAAATACATGAATGGAGATGATATTCTTTGGCTCCTGAAAGAAAATAAAAATGAGCAACATGCTACTTTAAACGACCAGTCATATGAAAAGAGATTGAAACAAATAAGCCTAGTACAAAACATCATTACACGCCGGGACCAGTAAACTCCAGACAAACCTGCTTGCTAATATTCTTGAACCACGGAAAAACCACATAAGAAAATCAGGTCAAAGAATAAATTTAACTTCTGTCCCACTTTGTCATGACAGTATTGCAGCTAATGTTCGTATGATCAAATAGTGTACTGTACATTTGATCGATGAAGAACAACTGCCAAATGAAATAACTAGAAGAAAAGAAGAGAGATTGGAAAGAAAAGAGAACCATAGAAGATAAAAAGAAGAAGAAATAAAAAATAAAAAATAAAATACAGAACTTGTCATATATATCACATAGCGTATTAGGTAACATATAACCATAATCAAAGATATAAAACAAACGAGGCAATAATAATCATATAAACTACATAATCATAGTCTGAGCCGGCTTGACTCAGTGCTAACCGGACCATTGCACACGAGGCATCATATGCAGGTAGGACATAAAATTGCTAACATAAGAAATTCGCGTAAAAGATAAACGACGAAGAAAATATGGCGAAAGGAAGAACCGATGAAGGCAGAGCAGTGTGAGTTTCTTGAGGAGTGTTGGAGAAGAAGGAGACTATTGCAGTGAAGAAAAAGAAGAAACTTGGAAGCAGGTAACCCTAATTTCTTTATTATTTTATTTCAGCTGAATTTTTGGTTATGGAACTTTAGATAAAAATAATTCAATGAAAATATACCTAGTTAAAATTTAATGCTTGTAAGTTTAGTCAGCGATGACCTTCTATTTAAATATTAGATTTTGAGTGGAAGTGTTGCAAATAAAAGTGAAACGACTAGGTCTATTCTCACCCCTAATTCTTTATTTTCAGCCCCCCACTTACTTAAAAATAACTATCACACCTCACTGTTTCTCTTTCACACCCCGGATTATTCCAAAAGCGCCCTTGGAATTTTTCAACTACGTTCAGCTATGACGTTGTTTCTTTATTAACCTCGCTTGGTCTCAACTAGGTTGTTATGCAAACCTCCCTCGATCGGGACTAGGTTGCTGCATAAATCTCGTTCGATCCGGACTTGGTTGTTGTATAAACCTCGCCTGGTTCGAGCGAGGTTTCTACATAAACATCACCCCTTCGAATCTTATGTATATGATTTTTTTTTAAATTGTGATCAGCTATGATTTGAAGAAAGGGTAATTTTGGAAAATCTGAAAAAAGAAAATTTTGTGGGGTGTGAAAGGAGGAAATTGAGGTTTGAATAGAATTACCCAAGTGAAACTCTATTTTTTTGACCTTAGAAAGAAAAGATCACTCAAAATCGGTATTTGATATTAAATAATAGAGTTTGTTATTAATAATCTAACCATTAAAAAATGAGTGTAAACAAAACGGTGGATATGATACACAATAAGCGGGAAAGCTCTGTGTTATGATTAACAATCAACCTCAAGATAGATATGTCACGTTTTCTCATCACAATGAATATTTTATACTGAAGTAACATATTCTGCATTCACAGGGCCGGCTCAAGCAGCCGGGTTGCCCTAGGCGACATGTGGAGCATACAAAAAAAATGCAAAAAAGTGGAAAAAAATGTTGCCCTAGTAAGCAAAAAAACGCAGCCTTGATAAGCAAAAAAAAAAAAAAAATGCATACAAAGATATTGTTTCTTACTAGTATATGATATAGTCCACTGTACACACCTGAAATCATCCCACTGTACAAAAATCAAAAATGCATACAAAGAGATTGGAGCAACACAGTGAAATCATACCTTCTCCTCAAAATGGTTGTCCAATCTAGCCCAACTTGTGCACCTGATAGCACTAGCAGCTCAAAGAGCATTCTGTAATAGACCAAGTTATCAAAATTAGATTAATTTAATAAATAAAAAAATCATTCTTAATTTACAGCATAAAAACTCACTTATCATCATGAGTAGGCACACCCCATTCCTCATCATGATATGCCACATACAAAGGATCTATCATACAAAAATGAAAGCACAGTAAGAACCTCAATGAGTAAAATGAAGTTGTGTTAATCACACATAATAAAAACATTAAATATTGAATTTTACCCAAAAAAATTCTGTGTTTAACATTTTTTTCTTCAATTCTTATCAAAAATCTATTTTTTCTTCTTCTAGTAAATGAGAATTCAATGTTTAACTTTTTTTTCCCCGCACTTAACTGTCTAATAAATAAAAATTCAATGTCTTTGATATTTATTAGTTACCAATTACCATCAATCTAAGCCTACTTTCTAAATACTGATACGCAACAGCCATAAGGCAACAGTCATATGGCAACAGTCAACAAGGTTACAAGAATCAATCAAAATTGCCCCAAAAAAGAAGAATCGCAAACTGAAATGCCAACAAAAGATAGCAATTACCTTTCACACCAATAACAAGTAATTAACGAAGCTGCGAACGAAGGTTGAAACTGAAAGACGCAATCGCTGAGTCTTGTCTTGAGTATTCGATTTGAATTGCAGCCTGAAGGCGGGGGTTGCTGCGGTTTCCGAAGAGGGTTTGCTGCCGATTCACCGAAGAGGGTTGCTGACTTGCTGTTGAAAGGAGCTCGTCTGAGAGGAGGCAATGCCAAATCGCTTCGTGCGGTTTCACTACACCATAATGGCCATTTGGTAACCCATTTTTTTTCAATTGTCAACACTTATTTGTGTTGCCGTGTAATAACAAAAATAAGCGTTACAATGTTCAAAAAGTGTTACCAAAAATACATTATTTCAATTTTTTTATTGCCAACGCTTATTTATGTTGTTAAGGCTGATTTGTTGGGGGTAAAAAAGTAAACTTACACCCTTAACCCTATTTCCCATTTCTCCATCGCTTGCCCAACGCTTTTGCTAGAATCGGCCGCCAAAATCAGAAATCTCAAATCCACAATTTCAGAACGAGGGAAAAGAAAACTCGAATCCAAATCCAAGAATTCCAGCATGGCAGAAATTAAAAAACTGTAATCCTCTCTTCTCTAATTGGTTTTTGGGGGTCACATAGCAACTCGCATTCAATATTAGGGATCGATTTGTGCTCACTTTCAACTAGAATTCATCACATCAGTCGCTTTAGGTGAATTTTTGAAGTATATTCTTCAGACTCGTAACTAATTGCTTTAGTTTTCATATGTTTTTAAGTATATTCTTTAGATGCTTACTGGAAGGTATATTCTTCAGATGTTTTAAGGATACCAGGTGCTTACTGAAAGGTATATTCTTCAGATGTTTGAAGTATTACTGTATTTTTCTAAAGTAATTCTAGCCTCTATTGAAATAACTTGGTATTTATTTGAGAGCCTGAATGACTTCCAATAATAACTTGGTAATTATTATTGCCAGAGTGTTTATAACTCTATGCATTCAGCTTTGAGAGCCTGAATGATGAAAGTGAATTTCTGAATGGATGTTTGGTTTCAATTTTGAACTGACGTTAGTGACGGTGCAATTATAGTCAGAGGAACAGGCATGGGTAATAGTTGATGTTGGTCTCAAGTTGTAGTGTTGTACTGTTATGGTGTTTATTTCTATTGAGAGGATAGTGAGCTTAACTTAGCTTGTATAATGCGGATGTTGCCATCAGAAGTGAAGGTGGTTTGGCTGATGGGGTAAGTGAGTGTAGGACTCATAGCTTGAGGCGCTTCCGGAATAGTTCAATAGGAGTCCGGTAGCTTGGAACCATGTTTTGGTTTTCACACTTGTTTGAACTCGTTGCTTGAAACTATTCATATCTATACTAATGCACTAGAAACCTTTCTCTTTGAAAGTCCAGGTAACCTATATTATAAGTTTACACATAACTCAAGCTATGTAACTTAGTGTATCTAGATTTTGCTTATTTGGAAATATGTCCTTGTCCTCCAATGAACAAGGTATGGGCCCCACGTGTAGGACCATTGGAACTGGGCATACTGGATGCATCAGGTCTGGTGCCATTAAAGATCCAAGAAGGCAAAGGAGGAAGCACGGATGCTTACAGTATCGCAAAATGCAGGCAGAAATGGATTCGTACCCCCTTTGTCCTAAATGGAACGAGCAGTACACTTGGGAGATGTACGATCCATGCACTGTGATCACTATAGGAGTGTTCGATAACTCATGTTCCATGGGTCCTGATCAGGCTATCAACCCAAGAAACCGATCGAGTCTACACACATTCATACCCGTTAATGGTTCTACACCCGAATGGTGTTAAAAAGATGGGAGAGCTCCATTTGGCTGTAACGTTTTCATGCATGAACACCGCTAACATGTTGCATTGCTACGTAACACCATTGCTTCCAAAAATGCATTACGTCGAACCATTGCTGGTAAGACAAGTGCAGAATCTTCAGTTTTAGGCTACAAAAGTAGTGGCAGCTAAACTCGGGTGGAGGGACCCCAGAGCAACATTCTTATTCATGATCTTCTGTTTCGTTATGGCTTGTGTTGCATATATGGTGCCAACTCGGGTGAAGCGAGCAAAGTTGTAGAAGTAGTGCATAATTTGATAGAAAGTAGCAAGTTAACAGCGGAAGATATTGGGATTATAACGCCATACAGACAGCAAAGTTGAGTGACCCTAAGTTTAATGACCCTTTCATCTTGACTGATTGCAGATTTCTTGGATCTTAATTTGGTTTTCCGTGTTCAGTAGAAACTAGACTCACAGTCAGTGCATCTCATTCTATGTTTTGCACATGGAAAAACATCATGCAAGTACTATTGTTACTTTGAATTGCAATTTGAACTCTGCTTTGAACCCTTTTTTTACTGGTGCGTGATGATATCATAATCGATATGGTAGTTTTCTTCACTCATAAAATAGTATAGGAAAAGAAATACTTTATTTTTAATTAGATGCCATTAAGGATTTTATGTTTTATTTTGATTATGGAGACAATTTTAGTAGGTTGCGCCAAAAAAGACCAATTTGATATTTGTCTTTACGCAAGTGGGTTTTGATTTTGGTCTGGGTGGGTTATAAAATGGCTGAAGAGCAGGCTGCTGCTAATGCTTATATCAAGTATACACTGAAAAGTTCCTACTCGTACATGCTCTCATTTCATACCCTTGCCTATTTCTTCCAATAATACACTGAAAAAGTATACACCTCTGCCGAAGCTGTGTTGTAGGTGTTCGCAACTCGAATGATGAACCATAACCAGTAGATATACTATTACTTTTACTTTATCTGCGCATGCATATGTTGTATTACATACTGATGTTATTTCCAATCTTCTAGGTTACGGGGCTACATTGAATGGTGCAGAGTGGAGATACCAGTCACCAGCTATTGTTTTCAGGTCAGGATCTATTACCGTTTCATATAGTATTGACAACTTATTTTACTGTTATACCAGTTTTACAAATGAACCAAAATACTGTAGCTTTTCTAAAACTGTTAAAACTGTTAAAGGTTATATATGCATCTTGTGTTGGTGAAAATTTGTATGACAGGCAGAGCGATGCATGTTTGTCCCAGTTTCACTATACAATATTAGGCTCTTCATAAACACTTCATTATCCAATTTTGGTTCTAGCTTTCACAGTTGGCTAATGTGATGGCAAACTAGTTGTTGCATAGTGCTAGTTGTTGCATATTGCTTATTGTTGCATAAGATTCATTTAGTAAATAAGCTTCATAGTGGACCAAGCATTTGATTATTCTATTCTGTACCTACGTTATTTACCTTTGAACATAGTGCAACGCCAATTGCTGTAACCATCACATTAACATAAAACCAATTATGGGCTAGTACATCTAAGTGGGAATCTGGAAGGCGTATTGGTTAAACCAAATGACGTTGCCAAAAATTCGCAGTGACCCTCTACGTTTGGAAAGTCAATTTAGGAATGTCATCAAGGTGCCAACTTATTTAGAAATAACCATTGAACTTTGAAAAATAGGTGGAACCGTGTAATTCATCTACAATTTTGCACTTGGAATCTATATTTAATAGTGATTGCATTTTGAGACTGTTGTTGTTTATTTATTTTCTACAGATGTCCTCCTACTCAAGGCCTTCGACCGATTATCATGACTACTTCCTACGGTATTGTCCATCAGCCTATTCAGACGATTCAGGCTATCCTACTCAAATTGTTTGCTCAGCCGAATCTCAGACACCAACTCCGTTTAGTGTCTATGAGAGAACAGAGTTGAGTTTAGAAAGAGATTTGGCATTATTAAGTGTTCAGAATGATATGGCATCGCCTACCAGATCGACAGCACCTACAAGATTGCCACCCCTACCAACATGCTATGTTGGAGAAGCACAATCTCGAAGGTTGTTATGCCGTTGCAACATTGAACCAATATTCAGAACATGCTATTTAAATAAAAATGTTGGTCGCCGATATTTTATTTGTGCAAACACTGGAACTCTTAGAGATTGTGGATTCATCCACTAGATTGACGAACCATTATGTGATCGTGGTGTGGAATTTGCATTGGAGGTTCTTGAAGAAAACAGAAGGCTTAAAAAGGAGCTTAAATTGCAAGATTTCATCGAGCTCAATAGACAAAAGGTGTGTCAAAATTGAAAAGGTATGACTTTGAACTTATAACATTCACTGCTATTTGAAACTTAACTGATGTTATTTAATTAAATGCACGCAGAAAGCAGTAGAAGAAACAGAGAAAATGAGAAAAATTGGTGGTACAAGCTATGCAAATTTTTGGATGTAAGGTTCGTTATATAATTGGAGTTTCGCGTTTGGTACTTGTAGACTTCAAATATGAAAAACATCTTGCATTATGTTAATTCTGTATTGTTATTACTATGGAATCGGATATTGCATATGTATTAAATTTAGTATCTTTATGTATTGAATTTTTTTGTTAGTTCATACTTTGTTGTTATCATGAATATGGATTTTTTTTCCTTATTGATTTGGTTACATGTCGCTATGTTGAGATAATACCATAGCTGAATGAATGCATATTAAATAGAGCTTATGCTATCTTATATGCAAATATTAGCGTTGCATGTTACCAACGCTTATAAGTGTTGCGAATACAATATTGCCAACGCTTATAAGCATTGCGAATGAATATTTGCCAATGCATATAAGCGTTGCGAATGAATATTTGCCAATGCATATAAGCGTTGGGAATGAATATTTGCCAACGCTTATATGCGTTGGTACTACATTGCCCCCCCCCCCCGTAGCAACACTAATAAGCGTTGCGGAAATTGTTTGCGACAGTTATACTCGTTGGCAATCACCTGTTTTGGTGTAGTGTTTGAGGAATCGAGAGAATACGAATTAGGGATAGAAAATAGTTTTTTCTCCTCTCCGCGTTGCCCTATGAGAACGGGTTGCCCTATTCGATGGGCTAGGTAGCCTTGCCCAATAACCGGGCCTGTGCATTCACTAACTAATAAATCTAAACATTGGGAGTACAAGAGGGTGTGGGTATACAATAGACCCTTCACGTTGAAGACACAAAAAGTGATTACTAATTAGATATATGCATTTACAGTCAATATTCAGCCTTAACTATTTGATCTTGATAAATACTCATCTAACTCCTCGTCCAAAATCCATGTTAGCAAAATAAAGGTCAATTGACAATGACAAGTCCAACAATAAATATTGTAGTTGTCGATTTCTGGTGTTGTATGTATATTTAAATTCACTAAATCCCTTGTTATAAGCTGAATATTTTCTATAGAATGATGGCTGATTCACGTATCACTATATATGCAAATTGCAGTGGGTCTAGTTGCTGAACATGAAACTCCACAGAGATGGCCAGAAGATAACCTATATCTGTTTATTTCATCATATATATGTGGATATATTTTTCTTGTATTATACCATGTTATTATTATTTGTCTTGCATACACTATTAGTTCATAAAGATAGTGTTATTATTATTATTATTTTTGGTCCAGGCGAGGCCTCTGGATCGCAACCCTCTAAGCGTCCAGTCGTCTCTTTGGTCCCTACGAGTACAGGGTAAAAATTAAACTTTACTTATAATGTTAGTTATTTTTTGTTATACACTTATATATGTCATATTTAACGCAGGGTTTTCGATTTTCAACCTTCAAAGGTTATTCTGGACGTTTTCCGAGCAGCATATAGGGCTCGGATGTTGGGATGTTGGCCTAAGTGGGATTTGATCCCACCTCACATACAGGAGGTCATTTGGCAGGATATGCTAGTAAGTATTTTCTTATATTTTTTGCAATTTAATTTCTTGTAACCGCTGATTTACTGTACATCTAGTAATGTTTGTTTAACGTGAAATACAGGTTGAGATGGATATACAGATGCATGATTTACAGTTGGCTCGGACGTTCTGGATGCAGAAAATGAGGAGAAATTACAAAGATGGCATATCAACAATGAAGAAAAGCATGAAAAAACCTCCATGGATGGGAGCAACCGTTTGGGAAGTATTTATGAATATTGGGATAGTGATGAAGCGAAGGTTAGTGTAGTAACATTTTTTTTAAATATAAAAAATATTTACTCGATAAGTAATATATTAAATTTTGAATGAAAATGCAGAGTAAAAATGAAACACTGCAAATCGAAATAAAAATTCAGTTACACATCGAGGAGAATCGAAGTCATTTCAATAATATCGGCAGGAGTTGGTAAATTTTTTAAATGCGACTTATACAAAAATTAATATTCTATATAATTTTGAAAATGTAATAATTGTTTGTATTAATCAAATTCAGGAGGCTGAGGGGCAGGCTCCAGTCACATATATGGATGTGTTCACCCGTACGCATGCCATCGAACATGTCGATGAAGACGGGAACATCACATACACATGGCACGATGACAAATCCAGGAAGAGTCACGTAAGATTTCATTATATGTAGAAATATTTGTAGTAATTGTTAAATTATAATAAAATAATATATCATGGTATTAATTTTAGATACATTCTTATTTGGTCTTGTAGGAGAAGTTTATGGAGCACCGTCAAAGGCGTCTAGTTAAGATTGGAGCTGAGCAGCTCACGATCGACGAGGAGGACATCATCTTTCAGTCAATGATGGATCGAGCGACGCGAAATAGACGTTATGTATTCGGAAATCAAGTGGTAAAGGATTTTTACCTTAATTTAATTTTCAGTTTAGAAATAAAATAACTTTTATGAGTTACAGGTTATTAATATAATCGTATATGATTAAAAGATTTTTAAATAATTGTTACAGTCCACCAGTCAGCAGGCATGGAGCAGACATATTAGAGCTTTCATAGACGATGCAGAGATCGAGGAGTTGAGAGCTAGGGTGGCACAACTTGAGGACCAGAATCGTCGTCAAGCCATTGAGACGACTCAGCTTCTCGATCGGCTCTTAGCAAAGCTTGCGCAACAGTATGGGCGCTTCCCCTCGTCAACTGGATCTGCATAAGAGGACGATGCAGGAGATGAGTGATTGATGGATGAATAGGTATGTTTTTTGCTTGGGGCATGTAAATATGATTGGGTTTCTATGACTATGGTATGGGTGTATGACTTTGGGTTGACATTTTGTATGTATTATGATGGTAGATATGCTTTGGTACTGTTGATGGGTAGACTTTATGTATTTTGTGTTGATGTGATGGTAGACTTGATGTATTTTATACGTATTTATGTTGATTTTTGGTTGATATGTTGTGTTTTGGAAGAATTTTTTAGTGTTGGGCTTGTAGACTGATAGTCTGGTATGATGGTTTGATATGAATGTGTGCTGGAAGGCTAGATAGCAGCAGAAATTAAAAAAAAAACATGCAGGCTTTCCGACGGTTTCCGACGGCTTTCAGGTACACGAATATGTCACGGTTTTCGACGGCTTGGGACGACTTATTGGTATCATGTACGTAACGGTTTCCGATGGCTATCAATGGTCGTCGGAAACCGATTCAAGCTAACTCAAGTCGTAGGAAACATGAACGCCGGGCTGTGTCGAGAGCCGTCGGAAACCCTGTTTCTCGACGCCTTAAATTGCTATGGGGATTTCCGACGGCTGCCGACCGATTCCGACGGCTGCCGACCGATTCCGACGGCTGTCGACGGTTCACAGCCGTCAGAAATCTGTATGTTTATTGTAGTGTATTAGTGAAAAAAAGCTAATTTGAATCCTGAATAAGCAGCGAAAAATATTTTGATTCTTGAGCATTTTAAGAGATTTTTTTCCCCTTTAGTGTATCACAATCTTTAGAAGTTTATATAACCCTTTTATTTTGGTCAAATTGGATATCAACCGACTAATCAAATCTAATTTCGTTCTTTTTTAGCTATAGTTCAATCTGACATTTTCACATCAAAACCAATTAAATATGTTGAACGCTTGCCCTTTCGGTCGTTAAAATATCTATTTTAGTCGATGGTTTGAAATATTATTTTGATTATGTTAGGATTAACCGAGTTTGTAATATTCTTTTGAAGATGATCTTCTTTTTTGATTCTAATTTGTGTTTTTGTAAAAAGCAAAAGGGAAGTAGATTACAAGGTGATAATGAGATTCTTTTCCAGGCACATATGTAATATCATTTCAAGATGATTTCTAATAAACAATATGAGTATTAATTGCATAAAAGCGCGAGATCATTTTGAAACTTCTAGCCTCTGTAAGATTATAAGTAACATTCGTTGTAGATAATTATTTAGTCAAGAGCAACTAGCACAAATGACAAATAATATGTCGTTTTAGGTTGAGGTCTCATAGTTTATGGATTTAGAGCTCGAGAATATTCTATTTGAACTGAATAAAGTATCAACCTTACTATTTAATAATTTTTTCTCACAATAAGAGTGATAATTAATTTAAGGACACTCATTATTACCAAAATAAAAGTAGGACGACTATTTAATAATTAATTTGAACATCAAATTTATTATATTGGATATGGTCATTTAAGCACAATTTTTATAATTCGGTATGGTAAATGTATCCGCCAAGTTTAATAGTATTCCAGATCAAAATATGATAGGAGTACTCAAGTAAGGGGTGAGCGTTTGATTGGTTTGGTTTATCCAATGATAAATTTATCAAACCAAACTTAAACCAATAAAAATGAAAAGCAAACCAAACCAACCAAATTAAGTTTGGTTAGTTTGGTTGGTTATCCGATTAAACCGAGAACTAAAAATATTTTACTTTGTGTTTGAAATATTCACTATAATTTGAAAGAAATTATAAATATATGATTACAGTATTATTATTTTTGATTTTTATGCTTTTTAATATTAATTTTGACACATAGATGATGATTAATATATAATTAAATAACTAAACTAACCTAAAATATTTATTATAATACCGAGAATTTTGAAAATATAGTAAAAACTCGGTTAATTTGGTTAAACCAATAACCGAAATTAATATTTTTTCGGGTCAATTAAAAACCGATTTAATTTCAAAACCGAACCAAACCGACCAAAGTAAATTGGTTTATTTGGTTTAACCGAATAATGCTCACCCCTACTCAAGTTAGGAATGATATCACATTTGATTTGTCCCAAGTTAGGTTATTTCAAACCATTAAATATTGAGATTCGTTTCGCTACAAAACTTTTGCCGCAACATTGATTTGACCTACCCGTGCATTACTGCGTAATATGTTAGATAACAATAAACTAAAATATAAAATTCTACTCTCTTAGTGATTGTAAGCATTTCCATTTTTCCTCTTAATACTTTGTTTTTAAATTCTATATTTTATCATTATAATAGTTAAAAAGCCACTAATTCTATCGTTTTATACTTTTCCTCAACATTTAATGATTTCCACAATTATCTACAGAAGTAACCTATGATTTACTTATTATTTTACATCCTGAGTCCTTACTTTCATGTTAATTAAGTGATCTAGAATGTGAACTTTTAAAATAAATCCAATTAAGTAATGTTTATAATTGATCTAATACGTCCTAAAATATGATAGCTTAATGTATTTTACACCATGTAATATTGATGAAAATTGAATAACTAATATTTCACTCAAGTAAGTGTAAGTCTCCTTAATTATATACGAAATTATCTTCAGTGCTCTTACAACATTTTTTTTTTTTGGGCAAGGCATCTCTTACATTATTCTACATTCAAGTCCATATAAATTATTTTATTTTAAAATTAGCACTTTGTTATAAAAAAAGTACATAAATTTTCTTTTCAAAATGGTGGTATTTTATTACAAACGATCATATACACAATTTTTTCTTTATAAAATAGGTATACTCTAAAAACATATACAACGTTTCCTTCATTTTGAAATTGGCGGATCAAGCTCTCTCTCTAATATTAGTAAAATTTAATTCTATTAACAATGACATTAAATTAACGATAAGATTGGTGACAAGTAATTTAGTTTGTATGTTGGAAAATAAAGAATGTTTTTAGTTAATGGTTTTTGGAACCGCTAAACTTAAATTATGCGTACTCATAATTTATTTTAATCAATAAATAAAAAAGTTCGATAGTTTATTCCTTTTTGCAGTTTATCATCTTTTTAAGATATATATTAGTTATTTTAAAACTCTTCTATTATAAATTAAAATTATTGAGATGCGAAACAATCACTTAAAATGTAAATTAATATTTTTACATAATTAAAATAGCAGTATAATTCGTAGTACTTCCCTTAGTCAACGTTTTTTTATTGTTAAATAGATATCTTGTTCAATACTTCTATGGTATAATATACTAATTTCTAGGCCATGCACTTGCTTTAAATGCATCAATGTCATACGAATTTGTTACCATTACACTTTCTATTCACGTGTCTTTCTTTTTCTATCCTCAAGTTGAAACTAAGTCTACCCATTATTTATCATTATATTAATTGTAGTATCATAAAAAGTATACTAATTTGTTACTAGCGCATGTATTGTTTTGTCATATCCTCAAGTAATATTTGTTTTTATCCATCATTTATCATTTAAACAAATGCACTAAACGCTAGATCTAAGCATAAGAATATTTATGAATTAAAATTTGCAAGAACATTAATTTGAAAACTAGCTAAAACTCATGGATTCCACCTCCCTAAAAGCCGTTCCTTCTCTTAACAACTGGTAAAAAGTAACATGTATCAACATTAAACTCAGCATTATTTTCTGAAAGAACATTAACTTTCTGTTAATGCAGATGTTAAAAAACAAAAACCATAGGTCCGCAGGAATGAGTGCAGTAGGATTCGCCATCTACTGCAGGATAAATAGATATGTTAAAAAATACTTACAGAACCACTGTTGTGGTGGCGTGAATCAGGGGGAAAAACAATGAAATATTGGGCTAGAGAGGCTCCAACTTCCGACCTCAGGATTACTCAAATACAGCTACGAGACCTACGCACTAGCCAACTGCACCACCACCCCCCACGTGTTACATTTGGCAAAACACAAATATAAAATGAGGGATAGAAAAGGGAAAGCTGTATATGTCTGAGTATGATGGTATAAAATGACTTGCTAGTCTCATAGATGACTTCCAGTATTTTGATGCTTGTACCAACATCTTTAAGAGTTTACTGGATAATAAGGCTTTGATTGAAATCTCATCTACTAGGCCATTTGAGTAGAAGCTAAAAGTAAGATAAGCGAAAGGTCCTAATGTGGAAGTTCGACGTCCAACACAAATGGAAACCTGAAATTTACATAATTTATCAGTATTTTGGGCATACATCAGTCAAGTGTACAACTGATCCTGGCTTTCCTACTAGTCCCACAAGATACCTCTTTGTAGGCCAGTTCTAAAATGGGCCCTGAAGATTAAGGTTCCCTCTTCCTCTGATCCTGCTATATTTATTCCAAAAGTGAAAGCTTCCATTGTCGCATTGGTTACTCTTGCTACGGCGGACTCTCTTATGGAGGACGTTCGATACTATTTGTTGGGACTCTGACAAGCATGCTTGGATTCACAACGCTATAGAAATGAGGTCAATCCAAGCATTGAACAATTCAGATGTTTGTAGGAGAAGAAGGGGAAACCTAGAAGAATCACGCATCATGTTGAGTGGGAGTGTCTAATTCTCAGTGCTGGTGGAGGTGAAGGTCAGCTCAACTGGCAGCTATCTTTGGATGCATCTTGGGATATTGAGTATATTTACAATGCTCTCTGGTAGCAAATAAATGATCAAACAAGCAAACAAAAATAGTAGCACATACAGAATTTAACGTGGAAAATCCTTTACGGGAAAAACCACGGAATAAAGGTAAACTTTACAAGTTGCTTGCATACAAACAATAGCAATGAAACTATCTTTTTATTTTCATGCAGTCAAAGAAGTAGAGAAAGAGTAAAACAAGGGTTGACCCTAAAATTGCAACTCGTTTTTCTTTTGATTTGCATGTTCTTGGCCCTAGCTAGAACTGACGTTGATGTCAATAATGGTAGGGGATTATTGGAGACGTGTGAAAACAGATTATTCATTGTAGGCAGAAATAATATTATAGCGACAGATTCAACCACAAAAATTGAAAACTAACCAGCACACCTTTTACTGGTTCTTCAATTGCAACTTCTCCCCTACTAAGACTTGATTAGTAGTTATGACTATTCTTACATTTTGTTCTCCACTCCGCGTTGTTTCCGATTGTTTATTGTGTAAGCATTTTAAAAGGCAAACTTTTGTTTTTCTCTGACGTTTGCTCTCTTGAAGTACTGCCTATATAGAACTAAAAGGTTGTCTTTTTTGGACTGATTTGGGAGAAGGCAAAATCTTCAGAAACAAAACGAGGATATGGTCTGGTGCTGTCTTGGTGCAAGGAAAAAGCCTCAACAAAAGCCGGATGGTTCCTCGCAGGTGAAGAGAGTAATGCTCTACTCCCTTGACGAGATTCGATCGGCAACAAACAATTTTCATCCAAGCAATAAAATCGGGCGGGGTGGTTTTGGAATTGTTTACAAGGGTACTCTGCGGAATGGCACGGTAATTGCTGCAAAAGTTCTCTCTGCAGACTCAAGGCAAGGGATCAAAGAATTTCTGACAGAAATTGATGTAATATCAAATATTAAGCATCCAAACCTCGTCGAGCTTCTTGGCTGCTGTGTTCGGGAAGCCAACCGCATTTTGGTTTATGAATTTGCAGAAAAACACAGCATTGATCAGGCATTGCTAGGTCCACGTAGTCGACCGGCTGATTTCGACTGGGAAACAAGATCGAAAATATGTTTGGGCACCGCAAAAGGTCTTGCGTATCTACACGAAGAAGTGGTGCCACACATTGTGCACAGAGACATCAAAGCCAGCAACATTCTTCTTGACAGAACCTTTGTGCCTAAAATCGGCGATTTTGGTCTCGCCAAGCTTTTTCCTGATAATGTCACTCACGTCAGTACACGTGTAGCCGGAACGAGAGGATATTTGGCACCTGAATACGCGGTACAAGGACAGTTAACAAGGAAAGCAGATGTATACAGTTTTGGAGTTCTGCTACTTGAAATCATTAGTGCTAAAAATAGCTCAAAAGGTTCTGGTATGGATAAATGCCTCTTGGAATGGACATGGCAGCTATATGAAGAAGAAAAACTTGCAGAGATGATAGATCCAAAGCTCAAAGACTACCAAGAAGATGAAGTCCTTAGATACATAAAAGTTGGCCTTTTTTGCACTCAAGGCATGTCAACTCGAAGACCAACAATGACTCAGGTCGTGGAAATGTTATCAAAACCAATGCGCCTTAACGAAAATGAATTATCTCCACCTGGGCTACTTCAAGATTTAAGGTTATTTAGCAAGAAACCAGATGCAAAAGATTCAGCATCTTCATCGTCCATAAACTCGGCTACCACTTTTACCGAAATGGTTCCACGCTGAGAATATTGTGTTATAGATGTATATTTTAGTCTTGTTCTCGGCTAGCGATGACTTGTTTATTTCCACCGTTCTGTAGTTTGTTCCACGGTGATGTATTTTTTGTTGATTTATTAGCTGATTTCAAGCCTATTTCGATCACCGGTTGATTGAAGATTTAAAACATAAAAGTAACCACACACTTAAAATACTGGAAGCGGGAAGCCTAGTTAATAAATAAATAAATAAATAAATAAATAAATAAAAAGATCTCTTGGAGATATACCCAATAAGAAAACCTTGAATGAATGAAATGATTTCTAGATTCAATGAATCGATCCGTAGGCCTTGCAACAATCGAAACATAACCACCTTTTTTATTTAATTTCATTTGAATTTAGTTTTGGAAATTTACAACCTTACTTTGTAACATCGCATAAACTACAAAAGTTATATTATTACATTCATGGCGGAATTTTGATATGTTTTCATATAAAACATGCTGAAAACGGACCTCAAATGTAAAAGTTACGAACTGTTAAAGTTTTCTTAAAACAAAATCTGTTTGAATTTAAAATGTAAATTTGAATGGATTAAAAGAGTTCTAAAGTTTGTAATCCAAATTAAGAAAGATTAAATATGCAATTAGTAAGGGCCAAAACGTTAAAGAATTAATTGGTATTTAATAACATTCTTAATAAAATAGTGCAACGATCAAACTTGAACGTCTAGGGAAAAGAGTGGTTACCCCCCCTCCCCGGCGGACCTAGCAATTGACCGTTCGGTCATCCTGTGGATGACTTGAGTCAACCTTTTTGGGAGGGGAGAAGTTCTGGCGGCTAGGGTTGGTTTAAGTAAGGGTTATTATATAACGGACCAGGTTTAATTTTAGAAACCTGACGATTCCCATTTGTTTAAAGCAATTATAAATAAGACCTTAGACCCTTTCGTTCCCACAAAGAATTACTATGACAAAAGCTACTCCAACTCCATTTCAGGTTTTATATATATAAAAGAAAAGGGTTCTATAGACGATTAAGGAGGTAAAACCAAATCCAAGGAAGGTTATAGATAGAAACAAGATCCATTCCAGGCTTGTGGATATGTAAGTGGAATCTTATGTTTTTTTTTTGTAAATAATTCAATTTAAATTGTTGGATCTAGTTACGCCTGAGGGTTTTGGGAAATTGTGAAAATAAAACCGTAAAACCCCCTCAAAAATTCAATTTTAATTGCAGAGATGTCAACCTTGTGTATTAAATTCCAATTATGTATAAAAATCTAATGGAAGTATATGTTTCTCAGAAATTTTTGTAACACTCCACTTCCTTGTTCTTGTTCCTCTTTGAATAATGTGATCCTCATGAAAGTAATGGGTTTGAGAATAAAAATTATACGTAACTCAAATCCTTTATTTCCATAAAACGATTTTCTATATTTAAAGGAAAGTAGAATAAAGTAGGAACAAAAATTGTAAATCTAAATGTTGGATATTCCATTTGATTTATAGAAATAATTTGGAATTTAAGTTATAAGTTTAATATTTGGTAAATGTTGTAAGTCCTTATTCTTGTTAGAAATGATTAATGTTGTAAATCCTTATTTTTGTTGGGAATGATTCTGATTATAGGAGAAAAACGTACAATCTGAATTGCATAGTGATTGACATTTCTTACAATTAATTTATGATCTGATTCAAACGCGCGATATTATGCATGATTTTTATCTCGTGTTCGCATAATAACGCATAGTCACCACTCATCTTAGCTCGCATAGCTGCCAGCCTTACCCTTAAGGGGTGGTTGACTGCCCTCTTTTGGGGGCACAATGAATTTATTTCATGCACTTGTTTTTAATGTTGATATATCTTAATTGATTTGTTATTAATGCTTTGTGATGTGACCCCTTCTTATGTGTGTGTGTGTGTTCATTCCCACATAATTTCAAATTAAATATAAAATATTCTTTTGTACCAATTTCATTTATTTTTATTCTATGCTTATCCATTTTAAATTCGAATTCAAATATGTATATTTATTAATTTCAATTTGAAACTTGTTTATTTCATATCTTTTTCATACGAACCCCATTTTCAACAAATACAGTATAAAAACATCAGAATTTTGCTATTGACGCAATGGAAAAAATTTCACGGTCAAATTCTATGTATTAATTATTTTATATTTTCACCCTATTATTACTTATATTCAATTATTTTATTTAAATTTTCTCTGTCAAATTCGGGTGTATTTTACTGGGTGTTACACACTGCAGATCAAAATAAGTAATGTCGACTCATTCACCAACTTCTCAATCATAACTACAAATGCATGTCCGCACCTCACATCTCAAATAATAATCGTCAAATTCTATGTATTAAATATTTTATATTTTCACCCTATTATTACTTATATTCAATTATTTTATTTAAATTTTCTTCATCAAATTCGGGTGTATTTTGCTAGGTGTTACACATTGCAGATCAAAATAAGTAATGTCGACTCATTCGCCAACTTCTCATTCATACCTACAAATGCATATCCGCACCTCACATCTCAAATAATAATCTGGCTTCACCGTCAACCTGTTGCTCAACAATGCTGCTACCTCAAAGTAGTCCTTTGTAGAATATTTATACCATCACATCAGTCCAAGAAAATTTTCTAATATGTAGCATCTTTCGATCAATTCAATCTCTAAACTTTGCATCCTTCACAAGATTAATAGAGATATCCTACTTTGAGGAAACATAACCCAGACATCTCACTTCCGTTATCCAAAAGTAACACCCTAAAAATCAAACCATCCACTGGTATTTTCTCAACAGCTGCAATAAAATCATTAATCATGCCTCGAGCTTTTTTCATCTGTAAGAAGACAAAAATACAATTGGGTACTGTTGGGGTTTTGTGCGCAGTGGAAGTTTTGTCAAAACACCCAAAAAACAAAATGAATCTTTTTCACCCAATCACTTGAAGATGAATGTGATTGAATAACAAACAACAACACACAAAAATATCGGAAATATGAACACACGATATTCCACCCAACCACCCTCTTTATTGATTCACCAAAATATTGTTTACAACCGATCTCAACTATCGTTAAACAAACACAACTTGAATCAATAACCTTATTGAAAAATAGGTATAGAATATCTAATGGCTAAACAATTTGAGGAGAAAGATAATGAAGAACAATGGCAAATTTTTCCACCACATAATGAAGATATCATGTAGGCCTTTTATAGAGTAACTTGTCACCCAAATTATCCTCATATATCTCAAATATATCCTCATATATCTCAAATATATCTATTTGGATAAGCACCAAATAATCCTTGCCTTCATTTTCAAATATCCCACAAAAGTAGCAACAAATATCTCCACCAAAAATGGATCCACATAGAAAATTTGTTGACTACAATTTTGTGATTTGCGTATCACAAATCTCAACACTCCACCTTGATATCAAATCACAACATCTCATCCACTCAACACTACCCAACTTAGCTCTCACTTTCAACCTTTTTTTCTCAATTAACATCATTACAAACCTCCACCATCGCCCACTAATGGTGCACCTCCCTCATCGTGCACCACGCCAATAGCGATCTTCAAAAGCGTTTGTAATACTACAAAGACCTCCATCTTGTCTTTGTGGATTTCACAACTCGACATCCGTCTTCCGCTTGACATGATCTCTTCATCTCCGGGATCCCTCGAGCATCATCAACATCTAGACCCTTGTCGATACCATGATCCTCCACCTTAGGACCATCAGCAGTGACCATATTAACCTCTCCACCTTGCTGTGTACTAGGTTCTTCAACCGTCACCCGCCTTCCACTGTTGACCACTGAACCGACCAAACTATATAGGTTCCCTTCCTCCAAAACTCCTCGCATCATCACACGACCACCCTTCTTCACTCTCAAAACTCCACCTCGAGTCTCATAAGTGCAACCGCGGCGATCTAACTGACCGAGAGATATGAAGTTATGCGAACAAGTGGGTATGTGCCTCACACCGGCAACTTCTCTCTCCACTCCATCATGCATCCGAAACCTAACAGCTCCAACTCCACAAATTGGTAGCTCTACTCCATTGGCCGTCTTTATTATGCCAACACTCTTCTCATACGAAGAAAAACTTTTCACATCTCGACATATGTGAAAACTGGCTCCTGAATCCATCTTCCAAGGCTTCACAACACTAAGTAGGACATCACATGAAGAATTGCCTTCGGTACCTTCAGCAAAGCCTGCCTGTGCCTCATCACTATTATTATCACCTTGCGCCTTCTTCTTCTTCATATCTCGTATATATGAATAGAAATCATTGCGCTTGTGGCATTTCTTACCACAATAATGACAAAAGATAGCACCTTTCTTCTTCCTTGTATCTTTACCTGAGTCCCTTGCTACCATCGCCTCAGTTTGAACCGATTTCAACTCCGACCCTTTTCTCCTTAGCTCCTCATTCAAAAGACTGCTTCGAAACGTTTCCAAAGAGATAGTTCCATTAGCATTGGAATTACTCAATGAAACAACCAAAGTCTCCCAGCTTTCCGAAAGAGAACTCATCAACAAAAGAGCCTGCAACTCATCATCAAAATTGACCTTCATGTTTGCCAATTGATTGATGACATCTTGAAACTCGTTCAAATGCTCTGCAACAGACTTCTCCTCATCCAATCGAAGTTGCACCAACTTTCGAACCAGAAAAGCCTTGCTTGTAGCACTCTTTGACTCATACAGCGATACTAATTTGTCCCACAACGCCTTTGTGGGTTCACAACTAGCCACATGGTGGAACACAGAATCATCCAAATATTGACGAATCAACGCAATCGCCTTTTTGTCCATTTTGTTCCACTTTCCCTCATCCATATTCGAGGGCTTCTCCCCATTTCCATCAATGGGATCATGCAAATCATTGAGATATAGAACGTCCTTCATCTTCGGCTTCCATATACCCCAATTCCTCCCATTCAAAATAGCCATCTTCGATAACGTCAGCATCTCCGACATCAAAAAAAGCAATTTTTTTCAAACAAAAAATCAATTTTTTTTTCAATCCAACAAACACTCCAAGCTATGCGGTGATCTGTGCTCTGATACCAACTGTTGGGGTTTTGTGCGCAGCGGAAGTTTTGTCAAAACACCCAAAAAACAAAATGAATCTTTTTCACCCAATCACTTGAAGATGAATGTGATTGAATAACAAACAACAACACAAAAAAATATCGGAAATATGAACACACGATATTCCACCCAACCACCCTCTTTATTGATTCACCAAAATATTGTTTACAACCGATCTCAACTATCGTAAAACAAACACAACTTGAATCAATAACCTTATTGAGAAATAGGTATATAATATCTAATGGCTAAACAATTTGAGGAGAAAGATAATGAAGAACAATGGCAAATTTTTCCACCACATAATGAAGATATCATGTAGGCCTTTTATAGAGTAACTTGTCACCCAAATTATCCTCATATATCTCAAATATATCCTCATATATCTCAAATATATCTATTTGGATAAACACCAAATAATCCTTGCCTTCATTTTCAAATATCCCACAAAAGTAGCAACAAATATCTCCACCAAAAATGGATCCACATAGAAAATTTGTTGCCTACAATTTTGTGATTTGCGTATCACAAATCTCAACAGGTAGCACATACATAACTCATCTAAGTGATATCTCAGAACGTGGTTCAAGAAATTCAAAAGGTATATCTGCACACTGGTTAGCCGGAATGGCTTAACCAACCCATCAAAGTCAAATCAGCATGTGAAACGTTGTTCTTGGCCTTCACCATAAAATTATTCTGCATTAGCCAAATTCCCTCTGAAAGTCTTACTGAGTGCACATCTTCGGACTCAGACGCTAGAGCTCATCAAAAAAAATCCACTTAGAAATAGGGATGGATATGTAATCGTCCTCCTCTACTTGGGCACCATTGCCTTAAAGGTAGAACTACTGGTTTAAAGGCTATGAATAAATCGATATGAATTCAACTTAAGTATGGCTGTAAACTAGTCACCTCATCGAATGTTTTCAAATACTCTCAATCTACAAGCTAAGATAACGACTCGTTACTAGAGAATTTAGTGTCTCAGCCATCTATCATCCAATCAAAAGCGACCCACTTTTGAATGTCAAGGAATTTCAACCAACGTGGGGGATCATTGCTGGGTTCTAAATGTCCTATCTACATACCTTCACCAAAAACCTCTCACAACCATTGTGTTCCTTATTCAGCATGTTAATTTCTAGACCCTGATATTAAATCCAATTAAGCATAAAGTAATTAAAGCAAATAAACTAACATATAAGAAAACATGACTCGATGAGATGAAGTTTTGATGAACCATGTATAATGTCAAGTATAGAAAAACTATATTGTAATGTTGCCCAACTTAAGGCCCAAAATTAAACTCTACAAATGCCACAATCATCCATAGTATTGTACTTTGACGATCAAACGTGGTATGTTACACACGTATAATCTAACTAAGCATTTAACATGGTAGATCACAATCAAGAATGCCAAATTAATTATTTCGAGTCATAATCTCAACTTGATCCACCTAACCATAAGATCAGATGAAGCACTAAAAATTCAACGTCATAATAAAGCATGTATGGAAACGCCATGAGTTAAAAGCATATCCCGAATGGTAGAGTCACTTTTTCTCTTTCGTCGGGATTGAAACATGAATGAAAATAATGGACACGCTTATACGATTTGTCCTATATAGCAAGACAACCTTATTCACTGGGTATAAGCTCTAACATTATCATCTCCTGGCCAATTCCTTAAAGCCATTATCTGCTCTGAATAAAATCAATTGCTTTCCAGGTTGACTGCTAAACTCAGTAATAAACTTTCATCCTTCCCATGTGAATTAGCTATAGTAAAATGAATCGTACTTCAATAGTACATCGAATTCAGTCATATATTCTTACATAAAAATGTCGTCTAAATTGGTAGACTCATCACTTTGCACTGAATTCAGATAAGTTGAGAATTTTTTTTCCAAAGTTAACCATGAACTAATCTTGAACGGATCGATCCTAAAGAAATAGAAGATATTAGGACTCCTAACCAATTCAGGTAAATCCTTGTAATAATTTTAATGTAAACTTGTACCTTACTATACTACCTAACTCCTAGGTGTTAACGAACCCAGTGCTAGAAATCAAACACCCCTTGCACCAATGAATATTTTTTCTTCTAGTATGCACTACAACAAATATACATTATTACAACATTGGATACACATTGTCATAACACATCTATAACATTTATGTTGACGTTGTCATATGCATAGTTACATAAACTATGGATATTTTTTTACAACATTTACTTTGTGTTATAGAGACCGTTGTAGATTATAATTAACAACATTATTTAATTGTAGTATAATTTCTTATATTAATCAGATAGGGTTTTCACAATGATAAAAAAATATAGTAAAATAATGTTTCAACAACGAATTACAAACAATTACTATGGCAAAAGCTACTCCAACTCCATTTCAGGTTTTATATATATGAAAGAAAAGGGTTCTATAGACGATTAAGGAGGTAAAACCGAATCCGAGGAAGGTTACAGAAAGAAACAAGATCCATTCCAGGCTTGTAGATCTGTAAGTGGAATCTTATGTTTTACTTTGTTTGTAAATTATTTAGTTTAAATTGTTGGATCTAGTTACGCCTAAGGGTTTTGGGAAATTGTGCAAATAAAACCGTAAAACCCCCTCAAAATTCAATTTTAATTGCAGAGATGTCAACCTTGTGTATTGAATTCCAGTTATGTATAAAAATCTAATGGAAGTATACTTTTTCAGGAATTTTTGTAATAATCCACTTCCTTGTTCTTCTTCCTCTTTGAATCATGTGTTCTTCATGAGTAATGGGTTTGAGAATAAAAATTATACGTAACTCAAATCCTTTATTTCCACAAAACGATTTTCTATATTTAAAGGAAAGTAGAATAAAGTAGGAACAAAAATTGTTAATATAAATGTTGGATATTCCATTTGATTTATAGAAGTAATTTGGAATTTAAGTTATAAGTTTAATATTTGGTAAATGTTGTAAGTCCTTATTCTTGTTGGAAATGATTAATGTTGTAAATCCTTATTTTTGTTGGGAATGATTCTGATTATAGGAGAAAAATGTACAATCTGAATTGCATAGTGATTGACATTTTTTACAATTAATTTATGATCTGATTCAAACGCGCGATATTATGCATGATTTTTATCTCGTGTTTGCATAATAACGCATAGTCTCCACCCATGCATTAGCCGAATTCCCTCTGAAAGTCTTACTGCGTGCACATCCTCAGACTCAGATGCTAGAGCTCATCAAAAAAATCATCTAGAAACAGGGATGGATATTTGCTCGTCCTCCTCTCCTTGGTTACCATTGCCCTAAAAGCAGAACTACTGGTTCAAAGGCTATGAATATATCGATATGAATTCAACAAAGTATGGTTGTAATCTAGTCACCACATCGAAGTTTTCAAACATTCTCAATCTACAAGCTAAAATAAGGACTAGTTACTAGAGAATTCGGTTTCACGGCCAACTATCATCCAATCAAAAGCGACCCACTTTTGAATATCAAGGAATTTCAACCAACTTGGAAGATCATTGCTAGGGATGTAAATGTCCTATCTACATATCCTCACCAAAAAACCTCTCGCAACCATTGTGTTCTTTATCCGGCACATTAATTCCTAGACCTTGGTATTAAATCGAATTAAGCATAAAGCAATTAAAGCAAATATACTAACAAATAATAAAACATGACTCGATGAGATGAACTTTGATGAATCTGTATAATGCCAAGTATAGAAAAATCATGCTATAATGTTGCCCACCTTATGGCTCAAAATTAAACTCCACAACGCCACAATCATACATAGTATTATCCTTTGACGATTAAACATGGTATGTTACACACATATAATCTAACTAAGCCTCTAACATGGTAGATCACAATCAAGAATGCCAAATTAATTATTTCGAGTCATAATCTCAGCTCGATCCAACTAACCATAAGATCAGATGAAGCGCTGAAAATTCGACGTCATAATAAAGCATGTATGGAAACACCATTAGTTAAAAGCATATCCCGAGTGGTAGAGTCATTTTTTCTCTTTCGTCAAGATTGAAACATGAATGACAATAATGAACATGCCCATACGATTTTTCCTATATAGCAAGACAACCTTCTTCATTGGGTACAAGCTCGAACATTGTCATCTCCCTGGCCAACTCCTTAAATCCATTGTCTGCTAACTGAATAAAACCAATCGCTTTCCAAGTTGACCGCTAAACTCAGTAATAAACTTTAATCTTTCCCGTGTGAAGTAGCTATAGTAGAATGGATCGTACTTCAATAGTACATCAAATTCGATCATATACTCTTACATGAAAATGTCGCCTAAATCAGCAAACTCATCACTTAGCACTGAGTTTAGATAAGTTGAGATTTTTTTCCAAAGTTAACCATGAAATAATCTTGAGCGGATTGATCCCAAATAAATCGAAGATATCAGGACTCCTAACCATAGGTATATCCTTGTAACAATTTTAATGTGAACTTGTACCTCACTATACTACCTGACTCCTAGATGTTAAGGAAACCAATGGTAGAAACCAAACACGACTTGCACCAATGAATATTTCTTCTTGCAGTATGTCATTCAAAAAGGCATTGTTGACATCCAGGTGCCTGATTTTCCTATTATTATTCAAAGCTATTGTCAAAATAAGCCAAATAGTCGTGGGCTTCAATACTCGAGAGAAGGTCTTATTGAAATCAAATTCATATTCTTGTGTAAATCCTTTTGCAACAAGTCTGGCTTTATATCTATTTATTGATCCATCTGAGTATCATTTCGCCTAGTCCACTTGTATCTTATTATTTAGCAGTTAGACTATTTTCCATGTGTTGTTGTTAATGAGGGCCTTGTACTCTTCATCTGTTGTACTTCTCCAGTCTTTGCTTTTGATTGATTGACTGTAATTTTCTGGTTCATCTTTAGCAGTGACTACAACATATGTTTTTGGCTTAAAAATTCCTCTTTTGGCTCAAGTCATCATTGGATAGATTGTTTGAACATGTGCTAACTCTGATGGTACATCTCTTTGTCTTGTATGACTTATGGCTTGATTTGAGTCATGTGTTGTCACATCATTGTTGGTATGATCTTCTACCTATTCATCTTACCTATTTATGTTTCTTTGTTTATTTGTTGTAGGTGATTGATAGACATAGCTGGGTGGTTCAAATGATCTTTGATCTGACTGATCATATACAGGAAGATCATGTCCTAAGCATCAGTAGCCTCAACACTGTCTTCTTATTGCCATATATAAGTGAGGCTAGAGAGATCAGGTAAAGAAACTTTTAGGTTGTATGCTTTACCTCTAGTTCTTATGTCTGATCTACTCTATAGGAAAACATTTTCATCAAAAATAACATGCCTACTTATAAATATTCTCTCATGTTGATCTATGCACTTGTACCTTTTTTGGTTCACACAGTAACCAATAACGGTCTATTTATAATCAAACTTGTTAGCGTTATATGGTTTTAGATGGAGGAAGCATAGACAACCAAATGTCTTTAGACTTTGGTAGTATGGTTTGACATTAAATAATTTCTCTAAGAGTGTAATTCCCTTTAGCACTTTAGTTGGCATCCTGTTTATTAAGTAAACAATAGAATTAAATGATTTTGGCATAAATTTTAAAGGTAAGGATGCTTGTTCTAGGAGTGGCAAACCAGACTCAACAATATGCCTATGCTTCCTCTCAACTAACCCATTTTGTTCATAGGTATATGACATGTTACCATATTAATTATGCCTTTCTTTTTAAAAAATTGATTCATGTTGAAAAAATAAAAGAAGAACATAAGAAATGAGAGAGAGCAGACATTTTTATTCATTCAGATACATCTATAACATACGCAAGCTCTCTATTTATAGGCTTTACATGTCTCATCAATTACAATAGTGTCCCTTGCATTAAGCGTATTCACCCTTAAAAACATATATTTTACAACACTCCCCCTTGAATATGCGTATGCAAAGATGATAAGATTGATTGCCTCATTAAAAACCTTTTTATGAAAAAACCCTGTGGGAAAAATCATAAACAAGGAAAAGAGTACAATTTTCATCTCTAGGTAACATATTGACAATGTTCCAATGAGGGTTGATACTTCTGGATCAAAATAATGCCTCGTTAAAAACCTTACTAACAAAAACCCAGTGGGAAAAATATTAGTGAAGGAAAAGAGTACACTATAGCATTATATATGCTCCCCCTGATTTGTAACGCATTATTCAAATAGTTTGGTGATGCAAACGACGCATACCAATTTTATAAACCATCTTCTGAAATGTTGACTTTGGAAGTGCTTTGGTGAATAAATCTGCTGGATTTTCTTGAGACTGAATTTGCTTCACTTCTATCTTATTGTCTTTTTGAAGTTCATGTGTGAAGAAGAATTTGGGAGAAATGTGCTTCGTCCTATCACCCTTGATGTATCCTGCTTGAATCTGAGCTACGCATGCGGCATTGTCTTCATAAATAATGGTTGATCTTTCTGTAGTTGAGGGAAGTTGACATGTGTTTCGAATATGTTCGATTAATGATCTTAACCAAATACATTCTCGACTTGCTTCATGTAGTGCTAATATTTCAGAATGATTAGACGATGTTGCTACCAACGTTTGCTTTGTAGATCGCCATGAAATAGCTGCATTACTGTTAGTAAACACATATCCAGTTTGTGACCTTGCTTTATGTGGATCAGAAAGGTAACCTGCATCAGCATAACCAACTAGAATCGGATTATTGCCTGTGTTAGAATAAAATAAGCCCAAATCTGTGGTTCCTCGCAGATATCTCATGATATGTTTTATGCCATTCCAGTGTCTTTTAGTTGGTGCAGAACTATATCTTGCTAGAAGATTGACTGAAAATGCAATATCTGGTCTCGTGCATTGGGCTAAATATAACAATGCACCAATTGCACTGAGATATGGTACTTCTGGACCAAGTATATTTTCATCATCTTCTTTTGGTCGGTAAGGGTCCTTTTTAATATCTAGTGATCTGACAACCATAGGTGTACTAAGTGGATATGCTTTATCCATTTGAAAACGCTTCAGGATTTTCTCAATGTAATTTGATTGATGGATTAATATGCCATTTTTACTGTGCTCAATCTGTAGACCAAGACAGTATTTGGTTTTTCCAAGATCTTTCATTTCAAATTCCTGTTTTAGGTAATCTATTGTTTCATTGATCTCTTCTGGAGTTCCAATCAAATTTATATCATCAACATATACCGCTAAGATAACAAATCCCTTTACCGATTTCTTTATAAAGACACATGGACAAATGAGGTTGTTTTTGTATTCAGCTTTTACTAAATATTCACTAAGACGGTTATACCACATTCTTCCAGATTGTTTCAAACCGTATAGTGATCTTCTCAATTTTAATGAATACATTGACTTTGATTTTGCTTCAGGAAATTTATATCCATCTGGGATTTTCATGTAAATATCGGTATCTAATTCACCGTATAGATAAGCTGTCACAACATCAGTCAATCTTATGTCAAGCTTCTCAGAAACTACAAGGCTTATTAAATATCGAAATGTTATGACATCCATAACAGGAGAGTATGTTTCTTTGAAGTCAAAACCTGGTCTCTGCAGGAAACCTTGTGCAACAAGCCTTGCTTTGTATCTCACAACTTCATTTTTATCATTTCGTTTTCTAACGAATACCCATTTGTAACCGAATGGTTTAACACCTTCTGGTGTTTTCTCTATTGGTCCAAATACACCATGTTTTTGAAGCGAATGTAACTCAACCTGAATAGCATCTTTCCATTTTGGCCAATCTTGTCTTTTTCGACATTCATATATGCTAGTTGGTTCATTATCATTATTCTCATTATAGTCATGACTTTCAGTTATTTCAGTAGCTACTGCGAATGAGAATACATCATCAATTGTTATTTTACTTCGATCCCACATTTCTCCATAATTCGTATAGAATATTGAGATCTCATTATTATTAGGTACCATTTTATTTTCGGAAGCTTCTATTATTTCTTCTGGGATAATAGTTCCTTCACTGATTTTAGGAGAATTGAGATTTTATTTTGAGTTATCCTTTGGATCATTCATAACCTCTTCGGGAGGTTTGCTAATTGATGATTTTTCATTAGACTTTCTTTTTCTAGGCGCCAAGTCTTTTGAACCTATCGGTCTTCCACGTTTTTGTCTAGCTTTAGATTCATTTGCTGCTATCGGTCCTTCGGGGATTTCAATTCTAGCTGGTGTATTTGCTGCTGGAATGTGAGATTTAGTTATTTTTGCAGCATCATTAAATGCATCTGGCATTTGATTTGCAATATTTTGAATATGCAAAATTCTATGTACCTCGTATTGACATTGTTTGGTACGTGGATCCAAATGAAACATAGAGGGATTATTCCATGAAATTTCACGCCGTTCTACTGGAACGGTCTTTTCTCCCCCTAACGGCGGGAAATTTGACTCATCAAATTTGCAATCTGCAAATCTTGCAGTAAATACATCACTCGTAAGAGGTTCAAGATAACGAATTATCGAAGGTGAGTCAAATCCCACATAAATTCCCAACCTTCTTTGAGGACCCATTTTAGTACGAAGTGGGGGATTAATGGGTACATGCACAGCGCAACCAAATTTTCGTAGATGTGAAATATTTGGCTGGGATCCGGTTAAAAGCTGTGATGGTGAAAACTGATGATAAGCCGTTGGTCTAATTTTAATCAATTTGGATGCATGCAAAATTGCATGTCCCCAAGCTGTAACAGGCAGCTTTGATTGCATAAGCAGCGGTCATGCAATAAGTTGCAAACGCTTAATTAATGATTCTGCCAGACCATTTTGAGTGTGAACATGAGCTACTGGATGTTCAACTTCAATTCCCAGTGACAAACAATAATCATCAAATACTTGAGAAGTGAATTCTCCTGCATTATCTAATCGTATTGATTTAATTTGATGATCGGGGAAGTGTGCTCTTAATTTAATTATTTGAGCAAGTAATTTGGCAAATGCCATGTTTCTAGTAGAGAGCAAACATACATGTGACCAACGAGTTGATGCATCAATTAAGACCATAAAGTATCTAAATGGCCCGCAAGCGGGATGAATCGGACCGCATATATCACCTTGAATTCTTTGCAAAAATGCTGGAGATTCAGAGGTGATCTTACTGTATGAAGGTCGAGTAATTAATTTTCCTTGTGCACATGATGTGCACATGTAATCATTTGGTAAATTCAACTGTTTTGGTAAATCATGCCCATTTGAGTTCTTAGCAATTTTGCGCATCATAGTTGATCCAGGATGACCTAAACGATCATGCCAAAGAATCAATTTCTTTGTATCTATGAGCTTCTGGCTCATGTTTATAAAATGAGATTCAACTATGCCAATTTTGGTAAAGTATAATCCAGTTGAAATTGTACCAAATTTTTCTAAAATAAGCTTCTGGCTTTCAATTTTAGAAATAACACAAAGATATTCTTTGTTGTTTTCATTTATAGTTTCAATATGATATCCATTCATTCTTATATCTTTGAAGCTAAGCAGATTTCTTTTAGAATTGCT
Organism: Allium sativum; assembly: GCA_030737875.1. Classification (NCBI taxonomy): domain Eukaryota; kingdom Viridiplantae; phylum Streptophyta; class Magnoliopsida; order Asparagales; family Amaryllidaceae; genus Allium; species Allium sativum. The sequence goes on from CM060915.1 coordinate 282,600,608, forward strand.
TGAATATAGTGCATTTTGAATGAATATATGTGTACCATTTGGTAATACTATATGGGCTCTTCCGGACCCTTCAATTATATTGGCTGAACCAACAATAGTTGAAACTTTATATGAAATATTTTCAGATAATTCAGAGAAAAACTTCGGGTTTTTCAATATCGTATGAGTAGTTCCACTATCAACCAGACAAATATCATCGTTTAAACATTGTCGATCCATACCTTAAGAATTAAAAACAATACAACTAGTCAATAACTGGAAAAAAAAACTTATAAATATAAATAAATATCCATGAGAATAAACTAGTCATCATGTCCAACATTACACATTATTTCTGCAGTTCCATAAGAAAATACTAAAGGAAAAGAAAAAACAAACAAACAAAAGTTCCAAACTAATACATGCTGAAAAGAAACAAACTGAAAGTCATATAATAAGCTTCAGGCTACTTATTGGTTGGTTCGGTCATCTCTTCAAATATTGCATTCAAATTTTCGTCGCTGAACAAATTCCCATCATAGTCTTCGAAGAAATCATCTAACTTCAGGTCAGTGTTATCGGACAATCCCTCAGTGTTATTTGTCTCGATATTCTTCGATTTATGATACTCTTCGATTGTTTTCTTTGATGATCTACATGTCCGTGACCAGTGACCAGTACGCCCACATCTGTAGCAAATTTCCTCATAATGCTTCTTATTTTCAGCAGCTGAATTATTGCTATTTTCAGGCTCATTTTTCATTTGTTGTTTAAAATTAGTAGTTTTGTTAACTCCAAAACCACTATGACCACCTCTGCTGGGGTTGTATCCACGTCCACGTCCACGACCACGTCCTCTACCTCTTCCTCTTCCTCTGCCTCTGCCACGACCTCTTCCGGAGTGGGCAAAGTTAGCATTAACTTCAGGTAATGCAGCTGAACCAGTTGGTCTTGAGGAGTGGTTTTTAAGAAGTAGTTCATTGTTTTGTTCAGCAATTAACAGGCATTCAATGAGTTCAGAATATTTTGTAAAATGACGCTCTCGATATTGCTGCTGTAGGAGCACATTCGAAGCATGAAATGTTGAGAAGGTCTTTTCCAACATTTGCGCATCATCTACCTTTTCTCCACATAATTTTAGTTTAGAAGTAATTCTAAACATAGCGGAATTATATTCCCTCACGGTTTTAAAATCCTGAAACCTCAAGTTCAACCATTCTTGCCTTGTATTTGGAAGTATGACCGTCTTCTGGTGGTCATAACGCTCCTTCAGGGAGTTCCATAAGTGGAGAGGGTCTTTTTCAGTTAAATATTCTGATTTTAAATCATCGTGGATGTGGCGTCTTAAAAATATCAAAGCCTTTGCTTTGTCCTGCTGGGACATATTATTGCCGTTTTTAATGGCATTCTCTAAGCATTGAGATTGTAAATGGATTTCGGCATCCAGTATCCATGACAAATAATTGTCTCCAGAAATGTCCAATGCTTTAAATTCGATTTTAGCAATATTTGACATTTTGCGAACTACACAAAAAAAATTGCACTAAATAAATTATACGATAATAATAACGATAAAATAAATAGCATCACAAACAGATCTACATAGCATTTGTAAATAAGTCGTTGAGCGACCAAAACATGCGTGAGCACAAATCATACAACAAGTTACATAATATATACATCAACTGAGAACGTCTCAAATACGACTACATGAACTAACAAGCATTAATAATATTGTATAGAACGTACATGGAACATTAATAGTATTGCGCAGAACATTCAAAGTTTTCAATGATTGTACAGAATAGTAATAATATCAATAATATTGATTTCATTGGCCTGCATGGACCGAAAGCTAGCAGGTAGAAAAGAAATAATCTATGCTGAAGACGAACAGGTAATCAAAGACTTTCATCCAAACAACAGTTTTGTTGTTGTTGAGAAGATAAAGAAGTGACTGAATCTTATATCAGCCAATTAACATAAATTATATATTGTTCACATGTTCAAAAGTGAACATCAAAATCCAAATGCAACATTACTGTACATTGAGAGAAAAAAAAAACTTATATATCATGACCACATGCATGCGCCAGAAGGGAAAATGATACATCCATTTTTCATGAAATGATACAGACCATGCAAAAGAAATAATAAAATAGATGGATTGGTACATGCATCTATTTGGTAGCATACACATCAACATAATAGAAAACCAGTAATAAAAGTAAATTAAGAGAATCACCTTAGTTGGAAAGTAAATAGCGAGAGTTGGTAGAGATATAACGATGGAAGAAGTATTTATGTAGCTTGAGCTATCCTACGGAAATAAAACTGTAGATAGTATTTATAAATAAAATATCCCTGAATATTGGTAGACCGAGTAAGTAGGTAAGATAACACATAAAAATAGCACCGTTAGTACCAGAAGAGAAAAAGTAATACCCTGGAGCAAAAGAAACGGTACACCGACTAAAAGTCAGACTTTTCATAAAAAAAATATTTGAACTTAGACAACAGGTGATAACGTAGCATGGAAAAATAGAGAAATCAAATTTTGTTGATTTAAAAACAGAAATCGTGCTGATAACGTGTTGCAAAAATAAAAGAAGAACATAAGAAATGAGAGAGAGCAGACATTTTTATTCATTCAGATACATCTATAACATACGCAAGCTCTCTATTTATAGGCTTTACATGTCTCATCAATTACAATAGTGTCCCTTGCATTAAGCGTATTCACCCTTAAAAACATATATTTTACAACAATTCAAGGAATTATACTCCAGATCCTCCATCAGATTGAATCATTTTAACATGCGTATTTACTTGATTTTCAATCATTCTAATGAAGTTCACTACAACATTGTATGTTTGAAATTTGGCTTTTAGAAAATATATCCAAGTAAATCTAGTATAAACATCAACGAATTATATGTAATATTTATAGCTAAAATTTGAGCATACTAGGGCTGGACCCCATAAATCAGTAGCAATCAACTCACAAAGGTTAGAATATTGTGTTAAGATTTAATAAAAGATAACTTATGACTCTTACCCATCTCACAATAAGTACAAACATATGGTAGTTATATTGTCAAAAAAAAAAATTTTTATCAAGAAGTATTTTCTACAATATTGGCACTTGGATGACCAAGTTTGTAGTGCCATAAATCAAAGGTACTTTTGTTTTGGTTGCCATCATTCAAATCACAAGTATTGTAGCATTGTTCGTCTTTTACAGTGTGGTCGCAGTTATTGAAATTAAACTTGGTTATGCCTATTCACTGCATCACCTTGTTCCGTAATTAGTATGTCTCTAACCAAACATTATTTAGGGTAAAATTCAAAATACATATTGTTGTCCTTAGCAAATTGAGACACACTAATTACATTTTTCTTGATTGTAAGAACTATTAACAAATTATGTAAGAATGATTGCCTCTTACCCGTTACACTAGCACTGTCGGTATGGGATATGTTGATGCACTTACCATTACCCATGCTTATAGTCTAATTACCTTTGTATTCCTTGCTGCCAATATTCAAATTATCAATATTGTTTGTTTAGTTGCCCCTGAATTTGGACACCAACATTCATCATGTATATGCTCCAGACTTGCATTTACATTCTGATTTCTTGTAGCATCACTTTGAATGTTTATGTCCTCTTGCACTTGAGAAATATTAACACTCGGGTTTGTGTTTCTTTGATTATTATTGCTCGGGTTCACAGCATAATTTGGGTCAAACCTGAAAGAGAATTTTAGTGCAGTATGTACTACTTTTTCACAAATCTGACATTTTGGTTTGTTGTTGTTGTTGTTGTTCCACGTTCCGCTTCCTCTGGATCTGTTGGAGGTGCTTCCCGTTTGAAAGGTTTGACCGTGCTTGATATTATTATTTCCTTGATTTATGTTCTTGTTATTGTTGGGTGCATAGTTAACATTAAGATCAAATTCTTTAGATCTCTTGCTCTCAAGTTTTGCTTTATTTGACAGCAGAATTGAGTACACATCATCTAATGACAAGAATTCCTTTTATGATGCAATAATGGTTTCTACAGCCTTATATTCATTACTTAATCCATTTAAAATGACAGAAATTTGTTCAGATTCAGGTGGTTTATGTCCTGCAATCTCCAACATATTACATATGGATTTAATTTTACTCAGATACTCCCTTATAGTAATATTATACTTTTTTATTTTCTGAAGTTGCCTCTTGTAGAACATTACTTTTGTTGCAAACTGGTTATTGAAAACATTCTCAACGGTTAACCGTATGTCATTTGCACTTTTACATCCAATCACTTATGGTAAAAGTTTTCGACTGGTTGATGATAAAAGCCACGAGCTAATTAACCTTCCTTGTCTATGCTACTTGGTATAATCTTCATTGTTAATGACTCTGTTGGTTTGATATGTGATGAACTTAGGTGGGACAGGCAGTGTACCGGTGACAAATCCTTCCAAGCCATACCATGGAACTACAATTTCAATTTGAAGTTTCCATAAATGATAGTTATTCCCATCAAGTTGGACTATAATTTTATGATTGGGGGCTAATTGCAGTTTTGAGAAGCTTGTCTACAGTAATGATACTCTCCATTATGCCAGTCATATTATCTAAAGCTGATGATGTAGAATCATTTGCCATGATGCAAGAATGTCGAGAAATGATCAATAAATATAATCAGGTGAGAAAGAAAATTTCTCTGAAAACACAGCAGCAATTAGGTAATTCAAAATGATGCAATTTCTTTTTGGTTGGGTTCCTGCTAAGGCACTAGTGATGTTCAGGTCATTTTCTTGATTCCTTGAGGTTTTTTTTTTTTTTGACAAACTGAAGGTGAATTTTGACTGTCAAATGAAGTCACACATTTGGGCTCTAGTGAGACATTCATAAGTGAATACAACCGGTTCAGATGATGATACAATCTGATAAGGGATCTCTAATGAATATCCAAAGCTATTAGGCTTGAAAATGTGCTCCCATACCAAATTAAGAAATGTTAAAAAATGGAACAGAATGATACTGCAGAGTTTATGTTTTGGAGATAATGCAGAAATGATTCTTTACTAATACTTGGTTTCGTTATCAACCGATTGTTACGGAGGTTTGCCTACTGTGGGTGTTAAATCGACTTCGTCGGAAGCCAAATCTTCACGCCTTCTTTCTCTCATGTTCCATCGTATTCCACACTCCCTTTTCCTCGTTCCTGCTTCTCTCTGATTTTTATTATTCAAATTCCATATTTTTCGATAATTCCAATTATAAATTGTCAATGTCCATATCCATATCTTTAAAGGCGACTTAGCGGAGGTCAACGACGGGCCTGTAGTGGGTCCCTCATCCTCGTTGGATCTGAAACGCTTTCGCAAATTCCAAGAACTCTAAAAAGCTTCTGTCCTTCAAAGTTTCGATCTTTTCCAGAAATGAACGGGAACGTTTGAAAAGGCAACTCATTAGCAGCAGGTTAGAAGAGTTATTTTACGAGTGGATTCGTTAGGGTTTAGATCTAAAAAAATTGACGATGGGATGATGAAAAGCTATGGGCAGATTTTGGGCAAATTGATGAAGAGTAAATCCAATTCCAATGCATGCAGGTTTTTGACCCAATTATAGTGAAGGTAGATTTCAGACAAATTGATGTAGGTAGATTTTGGTTCAATGCTCCAGTTGATACAGCCAATCTGGGTTTGGATGATTACCATAAGATCATCAAATTTCCTATGGATTTAGGGGCTATTAAACCCAAGTGCAGTAAAGGCTTTCATGGAAATTTCTTAAATATTCCAAGTATCTTTTTAACGGTTCTGTCAATGATATGTTTTGTCCTCACAACTAAGCGATTCCTATTTATTTGGCATATATAGTTGCAAGCTAAAATTGGAAGCTTTACCTGTGCTCCTCTCCTTGAAGATTGTAATCAATATGAATTTTATTTACATGTTTCTGAATGTCACCACTATATGTTGGGATCTTAAAAATTCAACCTTGAATTAGAGAAGGGGATCAAGAAATCAAGAGTTTACCTACTAAGGTATTATACTAACTTGAACCTTTCATTTGATGCATTATGCCGTAAAAAGTGTTGTCTCCGCATTCATTTTTCAAAATCATTTTCATACAAGAGATTCATTAGCAAATTGTTCTTGATAATACTCATATGCCAAAGTGATACAAAAATGGAACCTATATCCATACGGACTATCTCTTACACTTACAACAATATCAAATCTGGTTCTACCATTTTATTGTTCGTTTTAACTGCGTTTATGTACCTTTTGTTAACGTAATTAATATTCTCTTAAGGGCAATATTGTATTTTGTGTTATGTTTAGCCTATATATAAAGGCCTCTTGTACTGCTTTAGGGTTAACACTTTTCTCTTCTTGTAGCCGTCATCTGCTTTATACTGTAATGGTGAAGATGAATAAATGAATTGCTTTAGACCTCTTTATTAGATTTATCATGGTATCAGAGCCAATAAATTCCTCTCAGCAACCATAACTTTCTTCTCAGCATCTTGTCCAGATCTCGTCCTCAAGTTTCACTCTCGTTCTCAATTCCAGACCCGTACAGACCAACCCATCCAGATCCGAAGATCCATTAATCTCGTCCCCAAACCTCTCAGCAACCCGTCCCCAAACCTCTCAGCAACCCGAAGACCTGTAGGAGCTCCAGACCCGAAGCACTCCAATTCCGCCGTTCCAGAATCAGACCCGAACCCCAATTCCAAAGCCGAACCCAGACCAGAACCCGAAGCACCCCAATCTGTAGCCCAGAGTCGACGTTCACTATAGCCGACGTTCACTATGCCCAGACCCGAACCCGAAGTTCACTGTAGCCGACGTTCACTAACCCGAAGTAGATCCCAGACCCGAACCCGATATTGAAAGTTGAGTTTGTTCTCTGTGCCCAGACCCGAACCCGAAGTTGGGTTTGTTTTTGTTTTTGCTTTTTCAGAGACGAAGTATTTATTTGATCTGTGATTTCTTTAAAATTTTTTTTAATATGGATGAAGTTAAAGATGATTCACTCCAAGCTATTAGTGTTCAATTAGATGGTAAAAATTATGCTTATTGGAGTTATGTGATGAAATTTTTTTTGAAAGGTAAACAAAAATGGGGTTATATTTCGGGTGCCATTGTTAAGCCTGTGGATAGAACAGCTGCTAATTATGTATCTTTGTTTGACAAGTGGGAGATTGCAAATTCTAAAATTATTACTTGGATTAATAATTCAGTCAAGCACTCGATAGGTACTCAATTAGCAAAATATGAAACAGCTAAAGAGGTTTGGGATCATCTTGCTAGATTGTATACACAGTCTAATTTTGCAAAACAGTACCAATTGGAGTCTGATATTCGTGCTCTGCAGCAGAAAAGCATGAGTATTCAGGAGTTTTATGATGCTATGACAGACTTGTGGGATCAGTTGGCGCTCACAGAATCTGCTGAATTACGCGCCTTTGGACCTTATATTGCTCGAAGAGAAGAACAAAGATTGGTACAGTTTTTGATGGCTCTTCGTGACGAATTTGAAGGACTTCGTGGGTCTATTCTACATCGTCATCCGCTACCTTCTGTTGATTCTGTTGTTAGTGAACTTTTAGCAGAGGAAATTCGTCTTCAGTCTTCTGTTGCAAAGGAAGTCTCTACTCCATCAGTCTTTGCTGTGCCTCCACGACCAAATTCAAATTCACAAGTCAGACCTTATGTTCCAGTTGCTCGTGATGAATGCAGTCTTTGTAGACAAAAAGGTCATTGGAAATCTCAATGTCCACAAAGAAGAAAGCAACAGCAGCTCTATCAGCAACCTCAGCAATTGAAAAATTTTCGACCACCAATTCCTCATAATGGACCTCCTCTTCTTCCTCGCCCTCATAATGCTCTTACAGCTCCTACTTTAGATTCTTCAATAATTGAACAATTTCAGAAATTCCTTGCATCTCAGCCACATGCTATGGCAGCCACATCTCAACAAGGTTTGTTGTCTAATTCATCAAGTATATCTTCTTCTGCCTGGATTTTAGATTCAGGCGCTTCAAATCATATGTCACCTAATTTATCCTCTTTCACTTCCTTGACTCATAAATTTTCTATGCCTGTCATGAGTGCTAGTGGTACATCTATGCCTGTACAAGGTGTTGGTTCAGTCATTACACCGTCTCTGTCCTTATCTAATGTCTATTACATTCCTAAACTTGCATTAAACCTTGCTTCTGTTGGTCAAATTTGTGATAATGGCTACTTGGTTTCTTTTTCTTCTTCTGCATGTTATGTTCAGGATCCAAAGTCACAGAAAGTGATTGGGACCGGCCATAGAGAAGGAGGACTTTATGTATTGGACCAGCTCAAAAATTCAGAGATTGCAGCTTCTGTTCCTGGTGTGGATGTTTCATCTTTTCGTTTGAGTCCGTCATCGTCTATGTTTTATTTATGGCATTCTCGTTTGGGTCATGTTTCTAAGTCTCGATTACAATTCTTAGCATCTACAGGAGTTTTGGGAGAATTGAAAACTCATGATATTTCTGATTGTAGTGGTTGTAAACTTGCAAAATTTTCTGCTTTACCTTTTCCCCAAAGTAATAATTTTTCTATTGCACCTTTTGATCTTATTCATTCTGATGTTTGGGGACCCTCTCCTGTTTCTACAAAGGGAGACTCTCGTTATTATGTCTCTTTTATTGATGACTGCACTCGTTATTGTTGGATTTATCTTATGAAATGTCGCTCAGAATTTTTTGGCATCTATAATGAGTTTCGATCTCTTATTAAAACTCAGCATGGAGCTGTTATCAAATGTTTTAGATGTGACTTGGGGGGAGAATATACTTCTCATGCTTTTAAGGAAATTCTTGCTTTAGATGGTACAATTTATCAGACTTCTTGCACTGATACTCCTGAACAAAATGGGGTTGCTGAAAGAAAACATAGACATATTCTTGAAACTGCTAGATCTCTTTTATTGTCTGCTAGTGTTCCAAGTGAATTTTGGGGAGAGGCAGCTCTTACCTCTGTTTATTTGATTAATAGAATTCCTACTTCTCATAATTCTGGCTTGTCTCCCTATGAGAAGTTGTATGGTTGTCCACCAGATTATTCCTCTCTTCGTGTTTTTGGTTCCACATGCTTTGTTCTTCTTCCTCATGTCCAACGAAGTAAGCTAACATCACGGTCTGCTATATGTGTTTTTCTTGGTTATGGTGCAGGACAAAAAGGATATCGTTGTTTTGATCCAGTCAGTCACAAGCTATATGTCTCTCGGCATGTTGTTTTTCTTGAACATATTCCTTATTTTACAATTCCTGGTCGTACTCACAATATATCTATGTCTGATCTTGTTCATATTGATCCTTTCACTGCTGATGATGATGAGCCACCTCCTGCTGAAAATCCACACACTTCCATTGACTCAACAACCACTCAATCACCTTCTGAGACAGTAGATGCTAGTGAACGTCGATATCCTATCAGAAATCGTCATTCTACTAGACGACCTGATTTTGAATACTCTTGTCTTTCCAGTTCATTTTCTTCATTTCTTGCTTCTATAAATTGTCTCTCTGAGCCTTCATCTTTCAAAGATGCTGTTCGTGATCCTCACTGGCAACGTGCTATGGCTGAGGAGCTGACTGCTCTTCATCAGACTCATACATGGGATTTAGTACCTCTTCCTGCAGGAAAACGTGCTATTGGTTCTCGTTGGATCTATAAGATTAAAACTAAAGCTGATGGATCTATTGAAAGGTATAAAGCTCGCTTGGTTGCTAAAGGTTATTCTCAAGAATATGGTATGGATTATGAGGAGACTTTTGCTCCTGTTGCAAAAATGACTACAGTTCGAACTCTTATTGCGGTTGCTTCTGTTCGTCACTGGAATATTACTCAAATGGATGTTAAAAATGCCTTTTTGAATGGAGATCTTCATGAAGAAGTCTATATGATTCCTCCTCCTGGTATTGATCATCAACCCGGTGAAGTCTGCAAACTTAGGAAAGCTCTCTATGGTCTCAAACAGGCTCCCCGTGCTTGGTTTGAGAAATTCTCTACTGTGATTACTTCTCTTGGTTTTTGCTCAAGTAACCATGATTCTGCTTTGTTTGTCAAGTGTACCTCGTCTGGTCGAATTTTGCTTTCTCTTTATGTTGATGATATGATTATTACAGGCGATGATGTTGTTGGGATTAATTTGTTGAAGTCTGAATTGACTCGAAGTTTTGCTATGAAAGACTTGGGTCCCCTTCGTTACTTCTTGGGTATTGAAGTTGCTTCTTCTCCAAAAGGTTATCTTCTTTCTCAATCCAAGTATATTTCTGACATCTTCAAGCGCGCTCGTCTCTCAGATAATAAGACTGTTGATACTCCAATTGAGCTCAATGCTCGATACTCTATTTCTGATGGATCTCCATTGCCAGATCCTAATCTTTATGGAACGATTGTTGGAAGTTTGGTTTATCTCACTATCACTCGTCCTGACATTGCATATGCTGTTCACATAGTCAGCCAGTTTGTTACCTCTCCTACTACAGTTCATTGGGCTGCTGTTATTCGCATTTTGAGATATCTCCGTGGCACTCAGTTTCAGACTCTTTTGCTTTCTTCTACTTCATCTTTAGAGTTATGTGCTTACTCTGACGCAGATTGGGCTGGTGATCCTACTGATCGCAAATCCACTACTGGCTTTTGTGTTTTTCTAGGAGATTCTCTAATTCTTGGAAAAGTAAGAAGCAGGACGTTATATCTCGGTCTTCGACAGAGGCAGAATATCGTGCTATGACTTCTACTACTTGTGAAATTGTTTGGCTACGATGGTTGCTTGCTGATATGGGTGTTTTCTTGCAAGGACCAACTCCTTTGTACTGTGATAATAAAAGTGCTATTCAGATTGCTCATAACTCAGTCTTTCACGAAAGGACCAAGCATATTGAGATTGACTGCCATATTACTCGCCATCACCTTCAGAATGGCACTTTGACGTTGCCATTTGTCTCTTCCTCCTTGCAACTTGCAGATTTGTTCACTAAATCTTTGTCATCTTCACGTTTCCGGTTTTTGACTGACAAACTCTCGATGCTCATTGCTGTCGCATCATGAGTTTGAGGGGGGATGTTAACGTAATTAATATTCTCTTAAGGGCAATATTGTATTTTGTGTTATGTTTAGCCTATATATAAAGGCCTCTTGTACTGCTTTAGGGTTAACACTTTTCTCTTCTTGTAGCCGTCATCTGCTTTATACTGTAATGGTGAAGATGAATAAATGAATTGCTTTAGACCTCTTTATTAGATTTATCACCTTTGTGCAAGTTTACCCTCCTTTTTTTATTTTATGATATTTCTAGTTAGTACTATTTCTATCTTATTAAAATGATTAAGAAACCATCATTGTTATATATGTTTGCAAAATTGTAAATTAGGGGTGTATTAGAGAAAAATTAATAAATTATGTGATGTATTTTTTATAACTCCAAACTGAATTTAAGATTCGAATCCACTCGCAGTTTTAAAGCTATTTCAGATCTCACATAAAAAACCCGCGATCTAGATGGTTTCGTTCTAGAAAATCAAATTGGCATCCAGTTTATTAGTTAATGTATTTTCGAGTTTATTGGAAAATTATCAGTTATGAATTTTTATTTCAATTCAGTTATGATATTCTGCATTTTGTTAATATTACAAAGTTTATCTTTTTTTTTTTAAATCCCTTGTCAGCTGCATATTTTTGACATGTTTCTATCTTTGATTTTTCTATCTGACTCTAGTGTCTCTATCTTTGCTGTGAACTTTAAATGGATTCTTATGATCTCATCATATAATTTTCTTTTTCTTTGGTGTAGGAAAAAGGAGATGCTGATTTGGTAATTCGATATTATTAAATTGCTATTAAGGTATTTGTGCTCTGCTGGTATTTTATTGCTATACGGTGTGCCAGGAATCTGTCATTTAAAATTTCATGTAAGAACTCACTTGACTAGAATTAACGTACACACACGAGGAGGCTTTATGATCTCCTCTCCTACTTGCAGGTTTTTATATGCAAAAAGATTTTGGTGACAATAATTTTTTGTTGATACAATTTATTCATTAGCAAAATATCTTTTAAATATCTATCATACTATTTTTTTTAACTCCTTATGATTATATTCGAATCAACTGAGATAAATGTTTTCGACGGTTCATATTGGCTTGCAATTTTGAAGTAATCAAATTTGTTGTGATGACTCAACTCTTTGGTTAGATCACCGCAATGATAAATATGATCATCGTAGCTCTGACATGCTTGGAGAAGGTCAGCAAATGGCTTTTGGCTGAGTATTGGTTTCGTTTTTTTTCTATGAAAATGATGGCAAAAATTACATCAACGTTTATGTGTCATCATTACTAGTAGAAGTTTGTTTCTTTTATGCCTTATTGAATGGGCCTCTTTTGCACTCGGACCTGTACTTGATGGTTCATTTTATTCTTCTTCTATTATCAAATATATGTGTGCGTGTGAATTCGATTTTCTAATGCTTAAGTTGCTTTGAATTTTTTTGTTTTGTTGGCAGCTTCTACTCCCAAGTCACACTATCAAAAAGCAGTTGGATTCACCTTCCTGGCTATGCATTGTTTTCAGAATGAGCGATATTCTCTTGTTGGATATCAGAGATCCCACTGACATCAGTTCTATTCATCGAGTTGACCTTGATTCATCTTCTGTAATTGAGGAACAAAGTCCTTTTGAGTATCCAGTGAAAGATACCTTTGTTGACGATGATGTTATGTCTAACGATGAATAAAATATGATGTTAAAAAAAAAAAATGAAAATCTCTTAAGGCAACAGCAGTATAAATTTGAACTTTATGTGCATGTGACGAGGTATTGGCCATGATAGATGTATAGAATGATATTTTTTGGTTAATTTATATCTTTTACTGCTTCTACCCCTTGGAATTATGCACCGAGTTCCTAAAGTCTGATTCCATGCAGGATATGAGATACGTTGCAATGTTGATTTCTATAAGATTAAGAATGAGGACGATGATATATACGAACAAAAATCTAAATGACTTGTTATGGGCTCCTCATTTTTTTTAGTGTTAGGGTCGTCTGTATTGAGTATATAAATGAAAATAATTAAACTGTGGTGCCAAAGGCACCCCAATATGCTTTTCCTAATACCGTAACTAAAAAATACCACAAAATAATATATTCCCCTCTTTCTAATACCAAACAATTAAAAATGGGGGCTACAACCGTATTTCTCTTATTTCTCCATCTCTAACACAAATTTTATTGAACAATATTCAATGAATTTTTTATGAAGCATGAACATTCCAGCTATATTACTAACACAAATATAAATCACTATATCTAAACAAACTTACCCAAACATAAATCACTATATCACACATTTACGGTTTTCAGATCACCAAACAATCAAGATATTGCCGTACTAATTTGAATTTTCCATGTGAAATGTGTAGAAGACAATGATTGATTACCAATAAGAGAGATTAAGGTTTTCATATTAGGGCTGAATACATGATTAGTTAGGAAAATAATGGTTGAGTGAGAGATTAGAATAGAGAGGTAATGTGGTATTAAGAAACATTCAAAATTTAATGAGTTTTAATTTTTTTTTAATTGCGGTATTAGGAAGAACACATTGGGGTGCCCTTAGCACCACACTAAATAAAAGATAACTGTTATATTTGAATCAGTTATTCATTAATCGATCAAATCAAACTTCTCGTTGAAAGAAATATCAACAATAATAGAGTCCAAAGTTCATTTTTCTTTTACCTTTTTACTTTATTTCAGCAATGTTAACTATCATTAATGAAAATTATACGTTAATGTTATTTATATAAACAATGTAATTTAATAATATTTGATTTATTTATTACATTTATTCTTATATTTTTATTTTTTGATTAAATATATACAAATATGATGATATGTTTTTTTTGCTAGTATTTTTTTTTTGATTTATCCATTTACTTTTCAAAATTCATTGGTGAGTTAAAACTTCTAGAAGCTTTTTTCTGTAATGTATTAATCCTTCGTGGTATAACATATATGTACTTGAATATGCGTGATTTATACAAATACAGTGGTAAAAATTCCTAATTATCAAACTAGCGTACATATTTAAGCGTTAATGTAATTTGATCTACATTTTTCTAAATATTTTAATTTTTTTCAAACAACGTAGCTAATATTTCATCTAATTCATAATTAGAAGCAAAAATTAACGAAGATCGTTTTTTTAATCCAGTACAATTTAATGGTCGATTTTTCCCACTGTTGTACGGTAATACTAGTATAGGCTATGGTAGCAACCTATATATAATACATTATTTGGGCTAAGCGGCAAGGCCCAAGGAAAAACAAGGCAAACAAAAGATGTTACATGAAGCACAGTATAAAAAAACGCAGTCGCAACATGCTCTCTTTTCTAGCTCTATGCACGGATCGTAGGTCATACCAGTTGTCCCTCTTGGTTTTCCTGCTTAGAGCTGATGGACTTTACTATTTATGTTTTTGCCTAAAAAACTAGCACTTTCTTTCCATCTGCCTTTAATACTATTGTGATTGTAGTGCTAGTGTGCCACTAGCTGAAGTGGTTCAAGATAGCGTAATGGTTTGAATTCTTTGTCAGTGAATTTGAAATGGAACATGGTACTAAAATAGTAAACTTGGGGACTACAAGTTTACTATTTTAGTACCATGTTCCATTTCAAATTCACTGACAAGAGATAAGGTTAGAGCACTTGAATCTAGTCGATCAAACATTATGGGAAAACCATTTAATAATTATTATCCACTATGCCATAGATCACATACTAAACACCAGAGTAGTGACGCATGAAGTGCCAAAAAATATTGCTATAGGCCAAAAATTATCTGTGGCAACACTTTCTTGGTGTTGTGTTTTGTCGCGTTGCCTTAGAGTCAAAGGCAACATCTTTGCGACACTAAGGCAACATTAGTATAGGTATTGCCACAGGTACTAAATTTACAATAATGTGCCCACTAAAATCTACATCATGGGTTCATGGAATCCCCACTAAAATCTAAAGCTCGGGTTCACGGAATCCTGTTGTGGGACCCACATGCATTAATCTATGGCAACACTTTTATCATCCAATGACAACACTACATCATAGCTATGACAACATTTAACATCACATACTGCAATATTAAAACATTGGTATGTCAACATTACGTAACATACTGTAACATAACAACAATTAACATCACACTGAAATTAATAAAGAACTTTTTATTTCAAATTAACCAACAACAAAACTACTACTTTGTCAACTACAAAATAACAAAACATAGCCACTAAATTCAATTTTACAGACATTTCAATTACAAATACAGCCAGTACTAAATTCAGTAACAAGTTCTTGAACAACCTCATCACTGCCTCCTTCACCTGCATGCCTTAGTTACATTTCAGTACAAACTGAGTTTCATTTGCATTTCAGTTGCCTAACTGAGTTACATAACTGAGTTTCACTTGCATTTCATTTGCATAACTGAGTTGCATAACTGAGTTGCATTACATTTGCATTTCATTTGCAAAACTGAGTTTCATTTGCATTTCAGTTGCATTTCAGCACAATGACATTTCAGCTGCATACCTCAGTTCGTGGCCTGCATGCCTCAGTTGCAAATTGATGCATTGACTCAATTTGTTCAAAGCACAAACGATACTGAGTAAACAATTAGACAGTTACAATGTGGATAAAATCATCACTAATCAGTATTTTAGGTTTAATGGGCAATGTAGCAAAAATTATTACTAATTTGCAACGTGGCAAAAATTATCACTAATCTACAATGTGACAAAACTTAAAATTATACCTGAAAAACTGTCAATGAATGCTATTTCATGTTACTTCACTGCACTACATTGCCATGGCAACACACAAAAGAACTCCAAACATGATTCAGGATATAGCTAAAGTTGTTGCAAAGAATTTTTCTTCTTTCTCGTGTTTTCCACATTTAATGCGTATTAGGGCCAACTCTTCCTTCATATCTACCACAAATTAATCAGCTTCTTGCCCTCTTTTTCTTTTGCCACAGTCTTTTTCTTCCTTTCCACGAGCAATTACGATATAATCTTTCCTTTTTCCATCAATTTAACAGTAGTATCATCCAATTCCGCATTGCTATTGATTTTATACACTTCGTCATGCCATATAAAATATCCGCAATCGCCATTCTACACATATCTTAAATTCTTGGCTAAAACATCACTGAAAAATATGATAATTGACAAAACAACAAAAAAAAACTAATTTATACTTACCAGCCACATGCAACAACCAAAAATCTTCTTCTCCGCATTCGACCCTACCTTCACAGTCCTAATCTTCACTGGGATTTTATGGCGGCAGTTCTTTCTTGCAGCCGTTGTTGATGAATTTGAAGTAGAAATTGATTGAGCGGTCATTGAACTCGAATTGAAGGAAGAACTGAAGTGATATCACAAACTGCAAATCATTTCAGTAATATCACAAACTGCAAATGATTATGTATATACTCCATGTCATAAATTTCATGCAGTAGGCGTTCAGTCATGTATTTCATGCATTCAGTACTTGTATGCATAACCAAAACAAAACATGCACATATTTATTAGACAATCTTATACTTATACACACACCAAAACAAAGCTCACATAAAATTTTAGAAGCATGCATCATGAAAAACAATCATCGATTAGCAGTTTATTGATCCATGTGTGCAGATATATCATTGTATGACCTTTGAAGCATATCCAAGAATTACTTAAACAATTCTTGGTTAACTGTCATACAATGATGTCGGTGGTGATGCACACATCAATGTACAACAAGTGTAAACATTCATAGATGAAGTGAATTTGCACATAATTTATAACTATGCATACAAAACTTATCTAATTGGGAACTATGTGAAAAATCATGCATATGACAAACATGAAAATACTTAAAAAATGAATAATATCATGTATATGTAAGCATCCTTACGAAACCATTTTCATAAACCATTGTACA
Source organism: Allium sativum (assembly GCA_030737875.1). Classification (NCBI taxonomy): domain Eukaryota; kingdom Viridiplantae; phylum Streptophyta; class Magnoliopsida; order Asparagales; family Amaryllidaceae; genus Allium; species Allium sativum. Next base: position 282,617,637 of record CM060915.1, read on the forward strand.
TCTTATTAAGAAAGCTAGCTGTATCATGTCTCAATCATCACCGGCAACAACAACCTGGGAAACCTGAGCAGTTGTTAAAAACATGCAGCTCATATAAGGTCGATGGTCTGATTGTTCACAAGCACACTTCACTAGGAAAGTTCTATGCTATTAAATTAATTAACAACCTAATATCTGCTCAAAGAACATTTCAGCAAATCAACATACAAAAGAACCACAAATAACATAAACTAATTGTATACAACTTCAAACTGAAAAAAGTGTGGATTCACTGACAAATAATAGACAAGAAATTGTTAATTACCTAACACCAGTTATACTCATGGTGATAATAATTTCTGTTTCTCGATAGGCTAATTAATAGCGCTGATAAAAAAAGCAACAAAAACGTACATGAGAAACACAGGATAAAAAGCTAGCACCTTTCTTCTTGTATTGACTGCCGTTTGATGACGAAGAAAGGGATAAGTGGATGCGTTTGGTGAAACGACCCGCAAATCCGTACCCTTTGAGTCGACTAATAACACCACACATCCAACTCAAATTGCACAGAAATACGAACCATTATTAGAAAGAAGTTAGAGGATGAGAAATAGAAAGAAAGAAATATTAGAATAGAAGAAAACGAAGATCACAAACTCACAGCGGAACGAATAAAATATATTAGATAACATATTTGTGAAATATAAAACAGTAACTGTATATATACATACCATCATCAGAGCACAACAGTTATCTCTGGAACAGTTATAAACACCTGTTTCCAGATACCACAAAATACACAGCGGAAAGTATGATAGTCTATAGCTAACAGGTGAAGCCTCCTGCTTCAATCTCCTCCAGGTGAATCTGTAAAATCCCGTCTACTTGACTGCCCATACAAATTTGGGCACCCAAGAGTTTAGGGAAAACAAACAAAAATAAACTCTGGGTCAGTCATGGGACTGGTGTGAGTAAACTCCAATCATTTGTTTAACTTCCAAAATCCTTTCGAAAGAAAAGATAATCGTAAGACCGATCCACACATAAACACGGATGGTTTTTACCTTACGATAACCCAAAACACTTTGGAAATCATATATTATCTGATATTATAATAATGTCTAATCACAAGTAATTAAAATCTAGTAGAACGCTTGCATCTCACGCTCTACATATATAATATACAAATCAAAACTCGCAGGCACTTATTGGAGATTGGATTCCAACTTGACAAGGTATGGGACCACCTTCCGAACGTGTATCTCTAGAGGCAAATACACTGGGTTCAACAAGAACGTCTTGCAACCCGGCCCTCACATGACCGACCACTCATTTCGCTTGAGTGTATCGAATGTATACCACCGACGGTTGGGATCAGCAACCGCCTCCCGATAAGGGACAGCATCGATAGATTTAAGAACAAAAGGAATTTCTCTAGATAGGTGATCATACATCCTAATGGGTGCGACCCACATAGCCATGCTGCCTGCCCGATTTTTGTCCTTTCCTGGTTGATGAGGCTTGAGGTCATAACGTATCTCTTGACAGATCCCACCTCCATTACTTTGAATGCCACATTGTCATACCCGCCAAATCACAAATTGATTTCACCAAAAATACCACGGGTATACAGCTAAGAGAAACGAATTCCTCCGCCACCAAACGTAAGTACGTTTGAAGAGATCAACTTATGCGATCTATTGGATATACTCTGTCAGACACTCGTCCATACACGTTTGTCCTGGGACTGGACAAACCGAAGGCACTATTCTGTAAACAGGATAGCCCTTGCACAACTCCGTCTTCAATATATTCAGCATACTTGATTCGCAACGCTTATGCCAATACGGAGTGGTTCTCTGGATAATAATCCAACCGGTCTCTCCATATTAACAACGTTAAAATGGTCAAAATTTTGATAGTCGGTGAGTTAACTATCAAATGAAAACATGTCTGTGTACAAACAACGATATTATTTCCAGAAGGAAATTCTATCGACCAAACATCATTCAACGTTTATTCCTTTTAGTTCATTCATTTATTCATTTCCCTTTTCACTTTCATTTACATTCCTTATTTAATATATTTAGAAAATATACGCTATTAACATTTGAAAAACATTTCCATTATCTGTCCTCTATATTCAGAAAACATTTCTGACTCTCATTTGGAAAACATTTCCAAATCTCCTTCATTTTTGTTTTAAACAGATGTTTGAATAAACATTGCTATGCCAACTCACCATTTCACTCATTTACTAAATCCACTTAATCACTTCCACTCTCGATCCTTATCCACTTCTTAGTTAAAACTAAAGTCAATCAAGTTGGGGTATAATTACCTCTCAGACGTTAACTGAACGACATCCTTAACTTTGAATTAGTCAGAGCTCACAACTTTAAACCAAACATTGCTTACATGACTCTTGGATTTGATCTACGAACACACCCTTTTTATAAAAATACTGATTATAACGGTAACGTTATAATCGCTGTCTTCAAATGTTTGGTTTATAAAACATTGCTTTCAACAACAGCGTTAAAACCGCTGTCTAGCATTATAGAACACTTATCATAACCATAGCATTAAAATTGCTATTAAAACAGTTATTATAACGGCAGCGTTAAAATTGCTATTTAGATTTACCAAGACATTTATTATAACAGCAGCGTCTAAAATTGCTGTATATATATTAACAACATCTATTATAACAACAGCGCTAAAATCACCGTTTGGTTTTACAAAAGCATTTCTTACAAAGACAGCGTTATAGTTGCTGTTTAAAAATTCAAAAAGCATTTCTTATAACAACAGCGTTAAGATTGCTGTTTTGAATAAAATACCGTGTGCGACGCACACGCTTCCGTTGTTCATTTATAAACTCTGTTTATTTTAAACAATTCAAGCTCTCCTTTAAACATATTTATAAACTATACGTTCTTCTAACCACTTAATTCGATTTCTATAAATCCCCTTTTTTATATACCTTTTATTTGCAAAATATTTCCTTGTTTTAAACTATTTATTCTTTCATTTTAAGCATTTGAAAATCTTTCTTTAAACTTTCCTCTGTAATTTGCTAAATTCGGATCCATTTCCAAATATTGGTTTCGAAACCGATACTCACTTTCAAATATACACTCATATTTGAACTCACCTTTTAATTTAACCAATGGTTAATGATCCACTTAATTTATATCCTTATTTATAACATTTTTTTTTCTTGGTTTACCCAATGGAATAGGTTTCCATTTGCAACTCAATGAAAAAGGAATTATTTCTAATTTGGAAATAAACTCTGCTTTTAAATTTTAATTTCCCTTTTCACATTCGATGATATTTTACGGTATCTAAAATACCGGGTTCCTAAGGCCAGAGTAAACCAAACACACATATTCATCCATGGATAATGTAGCACAACATATCACCATCAAATAAAATAGTAAATAAAATGTTGAGGGATCCAGTTGGATCCCTCCAACCTGTTTCTCTGCATCCACAGATGTTAATATCATCAATAATATTATTTCACATCAAAATGAAATATCAGAACTAATGATCAATTAATGGTGTAATCCTATCAACCAATTCAACCAAATTTACCAACTATTCAACCAATCAACCATTGCACATTAAAAATATTTAAAACTCGTTTATATATAAAAATATAAACGAGAGGGAGTAAGTGAGTTTACTCACCTAGTTTTGCAGTTTGATGAGTCTTCTTTCGTTCCATTCTAATATCGAACAAACGTTCAATTTTTATCATGAATTTCCAGTAGCTTCGTTCTTAGTGAAATCAGCTTCACAATATAGCTCTGGTCGTCACGATTCCAACGTGACCGGTTTCACATGATTCTGTTAACATATGACCATGTTATGACTGTCATTATCCTATATGTTTATATAATAATAATAATTAATTACATAAGTATATTAAATTTTAACTGAATGACAAATTATATCAATTACGTTTTCACTTTGTAATTCCGGCCTGATGGATCCTCCTTTCATTTGCACGCTTCAAAACACCTGCTTTCTCGTTCAAGACCACATCACATGCTGGCCCCACTTGCTTAAACTCCTAATACAATTACACCATTACTTAGTTACTAACAAAATGGTTGGGTTATATTTGATGTTAACATTTTTGTCATGACTTAAAATGGGAATATGTGGCCGTATAAATGATTAATAGGCTAATCAAAATTAAACATTTTAATAATTGTTAACCTGTTAAACATTTAACCATCAATATGCTAATCTAAAATTCTGCCAACTAATTACTTAAACTAATTTTACCTAATAATAGCTGATACCCGTGTTAATCTGTTGACCCCTTTAAGCACTTCTCTTCCCTGCTAATCCTCCTTTCTTCCATGCTGAGATAGTTCGAATCCTGCTACTCTTTCCCCATTCTAATGATGCAAATTCTCCTGTCCATGCAGATGTTTCAAAACAAGTTTCTGATACCCCTTTTTTTCTATAACTCGTAATAAGCAGTTTCGCTTTCATCCAACAGCACTACCTTGACCCTCTTCAAAGAAAACAAATGACCAGCTCTTTCACATTTCTCCACTCATCATCATTTTGAGTTTCGTCAGTTCAATAGTTATTTGAATTGAGATTATCCCCTAATCCACAACTCAATGTTTACTAACCCTTGTACTAACTTAGTCGAAGTCAGCGATACCATCTACAACAAAATAATGTGAACGCCTTTCTCCTTCAAAAACCCCCCCGCTGCCTAGAACTGCAGATCGCCAGAGCTCCTGACGAACCCTCCACAAAAACCTCCTCCGAGAGCCGCCTCCTTGCTTCCACCGTCATGCTGAACCCTCTACCTTCCATCTGAACGCGTCGCAGGTTTCGGTTTTCAGAACGAAAACCGAAATAACTGAAGTGGTATCGAGTATTATAAAATTTATGGAGGGAAGGAGTCTTTAGCCAGAAAATTTAAGGAATCGAAAATCAAGTTTTCCCATTTAGCGATCGATTTATGTATCCTCGAAGTGGTGTGTTTCTGAAAGAAATATCCAACGATAATTGGTAAAGAGATTTAGGAATAGGGGTTGAGAATGACCATCATTTATAGAAGAAAAAAAAAGAGTATTTTATATATTTCAGTAGCTTGGCACCCACGGAAAGTAATGTGGTTTGGGGAACACGGCATGTAAAAGCTTGGTTCGCACGGAGACAAGTTGGCTTGATTCACACGGAAACGAGATGGTTTGGACAACACGCTTGGTTATGGCTTAGTCATCACGTACTAAGTACAGTTGTAGGCATTTTTTCTTTCCTCTAACTTCTCTGGACAGGTTTTGATTTGCTAACTTAATCTAGGTTGCCTAATATTCTTAATATACTATCATCTGGAAATATTTGTTTTGAAAAGTTAATTATGACGCGGCACCGGCCGTATATAATTCTGTGTACTTGAATATGAACAAATAATCATATGAATGAACAGTCTGTTTACTGATAAAAAGGCTAATCTTGGTGTAAAAAGTTATTCTGAATCCAATGGGACAAGTTTCGTCGAATTCTGACATCGTTTGAAAAAATTTCCCTTATAAAACCAGAAATGAACTCACATTTTAATTTATCACGATCACCAGATAAATCGAAACAACTCGAAACTGCGAACATCGACAATAACTTTTCGATACGAACCCAATGGCACTAGTTTCGTCACATTCTGAGACTGTTGCCCCGGTAGACTGTTTTTGGCGCGTACCGCACTGCCCTTCTGAACACCAAATTTGTTGATCTCTAAAAATAACAAACTATATACCTACCCTGACTACATCCGACGCTACGAACTCACCGGAACTGGTTTCGTGGCCTGATTCGATCGTCTGTTCAAGTTACACTCTAATATCCCTTTATTCAGTTGAATTAATTTAATTGCACTGAACGAGCGTTTACGGCTACCGTGGTTACATACGACATCGGTTTTCCACGCCACTCACCACCGTACAATAATTTAACGATACGGTCCCAATGAAACTGATTTCGTCGAAATCTGAGTTTGTTTGCAAAACGGCTATTTTAAAGGCCTATATTTAAATAGCGATTTCCATAGCGACTATTTGAAAATTTGATTTGACCATAACTAACAAATTATAACACGAAATCTAGATTTTTCTCTTTCACATGAAAATTATAATCAATATGGTTCCAACGTGTCTTGTTTCACAGAAATCCGATTTATAACGAGTTCTGTATACTCAGTTGAAGTTCAAAACTCTATATTACGAACTGCAGCGCGTTTTCGAGCTCGTTTCATAATTATATTAATAAATTAACGTTCAAACTTCGTTTTATAAATAAATTCATTATAAATCCCTATATATAATTCAAATAAAATATTTAAACCAATTTAAATATTCAGAATTCAACGGCTGAAAATCCGGGTCGTTACATTCCTTCCCCCTTAAAATAATTTCGTCCTCGAAATTGCCAAGTTAAGAAAAGATACTACATACCCTGTTAACTAGGTCCAATAATCCTTTTTGTTCACTTCTTAATTTCAGCTTAACTGAATCAATTTATTTCAATTAAAATATTCATTTATTCTTACTAACGAAAATTTTCAAAAATTCTGAAAATTTTCTAATACTTTAAATTCTGAAAAATGTCGGCAGCATCTCCTCTGCCTGGCTCAATCGGTACAACCACAATTCGCCTTTCTAGGTCTTCTCCAATCCAAAAGAAAATCAAAAAGCCAAGCGGCATGCCCCATAGGCTCATAAAATCATCAACCCAAACAATATTGTAAACATGTGCCTTTTTGTCGGGCATAATCTCTATCTCTTGTATTCGCTTCCGTTCAATATTTGCTCAACACGCATATATTTCCAATAGTTTCCCAAGTCAATTCAACTTCCACTTTATCAATCCAAGTCTGATTCTCATTTAAGCCAACCCACCTATTATACTTGAATCCAATTCCACTATAGTTTAATTCCAACAACATCATCCACTGTATATTCAACTTGTTCACACATAAGTCGAATATTTATAATCTGAATCTCAACACTTCTTTATTTACTTCATTGGAAATAATTTCTAATCTAATCCACTTTTAATTTAACTCGACTTAAGTTAAATTTCAATTCTTTTGGTACATCTTTACCAATTCATTCTATTCAACTTACACAAGTTAAATTTTAATTTCAGAATTCAAATTCCGGGTTTTATTTCAAATTAATTTGAAATCATATATATATTTATACACATATTTATAATCAACTCAATTCAAAACATTTGAATTTCTAAAACAACTTGTCCTTTTCAAACATATTTTCATTTCCAAATTACTATGGTAGCAATCCGTCACTCAGAAACTTGAAAATGAATACCGATAATGTCGCGACCCATTATCAGTACTATTTTCTCGCCACTGAAGTGATTTCAGTGCTTAATCCCTTTAAAAATCCATTTAAACCATTCTTATTCAAAAATCTCTTCAAACTAATGCCATATTACCTTTAAAATACTTCAAGGAATATTTCAAAACTTCCGGGATTTAAATTCAAATTATGGTTTGAATTAAATTTCAGTTCAGCTTATTTGTATATCCTATTCTTATACAAATTCAATTTGGTTTTATATAACCATTTCAATATTTTATAATTTCCTTTGATTGTAATAACAATCAACACATTCAATTATTTCAGAAAATTATCCCTTTATATCAAAATAACTTTTGGGCAAATTTTATCACTTACCCACTTTAAAACAATACTGAGTCGATTTGTTCTGTTCGAGAGTTTAGAAACACCTATCGATACGGTTGTACTTCCTGTATCGACCAGAATTCATAAACCACTCAACAAACCAGCCAACACAATATAAAACAATTTTTATATCAAATCTACAAATACGCGCTCATATATATATACTCAAACTCAATCTAGGGTATTACTAACCCCATCTCTACTGAGTCACGCCACAGAGCCAAGGTAATCACTTAACCTTCAGCTCTGATACCAAATGAAACGACCCGCAAATCCGTACCCTTTGAGTCGACTAATAACACCACACATCCAACTCAAATTGCACAGAAATACGAACCATTATTAGAAAGAAGTTAGAGGATGAGAAATAGAAAGAAAGAAATATTAGAATAGAAGAAAACGAAGATCACAAACTCACAGCGGAACGAATAAAATATATTAGATAACATATTTGTGAAATATAAAACAGTAACTGTATATATACATACCATCATCAGAGCACAACAGTTATCTCTGGAACAGTTATAAACACCTGTTTCCAGATACCACAAAATATACAGCGGAAAGTATGATAGTCTATAGCTAACAGGTGAAGCCTCCTGCTTCAATCTCCTCCAGGTGAATCTGTAAAATCCCGTCTACTTGACTGCCCGTACAAATTTGGGCACCCAAGAGTTTAGGGAAAACAAACAAAAATAAACTCTGGGTCAGTCATGGGACTGGTGTGAGTAAACTCCAATCATTTGTTTAACTTCCAAAATCCTTTCGAAAGAAAAGATAATCGTAAGACCGATCCACACATAAACACGGATGGTTTTTACCTTACGATAACCCAAAACACTTTGGAAATCATATATTATCTGATATTATAATAATGTCTAATCACAAGTAATTAAAATCTAGTAGAACGCTTGCATCTCACGCTCTACATATATAATATACAAATCAAAACTCGCAGGCACTTATTGGAGATTGGATTCCAACTTGACAAGGTATGGGACCACCTTCCGAACGTGTATCTCTAGAGGCAAATACACTGGGTTCAACAAGAACGTCTTGCAACCCGGCCCTCACATGACCGACCACTCATTTCGCTTGAGTGTATCGAATGTATACCACCGACGGTTGGGATCAGCAACCGCCTCCCGATAAGGGACAGCATCGATAGATTTAAGAACAAAAGGAATTTCTCTAGATAGGTGATCATACATCCTAATGGGTGCGACCCACATAGCCATGCTGCCTGCCCGATTTTTGTCCTTTCCTGGTTGATGAGGCTTGAGGTCATAACGTATCTCTTGACAGATCCCACCTCCATTACTTTGAATGCCACATTGTCATACCCGCCAAATCACAAATTGATTTCACCAAAAATACCACGGGTATACAGCTAAGAGAAACGAATTCCTCCGCCACCAAACGTAAGTACGTTTGAAGAGATCAACTTATGCGATCTATTGGATATACTCTGTCAGACACTCGTCCATACACGTTTGTCCTGGGACTGGACAAACCGAAGGCACTATTCTGTAAACAGGATAGCCCTTGCACAACTCCGTCTTCAATATATTCAGCATACTTGATTCGCAACGCTTATGCCAATACGGAGTGGTTCTCTGGATAATAATCCAACCGGTCTCTCCATATTAACAACGTTAAAATGGTCAAAATTTTGATAGTCGGTGAGTTAACTATCAAATGAAAACATGTCTGTGTACAAACAACGATATTATTTCCAGAAGGAAATTCTATCGACCAAACATCATTCAACGTTTATTCCTTTTAGTTCATTCATTTATTCATTTCCCTTTTCACTTTCATTTACATTCCTTATTTAATATATTTAGAAAATATACGCTATTAACATTTGAAAAACATTTCCATTATCTGTCCTCTATATTCAGAAAACATTTCTGACTCTCATTTGGAAAACATTTCCAAATCTCCTTCATTTTTGTTTTAAACAGATGTTTGAATAAACATTGCTATGCCAACTCACCATTTCACTCATTTACTAAATCCACTTAATCACTTCCACTCTCGATCCTTATCCACTTCTTAGTTAAAACTAAAGTCAATCAAGTTGGGGTATAATTACCTCTCAGACGTTAACTGAACGACATCCTTAACTTTGAATTAGTCAGAGCTCACAACTTTAAACCAAACATTGCTTACATGACTCTTGGATTTGATCTACGAACACACCCTTTTTATAAAAATACTGATTATAACGGTAACGTTATAATCGCTGTCTTCAAATGTTTGGTTTATAAAACATTGCTTTCAACAACAGCGTTAAAACCGCTGTCTAGCATTATAGAACACTTATCATAACCATAGCATTAAAATTGCTATTAAAACAGTTATTATAACGGCAGCGTTAAAATTGCTATTTAGATTTACCAAGACATTTATTATAACAGCAGCGTCTAAAATTGCTGTATATATATTAACAACATCTATTATAACAACAGCGCTAAAATCACCGTTTGGTTTTACAAAAGCATTTCTTACAAAGACAGCGTTATAGTTGCTGTTTAAAAATTCAAAAAGCATTTCTTATAACAACAGCGTTAAGATTGCTGTTTTGAATAAAATACCGTGTGCGACGCACACGCTTCCGTTGTTCATTTATAAACTCTGTTTATTTTAAACAATTCAAGCTCTCCTTTAAACATATTTATAAACTATACGTTCTTCTAACCACTTAATTCGATTTCTATAAATCCCCTTTTTTATATACCTTTTATTTGCAAAATATTTCCTTGTTTTAAACTATTTATTCTTTCATTTTAAGCATTTGAAAATCTTTCTTTAAACTTTCCTCTGTAATTTGCTAAATTCGGATCCATTTCCAAATATTGGTTTCGAAACCGATACTCACTTTCAAATATACACTCATATTTGAACTCACCTTTTAATTTAACCAATGGTTAATGATCCACTTAATTTATATCCTTATTTATAACATTTTTTTTTCTTGGTTTACCCAATGGAATAGGTTTCCATTTGCAACTCAATGAAAAAGGAATTATTTCTAATTTGGAAATAAACTCTGCTTTTAAATTTTAATTTCCCTTTTCACATTCGATGATATTTTACGGTATCTAAAATACCGGGTTCCTAAGGCCAGAGTAAACCAAACACACATATTCATCCATGGATAATGTAGCACAACATATCACCATCAAATAAAATAGTAAATAAAATGTTGAGGGATCCAGTTGGATCCCTCCAACCTGTTTCTCTGCATCCACAGATGTTAATATCATCAATAATATTATTTCACATCAAAATGAAATATCAGAACTAATGATCAATTAATGGTGTAATCCTATCAACCAATTCAACCAAATTTACCAACTATTCAACCAATCAACCATTGCACATTAAAAATATTTAAAACTCGTTTATATATAAAAATATAAACGAGAGGGAGTAAGTGAGTTTACTCACCTAGTTTTGCAGTTTGATGAGTCTTCTTTCGTTCCATTCTAATATCGAACAAACGTTCAATTTTTATCATGAATTTCCAGTAGCTTCGTTCTTAGTGAAATCAGCTTCACAATATAGCTCTGGTCGTCACGATTCCAACGTGACCGGTTTCACATGATTCTGTTAACATATGACCATGTTATGACTGTCATTATCCTATATGTTTATATAATAATAATAATTAATTACATAAGTATATTAAATTTTAACTGAATGACAAATTATATCAATTACGTTTTCACTTTGTAATTCCGGCCTGATGGATCCTCCTTTCATTTGCACGCTTCAAAACACCTGCTTTCTCGTTCAAGACCACATCACATGCTGGCCCCACTTGCTTAAACTCCTAATACAATTACACCATTACTTAGTTACTAACAAAATGGTTGGGTTATATTTGATGTTAACATTTTTGTCATGACTTAAAATGGGAATATGTGGCCGTATAAATGATTAATAGGCTAATCAAAATTAAACATTTTAATAATTGTTAACCTGTTAAACATTTAACCATCAATATGCTAATCTAAAATTCTGCCAACTAATTACTTAAACTAATTTTACCTAATAATAGCTGATACCCGTGTTAATCTGTTGACCCCTTTAAGCACTTCTCTTCCCTGCTAATCCTCCTTTCTTCCATGCTGAGATAGTTCGAATCCTGCTACTCTTTCCCCATTCTAATGATGCAAATTCTCCTGTCCATGCAGATGTTTCAAAACAAGTTTCTGATACCCCTTTTTTTCTATAACTCGTAATAAGCAGTTTCGCTTTCATCCAACAGCACTACCTTGACCCTCTTCAAAGAAAACAAATGACCAGCTCTTTCACATTTCTCCACTCATCATCATTTTGAGTTTCGTCAGTTCAATAGTTATTTGAATTGAGATTATCCCCTAATCCACAACTCAATGTTTACTAACCCTTGTACTAACTTAGTCGAAGTCAGCGATACCATCTACAACAAAATAATGTGAACGCCTTTCTCCTTCAAAAACCCCCCCGCTGCCTAGAACTGCAGATCGCCAGAGCTCCTGACGAACCCTCCACAAAAACCTCCTCCGAGAGCCGCCTCCTTGCTTCCACCGTCATGCTGAACCCTCTACCTTCCATCTGAACGCGTCGCAGGTTTCGGTTTTCAGAACGAAAACCGAAATAACTGAAGTGGTATCGAGTATTATAAAATTTATGGAGGGAAGGAGTCTTTAGCCAGAAAATTTAAGGAATCGAAAATCAAGTTTTCCCATTTAGCGATCGATTTATGTATCCTCGAAGTGGTGTGTTTCTGAAAGAAATATCCAACGATAATTGGTAAAGAGATTTAGGAATAGGGGTTGAGAATGACCATCATTTATAGAAGGAAAAAAAAAGAGTATTTTATATATTTCAGTAGCTTGGCACCCACGGAAAGTAATGTGGTTTGGGGAACACGGCATGTAAAAGCTTGGTTCGCACGGAGACAAGTTGGCTTGATTCACACGGAAACGAGATGGTTTGGACAACACGCTTGGTTATGGCTTAGTCATCACGTACTAAGTACAGTTGTAGGCATTTTTTCTTTCCTCTAACTTCTCTGGACAGGTTTTGATTTGCTAACTTAATCTAGGTTGCCTAATATTCTTAATATACTATCATCTGGAAATATTTGTTTTGAAAAGTTAATTATGACGCGGCACCGGCCGTATATAATTCTGTGTACTTGAATATGAACAAATAATCATATGAATGAACAGTCTGTTTACTGATAAAAAGGCTAATCTTGGTGTAAAAAGTTATTCTGAATCCAATGGGACAAGTTTCGTCGAATTCTGACATCGTTTGGAAAAATTTCCCTTATAAAACCAGAAATGAACTCACATTTTAATTTATCACGATCACCAGATAAATCGAAACAACTCGAAACTGCGAACATCGACAATAACTTTTCGATACGAACCCAATGGCACTAGTTTCGTCACATTCTGAGACTGTTGCCCCGGTAGACTGTTTTTGGCGCGTACCGCACTGCCCTTCTGAACACCAAATTTGTTGATCTCTAAAAATAACAAACTATATACCTACCCTGACTACATCCGACGCTACGAACTCACCGGAACTGGTTTCGTGGCCTGATTCGATCGTCTGTTCAAGTTACACTCTAATATCCCTTTATTCAGTTGAATTAATTTAATTGCACTGAACGAGCGTTTACGGCTACCGTGGTTACATACGACATCGGTTTTCCACGCCACTCACCACCGTACAATAATTTAACGATACGGTCCCAATGAAACTGATTTCGTCGAAATCTGAGTTTGTTTGCAAAACGGCTATTTTAAAGGCCTATATTTAAATAGCGATTTCCATAGCGACTATTTGAAAATTTGATTTGACCATAACTAACAAATTATAACACGAAATCTAGATTTTTCTCTTTCACATGAAAATTATAATCAATATGGTTCCAACGTGTCTTGTTTCACAGAAATCCGATTTATAACGAGTTCTGTATACTCAGTTGAAGTTCAAAACTCTATATTACGAACTGCAGCGCGTTTTCGAGCTCGTTTCATAATTATATTAATAAATTAACGTTCAAACTTCGTTTTATAAATAAATTCATTATAAATCCCTATATATAATTCAAATAAAATATTTAAACCAATTTAAATATTCAGAATTCAACGGCTGAAAATCCGGGTCGTTACATTCCTTCCCCCTTAAAATAATTTCGTCCTCGAAATTGCCAAGTTAAGAAAAGATACTACATACCCTGTTAACTAGGTCCAATAATCCTTTTTGTTCACTTCTTAATTTCAGCTTAACTGAATCAATTTATTTCAATTAAAATATTCATTTATTCTTACTAACGAAAATTTTCAAAAATTCTGAAAATTTTCTAATACTTTAAATTCTGAAAAATGTCGGCAGCATCTCCTCTGCCTGGCTCAATCGGTACAACCACAATTCGCCTTTCTAGGTCTTCTCCAATCCAAAAGAAAATCAAAAAGCCAAGCGGCATGCCCCATAGGCTCATAAAATCATCAACCCAAACAATATTGTAAACATGTGCCTTTTTGTCGGGCATAATCTCTATCTCTTGTATTCGCTTCCGTTCAATATTTGCTCAACACGCATATATTTCCAATAGTTTCCCAAGTCAATTCAACTTCCACTTTATCAATCCAAGTCTAATTCTCATTTAAGCCAACCCACCTATTATACTTGAATCCAATTCCACTATAGTTTAATTCCAACAACATCATCCACTGTATATTCAACTTGTTCACACATAAGTCGAATATTTATAATCTGAATCTCAACACTTCTTTATTTACTTCATTGGAAATAATTTCTAATCTAATCCACTTTTAATTTAACTCGACTTAAGTTAAATTTCAATTCTTTTGGTACATCTTTACCAATTCATTCTATTCAACTTACACAAGTTAAATTTTAATTTCAGAATTCAAATTCCGGGTTTTATTTCAAATTAATTTGAAATCATATATATATTTATACACATATTTATAATCAACTCAATTCAAAACATTTGAATTTCTAAAACAACTTGTCCTTTTCAAACATATTTTCATTTCCAAATTACTATGGTAGCAATCCGTCACTCAGAAACTTGAAAATGAATACCGATAATGTCGCGACCCATTATCAGTACTATTTTCTCGCCACTGAAGTGATTTCAGTGCTTAATCCCTTTAAAAATCCATTTAAACCATTCTTATTCAAAAATCTCTTCAAACTAATGCCATATTACCTTTAAAATACTTCAAGGAATATTTCAAAACTTCCGGGATTTAAATTCAAATTATGGTTTGAATTAAATTTCAGTTCAGCTTATTTGTATATCCTATTCTTATACAAATTCAATTTGGTTTTATATAACCATTTCAATATTTTATAATTTCCTTTGATTGTAATAACAATCAACACATTCAATTATTTCAGAAAATTATCCCTTTATATCAAAATAACTTTTGGGCAAATTTTATCACTTACCCACTTTAAAACAATACTGAGTCGATTTGTTCTGTTCGAGAGTTTAGAAACACCTATCGATACGGTTGTACTTCCTGTATCGACCAGAATTCATAAACCACTCAACAAACCAGCCAACACAATATAAAACAATTTTTATATCAAATCTACAAATACGCGCTCATATATATATACTCAAACTCAATCTAGGGTATTACTAACCCCATCTCTACTGAGTCACGCCACAGAGCCAAGGTAATCACTTAACCTTCAGCTCTGATACCAAATGAAACGACCCGCAAATCCGTACCCTTTGAGTCGACTAATAACACCACACATCCAACTCAAATTGCACAGAAATACGAACCATTATTAGAAAGAAGTTAGAGGATGAGAAATAGAAAGAAAGAAATATTAGAATAGAAGAAAACGAAGATCACAAACTCACAGCGGAACGAATAAAATATATTAGATAACATATTTGTGAAATATAAAACAGTAACTGTATATATACATACCATCATCAGAGCACAACAGTTATCTCTGGAACAGTTATAAACACCTGTTTCCAGATACCACAAAATATACAGCGGAAAGTATGATAGTCTATAGCTAACAGGTGAAGCCTCCTGCTTCAATCTCCTCCAGGTGAATCTGTAAAATCCCGTCTACTTGACTGCCCGTACAAATTTGGGCACCCAAGAGTTTAGGGAAAACAAACAAAAATAAACTCTGGGTCAGTCATGGGACTGGTGTGAGTAAACTCCAATCATTTGTTTAACTTCCAAAATCCTTTCGAAAGAAAAGATAATCGTAAGACCGATCCACACATAAACACGGATGGTTTTTACCTTACGATAACCCAAAACACTTTGGAAATCATATATTATCTGATATTATAATAATGTCTAATCACAAGTAATTAAAATCTAGTAGAACGCTTGCATCTCACGCTCTACATATATAATATACAAATCAAAACTCGCAGGCACTTATTGGAGATTGGATTCCAACTTGACAAGGTATGGGACCACCTTCCGAACGTGTATCTCTAGAGGCAAATACACTGGGTTCAACAAGAACGTCTTGCAACCCGGCCCTCACATGACCGACCACTCATTTCGCTTGAGTGTATCGAATGTATACCACCGACGGTTGGGATCAGCAACCGCCTCCCGATAAGGGACAGCATCGATAGATTTAAGAACAAAAGGAATTTCTCTAGATAGGTGATCATACATCCTAATGGGTGCGACCCACATAGCCATGCTGCCTGCCCGATTTTTGTCCTTTCCTGGTTGATGAGGCTTGAGGTCATAACGTATCTCTTGACAGATCCCACCTCCATTACTTTGAATGCCACATTGTCATACCCGCCAAATCACAAATTGATTTCACCAAAAATACCACGGGTATACAGCTAAGAGAAACGAATTCCTCCGCCACCAAACGTAAGTACGTTTGAAGAGATCAACTTATGCGATCTATTGGATATACTCTGTCAGACACTCGTCCATACACGTTTGTCCTGGGACTGGACAAACCGAAGGCACTATTCTGTAAACAGGATAGCCCTTGCACAACTCCGTCTTCAATATATTCAGCATACTTGATTCGCAACGCTTATGCCAATACGGAGTGGTTCTCTGGATAATAATCCAACCGGTCTCTCCATATTAACAACGTTAAAATGGTCAAAATTTTGATAGTCGGTGAGTTAACTATCAAATGAAAACATGTCTGTGTACAAACAACGATATTATTTCCAGAAGGAAATTCTATCGACCAAACATCATTCAACGTTTATTCCTTTTAGTTCATTCATTTATTCATTTCCCTTTTCACTTTCATTTACATTCCTTATTTAATATATTTAGAAAATATACGCTATTAACATTTGAAAAACATTTCCATTATCTGTCCTCTATATTCAGAAAACATTTCTGACTCTCATTTGGAAAACATTTCCAAATCTCCTTCATTTTTGTTTTAAACAGATGTTTGAATAAACATTGCTATGCCAACTCACCATTTCACTCATTTACTAAATCCACTTAATCACTTCCACTCTCGATCCTTATCCACTTCTTAGTTAAAACTAAAGTCAATCAAGTTGGGGTATAATTACCTCTCAGACGTTAACTGAACGACATCCTTAACTTTGAATTAGTCAGAGCTCACAACTTTAAACCAAACATTGCTTACATGACTCTTGGATTTGATCTACGAACACACCCTTTTTATAAAAATACTGATTATAACGGTAACGTTATAATCGCTGTCTTCAAATGTTTGGTTTATAAAACATTGCTTTCAACAACAGCGTTAAAACCGCTGTCTAGCATTATAGAACACTTATCATAACCATAGCATTAAAATTGCTATTAAAACAGTTATTATAACGGCAGCGTTAAAATTGCTATTTAGATTTACCAAGACATTTATTATAACAGCAGCGTCTAAAATTGCTGTATATATATTAACAACATCTATTATAACAACAGCGCTAAAATCACCGTTTGGTTTTACAAAAGCATTTCTTACAAAGACAGCGTTATAGTTGCTGTTTAAAAATTCAAAAAGCATTTCTTATAACAACAGCGTTAAGATTGCTGTTTTGAATAAAATACCGTGTGCGACGCACACGCTTCCGTTGTTCATTTATAAACTCTGTTTATTTTAAACAATTCAAGCTCTCCTTTAAACATATTTATAAACTATACGTTCTTCTAACCACTTAATTCGATTTCTATAAATCCCCTTTTTTATATACCTTTTATTTGCAAAATATTTCCTTGTTTTAAACTATTTATTCTTTCATTTTAAGCATTTGAAAATCTTTCTTTAAACTTTCCTCTGTAATTTGCTAAATTCGGATCCATTTCCAAATATTGGTTTCGAAACCGATACTCACTTTCAAATATACACTCATATTTGAACTCACCTTTTAATTTAACCAATGGTTAATGATCCACTTAATTTATATCCTTATTTATAACATTTTTTTTTCTTGGTTTACCCAATGGAATAGGTTTCCATTTGCAACTCAATGAAAAAGGAATTATTTCTAATTTGGAAATAAACTCTGCTTTTAAATTTTAATTTCCCTTTTCACATTCGATGATATTTTACGGTATCTAAAATACCGGGTTCCTAAGGCCAGAGTAAACCAAACACACATATTCATCCATGGATAATGTAGCACAACATATCACCATCAAATAAAATAGTAAATAAAATGTTGAGGGATCCAGTTGGATCCCTCCAACCTGTTTCTCTGCATCCACAGATGTTAATATCATCAATAATATTATTTCACATCAAAATGAAATATCAGAACTAATGATCAATTAATGGTGTAATCCTATCAACCAATTCAACCAAATTTACCAACTATTCAACCAATCAACCATTGCACATTAAAAATATTTAAAACTCGTTTATATATAAAAATATAAACGAGAGGGAGTAAGTGAGTTTACTCACCTAGTTTTGCAGTTTGATGAGTCTTCTTTCGTTCCATTCTAATATCGAACAAACGTTCAATTTTTATCATGAATTTCCAGTAGCTTCGTTCTTAGTGAAATCAGCTTCACAATATAGCTCTGGTCGTCACGATTCCAACGTGACCGGTTTCACATGATTCTGTTAACATATGACCATGTTATGACTGTCATTATCCTATATGTTTATATAATAATAATAATTAATTACATAAGTATATTAAATTTTAACTGAATGACAAATTATATCAATTACGTTTTCACTTTGTAATTCCGGCCTGATGGATCCTCCTTTCATTTGCACGCTTCAAAACACCTGCTTTCTCGTTCAAGACCACATCACATGCTGGCCCCACTTGCTTAAACTCCTAATACAATTACACCATTACTTAGTTACTAACAAAATGGTTGGGTTATATTTGATGTTAACATTTTTGTCATGACTTAAAATGGGAATATGTGGCCGTATAAATGATTAATAGGCTAATCAAAATTAAACATTTTAATAATTGTTAACCTGTTAAACATTTAACCATCAATATGCTAATCTAAAATTCTGCCAACTAATTACTTAAACTAATTTTACCTAATAATAGCTGATACCCGTGTTAATCTGTTGACCCCTTTAAGCACTTCTCTTCCCTGCTAATCCTCCTTTCTTCCATGCTGAGATAGTTCGAATCCTGCTACTCTTTCCCCATTCTAATGATGCAAATTCTCCTGTCCATGCAGATGTTTCAAAACAAGTTTCTGATACCCCTTTTTTTCTATAACTCGTAATAAGCAGTTTCGCTTTCATCCAACAGCACTACCTTGACCCTCTTCAAAGAAAACAAATGACCAGCTCTTTCACATTTCTCCACTCATCATCATTTTGAGTTTCGTCAGTTCAATAGTTATTTGAATTGAGATTATCCCCTAATCCACAACTCAATGTTTACTAACCCTTGTACTAACTTAGTCGAAGTCAGCGATACCATCTACAACAAAATAATGTGAACGCCTTTCTCCTTCAAAAACCCCCCCGCTGCCTAGAACTGCAGATCGCCAGAGCTCCTGACGAACCCTCCACAAAAACCTCCTCCGAGAGCCGCCTCCTTGCTTCCACCGTCATGCTGAACCCTCTACCTTCCATCTGAACGCGTCGCAGGTTTCGGTTTTCAGAACGAAAACCGAAATAACTGAAGTGGTATCGAGTATTATAAAATTTATGGAGGGAAGGAGTCTTTAGCCAGAAAATTTAAGGAATCGAAAATCAAGTTTTCCCATTTAGCGATCGATTTATGTATCCTCGAAGTGGTGTGTTTCTGAAAGAAATATCCAACGATAATTGGTAAAGAGATTTAGGAATAGGGGTTGAGAATGACCATCATTTATAGAAGAAAAAAAAAAGAGTATTTTATATATTTCAGTAGCTTGGCACCCACGGAAAGTAATGTGGTTTGGGGAACACGGCATGTAAAAGCTTGGTTCGCACGGAGACAAGTTGGCTTGATTCACACGGAAACGAGATGGTTTGGACAACACGCTTGGTTATGGCTTAGTCATCACGTACTAAGTACAGTTGTAGGCATTTTTTCTTTCCTCTAACTTCTCTGGACAGGTTTTGATTTGCTAACTTAATCTAGGTTGCCTAATATTCTTAATATACTATCATCTGGAAATATTTGTTTTGAAAAGTTAATTATGACGCGGCACCGGCCGTATATAATTCTGTGTACTTGAATATGAACAAATAATCATATGAATGAACAGTCTGTTTACTGATAAAAAGGCTAATCTTGGTGTAAAAAGTTATTCTGAATCCAATGGGACAAGTTTCGTCGAATTCTGACATCGTTTGGAAAAATTTCCCTTATAAAACCAGAAATGAACTCACATTTTAATTTATCACGATCACCAGATAAATCGAAACAACTCGAAACTGCGAACATCGACAATAACTTTTCGATACGAACCCAATGGCACTAGTTTCGTCACATTCTGAGACTGTTGCCCCGGTAGACTGTTTTTGGCGCGTACCGCACTGCCCTTCTGAACACCAAATTTGTTGATCTCTAAAAATAACAAACTATATACCTACCCTGACTACATCCGACGCTACGAACTCACCGGAACTGGTTTCGTGGCCTGATTCGATCGTCTGTTCAAGTTACACTCTAATATCCCTTTATTCAGTTGAATTAATTTAATTGCACTGAACGAGCGTTTACGGCTACCGTGGTTACATACGACATCGGTTTTCCACGCCACTCACCACCGTACAATAATTTAACGATACGGTCCCAATGAAACTGATTTCGTCGAAATCTGAGTTTGTTTGCAAAACGGCTATTTTAAAGGCCTATATTTAAATAGCGATTTCCATAGCGACTATTTGAAAATTTGATTTGACCATAACTAACAAATTATAACACGAAATCTAGATTTTTCTCTTTCACATGAAAATTATAATCAATATGGTTCCAACGTGTCTTGTTTCACAGAAATCCGATTTATAACGAGTTCTGTATACTCAGTTGAAGTTCAAAACTCTATATTACGAACTGCAGCGCGTTTTCGAGCTCGTTTCATAATTATATTAATAAATTAACGTTCAAACTTCGTTTTATAAATAAATTCATTATAAATCCCTATATATAATTCAAATAAAATATTTAAACCAATTTAAATATTCAGAATTCAACGGCTGAAAATCCGGGTCGTTACATTCCTTCCCCCTTAAAATAATTTCGTCCTCGAAATTGCCAAGTTAAGAAAAGATACTACATACCCTGTTAACTAGGTCCAATAATCCTTTTTGTTCACTTCTTAATTTCAGCTTAACTGAATCAATTTATTTCAATTAAAATATTCATTTATTCTTACTAACGAAAATTTTCAAAAATTCTGAAAATTTTCTAATACTTTAAATTCTGAAAAATGTCGGCAGCATCTCCTCTGCCTGGCTCAATCGGTACAACCACAATTCGCCTTTCTAGGTCTTCTCCAATCCAAAAGAAAATCAAAAAGCCAAGCGGCATGCCCCATAGGCTCATAAAATCATCAACCCAAACAATATTGTAAACATGTGCCTTTTTGTCGGGCATAATCTCTATCTCTTGTATTCGCTTCCGTTCAATATTTGCTCAACACGCATATATTTCCAATAGTTTCCCAAGTCAATTCAACTTCCACTTTATCAATCCAAGTCTGATTCTCATTTAAGCCAACCCACCTATTATACTTGAATCCAATTCCACTATAGTTTAATTCCAACAACATCATCCACTGTATATTCAACTTGTTCACACATAAGTCGAATATTTATAATCTGAATCTCAACACTTCTTTATTTACTTCATTGGAAATAATTTCTAATCTAATCCACTTTTAATTTAACTCGACTTAAGTTAAATTTCAATTCTTTTGGTACATCTTTACCAATTCATTCTATTCAACTTACACAAGTTAAATTTTAATTTCAGAATTCAAATTCCGGGTTTTATTTCAAATTAATTTGAAATCATATATATATTTATACACATATTTATAATCAACTCAATTCAAAACATTTGAATTTCTAAAACAACTTGTCCTTTTCAAACATATTTTCATTTCCAAATTACTATGGTAGCAATCCGTCACTCAGAAACTTGAAAATGAATACCGATAATGTCGCGACCCATTATCAGTACTATTTTCTCGCCACTGAAGTGATTTCAGTGCTTAATCCCTTTAAAAATCCATTTAAACCATTCTTATTCAAAAATCTCTTCAAACTAATGCCATATTACCTTTAAAATACTTCAAGGAATATTTCAAAACTTCCGGGATTTAAATTCAAATTATGGTTTGAATTAAATTTCAGTTCAGCTTATTTGTATATCCTATTCTTATACAAATTCAATTTGGTTTTATATAACCATTTCAATATTTTATAATTTCCTTTGATTGTAATAACAATCAACACATTCAATTATTTCAGAAAATTATCCCTTTATATCAAAATAACTTTTGGGCAAATTTTATCACTTACCCACTTTAAAACAATACTGAGTCGATTTGTTCTGTTCGAGAGTTTAGAAACACCTATCGATACGGTTGTACTTCCTGTATCGACCAGAATTCATAAACCACTCAACAAACCAGCCAACACAATATAAAACAATTTTTATATCAAATCTACAAATACGCGCTCATATATATATACTCAAACTCAATCTAGGGTATTACTAACCCCATCTCTACTGAGTCACGCCACAGAGCCAAGGTAATCACTTAACCTTCAGCTCTGATACCAAATGAAACGACCCGCAAATCCGTACCCTTTGAGTCGACTAATAACACCACACATCCAACTCAAATTGCACAGAAATACGAACCATTATTAGAAAGAAGTTAGAGGATGAGAAATAGAAAGAAAGAAATATTAGAATAGAAGAAAACGAAGATCACAAACTCACAGCGGAACGAATAAAATATATTAGATAACATATTTGTGAAATATAAAACAGTAACTGTATATATACATACCATCATCAGAGCACAACAGTTATCTCTGGAACAGTTATAAACACCTGTTTCCAGATACCACAAAATATACAGCGGAAAGTATGATAGTCTATAGCTAACAGGTGAAGCCTCCTGCTTCAATCTCCTCCAGGTGAATCTGTAAAATCCCGTCTACTTGACTGCCCGTACAAATTTGGGCACCCAAGAGTTTAGGGAAAACAAACAAAAATAAACTCTGGGTCAGTCATGGGACTGGTGTGAGTAAACTCCAATCATTTGTTTAACTTCCAAAATCCTTTCGAAAGAAAAGATAATCGTAAGACCGATCCACACATAAACACGGATGGTTTTTACCTTACGATAACCCAAAACACTTTGGAAATCATATATTATCTGATATTATAATAATGTCTAATCACAAGTAATTAAAATCTAGTAGAACGCTTGCATCTCACGCTCTACATATATAATATACAAATCAAAACTCGCAGGCACTTATTGGAGATTGGATTCCAACTTGACAAGGTATGGGACCACCTTCCGAACGTGTATCTCTAGAGGCAAATACACTGGGTTCAACAAGAACGTCTTGCAACCCGGCCCTCACATGACCGACCACTCATTTCGCTTGAGTGTATCGAATGTATACCACCGACGGTTGGGATCAGCAACCGCCTCCCGATAAGGGACAGCATCGATAGATTTAAGAACAAAAGGAATTTCTCTAGATAGGTGATCATACATCCTAATGGGTGCGACCCACATAGCCATGCTGCCTGCCCGATTTTTGTCCTTTCCTGGTTGATGAGGCTTGAGGTCATAACGTATCTCTTGACAGATCCCACCTCCATTACTTTGAATGCCACATTGTCATACCCGCCAAATCACAAATTGATTTCACCAAAAATACCACGGGTATACAGCTAAGAGAAACGAATTCCTCCGCCACCAAACGTAAGTACGTTTGAAGAGATCAACTTATGCGATCTATTGGATATACTCTGTCAGACACTCGTCCATACACGTTTGTCCTGGGACTGGACAAACCGAAGGCACTATTCTGTAAACAGGATAGCCCTTGCACAACTCCGTCTTCAATATATTCAGCATACTTGATTCGCAACGCTTATGCCAATACGGAGTGGTTCTCTGGATAATAATCCAACCGGTCTCTCCATATTAACAACGTTAAAATGGTCAAAATTTTGATAGTCGGTGAGTTAACTATCAAATGAAAACATGTCTGTGTACAAACAACGATATTATTTCCAGAAGGAAATTCTATCGACCAAACATCATTCAACGTTTATTCCTTTTAGTTCATTCATTTATTCATTTCCCTTTTCACTTTCATTTACATTCCTTATTTAATATATTTAGAAAATATACGCTATTAACATTTGAAAAACATTTCCATTATCTGTCCTCTATATTCAGAAAACATTTCTGACTCTCATTTGGAAAACATTTCCAAATCTCCTTCATTTTTGTTTTAAACAGATGTTTGAATAAACATTGCTATGCCAACTCACCATTTCACTCATTTACTAAATCCACTTAATCACTTCCACTCTCGATCCTTATCCACTTCTTAGTTAAAACTAAAGTCAATCAAGTTGGGGTATAATTACCTCTCAGACGTTAACTGAACGACATCCTTAACTTTGAATTAGTCAGAGCTCACAACTTTAAACCAAACATTGCTTACATGACTCTTGGATTTGATCTACGAACACACCCTTTTTATAAAAATACTGATTATAACGGTAACGTTATAATCGCTGTCTTCAAATGTTTGGTTTATAAAACATTGCTTTCAACAACAGCGTTAAAACCGCTGTCTAGCATTATAGAACACTTATCATAACCATAGCATTAAAATTGCTATTAAAACAGTTATTATAACGGCAGCGTTAAAATTGCTATTTAGATTTACCAAGACATTTATTATAACAGCAGCGTCTAAAATTGCTGTATATATATTAACAACATCTATTATAACAACAGCGCTAAAATCACCGTTTGGTTTTACAAAAGCATTTCTTACAAAGACAGCGTTATAGTTGCTGTTTAAAAATTCAAAAAGCATTTCTTATAACAACAGCGTTAAGATTGCTGTTTTGAATAAAATACCGTGTGCGACGCACACGCTTCCGTTGTTCATTTATAAACTCTGTTTATTTTAAACAATTCAAGCTCTCCTTTAAACATATTTATAAACTATACGTTCTTCTAACCACTTAATTCGATTTCTATAAATCCCCTTTTTTATATACCTTTTATTTGCAAAATATTTCCTTGTTTTAAACTATTTATTCTTTCATTTTAAGCATTTGAAAATCTTTCTTTAAACTTTCCTCTGTAATTTGCTAAATTCGGATCCATTTCCAAATATTGGTTTCGAAACCGATACTCACTTTCAAATATACACTCATATTTGAACTCACCTTTTAATTTAACCAATGGTTAATGATCCACTTAATTTATATCCTTATTTATAACATTTTTTTTTCTTGGTTTACCCAATGGAATAGGTTTCCATTTGCAACTCAATGAAAAAGGAATTATTTCTAATTTGGAAATAAACTCTGCTTTTAAATTTTAATTTCCCTTTTCACATTCGATGATATTTTACGGTATCTAAAATACCGGGTTCCTAAGGCCAGAGTAAACCAAACACACATATTCATCCATGGATAATGTAGCACAACATATCACCATCAAATAAAATAGTAAATAAAATGTTGAGGGATCCAGTTGGATCCCTCCAACCTGTTTCTCTGCATCCACAGATGTTAATATCATCAATAATATTATTTCACATCAAAATGAAATATCAGAACTAATGATCAATTAATGGTGTAATCCTATCAACCAATTCAACCAAATTTACCAACTATTCAACCAATCAACCATTGCACATTAAAAATATTTAAAACTCGTTTATATATAAAAATATAAACGAGAGGGAGTAAGTGAGTTTACTCACCTAGTTTTGCAGTTTGATGAGTCTTCTTTCGTTCCATTCTAATATCGAACAAACGTTCAATTTTTATCATGAATTTCCAGTAGCTTCGTTCTTAGTGAAATCAGCTTCACAATATAGCTCTGGTCGTCACGATTCCAACGTGACCGGTTTCACATGATTCTGTTAACATATGACCATGTTATGACTGTCATTATCCTATATGTTTATATAATAATAATAATTAATTACATAAGTATATTAAATTTTAACTGAATGACAAATTATATCAATTACGTTTTCACTTTGTAATTCCGGCCTGATGGATCCTCCTTTCATTTGCACGCTTCAAAACACCTGCTTTCTCGTTCAAGACCACATCACATGCTGGCCCCACTTGCTTAAACTCCTAATACAATTACACCATTACTTAGTTACTAACAAAATGGTTGGGTTATATTTGATGTTAACATTTTTGTCATGACTTAAAATGGGAATATGTGGCCGTATAAATGATTAATAGGCTAATCAAAATTAAACATTTTAATAATTGTTAACCTGTTAAACATTTAACCATCAATATGCTAATCTAAAATTCTGCCAACTAATTACTTAAACTAATTTTACCTAATAATAGCTGATACCCGTGTTAATCTGTTGACCCCTTTAAGCACTTCTCTTCCCTGCTAATCCTCCTTTCTTCCATGCTGAGATAGTTCGAATCCTGCTACTCTTTCCCCATTCTAATGATGCAAATTCTCCTGTCCATGCAGATGTTTCAAAACAAGTTTCTGATACCCCTTTTTTTCTATAACTCGTAATA
Organism: Allium sativum; assembly: GCA_030737875.1. NCBI lineage: Eukaryota > Viridiplantae > Streptophyta > Magnoliopsida > Asparagales > Amaryllidaceae > Allium > Allium sativum. Next base: position 282,644,616 of record CM060915.1, read on the forward strand.
AGCAGTTTCGCTTTCATCCAACAGCACTACCTTGACCCTCTTCAAAGAAAACAAATGACCAGCTCTTTCACATTTCTCCACTCATCATCATTTTGAGTTTCGTCAGTTCAATAGTTATTTGAATTGAGATTATCCCCTAATCCACAACTCAATGTTTACTAACCCTTGTACTAACTTAGTCGAAGTCAGCGATACCATCTACAACAAAATAATGTGAACGCCTTTCTCCTTCAAAAACCCCCCCGCTGCCTAGAACTGCAGATCGCCAGAGCTCCTGACGAACCCTCCACAAAAACCTCCTCCGAGAGCCGCCTCCTTGCTTCCACCGTCATGCTGAACCCTCTACCTTCCATCTGAACGCGTCGCAGGTTTCGGTTTTCAGAACGAAAACCGAAATAACTGAAGTGGTATCGAGTATTATAAAATTTATGGAGGGAAGGAGTCTTTAGCCAGAAAATTTAAGGAATCGAAAATCAAGTTTTCCCATTTAGCGATCGATTTATGTATCCTCGAAGTGGTGTGTTTCTGAAAGAAATATCCAACGATAATTGGTAAAGAGATTTAGGAATAGGGGTTGAGAATGACCATCATTTATAGAAGAAAAAAAAAAGAGTATTTTATATATTTCAGTAGCTTGGCACCCACGGAAAGTAATGTGGTTTGGGGAACACGGCATGTAAAAGCTTGGTTCGCACGGAGACAAGTTGGCTTGATTCACACGGAAACGAGATGGTTTGGACAACACGCTTGGTTATGGCTTAGTCATCACGTACTAAGTACAGTTGTAGGCATTTTTTCTTTCCTCTAACTTCTCTGGACAGGTTTTGATTTGCTAACTTAATCTAGGTTGCCTAATATTCTTAATATACTATCATCTGGAAATATTTGTTTTGAAAAGTTAATTATGACGCGGCACCGGCCGTATATAATTCTGTGTACTTGAATATGAACAAATAATCATATGAATGAACAGTCTGTTTACTGATAAAAAGGCTAATCTTGGTGTAAAAAGTTATTCTGAATCCAATGGGACAAGTTTCGTCGAATTCTGACATCGTTTGGAAAAATTTCCCTTATAAAACCAGAAATGAACTCACATTTTAATTTATCACGATCACCAGATAAATCGAAACAACTCGAAACTGCGAACATCGACAATAACTTTTCGATACGAACCCAATGGCACTAGTTTCGTCACATTCTGAGACTGTTGCCCCGGTAGACTGTTTTTGGCGCGTACCGCACTGCCCTTCTGAACACCAAATTTGTTGATCTCTAAAAATAACAAACTATATACCTACCCTGACTACATCCGACGCTACGAACTCACCGGAACTGGTTTCGTGGCCTGATTCGATCGTCTGTTCAAGTTACACTCTAATATCCCTTTATTCAGTTGAATTAATTTAATTGCACTGAACGAGCGTTTACGGCTACCGTGGTTACATACGACATCGGTTTTCCACGCCACTCACCACCGTACAATAATTTAACGATACGGTCCCAATGAAACTGATTTCGTCGAAATCTGAGTTTGTTTGCAAAACGGCTATTTTAAAGGCCTATATTTAAATAGCGATTTCCATAGCGACTATTTGAAAATTTGATTTGACCATAACTAACAAATTATAACACGAAATCTAGATTTTTCTCTTTCACATGAAAATTATAATCAATATGGTTCCAACGTGTCTTGTTTCACAGAAATCCGATTTATAACGAGTTCTGTATACTCAGTTGAAGTTCAAAACTCTATATTACGAACTGCAGCGCGTTTTCGAGCTCGTTTCATAATTATATTAATAAATTAACGTTCAAACTTCGTTTTATAAATAAATTCATTATAAATCCCTATATATAATTCAAATAAAATATTTAAACCAATTTAAATATTCAGAATTCAACGGCTGAAAATCCGGGTCGTTACATTTGGAGTTGGAGTCAAGGACTAGCTAGAATACTGGAGGACGCAGAGAGGGTAGGAGTGGAAGAAGTAGGTGATTGAAAATTAGGGATTGGAAATTTGGGGGTGAGAATGAACAGATCTGAGAAGTTGAGAAAGAGAAATGGAATGAGTAACGTAAGTTGATTTCCTATTGGTGGTGGAGGATTGCAATGATTAGTGAGTTGTCTACTACAGTTGTTGTTTTTAAAAGGTAAATTGACGGATAGATATGCATCTTTTTATAGATGCAGATTGATGATGTGGTAAATTAAACTTATAAGTTTATAACTATAGCTACTGCAACACAATTTGATATCTATGCTAACACATTAAAGAGTGCGTTGCAATAGACAAAAATTAGCATAGTTGTGACAACATTTTAGCTGGCAACACCTTGGATTTTCATTGCAGTAGGCCATCTATAGCGTAGTGATCACACAATGAAGTCCAGGGTGAACGAGCATGTTTTCGATCCTAGTTTGGGCTCTGATATTCCTCTTGTCCTGCAGCCATTGGTTAATTTGAAATGACTTGCTACTCTCATGCATAGATGACTTCAAGTATTTTGATACTAGTAATATCAACAACCATAAGAGTTTATTTATAATAAAGCTTTCAATGGAATCTCGTCTACTAGGTCTTTGCATAGAAGCTAAAAGTAAGATTAGCAAAAGGTCTTAATGTGCAAGTCGACATCCAATACAAAATGGGAACCTAAAATTTGCATATCTTCTCAATATTTTGAACATACATCAGTCAAGTGTACAAATGGTCCTAGCTTTCGTACCAGGCCTCTATCTGACAAGATACCTCTTTGTGGGTCAGTTCTAAAACGTGCCCTGAAGATTAAGGTTTCCTCTTCCTTTGATCCTGCTATATTTTTTCCAAAAGTGAAAGCTTCCACTTTCACATTGGTTACTCTTGCTATGGTGGACTCTCTTACGGATAGAGGGGGTCCAACCAATACATTTCCTAAACCACATTGGATTTTGATTGCCCTCCAATACAAATAACAACACTATTTTTTGTTTTTTCAAAGTAATATAAATTTAAATCAAAAAAAAAATTATCACATATAAAATCACGACGATAGTTGATTCAAAATAATAATATCAAATACTAGTTCCCATACAAAGTGCTTCAACCTTCCAAGAAATTAGTTTTGCCTGCTTGACTTGAGCCAAATGATTGTTGTGCTCTTGCATTAAGTAACCTAAAAATTGAATCCACCCACGACGTAGATATCACATCTTGGTGTTGCTTTACTCTTCTATTATATGTTGGATCTCTCTTTAGAGCATTTTGATTATGACAACTACACTTGTGTAGATATATTATTATCGACTAACTCTGTTTTACAGGAAGAAACTCAACAACAGATTCAAGAGCTCAAATTGAAAATTATATGTGTTTAGAGTTTGCTAATATTAGTATAAATTGTTAAAATCTTCCTTGATGATACACACACATACACATTTTTATATATGGTTTTATATATGACATGCACAAGACATAGGTCTGATACAACACGTAAGTGTCTGAATTATTTAATTCAGACGTCTATCTGCTGAAACAAAATTCACATTTCAGATAATATTCAGACGTCTGACCTAAAATTTTCAGACGTCTGAATTACCACTGAAATGACTTATTTCTTTGTTGTTTAATTTTTTATACAAAAATAGACATCTGAAATCATTATTCAGACATCTGAATATGAAAGGGTGCAACTATTCAATGAAGAATTACAACCTTTAATTCATAACTCTTCTTTGAATCTCTTAGTGAATAATTGCAACCTTTTGTATAATATAAATAGAGGCTTAATCTAATGTTTTCCTCACCGAATCTTACTCTAATTCTTTCTATCTTATCTATAGCATTCAGATTTACTTAAGCACTCTATTTCTATATTTCTAAGATTACAAATCATTTCAAATCTTCCATATTATTTCACAAACTACACAATTATCATCAAGGAAAGATTACAGGAATGTTGTACATTAAATTGACATATCCGTGTTATTAAGAACACAAATAATCAACAAGTTCTTTGTATTGTGAAAGCTCTCTTCAGCAGTTGAGGCAAGAAACCCCGTTCGATTGTTCGGGTAATTGTAAACCTGTTCGTCCGGGTGAAGTGAGGGTAGTTGTTGTTTAGTGAAATACCAGAAAAGAGTCTGGGACTAGAAGTAGGCTACTGGTCCGAACCAGTATAAAATTGACTGTTTCATTATTTACTGCTACTACTTTACTATTTATTCATTACCTTGCTTATACTCCATACTATACGATCCTATTGCTGCATAGACTCTTTCATTTGGTATTGGAGCAAGGACATCCTATAACCGTAATAAGTACCAACACTAACACTACCTCTACATTTATCGAAGGACAATCTACTCAAATGCCACCACTATTCAATGGATTACACTACAATTACTAGGCAACAAGAATGAGAATATATATGCAAGTAACTAGCTATGAAGCTTGGAATGCAACTCAAACTCAATACACAACACCCACAACTGAGTACTCTACATGGACAATAGCTCAAAAAAATGAAGCTAGTGCAAATGCCAAAGCTATGAATATGTCGTTTTGTGCTTTGGATAGAAATTAATTCAATCGTGTTAGCATCTGCACTACTGCACATCAAATATGGGAAACACTCAAAACTTATATGAAGGAGCAAACAAAGTTAAACAGACAAAGATCTCAATGCCAAAACCCAGTTTCAAAATTTTAAGATGAGACAAAATGAAACCATCAACGACATATACTCAAGATTTCAAGATACACAATTCATGCCTTATAGGATTTGGAGAAAAATATAGTGACTTTGATATTGTATCAAAGGTACTAAACTCCTTAACTGGTGAATGGGAAAGAAATGTGTTATCCATTGAGGAAGCCAACGATTTATCAACAATGAAACTAGAAGAACTAATAGGCAACCTCATGTCTTATGAAGTAAATCTCCAAGCTAAAAAGGACCAGGCACAAGAGAAAAAGAATGTTGCCTTTCATGCGGAAAGAGAAGAATCAAAAGATGAGTATCTAGCATTCATTGCCAAAAAAATTAAGAAAATTTTGAAATATAGAAAAAGTGGCATAAAAAAGAATTCCTTAAATGAACCTTCAACAACAAACTTAGAATGTTTCAATTGTCACAAGAAAGGTCAGATGGTAAAAGACTGTCCAGAACTAAAGAAGGAGAATCAAAAAAACTTCAACAACAAAAATAAGAAAGATAAACTCAAAAAAAGGCTTTCTTTGTCACATGGGAGGATTCAGATTCATCAGATAGTGATAGTAAAGAAAATGTGTGCTTAATGGCTCAAAAATCTGAGGTTAGTGATTTATCTTATGATGATTCGATTGAAGTAAACACTGAATTTTTAAATACTATAAAAATTCTTAAAAAGAAACTTAAGGAATCTCGTAAAAATCAGAACAAAGTTGAATTCAAAAGAGATATGTTAAAAGACGAAAAGAAAATATTGGAAGAAGAACTTGAAAAGGTTCAAGAATCTCTCTCGAATTCAAACAGTCAACTTGCACTTTTTAGTCAAGAAATTGAAACTCAAAAGGCAAAGAATGATAAGATTATGTCTGAAAATCACAATTTAAAAACTAAAATAAAGCAAGTAGAATTAGAAAATACTAGTCTTTAAACTAGATTGTATAGCATTACTAAAAATGTTTCTAATTTTAACAAGGGAAGAGAGAATTTATCTAGAATTATAGAAAATTATCAGTCCTATACGAATAAACATGGATTAGGAAAAGGAATCAGAATTTCCTCCAAAGAAAAATACAAATTTTAAGAGGAAAAATGGTTCAGAACATAATATAGTTTTAAATAAGGTAGCACATAATATACCAAAATATACTAAAAAGGTAAACGAAATCAAAATATGGGTTCCAAAAACAAACAATAGTCTGATTAGGAACAAACATATCAATTTATTTATGAAAACTGTTCATAATAATAAAAATTATACTTATAAGAGGGATACTGAACCCACTTGGGTTTGGCTCCCTAAGATCTAACTCTTAGGACCCTATTAAAAGGTGGGTATAAATGTGTTTATTAAATTTTTTTGTACGTCCCACTTAAGAATAGAAAATGGATTTTAGATAGTGGTGGCTTGAAACACATGACTAGAGAGAAAGATATGCTTACAAATATTTCATACTTTGATGGTGGCTCTGTTACCTCCGTTTTATCATTGTCAAAGGAGATGTGTGCAACTACAGTATGTCAAATGTAACAGCCCGCATTTTATGTATCGGGGGATCATAAAATATTTTTATTCTATTCCCTGACGGTTGGATCATTCTTATATTTTAATATGTTGCTTATGGGGATGTGAAAAATGTCCATAATTTTTACTAATTTTATTTGGGACAATTTTCCGACAGTCAGTATTGTACAGGGCATAACTTTTGACTTAGGTCGAATCAGGTGGTGATACCTGTACCATTGGAAATGAAATGATGATTGCCTTTCCGTGGAGTGGTTACATTAGAGATATGGCTCAGGGGTTTGGGAGGAATCGCTGTTTTAATGTTTAACAGTTGGCTGTTGGGGTTTAAGCCATAATGGGCTGATTTGGAGAGGCCCATTAGTGGGCTAGTTGAAGGGTATAAATATGTGGTGGGAGGTAGGAGAAATGGTTTAGTTTCTCTGTTCTCTCATTTGGTGGCCTATGTTCCTCCTTTCTCTAACACCTTTCCACCATTAAAATCGAGGTCTATGGGAAGGAAATCGAAGATCTACACAATTTGAGACTATATCTACACCATTGCAAGGGAGAACTCATCGGATCAAGGAATTTGGATCAAATTGCTTGCTATCCGGAGTCTTAATTCATTTTTTTTGCTTTGATTTGGAGAATTGGTGAGTGATATACATCTCTCACATGGATTTAATCAATTATATGAATGTTTGGTTATGTTTTTCACTAAATTCAAGTGTTTTCTTATAGATCTACCCTAGGTAAGTCCATTTTCATATGAATCACCCTTGGATCTATTTAATAAGTTTAAACCGGTAATTTCTATGTTATTTCGTATGTTTATGAAAGTTAGACCTGCAATTCAGATCATATGTTCATTTATCATGATTTTGCTGAAAATTGTGCAATTTTCGTGATAATTGTCATATTCATGTTGTTAATGATTTCATAACATGCTTATGGTTGTGTCGAATGAATTAGACGAGTATATTTCATTGATTGTATTGATGGCGAAGTTTTGTTCGAAAATGGGCTTGATTTGGGGTTGTACAGGACAGGGGTCGAGCAAGCAGTACAGTGTAGTACAGGAGGCGGTCAGGTCGACCATGGTTTGGGGTTGGTCGTGCACCCCAAAGACCGGGTCGGTCGTGCACCCAAGGACAGGGTCGATCGAGCTGGTCGAGCACGGTCGATTGAGCTGGTCGAGCAGGGTCGGTCGAGTAGAGGGTCGGTCGAACACAGGGTCTGTCTAACACATGGTCGGTCGAGTTGGTCGGCTGAGCAGTCTGGAGTTCTGGTCGGTAGTGGAAAGAGATGGGCTCGATCACAAGCTGGTAGGTCGCACCTAGAAGACACAAGGTCATTTCTGTAAATTATTTTTTTAGGTACGACCCTGATTTGAACAAAAGAGCTTGAAAAAAATTTCGCGGGCGACCCCCAAACCCTAGCCGCAGCGTAGTGATGTAATTTGGCTTGGTGATGTTGTGACTTTGAAGTAAATTCAAGTCAGAATATTCAAAGTGTTGAATGTGTTCATTGATAATGTGTTCGTTGATCGGTGTAAAGCAATGAATAGAAAGACGACTCAAGGGTGTTTCGAGTTTGTGAATAATGGATACTCAAGGGGGACTTGAGTTAATGAATGGTCATCAGAGTTGATGGCTAGAGGTGTGAAGGCCGAGAGATTATCGTTATTGTAAGTTCTAGCAGACTCAAAACAGGGGTACTTTAGGCAGTTGTGAAGTGCCTCATACCTTGGGCAGTTGTGAAGGGCCTAGTTGTTGAGATTTGAGAAGACAAACATACGAGTCATGATGGTGTATGGAGTTTTTGCAAGAACTGGGGTTACCATTAGCCCTTGACATATGGCAGTCATGATGGGTCGTCATACAATTAACGATGGTTTTAAAGCAGGATAGGCGGTGATAGCCAGAGTCAGTCATGGACAGTTGATTGTTAGTTGTTTTGTTTGCACCGTCTCATGTAGATTGTCCAACGTCGATGGAGATGTTCCTTGGGTGCTCGTCTGATATTGTTTTAGGCCTCTGGAGCTTGTGCTTGAGAGATGTTGAATTCGATTAGGAGGGTTCACATGAGATATATAATTTTGATGTCATGATTGCTTTACCATGATTCAGTGGGTGTCCTAGTTTCCATGAATGAATGGTTGAATTGCTTGGCATAAAGGCTATCACCGTCCGATGTGGGGAAGACAGGAGTTGAGTTCTTCTCTGGTGTTTGGTAAATTGGTTGTTAATCTACCTACTTTCATAAACTTTATTGATGATGTATGTTAGCTTTTTTATCGCTCACTAAGACTGTTGTCTGACTCAACGTTTATGTTTCCCTCTTATTACCTTGGGCTGTTCATCCGGTTGTGGATGGGCAGACTAGGTGGCAGGTAACAGGTGATTACTTAGTGAGAACGATGTAGCTGTTTGGAGGTAAGAAGGAGGCTAGCGTACTACCTTTCTACTATATAGTATTTGGATTTCCGCTGTTTGTTGTTCTCCGAGTGATGTAGTAAGGCAATTTGTACAAACACTATTGATGTAATTCAGCTATGGATATTACTTTCTAGTCGTTATGAAAGTCTAGTGTTTTCTGCTTCACTATTAATACCTGTTGTATATATTCTATTTTATTTTATCCTCGCACTGTGAGATTTACAACAGCTTCCGGTTGTGTTATCATACCATAATGATCGTCCATAGCTGTCTGGCACGTCTTTCAGTGCATTATTCCTCTTGTTTAGTGCGGTGGTTGTGGGCGGTCGTCACATTTGGTATCAGAGCACTGGTTAACGATTTTATCCAAAGTTCGAAGACGCAATTACATATGAGAGAGGTACTTGTAGATTTCAGTTGGATGCTTACTATATATATTATCATATATAGTAGTCGCGTTTGTAATCCTTTACCATTTTTTCTTGAAAGTGACTAATTATTCTAAATTTCATATTTAGAATGAGTAGACGAGCATCATGACACGCTGCTAGGGAAGCTTATACTGGAGGGGGAAATAGCAGTGCACCGTACTACCCTACCATGTTTGAATCCATGATGGAGGCAGTCATGCGAAGGGTACCCGCTCTAGTGGCAGCAACTGTAGACATAGGAGTTCAGTTGCCTATAGTTGTGGATTTTGCAAAGCAATGCAAGGACTTTACATCTCTAGGAGGAAAACCATTCAAAGGAACTAAGCTAGCTGAAGATGTTCAGAGGTGGATGGATTCTTGTGTCCGAATCTTTGGAGACTTGGGATTGGATGGTGCAAAAAGGAGAAAGCTTGCGTCAAGGCAACTGCAAGGCAGGGCTATGGAATGGTGGAATTTTGTTACACTTGAGACTCCAGAAGAGGGGATTTCATGGGAGCAATTTCAGTCTAAGTTTGAAGCAAATTTTATATCCACAGCCCAGAAATCTTCTCTATCCAAGAAATTTGTGGAATTGAAGCAGAGTGGTCGTTCTGTGCTTGATTATGTTTCTGATTTTGATGCCTTTTCCAGATATGCTTGTTCATACATCGATACACCCTGTCAGAAGAATGAGAAGTTTGTTATGGGTCTGGATGCCTATATTGGAAGGCCGTTGGTGGATCACCTCGATGATCCATTCAAGAAGCTTATGGAAAAGGTTGTTCGTCATAAGAGCTTGTTCCCTAAAGAGGCCAATGTTGTCGCTGCAACCAAGGAAGTTCAGAAGCCACAACAGGGTGGTAATAATAAGAAGAGGAAGCAGCAACGACAAAAGGGAAAGGATGGCCAGAAGAAGCAGAAGAATGAAGTGACTTGCTTTAACTGCCAACAAAAAGGTCATTTTTCTAATGAGTGCAAGAATCTAAAGGTTGAGAGGAAGTGTCATAATTATGGCAAGGCTGGGCATCTCAAGAAGGATTGTCCGGAGCTAGCTAAGGGGAAGCATGTTGTAGCACCCCGTGTATTCTATAACAGTGAAATTCACAAATTAAAGTATAAATAATTTCAAATCAAAGAATTAAGGGAAACGGGATACGCCATTGCGTTCATCTCGGAATTCTGCTTGGGATAGAGTCCGAGTTTGCGTAAAACGGACTCCGTATGAGGGAGATATGGCCTCCGGAAGTTTCAGAATTCAGTTTAAAATTCAAACAGACAGAAAACCAATTCAAATTTCAAAAATCGGGCCAGATTGGCCAAGGCGGGAATTTTCCCGCCTTAGGCACCCAGGTCGACTGGGTAGTCGACTTGGGGCTACCCAGGTCGACTGGGTAGTCGACCTGGGGTACCCAGGTCGACTACCAAGTCGACACGGGGGTCGACTGGGGAGTCGACCTGGCCCCTGAGCCAGGTCGAACCCAGCCCCCCTGGCTGGCCTGGTCTGGGCTTGGCCGAATTTCTGAGCCTTGCCTTGTCACTAGGGCTAGGTGTCAGCTCCTGATTGGTCTCTCCTTCAAACGAACGGCTAATATTAATCCAAGCTCCATCGACGGTTTTAATCAATTCACAAACTCTATAAAAAGGACCTAAGACTCCACCTAATTCATACAAATAAAAATTAGAATGAGACCGTCATGCTACTGAGGAAAGACTAGAAGTAGCCGTCAAAATTGAGAGACGATTAGGAGACAATTCAAAAGCCTAAAGCAACGACAACTAAATCAAAACAACGCATACAACAAAGGATAGCATCTCCAAATTCAGAATTCAGAAACCTGAATTGAAGATTCGTCATACGTTGTAAGTAGAGTGCTATTCCGATGTGAATGAATAATTGTGTTTTGATTTGTGTAAAATGAGAAATGGAATTGTACTTAATTTGTGGCGATAATAATTCATAATTGTACGTTGCTATGATTCTAACTACGAATCCATTTGGGATATTGTGGTATAACGATGTTAGGCCTATTGGATATTTGCAAGTATGTGATTCATGTTGAAAGTTAACAACTATATGTTTGTGGTAGTTTATTTCAACACCTATTAGATAATTGCAAGTATATGATTCATGTTAACGACTATATGTTTGTGGTAGTTTATTTGAGATTCATGCAAGTTTATGATTCACTATTATGCCAACATGATGTACATTTTTTTATGATCGCTTTTAGTGTGTAGTTGGATTCAATTAAGTATTCTGGTTTATATGAATTTATGTTGGAATTGGCATCATGGTTCAAGTGTAAAAACCATACTTTTGTATTAGTGACAAAAACAAGCATCTTTGTGAACTGGTATTAATTCTATGAACATGACTAAACTATGTTTGGTGTTATGCCTAATTGAAAACATGTTTTAGGCCTATGTTGTTATCAAAATCATATGATGATATATGTGACACATAATTACGTTAGATTTACATTCCAATTGCAAGCTTACATGAATAGATTAAAAACCATGATTCATGTTTAGGTATGTTTATGCCATGATTACATGAATAGATTAAAAACCATGATTCATGTTTAGGTACGTTTATGCCATGATTATATGCTATTACAATGCAAGTTCACAAGTGCCTAATTTATGTTAATTAGATCGTTATGTTGCAAGTTCAAGCGTTCACACTCCCCTTTTGATGAATATATAAACACCATGTTCTAAGCCTCCCCTTTTTCATGTGGCTAAGTTGGGTTTAAATGTTAAACCCAACATATGTTATATTGTAGCGAACGTATAAAATGGGGGTAATGACGTTTGGGTTAAAATATAAACATATGTGTTGGCATGTTTGACGCATGCCAACGACCTTGAAAACAATTAAGTGGTATAAATTAATTTTACCCAACAAAGATGAATTTGAATAATGGGCCGCAAATATTTACATATAAAAAGAAAAGAGACAAAATATGTAAATTTAGAAAATACGATGTGTTTAACCCGAGGTTGGATTGAGTTGTGATGTAAACCTGCCCGGAACCACCCGGCTGTCCAGTAGTCACAACAATACCTATCCAATGTGGGTGGTTAAACATTGAGCCCAATAAAGACCCGAGGTTAGACTGAGTTATGACGTAAGACTGCCCGGAACCAACCGGCAACAGGCAGTCACAAAAATACCTGTCTAATGTGAGAGGTCGAGGCTTTAATAAGACAATTAAGGCTGAGTCAGGATTGATAGGATTAAGTAAATTGAATTAATACTTAATCAAAATGGAACATGCTAAACTATACAGACTGATTGGGGGTTAGGTTTACAAAACACTTAACCAACTTAGCATGTTGGCTAGAAATAGAAAACCTAGTAGCAGGGGACCCTTTTCAGCAGTAACCCTACAAGGTGTATCAGGATACCCTGAACTAGGCAGGGTGGGGCGCGATTACTGGGCTGACTGTAAGAGGTCAAATCGACGGCGGTGATGCAGCAGTGTAGGTTCTAACGGGGTGCGGGCGTGCACACACTCCGGCGTAGAAAAATAAGGCACTGGGCACCAGTAGTATACCTGTGCATTCTAGAATTGTGTCGGGCCGCCACCATGGGACTTGATACACCCCATGGTGGGACCAGCATAGGTAACTACAACATCGGGGGCCGTAAGACACATGTAACTATGCGAGTAGGAGCCGATCATTAAAAATGGATCACTTCGCCCTGATTTTGGGGTGCCTGTTGGGAACTAGTTTATAGGGGTGCAGAGATTAATATGGGGTACGATAGTATATTCAACTCTAGACAACTTAACTTAGTTTATGGTGCTTTCCCATTTCCTATTTATACTTATCATGCCCAATTCTTTATTCATAGACTGAATAGTCCTAGACTTACTCAGGCTTTATGTCTGACTCTACTTTTCTTTCGTCTTCTTTTCTTTCATTTCCCCCCTAGGTCCACAGGGAGGGAATACCGCAGCTTGACCAGTTTTCACATCCAGCTTGAAGAGAAAGAATGCATTGCTTGGATCTCTTTCGTTTTGGACTATGGCTTTGGACAGCAATTATGGGGCATATGGAGTTTACTTATGTTTTTATGTTTCTTTAAATAATGAAAGCAAGACAGTTATGAAAATGTAATGTTTTTGGAAGTATTGTAAGACAATTATGACATGGTTTGTGTAACACGTATTTTGTTGAAATAAAAATTGCTGTTGTTTTCCGCTGTTCAAAAATGTGTGTATTTATATCTGTCTTGTGTATCTGTGACTTATACTTATAAACCTCCACCAAAATTAGGGCATTCCCTTTGAGAGTGACCCTAACGGAGGTGGGGTGTTTCACTTGGTATCAGAGCATAGGTTTACCAGATAAGATAAAAAGTTTTGAAAATTTATTTTCAAAAGAAAATTTAAAGAAGCATTTTTAAAGGTAAAATGTTATTTTATTTTAAAAAAGGCAAAGTCCCCCAAAGCCATAGGTACTATCTTTTATCCTTCGTTTTGAATCTATCCTTTTTGTTTCAGCATGTCCGAAGAACTTAACTTGCCAGAGGGTATACCAATACCTGGTTGGTTCAGACGATTCTTAGAAGCAAGGGCCAATCAGCCAGGTCCCACTGTTCCTCCTCCCCCAGCTGCAGGAAATCATCCAGCTGCAGCAGCACCTCTTCCTCCACCTCCTCCGCATGGTAATACTTTTGCTAAGATATGTAAAGATTTCAAAGCTATGGGAGGAAAGGTCTTTCATGGAACCGAGTCCTTCGTGGCAGCCAGGAACTGGCTAAAGGAAACCGAGGACTTATTCGTCATCTTTGAGGTAGAAGATAGGCAGAAGGTACAACTGGCAGTATGGCTACTAAAAGGCGAGGCTTCCTACTGGTGGGAAGTTACCAATGCAGAGAGACCAGTGGAAACATGGGAGTACTTTAGGGTAAGGTTTGAGGCTAAATTTCTCTCAGATGCTGAAAGGAGCCTTCAATTGGAAAAATTCTTATTTCTTAAGCAAGGGAATATGACAGTCAAAGAGTACGTTAATCTGTTCAATGAGCTGGCTAGGTTCGGACTGGACCTAGTCAACACCCCGCACAAGAAGGCTCTCCGTTTTGTCAAAGGGTTGAATGAGCCATTACACAGTTTGGCCATGACCCATATACCCATGGGAGCTACGTATGAAAGATTGGTACAGATGGCATTGCTGAACGAAGAGGATAAGGGCAAGAAGGAGACAAAGGTAGAAAGCTCTCAAGGGAAGAAAGAGGGTTTACAGCCTAAGAAGACAGACTTTAAGAAGGGCGGGAAAGACAACAAAGAGAAGAGGAAGTGTAATTTTTGTGGCAAAGTGGGGCACTTAGTGAAAGATTGCCGGAAAAAGAAGGCCAAGATGAATGGTGGGTGCTTTTCTTGCGGTGAGACAGGCCACATGGCTAAGGATTGCCCAAAGAAACGAGGGAAGGGGCAGAGGGCTGGATCCACTTCAGGGGCACAGGTTCATGTGCTATAAGCACCACCTCTGCAACAAAGAGGTATAAATACTTCTGTAGAAAGTGTAGTTTATCTTTATGATCACCCAGTTTGCACTTTATTTGATTCTGGCGCATCACACTCCTTTATTTCATCTGCTTTAGTAGAATCTCTGCAACTAGAAACTAGTATGGTAGAGGACCCCTTAATTGTTTCAAATCCAATCAGGGGCCCGGCTCATTTGTCTATGATCTGTGTGGGATTGAAAATTTCTATTCTAAGCGTAGAATTTAGATGTAGTGCCTTTGTTTTGGGCTTCTCGGGATATGGTTTGATTTTGGGCATGGATTGGCTATCCAGTAATGGTGCCATCCTTGATTGTGAGAGAAAGGTGGTTAGGCTTCTGACCCAACTCGGTAACACGCCGGAAATTACTTGTAATCCCTCGTATGCGGTTATGCTTAGTTATCTTGAATCACTAGATGCTTCTGATGAAAGTTTGCAATCGGTTAAAGTGGTACGTGAATATCCGGATGTCTTCGAAGAGGTGAAGGGCTTACCTCCGAAGCGGGGGATAGACTTCCGCATATATCTTGTAGATAATGCAAAGCCCGTTGCATTGCCCATTAGACACATGGCTCCACGGGAAAGGAAAGAGCTCAGTAAACAGGTTAAAGAGCTTCTAGAGAAGGGGTTCATTAGAAGAAGCATTTCAGAATGGGGCGCTCCAGTGGTGTTCGCCACAAAGGAGGGTGGTTCGCTCCGTCTATGTGTTGACTATAGGGAGCTCAACAAGCTAACGAAAAAGAATAGGCACCCTCTCCCCAGAATTGACGATCTGTTTAATCAGCTTGTAGGAGCGTCTGTTTTCTCCCAACTCGATTTAGCGACCGGATTTCATCAGCTAAGGGTGGCTGAAGATAGCATCGATAAGACAACATTCAGAACCCCAGACGGCTTCTTTGAATGGCTTGTCATGCCTTTCGGCTTGACAAACGAACCCGCTTACTTCGTGGACCTGATGAGTAGGGTGTTCAGAGAATTCCTCAACAAGTTCGTAGTGGTCTTCGTAGACGATATCTTGATCTTCTCAAAGAGTGAAGAAGAACATGCTCAGCACTTAAGGGCAATCATGTAAACTCTGCGAGTCCATCAGCTAAAAGGCAAATTCTCCAAATGCCACTTTTGGAGAGAGAAAGTGAGGTTCCTTGGGCACATAGTATCCAAAGAAGGGTTAGCTGTGGACCCTGCTAAGGTAGTAGCGGTACAGGATTGGAAGACACCAAGGAATGCAACAGAAGTCCGAAGCTTCCTCGGGCTAGCAGGCTTCTATGGGAAATTCATCAGAGACTTTGCAAAAATATCAGCTCCACTCACAAGGCTGACAAAGAAGAATCTAGTGTTTAATTGGGACTTGGATTGCGAGTTTGCTTTCCAACGACTAAAAAGGGCTCTTACAACAGCCCCAGTTCTGGCGTTGCCAGATGGAAGCAAGATGTTCACAGTTTATACAGATGCATGTGGGACAGGACTATGCGTTGTCTTAATGCAAGAAGGAAGGGTAGTAGCTTATGGCGGGAGACAGTTGAAAGTGCATGAAAAGAACTACCCGACCCACGATCTTGAGTTAGCTGCCATCGTCTTTGCACTCAAGTCTTGGCGACACTATCTCCTAGGTGAGAAGTTCGAACTTTACACTGACCATTAATCGTTGAAATATCTTTTCTCGTAGAAAGATCTTAACTTGAGGCAACAGAGATGGATGGAGTTTCTTGCCTCGTACGATTTCGAGATCTCCTACACTCCGGGCAAAGGCAATGTAGTGGCAGACGCGTTGAGCCGAAAGAAACTGACCCTAAGCCCGCTGTTTGTTGAAAGGCAAAGCCTAGAGTTTATAGCCAGCTTTGACTTTAGGCCCTCCTCCGATTTTGTACCGGGCTTGCTAGCATCTCTCGAAATACGCCCGACTTTAGTGGACTCAATAGGGACAGCACAACGCGAAGACCCTCATCTTGTGGAAACGATTGATAGGCTAATTAGGGGTGAGACTTCAAGTCACCTCAACAGATACTCCATCGACGATAAGGGTTGGCTAAGGCGAGACGGAAGACTATGCGTCCCACAGACAAGGGATTTAGTAAAGACAGTTCTCGAGGAAGCACATCACTCCAAGATGACGATACATCCAGGCGGAGATAAAATGTACAAGGACATAAAGAGAACTTTCTTTTGGAGCGGCATGAAGAAGGACGTGGCAGATTTCGTTTCTAAGTGTATGATTTGCCAACAGGTTAAGGCGAAGCAGAAGAAGCCTGGCAGTCTGCTCCATCCTCTAGAGGTCCCGCAGTGGAAGTGGGACAACATCTCAATGGACTTCACTGATGGGCTGCCTAGGTATAGAAGAGGCAACACTAGCATTTGGGTAATAGTGGATAGGCTTACTAAAAGCGCCCACTTTTTACCTGTCAAGAATAAAAGAACTGCCTCATCCCTAGCATCTCTTTACCTCAAGGAAATTGTTCGACTCCATGGAATACCATCCAGCACTGTTAGTGACCGAGACCCTATCTTCACAAGTGAGTTTTGGCGGAGTCTGCAAGAAGCGGTAGGCACACAGTTATGCTTGAGCACAGCCTATCATCCCCAAACCGACGGCCAGACAGAAAGAGTGAACAGAGTTTTGGAGGACCTTTTAAGACTGTGCGTCCTTGACTTCGGAGGGACGTGGGAAGACCATCTTCCTTTGGTGGAATTTGCCTACAACAACAGCTACCAAGCCACCATCGGAATGGCGCCCTTCGAAGCTTTATATGGAAGACCGTGTCGATCGCCCACTTGTTGGTGGGAGTCTACTGACAAGATCATACTTGGACCAGATATGATCCGAGAGACTTCAGAGAAAGTAGACTTGATACGAAGAAGGATGAAGACAGCCCAAGATAGACAAAAATCCTACGCAGACAAGAGGAGGACCGACCTTGAATTTGAGGTCGAAGACAGGGTTTCTCTTAAGGTATCTCCACTAAGGAACGTTGTTCGTTTTGGAACCACAGGAAAGCTAGCACCAAGGTTCGTAGGGCCATTCCCTGTCATCGAGAAAATTGGGAAAATGGCCTATAGATTAGAGCTACCCAAAAAGCTGGCCGGAGTTCACAACATTTTCCATGTTTCGCACTTCCGAAAATGTCTACATGAATCTGCTGAAGTGGTAGAGCCAAATATCCTAGAAGAAGCTGAAGTGGAACGCGAAGCAACCGTGAGGAAAGTTCCAACCTGTATATTAGGAACGGAAGTGAAAAAGCTACGCAACTGTGAAGTCAAGCTCGTCAAAGTTCAGTGGAGCGACGCCGAGGAAGACGCAACTTGGGAAACTGAAGCTAGAATACGCGCAGCCTACCCTTTTCTTTTCGAGGGTACATCTTTGATCTTTCCTTTTTCCTTAAGTTGCGCTTTTATCTATCTTTTTAGGTATATCTCCTCGACCTTATCTTTTAGGTAGAAACCTTTGGATGAAAACATGTAATTGAAACATGTTATGGATGATGGTCGCAAGTGGTTGCAAGTGATTGCTAGTGGTTGCTCGTGGTTGCATATACACACACAATCTAGGTATTAGATCGGCTCAGTCACCTCATATTGCATATGCATATATATATATATATGTTTGCATTTGTATATGGTTGAAGTTTAATGTGTTGTCATATGGATGTTGCATTTATATATGAATGATTGTGCACTCATGTAGAATCATGAATAGGAAAATTTGCATACATAATGGATTCATGACACTTACATAATTTGCATTAAGTAGGTCAACTAAATCAGTAGGCCGCCTGATTTTGCATTAGATAAGTACAGGTACACACACTTCGCATATGATCATGAAGCATTAGAAGTCTTTTAAGGACAATGGATACTCGTGTTTGATGGATGAGTAGATGGACGTTTGGATGTTAGGATATACATTCTTCCTGAACTTGAAGATTTCGGGGACGAAATCCTTTTAAGTGGGGGAGAATGTAACACCCCGTGTATTCTATAACAGTGAAATTCACAAATTAAAGTATAATTAATTTCAAATCAAAGAATTAAGGGAAACGGGATAAGCCATTGCGTTCGTCTCGGAATGCTGCTTGGGATAGAGTCCGAGTTTGCGTAAAACGGACTCCGTATGAGGGGGATATGGCCTCCGGAAGTTTCAGAATTAAGTTTAAAATTCAAACAGACAGAGAACCAATTCAAATTTCAAAAATCGGGCCAGATTGGCCTGGGCGGGAATTTTTTAGCCCAAGGCACCCAGGTCGACTGGGTAGTCGACTTGGGGCTACCCAGGTCGACTGGGTAGTCGACCTGGGGCTACCCAGGTCGACTGGGTAGTCGACCTGGGTACCCAGGTCGACTACCAAATCGACACGGGGGTTGACTGGGGAGTCGACCTGGCCCCTGAGCCAGGTCGAACCCATCCCCCCCTAGCTGGCCTGGTCTGGGCTTGGCCGAATTTCTGAGCCTTGCCTTGTCACTAGGGCTAGGTGTCAAGTCCTAATTGGTCTCTCCTTCAAACGAACGGATAATATTAATCCAAGCTCCATCGACGGTTCTAATCAATTCACAAACTCTATAAAAAGGACCTAAGACTCCACCTAATTCATACAAATAAAAATTAGAATGAGACCGTCATGCTGCTGAGGAAAGACTAGAAGTAGCCATCAAAATTGAGAGACGATTAGGAGACAATTCAAAAGCCTAAAGCAACGACAACTAAATCAAAACAACGCCTAAAACAAAGGATAGCATCTCCAAATTCAGAATTTAGAAACCTGAATTGAAGATTCGTCATACGTTGTAAGTAGAGTGCTATTCTGATGTGAATGAATAATTGTGTTTTGATTTGTGTAAAATGAGAAATGGAATTGTACTTAATTTGTGGCGATAATAATTCATAATTGTACGTTGCTATGATTCTAACTACGAATCGATTTGGGATATTGTGGTATAACGATGTTAGGCCTATTGGATATTTGCAAGTATGTGATTCATGTTGAAAGTTAACAACTATATGTTTGTGGTAGTTTATTTCAACACCTATTGGATAATTGCAAGTATATGATTCATGTTAACGACTATATGTTTGTGGTAGTTTATTTGAGATTCATGCAAGTATATGATTCACTATTATGCCAACATGATGTACATTTTTTTATGATCACTTTTAGTGTGTAGTTGGATTCAATTAAGTATTCTGGTTTATATGAATTTATGTTGGAATTGGCATTATGGTTCAAGTGTAAAAACCATACTTTTGTATTAGTGACAAAAGCAAGCATCTTTGTGAACTTGTATTAATTCTATGAACATGACTAAACTATGTTTGGTGTTATGCCTAATTGAAAACATGTTTTAGGCCTATGTTGTTATCAAAATCATATGATGATATATGTGACACATAATTACGTTAGAATTACATTCCAATTGCAAGCTTACATGAATAGATTAAAAACCATGATTCATGTTTAGGTATTGTTAGCCCACTTTGTGAATTGGGCAACACAAAGTCAAGATGTGAAATATTGAAGAACTTGAAAAAACACTGAAGCGGGTCGGATCAGAGCAGGGTAGCGGTTCGGATAGGATGAAGTCTGCCATTCGGATCGGTGAACTATTGCTATTGGAATTAGAGAGGCACAGCTATTCGGATCGGAGGGCAATCTACTTCCAGTCGGATCGGAAAGCCACCCAATTGCTGCGGAGATAGATCGGAGCGGAGCAGAGTAAGGAGAAGAGAGAATTAGTTCGAAGTCAATCCGGGTCGGATCGGGTACTCCGATCCGAACCCCTTGTGCATGCCCCTCCGACCCGAGCCTGTCTTCCACGCCACTCTCCTGCATAAGCGCCTGGTTATTCGGATCGGCAGTGACCAGTTCCTACCCTCAACGTCCACTACTCTTATGCGTTGTCAACATAGAAATTCATCCGAACCCGAGGCTGATGGGATGGATGACATGTGGCTCCGATCCGGATCGGATTCTGAGCAAATTCTCACCTATAAATACCCCGTCTGGAGACAAAGAAAAGGATCTTTTTTCTGGCATTTGGAGAGTCAACCACCTTCATAACCCGAGTCCCAGCACTCCCGGAGAATCCAAACCTTCTTTCATTATTTGTTTTTAGTCAATTGAGTGATTGCAAGTGAGTTGTGAGAGAAATCAAGTGAATATTTCATTGTATTTGCAACTGAATCATTGAATATAGTAAAAGACAAGTGGACGTAGGCATTTCTTCGCTGAACCACTATAAATCCTGTGTGTTCATTTATATTTTTGATCTCGTTTCATTTTGCTTTTAATCAATTTGGGTGTTAGAACCACTTTTTGGTCTAACATTTTTGGTGCTTTCACTGAGAACTCATCTGAATTCTTTGTTTTCCGGGATTATCATTCTACTTTTTGGGCCGCTGAGTTCAAAGAAGTTAATCCTCAAGTTTCAACGTCCTTGGATATTTGTTGAAGTGATTGTCGAAGAATCATGGCCAAAGGAAAAGACAAAGAAGTTCAATCTGGTCGAGGGAATGGAGCTGGTGAAGATCAGCAAAATGCGGTCGTGACGAGGTCTCGTGGGCAGAGTTCAGCAGCAGGACGAACCAATGCAGGAAATCCGAACCGCCTCCAGGGGGAGAGCTCCGATCCGATCCGGGTAGGAGATTCTGAAGCAGTGCAATCCCCCAATCTGAACCGACCCGAGCAGCTTGCCATGTACCGACCCGAGCAGACTCCCCAGCTCCGAACCGATCCGACCACCCATCTCCGATCCGATCCGACTCTTGGTGATGTTGGAACCTCTACTCGAGTCCCTACAAATGCTCCGATTCCAGCCGCCAGGGTCAGTGATCAGGTCAATCCATCTGCGCCCATTACTCAAGGAGATTTCTCGCGCCTACTTGATATGCTTGAAAGTACTAGGGAGGCTATGAAAGTCCACGAGCGCACCAACCTCATGATGCAAGAAAATATGAGGCTCATGAGTAGGGAGATCAGCGAGCTCCATCGACAGAGAACCCCATCACCGGTTCGTCACACACCAGTGGATCAGTCTTCATCTTCCAAGGAAGAGCGGCCCCGTGAACGAAGGCCACTTGAACGACCTCAGAATGTGGAGCAGCTGACATTCGGATCTTTGGGGTCTCGCGAGGATATTGCTCGAGCACTAGGAAACAATGATCCCACTCGGGGGTAAAGACTCCAGTCCCCTCCTCCCGAGATCGACCGGGAGCGTAGGGAACAGAATAGAGCAGAAGCAGCTCGAAGAAGAAGGGCATCTCCCGAACAAGAGCCCAGAAGGAACCCGGATACTAGGGCCAGGGAACCTGAGCGGCCCCTAACTAATGCTGATGTACAGGCAATGGTGCGCCAGATCATGTCCGAGAGCCGGAACTATACAAATGAAGATTATGGCATTGAGCGAAGCCATACTCCTTTCACTGATAATATCCTCGACTTCCAATTTCCCCGGCGTTTTAACCTGCCACAGATGGACAAGTACAACGGGAGAACTGATCCGGGACAGCATTTGATGCGATACTCGTGGTTCATGAATGCTGCTGCTGCCCCTGATGAAGTGAAGTGTAAAGCATTCCCAATCTATTTAGAAGATGTGGCGCTGTTCTGGTTTACCCGACTTCCCCCTCGTTCGATTTCGAATTACAGGGAACTGAGCGAACGTTTTATGAATCAGTTCCGACTCCATGCCCGAAAGTCCAAAAGTGTTATTGAATTGTCAAGAATTAAGCAGGCGCCAGGAGAGTCTTTGAGGTCGTATCTTGATCGCTTCAACTTAGCTGTGACTGAAGTTAGTGATCCTCATGAGCCCACTATTCTGATGGCATTGAAAGAAGGAGTCGATCCTGAATCCGAGTTCGGGGACTACCTTTCTGGAAAGACGCCCTCCACGAGAGAAATATTCTATGAAAAGGCCGATATTTATTTAAGACGAGAGGAAGCCAGGGCAAATCGGAAGAGAAAGTCTGAAGCGGCATCAAAAGAAAATGTTCAGAGTAACATCGCCGTGAAGCAGTCTGGGGAAAGTTCCGGAAAAGTTGAAGTAAATGTGGGTAACAAGGGTGGAAACAACAATGCTGGAAACGGGGGCAACAACAATAACCGTAATGCGAACGGTAACAGAAGAAACAGAAATAGGGGAAGTGATCCTAACAAAAGACTCCGATTCCAGACCTACGAGAATTATACACCATTGAACGACACCCTGGAGAATATTTACCTGGATACGTACAATGTTTTGCAGTACAAAAGACCGCCACCTCGTGATTCGACCGAGAAAGAAATGGCGACAGGGAAGTTTTGTCTGTTTCATGGAACTCATGGGCATTCAACCAATGAATGTCGGCATTTAAGGGATGTGATTGAGAAGCTGCTGCGTGAAGGGAAGTTGGATGAATACAAGGTTGCCCCGAGGGACAGGGGGCAAGGAGAGCAGGCTCCAAAACAGATTCTACCTGCTCCCTAGCCTACAGCGCAGCAGAAAGGTAAAGGAATTGTTATCAACTCCATAGTGGGCGGACCTCACCCAGCAATCCGTAGTTTCAGATCAATGGATCAATATGTAAATGCTGCCAAGCACATAGATGTGAATGAAGGTGATGATCTGGAAGATATCACCCCCATAAAACAACAGAAGACCATTTTTGACGATGTGGTGTTCCGCAGCAGAGATAATACTGGGATCCAATCACCCACTGATGATCCGTTGGTTATTACTACCACCATTGGGCCGGCCTTGGTTCATAAGGTATTAGTAGACAACGGAAGTTCCGTTAATATTTTGTTTAAAAAGTCATTTGATCAGATGAAGCTGGAATCTGAAGATTTGAAGCCATATGAAGGATGGATCAGAGGCTTCAACGGGGCGTCAACAGCTCCCATGGGATACATAGAATTGCACGTGACCTTGGGGCAAGGAGAACGCAGAAGAGTGCGGATGCTTCAGTTCGTAGTATTGGACGTAGATTCGCCTTATAATGCATTTTTGGGGAGGCCTGCCCTTGCTGAATTCAGAGCTTGTATAGCCCCTTGGTGTTTATTGCTTAAGTTCCCGACCGAAGCCGGAACTGGAGTAATGAGAGGGGATCAAGTTTCCGGACGGGCCTGCTATGTGGCCGAATTAAAGATGTTGATGAAAGGACTTAACATCGAGAGTAAAGATGCCTCGTCTCCCTCAAAGGGGGGCTCGGCATAGCAATTAGAGAGATTGACCCCGAAGGAGTTGCCCAAAGGAACGCCTGAAGACCTGGATCCCAGAAAAGACGAGGAACCAGAGGCTAGGAATGCAACTCCTAATGAAGCGACAGTGGAAATTCCCATTGATGAAGCTGATCCGGCAAAAGTTTTGAAGATTGGTTCTCAATTGGATCCACGTCGAGCCAAAGAACTAACGGACTTCTTGAAGGCAAACTTGGACGTGTTTGCCTGGACCTACGCTGACATGTGTGGGATATCGCCATCCATTATAAGTCACAAATTGAATGTAAACCCGAAACATCCGCCTGTGAAGCAAAAGAGACGCATGCTGGGCCCAGAGAGGTCGGCTGCTCTCAAAGAGGAAGTGGAGAAGCTGAAGCAGAATGGATTTATTCGAGATTCGACATATCCCGACTGGATATCGAATCCCGTCTTGGTAAAGAAGCCGAATGGAAAGTGGCGGACTTGCATTGATTTTTCAGATTTGAACAAAGCTTGCCCAAAAGATAGTTTCCCACTTCCCAGGATTGACCAGCTTGTAGATTCGACAGCAGGTCATGAACTTCTCTCTTTCATGGACGCATATTCTGGGTACAACCAAATTCCTATGCACATGCCAAACCAAGAACATACGAGCTTCATTACGAATTTGGGATTATATTGTTATGTCGTAATGCCATTCGAATTGAAAAACGCCGGAGCCACTTATCAGCGCTTGGTGAACAGAATGTTTTATAATCAAATAGGAAAGACTATGGAAGTTTATGTGGATGATATGCTTGTCAAATCGAAACAGTCCTCCAGCCATACGCAAGACTTGGCGGAAATGTTTGGTATCCTGCGAAAGTATCGGATGAAATTGAATCCTCTGAAATGCTCATTTGGAGTGGCATCGGGAAAGTTCATTGGCTTCATTGTGAGCTCCCGAGGAATTGAAATCAATCCTAGCCAGATAGCAGCGATTAGAAACATTGAAGAGCCGAGGAGAATTAAAGACGTCCAAAGTCTTGCAGGGAAAGTAGCGGCGCTGAGTCGATTCATCTCCAAAGCCACAGACAAGTGCGTTCCATTTTTTGATTTAATTAAAAGGGGAAAGAAAAACTTTGAGTGGACTCCGGACTGTGTTGAGGCCTTTCGAAATTTATTGGAACTACTAGAGAAACCACCGATTTTGTCAAAGCCAGTGGATCACGAAGAATTGTTTGTTTACTTGGCAGTCTCGGCTCATGCCGTTAGCACAGCCCTGGTTCGAGAAGAAGACAAAGTACAAAGGCCAGTATATTATGTAAGCAAGAAATTAGCAGCGGCAGAGCGCAACTACCCAAAGATTGAGAAGCTCGCTTACAGCCTCCTAATCGCATCTCGAAAGCTTCGTCACTATTTCCAAGCTCATCCAATAACCATATTCACCGACCAGCCCTTGAGGTAGGTGTTGCAGAGGCCCGAAGCATCGGGGAGGTTGATCAAATGGAATATAGAATTAAGCCAATTTGATTTAAATTTTCAACCACGAAAGTCGATCAGGGGGCAAGCTCTGGCAGACTTTATTGCGGAGTTCACCATCCCAGAGGAGGAAATAATCGATGAGAGAGTGATCAAGTCCGAGAATGAGTTGAAGATAGATCCATGGAAGCTATACACCGACGGAGCTAAGAATGACCGAAGGTCCGGAGCTGGAATCGTCTTAGTCACTCCCGAAGGACGATCGTTATATTACGCTCTACGATTAGAGTTCTCGGCGACTAACAACGACTCTGAATACGAAGCCCTGATTGCCGGGCTAAAGCTTGCTAAAGACCTCGGAATAAAAATGTTGGACATATTCTGTGACTCTAAAATCGTTGTTTGCCAAGTGCGAGAGGAATTTATGGCTCGGGGACCTCGACTTACCGCCTACCTCAGGAAAGTGAGAGAGCTATTGAGTAGCTTGGAGCGGTACGATATAACACACATCCCAAGATCCGAAAACCAGAAGGCGGATAGGCTGGCAAAGCTGGCTAGTTCCGACAATCCAGAAGAGACTGAAATAATTCCAATTGAAACGTTGGAATCGCCAAGCTTTGAGTCAATGGAAATTGAGTTCGCTTTTGAAGCAAAACCGGAGAAGGAGTCGTGGATGACCCCAATTAAGAATTTCCTTAAGGATGGAACACTCCCGTCAAAGAAGAGTGAGAGAAGGGCTATAGTTCGCAAGGCTACTAGATATGTAATACAAGATGATATTCTTTATAGGCAGGGATTTTCCATGCCCCTGTTACGATGTATTGCACACGACGACATCAAACGTGTATTAAGAGAAGTGCACGAAGGTGAGTGTGGAGATCATACAGGAGGTCAGACTTTAGCAAAAAAGATATTGCGATATGGATACTTCTGGCCCACAATTAATAAAGATGCAGCTGATTATTCACGACGCTGCGATAAGTGCCAGAGATTCGCCAAAATCCCCAGAGCACCGTCGACCCAACTTAAATCAATGGTGAGTCCTTGGCCATTTGCCACGTGGGGAATTGATATCATTGGAGTTCTACCGATTGCCAAAGGAGGAGCAAAATATGCAATAGTGGCCGTGGACTATTTTACGAAGTGGGTGGAAGCTGAACCTTTGACCAAAATCACGGCCAGAAAGGTGATAAGTTTCGTGGTCAGAAATATTATATGCCGATTCGGGATCCCAAGGACGATTATAACTGACAACGGAACCCAGTTTGATAGTACTAAATTCAGGAATTTCTGCCAGAAGTATAAGATTGACAAGCGATATACTGCAGTTTCCTATCCGCAGTCAAACGGGCAAGTAGAGGCAATAAACAAAGTAATAAAATCCATCCTCAAGAAACGGTTAGATCGTGCAAAGGCAAAATGGGTTGACGAATTGCCCCTAGCTTTGTGGGCATATCGAACAACATTTAAGACGGCCACCGGTCACACCCCTTTCTCTCTCTCCTTTGGCTCAGAAGCAGTAATTCCAGTTGAACTGGAAGTTCCTTCCCACAGGGTGACATATTATGACCCGATGACGAATCGGGCGCTCTTACTTGAGTCTCTTGATGAAATTGAAGAAAAAATGGACGAAGCAGATTTGCGTGCAGCAAGACATCGACGTCAGATGGCACGCTATTACGACAAAAAAGTTCGCCTCAGGACTTTTGAACCAGGAGATTTGGTGCTAAAGAGAGTCTTTCCATCCCTTCCTCATCTCGGTCCAAAGTGGGAAGGACCCTTTGTCATCCAACGGAAACTTGAAAAAGGAACCTTCAAGTTAACGACCGTAGATGGCGAAGAAGTCCCTAGAGCATGGAATGCCCAACACTTAATGCGATATTTGGATTAGAAATGCTGTATTCTTTGTTATTTTTCTTATGAACTCTGTAATAAGGCACGACTTGCCTTGGGAAAATCTGACGATATGAATAAAGGACTATAAAGTGGATGTAGGCTACGACTTAGCCGAACCACTATAAAAATATTGTGTGTTATTTACTTTTATGCATTACACATATACATTCATCAATTATTCTGTTGTGATTATGGAATACAGGATGATTCAAAACCTGAAAAGGTTAAAGACAGTTTAAACATAAGAAAAAGCACAACGACTATTTGTGCGACAAAACATAAAAGAATGAGAAAACGACATTCTTAACTCTAACTCTCCAGAGAGAGAGAGAGAGTATAAAAGCGTCTCCGACTGAGCGCTGAAAAAGAAATTCTTCCCCTAACTCTAACTCTCCAGAGAGAGAGAGAGAGTATAAAAGCGTCTCCGACTGAGCGCTGAAAAAGAAATCTTTCCCCGCTGAAAGACCGGGGAATGAATAGATTGCTGAGCTCGAACTCTAACTTTCAAGAGAAGGAGAGAGAGTATAAAAGAAATGCCAGAAAAAACGACAGGTACTGACGACACAGGAAGTGCTATCCCGTCAGAAAATCGGGAGCATTCAGATTGCTTGATTAAGCATTAAATAATTTGTGGGAATTGACTGGGGGCATATATGTATACGCATATTTCCTCCCTCCGTAACTTCATTTCATAACTATAGTAAGACATGCATTTTTACATAAGTGCAGAACTACTGACAAACAGACATTGCAGAAAATGAGTTATTTTTTATTTACAAATGAATGAATTTGTACAGGAAAATAGCTAAAAAAAGGAAGTGCAGGAGCCGCTCTTGTAGCAGCGATTGTTGGTTCACTAAATGCTAAAACGATACAAGGCAATCCACTATTTAGGTTTCGAGTGAGCCTTGGACTTCTTGGCGGCTTTCTCCGCATCCTTTGCTTCTTTCTCAGCCTCTGTCAAGATTCGTTTAGATTTCTTCTTTCCTGAAGATGCGGTGCTGGAACCGGTTGACTTCTTCTCAGAGGGCGGAGCGCTGGAATCAAGAGAAGATTTTTTAGCAAGTTCCTCTGTAATAGATCTAGTTGAGAGCTTAACAACTAACCTTGATCACGCATCCACAACTACGAGGGGCTTGAGGACTTCAGGGTCTAGTTCTTCGGCTTTTAATTGCAAGCGTTCGTCTTGATCAGCTTTCATTGCAGCCAAAGTAACATCATCAGCATTTTTTGACTCCCCGACTATTGCAACTTCTGGTTCCTCTTCATGACCTCCGTCATCGCCATCATCCTTTAAAGCTGCTATCATTTCTTCATCATGGGGAGTGTCGGCCTTAGTCGGCTCACTTCTTTCTCCCAAGTCTATAGGAGCAGCCTTGTCCTCCCCTCCTTTCGCCTTTTCCGTAGGCTCTACCCCATCGGTGGCTCCCTGAGTCACATATGTCTTTCCGGATGGATCAATACCTACAGAATGAGAAGTAACAGTTATCAACTCAGGCGAAAACAATGGGTTTTTCATCGATTGCTCAATCACGTGGCGAAAGGTAGAAATAGCCTTGACAAATTGAGGAGAAAAGGTAGGGATACCTTCCGAAGACTTCTCGGCAGGGTTGACTACTACCTCTGATGCTGTTTCAGGAATAGGGGATAGCAGAGTTGTTCGGGGAATTCCCGGATTTTCA
This sequence comes from Allium sativum, assembly GCA_030737875.1. Taxonomy (NCBI): domain Eukaryota; kingdom Viridiplantae; phylum Streptophyta; class Magnoliopsida; order Asparagales; family Amaryllidaceae; genus Allium; species Allium sativum. The sequence continues at coordinate 282,673,381 of CM060915.1, forward strand.
GGATCATACCCCTCAACTTCAGAAGTCGCATGGGCAGAAGAAGAGGAACCAGCTTCGAGAGCATTCTTCTGTTTAGACTTCCGTCTCTCTTCTTCCATGGCCTCAGCAATGAGGCGGTGCCCTTCAGCTAGGCGCTCCGGCTCATCATCCCTCAAGTATTTCTCCATTAGCTTATCTTCATCGATGGAATCGACCTTAAGTTCCTCTTTTTCCCACTCGACGATCTGATTCCATACTTGAACTAGAGTGGATGGATAATCCTCGATCCAAGAAATGTTTCGGCGACGGATGATATGTGCGAAGAATTCAATCATTAATTCGCCGAAACACTGAATATCAGCCTCCGCCTCTGACAGTTGTTTGCGGGCTTCCTCCGCAGATTTGATAGCACACTCCACATTGCCCTCAGCCAGGGCAGCTCTATTCTCTGCCTCCAATAGCTTTGAAGCCAAGTCAGCATTCTTCTTTTCTAGTTCAGCACTCCTCTTTGCTAACTCGGCATTTTTCCGTTCGAGGTCAGCATAAGCAAGGCGTGTCTTAGCAACTTCTGACTTAGCCTCATCAGCTTGCTTTTTTAACTCAGAACGCTCTTGAGTGTGAGATTCAAGCAAGTCATGATAACGTTTTTGCATGTCTTCAAATTGTTGTTTGAAGTTAGAAGCGTCCCTTTGAGCGACAGCTAGCTGAGATTGAGTGTCTTCCAAATCTTTTCCTAGAGCTTTTAAAGCCTTGGCATCCTCCTCCGCGGTCTTTTGCATTGAGTCGGTATTTGTGATTAGAGTGCGGATGATTCTGGAAAGGTTGCGTGAATATTTAAACATCTCAGAATACTGTTTTTCCACCGCATCTATCTTTGCTTTGGCCTCATCTGCCCACTTAGAAGAAATAGGTTCAAGGGCAGGTAAAAAAGTCAAAGTCTCGAAGTAGTGTTCGGGAAATTGCTCCTCCAAATATGCCCGCTTTATTGCAGTTTCCGCATCTAGTGGGGGAGGAGCGGGGATTGTTAATTCGGTGTCCCTGTGTGAGGAGGATTCGGTAGTTTCTTTGTCTGTCCTAGGTCGTTTAGTAGCAGGGACCTTATGCTTACTTCGAGACCCGGTTTCTTTTGGAGGACTTCTTTCTCTACTGCGCTTTTCATGGGAAGAAGTGGAGTCTTTAGATTGTGGTCTGTCCTCTTCCCTACGACTTTGATAACCTTTGTATTTCTCTTGTTCCGGCCGAACGGGTGAGCGAGAACGTGAGGGTCGAGAACGATAGGGATCATAAGGCCTTCTCTCCTCCCTACCACGATCATCACGACGATCATATTCGATATCTGAGGTGGATTAGACATGCTGCGGCGAAGCTTCCTGATATCATAGTAGGATCGAGACATCGTACCTGCACAATAAGACAAACGAAATTTAGAATCAATGGATTCACGGAGAAAGAGGTGCAATGAATGCTAATGCTGTTGTATAAAGTGTGTCCTAAGTGGTGTGTTTCCCCCCAACCAACCCGAGTCTGAAGCTAGACTAGTACGGGCAGGCTCTTTGGCCTTAGCAGGAGTGGTCTCTTCAGAAGAGGTGAAGACTAAAGGATCCTTCCTAAAATCCTCTGAGGTGTATATAGTTTCAGGTAAGGGGAGATCCCCCAAACCCTGAAATATTTGGTCATCAGTACTAGGGACATCCCCCTCGGAAGTATTAAGTGGCGACTCTTGGGAGGATGTTGACTTTTCCAGAGAAGTAGCCTCCTCGGGGGCTGTATATCCTTCACGATGCTTTTCGGCTAGGTTAGCCAATTCGTCATCCTGGGTAGAAGATGGAGAAGGTGAAGCTTGAAGAGGCACTGTAGGAACTCCTGAGCCTTCTCCTGTCTCTGGGACTACCTCCACTGGAGGGATGTATACGTATGGAGCCGTCCCATGACCGATGCTACGAAAAACGGATAACAGCCCATGAAAGTGAAGGTATTCATCTTTAAGGACTTCATCGATAGTCAAGAATTTCTGATCGCCATTAAGAAGTTGGTGCATCCGGTCAAAGAACACCTGATCTGATATTTGTTTGGGATTGTCGACTGCAAACAAAGAGGAAAACAAGTTAAGGTGATGATTCAAGTGTATAGAGCCCGGATTTAGAAAATCAGTGCTTTACTTGATTTTGTCCACCTCCTGGCGCATCCAGGCTGTCGCTTCACGTAGAACCATTCTAGTCTGGAATCTCCAGCTTTACTGCTGAATGGTGCTGAGATTATCTTCCTTTTTGGAACTGACTCAAAATAGCAGAAAGATGGAGTCTCTCGAGTCCGATGCTTGAAGTTATAGAAGAAGTGAACGTCATCGAACGTGAGATCTATTCCTAAGATCTCACGGTATGCTATGTACAAAGTGTGCAAGTAGGCATAAGAATTGGGATGCAGCTGCATGGGGGCAATCCGCATTTGTCTTAAAAAATCAACGATGAAGGGAGAGAATGGAGGGATAGCGCCGACCATACACATCAACCGAGTGACCGCCATATATCCTTCTGGAGGGTTGTGGGGACGGTCAGAGCTTAAAGGCACTAGAGTGTCCCTTTTCATTATCCCGTACTTTAAGCAAATTCGGATAAGTCGATCGTTGTCGATTGTTGATTCAACGGAATCTGGAGGTGATCCCAATATAACGGCCGATTCAAATTCATCGGGGGCTCGATCATCACCAATCCCTCCTTCCTCCTCAAAACCCAGAGAAACTTCATTCTCTGAAGACACCTCGTTGCTTTCCCGATCTCTAACCCCGTAGTCTGGACCCTCATTGTCCCATTCTGGATCCGACGGAGAAGATATGTCCTCGAGAGTGATTTTGTTAGAGGTTTCCGGGGCTTCTTTCCTCTCAGCTAGTCTGGAAGAGCGTCTGGGTCTCATGGTCATAGAACTATCGAAGAAGCAATAGCACAAATTAGAGCAAATTAGCCCGTATCCCCCCGTGCGTGTGTGCAAACTAAAGTGTGAACAGTGTATACGGAAAGTGCAAAGTAAATGTTTAAAAGTGCGACGCAAAAGTTTGACAAGATATAAAGAGTTGAAGTAATTCTGGATGTCCAGTCACGTTCACAAGGCACTATCCTAACTGTCCATCAAATTGAAGATCATGCCAAAAGTTGATTGGGCCAGTTAGACGAGTTTTTATGTGTTAAGATAGACTGTGCTTCGGTTTGGATCGGATCCATTCATTGGGATCGGATCGGGGGCGTGGCATTGGGCTTGAATATTACATTGAAACTCAGAAATCAAAGACGGATCGGATCGGAGGTAAAGTCCCCTAACGGTTCGGATCGGACTACGTAGTTATACTTCTCCTTCGTCATTTTTACGGTTCTACCCGATCCGATTAGGTAAGCTCCTTTTTTCCCTTTTTCAAATATTTGCTCCGACCCGATCCGATCTCCTGAATTTCTTTTCTTTTTTCTTTTTTAGCGTGCCCCGACCCGGTCCGATTTCCTGAACTCCCTTCTTCTTCCCTTCATTTTTTCAACTTCCATGTCTCCCCGAACCGAACCAATTCTCCATCATCTTCTTCTTCTCCTTCACCCTCTTTCTTCCCTATCCGACCCCAAGGCCAATCTCGTGCTGGTCCCTCAAGTCAAAACCCAGCAATTACATGCTGGTGCATTCAACTACGGATCCTCGTTCCCTCCGTTCCAACCTCAAGGCGGCGACGAGTATATTGACAACGATGACGAGGGGGAGGGTCACGACGGCAAGTTCATCGGAATTTAATACCTAAATCATCCTAGTCGCTCACGAATCCGACTCGAGAATGATTAAAGAAGGGATTGTTCACAGTTTTATAACCTACCAGTGTGATTACTTCGAGAATTAAGAAGAATTTTGAAGTTTCATGAATTGAGTATTTTCTCTCTCGTTTTACAGAACTTCGCGAATGAAACAGTGAAAATGAAAGGAGGAAGAAGGCAAAGTTTATATAGGAGAGAAAAGTGTCTATTCGTCTCCCCATTCGGATCGGCAGCCCAGCAGAAGAATTCTCGTTCGGATCGGATGGACAGCCCAGAGGCGAAGCTTGGCCCAATAGTCCAGTGGAAAATAGAAAAGAGAAGGGGTCTGTTCGGATCGAAATCCGAACCGAACCGAGTTCTTTAGCTCAGCAACGAACCGAATTGAAATTTGAAGAAAAAGATGAAAACACAAGGAAAATCAAAAGAGAAATTACCTCGAAGAGCGCTATGCATTGATAATCAAAGCATGCTCCGTCTCCAACAGAAGCATCCTTTGAGGGGGCAAAATGTTAGCCCACTTTGTGAATTGGGCAACACAAAGTCAAGATGTGAAATATTGAAAAACTTGAAAAAACACTGAAGCGGGTCGGATCGGAGCAGGGTAGCGGTTCGGATAGGATGAAGTCTGCCATTCGGATCGGTGAACTATTGCTATTGGAATTAGAGAGGCACAGCTATTCGGATCGGAGGGCAATCTACTTCCAGTCGGATCGGAAAGCCACCCAATTGCTGCGGAGATAGATCAGAGCGGAGCAGAGTAAGGAGAAGAGAGAATTAGTTCGAAGTCAATCCGGGTCGGATCGGGTACTCCGATCCGAACCCCTTGTGCATGCCCCTCCGACCCGAGCCAGTCTTCCACGCCACTCTCCTTCATAAGCGCCTGGTTATTCATATCAGCAGTGACCAGTTCCTACCCTCAACGTCCACTACTCTGATGCGTTGTCAACATAGAAATTCATCCGAACCCGAGGCTGATGGGATGGATGACACGTGGCTCCGATCCGGATCGGATTCTGAGCAAATTCTCACCTATAAATACCCCGTCTGGAGACAAAGAAAAGGATCTTTTTTCTGGCATTTGGAGAGTTCAACCACCTTCATAACCCGAGTTCCAGCACTCCCGGAGAATCCAAACCTTCTTTCATTATTTGTTTTTAGTCAATTGAGTGATTGCAAGTGAGTTGTGAGAGAAATCAAGTGAATATTTCATTGTATTTGCAACTGAATCATTGAATATAGTAAAAGACAAGTGGACGTAGGCATTTCTTCGCCGAACCACTATAAATCCTGTGTGTTCATTTATATTTTTGATCTCGTTTCATTTTTCTTTTAATCAATTTGGGTGTTAGAACCACTTTTTGGTCTAACAGGTATGTTTAGAACCACTTTTTGGTCTAACAGGTATGTTTATGCCATGATTACATGAATAGATTAAAAACCATGATTCATGTTTAGGTACGTTTATGCCATGATTATATGCTATTACAATGCAAGTTCATAAGTGTCTAATTTATGTTAATTAGATCGTTATGTTGCAAGTTCATGCGTTCACACTCCCCTTTTGATGTTACTTAGAATATACAAACACCATGTTCTAAGCCTCCCCTTTTTCATGTGGCTAAGTTGGGTTTAAATGTTAAACCCAACATATGTCATATTGTAGCGAACGTATAAAACGGGGGTAATGACGTTTGGGTTAAAATATAAACATATATGTTGGCATGTTTGACGCATGCCAACGACCTTGAAAACAATTAAGTGGTATAAATTAATTTTACCCAACAAAGATGAATTTGAATAATGGGCCGCAAATATTTACATATAAAAAGAAAAGAGACAAAATATGTAAATTTAGAAAATACGATGTGTTTAACCCGAGGTTGGATTGAGTTGTGATGTAAACCTGCCCGGAACCGCCCGGCTGTCCAGTAGTCACAACAATACCTATCCAATGTGGGTGGTTAAACATTGAGCCCAATAAAGACCTGAGGTTAGACTGAGTTGTGACGTAAGACTGCTCGGAACCAACCGGCAACAGGCAGTCACAACAATACCTGTCTAATGTGAGAGGTCGAGGCTTTAATAAGACAATTAAGGCTGAGTCAGGATTGATAGGATTAAGTAAACTGAATTAATACTTAATCAAAATGGAACATGCTAAACTATACAGACTGATTGGGGGTTAGGTTTACAAAACACTTAACCAACTTAGCATGTTGGCTAGAAATAGAAAACCTAGTAGCGGGGGACCCTTTTCAGCAGTAACCCTACAAGGTGTATCAGGATACCCTGAACTAGGAAGGGTGGGGCGCGATTACTGGGCTGACTGTAAGAGGTCAAATCGACGGCGGTGGTGCAGCAGTGTAGGTTCTAACGGGGTGTGGGCGTGCACACACTCCGGCGTAGAAAAATAAGGCACTGGGCACCAGTAGTATACCTGTGCATTCTAGAATTGTGTCGGGCCGCCACCATGGGACTTGATACACCCCATGGTGGGACCAGCATAGGTAACTACAACATCGGGGGCCGTAACACACATGTAACTATGCGAGTAGGAGCCGATCATTATAAATGGATCACTTCACCCTGATTTTGGGGTGCCTGTTGGGAACTAGTTTACAGGGGTGTAGAGATTAATATGGGGTACAATAGTATATTCGACTCTAGACAACTTAACTTAGTTTATGGTGCTTTCCCATTTCCAGTTTATACTTATCATGCCCAATTCTTTATTCATAGACTGAATAGTCCTAGACTTACTCAGGCTTTATGTCTAACTCTACTTTTCTTTCGTCTTCTTTTCTTTCGTTTCCCCCCTAGGTCCACAGGGAGGGAATACCGCAGCTTGACCAGTTTTCACATCCAGCTTGAAGAGAAAGAATGTATTGCTTGGATCTCTTTCGTTTTGGACTATGGCTTTGGACAACAATTATGGGGCATATGCAGTTTACTTATGTTTTTATGCTTCTTTAAATAATGAAAGCAAGACAGTTTTGAAAATGTAATGTTTTTGGAAGTATTGTAAGACAATTATGACATGGTTTGTGTAACACGTATTTTGTTGAAATAAAAATTGCTGCTGTTTTCCGCTATTCAAAAATATGTATATTTATATCTGTCTTGTGTATCTGTGACTTATACTTATAAACCTCCACCAAAATTAGGGCATTCCCTTTGAGAGTGACCCTAACGGAGGTGGGGTGTTTCACATGCTGCGAAAGCATATGCTTTGGAAGCCATGACAACTTCTTCAAGAGCTCCTACTGTAGAGGAGAAAGGAAAGGGTGTCGTCGTCGTCCAAGGTACTCTTTCTGTACGAGGTGTTTCAGTTCGAGTTTTGTTCAATAATAGAGCATCTCATTCATTCATTGGCAATGAGATTGTGTTCCGTTTGGGTTTGGAACCCGAGATTTGTGATAGACCATTGATCATGACTAATCCAGTAGGGGTTCGTCCAATCTTTGTATGATATGTCGAGTCATGGTTGCTCTTTTGCATGTGATTGCTTTGTTATTAACTTCGCTGGGTTTGGGATCATCTTGGGCACGGATTGGCTCAAGAGGTATGCGGCAAGAGTGAATTGTGAGAAGCTAGAGGTGAGGGTTGGGGATGTGGAAGGGCGAAAGGTGTTGATTAGATTTAAGCGCGAAGAGGGTGTCTTCATAAGCTATCTATATTCGCTTGGGATTCCAATGGAAGACTTGTCATCTGTGCTAATCGCTAGTGAGTATGAGGATGTCTTTGACGAGGTCGAAGGGTTGTCGCCGCATCGTGAGATCGAGTTTAGGATCGATTTGGTCGAGGGTGCTTGACCAATCGTTATGCCTCTTAGGAAAATGGCGCCTAAGGAACATCGAGAGTTGGAGGTGCAAGTTCATGACCTTTTGGGAAAAGGATTCATTTGGAGGAGTGTATTTGAATGGGGTGCACCGGTCGTGTTTGCAACCAAGGCTGATGGCTCGTTGAGATTGTGTGTGGACTATCATGAGCTAAACAAGGTGACCAAGAAGAATAAGTACCTAGTGCTGAGGACTGATGACTTGTTCGTTCAGCTTCACGAGGCCAAAGTGTTTTCTCATATGGATTTGGCAACGAGATTTCACCAGTTAAGGGTGGCAAAGGGTAATGTGCCAAAGACCGCTTTTAGGACACCATCCAGTTTCTTCGAATGGTTGGTGATGCCATTTGGCTTGACTAACGCACCAGCATATTTTGTGGATCTTATGAATAGGGTATTCAAAGATCAGTTGAACAAGTTCGTGCTTGTGTTCGTGGATGACATTTTGGTTTACTCACAAAATGGGGAAGAGCACAAGACGTGCTTGCGAGTATTGTTGAAAATCTTGCAAAAGCACCAGCTGAGAGCTAAGTATTCGAAGTATCACGTCTGGAAGAGTGAAGTGAGGCTCTTAGGCCATGTCATTTCGGGTAATGGGATAGCGGTTGACCCCGCTAAATTGGCACCAATCCAGGACTGGGATAGACCCAAGAATGCAACGAATGTGAGAAGTTTCCTTGGGTTAGCTGGTTATTACCGATGGTTTATCAAGGATTTCTCGAAGATAGCTGCACCATTGATAGAATTAATGAAGAAGAACCAACTGTTCACATGGGATGCGAAGAGTGAACAAGCGTTCGAAACCCTAAAAAAGAGATTGACGAGTGCTCCTGTGTTGACAATTCCAAGTGGGAATGAAGAGATGGTGGTATATTCCGATGCATGTGGTACTGAACTTGGAGCATTACTAATGCAAAAGGATACGGTTGTGTCCTACGCAAGTCGGCATCTTAAGCTGCATGAGAGAAACTATCCAATTCATGATTTGGAGTTGGCGGCGATTGTGTTTGCTCTGAAGATGTTGAGACATTACCTGCTGGGAGTTCGATTCGGGTTGTTTATGAATCACAAGTTATTGAAGTATATTTTCTCCTAAACGGATTTGAATCTTCGGCAGCAAAGGTGGCTAGAGTTTCTAGCATCGTATGATTTTGGTATAGCCTATACTCCTGGAAAAGGTAATGCGGTTGCAGAAGCATTGAGTCGAAGACACGTAAGTTTGTGAGCGATGTTTTCGAAATGGAAAAGCCTCGAGTATTTGGCAAGATATGATTTCAGGCCAAGGTAGTTGGAACTTGAAATATAGGCAAGCTTATCGACAAGACCTACTCTCATTGAAAGGATTGGCGAGATCCAAAAGAAAGATGCAAAGCTTGTCAAGTTTATCCAAAGACTAGAACTAGAGGATAAAGAGTTCGAAGTCGATCGAGAAGGTTGACTTCGAAAGCAAGGGTGACTAGTTGTTCCTGCTATTGATGGATTAAGAGATGAGGTTTTGAGGGAATGTCATCACTCGAAGTTGACGATTCAACCCAGTGGTAATAAGATATATCAGCACATAAAGCGAGTTTACTACTGGGAGGGAATGAAGCGAGATATTGGAAAGTTCATTTTCAAATGCATGAACTGTTAGTTGGTAAAAGCTGAACAGAAAAAGCCAAGTGGTTTGCTTCAGCCATTGGAAGTTCCTACGTGGAAATGGGAGTAGATATCGATGGAATACCTAGGACGAGGGCAGGAAACGAAGGATTATGGTCATTGTGGATCGCTTGACCAAAAGTGGAAGGTTCATTCCTATCAAGTCTACTAGGACGGCACGAAGTTGGCTAAACTTTATGTGAAATGGATAGTTTGATTCCATGGTATCTCAAAGAGCATAGTGAGTGATCGAGATCCATTGTTCACGAGTGGATTTTGGAAAAGTTTGCAGGAAGCTTTAGGAACCGAGTTGTGTTTATGTACGGCTTACTATTCCCAAACTGATGGTCAAACCGAGAGGGTTAACGAGTTTTGGAAGACCTCTTATGTAACACCCGTGAATTCTATAACGTTAAGCTTCACAAATTAAAGTATAATTAATTCTAAATGAAAGAATTTAGGGAAATGGGTTACGCCATTGCGTTCGTCTTAGAATTCTGCTTGAGATAGAGTCCGAGTTTGCGTGAATCGGACTCCGTTTGAAGGAGTTATGGACTTTGGAAGTTTCAGAATAAAATTTAAATTCAAACAGCTCAGTTTAAAATTCAAAATTCGAATTTCAGGTTCAAACTGGGCTGGGCGGGAAAATTCCCACCCAGAGACCAGGTTGACCACAGGGTCGACCATGGTGTCGACCTGGCCTCCCCAGGTCGACCATGGTGTCGACCTGGGTGTCGACCTGCCAGTCGACCTGCCTGGCCGACCTGGCTGGCTAGGTCTAGCTCTGGCTCGAATTTCTGTGGCTCTGTGTGTCACTAGGGCTGACGTGTCACCTCTTGATTGGCTCTTTGAACTTTGTATGGTCTAGATTCCTCCTGTCTTCATCTGACGGCTCAAAACAATTTAAAAATCTACAAATACACCCTAAGTCTCAACTGAAAATTCACACAAAAAAATAAGAAAGGGGTCGTCATGCTGCCAAGGAGGAATTCAGCATAGCCGTCAAGAGAGAAAAGCCTAAGAGACGAATCAAATTAAGAAGAAGATTAAAGTTTAATCAAATCAATCAACGCAACGTCAGTCTACCCAAAGGAGCGCATCTCAGAATCCAGAATTCAAGATTCTGCATTCGTTGTAAGTATAGTGACCTTTTAGAATATGAATAAAAACTGTGATGTGATTCGATGTAAATGAAAATAGAATTGTGTTATTATATAAATTCTGTGTATTGTAATGGTCCTATCATGACTTATGTACTGATGTTTGTGGCATAAATTGATTGGTGCAAGCCTATTGAACAATTGTATATGAAAACAATGGCACTTGCAAGTTTGTGGCAAAATTAGAATTTGTTCCCTTTTTGTTTATGCCTATGGCATGGATTATATACATTCACTAAGTCTAAATTAAGGCTTATGTAAACATGTTCTAGATTTGAACCCTTTTATGCCTACATGACCCAAAACCTATGATATCATTTTCATGTTTATTTGCAAGTATAATTGGATCTATGTTAAGTATCGTTTGGGTTACATAAACTATGCAAGTTCATGTTGAAATAGGCTATGTGATTAGATGTTATAATTGGACATTTTGGTGAATATACAACATGCTAGTTTTGTGGTTGACATTATGCCAAGTTCAACATGTTTAAACACTAGTTTGTATTAGCCTAAACTATGCCATTTCATATGTCACCTACTTAGTTATACTGTGATTTGAATGCAAGTTCACATGACCCAAATTATATGTTAGTGAATCGCTAAATTGCAAGTTCATGCGCCACACACCTTTATGTATCACAAGTTCTTGATTTCCCCTTTTTCTCACGTTTTAAAAGTTGGGATGAATTGTAACAAGCCCAACACATGTTATAATGTAGCGAACAAACGGGGGTAATAATGTTGGGTGTAAAACATGAAAATATATGTTGGCATGTTTGGCACATGCCAATGCCAATGACATTTAAGCGGTATGAATTGATATACCCAAGAATAAAAGATATGACATTTACATATAATTGAGAAGTAATAAAATATGTAAATTTAGAAAACACGATATGCTTAACCCGAGGTTGGATTGAGTTGTGATGTAAACCTGCCCGGACCCGCCCGGCTATCCAGTAGTCACAACAATACCTATCCAATGTGGGTGGTTAAGCATTGAGCCCAATAAGGACCCGAGGTTAGACTGAGCTACGGTGTAAACCTGCCCGAAACCGACTGGCTCATCCAGTAACCGTAGCAATACCTATCTAATGTGAGTGGTCTGGTGCTCCTAAGAGGCTAAGGACAGATGGTAGGGTTAAGTCAACTATAACACTTAACCAAATTCAACATGTTAACAAGAATTGATGGGTGGGGTTAGGTAAATATAGACACTTAACCACTTAACATGTTTGACTAGAAAATCCTGATAACGAGGGACCCGTTTCAGCAGTAACCCAAGTTAGGTATCAAAGGTACCCTAAAACTAGGCAGGGTGGGGCACGATTACTGGGCTGATTGTAAGCGGTCAAACGACGGCGGTGGGTGCACAGTGCAGGTCTAACGGGGTGCGGGCGTGCACACACTCCGAAGCAGACAACCAGGGCACTGGGGACACCAGTAGTATAACCTATGCCTTCTAGAATTTGTGTCGGGGCCACCACCATGGGTCTTGATACACCCCATGGTGGGACCAGCATAGGTATCTACAATTCTTGGGGGCCGTATGACACATGTTAATGCGAGTAGGAGCCGATCTTTTAATAAGAATGGGGATCACTTCACCCTCACCATGGGGTGCTAGTTAAAATAAGCTCAAATAGGTGCAAAGATATAGTGTGGGTGCGATAGTATATTCGGTTCTAAGCGACACTTCCTTAGCTGGTGACATTTTCCTATTTCCAGTTTATACCTATCATGCCCTTTTCTTATTCACATACAGAAGAGTTACTAGATTTACTCAGGCTTTATGTCTGACCCTATTTTCTTTTCGTCTTCTTTTCTTCCGCCCTCCCGGTCCACAGGGAGGAAACAACTCAGCTCAGTCAGACTCTTTATAAGCTCCAAGACCGTAGATGTATGATTTGGATCTCTTTTGCTCGGATTATGGCTTTGGATATCACTATGGGGATTTTTCTCACTTTATTTATGTTTTATGCTTCTTTAATAATCAAGACAGTTATGAGGTTGTAATGATGGAAGTATTTTGAGACAAATATGGAAATGTTTTGTTGGAACACATATTGATGAAATAAAAGTCTATTTGGTTTCCGCTGTTTAAAATATGTGTATTTATAACTGTCTTGAGTTTATCTGTGGCCTTTTACTTATAAACCTCCACCAAAGTTAAGGCATTCCCTTTGTGAGTGACCTTAACGGAGGTGGGGTGTTTCACTTGGTATCAGAGCATAGGTTTACCAGACAAGATAAAAGTTTTTGAAATTGTTTTCAAAAAGAAAGTTTAAAGAAGCATTTTTCAAGAAAAAGTGTTATGTTTATAAAAAGACAAAATCCCCCAAAGCCATGTGCCCTATCTATCTCTCTCTATCCTTCGTTTTGAATCTTTCCTTTTCTGTTTCAGCATGTCTGGAGACCTTAACCTCCCGGAAGGAGTGCAGATTCCCGGCTGGTTTAGGAGGTACTTAGAAGCAAGGGCCAATAGCGCGAGCCCAGCAGACATCCCTTCTCCAGTGGCTGCGGTTCCTCCTCCTCCTCCTCCTCGTGGGAATGCCTTCGCAAAAACATGTAGAGATTTCAAGGCTATGGGTGGAAAAGACTTTTATGGAACAGGATCCTTTGTAGGAGCAAGAAACTGGTTAAAGGAGACTGAGGATCTGTTTGTCATCTTCGGAGTTGATGACAGGCAAAAGATACAACGAGCGGTATAATTACTTAGAGATGAAGCTTCCTATTGGTGGGAAATTACCAATGCTCAGAGGGCGGTGGAAACATGGGAATACTTCAGGACAAGGTTTGAGATGAAATTCCTCTCCCAAGCTGAAAGAAGCCTGCAAATGGAGAAGTTTCTAACTCTGAAACAGGGAAGCATGACGATCAGGGAGTATGTTAATCAGTTTAATCAGCTGGCCAGATTTGGGCTAGACTTAGTAAACACCCAACACAAGAAGGCACTTCGCTTCATCAAAGGTTTGAATGGGCCTCTACACAGCCTTGCTATGACCCATGTGTCCACGGGACCGACCTTGAGTTTGAGGTTGGGGACAGGGTTTTCCTTAAGGTATCTCCTTTAAGGAACGTCATTCGTTTTGGATCCACAGGAAAGCTAGCACCAAGATTTGTAGGACCGTTTCCTATCATCGAGAAGGTTGGGAAGATGGCCTACAGATTAGAGCTACCCAAGAGACTGGCCGGAGTTCACAACGTCTTTCATGTTTCTCACCTCCGGAAGTATTTGCATGAGTCAGCGGAAGTGGTGGAACCTAACATTCTAGAAGAAGTCGAAGTGGAACATGAAGCAACTGTGAGGAGAGTTCCAACCCGCATCTTAGGAACTGAAGTGAAAAAGCTACGCAACCGCAAAGTGAAACTCGTAAAAGTTCAGTGGAGCGACGCCGAGGAAGACGCGACTTGGGAAACTGAGGACAGAATACGTGCTGCCTACCCTCTTCTTTTTTAGGGTACATCTTTGATCTCTCTTTTTCCTTAAGTTATGCTTTATCTATCTTTTTAGGTATATCTCCTCGGTCCTTTTCCTAACTCCTTAGGTAGAAAACAAATGGATGCAAACATGTATTTGAAAACACGTTATAGATGATGGCTGCAAATGGTTGCTAGTGATTGCTAGTGGTTGCTCGTGGATGCATATACACACACACCCTAGGTTATAGATCGGCTCAGTCACTTCATATTGCATATGCACATATATGGATTCTCATTTGTATATGGTTGAAACTTGATATGCTGTCATATGCTCGTTGCATTTGTATGAATAGTTGTGCACTCATATAGAATTATGAGTAGGAAAAATTTGCATACATAATGGATTCATGACACTTACATGATTTGCATTAAGGAGGTCAACTGAATCAGTAGACCGCCTGATTTCTACATTAGATAAGGACATGTACACACACTATGCATATGATCATGAAGCATTAGAAGTCTTTTAAGGACAATGGACGCCTATGTTTGTTGGTTGACTAGATGGACTGTTGGATGGTAGGATATACATTCTTCCTAACTTGAAGATTTCAAGGACGAAATCCTTTTAAGGAGGGAGAATGTAACACCCCATGAATTCTATAACGTTAAGCTTCACAAATTAAAGTATAATTAATTCTAAATGAAAGAATTTAGGGAAATGGCTTACGCCATTGCGTTCGTCTCGGAATTCTGCTTGAGATAGAGTCCGAGTTTGCGTGAATCGGACTCCGTATGAAGGAGTTATGGCCTTCGGAAGTTTCAGAATAAAATTTAAATGCAAACAGCTCCGTTTAAAATTCAAAATTCGAATTTCAGGTTCAAACTGGGCTGGGCGGGAAAATTCTCACCCAAAGACCAGGTCGACCACAGGGTCGACCATGGTGTCGACCTGGCCTCCCCAGGTCGACCACAGTGTCGACCTGGCCACCCTAGGTCGACCATAGTGTCGACCTGTGTGTCGACCTGCCAGTCGACCTGCCTGGTCGGCCTGGCTAGCTAGGTCTAGCTCTGGCTCGAATTTCTAGGGCTCTGTGTGTCACTAGGGCTGACGTGTCACCTCTTAATTGGCTCTTTGAAGTTTGTATGGTCTATATTCCTCCTGTCTTCATCTGATGGCTCAAAAAAATTTAAAATTCTATAAATACACCCTAAGTCTCAACTGAAAATTCACACAAAAAAATAAGAAAGGAGTCATCATGCTGCCAAGGAGGAATTGAGCATAGCCGTCAAGAGAGAAAATCCTAAGAGACGAATCAAATTAAGAAGAAGATTAAAGTTTAATCAAATCAATCAACGCAACGTTAGTCTACCCAAATGAGCGCATCTCAGTTTCTGAAGTCAGAATCCAAAATTCAAGATTCTGCATTCGTTGTAAGTATAGTGACCTTTCAGAATATGAATAAAAACTGTGATGTGATTCGATGTAAATGAAAATAGAATTGTGTTATTATATAAATTCTGTGTATTGTAATGGTTCTATCATGACTTGTGTATTGATGTTTGTGGCATAAATTGATTGGTGCAAGCCTATTGAACAATTGTATATGAAAACAATGGCACTTGCAAGTTTGTGGCAAAAACTAGAATTTGATCCCTTTTTGTTTATGCCTATGGCATGGATTATATACATTCACTAAGTCAAAATTAAGGCTTATGTAAACATGTTCTAGATTTGAACCCTTTTATGCCTACATGACCCAAAACCTATGATATCATTTTCATGTTTATTTGCAAGTATAATTGGATCTATGTTAAGTATCGTTTGGGTTACATAAACTATGCAAGTTCATGTTGAAATAGGCTATGTGATTAGATGTTATAATTGGACATTTTGGTGAATATACAACATGCTAGTTTTGTGGTTGACATTATGCCAAGTTCAACATGTTTAAACACAAGTTTGTATTATCCTAAACTATGCCATTTCATATGTCACCTACTTAGTTATACTTTGATTTGAATGCAAGTTCACATGACCCATATTATATGTTAGTGAATCGCTAAATTGCAAGTTCATGCGCCACACACCTTTATGTATTACATGTTCTTGATTTCCCCTTTTTCTCACGTTTTAAAAGTTGGGCTGAATTGTAACAAGCCCAACACATGTTATAATGTTGCGAACAAACGAGGGTAATAACGTTGGGTGTAAAACATGAAAATATATGTTGGCATGTTTGGCACATGCCAATGACAATGACATTTAAGCGGTATGAATTGATATACCCAAGAATAAAAGATATGACATTTACATATAATTGAGAAGTAATAAAATATGTAAATTTAGAAAACACGATATGCTTAACCCGAGGTTGGATTGAGTTGTGATGTAAACCTGCCCGGACCCGCTCGGCTGTCCAGTAGTCACAACAATACCTATCCAATGTGGGTGGTTAAGCATTGAGCCCAATAAGGACCCGAGGTTAGACTGAGCTACGGTGTAAACCTGCCCGGAACCGACCGGCACATCCAGTAACCGTAGCAATACCTGTTTAATGTGAGTGGTCTGGTGCTCCTAAGAGGCTAAGGACAGATGGTAGGGTTAAGTCAACTATAACACTTAACCAAATTCAACATGTTAACAAGAATTGATGGGTGGGGTTAGGTAAATACAGACACTTAACCACTTAACATGTTTGACTAGAAAATCCTGGTAACGAGGGACCCGTTTCAGCAGTAACCCAAGTTAGGTATCAACGGTACCCTGAAACTAGGCAGGGTGGGGCACAATTACTGGGATGATTGTAAGTGGTCAAACGACGGCGGTGGGTGCACAGTGCAGGTCTAACGGGGTGCGGGCGTGCACACACTCCGGAGTAGACAACCAGGGCACTGGGGACACCATTAGTATAACCTATGCCTTCTAGAATTTTTGTCGGGGCCGCCAGCATGGGTCTTGATACACCCCATGGTGGGACCAGCATAGGTATCTACAATTCTTGGGGGCCGTATGACACATGTTAACACGAGTAGGAGCCGATCTTTTAGTAAGAATGGGCATCACTTCACCCTCACCATGGGGTGCCAGTTAAAATAAGCTCAAACAGGTGCAGAGATATAATGTGGGTGCGATAGTATATTCAGTTCTAAGCGACACTTCCTTAGCTGGTGACACTTTCCTATTTCCAATTTATACTTATCATGCCCTTTTCTTATTCATATACTGAAGAGTTACTAGATTTACTCAGGCTTTATGTCTAACCCTATTTTCTTTTCGTCTTCTTTTCTTCCGTCCCCCCCAGGTCCACAGGGAGGAAACAACTCAGCTCAGTCAGACTTTTTACAAGCTCCAAGACCGTAGTTGTATGATTTGGATCTCTTTTGCTCGGATTATGGCTTTGGATATCACTATGGGGATTTTTGTCACTTTATTTATGTTTTATGCTTCTTTAATAATCAAGACAGTTATGAGGTTGTAATGATGGAAGTATTTTGAGACAAATATGGAAATGTTTTGTTGGAACACATATTGATGAAATAAAAGTCTATTTGGTTTCCGCTGTTTAAAATATGTGTATTTATAACTGCCTTGAGTTTATCTGTGGCCTTTTACTTATAAACCTCCACCAAAGTTAAGGCATTCCCTTTGTGAGTGACCTTAACGGAGGTGGGGTGTTTCATCTTAAGAGCCTTTGTGTTAGACTTTGGAGGATCATGGGAAGACCATCTACATCTAGTTGAGTTTACATATACTAATAGCTACCAGTCTAGAATTCGGATGGCACCATACGAGGCGTTGTATGGTAGGCCGTGTAATTCTCCAGCTTGTTGGCTAGAAACTGGAGACAAGTTGATACTTAGGTCAGAGTTGATTAGAGAAACCTCGGATTGTATTGAGATCGTTCGGCAACGAATGAAGGCAGCCCAAGAACGTCAGAAGAGTTATGCTGATAAGCGTCGAAAAGATTTGGAATTCGACGTAGGCGATATGGTTTTCGTGAAGATTTCACCATTAAAGCATATGGTTCAATTCGGAAATAAAGGAAAGTTAGCTCCTAGGTTCGTTGGACCATTTCCGATAGTCGAGCGGATTGGAAAGCTCACATATAGATTGGAGTTACCCGAGAAGATGTCAAGTGTGCATAATGTTTTCCATGTGTCGTTTCTACGGAAGTCCGTGCATGATTCGAATGTGGTGGTATCTACAGGGCAGTATGAAGACCTAGAAGTAGAAACCGCTGTTGCGAAACCTCGTAAGCCGCTTTGTGTTGTGGGAAATGACACGAAACAGCTTAGGAGGATGGCGGTTAAGCTAGTCAACGTACAATGGAGTGAAGATGGTGACGATTGTATATGGGAGACGGAAGATAGCATGAAGGCGACCCATCCATAACTCTTCATCAGTAGGACCCTCTGATATCGTATCATCGTTATATCGTTGTATCATGTTGTTGTATGATAGAATTCCGGTGCTAGAATAAGGCTATGGATGCATTAGTTGCTAGTTTGGATGATAGAATTGGCTTCTCATGGACGATAGGCATGCGGAATTGTTGTAGTTGCTTATGTTTGTTGGAATTTCGGGGGCGAAATTCCTAAGTGGGAGAATGTAACAGCCCGCATTTTACGTATCGGAGGATCGTAAAATATTTTTATTTTATTTCCTGAGGGTTAGATCATTCTCATATTTTAATATGTTGCTTATAGGGACGTGGGACATGTGCATAATTTTTACCAATTTTGTTTTTGATCGTTTTGCCCCTATCAGTATTGTACAGGGAATAACTTTTGACTTAGGTCGAATTAGGTGGCAGTACATGTGCCATTGGAAAGGAAATGATGATTGTCTTTCCGTAAAGTGGTTACATTAGAGATTTGGCTTAGTGGTTTGGGAGGAATCGTTGTTTTAAGGTATAATAGTTGGTTGTTCACGTTTTTAAGCCATAATGGGTTGATTTGGAAAGGCCCATTAGTGGGTTGGTGGAAGGGTATAAATAGGGGGTGGGAGGTAGGAGAAATGGTTTAGTTTCTCTATTCTCTCATTTTTTGGCCTATGTTCCTCCTTCCTCTAACATCTTTCCACCATTAAAATCGAGATCTAAGGGAAGGAAATCAAAGATCTACACCATTTGAGGCTATATCTACACCATTACAAGGGAGAACTCATCGGATCAAGGGATTTGGATCAAATTGCTTGCTGTCCGGAATCTTAATTCATTGTTTTTGCTTTGATTTGGAGAATTGGTGAGTGATATACATCTCTCACAAGGATTCAATCAAGTATATGAATGTTCGGTCATGTTTTTCATCAAATTCAAGTGTTTTCTTAGATCTACACCATGGTAAGTCCATTTTCATATGAATCACCCTAGGATCTAATTAGCAAGTTTAAACCGGTAATTTCTATGCTATTCCATATGTTAATGCAAGTTAGATCCACAATTTAAATCATATGTTCATTTATCATGATTTTGTTGAAAAGTGTGTAATTTTAGTGATAATTGTCATATTCATGTTGTTAATGATTTCATAACATGCTTATGGTTGTGTTGAATGAATTAGACTAGTATATTTTGTCGATTGTATTGATTAGCAAATTTTTGGTCGAAATTGGGGTTGATTTTAGGGCTGTACAGGCCACGGGTCGAGCGTGCAGTACTGTGCAGTATAGTGTAGTACAGGAGGTGGTTGGGTCGAGCATGGTTTGGGGTCGGTCGTGCAGCCTAAAGACCGGGTCTGTTGTGCACCCAAGGACAGGGTCGATTGAGCTGGTCAAGCAAGGTCGGTCGGGGATAGGGTCGATCAAGCACAGGGTCGGTCTAACACAGGGTCGGTCGAGCTGGTCGGTCAAGCAGTCTGGAGTTCTGGTTGGTCGTGGCTTGGGCGGTCGGTTAGAGAGATGGTTTCGGTCACAAGCTGGTCGATCGCACCTTGAAGACACAGGGTCATTTTCTGAAAATTATATTTTTCTGGTACATTGCAGATTTGAACATAAGAGCTTGAAAAAGAATTTCAGGGGTACCCCCTGAATCCTAGCCGCAGCGCAGTGATGTAATTTGGCTCGGTGATGTTGTGACTTCGAAGTAAATTCAAGTGGTAGTATTCGAAGTGTTGAATGTGTTCGTTGATCGGTGTAAAGCAATGAATGGTAAGACAACTCAAGGGTGTTTTGAGTTTGTGAATAATGGATACTCAAGGGGGACTTGAGTTAATGAATGGTCAACGGAGTTGATGGCTAGAGATGTAAAGGCCAAGAGATTATCGTTATCATAAGTTCTAGCAGACTCAAAGCAGTACTTTGGGTAGTCGTGAAGGGCCTCGTACCTTAGGCAGTCGTGAAGGGCCTAGTTGTAGAGATTTGAGAAGACAAACATACGAATCATGATGGCGTATGGAGTTTTTGCTAGAACCAGGGTTACCATTGGCTCATGACATATAGCAGTTTTGATGGGCCATCATAGGATTAACGATGGTTTCGAAGCAGGATTGGCGGTAATAGCCAGAGTCGGTCATGGATGCTTGATTATTGGTTGTTTTGTTTGTACCGTCTCATGTAGATTGTCCAACGTCAAAGGAGATGTTCCTTGGCTGCTTGTCTGATATTGGTTTAGGCCTCTGGGGCTTGTGCTTGAGGGATGTTGAATTTGATTAGGATGGTTTACATGAGATATATAATTTGGATGTCATGATTGCTTTACCATGATTAAATGGGTGTCCTGATTTCCATGAATGAATGGTTGAATTTTTTGGTGTAAAGGCTATCACTGTCCGATGTAGGGAAGACCAGAGTTGAGTTCTTCTCTGGTGTTCGGTAGATTGGTTGTTAATCTACCAACTTTCATATACTTTATTAATGATGTTTGTTAGTTGTTTTATCGCTCACTAAGATTGTTGTCTGGCTCAAGGTTTTATGTTTCCCTCTTATTACCTTGGGCTGTTCATCCGGTTGTGGATGGGCAGACTAGGTAGCAGGTGATAGGTGATTACTTAGTGAGAACGATGTGGCTGTTTGAAAGCGAGTAGGAGGCTGGCATACTATCTTTCTTCTATATAGTATTTGGATTTCCGCTGTTTGTTGTTCTCTGAGTTTTGTAGTGAGGCAATTTGTACAAACACTATTGTTGTAATTCAAGTCTATAGATATTACTTTCTAGTCATTATGAAAGTTTAGTGTTTTCTGCTTCACTATTAATGCCTATTGTATATATTCTATTATATTTCATCCTTGCACTGTGAGATTTATGACAGGTTCTGGTTGTGTTATCGTACCATACTGATCATCCAAAGCCTCTTGGCACGTCTATTAACGCATTATTCCTTTTGTTTAGTGCAGGGGCTGTGGGCGGTCGTCACATCAAATCTACCTCCTATTACAAATGTTTCTTTAGTTCAAAATTTAAAACATAATTTACTAAGCATTAGTCAATTATGTGACAAAGGTTTCAAAATAACTTTTTTCTGAAAATAAATGCAGCATTTTTTATCAAGACCAAAATATTATTATTGAAGGAAATAGAGATAGAAATATTTATGTTTTAAATTTGATAGTTAATAATAGTAAAAATATGCGTTTAATAGCTAAAGACAAAGATCCTTGGTTATGACACAAAAGATTTTGTCATATCAATTTTAAAGCTATTAAAAGACTTTCTAAAAATGAATTAGTAAAAGGTTTACCAAAAACAATTTTTAAATAAATAATCTTTGTGAAGATCTATCAAATAGGAAAGTTAACCAAATCGTCTTTTAAATATAGCAAAGCCATTTCTACTTTACAGCCCTTAGAATTATAACATATGGATTAATTCGCTCCAACACAGGTTCAATCGATTAATCATAATCAATATGTATTTGTAATAGTTGATGACTTCGCTAGATATACATGAACAATTTTTATGAAAAACAAAAATGACACTTTTGAACATTTCAAAAAAATTTCAAGAGAATTCAGAATATTAAAAACCTAAAAGATAAAAACATTCGAAGTGATCATGGAGACGAATTTGAAAATGAATCATTTGAAGTATTTTGCAAAAAGAAAGGAATAAATCAAAATTTTTCATTCCCTAGAACTCCACAACAAAATAGAGTTGTAAAAAGGAAAAATAGAACACTACAAGAGTGCGCAAGAACTTTGTTAAATCGAAGTACTTTACCAAAGCGTTTTTGGGCAGAAGCTTCAACAACTGCTTGTTATGTATTAAATCGTATTTCCATACGTCCTTTAACTAAAAACACTTCTTACGAACTTTTTAATGGAAGAAAACCTAATATTTCTTACTTTAAAATTTTGGATCAAAATGTTTTTTTCTTAATACAAAAGATCAACTAGGAAAATTTGATCCAAAAGTTGATCATGGAATTTTTGTAGGATATTCAGAATGTAGCAAGGCATATCTTGTTTTTAATAAATGAACACATATTATAGAAGAAACTTTGCATGTATCTTTTGATGAAAACTTTAATGAAAATACAACTACCAAAAATGATGATAATATATAGGAAATATGAGTTTTGAAAATAATGAAAATATTATTCAAGACTATTAATCTAATTAGATCTCCTCCTAGAATCCTACGAGATCATCCTACCCAAAATATAATTGGAGAGATTGATTCACAAGTTCGAACTAGAAGCCAACTAAACAAAATGGGTCATGTTGCTTTCCTTTCAACTATTGAGCCTATAAACCCAAAATAAGCTTCTACAGATGACTATTGGATTGTTGCTATGCAAGAAGTGTTAAACCAGTTCGAATGAAACGATGTTTGGGAGTTAGTTCCTCGTCCTAATGACCAAACCGTTATTGGAATTAAATGGGTCTATAAATATAAAGCAGACGAATTAGGAAACATTACAAGAAATAAAGAAAGATTAGTAGCTCAAGGTTACAATCAAGAAGAAGAAATCGATTACGAAGAAACGTTTGCTCATGTTGTCAGACTAGAAGCAATACGTATTCTATTAGCATATGCATGTTTTCATAATTTCAAACTTTATCAAATGGATGTTAAAAGTGATTTTTTAAATGATTTTATTAAGGAAAATGTATATGTTGAACAACCACCTTTATTTATTAATGAAAAATATCCAGATTATGTATATAAACTAGAGAAAGCTTTATATAGTCTAAAACAAGCACCTCGTGCTTGGTATGACAGACTTAAGAATTACTTAATTAACTCAGGTTTTCGAGGCGGAAAAGTTGATCAAACATTGTTTATTAAAAATACTAATAAAGATATTTTAACTATACAAATTTATATAGATGATATCACTTTTGGTTCAACATTATAACGTAGAATTATGTAAAGAATTTTCTACCATTATGACAATAGAATTTGAAATGTCATATATGGGAGAGTTATCATACTTTCTCGGTCTACAAATCAAATAATTTTCAAATGGTATCTTTATTAATCAAGAAAAATATTACAGTAACTTAATTAAACGTTTTGGAACGGAAAACACTTCCAGGAAACCTACTCCTATGAGTACTACAACTCATCCTGATCGAGATGACAACGGAAAATGTGTAGACCAAAATTATACAGAAGTATGATAGGATCGCTACTTAATTTAACAACTAGTCGACCAGACATTATAATGAGTGTATGTTTATGTGCATGATTCCAAGCAGATCCTAAAGAATCACATTTAAGAGTCGTGAAATGAATTCTGCGATATCATAGTAATACTAAGGACTTCGGTCTTTTTTATCCAAAGGAATGCCCATTTGAGTTAGTATCCTACAGTGATGCTGACTTCGGTGGATCTTAGACGGATAGAAAAAGTACAAGTGGTATGTGCCATTTCATTGGAAAATCACTTGTCTTTTGGTTCAGTAAGAAACATAATTGTGTATCACTCTCGACATATCAAGCAGAATATATATTTGCAGCTTTAGCTTGTGCTCAGGTAATTTATATGCAACAGACACTCAGAGATTTTGGAATAAATTTATCTAAATCAACAATTTACTATGACAATAGAAGCGCAATAAATCTACCTAAAAATCCTGTAAATCACTCATGTACAAAACATATTGATATTCATCATCATTTCTTATGAGACAATATCGAAAAAGAAATTATTAATATAGAACATATTTCTACCGAAAATCAAATAGCTGATATATTCACTAAATCACTTTTAGAAAATTCATTTGTTAAACTTCGTCGAGAATTAGGCATAATGTCTATAAAAGATATATATTATTTGTAGTACTTAAAAATAATAAAAAATTATGTCAAGAATATGATTCAAACCAGTATCTCTTGAACATGAACTCGAATACTTGACCATTTAAGTTATGTATCTTATTTAACCAAATAAGTTTACACTAACACACACTTTCTTCTGGAACCATTAATTTTATAATTGAATAGTAAACCAATAACTAAATCTCTGGTTCTAAACAAATATAGATTATATACCACTACTTTCAAAATAATCAGTCTATATATCTCATGACAAAATCCAAAGCAAAATACAATAATGTTTGCTCTTATGAAATTCCAACTTGTTAGAAACCAAAATCTCTCAAAACAAATCATCATCCTTTAATATAACCTTCTCCACCGATAGCTCAGCTGAAACTCCTCGTTAACAACCCGGAAAATCAGAACCAATTTAAAATTTTTATTTTGGCAATTTTTATGAATTTTGAATATCTAAAATGATTTATTTTAAATAACAACGACTAGAAATTTATTTTGAATAGAATTAGAACGCATATATTTATTTAAATCGAGATTAGAATATAGATATTTATTTTAATTATAAAAGGAATTGAAAATGCCGCGGAAGTTTGAAAATTTGATTTCAAATTTCAAATGAATGTAGATGATTCAAAATAAACGGGATTTTAGTGAAACCAGAAATATTTGAATTTGTTTGAAAATATCTTTCTAATGAATCTGGAAATTTGAAATTTCATAGCGGGGATAAAAAGTTATGTCCGGTTGAAAATTCAGAATAGTCGCTATGAAAATATAGCCCTTAAAAATAGCGATTTTGCAAACTACCTCCATTTTCGACGAAACCACTTTTGTTGGATCCTAAATGTCAAATTGTTGCTAGATTCCAATTTTCATAATTTTTGGAACTAATGCGTGAGCGTGGCAAAAGAAAACGTGTTTTGACAATTTCAGTCAATTTGGATCGACCATAAAATGGCCATTTTTCAAATGATCTTCAAATTTGGTGAAATTTGTTTTGTTAGGACCGTATCGTCAATACGAAGCTAGAAATAATTTTTTTGGAGTTTTCAGAGTCCGTATGTGACCCAGGTAAATTAAAATGTGTGTTTAAATTTAAAATATAATGATTTATATTTCAAACTTAACGAAAACTGATCGTAACAGTTGAATTGGCTTGCGGGACATATCCCACTGTGTTCGGAATGGGGGTAATCAGCTAGGGGCGATAGTCGTTGGGTCTCGTTTGGAGTTCGTGCATGAAAGTTACTTTTTGAAGAATATATATAAGGGATTTGACCGGGGCGTCAAAACCCTCATTTTTCTTTCTCGCGGTCAACACGAGAAACCGCCCACTCCCCATTTCAAAAATCTCGACGTCGCACCCCCTTTTCCCGTCGCCACCGCCCACCGCAGGCGACATCGTGCCTCCTTCCGCCTTCCCCCACCTCCGACGGCCCCTCCCCCTTCTCTCTCCCTCTCTCCTCCTAAACACCCCCCAAATACGAACCCTAAACCCCCCTCCCCAACCCATTTAAAGCCGTTCCCTTCTTCACCTGAAAACCGCTATGGCCACCAACACCTCGCAGCGGTCGCTTGACCACACCCCGATCCTCCAGCACGCCGCGAACCACCTCCCCCTCCTCCAATCAACGTGCAACAACCCCCCCTACCTCAAAGAAAATATGCCTCTGACGCCTTCCAAATCCCCGCGAGCTTGCTCGATCAGCCGAGCTCCTCCGTCGTTTGATGATGCTTTCCTTTGGCGATCGAAACCCTAGAATGTAAGTTTTATTTATTTATTTTTTCTTCATGAAAGTTAAGATTTTTTTAATTCATGAAAAGTTATGATTTTTACTTCTTAAAAGATTAGATTTTTAAAAAGTAAAAAAGATTAGATTTTTAAAAAGTAAAAAGATTAGATTTTTAAAAAGTAAAAAAGATTAGATTTTTAAAAAAGTAAAAATATTAGATTTTTAAAAAGTAAAAAGATTAGAGTTTTAAAAAGTAAAAAGATTAGATTTTTAAAAAGTAAAAATGACTAGATTTTTAAAATGGAAAAAGCTTAGATTTTTAAAATAACGAAAAGATTAGATTTTTAAAAGAAAAAGGAAAAGATATGATTTTTCACAATATAAAAATATTATTTTTATATAAGTAGCGAATTAAAAATATGATCTTTATTATGAAGTTAGAGAAATAAAAATATGATTTCTAGTCATATAAAAATATGATTTTTATATATATCATTTTAGGATAAAAATTTGATTTTTATTATATATGTAGCGATATAAAGATGTGAACTTTCTTATACATATTGAGAAATAAAAATGGGATTTTTAAATATATAAACATCATATTAAAAATGTGATTTTTAATATGAACAGCTTAGAAAAGACTGCGTTGGAGTTTCGGGCAAATCCAAATCGTTTAGAAATAAAGAATGGAGGAGTGGAAACCCAAGGTGAGAACTCCTCACTTTAATTTTATTTTCTAGTTAAAATATATACTAGGATGTAGACAGTGCTTAGCAGCGCACGACACCAGTCGTCCACAGACCATGGACAACTTGTTTGATTGTAATGTGTTGTGATATTGATTGTGATTGTGATGTGGAATGAAGAATAAAATATTCATGTGTTGAATAAAATATTATATTGTCAAAAATATAATTTTTAACATGTATATGAATAAAATAAATATTCATAAACAAATTGGATGGTTTGTTTATGTACACACATTTGACTGATATTGATTGGGACGATATATTTTACACATTGCCCAACTGCACAAATAATAATCAGTGTTTGTTGTTTGAGAACCCCACACGGGTATTGGGATGATATTTGACGTACACTAATCCCAATTGTTTAGTTGTATGTCAATCGATGGGATGACAGACTGTTGTAAGCGTTAATTATATATATTTAATGCTTATGCAGTTGTGTAATACACTCTGGATGATGGTTGATTGCTTATCATTATTGTTCTATACATGTGTTGTATGAAGTCCATATAAATCAAATTTTATGGAAATTGACTGTGTCTGATTCCAGTTCATAAATAATGAATATTTTAAAATAATATTCAGTAAAAGATCAAAATCTGATTTTAATGTCCGATTTGGGATGGACACAAAAATATCTAAATATATAAAGCCGTGTTGATTAGAATAACGCCATTTTGACGTGAACGGTATTTATATCGATTTTATTCATTTTCATAATGAATATCGAAGAGGAAGTGATTTCAAAATCTAATGTTTTGAAAATATTATCATTTATATATTGATGATATGGAATATACAATTTTGATTTGAAATTGAATATGAAGTTTAAATCGTTTTGAAAACGAATTTAAAACGATTTAAAAAATATGTTTTAAATGAAAATCAATGAAATATATATATATTATATATTTAATGGCCTGAATAGAACGCGCCGCGCCGCGGCAGTTCGCGAATTTCGACCATTGACTTCGAACGGACATTACGGGAGATCCGACCGTCGGATTCTCCTAAAACTGGAACCGTTGGGTTCGTATCGAAAAGAGATTTCCAACGAATACAAGAGATTTGAAATCTAACGGCTGGATTTTCAATTATGTCCAAATCAAATTTAGAAAAGGTCGTTGTAAGTGTAGTTCAATGACCGTTTATGGAAATCGACTGTACGAGGCTTGATAAAATTATTAAAAATATCAATAATTTGTATAAAATCATAATAAATGAAAGATGGAAAATTCCATATTTGAAAAGATAAAAATATAATTTTATCGAAATGAACTAGTCATGAACTAGAATTATAATCCAATATTTTTAAATAAATAAATTGGATTTGAAATGGTTTAAAAAATAACCAGAATTTCCAATAAATGAATTGGAATGGATTTGAATCGAAATTATCTTCGGAATATTTCGATATTGGATTCCGTGATTATACGGACATTGTGGAGGAATTTGGAAGATATATATATATATATATATATATCGTTATTCCCAATACGATATTTGTTGGTTTCAGAATTTGATATTGAATATAAGCCGATTATTTTCTATTCAGAGACTTATATTTAATATCAAATTGGTTTTTAGGTTTATCGTGAATGATGTTTTAAATAACACTTGTTCTTTAACCCGACTAACAATGGAATGAGATTTTTGGTTTGTCGTGAATGGTATCTTTAATAATACTGTCCTTAAACCCAATGAAGTTAAGAAAATTAGAAACTAACTAGAGATTAGCTAAGTTGAATGGTTTTCTGGGTATTGCTCTGATGTTTGTTTCGGCCTTCGGGATTAATACTTAGGGAATTGTTCTCTTACTAATTTACGGTTAGAGACTGATGGGATGGGTCTTCAGTAACACTGTTCTTAAACCCCATGTGAAAAGAATAAATCTTTTAATTATGATTTAAAATAGAATTACCAATTAATTAACATTTAGTTGAAATTGAAAATGGAATGTGAATTGGGTTTGTTGTGAACTGTGTTTTTAAAGACATTCGTTCTTTAACCCGATTTACAGTGAAATGTGATTTGGAATTTATAAATCTTTTTATTTAGATTTAATGGAAATTTTCCAAATTAAAGCTTTCAATTTAATATATTAAATTGGAATTGAATGGGATTCAATTTGATAATAATCGAAATGAGCTTCTTTGGAGTAAGGCTGTTAATATATATGGAATTTAAAAGGCTTTGTCGTTATTCCATTTATATTATTTGTCGGATACGGAAATTGATATCGATTATATATATTGATCTGTTTTCTGTGAAGATTCCTTGATTAATTGAATGTGATTTTGGGTTTATCGTGAACCGTATTGTAAATGAATTAGGTTCTTCAACCCAGTTAAAGACAGGATTACATGTCTAACATTGTATTTCGAACTGTATGGTTGATCTCTGCTGAATATATATCTGTTTGGTGGCGGAGAATTTATTGTCTAGCTTAATACCCTTCTCTAAGACGTTCGAGCTTAGAGGTTATATATCGGCAGAAATCAATAGTACGGTGTAGATTGTCGATGCGACATGTTAGTGTTTCCAAAGTTAAATAATCATTAATATTGATTTTTGGGAAGATTAAAACTAAGTGGAGTTTTAATGAATCTTTAATTAGATTGAAATGTGAATTAGTAATTTAAATTATCAAATTTGGGAAATGATCGAGAATGGAGTATCACCAGTTTTGCTCCTAGCGATAGTTAAATCTTTGATTAGATTTGAACGGGAAATGGTAATTAAATTTACCGATAACACTGTGGTGTTAGATATGGGGTATGACTAGTTTTGCTCCATGGGATGAATAGGTTGGGATTGGGAAATTGAACAACTGATTACTTCGGTAAGGTGCATTAATCCCGACTAGTTTGGAAAACCTTAATATGGTTTGAATGATATACAAAGGAGGATTAAAGAATAAATTTTAAAGAATTTACCTTTGATAAAATTAATTGGAACATATTCCTAAGGATGTGAATATTTGAATAAAAGAATATTCTGAATTGGATTGAGGCGTATGTTGTGTTTTTATAGCACTTGTTTATTATACACGCGAGTTATTCGGAAAGGCCGGGTTTATACCCATTTTGAATAACTGATTCAACGATATGTCGACGATGAAGATGGTGGTTGAAGACCGGAGGTCTTCACATCGTTTGGATGATTACTGATGTCTTTATTGGGCTGTATACCCAAGACAAGGTAATAAGTGGTAATCGTCCAGACGTACTTGGAGATCGACTGGATATGCGAGGAGTTATCTCTTGTATTGGACATATGGGACAAGGAATAAGGTGCCTCCGGTTTCGTTCAGACCCAGAACGAACTTGTAAATGGACTGTGTGTCTGACATTGGATTTGACTCTGTGTTGATTGATCTCTATTAAATATATATCTGTTTGGCGGCAGAGAATTTATTCTCTTGCTTAAAGCCCTTCTATGAGACGTACGAGCTCAGAGGTTATATCGATAGATATCAGTCGCATGGCGTGAATTGCCTTTGTGGCATGTCTGAGTGGCAAATGATCAAGGCTTCTTTTGAAAAGCAAAGTCTTGTGGTTGATGATCAAAGCATGACCTTAAATGGCATAGCTTTGTGTATAACGTTAATTCGCGAGCCTCACACCTCGATATGAGTTAAAAACGGGATAAGAGACCCAAGGAGGACATGACGTTTCTTTCTAACTATGGGCGGTCTTGGGGTTTTGCAAGCCCAGACAGTTATATTATTTTTACCTTTGTGGTTGTTGGAATGCGAGGCGCTTCGAATATATCGGTTACTACGGAGCCGATGGATATAGGTCCTATAGGACCGGGAAACATGTGTTCAGGAATACTTATCCTCAAACGTAAAGGAGGACCGGCCTTGGAGGTTCCAAGGGTCTTCTGCAGGAGATCCTGAGGCATTTGCTAGAGTGCCTCGAAGCCGGTAAGGAGTACATCCCTTGCCTCGACTCATGACGGAAATCCAATATCCAATACGTGACATTTCGGTTTTTATTGTATAGCCTAGAATTGGCGACATGATATATGGTACCCATGCCGTCTATGATTGATACATTTATATTCGAAGTTGTTTTATACACTATGCACATATAATAGTATCAAATAATTTGTTATAAACGTACCAAGCATGTTTGGCTATAATAAGGGAAAATCCTATCCTCCGGTTTGCGTTGCATTGTGTGATGGGACCGGGTCTTATAATAGCTTCATTTATCCAAAAAACATTGCACTGTTTGTTTTATGCATCGATATCCTTGGGAGGAAACTCGCTCCATGTTATACGGCATGGTCCCTTGATTTACTTCATTTTAAAGTAAAGTTTTAAATAACTATTTTAGTTCTCACACCAGTCACATGATTGACCTATAGTTTATTGTTTTAACCTAATCTCTAGGTGCCCCTATTTTCCACACCGGCAGCTAGTAGTTTTGTAGATTTATATTCACAAGATCTTGGTTTACTGCTGGAACGATATTCGGAAAGCTCTGTATCCATTTATTCCTTTTCAGTTGTGTTTTGTATTATTTTCCGCTGCATTGTAAATTTGTAAATCTCTGATATTTATCAAATGTATATTATTTGTTCATACTCTGATATAAATTGTTGTAATAAGTAATGAAATGTTCTTCTGTTTGTGTTCTAATTTGTCGTGTTCTCAACTCAATCCAGGCTTTCCTTTACGGGGAATTTTGGGTCGTGTCAGTTTGGTATCAGAGCTTTGGTTTACAGAGCTCGAGAACAAGCCACATTAAAACCAAGCGAAAGAATTCATCAGAGATTTGATTAGTAATATCCAATGAGGATGACTCATTAGAGATGGGATCAATAGTATCCTAGAATGAGTCTGAAGTGTGTACTTTTAAAATAAAAATGAAAACAAATTTTGTTTTGAAAATTTAAACCATATAATACGTAATTGAATATTTTATTTTAAATTGATTTGGACAATCAAGTATATAAAGATTTTTCATATGCATTTTATCCACGTGTATACGAAGTCTCAAATATACTGGATAGATATAGAATTACACTTTTGTCGCCCGGAGATGATTCTGATGATGGAGCTCCATCATCAGTGCGTATGTTCGAGTTTCGAAAGTGTGACATTATATATTTCCAATTGACTGGTGTGAGAACCAAAATATAGTTAGAATACATTGTTGTGAATTGGCATCAAAAACATGATTTTCTATATATGTATAAAAATTATGAATTTGAAATGATAATCAACTAATTGATTGCTGGTTGTGTTGTATGATTATTGGTTTGATTAATTAAAATTTTGAACCATTAAGCCAAATTGTGTCGAATATGGAACTGAATTGAAACTTGGTTAAAATTGCATACATGTACTTTATGTATGTGTAAACAGGTTATGGATAAACAGCTAAGCAAAGAAATAAAATTTTATGCCCGACAAATAGGTACGTGTTTATCAATTTTCTTTTCTTTTAAAAGAGTTTATGAGCCTAAGGCTGGCCGCTTGGCAACTTTTCTTTTCTTTTAAAATGTTTATGAGCCTAACGTTGGTCACTTGGCAACTTTTCTTTTCTTTTAAAATGTTTATGAGCCTAATGCTGGTCGCTTGGCAACTTTTCCTTTTCTTTTAAAAGAGTTTATGAGCCTAAGCCTGACTGCTAGGCATTTTCTTTTTCCTTTGGATAGATGAGGGTCCTGTGAGGCTAGTTGCAGTTTTAAATGCCTCCCCGCACAAAGGAGGTTATGGCGAAATTTTTCGAAAATTTATGGTGTTAGCCAAATTTTTGAAAATTTTTGAAAATTCTTAAAAATTGAAAAGTTAAAGAATGAAAGCCAAAATGAAAGTTGAGTTGATTAGTAAAACAACTTTCAGCTCCGTTCCTTTTCGAGGAAGAAAAGATTTTAAGTGGGGGAGATTGTAACAACCCGGAAAATCAGAACCAATTTAAATTTTTTATTTTGGCAATTTTAATGAATTTTGAATATTTAAAATGATTTATTTTAAATAATAACGACTAGAAATTTATTTTAAATAGAATTAGAATGTATATATTTATTTTAAATCGAGATTAGAATATAAATATTTATTTTAATTATAAAAAGAATTGAAAATGGCGTGGTAGTTTGAAAATTCGATTTCAAATTTCAAGTGAATGTACAGGATTCAAAATAAACCGGATTTTAGTGAAACCAGAAATATTTGAATCTGTTTGAAAATATCTTTCCAACGAATCTAAAAAAATTGAAATTTCGTAGTGGGGATAAAAAATTATACCCACTTGAAAATTCCGAATTGTCGCTATGGAAATATAACCCTTAATAGTAGAGATTTTGCAAACGACCTCCGTTTTCGATGAAACCACTTTTGTTGGATCCGGAATGTCAAATTATTGCTAGATTCTAATTTTCATAATTTTTGGAACTAATGTGTGAGCGTGGCAAAAGAAAACGTGTTTTGGCAGTTTCAGTCATTTGGATCGACCAGAAAATGGCCATTTTTCAAACGGACTTCAAATTTGACGTAATTAGTTTTGTTAGGACTGTATCGTCAATACGAAGCCAGAAATAATTTTTTTGGAATTTTCATAGTCCGTGTGTGGCCTCGGTAAATTAAAATGTGTGTTTGAATTTAAAATATAATGATGTATATTTCAAACTTAACGAAAACTGATCGTAACGGTTGAATTGGCTTACAGGACATATCCCATTGTGTTTAGAATGGGGGAAATCATCTAGGGGCGACAGTCCTTGGGTCTCGTTTGGAGTTCATGCACGAAAGTTACTCTTTGAACAAGTATATATGTGTGTATATATAAGGGGTTTGACTGGGGGTTCAAACCCCTCATTTTTCTTTCTCACGGTCAACGCGATAATGAGCCCCCACCCCCATTTCAAAAATTTCGACGTCGCAACCCCTTTTCCCGTCGCCACAGCCCACCACAGGCGACGCCGCGCCTACTTCCGCCTTCCCCCACCTCTGGTGGCCCTCTCCCCCCTTCTCTCTCCCTCTCTCCTCCTAAACACCCCCCAAATACGAACCCTAACCTCCCCCCAAACCCATTTAAAGCCGCCCCCCTTCACCTAGAAACCGCCGTGGCCTCCAACACCTCGCCAACGATGGCCAGACCATGCCCCGACCCTCCAGCATGCGGCGAACCACCTCCCCCTCCTCCAATCAACGCGCAACAGCCCCCTCCCCCTCAAAGAAAATACGCCTCCGACGCCTTCTAAATCCCCGCGAGCTTGCTCGATCAGCCGAGCTCCTCCGTCAATTGAAGATGCTTTCCTTTGGCGATCGAAACCTTAGAACGTAAGTTTTATTTATTTATTTTTACTTCATGAAAGTTAAGATTTTTTTAATTCATGAAAAGTTATGATTTTTACTTCTTAAAAGATTAGATTTTAAAAAAATAAAAAGATTAGATTTTTAAAAAGTAAAAAGATTAGATTTTTAAAAAAGTAAAAAGATTAATTTTTAAAAAGTAAAAAGAATAGATTTTTTAAAAAGTAAAAAGATTAGATTTTTAAAAAGTAAAAAGATTAGATTTTTAAAATGGAAAAAGATTAGATTTTTAAAATAACGAAAAGATTAGATTTTTAAAAGAAAAAGGAAAAGATATGATTTTTCATAATATAAAAAATATTATTTTTATACAAGTAGCGAATTAAAAATACGATCTTTATTATGAAGTTAGAGAAATAAAAATATGATTTTTAGTCATATAAAAATATGATATATATATATATATATCATTTTAGGATAAAAATTTGATTTTTATTACATATATAGCGATATAAAGATGTGATCTTTCTTATACATATAGTGAAATAAAAATGGAATTTTTAAATATATAAACATCATATTAAAAATGTGATTTTTAATATGAACAGCGTAGAAAACACTACATTGGAATTTCAGGCAAATCCAAACCGTTCAAAAATAAAGAATGGAGGAGTGGAAACCCAAGGTGAGAACTCCTCACTTTAATTTTATTTTCTAGTTAAAATATGTACTAGGATGCAGACGGTGCTTAGCAGCACCCGACACTCGTCATCTACAGACCATGGACGACTTGTTGATTGTATTGTGTTGTGATATTGATTGTGATGTGAAATGAAGAATAAAATATTCATGTGTTGAATAAAATATTTTATAGTTAAAAATATAATTTTTAATGTGTATATGAGTAAAATAAATATTCATAAACAAATCGGACGGTTTGTTTATGTACACACATTTGACTAATATTGATTGGGAGGATATATTTTACACATCGCCCAACTACACAAATAATAATCAGTGTTTGTTGTTTGAGAACCCCACACGGGTATTGGGATGATATTTGACGTACACTAATCCCAATTGTTTAGTTGTATGTCAATCGATGGGATGACAGACTGTTGTAAGCGTTAATTATTTATATTTAACACTTATGTAATTGTGTAATGCACTCTGGATGATGGTTGATTGTTTATCATTGTTGTTTTATACATATGTTATATGAAATCCATATACATCAAATTATATGGAAATCGACTGTGTCTTATTCCAGTTCAGAAATAATGAATATTTTAAAATAATATTCAGTAAAAGATCAAAATCTGATTTTGATGTCCGATTTGAGATGGACACGAAAATATTTAAATATATAAAGCCGTGTTGATTAGGTTAACACCATTTTGACGTGAAAGATTTTTATATCGATTTTATTCATTTTTATAATGAATATCGAAATGGAAGTGATTTCAAAATCTAATGTTTTGAAAATATTATCATTTATATATTAATGATATGGAATATTCAATTTTGATTTGAAAATGAATATGAAGTTTAAATCGCTTTGAAAACAAATTTAAAATGATTTATAAAATACGTTTTAAATGGAAATCGATGAAATATATAATATGTATATTTAATGGCCTAAATAGAATGTGCCACGCAGCGGCAGTTCGCGAATTTCAACCATTGACTCGAACGGACATTACGGGAGATCCGACCGTCGGATTCTCCTAAAACCGGAACCGTTGGGTTCGTATCGAAAAGAGCTTTCCAACGAATACAAGAGATTTGAAATCTACTGGTTGTATTTTGAATTATGTCCAAATCAAATTTGGAAAAGGTCGTTGTAAGTGAAGTTCGATGACCGTTTATGGAAATCGACTGTACGAGCCTTGATAAAATTATTAAAAATATCAATAATTTGTGTAAAATCATAATAAATGATTTGGAAAGAATTAGGATGAAAATTTCTATATTTGAAAAGATAAAAATATATTTTTATTGAAATGAACTAGTTATGAACTAGAATTATAATCCGATATTTTTAAATAAATAAATTGGATTTGAAATGGTTTTAAAAATAACCATAGTTTCCAATATATGAATTGGAATGGATTTGAATCAAAATTATCTTCAGAATATTTTGATATTGGATTCCGTGATTTTATGGACATTGTGGAGGAATTTGGAAGATATATATTGCTATTCCCAATACGATATTTGTTGGTTTCAAATTTTGATATTGAATATAAGCCGATATATTTTCTATTCAGAGCCTTGTATTTAATATCAATTTTTTTTTGGGTTTATCCTGAACGGTGTTTTAAATAACACTTGTTCTTTAACTCAATTAACAATGGAATGAGATTTTGGGTTTGTCGTGAATGGTATCTTTAATAATACTATTCTTAAACCCAATGAAGTTAAGAAAATTAGAAACTAACTGGAGATTAGCTAAGTTGAATGGTTTTATGGGTATTGATCTGATGTTGGTTTCGGCCTTCGGGATTAATACTTAGGGAATTGTTCTCTTACTAATTTACGGTTAGATACTGATGGGATGGGGTCTTCAGTAACACTGTTCTTAAACCCCATGTGAAAAGAATAAATATTTTAATAAGATTTAAAAAGAATTACCAATTAATTAACATTTAATTGAAATTGAAAATGGAATGTGAATTGGGTTTGTTGTGAACTGTGTTTTTAAAGACATTCGTTCTTTAACCCGATTTACAGTGAAATGTGATTTGGAATTTATAAATCTTTTTATTTAGATTTAATGGAAATTTTCCAAAGTAAAGTTTTCCAATTTAATATATTAAATTAGAATTGAATGGAATACGATTTGATAATAATCGAAATGAGCTTCTTTGGGGGAAGATTGTTAATAAATATGGAATTTAAAAGGCTTTGTCGTTATTCCATTTATATTATTAGTCGGATACGGAAATTGATATCAATTATATATATTGATTTGTTTTCTATGAAGATTCCTTGAATAACGGAATGTGATTTTGGGTTTATCGTGAACTGTATTATAAATGACATTGGTTCTTTAACCCAGCTAAAGATAGGATTACATGTCTAACATTGTATTTCGAACTGTATGGTTGATCTCTGCTAAATATATATCTGTTTGATGGAGGAGAATTTATTCTCTTGCTTAACACCCTTCTCTAAGACGTATGAGCTTAGAGGTTATATATTGGCAGAAATCAATAGTACGGTGTAGATTGTCGATGCGACATGTTAGTGTTTCCAAAGTTAAATAATCATTAATATTGATTTTTGGGAAGATTAAAACTAAATGGAGTTCTAATGAATCTTTAATTATATTGAAATGTGAATTGGTAAATTAAATTATCAAATTTGGGAAATGATCAAGAATGGAGTATCACTAGTTTTTCTCCTAGGGATACTTAAATCTTTAATTAAATTTGAACTGGAAATGGTAATTAAATTTACCGATAACACCGTGGTGTTAGATATGGGGTATGACCAATTTTGCTCCATGGGATGAATAGGATGGAATTGAGAAATTAAGCAAATGATTACTTCGGTAAGGTGCGTTAATCCCGACTAGTTTAGAAAACCTTATTATGGTTTGAATGATATCCAAAGGAAGATTAAAAAATAAATTTTAAAGAATTTATCTTTGATAAAATTAATGGGAACATATCCCTAAGGATGTGAATATTTGAATAAAAGAATATTTTGAATTGGAATGAGGTGTATGTTGTGTTTTTATAGCACTTGTTTATTATATACGCGAGTTATTCGGAAAGGCCGAGTTTATACCCATTCTGAATAACTGATTCGACGATATGTCAATGATGAAGATGGTGGTTAAAGACCGGAGGTCGTCACATCGTTTGGATGATTGCTGATGTCTTGATTGGGCTGTACACCCAAGACAAGGTAATAAGTGGTGATCGTCCAGACGTACTTGGAGATTGACTGGATATGCAAGGACCTCTCTCCTGTATTGGACATATGGGACAAGAAATAAGGTGCCTCCGGTTTCGTTCAGACCCAGAACGAACTTGTAAATGGACTTGTGTGTTTAACATTGGATTTTATTCTGTGCTGATTGATCTCTATTAAATATATATCTGTTTGGCAGCGGAGAATTTATTCTCTTGCTTAACGCTTTTCTCTGAGACGTACGAGCTCAGAGGTTATATATCGATAGACATCAGTCGCATGGCATGAATTGCCTGTGTAGCATGCATGAGTGGCAAGTGATCAAGTCTTCTGTTGAAAAGCAGAGTCTTGTGGTTGATGATCAAAGCACGGCCTTAAATGGCATAGCTTTGTGTATAGCGTTAATTCACGAGCATCACACCTCGGTATGAGTTAACAACGGGATAAGGGACCCAAGGAGGACATGACGTTTCTTTCTAGCTATGGTTGGTGTCGGGGTTTTGCAAGCCCAGAGAGGCGCCTCGGATATATCGGTTACTACGGAGCCGATGGATATAGGTCCTATAGGACCGGGAAACGTGTGTTTAGGAATACTAACCCTCAAACATAAGGGAGGACCGGCCTGGGAGGATCCAAGGGTCTTCTGCGGGAGATCCTGAGACATTTGCTAGAGTGTCTCGAAGCCGGTGAGGAGTACATCCCTTGCCTCGACTCATGACGCAAATCCAATTTCCAGTACATGACATTTCGGTTTTGATTGTATAGCCTAGTATTGGCGACATAATTGTCGTTTATGATTGATACATTTATATTCGAAGTTGTCTTATACACTACGCACTTATAATAGTATCAAATGATTTGTTTTAAACGTACCAAGCATGTTTGGCTATTATAAGGGAAAACCCTATCCTCCGGCTTGCGTTGCATTGTGTGATCGGGCCTAGGTCTTATAATAGCTTCATTTATCCAAAAAACATTGCGTTGTTTGTTTTATGCACCGGTATTCTTGGGAGGAAACTCGTTCCGTGTTATACGCCGTGGTCCCTTGATATATTTCATTTTAAAGTAAAGTTTTAAATAGCTATTTTAGTTCTCACACCAGTCACATGACTGACCTGGAGTTTATTATTTTAACCTAAACTCTATGTGCCCCTATTTTCCACATGGGCAACTATTAGTTTTGGTTTTGCAGATTTATTTTCACAGGATCCTGGTTTACGGCTGGAACGATACTCAGAAAGCTCTGTATCCGTTTATCCCTTTTCAGTTGTGTTTTGTATTATTTTCCGCTGCATTGTAAATTTGTAAATCTCTGATATTTATCAAATGCATATTATTTGTTCATACTCTGCATATTCTTGTACTCTGATGTAAATTGTTGTAATAAGCAATGAAATGTTCTTCTGTTTGTGTTCTGATTTGTCATGTTCTCAACTCAATCCGGGCTTTCCTTTACGGGGAAGTTTGGGTCATGTCACTTCGTCTTCAAACACCAATGCCAAGACATGAACCTGTCTATAAGTGGGAGAACTGTCGAACTGGTTTTACACCAGATCCCAAGAAGAAAAAACGTGCACTGTTTGTTTCTTCGGATACGAAGAGGAAGATCGATGAAATGCATCATTATCAAAAACAACAAACAGAATTTCAACGTGAGTTGTATTTTGAACAAAAAGTCACAACTAAATGGTTGATTTTTCTTGAACAAATCGGTGTAAAATTTTATGGCACAAAGATGAAAGACATGACTGAACCTTTACAAAACCAATTGATCCTCTTGATCCATCTGCATTATATCATACTGCAAACGATCATGTGAATCCTTGGGCTTCTCCTCAAAGGCCTTCTTATAGTCCAAATACTTAGGACAGAAGGTAGATGGCAAATGAGGGACATCGAGCCTCAACATCACAAAAGACGTCGTCTCCTAAAAACTAATGATGCATTATCTTTAAAGGTCGTTTGCATAATTTTTTTTGTAACAACAATAATTTTGTATTAATATCAATATATTTTTCTTTTAAAAATTAAAAATATATAACAAAATTATAAAGAAACAATAATGTATGTTTTTCAAATGCTAAAGGCAAGGCACAATTTTTATACAGAAATCAGACATCTGTTTGAAACAAACCAGATGTCTGAATACTGAAGCATAAGAAATTTTTATGTAGATCCAGACATTTGACTAAATAAAAACAAACATCCAAATATAGGCAAAAATGAACTGTTTCCGTGCGGGTTAAAATTTACAAAATTCAGACATCTAAATTTATTTTCTAGACGTCTGAATTAGTTCTAGCACATTTTTTAAAAAGGTGCATACCCATTTACCTATCCATCTCCTCATCACATCCATTCATTTTTTTACTTCCCCATTTACTTTCTATAAAAACCCTAGCCTCCATTTACCAAAAAAACTCCAAAATTCAAACTCCTCTCCACCAAATACTCATGGCAAATAGACCTAACCGAACAAGACTTCAAGAATCGGACCCTCCATCAGATGATCAAATCCAAAGATGGCTTTGGAATGACATTGCCAAAGAGAGACATAAGCTATGAAGAATTCGAAATTCTTTGAAGGTGCTTTCATTAAATTTGATGCTTTTTCAAACTATCGTCTTCTCCATTACACTATGTATTTCAATTTTGAATCTTTGGTTGATTATAATACCAATAATGTTAAAATTTATCCATTGCTAGATAAGCTTTCTTAGCTAATTTGAATATAGACCACCAAACACCTAGAAATAATATAGATTGTGTGTGGTCGATGGTTTGTGGAAAATGTATTATGATTCCCACTCAACGTTTAGGACATATTTTACATTGTTCTTGGAAAGGGATTGACACCAAAGAAGTTGATATGAATATAAGAGATGAGGTGTGGAATAAGTTTACTTCCCATAATTTGATAAATATGCAAGAGCTTACATCTACCCATCTTTGTCCATAAGCACATCTACTATGTCGTATCTTGGTCCGAACTATCCAACCTTGAAAAGAAAGTTATGGAAATGTGTACAAGCGCGATTTTCAAGCTTTGTATTCTAATAAATAAGTGATTTGGGCAAAGATAATCCTTGATGAATGGATAAATATCACATATAAGCGAAAGTATAAAATGCTTAACTATGGCGCTTACATAACTCGAATCCTTCTTGCGAGTGAAGTACAAATACTCGAAACACCATATTTAAGTGTCAAAGAGATTGAACCAAAGACTTTGA
This sequence comes from Allium sativum, assembly GCA_030737875.1. NCBI lineage: Eukaryota > Viridiplantae > Streptophyta > Magnoliopsida > Asparagales > Amaryllidaceae > Allium > Allium sativum. The sequence continues at coordinate 282,714,333 of CM060915.1, forward strand.
AGCTTATGGATATTGACCCAAATCCATCAACACTGGAGTATATATCTTTTGAAGCTTGGCAAGAACATATGGAATCTAAACATAAACTATAATAGCTAAGTCATATTCTCACGCCATCGTCGGATTATAGAAGAAGAAGAGAGTATTCAAATTGTCTCTCCCGATCTTTTGTCAAAACAAGCTTTAGTTATGCTCTCTCACAATCAATCAAAGATACACAAGGATTTCAAGCGTTTTGAGCATAAAAACAAGTAAAAAATTCAACTCTTTGAAAGGATTTCTTAATAAGATTTGGGACAAGATTGCATACGTGTTTTAAATCTGTATGTAAGCATCTCCTTTTTGTAAATGACAAAGGGGGAGAAACATACGGTAATATATTCATATCAAAAGGGGGAGGTACATATATAGTTGTCATTATAAAAAAAAGGTAGAAATTTGGATCTCCCTTTAGAGCGTTTTGATGATGACAACTGTACATGTGCATATATATTATTACCGACTAACTCAGTTTTGCAAGAAGAAACTCAAGAATAGATTCAAGAGCTCAAATTGAAGATTATATATGTTTAGAGTCTATTAATATTAGTATAAATTGTTAAAATCTTCCTTGATTAAACACACACACACACACATACACATTTTTATATATGGTTTTATATATGACATGCACAAGACATAGGTCTGATACAGCAAACATGTGTCTGAATTATTTGATTCAGACGTCTGTCTGCTGAAAAATAATTCAAGTTTCAGTTAATATTCAGACATCTGGCCTAAAAATTTTAGACGTCTGAATTACCACTGAAATGAATATTTCTTTGTTGTTTGATTTTTAATTCAAAAACTGACATCTAAAATTATAATTCAGACATATGAATATGAAAGGGTGAAACTATTCAATGAAGAGTCACAACCTTTAATTCATAACTCTTCTTTGAATCTCTTTGTGAATAATTGCAATCTTTTGTATAATATAAATAGAGGCTTAATCTAATGATTTCCTCACCAAATCTTGCTCTAATTTTTTCTATCTCATCTATAGCATTCAGATTTACTCAAGCACTCTATTTCTATATTTCTAAAATTACAAATCATTTCAAATCTTCCATATTCTATCACGAACTACATGATTATCATCAAGGAAAGGTTACATCAAATTGACATATCCGTGTTATCAAGAACATAAGTAGTCAACAAATTCTTTGTATTGTGGCAGTCCTCTTCAGCAGTTGAGGCAAGAAACCCCGTTCGGTTGTTCGGGTAATTATAAACATGTTCCTCCGGGTGAAGTGAGGGTAGTTGTTGTTTAGTGAAATACCAGACGGGAGTCTGGGACTGGAAGTAGGACAGTGGTCCGAACCAGTGTAAAATTGACTGTGTCATTATTTAATGCTACTACTTTACTATCTACTCATTGCCTTGCTTATACTCCATACTATACGATCCTACCACTGCATAGAATCTTTCATTATAAGCTTCATAATTTTATTTCAAACCTCACTTGAACTTCTGTGTTTTCATTTTTCGTCATGAAATCTAATAATGTATATTAAACAAATTAACCTGCAACAAATTATTTTACTAGTATAATCATCATGTCAAAAATACCCAACATATTTTCACAATTAAATTAAAGTAGCATCTAAAGTTTAGTTAGTAATCCTAAAATAACATTCACTAATTATGACATAAGCATATACCATGTCTCAAATTAAACCACAAACCATTCAAACTTTATTATGATTTATATAATAAACACATGAATCACTCCAAAATTTTCTATTTACTAATTATTTTAATATTAATATTACCATTCAGTTTCTAGACTTTACTGTTATATAGGTACAACTCAAAATAAATTTCATTAATCCAAATAGGAACCCAATTTTATCAATTTGAATTATATGTAAAATTAAAAAGCACAAAGCTTAACCTTGAATTTTAGTTCAGAGAAGGACAAGAAGGAAGAGAGAGGCGTAGACGCTAGATTGTTGATACATTGTGAAGCTAGCTTCGGTGGAAGAGAGTGGAGAAGCATAGGGCTGATAGCACGACTGCAGATGCAATGACTCAAAAATACAATTTAAATGAATTTTTCTTTAATGGTGGAGAGAATAGAGAAATGCCAGTTTGGTGTTTAATTCCCTTTCTTCTTCGACTAAAGTGGGTTGCTGCATAAATTTTTAGCTGGGGTTTTATCTTTTTTAACTTTTTATTTCCCCTTCCCAATGGGTTGCCCCAGCCTATGGGCTTGCTGGAATGCCTACTGGACTGCCTTTGCTTATGGAGGACGATACTATATGTTGAGATTCTGACAAGCATGCTTGGATTCGCAACGCTATAAAAATGATGTCAATCCCGCATTGAACAATTCATATGTTTACAAGAGAAGAAGGGATACCTAGAAGAATCACGCATCATGTCGGAGGGGAATGTCTAATCCTCGGTACCAGTGGAAGCAAAGGTCAGCTCAGTTGGCAGTTATCTTTGGATGCATCTTGGGATATAAATTTTATGTACACCATGCTCTCGAAGTTGATTGACCCTAAAATTGCAACTCGTTTTTCTTCTGCTTTTCATGTTCTTCGCTCTAGTACTGACGGTGATGTAAGTAATGACTAGGGATTATTGATCCTTCCTTTTTGCAATAGTTTGCACCCATCTATTTAATCTTCGTACATTTTTGTTGATATATTAGCAGATTTGGAGCCTATTTTGATTACCCATTAATTAAAGATAGTAACAAAAGTAACGACTAACTTAAAATACTTATAGCCTTGTTAAAAAAAGATTTCTTGGAGATACACCTAATGGAAATGCCTTGAATAAAGAAATGATTTCTAGATTATATGAATCAGCTCCTAGGCCTCGCAGCAACCAAGACATAACCGCTTCTTTTATTTAATTTCATTTGAATTTAGTTTAGGAATTTTACAACCCTATTCTATAACATCTCATAAAATCACTCCTAAATAGACAGAAAAGAAAAGACTAAAATTAATAATCAGATAAAATGTGGGAATTTGACAATGTTAGAATTAAATTATGAAAGTTATATTGTTGCATTCGGGGTGGGATTCTGATCTGTTTCCATATAAGCATGCTAAAAGCGGACCCCATATATAAAAGTTATGAGTTGTTAAGGTTTTCAGATTTAAAAAAAACCAATTGAATTTAAAATTTATATTTGAATGGATCAAAAGAATTCTCAAGTTTGAAGTTCAAATTAAGCAGGATTAAATGTGCAATTAGTAGCGCCAGAATGGTAAAGAATTAATTGGTATTAAATTATAATTTAGTAACATAATTAATAAAACAATGCAACAATCAAAATAGAACGTCTAGGCAAAAGGGCGGTCGACCGCCACTTCGACCTAGCGATCGGACAACCGATTAACCTATGGATTGCTCGGATCAACCTTTTTTGGGTGAGGAGAATTTGTAGCAGCTAAGATTAGTTAAGGGTAAGGGTTACTATATAACGGACCAGATTTTATTTTAGAAACCTAACGGTTCCCATTTGTTTAAAGAAAATATAAATAAGAGCTTAGTACCTTTCATTCTCACAAACAATTACTATGCAAATGCTACTCCAACTCCATTCCTTTCTTTTTAGATACAGAATTAGGGATTATATTAATTTTCTTCTTCCCCCATTCTCTTTTATTTTTATATTTATTTTCCATATCCAACACATGTAAGTTTATGTATGCGATATTCTTGTGTATACATATACATATTCATACATACATTGTGTATGTATAAACGAAAAGGGTTTTAGAGATGACTAAGGAGGTAAAACCAAATCCAAGAAAGGTTGTAGATAGAAACAGGGCTAATCTGTAAGTGAAATATCATGTTTTCTTTTGTCTGTAAATCATTCAGTTTAAATTTTTGGATCTATTTATGCATAGAGATTTTGAATAATTGCGAAAATAAAACCATAAACCCCCCTCAAAATTCTATTTTAACAGCAGAACTGTCAACCTTGTGTATTGAATTCCAATTATGTACATAAATCTGATGGAATTATATGTTTTTTAAAAAAAATTTGTAAACCTTAGTTTAGTCCACTTCCTTGTTCTTATTCCTTTTTGAATCATGTGCTCTTCATGAAAGTAATGGGTTTGATAACGGATAATTATACATAAATCAAATCCTTTGTTTCCACAAAATGTTTTTCTATATTTATTGGAAAGTGGAATAAGTAGGAATGAAAACTGTAAATTTAATTGTTGGATGATATTCCTTTTGATTTATAAAAGTAATTTTGGAAGTTAATTTTTAAGTTTAATACTTGGTGAATGTCGTAAGTTTGTATTCTTGTTGGAAATGAATAATGTTGTAAATTTATATTCGTGTTGGAAATGATTCTGATTATGGGAGAAAGACTTATGGTTCTGAACTGAGTGGTGATAGACATTTCTTATGATTAATTTATGATGTGAATCTAATGCACAATATTATGTTCAATATTTATCTCTTATTATGTAACGTAATTATTGTACAAGTAATGTGAGTGAATATGTAATTAATTAGGAGTTTTTATTTTGAATTTACTGTCCCCATTAGTAATTTATGTGGTTAACTAAGGAAGATCTCCTTATAATCATGTATTGTTTTCTTTAGTGATGTGTGTGAATAAAATGGCTAAGTTATAGGAAATATTCCTATAATAAGTAGCATGTGGACATGAGGTTAATCTCTTTTTATTGAAGAAGTCTGCCTAGTCAACTTGGCTATTAGCATTTACAAAAGGTGGATTAATGTGAGTAGTTGTACTGTTGTATGTCATTTTGACACATAAGAATCTACCTTAGGGGTAAGGTATTAAGCGGTTATATCTTCCTCTGAGGGTATTAAGTAATTGGGACTCGTCCCTTCCCATATGTATTTATCTTAAGGATTACAGGTAATAATTAGGGGACCTTCCCTTACTAGGTATTAAAATATCAGGGGGCTCGCCTTTCCTCAATATAAAGTATTAAATGGTCGAGAAAAGGGGTTTATGGGTGTATCTCTAAAAGGGTATGTTTCCTAAAGGTATTAAGTGACTGAGGTAGAGTCTTCTTAGTGATAAGGTATTAAATTGACATGTGGTCTGAATCTTAAGGGAAGTATTAAGTGATCAAGAGATTACCCAATAATGTCAGCAAGATAGTAACATGGGGTTCACTGAGTGAAGGTCTTAAATGGAAAAATGTCGTCTATCTATCTTTTAGGTAATAAGTGACTGATTACTGTTGCTCACATTATCCAATTAAATAGAATTTGGGAATGGGCTACAATGTCTACTTGGGAATTTATGTATTAAATAGCTAGATCCACCATTAAGTATTAAGTGATCGTTGGATCCATCTTAGTATGACAATAGGACCCACTTTTTCCCTTACTTGAGTAGTAGACCATCATTTGCTTGCTATTAAAACATAGACATATCCTTATTTAAAATTATGTTGCCCAAATAAAAATAAAAGGTAAAAGTTAAGATTTTGTTCACCAGAACTTGTTGTTCTAACTCGTCCTCTTAACAATACAGGTCAAGATAGAGGATGAGGAGCATGGAGGCAGAAGGCGATGGCATGGGAGGCAGTTATTATATGATTATGGTTTTAATTTTGTAACTTGAGACAATTAGGGTTTTGTGAAAAATTATTGTATTTGGCATTTTATTAATTAATGAAATAAAGGTTACATTTGTTGATATTATATTTCTTTCATTCTGCTATGATTTTTAAACGAATACATATATATATATATATATAGCTCTGTGATGTTATTTTACTTTTCCAACAAAGAACTAATCTTAGAACGGGTTCGACGAACCTTTTCTAGGTCAAAATTAGGCTCGCTCCGGGTTGGGTTGTTACATGTTTGCTAGGAAATTTTCGCTTTGGTTGGAAGTGAAAAGAATGATAAATGATGGAGATAGATGAAAGTAACGGAAGAATTAGAGATACCATTAAAAATATAGCGACTCACTTTTATTTAATAAGCATTATTTCTTTATGTCATAAACGAAAGGCTTATCTTATCCTTCAAAGCATGGATGGCTGACATAGGTTGTTTGGGACCTAGATGATTGCAAAAGACCAAATTAGCTCAATTCTCATTATTTAATTTTTTATCGATATCATATATCGATACCCACATTTATTACTTCTATATGCACAATTTATGAATACTAATTATATGCGCACAAATTAAATAAATTTTAATAATTAATTTTTTTTTAATATTAAATAATTTAATTATTTTTTATCAAATATAGATTAATTATTGTGTGGCTCGTTAAGATTATTCATTAACTGACTCAAACAAGGAAATTTATTTAACGACTAAAATTGAACAATCCAGATATTAGCATTTAGATATTACCTTAGTCATAGTTGTGATATTCCGAATGAATTTATCCATTATATGTCTTTATTTAAAAATCCAATTTTACTTATATAAGAGGTTCCTAGTAGTAATGATCAATTAAACCTTGATTAAGTTTAATCCTTCCCCTTAACCATCGTTTTACTCAGCAAAACCCGACTTCCCCCCACAACGAACACCCGACTCCTTTTCATCCCACGCAGCAACCTTCACCGACCATTTAATCTCCACCCCGACCCCTCACCGGAACACCTTACACAAGCAGCCTCATTGCCCAAATATTCGGCCATTAACATCGAACCCAAATACCAGAAAATCCCATCGATCTACTTTTGTTCAACTCGTGATTGCGTTAGTTCACCTGAGAACTCGAGACCGCCACCACCTGAAAGCTTGACTTCTCCCCTTCCTCCGTCCTTCAGGGACCCCAGTCTGAAACTGTAACAACCCGATTTCTTGTAAATAACTATTATGTTAAATTATAATGAAGATTATAATTTGATATAGTAATTGGCAATAAATTAGATTTTAAAATGTTTATTTGGGGACTAATTAATTTAATTTTTTTTGGAGAAATAAAGTTTCAAATACCTTATTAATGATATGGGATGAAGTGAATAAAATGATAATTAATTTGAGTCAAACTGTTAATATTGGAATTATCTTCAAATAATGGTCTTCAGTTGCAAAATAGAAGGAAGAATGAGAAGTGAATGAATTTTAAAGATGTAATATTATGTGAAAAATGATGTTTTAGTATTTAAAAGGCTTAAAACACTTTTGTGTAAGTTTCGAAAGTGGAAAATAATTTTTTATGATGAAATATGCCAAATTATTGATTTTTGGCCCTGAATGACAGTATTGTAAAATATTGATTAAATAAAGGATTTGAAATTTAAAATTTATTTTAAAATGTTGAAAATAAAATTTTGTTGCTGGTAATGTGTTCATTTTGCTAAAATAAACATAAAGCAATTTGTTTCATTCAAAAAGGAGTTAAAATGAGCGAACTATGTACAAAATGAGCAAACATACTTACATAATAACTAAAATTGTTTAAGGATGTGAAATGGGCTATTTGGCTATGTTAAATCCATAAATCCATCACTAGAACCTTCTTAGTAGAAATGTACGTACATACTCCTTGGGAAATTATTTTAGGGGAAAAAGCTCCAAAAGTTCACAGCAGTGGCCAAAACCCTATCTATTCTAAAAATCCCAAAAATTCTCAAATTCGGATATGTTCTTTCTAATACATTCTAGAACCTTTTCTCCAATTTTCGTGGCAATTGGTTTAGGTTTGGTTTGCCAAACATCCTCTTTCTTCAAGTAATTTTCGGGTTAAATCTGGCCTGAAAACGCAGGTTAGTATAAAATTCATAAATAATTGTAGAAAAATCATAAAATTTTAAAATTAGGATATCTTTCTCTCAACTCATATCCCCACCTTCAGTTAAAATTTCGTCCGAAAATATGCAGGTTTGCTATATTAATTTCTCCCTGTATTAGGGACGAAAATCTTACCTGTTTTGATTGAATTGGTGTGCATATCTTTTTTCTTGTTGCCTCAAGATTTTGGTAGGATGAAAGCTTCAGTTGTTGTCAAATTCATGGTTATTCTTTCCGATAATTAAGGTGAGTTTAACTCATGCTTTCTAATCTTATTAATGGCTTTGTGCTTTGTTTTGTTAGCATGTAAAGAAATACGTTGTTTTATCATCTTGTTGTTTATGCTGTGCAAACTCAGCAAAAGCTCAACTTTGGGCCACCGCAACTTCTTCGATTTGCAGCGAATTACTCCTAATTTTTGATATGTTGTATTATTTGGGCTGTGTTATGCTATGCAAATTTTCATTGAATTTTGGATTGCATTGATATAGCAAATCGTTACTTGAACTCAGCCAAAATCGTTTTCTGTTTTATTCGCTGAAAAGTGCTATGTTCGAAAAATCATAACTCTTTCAGTTTGCAATGAATTGATCCAAAATTTTAACATGTTATAGTCCATATGTTGAAATTTCCATATGTTGAAATTTGTTGCAGCAATGTTTCTTTAATTTCTGAGTGCTTTTGATATGCTAAAGATATCTCCAAATTTTGCTAAAAACTAGTTTTTTAGCATAATTCATCTGTTTCTGAAAAGAGCAATTTTTTGAAAATGTGTATCTTCCTCGTTTTATAGTGAAATATCATAAAATTTTGGTATGTTGTTGTCCATGTGCTCAAGTTTGTTGCTGAAAATTACGTAAATTTCCGGGTAGTATTGATATGCTAAACTTATCGTCAAAGTTGGTTAAAAGCAAAAAAATTATTTTGCATCAATCTTCATTTGTCTTAGCTGCTAAATTTGAGTTAATTGATGTTTGAATTGAAAAGTTTGATGATATATTTTATAACATGATATCCGATAATTGATTATCTTAGTTTTGAGAAAATTTTTGTGACAACCCGCCGCGCACCAGCCGACATTTCCTATGAAAGTGCGATGTGCCGATGTCCAACCAGCACGGGACGGTCGCCAAAGAAAGGAATTTGAACTAACAAGGAACCTGTAGTATGTCTCACAGCGCATGGAATAAAATATAATAATAACATACTTGACATAAGACAGGCGGGACAGTGCATAAGCTGAAAAACTAAACCATGATAGCAGCGGAAATTCAAAACACAGCTTATGTTCCACATCATCATTATTACAACTTTTCAAGCTGTCTCAAAAGAAAAATAAGAAAGGTACACTACTTGTAACAATCCGGAAAATGCGAGCCAATTTAAAATTTTTATTTTGGCAATTATAGCGAAGTTTGAACATTTAAAATGAATTATTTTAAATAATATCTACGAGAAATTTATTTTGAATAGAATTAGAACGTATATATTTATATATGTCGTCGTTAGAATATAAATAATTATATATAATTATAAAAGGAATTGAAAATGGCGCGGTAGTTCGATAATTCGATTTCAAATTCCAATTGAATGTACCGGGTGCAAAATAAACCGGATTTTTGCGAAACCAAAAATATTAGAATCTATTTGCAAATATCTCTCCAACGAATCCGAAAGATTGGTATTTCATAGCGGGAATCAAAAGATATGTCCAGTTGAAATTTCAGAATAGTCGCCCCTTGAAAATAGCCATTTTGCAAACGACCTCGGATTTCGACGAAACCACTTTTGTTGGATCCGTGATGTCATGTTATTGCTAGATTCCAAATTTCATAATTTTTCGAATCAATATGTGAGTGTGGCAAAGGAAAACGCGTTTGACCAGTTTTAGTTGATTTTAATTGACTGGAAAATGGCCATTTTTCAAACGGTCTCGGAATTTGACGAAACTAGTTTTGTTAGGACCGTATCGTCAATACGAAGCTAGAAAATATTTTTCTGGAATTTTTCGAGTTAGTATGTGATCCCGGTAAATTGAAATGCGCGTTCAAATTCAATATATAGAGTTATATGTTGATTTTGGCGAAAATTGATCGAAACGATCGAATCAGCTTACGATACGTATCCCATTGTGTTCGGAATGGGGGTAATTAGCTAGGGACGACAGTCGGTGGGTCTCGTTTAGAATTTGAATAAAAAGTCAGCTTTAAAGGGAAAAATAATATTAAATTATTATTTATATATATTAAAACCTTCCCCCTTTATTTCCCTCCCCCGTTAGTTTTAGGTCAGAAAACAAAATCAAATCAAAAAAAAGTAAAACCGCGATCGAATCCATCACGCTCGAGCCGCCATCCGACGCCGGAGGTGCGTGGATGGCCAGGAAAGGGCGCGGTTCACCTGAGGTAGACCCACGGCGTCGGATGTCTACAATTGAGGGTTAGGGTTCAAGATCTGCTACTTGTGCATAACCAGCTAACCTGTCTCTAGTTTGCCCGTTTAAGAGCACCCAGAGTAATAAGAAGAGACATAAAACTCCAGGTCAGACAAAAGTCTGGTATGAGCGATAAGCAGCAAAACAGAACAATAACAGGTATATTAAACCATACCTGAACATGGACCTGTAGCCAAAGAGTTAGCATAACAAGATGTATAGTACTCTAAGGTGACACTAACATATGGTGTAAAGATACGGGGTGGGGGTATCCATGTCATAGTGATGTCGAACAATCAAGCATAGCAACCATCCTCACATCTCTCATTCAGTGCGTAAAGCATACGATATCCACCACTTTGATCACCCAAATCCTTGCTATGATCACTCTGCCCCATGGAGTCATGACGACTCGACTGCACTGATCCATAGCTGCTAGTCCTTGTTATATCCACTCTGCCCCATGAAGTCATAACGACTCCACTGCACTGGATCATAGCCATGCTATGATTACTCTGCCCCATGGAGTAATAACTACCCACTGCACTGATCCATAGCCTAACAATCGTCTCTCCGTGGTGAATCAAAGCTATGGACATCGATAACTCCTTAGCACACGTCCCGCAACAAAGTCCAATCATGAAGTTAACTCGTTGGTTCCCATCTGGATCCTGAGTTCTACTTCCCATTTGGACTACCTTTGCATCTCGGGTTTTGGTCTCCTCCGGATCAGTTTGGAAACAAGCTTCCATTTGGATCAATCCTCTCCTCCTCGTTAAGTCCATGGTCATCAACCCCGTTCGGGTCGGGTCGTGAGTTCCTCCCCAGGTCACGTCGGTTCGTGATTCCAGCTCCAAAACATCAGGTTGGTTCAAGTGTGCAAGCATGGTTCATGGTCCACCAAACAGTTCGGGTTGTGCTCTTCGGGTCGGGTCGGGTCGGAGTAGCTCCACGGGTCGGTTGAGGTGTGCTTCAGCTCGTGGCCACCATGCAGAAGCGGCTCGGTTCGGAGATCCTCCCTTTAAACCAGTCCTTGTATGTCAATTCCTCGGATCGGATCACGAGCTCCCATTGGGTTCAGGTTGGTTCGGTGCCATCATTCACGAGCGGTTCGGGGTCGGTCGTGGGATGCTCCGCGAGTGGGTTCGGAAGATCCGATCTGCTGCATATTTCCTGTACCTCATCCAACGAGAAGTTTACGCCACTCGACAGCATTTTCGACCAATCTAACTTTTCTATGCAATCACAAATCATTCCAAACAGTCATAGCAACATGCATAGTCATCCAAAACACTAAAACAACAAATAATCATGATAATATAGATCAAACATACCCAAAAACCCATATTTCCCCTTAATCATGTTTAAACATACAATTAGCAAAACTTATCTATTTATGCCAGAGCCCTTAAATAATATTTTAGAATTTTACAAATTTTTCCAGATTTTTCTGAGTTATAATTTCGCTAATTATCACTAATCACCCCTACTTAGCCGTAATTAGTGAAAAACAATGCAAATCACTCACCTTAGCTACAATCGAACTATAGATATGAAATATTCTCTGTTTTGGGTCGAATTCTAATGTAACAGAGTAGCTCTAACTCTAGTTTGGTGTTGTTTTGCCTTGATTTGATGTAGATTAGGCTAAAACTTGATTAGAGAGCGATTTGGGATGAAATTAGAAGGTGGAGGCCATGGCTAGGGTTAGAGAAAAGTTTTAGGCGGCTGGAAAATGAAATAAAAATCGTTTTCCTACTGTTCTCAGCCTCCCCATAACCATAATCCATGGGTTATGGGCCCTCTTGCTAATCACCCTAATTAGGCCCGATTAAGCTGTTTTTCACCTTCTAAACCTTGTTTCAGCCATATCTCCCAAATGGAGTGTCCGTTTGGCTAATGTGACCACTCTACGGAAAGGATGGAAGTGGTTTCAAGACAAAATTCCTTATCAATCAAAAGTTATGGTCGAAACAAGATTAGCTAGGGGCAAAATGGTCATTTAAAATCGGCAAAAATCATGAACATGGGAAATGGCCCCAATAGTCGTCTCCCAAAGTTACATAACTATACTACTTTGCATAAGAAAGATATAAATATTCTACGATCCCCAGATGCGTAGAATGCGGGTCGTTACATTCTTCCCCCCCTCCCCTTTAAGAAATTTCGCCCTCGAATTTCCTTAACTAAGAAACAAGTACAGGATCCGACATGCCTATCAACCATTCACAACAATTAAACATACAAAACAACAAACAAGTTTATCCTAGCATGCAGGAAACTAAATTGTAGTTAAAATCTTACTAGGCAAAGAGCTATGGATACGTCTTCCTAATGCTCTCCTCTAACTCCTAAGTATAGTCATTCTCATTCTCGCCCCACTGAACTTTGATTAGATCCACCGCTTTCCTTCGAAGTTTCTTCTTATCGTGCTCGACATTACGAATCGGCTTGTGGTTCCCAACCGCCTCGGGTTCTACTTCGATATCATCCAACTGAACAGGTGAAATAGTCATATCGGAGTCGTGCACGAATTTCCTTAACTGGGAAACATGAAATACATTATGAACTCCCGCCATCTTATCCGGCAACTCGACTTTATATGCCAAATTCCCAACTTGCTCAAGGATTGGGAATGGACCAACAAATCTTGGTGTCAGCTTTCCTCTCCTTCCAAATTGAATAATATTCTTTAATGGAGAGTTCTTGACAAATACTAGGTCGCCAGCGAAGAATTTCAAAATCTTTCGCCTCTTATCAGCATAACTCTTCTGCCTATCTTGAGTAGCCTTAATTCGCTGTTGAATGATCTTAATCTTGTCTGAAGTTTCTCTTATCTCATCTGGTCCAAGCACAAATTTCTCACTAGTTTCTAACCAACATGACGGTGAGTTGCACGGTCTTCCGTACAAAGCTTCAATTGGAGCCATACCAATACTGGATTGATAACTATTATTATATGCAAACTCTACTAGATGCAAATGGTCATCCCGTGATCCACCAAAATCCAATATGCAAGCTCTCAAGAGATCTTCTAATATACAATTCACCCTCTCTGTTTGACCATCAGTTTGAGGATGATGCACGGTATTGAGATATAATTCTGACCCTAGAGCCTCTTGTAAGCTTTTCCAAAACCCACTAGTAAACAACGGGTTTCGGCCACTTACAATGCTTTTAGGTACTCCATGAAATATCACTATCCACTTCATATATAGTTCCGCTAACTTAGCTGTCGTTCTATTCGACTTGATAGGTATAAACCTTGCACTCTTGGTCAATCGGTCCACAATCACCCAAATGCTATCATGGTCCGACCTAGTCCTTGGTAACCCATCAATGAAATCAATTGAGACTTGTTCCCATTTCCATTGTGGAATTTCCAATGGTTGCAACAAACCACTAGGTTTCTTTTGCTCTGCTTTAACTAACTAGCAATTCATGCACTTGATATAAACTTCCTAACGTCTCTTTTCATCCCTTCCCAGTAGTAGGTTTGCTTCATGTCTCGATACATTTTATTACCACCAGGGTGCATAGTCAGTTTTGAGTGGTGACATTCTCTAATAACTTCATCTCTCAATCCATTGACATTGGGTACAACCAGTCTACCATTCTTTCTAAGCCATCCATCTCGATCATGCCCATACTTGTTCATCTCTTCGTCGATTTCCTTCTCTAACTATGAGATGATTCCCAATAGGTTAGGATCGTCCGTCTGACTGAAACCAATCCGCTCAATCAAAGTGGGTCCGATCGTCAAACTTGCTAGCATTTTGGATCCAATTCGCACTTTGGTCTAAAATCGTACCTTGCGATATACTCCATTTGCTTCCATTCTAGAAACATAGCCCCTAAATTGGCATGTCTCCTACTCAATGCATCAGCTACCGCATTGCCCTTTCCTGGTGTATACGCAATATCGAAATCATAGGAAGCCAAGAATTCTAACCATCTCTGCTGTCGGAGATTTAGATCCTTTTGGGAGAAAAGGTACTTTAACGACTTATGATCAGTAAACAACTCGAATCTTCCTCCCAAGAGATAATGTCTCCACATCTTCAATGCGAACATGATCGTTGCCAATTCTAAATCATGGGTAGGATATCGTTTCTCATGCGGCTTCAGTTGCCGACTAGCGTAAGTTACAGCCCTACCTTCTTGCATCAATACAACACCTAGCCCGGTACCACATGCATCTATGTGTACCGTCATCTCTTTATTCCCTTTAGGAATGACTAACACTGGCGTGCACGTCAACTTTTCCTTTAGGCTCTTAAATGCATTCTCACACTTTTCGTCCCAAACAAAAGCTTGGTTTCTCTTGGTCAACTGAGTCAACGGTGCCGCTATCTTGGAGAAGTCTTGGATAAACTTACGATAATATCCAGCCAATCCCAAGAAACTTCTTACGTCTGTTGCATTCTTGGGCATAGACCAATCTTGTACCGTAGCCACCTTTGCAGGGTCTACGACAATAACATTCTCTGAAACAACATGGCCCAAGAATCTCACTTCCCTTCTCCATAAGTGACACTTAGAAAACTTTGCTTTCAATTGGTATTTTCTTAACACCTCCATCACTATTCTCAAATGTTCCTTGTGTTCTTCCTCTGTCCTTGAATAAACTAAGATATCATCCATGAACACAAGAACAAACTTATTCAATTGATCTCGGAATACTCTATTCATAAGATCCACAAAATATGTTGGTGCATTGGTCAACCCGAATGGCATGACCAACCACTCATAGAATCCAGACGGCGTCCGAAAGGTCGTTTCAGCTATACTCTCAGCTTCCACCCTAGGTTGATGAAAACCTATTGCGAGATCCAACTGGGAGAACACTCTCGCGCCACTCAACTGGTCAAACAAATCATCTATCCACAGTAGAGGATACTTATTCTTCCTCGTCACCTTATTCAACTCGCGGTAGTCCACACACAATCGAAGGGAACCATCTGCCTTGGTAGCAAACACAACTAGTGCTCCCCACTCAGGAACACTTCTTCTGATAAATCCCTTCTTCAAAAGATCGCTTACTTGCACCCCGATCTCTTGCTGCTCCCTTGGTGCCATACGACGAAGTGGCATCACTATAGGTCTGGCATCTTTCACTAAACCAATACGGAACTCAATCTCTCGGTGTGGTGGAAGTCCGGTCACTTCCTCGAAGACGTCCGGATACTGGCCAGCCACGGGCACATCTGACAACTCATCATGTGGGATGTCGAGGGAATCTAGAAAATTAGCCATTACCCCATCACTAGGTAGACCATCAAACACTACCCTCCGCCCATCATCCGCTCTAACTGTCACCAAAAATCCCTCATAGTCTACCACCACCTCGTACCTTTGGAGCCAATCGACTCCCAAAATAATGCCAAACCCAGTAAAGCCCAAAAAAAAGCAATCACAAACAAACATACATCCATGACTCAATAAGATTACATTACGAAAAATCATACAAAGGCTAGTCGAACCACCAATTGGGTTTGTCACTGCTAAAGGTCTATCGACTATCTCGGGTTCCAATCCCGTCTTATCTACCAGGTCACTAGATATGAAGGAACGGGAAGCTCCGGTATCATAAAATACTCGAACAGGAACATCATAAATAGAAAGCATACCTTGAATGACGACATTCTTTCCTTTCTCCGCCGCGGTTGGGGCATTCGACGAAGAAGGAACAGCATTAAGAGCATATGCTTTCATAATCTGCTTCTCTTTAGGGGGTTGCAGACATTTATCCTTGTAATGTCCCACTTGGCCGCAGTTGAAGCACTTCCTGTCCGCTGGCTTCGCTCGACATTCTTTAGCATAATGGCCCTTCTTGCCACAGCTAAAGCACTCCACATCTTTCTTATTCTTTTTCTTCTGGCCATCCTTGTTCTGATTATGCTTTCTCTTATTCTGAGAACCATTCTTGCCTCTACCGCTTGCTTGCAGTTTTGGCTCCTCTACAGATGCAACCTCAGTCTTCGACTTAGGGTATAGACTCTATGATCTCAAAGCTTTCCCCACAATTGATTCATACGTCTCATCGATATGGTTTATAAGCCTTTCTCCCAAGTACTGATCTAATCCTGTTATGAACTCCTCATTCTTCTTCTCGGGAGTGTCGATAAGAGATAATCCATACTTCGATAAAGTATTGAACTCGCAATATACTCCGAGACTGCCCTATTATTCTGCTTAAGCTCCAAGAACTTCCTAAACAACTCTGACTTCTGAGCAGCTGGGATAAACTTTTCATTGAATCGGGCCTTAAACTGATCCTATGTACCTTGATCATCTGGAGTAGCTGCCTTAATAGCATTCCACTAATTCATCGCCCGTCCTTGTAGCTGACGAGATACTAGCTTTCTCTTCGTCGCATCCTCGATACCCAAGTCTTCGAAGATACGCACACAGCTACCAACCAATCCTGTACTTCTGTAGCCGATTTCGTTTCGTGGAGTGGCTTCCCACCAAGACTAGTGTAATCCTTGAAAAGCTTGGCGAAATCGGCTCTAGGCGCATGCACTGCTGCACCACCACCATTTGCAGCATTGGGAACTGCTCCTTGCACATTTATAAGCATCTCTCTCATGAAGTCAGTGAACATTGTCCTCATATCAGGAGCATTCCAATTATTTGCTGCTCTACCAGTACCCCTAGCATATTGGCTTATCGTTCAATCTGTAAGGAGAAAATGATTAACCATCTCTTCAGTGGTGTTAGTGCAGTGCGACTTCATCCATAAATATACTAATAGTATATATATAGCTTTTTAAAACCAAAATATCACAAATAAGCGCTCTCATAAACGTACTATCTCTCTCTGGTGTCTTCCCTAGGTTAACTACGCAACCTAGCGCTGTAACACCCTGTATTTCCTATGGATATTAAAGTAACGAATTAACGAATAATTAATATTTAAAAGAAGAATGAAGAGAAATGGGTTGCGCCATTGCGTTCGTCTCAGAATTCTGCTTGAGATAGAGTCTGATTTTGCGTAAATCAAACAACGTATGAAGAAGTTATAAGCCTTAGAAGTTTGTATACTCCCAAGGAAGTATATATATACATATAAAATAATTCCAGAAGTCAAAACAGGTCTAAAATTCGAAATCATCCAAAGGGAAGTGGGTGGAAAAATTCCCGCTCAACAGGTGTCGACCCCCCTAGGGGGAGTCGACATAGGTGTCGACCCCCCTGTAGGGGAGTCGACATAGGAGTTGACCCCCATATATGGGAGTCGACATAGGTGTCGACCCCCCTACAGGGTGTCGACCCCTTTTCCTGATCTGGACGAAATTCCTAGACGACGTGTTTTGGCTTATGTGTAGCTCCCTGATTCGCTGTATGACGTATTTTTCTTCTATGAACGATTCTGATGACTTCTAGACTGATCTGAAGGCTCTAAATCTCCCTATACACCTATAAAAAGACCCCTAAACCTATTGTTTTCTCCACACGAATTCATAAGCGTTTATATGCTGCTAAAACCTGAAGTGACCTAGTCTCCACCTTAATCAATCAAATTAGAGTTTAAAGTTAACAATCAAAGTCTAGATCAAAGGAGTAGCAAATCAAATTCAGAAATCAGGTCTTAGAATTCAAGATCGTTCTAAAATTAGTAAGTTCATGTTACTTTCAGAAATAAAAGTTAATTGTGATTCTGACATTGTAATAAATCCGAATTTGAGATTATGCCTATTTCTATCTGTCTTTCTATATCCATTGGATCTATCTCATTTATATTATTATGTCCATTTTTTGTCTCTTCTTTCCTTCTTCCCTTTTTGTTTTATAGCCAGTCTACTGTGAGCCTGAGCTGAATCTCATAAGAGATGAACGTACGTTGGGAAAAATTGGACATAATATATGATTTGGACATGACCAGCGCTAAAATTTGGAAAGGTATTGAATTATGTATAATTGGGCATAGCTGATTTGTAACTGATTTGAGGACATAACACATGTTGTTTTTTAAAACATAAAGTGTATCGAACATATGACTTGAGATTTGAGGCATAAAGTATATTGGACATATGACTTGGGATTTGGGGCGTGAATTGAACTGTAAACATATAAGGCATAGTACATGTTGTGGTTTAAGACCTAAAATTGGGGCACATATATATATATATATATATATATATATGATAGTTTATGACTTGGAAGAAGGAAATCATTGTGTATAGTGATATATGGCTTAGGCATGAAAAACCTATAGTAAGACAGGGATAACTGTTAAATGTGAACACGCCTAAATTGGGATTTTGGGTAATTGGCATGCACTGTAATTAAGGGCTATAATTTGGCATAGTTTATACTGTGAATCATGATTGGGGGTTTTTGGGAGAATATTTCGTATGGTGCAATATGACTAAACCTTAGGGCGTGTGCTATATTGCGATTTTTGGGGCATGACTATTATTGCAAATTTGGGAAAATTGGGCGTAACCTATTTTGAGTAGTAACTTGAATTTGAATTTGTGGGGCTTAACTTGAAATTAGCTTTGTTGAGGTATAACTTGAGAATTGGAACACGACTAGTTGGGATATTAGCAAATAAAATCTAGACTTGGACATGTATGGTAAATATGCTAAAAGATAAACATGCTTAACTCGAGGTTAGATTGAGTTGCATTGTAAAACTGCCCGGAACCGCCCGGCACATCCTATAACCGCAACAACACCTATCTAATGTGAGAGGTTAGTGCATCATGCCCAAGAAAAACCCGAGGTTAGATTGAGTTGTGGTGTAAAACTGCCCGGAATCGCCCGGCACATCCATTAAACGCAACAACATAGATCTAATGTGAGAGGTTGGTGCATTAATAAATCAATTAATGCTAATGAACAAGACATGTTAAGAATGGTAGGGTTAAGTTAACTAAGGCAACACTTAACCGTTATAACATGTTAATTAGACCAGAAGATGGGGTTAAGTAAATTTAGAACACTTAACCGTTATAACATGTTAATTAGACAAGAAAGTGGGGTTGAGTAAGTTTAGAACACTTAACCGTATTAACATGTTAATTAGACAAGAGAGCAGGGTTAAGTTAACCAATATGACATGATGAACGAGTAGGGTTAAGTTAATAAGAAACAATTAACCAATATGACATGATGAATGGGTAGGTGTAACGACTGGAAATTTTCGACTCCTCGAGAGTCGAAAATTCCGAGACGTTAGTGAAAGAAAGTAGAGGGTGAGGAAGAAAGATAGAACTAATAGAATAGAAGAAGAAGAACTTACATCATCAGAGTAAACACGAATCTCACAGCGGAACGAATAAAATTTAACATAACTTTGAAATACAAATCAGTACTCGTATATACATACCATTTCAAAGTACAACACTTAACAACACAGCGGAATAATAATAGCTATAATCCTGAAGCCTCCTGCTCCAAGCTCTCCAAGTGTACCTGAAAAATCCCGACTACTTGACTGCCCGTACAAATTTAGGCACCCAAGAGTTTAGGGAAAACAAACAAAATAAACTCCGGGTCAGTCATGGGACTGGTGTGAATAAAACTCCAACACTTGGTTAAATAAAAGATATCTTTCTGATATTATAATAATGTCTAAATACAAATAGATATCAATCTAGCAGAACGCTTGCATCTCACGTTCCATATACATAGTATACAAACAAAACCGTGAGCGCTTATTGGAGATTGGATTCCAACAGACAAGGTATGGGAGCACCTTCCGATCAGTGTACTCTAGAGGAGATACACTAGGGTTCAACAAGAACGTCTTGCAACCCGGCCACACATGACCGTCCACTCATTTAGCTTGAGTGTAACGAATATATTATCACCGATGGTTGGGATCAGCAACCATCCTTCCCGATAAGGGACAGCAATGAAATAGATTATAAAGAAGTACAATTGAATATTCTCTAGATGGTGATAATACACCCTGCTTGGGTATGGCCCAACTAGCCATGCTGCCTAGCCCAACTTCTGTTATTTCCCGGTGGTGAGGTTTGAGGTCACGTTTATCACTTTGACAGATTATTGCTTCAATTACTTTGAATGCCACATCGTCATACCCGCCAAATCATTATCGATTTCTCAAGGCATCACGGGTATAAAAGCTAAGAGAAACGAATTTCTCCGCCACCAACGAAATAAGTTTAAAGAGATCAACATATATGATTCGTTAAGAATACTTTGTCAGACACTCGTCCATATACGTTGTCCTGGGACTGAACAAACCGAAGGCACTATTCAGTGAATCCATCCTACCTAGGCTTTTCACAATAGCCCTTGCATTTCACTCCGTCTTCAATTATCTTCAGCGTACTTGATTCACAACGC
The DNA here is from genome assembly GCA_030737875.1 of Allium sativum. NCBI lineage: Eukaryota > Viridiplantae > Streptophyta > Magnoliopsida > Asparagales > Amaryllidaceae > Allium > Allium sativum. The sequence goes on from CM060915.1 coordinate 282,734,866, forward strand.
TTATGCTAATACGGAGTGGTTCTTCGGATAATAATCCAACCGGTCTTTCCATATTTACAAAGTAAATATGGTCAAAACTTTGATAGTCTGTGATTCAACTATCAAATGAAAACATGTCGGTGTACAAACAACGATCTTATTTCCAAATGGAAATTCGACCTATCAATCATCATATACATATATTTCCTTATTTCATATATTTAGAAAATATATTTTATTAATCATTGGAAAACATTTCCATAGCTTATTTTCACATCACTATTATTTCGCAACTATCAGTCCCTAACTGTAACTAGTATGAGAACAATTCTCTAAGTATCAATCCAGAAGGTCGAAACCAACATCAGATCGTCACTTAGAAAACCGTTCAACTTACCCTCTCCAGTCAGTTTCTGAATTTGCTTAACTCTATTTCTTAAATTCTTATCATGAAAACATTTCATTTTCTATGTTTAGAAAACATATCTGACTATATTTGGAAAACGTTTCCAAAACTCATTTACGGATTTCCCATGAACGTTGTATAAAACATCGTTACGCTTAATCCATTAATCACTTATTACTTAACTATATTTCAAATCAACCTTTTCTATCGAACCACAACTATTCCTTTGTCAATTCTGAAGTCAATCAAGTTGGGGTATAATTACCTCTCAGACCTTAATTTAACAACGTCCTTTACTGTGAAATAGATGAAGCTCGTTACTCACTTTTTCCAATCATCTGTTTACGCAAATTCACGGATTCAGGTTACGAATCCACTTCTTATATGACAACGTTTGATTATAACTATAACGTTATAATTCCTACCCCTAAAATATCTAACCTAAATTATAAATTTATTTCCTAACTCGAATAATTTAACAGACACCTAATTTCTAAATCAATAACTAAATCTTGATTTAAACCCTGGAAAGTAAATAGTACTTTCCCGAATTCGCTATAATCGAATTCGACGTATAACTCTCTTTCGAGTAATCTCTATTTGATTAACTCTCCCTTTTTAATAACTGATATTCGATAAACTCTATTTTGATTAACTCCTATCGAATAACTAATATTCGAATAACTCTTCTTGGTTGGCTCTATTTCATTAACTCTTATCGAATAACAAATATTCGATTTTCTTAAATGTGTCAATTCTTATCGAATAACTAACATCCGATTTAACTTAAATGGATTTACTCTTATCAATAACTTTTTCGATTAACTTAACTTGATTTTCTTAACTCGATTATCTCAACTCGATTACTTAACTCGATAAATCTTAACTCGATAACTTAACTTAACCCAAATCGATTAACTCAACTCAAATCGATTAACTTAATTTGATTTACTCCTTCAAATAACTAATTCGAATAACTTAATTGATTAACTCCTTCGAATAACTAATTCGATTTAACTCTTCTCGAATAACTAAATTCGATTAACTCAAATTGAATAACTATATTCAATTAACTCTTACGTGTTTAACTCTATTCGAATAACTCTAATGTGTTTAACTCTATTCAAATATCTAATTCGAATAACTCATTTCGAATAACTAAATTCGATTAACTTGTATGTGGTTAACTTTATTCGAATAACTAATTCGAATAGCTTATATGTGTTTAACTCTATTCGAATAACTCTAATGTGTTTAACTCTATTCAAATATCTAATTCGAATAACTCATTTCGAATAACTAAATTCGATTAACTTGTATGTGGTTAACTTTATTCGAATAACTAATTCGAATAGCTTATATGTGTTTAACTCTATTCGAATAACTCTAATGTGTTTAACTCTATTCAAATATCTAATTCGAATAACTCATTTCGAATAACTAAATTCGATTAACTTGTATGTGTTTAACTTTATTCGAATAACTAATTCGAATAGCTTATATGTGTTTAACTCTATTCGAATAACTAATTTGAATAACTTAACTCTATTCGAATAACTAATTCGAATAACTTATTTGATTTACTCCTTCGAAAAACTATTATTCGAATACTTTATTTGCTTATAAAGATTTCCCTTTTTATAACGTTTATTCATTAAAAGATTTCCTTTAACAACGTTTATTCATTTATAAAGATTTACTTTTAGTAATGGTTCTTCACTTTATAAATGTTCCTTTAATAACGTTTCTCCCCTTCTAAGGATTTCCCTTTAACAGCGTTTATTTACTTTATCGGTGTTAAAAACAATTCCTACTTCTCTATATAAGTTCAAACTTATATATCCCATTTATCAAACAATAAATATTTTATTTAATTTATAAAACATTATTTATAAATTAAATCTTCTCACTTTATCTGTTAAAAATAGATTTCCTATTTAATATCTCCTTAAAATCCATATCGTGTTATACTTGTGTGCGAAGCACGTGTTTAAATCTATCCTTGTATACTTCTATTTATTTTCCGAACAAGTGTTCCTTTATTTATTCCCTAAATAAATATTCCTTTATTCCATTTATTTATAATCTAAATAAATGTTCCTTTATTTATTTCCTAAATAAATATTCCTTTATATTCTAATTCATTTATTTTCTTAATAAATGTTTCTATTTTATTTCATTTATTTTCTAAATAAATGTTTCCTTTTTCATTTATTTATTTTCTAATTAAATAAATGTTTTCCTTTTATAAAATCCTATCGATTTTATAAATAAGATTCATTTCCAATATAAACATTGAAAATCCCCTTATCAACATTTCGGTATGTTATGGTATTCAATCATATCAAATCACGATGTTCAATATCGTCCAAGCACATATAATCGCCCACAGATTTTATATCACATCATGTAACAATATATGGAAAACAATAAAATAACTGTTGAGGAATCCAGTCGGATTCCTCCAACCTGTTTCCCTGCATCACGGATGTTAGACAATATAGATAACATCACTTTCAGTTCCATATAATATATTCTGTTAAACAGAATCAATATAAAAATTTAACTAACCGACTAGCAGTTCAATCAAACAATCAACACACAGTCAAACAGACAATTTTAGCAGTTCTAACAATACAACATGAAATTATAAACTATTCAGAGTTAGTGAGTTTTACTCACCTTGGCGCGTTAACCGTTAAATAACGATTTGCGTCAGTTGATCTAGTCAGATGTGAATTCCACCATGCAGACGTTCGTACATCTTCCTTTTCGAGCGCGCGTCCGCCTCTGCCTGTCAACATCGAACTCGCAGCCACCTCCGTTACTGCGTGTATTTCTAACTTCCATTTTCAAGCTGCATGTCCTCCATTTTACATATTGGCGCGACGCTCATATTTGATGCTTTTGAAAGCGCTAGCGTTATCTTCATTTTTCCTTTAGCAAACATTTGGATCATGTAAAACAAATCAAACTGCTGCATATCCTGACTACACTCAGCTCGTCGGTCCCATGCCACAAAACTCCTCGTTTAAACCCACTAACATACTCCTCTATACCATATTCTCCTTCACCATGTTCTACTTTCGTTCATGCATGCGTTCAGATCTAGGACCTCCCACGTGAGCAACAAACTCCCCCCTTCCCTTACACAGCAAATCATCACCGTACTCATCAGCATGGCCTTCCCCTTAAACAAAAATGGCCGTCCTTCTTCTCCTAGTTTTCATGTTTCAGCTAGTGTGCCAACTTCAAGCTCGTTCCTGGTACACAATCCATGCCGCATGTCCTTCAAGCTCGGTCCGTTCGAGCTGTTAGCGACGCCACTCCTCAACCACTTCGCCTGCTGCCGGAACCGCTATCGAAACGAGCTGTTCAACTCCAAGGCTATGCCAGATCTGAGCTCTACGATTCCGACTTTGTATATATAATAGGGAGTAGGAAACATATGTTGGTTTTCGAATGGACAAGAGAAAAATAGTCGTTTACGATTCCGACTTTGTATATATGCGAGGGATTTTGTTTTTGCAGAGAGTAGAGAAGAGCAAAGCAATATGAAGAAAAAGAAAAAACGAGGTTTTCTAAAAAAAAGGAGAAGTGGTTTAAATAGAAGGAGAGAAAACGGACGTCCCTCTCCATTCAGTACAGCTTAAGATTGGGTAGGATTTGATATTTTCAAACTAGCCTTTCAGTAGGGAATGCTCTCCCCTCAGCTAGTACGTGCGTTCATTAATTTGATTAAGACTTGAGTATGGTTTGATCACAGAAAATTCGGCGATGAATGCGGAGCATTTAATTTGGAATTTACGAATGATTCTTCTCCATTTGACTTTTGAATCGAAATACCATGCCGAGCCACGATTTTTGTATCCAACCCATGTGCCATGAGCTTTCGTTTTCAGATCGTAGGTTATATCTCAAACTAGCGGTGTTTATTTAATACAACATATCCTGTTCAATCTTAGGAGATGGGGAAAAGCATGGATTGCGGGTGGTATGCATAGTACATCACAGTAGCTACCCTAATTTCTAGGTAAATGGTCCATTAAATAAGTTTTTGGGTGGTGTGTGGGTTTTTGACATTTTCCTCCCTATAGTGTTACCGCATTTAGGTAGGTAACAATACACCATTGTCCAGAAACCTTTAGTTCCTACCTCGTGTATATAATTTTGTTTTAAATTTTAAGTGCAACGCCTTACGTAAAATTTCGTTCGTGTCTGGGTCGCTACGGACTGAAGTAAGATTATGGTCGTGTCCAGCGAGATGTCACGATCCCAAAAATATAAAAATACCGGTAGATTGCCTCATATTTTGAAATCCCGAATTACCGATACAGGGTGCGAAATACTCCAAATAAAAAGTTGTTTATTTAATTAATTAAAAATTACAGTAAAATCCTAAAAATTAAATTATCGCTGCGCTTCAAAAGAACCTTGTCCAAATTTGCAACCGATATCTAGTTATATCAAATAAATTGTTATGGTCGATAAGCGATTTTATAGCGACTTTCTGAATATTTGATTTGGACATTTCTTTCCGTCTGTATGACGAAATCCTGATTTTTCACTTCTGTTAGAAAGATATGGTTCAACAGATTCCAACGTTTCTTGTTTCGCATAAATCCGATTTAAAACGAGTCTGGTACCCTTAGTTGAAGTTCAGAACGTTAAATTACGAACTGCAGCGTCGTTATAGGCTCGATTATAATTAATATATATCTTTATACGTTCAACTTTGTTTTAATTAATATATAAATCCACTTATATTACAAATTCAATATTTAAACTGATTTAAATATTCAAATACAAACCGACAAAAAAGCGGGACGTTACAGACCTTCCCCCTTAAAATAATTTCGTCCTCGAAATTGCTAAGATAGTGAAAATGCTACAATCTCTGTTATAACATGGTTAAAAATCTTTTTGGTTTACTTCATAATTCCAGTTTCCACTGAACTGATTATTTCCAATTACAATATTAAATCCTTATTATTTCAAATATTTTCAAAATTTCTGAAAATTTTCTAACAGCTTAAATTTTCAGAGAATCTCGCCAGCATCTCCTCTGCACGGCTCACTCGGTACTACAACAACTTGCCACTCCGGGCCTTCTTCAACCCAAAAGAAAATCAAACAGCCAAACGGCTTGCCCAAACTGACTCATAAAAAATCTCATACTCGTATATAAACATGTACCTTCTCTGTTGGGCATTCAACTCTATCTCTGCCATCTGCTATCAAACCAGCATATATCCAAACATTTCCAACTAATCTCCAATCAATTTATTTTTCAATCCAATCATTCGCTTTTACTAAGTCAAATTTCCATTCCAACTCCTAGTTCATTTACTGATTTATTTCTCAAATCAGTTATCTTCATCTCCCAATTCAAAATTTGATTCTTATTCTCCAAGAATTAATTCATTTTAATAACCCGAACTTCCAATATTCCTCTTTTACAATCTCCATTCTGGATCGTTCCAAATTCAATCCAATTTTATTTGTCTTAGTTTAAGTTCCACTTTTACCATTTTAACTCCATAAGTTAAATTTTTATTTCAGAATTCTAATTCCTGGTATTTATTTCAAATCAGTTTGAAATCATAAATAATTACATATAATGATGGCAATTCAAAACATTTGAATTTCTGAACAATTTGTTTCCTCACAATAATTCAAAAATAAAATCTTTCGGTAGTAATCCGTCATTCTGAAACTCGAAAATGACACTGATGATGTGGCCAGCATCATCAGAATTATTTTCCAGTGATCGAAGTGAGTTCAATACTATATTACTTTTCAAAATTCATTTTGAAACACTTCCATTTTGAAAATTACTTCAAAATATCTTTCACAACATTTGGAAAACAATTTCAAACATTTTCATTTTGAAATCCCTACAAAATATACAACGTTTAGAAAATATTTCTAAATTCACCCAGGATCTTAAAATTTCCATATATTTAATCCAAATATTATTTCCAACTCTTTTCCAAATTTTTTAGAGTTTTATTTCAATTCAGGTTTTAACTTCAGATTCAGTTCATCTGATTTTTCATATTATACTAATATAATATTTCGATCGGTTATTTATATAACTAACTCAATTATATATCTTATTTGATCATGACAACGATCAATACTATAATAATTTCAAGATATATATACTCCTTTTATATCAAAATATATTTTGGGTAAAATTATTTTATTTACCCTTCTTTTAAAAACATACTGTGTCGAATTACTCTGTTCAAGAGTTTAGAAATACCTATCGACGCAGTTTGCATTACTGTTTCGACCAGAATTTATAAACCACTCGACTGACCAGTCAACACAATATAAAACAGTTTTTATATTGATTTACAAATACGCGCTCATATATATACACTCATACTCAACCTAGGGCATTACTAACCCCATCTCTGTTGAGTTACGCCACAGAGCCAAGGTACTTTCTTAACCTTCAGCTCTGATACCAACTGTAACGACTGGAAATTTTCGACTCCTTGAGAGTCGAAAATTCCGAGACGTTAGTGAAAGAAAGTAGAGGGTGAGGAAGAAAGATAGAACTAATAGAATAGAAGAAGAAGAAGAACTTACATCATCAGAGTAAACACGAATCTCACAGCGGAACGAATAAAATATAACATAAATTTGAAATACAAATCAGTACTCGTATATACATACCATTTCAAAGTACAACACTTAACAACACAGCGGAATAATAATAGCTATAATCCTGAAGCCTCCTGCTCCAAGCTCTCCAAGTGTACTTGAAAAATCCCGACTACTTGACTGCCCGTACAAATTTAGGCACCCAAGAGTTTAGGGAAAACAAACAAAATAAACTCCGGGTCAGTCATGGGACTGGTGTGAATAAAACTCCAACACTTGGTTAAATAAAAGATATCTTTCTGATATTATAATAATGTCTAAATACAAATAGATATCAATCTGGCAGAACGCTTGCATCTCACGTTCCACATACATAGTATACAAACAAAACCGTGAGCGCTTATTGGAGATTGGATTCCAACAGACAAGGTATGGGAGCACCTTCCGATCAGTGTACTCTAGAGGAGATACACTAGGGTTCAACAAGAACGTCTTGCAACCCGGCCACACATGACCGTCCACTCATTTAGCTTGAGTGTAACGAATATATTATCACCGATGGTTGGGATCAGCAACCATCCTTCCCGATAAGGGACAACATTGAAATAGATTATAAAGAAGTACAATTGAATATTCTCTAGATGGTGATAATACACCCTGCTTGGGTATGGCCCAACTAGCCATGCTGCCTAGCCCAACTTCTGTTATTTCCCGGTGGTGAGGTTTGAGGTCACGTTTATCACTTTGACAGATTATTGCTTCAATTACTTTGAATGCCACATCGTCATACCCGCCAAATCATTATCGATTTCTCAAGTCATCACGGGTATAAAAGCTAAGAGAAACGAATTTCTCCGCCACCAACGAAATACGTTTAAAGAGATCAACATATATGATTCGTTAAGAATACTTTGTCAGACACTCGTCCATATACGTTGTCCTAGGACTGAACAAACCGAAGGCACTATTCAGTGAATCCATCCTACCTAGGCTTTTCACAATAGCCCTTGCACTTCACTCCGTCTTCAATTATCTTCAGCGTACTTGATTCACAACGCTTATGCTAATACGGAGTGGTTCTTCGGATAATAATCCAACCGGTCTCTCCATATTTACAACGTAAATATGGTCAAAACTTTGATAGTCTGTGATTCAACTATCAAATGAAAACATGTCGGTGTACAAACAACGATCTTATTTCCAAATGGAAATTCGATCGATCAATCATCATATACATATATTTACTTATTTCATATATTTAGAAAATATATGTTATTAATCATTGGAAAACATTTCCATAGCTTATTTTCACATCACTATTATTTCGCAACTATCAGTCCCTAACTGTAACTAGTATGAGAACAATTCTCTAAGTATCAATCCAGAAGGTCGAAACCAACATCAGATCGTCACTTAGAAAACCGTTCAACTTACCCTCTCCAGTCAGTTTCTGAATTTGCTTAACTCTATTTCTTAAATTCTTATCATGAAAACATTTCATTTTCTATGTTTAGAAAACATATCTTACTATATTTGGAAAACGTTTCCAAAACTCATTTACGGATTTCCCATGAACGTTGTATAAAACATCGTTACGCTTAATCCATTAATCACTTATTACTTAACTATATTTCAAATCAACCTTTTCTATCGAACCACAACTATTCCTTTGTCAATTCTGAAGTCAATCAAGTTGGGGTATAATTACCTCTCAGACCTTAATTTAACAACGTCCTTTACTGTGAAATAGATGAAGCTCGTTACTCACTTTTTCCAATCATCTGTTTACGCAAATTCTCGGATTCAGGTTACGAATCCACTTCTTATATGACAACGTTTGATTATAACTATAACGTTATAATTCCTACCCCTAAAATATCTAACCTAAATTATAAATTTATTTCCTAACTCGAATAATTTAACAGACACCTAATTTCTAAATCAATAACTAAATCTTGATTTAAACCCTGGAAAGTAAATAGTACTTTCCCGAATTCGCTATAATCGAATTCGACGTATAACTCTCTTTCGAGTAATCTCTATTTGATTAACTCTCCCTTTTTAATAACTGATATTCGATAAACTCTATTTTGATTAACTCCTATCGAATAACTAATATTCGAATAACTCTTCTTGGTTGACTCTATTTCGTTAACTCTTATCGAATAACAAATATTCGATTTTCTTAAATGTGTCAATTCTTATCGAATAACTAACATCCGATTTAACTTAAATGGATTTACTCTTATCGAATAACTTTTTCGATTAACTTAACTTGATTTTCTTAACTCGATTATCTCAACTCGATTACTTAACTCGATAAATCTTAACTCTATTACTTAACTCGATAACTTAACTTAACCCAAATCGATTAACTCAACTCAAATCGATTAACTTAATTTGATTTACTCCTTCAAATAACTAATTCGAATAACTTAATTGATTAACTTCTTCGAATAACTAATTCGATTTAACTCTTCTCGAATAACTAAATTCGATTAACTCAAATTGAATAACTAATATTCAATTAACTCTTACGTGTTTAACTCTATTCGAATAACTCTAATGTGTTTAACTCTATTCAAATATCTAATTCGAATAACTCATTTCGAATAACTAAATTCGATTAACTTGTATGTGGTTAACTTTATTCGAATAACTAATTCGAATAGCTTATATGTGTTTAACTCTATTAGAATAACTCTAATGTGTTTAACTCTATTCAAATATCTAATTCGAATAACTCATTTCGAATAACTAAATTCGATTAACTTGTATGTGGTTAACTTTATTCGAATAACTAATTCGAATAGCTTATATGTGTTTAACTCTATTCGAATAACTCTAATGTGTTTAACTCTATTCAAATATCTAATTCGAATAACTCATTTCGAATAACTAAATTCGATTAACTTGTATGTGGTTAATTTTATTCGAATAGCTTATATGTATTTAACTCTATTCGAATAACTAATTCGAATAACTTAACTTTATTCGAATAACTAATTCGAATAACTTATTTGATTTACTCCTTCGAATAACTATTATTCGAATACTTTATTTGCTTATAAAGATTTCCCTTTTTATAACGTTTATTCATTAAAAGATTTCCTTTAACAACGTTTATTCATTTATAAAGATTTACTTTTAGTAACGGTTCTTCACTTTATAAATGTTCCTTTAATAACGTTTCTCCTCTTCTAAGGATTTCCCTTTAACAGCGTTTATTTACTTTATCGGTGTTAAAAACAATTCCTACTTCTCTATATAAGTTCAAACTTATATATCCCATTTATCAAACAATAAATATTTTATTTAATTTATAAAACATTATTTATAAATTAAATCTTCTCACTTTATCTGTTAAAAATAGATTTCCTATTTAATATCTCCTTAAAATCCATATCGTGTTATACTTGTGTGCGAAGCACGTGTTTAAATCTATCCTTGTATACTTCTATTTATTTTCCGAACAAGTGTTCCTTTATTTATTCCCTAAATAAATATTCCTTTATTCCATTTATTTATAATCTAAATAAATGTTCCTTTATTTATTTCCTAAATAAATATTCCTTTATATTCTAATTCATTTATTTTCTAAATAAATGTTTCTATTTTATTTCATTTATTTTCTAAATAAATGTTTCCTTTTTCATTTATTTATTTTCTAATTAAATAAATGTTTTCCTTTTATAAAATCCTATCGATTTTATAAATAAGATTCATTTCCAATATAAACATTGAAAATCCCCTTATCAACATTTCGGTATGTTATGGTATTCAATCATATCAAATCACGATGTTCAATATCGTCCAAGCACATATAATCGCCCACAGATTTTATATCACATCATGTAACAATATATGGAAAACAATAAAATAACTGTTGAGGAATCCAGTCGGATTCCTCCAACCTGTTTCCCTGCATCACAGATGTTAGACAATATAGATAACATCACTTTCAGTTCCATATGATATATTCTGTTAAACAGAATCAATATAGAAATTTAACTAACTGACTAGCAGTTCAATCAAACAATCAACACACAGTCAAACAGACAATTTTAACAGTTCTAACAATACAACATGAAATTATAAACTGTTCAGAGTTAGTGAGTTTTACTCACCTTGGCGCGTTAACCGTTAAATAACGATTTGCGTCAGTTGATCTAGTCAGATGTGAATTCCACCATGCAGACGTTCGTACATCTTCCTTTTCGAGCGCGCGTCCGCCTCTGCCTGTCAACATCGAACTCGCAGCCACCTCCGTTACTGCGTGTATTTCTAACTTCCATTTTCAAGCTGCATGTCCTCCATTTTACATATTGGCGTGACGCTCATATTTGATGCTTTTGAAAGCGCTAGCGTCATCTTCATTTTTCCTTTAGCAAACATTTGGATCATGTAAAACAAATCAAACTGCTGCATATCCTGACTACACTCAGCTCGTCGGTCCCATGCCACAAAACTCCTCGTTTAAACCCACTAACATACTCCTCTATACCATATTCTCCTTCACCATGTTCTACTTTCGTTCATGCATGCGTTCAGATCCAGGACCTCCCACGTGAGCAACAAACTCCCCCCTTCCCTTACACAGCAAATCATCACCGTACTCATCAGCATGGCCTTCCCCTTAAACAAAAAAGGCCGTCCTTCTTCTCCTAGTTTTCATGTTTCAGCTAGTGTGCCAACTTCACGCTCGTTCCTGGTACACAATCCATGCCGCATGTCCTTCAAGCTCGGTCCGTTCGAGCTGTTAGCGACGCCACTCCTCAACCACTTCGCCTGCTGCCGGAACCGCTATCGAAACGAGCCGTTCAACTCCAAGGCTATGCCAGATCTGAGCTCTACGATTCCGACTTTGTATATATAATAGGGAGTAGGAAACATATGTTGGTTTTCGAATGGACAAGAGAAAAATAGTCGTTTACGATTTCGACTTTGTATATATGCGAGGGATTTGGTTTTGCAGAGAGTAGAGAAGAGCAAAGCAATATGAAGAAAAAGAAAAAACGAGGTTTTCTAAAAAATAAAGGAGAAGTGGTTTAAATAGAAGGAGAGAAAACGGACGTCCCTCTCCATTCAGTACAGCTTAAGATTGGGTAGGATTTGATATTTTCAAACTAGCCTTTCAGTAGGGAATGCTCTCACCTCAGCTAGTACGTGCGTTCATTAATTTGATTAAGACTTGAGTATGGTTTGATCACAGAAAATTCGGCGATGAATGCGGAGCATTTAATTTGGAATTTACGAATGATTCTTCTCCATTTGACTTTTGAATCGAAATACCATGCCGAGCCACGATTTTTGTATCCAACCCATGTTCCATGAGCTTTCGTTTTCAGATCGTAGGTTATATCTCAAACTAGCGGTGTTTATTTAATACAACATATCCTATTCAATCTTTGGAGATGGGGAAAAGCATGGATTGCGGATGGTATGCATAGTACATCACGGTAGCTACCCTAGTTTCTAGGTAAATGGTCCATTAAATAAGTTTTTGGGTGGTGTGTGGGTTTTTGACATTTTCCTCCCTATAGTGTTACCGCATTTAGGTAGGTAACAATACACCATTGTCCAGAAACCTTTAGTTCCTACTTCGTGTATATAATTTTGTTTTAAATTTTAAGTGCAACGCCTTACGTAAAATTTCGTTCGTGTCTGGGTCGCTACGGACTGATGTAAGATTATGGTCGTGTCCAGCGAGATGTCACGATCCCAAAAATATAAAAATACCGGTAGATTGCCTCATATTTTGAAATCCCGAATTACCGATACAGGGTGCGAAATACTCCAAATAAAAAGTTGTTTATTTAATTAATTAAAAATTACAGTAAAATCCTAAAAATTAAATTATCGCTGCGCCTCAAAAGAACCTTGTCCAAATTTGCAACCGATATCTAGTTATATCAAATAAACTGTTACGGTCGATAAGCGATTTTATAGCGACTTTCTGAATATTTGATTTGGACATATCTTTCCGTCTGTATGACGAAATCCTGTTTTTTCACTTCTGTTAGATAGATATGGTTCAACAGATTCCAACATTTCTTGTTTCGCATAAATCCGATTTAAAACAAGTCTGGTACCCTTAGTTGAAGTTCAGAACGTTAAATTACGAACTGCAGCGTCGTTATAGGCTCGATTATAATTAATATATATCTTTATACGTTCAACTTTGTTTTAATTAATATATAAATCCACTTATATTACAAATTCAATATTTAAACTGATTTAAATATTCAAATACAAACCGACAAAAATGCGGGACGTTACAGTAGGGCTAAGTTAACACAAGAAGGCAACACTTAACCAATATAACAGGATGCATGGGAGGGTTAAGTTAACACAAGAAGGCAACACTTAACCAATGTAACACGACAAGTGGGTGGGTTAAGTTAACTTGAATTGATTGATGACGCTTAACCAATATAGAATGATGAACGCATGGGGTTAAGTTAATAAGACACACTTAACCAATGTAACTTGATTAATGAATGTGGTTAAGTTAATGGGAAACACTTAACCAATATAACATGAAGATTAAGTAGGGTTAAGTTAATAAGAAACACTTAACCAACATGGCATGATGAGTGGGTGGGTTAAGTTAACATGAATGGACAAACTTAACCATTAAATAAACATACTTGAATCAGTGAGAAGGGATAAGTACATATCGGGTTGGTGGATAATATTAGTATATATAGGTCCACAAACTTAACCATTAAATAGACATGCTTGAATCAGTGGGAGGGTTAAGTACATAATGGGTTGGTGGGTAATATCCGTGTATATAGGCCCACAAACTTAACCAGTAAGAAACCCTAGTAACGGGGACTCATTTCAGCAGTAACCCACATAGATGTATCAAGGTACTCTGAAACTAGGCATGGTGGGGCACAATTACTGGGCTGATTATAAGTGGTCAAAATAGCGGCAGGGGGTACATCAGTGTAGGTTCCGATGGATTACGGGCGTGCACGTACTCTGAAGTGGGAAAAAGCAGACACTGGGTACCAGTAGTTACACACTGTGCATCTTGAATCGTGTCGGGTTGCTATCATATGGATTGATACACCTTATGGTGGGACCAGCACAGGGTATCTACACGCAAGTGAGGGCTGATTGACACAGACACAAGGAAAGTTAATACGAGTAAGAAGCCAATCGATAGGGTAGTAAGGGTGCATCTAAAATCTTCATGGCAATTAGGCTGATTGAGGTAAGATCCTCGTACTAGATGTACACCTGAAGGCTACCATAATTGCGGGGATTGGGATCACGTTGTAATTTTATCATTTTTACATAGATTACTAGTTGGGACACTAGTTAGGTGATGCAGAGACATGAAAAGGTAGTAGCGAAGCAGAGAAAGAGTAGAAGCGCATTCAGTTTATCTTGCCTTATCATATCTATACTAATCGTATGTTATCTTGTTATCCTTGTTCTCACAGTATTGTCTTATATTCAGTTTACTCATGTCATGATGCTTTTGCCTATTTACATGTTGAAAGTCAATGGACTTACCAGACTTATGTCTGACCTAGTTTGTTTCACCTCTTTTCTTCCGTCCCTCCCCGCCCCCCTTCCCCAGGTTCACAGGGAGGAAATGTTACCACTTAGCTCAGTTTTCTTTCAAAGCTCGAAGATAGTTAATGTATTGCTTTGGACTCTCTCCTTCACTGCTATGGCTAGTTCATGCTTTATTGGGGAATATCATTGTTATTTTTTTGCTTCTTTTATATTTGGAAGTTTTTGAATTAAGACAGAAGTTCTATGTATTACTTTTTAAGTATGATTGAGACAATTGTTGTAAAAGCTTGACTGAACCACATTGTTTATAAAATGACTTTATTTTCCGCTGCTTTATTTGTCTGTCTTGTAATTTATCTGCATCTTTTACCTATAGCGCTCCACCGAAGTTAAGGCATTCCCTTTGTGAGTGACCTTAACAGAGGTGGGGTGTTACACTTGGTATCAGAACTGAAGGTTGCCGGATCAGATAAAAGATATGAAAAATTATTTTCAAAACGGTTTTAAAAGAAGCATTTTCTAAAGAAGAAGTTTTGTTTTAAAGGCATATTCCCTAAAGCCATATGCACTATCTTTCGATCCTCTGTTTGAATCCTTGTTTCCTTCTTTCCTGAGTCTCCGGGGCTCCTGGCTTTCTGGGAGGTAACCTCATCGCGGCATGGTTCCGTAGGCTTGATGAGACTACGACATAAATCAAAGGGCATAGAAGTACCCAACTTCCATCTATAGCCGCAATAATTTCACCTACGACTAATTTTCTTTCAAGCTTTGTAGGGTTTTCCGTGCGATGGAGGCAGCTTTCAAGAGACTTGTCAACAAGTTACACAAAGATGGTAAAGATGAGAATAAGGGGGTTTGGCTAAGGAACACAACCCAAGGATGAGAAACTCATGGATATGGGCTTGGTTCACGAAGGAGGAAAGAATAGAAAAATCTAAGACAAGAGGAAGTGTCGTTATTATGGTATAACGGGTCATATAATTAAGGACAAAGGACAGGAATTTCATTAGGGAAAGTGCATGCTCTCACCGCCAGCGTATCTGAGAGAGTGGTGGTAGAGTTTCTGTTGAAAAAGTCAAGTTTTGATCATCCTATTAGTAATCTTTTTGATTTTAGCGCTTCACATTCGTTTATATCTGCTTCCATAGTTGAGTCTCTGCACCTTAGTGCTCGTATAGTAGAAGATCCCATCATTGTCTCAAATCCAATTGGTGGTTCGACTCATTTATCTTTGGTTTGTGAGGATTTGAGAATAGCTATATTAAGTATTGAGTTTAAGTGTAATGCTTATGTTTTTTTGGTTTCATGGGCTATGGGTTGATTCTAGGCATGATTGGTTAGCTAGTAATTGTGAAAGGAGGGTAGTTAGACTTTTGACTTGCCTCGGGAATACCCTCAAGATTTCGTGCGATCCTAAGGGATCAGTTTGGCTTAGCTACCTAAAATCACTTGATGCATCTATCGACGATTTGCGATCCGTTAGAGTAGTCTATGAGTACGCAGGTGTTATTGATCAGGTTAGGTGTTTATCCCCTAAAACACGAGATAGACTTCCGCATATATCTAGTTGACAATGCAAAACCAGTTGCATTACCTGTACGACATATGAATCCAAGGGAAAGGAAGGGCCCTGTAAACAAGTAAAATAGTTACTTGAAAAAGGGTTTATAAGGCGAAGTATTTCTGAATAGGGTGCTCCAGTTGTTTTCATTACAAAGGAAGATGGTTTACTTCGCTTGTGCATAGATGATATTTTGGAAGGAGGAAGAACATGCTTTGCATCTAAGGGAAGTCTCGGATACCCTCCAAGCGCATCAACTTAAGGCGAAGTTCTCCAAAAAAAGGAAAATGTCATTTTTGAAGAGAAGAAGTAAGGTTTCTAGGACATGTGGCGCCCAAAGAAGGGATATCAGTAGATCCCGCAAAAGTAGTTGCGCTGGAAGGTCCGAAGGAATGCAACAAAAGTAATAAGCTTTCTTGGACTAGTGGGCTAATATAGGAAGTTAATTAAGGACTTTGCGAAGGTATTAGCCCCACTTACAAGATTGATGGAGGAATCTAAACATCTTAGTATATACACTTGGTAACATGGTTAGCATCTGTTTATTTTCAAGAGATAGTTCCGGAAATGTCAGCATGACACGGCAGAAGTTGTAGTGCCAAGTATACTATAAGAAGAAAAGGTGGAATGAGAGGCGACAGTGAAATGAGTTCCAAAAACAGAAATTAAGAAGCTATGCAAATCATGAAGTTAAGACAGTCAGAGCAATATGGAACGAAACTCAAGAAGATGCGACTTAGAAGATTGAAGACTAGATACGCGCATCATACCCTTTTTTGAGGGTATATCCTTGATCTCTCTTTTTCTGTAAAGTTTATTTGCTTGTCTTTATCTTTTAAGTATATCCTCTCGATCCTATCCTCGATCCTTAGGTAGAAGCCAATGGATGTAAACATGTGTTTGAGACATGTTATGTTTAGTGGATGCAAATGGATGTAAGTGTTTGCTAGTGGTTGCTCGTGGATGCATATACACATATTAGGCACTAGATCGACTCAGTCACTTTCATATTTCATATGCATGAGTGAATTTTTATGGATTGGAACTTGATGTGTTATCATATGGATGTCGTATTTATACGAATGATTTTGCACTCATGTAGAAGTTATAAAGTACGATTAAGAATAATTGCAAACATGGACTCATGGTACTGACGTAATTCGCATTAAGGAGGTCAATTGAATCAGTAGACCGCCTGATTTTGCATTAGATAAGGACATATATACTCATTATGCATATGTTCATGAAAAACATTAGAAATCTTTTTAAGGACAATGGACACCTGTGATTGAATGGTTGAGTAGATGAATGTTGGATGTTAGGATACATTCTCCTTGACTAGGAGATTTCGGGGACAAAATCCTTTAAAGGGGGGGGGGAGAATGTAACACCCCGTGTTTCCTATGGATATTAAAGTAACGAATTAAAGAATAATAAATCTTTAAAATAAGAAATAAGGGAAACGAGTTGCGCCATTGCGTTCGACTCGGAATTCTGCTTGAGAGAGTTTCCGAGTTTGCATAAATCGAACACTGTATGAAGAAGTTATAAGCCTTAGAAGTTTGTATACGCCCAAGGAAGTATATATATACATATAAAATAATTCCAGAAGTCAAAACAGGTCTAAAATTCGAAATCAACCAAAGGGAAGTGGGCAGGAAATTTCCCACTCAACAGGTGTCGACCCCCCTTGGGGGAGTCGACATAGGAGTCGACCTCCTATAGGGGAGTCGACATAGGTGTCGACCCCCCCATAGGGTGTCGACCCCTCTTCCAAATCTGGAAGAAATTTCCGGACGACGTGTTTTGGCTAATGTGTCGCTCCCTGATTCGCTGTGTGACGTATTTTTCTGCTATGAACGATCCAGATTACTTCTAGACTGATCTGAAGGCTCTAAATCTCCCTATACACCTATAAAAAGACCCCTAAACCTGTTGTTTTATCCACACGAATTCATAAGCTTTTATATGCTGCTAAAACCTGAAGTGACCTAGCCTCTACCTAAATCAATCAAATTAGAGTTTTCAAGTTAACAATCAAAGTCTACATCAAAGGAGTATCTAGTCAAATTCAGAAATCAGATCCCAGAATTCAAGACCGTTCTGAAATTTGTAAGTTCATGTTACTTTCAAAAATAAAAGTTAATTATGATTCTGACATTGTAATAAATCTTAATCTGAGATTATGCCTATTTCTATTTGTCTTTCTATATCCATTGGATCTATCTCAGTTATATTATTATGTCCATTTTTTTGTCTCTTCTTTCCTTCTTCCCTTTTTGTTTTATAGTCAGGCTACTGCGAGCCTGAGCCAAATCTCATAAGAGATGAACGTACGTTGGAAAAAATTGGACATAATATATGATTTGGACATGACCAACGCTAAAATTTGGAAAAGTATTAAATTATGTATAATTAGGCATAACTGATTTGTAACTGATTTGAGGACATAACACATGTTGTATTTTAAAAAATAAAGTGTATCGAACATATGACTTGAGATTTGAGGCATAAAGTATATTGGACATATGACTTGGTATTTGGGGCGTGAATTGAACTGTAAACATATAAGGCATAATACATGTTGTGGTTTAAGACCTAAAATTGGGGCATATATATATATATATATATATATAATAGTTTATAACTTGGAAGAAGGAAATCATTGTGTATAGTGATATATGGCTTAGGCATGAAAAACCTATAGTAAGACAAGGATAACTGTTAAATGTGAACACGCCTAAATTGGGATTTTGGGTAATTGGCATGCACTGTAATTAAAGGCTATAATTTGGCATAGTGTATACTATGAATCATGATTGGGGGTTTTCGGGAGATTATTTTGTACAGTGCAATATGACTAAACCTTAAGGCGTGTGCTATATTGTGATTTTTGGGGCATGACTATTATTGCAAATTTGGGAAAATTGGGCGTAACCTATTTTGAGTAATAACTTGAATTTGAATTTGTGGGGCTTAACTTGAAATTAGCATTTTTGAGGTATAACTTGAGAATTGGAACATGACTAGTTGGGATAATTAGCATATAAAATCTAGACTTGGATATGTATGGTAAATATGCTAAAAGATAAACATGCCTAACCCGAGGTTAGATTGAGTTGCGGTTTAAAACTGTCCGGAACCGCCCGGCACATCCAGTAACCGCAACAACACCTATCTAATGTGAGAGGTTAGTGCATCATGCCCAAGAAAAACCCGAGATTAGATTGAGTTGTGGTGTAAAACTGCCTGGAACCGCCCGGCACATCCAGTAATCGCAACAACATAGGTCTAATGTGAGAGGTTGGTGCATTAATAAATCAATTAATGCTAATGAACAAGACATGTTAAGAATGGTAGGGTTAAGTTAACTAAGGCAACACTTAACCATTATAACATGTTAATTAGACAAGAAGATGGAGTTAAGTAAATTTAGAACACTTAACCATTATAACATGTTAATTAGACAAGAAAGTGGGGTTAAGTAAATTTAGAACACTTAACCGTATTAAATGTTAATTAGACAAGTAAGCAGGGTTAAGTTAACTAATATAACATGATGAACGAGTAGAGTTAAGTTAATAAGAAACACTTAACCAATATGACATGATGAATGGGTAGGGCTAAGTTAACACAAGAAGGCAACACTTAACCAATATAACAGGATGCGTGGGAGGGTTAAGTTAACACAAGAAGGCAACACTTAACCAATGTAACACGACAAGTAGGTAGGTTAAATTAACTTGAATTGATTGATGACGCTTAACCAATACAGCATAATGAACGCATGGGGTTAAGTTAATAAGATACACTTAACTAATGTAACTTGATAACGAATGGGGTTAAGTTAATGGGAAACACTTAACCAATATAACATGACGATTGAATAGGGTTAAGCTAATAAGAAACACTTAACCGACATGGCATGATGAGTGGGTGGGTTAAGTTAACATGAATGGACAAACTTAACCATTAAATAAACATACTCGAATCAGTGAGAAGGGTTAAGTACATATTGGGTTGGTGGGTAATATTAGTATATATAGGTCCACAAACTTAACCATTAAATAAACTTGCTTGAATCAGTGGGAGGGTTAAGTGCATAACGGGTTGGTGGGTAATATCCATGTATATAGGCCCACAAACTTAAACAGTAAGAAACCCTAGTAACGGGGACCCATTTCAGCAGCAACCTACATAGATGTATCAAGGTACCCTGGAACTAGGCAGAGTGGGGCGCGATTACTGGGCTGATTATAAGCAATCAAAATAGCGGCAGGGGGTACATCAGTGTAGGTTCCGACGGATTACGGGCGTGCACGTACTCCGAAGAGGTAAAAAGCAGGCACTGGGTACTAGTAGCTATAAACTGTGCATCTTGAATCGTGTCGGGTTGCTATCATAAGGATTGATACACCTTAGTGGGACCAGCACAGGGCATCTACACGCAAGAGAGGGCCGATTGACACAGACACAAGGAAAGTTAATACGAGTGAGGAGTTGATCGATAGGGTAGTAAGGGTACATCTAACATCTTCATGGCAATTAGGCTGATTGAGGTAAGATCCTCATACTAGATGTACACCTAAAGGCTACCACAATTGCGGGGATTGGGATCACGTTGTAATATTATCATTTTTACATAGATTACTAGTTAGGGCACTATACTAATCGTATGTTACCTTGTTATCCTTTTTCTCACGGTATTGTCTTATATTCAGTTTATTCATGTCATGATGATTTTGCCTATTTACATGCTAAAAGTCACTGGACTTACCAAACTTATGTCTGACCTAGTTTGTTTCGCCTCTTTTCTTCCGTCCCCCCCTAGGTTCACAGGGAGGAAATGTTACCACTTAGCTCAGTTTTCTTTCCAAGCTCGAAGATAGTCGATGTATTGCTTTGGACTCTCTCCTCCACTACTATGGCTAGTTCATGCTTTATTGGGTAATATCATTGTTATTATTATGCTTCTTTTATACTTGGAAGTTTCTGAATCAAGACAGAAGTTCTATGTATTACTTTTTAAGTATGATTGAGACAATTGTTGTAAAAGCTTGACTGAACCACATGGTTTATAAAATGACTTTATTTTCCGCTGCTTTATTTGTCTGTCTTGTAATTTATCTGCATCTTTTACCTATAACGCTCCACCGAAGTTAAGGCATTCCCTTTGTGAGTGACCTTAATGGAGGTGGGGTGTTTCAAGCGCTTTGGTACCAAATGTGACGGCCCGCCCCGCACCAGCCGACATTTCCAATGAAAGTGTGCCGTGCCGATGTCCAACCAGCACGGGACGGTCACCAAAGAAAGGAAAAGAAGGGAATTTGAACTAGCAAGGAACCTGTAGTATGTCTCACAGCACATGGAATAAAATATAATAATAACATACTTGATTTAAGACAGGCGAGGCAGTGCATAAGCTGAAAAACTAAACCATGATAGCAGCGGAAAATTCAAAACATAGCTTATGTTCCACGTCATCATTATTACAACTTTTCAAACTGTCTCTAAAGAAAAATAAGAAAGGTACACTACTAATGCCCAAAGTAGTGACCAGCAGTGTAACGACCTGGATTTCTAGTCGATTAATTTTGAATATTTAATATTTATTTCAAATATTGATTTGAGAATATAAATGAAGTTTTATATTTAGTTATCGATTTAAAAATCGAAATATGATTTATTTCGAATATATATAATTATCGAAATACGAAATGTGATTTATTTGAATTTAAATTTAAAACTGAATTAAAGTCAGTTCAAATAATCAATACGAAATTCTGTTTGAATCAGAATAATAATATTAATTTATCTTCGAAGAATAAATTGTTTTGAAATTTAATTGATATTGGTTTAAATTAATATCTCCTTAAGATGATAAAATTAGACTTCGTAGCTCATTCCAGTGTGTCTGGAATGGTAGTATTACCCTAGGAATGTTAGTTGGTGGGTTCAGATAGAAGTTCAGAATCCCAGGGTAATTTAAATTAAATAAAACCAATTCAGAACAAACCATGCATTGTTTATCACCACAAACTAAAACAAAACTCATGGCTCCTTAACTTCCACAAATTAAAACAAAACCCGTGGCTCCTTTACTTCCAAAAATTAAAACAAAACCGTGCCCTCTTTTCTTCCACAAACAAAAACCCGTATACCCTTTTAAAAATCGAATTCATTCTTCAGCCAAACAAAACAAAACTGCTCTTCATCTTTCAAATCGAAGAAAGGGGGCGAGCTCGATTTGAGAACTCCAAGTGTATTCAATGGCGCATGGGAGTTTGCGATTCAAATTAGGGATAAAGTCACGACTTTTGTTTGGGTTGCTGGAGACGACTCATGGATAACGTTGAACACGAGAAGGCGATGTGAGTGTGTGTGGAAAAGGGAAATCGAATTCGCCAATCAACTTGACGCAGGGGTGACAGTTCGATTGTGGATGGAGTCGCGATGTAGTTTTTACAAAAGGGGTTTTTTGAGGAGCGACGGTCAAGAACTAGAGCGCGCCTTTCCCTTGGTATTCCTGATTGAAGTCGCGATACTGAGCTCAACCTTCAGATTTGAGTTCGCGTTGGTAATGGAGGAGTTGACTGTGTGGATTTTGGGGTCTGCTTTGATTTTGGGTTGATCGACAAAAGGGTGATAAATGAAATGCATGTAGCGGTAGTTTCAAGGAGAGGTTTTTGAGTTTACACCAGTGTGTTTGGGTGTTACTGAACTTGTATGCGTTGAACTGGAAGACCACGGCAAAACATAGTTTTTATAGCAGGTGACTAAGGAAGTTGTGAGGGTACTCGACGGAGAAAGGGTAGCAGTCGGTCAAAACATGAGGGAGTGTGATGATCTTCGGTTGAGGTCTATTGTGAAGATGGTTTGAGTTTTAATAGGATTAGAAGGAGGTCGTGAAGGAGCAAAAGGGAAAGTGACAGTACATTAATGTGTCGGAATTAGTTTAGTTAGATAAATTTTGATTTTTAGTTAAGGAAAATTATATAGCTCATATAAAGTTGCACATTTATAAATACACTATTTAATTTATACAAGGTTCAAAAATATTGAAATCAAGACCGATTAGTGCATGGTTGCGAGCTATTCGAGAAGAAGTGGTTTGAAATTTGTTCGAGCTAGCGAGAATTTATATATAATCGAATGTGATTCGATTTACTCAGAATGGATCAAAAGAAAAAAATCACGGTGAGTAAATCTCACTCACCTGTTATTTAGAGTTATTATTCTATTCAGTAAAAATAATTGTTGTTGCCTTTTTGAATGCTTTCTGGTTGATTTAAATATATTAGTTATTTAGGGTTGACTATTATATATATATAGGGTTGATGATTGGATTGTTCCCGCAGTCTCATTAACGGATGCCTGCAATTTCATAGCGGATGATTTCCCTATGCACCCCACAAATATATATTAGTGGGTGACCTTCTATACCGCGATATCCTGCCTCGAAGCAGGATGGGTATTATTTTTGTTGACTAACGTCTGTGGATGCAGGAAAATAGGTTGGCGGAATCCTACTGGATTCCTCAAAAATATTATTGTTGTTGTTTCACATATATTATTATATATGATGTGTTAGAAATCCTGTGATTTGTAATGGGTGTTTTGATGGATTGAAATAGAAATGGGTCTGAATGTTGATTTATAAAAATATCATGAAAGAGATTTTGAGATTTAAAAAGGAAAATTCTATTTTCTAAATTAGAATTTGAATTAGAATGGGATAAAAATATTTACTTGTTTTGGAAATAAATAAAACAAGTATTGATTTTATAAACGATGTTTATAAATTAAATAATACAAGAAATTGAAGTGAATTTATAAATAGTGTTTATAAATAAAATAGACTGATATTAATTGGATAATCAGATAATTGAAATGAAATTTTAAATAGTGTTTATAAATAAAGTGGAAAAATTATCATGGGATAGTTTGAATATTTAAGTTCAAATGTGAATTTAAAAATAGAAATGGGGAAATCGTTTTAAAGAAATAGACGATGGGATTTATTCTGATGT
This sequence comes from Allium sativum, assembly GCA_030737875.1. Classification (NCBI taxonomy): domain Eukaryota; kingdom Viridiplantae; phylum Streptophyta; class Magnoliopsida; order Asparagales; family Amaryllidaceae; genus Allium; species Allium sativum. The sequence continues at coordinate 282,758,993 of CM060915.1, forward strand.
TCAGAATATAAATTGAAATAAAATAAATCCATAAGGATTCATGATTTGAATTCGATTAATTTGAATGTATTTAGATAGAAGTTAAATTGAATATGAAACTTGAATTGAAATTAGAATTAAATTATTTTATAAGTAAGTTGATATATTTTTTGAGCATGTTATATTCAAATATGAAAGTGAAATAGGCAAAGGAGTTGATTAACAAATTAATTAATGAGTTGAGTTAAAACAAGTGTATTAAGTTGAAATGAATTAGAAATGTAGGGATATACTTGAGACAGGTTTGGAAAGAAGTTAATGAAGATATATAAATATAATGCTCGACAAAAAGGTACGTATTTAAATTGAATATGAGATTTTAGCGCCGTATCGGCTAACCGCTTGGCTTTCCTTTTTCTTTTCGATTGGAGAGGGCATGTGTGGCAAGGTTTGAATTTTTCCGATAACCCCGTACAAAGGAGGTTATGGGGAATTTTTCCGGGAATTTAAGGAGTTAGAATATTTTTAAGAAGATTTGATATACTAGAAATAGATATATCGATATATATAGAATTCGACAATGAAACGAACTTAAAAATAGAATATTATAAATGAAAAGGAATTTTGTAAAATCCTGGGAGGTATACGTTTTAAAGGGAAAGATGATTTAAAATAAATAGAGTTAATCAATTAGAGTTAATCAAATATTACTTATTCGAATTAATCAAATGGAGTTAAAGAAATAGAGTTAAGAAGAATTAGAAACTGACTAGAGATTAGTTAAGGTGAATAGTTTTCTGAGTATCGAGAACTCCCTCCATCGTACGGAAAACACTTACGTAGCTAGACAAGGATTAGTCATAGTTAAAACCACTATGACTACAGATGGAGGAAAGAAAGGAAAAGAGATTCGAATCAAGGAAACAAGGATAGTGCTAATGGCTTTTTGGGGAATAGCCCTTTGAAAACAAAATTTTCTTGAAAAATGCTTCTTTGTAAACGGTTTTCAAATAGTTTTCAGAAGGTTTTAAAAACTTTTGCCCAGTCTAGTAACCTTCTGCTCTGATACCAAATGTAACACCCCACCTCCGCTAGGGTCACTCACAAAGGGAATGCACTAGGTTTGGTGAAGCATTATCGAGGTAAACATGCACAGAAATATTACAAGACAGAACATATATAAAACAACGGAAGTAAAACAAATTTCATTACCTTATAAAATAAGGTCTAAAGCCTTTTACATTAGAATACATCAAAACCTGTCTTGCAATAGTAAAGAAGCATAAAACCTTTTCATAAATTATTCCCCAAAATAAAACGGTGAAGCAGCCATAGCCATGAGAAGACCAAGCTATACATGATGACCTTCAACCATAAGAGGTCCGAACTAAACAACAGCATTTCCTCCCTGAAAACCTAGGGGGGAACGAAAGACAAAGAGGCGAAAGAAAACGGGGTCAGTCATAAAGACTGGTAAGTCCTATCTACTTCCAGCATAAAAACAGGTAAAGGTAACATGACATGCATAAACTGAAAGTAAACATAAGGATGATGACAAGATAGATAAGCTAGACCAAGATAACAGGATGAACCACTGTATCAAGATAAACTAAGGTATCACATTGTCAGGTTTCTATCAAGCATAAAATCCTGGGGTATCTATCATGTATATTTGCTCTGCACCTCCCGTACTAGTATCCCAACCCGTGTCATGTGTTAACTATAAGATGTCTGTTGCCCAATGTCATGAAATGGTCCATGTCGACCTAATATATCGCATATATAGGTTTTCTCTACTCGCGTGTTTCTTTACATGTATAAGTTCAGTCCTTTGCCGTACCTCATGCGGGCTTTCTCACTATTTCAACGTAGTACCATTTGATCCTTGAAATCATTTGGACTGTCATCTTTTATCTAACTATGTTTTCTTATCAAGAACTATCACGTGTTCAACTAAGGTTTATGCCATCCAGGACCACTGGGGATTGTGCTACCTAATGAACGTTTTCGTATCTCGGTTTGGGTTCAAACCACCTAGGGCCACTAGGGATTATGCTACCCGTCAACCACACCCTTTTTCCCACGTATGTATCGTGAATCATTTTTCCATGTCTAGGTGCACACGTATCTCAATGTGCCATCCGAGTTCCGTGACAGAATACAGGACTCGGTCGGGAGCTTTAGGTTATTTGCCGATGCAGATATTAAGGTCTGTTTTTCTACCGGTGGTTATGGTCCCACGTGACCCCTCCCTCAACTACTGAAAGGCAAAACAAGAAAAATCATGTATGAGAACTACACTAAGGCCATCGATGCCCCACTCCCAGATGGCCTACCTCACCCATAACTAGATAGCAAGTGTGGCCTGTTGGGTGTTCTCTGCCTTTCCGTACGTACACGATTGACTAAAGATGGTAGGTGGCCGACGATGTGCTATCTAGGGCTACCGTAAAAATATCGTCGACCCCACGCTAATCCACCCCAGTCTTTAGGTTGCTCACACAGCAACCAAGGCATACCCTTGGTTCTTCTACTATAGACCTCAACGTCTGTGAGCCCAGGAGGATCATCTACCACCTCATAGAGGGATACCAAGAGTATCCTTACATTCCCCGAAGCTACCGCTTAGTCACCCAGTTCGTTGGAGCCTTTATCTAAATCAGATATTGCTCCACCTCGTGTATTTGCTGAAGCGACGGCCTACATAATCGGGTTACTCATCTATTATGAACTGGTCCAATTTCATTGACTAAGAATTATTACTTAGTTATCCTTAACTAAGGTTTATCACTTAGCTTTCTTTCCCGTCATCCTTGTTAACTATTGTTTTCCACTTAGTCCCCCTGGACTAGGGTTTTATCTAATGGGTTAAGCGTTGTCATTCAAGCTCGTGACTTAACCCGTCTAGAAGCATGTCAAAATTGGCTAAGTGTTCAAGTTCAAGACTTAGCCCTACAAATCATACGTCAAGTTGGTTAAGTATGTCAAGAAGTTCACGGCTTAACCTTATCGCGTTATCGTGGTTGGTTAAGTATAGATTATCCTTATCAAATTACCGAGTCGAGTTGGTTAAGTATATTCAAGCGGTTCGTGTCTTAACCCTATCCAATTACTATGTTAGATTGGCTAAGTGTAGGTTAACTTAACCCCATCAAGTTACCGAGTCAAATTGGTTCAGTATTGGTTAAATTAACCTCATCAAAATTATCGAGTCAAACTGGTTAACCTAACCCCATTAAATCATCGTGTATAATTGGTTAAGTATAAGTTACTTAACCCCATTAAATTATCCTGTTAGATCGGTTAAGTATTGGTAAACTTAACCTCATCAAAAATTTTGGGTCGGATTGGTTAAGTGTTGGTTAACTTAACCCCCTCCACTAATCGTGTTGTATGGTTAAGTGTCATTAGTCTAGCTAAGTTACTTAACCCACCCGTCCATGTCATATCGGTTAAGTGTCATTAGTCTAATCAAGTTACTTAACCTTATCATGTGGCATTAATTAACTTAATGCACCCCAACCTCTCACATTAGACTTTGTTGTGGTTACTAGTTAAGCTGGGCGGGTCCGGGTAGCTTTACACCACAACCTAGTCTAACCTCGGGTTTTAAGTGCGATATGACCAACTACTCACATTGGGTCCTATTGTTTGTAGCCACTAGTTAAGCCGGTCGGTTCCGGGTAGCTTTATGCTACAAACTCAACCCAACCTCGAGTTGGCCACTTTCATGTTTTACTACGTATCATGTTCATGCCAAATTTAGGCCTTGATTAAGTCCATGTTTTTCACTTATGCCCATCGTCCCATTTCTTGGTATAATTCATGTCAAGTTCACATGTTCCATATTTTTCTAAGTGTCATCCCCACGTTTCTTACCATTACATGTTACATGTAATTTCATGTCAAGTTCATAGCAAATTTCAAGCTTTTCCTAGACTACCCAAACCTATCCCCAATGCACATGAAAGCGAATCAACATAGTGGGAAAAATATGACAAAAGAGGGTATAAGATGGCAAAGGTGAATCACAAGTTAAACATGGTGACGTTTGAGGTAAAAGGTGTTCACATAACTAGCATATTGCATATCGGCCTCAAAACATGTATGATAGCATAAAGGGATTGGCCTCTAACATGCATGATATCATAAGAGGATTGGTCTCAAGCATGCATGATATCATATCCTAGGTCCATCATCTTATGCATGTGAGTGTCATGAGGGGTTTTAGGTTCTTTTACATGCATAAACCCAAAATGTTTCACAAATCAAAATGGTTCTAAGGGTTCATGCCATCATTCCACAAGTAAAGATCCAAACTTGCATGATAAACTAGGTCAAACACAACATGAATGGCATGATTTAATCACTAAAACATAGCCCCAAAGTCATGGGTTCAAGAAAGGGGAAAACTAGGTTCATATAGGCTAACATACTTGTACTTCATCTCATTTTATTCCATGTCAACATTAGAACTACCGTTTAGATCTACAAGTAGCTAGAACTTACCTAGCGAGGCTTAGAGACTTAGGAGCATGAATCGTCATAGGATTTGCGTAGTAATGTTGATCTACTTCCACGATTTGATGTAGAAAGCTTGCACCTTTTGATTTGAGTCCGATTTGAATGCATAAGCTCTTGGAGTTGGAGATGGAGGCCATGATCAAGAGAGAATTGGGCAGCACTTCGTTGTTAGATTGATTTAGGTTAGGTCCTAGGGTGTTTTTATAGAGATTAGGAGTAGTTTAGGCCCTTAGATTAACCCTAGGATAGATCTGAACCCTCAAAATCCGTCACAGGCCAATAGACCAGACTCAAATGAGCAACCAGGTGCACCAGTCGACCAGACCCAAAAATGGGTTTTCGGGCCAGGTCGACACCCGTGTCGACTGGGCAGTCGACCTGCCCCTGGGCATGTCGACTCCCCAGTCGACACCCCAGTCGACCTGGGGCTTGGGCGGGAATTTTTCCCGCCCAGTCTGTTTGGCTCCAGATTTGAATTTCCAACTGTTTTTGAACTTGAATTTTTCTGAAAACTTCGACGGCCCATAACTCGGTCATACGGACTCCGATTTTCGAAAACTCAGACTCTATTTCACGTATTTTTCCGAGACGAACGCAATGGCACAGCCCATTTCCCTTGATTCAGATTTTATAATTTAATTCCGCCTTGATTCTTTTCTTAACACGTTATAAAAAATCCGGGTTGTTACATTCTCCCCTTCTTAAAGGATTTCGTCCCCGAAATCTCTAAGTTAGGAAGATCGTATCCTACCATCCATCATCCATCTACTCAAAACATCATCCACAAGCAACCAATGTCCTTAGACGATTTCTAATGCTGTATGTACATATGCAAAAAAAGTGTGTGTATATGTACTTATCTAATGTAAATGATCAGGCCTGAGTGATCTTCTAAATGCAAAATATGTTTAGTGCCATGAATCCAACATGTATGCAAATAGTCCTAGTCATATAAACACTATATGTGTGCACAACCATTCATCCACATGCAACATCCACATGATAACATATTCAATTTCATCCATAAACAAGTACAAATACTCGTGCATATGCAATATGAAATGTGACTGAATCGACCTAGTGTCAATGTGTACTCAATCATCCACGAGCAACCACTTGCAACCATATCAATCATAACATGTTTCAAATACATGTTTACATCTATAGGGTTCTACCTAAGGTCCTCAAGATAGGATCGAGAAGATAAACAAGATAAACTCCTTATGGGGTTTGCAACTGAACTAAGATCGCAAACAGAACCGAGAGGATATTCATAAAAGATAGCCTACAAGTAAGTTCTACAGAAAACAGGGATCAAGGATATACTCTTAAAAAGAGATATCATGCGCGTATCTAGTATTCATCCTTCTGAGTCGCATTCCCTTGAGCTTAGTTCCATTGTGCTTTGACCATCTTTTAACTTCATGATTTTGTAGCTTCTTATTTCCTGTTTCCATAATATGAGTTGGAACTCATTTATTTGTCGCCTCTCGTTCCACTTTCACTTATTCTTCTTCTAGTATACTTGATTCAAACATGACTGCGTACTCATGATTCCATGCGAGCTCCCAAAATTCACTAGTGAATCTTGGATCTCGTTTACATACTATACGATATTCCACACAGAAGAACTTTCTCTTGAAAGTAAACAGATGACAACCAGGTTACCATGTGTACTTACTAGGGTGATTTTTATAACTTATGCATAAGTGAAATGAACCATCCGTCTTATTGGCAAACACCACCCGATCGGGTTTCAAATTTCCAATAAAGGCATCAAGGGATTCTAGGTAACTAATCATGACAGAACCCAAAAGGTTACACGAGACTTCGAGGGTATTACCAAGGCTAGTCAAGAATCTAACTACCCTCCTATCAAAACCGAGGGTGGCACCCCTTACTGGATAACCACTTCATCCCTAGAATCCATCCATGGCCCAAAACATAAGCATTACTTCCAAACCCAACACTTGGCATAGACATTCTCAAATCCAAACAAGTCATGAATATATGAACTGATTCCTCAACAAGATATGAGACAAAAATTGGGATCCTCTATCATGCTAGTACGAAGGTGCAGAGCTCAACTATCGAAGCAGACTTGAATGATGCAGTGATCAAAACAAAGTCCTGAAGGGATGATAGAAAAGAAAGGCTAAACCTTTTCCTAGAAACAGTACCATCCCTTTTTGGTACCCTTGAAATGAGAGCATACAACTGCCCTCTCGATGATCTTGTCCTTGTTCCATAATACTTAACTATCCGTCCTGTTTTACCATACCAAAGATACTCTTCCATCATGGGTTTTATTATTATTCACCCTTTTCCTCCTTTGTGGATTAAGCCATACCGACAAGTTGCTTATCCTTAAGCTTGTATCCTTATTCTTACCATCCTTTCTTATAACGCGGTAACAGGTCTCTCGAGAACTCCCTCCATCGTACAAAAAACACTTACGTAGCTAGACAAGGATTAGTCATAGTTAAAACCACTGTGACTACAGATGGAGGAAAGAAAGGAAAAGAGATTCGAATCAAGGAAACAAGGATAGTGCTAATGGCTTTTTGGGGAATAGCCCTTTGAAAACAAAACTTTTCTTGAAAAATGATTCTTTGTAAACGGTTTTCAAATAGTTTTCAGAAGGTTTTAAAAACTTTTGCCCAGTCTGGTAACCTTCTGCTCTGATACCAAATGTAACACCCCACCTCCGCTAGGGTCACTCACAAAGGGAATGCACTAGGTTTGGTGAAGCATTATCAAGGTAAACATGCACAGAAATATTACAAGACAGAACATATATAAAACAGCGGAAGTAAAACAAATTTCATTACCTTATAAAATAAGGTCTAAAGCCTTTTACATCAGAATACATCAAAACCTGTCTTGCAATAGTAAAGAAGCATAAAACCTTTTCATAAATTATTCCCCAAAATAAAACGGTGAAGCAGCCATAGCCATGAGAAGACCAAGCTATACATGATGACCTTCAAGCATAAGAGGTCCGAACTAAACAACAGCATTTCCTCCCTGAAAACCTAGGGGGGAACGAAAGACAAAGAGGCAAAAGAAAACGGGGTCAGTCATAAAGACTGGTAAGTCCTATCTACTTCCAGCATAAAAACAGGTAAAGGTAACATGACATGCATAAACTAAAAGTAAACATAAGGATGATGACAAGATAGATAAGCTGGACCAAGATAACAGGATGAACCACTGTATCAAGATAAACTAAGGTATCACATTGTCAGGTTTCTATCAAGCATAAAATCTCGGGGTATCTATCATGTATATTTGCTCTGCACCTCCCGTACTAGTATCCCACCCGTGTCATGTGTTAACTATAAGATGTCTGTTGCCCAATGTCATGAAATGGTCCATGTCGACCAAATATATCGCATATATAGGTTTTCTCTACTCGTGTGTTTCTTTCGATGTATAAGTGCAGTCCTTTGTCGTACCTCATGCGGGCTTTCTCACTATTTCAACGTAGTACCATTTGATCCTTGAAATCATTTGGACTGTCATCTTTTATCTAACTATGTTTTCTTATCAAGAATTATCACGTGTTCAACTAAGGTTTATGCCACCCAGGACCACTGGGGATTATGCTACCTAATGAACGTTTTCGTAACTCGGTTTGGGTTCAAACCACCTAGGGCAACCAGGGATTATGCTACGCGTCAACCACACCCTTTTTCCCACGTATGTATCGTGAATCGTTTTTCCATGTCTAGGTGCACACATATCTCAATGTGCCATCCGAGTTCCGTGACAGAATACAGGACTCAGTCGGGAGCTTTAGGTTATCTGCCGATGCAGGTATTAAGGTCTGTTTTTCTACCGGTGGTTATGGTCCCACGTGACCCCTCCCTCAACTACTGAAAGGCAAAACAAGAAAAATCATGTATGAGAACTACTGCCATCGATGCCCCACTCCCAGATGGCCTACCTCACCCATAACTAGATAGCAAGTATGGTCTGTTGGGTGTTATCTGCCTTTTCGTACGTACATGATTGACTAAAGATGGTAGGTGGCCGACGATGTGCTATCTAGGGCTACCGTAAAAATATCGCCGACCCCACGCTAATCCACCCTAGTCTTTAGGTTGCTCGCACAACAACCAAGGCATACCCTTGGCTCTTCTACCGCAGAACTCAACCTATGAGAGCCCAGGAGGATCATCTGCCACCTCACAAAGGGATACCAAGAGTATCCTTACGTTCCCCGAAGCTACCGCTTCGTCACCCAGTTCGTTGGAGCCTTTATCTAAATCAGATATTGCTCCACCTCATGTATTTGCTGAAGCGACGGCCTACAGAATCGGGTTACTCATCTATTATGAACTGGTCCAATTTCCTTGACTAAGAATTATTACTTAGTTATCCTTAACTAAAGTTTATCACTTAGCTTCCTTTCCCGTCATCCTTGTTAACTACTGTTTTCCACTTAGTCCCCCTGAACTAGGGTTTTATCTAATGGGTTAAGCGCTGTCATTCAAGCTCATGACTTAACCCATCTAGAAGCATGTCAAAATTGGCTAAGTGTTGAAGTTCAAGACTTAGCCCTACAAATCATATGTCAAGTTGGTTAAGTATGTCAAGAAGTTCACGGCTTAACCTTATCGCGTTATCGTGGTTGGTTAAGTATAGATTATCCTTATAAAATTAACGAGTTGAGTTGGTTAAGTATATTCAAGCGGTTCGTGTCTTAACCCTATCCAATTACTATGTTAGATTGGTTAAGTGTAGGTTAACTTAACCCCACCAAGTTACCGAGTCAAATTGGTTAAGTATTGGTTAACTTAACCTCATCAAAATTATCGAGTCAAACTGGTTAACCTAACCCCATTAAATCATCGTGTATAATTGGTTAAGTATAAGTTACTTAACCCCATTAAATTATCCTGTTAGATCGGTTAAGTATTGGTTAACTTAACCTCATCAAAATTTTTGGGTCGGATTGGTTAAGTGTTGGTTAACTTAACCCCCTCCACTAATCGTGTTGTATGGTTAAGTGTCATTAGTCTAGCTAAGTTACTTAACCCACCCGTCCATGTCATATCGGTTAAGTGTCATTAGTCTAATCAAGTTACTTAACCTTATCATGTGGCATTAATTAACTTAATGCACCCCAACCTCTCACATTAGACTTTGTTGTGGTTACTAGTTAAGCCGGGCGGGTCCGGGTAGCTTTACACCACAACCTAGTCTAACCTCGGGTTTTAAGTGCGATATGACCAACTACTCACATTGGGTCCTATTGTTTGTAGCCACTAGTTAAGCTGGTCGGTTCCGGGTAGCTTTATGCTACAAACTCAACCCAACCTCGAGTTGGCCACTTTCATGTTTTACTACGTATCATGTTCATGCCAAATTTAGGCCTTGATTAAGTCCATGTTTTTCACTTATGCCCATTGTCCCATTTTTTGGTATAATTCATGTCAAGTTCACATGTTCCATATTTTTCTAAGTGTCATCCCCACGTTTCTTACCATTACATGTTACATGTAATTTCATGTCAAGTTCATAGCAAATTTCAAGCTTTGCCTAGAATACCCAAACGTATCCCCAACGCACATGAAAGCGAATCTACATAGTAGGAAAAATATGACAAAAGAGGGTATAAGATGGCAAAGGTGAATCACAAGTTAAACATGGTGACGTTTGAGGTAAAAGGTGTTCACATAACTAGCATATTGCATATCGGCCTCAAAACATGTATGATAACATAAAGGGATTGGCCTCTAACATGCATGATATCATAAGAGGATTGGTCTCAAGCCTGCATGATATCATATCCTAGGTCCATCATCTTATGCATGTGAGTGTCATGAGGGGTTTTAGGTTCTTTTACATGCATAAACCCAAAATGTTTCACAAATCAAAATGGTTCTAAGGGTTCATGCCATCATTCCACAAGTAAAGATCCAAACTTGCATGATAAACTAGGTCAAACACAACATGAATGGCATGATTTAATCACTAGAACATAGCCCCAAAGTCATGGGTTTAAGAAAGGGGCAAAACTAGGTTCACATAGGCTAACATACTTGTACTTCATCTCATTTTACTCCATGTCAACATTAGAACTACCGTTTAGATCTACAAGTAGCTAGAACTTACCTTGCGAGGCTTAGAGACTTAGGAGCATGAATCGTCATAGGATTTGCGTAGCAATGTTGATCTACTTCCACGATTTGATGTAGAAAGCTTGCACCTTTTGATTTTAATCCGATTTGAATGCATAAGCTCTTGGAGTTGGAGATGGAGGCCATGATCAAGAGAGAATTGGGCAGCACTTCGTTGTTAGATTGATTTTGAGTGATTTAGGTTAGGTCCTAGGGTGTTTTTATAGAGATTAGGAGTAGTTTAGGCCCTTAGATTAACCCTAGGATAGATCTGAACCCTCAAAATCCGTCACAGACCAATAGACCAGACCCAAATGAGCAACCAGGGGCACCAGTCGACCAGACCCAAAAATGGGTTTTCGGGCCAGGTCGACACCCGTGTCGACTGGGCAGTCGACCTGCCCCTGGGCGTGTCGACTCCCCAGTCGACCTGGGGCTTGGGCGGGAATTTTCCCCGCCCAGTCTGTTTGGCTCCAGATTTGAATTTCGAACTGTTTTTGAACTTGAATTTTTCTGAAAACTTCGACGGCCCATAACTCGGTCATACGGACTCCGATTTTCGAAAACTCGGACTCTATTTCGCGTATTTTTCCGAGACGAACGCAATGGCACAGCCCGTTTCCCTTGATTCAGATTTTATAATTTAATTCCGCCTTGATTCTTGTCTTAACTCGTTATAAAAAATCTGGGTTGTTACAGTCTTCCTCTTCCCAGTATCCTTCCTGCTGACATATCTTATCCGAAATACACAGAACGACCCCAATTCCCTTACCATCGTTCAGATGTACACGCAGCTTGCCTCGGCCTTAACCTTCCCAGACTAAATCGCTAAGTACCAGCGTTCAATTTCCCCCTTCGTTCCCCATAGCGCACCCTTAACTTGCATCGAGCAACTGTCGAGATTTACATCGCGATGTCGAGCTCCTCAACCCATCGTGAGTTGATCGAACAAAACTCCTCTCAGTCTTCTTCGAATTCTGATGATTGGAAATCGCGGTTTCCCTTTCTTGATCTCCTTTCCTAGTTTTGAACGACAGCCATTATCGATTCATTGAGGAAGAGCGGTTTCTACTTTGATTTGTTTAACACTGTGGTTTTGATTTTTATGGCTGAACGGATGGACAAAATAAAGGCCACGAGATGTTTTCTTTTGTGGTGAAGAAAAGGGGCACAAGTTGTTTTGATTTTGTCCACAAAAACTAGGATATTTTATTTCATTTTAATTTATTTTAAATCGGTATCCTTTAATTAAAAACCCCTTGACTCTGAACTCCTTTCTGAACCCAACAACTGTCGATTCTAGGGCTTAACCGCCATTCCGGACACACTGGGATAAGTCACGAAGTCCAATTCGATCATATGGTGAAGATATTATTTTAAATTGATATAAATTAATTTTAAAACAATTCATTCTTCGATAATCAATTATTATTATTATTCTGATTCAAACAGAAGTCTGAACTGTTATTTAATTCAGTTTTAAATCTCGAACTGAATTATATTTTCGCATTACGATGATTTAGTGTATCCGATATTAAATCGAAATTGATTATTAAATTAATAACTTAATATAAATATTCATTTATATTAACAACTTGATATTTAAAACCGTATTAAATATTCAAATTTAACCGACGAAATATCCAGGTCATTACATTCTTCCCCACTTAAATAATTTCGTCCTCGAAATTGCTAAGGTAGAAAAAGTGCTACAAACCCATTAACTTTTCAAAATCTTACTTATGTTGATACTCGACATTTTATATTTTCTACAAATTTGATTCTAATTCAATTTATCCATTTTAATCGATTAATCTGAATGATTTGCAATCAAGTTATTCGCATTCAATTCATATTCCATTCATATGTATTCCGATTTTATTTAAATTGATTCTGATCAATCTATTCACTTTGGTCCATTTAACTTACTCAAGTTAAATTTAATTTCAATCATTCAAATTCCCAGGGTTTTATTTCAAATCCTTTGAAATAATACATATATTTGTATTTATAAATCATCACAAATTCAAAACACTTGAATTTTCAAACCCAACTTGTTTTCTTTCAAACAAATTTCCATTAAAAACTTTTCTAAGGAAGCAATTCATTACTTAGAAACTCGAAAATGAACACTGATGATGGTCGACTCATTATCAGAATTATTTCCCAGCTACTGAATGAGTTCAGTGCTTAATTACTTGATATTCATTTAGAAAAATATTTTCCAAACTCCCAGGGTTTTAAATCCTTAATTCTGATTCTGAATTTTTTTTTATTCATCTCATTTGTATATATTTCATATACAAATTTTAATTGGTTATAAATAACCATTTCCATTTTATAATCTCATTTGATTATAATCCTAACAACCAACACATCCATATAATAGAATAATTATTCCTTCTATATCAAAATATGGTTTGGGATAAAATTATTTCATTTATCCACTTTAAAACAATACCGTGTTCAATCTTCTGTTCAAGTGTTTATAAACTCCTATCGACATCGTGGCGTCCCACGATTCGATCAGAATTCATAATTCACTCCACAGACTAGTCAACACAATATCAAACAGTTTTTGTATCAAATAACAAATACGCTCTCATATATATATATACACACACACACTCAACTCATTCTAGGGTACTACTGACCCTATCTCTAATGAGCACAATTCCACAAAGCCTAGGTATTCGCTCAACCTAAGCTCTGATACCAACTGTAACAACCCGAGATTTTGTTTCAAGTAGGCTTTGCAACCATCCCCTCCACATCCTCCCGAAGCAGCAAGGTAATACCCCACTGTGGCTTACATTGGTACCCCAGCACCACGTTTTACGGCCAGCCTTTCGACTTCACAACCAACCCTCATTTTCGGGACATGTAGGAGTAAGAGTCTCCCGTTCGCCACCTAACGAAAAGCGAGAACCCCCTATCATGCGACACATGCCCCAAGCATGCAACATGGACTGGTATGAGTAAACAGTTTAAAATAGCTTGAACAAGTAAACGATATCTCATAAGACCACGCCGTATAACGGAACGGGTTTTTCCCTTATGAGAATCCAAAATATCTTTATATCAAAAATCTTTTGATATTATAATAATGTCTATCAACACAATATAATAATCATCTAGCAGAAACGCTTTCATCTCACGTCCTACATATATAGTATACAATCAAAACCGCAAGCACGTATTGGGTAATGGATTTCCAAAAATGACAAGGTATGGAACCACCTTCCGATCAGTGTACTCTAGGAACGATACACTGGAGTTCAACAAGAACATCTTGCAACTCAGCCACACATGACCGACCACTCATTTCTCTTGAGTGTATCGAATGTACATCACCAACGGTTGGGATCAGCAACCGTTTCCCGATAATGGACAGCATTGATATAGATTAAAGAAGCAAATGAATATCCTCTAGATAGGTGATAATACACCCTAATGGGAGCTAACCACATAGCCATGCTGCCTGCCCGATTTTTGTCATCTCCCGGTTGTTGAGGCTTGAGGTTACGCTTTATCATCACATTAGATTCACTTCGAATGCCACATTGTCAGATCCATCGAAAATCACTAATTGACGTCTACAACAGTACATTACGTGTTAGCTAAAGAAGTTTCCTTCTCCGCTTCCACTCTTGGTACGGGTGAAGAAATCAATGCACGTGACCTTTCTGGAAATACTCTGTCAGACACTCATCCATCTTAGGCACTGTTATCTAAGACTTATACAATAGCCCTTGCACTTTACTCCGTCTTCCATATATTCAGCATAATTGGTTCGCAACGCTTATGCCAATAGGAGTGGTTCTTTGGATAATAATCCAACCGATCTCTCCATATTAACAATGTTAAAATGGTCAAAACTTCGATAGTCTGTGATTTAACTATCGAATAAAAACAAGTGTTTCGATAGTCGATGATTTAACTATCGAAGAAAACAAGTGTTCATCCAAATGTCAAACAATCCCTGATCCCCTAATTAATATTTCATTAATTAAATCACTTCTCGATTTCTTAATCAATATTTGTTAACCAAATATTTTCAAAAATCATATTGGCCTTATACGTTATTTGGAAAACATTTCCAAATATCGCCTTCCTTTATTTTCTAAACTTTAGAAAATATATGCCATTTATAATTGGAAAATATTCCAATTACTTATCTCTTTTTCGATCTCGTTTATTTCTATACTTAGGAAATATTCATTATTCTATTTCCAAGCTTACACTTATTTGGGCTAAAATAGAAGTTGTGTAAAACATCGTTACGACGACCCAAATACTATATTCAACTAACTCTTATTCAACATTGTTCTTCGAGCTTGAAATCTTACTGTTTATTTGTTAATAATGAAATCAATCAAGTTGGGGTATAACTACCTCTCAGACCTTGACTGAATAACATTTATAATGTCAAAACAGATAAGACTACTTACTCGAATAATCAATACCATATAACTACTTATTCACTTTTAAACATGTGTACTCTTTCTCTTTCTATTCTTACTAGATTTTATTCTAGACTTCCTTTTTGATTTTACTATTCTATTTTTAAGTTCGTTTCCTTATTGACTTCTATATATATTGATATATAGAATTCTAGTTATCAGATTTTTTTAAAAATATTCTAACTCCTTAAATTCCCGGAAAAAATCGCCATAACCTCCTTTGTACCGGGAGCATCGGGAAAATCCCCAAACTGCCACACAAGCCTCTCTAATCAAAAAGAAAAAGGAAAAGCCAAGCGGCTTGCCGATACGGCGCATAAAATCTCATATGTGAATTAAATACATACCTTTTTGTCGGGCATTCTATTTATATATCTTCATTAACTTCATTCCATACCTGTCTCATGTATACCTATACCTGCCCAATTTATTTCCAACTTAATCCAATCGTTTTACTCAATTCGTTAATTAATTTGTTAATGAACTCTTTAGTCTATTTCACTTTTATATTTGAACATAACATGTTCAAATATATTTTTAACTTGCTTATTTACTAATTGAGTTCAAATTTCAATTTAAGTTCTATATTCGATTTCGAATATCATTTACAAATCCACTTCACCCTTTCAAAGTTCAACTTCAATTCAAACTCGATTAACTAATTCCTCTTTGACTTAGTTAATTCTATTCAAATTCTCTTATTTAAATTCTATGTCAAATCCTTTATTCGAATTCCATTTCAAATCCTTTATTCAAATTCCATTTGAATACTATCTTCAAATCCTATGGTTTAAATTCCATTTGAATACTATATTCAAATCCTATGTTTTAAATCCCTTTTGAATACTATATTCAAATCCTATGTTTTTAAATCCCTTTTGAATACTATATTCAAATTCTATGTTTTAAAATCCCTTTTGAATACTATATTCAAATCCTATGTTTTTAAATCCCTTTTGAATACTATATTCAAATCCTATGTTTTTAAATTCCTTTTGAATACTATATTCAAATCCTAATTCAATTCTATTTGAAATCCTATATTCAAATTCCAATTCGACTCTATTTGAATCCTATATTCAAACTCCTTTTTAATTCTATTTGAATTCTCAAATATTCAAACTCCTTTTTAATTCTATTTGAATTCTCTATTTGAATTTCTTTATTCAAATCCATTTGAATTCTTTTGAATTCAAATTCTAATTTAATTCCTTTGAATTCAAATCCCATATTTAAATTCCTTTGAATTCAAATATTCAAATTATCTCTTGATAATTTGTTCATTATATTTATAAACACTATTTTATAAATTTACTTGTTTTATTTAAACAAGCCTATTTCGAAATCTATTTAAAACCAAAATCTTATTTTGGAAATTCTCTTTGCATTTTCTATATTCAAATCCCATTGAATTCTCATATTCAAATTCTATTTGAATTCCTCATTTGAAATTTCAAATTTCTATTTTTAGAAAAAAAATAGAATTTCCTTTTAAATCTGCGAAATTCCTTTTCATGATATTTTTAAATATCAACACTTAGGCCCAGTGATATTTAAACACCAAACAACCAATTATTTATTTTTCTAACACATCATATATGACAGTATATATGCAAACAAATAAATAAACAGATTATATATTTTTGAGGAATCCAATCGGATTCCTCCAACCTGTTTTCCTGCATCCACAGACGTCAGCACATAAATAATACCATCCTGCTTCGAGGCAGGATATCGCGGTATAGAAGGTCATCCACTAATATATATTTGTGGGGCGCATAGAGAAATCATCCGCTAATGGTACCGCGGGCATCCGCTAATGAGACTGCGGGAATCCAACCAATCACCAAACCAATATATTTATATATAATAGCAAGCCTATATAACTATCTATATTTTTAAACATGCCACACTATATTTTTAACGCAACCAAACAATCAACAGACAATCATTTTTAACTGATAATTTTTTTTTTAAACAAAAGGTGAGTGAGATTTACTCACCAGGGCTTTTATTTGCGATCCATTCTGATTTTATATTCTAAAATGATAAATTATGTATCCCTAAGCGATGCCTTTCTCGACTGATTCCACTCGATAATATCTTGTATATATTTAAATGAAATATTCCTTAGTTAGTAAAATTTTACGAATTTGGATTAAACTAATTTAATCCTAATTGACATACCAATACAATCCTAACTGATATACTAATTAAATTCTAACTAGTATGCTGATTAAATCCTAACTGATATACTGATTTAATTCTAACCATTTTACTAATAAAATTCCAACCTTTTCACTAATTAAAATTCAAACTTTTCCCTAATTAAAATTCAAACTTTTCCCTAATTAAAATTATAACTTTTCCCTAATTAAAATTCTAACTTTTCCCTAATTAAAATTCTAACTTTTTCCCTAATCTCATTTTAAACAGTTGGTTTAAAACTTAATTAATTCACAAGCTAATTCTATAAGTTTATTCAAATTGGTTTAATCAACTACCAATTATATAGACCAATTTCTATATACCATTTTTTTAAATTTCAATAAAGAAGAAAAAGAAAATAACTTAATCTTTCTTTCTTTTTATATATAATTCGGATAGTCTATACTGGAAGAGACCGAGCCTGAACATCCCTTTTTCCTCCCAATCACCTTCTGACATGAACCACTGATTCACCACTATATCTAGAATTTAAAGTTGTTGCTTTCTCCTCCTTCCTTCAAAAGCCAATCGCCAATGCAAGCTCCAAAAGGCCAATAACCAATTGTCTCACATATTAGTCTTCCTCTTCCCAGTATCATTCCTGCTGACATATCTTATCCGAAATACACAGAACGACCCCAATTCCCTTACCACCGTTCAGATGTACACGCAGCTTGCCTCGTCCTTAACCTTCCCAGACTAAATCGCTAAGTACGAGCGTTCAATTTCCCCCTTTGTTCCCCATAGCGCACCCTCAACTTGCATCGAGCAACTGTCGAGATTTACATCGCGATGTCGAGCTCCTCAACCCATCGTGAGTTGATCGAATGGAACTCCTCTCGGTCTTCTTCGAATTCTGATGATTGGAAATTGCGGTTTCCCTTTCTCGATCTCCTTTCCTAGTTTTGAACGACAACCATTATCGATTCATTGAGGAAGAGCGGTTTCTACTTTGATTTGTTTAACACGGTGGTTTTGATTTTTATGGCTGAACGGATGGACAAAATAAAGGCCACGAGATGTTTTCTTTTGTGGTGAAGAAAAGGGGCACGAGTTGTTTTGATTTTGTCCACAAAAACTAGGATATTTTATTTTATTTTAAATCGGTATCCTTTAATTAAAAACCCCTTGACTCTGAACTCCTTTCCGAACCCAACAACTGTCGATACTAGGGCTTAACCGCCATTTCGGACACACTGGGATAGGTCACGAAGTCCAATTCGATCATATGGTGAAGATATTATTTTAAATTGATATAAATTAATTTTAAAACAATTCATTCTTCGATAATCAATTATTATTATTATTCTGATTCAAACAGAAGTCTGAATTGTTATTTAATTCAGTTTTAAATCTCGAATTGAATTATATTTTCGCATTACGATGATTTAATATATTTGATATTAAATCGAAATTGATTATTAAATTAATAACTTAATATAAATATTCATTTATATTAACAACTTGATATTTAAAACCGTATTAAATATTCAAATTTAACCGACGAAATATCCGGGTCATTACATGGGGAAATCGTTTTAAAGAAATAGACGATGGGATTTATTCTGATGTTCAGAATATAAATTGAACTAAAATAAATCCGTAAGGATTTATGATTTGAATTCGATTAATTCGAATGTATTTAGATAGAAGTTAAATTGAATATGAAACTTGAATTGAAATTAGAATTAAATTAGTTTATAAGTAAGTTGAAATATTTTTTGAGCATGTTATATTCAAATATGAAAGTGAAATATGCAAAGGATTTGATTAACGAATTAATTAATGAGTTGAGTTAAAACAAGTGTATTAAGTTGAAATGAATTAGAAATGTGGGGATATACTTGAGACAGGTTTGGAATGAAGTTAATGAAGATATATAAATATAATTCTCGACAAAAAGGTATGTATTTAAATTGAATATGAGATTTTATGCACCGTATCGGCTAGCCGCTTGGCTTTTCCTTTTTCTTTTCAATTGGAGAGGGCCTGTGTGGTAAGGTTTGACTTTTTCCGGTAACCCCGTACAAAGGAGGTTATGGCGAATTTTTCCGGGAATTTAAGGAGTTAGAATATTTTTAAGAAGATTTGATAAACTGGAAATAAGTATATCGATATATATATAATTCGATAATGAAACAAATTTAAAAACAGAATATTATAAATGAAAAGGAATTTTGTAAAATCCTGGGATGTATATGTTTTAAAGGGAAATATGATTTAAAAGAAATAGAGTTAATCAATTAGAGTTAATCGAATATTAGTTATTCAAATTAATCAAATGGAGTTAAAGAAATAGAGTTAAGCAGAATTAGAAACTGACTAGAGATTAGTTAAGGTGAATAGTTTTCTGAGTATCGATCTGATGTTGGTTTCGGCCTTTGGGATTAATGCTTAGAGAGTTGTTCTCTTACTAGTTTACAGTTTGGGACCAATAGTTGTGGAATGGTAGTGATGCGTGAATGAGAGATGGAAATGTTTTCCAACGTTAATAACGTATATTTTCTTAATATAGAAAATAAGGAAATATGAATATATATATATATATGTATATATGTTTGATGATTTGATCGATAATTCCATTTGGAAATAAGATCGTTGTGTGTACACGGACATTTTTCATTTGATAGTTAAATCACTGACTATCAAACTTTTGACCATTTTAACGTTGATAATATGGAGAGACCGGTTGGATTATTATCCAAAGAACCTCGCCATAATGACAGCAGTGTTGCGAATCAGATTATATGAAGATAATCGAAGACGGAGTAGAGTGCAAGGATTTTTTTCTACTAGTAGAAATTGTGCCTTTGGTTTCATTCAGTCCCAGAACGAACGTATATGGACGAATGTCTGACAGGATATTTCCAATGATCTCATATATTGGACTATACAAATATATATGGTGGCAACGGATTTATTCCCTTAGCATAATATCCAGAATATTTGTGCAAACCCAGTTAGTGATTAACGGATCTGATAATGTGGCATTCAAAGTAATTGTGTTATCAATGAGAGAAGTAACCGTAGCCTCAGGCCTCAACAACCGGGAAATGACAAAAATCGGGCAGGTAGCATAGCTATGTGGTTAGCTCCCACTAGGGTATATAATCACCTATCTAGAGATTCATTTAATTCCTTATTCTATTCGATGTTGTCCTATTCGGGAACGGTTGCTGATCCCAACCGTTCATGATGTACATTCGATACACTCAAGCGAAATGAGTGGTCAGTCATGTGTGGCCAGGTTGCAAGATGTTCTTGTTGAATCCAGTGTATTCTCCTCTAGAGATACACTATAGGAAGGTGGTTCCATACCTTGTCATAGTTGGAAATTCATTACCCAATAAGCGCCTGCGGTTTATGATTACACATTATATATGTGGGACGTGAGATGCAAGCGTTCCCCTAGTTTTCTATTTATTTGATATAGACACTATTATAATATCAAAAGATTTTTGATATAAAGATTATTTTGGATTCTCATAAGGGAAAAACCCATTTCGTGTTATACGGCATGGTCTTATGAGATATCGTTTATTTCCTCAAGCTGTTTTAAACTGTTTACTCATACCAGTCCCATGACTGACCCAGAGTTTATTTTTCTATGTTTTCCCTAAACTCTTGGGTGCCCAAATTTGTATGGGCAGTCAAGTAGTTCAGGTATTTCTAGATATTCTTGGAGGAGCTTGGAGCAGGAGGCACTAACAAGATGTATAGTACTCTAAGGTGACACTAACATATGGTGTAAAGATACGGGGGGGGGGGGGAGGTATCCATGTCATAGTGATGTCAAACAATCAAGCATAACAACCATCATCACATCTCTCACTCAGTGCGTAAAGCATACGATATCCACCACTTTGATAACCCAAATCCTTGCTATGATCACTCAACCCCATGGAGTCATGGAGACTCCACTGCACTGATCCATAGCCACTAGTCCTTGCTATGTCCACTCTGCCCCCATGAAGTCATAATGACTCCACTGCACTGGCTCATTGTCGTGCTATGATCACTCTGCCCCATGGAGTAATAACTACCTCACTGCACTGATTCATAACCTAACAATCATCTCTCGGTGGTGAATCAAAGCTGTAAACGTCGACAACTCCTTAGCACACGTCCCGCAGCAAAGTCCAATCATGAAGTTAACTCGTTGGTACCCATCTAGATCCTGAGTTCTACTTCCTATTTGGACTACCTTTGCATCTCGGGTTTTTGTCTCCTCCGGATCGGTTTGGAAACAAGCTTCCATTTGGATCGGTCTTCTCCTCCTCGTTTAGTCCATGGTCATCAACCTCGTTCGGTTCGGGTCGGGTCGTGGGTTCCTCCCCAGGTCAGGTCGGTTCATGATTCCAGCTCCAGAACATCAGGTCGGTTCAAGTGTGCAAGCATGGTTCATGGTCCACCAAACGGTTTGGGTTGTGCTCTTCAGGTCGGATCGGAGTAGCTCCACGGGTCGGTTCAGGTGTGCTTCAGCTCGTGGCCACCATGCAGAAGCGGCTCGGTTCGGGGATCCTCCCTTCAAACCAATCCATGTATGTCAACTCCTCGGATCGAATCGCGAGCACCCATTGGGTTCGGGTCGGTTCGGTACCATCATTCACGAGCGGTTCGGGCTCGGTCGTGGGATGCTCCGCGAGTGGGTTCGGAAGATCCGATCTGATCCAGTCTCCTGCATATTTCCTGCACTTTATCCAGCGAGCAGTTTACGCCACTTGATGGTGTTTTCGACTAATCTAACTTTTCTATGCAATCACAAATCATTCCAAACAGTCATAGCAACATGCATAGTCATCCAAAACACTAAAACAACAAATAATCATGATAATATAGATCAAACATACCCAAAAACCCATATTTCCCCTTAATTTCCCTTAATCATGTTTAAACATACAATTAGCAAAACTTATCCAAATTAACCCGAATTTCTATTAGAGCCCTAAAATAATATTTTAGAATTTTACAATTTTTTCCAGATTTTTCTGAGTTATAATTTCGCTAATTATCACTAATCACCCCTAATTAGCCGTAATTAGTAAAAAACAATGCAAATCACTCACCTTAGCCACAATCAAACTATAAATCTAAAATATTCTCTGTTTTGGGTCGAATTCTAATGCAACACAACAGCTCTAACTCTGATTTGTTGTTGTTTTGCCTTGATTTGATGTAGATTAGGCTAAAACTTGATTAGAGAGCGATTTGGGATGAAATTAGAAGGTGGAGGCCATGGCTTGGGTTAGAGAAATGTTTTAGGCGGCTGAAAAATGAAATAAAAATCGTTTTCCTACTGTTCCCAGCCTCCCCATAACCCTAATCCCGAAATGGGTTATGGGCCCTCTTGCTAATCACCCTAATTAGGCCTGGTTAAGGTGTTTTTCACCTTCTAAACCTTGTTTCAGCCATATCTCTCAAACGATGAGTTCGTTTGGCTAATGTGATCACTCTACGGAAAGGTAAACCATCATCCGGATCTAATGGAAGTGGTTTCAGTTCAAAACTCCTTATCGATCAAAAGTTATGGTCGAAACAAGATCAGCTAGGGAAAACGGTCATTTAAAAATCGGCAAAAATCATGAACATGGGAAACGACCCCAATAGTCGTCTCCCAAAGTTACATGGCTATATGACTTTGCATGAGAAAGAAATAAATATTCTATGATCCCCTGATGCGTAGAATGCGGGACGTTACAATTTTGAACTTAAATTTTATTTAAATTTAAATATCGGTTAATATCAATATTTGAAGATTTTGATGGTTTTGATTTCAAGTAAAACTTAGAAAACTTCTCAAAAACCATGGTTGGAAAATAAAAGTTTTTATGTTATTTTAAAGGAACTTTAATTAATTATTAATATTTTTATTTTAAAAATAGGTAATATATTTAAAAATGGGCTTTTTCTTTATAAAGCTTATATGAATATTTCCTAAAAGTCGTTAAAAATACAAATTTTTTCTACAAAATTATTATAAATATATTCTAGCTCATTTTCATGAATTTCAGCGTATAAGGATAAGAATTAAACGATTAGTAAAAATACATGGTATGGGACATGTGTTTTTACTTTATCGCTTAAAATCGAACTTGTACGATTGAAACCCTTTTGATGCGATATTTTGAGATGATGCCAATTTTGGCGAAGGCCATTGGTTCTAGAACTACTCAATTGGAGTATGCTCGATGATGAACCGACCACGATGCAATGTAAACTTGCCAAGGAGATGAGGAAAGCTATTCTATTTTAAATTCATGGTATTTTGATGTTTATGAGTTCATAATGTTTTTGAATTTATGATGTTTTGATGTTTATTGATGGATTTTTACTTGTCGATGAGATGAGATAAGTTTGATTATCCCTTAGTACTTGTCGGAAAGAGAGAGAGGTGCGACAAGTTTAGTATCTTTACACTCGCCGATGAGATGAGGCGGTGTATATTTGATGATGTTTATGATGTTTTCTAATGTGGCAACAACTGAAGGCTAGTAAACTGTTAGGTGCGAACGTATGGTATGGGGCATTCATTGACGCCTTATGGGTTCCTATCCGAGAGGTTGAGACACATTCAAGAAGATTACTAGTACTATAACCGAGTACTCGATTGGAGTCATCATGATGTTTATGACTATAGCCATCACGATGATCACGATGTTTGTGACTCCAATCACCATGATGTTTATTACTCGAGGTTTTGTGACTCAGGGGCATCACGATGTTCTTGGCTATAGTCATGATGATGATGATGTTCGTATCCCTAGTCATCACGATTTATGGGACCGAAAAGTATAGTACTAGTCAAGATGTAATGCACGTGCAGTTTCTCATGATGTTTTAAATGTTTTGATTTCACCACTATATGATGACGTTTAGTACTACCTCGAGAAAGATGAAGGCTTAATTAAATTAATGGTTTCATGGTGATTTCAAAATAGAAGTTTTGCACTCCATGCAAGTTCTATTATGATGATTTCTATATAAAAAAAATGAGTTTGAGATTTCAAGTGGATTTAAGATGTGTTTAGATTTATACTGGTGAAATGAGGTATAAATGGTTATGAAGATTCTTTTATGTTGAGTTTTAATGATGGATATATGATGTATTTATATTCATACCGATGAGATGAGGCATAAATGGTTATGAAGATTCTTATATGTTGGGTTTTAATAATGGACTTATGATGTATTTATATTCAAACCGTTGAGACGAGGTATAAATGGTTGTGAGATTCTTATATATTGAGTTTTAACGATGGACTTATGATGTATTAATATTCATATTGATGAGAAAATATATGGATAAGTATGATGCTTCTTTTATGATTGAGTTTTATATTTCCCATGATGATACTTAAGAATAAGCCGATGAGATGAGGCATATTCATTGCATTTGTTACTATGTGTGAAGAATACTTTTTCTTGATATACATATAGATGTCTTGATGTTTTCTTCTAGGAAGACATTTAGTTCTTTTGAAATATTTATACACATCCCATAAAGAGAAAGCAAGTCTGATTGAGTCTTACTTTTAAGATTCTACTAGTTGAAATCTCTTTTATTAAGTGACGATTATGTCACTCGAATATGACCATATCCTAGATATTTCTTCTTTTTCTCTAGAAGATATATCATTCCTTCTTATAATGTGAATCATTGTTATGGAATGGTATCCTTTGAGTAAAAGGATACCATATCTTTCCTTTACTTCTCATTACGAATTGTTCTATTTAACTAATGAATTTAGCCAGCCTGACCCGTGTGTTTTCACTCGGGTCAGACCAAGTTTGTTTCAGGTATCAATCTCCCTTTTGGCTTTTAGCTGTTTCATAAAGCTTCTTTATGGGATTGAGTTTTTCTCTTGGGGTTGATAGTTTCCTTATGAGATGTTATCGAATTGTTTTTTATGTGCCTCTTATATAATGAGTGGGCATAGTGCCACTTCATTGTACTATTTGATTATATTGTGATGTATCATTGTACATGTAAATGTAGTTATATTTGTAATTGTTATATGGTGATATAGATATCCATTTAGATGTGGTATTTTGTTCTGATATATCCATAGCCATCTATAGCTTGTTTTAGTTATTTATTCGATATGTCGATCCACTTAAGTTGGAAAAAAACAATTATCGACATGTCCAAAATATAGCTAAAACAAGGTATAGTTGATTGCCCCCAACAAGCCATATTCTCCACATTAGCAGATGGAATTACTTTGTAATTCTCTTTGTTAATGTGGGTCTCAGGTCGGGGCATTACGGAAACCCTCTCCATCACCGAGAAATTGGCAAAACCCGAAACCAAACCCGAAACAGAATGTGCAACTTCAACCACCTCTAACCACCGCCACACACTACCTGGGACCACCACACCTATGTCGTTAGGTCGGCCTCCCTTCACTTCTCCTTCAGCCATATCAACTAATATAGACCCTAACTCCGGTAATATATCAAAAACTAACTACTCTCTTTGTAACGACCCGCAAATTCGTACCTTTTTAGTCGACCAAATACAATGCAAGTCCAACCCAAATTGCACGAAATACGAACCATTATTAGAAAGAAGTTAGAGGATGAGAAATAGAAAAGATAGAAAATTAGAATAGAAGAAATAAGATATAATAATGAACTGAATAACACCGAGTCTCACAATTGCAGTGGAATAAGATATAATATTGATATAAGCTTTGGAAAATAAAAACTGTATCTGAACTTACATACAACATCAGAGCACATCATATATATCCATCACAAAGGAAATAAACTCTGTATATCTAATGCTGAAACCTCCTGATCCAGCTCCTTCCAGATAGTCCATAAAATCCTGAACTACTTGACTCCCCGTAAAAATTCGGGCAACCAAAAGTAGAAAAATAAACTCTGGGTCAGTCATGGGGCTGGTGTGAGTAAACGATTTTAAACAGCGTGATTAACTTATGTAACACCCCGTATTTTAACAACATTAAAAGAGAATAAATTAAATAATAATTAATGTACTATTCAGGATTACGGAAAACGGACTGCGCCATTACGTCTGTCTCGAAATTCTAGTTAAGATAGACATTTGGTTTGCGTAAAACGGACACCGTATGAAGAAGTTATGAGGGTTTTAAGTTTGTATATGCGTAGAAGAAATATGTATATACATATGATACACATATGAGTTAGATATGAGTCAGCACCTATCCAGAAAGGGTCCAACAATCGAAATTCATATGGCGGCAAATTTCCCGCTTTAGGGGGTCGACGCCCCTAGAGGGGTGTAGACACCGGGTTCGACCCCCCTTAAGGGGTGTCGACACAAGGGTAGACCCACCTATAGGGATGTCGACATCCCTAGGGATGAGGTGGAAGTCGGTTTAGAGAGGGCTGACAGCTATATATAGAGGTCCCTTTTCTCTGTTTTCTTCATTGAGAATCCATGGGGGGCTAAACTCTGTCGGTGTCTGAATTGAATTGGATCTGTTATTTTCCTACAACTATCAACCTAAGCAAATCAGTTTGAGATTCAAGATCCATTCTCTCTAATTTATAAACCAAACTCTGTGAGTTCCTAGTTGCTTTTAGATTTAAATATATAAAAGTAAACATGATATGATAATAGTTGGATTTGTTCATGTGCCTATATTGTACTAGATCCACTGTAAATTGTGAATATATGACATTCTAAATTGAGTTTAACTTGGATCTAAATCTAAATCTTGTTGGATATATTGGAGCTTTTGTGGCATTCAATGATGTGGATCTTGACCTTATTTATGTTAGATCTATTTTTAACTATTGATATAAATCTCTATCTGGTTAGATCTATTGTAATTTCTATGACATTCTATGATGTGGATCTTGACCCTAATTGTGTTAGATCTATTTTTAATTATTGGATCTGAATTACGTGATCTAGTTTATCATCTTGTGCCTACCATATTAGATCTAAACCAGTTGGGCATCTAAATTGTTAGTTTAGATCTTATTATGCTTATTATGACGTCATAGTTATGTTAGAACCGATTAATTACCACAAGTTCATCAAATTTATGCTTATATGTCCACCTTATCACCATGCCAGTTTATGTTTATGCCAAAACAGTCACCTTTGTCATATTCCCATCACTTTTCCTTTTGTTGTTTATGACTAGGCTACATTGTAGCCAAGATGTTGCCAAATATATGTGAATGTGTTAGTTAGGGAATGGGGGAAAAAGGTTAGAATAGGCATAATTTGGGTAATGTTTATATGAATTGGACATATAATTCAAAATGGGAAAAAAGGAGCATAATCACCTGTAAAGACATAGGTAAGAATTGGATATGAATGAAATGTCTAATAATTACAATTAGGAATTGTCATTACACTTATGACACGAGGTTAGGTTGCATTAGTGGTGGAAGTCTTCCCAGACCCGACCGGCATATCCAACAGCCACTAATGTTGAACCTAATGTGAGAGGGCTAAGTGCGCAAATACGAATCGGGCTATGACACGAGGTTAGGCCCAACTTGTGGAAGAATTCTGCCCGGACCCGATCGACATATCCAGCATCCAAAAGTTGTAGGCTTAATATGGGAGGTCTAGCCCATTATAAACCATAAATGGACGTGGTAATGAATTGGACTACTTAACCTAATCTAATCTATAGGGATTGTATGATTATGAACTAAAGTTATGGTTAAGTAAAATTGGTTGGATAGTGGGTAGGTTAAGTAAATCTGACAGGGTGGGTACTGTTTATATAAATAAACCCACAAACTTAGCCCGATAAGGTTATGTAATTAAAGACACCTAGTGGTAAGCATAACCGGTAGAAAGATTAGGGTTATATAATTAAAGACAACTTTAGGGTAAATATAACCTGTGGAAAACGTAGTGGGAGATACAAGACAAAGGGGAGAGCTTGTATCATATTGTGTGGGACCCGTTTCAGTTAGTAAGCCGGAGTATGTATCGAGTAGAGAACTCTGAACTAGGTCGGAGAAGGGACACGCTTATTGACTGACTGTAAGAGAACCAAACGCGGAGGCGGTGTTGGCGGCGTAAACCGACCGGGCCATGTGCGTGCATGAGCCGGGCCGAAGGGGATAAGACGACCATGACACCTGTAGATATGGGTTGTGCATACCAGCGAGGGGTTGCCACTTTAGGACGTGATACATCCTATAGTAGGGCCGACACAGAGTATCTACGGAGTAGGGAGCCGATCGAATTGGGTAGTAGTAGGGTACTTTGGACTTATGCCTAAGTCTACCACCTTGAAGTGTAAGGGATCATCTCATTCGGGTTATACTAGTGATAGTGCAGAGTAATCATTAGGGAAGCGTATACATCTTATCATGTCTACCTTGTCACACCTGCCTTTTAAGTAGTAATTTCTTATCCACTTTATATGCCTGTCATGCTACTTTTAATTATTTACTTGCTAAAAGTAACTAGACTCGCCAAACTTTATGTCTAACCCTTTTCGTTTCCTCTTCTTTTTTCCATTCCCTCCCCCCTAGGTTCTCAGGGTGAGAACACTCAGGCTTAGTCAGGACTCAATTATCATCTTGCTAGAGCTACTTTCGAAGTATGGTTCAAGTTCTTTTCTCTACTATGGCTTTGTCTCTTTTATTTATGGAATTGTGTTTTCTTTTAAGTATTTATGTACTCTGATGGTAAAAGAAAGAAGTTATATTGTTGTAATGGTTTTTGTGACTTATGGTATTTTGGACCACGATGTATAATTTATGTTTGAAATAAAAATTTGAATTTCTGCTGCTATCTTATTATATATGTCTTGTAATATTCTGCGTCTGTTTACCTATAACGCTTCACGAAACTTAATACATTCCCTTTGTGAGTGACATTAATGGTGGGGTGTCACACTTCGTATTAGAGCTGAAGGTTACCAGATTGGATAAAGTTTTTGAAAATTATTTTCAAAAAGGTTTTAAATGAAAGCATTTTCAAAAAAGAAAAGTCTGTTTTGAAAGACATTCCCCAAGAAGCCATATGTAATATCCTTCGGTCCTTTGTCTAAATCTCTTCCCTTTTTCTTTTCAGCATGTCTGGGGAACCTTTTATTCCCGAGGGCGTTGAAGTACCGGATTGGTTCCATAGGTATCTTAAAGCCTCGGCATCAGCCGGGAGCCAAGGAGACGTCCCTCCTCCAACTGCAATCGTTGTTCCTCTACCTTTGCGAGTAGATGGTTTCTTTAAAAAGAAAGAAGCTAGGTTGAGGAAACACAAAATAGGAAGGTATGGCCCAAGAAAGGACAATAACAACAAAAGAAAGGCAGAAAGAATAACAAAGCTAAGGATAAGAGGAAGTGTCACAGTTGTGGACGTGAGGGTCACTTGGTAAAAGACTGCAAAAGAAGGAAAAATACTTGCTTCAGTTGTGGATAAGTTGGGCACTTTGCTAAAGAGTGCCCGAAGAGGCAAGGACAAGGCCAAAGGGCAGGATCACTTGGAGGGCAGCTGTATGCTCTCGTGGCCATTGTACCGGATAGAGGTAAGAAAGTTTTGTTGAAGGTTTGATTTCTCTTTCCAATCATCCTATAAGAACTCTTTTTGATTCTATCGCTTCACATTCATTTATATCTAGTTCTGTGGTTGAATCTCTACATTTAATTACTAGTATGGTAGTGGATCTCGTAGTTGTTTCAAACCCCATTAGTGGTTCGGCTCATTTATCTATGATTTGTTGGGGTTTTAAAATATCTGTATTAGGCGTCGAGTTTGAATGCGATGCATATATGCTCGGGTTTATGGACTATAGGTTGATTCTAGGAATGGATTGGTTTACCAAGTATGGTGCCATTCTGAATTGTGAGAAGAGGGTCGTTAGGCTTCTGACTTGTCATGTGAGGACCTTGAGATTTCTTGTGACCGACAAGGGTCGGTTATGCTTAGTTTCCTAGAGTCTCTTAATGCATCTGTTAATGATCTGCAATTCGTTCCAGTAGTCCGAGAATATTCTGATGTTTTTGATGAGGTACGGATGCCAAGATGTTATGATCAAGGCTTCTGTTGAAAAGCAAAGTCTTGTGGATGATGATCAAAGCAAGGCTTACGTGGCCTAGCTTTGTGTATTTCGTAGATTCGCGAGCCTCACACCCCGGTATGAGTTAAAAACGGGATACGGACTGCAGGGAGAGCACGACGTTTCTTTCTAGCTATGGACCAGTTTTTATAACTTTCTTTAAAAAATCCAGTTTTTATAACTTTCTAAAAAAACTGTTTTTACATTCTAAAAAAAACAGTTTATATTTTCTTTAAAAATTCTGTTTTCAAATCTGAAATTAGTTTTTAAATCGTTTTATAAATCAGTTTTTATCAATCAGAAATTATAAAATAAAAATAAAAATAAAATTACCTAAATCACTCACCGATAGCTGGCGAAGGGGAGGAGGCGTCGTCGGCGGCTCTGAGGCGGCGTTCGGAGGTTCGCGGCAGGGTGCGTCGTCTTCGGGGTGTCGAGGGTTGCTCGATGGTTCCAGGAGGTGTCGCGATGTCTCGATGGAAGGAGGGGGGGGGGGGTCGGGCGGTGGGGCTTCGGCGAAGTCCTCGTCGGCGGCTCGAGGGTCAGGCGGCGCGATTAAAATTAGGTTTCTTCTTTTTTTTTTTTTCTGGTAATAGAATCGGGGGGGGGGGGGGCAAGCAGAAGAATAAAGGGAGGGAGGGAATTAATTTTTTTTTTTTTAATTATTTAATTTTGCAAATAGGTTGACTTTTACATACGACCTCGAAACGAGGCCCACCGCCTGTCGTCCATAGCGTTTTACCCCCATTCTGAACACAATGGGATATGTATCGTAAGCCGATTTGATCGTTACAATCAGTTTCCGTTTGAATTTTCATCTAAATCATTATATTGAATTTTAAACGCATATTTCAAATTAGTGGGGCCACATACGAACTCGAAAAATTCCAGAAAATATTTTCTAGCTTCGTATTGACGATACGGTCCTAACAAAACCAGTTTCGTCTAATTCTGAGACCGTTTGAAAAATGGCCAATTTCCAGTCGATTAAATTCAACAGAAACTGGTCAAACGCGTTTTCCTTTGCCACGCTCACATATTGATTCGAAAAATTATGAAATTTGGAATCTAACAATAACTTGACACTGCGGATCTAACAAAAGTGGTTTCATCGAAATCCGAGGTCGTTTGCAAAATATCCATTTTTAAGGGCCTGAATTTCATAGCGACTATTCAGAATTTTCAACTGGACATATCTTTTGATTCCCGCCATCAAATTTCGATTGGTCGGATTCGTTAGAAAGATATTACCAATTAGATTCCATTATTTTTGGTTTCACTAAAATCCGGATTGTTTTGCACCCGGTATATTCAATTGAAGTTTGAAATCGAATTATCGAACTACCGCGCCATTTTCAATTCTATATATAATTATAATTAATTATATTCGTTTTCAAATGTCGATTCAAACTAAGTTTTCATTGCCATTATCTAAAATATTTATTTTAAATATTTAAAATCCATTATTTTAGCCAATTTAAAAATTTTAAATTGGTTCAGATTTTCTGGGTCGTTACAATCTCCCCCCCTTAAAACTTTTCGTCCCCGAAAAGGAATAAAGTCGAAAGTGGTTTGATAAATCTACCATCACAAAATACAACAACCAATTTGTTTTTAATATTCAGAGTATAGAATAAATAGTGCACATCCATGGGAAGAAAATAGCAACAGAATAGAGAATTAAATGGTAATGCAAGGTAGGGTAAATGTACCTGGCACCGGAGTCAATCAGAGATATCTACTCGGCATCTGGGATAAGCTTTCTGAATGCTCTCCTCAGTTTCCCAAGTACAATCTCGCGGATCTCCACTCCATTGCACTTTGACTAAGTGAACCTTCTTGCTCCTCAGCTCTTTGGTTTCTTTGCCGATAATCTTTAGCGGCTCTCGCCTCACGGCTAATTCTGGCGTAATTTCAATATCCTGCTGAGCTGCTTCTTCCACGATCAAGTCTGGATCATGAACGTGTTTTCGAAGTTAAGATATATGAAATACATCATGCACTCCAGGCAACCAGTCAGGCAGTTTGACCCTATAAGCGAGAGTTCCAATCCGTTCCAGAATAGGAAACGGACCAATAAATTTAGGCGCTAACTTTCCAGTTTTACCGAACCTGATAACTCCTCTCATCGGCGATACTTTCAAATATACATAGTCGCCAACTTCGAAGGATATATCTCTTCTTCTTTTATCAGCATAGCTCTTTTGTCGGCTTTGAGCGGCGAGTAATCGCTTCTTAATAAAATCGACTTTGTCGGCCGCTTCTCGAATCATATCGGGGCCCAACACAAGTCTATTTCCAGGATCGACCCAACAAGCAGGAGATCGGCACGGTCTACCATACAATGCTTCGAATGGCGACATTGTCAGACTCGCCCGGTAGCTGTTGTTATAAGAGAATTCAGCCAAATGCAGATGGTCTTCCCATGATCCACCGAAGTCTAGAATACAAGCCCGCAATAGATCTTCTAAAATGCGATTCACCCTCTCAGTCTGACCGTCAGTCTGAGGATGATAAGCGGTGCTCAGGTTTAACTTCGTTCCCAGCTCGACTTGAAATGCTTCCCAGAATTTGCTAGTGAATATTGTATCCCTATCACTGACTATACTGAGTGGCACTCCATGTAGTCTAACTATTTCCCTGAAGTACATCTGCGCCAGACTCTGAGCGGTTCTGTTTGATCTGACAGGTATGAAATGGGCGGTCTTCGTGAAACGATCTACGATCACCCAAATACTATCATTTCCTTTTCTGGTTCTGGGCAAACCATCAATGAAATCCATAGAAATATGTTCCCACTTCCAGCCAGGAACTTCTAGCGGTTGTAATAATCCAGCCAATTTCTGTTGGTCACTTTTGACTAGCTGGCAGGTGGGGCATCGGCTTACATATAAAGAAAATGTCCCTTTTCATCGACTTCCACCAGAAAGTGCGTTTAATGTCGTTATACATTTGGCTTACTCCCGGATGGATACTGAGTTTTGACTTGTGGCATTCATCCAGTACTTCCTTTCGAAGTTCAGGAATGTTAGGGACACAGATTCGGCCTTTGAGCCTTAGAATCCCCTCATTATCAACTTGAAAACTCGAGGGTTCGCCTTGTTGAATTATCCCCCTGATCTTCTGAATGAAGTGATCATCCTCTTGAAGAGCAGATATCTTATCTAGCAATGAAGTCGTGATAATAAAACTGGCGATCATTACATTCTTTCTGCTTAATGCATCGGCCACGACATTGGCTTTTCCTGGAGTATATATAATTTCAAAGTCATATGCTGCAAGAAACTCCAGCCAACGTTGCTGTCTCAGATTTAAGTCCTTCTGAGTGAACAGATACTTTAACGACTGGTGATCTGTAAACAGTTCAAACCTCTCGCCCAGAAGATAGTGTCTCCAGATTTTCAAAGAGAATATGATAGCCAATAACTCAAGATCATGAGTTACATAGTTTTTCTCATGTGGCTTCAGTTGACGGCTAGCATAAGCAATTACTTGGCCCCTTTGCATTAACACTGCGCCAAGGCCTTCTCTAGAAGCATCAGTCCATACTTTTAAATCCTGGTTGCCATCGATGATGGTTAACACTGGAGCTGTGGTTAATCTCAACTTTAGCTCTTCGAAAGCCTCCTCACTCTCTTGAGTCCATTTGAACTTAGAATGCTTCTTTGTAAGCTTTGTTAAGTGGCCAGATATCTTCGAAAAGTCTTTAACGAACTTTCGGTAATAGCTAGCCAATCCGAGAAAACTGCGGACTTCAGTGGGAGTACTGGGCTGTTTCCAATTCTGAATAGCTGTGATTTTGCTTGGATCCACAGCGATTCCATCTTTTGATACGACATGGCCCAGAAATTTCACTTCATCTTGCCAGAATATACACTTGGAAAACTTTGCTTTCAATACATTTCTCCTGAGGATTTCTAACACCTGTTCCAGATGCTTTTCATGTTCGGCCTTTGATTTAGAGAAGATTAGAATATCATCAATAAAAACCAGAACAAATTTATTCAATACTCCTCTGAATACTCTGTTCATCAGATCGACGAAGTAAGCTGGAGCGTTACATAAGCCGAACGGCATTACTAACCACTCGTAGAATAAGTCGGGGCCTCTGAACGCTGTCATTGGTACACACTCTTCAGCAATTCGAAGTTGATGGAATCCTGTAGCTAGGTCCATTCGTGAAAATACTTGTGCGCCATTCAATCGATCCAACAAATCATCAATCCGCGGCAATGGATACTTGTTCTTTATTGTCTGCTTGTTCAGATCACGATAATCCACGCATAGACGTAGAGTACCGTCGGATTTTGGGACAAATACCACTACTGCACCCCAATCAGAGAAACTGGGCCTGATCAGACCCTTCCATACTAGCTGTCGTGTTTGATTGTCTAATTCCTCCTTCTCTTTCAAGGACATTCTTCGAATAGCATGAACTACCGGCCTTGCATTTGGAATTAAAGCAATTTTGAAATCTATTTCTCTCTGCGGAGGTAAGCGAACAACTTCTTCGAACACATCCGCATAGTCCTTAACGACAGGAATATCTTTAATGAGGTCAGGAATATTCTCAGTGATCTCAGGGATATTTTCTATTTGGGCTGGAGAAACATTCAAAGCTGCCCAGAAGTCTTTTCTATTAGCATTCTGACCTTCACAGGGAATGGTTATATAATCACCTGATTTAATCTTCGCCTTCACGACTCTGTCGGCGCATTTAACCTCAGCTTCATATTTGGTCAGCCAGTCCAATCCCAAGATAAGATCGAACTCTTTAAAATTCATGACGGCTGCAATGGTAGGAAACCGATAACGAGAAAAGGAAACCGGCACTCCACAAACCCAACTTAGATCAATGGAACCCCCAACCGGGTTCTGGACAGTCATTGGTTCTTTGAGCTTTTTCAAATTCAAATCCAGTTTCTTAGCTGCATCCTTGGCAATGAAGCTGCGTGACGCGCCAGTGTCGAACAGTACTTTAACTGGGATGTCTTTGATAGTTAGCGTGCCTTCTAAAACATCTGGTCTTTCCTGAATAGCCGATGGCTCAGAAGCTTCTGCTATTTCATTTATTTGAACCACCTTGGTTGCCTTTAACAGCCGGCAATCCTGTCTGACATGGCCAAACCGATGGCAAATGCTGCATTCTCTAGTCTCTTGAAATCTCTTAATAGACTTAGATCCTTCATTTCTTTGTTTCTTTAGAGATCGGCAACTCATCGAGAGATGTCCTTGCTTATTGCAGTTAGAGCATACAGTTGTCGTTACTAGTTTCTTCTCTGATTTGGCCCTTTTTCTCTTGGCACTGGCCTTCTTACTGATCTCAGACATTGTACTTGCCTCAGGAATATCAGTTTCCGACTCTGCTATGTCACTACAACAAACTTCTTCTTCGTCGCGCAACATTCCTTTCTTGTCTAGATCTTCATATTGATAAGCCATATAAATCATTTCAGAGAAAGGAAGCTTCACATGCCCCAATACTTTATTCTGGTATTTCCTTTGAAGCCCATGAATAAATCTCAAAATTTTCCTTTTTGGATCTTGAATCAGATGAGGAGCAAAGTGAGCAAGTTCATTGAATTTCTTATGATATTCGGGAATGGTCATGTCACCTTGTATTAGATAAGAAAATTCGTCGCATAGTCGCTCGGTCGCTTCGGGAGGAGTAAATCTTTCTAAGAAAATCACTTTGAATCTATCCCAGGTGATATCACCTTCTGGATTATTCTGTATAACCGAATCCCACCAAAACAAAGCTTCGTCTTTGAGAGCCCAGGAGGCCAGTAATCTTTTCTGGTCATCCCTCAGCTTTAATGCTTCGAAGATTTTCTCAGCTGAACGAATCCAAGCTTGTGTTTTCATAATTGCTTCTTCACCCGAGAAAGGTTTTCCACCCAGATTTCTATATTTCATGAATAGAGCTTCAATATCCGGGTCAGTATTACTTCTTCTGTTTCTGGCACTCATTTTCTAGTTCTTCTGCAAATAGCAGATCAAGTGTCAGGTCAACAGAAAAGATATTTCAAAATATAGAGACAAATACTTGAATGTAAATGTGTCTATCGAGGTGTAATTTTATTCTGCTACTCATACTAGGATATTGCTGATCCTATCTGTATAGAGTTACCCGTCCTAGAACACTACTGGTTCTATTTCTGACGAGTTCGTTCAAATGTTATATTCCAGAACTAAGCTTAACCAAAGCTCTGATACCACGATGAGACGACCCGATTTCCCGTTCTCACGGAAACAAGGTTATCTTTTGGAATATAACACAGAAACATATAATAGCAGAACAGAATTAAATAAATACACCAGATATGAACAACAGAATATACTGGATAAAAGTAATCATCAGAGTTACACAGTATACAGGATCTTACTTAGTACAAACAGTTCAGCTATACATAAATGTCTACAGCGGAAATAAACAAAATATGTACAATAGGAGCTGAACAGCATAAAAAGAATAAATGATAGAATCCATCTTCAGCTCCAGCTATCCAGAAAAAGAACCAGCTAAACCTGAATACAAGGCTGCCCGTGTAGAAAAAGGGGCACCCGAGTTTGAAAGTGAAACAAACTACGAGTCAGTCATGGGACTGGTATGAGAAATCCACTCAACACATATATAATTGGCTAATCACAGGACCACGCCACTTTCGTGGAACGGGTTTACTCCATTGGATTGCCAGTGCTTTTTAAAACAAAACTTTCTTTTAAACATCGCTATGCTTTTAACAAAAATGAAGCCATTATAAGACTCAGTTCCTATCACACAATGCAACGCAAACCGGAGGATAGAGTTTTACCTTATAATGGCCAAAATATGCTTGATACGAATAAAACAAAGGCATTTGATATTATTGCTAGTGTCTATATGTTTTGAAAACAATTTCAAATCATAACTATCAATCATAGACGGCATGGGTACCATATATCATGTCGCCATATATATATACAATCAAAACCGCACGATGTCGTATTTGGAAATTGGATTTCCGTCATGAACCAAGGCAAAAGATAGTCCTTACTGAATTCGTGACTCTCTAGCCCGAGCCACCGGAACAGCCGCAACTGCCCCTTGGATCGTCAGGGCCGGTCCGCCGATGTGGATTATAGTGCCTGAACAATACGTTTCCCCGCCCTTTGGGGTGTAAACGAGCCAACGAATGACTCCATCGGACCCGGATCGTCCGATCAAACCGAGGCGCCTCGCAACAGCAACAACCACATAGGTGAAAAGTATATAAATGTCAGGGCTGGTAGGTCACTGACACCACCCTAGCTAGAAAGAAACGCATGCCCTCCCTGAGGTCCTTCTCCCGTTTTAGGTTCATACCGGGGTGTGAGGCTCGCGAATTCACGTTATACACAAAGCTACGCCACACAGGCGGTGCTTTGATCATCACCACAAGACTTTGCTTTTCAACAGAAGCCCTGATCACTGCATCTTAGCATGCCACACAGGCAATTCACGCCATGCGATTGATGTCCATCGATATACAACCTCTGAGTTCGTGCGTCTCAGAGAAGGGCGTTAAGCAAAAGAATAAATTCTCCGCCGCCAAACAGATGTATATTTAACAGAAATCAATCAACACAGAATAAACTCCAATGTCAGACACACAGTCCATTTACAAGTCCGTTCTGGGTCTGAACGACACCGGAGGCACTAAATACCTCGCAAACCCTTCGACCATCACGTACGTTCGGACGATCACCACTCATTATCCATATTTTGGGATGCCTCCCAATCAGGACCTCGGTTACCATCCAAACGAGGTGAAGATCTCCGGTCTTCGACCATCGTCTTCATCTTCGACTTTTAATCGTCGATCAATTATTTGAAATGAGAATTAACTCGGCCTTTTCAAATAATTCACGTATATTTAGAATTTCAATTCGATTTATTTCAATGGTTAAATTATTCTACAACACCAATTTTGTTCTTTAATGTAATTTTCACACCAAACACATTCAACCATCAAACATCACATAAATCAAGCAAATTCAGTTTATTTCCATTCCATATCGCTTATGATGTTTTATAACTATTTATCGCTATTTTTATTTATTTTAAAATAGCCATTTTATTCAAAACGACGCTTCGGGCCATAAGGCGGCCGTGGCGCTGTTTTTCTTCAGAATTGATTTACACATATCTGAAAATCTAACCGTTGGATCTTCACAAAATTTATATCATTAGAAAGGTCTTTTCAAAACGAACCCAACGGTTCCAGTTTCGGGAAAATCCGACGGTCGGATATCCCGGTACAATCGTTTGAAGTTTCGATTTCAAAATACGAACTGCAGCGTCGTTATTCGATTAAATATAATTATATTTATATATATAAATAAATATAATCGATTCTGGCGCTGTTTTTCTTCAAATTTGAATTAAACATTCCAGACAATCCAACCATTGGATTTTTAAAAGGTTGGTGCCGTTGGAAAGATTATTCCAAGGCGAACCCGACGGTTGAGGTTTCGGGAAAATCCAATGGTCGGATTTCCCATACTAGTCGTTTGAAATCACGGTTTCAAAATACGAACTGCACGGCTTCGCTTCGTTTTAATTTTATTTATATTTATATATTTATATAAATATAGTTCATTCAACAATTTCAATATCGTTTTCACTTCAAAAATTTTTCTAACACCTTAAATTTTGGAAAAATTTCGCCATAACCTCCCCTGCACCGGGAGCATCGGGAAATCGCAAATAGCGTTCCCGGTCCTTCTAATCTCAAAAAGAAAAAGAAAAAGCCAAGCGGCTAGCCAACAGGCTCAAAATCATCACCCAAACAAATCAGTAAATGTGTACCTATTTGTCGGGCACAAAATTTTATTCCTCTTCTCTAGCCCCTTTGCTATAACCTGTTCAATGAATATGCATATACATATATATACAGTTCTTATCATTTATCCTTTTCTATCCAACTTCATATTTGATTTCTGTTTGGTTTAAAGACACCATTTATTCTAATGTTACATACATAGGTGCAAATCATTTCATTAGCTAATTAATGAATATTTCATCTCATATATGTTTATTTTGAACAAGTGGCTATTTTTAACACTTCACATTTCAACGATTTATGCATACAATAAAAATGCGATTTTTATTGTCAAACGATTCATTTCAAAACACTATTTTTCTATATAGTTCATATAGTCGATAAAAGGTGATTTTTATTATCAAACAATTTATTTCAAAATATGAATACCATTCAACACATGAATTTCTAAACAACGAATGAATATCAATTCAACACATGAATGTTTTCTATAGTTTCTATATATAGATAAAAATGTGATTTTTATTATCGAATAATTTATTTCAAAATATGAATACCATTCAACACATGAATTTCTAAACAACGAATGAATATCAATTCAACACATGAATGTTTTCTATAGTTTCTATATATAGATAAAAATGTGATTTTTATTATCAAACAATTTATTTCAAAATATGAATACCATTCAACACATGAATTTCTAAACAACGAATGAATATCAATTCAACACATGAATGTTTTCAATAGTTTTTATATATAGATAAAAATGTGATTTTTATTATCGAACAATTTATTTCAAAATATGAATACCATTCAACACATGAATTTCTAAACAACGAATGAATATCAATTCAACACATGAATGTTTTCAATAGTTTTTATATATAGATAAAAATGTGATTTTTATTATCGAACAATTTATTTCAAAATATGAATACCATTCAACACATGAATTTCTAAACAACGAATGAATATCAATTCAACATTTTTATTCTAAGTTATAAAAACGGTTTTTTTTATAAAGTTTTAAAACTGTCTTTTTTTTTAGGATGTAAAAACAGAAATTTAAAAGAAAAACTGATTTTTTAAAAAGGAAAATAAAAACTGATTTTTAGTTATAAAATAAAAACTGCATTTTTAAAAAAAGATAAAAAAACTGCATTTCTAAAAGATAAAAAAAACTGCATTTCTAAAAAAAAATAAAAACTGCATTTTTATAAAAGAATGTAAAAACAGAATTTTTTGAAAAGAAAGTAAAAACTAAGTTTATTTTAAGGTTTGAAAAAAAGGGGGTTTGAACTTTAAAATAGAAAAAGTTTAAACTTTGAAATAGAAAAAGGTTTAATCTTTTAGTAGAAAAAGATTTGAACTTGAAAATAAAGATCATATTTTTTAAAAATAGAAAAGATGGAATTTTTATTAGGTAGAAAGAGCAAGGTATGATTCTTATATTTTTAAAGCAATAAAAATATAATTTTTACATCATGGGAATAATAAAAATATAATCTTTATACATTGAATAGCAAAGGCAAAATGCAATCTTTATATATTGAATAACCTAGTAAAAATTCGATTTTTACCTATGTAGAGGATACAGTCAACGAAAGCAACAAGTAGGCGAAGTTTCTATTAAGGAAGAATCGTGTTAGTGGATAGCTATTGGTGAGGATTTCTCACTCTTCAATTCCTTTTTATATAAATATTATATGAGTTGAAAATGAAAGAGAATTGCTATATATAAATATCTATATATATATATACGCCCCTCGTCCACAAACCATGGACGATATTTATTGGTTGAAATTGTTGTGAAAATTGATTGATAGTTTGGGATTGTTTGTGATTGATATTGGTTGATTGCGGTTGAAAGATACCCGTTTGTGGTTGAAAAATATTTGGTTGAAACCACATAGGATTAGTTTGTGGAAATGAAATAAAAATATATACATGCCGCCTGCGTGCGAATTAGATGCATGATTCCCATTGTCAAAAACCGCGAGGTTTTAAGGTAGAGCGAGGAGCCGTACTAGGGACGGTGCCGGTGTAACTACCCTGCCGTTATGCTGCCGAAATTTTGAATAATATTCTTGTGTTTGAATTATTTTCATATGCTTAAACTATATTTATTCATTGTATAGAAAACATTCATGTGTTGAATTGCTATTCATTCGTTGTTTAGAAATTCATGTGTTGAATGATATTCATATTTTGAAATAAACCGTTCGATAATAAAAATCACATTTTTACCTATATATAGAAACTATAGAAAACATTCATGTGTTGAATTGCTATTCATTCGTTGTTTAGAAATTCATGTGTTGAATGATATTCATAATTCATGTGTTGAATGATATTCATATTTTGAAATAAACCGTTCGATAATAAAAATCACATTTTTATCTATATATAGAAACTATAGAAAACATTCATGTGTTGAATTGCTATTCATTCGTTGTTTAGAAATTCATGTGTTGAATGATATTCATATTTTGAAATAAACCGTTCGATAATAAAAATCACATTTTTATCTATATATAGAAACTATAGAAAACATTCATGTGTTGAATTGCTATTCATTCGTTGTTTAGGAATTCATGTGTTGAATGATATTCATATTTTGAAATAAATTGTTTGATAATAAAAATCACCTTTTATTGACTATATGAACTGTGTAAAATAATCTCGTCTTAAAAGAAATTGTTTTATGATAAAAATCCCATTTTTATCACCAACTTGAACTATATAGAAGAATAGTGTTTTGAAATGAATTGTTTTGCAATAAAAACCACATTTTTATTGTATGCATAAATCGTTGAAATGTGAAGTGTTAAAAATAGCCACTTGTTCGAAATAAACATATATGAGTTAAAATATCATTAATTAGCTAATGAAATGATTTGCACCTATTTATGTAACATTAGAATGAATGGTGTTTTTAAACCAAACAGAAATCAAATATGGAGTTGAATAGAAAATGATAATTGACAAGAACTGTATATATATGTACCTGCATATTTATTGAACAGGTTATAGCAAAGGGGCTAGAGAAGAGGAATAAAATTTGTGCCCGACAAATATGTACACATTTACTGATTTGTTTGGGTGATGATTTTGAGCCTGTTGGCTAGCCGCTTGGCTTTCTCTTTTTCTTTTTGAGATTAGAAGGACCGGGACGCTATTTGCGATTTCCCGACGCTCCCGGTGCAGGGGAGGTTATGGCGAAATTTTTCCAAAATTTAGGGTGTTAGAAAAATATTTGAAGTGAAAACGATATAGAAATCATCGAATGAACTATATTTATATAAATATATAAATATAAATAAAATTAAAACGAAACGAGGCCGTGCAGTTCGTATTTTGAAACCGTGATTTCAAACGACTAGTGCGGGAAATCCGACCATTGAATTTTCCCGAAACCTCAACCGTCGGGTTCGCCTTGGAATAATCTTTCCAACGGCACCAACCTTGTAAAAATCCAACGGTTGGATTGTCTGGAATGTTTAATTCAAAATTAAGGAAAAACAGCGCCAGAAACGATTATATTTATATATATATAAATATAATTTAATTTAATCGAATAACGACGCTGCAGTTCGTAAATTGAAATCGTAAATTCAAGTGGTTAGTGTGGAAGATCCGACCGTCGGATTTTCCCAAAACTGGAATCGTTGGATTCGTTTTGAAAAGACCTTCCTAATGATGTAAAATTTGTGAAGATCCAACGGTTAGATTTTCCGATATGTGTAAAACAAATTAAGGGAAAAACAGCGCCAGTGACACGAAACGACCTGAAACGTCGTTTAATTAAATATGGCCATTTTTAAATAAATAAAAATGGCGAAAAATCGTTATAAAATATTATAAGCAACATAGGTTGCAAATAAACCAATTGGGCTTGAATTGTTTGATATTTGATGGTTGTATGTGTATGACATGAAAATAACACTAAATAACTGAAAGATGGATGTCGAATAATATAACCATATAAAGAATCGATTTAAATTCTAATGACGTGAGTTATTTGAAAAGGCCGAGCTAACCCTCATTTCAAGTAATTCATCGAGCGATTCGAATTGGAAAATGCGAAGACGATTCAAGACCGACGATCTTCGTATCGGTTGGATGGGCGCTACGGAAGTTCCTAACCGGAGTAGCTACCGGAAAGGGGCGGAAGTAGTAGCCGTCTGAACGTGTATGTTGATTGGGCGGATATACGAGGAATTTGACGCCTCCGGTTTCGTTCAGACCCAGGACGGACTTGTAAATGGACTGTGTGTCTGACATTGGATTTTGTTCTATACTGATTGATCTCTGTTAAATATATATCTGTTTGGCGGCGGAGAATTTATTCTTTTGCTTAACGCCCTTCTCTGAGACGTACGAGCTTAGAGGTTATATATCGATGGAAATCAA
Organism: Allium sativum; assembly: GCA_030737875.1. NCBI lineage: Eukaryota > Viridiplantae > Streptophyta > Magnoliopsida > Asparagales > Amaryllidaceae > Allium > Allium sativum. The sequence goes on from CM060915.1 coordinate 282,802,540, forward strand.
TCGTATGGAGTGGACTGTCTATGTGGCATGCCAAGATGCTGTGATCAAGGCTTTTGTTGAAAAGCAAAGTCTTGTGGATGATGATCAAAGCAAGGTCTACGTGGCCTAGCTTTGTGTATTTCGTAGATTCGCGAACCTCACACCTCGGTATGAGTTAAAAACGGGATACGGGCCGCTGGGAGAGCACGACGTTTCTTTCTAGCTATGGTGGTGTCAGTGACTTACCAGCCCTGACATATATATCTATTTTTCACCTTTGTGGTTGTTGGAATGCGAGGCGCCTCGATTATAGGTCTGTAAGGACCGGGAAACGTGTGTTCAGGAATTGCCAATCCTCTAACGTAAGTGAGGACCGGCCCAGCCGATCCAGGGGTTACCCAGTGTGCGTAATCCTGAGGCATTTGCTATAGTGTCTCGAAGCAGAGAGGAGCTTGCCCCTTGCCTCGACTCATGACGGAAATCCAATTTCCAATACGAAATAACGGGCTTGATTGTAGTACTAGTATGGTGACATAGTATATGGTAGCTATGCCGTCTATGATTGATATTTATGATGCTATTCATTTTTGAAACATATATGCACTAGTAATAATATCAAATGATTTCTCTTTATACGTATCAAGCATATTTGGCTATTATAAGGTAAAACTCTATCCTCCAGCTTGCGTTGCATTGTGTGATGGGACCTGAGTCTTATAATAGCTTCATTCTTTCTAAAAGCATTTCGTTGTTTTAAAAGAATTTACCTGGTTTTAAATGCACTAGCAATCACTGGAGTAAACCCGTTCCGCGAAAGTGGCGTGGTCCTATGATTTGCTATTACTATTGTTAACTGTTAAATAGATTCCTCATACCAGTCCCCATGACTGACTCGTTGTTTGTTTCACTTTGCAAACGCGGGTGCCCTTATTTTCACACGGGCAGCCTAGTACACAGGTGACAGGTGGTTTTTGGTTCTGCACTGCTGCATAGCATGCACTTTTGGCTCATGGCGAGGCTGACTTCATAGAGATGACTTAGATATTTTCCGCCATTACTATGTTATATTATGATTCCGCCACTGGCGAAGTAGACTGATTTACTTTCCGTATTTCTCACTATATGTATATGTATTCCGCCTTCGGCGATGTAGACTGATACTCTTATTATGTCACTACATGTATGTATTCCGCCTCTGGCGATGATGACTGATCACTTCCCTTTCTTTTTACTAAGTGTATCCCACGTTATGCTATTCTGATATTCCTACATGTTGTGATTCCGCTGTCATATCCATGTAAAATTATTTTATTTATTGTTTCTGCTATTATCTGTACTCTGCTATGATGATTAATGTGTTATTTCCTAATGATTATCCTTAATACCGCCCCTCGGATTTTGGGATCGTCACAGTTAAAAATGTGATTTTTATTGTAAAACAATTCATTTCAAAACACTATTTTTCTATATAGTTCATATAGGTGACAAAATAGGATTTTTATCATAAAACAATTTATTTCAAAATATGAATACCATTCAACACATGAATTTCTAAACAACGAATGAATATCAATTCAACACATGAATGTTTTCAATAGTTTTTATATATAGATAAAAATGTGATTTTTATTATCGAACAATTTATTTCAAAATAAACATATATGAGATGAAATATTCATTAATTAGCTAATGAAATGATTTGCACCTATTTATGTAACATTAGAATGAATGGAGTTTTTAAATCAAACAGAAATCAAATATGAAGTTGGATAGAAAAGGATAAATGATAAGAACTGTATATATATGTATATGCATATTCATTGAACAGGTTATAGCAAAGGGGCTAGAGAAGAGGAATAAAATTTTGTGCCCGACAAATAGGTACACATTTACTGATTTGTTTGGGTGATGATTTTGAGCCTGTTGGCTAGCCGCTTGGCTTTTTCTTTTTCTTTTTGAGATTAGAAGGACCGGGAACGCTATTTGCGATTTCCCGATGCTCCCGGTGCAGGGGAGGTTATGGCGAAATTTTTCCAAAATTTAAGGTGTTAGAAAAATATTTGAAGTGAAAACGATATAGAAATCATTGAACGAACTATATTCATATAAATATATAAATATAAATAAAATTAAAACGAAATGGGGCCGTGCAGTTCGTATTTTGAAACCGTGATTTCTAACGACTAGTACGGGAAATCCGACCATTGGATTTTCCCGAAACCTCAACCGTCGGGTTCGCCTTGGAATAATCTTTCCAACGGCACCAACCTTGTTAAAATCCAACGGTTGGATTGTCTGGAATGTTTAATTCAATTCTGAAGAAAAACAGCGCCAGAAGCGATTATATTTATATATATATAAATATAATTATATATTTAATCGAATAACGACGCTGTAGTTCGTATTTTGAAATTGAAACTTCAAACGATTGTACCGGGAGATCCGACCGTCGGATTTTCCCGAAACTGGAACCGTTGGGTTCGTTTTGAAAAGACCTTTCTAATGATGTAAATTTTGTGAAGATCCAACGGTTAGATTTTCAGATATGTGTAAATCAAATCTGAAGAAAAACAGCGCCACGGCCGCCTTATGGCCCGAAGCGTCGTTTTGAATAAAATGGCTATTTTAAAATAAATAAAAATAGCGATAAATAGTTATAAAATATCATAAGTGATATGGAATGGAAATAAACTGAATTTGCTTGATTTATGTGATGTTTGATGGTTGAATGTGTTTGGTGTGAAAATTACATTAAAGGACAAAATTGGTGTTGTCGAATAATTTAACCATTGAAATAAATTGAATTGAAATTCTAAATATACGTGAATTATTTGAGAAGGCCGAGTTAATTCTCATTTCAAATAATTGACCGACGATTGAAAGTCGAAGATAAAGACGGTGGTCGAAGACCGGAGATCTTCAGCTCGTTTGGATGGTAACCGAGGTCCTGATTGGGAGGCATCCCGAAATATGGATAATGAGTGGTGATCGTCCAGACGTACGTGGTGATCGATGGGTTTGCGAGGTATTTAGTGCCTCCGGTTTCGTTCAGACCCAGAACGGACTTGTAAATGGACTGTGTGTCCGACATTGGAATTTGTTCTGTGTGATTGATAGCCATCAGTTGCACGGTGTGAATTGCCTGTGTGGCATGCTAAGATGCAGTGATCAGGGCTTCTTTTGAAAAGCAAAGTCTTGTGGTGATGATCAAAGCACCGCCTGTGTGGCGTAGCTTTGTGTATAACGTGAATTCGCGAGCCTCACACCCCGGTATGAACCAGAAACGGGAGCAGGACCTCGGGGGGACGTGCGTTTTCTTTCTAGCTAGGGTGGTGTCAGAGACCTACCAGCCCTGACATTTATATACTTTTCACCTATGTGGTTGTTGCTGTTGCGAGGCGCCTCGGTTTGATCGGACGATCCGGGTCCGATGGAGTCATTCGTTGGCTCATTTACGCCCCAAAGGGCGGAGAAATGTAGTGTTCAGGCATAATAATCCACATCGGTGGACCGGCCCTGACGATCTAAAGGGTTGATGCGTTCTGATCCTGAGACATGGACTAGATTGTCTCGAATTCGGTAAGGACTATCTTTTGCCTTGGTTCATGACGGAAATCCAATTTCCAAATACGACATCGTGCGGTTTTGATTGTATACCTATATATGGCGACATAGTGGTATGGGGCATTAATGCCGTCTATGATTGATAGTTATGATTTGAAATTGTTTTCAAAACATATAAACACTAGCAATAATATCAAATGCCTTTGCTTTATTCGTATCAAGCATATCTTGGCCGTTATAAGGTAAAAACTCTATCCTCCGGTTTGCGTTGCATTGTGTGATGGGAACTGAGTCTTATAACGGCTTCATTTTTATAAAAAGCATAGCGATGTTTAAAAGAAAGATTTGTTTTAAAGCACTGGCAATCCAATGGAGTAAACCCGTTCCACGAAAGTGGCGTGGTCCTGTGATTAGCCAATTATATATATGTGTTGAGTGGATTTCTCATACCAGTCCCATGACTGACTCGTAGTTTGTTTCACTCTCAAACTCGGGTGCCCCTTTTTCCACACGGGCAGCCTTGTATTCAGGTTTAGCTGGTTCTTTCTGGATAGCTGGAGCTGAAGATGGATTCTATCATTTATTTCTTTTTATGCTGTTCAGCTCCTATTGTACATATCTTGTTTATTTCCGCTGTAGACATTTATGTATAGCTGAACTGTATTTGTACTAAGTAAGATCCTGTATACTGTGTAACTCTGATGATTACTTTTATCCAGTATATTTTGTTGTTCATTCTGGTGTATTTATTTAATTCTGTTCTGCTATTATATGTTTCTGTGTTATATTCCAAAGATAACCTTGTTTCCGTGAGAACGGGAATTCGGGTCGTCTTCGGAGGCTCTGAGGCGGCGTTCGGAGGTTCGCGGCAGGGTGCGTCGTCTTCGGGGTGTCGAGGGTTGCTCGATGGTTCCAGGAGGTGTCGCGATGTCTCGATGGAAGGAGGGGGGGTCGGGCGGTGGGGCTTCGGCGAAGTCCTCGTCGGCGGCTCGAGGGTCAGGCGGCGCGATTAAAATTAGGTTTCTTCTTTTTTTTTTTTTTCTGGTAATAGAATCGGGGGGGGGGGCAAGCAGAAGAATAAAGGGAGGGAGGGAATTAAAAAATATTTTTTTTTATTATTTAATTATTTAATTTTGCAAATAGGTTGACTTTTACATACGACCTCGAAACGAGGCCCACCGCCTGTCGTCCATAGCGTTTTACCCCCATTCTGAACACAATGGGATATGTATCGTAAGCCGATTTGATCGTTACAATCAGTTTCCGTTTGAATTTTCATCTAAATCATTATATTGAATTTTAAACGCACATTTCAAATTAGTGGGGCCACATACGAACTCGAAAAATTCCAGAAAATATTTTCTAGCTTCGTATTGACGATACGGTCCTAACAAAACCAGTTTCGTCTAATTCTGAGACCGTTTGAAAAATGGCCAATTTCCAGTCGATTAAATTCAACAGAAACTGGTCAAACGCGTTTTCCTTTGCCACGCTCACATATTGATTCGAAAAATTATGAAATTTGGAATCTAACAATAACTTGACACTGCGGATCTAACAAAAGTGGTTTCATCGAAATCCGAGGTCGTTTGCAAAATATCCATTTTTAAGGGCCTGAATTTCATAGCGACTATTCAGAATTTTCAACTGGACATATCTTTTGATTCCCGCCATCAAATTTCGATTGGTCGGATTCGTTAGAAAGATATTACCAATTAGATTCCATTATTTTTGGTTTTACTAAAATCCGGATTGTTTTGCACCCGGTATATTCAATTGAAGTTTGAAATCGAATTATCGAACTACCGCGCCATTTTCAATTCTATATATAATTATAATTAATTATATTCGTTTTCAAATGTCGATTCAAACTCAGTTTTCATTGCCATTATCTAAAATATTTATTTTAAATATTTAAAATCCATTATTTTAGCTAATTTAAAAATTTTAAATTGGTTCAGATTTTCTGGGTCGTTACATAAGCGCTGGTGGTCATCAGAAGGCGGAAGGGAGGAGGAATCGAGTGGGAGGTGGAGGTTGAACGGAGGAAGGGGGGTCTCCGGTTGAGGCGCGACACGGTGGAGGCGGTGGAGGGGTTCGCGGTGGGTTAGGGTAAAAGGGGCGTCGGGGTTCGTACGAAGCGGAAGGGGGTGGAGGAGGTGGAAGCGGCCAGGCGGAGAGAGGGGAAGAAGAGGAAGAGGCGGCGGCGACAGTCCATCGGGGAGGCGGGGTTAATCGCCTGAGCGATTTGTTTTTTTTTTTTTTATTTGTTTTTTTTCCCTGAATTGAAATTCGAATGGGGGGGGGTATAAAGGAAAGAATTTTTTTATTTTATTATTTTATTTAATTATTTTAATTTTTATTTTATATTAACAGAAAAAAGACTGTTTTTTTAAGGATAAATAAACTGTTTTTTTTAGGATTTTAAACCGATTTTTTTTTTAGGTTTTAAAAACTGATTTTATTTTTTAAACTTTAAATTAGAGAATGATTTAAACTTTAAATTAGAGAAAGGTGAAAACTTTAAATTAGAGAAAGATTTAAAACTTTAAATTAGAGAAAGATTTAAACTTTAAATTAGAGAAAGGTGAAAACTTTAAATTAGAGAAAGGTGAAAACTTTAAATTAGAGAAAGATTTAAACTTTAAATTAGAGAAAGGTGAAAACTTTAAATTAGAGAAAGATTTAAACTTTAAATTAGAGAAAGGTGAAAACTTTAAATTAGAGAAAGATTTAAACTTTAAATTAGAGAAAGGTGAAAACTTTAAATTAGAGAAAGATTTAAACTTTAAATAAGAGAAAGGTGAAAACTTTAGAGAAAGGTGAAATCTTTAAATTAGAAAAGGCGAAAACTTTATTTGAAATGGGATTTTTATATATTGAATAGCTTAGTAAAAATTCGATTTTTAAATATATAAAGTGATTATAAAAATATGACTTTTAAATTGAAAGTGAATAAATAAAAATGTGATTTTTATTTTAAAGACATCGAAATATAAAAATGTGTGATTTTTATATATATAGTGACTACGGGCAACGAAGATGGCGAAGATGGGATAACGAAGAAGATTTCTCTAAATAAAGTGCCGTGGAGCTAGGATAGCTATATGTGAGAACTTCTCACTCTTCTATTTCTTTTCTAGTTATATATATATATACTAGGATGCAGACGGTGCTTAGTAGCACCCGACACCCGTCCACATACCATGGACTTGTTTGTTTGGTTGTGTAGTTGGTTAGATTATTTGATTTGGATTTGATTGGTTGAATTGGAAATTGATTAAAATTGATATGTGAATGGCGTGGGCCTTCACTAGACCGGGGATAAGGCTAGGCCTTGTCCCGTTTCTAGTATCGTGCCGTTATGCCGCCAAAATTTTCTAAAATATGTTAGAAAAATAAAAATATCATTTTATTTAAAGAATGAACTGAATAGAAATTCATATGTTGAAATAAAATGTTTTATCGTTAAAAATATAATTTTTAACGTGAATGTGAATAAATATTCATTTACAAATCAGATGGTTTGTTTATGTACACCTATTTGAAGGACATTGATTGGGTCGATAAATTTTACACATCGCCCAACTGCACAAATAAAATCTGTGTTTGATTGTTTGAAACCCCACATGGGTGTTGGGATGAAATTTGAAGTTCACTCATCCTGATTAATTAAATATGTCGATCGATTGATTGACAGGCTGTTATGAGCGTTAAATATCTATATTTGATGCTTATACAGTGTAGTGCACTTTGGTTGATGGTTGATTATTTTTCAATGCTATTATATACATGTGTTGTATGAAAATCCATATAATTAACTTTATATGGTAATTGATTGGGCCTCATTCCAATTTAGAAAATAAAGAACAATATAAAATAATGTTCATGTGTTGACTATACTCATCCGTTGATTGTAGTCATGTGTTGAACGAATTATTTTTATAATAAAATTTACATCTTTATCAATATAAAATAAAGGTTCATGTGTTGACTATACTCATCCGTTGATATTAGTCATGTGTTGAACGAATTATTTTTATAATAAAATTTACATCTTTATCAATATAAAATAAAGGTTCATGTGTTGACTATACTCATCCGTTGATATTAGTCATGTGTTGAACGAATTATTTTTATAATAAAATTTACATCTTTATCAATATAAAATAAAGGTTCATGTGTTGACGGTACTCATTCGTTGAGATTAGTCATGTGTTGAACGAAATAATTTAACAAAAATAGTCACACATGGACGGTACTCATTCGTTGAGATTAGTCGTGTGTTGACAAAAAGAAATATTTGAAATAGAATATATAAAGCCGTGTTAAATAGTGATGCGCCATTTTGACGCGAACGATATTTATATCGAATAAAACGATTTCGAAATGAATTGAATATATAACGATTTCGAAATGAATTGAATATATAACGATTTCGAAATGAACGATATATATAACGATTTCGAAATGAATTGAATATATAACGATTTCGATTTGAATTGAATATAAAACGATTTCGAAATGAATTGAATATATAACGATTTCGAAATGAATTGAATATATAACGATTTCGAAATGAATTGAATATATAACGATTTCGAAATGAATTGAATATATAACGATTTCGAAATGAATTGAATGTATAACGATTTCGAAATGAACGATATATATAACGATTTCGAAATGAATTGAATATATAACAATTTCGAAATGAATTGAATATATAACGATTTCGAAATGAATTGAATATATAACGATTTCGATTTGAATTGAATATGAAACGATTTCGAATTGAATGGAATAGAAAACGAAACGAATTTGATTCAAATAGAAAACAAAACGAATTTGGTTTGAATAGGAAATGAATATGAAATGAATAGAAAACCAATTCGAATTGAATTGAAAGCGAATTGAATTGAATTCAAATTGAATTGAAATTTGAATTGAATAGAAATGAATTTTAAAACGAATTTATAAAGGAGAATTCAATTTTGATTTGAATTGAAATAGAAGTTGAAACTGTTTGTGAAACGAATCTAAACTATTTATATAATTCGTTTTAAATAGAAATCGACGAAATATATATTATATATATTATATATATATAATATAATGGCCTGAATAGAACGCGCCGCGCCGCGGCAGTTCGTAAATTTCGACCATTTATTTCAAACGGACATTACGGGAGATCCGACCGTCGGATTCTCCTAAAACCGGAACCGTTGGGTTCGTATCGAAAAGAGCTTTCTAACGAATATTAGAAATTCAAAATCTAACGGTTATATTTGGAGATACGTCCAAATCAAATTCGAAAAAGGTCGCTATAAGTGCAGTTCGATGGCCATTGTTGGAAATCGACTGTATGAGCCTTGATAAAATTATTAAAAATAGTAATAATTTGTATAAAATCATAAGAAATGATTTGGGAAAAATTGGGGTGAAAAACTCCATATTTGAAAAGATAAAAACGGGTTTTTATCGAAATGAACTAGTTTTGAACTAAATTTAAAACCCAATTTTTTTTAAATAAATGAATTAGATTTAAAAAGGGGTTTTAAATAATCGGAATTTCTAATATATTTGATTGGATATAAAATGGGTTTGTCGTGAGCTGTGTTTTAAATAACACCTAGTTCTTTAACCCAGCAAAAGGAGTTTTATTGAATCTGCAATTAGATTGAAATTCGAATTGATAATCTAAATTTCCAAATTTAGAAATTGAGCGAGAATGGAGTATCGCCAGTTTTGCTCCAAAGCGATAGTTAAATCTTTAATTAGATTTGAACGTGAAATGGTAATTAATTTTACCGATAACACAGTGGTGTTAGATATGGAGTATTACCAGTTTTGCTTCATGGGATGAATAGGTTGGGATTGGGAAATAAAATAAATAATTACTTCGTTACGGTTCGCTAATCCCGACTAGTTTAGAAAAACCATTATTTGGTTTGAAACGACATCCAAAGGAAGATTACAGGATAAATTTTAAAGAATTTATCTTGGATAAAATTAATGGGAATCTTTCCCTAAGAATGTGAAATTTAGAAACTAGCTGTAGGTTGGTTAAGAAGAATGGTTTCCTGGATATTGATCTGATGTTGGTTTCGGCCTTCGGGGTTAATGTTTGGGAAATTGTTCTCTTGCTAATTTGCGGTTAGTGACTAATGAATTGGAATGAGGCGTATGTTGTGTTTGCGTAACATTTGTTTTTAATATACGCGGGTTGTTCTGAAAGTCCGGGTTTACACCCATTCTGAATAACCGATTCGACGATATGTCGAAGATGAAGACGGTGGTCGAAGACCGGAAGTCTTCACATCGTTTGGGTAATTACTGACGATCCTGATTGGGCTGTACACCCAAGAGGATGGAAATAGTTGGTGGTCGTCCAGACGTACTTGGAGATGGATGGATATGCGAGGAAAGTGCCTCCGGTTTCGTTCAGACCCAGAACGGACTTGTAAATGGATTGTGTGTCTGACATTGGATTTTATTCTGTGTTGATTGATTTCTATTAAATATATATCTGCTTGGCGGTGGAGAATTTATTCTCTTGCTTAACGCCCTTCTCTGAGACGTACGAGCTTAGAGGTTATATATCGATAGATATCAATCGCATGGCATGAATTGCCTGTGTGGCATGCTGAGTTGCATGGATCAAGGCTTCTGTTGAAAAGCAAAGTCTTGTGGTTGATGATCAAAGCACAGCCTACGTGGTAGCTTTGTGTATAGCGTGTATTCGCGAGCCTCACACCTCGGTATGAGTTAAAAACGGGATACGGACTGCAGGGAGAGCGCACGTTTCTTTCTAGCTTTGGTGGTGTCAGTGACTTACCAGCCCTGACATATATATACTTTTCACCTTTGTGGTTGTTGGATGAGGCGCCTCGATTATAGGTCTGTAAGGACCGGGAAACGTGTGTTCAGGAATAACTAATCCTCTAACGTAAGTGAGGACCGGCCCTGAAGATCCAAGGGTTACCCAGCTTGCGTAGCCCTGGGACATTTGCTAGAGTGTCTCGAACGCGGAGAGGAGCTTGCCCCTTGCCTCGACTCATGATGGAAATCCAATTTCCAATACGTGTATTGCGGTTTTAATTGTAGAACTAGTATGGCGACATGATATATGGTACCCATGCCGTCTATGATTTATATTTATGATTGAAATTGTTTTGACACTATACACTTATTATAGTATCAAATGATTTGTTTTAAACGTACCAAGCATGTTTGGCTATTATAAGGGAAAACCCTATCCTCCGGCTTGCGTTGCATTGTGTGATGGGACCTGGGTCTTATAATAGCTTCATTTTTCGAAAAAGCATTGCGCTGTTTATTCTATGCACTGGTATTCTTGGGAGGAAACCCGTTCCGTGTTATACGGCGTGGTCCCTTGAATTACCATCTTTTAAAATAAAGTTTTAATAACTGTTTTAGTTCTCACACCAGTCACATGACTGACCTGGAGTTTATTGTTTTAACCTAAACTCTGGGTGCCCCTATTTTCCGCACGGGCAGCTAGTAGTTTTGGTCTTGCAGATTTATATTCACAGGATCCTGGTTTACAGCTGGAATGATATCCGGAAAGCTCTGTATCCGTATATCACCATTCAGTTGTGTTTTGTATTATTTTCCGCTGCTATGTAATGTATTGTAATCTCTGATATTTATCGAATGTAATTTGTTCATTTATACTCTGTATATTCTTGTATCTGATGGAATTGTTGTAATATACAATGAAATGTTCTTCTGTTTGTGTTCTGATTTGTCCTGTTCTCAACGTTCAGGGGTTTCGAACGGTCTAGGTCGGTTTAACGACTGATTCGGATCGAGCGAAATTCCAGGCCGTCACATTTGGAAAAAAGAAGTAAAAACAGATTTTTATAAAGGAATTTTTAAACTGATTTTTGGAAAAGGTTTAAACGTCAAAGAGAAAAAGATTTGAACTTTAAAAAGGAAAAAAAATCATATTTTTATATATTGAAAGTCAAAGGAAAAAAAATCATATTTTTTATATATTGAAAGTCGAAGTAAAAATCATATTTTTATATATTGAAAGTCGAAGTAAAAATCATATTTTTATATATTGAAAGTCGAAGTAAAAATCATATTTTTATATATTGAAAGTCGAAGTAAAAATCATATTTTTATATATTGAATAGCATCGTAAAAATTCGATTTTTACATATGTAGAGAATACGGGCGAAAGCGACAAAAGGCGAAGATTTCTATAAAGGAAGTGTCGTGCAGTTGGATAGCTATTGGTGAGATTTCTGTTTTAAAAATATTATATATGTGTGTGAAATGAAAGTGAATAGCTATATATAAATATCTATATATATATATATATATACGCCCCTCGTCCACAAACCATGGACGATATTTATTGGTTGAAATTGTTGTGAAAATTGAATGATTGTTTGGGATTGTTTGTGATTGATATTGGTTGATTGAGGTTGAAAAATACCCATTGTGGTTGAAAAATATTTGGTTGAAACCACATAGGATTAGTTTGTGGAAATGAAATAAATATATACATGCCGCCTGCGTGCGAACTAGATGCATGATCCCCATTGTCAAAAACCGCGAGGTTTTAAGGTAGAGCGAGGAGCCATACTAGGGACGGTGCCGGTGTAACTACCCTGCCGTTATGCTGCTGAAATTTTGAATAATATTTGTGTGTTTGAATTATTTTCATATGCTTAAACTATATTTATTCATTGTATAGAAAACATTCATGTGTTGAATTGATATTCATTTGTTGTTTAGAAATTCATGTGTTGAATGGAATTCATATTTTGAAATAAATTGTTCGATAATAAAAATCACATTTTTATCTATTTCTCTCTGCGGAGGTAAGCGAACAACTTCTTCGAACACATCCGCATAGTTCTTGACAACAGGAATGTCTTTGATGAGGTCAGGAATATTCTCCGTGACTTCAGGAACATTTTCAATTTGGGCTGGAGAAGCATCGAGAGCTGACCAGAAATCCTTTCTATCAGAATTCTGACCTTCACAGGGAATGGTTATATAACTCCCGGATTTAATCTTAGCTCTAACAACTCTCTCGGCACATCTAACCTCTGCTTCATATTTGGTTAACCAATCCAATCCCAAAATAAGATCGAATTCATCAAAGTTCATGACGACATAGATAATAGGGAATTTATAGCAAGAAAAAGAGACGGGTACTGCACAAACCCAACTAAGATTGATGGAACCTCCAACTGGATTTCGGACAGTCATTGGCTCTTTGAGCTTCTTCAAATTCAAATCCAACTTCTTGACTGCACTCTTTGCAATAAAGCTTCGCGACGCGCCTGTGTCAAACAGTACTTTAACTGGAATGAGGTTATCTTTGGAATATAACACAGAAACATATAATAGCAGAACAAAATTAAATAAATACACCAGATATGAACAACAAAATATGCTGGATAAAAGTAATCATCAGAGTTACACAGCATACAGGATCTTACTTAGTACAAATACAGTTCAGCTATACATAAATGTCTACAGCGGAAATAAACAAAATATGTACAATAGGAGCTGAACAGCATAAAAGAAATAAATGATAGAATCCATCTCCAGCTCCAGCTACCCAGAAAGAACCAGCTAAACCTGAATACAAGGCTGCCCGTGTAGAAAAAGGGGCACCCGAGTTTGAAAGTGAAACAAACTACGAGTCAGTCATGAGACTGGTATGAGAAATCCACTCAACACATATATAATTGGCTAATCACAGGACCACGCCACTTTCGTGGAACGGGTTTACTCCATTGGATTGCCAGTGCATTAAAACAAATCTTTCTTTTAAACATCGCTATGCTTTTTATAAAAATGAAGCCGTTATAAGACTCAGTTCCCATCACACAATGCAACGCAAACCGGAGGATAGAGTTTTACCTTATAATGGCCAAAATATGATTGATACGAATAAAACAAAGGCAATTGATATTATTGCTAGTGTCTATATGTTTGAAAACACTTTCAAATCATAACTATCAATCATAGACGGCATGGGTACCATATATCATGTCGCCATATATATATACAATCAAAACCGCACGATGTCGTATTTGGAAATTGGATTTCCGTCATGAACCAAGGCAAAAGATAGTCCTTACCGAATTCGAGACAATCTAGCCTACCATGTCTCAGGATCAGAGCTCGAGTGACCCTAGGAGCGACAGGGCCGGTCCACCGATGTGGATTAAAATGCCTGAGCAATACGTTTCCCCGCCCTTTGGGGCGCAAACGAGCCAACGAATGACTCCATCGGACCCGGATCGTCCGATCAAACCGAGGCGCCTCGCAACAGCAACAACCACATAGGTGAAAAGTATATAAATGTCAGGGCTGGTAGGTCACTGACACCACCCTAGCTAGAAAGAAACGCATGCCCTCCCTGAGGTCTTTCCTCCCGTTTTAGGTTCATACCGGGGTGTGAGGCTCGCGAATTTACGTTATACACAAAGCTACGCCACACAGGCGATGCTTTGATCATCACCACAAGACTTTGCTTTTCAACAGAAGCCCTGATCACTGCATCTTAGCATGCCACACAGGCAATTCATACCGTGCAACTGATGGCTATCAATCACACTGAACAAATCCCAATGTCGGACACACAGTCCATTTACAAGTCCGTTCTGGGTCTGAACGAAACCGGAGGCACTAAATACCTCGCAAACCCATCGATCAACACGTACGTCTGAACGATCACCACTCATTATCCATATTTCGGGATGCCTCCCAATCAGGACCTCGGTTACCATCCAAACGAGGTGAAGATCTCCGGTCTTCGACCACCGTCTTTATCTTCGACTTTCAATCGTCGGTCAATTATTTGAAATGAGAATTAACTCGGCCTTCTCAAATAATTCACGTATATTTAGAATTTCAATTCGATTTATTTCAATGGTTAAATTATTCGACAACACCAATTTTGTTCTTTAATGTAATTTTCACACCAAACACATTCAACCATCAAATATCACATAAATCAAGCAAATTCAGTTTATTTCTATTCCATATCGCTTATGATATTTTATAACGATTTATCGCTATTTTTATTTATTTTAAAATAGCCATTTTATTCAAAACGACGCTTCGGGCCATAAGGCGGCCGTGGCGCTGTTTTTCTTCAGATTTGATTTACACATATCTGAAAATCTAACCGTTGGATCTTCACAAAATTTACATCATTAGAAAGGTCTTTTCAAAACGAACCCAACGGTTCCAGTTTCGGGAAAATCCGACGGTCGGATCTCCCGGTACAATCGTTTGAAGTTTCGATTTCAAAATACGAACTACAGCGTCGTTATTCGATTAAGTATAATTCTATTTATATTTAAATATAAATATAATCGATTCTGGCGCTGTTTTTCTTCAAATTTGAATTAAACATTCCAGACAATCCAACCGTTGGATTTTTACAAGGTTGGTGCCGTTGGGAAGATATTTCCAAGGCGAACCCGACGGTTGAGGTTTCGGGAAAATCCAATGGTCGGATTTCCCGCACTAGTCGTTTGAAATCACGGATTCAAAATACGAACTGCACGGCTTCGTTTCGTTTTAATTTTATTTATATTTATATAGTTATATAAATATAGTTCATTCAACAATTCCAATATCGTTTTAACTTCAAATATTTTTCTAACGCCTTAAATTTTGTAAAAATTTCGCCATAACCTCCCCTGCACCGGGAGCATCGGGAAATCGCAAATAGCGTCCCGGTCCTTCTAATCTCAAAAAGAAAAAGAAAAAGCCAAGCGGCTAGCCAACAGGCTCAAAATCATCACCCAAACAAATCAGTAAATATGTACCTATTTGTCGGGCACAAAATTTTATTCCTCTTCTCTAGCCCCTTTGCTATAACCTGTTCAAATGAATATTGCATGTACATATATATACAGTTCTTATCATTTATCAATTTCTATTCAACTTCATATTTGATTTCTATTTGGTTTAAAAACACCATTCATTCTAATGTTACATAAATAGGTGCAAATCATTTCATTAGCTAATTAATGAATATTTCATCTCATATATGTTTACTTTGAACAAGTGGCTATTTTTAACACTTCACATTTCAACGATTACTGCATACAATAAAAATGTGATTTTTATTGTAAAACAATTCATTTCAAAACACTATTTTTCTATATAGTTCATATAGTCGATAAAAGGTGATTTTTATTATCAAACGATTTATTTCAAAATATGAATACCATTCAACACATGAATTTCTAAACAACGAATGAATATCAATTCAACACATGAATGTTTTCTATAGTTTCTATATATAGATAAAAATGCGATTTTTATTATCGAACAATTTATTTCAAAATATGAATACCATTCAACACATGAATTTCTAAACAACGAATGAATATCAATTCAACACATGAATGTTTTCTATAGTTTCTATATATAGATAAAAATGTGATTTTTATTATCGAACAATTTATTTCAAAATATGAATACCATTCAACACATGAATTTCTAAACAACGAATGAATATCAATTCAACACATGAATGTTTTCTATAGTTTTTATATATAGATAAAAATGTGATTTTTATTATTAAACGATTCATTTCAAAATATGAATACCATTCAACACATGAATTTCTAAACAACGAATGAATATCAATTCAACACATGAATGTTTTCTATACAATGAATAAATATAGTTTAAGCATATGAAAATAATTCAAACACACAAATATTATTCAAAATTTCGGCAGCATAACGGCAGGGTAGTTACACCGGCACCGTCCCTAGTACGGCTCCTCGCTCTACCTTAAAACCTCGCGGTTTTTGACAATGGGAATCATGCATCTAGTTCGCACGCAGGCGGCATGTATATATTTATTTCATTTCCACAAACTAATCCTATGTGGTTTCAACCAAATATTTTTCAACCACAAACGGGTATTTTTCAACCGCAATCAACCAATATCAATCACAAACAATCCCAAACAATCATTCGCTATCAATCAATTTCCACAACAATTTCAACCAATAAATATCGTCCATGGTTTGTGGACGAGGGGCGTATATATATATAGATATATATTTATATATAGCAATTCATTTTCATATCAACACATATAAAATATTTTTAAATTAGAAATCTCACCAATAGCTATCCAACTGCACGACACTTCACTTATAGAAATCTTCGCCTTTTGTCGCTTTCGCCCGTATTCTCTACATATGTAAAAATAGAATTTTTTACTATGCTATTCAATATATAAAAATCGAATTTTGACTTCGCTATTCAATATATAAAAATATGATTTTTACTTCGACTTTCAACATATAAAAATATGATTTTTACTTTTGCAAGTTCAAATCTTTTTCTACTAAAAGATTAAACCTTTTTCCTATTTTAAAGTTCAAAATAAAATCAGTTTTTCTCTTTTATAAAAATGCAGTTTTTATTTTTTTTTAAAATGCAGTTTTTATCTTTTTCAAATGCAATTTTTATCTTTTTTTTAAAAATGCAGTTTTTATCTTTATAAAATGCAGTTTTAGTTTCTTCTTAAAAAAAACAGTTTTAAAATTCTTTTAAAAATTCAGTTTTAAAGTTCTAACAAATCAGTTTTTTTTTTCCTTTTATAAAATCTGTTTTTACATTATTTAAAAATCCAGTTTTCAGTTTCTTTTTAAAAAAAACAGTTTTTAAAATCTTTTATAAAATCTGTTTTTAAAATCTTTTTAAATCAGTTTTACTTTTTTTTTTTTTAAAATTCTGTTTTTAAAACTCTTTAAAAATCAATTTTAAAAACTCATAAAAAATCAGTTTATGCAACCACAAAAAAAAACAGTTTTTAAATTCTAAAACAAAATCAGTTTTTAATTTCTAAAATAAAATCAGTTTTTAAAATACTATAAAGATCAGTTAAACAAACAAGAAAAAACTTACAGAGGGGGGGTCGATGTCAGGGTCGGCGGTGGTCTTCTCGAGGGTGGCGCTCGGGGTTTGGTGGCGTCGCGATGGGATTCGACGGGGGGGGGGGGGGGGGGGCGATGGCTTCGAGGAGTTCGAACGGGGTGGCGATGTCTTCGGGTCTTCGAGGTGGCGGCTTGGAGTTCTTCGTCGGCGTCGAGACGAGGGGGGCGGCTCCGAGGGTTCAGGCGGCGGCTTTTATTCGCCTTAGGTTTTTTTTTTTTTTTTTTTTTGTTTCTGAAGAATGAAATCGGGGGGGGGGGGCCAGGAAGAAGATAAAGGGGAGGGAGGGAATTAAAATTATTTTATTATTTAATTTCGCAAAAAGGTTGACTTTTACATATGACCTCGAAACGAGGCCCACCGCCTGTCGTCCATAGCGTTTTACCCCCATTCCGAACACAATGGGATATGTATCGCAAGCTGATTTGATCGTTACAATCAGTTTCCTTTTGAATTTTTATTTAAATCACTATATTGAATTTTAAACGCACATTTCAAATTACCGGGGTCACATACTAACTAGAAAAATTCTAGAAAAATATTTTCTAGCTTCGTATTGACGATACGGTCCTAACAAAACTAGTTTCGTCGAATTCTGAGACCGTTTGTAAAATGGCCAATTTCCAGTCGATTAAAATCAACTAAAACTGGTCAAACGCGTTTTCCTTTGCCACGCTCACATATTGATTCGAAAAATTATGAAATTTGAAACCTAGCAATAACTTGACACTGCGGATCTAACAAAAGTGGTTTCATCCAAATCCGAGGTCGTTTGCAAAATGTCCATTTTTAAGGGCCTGAATTCCATAGCGACTATTCAGAATTTTCAACTGGACATATCTTTTGATTCCCGCTATCAAATTTCGATTGGTCGAATCCGTTAGAAAGATATTCATTAACAGATTTAAATATTTTTGGTTTCACTAAAATCCGGATTGTTTTGCACCCGGTATATTCAATTGAAGTTTGAAATCGAATTATCGAACTACCGCGCCATTTTCAATTCTATATATAATTATAATTAATTATATTCGTTTTCAAATGTCGATTCAAACCCAGATTTCATCGCCATTATCTAAAATATTTATTTTAAATATTTAAAGTCCATTATTTTAGCCAATTTAAAATTTTTAAATTGGTTCAGATTTTCTGGGTCGTTACAATCTCCCCCACTTAAAACTTTTCGTCCCCGAAAAGGAATAAAGTCGAAAGTGGTTTGATAAATCTACGATCTCACAATACAACAACCAATTTGTTTCTAATATTCAGAGTATGGAATAAACAATGCACATCCATGGGAAGAAAATAGCAACAGAATAGAGAATTAAATGGTAATGCAAGGTAAGGTAAATGTACCTTGCACCAGAGTCAATCAGAGATATCTACTCGGCATCTAGGATAAGCTTTCTGAATGCTGTCCTCAGTTTCCCAAGTACAATCTCGCGGATCTCCACTCCATTGCACTTTGACTAAGTGAACCTTCTTGCTCCTCAGCTCTTTGGTTTCTTTGCCGATAATCTTTAGCGGCTCTCGCCTCACGGCTAATTCTGGCGTAATTTCAATATCCTGCTGAGCTGCTTCTTCCACGATCAAGTCTGGATCATGAACGTGTTTTCGAAGTTGAGATATATGAAATACATCATGCACTCCAGGCAACCAGTCAGGCAGTTTGACCCTATAAGCGAGAGTTCCAATCCGTTCCAGAATAGGAAACGGACCAATAAATTTAGGCGCTAACTTTCCAGTTTTACCGAACCTGATAACTCCTCTCATCGGCGATACTTTCAAATATACATAGTCGCCAACTTCGAAGGATATATCTCTTCTTCTTTTATCAGCATAGCTCTTTTGTCGGCTTTGAGCGGCGAGTAATCGCTTCTTAATAAAATCGACTTTGTCGGCCGCTTCTCGAATCATATCGGGGCCCAACACAAGTCTATTTCCAGGCTCGACCCAACAAGCAGGAGATCGGCACGGTCTACCATACAATGCTTCGAATGGCGACATTGTCAGACTCGCCTGGTAGCTGTTGTTATAAGAGAATTCAGCCAAATGCAGATGGTCTTCCCATGATCCACCGAAGTCTAGAATACAAGCCCGCAATAGATCTTCTAAAATGCGATTCACCCTCTCAGTCTGACCGTCTGTCTGAGGATGATAAGCGGTGCTCAGGTTTAACTTCGTTCCCAGCTCGACTTGAAATGCTTCCCAGAATTTGCTAGTGAATATTGTATCCCTATCACTGACTATACTGAGTGGCACTCCATGTAGTCTAACTATTTCCCTGAAGTACATCTGCGCCAGACTCTGAGCGGTTCTGTTTGATCTGACAGGTATGAAATGGGCGGTCTTCGTGAAACGATCTACGATCACCCAAATACTATCATTTCCTTTTCTGGTTCTGGGCAAACCATCAATGAAATCCATAGAAATATGTTCCCACTTCCAGCCAGGAACTTCTAGCGGTTGTAATAATCCAGCCAATTTCTGTTGGTCACTTTTGACTAGCTGGCAGGTGGGGCATCGGCTTACATATAAAGAAATGTCCCTTTTCATCGACTTCCACCAGAAAGTGCGTTTAATGTCGTTATACATTTTGCTTACTCCCGGATGGATACTGAGTTTTGACTTGTGGCATTCATCCAGTACTTCCTTTCGAAGTTCAGGAATGTTAGGGACACAGATTCGGCCTTTGAGCCTTAGAATCCCCTCATTATCAACTTGAAACCTCGAGGGTTCGCCTTGTTGAATTATCCCCCTGATCTTCTGAATGAAGTGATCATCCTCTTGAAGAGCAGATATCTTATCTAGCAATGAAGTCGTGATAATAAAACTGGCGATCATTACATTCTTTCTGCTTAACGCATCGGCCACGACATTGGCTTTTCCTGGAGTATATATAATTTCGAAGTCATATGCTGCAAGAAACTCCAGCCAGCGTTGCTGTCTCAGATTTAAGTCCTTCTGAGTGAACAGATACTTTAACGACTGGTGATCTGTAAACAGTTCAAATCTCTCGCCCAGAAGATAGTGTCTCCAGATTTTCAAAGAGAATATGATAGCCAATAACTCAAGATCATGAGTTACATAGTTTTTCTCGTGTGGCTTAAGTTGACGGCTAGCATAAGCAATTACTTGGCCTCTTTGCATTAACACTGCGCCAAGGCCTTCTCTAGAAGCATCAGTCCATACTTTTAAATCTTGGTTGCCATCGATGATGGTTAACACTGGAGCAGTTGTCAACCTTAACTTTAGCTCTTTGAAAGCCTCCTCACTCTCTTGAGTCCATTTGAACTTAGAATGCTTCTTTTTAAGCTTCGTTAAGTGGCCAGATATCTTAGAAAAGTCTTTAACGAACTTCCGGTAATAGCTAGCCAATCCGAGAAAACTGCGGACTTCAGCGGGAGTACTGGGCTGTTTCCAATTCTGGATAGCTGTGATTTTACTTGGATCCACAGCAATTCCTTCTTTCGATACAACGTGGCCCAGAAATTTTACTTCATCTTGCCAGAAGATACATTTGGAAAATTTGGCTTTTAATACATTCCGTCTGAGAATTTCTAACACTTGTTCCAGATGCTTTTCATGTTCGGCCTTTGATTTAGAGAAGATTAGAATATCATCAATAAAAACCAGAACAAATTTATTCAAAACTCCCCTGAATACTCTGTTCATCAGATCGACGAAGTAGGCAGGAGCGTTACATGAGCCGAACGGCATTACTAACCACTCGTAGAATAAGTCGGGGCCTCTGAACGCTGTCATTGGAACACACTCTTCGGCAATTCGAAGTTGATGGAAGCCTGTAGCTAGGTCCATTCGTGAAAATACTTGTGCTCCATTTAATCGATCCAACAAATCATCAATCCGCGGCAATGGATACTTGTTCTTTATTGTCTGCTTGTTCAGATCACGATAATCTACACATAGGCGTAGAGTACCATCAGATTTTGGGACAAACACCACTGCTGCACCCCAATCAGAGAAACTAGGCCTGATCAGACCTTTCCATACTAGTTGTCTTGTTTGATTGTCCAATTCCTCCTTCTCTTTCAAGGACATTCTTCGAATAGCGTGAACTACCGGCCTTGCGTTGGGAATCAAAGCAATCTTGAAATCTATTTCTCTTTGCGGAGGTAAGCGAACAACTTCTTCGAACACATCCGCATAGTTCTTGACGACAGGAATATCTTTAATGAGGTCAGGAATATTCTCAGTGATTTCAGGGATATTTTCTATTTGGGCTGGAGAAACATCGAGAGCTGACCAGAAATCTTTTCTATTTGAAGTCGGGCCTTCACATGGTATGGTTATATAATTCCCCGATTGGGCCTTTGCTTTAACCACTCTCTCGGCGCATTTAACTTCAGCTTCATATTTGGTTAGCCAATCCAATCCCAGAATAAGATCGAATTCATTAAAATTCATGATGATAGAGACAATGGGGAATTTATAGCAAGAAAAAGAGACGGGCACTGCACAAATCCAACTGAGATTGATGGAACCTCCAACTGGATTTTGCACCATCATTGGTTCTTTGAGCTTCTTCAAATTCAAATCCAGTTTCTTGACTGCACTCTTTGCGATAAAGCTTCGTGACGCGCCTGTGTCAAACAGTACTTTAACTGGAATGTTTTTGACATTGAGCGTGCCTTCTAAAACATCATACCTTTCCTGAGTAGACGAGGATGCAAGTATTTCTGCCACTTCATTCACTTGTACCGCTTCAGATTTCTGAGATAGCGGGCAGTTCTTTGAAAGATGACCAGATTGATGACATTGACTGCACTTCCTATACTCTAGGAAATTCATCCCGGATTTAGACCCGCCATCCTTTCGTCTGTTCGAAGATCTGCAGTTTCTCATCGAATGCCCTTGTTGATCACACTTAAGGCATACGATTGGCTTTACCTTTTTCTGATTGATCTTTGGCCTCTTCATGACTTCAGCCTTCGTGCTGACCTCAGGCTGCATATTTGCCTCTGGGCTATCAGCTTCAAATTTTCTTTTGCTGCTAGAGCTAATTTCTTCTTCGTCTTGCAACATTCCTTTCTTGTCGAGATCTTCGTACTGATAAGCCATGCATATCATTTCTGAGAAAGGAAGCTTCACATGCCCCAATACTTTATTCTGGTATTTCCTTTGAAGGCCATGAATAAATCTCAGATTTTTCCTCTTTTGGTCTTGAATTAGATGAGGAGCAAAGTGAGCAAGTTCGTTGAATTTCTTATGATATTCTGGGATGGTCATGTCACCTTGTATTAGATAAGAAAATTCATCACATAGTCGCTCAATCGCTTCGGGAGGAGTAAATCTTTCTAAGAAAATCCCTTTGAATCTGTCCCAGGTGATATCACCTTCTGGATTATTCTCTATAACCGAATCCCACCAGAACAAAGCTTCATCTTTGAGAGCCCAGGAGGCCAGCAATCTTTTCTGGTTATCCTTAAGCTTTAATGCTTCGAAGATTTTCTCAGCCGAACGAATCCAAGCTTGTGTCTTCATAATAGATTCTTCACCAGAGAACGGTATTCCACCCATATTTCGATATTTGATTAATAGGGCCTCAATATCCGGTTCTGCATTCCTTCTGTTTCTGACACTCATTTTCTAGTACTTCTGCAAATGGCAGATCAAGTGTCAGGTCACAGAAAAGGTATTTTAAAATATAGAAACACATACTTCAAATGTAAATGTGTCTATCAAGGTGTAATTTCATTCTGCTTTACTCATACTAGGATATTACTGATCCTATCTGTATAGAGTTACCCGTCCTAGAACACTACTGGTTCTATTTCTGACGAGTTCGTTCAAATGTTATATTCCAGAACTAAGCTTAACCAAAGCTCTGATACCACGTTGAGACGACCCGATTTCCCGTTCTCACGGAAACAAGGTTATCTTTGGAATATAACACAGAAACATATAATAGCAGAACAGAATTAAATAAATACACCAGATATGAACAACAAAATATGCTGGATAAAAGTAATCATCATAGTTACACAGCATACAGGATCTTACTTAGTACAAATACAGTTCAGCTATACATAAATGTCTACAGCGGAAATAAACAAAATATGTACAATAGGAGCTGAACAGCATAAAAGAAATAAATGATAGAATCCATCTCCAGCTCCAGCTATCCAGAAAGAACCAGCTAAACCTGAATACAAGGCTGCCCGTGTAGAAAAAGGGGCACCCGAGTTTGAAAGTGAAACAAACTACGAGTCAGTCATGGGACTGGTATGAGAAATCCACTCAACACATATATAATTGGCTAATCACAGGACCACGCCACTTTCGTGGAACGGGTTTACTCCATTGGATTGCCAGTGCATTAAAACAAATCTTTCTTTTAAACATCGCTATGCTTTTTATAAAAATGAAGCCGTTATAAGACTCAGTTCCCATCACACAATGCAACGCAAACCGGAGGATAGAGTTTTACCTTATAATGGCCAAAATATGATTGATACGAATAAAACAAAGGCAATTGATATTATTGCTAGTGTCTATATGTTTGAAAACACTTTCAAATCATAACTATCAATCATAGACGGCATGGGTACCATATATCATGTCGCCATATATATATACAATCAAAACCGCACGATGTCGTATTTGGAAATTGGATTTCCGTCATGAACCAAGGCAAAAGATAGTCCTTACCGAATTCGAGACAATCTAGCCTACCATGTCTCAGGATCAGAGCTCGAGTGACCCTAGGAGCGACAGGGCCGGTCCACCGATGTGGATTAAAATGCCTGAGCAATACGTTTCCCCGCCCTTTGGGGCGCAAACGAGCCAACGAATGACTCCATCGGACCCGGATCGTCCGATCAAACCGAGGCGCCTCGCAACAGCAACAACCACATAGGTGAAAAGTATATAAATGTCAGGGCTGGTAGGTCACTGACACCACCCTAGCTAGAAAGAAACGCATGCCCTCCCTGAGGTCCTTCCTCCCGTTTTAGGTTCATACCGGGGTGTGAGGCTCGCGAATTTACGTTATACACAAAGCTATGCCACACAGGCGATGCTTTGATCATCACCACAAGACTTTGCTTTTCAACAGAAGCCCTGATCACTGCATCTTAGCATGCCACACAGGCAATTCATACCGTGCAACTGATGGCTATCAATCACACTGAACAAATCCCAATGTCGGACACACAGTCCATTTACAAGTCCGTTCTGGGTCTGAACGAAACCGGAGGCACTAAATACCTCGCAAACCCATCGATCAACACGTACGTCTGAACGATCACCACTCATTATCCATATTTCGGGATGCCTCCCAATCAGGACCTCGGTTACCATCCAAACGAGGTGAAGATCTCCGGTCTTCGACCACCGACTTTATCTTCGACTTTCAATCGTCGGTCAATTATTTGAAATGAGAATTAACTCGGCCTTCTCAAATAATTCACGTATATTTAGAATTTCAATTCGATTTATTTCAATGGTTAAATTATTCGACAACACCAATTTTGTTCTTTAATGTAATTTTCACACCAAACACATTCAACCATCAAATATCACATAAATCAAGCAAATTCAGTTTATTTCTATTCCATATCGCTTATGATATTTTATAACGATTTATCGCTATTTTTATTTATTTTAAAATAGCCATTTTATTCAAAACGACGCTTCGGGCCATAAGGCGGCCGTGGCGCTGTTTTTCTTCAGATTTGATTTACACATATCTGAAAATCTAACCGTTGGATCTTCACAAAATTTACATCATTAGAAAGGTCTTTTCAAAACGAACCCAACGGTTCCAGTTTCGGGAAAATCCGACGGTCGGATCTCCCGGTACAATCGTTTGAAGTTTCGATTTCAAAATACGAACTGCAGCGTCGTTATTCGATTAAATATAATTCTATTTATATTTAAATATAAATATAATCGATTCTGGCGCTGTTTTTCTTCAAATTTGAATTAAACATTCCAGACAATCCAACCGTTGGATTTTTACAAGGTTGGTGCCGTTGGGAAAATATTTCCAAGGCGAACCCGACGGTTGAGGTTTCGGGAAAATCCAATGGTCGGATTTCCCGCACTAGTCGTTTGAAATCACGGTTTCAAAATACGAACTGCACGGCTTCGTTTCGTTTTAATTTTATTTATATTTATATAGTTATATAAATATAGTTCATTCAACAATTCCAATATCGTTTTAACTTCAAATATTTTTCTAACGCCTTAAATTTTGTAAAAATTTCGCCATAACCTCCCCTGCACCGGGAGCATCGGGAAATCGCAAATAGCGTCCCGGTCCTTCTAATCTCAAAAAGAAAAAGAAAAAGCCAAGCGGCTAGCCAACAGGCTCAAAATCATCACCCAAACAAATCAGTAAATGTGTACCTATTTGTCGGGCACAAAATTTTATTCCTCTTCTCTAGCCCCTTTGCTATAACCTGTTCAAATGAATATTGCATGTACATATATATACAGTTCTTATCATTTATCAATTTCTATTCAACTTCATATTTGATTTCTATTTGGTTTAAAAACACCATTCATTCTAATGTTACATAAATAGGTGCAAATCATTTCATTAGCTAATTAATGAATATTTCATCTCATATATGTTTACTTTGAACAAGTGGCTATTTTTAACACTTCACATTTCAACGATTACTGCATACAATAAAAATGTGATTTTTATTGTAAAACAATTCATTTCAAAACACTATTTTTCTATATAGTTCATATAGTCGATAAAAGGTGATTTTTATTATCAAACGATTTATTTCAAAATATGAATACCATTCAACACATGAATTTCTAAACAACGAATGAATATCAATTCAACACATGAATGTTTTCTATAGTTTCTATATATAGATAAAAATGCGATTTTTATTATCGAACAATTTATTTCAAAATATGAATACCATTCAACACATGAATTTCTAAACAACGAATGAATATCAATTCAACACATGAATGTTTTCTATAGTTTCTATATATAGATAAAAATGTGATTTTTATTATCGAACAATTTATTTCAAAATATGAATACCATTCAACACATGAATTTCTAAACAACGAATGAATATCAATTCAACACATGAATGTTTTCTATAGTTTTTATATATAGATAAAAATGTGATTTTTATTATTAAACGATTCATTTCAAAATATGAATACCATTCAACACATGAATTTCTAAACAACGAATGAATATCAATTCAACACATGAATGTTTTCTATACAATGAATAAATATAGTTTAAGCATATGAAAATAATTCAAACACACAAATATTATTCAAAATTTCGACAGCATAACGGCAGGGTAGTTACACCGGCACCGTCCCTAGTACGGCTCCTCGCTCTACCTTAAAACCTCGCGGTTTTTGACAATGGGAATCATGCATCTAGTTCGCACGCAGGCGGCATGTATATATTTATTTCATTTCCACAAACTAATCCTATGTGGTTTCAACCAAATATTTTTCAACCACAAACGGGTATTTTTCAACCGCAATCAACCAATATCAATCACAAACAATCCCAAACAATCATTCGCTATCAATCAATTTCCACAACAATTTCAACCAATAAATATCGTCCATGGTTTGTGGACGAGGGGCGTATATATATATAGATATATATTTATATATAGCAATTCATTTTCATATCAACACATATAAAATATTTTTAAATTAGAAATCTCACCAATAGCTATCCAACTGCACGACACTTCACTTATAGAAATCTTCGCCTTTTGTCGCTTTCGCCCGTATTCTCTACATATGTAAAAATAGAATTTTTACTATGCTATTCAATATATAAAAATCGAATTTTGACTTCGCTATTCAATATATAAAAATATGATTTTTACTTCGACTTTCAACATATAAAAATATGATTTTTACTTTTGCAAGTTCAAATCTTTTTCTACTAAAAGATTAAACCTTTTTCCTATTTTAAAGTTCAAAATAAAATCAGTTTTTCTCTTTTATAAAAATGCAGTTTTTATTTTTTTTAAAAATGCAGTTTTTATCTTTTTCAAATGCAATTTTTATCTTTTTTTTAAAAATGCAGTTTTTATTTTTATAAAAAAAAATGCAGTTTTTATCTTTATAAAATGCAGTTTTAGTTTCTTCTTAAAAAAAACAGTTTTAAAATTCTTTTAAAAATTCAGTTTTAAAGTTCTAACAAATCAGTTTTTTTTTTCTTTTATAAAATCTGTTTTTACATTATTTAAAAATCCAGTTTTCAGTTTCTTTTAAAAAAAACAGTTTTAAAATCTGTTTTTAAAATCTTTTTAAATCATTTTTACTTTCTTTTTTTTTTTAAATTCTATTTTTAAAACTCTTTAAAAATCAATTTTAAAAACTCATAAAAAATCAGTTTATGCAACCACAAAAAAAAACAGTTTTTAAATTCTAAAACAAAATCAGTTTTTAATTTCTAAAATAAAATCAGTTTTTAAAATACTATAAAGATCAGTTAAACAAACAAGAAAAAACTTACAGAGGGGGGGGGTCGATGTCAGGGTCGGCGGTGGTCTTCTCGAGGGTGGCGCTCGGGGTTTGGTGGCGTCGCGATGGGATTCGACGGGGGGGGGGGGGGGGGATGGCTTCGAGGAGTTCGAACGGGGTGGCGATGGCTTCGGGTCTTCGAGGTGGCGGCTTGGAGTTCTTCGTCGGCGTCGAGACGAGGGGGGCGGCTCCGAGGGTTCAGGCGGCGGCTTTTATTCGCCTTAGGTTTTCTTTTTTTTTTCTTTTTTTCTTTTTTTTTTGTTTCTGAAGAATGAAATCGGGGGGGGGGGGCAGGAAGAAGATAAAGGGGAGGGAGGGAATTAAAATTATTTTATTATTTAATTATTTAATTTCGCAAAAAGGTTGACTTTACATATGACCTCGAAACGAGGCCCACCGCCTGTCGTCCATAGCGTTTTACCCCCATTCCGAACACAATGGGATATGTATCGCAAGCTGATTTGATCGTTACAATCAGTTTCCTTTTGAATTTTTATTTAAATCACTATATTGAATTTTAAACGCACATTTCAAATTACCGGGGTCACATACTAACTAGAAAAATTCTAGAAAAATATTTTCTAGCTTCGTATTGACGATACGGTCCTAACAAAACTAGTTTCGTCGAATTCTGAGACCGTTTGTAAAATGGCCAATTTCCAGTCGATTAAAATCAACTGAAACTGGTCAAACGCGTTTTCCTTTGCCACGCTCACATATTGATTCGAAAAATTATGAAATTTGAAACCTAGCAATAACTTGACACTGCGGATCTAACAAAAGTGGTTTCATCCAAATCCGAGTCGTTTGCAAAATGTCCATTTTTAAGGGCCTGAATTCCATAGCGACTATTCAGAATTTTCAACTGGACATATCTTTTGATTCCCGCTATCAAATTTCGATTGGTCGAATCCGTTAGAAAGATATTCATTAACAGATTTAAATATTTTTGGTTTCACTAAAATCCGGATTGTTTTGCACCCGGTATATTCAATTGAAGTTTGAAATCGAATTATCGAACTACCGCGCCATTTTCAATTCTATATATAATTATAATTAATTATATTCGTTTTCAAATGTCGATTCAAACCCAGTTTTCATCGCCATTATCTAAAATATTTATTTTAAATATTTAAAGTCCATTATTTTAGCCAATTTAAAAATTTTAAATTGGTTCAGATTTTCTGGGTCGTTACATTATCTCCGAGGCGCGAGATCGATTTTCATTATATCTGGTGGACAATGCAAAGCCAGTTGCATTACCAGTGCGCCATATGGCCTCGAGGGAAAGGAAGGAGCTGAGTAAGCAAGTAGGGGAGCTACTTGAGGAATGATTTATCAGAAAAAGCATACCTGAATGGGGTGCTCCAATTGTATTTGCAACTAAGACGGATGGTTCGCTTCGTTTATGTGTGGACTGTAGAGAATTGAACAAATTCACAAAGAAGAATAGGCACCCACTTCCGATGATAGACGACTTGTTTGACCAACTTATCAGGGCCTCGGTATTTTCTCAGTTAGACTTGGCCATGGGGTTTCATCAGTTGAGGGTGACTGAGGGCGGCATAGATAAGACTGCTTTTAGGACTCCAGATGGTTTATTTGAATGGCTAGTTATGCCTTTTGGGTTGACGAATGCACCCGCCTATTTTGTTGATCAAATGTGTAGGGTGTTTCTAAAAAAAATTGTCGTGGTCTTTGTTGACGATATTTTGATCTTCTCCAAAAGCGAAGAAGAGCATGCCCAACATTTGAGAGAAGTCATGAAAACTCTCTGTGCGCATTAGATTAAGACGAAATTCTCCAAATTCCATTTTTGGAGAATAGAGGTGAGATTCAGGGCATGTTGTCTCCAAAGAAGGAATAGCTTTAGATCCCGCAAAGGTGGTTGCAGTGCAAGATTGGCAGGTTCCTAAAAATGCAACAGAGGTGAGGAGATTTCTTGGATTGGTAAGTTATTATAGGAAGTTCATTAAGGACTTCGCAAAAATATCAGCCCCACTCACCAAGCTGACAAAGAAGAATTTGACGTTTTCATGGGATATAGATTGTGATGTTGCTTTCCAATGACTGAAGAAGGCTCTGACAACAGCCCCAGTCTTGACCTTGTCTGATGGGAGTAAAGTGTTTACCGTTTACACTGATCGTGTGGTATAGGGCTTGGTGCAGTTTTGATGCAAGAAGGGAAAGTGGTGTGTTATGGGGGTAGACTGTTGAGAGTTCATGAGAAGAACTACCCCACCCGTGATCTAGAGCTAGCTTCCATAGTAGTCGTGCTTAAGATGTGGCGCCATTATTTACTTGGAGAGAAGTTCGAGTTATATACCGATCATAAATCTCTCAAGTCAACGGTGGATGGAGTTCCTAGCTTCTTATGATGTTGAGATTGCTTATACCCCTGGCATGGGTGATGTGGGGGCAGACGCACTAAGTTGGCAAAGGATGGCCTTGAGTCCTCTGTTTGTGGAGAGGAAGAGCTTGGAGTTCATATTAGCTTTTGATTTTACACTCTCCATCGAGGTTTTGCCTGATTTATTTGCATCCTTGGAGATACGACCAACTCTTATGGATCAGATAGGAGCTTCACAGCAAGGTGACCCACAGATTTTAGACATCATGGAAAAGCTCAGAAAAGGGGAGACTTCTAGTCACCACAGTAGATATGCCATAGGTGAAAAGGGTGGTTGCGACGAGATGGAAGGCTTTGTGTTCCTCAAACTGGAAGCTTGATAAAGGCAGTCCTAGAAGAAGCCCACCATTCTAAGATGACCATTCATCCAAGCGGTGATAAAATGTACAGAGACATGAAGGGGGTTTTCTTTTGGGCTCGGATGAAGAAAGAAGTGGCAGAGTTTGTTTCTCAATGTTTAGTTTGCCAGCAAGTTAAAGCTGAGCAAAAGAGGCCCGATGACTTACTCCATACTTTGGAGGTTCCTCAGTGGAAATAGGAGAGCGTCTCTATGGATTTCATAGATGGTTTGCCTAGATCAAAGAAAGGCAACACCGGTATCTAGGTTATGGTAGAGAGAGTCACTAAGAGCGCTCACTTTATTCCAGTTAAAAGTAAGAGGACGACATCATGGTTGTCAGCAATTTATATTCGGGAAATAGTTCGTCTTCATGGAGTACCTTCCAGCATCGTAAGCGATCGTGATCCCATCTTCACCTATGAATTTTGGAGGAGCTTGCAAGAAGAATTAGGTACGCAGTTGTGTTTGAGAACCGCTTATCATCCTCAGACCGATAGACAGACGGAGAGGGTGAATAGAATTCTTAAAGATCTTTTAAGGATGTGTATCCTAGACTTCGGAGGGACTTGGGAAGAGCACCTTCCTTTAGTAGAGTTTGCATATAACAACAGCTATCAATCCAACATCGGCATGGCACCCTTCGAAGCATTGTATGGACGACCCTGTAGATTGCCAATTTGTTGGTGGGAATCTATAGAAAGATTATTACTTGGACCAGATATGGTTAGAGAAACGTCCGAGAAGATTGATCTTATTCGACGGCGGATGAAGACAGCTCAAGATAGGCAGAAATCCTATGTAGACAAGAGAAGGACTGACATCGAATTTGAAGTGGGAGACTTAGTTTTTATCAAAGTATCACCTCTGAGTAATGTGGTTCGCTTCGGATCTATAGGAAAGTTGGCACCTAGCTTTGTGGGACCATTTCCCATAACCGAGAGGATTGGCCAAATGGCCTATAGAGTAAAGCTCCCAGAAAATCTATCCGGCGTTCATGATGTTTTTCATGTTTTTCATCTGCGGAAGTGCTTGCATGACACCGTAGAAATAGTTGAGCTGAGTGTATTGGAAGAAGTAGAAGTGGAATGGGAAGCGACAGTCAGGCGAGTCCCTACCCGTATTCTTGGATCAGAAGTTATGAAGCTACGCAATAATGAGATCAAATTGATAAAGGTTCAATGGGGAGATAACCCAGAGGATGCGACTTGGGAGACCGAAGCCAAGATTAATGCTTCATACCCTTTTCTTTTCAAGGGTATGTTCTTAACTCCTTTTTCCAAAGTTTTATCTATGCTTGTTTCTATCATTTGAATATATCTTAACCATAGTATTTTCGACCTTCAGATAGGAATCCTATGGATTTAAACATGTGTTTGAGACATGTTATATTTAATGGATGCAAGTGGATGCAAGTGTTTGCTAGTGGCTGCCTGTGAGTGCATATACACACACATTAGGCACTAGATCGGCTCAATCACTCTCATACTGCATATGGATGTGTGTGCGTTTTCTTTTCTTTTATGGACGAAAATGAATGTATTAACATATGGATGTTGCATTTGGACGAATGAGTGTGCACATATACAGAACTTACATGTTATAATAGGATTATTTGCATACATATTGAATTCATGGCACTAACATATATTGCATTAAGGAGGTCAACTGAATTAGTAGACCGCCTAATCTTTTGCATTAGTGTTGGGACATATACACACACCTTTGCATATGTTCATATAAGCATTAGAAAATTTTAAGGACAATGGATGCCTGTGATTGATGGATGAGTAGATGGATGGTGGATGGTAGGATATGCATTCTTCTCAACTTAGAGATTCGGGGATGAAATCCTTTGAGTAGGGGAGAATGTAACACCCCATATTTTAACAACATTAAAAGAGGATAAATTAAATAATAGTTTATTTAATATTCAGGAATAAGTAAAATGGACTGCGCCATTGCATCCGTCTCGAAATTCTGGTCACGATAGACATTTGGTTTGCGTAAAACGGAAACTGTATGAAGAAGTTATGAGGGTTTTAAGTTTGTATACGCATAGAAGAAATATGTATATACATATGATACACATATGAGTTAGAAATGAGTGAGCACCTATCCAGAAAGGGTCCAAAAATCAAAAATTCGTATGGCGGCAAATTTCCCGCTCTAGGGGGTCAACGCCCCTAGAAGGGTGTCAACACCAGGGTCGACCCTCCTTAAGGGGTGTCGACACCCCTAGGGCTAATGTGGCAGTCAGTTTAGAGAGGGTTGGCAGCTATATATAGAGGTCCCTTTTCTTTGTTTTCTTCATTGAAAATCCATGGGGGCTAAACTTTGCCGGTATCTGAACTGAACTGGATCCGTTATTATCCTACAACTATCAAACTAAGCAAATCAGTTAGAGATTAAAGATCCATTCTCTCTATTTTATAAACCAAACTCTATGAGTTCCTAGTTGCTTTTAGATTTAAACATATAAAAGTAAATGTGATATGACAATAGTTGGATTTGTTCATGTGCCTATATTATTCTAGATCCATTGTGAATTGCGAACATATGACATTCTAAATTGAGTTTAACTTAGATCTAAATCTAAATCTTGTTGGATATGTTGTAACTTTTGTGGCATTCAATGATGTGGATCTTGACCTTATTTGTGTTAGATCTATTTTTAACTATTGATCTAAATCTCTATCTTGTTGGATCTATTGTAACTTTTATGACATTCTATGATGTGGATCTTGACCCTAATTGTGTTATATCTAATTTTAACTATTGGATCTGAATTATGTGCTCTAGTTTATCATCTTGGGCTATCATATTAGATCTAAACCAGTTGTGCATCTAAATTGTTAATTTAGATCTTATTATGCTTACTATGACATCATAGTTATGTTAGAACCAATTAACTGCCACAAGTTCATCAGATTTATGCTTAGATGTCCACCTTATCACCATACTAGTTTATGTTTATGCCGAAATAGTCACCTTTGTCATATTCCCATCACTTTTCCTTTTGTTGTTCATGACTAGGCTACTTTCTAGCCAAGATGCCGCCAAATATATGCGAATGCGTTAGTTAGGGAACGGGGAAAAAAGGTTAAAATTGACATAATTTAGGTAATGTTTATATGAATTGGACATATAATTCAAAATGGGGAAAAAGAAGCATAATCACCTATAAAGACATAGGTAAGAATTGGACATGAATGAAATGTCCAATAATTATAGTTAGTATTTGTAATAGCACTTATGACACGATGTTAGGTTGCATTAGTGGTGGAAGTCTGCCCGGACCCGACCAGTATATCTAGCAACCAATAATGTTGAACCTAATGTGAGAGGTCTAAGTGCGCAAATACGAACCGGGCTATGACACGAGGTTAGGCCCAACTTGTGGAAGAAGTCTGCCCGGGCTCGACCGAAATATCCAAAATCCACAAGTTGTAGGCCTAATGTGGGAGGTCTAGCCCATTATAAACCATAAATGGACATGGTAATGAATTAGACTACTTAACCTAATCTAATCCATAGGGATTTTATGATTATGAACTAAAGTTAGGGTTAAGTAAAATTGGTTAGACAGTGGGTGGGTTAAGTAAATCTTAGGGGTGGGTAATATTTACATATAGGCCCACAAACTTAGCCCGATAAGATTATGTAATTAAAGACATCTAGTGGTAAGCATATCCGGTAGAAAGATTGGGGTTATATAATTAAAGACACCTTTAAGGTAAATATAACCAGTGGAAAACCTAGTGCGGGACAAAGGGGAGAGCTTGTATCATATTGTGTGGGACCCGTTTTAGTCAGTAACCCGGAGTATGTATCATGTAGAGAACTCCGAACTAGGTCGGAGAATGGACACACTTACTGACTGGTTGTAAGAGATCCAAACGTGGAGGCGGTGTTGGCCGCGCAAACCAACCGAGCCATGTGCGTGCATGAGCCGGGCCGAAGGGGATAAGACGACCATGACACCTGTAGATGTGGGGTGTGCATATCAGCGAGGGGTTGCCACTTAGGATGTGATACATCCTACTGTGGTGCCGGCACAGAGAGTATCTACGGAGTAGGGAGCCGATCGATTAGGGTAGTATTAGGGTACAATTGGACGCATGCCTAAGTCTACCACCTTGAAGTGTAATGGATCATCTCATTTGGGTTATACTAGTAATAGTGTAGAGTAATCATTAGGGAAGCGTATACACCTTACCCTGTCTACCTTATCACACCTGCCTTTTAAGTAGTAATCTCTTATCCACTTTATATGCCTGTCACGCTACTTTTATTTATTTACTTGCTAAAAGTAACTAGACTCGCCAGACTTTATGTCTGACCCTTTTTGTTTCCTCTTCTTTTTTCTGTTCCCCCCTCCCCCAAGGTTCTCAGGGCGGGAACACTCAGGCTTAGTCGGGACTCGATTATCATCTTACTAGAGCTTCTTTCTAAGTATGGCTCAAGTTCTTATCTCCACTATGGCTTTTCTCTTTTATTTGAGGAATTATGTTTTCTTTTAAGTATTTATGTACTCTGATGGTAAAAGACAAAAGTTATATTGTTGTAATGGTTTTTGTGACTTACGGTATTTTAGACCACGACGTATGATTTGTGTTTGAAATAAAATTTTGAATTTCCGATGCTGTCTTATTTATATCTATCTTATAATATTCTGCGTCTGTTTACCTATAACGCTTCACAAAACTTAATGCATTCCCTTTGTGAGTGACATTAACGGACGTGGGGTGTCACAACTTACTTTTGAAAGAACAGATAATCGTAAGACCGATCCACACACAAACACATATGGTTTTACCTTACAATAACCCAAAACATTTTGAAATCATAACTATTCTGATATTATAATAATGCCTAGGGTTTTCCACAAATAAATTAAAATCTAGCGGAACGCTTGCATCTCACGTTCCACATATATAGTATATAAACAAAACCGCGGGAGTTTATTGGAGATTGGTTTCCTACTATGACAAGGTATGGAACCACCTGCCGATAGTGTATCTCTAGAGGGGAATACACTGGGTTCAACAAGAACGTCTTGCAACCCGGCCACACATGACCGACCACTCATTTCTCTTGAGTGTATCGAATATATTGTTACCTTACGGTTGCTAGCAGCATAACTATTCCCAGGAGATACAGAAGCGAAAGAAGTAACAGAATGAACATTCTCTAGATGGTGACAATACAGTCTAATGGGAGCAACCCACATAGCCATGTTGCCTGCCCGATTTTTGTCATTTCCCGTTTGTGAGGCTTGAGGTCATAACTTACCATTTAGAACAGCACATCCTCATTCACTTTGAATGGCACGTCGTCACACCCATCAGATCACAAATTGATTTCCCCAAAATTACGGGTATAAAGCTAAGAGAAACGAATTCCTCTGCCACCAAACATAGTTTAGAAGAGATCAACTTATGCAATTTGTTTGGTATATTCTGTCAAACATTCGTCCATACATGTTGTCCTGGGTCTGGACAAACCAAAGACACTATCATGTAAATCCGTCTTAAGCAATTTCTACCTAGGATTGACAGAATAGCCCTTTTATATACACCATCTTCAATAGTCCTCAATTTTAATTCAATTTAATCAAAGCCTAAGTCAAAACAAAGTGGTATTTGGATTCCGTTTAGAAAGCCAATTCCGGTATCTTTGAATCGAAGAATGTTAATATCTTTTAAGGTCAAGTGATATTTAAAGGAATCAGATCAACATATTTCATGTGTGTTTCTATATCCTTAATTGATTATCAATACTTATCTACTAAAAATATTTAACATCTAAGACTCTAGATTCCAACAGTAGTTTGTATAAGTAATTATAACAAGATGTGGCTAAACAAGTTAATTTGGCCATGTCACAGTATTAAATTGAATCAACAAATCAATTATCACAATGGATCTGGTCTATCAGAATTCAAATAAACATCGTTTATCAACTGGTAGATATTGGAAAATAATTATTTCGAAATCATATCTATTTAAGATTTAATTCTATTTAAGAATCACATTTATGATAACAGTATTGGTATCTTCCATGATTTAATATATAAACATATATATACAATTTATAAATATAATTACAATTTTATTTCCTTATATGAATAATTAATTTACTATATATAACATATATAACGAAAAGTAAACGATACTTTTCCTGAATCGATTTCCAAAAACAACATCTCTTCCTGGTTATTCCCATTCCGTTTACTTTCCGAACTTCGGAATAACCTCATCATTGTAAGCCAAACAAAATTTTCAATATCTCTCACAACTATTCTTATCTTGCAAATCATTTGCTTCCACTGTTATTTACCTTGGAACGTGAACATCATTTCTTTTATCCTTATTTTACACATTTCACTAATAAGTATTAGTATAAGATTAATATGGCTATCTAGTCGCTAAATAAATTGATATTTACATGGATATCAATATTAAGTTTAATCGTTATGTTTTTAACTTATAAATCGTTACTTGATTATATTTATCGATCTTAGTCAATTTAATTTAAAATAGTATCTCAATACTTATTCAAACCCGTTGAGTTCGTACAATATTATTTGATAATCAACCATCACAACAAAATATTGATTTCAAATCAACAAGTATAACTTGAACTGATTATTTGGATCTTAGGTCTAAGTAAATGTATTTTTTTGTTTATTTAAATCTATTCGGGAGAAATAAATATAACTTCAATTATTTATTTAAACCAAATAACTTGTTTAATTTAAAAGTTGTTCTCTGTTCTCTACCACGGCCCTTATTTGATCATCTATATCTGCTCCTTTCAGACATACGACAATTCTTCCCTTTATTCCGTTCCTATAAATATCACTTTTATTCCCTTTATATATTTTTATAAACATTATTTTTATACTTTAAAAGGAAAGCCCATTATAATTATTTTCTAAAATTCTATTTTCATTTTTCCAATTTTTTTATTTACTTCTCTATTTATTTTTATACTTTTATTTCTTTCCTTCCAACCCGTCAGCTCAACTGGGCCCATTCCCTCTTCCTTCTTCTTTCTGTTTATTAATTCCTACCCATTCTTTTCGTTTTATTCTATTTCCTACCCATTTGGCCCAATTGCAAGCCTATAGTTCCATTTCCCTTTGTTCGCAAAATGAGAATTCTATCACTTAGAAAACCATCGCATGAAATATTGTAATAAGACCGCAAGCGGAAGACATACAATTGTTAGTACAAGGCGAGTACGGGTCGATCCACGGGGAAAGAAAAAACTTCAATCTTACTCAATCAAATTAAGCCAATCTTTGGATTGTTTGCTAACAAAAACTAAAGAAAACTAGAAAATAAGGTGAGGGCTAAATATGAGATTGGAGAGCAATTTGGAGGTAAATCACTCTCATATTTATGTAAATTAACAAACATACAATATATGATCTCTATTTTTAATATTAAGGGACATAAATGTTGCATTTATCATAAGTGTAGTTTATTTATGTTATTAGTTAACATAACATAAACTATCAAACTATAACACAACAATTAAACCACTCATTGTTCTCATGAAAATGAAAACAAAGCAAAATCTATTTTAAGTATGGTCTATTCACTATTGTAATTAGTGACATAGATCATCAAATTTTGTTCTTGCTTATATTTCATAATCAAAAACCACTTAGCAAATATTGATGTAACTTGTGTTTATGTTGAATAAGAATAGCTCATTTGCAAATGCAACATAAGCTATCAAAACCACGTGTATAAACTTTCATCAAAATCCACTATCATGAAGCATAAAATGAGAGATCACAAACCATATAAATGTTGAACTTACATAAAATTAGAGAGCTTCATTACCCCTAAATTGTGTGGTCTTAGCTTCTAATGTATGTTATCATATTAACACATGTAAGTTTCAACATTGGAAAATAAAGCAAAATGAAAGAAAATCTAAATAGAACAAGAAAAGAACTCAACTAAGTGCATGTAAATAAATCTAAACTATGAACATGAAGTAGAGAGCATGTAAGTAAATCTGAACTATGAACATAAAGTAGAGCATAGAAATTAAAAGAGACATAAGATGGACATTAAAAAAATAGGCTTGGAAGCCATTTTTATTTATTTGATCACTTACACTTTCATATGCTAAAAAGGAGATTCCAAAATACATGAAACAAAGGGGTATATATACATGATCTAAAACCCTAATCACTTTCCTTGAGAATTCCCCAAAATGCCCATTTATGAAGCTTCTAACTGCCATTAGCCACTAATAAGTCATGTAGAATGCATGAGGCATTTTTTCTCATTCGGTTAGTCTTTAATATGAAGCTTAAGAGCAACTGGGCTAGCGGGCCTCCAATATCCATAAAAGGAATTAATTTTTGCCTCCTTTTGTGTATGCATGCTTTCCTTCATCACTTCATGTATGTATATCAGTTTAGCTCCTAGGTTCCTACAAGAGATAATCACAAGGAACAAGTAAAAGATTTCACAAATTAAAACATGCACGAGTGACCACTTTTCCCCAAAATGAGTGATGATTTTAAAAATATTTAAAACATGGTTTAATCATATAAAATACCCAAAAATGTTCAATTATTCTACTAGACAAGAATAAATATGTGAATATAAATGTCCATTATTACGTGCACATTAAATACTCCCACACTTATCTTTTTATTCGTCCTCGAATAAAGTAAAAACTAATATAGATCCACTTTCGTAGGGAGCACGATTGCATTGAGCGTATGCAACAAGCCGTTAAACCTCTAAGTGTCCCCAGTAGGACGAGTGTTGTCTCATGAGAGTTTTCAGCAGATACTCCCCATAAAATCCAAATGTTTAATGTAAAAACATTTACAAAAATGCATTTTTTGAAAGAATATTTACATATTGGCACTTTTTAAAAATAACAAGAAGAAGTTAATACAAGTTGGGTTGTCACTCTGAAATTTTAGTCCGTTACTAATCAGAACTTCAAACAAAAGTCATTTATCGTTACAAACTCCTCCAGCTTGGCCAGTTGTTTTGGTAGAAACATAGGGCAAACATGAAATGGATTCCATAACCGATATCAACAATCGTAAAATGGCATCTTCATTTACTTTTGGTTAACAAGTTAGGTCAAATAAGTGAAGAGTGTGCTTGGATTTCAAGTGCTAACTCTCTCGTTATTAAAAAATATTACATAATTACTATTTACAAACACCTAGGTATACTACCCCTACACTGCATTATGACTTACGTGAGGGTCGGTAATCCTTATGCTTCCAACTCATGAAATGAGACCAAGGTATACCGACGCCGACTTTGTCAACAAGGTGTCGGAGAGAGCTTGGAAGGTTTGTACACCAACGCCGGATATACCAGCAGTGTTGGATACCCTGGATTATTATGTCTATATATTTTTTTCTTCATTTTTCCCCTCTTTTTTATGTGTTTTTTACATAAGAGAGAGACTTAAGCGAGAATATCTTAGCACAACTTCACTTAAAAGATCTAAAATGTTATCACAAGTAATCTAAATTAACCATTCATTTAATCAGATTATAATTTAGAAAACATTTCATAGTCATCACCAACAAATCTCCCTATATACCAACTACACCAAATTTGCTCACAATTCAAACTTTTTTTCCGTTATCCGTTAAGAGAAGTAAATTTCCAAACATTTTAATTGAACGATCAAAATTGTGTGCTAACTTCATCATGTCTGATTTAAAAGTAAATAAAAATGGAAATCTTTTTTTATCGGTTTTGAATTTATTTATTTTTTAAAGAAAAAGGGAAAAAATGCAAACTAAAACTATGCAAAGCAGAATGAAAATGAGACCCCCCCCCACACTTAATTTTGAATGTGTCCCCATAGTCAAGGCATGACACAATTAGTGAACGGAAGAGAAATATTTACATATTTACAAAGGAGGGTTAAACTTAACTTTCTTACTTGACGTAGCATGGCTTGTGAAGAATCATGAGCTCCTCTTCTCAATCAGTGGGCAATTCCAAGAATGGTTTTAGTCATTGACCATTGACTTTGAAAATGGATCCATCCCTCTGGTTTTCTATTTCAATGGTGTCGTATGGAAAAACAGTTCTAACAACATAAGGTCCGGTCCATCTTGACTTTAACTTCCCAGGGAATAAATGAAGTCGTGAGTCATATAATAGAACTTTTTGGTTTCGCAAAAACATTTTTCTTTGGATTGACTTGTCATGAAAAACTTTGGTTTTTTCCTTGTAATTTTTTGCGTTTTCGTATGCGTCATTCCTAAATTCTTCTAATTCGTTGAGTTGCAATTTTCGGTTTTCGCCAGCTTGTTCAAGATCAAAGTTTAAGTTCTTTATTGCCCAAAGTGCTTTATGTTCAAGTTCAACAGGTAAATGACAGGCTTTACCGTAAACCAATCGGAAAGGGGGCATTACAAGATTAGTTTTAAAAGCAGTACGGTAAGCCCAAAGCGCATCGATCAATTTCTGTGACTAATCCTTTCAATTTTTATTTACAATTTTCTCTAAAATCCGTTTTATTTGACGATTCAGCACTTTGACTTGATCACAAGTTTGCAGATGATAAGGAGTAGACAACTTGTGGGTTACCGAGTATTTATTTCATTAAGGATTCAAAAGATTAATTACAGAAATGTGTTCCATTGTCGCTTATTATTGTGCAAGGTGTGCCGAACCTCGAAAAGATGTTTTCTTTTAGAAATTTCACAACAATTTTATGATCATTGGTTTTACATGGAACGGCTTCAACCCATTTCGAAACGTAGTCGACGACGAGAAGAATATACAAGTTTCCGAAAGAGTTTGGGAAAGGTCCCATGAAGTCAATACCCCAAACATCAAAGATTTCGATCATAAGGATGGGGTTCAAAGGCATCATATTTCGTGGAGGAATCTTTCCTAGCATTTGGCAACGATTGCATGTTTTACAGAATTCGAACACATCTTTAAAGAGAGTGGGCCAATAAAAACCATATTGGAGCACCTTTTCAGTAGTTTTCCTAGGACCAAAATGTCCACCACACGCATGATCATG
This sequence comes from Allium sativum, assembly GCA_030737875.1. NCBI lineage: Eukaryota > Viridiplantae > Streptophyta > Magnoliopsida > Asparagales > Amaryllidaceae > Allium > Allium sativum. Next base: position 282,844,350 of record CM060915.1, read on the forward strand.
GAAGAACAAGAGAACACTCCTAATTTCGCTATCAGGAATGCATCGACAAATGATTCGGTCTGGAAAATACTTAAACAAGTATGGGTCGTCCCAGTAGAAGTATTTCACTTGGGAAAGAAATTTGTATTTATCTTGTTTGGACCAAAATGAGGGGTTTTCCTTAGTGACTAGATAGCTCACTATGTCGGCAAACCACGGATCGATAGAAATAAAAAGGAGTTGTTCGTCAATTTCCGTTGATTGGCAAAGAGATGGCGCGTTCGGAAGACGTGACAAGTGATCGGCAATGACATTATCAGATCCTTTTTTGTCTTTGATTATAAGGTTAAATTCTTAAAGTAAAAGGATCCATCGGATTAAGCATGAATTAGCATCCTTTTTAGCAAAAAGATGTCGAAGAGCAGAATGGTCAATGTAGACCGTGATGTGAGAACCAATCAAGTAAGATCGAAACTTCTCGATGCAAAAACGACAGCTAAAAGTTCTTTTTCGATGGTCGTTTAACTGAGTTGAGCGTCATTCAAGGTCATACTCACGTAGTAAATTACGTGAAGGATTTTATTAATGGGTTGTCCTAAGACAACACGAACCGCAAAGTTAGAGGCTTCACACATGATTTCAAAAGGAAGTTCCCAATTGGATGAGCAGATTATCGGGGCAGAAATGAGTTTATTTTTAAAACGTTCAAAAGAAGCGACAGATTCGGAGTTAAAGTCAAACTGGATGTCCTTCCTTAGAAGAGTTGTCAAAGGACAAGCGATTTTGCTAAAATCTTTCACAAAGCGTTGGTAAAAGCCAGCATGCCCAAGAAATGAACGAATGTCCTTAACGCATTTTGGAATGGGTAGTTTTGAAATAACGTCAACTTTCGGTTTATCTATGTCGATGCCATTATTTGAAATTACATGTCCAAGGACAATGCCTTGTTTGACCATAAAGTGGCATTTTTCCCAATTAAATGTTAGGTGTTTTTCTTTACATCGATTTAAAACAAGCTCAAGATGATGTAGCAGGAGGAGAAAGAATCGCCAGAGATCGAAAAATCATCCATAAAGAGTTCAAGAAAGCGTTCTATCATATCGAAAAAAAATGCCAACCATACATCGTTGGAAAGTCGCAGGAGCGTTGCAAAGTCCGAAAGGCATATGTCAATAAGCGAAGGTACCGAATAGACATGTGAAAGTCGTTTTCTCTTGATCTTCGGGAGCGATAGGAATTTGGTTATAGCCGGAATAACTATCAAGAAAGCAATAGAATTTATGACCGACTAAACGTTCAAGCATTTGATCGATGAAGGGGAGAGGAAAGTGATCTTTACGTGTTACAACATTTAATTTGTGATAATTATTGCAAACATGCCAACCCGTTTGAGTATGAGTTGGAAGAAGTTCGTTTTTTTCGTTTGCGACAACGGTGAGTCCCGACTTTTTAGGAACGACATGAATGGGGCTGACCCATAAACTATCAGAAATGGTGTAACTGAAACCATTGTTAAGGAGTTTAAGAATTTCTTTGTGAACTACTTCTTTTATCTTAGGGTTAAGCCTACGCTGCGCCTCGCAAGTGGGTTTGGCTTCGTCGGTTAAATGAATACGATGTTGAATGATTGCGGGGCTAATTCCCTTGATGTCAGAAATAGACCAACCAATCACGTCTTTGTTTTTAGAAAGAGTCGAAAGAAGAGAGATATCTTGATCACAAGTTAAATTTGAAGAAATTATGGCAGGACAAGTTTCGTTATCACCTAAGTAGACGTACTTAAGGTGATCGGGAAAAGGCTTAAGATCCAACTTTGGTGGTTTCTTGATCAAAGAACTTGGTTGAGATTCAGACTCAACTGAAAGCGATTCACATGGAAGCGTGTATTCGACTTCTTTAGGAGCGTCTTGGAACAGTTTTTCGTACTCGGCCTCACATTCATCATTAAGGTCAATTGATTTGTTTTTGGACTTTTCGTGAATGGCATTAACTCCTAAGGTTTGGTCACATGATTCATTCGATTGACTTTCAAGATTGAAAATATTAAGATCTAGAGTCATGTTTCCAAAGGAGATTTTCATTGAACCATTGCGACAAGTTATTAAATCATTTGAGGTAGTCAAAAAGGGTCGACCTAAAATCAATGGAATTTGACTCGTCGGAGTATTAACAAGTTGATTTTCCAAAACAATGAAATCGACAGGGAATATGAATTGACCCACTTTTATGAGTACATCCTCGATTTCTCCAATGGGTTTTTAAGTTTAACGATCAACAAATTGAAGAGTTATTTTTGTTGGTTTAAGTTCACCCAAGCTAAATTATTGGTAAACGGAATACGGAATCAAATTGACACTTGCATCCAAATCAACTAGGCATTTTTTAATTGTTTTGTCTCCTATCGTGCACGAGATCGTAGGGCATCCAGAATCTTTGTATTTGACGGGGATCGATTGGGTCAAGACTTCGCTAAGTCTGTCGGATAAGAAGACTTTCTTAGGTACATGAGTGTAAGAACCCGTTACTTTCCCGTGAAGGAAAGAGCGGATACTTTGAGAACAACACACAAATGAACGCAGATGGAAGAACATTTCACTGTTATTACAACAATTCCATCAGATTACAAGAATATACAGAGTATAAATGAATATTATACATTCAATAAATATCAGAGATTACAATAAATTACATAGCAGTGGAAAATAATACAAAGCACAACTGAAGGTGATATACGGATACAGAGCTTTCCGGATATCATTCCAGCTGTAAACCAGGATCCTGTGAATATAAATCTGCAAAACCAAAACTACTAGCTGCCCGTGCGGAAAATAGGGGCACCCAGAGTTTAGGTTAAAACAATAAACTCCAGGTCAGTCATGTGACTGGTGTGAGAACTAAAACAGTTATTTAAAACTTTACTTTAAAAGAGAGTAATTCAAGGGACCACGCCGTATAACACGGAACGGGTTTCCTCCCAAGAATACCAGTGCATAGAATAAACAACGCAATGCTTTTTCGAAAAATGAAGCTATTATAAGACCCAGGTCCCATCACACAATGCAACGCAAGCCGGAGGATAGGGTTTTACCTTATAACAGCCAAACATGCTTGATACATTTAAAACAAATCATTTGATACTATAATAAGTGTATAGTGTCAAAACAATTTCAATCATAAATATAAATCATAGACGGCATGAGTGCCCCATCCCACTATGTCGCCATACTAGGCTCTACAAATAAAGCCGAAATACACGTATTGGAAATTGGATTCCGTCATGAGTCGAGGCAAGGGGCAAGCTCCTCTCCACGTTCGAGACACTCTAGCAAATGTCTCAGGACTACGCACTCTGGGCAATCCTGGATGCTTCAGGGCCGGTCCTCACTTACGTTAGAGGATTAGTATTCCTGAACACACGTTTCCCGGTCCTTACAGACCTAAAATCGAGGCGCCTCGTCCAACAACCACAAAGGTGAAAAGTATATAAATGTCAGGGCTGGTAAGTCACTGACACCACCAAAGCTAGAAAGAAACGTCGTGCTCTCCCTGCAGTCCGTATCCCGTTTTTGACTCATACCGAGGTGTGAGGCTCGCGAATTCACGCTATACACAAAGCTACGCCACAAAGGCCATGCTTTGATCATCAACCACAAGACTTTGCTTTTCAACAGAAGCTTTGATCCATGCAACTCAGCATGCCACACAGGCAATTCATGCCATGCGATTGATATCTATCGATATATAACCTCTAAGCTCGTACGTCTCAGAGTAGGGCGTTAATTAAGAGAATAAATTCTCCGCCGCCAAACAGATATATATTTAATAGAAATCAATCGACACAGAATAAAATCCAATGTCAGACACACAATCCATTTACAAGTCCGTTCTGGGTCTGAACGAAACCGGAGGCACTTTCCTCGCATATCCATCCATCTCCAAGTACGTCCGGACGACCACCAACTATTTCCATCCTCTTGGGTGTACAGCCCAATCAGGATCGTCAGTAATAATCCAAACGATGTGAAGACTTCCGGTCTTCAACCACCATCTTCATCTTCGACATATCGTCGAATCGGTTATTCAGAATGGGTGTAAACCCGGACTTTCCGAACAACCCGCGTATATTAAAAACAAATGTTACACAAACACAACATACGCCTCATTCCAATTCATTAGTCACTAACCGCAAATTAGCAAGAGAACAATTTCCCAAATATTAACCCCGAAGGCCGAAACCAACATCAGATTAATACCCAGGAAACCATTCTTCTTAGCCAACCTACAGCTAGTTTCTAAATTCCACATTCTTAGGGAAAGGTTCCCATTAATTTTATCCAAGATAAATTCTTTAAAATTTATCCTGTAATCTTCCTTTGGATGTCGTTTCAAACCAAATTATGGTTTTTCTAAACTAGTCGAGATTAGCGAACCACACCGAAGTAATTATTTATTTTATTTCCCAATCCCAACCTATTCATCCCATGAAGCAAAACTGGTAATACTCCATATCTAACACCACGGTGTTATCGGTAAAATTAATTACCATTCCACGTTCAAATCTAATTAAAGATTTAACTATCGCTTTGGAGCAAAACTGGCGATACTCCATTCTCGCTCATTTCTAAATTTGATGATTTAGATTATAGATTCACATTTCGACCTAATTGCAGATTCGTTAAAACTCCTTTTACTAGGTTAAAGAACTAGGTGTTATTTAAAACACAGTTCACGACAAACCCAAATCACATTCTATTTATCATCGGGTTAAAGAACTAGTGTTATTGAAAACACCGTTCACGTTAAACCCACAAATCAATTCTAGTTCAATTTAAATCAAATATATTAGAAATTCCGATTATTTAAAACCCCTTTTTAAATCTAATTTATTTATTTAAAAATAAAAACCCGGGTTTTAAATTGGGTTCAAACTAGTTCATTTCGGTAAAAATCTATTTTTATCTTTTCAAATATGGAGTTTTTCACCCCAATTTTTCTCAAATCATTTCTTATGATTTTAGACAAATTATTACTATTTTTAATAATTTTATCAAGGCCCGTACAGTCGATTTCCAACAACGGCCATCGAACTGCACTTACAGCGACCTTTTTCAAATTTGATTTGGACGTAACTCCAAATCCAACCATTAGATTTCAAATTTCTAATATTCGTTAGAAAGCTCTTTTCGATACGAACCCAACGGTTCCGGTTTTAGGAGAATCCGACGGTCGGATCTCCCGTAATATCCGTTTGAAATAAATGGTCGAGATTCACGAACTACCGCGGCGCGGCGCGTTCTATTCAGGCCATTATATTATATATAATATATATATATATATAATATATTTCGTCGATTTCTATTTAAAACGAATTTTATAAATAATTTTAAATTCGTTCCAAAAACAATTTCAACCTTTATTTCAATTCAAATCAAAATTGAATTTTTCCTTATAAATTCGTTTTAAAATTCATCTCTATTCAATTCAAATTTCAATTCAATTGGAATTCATTTTAATTCGTTTTCAATTCAATTCGAATTCGTTTTCAATTCAATTCGATTTCGTTTTCAATTCAATTCGAATTCGATTCGTTATATATTCAATTCGAATTCAAATTGGTTTTCTATTCGATTTAAACCAAATTGGTTTTCTATTCGATTTAAATCAAATTCGTTTTGTTATCACTTTATATCAATTCATTTCGAAATCACTTTATATTCAATATTCATTTCGAAATCACTTTATATTCAATATTCATTTTAAAATGAATAAAATCGATATAAATATCGTTCACGTCAAAATGGCGTCAATCTAATCAATCCGGCTTCATATATTTCTATTTTCAAATATTCTATTTCAAATATTTCGTTCAACACATGACTAATCTCAACGGATGAGTACAGTCAACACATGAACCTTTATTTTATAGTGATAAAGATATAAATTTTATTGTTAAAATATTTCGTTCAACACATGACTAATCTCAACGGATGAGTACAATCAACACATGAACCTTTATTTTATATTGATAAAGATGTAAATTTTATTATTAAAATATTTCGTTCAACACATGACTAATCTCAACGGATGAGTACAGTCAACACATGAACATTTATATTTTCTAAATTGGAATGAGGCCCAATCAATCACCATATAAAGTTAATTATATGGATTTTCACACATCACACATATATAATAGCATTGAAAAATAATCAACCATCAACCAAAGTGCACTACACTGTATAAGCATCAACCATAGATGTATAACGCTTATAACAGCCTGTCAATCAATCGATCGACATATTTAATAAATCAGGATGAGTGAACTTCAAATTTCATCCCAACACCCGTGTGGGGTTTCAAACAATCGAACACAGATTTCATTTGTGCAGTTGGGCGATGTGTAAAATTTATTGACCCAATCAATATTAGTCAAATCAGTGTATATAAACAAATCGGCCGATTTGTTTATAAATATTTAATTATTCACTTTCACGTTAAAAATTATATTTTTAACGATAAAATATTTTATTTTAACACATGAATTGCTATTCAGTTCGTTTACACAATAAAAATGATATTTTTATTTTTTTCTAACATATTTTAGAAAATTTCGGCGGCATAACGGCACGATACTAGAAACGGGACGAGGCCTAGCCTTATCCCCGGTCTAGTGAAGGCCCACGCCATTCACACATCAATCAAATCCATTCATTTCACCAAACAATTCAATTTCAATCAAATGATCTAACTAATTTTTGCAATCAAACAAACAAGTCCATGGTCTGTGGACGATTGTGTCGGGTGCTACTAAACACCGTCTGCATCCTAGTATATATATATATATAACTAGAAAAAGAAATTTTGAAAGGTGAGAAGTTCTCACCGATAGCTATCCAACTTCACGACACTTCATTTATAGAAATCTTCGCCATTCCCGCCTTTTGTCGCTTTCGTTGCCCGTATTCTCTACATATATAAAAATCACACATTTTTATATTGCTGTCTTTTTAAAATAAAAATCACATTTTTATTTGTTTACTTTCAATTTTAAAAATCATATTTTATAATCACTTCATATATATAAAAATCGAATTTTTATTTCACCATTCAATATATAAAAATCGAATTTTTATTATACTATTCAATATAGAAAAATCGAATTTTTATTATACTATTCAATATAGAAAAATCGAATTTTTATTATACTATTCAATATAGAAAAATCGAATTTTTATTATACTATTCAATATAGAAAAATTGAATTTTTATTATACTATTCAATATAGAAAAATCGAATTTTTATTATACTATTCAATATAGAAAAATCGAATTTTTACTATGCTATTCAATATATAAAAATCATATTTTTCTTATCGCTACATATATTTTAAAGACGGAAATAAAAATTCCATGCAAATTCATATTGAAATCATATTTTTATCATCGTCAAAATTCTATATTTCTAACACTAAAGATTATATCTTTACACTTGTCCTTCATATTTTAAAAATTACATCTTTCCTATATAATGCTAAGGTACATAAAAAAAATCCCCTTTCAAATCGATGTTATTTCTTTCAATTCAAAACATACGTATATTTTTCTTATCAAAATCATAGGTATATTTTTCTAAGCAAAATTCTTTTATTTTTCAAAGCAAAGTTCTTTTATTTTTCAAAGCAAAGTTCTTTTATTTTTCAAAGCAAAGTTCTTTTATTTCAAAGCAAAGTTCTTTTATTTCAAAGCAAAGTTCTTTTATTTCAATACTATATATATATATATATATTATTTTCAGATTTTAAACCCATATTATTTTTACTGCTTAACTAAACTAATTGCTAATTAAAAACCTCCTGATATTTATTTGATTTCAATTCACTTTAAAAATCCTAAAAGGAGAGAAGGAGGAAAAAGAAAGAGAAAATAAAAATAAAACAAAAAAGGTAAGAACTTATTGCGTGGTGGGGGGGTTCCAAATGGAAGATGGGGCTAGGGTTTCACGGTGTCTTCGAACGGAGGAGGGGGAGAATGGCGTCGAGCGGCTGGTGGTCCTCTGACAAGGCGGCGCGGCGCATTGGGTGGAGGTTCGAGGAAGGTCGATGGGTATGGGTGAGAAGGGGCTCGGGGTCTCGATCGACGAGGGGGTGGGAAAGAAGAAGGAGGCCGTAAGAGGAGGAGGGGGACTTGCCGAAGATCGGCGGCGCCTGCGTCGATGGTGCGACGATGATCGTGGGGAGGGAGGCGACGTGTAACACTCCGAATTTTCTATTAACACTAAAGTTGCTAAAATATTAATAAGTGTGTAAGAGAGGGGATGTATCTAATATGAATATAAAAATATTAATAAGTGTGTAAGAGAGGGGATGTATCTAATATGAATATAAAAATATTAATAAGTGTGTGAGAGAGGGGATGTATCTAATATGTATATAAAAACAATAATAAGTAAAGGGGGATGTATCTATTATGTACATTGTAGAAAATATATATATATATTTATGACATGAATAGAAGTTTATTAATATGCTGAGTGTTTGCTGAGTCACTTCTGACTCATTGCTGAGTCAACAAGATAAACCCCATCTTATCTGAACGGCTGCGGTTATTTCTAGGTTAAATCTAATGGCCTAAATGAATTCTAAAATCTATAAATAAGTGGGTAGACCCTAGACCTAAATCACTTGTAAAATTAGAGAAGCTACCGTCATGCTGCTGCCATGGAGTTCAACATAGCCATCACAAACTAAGAAGAGGAAGCCTAATCATCTACAACTAAATCTACACAAATCAAATCAAAAGATCTCTCTTTCTCTAATTCTTTTCTTTTGTTGGTGAGTATGATGATTCTCACAAGACTATTACAAACTAATTTGACTCAGTTATGAATGGATCACAAGAAAGTGATGTGATTTGTAATTGTAAATTCTATATATTGTGGATCTCTTATTATGTTATTATGTTGTCGTATGATGTAAATTATATATGCTATGTCATGCTATGTTGTAAATTCTCTTATGCTATGTCGTGCTATGTTGAGAATCATGTCATGCTATGTTATACTATCATACTATGCCATGTTATAAATCATGCTATATTATGTTGTAAAATCATGATGTTGTTGGAACATGCTTAAAGTTATGTTTTTTTAATTTAAATGGATCTTGTTTATGGGAATTTGCCTATTAGGTTAGGTGTACCCATAAACTTGAAACTATAATTAAATAAAACTTGATTATGGGAATTTGCCTATTGAGTTAGGTGTACCCATATAAAACCATGTTGTTAAAAAATTAGATGATGTTGATTCACACATGTTCATATGTAAGTTTATGAAAATTGATTGAGATTATATTAGGTGAATTTTGAACAAGTTGACACCTTTAGGTCCATGACATGTATAATCTATGCAAGTTGGACATACGCAAGTTTCACCCCTTATTATGATTCATTTGGTCACATATACATGTTGTTATTATGATAATCTCTTTTATGCTATGAGTTAGGCTATTCGAGTCTAACATATATTTTGCGAATAAACGTTCAAACGTGGGGTAGGGGTAATATTAGGAATTAATAAATTGGGTGCAATTTTGTAAGATTTTGCATACCATGAATGGATGTCCATAATTGAGTCAATTATGGACATTGTTAAAAATTGGAAGTAATTAATAATTCAAGTAGGGAATTATTAAAATTGGGGGAAAGTGGATTATTATTAATAATCAATGCTTAGGACACGAGGTTGGACCCGTTTGTGATGTAAACCTGCCCGGACCCGCCCGACAAATCCAGTAGTCACAAATGTCGGCCCAATGTGAGAGGTCCTAGGCCCAAACTAAAGCATAACAGTTGTAAAGACACGAGGTTAGACTCTTTTATGGTGTAAGACTGCCCGGACCCGCCCGGCAAATCCAGCTGCCATAAATGCCAGTCTAATGTGAGAGGTCTTTATGAGGTTATGGCCTTAATGAACTAAGAAATACTTAACCAGATAATCATGTAAGGTGGGACATGGGGGTTAAGTAGGTGCCTTGGGTGGCATGAGGAATCTGGTGGTTGCCTTTAGAGGCATTTGAAATACGATTAGACTTAACCAAACACACATGTAAATGAACATGACTAAGTGGGTTAAGTGGGATGGACTAATGGGGACAAGCTTAGGTGGAATGCTTGTGGTAAATAGTGGGGGCCCATTTCAACCAGTATCCCAAAACGTATCTTTGTGGGCTCGACCCAAGTCGAGGACGGGACACGCATACTGGGTTTGACTATAAGAGGCCAAAACAGGGAGCGGTGGCAACGCAAGTCCAACGGGTTTCATATGCGTGTGTGGACCCGGGCTGGTAGGTAAGACGTTGTTGCATCGTGTAGGTATAAGCCGTGCATGTCCGTTGTATCAGGTTGCCACTTTAGGGGAGTGATACACCCCACTGTGGGGCCAGCACGGGTATCTACGAGTTAGGGAGCCGATCGAATAATGGGAAGTAGGGTACACCTAGTGGAGATAGGGGCAGGCGGCACCTATGTAGTCAGCTAGGGGTACGTAAAGCCATTGGGAAAGTTTCTAAGTGAAGCTAAGTGGGATGAATCTTTAGGGTGACTGGTGTGGTGCAGTATAGTGTTTATCCTTTAGTATTTAGGAGCGCCTATAACGTTGCCTTTAGCGATTGTCCATGTCCTTAATCTGCTCTTCATAGACATTTTCTTGTTTTCCAGCTTATGCCTTAGTCCAGTTATTTTGGTAATAGTATTGTAGAATTATCATATTCACCAGACTTTATGTCTGACCCCCTCTTTTCCATCCTTTTTCTCCCTTCAGGTCCGCAGGTTGGGCCAAGTTCTAGTGGAGTCTAGTTGGATCGCTTATCTTCTGGAAAGCTTGGACTGCTGAAGTAAAGTCCAGCTTGTTATCTTTCTTTTTAATGGCTATTCATGTAATGGGATTATGTACTTGTTTTATCAAGATAGATATTGTACTTGACATTGAATGTGGTGTTATGATGTAATCAAACATGTTTTGACTTCTGCTACAATGAAATAAAGTTTTTGAATTTCCAAGTACTATTTTATATCTGTCTTGTTGTAATTTTACTGTTCTATATTCACTTAAAACCTCCATGGAAGTTAATGCATTCCCTTTGTGAGTGACATAAATGGACGTGGGGTGTTACACGTGGTATCAGAGCATAAGGTTACCAGAACAGATAAAAAAAATTTTAGAATTTTTTTTTTCTAAAGTATTTTTGGAAGAAGTGCTTTCAAAAAAAAAACATGTTATTTAAAGAGAGTTTTTATGAAAAACATAATCCCAAATAGCCACATCCTTATCTTTATCTTTCGAATTCTCCATTTTGAATCTTTCCTTTTTCGTTTCAGCATGGCTGAAGATCTTAATCTCCCAGAAGGTGTGACGATTCCAGGGTGGTTTAGGAGATACTTGGAGGCTAGGGCCACCACTGCAGGCCCAGCGGATACTCCTCCACCCCTAGTTGCACCCATTCCTCCTCCTCCTCCTCCTCCTCGTGTTGACACTTTTGCAAAGACGTGCAAGGAATTCAAGGCTATGGGAGGAAAAACTTTTCAAGGGACTGAGACGTTTGTGGAGGCCAGAGACTGGCTTAAGGAGACTGAGGAATTGTTGGATATCTTTGAAGTGGAAGATGGGAGGAAAGTCCGTTTAGCTGCTTGGTTAATGAAGGGAGAGGCCTCGTTTTGGTGGGAGGTCACTAACGGGGAACGTCCAGTTGATTCATGGGCGGATTTCAGACGAAGGTTTGAGGCAAAGTTTCTTTCAAGGGCAGAGGAGAACTTAAATATGGAAAAATTCCTGGCACTAAAGCAAGGGAGCTCATCAGTAAAGGAATATGTCAATAAATTTAATCAGTTAGCAAGGTTTGGCTTGGAGTTGGTGAACACGCCAGAGAAGAAAGCTTTGAGGTTCGTTAGAGGCTTGAATGAACCGTTGCAAGGGTTGGCTATGAACCACATCCCTATGGGAGCCACCTTTGAAAAGCTAGTAGAAATGGCACTTATGCATGAGGATAAGGCAGTTGAAAAGAAAGGGGATCAGAAGAAACCCCAACAGCAAAATAAGAAGGGTGGTAAAAACAATAATGGCAAAGGGAAGAAGAAATGCTTCAATTGTGGGACGCCTGGCCATCTCAGCAAAGATTGTAGAAAGAAAAAGAAGACTGGTTGTTTTCATTGTGGAGATGCGGGACATTTAGTGAAGGACTGTCCAAAGAAGGGGCAGAGGGCAGGGTCTACCTCGGGAGGACAGGTGCAGGCTCTTATGGCACCAGGGCAGGCAAGGGGGCAAGTTCAGGCTATTGCGGCCCCACCGCTGTAAGAAAGAGGTAGAACAATTTCTGTTGAAAGCTTAGTTTTTCTGTTTGATCATCCTGTCCGTACCTTATTCGATTCTGGCGCATCTCATTCGTTTATCTCTGCATCATTAGTTGAATCACTGCACTTGAACACCAGTTTAGTAGAGGATCCCTGGGTCGTTTCAAATCCAATTGGGGGTTCGGCTCATTTGACCATGATATGTTTGGATTTGAAAATCTCTATACTTAGCGTTGAATTTAGATGTGATGCTTATGTATTGGGCTTCACGGGCTATGGGCTAATTTTAGGAATGGATTGGTTGTCTAGAAATAGGGCCATTCTTGATTGTGAAAGGAGAGTAGTTAGGCTTGTGACTCGCCTTGGTAATGCTCTCGACATCTTTTGTAATCCCATAAATTCCGTTATGCTAAGTTATCTTGAATCGCTTGACGCGTCTGTAGAGAACCTGCGATCGGTAGAAGTGGTCCGGGAATATCCGGATGTGTTTGAGGAGGTGAAGGGCTTACCTCCAAAGCGGGAGATAGACTTTCGAATTTATCTTGTGGATAATGCTAAACCCGTATCTTTGCCAGTGAGCCACATGGCTCCTCGTGAAAGGAGGGAACTCAATAAGCAAGTAAAGGAGTTGCTTGAGAAGGGGTTCATAAGACGTAGTATATCGGAGTGGGGTGCTCCAGTAGTTTTTGCCACAAAGGCGGATGGGTCTCTTAGACTTTGTATGGACTATAGAGAACTAAACAAGCTTACTAAAAAGAACCGACACCCACTGCCGAGGATTGACGATCTCTTTGATCAGTTAGTTGGCGCCTCAGTGTTTTCGCAGTTGGACTTAGCCACTGGCTTTCATCAACTGAGAGTGGCTGAGGATAGTATAGATAAGACTGCTTTTAGGACTCCTGACGGATTCTATGAATGGCTAGTGATGCCCTTTGGTTTGACAAACGCCCCTGCATATTTTGTTGATTTGATGAGTAGGGTGTTTAGGGAATACCTTAACAAATTCGTGGTAGTCTTTGTGGATGACATCTTAGTCTTTTCTAAGAATAAAGAAGAGCACTCTCTACATCTTAGGGAAGTGTTGGAAACCCTTCGAGCGCATAACCTTAAGGCAAAATTTTCTAAGTGTCACTTCTGGAGGAAGGAAGTACGGTTCTTAGGGCACGTGGTTTCCAAAGAAGGGATAGCAGTGGATCCCGCAAAGGTGGTGGCCATCCAAGATTGGAAGGTCCCTAAAAATGCAACCGAAGTAAGAAGTTTCTTGGGGTTGGCTGGCTATTATAGGAAGTTTATCAAAGACTTCGCAAAAATATCAGCTCCATTAACACGGTTAACGAAGAAGAACCTGGTTTTTACGTGGGACAAAGATTGCGATGATGCGTTCCAACGTTTAAAGAGAGCCTTAACTTCAGCCCCAGTCTTAGTGCTGCCAGACGGGAATAAACCGTTTACCATCTATACTGATGCTTGTGGGACGGGACTTGGCGCGGTCCTCATGCAAGAGGGAAGAGTAATAGCCTATGGTGGAAGGCAGTTGAGGGTTCATGAAAAGAATTACCCCACACATGACTTAGAGCTAGCCGCAATTGTTTTCGCGCTTAAGTCTTGGCGTCACTATCTTCTTGGTGAGAAATTCGAACTGTTCACTGACCACAAATCATTAAAATACTTATTCTCTCAGAAGGATTTGAATTTAAGGCATCAACGGTGGATGGAATTCTTAGCCTCCTACGATTTTGAAATAGCATATACCCCGGGCAAGGGTAACGTGGTGGCAGACGCCTTAAGTAGGAAAAGGTTGTCCTTGAGTCCGTTGTTTGTTGAACGACAAAGCTTAGAATTCATCTCTATGTTTGACTTTAGACCCTCCGTTGACTTAGTACCTGGTCTGTTAGCATCCTTGGAGGTTAGACCTACACTTCTAGGACGGGTTGGTGAGGCACAGCGAGACGACCCACAGTTGGTTGAGATAGTAGAAAAGCTCAATGGGGGGGAGTCGTCAAGCCATCTTCGTAGGTATACCCTAGACGATAAGGGTTGGTTACGAAGGGATAATAGACTTTGTGTACCACAAGACGAAGACTTAAGGAAGGCCATTCTTGATGATGCTCATCGCTCAAAAATGACCATTCATCCCGGCGGGGATAAGATGTACAAAGATATGAAGCGGGTTTTCTTTTGGGCCGGTATGAAAAAGGATGTGGCCGAGTACGTCGCTAGATGCTTGGTGTGCCAACGAGTTAAAGCAGAACAAAAGAAACCCGGTGGGTTGCTTCACCCATTAGAAGTTCCACCATGGAAATGGGAAAGCATCTCAATGGATTTTGTGGATGGATTACCAAGATCAAGGAAGGGTAACACGGGGATTTGGGTTATAGTAGATAGACTTACTAAAAGCGCACATTTTATTCCCGTGAAAAGAAAGAGAACTGCTCCGTGGTTGGCTTCTGTATACATTAAGGAGATAGTTCGTTTGCACGGTATTCCTTCTAGTATAGTAAGCGACCGTGACCCCATCTTTACTAGCGAATTTTGGGAGAGTTTACAAGAGGCGGTAGGGACTCAGCTATGTTTGAGCACCGCATATCATCCTCAGACAGACGGCCAGACCGAAAGGGTGAATCGCATTCTAGAGGATCTTTTAAGGCTTTGTATCCTAGACTTTGGGGGTACATGGGAAGAGCACCTTCCGTTAGTAGAATTCGCATATAATAATAGCTTTCAGTCTAGTATTGGCATGGCACCTTTCGAAGCTCTTTATGGAAGGCCTTGCCGTTCGCCTACATGTTGGTGGGAATCTACCGATAAAATCCTACTTGGGCCCGATATGGTTAGGGAAACCTCGGAGAAGATTGAGTTGATTCGAAGGAGGATGAAAGCAGCACAAGATAGGCAAAAATCATATGCTGATAAGAGGAGGACAGATCTTGAGTTTGACATTGGGGACATGGTTTTTATCAAAGTATCTCCGTTACAGAATGTTGTTCGCTTTGGGTCCGTGGGGAAATTAGCACCAAGGTTTGTAGGGCCGTTTCCTGTAAAAAACAGGATTGGGAAGATGGCATATAGGGTGGAGTTGCCTGAGAAACTTAGTGGAGTACACGACGTATTCCATGTATCACATTTGAGGAAGTGTTTGCACAAGACCGCGGAGGTGGTAGAGCCGAGCTTGCTTAAAGAGGTGGAAATAGAGCGTGATGCAACAATTAGACGAGCTCCTACATGCATTCTTGGGTCGGAGATCAAAAAGTTGAGGAATCGAGAGGTCAGACTGGTTAAAGTGCAATGGGGAGATGATGAGAGCAACGCAACTTGGGAGACAGAAGAGAAGATGCGTTCGTTGTACCCTTTTCTTTTTGAGGGTATGTCTTTTAATTTCTCCTTTATCGCTTAGCTTATCTTATCTTATCTTATCTTTAGTATGTCCTCTCATTAGTATCTTTGACCTTTAGTTAGGATAATCCTATGGTTGAAACATGTGTTTGAGACATGTTATGTATGATGGATGCAAAATGGATGCAAGTGTTTGCTAGTGGTTGCTCGTGGATGCATATATACACACACTTAGGGCACTAGATCGGCTCAGTCACTTCATATTGCATATTGCATATATATGGATGTATTTAGTATAATGGATGTATAATGGTTGTACCATCATATGGATGCTGCATTCGGTTGAATGGGTGTGCACGCATATAGAAGTAGTATGTAAGCAATTAGGATCTTTTGCATACATAATGGATTCATGACACTTACATAATTTGCATTAAGGAGGTCAACTGAATCAGTAGACCGCCTAATTTCGCATTAGGTAAGGACATGTACACACACTTTGCATATGATCATAAAGCATTAGAAGTCTTTTAAGGACAATGGATGCCTGTGTATGATGGATGAGTAGATGGACGTTTGGATGGTAGGATATACATTCTTCCAGACTTGAAGATTTCGGGGACGAAATACTAAAAGGAGGGGAGAATGTAACACCCCGAATTTTCTATTAACACTAAAGTTGCTAAAATATTAATAAGTGTGTAAGAGAGGGGATGTATCTAATATGAATATAAAAATATTAATAAGTGTGTAAGAGAGGGGATGTATCTAATATGAATATAAAAATATTAATAAGTGTGTGAGAGAGGGGATGTATCTAATATGTATATAAAAACAATAATAAGTAAAGGGGGATGTATCTATTATGTACATTGTAGAAAATATATATATATTTATGACATGAATAGAAGTTTATTAATATGCTGAGTGTTTGCTGAGTCACTTCTGACTCATTGCTGAGTCAACAAGATAAACCCCATCTTGTCTGAACGGCTGCGGTTATTTCTAGGTTAAATCTAATGGCCTAAATGAATTCTAAAATCTATAAATAAGTGGGTAGACCCTAGACCTAAATCACTTGTAAAATTAGAGAAGCTACCGTCATGCTGCTGCCATGGAGTTCAGCATAGCCGTCACAAACTAAGAAGAGGAAGCCTAATCATCTACAACTAAATCTACACAAATCAAATCAAAAGATCTCTCTTTCTCTAATTCTTTTCTTTTGTTGGTGAGTATGATGATTCTCACAAGACTATTACAAACTAATTTGACTCAGTTATGAATGGATCACAAGAAAGTGATGTGATTTGTAATTGTAAATTCTATATATTGTGGATCTCTTATTATGTTATTATGTTGTCGTATGATGTAAATTATATATGCTATGTCATGCTATGTTGTAAATTCTCTTATGCTATGTCGTGCTATGTTGAGAATCATGTCATGCTATGTTATACTATCATACTATGCCATGTTATAAATCATGCTATATTATATTGTAAAATCATGATGTTGTTGGAACATGCTTAAAGTTATGTTTTTTTAATTTAAATGGATCTTGTTTATGGGAATTTGCCTATTAGGTTAGGTGTACCCATAAACTTGAAACTATAATTAAATAAAACTTGATTATGGGAATTTGCCTATTGAGTTAGGTGTACCCATATAAAACCATGTTGTTAAAAAATTAGATGATGTTGATTCACACATGTTCATATGTAAGTTTATGAAAATTGATTGAGATTATATTAGGTGAATTTTGAACAAGTTGGCACCTTTAGGTCCATGACATGTATAATCTATGCAAGTTGGACATATGCAAGTTTCACCCCTTATTATGATTCATTTGGTCACATATACATGTTGTTATTATGATAATCTCTTTTATGCTATGAGTTAGGCTATTCGAGTCTAACATATATTTTGCGAATAAACGTTCAAACGTGGGGTAGGGGTAATATTAGGAATTAATAAATTGGGTGCAATTTTGTAAGATTTTGCATACCATGAATGGATGTCCATAATTGAGTCAATTATGGACATTGTTAAAAATTGGAAGTAATTAATAATTCAAGTAGGGAATTGTTAAAATTGGGGGAAAGTGGATTATTATTAATAATCAATGCTTAGGACACGAGGTTGGACCCGTTTGTGATGTAAACCTGCCCGGACCCGCCCGGCAAATCCAGTAGTCACAAATGTCGGCCCAATGTGAGAGGTCCTAGGCCCAAACTAAAGCATAACAGTTGTAAAGACACGAGGTTAGACTCTTTTATGGTGTAAGACTGCCCGGACCCGCCCGGCAAATCCAGCTGCCATAAATGCCAGTCTAATGTGAGAGGTCTTTATGAGGTTATGGCCTTAATGAACTAAGAAATACTTAACTAGATAATCATGTAAGGTGGGACATGGGGGTTAAGTAGGTGCCTTGGGTGGCATGAGGAATCTGGTGGTTGCCTTTAGAGGCATTTGAAATACGATTAGACTTAACCAAACACACATGTAAATGAACATGACTAAGTGGGTTAAGTGGGATGGACTAATGGGGACAAGCTTAGGTGGAATGCTTGTGGTAAATAGTGGGGGCCCATTTCAACCAGTATCCCAAAACGTATCTTTGTGGGCTCGACCCAAGTCGAGGACGGGACACGCATACTGGGTTTGACTATAAGAGGCCAAAACAGGGAGCGGTGGCAACGCAAGTCCAACGGGTTTCATATGCGTGTGTGGACCCGGGCTGGTAGGTAAGACGTTGTTGCATCGTGTAGGTATAAGCCGTGCATGTCCGTTGTATCAGGTTGCCACTTTAGGGGAGTGATACACCCCACTGTGGGGCCAGCACGGGTATCTACGAGTTAGGGAGCCGATCGAATAATGGGAAGTAGGGTACACCTAGTGGAGATAGGGGCAGGCGGCACCTATGTAGTCAACTAGGGGTACGTAAAGCCATTGGGAAAGTTTCTAAGTGAAGCTAAGTGGGATGAATCTTTAGGGTGACTTGTGTGGTGCAGTATAGTGTTTATCCTTTAGTATTTAGGAGCGCCTATAACGTTGCCTTTAGCGATTGTCTATGTCCTTAATCTGCTCTTCATAGACATTTTCTTGTTTTCCAGCTTATGCCTTAGTCCAGTTATTTTGGTAATAGTATTGTAGAATTATCATATTCACCAGACTTTATGTCTGACCCCCTCTTTTCCATCCTTTTTCTCCCTTCAGGTCCGCAGGTTGGGCCAAGTTCTAGTGGAGTCTAGTTGGATCGCTTATCTTCTGGAAAGCTTGGACTGCTGAAGTAAAGTCCAGCTTGTTATCTTTCTTTTTAATGGCTATTCATGTAATGGGATTATGTACTTGTTTTATCAAGATAGATATTGTACTTGACATTGAATGTGGTGTTATGATGTAATCAAACATGTTTTGACTTCTGCTACAATGAAATAAAGTTTTTGAATTTCCAAGTACTATTTTATATCTGTCTTGTTGTAATTTTACTGTTCTATATTCACTTAAAACCTTCATGGAAGTTAATGCATTCCCTTTGTGAGTGACATTAATGGACGTGGGGTGTTACACGACGGTTTTGAGATTCAACATTTTTTTTATTTTTTTTCTTTCTGAAATGATTTTGAAAAGGGGGGGCAGAAGGTAATAGGAAAGGAGAGAGAAGGATTTTTTTTAATTATTTAATTCTAAAAGTTGACTTTTACATATGACCTCAAAACGAGGCCCACCGCCTGTCGTCCATAGCATTTCACCCCCATTCCGAACACAATGGGATATGTTTCGCAAGCTGATTCGATCGTTACAATCAGTTTTCGTTAAAATCAACATATAACTCTATATATTGAATTTGAACGCGCATTTTAATTTACTGGGGTCACATACTAACTCTATAAATTGCAGAAAAATATTTTCTAGCTTCGTATTGACGATACCGTCCTAACAAAACTAGTTTCGTCCAATTCTGAGACCGTTTGAAAAATGGCCAATTTTCAGTCGATTAAAATCAACTGAAACTGGTCAAACGCGTTTTCCTTTGCCACGCTCACATACTGATCCGAAAAATTATGAAATTTGAAATTTGAAATCCAGCAATAACTTAACAACACGGACCCAACAAAAGGGGTTTCATCGAAATCCGAGGTCGTTTGCAAAATGTCTATTTTTAAGGGCCTGAATTTCATAGCGACTATTCAGATTTTTCAACTGGACATATCTTTTTATTCCCGCTATGAAATTTCGATTTTTCGGATTCGTTGGAAAGATATTCACAATTAGATCCTAATGTTTTTGGTTTCACTAAAACCGGATTGTTTTGCACCCGGTATGTTCAATTGAAGTTTGAAATCTAATTATTGAACTACCGCGCCATTTTCAATTCTATTTATAATTATATATAAATATTTATATTCTAACGACGGCGTATATAATATAAACGTTCTAAATATATTCAAAACATTTTTCTCGTCGATATTATTTAAAATAATTCATTTTAAATAATCAAAATTCGTAAAATTGCCAAAATAAAAATTTTAAACTGGTTCAGAATTTCCAGGTTGTTACAATCTCCCCCACTTAAAACTTTTCGTCCCCGAAAAGGAACAAAGTCGGAAGTGGTTTGATTAATCAACTCTATGTTCGATCTTGCTTCTATTCTCCAACTTTTCAGTTTCTGAGAATTTTCAAATTTTCAAAAATTTGGCTAACACCCTAAATTTTCGAAAAATTTCGCCATAACCTCCCCTGCACCGGGAGCCACGGGAAAATCCCGAAATTGCCATATAGGCCTTCTGATCTCAAAAAGAAAAAGAAAAAGCCAAGCGGCTAGCCAATAGGCTCATAAAATCATCATCACCCAAACAGAACAGTAAATTATGTAGTAAACATGTACCTATTTGTCGGGCAAACAAATTTTATTCTCTGCTCTAGCCTCCTTGCTATGACCTGTTCAATGTAAGTATATGTATATGCAAGAAAATGCGACCAATTTTCAATACAGTTCAATATTTGATTCAATTAGGCATAATGGTTCAAAATTATCAAACAAATAATCAAACAACACAAATATCAATCAATTAGTGAATTAACGTTTCAAATTCATAACTTTGATATATATACAAAAATCATGTTTTTGATGCCAATTCACAACAATGTGTTCTAGCTATATTAGTTTTGGTTCTCACACCAGTTTAATGGAAATATATAGATATCACACCTTCGTCACTCGAAAATAAATACTGGTGATGGTATACTTCATCATCAGGACCATGTCCGGGCGACTAGAGTGTGACTCTATATCTATCTAATATATTAAAACTCCGAATATACGTTCATGACGCGTATATGCAAAATCTTTATATACTCGATTGTCCATATTCAAAATAAATAAATATTCAAATACGTATAAAGCGATTTAAATTTCAAAACAAAACTGTTTTCATTTGAAAAATATACTGTTCACACTCGTTCTAGGATACTACTGATCCTTTCTCTAACGAGTCATTCTAATTGGATATTACTAATCCAATATCTGATGAATTCTTTCGTACGGTTCTAATGTGTCTTGTTCTCGAGCTCTGTAAACCAAAGCTCTGATACCACTGTAAGAACCCGTTACTTCCCCGTGAAGGAAAGAGCGGATACTTTGAGAACAACACACAAATGAACGCAGACGGAAGAACATTTCACTGTTATTACAACAATTCCATCAGATTACAAGAATATACAGAGTATAAATGAATATTATACATTCTATAAATATCAGAGATTACAATAAATTACATAGCAGCGGAAAATAATACATAGCACAACTGAAGGTGATATACGGATACAGAGCTTTCCGGATATCATTCCAGCTGTAAACCGGGATCCTGTGAATATAAATCTGCAAAATCAAAACTACTAGCTGCCCGTGCGGAAAATAGGGGCACCCAGAGTTTAGGTTAAAACAATAAACTCCAGGTCAGTCATGTGACTGGTGTGAGAACTAAAACAGTTATTTAAAACTTTACTTTAAAAGAGAGTAATTCAAGGGACCACGCCGTATAACACGGAACGGGTTTCCTCCCAAGAATACCAGTGCATAGAATAAACAACGCAATGCTTTTTCGAAAAATGAAGCTATTATAAGACCCAGGTCCCATCACACAATGCAACGCAAGCCGGAGGATAGGGTTTTACCTTATAACAGCCAAACATGCTTGATACGTTTAAAACAAATCATTTGATACTATAATAAGTGTATAGTGTCAAAACAATTTCAATCATAAATATAAATCATAGACGACATGAGTGCCCCATCCCACTATGTCGCCATACTAGGCTCTACAAATAAAGCCGAAATACACGTATTGGAAATTGGATTCCGTCATGAGTCGAGGCAAGGGGCAAGCTCCTCTCCGCGTTCGAGACAATCTAGCAAATGTCTCAGGACTACGCACTCTGGGCAATCCTGGATGCTTCAGGGCCGGTCCTCACTTACGTTAGAGGATTAGTATTCCTGAACACACGTTTCCCGGTCCTTACAGACCTAAAATCGAGGCGCCTCGTCCAACAACCACAAAGGTGAAAAGTATATAAATGTCAGGGCTGGTAAGTCACTGACACCACCAAAGCTAGAAAGAAACGTCGTGCTCTCCCTGCAGTCCGTATCCCGTTTTTGACTCATACTGAGGTGTGAGGCTCGCGAATTCACGCTATACACAAAGCTACGCCACAAAGGCCGTGCTTTGATCATCAACCACAAGACTTTGCTTTTCAACAGAAGCCTTGATCCATGCAACTCAGCATGCCACACAGGCAATTCATGCCATGCGATTGATATCTATCGATATATAACCTCTAAGCTCGTACGTCTCAGAATAGGGCGTTAAGCAAGAGAATAAATTCTCCGCCGCCAAACAGATATATATTTAACAGAAATCAATCGACACAGAATAAAATCCAATGTCAGACACACAATCCATTTACAAGTCCGTTCTGGGTCTGAACGAAACCGGAGGCACTTTCCTCGCATATCCATCCATCTCCAAGTACGTCCGGACGACCACCAACTATTTCCATACTCTTGGGTGTACAGCCCAATCAAGATCGTCAGTAATAATCTGTAACACCCCACCTCCGCCAGGGTCACTCGCAAAGGAATGCACTAGCTTTAGAGGGGCATTATTGGTAAACATGCATAATGATATAGCAAGGCAGGACATGACATATATATATGTAAATAAACAGAGTAAGTAAGTAAAACAGCGGAAGATTTTTAAACCATTTCAAAAACAAGTCTGGTACATCAAAATGTCAATTTCCCAAAATAAACAAGTCTAGTACATGAAATAACATCATCTGAAACTGAAAAAGAAAACATAATAGTAGCTATCCCCAAAGTGGAAGAAACCATAGCGAGCCTAAGTCCAAAGCATACATGAGCTATCCAAGAAAGCAGCTAAGATCCAAGCTAGGCTCCTGTATTCCCTCCCTGAGAACCTAGGGGGGGGAAACGGAAGAAAAGAGGCGAAACAAAACAGGTCAGTCAAAAAGACTGAGTAAGCCCTGCTACGATCAGTCTATAAACTAATAAAGTTAACATCATGATGGGAACTGAGATGATCATAGATAACAACATACTGGCATGATAAAGTAACTACAAGATAGATAGAGGTGTCATCGCATAAACAAGGTTAAGTTTTTGCACCACAGTGTACTAGCAACCCAACATAACAGATATCGATCCCTTGGCCCAAGCTTTGGCCCAATAACATGAGGTGACCTTAATATAAGGTCCAGCCCAACGGTCTAGTCGATCGGCTCCCTATAAACCTAACACGTCAAGTGTTGGTATCCATACGGCCCACATGGATGTAGTCAGACTGTGCTGGGTCCACCTTCGGGTGTATCAAGCCCTCGGGTGTCAACCCCAGACACTTAAGCAATAATGCACAGTCTAAGCCTACTGGTACCCGTGCCTCGAGTTTGTCCAACATCGGACTACGTGCACGTCCGTAGCCCGCCGGACCCGCACCGCTGTACCACTCAGCCGTCGCTTTGGTCGCTTACATCAGTCCAGTAATCGTGCCCCGCCCTAACCTAGCTGTAGGGTTGTAGTGATACCAAACTGGGATTACTGCTGGAACAGACCACGTTGCTAGGGTTTCTAAGAGGGTTAAGTGTGGTTTTAACCCCTCACTAATCATGGATTAAATTAGTTGAGTGTAATTACTTAACCCCATCTAATCCTCGAATCCCCAAATTGGTTAAGTATTAGTGGACCCTGACTTAACCCTAATCATGAGCCATTAATTAATTTAATGCACCTTAACCTCTCACATTAGACCTTGTTGTGGTTACTAGTTAGGCCGGGCGGGTCCGGGTAGCTTTACACCACAACTTGGTCTAACCTCGGGTCTTGGCACCCCATGACCAACTTCTCACATTGGGTCCTATTGTTTGTAGCCACTAGTTAAGCCGGTCGGTTCCGGGTAGAATTACGCTACAAACTCAACCCAACCTCGAGTTGGCCACACTTATGTTTTCTAAGTGTCATGTCCACTTTATTTCAAAACATAATTACAAGTCAAACAATTACTTGGGTAGACCTAACTTAATAGGTAAATTCCCAAGGGGTAGACCTAACTTAATAGGTAAATTCCCAATCTTATGTTTTCATGTATTTTAAGCTTACCCAAAACCCCCACCGTCATTCTATCGCTAACATATTCGTAATAACGCATAAAGGATAGGAAGAGGGAACTTGGCACAACATACATGACAAACTTGCACAACAATCATGCACAACATGTTAGGCTTGCACAACTTGGCATAGTGAACTTGCGTATTACCATAAACATGCATAACATGTTAAACTTGCATAACTTAGCATAGTGAACTTGCATATTACCATAATCATGCATAACTTGTCAAACATGCACAACTTGTCATTTTAAACTTGCATAAGCATGCATAACTTGTCAACATGCACAACTAGTCATTTTAAACTTGCATAAGCATGCACAACTTGTCAAAACATGCACAACTTGTCATTTTAAACTTGCATAAACATGCACAACTTGTCAAAACATGCACAACTTGTCATTTTAAACTTGCATAAACATGCACAACTTGTCAAAACATGCACAACTTGTCAAAACATGCACAACTTGTCATTTTAAACTTGCATAAATATGCATAACTCAATAAACTTGCAAATCATGGCTTAACTAACTTGCATAAACATGCATAACTCAATAAACTTGCAAATCATGGCTTAACAACCTTGCATAAACATGCATAACTCAATAAACATACATAAATCCCAATCTTGCATCACATATTAACTTTAGAGTTACTAAAATGAAGGTAAGAGGGCTTACAATGTTTATGCGGACTCAAATGAGTATAACAAATGCAAGAAACCCCTTATGCAACTAATTAAAGCCCCCAAATGCAAGCAAACTTGATCAAGACTCCTCCTTTATGATGCCAATAGAAAAACAAGTCTTTAATGCAAGCTAAGGAGGATCATACAAGCCTAAATATGCTTGTATGCATGGAAAATTACTTAGAAATCAATTTAGGAATTGTATGAAGAGGGTGGAGGCCATGAGAGTTTTGATTTTGGCATAGTTTAGTTACTAGATTGAATAATGAGGGTTTAGGGTAGGATTAGGAGCTTATTTATAGAAGATTAGAGAGATTTAGACCATAGGATTAACCCTAGGTGAATTTTGGCCCGTCAGATTTAGGAACTCTCTAGAACCAGACCACACAACCAAGCCCAAACCAAGCCCAAACCAAAGAGGTGCGCCAGGCTAATCTGCCTGGCTACCCCCTGTCGACAGGGCTGTCGACAGGGCAGTCGACACCCTGGGGACCCTGTCGACAGGCCTGTCGACATGGGGCCCCTGGCGGGAGTTTTCCCGCCTACGCCAGCTGTGCCCAAATCCTTGTTTTTTTTTATTTAAATTTAAATCTGTTTTAATTATGGAAATTTCTGAAAACTTCCTTGGGCCTTAACTGGGTCATACGGACTCCGATTTTCGAAAACTCGGACTCTATTTCGCGTATTTTTCCGAGACGAACGCAATGACATAGCCCGTTTCCCTTGATTCCCATTTTATAATTTAATTCTGCCTCCATTTATGTTATAACAGATTATTGAAAATACGGGTTGTTACATTCTCCCCTCCTTAAAGGATTTCGTCCCCGAAATCTTCAAGTTAGGAAGAACGTATCCTACCATCCAATCATCCATCTACTCAAAGCATCATCCACGAGCAATCATTGTACTTAAAGAATTCTAAATGTGGTATGAACATATGCAAAAGTGTGTGTATATGTACTTATCTAATGCAAAGATCAGGCGGTTACTGATACAGTAAACCTCCTTAATGCATATGTATGTCAGTGAAAATCAGGCGGTTACTGATACAGTAAACCTCCTTAATGCATATGTATGTCAGTGAAATGAATCCATATGTATGCAAATTCCTAACATAATTCATGGTATCTATATGAGTGCACATAACATACATCCATATGCAACATCCATGTGATAACACACAATTTCCATCCATGAATAAGCATAAACACCCATGCATATGCAATATGAGGAGTGTGCGAGCCGATCTAGTGCCTAATCGTGTATAGTGCATCCACGAGCAGCCACTTGCAAACACTTGCAACCACTTGCAACCATCAAACATAACATGTTTCAAACACATGTTTCATCCAAAGGGTCTCTACCTAAGGATCTTATGATAAGATAAACACGATGAACTAGATAAACTAGATAAACTAGATAAACTAGATAAACTAGATAAACTCCTTTTTGGATTACAAGAAATCCATTCAAATTTTGACATATAGTACTAACCGATGAGTCTTAACCCCCTTATGGAGTTTACAACAGAAATAAGATCGAGAATGGGACCGAGAGGATATACACAAAAGATAACTTGAAATCAAGCTCCACAGGAAAACAAGGATCAAAGATGCACTCTTAAAAAGAGTTATGATGCGCGTATCTAGTCTTCACTCTTCTTAGTCACGTTTCCTTGAGCTTAACTCCACTGTGCTTTGACTATCTTTCACTTCATGATTCCTTGGCTTCCTAACTCCTATTTCCCAAATTCGAGTTGGAAGTCATTTCATTATCGCCTCTCGTCTTTCTTTTCCACTTATTCTTCTTTCTGTATACTTGGCTTAACCCTACTATAACCTTATGATTTTATGCAAGCTCTCCAAAATTCACTAGTGAATCCTGGATCTCGTCTACTTACTATAAAGTATTCCATGCAACAGAACTTTTCTTGAAAATACCAATCCACGTTGCCAATTGCCCCTTATAAACGCGATTTTCTATAACTCATGCTTAATCGAAATGAACCATCCGCCTAAGAGTGATAGGCCATACCTAGATTCAGTTGCCTGCCCATGGCTTCCTGTAGGCTCCTTCAAAACTGGCCAACTTCTTGAGGGTAAACCGTTGCTAACCATGATGCAGTCCTCTCGCTCTTCACCGGACTGAAATGAGCACTCTTCGTGAGTCTACCTATTATGACCCATATACCCGTATTCCTTTTCTTTGATCTAGGTAGTCTATCCACATAATCTATCGAGATGTTTTTCACACTTCCCTTGCGAAACTTCCAATGGAGGTAGTGGCCCACTGGGCTTCTATGACTTGGCCTCAACCTGGTGGCACAACATGTATCCTGAAACCAACTCGGCCACCTCCTCGAGTGATGTGCATCTTCAAGAACCTTCTTTACCAAGTCTTTCACTCGAGGAACACATAATCTCTCATCGCGCCTTAGTCATCCCTTGTTATCTATAATATATCTAGTGAGGTGGCTTAACATTTCGCCTCGAATCATCTGGTCCATGTTCTTGACTAACTGCGGATCTTCTTCCTGCGAAACTCCCTTCTTGATCCAGAAGAGTAAGTCTAACCTCCGGGAATGCTAACTAACTAGCCAAACGGAGAAAGCTTCTTACTTCAATTGCCCTTCTCAGAGCTTTCCGGTCTCAAACCGCAGCCACTTTAGCGGAATCCACCGCTAAGCCTTACTTAAGAACTATGTGCCCAAGAAGTCCAACTTCTTTCCTCCAAAGTGGCATTTGGAGAACTTGACCTTTAACCGGTGGCTCTAAGCGTATCCATCACCTCTTTGAGATGTATAGCATGTTCTTCCTCGTTCTTTTGAGGAGATCAAAATATCGTCTATGACGACTATGACAAACTTGTTCAAGGACCCCCTAAACACCCTACCCATCGAGTTCGCGTAATATGCGGGTGCCTTAGTCAAACCAAATAGCATGACTAACCATTGCAAAAATCCATCTAGAGTCCTAGACTCAGTCTTGTCAATCCCATCCTCAGCCCTCCTAAGCTGATGGAATCTGGTAACTGGATCAAAAGAAAACAGATGCTCCTACAAGCTGATCGAACAAATCATCGATCCTTGGTAACGGTTATCTATTCCTCTCACGATAATCAACACATAAGCGAAACAAACTGTCCACGTCAGTAACGAATACTACTGGAGCACCCTACTCGAAAATGCCTCGTCTCAGGAAGTTCTTCTCAAGCAACTCCTTGACTTGCTTTCTTAACTCTCACCTCGTGAGGTCATGTGCCTAACCGGCCACGAAACTGGCTTGGTATTACCAACCAGATAATGCGGAAATCTATCCCACGTCTAAGGGTAACCCCTTCACTCCACCCCAGATATCAGGATATTCTCGGACCTCCCTCACAGATTGCAAACTATCGATAGACGAGTTGAGGGATTCAAGGTAACATAACATGACGGGACCCATAGGGTTGCTAGAAATTTCTAGGGTATTACCGAGGCGGATCATGAGCCTCACAACCCTATATACAAAAACCAAGAATGGCTTCAAAACAGGACAACCATTCCATGCCCAAAACCAACCCATATCCCCTGAAACCGAGAATATAAACATCCCACGAGAATTCTATACTTAAGATAGAAATTTTCAAATCCACTCAGACCATAGACAAACGGGCAGAACCCCCACTTGGATTTGAAACACATACGGGATCATCAACTACACTAGTACTTAGGTGCAAAACTTTCAACTGGATCAGATGAAATAAAACTATGCGATGTGCCAGAATCAAACAAAGTTCGAACAGGGAAAATCAGAAAATGTAAACAAGATTTTCAACAGAAACACTACCTCTATCATGAGCTGGAAGAACGGGGTTGAGGGGATGAATTCGCCCTCCAGATAGTCCTGCACACTGAGTCTGGCTTTGCCCTTGTTTCCTCGGGCAATCCTTGCTGAAATGTCCAAACTCACCACAAATGAAGCATTCGCCCCGCTTTCTCCTTTCCTTCTTCCTACATTCCCTGGCTATATGTCCAACTTTACCACAGAAATTACATTTCATATTCTTGCCCCGTTTCCCGGAATTTACTCTCTTGCCTTGAGACTCATTCGCCTTGACCTCTTTCTTGTCATTTCTACCTTCTTCTTGAAGTAGGGCTAAATTCACTAAACTCTCGAAAGTCGCCCCCAAGGGTATATGAGACAGGGCCAAATCACGTAATGGCTCGTTTAATCCGAGAGCAAAGTGCAGGGCCTTCTTCTGAGCTGTATTAACCAAATCTAAATCGTCCTGAGCCAGTTGATTAAACTTATCTATGTATTCCCTAATAGTCATGTCCCCTTGCTTCAGTGATAAGAATCTCATTCCAAACCTTCCTCTAAAGTCATCCCAAGTCTCAATTGGACTATTGGCGGTGGTGACTACCCACCAACGTGCAGCTTCTTCCTTTAGCAACCATACTGCAAATAAAACCTTCCTGCGGTCACCTATATCAAAGGTGTCTAAAAGATCTTCGGTCTCTTTCAACCAATTCCTTGCCTCTACAAAAGTCTCGGTTCCAAAGAAATTCTTGCAACCCATCGCCTTAAAATCTCGGCAAATCTCGGCGAAGTCAATTTGAGGATGCTGAGGGGAAGGAGGAAGAGGAACATCAGCTACGGGAGGAGGAGGAACAGCGGCCTCGACTGGGGAGACAACATTAGAGACACCCGGGACCAGTGCCGTGCCTTCCAAGTACCGACGAAACCAATCGGGTATCGTTACTCCTTCGGGCAAGATGAGATTATTAGACATGCTGGAAACGAAAAGAAAAGAGTTTAAACGAGGAGTCAAAGGATAGTGCTGATGGCTTTTGGGGAATAGCCTTTTAAAGATAACTAGACTTTTCTTTGGAAAATACTTTATACTTGGTTTTGAAAATAGTTTTTCCAAAGAGTTTTAAAAACCTTTTTATCCCTTCTCGTAAACCATATGCTCTGATACCAAATGTAACACCCCACCTCCGCCAGGGTCACTCGCAAAGGAATGCACTAGCTTTGGAGGGGCATTATTGGTAAACATGCATAATGATATAGCAAGGCAGGACATGACATATATATATATGTAAATAAACAGAGTAAGTAAGTAAAACAACGGAAGATTTTTAAACCATTTCAAAAACAAGTCTGGTACATCAAAATGTCAATTTCCCAAAATAAACAAGTCTAGTACATGAAATAACATCATCTGAAACTGAAAAAGAAAACATAATAGTAGCTATCCCCAAAGTGGAAGAAACCATAGCGAGCCTAAGTCCAAAGCATACATGAGCTATCCAAGAAAGCAGCTAAGATCCAAGCTAGGCTCATGTATTCCCTCCCTCAGAACCTGGGGGGGAAACGGAAGAAAAGAGGCGAAACAAAACGGGTCAGTCAAAAAGACTGAGTAAGCCCTGCTACGATCAGTCTATAAACTAATAAAGTTAACATCATGATGGGAACTGAGATGATCATAGATAACAACATACTGGCATGATAAAGTAACTACAAGATAGATAGAGGTGTCATCGCATAAACAAGGTTAAGTTTTTGCACCACGGTGTACTAGCAACCCAACATAACAGATATCGATCCCTTGGCCCAAGCTTTGGCCCAATAACATGAGGTGACCTTAATATAAGGTCCAGCCCAACGGTCTAGTCGATCGGCTCCCTATAAACCTAACACGTCAAGTGTTGGTGTCCATACGGCCCACATGGATGTAGTCAGACTGTGCTGGGTCCACCTTCGGGTGTATCAAGCCCTCGGGTGTCAACCCCAGACACTTAAGCAATAATGCACAGTCTAAGCCTACTGGTACCCGTGCCTCGAGTTTGTCCAACATCGGACTACGTGCACGTCCGTAGCCCGCCGGACCCGCACCGCTGTACCACTCAGCCGTCGCTTTGGTCGCTTACATCAGTCCAGTAATCGTGCCCCGCCCTAACCTAGCTGTAGGGTTGTAGTGATACCAAACTGGGATTACTGCTGGAACAGACCACGTTGCTAGGGTTTCTAAGAGGGTTAAGTGTGGTTTTAACCCCTCACTAATCATGGATTAAATTAGTTAAGTGTAATTACTTAACCCCATCTAATCCTCGAATCCCCAAATTTGTTAAGTATTAGTGGACCCTGACTTAACCCTAATCATGAGCCATTAATTAATTTAATGCACCTTAACCTCTCACATTAGACCTTGTTGTGGTTACTAGTTAGGCCGGGCGGGTCCGGGTAGCTTTACACCACAACTTGGTCTAACCTCGGGTCTTGGCACCCCATGACCAACTTCTCACATTGGGTCCTATTGTTTGTAGCCACTAGTTAAGCCGGTCGGTTCCGGGTAGAATTACGCTACAAACTCAACCCAACCTCGAGTTGGCCACACTTATGTTTTCTAAGTGTCATGTCCACTTTATTTCAAAACATAATTACAAGTTAAACAATTACTTGGGTAGACCTAACTTAATAGGTAAATTCCCAAGGGGTAGACCTAACTTAATAGGTAAATTCCCAATCTTATGTTTTCATGTATTTTAAGCTTACCCAAAACCCCCACCGTCATTCTATCGCTTACATATTCGTAATAACGCATAAAGGATAGGAAGAGGGAACTTGGCACAACATACATGACAAACTTGCACAACAATCATGCACAACATGTTAGGCTTGCACAACTTGGCATAGTGAACTTGCGTATTACCATAAACATGCATAACATGTTAAACTTGCATAACTTAGCATAGTGAACTTGCATATTACCATAATCATGCATAACTTGTCAAACATGCACAACTTGTCATTTTAAACTTGCATAAGCATGCATAACTTGTCAACATGCACAACTAGTCATTTTAAACTTGCATAAGCATGCACAACTTGTCAAAACATGCACAACTTGTCATTTTAAACTTGCATAAACATGCACAACTTGTCAAAACATGCACCACTTGTCAAAACATGCACAACTTGTCATTTTAAACTTGCATAAACATGCACAACTTGTCAAAACATGCACAACTTGTCAAAACATGCACAACTTGTCATTTTAAACTTGCATAAATATGCATAACTCAATAAACTTGCAAATCATGGCTTAACTAACTTGCATAAACATGCATAACTCAATAAACTTGCAAATCATGGCTTAACAACCTTGCATAAACATGCATAACTCAATAAACATACATAAATCCCAATCTTGCATCACATATTAACTTTAGAGTTTCTAAAATGAAGGTAAGAGGGCTTACAATGTTTATGCGGACTCAAATGAGTATAACAAATGCAAGAAACCCCTTATGCAACTAATTAAAGCCCCCAAATGCAAGCAAACTTGATCAAGACTCCTCCTTTATGATGCCAATAGAAAAACAAGTCTTTAATGCAAGCTAAGGAGGATCATACAAGCCTAAATATGCTTGTATGCATGGAAAATTACTTAGAAATCAATTTAGGAATTGTATGAAGAGGGTGGAGGCCATGAGAGTTTTGATTTTGGCATAGTTTAGTTACTAGATTGAATAATGAGGGTTTAGGGTAGGATTAGGAGCTTATTTATAGAAGATTAGAGAGATTTAGACCATAGGATTAACCCTAGGTGAATTTTGGCCTGTCAGATTTAGGAACTCTCTAGAACCAGACCACACAACCAAGCCCAAACCAAAGAGGTGCGCCAGGCTAATCTGGCTGGCTACCCCCTGTCGACAGGGCAGTCGACACCCTGGGGACCCTGTCGACAGGCCTGTCGACATGGGGCCCCTGGCGGGAGTTTTCCCGCCTACGCCAGCTGTGCCCAAATCCTTGTTTTTTTTTTTATTTAAATTTAAATCTGTTTTAATTATGGAAATTTCTGAAAACTTCCTTGGGCCTTAACTGGGTCATACGGACTCCGATTTTCGAAAACTCGGACTCTATTTCGCGTATTTTTTCGAGACGAACGCAATGGCATAGCCCGTTTCCCTTGATTCCCATTTTATAATTTAATTCTGCCTCCATTTATGTTATAACAGATTATTGAAAATACGGGTTGTTACATAATCCAAACGATGTGAAGACTTCCGGTCTTCAACCACCGTCTTCATCTTCGACATATCGTCGAATCGGTTATTCAGAATGGGTGTAAACCCGTACTTTCCGAACAACCCGCGTATATTAAAAACAAATGTTACACAAACTGTAACGACCCAAAAATCCGGTAGAATTTGAGCTGACCAAAAACACAAGTCCAACCCCAAATAACACAGAAATTCGAACCATTAATAGAAAGAAGTTAGAGGGTGAGGAAAGATAAGATAGAAAATTAGAATAGAAGAAGAAGAAGAACACAACATCAGAGTAACATGAATCTCACAGCGGAACGAATAAATATATTTCATAACATAACTTTGAAATACAAATCTGTACTTGAATATACATCAATATCAACGTACATCACTTACAACACAACGGAACCACTATAACTAGATAACGCTGAAGCCTCCTGCTCCAAGCTCCTTTAGATATATCTGAAAAATCCTGAACTACTTGACTGCCTGTACAAATTTAGGCACCCAAGAGTTTAGGTAGAACAAAACAAAATAAACTCCGGGTCAGTCATGGGACTGGTATGAGTAAACAGTTTAAAAACAGTTTCAGAAAACTAAATGATATCTCATAAGACCACGCCGTATAACATGGAACGGGTTTTTCCCTTATGAAAATCCAAACACTTGACTTATCTTTATATCAAAACTCTTTTGATATTATAATAATGTCTAAATCAAGTAAATAACAATCTAGTGGAACGTTTGCATCTCACGTTCCACATATGTATACAATCAAAACCGCAAGCACGTATTGGGTAATGGATTTTCCCACTATGACAAGGTATGGAACCACCTTCCGCTGGTATATCTCTAGAGGAGAATACACCGAGTTCAACAAGAACATCTTGCAACTCAGCCACACATGACCGACCACTCATTTCGCTTGAGTGTATCGAATGTATATCACCAACGGTTGGGATCAGCAACCGTTTCCCGAATGGGACAACATCGACAATAGATTTTTAGAAGTAAATGAAACTCTAGATCAAGTGATTATACACCCTAATAGGTGCGACCTACATAGCCATGTTGCCTGCCCGATTTCTGTCATTTACCGGTTGATGAGGCTAGAAGCTACGCTTTATCATCACGCCATATTTACTTCGAATGTCACATCGTCAAATCCATCAAATCACCGATTGACGTCCTCAACAGTACATTACGTGTTAGCTAAAAGAAGTTCCCTTCTCCGCTTCCACTCTTGGTACGATTGGAGAAATCAATATACGTGATCGTCTGGAAATACTCTGTCAGACATTCATCCATACAAGTCACCCAGGAACAGGATGAACCGAAGGCACAATTTCTATTAATAGAAAAAGTCCTTGCACTCTACTCCGTCTTCGATTATCTTTATATAATCTGATTCGCACGCTACTGCCAATACGGAGTGGTTCTTCGGATAATAATCCAACCGGTCTCTCCATATTGACAACGATGGTCAAAACTTTGATAGTCTGTGATTTAACTATCGAATAAAAACAAGTGTTTCGATAGTCGATGATTTAACTATCGAATAAAACAAGTGTTCATCCAAACATCCAACAATCACTGAACCTTTAATTAATATTCCATTAATTAAATCTCTTTTCTATTTCTTTATCAATATTTGTTAATCAAATATTTCAATAACCATATTGCCCTTTTACGTTCTTTGGAAAACATTTCCATATATCGCCTTCTTTTTATTTTCTAAACTTTAGAAAATATATGTTATTTATAATTGGAAAATATTCCAATTACTTATCTCTTTTCCAATCTCGTTTATTCCTATACTTAGGAAATATTTAACATCTATTTCCAAGCTTACATTTCATTTGGGTTAAAACGGATGTTGTGTAAAACATCGTTACGACAACCCAAATACTACATCCAACTGAATCTTATTCAACATTGATCTTCGAGCCTGAAATCTTACTATTCATTTGTTAATAATGAAATCAATCAAGCTGGGGTATAACTACCTCTCAGACCTTGACTGAATAACATTTATAACGTCAAAACAGATATGACTACTTACTCGAACAATCAATAACATACAACTACTTCTTTACCTTTAAACACGTATACACTTTTTCTTTCTATTCTTACTAGATTTTATTCTTATACTTCTTTTTTGATTATACTATTCTATTTCTAAGTTCGTTTTCTTATCGACTTCTATATATTTTGATATGTTGATTTCTAACTATCAAATTATCTTAAAAATATTCTATCTCCTTAAATTCCCGGAAAAATTCGTCATAACCTCCTTTGTACCGGGAGCATCGGGAAATTTCAAATAGCTTTCCCGGTCCTTCTCATCTCAAAAAGAAAAAGAAAAAGCCAAGCGGCTTGCCGATACGGCGCATAAAATCTCATATATGAATTAAATACGTACCTTTTTGTCGGGCATTCTATTTATTTCACTTCTATACTTTATTCCATACCTGTCTCCTGTATCTTTATACCTGTCCAATCTATTTTAACTATACCAATCGTTTTAACTAAATTTGTTAATTAAATCTGTTGCTTAACTTTTCAGTCTATTTCACCTTCATATTTGAACATGACATGTTCAAATATATTTTTAGCTGCATATTAACAAATTCTAATTATACTCATACTCTCGTTTCCTTATCGACTTCTCTATTCAAATTCCAATTCAATTCTATTTGAATTCTCTTTATTTAAACTTCATTTGAATTCTATTTTCAAATTCTATAGTTTAAAGTACATTTGAATTCTATATTCAAATTCTATAGTTTAAAGTCCATTTGAATTCTATTATTCAAATCTATTCAAATTCTATTGTTTAAATTCCATTTGAATCCTATATTCAAATCGTTTAAAGTCCATTTGAATTCTGTTATTCAAATTCTATATTCAAAGTCTATTTGAATTCTATATTCAAATTCTATATTCAAAGTCTATTTGAATTCTCTGCATTATTTATAAACAACGTTTATAACTTCAATTCAAATCCCACCTTTCCATTTATAAACAACGTTTATAAATTCAATTCAAATCCCATATTTTCATTTATAAACAACGTTTATAAATTCAATTCAAATCCCATATTTTCATTTATAAACAACGTTTATAAATTCAATTCAAATCCCATATTTTCATTTATAAACAACGTTTATAAATTTAATTACTTGTTTTATATACCTTCAAAACAAGTTAATATTTTCTATAGTTTTATTTAAAAATTCAAATTCTATTTACAAAAATAGAATTTCCTTTTTAAATATCAAATACCCTTTCCGATATTTTTATAAATCAATATTCAAGCCCCAGGGATATTTTAAACAATCAAACCAACCAATTTTCAATCATTTGATTTTTAACACATCATATATGAATATATATGAAATCAAACAAACAACAGATAATATATATTTTTGAGGAATCCAGTTGGATTCCTCCAACCTGTTTTCCTGCATCCACAGACGTTAGTCAACATAGTAATACCCATCCTGCTTCGAGGCAGGATATCGCGGTATGAAGGTCATCCACTAATCATAGCGTGGGGCGTATAGGGTAATCATCCGCTAATGATACTGCGGGCATCCGCTAATGATACTGCGGGAATCCAACCAATCAATCAACCCAATATATATATAATAGTCCTAAATAACTAATATATATTTTTAAACAATCAGACAGCATCCAAACAAGCACAGACAATTATTTTTAACTATATAAAAATAATTTCTAAATAAAAGGTGAGTAAGGTTTACTCACAGTGATTTTTCTTGTTGAATATCCATTTAGATTATGTCTCGTCTCGGCTAAGCAACTACTTCATTGTCTCGAATAAATTTACCTATGATTATTATTTCATTTATCGATTAAATATTTATTTAAATGAACTACTATACTAACTATATAAATAAATTATTAACTAAATAATTTATTGAATTACCTTAGTCCATTTCTTCACCGTAAAAATCGAAATCCAAAACTACTGTCATCGCAAGATTTAACTTACGGCTCTCAGATCATCACAAGTACCCGCTGCTCAAGATTAGCCATTCCCAGACTTCGATCCTTCCTCTCCTCCTTGATCCTTCACAATAGTTAATGAAACCACAGACGATAATCCCCCACAGCCTTGTTGCCTGAACTCCCTTGCCATCCAACGATCAACACCATCCTGCCCTCAAACCACTCAACCTTCATGTCCTTATTTGACTCTTCAAAACTTCGAACTCGCAACCTAGGCTCGCTGACCAAAACTGAATACCTAAAAATTTATCTGCTCCAAAATCTCAGTCCCAATCGCACAACAGCCGACTGAGATGCCAATCCCCTTCGAACCAGAAAAAGTCGAACTCCAGGCAACACGATACTACCCAAATCCGAGGCCAAGACGGTGTATCCATTCGCGAGTTCAAATCTGAATCCGAGAAGTGCGATGCCCTAAACTTGCCTCAATTCCGACAACAGCTAACCCCAAAACAGGTACTGCACCTCTTTCGAACGTCGAACTTCACTAGTTTTGGCTCAGCGACTTGTCCTTCTGCCCTAGACCTTTTCGCCTATCGCGATTATCAAAACCGCATCGTGACCCGATTTCGATTTTGATTTGAGTAAATAAGAACAGTGCTAGCACAGTTTTGTTTAGTTTCAAAAGCTTGCGTTTTCAATTGATTCTGCAGAAGAATATTGTAAAGGAAAAGAGGGAGGAAGGTCACTGCGATTTATAGGAATGGGGTGCGGTTTTTAAATGGGACAGCGAGGCCATGTATTTCTTGCCTTGGTGTTTTAATTAAGTCAACAAAAGGAAGAAGGGAATTTTTCTAATATTAAACTTTATTTTAATTAGTTTTTAATTGTATCCTTTTATTTAAATGCCTCAGGTTCTGAACTCCTTTCTGAACCCAACAACTGTCAATTCTAGGGTAATACCCCTATTCCGGACACACTAGGATAGGTCACGAAGTCTAATTTTATCATCTGAAGGAGATATTAATTTAAGCCGATATAAATTAAATTTCAAACCATTTAAATTCTTCGATAATAATTTAATATTATTATTCTAATTCAAACAGAACTGACACTGATTATCTGAATCATTTCGATTCAGTTTTAACATCGAATTTATTTATTGTTTTTTCCGTATTCGTCAATTTAATATATTCGATATTAAATCGAAAGCGATTATTAAATTGATAACTTAATATAAATATTCATTTATATTATCCACCCAATATTTAAATCCATATTAAATATTCAAAATTAACCCATAAGAATCCGGGTTATTACACAAACACAACATACGCCTCATTCCAATTCATTAGTCACTAACCGCAAATTAGCAAGAGAACAATTTCCCAAATATTAACCCCGAAGGCCGAAACCAACATCAGATCAATACCCAGGAAACCATTCTTCTTAGCCAACCTACAGCTAGTTTCTAAATTCCACATTCTTAGGGAAAGGTTCCCATTAATTTTATCCAAGATAAATTCTTTAAAATTTATCCTGTAATCTTCCTTTGGATGTCGTTTCAAACCAAATTATGGTTTTTCTAAACTAGTCGAGATTAGCGAACCACACCGAAGTAATTATTTATTTTATTTCCCAATCCCAACCTATTCATCCCATGAAGCAAAACTGGTAATACTCCATATCTAACACCACGGTGTTATCGGTAAAATTAATTACCATTCCACGTTCAAATCTAATTAAAGATTTAACTATCGCTTTGGAGCAAAACTGGCGATACTCCATTCTCGCTCATTTCTAAATTTGATGATTTAGATTATAGATTCACATTTCGACCTAATTGCTGATTCGTTAAAACTCCTTTTACTGGGTTAAAGAACTAGGTGTTATTTAAAACACAGTTCACGACAAACCCAAATCACATTCTATTTATCATCGGGTTAAAGAACTAGTGTTATTGAAAACACCGTTCACGATAAACCCACAAATCAATTCTAGTTCAATTTAAATCAAATATATTAGAAATTCTGATTATTTAAAACCCCTTTTTAAATCTAATTTATTTATTTAAAAATAAAAACCCGGGTTTTAAATTGGGTTCAAACTAGTTCATTTCGGTAAAAATCTATTTTTATCTTTTCAAATATGGAATTTTTCACCCCAATTTTTCTCAAATCATTTCTTATGATTTTAGACAAATTATTACTATTTTTAATAATTTTATCAAGGCCCGTACAATCGATTTCCAACAACGGCCATCGAACTGCACTTACAGCGACCTTTTTCAAATTTGATTTGGACGTAACTCCAAATCCAACCATTAGATTTCAAATTTCTAATATTCGTTAGAAAGCTCTTTTCGATACGAACCCAACGGTTCCGGTTTTAGGAGAATCCGACGGTCGGATCTCCCGTAATATCCGTTTGAAATAAATGGTCGAGATTCACGAACTGCCGCGGCGCGGCGCGTTCTATTCAGGCCATTATATTATATATAATATATATATATATATAATATATTTCATCGATTTCTATTTAAAACAAATTTTATAAATAGTTTTAAATTCGTTCCAAAAACAATTTCAACCTTTATTTCAATTCAAATCAAAATTGAATTTTTCCTTATAAATTCGTTTTAAAATTCATCTCTATTCAATTCAAATTTCAATTCAATTTGAATTCATTTTAATTCGTTTTCAATTCGAATTCGTTTTCAATTCAATTCGATTTCGTTTTTAATTCAATTCGAATTCGATTCGTTATATATTCAATTCGAATTCAAATTGGTTTTCTATTCGATTTAAACCAAATTGGTTTTCTATTCGATTTAAATCAAATTCGTTTTGTTATCACTTTATATCAATTCATTTCGAAATCACTTTATATTCAATATTCATTTCGAAATCACTTTATATTCAATATTCATTTTAAAATGAATAAAATCGATATAAATATTGTTCACGTCAAAATGGCGTCAATCTAATCAATCCGGCTTCATATATTTCTATTTTCAAATATTCTATTTCAAATATTTCGTTCAACACATGACTAATCTCAACGGATGAGTACAGTCAACACATGAACCTTTATTTTATAGTGATAAAGATATAAATTTTATTGTTAAAATATTTCGTTCAACACATGACTAATCTCAACGGATGAGTACAATCAACACATGAACCTTTATTTTATATTGATAAAGATGTAAATTTTATTATTAAAATATTTCGTTCAACACATGACTAATCTCAACGGATGAGTACAGTCAACACATGAACATTTATATTTTCTAAATTGTAATGAGGCCCAATCAATCACCATATAAAGTTAATTATATGGATTTTCACACATCACACGTATATAATAGCATTGAAAAATAATCAACCATCAACCAAAGTGCACTACACTGTATAAGCATCAACTATAGATGTATAACGCTTATAACAGCCTGTCAATCAATCGATCGACATATTTAATAAATCAGGATGAGTGAACTTCAAATTTCATCCCAACACCCGTGTGGGGTTTCAAACAATCGAACACAGATTTCATTTGTGCAGTTGGGCGATGTGTAAAATTTATCGACCCAATCAATATCAGTCAAATCAGTGTATATAAACAAATCGGCCGATTTGTTTATAAATATTTAATTATTCACTTTCACGTTAAAAATTATATTTTTAACGATAAAATATTTTATTTTAACACATGAATTGCTATTCAGTTCGTTTACACAATAAAAATGATATTTTTATTTTTTTTCTAACATATTTTAGAAAATTTCGGCGGCATAACGGCATGATACTACAAACGGGACGAGGCCTAGCCTTATCCCCGGTCTAGTGAAGGCCCACGCCATTCACACATCAATCAAATCCATTCATTTCACCAAACAATTCAATTTCAATCAAATGATCTAACTAATTTTTGCAGTCAAACAAACAAGTCCATGGTCTGTGGACGATTGTGTCGGGTGCTACTAAACACCGTCTGCATCCTAGTATATATATATAACTAGAAAAAGAAATTTTGAAAGGTGAGAAGTTCTCACCGATAGCTATCCAACTTCACGACACTTCATTTATAGAAATCTTCGCCATTCCCGCCTTTTGTCGCTTTCGTTGCCCGTATTCTCTACATATATAAAAATCACACATTTTTATATTGTTGTCTTTTTAAAATAAAAATCACATTTTTATTTGTTTACTTTCAATTTTAAAAATCATATTTTATAATCACTTCATATATATAAAAATCGAATTTTTATTTCGCCATTCAATATATAAAAATCGAATTTTTATTATACTATTCAATATAGAAAAATCGAATTTTTATTATACTATTCAATATAGAAAAATCGAATTTTTATTATACTATTCAATATAGAAAAATCGAATTTTTATTATACTATTCAATATAGAAAAATCGAATTTTTATTATACTATTCAATATAGAAAAATCGAATTTTTATTATACTATTCAATATAGAAAAATCGAATTTTTATTGTACTATTCAATATAGAAAAATCGAATTTTTACTATGCTATTCAATATAGAAAAATCGAATTTTTACTATGCTATTCAATATATAAAAATCATATTTTTCTTATCGCTACATATATTTTAAAGACTGAAATAAAAATTCCATGCAAATTCATATTGAAATCATATTTTTATCATCGTCAAAATTCTATATTTCTAACACTAAAGATTATATCTTTACACTTGTCCTTCATATTTTAAAAATTACATCTTTCCTATATAATGCTAAGGTACATAAAAAAAACCCCCTTTCAAATCGATGTTATTTCTTTCAATTCAAAACATACGTATATTTTTCTTATCAAAATCATAGGTATAT
Source organism: Allium sativum (assembly GCA_030737875.1). NCBI lineage: Eukaryota > Viridiplantae > Streptophyta > Magnoliopsida > Asparagales > Amaryllidaceae > Allium > Allium sativum. The sequence goes on from CM060915.1 coordinate 282,886,254, forward strand.
TTTTCTAAGCAAAGTTCTTTTATTTTTCAAAGCAAAGTTCTTTTATTTTTCAAAGCAAAGTTCTTTTATTTTTCAAAGCAAAGTTCTTTTATTTCAAAGCAAAGTTCTTTTATTTCAAGGCAAAGTTCTTTTATTTCAATACTATATATATATATATATATATACATATATTATTTTCAGATTTTAAACCCATATTATTTTTACTGCTTAACTAAACTAATTGCTAATTAAAAACCTCCTGATATTTATTTGATTTCAATTCACTTTAAAAATCCTAAAAGGAGAGAAGGAGGAAAACGAAAGAGAAAGTAAAAATAAAACAAAAAAGGTAAGAACTTACAGCATGGTGGGGGGGTTCCAAATGGAAGATGGGGCTAGGGTTTCACAGTGTCTTCGAACGGAGGAGGGGGAGAATGGCGTCGAGCGGCTGGTGGTCCTCTGGCAAGGCGGCGCGGCGCATTGGGTGGAGGTTCGAGGAAGGTCGACGGGTATGGGTAAGAAGGGGCTCGGGGTCTCGATCGACGAGGGGGTGGGAAAGAAGAAGGAGGCCGGAAGAGGAGGAGTGGGACTTGCCGAAGATCGGCGGCGCCTGCGTCGATGGTGCGACGATGATCGTGGGGAGGGAGCGACGGTTTTGAGATTCAACATTTTTTTTTATTTTTTTTTCTTTCTGAAATGATTTTGAAAAGGGGGGGGGGGGCAGAAGGTAATAGGAAAGGAGAGAGAAGGATTTTTTTTAATTATTTAATTCTAAAAGTTGACTTTTACATATGACCTCAAAACGAGGCCCACCGCCTGTCGTCCATAGCGTTTCACCCCCATTTCGAACACAATGGGATATGTTTCGCAAGCTGATTCGATCGTTACAATCAGTTTTCGTTAAAATCAACATATAACTCTATATATTGAATTTGAATGCGCATTTCAATTTACTGGGGTCACATACTAACTCTATAAATTGCAGAAAAATATTTTCTAGCTTTGTATTGACGATACAGTCCTAACAAAACTAGTTTCGTCCAATTCTTAGACCGTTTGAAAAATGGCCAATTTTCAGTCGATTAAAATCAACTGAAACTGGTCAAACGCGTTTTCCTTTTCCACGCTCACATACTGATCCGAAAAATTATGAAATTTGAAATCTAGCAATAACTTAACAACACGGACCCAACAAAAGGGGTTTCGTCGAAATCCGAGGTCGTTTGCAAAATGTCTATTTTTAAGGGCCTGAATTCCATAGCGACTATTCAGATTTTTCAACTGGACATATCTTTTTATTCCCGCTATGAAATTTCGATTTTTCGGATTCGTTGGAAAGATATTCACAATTAGATCCTAATGTTTTTGGTTTCACTAAAATCCGGATTGTTTTGCACCCGGTATGTTCAATTGAAGTTTGAAATCGAATTATCGAACTACCGCGCCATTTTCAATTCTATTTATAATTATATATAAATATTTATATTCTAACGACGGCGTATATAATATAAACGTTCTAAATATATTCAAAACATTTTTCTCGTCGATATTATTTAAAATAATTCATTTTAAATAATCAAAATTCGCTAAAATTGCCAAAATAAAATTTTTAAACTGGTTCAGAATTTCCGGGTTGTTACAATGAGCGTCATTTTTGGGTGCATAAGTCTTTGAGAAATTTAGCGTAGGTGGGGCCTTGTTGAATGATGTCAAGAAGAGGGATGTTAACTTTCACCTATTTGAAAATTTCTAATATCTTTTCCATTTAGTCGGAATGTTTCTTTGGTCGAAGACGATGAGGAAATGGAATATGAAACTCAGTAGGTCAGTCTACTTGAGTTGGAGAAGAATTAGACTCGGAATTTGGATCAAGATCATTCGTGGTTTTAGAAGAGTCGAGAGGAAGATCTGCTACATTAGTTGGGTTTTCAACTTGATTATCGATTTTCTTACCGGATCGTAAAGTCGTGATGGCATTCAATTGAGTTAGATTGTTATCCTGAACGACATGAGCTTGGTTTGGATTTGGATTTTAGCTCTTGGCGTTTGAAATGGGTTGACTCGGGAAAGTGCCTCTTTCCTGTTTACTTACAAACGTGGCTAATTGACTCATTTGCATTTCAAGTTTAGCGATTAACTAACTCGTGTTTTGCATGTACGAAGTCAATAAATTTTGCAGATTATTATTTGATTGGAGATTTTGAGTCATTGCTTTAATTAATGTTTCGAGACTTTTCTCAAGTGAAGTTAATCGTTTTCCGTCTGGGGGAACAAAAAATTGTTGCGCTTGATTTTGAGAAGGTGGTGCAAAATTTTGGAATTGATTTTGTTGAAAGGGGGGATTTGAAAGATTATTCGAAAATGGTTGAAATGGGGGTCGAACCAAATTCGAATTTGGGTTGTTTTGGGTCTAAGAGAAGTTAGGATGATTTCTCCAACCAGGATTATACGTTGGAGAGAATGGGTCGTCCCTAACTTTGTTGAAAGCATTGAGTTGTTCTAACGAGTGTGGGCATTGATTGGTTATATGGGTAGGATCGTTACATTTGAGACACGAGGGTTGAGAAGTTTGAGCTTGATTCATTTGATTTGATGAAAGGACATTATCGAATTTGGTTAACATCGCGTCGATTTTCGCTTCTAAAGCCAATGAATATCCTATCAAATGAGTGTTTGATCGGGAATAAATCGATTTCTCGTTAGATCGTTCCCATTGAGCTGATTTTTCAGCCAAGTTTTTGAGAAATTGCCAAGTGACATCGTGATTTTGGGCTAGAAAGTTTCCTTGGCACATCGATTCGAGCATGGTTCAAGAGTTATTTTCGATTCCATCATATAAAATTTAACAAAGAGTCCATTTGTCAAAATTGTGATGTGGACATTTGACTAGAAGTTCTTTAAATCTTTCGAAATATTTTGCAAAGGATTCATCCCCAAATTGATGAAAATTAACGATTTCATTTCGAATTTTGGAAGTTTTTTCCAAGGGGTAAAATTTGTTAAGAAAACCTTTACAAATTCATCCCACGTTCCAATTGTATTTGAAGGCAAGCTATGCAATCATTTTTCGGTGTAATCGGTAAGTGCAAATCGAATTAACCTAAGTTTGATTCCATTGTCACTTAGTTGTTGAAATTTCATGGTTGCACAAACTTGTTCAAATTTGGTTAAGAAAATGTAAGGGTCATCACGTTCAAAATTACCGAATTTTGGAAGAGTATTTATGTGATTTGAATGAATTTCAAAGTGGTTACCCGTTGGGGCGGGAAATATGATGCAAGAAGGAATAGAAACTCGATCGGGAAAGTTCTATCCATAAGAGTTCGAGGGGGGTTTTCTTCGTCCATGGTTGAAGGGACGTTCGTTCGAACTAAATGATTAGTGGAAGAGTCACGTGTTCAACGATTCGTATTAGTGTCGTGAGTCCAAATACTCATGCTCTAGCGAGAAGAATAACAAAAGAAGAGAAAGAACAAATTTGAGAAGAGAATAGAAGCGAATTTTTTATATAAAAAGTAAGAATTATTTTGATTTTTTTTTTTTTGGTTTTTGGTTAGAAAGAAAAAAAGAAGGAAAGATATGTTAAAAATTTGTACAAAAGGATTTTTTTTAAGAGAAAGGAAAGCTGGTTTTCACAAAATGAAAATCTCTTTTTTTTCTGGGTATTCTTTTGGATAAGAGAAAAAGGGTTTGATTTACAAATGAAGATGAATTTTTTTTTTTGGATTTTTGATTTTTCTATTTTTTTGATTTTTTATATATGCATGAATCTAATGCAACTAAATGAATGCAAAGATTAACTACAATTTTTCTTTCCTTAGTAGCTCCAAACCCAAAATTATAAGTAATACGTTTGATTATTTAAAACAAAAGATTTCTCAACCAGTTAACGGACTGGAGTTATAGGTGCACCCGGAATCACCCTAGAAATACAACCGAAGGTTTAAGTACCTTCAGAGTAACAACCGATATAATATTTACGAATCATCATAATATTTATAAGCGATTATTTCTCTGCCGTAGTTTAGACACCAAAAAATAATTCGTTCTAAATATATCAACTATCACAATATAATTAAGCCCTAAATGATCCCACGACTCCCTTCAGTCCAACGTCTAACCGTTATTATTAGTTAGATTCTACGATGATATGCAATTTTCTGGGCTAAGGAAGGTAATGAACTCCCCACCTTATGTGAATTGGGGTATGCCCTTAAGAAAAGAAAATAAGATGATATGAATGCAAAATAGAAATTAAACGTGACATTAACAATGCAACTACGAATGAAAATTTGTTTTGTTTTTGGAATTTTTTATGCAAATACAAGCAAACAACAATGCAATTAAAATAAAGGGGTTAAAACACGTTACCTGAGCATGTAGAATTTATTAGCATTTTTTTAAGCGCGGTGTTTTTTAGCAAGCAAGCGAAGCGGTTTTTATGCAAATCCAAGCAAAGCAAAGCGATTCCTCTTTTTGATTTTCTGCTTTGACTACCTGAAAAAAGAAGACGATGCATAAACAAATGAAAGGAATGAATTTTTTTTAAAGAGAAAATCAAAATGAAAACAAAATGAAACTAAAAATAAAATGAGTGAAAAACAAAAGAAAATCCAAATAAAAACAAAAGAAATGACTTTTCTTTTTTAACAAACTCAAGTGAAAACTAAATTACCTCTATGGGAAATGGAAATCAAAGGAAAAATAAAATCTTTTTTTTTTGGAAAGATAAACCAAACTAAAAATAAAACAACACTAAAATGCTTTCTAAAATCTAAAACGTTAAAGCAAAAACAAAAAATTACAACACTTTCATAACCATGAAGCCCGCAAGCCCTGAAAAAGCTCATCCGAATGCACCCTTTGACTGCCAGAAAGAACTATATGGTTTTAATTTCTTTTGAAAACAGAAAATGAGATCGAATACTATTTTGGGTCCGTCTATTGACACCCCGCTATTTGCTCTTCACCCCCCATTAAATAGAAAATAAAATGCACACCCCAACTATTTCTCTTCCCACCCCGCTTATTCCAAAAATGCCCTTACTACATTTTTATTCTTATTGTTTTTTCTTTACTTTACTTCTTATTTCAAACTTGCGGTTTGTTTGTGCATCTCTTTTTTAATGTCTTGATCGAATTAATTGACGTTTAACATCGTTGATTGCCTATTGTTGGTTGTGGTTTTATTAACACTCCACCCGGGCTGATTTATTTTAATTAACACTTTCTACAGCGATAATTTAGTTATTTGTTATTCAGGCATTTACAATTCCTGTACATTATTGATCTATTCGGTCTAAAAATACATAACTATATACACCGTTGACTTTAAAATTTTCAAAATTTTAATCATCGTTTGTAATTCCCGTCTTTGATTTTTTTGAAATCAAGTACAACGCTGATTTTTAATTTTAAGTAATTTAGCCTGAAACATTGCTGATTTTTTATTATTTTTAATCATTACATTAGACAAGTTATTTATTTTATCATCAAGGGTATAACTGGAAATAAATGTTTAAAATTTTAACTGGGGGGTAAAGAGCAAATATCGGGGTGGCAATAGCCGGACCCTACTATTTTAGACCGAAACAAAACAAAATAAAAATAGAAGTAAAAGAGGCTTCCGAATTCAAGAGCAAAGAGGGGAAAGGAAAGCTTCGATTCTTTGGTGATGGCGGTTCGTGATTTGGTGACTGAATTTGGGGTGACAGGTGACTAAGGGATTGCGATTTGAGGAGTGCGATTTGATAAGGGGACGATATGCAGTGGGCGGAAGTGAGTGCTTAGGGGATTTTGGAGAAGGCTGATTAGGTTTCAATTTTGGTATGTGTTTTAGTTCGGGAGGGAAAATGAGGGTGAGCTTGGTAAGTGGTATAGAAACAGTTGCGTAGGAAGTTTTTTATTTTTTTTGAGGTGTTGAAGTGGACTGGTTGTATGCTGAAGGAGGTGTTGATGGTATGGTTCTAGAGCTAGGTGATTTGTGGTTGAATGTCTGAGTTGTTTGACTATTTGATGGTTTGTGTGATGCCGAAAATGGTAGAAGCGCTGTTTGGAGGGAAAGAAATGTGTGGTAGGAAGGTGAATGCAGTGGGTAGTGGAGTGGATCAGAGAGGGTTTCTGTGTATGGTGACTGTGAATTGGAGTGATGGTGTAAATGGAGTCTAGCAATTAGGAGGTTTGTGAATGGTGTGTTGAAATGATAAGACTTTGGGAGAAGATGATGCGTAGTCGAGAAATGTGGACTGTCAATGTATGGTTGTAGGTGCTGGTTTACAGCTGCTTTGAAGTGCTTATGGTATATGGGTGGATTGGCAATGCTCGGTTGACAGTAGTGGTGGTGGATGTTAGAGCAGGGTACTGATGTATGTGTGTGGCGGTTGTTGGTGTTGCGACTTGAATGGCAGTGTAGTGGAAGTGGAATATATATGCAGTGTGAAGGGGATAATGTTTGGTCGGTTGCAGTAATGTGGAGGGGGTCTGCTTTAGAGTGAAGTGAATGGGCTTGTGAAGTATTTGCGGGAAGAGAGGAGAGGTAGTGGATGCATACTGTGTTGATGGAGTTTGTTTATGGTGTATGGTCGTGAAGCAGTTTTGTATAGGAGAGATGGTGAAGGTGTTGTTTGTTGTGGTGACTTGATTGTAGGTGAGTAGTAAAGGGGCTTGTGCATCAATTGTGCAAAACACAGCAAAAAAGTAATTTGCTCAAAATTGATAGTGTTTAGAAAAGTAGGAGGAATGCAAAACACAGCAGAATGTGCACCAATTGTGCAAAACAGAAATTTATTGCAATGAAATATTAATTGTAAAACTGAAATGAAAACAAGATTGGTTTAGAAATGAAATTGCAGTGCACTATGAACTATTTTTTTAGTATATATAAAACAAATGAAAATAAATGAGAGAAGTGGAAAACAAAAACAGAACAGTGTAAAACAATAGGAGGTAAAAAACAACCAGAAACAGACTATGAATAATAGTTAGAAGAATCAGTTTTTTTTTTCTTTCTCAATCTTTTTTTTTTTGAAAATAACATAAACAGGAGATGCACAACAAAAAAATGTTGAAAACAGAACACCCTAACTTTAAAATGCAAATGGTTTTGCCAGATCAAACACAAGAAAAACAGACCTTTTTATTTTAGAAGAAGAAACAAACAGAAGACTAAATCAAAAGACAAACACACAAAACAAAGTTTAAAAGAACAAACAAACACACAACAACAAATGCAAATGAACACACAAAGCTAACAAGCTACAAAATGAAACAACAAATTTTTTTTTTTGAAGAACAAAGAACTTAACTAACAAAAGAACTCAAACACAAAGACTATGAACACAATGCTAGAATGACAACGAAATACAAAAATGCACACAAAACATTTTTTTTTAGAAATGAACAAGAAAAAAGAAAATTATTCCGAAGAAGAAAATTAAAATTAAATTCTTTCTCCGGCAGTGACGCCTCGCAAAACGAGAATTCTATCACTTAGAAAACCGTCGCATGAAATATTGTAATAAGACCGCAAGCGCACGACATACAATTATTAGTACGAGACGAGTACGGGTCGATCCGCAGAGAAAGAAACAACTTCAATCTTACTCAATCAAATTAAGCCAATCTTTGGATTATTTGCTAACAAAAACTAAAGAAAACTAGAAACTAAGGTGAGGGCTAAATATGAGATTAGAGAGCAATTTAGAGTTGAATCTCCTCTCATATTTATGTAAATTAACAAACATACAATCTATGATTTCTATTTTTAATATTAAGTGACATGAATGTTGCATTTATCATAAGTGTAGTTTATTTATGTTATTAGTTAACATAACATAAACTATCAAACTATAACACAACAATTAAATCACTCATTGTTCTCATGAAAATGAAAACAAAGCAGAATCTATTTTAAGTATGATCTATTCACTATTGTAATTAGTGACATAGATCATCAAATTTTGTTCTTGCTTATATTTCATAATCAAAAACCACTTAACAAGTATTGATGTAACTTGGGTTTATGTTGAGTAAAAATAGCTCAGTTGCAAATGCAACATATGCTATCAAACCCACATGTATAAACTTACATCAAAATCCACTATCATGAAGCATAAAATGAGAGATCACAAATCATATAAATGTTGAACTTACATAAAATTAGAGAGCATCATTAGCACTAAATTGTAGGGGATTAACTTCTAATGTATGTTATCATATTAACATATGTAAGTTTCAACATTGAAAAATAAAGCAAAATGAAAGAAAATCTAAATAGAACAAGAAAAGAACTCAACTAAGTGCATGTAAATAAATCTAAACTATGAACATGAAGTAGAGAGCATGAAAATAAATCTAAACTATGAACATAAAGTAGAGCATAGAAATTAAAAGAGACATAAGATAGACATAAAAGAAATAGGCTTGGAAGCCATTTTTATTTATTTGATCACTTACACTTTCATATGCTAAAAAGGAGATGCCAAAATACATGAAACAAAGGGGTATATATACATGATCTAAAACACTAATCACTTTCCTTGGGAATTACCCAAAATGCCCATTCATGAAGCTTATAATTTCCATTAGCCACTAAAAAGTTAAGTACAATGCATGAGGCCTTTTGTCTCATTCAATTAGTCTTTAATATGAAGTTTAAGAGCAAGTGGGCTAGCAGGCCTCCAATATCCATAAAAGTAATTAATTATTTGCCTTCTTTTGTATACGCATGTTTTCCTTCATCTCTTCATGTGTGTATATCATTTTAGCTCTTAAATGCCTACAAGAGATAATCACAAGGAACAAGTAAAAGATTTCACAAATTAAAACATGCACGAGTGACCACTTTCCCCAAAATGAGTGATGATTTTGAAAATATTTAAAACATGGTTTGATCATATAAAATACCCAAAAATGTTCACTTATTCTACTAAACAAGAATAAATATGTGAATATAAATGTGCATTTTTACATGGACATCACCCTTCCCTTGATTCGACCCCAACAGAACGTTTCTTCCTTCACATTTTAACCTGAACTAGTTTAGTCTCTTCAACCATTTCACAGCTCCCGTTCGATCCATGCAATACATCCCCTTCCAAGCCATGAAAATACACTCGCCCCTCTTCCTTTCTTTCACATGTTTTACTATTGTTCCCCCTACTTTCTTTTTCTTTGTTTTCTTCTTATTTATTTATTTATTTATATTTGTTTTTCTTCCTCTTTACTTTGGTTTTTGCTGCTGCTTTCCCCTCATTCTGACGTTTTTTTTCTTTTTGTTTCTTGCCTTTACCCCTATATTTCCTGCTCCATCACAAAAATAGCCTGACCATATGTATATTTGCTCCGATCTCTTCACTTCATTCTCCAGCATCAAACTCCAACCCCAAACTTCCCATGCCAGTACATAAATTACCCAGTACGTTCAAGTGATCTGATCCACTGATCCAATCCCCATTTCGCTTCTTTCTTCTTTAAACTGCTGCTGCGTCTGTTCTACTTCCTATTTCTTTGCTTGGTTTCTTTTTGTTTCCTTTCATCAGTTCTTCTTTCTTCCTACTTTCTACAGCTCGTTCACTTCCCTTCCAACCCTTAGTTCAGCATTGCGTCTACTTAAAAATGGATGAAAGTTCGCTGCTATCATGTAGACCTTTCAAGAGATTGACTGATCACAACTTAATGCTTTATTAATAACCTGTCGCTTCGCTTAACATATCAGTTGAAGTCAATTGGCACACTGAAATATGTTAATCCCTACACGCCAGATAAAATCAGGACCCATACGCATTTTAGCGCTCAGTTCCATTTTTGCATGAAGCCATTCATGTTATTAACTGGTACTAATCCCAAGCAATAAGGCATAAACATTTTGTTCCCATCTAATACAACATTCTTTTGGACCGACTAGGATTAAAGTTACTGGGTTTGTATAAGTCATAGGTAAATATGCACTGTGTTTAAACATGCCAATATGTCCCAAGGGTTAACAGAGCTTCTAATCTTATCTATAACTCTGGTAATTTCCTTGGAGTTGATTTAATAACGTCAACATAGGTACAACATCATATAATATAACAGTCAAGTGTTTTTAAAATAAAAGTTTAAAAGAGTGAGATTTATTCACATTATTTGCTCTGCTCTTCCAGGTTTTATCTCCTCTGTTTTTTTTTTTTAAAATAACAGTCAAGTGTTTTTTTTCCTATTCATAAGTTTCGCCTTTCACTTTGCCAGATTCTCTACCATTTCTCTTCAGTTCCTTGTTGCCATTTCTGTTTTAGTTTGGTCAAATGATGTTGCGAATGTATGCAATAACTAATGTGTATGTATAGTTGATTTTAAGAACAAAATATAGGGCTTCATTAAATGTTTTGCAAAGCTCCTTGTGCCAAGATGTAATATTTACAGCAGCTTCTTTATTTGATTAGAATGGTTAGGCAGTTAATTGATTTGTTTCAGAGTAGTTTTTAGGCTAGCTTCCTACCGATATGGAAAAGAGATGGGGTTTCTTCATTTGATCTTCCTATTGGCTACTATACATAGCTACTCTTGGTACAAGCTACATGCTCCTATGTGTTTTAAAAATGTAAGCTTAGATCTTAAGTTTAGTTGTCACATTTGATTGAAAAGGAAATGTCGTGGCAAGGCTTCACCCTAAATCTAGAAAAAGAGCAATGCTGAAATCTAGATTGGTGGTACAAATGCATGTGCACTTTCAAGTTCTTGTTTTAACTTAGCTGTTAAGTATTTCGATCTCTTAAATGTTCTCACAAATCCACTGTTTGGAATTTCACTTCAAGCACATCCTTTTCATTTAGTGTTTTAGATCCCAAGTTAAAATATACACAGGATTATAAACTAATGATTATTCAAAATTATCTATAATATTCAAATTAAATATTATTTAACTAAATTAAATTATCAGCATAAGCTAAGATTTAGATTATAAAGTTGGTCAAGAAAATCCGGGACATTACACTCTTTTTGGTCATCGTCAATTTCTAATCGTCACAGGCGATCGCGCCTCGCCAAACTTCACCAGCATGTCGCCCTCACCTCACTCTACAATTTCTCAGTTGGAAGATTTATCTAATGCTCACTTGTTTGAGAGCTATGATCGAATGATTGAAATGCAGCTTCGGTTTAAAAAGGAAAGAGTAGCCGATATTTTTGACCAGATGGAATCAGGTATCTCACTGTAGAGATCAAGTGATAAATACTAGATTAGATAGAAGTTTTTTGTAGAGATATTCTTAGATTTTGAAAGGGACTAAGGATTTTTATTTAATATTATCATATTCGCGTTGAGCGTTTTAATTCGTATGAACACCCACTACAAGAACAACTTGAAATAGCAACAGGGCCTAGCGATGGCCAAAAAAGCGGTCGTCGCTAGCCATCGCACGGCCCTGAAGCAATAAACAGCCAACCGTTCTTCCCTAATTCATTTTACCCACGGAAAATTAAAAAAAAAAACTTTCCAGCGCCTTCGCCCTCCATTGCCGCGATTTCAACCATCCGAACCCCATTCCATCACCTTAATTTGTGAAGGTATGTCTTTTAAACCCTATTCCATCTTTATTTAGGGTTAATTTGTGTATATTTATATGGGGTTGTAAATTCATGTTTATGGATATGAAATTGGTTGTCTTGTGAGATGCATATGATGTTGATTTTGTTATACATTGATTTGGGAATAAGTAGAATTGATTAGGAGGTTGAAATCGTTGATTATCACATATGTACTTGATTTAAGAGCATGAAAACGATGACTATCATGTATGTAATTGGGTTTACGTTGATTGTGTTGTAGGTTGAGTGTGTTGTAGGATTATTTGAGATCATTTGAGAAAAAATGAACTAAACGTGATTGTTTAGCGTTAGTAATTAACTTGATTATGACTATTGAAATGGTGTAATGATGTCCCCGCATGCACTGTTAATTACGTCACCATTGGATGCAAGAATAGTCGGTCCAAACAAATTTGAAGAATGCATTTGCAATATATAAAAAAAATTGTTGCTATAATATTTAATATAAAAATGTTATTTTACAAATTTGTACTTTAAACTAAAAGTAACTAAAACTAATTTATACTTCATAATTTTCACTATCATGTTATTTTACAAATTGAAAGTACTGAAAAATATTTTATAGACGCTATGAAGTTAAGGCGCGAGCGTAGACGGAAAAAGGCGCAAGGCGCAACTAAGGTTTTTTTTTGAAGTTTAAGGGCGCACCTATTAGTGAAGCGCATAAAAGCCCAAAGCGCAAAAAGCGCGCTTTTTTCATTTGTATTGTTTTATGGTTTAAACTAGGTTGAATGTTTTTTTGACTACTTATGTGAACCCCTTAGATAAATTTGGCCCCGTCCGAAAAGTGTTGTATATGATCGTTATATGGGTATTGGTTTTTACATAAAACGGAAATCTGTATTCATCTGATACAATATTCGTTGGATTTGTCCTGGTATTGGACAAGTTACAAATATAATAACGTAAGCATATTTTATAAATCGTTTCAGTTTAAACGGTTAACAAAGTTTCGATGACACTTCCTTTTTGTTCCCTGTGTACACTCATTTGTGTACGATACAGGGACCAAAGGGAAGTGCTGCCGAAATTTTGTTGAACCGTTAAACCTGAAAAGATTTATAAAATATGCTTACGTTATTATATTTGTAATGGGAAGTAGGTAGACCGGCCGTTAAAGTAAAAAAGAGATAAACAAAAAAACCGAAAACATGCAATAGTTATAAATGAAATTTTACAAGATTTAAAATAGTATAAAGTGTTACGTTCGATCGAACTTTCTAACATATTTGTTGCAAATTAGGAAAATGTTCGATTATTTTCGTGATCGCAGTTGGATGTATCAACCCCGAACCGGTAAAAAAGGGTCGATAAAGGAACATTTTTGTAATGGAGTCCAAGAATTTATTAGATTCGCTAAATCCAATAATCGAAGTAACGTAGACATTCGTTGTCCGTGTAGTAAGTGCAGACATCTGAATCATTGGAAACCGGATGTAGTAGAAGTACATATGTATAAATTTGGTTTTGTATCGAATTATCACTTATGGGATCGTCATGGAGAACTTGTTCAACGTACGTCTAACCCTGTAGTGGTAGAGGACGATAGTACAATGATGAACGATAATACGTTGACAAATCCGATAGAAAATATGGTGCAAGATGCAGCACGATCAATGTTCCCTAACATTGAGCAAAGCGACGATGAGACTGGAAATGTCGAAGAACCAACGACGGAAGCGAATTTTTTTTATGAGTTATTGAATTCTGCTAAGAGGCCGTTGTGGGAAGGGTGTACAAGCGGAACCGAGTTGTCTGTAACCGCCGAATTCATTACTATGAAATCAAAATTCAATCTTACAGAAGCTGCATTTACAGCAGTTGTACAAACTGCAAAACGACATATGCCGCCCAATAATTTGATGTGCGATAGTCATTATAAAGTGAAAAAACTTATGTCCTCTTTTGGATTACCATATCATAAGATAGATACATGTGTTAAAGGTTGCATGTTGTATTGGAAAGAAGACGCTCAGCGTAGAAAATGCAAATTTTGCAACGAAGATAGATATAAACCAAGGAAAAAGAAAGGAAAAGAAGTTCCATATAAAAGAATGCATTATCTACCTATAACTCCTAGACTTCAACGGTTATATGCATCTTTTGCTACAGCCTTTCATATGCGATGGCATAGCGTGAGAACACGAGAAAAAGGAACTATGATACATCCGTCTGATGGTGAAGCATTGAAACACTTTGATAGGACTTATCCTGAATTTGCTGCAGAGAGCCGTAATGTTAGGCTCGGTTTATGCACGGATGGATTTTCACCATTTTCTCAGTTTGGTAGTAAATATTCATCATTGCCTATCATTGTTACTCCATATAACTTACCTCCATGGATGTGTATGAAAAATCCATATATGTTTTTTAACGGTTGTTGTCCCCGGTCTTGATGATCCAACTCAAGGAATTGATGTTTATCTACAACCGTTGATTGAAGAGTTGAAAACACTGTGGCATGAAGGAGTCGAAACATACGACATTTCGAGAAAAAGAAATTTTCGTATGTTTGCTTCTATATTATGGACTATTAGTGATTTTCCCACGTATGGCATGCTTTCATGTTGGAGCACAACTGGTTCTTGAGCCAAATACTGAAATAATAATAGCTGATGACATTGATGTAGGGTCGTTGAATGATGAAGCGAATGTACTAGTAGATGCATTTGTAAGTACTGAAGAAAACGATATAGAGTATGAGACCGAGTCTGCATCCGAAGATGATGAAGACTGAGGTTTTGAACTTATGTTATGTACTATATTCTGAGCTATGTACTATGTTTTGTATTATTCTGAGCTATGTAATAATAATGATGTTAATTATTCTTAGCTATGAATTTACTTACGTTTGTTACTATTCTGAATTATGTAATGATAATATTGACTATGTTATGCAGTATTGTTCTTCTCATTTACGATTTATGTTATGATAATGATGACTAATGCTAATAATTCAAGTTATTTTGTATCCATATTATATTATTGTAACAGATATGTCTGGCGATAGGCGACGATCGAGGAGTACATCTCAGCCTACTCCTTTACCATCTCCAGGTGCTAGCAGCTCAGTGTCGGATCTGCGCCGAGTTGCAGAGATTGTTCCGAAAAGTGGCGGGTAAATGTCAAATTTATTTCAATTTAGTTTATTTAAAATATATGAAATATTTATATCAACTTCTACACAGGGGATTCGAGATTGAGCCCGCACAGTTCATATTAGAGGTATCGAAGCAGTCTTACGTGAGCAGAATGACGGGGGCTTGGCCACATTGGGATAGTATTCCACCTCATATTAAGAATGTCATTCTAGCCGATTTATTGGTAAGTAATTTTTTATACTGATATTGAAAATTAATATACTGTAAATAATTAAAAATAAATGTAATATGTAGGCTGTTGTACGCATTGAGGATGAGGACATGACTACTTTTCTGACTCATTGGAATACGAAGATGCGCAAAAATTATCGAGAGATGGTTTCAAGGGCGAAGACATCTGGAAAAAAGCCTTCGTTTATGAGTGATGATGTTTGGGCAGATTTTCAGAAGTATTGGGAGTCGGAAGAAGCTAAAGTAAGACATAATGATAAATATTCACATTTATAATATTGATTGCATTATTTTACATCATCGTGTTTAAAATTTAATAGAAAGTAGCAGCTAGAAATAAAGCAAATAGAGAAAAGAATCCTGCTCTACACCGCGGTGGCTCAAAATCATTTCAACAACATAGAAGGGATTTGGTATAAATTTTAAATACTTGTAGTATATGTTCACGTGAAAATTTAGTGTATATAATTCATTCTTATAGATTATTTTAAATACTCAGCATGTAAAGTACGGAAAAGAGCCTACGCTGCCAGACGTATTCAGACACACACATGCAGTTGAGCATACTGATGAAGAAGGAAATATTACATATGATTGGGCGGATCCGAAGCGTGAGCGTATAATGGTAAATATATATGCTTATCCGTATAAATTAAAATATTTCATATTCGTTCCTATCACAGTATAACATTTGTGTTAAAATTATATTGCTATTGTAGGGGAAGTATGATGCAGAGGCTGCTAGAGTGATAGAAGCTACTGGATAGGAGCTTACGGTCGCAGAGTATGATCGTATATGGCATTCTATCACCGATCCTCCTACTCGAGGAAGGCGATATGGTTTCGGCAATCAGGAGGTAAGACTTTTTTAACACACAAAACTCATACATGTTTAATACAAACCAAATAAATGTTTAACACAAACCATGTACATGTTTAAGCATATTCATGTTTAAATAACTTTAATGTGAACTTACTTATTTCACAGGATGTTCAGCGTACTTATAGGAGGACTATGGAGGAGGCGACTATTGCTCGGATGCAGGAGCAGATGAATGAGCTGATGGACTGGCGAAAAACCCAGATGCAACAGGATATAGATGAGTGCATCGCAGCTTACTTTCATGAGCAGGGTTTATGCCTGGGGAGGGAGGAGATGGAGGAGATTCTGCTGTTTATCGTGGGGAGGAAGAAGAAGACGATGAGGAGGAAGATTAGTGTAGGTGTGCATTTCTTAGTTTATGCTCTGATATGTCATATATTTGGTTTTTTATGCCACATGCACGGATGATGGTATGTACATATAGTATGGTTTGATGTGTTTTGTGTTGTACGATGGTATTTGACGATGTTATGATGTGTTTTGATATGGTTTCCATACGTATGGTGTTTATAATTTTGTTTTTTAATTAATGAATTGATTGTTGATGAGTATTGGTGAAATGATGAGATAATATTGGGGAATTGAATTGATTTTTGATGAAAATTGGTGAATTAATAGTGAGTTGATGAGATGATAGTGTGGTATGGTTTGATGGGAAGGAACTGCTGTGCAGGTCAAAAAAATTTGTTCCAGATCTGCGACGGCTTGCGAAGGCCTATTGGTCAACATATAGCGACGGCTTCCGACGGTTCGTAACGGTTTTGCGACGGCTTGCAATGGCTTCCCGGTAAAAAAACGACTTGACACGTAGCGATAAGCCATTAATAGCCGTTGCTAAATCCACGACGAAGCTGTCGCTTTAGCCGTTGCAATTCCTGTTGGCGACGAGTTAATTTGCGACGACATTTAGCGACGGCTTGCGACAACCGCCGACGGCTAAATGCCATTGCAAATTGCTGTGTTTTTTGTAGTGTCCATACGAACTCTGATCATGGCGAAATTGGAAATCCTACAATAACTTAATATTCTGGACATGACGAAACTAGTTTCGTCGAATTCCGAGATCATTTGCAAAAAAACTATTTTAAATTCAAATGGTTAATCAATACGCGATCAGATTGTGCACGATCACAAAATAACTCCAATTGATGTGAAACTTAAAAATCATACAATAATTAACTATTACGAATTTTATAAAATTGGTTTCGTTGAAAGCAGACGTCGTTTGAAAATTGACTACTCTCAAGTTCTATATTAAATTGAAAAAATATAATTGATTTCAAAATAATTCAATCCAATGATAATAAATTATCATTATCGTGTATATTTGAAAATAGAATTTATACAGATTTAACTGTCTTAACTCGATTTAAAATTCTAGGTTATATCATTATTCAATTTATTAAAAATCCTTTTATTTTATTTAATAAATCATTGTGGTTCATAAACGATTCTATAACGACTTTCTGAAAATTAAATTTTAACATAACTCAAAATTTACAAGGTGAAATCTCGATTTTTCTTAGAAAATTATAATCCAATAGATTTGGAAGATTCTTGTTTCAAAGAATTCAAACTTATATTGGATCATGTATATTCAATTGAAGTTCAAAACATAAAATTGTGAACTATCGCAACGGTGTGAGCTTGTTTTTAATTAAATTAAATTTATATGATCAGACGTCGTTTAAATAAATAAACTCCTTATAAACTCCTTTTATATTCCCAATACAACATTTAAACAAATTTAAATGTACAAAATTAAACGACTAAAAATCCGGGTCGTTACACTTATGGTGATTCGCGACTCACTGCTCTGCGATCCTGGTATGCCCTGCTACGTATTAACTAGGAATGTTATGTATCTAGCTCAGTGGTTTGTTGCTGTGGCGGCTTGGCTTTTCTTGATTTGGGAGTTGGTTGTGTTGATTTATTGTTAACAAGTATGATATTCAATGTGTTATTTAGTTGTCATCTTGTTGGAACTTTCTGTAGGCTTTGTATATTATGTTTTGGGTCGTAATTTGATTGGCAGTGGTGGCTTTGGGTTGTTTGCTTGGGAAGTATGGAGTTTGGTATTTTCATGGATGCAATGTCGGGCTGGGTTTTGAGCGTCTGGTTTTTCTTCTTGCTCCACTGCTCTTGATTGGCATTCTTGGTGAAGCGCAAGCTCTCGTTATGATGTTTAAGGCTAGTGGAATTCATTGCCTTCCACCTCAAGCATAAGCCTATGCAACGGCCGTTTAATGTCTTGTGGTCCTTGTCACAAGGCTGCTATGTTTTGGTAACTTGTGATGTTTTTCGAACATGCTTCCTTGTTTGGCTGAGAAAATGAATTCATGTAATGCTCTGCTAGTTGGATTTTCTACTGACAATTTGGTTTGGTGCTCGAGGTCTCAGGTCCTTTTACTAAGGAATAGGTCCTTTGGTGTTGCCTACTCTAGCGAATGATGGAACTGCCTTTACTGTGTAGGCCCTGTAAGTGATACTGTCTTATTTCGGCACATGCAAAGGTCATTTTATTGTGGTACTTGCTGCTTTCTCTTGTTTAGCTTGTCATTGTTGGGTTTTTAATTTTTTAACAGTGTATGTAATCACCCCTTGCGTGGAGTATGTTATCATAGTCTAGATACTGTGTCTTACTCTTGATCTATAATGTAAATAGGATGGTGGTGGACGGTCTACCTTAAAAAATATATTTGTAGTAGGTTGATATCCTATCAATCTCCTGTATTATTTGTAATTATTATTTGCTATAATAATAAGCGTTTGCGGTCACTTTAAAAACTAGTCGGTTTTGCTAAAAAAATTAGAGACACATCTGTATGCATGAAGGACCAGTCTGTGTGGTTCTATTAGTGACAAATAAGCTAATTTAAATATTGACTAGGTAACGGAAAGATATTTTGATTATTAAGCATTTTAAAAGATTATCTCCTTTAATGTATCATAATGTTTAGAAGTCTATATATAGTTTGGTCCAATTGAATATTGGTCTAGTAATAAAAACTAATTTCGTTCGGCTTTTAGTTGTAGTTCAGTCTGACATTTTTACATTAAAACCAATCAAATCTGTTAAACGCTTACCTTTTCTGTCGTTGAAATGTCTATTTTAGTTGATGGTTTGAATTATTATTTGACTACATTAGTATTAACTGAGTTTGCAACATTCTTGTGAACACGGTCTTCTTTTTTGATTCCAAAATGTATTTTTGTAAAAAGCAAAGGGAAGTAGATTACAGGGTGATAACGAGATTCTTTTCTATGTAACCATGTATGGAATATCATTTCTACTTAAGTTCTAATAAATAATATGGGTATTTAATGCACGCAAGCGAGATTATTTTGAAATTTCTAACCTTTATAAGATTGTAAGTAACATTCACCGTAGAATATAATTATTTAGTCAAGTGCTACTAGCTCAAATGACAAATAATATGTCGTTTTAGGTTGAGGTTCCAAAGGTTATGGATTTAGAGCTCAGGGATATCAAAATGATTGTTCAACTTGAGCAGAATAAATAATCACTCCTACCATCTTACAAACTTTTTTTTCACAATAAAAGTGATACTTAATTTAAGGAAACTCATTTTACCAAAATAAAGCAGAACGATTATTTAATAAATAATTTTGAATATCAAATTTGTTATATTAGATATGGCCATTTGAGTATAATTTTTGTAATTTGGTATGGTAAATGTATCTCTCAAATTTTATAGTATTGCGGATCACATGTGATTGGGGTACTCAAGTTAGGAACGACATCAAGGTTGGCAAGGCCAACCGGTTTTTAAAGTGAGATTTTATTTTAAAATCTTACGAATTAAAATTACCGAGTTTTTACACAATTAAAATAACAATTTGATTCGTAGTACTTCCCTTAGTCAACTTTTTTTGTAATTGTTAAATAAATATCTTGTTCAATACTTCATTAGTATAATATGCTAATTTCTTGTCTTGACATAATATGCACTGCTTTAAATGCGTAAATGTTATACTAGTTTCTTACTATTACACTTTCTATTTATGTGACTTCTTTTTATTATTTTTTTATTTTTTTTATTTTCACTTAAAGGACTGTTTTATTCAGGGTAATAAGTTTAAAGGACAGGACATCTTAAAAATTAATTCTTGTTTATTTAAGGTAATAAGTTTTGAGGACATGACTTTTAAAAAATTAGTTTTAAGGACATTTTACAGGAAAACGATAAAAGAATTTATCATTTTAAGTTATGTATAAATAAAGATAAAAATTTTTAATTTTTTTCTGTAAAACTTAAAAAAAAAATGAGTTTATTTTTTTTCTTCTGTAAATTGTCCTTAAAACTAACTTTTCAGAAGTATTATCCTTAAAACTTATTATCCTGAAATAAATTGCAATTCAAACTAATTTTCACTTCTTTTTTTCATATCCTCGAGTAATATTTGTAACTAAGCCTATCCATTATTATCATTATATTAATTGTAGTAGCTTTTAAATGCATAAAAAGTATACTAATTTGTTACTATTGTATGTATTGTTTTGCCATATCCTCAAGCAATATTTGAAATCATGTACATCCATTATTTATCACTTAAACAAATGTACTAAACGTTAAATTTAAAATCTAAGCATACAAATATTTATGAATTAAAATTTGTAATAACATTAGTTTGAAAACTAAATAAAATCCATGAATTCCACTTCCGTAAAAGGCCAAAAAAGATTTTACAATTTAATTATTTTTTTGTTTCACCGTTCATGCTTTATTTGATGCTTAAATAGTCGTCCCATTTCTTACGGAATGGTAAATAATAACATATCAACATATAACTCAGCGTTATTTTTTGAAAAAATATTAATGTTCTATTAACGCAAATATAGTAAAACACAAATCATCGAACAAGAAATTCATTATTAAATAATGAGCATAGCAGGATTTGCCATGTATTGTAGGATGACAAATAGATGGATTTAAAAAAGGTTTTTAGCCTCAAAGAAGTTAGAGAAAAATTTAGTTTTAAAAACAAGAAGTGTGACACTTTTTAGTGGAAGCAGTAGTTGTAACTATCATTTTCTGTTTATACTATAATATGCCATTCAACTTAAAAACTAAATTTGTTGTCCTTACTACTATTTTTTTTGCAAATTCTACCTTATACCTATTTACCTGGATTTTAAAAAACAGTTATAAGATCGCTATTGTATAACAAACATTGTTGGGACCTGGTCGCACAATGCACAGGCTCTCCCCCCACACGCGGTATAAATAACCGTAGCTTCGGTTGTGAAAACGGGCAATGGAGCCCAAACGAGTAAGTCGGCACCTTTTAGTGGAAAAAAAAGGAAAAAAAATTAGGGTGAGAGAGGCTCGAACTCTCGACCTCAGGATTACTCAATATTAAGCTATGAGACCTACGCGCTAGCCAAGTGCGCCACCACCCCGTGGTGGCTCTCGTTCAGCAACACCAATATAAAATGAGGGACGAGAAGGGAAAGTTGTGTATGTCTGACTTCGATGGTAATGCCATATTGCCATGTACATAAAAATTGACCTTCTTCAAGTTAGCTATGGGAAGTGGGTAAAGATTTGATCTTTCTCAAATAATCTCTCATGTTACTGTCACCTTTCTTTACATTCTGCAGTTGTCTTTTATAGAACATTACTTTGGCATATGATTGATTATTAAATCCATTTTCAATATTCTGCCAAATGTCGAATGATGTTTTACACCTTATCACTTATGGAAGGATTTTCTCACTTATAGAAGATAATAGCCAAGAACATATTAATCTGTCTTGTCGGTGAAATTTAACATATTCCTCATTGGGGATTACCTGATTTTCTTGATTTGTTGTGAATTGAGCAGGTGTTGCAACAGTGCCCATGATACACCCATCAAGACCATAGCCATCCAATGCAGTTTCGATCTGCAACTTCCACAAAAGATAGTTATTTTCATTTAGCTGGACTGTTATCGGTTGTGATTGTGGACTAATCACAGTCTTGATTAACTTTTCTACAGCAGTTGCTCCTTCTTGATGACTAGACACATTGATTGATGTTGATGATGAATTGCTACTCGCCATGAGGAAGCAATACTGACCAGTGGGCTAAGGAATAAACTGGGTTAAGAAAATTGTTCAAGAAGGAGGAGGCGTAGTTCAAGAGGTCAACTGTAAGCAACCAGGTTGTTTCTTTGATGAGTTTGTCTCTGATTAGAATAACTAGACGACACAGTTGAGTTTTGATGTCTTGTCTTCACTTCTTGATGTTTCTTGATGCAGAAAAAGGAGATTGGCGATCTGATTTAGCAGATGCAGCCACAATTCATGTGCAGATCGGTGGATTGTCTGAATCTGACCTGTAACTTGGTTGTAGGCGCGACACTGCTGACTGGGATGCCTCTCCACACTCTCCAATGATGAATTTTAACTGAGGAGAGTAAAGATCACACTAACTATCGTGTGATTCAATATCGGTGTAGGATCTTAATGCTGTTAAGCAAATAGGTATGCTCTGATACCAAGAAAGAAATTGTGTAAAAAGGCAATTGAAAGAACAGAGAGATACAGAGAAGATTTGGTTCTGCAAAATGATTATTCAGTATCTTGTTTTCAATGTACAGAAAACGAATGAATATATAATTGTAATATGGGCTTTATATTACACAGCCCATCTACACAGCCCATCCGGCTAATAAGCCTGCTCCACTAAGGGATATATTACACATAACATATGCCGACAAGGCATTATGCTCTTATCTCTGATATTTTTATTTATCGAATTTTAGCACCTCAAAAGAAACTCTCAACTAGCTTCATATTTACTTATATTAGTAAATATATACTAAAATTTTAAGTTACAAATTTTTTTAAACTATACTATAGATAGGTACAAAAAACACTCATAATCATCTTATATCCTATAACCGTCTAGGATTAAAGTTACTGGGTTTGTATAAGTCATAGGTAAATATGCACTGTGTTTAAATATGCCAATATGTCCCAAGGGTTAACAGAGCTTCTAATCTTATCTATAACTCAGGTAATTTCCTTGGAGTTGATTCAATAATGTCAACATAAGTACAACATCATATAATATAACAGTCAAGTGTTTTTAAAATAGAAGTTTAAAAGAGTGAGGTTTACTCGCATTATTTGCTCTGCTCTTCCAGGTTTTATCTCCTCTGGTTTTTTTTCCTATTCACAAGTTTCGCCTTTCACTTTGACAGATTCTCTACCATTTCTCTTCAGTTCCTTGTTGCCATTTTTGTTTTAGTTTGGTCAAATGATGTTGCGAATGTATGCAATAACTAATGTGTATGTATAGTTGATTTTAAGAATAAAATATAAGGCTTCATTAAATGTTTTGCAAAGCTCCTTGTGCCAAGATGTAATATTTACAACAACTTCTTTATTTGATTAGAATGGTTAGGCAGCTAATTGATTTGTTTCAGAGTAGTTTTTAGGCTAGCTTCCTACCGATATGGAAAAAAGATGGGGTTCTTCATTTGATCTTCCTATTGGATACTATACATAGCTACTCTTGGTACAAGCTACATGCTTCTATGTGTTTTAAAAATGTAAGCTTAGATCTTAAGATTAGCTGTCACATTTGATTGAAAGGGAAATGTTATGGCAAGGCTTCACTCTACATCTAGAAAAAGAGCATGGAAAAAATCTAGATTGGTGGTACAAATGCATGTGCAGTTTCAAGTTCTTGTTTTAACTTAGCTGTTAAGTATTTCGATCTCTTAAATGTTCTCATAAATCCACTGTTTGGAATTTCACTTCAAGCACTTCCTTTTCATTTAACGTTTTAGATCCTAAATGTTCCAGGCTATGATCCTTAGCTACTAATAGTCCATGCAACAATCAATCCATGTCATAAGAATTGGTTTGATCATCCTATGCTAGTGTACTTCATATAGGTAACAAATGTGAAAACACTATTTTCATTGATTGAAAATTTGATTTGATTCTCTTAGTTTTATTATATGACATGTTCTTGTCCATTAATTGCTTACACCATCTTATATGTACACATGTGAAGTAATAAAATATTTACTTAAATTTAAAACAGAAGTTATTGCCTCGATTTATATATGTATATTACTTTATATGCACATACACACTAAGGGTCATAAGAATATGCGTATTCATGTATACATCTAAGATTTTTATTTAAATCCTTTCAAATATTAAATGTCATTTTACTTAAGTAATTAAATTTTAACATAAATAAGACAAATTTTAAATGCAAGTGAAAATGTTAAAATAACATTTACCTGTGTATACATATAAAACACAAGTTAAAATATACACAAGATTATAAACTAATGATTATTTAAAATTATCTATAATATTCAAATTAAATATTATTTAACTAAATTAAATTATCAGCATAAGCTAAGATTTAGATTATAAAGTTGGT
Source organism: Allium sativum (assembly GCA_030737875.1). Classification (NCBI taxonomy): domain Eukaryota; kingdom Viridiplantae; phylum Streptophyta; class Magnoliopsida; order Asparagales; family Amaryllidaceae; genus Allium; species Allium sativum. The sequence goes on from CM060915.1 coordinate 282,910,451, forward strand.
CAAGAAAATCCGGGACATTACACTCTTTCTGGTTATCATCGATTTCTAATCGTCACAGGCGAAGTTGGAAGATTTATCTAATGCTCACTTGTTTGAGAGCTATGATCGAATGATTGAAATGCAGCTACGGTTTAAAAAGGAAAGAGTAGCCGATATTTTTGATTGGATGGAATCAGGTATCTCACTGTAGAGATCAAGTGATAAATATTAGATTAGATAGGAGAAGTTGTTTGTCGAGATATTCTTAGATTTTGAAAGGGACTAAGGATTTTTATTTAATATTATTATATTCGCGTTGAGCGTTTTAATTCGTATGAACTCCATACGAACTTTGATCATGGTTTAATTGGAAATCCTATAATAACTTAATATTCTGGACACGATGAAACTAGTTTCGTCGAATTCCAAGATCATTTGCAAAAAAAAACTATTAATTTCAAATGGTTAATCAATATGCGATTAGATTGCGCACGATCACAAAATAACTCCAATTGATGTGAAACTTAAAAATCATACAACAATTAACTATTACGAATTTTATAAAATTGGTTTCGTTGAAAGCAGACGTCATTTGAAAATTGACTATTCTCAAGTTCTATATTAAATCGAAAAAATATAATTGATTTCAAAATAACTCAATCCAATGATAATAAATTATCATTATCGTGTATATTCGAAAATAGAATTTATACAGATTTAACTATCTTAACTCGATTTAAAATTATAGGTTATATCGGTATTCAATTTATTAAAAATCCTTTTATTTTATTTAATAAATCGTTGCGGTTCATAAACGACTTTCTGAAAATTAAATTTTGACATAACTCAAAATTTACAAGGTGAAATCTCGATTTTTCTCTTTCATTAGAAAATTATAATCCAACAGATCCGGAAGATTCTTGTTTCAAAGAATTCAAACTTATATTGGATCCTATATATTTAATTGAAGTTCAAAACGTAAAACTGTGAAGTATCGCAACAGTGCAAGCTTGATTTTAATTAAATTAAATTTATATGATCAAACATTGTTTAAATTAATAAACCCTTATAAAATCCTTTTGTATTCCTAATACAACATTTAAAACAAATTTAAATGTACAAAATTAAACGACTAAAAATCTGGGTCGTTACTATGGGTGGAGCCAGGATTTGATACTATCCCGGGCTATATAACATTAATATTTTGATAAAATGGAGAAAACAATAGAAAATAATCACTGAAATAGGACATATTGATTTGAGTTTTATATCTGAGTATTATATCAGGTGAGTCAACTTTTATTGGCTAGATGAAACTTGTATACTTTCATTATATAACAGAATTTACACTAAAGCTTCAACTTTTATATCTGAGTTTATTGTCTTTTAGCTATGGAATAGACAACTTTGGCTTTAAACTTTAATCATATAAATATTGCATGTTGGAATTGAGGACCCGGGTTGTAGCCCAGGGTGCCATAGGCACAGATCCGCCCATAGTCGTTACACTTATGGTGATTCGCGACTCACTACTGTGCGATCCTGGTATGTCCTGCCATGTATTAACTAGGAATGTTATGTATCTAGCTCAGTGGTTTGTTGCTGTGGTGGCTTGGCTTTTCTTGATTTGGTAGTTGGTTGTGTTGGTTTATTGTTAAGAAGTATGATATTCAATGTGTTAGTTAGTTGTCGTCTTGTTGGAACTTTCTGTAGGCTTTGTATATTATGTTTTGGGTCATAATTTGATTGGCAGTGGTGGCTTTGGGTTATTTACTTGGGAAGTGTGGAGTTTGGTATTTTCATGGATGTAATGTCGGGCTGGGTTTTGAGTGTCTGGTTTTTCTTCTTGCTCCACTGCTCTTGATTGGAATTCTTGGTGAAGCGCAAGCTCTCGTTATGATGTTTAAGGCTAGTGGAATTCATTGCCTTCCACATCAAGCATAAGCCTATGCAACGGCCGTTTAATGTCTTGTGGTCCTTGTCACAAGGCTGCTATGTTTTGGTAACTTGTGATGTTTTTCGAACATGCTTCCTTGTTTGGCTGAGAAAATGAATTCATGTAATGCTCTGCTAGTTGGATTTTCTACTGACAATTTGGTTTGGTGCTCGAGGTCTTAGGTCCTTTTACTAAGGAATAGGTCCTTTGGTGTTGCCTACTCTAGCTAATGATGGAACTGCCTTTATTGTGTAGTCCATGTAAGTGATACTGTCTTATTTCGGCACATATTTTTTTGTGGTACTTGCTGCTTTCTCTTGTGTAGCTTGTCATTGTTGGGTTTTTAATTTTTTAGCAGTGTATGCAATCACCCCTTGCGTGGAGTATGTTATCATAGTCTAGATACTGTGTCTAACTCCTGATCTATAACATAAATATGATGGTGGTGGACGGTCCACATTAAAAATATATTTGTAGTAGGTTGATATCCTATCAATCTCCTGTATTATTTGTTATAATAATAAGTGTTTGTGGTCGCTTTAAAAACTGGTCGGTTTTGCCAAAAAAATTAGAGACACATCTGTATGCATGAAGGACCAGTCTGCGTGGTTCTATTAGTGACAAATAAGCTAATTTCAATATTAACTAGGTAACGAAAAGATATTTTGATTCTTGAGCATTTTAAAAGATTATCTCCTTTAATGTATCACAATGTTTAGAAGTCCATATACAGTTTGGTCCAATTGAATATCGGCCGAGTAATAAAAACTAATTTCGTTCGGCTTTTAGTTGTAGTTCAGTCTGACATTTTTACACCAAAACTAATAAAATCTGTTAAACACTTACCTTTTCAATCGTTGAAATGTCTATTTTAGTTGATGGTTTGAAATATTATTTTGACTACATTAGGATTAACTGAGTTTGCAACATTCTTGTGAACGCGGTCTTCTTTTTTGATTCCAAAATGTATTTTAATTTGTAAGAAGCAAGGGGAAGTAGATTATAGGGTGATAACGAGATTCTTTTCTATGTAACCATGTGTGGAATATCATTTCTAATTAATTTCTAATAAATAATATGGGTATTTATTGCATGCAAGCGAGATCGTTTTGAAATTTCTAACCTTTATAAGATTGTAAGTAACATTCACCGTAGAATAATTATTTAGTCAAGTGCTACTAGCTAAAATGACAAATAATATGTCGTTTTAGGTTGAGGTTCCAAAGGTTATGGATTTAGAGCTCAAGGATATCAAAATGAATGTTCAACATGAACAGAATAAAGAATCACTCCTACTATCTTACAAACTTTTTTTCACAATAAAAGTGATACTTAATTTAACGACACTCATTTTATCAAAATAAAGCAGAACAATTATTTAATAAATAATTTTGAACATCAAATTTGTTATATTTGATATGGTCGTTTGAGTATAATTTTTTTAATTTGGTATGGTAAATGTATCTTTCAATTTTTATTGTATTGCGGATCACATGTGATTGGAGTACTCAAGTTAGGAATGATATCAAGGTTGGCAAGGCCAACCGGTTTTTAAAGTGAGATTTTTTTTAAACTCTTATAAATTAAAATTACTGAGTTTTTACACAATTAAAATAACAATTTGATCCGTAGTACTTTCCTTAGTCAACATTTTTTGTAATTGTTAAATAAATATCTTGTTCAATACTTCATTGGTATAATATACTAATTTCTTGTCCTGACATAATATGCACTGCTTTAAATGCGTAAATGTTATAATAGTTTCTTACTATTACTCTTTCTATTCATGTGACTTCTTTTTTTTTCAGTTAAAGGACTGTTTTAATCAGGGTAATAAGTTTAAAGGACAGGACTTCTAAAAAATTAATTCTTATTTATTCAAGGTAATATGTTTTAAGGACATGACTTTTAAAAAAATTAGTTTTAAGGACATTTTACAGGAAAAAAATAAAAGAAATTATCATTTTAAGTTATGTATAAATAAAGATAATTTTTTTTTAATTTTTTCTGTAAAACTTAAAAAAAATGAGTTTATTTTTTTCTGTAAATTGTCCTTAAAACTAACTTTTCAAAAGTATTATCCTTAAAACTTATTATCCTGAAATAAGTTGCACTTCAACCTAATTTGCACTTCTTTTTTTCATATCCTCGAGTAATATTTGTAATTAAGCCTATCCATTATTATCATTATATTAATTGTAGTAAATTTTAAATGCATAAAAAGTATACTAATTTGTTACTATTGTATGTATTGTTTTGTCATATCCTCAAGCAATATTTGAAATCATGTACATCCATTATTTATCATTTAAACAAATGCACTAAACGTTAAATTTAAAATCTAAGCATACAAATATTTATGAATTAAAATTTGTAATAACATTATTTTGAAAACTAAATAAAATCCATGAATTCCACTTCCGTAAAAGGCCAAAAAAGATTTTACAATTTAATTATTTTTTTGTTTCACCGTTCATGCTTTATTTGATGTTTAAATAGTCGTCCCAATTCTTATGGAATGATAAAGAATAACATAACAGCGTCTAACTCAACGTTATTTTTTGGAAGAATATTAACGTTCTGTTAACGCAAATATAGAAAAACACAAATCATTGAACAAGAAATTCATTATTAAATAATGAGCGGAGCAGGATTTGCCATGTATTGTAGGATGACAAATAGATGGATTTAAAAAGGTTTTTTAGCCTCAAAGAAGTTAGAGAAAAATTTAGTTTTAAAAACAAGAAGTGTGACACTTTTTAGTGGAAACGGTAGTTGTAACTATCATTTTCTGTTTATACTAAAATATGTCGTTCAACTTAAAAACTAAATTTGTTGTCCTTACTACTTTTTTTTTTTTTTTTTTTTGCAAATTCTTCATTATACCTATTTACCTGGATTTTAAAAAACAGTTGTAAGATCACTATTGTATAACAAACATTGTTGGGACCTGGTCGCACAATGCACAGGCTCTCCCCCCACACGCGGTATAAATAACCGTAGATTCGGTTGTGAAAACGGGCAATGGAGCCCAAACGAGTAAGTCGACACCTTTTAGTGGAAAAAAAGGAAAAAAATTGGGGTGAGAGAGGCTCGAACTCTCGACCTCAGGATTACTCAATATTAAGCTATGAGACCTACGCGCTAGCCAACTGCGCCACCACCCCGTTGTGGCATACTTTCAGAAACACCAGTATTAAATGAGGGACGAGAAGGGATATCGATGTACTAGTTCGATCGTTCATTTTTTCATATGTCAACTAACACATACAAGAATGAAAATCGCGCAATTGCGCACATTTACACAAATATCATAAATTATACAACGACAACAACCAAGCTAAGTAGAAATATATTCACAAACACCTAAACATTACACCCAAACATTCACAAACACCCAAACATAACACAAAATTTTCAATTTCTCTAACATCGCATGAAATATGCTCATAATAGGATTCTACTATGCACTACTAGGCTATTGGAACCAATTACTATCAATAATGAACCCAAATTTTTGATTTATGACATAAATAGGTTTAGGAAAAAAACTTGATTTCTAAAGAAATAAAGAGATTTTACCTGAATTTGCTTGTCCAATAGGTTAGAGAGACACCGGAGAAGAATTTAGACGAAGAAATCTTCGATTTTGGGCGAAAAATGGGGATTTGGGATGGGTAGGGCGAAAATTCGTGCTGAAAAATAAAAGAGGGGGTTTGGATTTGGGGGAAGAAAGCGTTCGGGTCTGGAAGAAGTATCCTGAATATATTCGACGGTTTCCAACAGCCGTCGACGGCCCGTCGGTAGCCGTCGGAAATAGCCATCGGTATAGCCTGTCGAAAATTACAATGTCTCTTGTAGTGTACGTGTAATGTCTTTAACATGACGATCACAATAGCATTGAAGATGCTCTAAATAACCGTAGCTTCGGTTGTGAAAACAGGCAATGGAGCCCAAACGAGTAAGTCGACACCTTTTAGTGGAAATAAAATGGGAAAAAAATTGGGGTAAAAAACAGTTATAAGATCACTATCGTATTACAAACATTGTTGGGACCTAGTCGCACAATGCACAGGCTCTCCCCCAACGCACGGTATAAATAACCGTAGATTCGGTTGTGAAAACGGGCAATGGAGCCCAAACGAGTAAGTCAACACCTGAAACGACCCGAACTTCCCCGGTCTCCGAAGAGAAGAGAAAGAACGAATTGTTTTGAGAACACGACAAAATAGAACGCAAACAGAAGAACATTTCATTGTATATTACAACAATGCATCAGATTACAAGAATATACAGAGTATAAATGAATAAATATTACACAGAAATATCAGAGGTTCAAATTACATTTAAATACATCGCAGCGGAAAACAATACAATACACAACTAGACGAGATATACGGATACAAAGCTTTCCGGATATCATTCCAGCTGTAAACCAGGATCCTGTGAATATAAATCTGCAAAACCAAAACTACTAGCTGCCCGTGTCAAAATAGGGGCACCCAGAGTTTAGGTTAAAACAATAAACTCCAGGTCAGTCATGTGACTGGTGTGAGAACTAAAACAGTTAATCTTTATTTTAAAGTTAGGTAAATCAAGGGACCACGCCGTATAACACGGAACGGGTTTCCTCCCAAGAATACCAGTGCATAAAACAAACAGCGCAATGCTAAATAAAGAAAAATGAAGCTGTTATAAGACCCAGGTCCCATCACACAATGCAACGCAGCCGAGGATAGGGTTTTCCCTTATAACAGCCAAAGAATGCTTGATACGTTTAAAACAAATCGTTTGATACTATTATAAGTGCATAGTGTATAAAACAACTTCAAATCATAAGTATCAATCATAGACGGCATAAGTGCCCCATCCCACTATGTCGCCATACTAGGCTCTACAAATAAAACCGCAGAATCACGTATTTGGAAATTGGGTTTCCATCTATGAACCGAGGCAAAAGATAGTCCTCAACCGATTCGAGACTGTCTAGCCCGAGCCTCAGGTCAGAGCTCGAGTGACCTTGGATCGTCAGGGCCGGTCCACCAATGTGGATTAAACTTAAACCCTGAACATGCGTTTCGCCGCCCTTTGGGGCATAAATGAGCCAACTAAATGACTCCATCGGTTCGAGAACGACCGATCAATCCAAGGCGCCTCGCAACAGCAACAACCACATAAGTCAAACTCGTCAGGGCGTGTAAAACCACTGACGCCACTTTTTAGCTAGAAGGAAACGCATGCCCTCCCTGAGGTCCGTCTCCCGTTTTTGGTTCATACCGGGTGTGAAACTCGTGAAGTAAACGTACACAAAGCTACGCCACAAAGGCCGTGCTTTGATCATCACCACAAGACTTTGCTTTTCAACAGAAGCCTCGATCAATTGCCACTTAGGCATGCCACACAGGCAATTCACTCCATGCGTTTGATATCCATCAATATATAACCCCTGAGCTCGTACGTCTCAGAGAAGGGCGTTACGCAAGAGAATAAATTCTCCGCCGCCAAACAGATATATATTTAATAGAGATCAATCACACGGACTAAAATCCAATGTCAGACACACAGTCCATTTACAAGTCCGTTCTGGGTCTGAACGAAACCAGAGGCACCTAGTACCCCGCATATCCATCGATCTCCAAGTACGTTTGGACGATCACCAACTGTTTCCATCTTCTTGGGTGTACAGCCCAATCAAGATCATCAGTAATCACCCAAACGACGTGAAGACTTCCGGTCTTCGACCACCGTCTTCATCTTCGACTTATCGTCGTATCAGTTATTCAGAATGGGATAAACCCGGTCTTTCCGAATAACTCGCGTATATTTTAAATAAGTGTTACACAAACACAACATACGCCTCATTCCAATTCATCAGTCACTAACCGTAAATTAATCAAGAGAATAATTCCCCAAATATTAACCCCGAAGGCCGAAACCAACATCAGATCAATATCCAGAAAATCATTCTGCTTAGCTAACCGACAGTTAGTTTCTAAATTTCACATTCATAGGGAAAGGTTCCCATTAATTTTATCCAAGATAAATTTCTTGAATTTATTCTTTAATCTATTTTTGAATATCAATTCAAAACTAGTCGGGATTAGCGAACCTTACCGAAGTAATCATTTGTTTTAATTTCCTAATCCCAACCTATTCATCCCATGAAGTAAAACTGGTAGTACTTCATATCTAACACCACGGTGTTATCGGTAAATTCAATTACCATTTCACGTTCAAATCTAATTAAAGATTTAACTATCGCCTGGAGAAAAACTGGTGATACTCCATTCTCGATCATCTCAATCTAATTAAAGATTCATTAAAACTCCACTTAGTTTTAATCGTTAACTGGGTTAAAGAATCCGTGTCATTTAAAACACGGTTCACGATAAACCCAAAGTCACATTCCATTAATTATCGGGTTAAAGAACGAGTGTTATTTAAAACACTGTTCACGATAAACCCAAAAATCAATATTAATTCAATTCCAATTAAATATTATTTAATTGGTACACTTCATTAAATCTAAATAAACAGATTTAATCTTTTCTCAACTGGGTTCAAGAACAGTGTTAATGAAGACACCATTCACGACAAACCCAAATCATATTTGATATTAAATACAAGGCTCTGAATAGAAAATATCCCGGCTTATATTCAATATCAAATTCTACGATTAACAAATGTCGTATTGGAAATAACGATATAAATATATATATCTTTCAAATTTCCATAACAACATATGTATAATCCTGAATTCCAACATCGAAATATTCCGAAGACAATTTCGATTCAAATCCACTCCAATGCAATCATTGGAAATTCTGGTTATTTTCAAAACCATTTCAAATCCAATTTATTTATTTAAAAATAAATAGAATTATAATTCTAGTTCAAAACTAGTTCATTTCGATAAAAATCTATTTTTATCTTTTCAAATATGGAGTTTTTCATCCCAATTCTTTCTAAATCATTTCTTATGATTTACATAAATTATTACTATTTTTAATAATTTTATCAAGGCCCGTACAGTCGATTTCCATCAATGGCCATCGAACTGCACTTACAACGACCTTTTTCGAATTTGATTTGGACATAATTCCAAATCCAACCGTTAGATTTCTAATTTCTAATATTCTTTAGAAAGCTCTTTTCGATACGAACCCAACGGTTCCGGTTTTAGGAGAATCCGACGGTCGGATCTCCCGTAATGTCCGTTTGAAATAAATGGTCGAAATTCACGAACTGCCGCGGCGCGGCGCGTTCTATTCAGGCCATTATATATATAATATATATATATATATTATGGCGATTTCTATTTAAAACGAATTATATAAATAGTTTTAAATTCGTTTCAAAAGCAATTTCAACTTCCATTTCAATTCAAATCAAAATTGAATTCTTCTTTATAAATTCGTTTTAAAATTCGTTTCTATTCAATTCAAATTTCAATTCAATTTGAATTCGTTTTCAATTCAGTTCATTTCGAAATCGTTTTCAATTCAATTCATTTCGAATTCGTTTTCAATTCAATTCATTTCGAAATCGTTTTCAATTCAATTCATTTCGAAATCGTTTTCTATTCATTTCATTTCGAAATCGTTTTCGATTCAATTCATTTCGAAATAGTTTTCTATTCATTTCATTTCGAAATCGTTTTCTATTCATTTCATTTCGAAATCGTTTTCAATTCAATTCATTTCGAAATCGTTTTCAATTCAATTCATTTCGAAATCGTTTTCAATTCATTTCATTTCGAAATCGTTTTCAATTCAATTCATTTCGAAATCGTTTTCAATTCAATTCATTTCGAAATCGTTTTCAATTCAATTCATTTCGAAATCGTTTTCAATTCAATTCATTTCGAAATCGTTTTCAATTCAATTCATTTTGGAATCATTTTCAATTCAATTCATTTCAAAATGAATAAAATCGATATAAATATCGTTCACGTCAAAATGGCGTCAATCTAATCAACACGACTTCATAAATTTCTATTTTCAAATATTCTATTTCAAATATTTCTTTTTTCAAAATAGTTGTTATTATCAAAATATTTCGTTCAACACATGACCAATCTCAATGGATGAGTACTGTCAACACATGAACTTTTATTTTATATTATTCTTTATTTTCTAAATTGGAATGAGGCCCAATCAATCACCATATAATGTTAATTATATGGATTTTCATACATTACACACATATAATAGCATTGCAAAATAATCAACCATCAACCATAGTGCACTACACTGTATAAGCATCAAATATAGATATCTAACGCTTATAACAGCCTGTCAATCAATCGATCGACATATTTAATCAATCAGGATGAGTGAACTTCAAATTTCATCCCAACACCCGTGTGGGGTTTCAAACAATCAAACACAGATTTTATTTGTGCAGTTGGGCGATGTGTAAAATTTATCGTTCCAATCAATGTCCTTTAAATAGGTGTACATAAACAAACCGTCCGGTTTGTAAATGAATATTTATTTATTCACATTCACGTTAAAAATTATATTTTTAACGATAAAACATTTTATTCAACCTATGAATATTCTATTCGGTTCATTTATTCAATAAATTGATATTTTTATTTTTCTAACATATTTTAGAAAATTTCGGCGGCATAACGGCACGATACTAGAAACGGGACGAGGCCTAGCCTTATCCCCGGTCTAGTGAAGGCCCACGCCATTCACACATCAATCAAATCAATTTATTTCACCAAACAATTCAATTTCAAATCAAATCATCTAACTAATCTATGCAACCAAACAAACAAGTCCATGGTCTGTGGACGATTGTGTCGGGTGCTACTAAGCACCGTCTGCATCCTAGTATATATATATATGTATATAACTAGAAAAGAAATTGAAGAGTGAGAAGTTCTCACCGATAGCTATCCAATACCACGACTCTTCATTAATAGAAATCATCGCCATTCTCGCCCATTGTCATCTTCGTTGCCCGTATTCTCTTCATATGTAAAAACCGAATTTTTACTTTGCTATTCAATATATAAAAATCGAATTTTTACTTTGTTATTCAATATATAAAAATCGAATTTTTACCATTCTATTATATAGATAGAAGTTATATTTTCACATCGATGTTCATATAGTAAAGACTATATTTTTATCACGCTATTCTTCATATAAAGAATTCGCCCTTTCAAAAATAAAGATTTCGCCTTTTCAACTATAAAAATCTAATCTTTTACCTTTTAAAAATCTAATCTTTTCTTTAGTAAAAATATAAACTTGCCATGTTATCAATATCAATAAAAATCGAGTTTTTACGCCGCTAATTATTATATAAAAACCCAAACTTTTTATTCCATAAAAAATCAAATCTTTTGATGTTCAAAAATCTACTCTTTCATATAGTAAAAATCATAGCTTTTAATCTCTAAAGACCACAACCTTTCCTATGAATTAAAAATCATATTCCTCATATGAACAAGAATCATATATTTTCAAATCAGATCTTAACCTTATTAATTAAACTAAACAAATAGATAAACTAGGTAATTTAGTTAGTTGATTACCTTAATTATTCTCTTCGCGGCACACAGCGTTGTTTGTCGAGATGGGGGGGGGGGGCTGACGCGTTTCACGGAGAGGAGGGGGTTCGCTGTTGGCCGAGAGGGGGGTGGAGTTGTCCGGATCGGAGCGACGCCGGAGGCTACAGGGGCGGAGGGGCTTCGATAGCCAATAACTCGTCGCGGTGGGTGGAGGGGTATACGGTGGCTCCAGCTTTCTTCGATTGGACTTGTGGCTCGAACTGGAGGGGATGAGGGCGGAGGACGAGACGCGAGAAGGGGAGGGGACGGAGGTCCATCGCCGGAGGGGACGGAGGCTCGAGCGCGAAGAACGGTGGTGGGCTGGAGTGGAATCCGTCGTTCGATTTGTTTTTGTTTTTGTTTTTCTCTGATTTTGTTTTGAAATGAAACGAAGGGGGGGGGCCAGAGAGAAATAAGGGGAGGGAGAGAGAATTATATATATATATATATTATTTTTATTTGCAAAAAGTTGACTTCCACATACGACCTCGAAACGAGGCCCACCGCCTGTCGTCCATAGCGTTTCACCCCCATTCCGAACACAATGGGATATGTATCGTAGGCTGATTTGATCGTTACAATCAGTTTCCGTTGAATTTACATTCAAATCACCATATTGAATTTTAGACGTACATTTCAAATTACCGGGGTCACATACTAACTCTATAAATTGCAGAAAAATATTTTCTAGCTTCGTATTGACGATACGGTCCTAACAAAACTAGTTTCGTCGAATTCTGAGACCGTTTGAAAAATGGCCATTTTCCAGTCGATTAAAATCAACTAAAACCGGTCAAACGCGTTTTCCTTTGCCACGCTCACATATTGATTCGAAAAATTACGAAATTTGAAATCTAGCAATAACTTGACATCACGGACCCAACAAAACTGGTTTCGTCGAAATCCGAGGTCGTTTGCAAAATGTCCATTTTTAAGGGCCTGAATTCCATAGCGACTATTCAGAATTTTCAACTGGACATATCCTTTGATTCCCACTATGAAATTTTGATTATTCGGATTCATTGGAAAGATATTATCAATTAGATCCTAATGTTTTTGGTTTCACTAAAATCCGGATTGTTTTGCACCCGGTACATTCAATTGAAGTTTGAAATCGAATTATCGAACTACCGCGCCATTTTCAATTCCTATTATAATTATATATAATTATTTATATTCTAACGACGGCGTATATAATATATACTTTCTAAATATATTCCAAATAAATTTCTCGTCGATATTATTTAAAATAATTCATTTTAAATAATCAAAATTCGCTAAAATTGCCGATATAAAAATTTTAAACTGGCCCAGATTTTCGAGTTGTTACAACACCTTTTAGCAGAAAAAATTGGTGTGAGAGAGGCTCGAACTCTCGACCTTAGGATTACTCAATATTCAGCTATGAGACCTACGCGCTAGCCAACTGCGCCACCACCCCGTTGTGGCATACGTTCAGAAACACTAGTATAAAATGAGGGACGAGAAGGGAAAGTTGTATATGTCTGACTTCGATGGTAATGCCATATTGCCATGCACATAAAAATTGACCTGCTTCAAGTTAGCTATGGGGAAATGGGTAAAGAGATTATCATGTTATTATTAAAAAGTAAGTGCAGGGATTGGTGGCTGAAAAGCGAAAGGCTTGTGCATTCCTTGAGAACTTCTTGCTCATGGTTCAGAATCTTCAGATATAGTTGCAAACGGTAGGATCCATGTGTGTGCATCGGAGAGCCAGATAACAGAAGCGTGGCATCTGGTGTCCATTTGAAAACCATATCCCTATAAACTATACATGGTACATCATTAGCTACCATTTCTGCATTCTTCATTCCGTTTACGTAAGGCACTGTTAGTCAAAAGGTCCTTTAAATTCAAATCGTCTGTTGGCACGCCTCGATCGGGGATTGTGTCAGTTCAGTCCATTCTGAATCATTCACTATGAATACGGGTACACACTTCGAGATTAATATTATTTTATTATGAAACCCAAAATCGCTATGAAAACTTTTCATTCAACGGTCCATATTTTTCCTCTCATCCCGTCTACTTTTAGTCAAAACTCCCAAAAAAGGTTGTTCGTATCATCGATATGAATTCATCCACGATCGCAGAACGTTGATCGAAGCAACAACGACGTTGCTAAAATCCCACCGCTTGCAGTGGATATTCCGTATTGGACGACACGTGGCCAAGCCATGATCAGATAGTCGCCACGTAGCACATCGATCAACTTGGATTTTTATCAACAAATACACCTTTGCAGAACTGGAAAGAGGCGGAATTCTTTCTGAAAATAGCCCGTCGTACATTTCGATCGAACCACATTGTAACACAAGGTTTTTTTGTGTATAATCCACTTCTTTCTCTACCTTCTTTCAATCAAAGCAAATGTAACCTATAATCGACAGTATAAACAGAAATTATAAAGTGGACGTATGCTTGGTTTAAGCCAAACCACTATAAAAATTGTTTCGTGTCCCCTGTATTTACTTCTTTTATTGTATTAAGTGATTGTGAATTTTGTGACTTGTGTGTGGATTACACACTTTTGCGATTGACTGTCATTAGGCCAACTTTTAACGTCAACACGTTAACAAGCAAGGTAGGGGGAGCGCTACGCAACCACCTTAAGCAATTTCTAAGCTTGAAAGGATTTGGATCGCTATTTGTTGAAGGGACGATGGTAAAACGGAAGAAAGATGAGACATCTTCCCACACTCAAGCCATTAGCACCACATGCATAACAGACCTAGAAAAGGGGGTGAGCCAGGAGGCTTTCTTCCATGAAGAACCATCCAAATACTTAACTAAGGATGAGGCGGATGGAGTTCTAGCCGAACTCAGAGAACAAATGACACACCAAGGTGAAATCCTCTGAAAGCAACAGGAAATGATGAACAACTTCTTCGCTCGAAGGGAAGGAAGACGAAGCAACCAACTATCACTCCTTGCAACAGGCGAAGCTGGGGCATAAGTTATGTTTCGAACCAATGAAATCTAAGCCCCGGATCGTTCTGTAGCTTTGCCATCATTTGGATCGACTCAACTCTCGGGTCGACCAGACCCTAGTTCGACTCAAATCCCAGATCGAACGAGCTTCGAACCATATCAATCGATACAACCTCCGGATCGACCAGAGCATGGTTCTGTACAACCTCTGGTTCGATCCGACATCTTACCGCAAATTGGACTTATGCTGCCTCCCACTCGACCTTGCCAGCACGGCAATTCAAGCACAGCTAGGGGCAGCAATCTCTCCAAGACTGCAATACTACATCATCTCCCAATATAACGGAGGGAAACACTACTGTAACCACTATGATATCGTCCCAGGCAGTGGCAATGCCGAACCCCGAACTGATAATGTTATCCTAAGTTGGTCTAATCCTACAGGCATGGATATAGTTCGACCCAATTTGCATGCCAACCTAAGGGTCCCAAACAATCTAGAATCAACAATCGAGGCTGTGGACCACCTTCACCCATCACTCGTGGGAAGCACCAAACTGACCCCAAGAACGTAAGGCTTCACGCTGAAGCCATCGGTGCAGAATTGGATTTGTGACAATGACTTCTCAGAGATGGGAATCAAATCGCCAACATCATTAAGCACTTCACCCGAGGCACCATTTCTCAGCAAGACAAGAGTAACGTTCATCGTAGTCCTTTCACATGGGAAATCGGGAACTATCGTAACCCGTCTGACTTCAAATTTTCAGCTCTGGAACCATATAACGGCAGGACTGATCCTACCATACATCTTATATGATATATGTGTCACAAGGATGTACTATCAGTATCCGTTAATGTCATGGCTAAATGCTTCCCTCTCTATCTAACCGATATAGCCGCCATGTGGTTTTGATAGCTAACGACTGAATCGATCAGCACCTGGAACATGTTGGCCACCCACTTTATTGAGCAATTCAGAGTTCATATATCTCGGCCAAAGAGCGTTGTGTTCCTCATGACTATTAAACAACGGTCCGACATGACCTTACGCTCTTTCCTGGAAAGATTCAACGCGGCTGTAGCATCGTTCGATCGACCTAAACTGTCATTGGTGCTCATGGACGCTATGGTCGGTGTCTTGGATAGAGTAAACTTCAAAATCTCCCTCTAAAGGGATCCTCCCAGAGACATTGGCGATTTTTTACTCTGAGGCAAACAGATTCCTCCAGCAAGAGGATGCTAATATCAAGATGGATAACCTCGATGTACTTTCTGTGAAGGATGGAGGACCATCCACTACTATCCAAAATAAAGGGAAAGCCTCGGAAAGAGCGATAGGAATGTGTGGTTCCTAAGAGATCCCAAATATGATAGATACACTGAGCACGACTCCTTACTGCTAGATATATATCTCGACGTGCGAGGAGCTATACCTTTTCATAAGCCTCCTAGGAGGGAGACAAATTAAAGAGAACGTGAATCAGGAAAGCACTGCATGTTTCATGATATGGCAGGTCATGAAACTAATGAATACAGACACTTACGTGATCTCATCGAAGAACGGGTTAGACTTTGGAGAGCTACCCGGATATGTTAAGAAATTGGCAGCATCTGCACTGCCACCACTACTCCACCATGCTCCTTAGAATGGTTCTCATGCTCCTCTGAATGGGAAAGATCCCGAGACTAGCAGTCACGGCATCATCATTAACTGATCTGATTAGGTCATCCTCATGTCTTAGGATACAAGTTGTGCATTGCTTTTTATAATTTTCAATAGCTAAGTTGATTCACATGTGTATGGGAGTTAGGCTTTAACTCTCGGGCTTACTATGTTCCCAACAGTACAGATAGTCTATGAATAAAATGGTTAGATTGAAGTACACACGTACGGGATTAGGCTGTAATACCAAGGCGTGCTCTAGATTCAATCATAAACCGATCATGATTTGTTTTGGCTATGTAATAAAACTTGGAATAAATAGAATCTATTTTCTCAAGCATGGATTATGTTTGATCAATATAAGTATCTTGTCAGGATTTGTCAAGAAACTAGAGTATGGATTATACTCACTCCTCTATCTTAGGTTTAAATAATACCTAAACCTAAAGCTCTGCTTATCAGGATGTGACAAACATAACTCTTTTTCAATATGAGTGTGGATTACACCTAGGTAAACCAAACTACCCTGTCAGGATTTGACGATGAAACATCATCAAAACTCGAGTATGGTTTATATTCGAACCCCGAGTATGGCTTATACCTGATAAATCAAGTTATGTTGTCAGGATTTGGAAAAATAACTTGATCATTGCTAGAGTATGGTTTATACTTCCAAAAGATCTCCAAGCATGGTTATGCTCGAAAAGGTTAAGCAACACCATTAGGATTTGTCGGGTTTGATTACCTCCTTTTTTCTGCACAGGTACAAATTATACACAATGTAACAACCCGAATTCCGACAGACTAATTTTTTTTTTCAAAATTCTAATCTATCGAAACCCATGTTGGTTGCTCTGGTATCCTGCAGAAAAGACAGAGATATAAAATATATCAGAGCTTAGAAAATATCTCACAGCAGAATGGATAAAGTATAATATAATCAAAGTATATCCTAACCGTAGTAATAATACTGCCTAACAGCATCCAAAGATATCATATCTCTGCCACAAATCTAACCTGCGAGTATGTTATGAGGAGGGGATCTGATCGCAAGTTCTGGTGACTGTATTTAAACTATACACTTTGGATAATTCTACATATACCCTTCAATCACATTTTCTTATTTATTAGGTTACTCGGGTTAACAGCACTCAAGGCTTACACACACGTCGTACTTATCTACTTCCCAGTGGATTATCCTAATACAGTATATATGTAGCTCCCCCCCCCCAACATTAAGGTACACCTTATGGTACCCCACTCGCACGATCTCCACCGTAATGCCACAGAAACGAACGCAGTCCCTCATCCTACGCCGGAGTGACGTACAGATCTCTACATAACAATGTTACGTTCCGCGTATATCTGTTATTACTATGCTATGTAAGCGTACAGACTTCCACTTTCGATCGAATCAGATTCCATACCAGAATAATGCCCTCAATTCTACGATACACCACCTAGAGCAAACATGCATATATCTAGACTTCCCCACATACGTATCGTTAATCGTATTCGATGCCTTAACCATACATAATGTGCACCAAGTTCCATGGCAGGGCTATACAAGAAACACAAAACTCGGTCGGGAGCTTTTCCATATCTGTACAAGCCCGCCTTTAAGGGCCTCAAAATACAGATATCCGTCGGGTCTATTTTTTTTCATGGTGGCTATGGCCCTACCTCGGCCCCAACCTTAACTAGTAAAGACTACAAGGGCTAAGAGACTTGCCCCTAACAAACGATCTAAACATCCAATTGGCGTCTCCCCTTAACCACCATACCTCGATAGTGAAAGGTGAATGGCCTAGTGGGTTTAGGTCTAGTCTTTTCGCATCCCCTAGCTGCGGATGACGGGTACCCAACAATTAACTATCCTTGTTGGTCCTGACCTCTGCCTCCCCGTTGAGGCGACCACCGAAACACCCTAGTGTCACCTCGTTATAGAATTCGGGCTGCAAGGCTACTTTTGAAGTCAAGGTCCACCCACATGGTAGTAATGCACAGACCCAACCTCTGCGAGCACAGCCTAAACATCTGCCATCGCACAGAGGACTACCAGGATCACCTTACGTATCTCAGGAAGTTGCGTACTTCCCCTTCATGTCCTTCGGAGCCGACAAAATAATTAGATGAATGTGCGCTCCCCTCGTGTCTTATGACACCACGATGATCTACCCCGTTGGGTTATTCACCCTCAAATGTGCGGACTAGTCCAAGCGCCTCATTTTAATATGTTATTAGATCCTATGTCTAAACATTCTTTTATGCGCTTGCTTTACCTCGTCAGGTTTCCATTTAACTTGGCTATTCCCATTCACATTGTCTTCTTTTTCAAGTTACCAAGTTCCTCTTGCTAATTAAATTCGGTCTTATAACTTAACCCATTTAAGCCCATTAATAAGCCCATAATGTGTTATTATCTAGATTGTGATCCAAGATCTGTAATCCACAATCCCTTTATATTCTTGTTGGTTTCAAAGTTACAATAACATGTTCAACTTAATATGTAATTAAGTATATCTCAATTCACATGTTTTCTATTTAACATGTCAGTCATTATTTATGATTAAATATAACGTATTTCATTTCATAAGTTTGCCTCATTCTTTCTTATTTAATCATAATTCCATCTTACACTGTCACTACAACTTATCGTTGTTTACTTATTAACTTAGTTCTCTTAACTAAGGTTCACTAATAAGTCTCCTTTCCATTTATTATAACCTATGTTATAATTTCCTCTTGTCCCTAGGACAAGCCTTAATATGTTATTCTTATCGGCAGATTTCAGATTTCCAATTTTGCAGATTACTTAATTTATAGTTAAGTACAACTTCTTACATTTCATAAACTTTCCCCCTTTTCTCTACTTATTACAAACAACTGGTTTTAGGTTTCCCCATTTACTGATTACTTAATTTACAATTAAGTGTCACTTATCTCATTTCACCAGTTATCTCATTTCCTTACTAGTTTATTATAACCTAAGTTATAATCTTCACTTTTCCCTAGGACAATTCTACCTATTATACAACATTCTCATTAATGTAATTAATTTGTAATATATTATTATCATTCCCCATTCATTCTCTTCCTTGTACTATCGTATATTCTATTCAATTCCATTTATTTCCATTAATTACAATTAATGTTGTTTACCAGTCCTGCTATTTATATATATATATATTTGTGCACTAGACCTCTCACATTAAGCTAACACTTGTGGATGCTGGATTTGTCGGGCGATTCCGGGCATACTTCTACCATAAGTTGACTTAACCTCGTGTCTTAGCACCACTACATGTTTATTTATGCACTTAGACCCCTCCCATTAGATTTACCACTAGTGGATGCTGGATATGCCGGGCAGTTCCGAGCAGACTTCTACCACAAGTGTCATCTAACCTCGTGTCTAAGCACAGTTACAATTCTAAAAGGATTTTCTCTTTTTTCCATTCATCATTATCAAAGAATTTCCATTAATGAAACCACCGAAATCCATCGGAAAAGAAAAAATATGCATGTCCAATGAAACGATTGTTGCTATCTAGTCCAATAACGAATCATTGGTTTAACTGAATAACTAAAGAAAATTGATCGACCTTTCACTTCGACTCAGGAGGTGCTGCCCAAGGAGAAGAAAAGGTGACTTCTAGATTAGGCATAATAAATAAAATAGGAAGCAGATAAAATCGTATATCGAAATGACTCCTGGCATAGTGAAAAAACTACAGAGATTTTGTTTTCATAGTCTGAGACTCGACTCATAAGTTGTTTTTAGTGACACACCATGTCCGTTAATGTCACTCATTAAGAATGCATTAAGTTTCATAAAGAGTTATTGGTAAATAGAAACATAATATTATAAGATAGATATAAAAGATAATAGCGGAATTTAAAATTTTATTTAAAACATAATTCATAACATCGTGGTCCAGAATATCACAAGTTTGGAACTACAAAAAAACCATTACAATAACATAAAACTTCTGTCTTGTACCATCAGAGTACAGAAATACATAAAAAGCATAATTCCCCAAAAAGAGACAAAGCCATAGTAGTAAAAAAGAAAGTATTGCCATACTTCAAAAGCAGCTCCTGGCAAGATGACAATCGTGTCCTGACTAAGCCTGAGTATTCTCACCGTAAGAATCTTTGGGGGGGGGGGGGGGGGGGTGGAATGGAAGAGAGAAGAGGAAACAAAAAGGGTCAAACATAAAGTCTGGCGAGTCTAGTTACTTTTAGCAAGTAAATAAATAAAAGTAGCATGATAGGAATATAAGGTGGATAAGAAAGGTAACACTATAAAAGGTAAGTGTGACAAGGTAAACATGATAGAGTATATATGCTTCCCTAATGATTACTCTGCACTAATACTAGTATAACTAGAATGAAACGATCCCAACAACTATCAAATGTTAGACTTAGGCATACGTCCAGATGTACCCTAACTAGTACCCTAATCGATCGGCTTCCTACACTGTACATACTCTGTGTCGTCCCCACAGTAGTAGGTATCACTTCCTAAAGTGGAAACCCTTCGTGGATGTGCACAGCCATACCTACTGGTGTCACGGTCATGTTAGCCCCCTCTGCCTGGCCCATGCATGCACATGTCCTCGGTCAGTTTGCGCTGCCCACACCATCCTCCTCGTTCGGTTCTCTTACAATCATCTAGTAAGCGTGCCCCAACTCCGACCTAGTTCAGAGTACTCATTTGATACCTATCAAGGGTTACATACTGAAATGGGTCCCACACAATATGATACAAGCTCCCCCTTGTCTTGCATCCCCACTAGGATTTCCATTGGTTATGTATACCACTAGGCGTCTTCAATTAAATAACCCTATCAGTTCTCCAAGTTATGCTTACCCTAAAAAAAGGTATTTTTAATTACATAACTCCAACATTTCCACAGGATATGCTTAACACTTGGTGTCTTTAATTACATTATCCTATCAGGTTTAGTTTGTGGGCCTATATGTTAATATTACCCACCCCCTCAAATTTACTTAACCCATCCATTGCTCAACCAAATTTACTTAACCTCAATTTAAGTTTATGTTCATATAATCCCTGTGGATTTAACTAGGTTAAGTATTCAAGGTTTATTACCATATTTTCATTTATGGTTATAGTATGCTAGACCTCCCATATTAAGCCTTCCATTTATGGATGTTGGACATGTCGAGCGGGTCCAGGCAGACTTATTCCACAAATCGGGCTTAACCTCGTGTCTTAGAACGTCTCATATTTGTGCACCTAGGCCTCTCACATTAGATTCACCACTTGTGGTCGCTGGACATGCCGGGCGGTTCCGGACAGACTTCCACCACAAGTGTAATCTATCCTCGAGTCTAGGCATAGTTACAGTTTCTAATTACTGTAATCCTAGACATTCCATTATTAGCCAATTTTACCTATGTCATTATAAGCTTCATGTCCCTTTTCCCCAAATATGTTTATAATGAATTAAATGTCCAAATTCATGTTTATAAACATCATTCAAGTTATGCCAAATTTCCCCTTTTTCAGGTTATGTCAAAATTTAACATTTTTCCCCTCGTTCCCAAACTAATACATTCGCATAATTTTAGAAGCATGCCTAGGCTCGAGAATAGTCTGGCTATATAATATAAAAGGGAAAGGGTGAAGGGAAGATGACAGAAATGACTATTCTAACAAAATTGACATAAGCATATGATGGCATAATGATAAGGTGGGCATATAAGAACAGATCGGTGAACTTGTGATAATAAAACTGGTTCTAACATAGTAGGGATGTCATAATAGGCATGATTAGATCTAAATAAGGATTTAGATGTCCAACTAATGACAGATCTAGATTAATCACAACTTGATAGTACGAGGTGATCTAAATACTATATTAGATCTGTAACGACCCGCATAATTCTATGTATCGAAGGACCGTAGAATATTTATTTCTTTTTCATACAAAGTCGCATGGTCATGTAACTTTGGGGAACGACTAGGGGTCATTTCCCATATTCACGATTTTTGCCGATTTTTAAATGATCACTTTACCCCTTATGAATCTTGTTTCGCCTATAACTTTTGATTGGTAAGGAGTTTTGACCTGAAACCAATTCCATTAGATCCGTATAATGGTTTACCTTTCCGTAGAGTGGTCACACTTGTCAAACGGACTTACTGTTTGGGAGATATGGCTGAATTTAGGTTTAGAAAGTGAAAAACAACTTAATTGGGCATAAACGGGTGATTAGCAGCTAGGCCCATTGGAGGATTTCGGGATTAAAGCTGTATAAGGGCTGATTAGGGTTAGAGAAACCTTTTCTTTGTCATTTTCTAGCTGCCACTTACCTCTCTTCAACCCAAACAATGGCCTCCACTTTCTAAATTCATCCCAAATCACCATTTAATTGCGTATTAGCTTAATCTACACCAAATCAAAGAAGTCCAGTGGCAAATCAGAGTTGGAGCAGCTGCTAAGCATTGGAATTCGACCTATAACAGTAGAAAAGTTCAGATCTAAGAATAATTTGTGGCCAAGGTGAGTGATTTACATTGTTTTTCACTAATTACGGCTAATTAAGGGTGATTACTGATAATTAGCGAAATTATGGCTCAGAAAAATTTGGAAAATTCTAAAATATTATTTTAGGGTTCTGATAAAAATTTGGGCTAATTTGGATATGTTTTTCTAATCGTATGGCCAAATCATGATTAAGGATATTAAGGGGAAAACATGGGTTTTGGGTATGTTTGATCCATACTAACATGTTTAATTGTTGCTTTGGTGTTTATGGTTGATTATACATGTTGTTATTACTGTTTGGAATGATTTTTGATTGCATAGAAAAGTTATATTGGTAAAAAACGCCATCGTATGGCGTAAATAGCTCGCTGGAAAAGTTGCAGGAATTTGGATCGGATCGGATCGCCCTTCCCCGCTCACGAAGCACGTATCACAAACCGGTGATGGAAGCCCGACCCGAACTGCCTGTGAGGCACACCCCATCATGAGAAAATCTACTGCTTCGAACCTAAACCACACAGCATCCAAGATCTTATGCCACGAGCTGGAGATCTCAACCCGACCTAGAGCCTATACCCCGAACCGAACCGCCAGAAGAAGGAGTGCACGAACCGAACCCGTCTCCACTACTCGGACTGGAGCTCACGAACCGACCTGGATGGGGAAGCCAACCCAACCCGATAGTGATGATCATGAACCGTACTACTTCAGGAGGATAGAACCAAACCGAATGGAGTTGTTTTCCAAACCGATCCATAGGAGACCAAAACCCAAGATGCAGAGGTAGTCCAAATAGGAAGCAGAACTCAGGATCCGGTTGGGAACCAACGAGTTAACTTCATAAGTTAGACTTTGTTGCGGGACGTGTCCAAAGGGGTTATCGATGTATATAGCTTTGACTCACCACTAAGAGACGGATATTGGCTATGGATCAGTGCAGTGGAGCTGTTATCACTCCATGGGGCAGAGTGATCATTGCAAGGAATTGGGTGACCAAAGTGGTAGATATCGTATACTTCACGCACTGAGTGAGAGATGTGAGGATGATTGCTATGCTTGATTGTTTGCCATTACTATGACATGCACACCCCCTCCCCCATTATCTTTACACCTTATGCTAGTGTCATCTTAGAGTATTGTACATCCTGTTGTGCTAACTCTTTGGTTGCACGTCCAGGTTCAGGTATGATTGGATTATACCTGCTATTGTTATGTTTTGTTGCTTATCGCTCATACCAGACTTTTGTCTGACCCAGAGTTTTATGTCTCTTCTTATTACTCTGGGTGCTCTTAAACGGGCAGACTAGAGACAGGTTAGCTGGTTGTGCACGAGTAGTTGTCCGGAGACGAGCAGGAGGCTTGCACGTATTATCCTCTATATCTATTCACTCTGTGTCGCTGTTGGTCACAACTTTGGGCACTAGTAGTGCGCTTTTCATTTACTTTACTTTCGAGACAGTTTGAAAAGTTGTAATAATGATGATGTGGAACATAAGCTGTAATTGGATTACCGCTGCTATGATGGTTTAGTTTTCAGCTTATGCACTGTCTCGCCTTTTTTATGTCAAAGTTATGTTATTATTATATTTTATCCCATGCGCTGTGAGACATTCTATAGGTTCCTAGTTAGTTCAAATCCCCTTCTTTTCCTTTCTTTGGCGACCGTCCCGTGCTAGTCTGGCATTGGCACAACGCACTTTCATTGGAAATGTCGGTTGGTGCGGGGCGGGCTGTCACACTTGGTATCAGAGGTCTAGGTTGCGTAGTTAACCTAGGGAAAGACACCAGGGAGAGATAGTACGTATATGAGAGAGCGTATTTGTGATATTTTGGTTTTCAAAAGCTATATATATACTATTAGTATATCTAAGGATGAAGTTGCACTACACTGGAACCACTGAAGGGATGGTTAATCGTTTTCTCCTTACAGATTGAACGATGAGCCGACATACGAGGAATACTGGTTCAGGAGCCAATAATAGGAACGCTCTTGATATGAGGACGATTTTCGCTGATTTCATGAGAGAGATGCTTAGGATTGTTTGTAGGGCCACTCCTAATGCTGTAAATGGTGGTGGTGCAGCGGTGCAGGCGCCTAGGGACGATTTCGCCAAGATCTGTAAGGACTACACTAGTCTTGGTGGGAAGTCGTTCCATGGAATGGAATCGACTACAGAAGTTCAGTATTGGCTTGATAGTTGTGAGCGTATCTTCGAGGACTTAGGAATCGATGATGGAATGAAGAGAAAGCTAGCATCCCATTAGATGCAAGGACGGGCTTTGAATTAGTGGAATGCTATTAAGGCAGCTACCCCTGAGGATCAAGTTACTTAGGAGCAGTTCAAGGCCCGATTCAGCGATAAGTTTATCCCAGCTGCTCAGAAATCAGAGTTGTTTAGGAAGTTATTGGAGCTTAAGCAGAATAGTAAGGCAGTCTCGGAATATATTGCCAAGTTCGACACTTTGTCGAAGTATGGACTATCTCTTATTGACACTGTCGAGAAGAAGAACGAGAAGTTCATAACCGACCTAGACGGGTACTTGGGGAAAAGACTTATAAACCACATCGATGATACTTTTGAATCTTTTATGGGGAAAGCATTGAGATCAGAGAGCCTTTACCCTGAGTCAAAGGCCGAGGTTTCTATTATATCTGCAGAGGAGCCAAAGCTGCATGCAAGCGGTGAAGGCAAGAAGAATTCTCAGAACAAGAGGAAGCATAACCAAACCAAGGATGGTCAGAATAAGAAGAATAAGAATGATGGCGAGTGCTTTAGTTGTGGCAAGAAGGGCCACTATGCCAGAGATTGTCTGGAAAAGCCTGGGAAAAGGAAATGCTTTAATTGCGGCCAAGTGGGACATCACAAGGATAATTTCCCGCAACCCCCTAAAGAGAAGAAGATTCTGAAAGCATATGTTATCAACGTTGTTCCTTCTTCGTCGAATGCCCCAACTGCGGCGGAGAAGGGAAAGGGTGGCATTGTTCGAGGTATGCTTTCGTTTTATGATGTTTCAGTTCTAGTTTTGTTGATAGTGAGGCATCCCATTCCTTCATATTTAGTGACCTGGTAGATAAGTTGGGATTAGAACCTGAGATAGTCAATAGACCTTTAGTTGTGACGAACCCGATAGGTGGTTCGACCAGCCTTTGCATGATTTGTCGTAATGCGGTCTTATCGAGTTATGGACGTATGTTTGATTGTGATTGCTTAGTTGTTTTGCTAATATCATCTCACGTAGATTGTCTGAATTCGGAGGAGATGTTCCTTGAGTGCTTGACTGATATTGGTTTAGGCCTTTGGGACTTGTGCTTAGGGAATGCCGAGTTTGACTAGGATGGTTTGCGTGAGATATAAGAAGTTTTTGTGATTTTCATTGAATGATATCTCGGCTTACTCGAGGAGTGATGTGCAGCCGTGGCATGATAAGACTGTTCAATGGTATGGACTGCCCCAAGTTGGATTTGATAGGGCTAGGAGACGACACGAGTGGGACTTGAGGAAGCTGCAAGGTAATGGATTGTATAGGACCCTATGTTGATGTTCTATTTGGTTCAATAATGGTAGACCTTCGAAGGGATAAGATGTGCTCGTTGATCGTGAAGATGCAATGAAGGTTAGGAGGACTCAAGTTAGACTTGAACTTGTAAAAGAAAAACGGTGGCTCGTTGATCGTGGAGATGCAACGAATAAAGAGACGACTCATGTTGGACTTGAGATTTGTCAGTAATGGATACTCGAGACTGGGTCTGAGTATGTGGGTAGCTCTTCTGATGAGAGTACCAAGAAATAGTTGATACTTAGAGTGTTCTAGGCAGACTCGAAGAAGGGGTCTCTGGGGACGCCCGTTACCTTGGATCCATTGGACGTGATCTAGTTATCATTGGAGGATAAACGTACGTTGGAAGTACGGTAGTCCGTATGGAGGCGGGGCTTCCATTGGCCTTTGGGATTGGTTGGACCAGTCATGTAAGTATCGACGTATGTATGGCTTTAGCAGGTGATAAATAGGACATGTTTGATGGAATGCTATTGTTGCTATGTTTGTTCCTATTTTTGTTCCCTTGAGTAGACTGTCACCTGTGGAATTCTGGTAATAGAGAATGAAGAGATGACGGCATACATGGATGCTTATGCTACCGGACTAGGTGCGATAGTTGAGGCATTGAATAAGATACATGACAGTTTAGATGCTATTTTTCTTGAATGGAAGCAACTGGAGTATATTGTGGGATATGATCTCAGACGTAAGTATGGATTGGATCCAGAAATGTTAGCAAGTTAGACGATCAGACCGACTTTGATTGAGCGGATTGGTTCCAGTCATAGGGACGATCCTAATCTATTGGAAATCATCTCCAAGGTAGAGACGGGCATCGACAGTGAGAAAATGAACAAGTATGGACTTGATCGGGGAAGATGGTTTCGAAAAAATTGGAGACTAGTTGTACCCAACGTTGATGGATTGAGTGATGAAGTTCTTAGAGAACGCTATCACTCAAAACTGACTATGCACCCCGGTGGTAACAAAAGGTATCGAGACATGAAGCAGACCTACTACTGGGAAGAGATGTTGGGAAGTTTATATCCAAGTGCATGAATTGCCAACTAGTTAAAGCTGAGCAAAACGAGCCTAGTGGTTTGTTACAACCGTTGGAAATTCTCAAATGGAAATGGGAACAAGTCTCAATGGATTTCATTGACAGTTTACCAAAGACTAGATTGGATCATGATAGTATTTGGGTGAATCATGTATTAGCGGATCTCTTGAGGGCTTGTATATTAGATTTTGGTGGGTCATGGGATGACCATTTGCATCTAGTTGAGCTTGCATATGATAATAGTTATCAGTCCAGTATTAGTATGACTCCATTTGAGGTTTTGTACGGAAGACCGTGCAACTCACCATCATGTTAATTGGAAACCGGTGAGAAATTTGTGCTTGGACCAGAAGTAATAAGAGAAACTTCATATAAGATGGCGGGAGTTCAAAACGTATTTCATGTTTCCCAGGTAAGAAGTTTGTGCACGACCCTAATGTGACTATTTCACCAAATCAGTTGGACGTTATCGAGGTAGAACCCGAGATGATTGGGAACCACAAGACGATTCGTATTGTCAGACACGATATGAAACAACTTCGAAGGAAGACGGTGAAACTAGTCAAAGTCCAGTGGGGTGGGAATGAGAAAGACTATACTTGGAAAACATAGGAGAGCATAAGAAATTTGTATTTAGAACTCTCTGCCTGGTAAGATTTTTAATAGTGAAAGTTTCTTCCCTTGTTAGTGAACAACATGCTATAATAGGCTTGTTGTGTTTGTTATTTATGATTGATTGATTGCAAATAATTGATAGGTATGTGGGAACCTTTGTATGTTTTTGGTTAAGGAATTTCGGAGGCGAAATTTCTTAAGAGGAGGAGAGTGTAACGATCCGCATAATTCTACGTATCGAAGGACCGTAGAATATTTATTTCTTTTTCATATGAGGCCGTATGGTCGTGTAACTTTGGGGAACGACTATTGGGGTCATTTCCCATATTCAGGATTTTTGCCGATTTTAAAATGACCGTTTTGCTCCTGGCGAATTTGTTTCACCTATAACTTTTGATTGGTAAGGAGTTTCGACCTGAAACCACTTCCATTAGATCCAGATGATGGTTTACCATTCCGTAGAGTGGTCACACTTGTCAAACCGATCTTACCGTTTGGGAGATATGACTGAATTAAGGTTTAGAAAGTAAAAAATAGTATAATTGGGCTTAACCGGGTGATTAGCAGCTAGGCCCATTAGGGGATTTCGGGATTAGAGCTATATGAGGGCTGATTAGGATTAGAGAAACCTTTTCTTTGTCATTTTCCAGCCGCCACTTACCTCTCTTCAACCCTAACAATGGCCTCCACTTTCTAAATTCATTCCAAATCACCGTTTAATTGCGCATTAGCTTAATCTACACCAAATCAAGGAAGTCTAGTGGAAAATCAGAGTTGGAGCTATTGCTAAGCATTGGAATTCAACGTTTAACAGTAGCAAAGTTTAGATATAAGATTAATTTGTGGCCAAGGCGAGTGATTTGCATTGTTTTTCACTAATTATGGCTAATTATGGGTGATTAGTGATAATTAGCGAAATTATGGCTTAGAAAAATCTGGAAAAATTTGTAAAATTCTAAAATATTATTTTAGGGCTCTGATAAAAAATTAGGCTAATTTGGATATGTTTTGCTAATTGTATGGCCAAATTATGATTAAGGGTATTAAGGGGAAAACATGGGTTTGGTGTATGTTTGATCCATACTAACATGTTTAATTGTTGCTTTGGTGTTTATGGTTGATTATACATGTTATTATTACTGTTCGGAATGATTTGTGATTGCATAGAAAAGTTAGATTGGTCAAAAACGCCGACGTATGGCGTAAATAGCTCGCTAGAAAAGTTGCAGGAATTTGGATTGGATTGGATCGCCCTCCCCCACTCGCGAAGCACGTTTCACGAACTTGTGATGGAAGCTCGACCCGAACCGCCTGTGAGGCACATCCCATCACGAGCGATCTGCTGCTTCGAACCCGAACCACACAGCATCCGCGAGCTGATGCCACGAGCTGGAGTTCCCGACCCGGAGCCTATATCCCAGACCGAGCCGCCAGAAGAAGGAGTGCACAAACCGAACCCATCTCCACTACTCGGATTGGAGTTCATAAACCGACCTGGATGGGGAAGCCGACCTGACCCAATAATGATGATCACGAACCATACTACTTCAGGAGGACAGAACCAAACCAAATGGAGCTGTTTTCCGAACTGATCCGGAGGAGACCAAAACCCGAGGTGCAAAGGTAGTCCAAATAAGAAGTAGAACTCAGGAGCTGGTTGGGAACCAACGAGTTAACTTCACAAGTTGGACTTTGTTGCAGGACGTGTTCAAAAGGGTTATCGATGTCTATAGCTTAAACTCACCACTGTGAGAAGGATATAGGCTATGGTTGAGTGCAGTGGAGCCATTATGACTCCATGGGGCAGAGTGATCGTAGCAAGGAATTGGGTGACCAAAGTGGTAGATATCGTATACTTTACGCATTGAGTGAGAGATGTGAGGATGATTGCTATGCTTGATTGTTTGCCATCACTATGACATGCACACCCCCTCCCCCATTATCTTTACACCTTATGCTAGTGTCACCTTAGAGTATTGTACATCCTGTTGTGCTAACTCTTTGGTTGTAGGTCTAGGTTCAGGTATGATTGGATTATACCTGTTATTGTTCTGTTTTGTTGCTTATCGCTCATACCATACTTTTGTTTGACCCAAAGTTTTATGTCTCTTCTTATTATTCTGGGTTCTCTTAAATTGGCAGACTAGAGATAGGTTAGCTGGTTGTGCACGAGTAGCTGTCCGGAGACGAGCAGGAGGCTTACACGTATTATCCTCTATATATATTCTCCCTATGTCGCCGCTGGTCACTACTTTGGGCATTAGTAGTGCACTTTTCCTTTACTTTGCTTTAGAGACAGTTTGAAAAGTTGTAATCATGATGATGTGGAACATAAGCTGTAATTGGATTTCCGTTGCTATGATGGTTTAGTTTTCAGCTTATGCACTGTCTCGCCTGTTTTATGTCAAAGTTATGTTATTATTATATTTTATCCCATGCACTGTGAGACATTCTAAAGGTTCCTAGTTAGTTCAAATCCCCTTCTTTTCCTTTCTTTGGCGACCGTCCCGTGCTAGTCGGGCATTGGCACAACACACTTTCATTGGAAATGTCGGCTGGTGCGGGGCGGGCCATCATAAGATCCATAATCAAAAGTGGATCTGACAAGATAAAGATTAAGATCCAAGTCATAGTTAATTCAGAATATCATGGATTCACAAATTACAATAGATCCGATATGATTCAGTCACAGAAATAGATCCAAATTACAGTCATATCATGTTTTACTTATAATTATTTAAATCTAAAAGCAGCTTAAATCTCATGTTGTTCAGATCTAGAACAATAGAAGGAGAAAAGCAGAGGTTGAATTACAGATCTACACTTGAATCTCTAAACTTTGATTATAGAAGAAGAAAGAGATTTTATCCAGTCCTGGCACCAACAACATTTAGGCCTCCATTGATTTCAATGTGAGAAAACAAGAGAAATGAGGCCGTATATATAGCTTCCAGCCTCCAGAACCGACTTAGCCACATCAGCCTTAAGGGGGTCGACCCAGGGGTCGACACCCCCTTGAGGGGTCGACACCCCTAGGCGGGATTTTTGCCGCTCACTTAAATTTCAAATTTTGAACTGTTTTCTAATTTTCTGATTTACTATGTATATATATATATGTGTATATATATATATGTATGTATATATATATATATATAATTCTTCTACACGTATACAAACTTCAAACCCTTATAACTTCTTCGTATGATGTCCGTTTTATGCAAACAAAATGTCTATCTTGACCGTAATTTTGAGATGGACGCAATGGTAAAGTCCATTTCCCTTTATTCTGAATATTAAATCAATTATTATTTAATTTATCCTCTTTTAATGTTAATAAAATTACAGGGTGTTACATTCTCCCCTACTCAAAGGATTTCGTCCATGAAATTTTCAAGTTAAGAAGAATGTTCATCCTACCATCCAACATCCATCTACTCATCCATCAATCACATGCATCCATTGCCCTTGAAGACTACTAATGCTTAAATGAACATATGCAAATGTGTGTGTATATGTCCCAATACTAAAGTGAAGATCAGGCGGTCAACTGATTCATTCGACCTCCTTAATGCAATGTATGTTAGTGTCATGAATCCAACATGTATGCAACAATTCTATTATGTCATGTAATTTCTATATGGGTGCACAATCATCCGTCCAAATGCAACATCCATATGATGATACATCCATTTTCATCCATTAAAAGAAGAAAAATGCATGCACATCCATATGCAGTATGAGAGTGATTGAGCCGATATAGTGCTTAATGCATGTGTATATGCATCCACAAGCAACCACTAGCAAACACTTGCATCCATCAAACATAACATGCCTCAAACACATGCTTACATCCATTGGATTCCTACCTAAAGCTCAAAGATTCGATCGATAGGACATAGTTAAATGGTAGAAACAAGCATAAATAAAAGTTTTGGAAAAAGGAGTTAAGAACATACCCTTGAAAAGAAAAAGGTACGAAACACGAATCTTGCCTTCGGTCTTCCAAGTCGCATCCTCTAGGTTATCCCCCCATTGAACCTTCATCAACTTGATTTCTTTATTGTGTAGCTTATTAACTTCAGATCCAAGAATACGAGTAGGAACTCGTCAAATTGTCGCCTCCTGTTCCACTTCCACTTCCTCTAATATGCCTGGCTGAACAACTTCTACGGTATCATGTAAGCACTTTCGCAAATGAGAAACATGGAAAACATCATGAATGCCGGATAATCTCTTGGGTAACTTTACTCTGTAGGCCATTTAGCCAATCCTTTCTGCTATGGGAAATGCCCTACAAATCTTGGTGCCATTTTCCCTACAGACCCAAAAAGAACTACATTCCTCAAAGGTGACACTTTAATGAAAACCATGTCTCCTACTTCAAATTCAATGTCAGTCCTTCTCTTATCTGCGTAAGATTTCTGTCTATCTTGAGCGGTCATTATTCACCGTCTAATATGAACAATCTTCTCGTATGTTTCTCTAACCATATCTGGTCCAAGTAATAGTCTTTCTGTAAATTCCCACCAACAAGTCAGTGATCTACAGGGTCGTCCGTATAAGGCTTCAAAAGGTGCCATGCCAATGCTTGGTAACTGTTGTTGTAGGCGAACTCCACTAAAGAAAGATGCTCTTCCGAAGTACCTACGAAGTCTAGAATACACAGCCTCAAAAGATTCTCTAGAACTTTGTTCACCCTCTTCGTTTGTCCATCGGTCTGAGGATGATAAGTGGTGCTTAAACGTAACTGTGTACCTAATACTTCTTGCAAGCTCTTCCAAAATTCACTGGTGAAGATGGGGTTATGATCGCTTACGATACTGGAAGGTGCCCCATGAAGACGGACTACCTCTCGGACATAAACTGTTGCAAACCATGCTGCCGTCCTCTTGCTCTTAGCTGGAATGAAATGAGCGCTCTTTGTAAGTCTATCCACTTCAACCCAAATTCTGGTGTTGCCTTTCTTTTATCTAGGCAAACCATCCATGAAATCCATGGAGACGCTCTCCCATTTCCACTGCGGAACCTCCAAAGGATGAAGTAGACCACTGGGCTTCTTTTTCTCAGCTTTAACTTGCTGGTAGAACAAACATTGAGAAACAAACTCCACCACATCTCTCTTCATCCCAGCCCAAAAGAAAACCTGCTTCATACACCTATACGTCTTATAGCCACCTGGATGAATAGTCATCTTAGAATGATGGGCTTCTTTTAGGACTGTCTTTATAAAGCTTCCAATTCAGGGAACATAGATCCTTCCATCTCGTTGCAACCACCCTTTATCGTCTGGTGGAGTATCTACTGAGGTGACTAGAAGTCTCCCCTTTACTGAGATTATCCAAGATGTCTAAAATCTGTGGATCATTTCGCTGCGAAGCTCCTATCTGATCCATAAGAGTAGCTCGTAACTCTAGCGATGCAAACAAACCAGGCAAAAGCTGGTTGGAGGCTTTAAAATCAAAAGTTGATATAAACTCCAAGCTTTTCCTTTCTACAAACAAAGGACTTAAGGCCATCCTCTGTCTACACCATGTGTCTGCCACTACATTACCATTGCCAATGCTAAGAACTCCATCCATCTTTGCTACCTTGGATTAAGATCCTTTTGCGAAAAACAAGTGCTTGAGAGATTTATGATCAGTGTACAACTCGAACTTCTCTCCAAGCAAATAATGATGCTACATCTTATGCGCGAATACTATGGCATCTAGCTTTAAATCGTGGGTAGGGTAGTTCTTCTCGTGAACTCTTAGCTGTCTTCCTTCATAACACACTACCATTCCCTCTTGCATCAGAACCGCACCAAGCCCTTTACCACATGCGTCAGTGTATACTGTAAACACTTTGTTCCCATCGGGAAAGGTCAAGACTGGGGCTGTTGTCAGAGCCCTCTTCAGTCATTGGAAAGCCGCATCACAATCTATATCCTATTATAACGCCAAGTTCTTCTTCGTCATCCTGGTGAGTGGGGCTGATGTCTTTGCGAAGTCCTTAATGAACTTCCTATAATAGCCTGCTAACCCCAAAAAGCTTCTCACCTCCATTGCATTCTTTGGAATCTGCCAATCCTGAACTGCAACCACCTTTGCGGGATCTATTGCTATTCCTTCTTTAGAAACCACATGCCCTGGGAATCTCACCTCTTTTCTCAAAAATGGCATTTAGAGAACTTTTCCTTAAGCTGATGTGCATGGAGGGTTTTCAAAACTTCCCTCAAATGTTGGGCATGCTCTTCTTTGCTCTTTGAGAAGATCAAGATATCATCAAAAAAGACCACGACAAATTTATTTAGAAACTCTTGAAACACACTACTCATCTGATCAACGTAATAGGCAGGTGCATTCGCCAACCCAAAAGGTATTACAGGCCATTCAAAGAAACCATCTGTATTCCTAAAAGCGGTCTTATCTATACTGTCCTCAACCACCCTCAACTGATGAAACCCCATGGCCAAGTATAACTGAAAAAATACCGAGGCACCAATAAGCTGGTCGAACAAGTCATTTATCCTTGGAAGTGGGTGCCTATTCTTCTTAGTGAGTTTATTCAACTCCCTATAGTCCACACACAAGTGAAGCGAACCATCCGCCTTAGTTGTGAATACCACTGGAGCAACCCATTCAGATATGCTTCGCCTAATAAACCCTTTTTCAAGTAGCTCCCCTACCTGCTTCCTAAGCTCCTTCCTTTCTCTTAGGGTCATATGGTGCACATGCAATGCAACTAGCTTTGCATTATCCAGTAAATATATGCGAATTATCCACTAAATATATGTGAAAATCGTACTCGTGCCTTGGGGGTAAACCCCTAACCTCATCAAAGACATCAGAATATTCACAGACTACTGGTACCGATCGCAAATCATCGATAGATGCATCAAGAGAATCTTGGAAACTAAGCACGACAAACCCTTGTGGGTCACAAGAAATCACGAGGGTCTTCCTATGACAAGTCAAAAGCCTAACGACCCTCCTCTCATAATCCAGAATGGCACCATACATGGTTAGCCAATCCATCCCTAGAATCAACCCACGGCCCATAAAACCGAGCGCATACGCATCGCATTTGAACTCGACACCTAACAGAGATATTCTCAAACCCCGAAAAATCATGGATAAATGAGCCGAACCACCAATGGGGTTTGAGAAAACAACGACATCCACTACTATAGTAGATTTAAGTGCAGAGATTCAACCACGGAACTAGACATAAATCAATGTGAATCGCCAGAATCAAAAAGAGTTCTAATAGGATGACTGGAAAGAGAAATCAAACCATCCACGGAAATTTTTCTACCTTTATCCAGAGCACTGGTCGCGAGAACATGCACCTGCCTCCAGAATCTCCTGCCCTTTGACTTTGTCCCTGTTGTCCCTGTTTTTTCGGGCAAGCGTGGTGGGCCCATAACCCACAGGTCCCAGGATCGAAACCTGGCTCTGATACCAACTGTGACGGCAAGGAATTTCGCTCGGTCCGAATCAGTCGCTAAACCGACCCAGACCGTTCGAAAACGCCTTATCGTTTGAGAACAGGACAAAACAGAACTCATACAGAAGAACATTTCACTCTATATAACAACAGTGCATCAGATTACAAGAATATACAGAGTATAAATGAATATTACACAGAAATATCAGAGATTTAAATTACATTTAAATACATAGCAGCGGAAAATAATACAATACACAACTAGAAGAAGATATACGGATACAAAGCTTTCCGGATATCGTTCCAGCTGTAAACCAGGATCCTGTGAATATAAATCTGCAAAACCAAAACTACTAGCTGCCCGTGTCAAAATAAGGGCACCCAGAGTTTAGGTTAAAACAATAAACTCCAGGTCAGTCATGTGACTGGTGTGAGAACTAAAAACAGTTATTATCTTTATTTTCAAAGTTAGGTAAATCAAGGGACCACGCCATATAACACGGAACGGGTTTCCTCCCAAGAATACCAGTGCATAAAACAAACAGCGCAATGCTAAATAAAGAAAAATGAAGCTGTTATAAGACCCAGGTCCCATCACACAATGCAACGCAGCCGAGGATAGGGTTTTCCCTTATAACAGCCAAAGAATGCTTGATACGTTTAAAACAAATCATTTGATACTATTATAAGTGCATAATGTATAAAACACTTCAAATCATAAGTATCAATCATAGGCGGCATGAGCGCCCCATCCCACTATGTCACCATATATAGGTTTACAAATAAAACCGCAAAGTCACGTATTTGGAAATTGGATTTCCGTCTATGAACCGAGGCCAGGGATCGTCCTCTACCGATTCGAGACAATCTAGCCTACCATGTCTCAGGAACAGCCGCAACTGCCCCCTGGATCGTCAGGGCCGGTCCACCGATGTGGATTATTATGCCTGAACAATACGTCTCCCCGCCCTTTGGGGCGCAAACGAGCTAACGAATGGCTCCATCGGTTCGAGAACGACCGATCAATCCGAGGCGCCTCGCAACAGCAACAACCACATAAGTCAAACTCGTCAGGGCGTGTAAAACCACTGACGCCACTTCTAGCTAGAAAGAAACGCAAGTCCTCCCTGAGGTCCGTCTCCCGTTTTTGGTTCATACCTGGTGTGAAACACGCGAGGTAAACGTTACACAAAGCTACGCCACAAAGGCCGTGCTTTGATCATCACCACAAGACTTTGCTTTTCAACAGAAGCCTTGATCATTTGCATCTTAGCATGCCACACAGGCAAACCATCCTATGCAACCGATATCAGTCACACAGAATGAAATCCGATGTCAGACACACAGTCCATTTACAAGTCCGTTCTGGGTCTGAACGAAACCGGAGGCACCTAGTACCCCGCATATCCATCGATCTCCAAGTACGTCTGGACGATCACTAACTGTTTCCATCTTCTTGGGTGTACAGCCCAATCAAGATCATCAGTTATCACCCGAACGACGTGAAGACTTCTGGTCTTCGACCACCGTCTTCATCTTCGACACCACGTCGAATCAGTTATTTAGAATGGGATAAACCCGGTCTTCCTGAATAACTCGCGTATATATTATAAAAGTGTTACACAAACACAACATACGCCTCATTCCAATTCAGAATATTCTTTTATTCAAATATTCCTATACTTTGGGAAAAGTTCCCATTAATTTTATCCAAGATAAATTCTTTAAATTTATTCTTTAATCTCCTTTGAATATCAATTCAAACTAGTCGGGATTATCGCCACACCGAAGTAATCATTTATTTTATTTTCCCAATCCCAACCTATTCATCCCATGAAGTAAAACTGGTAGTACTTCATATCTAACACCACAGTGTTATCGGTAATTCAATTACCATTTCACGTTCAAATCTAATTAAAGATTTAACTATCGCCTGGAGCAAAACTGGTGATACTCCATTCTCGATCTTTTCAATCTATTTAAAGATTCATTAAAACTCCACTTAGTTTTAATCGTTAACTGGGTTAAAGAATCAGTGCCATTCAAGACACGGTTCACGATAAACCCAAAATCACATTCATTAATTATCGGGTTAAAGAACGAGTGTTATTTAAAACACTGTTCACGATAAACCCAAAAATCAATATCACTTCAATTCCAATTAAATATTATTTAATTGGTACACTTCATTAAATCTAAATAAAAAGATTTAATCATTTCTCAACTGGGTTCAAGAACAGTGTTAGTGAAGACACCATTCACGCCAAACCCAAATCACATTCGATATTCAATACAAGGCTCTGAATAGAAAATATATCGGCTTATATTCAATATCGAATTCTATGACTAACAAATGTCGTATTGGAAATAACGATATAAATATATATCTTTCAAATTTCCATAACAACATCTGTATAATCACGAATTCCAACATCGAAATATTCCGAAGACAATTTCGATTCAAATCCACTCCAATGCAATCATTGGAAATTTTGGTTATTTTTAAAACCCTTTTCAAATTCAATTTATTTATTTAAAAATAAATAGAATTATAATCCTAGTTCAAAACTAGTTCATTTCGATAAAAATCTATTTTTATCTTTTCAAATATGGAGTTTTTCATCCCAATTCTTCACAAATCATTTCTTATGATTTTACCCAAATTATTACTATTTTTAATAATTTTATCAAGGCCCGTACAGTCGATTTCCACCAATGGCCATCGAACTGCACGTATAGCGACCTTTTTCCAATTTGATTTGGACATAATTCCAAATCCAACCGTTAGATTTCAAATTTCTAACATTCGCTAGAAAGATCTTTTCGATACGAACCCAACGGTTCCGGTTTTAGGAGAATCCGACGGTCGGATCTCCCGCAACGTCCGTTTGAAATAAATGGCCGAAATTCACGAACTGCCGCGGCGCGGCGCGTTCTATTCAGGCCATTATATTATATATATAATATATATATCGTCGATTTCTATTTAAAACGAATTATATAAATAGTTTTGAATTCGTTTCAAAAATCTATTTCAACTTCCATTTCAATTCAAAACAAAATTGAATTCTTCTTTATAGATTCGTTTCAAAATTCATTTCTATTCAATTCAAATTTCAATTCAATTTGAATTCATTTCAATTCACTTTCAATTCAATTCACTTTGAATTCGTTTTCAATTCAATTCATTTCGAAATCACTTCCAATTCAATTCACTTTGAATTCGTTTTCAATTCAATTCATTTCGAAATCACTTTCAATTCAATTCACTTTGAATTCGTTTTCAATTCAATTCATTTCGAAATCACTTTCAATTCAATTCACTTTGAATTCGTTTTCAATTCAATTCATTTCGAAATCACTTTCAATTCAATTCACTTTGAATTCGTTTTCAATTCAATTCATTTCGAAATCACTTTCAATTCAATTCACTTTGAATTCGTTTTCAATTCAATTCATTTCGAAATCACTTTCAATTAAATTCACTTTGAATTCGTTTTCAATTCAATTCATTTCGAAATCACTTTCAATTCAATTCACTTTGAATTCGTTTTCAATTCAATTCATTTCGAAATCACTTTCAATTCAATTCACTTTGAATTCGTTTTCAATTCAATTCATTTCGAAATCACTTTCAATTCAATTCACTTTGAATTCGTTTTCAATTCAATTAATTTCGAAATCACTTTCAATTCAATTCACTTTGAATTCGTTTTCAATTCAATTCATTTCGAAATCACTTTCAATTCAATTCACTTTGAATTCGTTTTCAATTCAATTCATTTCGAAATCACTTTCAGTTAAATTCACTTTGAATTCGTTTTCAATTCAATTCATTTCGAAATCACTTTCAATTCAATTCACTTTGAATTCGTTTTCAATTCAATTCATTTCGAAATCACTTTCAATTCAATTCACTTTGAATTCGTTTTCAATTCAATTCACTTTGAATTCGTTTTCAATTCAATTCATTTCGAAATCACTTTCAATTCAATTCACTTTGAATTCGTTTTCAATTCAATTCATTTCGAAATCACTTTCAATTCAATTCACTTTGAATTCGTCTTCAAATCAATTCATTTCGAAATCACTTTCAATTCAATTCACTTTGAATTCGTTTTCAATTCAATTCATTTCGAAATCACTTAAAATTGATATAAATATCGTTCACGTCAAAATGGCGTCAATCTAATCAACACGGCTTCATAAATTTCTATTTTCAAATATTCTATTTCAAATATTTCTTTTTCAAAACTGGAATGAGGCCCAATCAATCACCATATAAAATTAATTATATGGATTTGCATACAACACATGTATATAATAGCATTGAAAATAATCAACCATCAACCAAAGTGCACTACACTGTATAAGCATCAAATATAGATATTCAACGCTTATAACAGCCTGTCAATCAATCGATCGACATATTTAATCAATCAGGATGAGTGAGCTTCAAATTTCATCCCAACACCCGTGTGGGGTTTCAAACAATCAAACACAGATTTTATTTGTGCAATTGGGCGATGTGTAAAATTTATCGACCCAATCAATATCAGTCAAATCAGTGTATATACAAACAAATCGGCCGATTTGTTTATAACTATTCATTTATTCACATTCACGTTAAAAATTATATTTTTAACGACGAAACATTTTATTTCAATCTATGAATTTCTATTCAATTCATTTACACAATAAAATGATATTTTTATTTTCTAACACATTTTAGAAAATTTCGGCGGCATAACGGCACGATACTAGAAACGGGACAAGGCCTAGCCTTATCCCCGGTCTAGTGAAGGCCCACGCCATTCACACATCAATCAAATCAATTTCATCTCACCAAACAATTCAATTCAAACAAATAATCTATGCAACCAAACAAACAAGTCCATGGTCTGTGGACGATTGTGTCGGGTGCTACTAAGCACCGTCTGCATCCTAGTATATATATATAACTAGAAAAATTAAATTGAAAGGTGAGAAATTCTCACCGATAGCTATCCTAGCTCCACGGCTCTTCTTTTGATAGAACTCTTCATCCTCATCGCATCTTCATCATCTTCGTTGCCCGTAGTTACTATATATATAAAAATCACATTTTTATATTTTGATGGCCTTAAAATAAAAATCACATTTTTATTTATTCTCTTTCAATTTTAAAAAAAGTCATATTTTTATAAACACTTCATATATTTAAAAATCGAATTTTCACCTTGCTATTCAATATATAAAAATTCTATTTTTCTATCGAAGTTCAATATATAAAAATTCTCTTTTTTTTACTTCTCTATCTTATATAAAGATCACATCTTTTTGCTAACGTTCATATAAGAAAATCGGATTTTATATTTATAAAAATCTATGTTTTACATACAAAAATCATATCTTTCCTCTTCTAAAAATATAATCTTTTTCGTTATAAAAATATAATCTTTACAAATTAAAAATCATTTCTTTTCTTGTTTAGAAAATAAATTCTTCCTTTAAGTTAAAAATCATAACTTCATACACAATAAAAATTCCGTTTTTTTTCTATTTAAAATTATGATCTTTTCTACTCTAAAAATACGATATTTTCTATTTTAAAGTTTAAAAATAAAATCAGTTTTTAAATGCTAAAATTCAGTTTTTATATCTAAAAAAAGTCAGTTTTTAAAATAAATAAATAATAATAAAAAAAAAATCAGAATTGAAAATTAAAAAAAAAAAAAAAAACACTTACTGTAATCAGGGGGGGTCTTCCTAGTGCCGACGTCAAATCGGTGGAGGAGGAGGTGCTCGATGGAGGTGGGACTGGCGCAGGCGGGGTCGACTTCGGTGGTGGGGTCTCGGGCTTGGATTCGCGTGTCGGTCCGAAGGGGGGTGTGCGGTTTGGAGAGAGGGGGGGTCCAGAGAGGAACGGAGGAGGGGAGGAGAGGCGCGCGGGTGCGGGAGGGGTCTGGTCGAAGGGGGGGGGGGGGGTTCGGCGATCGGTGGTGGCGCCTGGCTAGGGTTCGTCGCCCGATTCTTTTTTTTTGTTTTTTTTTCCTGAATGAGGAACGGGGGGGGGGGGGGGGCAGAGGTATTAGGGAGAGATAAAAATTTTATTAATTTAATTATTTTATTTTAATTCAAAAAGTCAACTTTTTCAAACGACCTCTAAACGAGGTCCACCGCCTGTCGTCCATAGCGTTTCACCCCCATTCCGAACACAATGGGATATGTACCGCAAGCTGATTCGACTGTTTGAATCAATTTCCGTTTAATTTGCATTTAAATCACTATATTGAATTTTAAACGTACATTTCGAATTACCGGGGGCACATACTAGCTCTAAAAATTGCAGAAAAATATTTTCTAGCTTCGTATTGACGATACGGTCCTAACAAAACTAGTTTCGTCGAATTCTGAGATCGTTTGAAAAATGGCCAATTTCCAGTCGATTAAAATCAACTGAAACTGGTCAAACGCGTTTTCCTTTACCACGCTCACATATTGATTCGAAAAATTATGAAATTTGGAATCTAGCAATAACTTTACATCCCGGACCCAACAAAAGTGGTTTCGTCGAAATCCGAGGTCGTTTGCAAAATTGCTATTTTTAAGGGCCTGAATTCCATAGCGACTATTCAGAATTTTCAACTGGACATATCTCTCAATTTTTAAAGTGAAATCTCAGTTTCTTACATCCGTTAGAAAGATATTATCAATTAGATCCTAATGTTTTTGGTTTCACTAAAATCTGGATTGTTTTGCACCCGGTACATTCAATTGAAGTTTGAAATCGAATTATCGAACTACCGCGCCATTTTCAATTCCTATTTATAATTATATATAATTATTTATATTCTAACGACGACGCGTATAATATATACGTTCGAATTCTATTCAAAATAAATTTTCTCGTCGATTTTATTTAAAATAATCTATTTTAAATATTCAAAATTCGCTAAAATTGCCAAAATAAAAATTTTAAACTGGCCCAGATTTTCGGGTTGTTACAATTCCCTAGCAAAGTGTCCGACCTCTCCACAATTGAAGCAAGTATTCTTCCTTCTCTTACAGTCTTTGAACAAATGACCCTCTCGTCCACAACTGTGACACTTCCTCTTATCCTTAGCCTTGTCATTCTTTCCGCCTTTGTTTTGTCGTGGCTATTGTTATCCTTTCTTGGGTCATAACTTCTTGTTCTGCGTTGTTCCCTCAACTTTAACTTCCTTCTTTCCTCCTTTGTCTTCCTCATGTATCTAGGTCATATCAACAAGCCTTTCGAAAGCAGCTCCCATTGGAATATGGGACATAGCTAACCCATGAAGGGTTTCATTTAGTCCTTTAACAAACCGCAAAGCTTTCTTATGCGGAGTGTCTACCAGCTCTAATCCAAATCCCGCCAGTTGGTTGAATTTGTTCACATATTCTTTAACAGTCATGTTTCCTTGTTTGAGTGCCAAGAACCTCTCCATTTGCATGCTTTTCTCAGTTTAAGAAGAAAACTTCATTTCAAACTTCATCCTAAAATCATCCTATGTCTCCACCGGATGTCCAGCTTGGGTAACTTCCCACCAGAAAGAAGCTTCATCTTTTAGTAGCCAGGCAGCTAACTGAATCTTCCTTCGATCTTCCACTTCAAATATTACGAACAAGTCCTCGGTCTCCTTGAGCCAATTCCTTGCACCTATGAATGTTTGGTTCCACAGAATGAATTCCCTCCCATGGTACATAAATCTTTGCAGATCTTAGCGAAATTATCTGCTCTTGGAGGAGGAACGTTAGCTTGACCTCTGGCAGGCGCCGTGGCCTCAAGAAACCTAGGAACCTGCTTGGTATCGTAACACCCTCAGGGATATTAGGTTCCCCAGACATGTTGAAACGAAAAGGAAAGAATTTAGACAAAGGATCGAAGGATATTACATATGGCTTGGGGGAATATGTTTTCAAAACATACTTTTCTTTTTGAAAAATGCTTTCTTTAAAACCTTTCCGAAAATAACTTTCAAAAACTTTTATCTAATCAGGTAACCTTCAGCTCTGATACCAAGTGTGCCACCCCACGTCCATTAAAGTCACTCATTAAGAGAATGCATTAAGTTTTTGTGAAGTGTTATAGGTAAACTGACACAAAATATTACAAGACAAATATAAAAAATAACACCGGAATTTAAAATTTTATTTGAAACATGATTCATAACATCGTGGTCCAAAATATCACAAGTCTGGAACTACATAAAAACCATTACAATAACATAAAACTTATGTCTTGTACCATCATAGTACAAAAATACATAAAAAGCATAATTCCCCTAAAAGAGACAAAGCTATAGTAATAAAGAAGAGAACTTGAGCCATACTTCAAAAGCAGCTCCTAGCAAAATGATAACCGTCACTTGACTAAGCCTGAGTATTCCCACCTTGAGAACCTGGGGGGATGAGTGAGGGAATGGAAGAGAGAAGAGGAAACAAAAAGGGTCAAACATAAAGTCTGGTGAGTCAAGTTTCTTTTAGCAAGTAAATAAATAAAAGTAGCATGACAGACATATAAGATGAATAAGAAAGGTAACGCTATAAAAGGTAAGTGTGACAAGGTAAACATGATAGAGTGCATATGCTTCCCTAATGATTACTCTGCATTAATACTAGTATAACCAGAGTGAGATGATCCCAACGACTATCAAATGGTAGACTTAGGCATACATCCAGATGTACCCTAGTCACAACCCTAATCGATTGGCTCCCTACACCGTGGATACTCTGTGTCGGCCCCACAGTAGGAGGTATCACTTCCTAAAGTGGAAACCCTT
The DNA here is from genome assembly GCA_030737875.1 of Allium sativum. NCBI lineage: Eukaryota > Viridiplantae > Streptophyta > Magnoliopsida > Asparagales > Amaryllidaceae > Allium > Allium sativum. Next base: position 282,954,499 of record CM060915.1, read on the forward strand.
CGTTGATGTGCACAGCCATACCTACTAGTGTCACGGTCGTATTAGCCCCCTCTGCCCGGCCCATGCACGCACATGTCCGCGGTTGGTTTGCGCCGCCCACATCGTCCTCCTCATTTGGATCTCTTACAATCAACCTAGTAATCATGCCCCAACTCCAACCTAGTTCGGAGTACTCATTTGATACCTATTAAGGGTTACTGACTGCACACAATATGATACAAGCTCCCCCCTTGTCTTTTATCCCCACTAGGATTTCCATCGGTTACTTATACCACTTGGTGCCTTTAATTACATAATCCTATCATTTCTACAAGTTATGCTTACCCTAGAAAAGGTGCCTTTAATTACATAACTCCAACATTTCCACCGGTTATGCTTACCACTAGGTGCCTTTAATTGCATAACCCTATCAGGTTTAGTTTGTGGGCCTATATGTAAATATTACCCACCCCCTCAGATTTATTTAACCCACCCACTATTCAGCCAAATTTACTTAACCCCAGTTTAAGATTATGTTCATACAATCCCTATGGATTCAACTAGGTTAAGTATTTAAGGTTTGTTACCATATTTTCATTTAAGGTTACAATATGCTAGACCTCCCACATTTAGCCTACCATTTGTGGATACTGGACATGTCGGGCGGGTCCGGGCAGACTTATTCCACAAATCGGGATTAACCTCGTGTCTTAGCATGTCTCATATTTGTGCACCAAGACCTCTCACATTAGATTCACCACTTGTGGTCATTGGATATGTTGGGCGGCTCCGGGCAGACTTCCACTACAAGTGTAATCTAACCTCGTGTCTAGGCGCAGTTACAGTTTCCAATAATTGTAATCCTAGGCATTCCATTATTAGCCAATTTTACCTATGTCATTATAGGTTTCATGCCCCTTTTCCCCAAATATGTTCATAATGAATTATATGTCCAAATTCATGTTCATAAACATAATTCAAGTTATGCTAAATTTCACCTTTTTCAAGTTATGTCCAAATTTAACGTTTTTCTCCTCATTCCCAAACTCACGCAGTCGCATAATGTTAGTGGCATGCCTAGGCTCGAGAATGGCCTGGCTATATAATATAAAAGGGAAAGGGTGAAGGGAAGATGACAGATATGACTATTCTAAAAAAATTGACATAAGCATATGATGGCATAATGATAAGGTGGACATATAAGAACAATTGGTGAACTTGTGATAATAAAACTGGTTCTAACATAGTAGGGATGTCATAATAGTCATGAATAGATCCAAACAAGGATTTAGATGTCCAACTAACGTCAGATATAGATTAATCACAACTTGATAGGTACGAGGTGATCTAAATAGTACATTTGATCCATGATCAAAAGTGGATATGACATGATAAAAATTAAGATCCAAATCATAGTTAATTCAGACTATCATAGATTCACAAATTACAATAGATATGATATGATTCAGTCATAGGGATAGATCCAAATTATAGTCAAATCATGTTTCACTTTTAATTATTTAAATCTAAAAGCAACTTAAAACTCACAGTGCTTAGATCTACAACAATAGAAGGAGAAAGCCAGAGGTTGAATCACAGATCTATACTTGAATCTCTAAACTTTGATTTCAGAAGAAAAAGAGATTTGATCCAATCTAGGCACCGATAGCACTTAGGCCTCCATTGATTTCATTGTGAGAAAACAAGAGAAATGAGGCCGTATATATAGCTGCTAGTCCCCAGAACCAACTTAGCCACGTCATCCCTAGCGGGGTCGACCCATGGGTCGACACCCCCTTGAGGGGTCGACCCGTGGGTCGACACCCCCCTTAAGGGGTCGACATCCCTAAGCGGGATTTTTGCCGCTCACTTAAATTTCGAATTTTGAACCAATTCTAATTTTTTGATTTATTATATATATATCATTCTCCTACGCGTATACAAACTTCATACCCTCATAACTTCTTCATACGGTGTCCATTTTACGCAAACCAAATGTCTATCTTGACCAGAATTTTGAGATGAACGCAATGGCGCAGTCCATTTCCCTTAATTATGATTATTAAATTAATTATTATTTAATTTATCCTCTTTTAGTGTTGTTAAAATTATGGGGTATTACATTTTTTTAGAGCCCCGAGTGTACGAAGTAGGGGTTATTTTTTACAATTCCGTCCCTTTTTCGATGAAGGAACATTTTCTTTTCCAAGTGACATCCCCTATTATATGAAAGAATGAAAATTTGCTTTCGTTGTTGTGGAATAAGAAACCTTTGTATCTTAATGCATATATTTAATTTATTCGAAGCTATTAGAGCGGGATATACCCAGTCGGTGCTGCTTCTTTTGAGTGAGTTTGCAAGGCGACCATGGTCTTATGGACCAACACCATTCAAAGGTGGATGGCCCGCCCCGCCTAGAATATAAATCTTTGACACTTCCATCATTTATACATAAATAGCCAAAGTATGATTCACCTCTGGACTGGAAAGAAGTGGTGGTTCATTTACCTAAGTTAAGAAAATAACTAGGCACGACTGAAAGGAATGGAGCTACATTTCACTCGGAATAGACTCTCAACAAAATGTCCAGTTGGGACATGATTTTCTCTTGAAGTCCTTCTCGAGCTAAACCATCAACTTTTTCTTCGAAATTCAGAGAATTGATCTCGCCGGCTATTTTACTGACTCAAAGAGCAAGTGGTAAACCCTATATGAGTAAACTCATAAGCTTTCTATGCTTCGGAATCAAGAGTCGGAAAGAAAAGAAAAAGCATCGTCAGAACGATACGAAGAAAGTAGGTAGGGGGCAAAGACTTGAAGCGAAGAGCACCGATTGACGCTCCCTAGTGTTTATTGAGCACAAAGTGTAAATCCGTTAGTATGGAACATTTTCTTTTCTAAGTGAAATACCGTAGTATATGAAAGAATGAAAATGTGCTTTCGTTGTTGTGGAATAAGAAGCATCATTTTTTTTTGAAATACATTTAATTCTTTTAAAGTATCCAAAGAATTAAAAAAAACAATTATCGGGAAAGTAAACAAAAAAGATAGTTCTTATCTATTATATATAGTATTAGTTAGTGATCTCGGCTTGGTGGGTCCCTTCCTCCATGACGAACTGTTGGCACTAGTCCTAACATCTGAATTGAAAAAGAAAATATTTTTTCAAGTAGCAATAAATGCGAGAATATTGACTAGGCTGGCTCGTCAAAAGTCTAGTTCCTTCGCGAACGAAGTGTCCTGAACTAGTCTCCTTTCTTTTTTACATTTCCTATGTTACGTCAAATGTTCTATGGATACAATTTTTTCAATGTTCTAAACTCAAATTTCTTGGATTCTGGACCATAAGAACTATTTGTTTCAATCTGTATCCTTTTACCTGTAATAGGAATAGGTATTTATCCCAATTTCACTCTTTCTTTATAAGCCCCGAGTGAACCTGAAAAAGGTCATTGACTTGTATCGGAGATTTTACGATAACCTGCATATTCTACCTGTCAAGGAGTGGGAGTGATTGTGTAATGGGAGGCTCTAACGACCAATAAGGGACGACTAGTATACGCCCTGTTGAGTGAAGTAAAGAGCACCAAGTACCAGTCTAAGCCAGAGCAACAACCAGTGTTTTCTGTTATCATTTCCAATTGGCCGATCCATTAATTCAATTAGAAGAGGATGCTAAATCGATAAATGCTTTCAGTTTTCTGGGTATCAACGGAATAAACTTGTCCGTTTTCATGTTTAAACAAAACATCTTCCACGGTTAGAAATGATTATACTGGGAAAACCTACTCTCATACGAGCTCTGGTGGTTCATTCATTTGACCATAGACTAGAGCTTTAATTCTGCAATATTTTTTTCATTGATTACCCCAGATTCTTTCATTTCCATGTAGAGATCATTTCCGAGAGAGCGAGTCCACTGGATGAAATACTAAAAGTAGAAACGAGACCAGGTATTTTAGAAAAGTAGTCATTTTGATCTTTCTCATCCAGTCTAGAGTGAATAGTAGAAAAAAATGGTTCTCCTAAGGCTTAACAATGCCTTGCTACCTTCATTCTTTGATATCATCAACTATCTGACATAACATAAATAAGAGTCAATTGCATCGCAGTGAATTATAAGATCTTGTATCTTTCATTACCAACATTTACGTTCTATCCGCTTAGTTTTAATTTCTAATTTCAAACAATAATTCCTTATCCCTTGTGAGGCATGATATGTCTTCACAAACCTTCGAAACTGCCTCTTAAGCTGATAAACTGCTGATTGCTCTGGTCACCCGGATCTTGTTGACTCTATAAAATTGGATAACTCTGATGATGTCTCACAAAAATTCCTCCATAGTTCTCGGGAGACACAAGTCCATACCTTAAACCTATCTAGTCGCCCGAGCTAAGTCAAAAGCTCACATAGAAGTTGCGGATGCAACGAGTTCAAGGTGTGCCGCAACCCTAGGGTTCTTAGTTGGCGAAGAAAGAGGAGACCCCCGATCTTAATTAGAGTAGGGAGTTCCACTAAGAAAGAATGATTTTTTTGACAAATCATTGATTCATCTGGTTTTTATATTTAAAAAAATTAGAAATATATAATAAATTATATAATTATAATTTTTTTTATACTTTACCAGTTCGAAATTTTTTTTATGTTCAAAACTGGATCTTAAATACCAGAATGATGAATGATGTGTTGTTGAACAAATGGATTTGGAGAATAGAGAGAGGTGATGATACCGAGTGCATTCAACAGCTCTAAAATAAATATATGCCAAGGTCAAACCTTATTCCATGATATTTCTATAAGATTCCTCTTTCTTACAAATTTTTTTGATAAACATTACCCTTTTCCTTAAATAAGAATGAAGAAATAGAATAAATAAGGAAGAAAATACAAAATAAAAAAAGAACATATTTTGTTTCTGTGTATAAAATATATCCTTACTTGTTCTATCCTTCAACTCCTATAAAATAAACTTGGAAGTTTTTTAGACAACTTATTTTTTTATTCCCCGAATAAATCGTCGTATTTTCTTTCGCTTCGTTATGAAAGATATCCAATCAATCAGAATGGAGGTTATTTTTTATCACATACACTACGTTGACATTGTTCCCCAAAAATAAACCAAAAAGAACCAGAGAGTGCTGCTCCTTTTGATTGAGTTTGCGAGGCAACAACGGTCCAACGGAACAACACCATTCGAAGGTGGATGGCCCGCCCCGCCTAGAATAGAAATCTTTGACACTTCCATCATTTCTACGTAAGATAGCCAAAGTATGATTCACCTTTGGATTAGAAAGAACCGGTGGTTCACTTACTTAAGTTAAGAAAATAGCTAGGCACGACTGAAAGGAGTGGAGTGAATATTTCACTTGGAATAGACTCTCAACAGAATTTCTAGTTGGGACACAATGTAAAGCTTAGCAAATTTCTTCCGCGCCAAGAACGGAAGATTGTGTAGGTTGTGGTTTTTTCCACTAAAAAAAGCATGGGATGCACCATGTCACTCGAGGAAGTGCTTTTCAGCTACCTTTTCCTCGAGGTATGGTTTGAGTCCCGATACTCACAAAGAAAAAGGGAAGTGATTTAGGCAAAAAGGGGAGTGACTTGGACAAAAAGAGGCCGAAAGGAGTGCTAGCCCCTTAGTGGGGGTTCAGACCCATACGAGTGAGCAGAAAAGGGAGGAGGAAAGAGGCCCTAGGGAGGTGTAAACATTGGGGAGCAAGCAACAGCTTTCTTAGTTGCTATTAGCGCAGCCTGAAGCTGGGGAATGCAAGTTTGATCGAGGCGCCCAGAGAATGTATGAATTTTCCAATTATGAGTTGGGCGCTTTATCCTTTCAGCCATGGATGCTTAACATGAAACCGGTGAAATTGAATTCTCCTTGAAGATGCGTGCTTTGGTGAGTCGTCCGAGATCCTTTCGATGACCTATGTTGTGATCAAAGGCCTTCCCCTATTTGTGCATTTCTTTCTCTATTTGTCCTTCCTCATGAAAAATGAGAGTCCTTCTGATTCGAAAAGTGGCGAAGAACAAATATAATTTGCTATAAAAGCCGGCTAACGGGGGTGTTCGTGCATATGAGAACATTGTAATGGAATGATTCAATCGCAGATTGATACTAGACCAGACAATTTAACCGTCTTCACTAGACCCAAAGGTTGCTCTCATACAATGAGCTTCCAGGAAGAACCTGGTTTGCCAGTTGTTCAAAACTACTCATGAATCATGAAGTTGTGAACACAAACGAAGATGTGAGAGGAGACGTCTTCTATTTCTAATAGGCCATGAACTAGATCATAAGCATTCTCAACGAATCCATAAGAAGTGATCCTATGAAAATAAAATTCCTTGTATTCTCATTTGAGAATGAAAGGGAAGATTTTAGATTTGAGAGCGTTCGAAGAACAAGGTGTATTGATAGAAACCTCTAGTAAAATACCCACCAATACCTGTAACCCAGCGGATAAAGTACTGATTCATACACAACATCTCTTTCCTTTATCAGGGGTTCCACCAATTGATACCTTTCCACAAATAATTGAAATTCCATTTCTTGATACAAATGGACCAATGAGGGTAAGAATTTACAGGAACATTTCGTTTCTGGATAGTCCAGTATATTATTTGGCATTCGTTTATTTGCATCAACCACGACAGGCTAGGAAACCTATTCCCAGTTGTTCTGCCAGATTCTATAAACCTGGATTTTTTCATTAAACACAGGGGCGCGCTCTACCACTAAGCTAATAGCCCTTCGTGCAGGCCTCCCGAAGAGATCTTGGCAGAATTTCCACATATGAAATTGAGCACAATTTTGCAAAGAATGAGGAGAAAACCTCTTATACATTTCTAGGGGTTATTTACCTATATCTATCCCAATGAGCGATCTATCAAATCACTGCAATTGATGTTCGATCCCGACGCAACTATGAATCTCATGGAGAGTTTGATCCTAGCTACGACCTGATCAATTCAATCAGGAACTCGCCATCTATTTTCATTGTTCAACTATTTGAAAACATAAAAAAACCAAAAGCTCTGCCCTTCCCTGCCTAAGGATTTACCTTTGGACTTTTTTAGAATTGTATGCCTTTCTACAAGCCCTAAATTTATTTTCTATCACTGTATCCAATCTAATTTAATACCAAATAGAATCACGAGGTGCTACTTAAAATAAAAAATTGTTTAAGATATTTATTTTGATTTGATGATACCATATGAACCGCTAGAAACATGCGAAGTGTATGACTAACCCAATAACGAAAGTTTTGTAATGGGACTCGAGCAGACAACCATAATTCTTGATTAATAAAGGAACAATATTACCATTTTTTGTTCAAAAATATCCTTCCTTGCTTTGCTTCGTCAGTAAGGTGCGGAGCGACCTGCACTTTTCTCGGAGTTTCCTATTTACTGTAAAATTTCCTATATTTTACATATCATCATATTAAGCCCATTTGATGTCGCATGTTCTTTCTAACCTACAATAAATCCTATTCTAACATGTAATCATTTAATCATGTCATTATTCAAATCAAACAAATTAACATGTAATTTTCTCAATTTCTACCGTTACCGGTCCAGGTACATAAATGTCACAAGTTGACATGGAATTGAAACAACAGTAATCGCTACACATATTTTGACAAGTTTATATTTTAGCATATGAACATTTTAGCACATTAAACATTTCACCATATGAATTTTACCAACATATTAATATTCCAACATGTCATATTAGCATTTCGTCACTTTAATCATTCTAACATATGTTTAACATTTCAACATATCATATTTCAACATGTCATTTTAACGGGGAATGTCAAATGATAATATATCATTATCAAAAATGATATAACTTAAATCCATTTACCTAATTTGCTTTCCAAATCTTGGACCTGGTCCAGATCTAGCATTCCATGGTTCTCCCCTAATTGGATTCAGAACCTAACAACCATGGATTCATAATTTTTACTAAAAGAAAAGGGAAGAAAGAAGAAGAAATTTGAATAGACCAGATCTAGAAAATTATCGTACATCGAATATGACTCTGAACACCTTCTAATTAATATTCATTCTTTTCCTCCAGATCTTGATTCAGAATTTTCCAAACCTAATTATCTTATTTTTCTCAAGAGATTTGATGAGGAGAAAGAATGGCAGAGCTTAGACGTTGTCTCAGAGAATGTGATATTTAGGCTTGGCTCTACTTGCCTATTTATCGGTGTTCAGGATCTTATCGTACACGCAGCGCTGAGTTAGCATTGAACGTCGGTAATAAAATAGTCCAGATTCATTAATGAATCTGACTGGATCCGGGGGGGTGTCGACCACCTGCAAGGATGTTGACCCCTCGGCCCCCATGAGCTGTTTTGGTGCAGAAGTTTGAATTTTCTGGAATTTATCTAACTGTAATATTCACGTGTATTTTTCTTATACGTATACAAATCTTCTAACGACCATTTTATGTGTGTGTATATATATATATATATATATATATATACGCACAGCTTTCATTTCGTTTTCAAAATTCAAACGGTATTTCACTGTTATTTGATTCTTGCCATATTTCATTGATTGTATCCTTATCTTGAATTTTATCTCTTGTATATATATATATATATATATATTTGTACATATACATATATATTCTCATATATACACACACACACACACACACACACACACATATATATATATATATATATTCTTTACTTCCTTATATGTATATTTTTCCTTATATGTGTGTTTATACATATTTCCTCTCATGAACATGTGTTATTTCAACCGTTTCCTTAAAACAAAAATATGACGGCAGCGGGATCAAACTCTGTACCTTTATATGTAAGTCACATGGTCTAACCAACTGGGCTACTAGGGCTATTGTTAACAAGGCTTAGAACAATGGTAGATATTGTTCTCTTATTATTCCTCTTTTTCATGTTTGTTACAATATTTCATTTAAACCGTTGCATGAATCTTTTTCTTTTATTTCTCTTTTATTACTAATGCATAATCAGTGCGTAGAACATGTTTACACCGCATGCAACCAATCCTTTCTTTCTTTTAACGCATGCATTAAAATTTTATTTTATTCTTCATATATTGAAACACCCCACCTCCGTTAGGGTCACTCTCAAAGGGAGTACCCTAATTTTGGTGGAGGTTTATAAGTATAAGTCACAGATACACAAGACAGATATAAAATACACATATTTTTGAACAGCGGAAAACAACAACAATTTTTTTTATTTCAACAAAATACGTGTTACACAAACTATGTCATAATTTGTCTTACAATACTTCCAAAAACATAACATCTTCATAACTGTCTTGATTACATTATTTAAAGAAGCATAAAAACATAAGTAAACTGCATAAGTCCCATAATTGTTGTCCAAAGCCATAGTCCAAAACGAAAAAGATCCAAGCAATACATTCTTTCTCTTCAAAAGCTGGATGTGAAAACTGGTCAAGCTGCGGTATTCCCTCCCTGTAGACCTTGGGGAGGGGGGGAAACGAAAGAAAAGAAGACGAAAGAAAAGTAGAGTCAGACATAAAGCCTGAGTAAGTCTAGGACTACTCAGTCTATGAATAAAGAACTGGGTATGATAAGTATAAACTGGAAATGGGAAAGCACCATAAACTAAGTTAAGTTGTCTAGAGTCGAATATACTATCGTACCCCGTATTAATCTCTACATCCATATAAACTAGTTCCCAACAGGCACCCCATAATCAGGGTGAAGTGATTCGTTTCTAATGATCGGCTCCTACTCGCATAGTTACATGCGTCTTACGACCCCCGATGTTGTAGTTACCTATGCTGGTCCCACCATGGGGTGTATCAGGTCCCATGGTGGCGGCCCGACACAATTCTAGAATGCACAGGTATACTACTGGTGCCCAGTGCCTTATTTTTCTACGCCGGAGTGTGTGCACGCCCGCACCCCGTTAGAACCTACACTGCTGCACCACCGTCGTCGATTTGACCTCTTACAGTCAGCCTAGTAATCGTGCCCCACACTGCCTAGTTCAGGGTATCCTGATACACCTTGTAGGGTTACTACTGAAAATGGTCCCCCGCTACTAGGTTTTCTATTTCTAGCCAACATGCTAAGTTGGTTAATTGTTTTGTAAACCTAACCCCAAATCAGTCTGTATAGTTTAGCATGTTCCATTTTGATTAAGTATTAATTCAATTTACTTAATCCTATCAATCTTGACTCAGCCTTAATTGTCTTATTAAAGCCTCAACCTCTCACATTAGACAGGTATTGTTGTGGATGCCTATTGCCGGTTGGGTCCGGGCAGTCTTACGCCACAACTCAGTCTAACCTCGGGTCCTTATTGGGCTCCATGTTTAACCACCCACATTGGATAGGTATTATTGTGACTACTGGACAGCCGGGCGGTTCCGGGCAGGTTTACATCACAACTCAATCCAACCTCGGGTTAAACACATCGTATTTTCTAAATTTACATATTTTGTCTCTTTTCTTTTTATATGTAAATATTTGCGGCCCATTATTCAAATTCATCTTTATTGGGTAAAATTAATTTATACCACTTAATTGTTTTTCAAGGTTGTTGGCATGCGTCAAACATGCCAACACATATGTTCTATATTTTAACCCAATCGTCATTACCCCCGTTTTATACTTTCGCTACAATATAACATATGTTGGGTTTAACATTTAAACCCAACTTAGCCACATGGAAAAGGGGAGGCTTATAACATGGTGTTTATATATTCTAAGTAACATAAAAAGGGAAGTGTGAATGCATGAACTTGCAACATAGCGAACTAATTAACATAAGTTTGGCACTTGTGAACTTGCATTGTAATAGCATATAATCATGGCATAAACATACCTAAACATGAAATCATGGGTTTTTTGATCTATTCATATAATCATGGCATAAACATCCCTAAACATGAAATCATGGTTTTTGATCTATTCATATAATCATGGCATAAACATACCTAAACATGAAATAATGGTTTTTGATCTATTCATATAATCATGGCATAAACATACCTAAACATCAAATCATGGTTTTTAATCTATCCATGCAAACTTGCCATTGGAATGTAAATCTAACTTAGCTATGTGTCACATATATTATCATATGATTTTGATAAAAACATAGGCCTAAAACATGTTTTTCAATTCGGCATAACACCAAGCATAGTTTAGTCATGTTCATAGAGTCAACACAAATTCAAAAAGATGCTTACTTTTGTCTCTAATACAAAAGTATGGTTTTACACTTGAATCATGATGCCAATTCCAACATAAATTCACATAAGTCATAATACCCAAATGGATCCAACTACACTAAAAGTGATTATAATATATATATTATGTTGGCATAATAGTGAATCATATACCTGTATGAATCTCAATTAAACTACCACAAACATGTAGTTGTTAACTTCCAACATGAATCACATACTTGCAAATATCCAATCGTGATACCACAACATCCCAAATCGTTTAGAATCACAGCAACATACAAATATGGATTATTATCACCACAAAACAAATACAATTCTATTTCTCATTTTACACAAATCAAACACAGTTATTTATTTACATCGGATTAGCACTCTACTTACAACGTATGACGAATCTTCAATTCAGGAATCTGAATTCTGAATTTGGAGATGCTATCCTTTGTTGTAGGGGTTGTTTTGATTTAATTGACGTTGCTTTAAGCTTTCGAATTGTCTCCTAATTTTCTCTCTATTTTTGATGGCTATTCCTAATCTTTCCTCAGCAGCATGATGGTCTCATATTCATTTTTGTTTGTGTGAATTAGGTGGATTCTTAGGTCCTTTTTATAGAGTTTGTGAGTTGATTAGGACCGTCGATGGAGCTTGGATGAATATTAGCCGTTCGTTTGAAGGAGAGACCAATCAGGAGCTGACACCTAGCCCTAGTGACAAGGCAAGACCCAAAAATTCGGCCAAGCACAGACCAGGCCAGCCAGGAGGGGCTAGGTTCGACCTGGCTCAGGGGCCAGGTCGACTACCCAGTCGACCACCAAGTCGACTATGTAGTCGACCTGGGTGCCTTGGGCAGGAAAATTCCCGCCCTGGACAATCCGGCCCAATTTTTGAAATTTGAATTTGTTTTCTGAGCCGTTTTTGTCTGTTTGAATTTTAAACTGAATTCTGAAACTTCCGGAGGCCATATCTTCTTCTTACGGAGTCCGTTTTACGCAAACTCGGACTTTATCCCAAGCAGAATTCTGAGACGAACGTAATGGCCTATCCCGTTTCCCTTAATTCTTTGATTTGAAATTAATTATACTTTAATTTGTGAATTTCACTGTTATAGAATACACGGGGTGTTACATTCTCCCCCACTTAAAAGGATTTCGTCCCCGAAATCTTCAAGTTCAGGAAGAATGTACGTCCTAACATCCAAACATCCATCTACTCATCCATCAAACACGAGCATCCACTGTCCTTAAAAGACTTCTAATGCTTCATGATCATATGCGAAGTGTGTTTACATGTATTTATCTAATGCAAAATCAGTCGGTCTACTGATTCAGTTGACCTCCTTAATTCAAATTATGTATGTGTCATGAATCCATTATGTATGCAAATTTTCCTATTCATGATTCTACATGAGTGCACAATCATTCATATATAAATGCAACATCCATATGGCAACACATTAAACTCCAACCATATACGAATATAAATACATTTATGAATATGCAATATGAAGTGACTGAGCCGATCTAAAACCTAGATTGTGTGTGTATATGCAACCACGAGCAACCACTAGCAATCACTTGCAACCACTTGCAACCATCATCCATAACATGTTTCAATTACATGTTTTCATCCAAAGAGTTTCTACCTACAAGATAAGGTCGAGGAGATAAACCTAAAAAGATAGATAAAAGTGCAACTTAAGGAAAAAGAAAGATCAAAGATGTACCCTCGAAAAGAAAAGGGTAGGCTGCGCGTATTCTAGCTTCATTTTCCCAAGTTGCGTCTCCCTCGGCATCGCTCCACTGAACTTTGACGAGTTTGACTTCGCGATTGCGTAGCTTCTTCACTTCCGTTCCTAATATGCGGGTTGGAACTTTCCTCACGGTTGCTTCGCGTTCCACTTCAGCTTCTTCTAGGATATTTGGCTCTACCACTTCAGCAGATTCATGTAGACATTTTCGGAGGTGCGAAACATGGAAAACGTTGTGAACTCCGGCCAGCTTTTCGGGTAGCTCTAATCTATAGGCCATTTTCCCAATTTTCTCAACAATAGGAAACGGTCCTACGAACCTTGGTGCTAGCTTTCCTGTGGTTCCAAAACGAACAACGTTCTTTAGCAGAGATACCTTAAGAAAAACTCTGTCCCCAACCTCAAATTCAAGGTCGGTCCTTCTCTTGTCGGCGTAGGATTTTTGTCTGTCTTGGGTTGTCTTCATTCTTCTCCGTATTAAGTCTACTTTTTCTGAAGTCTCCCGGATCATATCCGGTCCATGTATGAGCTTGTCAGTAGACTCCCACCAACAAGTGGGCGATCGACACGATCTTCCATATAAAGCTTCGAAGGGCGCCATTCCGATGGTTGCTTGGTAGCTGTTGTTGTAGGCAAATTCCACCAAAGGAAGATTGTCTTCCCACGTCCCTCCGAAGTCAAGGACGCACAATCTTAAAAGTTCTTCCAAAACTCTGTTCACTCTTTCTGTCTGGCCGTCGGTTTGGAGGTGATAGGCTGTACTCAAGCATAACTGTGTGCCTACCGCTTCTTGCAGACTCCGCCAAAACTCACTTGTGAAGATAGGGTCTCGGTCACTAACAATGCTGGAGGGTATTCCATGGAGTCGAACAATTTCCTTGAGGTAAAGAGATGTTAGGGATGAGGCAGTTCTTTTACTCTTGACAGGTAAGAAGTGGGCGCTTTTAGTAAGCCTATCCAGTATTGCCCAAATGCTAGTGTTGCCTCTTCTAGACCTAGGCAGCCCATCAATGAAGTCCATTGAGATGCTATCCCACTTCCACTGCAGGACCTCTAGAGGATGGAGCAGACCGCCAGGCTTTTTCTGTTCCGCCTTAACCTGTTAGCACACCATACACTTAGAAACGAAATCTGCTACGTCCTTCTTCATGCCGTTCCAAAAGAATGTTCTCTTTATGTCCTTGTACATTTTATCCCCGCCTGGGTGTATCGTCATCTTGGAGTGATGTGCTTCCTCGAGAACCTTCTTTACCAAATCCCTTGTCTGTGGGACGCATAGTCTTCCGTCTCGCCTTAGCCAACCCTTATCATCGATGGAGTATCTGCTGAGGTGACTTGAAGTCTTACCCCTAATGAGCCTATCAATCGTCTCCACAAGCTGAGGGTCTTCGCGTTGTGCTGTCCCTATTGCGTCCACTAAAGTCGGGCGTACTTCGAGAGATGCTAGCAAGCCCGGTACATAATCGGAGGAGGGCCTAAAGTCAAAGCTGGCTATAAACTCTAGGCTTTGTCTTTCAACAAATAGCGGGCTTAGGGTTAGTTTCTTTCGGTTCAACGCGTCTGCCACTACGTTACCTTTGCCCGGAGTGTAGGAGATCTCGAAATCGTACGAGGCAAGAAACTCCATCCATCTCTGTTGCCTCAAGTTAAGATCTTTTTGCGAGAAAAGATATTTCAACGATTTATGGTCAGTGTAAAGTTCGAACTTCTCACCTAGGAGATAGTGTCGCCAAGACTTGAGTGCAAAGACGATGGCAGCTAACTCAAGATCGTGGGTCGGGTAGTTCTTTTCATGCACTTTCAATTGCCTTCCACCATAAGCTACTACCTTCCCTTCTTGCATCAAGACAGCGCCTAGCCCTGTCCTACATGCATCTGTATAAACTGTGAACATCTTGCTTCCATCTGGCAACGTCAAAACTGGGGCTGTTGTAAGAGCCCTTTTTAGTCGTTGGAAAGCAAACTCGCAATCCACGTCCCAATTGAACACTAGATTCTTCTTGGTCAGCTTTGTGAGCGGAGCTGATATCTTTGCAAAGTCTCTGATGAATTTCCGATAGAAGCCTGCTAGCCCGAGAAAGCTTCGGACTTCTGTTGCGTTCTTTGGTGTCTTCCAGTCCTGCACCGCTACTACCTTAGTCGGGTCTACAACTAACCCTTCTTTGGATACTATGTGCCCAAGGAACCTCACTTCTTCTCTCTAAAAGTGGCATCTGGAGAATTTGGCTTTTAGCTGATGGAATCGCAAAGTTTCCATGATTGCCCTTAGGTGCTGAGCATGCTCTTCTTCATTCTTTGAGAATATCAAGATATCGTCTACGAAGACCACTACGAACTTATTGAGGAAATCTCTGAACACCCTACTCATTAGGTCCACGAAGTAAGCGGGTGCGTTTGTCAAGCCGAAAGGCATGACAAGCCATTCAAAGAAGCCGTCTGGGGTTCTGAATGCTATCTTATCGATACTATCTTCAGCCACCCTTAGCTGATGAAATCCGGTCGCTAAATCGAGTTGGGAGAAAACAGACGCTCCTACAAGCTGATCAAACAGATCGTCAATTCTGGGAAGAGGGTGCCTATTCTTTTTCGTTAGCTTGTTGATCTCTCTATAGTCAACACATAGACGGAGTGAACCATCCGCCTTTGTAGCAAACACCACTGGAGCGCCCCATTCTGAAATGCTCCTTCTAACGAACCCCTTCTCTAGAATCTCTTTAATCTGTTTACTGAGCTCTTTCCTTTCCCGTGGAGCCATGTGTCTGACGGGAAATGCAACTGGTCTTGCATTATCTACAAGATATATGCGGAAGTCTATCTCCCGCTTCGGAGGCAAGCCCTTCACCTCTTCGAAGACATCCGGATATTCCCGGACCACTCTAACCGATTGCAAACTTTCAACAGAGGCATCTAGCGATTCAAGATAACTAAGCATAACTGCATACGAGGGATTACAAGTAATTTCCAGAGTGTTACCGAGTTGGGTCAGAAGCCTAACCACCCTTTTCTCACAATCCAGGATGGCACCATTACTGGATAGCCAATCCATGCCCAAAATCAAACCATATCCCGAAAAGCCCAAAACAAAGGCACTACATTTAAATTCTACGCTTAGAATAGAAATTTTCAATCCCACACAAATCATAGATAAATAAGCTGGGCCCCCAATTGGATTTGAAACAATTAAGGGGTCCTCTACCATTCTAGTTTCTAGGTGCAGAGATTCTACTAAAGCAGATGAGATAAAGGAGTGTGATGCGCCAGAATCAAATAAAGTGCGAACTGGGTGATCATAAAGATAAACTACACTTTCTACAGAAGTATTTATACCTCGCTGCTGCAGAGGTGGCGCTTCTAGCGCATGAACTTGTGCCCCTGAGGTGGATCCAGCCCTCTGCCCCTGCCCTCGCTTCTTTAGGCAATCCTTAGCCAGGTGGCCTGTCTCACCGCAAGAAAAGCACCCACCATTCATCTTGGCCTTCTTTTTCCGGCAATCTTTCACTAAGTGCCCCACTTTGCCATAGAAATTACACTTCCTCTTCTCTTTGTTGTCTTTCTCGCCCTTCTTAAAGTCTGTCTTCTTAGGCTGCAAACCCTCTTTCTTCCCTTGAGAGCTTTCTGCCTTTGTCTCCTTCTTGCCCTTATCCTCTTCGTTCAGCAATGCCATCTGCACCAACCTTTCATACATAGCTCCCATGGGTATATGGGTCATGGCCAAACTATGTAATGGCTCATTCAACCCCTTGACAAAGTGGAGAGCCTTCTTATGTGGGGTGTTGACTAGGTCCAGTCCGAACCTAGCCAGCTGATCGAACTGGTTAACATACTCTTTGACTGTCGTATTCCCTTGCTTAAGAAATAAGAATTTTTCTAACTGAAGACTCCTTTCAGCTTCTGAGAGAAATTTAGCCTCAAACCTTGCCCTAAAGTCCTCCCATGTTTCCACTGGTCTTTCTGCATTAGTGACTTCCCACTAGTAGGAAGCCTCGCCTTTAAGTAGCCATACTGCCAGTTGTACCTTCTGCCTATCTTCTACCTCAAAGATGATGAATAAGTCCTCGGTTTCTTTCAGCCAATTCCTGGCTACCACGAAGGACTCGGTTCCATTAAAGTCCTTTCCTCCCGTAGCTTTAAAATCTTTACATATCTTAGCAAAAGTATTTCCCCGCGGAGGAGGTGGAGGAAGAGGTGCTGCTGCAGCTGGATGATTTCCTACAGCTGGGGGAGGAGGAACGGTAGGACCTGGCTGAGTGGCCCTCGCTTCTAAGAATCGTCTAAACCAACCAGGTATTGGTATACCCTCTGGCAAGTTAAGTTCTTCGGACAAGCTGAAACAAAAAGGATAGATTCAATACGAAGGACAAAAGATGGTACCTATGGCTTTGGGGGGACTATGCCTTTTTAAAATAAAATAATATTTTATCTTTAAAAATGCTTCTTTAAATTTTCTTTTGAAAATAAATTTTCAAAACTTTTTATCTTATCTGGTAAACCTAGGCTCTGATACCAAGTGAAACACCCCACCTCCGTTAGGGTCACTCTAAAAGGGAATGCCCTAATTTTGGTGGAGGTTTATAAGTATAAGTCACAGATACACAAGACAGATATAAAATACACATATTTTTGAACAATGGAAAACAATAGCAATTTTTTTATTTCAACAAAATACGTGTTACATAAACCATGTCATAATTTGTCTTACAATACTTCCAAAAACATAACATCTTCATAACTGTCTTGATTACATTATTTAAAGAAGCATAAAAACATAAGTAAACTGCATAAGTCCCATAATTGCTGTCCAAAGCCATAGTCCAAAACGAAAAAGATCCAAGCAATACATTCTTTCTCTTCGAAAGCTGGATGTGAAAACTGGTCAAGCTGCGGTATTCCCTCCCTGTGGACCTGGGGGGGGGGAGGGGGAAACGAAAGAAAAGTAGAGTCAGACATAAAGCCTGAGTAAGTCTAGGACTATTCAGTCTATGAATAAAGAACTGGGTATGATAAGTATAAACTGGGAATGGGAAAGCACCATAAACTAAGTTAAGTTGTCAAGAGTCGAATATACTATCGTACCCTATATTAATCTCTGCATCCATATAAACTAGTTCCCAACAGACACCCCATAATCTGGGTGAAGTGATTCGTTTCTAATGATCGGCTCCTACTCGCATAGTTACATGTGTCTTACGGCCCCCGATGTTGTAGTTACCTATGCTGGTCCCACCATGGGGTGTATCAAGTCCTATGGTGGCGGCCCGACACAATTCAAGAATGCACAGGTATACTACTGGTGCCCAGTGCCTTATTTTTCTGCGCCGGAGTGTGTGCACCGCCACACCCCGTTAGAACCTACACTGCTGCACCACCGCCCTCGATTTGACCTCTTACAGTCAGCCTAGTAATCGTGCCCCACCCTGCCTAGTTCAGGGTATCCTGATACACCTTGTAGGGTTACTGCTGAAAAGGGTCCCCCGCTACTAGGTTTTCTATTTCTAGCCAACATGCTAAGTTGGTTAAGTGTTTTGTAAACCTAACCCCAAATCAGTCTGTATAGTTTAGCATGTTCCATTTTGATTAAGTATTAATTCAATTTACTTAATCCTATCAATCCTGACTCAGCCTTAATTGTCTTATTAAAGCCTCGACCTCTGACATTAGACAGGTATTGTTGTGGCTGCCTGTTGCCGGTTGGTTCTGGGCAGTCTTACGCCACAACTCATTCTAACCTCGTGTTCTTATTGGGCTCCGTGTTTAACCACCCACATTGGATATGTATTGTTGTGACTACTGGACAACCGGGCGGTTCTGGGCAGGTTTACATCACAACTCAATCCAACCTCGGGTTAAACACATCGTATTTTATAAATTTACATATTTTGTCTCTTTTCTTTTTATATGTAAATATTTGCGGCCCATTATTCAAATTCATCTTTGTTGGGTAAAATTAATTTATACCACTTAATTATTTTTCAAGGTTGTTGGCATGCGTCAAACATACCAACACATATGTTCTACATTTTAACCCAATCGTCATTACCCCCGTTTTATACGTTCGCTACAATATAACATATGTTGGGTTTAACATTTAAACCCAACTTAGCCACATGAAAAGGGGGAGGCTTATAACATGGTGTTTATATATTCTAAGTAACATAAAAAGGGAAGTGTGAACGCATGAACTTGCAACATAGCGAACTAATTAACATAAGTTTGGCACTTGTGAACTTGCATTGTAATAGCATATAATCATGGCATAAACATACCTAAACATGAAATCATGGGTTTTTTTGATCTATTTATATAATCATGGCATAAACATACCTAAACATGAAATCATGGTTTTTGATCTATTCATATAATCATGGCATAAACATACCTAAACATGAAATCATGGTTTTTAATCTATCCATGCAAACTTGCCATTGGAATGTAAATCTAACTTAGCTATGTGTCACATATATTATCATATGATTTTGATAACAACATAGGCCTAAAACATGTTTTTCAATTAGGCATAACACCAAGCATAGTTTAGTCATGTTCATAGAGTCAACACAAATTCACAAAGATGCTTACTTTTGTCTCTAATACAAAAGTATGGTTTTACACTTGAATCATGATGCCAATTCCAACATAAATTCACATAAGTCATAATACCCAAATGGATCCAACTACACTAAAAGTGATTATAATATATATATTATGTTGGCATAATAGTGAATCATATACCTGTATGAATCTCAATTAAACTACCAAAAACATGTAGTTGTTAACTTCCAACATGAATCACATACTTGCAAATATCCAATCGTGATACCACAACATCCCAAATCGTTTAGAATCACAGCAACATACAAATATGGATTATTATCACCACAAATCAAATACAATTCTATTTCTCATTTTACACAAATCAAACACAATTATTTATTCACATCGGAATAGCACTCTACTTACAACGTATGACGAATCTTCAATTCAGGAATCTGAATTCTGAATTTGGAGATGTTATCCTTTGTTGTAGGCGTTGTTTTGATTTAATTGACATTGCTTTAAGCTTTCGAATTGTCTCCTAATTGTCTCTCAATTTTTGACGGCTATTCCTAATCTTTCCTCAGCAGCATGACGGTCTCATATTCATTTTTGTTTGTGTGAATTAGGTGGAGTCTTAGGTCATTTTTATAGAGTTTGTGAGTTGATTAGGACCGTCGATGGAGCTTGGATGAATATTAGCCGTTCGTTTGAAGGAGAGACCAATCAGGAGCTGACACCTAGCCCTAGTGACAAGGCAAGACTCAGAAATTCGGCCAAGCACAGACCAGGCCAGCCAGGAGGGGCTGGGTTCGACCTGGCTCAGGGGCCAGGTCGACTACCCCGTCGACCCCCAAGTCGACTATGTAGTCGACCTGGGTGCCCCAGGTCGACTACCCAGTCGACCTGGGTAGCCCAGGTCGACTACCCAATCGACCTGGGTGCCTTGGGCGGGAAAATTCCCGCCCTGGCCAATCCGGTCCGATTTTTGAAATTTGAATTTGTTTTCTGAGCCGTTTTTGTCTGATTGAATTTTAAACTGAATTCTAAAACTTCCGGAGGCCATATCTTCTTCATACGGAGTCCGTTTTACGCAAACTCGGACTCTATCCCAAGCAGAATTCCGAGACGAGCGCAATGGCGTATCCCGTTTATCTTAATTCTTTGATTGGAAATTAATTATACTTTAATTTGTGAATTTCACTGTTACAGAATACACGGGGTGTTACATATATACATTTATGTCTGTGCATATATATATATGTATGCATTATTTAATTGTTAAATTGTCATAAAATGTGGGGTGTTACATTCTCCCACCCTTAGGAAATTTTTCCCATGAAATTTGATAAGGTTAAAAATCAATTAACCCCTCGCATAATATACATCCATCATGTGTGCATCAATTTTTTGCAAATATTATGCACTTGTGCAAAGTGAAATACAACATAATAATACATGTATGCCTAAGCAGTACCTCTTCAATGTATGCAAATTTTTCAAAAACATGATGTTCACATCCTAAATACACTGCAGTTCTATATAAATGCAATATTTGAAAATAAAATAAAAATATTTTCATCCAAATTTTCCCACACTCTTACTAAGTAAGAGCGTAGTTCATCCAATTGTTGCATTCAAAATCTTACCAACCAACTTTACTTTTCGAATTTCAGAAAAATCTAATTTTCTAAATTCGATTTCATATGTTACAAAAAGGCGGAAAACGGAAAACTTCACATCTCCCGTTTTTCCTTTTCGACCTTTTTCCAACCGTATTTGGATTTTATAAAACTTTTTATAAAGATTCGCCTATTTTCTTATCCAAGCTCAGCCCACATAAGAAAAGTTTCTTTGTTGCTGATTTTCATTTTCATCTTGTCTTGGAAATTTTTATTCCCATCCACCTTTCCTCCTAATTTCCCCATCTTTCTTTAACTGTCATGTTTGTTGCTTTACTGAATTTGTTGTTTCCTTCTTAGTTGTACCATATCTCTTTTCTTAGCTTATTTAATCATTTAATTTCAAATAAGCCTTCTAGTCTTTCAACTAAAACAGGAAAACAGACACTCTACACAGCTACTACTAAGTGCCAAGAATCTCGGGACTATGTCCCCTCTCAGACGGAAAAGTTCAAACCATGGGATGCACAACAGGTATACGTGTTACCCTAACTACCCAACAGGAACAAAATAATAGAACGATCCCAACAGAAATGCAATCACGGGTTGCACCCCTAACATGAAAATTAGCAACATGATCTACATACTTACTTGCCCTTTACTATCTAGTAGTCACCACTAGTCCTAACTGTGTACCAACAATTATTTCAGGTAACACCCTAGGCTTTTCAATGCTTATGCATTCTACAGGAACTTACTATTATTCCAAGATAATTCTCGCTATTTGCTTCATAGCTTCAAAACTTTTCCCGTCTTCCCTAGGCACTATTCCTTACCTACTCCATACTTTTGAAACACGGTTTGGTCTTTTCATTTAAATTTTCTTCCAAAAATTTAAAAGTGTCAAAAGTTAATTTTTCTCATGAAAACTTACTTTTGCCAAAACAAAAAAACATGTCATCTTAAAAAAAATGTAAATCATAATTTTTTTCAAATCACAAAAACTGGAGTAGATAAGGACAACTATTTCATAATCGGGTTTATAACTTGTTCTTACCTATAAGGTCAGTTCAGTTTCTTGCTAAAGATGCAAACGTCTACTATATTCTTAATTTCTAAACTTATTTTGTCCACCCAACAAAATTTTCTCTTTTAAAACAATTTATCAAAAATGATTGTCAAAAGAATAGAGATTTCAAAACTTTCTTTATTAAAAATTCTTTTATGAAATATAACAAGAAAACTAGCGAGCTAAATACATGCTCTACAATTTGCACCTTTTACTGAGAGAATTTTACTTCAAATAAAATTTTCATGAGAAATCATTGCTTCCAAAATATACCACAATTTATGTTAAAACCCAATATGTACTTCTTTACATAGTTTAAAACTATAACTTTTAAGATTAAACTTGAAAACACCATAAACCATTTTCCCAATTCAAGTTCTTAGAAGTTAACAATGCGGTTAGACTCAAAGCGGGTTTCCAAATTTTGTAGGCTTTCCTAAACTCTCCCACAAAGTCAATTCTCTCAATTGTATATATATATATATATACATATATTTGTAAAGACCCGTAAATTCCCGCTCTTTGGATCGATCATAAACCACACAAGTCTGACCCAAAAGTTGGAAATACACGAATACTTTAACTTTGGGAATACAACTCGTCAGAACAATAACAACAGACTTTTATAAACATTACGGTAATGTTACATCAGAGTACAGAATATCAGAGTACATCGAATAAAATTACAGCGGAAGGTAAATTACAATATTTTAATACATTGCAGCGGAAACAATAAAATAGATACAGCGGAAGACAACTATGCTCTGGACATAGCTTTAAGCTTCGATCCAGAATCCTGCTTGAGATAAGAACCTGTAGACAAACTACTCGACTGCTCTTGTGCAAAAGAGGGCACCCGAGTTTGCAAAGGTGGAAACAAACAATGGGTCAGTCATGGGACTGGTATGAGAAATCTAACTTAACTAATCTAATAATAATAGGGCAAATCTAAGGACCACGCCGCTAATGCGGAACAAGTTTACTCCAATGGATTGCCGTGCATATTTAAAGGTAAATCGTAAAACAACGCAATGCTTTTTGGATAAATGAAACCATTATAAGACTCAAGTCCCATCACACAATGCAACGCAAATCGGAGGATAGAGTTTTACCTTATAATGGTCAAAAATGATTGATACGTTAAAAACGAATTTGATATTACTAGTGTATATATGTTTCAAAAACATTTCAATCATAATGTATCAATCATAGACGGCATAGTACCCCATCCTACCATGTCGCCATACTAGTTCTACAATCAAAACCGCATGGTGTCGTATTGGAAATTGGGTTTCCATCATGAGTCAAGGCTAGGGAGGAGCTCCTTACCGATTCGAGACACTCTAGCTAATATCTCAGGATTCCCCACAGTTAACCCTTGGATCCTGTAGGGCCGGTCCACACATACAGCTTTGTGGATTAGTTATTCATGAACACACGTTTCCCGATCCTATAGGGCCTATCATCTGAGGCGCCTCATTCCATCATCCGCACAAGTAAATATCAGCCTGTTTAAGCACCGACACCACTTCTAGCTAGAAAGAAACGTGCTACTCTCCCTGCGTTCCCTTCTCCCGTTTTAGACTCCACCGGGTTGTGAGGCTCGCGAAGTCACGCTATACACAAAGCTACGCCTAAACAGGCCGTGCTTTGATCATCAACCACAAGGCCTGCTTTTCAACAAAATCCTTGATCATTGCATCTTGGTATGCAACACTGTCAATCCATATCATACTATTAATCTTTGCCAAAATATACAAAAGGGTGTTAAGAAAGAGAATAAATTCTCCGCCACCAAGCATTCATACATTCAGCAGAAAATCAATAAGTACAATATATAAAGGAGTACGATGTCAGACACACATTCCATTTATAAGCTTATGCTCTGGGTCTGAGCGAAAGCCAAATCCGTACAAATCAACACTACATCCGGACAGCCACTACTGTAGCCCCTTCAAGGTTGTTACTCCAATCACGGGCATCAGCAGTCATCGTCCATTCGATATGGAGATCGTCGGTCTTCTATCGTTGTCTTCAAAACTTGAATTTGAAACGTCGCTTAAATTATTTGGAATGAGATAGACTCGGACTTTCCAAATAATTCTCATATATATATATATATATATAAGTTGGAAATCATTTCATATCGTTATTAGTAATTTATAACGATTTATCTTTATTTTTATATATATATAAAAATATTTAAATTCCATTTCATTAACGTAATTATATAACAAGTACTGAATGTTTTGTTGCACAACCTATCGAAAGGTTTATAATGTGTAATGAAATGTATTTTATTTCATTACATTTTACTAACAAAAAATATTCTTATTCGTATATACAATATTAACGTACAATGTACACACCATTTATTTTCATACACATACACATCTTATACACAACAATGTACATTTTTTTGTTTCATCTTTCGAATTACACAAAATGTATATTTTGTTTGTCATACCAATTCCAACAAAAATGAGCATTTTTGTGTTTCATTTCAATTTCAACAAACGAATATTTATTTTTGTTCATTCACCTTTACTTCTACAAGAATGAGTATTTTTGTTTGTTTATTTCAATGTAACAAAATTGATAATTTTATTATCTTTTCAATGCAAAACAAAAATAATAATTTTATATTACAAACAAAACGATAATTTTGTGTGTTAATCTATTTACGTGAAAATATAATTTTCATATCTTTAATCTTTTTAATGAAAACCTAATTCATTAAGATATAAATTTCATATCCTTATTTTTATTTTTATGAAAATCCAATTACATAAAAATGTAATTTTTCACTTTTAATCTACATGCATGAAAAATGTAATTATTCCCTTTTAATCTAATTTACATTAAAAATGTAACTTTTACCTTTTATCTTAATTTCATAAAAATGTAAATTTCTTACCTTTGATTTTAATTACATAAAGATGTAATTTTCTTTCTTTCTCTTCATCTTAATTACATAAAAAAATAAATTTTTTCTTTTAATCTAACTACATAGAAATGTAATTTTCTCTTCTTTAAACATGACGGTGAAAATAATGTGACTTTCTAATTTAACTCATGATGGTGTAAATAATGTCCATTTTCTATTTAACCATTTATATTTTAATATGGGCTAGACCTCTCACATTAGGCCTGCAACTTGTGAATGCTGGATGGGCCGGTCGGTTCCGGATAGACTTATCCCACAAGTTGGGCTTAACCTCATGTCTTGGCCCAATTTGTATCTGCGTACTTGGACCACTCACATTAGGCCCAACATTTGTGGCTGCTGGATGTGCCGGTCGGGTCTGGACAGAGTTCCACCACAAATGTGACCTAACCTCGTGTCCAAGTACAATTTTAATTAATCACTATAATTGTTCTACTAAAAATATTATTTCACATGGCACTTCTTAACAAAATTGACGTTTTTAATTCATGTGCCATTCTTAAATAAAAGTGATGAATTCTAATGTCATATAAAGAGGATATATTATATGGAAACATATTTTCTATGAATTCTAATGACCTTTTTTTCATCTAATGACCTTCTAGTAGGGCAGTCAATGGATATCCGAAAAATCCGAAATCCGTCCGTATCCGCATCCGAAAAGCGGATAAATATCTGATATCCGGGAAAGCGGATGCGGATGCGGATATAGGCATATCCGTATCCGAAAATTATCTGTCCACTTTTTTTCACGATTACAGCTTAAATTATTGTATTTTAGCATAATTAAATATAATAATTTATTGTTTTGCAAAATTAAAAGTCTATTAAATGCATGTTAATTGCTCAAAATTATATATTATCATCATATTTATTTATTTTTAGCACTTTAGTAATTAATTAGTTTGAAAGAGCTTAATATTTAGCTAAAAAATTCAATAATGTTCATTGATTTATCGATCGTTGGTGGAGCGGATAATTATCCGATATTCGTCTGTATCCGCGGATGCGGATATCCGATATCCGAAAATGGTTCCGGATGCGGATACGGATATGACACTATCCGCATCCGAAAGTATCCGTTGGCAGCCCTACCTTCTAGTTTTAATGACTTTATAATTTAACGACATTTTAATCTAGTGATATTTTAGTTTCAATGACATTCAAATTCTAATGATATTTTCAATAAATGACATTATAATATTTAATCACGAAGGGAAAATCTATCTTAACATAAATGCCAATTCCAATCTTCACATAAATGACAAATTAAATTTCGCATAACTGACAAATTAATTTTTACGTAAATGACAAATTCAATTTTTACATAAATAACAAATTCAATTTTTACATAAATGACAAATTTTACTTTTCTATTTAATCTAATTTACATATAAAATTGTAAACTTTCCTTTTTAATCTAATCTCCATATAAAAATGTAAACTTTCTCGTCAATCTAATTTCTTAATTACATTAAAATGTAATTTTAGTTTCAATGACAAAATCTATTTTTTTTTCTTTTTTTTTCTTTCACATTTGACTAAATGAATACTTTTTATTTCATATCTAATTACATTGAAAAATGTAACTTTTCTTTTTCTTGTTTACATTAAGAAAATGTAAACTTTTCTTATTCTCCATTTATTTATACTACATGTAAATAAATGTAACCTTATCTTTTTCTACATAAGAAAGTGTACAAAAATGTCCTCGCTAAGTTATTCTTCTTATTTACATAAGAAGGTGTAAATAAAGGTCGTCGCCATAAATACGTTCATTTCATTTACATAAGAAATGTAAATAAAGTATCTTCGCTAAATTATTCATTTTATTTACACATGGAATGTAAATAAAGTTTCATCAAGTTTTGTTCTTTGTATTTCTATATCTTATTTACTTAATAAGTGTAAATAAATGCAACCTCATATTTGGTTCTTTTTATTTTAAATAATCATTTCTAGTAAAACATCATGTTACCAAAAATGACACTTTAATCTAACCTAACATTTGTAATAAAAATGATATTTTAATATTCTAACTAAAAATACATCTTTATATTCTAATATTCCATTACTAACACAAGTGATATTTTTATCCTAATGTAACTTGATTCTAACAAAAGTGATACGCTAATTTACATAACATGAATCTAACATGAGTGACATGTAAATTTTCATAACATGAATCTAACGTAAGTGACATGTAAATTCTCATAACACGAATTCTAACATAAGTGACATGTAAATTTTCATAACATGAATCTAACGTAATTGACATGTAAATTCTCATAACATGAATTCTAACATAAGTGACATGTAAATTCTCATAACATGAATTCTAACATAAGTGACATGTAAATTTTCATAACATGAATTCTAATATAAGTGACAAATTTGTATGTCAATTCTAATTTTAGCAAAAGTAACAAGTTTGTATGCTAATACTAATTTTAACACAAGTGGTAAATTCTAATATGTTAACATTTAAAATAACAAAGCCTATATTTCAAATGTAAATAAAAAGAACATTTTTTTTTCTTAATGTTATGAAACAAGAATGTATTTTATCTTGACCATAATCCAATTCAACCAAATTGACATCTTTATTTTCGTCAATTTTAATGCAGCAAAAATATTTCATCCAATCAACGAATCAGCATCAAACAATCAAATCACGTATATGTAAAAAAAATCATATCATGATGATAATTAATTGATTATAAAAATATAAAAAAAGAAATCTCACCAAATTTCATCGAATTATTGATTAGTAAAGGGAACACCGGCCGTCTTCGTCCTCCTCCTTAGATCGTTCGAAATGAACCCAAAACGCACGCTCAAGTCACCCCCATCGCACGCTCCAAGACTACCGAGTTCACCATCCAACCCCGCCACTTCGAAGCCTTACTCTTGATTATTAGTCTTGATTTCATATTTTAATTTGTGGTAGACTAGGAGGATTTTTTTTTGTGCATTTTCAGCCATTGAAAATGTAAAGGGCGGCGGCTACGCATTCTAGAATAAGGTTTTGTGTTTTGACCGTAAACTTATCCTAACTAGTATATATATAAATAAAAACTACAAGTTTCTTTCCCTAAAGAAGTAATTAATTGAATACATAAATTACACAAAATGGAGAAAGAAACCTTTTATATTTTATCTTTAATTTGCATTGATTGATTCATAAATGCTATTAATCAAAATTATTCATGGCATAAATTGATACTGTATTAACATGTAGGTAAGTGTAATAAGAAGGCATATCGTATAAGTAAACGGAATAAATAAAGGACAACATGTATATTAATTTAATTGAAAACTTGAATGAAACTTAATTTACGGTATTATAAAGGTGCATCAAATACATCCATTTGTGTGAATATATAAACAGTGCTGAGATATGGAAATTCTTTTTTATATATATATATATATATATATACATATATATATAGCAAATATGTTCATTCCTCAATTGTGCGACATAATAGTTAATAATATGTAAGTATGGTTAATTGATAACTCTGTACATATGAATGAATTAGAACCAATTTATAGGCAATTTGAAATATGACAATAAAAACATGTTTTCAAATTCTACACTTTTAATTGTAATAAATATGACAATAAAAACATGTTTTCAAATTCTACACTTTTAATTGTAATAAATATGACAATAAAAACATGTTTTCAAATTTTACACTTTTAATTTAATAAATGGACTTTAGCATTTAATGTTATCTCTTTTTTTTGTCCTTTGAAAAATATTTCTATTGATGCATGTAGCATTACTAGAATTCTTCCTTTTATATTTATTTTCATTTTTATTTTAAAGAAAATAATACTACTTTTTCCATATATATATATATATATATTTTATAGATATGGAATGCCCATTTTAGCTATAATATGAATGATATACATAGTAATTAATGAAACTAAAACAACTGAATTTATTATGCATTATACTGCAATGTTGAGAAACATTGAAACTAAGGAATATATATTCTAACATGTTGGCATAAATACAAGGTAGATATTTGATGTTGCAATATATGTAAAAAAAAAATTTAGTTCTTCCTTTCAAAAGCTAAACGTAAATTTCAAATAATTCATTTATTAGAGATAAATAAATTTTATTAATAACACAATTAGATAAAACAAAGTATTGTCTTGGGCATGTAGCTAAGGGATTGTAGGAATGCAGGAATTATATCATTCGTATTAACCGTAGGGTTAAGGAAATAAAATTTTCTCTTTGAATTTAGTATGTGCATTAAAATTTGCATCTATGTAAGATACGTTAAGTTGCAATCATTTATTTCTCTACAATATCATGCATTGCCATTGAGAATCAAAGTTCAAATTTTAAAAATCCATGACATAAAACAAAATTTTTAGTCCCTATTATTTAAATTAAATCATTTTAAATATCCTAAACCCATTAAAATTTCTAAAATAAAAATTTTAATTTGGCCCCAAATTCCGGGTTGTTACAATCTCCCCCACTTAAAATCTTTTCGTCCTCGAAAAGGAACGAAGCTAAAAGTGTTTTATTATCCTACTTAATTTTCCACTCTTTATTATTCATTCATTGGTTTAAATAATTTTATAGTTGAACTAATAATTACACTACACAATCATTAATCAATTGGTTGATTAACTTTTTAAATATTTATAACTTTTATATATTCAAAAGTCATATTTTCTAAAACATATAATTACAAATACGTTAATTATGATCTGGGCACTCTCAACTCATTCTAGGGCATTACTAACCCCATCTCTAATGAGTTTTCTCATTCTAGGATACTGTTGATCCTATCTCTAATGAGTATTCTTTATTGGATATTACTAATCCAATCTCTGATGAGTCTTTTGTTTAATTCTAACGAGTTGTATCCCAAAGATTTGAGCTAACCAAAGCTCTGATACCAACTGTAAAGACCCGTAAATTCCCGCTCTTTGGATCGACCATAAACCACACAAGTCTGACCCAAAAGTTGGAAATCCACGAATACTTTAACTTTGGGAATAAAACACGTCAGCACAATAACAGCAGACTTTTATAAACATTATGGTAATGTTACATCAGAGTATAGAATATCAGAGTACATCGAATAAAATTACAGCGGAAGGTAAATTACAATATTTTAATACATTGCAGCGGAAACAATAAAATAGATACAGTGGAAGACAACTATGCTCTGGACATAGCTTTGAGCTTCGATCCAGAATCCTGCTCGAGATAAGAACCTATAGACAAACTACTCGACTGCCCGTGTGGAAAAGAGGGCACCCGAGTTTGCAAAGGTGGAAACAAACAACGAGTCAGTTATGGGACTGGTATGAGAAATCTAACTTAACTAATCTAATAGTAATAGGGCAAATCTAAGGACCACGCCGCTAACGCGGAACGGATTTACTACAATGGATTGTCGTGCACAATTAAAGGTAAATCGTAAAACAACGCAATGCTTTTTGGAAAAATGAAACCATTATAAGACTCAAGTCCCATCACACAATGCAACGCAAACCGAAGGATAGAGTTTTACCTTATAACGGTCAAAAATGCTTGATACGTTAAAAACGGATTTGATATTATTATTAGTGTATATATGTTTCAAAAACATTTCAATCATAATGTATCAATCATAGATGGCATAGTACCCTATCCTACTATGTCGCCATACTAGTTCTACAATCAAAACCGCATGGTGTCGTATTGGAAATTGGGTTTCCATCATGAGTCAAGGCTAGGGAGGAGCTCCTTACCGATTCGAGACACGCTAGCTAATGTCTCAGGGTTCCCCGCAGTTAACTCTTGGATCCTGCAGGGCCGGTCCACAAATACAGCTTTGTGGATTAGTTTTTCCTGAACAAACGTTTCCCGATCCTATAGGACCTATCATTCGAGATGCCTCATTCCATCATCCACATAAGTAAATATCAGCCAGTTTAAGCACCGACACCACTTCTAGCTAGAAAGAAACGTGCTGCTCTCCCTGCGTTCCCTTCTCCCGTTTTAGACTCCACCGAGTTGTGAGGCTCGCGAAGTCACGCTATACACAAATCTACGCCTAAACAGGCCGTGCTTTGATCATCAACCACAAGGCCCGCTTTTCAACAAAAGCCTTGATCATTGCATCTTAGTATGCCACACTGTCAATCCATATCATACTATTAATCTTTTCCAAAATATACAAAAGGGTGTTAAGCAAGAGAATAAATTCTCCGCCACCAAGCATTCATACATTCAGCAGAAAATCAATAAGTACAATATATAAAGGAGTACGATGTCAGACACACATTCCATTTATAAGCTTATGCTTTGGGTCTGAGCGGAAGGCAAATCTGTACGAATCAACACTACGTCTGGACGGCCACCACTATAACCCCTTCAAGGTAGCTACTCCAATCACGGGCATCAGCAGTCGTCGTCCATTCGATATGGAGATCGTCGGTCTTCTATCGTTGTCTTCAAAACTTGAATGTGAAACGTCGCTTAAATTATTAGGAATGAGATAGACTCGGACTTTCCAAATAATTCTCGTATATAAGTTGGAAATCATTTCATATCGTTACTAGTAATTTATAACGATTTATCTTTATTTTTTTATATATAAAAATATTTAAATTCCATTTCATTAACGTAATCATATAACAAGTAGTGAATGTTTTGTTCCACAACCTATCGAAAGGTTTATAATGTGCAATGAAATGTATTTTATTTCATTACATTTTACTAACAAAAAATATTCCTATTCGTATATACAATATTAACGTACAATGTACATACCATTTATTTTCATACACATACACATCTTATACACAACAATGTACATTTTCTTGTTTCATCTTTCGAATTACACAAAATGTATATTTTGTTTGTCATACAAATTCCAACAAAAATGAGCATTTTTGTGTTTCATTTCAATTTCAACAAACGAATATTTTTTTTGTTCATTCACCTTTACTTCTATAAGAATGAGTATTTTTGTTTGTTTATTTCAATGTAACCAAATTGATAATTTTATTATCTTTTCAATGCAAAACAAAAATAATAATTTTATACTACAAACAAAACGATAATTTTGTGTGTTAATCTATTTACGTGAAAACATAATTTTCATATCTTTAATCTTTTTAATGAGAACCTAATTCATTAAGATATAAATTTCATATCCTTGTTTTTATTTTTATGAAAATCCAATTACATAAAAATGTAATTTTTCACTTTTAGTCTACATGCATGAAAAATGTAATTATTCCCTTTTAATCTAATTTATATTAAAAATTAACTTTTACCTTTAATCTTAATTTCATAAAAATGTAAATTTCTTACCTTTGATTTTAATTACATAAAGATGTAATTTTCTTTCTTTGTCTTCATCTTAATTAGATAAAAATATAAATTTCTTCTTTTAATCTAATTACATAGTAATGTAATTTTCTCTTCTTTAAACATGATGGTGAAAATAATGTAACTTTCTAATTTAACACATGACGGTGTAAATAATGTCCATTTTCTATTTAACCATTTATATTTTAATATGGGCCAGACCTCTTACATTAGGCCTGCAACTTGTGAATGATGGATGGGCCGGTCGGTTCTGGGCAGATATATCCCACAAGTTGTGAGACGACCCTGAACCCCGTACTGACAGCGGCAAGGGTAGTCTTTGGAATATAACACATAAACAGATAATAGCATAACAGAAATAAATAAATACATTAGATAATGCATAATAGAATATACTGGATAAATGTAATCATCAGAGTTACACAGTATACAGGATCATACTTAGTACAAATACAGTTCAGCTATACATAAATGTCTACAGCGGAAAACAAACATAATGTACAATAGGAGATGAATAGCATAAAAAGAGATAAATAATAGAATCCATCTTCAGCTCCAACTATCCAGAAAGAGCCAGCTAAACCTGAATACAAGGCTGCCCATGTAGAAAGAGAGGCACCCGAGTTTGCAAGTGAAACAAACTACGAGTCAGTCATGAGACTGGTATGAGAAATCTACTCAACACATTTAAAATATGGCTAATCATAGGACCACGCCACTTTCGTGGAACGGGTTTACTCCATCGGATCGCCAGTGCTTTAAAACAAATAATTCTTTGAAAACATCGCAATGCATTTTATAAAAATGAAGCCATTATAAGACTCAGTTCCCATCACACAATGCAACGCAAACCGGAGGATAGAGTTTTTACCTTATAATGGCCAAGATATGTTTGATACGAATAAAACAAAAGCATTTGATATTACCACTAGTGTTTATATGTTTCAAACACATATCTGAAAATCTAACCGTTGGATCTTCACAAAATTTACATCATTAGAAAGATCTTTTCAAAACGAATCCAACGGTTCCAGTTTCGAGAAAATCCGACGGTCGGATCTCCCAGTATAATCGTTTGAAGTTTCGATTTCAAAATACGAACTACAGCGTCGTTATTCGATTTAATATAAGTATATTTATATATATATAAATATAATCTATTCTGGCGCTGTTTTTCTTCAGATTTGAATTAAACATTCTAGACAATCCAACCGTTGGATTTTTACAAAGTTGGCGTCGTTGGAAAGATATTTCCAAAGCGAACCCAACGGTTGCGGTTTCGGGAAAATCCAATGGTCGGATCTCCCGCACTAATCATTTGAAATCACGGTTTCAAAATACGAACTACAGTTTCATTATTTGATATATTTAAATTCTATTTATATATATATATATCGATTCTTCGATTTCAAAGCTATATTCTTTTCATATATTTGATAAAAATGATATTTTTATCTAACTATCTTCTATTTCAACACTTCACTATTTTTAACAATTCATGTATATAATAAAAAATGTGATTTGTAATGTAAAACAATTTATTTTAAAACACGACTATTTTATATAGTTCATATAGATGATAAAAATATGATTTTTATTATAAAACAATTTCTTTCAAAATATGAATACCATTCAACACATGAATTTCAATTCAACGAATGAATTTCGATTCAACACATGAAGGTTTTCTATAGTTTGTATATATAGATAAAAAGGTGATTTTTATATTTAAAACACGAATACCATTCAACACATGAATTTCAATTCAACGAATGAATTTCGATTCAACACAGGAAGGTTTTCTATAGTTTGTATATATAGATAAAAAGGTGATTTTTATATTTAAAACACGAATACCATTCAACACATGAATTTCAATTCAACGAATGAATTTCGATTCAACACATGAAAGTTTTCTATAGTTTGTATATATAGATAAAAAGGTGATTTTTATATTTAAAACACGAATACCATTCAACACATGAATTTCTATTCAACAGACGAATATAGTTTCAACACAGGAAAATAATTCTAACACATGAATATTATTCAAAATTTCGGCAACATAACGGCAGGGTAGTTAAAACCGGGACCGTCCCTAGTACGGCTCCTCGCTCTACCTTAAAGCCTCGTAGCTTTTGACAATGGAGAATCATGTATCTAGTTCGCACGCAGGCGGCATGTATATTTTTTTCATTTCCACAAACTAATCCTATGTGGTTTCAACCAAATATTTCTCAACCACAAACGGGTATTTTTCAACCACCATCAATCAATTTCAACCACAAACAATTCTAATCAACCATTCGTAATCAACCAATTTTCACACCAATCACAACCAATAAATATCGTCCATGGTTTGTGGACGAGGGGCGTATATATATATATATATATATATATATATATATATAGCATTTCACTTCTATTTCAACACATATATAATTTTTTACAACGCATATATAACTTATACATCGAATGTACAACTTATACAATGCTTATACAAGAGGTGTACAATGCTTATATAACTCATACATTGACTATATAATTTATACATCGTCGTTTTCCATATCATTTATAAATTAGAAATCTCACATTGGGTTCCACTCCACGAAAAATAGCAGAAGGCCCAGAAAAATATGCGGTCTCTTCTAGAATGTAGAAGACGTCCACACGAGTCCACTGTCTCTTGTTTCACTGAATTTCGTCAACATAGCAAAAAGATATGATTTTTATCGTGCAAATTTCGCGACTCTTTAAAGTGTTAAAACAGTTGAAAATAAACTCAGCCGTATACCTTATTTGAATCTTCAAAACTAGGTTTCAAATTATCTTCAAATCCGTTGATCGTTGCTTTGATCAGCCAGCGCCACCTTGATAGGCTAGGAGAGGCGCACGTGCGCCAGGGAGGGGGCCCAGTTCGATCAACCCTGGTAGCGACGGCGGGGGTTCAAAGTCGACGACTTTGGGGAGCTCGTTCCTGGCGATGGCGCAACGATAGGAGCTCTAACTGGTATTGATTTGAAGAGGGGAGGAAGATCTACCAAAAGTTGCAAAGGAGGGGGTGCTAAAGATGAACGGAATCGCCAGAAAGTAGCCGGGAAGTTTTGAGCACGTTTCCGTCGTTCGTAGCTGTATAGCGGGGAGAGAGAAAGAGATTTCCTTTTTTTTAATAAAAAATCTGATTGGCTGGGAGGTTTTGAAAGGGGTTTTTTGACATGACCTCCAATCCAAACCCAACGACTGTCATCCCTAGTGTTTTACCCCCATTTCGAACACAATGGGATATGTTTCGTAGGCCCATTCGACTGTTTCAGTCAGTTTTCCTTCAATTTAAAATGTATAGCATTCAATATTCAATTTGAACGTACATTTCAATTTGCCAGGGCCACAAACTGATTCTAAAAATTCCCAAAAAATAAATCTAGCTATGTTTTGACGATACGGTCCCAACAAAACTAGTTTCGTCGAATTCTGAGATTGTTTGAAAAATGGCCCATTTCTGGTCGATCCAATTTAACTATAATTGACCAAAACACATTTTCCTTTGCCACGCTCACATACTAGCTTCAAAAATTATGAAATTTGAAACCTAGCAATTATTTGACATCCCGGATCCAACAAAAGTGGTTTCGTCGAATTCCGAGGTCGTTTGCAAAATGGCCATTTTCACGGGCTATATAAATTCCATAGCGACCTTTCTGAAAATTCATTTGGTCATAACTTTTCAATTGTCCATTCAAACTCAGTTTTCACCTTTATTATTTAAAATATTTATTTTAAATATTTAAAATCCACTATTTTAGCCAATTTAAAATATTTTAATTGGTTCAGATTTTCCGGGTCGTTACAAGTTGGGCTTAACCTCGTGTCTTGGCCCAATTTGTATTTGCGCACTTGGACCTCTCACATTAGGCCCAACATTTGTGGCTACTGGATATGCCGGTCGGGTCCGGGCAGACTTCCACCACAAATGTGACCTAACCTCGTGTCCAAGTACAATTTTAATTAATCATTATAATTGTTCTACTAAAAATATTATTTTACATGGCAGTTCTTAACAAAATTGACGTTTTTAATTCACGTGCCATTCTTAAATAAAAGTGATGAATTCTAATGTCATATAAAGAGGATATTTTATATGGAAACATATTTTCTATGAATTCTAATGACCTTTTTTTCATCTAATGACCTTCTAGTAGGGCTGTCAATGGATATCCGAAAAATCCGAAATCCGTCCGAAAGTCGAAATCAACTCTACGTTCGATCTGGCTTCCATTCTCCAACTTTTCAGTTTCTGAGAATTTTCAAATTCTTCAAAAATATGGCTAACACCCGGAATTTTCGAAAAATTTCGCCATAACCTCCTTTGTACGGGGAGAGGTTTGGAAATTTATTGGGCCGTATTAGGTACCCAATAAATCCTAATAAGCATACACATATTTATAGTGATATATTCTGGTGTTTACAAGGGAGCGTGTATTGATAATAATTCTAGAGAATAAATTATCGTCACCCTGTCAAAGCCTGAGGGAGTGTGTATTTTAAATGCTCCAGAGGATAAATCCTCGTCACCTCGTCTCGTGTGGGAAATAAATGGTCCATGTGCCGTATCTAATAACTAGAGAGACGTGATTATTGTCAACTCTAGCCCCGTATGGGGTTTTTATTAATTTGGCAATTTTATCGTTACAATTTAAATAGTCCATATCAGTCATCAGTTCAACCTGTAAAATATAGTCATCGCCATACAAGCCTCTCGCTCGTATGGTAAATCTTCCACCTCTTCACACAAGCTCCAAATGCTTATGTGGTATATGATGAAGTATGCCTATCTTCCAGAAGTATGCCATGTAATGTAGTTCAAAATTAATTGTTTCTATCCTATGGCGATGTTTATTAATTACACACATAATAACCAGCACTCCGCATCCAATGGCACTCACAGGAGTTGATATAATAATAAAATTGCGCATCCAACTCATTAAGGTTTACCTATTTGTCGGGCACGCAAATAAAATCTTTACTCAACAGCTATCCAATTTCCTGTTCAAACATATATAATGCACAAGTATATATTTCTAACTATTTTCTTATCAGTTCAATGTGTGATTTAATTGAATAAATTTGTTCTAGTTTTTATTGATGATATTCTAATCTTCTCTAAATCAAAGGCCGAAAAGGAACGAAGCCGAAAGTTGTTTAATAAATCAACTCAGCTTCCATTATTTTCACTACGGCTTAAGTTCTTCAACTTTTCAGTTTCTAAGAACTTTTCAAATTTTTCAAAAATTTGGCTAACACCCTAAATTTTCGAAAAATTTCGCCATAACCTCCACTGCACCGGGAGCAACAGGAAAATCCTGAAATTGCCATACAGGCCTTCTGATCTCAAAAAGAAAAAGAAAAAGCCAAGCGGCTAGCCAATAGGATCATAAAATCCTCATCACCCAAACAAAACAGTAAATTATGGTAAACATGTACCTATTTGTCGGGCAAACAAATTTTATTCTCTACTCTAGCCTCCTTGCTATGACCTGTTCAATGTAAGTACTTGTATATGCAAGCAAATGCGACCAATTTTCAATACAATTCAACATTTGATGCAATTAGGCATAATGGTTCAAAATTATCAAACAAATAAACAAACAACACAAACATCAATCAATTAGTGGATTAATGTTTCAAATTCATAATTTTGATACATATATACAGAAAATCATGTTTTTGATGCCAATTCACAACAAATAATCCTATATAAGTTTTGGTTCTCACACCAGTCTAATGGAAATATATAGATATCACACCTTCGAAACACGAACATAAATACTGATGACGTGGCCACATCATCAGAATTATCCCCGGGTGTCTAGAATGTGACTCTATATCTATCCTGTATATTAAAATTTCAAATATACGTTCATGACGCGTATACGCGAAATCTTTATATACTCGATTGTCCAAATTCAAAATAAATAAATATTCAAATATGTATAAAGCGATTTAAATTTTGAAAACAAAATTGTTTTCATTTGAAAAATATACTCTTCACACTCGTTCTAGGATATTACTGATCCTATCTCTAACGAGTCATTCTAATTGGATATTACTAATCCAATATCTGATGAATTATTTCGTATGGTTCTAACGTGTCTTGTTCTCGAGCTCTGTAAACCAAAGCTCTGATACCACTCTGAGATGACCCGAACTTCCCCGTGAAGGAAATCACGGATAGAATTGAGTACAAGATGAATCAGAACGTAGACAGAAGAACATTTCATTGTTATTACAACAATTCCATCAGATACAAGAATATACAAAGTATAAATGAATAAAATAGATTCGATGAATATGAGAGATTACAATAAATTACATAGTAGCGGAAAAATATACAAAACACAACTAGAAGAGATACACGGATACAGAGCTTTTCGGATATCGTTCCAGCTGTAAATCAGGACCCTATGAATATAAATCTGCAAAACCAAAACTACTAGCTGCCCGTGTCGAAAATAAGGGCACCCAGAGTTTAGGTTAAAACAATAAACTCCAGGTCATTCATGTGACTGGTGTGAGAACTAAAATAGTTATTTAAAACTTTACTTTAAAAGAGAGTAATTCAAGGGACCACGCCGTATAACACGGAACGGGTTTCCTTCCAAGAATACTAGTGCATATAACAAAACAGCGCAATGCTCTTTGGAAAAATGAAGCTATTATAAGACCAAGGTCCCATCACACAATGCAACGCAAGCTGGAGGATAGGGTTTTCCCTTATAATAGCCAAATAATGCTTGATACGTTTAAAACAAATCATTTGATACTATTATAAGTGTATAGTGTCAAAACATTTTCAATCATAAATATCAATCATAGGCGGCATGGGTACCATCTATCATGTCGCCGTACTAGTTCTACAATTAAAACCGCAATATCACGTATTGGAAATCAGATTTCCGTCATGAGTCGAGGCAAGGGTCAAGCTCCTCTCCGCGTTCGAGACACTCTAGCAAATGCCTCAGGACCCCACTATGATCCTTTGGAACCTCCAAGGTCGGTCCTCTCTTACTTTTGAGGATTAATTATTCCTGAACACACGTTTCCTGGTCCTTACAGACCTATATCCGAGGCGCCTCGTATCCAACAACCACACAGGTGAAAAGTATATAAATGTCAGGGCTGGTAGGTCACTGACACCACCATAGCTAGAAAGAAACGTCGTGCACTCCTTGGGTCCGTATCCCGTTTTTGACTCATACCGAGGTGTGAGGCTCGCGAATTCACGTTATACACAATGCTATGCCACACAGGCCGTGCTTTGATCATCAACCACAAGACTTTGCTTTTCAACAAAACCCTTGATCAATTGCCACTTACGCGTGCCACACCGGCAATTCACTCCATGCGACTGATGTCCATCGATATACAACCTCTGAGCTCGTATGTCTCAGAGAAGGGCGTTAAGCAAGAGAATAAATTCTCCGCCGCCAAACAGATGTATATTTAATAGATATCAATCAACACAGAATAAAATCCAATGTCAGACATACAATCCATCTACAAGTTCGTTCTGGGTCTGAACGAAACCGGAGGCACTTTCCTCGCACATCCATCCATCTCCAAGTACGTCTGGACGATCACCAACTGATTCCCTCATCTTGGGTGTACAGCCCAATCAAGATCATCAGTAATCATCCGAACGATGTGAAGACTTCCGGTCTTCAACCACCGTCTTCATCTTCGACATCTCGTCGAATCAGTTATTCAGAATGGGTATAAACCCGGCCTTTCTGAACAACCCACGTATATGATAAACAAATGTTACACAAACACAACAGACGCCTCATTCCAATTCAGAATATTCTTTTATTCACGAAATCACATTCTTAGGGAAAGGTTCCCATTAATTTTATCCAAGATAAATTCTTCTAAATTTATTCTTTAATCTTCCTTTGGATTTCATTTCAAACTAGTCGGGATTAGCGAACCACACCGAAGTAATTATTTATTTTATTTCCCAATCCCAACCTATTTATCTCATGGAGAAAATTGGTAATACTCCATATCTAACACCACGGTGCTAACGGTAAAATTAATTACCATTTCACGTTCAAATCTAATTAAAGATTTAACCATCGCCTTGGAGCAAAACTGGTGGTACTCCACTCTCGATCACCTTTCAGATTTGATAATTTAAATTATCAATTCCCATTTCAATCTAATTAAAGATTCATTAAAATTCCACTTAGTTTTAATCTTCTCAAAAATCAATATTCTGTCTTTAACTGGGTTAAAGAACCAATGTCATCTAAAACACGATTCACGACAAACCCAAATCACCTTTGATATTAAATACAAGGCTCTGAAGAGAAAATATATTGGCTTATATTCAATATCAAATTCTGAAACCAACAAATATCATATTGGAAATAACGATATAAAATATATCTTTCAAATTCCCATAAAAATATCTGTATAGTCGCGAAATCCAATATCGAAATATTCCAAAGACAATTTCGATTCAGATCCAGTCCAATTCACGTATTAGGAATATTTATTATTTTTTTAAAATCACTTTCAAATTCAATTTATTTATTTCAAAAATAGATTGATTTTAATTCTAGTTCAAAACTAGTTCATTTCGATAAAAATCTATTTTTATATTTTCAAATGTGGGATTCTTCAGCCCAATTTTTCCCAAATCATTTCTTATGATTTTACACAAATTATAGATATTTTTAATAATTTTATCAAGGCCCGTACAGTCGATTTCCATCAACGGCCATCGAACTGCACTTACAACGACCTTTTCCAAATTTGATTTGGAGATCATTCCCAATCCAACCGTTAGATTTCAAATTTCTAATATTCATTGGAAAGCTCTTTTCGATACGAACCCAATGTTTCCGGTTTTAGGAGAATCCGACGGTCGGATCTCCCGCAATGTCAATTCGAAGTCAATGGTCGAAATTCACGAACTACCGCGGTGCCGCGCGTTCTATTCAGGCCATTATATATATAATATATATATTATATATATTTCGTCGATTTCCTTTTAAAACGTATTTTGTAAATCGTTTTAAATTCGTTTTCAAACAATTTCAACTCTATATTCAATTTCTAATCAAAATTGAATATTTCATATCATTCCTATATAAATGATAATATTTTCAAAATGTTATATTTTGAAATCTCTATCTTTTCTATATTCATTATAAAAACGAATATAATCCATATAAATATCGTTCACGTCAAAATAGTGCAACTCTAATCAACACGGCTTTATATATTTCAATAAATTCGTTATTCTATTCAACAAATGAATGTATTCTATTCAACACATGAATCTACATTTCTTTCAACACACGACTAATCTCAACACATGAGTACTGTCAACACACGACTATTTTTGTTATGTAAAATATTTTATAAAACTATGGTATCTACCGTTTGATTTTTCAATTAGACTCCTACTGTAAAGTAGTTCTAATTTTAAATGTGATAAAGAGGTAAATTTTATTATTAAAATATTTTACTCAACACATGAATATTTTTATATTCAACACATGAATTTCCTTTTTTTAATTTTCATTATTTTCCCAATTGGAATGAGGCCCAATTAATTACCATATAACGTTAATTATATGGATTCCATACAACACATGTATATAATAGCAACGATAAACAATCAACCATCATCCAACGTGCACCACACAACTGCATAAGCATCAAATATAAACAATCAACGCTTACACAGCCTGTCGACCAATCGATCGACATACAATTAAATAATTGGGATTAGTGTACGCCAAATATCATCCCAACACCCGTGTGGGGTTTCAAATCAACAAACACTGAATATTATTTGTGCAGTTGGGCGATGTGTAAAATTTATCATCCCAATCAATATTAGTCAAATCAGTGTATATAAACAAATCGGCCGATTTGTTTATAAATATTTATTTATTCACATTCACGTTAAAAATTATATTTTTAACGATGAAATATTTTTAACGCTAAAATATTTTTAACTATATAAATGTTTTATTTCCTTTCAACACAAGAATATTTTATTATTCAATCATTCCACAACACAATCAATTTTTACAACACACAATTAAACAAACAAGCCGTCCATGGTCTGTGGACGACGGGTGTCGGGTGCTGCTAAGCACCGTCTGCATCCTAGTATATATATAGAACTAGAAAAAGAAATTTAAAGTGAGAAGTTCTCATCGACTAGCTAAACCCAATCCCTCGACTCTTCTTACGTAGAAGTCTTCGTCGCTCTCGCCTTTTGTCCCTTTCGTTGCCCGTAGCCACTACATATATAAAAATCACATTTTTATATTGTAGCTATGTATATAAAAATCATATTTTTATAATTACTCCATATGGATAAAATTCCATTTTTACATCGCTACCATATGGATAAAAATTCTATTTTTACATCGCTATTATATAGATAAAAATTCTATTTTTCCATCGCTACTATATAGATAAAAATTCTATTTTTACACCG
Organism: Allium sativum; assembly: GCA_030737875.1. Taxonomy (NCBI): domain Eukaryota; kingdom Viridiplantae; phylum Streptophyta; class Magnoliopsida; order Asparagales; family Amaryllidaceae; genus Allium; species Allium sativum. The sequence continues at coordinate 282,997,510 of CM060915.1, forward strand.
CTATTATATAGATAAAAATTCTATTTTTCCATCGCTACTATATAGATAAAAATTCTATTTTTACACCGCTACTATATAGATAAAAATTCTATTTTTCCATCACTACTATATAGATAAAACTTCTATTTTTACACCACTACTATATAGATAAAAATTCTATTTTTCCATTGCTACTATATAGATAAAAATTCTATTTTTCCATCGCTACTATATAGATAAAAATTCTATTTTTCCATCGCTACTATATAGATAAAAATTCTATTTTTACATTGCTATTATATAGATAAAAATTCTATTTTTCCATCGCTACTATATAGATAAAAATTCTATTTTTACACCGCTATTATATAGATAAAAATTCTATTTTTCCATCGCTACTATATAGATAAAAATTCTATTTTTACACCGCTACTATATAGATAAAAATTCTATTTTTCCGTCGCTACTATATAGATAAAAATTCTATTTTTACACCGCTACTATATAGATAAAAATTCTATTTTTACACCGCTACTATATAGATAAAAATTCTATTTTTCCATCGCTACTATATAGATAAAAATTCTATTTTTGCACCGCTATTATATAGATGAAAATTCTATTTTTCCATCGCTACTATATAGATAAAAATTCTATTTTTACTCCACTATTATATAGATAAAAATTCTAATTTTACATCGCTATTATATAGATAAAAATTCTATTTTTCCATCGCTACTTTATAGATAAAAATTCTATTTTTACATCGCTATTATATAGATAAAAAATCTATTTTTACATCGCTATTATATAGATAAAAATTCTATTTTTACATCGATATTCATATAATAAAGATTATATTTTTATCACGCTATTCTTCATATAAAGATTTCCCCCTTTCAAATATAAAGATTTCGCCTTTCCAAATATAAAGATTTCGCCATTTCAAATATAAAGATTTCGCCTTTTCAAATATAAAGATTTTATTTTTATATTTTCAATTATATAGAAATTTTATTTTCAATACACTACTTATATAAAAATAGTATTTTTATATCTTCTACTATATAAAGGTTATATTTTTAATACTCTACACAAGTAAAAATTATATTTTTGATTCACTACATATATAAAGATCAAATTTTTATTTTTCATACTATATAAAAGATTATATTTTTCTCCTTCTACAATATAAAGGGTTATATTTTTATCCTTCTACAATATAAAAGGTTATATTTTTATCCTTCTACAATATAAAATAAAACTGAAATTAAATTAAAATTCACCTTCAAAACTGAAGAGGGGATTCGCGAAGTGGGGGCGTCGGTTTGCAGCAGGAGAGAGAAGGAGGGAAGAACGGAGGAAGTGGGAGGAACAGGGAAGAGGAGGGGGGATCGGGTTCGATGAAGGAGGAGGGGGGAGAGGCTGCGCGCAGGTGGGTGGCTTAGGGTTTAGGGGGGGCGGCGACTTCCTGTTGGGTGCGTTCCAGGCGGAGGAGATGAAGGCGAGAGAGGAGGAGAAGGAGGAAGAAGAGGAGGGGGAGCTCGAGGAGGAGGCGCGGTGGCCCGAGGCGTAGGCGGGGTAGCGATAGTTTAGGTTTTTTTTTCTACTGATCGAATGAAGAACCGGGGGGGGGGGGGGGGGGCAGAGGAATTAAAGGAGATGGAAGGGGGGAATATTTTTATATTATATTATATTTTATTTCAAAAAGTTGACTTTTAATTTCGACTTCTAAACGAGGCCCACCGCCTGTCGTCCATAGCGTTTTATCCCCATTCCGAACACAATGGGATATGTATCGCAGGCCAATTCGACCGTTACAATCAGTTTTCGTCAAAATCAACATATAACTCTATATATTGAATTTGAACGCACATTTCAATTTACCGGGGTCACATACAAACTCTAAAAATTCAAAAAAATATTTTCTAGCTTCGTATTGACGATACGGTCCTAACAAAACTAATTTCGACGAATTCTGAGACCGTTGGAAAAATGGCCATTTTCCAGTCGATTAAAATCAACTGAAACTGGTCAAATGCGTTTTCCCTTGCCACGCTCACATATTGATTCGAAAAATTATAAAATTTGGAATCTAGCAATAATTTGACATCACGAATCCAACAAAAGTGGTTTCGTCGAAATCCGAAGTCGTTTGCAAAATGGCTATTTTTAAGGGCCTGAATTTCATAGCGACTATTCAGAATTTTCACTGGACATATCTTTTGATTCCCGCTATGAAATCTTGATTTTTCGGATTCGTTGGAAAGATATTCCCAATTAGATCGTATTATTTTTGGTTTCACTAAAATCCGGTTTATTTTGCACCCGGTACATTCAATTGAAGTTTGAAATCGAATTATCGAACTACCACGCCATTTTCAATTACTTTTATAATTATATATAATTATTTATATTCTAACAACGACGTATATAAATATATACGTTCGAATTCTATTCAAATTAAATTTTTCGTCGTTATTATTTAAAATAATTCATTTTAAATGTTCAAAATTCGCTAAAATTGCCAAAATAAAAATTTTAAACTGGCTCGCATTTCCGGGTTGTTACAATCTCCCCCACTTAAAACTTTTCATCCCCGAAAAGAACGAAGTTGAAAGTGGTTTGATTAATCAACTCTACGTTCGATCTGGCTTCCATTCTCCAACTTTTCAGTTTCTGAGAATTTTCAAATTCTTCAAAAATTTGGCTAACACCCGGAATTTTCGAAAAATTTCGCCATAACCTCCTTTGTACGGGGAGAGGTTTGGAAATTTATTGGGCCGTATTAGGTACCCAATAAATCCTAATAAGTATACACATATTTATAGTGATATATTCTAGTGTTTACAGGGGAGCGTGTATTGATAATAACTCCAGAGAATAAATTATCGTCACCCTGTCAAAGCCTGAGGGAGTGTGTATTTTAAATGCTCCAGAGGATAAATCCTCGTCACCTCGTCCCGTGTGGGAAATAAATAGTCCATGTGCCGTATCTAATAACTAGAGAGACGTGATTATTGTCAACTCTAGACCCGTGTACGGTTTTTATTAATCTGGCAATTTTATCGTTACAATTTAAATAGTCCATATCAGTCATCAGTTCAACCTGTAAAATATAGTCATCGCCATACAAGCCTCTCGCTCGTATGGTAAATCTTCCATCTCGTCACACAAGCTCCAAATGCTTATGTGGTATATGATGAAGTATGCCTATCTTCCAGAAGTATCCCATGTAATGTAGTTGAAAATTAATTGTTGCTATCCTATGGCGACGTTTATTAATTACACACATAATAACCAGCACTCCGCATCCAATGGCACTCACAGGAGTTGATATAATAATAAAAGTGCGCATCCAACTCATTAAGGTTTACCTATTTGTCGGGCACGCAAATAAAATCTTTACTCAACAGCTATCCAATTTCCTGTTCAAACATATATAATGCACAAGTATATATTTCTAACTATTTTCTTATCAGTTCAATGTGTGATTTAATTGAATAAATTTGTTCTGGTTTTTATTGATGATATTCTAATCTTCTCTAAATCAAAGGCCGAAAAGGAACATAACAATGGAAATCGAAAAGGAACGAAGCCGAAAGTTGTTTAACAAATCAACTCAACTTCCATTATTTTGACTACGGCTTAAGTTCTTCAACTTTTCAGTTTCTAAGAACTTTTCAAATTTTTCAAAAATTTGGCTAACACCCTAAATTTTCGAAAAAATTTGCCATAACCTCCCCTGCACCGGGAGCAACGGGAAAATCCCGAAATTGCCATACAGGCCTTCTGATCTCAAAAAGAAAAAGAAAAAGCCAAGCGGCTAGCCAATAGGCTCATAAAATCCTCATCACCCAAACAAAACAGTAAATTATGGTAAACATGTACCTATTTGTCGGACAAACAAATTTTATTCTCTGCTCTAGCCTCGTTGCTATGACCTGTTCAATGTAAGTACTTGTATATGCAAGAAAATGCGACCAATTTTCAATATAATTCAACATTTGATGCAATTAGGCATAATGGTTCAAAATTATCAAACAAATAAACAAACAACACAAACATCAATCAGTTAGTGGATTAATGTTTCAAATTCATAATTTTGATACATATATACAGAAAATCATGTTTTTGATGCCAATTCACAACAAATAATCCTATATAAGTTTTGGTTCTCACACCAGTCTAATGGAAATATATAGATATCACACCTTCGAAACACGAACATAAATACTGATGATGTGGCCATATCATCAGAATTATCCCCAGGTGTTTAGAATGTGACTCTATATCTATCCAGTATATTAAAATTTCGAATATACGTTCATGACGCGTATACGCGAAATCTTTATATACTCGATTGTCCAAATTCAAAATAAATAAATATTCAAATACGTATAAAGCGATTTAAATTTTAAAAACAAAATTGCTTTCATTTGAAAAATATACTCTTCACACTCGTTCTAGGATACAACTGATCCTTTCTCTAACGAGTCATTCTAATTGGATATTACTAATCCAATATCTAATGAATTATTTCGTATGGTTCTAACGTGTCTTGTTCTCGAGCTCTGTAAACCAAAGCTCTGATACCACTCTGAGACGACCCGAACTTCCCCGTGAAGGAAATAACGGATAGAATTGAGTACAAGACGAATCGGAACGTAGACAGAAGAACATTTCATTGTTATTACAACAATTCCATCAGATACAAGAATATACAAAGTACAAATGAATAAAATACATTCGATGAATATCAGAGATTACAATAAATTACATAGCAGCGGAAAAATATACAAAACACAGCTAGAAGAAATACACGGATACAGAGCTTTCCGGATATCGTTCCAGCTGTAAATCAGGACCCTGTGAATATAAATCTGCAAAACCAAAACTACTAGCTGCCCGTGTCGAAAATAGGGGCACCCAGAGTTTAGGTTAAAACAATAAACTCCAGATCAGTCATGTGACTGGTGTGAGAACTAAAATAGTTATTTAAAAGTTTACTTTAAAAGAGAGTAATTCAAGGGACCACGCCGTATAACACGGAACGGGTTTCCTCCCAAGAATACTAGTGTATATAACAAAACAACACAATGCTCTTTGGAAAAATGAAGCTATTATAAGACCCAGGTCCCATCACACAATGCAACGCAAGCCGAAGGATAGGGTTTTCCCTTATAATAGCCAAATAATGCTTGATACGTTTAAAACAAATCATTTGATACTATTATAAGTGTATAGTGTCAAAACATTTTCAATCATAAATATTAATCATAGGCGGCATGGGTACCATCTATCATGTCGCCGTACTAGTTTTACAATTAAAACCGCAATATCACGTATTGGAAATCGGATTTCCGTCATTAGTCGAGGCAAGGGGCAAGCTTCTATCCGCGTTCGAGACACTCTAGCAAATGCCTCAGGACCCCACTATGATCCTTTGGAACCTCCAAGGCCGGTCCTCTCTTACTTTTGAGGATTAATTATTCCTGAACACACGTTTCCCGGTCCTTACATACCTATATCCAAGGCGCCTCGTATCCAACAACCACACAGGTGAAAAGTATATAAATGTCAGGGCTGGTAGGTCACTGACACCACCATAGCTAGAAAGAAACGTCGTGCACTCCTTGGGTCTGAATCCCGTTTTTGACTCATACCGAGGTGTGAGGCTCGCGAATTCACGTTATACACAAAGCTACGCCACACAGGTCGTGCTTTGATCATCAACCACAAGACTTTGCTTTTCAACAAAAGCCTTGATCAATTGCCACTTACGCGTGCCACACTAGCAATTCACTCCATGCGACTGATGTCCATCGATATACAACCTCTGAGCTCGTACGTCTCAGAGAAGGGCGTTAAGTAAGAGAATAAATTCTCCGCCGCCAAACAGATGTATATTTAATAGAGATCAATCAACAAAGAATAAAATCCAATGTCAGACACACAATCCATTTACAAGTTCGTTCTGGGTCTGAACGAAACCGGAGGCACTTTCCTCGCACATCCATCCATCTCCAAGTACGTCTGGACGATCACCAACTGATTCCCTCATCTAGGGTGTACAGCCCAATCAAAATCATCAGTAATCACCCAAACGATGTGAAGACTTTCAGTCTTCAACCACCGTCTTCATCTTCGACATCTCGTCGAATCGGTTATTCAGAATGGGTATAAACCCGGCCTTTCTGAACAACCCACGTATATGATAAACAAATGTTACACAAACACAACAGACGCCTCATTCCAATTCAGAATATTCTTTTATTCACGAAATCACATTCTTAGGGAAAGGTTCCCATTAATTTTATCCAAGATAAATTCTTCTAAATTTATTCTTTAATCTTCCTTTGGATATCATTTCAAACTAGTCGGGATTAGCGAACCACACCGAAGTAATTATTTATTTTATTTCCCAATCCCAACCTATTTATCCCATGGATAAAACTGGTAATACTCCATATCTAACACCACGGTGCTAACGGTAAAATTAATTACCATTTCACGTTCAAATCTAATTAAAGATTTAACCATCGCCTTGGAGCAAAACTGGTGGTACTCCACTCTCGATCACCTTTTAGATTTGATAATTTAAATTATCAATTCCCATTTCAATCTAATTAAAGATTCATTAAAATTCCACTTAGTTTTAATCTTCTCGAAAATCAATATTCTGTCTTTAACTGGGTTAAAGAACCAATGTCATTTAAAACACGATTCACGACAAACCCAAATCACATTTGATATTAAATACAAGGCTCTGAAGAGAAAATATATCGGCTTATATTCAATATCAAATTCTGAAACCAACAAATATCGTATTGGAAATAACGATATAAAAGATATCTTTTAAATTCCCATAACAATATCTGTATAGTCACGAAATCCAATATCGAAATATTCCAAAGACAATTTCGATTCAGATCCAGTCCAATTCACGTATTGGGAATACTGATTATGTTTTTTAAAATCACTTTCAAATTCAATTTATTTATTTCAAAAATAGATTGATTTTAATTCTAGTTCAAAACTAGTTCATTTCGATAAAAATATATTTTTATCTTTTCAAATGTGGGATTCTTCAGCCCAATTTTTCCCAAATCATTTCTTATTATTTTACACAAATTATAGATATTTTTAATAATTTTATCAAGGCCCGTACAGTCGATTTCCATCAACGGCCATCGAACTGCACTTACAGCGACCTTTTCCAAATTTGATTTGGAGATCATTCCCAATCCAACCGTTAGATTTCAAATTTCTAATATTCATTGGAAAGCTCTTTTCGATACGAACCCAACGTTTCCGGTTTTAGGAGAATCCGACGGTCGGATCTCCCGCAATGTCAATTCGAAGTCAATGGTCGAAATTCACGAACTACCGCGGCGCCGCGCGTTCTATTCAGGCCATTATATATATAATATATATATATATTATATATATATCGTCGATTTCCTTTTAAAACGTATTTTATAAATCGTTTTAAATTCGTTTTCAAACAATTTCAACTCTATATTCAATTTCTAATAAAAATTGAATATTTCATATCATTCCTATATAAATGATAATATTTTAAAAATGTTATATTTTGAAATCACTATCTTTTCTATATTCATTATAAAAACGAATATAATCCATATAAATATCGTTCACGTCAAAATAGCGCAACTCTAATCAACACGGCTTTATATATTTCAATAAATTCGTTATTCTATTCAACAAATGAATGTATTCTATTCAACACATGAATCTAAATTTCTTTCAACACACGACTAATCTCAACACATGAGTACTGTCAACACACGACTATTTTTGTTATGTAAAATATTTTATAAAACTATGGTATCTACCGTTTGATTTTTCAATTAGACTCCTACTGTAAAGTAGTTCTAATTTTAAATGTGATAAAGAGGTCATTTTTATTATTAAATATTTTACTCAACACATGAATATTTTTATATTCAACACTTGAATTTCCTTTTATAATATTCATTATTTTCCCAATTGGAATGAGGCCCAATCAATTACCATATAACGTTAATTATATGGATTCCATACAACACATGTATATAATAGCAACGATAAACAATCAACCATCATCCAACGTGCACCACACAACTGCATAAGCATCAAATATAAACAATCAACGCTTACACAGCCTGTCGACCAATAGTTCGACACACAATTAATTAATTGGGATTAGTGTACGCCAAATATCATCCCAACACCCGTGTGGGGTTTCAAATCAACAAACACTGAATATTATTTGTGTAGTTGGGCGATGTGTGAAATTTATCATCCCAATCAATATCAGTCAAATCAGTGTATATAAACAAATCGACCGATTTGTTTATAAATATTTATTTATTCACATTCACGTTAAAAATTATATTTTTAACGATGAAATATTTTTAACGATAAAATATTTTTAACTATATAAATATTTTATTTCCTTTCAACACAAGAATATTTTATTATTCAATCATTCCACAACACAATCAATTTTTACAACACATCAATCAAACAAACAAGTCGTCCATGGTCTGTTGACGACGGGTGTCGGGTGCTGCTAAGCACCATCTGCATCCTAGTATATATATAGAACTAGAAAAAGAAATTTAAAGTGAGAAGTTCTCACCGACTAGCTAATCCCAATCCCTCGACTCTTCTTACGTAAAAGTCTTCGTCGTTCTCGCCTTTTGTCCCTTTCGTTGCCCGTAGCCACTACATATATAAAAATCACATTTTTATATTGTTGCCATGTATATAAAAATCATATTTTTATAATTACTCCATATGGATTAAAATTCCATTTTTACATCGCTACTATATGGATAAAAATTCTAGTTTTACATCGCTATTATATAGATAAAAATTCTATTTTTCCATCGCTACTATATAGATAAAAATTCTATTTTTACACCGCTATTATATAGATAAAAATTCTATTTTTCCATCGCTACTATATAGATAAAAATTCTATTTTTACACCGCTACTATATAGATAAAAATTCTATTTTTCCATCGCTACTATATAGATAAAAATTCTATTTTTCCATCGCTACAATATAGATAATAATTCTATTTTTACATCGCTACTATATAGATTAAAATTCTATTTTTCCATTGCTACTATATAGATAAAAAATTCTATTTTTCCATCGCTACTATATAGATTAAAATTCTATTTTTACATCACTATTATATAGATAAAAATTCTATTTTTCCATCGCTACTATATAGATAAAAATTCTATTTTTACACCGCTATTATATAGATAAAAATTCTATTTTTCCATCGCTACTATATAGATAAAAATTCTATTTTTACACCACTACTATATAGATAAAAATTCTATTTTTCCATCGCTACTATATAGATAAAAATTCTATTTTTACACCGCTACTATATAGATAAAAATTCTATTTTTACACAGCTACAATATAGATAAAAATTCTATTTTTCCATCGCTACTATATAGATAAAAATTCTATTTTTACACCGCTATTATATAGATAAAAATCCTATTTTTCCATCGCTACTATATACATAAAAATTCTATTTTTACACCGCTATTATATAGATAAAAATTCTATTTTTACATCGCTATTATATAGATAAAAATTCTATTTTTCCATCGCTACTATATACATAAAAATTCTGTTTTTACATCGCTATTATATAGATAAAAATTCTATTTTTACATCGCTATTATATAGATAAAAAATTTATTTTTACATCGATATTCATATAATAAAGATTATATTTTTATCACGCTATTCTTCATATAAAGATTTCCCCCTTTCAAATATAAAGATTTCGCCTTTTCAAATATAAAGATTTCGCCTTTTCAAATATAAAGATTTTATTTTTATATTCTCTATTATATAGAAATTTATTTTCAATACACTACTTATATAAAAATAGTATTTTTATATCTTCTACTATATAAAGGGCATATTTTTAATACTCTACACAAGTAAAAATCATATTTTTGATTCACTACATATATAAAGATCAAATTTTTATTCTTCATACTATATAAAAGATTATATTTTTCTCCTTCTACAATATAAAAGGTTATATTTTTATCCTACTACAATATAAAAGGTTATATTTTTATCCTTCTACAATATAAATTAAAACTGAAATTAAATTAAAATTCACCTTCGAAACTGAAGAGGGGGTTCGCGAAGTGGGGGCGTCGGTTTGCAGCAGGAGAGAGAAGGAGGGAAGAACGGAGGAAGTGGGAGGAGCAGGGAAGAGGAGGGGGATCGGGCTCGATGAAGGAGGAGGGGGGGAGAGGCTGCGCGCAGGTGGGTGGCTTAGTGTTTAGGGGGGGCGGCGGCTTCCTGTTGGGTGCGTTCCAGGCGGAGGAGATGAAGGCGAGAGAGGAGGAGAAGGAGGAAGAAGAGGAGGGGGAGCTCGAGGAGGAGGCGCGGTGGCCCGAGGCGCAGGCGGCGTCGCGATAGTTAGGGTTTTTTTTTCTGCTGATCGAATGAAGAACTGGGGAGGGGGCAGAGGAATTAAAGGAGATGGAAGGGGGAATATTTTTATATTTTATTTTATTTGATTTCAAAAAGTTGACTTTTAATTTCGACCTCTAAACAAGGCCCACCGCCTGTCGTCCATAGCGTTTTACCCCCATTCCGAACACAATGGGATATGTATCGCAGGCCAATTCGACCGTTACAATCAGTTTTCGTCAAAATCAACATATAACTCTATATATTGAATTTGAACACACATTTCAATTTACCGGGGTCACATACGAACTCTTAAAATTCCAGAAAAATATTTTCCAGCTTCGTATTGATGATACGGTCCTAACAAAACTAATTTCGTCGAATTCTGAGACCGTTGGAAAAATGGCCATTTTCCAGTCGATTAAAATCAACTAAAACTGGTCAAACGCGTTTTCCCTTGCCACGCTCACATATTGATTCGAAAAATTATAAAATTTGGAATCTAGTAATAATTTGACATCACGGATCCAACAAAAGTGGTTTCGTCGAAATTTGAGGTCGTTTGCAAAATGGTTATTTTTAAGGGCCTGAATTTCATAGCGACTATTCAGAATTTTCAACTGGACATATCTTTTGATTCCCGCTATGAAATCTTGATTTTTCAGATTCGTTGGAAAGATATTCCCAATTAGATCCTATTATTTTTGGTTTCACTAAAATCCGGTTTATTTTGCACCCGGTACATTCAATTGAAGTTTGAAATCGAATTATCGAACTACCGCGCCATTTTCAATTCCTTTTATAATTATATATAATTATTTATATTCTAACGACGACGTATATAAATATATACGTTCGAATTATATTCAAATTAAATTTTTCGTCGTTATTATTTGAAATAATTTATTTTAAATGTTCAAAATTCGCTAAAATTGCCAAAATAAAAAAATTTAACTGGCTCGCATTTCCGGGTTGTTACAGAGGGGGTCAGAACACAAGTTCTGGTGACTGGATTTAAACTATACATTTTGGATAATCCTACATATACCATTCAATCACATTTTCTTATTTATTAGGTTACTTGAGTTAACAACACACAAGGCTTACACACACGTCGTACCCATTTATTTTCCAGTGGATTAACCTAATACGGTATATATGTAGTTACCCCTTCCCCCAATATTTAGGTATACCCCATGGTACCCCACTCGCACAGTCTCCACCGTAATGCCGTAGAAATGAACGCAGCTCCTCATCTTACGCCGAAGTGACGTACGGATCTCTACATAACAATGTTACGTTCCACATATATCTGTCATTACAATGCTACATTAGCGTCCGGACTGCCACCTTCGACCGAATCAGATTCCACACCAGAGTAATGCCCTCAAGTCTACGATAACCATCCAGATCAGACATGCATGTATCTAGACTTTCCCATGTATGTATCGTCAATCGTATTTGATGCCTTAACCGCACATAATGTGCATCGAGTTCCGTGAAAGGGCTATACAAGAAACACGGAACTCGGTTGGGAGCTTTTCCATATCTGTATAGGTCCGCCTTTAAGGGCCTCAAAATACAAATATCCCTCGAGTCTGTTTTTTTACATAGTGCCTATAGCCCCACCCCGGCCCCTCCCTCAACTAGTAAAGACTACAAGAGCTAAGAGACTTTCCCATAACAAACAATCTAAACATCCAGTTGGTGTCTCCACTCGACCACTGTACCTCGATAGCGAATGGTGAATGGTCTATTGGGTTTATCTCTAGTTTTTTCGCATCCCCTGGCTGCCGATGACGGGTACCCGACAATCTACTATCCTTGTTGGTCCTGACCTTTGCCTGCTAGTTGAGGCTACCACCGAATCACCCTAGTGGCACCTCGTCACAACATTCTGGCTGCAACACTACTTTTGCAGTCAAGGCCCACCCACCTGGTAGTAACGCGCAGTCCTAACCTCTGCGAGCACAGTCTAAATATCTACCACTGCATAGAGGACTACCAAGAGCAACTTACATATCTCAGGAATCCGCGTGCTTCCTCTTCCAGTCCTTCGGAGCTGGCAGAATAATAAAATGAACGTGCGCTCCTCTCGTGTTTTATGACCCGTTGGGTTATTCACCCTCAAACGTGCGGACTGGTCCAAGCACCTCACTTTAGTATGTTATTAGAACTTATGTCTAAACATTCTTTTATGCGCTTGCTTTACCTCATCAGGTTTCCATTTAACTTGGTTATTCCCGTCCACGTTGATTTCTTATTCAATTTACCAAGTTCCTCTTGCTTATTAATTTCAGTCTTATAACTTAACCAATTTGAGCCCATTAGTAAGCCCACGACATGTTATTCTCTAGATTGTGATCCAAGATCTGTAATCCACAATCCCTTTATATTCTTGTTGATTTCAAAGTTACAATAACATGTTCTACTTAATACGTAATTAAGTATATCTCAATTCACATGTTTTCTATTTAACATTTTTGTCGTTATTTACGATTAAATATAACTTATTTCATTTCATAAGTTTGCCTCGTTTTTTCTTATTTTATCATAATTCCATCTTACATTGTCATTACAACTTATCGTTGTTTACTTATTAACTTAGTTATCTTAACTAAGGTTCACTAATAAGTCTCCTTTACATTTATTATAACCTATGTTATAATTTCATCTTGCCCCTAAGACAAGCCTTAGCATGTTATTCTTATCAGCAGATTTCAGATTTCCAAGTTTATAGATTACTTAATTTATAATTAAGTACAACTTCTTACATTTCATAAGCTTTCCTCCTTTTCTATACTTATTACAAACAACTAGTTTTAGGTTTCCTTATTTATTGATTACTTAATTTACAATTAAGTGTCACTTGTCTCATTTCACCAATTATCTCATTTCCTTATGAGTTTATTATAACCTAAGTTATAATCTTCACTTGTCTTTATGACAAGTCTACCTATTATATGACATTCTCATTAATGTAATTAATTTATAAAATGTTATTATCATTCCCTTCCTTTTACTGTCGTATCTTCTATTCAATTCCGTTTATTTCCATTAATTACAATTAATGTTGTTTATCAGTCCTCCTATTTACATATATTTACATATATACTTGTGGATGCTGGATTTGTCGGAACGGTTCTGGGCAGACTTCTACCACAAGTTGACTTAACCTCGTGTCTTAGCACCACTACATGTTTAATTATGCACTTAGACCCCTCACATTATATTTCCCACTAGTGGATGCTAGAAATGTCAGGTAGTTACGGGCAGACTTCTACCACAAGTGTAATCTAACCTCGTGTATAAGCGCGGTTACAGTTTCCTGTTTACTATAAATATCCTATATTTTACATGCTATCATATTAAGCCCATTTTATGTCGCATGTTCTTTCTAACATACAATAAATTCTATTCTAACATGTAATCGTCTAATCATGTAATTGTTCAAATCAAACAAATTAAGATATAATTTTCTCAATTTCTACAATTAATGGTCCAGGTACATAAATGTCACAAGTTAACATGGAATTGAAACAATAGTAATTGCTTCACATATTTTGATAAGTTTATATTTCAACATATGAACATTTTAGCACATTAAGCACTTCAACATATGAATTTCCCCAACATATTAATATCTTAACATATTAATATTCCAACATATCATAATAGCATTTCGTCACTTTAATCATTCTAACTTATGTTTAACATTTCAACATATCATATTTCAACATGTCATTTTAACGGGGAATGTAAAACGATAATATATCATTATCAAAAATGATATAACTTAAATCCACTCACCTAATTTGCTTTCCAAATCTTGGATCTGGTCCGGATCTAGCATTCCATGGTTTTCCCGTAATTGGATTCAGAACCTAACAACCATGGATTCATAATTTTTACTAAAAGAAAAGGGGAAGAAAGAAGAAGAAAATTAAATAGACCAGATCTAGAAAATTATCTTACTTCGAATATGATTACGAACACCTTCTAATTAATATTCATTCTTTTCCTCCAGAACTTGATTCAAAATTTTCCTAAACTAATTATCTTATTTTTCTAAAGAGATTTGATGAGGAGAAAGAATGGCATAGCTTAGACGTTGTCTCAGAGAATGTGAGATTTAGGCTAGGCTCTACTAGGCTATTTATAGGTGTTTAGGATCTTATCGTACATGCAGCGCTGAGTCAGCATTGAACATTATTAAGAAAATAGTCCAGATTCATTGATGAATCTGGCTAGATCTGGGGGGTGTTGACCCCCCGGGTCCCATGAGCCGTTTTGGCGTAGAAGTTTGAATATCGAATGTTTGAATTTTCTGGAATTTGTCTAACTGTTATATTCACGTGTAATTTTCTTATACGTATACAATTCTTCTAACGACCATTTTATGCATATATATATATATATATGCGCACAACTTTTGTTTCATTTTCAAAATTCAAACGGTGTTGCACCGTTATTTGATTCTTGCCATATTTCATTAATTGTAGCCTTATCTTGAATTTTATCTCGTGTATATATATATACTTCTGCACATATATACATATATATTCTCATATATATATACACACACACACATATTTTCTTTACTTCCTTATATGTATATTTTTCCTTATATGTGTGTTTATACATATTTCCTCTCATGAACATGTGTTATTTCAGCCGTTTCCTTAAAACAAAAATTTGACGGCAACGGGGATCAAACTCTGTACCTCTTATATGCAAGTCACATGCTCTAACCAACTGGGCTTCTAAGGCTATTGTTAACATGGCTTAGAACAATGGTAGGTATTGTTCTCTTCCGATTCCTCTTTTTCATGTTTGTTACGATATTTCATTTAAACCGTTGCATGAATCTTTTTCTTCTATTTCTCTTTTATTATTAATGCATAATCAGTGCATGCAACATGTTTACACCGCATGCAACCAATCTTTTCTTTCTTTTAATGCATGCATTACATTTTTATTTTATTCTTCATATATACATTTATGTTTGTGCGTATATATGCATTATTTAATTATTAAATTATAGTAAAATGCGGGGTGTTACACACACAAATGGATGGACTAGGCAAGATCCTGGTTTTCTTTCAGCCTTAATACGATCGTTAAGGGTCGTCGGTTTTCTGGCCATTTTATAACATGGCCCAGCGTGACCATTGCCTTCCATATTTCTATATATTGGACTTCTATACATTATTCTATAGAAGATCTAGAATTCACCTTTCTTTATCAAGAAAGATATGTTCTGGGGGGCAAAGTGTTGACCAACTTT
The DNA here is from genome assembly GCA_030737875.1 of Allium sativum. NCBI lineage: Eukaryota > Viridiplantae > Streptophyta > Magnoliopsida > Asparagales > Amaryllidaceae > Allium > Allium sativum. Next base: position 283,013,251 of record CM060915.1, read on the forward strand.
TTGGCAAAAAGTGTTGACCAACTTTTTGGCAAAAACTATCATAACTCAAGTTCTTATTAAAGTTGGACCATCTCCCTACTGGATCAATCTTCATCTGGATTGGCCAGATCTTGGTTCGACCCAAACCAAATGTGTCTCAAGCAGAAACACTCTTCTTCAAGCATGGTTCAGAGTCCAAGGATCGGGTCGATCGATCTGGCAAATTGACCTTGAAGACATTGAACCAGACCTTACACTACACAACAAAGCCCGATTCTCAAGGCTACTTTATCAGTCAAACCAGACCTATTCAACTTCTCTGGCTCCAAGTTCCAAGGTCCACGTGTACCTTGATTATCGAGAAGAATTATTCCCGAATAGGAGACCATGTCCTGATGCCTGCAGTAGATATTTCGGATCGCGCGACACGTGGTCGAGCCATGATCGGATAACCTCTACGTAGCACATCGACCGACCTGCATTTTTGCCTATAAATACTTCCATGAATGGAAAGAGGAGGATATTCTTTCTGAAAAGTTCATGGTTGGCTTTTTAAAAATATCTCGGCGTACACTTCGATCGGACAACATTGTAACACAAGGTTTTTTGTGAATAATCCACTTCTTTCTCTTCCTTCTTTCAATCATAGCAAGTGTAACTTGCAATCGACAATATAAACAATGATTATAAAGTAGACGTAGGCTTGGTTTAAGTCGAACCACTATACAAATTGTTTTGTGTCTCTGTGTTTACTTCTTTTCTTGTATTATGTGATTGTGAATTTTGTGATTTTTGTGTAGATTACACACTATGGGGGTTGACTGTCATTAAGCCAACTTTTGATGTCAACAACACCTAAAGGTAAAGATAGTAGGGAGAAATGCAAGGCTATCGATGGTGGTGTTATGTCAACTGGAGGTTGGACGACGAAAAAGTGGCCAAGAGCATTTTTCTTTTACCTTCGTTCTTAGGGTGGAGGAGGTTACATCGAGGGTTTAATTCGCATGTGGGCACAAAACAAGGCGGACGCGATGCTATGGTCGCAATATAAACTAGTGATGCGTCGGAGATTGTGCACGAGCGGTGTGCATCGAGTTGTACAGGATTTCGAATCTGACCTAAAAAGAGGGTGCTTGAATTTTGATGCGGACGTAGTGTGGCTGGTAAGTGTTTGTTATTTTATTTTAATATGATTCTAATTTCAAGTCTTCTAACTCATGAAACTTCTGCATATGTGGTATGTTGTGGACATGATTTCTTCCGCATGACTCGTATTGCAAACGTGTACGCTTTGGCATTTGTTTTGATAAATTTAGCTGATGTGAGTGATATTATCTATCATTGAACTGAAATTCTTTATACTATGCAAAATGATGTTTCTAGGTGATTTCTAATCATAAAACGAGATTTCAAGGATAATTAAACCTAGTCATTAATAAATAAAAGAATTAACATTTCATCTAATACCTTGGATTTTCAGTCTTTTGATCCAAAAGGTAAATCGATTGTTCTTGATTCTGTTGCTACAGGTTCTTCCAATTGTGCTACTGCTTCCAAAATTAATTTCAATATCAATCCCGTGAATTCTACTTGCAATATTCCTCAAATCTCCTTTAATCCCTTACATCCCCCTATGAAATCTGATTTTCTCTCAGTCTCTCTCTTTAAATCTCTTCCTTGGAATGATAGTTCTTATAAGCCAAAACAGTTTGATATAGTAAGAGATGGAAAGCCCAATCACTTCCCATATATGGTGAAAGAGGAAGGATTGAAATTCTGGAGTAAACATCTCGTTGGATTCTTTATGGATGGTACGCTCTCTTAAGTAACTGTAGTGAACTCTCTTATCAAAATTTGGAAGTTAAAAAGAGAAGTTAGTATTAAATCAGATGGTGTAAATTTCTTTTTTAATTTTGCAAATGATATGGAAAGGGAGAGCATATTGAGATCTGACCCAATCTTCATCAAGGGCAGGATGTTTATAATAACTGAATGGGATCCCTCCATAGGAAATGCGCAATCGCAAATTAAAAAAGTTCCCATCTGGATTCATTTGCATCGTATTCCCTTACTCTTGTTGACATTAGTGAGGATAAAGTGGTTGGCATGTCATGTGGGTAGATTGATCTGTTTTGATTCAAGTACTGAGAGGCTAGAAAGGTTCAAGTATGCAAAAGCATTGGTAGAAATTACCCCTGAATTTGAGCTACCAGAATCTATTGTTGTTCCTGACCTTGGAGATAAATGCCCCCATGTTAAAGTTTCTTATGATTGGAGACCACAAATTTTCACACACTGTAAGGTCTTTTGTCATGAGACAAATTATTGTGAAATGTCATCTCAGAATAATTTGGTGCACAGAATAATAGAAATGAGGCTGTCAATGACAGGAGAAAATAATACAAGCATGACTACTAGTCTCATGAGAGTAGGGGTTTGAAGAAAACTACTGGATCAGAAACTGAGCAATTCGGTTGGGAACAAGTAACTAATAAAAAGAAAATGGTTTGGAAAAGAAAGGAGAAAGGTTATGGTACAGATGTGAGAGGTGATGTTGATAAAGCTATGGAAGAAGTTATTGAGTTAGCAGGGGGAGGGTGTACAGAAAAGAGTAGTGAAGTTAATAATGAGGAGAAAATGGATGTATGTTAGGGTTTTTGTAAAGATGGTACTCAGAATGTTATAATTGCAGATCAGTATGGTAATTGCTCCATTCAAGGACAAAAGGTTTCTGATGGAGATGACAATGCAAATAAAAATGCTTCTCAGAAGGGAAATATTTAATTTGATGAAATTCTAAAGGATGCAGTGGATAAAGAATTTCATGTTGATAACCCTTTTTCTATTCTAGATGATCATGCATATGGTAATGTAAATGCATCTCTGGATGTGTTCACTGCTGCTGCAACATCCAGTTCTCTTGCTCAACCTTTTTTGCCTCAAGTTCTTCCAACTCCTCATCTATTAAACAGTTAGCATCTTGTGCCTCCTCATCGTCTAAATCTTCTTTCAGTTCCAATATTCCATCCAAATCTCCTTATTCTCATTTGTCCTCGCCACAAAATTTTATCCTTCCTCCCTCTCCTACTGCTAATGATTCTAACATTGTAGAGGAATCCCCAAATTCTTTTGGGAGTAAGAAAAAGTATAAAAAGAAAAAGAAGAAAGTCTTGAAAGAAATTGTTAATGTGGAAGATGATCTTAATGATGGTAAAGAGTTCAAGCCAGATGAAGTATTACTGAGCTGTAATTCAAAAAATGCTTCATTAAGACATATGAAAGTAATCTGATTTGCATGGTGAATCCCCTACTATTTAAATGATTAGTACAATTTGTTTTTGGAATATAAGAGGTGCTAACTTTCCCTCTAAGCAATGTGAGAAAAAGAATTGGATTAAAGATAATAAAATTCAGCGTATATGCATTTCTGAAACTAAGCTGGATTTCAATTCCACTGGGAAAGCAGCAAATTACATAGCTCCAGTATGGCAATTTGATCATATTCTTAATCAAGCTTCATTGGGCAAACTTAAGACTCTTTGGAATCCTTTCATTTTTAATATTCAGAAAATCTCTGAAACTAATAAATATATTCACTATAATTGTATTTATATTCCTTTAAATCTCTCTTTTCTCCTTACTTCAGTTTATTGTAATAACCCGGAAATCCAAGCCAATTTAAAAAATTTATTTTGGCAATTTTAGTGAATTTTGAAAATTTAAAATGAATTATTATAAATTATAACGATGAGAAATTTATTTTGAATAGAAATAGAACGCATTTATTTATATAGATCGTCGTTAGAATATAAATATTTATTTACAATTATAAAAGGAATTGAAAAAGGCGCGGTAGTTTGAAAATTCGATTTCAAAGTTCAAATGAATGTACAAGATTCAAAATAAACCGGATTTTAGTGAAACCAAAAATATTTGAATCTAATTGAGAATATCTTTCCAACGAATCCGAAAAATTGAAATTTCATAGCGGGAATAAAAAGTTACGTCCAGTTGAAAATTCAGAATAGTCCCTATGGAATTCTGGCCCTTGAAAATGAAAATTTTGCAAACGACCTCGGTTTTCGGCGAAACCACTTTTGTTGGATCCGTGATGCCAAGTTATTGCTAGGTTTCAAAATTCGTAATTTTTTGAATCAAAATTTGAGCGTGGCAAAGAAAAACGCGTTTGACCAGTTTCAACTGATTTTAATCGACTGGAAAATGGCCATTTTTCAAACGGTCACAGAATTCGTTGAAATTAGTTTTGTTAGGACCGTATCGTCAATACGAAGCTAGAGAATATTTTTCGGGATTTTTAGAGTCCGTATGTGGCCCCAGTAAATTGAAATGCGTGTTCAAATTCAATATATAGATTTATATTTTGATTTTGACGAAAATTGATCGAAACGATCGAATCAGCTTACAATACATATCCCATTTTATTCGGAATGAGGGAAATTAGCTATGGACGATAGTCAGTGGGTTCGTTTTCAAGGTCGAAATTAAAAGTTGATTTTTGAAATCAAATAATTAAATAAATAAATAAATAAAACCCTCTCTCTTTCTCTATACTCTCAGGCCCCCCCTTTGGCGTTCAAAACAAAATCGATAAGGAAAAAAAGAGAAAAAAAGGAGAAGGGAGCGGAGCGCCGCTCCACCGCCGTCGCCGCCAGGTGAGGTGCCACCGCCGCAACCATCTCTCCCCCCTTGACTCGTGCGCCACGCCAGCCTCTCGTGCGAGCCCCACAACCCTAAACCCAGTCGCTCCAGCGAACCCAAGCCCTAAAGCCGACCCAATCCGCCGCCGTGTGCCACCCTGTACCCCCTGCCGCCGCTGCAACCTCCAAGGCCCACCATCCCGAACGCGCAGCCCCCTCTTCGCTGAAAAACGTGAGTGTTTACCTCTTTTTATTTATTTGTTTATTTATGTATTTAAAAATATGGTTTTTATATGAAATAAAAATCTGAAATTTTCATATTTCGTTATGGTAGAAAGATCGAATTTTTCTATGTTAAAAGATCGAATTTTTCTATGTTAAAAGATCGAATTTTTCTGTGTAAAAAGATAGAATTTTTCTATGTTAAAAGATCGAAATTTTAATAATAGAAAAGATTAGATTTTTGAAGTAAAAAGGGTATGATTTTTATTGATGAAAAAATATAATTTTTATCTATATAGTGGCGGGATAAAAATATAATTTTTATCTATATAGTAGTGGCTACGGGCAATGAAATTGACAAAAGACGAGCACGACGAAGATTTCCTACATATGAAGAGTCGTGGCGTTTGGTTTAGCTAATTGGTGAGAACTCCGCACTTTTAATTTATTTTCTAGTTGAAATATATACTAGGATGCAGACGGTGCTTAGTAGCACCCGACACCCGTCATCCACAGACCATGGGTGACTTGTTTGTTTGATTGCTGTGTTGTGAAATTTGATTGTGTGAAGTGGATTGAATAAATATTTTATAGTTAAAAATATAATTTTTAACGTGTATATAAAATAAATATTTATAAACAAATCGGACGATTTGTTTATACACGCCGATTTAACTGATATTGATTGGGTCGATAAATTTTACACATCGCCCAACTACACAAATAAAATCTATGTTTGTTGATTTGAAACCCCACACGGGTGTTGGGATGTTATTTGATGTACACTAATCCCGATTGTTTAGTTGTATGTTAACCGATGGGTTGACAGGCTGTGTAAGCGTTAATTATTTATATTTAATGCTTATGCAGTTGCGTAGTGCACTCTGGATGATGGTTGATTATTTATCGTTGCTATTATATATATGTGTTGTAGAAAATCCATATAATTAACATTATATGGTAATTGATTGGGCCTCATTCCAATTTGGAAAATAGAAATGTAAATTCATGTGTTGAATAGAAATATAAATTCATGTGTTGAATAGAAATATAAATTCATGTGCTGAATAGAAATGTAAATTCATGTGTTGAATAGAAAGGTAAATTCATGTATTGAATAGAAATGTAAATTCATGTTCTAAATAGAAATATAAATTCATGTGTTGAATAGAAATGTAAATGCATGTGTTGAATAGAAATGTAAATTCATGTGTTGAATAGAAATATAAATTCATGTGTTGAATAGAAATGTAAATTCATGAATTTAATAGAAATATATATTCATGTGTTGAATAGAAACATAAATATTCATTTGTTAAATAGATTAACAAAGCTATTGAAATATATAAAGTCGTGTTGGTTAGATATGCGCCATTTTGACGCGAACGATATTTATATCGATTTGATTCATTTTTAAAATGAATATAGAAAAAGAAGTGATTTCAAAATATAACGTTTTGAAAATATTATCATTTATAGATTAATGATATGGAATATTCAATTTTGATTCGAAATTGAATATGAAGATGAAATCATTTTGAAAACGAATTATAAAATACGTTTTAAAAGGAAATCGACGAAATATATAATATATAATATATATATATATATATATTATATATAATGGCCTTAATAGAGCGCGCCGCGCTGCAGCAGTTCGCGAATTTCGACCATTGACTTCAAATGGACGTTACGGGAGATCCGACCATCGGATTCTCCTAAAACCGGAACGTTGGGTTCGTATCGAAAAGAGCTTTCTAATGAATATCAGAGATTTGAAATCTAACAATTGGATTTGGAATTATGTCCAAATCCAATTTGGAAAAGGTCGTTGTAAGTGCAGTTCGATGGCCGTTGATGGAAATCGACTGTATGTGCCTTGATAAAATTATTAAAAATAGTAATAATTTGTGTAAAATCATATGAAATGATTTATGAAGAATTGGGATGAAAATTTCCATATTTGAAAATACAAAAATAGATTTTTATCGAAATGAACTAGTTTTGAACTAGAATTAGAATCCATTTATTTTTAAAATAAATAAAGTGAATTTGAAAGGGTTTTAAAAGTAACCAGAATTTCCAACAATTGAATTGGAATGGATTTGAATGTGAAATTGTCTTTGGAATATTTCGATGTTGGATTTCGTGATTATACAGATATTGTTATGGAAATTTGAAAGATATATTTATATCGTTATTTCCAATACGATATTTGTTTGTTGTAGAATCTAATATTGAATATAAGCCGATACATTTTCTACTCAGAGCCTTTTATCTAATATCAAATGGGATTGGGGTTTGTCGTGAATGGTGTCTTCATTAACACTGTTCTAAAACCCAGTTGAGAAAAAGATTAAATCTTTTTATTTAGATTTAATGAAGTGTACCAATTAAATGATGTTTAATCGGAATTAAATTAGAATGTGATTTTGGGTTTATAGTGAACCGTGTTTTAAGTGACGTTGGTTCTTTAACCCAGTTAAAGACAGGATATTGATTTTTAGGAAGATTAAAACTAAGTGGAGTTTTAATGAATCTTTAATTAGATTGAAGTGATCGAGAATGGGGTATCACCAGTTTTGCTCCAGGCGATAGTTAAATCTTTAATTAGATTTGAACGTGAAATGGTAATTAAATTTATTGATAATACCGTGGTGTTAGATATGAAGTAGACCAGTTTCACTTCATGGGATGAATAGATTGGGATTGGGAAATAAAATAAATGATTACTTCGGTAAGGTTCGTTAATCCTGACTAGTGTGGATAAACCATAATTTGGTTTGAATTGATATTCAAAGGAAGATTAAAGAATAAATTTAAAGAATTTATCTTTGATAAAATTAATGGGAACCTTTCCCAAAGTATAAGAATATTTGAATAAAGGAATATTCTGAATTGGAATGAGGCGTATGTTGTGTTTGTGTAACACTTGTTTATTATATACGCGAGTTATTCAGAAAGACCGAGTTTATCCCATTCTGAATAACTGATTCGACGTAGTGTCGAGGATGAAGACGGTGGTCGAAGACCGGAGGTCTTCACATTGTTTGGGTGATCACTGGTGATCTTGATTGGGCTGTACACCCAAGAAGAGGGAATCAGTTGGTGATCGTCCAGACGTACTTGGAGATCGATGGATATGTGAGGTACAAGGTGCCACCAGTTTCGTTCAGACCCAGAACGAACTTGTAAATGGACTATGTGTCTGACATTGGATTTTATTCTGTGTGATTGATTTCTATTAAATATATATATGTTTGGCGGCGGAGAATTTATTCTCTTGCTTAACGCCCTTCACTAAGACGTACGAGCTCAGAGGTTATATACTGATGGATATCAAACGCATGGAGTGAATTGCCTGTGTGGCATGCCTAAGTGGCAATATGATCAAGGCTGTTGAAAAACAGAGTCTTGTGGTTGATGATCAAAGTACGACCTTTGTGGCATAGCTTTTTCTAGCATTGATTCACGAGCCTCACACCCCGGTTGTGAACCAAAAACGGGAGAGGACCTCAGGGAGGACAAGCGTTTTCTTCTAGCTAGGGTGATGTCAGTGACCTGCCAGCCCTGACATATATATTATTTTCACCTGTGTGGTTGTTGCAGTTGCGAGGCGCCTCGGATATATCGGTGACTATGTGGAGCCAATGGAGTCATATGGCTCATTTACGCCCCAAAGGGCGGGGAAACGTAGTGTTCAGGCATAATAATCCACATCGGTGGACCGGCCCTGACGATCCAAGGGTCGATGCGCTCTGACCCTGAGGCTCGGCTAGAGAGTCTCGAAGCCGGTGAGGACGATCCCTTGCCTCGGTTCATAGATGGAAACCCAACTTCCAATACGTGACTTTGCGGTTTTTGATTGTAGAGCCTAGTATGGCGACATAGTGGTATGGGGAACTTATGTCGTCTATGATTGATACTTATGATTTGAAATTGTTTTGACACTATACACTTAGAGTAATAATAAAACATGAAATTTCACATACCAAGCATTCTTGACTATTATAAGTTAAAAACCCTATCCTCCGGTTTGCGTTGCATTGTGTGATGGGACCTGGGTCTTACAGTAGCTTCATTGTTCTTTATTTAGCATTGCGTTGTTGTTTTATGCACTGGTGTTCTTGGGAGGAAACCCGTTCCGTGTTATACGGCGTGGTCCCTTGATTTACTAACATTAAAATAAAGATTAATAACTTTTTTAGCTCTCACACCAGTCACATGACTGACCTGGAGTTATTTTTTTTAACCTAAACTCTGGGTACCCCTATTTTCCACACGGACAACTAATAGTTTTGGTTTTGCAGATTTATATTCACAGGAACCTGCTTTACAGCTGGAATGATATCCTGAAAGCTTTGTATCCGTATATCTCTTTCAGTTGTGTATTGTATTATTTTCCACTGCTATGTAATATATTGTAATCTCTTATATTTAGTGAATGTGTAATATTGATTTATACTCTGTATATTCTTTTATTCTGATGGAATTGTTGTAATTAGCAATGAACTGTTCTTCTGTTTGCGTTCCAATTTGTCGTGTTCTCAAAACAATCAGGAGTTTCGAACGGTCTTGGTCGGTTTAGCGGTCGATTCGGATCGAGCGAAATTCCTTTTCGTTATAGTTGGTATCAGAGCTTTGGTTTACAAAGCTCGAGAACAAGGCACATTAGAACCATACGAAAGAATTCATCAGAAACTGGATTAGTAATATCCAACAGGAATGACTCGTGAGAGATAGGATCAGTAGTATCCTAGAACGAGTGTAAAGAGTGTCGTTTTGAAAAATAAAATTGAAAACAAGTTTTGTTTTGAAAATTTAAATCAATTATTTGTATTTGATTATTTATTATATATTGAATTTGGACAATCTACTATATATAGATTTTGCGTGTACGTCTGATCCGCGTGTATTTGGAGTTTTAATATACTGTGTACATATAGAATCACGCTCTAGTCGCCCGGAGATGATTCTGAAGATTGGCTAGTCATCATCAATATTCATTTTCGAGTGACGAAAGTGGGATTTCTATATATTTCCAATTGACTGGTGTGAGAACCAAAATTAGATAGGGCTTATTGTTGTGATTTGGCATTAAAAATCTGATTTTTGGACTATGTATTAAAGTTATGTGATTGAAAAGATAATCAACTAATTGATTGCTGGTTGTGTTGTTTGATTATTGGTTGATTAATTTAAATGTTGAACCTTTAGCCAAATTGAACCCAATAGTGGATTGTATTGAAATTTGTTTGGAATTGCATGCATATACATGTGTATACATCGAACAGGTCATAGCAAGGAGGTTAGAGAAGAGGAATAAAATTGTTTGCCCAACAAATAGGTACATGTTTATTGTATTTCTTGGGTTTTTGATGATTTCATGAGCCGATTGGCCAGCCGCTTGGTTGTTTCTTTTTCTTTTTGGATTGGTGAGGACCATGGGAGGCAATTTGAAATATCCAGAAGCTCCCGGTGCAGGGGAGGTTATGGCGAAATTTTTCGAAAATTTAGGGTGTTAGCCAAATTTTTGATAAATTTTCGAAAAATTTGAAAAGTTCTTAGAAACTGACAAGTTGAAGAACTTAAGCCGTAATGAAAATAAAGAAAGTTGAGTTGATTAGTTAAACAACTTTTGGCTTCGTTCCTTTTCGGGGACGAAAAGTTTTAAGTGGGGGAGAATGTAATAACCCGGAAATCCGAGCCAATTTAAAATTTTTATTTTGGCAATTTTAGCGAATTTTGAATATTTAAAGTGAATTATTTTAAATTATAACGACGAGAAATTTATTTTGAATAGAAATAGAAAGTATGTATTTTTAAATAGATCGTCGTTAGAATATAAATATTTATTTATAATTTTAAAAGTAATTGAAAAAGGCGCGGTAGTTTGAAAATTCAATTTCAAAGTTCAAATGAATGTACAGGTTTCAAAAAAACCAAATTTTAGTGAAACCAAAAATATTTGAATCTAATTGAGAATATCTTTCCAACGAATCTGAAAAATTGAAATTTCATAGCGGGAATAAAAGTTACGTCCAGTTGAAAAATCAGAATAGTCGCTATGGAATTATGGCCCTTAAAAATGGAAATTATGCAAACGACCTCGATTTTCAACGAAACCACTTCTGTTGGATCCGTGATGTCAAGTTATTGCTTGGTTTCAAAATCATAATTTTTTGAATCAAAATGTGAGTGTGGCAAAGGAAAACGCGTTTGACCAGTTACAGTTGATTCTAATCAACTGAAAAATGGCCATTTTTCAAATAGTCATAGAATTCGATGAAATTAGTTTTGTTAGGACCGTATCATCAATTCGAAGCTAGAGAATATTTTTCGGGAATTTTTAGAGTCCGTATGTGGCCCCGGTAAATTGAAATGTGCGTTCAAATTCAATATATAGATTTATATATTGATTTTGACGAAAACTGATCGAAAATATCGAATCAGCTTACGATACATATCCCATTGTGTTCGTAATGGGGGTAATTAGCTATGGACGACAGTCGGTGGGTTCGTTTTCGAGGACGAAATTAAAAGTTATTGTAACACCCCTTATTTTTATAACATGTTAAAACCATAAATCAAGGCAGAATTAAATTATATAGTAAGAATTAAGGGAAACGGGTTGTGCCATTACATTCGTCTCGAAATTCTTCTAGGAAAAGAGTCCGAGTTTTCGAAAAGCGGAGTCCGTATGAGGGAAATATGACCCTCCGAAGTTTCAGAGATTTTCAGAATCGAAAACAGCTCGAAATTCGAATTCAAACGCCAGCGCAGACTGGGCGGGAATTTTCCCGCCTAGGACCAGGTCGACCTGGGGATCGACACTATGGTCGACCTCCCAGGGACCAGGTCGACCCTATGGTCGACTTAGGGGTCGACCTGGTGCCAGAACCCAGTTCTGAGCCTGGGTTCATTCTGATATTTCTGGTCACGTTTTCTGTCTAGATTCGTCCGCCTAATCCTATATAAACAGCCTCCTAGCCTCATTCTCTTTATACCATTTCATTCTCTCCTTATGTTGTCTCTGGAATAATTGAAATAAATAAATTAAAATAAAACATGAAACTATTTCTTGAAGACTACGGCTAGGAGTTGAAAATTGGAGATTCAAATCAGGATTAGAGATTTAAGAAAAGGATCAAAGGCTAGTTCAGCAGCTTCGGGCAACGTCGTGCAAATCCTAGCAAAATCATCTCAACGCTATTTCATTATCCTTTCTCCGATCAATGTAAGTCGGTTACTTTTTAGAATTGAACGTCTAGAACTATTTGTGGCATGTAATTGAATGAATATAAGAATATGCCTAATCCTTTCGTTTGAATCAATGCTTGTATATGCCTCTGGATCTGATTCTCGATTATGACGTTGAAACTATTGTTAATAGCCTATGCCTATGACTGTGAACATGAGACTATGCCTATGCCTATGACTGTGAACATAAGACTATGCCTACACCTAAGACCGTGAACATAAAACTATTGCCTATGACTATGACAAGGATAATTGTGGCTAATCACCTATGACTCCTAACTATGAGATTACTGCCTATGATTATAAGACTATTGTCCATGACTATTGTGTTTAATCGCCCGTGATTCATAACTATGAAACCATGACTATGACTATTGTGGTTAATTGCCTAGGACTATTTTGTGGCTAATTGCCTAGGACTATTGTGGTTAATTGCCTTTGACTAGTATGGTTAGTTGTGTATGCCCATGACACTATGGTTACAAATCATGTTGTACACCGAACTGGCATCATGTTGGACCAAATCACCAATGCCTATTCCCTAAATTATGTTGATCTTATATTTATGATGAAGCTTGTCTAGTTTATTCCTATTCGCTGTTATGTACATCAAACTTATTGGAACCGTTATCTTTTTAATTTGTTCGCTTTCGCATGCCTATTCTTTTATGTCAAATTCTCGAGCTTATCCCCTGATCCTTTTGCTAGTTTCATTTCATAAGTACTTAGAAACTTCTGAAATCATATTATACGTATGACTACGGCGGGGGAATTTGGGCGTAGCTTAATTTATATAATTTGGCATAATAAATATGTTGATATAAATATGAATTGGCTATAATAGTAAATGTTACATGCATATTGGACTTGGGCGTATAATGGTAAATTGTTAATTGGCCGCAAACCATGTAGTTGGCATGTGAGTCTAGTTTTGGCATAAATTGTAAACTAGAATATTAAATCTAGTCCTAACATGAATTGAAAATTGGATATTTAATCTAAGTTGGGCCAAAAATGTAAATAAGAACATTAAGTCTAAAATAGGCTTAACAACTTAATTGGAACACCAAATATGTCGCATAGTGATTTTGGGCATAACTGTTATAACAAGTTTGGGAAGGTAGGTTATAGGCTATTCTGATTAATAACTTGAAATTTCATGTAATTGTCATGTTTAGTATAACCATGGTTAGTGACACTTAATTTGGTATAATCTTATAGATATGGTTTAGAAGGAAAGTGGGCCATAATAATAAATGTTGACAATTTACAATAAAAGAGTAATTTTGGCATAAGTAAATTAGTAATAATTTACAAGAAGAATTTGTCCTAAATGAGAAATTTGTACATTGTAGAAAATACGAATATGCCTAACCCGAGGTTAGATTGAGTTACAGTATAAGACTGCCCGGAATCGCCCGGCAAATCCAGCAGCCGTAACAACACCTATCTAATGTGGGTGGTTAGAGCATTGAACCCAAAAATGACCCGAGGTTAGACTGAGTTGCGGTGTAAATCTGCCCGGAACCGACCAGCACATCCAGTGACCGCAACAATATCTGTCTAATGTGAGTGGTTGGTGCTTTAAATGAATAATTTAAAGCTAAGAAACAATTAAGCTAGACAAGTGGGTGAGGTCAAGTAAAATACACTTAGCCAATTTAACATGTTTACTAGACTAGAAGGTGGAGTTAAGTAAACTTAGAACATTAGCCATCGTGGTGTGCCAAATGAACAAGGTTAAGTTAAAACAGGGAAGGACAATACTTAACCATTAGAACATGTGAATTAAACAGATGTTAGGGTTAAGTTAACTAAGAGAACACTTAACCGCTTTAGCATGTTAGCTAAACAGAAAGGGCAGGGTTAAGCCAATACAAGGTGAAGGGGTGGGGTTAAGTAATAAGAAATACTTAACCAATATAAATTGATTTGTGGTTGGGTTAAGTCAAAACTACTGATAACACTTAATCAGTTTATCATGACAAATGAATGGGTTAAGATAACTTGAATTGACTAATGACACTTAACCAATCCAACTTGACGAGAAAGAGAACTAAGTAGTAAACCTTAGTTAAAAGGACTAAGTTGTAAACCTTAGTTAAGAAAACGACGGTTCGGAGACTAAGTAGTAAACCTTAGTTAAGGGAACTAAGTAGTAAACCTTAGTACGACACGATAGGGAGCGAACGTCCATCTGATCTTAAAGAAGGCTCCAACGAACTGGGGGACGAAGCACGCGGCTTCAAGGGGACGTGAGGGTACTCTTGGTATCCCTCTGTGAGGGTGCAGATGATCCGCCTGGGCTCACAGAGGTTAAGGTCTGCGTTAGAAGAACCAAGGGTATGCCTTGGTTGCAATATAGGGCAACCTAAAGACTAGGATGGACCAGCGTGATTCGGCGAGACCGGTAGCCCTGTGATAGCGACTCGTCGTCTACCTACCGTCTTGAGTCAATCGAGATACGTGAAGCGGGAAGGCGGAGAACTCCAACAGACCATATACTTGCTATCTAGTTATGGGTACGGATGGCCATAGGTTAGTGGGGGCATAGAGGGTCTGCGTATAGTTCTCATATTTCAAGGTGTGCCTTTCATTAGTTGAGGGAGGGGTCAGGTGGGACCATAGCCACTGGAAAAACATACCTTAGCATCTGCATTGGCAGATATCTGATAGCTCCCGACCGAGTTCCGTGTTTCTTGATTTGCCTTGCAACGAGACTCGGGTCGCACATATAGAGGACATGTGCATCTAAACAGCAATAACGATCCACGACACATACGTGGGGAAAGTCTAGGAACATATACCGCCCTAGATATTGTGTCCTAGAGTAGGGACGTCGTTCGATAGGTAGCATAATCCCTAGTTGGAACAAGGTCGCGTAAACCCTAAAATCCGAGAAGCATTAGATAAGTCGCGTAAGTCCTAGTTAAATCTAGGAAGCACTCGATAGAAAAACCCTAGGTTAGACCTAGGTAATAAATGACAAATGTACACTTGAGACAAACAAAAATTGTGGGAATTGGGATCACGTATCTGTTCTTGTCAGTTTATACGGATTACTAGTCAGGTGGTGCAGGGATATAAAAGTTAGAATAATAAGGTAGTGGCAAAGCAGAAAACGTATAGAAGTGCATCCACTTTATCTCATCTTATCATATCTTGTGCTAACCTTATGATTCCCGTCATCATAGTGTAGTCTTGCATGCAGTTAATTCATGCCATGTTGCTTTTACCTGTTCACATGCTGAAAGTTACTGAACTTACCAGACTTTATGTCTGATTCTGTTTTCTTTTTCTTTCTTGTCTTCCCCCCCCCCCCAGGTTCGCAGGGAGGAAATATTGCTACTTAGCCCAGTTTTCTTCCAAGCTGAAGGTTAGTCGAAGTTTTGCTTGGATTCTCTTTTCCATTGCTATGGCTGGCTCACACTACATTAGGGAATATAAATGTATTTTTATGCTTCTTTATTTTGTAAGACAGATATCCTGGCATTGGAAAATAATTGTTGTACAAATTATTTTATCAATAAAGTAAAGTTCTATTTTCCGCTGTTTTAAATTTTGTCTGTCTTGTAATTTATCTGTATCTTTTACCTATAACTCTCCGCCGAAGTTAAGGCATTCCCTTTGTGAGTGACCTTAACGGATGTGGGGTGTTACACATGGTATCAGAGCTGAAGGTTACCGGACCAGATGAAAGATTTGAAAAATTAGTTTCAATGGTTTTAAAAGAAGCATTTTTCAAAAGAAAAGATTTGTTTTAAAAGCATATTCCTCAAAAGCCATTTGCACTATCTTCTGATCCTCTGTTTGAATTCTTGTCCCCTTCTTTCTTGAGTCTTCGGGGCTCCTAGCTTTCGGGGAGGTGGCCTCATCACGACACAATTCCATAGGCTTGATCAGACTATGATACCTATACAAGGGCAAAGTAGTGCCCGACTCCCATCTATAGCCATAGTAGTTTCACCTGCAGCTAGTTTCGGAGGGTTTTCCGTGCGATGGAGGCAGCTTTTGAGAAACTTTTCAATATGATACACAGGGATGGTAAAGATGAGGATGAGGGGGTTGGCTAGGGTTGTCAATGTAAGAATGAGAAATTAATGGACATAAACTCGACTCACGAAGAAAGAAGGAATTATAAAACCTAAGACGAAAGGAAGTATCTTTTCCATGGTATGATAGGACATATAATTAAAGACGAGGGACAGGATTTTCAGAAGGGCGAGTGCATGCTTTCACCACCAGAATACCTGAAAGGGATAGTAAAAGTCTCTGTTGGAAAAGCTTAGCTTTTCGTTTTGATCAACTAGTTAGTACTCTTTTGATCTTAACACTTCGCATTTGTACATATCTACTTCCATAGTTGAGTCTCTGCACCTTAGTGCTTGTATAGTAGAAGATCCCGTAAGTATCTCAAATCCAATTGGTGGTTCGGCCCATTTACCTTTGGTTTGTAAGGATTTGAGAATAACTATATTAAGTGTTGAGTTGAAGCGTAATGCTTATGTTTTTGGTTCCATGGGATATGAGTTGATTCTAGGCATGGGTTGGTTGGCTAGTAATTCTGAAAGGAGGGTAGTTAGACTTTTGACTTGCCTTGGAAATACCCTCGAGATTCCGTGTAAGGAACCAGTTAGGCATAGCTAGCTAGAATCGCTCAATGCATTTATCGACGATTTGTAATCAGTTAGGATAGTCCATGAGTACGCAGATGTTTTTGATTAGGTTAGGAGTTTACCCCTAAAACGCGGGATAGACTCCCGCATGTAGCCAGTTGACAATAAAAAACCAATATCCGATCAACGACAGTTTTGGAAATGAAGATCAAGAAGCTTCGCAATCGTGAAGATTTATTTAGATAAGGGACAGAATAAGTGAAGCCCAAGAAGATGCGACTTAGAAGACTGAATACTGGATATACGCATCATACCCTTTTTCTTAAGGGTACATCCTTGATCTCCTTTTCTAGGAATTTTATGCATACCTCCTAGCTTTTAAGGTGTATCCTCTAGGGCATATCATTGATCCTTAGGTAGAAGCCAATGGATGTAAACATGTATTTGAAACATGTTATGATTGATGGTTGCAAATGGTTGCTCGTGGATGCATATACACACCATAGGCGCTAGAACGACGCAGTCACTTTCATATTACATTAGCATATATGTATTTGCTTAACGGATTTAACTGGATATGTTATCATATGGATATTGCATATGGTTGAATGGCTATGCACACATGTAGTATTTACATAACTAGGGATGCTTGCATACATGATTGGACGCATGGCACTGACATAATTTGCATTAAGGAGGTCAACTGAATCTGTAGACTGCCTGAT
This sequence comes from Allium sativum, assembly GCA_030737875.1. Lineage (NCBI taxonomy): Eukaryota > Viridiplantae > Streptophyta > Magnoliopsida > Asparagales > Amaryllidaceae > Allium > Allium sativum. The sequence continues at coordinate 283,030,711 of CM060915.1, forward strand.
TTTGCATTAGATAAAGACATATACACACATTATGAATATGAACATGAAAGCATTAGAATTTTTTTTAAGGACAATGAATTCCTGTGATTGAATGGTTGAGTAGATGGGTGATTGGATGGTAGGATACATTCTTCCTAACTTGAAGATTTCGGGGACGAAGTCCTTTTAAGGGGGGAGAGAATGTAACACCCCGTATTTTATAACATGTTAAAACCATAAATCAAGGCAGAATTAAATTATATAGTAAGAATCAAGGGAAACGGGTTGCACCATTACGTTCGTCTCGAAATTCTGCTTGGAAACAAGTCCGAGTTTTCGAAAAATAGAGTACATATGAGGGATATATGACCCTCCGAAGTTTCAGAGATTTTCAGAATCGAAAACAGCTCGAAATTCGAATTCGAAATTCGAATTCAAATGCTAGCGCAGACTGGACGGGAATTTTCCCGCCTAGAACCAGGTCGACCTGGGGGTCGACACTATGGTCGACCTCCCAGGGACCAGGTCGACCCTATGGTCGACCAGGGGGTCGACCTGGTGCTAGAACCCAGTTCTAAGCCTGGGTTCATTCTGATGTTTCTGGTCACGTTTTCTGTCTAGATTCGTCCGCCTAATCCTATATAAACAGCCTCCTAGCCTCATTCTCTTTACACCATTTCATTCTCTCCTTATGCTGCCTCTGGAATAATTGAAATAAATAAATTAAAATAAAACATGAAAACTATTTCTTGAAGACTACGGCTAGGAGTTGCAAATTGGAGATTCAAATCAGGATTAGAGCTTTAAGAAAAGGATCAAAGGCTAGTTCAGAATTCGGGCAACGTCGTGCAAATCCTAGCAAAATCATCTCAACACTATTTGATTATCCTTTCTCCGATCAATGTAAGTCAGTTACTATTTAGATTTGAACGTCTAGAACTATTTGTGGCATGTAATTTAGTGAATATAAGAATATGCCTAATCCTTTCATTTGAATCGATGCTTGTATATGCCTCTGGATCTGATTCTCGATTATGACGTTGAAACTATTGTTAATAGCCTATGCCTATGACTGTGAACATGAGACTATGCCTATACCTATGACTGTGAACATAAGACTATGCCTATGCCTAAGAATGTGAACATAAAACTATTGCCTATGACTATGAAAAGGATAATTGTGGCTAATCACCTAAGACTCATGACTATGAGATTACTGCCTATGATTATAAGACTATTATCCATGACTATTGTGTTTAATCGCCCGTGATTCATAACTATGAAACCATGACTATGACTATTGTGGTTAATTGCCTAGGACTATTTTGTGGCTAATTGCTTAGGACTATTGTGGTTAATTGCCTTTGACTAGTATGGTTAGTTGCGTATGCCCATGACACTATGGTTACAAATCATGTTGTACACCGAACTGGCATCATGTTGGACCAAATCTCCTATGCCTATTCCCTAAATTATGTTGATCTTATATTTATGATGAAGCTTGTCTAGTTTATTCCTATTCGTTGTTATGTACATCAAACTTATTGGAACCATTATCTTTTTAATTGGTTCGCTTTCGCATGCCTATTCTTTTATGTCAAATTCTCGTGCTTATCCCCTGATCCTTTTGCTAGTATCATATCATAAGTACGTAGAAACTTGTGAAATCATATTATACGTATGACTACGGCGGGGGAATTTAGGCGTAGCTTAATTTATATAATTTGGCATAATAAATATGTTGATATAAATATGAATTGGCTATAATAGTAAATGTTACATGCATATTGGACTTGGGCGTATAATGGTAAATTGTTAATTGGCCGCAAACCATGTAGTTGGCATGTGAGTCTAGCTTTGGCATAAATTGTAAACTAGAATATTAAATCTAGTCATAACATGAATTGAAAATTGGATATTTAATCTAACTTGGGCCAAAAATGTAAATAAGAACATTAAGTCTAGAATAGGCTTAACAACTTAATTGGAACACCAAATATGTGGCATAGTGATTTTGGGCATAACTGTTATAGCAAGTTTAGGAAGGTAGGTTATAGCCTATTCTGATTAATAACTTGAAATTTCATGTAATTGTCATGTTTAGCATAACCATGGTTTGTGACACTTAATTTGGTATAATCTTATAAACATGGTTTAGAGGGAAAGTGGGCCATAATAATAAATGTTGACAATGTACAATATAAGAGTAATTAGGCATAAGTAAATTAGTAATAATTTACAAGAAGAATTTGTCCTAAATGAGAAATATGTACATTGTAGAAAATACGAATATGCCTAACCCGAGGTTAGATTGAGTTACGGTATAAGACTGCCCGGAACTGCCCGGCAAATCCAGCAGCTGTAACAACACCTATCTAATGTGGGTGGTTAGAGCATTGAGCCCAAAAAGGACCCGAGGTTAGACTGAGTTGCGGTGTAAATCTGCCCGGAACCGACCGACACATCCAGTGACCGCAACAATATATATCTAATGTGAGTGGTTGGTTCTTTAAATGTATAATTTAAAGCTAAGAAACAATTAAGCTAGACAAGTGGGCGAGGTTAAGTAAAATACACTTAGCCAATTTAACATGTTTACTAGACTAGAAGGTGGAGTTAAGTAAACTTAGAACACTTAGCCATCGTGGTGTGCCGAATGAACAAGGTTAAGTTAAAATAGGAGGGACAATACTTAACCATTAGAACATGTGAATTAAACAGATGTTAGGGTTAAGTTAACTAAGAGAACACTTAACCGCTTTAGCATGTTAGCTAAACAGAAAGGGCAGGGTTAAGTAAAATGGAACACTTAGCCAATACAAGGTGAAGGGGTGTGGTTAAGTAATAAGAAATACTTAACCAATATAAATTGATTTGTGGTAGGGTTAAGTCAACATGAACTACTGATAACACTTAATCAGTTTATCATCAAAAATGAATGGGTTAAGATAACTTGAATTGACTAATGACACTTAACCAATCCAACTTGACGAGAAAGAGAACTAAGTAGTAAACCTTAGTTAAAAGGACTAAGTTGTAAACCTTAGTTAAGAAAACGACGGTTCGGGGACTATGTAGTAAACCTTAGTTAAGGGAACTAAGTAGTAAACCTTAGTACGATACGAGAAGGAGCGAACGTCCATCTAATCTTAAAGAAGGCTCCAACGAACTGGGGGACGAAGCACGCGGCTTCAAGGGGACGTGAGGGTACTCTTGGTATCCCTCTGCGAGGCTGCAGATGATCCGATTGGGCTCACAGAGGTTAAGGTCTGCGTTAGAAGAACCAAGGGTATGCCTTGGTTGCAATATAGGGCAACCTAAAGACTAGGATGGACCAGCGTGATTCGGCGGGACCAGTAGCCCTGTGATAGCGACTCGTCGTCTACCTACCATCTTGAGTCAATCGAGATACGTGAAGCGGAAAGGTGGAGAACTCCAACAGACCATATACTTGCTATCTAGTTATGGGTGCGGATGGCCATAGGTTAGTGGGGCATAGAGGGCCTGCGTATAGTTCTCATTTTTCAAGGTGTGCCTTTCATTAGTTGAGGGAGAGGTCAGGTGGGACCATAGCCACTGGGAAAACTGACCTTAGCATCTGCATCGGCAGATATCTGAAATCTCCCGACCGAGTTCTGTGTTTCTTGATTTGCCCTGCCACGAGACTCGGGTCGCACATATAGAGGACATGTGCATCTAGACAGCAATAACGATCCATGACTCATACGTGGGGAAAGTCTAGGTATATATACCGCCCTAGGTATTGTGTCCTACAGTAGGGGCGTCGTTCGATAGGTAGCATAATCCCTAGTTGGAACTAGGTCGCGTAAACCCTAAAATCCGAGAAGCATTAGATAAGTCGCGTAAATCCTAGTTAAATCTAGGAAGCACTCGATAGAAAAACCCTAGGTAAGACTTTGGTAATAAATGACAAATGTACACTTGAGACAAACAAAAATTGTGGGAATTGGGATCACGTATCTGTTCTTGTCAGTTTATACGGATTACTAGTCAGGTGGTGCAAGGATACAAAAGTTAGAATAACAAGGTAGTGGCGAAGCAGAGAACGTATAGAAGTGCATCCAGTTTATCTCACCTTATCATATCTTGTGCTAACCTTATGATTCCCGTCATCATGGTGTAGTCTTGTATACAGTTAATTTATGCCATGTTGCTTTTACATGTTCACACGCTGAAAGTTACTGAACTTACCATACTTTATGTCTGACTCTGTTTTCTTTCGCTTTCTTGTCTTCCGTTTCCCCCCCCCCCCCCCCCAGGTTCGCAGGGAGGAAATATAACTACTTTGCCCAGTTTTCTTCCAAACTAAAGGTTAGTCGAAGTTTTTCTTAGATTCGCTTTTCCATTGCTATGGTTGGCTCATGCTACATTTGGGAATATAAATGTATTTTTATGCTTCTTTATTTTGTAAGACAGATATCCTGGCATTGGGAAATAATTGTTGTACAAACTATTTTGTCAATAAAGTAAAGTTCTATTTTCCGTTGTTTTAAATTTTGTCTGTCTTGTAATTTATCTGTATCTTTTACCTATAACTCTCCACCGAAGTTAAGGCATTCCCTTTGTGAGTGACCTTAACGGATGTGGGGTGTTACAGTTGTTTTTTGAAATCAAATAATTAAATAAATAGAAAAAAATAAAAAAACCCTCTCTCTTCCTCTATACTCTCAGGCCCTCCCTTTGTCGTTCAAACCAAAATCAATAAGGGAAAAAAAGAGAAAGAAAGGAGAAGGGAGCGGAGCGCCGCTCCACCGCCGTTGCTGCCAGGTGAGGCGCTACCGCCGCAGCCATCTCCCCCCCTCGACTCGTGCACCACGTCAGCCTCTCGCGCGAGCCCCACAACCCCAAACCCAGTCGCTCCAGCGAACCCTAGCCCTAAAGCCGACCCAATCCGCCACCGTGTGCCACCCCCGCCTCCACTTCAACCTCCAAGGCCCACCATCTCTGAACCCGCAGCCCCCTCTTTGCTAAAAAACGTGAGTGTTTACCTCTTTTTATTTATTTATTTATGTATTTAAAAATATGGTTTTTATATGAAATAAAAATCTGAAATTTTCATATTTGGTTATGGTAGAAAGATCGAATTTTTCTATGTTAAAAGATCGAATTTTTCTATATTAAAAGATCGAATTTTTCTATGTTAAAAGATAGAATTTTTCTATGTTAAAAGATCGAATTTTTATAATAGAAAAGATTAGATTTTTGAAATAAAAAGGGTACGATTTTTATTGATGAAAAAATATAATTTTTATCTATATAGTGGCGGGATAAAAATATAATTTTTATCTATATAGTAGTGGCTACGGACAATGAAATTGACAAAAGGCGAGCACGACGAAGATTTCCTACATATGAAGAGCCGTGGCATTTAGTTTAGCTAATCGGTGAGAACTCCTCACTTTTAATTTATTTTCTAGTTGAAATATATACTAGGATGCAGACGGTGCTTAGTAGCACCCGATACCCGTCATCCACATACCATGGATGACTTGTTTGTTTGATTGCTGTGTTGTGAAATTTGATTATGTGAAGTGGATTGAATAAATATTTTATAGTTAAAAATATAATTTTTATCGTGTATATAAAATAAATATTTATAAACAAATTGGACGATTTGTTTATATACACTGATTTGACTGATATTGATTGAGACGATAAATTTTACACATCGCCCAACTACACAAATAAAATCTGTGTTTGTTGATTTGAAACCCCACATGGGTGTTGGGATGATATTTGATGTACACTAATCCCGATTGTTTAGTTGTATGTCAACCGATGGGTTGACAGGCTGTGTAAGCGTTAATTATTTATATTTAATGCTTATGCAGTTGCGGGGTGCACTCTGGATGATGGTTGATTTGATGGTTGATTATTTATCGTTGCTATTATATACATATGTTGTAGAAAATCCATATAATTAACATTATATGGTAATTGATTGGACCTCATTCCAATTTGGAAAAAATAAATGTAAATTCATGTGTTGAGTAGAAATATAAATTCATGTGTTGAATAGAAATGTAAATTCATGTGTTGAATAGAAATGTAAATTCATGTGCTGAATAGAAATGTAAATTCATGTGTTGAATAGAAATGTAAATGCATGTGTTGAATAGAAATGTAAATTCATGTGTTGAATAGAAATATAAATTCATGTGTTGAATAGAAATGTAAATTCATGTGTTGAATAGAAATATATATTCATGTGTTGAATAGAAAAATAAATATTCATTTGTTGAATAGAATAACAAAGTTATTGAAATATATAAAGCCGTCTTGGTTAGATATGCGTCATTCTGACGCCAACGATATTTATATCGATTTGATTCATTTTTAAAATGAATATAGAAAAAGAAGTGATTTCAAAATATAATGTTTTGAAAATATTAACATTTGTAGATTAATGATATGGAATATTCAATTTTGATTCGAAATTAAATATGAAGTTGAAATCGTTTCGAAAACGAATTTAAAACGATTTATAAAATACGTTTTAAAAGGAAATCGACGAAATGCATATAATATATATATTATATATATAATGGCCTGAATAGAATGTGTCGCGCTGCGCTAGTTTGCGAATTTTGACCATTGACTTCGAATGGATGTTACGGCAGATCCGACCGTCGGATTCTGCTAAAACCGGAACTGTTGGGTTCGTATCGAAAAGTGCTTTCTAATGAATATCAGAGATTTGAAATCTAACGGTTGGATTTGGAATTATGTCCAAATCAAATTTGGAAAAGGTCGCTGTAAGTGCAGTTCGATGGCCGTTGATGGAAATCGACTGCACGGGCCTTGATAAAATTATTAAAAATAGTAATAATTTGTGTAAAATCATAAGAAATGATTTGTGAAGAATTGGGATGAAACTTTCCATGTTTGAAAAGATAAAAATAGAATTTTATTGAAATGAACTAGTTTTGAACTAGAATTAGAATCCACTTATTTTTAATTTAAATAAAGTGAATTTGAAAGGGTTTTAAAAGTAACCAGAATTTCCAACAACTGAATTGGAATGGATTTGAATCGAAATTGTCTTTGGAATATTTCGATGTTGGATTCCATGATTATACAGATATTGTTATGGAAATTTGAAAGATATATTTATATCGTTATTTCCAATACGATATTTGTTGGTTGTAGAATTTGATATTGAATATAAGCCGATATATTTTCTATTCAGAGCCTTGTATTTAATATCAAATGAGATTTGGGTTTTTCATGAATGGTGTCTTCATTAACATTGTTCTTAATCCCAGTTGAGAAAAAGATTAAATCTTTTTATTTATATTTAATGAAGTGTACCAATTAAATAATGTTTAATTGGAATTGAATTAGAATGTGATTTTGGGTTTATAGTGAACCGTGTTTTAAGTGACGTTGGTTTTTTAACCCAGTTAAAAATAGGATATTGATTTTTGGGAAGATTAAAACTAAGTGGAGTTTTAATGAATCTTTAATTAGATTGAAGTGATCGAGAATGGGGTATCACTAGTTTTGCTCCAGGCGATAGTTAAATCTTTAATTAGATTTGAACGTGAAATGTTAATTAAATTTACCGATAACACCGTGGTGTTAGATATGAAATAGACTAGTTTCACTTCATGGTATGAATAGGTTGGGATTGGGAAATAAAATAAATGATTACTTCGGTAAGGTTCGTTAATCCCGGCTTGCGTGGATAAACCATAATTTGGTTTGAATTGATATTCAAAGGAAGATTAAAGAAAAATTTAAAGAATTTATCTTTGATAAAATTAATGGGAACCTTTCCCAAAGTATAAGAATATTTGAATAAAGGAATATTCTGAATTGGAATGAGGCATATGTTGTGTTTGTGTAACACTTGTTTATTATATACGCGAGTTATTCGGAAAGAGCTGGTTTATCCCATTCTGAATAACTGATTCGACGTGGTGTCGAGGATGAAGACGGTGGTCGAAGACCAGAGGTCTTCACATCGTTTGGGTGATTACTGATGATCTTGATTGTGTTATACACCCAAGAGGAGGGAATCAGTTGGTGATCGTCCAGACGTACTTGGAGATCGATGGATATGCGAGGTACAAGGTGCCTCGATTTCGTTCAGACCCAGAACGAGCTTGTAAATGGACTATGTGTCTGACATTGGATTTTATTCTATGTGATTGATTTCTATTAAATATATATCTGTTTGGCGGCGGAGAATTTATTCTCTTGCTTAACGCCCTTCTCTGAGACGTACGAGCTCAGAGGTTATATATTGATGGATATCAAACGCATGGAGTGAACTGCCTGTGTGGCATGCCTAAGTGGCAATATTATCAAGGCTTCTATTGAAAAGTAGAGTCTTGTGGTTGATGATCAAAGCACGGCCTGTGTGGCATAGCTCTGTGTAGCATTGATTCGCGAGCCTCACACCCCGGTTGTGAACCAAAAATGGGAGAGGACCTCAAAGAGGACATGTGTTTTCTTCTAGCTAGGGTGGTGTCAGTGACCTACAAGCCCTGACATTTATATTATTTTCACCTGTGTGGTTGTTGCGGTTGCGAGGCGCCTCGGCTATATCGGTTACTGTGTGGAGCCGATGGAGTCATATGGCTCATTTACGCCCCAAAGGGCGGGGAAACGTAGTGTTCAGGCATAATAATCCACATCAGTGGACCGACCCTGACGATCCAAGGGTCGATGCTAGAACACCCCACCTCCATTAAGGTCACTCACAAATGGAATGTCTTAGCTTTGGTGGAGGTTTATAAGTAAAAGCCACAGATGAACTCAAGACAGATATAAATACACATATTTTAAACGGTGGAAACCAAACAAACTTTTATTTCATCAATACGTGTATCAAACAAAGATTTCCATAATTGTCTTAAAATACTTCCAACATTAAAACCTCATAACTGCCTTGATTACTAAAGAAGCATGAAAACATAAATAAAGTGACAAAAGTCCCCATAGTGATATCCAAATCCATTATCCGAGCAAGAAAGATCCAAATCATACATCTACGTTCTTGGTGCTTGTAAAGAGCCTGACTGAGTTGAGCTGTTTCCTCCCTGTGGACCTTGGGGGGGGACGAAAGAAAATAGGGTCAGACATAAAGCCTGAGTAAATCTAGTAACTCTTCAATATGTGAATAAGAAAAGGGTATGATGGATGTAAAATAAAAATAGGAAAGTGTCACAGGCTAAGGAATTGTCGAGTGTACTATCACAACCATACTATATCTCTGCACCTACTCGAGTTTATTCTAACTGGCACCCCATGGTGAGGGTGAAGTGATCCCCATTCTTATTAAAAATCGGCTCCTACTTGCGTTAACATGTGTCATACGGCCCCCAAGAATTGTAGATACCTATGCTGGTCCCACCATGAGGTGTATCAAGACCCATGGTGGCGGCCCCAACACAAAACTAGAAGACATAGGTTATACTACTGGTGTCCCCAGTGCCCTGGTTGTCTGCTCCGGAGTGTGTGCACTCCCACACCCCGTTAGACCTGCACTGTGCACCCACCGCCGTCGTTTGACCGCTTACAATCAGCCCAGTAATCGTGCACCACCCTGCCTAGTTTCAGGGTACCGTTGATACATAACTTTGGGTTACTACTGAAATGGGTCCCTCGTTACCAGGATTTTCTAGTCAAACATGTTAAGTGGTTAAGTGTCTGTATTTACCTAACCCCACCCATCATTTTTTGTTAACATGTCGAATTTGGTTAAGTGTTATAGTTGACCTAACCCTACCATCTGTCCTTAGCCTCTTAGGAGCACTAGACCACTCACATTGGACAGGTATTGCTACGGTTACTGGATATGCCGGTCGGTTCCGGGCAGGTTTACACCGTAGCTCAGTCTAATCTCGGGTCCTTATTGGGCTCAATGCTTAACCACCCACATTGGATAGGTATTGTTGTGACTACTGGACAGCCGGGCGGGTCCGGGCAGGTTTACATCACAACTCAATCCAACCTCGGGTTAAGCATATCGTGTTTTCTAAATTTGCATATTTTATTACTTTTCAACTATACATAAATGTCATATCTTTTATTTTTGGGTATTTCAATTCATACCGCTTATGTGTCATAATCATTGGCATGTGCCAAACATGCCAACATATGTTTTCATATTTTACACCCAACGTTATTACCCCCGTTTGTTCGCAATGTTATAACATGTGTTGGGCTTGTCACAATTCAGCCCAACTTTATAAACGTGAGGAAAAGGGGAAATCAAGAACATGTAATACATAAAGGTGTGTGGCGCATGAACTTGCAATTTGGCGATTCAACTAATCATATAACATGGGTCATGTGAACTTGCATTCAAATCAAAGTATGACTAAGTAGGTGACATATGAAATGACATAGTTTAGCAAATACAAACTTGTGTTCAAACATGTTAACTTGGCATAATATCAACCACAAAACTAGCATGTTGTATATTCACAAAAATGTACAATTTTTACATCTAATCATATAGCCTATTTCAACATGAACTTGCATAGTTTATGAAACCCAAACTATGTTTGACATAGAACCAATTATATTTTGCAAATAAACATGAACTTGCATAGTTTATGAAACATAGATCCAATTATACTTGCAAACATAGATCTAATTATACTTGCCAATAAACATAAGGATGATATCATAGGTTTTGGGTCATATAGGCATAAAAGGTCTATAACATTTTAACACAAATTCTAATTTAGACTAAGGGAATATACATAGTCCATGCCATCGACATATACAAAAATGGATCAATTTCTAGTTTTTGCCACAAGCTTGCAAGTGCCATTGTTTTTCATATACAATTGTTCAATAGGCTTGCATCAATCAATTTATGCCACAAACATCAATACACAAGTCATGATAGAACCATTACAATACACAAAGATTATAACAACACGATTGTATTTTCATTTACATCGAATCACATCATAGTTTTTATTCATATTTTGAAAGGTCACTATACTTACAACGTGTGATGAATTCTTGTTTTCTGATTTCTTTTATTCTGATTTGGAGATGATCTCCTTTGGGTAGCAAAGTTGCGTTGAATGATTTGATTAAGCTTTGATCTTCTTTTAATTTGATTCGTCTCTTAGACTTGTTGGCTTGTCTCTAGGCTTTCTAATTGACGGCCATTCCAAGTTCCTCTCCAGCAGCATGACGGCTTTTGTATTCTTGAGACGTCCCCAAATCCCGTTCTGACGGAGACAAGGGTTATCTTTGGAATATAACACAGAAACAGATAATAGCAGAACAAAATTAAGTAAATACACCAGATAATGAACAAAACAATACTGGATAAAAGTAAACATCAGAGTTACACAGTATACAGGATCTTACTTAGTACAAATACAGTTCAGCTATACATAAATGTCTACAGCGGAAATAAACAAAATATGTACTATAGGAGCTGAACAGCATAAAAAGAGATAAATGAAAGAATCCATCTTCAGCTCCAGCTATCCATAAATAACCAGCTAAACCTGAATACAAGGCTGCCCGTGTAGAAAAAGGGGCACCCGAGTATGAAAGTGGAACAAACTACGAGTCAGTCATGGGACTGGTATGAGAAATCTACTCAACACATATATAATATAGCCAATCACAGGACCACGCCACTTTCGTGGAACGGGTTTACTCCATTGGATTGCCAGTGCTTTAAAACAAATCTTTCTTTTAAACATCGCTATGCTTTTTATAAAAATGAAACCATTATAAGACTCAGTTCCCATCACACAATGCAACGCAAACCGGAGGATAGAGTTTTTACCTTATAACGGCCAAAATATGCTTGATACGAATAAAACAAAGGCATTTGATATTATTGCTAGTGTTTATATGTTTTGAAAACAATTTCAAATCATAACTATCAATCATAGACGGCATGGGTACCATATATCATGTCGCCATATATATATACAATCAAAACCGCACAGTCACGTATTTGGAAATTGGATTTCCGTCATGAACCAAGGCAAAAGATAGTCCTTACCGAATTCGAGACTGCCTAGCCCGAGACTCAGGATCAGAACGCATCGACCCTTGGATCGTCAGGGCCGGTCCACACGGAGTGGATTAAAATGCCTGAGCACTACGTTTCGCCGCCCTTTGGGGCGTAAGCGAGACAACAAGTGACTCCATCGGACCCGGATTGTCCGATCTAACCGAGACGCCTCGCAACAGCAACAACCACATAGGTGAAAAGTATATAAATGTCAGGACTGGTAGGTCACTGACACCACCCTAGCTAGGGGGAAACGCAGGACCTCCCTGATGTCCTCTCCCGTTTCTGGTTCATACCGGGGTGTGAGGCTCGCGATTTTATGTTTTACACAAAGCTACACCACACAGGCGGTGCTTTGATCATCACCACAAGACTTTGCTTTTCAACAGAAGCCCTGATCACTGCATCTTAGCATGCCACACAGGCAATTCATGCCATGCGACTGATGTCCATCGATATACAACCTCTGAGCTCGTGCGTTTCAGAGAAGGGCGTTAAGCAAAAGAATAAATTCTCCGCCGCCAAACAGATGTATATTTAATAGGGATCAATCAACACAGAATAAAATCCAATGTCAGACACACAGTCCATTTACAAGTTCGTTCTGGGTCTGAACGAAACCGGAGGCACTAAATACCTCGCAAACCCATCGATCACCACGTACGTTTGGACGATCACCACTCATTATCCATATTTCGGGATGCCTCCCAATCAGGACCTCGGTTACCATCCAAACGAGGTGAAGATCTCCGGTCTTCGACCACCGTCTTCATCTTCGACTTTCAATCGTCGGTCGATTATTTGAAATGAGAATTAACTCGGCCTTTTCAAATAATTCACGTATATTTAGAATTTCAAATCAATTTATTTCAATGGTTAAATCATTCGACAACACCAATTTTGTTCTTTAATGTAATTTTCACACCAAACACATTCAACCATCAAATACCACATAAATCGAGCAAATTCAGTTTATTTCCATCCCATAACGTTTACAATATTTTATAACGATTTTTCACTATTTTTATTTATTTTAAAATGGCCTATTTATTCAAAACGACGCTTCGGGCCATAGCGCGGCCGTAGCGATGTTTTTCTTCAGATTAGAATTAAACATTCCAGACAATCCAACCGTTGGATTTTTACAAAGTTGGTGCCGTTGGAAAGATATTTCCAAGGCGAACCCAACGGTTGCGGTTTCAGGAAAATCCGATGGTCGGATCTCCTGGTACAATCGTTTGAAATCACGGTTTCAAATCACGAACTGTACGGCCATGTTTCGTTTTAATTTTATTTATATTTAATGTCTTTACATAAATATAGTTCATTCAACAATTTCAATATCGTTTTCACTTCAAATATTTCACTAACGCCTTTAAATTTTGGAAAATTTCGCCATAACCTCCTTTGTACGGGAGGGGCTGGGAAAATTTCCAAATAGCCACCCGGGCGTCTCATGTCGAAAAGAAAAAGAAAAAGCCAAGCGGCTAGCCAACAGGCTCATAAAATCATCAACCAAACAAAACAGTAAATCTGTACCTATTTGTCGGGCACAAAATTTTATTCCTCTTCTCTAGCCCCTTTGCTATAACCTGTTCAATAAATATGCATGTACATATATACAGTTCTTATCGTTTGTCATTTTCCATTCAACTTCATATTTGATTCCATTTGGTTTAAAAACACAATTCATTCTAATGTTGCATGTATAGGCAAAAATCATATCATTAGCTAATTAATGAATATTTCAACTCATATATATTTATTTGAACGAGTGGCTATTTTTAACACTTCACATTTCAACGATTCATGTATATAATAAAAATGTGATTTTTATTGTAAAACAATTCATTTCAAAACACTATTATTTTATATAGTGTATATATAGGTGATAAAATAGGATTTTTCTTATAAAACAATTTCTTTCAAAACGAGATTATTTTACACAGTTCATATAGTCGATAAAAGGTGATTTTTATTATCAAACGATTTATTTCAAAATATGAATACCATTCAACACATGAATTTCAAATCAACGAATGAATATCGATTCAACACATGAAGGTTTTCTATAGTTTCTATATATAGATAAAAATGTGATTTTTATATTTAAAACGCGAATACCATTCAACACATGAATTTCTAATCAACGAATGAATATCGATTCAACACATGAAGGTTTTCTATAGTTTCTATATATAGATAAAAATGTGATTTTTATATTTAAAACGCGAATACCATTCAACACATGAATTTCTAATCAACGAATGAATATCGATTCAACACATGAAGGTTTTCTATACAATGAATAAATATAGTTTTAGCAAATGAAAATAATTCAAACACATGAATATTATTCAAAATTTCGGCAGCATAACGGCAGGGTAGTTAAAACCGGGACCGTCCCTAGTACGGCTCCTCGCTCTACCTTAAAACCTCGCTGTTTTTGACAATGGGGATCATGCATCTAGTTCGCACGCAGGCGGCATGTATATATTTATTTCATTTCCACCAACTAATCCTATGTGGTTTCAACCAAATATTTTTCAACCACAAATGGGTATTTTTCAACCGCAATCAATCAATATCAACCACAAACAATCCCAAACAACCATTCGCTATCAATCAATTTTCACACCAATCACAATCAATAAATATCGTCCATGGTTTGTGGACGAGGGGCGTATATATATATATATATATATATATATATATATATATATATATATATAGCGATTCAATTTTATTTCAACACATATATAATTTTTTACAACGCATATATAACTTATACATCGAACATACAACTTATACAACGCTTATACATGAGGTGTACAACGCTTATATAACTCATATATCGACTATATAATTTATACATCGTCTCTTTCCATATTGTTTATAAATTAGAAATCTCACATTGGGTTCCACTCCACCAAAAATAGCAGAAGGCTCAGAAAAAATATGCGGTCTCTTCTGGAATGTAGAAGGCGTCCACACGGTCACGATGTTTCCTGTTTCATCGAATTTCGTTAACTAAGCAAAAAGATATGATTTTTCAAAGTTTGCAACGGTTTAAAACTGTCGAAATCTGTTAAATAATTAACAGCCGTATACCTTCACAGTTTATTCAAAACTAGGTTTGATCTTTTCACCAAAACGAAGATGTTGTAGCTCGATCAGACCCTGCCACGTGAAGCGTCTACGAGAGGTGCTCCTCCCTGAAATCTGGCGAACTCGGCGCAGTGGTGGCGGAGAAATCGGGGTGAGAGCGGCGGCACTTTGTGGAGGTGATTCAGGCGAAGGACGTGACGATGATGGGTGGTTCGGGTATGGATTTAAAGAGGGGATCGAGAGCTTTGAAATGGTGGTGGTGGCGCTCGATTTAGTTGAGTGGTTGCGGAGAAAAGGAGGAGAAAAGGAGGGAGCACGGTTTCACCGTCGATCGGCAGAGGGAGAAAGAGAAAACGGGGAGAGAGAAATTTTTATGGGCCAATAGGATTTTTTTTATTTTATTTTATAATTTTTAAATCTCTAAAATACCCCTTATATAGACGAACACCAATTCAAACCCAACGACTGTCGTCCCTATCGTTTTACCCCCATTCCGAACATAATGGGATATGTTTCGAAGGCCCATTCGACTGTTTCAGTCAGTTTTCCTTCAAATTAAAATATAAAGTATTCAATATTTAATTTGAACGTACATTTCAATTTGCCAGGGCCACAAACTGATTCGAAAAATTCCAGAAAAATGAATCTGGCTATGATTTGACGATACGGTCCCAACAAAACTAGTTTCGTTGAATTCTGAGACCGTTTGCAAAAAGGCACATTTTTGGTCGATCCAATTTAACTCTAATTGACCAAAACACATTTTCCTTTGCCACGCTCACATACTAGCTTCAAAAATTATGAAATTTGAAACTTAGCAATAACTTCACATCCCGGATCCAACAAAAGTGGTTTCGTCGAATTCCGAGGTCGTATGCAAAATGGCCAATTTCACGGGCTATATAAATTCCATAGCGACCGTTCTGAAAATTCATTCGGCCATAACTTTTGCTTTCCGCTATGAAAATTCGATTTTTCAGATTCGTTAGAAAGGTATTCACTAACAGATTTAAATATTTTTGGTTTCACTAAAATCCGGATTGTTTTGCACCCGGTACAGTCCAACAAAGTTTGAATTCAATTTTTGAAACTGCAGCGCCATTTCAGGCCATGTTTATAATTATAATTAATTATATTCGTTTTCCATTGTCGATTCAAACTCAGTTTTCATCTCTATTATTGAAAATATTTATTTTAAACATTTAAAATCCATTATTTTAGCCAATTTAAATTTTTTAAATTGGTTCAGATTTTCTGGGTCATTACAATCTCCCCCACTTAAAACTTTTCGTCCCCGAAAAGGAACAAAGTCGAAAGTGGTTTGATAAATCTACAATCACACAATACAACAACCAATCAAATTGTTTTAACTTCTCGAAAATATACCGATCCACTTCTATACTCTTTTAAAATCATTCAGACCATAGAATTTAAAAGTGCACATCCATGGAGAGGAAATAACAACAGAGTAGAGAATTAAATGGTAATGCAAAGTATGGTAAATATACCTTGCACCGGAGTCAATCAGAGATATCTACTCGGCATCTAGGATAGGCTTTCTGAATGCTCTCCTCAGTTTCCCAAGTACAATCTCGCGGATCTCCACTCCATTGCACTTTGACTAAGTGAACCTTCTTATTCCTCGGCTCTTTGGTTTCTTTGCCGATAATCTTTAGCGGCCCTCTTCTCACAGCCAATTCTGGAGTAATTTCAATGTCATGTTGAGCTGCTTCTTCCACGATCAAGTCTGGATCATGAACGTGCTTTCGAAGTTGGGATATATGAAATACATCATGAACTCCAGGCAACCAGTCAGGCAGTTTGACCCTATAAGCGAGAGTTCCGATCCGTTCCAAAATAGGAAACGGACCTATGAATTTGGGCGCTAATTTTCCAGTTTTACCGAACCGGATAACTCCTCTCATCGGCGATACTTTCAAATATACGTAGTCGCCAACAGCAAAGGATATATCTCTTCTTCTTCTATCGACATAGCTCTTTTGCCGGCTTTGAACGGCGAGTAATCGCTTTTTAATAAAATCGACTTTGTCGGCAGCTTCTCGAATCATATCAGGACCCAACACAAGTCTATTACCTGGTTCGACCCAACAAGCAGGAGATTGGCACGGTCTACCGTATAATGCTTCGAATGGCGACATTGTCAGACTTGCCTGGTAGTTGTTGTTATAAGAGAATTCAGCCAAATGCAGATGGTCTTCCCATGATCCACCGAAATCTATAACACAAGCCCGCAATAGATCTTCTAAAATACGATTCACCCTTTCAGTCTGACCGTCGGTCTGAGGATGATAAGCGGTGCTTAAGTTCAACTTCGTTCCCAGCTCGACTTGAAATGCTTCCCAGAATTTGCTAGTGAATATTGTATCTCTATCACTAACGATACTGAGCGGCACTCCATGTAGTCTAACTATTTCCCTGAAGTATATCTGCGCCAGACTCTGAGCAGTTCTGTTTGATCTGACAGGTATGAAATGGGCGGTCTTCGTGAAGCGATCTACGATCACCCAAATACTGTCATTTCCTTTTCTGGTTCTGGGCAGACCATCAATGAAATCCATAGAAATATGTTCCCACTTCCAACCAGGAACTTCTAGTGGTTGTAACAATCCAGCCAATTTCTGTTGGTCGCTCTTGACTAGTTGGCAAGTAGGGCATCGGCTGACATATAAAGAAATGTCCCTTTTCATCGACTTCCACCAGAAAGTGCGTTTGATGTCATTATACATTTTGCTTACTTCTGGATGGAAACTGAGTTTTGACTTGTGGCATTCATCCAGTACTTCCTTTCGAAGCTCAGGAATGTTAGGGACACAGATTCGACCTTTGAGCCTTAGAATCCCATCATTATCAACTTGAAAACTCGAGGGTTCGCCTTGTTGAATTATTTCTCTGATCTTTTGAATGAAGTGATCATCCTTTTTTATCTATCGATGAAGTCGTGATAATAAAACTGGCGATCATTTCATTCTTTCGGCTTAATGCATCGGCCACGACATTGGCTTTCCCTGGAGTGTATAAAATTTCAAAGTCATAAGCAGCAAGAAACTCCAGCCAACGTTGCTGCCTCAGAATCAGGTCTTTCTGAGTGAGCAGATACTTTAACGACTGGTGATCTGTAAACAGTTCAAATCTCTCACCCAGAAGATAGTGTCTCCAGATTTTCAAAGCGAACACGATGGCCAATAACTCAAGATCATGAGTTACGTAGTTCTTTTCGTGTGGCTTCAGTTGACGGCTAGCATAAGCAATCACTTGGCCTCTTTGCATTAACACTGCACCCAGGCCTTCTCTAGAAGCATCAGTCCAGACCTTTAAATCCTGGTTGCCATCAATGATGGTTAACATTGAAGCTGTCGTTAATCTTAACTTTAGCTCTTCGAAAGCCTCCTCACTTTATGGAGTCCATTTGAACTTAGAGTGCTTCTTAGTAAGCTTTGTTAAATGACTAGATATCTTCGAAAAGTTTTTAACGAACTTCCGATAATAGCTAGCCAATCCGAGAAAACTGCGGACTTCAGTGGGGGTACTGGGCTGTTTCCAATTCTGAATAGCTGTGATTTTGCTTGGATCCACAGCAATTCCTTCTTTCGTTACGACGTGGTCCAGAAATTTCACTTCATCTTGCCAGAATATACATTTGGAAAACTTTGCTTTCAATACATTTCTCCTGAGGATTTCTAACACTTGTTCCAAATGTTTTTCATGTTCGGCTTTCGATTTAGAGAAGATTAGAATATCATCAATAAAAACCAGAACAAATTTATTCAATACTCCTCTGAATACTCTGTTCATTAGATCGACGAAGTAAGCGGGAGCGTTACATAAGCCGAACGGCATTACTAACCACTCGTAGAATAAGTCGGGGCCTCTGAACGCTGTCATTGGAACACACTCTTCGGCAATTCGAAGTTGATGGAAGTCTGTAGCTAGGTCCATTCGTGAAAATACTTGTGCTCCATTTAATCGATCCAACAAATCATTAATCCGCGGCAATGGATATTTGTTCTTTATTGTCTGTTTGTTCAGATCACGATAATCCACACATAGACATAGAGTATCGTCAGATTTCGGGACAAATACCACTGTTGCACCCCAATCAGAGAAACTAGGTCTGTTCAGACCCTTCCATACTAGCTGTCGTGTTTGATTGTCTAATTCCTCCTTCTCTTTCAAGGACATTCTTCGAATAGCATGAACTACCGGCCTTGCATTCGGAATCAAAGCAATCTTGAAATCTATTTCTCTCTGCGGAGGTAAGCGAACAACTTCCTCAAACATATCCGCATAATTCTTGACGACGGGAATATCTTTGATGAGGTCGGGAATATTCTCTGTGATTTCAGGGACATTCTCTATTTGGGCTGGAGAAACATTCAAAGCTGCCCAGAAGTCTTTTCTATTAGTATTCTGACCTTCACATGGTATGGTTATATAACTCCCTGATTTAATCTTAGCTCTAACAACTCTCTCGGCGCATCTAACCTCTGCTTCATATTTGGTTAGCCAATCCAATCCCAGAATAAGATCGAATTCATCAAAATTCATGACGACAGAGATAATAGGGAATTTATAGCAAGAAAAAGAGACGGGTACTGCACAAATCCAACTGAGATTGATGGAACCGCCAACTGGATTTTGGACATTCATTGGTTCCTTCAGCTTTTTCAAATTCAAATCCAGTTTCTTAGCTGCATCTTTGGCAATGAAACTTCGAGACGCGCCAGTGTCAAACAGTACTTTAACTGGGATGTCTTTGACAGTTAGCGTGCCTTCTAAAACATCTGGCCTTTCTTGAATAGCTGAGGCCCCAGACGCTTCTGCTACTTCATTTATATGTACTGTTTTGGACTTCTTAAATTGCCTGCAATTCTTTTCAAGATGGCCAATCCGATGTCATTGACAACATTTTCTACTCTCTCGAAACTGGTTATCGGGTTTAGACCCCTTCTTTCGTTTCTTCGAGGTTTTACACTTCCTAGTCAGATGCCCCTGTTTATTGCAGTTAGAGCATGTGGCAGTCGTTGCTGGTTCCTTTTCAGATTTAGCCCCTTTTCTCTTGGCACTGGGCTTCTTACTGACATCAGACTTTGTACTGGCCTCTGGACGATCAGTTTCAGACCCTGCTTTGTCACTAGAACAGACTTCTTCTTCGTCACGCAACATTCCTTTCTTATGGAGATCTTCATACTGATAAGCCATGTATATCATTTCAGAAAAAGGAAGTTTCACATTCCTCATTACACTATTCTGATATCTCCTTTGAAGGCAATGAATAAATCTTAGATTTTTCCTCTTTGGGTCTTGAATTAGATGAGGAGCAAAGTGAGCAAGTTCGTTGAATTTCTTATGATATTCTGGGATGGTCATATCACCTTGTATCAAATAAGAAAATTCATCACATAATCTCTCGGTTGCTTCGGGAGGAGTAAATCTTTCCAGGAAAATCACTTTGAATCTGTCCCAGGTGATATCACCTTCTGGATTATCTTTGATGATCGTTTCCCACCAGATTAAAGCTTCTTCTTTGAGCGCCCAAGATGCTACTAACCGTTTCTGGTCATCCCTCAGCTGGATACGCTCAAATATTCTTTCGACAGAACTCATCCAAGCTTGAGTTTGAATTATAGATTCATTGCCAGAGAACTGTGCTCCGTTCAGATTTCGATATCTCTTTAATAGAGCCTCTAGATCGGGTTCTGCATTTCTCTTGTTTCTGACACTCATTTTTCTAGTACTTCTGCAAATGGCAGATCAAGTGTCAGGTCACAGAAAAGATAATTTAAAATATAGAAACATATACTTCAAGTGTAAATGTGTCTATCGAGGTGTAATTTCATTCTGCTTTACTCATACTAGGATATTGCTGATCCTATCTGTATAGAGTTACCCGCCCTAGAACACTACTGGTTCTATTTCTGACAAGTTCGTTCAAATGTTATATTCCAGAACTAAGCTTAACCAAAGCTCTGATACCACGTTGAGACATCCCCAACTCCCGTTCTGACGGATACAAGGGTTATCTTTGGAATATAACACAGAAACAGATAATAGCAGAACAAAATTAAGTAAATACACCAGATAATGAACAAAACAATACTGGATAAAAGTAAACATCAGAGTTACACAGTATACAGGATCTTACTTAGTACAAATACAGTTCAGCTATACATAAATGTCTACAGCGGAAATAAACAAAATATGTACTATAGGAGCTGAACAACATAAAAAGAGATAAATGATAGAATCCATCTTCAGCTCCAGCTATCCATAAATAACCAGCTAAACCTAAATACAAGGCTGCCCGTGTAGAAAAAGGGGCACCCGAGTTTGAAAGTGGAACAAACTACGAGTCAGTCATGGGACTGGTATGAGAAATCTACTCAACACATATATAATATAGCCAATCACAGGACCACGCCACTTTCGTGGAACGGGTTTACTCCATTGGATTGCCAGTGCTTTAAAACAAATCTTTCTTTTAAACATCGCTATGCTTTTTATAAAAATGAAACCATTATAAGACTCAGTTCCCATCACACAATGCAACGCAAACCGGAGGATAGAGTTTTTACCTTATAACGGCCAAAATATGCTTGATACGAATAAAACAAAGGCATTTGATATTATTGCTAGTGTTTATATGTTTTGAAAACAATTTCAAATCATAACTATCAATCATAGACGGCATGGGTACCATATATCATGTCGCCATATATATATACAATCAAAACCGCACAGTCACGTATTTGGAAATTGGATTTCCGTCATGAACCAAGGCAAAAGATAGTCCTTACCGAATTCGAGACTGCCTAGCCCGAGTCTCAGGATCAGAACGCATCGACCCTTGGATCGTCAGGGCCGGTCCACACGGAGTGGATTAAAATGCCTGAGCACTACGTTTCGCCGCCCTTTGGGGCGTAAGCGAGCCAACAAGTGAGTCCATCGGACCCGGATCGTCCGATCTAACCGAGGCGCCTCGCAACAGCAACAACCACATAGGTGAAAAGTATATAAATGTCAGGGCTGGTAGGTCACTGACACCACCCTAGCTAGGAGGAAACGCAGGCCCTCCCTGATGTCCTCTCCCGTTTCTGGTTCATACCGGGGTGTGAGGCTCGCGATTTTACGTTATACACAAAGCTACGCCACACAGGCGGTGCTTTGATCATCACCATAAGACTTTGCTTTTCAACAGAAGCCCTGATCACTGCATCTTAGCATGCCACACAGGCAATTCATGCCATGCGACTGATGTCCATCGATATACAACCTCTGAGCTCGTGCGTTTCAGAGAAGGGCGTTAAGCAAAAGAATAAATTCTCCGCCGCCAAACAGATGTATATTTAATAGGGATCAATCAACACAGAATAAAATCCAATGTCAGACACACAGTCCATTTACAAGTCCGTTCTGGGTCTGAACGAAACCGGAGGCACTAAATACCTCGCAAACCCATCGATCACCACGTACGTCTGGACGATCACCACTCATTATCCATATTTCGGGATGCCTCCCAATCAGGACCTCGGTTACCATCCAAACGAGGTGAAGATCTCCGGTCTTCGACCACCGTCTTCATCTTCGACTTTCAATCGTCGGTCGATTATTTGAAATGAGAATTAACTCGGCCTTTTCAAATAATTCATGTATATTTAGAATTTCAAATCAATTTATTTCAATGGTTAAATCATTCGACAACACCAATTTTGTTCTTTAATGTAATTTTCACACCAAACACATTCAACCATCAAATACCACATAAATCGAGCAAATTCAGTTTATTTCCATCCCATAACGTTTACAATATTTTATAACGATTTTTCACTATTTTTATTTATTTTAAAATAGCCTATTTATTCAAAACGACGCTTCGGGCCATAGCGCGGCCGTGGGGCTGTTTTTCTTCAGATTAGAATTAAACATTCCAGACAATCCAACCGTTGGATTTTTACAAAGTTGGTGCCATTGGAAAGATATTTCCAAGGCGAACCCAACGGTTGCGGTTTCAGGAAAATCCGATGGTCGGATCTCCTGGTACAATCGTTTGAAATCACGGTTTCAAATCACGAACTGTACGGCCATGTTTCGTTTTAATTTTATTTATATTTAATGTCTTTACATAAATATAGTTCATTCAACAATTTCAATATCGTTTTCACTTCAAATATTTCACTAACGCCTTTAAATTTTGGAAAATTTCGCCATAACCTCCTTTGTACGGGATGGGCTGGGAAAATTCCCAAATAGCCACACGGGCGTCTCATGTCGAAAAGAAAAAGCCAAGCGGCTAGCCAACAGGCTCATAAAATCATCAACCAAACAAAACAGTAAATGTGTACCTATTTGTCGGGCACAAAATTTTATTCCTCTTCTCTAGCCCCTTTGCTATAACCTGTTCAATAAATATGCATGTACGTATATACAGTTCTTATCGTTTGTCATTTTCCATTCAACTTCATATTTGATTCCATTTGGTTTAAAAACACCATTCATTCTAATGTTGCATGTATAGGCAAAAATCATATCATTAGCTAATTAATGAATATTTCAACTCATATATATTTATTTGAACGAGTGGATATTTTTAACACTTCACATTTCAACGATTCATGTATATAATAAAAATGTGATTTTTATTGTAAAACAATTCATTTCAAAACACTATTATTTTATATAGTGTATATATAGGTGATAAAATAGGATTTTTCTTATAAAACAATTTCTTTCAAAACGAGATTATTTTACACAGTTCATATAGTCGATAAAAGGTGATTTTTATTTTCAAACGATTTATTTCAAAAAATATGAATACCATTCAACACATGAATTTCAAATCAACGAATGAATATCAATTCAACACATGAAGGTTTTCTATAGTTTCTATATATAGATAAAAATGTGATTTTTATATTTAAAACGCGAATACCATTCAACACATGAATTTCTAATCAACGAATGAATATCGATTCAACACATGAAGGTTTTCTATAGTTTCTATATATAGATAAAAATGTGATTTTTATATTTAAAACGCGAATACCATTCAACACATGAATTTCTAATCAACGAATGAATATCGATTCAACACATGAAGGTTTTCTATACAATGAATAAATATAGTTTTAGCAAATGAAAATAATTCAAACACATGAATATTATTCAAAATTTCGGCAGCATAACGGCAGGGTAGTTAAAACCGGGACCGTCCCTAGTACGGCTCCTCGCTCTACCTTAAAACCTCGCGGTTTTTGACAATGGGGATCATGCATCTAGTTCGCACGCAGGCGGCATGTATATATTTATTTCATTTCCACCAACTAATCCTATGTGGTTTCAACCAAATATTTTTCAACCACAAATGGGTATTTTTCAACCACAATCAATATCAACCACAAACAGTCCCAAACAACCATTCGCTATCAATCAATTTTCACACCAATCACAATCAATAAATATCGTCCATGGTTTGTGGACGAGGGACGTATATATATATATATATAGCGATTCAATTTTGTTTCAACACATATATAATTTTTTACAACGCATATATAACTTATACATCGAACATACAACTTATACAACGCTTATACATGAGGTGTACAACGCTTAAATAACTCATATATCGACTATATAATTTATACATCGTCTCTTTCCATATTGTTTATAAATTAGAAATCTCACATTGGGTTCCACTCCACCAAAAATAGCAGAAGGCTCAGAAAAATATGCGGTCTCTTCTAGAATGTAGAAGGCGTCCACACGGTCACGATGTTTCCTGTTTCATCGAATTTCGTTAACGAAGCAAAAAGATATGATTTTTCAAAGTTTGCAACGGTTTTAAACTGTCGAAATCTGTTAAATAATTAACAGCCGTATACCTTCACAGTTTACTCAAAACTAGGTTTGATCTTTTCACCAAAACGAAGATGTTGTAGCTCGATCAGACCCTGCCACGTGAAGCGTCTACGAGAGGCGCTCCTCCTCCCTGAATTCTGGCGAACTCGGCGCAGTGGTGGCGGAGAAATCGGGGTGAGAGCGGCGGCACTTTGCGGAGGTGATTCAGGCGAAGGACGTGACGATGATGGGTGGTTCGGGTATGGATTTAAAGAGGGGATCGAAAGCTTTGAAATGGTGGTGGTGGCGCTCGATTTAGTTGAGTGGTTGCGGAGAAAAGGAGGAGAGAAGGAGGGAGCATGGTTTCACCGTCGATCGGCAGAGGGAGAAAGAGAAAACGGGGAGAGAGAAATTTTTATGGGCCAATAGGATTTTTTTATTTTATTTTATAATTTTTAAAATCTCTAAAATACCCCTTATACAGACGAACACCAATTCAAACCCAACGACTGTCGTCCCTAGCCTTTTACCCCCATTCCGAACACAATGGGATATGTTTCGAAGGCCCATTCGACTGTTTCAGTCAGTTTTCCTTCAAATTAAAATATAAAATATTCAATATTTAATTTGAACGTACATTTCAATTTGCCAGGGCCACAAACTGATTCGAAAAATTCCAGAAAAAATAAATCTGGCTATGTTTTGACGATACGGTCCCAACAAAACTAGTTTCGTTGAATTCTGAGACCGTTTGCAAAAAGGCCCATTTTTGGTCGATCCAATTTAACTGTAATTGACCAAAACACATTTTCCTTTGCCATGCTCACATACTAGCTTCAAAAATTATGAAATTTGAACTTAGCAATAACTTCACATCCCGGATCCAACAAAAGTGGTTTCGTAGAATTCCGAGGTCGTATGCAAAATGGCCAATTTCACGGGCTATAAAAATTCCATAGCGACCGTTCTGAAAATTCATTCGGCCATAACTTTTGCTTTCCGCTATGAAAATTCGATTTTTCAGATTAGTTAGAAAGGTATTCACTAACATATTTAAATATTTTTGGTTTCACTAAAATCCGGATTGTTTTGCACCCGGTACAGTCCGACAAAGTTTGAATTCAATTTTTGAAACTGCAGCGCCATTTCAGGCCTTGTTTATAATTATAATTAATTATATTCGTTTTCAATTGTCGATTCAAACTCAGTTTTCATCTCTATTATTGAAAATATTTATTTTAAATATTTAAAATCCATTATTTTAGCCAATTTAAAATTTTTAAATTGGTTCAGATTTTCTGGGTCGTTACAATCTCCCCCACTTAAAACTTTTCGTCCCCGAAAAGGAACAAAGTCGAAAGTGGTTTGATAAATCTACAATCACACAATACAACAACCAATCAAATTGTTTTAACTTCTCGAAAATATACCGATCCACTTCTATACTCTTTTAAAATCATTCAGACCATAGAATTTAAAAGTGCACATCCATGGAGAGGAAATAACAACAGAGTAGAGAATTAAATGGTAATGCAAAGTATGGTAAATATACCTTGCACCGGAGTCAATCAGAGATATCTACTCGACATCTAGGATAGGCTTTCTGAATGCTCTCCTCAGTTTCCCAAGTACAATCTCGCGGATCTCCACTCCATTGCACTTTGACTAAGTGAACCTTCTTATTCCTCAGCTCTTTGGTTTCTTTGCCGATAATCTTTAGCGACTCTCTTCTCACAGCCAATTCTGGAGTAATTTCAATGTCATGTTGAGCTGCTTCTTCCACGATCAAGTCTGGATCATGAACGTGCTTTCGAAGTTGGGATATGTGAAATACATCATGAACTCCAGGCAACCAGTCAGGCAGTTTGACCCTATAAGCGAGAGTTCCGATCCGTTCCAAAATAGGAAACGGACCTATGAATTTGGGCGCTAATTTTCCAGTTTTACCGAACCGGATAACTCCTCTCATCGGCGATACTTTCAAATATATGTAGTCGCCAACAGCAAAGGATATATCTCTTCTTCTTCTATCGGCATAGCTCTTTTGCCGGCTTTGAGCGGCGAGTAATCGCTTTTTAATAAAATCGACTTTGTCGGCATCTTCTCGAATCATATCAGGACCCAACACAAGTCTATTACCTGGTTCGACCCAACAAGCAGGAGATCGGCACGGTCTACCGTATAATGCTTCGAATGGCGACATTGTCAGACTCGTCTGGTAGCTGTTGTTGTAAGAGAATTCATCCAAATGCAGATGGTCTTCCCATGATCCACCGAAATCTATAACACAAGACCGCAATAGATCTTCTAAAATACGATTCACCCTTTCAGTCTGACCGTCGGTCTGAGGATGATAAGCGGTGCTTAAGTTCAACTTCGTTCCCAGCTCGACTTGAAAAGCTTCCCAGAATTTGCTAGTGAATATTGTATCTCTATCACTAATGATACTGAGCGGCACTTCATGTAGTCTAACTATTTCCCTGAAGTATATCTGCGCCAGACTCTGAGCAGTTCTGTTTGATCTGACAGGTATGAAATGGGCGGTCTTCGTGAAGCGATCTACGATCACCCAAATACTATCATTTCCTTTTCTGGTTCTGGGCAGACCATCAATGAAATCCATAGAAATATGTTCCCACTTCCAACCAGGAACTTCTAGTTGTTGTAACAATCCAGCCGATTTCTGTTGGTCGCTCTTGACTAGTTGGCAAGTAGGGCATCGGCTGACATATAAAGAAATGTCCCTTTTCATCGTCTTCCACCAGAAAGTGCATTTGATGTCATTATACATTTTGCTTACTCCTGGATGGATACTGAGTTTTGACTTGTGGCATTCATCCAGTACTTCCTTTCGAAGCTCAGGAATGTTAGGGACACAGATTCGACCTTTGAGCCTTAGAATCCCATCATTATCAACTTGAAAACTCGAGGGTTCGCCTTGTTGAATTATTTCTCTGATCTTTTGAATGAAGTGATCATCCTTTTTTATCTATCAATGAAGTCGTGATAATAAAACTGGCGACTCAGCCATCCATCTTAAGAGAGGCCAATAAGAAAGAGACATGTAAGCCCTAGTGACTCAGCCAAGCATCAGAATTCGACCAGACCCTGACCAGGCTAGCCAGGGCCTGACCAGCAGGTCTTTCTGACCTGGGCGCACTTGGCAGGTGCGCCAGGCCAAAATTATACTGGCGCACTTCCCAAGTGCGCTAGTTCAACTTTGTTCTGGCGCACTTCACAAGTACGCCAGTGCATTCTGACCCATTTTCCGGTTTTTCTGCCCAACTTCGTTCGTCCGTATCTTCTTCATACGATATCCGTTTTACGCAAACTTGAACTCTATCTCAAGCAGAATTTCGAGATGAACGCAATGGAGTGACCCATTTCCCTTGATTTCATCATTTATAATTAATTATACTTTAATTCGAGAAGCTTGACGTTATAGAATTCACGGGGTGTTACATTCTCCCCCACTTAAAAGGATTTCGTCCCCGAAATCTTCAAGTTAGGAAGAATGTATATCCTACCATCCAACAGTCCATCTACTCAACCAACAAACACAGGCATCCACTATCCTTAAAAGACTTCTAATGCTTCATGATCATATGCATAGTGTGTGTACATGTCCTTATCTAATGCAGAAATCAGGCGGTCTACTGATTCAGTTGACCTCCTTAATGTGAATCATGTAAGTGTCATGAATCCATTATATATGCAAAAAAATTTCCTACTCATAATTCTACATGAGTTCACAACTATTCATACAAATGCGACGACCATATGACAGCATATCAAGTTTACAACCATATACAAATAAGAATACATATATGCATATGCAGTATGAAGTGATTGAGCCGATCTAAGACCTAGGTTGTGTGTGTATATGCATCCACGAGCAACCACTAGCAACCACTTGCAGCCATCAACCATAACATGTTTCAAATACATGTTTACATCCAAAGGGGTTTCTACCTAAGGATAAAGGATAATTTCGAGGAGATATACCTAAAAAGATAGATACAAGCACAACTTAAGAAAAAGAGAGGTCAAAGATGTACCCTCAAAAAGAAGAGGGTAGGCAGCGCGTATTCTGTCCTCAGTTTCCCAAGTTGTGTCTTCCTCGGCGCCGCTCCACTGAACTTTAACGAGTTTGACTTCGCGGTTGCGTAGCTTTTTCACTTCAGTTCTTATGATGCAGGTTGGAACTCTCCTCACAGTTGCTTCGCGTTCCACTTCGGCTTCTTCTAGAATGCTTGGCTCCACCACTTCCGCTGATTCATGTAGACATTTCTGGAGATGAGAAACGTGAAAGACGTTGTGAATTCCCGCCAATCTTTCAGGCAGATCTACTCTATAAGCCATTTTCCCAATCTTCTCGATGATAGGGAACGGTCCTACAAATCTTGGTGTTAGCTTTCCTGCGGATCCAAAGCGAACAACGTTCCTTAAAGGGGATACCTTAAGGAAAACCTTGTCCCCAACCTCAAATTCAAGGTCGGACCTTCTTTTGTCGGCGTAGAATTTCTGTCTATCTTGGGCTGCCTTCATTCTCCTACGTATCAAGTCCACTTTCTCTGAAGTTTCTCGAATCATGTCTGACCCAAGTATAAGCTTATCTGTAGACTCCCACCAACAAGTTGGTGATTTGCACGGTCTTCCATATAAGGCTTCGAAGGGTGCCACGCCGATGGTAGCTTGGTAGCTATTGTTGTAGGCAAATTCCACTAAAGGAAGGTGATCCTCCCACGTCCCTCCAAAGTCAAGAACGCAAAGTCTTAAAAGATCCTCTAAAACTCTATTCACCCTTTCCGTCTGGCCATCTGTTTGGGGGTGATAGGCCGTGCCCAAACATTGCTGTGTGCCTATAGCTTCTTGCAGACTCCGCCAAAACTCACTTGTGAAAATAGGGTCTCGGTCACTAACAATGCTGGAGGGTATCCCATGGATTCGAACTATTTCCTTGAGATAAAGAGATGCTAGAGATGAGGCAGTCCTTCTATTCTTGATAGGTATAAAGTGGGCGCTTTTAATAAGCCTATCCACTATTACCCAAATGCTAGTGTTGCCTCTTTTCGACCTAGGCAGTCCATCAATGAAGTCCATTGAAATGCTATCCCACTTCCACTGTGGTACCTCTAGAGGGTGAAGTAGTCCTCCAGGCTTCTTTTGTTCCGCCTTGACCCATTGGCAGGTCATGCACTTAGAAACGAAATATGCCACGTCTTGCTTCATGCCTCTCCAAAAGAAAGTCCTTTTTATATCCTTGTACATCTTATCACCGCCAGGGTGTATAGTCATCTTGGAATGATGCGCTTCCTCGAGAACCTTCTTTGTCAACTCCCTTGCTTGTGGGACGCATAATCTTCCATCTCGTCTCAGCCAACCCTTATCATCGATGGCGTATCTACTGAGGTGACTAGAAGTCTCACCCCTAGTAAGTTTATCAATCACATCAACAAGCTGAGGGTCTTCACGTTGTGCAGTCGCTATTGAGTTAAAGAGAGTAGGGCGTACTTCGAGAGATGCTAATAAACCCGGTACAAAATCCGAGGAGGGCCTAACGTTAAAATTGGCTATATACTCCAAGTTTTGCCTTTCCACAAAGAGAGGGCTTAGGGTCAGTTTCTTTCGGCTCAACGCGTCTGCTACCATGTTGCCTTTTCCGGGAGTATAGGAAATTTCAAAATCATACGAGGCAAGAAACTCCATCCTTCTTTGCTGCCTCAAGTTAAGATTCTTCTAGGAGAAGAGATATTTCAACGATTTATGGTCAGTGTATAATTCAAACTTCTCACCTAGGAGATAATGGCGCCAAGACTTAAGTGCAAAGACGATGGCGGCCAACTCAAGATTGTGGGTTGGGTAGTTCTTTTCATGAACTTTCAATTGTCTTCCGCCATAAGCTACTACCCTTCCTTCTTGCATTAGAACAGCACCTATTCCCGTTCTACATGCATCCGTGTATACTGTGAACATTTTTCTTCCATCTGGCAAGGTCAGAACTGGGGTTGTTGTGAGAGCCCTTTTTAATCGCTAGAAAGCAATGTCACAGTCCAAATCCCAAGCGAACGCCAGATTTTCTTTGTTAGCCTTGTGAGTGGGGCTGAGATTTTCACGAAATCCCTAATAAACTTTCGATAAAAACCGGCTAGCCCAAGAAAGCTTCGAACTTCGGTTGAATTTCTTTGTGTCTTCCAATCTTGCACTGCCACCACTTTCGCGGGGTCCACAGCCAACCCTTCTTTGGACACTATATGCCCAAGAAACCTTACTTCTTTTCTCTAGAAGTGACATTTGGAGAATTTGGCTTTTAGTTGATGTGCACGGAGAGTATCCAGGATTTCTGTCAGATGCTGAGCATGTTCTTCCTCGCTCTTTGAGAAGATTAAGATATCATCTATGAACACAACCACAAATTTGTTTAGGAATTCTCTGAACACCCTGCTCATTAGGTCTACGAAATAAACGGGTGCGTTTGTCAAGCCAAAAGGCATGACAAGCCACTCGAAGAAACCGTCTGGGGTTCTGAACGCTGTCTTATCAATGCTGTCTTCAGCTACTCTTAGCTGATGGAACCCAGTTGCTAGATCAAGTTGGGAGAAGACCGTCGCACCTACAAGCTGATCAAACAAATCGTCGATTCGGTGAAGAGGGTGCCTATTTTTCTTGGTCAATTTGTTTAACTACCTATAGTCGACGCAAAGGCGAAGCGAACCGTCTGCTTTGGTTGCGAACGCCACTGGAGCACCCCATTCCGAAATGCTCCATCTAATGAACCCATTTTCGAGAAGTTCTTTAACCTGCTTACTGAACTCCTTTCTCTCCCTTGGAGCCATGTGTATGACAGGTAAAGCTACAGGCTTTGCGTTATCCACAAGATATATGCGGAAGTCTATTTCCCGCCTCGGAGGTAAGCCTTTCACTTCCTCAAAGACATCCGGATATTCCCGGACTACTCTAACTGATTGCAAATTCTCATCAGAAGCATCAAGCGACTCTAGATAACTAAGCATAACAACATTCAAGGGATTACAAGAAATTTCTAGAGTGTTACCAAGCCGAGTCAAGAGTCTAACTACTCTTTTCTCACAGTCAAGAATGACACTATTACTGGATAACCAGTCCATGCCTAAGATCAAACCATATCCCGAGAAGCCCAAAACAAAGGCACTACAACTAAACTCAACGCTGAGAATAGAGATTTTCAAACCCAAACAAACCATTGACAAGTAAGCGGAGCCCCCAATTGGATTTGAAACTACTAAGGGATCTTCTACCATACTAGTGTCTAGATGCAGAGATTCTACTAAGGCAGATGAAATAAAAGAGTGTGATGCGCCAGAGTGAATAAGTGTACGAACTGGATGATCATAAAGATAGACTACACTTTCTGCAGAAATATTACTACCTCGTTCCTGCTGAGGTGCCACTAGCGCATGAACCTGACCCCCAGAAGTGGATCCGGCTTTCTGTCCCTGCCCTTTCTACTTTGGGCAGTCCTTAGCTTGGTGTTCAGTTTCTCCACAATGGAAGCAACCACCCATCTTCGCTATCCTTTTCCGGCAGTCTTTTGATATATGGCCCACAATGCCATAGAAATTGCTCCTTCTCTTCTCATGGGGCTTATTGTTCTTCCCTCCTTTCTTGAAGTCTGTTTTCTTTGCTTGTAGACCTTCTTTCTTCTCTTCCCCCTTAGTTTCTTTCTTTCTGTGGTCTTCTTCGTGTAGCAACGCCATGTCCACCAGGCTTTCATAAGTCGCACCCATGGATACATGGGTCATGGCAAGGCTGTGTAGAGGCTCATTCAATCCCTTGACGAAGCGAAGTGCCTTCTTGTGTTGGGTGTTTATTAAGTCTAGCCCAAACCTGGCTAGCTAATTAAACTAATTAACATATTCCCTGATCATCATGCTTCCCTGTTTCAGAGTTAGAAACTTTTCCATTTGCAGGCTTCTTTCGGCTTGGGAGAGGAATTTCATCTCAAACCTTGTTCTGAAGTCTTCCCATGTTTCCACCGCCCTTTGAGAATTAGTAACTTCCCACCAATAGGAAGCTTCATCCTTAAGTAACCACACCGCAAGTTGTATCTTTTGCCTGTCATCCACTCCAAAGATGACAAACAAATCCTCAGTCTCCTTTAACCAGTTTCTTGCTTCAACAAAAGATTCTGTCCCGTAAAAGTCTTTTCCACCCATAGCCTTGAAGTCTCTACATGTTTTTGTGAAGGCATTTCCACGAGGAGGAGGAGGAGGAACCGCGGCCACTGGAGGAGGGATGTCTGCTGGGCCCACGCCATTGGCCCTTGCTTCTAGGTACCTCCTAAACCAGCCGGGAATCGGCACTCCTTCCGGAAGGTTAAGGTCTCCAGACATGTTGAAACAGAAAGAAAAGATTCAAAACGAAGGATAGAGAAGGATAGATAGGGCACATGGCTTTGGGGGATTTTGTCTTTTTATAAATATAACACTTTTTTTTCTAAAAAAATGCTTCTTTAAGAATTCTTTTTGAAAACAATTTTCAAAAACTTTTATCCTGTCTGTAAACCTATGATCTGATACCAAGTGAAACACCCCACCTCCATTAAGGTCACTCACAAAGGGAATGCATTAACTTTGGTGGAGGTTTATAAGTAAAAACCACAGATGAACTCAAGACAGATATAAATACACATATTTTAAACGGTGGAAACCAAACAAACTTTTATTTCATCAATACGTGTATCAAACAAAGATTTCCATAATTGTCTCAAAATACTTCCAACATTACAACCTCATAACTGCCTTGATTATTAAAGAAGCATGAAAACATAAATAAAGTGACAAAAATCCCCATAGTGATATCCAAAGCCATTATCCGAGAAAGAAAGATCCAAATCATACATCTACGTTCTTGGTGCTTGTAAAGAGCCTGACTGAGTTGAGCTGTTTCCTCCCTGTGGACCTTGGGGGGGGGACGAAAGAAAAGAAGACGAAAAGAAAATAGGGTCAGACATAAAGCCTGAGTAAATCTAGTAACTCTTCAATATGTGAATAAGAAAAGGGTATGATGGATGTAAACTAAAAATAGGAAAGTGTCACAAGCTAAGGAAGTGTCGAATGTACTATCACACCCATACTATATCTCTGCACATACTCGAGTTTATTCTAACTGGCACCCCATGGTGAGGGTGAAGTGATCCCCATTCTTATTAAAGATCGGCTCCTACTCGCGCTAACATGTGTCATACGGCCCCCAAGAATTGTAGATACCTATGTTGGTCCCACCATGGGGTGTATCAAGACCCATGGTGGCGGCCCCGACACAAAACTAGAAGACATAGGTTATACTATTGGTGTCCCCAGTGCCCTGGTTGTCTGCTCCGGAGTGTTTGCACGCCCGCACCCCGTTAGACCTGCACTGTGCACCCACCGCCGTCGTTTGACCGCTTACAATCAGCCCAGTAATCATGCCCCGCCCTGCCTAGTTTCAGGGTACCGTTGATACCTAACTTTGGGTTACTGCTGAAACGGGTCCCTCGTAACCAGGATTTTCTAGTCAAACATGTTAAGTGGTTAAGTGTTTGTATTTACCTAACCCCACCCATCAATTTTTGTTAACATGTCGAATTTGGTTAAGTGTTATAGTTGACTTAACCCTACCATCTGTCCTTAGCCTCTTAGGAGCACCAGACCACTCACATTAGACAGGTATTGCTACGGTTACTGGATATGCTGGTCGGTTCCGGGCAGGTTTACACCGTAGCTCAGTCTAACCTCAGGTCCTTATTGGGCTCAATGCTTAACCACCCACATTGGATAGGTATTGTTGTGACTACTGGACAGCCGGGCGGGTCCGGGAAGGTTTACATCACAACTCAATCCAACCTCGGGTTAAGCATATTGTGTTTTCTAAATTTACATATTTTATTACTTTTCAACTATACGTAAATGTCATATCTTTTATTTTTGGGTATTTCAATTCATACCGCTTATGTGTCATAATCATTGGCATGTGCCAAACATGCCAACATATGTTTTCATATTTTACACCCAACGTTATTACCCCCGTTTGTTCGCAACGTTATAACATGTGTTGGGCTTGTCACAATTCAGCCCAACATTATAAACGTGAGGAAAAGGGGAAATCAAGAACATGTAATACATAAAGGTGTGTGGCGCATGAACTTGCAATTTGGCGATTCAACTAATCATATAACATGGGTCATGTGAACTTGCATTTAAATCAAAGTATGACTAAGTAGGTGACATATGAAATGGCATAGTTTAGGAAAATACAAACTTGTGTTCAAACATGTTAACTTGGCATAATATCAACCACAAAACTAGCATGTTGTATATTCACAAAAATGTACAATTTTTACATCTAATCATATAGCCTATTTCAACATGAACTTGCATAGTTTATGAAACCCAAACTATGTTTGACATAGAACCAATTATATTTTGCAAATAAACATGAACTTGCATAGTTTATGAAACATAGATCCAATTATACTTGCAAACATAGATCTAATTATACTTGCCAATAAACATAAGGATGATATCATAGGTTTTGGGTCATGTAGGCATAAAAGGTCTATAACATGTTTACACAAATTCTAATTTAGACTAAGGGAATATACATAGTCCATGCCATCGACATATACAAAAAGGAATCAATTTCTAGTTTTTGCCACGCTTGCAAGTGCCATTGTTTTTCATATACAATTGTTCAATAGGCTTGCATCAATCAATTTATGCCACAAACATCAATACACAAGTCATGATAGAACCATTACAATACACAAAGATTATAACAACACGATTCTATTTTCATTTACATCGAATCACATCATAGTTTTTATTCATATTTTGAAAGGTCACTATACTTACAACGTGTGATGAATTCTTGTTTTCTGATTTCTGTTATTCTGATTTGGAGATGCTCTCCTTTGGGTAGCAAAGTTGCGTTGAATGATTTGATTAAGCTTTAATCTTCTTTTAATTTGATTCATCTCTTAGGCTTGTTGGCTTGTCTCTAGGCTTTCTAATTGACGGCCGTTCCTAGTTCCTCTCCAGCAGCATAACGGCTTTTGTATTCTATTATTTGTGTGAATTTAGGGTTAGACTTGAGTTGTATTTATAGAATTTTAAATTGTTTTGAGCCGTCAATGAAGCTAGGGTGAAATCAGACCATCCATCTCAAGAGAGGCCAATAAGAAAGAGACATGTAAGCCCTAGTGACTCAGCCAAGCATCAGAATTCGACCAGACCCTGACCAGGCCAGCCAGGGCCTGACCAGCAGGTCTTTCTGACCTAGGCGCACTTGGCAGGTGCGCCATGCCAAAATTGTACTGGCACACTTCCCAAGTGCGCCAGTTCAACTTTGTTTTGGCGCACTTCACAAGTGCGCCAGTGCATTCTGACCCGTTTTCCGGTTTTTCTGCCCAACTTCGTTCGTCCGTATCTTCTTCATACGATATCCGTTTTACGCAAACTTGAACTCTATCTCAAGAAGAATTTCCAGACGAAAGCAATGGCGTAATCCATTTCCCTTGATTTCATCATTTATAATTAATTATACTTTAATTCGAGAAGCTTAATGTTATAGAATTCACGGGGTGTTACAGATGCGCTCTGACCCTAAGGCTCGGGCTAGAGAGTCTCGAAGCCAGTGAGGACGATCCCTTGCCTCGGTTTATAGATGGAAACCCAACTTACAATACGTGACTTTGCGGTTTTTGATTGTAGAGCCTAGTATGGTGACATAGTGGTATGGGGCACTTATGCCGTCTATGATTGATACTTATGATTTGAAATTGTTTTGGCACTATACACTTATAGTAATAATAAAACATGAAATTTCACGTACCAAGCATTCTTGGCTATTATAAGGTAAAAATCCTATCCTTCGGTTTGCGTTGCATTGTGTGATGGGACCTAGGTCTTATAATAGCTTCATTGTTCTTTATTTAGCATTGTGATGTTGTTTTATGCACTAGTGTTCTTGGGAGGAAATCTGTTACGTGTTATACGGCGTGGTCCCTTGATTTACCTAACTTTAAGATAAAGATTAATAACAATTTTAGTTCTCACACCAGTTGCATGACTGACCTGGAGTTTATTGTTTTAACCTAAACTCTGGGTGCCCATATTTTCCACACGGGCAGCTAGTAGTTTTGGTTTTGCAAATTTATATTCACAGAAACCAAGTTTATAGCTGGAATGATATCCGAAAAGCTCTGTATTCGTATATCTCTTGCAATTGTGTATTGTATTATTTTCCGCTGCTATGTAATGTATTGTAATCTCTGATATTTAGTGAATGTGTAATACTGATTTATACTCTGTATATTCTTGTATTCTGATGGAATTGTTGTAATTAGCAATGAACTGTTCTTCTGTTTGCGTTTCAATTTGTCGTGTTCTCAAAACAATCAGGGGTTTCGAACGGTCTTGGTCGGTTTAGCGATCGATTAGGATCGAGCGAAATTCCTTTTCGTTACGTTTATGCTCATAACTCTCTTGCTCTTCGTCTTAGTTTTCTTGAGAATGTTCATCTTCTTAATACTTGAAATCATCCTTGGCTCATAGGAGGTGATTCCAATTGTATGCTTAACAGTAATCCGAAATTGGGTGGTTGTCCTCTAGTGGTTAAGGAGATTGCTCCTCTTAATCAAATGCTAATTCAATCTTCTCTATTTCCAGTTCAAAGCTATGGCTTGTTTTATACTTGGTCAAATTGTGCTAAGTCTGGCCCTCCCACTTTCTATAAACTTGATCATATTTTTGCAAATTCTTCTTTCTTTGATCTCTGGTCTAAAGCTTTCTATGATATCCTCTCTCCAATCTTATCTGATCATTGTCCCATATTATTTCAATGAGGGATTGAAGCTGCTATTGACTTGGGTAAAATCACTTTTTAATTTTTGGTGTGATAATCCATAGTTTACTAACATTCTCATTCAGGTTTGGTGCTCAAAGAGAAATAATAATCCTATGGTTAATCTGTTGCAAAAAATGAAGGTATTAAAGAATCATCTTAGATCTTGGTCTTCAATTAAATTTGGCAATGGGTCGCAGCATTCATCTTCAATTAGAGCAGAATTAACCCAAATTCAGCAAGAGTTTCAAAAGACGCCAAATGATATTGCATTACAAAATCAGGAGTATGAATTGAAGAATAAGCTTAAGTTTACTTTTGAAGTTGAAATGCAGGCTTTAAGGCAGTGCTTTCATTAGGAGAGAATTTGATGGGGATAGAAACACAAAGTATTTTCATAATACATTAAAGGTTCAAAAAGCGAGGAGCAACATCTTTAGGATTAAAGATATGAATGGAAATGTTCAATCCTCTGAAGGGGAAATTAATGCAACGTTTGTTCATTCTTTTCTTCAATTCTAGCAAATCCTAATGCTTATGTACCAGATATTAATCTACTCTTTCATATCAGATTAACAACTCTTTTTATATTGCAATCAGGGGATATA
This sequence comes from Allium sativum, assembly GCA_030737875.1. Taxonomy (NCBI): domain Eukaryota; kingdom Viridiplantae; phylum Streptophyta; class Magnoliopsida; order Asparagales; family Amaryllidaceae; genus Allium; species Allium sativum. The sequence goes on from CM060915.1 coordinate 283,069,150, forward strand.
AACAGGCTAATTACAGTAGAAGAGATTTAGGAAGCGACTTTCTGTTTAGATTCTAGTAGTTGTGGAGGACTAGATGGATTTAATTCTTTCTTCTTGCAAAAAAACTGGAGTATTATTGGTTGAGATATCACAGTAGCTATTCAATATTTTTTCATGATCAATCACATGCCAGCTAGTGTGTCAGCAACATCAATTACGCTTGTTCCAAAGGTTGAAAACCCAGTTTGTGTTGCTGATTTTTGACCAATTTCATGTTGTAATGTTGTCTACAAAGTTATTTCGAAAGTCATTGCTAATAGGCTAAAAAATGTATTGCCTTCCATAATTTCTTTGAACCAGTCAGCTTTCATAAAAGGAAGATCCATTTCAAATAACATTTTATTAACGCAGGAATTATTATGTGGATATAATAGAAAAGGCATCTCTCCTAAATATATGTTAAAACTGGATATAAAGAAAGCACTCGATTCTGTATCCTGGTTTTCTATTCTTGCCATTCTTTCAAGGATGAATTTCCCTATCCCTTTATTGCTTGGATTCATTCCTGTATATCAACGCCAAGGTTTTCAATTGCTAGAAATGGCATATTACATGGATTCTTCAAAGGAACTCAAGGATTACGACAAGGTGATTCAATCTCTTCGTATATCCTTATTGTGGTAATGGAACTTCTCAATTCACTTTTGATTGATCAGGTTAAAAGGAAAAAATGGAATTACATCTGAAATGAAAGTCTACTTTGATAACCCACTTACTTTTTGCTGATGATTTATTTATATTCACAAAGCCCACTGAAAGTAATATAAGCTGCATTATGGATATTTAGCATATTTTCTATACTATTACTGGATTGAAGATAAAACTTAATAAGTCTCATATACTAATTGCTGGGTTCTCTGCTAATGAGAAGAATCATCTAATCTCTTTGTTTAGATTATTAGAGAGGCCTATTAATTCAAAGTATTTGGGACTTCCATTAATTAGTTCAAGGATTACAAAGGACAATTGTGTTCCATTATTTGAGAAAATTATTGATAAATTGTTGCAATGGCCCTCTTGCAAACTATCACAAGCTGGTAGGCTGACTGTAGTACAATCTGTGGCTTTGGCAATGACTACCTACTGGACAGGGCATTATGTACTGTCAGTCAAGCTGATTAACATGATAATAGGAGCTCTAAATAAATTTCTTTGGCATGGGGTTCCTTTTTCTTGGAAAATGATTTCAATTGCGTTTAATAAATTTTTTGATGATAAGATGCAAGGTGGTTTAGGCATTACAAATTTATTCGTATAGAACAAAGCTTCAATTTCATCTTACTTTGATAAGCTGTTTAACTTGGATAATTGTCTTTAGACAAAGTGGGTAAAGGATAATTTAATTGGGAAAAAATATTCTTAGACTACGGAGGTGCCAAGCAATTGTGGTTGGAGTTGGAGGAGCATTGTTAATCTAAGGAGCACTTTTCTACCTTACATCCAGTTCAATTATAAGTTCATGGATAAACTGTCTTTTTGGAATACTCCTTGGTCTAAAGCTAGTTTAATCTAAGGTAATGTGGTTGCTTATAATTTACGTAGACAGTCTGGTATTTTAGAGAATGTTGTTGTAAATGATTACATTCATGATTGTAGTCTGGTTCTTCCATACACAAGCTCTTCTGTTTTGAGGAATTTATGGGTTGAATTGGAAAAGAATTTTGAAGTTAATGGTAATAGTTGTATAACATGAATGGGAAAGTTCATAGTATCAAACTTGTTTATACACTTCTTCAAGGTCCAAAGCAATCATTTCCTTGGGCGAAGAGATTATGGAGTATGGGTAATTCAGCAAAAGAAAATATGCTATTATGGAAAGTAATGGCTAATGCAATCGATACAAAGGATAAATTGCTTAAAATAGGTGTGGTAATAGATGATATTTGTTTGTTGTGTCATTCATCAGTTGAAACAAATACACATTTTCTCTTTGTATGCAGTTTTACATATCAGATTTGGGTGAAACTCCTTGCTAATGGTTGTTTGCATAGGCCATCATTTGATAGTAAAATTAAGTGGTACAATGTTTATAAAGCAACAAGATGGAAGAGTAGAAAAACAAAGCTGCCGTTAAACATTCCAAAGAAATTTATATATGAGATTTAGGATGAGAGAAATAGAAGGGTATTTGGATTGGTAGTGCTAAATGCAAATGTAGTTTACAATTTGATTCACAAGAAAATATTGAAAAGTATAGCATCAGTTTATGTGATGACCCCAAAACCCCGTACGACGGTGGCAAGGGTAATCTTTGGAATATAACATATAAACAGCAACAACAGAACCGAAATAAATAAATACACCAGATAATGTACAAATAATATACTGGATAAACATAATCATCTGAGTTACATAGTATACAGGATCATACTTAGTACAAAATACAGTTCAGCTATACATAAATGTCTAATGCGGAAAACAAACATAATATGTACAATAGGAGCTGAACAACATAAAAAGAGACAAATGATTGAATACATCTTCAGCTCCAGCTATCCAGAAAGAGCATGCTAAAACCCGAACACAAGGCTGCCCGTGTAGAAAAAGGGGAACCCGAGTTTGCAAGTGAAACAAACTGTGAGTCATCCATGGGACTGGTATGAGAAATCTACTTAACATATTTTATAATATGGCCAATCACACGACCACGCCACTTTCGTGGAACGGGTTTACTCCATTGGATTGATAGTGCTTTAAAACAAGTAAACCTTTTAAACAGCGCAATGCTTTTTATAAAAATGAAGCCATTATAAGACTCAGTTCCCATCACACAATGCAACGCAAACCGGAGGATAGAGTTTTACCTTATAATGGCCAAAATATCCTTGATACGAATAAAACAAAAGCATTTGGTATTATTACTAGTGTTTATATGTTTCAAAAATAATTTCAAATCATAAGTATCAATCATAGACGACATTAATGCCCCATACCACTATATCGCCATATATAGGTATACAATCAAAACCGCACGGTGTCGTATTTGGAAATTGGATTTCCGTCATGAACCGAGGCCAAGGATCGTCCTCATCGCTTCAAGACAATCTAGCCTGCCATGTCACAGGATCAGAGCTCGAGTGACCCTTGGATCGTCAGGGCCGGTCCATTCGATGTGGATTAAACTTAAACCCTGAACACTGCGTTCCCCCTCCCTATGGGGTGAAAATGAGCCAAATGACTCCATATCCGAGGCGCCTCGCAACAGCAACAACCACACAGGTGGAAATAATATAAATGTCAGGGCTGGTAGGTCACTGACACCACCCTAGTTAGAAGGAAACACATGTCCTCCCTGAGGTCCTCTCCCGTTTCTGGTTCATACCGGGGTGTGAGGCTCGCGAATCAACGTTATACACAAAGCTATGCCAAACAGGCCGTGTTTTGATCATCAACCACAAGACTTTGCTTTTCAACAAAATCCTTGATCATCTGCCACTTAGGCATGCCACACAGGCAATTCACTCTATGCGACTGATTTCTATCGATATATAGCCTTTGAGCTCGTACGTCTCAAAGAAGGGCGTTAAGCAAGAGAATAAATTCTCCGCTTCCAAACAGATATATATTTAATAGAGATCAATTAGCATAGAACAAAATCCAATGTCGGACACACAGTCCATTTACAAGTTCGTCCTGGGTCTGAACAAAATCGGAGGCACCATATACCTCGCATATCCATCGATATCCAAGTACGTCTGGACGATCACCACTTATTATCTATATTTCGGGATGCCTCCCAATCAAGACATCAGTAATCGTCCAACCGAGGTGAAGGTCTTTGTCTTCAACCACCGTCTTCATCATCGACTTCTTACCGCCGATCAATTATTTGAAATGAGATTTAACTTGGCCTTTTCAAATAATTCACGTATAATTAGAATTTAAATCAATTCGTTTCAATGGCTAAATTATTCGACATCAATAATTCTGTTCTTAAATGTAATTTTCACGCCAAACACATTTAACCATCAAATATCCAATAAACCGGGTAAATTCGGTTTATTTCCATTTCATATCGTTTATAATATTTTATAATAATTTATCGCTATTTTTATTCACTTAAAAATAGCCAATTCATTCAAACGACGCTTCAGGCCATAACGCGGCCGTGGCGCTGTTTTTCTTTAGATTTGATTTACACATATATGAAAATCTAACAATTGGATCTTCACAAATTTTATATCATTAGAAAGATCTTTTCAAAACGAATCCAACGGTTTCAGTTTTGGGAAAATCCGGCGGTCGGATCTCCCGGTACAATAGTTTAAAGTTACGATTCCAAAATACGAACTGCAGCGTCGTTATTCGATTTAATTTAATTATATATATATATATATAATCGATTCTGACGTTGTTTTTCTTCAGATTTGAATTAAACATTCCTGACAATCCAACCGTTGGATCTTTACAAAGTTGGTGTCATTGGAAAGATATTTCCAAAGCGAACCCAACGGTTTCGGTTTCGGGAAAATCCGATGGTCGGATCTCCCGCACTAATCGTTTGAAATCGCGGTTTCAAAACACAAAATGCAGCTTCGTTATTTGATTTATTTCAATTATATTTATATATATACATATAAATATGATTCATTCTTCGATTTTAAAACCATATACATTTCACACATCTGATAAAAACAGTATTTTTATCCAACAGCTATTCATTTCCACCCATCACTATTTTTAGCAGTTCATATATATCATAAAAATGTGATTTTTATTGTAAAACAATTTATTTCAAAACACTACTATTTTATATAGTTCATACATTAGGTAAAAATGTTATTTTTGGTGTTAAAACAATTTATTTAAAACACTAGTATTTTATATAATCTATATATATGATAAAGATGTTATTTTTATTTTTCAAAGAATTTATTCAATACATGAACTTCATTCAACACATGAATTTTATTCAACACATGAATTTCTATTTCAATACATGAATTTTATTTCAACACATGAATTTTATTTCAACACATGAATTTTTATTTGAACACTTGAATTTTTATTTGAACACGTGAATTTTATTGAACACATGAATTTTATTTCAACACATGAATTTTATTCAACACATGAATTTCTATTTCAACACATGAATTTTATTTCAACACATGAATTTCATTTCAACACACGAATTTTTATTTCAACATATGAATTTTATTCAGCACCTGAATTTTATTTCAACACATGAATTTTATTTGAACACATGAATATAAATCAAACACAGAAATATTTCAGAAAATTTCGGCAGCATAATGGTAGGGTAGTTAAAACCGGCTCTGTCCCTAGTACGGCTCCTCGCTCTATCTTAAAGCCTCGCGGCTTTTGACAATGGGGATTTTCAATATCTAGTTCGTACGCAGACGAATTTTCCCATATACTAATCCTATTGGGATTTCAACCACAATCAATCATTTCAAATCAACCATTCATGATATTCACCAAATTTTCACATCAACCAATAATCCAAACAATATCACAACCAATGTATATCGTCCATGGTCTGTGGACGAGGGGAGTATATATATATATATAGATATACATATATAACTATATTTCGATTTCATTTCAATATCATTTCAATTTAATTCAACGCATATATCATTTTTATAATGCATATATAACTTATACATCGAACATACAACTTATACAACGCTTATACATGAGGTGTACAACGCTTATATAACTCATACTTCGACTATATAATTTATACATCTTTGTTTCCATATCATTTATAATTCAGAAATCTCACATTGGGTTCCACTCCACCAAAAATTGCAGAAGGCTCAGAAAAATATGCAGTCTATTCTAGAATGTAGAAGACGTCCTCACGAGTCCACTATCTCTTGTTTCACTGGATTTCGTCAACATACGAAAAAGATATGATTTTTATTGTAAAATCATAAACTGTAGCGATTTAAAGTGCTAAAAACTATTTAAAATAAAATAAATCATATACCTTCAAATTTCGTTCAAACCTAGGTCTGGATTTAATCTCCAATCCGTAGAACTAGGTTGTAATTGAGCTACACCACATCGAAGAGCGTCGAAGGGCGCGCAAAACGAGGATAGCCTCGTCGAACTCGGTTTTATGTCTGACCCTCCCTTAGCTTGTGACACCATCCTATTTTCAGTATATATATCTATCATGCCCTTTTCTTATTCACATACTGAAGAGTTACTAGATTTACTCAGGCTTTATGTCTGACCCTATTTTCTTTTCATCTTCTTTTCTTTCGTTCCCCCCTCCCCAGGTCCACAGGGAGGAAACAGCTCAGCTCAGTCAGGTTTTGTTCAAGCTCCAAGAACGTAGATGTATGATTTGGGTCTCTTTTGCTCGGACTATGGCTTTGGATATCAGTATGGGGATTTTTGTCACTTTATTTATGTTTTATGCTTCTTTAATAATCAAGACAGTTATGATGTAGTAATAATGGAAGTATTTTGAGACAATTATGGAATGTTTTGTTTTGGAACACGTATTGATGAATAAATGTCTGTTAGTTTCCACTGTTTAAAATATGTGTATTTATACCTGTCTTGAGTTTATCTGTGGCTTTAACTTATAAACCTCCACCAAAATTAAGGCATTCCCTTTGTGAGTGACCTTAACGGAGGTGGGGTGTTTCACTTGGTATCAGAGCATAGGTTTACCAGACAAGATAAAAGTTTTTGAAATTGTTTTCAAAAGAAAGTTTAAAGAAGCATTTTTTCAAGAAAAAGTGTTATATTTATAAAAGACAAAATCCCCCAAAGCCATGTGCCCTATCTATCTCTCTCTATCCTTCGTTTTGAATTTTTCCCTTTCTGTTTCAGCATGTCTGGAGACCTTAACCTCCCGGAAGGAGTGTCGATTCCCGGTTGGTTTAGGAGGTACTTAGAAGCAAGGGCCAATGGCACGGGCCCAGCAGACATCCCTCCTCCAGTGGCCGCGGTTCCTCCTCCTCCTCCACCTCCTCGTGGAAATGCCTTCGCAAAAACATGTAGAGACTTAAAGGTAATGGGTGGAAAAGATTTTTATGGGACAGAATCCTTTGTAGGGGCAAGAAACTGGCTAAAGGAGACTGAGGATCTTTTTTTCATCTTTGGAGTGGATGACAGGCTAAAGTATACAGGATCATACTTAGTACAAAATACAGTTCAGCTATACATAAATGTCTACACCTGAAAACAAACATAATATGTACAATAGGAGCTGAGCAACATAAAAAGAGACAAATGATAGAATCCATCTTCAGCTCCAGCTATCCAGAAAGAGTCTGCTAAAACCTGAACACAAGGCTGCCCATGTAGAAAAAGGGGCACCCGAGTTTGCAAGTGAAACAAACTACGAGTCAGTCATGGGACCGGTATGAGAAATCTACTTAACATATTTTATAATATGGTCAATCACAGGACCACGCCACTTTCGCGGAATGGGTTTACTCCATTGGATTGTCGGTGCTTTAAAACAAGTAAACCATTTAAACATCGCAATGCTTTTTATAAAAATGAAACCATTATAAGACTCAGTTCCCATCACACAATGCAACGCAAACCGGAGGATAGAGTTTTACCTTATAATGACCAAAATATGCTTGATACGAATAAAATAAAAGCATTTGGTATTATTACTAGTGTTTATATGTTTCAAAAACAATTTCAAATCATAAGTATCAATCGTAGACGGCATTAATGCCCCATACCACTATGTCGCCATATATAGGTATATAATCAAAACCGCACGGTGTCGTATTTGGAAATTGGATTTCCATCATGAACTGAGGCCAGGGATCATCCTCACTGCTTCGAGACAATCTAGCCTGCCATGTCTCAGGATCAGAGCTCGAGTGACCCTTGGATCGTCAGGGCCGATCCAGTCGATGTGGATTAAACTTAAACCCTGAACACTGCGTTCCCCCGCCCTATGGGGTGAAAATGAGCCAAATGACTCCATATCTGAGGCGCCTCGCAACAGCAACAACCACACAGGTGGAAATAATATAAATGTCAGGGCTGGTAGGTCACTGACACCACCCTAGCTAGAAGGAAACACATGTCCTCCCTGAGGTCCTCTCCCGTTTCTGGTTCATACCGGGGTGTGAGGCTCGCGAATCAACGTTATACACAAAGCTATGCCAAACAGGCCGTGCTTTGATCATCAACCACAAGACTTTGCTTTTCAACAAAATCCTTGATCATCTGCCACTTAGGCATGCCACACAGGAAATTCACTCTATGCGACTGATTTCTATCGATATATAGCCTTTGAGCTCGTACGTCTCAAAGAAGGGCGTTAAGCAAGAGAATAAATTCTCCGCTTCCAAACAGATATATATTTAATAGAGATCAATTAGCATAGAACAAAATCCAATGTCGGACACATAGTCCATTTACAAGTTCGTCCTGAGTCTGAACAAAATCGGAGGCACCATATACCTCGCATATCCATCGATATCCAAGTACGTCTGGACGATCACCACTTATTACCTATATTTCGGGATGCCTCCCAATCAAGACATCAGTAATCATCCAACCGAGGTGAAGGTCTTTGTCTTCAACCACCGTCTTCATCATCGACTTCTTACCGCCGATCAATTATTTGAAATGAGATTTAACTTGGCCTTTTCAAATAATTCACGTATAATTAGAATTTAAATCAATTCGTTTCAATGGCTAAATTATTGGACATCAATAATTCTGTTCTTAAATGTAATTTTCACGCCAAACACATTTAACCATCAAATATCCAATAAACTGGGTAAATTCGGTTTATTTCCATTTCATATCGTTTATAATATTTTATAATAATTTATCGCTATTTTTATTCACTTAAAAATAGCCAATTCATTCAAACGACGCTTCAGGCCATAACGTTGTCGTGGCGTTGTTTTTCTTCAAATTTGATTTAAACATATCTGAAAATCTAACCATTGGATCTTCACAAATTTTATATCATTAGAAAGATCTTTTCAAAACGAATCCAACGGTTTCAGTTTTGGGAAAATCCGACGGTCGTATCTCCCGGTACAATCGTTTGAAGTTACGATTCCAAAATGGGAACTGCAGCGTCGTTATTCGATTTAATTTAATTATATTTATATATATAATCAATTCTGGCCCTGTTTTTCTTTAGATTTAAATTAAACTTTCTAGACAATTCAACCGTTGGATCTTTACAAAGTTGGTGTCGTTGGAAAGATATTTCCAAAGCGAACCCAACGGTTTCGATTTCGGGAAAATCCGTTGTTCGGATCTCCCGCACTAATCGTTTGAAATCACGGTTTCAAAACACAAACTGCAGCTTCGTTATTCGATTTATTTCAATTATATTTATATATATACATATAAATATGATTCATTTTTCGATTTTAAAACCATATTCATTTCACACATTTGATAAAAACAGCATTTTTATCCAACATCTATTCATTTCCACCCATCACTATTTTTAACACTTCATATATATCATAAAAATGTGATTTTTATTGTAAAACAATTTATTTCAAACACAATTATTTTATATAGTTCATATGTAAGGTAAAAATGTTATTTTTGGTTAAAAAAAATTATTTAAAACACTAGTATTTTATATAATCTATATATATGATAAAGATGTTATTTTTATTTTTCAAAGAATTTATTCAATACATGAACTTCATTCAACACATGAATTTTATCCAACACATGAATTTCTATTTCAATAGATGAATTTTATTTCAACACATGAATTTTATTTCAACACATGAATTTTATTTCAACACATGAATTTTTACTTCAACACATGAATTTTATTCAACACATGAATTTTTTTTCAACACATGAATTTTATTCAACATATGAATTTCTATTTCAACACATGAATTTTATTTCAACACATGAATTTTATTCAACATATGAATTTCTATTTCAACACATGAATTTTATTTAAACACATGAATTTTATTTTAACATATGAATTTTATTTCAACACATGAATTTTTATTTCAACACATGAATTTTGTTCAACACATGAATTTTATTTCAACACATGAATTTTATTTCGACACATGAATTTTATTTCAACATATGAATTTTATTTCAACACATGAATATAAATTAAACACAGAAATATTTCAGAAAATTTCGACAGCATAACGGCAGGGTAGTTAAAACCGGCATCGTCCCTAGTATGGCTCCTCGCTTTACCTTAAAACCTCGCACCTTTTGACAATGGGGATTTTCAATATCTAGTTTGTACGCAGACGAATTTTCCCATACACTAATCCTATTGGGATTTCAGCCACAATAAATCATTTCAAACCAACCATTCATGATATTCACCAAATTTTCACATCAACCAATAATCCAAACAATATCACAACCAATATATATCGTCCATGGTCTGTGGACGAGGGGAGTGTGTGTATATATATATATATATATACGTATATATATATAAGTATATAACTATACTTCGATTTCATTTCAATATCATTTCAATTTATTTCAACGCATATATCATTTTTACAACGCATTTATAACTTATACATCGAACATACAACTTATACAACGCTTATACATGAGGTGTACAATGCTTATATAACTCATACTTCGACTATATAATTTATACATCGTTGTTTCCATATCGTTTATAATTCAGAAATCTCACATTGGGTTCCACTCCACCAAAAATTGCAGAAGGCTCAGAAAAATATGCGGTCTCTTCCAGAATGTAGAAGACGCCCTCACAAGTCCACTTTCTCTTGTTTCACTGGATTTCGTCAACATACGAAAAAGATATAATTTTTATTGTAAAATCATAAACGGTAGCGCTTTAAAGTGCTATAAACTATTTAAAATAAAATAAATCGTATACCTTCAAATTATGTTCAAACCTAGGTCTCGATTTAATCTCCAATCCGTAGCACTAGGTTGTAATCGAGCTACACCACATCAAAGAGCGTCAAAGGGCGCGCAAAACGAGGGTAGCCTCGTCGAACTCGATGCAGCGGTGGTGGCGATTTCTAGCCCGACGGCGGCGGTCTTCTGAGGCGCAGAACTCGAGAAAGGAGCGACGAGGGGTGGTGAAGTCGGTGTTGATTTGAAGAGGGGGAAGAGGTCTTCAAAAAGTTCAACAGGGGTGGGGGTCAACGGTGAGCGAGGCGGCCGGAAATTGAGCGGAAAGAATGGAGTTGACTTCCGCCGTATATCGCGAGGGGGGTATCGGGGAAAGAGAAAATATGTAATTGGCTAATGGGGCTTTTATTTTATTTATATATATATATTTTTTAAAATTCAAAAATATCCCTTATCTCATATGAACTCCAATCCAAGCCCAACGACTGTCGCTCTAACTAAATACCCCCATTCCGAACACAATGTGATATGTTTCACAGGCCCATTCGACCGTTTCAGTCAATTTCCCTTCAAATTAAAATATAAAACATTCAATATTGGATTTGAACGTACATTTCAATTTGCCGAGGTCACATACTGATTCTGAAAATTCCCGAAAAATAAATTTAGCTATGTTTTGATGATACGGTCCCAAAAAACTAGTTTCGTTGAATTCTGAGACCATTTGAAAAATATCCATATTCTGGTTAATCCAATTTAACTAAAATCGACCAAACACATTTTCCTTCGCCATGCTCACATATTAACTTCAAAAATTATGGAATTTGAAACCTAGCAATAATTTGACATCCCGGATCCAACAAAAGTGGTTTCATCGAATTCTGAGGTCGTTTGCAAAATGTCTATTTTCAAGGGCTATATAAACTCGATAGTGACCTTTCTGGAAATTCATTTGGCAATAACTTTTGATTCCCGCTACGAAACTTCGATTTTTCAGATTCGTTAAAAAGATATTCATAAACAGATTTAAATATTTTTGTTTTAACTAAAATCCATTTTGTTTTGCACCCGGTACAGTCAGTCAAAGTTTGAATTCAAATTTCGAAACTGCCGCGCCATTTCAAGCCTTGTTCATAATTAAAAATAATTGTATTTATTTTTAAACATCGATTCAAACATACTTTTCATCGTTATTATTTAAAATAATTTATTTTAAATATTTAAATCCACTAAAATTGCCAAATTAAAAAATTTAAATTGGTTCAGATTTTCCTGGTTGTTACAATTTATTGAAGTTTGGATGGAGTAAATGGTCTGGTTTTTCCGCTGTGGGTGTGGTGAAAATGGTGTGCCTTCTCAGGTTGCAGGAGAGTTACAATATTGAGTTTTTTCTGTTTCTTCTTGTATATTTTGAGTGTTTTTTTCTCAATATTGTACATTTTATTAGGTTTACTATATAACTTTTTCTATAGTTGAATTGTATTTCTTTGTATAGATTTTAGTGGTAGTAAAAGTCTTTTTGCCATTCAAAAAAAAATATTTAACTAGTTTAACTGAAATATCACGTTTACTCTTTTGCACGCTATTTTAACAATATCGCTATATTTGAACTATTATGACACTAAACTCACACCAATCACTATAGATATGTTTCACTTATTTTATGAATGTTATTATGGATGTTTGTATGCTAGTTTCAAATATTATGACTATTGGATGCATGATTGATTGTTTACTTGGGTGGGCTAGAAAGGTCATTCGTAACCAATCTAGTATTAGGAAAATATCGTTCATTAGAGTTTGATGTTTATCGATCAAACGCACAAGATGGTGTATACAGATTGAGCGCATAAGGACGATGGACTTGAATAGTTGAGATAAATTCATGAAGGTGCATCAAAATATGCACGTTGTTTTAAAGACGAAGGAGCATTGAAGCGTAGCAATCGACTAGAAGATAGAGCAACATGGGAGCTTTACGATGAATCTAAGGATGAAAAATGGACTTGACGACGAGCTTGAATTTGGGACAAATGTTCGGCGTTTTCACCTGATTTGTATTTAACCAAATTTTCTTTTATATACGATCAGAATGGTCTTTATCCTTGTTATGGGTTAATGGATTGTTGATGACCATTCTGACAAATTTAACATAGACGATGGTGCAACTTTAAGGAGTAGGATACGATGGTTCATTCAACATAGGATTTCGGTGACTCTGCTCTTCGACCAGTGATTTTGACGCTAAGGTAAAGATATAGTGTTTCGACGAGGTGATTTCATTATTCGATGATGGTGATACCATAATGGGAAGCGATGACTTCGACGTCTGATGACTTTTATCTAAAATGCAGGGAGTGGGTCATATTGATGTGACTATCAAATGAGGATGAGAGACATAGGATGATGTCTTACGATATACGATGATGTCTTATGACACATAAAGATCATCAAGGATAGTCCTCAGATCGTGACGACTTCGGATTTGAGTCTTATGAACATTTTAGAGATAGATTCTATTGCGAAGAACGTATGCAAAAAAGATTGTTGGTTTTTTGTGACTTTAGTACAATTTTGAGCGAGTGAGACATGGATAGAATAGAGTTTGTCGATGTGTTGATCCGATCTGTCCAGACTCCAGAGTCTGTCGATGTATTGGACTGAGGGTTATTAGTCGGTCAACCAAGGATGTAGCAATGGTCTGGTATTGTCCACCAATGAAGAATTGTTGGTGCCTCAATTGATTGGGTGGTCATAATTCGGAAGACCATATATTTGACATACTAAGTGAGTGAATGTGAGAATAAATGATGGATGATGTGTTTGTTATAATACTGTCACTCTAGGACACGACATTTATATCATTGATGGATATTTAAGCATCTCTAAACCTTATAATATAGTATACTCCATGATGATCATAAAGTAGTATATATTCTACATATGCTAACTCGATAGAGGAACATGTTTAGCATGATTCTTCATGCCATATATTTATACATTACAACTTTTTATAGTAATTTGAGATTTACTTATTGCTTACATTGGATTATTGTTTGACAAAATGTTTTATGTTTTCCCATACTACCTCTAATACTCATCGACGATTTGGATGAGCAGACTATGTAAAAGCTGTAAGCATCATTTGTAGATACGCAAGTGGATCGGCATGAGGTAGCACACCCTTTTGCATTGTACTAGTGTTATTATTGTTTATTTAGTTAATCTTGATTGCTATCCAAGCATAAATGTATTGTTAATTTCAATCTTTTAAGTTATACAATAAAAAAAACTCTATTGCATTCCCATCTGTTAGAATCAATGATATCTTCCACGATCATGTGCTCATTTGTAGTTCTAATGACCATGTCTCTAACCAGTTTACTAATTAAGTTGTCTTCATAGAGCCATAGTTCATACCATGATAAGGTAGAATTCCATAAACGATGCTCTTTTGCATACATTTAATGGCACATGTGCTATTTTTCAACAAAAACTTCCAAATGCCAGAATGATCAGTTCTGGGAATTAAATCCAAAAACTTTTGTTCCTCCTGTATTTTCATGATGCAAATCATCCTAGGCTCATTTTGAATCAATTTCTCCAAATATTAAGAGAAAAATATGTCTACACAAATCTCGCAAGCCCATTTCTCCTTTCGTTGTACTTTTACGAATCACTTCCTAAGGAACTGTGCTACGTTAACTCTTCCATAAAAAATTAAGCAAACGGTTGATCTTATCGATAGTTTCACATGAGAATTCGAAACATTACACCTAAATTTTAACCATTGGATAAACGGTAGATTTGATCGGCTTAATTCTTCCTACTAAGCTCAGTAATTTGTTTCCTTTCCATTTATTTTGTTTTTAATTTTGTCAATGATAAATAAATTTCACATTCTCCATATTAATACTAGATAGTGGAATACCACGATACCTTACTGTTAATTCACGTTGTTCCATATTAAGGAAGAAAGAAATTTCATCTATATTGATAATTCCTTGACCAAAAAACACTTTAGATTTATCACAATTTAACTCCGAACACGTGACCTTTCCCATAACGGAAAAACATCCTTCAAACTTTGCCAAAAACTTGTTGGCTTAAATGAGTATCAAATTTCCATCAATATAAATTAAGTGTGTGATCTCATTACTAAATTGAAGGTAGGGAAAAAAATTCTCACTTACTATTCCATTAATAAAGCAGAAACTCCATAGTCAAAGAGGGTAATTTACTAAATAAAGGGCACTTTGGCTAAACGCATTTTTGTCCTTACAATAAGCCCTTGAAAAGTAATCGAGAAGCAACCATCACCTTCTTGAACTTTGCAGGAAAATAACAGCTTTAAATGTATGAATGGTGAATTGCTTGTTAATCGAATCATACACCTTCCTAAGGTCAATTTTAATACACATGTTAATAATGTCTTATCTGTCCAACCCATGAACAATTTCATGCATAAAATAGGATGTCATAACCTACACCTCTCTCTTTGATATATGCATGTTGATTTTAACTCAAAAGCATTCACTTCATTCCATTTCAATTTATTTTTAAGAACAAGTGTTGTAAGAGCACCCCGTTTCTTTCTTCCCAATATCATTATTAAAAAATGTCATAAAATTTTAACCAACACCTTTCTCAGCATCAAGCTTTTCAAAGGACTATTAAATATATTATTTTTTATTTTTACATGGTGAACAACGACCAACCAACACCATTTGTATTGCAACGGTCAAGGTAGTTGATGACCATGGAAAACAAAGTTTGTTGGTGGTTGCTCGTCGTGCATGATGATTTACGTGGTGGTTTATTGTAGTGTGAAATTACATAAAATTGATTGGATTTGTTGTTTTTCCTATGGTATTAGAAAGAGCAAGCCTGGGTGCCCTTAACAAGAAATTTTAAGAATATTAATGCAATTGATGTTAAATTTGTGAATTAATTCGTTAAATCTAGGTATCTACTGGGTTTATGGAAACCCCTCACATTCTAACATGCAAGAGACATAGATTACCTTTCATAGGAACTCTCCAGCCTCTAGCCGTTGGATAATTCCTCTGAACTTTCTCCCTCCTTGTTTATTAACTAGCCCCATTTAGGATTTCATGTCACAATTTTGTACTTGTTAATCAAAGATCAATGTACAAATTACTATAACCATCCATAGTTCTTTTTGGATATTGCATATATTTCCAAATACTGTTTTCTCCACCTTATCAGCAATAACCCTCTATGTAAATAATTCAAATCGGCAATAAATTACCACACATATCTGACCCAAGCCGTTCAATATAGACAAATTGTTAATTGGGATTTAAAATATAAGAAATAAAGGGATGAGAAAGAAACATAACACAAAATCTCATAATGGAAGGACAAAATATAATAATCACATAAATAAATCATAGTTGTTTACAGTATACATTTTACAAAATCAGGGCTAACCCATGAGCATACATACCACGTAATGCAGCTGAATAATACTAGTAGATATGAACTGCGAGTTTCATCTTCAGAATAATGTCTTTGAGTAAATTGAAACAACGCAGGCTGACCCAAACATAATGATAAAAAATACTCGAGTCAAGACTAAAAATTCTTATGCAAGTCAAATCAAAATCAAATGATATAATGGTACAAGTAACTTAAGAGATGTTACAGGATTTTCCATGTCTGAATCTATAATTGTTTCTATGTTTGTGAATTACATCCATTTATGTTTAATTTCAAGAAGATTTATATAATTAATTAAACACTATTTACCCCCTTAGTATTAATCATGCCTTAAGATTCATATTCCACATTCCAATTAAGGTGCAGTGGAGTATCATCTAGCAAGTCGTGGAGTAGCTATTAGAATTTGGAGACACTATTAAGTACCATGCAGTTTAAATTTAAATTTATGTACAAATAAACAACATATGCATACACGAGATGAGATGCCATATCTCCAAATCAAAAATATATACAAAGATAAAGGAACTATCCCGACACATATATACATCTTTATATGACATAAACAAAATGAAACATCCATAGATATGATCACTAGAGATAGACTTCCGAATAGGGAAACTCTAAGATAAATAAAGAATGCCTGAAACAACTTGATATGACCCAGGTATTATTAGAAATAATAAACGGGTAGGCTTTGTACCGGTCCAAATCAATTAGGAGGAATAAACACGACACGACGAACATACATAACATTTGAGTAACTAGTGCAAATATCTAACTAGTGCATGTCCAAGTTCTACTATGGTTACTCTTATACTAATAATCTCAACCTGAAGCAAACTTCAAATACCAAGTTGATATCATATATGGGAATAATCCAAAAATATAGTATTAAAAAACAACCTGTTTCATTTAAATTTTAAAATTCACCAAAACAAGAAACATGAGTATTGCCATAATTGGAACAAAATGGAATTTGGTGTAAACTCAAATCAAATTTCAAATACTTAACTAAATAATCACAAAGATGGCGCCAAATTGGAGACCAACACAATGATATGTCTACCTAAAGACGAACTCTACGGTTCACCTAACTAGATGCAAGTCGGATAAGGTAAGTCCCTTAACATGGATAAAATAACTGAATGCATGCCAATAAGAGGTACGGTTTCCTCGTGAACAACTGGATATCTAGAGACGAACCCAAAAGTTAAGCCTTGCTAGAGACGGACTTGAAGGTCGTGCATAATGAGAAACTAGAGACGAAGCTAACAGGTACGCCTAACTAGCAGATGAGGTCACTATTTAAGATTTCGAAAATATCGCCTAGGATCTCCTCCGAGGTCTCATTTTGGGCTCCTCCAAAACCAAGCTGCACATATCACTGTAAATTTCATTTTGAATACATCATCTGAGATATTGCAATATTGAACAATATATCGATTGAGGCAAGATACTAAAATATCGATCGAGATCTTGGCTTTTTTAGTTAAAGTTTAAACTTGTGCCTAAACCAGAATAATAATTAAAAAAATCAAATCTAACCACGATAATCTCCTTCTATTTTATATTTTTCATGTTAAACAACCATATCATATATTCATTTAAGTTATAAAATGCTTATGATTCTCATGTTCACCATTTTTTTAACTGGTATGTTATTTAAGAAATTATGTATTTTATGTTCTATTTATGTTGCATTGTTTAGTATTTTGGATTTTTTATGTTCTTTATCTAACAGTAATTCATGTTTATGGATCATTAGTTGTAAGCATTAATCTATTTGAATTGTGTTATTTTTTTAATTTTAAACATATTATGATTTATGAATATGAAAGTTTTTTCAGAAATTAAGAACAATGAAGTGATTTTGTCATTCAAGTCTAAATTGTTATTTTTATAATAACATCCACGGAAATTATAGTGCAAGAATATATGTTTTTAACATGCCATATATCCCAAGATTCCGATATGCACTTTCAGAGCCGAGATGGAAGTCCAAGATAAACCCAAGAGTTAGACTCATCTTATATGAGATCTCCCCCGATATGAGATCAAGCCTCTAAAATCACCGAGACGAAACACCATCGATATCCGAGATTTAAAATCTTAGATGAGGTATACCATCACTTGGACAAAATTAGGAAATGCATGTCAATAAGAGCGACAATCTTCTCATGGACAAACCACGGTACTGAAGATGTACTCAAATTTAACACCTAATTGAAAGTGTCATTTACTCTAGTAAATAACTAAATGAAGCAAAAGCGCCATATACCACTTGGCAAACATCAATTATTTACTAAGTGGTTATAAACTCTACTTAGTAAAACAAAACTAATAAAATATAATAAGATTGTTCGATCAGATAAACGTAAGCATTCATGCCAGCTGATTTCCTAAATCATTTATGATTTCTCGACTGATCGAGAAATTAGTTTATACATGTAGAAAATTAGTTTGGGAAAAACGTCTGTTTATACAAAATGTTATTATTTTGAAGACACTTTTGCATATAATGATAATAAACAATGAACACATATATGAAATTATATCTGGAACTAGATCAGTTTAACAATTTGGAAAACGGTTAGTTTGACTAATTTTTCTTTGATAAATTATTTACATTAAATTTACTTGTATTTTTGTATAAATACTAGAAAATTTTAGCTTGCAAAAATCATTAAAACACGGAGAAATAGACATTAAAAAAAATATGTTTTTAACCTTATTTTATATTTATCTTTCCTTTAGGAATAATCATATATATTAATCTCTTATAATTTCACACATGCAATTGATAAGGTTTTGACCTAAATAACATATGAAAATATACTTTCACTAAACATTCATTCAATAAATTAAAATATTTACCAAATTATAAAGGATGAAATAGAACTTGTTTAGTTTCTTCAATTTCCAAAGAATAACAATTACAGTCTTCATGCCAATATAACATGGCACAATGGAAACATGTGCTCTTATTTGGTAAGAGCTCAGGAGTTCGAGACCTAGTTTGACCACATATTAGCATATTAATTAATAAAATAAAAAAATTACTAGTCTTCACAAATCAATGAAATCTAACCGAAACGAAATAAAAACAGTCAACAAATTAAAATGGCAAGAGTGGTCGCGTGTCACTGCATGACATTTTGACATGGTGGAAGAGGTTATAGATATGATTCCGCTTCGTGGGATCATACCCATTTACCATATGATATGTTATATACTATTTAGAACTTGTATATAAATTACCTGTTCATAAGAAATAAAAAATAAAAAAAGAGAAGAAGAGGAAGAAGAGCAATGCATGAACAAGGAAGTAGCAGTAGATGAAGAAACAATGCATGAACAAACAAAAAAGGCAATGTGACATTGACATGAGAAAACGTACCAAAATCAAAGAAAATAAAGTGCATTGGTCATCTACAAGCATCAGACACGTACAAAGGTAGTAAATAGATATAGCACTACCCACTATAAAGAAAGTTTTCATATAACCCCTACACGTTATAAAACAATCAAACTAAAAACACATCAACCCATCAAGCCACGTGCCCGGTTCCATGTATCAGGCAATGGACATAACTAAGTAGCAATGCTGCTTTTCAGCACTAAGGAAAAATTTGCATATAGATCCAATAAGATGTGTGCAATTTCATATGGCATTTTGCATGATCGGACTTCCAAATGTTGAAATGTTTTTACAAAAAAAATTCGTTGGAAAAACAGCCATTCATACAGTTCAAAAGACACCTCTAACATAAGCCTACTTTCTCTATAAATACACATTCTGCCAGTACATTAACTTCACTTTTAATTCCAATTTCAAAGTTATTAAATAATGAGCATAATTTGATAAATTTCTGAGTGTCTTTTCCGATCTGTGCAAGTAATCACAACTTGCACAGGTAATCTCCATTGTATCCTGAAAGTCTATTTTCTGTCAATCTGCTATGATAAAGAAGGGGAAAACATTCTTGAAAGATAGCGATCCATTCGTGCCTTAGAGCGATCAATCTATCTGAAATTCTACAACACCAAGTGCTAAGGTACGCATGCAAGACAAATGACGGTAAAATGGCAAAAGGATGAAGTGTTAGAAGTTTTGTCAATACATGATTGTATTACAAAGTTAGATCTTTTTGTCAATACACGATTGTATTACAAAAATAGATCTTTTCGTCAATACACGATTGTATTGCAAATAGACAGTAACAATTATCAATGTTACTTAATAATGTCACAACTGTCAAGTCAAATAGTGATTATAGCAATGACAATAGGCGAGACCGATTGTGCACTAGATTGGAATGGTACAGAACCGTCTCTAACAGACTAGAAGAAGAATATTTCAGTAATGTCCAAGTCCAAAAATGATTCTGTTTACTTGAAACAATATTACCGTCGTATGCATTGATTGACGTGATAGCAATTTGTTTCCCAGGATAAAACGGACCAATCCCGTAGTGCAGTGCCAACAAACGGAGCTTTGACGAACTGAAGTAGATTATAGAAACTTGAATAGAGGATTACTTTGAAGAAGAAGTAGCAAAATGAGAAGAATAACTAATGTGTAATCTATCTCGTTTTGGGCCATGTATTTATAGGTTGGAAGAAATGCATATTCGAACATTAATGACCATTGGAAAGGTTGCGACCCTTTAACCAAGCGTTGCATTAATGTACATTCTCATTTAAAATTGAAATGGTTGTATCCATTTAACTGAATGGACATGACAGATCGAAAGTGATCAAGGAACTCGTTTCAATGCAACAGACCCAAGCTGCAAGCAGTGGCCTATTTAACCATGAGACCCCAAGAGTCTCAAGGCACAAATCCCAATCTTTGACACTACTATAATATTGTGTCATGGACCCAAAGAGTCCCAAAGCATTAAGCCCAAGTTGACATCAATATAATATTGTGTCGTGGACTCCAAAAGTCCCAAAGCACTAAGCCCAAGTTGACATCAATATAATATTGTGTCATGAACTCCAAAAATCCCCTACTAGTCCCAATTTGACATCAATATAATATTGTGTCTTGGCTTAGCCACACCATTCACAAGCCCTCTTCTCCTTTATTTATATAATCCATAGAGAAGTAGGTACTAATATTTCATAATGTGGGACTTAGATTTATTTCCCCTCTTCTTCCAAAATTCGTCTTGCTCATTCATTTCCAACAATCCCCCACATAAATGAGCAGTCATTCTTAGTTTCATGAATCATTAATTGCATCAGTTAAAGTAGCACATGGGCCTTGAACTTTCCTAGTGATTACCTATTTGTGTAATTACCGGCGAATTAGTAGACATAGAATGTCCTTGAACTGTAAGCCTTTTGTGTAATTCCAAAGTAGATAACACACGATAAATGTTTCTTATAATCCTTTGTTCTTTGTATGTGTTCATTTTTGCCTTGAGTACCTGCCTGGTCTCATATGTGCTTAGAGAATTTGGCCTTATAATTCTCTTTGAAGCGACGCCTTCGCACTTACGTAGGTGATTCTGTAAAGGTTATTCTCTAATTCCTTAAATACAGATATCATTAAAAGTATTAATACTTATCCTTTTTAACACGTAATTCACCGACTTATCATAGGAACGGTTAGTGTGTAACAGTGCCATCAAGTTTCTCTTCATTGTCCCTTTGAACCTAGATCTTGGGATCTCTGGTCAACTAGGTGGGATTTCCATTTTAGAAAAACCTTTATTCTGTAGGCCTTAGCTCCATTCCCATCGATAAGATTTGAACTTTCTCTCTTGGCAAGCCTTTTGTAAGTGGATCCGCTAAGCTATCTTTAAATTGAAAGTAATCTATTGTGATACCCCCGTTATAGAGAAGTTGTCTTATGGTTTTATGTCTACGACGAATATGCCTAGTTTACCATTGTATATTGTACTATTAGCTCTTCTAATAGTTGATTGACTATCACAATGTATACATGTTGGACGCATAGGTTTGCTCCAATTAGGAATGTCTTCCAAGAAGCTTCAAATCTATTATGCTTCTTACGCAATTTTATCTAGTGCAATAAACTCAGATTTTATCGTAGAACTAGCGATACAAGTCTGTTTGGATGATTTCCATGAAATTGCTCCATTTCCTAATGTGAACACATATCCACTTGTAGACTTTGTATCATGTGATCCAGCGATCCAATTTCCATCACTGTATCTTCCAATATTAAAGAATAGTTTGTATAGTATAGACCATAGATCTGTGTATACTTTAGATATCCAAGAACTTCTATTATCTTTTTCCATTGGTATTTACCAGAATTGCTGGTAAATCTACTTGGTTTTCCTACAGCATATGTGATACCATACCTAATACATACATGATACTTCCTAGTATACGAGAGTATTCTAACTGGTAGATATCATCACAAGTGTTCTTCAACCAATTTTGGTTCCTACCTACTGGTGATTTTGCAACAGTTACATTGTATCGCTTGAATTTTTAAAGTATTTTGGTGATGCATATCCCTGTGGTGTTCTCAGAATTTTTACACCTAATGTCACATCAGCCAGTTGTAACACCCCACATCCGTTAAGGTCACTCACAAAGGGAATGCCTTAACTTTGGTGGAGAGTTATAGGTAAAAGATACAGATAAATTACAAGACAGACAAAATTTAAAACAGCGGAAAATAGAACTTTACTTTATTGATAAAATAGTTTGTACAACAATTATTTTCCAATGCCAGGATATCTATCTTACAAAATAAAGAAGCATAAAAATACATTTATATTCCCCAATGTAGCGTGAGCCAGCCATAGCAATGGAAAAGAGAATCCAAGCAGAACTTCGACTAACCATCGGCTTGGAAAGAAAACTGGGCTAAGTAGTAATATTCCCTCCCTGCGAACCGGGGGGGGGACGGAAGACAACAAAGCGAAAGAAAACAGAGTCAGACATAAAGTCTGGTAAGTTCAGTAACTTTCATCATGTGAACAGGTAAAAGCAACATGACATGAATTAACTGTATACAAGACTACACCATGATGACGGGAATCATAAGGTTAGCACAAGATATGATAAGGTAAGATAAACTGGATGCACTTCTATACGTTCTCTGCTTTGCCACTACCTTGTTATTCTAATTTTTATATCCCTGCACCACCTGACTAGTAATCCGTATAAAGTGACAAGAACAGATATGTGATCCCAATTCCCACAATTTTTGTTTTTCTCAAGTGTAAATTTGTCATTTATTACCTAGGTTTAACCTAGGGTTTTTCTATCGAGTGCTTCCTAGATTTAACTAGGATTTACGCGACTTACCTAATGCTTCTCGGATTTTAGGGTTTACGCGACCTAGTTCCAACTAGGGATTATGCTACCTATCGAACGACACCCCTACTCTAGGACACAATACCAAGGGCGGCATATGTTCCTAGACTTTCCCCACGTATGTGTCGTGGATCGTTATTGCTGTCTAGATGCACATGTCCTCTATAAATGCGACCCGAGTCTCGTGGCAGGGCAAATCAAGAAACACGGAACTCGGTCGGGAGCTTTCAGATATCTACCGATGCAGATGCTAAGGTCTGTTTTTCCAGTGGCTATGGTCCCACTTGACCCCTCCCCAGCAAATGAAAGGCACACCTTGAAAAATGAGAACTATACGCAGGCCCTCTATGCCCTAGTAACCTATGGCCATCCGCACCCATAACTAGATAGCAAGTATATGGTCTGTTGGAGTTCTCCGCCATTCCGCTTCACGTATCTCGATTGACTCAAGATGGTAGATAGACGATGAGTCGCTATCACATGGCTACTGGTCTAGCCCAATCACGCTGGTCCATCCTAGTCTTTAGGTTGCCTTATTGCAACCAAGGCATAACCTTGGTTCTTCTAACGTAGATCTTAACCTATATGAGCCTAGGCGGATCATCTGCAGCCTCACAGAGGGATACCAAGAGTACCCTTACGTCCCCTTGAAGCTGCATTCTTCGTAACCCAATTTGTTGGAGCCTTCTTTAAGATCAGATGGACGTTCGCTCCTTCTCGTGTCGTACTAAGGTTTACTACTTAGTTCCCTTAACTAAGGTTTACTACTTAGTCCCCGAACCGTCGTTTTCTTCACTAAGGTGTACAACTTAGTCCTTTTAACTAAGGTTTACTAATTAGTTCTCTTTCTCGTCAAGTTGGATAGGTTAAGTGTCATTAGTCAATTCAAGTTATCTTAACCGATTCATTTGTCATGATAAACTGATTAAGTGTTATCAGTAGTTCATGTTGACTTAATCTTGCCACAAATCAAGTTATATTGGTTAAGTATTTCTTATTACTTAACCCCACCCCTTCACCTTGTATTGGCTAAGTGTTCCCTTTTACTTAACCCTGCCCTTTATGTTTAGCTAACATGCTAAAGCGGTTAAGTGTTCTCTTAGTTAACTTAACCCTAACATCTGTTTAATTCACATGTTCTAATGGTTAAGTATTGTCCCTTCCTGTTTTAACTTAACCTTGTTCATTCGGCACACCACGATGGCTAAGTGTTCTAAGTTTACTTAACTACACCTTCTAGTCTAGTAAACATGTTAAATTGGCTAAGTGTATTTTACTTAATCTCACCCACTTGTCTAGCTTAATTGTTTCTTAGCTTTAAATTATTCATTTAAAGCACCAACCACTCATATTAGACAGATATTGTTGCGGTCACTGGATGTGCTGGTCGGTTCCGGGCAGATTTACACCGCAACTCAGTCTAACCTCGGGTCCTTTTCGGGCTCAATGCTCTAACCACCCACATTAGATAGGTATTGTTACGTTTGCTGGATTTGCCGGGCGGTTCCGGGCAGTCTTATACCGTAACTCAATCTAACCTCGGGTTAGGCATATTCGTATTTTCTACAATGTACATATTTCTCATTTAGGACAAATTCTTCTTGTAAATTATTACTAATTTACTTATGCCATAGTTACTCTTTTATTGTACATTGTCAACATTTATTATTATGGCCCATTTTCCCTCTAAACAATGTTTATAAGATTATACCAAATTAAGTGTCACTAACCATGGTTATGCTAAACATGACAATTACGTGTAATTTCAAGTTATTAATCAGAATAGGCTATAACCTACCTTCCTAAACTTGCCATAATAGTTATGCCCAAAATCACTATGCCACATATTTGGCGTTCCAAATAAGTTGTTAAGCCTAATCAAGACTTAATGTTCTTATTTACATTTTTGGCCCAACTTAGATTAAATATCCAATTTTTCAATTCATGTTAGAACTAGATTTAATATTCTAGTTTACAAATTATGCCAAAACTAGACTCACATGCCAACTACATGGTTTGCGGCCAATTAACAATTTTCCATTATACGCCAAAGTCTAATATGCATGTAATATTTACTATTATAGCCAATTCGGATTTATATCAACATATTTATTATGCCAAATTATATAAATTAAGCTACGTCCAAATTACCCTGCCACAGTCATACGTATAACATGATTTCATAAGTTTCTAAGTACTTATGAAATGAAACTAGAAAAAGGATCAGGGGATAAGCAAGAGAATTTGACATAAAAGAATAGGCATGCAAAAGCGAACCAATTACAAAGATAATTGTTCCAATAAGTTTGATGTACATAACAGTGAATAGGAATAAACTGGACAAGCTACATCATAAATACAAGATCAACACAATTTAGGAATAGGCATAGGTGATTTGGTCTAACATAATGCCAATTCGGTGTACAACATGATTTACAACTATAGTGTTATGGGCATAAGCAACTAACCATACTAGTCATAGGCAATTAACCTCAATAGTCATAGTCATGGTTTCATAGTTATGAATCATGGGAGACTAAACACAATAGTCATGGATAATAGTCTTATAATCATAGGCAGTAATCTCATAGTCATGAGTCATAGGTGATTAGCCACAATTGTCCTTGTCATAGGCAATAGTTTTTTGTTCCCGGTCTTAGGCATAGGCATAGTCTTATGTTCACAATCATAGGCATAGGCATAGTCTTATCTTCAGGCATAGGCATAGTCTCATGTTCACAGTCATAGGCATAAGCATAGGCTATTAACAATAGTTTCAACGTCATAATCGAGAATCAGATCCAGAGGCATATACAAGCATCGATTCAAGCGAAAGGATTAGGCATATTCTTATATCCATTCAATTACATGCCACAAATAGATCTAGACGTTCAAATCTAAAAAGTAACTGACTTACATTGATCGAAGAAAGGATAATCAAATAGCGTTGTGATAATTTTGCTAGGATTGGCACGGCGTTGCCCGAAGCCACTGAACTAGCCTTTGATCCTTTTCTTAAAGCTCTAATCCTGATTTGAATCTCCAATTTGCAATTCCTAGCCGTAGTCTTCAAGAACAGTCTTCATGTTTTATTTTAATTTATTTATTTCAATTATTCCAGAAGCAGCATAAGGAGAGAATGAAATGGTGTAAATAGAATGAGGCCAGGGGGCTGTTTATATAGGATTAGGCGGATGAATCTAGACTGAAAACGTGATCAGATACATCAGAATGAACCCAGGCTCAGAACTGGGTCAAAAAAGGAAATGATATTAATATTTCAGATAGTAACAACAAAGAATTAAATCACTACAACGAAATAAAGGTTGATTAAACCAAATATTTTACAATAAAAGAAGTAATTATGTATAATTTTTTTAATAAATAATATATAGAAAAGAAGATAATATTATCAGATTCTCACTTTCTATGTAGGTTTTTCTGGTTTGAATTTTGAATTTCACCAACAAAAATGCTACTATGACAAAAAAAGTTCCATTTTCTACCAATGAAATATGCATCTGAATCAGAAAATCGTAACGGACACAATGACGCAATCCTCATTGCCAAATTCCTACAATTTTTCAACTTATTCGTTAATTAATTAATTTTCTATTTAATTATTGTTTATTAAAATTTGGATTGTTACAGTGATGATGTCATTTTAAGTAGCATTCCTTTCCAGTGAGTTGAGAGATCAACGGGATTGGTTGAGAGTGTTTTTCCATTGTAGAGCAAGTCCATTGAATTCTTTTTCGATCTTATTTTACAAGATTGTACCCTTCGCTCTCAGTTGCATTTCTCTTCTCATTTTTAGGAAGGTGTCAACTTTATCACATTGTCTTTTATAAGCTAAAATCAGAGTTGGCCACATTAGGAAAGGGTTGATGCTCCAATCATCGGAGTCATAAGTGCTCATTAGCTTCCTTTTGTATTCTATAATGAACAGTGCCTTCAATCTTTACACCTATTGTTCATAGTCTTGAGTGTCTTTCATGTCTTGATATCGAAAAGTTGATTGAATAATATTTGATTCAAATGACTCTTATTCAGACCCAACCGCATCCTTGGGAAGATTAGTTGGAATTGGAAGTAAGATGGTGTATACATTACGGGATAAGTCATTTAAACCTTACTTTTGCAAACAGAAGTAGTTCAACAAAGTCGGACATTCGGGCCCACCTTTAGAGTCAAAAAATGTTAATGAATTTATTCGTTAATGGTTTGAACAAGCAATGCAAAGCGAAATTGTTAAGATCTTATGTTAGCTCAAAGTATATGCTTTATACTTATATAAAGCCAAATCTCTAATTCGAGTGTAAGTAGTCAGGCTCAAAGTTTGAGTCGAAGCCCCTCTTGGAGAGAGACGAAGCAATCTTTCGAAGCGACACATTTGGAAATAAGTATGAGTAGGACTGCCTCAACACTACTAAGCGAAACGATTTCGAGATTTATAAATGCGATAAACTTTGCCAATAATAGTAGAACGACACCACCTCTTTGAAACCATGAAAGAGATAAGCTTTCGATTTGACTTCAACTATCTTTGTCTTAGAGAGACAAAATCACTTTTGTGAATTAATTAGAAGTGACACCATCCTTTTGGCGAACACGAGGCGAGGCGGCTTTCACATCAATTTGAAGGCCCCACCTCTTCTTAGAAGGTGATACAATTTGCTGCTTAATGGTTTTGTTGTTGAAATGCGTTCAATTGCTTGCTGTAAATTAGCAGGTAATTTTGATTTTTTGCATTTTCATGTTGTTGTTATCATACGTCCCTATGCTATGAAAGCTTATCACACTAAATTGCCTTGAATTTTTTCTTTTTCTTTTTTGTTCGCTCCCCTCTACTCTTATGTCGTACTTCATGTTGGAAATGAATGAGCAAGAGGAATTTTGGAAGAAGAGGGGAAAGCATTCTAAGTCCCACATTATGAAATATGAGCAACTACTTCTCTATAGGCTTATATAAATAAAGGAGAAGAGGACTTTTGAATGGTGTGGCTAAGCCAAGACACAATATTATATGGGCCTAGTACTTGGGGGCTTTTGGAGTCCATGACATAATATTATATTGATGTCAACTTGGCTTAGTGCATTGGGACTCTTGGAGTCCATTGCACAATATTATATTGATGTCAACTTGGCTTAGTGCTTTGGGACTCTTGGGGTCCATGACACAATATTATAGTAGTGTTAAAGATTGGGCTTTGTGCCTTGCGACTCTTGGGGTCTCATGGTAAAATAGGCCCACTACAAGAAAAGAGTATATATATATAGCATTATGTCATAGCATTATTTAAAAGTGCTATAATAAAATAATTAAAGAAAATAAAATAACATTGATTTTGTGCTATATAAAGGAATTAAAAAAAATAACCATTACATTTAGTTATCTATGTACTAGTTCCGCTATATCAACCCACCAGTGTAAAACGCGGGATTAAAAAAGCGAAGAGGGGGAAAATAAACATATAGGCCGCCAAAATAAAAAATTCCCACTTCCTCCATTTTGACCAAATGGCTCCCTAAATCGATGAAATACCTAAATACACAAATTCCCAAATCTAGACCGTCTTCAATCCACCACAACATCCTGTAAATCGACCTACTTTGATTCACTCCACCACTGGTCGATTCAATATCCAATTCTCTCCAGAGTCATCCAAAATGGGGGATTCATATGAAGAGGTGTGTAAATTTCTTAATCTAACATTTAATCCTTCAAGTCGTTGATTAAGGTTACGTTTTCTTTCGCATGCTTGAAGAATGGGCATTTTCACGAAGGCAAGTAGTTCTTAGGATATTTGTTTATGCGAAATTACATGTTTATACATGTTATTCATACTGTTAGATGGAACACTCCTCCTTCATTTGCCTTTTGCAAACCGGTGCAAAGTCCAGTTCGTCGCCTATAATTGGTCTTTGCTTCATTGGCATGAACGGTACTTTTTATAACCAAAACTTCTTTTATACTAACCATCGTAATTATTCTGTATATTAATCCTTCAGTACGTCGATTTACTCTTATCTGTGCTCAGTTCCTATTTCGCATGGTTCCAATTTGAACCTTTAGTTAGTTGTTGAGCTTCACTTCACTTCAGATGGTTTTTCTATAAACAGATTTCTTAAATATTTGATTTTGTACATTAAGTTTTGATTTTTCCTCATTTGAGATGGTTTTACTGTATCCATATTTCTAGATCCCATCAATAATTTATTCCATTTTGTATGTTTGATTTTTATTTTTCTTCCAAATCCATTTTATCAAATTTTTCCCCTATTGCTGGGTTATTCGGTTTCGATTAGCCACGATCGTGAAATTAGGTATATAAATATTTATTTTAGTGTAATGTTCCAATTTTCAGCATAAACATGCTGTGAAAAGGACTTGAGCAAACTTCATTGCTCAAGTGTAGATTAGGTATACTGATTAATTCATCTGTTATTGTGACTTCTTTATTATTTGCACTAATGTGATATTTCACTTTTTCTTCTGTTATATAAAATATAACCAATATGTTCATACAAATAAGAGTGCTTGTGTTCACAATCCATTTTATTGTTTCCCATTTCGTTTAAGCATGTCACAGTCACACAATCAAAATTTTGAAAGAAAAAAATAAATGTTTGAAGGTCAATGTTGAATTGCCATGTTAGAAAAATTATGTATATGAACTTGGGATCTTCAACCTATTTCTTTTGTTAGATATCTTTCTTTTAGTATTTTATTACCTGTCAAAGGCTCTACTATTGATTTGTCATTTGTGATCAACGATTGGCCTTACCAATAAAGATGATCTTTATAGTGATTTCATATTAAGTAGAGGAGGATGTGTTGGCACTACTGGAAATTATACCTCACATTGGCTTATGGTATGTGTACCTCAATTCATCGACACCTTTTGTTTTAAGTTTGGATTTAATTTGAACTAAAATGACTAGCTCAGTATTGTGATATTACTTACCAGCATGGAGTTTTCTAACATGTATTTTTGTATATTATAGTGTTTGATAGGTGAATTGACATGATAATTAGTCTGAAGGTTGGAAAATTCAAAGAACTATTTATCTCTTCAAATGTATGTTCATAACCATATAACTACATTCTTTATTGATACTGGAGGAAATCCTATCGACCTTTGCAAAACAATCATTATGCACTCATTAACGAAAGTGTATATATTGCTCACTGACATTTATGTTATAGAGTACTATGTTGTTATGTTTAAACTCACGTTTGGTAACTTGTATGTGAAAATTTACTACCCAAATTGGATAAGAAAAAAAGACTTATTGAGTATTACACTATGTTCAATACATGAAGTAGCATGTTATATGATAGATAATATACAAAATCATAAATATAAATGATTAGCCAATTAACCGTAATCTATAAAGACGATGATATTTTCATTGTTTAATGTAAGAACTATTCCTAGCAAATACTAAATGTAGTATACTTGAGCTTAGAATATTGACATAGGCTGATTGAGTATTTAAGATGGCCATAATGTCATTTTAAGATGTACTTAAAGTAGTCTATGCTATCATGTTTCCATAAGTCTATTTCAAACAAGAACATGTTTCATAGTTTATGTCTTCAATGAATAAAGTATGTTTAATTAAGTGCAAACTACAATTTGTATGCCCCTGCTGAGTTGTTTCAGATATTCTCTACCTACAAAGGTGGACTGATTGTTTCTTGCAGTCATATTACAGGTGCATTTACAATTTGACAACTTTGTGTACAAGAATTCATTCAAGTGGGAAAAAGCAAGGGATTGACTACATAAAACTTATTAATAATGATACGAACAATGATATACCATAGATATTTTTATGTATTATAAACAAATACGGAGAATGAGTTTCATCCTCATTACTGTTGGGTTTACTAAAATGAAAATTTACTATATATTATATGGCACTAAGTTAATATAGTCACACCACATTTCTCATATGGATATTAATTGATGCTACAAACCTTAAAATGGAAAAGATCAATTTTTGTAAGGAAAAATATACACCCTTTATGTTAAAAAACTTTTAGTAACACAAATGTAGTTACTTACAGGTGTCAGTAGGATTTGTTTAGTCTCTCTAATCAATTGGATTGACAAAACATTGAATTACGATAAACCAAATATCCTTCAATTGTCAAATCTTTAGAAAAACAAGTTTAGGTACATTCTGCTCTGCTATGTAAAATCAGAAAATATCCAGTAAATTCAAATTTCAGTTATACAATAGTTTGATTTTCAGATATTGAAGTATGCAATAACTAATGAGTAATTTGTTCATTTCTCAATTAATTTCTTTCCCTTACAAGTTTTCAATCCAAACATTTTAAAAGGTGCAACAACATTATGATTTAAGTACATTCTGATTTGAATTGTCTATTGTTCTGTGTCTTACAATTTAATTTTTTTATTGAACATTAGCGTGTGATAGTTTGAAATTAAGATATCTCTTTTCAAGCATGCAACAAGAACAACTCCAGAAAATGCGAAATATTCAACTTCATGTTCTACGGTTAGCCGGTCAGGTTGGGAAAATGGGTACGTGATATATATCTGCTAATGATTCTTTGAGAATAATTTGTTCTCCACTTTCTGTCATATTTGTATAGTGTAGTTAGCTTAAACCGGTGTTTGGAAGGTACGTAATTTTGTTTACCATTTAACCTTTCAGTCTAGCTATCAGGCCTATTACTATGAAAAAGGTGTACATTAAATTCTTTCACCACTTATGAAACCGTATTCAACTATGCATATGCAATTATATTCATCCTAGCAATATTGACTAAAGTTTAAGCATGACATTAAATTTAAGCTCTCATGGATGGACACTGATGTCTTTTGCAGGTTGTAGTTGCTATATTAGCAATACATTACTCGAATGCACGGAAAAGAGCTCCCAGATAGGCTTCAACTGCTTTTTACACCGCTACATCCTAACTATTTATGTTATAATCTAGCAGTTTTTTATGTTCACATATAGAAATAAAACAAATCAATGGGGCACGTTTTCTATTTAGACTTTGTTACTACAGGTCGATGGTTCCATTCACCATTCTTTTGACACATTTCATGTATTATAATTTTAGATATTCAATTCTAATAGATATCTATCTGCCAAATACTATGTCAACTAGCTACTATCATCGAACACACTTACCATATAATCATTTTTTATATTGTCCTATAAATGGATATACCAAATGCAAATGGTAATGTTATAAACAAAGAATTTTTTTTCTATCTTGGTCTATTGCTTAGTGGTTACATGATTTTACATCATGTATTTTCATTATTTTAAGATAAGTTGTGGCCAATGTTCGTACTGGACTCTCTGAAGAAAGCAAACTTCAATATGACAGGACTTTTGGCGGCATGTCGCATCATAGAAATTTCATACTTTTTAAGGCCTATCATGTTATGTAAACTTCCTCATTTGGAACAAAATACTATAAATGCACAGAACTCTGAAATGATGAATCATAAAGCTTACAAGTACCAATGGTAGACCAAAGTGGATGTGTGATGCATGCGTGCATTCAATTATGTCCAAAATTATGTTTACAATAATAATAGTAGACTATAATTACACGATTTGATAATAATAGACTGTAATCAACTTGTAATTTTGTCAGTAGCAATTCAAATAAATATTAACAAAGGTAAAGTTTTATTTGTGTTATCCTATTTAAATGGTATTATTTGATTAATCTATATTACACTTGTGCCTTTTCAGAAGAAAAGGTAGTCAAATTCATTAGTTAAGTTTGATTTAGCTTATAAAAAAGTAGGTGGATTAACTTGCCAAAAGTAAAACGTCGATCAACTATTAGGGGCAATCTTGAAATTCATTAGTCTGAACATATTCAGCTATCAACAAAGGCAAATCTTCCTAACCATAACACATAAAAGCCTCATCATTTAACTCTTTTTATTACATAGGAATTGATAAAAAAAACTTAATACACATTGTAGAAGAGATCTTATACTTATTGTGATACTTGATTACCAAACGCTTTTACTGACTGTGTACAATTGATCAATGCCCATGTATTAGTTTTGGATATTTTAGAAGATACGTGGCATATAAAATTTGCTTAGTATTTTAAGAGCCTTTATATGCTTAACTATTTTATTTTAGAAGTGAAGCTGAAGCATAAAGAGCGGCTGCATGAAGCTTATAAATCAGTTGTGCACATGAAGGGTGCCAGATGAAACCACCAAGATTAGGGATGGACTTCAAGCCAGCGTGAAACTGAGGCAAAGTAGGCCGACGAAATTCAGGTAAGGTGGAACTATGAGGCACCATAGAAGAGTGAACTAGGATTTACTGAGTACATTTAAATGTTGACTTTGTTGAAGCATAAGTAAAATTTATTATTTAGATGAAATGTTCATTTATTGTTGCATCATTACTTGGATTCTTCTTATTTTATTTTATTTTAACCTGAAACAAACTTTGTTGCCAAATCAACAAGTACAAAAAGCATCTTTAAACACTCACTCATTTCCTCTTCCCAGGTTCCATTTTAAAAAGAAACAGTTCTACAGTTTTCATGACTATTGTACTCTTTTGCGAATTTTGAACTCTTATCTCCCTCTTTGTTATCTCTTTTGGCATAATTCTCCCATTCTTGCTATAAATTTATTATTATGAAACTATGCCTTCGTATAGTTTGTTTCTTAGACTCTGCTCTTCCAGCTTCGCTAAATAAGTATGTCATTGAAAAAAATTAAATTAGAAATGAATCTGATGAATCAATAAAAGCTACAGCGGAGAATTGTATTCGATATGTTTTTTATTCTGAGAATCATTACAAAAAAGTCTCGATACACAGTACTGATATTTATACAATTATTTGAAAAATAATGGGCTTGCCCTATAATACTTTCGGTTCGGATTCAATATGCAACCCGCTTTATTGATATATCGCATACTATTTTCTGGTTCATTCTCCAACCGTTAAGATCGCTCTTATGTGTAGTTTTGCTTTTCTTTTGCCAAAAATAGATTTATATTCATATCATTGTGCAGTTCCTTGGGCTTAATAACCTAAAGCATACTTTATGACATTGTGCTCGTTAAGCTATTTATTGGCAGTGTACCTTGTACAATTCTGTAAAATTCATAAGTCAAACCTGAAATAGATAGATAAAATAGAATCATCTCCAAAAAAATTGAACATATGCAAGCTATAAATGTAAAAGATTTCTTGCATTGACAGAGCAACCGATTTTCCATATTTATTGTACATAGGTGGCAACTCCAAGGCAATTATTAGGTCATTTGACTAACCCAACAAATTTTAGCATGAACGCGATAAAGTTTTTGGTATGAACTTTGGAATTCATTTTAATATTGTTTGCAATATTTATTATCTGTATTTTGGTTTCCAAATTTTACATATTCTATGTCTGTTTGTAGGTCTGAGATGAAGATGATAGGTTTCTAAGCATGGGCTTTGAAAAGGCCATTGATGACATCTTGAAGAGTACCTTCGAAACATTGCACTTTAGGGTGCGTTCACAATGAAAATTTAGCACGCTCATTTTTTTTTCGCGTTTGACGTGTCCGACGCGTCGGACGCAAGCACCTTTTGCCCCTTCCAGATTCCACGATTCTCGAACGTTGGAAAACTAACCGTTGGCGTCTGACGCGTCGGATGCCAATGGTTAATTTTCCAACGTACCCTTTCAGGCTCTATTAAACCGAGCCCCCCCCCCCCCATTTTCTCTCATCTAAACCCGATTACACTCCTCCGAACCTCCGATTTTCGATTTTTTGGAGCAATTTCAAGCGGCAAAAACGGTAATTTTTAATATCGTTGTCTTTGTTTTTCAATTTTCTACCACATATTTTTTTTTTCGGATTTTTCTGGAATTTTTTTTTTTGGTTACGCAGATGGCTTCCTCTTCCACCACTGCTACCTCGCAGCCATTTGCGAATTGGACAGACGACCGGGAGTCCGCTTTCATAGGTATTTGCGTTGAGTTCATAGCCGCTCGCGATACAAGCGTAAGTGGGTTCTACGCAACAGTCGCAGCAACAATGAACGACCGTTTTGGACTGGAGTTCACAGAAAACCAGATTAAAAATAAATGGGACAACATGAAGCGCACTTTTCGCGAATGGGACACTCTGCTACGAACACCTGGCGGTGTATGGAATGCAGATTTCTATTATCTGGACGGTCCTGATGATTTTTGGAGTACCGGCGGTGGCAGACCATTCAGAAAATTCAGGAAGCACTCGCCGGTGAAGTTCTGAGACCAAGACATTATGTTCGAAGGTTGTTTGCGCAAAGATACTTATGCGTATCCGATTCCTCATGTTGCGCCTCCTACTGCACCAGCACCTCCACTAGCGCCTGCAGCAGCTGGTTCTTTCTCCCCCGGGGACGCGAGTTTCTATACTGGTTGGATGGCTTCGGGAAATCCACCATCTGGTCAGCCCTCTAGGCGCAGACAGGCAGAGCGTGCCAGCTCGTGGGTGACCGACCATACGAGACAGCTTGCTGTTCGTTGTTTGGAGCTTGTTCGGAGATCGGGGACGTGTGTGGATCTTTGGGAGATTCTAACGGTTTTTCGCAACGATGAACGGAATGTTGATATTTCTCAGGAGCTTAGCGATGAGGGCTTATGTGCCTTTATTTCATCGGAGTTGAACTTATTACCTCATCGTCGTTTATTGTAGATTTTCATGTATTTGTTTCAATTCCAGTACCGTTGTGTTCTTTATGTTTTATGAAAAACGTGGTCGTGTTATGAAATATGTTGTCGTTATAGTTTGATGCAATTAGAATTTAATCAAATCCAAACCATTAATTTAACAATTAAATACCACGCTCAAATACCATGCTCAAATACCCCGTTCGTCGCTAAAAACACAATTCCCCTTCGCTACAGTACCATGCTCAAATGACACGCTCAAATGCCACGCTCACGTTCGTTAAGAACGCACCCTTAATGTTTTCAGCTACCATGACTAAAAAGGTACACATAAAAGTTTACTTCAACTTGTGACATTAATGGACATCGTAAGTTTTTCCCGCTCTAGTACTCTGATTTAATGAAGATATTGTCTCATTGGCTGTTGTGTCAGGTTAGTAAACTTCAAAGAGCCTATCCACATAATCCCACCCATAAATAGACTTTGGTATGTGTGCAAACTTCATACTCTGATTGTGTTGCAATAGTTGATTTCCATTTTACATCTTTCAGGTTGAAGCTTCAGCAAAATACTCTACCAGCAATACATGCGAGCAAAAATTTATATTTGTTCTAGCAAAATATAAGGTTATCGTCTGTCAGGATTTTAGTTTGCATCATATATTGTCTTATATGTATGGGATACTGCAACTTATTTGGCAACAAGCAATATCCATGAAATAAGTATCGCAACCAAGAAAAACAATATAGTTCGGTTAATAATGATCAGTTTTAAATATACTTGTTTCATATTCACATGTTGATCGATTTCAAGTAGTGCTATAATCTTCAAATCTCAGCGGTGATTTTCTGATTCTTTGGTTGCCCTTTTTCTCCCCTATGATTGCTACCTTGTTTATGTCTCGACTGAAAAGAAGGAGGTACATGATTTTCACTTACACATGTGAATAAAAGCGACTTCTTGCCATGTTGTTCCGTGAGTTGGGTTTTAAAGGCATTTTGATCAGTGGTCACAAGTCTCAGGTGATGCATGATATTTGTGTTCTTTAAAAGCTATATCACAATAATAAGAATTTTTTTGATCTGAAGTTTTCCCTTTGGCTAAATTCCCTTCAGACATAAGTTGGACTCGATCATCACTTGGGTGCACCAGGTTAAGTATTTATCGTGGATTATGATGGAATTCTTATGCACTGGATCGTTGCTTGGGTGCAACAAAATATTTAAAGGCATTCAGCAATAGACATCATCATAAAGAAGGCAATTTCTGGTAACTTACCTCTTTTGTATTATGTTATCAGCTCTATGATAATAGAGAAATTTCCTGGAAGCTAGGCATACAAGGAAAAATATACAACCTTTGCTTAGAATAATATATGACAGTTCCTTTATTGGAATAATGTCAACTATGCTTTTCATATATTGTTATTTTAGTACTTAATAGATAATGTCTACGGACAATTAAGTCTAAATGATACTTTTGTTTGCAGATAAGAGTTGATGGCCTAAAGAAAAAGAATTCACCCTTGACAGCCTTCGCAAGCATACATGAGTTGTTCCATAAGGCACTGTATGTTTAATATATATTTTTAATTTTGTTTCCAATAAATTAGTTTGAGCAGCTAGTCAGTCCATTTTGCATTATTCCATATCTGTTATTCTTGTTTGTATACTTAGTTCTGTTCATGTTCTAAAGCATATAGATGAGATTAGCTATTGTTCCTGTTAATTGTCTTTAGTTCTGTCATTTTCAATTTCTTCTATATTCTTGTTATCGTTCTTTTTTACATCTTCACATTTCTGTTGTTCCTTTGTCGAAGTTTGTAAAAGTTCCTTGTCTTTTTGGCTGATTAAAACTACTGCTAATAGAATTGAGATGAAATCACACACGGTTTCATTTTTGCATTCTAAATGTGTTTTTTGAATTTTTCTTTGTTATAAGACTGTAACTTGTGCTTGTGAATTGCAGGTTCCAAAAGTTGGACGGGCTTACAAGCTGAAGACTAAGTGATTTTTCATGTAACTTTTTTTGAAATGATGTTCGAACAACATGTATGTTGATTTATTTCTATATGTATTAGTAGATTTATTAATTATGACTTTGTAATTGTAATTGAAATCAAATATGCTTTTGGTATTAGTTTATTTGTTATTGACGGTTTTGTCTTGTGAATTTACTGCATATTTGTTTGAACTGTGCACAAATTAAATAAGAGATTTGCTATATAAAGATCATTGCTGAAATATGTGCTATATATTAAAAATATTAATAGCGGAAAATCTCATTTATTGAAATAATAGGTGAAATGCTGTGTAAAAAATCAAATAGTATGGAAAACCTTTTCAGATCATTGAATATGTGCTACGAAAACTTTGAAAACGCTATACATACTACAAATATTCATAGCGGAAAACCCCTCTTGTGGAATCAAAATGTGAAATGCTGTTGTCAAAGTCTAGTGGTCCAGTGGTTTACGAACACCATGAGTTGCTGCATGTAGTTTGCAGTGGCACAGGTTCGATCCCCAACGGCCACAATACCGAGACATAGTGCACGGCCACTATAAAACCGACTGAACCAAAGGGCATGGTAGACATAGTCTTTGTGTCCCCAAAGTTTAATAAAAAGGAAAAGAAAAAGAAATAAAAATGGCATCTCTCTTTCCTCCTATTCGACCCAACTTTTCTTCCCGTTTAACCTCCAATCAGATCCGAAGCCACCTAGCTCCGCTGTCTCTAACACGACCATCTCTACTCCTCCTCCACCTGAACCCCCTCCGATACCAAATTCAACGACAAATCCCTCTCCACCTAACCCTAATTTGGCCACGCAACCCCCCGGTAAGAAATGGTCCTCTTTGTTTGAATCGAAACCCTTGAATGCTGGATCCTTCTCTCCAAAGCCGATTGAACTTATTTTTAAAGGCAACGCTCTGCAGCCTACAGAAGATATTTTCAAAGCTGCTGAGGAGCAATGGTCTGGTTATCTAGTCGGTCATTTTTTGGACAAACCATTACCGTTCTCTACCGTCATCACTTGTTTGTCGAAGCTTTGGAACCCTTCAGGAGGCATAAAGGTACGTTCTACTGGCAAAGTTTTCTTTTTCTTCTTAGAAAAGCTTGACGACAGAGAAAGGATTCTGAAAGCAGATCCGATATTGATTCAAAACAAGTTATTTATTGTAAGGCCTTGGGTTTCTAGATTAGGAGATCTGACTAAAACCATCACTTCGGTTCCTGTTTGGATCAAGTTAACGAACTTGCCACTTTATGGTTGGTCCAAAAGAGGTATTAGTTGGTTGGCATCGAGAGTGGGGAGATTCCTCTGCATGGATCTCTCAACTGAAAGGCTTGACCGCCTCGTATACGCTAAATGTATGGTGGAAGTGACACCACATGATGATCTTCCTGATCAATTTCCTGTTTTACTGCCTGATGATACTGAACAGATTGTGTATGTTACGTACTTATGGAGACCTGATATTTGTGTGTTATGTGAGACTTTCGGGCACTCGACTGACATTTGTGACAAGCACAAGAAAGAATCTGCTAAGAAAGATAAAGAGGCAGTGAAGAGCAAAGAGAATAATCCGAATGCAGGAGGAAAAGAGAAGCCTAAGGTTTATGTCAATGTTGTTCAAGTTTCGCAAAAGAGAAATGTATCAGAATGGAGCGAGGTCACTAGTAAGGCCAGGGCTGGTTTTGCTGCTGGTTTGGATAAAGGGAAAATAGCGCAAATTGATGCTAGCACTAGTAAATCAATGTTCTCTACGCTTTCAGATATCCAGGAAAATGAAACTATAGTTGAAGAAGATGATATAAGTGA
This sequence comes from Allium sativum, assembly GCA_030737875.1. Taxonomy (NCBI): domain Eukaryota; kingdom Viridiplantae; phylum Streptophyta; class Magnoliopsida; order Asparagales; family Amaryllidaceae; genus Allium; species Allium sativum. The sequence continues at coordinate 283,109,293 of CM060915.1, forward strand.
AGAAGGGGAGATTCGTCAAGTGAGCGATCTTCTTGCTCGCGCTTTACCTGATGGCACTGTTAACCCTCTGTCTAAGTTGCTCGAAGCGTGTTCAGGGAGAATTCCATCCGGGGTTGTCGGTATGCATGATACTGGGCTGATAGAAAGCTCAATCAATGGGGATAAAAGGCAGGTAGCTTTGACTGCTAACAGAGAGATGTTGGTTACTCCTTCCTGCTTAGATGATGTTAGCAGTAATTTAGTTGATAGTGCTTTTGCTGGAAGTCATGTTTCTCAAGTTTATGAACTTAATGTGCCAGATTTTACCCTTACTGTAGATATCAGTGACAAAGTTGAGAATGAGGCTAATCTTGTTAGTGCTGATAATGTGATTGCCTACTATAATGATGAAGCGCAGCTAGATCCTTTCCTGTAGTGCAACTTTGACTGTTGTGAAGGGGACGTAAAAGAAGACCAAATGCAGTTAATTCCTACTGAACGTTCAAACTTTAGACAACACGAAAAGAAATTTAGGCAAAGCATTGATCTTCTAAGGAAAGAGATAGAAAGTGGGAAGCTTGACCATGGTGCATGCAGTAAAAAACTGAAGCTTCTCGACATAATGACAAAGAATTGCAATGCCATAAATGGCATTGAAGCAGGAAAGTTGGATGTTAACCGAACTGTAGTGAGTACTAAACCTTCTCTTCCTGCTCTTAAACCAGGTTTCCTTAACTTAAAGAAAAGCTCTACTACTAATCGTGTTGAATGCTCCAAGGAGGTCAGTCGTTCTGCGACTTCCTCTCATGATTCTTCATCCATGGCTAAAGAAAAAGGTAAAAATAAGTCATATCCTTATGCCCTCATCCCCCCTCCACCAGGCTTCAAAGCTCCACCGTCGGATAGTTTTAACATCTCACCAAATGCAGTCTCTTCTTCTAGTCGTACATTGGGTTGTTCTCCGATCACGAGAAGCAAGAAAATCGAGCTGCTTAAAGGGATTGATGACGACAAGGGCTGATGATGAGTGTGTTGTCCTACTCCTTGCGCAAGTCATATTTTATGCAATTCTATATGTAATGCTTCACCATGTAATGTTAGTTTGACAAGATGTAAGTCTATATGTAAGCTGTACTACTTCCATATGTGGAAGTGCCTGTAGCTGATATGTGGAATGCATATCACCTGAACTTCTAATATGTACTTTTTATTTTGTAATAAATAAAAGAGTGTTACGGATCACTATAAAAACCGGTCGGCCTTGCCAAAAAAAATGTGAAATGCTATATAAAATGTAAATCATGTGGAAAAATTTTCATATCACTGGGTATGAGCTATGAAAAAGTGATAATGCTACAAAAAAAACGAATATTTAACGCAGTAAGGTCTGAATGTTATATATCAATGGGGAATTCAATAATAGCGGATTTAAAAAAAAATTGGAAAACAATTTCATAGCGACGAATATGCGCTTTGAAATTATCGATAACGCTATAAAAAAATAAGTTGAGATTTTAGTACGAAAATATAATTGCAAGGTCTAAACGCTATGTAAAACATTTCATACTGGTGAACGTGCGCTATAAAATGTATAATACTATAGCGTTTAGATTTGAGTTATAAGATGTAACAGGGCTATTATTACATGTCGTTATATAGCGTCGTCAACAATGCTATGGTAGCCTATTATAGCGTTTTTCATGTGCTATTAAAAGGTAAATCTGTTGTAGTGGCCGATGCTTGCAGCTTGGGTCTGTTGCATTGAAACGAGTTACTTGATCACTTTTGATTTGTCATGTCCATTCAACTGAATGGATTCAACCGTTTCTATTTTAAATGCGAACGCACATTCATGCACCGCTTGGTTAAAGGGTCGCAACTTTTCCAAAGGTCATTAATGTTCAAATAGGCATTTCCCCCAGCCTATAAATACATGGCCCAAAACGAGATAGAATACACATTAGTTATTCTTCTCAATTTGCTACTTCTTCTTCAAAGTAATCCTCTGTTCAAGTTTCTATAATCTACTTCAGTTCGTCGGAGCTTCGTTTGCTGACACTGCACTACGGGGTTGGTCCGTTTTATCCTGGGGAACAAATTTCTATCACATCAATTTGTGCATACGATGGCAATATTGTTTCAAGGAAACAAAATCATTTCTGGACTTGGACATTACTGAAATATTATTTTTCTAGTTTGTTGGAGACAGTTCTGTACCGCTCCAATCTAGTGCACAATTGGTCTCATTTACTGTCATTGCTATAATCACAGTTTAACTTGACAATTATAACATTATTGAGTAACATTGATAGTTGTTACTGTCTATTTGCGATACAATCGTGTATTGGCAAAAAGATCTAACTTTATAATACAATCGTATATTGACAAAAAGATATAACTTTGTAATACAATCATGTATTGACAAAACTTCTAACATTCTTGAAACAATATTGATTATTGCAAACGACAATAAGCTATGTCGCAAAATGGCAACAATGATTTTACACCGACACAGATGGTAGCCAATGCTCTGATTGCGCCAGTGGTTCCAACAATGACTCTGTCTCATGGAGAAAGGCAAGAGAAGTTCAACGTCATTAATTTTAAGTGTTGATAACATAAAAATGTTGCTTTATCTAACAACATTAGGACTTGCCAAATTTCTGACCAAATATGTTCCTAAAAGATCAAAATCAAATTTGGCTAAAATCTCAAAAAGGGCATTGCTGATATGAATTTATATGTAGTAATATCAGAATGCAGCCTGGAAAGGAATTAACTTTAAATGATGTTCTCTATATTCCCGAAATTTGTAAGAACCTGATTTCAAGATCATTACTCAGCAAACATCGATTCAAATTAGTCCTTGAAGCTGAGAATGAAGTGTATGTCGAAAGAGGATATGTGTGTGAGGTTCGTTTAAGAATAAATGTAATCACTACTGTACCACACACTGATATGGATAAAAGTGAATCTTTGTTTATATTGTAGACTCTTCCAACATGTGGCATTCTAGATTAGGGGATGTAAACTTTGATACAATGCACAAATTGATTAATCTAGACACCAATTATAAATGTCAAATTTGTGCAGAAGCAAAATTAACAAGAAACTCGTTTCATCATTTTGAACGAGAAACAGAACCGCAAGATATAATACATACAGATGTATGTGATTTGATGTGTTTAAACAATACAAAGCGGAAGTTGAGAATTAACTCAACAAGAAAATCAATGCTTTAAGAAGTGATAGAGGAGGAGAATATGTATTCCCTTTTGAAGAATTTTGCACTGAACATGGTGTTTTATACCAAATTACAGCACCATATTCACCTCAGTCCAAAGGTATAGCCGAACGAAAATTAAAACTCTTAAAGAAATGATGAATGCTTTATTCTGGCTTGCCAGATAACTTTTGGGGAGAAACTATTCTTTTGGGAAATCATATTTTAAATAAAATACCCCGAAAGAAAACATAAAAATCTCCTCATGAACTTTGGAAAAACAGACCGCCATCCTACAAATACTTAAAAGTGTGAAGGTGTCTTGCCAAGGTAGAGGTACCAAAACCAAAGAATGTCAAAAATAGTTGATTGTGTATTCGTTAGATATGCACAAAACAGTGCCGCATATCGATTTTTGGTGCACAAATCTGAAATTGATGATATTCATGAAAATACCATCATTGAATCGATAAACACTAGATTTTTCAAACATATATTCCCCTTGAAACAGGTTACTAAAAATCATACACCTAAGAGACCAAGGGAAGATGAAGTTCCTAATTCTCTTGAGGATGTTGAACAAAATAATACTCAGCAACGTAGTGCTGAGCAGCAAGTGGAAGAACCAAGAAAAAGTAAAAGGTCAAGGACCTTAAAAACATTTGGATCAAACTTCTATACCTTTATGTTAGAAGAGGAACCATTGACATACAAACAAGCTATGTCTTCCAGCGATGCCCCTTATTGAAAAGAAGAGATTAACAATAAGGTTGAATCCATTATGTCCAATCATACCTGAGAATTGGTTGATTTACCTTAAGGATGTAAGACCTTAGGTAATAAATGGATATTTAAAAAGAAATTGAAACCTAATGGTTCAATAGACAAGTACAAAGCTCGAAGTCCAAGGATCTAGATAAAAGGAAGACCTAGACGATTTTGATACATATTCACTAGTAACATGGATAAGATAGCTTATGGCATTCATACATGATTTAAAAATACATCAAATAGATGTTGATACTACATTCTTGAATGGTGAACTAGAGGGAGAAAACTATATGAACCTGAAGGATTTTTGAGCTCATAAAATGAGAATAAAGTTTGCAAACTGGCAAAATATCTTTATGGCCTTAAACAAGCTCCAAAATAGTGGCATTAGAAGTTTGATAAAGCTATGTTATCAAATGGATTCACAATAAATGAATCAAATAAATGTGTGTATATAAAACACACACATATTGGATATGTCATTGTTGGTCTCTATGTTGATGACCTATTGATCCTAGGCAATAACAAGGCCATAATAAGATTTACAAAGGATAAGTTATCCTCTAGACTCAATTTGAAAGACATAAAGACTGGCTGATGTGACATTAGGTGTAAAAATTCTGAGAACACCACAGGGATATGCATCACCAAAATACTTGAAAAATTCAAGCGATACAATGTAACTATTGCAAAATCACCAGTAGGTAGGAACCAAAATTGGGTAAAGAACACTGGTGATGATATCTACTAGTTAGAATACTCTCATATACTAGGAAGTATCATGCATGTATTAGGTCTGATATCGCATATGCTGTAGGCAAACCAAGTAGATTTACCAGCAATTCTGGTAAATACCATTGTAAAACGATAATAGGAGTTCTTGGATATCTAATGTATACGCAGAGCTATGGTCTATACTATACAAACTATTCTTCAATAGTGGAAGATACAGTAATGGAAATTGGATCATTGGATCACATGATACAAAGTCTACAAGTGGATATGTGTTCACATTAGGAAATGGAGCAATTTCATGGAAATCATCCAAACAGAATTGTATCGCTATTTCTACGATAAAATCTGAGTTTATTGCACTAGATAAAATTGTGTAAGAAGCATAATAGATTTGAAGCTTCTTGGAAGACATTCCTAATTGGAGCAAACCTATGCCTCCAGTATGTATACATTATGATAGTTAGTCAACTATTAGAAGAGCTAATAGTACAATATACAATGGTAAACTAGGCATATTCGTCGTAGACATAAAACCATAAGACAAATTCTCTATAACGGGGGTATCACAATAAATTACTTTCAATTTAAAGATAACTTAGCGGATCCACTTACAAAAGTCTTGCCAAGAGAGAAAGTTCAAATCTTATCGATTGGAATGGGGCTAAGGCCTATAGAATAAAGGTTTTTCTAAAATGGAAACCCCACCTAGTTGACCGGAGATCCCAAGATCTAGGTTCAAAGGGACAATGAAGGGAAACTTGATGACACTGTTACACACTAACCATTCCTATGATAAGTCGGTGCATTACGTGTTAAAAAGGATAAGTATTAATACTTTTAATGATATCTATATTTTAGGAATTAGAGAATAACCTTTACAGAATCACCTACGTAAGTGCGAAGGCGTCGCTTCAAAGAGAATTATAAGGCCAAATTCTCTAAGCACATATGAGACCAGGCAGGTATTCAAGGCAAAAATGAACACATAAAAAGAACAAAGGATTATAAGAAACATTTATCGTGTGTTATCTACTTTGGAATTACACAAAAGGCTTACAGTTCAAGTACATTCTAAGTCTACTAATTCGCCTGTAATTACGCAAATAGATAATCACTAGGAAAGTTCAAGGCCCATGTGCTACTTTAACCGATGCGATTAATGATTCATGAAACTAAGAATGACTGCTCATTTATGTGGGGGGTTGTTGGAAATGAATGAGCAAGAGGAATTTTGGAAGAAGAGGGGAAAGAAATCTAAGTCCCACATTATGAAATATTAGTACCTACTTCTCTATGGCTTATATAAATAAAGGGGAAGAGGGCTTGTGAATGGTGTGGCTAAGCCAAGACACAATATTATATTGATGTCAAATTGGGACTAGTATGGGACTTTTGGAGTCCATGACACAATATTATATTAATATCAACTTGGGCTTAGTGCTTTGGGACTTTTGGAGTCCATGACACAATATTATATTGATGTCAACTTGGGCTTAATGCTTTGGGACTCTTTGGGTCCATGACACAATATTATATTAGTGTCAAAGATTGGGCTTTGTGCCTTGAGACTCTTGGGGTCTCATGGTTAAATAAGCCACTGCTTGCAGCTTGGGTCTTGCATTAAAACGAGTTCCTTGATCACTTTTGATATGTCATGTCCATTCAGTTAAATGGATACAACCGTTTCAATTTTAAATGAGAATGTACATTCATACACCGCTTGGTTAAAGGGTCGCAACCTTTCCAATGGTCATTAATGTTCGAATAGGCATTTCTTCCAACCTATAAATACATGGCCCAAAACGAGATAGATTATACATTATCTATTCTTCTCATTTTGCTACTTCTTCTTCAAAGTAATCCTCTATTCAAGTTTCTATAATCTACTTCAGTTCGCCAGAGCTCCGTTTGTTGGCACTGCACTACCGGTTGGTCCGTTTTATCCTGGGAAACAAATTGCTATCACGTCAATCAATGCATATGACGGCAATATTGTTTCAAGGAAACAGAATCATTTTTGGACTTGGACATTACTGAAATATTCTTCTTCTAGTCTGGTGGAGACGGATCTGTACCATTCCAATCTAGTGCACAATCGGTCTCGCTTATTGTCATTGCTATGATCACCATTTGACTTGACAACTGTGACATTATTAAGTAACATTGATAATTGTTACTGTCTATTTGCAATACAATCGTGTATTGACGAAAAGATCTAATTTTGTAATACAATCGTGTATTGACAAAAAAATCTAACTTTGTAATACAATCATGTATTGACAAAACTTCTAACACTTCAGCCTTTTGCCATTTTACCGTCATTTGTCTTGCATGCGTACCTTAGCACTTGGTGTTGTAGAATTTCAGATAGATTGATCGCTCTAAGGCACGAATGGATCGCTATCTTTCAAGAATGTTTTCCCCTTCTTTATCACAGCAGATTGACAGAAAATAGACTTTCAGGATACAATGGAGATTACCTGTGCAAGTTGTGATTACTTGCACAGATTAGAAAAGACACTCAGAAATTTATCAAATTATGCTCATTATTTTATAACTTTGAAATTGGAATTAAAAGTGAAGTTAATGTACTTGCAGAATGTGTATTTATAGAGAAAGTAGGTGTATGTTAGAGGTGTCTTTTGAACCGAATGAATGGCTATTTTTCTAATGGAAAAAAATTGTAAAAACCTTTCAACATTTGGAAGTCCGATCATGCAAAATGCCATATGCAATTGTACACATCTTATTGGATCTATATGAAAAAATTTCCTTAGTGCTGAATAGCAGCATTGCTGCTTAGTTTCGTCCATTGCCTGATGCACTGAACCGAGCACGTGGCTTGATGGGTTGATGCGTTTTTAGTTTGATTGTTTTATAACGTGTAGTGGTTATATGAAACTTTCTTTATAGTGGGTAGTGCTATATCTATTTACTACCTTTGTACATGTCTGATGCTTGTAAATGACCAATGCACTTTATTTTCTTTGATTTTGGTACGTTTTCTCATGTCAATGTCACATTGCTTGTTTTGTTTGTTCATGCATTGTTTCTTCATCTACTACTACTTCCTTGTTAATGCATTACTCTTCTTCCTCTTCTTCTCTTTTTTTATTTAGAACAGGTAATTTATATACAAGATCTAAATAGTATATAACATATCATATGGTAAATGGGTTTGATCCCATGAAGCGGAATCAAATCTATAACCTTTTCCACCATGTCAAAATGTCATGCGGTGACACGCGACCACTCTTGCCATTTTAATTTGTTGACTATTTTTATTTCGTTTCGGTTAGATTTCACTGATTTGTAGACTGGTAATTTTTTTATTTTATTAATTAATATGCTAATACGTGGTCAAACTAAGTCTCGAACTCTGAGCTCTTACCAAATAAGAGCACATGTTTCCATTGTGCCATGTTATATTGGCATGAAGACTGTAATTGTTATTCTTTGGAAATTGAAGAAACGAAACAAGTTCTATTTCATCCTTTATAATTTGGTAAATATTTTAATTTATTGAATGAATGTTTAGTGAAAGTATATTTTCATATGTTATTTAGGTCAAAACCTTATCAATTGCATGTGTGAAATTATAAGAGATTAATATATATGATTATTCCTAAAGGAAAGATAAATATAAAATAAGGTTAAAACATATTTTTTTTAATGTCTATTTCTCCGTGTTTTAATGATTTTTGCAAGCTAAAATTTTCTAGTATTTATACAAAAATACAAGTAAATTTAATGTAAATAATTTATCAAAGAAAAATTAGTCAAACTAACCGTTTTCCAAATTGTTAAACTGATCTAGTTCCAGATATAATTTCATATATGTGTTCATTGTTTATTATCATTATATGCAAAAGTGTCTTCAAAATAATAACATTTTGTATAAACAGACGTTTTTCCCAAACTAATTTTCTACATGTATAAACTAATTTCTCGATCAGTCGAGAAATCATAAACGATTTAGGAAATCAGCTGGCATGAATGCTTACGTTTATCTAATCGAACAATCTTATTATATTTTATTAGTTTTGTTTTACTAAGTAGAGTTTATAACCACTTAGTAAATAATTGATGTTTGCCAAGTGGTATATGGCACTTTTGCTTCATTTAGTTATTTACTAGAGTAAATGACACTTTCAATTAGGTGTTAAATTTGAGTACATCTTCAGTACCGTGGTTTGTCCATGAGAAGATTGTCGCTCTTATTGACATGCATTTCCTAATTTTGTCCAAGTGATGGTATACCTCATCTAAGATTTTAAATCTCGGATATCGATGGTGTTTCGTCTCGGTGATTTTATAGGCTTGATCTCATATCGGGGGAGATCTCATATAAGATGAGTCTAACTCTTGGGTTTATCTTGGACTTCCATCTCGGCTCTGAAAGTGCATATCGGAATCTTGGGATATATGGCATGTTAAAAACATATATTCTTGCACTATAATTTCCATGGATGTTATTATAAAAATAACAATTTAGACTTGAATGACAAAATCACTTCATTGTTCTTAATTTCTGAAAAAACTTTCATATTCATAAATCATAATATGTTTAAAATTAAAAAAATAACACAATGCAAATAGATTAATGCTTACAACTAATGATCCATAAACATGAATTACTATTAGATAAAGAACATAAAAAATCCAAAATACTAAACAATGCAACATAAATAGAACATAAAATACATAATTTCTTAAATAACATACCAGTTAAAAAAATGGTGAACATGAGAATCATAAGCATTTTATAACTTAAATGAATATATGATATGGTTGTTTAACATGAAAATATAAAATAGAAGGAGATTATCGTGGTTAGATTTGAATTTTTTTAATTATTATTCTGGTTTAGGCACAAGTTTAAACTTTAACTAAAATAGCCAAGATCTCGACCGATATTTTAGTATCTTGCCTCAATCGATATATTGTTCAATATTGCAATATCTCAGATGATGTATTCAAAATGAAAGTTACAGTGATATTTGCAACTTGGTTTTGGAGGAGCCCAAAATGAGACCTCGGAGGAGATCCTAGGCGATATTTTCGAAATCTTAAATAGTGACCTCATCTGCTAGTTAGGCGTACCTGTTAGCTTCGTCTCTAGTTTCTCATTATGCACGACCTTCAAGTCCGTCTCTAGCTAGGCTTAACTTTTGGGTTCGTCTCTAGATATCCAGTTGTTCACGAGGAAATCATACCTCTTATTGGCATGCATTCAGTTATTTTGTCCATGTTAGGGTACTTACCTTATCTGACTTTCTTCTAGTTAGGTGAACCATAGAGTTCGTCTTTAGGTAGACATATCATTGTGTTGGTCTCTAATTTGGCAATATCTTTGTGATTATTTAGTTAAGTATTTGAAATTTGATTTGAGTTTGCACCGAATTCCATTTTGTTCCAATTAAGGCAATACTCATGTTTCTTGTTTTGGTGCATTTTAAAATTTAAATGAAACAGGTTGTTTGTTAATACTACATTTTTGGATTATTCCCATATATGATATCAACTTGGTATTTGAAGTTTTCTTCAGGTTGAGATTATTAGTATAAGAGTAACCATAGTAATACTTGTACATGCACTAGTTAGATATTTGCACTAGTTACTCAAACGTTATGTATGTTCGTCGTGTCATGTTTATTCTTCCTTATTGATTTGGACCGGTACAAAGCCTACCCGTTTATTATTTCTAATAATACCCGGGTCATACCAAGTTGTTTCAGGTATTCTTTATTTATCTTAGAGTTTCCCTGTTCAGAAATCTATCTCTAATGATCATATCTATGGATGTTTCATTTAGTTTATGTCATGTAAAGATGTATATATGTTTCGGGATAGTTCCTTTATCTTTGTATATATTTTTGATTTGGAGATATGGCATCTCATCTCGTGTATGCATATGTTGTTTATTTGTACATAAATCTAAACTTAAACTGCATAGTACTTAATAGTATCTCCAAATTCTAATAGCTACACCATGACTTGCTAGATGATACTCCACTGCACCTTAATAGGAATGTGGAATATGAATCTTTAAGGCCAGATTAATACTAAGGGGGGTAAATAGTGTTTAATTAATTATATAAATCTTTTTGAAATTAAACATAAATAGATGCAGTTCACAGACATAGAAACAATTATAGATTCAGACATGGAAAATCCTGTAACATCTCTTAAGTTACTTGTACCATTATTTCATTTGATTTTGATTTGACTTGCATAAGAATTTTTAGTCTTGACTCGAGTATTTTTTTTCATTATGTTTGGGTCAGCCTGAATTGTTTCAATTTACTCAAAGACATTGTTCTGAAGATGAAATGGATATTCGCAGTTCATATCTACTAGTATTATTCAGCTGCATTACGTGGTATGTATGCTCATGGGTTAGCCCTGATTTTGTAAAATGTATACTATAAACAACTATGATTTATTTATGTGATTATTATATTTTGTTCTTCCATTATGAGATTTTGTGTTATGTTGCTTTCTCATCCCTTTATTTCTTATATTTTAAATCCTAATTAACAATTTGTCTATATTGAACGGCCTGGGTCAGATATATGTGGTAATTTATTGCCGATTTGAATTATTTACATAGAGGGTTATTGCTGATAAGGTGGAGAAAACAATGTTTGGAAATATATGTAATATCCAAAAAAAAACTACGGATGGTTATAGTAATTTGTACATCGATCTTTGATTAACAAGTACAAACTTGTGACATGAAATCCTAAATTGGGCTAGTTAATAAACAAGGAGGGAGAAAGTTCAGAAGAATTATCCAGTGGCTAGAGGTTGGAGAGTTCCTATAAAAGGTAATCTATGTCTCTTGCATGTTAGAATGTGAGGGGTTTCCATAAACCCAGTAGATACCTAGATTTAACAAATTAATTCACAAATTTAACATCAATTGCATTGATATTCTTAAATGTCTTGTTAAGGGCACCCAGGCTTTCTCTTCCTAACACCATAGGAAAAACAACAAATCCAATCAATTTTATGTAATTTCACACTATAATAAACCACCATGCAAATCATCATGCACGACGAGCAACCACCAACCAACTTTGCTTTCCATGGTCATCAACTACCTTGACCGTTGCAATACAAATGGTGTTTGTTGGTCGTTGTTCACCATGTAAAAATAAAAAATAATATATTTGATAGTCCTTTGAAAAGCTTGATGCTGAGAAAGGTGTTGGTTAAAATTTTATGACATTTTTTAATAATGATATTGGGAAGAAAAAAACGGGGTGTTCTTACAACACTTGTTCTTAAAAATAAATTGAAATGGAATGAAGTGAATGCTTTTGAGTTAAAATCAACATGCATATATCAAAGAGAGAGGTGTAGGTGATGACATCCTGTTTTATGCATGAAATTGTTCATGGGTTGGACAGATAAGACAATATTAACATGTGTATTTATATTGACCTTAGGAAGGTGTATGATTCGATTAACAAGCAATTCACCATTCATACATTTAAAGCTGTTATTTTCCTGCAAAGTTCAAGAAGGTGATGGTTGCTTCTCGATTAGTTTTCAAGGGCTTATTGTAAGGACAAAAATGGGTTTAGGAAAAGTGCCCTTTATTTACTAAATTACCCTCTTTGACTCTGGAGTTTCTGCTTTATTAATGGAATAGGAAGTGAGATTTTTTTTCCTACCTTCAATTTAGTAAAGAGATCATGCACTTAATTTATGTTGATGGAAATTTGATACTCATTTAAGCCATCAAGTCTTTGGCAAAGTTTGAAGGATATTTTTCCGTTATGGGAAAGGTCACGTGTTCGGAGTTAAATTGGGATAAATCTAAAGTGTTTTTTGGTTAAGGAATTATCAATATAGATGTAATTTCTTTCTTCCTTAATATGGAACAACGTGAATTAACAGTAAGGTATCGTGGTATTCCACTATCTAGTATTAATATGGAGAATGTGAAATTTATTTATCATTGACAAAATTAAAAACAAAATAAATGGATGGGAAACAAATCATTGAGCTTAGTAGGAAGAATTAAGCCGATCAAATCTACCATTTATGCAATGGTTAAAATTTAGGTGTAATGTTTCAAATTCTCATGTGAAACTATCGATAAGATCAAGTGTTTGCTTAATTTTTTTATGGAAGAGTAAACGTCGCAAAGTTCCTTAGGAAGTGATTCGTAAAAGTACGACGAAAGAAGAAACGGGCTTGCGAGATTTGTGTAAACATATTTTTCTCTTAATATTTGGAGAAATTGATTCAAAATGAGCCTGGGATGATTTGCATCATGAAAATAAACGAGGAACAAAAGTTTTTGGATTTAATTCCCATAACTGATCATTCTGGCATTTGGAAGTTTTTGTTGAAAAATAGGACATGTGCCATTAAATGTATGCAAAAGAGCATAGTTTATGGAAATCTACCTTATTATGGTATGAACTATGGCTCTACGAAGATAACTTAATTAGTAAACTGGTTAGAGACATGGTCATTAGAACTACAAATGAGCACATGATGGTGGAAGATATCATTGATTCTAACAGATGGGAATGCAATAGAGTTTTTTTAATTGTATAACTTAAAAGATTGAAATTAACAATAAATTTATGCTTGGATAGCAATAAAGATTAACTAAATAAACAATAATAATACTAGTACAATGCAAAAGGGTGTGCTACCTCATGCCGATCCACTTGCGTATCTACAAATGATGCTTACAACTTTTACGTAGTCTGCTCATCCAAATCGTCGATGAGTATTAAAGGTAGTATGGGAAAACATAAAACATTTTGTCAAACAATAATCCAATGTGAGAAATAAATAAATCTCAAATTACTATAAGAAGTTGTAATGTATAAATATATGGCATGAAGAATCATGCTGAACATGTTCCTCTATCGAGTTAGCATATGTAGAATATATACTACTCTATGATCATCATGGAGTATACTATAATATAAGGTTTAGGGATGCTTAAATATCCATCAATGATATAAATTTCGTGTCCTAGAGTGACAATATTATAACAAACACATCATCCATCATTTATTCCATTATCTAGTATTAATATGGATAATGTGAAATTAACAGTAAGGTATCGTGGTATTCCACTATCTAGTATTAATATGGAGAATGTGAAATTTATTTATGCCCACCTTATCATTATGCCATCATATGCTTATGTCAATTTTGTTAGAATAGTCATTTCTGTCATCTTCCCTTTCCCTTTTATATTATGTAGCCAGGCAATTCTCGAGCCTAGGCATGCTGCTAAAATTATGCGAATGCATTAGTTTGGGAACAAGGGAAAATACATTAAATTTTGACATAATTTGAAAAAGGGGAAATTTGGCATAACTTGAATGATGTTTATAAACATGAATTTGGACATATAATTCATTATAAACATATTTGGGGAAAAGGGACATGAAGCCTATAACGACATAGGTAAAATTGGCTAATAATGGAATGTCTAGGATTACAGTAATTAGAAACTGTAACTATGCCTAGACTCGAGGATAGATTACACTTGTGGTGGAAGTCTGCCCGGAACCGCCCGGCATATCCAGCGACCACAAGTGGTGAATCTAATGTGAGAGGCCTAGGTGCACATATATGAGACGTGCTAAGACACGAGGTTAAGCCCGATTTGTGGAATAAGTCTGCCCGGACCCACTCGACATGTCCATCATCCACAAATGGCAGGCTTAATGTGGGAGGTCTAGCATACTATAACCATAAATGAAAATATGGTAATAAACCTTAAATACTTAACCTAGTTAAATCCACAGGGATTATATTAATATAAACTTAAATTGGTGTTAAGTAAATTTGGTTGAGCAATGGATGGGTTAAGTAAATTTGAGGGGGTGGGTAATATTTACATATAGGCCCACAAACTAAACCTGATAGGGTTATGTAATTAAAGACACCTAGTGGTAAGATATCCTATGGAAATGTTGGAGTTATGTAATTAAAAAAACCTTTTTTAGGGTAAGCATAACTTGTAGAACTGATAGTGTTATTTAATTGAAGACGCCTAGTGGTATACATAACCGATGGAAATCTTAGTGGGGATGCAAGACAAGGGGGAGCTTGTATCATATTGTGTAGGACCCATTTCAGTCTGTAACCCTTGATAGGTATCAAACGAGTACTTCGAACTACGTCGGAGTTGGGGCATGCTTACTAGCTGATTGTAAGAGAACCGAACGAGGAGGATGGTGTGGGCGGCGCAAACCGACCGGGGAAATGTGCATGCATGGGCCAGGCAGAGGGGGCTAAGACGACCGTGACACCAGTAGGTATGGTTGTGCACATCCACGAAGGATTTCCACTTTAAGAAGTGATACCTACTACTGTGCGGCTGACACAAAGTATGTACAGTGTAAGGAGCCGATCGATTAAGGTACTAGTTAGGGTACATCTGGACGTATGCCTAAGTCTAACATTTGATAGCTGTTGGGATCATCTCATTCTGGTTATACTAGTATTAGTACAGAGTAATCATTAGGGAAGCATATACACTCTATCATGTTTACCTTGTCACACTTACCTTTTATAGTGTTACCTTTCTTATCCACCTTATATTCCTATCATGCTACTTTTATTTATTTACTTGCTAAAAGTAACTAGACTTGCCAGACTTTAAGTTTGACCCTTTTTGTTTCCTCTTCTCTCTTCCGTTCCACCCCCCCTCCCCCCACCCCCTAAGATTCCCAGGGTGGGAATACTCAGGCTTAGTCAGGACACGATTATCATCTTGCCAGGAGCTGCTTTTGAAGTATGGCTCAAGTTTTCTTCTTTACTACTATGGCTTTGTCTCTTTTTGGGGAATTATGCTTTTTATGTATTTCTGTACTCTGATGGTACAAGACAGAAGTTTTATGTTATTGTAATGGTTTTTTTGTAGTTCCAGACTTGTGACATTCTGGACCACGATGTTATGAATTATGTTTTAAATAAAATTTTAAATTCCGCTGCTATCTTTTATATCTATCTTATAATATTCTGTTTCTGTTTACCTATAACTCTTTATGAAACTTAATGCATTCTTAATGAGTGACATTAACGGACATGGTGTGTCACTAAAAACAACTTATGAGTCAAGTCTCAGACTATGAAAACAAAGTCTCTGTGGTTTTTTCACTATTCCAGGAGTCGTTTCGATATACGATTTTATCTGCTTCCTATTTTATTTATTATCCCTAATCCGGAAGTCACCTTTTCTTCTCCTTGGGCAGCACCTCCTGAGACGAGGAGAAAAGTTGATCAATTTTCTTTAGTTATTCAGTTAAACCAATGATTCGTTATTGGAGCAGATAGCAACAATCGTTTCATTGGACATGCGTATTTTTTCTTTTCCGACAGATTTCGGTGGTTTCATTAATGGAAATTCTTTAATAATGATGAATGGAAAAAGGAGAAAATCCTTTAGCTGGAACTGTAACCGCGCTTAGACACGATGTTAGATTACACTTGTTGTAGAAGTCTGCTCGGAACTGCCCGGCATATCCAGCATCCACTAGTGGTAAATCTAATGGGAGGGGTCTAAGTGCATAAATAAACATGTAGTGGTGCTAAGACACGAGGTTAAGTCAACTTATGGTAGAAGTCTGCCCGGAATCGCCCGACAAATCCAGCATCCACAAGCGTAGGCTTAATGTGAGAGGTCTAGTGCACAAATATATACATATATATATATATATATGTAAATAGAAGGACTGGTAAACAACATTAATTGTAATTAATGGAAATAAATGGAATTGAATAGAAGATACGATAGTACAAGGGAGGGAATGAATGGGGAATGATAATAATATATTACAAATTAATTACATTATTGAGAATGTTGTATAATAGGTAGAATTGTCCTAGGGACAAGTGAAGATTATAACTTAGGTTATAATAAACTAGTTAGGAAATGAGATAAGTGACATTTAATTGTAAATTAAGTAATCAGTAAATAGGGAAACCTAAAACCAGTTGTTTGTAATAAGTAGAGAAAAGGGGGAAAGTTTATGAAATGTAAGATGTTGTACTTAACTATAAATTAAGTAATCTGTAAACTTGGAAATCTGAAATCTGCTGATAAGAATAACATGTTAAGGCTTGTCCTAGGGACAAGAGGAAATTATAATATAGGTTATAATAA
The DNA here is from genome assembly GCA_030737875.1 of Allium sativum. Lineage (NCBI taxonomy): Eukaryota > Viridiplantae > Streptophyta > Magnoliopsida > Asparagales > Amaryllidaceae > Allium > Allium sativum. Next base: position 283,126,155 of record CM060915.1, read on the forward strand.
ATGGAAAGGAGACTTATTAGTGGACCTTAGTTAAGAGAACTAAGTTAATAAGTAAACAACGACAAGTTGTAGTGACAGTGTAAGATGGAATTATAATTAAATAAGAAAGAATGAGGCAAACTTATGAAATGAAATACGTTATATTTAATCATAAACAATGACTAACATGTTAAATAGAAAACATGTGAATTGAGATATACTTAATTACATATTAAGTTGAACATGTTACTGTAACTTTGAAATCAACAAGAATATAAAGGGATTGTGGATTACAGATCTTGGATCACAATCTAGAGAATAACATGTTATGGGCTTATTAATGGGCTTAAATGGGTTAAGTTACAAGACCGAAATTAATTAGCAAGTGGAACTTGGTAATTTGAATAAGAAGTCAATGTGAATGGGAATATCCAAGTTAAATGGAAACCTGACGAGGTAAAGCAAGCGCATAAAAGAATGTTTAGACATAGGATCTAATAACATATTAAAATGAGGTGCTTGGACCAGTCCGCACGTTTGAGGGTGAATAACCCAACATGGTAGATCATCGTGGTGTCATAAGACACGAGGGGAGCGCACATTCATCTGATTATTTTGTCGGCTCCGAAGGACATGAAGGGGAAGCACGCGGCTTCCTGAGATACGTAAGGTGCTCCTGGTAGTCCTCTGTGTGATGGTAGATGTTTAGGTTGTGCTCGCAGAGGTTGGGTCTGCGCGTTACTACCATGTGGGTGGACCTTGACTTCAAAAGTAGCCTTGCAGCTAGAATGCTATGACGAGGTGACACTAGGGTGATTCGGTGGTCACCTCAACGGGGAGGCAGAGGTCAGGACCAACAAGGATAGTTGATTGTTGGGTACCCGTCATCGGCAGCTGGGGATGCGAAAAGACTAGACCTAAACCCAATAGGCCATTCACCTTTCACTATTGAGGTATGATGGTTGAGGGGAGACGCCAACTGGATGTTTAGATTGTTTGTTAGTCTTTACTAGTTGAGGTTGGGGTTGAGGTGGGGCCATTGCCACCATGAAAAAAAAAATAGTCCCGACGGACATCTGTATATTGAGGCCCTTAAAGGCGGGCCTGTACAGATATAGAAAAGCTCCCGATCGAGTTTCGTGTTTCTTGTATAGCCCTACCACGGAATTTGGCGCGCATTATGTACGGTTAAGGCATCAAATACGATTGATGATACATATGTGGGGAAGTCTAGATATATGCATGTTTGCTCTGGGTGGTGTATCGTAGACTTGAGGGCATTACTTTGGTATGGAATCTGATTCGATCGAAAGTGGAAGTCTGTACACTTACACAGCATAGTAATAACAGATATATGCGAAACGTAACATTGTTATGTAGAGATCTGTACGTCACTCCGGCGTAGGATAAGGGACTGCGTTCATTTCTATGGCATTACACTAGAGACCGTGCGAGTGGGGTACCATAGGGTGTACCTCAATATTGGGGGGGCGAGGGGTAGCTACATATATACTGTATTAGGTTAATCCACTGGGAAGTAAATAGGTACGACGTGTGTGTAAGCCTTGAGTGCTGTTAACCCAAGTAACCTAATAAATAAGAAAATGTGATTGAACGGTATATGTAGAATTATCCAAAGTGTATAGTTTAAATACAGTCACCAGAACTTGCGTTTTGATACCCTCCTCATAACATACTCGCAGATTAGATTTGTGACAGAGATATGATAGCTTTGGATGCTTTTAGGCAGTATTATTACTACGATTAGGATATACTTTGATTATATTATACTTTATCCATTCCGCTGTGAGATATTTTCTAATCTCTGATATATTTTATATCTCTGTCTTTTATGCAGGATACCAGAGCAACCAATATGGGTTTCGATAAATTAGAATTTTGAAAAAAAAAAATTGGTTTGTCGGAATTCGGGTTGTTACATTGTGTATAATTTGTACCTGTGCAGAAAAAAGGAGGTAATCAGACCCGACAAATCCTAATGGTGTTGCTTAATCTTTTCGAGCATAAACCATGCTTGGAGATCTTTTGGAAGTATAAACCATACTCTTACAATGATCAAGTTATTTTTCCAAATCTTGACAATATAACTTCATTTATCAGGTATAAGCCATACTTGGGGTTCGAATATAAACCATACTCGAGTTTTGATGATGTTTCATCGTCAAATCCTGACAGGGTAGTTTGGTTTACCTAGGTGTAATCCACACTCATATTGAAAAAGAGTTATGTTTGTCACATCCTGATAAGCAGAGCTTTAGGTTTAGGTAAACCTAAGATAGAGGAGTGAGTATAATCCATACTCTAGTTTCATTTGAGAATCTTGACAAATCCTGAAAAGATACTTATATTGATCAAACATAATCCATGCTTGAGAAAATAGATTCTATATTTTCCAAGTTTTATTACACAGCCAAAACAAATCATGATCGATTTGTGATTGAATCTAGAGCACGCCTTGGTATTACAGCCTAATCCCGTACATGTGTACTTCAATCTAACCATTTTATTCATAGACTGGCTGTACTGTTGGGAACATAGTAAGCCCGAGAGTTAAAGCCTAACTCCCGTATATATGTGAATCAACTTAGCTATTGAAAATTATAAAAAGCAATGCACATCTTATATCCTAAGACATGCGGATGACCTAATCAGATCAGTTGATGATGATGCCGCGACTGCTAGGCCCGGGATCTTTCCCATTCCGCGGAGCATGAGAACCATTCCGAGGAGCATGGTGGAGTAGTGGTGGCGGTGCGGATGCTGCCAATTTCTTAACATATCTGGGTAGCTCTCCAAAGTCTAACCCGTTCTTCGATGAGATCACGTAAGTGTCTGTAGTCATTAGTGTCATGACCTGCCATATCATGAAACATGCAGTGCTTTCCTGATTCACATTCTCTTTAATTTGTCTCCCTTCTAGGAAGCTTAGGAAAAGGTATAGCTCCTCGCACGTCGAAGTATATATCTAGCAGTAAGGAGTTGTGCTCAGTGTATCTATCATATTTGGGATCTCTTAGGAACCACACATTCCTATCGCTCTTTTCCGAGGCTTTCCCTTTATTTTGGATAGTAGTGGATGGTCCTCCATCCTTCACAGAAAGTACATCGAGGTTATCCATCTCGATATTAGCATCCTCTTGCCGGAGGAATCTGTTTGCCTCAGAGTAAAAATCGCTAATGTCTCTGGGAGGATCCCTTTAGAGGGAGATTTTGAAGTTTGCTCTATCCAAGACACCGACCATAACGTCCATGAGCACCATTGACAGTTCAGGTCGATCGAACGATGCTACAGCCGTGTTGAATCTTTTCAGGAAAGAGCGTAAGGTCTTGTCGGACCGTTGTTTAATAGACATGAGGAACACAACGCTCTTTGGCCGAGATTTATGAACTATGAATTGCTCAATAAAGTGGGTGGCCAATATGTTCCAGGTGTTGATCGATTCAGTCGTTAGCTATCGAAACCACATGGCGGCTATATCGGTTAGATAGAGATGGAAGCATTTAGCCATGACATTAATAGATACTGATACATCCATGTGACACATGTATCATATAAGATGTATGGTGGATCAGTCCTGCCGTTATATGGTTCCAGAGATGGAAATTTGAAGTCAGACGGGTTATGAGAGTTCCCGATTTCCCGTGTGGAAGGACTACGATGAACGTTATTCATGTCTTGCTGAGAAGTTGTGCCTCGGGTGAAGCGCTTAATGATGTTGGCGATTTGATTCCCATCTCTGAGAAGTCGTTGTCACAAATCCAATTCTGCACCGATGGCTTCAGCGTGAAGCCTTGCGTTCTTAGGGTCAGTTTGGTGCTGCCCACGAGTGATGGGTGAAGGTGGTCCACAGCCTCGGTTGTTGATTCTAGATTGTTTGGGACCCTTAGTTTGGCATACAAGTTGGGTCGAACTATATCCAAGACTGTAGGATTGGACAGACTTAAGATAACATTATCAGTTCGGGGTTCGGCATTGCCACTGCCAGGCACGATATCATAGTGGTTATAGTAGTGTTTCCCTCCGTTATATTGGGAGCTGATGTGGTATTGTAGTCTTGGAGAGATTACTGCCCCTAGCTGTGCTTGAATCGACGTGCTGGCAAGGTCGAGTGGGAGGCGGCATAAGTCCAATTTGCGGTAAGATGTCGGGTCGAACCAGAGATTGTATGCTCTGGTCGATCCGGAGGTTGCATCGATCGATATGGTCCGAAGCTCGTTCGATCTGGGATTTGAGTCGAATCAGGGTCTGGTCGAACCGAGAGTTGAGTCGATCCAAATGTTGGCAAAGCTACAGACCGATCTAGGGCTTAGAATTCATTGGTTCGAAACATAACTTATGCCCCAGCTTCACCTGTTGCAAGGAGTGATGGTTGGTTGCTTCATCTTCCCTCCATTCGAGCGAAGAAGTTGTTCATCATTTCCTGTTGCTTTCGGAGGAGTTCGTCTTGGTGTGTCATTTGTTCTATGAGTTCGGCTAGAACTCCATCCGCTTCATCCTTAGTTAAGTATTTGGATTGTTCTTCATGGAAGAAAGCCTCCTGGCTTACCCCCTTTTCTAGGTCTGTTATGCCTGTGGTGTTGATGGCTTGAGTGTGGGAAGATGTCTCATCTTTCTTCCGTTTTACCATCGTCCCTTCAACAAATAGCGATCCAAATCCTTTCAAGCTTAGAAATTGCTTAAGGTGGTTGCGTAGTGCTCCCCCTACCTGGCTTGTTAACGTGTTGACGTTTAAAGTTGGCCTAATGACAGTCAATCGCAAAAGTGTGTAATCCACACACAAGTCACAAAATTCACAATCACTTAATACAATAAAAGAAGTAAATACAGGGGACACGAAACAATTTTTATAGTGGTTTGGCTTAAACCAAGCATACGTCCAGTTTATAATTTCTGTTTATACTGTCGATTATAAGTTACATTTGCTTTGATTGAAAGAAGGTAGAGAAAGAAGTGGATTATACACAAAAAACCTTGTGTTACAATATGGTTCGATCGAAATGTACGATGGACTATTTTCAAAAAGAATTCCGCCTCTTTCCATTTCTGGAAAGGTGCGTGTCGTCCAATCCGGAATATACGCTGCAGGCGGTGGGATTTTAGCAACGTCGTTGTTGCTTCGATCAACGTTCCGCGACCGTGGATGAATTCATATCGATGATACGAACAACCTTTTCTTGGGAGTTTTGACTAAAAATAGATGGGTTGAGAGGAAAAATATAGACCGTTGAATGAAAAGTTTTCATAGCGATTTTGGGTTTCACAATAAAATAATATTATTCTCGAAGTGTGTACCCGTATTCGTAGTGAATGATTCAGAATGGACTGAACTGACACAATCTCCAATCGAGGCGTGCCAACAGACGGCTTGAATTTAAAGGACCTTTTGAACGCAGTGGAATATTTCTTGAGACCCAATTTCATTATTCGTGGCTTATAACCCTTTTCCAACCGCAATTTAATATGTTTCGAAACCCGATCCATCGTTTGTCACATATAACCTTTTTTCAAACATTCAATCTCCCAATTACGACCCGACTCGTTTACGACCCGAACCGACTTGTACACGACCCAACCCCGCCAAATTAAACGGCACGGGTCGGGTCGGGTCAACCCATTTATAATGGGTCGAGTTGAGCTATTTCTGACCTGTTTAATAAATGGGTTGACTTGACCCGTTTAAAATCAACCTGAACCTGAATTAACCCGACCCGAACCCGACCCAACCCGACCCATTGACACCCCTAGTTAGAATTGATACTTTTCTTATGATCAGTTCTGCCTTCATGGGCTAGTAGGGTTGAGTACACATACTGTAAATTTGGTGTAGGATCCATGGATAGAATAATAGTTGTAACAGCTTCATAATCGTCGTCTAAACCACTAACAATGGACAATACTTGTTCGGATTCAGGTACTTTTTGACCTGCTGAACTCAGTTGGTCACATATATTCTTCACTTTAAGAAGATATTCATTTATGGTTGACTCACCTTTTCTGATATTGTGTAATTGTCGCCTGTAATGCATACAGATGATTATGTAGAATTTTTTTTTCAACAGTATTCCATGCTTCTTGGGCAGTTTTTATGCCAATAAGTTTTGGTAATATGGTTGGACCTATGGATGACATCACCTAAGAACAGACAAGGCTATCTTGTCTTTGATATGCCAAGAATTCAGGATTTTGTACCAATCTTTCTTCACTATCTCTTATAAATTTTGGTGGCACCATTTTTGTACCATATATGAATTCATCTAGACCGTATCCTCTAACAGCTATCTCTATTTGTAATTTCCATAATAGGAAATTGGATTCATCAAGCTTTTCTGAGATCAATTAACTCTATGGCTTTATTATGGCTCTCATCTGATCGATTGTGGGATCATACTAGGTGGTTGAGACTCTGTTGCTAGAAGCTTGAGGGATAGTGACATCTCCTTGATTCGTTGTTGTAGGAAACTGAACTGAGGACTCAATCTTGGCAAAAAGAAAGGTATGAGAAACCGAACTTGATAACTTTGAATTGGGATTTCTTTAAGAAATGCTATCAGATGATTAATGTTGCAACCAGAAGGTTTATGAATGAAAACAGAATAGATTCTTGATGAGAACTTGTCTGGGAACTTTCTTTGGATGACACTTTAATCAACTGATTAATTTCTTGAGCTTTCTTGGTCAGTTATTCTATGTTCAGATTCCTTATACTGCTAAACTCTATCAAAAACAATCGTTGCAGCCTCTGATGATTGCGAGGCACGGTTTTTTTTTCTTGATGGAGTAACAACTCTCAAATGATAGGATCAAATGATCTCTGATGGGAGGAGTCCAGATGATGAAGCTACTCTAATGGACTGCTGCAAAAAATCACCTCTAAGTGATTGTTGACGATCAGAGAATCTCAAGTGATGCAGTTAGCAAACTTTATGGCTCTGATACCAAGATGGATTTGCAAGATTACTGCAAAATTGAGTTTGCAGAGAGATTACACAGAAGTGAATAAGATTCTGTAATTGTTTTAGAGAAAGTGAAAGCTGTATTATCTAATTAATTAATAACGTAAGTGTACAATGGTCTTTATATATGTAGACCAGTAAAACAGAGATAATGGGCTGAGCCCAGTACAGAAATAATGTAACGATGCATGTAATAGTCCCAGTGTATTGTATTTTATCTCGCTATTATATTTCCATGCATTTAGTTGTTTGTCCATGTTAGGGGACTTACCTTATCTGACTTGCATCTAGTTGGGTGAATTATAGAGTTCGTCTTTAGGTAGACATATCATTGTGTTGGTCTCTAGTTTGACACCACTTTTGTGATTATTTAGTTAAGTATTTAAAATTTGATTTGAGTCTGCACCAAATTCCATTTTTTTCCAATTAAGCAATACTCATGTTTCTTGTTTTGGTGAATTTTAAACTTTAAATGAAACATGTTGTTTGTTAATACTGTATTTTTGGATTATTCTCATATATGATATGAACTTGGTATTTGAAGTTTGCTTCAGGTTGAGATTATTAGTATAAGAGTAACCATAGTGGTACTTGAACATGCACTAGATAGAGATTTGCACTAATTACTCAAACGTTATGTATGTTCATCGTGTCGTGTTTATTCTTCCTTATTGATTTCGACCGATATAAAGCCGACCCGTTTATTATTTCTAATAATACACGAGTCATACCAAGTTGTTTCAGGTACTCTTTATTGATCTTAGAGTTTCCCTATTCGGAAATCTATCTCTAATGATCATATCTATGGACGTTTCATTTTGTTTATGTCATGTAAAGATGGATGTATGTGTCGGGATAGTTCCTTTATCTTTGTATATAATTTTGATCTAGAGATATGGCATCTCATCTCGTGTATGCATATGTTGTTTATTTGTACATAAATCTAAACTTAAACTGCATAGTACTTAGTAGCATCTCCAAATTCTAACAGCTACTCCATGACTTGCTAGATGATATTCCACTGCACCTTAATAGGAATGCAAAATACGAATCTTAAGACCAGGTTAATACTAAGGGGGGTAAATAGTGCTCAATGAATTAAATAAATCTTTTTAAAATTAAACATAAATAGATGCAATTCACAGACATAGAAACTATCATAGATTCAGAGATGGAAAATCCTATAACATCTCTTAAGTTACTTGTACCATTATTTCATTTGATTTTGATTTAACTTACATAAGAAGTTTTAGTCTTGACTCGAGTATTTTTTTTCATTATGTTTGGGTCAACCTAAGTTGTTTCAATTTACTCAATGACATCGTTTTGAAGATGAAATGGATATTGACAGTTCATATCTCCTGGTATTATTCAACTGCATTACTTGGTATGTATGCTCATGGTTTAGCCCTGATTTTGTAAAAATATACTGTAAACAACTATGATTTATTTATGTGATTATTATATTTTGTCCTTCCATTATGAGATTTTGTGTTATGTTTCTTTCTCATTTCTTTATTTCTTATATTTTAAATCCCAATTAACAATTTGTCTTTATTGAACGGCTTGGGCCAGATTTGTGTGGTAATTTATTGTCGATATGGCTAGATGCTCGGCCTTCCTTCCATTCGAGCGAAGAAGTTGTTCATGATTTTCTGTTGCTTTCAGAGGAGTTCATCTTGGTTTGTCATTTGTTCTCTGAGTTCGGCTAGAACTCCATCCGCATCATCGCTAGTTAAGTATTGGGATGGTTCTTCGTAGGAAAAAGCCTACTAGCTTACCCCCGTTAATAGTTTGTTGCGCCTGTGGTGCTGACGGCTTGAGTGTGGGAAGATGTCTCATCTTTCTTCCGTTTTAACATTGTCCCTTCAACAAATAGCGATTCAAATCCTTTCATGCTTACAAATCGCTTAAGGTGGTTGCGCAGTGCTCCCCCTACTTGGAACGTCAAAGTGTTGATGTCAAAAGTTGACCTAATGACAGTCAATAGCCAAAGTATCCAATCCACACACAAGTCACAAAATTCAAAATCACATAATACAAGAAAAGAAGTAAATACAGGGGACATGCAACAATATTTATAGTGGTTTAACTTAAACCAAGCCTACATCCACTTTGTAATCTATGTTTATACTGTCGATTTTAGGTTACATTTGCTTTGATTGAAGAAAGTAGAGAAAGAAGTGGATTATACACAAAAAACCTTGTGTTACAAAGTCGTTCGATCGAAGTATACGATGGGCTGTTTTTAGAAAGCCAACCATGAACTTTTCAGAAAGAAGATCCGCCTCTTTCCATTTCTAGAAAGGTGTATTTGTAGGCAAAAATCCATGTCGATCGATGTGCTACGTGGCGACTATCTGATCATGGTTTGGCCACGTGTCGTTCAACCCGGAATATCCGCTGCAGGCGGTGGGACCTGGTCTCCTATTCAGGAATAGTTCTTCTCGATAATCAAGGCATACGTGGACCTTGAAACTTGGAGCCAAAGAAGTTGATTAGGTCTGGTTTGACCGATAAAGCAGCCTTGATATGGCATTGTCGTGTAGTGTAGGGTTCGGTTCGATGTCTTCAGGGTCGATCAACTCGATCCCTAGACTATGAACCATGCTTGAAGAAGAGTGTTTCTGTTGGAGACACAGTTGGTTTGGGTCGAACCAAGCTCTGGTCGACCCAAATGAAGATCTTATCCAGTAGGGAGATGGTCCAACTTTAATAAGAACTTACGTTGTGACGGTTTTTACCAAAAAGCTATTCAACAGGTGCCATCACATAAAAATTGACGACAACATCACAATTTTAAAAAGAACGAAACTAGATGGTCACTTTTTGAAGTGAGATTCCAGCTACGTCGCTGCTTCGATCAACGTTCCGCGACCGTGAATGAATTCATATCGATGATACGAACAACCTTTTCTTGGGAGTTTTGACTAAAAATAGACGGGTTGAGAGGAAAAATATGGACCGTTGAATGAAAATTTTTCATGGCGATTTTGGGTTTCACAGTAAAATAATATTATTCTCGAAGTGTGTACCCGTATTCATAGTGAATGATTCAAAATATGAATGATTCAAAATGGACCGAACTGACACAATCTCCGATCGAGGCATGCCAACAGATGGTCTGAATTTAAAGGGCATTCTGAATGCAATGGAATATGTTTTGAGACCCAATTTCATTATTCGTGGCATGTAACCCTTTTCCAAACGCAATTGAATATGTTTCGAAACCCGATCCATCGTTTTGTCGCATATAACCTTTTTTCAAACATTCAATCTCTCAATTAAAACCGATATACGTTTTAGAGTTCGTGCGATCAAATTATGCATCTGATCACCATGAAACTCACCTGTGCACATCACCTCATCGTTATGGTTTTGATATCATTGATTTTATCACAATCCAACACTGCATACCAGAAAAACAACTTTCGCACGTGTCGTTACCGTTTTGGCTCTTTTAAAATGTCTGATCTCGAAATATCACGAACCATTTGAATTCAATCGAAGTGTTTTCAAACCTTGAATTGATCGCATGTGAAAAGTCACATTTTGAAATCGTTAATTGATTGACAATTAATTTATAAATAGATTATTTAAATATTTATTAAAAATACTGAATGGTACATTGATCCTGGCCTGATTACAATTTAGCCAATAACAAAACTAGATTCTGGTTGCTGATCAGTTCCAAGGATTTCTATTATAAAGATATGGGTCAAACTTAAGGACATACAAGTGTTCTTTTTTTTTCTTCTCAGATATGACAATAACAAAAATTCAATTCTAATGAACAATATTTAAAAACTAACTAATTTTATCTCCCTTTAGTTATAATTTTGAGATCAATTATTATATGTTATTATATTTTCGTAGTAGAGCAGCAATGTTGTTGTGCTTTTATTTGTAAATTGTTGAATGATCCCGTAACTTTTTGATCGATTTTTTTTGGTAGGCTATTTACTTGACAGAGCATAAACGGTCAGCCCCTCAGCATCTCATAAATTGCTGTACTTTATTCATAAACGGCTGAATGCTACCTTGAATCTAAAGACTTATTCAAGCTCTTTGAAATTTGCATTTCGAGGTGACCATGAATATAAATGCTGAAGAATGAAGATGGAACCGTCGGAGATTCGGAGATGTTCGGATAAGCCTGGAGAGCAAAACGTAGTCCTTTCATATAATCATACCATGTAATACCATTGCTATTCGCTGACAACTGCAGCAAGATTGACTAACAGTGCCTTACGTAAACGGAATGAAGAATGCAGAAATGGCAGCTAATGATGTACCACGTATAGTTTACAGGGATATGGTTTTCAAATGGACACCAGATGCCACGCTTCTGTTATCTGGCTCTCCGATGCACACACATGGATCCTACAGTTTGCAACTATATCTGAAGATTCTGAACCATGAGCAAGAAGTTCTCAAGGAATGCACAAGCCTTTCGTTTTTCAGCTACCAATCCCTGCATTACTTTTTAATAATAACATGATAATCTCTTTACCCATTTCCCCATAGCTAACTTGAAGCAGGTCAATTTTTATGTGCATGGCAATATGGCAATACCATCGAAGTCAGACATACACAACTTTCCCTTCTTGTCCCTCATTTTATAATGGTGTTTCTGAACGTATGCCACAACGGGGTGGTGGCGCAGTTGGCTAGCGCGTAGGTCTCATAGCTGAATATTGAGTAATCCTGAGGTCGAGAGTTCGAGCCTCTCTCACCCCAATTTTTTTCCACTAAAAGGTGTCGACTTACTCGTTTGGGCTCCATTGCCCGTTTTCACCACCGAAGCTACGGTTATTTATACCGCGTGTTGGGGTGAGCCTGTGCATTGTGCGACTTGGTCCCAACAATGTTTGTTATACGATAGTGATCTTATAACTGTTTTTTACCCCAATTTTTTTCCCATTTTATTTCCACTAAAAGGTGTCGACTTACTCGTTCGGGCTCCATTGCCCGTTTTCACAACCGAAGCTACGGTTATTTAGAGCATCTTCAATGCTATTGTGATTGTCATGTTAAAGACATTACACGTACACTACAAGAGACATTGTAATTTTCGACAGACCATACCGACGGACATTTCCGACGGCTACCGACGGGCCGTCGGCGGCTGTCGGAAACCGTCGAATATATTCGGGATACTTCTTCCAGACCCGAACGCTTTCTTATCCAAATCCAAACCCTCTCTTTTATTTTTCAGCATGAATTTTCACCTTACCCATCCCAAATCCTCATTTTTCGCCCAAAATCGAAGATTTCTTCGTCTAAGTTCTTCTCCGGTGTCTCTCTAACCTATTGGACAAGCAAATTTAGGTAAAATCTCTTTGTTTCTTTAGAAATCAAGTTTTTTTCCTAAACCTATTTATGTCATAAATCAAAAATTAGGGTTCATTATTGATAGTAATTGGTTCCAATAGCCTAGTAGTGCGTAATAGAATCCTATTATGTGCATATTTCATGCGATGTTAGAGAAATTGAAAATTTTGTGTTATGTTTGGGTGTTTGTGAATGTTTGGGTGTAACGTTTGGGTGTTTGTGAATATATTTCCACTTAGCTTGGTTGTTGTCGTTGTATAATTTATGATATTTGTGTAAATGTGCGCAATTGCGCGATTGTCATTCTTATATGTGTTAGTTGACATATGAAAAAATGGACGATCGAACTAGTACATCGATATCGTGCAAAATATGAGTAGTGCACAAAATAACATGAATCTAAATTCTAGTTGTGTTTATTGAGACGACGATAACGGTAAATTAGATTTAAGTAGATTGAAATGTCAAGCAGACGCGATAGAAAAAAAAATATTTTTGTGTTGTATTAAATCTTTTTTTGTAGTAAAATGCGCACATCGATATCTAATTGAATAGCTAATATCCCCTAGATTGTTTTCGGCCCCGTCCGACGAGTGTTGTACATGATCGTTATATAAATAGTCGTTTTTTTCGAATTAAAAAACGACCGTTTGTATTCATCTGGTACAATATTTGTTGGATTTGTCCTTGTATTTGACAAGTTATAAACGCAGTAAGCATCTACATTTTGTATACTACTTCGTTTCAAGAGATTCACGGAATTTTGGTCAGTTTTCCTTTTTGTTTCCTGCGTACATGTGTAAAGTGCAGGAAACAAAAGGGAAATGCTACCGAAATTTTGTTGAATCGTTTGAAACGAAGTAATATACAATTGTAAATGTTTATTGTGTTTGTAATGGGAAGTAGGATGCCTGACCATGTAAAAGAGTTGCATTTAAAAAAGTATCAAATTAGATTGTTTTTTTTAACTTAATGAAAATGATATTTGCTATCCAACTGTTATATATACGTGCGTTTTACGAATTTGAATTCATAAATAAATAAATATTAATTTTTGAACTTGTAACTGAATTTCTCAAATAGGAAAAATGATTGATTATTTTGTTGATCGGAGGAGTTGGATGTACCAAAGAAGAGGACAGAGAGGTTCGATAAAAGAAGATTTTTATAATGGTATAAATGTCTTTGTTGAATTCGCGTTAAGTAATAGTGGAAGCGATCCTGAAATTCGTTGTCCGTGTAGCAAGTGTAGACATTTGAAATATTTGTTACCCGATCTTGTGAAAGTCCATTTGTGCAAAAACGGATTCGTAACCGAGTATTATTTTTGGGATCGTCATGGAGAAGTTGTATCAAATACTCCTGTTGAGACTAAGGCAGAAAGTGTTGTTGATGAGAATGTTAGCACGAACCTTATTGAAAATATGGTCGAAGATGCAGCGCGATCTATGTTTCCTATGAGTGTAGATGACGATAACGATGGAAATGATGAAGAACCGAATATTGAAGCTAAAAAAATTTATGATTTGTTGGAAAATGCTAAGAAACCTATGTGGGACGGTTGTAAAAGCGGCACTCAGCTATTAGTAATCGCAGAATACATTGCGATGAAGTCAAAATACAACATCACTGAAGATGGGTTCACAACTATTGTACAAGCTGCAAAAAGGCACATGCCGCCAGATAATTTAATGTGCAAAAATCACTACGAAGTTAAAAAACTTATGTCGGTATTTGGTTTACCTTATCCGAAAATAGATACATGTGTAAAAGGATGTATGTTGTTTTGGAAAGATGACGTAAACCTTAGAAATTGTAAATTTTGTAATGAAGAAAGATATAAACCAAGAAAAAAGAAGGGAAAGGAAGTTCCATACAAACATATGCATTACTTGCCTATTACTCCAAGGCTTCAAAGATTATATGCGTCTTCTGCAACTGCATCTCATATGAGATGGCATAAGGTGAGATTGGATGAAAAAGGTAAGATGACCCATCCAGCCGATGGGGAAGCATGGAAGCATTTCGATAAAACTTATCCCAATTTTGCAGCGGAGAGTCGTAATGTCAGACTTGGATTATGTACAGATGGTTTTTCACCATTTTCCCAGTTTGGTTCTAAATACTCATCATGACTCATTATCATCACACCTTATAATTTACCTCCATGGATGTGTATGAAAACGCAATATATGTTTCTTACTGTTGTTGTTCCTGGCCCAGATGATCCGACACAAGGAATTGATGTTTATTTACAACCGTTAATTGATGAATTAAAAACATTGTGGAACGAAGGAGTAGAAACGTACGATGTTTCGAAGAAGAAAAATTTTCGTATGTTCGCTTCTTTGTTGTGGACTATAAGTGATTTTCCTGCCTATGCAATGCTTTCAGGATGGAGTACTGTTGGTCGTTTAGCATGTCCATATTGCATGGAAGAGACATGAGCGTTTTCCCTACCGCACGGTAAGAAAATTTCATGGTTTGATTGTCATCGATGTTTTCTCCATGTAAATCATCCTTTTAGAGCAGAAAAGAAAAAAAATGGCTAATAGAGTAGAAAACAGACAACCTCCAACGTTATTTAATAGCGAAGAAATATATGAAATGGTTCGAAATCATCCAAAGATATATGAAAGTGGAGTTCAAATAGAAATTGTAGGCAAATCGATTTATCACAATTGGTGCAAATAGTCTATTTTTTGGGAGTTGCCGTATTGGAAACATCTTCTGCTTCGTCATAATATTGATGTGATGCATTACGAGAAAAATGTATTTGATAATGTCTTTAACACGATTTTTAATGGTAAAGGGAAAACTAAAGATGATTTGAAATCAAGGCGCGATATAGAAGA
This sequence comes from Allium sativum, assembly GCA_030737875.1. Classification (NCBI taxonomy): domain Eukaryota; kingdom Viridiplantae; phylum Streptophyta; class Magnoliopsida; order Asparagales; family Amaryllidaceae; genus Allium; species Allium sativum. Next base: position 283,141,298 of record CM060915.1, read on the forward strand.
ATTATGCAAACGTCCCGAGCTTCATATGAAACCGAATGACAGTAAAAAACCCAAAGCATGTTATGAATTAGATAATAATCAGGTTAAAGTTTTGTTAAAATAGGTTGAAGGGTTAAGATTTCCTGATGGGATTTCATTAAACCTTCGTAGATGTGTTGACTTAAAAAATGGTAAATTGAGTGGAATGAAAAGTCACGAATGTCATATTATGTTGGAGCATTTATTTCCTGTTATGTTCAAAGAACTACTGCCGGTAAAATTTTGGAAGGTAATAACGGAGCTTAGTTTGTTTTACAAAGAGATTTGTTCAACTACTTTGAAAGTGGAACATTTACGTAATTTTGAAGTAGATATTCCAATATTGCTTTGCAAATTAGAGAAAATATTCCCGCCAGATTTTTTTAATGTAATGAAGCATTTACCTGTCCAACTTCCAACTGAAGCACGATATCGAGGTCCCGTCCAATATGGATGGATGTATCCATTTGAGAGGTAAATATAAACATGTTAATGATTAATTTAATTACATTTAAAACTGTGAAATAATGTATATTAATTTTGTATAGGTATCTGAATCATTTGAAGAAAAAAGTGAGACAAAAAGCATGAGTTGAAGGCTCGATATGTAAATCTTACATCGAAGAAGAAGCCTCGTTCTTTTTCTCACATTATTTCAGTGATCATGTGAATATATCATTTGAAAGTGTTCCACGAAACGACGAAGGGGACGAACAAGAATCGTCTCAAACAGTTTTGTCTATTTCTAGACAACAAGGTCGACCTTCTGGGAAATGTGTTGACGTATGGCAAAATGATAAAGATCTTCATGTAGCTCACACTTATATTCTTCTAAATTGTGTTGAAGTTGCACCGTTTGTTAGGTAATCTGAAATATCAATTAGTGTTTTTTCATTTTTACATCTTTATGTGTGTATAATATAATGTAGAACTCTATTTCTATTTACAGCGTTTATGAACTTGGACACCCAAACGGAGATATCAGTAAAGAATTTTCTGATTGGTTTTCAAATTATGTTTATGATCCCAAAAATTGTGTTGATGATGAAGGGTTGAAACATCTTGCAATGGGACCAAAAAGATTGGTCAAGACATATCCAATATATTTTGTTAATGGATATAAATTTAATACGAAAGAATACGAGTTGAAAAATCAACGAACAATACTGGTGTATTCATTAAAGGCAGTGATGATCCTGAAAATCACATCAATGATTTTTATGGCGTTTTGACACAAATTTTGCAACTGACATATTTCTCATGACCCGCGAGGAGGTGTTTCTCTTTAAATGTGATTGGTTTAGCAAAGTTCTGAATTCTGGGATTAATGTACATAAGGATTATAATCTGATTGAAATAAAGCATACATCGCGCTATTACAAGTATGATCCTTTTGTACTAGCCAAACAAGCATTACAAGTTTATTATGCTCCTTACCCGTCACTAAAAAGAGATAAAGCAGATTGGTTGGCAGTTTTTAAAACAAAGGCCAAATTTACTTTCGACGGGAAGAATATTCCAGACGAAGGAGCCTATCAGGCAGAACTGGAACAGAACACTGAAATAATAATTGAAGACGATAATGTAGATTTTGGACCTCTAGTCGATGAGGCAAATGCTTGGCTAGATGTGTTTGAGAGCGCAGCGGAAGAGATTATACAATCTGAGTCTGAATCTGAATCTGAAGAAGATGATGACTGATATAGATGTTGAGTATTAATTTTCTAGTTGTAATGTAATCATGAACCCAGCTTATTTTGCAATTCAAGTAACACTTAATTTTTTTAATGTTATGATGGTTTTTACATCTTTTATGTCATATGCAGTTTTTCCAATTTATTTGTCTTAAATATGCAATGTAAATTGTTACTCCTTGGAATATGAGACCCAGTCAAATACAGGTATAAATAATTTCTCATTTACGACATTTTTTACATCATTTATGTCACCTATTTAGTATCTTATTATATCGTTTGTTTAAATCAGCTTACATATTTTGAAATGATTTGTACGTGACAGGTATGTCATCTAGAGGAAACTCTTCAGGCGAGGGTTCTGGATCGCAGCCGCGTGTGCGTCTAGTTGTGTCCTTGGTCCCTACGAGTACTGGGTAAAAATCAAAATTTACTTAGCATGTTAATTATTTTATACCGTACACTTAATTATGTTTATCACAATTAATGCAGTGTTTTCGATCTTCAGCCTTCGAAGACTATTTTGGCCACTTCGACGGTAGCATATAGGTCCAGGATGTCGGCATGTTGGCCTCAGTGGGATTTGATCCCACCTCACATTCAGGAGGTCATTTGGCAGGATGTGCTAGTAAGTATTTTCTTACCTTTTTTTACATTTCATTTTCTTTTAATTGCTGAAATATTGAGCTTATTTTACTACTAATGTTTGTTTAACGTGAAATACAGGCCGAGGTGGAAATAGAGACACATGATTTAGCTCTGGCTCGGACGTACTGGATGCAGAAAATGAGGAAAAATTATAAAGATGTTGTATCAACAATGAAGAAAACAAGGAAAAAGCCTTCATGGATGGGAGACAACGTTTGGAGTGGGTTTTTGAGGTATTGGGATAGTGATAAAGCAAAAGTTAGTGTACTAATTTTTTATATATTTTTAAAATATAAACTATTCAGTCGATAATTACCAAATTTAAATGTAATTAAAGGTGGTGGCAGAAAGAAACAGTGCAAATAGAAACAAAAATCCAGTCACTCATCGAGGAGGATCCAAGTCATTTCAGCAGTATCGGCAGGAGTTGGTATTTTTTTTAATTCGACTTGTATAAAAAAGTAATATGTTATATAGTTTTGAACTTTAACTAATAATTGTGTGTAATAATCAAATTCAGGAGGCTGAGTGGTTGGGTCCTGTCTCGTATATGGATGTATTCACTCGTACACATGCCGTCGAGAAGGTCGACTCAGACGGGAACATCACATATAAATGGCATGACGAGAAATCTAGGAAGAGTCACGTAAGTTTTCATTTTCTGTAGAAGTTTATGTACAAATTGTTAAATTACTATAAAATAAGATATCATGATAATAAATTTATGCACATTATTATTTGGTCTTGTAGGAGAAGTTTATGGAGCAACATCAGATGCGTCTAGCTGAGACTGGACATAAGCAGCTTACTACCGACGAGGAGGACATTATCTTTCAATCAGTGATGGATCCAGCGACGCGGAGTAGACGTTATGGCTTCGGAAATCAAGTGGTAAAGCATTTTTACCTTAATTTAATATTTAATTATGAATAACTCTAATTAAATTAAATGTATTATTCTCAAAATATCATGTTTAATATCATGCTTAATTAAATGTAAGTCATGAAGTTAGAACTTTAAACGAAAACGAAATTTGAGTCGTAGATCATAGATCATAGATTCAAAAGTTTCATATTGTTAAACTTCATAAATATTTTTAAATTGATATAGTTTATAAATAAAATAACTTTTAACAATTATAGGCTATTACAATAATCTTATATGATTAATTTCTTTTTTAATATGTTACAGCCCATTAGTCAGCGGGCACGGGGCAAACAGGCTAGAGCTGATATAGCCACCGCAGAGATTGAGGAGCTGAGAGCTAGGGTGGCACAGCTGGAGGAGCAGAATCGGCGTCAAGCTATTGAGACGACTTAGCTTTTAGATCGACGCTTAGCAGAGTTTGCACAGGAGTATGAGCGCTTCCCCTCGTCAGCTGCTTCTGCAGATGATGAGGATTAGTTAGGGATGGAGTCGAGTATGTTTTTTAGTTGGACATGTACATATATGACTAGTTTGTTATGGTATGGGTGTATGACTTTGGGTTGACATGTTTCATGTATTTTGATGGTAGACATGATATGATGTATTGATATTTTGTGTGTATTTTGACCTAGACATGATGTGGTGGGGTGATGTAGTAGACTTTATGTATTGTATGTTGTTGTAATGGTAGAATTGTTATGGTATATTTGTGTTTTGTGGTTTTTACGATATTTTGGGTTGAAATGGTGTGGTTTTAGTGATATGTGTATGAAATGGTGTGGTTTGTTTGATATGAATATGAAATAGTGTGTTGGAATTGTAGACCGATGGTCTGATTTAGTGGATTGTGGTGAATGTGGGCTGGAAGCTAAATAGCAGCTGGAAATCAAAAAAAAAGTGCAGTATTTCAGACGGCTTCCGGCGGCTTACAGGTCTATAATATTGTAACGGTTTTCGACGGTTTCCGACGGCTTATAGGTCAAATGTTCGTAACGGTTTCCGACGGCTTGTGAGGACTCGGAAACCGTCGGAAACTGACGTAAGCTGTCCCAAGCCGTCGGAATCATAAACGATGAGCGTTGTCGATAGCCGTCGAAAATGCTATTTCTCGACGCCCAGATTTCCGATGGCAATTTCCGACGGTCGCGGACGGCTTGTAGCCGTCGGAAATCCATCTTCTCCTTGTAGTGATAAGCACTTGACAATTTCATATGAAATTTTATCTCCAATGTTAATGTCAAATTGAATGTTAATCTGATGTGGCACACAATATAAAAGGCATTGTCAATTGCAATGTCTAGTTGTGGACATTGTATTTGACAATGTGAAACCAATAATAATTAATTAAGTATAACTAATTGAAATAAATATATTATTTTTCATAGCTTGATTGGTTAGAGGTGTCAAATGATTGTTTAAATAACATTTTGCATTGGAGAGTTTTTTCTTTCTTCAAAGTGTTGTCTAATTATATTTGTTTGACATTGTGGACACATAGATTAAATTTGACATTATATGTCAAATACATTGGAGATGCTCTTATACCACGTGTTGCGGGAGAGCCTGTGCATTGTGCGACCAGGTCCCAACAATGTTTGTTATATAATAGTGATCTTATAACTGTTTTTTAAAATCCAGGTAAATAGGTATAAGGAAGAATTTGCAAAAAAAAAAAAAAAAATAGTAGTAAGGACAACAAATTTATTTTTTAAGTTGAATGACATATTTTTAGTATAAATAGAAAATGATAGTTACGACTACCGTTTCCACTAAAAAGTGTCACACTTCTTGTTTTTAAAACTAAAATTTTCTCTAATTTCTTTGAGGCTAAAAACCTTTTTTAAATCCATCTATTTGTCATCCTACAATACATGGCAAATCCTGCTGCGCTCATTATTTAATAATGAATTTCTTGTTCGATGGTTTGTGTTTTTCTATATTTGCGTTAACAGAACATTAATATTCTTTCAAAAAATAACACTAGGTTATACGTTGATATGTTATTCTTTACCATTCCGTAAGAAACGGGACGAGTATTGAAACATCAAATAAAGCATGAACGGTGACCAAAAAATAATTAAATTGTATAAATTTTTTTGGCCGTTTACGGAGGTGGAATTCGTGGATTTTATTTAGTTTTCAAACTAATGTTATTACAAATTTTAATTCATAAATATTTGTATGCTTAGATTTTAAATTTAACATTTAGTACATTTGTTTAAATGATAAATAATGGATGTACATGATTTCAAATATTGCTTGAGGATATGACAAAATAATACATACAATAGTAACAAATTAGTATACTTTTTATGCATTTAAAAGCTACTACAATTAATATAATGATAATATTGGATAGGCTTAATTACAAATATTACTCGAGGATATAAAAAAAGAAGTGCAAATTAGTTTGAACTGCAATTTATTTCAGGATAATAAGTTCTAAGGATAATACTTCTGAAAAGTTAGTTTTAAGGACAATTTACAGGAAAAAAAATAAACTCATTTTTTTTTAAGTTTTACAGAAAAAAATTAAAACAAAATTATATTTATTTATACATTACTTAAAATGATAAATTCTTTTATTTTTTTCCTGTAAAATGTCCTTAAAACTAATTTTTTTAAAAGTCATGTCCTTAAAACTTATTACCTTGAATAAATAAGAATTAATTTTTTAGAAGTCCTGTCCTTTAAACTTATTACCCTGATTAAAACAGTCCTTTAAGTGAAAAAAAAGTCACATGAATAGAAAGTGTAATTGTAAGAAACTAGTATAACATTTACGCATTTAAAGCAGTGCATATTGTGTCAAGACAAGAAATTAGTATATTATACCAATGAAGTATTGAACAAGATATTTATTTAACAATTACAAAAAACGTTGACTAAGGGAAGTACTACGAATCAAATTGTTATTTTAATTGTGTAAAAACTCGGTAATTTTAATTTATAAGAGTTTAAAAAAAATCTCACTTTAAAAACCAGTTAGCCTTGCCAACCTTGATATCTTTCCTAACTTGAGTACCCCAATCACACGTGATCCGCAATACTATAAAAATTGAGAGATACATTTACCATACCAAATTACAAAAATTATACTCAAATGACCATATCTAATATAACAGATTTGATGTTCAAAATTATTTATTAAATAATCGTTCTGCTTTATTTTGATAAAATGAGTGTCCTTAAATTAAGTATCACTTTTATTGTGAAAAAAAGTTTGTAAGATAGTAGGAGTGATTCTTTATTCTTTTCAAGTTGAACATTCATTTAGATATCCTTGAGCTCTAAATCCATAACCTTTGGAACCTCAACCTAAAACGACATATTATTTGTCATTTGAGCTAGTAGCACTTGACTGAATAATTATTCTACGGTGAATGTTACTTACAATCTTATAAAGGATAGAAATTTCAAAATGATCTTGCTTACGTGCAATAAATACCCATATTATTTATTAGAAATTAATTAGAAATGATATTCCACACATGGTTACATAGAAAAGAATCTCGTTATCACCCTGTAATCTACTTCCCTTTGCTTTTTACAATAATATATTTTGGAATAAAAAAAGAAGACCGTGTTCACAAGAACATTGCAAACTCAGTTAATCCTAATGTAGTCAAAATAATATTTCAAACCATCAACTAAAATAGTCATTTCAACTACTGAAAAGGTAAGCGTTTAACAGATTTGATTGGTTTTGATGTAAAAATGTCAAACTGAACTACAACTAAAAGCCGAACGAAATTAGTTTTTATTACTCAATCGATATTCAACTGGACCAGACTATATATAGACTTCTAAACATTGTGATACATTAAAGGAGATAATCTTGTAAAATGCTCAAGAATCAAAATATCGTTTCATTACCTAGTCAATATTTAAATTAGCTTATTTGTCACTAATAGAACCACACAGACTGGTCCTTCATGCATACAGATGTGTCTCTAATTTTTTTGGCAAAAACGAACAGTTTTTAAAGTGACCGCAAACACTTATTATTATAACAAATAATAATTACAAATAATACATGAGATTGATATGATATCAACCTACTAAAAATATTTTTTTTAAGGTGGACCGTCCACCACCATCCTATTTACGTTATAGATCAGGAGTTAGACACACTGTCTAGACTATGATAACATACTCCATGCAAGGGGTGATTACATGCACTTGTTAAAAAGTTAAAAACCCAACAATGACAAGCTACACAATAGAAAGCAGCAAGTACCACAACAAAATGACCTTTTCATGTGCCGAAATAAGACAGTATCACTTACAGGGACTACACAATAAAGGCAGTTCCATCATTAGCTAGAGTAGGCAACACCAAAGGACCTGTTCCTTAGTAAAAGGACCTGAGACCTCGAGCACCAAACCAAATTGTCAGTAGAAAATCCAACTAGCAGAGCATTACATGAATTCATTTTCTCAACCAAACAAAGAATCATGCTCGAAAAACATCACAAGTTACCAAAACATAGCAGCCTTGTGACAAGGACCACAAGACATTAAACGGCCGTTGCATAGGCTTATGCTTGAGGTGGAAGGCAATGAATTCCACCAGCCTTAAACATCATAATGAGAGCTTGCGCTTCACCAAGAATGCCAATCAAGAGCAGTGGAGCAAGAAGAAAAACCAGACACTCAAAACCCAGCCCGACATTGCATCTATGAAAATACCAAACTCCACACTTCCCAAGCAAACAACCCAAAGCCACCACTGCCAATCAAATTATGACCCGAAACATAATATACAAAGCCTGCAGAAAGTTCCAACAAGACGAAAACTAACTAACACATTGAATATCATACTTCTTAACAATAAACCAACACAACCAACTCCCAAATCAAGAACAGCCAAGCCACCACAGCAACAAACCACTGAGCTAGATACATAACATTCTTAGTTAATACGTGGCAGGGCATACCAGGATCGCAGAGCAGTGAGTCGCGAATCACCATAAGTGTAACGACCATGGGTGGATTTGTGCCTATGGCACCCTGGGCTACAGCCTGGGTCCTCAATTCCAACATGCAATATTTATATGATTATAGTTTAAAGCCAAAGTTTCCATTCCATAGCAAAAAGACAATAAACTCAGATATAAAAGTTGAAGCTTTAGTGTAAATTCTGTTATATAATAAAAGTATACAGCTTTCATCTAGTCAATAAAAATTGACTTACCTGATATAATACTCAGATATAAAACTCAAATCAATATGTCCTATTTCAGTGATTATTTTCTATTTTTTTCTCCATTTTATCAAAGTATTAATGTTATATAGCCCGGGATAGTATCAAATCCTGGCTCCGCCCATGGTAACGACCTAGATTTTTAGTCGTTTAATTTTGTACATTTAATTTTGTTTAAATGTTGTATTGGGAATACAAAAGGATTTTATAAGGAGTTTATTAATTTAAACGAGTTTGATCATATAAATTTAATTTAGTTAAAAACAAGCTCGCACAGTTGCAATAGTTCACAGTTTTACGTTTTGCACTTCAATTGAATATATATGATCCAATATAAGTTTGAATTCTTTGAAACAAGAATCTTCCGGATTTATTGGATAATAATTTTCTAATGAAAGAGAAAAATCGAGATTTCACCTTGTAAATTTTGAGTTATGTCAAAATTTAATTTTTAGAAAGTCGTTATAGAATCGTTTATGAACCGCAACGATTTATTAAATAAAATAAAATGATTTTAATAAATTGAATACCGATATAACCTAGAATTTTAAACCGAGTTAAGATAGTTAAATCTGTATAAATTCTATTTTCGAATATACACGATAATGATAATTTATTATCATTGGATTGAGTTATTTTGAAATCAATTATATTTTTTCGATTTAATATAGAACTAGAGAATAGTCAATTTTCAAACGACGCCTGCTTTCAACGAAACCAATTTTATAAAATTCGTAATAGTTAATTATTGTATGATTTTTAAGTTTCACATCAATTGGAGTTATTTTGTGATCGTGCACAATCTAATCGCATATTGATTAACCATTTGAAATCGAAATAGTTTTTTTTGCAAATGATCTTGGAATTCGACGAAACTAGTTTCGTCGTGTCCAGAATATTAAGTTATTGTAGGATTTCCAATTTCGCCATGATCAGAGTTCGTATGGAATTCATATGAATTAAAACGCTATTAAATAAAAATCCTTAGTCCCTTTCAAAACCTAAGAATATCTCTGCAAAAAATTCTCCTATCTAATCTTATATTTATCACTTGATCTCTACAGTGAGATACCGGATTCCATCCGGTCAAAAATATCGGCTACTCTTTCCTTTTTAAACCGAAACTGCATTTCAATCATTCGATCATAGCTCTCAAACAAGTGAGCATTAGATAAATCTTCCAACTGAGAACTTGTAGAGTGAGGTGAGGGCGACATTATGGTGAAGTTTGGGGAGGCGCGATCGCCTGTGACGATCAGAAATCGACGATGACCAGAAAGAGTGTAATGTCCCAGATTTTCTTAACCAACTTTATGATCTAAATCTTAGCTTATGCTAATAATTTAATTTGGTTAAATAATATTTAATTTGAATATTATAGATAATTTTGAATAACCATTAGTTTATAATCTTGTGTATATTTTAACTTGTGTTTATATGTATACACTGGTAAATGTTATTTTAATATTTTCACTTGCATTTAAAACTTATCTTATTTATGTTAAAATTTAATTGCTTAAGTAAAATGACATTTAATATTTGAAAGGATTTAAATAAAAATCTTAGATGTAGACATGAATATGCATATTCTTATGACCCTTAGTGTATATGTATATATTATGTAATATACATATATAAATCGAGGCAATAACTTCTGTTTTAAATTTAAGTAAATATTTTATTACTTGACATGTGTACGTATAAGATGGTGTAAGCAATTAATGGACAAGAACATGTCATATAATAAAACTAAGAGAAGAAAATCAAAATTTCAATCAATGAAAACAATGTTCACATTTGTTACCTATATGCAGTACACTAGCATAGGATGATCAAACCAAATCTTATGACATGGACTGATTGTTGCATGGACTATTAGTAGCTAAGGATCATAGCCTGGAACCTATAGGATCTAAAACATTAAATGAAAAGGATGTGCTTGAAGTTAATTTCCAAATAGTGGATTTATGAGAACATTTAAGAGATCGAAATACTTAACAGCTAAGTTAAAACAAGAACTTGAAATTGCACATGCATTTGTACCACCAATCTAGATTTCTGTCGTGCTCTTTTTCTATATGCAAAGTGAAGCCTTGCCATAACATTTCCCTTTCAATCAAATGTGATAGCTAAACTTAAGATCTAAGCTTACATTTTTAAAACACATAGGAGCATGTAGCTTGTACCAAGAGTAGCTATGTATAGTAGCCAATAGGAAGATCAAATGAAGATACCCCATCTCTTTTCCATATCGGTAGGAAGCCAGCGTAAAAACTACTCTGAAACAAATCAATTAGCTGCCTAACCATTCTAATCAAATAAAGAAGTTGTTGTAAATATTACATCTTGGCACAAGGAGCTTTGTAAAACATTTAATAAAGCCCTATATTTTATTCTTAAAATCAACTATACATACACATTAGTTATTGCATACATTCGCAACATCATTTGACCAAACTAAAACAGAAATGGCAACAAGGAACTGAAGAAAAATGGTAGAGAATCTGGCAAAGTGAAAGGCGAAACTTGTGAATAGGAAAAAAAAACAGAGGAGATAAACCCTGGAAGAGCAGAGCAAATAATGTGAGTAAACCTCACTCTTTTAAACTTCTATTTTAAAAACACTTATTTTAGCCTACTTTGTGGACTAGGCAACACAAAGCTAAAAGATCAAGTATTAGAATATAATCTTCCTATAAATCGGATCGGATCGAGTGCAGTCAGAGAAAAGCAAAGCGAGACAAAGCGAGGAAAGGCAAAATTCAAACCGGATCGGATCGGATGGGATGCTCCGATCCGAACCCCATTTGCTAGCCTATCCGAACCGAACCTAGTGTACCCTGCTACTTCACTCCACGATCTCCTGGATATTTGGGGCAGTTAGAACTACTTTCTACCTATGATGGCCACTAACCAGATGTGTTGTCCTCACCAGAACTCACCCGATCCCGAAAGTCACGGGATGGAGGCCACGTGTCCTCGATCCGAACCGGATGTCGAAGGAATTTTCACCTATAAATAGACCCCCAAGGGTCATTTGAAGGGATCTTTTGGCACTTTGAGATTTTGAGTATCTTTGTGAACCAAATTCCAGCACTCCCAAACAATCCAAATCATCATTCAAAGTGTATTTTGAGTATAATTGAGTGAATGTATATGAAAAGTGAGTGAGATTGAGTGAATATCTTGTTGTATTCTCATCTACATCATCAAACAAAGTGATATAAAGTGGATGTAGGCTCTTTAACACCGAACCACTACAAATCTTGTGTCTCTTTTCTGTTTTTGATCTCATTTTATCGTAATTTTAATCAATTTGGGTGTTAGAACCACTTTTTGGTCTAACATTTTGGTGCTTTCACTTAGAACAATTTGAATTCTCTGTTTTTCTGGATTATCGTTCTACTTTTTGGACCGTTGAGTTCAATGAAGTTAATTCCCAATTTACGACGCTTTTAAGTACTTGTTGGTTGATTGTTGAAGAATTATGGCCAAAGGAAAAGGCAAGGAAGTTCAAACCAGTCGAGGGAACGAAGTTGGTGAAGATCAGCAAAATCCGGTCATGACGAGGTCTCCGGGGCAAAGCTCATGAGCGGATCGGACTGGCTTAGGAAATCCGAACCGATCGCAGACGGAGAGCTCCAATCCGAACCAAGTAGAAGATGTTGAAGAGGTGCGCTTCCCCAACCCGAACCAATCCGGCCAGGTCACTTTGCTCCGATCCGACTCTAGGTGATGCTGGAACCTCTACTCGAGCCCCTCCAAATGCTCCGACTCTAGCCACCAGGATCAATGACCAGATCAATCCATCTGCGCCTGTCACCCAAGGAGATTTTTTGTGCCTTCTCGACATGCTTGAGAGCACTAGGGAGGCTATGAGAATCCACGAGCGCACCAATCTTATGATGCAAGAGAATATGAGAATCATGATTAGGGAAATTGGCGAGCTTCGCAGGCAGAGAACCCCTTCCCCAGTTCATCACATTGAAATGGATCAGTCTTCTTCTTCTGAGGAAGAACGGCCTCGTGAAAGAAGGCCGCTCGAACGACCTTAGAATTTGGAACAAATGACTTTCGGATCTCTGGGATCCCGCGAGGACGCTTCTCGTGTGCTAGGACCCGATGACCCGAGCTTGAGAGAGCCTATGTTATTACCAATGCGAGGATCCCATGTTTTGCCTAGAGATCCTAACCTCACCAACCCCACTCAGGGACAAATGCTTCAGCCCCTTCCTCCCGAGATCGACCGGGAACGTAGGGAGCAAAGCAGAGCAAAACCGCTAGAAGAAGGAGGGTGTCCCTTGATCAGGAGCCCAGAGGAAACCCGAACATCAGAGCCAGGGCGCCTGAACGGCCCTTGACCAATGCTGATGTATGGGCTATGGTACGCCAGATCATGTCTGAGAGTCGAAACTACACCAATGAAGATTATGGTATTGAGCGAAGCCATACTCCCTTTACTGATGACATTCTTGACTTTCAGTTCCCCCGACGTTTTAATTTGCCGTAGATGGACAGATATAATGGGAGAACTGACCCAGGACAACATCTGATGCGATACGCACGGCTTATGAATGTTGCAGCTGCCCCTGATGCTGTGAAGTGTAAGGCTTTACCGATTTACTTAGAAGACGTAGCATTACTATGGTTTACCCGACTTCCTCCTCGATCGATATCGAATTTCAAAGAACTAAGTGAATGTTTTATGAATCAATTCCGACTTCACGCCCGAAAGTCTAGGACTGTTATCGAATTATCGAGAATTAAGCAAGCGCCGGGTGAGTCCTTAAAGTCGTATCTAGACCGTTTCAATTTAGCTGTAACAGAAGTCAACGACCCTCATGAGCCTACCATCTTTATGGCCTTAATGGAAGGAGTTGATCCTGATTCAGAGTTTGGAGATTATCTTTCTGGGAAGCAGCCTCCCACAAGAGAGTTGTTCTATGAGAAGGCCAATATTCAGTTGAGACGAGAGGAAGCAAGGGCAAACAGAAAGAGGAAGTCCGTAGTGGCCTCAAAAGAAGCTGTTCAGAGTAATGTTGCTATAAAGCAGTCTGGAGAAAGCTCTGGGAAAGTCGAAGTGAATGTTGGAAACAAGAACGGAAACAATAATAGTGGAAACGGGGGCAACAACAACCGTAATGGGAATGGTAATAGGAAAAAAAGGAACCGAGGAAGTAATTCTGACAAAAGACCCCGGTTCCAAACTTTTGAAAATTATTCACCGTTGAATGACACGTTGGAGAAAATTTATTTGGATATGTATAATGTTTTACAATACAAAAAACCACCACCACGAGATTCAACAGAGAAAGAAATTACTACCGGAAAATTTTGTTTATTTCACGGAACTCACAGACATTCAATGAACGAATGTCGACACCTGAGAGATGTAGTTGAGAATTTGTTGCGTGAAGGTAAGTTGGATGAGTATAAGGCTGCCCCAAGGAACAGGGGGCAAGGAGGACAGGCCCCAAACCAGAATCAGCCTGCTCCCAAGCCTACAGCGCAACAAAAAGGCAAAGGGATTGTCATTAACACCATAGTAGGTGGAATCCATCCAGCTGTCCACAGTTTCAGAGCAATGGACCAATACGTTAATGCAGTTAAGCACATAGATGTGGATGAGTGCAGTGATTTGGAAGATATCACCCTTGTGAAACAACAGAGGACAATGTTCGATGATGTGGTGTTCCGTAGCAGAGACGACGCCGGAATCCAATCACCTACCAAAGATCTGTTGGTTATTGCCACTACTATTGGGCCGGCATTGGTTCATAAGGTACTAGTGGAAAATGGAAGCTCTGTCAACATTTTGTTTAAGAAGTCGTTTAATCAGATGAGACTCGAGTCTGGAGATTTGAAGCCCTGCGAAGGTTGGATCCGAGGCTTCAATGGGGCATCGATAGCTCCAATGGGGTATATAGAATTACCTGTAACATTGGGACAAGGGGATCGTCGAAGAGTACGAATGCTTCAGTTCGTAGTGCTAGATATAGATTCGCCCTAAAACGCATTTTTAGGAAGGCCTGCTCTTGCAGAGTTTAGGGCTTGTATTGCACCATGGTGCTTATTGCTAAAGTTCCCAACTGAAGCCGGAACAAGAGTAATGAGGGGAGACCAAGTCTCCGGACGAGCTTGATATATTGCTGAATTAAAAATGCCGAAAAAGGGACTCAACATCGAGACTAAAAGTACTTCACCTCCTCCGACGGAGGGTTCGGTGTAGCAATTAGAGGGATCAGCCCCGAAGGGACTCCTAACGAAACGATAGTGGATGTACCCATTGATGAAGCTGATCCAGCAAAAGTTTTGAAGATTGGATCCCAGTTGGATCCGCACCGAGCCAAAGAACTAAAGGCAAACCTGGATGTGTTTGCCTGGACCCACGCTGACATGTGTGGGATATCACCATCCATCATGAGTCATTCGCTGAGTATAAACCCAAAACACCCACCTGTAAAGCAAAAGAGACGTATGCTGGGCCCAGAGAGGTCGGCAGCTCTGAAAGAAGAAGTGGAGAAGTTGAAAGAGAACGGATTTATTAGAGATTCGATATATCCCGACTGGATATCGAATCCTGTTTTGGTAAAGAAGTCAAACGGAAAGTGGCGGACGTGTATTGATTTTTCAGACTTGAACAAAGCCTGCCCGAAAGATAGCTTCCCACTCCCCAGAATAGACCAACTTGTGGATTCGACGACGGGACATGAACTTCTTTCTTTTATGGACGCATATTTCGGATACAACCAGATTCCTATGCATGTACCCGATCAAGAGCACACGAGCTTCATTACAAATTTGGGGTTGTACTGCTATGTGGTCATGCCTTGCGGATTGAAAAATGCTGGAGCTACCTAAAACGCTTGGTGAACAAGATGTTTATAACCAAATAGGGAAGACTATGGAGGTTTATGTGGACGATATGCTTGTCAAATCAAGACAGTCCTCTAGCCATATGCAAGACTTGGCAGAGATGCTCGGTATCCTACGAAAGTATCGGATGAAGCTTAATCCTTTGAAGTGTTCGTTTGGGGTGGCATCTGGAAAGTTTCTAGGTTTCATTGTGAGCTCCCGAGGAATTGAAATTAATCCCAGTCAAATAGCAGCGATAAGGAACATTGAGGAACCATGAAGAATCAAAGATGTCCAAAGTCTTGCGGGGAAAGTGGTTGCGTTGAGTAGATTTATCTCCAAAGCAACAGACGAATGCATCCCGTTTTTTGACTTGATAAAAAGGGGAAAGAAAAATTTCGAATGGACTCTGGACTGTGTTGAGGCCTTTCGAAATCTATTGGATTTACTAGAGAGACCATCGATTTTGTCGAAGCCGGTGGATCATGAAGAGCTGTTTGTTTATCTAGCAGTATCGGCTCACGCCGTTAGCACCGCTTTGGTCTGGGAAGAAGACAAGGTGCAAAGGCCGGTATATTACGTAAGTAAGAAATTGGCAGCTGCAGAATGTAACTACCCAAGGATTGAGAAGCTTGCTTACAGCCTTCTGATCGCCTCCCGAAAACTTCGCCATTATTTTCAAGCTCACCCAATAACCATATACACTGATCAGCCTCTGAGACAGGTGTTGCAAAGACCCGAAGCATCAGGACGGTTGATCAAGTGGAATATTGAATTAAGTCAGTTTGATTTAAACTTTCAGCCGCGGAGATCGATCAGGGGGCAAGCTCTGGCTGACTTTATAGCAAAGTTCACAATTCCGGAGGAAGAGACGATCAATGACAAGGTGGTCAAATAAGAGGAGAAACTAAAATTAGATCCATGGAATTTGTACACAGACGGAGCCAAGAACGACCGAAGGTCCGGAGCTGGAGTCGTCTTAGTTGCTCCTGAAGGACGATCGTTATATTATGATCTATGACTAGAATTTTCAGCGACTAATAATGACTCTGAATATGAAGCCCTGATTGCCGGGCTGAAACTTGCTAAGGAATTCGGAATAAAGGCATTGGATATATTCTGCGATTCCAAAATAGTCGTCTGCCAAGTGCGAAAGGAGTTTGTGGCCCGGGGACCTCGACTTATTACCTATCTTGGAAAAGTGAAGGAGCTGTTGAGAAACCTGGAACGGTATAACATAACGCATATCCCAAGAGCTGAAAATCAGAAGGAAGATCGGCTAGAGAAGCTGGCAAGTTCCGACAATACGGAGGAAACCGAAATGGTTCCAATTGAGATGTTGGGATCACCAAGCTTTGAGTTAATGGAAATTGAATTAACTTTCGAAGCAGAACCGGAGAGGGAGTCGTGGATGACCCCAATCAAGAATTTCCTTAGAAATGGAGTACTCCAACCAAAGAAGAGTGATAGGCGAGCCATAGTTCGCAAAGCTACCAGATACATCCTTCAAGATGATACCCTTTATCGGCAAGGATTTTCTATGCCTCTGTTACGATGTATAGCGCACGACGACATCAAGCGTGTACTAAGGGAAGTACACGAAGGTGAGTGTGGAGATCATATGGGGGGTCAGACTTTAGCAAAAAAGGTATTGCGGTATGGGTATTTCTGGACCATAATTAATAAAGTTGCAGCCGATTACTCACGACGCTGTGACAAATGCCAGAGGTTCGCCAAGATCCCCAGAGCACCACCGACCCAGCTCAAGTCGATGGTGAGTCCGTGGCCGTTTTCCATGTGGGGAATTGACATCATCAGAGTTCTACCGATTGCCAAAGGAGGAGCGAAGTATGCAATAGTCGCTGTGGACTATTTTACGAAGTGGGTGGAAGATGAGCCCTTAACCAAAATCACAGCGAGAAAGGTGATAAGTTTCGTGGTTAGAAATATCATATGCCGATTTGGGATTCCAAGGACCATTATAACTGATAATGGAACCCAGTTCGATTGTGCCGAATTCAGAAATTTCTACTAGAAATACAAGATTGACAAGCGGTACACTGCGGTCGCCCATCCACACTCGAATGGGCAAGTAGAAGCAATAAATAAGGTCATAAAGTCCATCCTCAAGAAGCGATTGGAACGTGCAAAAGCAAAATGGGTGGATGAATTGCCCTTGGATTTTTGGGCATATCAGACAACATTTAAGATAGCTACCGGCCATACTCCTTTCTCTCTCTCATTTGGTTCAGAAGCGGTAATCCCGGTAGAGATCGAAGTTCCCTCTCACAGGGTGACATATTATGACCCGATGACGAATCGGGAACTCCTCCTCGAGTCCCTTGATGAAGTCGAAGAGAAAAGGGACGAGGCCGACTTGCGTGCGTCATGACATCGACGTCAGATGGCACGCTATTATGACAAGAAAGTTCTCTTTAGAACCTTTGAGCCAAGGGATTTGGTGCTAAAGCGAGTTTTTCCATCCCTTCCTCATCTCGGTCCAAAGTGGGAAGGACCATTCTCCGTCCAACGGAAACTTGAGACAGGAGCCTTCAAGTTAACGACCGTAGATGGCGAAGAAGTGCCTAGGGCTTGGAATGCCCAACACTTGATGTGATATTTGAATTAGGGATGTTGTATTTTCTTTTGTTTTTTTTATGAACCCTGTAAAAAGGCACGACTTGCCTTAGAAAAGTCAGTTGATGCGAACAAAGGACTATAAAGTGGATGTAGGCTACGACTTAGCCGAACCACTATAAAAATATCGTGTGCCATTTACTTTCCTGCATTATTTATATCTTCAACTATTATTCTATTGTGACTGTGGAATACGAGATGTTAAATTAAAATCTGGAAAGTTGGAGATGGCTTATATGCAGGAACAAACACAACGACTGTTTGTACAATAAGACATAAAAGAATGGGAAGACGACATTCTTAACTCTAACTCTCAAGAATTGGGAGATAGTATAAAGGACGGGAAGACGACGTCCTCTGAGGCGTGAAGGTGCACCCAGATGAGAGACCGCCTCAGCAAGAACTCTAACCTGGATATAAGATAGGAAAGTATAAAAGATGCCAGAAAAGAACAGGCATCAATGACGAAAGGAATGTGACCCCCGTCAGAGAATCGGGAACATTCGGACTTTTTAATTTAATCTTGAATAGTTTTTCAAGATTGACTGGGGGCATACATGTACACTCATATTCCCCTCTCCTAGGACTCCGTTACATGACTTTAGTATGACAAGCATTTGCATTTTTACATAAGTACTGAACTAACGACTAACAGGTATTGCAGGAAATGAATTATTTTTATTTACAAACGTATGAGTTTGTACAGGAAAACATGCAAAAAGAAGAAGCGAGGGCCACATCACTGCAACAATTGTGGTCCAATTAAATACTAAAATAAAGCAAAACACTTCATCACTTAGACATTGAAGTGGACTTGGATTTTTTTGCATCCTTCTGAGCATCCTTCGCCTCTCTTTCAGCATCAGTTAAAATGCGCCTTGGTTTTTTCCTCCCTGAGACTGAAGTGCTGGAATCGGTTGATTTTTTTCTCGGGAGTCGGAACGTCGGAATCAAGAGAAGACTTTTTAGCAAGTTCTTCTGTAATAGATCTAGTCGAAAGCTTAACAACTAACCTTGATCCAGCATCCACTACTGCGAGAGGCTTAAGGCTTTCGGGGTCTAAGTCTTCAACTTTAAGCTGCATACGTTTGTCTTGTTCGGCTTTCAATGCAGCTAAAGCGATGTCATCAGCGCTCCTTGATTCCCCAACTATAGCCACCTCAGGGTCTTCCTCATGCACCTCGCCGCCACCATCATCTTTCAAGGCGGCTATCATCTTGTCATCATGGGGAGCATCAGCCTTATCTTTCTCTCCTTCGGCCTTCTCCGCAGATTCTGTTCCGGCGGTGGTCCCCTGAGGCACGTCTGTCTTCTTGGATGGTTCAGCACCTGCGGAATGAGAAGCAACAGTTATCAACTCGGGAGAAAATAAAGGGTCCTTCATCGATTGCCCGACTATGCGATGGAAAGTGGAGACAGCTTTGACGAATTGGGTTGAAAAGGTAGAAATACCTTCCGATGATTTCTCAGCCGGGGTAGCTGCCGTCTCTGAAACCGACTCAAGAATAGGGGATAAGAGAGATGCCTGAGGAATCACCGGGTTTTCGGGGTCATATCCCTCTACTTCAGAAGCTTCAGCGGCAGTGGAAGAAGAACCAGCCTCCAAGATGTCCTTTTGTTTAGCCTTCCGCTTTTCCTCCTCCATCGCAGCAGCAATCAGACGACGCCCCTCAGCCAGACTTGCCGGCTCGTCATCTCTTAGATATTTTTCCATGAGTTTGTCCTCGTCGATGGAATCTACCTTGAGTTCTTCTTTCTCTCATTCAACAATTTGGCTCTACACATGGACCAAGGTAGTCGGATAATCATCGATCCAAGAGATGTTTCGGTGACGGATTATATGTGCAAAAAATTCGATCAGTAATTCACCAAAGCCCTACATATCCTCCTGGGCCTCTGCCAGCTGCTTGCGGGACTCTTCGGCCGACTTGATGACACTTTCAACATTGCCCTCCGCTAGGGCAGCCCTGTTTTCGGCCTCCATCAACTTGGAAGCCAAGTCAGTGTTTTTCTTTTCCAATTCGGCGTTCTTCCTCGCTAACTCGGCCTTTTCTCGCTCAAGAGTAGCATAAGCAAGTTGTATTCTTGCGCTATCCGACTTGGCGTCTTCTGCTTGCTTTTTCAGCTCCGAGCGCTCTTGAGTATGGGACTCGAGCAAGTCATGATAACGTTTATGTAGATCTTCAAATTGCTGCTTGAAGCTAGTGGCATCCCGTTGAGCGATAGCGAGTTGGGCCTGTGTATCCTCAAGTTCTTTCCCCAAAATTTTCAAGGCCTTTGCGTCGGCTTCTGTAGTCTTCTTCATCGAGTTAGTATCCGTAATTAGAGTTCGAATGATTCTGGAAAGGTTACGCGAATACTTGAACATCTCTGAATATTGTTTCTCGACTGTGTCAAATTTCACCTTGGCCTCATCCGCCCACCTTGAGGAAATGGGCTCGAGGGCAGGTAAGAAAGTCAGGTTCTCAAAATAGTGATCGGGGAACTGCTCCTCCAGGTATGCTCGCTTAATTGCAGTTTCAGCGTCCCATGGTGGAGGTGCAGGGAATGCCAGCTCGGTATCCTTATGTGGAGGGCTCAATGGCCTCCTCACTCTTTCTAGGCCGCTTAGCAGGAACCTTACGTTTGCTTCGCGAGTCGGTATCTCTCGATGGGCTCCTCTCCCTACTACGTTTTTCTTGAGAAGAGATTTGGTCTTTTGACTACGACGTGTCATCTCCTCGACGACCTTTGTAGCCCTTATATCGCTCTGGATCCGACCGGACGGGAGAGCGAGAGCGCGAGGTCCGCGACTGATAAGAATCATAGGGCCTTCTATCCTCCCTACCGTGGCTTTCGCGACGATCATGCTCAACATCATGAGGGGTCTGGTCATGCTGCGGCGTAGTTTCCTGATGTCATAGTGAGCACGAGACATTGTACCTGCACAACAATGTAAGTGGAATTCAGAATCAGTATTCTCATAAGAAGTAAGTGCTGTGAAGTGGGGCGCTATTGTGTTAAGTGCATCCTAAGTGGTGTCCCCCCTCCGACAAACCAGAGTCTGAAGCCGAGCCAATGCGAGTGGGCTCTTTGGCCTTAACAGGAGTAGTCTCCTCTGAAGATGTAAAAACTAAAGGATTTGTGCCAAAATCCTCGGAAGTGTAGATAGTTTCAGGTAAGGGGAGATCTCCCAAACCTTGGAATATAGGGTTTCAGTAGTAGGGGCATCCCCTTGGGAAGCGTCTACTGGCGGTTCTTTAGGAGACAATGATTTTTCAGGAGAAATAACATCCCTAGGGGTGATGTACCCTTCTCGGTGCTTTTCAGGTATGTTAGCCAGCTCATCGTCTTAAGTCGAACTTGGAGAAGGTGAAGTTCGAAGTGGCATGGTGGGGCCTTTCGAGCTCTCGCCCATTTCTGGAATTACATCCACCGAAGGGATATATACATATGGACCTGACCCGTGACCTATGCTACGGGTAATGGACAACGGCCCGTGGTGATGAAGATATTCGTCCTTGAGGGCCTCGTTAATAGTTAGAATTTTTTGGTCACCGTTGAGGAGTTGATGCATCCGATCAAAATACACTTGATCGGATATTTGTTTTGGATTATAAACTGCAAACAAAAGAAAATGGATTAATGTGGTGGCGTGGACATTCAGAGTTGAGATTTAGAAAACCAATGCCTTACTCGATTTTGTCCATCTCCTAGCATACCCCGGCTGTTGCCTTATATAAAACCATTCCAGCTTGGAATTGCCGGGCTTGCTGCTGAACGGTGCTGAAATTATTTTCCTTTTTGGGACAGACTCGAAGTAAGAGAAAAAGGAGTTTCTCGAGTCTGATGCTTGAAGGTATAAAAGAAATGAATGTCATCAAAAGTGAGCTCTGTGCCTAAGATCTCACGATATGCTACATATACGGTATACATGTAAGCGTAGGAGTTGGGATGCAGCTGGATGCGGGCAATCCGCATCTGTCTTAGAAAGTCGACGACAAAAGGAGAAAACGGTGGAATAACTCCAACCATGCACATCAATCGGGTGATTGCCATAAATCCCTCCGGAGGATTTTGAGGACGGTCAGTCTTCGACAGCACCAGGGTATCCTTTTTCAGTATCCCGTGCTTTAAGCGTATTCGAGTAAGTCTGTCATTGTCAATCGTCGATTCAACAGAATCTTGAGGTAATTCCAATATGATAGCAGATTCAAATTCGTCAGGAGCTCGATTATCTCCAACCCCTCCTTCCTCTTCATAGCCCAGAGAAACTTCACTGTCAGAAGGCGTTTCGTTGTTATGCACCTCTACTTCATAATCTGATCCCTTGTCGTCCCATTCAGGGTCTGAGGAAGAAGATATGTCATCAAGAGTGACTTTATTGGATGTCTCTGGGATATCTTTCTTTTCTGCCAGTCTAGAAGAATGTCTTTCGGCCATGATCACTAAACTATCAAAGAAGTAATAACAGAAGTTAGAGTAAATTAGCATGTGTCCCCCTGTGCACATGTGTGAACTAAAGTGTGTACGGTATGTGCAAAAGATGTAAAGTGAACACTTGAAAGTATAATGCAATGTTTTGGCAAAGCAATGATGTTTAGAATAGTTCTTGATGTTCGTGTATGTTCGCAGGGCACTATCCTAACTGTTCATGAAGTTGGAAGTTATGTCAAATATTGATTTAGCCAATTGGACAACGCATTGTGCTTTAAGTTGGGTGGCTTCGGTTCGGTTCGAGTATACGTGATGGGATCGGATCGGAGGCAGAGTCATGCTTTAGTTAGAAGTTGACGTCCAACCGGATCGGTTCGGGAGCATGTTTTTGGAGCGGACCAGATAGGCTTGAATACCAACGCCCCTTCTCCTTTGTTCTGCCCTCCGACCCGATCCGGTCAAGTAACCTCCATTTCCCTTTTTTGCTTTTTGCTCCGACCCGACCTAGTGGAGTAAGCTTCGCCTTCCCTCTTTTCCGACCTGATCCGGTCTCGTGAACCTCTCACTCTTTTCTTCTCCTCCATCTCCTATGCTTCCTCGCCCGAACCGATTCCGTATGCCCTTCGTCTTCCTCCTCTTCCTCCTCAGTCACAACCAAACCCAATCTTGTTTCAAAGCTCCAATTAGGAAGGGACGTGTACCCTCTCCAACCTCCCATAGCCTCGAGGTGGTGGCGGAGCCACCAGCGACGACGGCAAGGGAGGAGATGGCCAAGGCGTCGAATCCAAACAGCAACCATACCCAAATCGTCCGATTTAAAAACAAATCCAAACTGTAAAAACGATTGTAACGAGATGGTTTGAGATTATAAAACTACCTATATCTTTAATTCAGGGATTAGAACGAGGATTTTGGGATTTTTAGGCGTTTAGGTTTCGTTTTCTTGCTGGGGCGATGTCTGGAGAGGTGACGAAAATTGAAAGAAGAAGAAAAGATGGAGGTGAGGCAGCGGATTTATATAGGGTATGAGATGACCCTTAATATTCCCACTTTTAACTCCGTTCGAACAGGAGGCCGAACCCTTTAACATATGCTTGGCCCATTACTTCGGTGATGGTGGATTTAAACGAGAACCCATCCAAACTGGAACACAAGCTCATGAAAACACTTGTAGCCCATTAGTTTGAGTGATCATGAGTCGAAGGGCAGAGGCCGTTCGGGTCGGAATCCGAACCGGAGGGAGTTTCATGTCTCAACTCGGCATTTGAATAGAATCGAACTCAAAAGAAAAATAAAGAAAAGGCATACCTGGAAGAATCACTGGTCATCAAGGGGAGTTTCTAGGATTGTTTAGAAATGAAGAAAATAAATCGTGTGTTCTACGACATATATATCAGCGATAAAAGACACGACTTCATGAAGTAACGCATCTTCACAAATGAATAGAAACGACTTTTTGACAATTCAAATTCAAGGACTAGTATTCAGACAACATCAAAGCATGCTCCGTCTTCAACAGAAGCATCCTTTGAGGGGGCAAAATGTTAGCCTACTTTGTGGACTAGGCAACACAAAGCTAAAAGATCAAGTATTAGAATATAATCTGCCTATAAATCGGATCAGATCGGGTGTAGTCAAAGAAAAGAGAGACAAAGTGAGGAAAGGCAAAATTCAAACCGGATCGGATCGGATGGGATGCTCTGATCCGAACCCCATTTGCTAGCCTATCCGAACCGAACCCAGTGTACCCTGCTACTTCACTCCACGGTCTCCTGGATATTCGGGGCAGTTACAACCACTTTCTACCCACGATGGCCACTAACCAGATGTTTTGTCCTCACCAGAACTCACCCGATCCCGAAAGTCACGGGATGGAGGCCACGTGTCCCCGATCCGAACCAGATCTCGAAGGAATTTTCACCTATAAATAGACCCCCAAGGGTCCTTTGAAGGGATCTTTTAGTACTCTGAGAGTTTGAGTATCTTTGAGAACCGAATTCCAGCACTCCCAAACAATCCAAATCATCATTCAAAGTGTATTTTGAGTATAATTGAGTGAATGTATATGAAAGTGAGTGAGATTGAGTGAATATCTTGTTGTATTCTCATCTACATCATCAAACAAAGTGATATAAAGTAGACGTAGGGTCTTTAACGCCGAACCACTATAAATCTTGTGTCTCTTTTCTGTTTTTGATCTCATTTTATCGTAATTTTAATCAATTTGGGTGTTAGAACCACTTTTTGGTCTAACAACTTGTCTGTTATAATATATGATGTTGTACCTATGTTGACATTATTGAATCAACTCCTAGGAAATTACTTGAGTTATAGATAAGATTAGAAGCTCTGTTAACCCTTGGGACATATTGGCATGTTTAAACACAGTGCATATTTGCCTATGACTTATACAAACCCAGTAACCTTAATCCTAGACGGTCCAAAAGAATGTTGTATTAGATGGTAAAAAATGTTTATGCCTTATTGCTTGGGATTAGTACTAGTTAATAACATGAATGGCTTCATGCAAAAATGGAACTGAGTGCTAAAATGCATATAGGTCCTGATTTTATCTGGCGTGTAGGGATTAACATATTTCAGTGTGCCAATTGACTTCAACTGATATGTTAAGCGAAGCGACAGGTTATTAATAAAGCATTAAGTTGTGATCAGTCAATCTCTTGAAAGGTCTACATGATAGCAGCGAACTTTCATCCATTTTTAAGTAAATGAAATGTTGAACTAAGGGTTGGACTTTGACGCTGGAGAACGAAGTGAAGAGATTGGAGCAAATATACATATGGTCAGGCTGTTTTTGTGATGGAGCAAGAAATACACGGGTACAGGCAAGAAACAAAAAAGAAAAAAAAACGTGAGAATCAGGGGAAAGCAGCAGCAATGCCGAAGTAAAGAGGAAGAAAAAAATATAAAAAATAATAAAATAACAAAGAAAAGGAAAGTAGGGGGAACAATAGTAAAGCATACCAAAGAAAGGAAGAGGGGCGAGTGTGTTTGCATGGCTTGGACGGGGACGTATTGCATGGATCGAATGGGAGCTGTGAAATTGTTAAGGGACTAAACTAGTTCAGGTTAAAATGTGAAGGAAGAAACGTTCTGTTGGGATCGAATCAAGGGATGGGAAATGGAACTATAGGCTTGCAATTGAGCCGAATGGGTAGGAAATAGAATAAAACGAAAAAGAATGAGTAGGAATTAATAAACTGAAAGAAGAGGGAAGGGGTAATAGGCCCAGTTGGGCTGACAGGTCGGAAGGAAAGAAATAGAAGTATAGAGTAAGTAGAAATAAAGAGAGAAGTAAATAAAAGAAATTTGGAAAAATAAAAATAGAATTTTAGAAAATAATAACAAAGAGCTTTCCTTTTAAAGTATAAAAATAATGTTTATAAAAATATATAAAGGGAATAAAAGTGATATTTATAGGAATGGAATAAAAGGAAGAATTTTCGTATGTCTGAAAGGAGCATATATAGATGATCAAACAAGGACCATGGTAGAGAACAGAGAACACTTTTTAAATTAAATAAGTTATTTGGTTTAAATAAATAAATGAAGTTATATTTATTTCTCTCGAATAGATTAAAATAAACAAAAAATACATTTACTTAGACCTTAGATCCAAATAACCAGTTCAAGTCATATTTGTTGAACTGAAATCAATATTTTGTTGTGATGGTTGATTATCAAATAATATTGTATGAACTCAAGGGGTTTGAATAAGCATTGAAATACTATTTTAAATTGAATTGACTAAGATTGATAAATATAATCAAGTAACGATTTAAAATTTAAATACACAACAATTAAACTAAATATTGATATCCATGTAAATATCAATTTATTTAGCGACTAGATAGCCATATTAATCTTGTACTAATATTTATTAGTGAAATGTGTAAAATAAGGAAAAAAGAAATGATGTTCACGTTCCAAGGTAAATAACGGTGGAAGCAGATGGTTTTGCAAGATAAGAATAGTTGTGAGAGATATTGGAAAATTTGTTTGGCTTATAACGATGAGGTTATCCCGAAGTTCGTAAAGTAAATGGAATGGGAATAACCGGGAAGAGATGTTGTTTTGGAAATCGATTAAGGAAAAGTATCGTTTACGTTTTGTTTTATATATATTATATATAGTAAATTAATTATTCATCTAAGGAAATAAAATTGTGATTATATTTATAAATCGTGTGTATATATATGTATTAGAGCATGGAAGATACCAATACTATTATCATAAATGTGATTCTTAAATAGAATTAAATCTTAAATAGATATGATTTGGAAATAATTATTTCCCAAGATCAACCAGTTGATAAACGATGTTTATTTGAATTGAGAAAGACCAGATTCGTTGTGATAATTGATTTGTTGATTTGATTTAATACTGTGATGTAACGACCCAGAAAATCTGAACCAATTTAAAATTTTTAAATTGGCTAAAATAATGGATTTTAAATATTTAAAATAAATATTTTAAATAATGGCGATGAAAACTGAGTTTGAATCGACATTTGAAAACCAATATAATTAATTATAATTATATATAGAATTGAAAATGGCGCGGTAGTTCGATAATTCGATTTCAAACTTCAATTGAATATACCGGGTGCAAAACAATCCGTATTTTAGTGAAACCAAAAACATTAGGATCTTATTGGTAATATCTTTCTAACGAATCTGACCAATCGAAATTTGATAGCGGGAATCAAAAGATATGTCCAGTTGAAAATTCTGAATAGTCGCTATGGAATTCAGGCCCTTAAAAATGGACATTTTGCAAACGACCTCGGATTTCGACGAAACCACTTTTGTTAGATCCACAGTGTCAAGTTATTGCTAGGTTTCAAATTTCATAATTTTTCGAATCAATATGTGAGCGTGGCAAAAGAAAACGCGTTTGACCAGTTTCCGTTGATTTTAATCGACTGGAAATTGGCCATTTTTCCAACGGCCTCAGAATTCGGCGAAACTAGTTTTGTTAGGACCGTATCGTCAATACGAAGCTAGAAAATATTTTTCTGGAATTTTTCTAGTTAGTATGTGGCCCCGGTAATTTGAAATGTGCGTTTAAAATTCAATATAATGATTTAAATGAAAATTCAAAAGGAAACTGATTGTAACGATCAAATCAGCTTGCGATACATATCCCATTGCATTCGGAATGGGGGTTAAACGCTATGGACGACAGGCGGTGGGCCTCGTTTCGTGGTCGTGGGTAAAAGTCAACTTTAAATAATTAAATAAAAAAAATATATTTTTTAATTCTTTCCCCCCCCCCTTTTCTCTTCTGCTTGGCCCCTCCCCGTTTCAGTTATCAGAAAACAAAAACAAAAAAAAAAACAAAAAAAAGAAGAAAACCTAAATCGAATCGCGCCGCCCCCACTGACCTCGACGCGACGAAAACCACCACCACGAAGGCCTCGCCCTCCTCCCTCGATCGAAGACCCAACCGCCTCGAAGCCAGAAGCCTCCATCGCGTTCAAACCCCGAGCGCCACCCTCGAGAGCTCCTGCCGCCGACGAAGACGAGCCGTGCTTTCCCCCCCCCCTTTTCCGCAGCTTCGGTGAGCATTTTCCTTTTTTATTTTATTTTATTTTCTTTTTTTTATTTCTGTAAAACTGATTTGCAAAAATAATTAAAACTGATTTGTTTAAATAATTAAAACTGATTTGTTTAAAATAATTAAAACTGATTTGTTTAAAATAATTAAAACTGATTTGTTTAAAGTGTTAAAAACTGATTTTATTAAAAGTTAAAAACTGATTTGGTTTTTAAAAGAATAAAACTGATTTTATAACAGAAAATAAAACTGATTTTATAACAGAAAATAAAAAAACTGATTTTATAACAGAAAATAAAAACTGATTTTATAACAGAAAATTAAAACTGATTTTGTTTAGAAATTAAAACTGATTTTGTTTAGAATTTTAAACTGATTTTGTTTAGGATTTTAAAACTGAAATTTAATTAGGTTTAAAACTGAAATTTGAATAAAGTTTTAAAACTGTTTTTTTTATATAAAGGATTTAAACAGATTTTAATTTTAAGTTAAAAGAAAAAGGTTTAAACTTTAAAAAGATCAGATTTGTAGAAAAGTAAAAATCATATTTTTATTTAGTGAAAGTCGAAGTAAAAATCATATTTTTATATATTGAATAGCATCGTAAAAATTCGATTTTTACATGTGTAGAGAATACGGGCGAAAGCGACAAAAGGCGAAGATTTTATACAAGGAAGTGTCGTGCAGTTGGATAGCTATTGGTGAGATTTCTGATTTAAAATATATTATATATGTGTGAAATGAAAGTGAATAGCTATATATAAATTGCTATATATAAATATATATATATATATACGCCCCCTCGTCCACAAACCATGGACGATATTTATTGGTTGAAATTGTTGTGAAAATTGAATGATTGTTTGGGATTGTTTGTGATGGATATTGGTTGATTGTGGTTGAAAAATACCCGTTTGTGGTTGTGAAATATTTGGTTGAAACCACTTAGGATTAGTTTGTGGAAATGAAATAAATATATACATGCCGCCTGCGTGCGAACTAGATGCATGATTCCCATTGTCAAAAACCGCGAGGTTTTAAGGTAGAGCGAGGAGCCGTACTAGGGACGGTGCCGGTGTAACTACCCTGCCGTTATGCTGCCGAAATTTTGAATAATATTTGTGTGTTTGAATTATTTTCATATGCTTAAACTATATTTATTCATTGTATAGAAAACATTCATGTGTTGAATTGATATTCATTCGTTGTTTAGAAATTCATGTGTTGAATGGTATTCATATTTTGAAATAAATTGTTCGATAATAAAAATCACATTTTTATCTATATATAAAAACTATTGAAAACATTCATGTGTTGAATTGATATTCATTCGTTGTTTAGAAATTCATGTGTTGAATGGTATTCATATTTTGAAATAAATTGTTTGATAATAAAAATCACATTTTTATCTATATATAAAAACTATTGAAAACATTCATGTGTTGAATTGATATTCATTCGTTGTTTAGAAATTCATGTGTTGAATGGTATTCATATTTTGAAATAAATTGTTTGATAATAAAAATCACATTTTTATCTATATATAAAAACTATTGAAAACATTCATGTGTTGAATTGATATTCATTCGTTGTTTAGAAATTCATGTGTTGAATGGTATTCATATTTTGAAATAAATTGTTCGATAATAAAAATCACATTTTTATCTATATATAAAAACCATAGAAAACATTCAAGTGTTGAATTGATATTCATTCGTTGTTTAGAAATTCATGTGTTGAATGGTATTCATGTTTTGAAATAAATTGTTTGATAATAAAAATCACCTTTTATCGACTATATGAACTATATAGAAAAATAATGTTTTGAAATGAATCGTTTTACAATAAAAATCACATTTTTATTGTATGCATAAATCGTTGAAATGTGAAGTGTTAAAAATAGCCACTTGTTCAAAGTAAACATACATGAGTTGAAATATTCATTAATTAGCTAATGAAATGATTTGCACCTATTTATGTAACATTAGAATGAATGGAGTTTTTAAACCAAATGGAAATCAAGTATGAAGTCGAATAGAAATTGATAAATGATAAGAACTGTATATATATGTACATGCAATATTCATTGAACAGGTTATAGCAAAGGGGCTAGAGAAGAGGAATAAAATTTTGTGCCCGACAAATAGGTACACATTTACTGATTTGTTTGGGTGATGATTTTGAGCCTGTTGGCTAGCCGCTTGGCTTCTTCTTTTTCTTTTTGAGATTAGAAGGACCGGGAACGCTATTTGCGATTTCCCGATGCTCCCGGTGCAGGGGAGGTTATGGCGAAATTTTTCCAAAATTTAAGGTGTTAGAAAAATATTTGAAGTGAAAACGATATGGAAATCGTTGAATGAACTATATTTATATAAATATATAAATATAAATAAAATTAAAACGAAACGAAGCCGTGCAGTTCGTATTTCGAAACCGTGATTTCAAACGACTAGTGCGGGAAATCCGACCATTGGATTTTCCCGAAACCTCAACCGTCGGGTTCGCCTTGGAATAATCTTTCCAACGGCACCAACCTTGTAAAAATCCAACGGTTGGATTGTCTGGAATGTTTAATTCAAATCTGAAGAAAAACAGCGCCAGAAACGATTATATTTATATATATAAATAAATATAATCGTATTAAATCGAATAACGACGCTGCAGTTCGTAATTTGAAATCGAAAATTCAAACGATTGTATCGGGAGATCCGACCGTCGGATTTTCCCGAAACTGGAACCGTTGGATTCGTTTTGAAAAGACCTTTCTAATGATGTAAATTTTGTGATGATCCAACGGTTAGATTTTCAGATATGTATAAATCAAATCTGAAGAAAAACAGGGCCACGGCCGCTTTATGGCCCGAAGCGTCGTTTTGAATAAATTAGCTATTTTAAATTAAATAAAAATAGCGATAAATAGTTATAAAATATCCTAAGCAATATGGAATGGAAATAAACTGAATTTGCTCGATTTATGTTGTATTTGATGGTTGAATGTGTTTGGTGTGAAAATTACATTAAAGAACAATTTTGATGTTGTCGAATAATTTAACCATTGAAATAGATTGATTTGAAATTCTAAATATACGTGAATTATTTGAAAAGGCCGAGTTAATTCTCATTTCAAATAATTGACCGACGATTGAAATTCGAAGATGAAGACGACGGTCGAAGACCGGAGATCTTCACCTCGTTTGGATGGTAACCGAGGTCCTGATTGGGAGGCATCCCGAAATATGGATAATGAGTGGTGATCGTCCAGACGTACGTGTTGGTCGATGGGTTTGCGAGGTATTTAGTGCCTCCGGTTTCGTTCAGACCCAGAACGGACTTGTAAATGGACTGTGTGTCTGACATAGGATTTATTCTGTGTGGCATGCTAAGATGCAGTGATCAGGGCTTCTGTTGAAAAGCAAAGTCTTGTGGTGATGATCAAAGCACCGCCTGTGTGGCGTAGCTTTGTGTATAACGTGAATTCGCGAGCCTCACACCCCGGTATGAACCTAAAACGGGAGAACGGACCTCAGGGAGGGCCTACGTTTCCTCCTAGCTAAAAGTGGCGTCAGTGGTTTTACACGCCCTGACGAGTTTGACTTATGTGGTTGTTGCTGTTGCGAGGCGCCTCGGTTTGATCGGACGATCCGGGTCCGATGGAGTCATTCGTTGGCTCGTTTACGCCCCAAAGGGCGGGGAAACGTATGGTTCAGGCATTTTAATCCACATCGGTGGACCGGCCCTGACGATCCTAAGGCTTGACAGAGTACTTGCCTGAGGCTCGGGCTAGGCAGTCTCGAATTCGGTAAGGACTATCTTTTGCCTTGGTACATGACGGAAAACCAATTTCCAAATACGTGACTGTGCGGTTTTGATTGTATACCTATATATGGCGACATAGTGGTATGGGGCATTAATGCCGTCTATGATTGATAGTTATGATTTGAAATTGTTTTCAAAACATATAAACACTAGCAATAATATCAAATGCCTTTGTTTTATTCGTATCAAGCATATCTTGGCCGTTATAAGGTAAAAACTCTATCCTCCGGTTTGCGTTGCATTGTGTGATGGGAACTGAGTCTTATAACGGCTTCATTTTTAAAAAAAGCATAGCGATGTTTAAAAGAAAGATTTGTTTTAAAGCACTGGCAATCCAATGGAGTAAACCCGTTCCACGAAAGTGGCGTGGTCCTGTGATTAGCCAATTATATATGTGTTGAGTGGATTTCTCATACCAGTCCCATGACTGACTCGTAGTTTGTTTCACTCTCAAACTCGGGTGCCCCTTTTTTCTACACGGGCAGCCTTGTATTCAGGTTTAGCTGGTTCTTTCTGGATAGCTGGAGCTGAAGATGGATTCTATCATTTATTTCTTTTTATGCTGTTCAGCTCCTATTGTACATATTTTGTTTATTTCCGCTGTAGACATTTATGTATAGCTGAACTGTATTTGTACTAAGTAAGATCCTGTATACTGTGTAACTCTGATGATTACTTTTATCCAGTATATTTTGTTGTTCATATCTGGTGTGTTTATTTAATTCTGTTCTGCGATTATATGTTTCTGTGTTATATTCCAAAGATAACCTTGTTTCCGTGAGAACGGGAAATCGGGTCGTCTCATCGTGGTATCAGAGCTTTGGTTAAGCTTAGTTCTGGAATATAACATTTGAACGAACTCGTCAGAAATAGAACCAGTAGTGTTCTAGGACGGGTAACTCTATACAGATAGGATCAGTAATATCCTAGTATGAGTAAAGCAGAATGAAATTACACCTTGATAGACACATTTACATTTGAAGTATATGTTTCTATGTTTGAAAATTTTCTTTTCTGTGACCTGACACTTGATCTGCTAATTGCAGAAGTACTAGAAAAATGAGTGCCAGAAACAGAAGGAATACAGAACCCGATCTAGAGGCTCTATTAAAGAAATATCGAAATCTGAACGGAGCGCAATTCTCGGGCAATGAATCTATTATTCAAACTCAAGCTTGGTTGAGTTCTGTCGAAAGAATCTTTGAGCATATCCAGCTGAGAGATGACCAGAAACGGTTAGTAGCATCTTGGGCGCTCAAAGAAGAAGCTTTAATCTGGTGGGAAATAATCATCAAAGATAATCCAGAAGGTGATATCACCTGGGACAGATTCAAAGTGATTTTCCTAGAGAGATTTACTCCTCCCGAAGTAACCGAGAGATTATGTGATGAATTTTCTTATCTAATACAAGGTGATATGACCATTCCCGAATATCATAAGAAATTTAATGAACTTGCTCACTTCTCTCCTCATCTAATTCAAAATCCGAAGAGGAAAAATATGAGATTTATTCACGGGCTTCAAAGGAAATACCAGAATAAAGTATTGGGGCATGTGAAGCTTCCTTTTTCGGAAATGATTTATATGACTTATCAATATGAAGATCTCCATAAGAAAGGAATGTTACGCGACGAAGAAGAAGTCTGTTCTAGTGACAAAACAGAGTCAGAAACTGATATTCCTGAAAACAGTACGAGGTCAGAGGTCAATAAGAAGCCCAAAGTAAGTCGGAAAAGGGCCAGACCTGAGAAAGAATCAGCAATGACCGCTATGTGCTTAAACTGCAATCAGAAAGGCCATTTATCCAGAAAATGTAAATCTTTAAAGAAGCAGAAGAAGAATGAATCTGAATCCACTAAGAAAAGGAACCCACATGGTGAAAGGACATGCCATGAGTGTCATCAAGCAGGTCATATTGCACGGGAGTGCCAACTCTCAAAGAAATCTGAAACCGTATATATAAATGAAATAGCAGAAACTTCTGAGCCCTCAGCTAATCAAGAAAGGCCCGATGTTTTAGAAGGCACGCTTACTGTCAAAAACATTCCAGTCAAAGTACTGTTTGACACAGGCGCGTCACGAAGCTTCATTTCCAAAGATGCAGCTAAGAAACTGGATTTGAATTTGAAAAAGCTCAAGGAACCAATGACTGTCCAGAATCCGGTTGGGGGTTCCATTGATCTCAGTTGGGTTTGTGGAGTGCCGGTTTCTTTCTCTCGTTATCGGTTTCCTACCATCGCAGTTGTCATGAATTTTAAAGAGTTTGATCTTATCTTGGGGTTAGACTGGTTGACCAAATACGAAGCTGAAGTTAAATGCGCCGACAGAGTCGTAAAGGCGAAGATTAAATCAGGTGATTATATAACCATTCCCTGTGAAGGTCAGAATGCTAATAGAAAAGACTTCTGGGCAGCTTTGAATGTTTCTCCAGCTCAAATAGAAAATATCCCTGAGGTCATAGAGAATATTCCTGACCTCATCAAAGACATCCCTGTCGTCAAGAACTATGCGGATGTGTTCGAAGAAGTTGTTCGCTTACCTCCGCAGAGAGAAATAGATTTCAAGATTGCTTTAATTCCCAATGCAAGGCCGGTAGTTCACGCTATTCGAAGAATGTCCTTGAAAGAGAAGGAGGAATTAGACAATCAAACACGACAGCTAGTATGGAAAGGTCTGATCAGGCCTAGTTTCTCTGATTGGGGTGCAGCAGTGGTGTTTGTCCCAAAATCTGACGGTACTCTACGGCTATGTGTGGATTATCGTGATCTGAACAAACAGACAATAAAGAACAAATATCCATTGCCGCGGATTGATGATTTGTTGGATCGTCTGAATGGCGCACAAGTATTTTCACGAATGGACCTAGCTACAGGATTCCATCAACTTCGAATTGCCGAAGAGTGTGTTCCAATGACAGCGTTCAGAGGCCCCGACTTATTCTACGAGTGGTTAGTAATGCCGTTCGGCTTATGTAACGCTCCAGCTTACTTCGTCGATCTGATGAACAGAGTATTCCGAGGAGTATTGAATAAATTTGTTCTGGTTTTTATTGATGATATTCTAATCTTCTCTAAATCAAAGGCCGAACATGAAAAACATCTGGAACAGGTTTTGGAAATCCTCAGAAGGAATGTATTGAAAGCCAAATTTTCCAAATGTATCTTCTGGCAAGATGAAGTAAAATTTCTGGGCCATGTCGTATCGAAAGATGGAATCGCTGTGGATCCAAGAAAAATCACAGCTATTCAGAATTGGAAACAGCCCAGTACTCCCACTGAAGTCCGCAGTTTTCTCAGATTGGCTAGCTATTACCGAAAGTTCGTTAAAGACTTTTCGAAGATATCTGGTCACTTAACGAAGCTTACAAAGAAGCATTCTAAATTCAAATGGACTCAAGAGAGTGAGGAGGCTTTTGAGGAGCTAAAGTTAAGGTTGACTACTGCTCCAGTGTTAACCATTATCGATGGCAACCAAGATTTAAAAGTCTGGACTGATGCTTCTAGAGAAGGCCTTGGCGCAGTGTTAATGCAAAGAGGCCAAGTAATTGCCTATGCTAGCCGTCAACTGAAGCCGCACGAGAAAAACTATGTAACTCATGATCTTGAGTTATTGGCTATCATATTCTCTTTGAAAATCTGGAGACACTATCTTCTGGGCGAGAGATTTGAACTGTTTACGGATCACCAGTCGTTAAAGTATCTGTTCACTCAGAAGGACTTGAATTTGAGGCAGCAACGTTGGCTGGAGTTTCTTGCAGCATATGACTTTGAAATAATATATACTCCAGGAAAAGCCAATGTCGTGGCAGATGCGCTGAGCCGAAAGAATGTAATGATCACCAGCTTTATTATCACGACATCCTTGATTGACAAAATATCTATTCTTCAGAAAGAGGATAACTTTATTAAGGATATGATCAAAAGGATTCAGAAAGGCGAACCCTCGTGTTTTCAAATAGATAACGACGAGACCTTGAGACTAAAAGGAAGGATTTGTGTTCCTGACATCCCAGAGTTAAAAAGGGAAGTGTTAGACGAGTGTCACAAGTCCAAGCTGAGTATCCATCCTGGCGTGGCCAAAATGTATAACGATCTCAAAAGAACATTCTGGTGGAAGGCTATGAAAAGAGACGTTTCAATATATGTCAGCCGATGCCCTACTTGTCAGCTAGTCAAAAGCGACCAGCAGAAATTGGCTGGATTATTACAACCTCTAGAAGTTCCTGGTTGGAAGTGGGAGCACATTTCTATGGATTTCATTGATGGTCTGCCCAGAACCAGAAAGGGAAATGACAGTATTTGGGTGATCGTAGATCGTTTCACGAAGACCGCCCATTTTATACCTGTCAAATCAAATAGAACCGCTCAGAGTCTGGCGCAGATATACTTCAGGGAAATAGTTAGACTACATGGAGTGCCACTCAGTATAGTAAGTGATAGAGATACAATATTCACTAGCAAATTCTGGGAAGCATTTCAAGTCGAGCTGGGAACGAAGTTAAACTTGAGTACCGCTTATCATCCTCAGACAGACGGTCAGACTGAGAGGGTGAATCGCATTTTAGAAGATCTATTGCGGGCTTGTGTTATAGATTTCGGTGGATCATGGGAAGACCATCTGCATTTGGCTGAATTCTCTTATAACAACAGCTACCAGGCGAGTCTGACAATGTCGCCATTCGAAGCATTGTATGGTAGACCGTGCCGATCTCCTGCTTGTTGGGTCGAGCCTGGAAATAGACTTGTGTTGGGTCCTGATATGATTCGAGAAGCTGCCGACAAAGTTGATTTTATTAAGAAGCGATTACTCGCCGCTCAAAGCCGACAAAAGAGCTACGCCGATAAAAGAAGAAGAGATATATCCTTTGAAGTTGGCGACTATGTATATTTGAAAGTATCGCCGATGAGAGGAGTTATCCGGTTCGGTAAAACTGGAAAGTTAGCACCAAAATTCATTGGTCCGTTTCCTATTCTGGAACGGATTGGGACTCTCGCATATAAAGTTAAACTGCCTGACTGGCTGCCTGGAGTTCATGATGTATTTCATATATCTCAACTTCGAAAGCACGTTCATGATCCAGACTTGGTCGTGGAAGAAGCAGCTCAGCAGGATATTGAAATTACTCCAGAATTAGCTGTGAGGCGAGAGCCGCTAAAGATTATCGGCAAAGAAACCAAAGAGCTGAGAAACAAGAAAGTTCACTTAGTCAAAGTGCAATGGAGTGGAGATCTGCGAGATTGTACTTGGGAAACTGAGGAGAGCATTCAGAAAGCTTATCCTAGATGCCGAGTAGATATCTCTGATTGACTCTGGTGCAAGGTACATTTACCCTACTTTGCATTACCGTTTAATTCTCTATTCTATTGCAATTTTCTTCCTATGGATGTGCACTATTTATTCTATACTCTGAATGATTTTGAAAAGTGTATAGAGATTAATTAGTATATTTTTGGAAGGTTAGACGCAAATAGATTGGTTGTGTTGTATGATTATAGATTTATCAAACTACTTTCGACTTTATTCCTTTTCGGGGACGAAAAGTTTTAAGTGGGGGAGATTGTAACGACCCAGAAAATCTGAACCAATTTAAAAATTTTAAATTGGCTAAATAATGGATTTTAAATATTTAAAATAAATATTTTAAATAATGACGATGAAAACTGAGTTTGAATCGACATTTGAAAACCAATATAATTAATTATTATTATATATAGAATTGAAAATGGCGCGGTAGTTCGATAATTCGATTTCAAACTTCAATTGAATATACCGGGTGCAAAACAATCCGTATTTTAGTGAAACCAAAAACATTAGGATCTTATTGGTAATATCTTTCTAACGAATCTGACCAATCGAAATTTGATAGCGGGAATCAAAAGATATGTCCAGTTGAAAATTCTGAATAGTCGCTATGGAATTCAGGCCCTTAAAAATGGACATTTTGCAAACGACCTCGGATTTCGACGAAACCACTTTTGTTAGATCCGCAGTGTCAAGTTATTGCTAGGTTTCAAATTTCATAATTTTTCGAATCAATATGTGAGCGTGGCAAAAGAAAACGCGTTTGACCAGTTTCCGTTGATTTTAATCGACTGGAAATTGGCCATTTTTCCAACGGCCTCAGAATTCGGCGAAACTAGTTTTGTTAGGACCGTATCGTCAATACGAAGCTAGAAAATATTTTTCTGGAATTTTTCTAGTTAGTATGTGGCCCCGGTAATTTGAAATGTGCGTTTAAAATTCAATATAATGATTTAAATGAAAATTCAAAAGGAAACTGATTGTAACGATCAAATCAGCTTGCGATACATATCCCATTGCATTCGGAATGGGGGTTAAACGCTATGGACGACAGGCGGTGGGCCTCGTTTCGTGGTCGTGGGTAAAAGTCAACTTTAAATAATTAAATAAAAAAAAAATATTTTTTAATTCTTCCCCCCCCCCTTTTCTCTTCTGCTTGGCCCCTCCCCGTTTCAGTTATCAGAAAACAAAAACAAAAAAAAAACAAAAAAAAGAAGAAAACCTAAATCGAATCGCGCCGCCCCCCACTGACCTCGACGCGACGAAAACCACCACCACGAAGGCCTCGCCCTCCTCCCTCGATCGAAGACCCAACCGCCTCGAAGCCAGAAGCCTCCATCGCGTTCAAACCCCGAGCGCCACCCTCGAGAGCTCCTGCCGCCGACGAAGACGAGCCGTGCTTTCCCCCCCCCCCCCTTTTCCGCAGCTTCGGTGAGCATTTTCCTTTTTTATTTTATTTTATTTTCTTTTTTTTATTTCTGTAAAACTGATTTGCAAAAATAATTAAAACTGATTTGTTTAAATAATTAAAACTGATTTGTTTAAAATAATTAAAACTGATTTGTTTAAAATAATTAAAACTGATTTGTTTAAAGTGTTAAAAACTGATTTTATTAAAAGTTAAAAACTGATTTGGTTTTTAAAAGAATAAAACTGATTTTATAACAGAAAATAAAACTGATTTTATAACAGAAAATAAAAAAACTGATTTTATAACAGAAAATAAAAACTGATTTTATAACAGAAAATTAAAACTGATTTTGTTTAGAAATTAAAACTGATTTTGTTTAGAATTTTAAACTGATTTTGTTTAGGATTTTAAAACTGAAATTTAATTAGGTTTAAAACTGAAATTTGAATAAAGTTTTAAAACTGTTTTTTTTATATAAAGGATTTAAACAGATTTTAATTTTAAGTTAAAAGAAAAAGGTTTAAACTTTAAAAAGGTCAGATTTGTAGAAAAGTAAAAATCATATTTTTATTTAGTGAAAGTCGAAGTAAAAATCATATTTTTATATATTGAATAGCATCGTAAAAATTCGATTTTTACATGTGTAGAGAATACGGGCGAAAGCGACAAAAGGCGAAGATTTTATACAAGGAAGTGTCGTGCAGTTGGATAGCTATTGGTGAGATTTCTGATTTAAAATATATTATATATGTGTGAAATGAAAGTGAATAGCTATATATAAATTGCTATATATAAATATATATATATATACGCCCCCTCGTCCACAAACCATGGACGATATTTATTGGTTGAAATTGTTGTGAAAATTGAATGATTGTTTGGGATTGTTTGTGATGGATATTGGTTGATTGTGGTTGAAAAATACCCGTTTGTGGTTGTGAAATATTTGGTTGAAACCACTTAGGATTAGTTTGTGGAAATGAAATAAATATATACATGCCGCCTGCGTGCGAACTAGATGCATGATTCCCATTGTCAAAAACCGCGAGGTTTTAAGGTAGAGCGAGGAGCCGTACTAGGGACGGTGCCGGTGTAACTACCCTGCCGTTATGCTGCCGAAATTTTGAATAATATTTGTGTGTTTGAATTATTTTCATATGCTTAAACTATATTTATTCATTGTATAGAAAACATTCATGTGTTGAATTGATATTCATTCGTTGTTTAGAAATTCATGTGTTGAATGGTATTCATATTTTGAAATAAATTGTTCGATAATAAAAATCACATTTTTATCTATATATAAAAACTATTGAAAACATTCATGTGTTGAATTGATATTCATTCGTTGTTTAGAAATTCATGTGTTGAATGGTATTCATATTTTGAAATAAATTGTTTGATAATAAAAATCACATTTTTATCTATATATAAAAACTATTGAAAACATTCATGTGTTGAATTGATATTCATTCGTTGTTTAGAAATTCATGTGTTGAATGGTATTCATATTTTGAAATAAATTGTTTGATAATAAAAATCACATTTTTATCTATATATAAAAACTATTGAAAACATTCATGTGTTGAATTGATATTCATTCGTTGTTTAGAAATTCATGTGTTGAATGGTATTCATATTTTGAAATAAATTGTTCGATAATAAAAATCACATTTTTATCTATATATAAAAACCATAGAAAACATTCAAGTGTTGAATTGATATTCATTCGTTGTTTAGAAATTCATGTGTTGAATGGTATTCATGTTTTGAAATAAATTGTTTGATAATAAAAATCACCTTTTATCGACTATATGAACTATATAGAAAAATAATGTTTTGAAATGAATCGTTTTACAATAAAAATCACATTTTTATTGTATGCATAAATCGTTGAAATGTGAAGTGTTAAAAATAGCCACTTGTTCAAAGTAAACATACATGAGTTGAAATATTCATTAATTAGCTAATGAAATGATTTGCACCTATTTATGTAACATTAGAATGAATGGAGTTTTTAAACCAAATGGAAATCAAGTATGAAGTCGAATAGAAATTGATAAATGATAAGAACTGTATATATATGTACATGCAATATTCATTGAACAGGTTATAGCAAAGGGGCTAGAGAAGAGGAATAAAATTTTGTGCCCGACAAATAGGTACACATTTACTGATTTGTTTGGGTGATGATTTTGAGCCTGTTGGCTAGCCGCTTGGCTTCTTCCTTTTCTTTTTGAGATTAGAAGGACCGGGAACGCTATTTGCGATTTCCCGATGCTCCCGGTGCAGGGGAGGTTATGGCGAAATTTTTCCAAAATTTAAGGTGTTAGAAAAATATTTGAAGTGAAAACGATATGGAAATCGTTGAATGAACTATATTTATATAAATATATAAATATAAATAAAATTAAAACGAAACGAAGCCGTGCAGTTCGTATTTCGAAACCGTGATTTCAAACGACTAGTGCGGGAAATCCGACCATTGGATTTTCCCGAAACCTCAACCGTCGGGTTCGCCTTGGAATAATCTTTCCAACGGCACCAACCTTGTAAAAATCCAACGGTTGGATTGTCTGGAATGTTTAATTCAAATCTGAAGAAAAACAGCGCCAGAAACGATTATATTTATATATATAAATAAATATAATCGTATTAAATCGAATAACGACGCTGCAGTTCGTAATTTGAAATCGAAAATTCAAACGATTGTATCGGGAGATCCGACCGTCGGATTTTCCCGAAACTGGAACCGTTGGATTCGTTTTGAAAAGACCTTTCTAATGATGTAAATTTTGTGATGATCCAACGGTTAGATTTTCAGATATGTGTAAATCAAATCTGAAGAAAAACAGCGCCACGGCCGCTTTATGGCCCGAAGCGTCGTTTTGAATAAATTAGCTATTTTAAATTAAATAAAAATAGCGATAAATAGTTATAAAATATCCTAAGCAATATGGAATGGAAATAAACTGAATTTGCTCGATTTATGTTGTATTTGATGGTTGAATGTGTTTGGTGTGAAAATTACATTAAAGAACAATTTTGATGTTGTCGAATAATTTAACCATTGAAATAGATTGATTTGAAATTCTAAATATACGTGAATTATTTGAAAAGGCCGAGTTAATTCTCATTTCAAATAATTGACCGACGATTGAAATTCGAAGATGAAGACGACGGTCGAAGACCGGAGATCTTCACCTCGTTTGGATGGTAACCGAGGTCCTGATTGGGAGGCATCCCGAAATATGGATAATGAGTGGTGATCGTCCAGACGTACGTGTTGGTCGATGGGTTTGCGAGGTATTTAGTGCCTCCAGTTTCGTTCAGACCCAGAACGGACTTGTAAATGGACTGTGTGTCTGACATAGGATTTATTCTGTGTGGCATGCTAAGATGCAGTGATCAGGGCTTCTGTTGAAAAGCAAAGTCTTGTGGTGATGATCAAAGCACCGCCTGTGTGGCGTAGCTTTGTGTATAACGTGAATTCGCGAGCCTCACACCCCGGTATGAACCTAAAACGGGAGAACGGACCTCAGGGAGGGCCTACGTTTCCTCCTAGCTAAAAGTGGCGTCAGTGGTTTTACACGCCCTGACGAGTTTGACTTATGTGGTTGTTGCTGTTGCGAGGCGCCTCGGTTTGATCGGACGATCCGGGTCCGATGGAGTCATTCGTTGGCTCGTTTACGCCCCAAAGGGCGGGGAAACGTATGGTTCAGGCATTTTAATCCACATCGGTGGACCGGCCCTGACGATCCTAAGGCTTGACAGAGTACTTGCCTGAGGCTCGGGCTAGGCAGTCTCGAATTCGGTAAGGACTATCTTTTGCCTTGGTACATGACGGAAAACCAATTTCCAAATACGTG
The DNA here is from genome assembly GCA_030737875.1 of Allium sativum. Classification (NCBI taxonomy): domain Eukaryota; kingdom Viridiplantae; phylum Streptophyta; class Magnoliopsida; order Asparagales; family Amaryllidaceae; genus Allium; species Allium sativum. The sequence continues at coordinate 283,183,676 of CM060915.1, forward strand.
ACTGTGCGGTTTTGATTGTATACCTATATATGGCGACATAGTGGTATGGGGCATTAATGCCGTCTATGATTGATAGTTATGATTTGAAATTGTTTTCAAAACATATAAACACTAGCAATAATATCAAATGCCTTTGTTTTATTCGTATCAAGCATATCTTGGCCGTTATAAGGTAAAAACTCTATCCTCCGGTTTGTGTTGCATTGTGTGATGGGAACTGAGTCTTATAACGGCTTCATTTTTATAAAAAGCATAGCGATGTTTAAAAGAAAGATTTGTTTTAAAGCACTGGCAATCCAATGGAGTAAACCCGTTCCACGAAAGTGGCGTGGTCCTGTGATTAGCCAATTATATATGTGTTGAGTGGATTTCTCATACCAGTCCCATGACTGACTCGTAGTTTGTTTCACTCTCAAACTCGGGTGCCCCTTTTTTCTACACGGGCAGCCTTGTATTCAGGTTTAGCTGGTTCTTTCTGGATAGCTGGAGCTGAAGATGGATTCTATCATTTATTTCTTTTTATGCTGTTCAGCTCCTATTGTACATATTTTGTTTATTTCCGCTGTAGACATTTATGTATAGCTGAACTGTATTTGTACTAAGTAAGATCCTGTATACTGTGTAACTCTGATGATTACTTTTATCCAGTATATTTTGTTGTTCATATCTGGTGTATTTATTTAATTCTGTTCTGCGATTATATGTTTCTGTGTTATATTCCAAAGTTAACCTTGTTTCCGTGAGAACGGGAAATCGGGTCGTCTCATGTGACATAACCATGTTAACTTATTTAGCCACATCTTGTTATATTAACTTATACAGACTACTGTTGGAATCTAGAATCTTAGATGTTAAATATTTTCAGTAGATAAGTCTTGATAATCAATTAAGGATATAGAAACACACATGAAATATGTTGATATTATTCCTTTAAGTATCACTTGAACCTAAAAGATATTAACGTTCATCGATTCAAAGAGACCGGAATTGGTTTTCTAAACAGAATCCAAATACCACTTTGTTTCGACCTAGGCGTTGATAAAATTGAATTCAAATTGAAGACTATTGAAGACGGTGTTTATACAAGGGATATTCTGTCAATCCTAGGTAGAAATTGCCTAAGATGGATTTACAGGGTAGTGCCTTCGGTTTGCCCAGAACCCAGGACAACTTGTATGGACGAATGTCTGACAGAATATACCTAACAGATTGCGTAAGTTGATCTCTTCTAAGCTATGTTTGGTGGTGGAGGAATTCGTTTCTCTTAGCTTTATACCCATAGTTTTTGGAAAATCAATTTGTGATTTGATGGGTGTTACGATGTGGCATTCAAAGTGAATGAGGATGTGCTGTTCTAAATGGTAAGTTATGACCTCAAGCCTCACAACCGGGAAATGACAAAAATCGAGCAAGCAGCATGTCTATGTGGGTCGCTCCCATTAAGGTGTATTGTCACCATCTAGAGAATATTCGTTTTATTACTTCTTTCGCTTCTGTATCTACCGGAAACAGTTATGTTTCTAGCAACCATAAGGTGACAATATATTCGATACACTCAAGAGAAATGAGTGGTCGGTCATATGTGGTCGGGTGGCAAGACGTTCTTGTTGAACCCAGTGTATTCCCCTCTTGAGATACACTATCGGCAGGTGGTTCCATACCTTGTCAAAGTCGGAATCCATTCTCCAATAAGCGCCCGCGGTTTTGTTTGTATACTATATATATGGAACTTGAGATGCAAGCATTCCGCTAGATTTTAATTTATTTGTGGAAAACCCGCGGTTTTGTTTGTTTCTACGTTTTCCATAAACTCTTGGGTGCCCAAATTTGTACCGGCAATCAAGTAGTTCAGGATTTTATAGATGATCTGGAAGGAGCTGGAGCACGAGGTTTCAGCATTAGATATATAGAGTTTATTTCCGTGCTGACGTATATATATGATGTATCTGATGTTGTATGTAAGTTCAGATACAGTTTTGTATTTTCCAAAGCTTATATCTATATTATATCTTAGTCCACTGCGATCGTGAGACTCAGCGTTATTCAGTTCATTCTTCTATCTCATTTCTTCTATTCTAATTTTAAATCTTTTCTATTTCTCATCCTCTAACTTCTTTCTAATAATGGTTAGTATTTTCATGCAATTTGGGTTGGACTTGTATTGTATTTGGTCGACTAAAAAGGTACGAATTTGCGGGTCGTTACACTTGGTATCAGAGCGAGGTTGAGATAACCTTGGCTCTGTGGCGTAACTCGATAGAGATAGGGTTAGTAATAAGCTAGATTGAGTTTAAGCGTATGTATATGAGCACGTATTTGTTAACTGATATAAAAACTATTTTATATTGTGCTGATTAGTTTGTTGAGTAGTTTATGAATTCCGGTCGACTAGTGGAACGCTATGACATCGATAAGAGTTTCTAAACACTTGAACAAAATAATTTGACATTGTATTGTTTTAAAAGCTGGGTAAATGGTATAATTTTTCCTAAAATTATATTTTGATACAAAGGTATAATTTTATTAAATTATGATATGGTGGTGTTGATTTCTATTATAATCTGATAATCAGATTTTAACATAAAGATGTTTTTTAAAACCAAATTGAATTTGCATAAAAATGAAATGTATCAGAATAAGACAAACCAGAAATGGAATTCTAGGAAATTAGAAGAATTTTACATGAATAAAATTTGGGTTCCCACCAAATAAATTCAGAATTAAAAGATTATTTGGATATAAACTCATGTGAATTAAACTGATTTTTTTTTTAATTTAATGAATTGGAACCTAACCGGAGATTAGTTAAATGATTTTCTGAGTGTTGATCAGATGTTGATTTCGGTCTTAAGAATTGATACTTAGAGGATTATTTTCTTATCGATTTACAATAGATACTAATGAATGTTGAAGAAGAGAAATAGGTTAATAAGAATGGAAATGTTTTCAGACTGTAATAACAGATAACTTTGGCTATACAAATGAATATGTTTGGATTGATGGATGCTTATGGATGAAAATACATGACAATAAAAGTTAAATACAGACATAAGATACAAGTTGGCACTTTAGTTAGATGTGATGAGCTTATTTTGAAAACCAGTTAGTTCTGTGGATTCTCTAATGATTGGAGAAAGTCTAGGTAGGGAATTTTTGGGAGTTATACGACAGAGCCGTACGAGAGAGATGCTATCGAATTTCTCAAAATTTAAGAATTTAATTACTAAGAGAATTTTGATAACTAAGAATTGATTTATTGAGAATCAAATAAATAAAAAAGGGTTAACCAATTGATTTAAAATCAATTTGAATAAATACGAATTTCATGAGCGATTTGTCAAGAATGAGGAGAAGAAACGAAGAAGTTTGGAGATGAGAAGTAATTATGGAATGAGCTAATGAAGCTACTTAAGGAGAAATGGAATGAAATCCTAAAGACTGTCCATGAGAGGCTGAAGGTAGTGTGACGAGTCTATGCAGAATTTTATTTGATAGCTGACTGCCAATGTGTATTGAATGCTTTGGAATGTTTGATAATTAGTCGATGTATTTTGGATGCCTTGTTATTTGTGATTGCTAGAAAATGAACCATGTTTGTGTGTTAAGATAAGTCTATGATTTTAAATTTTAACTGAAATGTTTCCGTTACCATTTAATTTCGGGGACGAAATTCTTTTAAGGGGGTAGATTGTAATGTCCCGACCAACTTTGTAATCCAAAATCTTAGCTTATGTTGATAATTTAATTTAGTTAAATAATATTTAATTTGAATATTGTAGATAATTTTGAATAATCATTAGTTTATAATCCTAGGTATATTTTAATTTGTGTTTTATATGTATACACAGGTAAATGTTATTTTAACATTTTCACTTGCATTTAAAACTTATTTATTTATGTTAAAATTTAATTTCTTAAGTAAAATGACATATAATATTTGAACGAATTTAAATAAAAATCTTAGACGTATACATGAATACACATATTCTTATGACCCTTAGTGTATATGTATGTATAATGTAATATACATATATAAATAGAGGCAATAACTTCTATTTTAAATTTAAGTAAATATTTTATTACTTGACACGTGTACGTATAAGATGGTGTGAGCAACTAATGGACAAGAACATGTCATATAATCCATGGAAACAATTCATCCATGGAAACAGAACACCCATTCAATTATGGTAAAGCACTCATAACATCCAGATTATATATATCTCATGTAAACCATCCAAATCGAATTCAACATCCCTCGAGCAAAAGCCCCAGAGGCCTAAACCAATATCAGACAAGCACCCAAGGAACATCTCCGAGGTTGGGCAATCTACATGATATGGTACAAAAATAACAACTAATCATCCATGACTGACTTTGGCTATCATGGCCAATCCTGCTTCGAAACCATCATTAATCGTATGACGGCCAACCTTGGCATATGTCAAGGGCTAATGGTAACCCTGGTTCTAGCATAAACTCCATACGCCTTTCAACGATACATATATATGTCCAACTTTGGCAACTAGGCCTTTCAACGATACCCAAGGTACTCGACCTACAACCGGTCTTTTGGATGCCCTCATCGTACCTTTGCTTTGAGCCTGCTAGAACTTACGACAACGATAATCTCTCAGCTTTCTCATCTCTAGTCATCCAACTTGACGACTTTTCATAGCTCAAGCAACCTTTACGAGTAATCCATTATCCACCAACTCACAACCTTTGAGTAGTAACCTCATTCATTGTTCTACACCGATCAACGAGCACCTTTTAACGCTTCGAACCTTCCTCCTTAAATTCATTTCGAAGTTACACCACCACTGCGCTACGGCACGTGTTTGGGCACTTCTGCCTGAATTTTTTTTAAAAAAGCACTTTTTTCTCAAACTTAGTTCGTAACCAAAAATATAAATTTTCAGAAATTTACCCTTTACGACCGACCCTTCACACTGCTCGACCGACCAGAGCGACCGAACCTTCACACTGGTAGAACTAACCAGAGCGACCGACCCTCCCAACTTGAAGCGACTGACCCGCCACTTTACCACTTGCAGGCTTCACGACCGGCCCGATAGGAGTGACCGACCCCTTTACTCAACCATAGGCTCGCTCGACCAAACTCTTTTTTTTCTCTAGGCTCGCTCGTCCGCTTGCCTTACACCCAGCTCGCTCGACTAAATGACTCCCTGGCTTGCCCGAGCCTACTTTTTGTTTTGTTTCCAAAGAGATCACACCATGGAACAAATGATCCCCTTACGTGTGACCCAAAACCTACACTTCATAATTTCTATTCCAATTTCCGCCAAAACTTCGCCAAATGATAGATTCGACAAAATCAACTCATCCAATACATCTAATACAATCACAAGCATGTTATGAAACCACTACCATCATGAAAATGACAATTATCATCAAATTATGCAAATTTCACCAAAAACCATAATAAACGAACATATGATCTAATTTATGGATCTAACTTGCATAATCATATGAAATAGCATAGAAATTACCTATCTAAACTTGTTAAATCAGATCATACGATGGTTTATATGAAAATAGACTTAATATGGCATAGATCTGTGGAAAAACACTTGAATTTGATGAGAAACATGCATAAACACTTATATACTTCATTGCATTCATGTGAGAGACGTAAATCACTCACCGATTTTCCCAAACAAGCAAAGATCTATGAAAACGAATCCGGATAGAAAGCACCTCGCACCAAACACCTTGATCCGAAGAATCCTTGCTTCAATAGTCGTAGATCTAGCCTTCAATATTGTAGATCTATGAATTCCCTCCTTAGATTTGGATTTTTAATGGTGGAAATGTGTTGGAGGAAAAAGGAGCACAAGGCCGCCCAATGAGAAATTGAAAGACTAAACCATTTCCCATATCCCTCACCCCCTATTTATACCCTCCTATCAGCCCACTAACGGGCCTCTCCAATTCAGCCCATTATGGCTTACCAAAATTGGACAACCAATTGAAAAACCTTAAAACAACGACTTCTCCCAAACCGCTGAGCCAAATCTTTAATGTAACCACTCTACGGAAAGGCAATCATCAATTCCTTTCTAATGGCACATGTCTCATTCTCTGATTCGACCCGAGTCAAAAGTTATGCCCTATATAAGTCTGACAAGGGCAAAATGGCCATAAACTAAATTGTTAAAAATTATGGACATGTCTCACATCACATAAGCAGCATATCAAAAGATGAGAATGATCCAACCCTCAGGGAATAAAATAAAAATATTTTACGATCTTCCGATATGTAAAATGCGGGCAGTTACAGATTCTAAGAAGCGTTCCCGATTCCAGACATTTGACAACTACACTTCATTGAGCGATACGTTGGAAAGTATTTATTTGGATACTCGCAGTACTATGCAGTATAGGTAACCACCTCCGCGAGAATCCATGGAGAAAGAAAGTGAGACTAGAAAATTTTGTTTATTTCATGAGATCTACGGCCATGCGACAAATGAATGTCGTCGTCTTAGAGATATCACTGAGAAGATGATCAGAGAAGGAAAGCCAGATGAGCACAAGGTTGCTCCGAGAGGCAGGGGCAAGGACTTCGACCCCCAAACAAGGTCATAGCTCCTAGAGCCACCTCCCAGCAAAAGGCGAAAGGTATTGTGATTAATACAGTTGTCAGAGGACCATATCCGACGAGAATTAGTGCAAGAACTATGGAGCAATATGTAAATTTTGCAAAATACTTAGAATTGGGCGAGTGTAATGCTATCAAAGAGAAAATGCCTGTGAAGTGGTGGAGGACAGAGACCGGCGACATCGTCTTCCGTGACACAGATTTCGAGGGAGCAAAAACCCCTAGCATTGTTCCATTGGTGATTACAGCCATCATTGGCCCAGCCACAGTATGGAAAGTCCTTGTGGATTGCAAGAGTAATATAAATATCTTACTCACGAGAGCCCATGACCAGATGAGGCTTTAGGAAAGAGATTTAAAGCCATGTAAAGGCAGAATACGTGGCTTTAATGGATTAACAAATGAACCAGTTGGGATTATTGAATTATCGGTAGAGTTGGGCAAGGGAGCTGCAGGAGAGTACGGAACCTCCCATTCCTTGTGATGGACATAGATTTTATATAACATGCCTTTTTGGGATGATCAGCTTTAGCTGAATTTAGAGCATGCATAGCTCTTTGGTGCTTGCTCTTGAAGTTTCCGATGGAAGGTAGAGTCGGAGTTGTACAAGGAGACCAGGTAGTAGGACAAGCGTGCTACTTAGGGGAAAGGAAAGAAATCCACGACATAAAAACAAGGAGTCTAGAGACAATCCTTCTCATGCCAAGGAGGTGGCAACATAACAAATAATGAAAACATTCCAACCAGGAACGTCCAGCCGCCATCTCGAGGACATTGATCCAAGGGAGAACGAAGAGTCGGGATGTAGAAGGGCGACTCCTAATGAAACAACAGTGGAGATTCCAATCTATAATGATGACTCGACCTAGGTCTTGAAGATCAGATCTCATCTAAACCCTCTCTGGACGAGGGAGTTGACTGAATTTCTCCACGCAAACCTTGACATGCTCGTGTGGACCCATGCTGACATGTGTGGGATATCTCCATCCAACATGAACCACTCGCTTAATATTAACCCGAAGTATGTCCCAATAATACAGAAAAGACGTATGCTCGGCCCGGAGAGATCAACGGCTTTGAAAGTAAAAGTTGAAAGACAAAAGAATAGCGTGTTCATTCGAGGTGCGACCTATCGAGAGTGGATACACAACCCAGTTCTTGTAAAGAAATCTAATGGGAAATGGCGAACATGCATTGACTTTGTGTACCTAAATAAAGCATGCCCAAAGACGACTTGATATTTCCAAGGATCGATCAGCTTGTCGACTCTACAGCTGGACATGAACTTCTCTCTTTCATAGATGCTTATTTGGGATATAACCAGATTGCGATGCATGTTCCGAACCAGGAGCATACCAGTTCACAATGGATCTCGTGTTATATTGCTATGCGGTTATGCCATTTGGATTAAAGAACGCAGGAGCAACATATCAACGGATGGTCAATTGCATGTTCCATGATCAGATCGAAAAAACGTTGGAAGTGTATGTAGATGACATGTTAATGAAATCGGAGCAATCAACCGATCATGCCTGGGACTTGGCAAAGATGTTTAGTGTTCGTTGACGATATGAGATGAAGCTCAGCCCTCTAAAATGCTCTTGTGGCATTGCATCAGATAAATTCTTAGGTTTTATCGTTAGCTCTCGAGGAATCGAAATCAACCCTAAACAGGTAGCGTCTATTAGAGGCATCCAAGAACCTCTAAGGATCAAATATGTTCATAATCTGGATGGAAAGATGGCAGCATAGGGCAGACTTCGACAAGCCTCACACCGCGGAAATGGCCAAAACAGGAAGGATGTAGCTAGGTTATGGTTTATCATCTCCTATTTAGATAAAAAAGTGTACCTAAGTATGGAGCTTAGGTATTATCTATGTGACGACTTCTACTTTTTATGGTTGTTGATGTTGTAGGCGCTCGATTTAAGGTTGGTAATGACCGAGAGGTGATATATCCAGGTGTGATCCAGGTAGGGAGATACCGACCTTGTTTTGGTAGAGAACTTGTAGTTATTCTTGGGACATTCCTCTTGAGATATACCCATCGGTTAGGACGTTCCTTAGCCTAGTCGTTTGTAGGAAATTCATTCTCCACTACGAGTTTGAACGGTTTTAGTTGTAAACCTATATGTCGACATAATATATAATATCTATGCCAACTAGGATTGATACATGTATTTGCGAAAGTGATTTCCACATTTAGACACTAATGATAATATCAAATGATTTTCGCCTATTAAGCATGTTTGACTACCATAAGGAAAAATATCTCTCAAGTCTGCGTTTTCACGGTGTGTGTGTGTCGTATGGTAGCTTCATTTTTAAAAAACATTGCGATTTTTTGCACTAGTATTCATAAAAGAAAAACTCGTTCCATATCATACGGCGTAGTCTTATGAATTACTCTACTTTTTAAAGATATAACTGTTTTAGTTTCTCATGTCAGTCCCATGGCTGACCTGAAAATTATTGTCTTCCACCTAAACTCTGGGTGTTCACATTTTCCACATGGGTAACCTACTAGTTTAGGTTTTACAGATTTAGTCTTGGAGTCATTTTGGAGCAGGTTTTGGATTAAAGCTGGAGCTGTGTCCAGATCATTTTATTTTCTTCTGCCGAGCTTAATTATTTTCCGCTGTGTATGTCTATTTTCCGTTGTATTCTGATATATGTTGTACTATGATGTAAAAGTTATTATTATGATAATGAAATTTTTTTTTGTTCAGTTCCAATGTGTAGGTAACTCTAATCAGACCTAGCCCAAGACAAAGGCAAGCAAGACTAATGTCTAGGGCATCACGGACGCGAGGGGCAACATAAAAAAAATTTCCTGCACTATTTACAAATAGCGGAAACGGAAGCCTCGTGAGCAACCACCAGAAGCTCTTGCTTGCCACCAAAAACTCCAGCGTGCCACGTGGAATGAAAGCCACGACTCCTTTTGGATCCCACGCTCAAACAAATTGCAGCCCCCAATTCTGCCTTAATTTTTACTTTGCAGCGATTGCTTTATTTGGGTTGATGGTGTTGATCTTTGTTGCAGCATTTCCCCAATTGCTTTCGCTGACTTTAAAAGTAGTTTTTTTTTTTAATATTTAATTTAAGTATGGTTGTTGTCATTAATTTTATGCTTATTGTTATAATTCAATAATACGTTTGCTACAGTCATGAAAATAGGTGCCTTCTTGATATAATTCGGGCTAGTTTCATCCATTATAGTTGCTTGCTGTTACAGTGTTATAGATCTAAATATAATTGTTGTAATACTTTTATAAATTGAGTTGATTCGTTCCTTTTTCTAAATGAATAATTTTGCTAAAAATGAACAACACCATTTTCATTCTTTTTATCAATGAATTACATTGATTAGATTGTTTGTTTGTTTGAACGAACTTAATCATGTTTGGTTGCTGTAATTAAGTTTGGAAGAATTAATATGGATGAAACGCTAATATTTTTTAGTAAATAATAATTGTTCTCTGTTTCAATTTGAGACAGGATTTAAAAATAAAACTTCAAGCTTCGAAGATAAGAAGAGAAAACAACGCAAAGATTATGCTATTATGCTGACGTTTTTGTTTTCAATATGTACAACCAATAATTTGTGTTTAATGTTCAACATATGAAGTAGTTTTTGTTTTATTTTCTACATTTGAAAATTTTATTTTGTTTCTGCATTCAAAATGAGAGCTGATTTACAGCACAAGGAGTAACTTGGGTTTAAGTATGTATGGCTCAGCGGAAAGACAAATTAATTTACATACATTGGCTTAACAATGACATCCAATATCTTGAACGTTTTAGGGTCTAAGGAGAAGTAACACACTTCATGTATTATAGTCATATATATCAGCTAATAGCAAATTAGCACATAAGAGTTGAACGTCATAAATAATAAGAATGAACAGGAATGCTCACGCTCTCTGACCTCATCAAGGCTTCTCTGTGAATTAATTGCATAAGATGCCTCTTCTGGATTTACACAGATGATCTAAACTGATAGACATCATGATAGAGAGCAGCATAAAGACTAAAAGCATGTTTGAAGGTCAGACTGACACAAAAAGTAAGAACCCTCGTCTTAAGCCTATGTTACCCATAATCAGTAAGCAACTCAAACAATATAGACGTAGGAGTCGATCTATTCGTAACAATATGTTACAATACCCTACTCTTCTCTACAAAAACCAACCCATCTCTCACAACATCCACAGTCATCACCCCATCCTTCGTTTTCCATTCTTCGATACGAACTATATTACGTAAAAATGCCTAAATACGCCTATACTTGTTGCTATGCGCCACCACAGCAAACCTTCACAACTCCTCCACCTTACTACACCCCACCACCAACTGCATGGTTCTCACTACCGCATAAAGAAAAGACCCCGCCAAAGCCTACACGTGTTCCGCCTCCATCTCATACGTTCTCTCCAACCTCACCAACAAAAAGAAAAGATCCCACCAAAGCCTAGACGTGTGTTGCCACCACCTCGTACATACACTTCACCCTCACCTCATAACATGGTGCCAGCTACACCTCGGCTTGCTATACCACCACCTCCTCGCAATATTGGACCTAACCACACTGTCATCACTGCAGTTTGTGCTTCACTTGGTGCTATCATCTTCATAGCATTTAATTATTGCAGCAGCTCTATGCTACTTTATCAGGAGGAAGAAAAGGATGGTACACGAAAACAGTGTATGACACAGGCCATGTCCATGTACATGAGACTGTGATTCCACAGCCACATGGTGAAAAAATTGCAGCTATTACGACTGAAGAAGATATCAATGTCCAAGGAAATATGAAGAAGGATGAGGTTGATGTTCATGTTGATTCAAGCAAAAAAACTTGACCTTTCTAGCACGAATGTTTGTTCATGTCTGTGATTAATACGTTGTTTGAGTTGTAATTGATATTTTAAATCAATTTGTTTGAATACAGTTGGAATCAGTGGTTGATGTAGTTGCTTGTAGAACATGTTTCAATTGTTCAGGATAGGATACATGTTCTGCTTTTGCTTCAAAGGCTGCAATTTAACAATATCTTTGTATTGGCCAACACCAAGACTGTAGAGAATAGCCAGATCAATGATTCTACTGGCTGCAGACACAAGCCTCCGCTGATACATTGGTATACAAGAGTGTTAACATGATTTAAGAGAAGGAACAGAAATTGGTGAACTGGATAAAAATTGTAACAAAATAAGAGGAATCAGATATTTGTGCCAGAAACAAAAAAATAGAAATAGTATTTGTCTTTGTTGGGTTATCATAAAGGGACCAAATTTAAGTACAAGAGTCTGCAAATACTTCAAGAGAATTGCCATGGGAACAAGAATTTCTTTCAAAAGATATATCCACCTTGTTGTCCTCTAATCCAAACTCGAGACGGGTAAAAATATGGAACACCAAAGGAAATGAAATAATACACTCCATTCCTACAAAATATATGTTTTGTGCGTAATGCGTTGTGTCCGGTGATGGAAAGAGTCTATGTAGCCATTTGTTGCTAAGAATGATGAGGATTTGGAAGACGGAATCTCAAAAGATCTTGTTGCCTGCGTTTTCTACCAAGTCATCCATATAGATGTTCGCAGAGGTAATCTTCATGGCTCACAAATACTCTGTAAAAATACATTCGCAAATTCAGCATCTAAATGAACTAGCTATATTGTAACATGTTCACGACTTTACCCAAAATAGCCTGTTTATCAACTGAGCCAGAGCAAATTTCACCAGGCCTATCTTGAGCTAAGTTGCAAATGTAGATCATATACTTGAATTCTTATAACCCATTAAATCACAACTCCCTAACTTTTTGGTTTCTTTGTATATGAACGATTCAGAACGAGCTTCCAAACATCTTTCTCTCCAATATCACCACATCTCCACTCTTTTACAGAACTATTGTTATATTACTTGCCCTAACAGGTGCTTCCTCCGAGTGCTTCTGGTAACATTTTACATCTCTTTATATTATGTTACTAACCTTATTTTTCAAAATCATTATATCATTGGTCTCAGAATCCGGTCCATCAACCAGCTAAGTCACTGGCTCCTATTAACATGTGTGTAACGACCTAACAAGAAAATAAAAAATATTCTTATAGTAAAAGCACTTCCCGCCTTTTAGAAAAAATAACCAAGTAGTGATTAATGAGAAGGATAAAGCTATGTCTCTTAAAACTTTCTCAAACATGTCTAGAATTTATCGTCAAAAATCTTGAAATTTTACGATTTAAATCCGTTTCAGGTTGAATCTGTCCTTTTACGATTTGATTTATATTTCAGTTCAAACTCAGTTAAACTGCAACTGAGAAAACAAATTAGTTCATATTGTTGTATTCAATATACTTATTTGGAACAAGAATTCTTATTTCAATGTTTTTAAGCAAATTAAAAATGGAACAAGAGAGGATATTGAATTTTATGGGCAGATGTGGAAGTTTAACTTCAAACATCAAGATTAATTTCAAAGCGCATACAAACCTGAAAGCATGGACCTGAATCTATGACCTTTAATTTGAATCTTGCTTCAATTTAAAGTCTGAACATTACAATTTATGAGTTGAATCTCATTTCGAAAACCTTCATGATTATAAAAACCTTAAAATCTCAAGATTTGAATAACATTTCAGGCTGAATCTAAGATTCAATTCTCTGATTCACATTTAAAATGTAATTCAAATCACATCTGAAGTTGTTCTTTCAATGGTCAGATTACTATATAAAAGAATAGGAAAAATGTTAGAACCCATAATTGAAACATTATAATTTCGAAAAAATGTTAGAAGAAAAGAAGAGGGAATAGGAGGGCTGGGGAGCATGCTTTAGGTTCAAATTGCATAAGATCGGACATCAAAATCAAATTCAATATAATAAACAATTACTACAGATAGAAGAAAAGATGTTTTACATATGTAAATATCATTGAAGCCCACATAGACAGGAAATTTAGCATGTGAATATACAGGCATAAAATATTGATACTTAAAATTCACAATTCATGATTTAAATCCAAATTCAATCTTATGTTTTACAATTTATGATGTAAACCTGGTTTTGTAAAGCTTGATGGTGAACTAGAGTACATCTATTGGTGCGCCAAAAAAAAAAACACAGCAAGGTCTGGAATAAGAAGAAAGGAAATACACCGTTGATAGAACATACAAAGTTTCAACAATAAAACACAGCAAGGTCTGGAATCAACTTACCAATTCAAGTACACTTTCATGTTGTGATAGCCTCGTCCAGTGATTCAAAATCATTTTCTTCGTCAAAATCGGAAGTGCGTAATCGGAAAGGAAAACGAAAGAGATTAGGTTATTGGAGAGTTGGGGATAATATTAAAAAAAGTGCGGGAAAAAAAAGGAAAAAATAGTGGTATCCGTCCATTTAGTCCCACATCGCAGATACTAGAATTGCCAAGAGGACGCACTAGTACAAATCGACCGGTAAGCAGAAGGATTGAGGCATGATCCTTCAGGCAGCAAACGGGATATGATGAGTGGTAACAGCTCGCAAATCTTTTGCGAGATGGGTGTCCGCCTATGCCTGTTACGACAATGGGCCACCCTATTTCTTTACCGATCTGATCCCCAAATTAATTCATTCAATTCAAATGTTTTCTCCTTTTGGGCAAATTAAGCTCCATTTTCTTTTGTCTTTTCGGAAAGGTTTTGTCTGTTCACACTTACATTAAAGCAACTTACTTAAGCCACTTAAATCCAAAAAAAGATTATTGGTGAAAGAGTTTTACTACTATGACAAAAGCAATTTTTTGTTAAAATGCCAGAGTAGTGCAATCTAGGGAATTAGAGGAATTCAGAAAAGATAATATGATAATTTAATATGTGGTCTTTTTATCGGTTTTCCACCAACCTTTTCGTCGTTTTATCAGTTTTCCTTATGACATCTCTATCATCCCTCCACTTTTCTCATTTTTTGAATTAATGTCTAAAACACGAAATATAAATTATACGAAACTTCGCCTTAGCGTTCAAACTATCTAACAACTTTACCTTTTAGTATTAGTGGTCGATCGGTCTGAAAGTAAAGATGTAAGTAAGATCTTTTTTGACTGCTTTTGATCAAATCATTGATTTATTTTGTGTGCGAACTCTAAATATGCAAGTTGTACGGGTTCTAATAATTTCATTAAATTGATTATTGTTGTATAAAGGATGCTGTTATAGTGATGATGTCATTATAACTAGCATTAATTAATTAATTAATTAATTTTTACTTAATTATTGTTTATTAAAATTTGGGTTGTTATAGTGATGATGTCATTATAACTAGCATTCCTTTCCAGTGAGTTGAGAGATCAACGGGGTTGGTTGAGAGTGTATTTTCATTTTAGAGCAAGTCCATTGAATTCTTTTTCGATCTTATTTTACAAGATTGTACCCTTCGCTCCCAGTTGCATTTCTATTCTCATTTTTAGGAAGGAGTCAACTTTATCACATTGTCTTTTATGAGTTTAAATCAGAGTTGGCCACATTAGGAAAGGGTTGATGCTCCATTCATCGGAGTCATAAGTGCTCATTAGCTTCCTTTTGTATTCTATAATGAACAGTGCCTTCAATCTTTACACCTGTTGTTCATAGTCTTGAGTGTCTTTCGTGTCTTAATATCGGAAAGTTGATTCAATAAAATTTGATTCAAACGACTCTTATTCAGACCCAACCGCATCCTTGGGAAGATTAGTTGGAATTGGAAGTAATATGGCGTATACATGATGGGATAAGTCATTTAAACCTTACTTTTGCAAACAGAAGTAGTTCAACAAAGTCGGACGTTCGGGCCCACCTTTAGAGTCAAAAAACGTTAATGAATTTATTCGTTAATAGTTCGAACAAGCAATGCAAAGCCAAATTGTTAAAATCTTATGTTAGCTCAAAGTATATGCTTTATGCTTATATAAAGCCAAATCTCTAATTCGAGTGCAAGTTGTCAGGCTCAAAGTTTGGGTCAAAGCCCCTCTTGGAGAGAGGCGAAGCAATCTTTCGAAGCGACACATTTGGAAATAAGTATGAGTAGGACTGCCTCAACACTAGTAAGCGAAACGATTTCGAGATTTATAAATGCGATAAACTTTGCCAATAATAGTAGAACGACGCCACCTCTTTGAAACCATGAAAGAGATAAGCTTTCGATTTGACTTCAACTACCTTTGTCTTAGAGAGACAAAATCACTTTTGTGAATTAATTATAAGTGACACCATCCTTTTGGCGAACACGAGGCGAGGCGGCTTTCACATCAGTTTGAAGGCCCCACTTCTTCTTAGAAGGTGATACAATTTGCTGCTTAATGGTTTTGTTGTTGAAATGCGTTCAATTGCTTGCTGTAAATTAACAGGTAATTTTGATTTTGTGCATTTTCATATTGTTGTTATCATACGTCCCTATGCTATGAAAGCTTATCACACTAAATTGCCTTGAATTTTTTCTTTTTCTTTTTTTGTTCGCTCCCCTCTACTCTTATGTCGTACTTCATGTTGGAAATGAATGAGCAAGTGGAATTTTGGAAGAAGAGGGGAAAGCAATCTAAGTCCCACATTATGAAATATGAGTACCTACTTCTCTATAAGCTTATATAAATAAAGGAGAAGAGGGCTTTTTAATGGTGTGGCAAAGCCAAGTCACAATATTATATGGGCCTAGTACCTGGGGGTTTTGGAGTCCATGACATAATATTATATTGATGTCAACTTGGGCTTAGTGCATTGGGACTCTTGGAGTCCATTGCACAATATTATATTGATGTCAACTTGGCTTAGTGCTTTGGGACTCTTGGGGTCCATGGCACAATATTATAGTAGTGTCAAAGATTGGGCTTTATGCCTTGCGACTCTTGGGGTCTCATGGTTAAATAGGCCGATGCTTGCAGCTTGGGTCTGTTGCATTGAAACGAGTTACTTGATCACTTTCGATCTGTCATGTCCATTCAACTGAATGGATACAACCGTTTCAATTTTAAATGCGAACGCACATTCAATTTGCTACTTCTTCTTCAAAGTAATCCTCTATTCAAGTTTCTATAATCTACTTCAGTTCGTCGGAGCTTCATTTGTTGACATTGCACTACGGGGTTGGTCCGTTTTATCCTGAGAAACAAATTGCTATCACATCAATCAGTGCATACGATGGCAATATTGTTTCAAGGAAACAAAATCATTTCTGGACTTGGACATTACTGAAATATTATTTTTCTAGTCTGTTGGAGACAGTTCTGTACCGCTCCAATCTAGTGCACAATCGGTCTCGTTTACTGTCATTGCTATAATCATAGTTTAACTTGACAATTGTGACATTATTGAGTAACATTGATAGTTGTTACTGTCTATTTGCGATACAATCGTGTATTGACAAAAAGATCCAACTTTATAATACAATCGCGTATTGACAAAAAGATCTAACTTTGTAATACAATCATGTATTGACAAAACTTCTAACATTCTTGAAACAATATTGATTGTTGCAGACGACAATAAGCTATGTCGCAAAATGGCAACAATAATTTTACACCGACACAGATGGTAGCCAACGCTCTGATTGCGCCAGTGGTTCCAACAATGACTCTGTCTCATGGAGAAAGGCCGGAGAAGTTCAACGTCATTAATTTTAAGCGTTGATAACATAAAAATGTTGCTTTATCTAACAACATTGGGATTTGCCAAATTTCTGACCAAATATGTTCCTAAAAGATCAAAATCAAATTTGGCTAAAATCTCAAAAAGGGCATTGCTGATATGAATTTATATGTAGTAATATCAGAATGCAGCCTGGAAAGGAACTAACTTTAAATGATGTTCTCTATATTCCAGAAATTTGTAAGAACCTGATTTCAAGATCATTGCTCAGCAAACATCGATTCAAATTAATCCTTGAAGCTGAGAATGAAGTGTATGTCGAAAGAGGATATGTGTGTGAGGTTCGTTTAAGAAAAAATGTAATCACTATTGTACCACACGCTGATATGGATAAAAGTGAATCTTTTGTTTATATTGTTGACTCTTCCAACATGTGGCATTCTAGATTAGGGGATGTAAACTTTGATACATTGCACAAATTGATTAATCTAGACACCAATTATAAATGTCAAATTTGTGCAGAAGCAAAATTAACAAGAAACTTGTTTCATCATGTTGAACGAGAAACAGAACCGCTAGATATAATACATACAAATGTATGTGATTTGATGTGTTTAAACAATACCAAGTGGAAGTTGAGAATTAACTCAACAAGAAAATCAATGCTTTAAGAATTGATAGAGGAGGAGAATATGTATTCCCTTTTGAAGAATTTTGCGCTGAACATGGTATTTTACACCAAATTACAGCACCATATTCACCTCAGTCCAACGGTATAGCCGAACGAAAAATAAAACTTTTAAGAAATGATGAATGCTTTATTCTGGCTTGCCAGATAACTTTTAGGGAGAAACTATTCTTTTGGGAAATCATATTTTAAATAAAATACCCCGAAAGAAAACATATATATCTCCTTATGAACTTTGGAAAAACAGACCACCATCCTACAAATACTTAAAAGTGTGAGGGTGTCTTGCCAAGGTAGAGGTACCAAAACCAAAGAATGTCAAAAATAGTTGATTGTGTATTCGTTAGATATGCACAAAACAGTGCCGCATATCGATTTTTGCTGCATAAATCGATAATTGATGATATTCATGAAAATACCATCATTGAGTCGATAAACACTAGATTTTTCGAACATATATTCCCCTTGAATTAGGTTGCTAAAAATCATACACCTAAGAGACCAAGGGAAGATGAAGTTGCTAATTCTCTTGAGGATGTTGAACAAAATAATACTCAGCAACGTTGTGCTGAGCAGCAAGTGGAAGAACCAAGAAAAAGTAAAAGGTCAAGGACCTTAAAAACATTTGGATCAAACTTCTATACCTTTATGGTAGAAGATGACCCATTGAAATACAAACAAGCTATGTCTTACAGCGATGCCTCTTATTGAAAAGAGGCGATTAACAATTAGGTTGAATCCATTATGTCCAATCATACATGAGAATTGGTTGATTTACCTTAAGGATGAAGGACCTTAGGTAATAAATGGATATTTAAAAAGAAATTGAAACCTAGTGGTTCAATAGACAAGTACAAAGCTCGTAGTCCAAGGATCTAGATAAAAGGAAGACCTGGACGATTTTGATACATATTCACTAGTAACATGGATAAGATAGCTTATGGCATCCATACGTGACTTAAAAATATATCAAATAGATTTTAATACTGCATTCTTGAATGGTGAACTAGAGGGATAAATCTATATGAACCTGAAGGATTTTTGAGCTCATGAAATGAGAATAAAATTTGCAAACTGGTAAAATATCTTTATGGCCATAAGTAAGCTCCAAAACAGTGGCATTTGAAGTTTGATAAAGCTATGTTATCAAATGGATTCACGATAAATGAATCAAATAAATGTGTGTATATAAAACACACACATATTGGATATGTCATTGTTGGTCTCTATGTTGATGACCTATTGATCCTAGGCAATAACAAGGCCATAATAAGATTTACAAAGGATAAGCTATCCTCTAGACTCAATTTGAAAGACCTAGGACTAGTGTAACAACCCGTATTTTTATAACGTGTTAAAATCATAAATCAAGGCAGAATTAAATTTTAAAATAAGAATCAGGGGAAACGGATTGCGCTGTTACGTTTGTCTCGAAATTCTGCTTGGAAACGTCCGAGTTTTCGAAAAACGGAGTCCGTATGAGGGAGATATGACCCTCGGAAGTTTCAGGAATTTTCAAAATCGAAAACAGCTTGAAATTCGAATTCTCTCCTTATGCTGCTTCTGGAATAATTGAAATAAATAAATTAAAATAAAACATGAAGACTGCTCTTGAAGACTACGACTAGGAATTGAAAACTGGAGATTCAAATCAGGATTAGAACTTTAAGAAAAGGATCAAAGGCTAGTTCAGCGGCTTCGGGCAACGTCGTGCAAATCCTAGCAAAATTATCACAACGCTATTTGACTATCCTTTCTCCGATCAATGTAAGTCCGTTACTTTTTAGATTTGAACGTCTAGATCTATTTGTGGCATGCAATTGAATGGATATAAGAATATGCCTAATCCTTTCGCTTGAATCAATGCTTGTATATGCCTCTGGATCTGATTCTCGATTATGACGTTGAAACTATTGTTAATAGCCTATGCCTATGCCTATGACTGTGAACATGAGACTATGCCTATGACTGAACATAAGACTATGCCTATGCCTATGACTGTGAACATAAGACTATGCCTATGCCTAAGACCGTGAACATAAAACTATTGCCTATGACTATGACAAGGACAATTGTGGCTAATCACCTATGACTCATGACTATGAGATTACTGCCTATGATTATAAGACTATTATCCATGACTATTGTGTTTAATCGCCCATGATTCATAACTATGAAACCATGACTATGACTATTGAGGTTAATTGCCTATGACTAGTATGGTTAGTTGCTTATGCCCATAACACTATAGTTGTAAATCATGTTGTACACCGAATTGACATTATGTTAGACCAAATCACCTATGCCTATTCCCTAAATTGTGTTGATCTTTTATTTATGATGTAGCTTGTCTAGTTTATTCGTATTCACTCTTATGTACATCAAACTTATTGGAACAATTATCTTTGTAATTGGTTCGCTTTCGCATGCCTATTCTTTTATGTCAAATTCTCGTGCTTATCCCCTGATCCTTTTGCTAGTTTCATTTCATAAGTACTTAGAAACTTGTGAAATCATGTTATACGTATGACTACGACGGGGGAATTTGGGCGTTGCTTAATTTATATAATTTGGAATAATAAATATGTTGATATAAATCCGAATTGGCTATAATAGTAAATATTACATGTATATTAGACTTGGGCGTATAATGGTAAATTGTTAATTGGCCGCAAACCACGTAGTTGGCATGTGAGTCTAGTTTTGGCATAAATTGTAAACTAGAATATTAAATCTAGTTCTAACATGAATTGAAAAATTGGATATTTAATCTAAGTTGGGCCAAAAATGTAAATAAGAACATTAAGTCTAGATTAGGCTTAACAACTTATTTGGAACGCCAAATATGTGGCATAGTGATTTTGGGCATAACTATTATGGGAATTTTGGGAAGGTAGGTTATACCCTATTCTGATTAATAACTTGAAATTACATGTAATTGTCATGTTTAGCATAACCATGGTTAGTGACACTTAATTTGGTATAATCTCATAAACATGGTTTAGAGGGAAAGTGGGCCATAATAATAAATGTTGACAATGTACAATAAAAGAGTAATTATGGCATAAGTAAATTAGTAATAATTTACAAGAAGAATTTGTCCTAAATGAGAAATATATACATTGTAGAAAATACGAATATGCCTAACCTGAGGTTTGATTGAGTTACGGTATAAGACTGCCCGGAACCGCCCGACGAATGCAGCAACCTTAACAATACCTATCTAATGTGGGTGGTTAGAGCATTAAGCCCAAAAAGGACTCGAGGTTAGACTGAGTTGCGGTGTAAATCTACCCAGAACCGACCGACACATCCAGTGATCGCAACAATATCTGTCTAATGTGAGTGGTTGGTGCTTTAAATGAATAATTTAAAGCTAAGAAACAATTAAGCTAGAAAAGTAGGTGAGGTTAAGTAAAATACACTTAGCCAATTTAACATGTTTACTAGACCAGAAGGTGGAGTTAAGTAAACTTAGAACACTTAGCCATCGTGGTGTGCCGAATGAACAAGGTTAAGTTAAAATAGGGAGGGACAATACTTAACCATTAGAACATGTGAATTAAACAGATGTTAGGGTTAAGTTAACTAAGAGAACACTTAACTGCTTTAACATGTTAGCTAAACAAAAAGGGCAAGGTTAAGTAAAAGGGAACACTTAGCCAATACAAGGTGAAGGGGTGGGGTTAAGTAATAAGAAATACTTTACAAATATAACTTGATTTGTGGTAGGGTTAGGTCAACATGAACTACTGATAACACTTAATCAGTTTATCATGACAAATGAACGGGTTAAGATAACTTGAATTGACTAATGACACTTAACCAATCCAACTTGACGAGAAAGAGAACTAAGTAGTAAACCTTAGTTAAATGACTAAGTTGTAAACCTTAGTAAAGAAAACGACGGTTCTGGGGCTAAGTATTAAATCTTAGTTAAGGGAACTAAGTAGTAAACCTTAGTACGACACGAGAAGGAGCGAACGTCCATCTGATCTTAAAGAAGGCTCCAACAAACCGGGTTACGAAGCATGCGGCTTCAAGGGGACGTGAGGGTACTCTTGGTATCCCTCTGTGAGGCTGCATATGATCCGCCTGGGTTTACAAAGGTTAAGGTCTGCGTTAGAAGAATCAAGGGTATGCCTTTGGTTGCAATAAGGCCACCTAAAGACTAGGATGGACAAGCGTGATTCGGCGAGACCAGTAGCCCTGTGATAGCGACTCGTCGTCTATCTACCATCTTGAGTAAATCGAGATACATGAAGCGGAAAGGCGGAGAACTCCAACAGACCATATACTTGCTATCTAGTTATGGGTGCAGATGGCCATAGGTTAGTGGGGGAATAGAGGGCCTGCGTATAGTTCTCATTTTTCAAGGTGTGCCTTCCATTAGTTGAGAGAGGGGTCAAGTGGGACCATAGCCACTGGAAAAACAGACCTTAGCATATGCATCGGCAGATATCTGAAAGCTCCGGACCGAGTTCCGTGTTTCTTGATTTGCCCTGCCACCGGACTCGGGTCGCATATATAGAGGACATGTGCATCTAGACAGCAATAACAATCCATGACACATACGTGGGGAAAGTCTAGGAACATATACTGCCCTAGGTATTGTGTCCTAGAGTAGGGGCGTCGTTCGATAGGTAGCATAATCCCTAGTTGGAACTAGGTCGTGTAAACCCTAAAATCCGAGAAGCATTAGATAAGTCGCGTAAATCCAAGTTAAATCTAGGAAGCACTCAATAGAAAAAGCCTAGGTTAGACCTAGGTAATAAATGACAAATGTACACTTGAGACAAACAATTTTTTTGGGAATTGGGATCACGTATCTGTTCTTGTCAGTTTATACGGATTACTAGTCAGGTGGTGCAGGGATATAAAAATTAGAATAACAAGGTAGTGGCGAAGCAGAGAACGTATAGAAGTGCATCCAGTTTATCTTACCTTATCATATCTTGTGCTAAACTTATGATTCCCGTCATCATGGTGTAGTCTTATATACAGTTAATTCATGCCATGTTGCTTTTACCTGTTCACATGCTGAAAGTTACTGCACTTACCAAACTTCATGTCTGACTCTGTTTTCTTTCGCTTTCTTGTCTTTCGTTTCCCTCCCCTCCTCGGTTCGTAGGGAGGGAATATTACTACTTAGCCCAGTTTTCTTTCCAAGCTGATGGTTAGTCAAAGTTCTGCTTGGATTCTCTTTTCCATTGCTATGGCTGGCTCACGCTACATTGGGGAATATAAATGTATTTTTATGCTTCTTTATTTTGTAAGGCCGATATCCTGGCATTGGAAATTAATTGTTGTACAAAATATTTTATCAATAAAGTAAAGTTCTATTTTCCGCTGTTTTAAATTTTGTCTGTCTTGTAATTTATCTATATCTTTTACCTATAACTCTCCACCGAAGTTAAGGCATTCCCTTTGTGAGTGACCTTAAAGGATGTGGGGTGTTACACGTGGTATCAGAGCTGAAGGTTACCAGATCAGATAAAAAAATTTGAAAAGTTATTTTCAAAACGGTTTTTAAAAGAAGCATTTTCAAAAGAAAAGTTTTGTTTTAATGGCATATTCCTCAAAAGCCATATGCACTATCTTCTGATCCTTTGTTTGAATTCTTGTCCCCTTCTTTCTTGATTCTTAGGGGCTCCTGGCTTTCTGGGAGGTAACCTCATCACGGCACGATTCCATAGGCTTGATAAGACTACGATACCTATAGAAGGGCAAAGTAGTGCCCGACTCCCATCTATAGCCATAGTAGTTTCACCTGTAGCTAGTTTTGGAGGGTTTTCCGTGCGATGGAGGCAGCTTTTGAGAAACTTGTCAATATGATTTCACAGGGATGGTAAAGAAGAGGATGAGGGAGCTTGGCTAGGGAGTTCAACACAAGGATGAGAAATTTGTGGATATAAACTCGACTCACGAAGAAAGAAGGAATTATAAAACCTAAGACGAGAGGAAGTATCTTTTCCATGGTATGATAGGACATATAATTAAGGACAAGGGCAAGGACGAGGGACAGGATTTTCAGAAGGGAGAGTGCATACTTCCACCATCAGAATACCTGGGAGAGAGATAGTAAAAGTATCTGTTGGAAAAGTTTAGCTTCTCGTTTTGATCAACCAATTAGTACTCTTTTGATCTTAGCGCTTTGCATTTGTTCATATCTGCTTCCATACTTGAATCTCTGCACCTTAGTACTTGTATAGTAGAAGATCCCATTAGTGTCTCAAATCCAATTGGTGGTTCGGCCCGTTTACCTTTGGTTTGTAAGGATTTGAGAATAACTATATTAAGTGTTGAGTCTAAGAGTAATGCTTATGTTTTTGGTTCCATGGGCTATGAGTTGATTCTAGGCGTGGGTCAGTTGGCTAGTAACTCTGAAAGGAGGGTAGGTAGACTTTTGACTTGCCTTGGAATAACCTCGAGATTCCATGTAAAGAATCAGTTAAGCTTAGCTAGCTAGAATCACTTAATACATTTATCGACGATTTGCAATCCGTTAGGGTGATCCATGAGTACGCAGATATTTTTGATTAGGTTAGGAGTTTACCCGTAAGACGCGGGATAGACTTCCACATGTATCCAGTTGACAGTGAAAAACCAATTATCCGGTCAACGGTAGTTTTGGGAATGGAGGTCAAGAAGCTTCGCAATCATAAAGATTAATTAAATACGGTATAGAATAGTGAAGATTAAGAAGATGTGACTTAGAAGACTGAAGACTAGATACACGCATCATACCCTTTTTCTTAAGGGTACATCTTTGATTTCTTTTTTCTAGGAATTTTGTACATACCTCCTAGCTTTTAAGGTATATCCACTAGGGCGTATCATCGATCTTTAGGGAGAAGCCAATGGATATAAACATGTATTTGAAACATGTTATGATTGATGGTTGCAAATGGTTTCTCGTGGATGCATATACACACCATAGGCGTTAGAACGACTCAGTCACTTTCATATTTCATTAGCATATATGTGTTTGCTTAACGGATTTAACTGAATATGTTATCATATGGATATTGCATATGGATGAATGGATATGCACACATGTAGTATTTACATAACTAGATATGCTTGCATACATTATTGGATGCATTGCACTGACATAATTCGCATTAAGGAGGTCAACTGAATCAGTAGACCGCCTGATTTTTGCATTAGATAAAGACATATACACACACTATGCATATGAACATGAAAGCATTAGAAATCTTTTTAAGGACAATAAATGCCTGTGATTGAATGGTTGAGTAGACGGGTGATTGGATGGTAGGATACATTCTTCCTAACTTGAAGATTTAAGGGACGAAATCCTTTTAAGAGGGGGAGAATGTAACACCCCGTATTTTTATAACATGTTAAAACCATAAATCAAGGCAAAATTAAATTTTAAAATAAGAATCAGAGGAAACGGTTTGTGCCATTGCGTTCGTCTCGAAATTCTGCTTGGAAACGAGTTCGAGTTTTCAAAAAACGGAGTCCGTATGAGGGAGATATGACCCTCCGAAGTTTCTGGAATTTCCAAAATCGAAAACAGCTCGAAATTCGAATTCGAAATTCAAATTCAAACGCCAGCACAGACTGGGTGGGAATTTTCCCGCCCAGGACCAGGTCGACCTGGGGGTCGACATTATGGTCGACCTCCCAGGGACCAGGTCGACCCTATGGTCGACCTGGGGGTCGACCTAGTGCCAGAACCCAGTTCTGAGCCTGGGTTCATTCTGATGTATCTGATCAAGTTTTCAGTCTAGATTCGTCTGCCTAATCCTATATAAACAGCCCCCTAGCCTCATTCTGTTTACACCATTTCATTCTCTCCTTATGCTGCTTCTGGAATAATTGAAATAAATAAATTAAAATAAAACATGAAGACTGTTCTTGAAGACTACGGCTAGGAATTGCAAATTGGAGATTCAAATCAGGATTAGAGCTTTAAGAAAAGGATCAAAGGCTAGTTCAGTGGCTTCGGGCAACGTCGTGCCAATCCTAGCAAAATTATCACAACGCTATTTGATTATCCTTTCTTCGATCAATGTAAGTTAGTTACTTTTTGGATTTGAACGTCTAGATCTATTTGTGGCATGTAATTGAATGGATATAAGAATATGCCTAATCCTTTCGCTTGAATCGATGCTTGTATATGCCTCTGGATCTGATTCTCGATTATGACGTTGAAACTATTGTTAAAAGCCTATGCCTATGACTGTGAACATGAGACTATGCCTATGCCTATGACCGAAGATAAGACTATGCCTATGATTGTGAACATAAGACTATGCCTATGCCTAAGACCGTGAACAAAAAACTATTGCCTATGACAAGGAAAATTGTGGCTAATCACCTATGACTCATGACTATGAGATTACTGCCTATGATTATAAGACTATTATCCATGACTATTGTGTTTAATTGCCCATGATTCATAACTATGAAACCATGACTATGACTATTGAGGTTAATTGCCTATGACTAGTATGGTTAGTTGCTTATGCCCATAACACTATAGTTGTAAATCATGTTGTACACCGAATTGGCATTATGTTAGACCAAATCACCTATGCCTATTCCCTAAATTGTGTTGATCTTGTATTTATGATGTAGCTTGTCTAGTTTATTCCTATTCACTGTTATGTACATCAAACTTATTGGAACAATTATCTTTGTAATTGGTTCGCTTTTGCATGCCTATTCTTTTATGTCAAATTCTCTTGCTTATCCCCTGATCCTTTTTCTAGTTTCATTTCATAAGTACTTAGAAACTTGTGAAATCATGTTATACGTATGACTATGGCGGGGTAATTTGGACGTAGCTTAATTTATATAATTTGGCATAATAAATATGTTGATATAAATCCGAATTGGCTATAATAGTAAATATTACATGCATATTAGACTTTGGCGTATAATGGAAAATTGTTAATTGGCCGCAAACCATGCAGTTGGCATGTGAGTCTAGTTTTGGCATAAATTGTAAACTAGAATATTAAATCTAGTTCTAACATGAATTGAAAAATTGGATATTTAATCTAAGTTGGGCCAAAAATGTAAATAAGAACATTAAGTCTAGATTAGGCTTAACAACTTATTTGGAACGCCAAATATGTGGCATAGTGATTTTGGGCATAACTATTATGGCAAGTTTAGGAAGGTAGGTTATAACCTATTCTGATTAATAACTTGAAATTACATGTAATTGTCATGTTTAGCATAACCATGGTTAGTGACACTTAATTTGGTATAATCTTATAAACATGGTTTAGAGGGAAAGTGGGCCAAAATAATAAATGTTGACAATGTACAATAAAAGAGTAACTATGGCATAAGTAAATTAGTAATAATTTACAAGAAGAATTTGTCCTAAATGAGAAATATGTACATTGTAGAAAATACGAATATGCCTAACCCGAGGTTAGATTGAGTTACGGTATAAGACTGCCCGGAACCGCCCGACAAATCCAGCAAACATAACAATACCTATCTAATGTGGGTGGTTAGAGCATTGAGCCCGAAAAGGACCCGAGGTTAGACTGAGTTGCGGTGTAAATCTGCCCGGAACCGACCGGCACATCCAGTGACCGCAACAATATCTGTCTAATATGAGTGGTTGGTGCTTTAAATGAATAATTTAAAGCTAAGAAACAATTAAGCTAGACAAGTGGGTGAGGTTAAGTAAAATACACTTAGCCAATTTAACATGTTTACTAGACTAGAAGGTGTAGTTAAGTAAACTTAGAACACTTAGCCATCGTGGTGTGCCGAATGAACAAGGTTAAGTTAAAACAGGAAGGGACAATACTTAACCATTAGAACATGTGAATTAAACAGATGTTAGGGTTAGGTTAACTAAGAGAACACTTAACCGCTTTAGCATGTTAGCTAAACATAAATGGCAGGGTTAAATGAAAGGGAACACTTAGCCAATACAAGGTGAAGGGGTGGGGTTAAGTAATAAGAAATACTTAACCAATATAACTTGATTTGTGGCAGGGTTAAGTCAACATGAACTACTGATAACACTTAATCAGTTTATCATGACAAATGAATCGGTTAAGATAACTTGAATTGACTAATGACACTTAACCAATCCAACTTGACGAGAAAGAGAACTAAGTAGTAAACCTTAGTTAAAAGGACTAAGTTGTACACCTTAGTGAAGAAAACGACGGTTCGGGGACTAAGTAGTAAACCTTAGTTAAGGGAACTAAGTAGTAAACCTTAGTACGACACGAGAAGGAGCGAACGTCCATCTAATCTTAAAGAAGGCTCCAACAAATTGGGTTACGAAGCATGCAGCTTCAAGGGGACGTAAGGGTACTCTTGGTATCCCTCTGTGAGGCTGCAGATGATCCGCCTGGGCTCACAGAGGTTAAGATCTGCGTTAGAAGAACCAAGGGTATGCCTTGGTTGCAATAAGGCAACCTAAAGACTAGGATGGACCTGCGTGATTCGGCTAGACCAGTAGCCCTGTGATAGCGACTCATCGTTTATCTACCATCTTGAGTCAATCGAGATACGTGAAGCGGAATGGCGGAGAACTTCAACAGACCATATACTTGCTATCTAGTTATGGGTGCGGATGACCATAAGTTACTAGGGCATATAGGGCCTGCGTATAGTTCTCATTTTTCAAGGTGTGCCTTTCATTTGTTTGGGAGGGGTCAGGTGGGACCATAGCTCACTGGAAAAACAGACCTTTGCATCTGCATCAGTAGATATCTGAAAGCTCCCGACCGAGTTCCGTGTTTCTTGATTTGCCCTGCCACGAGACTCGGGTCGCATATATAGAGAACATGTGCATCTAGACAGCAATAACGATCCACGACACATACGTGGGGAAAGTCTAGGAACATATACCGCCCTTGGTATTGTGTCCTAGAGTAGGGGTGTCGTTCGATGGGTAGCATAATCCCTAGTTGGAACTAGGTCGCGTAAACCCTAAAATCCGAGAAGCATTAGGTAAGTCGCGTCAATCCTAGTTAAATCTAGGAAGCACTCGATAGAAAAACCCTAGGTTAAACCTAGGTAATAAATGAAAAATTTACACTTGAGACAAACAAAAATTATGGGAATTGGGATCACATATCCGTTCTTGTCAGTTTATACGGATTACTAGTCAGGTGGTGCAAGGATATAAAAATTAGAATAACAAGGTAGTGGCGAAGCAGAGAACGTATAGAAGTGCATCCAGTTTATCTTACCTTATCATATCTTGTGCTAACCTTATTATTCCCGTCATCATGGTGTAGTCTTGTATACAGTTAATTCATGTCATGTTGCTTTTACCTGTTCACATGATGAAAGTTACTGAACTTACCAGACTTTATGTCTGACTCTGTTTTCTTTCGTTTTCTTGTCTTCCGTCCCCCCCCGGTTCGTAGGGAGGGAATATTACTACTTAGCCCAGTTTCCTTTCCAAGCCGATGGTTAGTCGATGTTCTGCTTGGATTCTCTTTTCCATTGCTATGGCTGGCTCACGCTACATTGGGGAATATAAATGAATTTTTATGCTTCTTTATTTTGTAAGACAGATATCCTGGCATTGGAAAATAATTGTTGTACAAACTATTTTATCAATAAAGTAAAGTTCTATTTTCCGCTGTTTTAAATTTTGTCTGTCTTTTAATTTATCTGTATCTTTTACCTATAACTCTCCACCGAAGTTAAGGCATTCCCTTTGTGAGTGACCTTAACGGATGTGGGGTGTTACAATTGGCTGATGTGACATTAGGTGTAAAAATTCTGAGAACACCACAGGGATATGCATCACCAAAATACTTTAAAAATTCAAGCGATACAATGTAACTGTTGCAAAATCACCAGTAGGTAGGAACCAAAATTGGGTGAATAACACTGGTGATGATATCTACCAGTTAGAATACTCTCGTATACTAGGAAGTATCATGTATGTATTAAGTCTGGTATCGCATATGCTGTAGGAAAACCAAGTAGATTTACCAGCAATTCTGGTAAATACCATTGGAAAAAGATAATAGGAGTTCTTGGATATCTAAAGTATACGCAGAGCTATGGTCTATACTATACAAACTATTCTTTAATAGTGGAAGATACAGTGATGGAAATTGGATCGCTGGATCACATGATACAAAGTCTACAAGTGGATATGTGTTCACATTAGGAAATGGAGCAATTTCATGGAAATCATCCAAACAGACTTGTATCGCTAGTTCTACGATAAAATCTGAGTTTATTGCACTAGATAAAATTGCGTAAGAAGCATAATAGATTTGAAGCTTCTTGGAAGACATTCCTAATTGGAGCAAACCTATGCCTCCAACATGTATACATTGTGATAGTCAATCAACTATTAGAAGAGCTAATAGTACAATATAAAATGGTAAACTAGGCATATTCGTCGTAGACATAAAATCATAAGACAACTTCTCTATAACGGGGGTATCACAATAGATTACTTTCAATTTAAAGATAACTTAGCGGATCCACTTACAAAAGGCTTTCCAAGAGAGAAAGTTCAAATCTTATCGATGGGAATGGGGCTAAGGCCTACAAAATAAAAGTTTTTCTAAAATGGAAATCCCACCTAGTTGACCAGAGATCCCAAGATCTAGGTTCAAAGGGACAATGAAGAGAAACTTGATGGCACTGTTACACACTAACCATTCCTATGATAAGTCGGTGCATTACGTGTTAAAAAGGATAAGTATTAATACTTTTAATGATATCTGTATTTAAGGAATTAGAGAATAACCTTTACAGAATCACCTACGTAAGTGCGAAGGCGTCGCTTCAAAGAGAATTATAAGGCCAAATTCTCTAAGCACATATGAGACCAGGCAGGTATTCAAGGCAAAAATGAACACATACAAAGAACAAAGGATTATAAGAAACATTTATCGTGTGTTATCTACTTTGGTATTACACAAAAGGCTTACAGTTCAAGGTCATTCTATGTCTACTAATTCGCCTGTAATTACACAAATAGGTAATCACTAGGAAAGTTCAAGGCCCATGTGCTACTTTAACTGATGCAATTAATGATTCATGAAACTAAGAATGACTGCTCATTT
This sequence comes from Allium sativum, assembly GCA_030737875.1. Lineage (NCBI taxonomy): Eukaryota > Viridiplantae > Streptophyta > Magnoliopsida > Asparagales > Amaryllidaceae > Allium > Allium sativum. The sequence goes on from CM060915.1 coordinate 283,214,651, forward strand.
ATGTGGGGGATTGTTGGAAATGAATGAGCAAGACGAATTTTGGAAGAGGAGGGGAAACAAATCTAAGTCCCACATTATGAAATATTAGTACCTACTTCTCTATGGCTTATATAAATAAAGGAGAAGAGGGCTTGTGAATGGTGTGGCTAAGCCAAGACACAATATTATATTGATGTCAAATTGGGACTAGTAGGGGATTTTTGGAGTCCATGACACAATATTATATTGATGTCAACTTGGGCTTAGTGCTTTGGGACTTTTGGAGTCCACGACACAATATTATATTGATGTCAACTTGGGCTTAATGCTTTGGGACTCTTTGGGTCCATGACACAATATTATAGTAGTGTCAAAGATTGGGATTTGTGCCTTAAGACTCTTGGGGTCTCATGGTTAAATAGGCCACTGCTTGCAGCTTGGGTCTGTTGCATTGAAACGAGTTCCTTGATCACTTTTGATCTGTCATGTCCATTCAGTTAAATGGATACAACCGTTTCAATTTTAAATGATTATGTACATTCATGCAACGCTTGGTTAAAGGGTCGCAACCTTTCCAATGGTCATTAATGTTCGAATATGCATTTCTTCCAACCTATAAATACATGGCCCAAAACGAGATAGATTACACATTAGCTATTCTTCTCATTTTGCTACTTCTTCTTCAAAGTAATCCTCTATTCAAGTTTCTATAATCTACTTCAGTTCGTCAAAGCTCCGTTTGTTGGCACTGCACTACAGGATTGGTCCGTTTTATCCTGGGAAACAAATTGCTATCACGTCAATCAATGCATACGACGGTAATATTGTTTCAAGGAAACAGAATCATTTTTGGAATTGGACATTACTGAAATATTCTTCTTCTAGTCTGTTGGAGACGGTTCTGTACCATTCCAATCTAGTGCACAATCGGTCTCGCCTATTGTCATTGCTATAATCACTATTTGACTTGACAGTTGTGACATTATTAAGTAACATTGATAATTGTTACTGTCTATTTGCAATACAATCGTGTATTGACGAAAAGATCTAATTTTGTAATACAATCGTGTATTGACAAAAAGATCTAACTTTGTAATACAATCATGTATTAAAAAAACTTCTAACACTTCATCCTTTTGCCATTTTACCGTCATTTGTCTTGCATGCGTACCTTAGCACTTGGTGTTGTAGAATTTCAGATAGATTGATCGCTCTAAGGCACGAATGGATCGCTATCTTTCAAGAATGTTTTCCCCTTCTTTATCATAGCAGATTGACAGAAAATAGACTTTCAGGATACAATGGAGATTACATGTGCAAGTTGTGATTACTTGCACAGATCGGAAAAGACACTCAGAAATTTATCAAATTATGCTCATTATTTTATATCTTTGAAATTGGAATTAAAAGTGAAGTTAATGTACTGGCAGAATGTGTATTTATAGAGAAAGTAGGCGTATGTTAGAGGTGTCTTTTGAACTGAATGAATGGCTGTTTTTCCAACGAAATTTTTTTGTAAAAACATTTCAACGTTTGGAAGTCCGATCATGAAAAATGCCATATGAAATTGTACACATCTTATTGGATCTATATGCAAATTTTTCATTAGTGCTGAAAAGCAGCATTGCTACTTAGTTTTGTCCATTGCCTGATACATGGAACCGGGCACGTGGCTTGATGGGTTGATGCGTTTTTAGTTTGATTGTTTTATAACGTGTAGGGGTTATATGAAAAATTTCTTTATAGTGGGTAGTGCTATATCTATTTACTACCTTTGTACGTGTCTGATGCTTGTAAATGACCAATGCACTTTATTTTCTTTGATTTTGGTACGTTTTCTCATGTCAATGTCACATTGCCTTTTTTGTTTGTTCATGCATTGTTTCTTCATCTACTGCTACTTCCTTGTTCATGCATTGCTCTTCTTCCTCTTCTTCTATTTTTTTATTTTTTATTTCTTATGAACAGGTAATTTATATACAAGTTCTAAATAGTATATAACATATCATATGGTAAATGGGTTTGATCCCACGAAGCGGAATCAAATCTATAACCTCTTCCACCATGTCAAAATGTCATGCAGTGACACGCGACCACTCTTGCCATTTTAATTTGTTGACTGCTTTTATTTCGTTTCGGTTAGATTTCATTGATTTGTGAAGACTGGTAATTTTTTTATTTTATTAATTAATATGCTAATATGTGGTCAAACTAGGTCTCGAACTCCTGAGCTCTTACCAAATAAGAGCACATGTTTCCATTGTGCCATGTTATATTGGCATGAAGACTGTAATTGTTATTCTTTGGAAATTGAAGAAACGAAACAAGTTCTATTTCATCCTTTATAATTTGGTAAATATTTTAATTTATTAAATGAATGTTTAGTGCAAGTATATTTTCATATTTTATTTAGGTCAAAACCTTATCAATTGCATGTGTGAAATTATAAGAGATTAATATATATGATTATTCCTAAAGGAAAGATACATATAAAGTAAGGTTAAAAACATATTTTTTTTAATGTCTATTTCTCCGTGTTTTAATGATTCTTGCAAGCTAAAATTTTCTAGTATTTATACAAAATTATCTACATTAAGTAAATTAAATGTAAATAATTTATCAAAGAAAAATTAGTCAAACTAACCATTTTCCAAATTGTTAAACTGATCTAGTTCCAGATATAATTTCATATATGTGTTCATTGTTTATTATCATTATATGCAAAAGTGTCTTCAAAATAATAACATTTTGTATAAACAGACATTTTTCCCAAACTAATTTTCTACATGTATAAACTAATTTCTCGGTCAGTCGAGAAATCATAAACGATTTAGGAAATCAGCTGGCATGAATGCTTACGTTTATCTGATCGAACAATCTTATTATATTTTATTATATATTTTTAGTTTTGTTTTACTAAATAAAGTTTATAACCACTTAGTAAACAATTGATGTTTGCCAAGTGGTATATGGCGCTTTTGCTTCATTTAGTTATTTACTAGAGTAAGTGACACTTTCAATTAGGTGTTAAATTTGAGTACATCTTCAGTACCGTGGTTTTTCCATGAGAAGATTGTCGCTCTTATTGACATGCGTTTCCTAATTTTGCCCAAGTGATGGTATACCTCATCCAAGATTTTAAATCTCGGATATCGGTGGTGTTTCGTCTCGGTGATTTTAGAGGCTTGATCTCATATCGGGGGAGATCTCATATAAGATGAGTCTAACTCTTGGGTTTATCTTGGACTTCCATCTCAGCTTTGAAAGCGCATATCAGAATCTTGGGATATATGGCATGTTAAAAACATATATTCTTGCACTATAATTTCCATGGATGTTATTATAAAAATAACAATTTAGACTTGAATGACAAAATCACTTCATTGTTCTTAATTTATGATTTTTTTTTCATATTCATAAATCATAATATGTTTAAAATTAAAAAAATAACACAATACAAATAGATTAATGCTTACAACTTATGATCCATGAACATGAATTACTGTTAGATAAAGAACATAAAAAATCCAAAATACTAAACAATGCAACATAAATAGAACATAAAATACATAATTTCTTAAATACCATACCAGTTAAAAAAATGGTGAACATGAGAATCATAATCATTGTATAACTTAAATGAATATATGATATGGTCGTTTAACATGAAAAATATAAAATAGAAGGAGATTATCGTGGTTAGATTTGAATTTTTTTAATTATTATTTTGGTTTAGGCATAAGTTTAAACTTTAACTAAAATAGTCAAGATCTCGACCGATATTTTAGTATATTGCCTCAATTGATATGTTGTTCAATATTACAATATCTCAGATGATGTATTCAAAACGAGATTTACAGTGATATTTGCAGCTTGGTTTTGGAGGAGCCCAAAATGAGACCTCGGAGGATATCCTAGGCGATATTTTCGAAATCTTAAACAGTGACCTCATCTGATAGTTAGGCGTACCTGTTAGCTTCATCTCTAGTTTCTCATTATGCACGACTTCAAGTCCGTCTCTAGCAAGGCTTAACTTTTGGGTTCGTCTCTAGATATCCAGTTGTTCACGAGGAAACCGTACCTCTTATTGGCATGCATTCAGTTATTTTGTCCATGTTAAGGGACTTACCTTTTCCGACTTGCATCTAGTTAGGTGAATCGTAGAGTTCGTCTTTAGGTAGACATATCATTGTGTTGGTCTCCAATTTGGTGCCATCTTTGTGATTATTTAGTTAAGTATTTGAAATTTGATTTGAGTTTGCACCAAATTCCATTTTGTTCCAATTATGGCAATACTCATATTTCTTGTTTTGGTGAATTTTAAAATTTAAATGAAACAGGTTGTTTTTTAATACAATATTTTTGGATTATTCCCATATATGATATCAACTTGGTATTTGAAGTTTGCTTCAGGTTGAGATTATTAGTATAAGAGTAACCATAGTAAAACTTGGACATGCACTAGTTAGATATTTGCACTAGTTACTCAAATGTTATGTATGTTCGTCGTGTCATGTTTATTCTCCTTATTGATTTGGACCAATACAAAGCCTACCCGTTTATTATTTCTAATAATACCTGGGTCATATCAAGTTGTTTCAGGTATTCTTTATTTATCTTAGAGTTTCCCTGTTCGGAAGTCTATCTCTAGTGATCATATCAATGGATGTTTCATTTTGTTTATGTCATGTAAAGATGTATATATGTGTCGGGATAGTTCCTTTATCTTTGTATATATTTTTGATTTGGAGATATGGCATCTCATCTCGTGTATGCATATGTTGTTTAATTGTACATAAATCTAAACTTAAACTACATAGTACTTAATAGTGTCTCCAAATTCTAATAGCTACTCCACGACTTGCTAGATGATACTCCATTGCACCTTAATAGGAATGTGGAATATGAATCTTAAGGCCAGATTAATACTAAGGGGGTAAATAGTGTTTAATTAATTATAAAAATCTTCTTGAAATTAAACATAAATGGATGTAATTCACAGACATAGAAACAATTATAGATTCAGACATGGAAAATCCTGTAACATCTCTTAAGTTACTTGTACCATTATATCATTTGATTTTGATTTGACTTGCATAAGAATTTTTAGTCTTGACTCGAGTATTTTTTATCATTATGTTTGGGTCAGCCAGCGTTGTTTCAATTTACTCAAAGACATCGTTCTGAAGATGAAATGGATATTCGTAGTTCATATCTACTAGTATTATTCAGCTGCATTACGTGGTATGTATGCTCATGGGTTAGCCCTGATTTTGTAAAATGTATACTGTAAACAACTATGATTTATTTATGTGATTATTATATTTTGTCCTTCCATTATGAGATTTTGTGTTATGTTTCTTTCTCATCCCTTTATTTCTTATATTTTAAATCCCAATTAACAATTTTTCTATATTGAAAGGCTTGGGTCAGATATGTGTGGTAATTTATTGCCGATTTGAATTATTTACATAGAGGGTTATTGCTGATAAGGTGGAGAAAACAGTGTTTGGAAATATATGCAATATCCAAAAAGAACTATGGATGGTTATAGTAATTTGTACATTGATCTTTGATTAACAAGTACAAAATTGTGACATGAAATCCTAAATGGGGCTAGTTAATAAACAAGGAGGGAGAAAGTTCAGAGGAATTATCCAACGGCTAGAGGCTGGAGAGTTCCTATGAAAGGTAATCTATGTCTCTTGCATGTTAGAATGTGAGGGGTTTCCATAAACCCAGTAGATACCTAGATTTAACGAATTAATTCACAAATTTAACATCAATTGCATTAATATTCTTAAAATGTCTTGTTAAGGGCACCCAGGCTTGCTCTTCCTAATACCATAGGAAAAACAACAAATCCAATCAATTTTATGTAATTTCACACTACAATAAACCACCACGTAAATCATCATGCACGACGAGCAACCACCAACAAACTTTGTTTTCCATGGTCATCAACTACCTTGACCGTTGCAATACAAATGGTGTTGGTTGGTCGTTGTTCACCAAGTAAAAATAAAAAATAATATATTTGATAGTCCTTTGAAAAGCTTGATGCTGAGAAAGGTGTTGGTTAAAATTTTATGACATTTTTTAATAATGATAATGGGAAGAAAGAAACGGGGTGCTCTTACAACACTTGTTCTTAAAAATAAATTGAAATGGAATGAAGTGAATGCTTTTGAGTTAAAATCAACATGCATATATCAAAGAGAGAGGTGTAGGTGATGACATCCTATTTTATGCATGAAATTGTTCATGGGTTGGACAGATAAGACATTATTAACATGTGTATTAAAATTGACCTTAGGAAGGTGTATGATTCGATTAACAAGCAATTCACCATTCATACATTTAAAGCTGTTATTTTCCTGCAAAGTTCAAGAAGGTGATGGTTGCTTCTCGATTAGTTTTCAAGGGCTTATTGTAAGGACAAAAATGGGTTTAGCCAAAGTGCCCTTTATTTACTAAATTACCCTCTTTGACTATGGAGTTTCTGCTTTATTAATGGAATAGTAAGTGAGAATTTTTTTTCCTACCTTCAATTTAGTAATGAGATCACGCACTTAATTTATATTGATGGAAATTTGATACTCATTTAAGCCAACAAGTTTTTGGCAAAGTTTGAAGGATGTTTTCCCGTTATGGGAAAGGTCACGTGTTCGGAGTTAAATTGTGATAAATCTAAAGTGTTTTTTGGTCAAGGAATTATCAATATAGATGAAATTTCTTTCTTCCTTAATATGGAACAACGTGAATTAACAGTAAGGTATCGTGGTATTCCACTATCTAGTATTAATATGGAGAATGTGAAATTTATTTATCATTGAAAAAATTAAAAACAAAATAAATGGAAAGGAAACAAATTACTGAGCTTAGTAGGAAGAATTAAGCCGATCAAATCTACCGTTTATCCAATGGTTAAAATTTAGGTGTAATGTTTCGAATTCTCATGTGAAACTATCGATAAGATCAAGTGTTTGCTTAATTTTTTATGGAAGAGTTAACGTAGCAAAGTTCCTTAGGAAGTGATTCGTAAAAGTACGACGAAAGGAGAAACGGGCTTGCGAGATTTGTGTAGACATATTTTTCTCTTAATATTTGGAGAAATTGATTCAAAATGAGCCTGGGATGATTTGCATCATGAAAAATACACGAGGAACAAAAGTTTTTGGATTTAATTCCCAAATCTGATCATTCTGGCATTTGGAAGTTTTTGTTGAAAAATAGCACATGTGCCATTAAATGTATGCAAAAGAGCATAATTTATGGAATTCTACCTTATCATGGTATGAACTACGGCTCTATGAAGACAACTTAATTAGTAAACTGGTTAGAGACATGGTCATTAGAACTACAAATGAGCACATGATGGTGGAAGATATCATTGATTCTAACAGATGGGATGCAATAGAGTTTTTTTTATTGTATAACTTAAAAGATTGAAATTAACAATACATTTATGCTTGGATAGCAATAAAGATTAACTAAATAAACAATAATAATACTAGTACGATGCAAAAGGGTGTGCTACCTCATGCCGATCCACTTGCGTATCTACAAATGATGCTTACAGCTTTTACATTGTCTGCTCATCCAAATCGTCGATGAGTATTAGAGGTAGTATGGGAAAACATAAAACATTTTGTCAAACAATAATCTAATGTGAGCAATAAGTAAATCTCAAATTACTATAAAAAGTTGTAATGTATAAATATATGGCATGAAGAATCATGCTAAACATGTTCCTCTATCGAGTTAGCATATGTAGAATATATACTACTTTATGATCATCATGGAGTATACTATATTATAAGGTTTAGAGATGCTTAAATATCCATCAATGATATAAATGTCGTGTCCTAGAGTGACAGTATTATAACAAACACATCATCCATCATTTATTCTCACATTCACTCACTTAGTATGTCAAATATATGGTCTTCCGAATTATGACCACCCAATCAATTGAGGCACCAACAATTCTTCATTGGTGGACAATACCAGACCATTGCTACATCCTTGGTTGACCGACTAATAACCCTCAGTCCAATACATCGACAGACTCTGGAGTCTGGACAGATCAGATCAAAACACCGACAAACTCTAATCTATCCATGTCTCACTCGCTCAAAATTGTACTAAAGTCACAAAAAACCAACAATCTTTTTTGCATACGTTCTTCGCAATAGAATCTATCTCTAAAATGTTCATAAGACTCAAATCCGAAGTCGTCACGATCTGAGGACTATCCTTGATGATCTTTATGTGTCATAAGACATCATCGTATATCGTAAGATATCATCCTATGTCTCTCATTCTCATTTGATAGTCACATCAATATGACCCACTCCCTGCATTTTAGATAAAAGTCATCAGACGTCGAAGTCATCGCTTCCCATTATGGTATCACCATCATCGAATAATGAAATCACCTCGTCGAAACACTATATCTTTACCTTAGCGTCAAAATCATTGGTCGAAGAGCAGAGTCACCGAAATCCTATGTTGAATGAACCATCATATCCTACTCCTTAAAGTTGCACCATCGTCTATGTTAAATTTGTCAGAATGGTCATCAACAATCCATCAACCCCTAACAGGGATAAAGACCATTCTGATCATATATAAAAGAAAATTTGGTTAAATACGAATCAGGTGAAAACGCCGAACATTTGTCCCAAATTCAAGCTCGTCGTCAAGTCCATTTTTCATCTTTAGATTCATCGTAAAGCTCCCATGTTGCTCTATCTTCTAGTCGATTGCTACGCTTCAATGCTCCTTCGTCTTTAAAACAACATGCATATTTTGATGCACCTTCATGAATTTATCTCATCTATTCAAGTCCATCGTCCTTATGCGCTCAATCTGTATACACCATCTTGTGCGTTTGATCGATAAACATCAAACTCTAATGAACGATATTTTCCTAATACTAGATTGGTTACGAACGACCTTTCTAGCCCACCCAAGTAAACAATCAATCATGCATCCAATAGTCATAATATTTGAAACTAGCATACAAACATCCATAATAACATTCATAAAATAAGTGAAACATATCTAGAGTGATTGGTGTGAGTTTAGTGTCATAATAGTTCAAATATAGCGATATTGTTAAAATAGCGTGCAAAAGAGTAAACGTGATATTTCAGTTAAACTAGTTAAATATTTTTTTTTGAATGGCAAAAAGACTTTTATTACCACTAAAATCTATACAAAGAAATACAATTCAACTATAGAAAAAGTTATATAGTAAACCTAATAAAATGTACAATATTGAGAAAAAAACACTCAAAATATACAAGAAGATACAGAACAAACTCAATATTGTAACTCTCCTGCAACCTGAGAAGGCACACCATTTTCACCACACCAACAGTGGAAAAACCAGACCATTTACTCCATCCAAACTTCAATAAATTGTAACAACCAGAAAAATTTGAACCAATTTAAATTTTTTAATTTGGCTATTTTAGTGGATTTAAATATTTAAAATAAATTATTTTAAATAATAACGATGAAAAGTATGTTTGAATCGATGTTTAAAAATAAATACAATTATTTTTAATTATGAACAAGGCTTGAAATGGCGCGGCAGTTTCGAAATTTGAATTCAAACTTTGACTGACTGTACCGGGTGCAAAACAAAACGGATTTTAGTTAAAACAAAAATATTTAAATCTGTTTATGAATATCTTTTTAACGAATCTGAAAAATCGAAGTTTCGTAGCGGGAATCAAAAGTTATTGCCAAATGAATTTTCAGAAAGGTCACTATCGAGTTTATATAGCCCTTAAGAATAGACATTTTGCAAACGACCTCAGAATTCGACGAAACCACTTTTGTTGGATCCGGGATGTCAAATTATTGCTAGGTTTCAAATTCCATAATTTTTGAAGTTAATATGTGAGCATGGCAAAGGAAAATGTGTTTGGTCAATTTTAGTTAAATTGGATTAACCAGAAAATGGCTATTTTTCAAATGGTCTCAGAATTCAACGAAACTAGTTTTTTTGGGACCGTATCATCAAAACATAGCTAAATTTGTTTTTCGGGAATTTTCAGAATTAGTATGTGACCTCGGCAAATTGAAATGTACGTTCAAATCCAATATTGAATGTTTTATATTTTAATTTGAAGGAAAATTGACTGAAACGGTCGAATGGGCCTGCGAAACATATCCCATTGTGTTCGGAATGGGGGTATTTAGTTAGAGCGACAGTCGTTGGGCTTGGATTGGAGTTCATATGAGATAAGGGATATTTTTGAATTTTAAAAAATATATATATATAAATAATATAAAAGCCCCATTAGCCAATCACATATTTTCTCTTTCCCTGATACCCCCCTCGCGATATACGGCGGAAGTCAACTCCATTCTTCCCGCTCAATTTCCGACCGCCTCGCTCACCGTTGACCCCCACCCCTGTTAAACTTTTTGAAGACCTCTTCCCCCTCTTCAAATCAACACCGACTTCACCACCCCTCGTCGCTCCTTTCTCGAGTTCTGCGCCTCAGAAGACCGCCGCCGTCGGGCTAGAAATCGCCACCACCGCTGCACCGAGTTCGACGTGGCTACCCTAGTTTTGCGCGCCCTTTGACGCTCTTCGATGTGGTGTAGCTCGATTACAACCTAGTGCTACGGATTGGAGATTAAATCGAGACCTAGGTTTGAATGAAATTTGAAGGTATACGGTTTATTTTATTTTAAATAGTTTATAGCACTTTAAAGCGCTACCGTTTATGATTTTACAATAAAAATTATATCTTTTTCGTATGTTGACGAAATCCAGTGAAACAAGAGAAAGTGGACTTGTGAGGGCGTCTTCTACATTCTGGAAGAGACCACATATTTTTTTGAGCCTTCTGCAATTTTTGGTGGAGTGGAACCCAATGTGAGATTTCTGAATTATAAACGATATGAAAACAACGATGTATAAATTATATAGTCGAAGTATGAGTTATATAAGCGTTGTACACCTCTTGTATAAGCATTGTATAAGTTATATGTTCGATGTATAAGTTATATATGCGTTGTAAAAATGATATATGCGTTGAAATAAATTGAAATGATATTGAAATGAAATCGAAGTATAGTTATATACGTATATATATACACACACACACACACTCCCCTCGTCCATAGACCATGGACGATATATATTGGTTGTGATATTGTTTGGATTATTGGTTGATGTGAAAATTTGGTGAATATCATGAATGGTTGATTTGAAATGATTGATTGTGGCTGAAATCCCAATAGGATTAGTATATGGGAAAATTCGTCTGCGTACAAACTAGATATTGAAAATCCCCATTGTCAAAAATTGCGAGGTTTTAAGGTAAAGCGAGGAGCCATACTAGGGACGATGCCGGTTTTAACTACCCTGCCGTTATGTTGTCGAAAATTTCTGAAATATTTCTGTGTTTAATTTATATTCATGTGTTGAAATAAAATTCATACGTTGAAATAAAATTCATGTGTCGAAATAAAATTCATGTGTTGAAATAAAATTCATGTGTTGAACAAAATTCATGTGTTGAAATAAAAATTCATGTGTTGAAATAAAATTCATATGTTAAAATAAAATTCATGTGTTTAAATAAAATTCATGTGTTAAAATAGAAATTCATATGTTGAATAAAATTCATGTGTTGAAATAAAATTCATGTGTTGAAATAGAAATTCATATGTTGAATAAAATTCATGTGTTGAAAAAAAAATTCATGTGTTGAATAAAATTCATGTGTTGAAGTAAAAATTCATGTGTTGAAATAAAATTCATGTGTTGAAATAAAATTCATCTGTTGAAATAGATATTCATGTGTTGAATAAAATTCATGTGTTAAATGAAGTTCATGTATTGAATAAATTCTTTGAAAAATAAAAATAACATCTTTATCATATATATAGATTATCTAAAATACTAGTGTTTTAAATAACAAAATTTAACCAAAAATAACATTTTTACCTTACGTATGAACTATATAAAATAATTGTGTTTGAAATAAATTGTTTTACAATAAAAATCACATTTTTATGATATATATGAACTGTTAAAAATAGTGATGGGTGGAAATGAATAGATGTTGGATAAAAATACGGTTTTTATCAAATGTGTGAAATGAATATGGTTTCGAAATCGAAGAATGAATCATATTTATATGTATATATATAAATATAATTGAAATAAATCGAATAACGAAGCTGCAGTTCATGTTTTGAAACCGTGATTTCAAACGATTAGTGCGGGAGATCCGAACAGCGGATTTTCCCGAAATCGAAACCGTTGGGTTCGCTTTGCAAATATCTTTCCAACGACACCAACTTTGTAAAGATCCAACGGTTGAATTGTCTAGAAAGTTTAATTTAAATCTAAAGAAAAATAGCGCCAGAATTGATTATATATATATAAATATAATTAAATTAAATCGAATAACGACGCTGCAGTTCCCATTTTGGAATAGTAACTTCAAACGATTGTACCGGGAGATCCGACCGTCGGATTTTCCCAAAACTGAAACCGTTGGATTCGTTTTGAAAAGATCTTTCTAATGATATAAATTTTTTGAAGATCCAATGGTTAGATTTTCAGATATGTTTAAATCAAATTTGAAGAAAAACAACGCCACGACAACGTTATGGCCTGAAGCGTCGTTTGAATGAATTGGCTATTTTTAAGTGAATAAAAATAGCGATAAATTATTATAAAATATTATAAACGATATGAAATGGAAATAAACCGAATTTACCCGGTTTATTGGATATTTTATGGTTATATGTGTTTGGCGTGAAAATTACATTTAAGAACAGAATTATTGATGTCGAATAATTTAGCCATTGAAACGAATTGATTTAAATTATAAATATACGTGAATTATTTGAAAAGGCCAAGTTAAATCTTATTTCAAATAATTGATCGGCGGTAAGAAGTCGATGATGAAGACGGTGGTTGAAGACAAAGACCTTCACCACGGTTGGACGATTACTGATGTCTTGATTGGGAGGCATCCCGAAATATAGATAATAAGTGGTGATCGTCCAGACGTACTTGGATATCGATGGATATGCGAGGTATATGGTGCCTCCGGTTTTGTTCAGACCCAGGATGAACTTGTAAATGGACTGTGTGTCCGACATTGGATTTTGTTCTATGCTAATTGATCTCTATTAAATATATATCTGTTTGGAAGCGGAGAATTTATTCTCTTGCTTAACGCCCTTTTTTGAGACGTACGAGCTCAGAGGCTATATATCGATAGAAATCAGTCGCATAGAGTGAATTGCCTGTGTGGCATGCCTAAGTGGCAGATGATCAAGGATTTTGTTGAAAAGCAAAGTCTTGTGGTTGATGATCAAAGCACGGCCTGTGTGGCATAGCTTTGTGTATAACGTTGATTCGCGAGCCTCACGCCCCGGTATGAACCAGAAACGGGAGAGGACCTCAGGGAGGACATGTGTTTCCTTCTAGCTAGGGTGGTGTCAGTGACCTACCAGCCCTGACATTTATATTATTTCCACCTGTGTGGTTGTTGCTGTTGCGAGGCGCCTCAGATATGGAGTCATTTGGCTCATTTTCACCCCATTGGGCGGGGGAACGCAGTGTTCAGGGTTTAAGTTTAATCCACATCGACTGGACCGGACCTGACGATCCAAAGGTCACTCGAGCTCTGATCCTGAGACATGGCAGGCTAGATTGTCTCGAAGCAGTGAGGACGATCCCTGGCCTCAGTTCATGACGGAAATCCAATTTCCAAATACGACACCGTGCGGTTTTGATTGTATACCTATATATGGCGACATAGTGGTATGGGGCATTAATGCCGTCTATGATTGATACTTATGATCTGAAATTGTTTTTGAAACATATAAACACTAGTAATAATACCAAATGCTTTTGTTTTATTCGTATCAAGCATATTTTGGTCATTAGAAGGTAAAAATCTATCCTCCGGTTTGCGTTGCATTGTGTGATGGGAACTGAGTCTTATAATGGTTTCATTTTTATAAAAAGCATTGCGATATTTAAATGGTTTACTTGTTTTAAAGCACCAACAATCCAATGGAGTAAACCCATTCCGCGAAAGTGGCGTGGTCCTGTGATTGACCATATTATAAAATATGTTAAGTAGATTTCTCATACCGGTCCCATGACTGACTCGTAGTTTGTTTCACTTGCAAACTCGAGTGCCCCTTTTTCTACACGGGCAGCCTTGTGTTCAGGTTTTAGCAGACTCTTTCTGGATAGCTGGAGCTAAAGATGGATTCTATCATTTGTCTCTTTTTATGTTGTTCAGCTCCTATTGTACATATTATGTTTGTTTTCAGGTGTAGACATTTATGTATAGCTGAACTGTATTTTGTACTAAGTATGATCCTGTAAACTATGTAACTCTGATGATTATGTTTATCCAGTGTATTATTTGTACATTATCTGGTGTATTTATTTATTTCGGTTCTGCTGTTACTGTTTATGTGTTATATTCCAAAGATTACCCTTGCTACCGTCGTACGGGGTTTTGGGGTCGTCACAACGTGGTATCAGAGCTTTGGTTAAGCTTAGTTCTGGAATATGACATATTAACGAATTCGTCAGAAATAGAACCAGTAGTGTTCTAGGACGAATAACTCATTACAGATAGGATCAGTATTATCCTAGTATGAGTATAGCAGAATGAAATACACCAAAGTAGACACATTTACATTCAGGTATATGTTTCTATACTTTATAATATCTTTTCTGTTGACCTGACACTTGGTCTGCTATTTGCAGAAGTACTAGAAAATGAGTGTCAGAAACAGAAGAAGGAATACCGAACCAGATCTAGAGGCTCTGTTTAAGAGATATCGAAATCTGGGTGGAGTACAATTCTCGGGCAATGAATCGATTATTCAAACTCAAGCTTGGATGAGTTCTGTTGAAAGAATTTTTTAGCGTTTCCAGTTAAGAGATGATCAGAAAAGATTAGTGGCATCTTGGGCGCTCAAAGAAGAAGCTTTAATTTTGTGGGAAACAATCATTAAGGATAATCCAGAAGGTGATATAACCTGGGATAGATTCAAAGAGATTTTCAGTGAAAGATTTACTCCTCCAGAAGCAACTGAGCGGTTATGTGATGAATTCTACTATTTGATACAAAGAGATATGAATATCCCAGAATATCATAAGAAATTCAATGAACTTTCTCATTTTTCCCCTCATCTAATTCAAAATCCAAAGAGGAAGAATCTGAGGTTTATTAACGGGCTTCAAAGGAAATACCAAAGTAGTGTAATGGGGCATGTGAAGCTTCCTTTTTCGGAAATGATATACATGGCTTATCAGTATGAAGATCTAGATAAGCGAGGCCTTTTTGTCGACGAAGAGGAAGCTAGCTCTAGCAACAAAAGGAATTTTGAACTGATAGCCCAAAGACAAGTACGTGTCCTGAAGTGAGTACAAAGTCTAAAGGCAATAAGAGACCAAAGGCTAGTCAGAAAAAGGTAAAGACAGTGGTATGTCTAAAGTGTAATCAGCAAGGGCATTCGATAAGGAAATGTAGATCTTCGAAAAGGGAAGGATCTAAATCCATGGACAAGTTCCAAGAGATTAGAAAATGCAATCGATGCCATCAGTCTGGTCATCTTTCAAAGGCCTGCCCACAATTCAAAAAACCTAAAGCAGTACAAGTAAATGAAGTGGCTGAAACTTCAGTACCCTCCGCTAGTCAGAGAAAATCAGATGTTTTAGAAGGCGCGCTTACTGTCAAGGATATTCTTGTTAAAGTACTGTTTGATACAGGCGCGTCACGAAGCTTTATTGCAAAGAATGCAGTTACGAAGTTAGATTTGAATTTGAAAAAGCTCAAGGAACCCATCACTGTCCATAATGCTGTTGGGGGTTCTCTCGATCTTAGCTGGATTTGTGGGGGTGCCAGTCTCTTTTTTCCAGTATCGGTTTCTTACCATCTCGATCGTCAAGAATTTTAACGAATTAGATCTTATTTTGGGATTTGATTGGTTATCCAAATATGAAGCAGAGGTTAAATGTGTCGAGAGAGTGGTTAAGGCAAAGATTAAATCAGGGGATTATATAACTGAAACACCCCACCTCCGTTAAGGTCACTCACCAAGGGAATGCCTTAATTTTGGTGGAGGTTTATAAGTTAAAGCCACAGATAAACTCAAGACAGATATAAATACACATATTTTAAACAGCTGAAACTAACAGACTTTTATTCATCAATACGTGTTCCAAAACAAAACATTCCATAATTGTCTCAAAATACTACCATTATTACTACATCATAACCGTCTTGATTATTAAAGAAGCATGAAACATAAATAAAGTGACAAAAATCCCCAAAGTGATATCCAAAGCCATAGTCCGAGCAAAAGGGACCCAAATCATACATCTACGTTCTTGGAGCTTGAACAGAACCTGACTGAGCTGAGCTGTTTCCTACCTGTGGACCTGGGGGGGGGGGGAGAAACGAAAGAAAAGAAGACGAAAAGAAAATAGGGTCAGACATAAAGCCTGAGTAAATCTAGTAACTCTTCAGTATGTGAATAAGAAAAGGGCATGATAGATATATACTGAAAATAGGATGGTGTCACAAGCTAAGGGAGTGTCGAATGTACTATCGCACCCATAATATATCTCTACATCTACTTGAGTTTACTCTAACTGGCACCCCATGGTAAGGGTGAAGTGATCCCCAACTTTATTTAAAGATCAGCTCCTACTCGCGTTAACATGTGTCATACGGCCCCCAAGAATTGTAGATATCTATGCTGGTCCCATCATGGGGTGTATCAAGACCCATGGTGGCGGACCAGACACAAATTCTAGAAGGCATAGGTTATACTACTGGTGTCCCCAGTGCTCTGGTTTTCTGCTCCGAAGTGTGTGCACACCCACACCCCGTTAGACCTGCACTGTGCACCCACCACCGTCGTTTGACCGCTTACAATCAGCCCAGTAATCGTGCCCCACCCTGCCTAGTTTCAGGGTACCGTTGATACCTAAATTGGGTTAGTGCTGAAACGGGTCCCTCATTACTAGGATTTTCAAGTCAAACATATTAAGTGGTTAAGTGTCTGTATTTACCTAACCCCCACCCATCAATTCTTGTTAACATGTTGAATTTGGTTAAGTGTTATAGTTGACTTAACCCTACCAGCTGTCCTTAGCCTCTTAGGAGCACCAGACCACTCACATTAGACAGGTATTGCTACGGTTACTGGATATGCCGGTCGGTTCCGGGCAGGTTTACACCGTAGCTCTGTCTAACCTCGGGTCTTTATTGGGCTTAATGCTGAACCAGCCACATTGGATAGGTATTATTGTGACTACTGGACAGCCGGGCGGTTCCGGGCAGGTTTACATCACAACTCAATCCAACCTCGGGTTAAGCACGTTGTGTTTTCTAAATTTACATATTTTTATTATTTCTCCAATATATATATGTAAATGTCATATCTTTTATTTTTGGGTATAACAATTCATACCGCTTTAAATGTCATTGTCATTGGCATGTGCCAAACATGCCAACATATGTTTTCATGTTTTACACCCAACGTCATTACCCCCGTTTATACGTTCGCAACGTTATAACAAATGTTGGGCTTGTCACAATTCAGCCTAACTTTATAGGCGTAAGAAAAAAAGGAAATCAAGAACATGTAATATTTGACAACATATAAGGGTGTGTGGTGCATGAACTTGCAATTTAGCAATACTAACACAAATGATGGGTCATGTGAACTTGCATTCAAATCAAAGTACCACTATGTAGGTGACATATGAAATGGCATAGTTTAGGCTTGCACAACTTGTGTTTAAATATGTTTAACTTGGCAAAATGTCAAACACAAAACTAGCATGATGTATATTCACCAAAAGGTCAAATTATAACATTTAATCACATAGCCTATTTCAATATGAACTTGCATAATTTATGAAACACAAACGATACTTAACATAGGTCCAATTTCACTTGCAAATAAACATGAACTCACATGATTTATGTAACCCAAACGACGCTTAACATAGATCCGATTATACTTGCAAACAAACATGAAAGTGATAACATAGGCTTTGGGTCATGTAGGCATAAAAGGTTTCAAGTCTAAATCATGTTTACATAAATTCTAATTTAGACTAGGGGAATATACATAGTCCATGCCATCGACATATACATAAAAGGATCAATTTCTATTTTTTACCACAACTTGCAAGTGCCATTGTTTTCATATACAATTGTTCAATAGGCTTGCACCAATCAATTTATGCCACAAACGTCAATACACAAGTCATGATTGAATCCTCAAAATACATAAAATTTTATACAATACAATAACACAATTCTATTTTCATTCACATCGAATCACATCCCAATTCTTATTCATATTCTGAAAGGTTACTATACTTACAACGAATGCAGAATCTTGAATTCTGGATTCTGAAATTGGAATGCGCTCCTTTGGGAAGACTAACGTTGCAGTGAAAATTTTTGATTTAAACTTTAAATCTTCTTCTTAGTTTGATTCGTCTCTAGGCTTTTCTCTTGATGGCTATGTTCAATTCCTCCCTAGCAGCATGACGACTCCTTTCTCATATTTTTGTGTGAATTTTCAGTTGAGAGTTAGGGTGTATTTATAGATTTTTAAGTTGTTTTGAGCCGTCAGATGAAGATAGGAGGAATCTAGGCCATTCAAAATTCAGAGAGCCAATCAAGAGGTGACACGTCAGCCCTAGTGACACACAGGGCCTCAGAAATTTGAGCCAGAGCCAGACCTGGCCAGCCAGTTCGACCAGGCAGGTCGACACTATGGTCGACCTAGGGGTGACCAGGTCGACACCATGGTCGACCTGGGGTGACGAGGTGACCCTATAGTCGGCCTGGTCTCTGGGCGGGAATTTTCCCGCCCAGCCCAGTTTGAACCTGAAATTCGAAATTTTGAAATTAAACTTAGCTGTTTGAATTTAAATTTGATTCTGAAACTTCCGAAGGCCATAACTCCTTCATACGAAGTCCGATTCTCGCAAACTCGGACTCTATCTCAAGTAGAATTCCGAGACGAACGCAATGGCGTAACCCATTTCCCTTAATTCTTTCATTTAGAATTAATTGTACTTTAATTTGTGAAGCTTAGCGTTATAGAATTCACGGGGTGTTACATTCTCCCCTCTTAAAAGGATTCCGTCCCTGAAATCTTCAAGTTAGGAAGAATGTATATCCTACCATCCAACAGTCCATCTACTCAACCAACAGACACATGCATCCACTGTCCTTAAAAGACTTCTAATGCTTCATGATCATATGCATAGTGTGTGTACATGTCCTTATCTAATGCAGAAATCAGGCGGTCTACTGATTCAGTTGACCTCCTTAATGCGAATCATGTAAGTGTCATGAATCCATTATGTATGCAAATTTTTCCTACTCATAATTCTACATAAATGCACAACTATTCATACAAATGCGACAACCATATGACAACATATCATGTTTCAACCATATACAAATGAGAATACACATATGCATATGCAATATGAAGTGATTGTGCCGATCTATAACCTAGGGTGTGTGTGTATATGCATCCACGAGCAACCACTAGCAACCATTTGCAGCCATAACATGTTTTCAAATACATGTTTGCATCCGTTTGTTTTCTACTTAAGGAGTTAGGAAAAGGACCGAGGAGATATACCTAAAAGATAGATAAAGCATAACTTAAGAAAAAAGAGAGAGATCAAAGATGTACCCTCAAAAAGAAGAGGGTAGGCAGCGCGTATTCTGTCCTCAGTTTCCCAAGTCGCGTCTTCCTCGGCGTCGCTCCACTGAACTTTAACGAGTTTGACTTCGCGGTTGCGTAGCTTTTTCTCTTCTGTTCCTAAGATGCGGGTTGGAACTCTCCTCACAGCTGCTTCACGTTATACTTCGGCTTCTTCTAGAATGCTAGGTTCCACCACTTTCATTGACTCATGCAAACACTTCCGGAGGTGAGAAACATGAAAGACGTTGTGAACTCCGGCCAGTCTCTCGGGTAGCTCTAATCTATAGGCCATCTTTCCAACCTTCTCGATGATAGGAAATGGTCCTACAAATCTTGGTGCTAGCTTTCCGGCGGATCCAAAATGAACGACGTTCCTTAAAGGTGATACTTTAAGGAAAACCCTGTCCCCAACCTCAAACTCAAGGTCGGTCCTTCTTTTGTCGGCATAGGATTTCTGTCGGTCTTAGGCAGTCTTCATTCTCCTACGTATCAAATCTACTTTCTTAGAAGTCTCTCGAATCATATCTGGTCCAAGTATAAGCTTATCTGTAGACTCGTACCAACAAGTTGGTGATTTGCACGGTCTTCCATACAAGGCTTCGAAGGGCGCCATACCGATGGTAGCTTGGTAGCTGTTGTTATAGGCAAATTCCACTAAAGGAAGGTGATCCTCCCACGTCCCTCCAAAGTCGAGGACACAAAGTCTCAAATCCTCTAAAACTCTATTCACCCTTTCCGTCTGGTCGTCGGTTTGGGGGTGATAGGTCGTGCTCAGACATAACTGTGTGCCTACAGCTTCTTGTAGACTCCGCCAAAACTCTCTTGTGAAGATAGGGTCTTGGTCACTGACAATGCTGGAGGGTATCCCATGGAGTCGAACTATTTCCTTGAGATAAAGAGATGCGGCAGTCCTTCTACTCTTGATAGGTATGAAGTGGGCGCTCTTATTAAGCCTATCCACTATTACCCAAATGCTAGTGTTGCCTTTTCTCGACCTAGGTAGTCCATCAATGAAGTCCATTGAAATGCTATCCCACTTCCACTGTGGGACCTCTAAAGGATGAAGTAATCCTCCAGGCTTCTTTTGTTCCACCTTGAACCGTTGGCAGGTCATGCACTTAGAAACGAAATCTGCCACGTCTTGTTTCATGCCGTTCCAAAAGAAAGTCCTTTTTATATCCTTGTACATCTTATCGTCGCCAGGGTGTATTGTTATCTTGGAATGATGTGCTTCTTCGAGAACCTTCTTTGTCAACTCCCTTGCTTGTGGGATGCATAATCTTCCATCTCGCCTCATCCAACCCTTATCATCGATGGCGTACCTACTGAGGTGACTAGAAGTCTCACCCCTAATAAGTTTATCAATCACATCAACAAGCTGAGGGTCTTCATGTTGTGCAGCCCCTATTGAGTCCAAGAGAGTAGGGCGTACTTCGAGAGATGCTAGCAAACCCGGTACAAAATCTGAGGAGAGCCTAAAGTTAAAACTGCCTATATACTCCAAGCTTTGCCTTTCCACAAAGAGAGGGCTTAAGGTCAGTTTCTTACGGCTCAACGCGTCTGCTACTACGTTGCCTTTGCCGGGAGTATAGGAAATTTCAAAGTCATACGAGGCAAGAAACTCCATCCATCTTTGCTGCCTCAAGTTAAGATCCTTCTGCGAGAAGAGATATTTCAACGATTTATGGTCAGTGTATAA
The DNA here is from genome assembly GCA_030737875.1 of Allium sativum. Taxonomy (NCBI): domain Eukaryota; kingdom Viridiplantae; phylum Streptophyta; class Magnoliopsida; order Asparagales; family Amaryllidaceae; genus Allium; species Allium sativum. Next base: position 283,236,099 of record CM060915.1, read on the forward strand.
TTCGAACTTTTCACCTAGGAGATATTGGCGCCAAGACTTGAGCGCAACGATGATGGCGGCTAACTCAAGATCGTGGGTTGGGTAGTTCTTTTCATGAATTTTTAATTGTGTTTCACCATAAGCTACTACCCTTCATTCTTGCATTAGAACAGCGCCTAGTCCCGTTCCACATGCATCCGTGTATACCGTGAACATTTTGCTTCCATCTGGCAAAGTCAGGACTGGGGCTGTTGTGAGAGCCCTTTTTAAACGTTGGAAAGCAAACTCGCAGTCCAAATCCCAAGTGAACGCCAGATTTTCTTTGTTAGCCTTGTGAGTGGGGCTGAGATTTTCGCGAAATCCCTAATACACTTTCGGTAAAAACCAGCTAGCCCAAGAAAGCTTCGAACTTCGATTGCATTTCTTGGTGTCTTCCAATCTTGCACTGCCACCACTTTCGTGGGGTCCACATCCAACCCATCTTTGGATACTATATGCCCCAGAAATCTTACTTCTTTTCTCCAGAAGTGACACTTGGAGAATTTGGCTTTTAGTTGATGAGCTCGAAGAGTTTCCATGATTTCTTTCAGATGCTGGGCATGCTCTTCCTCATTCTTTGAGAAGATTAAGATATCATCTACGAAGACAACCACAAATTTGTTGAGGAATTCTCTGAACACCCTGCTTATTAGGTCTATGAAATAAGAGGGTGCATTTGTCAAGCCGTAAGGCATGACAAACCACTCGAAGAAACCATCTGGGGTTATGAACGCCGTTTTATCAATACTATCTTTAGCTACTCTTAACTGATGGAACCCAGTTGCCAGATCAAGTTGGGAGAAGGCCGTTGCAACTACAAGCTGATCAAACAAATCGTCGATTCGAGGAAGAGGGTGCCTATTTTTCTTGGTCAATTTGTTTAACTCCCTATAGTCGACGCAAAGGCGAAGCGAACCATCCGCTTTAGTTGCGAACACCACTGGAGCACCCCATTCTGAAATGCTCCGTCTAATGAACCCCTTTTCGAGAAGTTCTTTAACCTTCTTACCGAGCTCCTTTCTCTCTTTTGGAGCCATGTGTCTGACAGGTAAAGCTACAGGCTTTGCGTTATCCACAAGATATATGCGGAAGTCTATTTCCCGCCTCGGAGGTAAGCCTTTCACCTCTTCAAAGACATCTGGATATTCCCGGACTACTCTCACTGATTGCAAATTTTCATCAGAAGCATCAAGCGACTCTAGATAACTAAGCATAACAACATTCAAGGGATTACAAGAAATTTCTGGAGTGTTACCAAGCCGAGTCAAGAGCCTGACTACTCTTTTCTCACAATCAAGGATGGCACTATTACTGGATAACCAGTCCATGCCAAAGATCAAACCATATCCCGAGAAGCCTAAGGCAAAGGCATCACAACTAAACTCAACGCTGAAAATAGAGATTTTCAAACCCAAACAAACCATTGACAAGTAAGCGGAGCCCCCTATTGGATTTGAAACTACTAAGGGATCTTCTACCATACTAGTGTCTAGATGCAGAGATTCTACTAAGGCAGAGGAAATAAAAGAGTGTGATGCGCCAGAGTCAAAAAGTGTACGAACTGGATGATCATAAAGATAGACTACACTTTCTGCAGAAATATTACTACCTCGTTCCTGCTGAGGTGCCACTAGCGCATGAACCTGACCCCCAGAAGTGGATCCGGCTTTCTGTCCCTGCCCTTTCTTCTTTGGGCAGTCCTTAGCTTGGTGTCCAGTTTCTCCACAATGGAAGCAACCACCCATCTTCGCCTTCCTTTTCCGGCAGTCTTTTGATATATGGCCCACAATGCAACAGAAATTGCACCTTCTCTTCTCATGGGGTTTATTGTTCTTCCCTCCTTTCTTGAAGTCTGTTTTCTTTGCTTGTTGACCTTCTTTCTTCTCTTCCCCCTTAGTTTCTTTCTTGCCGTGGTCTTCTTCGTGTAGCAACGCCATGTCCACCAGGCTTTCATAAGTCGCACCCATGGATACATGGGTCATGGCAAGGCTGTGTAAAGGCTCATTCAATCCCTTGACGAAGCGAAGTGCCTTCTTGTGTTGGGTGTTTACTAAGTCTAGCCCAAATCGGGCCAGCTGGTTAAACTGATTAACATATTCCCTGATCGTCATGCTTCCCTGTTTCAGAGTTATGAACTTTTCTATTTGCAGGCTCCTTTCTGCTTGGGAGAGAAATTTCATTTCAAACCTTGTCCTGAAGTCTTCCCATGTTTCCACCGCCCTCTGAGCATTGGTAACTTCCCACCAATAGGAAGCCTCATCCTTAAGCAACCATACCGCTAGTTGTATCTTTTGCCTGTCATCCATTCCAAAGATGACAAACAGATCCTCAGTCTCCTTTAGCCAGTTTCTTGCCCCTACAAAGGATTCTGTCCCATAAAAATCTTTTCCACCCATTACCTTGAAGTCTCTACATGTTTTTGCGAAGGCATTTCCACGAGGAGGTGGAGGAGGAGGAGGAACCGCGGCCACTTGAGGAGGGATATCTGCTGGGCCCGTGCCATTGGCCCTTACTTCTAAGTACCTCCTAAACCAACAGGGAATCGGCACTCCTTCCGAGAGGTTAAGGTCTCCAGACATGCTGAAATAGAAAGGGAAAAATTCAAAACGAAGGATAGAGAGAGATAGATAGGGCACATGGGTTTGGGGGATTTTGTCTTTTATAAATATAACACTTTTTCTTGAAAAAAAATGCTTCTTTAAACTTTCTTTTGAAAACAATTTCAAAAACTTTTATCTTGTCTGGTAAACCTATGCTCTGATACCAAGTGAAACACCCCACCTCCGTTAAGATCACTCACAAAGGGAATGCCTTAATTTTGGTGGAGGTTTATAAGTTAAAGCCACAGATAAACTCAAGACAGATATAAATACACATATTTTAAACAGCGGAAACTAACAGACTTTTATTCATCAATACGTGTTCCAAAACAAAACATTCCATAATTGTCTCAAAATACTTCCATTATTACTACATCATAACTGTCTTGATTATTAAAGAAGCATAAAACATAAATAAAGTGACAAAAATCCCCATACTGATATCCAAAGCCATAGTCCGAGCAAAAGAGACCCAAATCATACATCTACGTTCTTGGAGCTTGAACAGAACCTGACTGAGCTGAGCTGTTTCCTCCCTGTGGACCTGGGGAGGGGGGAACGAAAGAAAAGAAGATGAAAAGAAAATAGGGTCAGACATAAAGCCTGAGTAAATCTAGTAACTCTTCAGTATGTGAATAAGAAAAGGGCATGAAAGATATATACTGAAAATAGGATGGTGTCACAAGCTAAGGGAGTGTCAAATGTACTATCGCACCCATATTATATCTCTACATCTACTTGAGTTTACTCTAACTGGAACCCCATGGTAAGGGTGAAGTGATCCCCAACTTTATTTAAAGATCGACACCTACTCGCGTTAACATGTGTCATACGGCCCCCAAGAATTGTAGATACCTATGCTTGTCCCACCATGGGGTGTATCAAGACCCATGGTGGCGGCCCCGACGCAAATTTTAGAAGGCATAGGTTATACTACTGGTGTCCCCAGTGCCCTGGTTGTCGGCTCCGAAGTGTGTGCACGCCCACACCCCGTTAGACCTGCACTGTGCACCCACCGCCGTCATTTGACCGCTTGCAATCAGCCCAGTAATCGTGTCCCACCCTGCCTAGTTTCAGGGTACCATTGATACCTAAATTGGGTTACTGCTAAAACGTGTCCCTCGTTACCAGGATTTTCTAGTCAAACATGTTAAGTGGTTAAGTGTCTGTATTTACCTAACCCCCACCCATCAATTCTTGTTAACATGTTGAATTTGGTTAAGTGTTATAGTTGACTTAACCCTACCACCTGTCCTTAGCCTCTTAGGAGCACCAGACCACTCACATTAGACAAGTATTGCTACAGTTACTGGATATGCTGGTCGGTTCCGGGCAGGTTTACACCGTAGCTCAGTCTAACCTCGGGTCTTTATTATGCTCAATGCTTAACCACCCACATTGGATAGGTATTGTTGTGACTACTGGACAGCCGGCGGTTCCGGGCAGGTTTACCTCACAACTCAATCCAACTACGGGTTAAGCACGTCATGTTTTCTAAATTTACAAATTTTATTATTTCTCCAATATATATGTAAATGTCATATCTTTTATTTTTGGGTATAACAATTCATATCGCTTTAAATGTCATTGTCATTGGCATGTGCCAAACATGCCAACATATGTCTTTATGTTTTACACCCAACGTCATTACCCCCGTTTATACGTTCGCAACGTTATAACAAATGTTGGGCTTTTCATTCAGCCCAACTTTATAGACGTAAGAAAAAAAGGAAATCAAGAACATGTAATATTTGACAACATATAAGGGTGTGTGGCGCATGAACTTGCAATTTAGCAATACTAACATAAATGATGGGTCATGTGAACTTGCACTCAAATCAAAGTACCACTAAGTAGGTGACATACGAAATGGCATAGTTTAGGCTTACACAACTTGTGTTTAAATATGTTTAACTTGGCAAAATGTCAAACACAAAACTAACATGATGTATATTCACCAAAAGGTCCAATTATAACATTTAATCACATAGCCTATTTCAATATGAACTTGCATAGTTTATGAAACACAAACGATACTTAACATAGGTCCAATTTCACTAGCAAATAAACATGAACTCGCATGATTTATGAAACCCAAACGACGCTTAACATAGATCCGATTATACTTGCAAACAAACATGAAAGTGATAACATAGGCTTTGGGTCATGTAGGCATAAAAGGTTTCAAGTCTAAATCATGTTTACATAAATTCTAATTTAGACTAGGGGAATATACACAGTCCATGCCATCGACATATACATAAAAGGATTAATTTCTAATTTTTACCACAACTTGCAAGTGCCATTGTTTTCATATACAATTGTTCAATAGGCTTGCACCAATCAATTTATGCCACAAACGTCAATACACAAGTCATGATAGAATCCTCAAAATACATAGAATTTTATACAATACAATAAGACAATTCTATTTTCATTCACATCGAATCACATCGCAATTATTATTCATATTCTGAAAGGTTACTATACTTACAACGAATGCAGAATCTTGAATTCTTGATTCTGAATTCAAAAATTGGAATGCGCTCCTTTGGGTAGACTAACGTTGCGTTGAAAACTTTTGATTTAAACTTTAAATCTTCTTCTTAGTTTGATTCATCTCTAGGCTTTTCTCTTGACGGCTATGTTCAATTCTTCCCTAGCAGCATGACGACTCCTTTCTCATATTTTTGTGTGAATTTTCAGTTGAGAGTTAGGGTGTATTTATAGATTTTTAAGTTGTTTTGAGCCGTTAGATGAAGATAGGAGGAATCTAGGCCATTCAAAATTCAAAGAGCCAATCAAGAGGTGACGCGTCAGCCCTAGTGACACACAGGGCCTCAGAAATTCGAGCCAGAGCCAGACCTGGCCAGCCAGGTCGACCAGGCAGGTCAACCAGGCAGGTCGACACCCAGCTCGACACTATGGTCAACCTCGGGGGGGGGGGGGGGGGACCAGGTCGACACCATGGTCGACCTGGGGTGACCAGGTCGACTCCGTGGTCGACCCTATGGTCGACCTGGTCTCTGGGCAGGAATTTTCCCGCCCAGCCTAGTTTGAACCTGAAATTCGAAATTCTGAAATTAAACTGAGCTGTTTGAATTTAAATTTGATTCTGAAACTTCCGAAGGCCATAATTCCTTCATATGGAGTTCGATTCTCGCAAACTCGGACTCTATCTCAAGCAGAATTCTGAGACGAACGCAATGGCGTAACCCGTTTCCCTTAATTCTTTCATTTAGAATTAATTATACTTTAATTTGTGAAGCTTAGCGGTATAGAATTCATGGGGTGTTACAATAACCATACCAAGTGAAAGTCCGAATTTATATAGAAAAGACTTTTGGTCAGCTCTAGATGTTTCTCCTGCTCAAATAGAAAATATCCCTGTAGTCACTGAGAATATTCCGGACCTCATAAAAGATATTCCTGTCGTAAATAATTATGCAGATGTGTTCGAAGAAGTTGTTAGTTTACCTCCGAAGAGAGAAATTGATTTCAAGATCGCTTTAATTCTTAATGCAAGGCCAATTGTGCACGCTATTCGGAGAATGACTCCAAAGGAGAAAGAAGAATTAGACAATCAGACTCGACAGATTGTATGGAAAGGTATGATTAGGCCTAGTTTCATTGATTGGGGAGCAACATTGGTGTTTGTCCCAAAGTCAGACGGTACTCTCAGACGGTGTGTGGATTATCGTGACTTTAACAAGCAGACATTAAAGAACAAATATCCATTGTCGCAGATTGATGATTTGCTGGATCGATTGAATGGTGCACAAGTATTTTCAAGGATGGACCTGGCTACATATTTCCACCAGCTTTGTATTGCCGAAGAGTGTGTTCCTAAGACAGCATTTAGAGGTCCCGATTTATTCTATGAGTGGTTAGTAATGCCGTTCGGCTTATGTAACGCTCCTGCCTATTTTTTCGATTTAATGAATCGACTATTCCGCGATGTCTTAAATAAATTTGTTCTGGTTTTCATTGATGACATATTAATCTTCTATAAGTCAGAGAGCGAGCACGTGAAACATTTGGAATAAGTGTTAGAAATTCTCAGAAAGAATGTCTTGAAGGCCAAACTTTCCAAATGTATATTCTGGCAAGAAGAAGTCAAGTTTCTTGGCCATGTCGTGTCAAAACAAGGAATTTCAGTGGATCCCAGTAAAATCACCGCTATTCAAAATTGGAAACAACCTAGTACTCTGACAGAAGTCCGAAGTTTTCTTGGATTGGCTAGTTATTATCGGAAGTTCGTTAAAGATTTTTCGAAGATATCTAGTTCCTTAACAAAGCTTACCAAGAAGCACTCAAGATTCAAGTGGACTCCTGAATGTGAGGAGGCTTTTCAGAAGCTAAAATTAAGATTAACAACTGCTCCAGTGTTAACAATTATCGATGGCAATCAAGACTTGAAAGTCTGGACAGACGCCTCTAGAGAAGGCCTTGGTGCAGTATTAATGCAAAGAGGTCAAGTGGTTTCTTATGCTTGCCGTCAGCTGAAACCACATGAGAAAAATTACGTTACTCATGATCTTGAGTTGTTAGCCATCGTATTTGCTTTAAAAATCTGGAGGCACTATCTTTTAGGTGAGAAATTCGAACTGTATACAGATCATCAGTCGCTAAAGTATCTGTTCACCCAGAAAGACTTGAATCTAAGGCAGCAACGTTGGCTAGAATTTCTTGCAGCATACGATTTTGAGATTTTGTACACTCCAGGGAAAGCCAATGTTGTGGCTAATGCACTAAGTAGAAAGAATGCAATAATCACCAGTTTTATTATTACGACTTCCTTGATTGACAAAATATCTATTCTTCAGAAGGATGATAATTTTATTAAGGATATGATCAAAAGAATTCAGAAAGGCGAACCCTCGGGCTTTCAAATAGATAACGATGGGATCCTGAGATTGAGAGGAAGGATATGTGTTCCCGACATCCCCGAGCTCAAAAGGGAAGTGTTAGATGAATGTCACAAGTCCAAACTGAGTATCCATCCAGGTGTGAGAAAAATCTATAACGATCTCAAGCAAACATTCTGGTGGAAGGCTATGAAAAGGGATGTTTCAATATATGTTAGCAAGTGTCCTACTTGCCAACAAGTCAAAAGCGACCAACAGAAACTTGCCGGATTGTTGCAACCGCTGGACATTCCAGGTTGTAAGTGGGAACATATTTCCATGGACTTCGTAGATGGTTTGCCCAGAACCAAGAAAGGAAATGACAGTATTTAGGTGATCGTAGATCGCTTCACGAAGACCGCCCATTTTATACCTGTCAGATCCAATAGAACCGCTCAAAGTTTAGCACAGATTTATTTCAAAGAAATTGTTAAACTACATGGAGTGCCAATCAGTATAGTTAGTGATAGAGATCCAATATTTACTAGCAAATTCTGGGAGGCATTTCAAGTAGAACCGGGGACAAAGCTGAATCTAAGCACCGCCTATCATCCTCAGACAGATGGTCAGACTGAGAGGGTGAATCGTATAGTGGAAGATTTATTGCTGGCTTGTGTTCTTGATTTTGGTGGATCATGGGAAGACCATTTACATTTGGCTGAGTTCTCATACAACAACAGCTACCAAGCGATCCTGATAATGTCACCATTTGAAGCATTGTATGGTAGACCGTGCCGATCTCCTGCTTGTTGGGTTGAACCTGGTAATAGGCTTGTATTAGGACCAGATATGATTCGCGAAGCTGCGGATAAAGTCGATTTCTTTAAGAAACGATTGATAGCAGATCAAAGCCGACGGAAGAGCTATGCAGACTCGAGAAGGAGGGATTTAGCATTTGTTGTTGGTGACTATGTGTATCTAAGGGTTTCTTCGATGAGAGGAGTAATTCGATCTGGAAAAACTAGGAAGTTGGCGCCCAGATTTATTGGTCCATTCCCTATACTTGAATGGATTGGAACTCTCTCTTATAGAATTCAATTGCCTGATTAGTTGCCTGGAGTGCATGATGTATTTCACGTATCTCAACTTCAAAAGCATGTTCATGATCCAGACTTGATCGTGGAAGAAGCAGCGCAATGGGATATAAAAATTACTCCAGAATTGGCTGTGAGAAGAGGGCCGCTAAGATTATTGGCAAAGAAACCAAAGAACGGAGGAACAAGAAGGTTCACTTAGTCAAAGTGCAATTGAGTGGAGATCCGCGAGATTGTACTTGGGAAACTGTGGAAAGCATTAAGAAAGCCTATCCTAAGTGCAAGATGGATATCTCTGATTGATTCCGGTACAAGGTACATTTACCATATCTTTGCATTACCATTTTGTTCTCTACTTTGCTGTTGTTTTCTCTTCATGGATGTATAACTTTTTAATTATATAGTCTGAATGATTTTAAAAGAGTATATGAATTAATTAGTATATTTTTGAAAGATAAAAAAAAATTGATTATTGGTTGTGTTGTTTGATTTTTGGTTGACTAATTAGAATTTTGAACCATTTAGCCAAATTGAACAAATATTGCACTGAATTGAAAATTGATAGAAATATATACATGTGCATTATATATGTGTGAACAGGTTATGGATAGACAGTTAAGCAGAGGAATAAAATTGTTTGCCCGACAAATAGGTACGTGTTTATTGTATTTCTTGGGATTTGATGATTTTATGAGCCGATTGGCTACCCGCTTGGCTTTCCCTTTTTCTTTTGGATTGATGAGAGCCATGGGAGGCTATTTGAAATATCCCGAAACTCCCCGTACAAAGGAGGTTATGGCGAAATTTTTCGAAAATTTAGGGTGTTAGCCAAATTTTTGAAGAATTAGAAAATTCTTAAAAACTGAAAAGTTGAAAAATGGAAGCCAGAATGAAAGTTTAGTTGGTTAATTAAAACAACTTTCGACTTCGTTCCTTTTCGAGGACGAAAAGTTTTAAGTGGGGGAGATTGTAACAACCCGGAAAATCTAAACCAATTTAATTTTTTTTAATTTGGCTATTTTAGTGGATTTAAATATTTAAAATAGATTATTTTAAATAATAAAGACGAAAAGTATGTTTGAATCGATGTTTGAAAATAAATACAATTATTTTTAATTATGAACAAGGCCTGAAATGGCGCGGCAATTTCGAAATTTGAATTCAAACTTTGACTGACTGTACCGGGTGCAAAAGAAAACGAATTTTTGTGAAACCAAAAATATTTAAATATGTTTATGAATATCTTTTTAACGAATCTGAAAAATCGAAGTTTCGTAGCAGGAATCAAAAGTTATGGCCAAATGAATTTTCAGAAAGGTCGCTATAGAGTTTATATTACCCTTGATAATATAGATTTTGCAAACGACCTCAGAATTCGATGAAACCACTTTTATTGGATCCGGGATGTCAAATTTTTGCTAGGTTTCAAATTCCATAATTTTTGAAGTTAATATGTGAGCGTGGCGAAGGAAAATGCATTTGGTCAATTTCAGTTAAAATTGGATCGACCAGAAAATGGCCATTTTTCAAACGGTCTCAGAATTCGACGAAACTAGTTTTGTTAGGACCGTATCATCGAAACATAGCTAGATTTATTTTTCGGGAATTTTTAGAATCAGTATGTGGCCCCAGCAAATTGAAATGTACGTTCAAATCCAATATTGAATGTTTTATATTTTAATTTGAAGGAAAACTGACTGAAATAGTCGAATGGGCCTGCAAAACATATTCCATTGTGTTCGGAATGGGGGTATTTAGCTAGGGCGACAGTCGTCTGGCTTGGATTGGAGTTTGTATGAGATAAGGGGTATTTTTGAATTAAAAAAATATAAATAAAATAAAACCCCATTGGCCAATCACATATTTTCTCTTTCCCCGATACCCCCCTCGCGATATACGGCGGATGTCAACTCCATTCTTCCCGATCAATTTCCGGCCGCCTCATTCACCGTTGACCCCCACCCCTGTTGAACTTTTTGAAGACCTCTTCCACCTCTTCAAATCAACACCGACTTCACCACCCCTCGTCGCTCCTTTCTCGAGTTCTGTGCCTCAGAAGTCCGCCGCCGTCGGGTTGGAAATCGCCACCGCCGCTACACCGAGTTCGACGAGGCTATCCTCGTTTTGCACGCCCTTCGACGCTCTTCGATGTGGTGTAGCTCAATTACAACCTAGTTCTACGGATTGGAGATTAAATCCAGACCTAGGTTTGAACGAAATTTGAAGGTATATGGTTTATTTTATTTTAAATAGTTTTTAGCACTTTAAATCGCTACAGTTTACGATTTTACAATAAAAACCATATCTTTTTCGTATGTTGACGAAATCCAGTGAAACAAGAGATAGTGGACTCGTGAGGACGTCTTCTACATTCTAGAATAGACTGCATATTTTTCTGAGCCTTCTGCAATTTTTGGTGGAGTGGAACCCAATGTGAGATTTCTGAATTATAAATGATATGGAAACAAAGATGTATAAATTATATAGTCGAAGTATGAGTTATATAAGCGTTGTACACCTCATGTATAAGCATTGTATAAGTTGTATGTTCGATGTATAAGTTATATATGCATTATAAAAATGATATATGCGTTGAAATAAATTGAAATGATATTGAAATGAAATCGAAATATAGTTATATACGTATATCTATATATATATACTCCCCTCGTCCACAGACCATGGACGATATACATTGGTTGGGATATTGTTTGGATTATTGGTTGATGTGAAAATTTGGTGAATATCATGAATGGTTGATTTGAAATGATTGATTGTGGTTGAAATCCCAATAGGATTAGTATATGGGAAAATTCGTCTGCGTACGAACTAGATATTGAAAATCCCCATTGTCAAAAGCCGCGAGGCTTTAAGATAGAGCGAGGAGCCGTACTAGGGACGGAGCCGGTTTTAACTACCCTACCATTATGCTGCCGAAATTTTCTGAAATATTTCTGTGTTTGATCTATATTCATGTGTTCAAATAAAATTCATGTGTTGAAATAAAATTCATGTGCTGAATAAAATTCATATGTTGAAATAAAAATTCGTGTGTTGAAATGAAATTCATGTGTTGAAATAAAATTCATGTGTTGAAAAAGAAATTCATGTGTTGAATAAAATTCATGTGTTGAAATAAAATTCATGTGTTCAATAAAATTCACGTGTTCAAATAAAAATTCAAGTGTTCAAATAAAATTCATGTGTTCAAATAAAATTCATGTATTGAAATAGAAATTCATGTGTTGAATAAAATTCATGTGTTGAATGAAGTTCATGTATTGAATAAATTCTTTGAAAAATAAAAATAACATCTTTATCATATATATAGATTATATAAAATACTAGTGTTTTAAATAAATTGTTTTAACACCAAAAATAACATTTTTACCTTATGTATGAACTATATAAAATAATAGTGTTTTGAAATAAATTGTTTTACAATAAAAATCACATTTTTATGATATATATGAACTGCTAAAAATAGTGATGGGTGGAAATGAATAGCTGTTGGATAAAAATACTGTTTTTATCAAATGTGTGAAATGAATATGGTTTTGAAATTGAAGAATGAATCATATTTATATGTATATATATAAATATAATTGAAATAAATCGAATAACGAAGCTGCATTTTGTGTTTTGAAACCGTGATTTCAAACGATTAGTGCGGGAGATCCGACCATCAGATTTTCCCGAAACCGAAACCGTTGGGTTCGCTTTGGAAATATCTTTCCAATGACACCAACTTTGTAAAGATCCAACGGTTGGATTGTCTGGAATGTTTAATTCAAATCTAAAGAAAAACAACGTCAGAATCGATTATATATATATAATTAAATTAAATCGAATAACGACGCTGCAGTTCATATTTTGGAATCGTAACTTTAAACGATTGTACCGGGAGATCCGACCGCCGGATTTTCCCAAAACTGAAACCGTTGGATTCGTTTTGAAAAGATCTTTCTAATGATATAAAATTTGTGAAGATCCAATAGTTAGATTTTCAGATATGTGTAAATCAAATCTAAAGAAAAACAGCGCCACGGCCGCGTTATGGCCTGAAGCGTCGTTTGAATGAATTGGCTATTTTTAAGTGAATAAAATTAGCGATAAATCGTTATAAAATATTATAAACGATATGGAATGGAAATAAACCGAATTTACCCGGTTTATTGGATATTTGATGGTCGAATGTGTTTGGCGTGAAAATTACATTTAAGAACAGAATTATTGATGTCGAATAATTTAACCATTGAACTGAATTGATTAAAATTCTAAATATACGTGACTTATTTGAAAAGGCTGAGTTAAATCTCATTTCAAATAATTGATCGACGGTAAGAAGTCGATGATGAAAACGGTGGTTGAAGACCGGAGATCTTCACCTCGGTTGGATGATTACTAATGTCTTGATTGGGAGGCATCCCGAAATATAGATAATAAGTGGTGATCGTCCAGACGTACTTGGAGATCGATGGATATGCGAGGTATATGGTGCCTCCGGTTTCACTCAGACCCAGAACGAACTTGTAAATGGACTGTGTGTCTGACATTGGATTTTGTTCTGTGCTGATTGATCTCTATTAAATATATATATCTGTTTGGCGACGGAGAATTTATTCTCTTGCTTAACGCCCTTCTCTGAGACGTACGAGCTCAGAGGCTATATATCGATAGAAATCAGTCGCATAGAGTGAATTGCCTGTGTGGCATGCCTAAGTGGCAGATGATCAAGGCTTTTGTTGAAAAGCAAAGTCTTGTGGTTGATGATCAAAGCACGGCCTGTGTGGCATAGCTTTGTGTATAACGTTGATTCACGAGCCTCATACCCCGCTATGAACCAGAAACGGGAGAGGACTTCAGGGAGGACATGTGTTTCCTTCTAGCTAGGGTGGTGTCAGTGACCTACCAGCCCTGACATTTATATTATTTCCACCTGTGTGGTTGCTGTTGCGAGGCGCCTCGAATATGGAGTCATTTGGCTCATTTTCACCGCATAGGGCGGGGGAACGCAGTGTTCAGGGTTTAAGTTTAATCCACATCGAGTGGACCGACCCTGGCGATCCAAGGGTCACTTGAGCTCTGATCCTGAGACATGGCAGGCTAGATTGTCTCGAAGCGATGAGGACGATCCTTGGCCTCGGTTCATGAAGGAAATCCAATTTCCAAATACGACACCGTGCGGTTTTGATTGTATACCTATATATGGCGATATAGTGGTATGGGGCATTAATGTCGTCTATGATTGATACTTATGATTTGAAATTGTTTTTGAAACATATAAACACTAGTAATAATACCAAATTCTTTTGTTTTATTCGTATCAAGCATATTTTGGCCATTGTAAGGTAAAACTCTATCCTCCGGTTTGCGTTGCATTGTGTGATGGGAACTGAGTCTTATAATGGCTTCATTTTTATAAAAAGCATTGCGCTGTTTAAAAGGTTTACTTATTTTAAAGCACTGTCAATCCAATGGAGTAAACCCGTTCCGCGAAAGTGGCGTGGCCGTGTGATTGGCCATATTATAAAATATGTTAAGTAGATTTCTCATACCAGTCCCATGGCTGACTCACAGTTTGTTTCACTTACAAACTCGGGTTCCCCTTTTTCTACACAGGCAGCCTTGTGTTCAGGTTTTAGCATGCTCTTTCTGGATAGCTGGAGCTGAAGATGGATTCTATCATTTGTCTCTTTTTATGTTGTTCAGCTCCTATTGTACATATTATGTTTGTTTTCCGCTTTAGACATTTATGTATAGCTGAACTGTATTTTGTAATAAGTATGATCCTGTATACTATGTAACTCAGATGATTATGTTTATCCAGTATATTATTTGTACATTGTCTGGTGTATTTATTTATTTCGGTTCTGCTGTTGCTGTTTATATGTTATATTCCAAAGATTACCCTTGCCACCGTCGTACGGGGTTTTGGGGTCATCACATAAACTGATGCTATACTTTTCAATATTTTCTTGTGAATCAAATTGTAAACTACATTTGCATTTAGCACTACCAATCCAAATACCCTTCTATTTCACTCAGCCTAAATCTCATATATAAATTTCTTTGGAATGTTTAACGGCAGCTTTGTTTTTCTACTCTTCCATCTTGTTGCTTTATAAACATTGTATCACTTAATTTTACTATCAAATGATGGCCTATGCAAACAACCATTAGCAAGGAGTTTCACCCAAATCTGATATGTAAAACTGCATGCAAAGAGCAAATGTGTATTTGTTTCAACTGATGAATGACATAACAAACAAATATCATCTATTACCACACCTATTTTAAGCAATTTATCCTTTGTATCGATTGCATTAGCCATTACTTTCCATAATAGCATATTTTCTTTTGCTGAATTACCCATACTCCATAATCTCTTCGCCCAAGGAAATGATTGCTTTGGACCTTGAAGAAGTGTATAAACAAGTTTGATACTATGAACTTTCCCATTCCATGTTATACAACTATTACCATTAACTTCAAAATTCTTTTCCAATTCAACCCATAAATTCCTCAAAACAAAAGAGCTTGTGTATGGAAGAACCAGACTACAATCATGAATGTAATCATTTACAACAACATTCTCTAAAATACCAGACTGTCTACGTAAATTATAAGCAACCACATTACCTTAGATTAAACTAGCTTTAGACCAAGGAGTATTCCAAAAAGACAGTTTATCTATGAACTTATAATTGAACTGGATGTAAGGTAGAAAAGTGCTCCTTAGATTAACAATGCTCCTCCAACTCCAACCACAATTGCTCGGCACCTCCGTAGTCTAAGAATATTTTTTCCCAATTAAATTATCCTTTACCCACTTTGTCTAAAGACAATTATCCAAGTTAAACAGCTTATCAAAGTAAGATGAAATTGAAGCTTTGTTCCATACGAATAAATTTGTAATGCCTAAACCACCTTGCATCTTATCATCAAAAAATTTATTAAACGCGATTGTAACAACCCGAAAATCCGGGCCAGTTTAAAATTTTTAATTTGGCGATTTTAGCGCATTTTGAATATTTAAAATAGATTATTTTAAATAATATTGATGAGGAAATTTATTTTGAATATAATTCGAACGTATATATTTATACGCGTCGTCGTTAGAATATAAATATTTATATATAATTATAAATAGAATTGAAAATGGCGCGGTAGTTCGATAATTCGATTTCAAACTTCAATTGAATGTACCGGGTGCAAAACAATCCGGATTTTAGTGAAACCAAAAATAATGGAATCTAATAGTGAATATCTTTCTATCGAATCCGAAAAATCAAGATTTCATAGCGGGAATCAAAAGATATGTCCAGTTGAAAATTCTGAATAGTCGCTATGGAATTCAGGCCCTTAAAAATAGACATTTTGCAAATGACCTCGGATTTCGACGAAACCAGTTTTGTTGGGTCCGTGATGTAAAGTTATTGCTAGGTTTCAAATTTCATAATTTTCTGAATCAATATGTGAGCGTGGTAAAGGAAAACGCGTTTGACCAGTTTCAGTTGGTTTTAATCGACTGGAAATTGGCCATTTTTCTAACGGTCTCAGAATTCGACGAAACTAGTTTTGTTAGGACCGTATCGTCAATACGAAGCTAGAAAATATTTTTATGGGATTTATAGAGTTAGTATGTGACCCCGGTAATTTGTAATGTACGTTTAAAATTCAATATAGTGATTTAAATGTAAATTTAACTGAAACTGATTCAAACAGTCGAATCAGCTTATGATACATATCCCATTGTGTTCGGAATGGGGGTGAAACGCTATGGACGACAGGCAGTGGACCTCGTTTCGAGGTCGTATGGAAAAGTACTTTTTTTTGAAATTAAAATAAAAAAAAAAATTAAAACCCTTTCTTCTTTTATCAGCCGCCCCCCCCCCCCCGTTCATTTTCGAAGCGAAAAAAAAAGAAAAAAAAAAGAAAACCGCGCAGGCGATCGACGACCCCCCCCTCCAAGCGGCGGCGCCGCGACGCCAACCTCCCCCCTCCCTTCTTCTTCCTCCCCCTCCCCTTCCCTCCCTTCGCCTGCGATAACCGAAACCCCCCCAGACCCGAACCCTAGCCAGAACGGAGCCGCCGCCGACCAACCAAGGCGCCCCACCACCCCTCCGACCCCCACTACCTGCTGCCGCCACCAGCACAGTCCCCCCTCCCTGTAAGTTTTATTAATTTTATATTTATTATATAAACTGAATTTTTAAAACTGATTTTATTTATTTATTTATTTTTAAAAAACTGAATTTTAATTAGCTTTTAAAAACTGAATTTTAATTAGCATTTAAAAACTGAATTTTAATTAGCATTTAAAAACTGATTAAAGATTTAGATTTTAAAAGGAGAAAAGATTTAAACTTGTAAAAGTAAAAGAAAAGATTTGATCTTTAAAATGGAAAAGGCGGGATCTATATTTTTGTAAAAATATGATCTTTATTTTTTTTAAAGTAGTAAAAATATGATCTTTATATTTTTTAAAGTATTAAAAATATGATTTTTATATTTTTAAAGTATTAAAAATATAATCTTTATAGGATAGAGAATATAAAGATATCATCTTTGTGTATGTAACGAAATAAAAATCTGATTTTTATTTTATATACGTTGAGATAAAGTGGTGATTTTTATAAGGAGAAAACTTTATTTTTATAAAGGCGAAAACTTCATATTAGAAAAGGCGAAGTCTATATTTTTATAAGGGCGAAATCTTTATTGTAGAAAAGGTGAAAGATCTATTTTTGAAAAGGCAGAAACTTTATATAGAGAATAGCGTGATAAAATAGAATTTTTATCCATATAGCGTCGAAGTAAAAATATGATTTTTATATATTGTACTTCGATTTAAAAATAGAATTTTTATATATTGAACTTCGATTTAAAAATAGAATTTTTATATATTGAACTTCGATTTAAAAATAGAATTTTTATATATTGAACTTCGATTTAAAAATAGAATTTTTATATATTGAACTTCGATTTAAAAATAGAATTTTTATATATTGAACTTCGATTTAAAAATAGAATTTTTATATATTGAACTTCGATTTAAAAATAGAATTTTTATATATTGAACATCGAAAAAAAATATGATTTTTGTATATTGGATAGCGAAGTAAAATTCGATTTTTACATATGTAGTGAAGGCGGACAACGAAAGCGACAAAAGGCGAGTTGGCGAAGATTTCCTGCAAATGAAGAGCCGTGGAGCTAGGATAGCTATATGTGAGAACTTCTCACTCAAATTCTATTTTTCTAGTTATATATATATACTAGGATGCAGACGGTGCTTATTAGAAGCACCCGACACCCGTCCACATACCATGGACTTGTTTGTTTGGTTGTGTAGTTGGTTAGATTATTTGATTTGGATTTGATTGATTGGTTGAATTGGAAATTGATTAAAATTGATATGTGAATGGCGTGGGCCTTCACTAGACCGGGGATAAGGCTAGGCCTCGTCCCGTTTCTAGTATCGTGCCATTATGCCGCCGAAATTTTCTAAAATAAGTTAGAAAAATAAAAATACCATTTTATTTGAAGAATGAACTGAATAGAAATTCATAGGTTGAAATAAAATGTTTCATCGTTAAAAAATATAATTTTTAACGTGAAGTGAATAAAATAAAATATTCATTTATAAACCGGACGGTTTGTTTATGTACACCTATTTGAATGACATTGATTGGGACGATAAAATTTTACACATCGCCCAACAGCACAAATAAAATATGTGTTTGATTGTTTGAAACCCCACACGGGTGTTAGGATGAAATTTGAAGTTCACTCATCCTGATTGATTAAATATGTCGATCGATCGATTGACAGGCTGTTATAAGCGTTAGATATCTGTATTTGATGCTTATACAGTGTAGTGCACTTTGGTTGATGGTTGATTATTTTCCATGCTATTATATACATGTGTTGTATGAAAATCCATATAATTAACGTTATATGGTAATTGATTGGGCCTCATTCCAATTTGAAAAATAAAGAATATTATAAAATAAAAGTTCATGTGTTGACAGTACTCATCCGTTGAGATTGGTCATGTGTTGAACGAAATATTTTAGTAATAAAATTTACATCTTTATCAATATAAAATAAAAGTTCATGTGTTGACAGTACTCATCCATTGAGATTGGTCATGTGTTGAACGAAATATTTTAGTAATAAAATTTACATCTTTATCAATATAAAATAAAAGTTCATGTGTTGACAGTACTCATCTATTGAGATTGGTCATGTGTTGAACGAAATATTTTGATAATAACAACTATTTTGAAAAAGAAATATTTGAAATAGAATATTTGAAAATAAAGGAATATATGAAGCCGTGTTGATTAGATTGACGCCATTTCAACGTGAACGATATTTATATCGATTTTATTCGATTTCGAAATGAATTGAATTGAAAACGATTTCGAAATGAATTGAATTGAAAACGATTTCGAAATGAATTGAATTGAAAACGATTTCGAAATGAATTGAATTGAAAACGATTTCGAAATGAATTGAAAACGATTTCGAAATGAATTGAATTGAAAATGATTTCGAAATGAATTGAAAGCGTATTGAAATGAATTCAAATTGAATTGAAATTTGAATTGAATAGAAATGAATTTTAAAACGAATTTATAAAGAAGAATTCAATTTTGATTTGAATTGAAATGGAAGTTGAAATTACTTTTGAAACGAATTTAAAACTATTTATATAATTCGTTTTAAATAGAAATCGACGAAATATATATTATATATATTATATATATAATATAATGGCCTGAATAGAACGCGCCGCGCCGCGGCAGTTCGTGAATTTCGACCATTTATTTCAAACGGACATTACGGGAGATCCGACCATCGGATTCTCCTAAAACCGGAACCGTTGGGTTCGTATCGACAAGAGCTTTCTAACGAATATTAGAAATTTGAAATCTAACGGTTGGATTTGGAATTATGTCCAAATCAAATTCGAAAAAGGTCGCTGTAAGTGCAGTTCGATGGCCATTGATGGAAATCGACTGTACGGGCCTTGATAAAATTATTAAAAATAGTAATAATTTGTGTAAAATCATAAGAAATGATTTGAGAAGAATTGGGATGAAAAACTCCATATTTGAAAAGATAAAAATAGATTTTTATCGAAATGAACTAGTTTTGAACTAGAATTGTAATTCTATTTATTTTTAAATAAATAAATTGAATTAGAAAAGGGTTTTAAAAATAACCAAAACTTCCAATGATCGCATTGGAGTGGATTTGAATCGAAATTGTCTTCGGAATATTTCGATGTTGGAATTCGTGATTATACAGGTGTTGTTATGGAAATTTGAAAGATATATATTTATATCGTTATTTCCAATACGACATTTGTTAGTCGTAGAATTTGATATTGAATATAAGCCGATATATTTTCTATTCAGAGCCTTGTATTGAATATCGAATGTGATTTGGGTTTGTCGTGAATGGTGTCTTCACTAACACTGTTCCTGAACCCAGTTGAGAAAAGATTAAATCTTTTTATTTAGATTTAATGGAGTGTACCAATTAAATAACATTTAATTGGAATTTAATCGATATTGATTTTTGGGTTTATCGTGAACAGTGTTTTAAATAACACTTGTTCTTTAACCCGATAATTAATGAATGTGATTTTGGGTTTATCGTGAACCGTGTTTTTAAATGACACTGATTCTTTAACCCAGTCAAAGATTAAAACTAAGTGGAGTTTTAATGAATCTTTAATTAGATTGAAATGATCGAAAATGGAGTATCACCAGTTTTGCTCCAGGCGATAGTTAAATCTTTAATTAGATTTGAACGTGAAATGGTAATTGAATTTACCGATAACACTGTGGTGTTAGATATGAAGTATTACCAGTTTTACTTCATGGGATAAATAGGTTGGGATTGGGAAATTAAAACAAATGATTACTTCGGTAAGTTTCGTTAATCCCGACTAGTTGAATCGAAATTCAAAAGAAGATTAGAGAATAAATTCAAGGAATTTATCTTGGATAAAATTAATGGGAACCTTTCCCTATGAATGTGAAATTTAGAAACTAACTGTCGGTTAGCCAAGCAGAATGGTTTTCTGGATATTGATCTGATGTTGGTTTCGGCCTTCGGGGTTAATATTTGGGGAATTATTCTCTTGATAAATTTACAGTTAGTGACTAATGAATTGGAATGAGGCGTATGTTGTGTTTGTGTAACACTTTTATAATATATACGCGAGTTATTCAGAAAGACCGGGTTTATCCCATTCTGAATAACTGATACGACGATAAGTCGAAGATGAAGACGGTGGTCGAAGACCGGAAGTCTTCACGTCGTTTGGGTGATAACTGATGATCTTGATTGGGCTGTACACCCAAGAAGATGGAAACAGTTGGTGATCGTCCAGACGTACTTGGAGATCGATGGATATGCGGGGTACTAGGTGCCTCCGGTTTCGTTCAGACCCAGAACGGACTTGTAAATGGGCTGTGTGTCTGACATTGGATTTTAGTCTGTGTGATTGATTTCTATTAAATATATATCTGTTTGGCGGCGGAGAATTTATTCTCTTGCTTAACGCCCTTCTCTGAGACGTACGAGCTCAGGGGTTATATATTGATGGATATCAAACGCATGGAGTGAATTGCCTGTGTGGCATGCCTAAGTGGCAATTGATCGAGGCTTCTGTTGAAAAGCAAAGTCTTGTGGTGATGATCAAAGCAAGGCCTTTGTGGCGTAGCTTTGTGTAACGTTTGCTTCGCGAGTTTCACACCCGGTATGAACCAAAAACGGGAGACGGACCTCAGGGAGGGCCTACGTTTCCTCCTAGCTAAAAGTGGCGTCAGTGGTTTTACACGCCCTGACGAGTTTGACTTATGTGGTTGTTGCTGTTGCGAGGCGCCTCGGTTAGATCGGACGATCCGGGTCCGATGGAGTCATTCGTTGGCTCGCTTATGCCCCAAAGGGCGGCGAAACGTAGTGCTCAGGCATTTTAATCCACTCCGTGTGGACCGGCCCTGACGATCCAAGGCTTGCCTGCGCGCTTGCCTGAGACTCGGGCTAGGCAGTCTCGAATCGGTTGAGGACTATCTTTTGCCTCGGTTCATAGATGGAAATCCAATTTCCAAATACGTGACATTTGCGGTTTTATTTGTAAACCTATATATGGCGACATGATATATGGTACCCATGCCGCCTATGATTGATACTTATGATTTGAAGTTGTTTTATACACTATGCACTTATAGTAGTATCAAACGATTTGTTTTAAACGTATCAAGCATTCTTTGGCTGTTATAAGGGAAAACCCTATCCCCCGGCTTGCGTTGCATTGTGTGATAGGACCTGGGTCTTATAACAGCTTCATTTTTCTTTATTTAGCATTGCGCTGTTTGTTTCATGCACTGGTATTCTTGGGAGGAAACCCGTTCCGTGTTATACGGCGTGGTCCCTTGATTTACCTAGCTTTAAAAATAATGATTAACTGTTTTTAGTTCTCACACCAGTCACATGACTGACCTGGAGTTTATTGTTTTAACCTAAACTCTGGGTGCCCCTATTTTGACACGGGCAGCTGGTAGTTTTGGTTTTGCAGATTTATATTCACAGGATCCTGGTTTACAGCTGGAACGATATCCGGAAAGCTTTGTATCCGTATATCTCTTCTAGTTGTGTATTGTATTATTTTCCGCTGCTATATATTTAAATGTAATTTAAATCTCTGACATTTCTGTGTAATATTTATTCATACTCTGTATATTCTTGTAATCTGATGCACTGTTGTAATATATAGTGAAATGTTCTTCTGTATGCGTTCTGTTTTGTCGTGTTCTCAAAACGATAGGGCGTTTCGAATGGCCTGGATCGGTTTAGCGACTGGTTCGGACCGAGCGAAATTCCTTGCCGTCACAGTTGGTATCAGAGCTTTGGTTTACAAAGCTCAGAGAACAAGACACATTAGAACCATACGAAAGAATTCATCAGAAACTGGATTAGTAATATCCAACGAGAATGACTCGTTAGAGATGGGATCAGTAGTATCCTAGAACGAGTGTGAAGAGTATATTTTTAAAATGAAAACAAATTTTGTTTTGAAAATTTAAATAAATTATTCGTATTTGATTATCTATTTATATTGAGTTGGACAATCCAGTATATATAGGTTTTGCGTATACGTCTGATCCGCGTGTATTCAAAGTTTTAATATATTGGGTAGATATAGAATCACATTCTAGTTGCCCGAGGATGATTCTGATAATGCTGCAGCGTTACCAGTATTTATTTTCGAGTGACGAAGGTGTGATATCTATATATTTCCATTAGGCTGGTGTGAGAACCAAAATTAGATAGGGCTTATTGTTGTGATTTGGCATCAAAAACATGATTTTTTGTGTATGTATCAAAGTTATGGATTTGAAACTCTAATTCACTAATTGATTGATGTTTGCGTTGTTTGTTTATTTGTTTGCTAATTTTTAGCCATTTAGCCTAATTGAACCAAATATTGAATTATATTGAAAATTGGTCGCATTTGCTTGCATATACATATATATCTTTGAACAGGTCATAGCAAGGAGGCTAGAGCAGAGAATAAAATTTGTTTGCCCGACAAATAGGTACATGTTTACTACATAATTTCCTGTTTTGTTTGGGTGATGATGATTTTGTGAGCCTATTGGCTAGCCGCTTGGCTTTTTCTTTTTCTTTTTGAGATCTGAAGGACCGGGGAAGCTATTTGAAATTCCCCGATGCTCCCATTGCAGGGGAGGTTATGGCGAAATTTTTCGAAAATTTAGGGTGTTAGCCAAATTTTTGAAATTTTAGAAAATTCTCAGAAACTGGAAAGTTGGAGAATGGAAGCCAGATCGAGCGTAGAGTTAATTAATCAAACCACTTTCGACTTTGTTCCTTTTCGGGGACGAAAAGTTTTAAGTGGGGGAGATTGTAACAACCCGAAAATCCGGGCCAGTTTAAAATTTTTAATTTGGCGATTTTAGCGCATTTTGAATATTTAAAATAGATTATTTTAAATAATATTGATGAGGAAATTTATTTTGAATATAATTCGAACGTATATATTTATACGCGTCGTCGTTAGAATATAAATATTTATATATAATTATAAATAGAATTGAAAATGGCGCGGTAGTTCGATAATTCGATTTCAAACTTCAATTGAATGTACCGGGTGCAAAACAATCCGAATTTTAGTGAAACCAAAAATAATGGAATCTAATAGTGAATATCTTTCTATCGAATCCGAAAAATCAAGATTTCATAGCGGGAATCAAAAGATATGTCCAGTTGAAAATTCTGAATAGTCGCTATGGAATTCAGGCCCTTAAAAATAGACATTTTGCAAATGACCTCGGATTTCGACGAAACCAGTTTTGTTGGGTCCGTGATGTAAAGTTATTGCTAGGTTTCAAATTTCATAATTTTCTGAATCAATATGTGAGCGTGGTAAAGGAAAACGCGTTTGACCAGTTTCAGTTGGTTTTAATCGACTGGAAATTGGCCATTTTTCTAACGGTCTCAGAATTCGACGAAACTAGTTTTGTTAGGACAGTATCGTCAATACGAAGCTAGAAAATATTTTTATGGGATTTATAGAGTTAGTATGTGACCCCGGTAATTTGTAATGTACGTTTAAAATTCAATATAGTGATTTAAATGTAAATTTAACTGAAACTGATTCAAACAGTCGAATCAGCTTATGATACATATCCCATTGTGTTCGGAATGGGGGTGAAATGCTATGGACGACAGGCAGTGGACCTCGTTTCGAGGTCGTATGGAAAAGTACTTTTTTTTGAAATTAAAATAAAAAAAAAAAATTAAAACCCTTTCTTCTTTTATCAGCCGCCCCCCCCGTTCATTTTCGAAGCGAAAAAAAAAAGAAAAAAAAAGAAAACCGCGCAGGCGATCGACGACCCCCCCTCCAAGCGGCGGCGCCGCGACGCCAACCTCCCCCCCTCCCTTCTTCTTCCTCCCCCTCCCCTTCCCTCCCTTCGCCTGCGATAACCGAAACCCCCCCAGACCCGAACCCTAGCCAGAACGGAGCCGCCGCCGACCAACCAAGGCGCCCCACCACCCCTCCGACCCCCACTACCTGCTGCCGCCACCAGCACAGTCCCCCCCTCCCTGTAAGTTTTATTAATTTTATATTTATTATATAAACTGAATTTTTAAAACTGATTTTATTTATTTATTTATTTTTAAAAAACTGAATTTTAATTAGCTTTTAAAAACTGAATTTTAATTAGCATTTAAAAACTGAATTTTAATTAGCATTTAAAAACTGATTAAAGATTTAGATTTTAAAAGGAGAAAAGATTTAAACTTGTAAAAGTAAAAGAAAAGATTTGATCTTTAAAATGGAAAAGGCGGGATCTATATTTTTGTAAAAATATGATCTTTATTTTTTTTAAAGTAGTAAAAATATGATCTTTATATTTTTTAAAGTATTAAAAATATGATTTTTATATTTTTAAAGTATTAAAAATATAATCTTTATAGGATAGAGAATATAAAGATATCATCTTTGTGTATGTAACGAAATAAAAATCTGATTTTTATTTTATATACGTTGAGATAAAGTGGTGATTTTTATAAGGAGAAAACTTTATTTTTATAAAGGCGAAAACTTCATATTAGAAAAGGCGAAGTCTATATTTTTATAAGGGCGAAATCTTTATTGTAGAAAAGGTGAAAGATCTATTTTTGAAAAGGCGAAAACTTTATATAGAGAATAGCGTGATAAAATAGAATTTTTATCCATATAGCGTCGATTTAAAAATAGAATTTTTATATATTGAACTTCGATTTAAAAATAGAATTTTTATATATTGAACTTCGATTTAAAAATAGAATTTTTATATATTGAACTTCGATTTAAAAATAGAATTTTTATATATTGAACTTCGATTTAAAAATAGAATTTTTATATATTGAACTTCGATTTAAAAATAGAATTTTTATATATTGAACTTCGATTTAAAAATAGAATTTTTATATATTGAACATCGAAAAAAAATATGATTTTTGTATATTGGATAGCGAAGTAAAATTCGATTTTTACATATGTAGTGAAGGCGGACAACGAAAGCGACAAAAGGCGAGTTGGCGAAGATTTCCTGCAAATGAAGAGCCGTGGAGCTAGGATAGCTATATGTGAGAACTTCTCACTCAAATTCTATTTTTCTAGTTATATATATATACTAGGATGCAGACGGTGCTTATTAGAAGCACCCGACACCCGTCCACATACCATGGACTTGTTTGTTTGGTTGTGTAGTTGGTTAGATTATTTGATTTGGATTTGATTGATTGGTTGAATTGGAAATTGATTAAAATTGATATGTGAATGGCGTGGGCCTTCACTAGACCGGGGATAAGGCTAGGCCTCGTCCCGTTTCTAGTATCGTGCCGTTATGCCGCCGAAATTTTCTAAAATAAGTTAGAAAAATAAAAATACCATTTTATTTGAAGAATGAACTGAATAGAAATTCATAGGTTGAAATAAAATGTTTCATCGTTAAAAAATATAATTTTTAACGTGAAGTGAATAAAATAAAATATTCATTTATAAACCGGACGGTTTGTTTATGTACACCTATTTGAATGACATTGATTGGGACGATAAAATTTTACACATCGCCCAACAGCACAAATAAAATATGTGTTTGATTGTTTGAAACCCCACACGGGTGTTAGGACGAAATTTGAAGTTCACTCATCCTGATTGATTAAATATGTCGATCGATCGATTGACAGGCTGTTATAAGCGTTAGATATCTGTATTTGATGCTTATACAGTGTAGTGCACTTTGGTTGATGGTTGATTATTTTCCATGCTATTATATACATGTGTTGTATGAAAATCCATATAATTAACGTTATATGGTAATTGATTGGGCCTCATTCCAATTTGAAAAATAAAGAATATTATAAAATAAAAGTTCATGTGTTGACAGTACTCATCCGTTGAGATTGGTCATGTGTTGAACGAAATATTTTAGTAATAAAATTTACATCTTTATCAATATAAAATAAAAGTTCATGTGTTGACAGTACTCATCCGTTGAGATTTGTCATGTGTTGAACGAAATATTTTAGTAATAAAATTTACATCTTTATCAATATAAAATAAAAGTTCATGTGTTGACAGTACTCATCTATTGAGATTGGTCATGTGTTGAACGAAATATTTTGATAATAACAACTATTTTGAAAAAGAAATATTTGGAATAGAATATTTGAAAATAAAGGAATATATGAAGCCGTGTTGATTAGATTGACGCCATTTCAACGTGAACGATATTTATATCGATTTTATTCGATTTCGAAATGAATTGAATTGAAAACGATTTCGAAATGAATTGAATTGAAAACGATTTCGAAATGAATTGAATTGAAAACGATTTCGAAATGAATTGAATTGAAAACGATTTCGAAATGAATTGAAAGCGTATTGAAATGAATTCAAATTGAATTGAAATTTGAATTGAATAGAAATGAATTTTAAAACGAATTTATAAAGAAGAATTCAATTTTGATTTGAATTGAAATGGAAGTTGAAATTACTTTTGAAACGAATTTAAAACTATTTATATAATTCGTTTTAAATAGAAATCGACGAAATATATATTATATATATTATATATATAATATAATGGCCTGAATAGAACGCGCCGCGCCGCGGCAGTTCGTGAATTTCGACCATTTATTTCAAACGGACATTACGGGAGATCCGACCGTCGGATTCTCCTAAAACCGGAACCGTTGGGCTCGTATCGACAAGAGCTTTCTAACGAATATTAGAAATTTGAAATCTAACGGTTGGATTTGGAATTATGTCCAAATCAAATTCGAAAAAGGTCGCTGTAAGTGCAGTTCGATGGCCATTGATGGAAATCGACTGTACGGGCCTTGATAAAATTATTAAAAATAGTAATAATTTGTGTAAAATCATAAGAAATGATTTGAGAAGAATTGGGATGAAAAACTCCATATTTGAAAAGATAAAAATAGATTTTTATCGAAATGAACTAGTTTTGAACTAGAATTATAATTCTATTTATTTTTAAATAAATAAATTGAATTAGAAAAGGGTTTTAAAAATAACCAAAACTTCCAATGATCGCATTGGAGTGGATTTGAATCGAAATTGTCTTCGGAATATTTCGATGTTGGAATTCGTGATTATACAGGTGTTGTTATGGAAATTTGAAAGATATATATTTATATCGTTATTTCCAATACGACATTTGTTAGTCGTAGAATTTTATATTGAATATAAGCCGATATATTTTCTATTCAGAGCCTTGTATTGAATATCGAATGTGATTTGGGTTTGTCGTGAATGGTGTCTTCACTAACACTGTTCTTGAACCCAGTTGAGAAAAGATTAAATCTTTTTATTTAGATTTAATGGAGTGTACCAATTAAATAACATTTAATTGGAATTTAATCGATATTGATTTTTGGGTTTATCGTGAACAGTGTTTTAAATAACACTTGTTCTTTAACCCGATAATTAATGAATGTGATTTTGGGTTTATCGTGAACCGTGTTTTTAAATGACACTGATTCTTTAACCCAGTCAAAGATTAAAACTAAGTGGAGTTTTAATGAATCTTTAATTAGATTGAAATGATCGAAAATGGAGTATCACCAGTTTTGCTCCAGGCGATAGTTAAATCTTTAATTAGATTTGAACGTGAAATGGTAATTGAATTTACCGATAACACTGTGGTGTTAGATATGAAGTATTACCAGTTTTACTTCATGGGATAAATAGGTTGGGATTGGGAAATTAAAACAAATGATTACTTCGGTAAGTTTATTTAATCCCGACTAGTTGAATCGAAATTCAAAAGAAGATTAGAGAATAAATTCAAGGAATTTGTCTTGGATAAAATTAATGGGAACCTTTCCCTATGAATGTGAAATTTAGAAACTAACTGTCGGTTAGCCAAGCAGAATGGTTTTCTGGATATTGATCTGATGTTGGTTTCGGCCTTCGGGGTTAATATTTGGGGAATTATTCTCTTGATAAATTTACAGTTAGTGACTAATGAATTGGAATGAGGCGTATGTTGTGTTTGTGTAACACTTTTATAATATATACGCGAGTTATTCAGAAAGACCGGGTTTATCCCATTCTGAATAACTGATACGACGATAAGTCGAAGATGAAGACGGTGGTCGAAGACCGGAAGTCTTCACGTCGTTTGGGTGATAACTGATGATCTTGATTGGGCTGTACACCCAAGAAGATGGAAACAGTTGGTGATCGTCCAGACGTACTTGGAGATCGATGGATATGCGGGGTACTAGGTGCCTCCGGTTTCGTTCAGACCCAGAACGGACTTGTAAATGGACTGTGTGTCTGACATTGGATTTTAGTCTGTGTGATTGATTTCTATTAAATATATATCTGTTTGGCGGCGGAGAATTTATTCTCTTGCTTAACGCCCTTCTCTGAGACGTACGAGCTCAGGGGTTATATATTGATGGATATCAAACGCATGGAGTGAATTGCCTGTGTGGCATGCCTAAGTGGCAATTGATCGAGGCTTCTGTTGAAAAGCAAAGTCTTGTGGTGATGATCAAAGCAAGGCCTTTGTGGCGTAGCTTTGTGTAACGTTTGCTTCGCGAGTTTCACACCCGGTATGAACCAAAAACGGGAGACGGACCTCAGGGAGGGCCTACGTTTCCTCCTAGCTAAAAGTGGCGTCAGTGGTTTTACACGCCCTGACGAGTTTGACTTATGTGGTTGTTGCTGTTGCGAGGCGCCTCGGTTAGATCGGACGATCCGGGTCCGATGGAGTCATTCGTTGGCTCGCTTACGCCCCAAAGGGCGGCGAAACGTAGTGCTCAGGCATTTTAATCCACTCCGTGTGGACCGGCCCTGACGATCCAAGGCTTGCCTGCGCGCTTGCCTGAGACTCGGGCTAGGCAGTCTCGAATCGGTTGAGGACTATCTTTTGCCTCGGTTCATAGATGGAAATCCAATTTCCAAATACGTGACATTTGCGGTTTTATTTGTAAACCTATATATGGCGACATGATATATGGTACCCATGCCGCCTATGATTGATACTTATGATTTGAAGTTGTTTTATACACTATGCACTTATAGTAGTATCAAACGATTTGTTTTAAACGTATCAAGCATTCTTTGGCTGTTATAAGGGAAAACCCTATCCCCCGGCTTGCGTTGCATTGTGTGATAGGACCTAGGTCTTATAACAGCTTCATTTTTCTTTATTTAGCATTGCGCTGTTTGTTTCATGCACTGGTATTCTTGGGAGGAAACCCGTTCCGTGTTATACGGCGTGGTCCCTTGATTTACCTAGCTTTAAAAATAATGATTAACTGTTTTTAGTTCTCACACCAGTCACATGACTGACCTGGAGTTTATTGTTTTAACCTAAACTCTGGGTGCCCCTATTTTGACACGGGCAGCTAGTAGTTTTGGTTTTGCAGATTTATATTCACAGGATCCTGGTTTACAGATGGAACGATATCCGGAAAGCTTTGTATCCGTATATCTCTTCTAGTTGTGTATTGTATTATTTTCCGCTGCTATATATTTAAATGTAATTTAAATCTCTGATATTTCTGTGTAATATTTATTCATACTCTGTATATTCTTGTAATCTGATGCACTGTTGTAATATATAGTGAAATATTCTTCTGTATGCGTTCTGTTTTGTCGTGTTCTCAAAACGATAGGGCGTTTCGAATGGCCTGGATCGGTTTAGCGACTGGTTCGGACCGAACGAAATTCCTTGCCGTCACAGCAATTGAAATCATTTTCCAAGAAAAAGGAACCCCATGCCAAAGAAATTTATTTAGAGCTCCTATTATCATGTTAATTATCTTGACTGACAGTACATAATGCCCTGTCCAGTAGGTAGTCATTGCCATAGCCACAGATTGTACTACAGTCAGCCTACCAGCTTGTGATAATTTGCAAGAGGGCCATTGCATCAATTTATCAATAATTTTCTCAAATAATGGAACACAATTGTCCTTTGTAATCCTTGAACTAATTAATGGAAGTCCTAAATACTTTGAATTAATAGGCCTCTCTAATAATCTAAACAAAGAGATTAGATGATTCTTCTCATTAGCAGAGAACCCAGCAATTAGTATATGAGACTTATTAAGTTTTATCTTCAATCCAGTAATAGTGTAGAAAATATGCTAAATATCCATAATGCAGCTTATATTACTTTCAGTGGGCTTTGTGTATATAAATAAATCATTAACAAAAAGTAAGTGGGTTATCAAAGTAGACTTACAATTCAGATGTAATTCCATTTTTTTCTTTTAACCTGATCAATCAAAAGTGAATTGAGAAGTTCCATTACCACAATAAGGATATACGAAGAGATTGAATCACCTTGTCGTAATCCTTGAGTTCCTTTGAAGAATCCATGTAATATGCTATTTCTAGCAATTGAAAACCTTGGCGTTGATATACAGGAATGAATCCAAGCAATAAAGGGATAGGGAAATTCATCCTTGAAAGAATGGCAAGAATAGAAAACCAGGATACAGAATCGAGTGCTTTCTTTATATCCAGTTTTAACATATATTTAGGAGAGATGCCTTTTCTATTATATCCATATAATAATTCCTGCGTTAATAAAATGTTATTTGAAATGGATCTTCCTTTTATGAAAGCTGACTGGTTCAAAGAAATTATGGAAGGCAATACATTTTTTAGCCTATTAGCAATGACTTTCGAAATAACTTTGTAGACAACATTACAACATGAAATTGGTCAAAAATCAGCAACACAAACTGGGTTTTCAACCTTTGGAACAAGCGTAATTGATGTTGCTGACACACTAGCTGGCATGTGATTGATCATGAAAAAAGATTGAATAGCTACCGTGATATCTCAACCAATAATACTCCAGTTTTTTTGCAAGAAGAAAGAATTAAATCCATCTAGTCCTCCACAACTACTAGAATCTAAACAGAAAGTCGCTTCCTTAATCTCTTCTACTGTAATTAGCCTGTTAACATCCCCTGATTGCAATATAAAAAGAGTTGTTAATCTAATATGAAAGAGTAGATTAATATCTGGTACATAAGCATTAGGATTTGCTAGAATTGAAGAAAAGAATGAACAAACGTTGCATTAATTTCCCCTTCAGAGGATTGAACATTTCCATTCATATCTTTAATCCTAAAGATGTTGCTCCTCGCTTTTTGAACCTTTAATGTATTATGAAAATACTTCGTGTTTCGATCCCCATCAAATTCTCTCCTAATGAAAGCACTGCCTTAAAGCCTGCATTTCTACTTCAAAAGTAAACTTAAGCTTATTCTTCAATTCATACTCCTGATTTTGTAATGCAATATCATTTGGCGTCTTTTGAAACTCTTGCTGAATTTGGGTTAATTCTTCTCTAATTGAAGATGAATGCTGCGACCCATTGCCAAATTTAATTGAAGACCAAGATCTAAGATGATTCTTTAATACCTTCATTTTTTGCAACAGATTAACCATAGGATTATTATTTCTCTTTGAGCACCAAACCTGAATGAGAATGTTAGTAAACTATGGATTATCACACCAAAAATTAAAAAATTAAAAAGTGATTTTACCCAAGTCAATAGCAGCTTCAATCCCTCATTGAAATAATATGGGACAATGATCAGATAAGATTAGAGAGAGGATATCATAGAAAGCTTTAAACCAGAGATCAAAGAAAGAAGAATTTGCAAAAATATGATCAAGTTTATAGAAAGTGGGAGGGCCAGACTTAGCACAATTTGACCAAGTATAAAACAAGCCATAGCTTTGACCTGGAAATAGAGAAGATTGAATTAGCATTTGATTAAGAGGAGCAATCTCCTTAACCACTAGAGGACAACCACCCAATTTCTGATTACTGTTAAGCATACAATTGGAATCACCGCCTATGAGCCAAGGATGATTTGAAGGATTAAGAAGATGAACATTCTCAAGAAAACTAAGACGAAGAGCAAGAGAGTTATGAGCATAAATGTAACGAAAAGGAATTTCGCTCGATCCTAATCGATCGCTAAACCGACCAAGACCGTTCGAAACCCCTGATTGTTTTGAGAACACGACAAATTGAAACGCAAACAGAAGAACAGTTCATTGCTAATTACAACAATTCCATCAGAATACAAGAATATACAGAGTATAAATCAGTATTACACATTCACTAAATATCAGAGATTACAATACATTACATAGCAGCGGAAAATAATACAATACACAATTGCAAGAGATATACGGATACAGAGCTTTTCGGATATCATTCCAGCTATAAACCAGGTTTCTGTGAATATAAATTTGCAAAACCAAAACTATTAGCTGCCCGTGTGGAAAATAGGGGCACCCAGAGTTTAGGTTAAAACAATAAACTCCAGGTCAGTCATGCAACTGGTGTGAGAACTAAAATTGTTATTAATCTTTATCTTAAAGTTAGGTAAATCAAGGGACCACGCCGTATAACACGGAATAGATTTCCTCCTAAGAACACTAGTGCATAAAACAACATCACAATGCTAAATAAAGAACAATGAAGCTATTATAAGACCCAGGTCCCATCACACAATGCAACGCAAACCGAAGGATATGGTTTTTACCTTATAATAGCCAAGAATGCTTGGTACGTGAAATTTCATGTTTTATTATTACTATAAGTTTATAGTGTCAAAACAATTTCAAATCATAAGTATCAATCATAGACGGCATAAGTGCCCCATACCACTATGTCGCCATACTAGGCTCTACAATCAAAAACCGCAAAGTCACGTATTGGAAGTTGGGTTTTCATCTATAAACCGAGGCAAGGGATCGTCCTCACCGGCTTCGAGACTCTCTAGCCCGAGCCTTAGGGTCAGAGCGCATCTGTAACACCCCGTGAATTCTATAACGTTAAGCTTCTCGAATTAAAGTATAATTAATTATAAATTATGAAATCAAGGGAAACGGATTACGCCATTGCGTTCATCTCGAAATTCTGCTTAAGATAGAGTTCAAGTTTGTGTAAAACGGATATCGTATGAAGAAGATACGGACGAACGAAGTTGGGCAGAAAAACCGAAAAACGGGTCAGAATGCACTGGCGCACTTGTGAAGTGCGCTAGAACAAAGTTGAACTGGCGCACTTGGGAAGTGTGCCAGTACAATTTTGGCCTGGCGCACCTGCCAAGTGCGCCCAGGTCAGAAAGACCTGCTGGTCAGGCCCTGGCTGGCCTGGTCAAGGTCTGGTCTAATTCTGATGCTTGGCTGAGTCACTAGGGCTTACATGTCTCTTTCTTATTGGCCTCTCTTGAGATGGATGGTCTGATTTCACCATAGCTTCATCGATGGCTCAAAACAATTTAAAATTCTATAAATACAACTCAAGTCTAAGCCTAAATTCACACAAATAATAGAATACAAAAGCCGTCATTCTGCTGGAGAGGAACTAGGAATGGCCGTCAATTAGAAAGCCTAGAGATAAGACAACAAGCCTAAGAGATGAATCAAATTAAAAGAAGATCAAAGCTTAATCAAATCATTCAACGCAACTTTGCTACCCAAAGGAGAGCATTTCCAAATCAGAATAACAGAAATCAGAAAACAAGAATTCATCACACGTTGTAAGTATGACCTTTCAAAATATGAATAAAAACTATGATGTGATTCAATGTAAATGAAAATAGAATCGTGTTGTTATAATCTTTGTGTATTGTAATGGTTCTACAATGACTTGTGTATTGATGTTTGTGGCATAAATTGATTGATGCAAGCCTATTGAACAATTGTATATGAAAAACAATGGCACTTGCAAGCGTGGCAAAAACTAGAAATTGATTCCTTTTTGTATATGTCGATGGCATGGACTATGTATATTCCCTTAGTCTAAATTAGAATTTGTGTAAACATGTTATAGACCTTTTATGCCTACATGACCCAAAACCTATGATATCATCCTTATGTTTATTGGCAAGTATAATTAGATCTATGTTTGCAAGTATAATTGGATCTATGTTTCATAAACTATGCAAGTTCATGTTTATTTGCAAAATATAATTGGTTCTATGTCAAACATAGTTTGGGTTTCATAAACTATGCAAGTTCATGTTGAAATAGGCTATATGATTAGATGTAAAAATTGTACATTTTTGTGAATATACAACATGCTAGTTTTGTGGTTGATATTATGCCAAGTTAACATGTTTGAAGACAAGTTTGTATTTGCCTAAACTATGCCATTTCATATGTCACCTACTTAGTCATACTTTGATTTGAATGCAAGTTCACGTGACCCATGTTATATGATTAGTTGAATCGCCAAATTGCAAGTTCATGCGCCACACACCTTTATGTATTACATGTTCTTGATTTCCCCTTTTCCTCACGTTTATAAAGTTGGGCTGAATTGTGACAAGCCCAACACATGTTATAACGTTGCGAACAAACGGGGGTAATAACGTTGGGTGTAAAATATGAAAACATATGTTGGCATGTTTGGCACATGCCAATGATTATGACACATAAGCGGTATGAATTGAAATACCCAAAAATAAAAGATAAGACATTTACGTATAGTTGAAAAGTAATAAAATATGTAAATTTAGAAAACACGATATGCTTAACCCGAGGTTGGATTGAGTTGTGATGTAAACCTTCCCGGACCCGCACGGCTGTCCAGTAGTCACAACAATACCTATCCAATGTGGGTGGTTAAGCAATGAGCCCAATAAGGACCTGAGGTTAGACTGAGCTACGGTGTAAACCTGCCCGGAACCGACCAGCATATCCAGTAAACGTAGCAATACCTGTCTAATGTGAGTGGTCTGGTGCTCCTAAGAGGCTAAGGACAGATGGTAGGGTTAAGTCAACTATAACACTTAACCAAATTCGACATGTTAACAAAAATTGATGGGTGGGGTTAGGTAAATACAGACACTTAACCACTTAACATGTTTGACTAGAAAATCCTGGTAACGAGGGACCCGTTTCAGCAGTAACCCAAAGTTAGGTATCAACGGTACCCTGAAACTAGGCAGGGCGGGGCACGATTACTGGGCTGATTGTAAGCGGTCAAACGACGGCGGTGGGTGCACAGTGCAGGTCTAACGGGGTGCGGGCATGCACACACTCCGGAGCAAACAACCAGGGCACTGGGGACACCAATAGTATAACCTATGTCTTCTAGTTTTGTGTCGGGGCTGCCACCATGGGTCTTGATACACCCCATGGTGGGACCAACATAGGTATCTACAATTCTTGGGGGCCGTATGACACAAGTTAACGCGAGTAGGAGCCGATCTTTAATAAGAATGGGGATCACTTCACCCTCACCATGGGGTGCCATTTAGAATAAACTCGAGTAGGTGCAGAGATATAGTATGGGTGTGATAGTACATTCGACACTTCCTTAGCTTGTGACACTTTCCTATTTTTAGTTTACATCCATCATACCCTTTTCTTATTCACATATTGAAGAGTTACTGTAACACCCCGAATTTCAATTAACACTAATGGTTAGTAATTAAAGTATAATTAATCTCAGATGTGAGAATCAGGG
Source organism: Allium sativum (assembly GCA_030737875.1). Lineage (NCBI taxonomy): Eukaryota > Viridiplantae > Streptophyta > Magnoliopsida > Asparagales > Amaryllidaceae > Allium > Allium sativum. The sequence continues at coordinate 283,272,248 of CM060915.1, forward strand.
GAAATGGGCTGCGTCATTGCGTTCGTCTCGGAAAAATACGCGAAATAGAGTCCGAGTTTGCGTAAAACGGGTACCGTATGAAAGAGATATGGACGATCGAAGTTAGGCAGAAAAACCCGAAACAGGCCAGAAATGCACTGGCACACTTGTGAAGTGCGCCAGCACAAAAATACACTGGCGCACTTGGGAAGTGCGCCCATGTCGGGACAGGAAACCTGCACAGTTTCTAGAGAGTTCTGTGGTTGGGTGCACCAGTTTGGGGTTTGGGCTTGGTCTTAGGGATGGTTTCTGGAAGGTTCCGAAATCTAAGGGTCCTAATCTAATTTAGGGTTAATCTAAGGGCCTAAAACACTCACCTAATCTATAAATACACCCTAAACCTACCCTAATCCATACTAAAAATAGAAATGATACCATCATGCCGCCAAAATCAAACTTGAGAGGAGCCTCCACTAATTTATGAAGAAAGTTGCAAGCTAATCAACCTCTAATCATCACCATCTTCAAATATAGCAACTAGTTCTACTTCATAAGTTTGCTAATCTTGGTTTTGGTGAGTTTCTATCACTTTAATAACCAATTGCTAAATTAAGTAGATGAGATATGATGAGATCATGCGGTTTTGTATGCGGATTTGTGGGTTTTAAATCATATGATATGATGTTAGTTTGCTAATCTATGTTTAATGTTAACCCTATGTTTATGCAAGTTAAGTATATGGGTTTATGCAAGTTAAGTGGTGGATTTTATGCATGCTAAGTATTTGATTTTATGCATGCTAAGTGTTTGGTTTTATGCATGCTAAGTAATTGATTTTATGCATGCTAAGTAATTGATTTTATGCATGCTAAGTATTTGATTTTATGCTTGCTAAGTGTTTGGTTTTATGCATGCTAAGTATTTGATTTTATGCATGCTAAGTGTTTGGTTTTATGCATACATTATGACATGCAAGTTTACCCTTTTTAAATAAGATGCATACATATGCAAGATGACACCTTTGTATGCTATGCATACATATGCATGTTTACCCTATTATGATGCAAGTTCATATGCAAGTTTGCCTCTTTTTATGATATGCATAACATATGCGAGTTTGCCTCTATGTATGACATGTTATGCAAGTTCACATGCAAGTTTATGTGCAAGTTCATATGCAAGTTTATGTGCAAGTTCATATGCAAGTTTATGTGCAAGTTCATATGCAAGTTTGTCTCTTTTATGATATGCATAAGGCAAGTTTGGGTTAAATGCTAGTTGGGTTTAATGTATGTTCATATATGCAAGTTGACACCTTTTGAACCCATGATAAAGCTATATGCTATGTTGGTTAAACCCATGACATTTGTGATGAATCTTCCCTTTTTATGTCATGTTATGAGAACGAATTACGTGGGGAACGATGGGGTTAAAATGCATGTTAATAAAATGATGTGAAATGGGTATGATTAAGCATACCACAAATTAAATGGACATAATTGGGAATTTACCTATTGAGTTAGGTCTACCCATATTATGAAGTTGGGAATTTACCTATTAAGTTAGGTCTACCCATACTATGGAATTGGGAATTTACCTATTGAGTTAGGTCTACCCATATTCTTAAAAATGTGCAATTAATTAGGGATAATTAATACAAATTATGGGGGTGATTAATTAGGTGTAATTAATCAACTAAGACACGAGGTTGGACCCTTTTGTAGCGGAAGTCTGCCCGGAGCCGACCGGCCATCCAGCAGCTACAAATGATTGGCCCAATGTGAGAGGTCTTAGTCATAAATTAAATACGTGATTAAAGTAAAGACACGAGGTTAGACCCTTTTTATGACGTAAGGCTGCCCGGACCCAACCGGCATATCCAGCAGTCATAAGAGATGGTCTAATGTGGGAGGTCTTTATGAGGTCATGATCTTAATTAATTAATTAAGAAACACTTAACCATATTAGCATGTGGAGGGACATGAAGGGTTAAGTGGGTGCCTTGGGTGGCATGAGGATTCTAGTGGGTTGCCTTAGGTGGTAATAGAAAATACGATTAGAATACTTAACCAAAGTGGAACATGTAATTAAAACATGGTTAAAGGGTTAAGTAAGTGCTTTGGGTGGCATGTAGAAATCTAGTGGGTGCCTTGAATGGCAATTAAAATATGATTAATGACTTAACCAAGATGAAACATGTAATTAAACATGATTAAAGGGTTAAGTGGGAAACACTAGTGTGTGGGCCAAGCTTAGGGGGATGGCTTGTGCTGGGGGCCCATTTCAACCAGTAACCCATACGTATCTTAGTGGGCTCGACCCATGTCGAGGACGGGACACGCATACTGGGCTTGACTATAAGAGGCCAAAATGGGTTAGCGGTGGCAACGCATGACCAACGGGTTTCAAATGCGTGTGTGGACCCGGGCTGGTAAATAAGACGTTGTTTGCATCGTGTAGATATAAGCCGTGCACCGTTAATTTTATCAGGTTGCCACGTTGGGGAATGGTACACCCCACGGTGGGGCCAGCACGGGTATCTACGTTAGGGAGCCGATCGAATAGGGAGTAGTGTGTACACCTAGTGGATTGTAGGGCCCCGTGGCGTCTACTTAGTCACCTAGGGGTACGCGAGAACTATTAAGTTAATTTTATAAGTCCATGGGTGGGATCAACCTTTAAGTTAGGAATGACTGGTGTGGTGCAGTTTAGTAATTTACCTTTGGAAGGGTAGATGCGTCTTTATCTTTTATCTTAGTTTAGTTGACTGCTTAGTGTAGCCATTCATCCCCATTAGTTACCGTATACCAGTTTATGTCTTCTCTGGTTACTTTAACGATTGTATTGTTAAAGTTATAGGACTCGCTCAGACTTATGTCTGACCCCGTTGTTTTTATTTTTTTCCCAACCCTCAGGTCCTACGGTGGATCCTAGCAGTAGTGGAGCTTGATCGGATTGCTGTTCCAGTCTTTAGGAGCTTGGATAGATGTAAAGCTCCAGTTACCCAGTTATCTTTTCTTTTGTCATGGCTATTGTATGAGAGTGGGATTATGTACTTCTTTATTTTGATTGATATTGTACTTGACTTTTATTGTGGTTTTATGATGTAACCAGACATGTTTTACTTCCGCTGTTATGAGATGATGTTTTAAATTTCAAGTACTATTTATATCTGTCTTGTTGTAATTTTTCTGTTCTATATTCACTAAAATACTCCACCGATGCTATGGCATTCCCTTAGTGAGTGATCATAGCGGGAGTGGGGTGTTACACGTGGTATCAGAGCTTAAGGTTACCAGAACAGATAATTTTTTTAGAAAAACTATTTTCTAAGAATACCTTTGAAAGGAGTATTTTCAAAAACATGTCTTTTAAGAGAAAGGTTTTTGAAAGAAAAGCATAATCCCCGATAGCCATATCTTTATCATTCGAGTTCTCCGTTTTGAATCTCTTCCTCTCTCGTTTTGAGTTTCCCCTCCACGTATAGATGATCTTTCTAAGATAGATAAGAATGGAAAACCACTTCAAGGAACTTGGACATTAGTCGGACTAGAAGTTGGTTCAAGAAGGAGGAGGACTTGTAGGTACCTATTGGATAGACGATGGGAGGAAGGCTCAAATAGTTGATGTTTAATGAAGGACGAAACCTCATTTTGGTGGGAGGTTACGAGTGGAGAATGGGAAGAAGAGGGCTAGTAGTTATCCTTTTGGAGGAATAGGACATCTTATTAGGATTGTCCAAAGAGGCAAGGGCAAGGTACGGAATCTCTTGGAGGGTGGTTGTATTCCCTCATGACTAGGGTACCAGATGGGGATAGGACCGTCTAGGTTGGAATTTGGATTTCTTTAGTATCCGATTCGGACTTTATTTGATTCTGACGCATCAAGTTCGTTTACCTCATCATTGTTAGTTGAGTCACTGCACTTAGACACCAGTTAGTAGATGATCCCTTAGTTGTTTCAAACCCAATTGGGGCTCCATGATGTGTTTGGGTTTGAAAGTTGCCATACTTAGCATTGAGTTTCGATTTGATGCTTTTTGGGCTTCACGGGCTATGGGTTAGTTTTGGGCATGGACTGGTTATCCAGTAGGGGTGCCGTTCATGATTTTGAAGGGAGAATTGTTAGGCTTATGACCCGCTTGGGTAACACTCTCGAGATCTCTTGTAATCCCATGGAATCTGTTATGCTAAGTTATCGCTTGACACGTTGATCAAGAGTTTGTGATCTGTTAGAGTGGTCCGGGAATACTCGGATGTGTTGGAGGAGGTAAAAGGCTTACCTCCGGAGCGGGAAAATGACTTCCGAATATATCTGGCAGACAATGCCAAACCAGTATCTTGGCCAGGGTGCCACATGGCTCCTCGTGAGAGGAGGGAACTCCATAAGCAAGTAGGCAATTTGCTTGAGAAGGGGTTCATAAGACGAAGTATATCGAAGTGGGGTGCTTCAATAGTTCTTGATATGAAGGCGGATGGGTCCCTCAGACTTTGTATAGGTTATAGGGAGTTTAACAAGATAACAAAGAAGAATAGACACCCATTGCCGAGGATTGATGATCTTTTTGATCAGTTGGTTGGCGCCTCAGTATTTTCGTGGGGGACTCAGCCACGGAGTTCCATCAGTTGAGAGTGGCTAGTATAGAGAAGACTACCTTTAGGACTCTGGATGGTTTTTATGAGTGGCTGGTGATGCCATTTGGTTTGACGAACTCCCCTGCATACTTTAGTGACTTGATGAGAAGGGTGTTCAGGGAGTACCTAAATAAGTTCGTAATGGTCATTGTAAATGACATCTTGGTCTTTCCTAGGAGCGAAATAAGTTTTCGTATGAGCTCAATAGGTTGAGCAAAGCCAGTTATGGGATAAACGGTGGTTTTGGACCGAGACCGGCAAAGACATCCAGAGTTGGACAAGGGCTTAGTTATTTAGCCGTTTTTACTAGTATCATCTCACGTAGGTCGTCTGAATTCGAAGGAGGCATCCCTTGGGTGTTTGTCTGATGTTGGTTCAGGCCTTTGGGGCTTGCATTTGGGGGATGTCGAGTTCGACTAAGGAGGTCTGCGTGAGAGATGGATAGTTGTGATGATTTTGCTTGGGAGAATATCCTAATTTTCTCTAGAAGTGGAGAAAAGCATGCCCTACATCTTAGGGAAGTGTTGGAAACTCTTTGAGCAACAAAGGTGGATGGAATTCTTAGCATCCTATGAGGTTGAGATAGCGTATACCCCTAGCAAGGGTAACGTGGTAGCAGACGCCTTAAGTAGAAAAAGGTTGTCCTCGAGTTCATGGTTCGTTGAACGACGGGGCTTAGAGTTTATTTCTATGTTTGACTTTAGACCTTCCGTTGACTTTGTACTCGGTTTGCTAGCCTCCTTGGAGGTTAGGCCTACTCTTTTGGGACGAATTGGCGAGACACAGCGAGACGACCCACAGTTGGATGAGTTAGTAGAGAAGCTCACGAGGAGGGGGTCGTCCAGCCATTTGAGTAGGTACACCCTAGATGGTAAGGGGTGGTTGCGTAGAGACGGTAGACCTTGTGTACCGCAAGACGAAGGTTTGAGGAAGGCTATGCTTGATGATGCACATCGGTCGAAGATGACCATTCATCCCGGTGGGGACAAGATGTACCAAGACATGAAGCGAGTTTTCTTTTGGGTCGGTATGAAGAAAGATGTGGCCGAGTATGTCGCTAAGCGCTTGGTGTGCTAGCAAATGAAAGCAGAGCAGAAGAAACCCGGTGGGTTGCTTCACCCATTGGAAGTTCCGCTAAGGAAGTGGGATAGTGTCTCGATGGATTACCAAGATCGAGGAAGGGTAATACGGGAATTTGGGTGGTAGTAGACAGACTTACTAAGAGCGCCCACTGTATACCCGTGAAGAGGAAGAGAACTACTCCATGGCTAGCTTCAGTTTACATTCAAGAGATTATTAGATTGCATGGTGTACCTTCCAGTATAGTGAGCGATCGAGATCCTATCTTTATTAGCGAGTTCTGAAAAAGTTTGCAAGAAGCAGCGGGGACTCAATTATGTCTGAGCACTGCATATCATCCTCAGACGGACGGCCAGATTGAGAGGGTGAATCGTGTCCTAGAAGACCTTTTGAGGCTTTGTATCTTAGATTTTGGAGGTACATGGGAATAGCATCTTCCATTGGTGGAGTTCGCATATAATAACAGCTTTCAGTCCAGTATTGGTATGGCTCCTTTCGAAGCTCTTTATGGAAGGCCTTGTCGATCTCCTACATGTTGGTGGGAATCTACGGATAAGATCTTGCTTGGGCCAGATATGGTTAGAGAGACTTCAGAGAAGATTGATTTGATTCGAAGAAGGATGAAGGCAGCGCAAGATAAACAGAAATCTTATGCGGATCGGAGAAGGACGGATCTTGAGTTTGAGGTTGGGGACATGGTTTTTGTCAAAGTATCTCTGTTGGGAAATGTTGTTCGCTTTGGGTCCGTTGGGAAGTTAGCACCGAGGTTTGTTGGGCCGTTTCCTATTAAGGAAAGGATTGGATGGATGGCATATAGGGTGGAGTTGCCCGACAGACTTAGTGGTGTTCATGATGTATTCCATGTATCACATTTGAGGAAGTGCTTACATGAGACCGCAGAGGTGGTAGAGCCGAGCTTGCTTAGAGATGTAGAGGTAGAGCGTGATGCGACGATTCGACGAGCTCCTACTCTCATCCTTGGGTCAGAAACTAGGAAGTTGAGGAACAGAGAAGTTCAGCTAGTTAAAGTGCAATGGGGAGATGACGAAAGCAATGCTACTTGGGAGACGGAAGCGAAGATGCGTTCTTTGTATCCATTTCTTTTCGAGAGTACGTCTTTTAACTTCTCCTTTATCGCTTGTTTAGTACTTATCTTATCTTTAGTATATCCTCTCGCTAGTACCTATGACCTTTAGATAGGTAAAACCTATGGTTGAAACATGTGTTTGAAACATGTTATGGTTGATGGATGCATGTGGATGCAATTGTTTGCTAGTGGTTGCTCGTGGATGCATATACACACACATTAGGCACTAGATCGGCTCAGTCACTTCATGTTGCATATCGCATAAATGGATGTGGTAGTTAGATTGATGGATATATCATGGCTGTGTTATCATGTGGATGATGCATTTTTGTGTATGGTTGTGCACGCATATAGAAATTGTATGTGTCAATAGGGTTTCGCATACATATTGGATGCATGGCACTATCATGGTTTGCATTAAGGAGGTCGACTGAATCAGTAGACCGCCTGATTTTGCATTAGTATACGGACATATACACACACTTTCTGCATATGTTCATACATCATTAGAAGTTTCCAAGGATAATGGTTGCTTGTGGTTGATGGTTTAGTAGATGGTTGTTTGGTTGGTAGGATACGTTCTTCTTGACTTAGAGATTTCGAGGACGAAATCCTTTAACTAGGGGAGAATGTAACACCCCGAATTTCAATTAACACTAATGGTTAGTAATTAAAGTATAATTAATCTCAGATGTGATAATCAGGGGAAACGGGCTGCGTCATTGCGTTCGTCTCGAAAAAATACGCGAAATAGAGTCCGAGTTTGCGTAAAACGGGTACCGTATGAAAGAGATATGGACGAACGAAGTTAGGCAGAAAAACCCGAAACAGGCCAGAAATGCACTGGCGCACTTGTGAAGTGCGCCAGCACAAAAATACACTGGCGCACTTGGGAAGTGCGCCCATGTCGGGACAGGAAACCTGCACAGTTTCTAGAGAGTTCTGTGGTTGGGTGCACCAGTTTGGGGTTTGGGCTTGGTCTTAGGGCTGGTTTCTGGAAGGTTCCGAAATCTAAGGGTCCTAATCTAATTTAGGGTTAATCTAAGGGCCTAAAACACTCACCTAATCTATAAATACACCCTAAACCTACCCTAATCCATACTAAAAATAGAAATGATACCATCATGCCGCCAAAATCAAACTTGAGAGGAGCCTCCACTAATTTATGAAGAAAGTTGCAAGCTAATCAACCTCTAATCATCACCATCTTCAAATATAGCAACTAGTTCTACTTCATAAGTTTGCTAATCTTGGTTTTGGTGAGTTTCTATCACTTTAATAACCAATTGCTAAATTAAGTAGATGAGATATGATGAGATCATGCGGTTTTGTATGCGGATTTGTGGGTTTTAAATCATATGATATGATGTTAGTTTGCTAATCTATGTTTAATGTTAACCCTATGTTTATGCAAGTTAAGTATATGGGTTTATGCAAGTTAAGTGGTGGATTTTATGCATGCTAAGTATTTGATTTTATGCATGCTAAGTGTTTGGTTTTATGCATGCTAAGTAATTGATTTTATGCATGCTAAGTAATTGATTTTATGCATGCTAAGTATTTGATTTTATGCATGCTAAGTGTTTGGTTTTATGCATGCTAAGTATTTGATTTTATGCATGCTAAGTGTTTGGTTTTATGCATACATTATGACATGCAAGTTTACCCTTTTTAAATAAGATGCATACATATGCAAGATGACACCTTTGTATGCTATGCATACATATGCATGTTTACCCTATTATGATGCAAGTTCATATGCAAGTTTGCCTCTTTTTATGATATGCATAACATATGCGAGTTTGCCTCTATGTATGACATGTTATGCAAGTTCACATGCAAGTTTATGTGCAAGTTCATATGCAAGTTTATGTGCAAGTTCATATGCAAGTTTATGTGCAAGTTCATACGCAAGTTTGTCTCTTTTATGATATGCATAAGGCAAGTTTGGGTTAAATGCTAGTTGGGTTTAATGTATGTTCATATATGCAAGTTGACACCTTTTGAACCCATGATAAAGCTATATGCTATGTTGGTTAAACCCATGACATTTGTGATGAATCTTCCCTTTTTATGTCATGTTATGAGAACGAATTACGTGGGGAACGATGGGGTTAAAATGCATGTTAATAAAATGATGTGAAATGGGTATGATTAAGCATACCACAAATTAAATGGACATAATTGGGAATTTACCTATTGAGTTAGGTCTACCCATATTATGAAGTTGGGAATTTACCTATTAAGTTAGGTCTACCCATACTATGGAATTGGGAATTTACCTATTGAGTTAGGTCTACCCATATTCTTAAAAATGTGCAATTAATTAGGGATAATTAATACAAATTACGGGGGTGATTAATTAGGTTTAATTAATCAACTAAGACACGAGGTTGGACCCTTTTGTAGCGGAAGTCTGCCCGGAACCGACCGGCCATCCAGCAGCTACAAATGATTGGCCCAATGTGAGAGGTCTTAGTCATAAATTAAATACGTGATTAAAGTAAAGACACGAGGTTAGACCCTTTTTATGACGTAAGGCTGCCCGGACCCAACCGGCATATCCAGCAGTCATAAGAGATGGTCTAATGTGGGAGGTCTTTATGAGGTCATGATCTTAATTAATTAATTAAGAAACACTTAACCATATTAGCATGTAGAGGGACATGAAGGGTTAAGTGGGTGCATTGGGTGGCATGAGGAGTCTAGTGGGTTGCCTTAGGTGGCAATAGAAAATACGATTAGAATACTTAACCAAAGTGGAACATGTAATTAAAACATGGTTAAAGGGTTAAGTAAGTGCTTTGGGTGGCATGTAGAAATCTAGTGGGTGCCTTGAATGGCAATTAAAATATGATTAATGACTTAACCAAGATGAAACATGTAATTAAACATGATTAAAGTGTTAAGTGGGAAACACTAGTGTGTGGGCCAAGCTTAGGGGGATGGCTTGTGCTGGGGGCCCATTTCAACCAGTAACCCATACGTATCTTAGTGGGCTCGACACATGTCGAGGACGGGACACGCATACTGGGCTTGACTATAAGAGGCCAAAATGGGTTAGCGGTGGCAACGCATGACCAACGGGTTTCATATGCGTGTGTGGACCCGGGCTGGTAAATAAGACGTTGTTTGCATCGTGTAGATATAAGCCGTGCACCGTTAATTTTATCAGGTTGCCACGTTGGGGAATGGTACACCCCACGGTGGGGCCAGCACGGGTATCTACGTTAGGGAGCCGATCGAATGGGGAGTAGTGTGTACACCTAGTGGATTGTAGGGCCCCGTGGCGTCTACTTAGTCACCTAGGGGTACGCGAGAACTATTAAGTTAATTTTATAAGTCCATGGGTGGGATCAACCTTTAAGTTAGGAATGACTAGTGTGGTGCAGTTTAGTAATTTACCTTTGGAAGGGTAGATGCGTCTTTATCTTTTATCTTAGTTTAGTTGACTGCTTAGTGTAGCCATTCATCCCCATTAGTTACCGTATATCAGTTTATGTCTTCTCTGGTTACTTTAACGATTGTATTGTTAAAGTTATAGGACTCGCTCAGACTTATGTCTGACCCCGTTGTTTTTATTTTTTTCCCAACCCTCAGGTCCTACGGTGGATCCTAGCAGTAGTGGAGCTTGATCGGATTGCTGTTCCAGTCTTTAGGAGCTTGGATAGATGTAAAGCTCCAGTTACCCAGTTATCTTTTCTTTTGTCATGGCTATTGTATGAGAGTGAGATTATGTACTTCTTTATTTTGATGGATATTGTACTTGACTTTTATTGTGGTTTTATGATGTAACCAGACATGTTTTACTTCCGCTGTTATGAGATGATGTTTTAAATTTCAAGTACTATTTATATCTGTCTTGTTGTAATTTTTCTGTTCTATATTCACTAAAATACTCCACCGATGCTATGGCATTCCCTTAGTGAGTGATCATAGCGGGAGTGGGGTGTTACAGTTACTAGATTTACTCAGGCTTTATGTCTGACCCTATTTTCTTTTCGTCTTCTTTTCTTTTGTCCCCCCCCCAAGGTCCACAGGGAGGAAACAGCTCAACTCAGTTAGGCTCTTTACAAGCACCAACAACGTAGATGTATGATTTGGATCTTTCTTGCTCGGATAATGGCTTTGGATATCAGTATGGGGATTTTTGTCACTTTATTTATGTTTTCATGCTTCTTTAATAATCAAGGCAGTTATGAGGTTGTAATGTTGGAAGTATTTTGAGACAATTATGGAAATCTTTGTTTGATACACGTATTGATGAAATGACAGTTTGTTTGGTTTCCACCGTTTAAAATATGTGTATTTATATCTGTCTTGAGTTCATCTGTGGTTTTTACTTATAAACCTCCACCAAAGTTAAGGCATTCCCTTTGTGAGTGACCTTAATGGAGGTGGGGTGTTTCACTTGGTATCAGATCATAGGTTTACAGACAGGATAAAAGTTTTTGAAAATTGTTTTCAAAAAGAAATCTTAAAGAAGCATTTTTTTAGAAAAAAAGTGTTATATTTATAAAAAGACAAAATCCCCCAAAGCCATGTGCCCTATCTATCCTTCTCTATCCTTCGTTTTGAATCTTTCCTTTCTGTTTCAGCATGTCTGGAGACCTTAACCTTACGGAAGGAGTGTCGATTCCCGGCTGGTTTAGGAGGTACCTAGAAGCAAGGGCCAATGGCGCGGGCCCAGCAGACATCCCTCCTCCAGTGGCCGCGGTTCCTCCTCCTCCTCCGCCTCCTCGTGGAAATGCCTTCGCAAAAACATGTAGAGACTTCAAGGCTATGGGTGGAAAAGACTTTTACGGGACAGAATCTTTTGTTGAAGCAAGAAACTGGTTAAAGGAGACTAAGGATTTGTTTGTCATCTTTAGAGTGGATGACAGGCAAAAGATACAACTTGCGGTATGGTTACTTAAGGATGAAGCTTCCTATTGGTGGGAAGTTACTAATTCTCAAAGGGCGGTGGAAACATGGGAAGACCTCAGAACAAGGTTTGAGATGAAATTCCTCTCCCAAGCCGAAAGAAGCCTGCAAATGGAAAAGTTTCTAACTCTGAAACAGGGAAGCATGATGATCAGGGAATATGTTAATTAGTTTAATTAGCTAGCCAGGTTTGGGCTAGACTTAGTAAACACCCAACACAAGAAGGCACTTCGCTTCGTCAAGGGATTGAATGAGCCTCTACACAGCCTTGCCATGACCCATGTATCCATGGGTGCGACTTATGAAAGCCTGGTGGACATGGCGTTGCTACACGAAGAAGACCACGACAAGAAAGAAACTAAGGGGGAAGAGAAGAAAGAAGGTCTACAAGCAAAGAAAACAAACTTCAAGAAAGGGGGGAAGAACAATAAGCCCCGTGAGAAGAGAAGGTGCAATTTCTGTGGCATTGTGGGCCATATATCAAAAGACTGCTGGAAAAGGAAGGCGAAGATGGGTGGTTGCTTCCATTGTGGAGAAACTGGACACCAAGCTAAGGACTGCCCAAAGAAGAAAGGGCAGGGACAGAAAGCTGGATCCACTTCTGGGGGTCAGGTACATGCGCTAGTGGCACCTCAGCAGGAATGAGGTAGTAATATTTCTGCAGAAAGTGTAGTCTATCTTTATGATCATCCAGTTCGTACACTTTATGACTCTGGCGCATCACACTCTTTTATTTCATCTGCCTTAGTAGAATCTCTGCATCTAGACACTAGTATGGTAGAAGATCCCTTAGTAGTTTCAAATCCAATTGGGGGCTCTGCTTACTTGTCAATGGTTTGTTTGGGTTTGAAAATCTCTATTCTCAGCGTTGAGTTTAGTTGTAGTGCCTTTGTTTTAGGCTTCTCGGGATATGGTTTGATCTTGGGCATGGACTGGTTATCCAGTAATAGTGCCATTCTTGACTGTGAGAAAAGAGTAGTTAGACTCTTGACTCGGCTTGGTAACACTCTAGAAATTTCTTGTAATCCCTTGAATGTTGTTATGCTTAGTTATCTAGAGTCGCTTGATGCTTCTGATGAGAATTTGCAATCAGTTAGAGTAGTCCGGGAATATCCGGATGTCTTTGAGGAAGTGAAAGGCTTACCTCCAAGGCGGGAAATAGACTTCCGCATATATCTTGTGGATAATGCAAAGCCTGTAGCTTTACTTGTCAGACACATGGCTCCAAGGGAGAGAAAGGAGCTCAGTAAGCAGGTTAAAGAACTTCTCGAAAATGGGTTCATTAGACGGAGCATTTCGGAATGGGGTGCTCCAGTGGTGTTCGCAACCAAGAAGACGGTTCGCTTCGCCTTTGCGTCGACTATACGGAGTTAAACAAATTGACCAAGAAAAATAGGCACCCTCTTCCCCGAATCGACGATTTGTTTGATCAGCTTGTAGGTGCGGCGGTCTTCTCCCAACTTGATCTGGCAACTGGGTTCCATCAGCTAAGAGTAGCTGAAGACAGCATTGATAAGACAGCGTTCAGAACCCCAGACGGTTTCTTCGAGTGGCTTGTCATGCCTTTCGACTTGACAAACACACCCGCTTATTTCGTAGACCTAATGAGCAGGGTGTTCAAAGAATTCCTCAACAAATTTGTTGTTGTCTTCGTAGATGATATCTTAATCTTCTCAAAGAGTGAGGAAGAACATGCTCAGCATCTGAAAGAAATCCTGGATACTCTCCGTGCACAACAACTAAAATCCAAATTCTCCAAGTGTCACTTCTAGAGAAAAGAAGTAAGGTTTCTTGGGCATATAGTGTCCCAAGAAGGGTTGGTTGTGGACCCCGCGAAAGTGGTGGCAGTGCAAGATTGGAAGACACAAAGAAATTCAACCTAAGTTCGAAGCTTTCTTGGGCTAGCCGGTTTTTATCGAAAGTTTATTAGGGATTTCGCGAAAATCTCAGCCCCACTCACAAGGCTAACAAAGAAAATCTGGCGTTCGCTTGGGATTTGGACTGTGACATTGCTTTCTAGCAATTAAAAAGAGCTCTCACAACAGCCCCAGTTCTGACCTTGCCAGATGGAAGAAAAATGTTCACAGTATACACGGATGCATGTAGAACGGGAATAGGCGCTGTTCTAATGCAATAAGGAAGGGTAGTAGCTTATGGCGGAAGACAATTGAAAGTTCATGAAAAGAACTACCCAACCCACGATCTTGAGTTGGCCGCCATCGTCTTTGCACTTAAGTCTTGGCCCCATTATCTCCTAGGTGAGAAGTTTGAATTATACACTGACCATAAATCGTTGAAATATCTCTTCTCCCAGAAGGATCTTAACTTGAGGCAGCAAAGATGGATGGAGTTTCTTGCCTCGTATGATTTTGAAATTTCCTATACTCCCGGAAAAGGCAACATGGTAGCAGACGCGTTGAGCCGAAAGAAACTGACCCTAAGCCCTCTCTTTGTGGAAAGGCAAAACTTGGAGTATATAGCCAGTTTTAACTTTAGGCCCTCCTCGGATTTTGTACCGGGTTTGTTAGCATCTCTCGAAGTACGCCCTACTCTCTTGAACTCAATAGCGGCTGCACAACGTGAAGACCCTCAGCTTGTTGATGTGATTGATAAACTTATTAGGGGTGAGACTTCTAGTCACCTCAGTAGATACGCCATCGATGATAAGGGTTGGCTGAGACGAGATGGAAGATTATGCGTCCCACAAGCAAGGGAGTTGACAAAGAAGGTTCTCGAGGGAGCGCATCATTCCAAGATGACTATACACCCTGGCAGTGATAAGATGTACAAGGATATAAAAAGGACTTTCTTTTGGAGCGGCATGAAGCAAGACGTGGCAGATTTCGTTTCTAAGTGCATGACCTGCCAACGGGTCAAGGCAGAACAAAAGAAGCCTGGAGGACTACTTCACCCTCTAGAGGTCCCACAGTGGAAGTGGGATAGCATTTCAATGGACTTCATTGATGGACTGCCTAGGTCGAAAAGAGGCAACACTAGCATTTAGGTAATAGTGGATAGGCTTACTAAAAGCGCCCACTTTATACCTATCAAGAATAGAAGGACTGCCTCATCTCTAGCATCTCTTTATCTCAAGGAAATAGTTCGAATCCATGGGATACCCTCCAGCATTGTTAGTGACCGAGACCCTATTTTCACAAGTGAATTTTGGTGGAGTCTGCAAGAAGCTGTAGGCACACAGCTATGTTTGGGCACGGCCTATCACCCCCAAACAGATGGCCAGACGGAAAGGGTGAATAGAGTTTTAGAGGATCTTTTAAGACTTTGCGTTCTTGACTTTGGAGGGACGTGGGAGGATCACCTTCCTTTAGTGGAATTTGCCTACAACAACAGCTACCAAGCTACCATCGGCGTGGCACCCTTCGAAGCCTTATATGGAAGACCGTGCAAATCACCAACTTGTTGGTGGGAGTATACAGATAAGCTTATACTTGGGTCAGACATGATTCGAGAAACTTCAGAGAAAGTGGACTTGATACGTAGGTGAATGAAGGCAGCCCAAGACAGACAGAAATCCTACGCCGACAAAAGAAGGACCGACCTTGAATTTGAGGTTGGAGACAAGGTTTTCCTTAAGGTATCCCCTTTAAGGAATGTTGTTCGCTTTGGATCCGCAGGAAAGCTAGCACCAAGATTTGTAGGACCGTTCCCTATCATCGAGAAGATTGGGAAAATGGCTTATAGAGTAGATCTGCCTGAAAGATTGGCAGAAATTCACAACGTCTTTCACGTTTCTCATCTCCGGAAATGTCTATGTGAATCAGTGGAAGTGGTGGAGCCAAGCATTCTAGAAGAAGCCGAAGTGGAACGCGAAGCAACTGTGAGGAGAGTTCCAACCCGCATCATAGGAACTGAAGTGAAAAAGCTACGCAACCGCGAAGTCAAACTCGTTAAAGTTCAGTGGAGCGGCGCCGAGGAAGACACTAGTTGGGAAACTGAGGACAAAATACGCACTGCCTACCCTCTTCTTTTTGAGGGTACATCTTTGACCTCTCTTTTTCTTAAGTTGTGCTTGTATCTATCTTTTTAGGTATATCTCCTCGATATTATCCTTTATCCTTAGGTAGAAACCCCTTTGGATGTAAACATGTATTTGAAACATGTTATGGTTGATGGCTGCAAGTGGTTGCTAGTGGTTGCTCGTGGATGCATATACACACACAACCTAGGTCTTAGATCGGCTCAATCACTTCATACTGCATATGCATATATGTATTCTTATTTGTATATGGTTGTAAACTTGATATGCTGTCATATGGTCGTCGCATTTGTATGAATAGTTGTGAACTCATGTAGAATTATGAGTAGGAAAAAAATTTGCATACTTAATGAATTCATGACACTTACATGATTCGCATTAAGGAGGTCAACTGAATCAGTAGACCGCCTGATTTCTGCATTAGATAAGGACATGTACACACACTATGCATTTGATCATGAAGCATTAGAAGTCTTTTAAGGATAGTGGATGCCTGTGTTTGTTGGTTGAGTATATGGACTGTTGGATGGTAGGATATACATTCTTCCTAACTTGAAGATTTCGGGGACGAAATACTTTTAAATGGGGGAGAATGTAACACCCCGTGAATTCTATAACGTTAAGCTTCTCGAATTAAAGTATAATTAATTATAAATGATGAAATCAAGGGAAATGGGTTATTCCATTGCGTTCGTCTCGAAATTCTGCTTGAGATAGAGTTCAAGTTTGCGTAAAACGGATATCGTATGAAGAAGATACGGACGAACGAAGTTGGGTAGAAAAACCGGAAAACGGGTCAGAATGCACTGACGTACTTGTGAAGTGCGCCAAAACAAAGTTGAACTGGCGCACTTGGGAAGTGCGCCAGTACAATTTTGGCCTGGCGCACCTGCCAAGTGCGCCCAGGTCAGAAAGACCTGCTGGTCAGGCCCTGGCTGGCCTGGTCAGGGTCTGGTCGAATTCAGATGCTTGGCTGAGTCACTAGGGCTTACATGTCTCTTTCTTATTGGCCTCTCTTAAGATGGATGGTCTTATTTCACCCTAGCTTCATCGACGGCTCAAAACAATTTAAAATTCTATAAATACAACTCAAGTCTAACCCTAAATTCACACAAATAATAGAATACAAAAGCCGTCATGCTGCTGGAGAGGAACTAGGAATGGCCGTCAATTAGAAAGCCCAGAGACAAGACAACAAGTCTAAGAGACGAATCAAATTAAAAGAAGATCAAAGCTTAATCAAATCATTCAACGCAACTTTGCTACCCAAAGGAGAGCATCTCCAAATCAGAATAACAGAAATTAGAAAACAAGAATTCATCACACGTTGTAAGTATAGTGACCTTTCAAAATATGAATAAAAACTATGATGTGATTCGATGTAAATGAAAATACAATCGTGTTGTTATAATCTTTGTGTATTGTAATGGTTCTATCATGACTTGTGTATTGATGTTTGTGGCATAAATTGATTGATGCAAGCCTATTGAACAATTGTATATGAAAAACAATGGCACTTGCAAGCTTGTGGCAAAAACTAGAAATTGATCCATTTTTGTATATGTCGATGGCATGGACTATGTATATTCCCTTAGTCTAAATTAGAATTTGTGTAAACATGTTATAGACCTTTTATGCCTATATGACCCAAAACCTATGATATCATCCTTATGTTTATTGGCAAGTATAATTAGATTTATGTTTGCAAGTATAATTGGATCTATGTTTCATAAACTATGCAAGTTCATGTTTATTTGCAAAATATAATTGGTTCTATGTCAAACATCGTTTGGGTTTCATAAACTATGCAAGTTCATGTTGAAATAGGCTATATGATTAGATGTAAAAATTGTACATTTTTGTGAATATACAACATGCTAGTTTTGTGGTTGATATTATGCCAAGTTAACATGTTTGAACACAAGTTTGTATTTGCTAAACTATGTCATTTCATATGTCACCTACTTAGTCATACTTTGATTTGAATGCAAGTTCACATGACCCATGTTATATGATTAGTTGAATCGCCAAATTGCAAGTTCATGCGCCACACACCTTTATGTATTACATGTTCTTGATTTCCCCTTTTCCTCACGTTTATAAAGTTGGGCTGAATTGTGACAAGCCCAACACATGTTATAACGTTGCGAACAAACGGGGGTAATAACGTTGGGTGTAAAATATGAAAACATATGTTGGCATGTTTGGCACATGCCAATGATTATGACACATAAGCGGTATGAATTGAAATACCCAAAAATAAAAGATATGACATTTACATATAGTTGAAAAGTAATAAAATATGCAAATTTAGAAAACACGATATGCTTAACCCGAGGTTGGATTGAGTTGTGATGTAAACCTGCCCGGACCCGCCCGGCTGTCCAGTAGTCACAACAATACCTATCCAATGTGCGTGGTTAAGCATTGAGCCCAATAAGGACCCGAGGTTAGAATGAGCTACGGTGTAAACCTGCCCGGAACCGACCGACATATCCAGTAACCGTAACAATACCTGTCTAATGTGAGTGGTCTGGTGCTCCTAAGAGGCTAAGGACAGATGGTAGGGTTAGGTCAACTATAACACTTAACCAAATTCGACATGTTAACAAAAATTGATGGGTGGGGTTAGGTAAATACAGACACTTAACCACTTAACATGTTTGACTAGAAAATCCTGGTAACGAGGGACCCGTTTCAGCAGTAACCCAAAGTTAGGTATCAACGGTACCCTGAAACTAGGCAGGGTGGTGCACGATTACTGGGCTGATTGTAAGCGGTCAAACGACGGTGGTGGGTGCACAGTGCAGGTCTAAAGGGGTGCGGGAGTGCACACACTCCGGAGCAGACAACCAGGGCACTGGGGACACCAGTAGTATAACCTATGTCTTCTAGTTTTGTGTCGGGGCCGCCACCATGGGTCTTGATACACCTCATGGTGGGACCAGCATAGGTATCTACAATTCTTGGGGGCCGTATGACACATGTTAACGCGAGTAGGAGCCGATCTTTAATAAGAATGGGGATCACTTCACCCTCACCATGGGGTGCCAGTTAGAATAAACTCGAGCAGGTGCAGAGATATAGTATGGGTGTGATAGTACATTCGACACTTCCTTAGCTTGTGACACTTTCCTATTTTTAGTTTACATCCATCATACCCTTTTCTTATTCACATATTGAAGAGTTACTAGATTTATTCAGGCTTTATGTCTGACCCTATTTTCTTTTCGTCTTCTTTTCTTTCGTTCCCCCCCTAGGTCCATAGGGAGGAAACAGCTCAACTCAGTCATGCTCTTTACAAGCACCAAGAACGTAGATGTATGATTTAGATCTTTCTTGCTCAGATAATGGATTTGGATATCACTATGGGGATTTTTGTCACTTTATTTATGTTTTCATGCTTCTTTAATAATCAAGGCAGTTATGAGGTTGTAATGTTGGAAGTATTTTGAGACAATTATGGAAATCTTTGTTTGATACACGTATTGATGAAATAAAAGTTTGTTTGGTTTCTGCCGTTTAAACTATGTGTATTTATATCTGTCTTGAGTTCATCTGTGGATTTTACTTATAAACCTCCACCAAAGTTAAGGCATTCCCTTTGTGAGTGACCTTAATGGAGGTGGGGTGTTTCAGCATCGACCCTTGGATCGTCAGGGTCGGTCCACCGATGTGGATTATTATGCCTGAACACTACGTTTCCCCGCCCTTTGGGGCGTAAATGAGCCATATGACTCCATCGGCTCCACACAGTAACCGATATAGCCGAGGCGCCTCGCAACCGCAACAACCACACAGGTGAAAATAATATAAATGTCAAGGCTTGTAGGTCACTGACACCACCCTAGCTTGAAGAAAACACATGTCCTCTTTGAGGTCCTCTCCCATTTTTGGTTCACAACCGGGGTGTGAGGCTCGCGAATCAACGCTACATAGAGCTATGCCACACAGGCCGTGCTTTGATCATCAACCACAAGACTCTACTTTTCAATAGAAGCCTTGATAATATTGCCACTTAGGCATGCCACACAGGCAGTTCACTCCATGCGTTTGATATCCATCAATAAATAACCTCTAAGCTCGTACGTCTCAGAGAAGGGCGTTAAGCAAGAGAATAAATTCTCCACCGCCAAACAGATATATATTTAATAGAAATCAATCACACAGAATAAAATCCAATGTCAGACACACAGTCCATTTACAAGTTCGTTCTGGGTCTGAACGAAATTGGAGGCACCTTGTACCTCGCATATCCATCGATCTCCAAGTACGTCTGGACGATCACTAACTGATTCCCTCCTCTTGGGTGTATAACCCAATCAAGATCATCAGTAATCACCCAAACGATGTGAAGACCTCTGGTCTTCGACCACCGTCTTCATCCTCGACACCACGTCGAATCAGTTATTCAGAATGGGGTAAACCAGCTCTTTCCGAATAACTCGCATATATAATAAACAAGTGTTACACAAACACAACATATGCCTCATTCCAATTCAGAATATTCCTTTATTCAAATATTCTTATACTTTGGGAAAGTTTCCCATTAATTTTATCAAAGATAAATTCTTTAAATTTATTCTTTAATCTTCATTTGAATATCAATTCAAACCAAATTATGGTTTATCCACGCTAGTCGGGATTAACGAACCTTACCGAAGTAATCATTTATTTTATTTCCCAATCCCAACCTATTCATACAATGAAGTGAAACTAGTCTATTTCATATCTGACACCACGGTGTTATCGGTAAATTTAATTAACATTTCACGTTCAAATCTAATTAAAGATTTAACTATCGCCTGGAGCAAAACTGGTGATACCCCATTCTCGATCACTTCAATCTAATTAAAGATTCATTAAAACTCCACTTAGTTTTAATCTTCCCAAAAATCAATATCCTATTTTTAACTGGGTTAAAAAACCAACGTCACTTAAAACATGGTTCACTATAAACCCAAAATCACATTCTAATTCGATTCCAACTAAATATTATTTAATTGGTACACTTCATTAAATATAAATAAAAAGATTTAATCTTTTTCTCAACTGGGTTTAAGAACAATGTTAATGAAGACACCATTCATGAAAAACCCAAATCTCATTTGATATTAAATACAAGGCTCTGAATAGAAAATATATCGGCTTATATTTAATATCAAATTCTACAACCAACAAATATCGTATTGGAAATAAAGATATAAATATATCTTTCAAATTTCCATAACAATATCTGTATAATCATGAAATCCAACATCGAAATATTCCAAAGACAATTTCGATTCAAATCCATTCCAATTCAGTTGTTGGAAATTCCGGTTACTTTTAAAACCCTTTCAAATTCACTTTATTTAAATTAAAAATAAGTGGATTCTAATTCTAGTTCAAAACTAGTTCATTTCGATAAAATTCTATTTTTATCTTTTCAAATATGGAAAGTTTCATCCCAATTCTTCACAAATCATTTCTTATGATTTTACACAAATTATTACTATTTTTAATAATTTTATCAAGGCCCGTGTAGTCGATTTCCATCAACGGCCATCGAACTGCACTTACAGCTACCTTTTCCAAATTTGATTTGGACATAATTCCAAATCCAACCGTTAGATTTCAAATCTCTGATATTCATTAGAAAGCAATTTTCGATACGAACCCAACGGTTCCTGTTTTAGCAGAATCCGACGGTCGGATCTCCCGTAACATCCATTCGAAGTCAATGGTCAAAATTCGCAAACTAGCGCAGCGCGGCGTGTTCTATTCAGGCCATTATATATATAATATATATATTATATGCATTTCGTCAATTTCCTTTTAAAACGTATTTTATAAATCGTTTTAAATTCGTTTTCGAAACGATTTCAACTTCATATTTAATTTCGAATCAAAATTGAATATTCCATATCATTAATCTATAAATGATAATATTTTCAAAACATTATATTTTGAAATCACTTCTTTTTCTATATTCATTTTAAAAATGAATCAAATCGATATAAATATCGTTCGCGTCAAAATGGCGCATATCTAACCAACACGGCTTTATATATTTCAATAACTTTGTTATTCTATTCAACAAATGAATATTTATTTTTCTATTCAACACATGAATATATATTTCTATTCAACACATGAATTTACATTTCTATTCAACACATGAATTTATATTTCTATTCAACACATGAATTTACATTTCTATTCAACACATGCATTTACATTTCTACTCAACACATTAATTTACATTTCTATTCAACACATGAATTTACAATTCTATTCAACACATGAATTTATATTTCTACTCAACACATGAATTTAAATTTATTTTTTCCAAATTGGAATGAGGCCCAATCAATTACCATATAATGTTAATTATATGGATTTTCTACAACACATGTATATAATAGCAACGATAAATAATCAACCATCAAATCAACCATCATCCAGAGTGCACCCCGCAACTGCATAAGCATTAAATATAAATAATTAACGCTTACACAGCCTGTCAACCCATCGGTTGACAAACAACTAAAAAATCGGGATTAGTGTACATCAAATATCATCCCAACACCCGTGTGGGGTTTCAAATCAACAAACACATATTTTATTTGTGCAGTTGGGCGATGTGTAAAATTTATCGTCTCAATCAGTATCAGTCAAATCAGTGTATATAAACAAATCGTCCGATTTTTTATAAATATTTATTTTATATACACGATAAAATTATATTTTTAACTATAAAATATTTATTCAATCCACTTCACATAATCAAATTTCACAACATAGCAATCAAACAAACAAGTCATCCATGGTCTGTGGATGACGGGTATCGGGTGCTACTAAGCACCGTCTGCATCCTAGTATATATTTCAACTAGAAAATAAATTAAAAGTGAGGAGTTCTCACCGATTAGCTAAACTAAACGCCACGGCTCTTCATATGTAGGAAATCTTCGTCGTGCCCGCCACTATATAGATAAAAATTATATTTTTTCATCAATAAAAATCGTACCCTTTTTACTTCAAAAATCTAATCTTTTCTATTATAAAAATTCGATCTTTTAACATAGAAAAATTCTATCTTTTAACATAGAAAAATTCGATCTTTTAATATAGAAAAAATCGATCTTTTAACATAGAAAAATTCGATCTTTCTACCATAACCAAATATGAAAATTTCATATTTTTATTTCATATAAAAACCATATTTTTAAATACATAAATAAATAAATAAAAAGAGGTAAACACTCAAGTTTTTCAGCAAAGAGGGGGCTGCGGGTTTAGAGATGGTGGGCCTTGGAGGTTGAAGTGGAGGCAGGGGGTGGCACACGGCGGCGGATTGGGTCGGCTTTAGGGCTAGGGTTCGCTGGAGCGACTGGGTTTGGGGTTGTGGGGCTCGCGTGAGAGGCTGACGTGGTGCACGAGTCGAGGGGGGAGATGGCTGCGGCGGTAGCGCCTCACTTGGCAGCAACGGCGGTGGAGCGGCGCTCCGCCCCCTTCTCCTTTCTTTCTCTTTTTTTCCCTTATTGATTTTGGTTTAAACGACAAAGGGGGGGCCTAAGAGTATAGAGGAAGAGAGAGGGTTTTTTATTTTTTTCTATTTATTTAATTATTTGATTTCAAAAAACAACTGTAACACCCCACATCCGTTAAGGTCACTCACAAAAGGAATGCCTTAACTTCGGTGGAGAGTTATAGGTAAAAGATACAAATAAATTACAAGACATACAAAATTTAAAACAGCGGAAAATAGAACTTTACTTTATTGATAAAATAGTTTGTACAACAATTATTTTCCAATGCCAGGATATCTGTCTTACAAAATAAAGAAGCATAAAGATACATTTATATTCCCAAATGTAGCATGAGCCAACCATAGCAATGGAAAAGCAAATCCAAGAAAAACTTCGACTAACCTTTAGTTTGGAAGAAAACTGGGCAAAGTAGTAATATTTCCTCCATGCGAACCTGTGGGGGGGGGGGGAGGGAGGGGAAACGGAAGACAAGAAAGCGAAAGAAAACAGAGTCAGACATAAAGTATGGTAAGTTCAGTAACTTTCAGCATGAGAACAGGTAAAAGCAACATGGCATAAATTAACTGTATACAAGACTACACCATGATGACGGGAATCATAAGGTTAACACAAGATATGATAAGGTGAGATAAACTGGATGCACTTCTATACGTTCTCTGCTTCGCCACTACCTTGTTATTCTAACTTTTATATCCTTGCACCACCTGACTAGTAATCCGTATAAACTGACAAGAACAGATACGTGATCCCAATTCCCACAATTTTTGTTTGTCTCAAGTGTACATTTGTCATTTATTACCAAAGTCTAACCTAGGGTTTTTCTATCGAGTGCTTCCTAGATTTAACTAGGATTTACGCGACTTATCTAATGCTTCTCAGATTTTAGGGTTTACGCGACCTAGTTCCAACTAGGGATTATGCTACCTATCGAACGACGCCCCTACTGTAGGACACAATACCTAGGGCGGTATATATTCCTAGACTTTCCCCACGTATGAGTCATGGATCGTTATTGTTGTCTAGATGCACATGTCCTCTATATGTGCCACCCGAGTCTCGTGGCAGGGCAAATCAAGAAACACAGAACTCGGTCGGGAGCTTTCAGATATCTGCCGATGCAGATGCTAAGGTATGTTTTCCCAGTGGCTATGGTCCCACCTGACCCCTCCCTCAACTAATGAAAGGCACACCTTGAAAAATGAGAACTATACGCAGGCCCTCTATGCCCCCACTAACCTATGGCCATCCGCACCCATAACTAGATAGCAAGTATATGGTCTGTTGGAGTTCTCCACCTTTCCGCTTCACGTATCTCGATTGACTCAAGATGGTAGGTAGACGACGAGTCGCTATCACAGGGCTACTGGTCCCGCCGAATCACGCTGGTCCATCCTAGTCTTTAGGTTGCCCTATATTGCAACCAAGGCATACCCTTGGTTCTTCTAACGCAGACCTTAACCTCTGTGAGCCCAGACGGATGATCTGCAGCCTCACAGAGGGATACCAAGAGTACCCTCACGTCCCCTTGAAGCCGCGTGCTTCGTCCCCCAGTTCGTTGGAGCCTTCTTTAAGATCAGATGGACGTTCGCTCCTTCTCGTATCGTACTCAGGTTTACTACTTAGTTCCCTTAACTAAGGTTTACTACTTAGTCCCCGTACCGTCGTTTTCTTAATTAAGGTTTACAACTTAGTCCTTTTAACTAAGGTTTACTACTTAGTTCTCTTTCTCGTCAAGTTGGATTGGTTAAGTGTCATTAGTCAATTCAAGTTATCTTAACCCATTCATTTGTCATGATAAACTGATTAAGTGTTATCAGTAGTTCATGTTGACTTAACCCTACCACAAATCAATTTATATTGATTAAGTATTTCTTATTACTTAACCACACCCCTTCACCTTGTATTGGCTAAGTGTTCCATTTTACTTAACCCTGCCCTTTCTGTTTAGCTAACATGCTAAAGCGGTTAAGTGTTCTCTTAGTTAACTTAAACCTAACATCTGTTTAATTCACATGTTCTAATGGTTAAGTATTGTCCCTCCTGTTTTAACTTAACCTTGTTCATTCGGCACACCACGATGGCTAAGTGTTCTAAGTTTACTTAACTCCACCTTCTAGTCTAGTAAACATGTTAAATTGGCTAAGTGTATTTTACTTAACCTCGCCCACGTGTCTAGCTTAATTGTTTCTTAGCTTTAAATTATTCATTTAAAGAACCAACCACTCACATTAGATAGATATTGTTGCGGTCACTGGCTGTGCCGGTCGGTTCCGGGTAGATTTACACCGCAACTCAGTCTAACCTCGGGTCCTTTTTGGGCTCAATGCTCTAACCACCCACATTAGATAGGTGTTGTTACAACTGCGGGATTTGCCGGGCAGTTCCGGGCAATCTTATACCGTAACTCAATCTAACCTCGGGTTAGGCATATTCGTATTTTCTACAATGTACATATTTCTCATTTAGGACAAATTCTTCTTGTAAATTATTACTAATTTACTTATGCCATAATTACTCTTTTATTGTACATTGTCAACATTTATTATTATGGCCCACTTTCCCTCTAAACCATGTTTATAAGATTATACCAAATTAAGTGTCACTAACCATGGTTATGCTAAACATGACAATTACATGAAATTTCAAGTTATTAATCATAATAGGCTATAACCTACCTTCCTAAACTTGCTATAACAGTTATGCCCAAAATCACTATGCCACATATTTGGTGTTCCAATTAAGTTGTTAAGCCTATTCTAGACTTAATGTTCTTATTTACATTTTTGGCCCAACTTAGATTAAATATCCAATTTTCAATTCATGTTAGGACTAGATTTAATATTCTAGTTTACAATAATGCCAAAGCTAGACTCACATGCCAACTACATGGTTTGCGGCCAATTAACAATTTACCATTATACGCCCAAGTCCAATATGCATGTAGCATTTACTATTATAGCCAATTCATATTTATATCAACATATTTATTATGCCAAATTATATAAATTAAGATACTCCCAAATTCCCCCGCCGTAGTCATATGTATAATATGATTTCACAAGTTTCTAAGTACTTATGAAATGATACTAGCAAAAGGATCAGGGGATAAGCATGAGAATTTGACATAAAAGAATAGGCATGCGAAAGCGAACCAATTAAAAAGATAATGGTTCCAATAAGTTTGATATACATAACAACGAATAGGAATAAACTAGACAAGCTTCATCATAAATATAAGATCAACATAATTTAGGGAATAGGCATAGGTTATTTGATCCAACATGATGCCAGTTCGGTGTACAACATGATTTGTAACCATAGTGTCATGGGCATACGCAACTAACCATACTAGTCAAAGGCAATTAACCACAATAGTCCTAGGCAATTAGCCACAAAATAGTCCTAGGCAATTAATCACAATAGTCATAGTCATGGTTTCATAGTTATGAATCACGGGCGATTAAACACAATAGTCATGGATAATAGTCTTATAATCATATGCAGTAATCTCATAGTCATGAGTCTTAGGTGATTAGCCACAATTATCCTTTTCATAGTCATAGGCAATAGTTTTATGTTCACATTCTTAGGCATAGGCATAGTCTTATGTTCAAAGTCATAGGCATAGGCATAGTCTCATGTTCACAGTCATAGGCATAGGCTATTAACAATAGTTTCAATGTCATAATCGAGAATCAGATCCAGAGGCATATACAAGCATCGATTCAAATGAAAGGATTAGGCATATTCTTATATTCATTAAATTACATGCCACAAATAGTTCTAGACGTTCAAATCTAAATAGTAACTGACTTACATTGATCGGAGAAAGGATAATCAAATAGCGTTGAGATGATTTTGCTAGGATTTGCACGACGTTGCCCGAATTCTGAACTAGCCTTTCATCCTTTTCTTAAAGCTCTAATCCTGATTTGAATCTCCAATTTGCAACTCCTAGCCGTAGTCTTCAAGAAATAGTTTTCATGTTTTATTTTAATTTATTTATTTCAATTATTCCAGAGGCAACATAAGGAGAGAATGAAATGGTGTAAAGAGAATGAGGCTAGGAGGCTGTTTATATAGGATTAGGCGGACGAATCTAGACAGAAAACGTGACCAGAAACATCAGAATGAACCCAGGCTCAGAACTGGGTTCTGGCACCAGGTCGACCCCCAGGTCGACCATAGGGTCGACCTGGTCCCTGGGAGGTCGACCATAGTGTCGACCCCCAGGTCGACCTGGTTCTAGGCGGGAAAATTCCCGTCCAGTCTGCGCTAGCGTTTGAATTCTAATTTCGAATTCGAATTTCGAGCTGTTTTCAATTCTGAAAATCTCTAAAACTTCGGAGGGTCATATATCCCTCATATGTACTCTGTTTTTCGAAAACTCGGACTTGTTTCCAAGCAGAATTTCGAGGCGAACGTAATGGCGCAACCCGTTTCCCTTGATTCTTACTATATAATTTAATTCTGCCTTGATTATGGTTTTAACATGTTATAAAAATACGGGGTGTTACATTCTCTCCCCCCCCCCCTTAAAAGGATTTCGTCCCCGAAATCTTCAAGTTAGGAAGAATGTATCCTACCATCCAATCACCCATCTAATCAACCATTCAATCACAGGAATTCATTGTCCTTAAAAAAAATTCTAATGCTTTCATGTTCATATGCATAATGTGTGTATATGTCTTTATCTAATGCAAAATCAGGCGGTCTACTGATTCAGTTGACCTCCTTAATGCAAATTATGTTAGTGCCATGCGTCCAATCATGTATGCAAGCATCCCTAGTTATGTAAATACTACATGTGTGCATAGCCATTCATCCATATGCAATATCCATATGATAACATAACCAGTTAAATCTGTTAAGCAAATACATATATGCTGATGTAATATGAAAATGACTGAGTCGTTCTAGCGCCTATGGTGTGTATATGCATCCACGAGCAACCATTTGAAACCATCAATCATAACATGTTTCAAATACATGTTTACATCCATTGGCTTCTACCTAAGGATCAATGACATGCCCTAGAGGATATACCTCAAAACCTAGGAGGTATGCATAAAATTCCTAGAAAAGGAGATCAAGGATGTACCCTTTAGAAAAAGGGTATGATGCGTATATCCAGTATTCAGTCTTCTAAGTCGCATCTTCTTGGGCTTCACTTATCCTGTCCCTTATCTAAATAAATCTTCACGACTGTGAAGCTTCTTGATATTCATTTCCAAAACTGTCGTTGATCGGATATTGGTTTTTTATTGTCAACTGGCTACATGCGGGAGTCTATCCCGCGTTTTAGGGGTAAACTCCTAACCTAATCAAAAACATCTGCGTACTCGTGGACTATCCTAACTGATTACAAATCGTCGATAAATGCATTGAGCGATTCTAGCTAGCTAAGCCTAACTGGTTCCTTACACGGAATCTCGAGGGTATTTCCAAGGCAAGTCAAAAGTCTAACTACCCTCCTTTCAGAATTACTAGCCAACCAACCCATGCCTAGAATCAACTCATATCCCATGGAACCAAAAACATAAGCATTACGCTTAAATTCAACACTTAATATAGTTATTCTCAAATCCTTACAAACCAAAGGTAAATGGGCCGAACCACCAATTGGATTTGAGATACTTACGGGATCTTCTACTATACAAGCACTAAGGTGCAGAGACTCAACTATGGAAGTAGATATGAACAAATGCGAAGTGCTAAGATCAAAAGAGTACTAACTAGTTGATCAAAACGAAAAGCTAAGCTTTTCCAACAGAGACTTTTACTATCCCTTTCAGGTATTCTGGTGGTGAAAGCATGCACTCGCCCTTCTGAAAATCCTGTCCCTCGTCTTTAATTATATGTCCTATCATACCATGGAAAAGATACTTCCTTTCGTCTTAGGTTTTATAATTCCTTCTTTCTTCGTGAGTCGAGTTTATGTCCATGAATTTCTCATTCTTACATTGAGCACCCTAGCCAACCCCCTCATCCTCATCTTTACCATCCCTGTGTGTCATATTGAAAAGTTTCTCAAAAGCTGCCTCCATCGCATGGAAAACCCTCCAAAACTAGCTGCAGGTGAAACTACTATGGCTATAGATGGGAGTCGGGCACTACTTTGCCCTTCTATAGGTATCGTAGTCTGATCAAGCCTATGGAATTGTGTCGCGATGAGGCTACCTCCCCGAAAGCTAGGAGCCCCGAAGACTCAAGAAAGAAGGGGACAAGAATTCAAACAGAGGATCAGAAGATAGTGCAAATGGCTTTTGGGGAATATGCTTTTAAAACAAAACTTTTCTTTTGAAAAATGCTTCTTTTAAAACCATTGAAACTAATTTTTCAAATCTTTCATCTGGTCCGGTAACCTTCAGCTCTGATACCATGTGTAACACCCCACATCCGTTAAGGTCACTCACAAAGGGAATGCCTTAACTTCGGTGGAGAGTTATAGGTAAAAGATACAGATAAATTACAACACAGACAAAATTTAAAAAAGCGGAAAATAGAACTTTACTTTATTGATAAAATAGTTTGTACAACAATTATTTTCCAATGCCAGGATATCTGTCTTACAAAATAAAGAAGCATAAAAATACATTTGTATTCCCTAATGTAGCGTGAGCCAGCCATAGCAATGGAAAAGAGAATCCAAGCAAAACTTCGACTAACCTTCAGCTTGGAAGAAAACTGGGCTAAGTAGTAATATTTCCTCCCTGCGAACCTGGGGGGGGGGGGAACGGAAGACAAGAAAACAAAAGAAAACAGAGTCAGACATAAAGTCTGGTAAATTCAGTAACTTTCAGCATGTGAACAGGTAAAAGCAACATGGCATGAATTAACTGCATACAAGACTACACTATGATGACGGGAATCATAAGGTTAGCACAAGATATGATAAAATGAGATAAACTGGATGCACTTCTATACGTTTTCTGCTTCGCCACTACCTTATTATTCTAACTTTTATATCCCTGCACCACCTGACTAGTAATCCGTATAAACTGACAAGAACAGATACGTGATCCCAATTCCCACAATTTTTGTTTGTCTCAAGTGTACATTTGTCATTTATTACCTAGGTCTAGCCTAGGGTTTTTCTATCGAGTGCTTCCTAGATTTAACTAGGAATTACGCGACTTATCTAATGCTTCTCAGATTTTAGGGTTTACGCGACCTTGTTCCAACTAGGGATTATGCTACCTATCGAACGACGTCCCTACTCTAGGACACAATATCTAGGGCGGTATATGTTCCTAGACTTTCCCCATGTATGTGTCGTGGATCGTTATTGCTGTTTAGATGAACATGTCCTCTATATGTGCGACCCGAGTCTCGTTGCAGGGCAAATCAAGAAACACGGTACTCGGTCGGGAGCTTTCAGATATCTGCCGATGCAGATGCTAAGGTCTATTTTTCCAGTGGCTATGGTCCCACCTGACCCCTCCCTCAACTAATGAAAGGCACACCTTGAAAAATGAGAACTATACGCAGACCCTCTATGCCCCACTAACCTATGGCCATCCGTACCCATAACTAGATAGCAAGTATATGGTCTGTTGGAGTTCTCCGCCTTCCCGCTTCACGTATCTCGATTGACTCAAGATGGTAGGTAGACGACGAGTCGCTATCACAGGGCTACTGGTCTCTCCGAATCACGCTGGTCCATCCTAATCTTTAGGTTGCCCTATGTTGCAACCAAGGCATACCCTTGGTTTTTCTAACGCAGAC
This sequence comes from Allium sativum, assembly GCA_030737875.1. NCBI lineage: Eukaryota > Viridiplantae > Streptophyta > Magnoliopsida > Asparagales > Amaryllidaceae > Allium > Allium sativum. The sequence goes on from CM060915.1 coordinate 283,303,210, forward strand.
CTTAACCTCTGTGAGCCCAGGCGGATCATCTGCAGCCTCACAGAGGGATACCAAGAGTACCCTCACGTCCCCTTGAAGCCGCGTGCTTCGTCCCCCAGTTCGTTGGAGCCTTCTTTAAGATTAGATGGACGTTCGCTCCCTCTCATGTCGTACTAAGGTTTACTACTTAGTTCCCTTAACTAAGGTTTACTACTTAGTCCCCGAACCGTCATTTTCTTAACTAAGGTTTACAACTTATTCCTTTTAACTAAGGTTTACTACTTAGTTCTCTTCCTCGTCAAGTTGGATTGGTTAAGTGTCATTAGTCAATTCAAGTTATCTTAACCCATTCATTTGTCATGATAAACTGATTAAGTGTTATCAGTAGTTTTGACTTAACCCAACCACAAATCAATTTATATTGGTTAAGTATTTCTTATTACTTAACCCCACCCCTTCACCTTGTATTGGCTTAACCCTGCCCTTTCTGTTTAGCTAACATGCTAAAGCGGTTAAGTGTTCTCTTAGTTAACTTAACCCTAACATCTGTTTAATTCACATGTTCTAATGGTTAAGTATTGTCCTTCCCTGTTTTAACTTAACCTTGTTCATTTGGCACACCACGATGGCTAATGTTCTAAGTTTACTTAACTCCACCTTCTAGTCTAGTAAACATGTTAAATTGGCTAAGTGTATTTTACTTGACCTCACCCACTTGTCTAGCTTAATTGTTTCTTAGCTTTATATTATTCATTTAAAGCACCAACCACTCACATTAGACAGATATTGTTGCGGTCACTGGATGTGCTGGTCGGTTCCGGGCAGATTTACACCGCAACTCAGTCTAACCTTGGATCATTTTTGGGCTCAATGCTCTAACCACCCACATTAGATAGGTGTTGTTACGGCTGCTGGATTTGCCGGGCGATTCCGGGCAGTCTTATACTGTAACTCAATCTAACCTCGGGTTAGGCATATTCGTATTTTCTACAATGTACAAATTTCTCATTTAAGACAAATTCTTCTTGTAAATTATTACTAATTTACTTATGCCATAATTACTCTTTTATTGTAAATTGTCAACATTTATTATTATGACCCACTTTCCCTCTAAACCATATTTATAAGATTATACCAAATTAAGTGTCACTAACCATGGTTATACTAAACATGACAATTACATGAAATTTCAAGTTATTAATCAGAATAAGCTATAACCTACCTTCCCAAACTTGCTATAACAGTTATGCCCAAAATCACTATGCGACATATTTGGTGTTCCAATTAAGTTGTTAAGCCTATTCTAGACTTAATGTTCTTATTTACATTTTTGGCCCAACTTAGATTAAATATCCAATTTTCAATTCATGTTCGGACTAGATTTAATATTCTAGTTTACAATTTATGCCAAAACTAGACTCACATGCCAACTACATGGTTTGCGGCCAATTAACAATTTACCATTATACGCCCAAGTCCAATATGCATGTAACATTTACTATTATAGCCAATTCATATGTATATCAACATATTTATTATGCCAAATTATATAAATTAAGCTACGCCCAAATTCCCCCGGCGTAGTCATACGTATAATATGATTTCACAAGTTCCTAAGTACTTATGAAATGAAACTAGCAAAAGGATCAAGGGATAAGCTCGAGAATTTGACATAAAAGAATAGGCATGCGAAAGCGAACCAATTAAAAAGATAATGGTTCCAATAAGTTTGATGTACACAACAGCGAATAGGAATAAACTAGACAAGCTTCATCATAAATATAAGATCAACATAATTTAGGGAATAGGCATTGGTGATTTGGTCCAACATGATGCCAGTTCGGTGTACACCATGATTTGTAACCATAGTGTCATGGGCATACACAACTAACCATACTAGTCAAAGGCAATTAACCACAATAGTCCTAGGCAATTAGCCACAAAATAGTCCTAGGCAATTAACCACAATAGTCATAGTCATGCTTTCATAGTTATGAATCATGGACGATTAAACACAATAGTCATGGATAATAGTCTTATAATCATAGGCAGTAATCTCATAGTCATGAGTCATAGGTGATTAGCCACAATTATCCTTGTCATAGTCATAGGCAATAGTTTTATGTTCACGGTCTTAGGTGTAGGCATAGTCTTATGTTCACAGTCATATGCATAGTCTCATGTTCACAGTCATAGGCATAGGCTATTAACAATAGTTTCAACGTCATAATCGAGAATCATATCCAGAGGCATATACAAGCATTGATTCTAACGAAAGGATTAGGCATATTCTTATATTCATTCAATTACATGCCACAAATAGTTCTAGACGTTCAAATCTAAAAAGTAACTGACTTACATTGATCGGAGAAAGGATAATGAAATAGCGTTGAGATGATTTTGCTAGGATTTGCACGACGTTGCCCGAAGCCGCTGAACTAGCCTTTGATCCTTTTCTTAAATCTCTAATCATGATTTGAATCTCCAATTTGCAACTCCTAGCCGTAGTCTTCAAGAAATAGTTTCATGTTTTATTTTAATTTATTTATTTCAATTATTCCAGAGGCAACATGAGGAGAGAATGAAATGGTATAAAGAGAATGAGGCTAGGAGGCTGTTTATATAGGATTAGGCGGATGAATCTAGATAGAAAACGTGACCAGAAATATCAGAATGAACCCAGGCTCAGAACTGGGTTCTGGCACCAGGTCGACCCCCAGGTCGACCATAGGGTCGACCTGGTCCCTGGGAGGTCGACCGTAGTGTCGACCCCCAGGTCGACCTGGTCCTAGGCGGGAAAATTCCCGTCCAGTCTGCGCTGGCGTTTGAATTCGAATTACGAGCTGTTTTCGATTCTGAAAATCTCTGAAACTTCGGAGGGTCATATCTCCCTCATACGGACTCCGCTTTTCGAAAACTCGGACTCTTTTCCAAGAAGAATTTCGAGACGAATGTAATGGCGCAACCCGTTTCCCTTAATTCTTACTATATAATTTAATTCTGCCTTGATTTATGGTTTTAACATGTTATAAAAATAAGGGGTGTTACAACCACTTTTAATTTCGTCCTCGAAAACGAACCCACCGACTATCGTCCATAGCTAATTACCCCCATTACGAACACAATGGGATATGTATCGTAAGCTGATTCAATATTTTTGATCAGTTTTCGTCCAAATCAATATATAAATCTATATATTGAATTTGAATGCGCATTTCAATTTACCGGGGCCACATACGGACTCTAAAAATTCCCGAAAAATATTCTCTAGCTTCGAATTGATGATACGGTCCTAACAAAACTAATTCCATCGAATTCTATGACCGTTTGAAAAATGGCCATTTTTCAGTCGATTAGAATCAACTGTAACTGGTCAAACGCGTTTTCCTTTGCCACGCTCACATTTTGATTCGAAAAATTATGATTTTGAAACCAAGCAATAACTTGACATCACGGATCCAACAAAAGTGGTTTCGTTGAAAACCGAGGTCGTTTGCATAATTTCCATTTTTAAGGGCCATAATTCCATAGCGACTATTCTGATTTTTCAACTGGACTAACTTTTATTCCCGCTATGAAATTTCAATTTTTCAGATTCGTTGGAAAGATATTCTCAATTAGATTCAAATATTTTTGGTTTCACTAAAATTTGGTTTATTTTGAAACCTGTACATTCATTTGAACTTTGAAATTGAATTTTCAAACTACCGCGCCTTTTTCAATTACTTTTAAAATTATAAATAAATATTTATATTCTAACGACGATCTATTTAAAAATACATACTTTCTATTTCTATTCAAAATAAATTTCTTGTCGTTATAATTTAAAATAATTCATTTTAAATATTCAAAATTCGCTAAAATTGCCAAAATAAAATTTTTAAATTGGCTCATATTTCCGGGTTATTACATTCTCCCCCACTTAAAACTTTTCGTCCCCGAAAAGGAACGAAGCCAAAAGTTGTTTAACTAATCAACTCAACTTTCTTTATTTTCATTACGGCTTAAGTTCTTCAACTTGTCAGTTTCTAAGAACTTTTCAAATTTTTCGAAAATTTATCAAAAATTTGGCTAACACCCTAAATTTTCGAAAAATTTCGCCATAACCTCCCCTGCATCGGGAGCTTCAGGATATTTCAAATAGCCTCCCATGGCCCTCACCAATCCAAAAAGAAAAAGAAACAACCAAGCGGCTGGCCAATCGGCTCATGAAATCCTCAAAAACCCAAGAAATACAATAAACATGTACCTATTTGTTGGGCAAACAATTTTATTCCTCTTCTCTAGCCTCCTTGCTATGACCTGTTCAATGTATACACATGTATATGCATGCAATTCCAAACAAATTTCAATACAATCCACTATTGGGTTCAATTTGGCTAAAGGTTCAACATTTAAATTAATCAACCAATAATCAAACAACACAACCAGCAATCAATTAGTTGATTGTCTTTTCAATCACATAACTTTAATACATAGTCCAAAAATCAGATTTTTGATGCCAAATCACAACAATAAGCCCTATCTAATTTTGGTTCCCACACCAGTCAATTGGAAATATATAGAAATCCCACTTTCGTCACTCGAAAATGAATACTGATGATGACTAGCCAATCATCAGAATCATCTCCGGGCGACTAGAGCGTGATTCTATATGTACACAGTATATTAAAACTCCAAATACACGTGGATCAGACGTACACGCAAAATCTATATATAGTAGATTGTCCAAATTCAATATATAATAAATAATCAAATACAAAGAATTGATTTTAATTTTCAAAACAAAACTTGTTTTCAATTTTATTTTTCAAAACGACACTCTTTACACTCGTTCTAGGATACTACTGATCCTATCTCCAACGAGTCATTCCTGTTGGATATTACTAATCCAGTTTCTGATGAATTCTTTCGTATGGTTCTAATGTGCCTTGTTCTCGAGCTTTGTAAACCAAAGCTCTGATACCAACTATAACAAAAAGGAATTTCGCTCGATCTGAATCGACCGCTAAACCGACCAAGACTGTTCGAAACTCCTGATTGTTTTGAGAACACGACAAATTGGAACGCAAACAGAAGAACAGTTCATTGCTAATTACAACAATTCCATCAGAATAAAAGAATATACAGAGTATAAATCAATATTACACATTCACTAAATATAAGAGATTACAATATATTACATAGCAGCGGAAAATAATACAATACACAACTGAAAGAGGTATACGGATATAGAGCTTTCCGGATATCATTCCAGCTGTAAAGCAGGTTCCTGTGAATATAAATCTGCAAAACCAAAACTATTAGCTGTCCGTGTGGAAAATAGGGGTACCCAGAGTTTAGGTTAAAACAATAAACTCCAGGTCAGTCATGTGACTGGTGTGAGAGCTAAAACAGTTATTAATCTTTATATTAATGTTAGTTAATCAAGGGACCACGCCGTATAACACGGGACGGGTTTCCTCCCAAGAACACCAGTGCATAAAACAACAACGCAATGTGAAATAAAGAACGATGAAGCTATTGTAAGACCCAGGTCCCATCACACAATGCAACGCAAACCGGAGGATAGGGTTTTTAACTTATAATAGCCAAGAATGCTTGGTATGTGAAATTTCATGTTTTATTATTACTCTAAGTGTATAGTGTCAAAACAATTTCAAATCATAAGTATCAATCATAGACGACATAAGTTCCCCATACCACTATGTCGCCATACTAGGCTCTACAATCGAAAACCGCAAAGTCACGTACTGGAAGTTGGGTTTCCATCTATGAACCGAGGCAAGGGATCGTCCTCACCGGCTTCGAGACTCTCTAGCCGAGCCTCAGGGTCAGAGCGCATCGACCCTTGGATCGTCAGGGCCGGTCCACCGACGTGGATTATTATGCCTGAACACTACGTTTCCCCGCCCTTTGGGGCGTAAATGAGCCATATGACTCCATTTGCTCCACACAGTCACCGATATATCCGAGGCGCCTCGCAACAGCAACAACCACACAGGTGAAAATAATATATATGTCAGGGCTGGCAGGTCACTGACATCACCCTAGCTAGAAGAAAACGCTTGTCCTCCCTGAGGTCCTCTCCCGTTTTTGGTTCACAACCGGGGTGTGAGGCTCGTGAATCAATGCTAGACAAAGCTATGCCACACAGGTCGTACTTTGATCATCAACCACAAGACTCTTTTTTTCAACAGCCTTGATCATATTGCCACTTAGGCATGCCACACAGGCAATTCACTCCATGCGTTTGATATCCATCAGTATATAACCTCTGAGCTCGTACGTCTTAGTGAAGGGCGTTAAGCAAGAGAATAAATTCTCCGCCGCCAAACATATATATATTTAATAGAAATCAATCACACAGAATAAAATCCAATGTCAGACACATAGTCCATTTATAAGTTCGTTCTGGGTCTGAACGAAACCGGATGCACCTTGTACCTCGCATATCCATCGATCTCCAAGTACTTCTGGACGATCACCAACTGATTCCCTCTTCTTGGGTGTACAGCCCAATCAAGATCATCAGTAATCACCCAAACGATGTGAAGACCTCTGGTCTTCGACCACCGTCTTCATCCTCGACACCATGTCGAATCAGTTATTCAGAATGGGATAAACCCGGTCTTTTTGAATAACTCGCGTATATAATAAACAAGTTTTACACAAACACAACATACGCCTCATTCCAATTCAGAATATTCCTTTATTCAAATATTCTTATACTTTGGGAAAGGTTCCCATTAATTTTATCAAAGATAAATTCTTTAAATTTATTCTTTAATCTTCCTTTGAATATCAATTCAAACCAAATTATGGTTTATCCACACTAGTCAGGATTAACGAACCTTACCGAAGTAATCATTTATTTTATTTCCCAATCCCAACCTATTCATCCCATGAAGTGAAACTGGTCTACTTCATATCTAACACCACGGTATTATCGATAAATTTAATTACCATTTCACGTTCAAATCTAATTAAAGATTTAACTATCGCCTGGAGCAAAACTGGTGATACCCCATTCTCGATCACTTCAATCTAATTAAAGATTCATTAAAACTCCACTTAGTTTTAATCTTCCCAAAAATCAATATCCTGTCTCTAACTGGGTTAAAGAACCAACGTCACTTAAGACACGGTTCACTATAAACCCAAAATTACATTCTAATTCAATTCCGATTAAACATCATTTAATTGGTACACTTCATTAAATCTAAATAAAAAGATTTAATCTTTTTCTCAACTGGGTTTTAGAACAGTGTTAATGAAGACACCATTCACGACAAACCCCAATCCCATTTGATATTAGATAAAAGGCTCTGAGTAGAAAATGTATCGGCTTATATTCAATATCAGATTCTACAACCAACAAATATCGTATTGGAAATAACGATATAAATATATCTTTCAAATTTCCATAACAATATCTGTATAATCACGAAATCCAACATCGAAATATTCCAAAGACAATTTCACATTCAAATCCATTCCAATTCAATTGTTGGAAATTCTAGTTACTTTTAAAACCCTTTCAAATTCACTTTATTTATTTTAAAAATAAATGGATTCTAATTCTAGTTCAAAACTAGTTCATTTCGATAAAAATCTATTTTTCTCTTTTCAAATATGGAAATTTTCATCCCAATTCTTCATAAATCATTTCTTATGATTTTACACAAATTATTACTATTTTTAATAATTTTATCAAGGCACATACAGTCGATTTCCATCAACGGCCATCGAACTGCACTTACAACGACCTTTTCCAAATTGGATTTGGACATAATTCCAAATCCAACTGTTAGATTTCAAATATCTGATATTCATTAGAAAGCTCTTTTCGATACGAACCCAACATTCCGGTTTTAGGAGAATCCGATGGTCGGATCTCCCGCAACGTCCATTTGAAGTCAATGGTCGAAATTCGCGAACTGCTGCAGCGCGGCGCGTTCTATTAAGGCCATTATATAATATATATATATATTATATATTTCATCGATTTCCTTTTAAAACGTATTTTATAAATCGTTTTAAATTCGTTTTCAAAATGATTTCAACTTCATATTCAATTTCGAATCAAAATTGAATATTCCATATCATTAATCTATAAATGATAATATTTTCAAAACGTTATAATTTGAAATCACTTCTTTTTCTATATTCATTTTAAAAATGAATCAAATCGATACAAATATCGTTTGCGTCAAAATGGCGCATATCTAACCAACACGACTTTATATATTTCAATAACTTTGTTAATCTATTCAACAAATGAATATTTATGTTTCTATTCAACACATGAATATATATTTCTATTAAAATCATGAATTTACATTTCTATTCAACACATGAATTTATATTTCTATTCAACACATGAATTTACATTTCTATTCATCACATGCATTTACATTTCTATTCAACACATGAATTTATATTTCTATTTAGAACATGAATTTACATTTCTATTCAATACATGAATTTACCTTTCTATTCAACACATGAATTTACATTTCTATTCAGCACATGAATTTATATTTCTATTCAACACATGAATTTATATTTCTATTCAACACATGAATTTACATTTCTATTTTCCAAATTGGAATGAGGCCCAATCAATTACCATATAATGTTAATTATATGGATTTTCTACAACACATATATATAATAGCAACGATAAATAATCAACCATCATCCAGAGTGCACTACGCAACTGCATAAGCATTAAATATAAATAATCAACGCTTACACAGCCTGTCAACCCATCGGTTAACATACAACTAAACAATCGGGATTAGTGTACATCAAATATCATCCCAACACCCATGTGGGGTTTCAAATCAACAAACACAGATTTTATTTGTGCAGTTGGGCGATGTGTAAAATTATCGTCCCAATCAATATCAGTCAAATCAGTGTGTATAAACAAATCGTCCGATTTGTTTATAAATATTTATTTTATATACACGTTAAAAATTATATTTTTAACTATAAAATATTTATTCAATACACTTCACACAATCAAATTTCACAACACAGCAATCAAACAAACAAGTCACCCATGGTCTGTGGATGACGGGTGTCGGGTGCTACTAAGCACCTTCTGCATCCTAGTATATATTTCAACTAGAAAATAAATTAAAAGTGCGGAGTTCTCACCGATTACCTAAACCAAACGCCACGGCTCTTCATATGTAGGAAATCTTCGTCGTGCTTGCCTTTTGTCAATTTCATTGTCCGTAGCCACTACTATATAGATAAAAATTATATTTTTATCCCGCCACTATATAGATAAAAATTATATTTTTTCATCAATAAAAATCATACCTTTTTACTTCAAAAATCTAATCTTTTCTCTTATAAAAATTCGATCTTTTAACATAGAAAAATTCTATCTTTTAACATAGAAAAATTCGATCTTTTAACATAGAAAAATTCTATCTTTTCTCAGATTTTTATTTCATATAAAAACCATATTTTTAAATACATAAATAAACAAATAAATAAAAAGAGGTAAACACTCACGTTTTTCAGCGAAGGGGGGCTGCGGGTTCAGGATGGTGGGCCTTGGAGGTTGCAGCGGCGGCAGGGGGTACGGGGTAGCACACGGCGGCGGATTGGGTCGGCTTTAGGGCTAGGGTTCGCTGGAGCGACTGGGTTTAGGGTTGTGGGGCTCGCACGAGAGGCTGGCGTGGCGCACGAGTCGGGGGGGAGAGATGGTTGCGGCGGTGGCACCTCACCTGGCGGCGACGGCGGTGGAGCGGCGCTCCGCTCCCTTCTCCTTTTTTTCCTCTTTTTTTGGTTTGAACGACAAAGGGGGGGCCTGAGAGTATAGAGGAAGAGAGAGGGTTTTATTTATTTATTTATTTAATTATTTGATTTCAAAAATCAACTTTTAATTTCGACCTTGAAAACGAACCCACCGACTGTCGTCCATAGCTAATTTCCCTCATTCCGAATACAATGGGATATGTATTGTAAGCTGATTCGATCATTTCGATCAGTTTTCGTCAAAATCAAAATATAAATCTATATATTGAATTTGAACACGCATTTCAATTTACCGGGGCCACATACGGACTCTAAAAATCCCGAAAAATATTCTCTAGCTTCGTATTGACGATACGGTTCTAACAAAACTAATTTCAACGAATTCTGTGACCGTTTGAAAAATGGCCATTTTCCAGTCGATTAAAATCAGTTGAAACTGGTCAAACGCGTTTTCCTTTGCCACGCTCAAATTTTGATTCGAAAAATTACGAATTTTGAAACCTAGCAATAACTTGGCATCACGGATCCAACAAAAGTGGTTTCGTCGAAAACCGAGGTCGTTTGCAAAATTTTCATTTTCAAGGGCCAGAATTCCATAGGGACTATTCTGAATTTTCAACTGGACGTAACTTTTTATTCCCGCTATGAAATTTCAATTTTTCGGATTCGTTGGAAAGATATTCTCAATTAGATTCAAATATTTTTGGTTTCACTAAAATCCGGTTTATTTTGAATCTTGTACATTCAATTGAACTTTGAAATCGAATTTTCAAACTACCGCGCCTTTTTCAATTCCTTTTATAATTATAAATATTTATATTCTAACGACGATCTATATAAATAAATACGTTCTATTTCTATTCAAAATAAATTTCTCGTCATTATAATTTAAAATAATTCATTTTAAATTTTCAAAATTCACTAAAATTGCCAAAATAAATTTTTTAAATTGGCTTGGATTTCCGGGTTATTACAATAAACTGAAGTAAGGAGAAAAGTGAGATTTAAAGGAATATAAATACAATTATAGTGAATATATTTATTAGTTTCAGAGATTTTCTGAAGATTAAAAATGAAAGGATTCCAAAGAGTCTTAAGTTTGCCCAATGAAGCTTGATTAAGAATATGAACAAATTGCCATACTGGAGCTATGTAATTTGCTGCTTTCCCAGTGGAATTGAAATCCAGCTTAGTTTCAGAAATGCATATACGCTGAATTTTATTATCTTTAGTCAAATTCTTTTTCTCACATTGCTTAGAGGGCAAGTTAGCACCTCTTATATTCCAAAAACATATTGTACTAATCATTTAAATAGTAGGGGATTCACCATGCAAATCAGATTACTTTCATATGTCTTAATGAAGCATTTTTTGAATTACAGCTCAGTAATACTTCATCTGGCTTGAACTCTTTACCATCATTAAGATCATCTTCCACATTAACATTTTCTTTCAAGACTTTCTTCTTTTTCTTTTTATACTTTTTCTTACTCCCAAAAGAATTTGGGGATTCCTCTACAATGTTAGAATCATTAGCAGTAGGAGAGGGAGGAAGGATAAAATTTTGTGGCGAGGACAAATGAGAATAAGGAGATTTGGATGGAATATTGGAACTGAAAGAAGATTTAGACAATGAGGAGGCACAAGATGCTAACTGTTTAATAGATGAGGAGTTGGAAGAACATGAGGCAAAAAAGGTTGAGCAAGAGAACTGGATGTTGCAGCAGCAGTGAACACATCCAGAGATGCATTTACATTACCATATGCATGATCATCCAGAATAGAAAAAGGGTTATCAACATGAAATTCTTTATCCACTGCATCCTTTAGAATTTCATCAAATTAAATATTTCCCTTCTGAGAAGCATTTTTATTTGCATTGTCATCTCCATCAGAAACCTTTTTTCCTTGAATGGAGCAATTACCATACTGATCTGCAATTATAACATTCTGAGTACCATCTTTACAAAAACCCTAACATACATCCATTTTCTCCTCATTATTAACTTCACTACCCATTTCTGTACACCCTCCCCCTGCTAACTCAATAACTTCTTCCATAGCTTTATCAACATCACCTCTCACATCTGTACCATAACCTTTCTATTTTCTTTTCCAAACCATTTTCTTTTTATTAGTTACTTATTCCCAACCGAATTGCTCAGTTTCTGATCCAGTAGTTTTCTTCAAACCACTACTCTCATGAGACTAGTAGTCATGCTTATATTATTTTCTCCTGTCATTGACAGCCTCATTTCTATTATTCTGTGCACCAAATTATTCTGAGATGACATTTCACAATAATTTGTCTCATGACAAAAGACCTTACAGTGTGTGAAAATTTGTGGTCTCCAATCATAAGAAACTTTAACATGGGGGCATTTATCTCCAAGGTTAGGAACAACAATAGATTCTGGTAGCTCAAATTCAGGGGTAATTTCTACCAATGCTTTTGCATACTTGAACCTTTCTAGCCTCTCAGTACTTGAATCAAAACAGATCAATCTACCCACCTGACATGCCAACCACTTTATCCTCACTAATGTCAACAAGAGTAAGGGAATACGATGCAAATGAATCCAGATGGGAACTTTTTTAATTTGCGATTGCGCATTTCCTATGGAGGGATCCCATTCAGTTATTATAAACATCCTGCCCTTGATGAAGATTGGGTCAGATCTCAATACGCTCTCCCTTTCCATATCATTTGCAAAATTAAAAAAGAAATTTACACCATCTGATTTAATACTAACTTCTCTTTTTAACTTCCAAATTTTGATAAGAGAGTTCACTACAGTTATTTAAGAGAGCGTACCATCCATAAAGAATCCAACCAGATGTTTACTCCAGAATTTCAATCCTTCCTCTTTCACCATATATGGGAAGTGATTAGGCTTTCCATCTCTTACTATATCAAACTGTTTTGGCTTATAAGAACTATCATTCCAAGGAAGAGATTTAAAGAGAGAGACTGAGAGAAAATCAGATTTCATAGGGGGATGTAAGGGATTAAAGGAGATTTGAGGAATATTGCAAGTAGAATTCACGGGATTGATATTGAAATTAATTTTGGAAGCAGTAGCACAATTGGAAGAATCTGTAGCAACAGAATCAAGAACAATCGATTTACCTTTTGGATCAAAAGACTGAAAATCCAAGGTATTAGATGAAATGTTAATTCTTTTATTTATTAATGACTAGGTTTAATTATCCTAGAAATCTCGTTTTATGATTAGAAATCACCTAGAAACATCATTTTACATAATATAAAGAATTTCTGTTCAATGATAGATAATATCACTCACATCAGCTAAATTTATCAAAACAAATGCCAAAGCGTACACGTCTGCAATACGAGTCATGCAGAAGATATCATGTCCACAACATACCACATATGCAGAAGTTTCATGAGTTAGAAGACTTGAAATTAGAATCATATTAAAATAAAATAATAAACACTTACCAGCCACACTACGTCCACATCAAAATTCAAGCACCCTCTTTTTAGGTCAGATTCGAAATCCTATACAAATCGATGCACACTGCTCGTGCACAACCTCCGACGCATCACTAGTTTATATTGCGACCATAGCATCGCGTCCGCCTTGTTATGTGCCCATATGCCAATTAAACCCTCGATGTAACCTCCTCCACCCTAAGAACGAAGGTAAAAGAAAAATGCTCTTGGCCACTTTTTTTGTCGTCCAACCTCCAGTTGACATCACACCACCATCGATAACCTTGCATTTCTCCCTTCTATCTTTACCTTTAGGTGTTGTTGACGTCAAAAGTTGGCTTAATGACAGTCAACCCCCATAGTGTGTAATCTACACAAAAATCACAAAATTCACAATCACATAATACAAGAAAAGAAGTAAACACAGGGACACAAAACAATTTGTATAGTGGTTCGACTTAAACCAAACCTACGTCTACTTTATAATCTTTGTTTATATTGTCGATTACAAGTTACACTTGCTACGATTGAAAGAAGGAAGAGAAAGAAGTGGATTATTCACAAAAAAACTTGTGTTACAATGTTGTCCGATCGAAGTGTACGCCGAGATATTTTTAAAAAGCCAACCATGAACTTTTCAGAAAGAATATCCTCCTCTTTCCATTCATGGAAGTATTTATAGGCAAAAATGCAGGTCGGTCGATGTGCTACGTGGAGGTTATCCGATCATGGCTCGACCACGTGTCGCGCGATCCGAAATATCTACCGCAGGCATCAGGACATGGTCTCCTATTCGCGAATAATTCTTCTCGATAATCAAGGTACACGTGGACCTTGGAACTTGGAGCCAGAGAAGTTGAATAGGTCTGGTTTGACTGATAAAGTAGCCTTGAGAATCGGGCTTTGTTGTGTAGTGTAAGGTCTGGTTCAATGTCTTCAAGGTCAATTTGCCAGATCGATCGACCCGATCCTTGGACTCTGAACCAAGCTTGAAGAAGAGTGTTTCTGCTTGAGACACATTTGGTTTGGGTCGAACCAAGCTCTGGCCAATCCAGATGAAGATTGATCCAGTAGGGAGATGGTCCAACTTTAATAAGAACTTGAGTTATGATAGTTTTTGCCAAAAAGTTGGTCAACACTTTTTGCCAAAAAGTTGGTCAACACTTTGCCCCCCAGAACATATCTTTCTTGATAAAGAAAGGTGAATTCTAGATCTTCTATAGAATAATGTATAGAAGTCCAATATATAGAAATATGGAAGGCAATGGTCATGCTGGGCCATGTTATAAAATGGCCAGAAAACCGATGACCCTTAACGATCGTATTAAGGCTGAAAGAAAACCAGGATCTTGCCTAGTCCATCCATTTGTGTGTGTAACACCCCGCATTTTACTATAATTTAATAATTAAATAATGCATATATACGCACAAACATAAATGTATATATGAAGAATAAAATAAAAATGTAATGCATGCATTAAAAGAAAGAAAAGATTGGTTGCATGCGGTGTAAACATGTTGCATGCACTGATTATGCATTAATAATAAAAGAGAAATAGAAGAAAAAGATTCATGCAATGGTTTAAATGAAATATTGTAACAAACATGAAAAAGAGGAATCGGAAGAGAACAATACCTACCATTGTTCTAAGCCATGTTAACAATAGCCTTAGCAGCCCAGTTGGTTAGAGCATGTGACTTGCATATAAGAGGTACAGAGTTTGATCCCCGCTGCCGTCAAATTTTTGTTTTAAGGAAACGGCTGAAATAACACATGTTCATGAGAGGAAATATGTATAAACACACATATAAGGAAAAATATACATATAAGGAAGTAAAGAAAATATGTGTGTGCATATATATATATATATATATATATGAGAATATATATGTATATATGTGCAGAAGTATATATATATATATATATATATAAACAAGAGATAAAATTCAAGATAAGGCTACAATTAATGAAATATGGCAAGAATCAAATAACGGTGCAACACCGTTTGAATTTTGAAAACGAAACAAAAGTTGTGCGCATATATATATATGCATAAAATGGTCGTTAGAAGAATTGTATACGTATAAGAAAATTATACGTGAATATAACAGTTAGATAAATTCCAGAAAATTCAAACATTCGATATTCAAACTTCTACGCCAAAACGGCTCGTGGGACCCGGGGGGTCAACACCCCCCAGATCCAGCCAGATTCATCAATGAATCTGGACTATTTTCTTAATAATGTTCAATGTTGACTCAGCGCTGCATGTACGATAAGATCCTAAACACCTATAAATAGCCTAGTAGAGCCTAGCCTAAATCTCACATTCTCTGAGACAACGTCTAAGCTATGCCATTCTTTCTCCTCATCAAATCTCTTTAGAAAAATAAGATAATTAGTTTAGGAAAATTTTGAATCAAGTTCTAGAGGAAAAGAATGAATATTAATTAGAAGGTGTTCGTAATCATATTCGAAGTAAGATAATTTTCTAGATCTGGTCTATTCAATTTTCTTCTTCTTTCTTCCCCTTTTCTTTTAGTAAAAATTATGAATCCATGGTTGTTAGGTTCTGAATCCAATTAGGGAAAAACCATGGAATGCTAGATCTGGACCAGATCCAAGATTTGGAAAGCAAATTAGGTGAGTGGATTTAAGTTATATCATTTTTGATAATGATATATTATCGTTTGACATTCCCCGTTAAAATGACATGTTGAAATATGATATGTTGAAATGTTAAACATAAATTAGAATGATTAAAGTGACGAAATGCTATTATGATATGTTGGAATATTAATATGTTAAGATATTAATATGTTGGGGAAATTCATATGTTGAAATGCTTAATGTGCTAAAATGTTCATATGTTGAAATATAAACTTGTCAAAATATGTGAAGCAATTACTATTGTTTCAATTCCATGTTAACTTGTGACATTTATGTACCTGGACCATTAATTGTAGAAATTGAGAAAATTATATCTTAATTTGTTTGATTTGAACAATTACATGATTAGACGATTACATGTTAGAATTGAATTTATTGTATGTTAGAAAGAACATGCGACATAAAATGGGCTTAATATGATAGCATGTAAAATATAGGATATCTATAGTAAACAGGAAACTGTAACCGCGCTTATACACGAGGTTAGATTACACTTGTGGTAGAAGTCTGCCCGTAACTACCCGACATATCTAGCATCCACTAGTGGGAAATATAATGCGAGGGGTCTAAGTGCATAATTAAACATGTAGTGGTGCTAAGACATGAGGTTAAGTCAACTTGTGGTAGAAGTCTGCCCAGAACTGTTCCGACAAATCCAGCATCCACAAGTATATATGTAAATATATGTAAATAGGAGGACTGATAAACAACATTAATTGTAATTAATGGAAATAAACGGAATTGAATAGAAGATACGACAGTAAAAGGAAGGGAATGATAATAACATTTTATAAATTAATTACATTAATGAGAATGTCATATAATAGGTAGACTTGTCATAAAGACAAGTAAAGATTATAACTTAGGTTATAATAAACTCGTAAGGAAATGAGATAACTGGTGAAATGAGACAAGTGACACTTAATTGTAAATTAAGTAATTAGTAAATGAGGAAACCTAAAACTAGTTGTTTGTAATAAGTATAGAAAAGGAGGAAAGCTTATGAAATGTAAGAAGTTGTACTTAATTATAAATTAAGTAATCTATAAACTTGGAAATCTGAAATCTGCTGATAAGAATAACATGCTAAGGCTTGTCCTAGGGGCAAGATGAAATTATAACATAGGTTATAATAAATGTAAAGGATACTTATTAGTGAACCTTAGTTAAGATAACTAAGTTAATAAGTAAAAACGATAAGTTGTAATGACAATGTAAGATGGAATTATGATAAAATAAGAAAAAACGAGGCAAACTTATGAAATGAAATAAGTTATATTTAATCGTAAATAACGACTGACATGTTAAATAGAAAACATGTGAATTGTGATATATTTAATTACGTATTAAGTAGAACATGTTATTGTAACTTTGAAATCAACAAGAATATAAAGGGATTGTGGATTACAGATCTTGGATCAGAATCTAGAGAATAACATGTCGTGGGCTTACTAACGGGCTTAAATTGGTTAAGTTATAAGACTGAAATTAATAAGCAAGAGGAACTTGGTAAATTGAATAAGAAATCAACGTGGACGGGAATAACCAAGTTAAATGGAAACCTGATGAGGTAAAGCAAGCGCATAAAAGAATGTTTAGACATAAGTTCTAATAACATACTAAAGTGAGGTGCTTGGACCAGTCCGCACGTTTGAGGGTGAATAACCCAACGGGTCATAAGACACGTGAGGAGCGCACGTTCATTTTATTATTCTGCCAGCTCCGAAGGACTGGAAGAGGAAGCACGCGGCTTCCTGAGATATGTAAGTTGCTCTTGGTAGTCCTCTGTGCAGTGGCAGATGTTTAGACTGTGCTCGCAGAGGTTAGGACTGCGTGTTACTACCAGGTGGGTGGGCCTTGACTGCAAAAGTAGTGTTGCAGCCAGAATGTTGTGACGAGGTGACACTAGGGTGATTCGGTGGTAGCCTCAACTAGCAGGCAAAGGTCAGGACCAACAAGGATAGTAGATTGTCGGGTACCCGTCATCGGCAGCCAGGGGATGCGAAAAAACTGGAGATAAACCCAATAGACCATTCACCATTCGCTATCGAGGTACAGTGGTCGAGTGGAGACACCAACTGGATGTTTAGATTGTTTGTTAGGGGAAAGTCTCTTAGCTCTTGTAGTCTTTACTAGTTGAGGGAGGGGCCGAGGTGGGGCTATAGGCACTATGTAAAAAAACAGACTCGAGGGATATTTGTATTTTGAGGCCCTTAAAGGCGGACCTATATAGATATAGAAAAGCTCCCAACCGAGTTCCGTGTTTCTTGTATAGCCCTTTCACGGAACTCGATGCACATTATGTGCGGTTAAGGCATCAAATACGATTGACGATACATACATGGGAAAGTCTAGATAAATGCATGTCTGATCTGGATGGTTATCGTAGACTTGAGGGCATTACTCTGGTGTGGAATCTGATTCGGTCGAAGGTGGCAGTCCGGACGCTTATGTAGCATTGTAATGACAGATATATGTGGAACGTAACATTGTTATGTAGAGATCCGTACGTCACTCCGGCGTAAGATGAGGAGCTGCGTTCATTTCTACGGCATTACGGTGGAGACTGTGCGAGTGTTGTACCATGGGGTATACCTCAATATTGGGGGAAGGGGTAACTACATATATACCGTATTAGGTTAATCCACTGGAAAATAAATGGGTACAACGTGTGTGTAAGCCTTGTTTGTTGTTAACTCAAGTAACCTAATAAATAAGAAAATGCGATTGAATGGTATATGTAGGATTATCCAAAATGTATAGTTTAAATCCAATCACCAGAACTTGTGTTCTGACCCCCTCTGTAACAACCCAGAAATGCGAGCCAGTTAAAAAATTTTATTTTGGCAATTTTAGCGAATTTTGAACATTTAAAATGAATTATTTTAAATAATAACGACGAAAAATTTAATTTGAATAGAATTCGAACGTATATATTTATATACGTCGTCGTTAGAATATAAATAATTATATATAATTATAAAAGGAATTGAAAATGGCGCGGTAGTTCGATAATTCGATTTCAAACTTCAATTGAATGTACCGGGTGCAAAATAAACCGGATTTTAGTGAAACCAAAAATAATAGTATCTAATTGGGAATATCTTTCCAACGAATCCGAAAAATCAAGATTTCATAGCGGGAATCAAAAGATATGTCCAGTTGAAAATTCTGAATAGTCGCTATGAAATTCAGGCCCTTAAAAATAGCCATTTTGCAAACGACCTCAAATTTCGATGAAACCACTTTTGTTGGATCCGTGATGTCAAATTATTACTAGATTCCAAATTTTATAATTTTTTGAATCAATATGTGAGAGTGGCAAGGGAAAACGCGTTTGACCAGTTTCAGTTGATTTTAATCGACTGGAAAATGGCCATTTTTCCAACGGTCTCAGAATTTGACGAAATTAGTTTTGTTAGGACCGTATCATCAATACGAAGCTAGAAAATATTTTTCTGGAATTTTTAGAATTCGTATGTGACCCCGGTAAATTGAAATGTGCGTTCAAATTCAATATATAGAGTTATATGTTGATTTTGACGAAAACTGATTGTAACGGTCGAATTGGCCTGCGATACATATCCCATTGTGTTCGGAATGGGGGTAAAACGCTATGGACGGCAGGCGGTGGGCCTCGTTTAGAGGTCGAAATTAAAAGTCAACTTTTTGAAATCAAGTAAAATAAAATATAAAAATATTCCCCCCTTCCATCTCCTTTAATTCCTCTGCCCCCTCCCCAGTTCTTCATTCGATCAGCAGAAAAAAAAAACCCCTAAACTATCGTGATGCCGCCTGCGCCTCGGGCCACCGCGCCTCCTCCTCGAGCTCCCCCTCCTCTTCTTCCTCCTTCTCCTCCTCTCTCGCCTTCATCTCCTCCGCCTGGAACGCACCCAACAGGAAGCCGCCGCCCCCCCTAAACCCTAAGCCACCCACCTGCGCGCAGCCTCTTCCCCCCTCCTCCTTCATCGAACCCGATCCCCCCTCCTCTTCCCTGCTCCTCCCACTTCCTCCGTTCTTCCCTCCTTCTCTCTCCTGCTGCAAACCGACGCCCCCACTTCGCGAACCCCCTCTTCAGTTTCGAAGGTGAATTTTAATTTAATTTCAGTTTTAATTTATATTGTAGAAGGATAAAAATATAACCTTTTATATTGTAGAAGGATAAAAATTTAACCTTTTATATTGTAGAAGGAGAAAAATATAATCTTTTATATAGTATGAAGAATAAAAATTTGATCTTTATATATGTAGTGAACCAAAAATATGATTTTTACTTATGTAGAGTATTAAAAATATGACCTTTATATAGTAGAAGATATAAAAATACTATTTTTATATAAGTAGTGTATTGAAAATAAATTTCTATATAATAGAGAATATAAAAATAAAATCTTTATATTTGAAAAGGCGAAATCTTTATATTTGAAAAGGCGAAATCTTTATATTTGAAAGGGGGAAATCTTTATATGAAGAATAGCGTGATAAAAATATAATATTTATTATATGAATATCGATGTAAAAATAGAATTTTTATCTATATAATAGCGATGTAAAAATAGAATTTTTATCCATATAACAGCGATGTAAAAATAGAATTTTTATCTATATAGTAGCGATGGAAAAATAGAATTTTTATCTATATAATAGCGATGTAAAAATAGAATTTTTATCTATATAATAGCGGTGTTAAAATAGAATTTTTATGTATATAGTAGCGATGGAAAAATAGTATTTTTATCTATATAATAGCAGTGTAAAAATAGAATTTTTATCTATATAGTAGCGATGGAAAAATAGAATTTTTATCTATATTGTAGCTGTATAAAAATAGAATTTTTATCTATATAGTAGCGGTGTAAAAATAGAATTTTTATCTATATAGTAGCGATGGAAAAATAGAACTTTTATCTATTTAGTAGCGGTGTAAAAGTAGAATTTTTATCTATATAGTAGCGATGGAAAAATAGAATTTTTATCTATATAATAGCGGTGTAAAAATAGAATTTTTATCTATATAGTAGCGATGGAAAAATAGAATTTTTATCTATATAATAGCGATGTAAAAATAGAATTTTTATCTATATAGTAGCGATGGAAAAATAAAATTTTTATCTATATAGTAGCGATGGAAAAATAGATTTTTTATCTATATAGTAGCAATGTAAAAATAGAATTTTTATCTATATAGTAGCGATGGAAAAATAGAATTTATATCTATATAGTAGCGGTGTAAAAATAGAATTTTTATCTATATAGTAGCGATGGAAAAATAGAATTTTTATCTATATAGTAGCGGTGGAAAAATAGAATTTTTATCTATATAGTAGTGATGGAAAAATAGAATTTTTTATCTATATAATAGCGGTGTAAAAATAGAAATTTTATCTATATAGTAGCGATGGAAAAATAGAATTTTTATCTATATAATAGCGATGTAAAACTAGAATTTTTATCCATATAGTAGCGATGTAAAAATGGAATTTTTATCCATATGGAGTAATTATAAAAATATGATTTTTATATACATAGCAGCAATATAAAAATGTGACTTTTATATATGTAGTGGCTACGGGCAACGAAAGGGACAAAAGGCGAGATCGACGAAGACTTCTACGTAAGAAGAGTCGAGGGATTGGGATTAGCTAGTCGGTGAGAACTTCTCACTTTAAATTTCTTTTTCTAGTTCTATATATATACTAGGATGCAGACGGTGCTTAGCAGCACTCGACACCCATCGTCCACAGACCATGGACGACTTGTTTGTTTGATTGATGTGTTGTAAAAATTGATTGTGTTGTGGAATGATTGAATAATAAAATATTCTTGTGTTGAAAGGAAATAAAATATTTATATAGTTAAAAATATTTTATCGTTAAAAATATTTCATCGTTAAAAATATAATTTTTAACGTGAATATGAATAAATAAATATTTATAAACAAATCGGCCGATTTGTTTATATACACTGATTTGACTGATATTGATTGGGATGATAAATTTTACACATCGCCCAACTGCACAAATAATATTCAGTGTTTGTTGATTTGAAACCCCACACGGGTGTTAGGATGATATTTGGCGTACACTAATCCCAATTAATTAATTGTATGTCGATCTATTGGTCGACAGGCTGTGTAAGCGTTGATTGTTTATATTTGATGCTTATGCAGTTGTGTGGTGCACGTTGGATGATGGTTGATTGTTTATCGTTGCTATTATATACATGTGTTGTATGGAATCCATATAATTAACGTTATATAGTAATTGATTGGGCCTCATTCCAACTGGGAAAATAATGAATATTATAAAAGGAAATTCATGTGTTGAATATAAAAATATTCATGTGTTGAGTAAAATATTTAGTAATAAAATTGACCTCTTTATCACATTTAAAATTAGAACTACTTTACAGTAGGAGTCTAATTGAAAAATCAAACGGTAGATACCATAGTTTTATAAAATATTTTACATAACAAAAATAGTCGTGCGTTGACAGTACTCATGTGTTGAGATTAGTTGTGTGTTGAAAGAAATGTAGATTCATGTGTTGAATAGAATACATTCATTTGTTGAATAGAATAACGAATTTATTGAAATATATAAAGCCGTGTTGATTAGAGTTGCGCTATTTTGACGTGAACGATATTTATATGGATTATATTCGTTTTTATAATGAATATAGAAAAGATAGTGATTTCAAAATATAACATTTTGAAAATATTATCATTTATATAGGAATGATATGAAATATTCAATTTTGATTAGAAATTGAATATAGAGTTGAAATTGTTTGAAAACGAATTTAAAACGATTTATAAAATACGTTTAAAAAGGAAATCGATGAAATATATATAATATATATTATATATATAATGGCCTGAATAGAACGCGCCGTGTCGCGGTAGTTCGTGAATTTCGACCATTGATTTCGAATTGACGTTGCGGGAGATCCGACCGTCGGATTCTCCTAAAACCAGAACCGTTGGGTTCGTATCGAAAAGAGCTTTCCAATGAATATTAGAAATTTGAAATCTACCCGTTGGATTGGGAATTATCTCCAAATCAAATTTGGAAAAGGTCCCTGTAAGTGCATTTCGATGGCCGTTGATGGAAATCAACTGTACAGGCCTTGATAAAATTATTAAAAATATCTATAATTTGTGTAAAATCATAAGAAATGATTTAGGAAAAATTGGGCTGAAGAATCCAACATTTGAAAAGATAAAAATAGATTTTTATCGAAATGAACTAGTTTTGAACTAGAATTAAAATCAATCTATTTTTGAAATAAATAAATTGAATTTGAAAGTGATTTTAAAAAAATAATCAATATTCCCAATACGTGAATTGGACTGGATCTGAATCGAAATTGTCTTTGGAATATTTCGATATTGGATTTCGTGACTATACAGATATTGTTATGGGAATTTGAAAGATATATTTTATATTGTTATTTCCAATATGATATTTGTTGGTTTCAGAATTTGATATTGAATATAAGCCGATATATTTTCTCTTCAGAGCCTTGTATTTAATATCAAATGTGATTTGGGTTTGTCTTGAATCGTGTTTTAAATGACAGTGGTTCTTTAACTTAGTTAAAGACAGAATAATGATTTTTGAGAAGATTAAAACTAAGTGGAATTTTAATGAATCTTTAATTAGATTGAAATGTGAATTGATAATTTAAATTATCAAATCTGAAAGGTGATCGAGAGTGGAGTACCACCAGTTTTGCTCCAAGGCGATGGTTAAATATTTAATTAGATTTGAACGTGAAATGGTAATTAATTTTACCGTTAGCACCGTGGTGTTAGATATGGAGTATTACCAGTTTTCTCCATGGGATAAATAGGTTGGGATTGGGAAATAAAATAAATAATTACTTCGGTGTGGTTCGCTAATCCCGACTAGTTTGAAATGATATCCAAAGGAAGATTAAAGAATAAATTTAGAAGAATTTATCTTGGATAAAATTAATGGGAACCTTTCCCTAAGAATGTGATTTCGTGAATAAAAGAATATTCTGAATTGGAATGAGGCGTCTGTTGTGTTTGTGTAACATTTGTTTATCATATACGTGGGTTGTTCAGAAAGGCCGAGTTTATACCCATTCTGAATAACCGATTCGACGAGATGTCGAAGATGAAGACGGTGGTTGAAGACCGGAAGTCTTCACATCGTTTGGGTGATTACTGATGATCTTGATTGGGCTGTACACCATAGAAGAGGGAATCAGTTGGTGATCGTCCAGACGTACTTGGAGATGGATGGATGTGCGAGGAAAGTGCCTCCGGTTTCGTTCAGACCCAGAACGAACTTGTAAATGGATTGTGTGTCTGGCATTGGATTTTATTCTGTGTTGATTGATCTCTATTAAATATACATCTGTTTGGCGGCGGAGAATTTATTCTCTTGCTTAACGCCCTTCTCTGAGACTTACGAGCTCAGAGGTTGTATATCGATGGACATCAGTCGCATGGAGTGAATTGCCAGTGTGGCACGCGTAAGTGGTAATTGATCAAGGCTTTTGTTGAAAAGCAAAGTCTTGTGGTTGATGATCAAAGCACGACCTGTGTGGCGTAGCTTTGTGTATAACGTGAATTTGCGAGCCTCACAGCTAGGTATGAGTCAAAAACGGGATACGGACCCAAGGAGTGCACGACGTTTCTTTCTAGCTATGGTGGTGTCAGTGACCTACCAGCCCTGACATTTATATACTTTTCACCTGTGTGGTTTTTGGATACGAGGCGCCTCGGATATAGGTCTGTAAGGACCGGGAAACGTGTGTTCAGGAATAAT
Source organism: Allium sativum (assembly GCA_030737875.1). Lineage (NCBI taxonomy): Eukaryota > Viridiplantae > Streptophyta > Magnoliopsida > Asparagales > Amaryllidaceae > Allium > Allium sativum. Next base: position 283,327,898 of record CM060915.1, read on the forward strand.
TAATCCTCAAAAGTAAGAGAGGACCGGCCTTGGAGGTTCCAAAGGATCATAGTGGGGTCCTAAGGCATTTGCTAGAGTGTCTCGAACGCGGAGAGGAGCTTGCCCCTTGCCTCGACTCATGACGGAAATCCGATTTCCAATACGTGATATTGCGATTTTAATTGTAGAACTAGTACGACGACATGATAGATGGTACCCATGCCGCCTATGATTGATATTTATGATTGAAAATGTTTTGACACTATACACTTATAATAGTATCAAATGATTTGTTTTAAACGTATCAAGCATTATTTGGCTATTATAAGGGAAAACCCTATCCTCCGGCTTGCGTTGCATTGTGTGATGGGACCTGGGTCTTATAATAGCTACATTTTTCCAAAAAGCATTGCATTGTTTTGTTATATGCACTAGTATTCTTGGGAGGAAACCCATTCCGTGTTATATAGCGTGGTCCCTTGAATTACTCTCTTTTAAAGTAAAGTTTTAAATAACTATTTTAGTTCTCATACCAGTCACATGATTGACCTGGAGTTTATTGTTTTAACCTAAACTCTGGGTGCCCCTATTTTCGACATGGGCAGCTAGTAGTTTTGGTTTTGCAGATTTATATTCATAGGGTCCTGATTTACAGCTGGAACGATATCCGGAAAGCTCTGTATCTGTGTATCTCTTCTAGTTGTTTTTTGTATATTTTTCCGCTGCTATGTAATTTATTGTAATCTCTGATATTCATCGAATGTATTTTATTCATTTATACTCTGTATATTCTTGTATCTGATGGAATTGTTGTAATAACAATGAAATGTTCTTCTGTCTGCGTTCCGATTCGTCTTGTACTCAATTCTATCCGTGCTTTCCTTCACGGGGAAGTTCGGGTCGTCTCACCCTCCTTATAACATACTCGTAGATTAGATTTGTGGCAGAGATATGATAGCTTTGGATAATGGTTAGGCAGTATTATTACTGCGGTAAGGCTATACTTTGATTATATTATACTTTATCCATTCCACTGTGAGATATTTTCTGAGATATGATATATTTTATATCTCTGTCCTTTCTACGGGATACTGGAGCAACAAACATGGGTTTCAATAGATTAGAATTTTGAAAAAAAATCGATCTATCGGAATTCGGGTTGATACATCTGGTATCAGAGCTTAGGTTTCGGATTCCTGTATAAATAGTGAGTGAACGTATTTGTATTTTTAAGATATAAATTTATATATATATAGATCCATAGAGAAACCCACTAAATAGAAAGAGTATAATATGATATGAAATGGGATGTTTACTTTGTACACTAAAGGAATGAATATGGAAATTTGAGACCCTTAGAAAATTTGGGTGGGAGGTGTACAATATATTTTGAAATAGAGAAAGGAGGATCACATACGTTAGTATTTCAGATTAATGGGCTTGGCAGTAAAACCTTATAAATTGGGAAAGGTTAAAAAGAGAAGAACAGACTAGGAATATTGTAACAACCCGAAATTTGGGGCCAAATTGAAAATTTTATTTTAGAAATTTTAATGGGTTTAGGATATTTAAAATGATTTAATTTAAATAATAGGGACTAAAATTTTTGTTTTATGTCATGGATTTTTAAAATTTGAACTTTGATTCTCAATGGTTATGCATGATATTGTAGAGAAATAAATGATTGCAACTTAACGAATCTTACATAGACGCAAATTTTAATGCACAAACTAAATTCAAAGAGAATATTTTATTTCCTTAATCCTACGATTAATACGAATGATATAATTCCTGCATTCCTACAATCCCTTAGCTACATGCCCAAGACAATACTTTGTTTTATCTAATTGTGTTATTAATAAAATTTATTTTTCTCTAATAAATGAATTATTTGAAATTTATGTTTAGCTTGTGAAAGGAAGAACTAATTTTTTTTTTACATAAATTGCAGCATCAAATATCTACCTTGTATTTATGCCAAAATGTTAGAATGTATATTCCTTAGTTTCAGTGTTTCTCAACATTGCAGTATAATGCATAATAAATTCAGTTGTTTTAGTTTCATTAATTACTATGTATATCATTCATATTATAGCTAAATTATAGCTAAAATTGGCATTCCATATCTATAAAAAAAATATGGAAAAAGTAGTATTGGTTTTTTTAAAATAAAAATGAAAATAAATATAAAAGGAAGAATTCAAGTAATGCTACAGGCATCAATAGAAATATTTTTCAAATGACAAAAAAAAAGAGATAACATTAAATGCTAAAGTCCATTTATTACAATTAAAAGTGTAGAATTTGAAAACATGTTTTTATTGTCATATTTATTACAATTAAAAGTGTAGAGTTTGAAAACATGTTCTTATTGTCATATTTCAAATTGCCTATAAATTGGTTCTAATTCATTCATATGTACGGAGTTATCAATTAACCATACTTGCATATTATTAACTATTATGTCACACAATTGAGGAATGAACTATATATATAATTTAAAAAAAAAAAGAATTTCCTTATCTCAGCACTGTTTATATATTCACACAAATGGATGTATTTGATGCACCTTTATAATACCATAAATTAAGTTTCATTCAAGTTTTCAATTAAATTAATATACAAGTTGTCCTTTATTTATTTCGTTTACTTATGTGATATGCCTTCTTATTACACTTACCTACATGTTAATATAGTATCAATTTATGCCATGAATAATTTTGATTAATAGCATTTATGAATCAATCAATGCAAATTAAAGATAAAATATAAAAGGTTTCTTTCTCCATTTTGTGTAATTTATGTATTCAATTAATTACTTCGTTAGGGAAAGAAACTTAAAGTTTTTATTTATATATATACTAGTTAGGATAAGTTTACGGTCAAAACACAAAACCATATTCTAGAATACGTAGCCGCCGCCCTTTACATTTTCAATGGCTGAAAATGCACAAAAAAAAATTAATTCCTCCTAGTCTACCAAAAATTAAAATATGAAATCAAGACTAATAATCAAGAGTAAGGCTTCGAAGTGGCGTGGTTGGATGGTGGACTCGGTGGTCTTGGAGCGTGCGATGGGGGTGACTTGAGCGTGCGTTTTGGGTTCATTTCGAACGATCCAAGGAGGAGGAGGTGTTCCCTTTACTAATCAATAATTCAATGAAATTTGGTGAGATTTTTTTTATATTTTTATAATCAATTAATTATCATCATGATATGAATTTTTTTTACATATACGTGACTTGATTGTTTGATACTGATTGGTTGATTGGATGAAATATTTTTGCTGCATTAAAATTGACAAAAATAAAGATGTCAATTTGGTTGAATTGGATTATGGTCAAGATAAAATACATTCTTGTTATGAAATAACATTAAGAAAAAAATGTTCTTTTTATTTACATTTGAAATATAGGCTTTGTTATTTTTAATGTTAACATATTAGAATTTGCCACTTGTGTTAAAATTATTATTAGCTTACAAATTTGTTACTTTTGCTAAAATTAGAATTGACATACAAATTTGTCACTTATGTTAGAATTCATGTTATGAAAATTTACATGTCACTTATGTTAGAATTCATGTTACGAGAATTTACATGTCACTTATGTTAGAATTCATGTTATGAGAATTTACATGTCACTTACATCAGATTCATGTTATGAAAATTTACATGTCACTTATGTTAGAATTCATGTTATGAGAATTTACATGTCACTTATGTTAGATTCATGTTATGAAAATTTACATGTCACTCATGTTAGATTCATGTTATGTAAATTAGCGTATCACTTTTGTTAGAATCAAGTTCCATTAGGATAAAAATATCACTTGTGTTAGTAATGGAATATTAGAATATAAAGATGTATTTTTAGTTAGAATATTAAAATATCATTTTTATTATAAATGTTAGGTTAGATTAAAGTGTCATTTTTGGTAACATGATGTTTTACTAGAAATGATTATTTAAAATAAAAAAAACCAAATATGAGGCTGCATTTATTTACACTTATTAAGTAAATAAGATATGTAAATGAAAAGAACAAAACTTGATGAAACTTTATTTACATTCCTTGTGTAAATAAAATGAATAATTTAGTGAAGATACTTTATTTACATTTCTTATGTAAATGAAATGAACGTATTTATAGTGATGACCTTTATTTACACCTTCTTATGTAAATAAGAAGAATAACTTAGCGAGGACATTTTTGTACACTTTCTTATAGAGGAAAAGATAAGGTTACATTTATTTACATGTAGTATAAATAAATAGAGAATAAGAAAAGTTTACATTTTCTTAATGTAAACAAGAAAAAGAAAAGTTACATTTTTCAATGTAATTAGATATGAAATAAAAAGTATTCATTTTGCCAAATGTGAAAGAAAAAAAAAGAAGAAAAAAAGATTTTGTCATTGAACCTAAAATTACATTTTAATGTAATTAAGAAATTAGATTGACGAGAAAGTTTACATTTTTATATGGAGATTAGATTAAAAAGGAACGTTTACATTTTTATATGTAAATTAGATTAAATAGAAAAGTCAAATTTGTCATTTATGTAAAAATTGAATTTGTTATTTATGTAAAAATTGAATTTGTCATTTATGTAAAAATTAATTTGTCAGTTATGCGAAATTTAATTTGTCATTTATGTGAAGATTGGAATTGGCATTTATGTTAAGATAAATTTGCCCTTCACGCTTAAATATTATAATGTCATTTATTGAAAATATCATCAGAATTTGAATGTCATTGAAACTAAAATATCACTAGATTAAAATGTCGTTAAATTATAAAGTCATTAAAACTAGAAGGTCATTAGATGAAAAAAAAGTCATTAGAATTCATAGAAAATATGTTTCCATATAAAATATCCTCTTTATATGACATTAGAATTCATCACTTTTATTTAAGAATGGCACGTGAATTAAAAACGTCAATTTTGTTAAGAAATGCCATGTAAAATAATATTTTTAGTAGAACAATTATAATGATTAATTAAAATTGTACTTGGACACGAGGTTAGGTCACATTTGTGGTGGAAGTCTGCCCGGACCCGACTGGCATATCCAGTAGCCACAAATGTTGGGCCTAATGTGAGAGGTCCAAGTGCGCAAATACAAATTGGGCCAAGACACGAGGTTAAGCCCAACTTGTAACGACCCGGAAAATCTGAACCAATTAATTTTTTTTAAATTGGCTAAAATAGTGGATTTTAAATATTTAAAATAAATATTTTAAATAATAAAGATGAAAACTGAGTTTGAATGGACAATTGAAAAGTTATAGCCAAATGAATTTTCAGAAAGGTCGCTATGGAATTTATATAGCCCGTAAAAATGGCCATTTTGCAAACGACCTCGGAATTCGACAAAACCACTTTTGTTGGATCCGGGATGTCAAATAATTGCTAGGTTTCAAATTTCATAATTTTTGAAGCTAGTATGTAAGCGTGGCAAATGAAAATGTGTTTTGGTCAATTATAGTTAAATTGGATCGACCAGAAATGGGCCATTTTTCAAACAATCTCAGAATTCGACGAAACAAGTTTTGTTGGGACCGTATCGTCAAAACATAGCTAGATTTATTTTTTGGGAATTTTTAGAATCAGTTTGTGGCCCTGGCAAATCGAAATGTACGTTCAAATTGAATATTGAATGTTATATATTTTAAATTGAAGGAAAACTGACTGAAACAGTCGAATGGGCCTACGAAACATATCCCATTGTGTTCGAAATGGGGGTAAAACGCTAGGGACGACAGTCGTTGGGTTTGGATTGGAGGTCATGTCAGAAAACCCCTTTTAAAACCTCCCGGCCAATTAGATTTTTTATAAAATAAAAAAAAGGGAAATCTCTTTCTCTCTCCCCGCTATACAGCGACGAACGACGGAAACGTGCTCAAAACTTCCCAGCCACTTTCTGACGATTCCGTTCATCTTTAGCACCCCCTCCTTTGCAACTTTTGGTAGATCTTCCTCCCCTCTTCAAATCAGTACCAGTTACAGCTCCTATCGTTGCGCCATCGCCAGGAACGAGCTCCCCAAAGTCGTCGACTTTGAACCCCCGCCGCCGCTACCAGGGATGATCGAACTGGGCCCCCTCCCTGGCGCACGTGCGCCTCTCCTAGCCCGTCAAGGCGGCGCTGGCTGATCGAAGCAACGATCAACGGATTCGAAGATAATTTGAAACCTAGTTTTGAAGATTCAAATAAGGTATACGGCTGAGTTTATTTTCAACTGTTTTAACACCTTAAAGTGTCGCGAAATTTGATTTCACGATAAAAATCATATCTTTTTGCTATGTTGATGAAATTCAGTGAAATAAGAGACATGGGACTCGTGTGGATGTCTTCTACATTCTAGAAGAAACCGCATATTTTTCTGAGCCTTCTGCTATTTTTGGTGGAGTGGAACCCAATGTGAGATTTCTAATTTATAAACGATATGGTAAACGACGATGTATAAATTATATAGTCGATGTATGAGTTATATAAGCGTTGTACACCTCTTGTATAAGCATTGTATAAGTTGTACGTTTGATGTATAAGTTATATATGCGTTGTAAAAAATTATATATGTGTTGAAATAGAAGTGAAATGCTATATATATATATATACACACACACGCCCCTCGTCCACAAACCATGGACGATATTTATTGGTTGTGATTGGTGTGAAAATTGGTTGATTACGAATGGTTGATTAGAATTGTTTGTGGTTGAAATTGATTGATGGTGGTTGAAAAATACCCGTTTGTGGTTGAGAAATATTTGGTTGAAACCACATAGGATTAGTTTGTGGAAATGAAAAAAATATACATGCCGCCTGCGTGCGAACTAGATGCATGATTCCCCATTATCAAAAGCTGCGAGGCTTTAAGGTAGAGCGAGGAGCCGTACTAGGGATGGTCCCGGTTTTAACTACCCTGCCGTTATGCTGCCGAAATTTTGAATAATATTCATGTGTTAGAATTATTTTCCTATGTTGAAACTATATTCGTCTGTTGAATAGAAATTCATGTGTTGAATGATATTCGTGTTTTAAATATAAAAATCACCTTTTTATCTATATATACAAACTTAGAAAACCTTCATGTGTTGAATCGAAATTCATTCGTTGAATTGAAATTCATGTGTTGAATGGTATTCGTGTTTTAAATATAAAAATCACCTTTTTATCTATATATACAAACTATAGAAAACCATCATGTGTTGAATCGAAATTCATTCGTTGAATTTAAATTCATGTGTTGAATGGTATTCGTGTTTTAAATATAAAAATCACCTTTTTATCTATATATACAAACTATAGAAAACCTTCATGTGTTGAATCGAAATTCATTCGTTGAATTGAAATTCATGTGTTGAATGGTATTCATATTTTGAAAGAAATTGTTTTATAATAAAAATCATATTTTTATCATCTATATGAACTATATAAAATAGTCGTGTTTTGAAATAAATTGTTTTACATTAAAAATCACATTTTTATTATATACATGAATTGTTAAAAATAGTGAAGTGTTGAAATAGAAGATAGTTAAATAAAAATATCATTTTTATCAAATATATGAAAAGAATATAGCTTTGAAATCGAGGAATCGATATATGTATATATAAATAGAATTTAAATATATCGAATAACGAAGATGCAGTTCGTATTTTGAAACCGTGATTTCAAACGATTAGTGCGGGAGATTCGACCATCGGATTTTCCCGAAACCGCAACCGTTGGGTTCGCTTTGGAAATATCTTTCGAACGACACCAACTTTGTAAAAATCCAACGGTTGGATTGTCTGGAATGTTTAATTCAAATCTGAAGAAAAACAGTGGCAGAATCGATTATATTTATATATATATATAAATATAATTATATTAAATCAAATAACGACGCTGCAGTTCATAGTTTGAAATCGAAACTTCAAACGATTATACCGAGAGATCCAACCGTCGGATTTTCCCAAAACTGGAACTGTTGGATTCATTTTGAAAATATCTTTCTAATGATGTAAATTTTGTGAGGATCCAATGGTTAGATTTTCAGATATGTGTAAATCAAATATGAAGATAAACAGCGCCACGGCCGTGTTTTGGCCCGAAGCGTCGTTTTGAATAAATTGTCTATTTTAAAATAAATAAAAATAGCGATAAATCGTTATAAAATATTATAAACGATATAGATGTGAAATTTAGAAACTAACTGAAGGTTGGCTAAGTCGAATGGTTTCCTGGGTGTTGATCTGATGTTGGTTTCGGCCTTCGGGGTTAATATTTGGGAAATCGTTCTCTTACTGATTTATGGTTAGTGACCAATGAATTGAAATTATGCGTATGTAGTGTTGGTTTAGCACGTGTCTATTATATACGCGAGTTGCTCAGAAAGACCGGGTTTATCCCATTCTGAATAACTGAATTGACGATAAAAAATCGAAGATGAAGACAGTGGTTGAAGACCGGAAATATTCACCTCGTTTGGATGGTAACCGATGTCCTGATTGGGAGGCATCCCGAAATATGGATAATAAGTGGTGATCGTCCAGACGTACGTGGAGGTCGATAGGTTTGCGAGGTATATAATGCCTCCGGTTTCGTTCAGACCCAGGACGGACTTGTAAATGGACTGTGTGTCTGACATTGGAATTTATTCTGTGTGATTGATAGCCATCAGTTGCATGGTGTGAGTTGCCTGTGTGGCATGCTAAGATGCAGTGATCAAGGCTTCTGTTGAAAAGAAAAGTCTTTTGGTGATGATCAAAGCACTGCCTGTGTGGCGTAGCTTTGTGTATAACGTGAATTCGCGAACCTCACACCCCGGTATGAACCAGAAATGGGAGAGGACATCAGGGAGGGCACGCGTTTCTTCTTAGCTAGAAGTGGCGTCAGTGGTTTTACACGCCCTGCCGAGTTTGACTTATGTGGTTGTTGTTGTTGCGAGGCGCCTCGGTTATATCGGTCGATCCGGGACCGATGGAGTCATTCGTTGGCTCATTTACGCCCCAAAGGGCGGGGAAACGCAGTGTCCAAGAATTTTAATCCACATCGGTGGACTGGCCCTGACGATCCAAGGGTCACTCGAGCTTTGATCCTAAGACTCGGGCTAGGCAGTCTCGAAGTCGGTAAGGACTATCTTTTGCCTTGGTTCATGACGGAAATCCAATTTCCAAATACATGACTGTGCGGTTTTTATTGTATACCTATATATGGCGATATAGTGGTATGAGGCATTAATGTCGTCTATGATTGATACTTCTGATTTGAAATTATTTTTGAAACATATAAACACTAGTGGTAATATCAAATGCTTTTGTTTTATTCGTATCAAACATATCTTGGCCATTATAAGGTAAAAACTCTATCCTTCGTTTTGCTTTGCATTGTGTGATTGGAGCTGTGTCTTATAATGGCTTCATTTTTATAAAAAGCATTGCGATGTTTTCAAAGAATTATTTGTTTTAAAGCACTGGCGATCCGATGGAGTAAACCCGTTCCACGAAAGTGGTGTGTTCCTGTGATTAGCTATATTTTAAATGTGTTGATTAGATTTCTCATACCAGTCCCATGACTGACTCGTAGTTTGTTTCACTTGCAAACTCGGGTGCCCCTCTTTCTACATGGGCAGCCTTGTATTCAGGTTTAACTAGCTCATTCTGGAAAGCTGGAGCTGAAGATGGATTCGATTATTTATCTCTTTTTATGCTGTTCAGCTCCTATTGTACATTATGTTTGTTTTCCGCTGTAGACATTTATGTATAGCTGAACTGTATTTGTACTAAGTATGATCCTGTATACTGTGTAACTCTGATGATTACGTTTATCCAGTATATTCTATTGTGCATTATCTGATGTATTTGTTGAGTCGAAGCGTCGATGGTTATTTTGATTTATGACAAGAAGAAGCTTCTACATCGACAAAAAGAAGACAAGATGACTTCATAGGTTAGAAGTTGATTATTTAGAGTTATAAAATGTTAAAATCTATCCTCAAATAATCATACTTCTAATTGTATGGAAATACTACTCATGAAGACATTTTTTATGCATATGACCGAAAACATGTCGACCTACAATTTTTTTATAGGTCAACAGGTTTTTAAATTGTAACGGTCAAAAATAGGTCGACCTACAAAATTTTATAGGTCAACAGGTTTTTGAATTACAACGGCTAAAAACATGTCGACCTATAGATTTTCATAGGTCAACAGCTTTTTGAATTTTTGTGAAAAGTCATCTCCTTTCTCTAAGAGTTGCATCCATTTCTTCTCATGAATAATCACTTCTTTTGATTGCAACTCTTCACCAATAATTGCAACTACTCGATCTTTATAAATACATAAATTTGCAATCATTCAAATCACCGAATTTTCTTCTATTTTCTGATCTTAACTCTATACTCTCTTGCATTCTAAAAGCTCTCTCAAATAGTCAATACTTGTTGAATCCTTGAATCAGTTTTATATCATTTGATTCAACAAGCAATCTTTCTTCCTTAAATCTTTGCATCATATACTTGAGGATAAGATTATAGGAAGGGTGTACTCAATCGTTGGCAAATCAGTGTTGGAAGAAGAACACAATCAGAAGTCAAACTCTTGTAATTGTCCTGTGTGGGTAAGCTTGTAGCCCGTGAAATCAAGTGGGTAAGCTTGTGGCCCGTAAATCAAGTGGGTAAGCTTGTAGCCCGTGAAATCAAGTGGGTAAACTTGTAGCCCGTAAATCAAGTAGTTGTGAACCTGTTCCTCCGGGTGAAGCGAGGGTGTTGTTTAGTGAAAAGCCGAAGAGAAGCTTCGGGACTGGACGTAGGACTGGAGGTCCGAACCAGTATAAAAATCCTGGTGTCGTTACTCTACTTTACTTTACTGCATTTAAAGTTTGTTATCATATTCCGCATAGCCATATTATAGATCCTGCATAAGTCGTACACAACCGACCTTTTTCAATTGGTATCAGAGCAAGGTTATCTTATAACCGTAACACAGTTATTTGATATATATTCTAGTAATATGGCAAATAACGCAAGCACTAGCACTAACACTTACACTGAAGGTCAATCTACACAAAGACCTCCTTTCTTTAATGGTCTAAACTATAGTTATTGGGCAACACGTATGGCTTTCTATATGCAATCAACAAGTTATGATGCTTGGAATGCTACTCAGAAAGAAATAGTTAATCCAACTACTGAGTATGCAGAATGGACTCCTGCTGAGAAAACAGCAGCAGCAGTAAATGCAAAAGCAATAAATATGTTGTTTTGTGCATTAGAACAAAATGAGTATAACCGTGTTAGTATCTGTACCACTGCTTATCAAATTTGGCAAACGCTAAAAACAACTCATGAAGGTACTAACAAGGTTAAACAAGCAAAAATGGCTTTGTTGAAAAGTCAATTCCAAAATTTCAAAATGAAGCCAAATGAAACAATCAATGAGATGTATTCAAGGTTTCAAACTATTCATCATGCTCTTATTGGGTTAGGACAAAAATATTCTGACTTTGATGTAGTTTCAACAATCCTACACTCACTGACTAATGAATGGGAAGGAAAAGTATTAGCTATAGAAGAAGCTAATGATCTTTCTACCATGAAGCCAGATGAGTTGATAGGAAATCTAATGTCCTATGAAGCAAATTTACAGGCTAGAAGAGAACAAAAAGAAGAAAATAAAAATGTCGCTTTTCATGCCGAAAAAGATGAAGACATTTCAGATTCTGAAGATGAAGACTTAGCACTTATTGCAAAAGGCTTTAAGAAGTTTTTGAAGCAAAGAAAAGCTAGTCGATACGACAAAAGGAAGTTTGGATCAAATAAACCATCATCTTCAAATATGGAATGCTTCAATTGTCACAAAAAGGGACATGTGCATAAAGATTGTCCGGATAAAAAGAAGAATTCTGAAAAATTCAAGAAGGACAAATCAAAGAAAAGAGCTTTCTCAGTAACCTGGGATGATTCAGACTCATCTTCATCTGATAGCGAAAGTGACTCAGACACTGAACAAGCAAATATATGTTTTATGGCAACAGAGGATGAGGTACGAATTCCTACTCTTGAGGATATGCTTGATATTTATGATAAAGTAATGATTAAACTTAAAGATACAAAATATCAGTTAAAAGAAGTCAAGACAATGTTGAATAGATCCGAATTAGAACGAGATATGTTAAAAGATGAGAAGAAAATATTAGAAGAAGAACTTGAAAAGGCTCAAGAATCGTCTTCTAATTCTAGTTCTCAACTATCTCTTTTGACTCAAGAAATTGAAATTCAAAAAGAGAAGAATGATATTCTCATTACTGAAAATCATGAGCTTAAAGCAAAAGTCAAGATTCTAGACCTTGAAAAAGTTAGTTTACAAAATAAGTTAGAAAATATTACTCAAAATGTTTCTAACTTTAACAAAGGTCGAGAAAATTTGACAAAGATCATTGAGAATTCACAATCTACTTCAAATAAGAAAGGTTTGGGATATAAAAACCAAGAAATTAAGAAGCATCTTGGTTATGGAAAGAAGAAAATAATGCAAAAGAACAAAGCTAAGAAAATTCTTAGTTTATCTTCCAAACCAAAACCTATTGTGAAATCTCAAAAGGAAAATGTCAATAGCGACTTTGGAAATAATACTAATCTTAGAAATAGTACTAGATATGCTTTCATGTACAATAAGAATATCACTGCTAGTACTAATACACATCCAAGACCCAATTATTATAGAAATTCGAATACTTCTATGACCAGAGATCTATATAATAGATCTAGAAGCACGAAAAGGAACATCAATAGAGATTACTTAAGTATTTGGGTTCCTTTAAGTTGGAAAAACAGAGAAAAATATATCGATGATTATTTTGATTCGGTAGTTAATAACGAAAATTTTATCTTTAAAGGTTCCGTTAAACCCTCTTGGGTTTGGTTACCTTCCATCTAACCCATGGACCCAAACAAAGCAAGTGGGTACCAAAGGTATATACATCATATTCTTTGCAGGTACACCACAACAAAAAGAAGACAATTTTGATATCTCCCGAAGGTACTTTAAATTATGTCTTATATTCGATTACTGTTCTATCATGATCTTTATTCTTTTTTATCAATGACAAAGAAGGAGAAATACGCATATATAATAAGTGTTGTTGGAGTTTGAAAATTCAAAAGAGAAGGAGAAAAACAAAATTATTCAAAACCTGTCGACCACCCCAAATTATGCTGTCGACCGGTCTTGTCCATTATGTTCTTTATTTCCAACCAGAGAATTAATCGGTCGACCGCCTATTTTCTTACCTGTCGACCGGTCTTAGTTAAACTTGTTTTCTATTTTCAATCAGAACATAAAGCTGTCGACCGCCCCTAATAAAGCTGTCGACCGGTCCAGGTAAACTGGCCTATATAAATTCATTCAGAACTATTTCCTGTCGACCGCCTTTAAACTTCCTGTCGACCGGTTACATATGCTATTTAAAAAATTATATGCTTAATATGTTAAAAGTATATGTGTGCTAACATTTGTTAATGCAGGAATCAAAAGGTTAGATATTTTATTATATAACAAATGTTGCAGAAATTCAGTGGGAGCTTTATATTCAGAGGAAGAAAACCTTATAGTAATATTGTTGTTACTATCATTTTTGCAATACTATATACCCTTTTTGTCGATGACAAAGGGGGAGAAATGTTACTAACAAATGCCATGCAGATTATATAATTAAGGGGGAGCATATATACAGGGGGAGCAATATACAATGAACAATACCTTTATTATGCCAGGTTGTCATCAATCAAAAAGGGGGAGAATGTTGAGTCGAAGCGTCGATGGTTATTTTGATTTATGACAAGAAGAAGCTTCTACATCGACAAAAAGAAGACAAGATGACTTCATAGGTTAGAAGTTGATTATTTAGAGTTATAAAATGTTAAAATCTATCCTCAAATAATCATACTTCTAATTGTTTGGAAATACTACTCATGAAGACATTTTTTATGCATATGACCGAAAACATGTCAACCTACAATTTTTTTATAGGTCAACAGGTTTTTAAATTGTAACGGTCAAAAATAGGTCGACCTACAAAATTTTATAGGTCAACAGGTTTTTGAATTACAACGGCTAAAAACATGTCGACCTATAGATTTTCATAGGTCAACAGCTTTTTGAATTTTTGTGAAAAGTCATCTCCTTTCTCTAAGAGTTGCATCCATTTCTTCTCATGAATAATCACTTCTTTTGATTGCAACTCTTCACCAATAATTGCAACTACTCGATCTTTATAAATACATAAATTTGCAATCATTCAAATCACCGAATTTTCTTCTATTTTCTGATCTTAACTCTATACTCTCTTGCATTCTAAAAGCTCTCTCAAATAGTCAATACTTGTTGAATCCTTGAATCAGTTTTATATCATTTGATTCAACAAGCAATCTTTCTTCCTTAAATCTTTGCATCATATACTTGAGGATAAGATTATAGGAAGGGTGTACTCAATCGTTGGCAAATCAGTGTTGGAAGAAGAACACAATCAGAAGTCAAACTCTTGTACTTGTCCTGTGTGGGTAAGCTTGTAGCCCGTGAAATCAAGTGGGTAAGCTTGTGGCCCGTAAATCAAGTGGGTAAGCTTGTAGCCCGTGAAATCAAGTGGGTAAACTTGTAGCCCGGAAATCAAGTAGTTGTGAACCTGTTCCTCCGGGTGAAGCGAGGGTGTTGTTTAGTGAAAAGCCGAAGAGAAGCTTCGGGACTGGACGTAGGACTGGAGGTCCGAACCAGTATAAAAATCCTGGTGTCGTTACTCTACTTTACTTTACTGCATTTAAAGTTTGTTATCATATTCCGCATAGCCATATTATAGATCCTGCATAAGTCGTACACAACCGACCTTTTTCAGTATTTATTTATTTCTGTTCTGCTATTATCTGTTTATGTGTTATATTCCAAAGATTACCCTTGCCGCCATCAGTACAGGGTTCGGGGTCGTCTCATTTGGTATTAGAGCTTTGGTTAAGCTTAGTTCTGGAATATAACATATTAACGAACTCGTCAGAAATAGAACCAGTAGTGTTCTAGGACGGGTAACTCATTACAGAAAGGATCAGTAATATCCTAGTATGAGTAGCAGAATGAAATACACCCCTGTAGACACATTTACATTTGAAGTATTTGTCTCTATATTTTGAAATATCTTTTCTGTTGACCTGACACTTTGTCTGCTAATTGCTGACGCTCTAGAAAATGAGTGCCAGAAATAGAAGAAGTAATACTAACCCGGATATAGAAGCCCTATTCATGAAATATAGAAATCTAGGTGGAAAACCCTTCTCGGGCGAAGAATCTATTATGAGAACACAAGCATGGATTCGTTCGGCTGAGAAAATCTTTGAAGGATTAAAGCTGAGGGATGACCAGAAAAATTACTGGCCTCCTGGGCACTCAAAGACAAAGCTTTGTTCTGGTGGGATTCAGTTATTAAGGATAATCCAGAAGGTGATGTCACCTAGGATAGATTCGAAGTGATTTTCCTGGAAAGATTTACTCCTCCTGAAGCAATTGAACGGCTATGTGATGAATTTTCTTATCTGATACAAGGAGATACGACCATTCCCGAATATGATAAGAAATTCAATGAACTTTCTCACTTTGCCCCTCATCTAATTGAAAATCCGAAGAGGAAGAATTTGAGTTTTATCAACAGGCTTCAAAGAAAATATCAGAACAGTGTAATGAGGAATGTGAAGCTCCCCTTTTTTGAAATGATATACATGGCTTACCAGTACGAGGATCTCGACAAGAAAGGTATGTTATAGTACGAAGAGGAAGTCAGCTCTAGTAATAAAATTGAGTCTGAAACTGATCGTCCTGAGGCCAGTACAATGTCTGAGGTCAGTAAGAAGCCTGAAGTAAACCGGAAAAGGGCTAGATCTGAAAAAGAACCAGCAACGACGACCATATGTAGTAACTGCCATAAACAGGGTCATTTGACCAGGAATTCTAAACCCTCGAAGAAGCTAAAGAAAGATGAAACTAAATCCGGTAAGAAGTTTCAAGAGAATAGAAAGTGCAGTCAATGCCATCAGACCGATCATCTTTCAAAGGCCTGCCCGCTATTCAGAAAACATAAAGCAGTACATGTAAATGAAATGGCAGAAGTGCCCGCATCTTCGTCTGCTCAGGAAAGGGCTGATGTTTTAGAAGGCACGCTTAGTGTCAAAAACATTCCAGTTAAAGTGTTGTTTGATACAAGCGCGTCGCGAACTTTATTGCAAAAATGCAGTTAAGAAACTGGATTTGAATTTGAAGAAGCTCAAAGAACCAATGACTGTCCAAAATCCGGTAGGGGGTTCCATCGATCTCAGTTGGGTTTGTGTAATACCTGTCTCTTTTTCCTACTATAAATTCCCTACTATCTCTATCGTCATGAATTTTACTGAATTCGATCTTATTCTGGGATTGGATTGGCTAACCAAATATGAAGCTGAGGTTAGATGCGCCGAGAGAGTTGTTGGGGCAAAGATTAAATCAGGGAATTATATAACCATTCCCTGTGAAGGTCAGAATTCTAATAGAAAAGACTACTGGGCAGCTTTGGATGTTTCTCTTGCTCAAATAGAAAATATCCCTGAAGTCACAGAGAATATTCCCGACCTCGTAAAAGATATTCCCGTCATCAAGAACTATGCGGATGTGTTTGAAGAAGTTGTTCGCTTACCTCCGCAGAGAGAAATAGATTTCAAGATCGCTTTGATTCCGAATGCGAGGCCGGTAGTTCACGCTATTCGAAGAATGTCCTTGAAAGAAAAAGAGGAATTAGACAATCAAACAAGACAGCTTGTATGGAAGGGTCTAATCAGGCCTAGTTTCTCTGATTGGGGTGCAACAGCGGTGTTTGTCCCAAAGTCTGACGGTACTCTACGGCTATGTGTGGATTATCGTGATCTGAACAAACAGACAATAAAGAATAAATATCCATTGCCGAAAATAGATGATTTATTAGATCGTCTGAATGGAGCACAGGTATTTTCAAGGATGGACCTAGCTACAGTCTTCCATCAGCTTCGTATTGCCGAAGAGTGTGTTCCTATGACAGCGTTCAGAGGTCCAGACTTATTCTACGAGTGGTTAGTAATGCCGTTCGGCTTATGTAACGCTCCAACATACTTCGTCAATTTGATGAATAGAGTGTTCAGAGGAGTCCTGAATAAGTTTGTTCTGGTTTTTATTGACGATATTCTAATCTTCTCTAAATCAAAGGCTGAACATGAAAAACATTTGGAGCAAGTTCTGGAAATTCTGAGAAAGTATGTATTAAAAGCCAAACTATCCAAATGTATATTCTGGCAAGATGAAGTAAAATTTCTGGGCCATGTCGTATCAAAAGAAGGAATTGCTGTGGATCCATGTAAAATCACAGCTATTCAGAACTGGAAGCAGCCTAGCACTCCTACAGAGGTTCGCAGTTTTCTTGGATTGGCTAGTTATTACCGGAAGTTCGTTAAAAACTTTTCAAAGATATCTGGTCACTTAACGAAGCTTACAAAGAAGCTCTCTAAATTCAAATGGACTCCAGAATGTGAGGAGGCTTTTGAAGAGCTAAAGTTAAGATTAACGACTGCTCCAGCGTTAACCATTATCGACGACAATCAGGATTTAAAAGTCTGGACAGATGCCTCTAGAGAAGGCGTTGGCGCAGTGTTAATGCAAAGGGGTCAAGTGATTGCTTATGCTAGCCGTTAGCTGAAGCCGCACGAGAAAAACTACGTAACTCGTGATCTTTAGTTGTTGGCTATCGTATTCTGTTTGAAAATCTAGAGACACTATCTTCTGGGTGAGAAATTCGAACTGTATACAGACCATCAGTCGTTAAAGTATCTGTTCACTCAGAAAGACCTGAATTTGAGGCAGCAACGTTGGCTAGAGTTCCTTGCAGCATATGATTTTGAGATTCTATACACTCCAGGGAAAGCCAATGTCGTGGCCGATGCGTTAAGCTGAAAGAATGTAATGATCGCTAGCTTTATTATTACGACTTCCTTGATTTACAAAATATCTATTCTTCAGAAGGAGGATAACTTTATTAAGGATATGATCAAAAGGATTCAGAAAGGAGAACCCTCGTGTTTTCAAATAGATAACGACGGAATCCTGAGATTGAAAGGAAGGATTTGTGTTCCTGGCATCCCCGAGCTAAAAAGGGAAGTGTTAGACGAGTGTCACAAGTCCAAGATGAGTATCCATCCTTGTGTGGCCAAAATGTATAACGACCTCAAGCGAACCTTCTGGTGGAAGGCTATGAAAAGAGACGTTTCAATATATGTTAGCCGATGCCCTACTTGCCAGCTAGTCAAGAGCGACCAACAAAAACTGGCTGGATTGTTACAACCACTAGACGTTCCAGGTTGGAAGTGGGAACGTATTTCCATGGACTTCATTGATGGTTTGCCCAGAATCAGAAAAGGAAATGATGGTATTTGGGTGATCGTAGATTGCTTCACGAAGACCGCCCATTTCATACCTGTCAGATCAAACATAACTGCTCAGAGTCTGGCGCAGATTTACTTCAAGGAAATTGTTAGACTACACAGAGTGCCGGTCAGTATAGTTAGTGATAGAGATCCAATATTCACTAGCAAATTCTAGAAGGCATTTCAAGTAGAGCTGGGAACAAAGCAGAACCTAAGCACCGCCTATCATCCTTAGACAGATGGTCGTATACTGGAAGATCTATTGCGGGCTTGTGTTCTAGATTTCGGTGGATCATGGGAGGACCATCTACATTTGGCTGAATTCTCCGATAACAACAGCTACCAGGCGAGCCTGACAATGTCACCATTCGAAGCATTGTATGGTAGACCGTGCTGATCTCCTTCTTGTTGGGTCGAACCTGGTAATAGACTTGTGTTAGGGCCGGATATGATCCGAGAAGCTGCCGACAAAGTCAATTTTATTAAGAAACAATTACTCACCGCTCAAAGCCGCCAGAAAAGCTATGCCGATAAGAGACGGAGAGATATATCGTTTGTGGTTGACGACTATGTATATTTGAAAGTATCGCCGATGAGAGGAGTTATCCGGTTCGGTAAAACTGGGAAGTTGGCACCCAAATTCATTGGTCCGTTTCCTATTCTGGAACGGATCGGAACTCTCGCTTATAGGGTTAAATTGCCTGATTGGTTGCCTGGAGTGCATGATGTATTTCACATATCTCAACTTTGAAAGCACGTTCATGATCCAGACTTGATTGTGGAAGAAGCAGCTCAACAGGATATTGAAATTACCCCAGAATTGGCTGTGAGAAGAAAGCCTCTAAAGATTATTGGCAAAGAAACCAAAGAGCTGAGGAACAAGAAAGTTCACTTAGTCAAAGTGAAATGGAGTGGAGATCCGCGAGATTGTACTTGGGAAACTGAGGAGAGCATTCAGAAAGCCTATCCTAGATGTCGAGTGGATATCTCTGATTGACTCAGGTGCAAGGTACATTTACCATACTTTGCATTACCAATCAGTTCTCTACTCTGTTGTTATTTTCTTTCCATGGATGTGCACTTTTAATTCTATAGTCTGAATGATTTTAAAAGAGTGTAGAAATTGATTAGTTATGTATTTGAAAAGTTAAAAACAAATTACTTGTTGTTTGCATTGTGTGATAGTAAATTAGATTAATTAAATTATTGAAACGATAGTTTAAGATAATGAATGGTAGGATTTATTCGATTGACTCACACATTAAACTGATTTAAAAATAGATAGAAATATATACATGTGCATATATATGTTTGAATAGGTAAATGGATTAGCTGTTGATTAAAGATTTTATTTGCGTGCCCGACAAATAGGTAAACCTTAATGAGTTGGATGCGAAATATTATTATATCAACTTCTGTGAATGCCATTGGATGCGGAGTGCTGGTTATTCTGTGTGTAATAATAAACATCGCCATAGGATAGTGACAATTAATTTTGAACTACATTACATGGCATACTTCTGGAAGATAGGCATACTTCATCATATACAACATAAGCATTTGGGGCTTGTGTGACGAGGTGGAAGATTTTCCATACGAGCGAGAGGCTTGTATGGCGATGACTATATTTTACAGGTTGAACTGATGACCGATATGGACATATAAAATTGTAACGATAAAATTGCCCGATTAATAAAAACCCCACACGGGTCTGGAATTGACAATAATCACGTCTCTCTAGTCATTAGATACGGCACATGGACTATTTATTTCCCACACGGGACGAGGTGACGAGGATTTATCCTCTGGAGCAATTAAAATACACACTCCCTCAGGCTTTGACAGGGTGACGATAATTTATTCTCTGGAGTTATTATCTATACACGCTCCACTGTAAACACCAGAATATATCACTATAAATATGTGTATGCTTTATAGGATTTATTGGGTACCTAATACGGCCCAATAAATTTCCAAACCTCTCCCCGTACAAAGGAGGTTATGGCGAAATTTTTTGAAAATTCCGGGTGTTAGCCAAATTTTTGAAGAATTTGAAAATTCTCAGAAACTAAAAAGTTGGAGAATGGACGCCAAATTGAACGTAGAGTTGATTAATCAAACCACTTTCGACTTTGTTCCTTTTCGGGGACGAAAAGTTTTAAGTGGGGGAGATTGTAACGACCCGGAAAATCTGAACCAATTTAAAATTTTTAAATTGGCTAAAATAGTGGATTTTAAATATTTAAAATAAATATTTTAAATAATTAAGATGAAAACTGAGTTTGAATCGACAATTGAAAAGGAATATAATTAATTCTAATTATAAACAAGGCCTGAAATGGCGCGGTAGTTTCAAAATTTGAATTCAAACTTCGACTGACTGTACCGGGTGCAAAACAAAGCGGAATTGAGTGAAACCAAAAATATTTATATCTGTTAGTGAATACCTTTCTAACGAATCTGAAAAATCAAAGTTTCATAGCGGAAAGCAAAAGTTATGGCTAAATGAATTTTCAGAAAGGTCGCTATGGAATTTATATAGCCCGTGAAAATGGCCATTTTGCAAACGACCTCGGAATTCGACGAAACTACTTTTGTTGGATCCAAGATGTCAAATAATTGCTAGGTTTCAAATTTCATAATTTTTGAAGCTAGTATGTGAGTGTGGCAAAGGAAAATGTGTTTTGGTCAATTATAGTTAAATTGGATCGACCAGAAATGGGCCATTTTTCAAACTATCTCAGAATTCGACGAAACTAGTTTTGTTGGGACCGTATCGTCAAAACATAGCTAGATTTATTTTTCAGGAATTTTTAGAATCAGTTTGTGGCCCTGGCAAATTGAAATGTACGTTCAAATTGAATATTGAATGTTATATATTTTAAATTGAAGGAAAACTAACTGAAACAGTCGAATGGGCCTACGAAACATATCCCATTGTGTTCGAAATGGGGGTAAAACAATAGGGAAGACAGTCGTTGGGTTTGGATTGGAGGTCGTGTCAAAAAACCCCTTTCAAAACCTCCCAGCCAATCAGATTTTTTATTAAAAAAAAGGAAATCTCTTTCTCTCTCTCCGCTATACAGCGACGAACGACGGAAACGTGCTCAAAACTTCCCGGCTACTTTCTGGCGATTCCGTTCATCTTTAGCACCCCCTCCTTTGCAACTTTTGTTAGATCTTCCTCCCCTCTTCAAATCAATACCAGTTAGAGCTCCTATCGTTGCGCCATCGCCAGGAACGAGCTCCCAAAGTCGTCGACTTTGAACCCCCGTCGTCGCTACCAGGGTTGATCGAACTGGGCCCCCTCCCTGGCGCACGTGCGCCTCTCCTAGCCCATCAAGGTGGCGCTGGCTGATCGAAGCAACGATCAACGGATTTGAAGATAATTTGAAACCTAGTTTTGAAGATTCAAATAAGGTATACGGCTGAGTTTATTTTCAACTGTTTTAACACTTTAAAGAGTCGCGAAATTTGCACGATAAAAATCATATCTTTTTGCTATGTTGACGAAATTCAGTGAAACAAGAGACAGTGGACTCGTGTGGACGTCTTCTACATTCTAGAAGAGACCGCATATTTTTCTGGGCCTTCTGCTATTTTTGGTGGAGTGGAACCCAATGTGAGATTTCTAATTTATAAACGATATGGAAAACGATGATGTATAAATTATATAGTCAATGTATGAGTTATATAAGCATTGTACACCTCTTGTATAAGCATTGTATAAGTTGTACATTCGATGTATAAGTTATATATGCGTTGTAAAAAATTATATATGTGTTGAAATAGAAGTGAAATTCTATATATATATATATATATATATATATATACACACACACACACGCCCCTCGTCCACAAACCATGGACGATATTTATTGGTTGTGATTGGTGTGAAAATTGGTTGATTACGAATGGTTGATTAGAATTGTTTGTGGTTGAAATTGATTGATGGTGGTTGAAAAATACCCGTTTGTGGTTGAGAAATATTTGGTTGAAACCACATAGGATTAGTTTGTGGAAATGAATAAAATATACATGCCGCCTGCGTGCGAACTAGATGCATGATTCCCCATTGTCAAAAGCTACGAGGCTTTAAGGTAGAGCGAGGAGCCGTACTAGGGACGGTCCCGGTTTTAACTACCCTGCCGTTATGCTGCCGAAATTTTGAATAATATTCATGTGTTAGAATTATTTTCCTGTGTTGAAACTATATTCGTCTGTTGAATAGAAATTCAAGTGTTGAATGGTATTCGTGTTTTAAATTTAAAAATCACCTTTTTTATCTATATATACAAACTATAGAAAACCTTCATGTGTTGAATCGAAATTCATTCGTTGAATTGAAATTCATGTGTTGAATGGTATTCGTGTTTTAAATATAAAAATCACCTTTTTATCTATATATACAAACTATAGAAAACCTTCCTGTGTTGAATCGAAATTCATTCGTTGAATTGAAATTCATGTGTTGAATGGTATTCGTGTTTTAAATATAAAAATCAGCTTTTTATCTATATATACAAACTATAGAAAACCTTCATGTGTTGAATCGAAATTCATTCGTTGAATTGAAATTCATGTGTTGAATGGTATTCATATTTTGAAAGAAATTGTTTTATAGTAAAAATAATATTTTTATCATCTATTTGAGCTATATAAAATAGTCGTGTTTTAAAATAAATTGTTTTACATTACAAATCACATTTTTTTATTATATCCATGAATTGTTAAAAATAGTGAAGTGTTGAAATTGAAGATAGTTAGATAAAATTATCATTTTTATCAAATATATGAAAAGAATATAGCTTTGAAATCGAAGAATCGATATATATATATATATAAATAGAATTTAAATATATCAAATAATGAAGCTGTAGTTCGTATTTTGAAACCGTGATTTCAAACGATTAGTGCGGGAGATCCGACCATTGGATTTTCCCGAAACCGCAACCGTTGGGTTCGCTTTGGAAATATCTTTCCAACGACACCAACTTTGTAAAAATCCAACGGTTGGATTGTCTAGAATGTTTAATTCAAATCTGAAGAAAAACAACGCCATAATCGATTATATATATATATATATAAATATAATTATATTAAATCGAATAACGACGCTGCAGTTCGTATTTTGAAATCGAAACTTCAAACGATTATACTGGGAGATCCGACCGTCGGATTTTCCCAAAACTGGAACCGTTGGATTCGTTTTGAAAAGATTTTTCTAATGATGTAAATTTTGTGAAGATCCAACGGTTGGATTTTCAGATATGTGTAAATCAAATCTGAAGAAAAACAGCGCCACGGCCGCGTTATGGCCCGAAGCGTCGTTTTGAATAAATTGGCTATTTTAAAATAAATAAAAATAGCGATAAATCGTTATAAAATATTATAAACGATATAGATGTGAAATTTAGAAACTAACTGAAGGTTGGCTAAGTCGAATGGTTTCCTGGGTGTTGATCTGATGTTGGTTTCGGCCTTCGGGGTTAATATTTGGGAAAACTATTACTGATTTACGGTTAGTGACTAATGAATTGAAGTGATGCATATGTAGTGTTGGTGTCGCACGTGTCTATTATATACGCGAGTTGCTCAGAAAGACCGGGTTTATCCCATTCTGAATAACTGAATCGACGATAAGAAATCGAAGATGAAGACGGTGGTTGAAGACCGGAAATCTTCACCTCGTTTGGATGGTAACCGATGTCCTGATTGGGAGGCATCCCGAAATATGGATAATAAGTTGTGATCGTCCAGACGTACGTGGAGGTCGATGGGTTTGCGAGGTATATAGTGCCTCCGGTTTCGTTCAGACCCAGGACGGACTTGTAAATGGACTGTGTGTCTGACATTGGAATTTATTCTGTGTGATTGATAGCCATCAGTTGCATGGTGTGAATTGCATGTGTGGCATGCTAAGATTCAGTGATCAAGGCTTCTATTGAAAAGCAAAGCCTTTTGGTGATGATCAAAGCACCGCCTGTGTGGCGTAGCTTTGTGTATAACGTGAATTCGCGAACCTCACACCCCGGTATGAACCAGAAACGGGAGAGGACATCAGGGAGAGCACGCGTTTCTTCCTAGCTAGAAGTGGCGTCAGTGGTTTTACACGCCCTGACGAGTTTGACTTATGTCGTCGTTGCTATTGCGAGGCGCCTCGATTATATCCGTCGATCCGGGACCGATGGAGTCATTCGTTGGCTCATTTACGCCCCCAAAGGGCGGGGAAACGCAGTGTCCATGAATTTTAATCCACATCGGTGGACCGGCCCTGACGATCCAAGGGTCACTCGAGCTTTGATCCTGAGACTCGGGCTAGGCAGTCTCGAATTCGGTAAGGACTATCTTTTGCCTTGGTTCATGACGGAAATCCAATTTCCAAATACGTGACTGTGTGGTTTTGATTGTGTACCTATATATGGCGACATAGTGGTATGGGGCATTAATGCCGTCTATGATTGATACTTATGACTTGAAATTGTTTTTGAAACATATAAACACTAGTGGTAATATCAAATGATTTTGTTTTATTCGTATCAAACATATCTTGGCCATTATAAGGTAAAAACTCTATCCTCCGGTTTGCGATGCATTGTGTGATGGGAACTGAGTCTTATAATGGCTTCACTTTTATAAAATGCATTGCGATGTTTTCAAAGAATTATTTGTTTTAAAGCACTGGCGATCCGATGGAGTAAACCCGTTCCACGAAAGTGGCGTGGTCCTGTGATTAGCCATATTTTAAATGTGTTGAGTAGATTTCTCATACCAGTCTCATGACTGACTCGTAGTTTGTTTCACTTGCAAACTCGGGTGCCCCTCTTTCTACATGGGCAGCCTTGTATTCAGGTTTAGCTGGCTCTTTCTGGATAGTTGGAGCTGAAGATGGATTCTATTATTTATCTCTTTTTATGCTGTTCAGCTCCTATTGTACATTATGTTTGTTTTCCGCTGTAGACATTTATGTATAGCTGAACTGTATTTGTACTAAGTATGATCCTGTATACTGTGTAACTCTGATGATTACGTTTATCCAGTATATTCTATTGTGCATTATCTGATGTAATTATTTATTTCTGTTCTGCTATTATTTGTTTATGTGTTATATTCCAAAGACTACGCTTGCCGCCGTCAGTACGGGGTTCAGGGTCGTCTCACAACTTGTGGGATATATCCGCCCGGAACCGACCGGCCCATCCATCATTCACAAGTTGCAGGCCTAATGTGAGAGGTCTGGCCCATATTAAAATATAAATGGTTAAATAGAAAATGGACATTATTTACACCGTCATGAGTTAAATTAGAAAGTTACATTATTTTCACCATCATGTTTAAAGAAGAGAAAATTACATTACTATGTAATTAGATTAAAAGAAGAAATTTATATTTTTATCTAATTAAGATGAAGACAAAGAAAGAAAATTACATCTTTACGTAATTAAAATCAAAGGTAAGAAATTTATATTTTTATGAAATTAAGATTAAAGGTAAAAGTTAATTTTTAATATAAATTAGATTAAAAGGGAATAATTACATTTTTCATGCATGTAGATTAAAAGTGAAAAATTACATTTTTATGTAATTGGATTTTCCTAAAAATAAAAACAAGGATATGAAATTTATATCTTAATGAATTAGGTTCTCATTAAAAAGATTAAAGATATGAAAATTATGTTTTCACGTAAATAGATTAACACACAAAATTATCGTTTTGTTTGTAATAAAAATTATTATTTTTGTTTTGCATTGAAAAGATAAAAAAATTATCAATTTTGTTACATTGAAATAAACAAACAAAAATACTCATTCTTATAGAAGTAAAGGTGAATGAAAAAAAAATTCGTTTGTTGAAATTGAAATGAAACACAAAAATGCTCGTTTTTGTTGGAATTTGTATGACAAACAAAATATACATTTTGTGTAATTCGAAAGATGAAACAAGAAAATGTACATTGTTGTGTATAAGATGTGTATGTGTATGAAAATAAATGGCGTGTACATTGTACGTTAATATTGTATATACGAATAGGAATATTTTTTTCAGTAAAATGTAATGAAATAAAATACATTTCATTGCACATTATAAACCTTTCGATAGGTTGTGGAACAAAACGTTCACTACTTGTTATATGATTACGTTAATGAAATGGAATTTAAATATTTTTATATATATAAAAATAAAGATAAATCGTTATAAATTACTAATAACGATATGAAATGATTTCCAACTTATATATATACGAGAATTATTTGGAAAGTCCGAGTCTATCTCATTCCGAATAATTTAAGCGACGTTTCAAATTCAAGTTTTGAAGACAACGATAGAAGACCGACGATCTCCATATCGAATGGACGACGACTGCTAATGCCCGTGATTGGAGTAGCTACCTTGAAGGGGTTATAGTGGTGGCCGTCCAGACGTAGTGTTGATTTGTACAGATTTGGCTTTCGCTCAGACCCAGAGCATAAGCTTATAAATGGAATGTGTGTCTGACATCGTACTCCTTTATATATTGTACTTATTGATTTTCTGCTGAATGTATGAATGCTTGGTGGCGGAGAATTTATTCTCTTGCTTAACACCCTTTTGTATATTTTGGAAAAGATTAATAGTATGATATGGGTTGACAGTGTGGCATACCAAGATGCAATGATCAAGGATTTTGTTGAAAAGCGGGCCTTGTGGTTGATGATCAAAGCACGGCCTGTTTAGGCGTAGATTTGTGTATAGCGTGACTTCGCGAGCCTCACAACTCGGTGGAGTCTAAAACGGGAGAAGGGAACGCAGGGAGAGCAGCACGTTTCTTTCTAGCTAGAAGTGGTGCCAGTGCTTAAACTGGCTGATATTTACTTATGTGGATGATGGAATGAGGTGCCTCGGATGATAGGTCCTATAGGATCGGGAAACGTTTGTTCAGGAATAACTAATCCACAAAGCTGTATTTGTGGACCGGCCCTGCAGGATCCAAGAGTTAACTGCGGGGAACCCTGAGACATTAGCTAGAGTGTCTCGAATCGGTAAGGAGCTCCTCCCTAGCCTTGACTCATGATGGAAACCAAATTTCCAATACGACACCATGTGGTTTTGATTGTAGAACTAGTATGGCGACATAGTAGGATGGGATACTATGTCGTCTATGATTGATACATTATGATTGAAATGTTTTTGAAACATATATACACTAATAATAATATCAAATCCGTTTTTAACGTATCAAGCATTTTTGACAGTTATAAGGTAAAACTCTATCCCTCGGTTTGCGTTGCATTGTGTGATGGGACTTGAGTCTTATAATGGTTTCATTTTTCCAAAAAGCATTGCGTTGTTTTACGATTTACCTTTAAATATGCACGGCAATCCATTGGAGTAAACCTGTTCCGCATTAGCGGCGTGGTCCTTAGATTTACCTTTAATTGTGCACGACAATCCATTGGAGTAAATCCGTTCCGCGTTTGCGGCGTGGTCCTTAGATTTTCCCTATTACTATTAGATTAGTTAAGTTAGATTTCTCATACCAGTCCCATAACTGACCCGTTGTTTGTTTCCACCTTTGCAAACTCGGGTGCCCTCTTTTCCACACGGGCAGTCGAGTAGTTTGTCTACAGGTTCATATCTCGAGCAGGATTCTGGATCGAAGCTTAAATCTATGTCCAGAGCATAGTTGTCTTCCACTGTATCTATTTTATTGTTTCCGCTGCAATGTATTAAAATATTGTAATTTACCTTCCGTTGTAATTTTATTCGATGTACTCTGATATTCTATACTCTGATGTAACATTACCATAATTTTTATAAAAGTCTTCTGTTATTGTTCTGACGTGTTGTATTCCCAAAGTTAAAGTATTCGTGGATTTCCAACTTTTGGGTCAGACTTGTGTGGTTTATGGTCGATCCAAAGAGCGGGAATTTACGGGTCTTTACAGTTGGTATCAGAGCTTTGGTTAGCTCAAATCTTTGGGATACAACTCGATAGAATTAAACAAAAGACTCATCAGAGATTGGATTAGTAATATCCAATAAAGAATACTCATTAGAGATAGGATCAGCAGTATCCTAGAATGAGAAAACTCATTAGAGATGGGTTAGTAATGCCCTAGAATGAGTTGAGAGTGCCCAGTTCATAATTAACGTATTTGTAATTATATGTTTTAGAAAATATGACTTTTGAATATATAAAAGTTATAAATATTTAAAAAGTTAATCAACCAATTGATTAATGATTGTGTAGTGTAATTATTAGTTCAACTATAAAATTATTTAAACCAATGAATGAATAATAAAGAGTGGAAAATTGAGTAGGATAATAAAACACTTTTAGCTTCGTTCCTTTTCGAGGACGAAAAGATTTTAAGTGGGGGAGATTGTAACAACTCGGAATTTGGGGCCAAATTAAAATTTTTATTTTAGAAATTTTAATGGGTTTAGGTTATTTAAAATGATTTAATTTAAATAATAGGGACTAAAAATTTTGTTTTATGTCATGGATTTTTAAAATTTGAACTTTGATTCTCAATGGCTATGCATGATATTGTAGAGAAATAAATGATTGCAACTTAACGTATCTTACATAGATGCAAATTTTAATGCACATACTAAATTCAAAGAGAAAATTTTATTTCCTTAACCCTACGGTTAATACGAATGATATAATTCCTGCATTCCTACAATCCCTTAGCTACATGCCCAAGACAATACTTTGTTTTATCTAATTGTGTTATTAATAAAATTTATTTATCTCTAATAAATGAATTATTTGAAATTTACGTTTAGCTTGTGAAAGGAAGAACTAAATTTTTTTTTACATATATTGCAGCATCAAATATCTACCTTGTATTTATGCCAACATGTTAGAATATATATTCCTTAGTTTCAATGTTTCTCAACATTGCAGTATAATGCATAATAAATTCAGTTGTTTTAGTTTCATTAATTACTATGTATATCATTCATATTATAGCTAAATTATAGCTAAAATGGGCATTCCATATCTATAATATATATATATATATATATGGAAAAGTAGTATTATTTTCTTTAAAATAAAAATGAAAATAAATATAAAAGGAAGAATTCTAGTAATGCTACAGGCATCAATAGAAATATTTTTCAAATGACAAAAAAAAGAGATAACATTAAATGCTAAAGTCCATTTATTAAATTAAAAGTGTAAAATTTGAAAACATGTTTTTATTGTCATATTTATTACAATTAAAAGTGTAGAATTTGAAAACATGTTTTTATTGTCATATTTATTACATTTAAAAGTGTAGAATTTGAAAACATGTTTTTATTGTCATATTTCAAATTGCCTATAAATTGGTTCTAATTCATTCATATGTACAGAGTTATAAATTAACCATACTTGCATATTATTAACTATTATGTCGCACAATTGAGGAATGAACATATTTGCTATATATATATTTAAAAAAAAAAAGAATTTCCGTATCTCAGCACTGTTTATATATTCACACAAATGGATGTATTTGATGCACCTTTATAATACCGTAAATTAAGTTTCATTCAAGTTTTCAATTAAATTAATATACATGTTGTCCTTTATTTATTTCGTTTACTTATATGATATGCCTTCTTATTACACTTACCTACATGTTAATACAGTATCAATTTATGCCATGAATAATTTTGATTAATAGCATTTATGAATCAATCAATGCAAATTAAAGATAAAATATAAAAGGTTTCTTTCTCCATTTTGTGTAATTTATGTATTCAATTAATTACTTCTTTAGGGAAAGAAACTTGTAGTTTTTATTTATATATATACTAGTTAGGATAAGTTTACGGTCAAAACACAAAACCCTATTCTAGAATGCGTAGCCGCCGCCCTTTACAATTTCAATGGCTGAAAATGCAAAAAAAAAAAAAAAAATCCTCCTAGTCTACCACAAATTAAAATATGAAATCAAGATTAATAATCAAGAGTAAGTCTTCGAAGTGGCGGGGTTGGATGGTGGACTCGGTAGTCTTGGAGCGTGCGATGGGGGTGACTTGAGCGTGCGTTTTGGGTTCATTTCGAACGATCCAAGGAGGAGGACGAAGACGGCCGGTGTTCCCTTTACTAATAAATAATTCGATGAAATTTGGTGAGATTTCTTTTTTTATATTTTTATAATCAATTAATTATCATCATGATATGATTTTTTTTTACATATACGTGATTTGATTGTTTGATGCTGATTGGTTGATTGGATGAAATATTTTTGCTGCATTAAAATTGACAAAAATAAAGATGTCAATTTGGTTGAATTGGATTATGGTCAATATAAAATACATTCTTGTTTCATAACATTAAGAAAAAAAATGTTCTTTTTATTTACATTTGAAATATAGGCTTTGTTATTTTTAATGTTAACATATTAGAATTTGCCACTTGTGTTAAAATTAGTATTAGCATACAAATTTGTTACTTTTGCTAAAATTAGAATTGACATACAAATTTGTCACTTATGTTAGAATTCATGTTATGAAAATTTACATGTCACTTATGTTAGAATTCATGTTATGAGAATTTACATGTCACTTATGTTAGAATTCATGTTATGAGAATTTACATGTCAATTACGTTAGATTCATGTTATGAAAATTTACAAGTCACTTATGTTAGAATTCGTGTTATGAGAATTTACATGTCACTTACGTTAGATTCATGTTATGAAAATTTACATGTCACTCATGTTAGATTCATGTTATGTAAATTAGCGTATCACTTTTGTTAGAATCAAGTTACATTAGGATAAAAATATCACTTGTGTTAGTAATGGAATATTAGAATATAAAGATGTATTTTTAGTTAGAATATTAAAATATCATTTTTATTACAAATGTTAGGTTAGATTAAAGTGTCATTTTTGGTAACATGATGTTTTACTAGAAATGATTATTTAAAATAAAAAGAACCAAATATGAGGTTGTATTTATTTACACTTATTAAGTAAATAAGATATAGAAATAAAAAGAACAAAACTTGATGAAACTTTATTTACATTCCATGTGTAAATAAAATGAATAATTTAGCGAAGATACTTTATTTACATTTCTTATGTAAATGAAATGAACGTATTTATGGCGACGACCTTTATTTACACCTTCTTATGTAAATAAGAAGAATAACTTAGCGAGGACATTTTTGTACACTTTCTTATGTAGGAAAGGATAAGGTTACATTTATTTACATGTAGTATAAATAAATAGAGAATAAGAAAAGTTTACATTTTCTTAATGTAAATAAGAAAAAGAAAAGTTACATTTTTCAATGTAATTAGATATGAAATAAAAAGTATTCATTTTGTCAAATGTGAAAGAAAAAAAAAATAGATTTTGTCATTGAACTAAAATTACATTTTAATGTAATTAAGAAATTAGATTGACGAGAAAGTTTACATTTTTATATGGAGATTAGATTAAAAAGGAAAGTTTACATTTTTATATGTAAATTAGATTAAATAGAAAAGTCAAATTTGTCATTTATGTAAAAATTGAATTTGTTATTTATGTAAAAATTGAATTTGTCATTTACGTAAAAATTAATTTGTCAGTTATGCGAAATTTAATTTGTCATTTATGTGAAGATTGGAATTGGCATTTATGTTAAGATAGATTTTCCCTTCATGATTAAATATTATAATGTCATTTATTGAAAATATCATTAGAATTTGAATGTCATTGAAACTAAAATATCACTAAATTAAAATGTCGTTAAATTATAAAGTCATTAAAACTAGAAGGTAGGGCTGCCAACGGATACTTTCGGATGCGGATAGTGTCATATCCGTATCCGCATCCGGAACCATTTTCGGATATCGGATATCCGCATCCGCGGATACAGACGGATATCGGATAATTATCCGCTCCACCAACGATCGATAAATCAATGAACATTATTGAATTTTTTAGCTAAATATTAAGCTCTTTCAACCTAATTAATTACTAAAGTGCTAAAAATAAATAAATATGATGATAATATATAATTTTGAGCAATTAACATGCATTTAATAGACTTTTAATTTTTCAAAACAATAAATTATTATATTTAATTATGCTAAAATACAATAATTTAAGCTGTAATCGGGAAAAAAAGTGGACGGATAATTTTCGGATGCGGATATGCCTATATCCGCATCCGCTTTCCCGGATATCGGATATTTATCCGCTTTTCGGATGCGGATACGGACGGATTTCGGATTTTTCGGATATCCATTGACAGCCCTACTAGAAGGTCATTAGATGAAAAAAAAGGTCATTAGAATTCATAGAAAATATGTTTCCATATAAAATATCCTCTTTATATGACATTAGAATTCATCACTTTTATTTAAGAATGGCACGTGAATTAAAAACGTCAATTTTGTTAAGAAGTTCCATGTGAAATAATATTTTTAGTAGAACAATTATAGTGATTAATTAAAATTGTACTTGGACACGAGGTTAGGTCACATTTGTGGTGGAACTCTGTCCGGACCCGACCGGCATATCCAACAGCCACAAATGTTGGGCCTAATGTGAGAGGTCCAAGTACGTAAATACAAATTGGGCCAAGACATGAGGTTAAGCCCAACTTATGGGATAAGTCTGTCCGGAACCGATCGGCCCATCCAGCATTCACAAGTTGCAGGCCTAAAGTGAGAGGTCTAGCCCATATTAAAATATAAATGGTTAAATAGAAAATGGACATTATTTACACCATCATGAGTTAAATTAGAAAGTCACATTATTTTCACCGTCATGTTTAAAGAAGAGAAAATTACATTTCTATGTAATTAGATTAAAAGAAGAAATTTATATTTTTATGTAATTAAGATGAAGAGAAAGAAAGAAAATTACATCTTTATGTAATTAAAATCAAAGGTAAGAAATTTACATTTTTATGAAATTAAGATAAAAGGTAAACGTTACATTTTTAATGTAAATTAGATTAAAAGGGAATAATTACATTTTTCATGCATGTAGATTAAAAGTGAAAAATTACATTTTTATGTAATTGGATTTTCATAAAAATAAAAATAAGGATATGAAATTTATATCTTAATGAATTAGGTTTTCATTAAAAAGATTAAAGATATGAAAATTATATTTTCACGTAAATAGATTAACACACAAAATTATCGTTTTGTTTGTAATATAAAATTATTATTTTTGTTTTGCATTCAAAAGATAATAAAATTATCAATTTTGTTACATTGAAATAAACAATCAAAAATACTCATTCTTGTAGAAGTAAAGGTGAATGAACAAAAATAAATATTCGTTTGTTGAAATTGAAATGAAACACGAAAATGCTCATTTTTGTTGGAATTGGTATGACAAACAAAATATACATTTTGTGTAATTTGAAAGATGAAACAAAAAAATGTACATTGTTGTGTATAAGATGTGTATGTGTATGAAAATAAATGGTGTGTACATTGTACGTTAATATTGTATATACGAATAGGAATATTTTTTGTTATTAAAATGTAATGAAATAAAATACATTTCATTACACATTATAAACCTTTCGATAGGTTGTGGAACAAAACATTCAGTACTTGTTATATAATTACGTCAATGAACTGGAATTTAAATATTTTTATATATATATAAAAATAAAGATAAATCGTTATAAATTACTAATAACGATATGAAATGATTTCCAACTTATATATATATGAGAATTATTTGGAAAGTCCGAGTCTATCTCATTCCAAATAATTTAAGCGACGTTTCAAATTCAAGTTTTGAAGACAACGATAGAAGACCGACGATCTCCATATCGAATGGACGACGACTGCTGATGCCCGTGATTGGAGTAGCAACCTTGAAGGGGCTACAGTGGTGGCCGTCCAGACGTAGTGTTGATTTGTACGGATTTGGCTTTCGCTCAGACCCAGAGCATAAGCTTATAAATGGAATGTGTGTCTGACATCGTACTTCTTTATATATTGTAATTATTGATTTTCTTCTGAATGTATGAATGCTTGGTGGCGGAGAATTTATTCTCTTGCTTAACACCCTTTTGTATATTTTGGCAAAGATTAATAGTATGATATGGATTGACAGTGTTGCATACCAAGATGCAATGATCAAGGATTTTGTTGAAAAGCAGGCCTTGTGGTTGATGATCAAAGCACGGCCTGTTTAGGCGTAGATTTGTGTATTGCGTGACTTCGCGAGCCTCACAACCCGGTGGAGTCTAAAACGGGAGAAGGGAACGTAGGGAGAGCAGCACGTTTCTTTCTGGCTAGAAGTGGTGTCGGTGCTTAAACTGGCTGATATTTACTTGTGCAGATGATGGAATGAGGCGCCTCGGATGATAGGTCCTATAGGATCGGGAAACGTGTGTTCATGAATAACTAATCCACAAAGCTGTATGTGTGGACCGGCCCTACAGGATCCAAGGGTTAACTGTGGGGAATCCTGAGATATTAGATAGAGTGTCTCGAATCGGTAAGGAGCTCCTCCCTAGCCTTGACTCATGATGGAAACCCAATTTCCAATACGACACCATACGGTTTTGATTGTAGAACTAGTATGGCGACATGGTAGGATGGGGTACTATGCCGTCTATGATTGGTATATTATGATTGAAATGATTTTGAAACATATATACACTAATAATATCAAATCCGTTTTTAACGTATCAAGCATTTTTGACCATTATAAGGTAAAACTCTATCCTCCGGTTTGCGATGCATTGTGTGATGGGACTTGAGTCTTATAATGGTTTCATTTTTCCAAAAAGCATTGCGTTGTTTTACGATTTACCTTTAAATATGCACGGCAATCCATTGGAGTAAACCTGTTCCGCATTAGCGGCGTGGTCCTTAGATTTGCCCTATTATTATTAGATTAGTTAAGTTAGATTTCTCGTACCAGTCCCATGACTGACCCATTGTTTGTTTCCACCTTTGCAAACTCGGGTGCCCTCTTTTGCACACGGGCAGTCGAGTAGTTTGTCTACAGGTTCTTATCTCAAGCAGGATTCTGGATCGAAGCTTAAAGCTATGTCCAGAGCATAGTTGTCTTCCGCTGTATCTATTTTATTGTTTCCGCTGCAATGTATTAAAATATTGTAATTTACCTTTCGCTGTAATTTTATTCGATGTACTCTGATATTCTGTACTCTGATGTAACATTACCGTAATGTTTATAAAAGTCTGTTGTTATTGTTCTGACGTGTTGTATTCCCAAAGTTAAAGTATTCGTGTATTTCCAACTTTTGGGTCAGACTTGTGTGGTTTATGATCGATCCAAAGAGCGGGAATTTACGGGTCTTTACAAATATAAATATATATATATATATGTATATATGTATATATATATATATATATATATATAATTGAGAGAATTGACTTTGTGGGAGAGTTTAGGAAAGCCTACAAAATTTGGAAACCCGCTTTGAGTCTAACCGCATTGTTAACTTCTAAGAACTTGAATTGGGAAAATGGTTTATGGTGTTTTCAAGTTTTAATCTTAAAAGTTATAGTTTTAAACTATGTAAAGAAGTACATATTGGGTTTTAACGTAAATTGTGGTATATTTTGGAAGCAATGATTTCTCATGAAAATTTTATTTGAAGTAAAATTCTCTCAGTAAAAGGTGCAAATTGTAGAGCATGTATTTAGCTCGCTAGTTTTCTTGTTATATTTCATAAAAGAATTTTTAATAAAGAAAGTTTTGAAATCTCTATTCTTTTGACAATCATTTTTGATAAATTGTTTTAAAAGAGAAAATTTTGTTGGGTGGACAAAATAAGTTTAGAAACTAAGAATAGAGTAGACGTTTGCATCTTTAGCAAGAAACTGAGCTGACCTTATAGGTAAGAACAAGTTATAAACCCGATTATGAAATAGTTGTCCTTATCTACTCCAGTTTTTGTGATTTGAAAAAAAATATGATTTACATTTTTTTTAAGATGACATGTTTTTTTGTTTTGGCAAAAGTAAGTTTTCATGATAAAAATTAACTTTTGACACTTTTAAATTTTTGGAAGAAAATTTAAATGAGAAGACCAAACCGTGTTTCAAAAGTATGGAGTAGGTAAGGAATAGTGCCTAGGGAAGACGAGAAAAGTTTTGAAGCTATGAAGCAAATAGCAAGAATTATCTTGGAATAATAGTAAGTTCCTGTAGAATGCATAAGCATTGAAAAGCCTAGGGTGTTACCTGAAATAATTGTTGGTACACAGTTAGGACTAGTGGTGACTACTAGATAGTAAAGGGCAAGTAAGTATGTAGATCCTGTTGCTAATTTTCATGTTAGGGGTGCAACCCGTGATTGCATTTCTGTTGGGATCGTTCTATTATTTTGTTCCTGTTGGGTAGTTAGGATAACACCTATACCTGTTGTGGATCTCATGGTTTGGACTTTTCCGTCTGAGAGGGGACATAGTCCCGAGATTCTTGGCACTTAGTAGTAGCTGTGTAGAGTGTCTGTTTTCCTGTTTTAGTTGAAAGACTAGAAGGCTTATTTGAAATTAAATGATTAAATAAGCTAAGAAAAGAGATATGGTTCAACTAAGAAGGAAACAACAAATTCAGTAAAGCAACAAACATGACAGTTAAAGAAAGATGGGGAAATTAGGAGGAAAGGTGGATGGGATTAAAAATTTCCAAGACAAGATGAAATAGAAAATCAGCAACAAAGAAAATTTTCTTATGTGGGCTGAGCTTGGATAAGAAAATAGGGGAATCTTTATAAAAAGTTTCATAAAATCCAAATACGGTTGGAAAAAGGTCGAAAAGGAAAAACGGGAGATGTGAAGTTTTCCGTTTTCCGCCTTTTTGTAACATATGAAATCGAATTTAGAAAATTAGATTTTTCCGAAATTCGAAAAGAAAAGTTGGTTGGTAAGATTTTGAATGCAACAATTGGATGAACTACGCTCTTACTTAGTAAGAGTGTGGGAAAATTTGGATGAAAATATTTCTATTTTATTTTCAAATATTGCATTTATATAGAACTGCCAGTGTATTTAGGATGTGAACATCATGTTTTTGAAAAATTTGCATACATTGAAAAGGTACTTCTTAGGCATACATGTATTATTATGTTGTATTTCACTTTGCACAAGTGCATAATATTTGCAAAAAATTGATGCACACATGATGGATGTATATTATGCGAGGGGTAAATTGATTTTTAACCTTATCAAATTTCGGAGGAGAAATTTCCTAAGGGTGGGAGAATGTAACACCACACATTTTATGACAATTTAATAATTAAATAATGCATACATATATATATGCACAGACATAAATGTATATATGTAACACCCCGTGTATTCTATAACAGTGAAATTCACAAATTAAAGTATAATTAATTTCCAATCAAAGAATTAAGATAAACGGGATACGCCATTGCGTTCGTCTCGGAATTCTGCTTGGGATAAAGTCCGAGTTTGCGTAAAACGGACTCCGTATGAAGAAGATATGGCCTCCGGAAGTTTCAGAATTCAGTTTAAAATTCAAACAGACAAAAACGGCTCAGAAAACAAATGCAAATTTCAAAAATCGGCTCGGATTGGCCAGGGCGGGAATTTTCCCGCCCAAGGCACCCAGGTCGACTGGGTAGTCGACCTGGCCTAAGAGCCAGGTCGAACCCTGCCCCTCCTGGCTGGCCTGGTCTGTGCTTGGCCGAATTTCTGAGTCTTGCCTTGTCATTAGGGCTAGGTGTCAGCTCCTGATTGGTCTCTCCTTCAAACGAACGGCTAATATTCATCCAAGCTCCATCGACGGTCCTAATCAACTCACAAACTCTATAAAAAGGACCTAAGACTCCACCTAATTCGCACAAACAAAAATGAATATGAGACCGTCATGCTGCTAAGGAAAGATTAGGAATAGCCGTCAAAAATTGAGAGACAATTAGAAACCTTAAAGCAACGTAAATTAAATCAAAACAACGCCTACAACAAAGGATAGCATCTCCAAATTCAGAATTCAGATTCCTGAATTGAAGATTCGTCATACGTTGTAAGTAGAGTGCTATTCCGATGTGAATAAATAATTGTGTTTGATTTGTGTAAAATGAGAAATAGAATTGTATTTGATTTGTGGTGATAATAATCCATATTTGTATGTTGCTGTGATTCTAAACGATTTGGGATGTTGTGGTATCACGATTGGATATTTGCAAGTATGTGATTCATGTTGGAAGTTAACAACTACATGTTTGTGGTAGTTTAATTGAGATTCATACAGGTATATGATTCACTATTATGCCAACATAATATATATATTATAATCACTTTTAGTGTAGTTGGATCCATTTGGGTATTATGACTTATGTGAATTTATGTTGGAATTGGCATCATGATTCAAGTGTAAAACCATACTTTTGTATTAGAGACAAAAGTAAGCATCTTTGTGAATTTGTGTTGACTCTATGAACATGACTAAACTATGCTTGGTGTTATGCCTAATTGAAAAACATGTTTTAGGCCTATGTTGTTATCAAAATCATATGATAATATATGTGACACATAGCTAAGTTAGATTTACACTCCAATGGCAAGTTTGCATGGATATATTAAAAACCATGATTTCATGTTTAGGTATGTTTATGCCATGATTATATGAATAGATCAAAAACCATGATTTCATGTATAGGTATGTTTATGCCATGATTATATGAATAGATCAAAAACCATGATTTCATGTTTAGGTATGTTTATGCCATGATTATATAAATAGATCAAAAAACCCATGATTTCATGTTTAGGTATGTTTATGCCATGATTATATGCTATTACAATGCAAGTTCACAAGTGCCAAACTTATGTTAATTAGTTCGCTATGTTGCAAGTTCATGCGTTCACACTTCCCTTTTTATGTTACTTAGAATATATAAACACCATGTTATAAGCCTACCCTTTTTCATGTGGCTAAGTTGGGTTTAAATGTTAAACCCAACATATGTTATATTGTTGCGAACGTATAAAACGGGGGTAATGACGATTGGGTTAAAATGTAGAACATATGTGTTGGCATGTTTGACGCATGCCAACAACCTTGAAAAACAATTAAGTGGTATAAATTAATTTTACCCAATAAAGATGAATTTGAATAATGGGCCACAAATATTTACATATAAAAAGAAAAGAGACAAAATATGTAAATTTATAAAATACGATGTGTTTAACCCGAGGTTGGATTGAGTTGTGATGTAAACCTGCCCAGAATCGCCCGGCTGTCCAGTAGTCACAACAATACCTATCCAATGTGGGTGGTTAAACACGGAGCCCAATAAGGACACGAGGTTAGACTGAGTTGTGGCGTAAGACTGCCCAAACCCAATCGGCAACAGGCAGCCACAACAATACCTGTCTAATGTGAGAGGTCGAGGCTTTAGTAAGACAATTAAGGATGAGTCAGGATTGATAGGATTAAGTAAATTGAATTAATACTTAATCAAAATGGAACATGCTAAACTATACAGACTGATTTGGGGTTAGGTTTACAAAACACTTAATCAACTTAGCATGTTGGCTAGAAATAGAAAACCTAGTAGCGGGGGACCCTTTTCAGCAGTAACCCTACAAGGTGTATCAGGATACCCTGAACTAGGCAGGGTGGGGCACGATTACTAGGCTGACTGTAAGAGG
The DNA here is from genome assembly GCA_030737875.1 of Allium sativum. Classification (NCBI taxonomy): domain Eukaryota; kingdom Viridiplantae; phylum Streptophyta; class Magnoliopsida; order Asparagales; family Amaryllidaceae; genus Allium; species Allium sativum. The sequence continues at coordinate 283,367,937 of CM060915.1, forward strand.
TAAAATCGACGGTGGTGGTGCAGCAATGTAGGTTCTAACGGGGTGCGGCGGTGCACACACTCCGTCGCAGAAAAATAAGGCACTGGGCACCAGTAGTATACCTGTGCATTCTAGAATTGTGTCGGGCCGCCACCATGGGACTTGATACACCCCATGGTGGAACCAGCATAGGTAACTACAACATCGGGGGCCGTAAGATACATGTAACTTTGCGAGTAGGAGTCGATCATTAGAAATGAATCACTTCACCCTGATTATGGGGTGCCTGTTGGGAACTAGTTTATATGGATGTAGAGATTAATATGGGGTACGATAGTATATTCGACTCTAGACAACTTAACTTAGTTTATAGTGCTTTCCCATTTCCAGTTTATACTTATCATACCCAGTTCTTTATTCATAGACTGAATAGTCCTAGACTTACTCAGGCTTTATGTCTGACTCTACTTTTCTTTCGTCTTCTTTTCTTTCGTCCCCCCCCCCAGGTCCACAGGGAGGGAATACCGCAGCTTGACCAGTTTTCACATCCAGCTTTTGAAGAGAAAAAATGTATTGTTTGGATCTTTTTCGTTTTGGACTATGGCTTTGGACAGCAATTATGGGGCTTATGCAGTTTACTTATGTTTTATGCTTCTTTAAATAATGTAATCAAGACAGTTATGAAGATGTTATGTTTTTGGAAGTATTGTAAGACAAATTATGACATGGTTTGTGTAACACGTATTTTGTTGAATAAAAAAAATTGCTATTGTTTTTCGCTGTTCAAAAATATGTGTATTTTATATCTGTCTTGTGTATCTGTGACTTATACTTATAAACCTCCACCCAAATTAGGGCATTCCCTTTGAGAGTGACCCTAACGGAGGTGGGGTGTTTCACTTGGTATCAGAGCCTAGGTTTACCAGATAAGATAAAAAGTTTTGAAAATTTATTTTCAAAAGAAAATTTAAAGAAGCATTTTTAAAGATAAAATATTATTTTATTTTAAAAAGGCATAGTCCCCCCAAAGCCATAGGTACCATCTTTTGTCCTTCGTTTTGAATCTATCCGTTTTGTTTCAGCATGTCCGAAGAACTTAACTTGCCAGAGGGTATACCAATACCTGGTTGGTTTAGACGATTCTTAAAAGCAAGGGCCACTTAGCCAGTTCCTACCGTTCCTCCTCCCCCAGCTGCAGGAAATCATCCAGCTGCAGCAGCACCTCTTCCTCCACCTCCTCCACGGGGAAATACTTTTGCTAAGATATGTAAATATTTTAAAGCTACGGGAGGAAAGGACTTTAATGGAACCGAGTCCTTCGTGGTAGCCAGGAATTGGCTGAAAGAAACCGAGGACTTATTCATCATCTTTGAGGTAGAAGATAGGCAGAAGGTACAACTGGCAGTATTGCTACTTAAAGGCGAGGCTTCCTACTAGTGGGAAGTCACTAATGCAGAAAGACCAGTGGAAACATGGGAGGACTTTAGGGCAAGGTTTGAGGCTAAATTTCTCTCAGAAGCTGAAAGGAGTCTTCAGTTAGAAAAATTCTTATTTCTTAAGCAAGGGAATATGACAGTCAAAGAGTATGTTAACCAGTTCGATCAGCTGGCTAGGTTCGGACTGGACCTAGTCAACACCCCGCATAAGAAGGCTCTCCACTTTGTCAAGGGGTTGAATGAGCCATTACACAGTTTGGCCATGACCCATATACCCATGGGAGCTACGTATGAAAGGTTGGTGCAGATGGCATTGCTGAACGAAGAGGATAAGGGCAAGAAGGAGACAAAGGCAAAAAGCTCTCAAGGGAAGAAAGAGGGTTTGCAGCCTAAGAAGACAGACTTTAAGAAGGGAGAGAAAGACAACAAAGAGAAGAGGAAGTGTAATTTCTGTGGCAAAATGGGGCACTTAGTGAAAGATTGCCAGAAAAAGAAGGCCAAGATGAATGGTGGGTGCTTTTCTTGCGGTGAGACAGGCCACCTGGCTAAGGATTGCCCAAAGAAGCGAGGGCAGGGGCAGAGGGCTGGATCCACCTCAGGGGCACATGTTCATGCACTAGAAGCGCCACCTCTGCAGCAGCGAGGTATAAATACTTCTGTAGAAAGTGTAGTTTATCTTTATGATCACCCAGTTCGCACTTTATTTGATTCTGGCGCATCACACTCCTTTATCTCATCTGCTTTAGTAGAATCTCTGCACCTAGAAACTAGAATGGTAGAGGACCCCTTAATTGTTTCAAATCCAATTAGGGGCCCAGCTTATTTATCTATGATCTGCGTGGGATTGAGAATTTCTATTCTAAGCGTAGAATTTAAATGTAGTGCCTTTGTTTTGGGCTTTTCGGGATATGGTTTGATTTTGGGCATGGATTGGCTATCCAGTAATGGTGCCATCCTGGATTGTGAGAAAAGGGTGGTTAGGCTTCTAACCCAACTCGGTAACACTCTGGAAATTACTTGTAATCCCTCGTATGCGGTTATGCTTAGTTATCTTGAATCGCTAGATGCCTCTGTTGAAAGTTTGCAATCGGTTAGAGTGGTCCGGGAATATCCAGATGTCTTCGAAGAGATGAAGGGATTGCCTCCGAAGTGGGAGATAGACTTCCGCATATATCTTGTAGATAATGCAAGACCAGTTGCGTTGCCCGTCAGACACATGGCTCCACGGGAAAGGAAAGAGCTCAGTAAACAGATTAAAGAGCTTCTAGAGAAGTGGTTCGTTAGAAGGAGCATTTCAGAATGGGTCGCTCCAGTGGTGTTTGTTACAAAGGCGGATGGTTCACTCCGTCTATGTTTTGACTATAGAGAGCTCAACAAGCTAACGAAAAAGAATAGGCACCCTCTCCCCAGAATTGACGATCTGTTTGATCAGCTTGTAGGAGCGTCTGTTTTCTCCCAACTCGATTTAGCGACCGGATTTCATCAGCTAAGGGTGGCTGAAGATAGTATCGATAAGACAGCATTCAGAACCCCAGACGGCTTCTTTGAATGGCTTGTCATGCCTTTCGGCTTGACAAATGCACCCGCTTACTTCGTGGACCTAATGAGTAGGGTGTTCAGAGGTTTCCTCAATAAGTTCGTAGTGGTCTTCGTAGACGATATCTTGATCTTCTCAAAGAATGAAGAAGAGCATGCTCAGCACCTAAGGGCAATCATGGAAACTCTGCGAGTCCATCAGCTAAAAGCCAAATTCTCCAAATGCCACTTTTGGAGAGAAGAAGTGAGGTTCCTTGGGCACATAGTATCCAAAGAAGGGTTAGCTGTAGACCCGACTAAGGTAGTAGCGGTGCAGGACTGGAAGACACCAAAGAACGCAACAGAAGTCCGAAGCTTTCTCGGGCTAGCAGGCTTCTATCGGAAATTCATCAGAGACTTTGCAAAGATATCAGCTCCGCTCACAAAGCTGACCAAGAAGAATCTAGTGTTCAATTGGGACGTGGATTGCGAGTTTGCTTTCCAACGACTAAAAAGGGCTCTTACAACAGCCCCAGTTTTGACGTTGCCAGATGGAAGCAAGATGTTCACAGTTTATACAGATGCATGTAGGACAGGGCTAGGCACTGTCTTGATGCAAGAAGGGAAGGTAGTAGCTTATGGTGGAAGGCAATTGAAAGTGCATGAAAAGAACTACCCCACCCACGATCTTGAGTTAGCTGCCATCGTCTTTGCACTCAAGTCGTGGCGACACTATCTCCTAGGTGAGAAGTTCGAACTTTACACTGACCATAAATTGTTGAAATATCTTTTCTCGCAAAAGATCTTAACTTGAGGCAACAGAGATGGATGGAGTTTCTTGCCTCGTACGATTTCGAGATCTCCTACACTCCGAGCAAAGGTAACGTAGTGGCAGACGCGTTGAATCGAAAGAAACTAACCCTAAGCCCGCTGTTTGTTGAAAGAAAAAGCCTAGAGTTTATAGCCAGCTTTGACTTTAGACCCTCCTCCAATTTTGTACCGGGCTTGCTAGCATCTCTCGAAGTACGCCCGACTTTAGTGGACGCAATAGGGACAACACAACGCGAAGACCCTCAACTTGTGGAGACGATTGATAGGCTCATTAGGGGTAAGACTTCAAGTCACCTCAGCAGATACTCCATCGACGACAAGGGTTGGCTAAGGCGAGACGGAAGACTATGCGTCCCACAGACAAGGGATTTGGTAAAGAAGGTTCTCGAGGAAGCACATCACTCCAAGATGACGATACACCTAGGCGGGGATAAAATGTACAAGGACATAAAGAGAACTTTCTTTTGGAACGACATGAAGAAGGACGTGGCAGATTTCGTTTCTAAGTGTATGGTGTGCTAACAGGTTAAGGCGGAACAGAAAAAGCCTGGCGGTCTGCTCCATCCTCTAGAGGTCCCGTAGTGGAAGTGGGATAGCATCTCAATGGACTTCATTGATGGGCTGCCTAGGTCTAGAAGAGGCAACACTAGCATTTGGGTAATAGTGGATAGGCTTACTAAAAGCGCCCACTTCTTACCTGTCAAGAGTAAAAGAACTGCCTCATCCCTAGCATCTCTTTACCTCAAGGAAATTGTTCGACTCCATGGAATACCCTCCAGCATTGTTAGTGACCGAGACCCTATCTTCACAAGTGAGTTTTGGCGGAGTCTGCAAGAAGCGGTAGGCACACAGTTATGCTTGAGTACAGCCTATCACCTCCAAACCGACGGCCAGACAGAAAGAGTAAACAGAGTTTTGGAAGACCTTTTAAGACTGTGCGTCCTTGACTTCGGAGGGACGTGGGAAGACCATCTTCCTTTGGTGGAATTTGCCTACAACAACAGCTACCAAGCAACCATCGGAATGGCGCCCTTCGAAGCTTTATATGGAAGACCGTGCCGATCGCCCACTTGTTGGTGGGAGTCTACTGACAAGCTCATACTTGGACCGGATATGATCCGAGAGACTTCAGAAAAAGTAGACTTAATACGGAGAAGAATGAAGACAGCCCAAGACAGACAAAAATCCTACGCCGACAAGAGAAGGACCGACCTTGAATTTGAGGTTGGGGACAGAGTTTTTCTTAAGGTATCTCCGCTAAGGAACGTTGTTCGTTTTGGAACCACAGGAAAGCTAGCACCAAGGTTCGTAGGACCATTTCCTATTATTGAGAAAATTGGGAAAATGGCCTATAGATTAGAGCTACCCGAAAAGCAGGCCGGAGTTCACTACGTTTTCCATGTTTCGCACCTCCGAAAATGTCTACATGAATCTGCTGAAGTGGTAGAGCCAAATATCCTAGAAGAAGCTGAAGTGGAACGCGAAGCAACCGTGAGGAAAGTTCCAACCCGCATATTAGGAACGGAAGTGAAGAAGCTACGCAACCGCGAAGTCAAACTCGTCAAAGTTCAGTGGAGCGACGCCGAGGGAGACGCAACTTGGGAAATTGAAGCTAGAATACGCGCAACCTACCCTTTTCTTTTCGAGGGTACATCTTTGATCTTTCTTTTTCCTTAAGTTGCGCTTTTATCTATCTTTTTAGCTTTATCTCCTCGACCTTATCTTGTAGGTAGAAACTCTTTGGATGAAAACATGTAATTGAAACATGTTACGGATGATGGTTGCAAGTGGTTGCAAGTGATTGCTAGTGGTTGCTCGTGGTTGCATATACACACACAATCTAGGTTTTAGATCGGCTCAGTCACTTCATATTACATATGCATAAATGTATTTATATTCGTATATGGTTGGAGTTTAATGTGTTGCCATATGGATGTTGCATTTATATTTGAATGATTGTGCACTCATGTAGAATCATGAATAGGAAAATTTGCATACATAATGGATTCATGACACTTACATAATTTGCATTAAGGAGGTCAACTGAATCAGTAGACCGACTGATTTTGCATTAGATAAATACATGTACACACACTTCGCATATGATCATGAAGCATTAGAAGTCTTTTAAGGACAATGGATGCTCGTGTTTGATGGATGAGTAGATGGATGTTTGGATGTTAGGACGTACATTCTTCCTGAACTTGAAGATTTCGGGGACGAAATCCTTTTAAGTGGGGGAGAATGTAACACCCCGTGTATTCTATAACAGTGAAATTCACAAATTAAAGTATAATTAATTTCAAATCAAAGAATTAAGGGAAACGGGATACGCCATTACGTTCGTCTCGGAATTCTGCTTGGGATAAAGTCTGAGTTGGCGTAAAACGGACTCCATATGAAGAAGATATGGCCTCCGGAAGTTTCAGAATTCAGTTTAAAATTCAAACAGACAAAAACGGATCAAAAAACAAATTCAAATTTCAAAAATCGGGCCGGATTGTCCAGGGCGGGAATTTTCCCGCCCAAGGCACCCAGGTCGACTGGGTAGTCGACCTGGGGCACCCAGGTCGACTACATAGTCGCCTTGGGGGTCGACTGGGTAGTCGACCTGGCCCTTGAGCCAGGTCGAACCCAGCCCCTCCTGGCTGGCCTAGTCTGTGCTTGGCCGAATTTCTGAGTCGTGCCTTGTCACTAGGGCTAGGTGTCAGCTCCTGATTGGTCTCTCCTTCAAACGAACGGCTAATATTCATCCAAGCTCCATCGACGGTCCTAATCAACTCACAAACTCTATAAAAAGGACCTAAGACTCCACCTAATTCACACAAACAAAAATGAATATGAGACCGTCATGCTGCTGAGGAAAGATTAGGAATAGCCGTCAAAAATTGAGAGACAATTAGGAGACAATTCGAAAGCTTAAAGCAACGTCAATTAAATCAAAACAACGCCTACAACAAAGGATAGCATCTCCAAATTCAGAATTCAGATTCCTGAATTGAAGATTCGTCATACGTTGTAAGTAGAGTGCTATTCCGATGTGAATAAATAATTGTGTTTGATTTGTGTAAAATGAGAAATAGAATTGTATTTGATTTGTGGTGATAATAATCCATATTTGTATGTTGCTGTGATTCTAAACGATTTGGGATGTTGTGGTATCACGATTGGATATTTGCAAGTATGTGATTCATGTTGGAAGTTAACAACTACATGTTTGTGGTAGTTTAATTGAGATTCATACAGGTATATGATTCACTATTATGCCAACATAATATATATATTATAATCACTTTTAGTGTAGTTAGATCCATTTGGGTATTATCACTTATGTGAATTTATGTTGGAATTGGCATCAAGATTCAAGTGTAAAACCATACTTTTGTATTAGAGACAAAAGTAAGCATCTTTGTGAATTTGTGTTGACTCTATGAACATGACTAAACTATGCTTGGTTTTATGCCTAATTGAAAAACATGTTTTAGGCCTATGTTTTTATCAAAATCATATGATAATATATGTGACACATAGCTAAGTTAGATTTACACTCCAATGGCAAGTTTGCATGGATAGATTAAAAACCATGATTTCATATTTAGGTATGTTTATGCCATGATTATATGAATAGATCAAAAACCATTATTTCATGTTTAGGTATGTTTATGCCAAGATTATATGAATAGATCAAAAACCATGATTTCATGTTTAGGGATGCTTATGCCATGATTATATGAATAGATCAAAAAACCCATGATTTCATGTTTAGGTATGTTTATGCCATGATTATATGCTATTACAACGCAAGTTCACAAGTGCCAAACTTATGTTAATTAGTTCGCTATGTTGCAAGTTCATGCGTTCACACTTCCCTTTTTATGTTACTTAGAATATATAAACACCATGTTATAAGCCTCCCCTTTTTCATGTGGCTAAGTTGGGTTTAAATGTTAAACCCAACATATGTTATATTGTAGCGAACGTATAAAACGGGGGTAATGACTATTGGGTTAAAATATAGAACATATGTGTTGGCATGTTTGACGCATGCCAACAACCTTGAAAAACAATTAAGTGGTATAAATTAATTTTACCCAATAAAGATGAATTTGAATAATGGGCCGCAAATATTTACATATAAAAAGAAAAGAGAAAAAATATGTAAATTTAGAAAATACGATGTGTTTAACCCGAGGTTGGATTGAGTTGTGATGTAAACCTGCCCGGAACCGCCCGGCTGTCCAGTAGTCACAACAATACCTATCCAATGTGGGTGGTTAAACACGGAGCCCAATAAGGACCCGAGGTTAGACTGAATTGTGGCGTAAGACTGCCCGGACCCAACCGGCAACAGGCAGCCACAACAATACCTGTCTAATGTGAGAGGTCGAGGCTTTAATAAGACAATTAAGGCTGAGTCGGGATTGATAGGATTAAGTAAATTGAATTAATACTTAATCAAAATGGAACATGCTAAACTATACAGATTGATTTGGAGTTAGGTTTACAAAACACTTAACCAACTTAGCATGTTGGCTAGAAATAGAAAACCTAGTAGCGGGGGACCCTTTTCAGCAGTAACCCTACAAGGTGTATCATGATACCCTGAACTAGGCAGGGTGGGGCACGATTACTAGGCTGACTGTAAGAGGTCAAATCGACGGCGGTGGTGCAGCAGTGTAAGTTCTAACGGGGTGCGGGCGTGCACACACTCCAGCGCAGAAAAATAAGGCACTGGGCACCAGTAGTATACCAGTGCATTCTAGAATTGTGTCGGGCCGCCACCATGGGACTTGATACACCCCATGGTGGGACCAGCATAGGTAACTACAACATCGGGGGCCGTAAGACACATGTAACTATGCGAGTAGGAGCAGATCATTAGAAACGAATCACTTCACCCTGATTATGGGGTGCCTGTTGGGAACTAGTTTATATGGATGCAGAGATTAATATGGGGTACGATAGTATATTCAACTCTAGACAACTTAACTTAGTTTATGGTGCTTTCCCATTTCCAGTTTATACTTATCATACCCAGTTCTTTATTCATAGACTGAATAGTCCTAGACTTACTCAGGCCTTATGTCTGACTCTACTTTTCTTTCGTCTTCTTTTCTTTCGTTTCCCCCCCCCCCAAGGTCCACAGGGAGGGAATACCACAGCTTGACCAGTTTTCACATCCAGCTTTTGAAGAGAAAGAATGTATTGCTTGGATCTTTTTCGGTTTGGACTATGGCTTTGGACAGCAATTATGGGACTTATGCAGTTTACTTATGTTTTTATGCTTCTTTAAATAATGTAATCAAGACAGTTATGAAGATGTTATGTTTTTGGAAGTATTGTAAGACAAATCATGACATGGTTTGTGTAACACGTATTTTGTTGAAATAAAAAAAATTGCTGTTGTTTTCCGCTGTTCAAAAATATGTGTATTTTATATCTGTCTTGTGTATCTGTGACTTATACTTATAAACCTCCACCAAAATTAGGGCATTCCCTTTGAGAGTGACCCTAACGGAGGTGGGTGTTTCAATATATGAAGAATAAAATAAAATTTTAATGCATGCGTTAAAAGAAAGAAAGGATTGGTTGCATGCGGTGTAAACATGTTCTACGCACTGATTATGCATTAGTAATAAAAGAGAAATAAAAGAAAAAGATTCATGCAACGGTTTAAATGAAATATTGTAACAAACATGAAAAAGAGGAATAATAAGAGAACAATATCTACCATTGTTCTAAGCCTTGTTAACAATAGCCCTAGTAACCCAGTTGGTTAGAGCATGTGACTTGCATATAAAGGTACAGAGTTTGATCCCGCTGCCGTCATATTTTTGTTTTAAGGAAACGGCTGAAATAACACATGTTCATGAGAGGAAATATGTATAAACACACATATAAGGAAAAATATACATATAAGGAAGTAAAGAATATATATATATATATATATATGTGTGTGTGTGTGTATACATATATGAGAATATATATGTATATGTACAAATATATATATATATATATATATATATATATATATCTATATATATATATATACAAGAGATAAAATTCAAGATAAGGATACAATCAATGAAATATGGAAAGAATCAAATAACAGTGAAATACCGTTTGAATTTTGAAAACGAAACGAAAGTTGTGCGTATATATATACACACACATAAAATGGTCGTTAGAAGATTTGTATACATATAAGAAAAATACACGTGAATATAACAGTTAGATAGATTCCAGAAAATTCAAACTTCTGCACCAAAACAGCTCATGGGACCCGAGGGGTCAACATCCCTGCAGGTGGTCGACACCCCCCGGATCCAGTCAGATTCATTAATGAATCTGGACTATTTTATTAACGACGTTCAATGCTAACTCAGCGCTGCGTGTACGATAAGATCCTGAACACCGATAAATAGGCTAGTAGAGCCAAGCCTAAATCTCACATTCTCTGAGACAACGTCTAAGCTCTGCCATTCTTTCTCCTCATCAAATCTCTTGAGAAAAATAAGATAATTAGGTTTGGAAAATTCTGAATCAAGATCTGGAGGAAAAGAATGAATATTAATTAGAAGGTGTTCAGAGTCATATTCGAAGTACGATAATTTTCTAGATCTGGTCTATTCAAATTTCTTCTTCTTTCTTCCCTTTTTCATTTAGTAAAAATTATGAATCCATGGTTGTTAGGTTTTGAATCCAATTAGGGCAAAACCATGGAATGCTAGATCTGGACCAGGTCCAAGATTTGGAAAGAAAATTAGGTAAATGGATTTAAGTTATATCATTTTTGATAATGATATATTATCATTTGACATTCCCCGTTAAAATGACATGTTGAAATATGATATGTTGAAATGTTAAACATATGTTAGAATGATTAAAGTGACAAAATGCTAATATGACATGTTGGAATATTAATATGTTGGGAAAATTCATATGTTGAAATGTTTAATGTGCTAAAATTTTCATATGCTGAAATATAAACTTGTCAAAATATGTGTAGCGATTATTGTTGTTTCAATTCCATGTCAACTTGTGACATTTATGTACCAGGACCGGTAACGGTAGAAATTGAGAAAATTACATGTTAATTTGTTTGATTTGAATAATGACATGATTAAACGATTACATGTTAGAATAGGATTTATTGTAGGTTAGAAAGAACATGCGACATCAAATAGGCTTAATATGATGATATGTAAAATATAGGAAATTTTACAGTAAATAGGAAACTCCGAGCAAAGTGCAGGTCGCTCCGCACCTTACTGACGAAGCAAAGCGAGGAAGGATCTTTTTGAACAAAAAATGGTAATATTGTTCCTTTATTAATCAAGAATTATGGTTGTCTGCTCGAGTCCCATTACAAAACTTTCGTTATTGGGTTAGTCATACACTTCGCATGTTTCTAGCAGTTCACATGGTATCATCAAATCAAAATAAATCTCTTAAACAATTTTTTATTTTAAGTAGCGCCTCGTGATTCTATTTGGTATTAAATTAGATTGGATACAGTGATAGAAAATAAATTTAGGGCTTGTAGAAAGGCATATAATTCTAAAAAAGTCCAAAGGTAAATCCTTAGGCAGGGAAGGGCAGAGCTTTTGGTTTTTTTATGTTTTCAAATAGTTGAACAATGAAAATAGATGGCGAGTGCCTGATTGAATTGATCAAGTCGTAGCTAGGATCAAACTCTCCATGAGATTCATAGTTGCGTCGGGATCGAACATCAATTGCAGTGATTTGATAGATCGCTCATCGGGATATATATAGGTAAATAACCCCTAGAAACGTATAAGAGGTTTTCTCCTCATTCTTTGCAAAATTGTGCTCAATTTCATATGTGGAAATTCTGCCAAGATCTCTTCGGGAGGCCTGCACGAAGGGCTATTAGCTTAGTGGTAGAGCGCGCCCCTGTGTTTAATGAAAAAACCCAGGTTTATAGAATCTGGCAGAACAACTGGGAATAGGTTTCCTAGCCTGTCGTGGTTGATGCAAATAAACGAATGGCAATTAATATACTGGACTATCCAGAAACGAAATGTTCCTGTAAATTCTTACCCTTATTGGTCCATTTGTATCAAGAAATGGAATTTCAATTATTTGTGGAAAGGTATCAATTGGTGGAACCCCTGATAAAGGAAAGAGATGTTGTGTATGAATCAGTACTTTATCCGCTGGTTTACAGGTATTGGTGGGTATTTTACTAGAGGTTTCTATCAATATACCTTGTTCTTTGAACGTTCTCAAATCTAAAATCTTCCCTTTCATTCTCAAATGAGAATACAAGGAATTTTATTTTCATAGGATCACTTCTTATGGATTCGTTGAGAATGCTTATGATCTAGTTCATGGCCTATTAGAAATAGAAGACGTCTCCTCTCACATCTCCGTTTGTGTTCGCAACTTCATGATTCATGAGTAGGTTTGAACAACTGGCAAACCAGGTTCTTCCTGAAAGCTCATTGTATGAGCGCAACCTTTGGGTCTAGTGAAGACGGTTAAATTGTCTGGTCTAGTATCAATCTGCGATTGAATCATTCCATTACAATGTTCTCATATGCACGAACACCCCCGTTAGCCGGCTTTTATAGCAAATTATATTTGTTCTTCGCCACTTTTCGAATCAGGAGGACTCTCATTTTTCATGAGGAAGGCCAAATAGAGAAAGAAATGCACAAATAGGGGAAAGCCTTTGATCACAACATAGGTCATCGAATGGATCTCGGACGACTCACCAAAGCACGCATCTTCAAGGAGAATTCAATTTCACCGGGTTCATGTTAAGCATCCATGGTTGAAAGGATAAAGCGCCCAACTCATAATTGGAAAATTCATACATTCTCTGGGCGCCTCGATCAAACTTGCATTCCCCGGCTTCTGGCTGCGCTAATAGCAACTAAGAAAGTTGTTGCTTGCTCCCCAATGTTTACACCTCCCTAGGGCCTCTTTCCTCCTCCCTTTTCTGCTCACTTGTATGGGTCTGAACCCCCACTAAGGGGCTAGCACTCCTTTCAGCCTCTTTTTGTCCAAGTCACTTCCCTTTTTGCCCAAATCACTTCCCTTTTTCTTTGTGAGTATCGGGACTCAAACCATACCTCGAGGAAAAGGTAGCTGAAAAGAACTTCCTCGAGTGACATGGTGCATCCCATGCTTTTTTTAGTGGAAAAAACCACAACCTACACAATCTTCCGTTCTTGGCGCGGAAGAAATTTGCTAAGCTTTACATTGTGTCCCAACTAGAAATTCTGCTGAGAGTCTATTCCAAGTGAAATATTCACTCCACTCCTTTCAGTCGTGCCTAGCTATTTTCTTAACTTAAGTAAGTGAACCACCAGTTCTTTCCAATCCAAAGGTGAATCATAATTTGGCTATCTTACGTAGAAATGGTGGAAGTGTCAAAGATTTCTATTCTAGGCGGGGCGGGCCATCCACCTTCGAATGGTGTTGTTCCGTAGGACCGTTGTTGCCTCGCAAACTCAATCAAAAGGAGCAGCACTCACTAGTTCTTTTTGGTTTATTTTTGGGGAACTTTGTCAACGTAGTGTATGTGATAAAAAATAACCTCCATTCTGATTGATTGGATATCTTTCATAATGAAGCGAAAGAAAATACGATGATTTATTCCGGGGAATAAAAAATAAGTTGTCTAAAAAACTTCCAAGTTTATTTTATAGGAGTTGAAGGATAGAACAAGTAAGGATATATTTTATACACAGAAACAAAATCTGTTCTTTTTTTATTTTGTATTTTCTTCCTTATTTATTCTATTTCTTCATTCTTGTTTAAGGAAAAGGGTAATGTTTATCAAAAAAATTTGTAAGAAAGAGGAATCTTATGGAAATATCATGGAATAAGGTTTGACCTTGGCATATATTTATTTTAGAGCTGTTGAATGCACTCGGTATCATCACCTCTCTCTATTCTCCAAATCCATTTGTTCAACAACACATCATTCATCATTCTGGTATTTAAGATCCAGTTTTGAACATAAAAAAAATTTTGAACTGGTAAAGTATATAAAAAAATTATAGTTATATAATTTATTATATATTTCTATTTTTTTTAAATATAAAAACCAGATGAATCAATGATTTGTTAAAAAAATCATTCTTTCTTAGTGGAACTCCCTACTCTAATTAAGATCGGGGGTCTCCTCTTTCTTCGCCAACTAAGAACCATAGGGTCGCGGCACACCTTGAACTCGTTGCATCCGCAACTTCTATGTGAGCTTCTGGCTTAGCTCGGGCGACTAGATAGGTTTAAGGTATGGACTTGTGTCTCCCAAGAACTATGGAGGGGTTTTTGTGAGACATCATCAGAGTTATCCAATTTTATAGAGTCAACAAGATCCGGGTGACCAGAGTGATCAGCAGTTTATCAGCTTAAGAGGCAATTTCGAAGGTTTGTGAAGACATATCATGCCTCACAAGGGATAAGGAATTATTGTTTGAAATTAGAAATTAAAACTAAGTGGATAGAACGTAAATGTTGGTAATGAAAGATACAAGATCTTATAATTCACTGCGATGCAATTGACTCTTATTTATTTTATGTCAGATAGTTGATGATATCAAAGAATGAAGGTAGCAAGGCGTTGTTAAGCCTTAGGAGAACCATTTTTTTCTACTATTCTCTCTAGACTGGATGAGAAAGATAAAAATGACTACTTTTCTAAAATACCTGGTCTGGTTTCTACTTTTAGTATTTCATCCAGTGGACTCGCTCTCTCGGAAATGATCTCTACATGGAAATGAAAGAATCTGGGGTAATCAATGAAAAAAATATTGCAGAATTAAAGCTCTAGTCTATGGTCAAATGAATGAACCACCAGAGCTCGTATGAGAGTAGGTTTTCCCAGTACAATCATTTCTAACCGTGGAAGATGTTTTGTTTAAACATGAAAACGGACAAGTTTATTCCATTGATACCCAAAAAACTGAAAGCTTTTATCGATTTAGCATCCTCTTCTAATTGAATTAATGGATCGGCCAATTGGAAATGATAACAGAAAACACTGGTTGTTGCTCTGGCTTAGACTGGTACTTGGTGCTCTTTACTTCACTCAACAGGGCGTATACTAGTCGTCCCTTATTGGTCGTTAGAGCCTCCCATTACACAATCACTCCCACTCCTTGACAGGTAGAATATGCAGGTTATCGTAAAATCTCCGATTCAAGTCAATGGCCTTTTTCAGGTTCACTCAGAGCTTATAAAGAAAGAGCGAAATCAGGATAAATACCTATTCCTATTACAGGTAAAAGGATACAGATTGAAACAAATAGTTCTTGTGGTCCAGAATCCAAGAAATTTGAGTTTAGAACATTGAAAAAATTGTATCCATAGAACATTTGACGTAACATAGGAAATGCATAAAAGAAAGGAGACTAGTTCAGGACACTTCGTTCGCGAAGGAACTAGACTTTTGACGAGCCAGCCTAGTCAATATTCTCGCATTTATTGCTACTTGAAAAAATATTTTCTTTTTCAATTCAGATGTTAGGACTAGTGCCAACAGTTCATCATGGAGGAAGGGACCCACCAAGCCGAGATCACTAACTAATACTATATATAATAGATAAGAACTATCTTTTTTGTTTACTTTCCCGATAATTGTTTTTTTTAATTCTTTGGATACTTTAAAAGAATTAAATGGATTTCAAAAAAAAAATGATGCTTCTTATTCCACAACAATGAAAGCACATTTTCATTCTTTCATATACTAGGGTATTTCACTTAGAAAAGAAAATGTTCCATACTAACGGATTTACACTTTGTGCTCAATAAACACTAGGGAGCGTCAATCGGTGCTCTTCGCTTCAAGTCTTTGCCCCCTGCCTACTTTCTTCGGATCGTTCTGACGATGCTTTTTCTTTTCTTTCCGACTCTTGATTCCGAAGCATAGAAAGCTTATGAGTTTACTCATATAGGGTTTACCACTTGCTCTTCGAGTCAGTAAAATAGCCGGCGAGATCAATTCTCTGAATTTCGAAGAAAAAGTTGATGGTTTAGCTCGAGAAGGACTTCAAGAGAAAATCATGTCCCAACTGGACATTCTGTTGAGAGTCTATTCCGAGTGAAATGTTTGCTCCATTCCTTTCAGTCGTGCCTAGTTATTTTCTTAACTTAAGTAAATGAACCACCACTTCTTTCCAGTCCAGAGGTGAATCATACTTTGGCTATTTATGTAGAAATGATGGAAGTATCAAAGATTTATATTCTAGGCGGGGCGGGCCATCCACCTTTGAATGGTGTTGGTCCATAGGACCATGGTCGCCTTGCAAACTCACTCAAAAGAAGCAGCACCGACTGGGTATATCCCGCTCTAATAGCTTCGAATAAATTAAATATATGCATTAAGATACAAAGGTTTCTTATTCCACAACAACGAAAGCAAATTTTCATTCTTTCATATACTAGGGGATGTCACTTGGAAAAGAAAATGTTCCTTCATCGAAAAAGGGACGGAATTGTAAAAAATAACCCCTACTTCGTACACTCGGGGCTCTAAAAAAAATGTAACACCCCATAATTTTAACAACACTAAAAGAGGATAAATTAAAAAATAATTAATTTAATAATCATAATTAAGGGAAATGGACTGCGCCATTGCGTTCGTCTCAAAATTCTGGTCAAGATAGACATTTGGTTTGCGTAAAATGGACACCGTATGAAGAAGTTATGAGGTTATGAAGTTTGTATACGCGTAGGAGAATTATATATATATAATAAATCAAAAAATTAGAATTGGTTCAAAATTCGAAATTTAAGTGAGCGGCAAAAATCCCGCTTAGGGATGTCGACCCCTTAAGGGGGGGTGTCGACCCACGAGTCGACCCCTCAAGGAGGTGTCGACCCATGGGTCGACCGCGCTAGGAATAACGTGGCTAAGTTGGTTCTGGGGACTAACAGCTATATATACAGCCTCATTTCTCTTGTTTTCTCACAATGAAATCAATGGAGGCCTAAGTGCTATTGGTGCCTAGACTGGATCAAATCTCTTTTTCTTCTGAAATCAAAGTTTAGAGATTCAAGTATAGATCTGTGATTCAACCTCTACCTTTCTCCTTCTATTGTTGTAGATCTAAGCACTGTGAGTTTTAAGTTGATTTTAGATTTAAATAATTAAAAGCGAAACATGATATGACTGTAATTTGGATCTATCCCTGTGACTGAATCATATCATATCTATTGTAATTTGTGAATCTATAATAGTCTGAATTAACTATGATTTGGATCTTAATTTTTATCATGTCATATCCACTTTTGATCATGGATCAAATGTACTATTTAGATCACCTCGTACCTATCAAGTTGTGATTAATCTATATCTGACATTAGTTGGACATCTAAATCCTTGTTTGGATCTATTTATGCCTATTATGACATCCCTACTATGTTAGAACCAGTTTTATTATCACAAGTTCACCAATTGTTCTTATATGTCCACCTTATCATTATGCCATCATGTGCTTATGTCAATTTTTTTAGAATAGTCATATCTGTCATCTTCCCTTCACCCTTTCCCTTTTATATTATATAGCCAGGCCATTCTCGAGCCTAGGCATGCCGCTAAAATTATGCGACTGCGTGAGTTTGGGAATGAGGAGAAAAACGTTAAATTTGACATAACTTGAAAAAGGTGAAATTTAGCATAACTTGAATTATGTTTATGAACATGAATTTGGACATATAATTCATTATGAACATATTTGGGGATAAGGGGCATGAAACCTATAATGACATAGGTAAAATTTGCTAATAATGGAATGCCTAGGATTACAATTATTAGAAACTGTAACTGCGCCTGGACATGAGGTTAGATTACACTTGTAGTGGAAGTCTGCCCGGAGCCGCCCAACATATCCAATGACCACAAGTGGTCAATCTAATGTGAGAGGTCTTCGTGCACAAATATGAGACATGCTAAGACACGAGGTTAAGCCCGATTTGTGGAATAAGTCTGCCCGGACCCGCCCGACATGTTCAGTATCCACAAATGGTAGGCTAAATGTCGGAGGACTAGCATATTGTAACCTTAAATGAAAATATGGTAACAAACCTTAAATACTTAACCTAGTTGAATCCATAGGGATAGTATGAACATAATCTTAAATTGGGGTTAAGTAAATTTGGCTGAATAATGGGTGGGTTAAATAAATCTGAGGGGGTGGGTAATATTTACATATAGGCCCATAAACTAAACCTGATAGGGTTATGCAATTAAAGGCACCTAGTGGTAAGCATAACCGGTGGAAATGTTGGAGTTATGTAATTAAAGGCACCTTTTCTAGGGTAAGCATAACTTGTAGAAATGATAGGATTATGTAATTAAAGGCACCAAGTGGTATAAGTAACCGATGGAAATCCTAGTGGGGATAAAAGACAAGGGGGAGCTTGTATCATATTGTGTGCAGTCAGTAACCCTTAATAGGTATCAAATGAGTACTCCGAACTAGGTTGGAGTTGGGGCACGATTACTAGGTTGATTGTAAGAGATCCAAATGAGGAGGACGATGTGGGCGGTGCAAACCAACCGCGGACATGTGCGTGCATGGGCCGGGCAGAGGGGGCTAATACGACCGTGACACTAGTAGGTATGGCTGTGCACATCAACGAAGGGTTTCCACTTTAGGAAGTGATACCTCCTACTGTGGGGCCGACACAGAGTATCCACGGAGTAGGGAGCCAATCGATTAGGGTTGTGTCTAGGGTACATCTGGATGTATGCCTAAGTCTACCATTTGATAGTCATTGGGATCATCTCACTCTGATTATACTAGTATTAATGCAGAGAAATCATTAGGGAAGCATATGCACTCTATCATGTTTACCTTGTCACACTTACCTTTTATAGCGTTACCTTTCTTATTCATCTTATATGTCTGTCATGCTACTTTTATTTATTTACTTGCTAAAAGAAACTTGACTCACCAGACTTTATGTTTGACCCTTTTTGTTTCCTCTTCTCTCTTCCATTCCCTCCCTCATCCCCCCAGGTTCTCAAGGTGGGAATACTCAGGCTTAGTCAGGTGACGGTTATCATTTTGCTAGGAGCTGCTTTTGAAGTATGGCTCAAGTTCTCTTCTTTATTACTATAGCTTTGTTTCTTTTAGGGGAATTATGCTTTTTATGTATTTTTGTACTATGATGGTACAAGACAGAAGTTTTATGTTATTGTAATGGTTTTTATGTAGTTCCAGACTTGTGATATTTTGGACCACGATGTTATGAATTATGTTTCAAATAAAATTTTAAATTCCGTTGTTATTTTTTATATCTGTCTTGTAATATTTTGTGTCAGTTTACCTGTAACACTTCACAAAAACTTAATGCATTCTCTTAATGAGTGACTTTAATGGACGTGGGGTGTCACACTTAGTATCAGAGTTGAAGGTTACCTGATTAGATAAAAGTTTTTGAAAATTATTTTCGGAAAGGTTTTAAAGAAAGCATTTTTCAAAAAGAAAAGTATGTTTTGAAAACATATTCCCCAAAGCCATATGTAATATCCTTTGATCCTTTGTCTAAATTCTTTCCTTTTCGTTTCAACATGTCTGGGGAACCTAATATCCCTGAGGGTGTTACGATACCAAGCAGGTTCCTAGGTTTCTTGAGGCTACGGCGCCTGCCGGAGGTCAAGCTAACGTTCCCCCTCCTGCTGCACCCCTCGTTCCTCCTCCTCCTCCTCCTCCTCCAAGAGCAGATAATTTCGCTAAGATCTGCAAAGATTTCTGTACCATAGGAGGGAATTCATTCCATGGAACCGAAACATTCATAGGTGCAAGGAATTGGCTCAAGGAGACCGAGGACTTGTTCGTAATATTTGAAGTGGAAGATCGAAGGAAGATTCAGTTAGCTGCCTGGCTACTAAAAGATGAAGCTTCTTTCTGGTGGGAAGTTACCCAAGCTGGACGTCCGGTGGAGACATAGGATGATTTTAGGACGAAGTTTGAAATGAAGTTTTCTTCTTAAACTGAGAAAAGCATGCAAATGGAGAGGTTCTTGGCACTCAAACAAGGAAACATGAATGTTAAAGAATATGTGAACAAATTCAACCAACTGGCGGGATTTGGATTAGAGCTGGTAGACACTCCGCATAAGAAAGCTTTGCGGTTTGTTAAAGGACTAAATGAACCCCTTTATGGGTTAGCTATGTCCCATATTCCAATGGGAGCTGCTTTCGAAAGGCTTGTTGATATGGCCTTGATACATGAGGAAGACAAAGGAGGGAAGAAGGAAGTTAAAGTTGAGGGAACAACGCAGAACAAGAAGTTATGACCCAAGAAAGGATAACAATAGCCACGACAAAACAAAGGCGGAAAGAATGACAAGGCTAAGGATAAGAGGAAGTGTCACAGTTGTGGACGAGAGGGTCATTTGTTCAAAGACTGTAAGAGAAGGAAGAATACTTGCTTCAATTGTGGAGAGGTCGGACACTTTGCTATTGAATGCCCGAAAAAACAGGGACCACAGGGACAAAGTCAAAGGGCAGGAGATTCTGGAGGCAGGTGCATGTTCTCGCGACCAGTGCTCCGGATAAAGGTAGAAAAATTTCCGTGGATGGTTTGATTTCTCTTTCCAGTCATCCTATTAGAACTCTTTTTGATTCTGGCGCTTCACATTCATTTATATCTAGTTCCGTGGTTGAATCTCTACACTTAAATCTACTATAGTAGTGGATCTCGTTGTTTTCTTAAACCCCATTGGTGGTTCGGCTCATTTATCCATGATTTGTCAGGGTTTGAGAATATCTCTGTTAGGTGTCGAGTTCGAATGCGATGCGTATGCGCTCTGTTTTATGGGCTGTGGGTTGATTCTAGGGATGGATTGGCTAACCATGTATGGTGCCATTCTGGATTATGAGAGGAGGGTCGTTAGGCTTTTGACTTGTCATAGGAAGACCCTCGTGATTTCTTGTGACCCACAAGGGTTTGTCGTGCTTAGTTTCCTAGATTCTCTTGATGCATCTATCGATGATTTGCGATCGGTACCAGTAGTCTGTGAATATTCTGATGTCTTTGATGAGGTTCGGGGTTTACCCCCAAGGCACGAGCATGATTTTCACATATATTTAGTGGATAATTCGCATATATTTACTGGATAATGCAAAGCTAGTTGCATTGCATGTGCACCATATGACCCTAAGAGAAAGGAAGGAGCTTAGCAAGCAGGTAGGGGAGCTACTTGAAAAAGGGTTTATTAGGCGAAGCATATCTGAATGGGTTGCTCCAGTGGTATTCACAACTAAGGCGGATGGTTCGCTTCTCTTGTGTGTGGACTATAGGGAGTTGAATAGACTCACTAAGAAGAATAGGCACCCACTTCCATGGATAAATGACTTGTTCGACCAGCTTAATGGTGCCTCGGTATTTTTTCAGTTATACTTGGCCATGGGGTTTCATCAGTTGAGGGAGGCTGAGGACAATATAGATAAGACCGCTTTTAGGAATACAGATGGTTTCTTTGAATGGCCTGTAATACCTTTTGGGTTGGCGAATGCACCTGCCTATTACGTTGATCAGATGAGTAGTGTGTTTCAGGAGTTTCTAAATAAATTTGTCGTGGTCTTTTTTGATGATTTCTTGATCTTCTCAAAGAGCAAAGAAGAGCATGCCCAACATTTGAGGGAAGTTTTGAAAACCCTCCATGCACATCTGCTTAAGGAAAAGTTCTCTAAATGCCATTTTTGAGAAAAGAGGTGAGATTCCTAGGGCATGTGGTTTCTAAAGAAGGAATAGCAATAGATCCCGCAAAGGTGGTTGCAGTTCAGGATTGGCAGATTCCAAAGAATGCAATGGAGGTGAGAAGCTTTTTGGGGTTAGCAGGCTATTATAGGAAGTTCATTAAGGACTTCGCAAAGACATCAGCCCCACTCACCAAGATGACGAAGAAGAACTTGGCGTTATAATAGGATATAGATTGTGATGCGGCTTTCCAATGACTGAAGAGGGCTCTGACAACAGCCCCAGTCTTGACCTTTCCCGATGGGAACAAAGTGTTTACAGTATACAATGACGCATGTGGTAAAGGGCTTAGTGCGGTTCTGATGCAAGAGGGAATGGTATTGTGTTATGAAGGAAGACAGCTAAGAGTTCACGAGAAGAACTACCCTACCCACGATTTAAAGCTAGATGCCATAGTATTCGCGCATAAGATGTAGCGTCATTATTTGCTTGGAGAGAAGTTCGAGTTGTACACTGATCAAAAATCTCTCAAGCACTTGTTTTTCGCAAAAGGATCTTAATCCAAGGTAGCAAAGATGGATGGAGTTCTTAGTATTGGCAAAGGTAATGTAGTGGCAGACACATGGTGTAGACAGAGGATGGCCTTAAGTCCTTTGTTTGTAGAAAGGAAAAGCTTGGAGTTTATATCAACTTTTGATTTTAAATCCTCCAACCAGCTTTTGCCTGGTTTGTTTGCATCGCTAGAGTTACGAGCTACTCTTATGGATCAGATAGGAGCTTCACAGCGAAATGATCCACATATTTTAGACATCTTGGATAATCTCAGTAAAAGGGAGACTTCTAGTCACCTCAGTAGATACTCCACCAGACGATAAAGGGTGGTTGCAACGAGATGGAAGGATCTATGTTCCCCGAATTGGAAGCTTTATAAAGACAGTACTAAAAGAAGCCCATCATTCTAAGATGACTATTCATCCAGGTGGCTATAAGATGTATAGGTATATGAAGCAGGTTTTCTTTTGGGCTGGGATGAAGAGAGATGTGGCGGAGTTTGTTTCTCAATGTTTGTTCTACCAGCAAGTTAAAGCTGAGAAAAAGAAGCCCAGTGGTCTACTTCATCCTTTGGAGGTTCCGCAGTGGAAATGGGAGAGCGTCTCCATGGATTTCATGGATGGTTTGCCTAGATAAAAGAAAGGCAACACCAGAATTTGGGTTGAAGTGGATAGACTTACAAAGAGCGCTCATTTCATTCCAGCTAAGAGGAAGAGGACGGCAGCATGGTTTGCAGCAGTTTATGTCCGAGAGATAGTCCGTCTTCATGGGGCACCTTCCAGTATCGTAAGCGATCGTGACCCCATCTTTACCAGTGAATTTTGGAAGAGCTTGCAAGAAGTATTAGGTACACAGTTACGTTTAAGCACCACTTATCATCCTCAGACCGATGGACAAACGAAGAGGGTGAACAAAGTTCTAGAGAATCTTTTGAGGCTGTGTATTCTAGACTTCGTAGGTACTTGGGAAGAGCATCTTACTTTAGTGGAGTTCGCCTCCAACAACAGTTACCAAGCATTGGCATGGCACCTTTTGAAGCCTTATACGGACGACCCTGTAGATCACTGACTTGTTGGTGGGAATTTACAGAAAGACTATTACTTGGACCAGATATGGTTAGAGAAACATCCTAGAAGATTGGTCATATTAGACGATGAATAATGACTGCTCAAGATAGACAGAAATTTTACGCAGATAAGAGAAGGACTGACATTGAATTTGAAGTAGGAGACATAGTTTTCATTAAAGTGTCACCTTTGAGGAATGTAGTTCGGTTTGGGTCTATAGGGAAATGGCACCAAGATTTGTAGGGCATTTCCCATAGCAGAAAGGATTGGCTAAATGGCCTACAGAGTAAAGTTACCCAAGAGATTATCCGACATTCATGATGTTTTCCATGTTTCTCATTTGCGAAAGTGCTTACATGATACCGTAGAAGTTGTTCAGCCGGGCATATTAGAGGAAGTGGAAGTGGAACAGGAGGCGACAATTTGACGAGTTCCTACTCGTATTCTTGGATCTGAAGTTAAGAAGCTACACAATAAAGAAATCAAGTTGATGAAGGTTCAATGGGGGGATAAACTAGAGGATGCGACTTGGAAGACCGAAGGCAAGATTCGTGTTTCGTACCCTTTTCTTTTCAAGGGTATGTTCTTAACTCCTTTTTCCAAAACTTTTATTTATGCTTGTTTCTATCATTTAAGTATGTCCTATCGATCGAATATTTGACCTTTAGGTAGGAATCCAATGGATGTAAGCATGTGTTTGAGACATGTTATGTTTGATGGATGCAAGTGATTGCTAGTGGTTGCTTGTGGATGCATATACACATGCATTAAGCACTAGATCGGCTCAATCACTCTCATACTGCATATGGATGTGCATGCATTTTCCTTCTTTTAGTGGATGAAAATGGATGTATCTTCATATGGATGTTGCATTTGGACGGATGATTGTGCACCCATATAGAAATTACATGACATAATAGAATTGTTGCATACATGTTGGATTCATGACATTAACATACATTGCATTGAGGAGGTCGAATGAATCAGTAGACCGCCTGATCTTCACTTTAGTATTGGGACATATACACACACATTTGCATATGTTCATTTAAGCATTAGTAGTCTTAAAGGGCAATGGATGCCTGTGATTGATGGATGAGTAGATGGATGTTGGATGGTAGGATGAACATTCTTCTTAACTTGAAGATTTCATGGACGAAATCCTTTGAGTAGGGGAGAATGTAATACCCTGTAATTTTATTAACATTAAAAGAGGATAAATTAAATAATAATTGATTTAATATACAGAATTAAGGGAAATGGACTTTACCATTGCGTCCATCTCAAAATTCTGGTTAAGATAGACATTTTGTTTGCATAAAACGGACATCATACGAAGAAGTTATAAGGGTTTGAAGTTTGAATACGTGTAGAAGAATTATATATATATATATATACATATATATATATATATATACATAGTAAATCAGAAAACAGTTCAAAATTTGAAATTTAAGTGAGCGGCAAAAATCCCGCCTAGGGGTGTCAACCCCTCAAGGGGTGTCGACCCCTCAAGGGGGTGTCGACCCCTGGGTCGACCCCCTTAAGGCTGATGTGGCTAAGTCGGTTCTGGAGGCTGGAAGCTATATATACGGCCTCATTTCTCTTGTTTTCTCACACTGAAATCAATGGAGGCCTAAATGTTGTTGGTGCCAGGACTGGATAAAATCTCTTTCTTCTTCTACAATCAAAGTTTAGAGATTCAAGTGTAGATCTGTAATTCAACCTCTGCTTTTCTCCTTCTATTGTTCTAATCTGAAAAACATGAGATTTAAGTTGCTTTTAGATTTAAATAATTAAAAGTAAAACATGATATGACTGTAATTTGGATCTATCCCTCTGACTGAATCATATCGGATCTATTGTAATTTGTGAATCCATGATATTCTGAATTAACTATGACTTTGATCTTAATCTTTATCTTGTCAGATCCACTTTTGATTATGGATCTTATGATGGCCCGCCCCGCACCAGCCGACATTTCCAATGAAAGTGTGTTGTGCCAATGCCCGACTAGCATGGGACGGTCGCCAAAGAAAGGAAAAGAAGGGGATTTGAACTAACTAGGAACCTGTACACAGCGCATGGGATAAAATATAATAACAACATAACTTTGACATAAAACAGGCGAGACAGTGCATAAGCTGAAAACTAAACCATCATAGCAGCGGAAATCCAATTACAGCTTATGTTCCACATCATCATGATTACAACTTTTCAAACTGTCTCTAAAGCAAAGTAAAGGAAAAGTGCACTACTAATGCCCAAAGTAGTGACCAGCGGCGACACAAGGAGAATATATATAGAGGATAATACGTGTAAGCCTCCTGCTCGTCTCCGGACAGCTACTCGTGCACAACCAGCTAACCTATCTCTAGTCTGCGAATTTAAGAGAACCCAGAGTAATAAGAAGAGACATAAAACTTTGGGTCAAACAAAAGTATGGTATGAGCGATAAGCAACAAAACTGAACAATAACAGGTATAATCCAATCATACCTGAACCTAGACCCACAACCAAAGAGTTAGCACAACAGGATGTACAATACTCTAAGGTGACACTAGCATAAGGTGTAAAGATAATGGGGGAGGGGGTGTGCATGTCATAGTGATGGCAAACAATCAAGCATAGCAATCAACTCACATCTCTCACTCAATGCGTAAAGTATACGATATCTACCATTTTGGTCACCCAATTCCTTGCTACGATCACTCTGCCCCATGGAGTCATAATGGCTCCACCGCACTCATCCATAGCCTATATCCTTCTCACAGTGGTGAGTCAAAGCTATAGACATCGATAACCCTTTTGAACACGTCCTGCAGCAAAGTCCAACTTATGAAGTTAACTCGTTGGTTCCCAACCGGCTCCTGAGTTCTACTTCTTATTTGGACTACCTTTGCATCTCGGGTTTTGGTCTCCTCCGGACCAGTTCGGAAAACAGCTCCATTCGGTTTGGTTTTGTCCTCCTGAAGTAGTACGGTTCGTGATCATCATTATTGGGTCGGGTCGGCTTCCCCATCCAGGTCGGTTTATGAGCTCCAATCCGAGTAGTGGAGATGGGTTCGGTTTGTGCACTCCTTCTTCTGGCGGCTCGGTCTGGGATATAGGCTCCGGGTCGGGATCTCCAGCTCGTGGCATCAGCTCGCGGATGCTGTGTGGTTCGGGTTCGAAGAAGCAGATCGCTCGTGATAGGATGTGCCTCACAGGCGGTTCGGGTCGAGATTCCATCACAAGTTCGTGAAACGTGCTTCGCGAGTGGGGGAGGGCGATCCAATCCAATCCAAATTCCTGCAACTTTTCCAGCGAGCTATTTACGCCATACGTCGGCGTTTTTGACCAATCTAACTTTTCTATGCAATCACAAATCATTCCGAACAGTAATAACGACATGTTTAATCAACCATAAACACCAAAGCAACAATTAAACATGTTAGTATGGATCAAACATACACCAAACCCATGTTTTCCCCTTAATACCCTTAATCATGATTTGGCCATACAACTAGCAAAACATATCCAAATTAGCCTAATTTTTTATCAGAGCCCTAAAATAATATTTTAGAATTTTACAAATTTTTCCCGATTTTTCTGAGCCATAATTTCGCTAATTATCACTAATCACCCATAATTAGCCATAATTAGTGAAAAACAATGCAAATCACTCGCCTTGGCCACAAATTAATCTTATATCTAAACTTTGCTACTGTTAAACATTGATTTCCAATGCTTAGCAATAGCTCCAACTCTGATTTTCCACTATACTTCCTTGATTTGGTGTAGATTAAGCTAATGCGCAATTAAACGGTGATTTGGAATGAATTTAGAAAGTGGAGGCCATTGTTAGGGTTGAAGAGAGGTAAGTGGCGGCTGGAAAATGACAAAGAAAAGGTTTCTCTAATCCTAATCAGCCTTCATATAGCTCTAATCCCGAAATCCCCTAATGGGCCTAGCTGTTAATCACCCGGTTAAGCCCAATTATACTATTTTTTACTTTCTAAACCTTAATTCAGTCATATCTCCCAAACGGTAAGATCCGTTTGACAAGTGTGACCACTCTACGGAAAGGTAAACCATCATCTGGATCTAATGGAAGTGGTTTCAGGTTGAAACTCCTTACCAATCAAAAGTTGTAGGTGAAACAAATTCGCCAGGAGCAAAACGGTCATTTTAAAATCGGCAAAAACCGTGAATATGGGAAATGACCCCAATAGTCGTTCCCCAAAGTTACACGACCATATGGCCTCATATGAAAAAGAAATAAATATTCTACGGTCCTTCGATACGTAGAATTATGCGGATCGATACACTCTCCTCCCCTTAAGAAATTTCGCCTCCGAAATTCCTTAACTAAAAACATACAAAGGTTCCCACATACCTATCAATTATTTGCAATCAATCAATCATAAATAACAAACACAACAAGCCTATCATAGCATGTTGTTCACTAACATGGGAAGAAACTTTCACTATTAAAAATCTTACCAGGCAGAGAGTTCTAAATACAACTTTCTTATGCTCTCCTATGTTTTCCAAGTATAGTCTTTCTCATTCCCACCCCACTGGACTTTGACTAGTTTCACCATCTTCCTTCGAAGTTGTTTCGTATCGTGTCCGACAATACGAATCGTCTTGTGGTTCCCAATCATCTCGGGTTCTACCTCGATAACGTCCAACTGATTTGGTGAAATAGTCACATTAGGGTCGTGCATAAACTTCTTACCTGGGAAACATGAAATACGTTTTGAACTCCTGACATCTTATATGAAGTTTCTCTTATTACTTCTGGTCCAAGCACAAATTTCTCACCGGTTTCCAATTAACATGATGGTGAGTTGTACGGTCTTCCGTACAAAACCTCAAATGGAGTCATACTAATACTGGACTGATAACTATTATCATATGCAGGCTCAACTAGTTGCAAATGGTCATCCCATGACCCACCAAAATCTAATATACAAGCCCTCAAGAGATCCGCTAACACATGATTCACCCAAATACTATCATGATCCAATCTAGTCTTTGGTAAACCGTTAATGAAATCCATTGAGACTTGATCCCATTTCCATTTGAGAATTTCCAACGGTTGTAACAAACCACTAGGCTCCTTTTGCTCAGCTTTAACTAGTTGGCAATTCATGCACTTGGATATAAACTTCCCAACATCTCTTCCCAGTAGTAGGTCTGCTTCATGTCTCGATACCTTTTGTTACCACCGGGGTGCATAGTCAGTTTTGAGTGATAACGTTATCTAAGAACTTCATCACTCAATCCATCAACGTTGGGTACAACTAGTCTCCAATTTTTTCGAAACCATCTTCCCCGATCAAGTCCATACTTGTTCATTTTCTCACTGTCGATGCCCGTCTCTACCTTGGAGATGATTTCCAATAGATTAGGATCGTCCCTCTGACTGGAACCAATCCGCTCAATCAAAGTCGGTCTGATCGACTAACTTGCTAACATTTCTGGATCCAATCCATACTTACGTCTGAGATCATATCCCACAATATACTCCAGTTGCTTCCATTCAAGAAAAATAGCATCTAAACTGTCATGTATCTTATTCAATGCCTCAACTATCGCACCTAGTCCGGTAGCACAAGCATCCATGTATGCCATCATCTCTTCATTCTCTATTACCAGAATTCCACAGGTGACAGTCTACTCAAGGGAACAAAAATAGGAACAAACATAGCAACCATAGCATTCCATCAAACATTTCCTATTTATCACCTGCTAAAGCCATACATACGTCGATACTTACATGACTGGTCCAACCAATCCCAAAGGCCAATGGAAGCCCCGCCTCCATACGGACTACCGTACGTCCAACGTACGTTTATCCTCCAAGGATAACTAGATCACGTCCAATGGATCCAAGGTAACGGGAGTCCCCAGATACCCCTTCTTCGAGTCTGCCTAGAACACTCTTAAGTATCAACTATTTCTTGGTACTCTCATCAGAAGAGCTACCCACATACTCAGACCCAGTCTCGAGTATCCATTACTGACAAATCTCAATTCCAACATGAGTCGTCTCTTTATTCGCTGCATCTCCACGATCAACGAGCCACCATTTTTCTTTTACAAGTTCAAGTCTAACTTGAGTCCTCCTAACCTTCATTGCATCTTCACGATCAACGAGCACATCTTATCCCTTCGAAGGTCTACCATTATTGAACCAAAGAGAACATCAACATAGGGTCCTATACAATCCATTACCTTGCAGCTTCCTCAAGTCCCACTCGAGTCGTCTCCTAGCCCTATCAAATCCAACTTGGGGCAGTCCATACCATTGAACAGTCTTATCATGCCACGGCTGCACATCACTCCTCGAGTAAGCCGAGATATCATTCAATGGAAATCACAAAAACTTCTTACATCTCACGCAAACCATCCTAGTCAAACTCGACATTCCCTAAGCACAAGTCCCAAAGGCCTAAACCAATATCAGACAAGCACTCAAGGAACATCTCCTCTGAATTCAGACAATCTACGTGAGATGATATTAGCAAAACAACTAAGCAATCACAAGCAAACATACATCCATAACTCGATAAGACCGCATTACGACAAATCATGCAAAGGCTGGTCGAACCACCTATCGGGTTCGTCACAACTAAAGGTCTATTGACTATCTCAGGTTCTAATCCCAACTTATCTACCAGGTCACTAAATATGAAGGAATGGGATGCCTCACTATCAACAAAACTAGAACAGAAACATCATAAAACGAAAGCATACCTCGAACAATGTCGCCCTTTCCCTTCTCCGTCGCAGTTGGGCATTCGACGAAGAAGGAACATCATTGATAACATATGCTTTCAGAATCTTCTTCTCTTTAGGGGGTTGCGGGAAATTATCCTTGTGATGTCCCACTTGGCCGCAATTAAAGCACTTCCTTTTCCCAGGCTTTTCCAGACAATCTCTGGCATAGTGGCCCTTCTTGCCATAACTAAAGCACTCGCCATCATTCTTATTCTTCTTATTCTGACCATCCTTGGTTTGGTTATGCTTCCTCTTGTTCTGAGAATTCTTCTTGCCTTCACCGCTTGCTTGCAACTTTGGCTCCTCTGCAGATATAACAGAAACCTCGGCCTTTGACTCAGGGTAAAGGCTCTCTGATCTCAATGCTTTCCCCATAAAAGATTCAAAAGTCTCATCGATGTGGTTTATAAGTCTTTTCCCCAAGTACCCATCTAGGTCGGTTATGAACTTATCGTTCTTCTTCTCGACAGTATCAATAAGAGATAGTCCATACTTCGACAAAGTGTCGAACTTGGCAATATATTCCGAGACTGCCCTACTATTCTGCTTAAGATCCAATAACTTCCTAAACAACTCTGATTTCTGAGCAGCTGGGATAAACTTATCGCTGAATCGGGCCTTGAACTGCTCCTAAGTAACTTGATCCTCAGGGGTAGCTGCCTTAATAGCATTCCACTAATTCATAGCCCGTCCTTGCATCTGATGGGATGCTAGCTTTCTCTTCATTCCATCATCGATTCCTAAGTCCTCCAAGATACGCTCACAACTATCAAGCCAATCCTGAACTTCTGTAGTCGATTCCATTCCATGGAACGACTTCCCACCAAGACTAGTGTAGTCCTTACAGATCTTGGCGAAATCCTCCCTAGGCGCCTGCACCGCTGCACCATCACCATTTGCAGCATTAGGAGCGGCCCTACAAACAACCCTAAGCATCTCTCTCATGAAATCAGTGAAAATCGTCCTCATATCAAGAGCGTTCCTATTATTGGCTCCTGAACCAGTATTCCTCGTATGTCGGCTCATCGTTCAATCTGTAAGGAGAAAACGATTAACCATCCCTTCAGTGGTTCTAGTGTAGTGCAACTTCATCCTTAGATATACTAATAGTATATATATAGCTTTTGAAAACCAAAATATCACAAATACGCTCTCTCATATACGTATTGTCTCTCCCTGGTGTCTTTCCCTAGGTTAACTACGCAACCTAGACCTCTGATACCAAGTGTGACAGCCCGCCCCGCACCAACCGACATTTCCAATGAAAGTGCGTTGTGCCAATGCCAGACTAGCACGGGACGGTCGCCAAAGAAAGGAAAAGAAGGGGATTTAAACTAACTAGGAACCTATAGAATGTCTTATAGCGCATGGGATAAAATATAATAGTAACATAACTTTGACATAAAAAAGGTGAGACAGTGCATAAGCTGAAAACTAAACCATCATAGCAGCGAAAATCAAATTACAGCTTATGTTCCACATCATCATTATTACAACTTTTCAAACTGTCTCGAAAGTAAAGTAAAGGAAAAGCGCACTACTAGTGCCCAAAGTTGTGACCAACAGCGACACAGGGTGAATAGATATAGAGGATAATACGTGCAAGCCTCTTGCTCGTCTCCGGACAACTACTCGTGCACAACCAGCTAACCTGTCTCTAGTCTGCCCGTTTAAGAGCACCCAGAGTAATAAGAAGAGACATAAAACTCTGGGTCAGACAAAAGTCTGGTATGAGCGATAAGCAACAAAACAGAACAATAGCAGGTATAATCCAATCATACTTGAACCTGGACGTGCAACCAACGAGTTAGCACAACAGGATGTACAATACTCTAAGATGACACTAGCATAAGGTGTAAAGATAACGAGGGAGGGGGTGTGCATGTCATAGTAATGGCAAACAATCAAGCATAGCAATCATCCTCACATCTCTCACTCAGTGCGTGAAGTATACGATATCTACCACTTTGGTCACCCAATTCCTTGCAATGATCACTCTGCCCCATGGAGTGATAACAGCTCCACTGCACTGATCCATAGCCAATATCCGTCTCCAAGTGGTGAGTCAAAGCTATATACATCAATAACCCCTTTGGACACGTCCCACAACAAAGTTTAACTTATGAAGTTAACTCGTTGGTTCCCAACCGGATCCTGAATTCTGCTTCCTATTTGGACTACCTCTGCATCTCGGGTTTTGGTCTCCTATGGATCGGTTTGGAAAACAACTCCATTCGGTTTGGTTCTATCCTCCTGAAGTAGTACGGTTCGTGATCATCACTATCGGGTTGGGTTGGCTTCCCCATCCAGGTCGGTTCGTGAGCTCCAGTCCGAGTAATGGAGATGGGTTCGGTTCGTGCACTCCTTCTTCTGGCGGTTCGGTTCGGGGTATAGGCTCTAGGTCGGGTTGAGATCTCCAGCTCGTGGCATAAGATCGTGGATGTTGTGTGGTTCAGGTTCGAAGCAGCAGATCTTCTCGTGATGGGGTGTGCCTCACAGGCAGTTCGGGTCGGGCTTCCATCACCGGTTTGTGATACGTGCTTCGCGAGAGGGGAAGGGCGATCCGATCCGATCCAAATTCCTGCAACTTTTCCAGCGAGCTATTTACGCCATACGATGGCGTTTTTGACCAATATATCTTTTCTATGCAATCAAAAATCATTCCAAACAGTAATAACAACATGTATAATCAACCATAAACACCAAATCAACAATTAAACATGTTAGTATGGATCAAACATACCCAAAACCCATGTTTTCCCCTTAATACCCTTAATCATGATTTGGCCATACGATTAGCAAAACATATCCAAATTTTTATCAGAACGCTAAAATAATATTTTAGAATTTTCCAAATTTTTCTGAGCCATAATTTCGCTAATTATCAATAATCACCCTTAATTAGCCGTAATTAGTGAAAAACAATGTAAATCACTCACCTTGGCCACAAATTATTCTTAGATCTGAACTTTTCTACTGTTATATGTCGAATTCCAATGCTTAGCAGCAGCTCCAACTCTGATTTGCCACTGGACTTCTTTGATTTGGTGTAGATTAAGCTAATACGCAATTAAATGGTGATTTGGGATGAATTTAGAAAGTGGAGGCCATTGTTAGGGTTGAAGAGATGTAAGTGGCAGCTAGAAAATGACAAAGAAAAGGTTTCTCTAACCGTAATCAGCCCTTATACAGCTTTAATCCCGAAATCCTCCAATGGACCTAGCTGCTAATCACCCGTTTATGCCCAGTTAAGTTGTTTTTCACTTTCTAAACCTAAATTCAGCCATATCTCCCAAACAGTAAGTCCGTTTGACAAGTGTGACCACTCTACGGAAAGGTAAACCATCATACGGATCTAATAGAATTGGTTTCAGGTCAAAACTCCTTACCAATCAAAAGTTATAGGCGAAACAAGATTCACAAGGGGTAAAGTGATCATTTAAAAATCGGCAAAAATCGTGAATATGGGAAATGACCCCTAGTCGTTCCCCAAAGTTACACGACCATGCGACCTTGTATGAAAAAGAAATAAATATTCTACGGTCCTTCGATACATAGAATTATGCGGGTCGTTACAGATCTAATATACTATTTAGATCACCTCGTACTATCAAGTTGTGATTAATCTAGATCTGTCATTAGTTGGACATCTAAATCCTTATTTAGATCTAATCATGCCTATTATGACATCCCTACTATGTTAGAACCAGTTTTATTATCACAAGTTCACCGATCTGTTCTTATATGCCCACCTTATCATTATGCCATCATATGCTTATGTCAATTTTGTTAGAATAGTCATTTCTGTCATCTTCCCTGCACCCTTTCCCTTTTATATTATATAGCCAGGCTATTCTCGAGCCTAGGCATGCTTCTAAAATTATGCGAATGCATTAGTTTGGGAACGAGGGGAAAAATGTTAAATTTTGACATAACCTGAAAAAAGGGAAATTTGGCATAACTTGAATGATGTTTATAAACATGAATTTGGACATATAATTCATTATAAACATATTTGGGGAAAAGGGACATGAAGCTTATAACGACATAGGTAAAATTGGCTAATAATGGAATGTCTAGGATTACTGTAATTAGAAACTGTAACTATGCCTAGACTCGAGGATAGATTACACTTGTGGTGGAAGTCTGTCCGGAACCGCCCGGCATATCCAACGACCAAAAGTGGTGAATCTAATGTGAGAGGCCTAGGTGCACAAATATGAGACGTGCTAAGACACGAGGTTAAGCCCGATTTGTGGAATAAGTCTGCCTGGACCCGCTCGACATGTCCAACATCCATAAATGGCAGGCTTAATATAGGAGGTCTAGCATACTATAACCATAAATGAAAATATGGTAATAAACCTTGAATACTTAACCTAGTTAAATCCACAGGGATTATATGAACATAAACTTAAATTGGGGTTAAGTAAATTTGGTTGAGCAATGGATGGGTTAAGTAAATTTGAGGGGGTGGGTAATATTTACATATAGGCCCACAAACTAAACCTGATAGGATAATGTAATTAAAGACACCAAGTGTTAAGCATATCCTGTGGAAATGATGGAGTTATGTAATTATAAATACCTTTTTTTAGGGTAAGCATAACTTATAGAACTGATAGGGTTATTTAATTGAATACGCCTAGTGGTATACATAACCAATGGAAATCCTAGTGGGGATGCAAGACAAGGGGGAGCTTGTATCATATTGTGTGGGACTCATTTCAGTATGTAACCCTTGATAGGTATCAAACAAGTACTCTGAACTAGGTCGGAGTTGGGGCACGCTTACTAGATGATTGTAAGAGAACCAAACGAGGAGGATGGTGTGGGCAGCGCAAACCGACTGGGGACATGTGCATGCATGGGCCAGGCAGAGGGGGCTAACATGACCGTGACACCAGTAGGTATGGCTGTGCACATCCGCGAAGGGTTTCCACTTTAGGAAGTGATACCTACTACTGTGGGGACGACACAGAGTATGTACAGTGTAGGAAACCGATCGATTAGGGTACTAGTTAGGGTACATCTGGACGTATGCCTAAGTCTAACATTTGATAGTTGTTGGGATCATCTCATTCTGGTTATACTAGTATTAGTGCAGAGTAATCATTAGGGAAGCATATATACTCTATCATGTTTACCTTGTCACACTTACCTTTTATAGCGTTACCTTTCTTATTCATCTTATATGTCTGTCATGCTACTTTTATTTATTTACTTGCTAAAAGTAACTAGACTCACCAGACTTTATGTTTGACCCTTTTTGTTTCCTCTTCTCTCTTCCGTTCCACCCCCCCTAAGATTCTTACGGTGAGAATACTCAGGCTTAGTCAGGACACGATTGTCATCTTGCCAGGAGCTGCTTTTGAAGTATGGCAATACTTTCTTCTTTACTACTATGGCTTTGTCTCTTTTTGGGGAATTATGCTTTTTATGTATTTCTGTACTCTGATGGTACAAGACAGAAGTTTTATGTTATTGTAATGTTTTTTTTGTAGTTCCAAACTTGTGATATTCTGGACCACGATGTTATGAATTATGTTTTAAATAAAATTTTAAATTCCGCTATTATCTTTTATATCTATCTTATAATATTATGTTTCTGTTTACCAATAACTCTTTATGAAACTTAATGCATTCTTAATGAGTGACATTAACGGACATGGTGTGTCACTAAGAACAACTTATGAGTCGAGTCTCAGACAATGAAAACAAAATCTCTGTAGTTTTTTCACTATGCCAGGAGTCGTTTCGATATACGATTTTATCTGCTTCCTATTTTATTTATCATCCCTAATCTGGAAGTCACCCTTTCTTCTCCTTGGGTAGCACCTCCTGAGACGAAGTGAAAGGTCGATCAATTTTCTTTAGTTATTCAGTTAAACCAATGATTCGTTATTGGACTAGATAGCAACAATCGTTTCATTGGACATGCATATTTTTTCTTTTCCGATGGATTTCGGTGGTTTCATTAATGGAAATTCTTTGATAATGATGAATGGAAAAAAGAGAAAATCCTTTAGCTAGAATTGTAACTGTGCTTAGACACGAGGTTAGATGACACTTGTGGTAGAAGTCTGCTCGGAACTGCCCGGCATATCCAGCATCCACTAGTGGTAAATCTAATGGGAGGGGTCTAAGTGCATAAATAAACATGTAGTGGTGCTAAGACACGAGGTTAAGTCAACTTATGGTAGAAGTCTGCCCGGAATCGCCCGACAAATCCAGCATCCACAAGTGTTAGCTTAATGTGAGAGGTCTAGTGCACAAATATATATATATATATATATAAATAAATAAATAGAAGGACTGGTAAACAATATTAATTGTAATTAATGGAAATAAATGGAATTGAATAGAAGATACGATATTACAAGGAAGGGAATGAATGGGGAATGATAATAATATATTACAAATTAATTACATTATTGAGAATGTTGTATAATAGGTAGAATTGTCCTAGGAAAAAGTTGTACTTAACTATAAATTAAGTAATCTGCAAAATTGGAAATCTGAAATCTGCCGATAAGAATAACATGTTAAGGCTTGTCCTAGTGACAAGAGGAAATTATAACATAGGTTATAATAAATGGAAAGGAGACTTATTAGTGAACCTTAGTTAAGAGAACTAAGTTAATAAGTGAACAACGATAAGTTGTAGTGACAGTGTAAGATGGAATTATGATTAAATAAGAAAGAATGAGGCAAACTTATGAAATGAAATACGTTATATTTAATCATAAATAATGACTAACATGTTAAATAGAAAACATGTGAATTGAGATATCTTAATTACATATTAAGTTGAACATGTTATTGTAACTTTGAAACCAACAAGAATATAAAGGGATTGTGGATTACAGATATTGGATCACAATCTAGAGAATAACACATTATGGGCTTATTAATGGGCTTAAATGGGTTAAGTTATAAGACCGAATTTAATTAGCAAGAGGAACTTGGTAACTTGAAAAAGAAGACAATGTGAATGGGAATAGCCAAGTTAAATGGAAACCTGACGAGGTAAAGCAAGCGCATAAAAGAATGTTTAGACATAGGATTTAATAACATATTAAAATGAGGCGCTTGGACTAGTCCGCACGTTTGAGGGTGAATAACCCAACGGGGTAGATCATCGTGGTGTCATAAGACACGAGAGGAGCGCACATTCATCTGATTATTTTGTCGGCTCCGAAGGACATGAAGGGGAAGTACGCGACTTCCTGAGATACGTAAGGTGATCCTGGTAGTCCTCTGTGCGATGGCAGATGTTTAGGCTGTGCTCGCAGAGGTTGGGTCTGTGCGTTACTACCATGTGGGTGGACCTTGACTTCAAAAGTAGCCTTGCAGCTAGAATGCTATAACGAGGTGACACTAGGGTGATTCGGTGGTCGCCTCAACGGGGAGGCAGAGGTCAGGACCAACAAGGATAGTTGATTGTTGGGTACCCGTCATCGGCAGCTAGGGGATGCGAAATGACTAGACCTAAACCCACTAGGCCATTCACCTTTCACTATCGAGGTATGGTGGTTAAGGGGAGACGCCAATTGGATGTTTAGATCGTTTGTTAGGGGAAAGTCTCTTAGCCCTTGTAGTCTTTACTAGTTGAGGTTGGGGCCGAGGTGGGGCCATAGCCACCATGAAAAAAAATAGACCCGACGGATATCTGTATTTTGAGGCCCTTAAAGGCGGGCTTGTACAGATATGGAAAAGCTCCCGACCGAGTTCTGTGTTTCTTGTATAGCCCTGCCATGGAACTTGGTGCACATTATGTATGGTTAAGGCATCGAATACGATTAACGATACGTATGTGGGGAAGTCTAGATATATGCATGTTTGCTCTAGGTGGTGTATCGTAGAATTGAGGGCATTATTCTGGTATGGAATCTGATTCGATCGAAAGTGGAAGTCTGTACGCTTACATAGCATAGTAATAACAGATATACGCGGAACGTAACATTGTTATGTAGAGATCTGTACGTCACTCCGGCGTAGGATGAGGGACTGCGTTCGTTTCTGTGGCATTACAGTGGAGACCGTGCGAGTGGGGTACCATGAGGTGTACCTTAATGTTGGGGGGGGGAGCTACATATATACTGTATTAGGATAATCCACTGGGAAGTAGATAAGTACGACGTGTGTGTAAGCCTTGAGTGCTGTTAACCCGAGTAACCTAATAAATAAGAAAATGTGATTGAAGGGTATATGTAGAATTATCCAAAGTGTATAGTTTAAATATAGTCACCAGAACTTGCGATCAGATCCCCTCCTCATAACATACTCGCAGGTTAGATTTGTGGCAGAGATATGATATCTTTGGATGCTGTTAGACAGTATTATTTCTACGGTTAGGATATACTTTGATTATATTATACTTTATCCATTCTGCTGTGAGATATTTTCTAAGCTCTGATATATTTTATATCTCTGTCTTTTCTGCAGGATACCAGAGCAACCAACATGGGTTTCGATAGATTAGAATTTTGAAAAAAAAATTAGTCTGTCGGAATTCGGGTTGTCACATTGTGTATAATTTGTACCTATGCAGAAAAAAGGAGGTAATCAGACCCGACAAATCCTAATGGTGTTGCTTAACCTTTTCGAGCATAACCATGCTTGGAGATCTTTTGGAAGTATAAACCATACTCTAGCAATGATCGAGTTATTTTTCCAAATCCTGACAACATAACTTGATTTATCAGGTATAAGCCATACTTGGGGTTCGAATATAAACCATACTCGAGTTTTGATGATGTTTCATCGTCAAATCCTGACAGGGTAGTTTGGTTTACCTAGGTGTAATCCACACTCATATTGAAAAAGAGTTATGTTCGTCACATCCTGATAAGCAGAGCTTTAGGTTTAGGTATTATTTAAACCTAAGATAGAGGAGTGAGTATAATCCATACTCTAGTTTCATTTGAGAATCTTGACAAATCCTGACAAGATACTTATATTGATCAAACATAATCCATGCTTGAGAAAATAGATTCTATTTATTCCAAGTTTTATTACATAGCCAAAACAAATCATGATCGGTTTATGATTGAATCTAGAGCACACCTTGGTATTACAGCCTAATCCTGTACGTGTGTACTTCAATCTAACCATTTTATTCATAGACTATCTGTACTGTTGGGAACATAGTAAGCCCGAGAGTTAAAGCCTAACTCCCATACACATGTGAATCAACTTAGCTATTGAAAATTATAAAAAGCAATGCACAACTTGTATCCTAAGACATGCAGATGACCTAATCAGGTCAGTTGATGATGATGCCGTGACTGCTAGTCTCAGGATCTTTCCCATTCAGAGGAGCATGAGAACCATTCTGAGGAGCATGGTGGAGTAGTGGTGGCAGTGCAGATGCTGCCAATTTCTTAACATATCCGGGTAGCTCTCCAAAGTCTAACCCGTTCTTCGATGAGATCACGTAAGTGTCTGTATTCATTAGTTTCATGACCTGCCATATCATGAAACATGCAGTGCTTTCCTGATTCACATTCTCTTTAAATTGTCTCCCTCCTAGGATGCTTATGAAAAGGTATAGCTCCTCGCACGTCGAGATATATATCTAGCAGTAAGGAGTCGTGCTCAGTGTATATATCATATTTGGGATCTCTTAGGAACCACACATTCCTATCGCTCTTTTCCGAGGCTTTCCCTTTATTTTGGATAGTAGTGGATGGTCCTCCATCCTTCACAGAAAGTACATCGAGGTTATCCATCTTGATATTAGCATCCTCTTGCCGGAGGAATCTGTTTGCCTCAGAGTAAAAAATCGCCAATGTCTCTGGGAGGATCCCTTTAGAGGGAGATTTTGAAGTTTACTCTATCCAAGACACCGACCATAGCGTCCATGAGCACCATTGACAGTTCAGGTCGATCGAACGATGCTACAGCCGCGTTGAATCTTTCCAGGAAAGAGCGTAAGGTCATGTCGGACCGTTGTTTAATAGACATGAGGAACACAACGCTCTTTAGCCGAGATATATTAACTCTGAATTGCTCAATAAAGTGGGTGGCCAACATGTTCCAGGTGCTGATCGATTCAGTCGTTAGCTATCAAAACCACATGGCGGCTATATCGGTTAGATAGAGAGGGGAGCATTTAGCCATGACATTAACGGATACTGATAGTACATCCATGTGACACATATATCATATAAGATATATGGTAGGATCAATCCTGCCGTTATATGGTTCCAGAACTGAAAATTTGAAGTCAGACGGGTTACGATAGTTCCCAATTTCCCGTGTGAAAGGACTACGATGAACGTTACTCATGTCTTGCTGAGAAGTGGTGCCTCGGGTGAAGTGCTTAATGATGTTGGCGATTTGATTCCCATCTCTGAGAAGTCGTTGTCACAAATTCAATTCTGCACCGATGGCTTCAGCGTGAAGCCTTACGTTCTTGGGGTTAGTTTGGTGCTGCCCACGAGTGATGGGTGAAGGTGGTCCATAGCCTCGATTGTTGATTCTAGATTGTTTGGGACCCTTAGGTTGGCATTCAAGTTGGGTCGAACTATATCCATGCCTGTAGGATTGGACCACCTTAGGATAACATTATCAGTTCGGGGTTCGGCATTGCCACTGCCTGGGACGATATCATAGTGGTTAAAGTAGTGTTTCCCTCCGTTATATTAGGAGCTGATGTAGTATTGCAGTCTTGGAGAGATTGTTGCCCCTAGCTGTGCTTGAATTGCCGTGCTGGCAAGGTCGAGTGGGAGGGAACATAAGTCCAATTTGCGGTAAGATGTCGGATCGAACCGGAGGTTGTACAGAACCATGCTCTGGTCGATCCGAAGGTTGCATCGATTGATATGGTTCGAAGCTCGTTCGATCTGGGATTTGAGTCGAACTAGGTTCTGGTCGACCCGAGAGTTGAGTCGATCCAAATGATGGAAAAGCTACAGAACGATCCGGGGCTTAGATTTCATTGGTTCGAAACATAACTTATGCCCCAGCTTTGCCTGTTGCAAGGAGTGATGGTTGGTTGCTTCGTCTTCCTTCCATTCGAGCGAAGAAGTTGTTCATCATTTCCTGTTGCTTTCAGAGGAGTTCACCTTGGTGTGTCATTTGTTCTCTGAGTTCGGCTAGAACTCCATCTTCCTCATCCTTAGTTAAGTATTTGGATGGTTCTTCATGGAAGAAAGCCTCCTGGCTCACCCCCCTTTTCTAGGTCTGTTATGCATGTGGTGCTAATGGCTTGAGTGTGGGAAGATGTCTCATCTTTCTTCCGTTTTACCATCGTCCCTTCAACAAATAGCGATCCAAATCCTTTCAAGCTTAGAAATTGCTTAAGGTGGTTGCGTAGCGCTCCCCCTACCTTGCTTGTTAACGTGTTGACGTTAAAAGTTGGCCTAATGACAGTCAATCGCAAAAGTGTGTAATCCACACACAAGTCACAAAATTCACAATCACTTAATACAATAAAAGAAGTAAATACAGGGGACACGAAACAATTTTTATAGTGGTTTGGCTTAAACCAAGCATACGTCCACTTTATAATTTCTGTTTATACTGTCGATTATAGGTTACATTTGCTTTGATTGAAAGAAGGTAGAGAAAGAAGTGGATTATACACAAAAAAACCTTGTGTTACAATGTGGTTCGATCGAAATATACGACGGGCTATTTTCAGAAAGAATTCCGCCTCTTTCCATTTCTATAAAGGTGTATTTATTGACAAAAATCCAAGTTGATCGATGTGCTACGTGGCGACTATCTGATCATGGCTTGGCCACGTGTCGTCCAATCCGGAATATCCACTGCAGGCGGTGGGATTTTAGCAACGTCGTTGTTGCTTCGATCAACTTTCTGCGATCGTGGATGAATTCATATCGATGATACGAACAACCTTTTTTGGGAGTTTTGACTAAAAGTAGACGGGTTGAGAGGAAAAATATGGACCATTGAATGAAAAGTTTTCACAGCGATTTTGGGTTTCACAATAAAATAATATTATTCTCCAAGTGTGTACCCGTATTCATAGTGAATGATTTAGAATGGACTGAACTGACACAATCTCCGATCGAGGTGTGCCAACGGACGGTTTGAATTTAAAGGACCTTTTGACTAACAGTGCCTTACGTAAACGGAATGAAGAATGCAGAAATGGTAGCTAATGATGTACCATGTAAAGTTTACAGGGATATGGTTTTCAAATGGACACCAGATGCCACGCTCCTGTTATCTGGCTCTCCGATGTACACACATGGATCCTACAGTTTGCAACTATATCTGAAGATTCTGAACCATGAGCAAGAAGTTCTCAAGGAATGCACAAGCCTTTCGCTTTTCAGCCACCAATCCCTGCACTTACTTTTTAATAATAACATGATAATCTCTTTACCCATTTCCCCATAGCTAACTTGAAGCAGGTCAATTTTTATGTGCATGGCAATATGGCATTACCATCGAAGTCAGACATACACAACTTTCCCTTCTCGTCCCTCATTTTATACTGCTATTTCTGAACGTATGCCACAACGGGGTGGTGGCGCAGTTGGCTAGCGCGTAGGTCTCATAGCTAAATATTGAGTAATCCTAAGGTCGAGAGTTCGAGCCTCTCTCACACCAATTTTTTCTGCTAAAAGGTGTCGACTTACTCGTTTGGGCTCCATTGCCCGTTTTCACAACTGAATCTACGGTTATTTATACCGTGCGTTGGGGGAGAGCCTGTGCATTGTGCGACTAGGTCCCAACAATGTTTGTTATACGATAGTGATCTTATAACTGTTTTTTACCCCAATTTTTTTCCCATTTTATTTCCACTAAAAGGTGTCGACTTACTCGTTT
This sequence comes from Allium sativum, assembly GCA_030737875.1. Taxonomy (NCBI): domain Eukaryota; kingdom Viridiplantae; phylum Streptophyta; class Magnoliopsida; order Asparagales; family Amaryllidaceae; genus Allium; species Allium sativum. The sequence continues at coordinate 283,410,585 of CM060915.1, forward strand.
GGGCTCCATTGCCCGTTTTCACAACTGAAGCTATGGTTATTTAGAGCATCTTCAATGCTATTGTGATAGTCATGTTAAAGACATTACACGTACACTACAAGAGACATTGTAATTTTTGACAGGCTATACCGATGGCTATTTCCGACGGCTACCGACGGGCCGTCGGCGGCTGTTGGAAACCGTCGAATATATTTGGGATACTTCTTCCAGACCCGAACGCTTTCTTCCCCCAAATCCAAACCCTCTCTTTTATTTTTCAGCACGAATTTTCGCCCTACCCATCCCAAATCCCCATTTTTCGCCCAAAATCGAAGATTTCTTCGTCTAAATTCTTCTCCGGTGTCTCTCTAACCTATTGGACAAGCAAATTTAGGTAAAATCTCTTTATTTCTTTAGAAATCAAGTTTTTTTCCTAAACCTATTTATGTCATAAATCAAAAATTTGGGTTCATTATTGATAGTAATTGGTTCCAATAGCCTAGTAGTGCATAGTAGAATCCTATTATGTGCATATTTCATGCGATGTTAGAGAAATTGAAAATTTTGTGTTATGTTTGGGTGTTTGTGAATGTTTGGGTGTAATGTTTAGGTGTTTGTGAATATATTTCCACTTAGCTTGGTTGTTGTCGTTGTATAATTTATGATATTTGTGTAAATGTGCGTAATTGCGCGATTTTCATTCTTGTATGTGTTAGTTGACATATGAAAAAACGAACGATCGAACTAGTACATCGATATCCCTTCTCGTCCCTCATTTTATACTGGTGTTTCTGAACGTATGCCACAACGGGGTGGTGGCGCAGTTGGCTAGCGCGTAGGTCTCATAGCTTAATATTGAGTAATCCTGAGGTCGAGAGTTCGAGCCTCTCTCACCCCAATTTTTTCCCTTTTTTTCCACTAAAAGGTGTCGACTTACTCGTTTGGGCTCCATTGCCCGTTTTCACAACCGAATCTACGGTTATTTATACCGCGTGTGGGGGGAGAGCCTGTGCATTGTGCGACCAGGTCCCAACAATGTTTGTTATACAATAGTGATCTTACAACTGTTTTTTAAAATCCAGGTAAATAGGTATAAGGAAGAATTTGCAAAAAAAAAAAAAAATAGTAGTAAGGACAACAAATTTAGTTTTTAAGTTGAACGACATATTTTAGTATAAACAGAAAATGATAGTTACAACTACCGTTTCCACTAAAAAGTGTCACACTTCTTGTTTTTAAAACTAAATTTTTCTCTAACTTCTTTGTGGCTAAAAAACCTTTTTTAAATCCATCTATTTGTCATCCTACAATACATGGCAAATCCTGCTCCGCTCATTATTTAATAATGAATTTCTTGTTCGATGATTTGTGTTTTTCTATATTTGCGTTAACAGAACGTTAATATTCTTCCAAAAAATAACGTTGAGTTAGACGCTGTTATGTTATTCTTTATCATTCCATAAGAATTGGGACGACTATTTAAACATCAAATAAAGCATGAACGGTGAAACAAAAAAATAATTAAATTGTAAAATCTTTTTTGGCCTTTTACGGAAGTGGAATTCATGGATTTTATTTAGTTTTCAAACTAATGTTATTACAAATTTTAATTCATAAATATTTGTATGCTTAGATTTTAAATTTAACGTTTAGTGCATTTGTTTAAATGATAAATAATGGATGTACATGATTTCAAATATTGCTTGAGGATATGACAAAACAATACATACAATAGTAACAAATTAGTATGCTTTTTATACATTTAAAATCTACTACAATTAATATAATGATAATAATGGATAGGCTTAATTACAAATATTACTCGAGGATATGAAAAAAAGAACTGCAAATTAGGTTGAAGTGCAACTTATTTCAGGATAATAAGTTTTAAGGATAATACTTCTGAAAAGTTAGTTTTAAGGACAATTTACAGAAAAAAAATAAACTCATTTTTTTTAAGTTTTACAGAAAAAAATAAAAAAAAATATCTTTATTTATACATAACTTAAAATGATAATTTCTTTTATTTTTTTCCTGTAAAATGTCCTTAAAACTAATTTTTTAAAAGTCATGTCCTTAAAACATATTACCTTGAATAAATAAGAATTAATTTTTTAGAAGTCCTGTCCTTTAAACTTATTACCCTGATTAAAACAATCCTTTAACTGAAAAAAAAAAAGAAGTCACATGAATAGAAAGTGTAATAGTAAGAAACTAGTATAACATTTACGCATTTAAAGCAGTGCATATTATGTTAGGACAAGAAATTAGTATATTATACCAATGAAGTATTGAACAAGATATTTATTTAACAATTACAAAAAATGTTGACTAAGGAAAGTACTACGGATCAAATTGTTATTTTAATTGTGTAAAAACTTAGTAATTTTAATTTATAAGAGTTTAAAAAAAATCTCACTTTAAAAACCGGTTGGCCTTGCCAACCTTGATATCATTCCTAACTTGAGTACTCCAATCACATGTGATCCGCAATACAATAAAAATTGAAAGATACATTTACCATACCAAATTAAAAAAATTATACTCAAACGACCATATCTAATATAACAAATTTGATGTTCAAAATTATTTATTAAATAATTGTTCTGCTTTATTTTGATAAAATGAGTGTCCTTAAATTAAGTATCACTTTTATTGTGAAAAAAAAGTTTGTAAGATAGTAGGAGTGATTCTTTATTCTGTTCATGTTGAACATTCATTTTGATATCCTTGAGCTCTAAATCCATAACCTTTGGAACTTCAACCTAAAACGACATATTATTTGTCATTTTAGCTAGTAGCACTTGACTAAATAATTATTCTACGGTGAATGTTACTTACAATCTTATAAAGGTTAGAAATTTCAAAACGATCTCGCTTGCATGCAATAAATACCCATATTATTTATTAGAAATTAATTAGAAATGATATTCCACACATGGTTACATAGAAAAGAATCTCGTTATCACCCTGTAATCTACTTCCCTTTGCTTCTTACAAATTAAAATACATTTTGGAATCAAAAAAGAAGACCGCGTTCACAAGAATGTTGCAAACTCAGTTAATCCTAATGTAGTCAAAATAATATTTCAAACCATCAACTAAAATAGACATTTCAACGATTGAAAAGGTAAGCGTTTAACAGAGTTTATTAGTTTTGGTGTAAAAATGTCAGACTGAACTACAACTAAAAGCCGAACGAAATTAATTTTTATTACTCGGCCGATATTCAATTGGACCAAACTGTATATGAACTTCTAAACATTGTGATACATTAAAGGAGATAATCTTTCAAAATGCACAAGAATCAAAATATCTTTTCGTTACCTAGTCAATATTGAAATTAGCTTATTTGTCACTAATAGAACCACACAGACTGGTCCTTCATGCACACAGATGTGTCTCTAATTTTTTTTCGCAAAACCGACCAGTTTTTAAAGCGACCGCAAACACTTATTATTATAACAAATAATACAGGAGATTGATATGATATCAACCTACTACAAATATATTTTTAATGTGGACCGTCCACCACCATCCTATTTACGTTATAGATCAGAAGTTAGACACAGTATCTAGACTATGATAACATACTCCACGCAAGGGGTGATTACATACACTGCTAAAAAATTAAAAACCCAACAATGACAAGCTACACAAGAGAAAGCAGCAGGTACCACAACAAAATGACCTTTGCATGTGCCGAAATAAGACAGTATCACTTACATGGACTACACAATAAAGGCAGTTCCATCATTATCTAGAGTAGGCAACACCAAAGGACTTATTCCTTAGTAAAAGGACCTGAGACCTCGAGCACCAAACCAAATTGTCAGTAGAAAATCCAACTAGCAGAGCATTACATGAATTCATTTTCTCAGCTAAACAAAGAAGCATGTTCGAAAAACATCACAAGTTACCAAAACATAGCAGCTTTGTGACAAGGACCACAAGACATTAAACGGCCGTTGCATAGGCTTATGCTTGAGGTGGAAGGCAATGAATTCCACCAGCCTTAAACATCATAACGAGAGCTTGCGCTTCACCAAGAATGCCAATCAAGAGCAGTGGAGCAAGAAGAAAAACCAGACACTCAAAACCCAGCCCGACATTACATCCATGAAAATACCAAACTCCACACTTCCCAAGCAAATAACCCAAAGCCACCACTGCCAATCAAATTATGACCCAAAACATAATATACAAAGCCTACAGAAAGTTCCAACAAGACGACAACTAACTAACACATTGAATATCATACTTCTTAACAATAAACCAACACAACCAACTACCAAATCAAGAAAAGCCAAGCCACCACAGCAATAAACCACTGAGCTAGATACATAACATTCCTAGTTAATATATGGCAGGGCATACCAGGATCGCACAGCAGTGAGTCGCGAATCACCATAAGTGTAACGACTATGGGCGGATCTGTGCCTATGGCACCCTAGGCTACAACCCGGGTCCTCAATTCCAACATGCAATATTTATATGATTAAAGTTTAAAGCCAAAGTTGTCTATTCCATAGCTAAAAGACAATAAACTCAGATATAAAAGTTGAAGCTTTAGTGTAAATTCTGTTATATAATAAAAGTATACAACTTTCATCTAGCCAATAAAAGTTGACTCACCTGATATAATACTCAGATATAAAACTCAAATCAATATGTCCTATTTCAGTGATTATTTTCTATTGTTTTCTCCATTTTATCAAAGTATTAATGTTATATAGCCCGGGATAGTATCAAATCCTGGCTCCACCCATAGTAACGAACCAGATTTTTAGTCGTTTAATTTTGTACATTCAAATTTGTTTTAAACGTTGTATTAGGAATACAAAAGGATTTTATAAGGGTTTATTAATTTTACACGATGTTTGATCATATAAATTTAATTTAATTAAAAACAAGCTTGCACTATTGCGATACTTCACAGTTTTACGTTTTGAACTTCAATTAAATATATAGGATCCAATATAAGTTTGAATTCTTTGAAACAAGAATCTTCCGGATCTGTTGGATTATAATTTTCTAATGAAAGAGAAAAATCGAGATTTCACCTTGTAAATTTTGAGTTATGTCAAAATTTAATTTTCAGAAAGTCGTTATAGAATCGTTTATGAACCGCAACGATTTATTAAATAAAATAAAAGGATTTTTAATAAATTGAATACCGATATAACCTAGAATTTTAAATCGAGTTAAGATAGTTAAATCTGTATAAATTTTATTTTCGAATATACACGATAATGATAATTTATTATCATTGGATTGAGTTATTTTGAAATCAATTATATTTTTTCGATTTAATATAGAACTTGAGAATAGTCAATTTTCAAATGACGTCTGCTTTCAACAAAACCAATTTTATAAAATTCGTAATAGTTAATTATTGTATGATTTTTAAGTTTCACATCAATTGGAGTTATTTTGTGATCGTGCACAATCTAATCGCATATTGATTAACCATTTGAAATTAATAGTTTTTTTTTGCAAATGATCTTGGAATTCGACGAAACTAGTTTCATCGTGTCCAGAATATTAAGTTATTGTAGGATTTCCAATTTCGCCATGATCAGAGTTCGTATGGAGTTCATACGAATTAAAACGCTCAACGCGAATAGAATAATATTAAATAAAAATCCTTAGTCCCTTTCAAAATCTAAGAATATCTCTGCAAAAAACTTCTCCTATCTAATCTAATATTTATCACTTGATCTCTACAGTGAGATACCTGATTCCATCCAATCAAAAATATTGGCTACTCTTTCCTTTTTAAACCGTAGCTGCATTTCAATCATTCGATCATAGCTCTCAAACAAGTGAGCATTAGATAAATCTTCCAACTTCGCCTGTGATGATTAGAAATCGATGATAACCAGAAAGAGTGTAATGTCCTGGATTTTCTTGACCAACTTTATAATCTAAATCTTAGCTTATGCTGATAATTTAATTTAGTTAAATAATATTTAATTTGAATATTATAGATAATTTTAAATAATCATTAGTTTATAATCTTGTGTATATTTTAACTTGTGTTTTATATGTATACACAGGTAAATGTTATTTTAACATTTTCACTTGCATTTAAAATTTATCTTATTTATGTTAAAATTTAATTACTTAAGTAAAATGACATTTAATATTTGAAAGGATTTAAATAAAAATCTTAGATGTATACATGAATACGCATATTCTTATGACCCTTAGTGTGTATGTGCATATAATGTAATATACATATATAAATCGAGGCAATAACTTCTGTTTTAAATTTAAGTAAATATTTTATTACTTCACATGTGTACATATAAGATGGTGTAAGCAGTTAATGGACAAGAACATGTCATATAATAAAACTAAGAGAAGAAAATCAAATTTTCAATCAATGAAAATAGTGTTTTCACATTTGTTACCTATATGCAGTACACTAGCATAGGATGATCAAACCAATTCTTATGACATGGATTGATTGTTGCATGGACAATTAGTAGCTAAGGATCATAGCCTGGAACATTTAGGATCTAAAACGTTAAATGAAAAGGAAGTGCTTGAAGTGAAATTCCAAACAGTGGATTTATGAGAACATTTAAGAGATCGAAATACTTAACAGCTAAGTTAAAACAAGAACTTGAAACTGCACATGCATTTGTACCACCAATCTAGACTTTTGCCATGCTCTTTTTCTAGATGTAGAGTGAAGCCTTGCCATAACATTTCCCTTTCAATCAAATGTGACAGCTAATCTTAAGATCTAAGCTTACATTTTTAAAACACATAGAAGCATGTAGCTTGTACCAAGAGTAGCTATGTATAGTATCCAATAGGAAGATCAAATGAAGAACCCCATCTTTTTTCCATATCGGTAGGAAGCTAGCCTAAAAACTACTCTGAAACAAATCAATTAGCTGCCTAACCATTCTATTCAAATAAATAAGCTGTTGTAAATATTACATCTTGGCACAAGGAGCTTTGTAAAACATTTAATGAAGCCCTATATTTTATTCTTAAAATCAACTATACATACACATTATTTATTGCATACATTCGCAACATCATTTGACCAAACTAAAACAGAAATGGCAACAAGGAACTGAAGAGAAATGGTAGAGAATCTGGCAAAGTGAAAGGCGAAACTTGTGAATAGGAAAAAAAACCAGAGGAGATAAAACCTGGAAGAGCAGAGCAAATAATGCGCGTAAACCTCACTCTTTTAAACTTCTATTTTAAAAACACTTGACTGTTATATTATATGATGTTGTACCTATGTTGACATTATTGAATCAACTCCAAGGAAATTACCTGAGTTATAGATAAGATTAGAAGCTCTGTTAACCCTTGGGACATATTGGCATATTTAAACACAGTGCATATTTACCTATGACTTATACAAACCCAGTAACTTTAATCCTAGACGGTTATAGCATATAAGATGATTATGAGTGTTTTTTGTACCTATCTATAGTATAGTTTAAAAAAAATTGTAACTTAAAATTTTAGTATATATTTACTAATATAAGTAAATATGAAGCTAGTTGAGAGTTTCTTTTGAGGTGCTGAAATTCGATAAATAAAAATATCAGAGATAAGAGCATAATGCATTGTCGGCATATGTTATGTGTAATATATCACTTAGTGGAGCAGGCTTATTAGCCGGATGGGCCGTGTAGATGGGCTGTGTAATATAAAGCCCATATTACAATTATATATTCATTCGTTTTCTGTACATTGAAAACAAGATACTGAATAATAATTTTGCAGAACCAAATCTTCTCTGTATCTCTCTGTTCTTTCAGTTGCCTTTTTACACAATTTCTTTCTTGGTATCAGAGCATACCTATTTGCTTAACAGCATTAAGATCCTGCACCGATATTGAATCACACTATAGTTAGTGTGATCTTTACTCTCCTCAGTTAAAATTCATCATTGGAGAGTGTGGAGAGGCATCCCAGTCAGCAGTGTCGCGCCTACAACCAAGTTACAGGTCAGATTCAGGCAATCCACCGATCTGTACATGAATTGTGGCTACATCTGCTAAATCAGATCGCCAATCTCCTTTTTCTGCATCAAGAAACGTCAAGAAGTGAAGACAAGACATCAAAACTCAACTGTGTCATCTAGTTATTCTAATCAGAGACAAACTCATCAAAGAAACAACCTGGTTGCTTACAGTTGACCTCTGGAACTAAGCCTCCTCCTTCTTGAACAATTTTCTTAACCCAGTTTATTCCTTAGCCCACTGGTCAGTATTGCTTCCTCATGGCGAGTAGCAATTCATCATCAGCATCAATCAATGTGTCTGGTCATCAAGAAGGAGCAACTGCTGTAGAAAAGTTAATCAAGACTGTGATTAGTCCACAATCACAACCGATAACAGTCCAGCTAAATGAAAATAACTATCTTTTGTGGAAGTTGCAGATCGAAACTGCATTGGATGGCTATGGTCTTGATGGGTATATCATGGGCATTGTTGCAATGCCTGCTCAATTCACAACAAATCAAGAAAATCAGGTAATCCCCAATGAGGAATATGTTAAATTTCACCAACAAGACAGATTAATATGTTCTTGGCTATTATCTTCTATAAGTGAGAAAATCCTTCCATAAGTGATAGGGTGTAAAACATCATTCGACATTTGGCAGAATGATGAAAATGGATTTAATAATCAATCATATGCCAAAGTAATGTTCTATAAAAGACAACTGCAGAATATAAAGAAAGGTGACAGTAACATGAGAGATTATTTGAGTAAGATCAAATCTTTACCAACTTCCCCATAGCTAACTTGAAGCAGGTCAATTTTTATGTGCATGGCAATATGGCATTACCATCGAAGTCAGACATACACAACTTTCCCTTCTCGTCCCTCATTTTATACTGGTGTTGCTGAACGAAAGCCACCACGGGGTGGTGGCGCACTTGGCTAGCGCGTAGGTCTCATAGCTTAATATTGAGTAATCCTGAGGTCGAGAGTTCGAGCCTCTCTCACCCTAATTTTTTTTTCTTTTTTTTCCACTAAAAGGTGTGGACTTACTCGTTTGGGCTCGATTGCCCGTTTTCACAACCGAAGCTACGGTTATTTATACCGCGTGTGGGGGGAGAGCCTGTGCATTGTGCGACCAGGTCCCAACAATGTTTGTTATACAATAGCGATCTTATAACTGTTTTTTAAAATCCAGGTAAATAGGTATAAGGAAGAATTTGCAAAAAAATTAGTAGTAAGGACAACAAATTTAGTTTTTAAGTTGAATGGCATATTATAGTATAAACAGAAAATGATAGTTACAACTACTGCTTCCACTAAAAAGTGTCACACTTCTTGTTTTTAAAACTAAATTTTTCTCTAACTTCTTTGAGGCTAAAAACCTTTTTTAAATCCATCTATTTGTCATCCTACAATACATGGCAAATCCTGCTACGCTCATTATTTAATAATGAATTTCTTGTTCGATGATTTGTGTTTTTCTATATTTGCGTTAACAAAACATTAATATTTTTTCAAAAAATAACGCTGAGTTATACGTTGATATGTTATTATTTACCATTCCGTAAGAAATGGGACGACTATTTAAGCATCAAATAAAGCATGAACGGTGAAACAAAATTAATTAAATTGTAAAATCTTTTTTGGCCTTTTACGGAAGTGGAATTCATGGATTTTATTTAGTTTTCAAACTAATGTTATTACAAATTTTAATTCATAAATATTTGTATGCTTAGATTTTAAATTTAACGTTTAGTACATTTGTTTTAGTGATAAATAATGGATGTACATGATTTCAAATATTGCTTGAGGATATGACAAAACAATACATACAATAGTAACAAATTAGTGTACTTTTTATGCATTTAAAAGCTACTACAATTAATATAATGATAATAATGGATAGGCTTAGTTACAAATATTACTCGAGGATATGAAAAAAAGAAGTGAAAATTAGTTTGAATTGCAATTTATTTCAGGATAATAAGTTTTAAGGATAATACTTTTGAAAAGTTAGTTTTAAGGACAATTTACAGAAGAAAAAAAATAAACTCATTTTTTTTTTAAGTTTTACAGAAAAAAATTAAATTTTTTTATCTTTATTTATACATAACTTAAAATGATAAATTCTTTTATCGTTTCCTGTAAAATGTCCTTAAAACTAATTTTTTAAAAGTCATGTCCTCAAAACTTATTACCTTGAATAAATAAGAATTAATTTTTTAGAAGTCCTGTCCTTTAAAATTATTACCCTGAATAAAACAGTCCTTTAAGTGAAAAAAAAAAAAAAGAAGTCACATGAATAGAAAGTGTAATAGTAAGAAACTAGTATAACATTTACGCATTTAAAGCAGTGCATATTATGTCAAGACAAGAAATTAGCATATTATACTAATGAAGTATTGAACAAGATATTTATTTAACAATTACAAAAAAAGTTGACTAAGGGAAGTACTACGAATCAAATTTTTATTTCAATTGTGTAAAAACTCGGTAATTTTAATTCGTAAGATTTTAAAATAAAATCTCACTTTAAAAACCGGTTGGCCTTGCCAACCTTGATATCATTCCTAACTTGAGTACCCCAATCACATGTGATCCGCAATACTATAAAATTTGAGAGATACATTTACCATACCAAATTACAAAAACTATACTCAAATGGCCATATCTAATATAACAAATTTGATATTCAAAATTATTTATTAAATAATCGTTCTGCTTTATTTTGATAAAATGAGTGTCCTTAAATTAAGTATCACTTTTATTGTGAAAAAAAAAGTTTGTAAGATAGTAGGAGTGATTATTTATTCTGCTCAAGTTGAACATTCATTTTGATATCCCTGAGCTCTAAATCCATAACCTTTGGAACCTCAACCTAAAACGACATATTATTTGTCATTTGAGCTAGTAGCACTTGACTAAATAATTATATTCTACGGTGAATGTTACTTACAATCTTATAAAGGTTAGAAATTTCAAAATAATCTCGCTTGCATGCATTAAATACCCATATTATTTATTAGAACTTAAGTAGAAATGATATTCCATACATGGTTACATAGAAAAGAATCTCGTTATCACCCTGTAATCTACTTCCCTTTGCTTTTTACAAAAATACATTTTGGAATCAAAAAAGAAGACCGTGTTCACAAGAATGTTGCAAACTCAGTTAATCCTAATGTAGTCAAATAATAATTCAAAACCTCAACGAAAATAGACGTTTCAACGACTGAAAAGGTAAGCGTTTAACAGATTTGATTGGTTTTAATGTAAAAATGTCAGACCGAACTACAACTAAAAGCCGAACGAAATTAGTTTTTATTACTAGACCAATATTCAATTGGACCAAACTATATATAGACTTCTAAACATTATGATACATTAAAGGAGATAATCTTTTAAAATGCTTAATAATCAAAATATCTTTCCGTTACCTAGTCAATATTTAAATTAGCTTATTTGTCACTAATATAACCACACAGACTGGTCCTTCATGCATACAGATGTGTCTCTAATTTTTTTAGCAAAACCGACCAGTTTTTAAAGTGACCGCAAACGCTTATTATTATAGCAAATAATAATTACAAATAATACAGGAGACTGATAGGATATCAACCTACTACAAATATTTTTTTTAAGGTAGACCGTCCACCACCATCCTATTTACATTATAGATCAAGAGTAAGACACAGTATCTAGACTATGATAACATACTCAACGCAAGGGGTGATTACATACACTGTTAAAAAATTAAAAACCCAACAATGACAAGCTACACAAGAGAAAGCAGCAAGTACCACAATAAAATGACCTTTGCATGTGCCGAAATAAGATAGTATCACTTACAGGGCCTACACAGTAAAGGCAGTTCCATCATTCGCTAGAGTAGGCAACACCAAAGGACCTATTCCTTAGTAAAAGGACCTGAGACCTCGAGCACCAAACCAAATTGTTAGTAGAAAATCCAACTAGCAGAGCATTACATGAATTCATTTTCTCAGCCAAACAAAGAAGCATGTTCGAAAAACATCACAAGTTACCAAAACATAGCAGCCTTGTGAAAAGGACCACAAGACATTAAACGGCCGTTGCATAGGCTTATGCTTGAGGTGGAAGGCAATGAATTCCACCAGCCTTAAACATCATAATGAGAGCTTGCGCTTCACCAAGAATGTCAATTAAGAGCAGTGGAGCAAGAAGAAACACCAGACACTCAAAACCCAGCCCGACATTGCATCCATGAAAATACCAAACTCCATACTTCCCAAGCAAACAACCCAAAGCCACCACTGCCAATCAAATTACGACCCAAAACATAATATACAAAGCCTATAGAAAGTTCCAACAAGATGACAACTAAATAACACATTGAATATCATACTTGTTAACAATAAATCAACACAACCAACTCCCAAATCAAGAAAAGCCAAGCCGCCACAGCAACAAACCACTGAGCTAGATACATAACATTCCTAGTTAATACGTAGCAGGGCATACCAGGATCGCAGAGCAGTGAGTCACGAATCACCATAAGTGTAACGACCCGGATTTTTAGTCGTTTAATTTTGTACATTTAAATTTGTTTAAATGTTTTATTGGGAATATAAAAGGATTTTATAAGGAGTTTATTTATTTAAACGACGTCTGATCATATAAATTTAATTTAATTAAAAACAAGCTCACACCATTGCGATAGTTCACAATTTTATGTTTTGAACTTCAATTGAATATACATGATCCAATATAAGTTTGAATTCTTTGAAACAAGAATCTTCCAAATCTATTGGATTATAATTTTCTAAGAAAAATCGAGATTTCACCTTGTAAATTTTGAGTTATGTTAAAATTTAATTTTCAGAAAGTCGTTATAGAATCGTTTATGAACCACAATGATTTATTAAATAAAATAAAAGGATTTTTAATAAATTGAATAATGATATAACCTAGAATTTTAAATCGAGTTAAGACAGTTAAATCTGTATAAATTCTATTTTCGAATATACACGATAATTATAATTTATTATCATTGGATTGAATTATTTTGAAATCAATTCTATTTTTTCAATTTAATATAAAACTTGAGAGTAGTCAATTTTCAAACGACGTCTGCTTTCAACGAAACCAATTTTATAAAATTCGTAATAGTTAATTATTGTATGATTTTTAAGTTTCACATCAATTGGAGTTATTTTGTGATCGTGCACAATCTAATCGCGTATTGATTAACCATTTGAATTTAAAATAGTTTTTTTGCAAATGATCTCGGAATTCGACGAAACTAGTTTCGTCATGTCCAGAATATTAAGTTATTGTAGGATTTCCAATTTCGCCATGATCAGAGTTCGTATGGACACTACAAAAAACACAGCAATTTGCAATGGCATTTAGCCGTCGGCGGTTGTCGCAAGCCGTCGCTAAATGTCATCGCAAATTAACTCGTCGCCAACAGGAATTGCAACGGCTAAAGCGACGGCTTCGTCGTTGATTTAGCAACGGCTAGTAATGGCTTATCGCTACGTGTCAAGTCATTTCTTTTACCGGGAAGCCATTGCAAGCCGTCGCAAAACCGTTACAAAAAACCGTTACGAACCGTCGGAAGCCGTCGCTATATGTTGACCAAGAGGCCTTCGCAAGCCGTCGCAGATCTGGAACAAAATTTTTTGACCTGCACAACAGTTCCTTCCCATCAAACCATACCACACTATCATCTCATCAACTCACTATTAATTCACCAATTTTCATCAAAAATCAATTCAATTCCCCAATATTATCTCATCATTTCACCAATACTCATCAACAATCAATTCATTAATTAAAAAACAAAATTATAAACACCATACGTATGAAAACCATATCAAAACACATCATAACATCGTCAAATACCATCGTACAACACAAAACACATCAAACCATACTATATGTACATACCATCATCCGTGCATGTGGCATAAAAAACCAAATATATGACATATCAGAGCATAAACTAAGAAATGCGCACCTACACTAATCTTCCTCCTCATCGTCTTCTTCTTCCTCCCCACGATAAACAGCAGAATCTCCTCCATCTCCTCCCTCCCCAAGCATAAACCCAGCTCATGAAAGTAAGCTGCGATGCACTCATCTATATCCTGTTGCATCTGGGTTTTTCGCTAGTCCATCAGCTCATTCATCTGCTCCTGCATCCGAGCAATAGTCGCCTCCTCCATAGTCCTCCTATAAGTACGCTGAACATCCTGTGAAATAAGTAAGTTCACATTAAAGTTATTTAAACATGAATATGCTTAAACATGTACATGGTTTGTGTTAAACATTTATTTGGTTTGTATTAAACATGTATGAGTTTAGTGTGTTAAAAAAGTCTTACCTCCTGATTGCCGAAACCATATCGCCTTCCTCGAGTAGGAGGATCGGTGATAGAATGCCATATACGATCAGACTCTGCGACCGTAAGCTCCTATCCAGTAGCCTCTATCACTCTAGCAGCCTCTGCATCATACTTCCCATACAATAGCAATATAATTTTAACACAAATGTTATACTGTGATAGGAACGAATATGAAATATTTTAATTTATACGGATAAGCATATATATTTACCATTATACGCTCACGCTTCGGATCCACCCAATCATATGTAATATTTACTTCTTCATCAGTATGCTCAACTGCATGTGTGTGTCTGAATACATCTGCCAACGTAGGCTCTTTTCCGTACTTTACATGCTGAGTATTTAAAATAATCTATAAGAATGAATTATATACACTAAATTTTCACGTGAACATATACTACAAGTATTTAAAATTTATACCAAATCCCTTCTATGTTGTTGAAATGATTTTGAGCCACCGCGGTGTAGAGCAGTATTCTTTTCTCTATTTGCTTTATTTCTAGCTGCTACTTTCTATTAAATTTTAAACATGATGATGTAAAATAATGCAATCAATATTATAAATGTGAATATTTATCATTATGTCTTACTTTAGCTTCTTCCGACTCCCAATACTTCTGAAAATCTGCCCAAACATCATCACTCATAAACGAAGGCGTTTTTCCAGATGTCTTCGCCCTTGAAACCATCTCTCGATAATTTTTGCGCATCTTCATATTCCAAAGAGTCAGAAAAGTAGTCATGTCCTCATCCTCAATGCGTACAACAGCCTACATATTACATTTATTTTTAATTATTTACAGTATATTAATTTTCAATATTAGTATAAAAAATTACTTACCAATAAATCGGCTAGAATGACATTCTTAATATGAGGTGGAATACTATCCCAATGTGGCCAAGCCCCCGTCATTCTGCTCACGTAAGACTGCTTCGATACCTCTAATATGAACTGTGCGGGCTCAATCTCGAATCCCCTATGTAGAAGTTGATATAAATATTTCATATATTTTAAATAAACTAAATTGAAATAAATTTGACATTTACCCGCCACTTTTCGGAACAATCTCTGCAACTCGGCGCAGATCAGGCATTGAGCTGCTAGCACCTGGAGATGGTAAAGGAGTAGGCTGAGATGTACTCCTCGATCGTCGTCTATCGCCAGACATATCTGTTACAATAATATAATATGCATACAAAATAACTTGAATTATTAGCATTAGTCATCATTATCATAACATAAATCGTAAATGAGAAGAACAATACTGCATAACATAGTCAATATTATCATTACATAATTCAGAATAGTAACAAACGTAAGTAAATTCATAGCTAAGAACAATTAACATCATTATTATTACATAGCTCAGAATAATACAAAACATAGTACATAGCTCAGAATATAGTACATAACATAAGTTCAAAACCTCAGTCTTCATCATCTTCGGATGCAGACTCGGTTTCATACTCTGTATCGTTTTCTTCAGTACTTACAAATGCATCTACTAGTACATTCGCTTCATCATTCAACGGCCCGACATCAATGTCATCAGCTATTATTATTTCAGTATTTGGCTCAAGAACCAGTTGTGCTCCAACCTGAAAGCATGCCATACGTGGGAAAATCACTAATAGTCCATAATATAGAAGCAAACATACGAATTTTTTTTTTCTCGAAATGTCATATGTTTCGACTCATTCATGCCACAGTGTTTTCAACTCTTCAATCAATGGTTGTAGATAAACATCAATTCCTTGAGTCGGATCATCAAGACCGGGGACAACAACCGTTAAAAAACATATATGGACTTTTCATACACATCCATGGAGGTAAGTTATATGGAGTAACAATGATAGGCAATGATGAATATTTACTACCAAACTGTGAAAATGGTGAAAATCCATCTGTGCATAAACCAAGCCTAACATTACGGCTCTCTGCAGCAAATTCAGGATAAGTCCTATCAAAGTGTTTCAATGCTTCACCATCAGACGGATGTATCATAGTTCCTTTTTCTCGTGTTCTCACGCTATGCCATCGCATATGACACGCTGTAGCAAAAGATGCATATAACCGTTGAAGTCTAGGAGTTATAGGTATATAATGCATTCTTTTATATGGAACTTCTTTTCCTTTCTTTTTCCTTGGTTTATATCTATCTTCGTTGAAAAATTTGCGTTTTCTACGCTGAGCGTCTTCTTTCCAATACAACATGCAACCTTTAACACATGTATCTATCTTATGATATGGTAATCCAAAAGAGGACATAAGTTTTTTCACTTTATAATGACTATCGCACATCAAATTATTGGGCGGCATATGTCGTTTTGCAGTTTGTACAACTGCTGTAAATGCAGCTTCTGTAAGATTGAATTTTGATTTCATAGTGATGAATTCGGCGGTTACAGACAACTCGGTTCCGCTTGTACACCCTTCCCACAACGGCCTCTTAGCAGAATTCAATAACTCATAAAAAAAATTCGCTTCCGTCGTTGGTTCTTCGACATTTCCAGTCTCATCGTCGCTTTGCTCAATGTTAGGGAACATTGATCGTGTTGCATCTTGCACCATATTTTCTATCGGATTTGTCAACGTATTATCGTTCATCATTGTACTATCGTCCTCTACCACTACAGGGTTAGACGTAGGTTGAACAAGTTCTCCATGACGATCCCATAAGTGATAATTCGATACAAAACCAAATTTATACATATGTACTTCTACTACATCCGGTTTCCAATGATTCAGATGTCTGCACTTACTACACGGACAACGAATGTCTACGTTACTTCGATTATTGGATTTAGCGAATCTAATAAATTCTTGGACTCCATTATAAAAATGTTCCTTTATCGACCCTTTTTTACCGGTTCGGGGTTGATACATCCAACTGCGATCACGAAAATAATCGAACATTTTCCTAATTTGCAACAAATATGTTAGAAAGTTCGATCGAACGTAACACTTTATACTATTTTAAATCTTTTAAAATTTCATTTATAACTATTGCATGTTTTCGGTTTTTTTGTTTATCTCTTTTTTACTTTAACGGCCGGTCTACCTACTTCCCATTACAAATATAATAAAGTAAGCATATTTTATAAATCATTTCAGGTTTAACAGTTCAACAAAATTTCGGCAGCACTTCCCTTTGGTCCCTGTATCGTACACAAATGAGTGTACACAGGGAACAAAAAGGAAGTGTCATCGAAACTTTGTTAACCGTTTAAACTGAAACGATTTATAAAATATGCTTACGTTATTATATTTGTAACTTGTCCAATACTAGGACAAATCCAACGAATATTGTATCAGATGAATACATATTTCCGTTTTATGTAAAAACGAATACCCATATAACGATCATATACAACACTTTTCGGACGGGGCCAAATTTATCTAAGGGGTTCACATAAGTAGTCAAAAAAACATTCAACCTAGTTTAAACCATAAAACAATACAAATGAAAAAAGCGCGCTTTTTGCGCTTTGGGCTTTTATGCGCTTCACTAATAGGTGCGCCCTTAAACTTCAAAAAAAACCTTAGTTGCGCCTGGCGCCTTTTTCCGTCTACGCTCGCGCCTTAACTACATAGCGTCTATAAAATATTTTTCAGTACTTTCAATTTGTAAAATAAAATGATAGTGAAAATTATGAAGTATAAATTAGTTTTAGTTACTTTTAGTTTAAAGTACAAATTTGTAAAATAACATTTTTATATTAAATATTATAGAAACAATTTTTTTTTATATTGCAAATGCATTCTTCAAATTTGTTTGGACCGACTATTCTTGCATCCAATGGTGACGTAATTAACAGTGCATGCGGGGACATCATTACACCATTTCAATAATCATAATCAAGTTAATTACTAACGCTAAACAATCACGTTTAGTTCATTTTTTCTCAAATGATCTCAAATAATCCTACAACACACTCAACCTACCACACAATCAACGTAAACCCAATTACATATATGATAGTCGTCGTTTTCATGCTCCTAAATCAAGTACATATGTGATAATCAACGATTTCAACCTCCTAATCAATTCTACTTATTCCCAAATCAATGTATAACAAAATCAACATCATATGCATCTCACAAGACAACCAATTTCATATCCATAAACATGAATTTACAACCCCATATAAATATACACAAATTAACCCTAAATAAAGATGGAATAGGGTTTAGAAGACATACCTTCACAAATTAAGGTGATGGAATGGGGTTTGGATGGTTGAAATCGCGGCAATGGAGGGCGACGGCGCTGGAAAGGTTTTTTTTTAATTTTCCGTGGGTAAAATGAATTGGGGAAGAACGGTTGGCTGTTTATTGCTTCAGGGCCGTGCGACGGCTAGCGACGACCGCTTTTTTGGCCGTCGCAAGGCCCTGTTGCTATTTCAAGTTGTTCTTGTAGTGGGAGTTCATACGAATTAAAACGCTCAACGCGAATATGATAATATTAAATAAAAATCCTTAGTCCCTTTCAAATTCTAAGAATATCTCTGCAAAAAACTTCTATCTAATCTAATATTTATCACTTGATCTCTACAGTGAGATACCTGATTCCATCTGGTCAAAAATATCGGCTACTCTTTCCTTTTTAAACCGAAGCTGCATTTCAATCATTCGATCATAGCTCTCAAATAAGTGAGCATTGGATAAATCTTCCAACTGAGAAATTGTAGAGTGAGGTGAGGGCGACATGCTGGTGAAGTTTGGCGAGGCGCGATCGCCTGTGACGATTAGAAATCGACGATGACCAGAAAGAGTGTAATGTCCCGGATTTTCTTGACCAACTTTATAATCTAAATCTTAGCTTATGCTGATAATTTAATTTAGTCAAATAATATTTAATTTGAATATTATAGATAATTTTGAATAATCATTAGTTTATAATCCTGTGTATATTTTAACTTGGGATCTAAAACACTAAATGAAAAGGATGTGCTTGAAGTGAAATTCCAAACAGTGGATTTGTGAGAACATTTAAGAGATCGAAATACTTAACAGCTAAGTTAAAACAAGAACTTGAAACTGCACATGCATTTGTACCACCAATCTAGATTTCTGCAGTGCTCTTTTTCTAGATTTAGGGTGAAGCCTTGCCATGACATTTCCCTTTCAATCAAATGTGACAGCTAAACTTACGATCTAAGCTTACATTTTTAAAACACATTGGAGCATGTAGCTTGTACCAAGAGTAGCTATGTATAGTAGCCAATAGGAAGATCAAATGAAGAAACCCCATCTCTTTTCCATATCGGTAGGAAGCTAGCCTAAAAACTACTCTGAAACAAATCAATTAACTGCCTAACCATTCTAATCAAATAAAGAAGCTGCTGTAAATATTACATCTTGGCACAAGGAGCTTTGCAAAACATTTAATGAAGCCCTATATTTTATTCTTAAAATCAACTATACATACACATTAGTTATTGCATACATTCGCAACATCATTTGACCAAACTAAAACAGAAATGGCAACAAGGAACTGAAGAGAAATGGTAGAGAATCTGGCAAAGTGAAAGGCGAAACTTATGAATAGGAAAAAAAACACTTGACTGTTATTTTAAAAAAAAAAATAGAGGAGATAAAACCTGGAAGAGCAGAGCAAATAATGTGAGTAAATCTCACTCTTTTAAACTTTTATTTTAAAAACACTTGACTGTTATATTATATGATGTTGTACCTATGTTGACATTATTAAATCAACTCCAAGGAAATTACCTGAGTTATAGATAAGATTAGAAGAAAACAAAGAAAAAGAAAGTAGGGGGAACAATAGTAAAACATACGAAAGAAAGGAGGAGGGGCGAGTGTGTTTGCATGGCTTGGACGGGGACGTATTGCATGGATCGAATGGGAGCAGTGAAATTGTAAAGGGAGTAAAGGGAGTATAGGTTAAAATGTGAAGGAAGAAACGTTCTGTTCGGATCGAATCAAGGGAAGGGAAATGGAACTATGGGCTTTCAATTGAGCCGAATGGGTAGGAAATAGAATAAAACGAAAAAGAATGGGTAGGAATTAATAAACAGAAAGAAGAGGGAAGGGGTAATAGGCCCAGTTGGGCTGACAGGTTGGAAGGAAAGAAATAGAAGTATAAAGTAAGTAGAAATAAAGACAGAAGTAAATAAAAGAAATTTGGAAAAATAAAAATAGAATTTTAGAAAATAATAATAAAGGGCTTTCCTTTTAAAGTATAAAAATAATGTTTATAAAAATATATAAATGGAATAAAAGTGATATTTATAGGAACGAAATAAAAGGAAGAATTGTCGTATGTCTAAAAGGAGCATATATAGATGATCAAACAAGGACCGTGGAAGAGAACTGAGAACACTTTTTAAATTAAATAAGTTATTTGGTTTAAATAAATAAATGAAGTTATATTTATTTCTCTCGAATAGATTTAAATAAACAAAAAATACATTTACTTAGACCTTAGATCCAAATAATCAGTTCAAGTCATATTTGTTGAACTGAAATCAATATTTTGTTGTGATGGTTGATTATCAAATAATATTGTATGAACTCAAGGGGTTTGAATAAGCATTGAAATACTATTTTAAATTGAATTGACTAAGATCGATAAATATAATCAAGTAACAATTTAAAATTTAAATACACAACAATTAAACTAAATATTGATATCCATGTAAATATCAATTTATTTAGCGACTAGATAGCCATATTAATCTTGTACTAATATTTATTAGTGAAATGTGTAAAATAAGGAAAAAAGAAATGATGTTCATGTTCCAAGGTAAATAACAGTGGAAGCAGATGATTTTACAAGATAAGAATAGTTGTGAGAGATATTGGAAAATTTGTTTGGCTTATAACGATGAGGTTATTCCGAAGTTCGGAAAGTAAATGGAATGGGAATAACCGGGAAGAGTTGTTGTTTTGGAAATCGATTAAGGAAAAGTATCGTTTACGTTTTGTTTTATATATATTATATATAGTAAATTAATTATTCATCTAAGGAAATAAAATTGTAATTATATTTGTAAATCATTGGTTTATAATCCTATGTATATTTTAACTTGTGTTTTATATGTATACACAGGTAAATGTTATTTTAACATTTTCACTTGCATTTAAAACTTATTTATTTATGTTAAAATTTAATTTCTTAAGTAAAATGACATATAATATTTGAAAAAATTTAAATAAAAATCTTAGATGTATACATGAATACGCATATTCTTATGACCCTTAGTGTATATGTATATATAATGTAATATACATATATAAATAGAGGCAATAACTTCTATTTTAAATTTAAGTAAATATTTTATTACTTGACATGTGTACGTATAAGATGGTTTGAGCAACTAATGGACACGAACATGTCATATAATCCATGGAAACAATTCATCCATGGAAACAGAACACCCATTCAATCATGGTAAAGCACTCATAACATCCAGATTATATATATCTCATGTAAACCATCCTAATTGAATTCAACATACCTCGAGCACAAGCCCCAGAGGCCTAAAACAATATCAGACAAGCATCCAAAGAACATCTTCAAGGTTGGGCAATCTACACGAGATGATACAAAAAGAACAACTAATCATCCATGACTGACTTTGACTATCATCGCCAATCCTGCTTCGAAACCATCGTTAATCGTATGACGGCCAACCTTGCCATATGTCAAGGGCTAATGGTAACCCCGGTTCTATCATAAACTCCATACGCCTTTCAACGATACATATATATGTCCAACCTTGACAACTAAGCCTTTCAGTGATACCCAAGGTACTTGACCTACAACCGGTCTTTTGGGTGCCCCCATCGTACCTTTGCTTTGAGCCTGCTAGAACTTACGACAACGATAATCTCTCAGCCTTCTCATCTCTAGTCATCCAACATGACAACTTTTCTGTAACACCCCACCTCCGCCAGGGTAACTCTTGCAAGCACTCTAGCTTTGGAGGGGTGTTTAGACAAGGTAAACATGCATGCAGATATCACAAGACAGAACATATAAGTAAAACAGAGTAAATAAAGCAGCGGATTAAACTAGCATTTCAAAACCATAGTCATATTACAACAAAGTACTTGAGCATTATTTTCCAACAAACAAAGTCTAGCATAAACTGAAAAACTGAAATACATAAAGTACTATCCCCAAAGTGAAGTGATAAACCATAGCTAGCTCAATGTCCAAAACCGTACATGAGCAAATCCAGTAAGCAAGCTGTAAAGATCCAAGCTAAGCTCCAATGTTCCCACCCTGAGAACCTGAGGGAGGGGGGGGGGGGGAAACGGAAGAAAAGAGGCGAAAGAAAACAGGTCAGTCAAAAAGACTGGTAAGCCCTACTACTAACTGTCCATGAACTAGTAAAGTTAACTGGCATGAGAAGCTGAGATGAACATAAGGATAACAACATACTAGCATGATGATTATCTACCAAGATAGATAAAGGTGACATCGCATAATCAAGGTTAAGTTTTGCACCACGGGTGTACTAGCATTCTAACATGTCAAGTAAAAACAAGAATTGATCCCTTGGCCCAAGCTTGACCCACTATCATGAGGTGACCTAAATCAAGGTCCAACTACACGGTCTAGTCGATCGGCTCCCTATAAGCCTAACTCGTCAAGTGTCGGTGTCATACGGCTTAATCATGTAATGTAGTTGACTGTGCAGGGTCCACCCTAGGGTGTATCAGGCCCTATGGTGTAACCCTCTGACACCATTCCATGATGCACAGTCCAAACCTACCGTAGCCCGTGTTCAACTCCGGACTTGATGTGCACGACCATGGTCCGCCTGAACAACCGGGGCATCATTCGGCCGTCTCTTTTGGTCTCTTACAATCAGCCCAGTAATCGTGCCCCACCCTAGCCTAGTCCTAGGGTCTTATGATACTACCAAGAAGGTTACTGCTGAAAAGGACCACGCAACTAGGGTTTCTTAACGGGTTAAATGTGGTTAGCCCGATCCATACGTGGATTAAATCGGTTAAGGGTACCCAAGGCTCCCGACTTAACCTCGATTAATCCATCAAGCCCAAATTGGTTAAGTATTAAGTGGACCATGACTTAACCCTAATCAGGAGGCATTAATTAACTTAATGCACTTTAACCTCTCACATTAGACTTTGTTGTGGTTACTAGTTAAGCCGGGCGGGTCCGGGTAGCTTTACACCACAACTAGGTCTAACCTCGGGTTCGAGCACAACATGACCAACTTCTCACATTGGGTCCTATTGTTTGTAGCCACTAGTTAAGCCGGGCGGGTCCGGGTAGATTTATGCTACAAACTCAACCCAACCTCGAGTTGGCCACACTCATATTTTCTAAGTGTCATGTCCATTATGTTTCCAAAACATAATTACAAGTTAACATATCACGTCATGTTACAAAAATCATGTTCATGTCATTATGCTACCCAACCCCAACGTAATCCCATCGTTTACATAATCGCAACAATGCATAAAGGATAAAACAGGGAACTTGGCATAACCATGACATAAAGGTGTTGAAGCCACAAGTTTAACATGGTGGCATATGAAATGTACATATGTTCATATACTTGCATATTGCATTATTAGGCTTCAAAAGCATGCATAAAACCAAACTTAGCATATGAGTGATACATGGTGATAAATGACATGTAGAAGTTGCTAGAAGTTCGCATTTTGCCTCCCATGCAAGTTATCATAAGGGATATGATAACTTTCATGTTGCCAAAATGCAACCTTTAATATAAAGCTTGGAGCTTTATGCTCAAAACCTCAAGTTTAACTTGCATAACATGATCAACCCAAACTTGCATAACATAGCAACATGTGTCATACATAATGATTAAACCAACTTGCATAATGATCATCCAAACTTGCATATAATGATCAACCAAACTTGCATATAATGATCAACCAAACTTGCATATAATGATCAACCCCAAACTTGCATCATTCATTTAACTTTAGAGTTCAAAGAAAGAAAGTAGAAAAGGGCTTACAATGCTATGAAGACACAAATAAATATTTATTATAAAGATTGAGACGAAGCCCTTATGCAAGCACCAAAAACCCAAACATGCAAGCTCCAAATGAAAACCCTTGAGCCAATTCAATAAAAACCCTTGCTTTGAAATAGAAATGTTGCAACTTGACTTGAATGCAAGCTAAGAACACTCATACAAGTTTGAAAACACTTGTATGAACTCAAATTCTCTCATAGAAATTAACTTAGATATTTTAGCATGAGAGTGGAGGCCATGAGAGGAACAAATTTGACATAGTTTAGTTGTAGGATTGAATAATGGTGATTTAGGTTAGGTTTGGGGTCTTTTTATAGAGGATTAGGATAGTATTAGCCATAGGATTAACCCTAGATTCAATCCAAGTCATCAAAGCATGTCTTGGGGAAGAAGTCAAGTGTAGGAACCATCTAGGGCCTTTAGATTAAAGCTGAACCATGAGAACCATTCAAATGCAAAATCTGCATTTGAGCGAATCGGCCCACGGGTTGACAGCCAAACACCCTGGATTAACCCCTAGTCGACCCAGCGAGCTCGGGTCGACCTCAAAAATCGGCCGGTTCGGTTATTCCCCTCTCCCAATTCGCTGTTTTGAACATTTTTGCATATTTATTTATTTAATTTTCAATTATATATATATATATATCAATATATATATATTTCTCTGCGCAACCCATTTCACTTAATTAAGTATACTTTAATTTGTGAATTTTTCGTGAAACTTCGCGAGGCCATATCTTGGTCATACGGACTCCGATTTTCGAAAACTCGGACTCTATTTCGCGTATTTTTCCGAGACGAACGCAATGGCACAGCCCGTTTCCCTTGATTCAGATTTTACAGTTTAATTCTGCCTCCATTTATGTTATAACATGTTATTCAAAAATACGGGTTGTTACATTCTCCGCTCCTTAAAGGATTTCGTCCCCGAAATCTCCAAGTTAGGAAGAACGTATCCTACCATCCATCATCCATCTACTCAAAACATCATCCACGAGCAATCATTGTACTTAAAAGGTTCTAAATGCTGTATGATCATATGCAAAGGTGTGTGTATATGTACTTATCTAATGCGAAAATCAGGAAGTTGCTGATTCAGTAAACCCCCTTAATGCAAAATATGTTAGTGAAATGAGTCCATATGTATGCAAATTCCTAACATAATTTATAATCTCTACATGAGTGCACATAACATTCATCCATATGCAACATCCACGTGATAGCATAACAAGTTTTCATCCATGAATAAGCATAAACACTCATGCATATGCGGTATGAAAGTGTGTGAGCCGATCTTAGTGCCTAACGTGTATTATGCATCCACGAGTATCCACTTGCAAACATTTGCAACCATTTGCAAACATCAAACATAACATGTTTCAAATACATGTTTCAACCAAGGGTTTCTACCTAAGGTTCTCATGACAAGATTTACGAAACAAGATAAACTGGATAAGCATGGATAGAAAAGGGAAGATATACCAATCTAGGAAAAGAGAATGAAAATGTATCCTCCAAGAGAAATGGATAAAGCACGCGCCTCTTCTCCTTGGATTCCCAAGTTGCGTCTCCCTCTGTTTCACTCCATTGCGCCTTAACAAGCTTAACTTCTTTGCTTCTTAGCTTCTTTGTCTTCATTTCCATGATACGAATCGGAGCTCGTCTCAGGGTTGCTTCATCCTCTACCTCCATGTCTTCAAGAATACTTGGTTCAACCACTTTGGCGGGTCTGTGCAAACACTTCCGGAGATGCGAGACATGAAAGACATTATGCACTTCGGCCAGCTTCTCAGCAATTCCACCTTATAAGTCATCTTCCCGACTCTTTCTATAGTAGGGAAGGGTCCTACGATCCTTGGTGTCAGCGAACCATATTTCGCAAAGGAGAAATCTTCACAAAGACCATATCTCCAATTTTAAATTCCAAGTCTGTCCTTCGCTTGTCTGCATAGGATTTCTGTCTGTCTTGGGCCGTTCTTATCCGTCTTCGAATCAATTCAACCCTCTCGGATGTGTCCCTTATCATGTCGGGCTCAATTATAAGCTTATCCGTCGTCTTCCCACCAACATGTCGGTGGCTTGCACGGCCTCCCATACGAAGCTTCAAATGGTGCCATCCCTATGCTGGCTTGATAGTTATTATTATAAGCAAACTCTACAAGAGGAAGGTGGTCTTCCCAAGTACCACCAAAGTCGAGAACACAAAACCTCAAAAGATCTTCTAGCACTCTATTCACCCTTTCGGTTTGGCCATCCGTCCGGGGGTGATAGGCTGTACTCAGATTCAATCGCGTACCCATTGCTTCTTGCAAACTGTTCCAGAACTGGCTAGTGAAAATTGGGTCACGATCGCTAACTATGCTAGAAGGAACTCCATGCAGCCGCACTATCTTTTGAAGATAAACATATGATAGCCGTGATACGGTCCTCTTGCTTTTCACCGGAATAAAATGGGCTCTCTTTGTAAATCTATCAATTATTACCCATATCCCATAAAGCCCAAATAGTTTGGTGGCGAACTTCTTTACCCCAACCATATATCACAAATAGGCTAGCCATACTCCTTAGGGGGTTTGTAACAGAACTAAGATTGAGGATAGGACTGAGAGGATATACTTAAAAGGTAGCATGCGAGTAAGCTCTACGGAACAATAGGGATCAAGGATATACTCATAGAAAGAGATTAAATGCGCGTATCTAGACTTCAATCTTCTAAGACGCATTTTCTTGTGCTTAATCCCATCGTGCCCTGACCGTCTTTTATCTTCGCAATTCCGTAGTTCTTAATTCTTGTTCCCAAAATATGAGTTAGAACTCATTTCATCGTTGCTTCTCGTTCCACTTCCACTTATTCTTTGCCTAAAATACTTGGCTTAAACATAACTGCGTGCTCATGGTTCATGCAAGCTTTCCAAGATTCATTAGTGAATCTTGGATCTCATTTACATACTATACGATATCCCACGCAGAAAACTTTCTCTTGAAAACAGTGCCAATCCACGTTGCCAAACTGGAGCTGAGGTAAAGGCTCTCTTGAGCCTTTGAAAAGCAAGCTCACACTCCAAGTCCCATGCACAGACTAAGTTCTTCTTCGTCAACTTAGTAAGAGGGGCTGAAATCTTAGCGAAGTCCCTGATGAACTTCCTATAGTAGCCCGCCAAACCGAGAAAGCTTCTTACTTCGGTTGCACTCCTAGGAGTCTTCCACAACCACTTTCGCGGGATCCACCGCTATGCCTTGCTTAGAAACTATATGTCCAAGAAACCGAACTTCCCTTCTTCAGAAATGACATTTGGAGAACTTGTCTTCCAACTGATGCACTCTAAGCATATTCATCACTTCCTTGAGATGCCTAGCATGCTCTTCCTCATCCTTTGAGAAGATTAGAATATCATCCACAAAGACAACAACAACCTTGTTAAGGAACTCCCTGAACACCCTACTCATCAAATCTACGAAGTAGGCGGGTGCATTAGTCAAACCGAATGGCATGACAAGCCATTCAAAGAATCCATCTGGAGTCCTAAACGCAGTTTTATCAATGCTATCCTCAGCCACTCTAAGCTGATGGAATCTGGTGGCTAGATCGAGCTGAGAGAAAACAGAAGCACCTACAAGCTGGTCAAAGAGATCATCAATTCTCGGTAATGGGTGCCTATTCTTCTTTATCAGCTTGTTCAACTCTCGATAATCAACACATAGACGAAGCGAACCATCCGCCTTAGTAGCGAATACCACCGGAGCACCCCATTCAGAAATGCTTCGCCTAATAGAATTCTTCTCCAGCAACTCCTTGATTTGCTTACTGAGCTCCCTTCTTTCACGAGGGGCCATGTGCCTAACGGGCAATGATACTGGCTTGGCATTATCAACTAGATAAATGCGGAAATCTATCTCTCGTTTAGGGGGTAACCCCTTAACTTCTTCAAAGACATCGGGATAGTCTCGGACCACCCTTACAGATTGCAGATCATCGATGGACGGGTCGAGAGATTCAAGATAACATAACATGACGGGACCTCTAGGGTTACAAGAAATTTCTAGGGTGTTACCGAGGCGAGTCATGAGCCTCTGCACCCTATGCTCACAATCGAGGATGGCTCCATAACTGGACAACCAATCCATGCCCAAGACCAACCCATATCCCGTGACCCCGAGAACATAAGTACTACACGTGAATTCTACGACCAAGATAGAAATTTTCAAATCCACACAAATCATAGACAGATGCGCGGAACCCCCAATTGGATTTGAAACACAAACGGGATCCTCAACTAAGCTAGTACGTAGGTGCAAACTTTCAACAATATCATAAGAGATAAAACTATGCGATGCGCCAGAATCAAATAAGGTGCGAATAGGAAAATCAGAAATGTAAACATGAATTTCTATAAAAACTCTACCTCGATCAAAAGCTGGAAGAGCGAGGAGAGCCTGCAATTGCCCTCCAGAGGGTCCTACTTGCTGAGTTTGTCCTTGCCCTTGTCCATGCTTCTTGGGACAATCCTTGCTAAGATGTCCAGATTCTCCGCAATGAAAACACTTGCCTAACTTCCTCTTCTTCTTCCTGCAATCCTTGGCTATGTGCCCAGTGATCCTACAGAAGTTGCACTTTCTTGTCTTTCTTGCCTTGTTGTTGTTCTTATCTCTTTTCTCGGTATCTTCCTTCTTGCCTTGGGACTCATTTGCCTTGACCTCCTTCTTGCCACTCTTTTCTTCCTCTTGAAGTAGGGTCATATTCACCAAACTCTCGAAGGTCGCCCCCAGGGGTATATGAGATATGGCCAAACCGCGCAATGGCTCATTCAATCCTAGAGCAAAGTGTAGGGCCTTCTTCTGAGCGGTGTTAACCCATTCTAGATCGAACTGAGCAAGTTGATTGAACTTATCCACGTATTCCCTAACGGTCATGTCCCCTTGCTTTAGAGATAGGAACCTCTCTAGCTGAAGGTTCTCTTCTGCTGATGATAAAAACTTTAGTCCAAACCTTCTCCTAAAGTCATCCCAAGTCTCAATTGGTCTAGTAGTGGTGGTGACTACCCACCAATGAGCAGCTTCCCCTTTCAATAGCCACACCGCCAACAGAACTTTCCTACGATCTTCCACATCAAAGATAGCAAAGAGGTCTTCAGTTTCCTTTAACCAGTTTCTTGCCTCCACAGAAGTCTCCGTTCCGACAAAATTCTTGCAACCCATCGCCTTAAAGTCTTTGAAAAGCTTCGCGAAATCTGCTTGCGGATTCTGAGGAGGGGGAGGAGGAACCTCAGTTACGGGAGGAGAAGATATGTTAGCGACGGGGGAAGGAGGAGGAATGTTCGCGGGGCCGGCTTCATTCGCCCTTGCCTCCATAAATCTCCAGAACCAGACGGGTACTTGTACGCCTTCCGGGATGTTAAAGCGATCGGCCATACTAAAACGAAGAAAAAGATAGATTCAGAACGAAGAAACGAAGGATAGTGCTATGGCTTTTGGGCAATAGCCTTTTTAAAATAACTAGACTTTTCTTGGAAAATACTTAATTGGTTTTGAAAATAGTTTTTCAAAAGGTAAGTTTCAAAAACACTTTTGCTCATATCTTGTAAACCTTATGCTCTGATACCAAATGTAACACCCCACCTCCGCCAGGGTAACTCTTGCAAGCACTCTAGCTTCGGAGGGGTGTTTAGACAAGGTAAACATGCATGCAGATATCACAAGACAGAACATATAAGTAAAACAGAGTAAATAAAGCAGTGGATTAAACTAGCATTTCAAAACCATAGTCATATTACAACAAAGTACTTGAGCATTATTTTCCAACAAACAAAGTCTAGCATAAACTGAAAAACTGAAATACATAAAGTACTATCCCCAAAGTGAAGTGATAAACCATAGCTAGCTCAATGTCCAAAACCGTACATGAGCAAATCCAGTAAGCAAGCTGTAAAGATCCAAGCTAAGCTCCAATGTTCCCACCCTGAGAACTTGAGGGGGGGGGAATGGAAGAAAAGAGGCGAAAGAAAACAGGTCAGTCAAAAAAACTGGTAAGCCCTACTACTAACTGTCCGTGAACTAGTAAAGTTAACTAGCATGAGAAGATGAGATGAACATAAGGATAACAACATACTAGCATGATGATTATCTACCAAGATAGATAAAGGTGACATCGCATAATCAAGGTTAAGTTTTGCACCACGGGTGTACTAGCACTCTAACATGTTAAGTAAAAACAAGAATTGATCCCTTGGCCCAAGCTTGGCCCACTATCATGAGGTGACCTAAATCAAGGTCCAACTACACGGTCTAGTCGATCGGCTCCCTATAAGCCTAACTCGTCAAGTGTCGGTGTCATACAGCTTAATCATGTAATGTAGTTGACTGTGCAGGGTCCACCCTAGGGTGTATCAGGCCCTATGGTGTAACCCTCTAACACCATTCCATGATGCACAGTCCAAACCTACCGTAGCCCGTGTTCAACTCCGGACTTGATGTGCACGACCATGGTCCGCCTGAACAACCGGGGCATCATTCGGCCGTCTCTTTTGGTCTCTTACAATCAGCCATTAATCGTGCCCCACCCTAGCCTAGTCCTAGGGTCTTATGGTACTACCAAGAAGGTTACTGCTGAAAAGGACCACGCAACTAGGGTTTCTTAACGGGTTAAATGTGGTTAACCCGATCCACACGTGGATTAAATCGGTTAAGGGTACCCAAGGCACCCGACTTAACCTCGATTAATCCATCAAGCCCAAATTGGTTAAGTATTAAGTGGACCATGACTTAACCCTAATCAGGAGGCATTAATTAACTTAATGCGCTTTAACCTCTCACATTAGACTTTGTTGTGGTTACCAGTTAAGCCGGGCGGGTCCGGGTAGCTTTACACCACAACTAGGTCTAACCTCGGGTTCGAGCACAACATGACCAACTTCTCACATTGGGTCCTATTGTTTGTAGCCACTAGTTAAGCCGGGCGGGTCCGGGTAGATTTATGCTACAAACTCAACCCAACCTCGAGTTGGCCACACTCATATTTTCTAAGTGTCATGTCCATTATGTTTCCAAAACATAATTACAAGTTAACATATCACGTCATGTAACAAAAA
Organism: Allium sativum; assembly: GCA_030737875.1. Classification (NCBI taxonomy): domain Eukaryota; kingdom Viridiplantae; phylum Streptophyta; class Magnoliopsida; order Asparagales; family Amaryllidaceae; genus Allium; species Allium sativum. The sequence goes on from CM060915.1 coordinate 283,442,037, forward strand.
TCATGTTCATGTCATTATGTTACCCAACCCCAACGTAATCCCATCGTTTACATAATCGCAACAATGCATAAAGGATAAAACAGGGAACTTGGCATAACCATGACATAAAGGTGTTGAAGCCACAAGTTTAACATGGTGGCATATGAAATGTACATATGTTCATATACTTGCATATTGCATTATTAGGCTTCAAAAGCATGCATAAAATCAAACTTAGCATATGAGTGATACATGGTGATAAATGACATGTAGAAGTTGCTAGAAGTTCGCATTTTGCCTCCGATGCAAGTTATCATAAGGGATATGATAACTTTCATGTTGCCAAAATGCAACCTTTAATATAAAGCTTGGAGCTTTATGCTCAAAACCTCAAGTTTAACTTGCATAACATGATAACATGATCAACCCAAACTTGCATAACATAGCAACATGTGTCATACATAATGATTAAACCAACTTGCATAATGATCATCCAAACTTGCATATAATGATCAACCAAACTTGCATATAATGATCAACCAAACTTGCATATAATGACCAACAAAACTTGCATATAATGATCAACCAAACTTGCATATAATGATCAACCCCAAACTTGCATCATTCATTTAACTTTAGAGTTCAAAGAAAGAAAGTAGAAAAGGGCTTACAATGCTATGAAGACACAAATAAATATTTATTATAAAGATTGAGATGAAGCCCTTATGCAAGCACCAAAAACCCAAACATGCAAGCTCCAAATGAAAACCCTTAAGCCAATTCAATAAAAACCCTTGCTTTGAAATAGAAATGTTGCAACTTGACTTGAATGCAAGCTAAGAACACTCATACAAGTTTGAAAACACTTGTATGAACTCAAATTCTCTCATAGAAATTAACTTAGAAATTTTAGCATGAGAGTGGAGGCCATGAGAGGAACAAATTTGACATAGTTTAGTTGTAGGATTGAATAATGGTGATTTAGGCTAGGTTTGGGGTCTTTATATAGAGGATTAGGATAGTATTAGCCATAGGATTAACCCTAGATTCAATCCAAGCCATCAAAGCATGTCTTGGGGAAGAAGTCAAGTGTAGGAACCATCTAGGGCCTTTAGATTAAAGCTGAACCATGAGAACCATTCAAATGCAAAATCTGCGTTTGAGCGAATCGGCCCACGGGTTGACAGCCAAACACCCTGGATTAACCCCTAGTTGACCCAGCGGGCTTGGGTCGACCTCAAAAATTGGCCGGTTCGGTTATTCCCCTCTCCCAATTTGTTGTTTTGAACATTTTTGCATATTTATTTATTTATTTTTCAATTATATATATATCAATATATATATATTTCTCTGCGCAACCCATTTCACTTAATTAAGTATACTTTAATTTGTGAATTTTTCGTGAAACTTCGCGAGGCCATATCTTGGTCATACGGACTCCGATTTTCGAAAACTCGGACTCTATTTCGCATATTTTTCCGAGACTAATGCAATGGCACAGTCCATTTCCCTTGATTCAGAATTTACAGTTTAATTCTGCCTCCATTTATGTTATAACATGTTATTCAAAAATACGGGTTGTTACATTTTCATAGCTCAAGCAACCTTTACGAGTAATCCATTATCCACCAACTCACAACCTTTGAGTAGTCACCTCATTCGTTGTTCTACACCGATCAACGAGCACCTTTTAACACTTCTAACCGTCCTCCTTAAATTCACTTCGAAGTTACACCACCACTGCGCTACGGCACGTGTTCGGGCACTTCTGCCCGAATTTTTTTTAAAAAAGCACTTTTTGCTCAAATTTGGGTCGTAACCGAAAATATAAATTTTCAGAAATTTACCCTTTACGACCGACCCTTCACACTGCTCGACCGACCAGAGTGACTGAACCTTCACACTGGTAGAACCAACCAAAAAGACCAACCCTCCCAACTTGGAGCGACTGACCCGCCACTTTACCACTTGCAGGCTTCACGACTGACCCGATAGGAGCGACCGACCCCTTTACTCAATCATAGGCTCGCTCGACCGAATCTTTTTTTCTCCAGGCTCGCTCGTCCGCTTGCCTTACACCCAACTCGCTCGACTGAACGACTCCCTGGCTTGCCCGAGCCTACTTTTTGTCTTGTTTCCAAAGAGATCACACCATGGAGCGAATGATCCCCTTACGTGCGACCCAAAACCTACACTTCATAATTTCTATTCCGATTTCCGCCAAAACTTCGCCAAATGATAGATTCGACAAAATCAACTCATCCTATACATCTAATACAATCACAAGCATGTTATGAAACCACTACCATCATGAAAATGACAATAATCATCAAATTATGCAAATTTCACCAAAAGCCATAATAAACGAACATATGATCCAATTTGTGGATCTAACTTGCATAATCATATGAAATAGCATAGAAATTACCTATCTAAACTTGTTAAATCAGATCATAAGGTGGTTTGTATGAAAATAAACTTAATATGGCATAGATCTATGGAAAAACACTTGAATTTGATGAGAAACATGCACAAACACTCATATACTTCATTGCATTCATGTGAGAGACGTAAATCACTCACCGATTTTCCCAAACAAGCAAAGATCTATGAAAAGGAATCCAGATAGCAAGCACCTCACACCAAACATCTTAATCCGAAGAATCCTTGCTTCAGTAGTCGTAGATCTAGCCTTCAGTGGTGTAGATCTATGATTTCCCTCCTTAGATTTGGATTTTTAATGGTGGAAAGGTGTTGGAGGAAAAATGAGCACAAGGCCACCCAATGAGAAAATGAAAGACTAAACCATTTCCCATATCCCTCACCCCCTATTTATACCCTCCTATCAGCCCACTAACGGGCCTCTCCAATTCAGCCCATTATGGCTTACCAAAACTGGACAACCAAGTGAAAAACCTTAAAACGGCGATTTCTCCCAAACCGCTGAACCAAATCTTTAAAGTAACCACTCTACGGAAAGGCAATCATCAATTCCTTTCCAATGGCACATGTCTCATTCTCTGATTCGACCCGAGTCAAAAGTTTATGCCCTGTATAAGACCGACAAAGGCAAAATGGCCATAAACTAAATTGTTAAAAATTATGGACATGTCTCACATCCCCATGAGAAGCATATCAAAAGATAAGAATGATCCAACCCTTAGGGAATAAAATAAAAATATTTACTATCTTCCAATATGTAAAATGCGGGCTATTACAGATTCTAAGAAGCGTTCCCGATTCCAGACATTTGACAACTACACTTCATTAAGCGATACGTTGGAAAGTATTTATTTGGATACTTACAGTACTATGCAGTATAGGTAACCACCTCCGCGAGAATCCATAGAAAATTTTGTTTATTTCATGAGATCTACGGCCATGCGACAAATTAATGTCGTCGTCTTAGAGATATCATTGAGAATATGATCAGAGAATAAAGCCAGATGAGCACAAGGTTGCTCCGAGAGGCAGGGGCAAGGACTTCGACCCCCAAACAAGGTCATAGCTCCCAGAGCCACCTCCCAGCAAAAGGCGAAAGGTATTGTGATTAATGCAGTTGTCAGAGGACAACATCCGACGAGAATTAGTGCAAGAACTATGGAGCAATATGTAAATGTTGCAAAATACTTAGAATTGGGCAAGTGTAATGCTATCAGAGAGAACGTGCCTGTGAAGTGGTGGAGGACAAAGACCGGCGACATCGTCTTCCATGACACAAATTTCGAGGAAGCAAAAACCCCTAGCATTATTCCATTGGTGATTACAGCCATCATTGGCCTAGCCACGGTATGGAAAGTCCTTGTGGATTGCAAGAGTAATACAAAAATCTTACTCACGAGAGCCCATGACCAGATGAGGCTTTAGGAAAGAGATTTAAAGCCATGTAAAGGCAGAATACGTGGCTTTAATGGATTAACAAATGAACCGGTTGGGATTATTGAATTATCGGTAGAATTGGGCAAGGGAGCTGCAGGAGAGTACGGAACCTCCCATTCCTTGTGATGGACATAGATTTTATATACCATGCCTTTTTGGGATGATCGGTTTTAGCTGAATTTAGAGCATGCATGGCTCTTTGGTGCTTGCTCTTGAAGTTTTCGACGGGAGTCGGAGTTGTACGAGGAGACCAGGTAGTAGGACGAGCATGCTACTTAGGGGAAAGGAAAGAAATCCGCGACAAAAAAACAAGGAGTCTGGAGACAATCCTTCTCATGCCAAGGAGGTGGCAACATAGCAAATAATGAAAACATTCCAACCAGGACCGTCCAGCCGCCATCTCGAGGACATTGATCCAAGGGAGGACGAAGAGTCGGGATGTAGAAGGGCGACTCCTAATGAAACAACAGTGGAGGTTCCAATCTATAACGATGACTAGCCCTAGGTCTTTAAGATCGGATCTCATCTAAACCCTCTCTGGACGAGGGAGTTGACTGAATTTCTCCAAGCAAACCTTGACATGTTCGTGTGGACCCATGCTGACATGTGTGGGATATCTACATCCAACATGAACCACTCGCTTAATATTAACCCGAAGTATGTCCCAATAATACAGAAAAGACGTATGCTCGGCCCGGAGAGATCAACGGCTTTGAAAGTAAAAGTTGAAAGACTAAAGAATAATGTGTTCATTCAAGATGCGACCTATCGAGAGTGGATACCCAACCCAGTTCTTGTAAAGAAATCTAATGGGAAATGACAAACATGCATTGACTTTGCGTACCTAAATAAAGCATGCCCAAAGACGGCTTTCCATTTCCAAGGATCGATCAGCTTGTCGACTCTACAGTTGGACATTAACTTCTCTCTTTCATAGATGCTTATTCGGGATATAACCAGATCGCGATGCATGTTCCGAACCAGGAGCATACCAGTTTCACAATGGATCTCGTGTTATATTGCTATGTGGTTATGCCATTTGGATTAAAAAACACGGGAGCAACATATCAACGGTTGGTCAATCGCATGTTCCATGATCAGATCGAAAAAACGTTGGAAGTGTATGTAGATGACATGTTAATGAAATTGGAGCAATCGACCAATCATGCCTAGGACTTGGCAAAGATGTTTAGTGTTTGTTGACGATATGGGATGAAGCTCAGTCCTCTAAAATGCTCTTGTGGCATTGCATCAGAGAAATTCTTAGGTTTTATCGTTAGCTCTCAAGGAATCGAAATCAACCCTAAACAGATAGCATCTATTAGAGGCATCCTAGAACCTCTAAGGATCAAAGATGTTTAGAATCTGGATGGAAAGATGGCAGATTTGGGCAGACTTCGACAAGCCTCACACCACGGAAATGGCCAAAACAGGAAGGATGTAGCTAGGTTATGGGTTATCATCTCCTATTTAGATAAAAAGTGTACCAAGGTATGGAGCTTAGGTATTATTTATGTGACGACTTCTACTTTTTATGGTTGTGGATGTTGTAGGCGCTCGATTTAAGGTTGGTAATGACCGAGAGGTGATATATCCAGGTGTGATCCAGGTAGGGAGATCCCGACCTTGTTTTGGTAGAGAACTTGTAGGTTGTTCTTGGGACATTCCTCTTGAGATATACCCATCGGTTAGGACGTTCCTTAGCCTGGTCGTTTGTAGGAAATTCATTCTCCACTACGAGTTTGAACGGTTTTAGTTGTAAACCTATATGTCGACATAATATATAGTATCTATGCCAACTAGGATTGATACATGTATTTGCGAAAGTGACTTCCACATTTAGACACTAATAATAATATCAAATGATTTTTGCCAATTAAGCATGTTTGGCTATGATAAGGAAAAATATCTCTCAAGTCTGTGTCTGCATGGGGTGTGTGTGTGTGTGTCGTATGGTAGCTTCATTTTTAAAAAACATTGCAATTTTTTGCACTAGTATTCATAAAAGAAAAAATCGTTCCATATCATACGGCATAGTCTTATAAATTACTCTACTTTTTAAAGATATAACTGTTTTAGTTTCTCATGTCAGTCCCATGACTGACCTGAAAACTATTGTCTTCCACCTAAACTCTGGGTGTTCATATTTTCCACATGGGTAACCTGCTAGTTTATGATTTATAGATTTAGTCTTGGAGTCATTTTGGAGCAGGTTTTGGATTAAAGCTGGAGCTGTGTCCAGATCATTTTATTTTCTTCTGCCGAGCTTAATTATTTTCCGTCGTGTATGTCTATTTTCCGTTGTATTCTGATATATGTTGTACTCTGATGTAAAAGTTATTATTATGATAATGAAAAATTCTTTTGTTTAGTTCCAATGTGTAGGCACCTCTAATCAGACCCGACCCAAGACAAAGGCAAGCAAGACTAATGTCTAGGGCATCACGGACGCGAGGGGCAACATAAAAATAAATTCCTGCACTATTTGCAAATAGCGGAAACGGAAGCCTCGTGAGAAACCACCAGAAGCTCTTGCTTGCCACTAGAAACTCCAGTGTGCCACGTGGAATGAAAGCCACGACTCCTTTTGGATCTCACGCTCAAACAAATTGCAGCCCCAATTCTGCCTTAATTTTTACTTTGCAACGACTGCTTTCTTTGGGTTGATGGTGTTGATCTTTGTTGCAGCATTTCCCCAATTGCTTTCGCTGACTTTAAAAGTAGGTTTTTTTAATATTTAATTTAAGTATGGTTGTTGTCATTAATTTTGTGCTTACTGTTATAATTCAATAATATGTTTGCTACAGTCATGAAAATAGGCGCCTTCTTGATATAATTCGGTCTGGTTTCATCCATTATAGTTGCTTGCTGTTACAGTGTTATAGTTCTAAATATAATTGTTATAATACTTTTATAAATTGAGTTGATTCGTTCCTTTTTCTAAATGAATAATTTTGCTGAAAATGAACAACACCATTTTCATTCTTTTTGTCAATGAATTACATTGATTAGATTGTTTGTTTGTTTGAACGAACTTAATCATGTTTGGTTGTTGTAATTAAGTTTGGAAGAATTAATATGGATGAAACGCTAATATTTTTTAGTAAATAATAATTGTTCTCTGTTTCAATTTGAGACAGGATTTAAAAATAAAACTTCAAGCTTCGAAGATAAGAAGAGAAAAACAACGCAAAGATTATGCTATTATGCTGACGTTTTTGTTTTCAATCTGTACGACCAATAATTTGTGTTTAATGTTCAACATATGAAGTAGTTTTTGTTTTATTTTATACATTTGAAAATTTTATTTTGTTTCTGCATTCAAAATGATAACTTTTTTGCAAGAAAAACAATGCAAAAGAAAAATGTTAAGGCTCGTCTAGGGCATCAAACATCCTTGGGCCGGCCCTGTCCCTAATCATCCGTCATTGAGAACAGTTTGAGTATGTTTAATTACCGAGTCGAGAAGGACTGAAAGGCGTGTCGTTACAAGCTCCTGATAGAGTTTGGTTTTAGTTGCCTGAACCATATGGAAGCCAAGTCTGGGAGATAGAAGGGGAATTGCTGGGCCAAGACATTGTCAGATACCCTGAGTACTTCCATGTGTCTGATGTATCACATCAGATGGGTGACAGAGTCCTTCCTACCATCATAAACCTCTAGCAACAATAGCTTGAAATCTAGTGGATTCCATGGGTTCTAGATATTTTAAAAGATTGGACTTTAGTTCCAGTCCAGTTCGAAGTTGGGAAGTCCACCCCTCGAGATTCTCCAAATCATTTCCATGACATGATTGTCGTCATTAAGCAACTGATGCCAATCTCATGTCCCAATGCTCGTTATTGTAGTGTTTTAAGTATCAAGTCCAAGATTCAAGCATGTGTGCGCCTCAATTCTATGTTTAAGTCCTGGATTTTGATTCAAACGAGGGTTAAGTGGCATGCTTGCAGTGGTACCGAGGGATTTCCCCTACTCTCATCGGGCCGGTACCGATCCCTCCAAGAGTGAAGGGATTTACCCTCCGGTTCCAAGCTTTAAAATGGAGCATTGTTGGGTCCAGTCCCGGCTCTTTGGTTTTGAGGTAGTGATTGAACTAGTTAATCAACCAGATTGAGGAGTCTGATCATCGAGTCATCATTTTACTTCAGCAAAGTTTCCTAGTAGTCGAGGCAAGTTCGTAAAGTGTTCGCCTTATCCATGTCTTCCCCTGTCAGATATAGGGAAGGATTTCCTGCGAAAGGAGCCTTTTGACTTCCTACATCCATCGTTGCGCCTTCTGGTCGTTTTTCAGTGTTCTTCTTAGCCATTGTAACCTGAGTATAGAAAGTTCAATATTTATCCTCTTCCTGACGCACTAAAATGTTAATGCTTGATTTTAGTTAATTGCACGTCAATACCCATTTCGTGCGTGAGTTGGATATAAATCGTTGTAACACCCCAACTCCGTTAGGGTCACTCACAAAGGGAATGCACTAGCTTTGGTGGAGTATTATCTAGGTAAACATACACAGAAATATTACAAGACAGAACATAAATAAGACATCGGAAGGAAAACCCAAATTTCATTGCTTTAAAATCTAATAAGGTCTAAAGCCTTTTACATCAAAATGCTATTAAGCCAATTATATCAAAATCTGTCTTGCAATAGTAAAGAAGCATAAAACCATAGTTATAAATCATTCCCCAATAAAGCAAAGCAAGCCATAGCCAAGAGAAATCCAAGCCGTACATGAGAGAGTTTTGGGGCTTGGTAAGATCCGAACTAAGCTGTATTCCCACCCTGCGAACCTGGGGGTGGGGGGGAACGGAAGAAAAAGATGCGAAACAAAATGGGTCAGTCATAAAGACTGAGTAAGTCCTAGTGACTTTCAGCATAAAAACAGGTAAAGTTAACATGGCATGAATAAACTGAAAGTGAACATAAGCATGATGACAAGATAAGCTATAGGAAAGATAACTAAGAATAACCTCATATGGTTTTTGTCAAGTATAACATCGCCAGGTTTCCATTCAAGATAAACTAAGTATAATTTCGCAAGATTTTTATCAAGCATCGCAAGATTTCTCTGCTTTACCATTAAAATATTTCTATGATATCTACTTGCTCTGCACCAACCGTACTAGTATCCCAACCCGTTTCATGTGTTGACTATAAAATGATCCCTTGCCCAATGTCATGAAATGATCCATTACTTGGTCTCACGAAACGATCTATTAATCGATCGGCTCCCTACAAGTCATATCTCGTTCATGTGTCTGTGTCATATGGCCCTATCACGAATGTAGTCACCTGTGCTAGGTCCACCATAGGGTGTATCAAGCCCTAGGGTGCCAACCACCGACACGAATCAAGCACGCACAGTGTAAACCTACTGGTGCCCAATTCCTGCTTTTTCAACTTCGGACTATGTGCACAACCGTAGTCCGCCTGAACCTACAATGGCGCACCAACTCAGCCGTCGTTCTGGTCGCTTACAATCAGCCCAGTAATCGTGCCCCACCCTGCCTAGTTCCAGGGTACCATGATACATCTAGTGGGTTACTGCTGAAAAGGACCGCGTAACTAGGGTTTCCGTCCAGCAGGTTAAGTGTTGTCATTTAAATTCGAGACTTAACCCCATCAGTCTAGCATGTCAAGTTGGTTAAGTGTGGTCATTCAAGTTCGTGACTTAACCCGTCTACGTGTCATGTCAAATTGGCTAAGTGTTGTCGTTGAAGTTCATAACTTAGCCCTACGAATTATGTGTCAAGTTGGCTAGGTATGTTCAAGCGGTTCGTGACTTAACCCTACCAAACCATCGTGTCAAATTGGTTAAGTATATTCAAGCGATTCATGACTTAACCCTATCAAATCATCATGTCAAATTGGTTAAGTATATTCAAGCGGTTCGTGACTTAACCCTATCAAGTCATCGTGTCAAATTGGTTAAGTATATTCAAGCGGTTCATGACTTAACCCTACCAAACCATTGTGTCAAATTGGTTAAGTATATTCAAGCAGTTCATGACTTAACCCTATCAAGTCATTGGGTCAAATTGGTTAAGTATATTCAAGCGGTTCATGACTTAACCCTATCAAGTCATTAATTCATTTATGCACCCCAACCCCTCACATCAGACCTGTTGTTGTGGTCACTGGATATGCCGGGCGGTTCCGGGCAGAATTACACCACAACTCAGTCTGACCTCGGGTTTTAAAGTGCGATATGACCAACCACCCACATTGGATCCTATTGTTTGCACTAACTGGATTTGCCGGGCGGTTACAGGCAGAATTACACTGCAAACTCAACCCAACCTCGAGTTGGCCATTTTCAAGTTATCTAAGTGTCATGTCCATGTTCAAGTTATAACAATGTTCAAATTTCTAAGCAAGTTTCATGTCAAGTTTCTAGGTTTCAACTTATGCCTATTATCAAGTTCATAACTCACGTTTTTACCCCAAAACGTGTTCCCAAAGTATTACCAAAATTTGCTATAAAGTTATGCCAAGTTATAGCCTTATATTTACAATGCAAGCCAACTACCCAAAACCCAACTTAGGCGCTTTCATATTTAACATATGAAAATGTTCAGGTCGATAACCCAATATACAGTCATTTTCGTGTTTCAAATTCCCAACTTTACCTATTAATATATATACCAAAGTTCTAACTTTTCATGTCGATAAACATATGCCCAATTCTAGCCAATTTACATATGTTCAAGTTTCATATCAAACTACATGTATTCCATGTTTACACCAATTTACCTATAACAAGTTCTAGCTTTTTACATATGTCACGATCCATGTCAAAGTTACATATATCAATTTATATGTGTCCAATCCTAGCCAATTTAGATATATACCAAGTTTCATGCCTTTTTACATATGTCAAGATCTAGCCAACATTACATGTATTAAGTTTCATATCCAATAAACCCAAATCGTGATTCATGATGTAGTTACCCCAAACCATAACCTTTTTATTACAATACATGCCAGTTGTCCAATCTTTTGATTTGATTTACATGTTACATTACACAGATCCAAATTTACGCCAAATTCCATGCATATAATATTTACGCAAATTTCCTCATAACAAGATTATACCAAAATTTACATATCAAGCCCAAACTCACAAATACAATGATAATATCCAATTTCATGTCGCCAATAATTCCATCATATTCATATAGGCAATAATCCCATAATTCCCCCGTATACATATCGTACGCAAGTCGCGATTTTAGGCCAAGGTCCGAAATTGACCAAGGTTCATCAAAAGAAAATAAATAGGGGAAAGGTAGAATCTTGCATCAAAGTAAGATCGGAGAGAAAAACATCATCACAGGCATATTAAGATTTCAACAGGCTGAATAAATTATGAACTTGACATGATAATAAAGATAGACAAGTCAAAAACTCAAGATTCAAGAAACAACAGAAATAGATCTGGATCGATAAACATACTTAGATCCAATTTCACTTTAATTCAATGCCATATTAAAATCAAATATTTAAATCGGAAAATAACTAGAACTTACATTGATTGGCTAAGAGAGGTCAAATCGATTCGTTGTCGCGTTGAGACGTCTAACTTGATTAATCTTCTGATTTGATTCAATATGGTCTAGGCGTCGTTGCTTGAAGTCTTTGAATCTTTACTTGAATCCTAACTTGTTTTGATCTCCTCTCGAAAGTCTTGAGCAGCATTTACTCGTCTTGATTTATTTTACATATTATTTTATTTATTTATACATTTTCTCAGAGGTAGCATAAGGATAGAATGAAATGGTGTAGAGAGGAGGAGGCTGTTTATATAGGATTAGGCGGATGAACCTAGACAGATAACGAGACCAGATACATAAGGATGCACCCAGGCCCAAAACCAGGTTCGGGGACCAGGTCGACAACCATGTAGACTGGGCAGTCGACCTGGTCGGGGGGGGGGGGTCGACTACCCAGTCGACTCCCCAGTCGACCTGGGTCCTAGGTGGGAATTTTCCCGCCCAGCCCGCTTCTGGGTTTGAATTCGAATTTTGAATTCGAATTTCGAGCTGTTTTCGATTCTAAAAATTCCTGAAACTTCGGAGGGTCATATCTCCCTCATACGGACTCCGATTCTCGCAAACTCAGACTCGTTTCAAGCAGAATTTCGAGACGAACGCAATGGCGCAAACCGTTTCCCTTGGTTCTTATTTTAAAATTTAATTCTACCTAGATTTATGATTTTAACATGTTGTTAAAATTCGAGTTGTTACATTCTCCCCTCCTTAAAGGATTTCTTCCCCGATATCTTCAAGTTAAGGAGAATGTGTCCTACCATCCAATCATCCATCTACTCAATCATCAACCACAGGAATCCATCGTCCTTAATAGATTTCTAATGCTGTATGAACATATGCAGAAAGTGTGTGTATTTGTTCCTTGTCTAATGCAAATGATCAGGCCTGATTGATCTTCTAAATGCAAAATATGTTTAGTGCCATGAGTCCACATGTATGCAAATAGTCCTAGTCACATACACACTATATGTGTGCACAAACATCCATCCATATGCAACATCCACATGATAACACATTCAATTTCATCTATAAATAAGTATAAACACTCATGCATATGCAATATGAAAATGTGTCTGAGCCGATCTAGTGCCTAATGTGTAAATGCATCCACGAGCAACCACTAGCAACAACTTGCAGCCACTTGCAACCATCAATCATAACTTGTCTCAAACACATGTTTACACCCAATTGTTCCTACCTAAAGGTTCTCAAGATAGGATCGAAAAATAGAAGCAAGTAAAAGCTCTGTGCCCATTAGGCAATGTCAAGACTGGAAACTTACGCCACATATAGACTGATTAGGAGAAGAACTCCCTAAGCACCAACCCCGAAGACTGGAATCAACATCAGGCTGACACCCAAAGAATTACTCAACCCAACCAACATATATGATTCTAGAAAACTAAGCATGATGGACTCCTTTTAGGTCACAAGGAAATCCCTTCCTAAAACCAACCCGCATCCTATAAAACCCAAAGAGTTTAGTCAACCGAACGGACACCCTCAAGCCCCAAAATGTATTACTAACAGTTGAGTCATACTCCCTATGGGGTTTGCAACAGAAATTTGATTGAGAATAGGACCGAGAGGAAAAAGATAACATGCAAGTAAGCTCTACAGGAAGAGAGGGACAAAGGATATACTCTTAAAAAGAGATATGATGCACATATCTAGTCTTCAATCTTCTAAGTCGCGTTTCCTTGAGCTTAACTCCATTGTGCTTTGACCGTCTTTAACTTAACAGATTCTTAATTCTTGTTTCCAAAATATGAGTTGGAACTCATTTCACCGTTGCCTCTCGTTCCACTTTTACTTATTCTTCTTCTAGTATATTCGGCTTAATCATAACTGCGTACTCATGGTTTCATGCAAGCTCTCCAAAATTCACTAGTGAATCTTGGATCTCGTTCACTTACTAGAAGGTGTTCCACATAGAAGAATTGTATCTTGAAAAATAAATAGACGCCAACCATGTTACCAAGTGTACTTACTAGGGTGATTTCTATAACTCATGCGTAAGCGAAATGAACCATCCACCTTAGTGGCGAACACTACTCGAACGGATTACCAATAAATGTGTCAAGAGATTCTAGGTAACTAATCATGACAGAACACTAAAGGTTACACGAGACTTCGAGGGTATTACCGAGGCAAGTCAAGAGTCTAACTACCCTCCTTTCAAAACCGAGAATGGCACCCTTACTGGGTAACCAATCCATCCCTAGAATCAACCCATAGCCCAAAACGTAAGCATTACTTCTAAACTTAACACTTAGCATAGACATTCTCAAATCCAAACAAGTCATGAATAAATGAGCCGATTTCCCTACAGGATTTGAGACAAAAATTGGATCCTCTACTATGCTAGTACTAAGGTGCAGAGACTCAACTATCGAAGCAGAATTAAAAGGATGCGATGTACAAAAACAAATTTCTAATAGGATGATAGAAAAGAAAAGCTAATCCTTTAACAGAAACGTTACCACCTTTCTTAGGTACGCCAGTAGTGAGAGCATACAATTGCCCTCTCGACGATCTTGTCCTATAATACTTAACTACATGACCCTTTTTTTTTACTGTACTAAAGATACTTTCTCTTGTCATGGGTTTTATTACTCTTTCTCTTTGGCCTCTTTCCTTTCATCTTTTTCCTCCTTCGTGGATTAAGCCATTACAACAAGTTTCTCATCCTTAGGCTTGTGTTCTTTATCCTCGTTCTTACTATCCTTGTATAACTTGTTGACAAGTTTCTCAATAGATATCTTCATCGCATGGCAACTCTACAAAGCTTGAAATATGATTAGTCGCAAGTAAAACTACTGCGGCTACAGATGGAGGTTGGGCACTTCTTTGCCCTCCGACATATGTTGATGCCTACGAAACTATGGTGAAAAGAGAGAGAAGAGATTTCAAGAGAGAATCAAAAGATAGTGCATATGGCTTTGGGGAAAATTCCTTTTAATCAAAACAAATTTTTCTTGAAAATTTGCTTCTTTGTAAATGTTTTGAAAATAATTTCAGAAGGTTTTTAAAAGCTTTTGCCCAGTCTGGTAACCTTCTGCTCTGATACCAAATTGTAACACCCCACCTCCGCTAGGGTCACTCACAAAGGGAATGCACTAGCTTTGGTGGAGTATTATCTAGGTAAACATACACAGAAATATTACAAGACAGAACAAAAATAAGATAGCGGAAGGAAACCCCAAATTTCATTGCTTTAAAATCTAATAAGGTCTAAAGCCTTTTACATCAAAATGCTATTAAGTCAATTATATCAAAATCTGTCTTGCAATATTAAAGAAGCATAAAACCATAGTTATAAATCATTCCCCAATAAAGCAAAGCAAGCCATAGCCAAGAGAAATCCAAGCCGTACATGAGAGAGCTTTGGAGCTTGGTAAGATCTGAACTAAGCTGTTTTCCCACCCTGCGAACCTGGGGTGGGGGGGGGGGGAACGGAAGAAAAAGAGGCGAAACAAAACGGGTCAGTCATAAAGACTGAGTAAGTCCTAGTGACTTTCAGCATAAAAACAGGTAAAGATAACATGGCATGAATAAACTGAAAGTGAACATAAGCATGATGACAAGATAAGCTATTGGAAAGATAACTAAGAATAACCTCATATGGTTTTTGTCAAGTATAACATCGCCAGGTTTCCATTCAAGATAAACTAAGTATAATTTCACAAGATTTCTATCAAGCATCGCAAGATTTCTCTGCTTTACCATTAAAATATTTCTATGATATCTACTTGCTCTGCACCAACCGTACTAGTATCCCAACCCGTGTCATGTGTTGACTATAAAATGATCCCTTGCCCAATGTCATGAAATGATCCATTACTTGGTCTCACGAAACGATATATTAATCGATCGGCTCCCTACAAGTCCTATCTCGTTCATATGTCTGTGTCATACGGCCCTATCACGAATGTAGTCACCTGTGCTAGGTCCACTATAGGGTGTATCAAGCCCTAGGGTGCCAACCACCGACTAAATCAAGCACGCACAGTGTAAACCTACTGGTGCCCAATGCCTGCTTTTTCAACTCCGGACTACGTGCACGACCGTAGTCCGCCTGAACCTACAATGGCGCACCAACTCAGCCGTCGTTCTGGTCGCTTACAATCAGCCCAGTAATCGTGCCCCACCCTGCCTAGTTCCAGGGTACCATGATACATCTAGTGGGTTAGTACTGAAAAGGACCGCGTAACTAGGGTTTCCGTCCAGCAGGTTAAGTGTTGTCGTTTAAATTCGAGACTTAACCCCATCAGTCTAGCATGTCAAGTTGGTTAAGTGTGGTCATTCAAGTTCGTGACTTAACCCGTCTACGTGCCATGTCAAATTGGCTAAGTGTTGTCGTTCAAGTTCATGACTTAGCCCTACGAATCATGTGTCAAGTTGGTTAGGTATGTTCAAGCGGTTCGTGACTTAACCCTACCAAACCATCGTGTCAAATTGGTTAAGTATATTCAAGCGATTCATGACTTAACCCTATCAAATCATCGTGTCAAATTGGTTAAGTATATTCAAGCGGTTCGTGACTTAACCCTATCAAGTCATCGTGTCAAATTGGTTAATTATATTCAAGTAGTTCATGACTTAACCCTACGAAACCATCATGTCAAATTGGTTAAGTATATTCAAGCGGTTCATGACTTAACCCTATCAAGTCATCGGGTCAAATTGGTTAAGTATATTCAAGCGGTTCATGACTTAACCCTATCAAGTCATTAATTCATTTATGCACCCCAACCTCTCACATCAGACCTGTTGTTGTGGTCACTGGATATGCCGGGCGGTTCCGGGCAGAATTACACCACAACTCAGTCTGACATCGGGTTTTCAAGTGCGATATGACCAACTACCCACATTGGATCCTATTGTTTGCAGTAACTGGATTTGCCGGGCGGTTCCGGGCAGAATTACACTGCAAACTCAACCCAACCTCGAGTTAGCCATTTTCAAGTTATCTATGTGTCATGTCCATGTTCAAGTTATAACAATGTTCAAATTTCTAAGCAAGTTTCATGTCAAGTTTCTAGGTTTCAGCTTATGCCTATTATCAAGTTCATAACTCACGTTTTTGCCCCAAAACGTGTTCCCAAAGTATTACCAAAATTTGCTATAAAGTTATGCCAAGTTATAGCCTTATATTTACAATGCAATCCAACTACCCAAAACCCAACTTAGGCGCGTTCATATTTAACATATGAAAATGTTCAGGTCGATAATCCAATATACAGTCATTTTCGTGTTTCAAATTCCCAACTTTACATATTAATATATATACCAAAGTTCTAACTTTTCATGTCGATATATGTTGGCTAGCTTTTTGACCAAGCCATCCAGGTTCATTCATAAGAAGAAAGTATGAAACTGCGTTACCTAAGAGCATGAAGGATCGGATTGCCCTTCATTGAATCGCACGATCGGATCGCCCCTCACTGGATCGCACGATCGGATCGCCCCTCACTGGATCGCACGATCGGATCGCCCTCACTGGATCGCACGATCGTATCGCACCGTCGGATCGCTCCCACTTCATCAGCGAAACGACACCTCTATGCGATTCGATCCGTGCATGTGTTATTGCCCAGTATTGACCGATCCGATCCCCTGATGCGTGGCGGAGCCTCTGACCCGTTCAAGTATGAGCTAGTCTTCAGCGATCCGAGACGCACGGATCTAGCGACACGTGTCTCTAACCGCCACTTTGACCGATTCTCCCAATCTGCACGATCCGATTTTCAAGGGGATCGCGACACCTGTCCGCAACGGCTAATTTGACTATTTCTTCAACGATGGCGATGCGATCCGATGTTCTCGGGATTCGTGCCACGTGTTACCACGACACACCAGACAAAATCAGCTATAAATAGCCCAGAGCTTGGCACCTTTTGGGATCTTTTTTGGCAATATTGAGTACTGAATTCGCCATTATTGTCAGACTATTACAATATTAAGAGAAATCATTGATTATATTAGCTTTCAAAGTATAATCAATAATATATAAAGTGGACGTAGGCTCGTTAACGCCGAACCACTATAAATTCTGTGTGTTATTTCCTTTTTCCTCATTCTTCAGTTGAAACTCAATAAGATTCAGCACAATTTGGGTGTTAGGTCCAAATTTTGATCTAACATTTTGGTGCTTTCACTCAGAAAACAGTCCTAAAGTTTCATTATTCAGTTCTTTGTAGATTCCAGCGATTCGGATATCATGGCTGGAAAAAGATCTAACGAAGCACGAGCTTCACAAACCAATGAAACAATTGAAGAAAGTGTGCACGAGTTAGGCAATGAGGAAACTCTGGATCACGGAGCGCAGGGGGCGAACCGATCCGATGAAGACACCACGTTCCGAGTCGACGAGAACGAGGCGATCCGGACTGCTGAAGGGGTTGTTACTCGATCCCGAGGTAACGCCTCGAATCCTCCGCGCACCGCGACCGTGAATCGATCTCAGGGGGCGTTGCGAGCAACCATCCTCGAACCACAACGATTCGAATTGATGATCAGACTACAACTCGACCTGGAAAGGAGCCTATGGCTCGCTCCTACCATCCTGGCGCCTCCGCTCGACCCGGCTCTAGCTCTTTGCGCATAAGAGAAAGTGATGATGACCAATATGATCATGCTGCTCCCGTCACTGAGGGGGATCTCTCTCGCTTCTACGAAATGTGGGAGAGATTGTTTGATGAATTGGCTGCCCAAAGGCAGGAAAGCTCCGTCCTGCGACAAAATTTGACTGCTATGGATAGAAGGCTTGATGAACTCGCAAGGCAAAGGACCCCGCCGGTCTGTCCACTCACTCCAGGATATTCTTCTTCGTCAGAAGAATCACCGAGACCTCCGCGGCGACCATATGAGAGAGCCGAAAATATAGAGCAGCTTCGGTTTAGAACCCTGCCATCATGGGAAGAAGAAGCACTGGAGGCGGGGCCCTCAAACCGTAATGTGAACGATCAAGCCGCAGCTCCCAGGGCTCGAGATGTGGACGGTCCCGTACATAACAGACTACCTCAGCCCCATCGCCGCGCACATGCTCATGGTAACAGGGGGCAACGAAGCCCTATCCGAGCCCCGGATTTCGTGACTGCTCCCGGAAGAGAGATTAGAGAACCCCGCCGAGCCAGAGGCATTGACCCTGAACCTCCGCTGACCAGTGCAAATGTTGCAGCCATGATCCATCAGATTCTGGCAGATAGCCGTGGACAACGGAATGAAGATTGGGGGATCGACCGCAGTCACACCCCTTTCACTGATGATATTTTGGATGCCACTTTCCCAAGGCGTTTCAACATGCCACAGATGAACCGATACGCGGGCAGGTCTGATCCTATCCAGCATCTGATGAGATACTCTTGGTTAATGACCGCTGCCACTGCTTCTGATGCTGTTAAGTGCAAAGCATTTCCCATATTCTTGGAGGATGTAGCATTGTTATGGTTTACTCGCTTTCCAGCAAGATCGATTTCTAGCTTCAGGGAGTTGAGTGAGAAGTTCGTAGAACAATTCCGTATCTATGCATAAAAAACAAAGAGTGTGATTGACTTGTTCCTTGTCAAGCAGCGACCAGGCGAAAGTTTGAGGATGTACTTAGACCATTTCAACTTGGCCGCCTCTGAAGTTAAAGATCCCCACGAACCAACCGTTGTTGCAGCACTGATTGATGGAGTAGATAAAGACACTGAATTCGGGAGATACCTAGCAGGCAAGCCACCCCATACTAGAGAATTATTCTACGAGAAAGCCAACGTACACTTGCGCCGGGAAGAAGTATATGCTAACCGAAAGGCAAAAACGGCCGTAAGGAGGAAATCCAGAGCAATGTCGCCATTAAGCAGACAGGAGACAGCTCGGGGAAGGTCGAAGTAAATGTTGGAAATCGGAATCAGGGTGGTCGTCAATCAGGGAACAACGATAATAATAGTAATGGCAACAACCGGAAGAGGAACCGAGGGAACGACTCCCAGAGAAGGACTCATCCCAGGGCCTTTGAGAGTTATACACCACTAAATGATACTCTGGAAAACATCTTCACGGACTCTTACAACATCCTCCAGAATAAGAGGCCACCTACCAGAGAGTCGACAGAAAAAGAACGTGAAACGGGGAAGTTTTGTCTCTTTCATCAGATTCATGGCCATTCGACAAATGAATGCTGTCACCTAAGAGATGTAGTCGAGAGGCTTCTTCGAGAAGGAAAATTAGATGAATATAGAGTGACGCCCAGAGATAGGGGGCAAGCAGTGCAGGCCCCAAATCAGAACCAGAATCAACTTGCTGCCAGGCCAACTGCCCAGCAAAAAGGAAAGAATATCGTTATCAATACCGTAATCAGAGGACTTTATCTCGCCGGGCATAGTTCCAAGGCATTGGATCAATACGTCAATGCAGCCAAACAACACCTCGAGGTAGGGGAGTGTAGCAACCCCGAGGACAATATCCCGGTGACGCAACAAAAGATGATGACCGACGATGTCATTTTCCGAGAACGAGAAAGCATTGGAGTCCATGCTCCGACTGAAGATCCATTTGTAATTACAGTACCTATTGGACCAGCCACTGTTCATAAGGTTTTAGTGGACAACGGGAGTTCCGTCAATATTCTTTTCAAAAGGACATTTGACCAGATGAACCTCGAAATAAAAGACTTGAAGCCCTATCAAGATGGATCCGTGGATTTAACGGAGCATCCACCGCTCCAATGGGTTATGTAGAGTTACCGGTTACGCTTGGGGAAGGAGAACGCCAGAGAGTGAGAATCCTTCCCTTCCAGGTTTTGGATGTTGAATCGCCCTACAATGCCTTCTTGGGTCGACCGGCCCTCGCAAAGTTTAGAGCCTGTATACCCCCCTGATGCTTGTTATTGAAATTCCCCACAGAAGCTGGCATTGGTATCGTCAGAGGAGACCAGGTTGCTGCGCGAGCATGTTATGTTGCTGAGCTAAAGTTACTTCGCAATGGAGGGGACATTGAAACTAAAGGCGCTTCTCCTCCTACGGGGGCGGAGACCTTATAGCAACTAAAGAGGATAGTCGTTGGAGAGTCGCCCAGAGAGTTTCCCGAGGATATAGATCCCAGAGAGGATCAAGAACCCGGGGGCAGAATGGCGACTCCCAACGAGACAACTGTGGATGTACCGATCGATGACAGTGACCCGGAGAAGGTCCTTAAGATTGGATCCCAGTTAAATCTGAATCTCGCTAAAGAATTGACCAATTTCTTAAAAAACAACTTGGATGTATTTGCTTGGACCCACGCGGACATGTGTGGGATATCCCCATCAATCATGAACCATTCGTTAAGCATTAACCCTAAACATCCTCCGGTAAAGCAAAAAAGGCGAATGTTGGGCCCAGAGAGGTCCGCTGCCTTGAAAGAAGAGGTTGGAAAGTTAAAGAGTAATGGATTTATCAGAGACTCGACCTACCCAGACTGGATTTCAAATCCAGTCCTGGTAAAGAAGGCCAACGGGAAGTGGCGAATGTGCATCGACTTCTCGGATTTGAACAAAGCCTGCCCAAAAGATAGTTTCCCGTTGCCCCGGATTGACCAGTTGGTGGACTCGACGGCGGGTCGTGAACTTCTCTCCTTCATGGATGCTTACTCAGGATATAACCAGATTCCGATGCATGTTCCAGATCAAGAACACACTAGTTTTATCACGGATCTGGGATTATATTGTTATGTAGTGATGCCCTTTGGCTTGAAGAATGCGGGCGCTACATATCAGCGTTTAGTTAACAGAATGTTTTATAACCAGATCGGGAAAACAATGGAAGTATACATTGACGATATGTTGGTTAAGTCCAAGCAATCTTCCCAACACACCACTGACTTGGCGGAGATGTTCAGCATTCTTCGAAAGTACGGAATGAAACTCAACCCAACCAAATGTTCATTCGGTGTTGCCTCCGGAAAATTCTTGGGGTTCATCGTCAGTTCCCGTGGGATTGAGATTAATCCAGATCAGATCGCGGCAATCAGAGACATTCAGGAACCCAGGCAAATTAAGGACGTGCAAAGCCTTGCAGGAAAAGTAGCCGCACTAAGCAGATTTATCTCCAGGGCTACTGATAAATGCATACCATTCTTCGAATTAATAAAGCGGGGAAAACGCCACTTCAAATGGACACCCGACTGCGTAGAAGCGTTTCAGAACTTACTAAGGCACTTGGAGAAACCTCCGATATTATCTAAGCCAATGGATCACGAGGACTTATTCGTGTATCTGGCAGTGTCGTCCCATGCGATCAGCTCAGCCTTGGTAAGAGAAGAAGATAAGGTCCAAAGACCTGTGTATTACGTGAGCAAAAAATTGACGGCAGCAGAGCGTAATTATCCAAGGATAGAAAAGTTGGCGTATAGTTTATTGATCTCCTCTAGAAAGCTTCGACATTATTTTCAGGCGCATCCTATTACCGTATACACCGATCATCCGCTCAAGCAAGTCCTACAGAGACCAGAGGCATCTGGAAGATTACTCAAATGGAATATCGAGTTAAGTCAATTTGATTTGAACTTTCAGCCCAGACGGTCAATTCGGGGGCAAGTGATCGCCGACTTCATAGCAGAGTTCACCGTCCCTGAGGAAGATATAGCAAATGAATAAGTTGATCCTTCAAAGTTACTTCTCGATCCCAATGCCTGGGGATTGTATACTGATGGCGCTAGGAATGACGAAAGATCCGGCGCTGGAATAGTGCTTGAAACTCCAGAGAAACGATTGATATCCTATGCTATCCGGATGGAGTTTCACGCCACTAACAACGATTCCGAATACGAAGCCCTGATAGCCGGATTAAGGATTGCAAAGGAATTAGAGGTCACAAAGCTGAACATCTTCTGCGACTCCAAGTTAGTTGTGAACCAAGTTACTGGAAAATTCCAAGCTAAAAGTGCAAGATTGATTTTATACTTAAAGAAAGTGAAAGAGTTGCTGAACGATTTTGATCACTACAGCATATCTCATATTCCGCGTTCAGAGAATCAGCAGGCTGATAAGTTGGCAAAGATGGCTAGTTCCGACGATCCTGAAGTGACCGGGCTAGCCCCCGTTGAAGTACTTCGGTCCCCTAGCATAGATCAAATGGAAATCGACCTAATACTAGAGACGGAACCAGAAAGGGAGTCCTGGATGACCCCTCTAAAGAATTTTCTGATGAATGGAGCGCTTCCGACCAAGAAAAGCGAGAGGCGCAAAGTAATTCGTAAAGCCGCCCGATACGTTCTGTAAGGCGGAGTTCTTTACAGACATGGGTTTTCGATGCCCCTCCTCCGGTGTATAGCCCACGATGACATCAAGCGTGTGCTGCAAGAGGTTCACGAAGGCGAATGTGGCGACCACACTAGAGGGCAAACTTTGGCAAAAAAGGTGTTGCGGCATGGTTATTTCTGGCCTACCATAAATAAGGATGCGGCAAGATACGCACGACAGTGTGATGCGTGCCAGAGATTTTCGAAAATACCTAGAGCACCTCCTAATCAGTTAAAAACAATGATGAGCCCATGGCCTTTCGCTATGTGGGGAATTGATATCATTGGGAGTCTCCCCATAGCAAGGGCCGGAGCAAAGTTCGCTATTGTGGCTGTGGATTATTTCACTAAGTGGGTCGAGGCTGAACCACTAACTACAATCACAACCAAACGAGTGATCAACTTTATCGTGAGAAACATCATCTGTCGATTTGGGATTCCAAAGATTGTAATAACGGATAACAGAACTCAGTTCGATAGCGCTGAATTCAGAAATTTCTGCCAAAAATACCACATTGAGAATCGGTATACCTCTTTGGCGCACCCGCAATCGAACGGACAAGTCGAAGCGGCGAATAAAGTGATTAAGTCCATTCTGAAAAGAAGACTGAAGCGGGCTAGAGCCATGTGGGCTGATGAATTGCCCTTGGCACTATGGGCCTACAGGACAACATATAAGTCGGCAACAGGACATACCCCGTTCTCCCTTGCTTTTGGAACGGAAGCGGTCATCCCGGTTGAGATAAAGGTACCTTCTCACCGGGTGACTTATTAAGATCCAATGACCAATAATGAATTGCTCCTTGAGTCCCTGGATATGATCGAAGAAAAGAGGGATGAAGCGGACTTGCGCACCTTGAGATGCAAGCAACTGATCGCTCGATATTACAACAAAAAGGTTCGAGCCCGAACCTGGGAACCCGGAGACTTGGTTCTGAAACGTGTCTTTCCACCCCCAACTCATATGGGAGCAAAGTGGGAAGGACCGTACTCCATTCTGAGCAAGCTTGATAATGGAACCTTCAAGCTGGCAACCGTAGATGGAAGGGAAATCCCCAGAGTGTGGAATGCCCAACATTTACGGCCATACTTAGCATAAAAGTTTCGAATCTGTTCTTTTTCTTTGTTGAAAACCATGTATAAGGCACGACTAGCCTAGAATAGTTTGATTCCTTGAAGCAAAAAATTATAAAGTGGACGTAGGTCATGATTCGACCGAACCACTATAAAAATATTGTGTGTCATTTACCTTTATTGCATCCTTATTCATCTGCCTGATTATTTTTATGGAAATCGGCGTGAATAATGCAGGTACCCGAAGTCTGGTGCCAACTGTTCCTCCCATAGACTGTTCGGAGGAACTCAAAGCCTTGGCAAATGCTCCAACTGCTTGCCCGACTGGTTTTAATCCTCGGAGCTTGGATTAGAATGTAAACCTAGAAGGAGTTTGATGGGCGTGCATGATTGCCGACTGCTTGATCCGTGACTCTGACTCTCCAGAGAGAGAGAGAGAGTATAAAAGCGTCTCCGATTGAGCGCTGAGAAAGAGCTCCTTCCCCGCTGAAGGATCGGGGAGCGAATGAATCGCTGAGCTCGAACTCTAACTCTCCAGAGAGAGAGAGAGTATAAAAGCGTCTCCGATTGAGCGCTGAGAAAGAGCTCCTTCCCCGCTGAAGGATCGGGGAGCGAATGAATCGCTGAGCTCGAACTCTAACTCTCCAGAGAGAGAGAGTATAAAAGTGTCTCTGATTGAGCGCTGAGAAAGAGCTCCTTCCCCGCTGAAGGATCGGGGAGCGAATGAATCGCTGAGCTCGAACTCTAACTCTCCAGAGAGAGAGAGAGAGTATAAAAGCGTCCCCGATTGAGCGCTGAGAAAGAGCTCCTTACCCGCTGAAGGATCGGGGAGCGAATGAATTTCTGAGCTCGAACTCTAACTCTCCGGAGAGAGAGAGAGAGAGAGTATAAAAGCGTCTCCGATTGAGCGTTGAGAAAGAACTTCTTCCTTGCTAAAGGAACAGGGGCCGACTGAACTACTGAAGTCAAAATCTAATCTCGGCGTCCATCAGGAGAGTGTAAGAAAATCTATGATTAAGCACTGAGAAAGGTGCCGGAAATTCGGTACCACAAGAACAGTTATCCCATGAAATCCTCTAAGTCCCCCACATTCAGAAATAGGGGGCAACCTGCCGACAATACTAACCAATCCTTAGTAAACCCCAGTCAGGCGCTATGATAACAACTGATTGGGGGCACATATACTCGTATACATATACTGAACTTTGATACAGCAATGCAGCACAAAAGTTTTCTTTCTGTTGTTTGACTGATTTATAATTATCATTAGATGGCCTATTACTAAACATGGAAAGTTTATTTGAATACAGGTATACAATGATGCAAAAAGAGATAAACTTTCATTTATGTACCGCAAACCTACTAAGAAACAACCTAGAAAGGAAAGTGAGGGCCAGTCTCACAATTACACTTCCTGGCCAGTGGAAAACCTAAAGACAAAATATCAACAAGCAACAATATCCTATTTACGCTTTGGCCTCTTCTCCTGCTTCTGTCTCTCCAGCTTCGCCTTGTCGGCATCAGACTGGTCCCCTTTCTTCCTTTTCCTTTTATCTATGAGAGGAACATCCGACTCTTCTAAAGATTCCTCCTCCACCTCTTTTCTCTTCCTTTTATCAGAAAGGGAAGCCGGGAAGTCATCGGGATTTGCAAAATAAAGCTGTCTGCTGATGGATTTGGGCTGGATTTTCACAATCATCCAAGTTTTGGGATCAAATTCTGCAAGAGGGACTATGTCCAAAGCCTCATCTCCCACCTTCTTCGAAGCCATCTCTTTCTCCTGCCTAGCCTTTCGGCTGGCCAAGGTTTCGTCGTCATCATCGTCGGCTTTTTTGGCGCCAACAATGTCTTCCTTATCCTCTACATGGCGCCCATCCATGTCTCTCAAGGCCTCGATGGTCTCAGCATCCTTGGGAACATCAGTACTAGGTATCGGGATGTTTCTTTCTGCTGTTGTGACCTCAGCCTGCTTTGATATATCAATACCGGCACCTGGCGAGACAAACTCCTTCTCCACTTCTTTTTCTTTTTTAGCACCCTTGTCGACGGGCTCGCCACCTGTATCATGAGGAACACGTTTTACTAATTCAATTGGTTGTTCTACCACACGACGACAATTCACAATTGCTTTGACGAATTGTGGGAAAAAAAGGGAGATACCTTCCGCAGATCCTCCTTCTTGAATAGTCGCAGGAGCTCCAACAACCACGGGAGTTAGACCCAAAGGGATTAGTGGATCATCGGGATGGTATTCCTCAACTCCGGAAGCCTTGGGCTCCACGGCTGAACTTGAACCCTCGTCAGCTTTGCCCTTACCCTTAGCCAGGGCCCTCTCCTTTTCCATCTCCGCTTGAATCAGACGACGACCCTCTGCTAGGTCCTCAGGCTCATTATCCCTCAAGATGCTCTTCATCAACTCATCCTCATCAATTTCTTCGACCCCCAGTCTCTGCTTTTCACCCTCAACAATGGCATCCCATAAATTGGCTAAAGTAACGTGGTAATCCGGGATCCACGAGATGTTGTGAGTTTTGAGAAATTGGCCAAGGAAGTCGAAAATCATCTCTTCAAACCCCTCGATATCCTTCTCTCTTTCGAGGAGCTTGTTGTTAGAAGCAATGGCCAATTCGATGGCACTTTCAACATTCTTTTCGGCGAGAGCTGCCCGTCTCTCCGCGTCCACGACCTGATCATTTAAAATCACCTTTTCTGCTTTAGCCAAAGACAAACTTTCTTTTAAACTTTCTTTTTCTGCCTCCCAAGCAGCTCTCTCAACTTCAAAATGGCCTTGTGCTGTGTTCAACTCGATATTGGCCATTTTGAGATCTTCAACCTCCTTCTTTAAGGCCGTTTTCTCTTGGCTATTGGAGTCAAGTTCCGAATGAAAGCGTTTTTTAGCATTCTCCAATTCGGTTTTATAATTCTCGACGTCCCTTCGCGCTAGAGCAAGCTGGGATTGAGCATCTTCCAGGTCCTTCTCCATCTTTGTCCTGGCCCTTTCGTTATTTTCAAGTTTCGCCTTTGATCCGTGAGCTTCTATTTCAAGCGATCGGATGACTTATGAAAGGTTAACTGCATGTTTTTTCATCATCTCATATTTCCTGGCAATGTGACGGATGTGCCCGACGACTTCATAATCCCAGTTCTTAGGGACCGGTTCCAAGGTTGGAACAAAGGTCATCCTGTCAAAGAATATGTCTGGGAATTGTTCCCTCAGCTTTTCCAGCCTACCTTGAATCTCGGGACCATGAATGTAATCCCGTGACCCGGGGGCAGCCAACTCTGGCTGGCTGGAAGGGACGACGTCACTCTTCTCCTTTTCAGACTCTTTGATCGGATCTTTGCTTCTATCTTTAGATTCATGATGCCTTTTTGACGACCTGCTATAGGAAGGTGCACTCTTTGGAGGAGTTAACTGTTTAGGAAGTTTCTTCCCCCTGCAGGAACTACTGGATAACTGGAAGGCTTGGCGGGGGTCGATTTTGGTGGAGACCGGGGTTGCGAGGAAGTCGGCCTGTGAGAAGGGCCGCGAGAACGCTCAGTACCCGGATGAAGACTGGGTGTTCCCTCACGCAGGGAACGATTAGAATAGGATCGCCTGTGGGACATCTTTCCTGCAAAAAAGAAAATAGCATATTAAAACCTTGAATACTGACGCCATAAGAGTGCGGGGTCAGATAGTGTGTGTGATTTGTGCATCCCATATAATTCCCCCTAACAGACCCGGGCCTGAAGACAGGCTCATCTGACTAGTTTCTTGTTCCCTCGTTGGAGCGATGGCCTCCTCAGAACCAGGGAAGAATGGCTCCCCTTCAAAGTCCCTCTCTGTATATACATCATCGGGCAGAATAATCTTGCTCAGCTCTTTGAATAGCTGCTCGTCTGTCAAGTCATTGGGAGCAGTGGATTCGATTGGAATAGAAACTATCCACGGGCTTCATCCCCTTTGTATATATTCAGATCCTCATCGTCTTGGATGACTATAGGGGAAGGACTCTTGCGGAACTTAGTTGTTTTTATTGCTTGCGATGTTCCCTCTCCCTCCGTTGGGGGCACAAACTTATAAGGTTTGCCGCCAGCGCCAAGTCCAAATCTTACATCCAGAAGATGATGCTTATGAAGATTCTCATCAGTAATGCATTTTTTGATCCTTAGAAAGTCAGACCTGCTTTGAAGAAGAATAGACAACCGATTGTTGTATAACGGACCCTCCGTTTTCGGGAAGACGTGATCTGTTTAAGACAAAGAAAAAGGGGGAAGAATGTTAATACTTCGACTTCTTGAACAAGATATTCAGTTAAAAGCTTGAAGTTTACTTGATTTAAGCCATCTTCTTGAGCATCCGGCCTGTTTCTTGATATAGAACCAATCAGACTTAGGATCCCCTATATTGCTATATCCATCATACAGAACTTTCCTATTCGCCACCGATTCAAAGAAAGAGAAATTTGGGGTTGCCGAGGAACGATGCTTGAAGAGGAAGAAGAATGTCAAATCTCTGAATGTGAGTCCAGTGTGTAGGATCTCCGCATATGCAATAGATAAGGTGTATAGAGATGCGTAGGCATTAGGATGAAGTTGCATCGGAGTGATACCCAGTCGTTTTAAAGTCTCGATGACGATTGAAGGAAACGGAGGGATAGCTCCTACCAAGCACATAGTCCGACTGATTGCCATATACCCTTCCGGAGCTAAGTGGGGTCTATCTTCGCTACCGGGTGTCAGGACATCATCCCAAGGAATCCCATGTCTCAAGCAGATTCTTTTAAGCTTTATATCATCGAGCTTAGATGCTAAAGAATCAGAAAATTTATCTATTCCGAGCGCGCCAGGAATCTCGTCGGGAGCTCGCCTGTCTATCTCAGATTCTTCACCAGATGAAGTACTCCCAGACGGATTTGATTCCGTTGCCTCGTATTCAGAGCCAGAATCTTCACCTTCTGGGTTAATTGGAGGGACCTTAGGGTTGTATTGCTCAGGAACCTCGGACTCTGTTTCCGTAGCGGATCTCGAAGAAGATTGATTATCCGACATTGCTGTTAGGCGAGAAAACATGACAAATGAGATTAAAACTACCCGTCCCCCGTGTGTGCAAGTGCCGGTGTGTGTGCTTGTGCATACATTAAAGATAAAGCATAAAAGCTGACAAGATCGTCAAAATATTAGCCATCATATGCAGTTAAGTTATGCGGTCATTAAGTCCAGAAAGTCCAAATCAAGGCCCTAGCCTAACTGTTCAGAGTTTTATGGTGACAAGGCATCGTCTAAGGTTCAAAAATTGGTTTGGATCGTGAACTACAAGTCGGACCGCGATGTATATGACAGATCGCCCTCCTTCGGATCGCAGGGTAGAGGGATCGCCCTCCTTCGGATCGTAGGGCAGAGGGATCGCCCCCCCTACGAATCGTGAAAGTGAGTGATCGGGGTCTTTGCTGGATCGCAGCAGTCCCTCGCGAAGCGCGCCACTGCCGCCACCACGACCCTCCGACTCGCCACTGGCCTTCATCTTCTTCCTTCCCTCTCCTTGCCCACGATCCGAACCGGCCTTCTTCCTCTCCTTCCTCCATTTTCCTCCTCTCCTTCTCGTTTCCGAACTCCAACCTCTGAACCTATCATCCATAGCGCTTCACTGGTTCCCCCAAGAATCACAAAATCCCATCGTTTCTCCCTCAAACCAGTCGAGAAAAACTCATAGAATTGAGAGCGACATCGCATAAGGGTTCTTTTGATAGATTACCTTTATAAAAATTGGGAGAACAGTCAGATTATTGGAGGTTTGAAAAACTCGGGTGTTTCCTCAGTGAGGCAGGCGATACGATACGAAAGAAGGAAGAAGGAAGAAAGTGAAGAAGAGGATCGACTTATATAGGCAAAAAGGCGACCGTTTTCTCCCCTTTCTTGTTTTATTCGATCAGCGAAAATAGCCGGGCCGCGAACCAAAAGCCCACCACGTCTCGGAGAGAAGCCCAATTCATTCCGTTCCGTAAAGAAGCTCAAGCGCTCACCAAAGAATGAGACGAATGACTCGAATGGCTTGCTAACGGACCGCGACTCGACTACGCGATACGAATTGATAAACGACCGACGGATCCAGCAATGAAGACTCTGAAAAGTCCCAGAAAAGGAATCGTTCACTGATTGGCGACTCGTTGTGAAAAGACGATCCTAAAGTATTCGAAGCATGTTGCATCATCGATAGAACATACTTCGAGGGGGCAAAATGTTGGCTAGCTTTTTGACCAAGCCATCCAGGCTCATTCATAAGAAGAAAGTATGAAACTGCGTTACCTAAGAGCATGAAGGATCGGATCGCCCTTCATTGAATCGCACGATCGGATCGCCCCTCACTGGATCGCACGATCGGATCGCCCTCACTGGATCGCACGATCGGATCGCCCCTCATTGGATCGCACCGTCGGATCGCTCCCACTTCATCAGCGAAACGACACCTCTATGCGATTCGATCCGTGCATGTGTTATTGCCCAGTATTGACCGATCCGATCCCCTGATGCGTGGCGGAGCCTCTGACCCGTTCAAGTACGAGCTAGTCTTCAGCGATCCGAGACGCACGGATCTAGCGACACGTGTCTCTAACCGCCACTTTGACCGATTCTCCCCATCTGCACGATTCGATATTCAAAGGGATCGCGACACCTGTCCGCAACGACTAATTTGACTATTTCTTCAACGATGGCGATGCGATCCGATGTTCTCGGGATTCGTGCCACGTGTTACCACGACCCACCTGACAAAATCAGATATAAATAGCCCAGAGCTTGGCACTTTTTGGGATCTTTTTTGGCAATATTGAGTACTGAATTCGCCATTATTATCAGACTATTATAGTATTATGAGAAATCATTGATTATATTAGCTTTCAAAGTATAATCAATAATATATAAAGTGGACGTAGGCTCGTTAACGCCGAACCACTATAAATTCTGTGTGTTATTTCCTTTTTCCTCATTCTTCAGTTGAAACTTAATAAGATTCAGAACAATTTGGGTGTTAGGTCCAAATTTTGATCTAACAATATACATATGCCCAATTCTAGCCAATTTACATATGTTCAAGTTTCATATCAAACTACATGTATTCCATGTTTACACCAATTTACCTATAACAAGTTCTAGCTTTTTACATATGTCACGATCCATGTCAAAGTTACATATATCAATTTATATGTGTCCAATCCTAGCCAATTTAGATATATACCAAGTTTCATGCCTTTTTACATATGTCAAGATCTAGCCAACATTACATGTATTAAGTTTCATATCCAATAAACCCAAATCGTGATTCATGATGTAGTTACCCCAAACCATAACCTTTTTATTACAATACATTCCAGTTGTCCAATCTTTTGATTTGATTTACATGTTACATTACATAGGTCCAAATTTACGCCAAATTCCATGCATATAATATTTATGCAAATTTCCTCATAACAAGATTATACCAAAATTTACATATCAAGCCCAAACTCGCAAATACAATGATAATATCCAATTTCATGTCGCCAATAATTCCATCATATTCATACAGGCAATAATCCCATAATTCCCCCGTATACATATCGTACGCAAGTCGCGATTTTAGGCCAAGGTCCGAAATTGACCAAGGTTCATCAAAAGAAAATAAATAGGGGAAAGGTAGAATCTTGCATCAAAGTAAGATCGGAGAGAAAAACATCATCACAGGCATATTAATATTTCAACAGGCTGAATAGATTATGAACTTGACATGAGAATAAAGATAGACAAGTCAAAAACTCAAGATTCAAGAAACAACAGAAATAGATCTGGATCGATAAACATACTTAGATCCAATTTCACTTTAATTCAATGCCATATTAAAATCAAATATTTAAATCGGAAAATAACTAGAACTTACATTGATTGGCTAAGAGAGGACAAATCGATTCGTTGTCGCGTTGAGACGTCTAACTTGATTAATCTTCTGATTTGATTCAATATGGTCTAGGCGTCATTGCTTGAAGTCATTGAATCTGTACTTGAATCGTAACTTGTTTTGAATCTCCTCTCGAAAGTCTTGAGTAGCATTTCCTCGTCTTGATTTATTTTACATATTATTTTATTTATTTATACATTTTCTCAGAGGCATCATAAGGATAGAATGAAATGGTGTAGAGAGCAGGAGGCTAGGAGGCTGTTTATATAGGATTAGGCGGACGAACCTAGACAGAAAACGAGACCAGATACATAAGGATGCACCCAGACCCAAAACCAGGTTCGGGGACCAGGTCGACAACCATGTCGACTGGGCAGTCGACCTGGTCAGGGGGGGTCGACTACCCAGTCGACTCCCTAGTCGACCTGGGTCCTGGGCGGGAATTTTCCAGCCCAGCCCGCTTCTGGGTTTGAATCCGAATTTTGAATTTGAATTTCGAGCTGTTTTCAATTCTGAAAATTCCTGAAACTTCGGAGGGTCATATCTCCTTCATACGGACTCCGATTCTCGCAAACTCGGACTCGTTTCCAAGAAGAATTTCGAGACGAACGCAATGACGCAAACCGCTTCCCTTGGTTCTTATTTTAAAATTTAATTCCGCCTGGATTTATGATTTTAACATGTTGTTAAAATTCGGGTTGTTACATACTCCCCTCCTTAAAGGATTTCGTCCCCGAAATCTTCAAGTTAAGGAGAATGTGTCCTACCATCCAATCATCCATCTACTCAATCATCAATCACAGGCATCCATCGTCCTTAATAGATTTCTAATGCTGTATGAACATATGCAGAAAGTGTGTGTATTTGTTCCTTGTCTAATGCAAATGATCAGGCCTGATTGATCTTCTAAATGCAAAATATGTTTAGTGCCATGAGTCCACATGTATGCAAATAGTCCTAGTCACATAAACACTATACGTGTGCACAAACATCCATCCATATGCAACATCCACATGATAACACATTCAATTTCATCCATAAATAAGTATAAACACTCATGCATATGCAATATGAAAATGTGTCTGAGCCAATCTAGTGTCTAATGCCTAATGTTGTCTTTTTATCGGTTTTCCGCTAACCTTTTTGTCGTTTTATCAGTTTTCCTTATGACATCTCCATCGTCCCTCCACTTTTTTCGTTTTTTAAATTAATGTCTAAAACACAAAACATAAATTATACGAAACTTCACCATAGCGTTAGAACTATTTAGCTTTACCTTTTAGTATTAGTGGTCGATCGGTCTGAAAGTAAAGATGTAAGTAAGATCTTTTCTGACTGCTTTTAATCAAATCATTGATTTATTTTGTATGCGAATTCTAAATATGCAGGTTGTACGGGTTCTAATAATTTCATTAAATTGATTGTTGTTGTATAAAGGATACTGTAATTTTTTGGAGGTAATGGGCAAGAAACGTTTGCGTTGGTTGAATAAAAATAATGTAAATGGAGTTCAATTTTTGAATTTGAAAATTCGGGAACAGGTCTAAATAATTTTATATACCAAAATATGTATATGTCGTTGTGGTTTTCATAATCATTCTATCCTTTTTTCCACTATCACTGTCTTTTTGGTTCAAAATATACTTGATTGATTTGTATTATGTTTGAAACATTTTGTGTAACGGTTACTAAATGATGGTATCTATTTTTTATTGATTATATGCAACTGATATAAAATATGTCTGTTAGTTTATAATACTGAAGTGGAACGTGAATGAAATGGGAGTGCTAGGATTTTTTAAGATATTAAAGTAGATGTCATAGAAGGAAGCGATATTAATATTTCATATAGTAAGGACAAAGAAATAAATCACGACAACGAAATAAAAGTTGATTAAACCAAATATTTTACAATCAAAGAAGTAATTATGTATAATTTTTTTAATAAATAATATATAGGAAAGAAGGTAATATTATCAGATTCTCACTTTGTATGTAGGTTTTTCCAGCTTGCATTTTGAATTTCACCAACAAAAATGCTAATATGACAAAATAAGTTCCATTTTCTGCCAACAAAATATGAATAAAAAAATCGTAACGGACACAATGACACAATCCCCGTTGCCAAATTCCTACAAATTTTCAACTTATTCATTAATTAATTCATTTTTACTTAATTATTGTTTATTAAAATTTGGGTTGTTATAGTGATGATGTCATTATAACTAGCATTCCTTTCCAGTGAGTTGAAAGATCAACGGGGTTGGTTGAGAGTGTTTTTTCATTTTAGAGCAAGTCCATGGAATTCTTTTTCGATCTTATTTTACAAGATTGTACCCTTCGCTCTCAGTTGCATTTCTATTCTCAATTTTAGGAAGGAGTCAAATTTATCACTATCTTTTGTAAGCTAAAATCAGAGTTGGCAACATTAGGAAAGGGTTTATGCTCCATTCATCGAAGTCATAAGTGCTCATTAGCTTCCTTTTGTATTCTACAATGAATAGTGCCTTCAATCTTTACACTTGTTGTTCATAGTCTTGAGTGTCTTTCATGCTTTGATGTCGGAAAGTTGATTTAATAATCTTTGGTTCAAATGACCCTTATTCTGACCTAACCGCATCCTTGGGAAGATTAGTTTGAATTGGAAGTAAGATGGTGTATACATGATGGGATAAGTCATTTAAACCTTACTTATGCAAACAAAAGTAGTTCAACTAAGTCAGACGTTCGGGCCCACCTTTAGAGTCAAATATTATTAATGAATTTCTCCGTTAATAGCCAAAATAAGCAATGCAAAGCCAAATTGTTAAGATCTTATGTTAGCTCAAAGTATATGCTTTAGGCTTATATAAAGCCAAAGCTCTAATTCGAGTGCAAGTAGTCAAGCTCAAAATTTGAGTCGAAGCCCCTCTTGGAGGCTAAGATTCGACATACCCAATTGTAAACCATCTCAAATTAAAATGAAATAGTTCAAGCCAAGCTTGGTCGAAACAGACTAGTTCTATGTGAAGACAAACCAATTCGAGCGGAGTCATATATATTGTCATTTATGTATGAAATATGCAAGGACGCTTCAATTTTTCATCATTGTTCTAAAAATACTATAACGCCCCACCTCTAAACTCGTGTTAGCCAAGGTGATTACAAGCAACGGTGTCAACTAACCTAGAGAATAAGGTTGCTGATGAGCGACCATCTGTATATTAGCTTTGAACGAGTGTTAAATATGTCGGATAATGTGGTCTAACTTCTTCAATCTCATGAGGAAATCCGACACATCTAAATCAAGTCCAAATCTACTACACAGGTGCTTATATTGGGCTTCTAGCAACCTCGTCTTCGGATGGAATACTACGAGTGGTGTGATGGTCACCTCGTCTTCGGACGAAATACTACGAGTGGTGTGATAGTCACCTTGTCTTCGGACGGAATACTACGAGTGATGTGATAGTCACCTCGTCTTCGGACGGAATACTACGAGTGGTGCGATAGTCACCTCGTCTTTGGACAGAATACTACGAGTGGTGTGATAGTCACCTCGTCTTCGGACAGAATACTACGAGTGGTGCGAGAGTGGTGTGATAGTCACCTCGTCTTCGGACGGAACACTACGAGTGGTGCGATAGTCACCTTGTCTTCGGACGAAATACTACAATTAGTGTGATAGTCACCTCAACGTCAGAGGAATGGTAATCTCACTCTTTACCTTCTCTAGCTTATCTCCACTTTTATTTTTGAGAATTCTAAGCTTAACATTTAGGGCTTTTGATTGCATGTGCATTTTCATTGAGGATTCTTGTGTTTTGATCATAGAGAGGTCATTCTAGCTTGCTGTAGGATCGATTCCTAGCTTCCTACAACCAAAGGTGAGTTCCTATGAACTCACATCTATGCCTCAAGCATTCATGCTTGTAAAAATGGTGCCCTTGGCATGCATATGTTGTGTGTGCATTCCATGCTTTGGGTTGTATGTGTGTGTATGTGCATTCATGAGTTTGAATTTGGTTATACGAATTCGAATTTTTTTACATCCTTGTGGAAATTTGGGTTGATGTGTTCTTGGGTATTCACAATTTTGTATACAAGTTATCAAGGTTATGTGTGCTATTATCACCTTTGTGTTATGTATGCATTGTGTGTATTGTTTTGGTTTTATGAATTTGTGCATTTTGGCATTTTAAAAGAAAATCCTTCGCATTCCCGTGAATATGTGTTTATGCATGTCATTTTTATGCTTTAAAGAGCATATGCGAGCTTTCTAAACATTTAGAATCAACAAGCGAGGTCCGGGCTTGGTTGGAATTGATTGAGAGGTCTTAGACAAGGCAAAAACATTAATTCTACAGCTCAAACATCTGACCATGTAGGTCAGACGTCTAACCAACCTCTCGGCAAAAACATTAATTCATTGTGTGGATTCGTTGATGCGGATTGGGCAGGTGATGTGAATGATAGGCGTTCAACTACTGGTTATTGCTTTAATGCAGGCTCAACTGCCATATCATGGTGCAGTAAAAAGCAAAGAACTGTTGCTCTTTCTAGTACTGAATCTGAATATGTGGCTGCAACTATGGCCACCCAAGAGTGCATCTGGATCAAGCGGTTACTTCAGGAGATCGCTGACTTTAAGGATTATCCAGTTACTATTTACTGTGATAATCAAAGTGCAGTAAAACTTGCAGAAAATCCTATCTTTCATGCTCGATCAAAACATATTGAAATACATCATTTTGTTCGAGAGAAAGTGTTAAATGAAGATATTAAACTACTGCACATCAGAACTTCTGATCAAGTTGCGGATGTATTTACCAAAGCATTGCCAAGGCCAAAGTTTGAGTTGTTTCGAAAAGCTCTTGGTCTCACTGATAGGAAATCTGCACTAAGGGGGAGTGTTGAAACTTAGTGCAGTTTTACACGTAATGCAGTTTTTGTCCTATTCTTCTGGAAAGCTGGGTCTACAGACTTTTTTATGCTTAGTTTTAGGATCTTTTTATATTTGAATAAGTCTATAGCATGCTGTTATAAATTGATGCACCTCATCTTGTTTATTTTCTAGTACTTCAAGATTCATTTTAGTTTTTGCCTGTGTATTTTCAATTCTTTAGTTGAGAAATAAAGCAGTTTTGTTCTCCTACATTTGTTTACACTCTGTAAAAATACATTCGCAGCTTCAACATCAAAAATGAACTAGCAATAGTGTAACATATTCACAACTTTACCCAAATACCCTGTTTACCAACTGAGCTAGAGCAAACTTTCAACAGGCCTATCTTGAGCCAAGTTGCAAAAATAGCCCTTCATATACTTGAATTCTTCTAACTCATTAAATCATTGCTCCCTAACTTTTTGGTTCCTTTGTCGATGAACGATTCAAAACGAGTTTCCAAACCTACATAAACAAAATGATTCAAAACGCTTTAGGTTCAAATTGCATAAGCTCGGATATCAAAATTAAATTCAATATGATAAACAATTACTGCATATAGAAGAAACGATGTTTTTATATACTTAAATATCATTGAAGCCTACATAAACAGGAAGTTTAGCATGTGAATATACAGGCATAAAATATTGATACTTAAAATTCATGATTTAAATCCAAATTCAATCTATGTTTTACAATTTATGACGTAAACCTCGTTTTGTAAAGCTTGATGATGAACTTGAGCATTTCTGTTGGTGCGCCAAAA
Organism: Allium sativum; assembly: GCA_030737875.1. Classification (NCBI taxonomy): domain Eukaryota; kingdom Viridiplantae; phylum Streptophyta; class Magnoliopsida; order Asparagales; family Amaryllidaceae; genus Allium; species Allium sativum. The sequence continues at coordinate 283,479,384 of CM060915.1, forward strand.
AAAAATGCTAATGTGCGCGCATATTAACGAACATACCAGCCTAAAAAAAATGTAACAACTCATGTTAAAATCAAATGCGAAACAGTTACGCAAAAGACTAAAACATATAAATTTAAGCAAGTAAGCCAATCTATTTAGAGCAATGAAAAGGAAGGAAATACACCGTTGATAGAACATACAAAGTTTCAACAATAAAACACGGCAAGGTTTGGAATCAACTTACCAAATCAAGTACACTTTTATGTTGTGATAGCCTCTTTCAGTGATTCAAGATCGTTTTCTTCACCAAAATCGGAAGTATGTAATCGGAAATTAAAACGAAAGAGATTAGGGTTTTGGAGAGTTGGGGATAATATTAAAAAAAGTGCAGGAAAAAAAAGGGAAAGTAGCGGTATCAGTCCATTTAGTCCCATATCGCAGAAACTAGAATTGTCAAGAGGACGCACTAGTACAAATCAACCAGTAAGCAGAAGGTTTAAGGCATGATCCTTCAGGAAGCAAATGGGATATGATGAGTGGTAACAGCTCGCGAATATTTTGCGAGAGGGGTGTCCGCCTATGCCAGTTACGACAATGGGCCACCCTAATTCTTTACCGATCTGATCCCCAAATTAATTCATTCAATTCAAATGTTTCTCCTTTTGGGCAAATTAAGCTCCATTTTCTTCATTTTCGTTGGTTCACCTTTTTTACTATCATTTCCATTTTTTGTCTTTATTTTCCTAGCCTTTAACGTATTTTTTCAGAGAGGTTTTGTCTGTTCACACTTACATTAAAGCCACTTAAATCCAAAAAAAGATTATTGGTGAAAGAGTTTTACTACTATGACAAAAGCAATTTTTTGTTAAAATGCCAGAGTTGTGCAATCTAGGGAAATAGAAGAATTCAGAAAAGATAATATGATAATTTAAAATGTGGTCTTTTTATCGGTTTTCCGCTAACCTTTTCGTCGTTTTATCAGTTTTCCTTATGACATCTCTATCGTCCCTCCACTTTTCTCATTTTTCGAATTAATGTCTAAAACACAAAATATAAATTATACGAAACTTCACCATAGCGTTAAAACTATTTAGTTTTACCTTTTAGTATTAGTGGTCGATCGGTCTGAAAGTAAAGATGTAAGTTGGATCTTTTTTGACTGCTTTTGATCAAATCATTGATTTATTTTATATGTGAACTCTAAATATGCAAGCTGTACGGGTTCTAATAATTTCATTAAAATGATTATTGTTGTATAAAGGATGTTGTATTTTTTGGAGATAACGGGCAAGAAACGTTTGCATTGGTTGAATCAAAATAATGTAAATGGAGTTTAATTTTTGAATTTGAAAGTTTGGATTTTGGTCTAAATAATTTTATATACCAAAATATGTTTATGTCGTTGTGGTTTTCATAATCATTCTAGTCTTTTTTCCACTATCACTGTCTTTTTGGTTCAAAATATACTTGATTGATTTGTATTATGTTTGAAACATTTTGTGTAACGGTTACTAGATGATGGTATCTATTTTTTATTGATTATATGCAACTAATATAAAATATGTCTGTTAGTTTATAATATTGAAGTGGAACGTGAATGAAATGGGATTGTTAGGATTTTTTAAGATATTAAAGTAGATGTCATAGAAGGAAGTGATATTAATATTTCATATAGTAACGACAAAGAAATAAATCACGACAACGAAATAAAAGTTGATTAAACCAAATATTTTACAATGAAAGAAGTAATTATGTATAATTTTTTTAACAAATAATATATAGGAAAGAGGGTAATATTATTAGATTCTCACTTTGTATGTAGGTTTTTCCAGCTTGAATTCTGAATTTCACCAACAAAAATGCTATTATGACAAAATAAGTTCCATTTTCTGCCAACGAAATATGAATCAGAAAATCGTAACGGACACAATGACGCAATTCTCGTTGCCAAATTCCTACAATTTTTCAACTTATTCATTAATTAATTAATTTTTACTTAATTATTGTTTATTAAAATTTGGGTTGTTATACTGATGATGTCATTATAACTAGCATTCCTTTCCAGTGAGTTGAGAGATCAACGAGGTTGGTTGAGAGTGTTTTTTCATTTTAGAGAAAGTCCATAGAATTCTTTTTCGATTTTATTTTACAAGATTGTACCCTTCGCTCTCAGTTGCATTTCCATTCTCATTTTTAGGAAGGAGTCAACTTTATCACATTGTCTTTTATGAGCTAAAATCAGAGTTGGCCACATTAGGAAAGGGTTGATGCTCCATTCATCGGAGTCATAAGTGCTCATTAGCTTCCTTTTATATTCTATAATGAACAGTGCCTTCAATCTTTACACCTGTTGTTCATAGTCTTGAGTGTCTTGATATCGGAAAGTTGATTCAATAAAATTTGATTCAAACGACTCTTATTCAGACCCAACCGCATCCTTGGGAAGATTAGTTGGAATTGGAAGTAATATGGTGTATACATGATGGGATAAGTCATTTAAACCTTACTTTTGCAAACAGAAGTAGTTCAACAAAGTCGGACGTTCGGGCCCACCTTTAGAGTCAACAAATGTTAATGAATTTATTCGTTAGTAGTTCGAACAAGCAATGCAAAGCCAAATTGTTAAGATCTTATGTTAGCTCAAAGTATATGCTTTATGCTTATATAAAGCCAAGTCTCTAATTCGAGTGCAAGTTGTCAGGCTCAAAGTTTGGGTCGAAGCCCCTCTTGGAGAGAGACGAAGCAATCTTTCGAAGCGACACATTTGGAAATAAGTATGAGTAGGACTGCCTCAACACTAGTAAGCGAAACGATTTCGAGATATATAAATGCGATAAACTTTGCCAATAATAGTAGAACGACGCCACCTCTTTGAAACCATGAAAGAGATAAGCTTTCGATTTGAATTCAACTATCTTTGTCTTAGAGAGACAAAATCACTTTTGTGAATTAATTAGAAGTGACACCATCCTTTTGGCGAACACGAGGCGAGGCGGCTTTCACATCAGTTTGAAGGCCCCACCTTTTCTTAGAAGGTGATACAATTTGCTGCTTAATGGTTTTGTTGTTGAAATGCGTTCAATTGCTTGCTGTAAATTAACAGGTAATTTTGATTTTGTGCATTTTCATATTGTTGTTATCATACGTCCCGATGCTATGAAAGCTTATCACACTAAATTACTTTGAATTTTTTCTTTTTCTTTTTTTGTTCGCTCCCCTCTACTCTTATGTCGTACTTCATGTTGGAAATGAATGAGCAAGAGGAATTTTGGAAAAAGAGGGGAAAGCAATCTAAGTCCCACATTATGAAATATGAGTACCTACTTCTCTATAAGCTTATATAAATAAAGGAGAAGAGGGCTTTTTAATGGTGTGGTAAAGCCAAGACACAATATTATATGGGCTTAGTACCTGGGGGCTTTTGGAGTCCATGACATAATATTATATTGATGTCAACTTGGGCTTAGTGCCATGGGACTCTTGGAGTCCATTGCACAATATTATATTGATGTCAACTTGGCTTAGTGCTTTGGGACTCTTGGGGTCCATGGCACAATATTATAGTAGTGTCAAAGATTGGGCTTTATGCCTTGCGACTCTTGGGGTCTCATGGTTGCATAGGCCGATGCTTGCAGCTTGGGTCTGTTGCATTGAAACGAGTTACTTGATCACTTTCGATCTGTCATGTCCATTCAACTGAATGGATACACCCGTTTCAATTTTAAATGCGAACGCACATTCATGCATCGCTTGGTTAAAGGGTCGCAACTTTTCCAAAGGTCATTAATGTTCAAATAGGCATTTCCCCCAGCGTATAAATACATGGCCCAAAATGAGACAGAATACACATTAGTTATTCTTCTCAATTTGCTACTTCTTCTTCAAATTAATCCTCTATTCAAGTTTCTATAATCTACTTCAGTTCGTCGGAACTTCGTTTGTTGACATTGCACTACGGGGTTGGTCCGTTTTATCCTGGGAAACAAATTGCTATCACATCAATCAGTGCATACGATGGCAATATTGTTTCAAGGAAACAAAATCATTTCTGGACTTGGACATTACTGAAATATTATTTTTCTAGTCTGTTGGAGATATTTCTATACCGCTCCAATCTAGTGCACAATCGGTCTCGTTTACTGTCATTGCTATAATCACAGTTTAACTTGACAATTGTGACATTATTGAGTAACATTGATAGTTGTTACTGTCTATTTGCGATACAATCGTGTATTGACAGAACGATCTAACTTTATAATACAATCGTGTATTGACAAAAAAATCTAACTTTGTAATACAATCATGTATTGACAAAACTTCTAACATTCTTGAAACAATATTGATTGTTGCAGACGACAATAAGCTATGTCGCAAAATGACAACAATAATTTTACACCGACACAGATGGTAGCCAACGCTCTGATTGCGCCAGTGGTTCTAACAATGACTCTGTCTCACGGAGAAAGGCCAGAGAAGTTCAACGTCATTAATTTTAAGCGTTGATAACATAGAAATCTTGCTTTATCTAACAACATTGGGACTTGCCAAATTTCTGACCAAATATGTTCTTAAAAGATCAAAATCAAATTTGGCTAAAATCTCAAAAAGGGCATTGCTGATATGAATTTATATGTAGTAATATCAGAATGCAGCCTGGAAAGGAACTAACTTTAAATGATGTTCTCTATATTCCAGAAATTTTTAAGAACCTGATTTCAAGATCATTGCTCAGCAAACATCGATTCAAATTAATCCTTGAAGCTGAGAATGAAGTGTATGTCGAAAGAGGATATGTGTGTGAGGTTTGTTTAAGAAAAAATGTAATCACTATTTTACCACACGCAGATATGGATAAAAGTGAATCTTTTGTTTATATTGTTGACTCTTCCAACATGTGGCATTCTAGATTAGGGGATGTAAACTTTGATACATTGCTCAAATTGATTAATATAGACACCAATTATAAATGTCAAATTTGTGCAGAAGCAAAATTAACAAGAAACTCGTTTCATCTTGTTGAACGAGAAACAGAACCGCTAGATATAATACATACAGATGTATGTGATTTGATGTGTTTAAACAATACCAAGCGGAAGTTGAGAATTAACTCAACAAGAAAATCAATGGTTTAAGAATTGATAGAGGAGGAGAACATGTATTCCCTTTTGAAGAATTTAGCGCTGAACATGGTGTTTTACACCAAATTACAGCACCATATTCACCTCAGTCCAACGGTATAGCCGAACGAAAAATAAAACTCTTAAAGAAATGATGAATGCTTTATTCTGGCTTGCCAGATAACTTTTGGGGGGAAACTATTCTTTTGGGAAATCATATTTTAAATAAAATACCCCGAAAGAAAACATATAAATCTCCTTATGAACTTTGGAAAAACAGACCACCATCCTACAAATACTTAAAAGTGTGAGGGTGTCTTGCCAAGGTAGAGGTACCAAAACCAAAGAATGTCAAAAATAGTTGATTGTGTATTCGTTAGATATACACAAAACAGTGCCGCATATCGATTTTTGGTGCATAAATCTGAAATTGATGATATTCATGAAAATACCATCATTGAGTCGATAAACACTAGATTTTTCGAACATATATTCCCCTTGAAACAGGTTACTAAAAATCATACACCTAAGAGACCAAGGGAAGATGAAGTTCCTAATTCTCTTGAGGATGTTGAACAAAATAATACTCAGCAATGTAGTGCTGAGCAGTAAGTGGAAGAACCAAGAAAAAGTAAAAGGTCAAGAACCTGAAAAACATTTGGATCAAACTTCTATACCTTTATGGTAGAAGATGACCCATTGAAATACAAACAAGCTATGTCTTACAGCGATGCCTCTTATTGAAAAGAGGCGATTAACAATAAGGTTGAATCCATTATGTCCAATCATACACGAGAATTGGTTGATTTACCTTAAGGATGAAGGACCTTAGGTAATAAATGGATATTGAAAAAGAAATTGAAACCTAGTTGTTCAATAGACAAGTACAAAGCTCGTAGTCCAAGGATCTAGATAAAAGGAAGACCTGGACGATTTTGATACATATTCACTAGTAACATGGATAAGATAGCTTATGGCATCCACACATGACTTAAAAATATATCAAATAGATGTTAATACTGCATTCTTGAATGGTGAACTAGAGTGATAAATCTATATGAACCTGAAGGATTTTTGAGCTCATAAAATGAGAATAAAGTTTGCGAACTGGTAAAATATCTTTATGGCCTTAAGTAAGCTCCAAAACAGTGGCATTAGAAGTTTGATAAAGCTATGTTATCAAATGGATTCACAATAAATGAATCAAATAAATGTATGTATATAAAACACACACATATTGGATATGTCATTGTTGGTCTCTACGTTGATGACCTATTGATCCTAGGCAATAACAAGGCCATAATAAGATTTACAAAGGATAAGCTATCCTCTAGACTCAATTTGAAAGACCTAGGACTAGTGTAACACCCCGTATTTTTATAACATGTTAAAATCATAAATCAAGGCAGAATTAAATTTTAAAATAAGAATCAGGGGAAATGGATTGTGCCGTTGCGTTCGTCTCTAAATTCTGCTTGGAAACGTCCGAGTTTTCGAAAAACGGAGTCCGTATGAGGGAGATATGACCCTCCGAAGTTTCAGGAATTTTCAAAATCGAAAACAGCTTGAAATTCGAATTCTCTCCTTATGCTGCTTCTAGAATAATTGAAATAAATAAATTAAAATAAAACATGAAGACTTTTCTTGAAGACTACGACTAGGAATTGAAAACTGGAGATTCAAATCAGGATTAGAGCTTTAAGAAAAGGATCAAAGGCTAGTTCAGCGGCTTCGGGCAACGTCGTGCAAATCCTAGCAAAATTATCACAACGCTATTTGATTATCCTTTCTCCGATCAATGTAAGTCAGTTACTTTTTAGATTTGAACGTCTAGATCTATTTGTGGCATGCAATTGAATGAACATAAGAATATGCCTAATCCTTTCGCTTGAATCAATGCTTGTATATGCCTCTGGATCTGATTCTCTATTATGACGTTGAAACTATTGTTAATAGCCTATGCCTATGCCTATGACTGTGAACATGAGACTATGCCTATGCCTATGACTGAACATAAGACTATGCCTATGCCTATGACTGTGAACATAAGACTATGCCTAAGACCGTGAACATAAAACTATTGCCTATGACTATGACAAGGACAATTGTGGCTAATCACCTATGACTCATGACTATGAGATTACTGCCTATGATTATAAGACTATTATCCATGGCTATTGTGTTTAATCGCCCATGATTCATAACTATGAAACCATGACTATGACTATTGAGGTTAATTGCCTATGACTAGTATGGTTAGTTGCTTATGCCCATAACACTATAGTTGTAAATCATGTTGTACACCGAATTGGCATTATGTTAGACCAAATCACCTATGCCTATTCCCTAAATTGTGTTGATCTTGTATTTATGATGTAGCTTGTCTAGTTTATTCATATTCACTGTTATGTACATCAAACTTATTGGAACAATTATCTTTGTAATTGGTTTGCTTTCGCATGCCTATTCTTTTATGTCAAATTCTCGTGCTTATCCCCTGATCCTTTAGCTAGTTTCATTTCATAAGTACTTAGAAGCTTGTGAAATCATGTTATATGTATGACTACGGCGGGGGAATTTGGGCGTAGCTTAATTTATATAATTTCGCATAATAAATATGTTGATATAAATCCGAATTGGCTATAATAGTAAATATTACATGCATATTAGACTTGGGCGTATAATGGTAAATTGTTAATTGGCCGCAAACCACGTAGTTGGCATGTGAGTCTAGTTTTGGCATAAATTGTAAACTAGAATATTAAATCTAGTTCTAACATGAATTGAAAAACTGGATATTTAATCTAAGTTGGGCCAAAAATGTAAATAAGAACATTAAGTCTAGATTAGGCTTAACAACTTATTTGGAACGCCAAATATGTGGCATAGTGATTTTGGGCATAACTATTATGGCAAGTTTGGGAAGGTAGGTTATAGCCTATTCTGATTAATAACTTAAAATTACATGTAATTGTCATGTTTAGCATAACCATGGTTAGTGACACTTAATTTGGTATAATCTCATAAACATGGTTTAGAGGGAAAATGGGCCATAATAATAAATGTTGACAATGTACAATAAAAGAGTAATTATGGCATAAGTAAATTAGTAATAATTTACAAGAAGAATTTGTCCTAAATGAGAAATATGTACATTGTAGAAAACACGAATATGCCTAACCCGAGGTTAGATTGAGTTACGGTATAAGACAGCCCGGAACTGCCCGACAAATCCAGCAACCGTAACAATACCTATCTAATGTGGGTGGTTAGAGCATTGAGCCCAAAAAGGACCCGAGGTTAGACTGAGTTACGGTGTAAATCTGCCCGGAACCGACCGGTACATCCAGTGACCGCAACAATATCTGTCTAATGTGAGTGGTTGGTGCTTTAAATGAATAATTTAAAGCTAAGAAACAATTAAGCTAGGCAAGTGGGTGAGGTTAAGTAAAATACACTTAGCCAATTTAACATGTTTACTAGACTATAATGTGGAGTTAAGTAAACTTAGAACACTTAGCCATCGTGGTGTGCCGAATGAACAAGGTTACGTTAAAACAGGGAGGGACAATACTTAACCATTAGAACATGTGAATTAAATAGATGTTAGGGTTAAGTTAACTAAGAGAACACTTAACCGCTTTAACATGTTAGCTAAACAGAAAGGGCAGGGTTAAGTAAAATGGAACACATACCCAATACAAGGTGAAGGGGTGGGGTTAAGTAATAAGAAATACTTATCCAATACAACTTGATTTGTGGTAGGGTTAAGTCAATATGAACTACTGATAACACTTAATCAGTTTATCATGACAAATGAACGGGTTAAGATAACTTGAATTGACTAATGACACTTAACCAATCCAACTCGACGAGAAAGAGAACTAAGTAGTAAACCTTAGTTAAATGACTAAGTTGTAAACCTTAGTAAAGGAAACGACGGTTCGGGGACTAAGTATTAAACCTTAGTTAAGGGAACTAAGTAGTAAACCTTTGTACGACATGAGACGGAGCGAATGTCCATCTGATCTTAAAGAAGGCTCCAACAAACTGGGTTACGAAGCATGCGGCTTCAAGGGGACGTGAGGGTACTCTTGGTATCCCTCTATGAGGCTGCATATGATCCGCCTCGGTTTACAGAGGTTAAGGTCTGCGTTAGAAGAATCAAGGGTATGCCTTTGGTTGCAATAAGGCCACCTAAAGACTAGGATGGACCAGCGTGATTTGGCGAGACCAGTAGCCCTGTGATAGCGACTCGTCGTCTATCTACTAACTTGAGTCAATCGAGATATATGAAGCGGAAAGGCAGAGAACTCCAACAGACCATATACTTTCTATCTAGTTATGGGTGCGGATGGCCATAGGTTAGTGGGGCATAGAGGGCCTGCGTATAGTTCTCATTTTTCAAGGTGTGCCTTCCATTATTTAAAGGAGGGGTCAGGTGAGACCATAGCCACTGGAAAAACAGACCTTAGCATCTATATCGGCAGATATCTGAAAGCTCCGGACCGAGTTCCGTGTTTCTTGATTTCCCCTACCACGAGACTCGGGTCGCACATATAGAGGACATGTGAATCTAGACAGCAATAACGATCCATGACACATACGTGGTGAAAGTCTAGGAAAATATACCGCCCTAGGTATTGTCTCCTAGAGTAGGGGCGTCGTTCGATAGGTAGCATAATCCCTAGTTGGAACTAGGTCGCGTAAACCCTAAAATCCTAGAAGCATTAGATAAGTCGCGTAAATCCTAGTTAAATCTAGGAAGCACTCGATAGAAAAACCCTAGGTTAGACCTATGTAATAAATGACAAATGTACACTTGAGACAAACAAAAATTGTGGGAATTGGGATCACGTATCTGTTCTTGTCAGTTTATACGGATTACTAGTCAGGTGGTGCAGGGATATAAAAATTTGAATAACAAGGTAGTGGCGAAGCAGAGAACGTATATAAGTGCATCCAGTTTATCTTACCTTATCATATCTTGTGCTAAACTTATGATTCTCGTCATCATAGTGTAGTCTTGTATACAGTTAATTCATGCCATGTTGCTTTTACCTGTTCACATGCTGAAAGTTACTGCACTTACCAGACTTTATGTCTGACTCTGTTTTCTTTCGCTTTCTTGTCTTCCGTTTCCCTCCCCCCCCCCCCACTCGGTTCGCAGGGAGGGAATATTACTACTTAGCCCAGTTTTCTTTCCAAGCTCATGGTTAGTCGAAGTTCTGCTTGGATTCTCTTTTCCATTTCTATGGCTGGCTCACGCTACATTGGGGAATATAAATGTATTTTTATGCTTCTTTATTTTGTAAGACAGATATCCTGGCATTGGAAAATAATTGTTGTACAAACTATTTTATCAATAAAGTAAAGTTCTATTTTCCGCTGTTTTAAATTTTGCCTGTCTTGTAATTTATCTATATCTTTTACCTATAACTCTCCACCGAAGTTAAGGCATTCCCTTTGGGAGTGACCTTAACGGATGTGGGGTGTTACACGTGGTATCAGAGCTGAAGGTTACCAGATCAGATAAAAAAATTTGAAAAGTTATTTTCAAAACGGTTTTTAAAATAAGCATTTTCAAAAGAAAAGTTTTGTTTTAAAGGCATATTCCCCAAAAGCCATACGCACTATCTTCTGATCCTTTGTTTGAATTCTTGTCCCCTTCTTTCTTGGATCTTAGGGGCTCCTGGCTTTCTGGGAGGTAACCTCATCGCGGCACGATTCCATAGGCTTGATTAGACTACGATACCTATAGAAGGGCAAAGTAGTGCCCGACTCCCATCTTTAGCCATAGTAGTTTCACCTACAGCTAGTTTTGGAGGGTTTTCCGTGCGATGGAGGCAGCTTTTGAGAAACTTGTCAATATGATTTCGCAGGGATGGTAAAGAAGAGGATGAGGGAGCTTGGCTAGGGAGCTCAACACAAGGATGATAAATTCGTGGATATAAACTCGACTCACGAAGAAAGAAGGAATTATAAAACCTAAGACGAGAGGAAGTATCTTTTCCATGGTATGACAGGACATATAATTAAGGACAAGGGAAAGGACGAGGGACAGGATTTTCAGAAGGGAGAGTGCATACTTACACCATCAGAATACCTGGGAGAGAGATAGTAAAAGTCTCTGTTGGAAAAGTTTAGCTTCTCGTTTTGATCAACCAATTAGTACTCTTTTGATTTTAGCGCTTCGCATTTGTTCATATCTGCTTCCATAGTTGAATCTCTGCACCTTAGTACTTGTATAGTAGAAGATCCCATTAGTTTCTCAAATCTAATTGGTGGTTCGGCCCGTTTACCTTTGGTTTGTAAGGATTTGAGAATAACTATATTAAGTGTTGAGTCTAAGAGTAATGGTTATGTTTTTGGTTCCATGGGCTATGAGTTGATTCTAGGCATGGGTCAGTTGGCTAGTAACTCTGAAAGGAGGGTAGTTAGACTTTTGACTTGCCTTGGAATAACCTCGAGATTCCGTATAGAGGATCAGTTAGGCTTAGCTAGCTAGAATCGCTTAATACATTTATCGACGATTTGCAATCCGTTAGGGTGGTCCATGAGTACGCAGATATTTTTGATTAGGTTAGGAGTTTACCCGTAAGACGCGGGATAGACTTCCACATGTATATAGTTGACAATGAAAAACCAACTATCCGGTCAACGGTAGTTTTGGGAATGGAGGTCAAGAAGCTTCGCAATCGTAAAGATTAATTAAATAAGGTATAGAATAGTGAAGCTTAAGAAGATGCGACTTAGAAGACTGAAGACTAGATACATGCATCATACCCTTTTTCTTAAGGGTACGTCCTTGATCTCTTTTTTCTAGGAATTTTATACATACCTCCTAGCTTTTAAGGTATATCCGCTAGGGCGTATCATCGATCTTTAGGGAGAAGCCAATGGATATAAACATGTATTTGAAACATGTTACGATTAATGTTTGCAAATGGTTGCTCGTGGATGCATATACATACCATAGGCGTTAGAACGACTCAGTCACTTTCATATTTCATTAGCATATATGTGTTTGCTTAACGGATTTAACTGAATATTTTATCATATGGATATTGCATATGGATGAATGGCTATGCACACAAGTAGTATTTACATAACTACATATGCTTGCATACATTATTGGATGCATTGCACTGACATAATTCGCATTAAGGAGGTCAACTGAATCAGTAGACCGCCTGATTTTTGCATTAGATAAAGACATATACACACACTATGCATATGAACATGAAAGCATTAGAAATCTTTTTAAGGACAATAAATGCCTGTGATTGAATGGTTGGGTAGATGGGTGATTGGATGGTAGGATACATTCTTCCTAACTTGAAGATTTCGGGGATGAAATCCTTTTAAGAGTGGGAGAATGTAACACCCCGTATTTTTATAACATGTTAAAACCATAAATCAAGGCAGAATTAAATTTTAAAATAAGAATCAGGGGAAACGGATTGCGCCATTGCGTTCGTCTCGAAATTCTTCTTGGAAACGAGTCCGAGTTTTCAAAAAACGGAGTCCGTATGAGGGAGATATGACCCTCCGAAGTTTCAGGAATTTCATAATCGAAAACAGCTCGAAATTCGAATTCAAAATTCGAATTAAAACGCCAGCGCAGACTGGGCGGGAATTTTCCCGCCCAGGACCAGGTCGACCTGGGGTTCGACACTATGGTCAACCTCCCAGGGACCAGGTCGACCCTATGGTCGACCTAGGGGTCGACCTAGTGCCAGAACCCAGTTCTGAACCTGGGTTCATTCTGATGTATCTGATCACGTTTTCAGTCTAGATTCGTCCGCCTAATCCTATATAAACAGCCCCCTAGCCTTATTCTCTTTACATCATTTCGTTCTCTCCTTATGCTGTTTCTGGAATAATTGAAATAAATAAATTAAAATAAAACATGAAGACTGTTCTTGAAGACTACGGCTAGGAATTGCAAATTGGAGATTCAAATCAGGATTAGAGCTTTAAGAAAAGGATCAAAGCCTAGTTCAGTGGCTTCGGGCAACGTCGTGCCAATCCTAGCAAAATTATCACAACGCTATTTGATTATCCTTTCTCCGATCAATGTAAGTCAGTTACTTTTTAGATTTGAACGTCTAGATCAATTTATGACATGTAATTGAATGGATATAAGAATATGCCTAATCCTTTCGCTTGAATCGATGCTTGTATATGCCTCTGGATCTGATTCTCGATTATGACGTTGAAACTATTGTTAATAGCCTATGCCTATGCCTATGACTGTGAACATGAGACTATGCCTATGCCTATAACTGAACATAAGACTATGCCTATGCCTATGATTGTGAACATAAGACTATACCTATGCCTAAGACCGTGAACAAAAAACTATTGCCTATGACAAGGACAATTGTGGCTAATCACCAATGACTCATGACTATGAGATTACTGCCTATGATTATTAGACTATTATCCATGACTATTGTGTTTAATTGCCCATGATTCATAACTATGAAACCATGACTATGCTTATTGAGGTTAATTGCCTATGACTAGTGTAACACCCCACACCCGCTACAGTCACTCACTAAGGGAATGCCATAACATCGGTGGAGTATTTTAAGTGAATATAGAACAAAAAAATTACAACAAGACAGATATAAGTAATACTTGAGAATTTAAAACATCATTTCATTGCAGCGGAAAGTAAAACATGTTTGGTTACACCAAAACCATAAACAAGAGTCAAGTACATAATATCCATCCTGATAAAACAAAAGTACATAATCCCACTACATAACTTAATAGCCATAATAGAAAAGATAAACTGAGCTTTACATCCACGGTCCAAGCTCCAAAAGATAGATAAAGCAGTCTGATCAAAGCCCACTAGTGCTAGGCCCACTCTGAAAACCTGAGGGTTGGGAAAAAGATAAAAACAACGGGGTCAGACATAAGTCTGAGCGAGTCCTATAACTTTAACAATACAATCATTAAAGTAACCAGAGTAAGACATAATCTTGATATACGGTAACGACTGGGGATAAATGGCTACACTAGGCAGCCAACTAGATTTAGGATGAACTAAGATAACCGTAAAGACGCATCTACCCACCCAAGGGTAATTCCTACACTGCACCACCCCAGATCTACCCACCCAAGGGTAATTCCTACACTGCACCACACCAGTTCTACCCACCCAAGGGTAATTCCTACTTAAGGTTGATCCCACTAAGTGTACTTAGTAATTTTTAATAGTAGTTTCGTGTACCCCTAGCTGACTACATAGGTGTCGTCTGCCCCTATCTCCACTACGTGTACCCACTACTCCCCAAGTGATCGGCTCCCTAACGTAGATACCCGTGCTGGCCCCACAGTGGGGTGTATCATCCCCCAAAGTGGCAACCTGATAATATCAACGGTGCACGGCTTATACCTACACGATGCAACAACGTCTTACTTACCAGCCCGGGTCCACACACGCATATGAAACCCGTTGGACTTGCGTTGCCACCGCTAACCCGTTTTGGCCTCTTACAGTCAAGCCCAATATGCGTGTCCCGTCCTCGACTTGGGTCGAGCCCACAAAGATACGTTTGGGATATTGGTTGAAATGGCCCCCCCCACAAGCTACCCACCTAAGCTTGTCATTTCTAGTGAATCCCACTTAACCCTTTAACCATGTCCACTTACATGTTATAAATTTTGGTTAAGTCTTTTAATCATATTTTAATTGCCACTCAAGGCACCCACTAGATTTCCACATGCCACCCAAGGCACTTACTTGATTCCCACATGCCACCCAAGGCACTTACTTAACCCTTTAATCATGTTTAATTACATGTTCCACTTTGGTTAAGTATTCTAATCGTATTTTCTGTTGCCACCCAAGGCAACCCACTAGTTTCCTCATGCCACCCAAGGCACCCCCACTAGTTACTACATGCCACCCAAGGCACCCACTTAACCCCTCATGCCCCACTACATGCTAATTTGGTTAAGTGTTTCTTAATTAATTAAGATCGTAACCTTTGTAAAGACCTCTCACATTAGACTGTCTTTTATGGCAGCTGGATATGCCGGTTGGTTCCGGGCAGCCTTACACCATAACAGAGTCTAACCTCGTGTCTTTACACTTGTCACATATTTAGTTTATGACTAAGACCTCTCACATTGGGCCCACCATTTGTAGCCGCTGGATTTGCCGGTCGGTTCCGGGCAGTCTTATGCTACAAAAGGGTCCAACCTCGTGTCTTAGTCGATTAATTACACCTAATTAATCACCCCCATAATTTGTATTAATTATCCCTAATTAATTAACAATTTCAAGAATATGGGTAGACCTAACTCAATAGGTAAATTCCCAATTCCATAATATGGGTAGACCTAACTTAATAGGTAAATTCCCAATTATGTCCATTCACTTTATGTTATGCTTAAGCATACCCATTTCACACCATTTTATTAACATGCATTTTAATCCCATCGTTCCCCACGTAATTCGTTCTCATAACATGACATAATAAAGGGAAGATTCATCACAAATGCCATGGGTTTAACCAACATAGCATATAACTTTATCATGGGTTTAAAAGGTGTCAACTTGCATATATGAGCATACATTAAACCCAACTAGCATTTAACCCAAACTTGCATGAAGCACATATGTCACAAAGGGGTAACTTGCATATGATTCTTATGTCATACAAAGGTGTGAACTTGCATAGCATGTCACATGTTAACTTGCATATAACCAAACACTTAACTTGCATAAACATAGTGTCATCATGAATAAGTGTTAAACATAGTGATTAGCAAACTAGCGTCATAACATATGACCTAAAACCCATTGATCCGCAAGCAAAACCATATGATCTCATCACATCTCATCTACTTAGTTTAGCAATTGGTTATTAAAGTGATAGAAACTCACAAACTCCAAGATTAGCTCCTTAGATAGTTGCTAGAGTTGAAGTAGAGGTGGATTAGTAGTTGATTAGCTTGCAATCCGCTTCTCTAATTAGTGGAGGCTCCTTCTAAGTTGCATTTTGGCGGCATGATGGCATAGATTCTATTTTTAGTATGGATTAGGGTAGTCTTAGGGTGTATTTATAGGATTAGGTTGTGTTTTAGACCCTTAGATTAACCCTAGGTTAGTTTAGGTCCGTCAGATTTCGTCCCAAGCCCTCCAACCCAGCCCAAAACTCAACCAGGTGCACCCAGGCCAGAATCAGCCGACAGGGCAAGTCGACAGCCCTGTCGACTGCCAAGTTGACAGGCATGTCGACAGGCAAGTCGACAGCCCTGTCGACAGCCAAGTCGACTTGGCTGGGCGGGAGTTTTCCCGCCTGGCCCCTCATTTCTGCATGTTTCGAAATTCAAATTTCCCGAAAACTTCTTTGGGCCTTAACCGGGTCATACGGACTCCGATTTACAAAATTTCGGACTCTATTTCGCGTATTTTTCCGAGACGAACACAATGACGTAACCCGTTTCCCCTGATTCTCACATCTGAGATTATTAATTCTGTAATTAGTGAATATTAGTATTAACTGAAATTCGGGGTGTTACATTCTCCCCTCCTTAAAGGATTTCGTCCCCGAAATCTCTAAGCTAAGGAGAATGCATATACTACCATCCAAACAACCATCTACTCAATCCATCAAACACGGGCATCCATTGTCCTTAAAACAATTTCTAATGATGTATGAGCATATGCAAAAAGTGTGTGTATATGTTCCCTATCTAATGTATGAACATATGCAAACCATGATAGTGCCATGCATCCAATATGTATGCGAGAGAACCCTATCGACACATACTGTATCTATATGAGTGCACAATCATTCACCAAAATGCATCATCCATATGATAACACAACCATTATATATCCATCAATTTAGCTACCTACACACAATTATATGCAATATGCAATATGAAGTGACTGAGCCGATCTAGTGTCTAGAGTGTGTGTATATGCATCCACGAGCAACCACTAGCAAACACTTGCATCCACATGCATCCATCAATCATAACATGTCTCAAACACATGTTTCAACCATAGGTTTACCCTATCTAAAGGTCAAAGGTACTAACGAGAGGACATACTACAGATAAGATAAGTACTAGTCAAACGATAAAGGAGAAATTAAAAGGCATATCCTAAAAAGGAATGGATATAATGAACGCATCTTCTCTTCCGTCTCTAAAGTAGCGTTGCTCTCATCTTCTCCCCATTGCACTTTGACTAGTTGAACCTCTCGATTCCTCAACTTCCTAGTCTCTGACCCAAGGATGCGAGTAGGAGCTCGTCGAATCGTCTCATCACGCTCTATCTCTACTTCTTCAAGCAAGCCCGGCTCTACCACCTCAGCGGTCTCATGTAGGCACTTCCTCAAATGTGACACATGGAATACATCATGTACACCACTAAGCCTATCGGGCAACTCCACTCTATATGCCATCTGTCCAATCCTTTCCTTAATAGGAAACGGTCCAACAAACCTTGGTGCTAACTTCCCAACAGATCCAAAGCGAACCACATTCCGTAACGGAGATACTTTGACAAAGACCATGTCCCCAACATCAAACTCAAGCTCTGTTCTCCTCTTGTCCGCATAAGATTTCTGTCTGCCTTGCGCCGCTTTCATCCTTCTTCGAATCAAATCAATCTTTTCCGAAGTCTCTCTAACCATATCGGGCCCAAGTAAGATCTTATCCGTAGATTCCCACCAACATGTAGGTGATCGACAAGGCCTTCCATAAAGAGCTTCGAAAGGAGCCATGCCAATACTAGACTGAAAGCTGTTATTATATGAGAATTACACCAATGGAAGATGCTCTTCCCATGTACCTCCAAAATCCAAGATACATAGCCTCAAAAGATCTTCTAAAATACGATTCACCCTCTCGGTCTGACCGTCCGTCTGAGGATGATATGCGGTACTCAAACACAACTGAGTCCCCACCGCCTCTTGCAAACTCTTCCAAAACTCTCTAGAAAGATAGGATCTCGATCGCTCATTATACTGGAAGGTACACCATGCAATCTAATAATCTCTCGAATGTAAACTGAAGCTAGCCATGGAGCAGTTCTCTTACTCTTCACGGGTATAAAATGGGCGCTCTTAGTAAGTCTGTCTACCACAACCCAAATTCCCGTATTACCCTTCCTCGATCTCGGTAATCCATCGAGACACTATCCCACTTGCATAGCGGAACCTCCAATGGGTGAAGCAACCCACTGGGTTTCTTCTGCTCTGCTTTCACTTGCTAGCACACCAAGCATCTAGCGACATACTCGGCCGCGTCATTCTTCATACCGGCCCAAAAGAAAACTCGCTTTATGTCTTGGTACATCTTGTCCCTACCGGGATGAATGGTCATCTTCGAACGACGTGTATCATCAAGTATAGCCTTCCTCAAACCCTCGTCTTGCGGTACACAAAGTCTACCGTCTCTACGCAACCACCCCTTACCATCTAGGGTGTACCTACTCAAATGGCTGGACGACTCCCCCTCCTCATGAGCTTCTCTACTAACTCAACCAACTGTGGGTCGTCTCGCTGCGCTCCGCCAATCCGCCCAAAAGAGTAGGCCTAACCTCCAAAGAGGCTAGCAAACCGGGTACAAAGTCAACGGAAGGTCTAAAGTCAAACATAGAAATAAACTCTAAGCTCCGTCGTTCAACGAACAATGAACTCAAGGACAACCTTTTTCTACTTAAGGCGTCCGCTACCACCTTACCCTTGCCATGGGTATACGCTATCTCAAACTCATAGGATGCTAAGAATCCCATCCACTTTTGCTGTCCTAAGACTATGCGCTCGAAGAGCCTCCAACACTTCCCTAAGACGTAGGGCATGCTCTTCTCCACCTTTAGAGAAAACCAGGATATTACCCCATCCAAAATCATCACAACTGTCCATCTCTCACGCAGACCACCCTAGTCGAACTCGACATCCCCCAAATGCAAGCCCCAAAGGCCTAAACCAATATCAGACAAACACCCAAGGGATACCTCCTTCGAATTCAGACGACCTACGTGAGATGATACTAGTAAAAACGGCTAAATAATTAAGCCCTTGTCCAACCCTGGATGTCCTCGCCAGTCTCGCTCCAAAACCACCGTTTATCCCATAACTGGCTTTGCTCAACCTATTGAGCACATACGAAAACTTATTTTGCTCCTAGAAAAGACCAAGATGTCATTTACAAAGACCATCACGAACTTATTTAGGTACTCCCTGAACACCCTTCTCATCAAATCAATAAAGTATGCGGGGGCGTTCGTCAAACCAAATGGCATCACCAGCCACTCATAAAAAAAACCATCCGGAGTCCTAAAGGCAGTCTTCTCTATACTATCCTCAGCCACTCTCAACTGACGAAACCCCGTGGCTAAGTCCTACTACGAAAACACTGAGGCGCCAACCAACTGATCAAAGAGATCATCAATCCTCGGCAATGGGTGTCTATTCTTCTTTGTTATCTTGTTAAACTCCCTATAATCTACACAAAGTCTGAGGGACCCATCCGCCTTCATAGCAAAAACTACTGGAGCACCCCACTCCGATATACTTCGTCTTATGAACCCCTTCTCAAGCAAATCGCCTACTTGCTTATGGAGTTCCCTCCTCTCACGAGGAGCCATGTGGCACACTGGCCAAGATACTGGTTTGGCATTGTCTACCAGATATATTCGGAAGTCAATCTCCCGCTCCGGAGGTGAGCCCTTCACCTCCTCAAACACATCCGAGTATTCCCGGACCACTCTAACAGATCGCAAACTCTCGACCGACGTGTCAAGCGATTCTAGATAACTTAGCATAACAGATTCCATGGGATTACAAGAGATCTCGAGAGTGTTACCCAAGCGGGTCATAAGCCTAACAACTCTCCCTTAAAAATCAAGAACGACACCACTACTGGATAACCAGTCCATGCCCAAAACTAACCCATAGCCCGTGAAGCCCAAAAAGCATCACATCTAAACTCAACGCTAAGTATAGAAACTTTCAAACCCAACCACATCATGGAGCCCCAATTGGGTTTGAAACAACTAAGGGATCATCTACTAAACTGGTGTCTAAGTGCAGTGACTCAACTAACAATGATGAGATAAATGAACTCGATGCGTCAGAATCAAATAAAGTTCGAACCGGATAATAAAGAAATCCAAATTCCAACCTAGACGGTCTTATCCCCATCTGGTACACTAGCCGTGAGGGAATACAACTACCCTCCAGAAGATTCCATACCTTGCCCTTGCCCCTTTGGACAACCCTAATAAGGTGTTCTATTCCTCCCAAAAGGACAACTACTCGCCTTCTTCTTCCCATTCTCCACTCGCAACCTCCCATCAAAATGAGGTTTCGTCCTTCATTAAACAACAACTACTTGAGCCTTCCTCCCATCATCTATCCAATAGGTACCTACAAGTCCTCCTCCTTCTTGAACCAACTTCTAGTCCGACTAATGTCTAAGTCCCTTGAAGTGGTTTTCCATTCTTATCTATCTTAGAAAGATCATCTATACACGGAGGGGAAACTCAAAACGAGAGAGGAAGAGATTCAAAACGGAGAATTCGAAAGATAAAGATATGGCTATCGGGGATTATGCTTTTTTTCAAAAACTTTTCTCTTAAAAGACATGTTTTTGAAAATACTCCTTTCAAAAATATTCTTAGAAAATAGTTTTTCTAAAAAATTTATCTGTTCTGGTAACCTTAAGCTCTGATACCACGTGTAACACCCCACACCCGCTACGGTCACTCACTAAGGGAATGCCATAACATCGGTGGAGTATTTTAAGTGAATATAGAACAAAAAAATTACAACAAGACAGATATAAGTAATACTTGAGAATTTAAAACATCATTTCATTGCAGCGGAAAGTAAAACATGTTTGGTTACACCAAAACCATAAACAAGAGTCAAGTACATAATATCCATCCTGATAAAACAAAAGTACATAATCCCACTACATAACTTAATAGCCATAATAGAAAAGATAAACTGAGCTTTACATCCACGGTCCAAGCTCCAAAAGATAGATAAAGCAGTCTGATCAAAGCCCACTAGTGCTAGGCCCACTCTGAAAACCTGAGGGTTGGGAAAAAGATAAAAACAACGGGGTCAGACATAAGTCTGAGCGAGTCCTATAACTTTAACAATACAATCATTAAAGTAACCAGAGTAAGACATAAGCTTGATATACGGTAACGACTGGGGATAAATGGCTACACTAAGCAGCCAACTAGACTTAGGATGAACTAAGATAACCGTAAAGACGCATCTACCCACCCAAGGGTAATTCCTACACTGCACCACCCCAGATCTACCCACCCAAGGGTAATTCCTACACTGCACCACACCAGTTCTACCCACCCAAGGGTAATTCCTACTTAAGGTTGATCCCACTAAGTGTACTTAGTAATTTTTAATAGTAGTTTCGTGTACCCCTAGCTGACTACATAGGTGTCGTCTGCCCCTATCTCCACTAGGTGTACCCACTACTCCCCAAGCGATCGGCTCCCTAACGTAGATACCCGTGCTGGCCCCACAGTAGGGTGTATCATCCCCCAAAGTGGCAACCTGATAATATCAACGGTGCACGGCTTATACCTACACGATGCAACAACGTCTTACTTACCAGCCCGGGTCCACACACGCATATGAAACCCGTTGGACTTGCGTTGCCACCGCTAACCCGTTTTGGCCTCTTACAGTCAAGCCCAATATGCGTGTCCCGTCCTCGACTTGGGTCGAGCCCACAAAGATACGTTTGGGATATTGGTTGAAATGGCCCCCCCACAAGCTAACCACCTAAGCTTGTCATTTCTAGTGAATCCCACTTAACCCTTTAACCATGTCCACTTACATGTTATAAATTTTGGTTAAGTCTTTTAATCATATTTTAATTGCCACTCAAGGCACCCACTAGATTTCCACATGCCACCCAAGGCACTTACTTGATTCCCACATGCCACCCAAGGCACTTACTTAACCCTTTAATCATGTTTAATTACATGTTCCACTTTGGTTAAGTATTCTAATCGTATTTTCTATTGCCACCCAAGGCAACCCACTAGTTTCCTCATGCCACCCAAGGCACCCCCACTAGTTACTACATGCCACCCAAGGCACCCACTTAACCCCTCATGCCCCACTACATGCTAATTTGGTTAAGTGTTTCTTAATTAATTAAGATCGTAACCTTTGTAAAGACCTCTCACATTAGACTGTCTTTTATGGCAGCTGGATATGCCGGTTGGTTCCGGGCAACCTTACACCATAACAGAGTCTAACCTCGTGTCTTTACACTTGTCACGTATTTAGTTTATGACTAAGACCTCTCACATTGGGCCCACCATTTGTAGCCGCTGGATTTGCCGGTCGGTTCCGGGCAGTCTTATGCTACAAAAGGGTCCAACCTCGTGTCTTAGTCCATTAATTACACCTAATTAATCACCCCCATAATTTGTATTAATTATCCCTAATTAATTACCAATTTCAAGAATATGGGTAGACCTAACTCAATAGGTAAATTCCCAATTCCATAATATGGGTAGACCTAACTTAATAGGTAAATTCCCAATTATGTCCATTCACTTTATGTTATGCTTAAGCATACCCATTTCACACCATTTTATTAACATGCATTTTAATCCCATCGTTCCCCACGTAATTCGTTCTCATAACATGACATAATAAAGGGAAGATTCATCACAAATGCCATGGGTTTAACCAACATAGCATATAACTTTATCATGGGTTTAAAAGGTGTCAACTTGCATATATGAGCATACATTAAACCCAACTAGCATTTAACCCAAACTTGCATGAAGCACATATGTCACAAAGGGGTAACTTGCATATGATTCTTATGTCATACAAAGGTGTGAACTTGCATAGCATGTCACATGTTAACTTGCATATAACCAAACACTTAACTTGCATAAACATAGTGTCATACGAACTTGCATATAATCATGCACATAACTTGCATATAACCAAACACATAACTTGCATAACATGTTACATATGAACTTGCATATAATCATGCACATAACTTGCATATAACCAAACACATAACTTGCACAACATGTTACATATGAACTTGCATATAATCTCACATATAGCTTGCATAACATGTTACACATGAACTTGCATATAATCTCACATATAGCTTGCATAACATGTTACATATGAACTTGCATATGTATGTATGACATACAAAGGTAAACTCGCATATGTTATGCATATCACTAATCCAACCAACTTGCATAGATTATGCATATTATAGATCCAAACTCATAGGTTAAACTTGCATGTCATGTCACTTATTTCACACATGATTCTAGCATAAAACCAAGCATTTAACTTGCATAAAACCAAATACTTAGCATGCATAGAACCCACCACTTAACATGCATAAATCCAAACACTTAACTTGCATAAACATAGTGTCATCATGAATAAGTGTTAAACATAGTGATTAGCAAACTAGCATCATAACATATGACCTAAAACCCATTGATCCGCAAGCAAAACCATATGATCTCATCACATCTCATCTACTTAGTTTAGCAATTGGTTATTAAAGTGATAGAAACTCACAAACTCCAAGATTAGCTCCTTAGATAGTTGCTAGAGTTGAAGTAGAGGTGGATTAGTAGTTGATTAGCTTGCAATCCTCTTCTCTAATTAGTGGAGGCTCCTTCTAAGTTGCATTTTGGCGGCATGATGGCATAGATTCTATTTTTAGTATGGATTAGGGTAGTCTTAGGGTGTATTTATAGGATTAGTTTGCGTTTTAGACCCTTAGATTAACCCTAGGTTAGTTTAGGTCCGTCAGATTTCGTCCCAAGCCCTCCAACCCAGCCCAAAACTCAACCAGGTGCACCCAGGCCAGAATCAGCCGACAGGGCAAGTCGACAGCCCTGTCGACTGCCAAGTCGACAGGCATGTCGACAGGCAAGTCGACAGCCCTATCGACAGCCAAGTCGACTTGGCTGGGCGGGAGTTTTCCCGCCTGGCCCCTCATTTCTGCATGTTTCGAAATTCAAATTTCCCGAAAACTTCTTTGGGCCTTAACCGGGTCATACGGACTCCGATTTACAAAATTTCGGACTCTATTTCGCGTATTTTTCCGAGACGAACACAATGACGTAACCCGTTTCCCCTGATTCTCACATCTGAGATTATTAATTCTGTAATTAGTGAATATTAGTATTAACTGAAATTCGGGGTGTTACAACTAGTATGGTTAGTTGCTTATGCCCATAACACTATAGTTGTAAATCATGTTGTACACCGAATTGGCATTATGTTAGACCAAATCACCTATGCCTATTCCCTAAATTGTTTTGATCTTGTATTTATGATGTAGCTTGTCTAGTTTATTCCTATTCACTGTTATGTACATCAAACTTATTGGAACAATTATCTTTGTAATTGGTTCGCTTTTGCATGCCTATTCTTTTATGTCAAATTCTCGTGCTTATCCCCTGATCCTTTTGCTAGTTTCATTTCATAAGCACTTAGAAACTTGTGAAATCATGTTATACGTATGACTATGGCGGGGTAATTTGGACGTAGCTTAATTTATATAATTTGGCATAATAAATATGTTGATATAAATCCGAATTGGCTATAATAGTAAATATTACATGCATATTAGACTTGGGTGTATAATGGAAAATTGTTAATTGGCCGCAAACCATGTAGTTGGCATGTGAGTCTAGTTTTGGCATAAATTGTAAACTAGAATATTAAATCTAGTTCTAACATGAATTGAAAAATTGGATATTTAATCTAAGTTGGGCCAAAAATGTAAATAAGAACATTAAGTCTAGATTAGGCTTAACAACTTATTTGGAACGCCAAATATGTGGCATAGTGATTTTGGGCATAACTATTATGGCAAGTTTAGGAAGGTAGGTTAAAGCCTATTCTGATTAATAACTTGAAATTACATGTAATTGTCATGTTTAGCATAACCATGGTTAGTGACACTTAATTTGGTATAATCTTATAAACAAGGTTTAGAGGGAAAGTGGGCCATAATAATAAATGTTGACAATGTACAATAAAAGAGTAACTATAGCATAAGTAAATTAGTAATAATTTACAAGAAGAATTTGTCCTAAATGAGAAATATGTACATTGTAGAAAATACGAATATGCCTAACCCGAGGTTAGATTGAGTTACGGTATAAGACTGCCCGGAACTGCCCGGCAAATCCAGCAACCGTAACAATACCTATCTAATGTGGGTGGTTAGTGCATTGAGCCCAAAAAGGACCCGAGGTTAGATTGAGTTGCGGTGTAAATCTGCCCGGAACCGACCGGCACATCCAGTGACCGCAACAATATCTGTCTAATGTGAGTGGTTGGTGCTTTAAATGAATAATTTAAAGCTAAGAAACAATTAAGCTAGACAAGTGGGTGAGGTTAAGTAAAATACACTTAGCCAATTTAACATGTTTACTAGACTAGAAGGTGGAGTTAAGTAAACTTAGAACACTTAGCCATCGTGGTGTGCCGAATGAACAAGGTTAAGTTAAAACATGAAGGGACAATACTTAACCATTAGAACATGTGAATTAAACAGATGTTAGGGTTAAGTTTACTAAGAGAACACTTAACCGCTTTAGCATGTTAGCTAAACAGAAAGGGCAGGGTTAAGTAAAAGGGAACACTTAGCCAATACAAGGTGAAGGGGTGGGGTTAAGTAATAAGAAATACTTAACCAATGTAACTTGATTTGTGGCAGGGTTAAGTCAACATGAACTACTGATAACACTTAATCAGTTTATCATGACAAATGAATTGGTTAAGATAACTTGAATTGACTAATGACACTTAACCAATCCAACTTGACGAGAAAGAGACCTAAGTAGTAAACCTTAGTTAAAAGGACTAAGTTGTACACCTTAGTTAAGAAAACGATGGTTCGGGGACTAAGTAGTAAACCTTAGTTAAGGGAACTAAGTAGTAAACCTTAGTACGACACGAGAAGGAGCGAACGTCCATCTGATCTTAAAAAAGGCTCCAACAAACTGGGTTACGAAGCATGCGGCTTCAAGGGGACGTAAGGGTACTCTTGGTATCCCTCTGTGAGGCTGTAGATGATCCGCCTGGGCTCACAGAGGTTAAGATCTGCGTTAAAAGAACCAAGGGTATGCCTTTATTGCAATAAGGCAACCTAAAGACTATGATTGACCAGCGTGATTCGGCGATACCAGTAGCCCTGTGATAGCGACTCGTCGTCTACCTACCATCTTGAGTCAATTGAGATACGTGAAGCGGAAAGGCGGAGAACTCCAACAGACCATATACTTGCTATCTAGTTATGGGTGCGGATGGCCATAGGTTAGTGGGGGCATAGAGGGCCTGCGTATAGTTCTCATTTTTCAAGGTGTGCCTTTCATTTGTTGAGGGAGGGGTCAGGTAGGACCATAGCCACTGGAAAAACAGACCTTAGCATCTGCATCGGTAGATATCTGAAAGCTCCCGACTGAGTTCCGTGTTTCTTGATTTGCCCTGCCACGAGACTCGGGTCGCACATATAGAGGACATGTGCATCTACAGCAATAACGATCCACGACACATACGTGGGTAAAGTCTAGGAACATATACCGCTCTAGGTATTGTTTCCTAGAGTAGGGGTGTCGTTCGATAGGTAGCATAATCCCTAGTTGGAACTAGGTCGCGTAAACCCTAAAATCCGAGAAGCATTAGGTAAGTCACGTAAATCCTAGTTAAATCTAGGAAGCACTTGATAGAAAAACCCTAGGTTAAACCAAGGTAATAAATGACAAATTTACACTTGAGACAAACAAAAATTGTGGTAATTGGGATCACGTATCTGTTCTTGTCAGTTTATACCGATTACTAGTCAGGTGGTGCAGGGATATAAAAATTAGAATAACAAGGTAGTGGCGAAGCAGAGAACGTATAGAAGTGCATCCAATTTTTCTTACATTATCATATCTTGTGCTAACATTATGATTCCCGTCATCATGGTGTAGTCTTGTATACAGTTAATTCATTCCATGTTGCTTTTACCTGTTCACATGATGAAAGTTACTGAACTTACCAGACTTTATGTCTGACTCTGTTTTCTTTCGCTTTCTTGTCTTCCGTCCCCCCCAGGTTCGCAGGGAGGGAATATTACTACTTAGCCCAATTTTCTTTCCAAGCCGATGGTTAGTCAAAGTTCTGCTTGGATTCTCTTTTCCATTGCTATGGCTGGCTCACGCTACATTGTGGAATATAAATGTATTTTTATGCTTCTTTATTTTGTAAGACAGATATCCTGGCATTGGAAAATAATTGTTGTACAAACTATTTTATGAATAAAGTAAAGTTCTATTTTCCGCTGTTTTAAATTTTTTATGTCTTGTAATTTATCTGTATCTTTTACCTATAACTCTCCACCGAAGTTAAGGCATTCCCATTGTGAGTGACCTTAACGGATGTGGGGTGTTACAACTAGTTGATGTGACATTAGGTGTAAAAATTCTGAGAACACCACAGGGATATGCATCACCAAAATACTTTAAAAATCCATGCGATACAATGTAACTGTTGCAAAATCACCAGTAGGTAGGAACCAAAATTGGGTGAAGAACACTGGTGATGATATCTACCAGTTAGAATACTCTCGTATACTAGGAAGTATCATGTATGTATTAGGTCTGGTATCGCATATTCTGTAGGCAAACCAAGTAGATTAACCAGCAATTCTGGTAAATACCATTAGAAAATGATAATAGGAGTTCTTGGATATCTAAAGTATACGCAAAGTTATGGTCTATACTATACAAACTATTCTTTAATAGTGGAAGATACAGTGATGGAAATTGGATCGCTGGATCACATGATACAAAGTCTACAAGTGGATATGTTATCACATTAGGAAATGGAGCAATTTCATGGAAATCATCCAAACAGACTTGTATCGCTAGTTCTACGATAAAATCTGAGTTTATTGCACTAGATAAAATTGCGTAAGAAGCATAATAGATTTGAAGCTTCTTGGAAGACATTCCTAATTGGTGCAAACCTATGCCTCCAGCATGTATACATTGTGATAGTCAATCAACTATTAGAAGAGCTAATAGTACAATATACAATGGTAAACTAGGCATATTCATCGTAGATATAAAACCATAAGACAACTTCTCTATAATGGGGGTATCACAATAGATTACTTTCAATTTAAAGATAACTTAGCGGATCCACTTACAAAAGGCTTGCCAAGAGAGAAAGTTCAAATCATATCGATGGGAATGGGGCTAAGGCCTATAGAATAAAGGTTTTTCTAAAATGGAAATCCCACCTAGTTGACCGGAGATCCCAAGATCGAGTTTCAAAGGGACAATGAAGAGAAACTTGATGGAACTGTTACACACTAACCATTCCTATGATAAGTCGGTGCATTACGTGTTAAAAAGGATAAGTATTAATAATTTAATGATATCTGTATTTAAGGAATTAGAGAATAACCTTTAAAGAATCACCTACGTAAGTGCGAAGGCGTCGCTTCAAAGAGAATTATAAGGCCAAATTCTCTAAGCACATATGAGACCAGGCAGGTATTCAAGGCAAAAATGAACACATACAAAGAACAAAGGATTATAAGAAACATTTATCGTGTGTTATCTACTTTGGAATTACACAAAAGGCTTACAGTTCAAGGACATTCTATGTCTACTGATTCGCTTGTAATTACACAAACAGGTAATCACTAGGAAAGTTCAAGGACCATGTGCTACTTTAACCGATGCGATTAATGATTCATGAAACTAAGAATGACTGCTCATTTATGTGGGGGATTGTTGGAAATGAATGAGCAAGACGAATTTTGGAAGAAGAGGGGAAAGAAATCTAAGTCCCACATTATGAAATATTAGTACCTACTTCTCTATGGCTTATATAAATAAAGGAGAAGAGGGCTTGTGAATGGTGTGGCTAAGCCAAGACACAATATTATATTGATGTCAAATTGGGACTAGTAGGGGATTTTTGGAATCCATGACACAATATTATATTGATGTCAACTTGGGCTTAGTGCTTTGGGACTTTTGGAGTCCATGACACAATATTATATTGATGTCAACTTGGGCTTAATGCTTTGGGACTCTTTGGGTCCATGACACAATATTATAGTAGTGTCAATGATTGGGATTTGTGCCTTGAGACTCTTGGGGTCTCATGGTTAAATAGGCCACTGCTTGCAGCTTGGGTCTGTTGCATTGAAACGAGTTCCTTGATCACTTTTGATATGTCATGTCCATTCAGTTAAACGGATACAACCGTTTCAATTTTAAATGAGAATGTACATTCATGCAGCGCTTGGTTAAAGGGTCGCAACCTTTCCAATGGTCATTAATGTTAGGCATTTCTTCCAACCTATAAATACATGGCCTAAAACGAGATAGATTACACATTAGCTATTCTTCTCATTTTGCTACTTCTTCTTCAAAGTAATCCTCTATTCAAGTTTCTATAATCTACTTCAGTTCGTCAAAGCTCGGTTTGTTGGCACTGCACTACGGGGTTGGTCCGTTTTATCCTGGGAAACAAATTGCTATCACGTCAATCAATGCATACGACGGTAATATTGTTTCAAGGAAACAGAATCATTTTTGGACTTGGACATTACTGAAATATTCTTCCTCTAGTCTGTTGGAGACGGTTCTGTACCATTCCAATCTAGTGCACAATCGGTCTCGCTTATTGTCATTGCTATAATCACTATTTGACTTGACAGTTGTGACATTATTAAGTAACATTGATAATTGTTACTGTCTATTTGCAATACAATCGTGTATTGACGAAAAGATCTAATTTTTTAATACAATCGTGTATTGACAAAAAGATCTAACTTTGTAATACAATCATGTATTGACAAAACTTCTAACACTTCATCCTTTTGCCATTTTACCGTCATTTGTCTTGCATGCGTACCTTAGCACTTGGTGTTGTAGAATTTCAGATAGATTGATCGCTCTAAGGCACGAATGGATCGCTATCTTTCAAGAATGTTTTCCCCTTATTTATCACAATAGATTGACAGAAAATAGACTTTCAGGGTACAATGGAGATTACCTGTGCAAGTTGTGATTACTTGCACAGATCGGAAAAGACACTCAGAAATTTATCAAATTATGCTCATTATTTTATAACTTTGAAATTGGAATTAAAAGTGAAGTTAATGTACTGGCAGAATGTGTATTTATAGAGAAAGTAGGCGTATGTTAGAGGTATCTTTTGAACTGAATGAATGGCTGTTTTTCCAACGAAAAAAATTTGTAAAAACCTTTCAACATTTGGAAGTCCGATCATGCAAAATGCCATATGAAATTGTACACATCTTATTGGATCTATATGCAAATTTTTCCTTAGTGCTGAAAAGCAGCATTGCTACATAGTTTCGTCCATTGCCTGATACATGGAACCGGGCACGTGGCTTGATGGGTTGATGCGTTTTTAGTTTGATTGTTTTATAACGTGTAGGGGTTATATGAAAACTTTCTTTATAGTGGGTAGTGCTTTATCTATTTACTACCTTTGTACGTGTCTGATGCTTGTAAATGACCAATGCACTTTATTTTCTTTGATTTTGGTACGTTTTCTCATGTCAATGTCACATTGCTTGTTTTGTTTGTTCATGCATTGTTTCTTCATCTACTGCTACTTCCTTGTTCATGCATTGCTTTTCTTCCTCTTCTTCTCTTTTTTTATTTTTTATTTCTTATGAACAGGTAATTTATATACAAGTTCTAAATAGTATATAACATATCATATGGTAAATGGGTTTGATCCCACGAAGCGGAATCAAATCTATAACCTCTTCCACCATGTCAAAATGTCATGCAGTGACACACGACCACTCTTGCCATTTTAATTTGTTGACTGCTTTTATTTTGTTTCGGTTAGATTTTACTGATTTGTGAAGACTGGTAAATTTTTTATTTTATTAATTAATATGCTAATATGTGGTCAAACTAGGTCTCGAACTCCTGAGGTCTTACCAAATAAGAGCACATGTTTCCATTGTGCCATGTTATATTGGCATGAAGACTGTAATTTTTATTCTTTGGAAATTGAAGAAACGAAACAAGTTCTATTTCATCCTTTATAATTTGGTAAATATTTTAATTTATTGAATGAATGTTTAGTGCAAGTATATTTTCATATTTTATTTAGGTCAAAACCTTATCAATTGCATGTGTGAAATTATAAGAGATTAATATATATGATTATTCCTAAAGGAAAGATACATATAAAGTAAGGTTAAAAACATATTTTTTTTAATGTCTATTTCTCTGTGTTTTAATGATTCTTGCAAGCTAAAATTTTCTAGTATTTATACAAAATTATCTACATTAAGTAAATTGAATGTAAATAATTTATCAAAGAAAAATTAGTCAAACTAACCGTTTTCCAAGTTGTTAAACTGATTTAGTTCCAGATATAATTTCATATATGTGTTCATTGTTTATTATCATTATTTGCAAAAGTGTCTTCAAAATAATAACATTTTGTATAAACAGACGTTTTTCCCAAACTAATTTTCTACATGTATAAACTAATTTCTCGATCAGTTGAGAAATCATAAACGATTTAGGAAATCAGCTGGCATGAATGCTTACGTTTATCAGATCGAACAATCTTATTATATTTTATTATATATTTTTAGTTTTGTTTTACTAAATAGAGTTTATAACCACTTAGTAAACAATTGATGTTTGCCAAGTGGTATATGGCGCTTTTGCTACATTTAGTTATTTACTAGAGTAAGTGACACTTTCAATTAGGTGTTAAATTTGAGTACATCTTCAGTACCGTGGTTTGTCCATGAGAAGATTGTCGCTCTTATTGACATGCGTTTCCTAATTTGTCCAAGTGATGGTATACCTCATCCACGATTTTAAATCTCGGATATCGATGGTGTTTCGTCTCGGTGATTTTAGAGGCTTGATCTCATATCGGGGGAGATCTCATATAAGATGAGTCTAACTCTTGGGTTTATCTTGGACTTCCATCTCAACTCTGAAAGTGCATATCAGAATCTTGGGATATATGGCATGTTAAAAACATATATTCTTGCACTATAATTTCCATGGATGTTATTATAAAAATAACAATTTAGACTTGAATGACTAAATCACTTCATTGTTCTTAATTTATGAATTTTTTTTCATATTCATAAATCATAATATGTTTAAAATTAAAAAATAACACAATGCAAATAGATTAATGCTTACAACTTATGATCCATGAACATGAATTACTGTTAGATAAAGAACATAAAAAATCCAAAATACTAAACAATGCAACATAAATAGAACATAAAATACATAATTTCTTAAATAACATACCAGTTAAAAAAATGGTGAACATGAGAATCATAAGCATTGTATAACTTAAATGAATATATGATATGGTCGTTTAACATGAAAAATATAAAATAGAAGGAGATTATCGTGGTTAGATTTGAATTTTTTTAATTATTATTTTGGTTTAGGCATAAGTTTAAACTTTAACTAAAATAGTCAAGATCTCGACCGATACTTTAGTATATTGCCTCAATCGATATATTGTTCAGTATTACAATATCTCAGATGATGTATTCAAAATGAGATTCACAGTGATATTTGCAGCTTGGTTTTGGAGGAGCCCAAAATGAGACCTCGGAGGATATCCTAGGCGATATTTTCGAAATCTTAAACAGTGACCTCATCTGATAGTTAGGCGTACCTGTTAGCTTTGTCTCTAGTTTCTCATTATGCACGACCTTCAAGTCCGTCTCTAGCTAGGCTTAACTTTTGGGTTCGTCTCTAGATATCCAGTTGTTCATGAGGAAACCATACATCTTATTGGCATGCATTCAGTTATTTTGTCCATGTTAAGGGACTTACCTTATCCGACTTGCATCTAGTTAGGTGAACCGTAGAGTTCGTCTTTAGGTGGACATATCATTGTGTTGGTCTCCAATTTGGCACCATCTTTGTGATTATTTAGTTAAGTATTTGAAATTTGATTTGAGTTTGCACCAAATTCCATTTTGTTCCAATTAAGGCAATACTCATGTTTCTTGTTTTGGTGAATTTTAAAATTTAAATGAAACAGGTTGTTTGTTAATACTATATTCTTGGATTATTCCCATATATGATATCAACTTGGTATTTGAAGTTTGCTTCAGGTTGAGATTATTAGTATAAGAGTAACCATAGTAGTACTTGGACATGCACTAGTTAGATATTTAAACTAGTTACTCAAATGTTATGTATGTTCGTCGTGTCGTGTTTATTCCTCCTTATTGATTTGGACCGGTACAAAGCCTACCCGTTTATTATTTCTAATAATACCTGGGTCATATCAAGTTGTTTCAGGTATTCTTTATTTATCTTAGAGTTTCCCTGTTCGGAAATCTATCTCTAGTGATCATATCTATGGATGTTTCATTTTGTTTATGTCATGTAAAGATGTATATATGTGTCGGGATAGTTCCTTTATCTTTGTATATATTTTTGATTTGGAGATATGGCATCTCATCTCGTGTATGCATATGTTGTTTATTTGTACATAAATCTAAACTTAAACTGCATAGTACTTAATAGTGTCTCCAAATTCTAATAGCTACTCCACGACTTGCTAGATGATACTCCACTGCACCTTAATAGGAATGTGGAATATGAATCTTAAGGCCAGATTAATACTAAGGGGGGTAAATAGTGTTTAATTAATTATATAAATCTTTGTGAAATTAAACATAAATAGATGTAATTCACAGACATAGAAACAATTATAGATTCAGACATGGAAAATCCTGTAACATCTCTTAAGTTACTTGTACCATTATATCATTTGATTTTGATTTGACTTGCATAAGAATTTTTAGTCTTGACTCGAGTATTTTTTATCATTATGTTTGGGTCAGCCTGAGTTGTTTCAATTTACTCAAAGACATCGTTCTGAAGATGAAATGGATATTCGCAGTTCATATCTACTAGTATTATTCAGCTGCATTACGTGGTATGTATGCTCATGGGTTAGCCCTGATTTTGTAAAATGTATACTGTAAAAAACTATGATTTATTTATGTGATTATTATGTTTTGTCCTTCCATTAAGTGATTTTGTGTTATGTTTCTTTCTCATCCCTTTATTTCTTATATTTTAAATCCCAATTAACAATTTGTCTATATTGAACGGCTTGGGTTAGATATGTGTGGTAATTTATTGCCGATTTGAATTATTTACATAGAGGGTTATTGCTGATAAGGTGGAGAAAACAGTGTTTGGAAATATATGCAATATACAAAAAGAACTATGGATGGTTATAGTAATTTGTACATTGATCTTTGATTAACAAGTACAAAATTGTGAAATGAAATCCTAAATGGGGCTAGTTAATAAACAAGGAGGGAGAAAGTTCAGAGGAATTATCCAGCGGCTAGAGGATGGAGAGTTCCTATGAAAGGTAATCTATGTCTCTGGCATGTTAGAATGTGAGGGGTTTCCATAAACCCAGTAGATACCTAGATTTAACGAATTAATTCACAAATTTAACATCAATTGCATTAATATTCTTAAAATGTCTTGTTAAGGGCACCCAGGCTTGCTCTTCCTAATACCATAGGAAAAACAACAAATCCAATCAATTTTATGTAATTTCACACTACAATAAACCAGCACGTAAATCATCATGCACAACGAGCAACCACCAACAAACTTTGTTTTCCATGGTCATCAACTACCTTGACCGTTGCAATACAAATGGTATTGGTTGGTCGTTGTTCACCATGTAAAAATAAAAAATAATATATTTGATAGTCCTTTGGAAAGCTTGATGCTGAGAAAGGTGCTG
Source organism: Allium sativum (assembly GCA_030737875.1). Classification (NCBI taxonomy): domain Eukaryota; kingdom Viridiplantae; phylum Streptophyta; class Magnoliopsida; order Asparagales; family Amaryllidaceae; genus Allium; species Allium sativum. The sequence goes on from CM060915.1 coordinate 283,514,344, forward strand.
GTTAAAATTTTATGACATTTTTCAATAATGATATTGGGAAGAAAGAAACGGGGTGCTCTTACAACACTTGTTCTTAAAAATAAATTGAAATGGAATGAAGTGAATGCTTTTGAGTTAAAATCAACATGCATATATCAAAGAGGGAGGTATAGGTGATGACATCCTGTTTTATGCATGAAATTGTTCATGGGTTGGACAGATAAGACAGTATTAACATGTTTATTAAAATTGACCTTAGGATGGTCTATGATTCGATTAACAAGCAATTCACCATTCGTACATTTAAAGCTGTTATTTTCCTGCAAAGTTCAAGAAGGTGATGGTTGCTTCTCGATTACTTTTCAAGGGCTTATTGTAAGGACAAAAATGGGTTTAGGCAAAGTGCGCTTTATTTACTAAATTACCCTCTTTGACTATGGAGTTTCTGCTTTATTAATGGAATAGGAAGTGAGAATTTTTTTTCCTTACCTTCAATTTAGTAATGAGATCACGCACTTAATTTATGTTGATGGAAATTTGATACTCATTTAAGCCAACAAGTTTTCGGCAAAGTTTGAAGGATGTTTTTCCGTGATGGGAAAGGTCACGTGTTCGGAGTTAAATTGTGATAAATCTAAAGTGTTTTTTGGTCAAGGAATTATCAATATAGATGAAATTTCTTTCTTCGTTAATATGGAACAACGTGAATTAATAGTAAGGTATCGTGGTATTCCACTATCTAGTATTAATATGGAGAATGTGAAATTTATTTATCATTGACAAAATTAAAAACAAAATAAATGGAAAGGAAACAAATTACTGAGCTTAGTAGGAAGAATTAAGCCGATCAAATCTACCGTTTATCCAATGGTTAAAATTTAGGTGTAATGTTTCGAATTCTCATGTGAAACTATCGATAAGATCAAGTGTTTGCTTAATTTTTTATGGAAGAGTTAACGTAGCAAAGTTCCTTAGGAAGTGATTCGTAAAAGTACGACGAAAGGAGAAATGGGCTTGCGAGATTTGTGTAAACATATTTTTCTCTTAATATTTGGAGAAATTGATTCAAAATGAGCTTGGGATGATTTGCATCATGAAAATACACGAGGAACAAAAGTTTTTGGATTTAATTCCCAGAACTGATCATTCTGGCATTTGGAAGTTTTTGTTGAAAAATAGGACATGTGCCATTAAATGTATGCAAAAGAGCATAGTTTATGGAATTCTACCTTATTATGGTATGAACTACGGCTCTATGAAGACAACTTAATTAGTAAACTGGTTAGAGACATGGTCATTAGAACTACAAATGAGCACATGATGGTTGAAGATATCATTGATTCTAACAGATGGGAATGCAATAGAGTTTTTTTTATTTTATAACTTAAAAGATTGAAATTAACAATACATTTATGCTTGGATAGCAATAAAGACTAACTAAATAAACAATAATAATACTAGTACAATGCAAAAGGGTGTGCTACCTCATGCCGATCCACTTGCGTATCTACAAATGATGCTTACAACTTTTACATAGTCTGCTCATCCAAATCGTCGATGAGTATTAGAGGTAGTATGGGAAAACATAAAACATTTTGTCAAACAATAATCCAATGTGAGCAATAAATAAATCTCAAATTACTATAAAAAGTTGTAATGTATAAATATATGGCATGAAGAATCATGCTAAACATGTTCCTCTATCGAGTTAGCATATGTAGAATATATACTACTTTATGATCATCATGGAGTATACTATATTATAAGGTTTAGAGATGCTTAAATATCCATCAATGATATAAATGTCGTGTCCTAGAGTGACAGTATTATAACAAACACATCATCCATCATTCATTCTCACATTCACTCACCTAGTATGTCAAATATATGGTCTTCCGAATTATGACCACCCAATCAATTGAGGCACCAACAATTCTTCATTGGTGGACAATACCAGACCATTGCTACATCCTTGGTTGACCAACTAATAACCCTCAGTCGAATACATCGACAGACTCAGGAGTCTGGACAGATCGGATCAAAACATCGACAAACTCTAATCTATCCATGTGTCACTCGCTCAAAATTGTACTAATGTCACAAAAAACCAACAATCTTTTTTGCATATGTTCTTCGCAATATAATCTATCTCTAAAATGTTCATAAGACTCACATCCGAAGTCGTCACGATCTGAGGACTATCCTTGATGATCTTTATGTGTCATAAGACATCATCGTATATCGTAAGACCTCATCCTATGTCTCTCATCCTCATTTGATAGTCACATCAATATGACCCACTCCCTGTATTTTAGATAAAAGTCATCAGACGTCGAAGTCATTGCTTCCCATTATGGTATCACCATCATCGAATAATGAAATCACCTCGTCGAAACACTATATCTTTACCTTAGCGTCAAAATCATTGGTTGAAGAGTAGAGTCACCGAAATCCTATGTTGAATGAACCATCGTATCCTACTCCTTAAAGCTGCACCATCGTCTATGTTAAATTGGTCAGAATGGTCATCAACAATCCATCAACCCCTAACAGTGATAAAGACCATTCTGATCATATATAAAAGAAAATTTGGTTAAATACAAATCAGGTGAAAACGCCCAACATTTGTCCCAAATTCAAGCTCGTCGTCAAGTCCATTTTTCATCTTTAGATTCATCGTAAAGCTCCCATGTTGCTCTATCTTCTAGTCGATTGCTACGCTTCAACGCTCCATCGTCTTTAAAACAACATGCATATTTTGATGCACCTTCATGAATTTATCTCATCTATTCAAGTCCATCATCCTTATGCGCTCAATCTGTATACACCATCTTGTGCATTTGATCGATAAACATCAAACTCTAATGAACGAGATTTTCCTAATACTAGATTGGTTACGAACGACCTTTCTAGCCCACCCAAGTAAACAATCAATCATGCATCCAATAGTCATAATATTTGAAACTAGCATACAAACATCCATAATAACATTCATAAAATAAGTGAAACATATCTAGAGTGATTGGTGTGAGTTTAGTGTCATAATAGTTCAACTATAGCGATATTGTTAAAATAGCGTGCAAAAGAGTAAACGTGATATTTCAGTTAAACTAGTTAAATATATATTTTTTTGAATGGCAAAAAGACTTTTATTACCACTAAAATCTATACAAAGAAATACAATTCATCTATAGAAAAAGTTATATAGTAAACCTAACAAAATGTACAATATTGAAAAAAAACACTCAAAATATACAAGAAGATACAGAAAAAACTCAATATTGTAACTCTCCTGCAACCTGAAAAGGGACACCATTTTCACCACACCAACAGTGGAAAAACCAGACCATTTACTCCATCCAAACTTCAATAAATTGTAACAACCCGGAAAATCTGAACCAATTGAATTTTTTTAATTTGGCTATTTTAGTGGATTTAAATATTTAAAATAAATTATTTTAAATAATAATGATGAAAAGTATGTTTGAATCGATGTTTGAAAATAAATATAATTATTTTTAATTATGAACAAGGCCTGAAATGGCGCGGTAGTTTCGAAATTTGAATTCAAATTTTGACTGACTGTACCGGGTGCAAAACGGATTTTAGTGAAAACAAAAATATTTGAATTTGTTTATGAATATCTTTTTAACGAATCTGAAAAATCGAAGTTTTGTAGCGGGAATCAAAAGTTATGGCCAAATGAATTTTCAGAAAGGTCACTATCGAGTTTATATAGCCCTTGAAAATAGACATTTTGCAAACGACCTCAGAATTCGACGAAACCACTTTTGTTGGATCCGGGATGTCAAATTAATGCTAGGTTTCAAATTCCATAATTTTTGAAGTTAATGTGTGAGCAGGGAGAAGGAAAATGTGTTTGGTCAATTTCAGTTAAATTGGATCAACCAGAAAATGGCCATTTTTCGAATTGTCTCAGAATTCGACGAAACTAGTTTTTTGGGACCGTATCATCAAATCATAGCTAAATTTATTTTTCGGGAATTTTCAGAATCAGTATGTGACCCCGGCAAATTGAAATGTACGTTCAAATCCAATATTGAATGTTTTATATTTTAATTTAAAGGAAAATTGACTGAAACAGTCGAATGGGCCTGCGAAACATATCCTATTGTGTTCGGAATAGGGGTATTTAGCTAGAGCGACAGTCGTTGGGCTTGGATTGGAGTTCGTATGAGATAAGGGATATTTCTGAATTTTAAAAAATATATATATAAATAAAATAAAAGCCCCATTAGCCAATCACATATTTTCTCTTTCCCAGATACCCCCCTCGCGATATACGGTGGAAGTCAACTCCATTCTTCCCGATCAATTTCCGGCCGCCTCGCTCACCGTTGACCCCCACCCCTGTTGAACTTTTTGAAGACCACTTCCCCCTCTTCAAATCAACACCGACTTCACCACCCCTCGTCGCTCCTTTCTCGAGTTCTGCGCCTTAGAAGACCGCCGCCGTCGGGCTGGAAATCGCCACCACCGCTGCACCGAGTTCGACGAGGCTACCTTCGTTTTCCGCGCCCTTAGACGCTCTTCGATGTGGTGTAGCTCGATTACAACCTAGTGCTACGGATTGGAGATTAAATCGAGACCTAGGTTTGAACGAAATTTGAAGGTATACGGTTTATTTTATTTTTAATAGTTTATAGCACTTTAAAGCGCTACCGTTTATGATTTTACAATAAAAATCATATCTTTTTCGTATGTTGACGAAATCCTGTGAAACAAGAGAAAGTGGACTTGTGAGGGCGTCTTTTACATTGTGGAAGAGACCGCATATTTTTCTGAGCCTTCTGCAATTTTTGGTGGAGTGGAACCCAATGTGAGATTTCTGAATTATAAACGCTATGGAAACAACGATGTATAAATTATATAGTCGAAGTATGAGTTATATAAGCGTTGTACACCTCATGTATAAGCGTTGTATAAGTTGTATGTTCGATGTATAAGTTATATATGCGTTGTAAAAATGATATATGCGTTGAAATAAATTGAAATGATATTGAAATGAAATCGAAATATAGTTATATACATATATATATACACACTCCCCTCGTCCACAGACAATGGACGATATATATTGGTTGTGATATTGTTTGGATTATTGGTTGATGTGAAAATTTGGTGAATATCATGAATGGTTGATTTGAAATGATTAATTGTGGCTGAAATCCCAATAGGATTAGTATATGGGAAAATTTGTCTGCGTACGAACTAGATATTGAAAATCCCCATTGTCAAAAGCTGCGAGGCTTTAAGGTAAAGCGAGGAGCCGTACTAGGGATGATGCCGGTTTTAACTACCCTGCCGTTATGCTGTTGAAATTTTCTGAAATATTTCTGTGTTTGATTTATATTCATTTGTTGAAATAAAATTCATATGTTGAAATAAAATTCATGTGTCGAAATAAAATTCATGTGTTGAAATAAAATTCATGTGTTGAACAAAATTCATGTGTTGAAATAAAAATTCATGTGTTGAAATAAAATTCATGTGTTTAAATAAAATTCATGTGTTGAAATAGAAATTCATATGTTGAATAAAATTCATGTGTTGAAATAAAATTCATGTGTTGAAATAGAAATTCATATGTTGAATAAAATTCATGTGTTGAAATAAAATTCATGTCTTGAATAAAATTCATGTGTTGAAATAAAAATTCATGTGTTGAAATATAATTCATGTGTTGAAATAAAATTCATCTGTTGAAATAGAAATTCATGTGTTGAATAAAATTCATGTGTTGAATGAAGTTCATGTATTGAATATATTCTTTGAAAAATAAAAATAACATCTTTATCATATATATAGATTATAAAAAATACTAGTGTTTTAAATAAATTGTTTTAACACCAAAAATAATATTTTTACCTTACATATGAACTATATAAAATAATAGTGTTTGAAATAAATTGTTTTACAATAAAAATCACATTTTTATGATATATATGACCTGTTAAAAATAGTGATGGGTGGAAATGAATAGTTGTTGGATAAAAATACTGTTTTTATCAAATGTGTGAAATGAATATGGTTTTGAAATCGAAGAATGAATCATATTTATATGTATATATATAAATATAATTGAAATAAATCGAATAACAAAACCGCAGTTCGTGTTTTGAAACCGTGATTTCAAACGATTAGTGCGGGAGATCCGAACAGCGGATTTTCCTGAAATCGAAACCTATGGGTTCGCTTTGGAAATATCTTTCCAACGACACCAACTTTGTAAAGATCCAACGGTTGAATTGTCTAGAAAGTTTAATTCAAATCTAAAGAAATACAACGCCAGAATTGATTATATATATATATAAATATAATAAAATTAAATCGAATAACGAAGCTGCAGTTCGCATTTTGGAATCGTAACTTCAAACGATTGTACCGGGAGATCCGACCGTCAGATTTTCCCAAAACTAAAACCGTTGGATTCGTTTTGAAAAGATCTTTCTAATGATATAAAATTTGTGAAGATCTAATGGTTAGATTTTCAGATATGTTTAAATCAAATTTGAAGAAAAACAACGCCACGGCCGCGTTTTGGCCTGAAGCGTCGTTTGAATGAATTGGCTATTTTTAAGTGAATAAAAATAGCGATAAATTGTTATAAAATATTATAAATGATAGGAAATGGAAATAAACAGAATTTACCCTGTTTATTGGATATTTGTTGGTTAAATGTGTTTGGCGTGAAAATTACATTTAAGAACAGAATTATTGATGTCGAATAATTTAGCCATTGAAACGAATTGATTTAAATTCTAAATATACGTGAATTATTTGAAAAGGCCAAGTTAAATCTCATTTCAAATAATTGATTGGCTGTAAGAAGTCAATGATGAAGACGGTGGTTGAAGACCAAAGACCTTCACCTCGGTTGGATGATTACTGATGTCTTGATTGGGAGGCATCCCGAAATATAGATAATAAGTGGTGATCGTTCAGACGTACTTGGATATCGATGGATATGTGAGGTATATGGTGCCTCCGGTTTTGTTCAGACCCAGGACGAACTTGTAAATGGACTGTGTGTCCGACATTGGATTTTGTTCTGTGCTGATTGATCTCTATTAAATATATATCTATTTGGAGGCGGAGAATTTATTCTCTTGCTTAACGCCCTTCTCTGAGACGTACGAGCTCAAAGGTTATATATCGATAGAAATCAGTCACATAGAGTGAATTACCTGTGTGGCATGCCTAAGTGGCAGACGATCAAGGCTTTTGTTGAAAAGAAAAGTCTTGTGGTTGATGATTAAAGCACGACATGTGTGGCATAGCTTTGTGTATAACGTTGATTCGCGAGCCTCACACCCCGGTATGAACCAGAAACGGGATAGGACCTCAGGAAGGACATGCATTTTGTAACAACTCGTATTTCGATAACATGTTAAAACGACAATCAAGGCAGAATTAAATTTTAAATTCTGAATCAAGTAAAACGGGCTATGCCATTGCGTTCGTCTCGGAAAAATACGCGAAATAGAGTCCGAGTTTTCGAAAATCGGAGTCCGTATGACCCGGTTAAGGCCCAAAGAAGTTTTCGGGAAATTTGAATTTCGGAAACAGTTTTGGAAATCAGATCTCGGTCCAGGCGGGAAGTTTCCCGCCTAGGCCATGTCGACAGGGCTGTCGACAGGCCTGTCGACTTGGGCCCAGACCAAGTCGACAGCCCTGTCGACTTGCCTGTCGACAGGGGGTGGCCGGGGCAAGTTGCCTGGCGCACCTGTTTGGCTCACCTGGTCATGTTCTTGGGCTGATTCTGGAAACTTCCAAGATCTGATGGTCCTAATCTATCCTAGGGTTAATCTAAGGGCCTAAAACTATCCTAATCTCTATAAAAGACCCTAAACCTAACCTAAATCCCTAAAAATCAAACCTAGTAACTAAATGCTGCCAAAATCTATTTTGATCATGGCCTCCATCTCAAATCCCTAGAGCCTATGCATCCAAATCAAGTCCAAATCAAAAGGTGCAAGCTTGCTACACCAAATCAAGGCCAAATCAACATTTCTATGCGAGTTCCATGACGATTCTTCTACAAAGGAGGCACCTTTCTTAGCCAAGATGATTTATGTTCCTTTCCCTAGGCCTAACTAGGTAAGTTCTAGCTACTTTTGGATCAAAACGGTATTTTTAATATTGACATGGGATAAAATGAGGCTAAACATGATTATGCGAACCTATATGAACCTTACCATGCCTCTTGTGTTCATATTTATGATCTTAGGCCATGTGAGTAACTTAATCATGCCTCGCATGCTATGCATAACCTAGTTTAACTTGCAAGTTTGGATCTTTATGCATGAAATGCTAGCATGAACCTTTAGGAACCACTTTACTTGTGAAACATTGGCTAAGACAAGATTTTGGGGCTTATGCATGTTTATGAACCCAAACCCCTTATGCTAACATGCAAGTTTGTGGCCAAATCCTTTATGAGATTATGCATGCTCGTGGCCAATCCCCTCTTTTAAGTTGTGCATGTTTATGGCCAAACCCTTTTTGATAATATGCATGTTTGTGGCCAAATTACCTTATGACACTATGCATGTTTATGGCCAATCCCTTTATGATGTTATGCATGTGGAAGCCAAGCCCTTTTTGGCATCATGCATGTTTTGAGACCAATATGTGACATAGTATCCTTACTATGTTGACTCGCTTTGCTTGCGTTGGGAAAACACGATTTTGGGTAGTTAGATAAACATGAGCATGTCGCAAAATCTTAACTTGAATATGACATGTGTTTATACTTGAAAATATGACTTGAAAGATAACATGGAAGATGACATGTAAGTATGCATAAAAACATGAGCTTGGGAATTTACCTATTAAGTTAGGTCTACCCTTTGGGAATTTACCTATTAAGTTAGGTCTACCCAAATGCTCGAAAACTTGTAACATGTTTTGGAAACATGATGAACTTAGATAATATAAGTATGGCCAACTCGAGGTTGGGTTGAGTTTGCAACGTAAAACTACCCGGAACCGACCGGCCTAACTAGTAGTTGCAAACAATAGGACCCAATGTGAGAAGTTGGTCATGTCGCGCTTAAGACCCGAGGTTAGACTAGGTTGTGGTGTAAATCTACCCGGACCCGCCCGGCCTAACTAGTAACCACAACAAGGTCTAATGTGAGAGGTTGAGGGTGCATTAATTAAATTAATGCCACATAATAGGGTTAAGTTAATTTGATTAATGAGGCTTAACCAAGTATGATATGGACAAATGGGTTAAGTAATTTGATTAGGCTAATGATACTTAACAAAACATGATAAGCTTGGGTAGGTTAAGTAACTTGATTTGCCTAATGACACTTGACCCTTTTTATACGACTAGTGGACGGGATTAAGTTAACCAACACTTAATCAATCCAACACGATAACGTGATAAGGTTAAGTAAATTTTCTTAATGACACTTAACCGTATAATACAGTTAATGGATGGGGTTAAGATTAGGCTTAACTAATCTAAACATGGTAATCGGATGGGGTTAAGTTGGCCTAGACTTAATTGATCCCACTTGGTAATTTAATGGGGTTAAGTTAAACACTTAACTAATTTAACACGATGATTTGATGAGGTTAAGTGACCTATACTTAACCAATCTAACTCGTTAATTTGATGAGGTTAAGTTAATCTATACATAACCAATCTAACGTGAAAACATGATAAGGCTAAGTCACGAATCACTTGAATACGCTTGACCGATTTGACTCGGTAATTTGACAAGGTCAAGTTAACTTATATAATTAACCAATCTAAAATGATAATTAGACGAGGTTAAGTTATGGATTGCTTGATATACTTAGCCAACTTGACACATGGTTTGGAGGGTTAAGTCTTGGACTTGGATACTTAGCCAATTTTGACATGGTTTGTGGACGGGCTAAGTTATGAACTTAAGTGACACTTAACCCATTAGATAAACCCTAATTCGGAGGATTAGGTAAATAGCCATAGTTAACAAGGGTAATGGAAATAAGACTAAGTGGTAAACCTTAGTTAAGGGAAACTAAGTAATAATTCTTAGTCAAGGAAACCTGGACCACTTCTTAGACAGATGAGTAACCCGATACGGTAGGTCATCGGTTAAGTATACGCGTAGGAGCAGGCTATCTGATTTAGATAAAGGCTCCAGCGAACTGGGTAACGAAGCAGCGGCTTCGGGGAACGTGAGGATATTCTTGGTATCCCTCTGTGAGGTCGCAGATGATCATCCTGGGCTCACAAGAGGTTGAGGTCTGCGTTAGAAGAACCAAGAGTATGCCTTGGTTGCTATGCGAGCGACCTAAAGACTGGGATGGATAGCAGTGAGTCGACGAATACATACTGGTGCCCGAGATAGCAAGTTCGTCGATCATCTACCATCTTGAGTCAAGCGTGTACGTACGGAAAGGCAGGGAACACCCAACAGACCATAATTGCTATCTAATTATGGGTGAGGTAGGCCGTAGGATGTGGGCTGGCCGGAGTGTAGTTCTCATGCAAGATTTTCTCTTGTGTTGCCTTTCACTAGTTGAGGGAGGGGTCTCGTGGGACCATAGCCACGTGTAGAAAAGCAGACCTTAGTATCTGCATCGGCAGATAAATCTAAAGCTCCCGACCGAGTCCTGTATTTCTTGTTTTGCCCTGTGACAGGACTCGGGTGGCACGATGTGATACATGTGCATACAGTTATAGAAAAACGATTCACGATGAATGCGTGGGAAAAAGGGCGCGGTTGAGGGTTAGTGTAATCCCTAGTGGCCTAGGTGGTTTAACCCAAACCGAAATACGGAAGCGTGCAATAGGTCAGCGTAATCCCTAGTGGAGCTAGGTGGCGTAAGTCCTAGTAGTTCAAACGATGATTCATATGGAAGAGCCTAGATAGAACAAGGGTGACAGTCCAAACGATTTCAAGAATAATACGACATGAGGAAGCCCGTACGAGGTACGGCAAAGGACTGAACTTATATACATGGAAAGAGACATATGATTTGAGTAACCTATATATGCGATATTAGGTTGACAGGGACCATTACACGACTTTGAGCACGGGACATTCATGGTTGACACATGACGCGGGTCGGGATACTAGTACGAGGGGTGCAGAGCAAATATACATGATTAGACCTAGGAAGAATATACATAATAGATACCGTGGGATGTTAGACGGGGTAGATACCTTGGGATAAGGTACTCGATAGAAATCTGACGATGTGATACCTTGACTTATCATAACCCCGTAATTTTTCATGATACCTTAGTTTACCTTGCCGCAGTAGTTTAACCGGCTACTCTGGTTTATCTATCTTGTAGTTATCCTTATGTTTACTTTCAGTTTATGCATGTCATGTTACCTTTACCTGTTTTATACTGGAAGTAGATAGGACTTACTCAGTCTTTTTGACTGACCCGTTTTGTTTCGCCTCTTTTCTTCCGTTTCCCCCCCAGGTTTCAGGGAGGAAACAATGTTGTTTAGTTCGGACTTCTTCTGCTTGAAGGTCATCATGGATGGCTTGGACTTCTCTTGGCTATGGCTACTTTACTGTTTTACTTGGGGAATAATTTATGAAAAATTCTTTATGCTTCTTTACTATTGCAAGACAGGTTTTGATGTACTCTGATGTAAAAGGCTTTAGACCTTATTTATTCATGTTATGAAAGTTTGATTTTACTTCCGCTATTTATATATATATGTTCTGTCTTGTGATATTTCTGTGCATGTTTACCAATAATGCCCCTCTAAAGCTAGTGCATCCCTTTGCGAGTGACCCTAGCGGAGGCGGGGTGTTACATTTGGTCTCAGAGCAGAAGGTTACCAGACTGGGCAAAAGTTTTTAAAAACCTTCTGAAAATTATTTGAAAAACCGTTTACAAAGAAGCATTTTTCAAGAAATTTTTTTTTAAAAAAGAAAAAGGCTATTCCCCAAAGGCCATTAGCATTATCCTTGTTTCCTTGATTGAATCTCTTTTCCTTTCTTTCCTCCATCTGTAGTCACAGTGGTTTTGACTACGACTAGTCTTTCTAGCTGCGTAAGAGTTTCCCGTACGATGGAGGTGGTTCTCGAGAGACCGTTGCAGAGTTATGCATGAAAGGATAGTAAGAACAAAGATAAAGGATACGAGCTCAGGGATAAGCAACATGTTGGTATGGCTGAGTCCTAAAAGGAGGGAGAAAGATGAATAATGAAACCCATGATGAGAGAATACCTTTGGCATGGTGAAACGGGACTGATAGTTAAGTATCATGGAACAAGGACAAGATCATTCGGAGGGCAATAGTATGCTCTCATTTCTAGGGTACCTCAGAAGGAGGGTAACGATCTTGTTAAAGGTTTAGCTTTTCTTCTCTATCATCCTGTCGAGACTTTGTTTTGATCACCGCATCTTTTAAGTCCGCTTCGATAGTTGAGTCTCTGCACCTTAGTACTAGTATAATAGAGGATCCCGTTTTTGTCTCAAGTCCTATTGGAAGATCGGTCCATTTATTCATGACTTGTTTGGATTTGAGAATGTCTATGCCAAGTATTGAGCTTGGAAATAATGCTTATGTTTATAAGCTATGGATGGATTCTAGGGATGAAGTGGTTATCCAGTGAGGGGTGCCATTCTCGGTTTTGGAAAGAGGGTAGTTAGACTCTCGACTCATCTTGGTGATACCCTCGAAATCTCATGTAACCTTTTGGGTTCTGTCATGGCTCGTTACCTAGAATCCCGGGACGCAGTTGTTGGTAATCCGTTTGAATAGAATTCGCCGTTAAGGCGGATGGTTCGTTTCGATTATGCATGAGTTATGGGAATCACCCCAGTAAGAACTCTTGGCAACATGGATTGGCATCGGAAAATGAGTTCCAGAATTCACTGGTGAATTTTGGAGAGCTTGCATGAGTACACAGATATGTCTGAGCCAAGCATACTAGGGAAAGAATAAGTGAAACGAGAGGCGGCAGTGAAATGAGTTCCACTCACACCTTGGAAATAGGAATCAAGAAGCCACGAAATCCCGAAGTTAAAAGACGGTCAAGGCACAATAGGATTGAGCTCAAGGAAATACGACTTTGATGGTCAAAAACTAGATACGCGCATGATATCTCTTTTTTGGGAGTATATCCTTGACCCCTGTTTTCTGTAGAGCTCACTTGTAGGCTATCTTTTGTGGACATCTTCTCGGTCTTATTTTTTTGTTACAAACCCCATAAGGAGTTTGTCTTGTTTATCTTCTCGACCCTGTTTCAGGGAATCCTAGGTAGAACCCTATGGATGTAAACATGTATTTGAAACATGTTATGGTTGATATGGTTGCAAGTGGTTGCTCGTGGATGCGCGAATTTACATTAGATATTATTTCGACTCGGTCACATTTCATATTGCATATGCACGAGTATTTATACTTGTTTATGGATGAAATTGAATGTGTTATCATGCGGTTGCTGCATATGAATGAATGATTGTGCACGCATATAGTATCTATATGACTAGGACTATTTGCATACATGTTGGATTCATGGCACTTAACATATCTTGCATTAGAAAGATCATTCAGGCCTGATCATTAGCATTAGCTAAGGAACATGTACACACACGTTTTGCATATATTCATACAGCATTAGAAATCATCTAAGGACAATGGTTGCTTGTGGATGATGTTTTGAGTAGATGGATGATGGATGGTAGGATATGTTCTTCCTAACTTGGAGATTTCGGGGACGAAATCCTAAAAGGTGGGGAGAATGTAACAACTCGTATTTCGATAACATGTTAAAACGACAATCAAGGCAGAATTAAATTTTAAATTCTGAATCAAGTAAAACGGGCTATGCCATAGCGTTCGTCTCGGAAAAATACGCGAAATAGAGTCCGAGTTTTCGAAAATCGGAGTCCGTATGACCCGGTTAAGGCCCAAAGAAGTTTTCGGGAAATTTGAATTTCGGAAACAGTTTTGGAAATCAGATCTCGGGCCAGGCGGGAAGTTTCCCGCCTAGGCCATGTCGACAGGGCTGTCGACAGGCCTGTCGACTTGGGCCCAGACCAAGTCGACAGCCCTGTCGACTTGCCTGTCGACAGGGGGTGGCCGGGGCAAGTTGCCTGGCGCACCTGTTTGGCTCACCTGGTCATGTTCTTGGGCTGATTCTGGAAACTTCCAAGATCTGATGGTCCTAATCTATCCTAGGGTTAATCTAAGGGCCTAAAACTATCCTAATCTCTATAAAAGACCCTAAACCTAACCTAAATCCCTAAAAATCAAACCTAGTAACTAAATGCTGCCAAAATCTATTTTGATCATGGCCTCCATCTCAAATCCCTAGAGCCTATGCATCCAAATCAAGTCCAAATCAAAAGGTGCAAGCTTGCTACACCAAATCAAGGCCAAATCAACATTTCTATGCGAGTTCCATGACGATTCTTCTACAAAGGAGGCACCTTTCTTAGCCAAGATGATTTATGTTCCTTTCCCTAGGCCTAACTAGGTAAGTTCTAGCTACTTTTGGATCAAAACGGTATTTTTAATATTGACATGGGATAAAATGAGGCTAAACATGATTATGCGAACCTATATGAACCTTACCATGCCTCTTGTGTTCATATTTATGATCTTAGGCCATGTGAGTAACTTAATCATGCCTCGCATGCTATGCATAACCTAGTTTAACTTGCAAGTTTGGATCTTTATGCATGAAATGCTAGCATGAACCTTTAGGAACCACTTTACTTGTGTAACATTGGCTAAGACAAGATTTTGGGGCTTATGCATGTTTATGAACCCAAACCCCTTATGCTAACATGCAAGTTTGTGGCCAAATCCTTTATGAGATTATGCATGCTCGTGGCCAATCCCCTCTTTTAAGTTGTGCATGTTTATGGCCAAACCCTTTTTGATAATATGCATGTTTGTGGCCAAATTACCTTATGACACTATGCATGTTTATGGCCAATCCCTTTATGATGTTATGCATGTGGAAGCCAAGCCCTTTTTGGCATCATGCATGTTTTGAGACCAATATGTGACATAGTATCCTTACTATGTTGACTCGCTTTGCTTGCGTTGGGAAAACACGATTTTGGGTAGTTAGATAAACATGAGCATGTTGCAAAATCTTAACTTGAATATGACATGTGTTTATACTTGAAAATATGACTTGAAAGATAACATGGAAGATGACATGTAAGTATGCATAAAAACATGAGCTTGGGAATTTACCTATTAAGTTAGGTCTACCCTTTGGGAATTTACCTATTAAGTTAGGTCTACCCAAATGCTCGAAAACTTGTAACATGTTTTGGAAACATGATGAACTTAGATAATATAAGTATGGCCAACTCGAGGTTGGGTTGAGTTTGCAACGTAAAACTACCCGGAACCGACCGGCCTAACTAGTAGTTGCAAACAATAGGACCCAATGTGAGAAGTTGGTCATGTCGCGCTTAAGACCCGAGGTTAGACTAGGTTGTGGTGTAAATCTACCCGGACCCGCCCGGCTTAACTAGTAACCACAACAAAGTCTAATGTGAGAGGTTGAGGGTGCATTAATTAAATTAATGCCACATAATAGGGTTAAGTTAATTTGATTAATGAGGCTTAACCAAGTATGATATGGACAAATGGGTTAAGTAATTTGATTAGGCTAATGATACTTAACAAAACATGATAAGCTTGGGTAGGTTAAGTAACTTGATTTGCCTAATGACACTTGACCCTTTTTATACGACTAGTGGACGGGATTAAGTTAACCAACACTTAATCAATCCAACACGATAACGTGATAAGGTTAAGTAAATTTTCTTAATGACACTTAACCGTATAATACAGTTAATGGATGGGGTTAAGATTAGGCTTAACTAATCTAAACATGGTAATCGGATGGGGTTAAGTTAGCCTAGACTTAATTGATCCCACTTGGTAATTTAATGGGGTTAAGTTAAACACTTAACTAATTTAACACGATGATTTGATGAGGTTAAGTGACCTATACTTAACCAATCTAACTCGTTAATTTGATGAGGTTAAGTTAATCTATACTTAACCAATCTAACGTGAAAACATGATAAGGCTAAGTCACGAATCACTTGAATACGCTTGACCGATTTGACTCGGTAATTTGACAAGGTCAAGTTAACTTATATAATTAACCAATCTAAAATGATAATTAGACGAGGTTAAGTTATGGATTGCTTGATATACTTAGCCAACTTGACACATGGTTTGGAGGGTTAAGTCTTGGACTTGGATACTTAGCCAATTTTGACATGGTTTGTGGACGGGCTAAGTTATGAACTTAAGTGACACTTAACCCATTAGATAAACCCTAATTCGGAGGATTAGGTAAATAGCCATAGTTAACAAGGGTAATGGAAATAAGACTAAGTGGTAAACCTTAGTTAAGGGAAACTAAGTAATAATTCTTAGTCAAGGAAACCTGGACCACTTCTTAGACAGATGAGTAACCCGATACGGTAGGTCATCGGTTAAGTATACGCGTAGGAGCAGGCTATCTGATTTAGATAAAGGCTCCAGCGAACTGGGTAACGAAGCAGCGGCTTCGGGGAACGTGAGGATATTCTTGGTATCCCTCTGTGAGGTCGCAGATGATCATCCTGGGCTCACAAGAGGTTGAGGTCTGCGTTAGAAGAACCAAAAGTATGCCTTGGTTGCTATGCGAGCGACCTAAAGACTGGGATGGATAGTAGTGAGTCGACGAATACATACTGGTGCCCGAGATAGCAAGTTCGTCGATCATCTACCATCTTGAGTCAAGCGTGTACGTACGGAAAGGCAGGGAACACCCAACAGACCATAATTGCTATCTAATTATGGGTGAGGTAGGCCGTAGGATGTGGGCTGGCCGGAGTGTAGTTCTCATGCAAGATTTTCTCTTGTGTTGCCTTTCACTAGTTGAGGGAGGGGTCTCGTGGGACCATAGCCACGTGTAGAAAAGCAGACCTTAGTATCTGCATCGGCAGATAAATCTAAAGCTCCCGACCGAGTCCTGTATTTCTTGTTTTGCCCTGTGACAGGACTCGGGTGGCACGATGTGATACATGTGCATACAGTTATAGAAAAACGATTCACGATGAATGCGTGGGAAAAAGGGCGCGGTTGAGGGTTAGTGTAATCCCTAGTGGCCTAGGTGGTTTAACCCAAATCGAAATATGGAAGCGTGCAATAGGTCAGCGTAATCCCTAGTGGAGCTAGGTGGTGTAAGTCCTAGTAGTTCAAACGATGATTCATATGGAAGAGCCTAGATAGAACAAGGGTGACAGTCCAAACGATTTCAAGAATAATACGACATGAGGAAGCCCGTACGAGGTACGGCAAAGGACTGAACTTATATACATGGAAAGAGACATATGATTTGAGTAACCTATATATGCGATATTAGGTTGACAGGGACCATTACACGACTTTGAGCACGGGACATTCATGGTTGACACATGACGCGGGTCGGGATACTAGTACGAGGGGTGCAGAGCAAATATACATGATTAGACCTAGGAAGAATATACATAATAGATACCGTGGGATGTTAGACGGGGTAGATACCTTGGGATAAGGTACTCGATAGAAATCTGACGATGTGATACCTTGACTTATCATAACCCCGTAATTTTTCATGATACCTTAGTTTACCTTGCCGCAGTAGTTTAACCGGCTACTCTGGTTTATCTATCTTGTAGTTATCCTTATGTTTACTTTCAGTTTATGCATGTCATGTTACCTTTACCTGTTTTATACTGGAAGTAGATAGGACTTACTCAGTCTTTTTGACTGACCCGTTTTGTTTCGCCTCTTTTCTTCCGTTTCCCCCCCCCCAGGTTTCAGGGAGGAAACAATGTTGTTTAGTTCGGACTTCTTCTGCTTGAAGGTCATCATGGATGGCTTGGACTTCTCTTGGCTATGGCTACTTTACTGTTTTACTTGGGGAATAATTTATGAAAAAGTCTTTATGCTTCTTTACTATTGCAAGACAGGTTTTGATGTACTCTGATGTAAAAGGCTTTAGACCTTATTTATTCATGTTATGAAAGTTTGATTTTACTTCCGCTATTTATATATATATGTTCTGTCTTGTGATATTTCTGTGCATGTTTACCAATAATGCCCCTCTAAAGCTAGTGCATCCCTTTGCGAGTGACCCTAGCGGAGGCGGGGTGTTACACATTTCCTTCTCGCTAGGGTGGTGTCAGCGACCTGCCAGCCCTGACATTTATATTATTTTCACCTGTGTTTTTGTTGATGTTGCGAGGCGCCTCGGATATGGAGTCATTTGGCTCATTTTCACCCCATAGGGCGGGGGAACGCAGTGTTCAGGGTTTAAGTTTAATCCACATCGAGTGGACTGGCCCTGACGATCCAAGGGTCACTTGAGCTTTGATCCTGAGACATGGTAGGCTAGCTTGTCTTGAAGCTGTGAGGACGATCCCTGGCCTCGGTTCATGACGGAAATCCAATTTCCAAATACGACACCGTGTGGTTTTGATTGTATACCTATACATGGTGACATAGTGGTATGGGGCATTAATGCCGTCTATGATTGATACTTATGATTTGAAATTGTTTTTGAAACATATAAACACTAGTAATAATACCAAATGCTTTTGTTTTATTCGTATCAAGCATATTTTGGCCATTATAAGGTAAAACTCTATCCTCTGGTTTACGTTGCATTGTGTGATGGGAACTGAGTCTTATAATGGTTTCATTTTTATAAAAAGCATTGCATTGTTTAAATGGTTTACTTGTTTTAAAGCACTGGCAATCCAATCGAGTAAACCCGTTCTGCGAAAGTGGCGTGGTCCTGTGATTGGCCATATTATAAAATATGTTAAGTATATTTCTCATACCGATCCCATGACTGACTCGTAGTTTGTTTCACTTGCAAACTCGGGTGCCCCTTTTTCTACACGGGCAGCCTTGTGTTCAGGGTTTAGCAGACTCTTTCTGGATAACTGGAGCTGAAGATGGATTCTATCATTTGTCTCTTTTTATGCTGTTCAGCTCCTATTGTACATATTATGTTTGTTTTCAGGTGTAGACATTTATGTATAGCTGAATTGTATTTTGTACTAAGTATGATCCTGTATACTGTGTAACTCTGATGATTATGTTTATCCAGTGTATTATTTGTACATTATCTGGTGTATTTATTTATTTCGGTTCTGCTGTTACTGTTTATGTGTTATATTCCAAAGATTACCCTTGTTACCGTTGTACGGGGTTTTGGGGTCGTCACAACGTGGTATCAGAGCTTTGGTTAAGCTTAGTTCTGGAATATGACATATTAACGAATTCGTCAGAAATAGAACTAGTAGTGTTCTAGGACGAATAACTCATTACAGATAGGATCAGTATTATCCTAATATGAGTATAGCAGAATGAAATACACCATAGTAGACCCATTTACATTCAGGTATATGTTTCTATACTTTGTAATATCTTTTCTGTTGACCTGACACTTGGTCTGCTATTTGCAGAAGTACTAGAAAATGAGTGTCAGAAACAGAAGAAGGAATACCGAACCAGATCTAGAGGCTCTATTTAAGAGATATCGAAATCTGGGTGGAGTACAATTCTCGGGCAATGAATCGATTATTCAAACTAAAGCTTGGATGAGTGCTGCTGAAAGAATTTTTGAGCATTTCCAGTTGAGAGATGATCGGAAAAGATTAGTGGCATCTTAGGCGCTCAAAGAAGAAGCTTTAATTTGTTGGGAAACAATCATTAAGGATAATCCAGAAGGTGATATCACCTGGGATAGATTCAAAGAGATTTTCAGTGAAAGATTTACTCCTCCAGAAGCAACTGAGCGGTTATGTGATGAATTCTACTATTTGATACAAGGAGATATGAATATCCTAGAATATCATAAGAAATTCAATGAACTTTCTCTTTTTGCCCCTCATCTAATTCAAAATCCAAAGAGGAAGAATCTGAGGTTTATTAACGGGCTTCAAAGGAAATACCAAAGTAGTGTAATGGGGCATGTGAAGCTTCCTTTTTCGGAAATGATATACATAGCTTATCAGTATGAAGATCTAGATAAGCGAGGCCTTTTTGTCGACGAAGAGGAAGCTAGCTCTAGTAACAAAAGGAAATTTGAACTGATAGCCCAAAGACAAGTACGTGTCCTGAAGCGAGTACAAAGTCTAAAGGCAATAAGAGACCAAAGGCAAGTCAGAAAAAGGTAAAGTCAGTGGTATGTCTAAAGCGTAATCAGCAAGGGCATTCAATAAGAAATGTAGGTCTTCGAAAAGGGAAGGATCTAAATCCAGGGACAAGTTCCAAGAGATTAGAAAATGCAATCGATGCCATCAGTCTGGTCATCTTTCAAAAGCCTGCCCAAAATTCAAAAAACCTAAAGCAGTACAAGTAAATGAAGTGGCTGAAACTTCAGTACCCTCCGCTAGTCAGAGAAAATCAGATGTTTTAGAAGGCACGCTTACTGTCAAGGATATTCCAGTTAAAGTACTGCTTGATACAGGCGCGTCACAAAGCTTTATTGCAAAGAATGCAGTTAAGAAGTTGGATTTGAATTTGAAAAAGCTCAAGGAACCCATCACTGTCCATAATGCTATTGGGGGTTCTCTCGATCTTAGCTGGATTTGTGGGGTGGCTGTCTCTTTTTTCCGGTATCAGTTTCCTACCATCTCGATCGTCATGAATTTTACCGAATTCGATCTTATTTTGGGATTTGATTGGTTAACCAAATATGAAGCAGAGGTTAAATGTGTCGAGAGAGTGGTTAAGGCAAAGATTAAATCAGGGGATTATATAACTGAAACACCCCACCTCCGTTAAGGTCACTCACAAAGGGAATGCCTTAATTTTGGTGGAGGTTTATAAGTTAAAGCCACAGATAAACTCAAGACAGATATGAATACACATATTTTAAACAGCGGAAACTAACAGACTTTTATTCATCAATACGTGTTCCAAAACAAAACATTCCATAATTGTCTCAAAATACTTCCATTATTACTACATCATAACTGTCTTGATTATTAAAGAAGCATAAAACATAAATCAAGTGACAAAAATCCCCATAGTGATATCCAAAGCCATAGTTCGAGCAAAAGAGACCCAAATCATACATCTACGTTCTTGGAGCTTGAACAGAACCTGACTGAGCTGAGCTGTTTCCTCCTTGTGGACCTGGGGGGGGGGGGGAGGGATGAAAGAAAAGAAGACGAAAAGAAAATAGGGTCAGACATAAAGCCTGAGTAAATCTAGTAACTCTTCAGTATGCGAATAGGAAAAGGGCATGATAGATATATACTGAAAATAGGATGGTTTCACAAGCTAAGGGAGTGTCGAATGTACTATCGCACCCATATTATATCTCTGCATCTACTTGAGTTTACTCTAACTGGCACCCCATGGTAAGGGTGAAGTGATCCCCAACTTTATTTAAAGATCGGCTCCTACTCGCGTTAACATGTGTCATACGGCCCCCAAGAAATGTAGATACCTATGCTGGTCCCACCATGGGGTGTATCAAGACCCATGGTGGCGGCCCCGACACAAATTCTAGAAGGCATAGGTTATACTACTGGTGTCCCCAGTGCCCTGGTTGTCTTCTCCGAAGTGTGTACACACCCACACCCCGTTAGACCTGCACTGTGCACCCACCGCCGTCGTTTGACCGCTTACAATCAGCCCAGTAATCGTGCCACACCCTGCCTAATTTATGGGTACCGTTGATACCTAAATTGGGTTACTGCTGAAACGGGTCCCTCGTTACTAGGATTTTCTAGTCAAACATGTTAAGTGGTTAAGTGTCTGTATTTACCTAACCCCCACCCATCAATTCTTGTTAACATGTTGAATTTGGTTAAGTGTTATAGTTGACTTAACCCTACCACCTGTCCTTAGCCTCTTAGGAGCACCAGACCACTCAGATTAGACAGGTATTGCTACGGTTGCTGGATATGCCGGTCGGTTCCGGGCAGGTTTACACCGTAGCTCAGTCTAACCTTGGGTCTTTATTGGGCTCAATGCTTAACCATCCACATTGGATAGGTATTGTTGTGACTACTGGACAGCCGGGCGGTTCCGGGCAGGTTTACATCACAACTCAATCCAACCTTGGGTTAAGCACGTCGTGTTTTCTAAATTTACATATTTTATTATTTCTCCAATATATATATATACGTAAATGTCATTTCTTTTATTTTTGGGTATAACAATTCATACCGCTTTAAATGTCATTGTCATTGGCATGTGCCAAACATGCCAACATATGTTTTCATGTTTTACAACCAACGTCATTATCGCCGTTTATACGTTCGCAACGTTATAACAAATGTTGGGCTTGTCACAATTCAGTCCAACTTTATAGGCATAAGAAAAAAAGGAAATCAAGAACATGTAATATTTGACAACATATAAGGGTGTGTGGCGCATGAACTTGCAATTTAGCAATACTAACATAAATGATGGGTCATGTGAACTTGCATTCAAGTCAAAGTACCACTAAGTAGGTGACATATGAAATGGCATAGTTTAGGCTTACACAACTTGTGTTTAAATATGTTTAAATTGGCAAAATGTCAAACACAAAACTAGCATGATGTATATTCACCAAAAGGTCCAATTATAACATTTAATCACATAGCCTATTTCAATATGAACTTGCATAGTTTATGAAACACAAATGATACATAACATAGGTCCAATTTCACTTGCAAATAAACATGAACTCGCATGATTTATGAAACCCAAACGACGCTTAACATAGATCCGATTATACTTGCAAACAAACATGAAAGTGATAACATAGGCTTTGGGTCATGTAGGCATAAAAGGTTTCAAGTTTAAATCATGTTTACATAAATTCTAATTTAGACTAGGGGAATATACATAGTCCATGCCATCGACATATACATAAAATGATCAATTTCTAATTTTTACCACAACTTGCATGTGCCAATGTTTTCATATACAATTGTTCAATAGGCCTGCACCAATCAATTTATGCCACAAACGTCAATACACAAGTCATGATAGAATCCTCAAAATACATAGAATTTTATACAATACAATAACACAATTCTATTTTCATTTACATCGAATCACATCGCAATTCTTATTCATATTCGGAAAGGTTTCTATACTTACAACGAATGCAGAATCTTGAATTCTGGATTCTGAATTCTGAAATTGGAATGCGCTCCTTTGGAAGACTAACGTTGCGTTGAAAACTTTTGATTCAAACTTTAAATCTTCTTCTTAGTTTGATTCGTCTCTAGGCTTTTCTCTTGACGGCTATGTTCAATTCCTCCCTAGCAGCATGACGACTCCTTTCTCATATTTTTGTGTGAATTTTCAGTTGAGAGTTAGGGTGTATTTATAGATTTTTAAGTTGTTTTGACCCGTCAAATGAAGATAGGAGGAATCTAGGCCATTCAAAATTCAGAGAGCCAATCAAGAGGTGACTTGTCAGCCCTAGTGACACACAGGGCCTCAGAAATACGAGCCAGAGCCAGACCTCGCCAGCCAGGTCGACCAGGCAGGTCGATAATATGGTCGACCTGGGGGGGGGGGGGCAGGTCGACACCATGGTCGACCTGGGGTGACCAGGTCAACTCCAAGGTCGACCCTATGGTCGACCTGGTCTCTGGGCGGGAATTTTCCCGCCCAGCCCAGTTTGAACCTAAAATTCGAAATTTTGAAATTAAACTGAGTTGTTTGAATTTAAATTTGATTGTGAAACTTCCGAAGGCCATAACTCCTTCATACGGAGTCCGATTCTCGCAAACTCGGACTCTATCTCAAGCAGAATTCCGAGACGAACGCAATGGCATAACCCGTTTCCCTTAATTCTTTCATTTAGAATTAATTATACTTTAATTTGTGAAGCTTAGCGTTATACAATTCACGGGGTGTTACATTCTCCCCCCTTAAAAGGATTTCGTCCCCGAAATCTTCAAGTTAGGAAGAATGTATATCCTACCATCCAACAGTCCATCTACTCAACCAATAAACACAGGCATCTACTGTCCTTAAAAGACTTCTAATGCTTCATGATCATATGCATAGTGTGTGTACATGTCCTTATCTAATGCAAAAATCAGGCGGTCTACTGATTCAGTTGACCTCCTTAATGCGAATCATGTAAGTGTCATGAATCCATTATGTACGCAAATTTTTCCTACTCATAATTCTACATGAATGCACAACTATTCATACAAATGCGACAACCATATGACAGCATATCATGTTTCAACCATATACAAATGAGAATACACATATGCATATGCAATATGAAGTGATTGAGCCGATCTATAACCTAGGGTGTGTGTGTATATGCATCCACGAGCAACCACTAGCAACCACTAGCAACCATTTGCAGCCATAACATGTTTTCAAATACATGTTTGCATTCGTTTGTTTACTACCTAAGGAGTTAGGAAAAGGACCGAGGAGATATACCTAAAAGATAGATAAAGCATAACTTAAGGAAAAAGACAGAGATCAAAGATGTACCCTCAAAAAGAAGAGGGTAGGCAGCGCGTATTCTGTCCTCAGTTTCCCAAGTCGCGTCTTCCTCGGCGTCGCTCCACTGAACTTTAACGAGTTTGACTTCGCGGTTGCGTAGGTTTTTCACTTCCGTTCCTAAGATGCGGGTTGGAACTCTCCTCACAGTTGCTTCACGTTCCACTTTGGCTTCTTCTAGAATGCTATGTTCCACCACTTCCGCTGACTCATGCAAACACATCCGGAGGTGAGAAACATGAAAGACGTTGTGAACTCCGGCCAGTCTCTCAGGTAGCTCTAATCTATAGGCCATCTTTCCAACCTTCTTGATGATAGGAAATGGTCCTACAAATCTTGGTGCTAGCTTTCCGGCGGATCCAAAATGAACGACGTTCCTTAAAGGTGATACCTTAAGGAAAACCTTGTCCCCAACCTCAAACTCAAGGTCGGTCCTTCTTTTGTCGACGTAGGATTTCTGTCGGTCTTGGGCAGTCTTCATTCTCCTATGTATCAAGTCTACTTTCTCAGAAGTCTCTCGAATCATATCTGGTCCAAGTATAAGCTTATCTGTAGACTCGTACCAACAAGTTGGTGATTTGCACGGTCTTCCATACAAGGCTTCGAAGGGCGCCATACCGATGGTAGCTTGGTAGCTGTTGTTACAGGCAAATTCCACTAAAGGAAGGTGATCCTTCCACGTCCCTCCAAAGTCGAGGATGTAAAGTCTCAAAAGATCCTCTAAAAATCTATTTACCCTTTCCATCTGGCCATCGGTTTGGGGGTGATAGGCCGTGCTCAGACATAATTGTGTGTCTACAGCTTCTTGTAGACTCCGCCAAAACTCGGTTCTGAAGATAGGGTCTCGGTCACTAACAATGCTGGAGGGTATCCCATGGAGTCGAACTATTTCCTTGAGATAAAGAGATGCTAGAGATGCGGCAGTCCTTCTACTCTTGATAGGTATGAAGTGGGCGCTCTTAGTAAGCCTATCCACTATTACCCAAATGCTAGTGTTGCCTTTTCTTGACCTAGGTAGTCCATCAATGAAGTCCATTGAAATGCTATCCCACTTCCACTGTGGGACCTCTAAAGGATGAAGTAATCCTCCAGGCTTCTTCTGTTCCGCCTTGGCCCGTTGGTAGGTTATGCACTTAGAAACGAAATCTGCCACGTCTTGTTTCATGCCGTTCCAAAAGAAAATCCTTTTTATATCCTTGTACATCTTATCGCCGCCAGGGTGTATGGTCATCTTGGAATGATGTGCTTCTTCGAGAACCTTCTTTGTCAACTCCCTTGCTTGTGGGACGCATAATCTTCCATCTCGCCTCAGCCAACCCTTATCATCGATGGTGTACCTACTGAGTTGACTAGAAGTCTCACTTCTAATAAGTTTATCAATCACATCAACAAGCTGAGGGTCTTCACGTTGTGCAACCCCTATTGAGTCCAAGAGAGTAGGGCGTACTTCGAGAGATGCTAGCAAACCCGGTACAAAATCTGAGGAGGGCCTAAAGTTAAAACTGGCTATATACTCCAAGCTTTGCCTTTCCACAAAGAGAGGGCTTAAGGTCAGTTTCTTATGGCTCAACGCGTCTGCTACTACGTTGCCTTTGCCGGGAGTATAGGAAATTTCAAAGTCATATGAGGCAAGAAACTCCATCCATCTTTGCTGCCTCAAGTTAAGATCCTTCTGCGAGAAGAGATATTTTGTAAAGACCCGTAACTTCCCCGTAAAGGAAAGCGTCGGATAGTTCGAGAACCAGCCACAACAGAACGCATACAGAAGAACATTTCATTGTATATTACAACAATGCATCAGATTACAAGAATATACAGAGTATAAATGAATATTACACAGAAATACCAGAGATTTAAATTACATTTAAATCCATAGCAGCGGAAAATAATACAATACACAACTAGAATGAGATATACGGATACAAAGCTTTCCGGATATCGTTCCACCTGTAAACCAGGATCCTGTGAATATAAATCTGCAAAACCAAAACTACTAGCTGCCCGTGTCGAAATAGGGGCACCCAGAGTTTAGGTTAAAACAATAAACTCCAGGTCAGTCATGTGACTGGTGTGAGAACTAAAACAGTTATTAATCTTTATTTTAAATCATTAGGTAAATCAAGGGACCACGCCGTATAACACGGAACGGGTTTCCTCCCAAGAGTACCAGTGCATGAAACAAACAGCGCAATGCTAAATAAAGAAAAATGAAGTTGTTATAAGACCCAGGTCCCATCACACAATGCAACGCAGCCGAGGATAGGGTTTTCCCTTATAACAGCCAAAGAATGCTTGATACGGTTAAAACAAATCATTTGATACTCTTATAAGTGCATAGTGTATAAAACAACTTCAAATCATAAGTATCAATCATAGGCGACATGAGCGTCCCATGCCACTATGTCGCCATATATAGGTTTACAAATAAAACCGCAAGTGTCACGTATTTGGAAATTGGTTTTCCATCTATGAACCGAGGCCAGGGATCGTCCTCAACCGATTTTAGACAATCTAGCCCATGTCTAGGAACAGCCGCAACTGCCCCTTGGATCGTCAGGGCCGGTCCACACGAAGTGGATTATAATGCCTGAACAATGCGTCCCTCCGCCCTTTGGGGCGTAAATGAGCCAACGAATGACTCCATCGGTTCGAGAACGACCGATCAATCCGAGGCGCCTCGCAACAGCAACAACCACATAAGTCAAACTCGTCAGGGCGTGTAAAACCACTGACGCCACTTCTAGCTAGAAAGAAAACGCATGTCCCCCCTGAGGTCCGTCTCCCGTTTTTGGTTCATACCGGTTGTGAAACACGCGAAGTAAACGTTACACAAAGCTACGCCACAAAGGCCGTGCTTTGATCATCACCACAAGACTTTGCTTTTCAACAGAAGCCTCGATCAATTGCCACTTAGGCATGCCACACAGGCAATTCACTCCATGCGTTTGATATCCATCAATATATAACCCCTGAGCTCGTACGTCTCAGAGAAGGGCGTTAAGCAAGAGAATAAATTCTCCGTCGCCAAACAGATATATATTTAATAGAGATCAATCACACAGACTAAAATCCAATGTCAGACACACAGTCCATTTACAAGTTCGTTCTGGGACTGAACGAAACCGGAGGCACCTAGTACCCCGCATATCCATCGATCTCCAAGTACGTCTGGACGATCACTAACTGTTTCCATCTTCTTGGGTGTACAGCCCAATCAAGATCATCAGTAATTACCCAAACGACGTGAAAACCTCCGGTCTTCGACCATCGTCTTCATCTTCGACTCATCGTCGTATCAGTTATCCAGAATGGGATAAACCCGGTCTTTCCGAATAACTCGCGTATATTTTAAATAAGTGTTACACAAACACAACATACGCCTCATTCCAATTCATTAGTCACTAACCGTAAATTAATCAAGAGAATAATCCCCCAAATATTAACCCCGAAGGCCGAAACCAACATCAGATCAATATCCAGAAAACCATTCTGCTTGGCTAACCGACAGTTAGTTTCTAAATTTCACATTCAAAGGGAAAGGTTCCCATTAATTTTATCCAAGATAAATTTCTTGAATTTATTCTTTATTCTATTTTTGAATCTCTATTCAAACTAGTCGGGATTAGCGAACCTTACCGAAGTAATCATTTATTTTAATTTTCCCATCCCAACCTATTCATTCCATGAAGTAAAACTGGTAATACTTCATATCTAACACCACAGTGTTATCGGTAAATTCAATTACCATTTCACGTTCAAATCTAATTAAAGATTTAACTATCGCCTGGAGCAAAACTGGTGGTACTCCATTTTCGATCTTTTCAATCTAATTAAAGATTCATTAAAACTCCACTTAGTTTTAATCTTCGTCTGGGTTAAAGAATCAGTGTCATTTAAAACACGGTTCTCGATAAACCCAAAATCACATTCATTAATTATCGGGTTAAAGAACTAGTGTTATTTAAAACACTGTTCACGATAAACCTAAAAATCAATATCACTTCAATTCCAATTAAATATCATTCAATTGGTACACTTCATTAAATCTAAATAAAAAGATTTAATCTTTTCACAACTGGGTTCAAGAACAGTGTTAGTGAAGACACCATTCACGACAAACCCAAATCACATTTGATATTCAATACAAGGCTCTGAATAGAAAATATATCGGCTTATATTCAATATCAAATTCTACGATTAACAAATGTCGTATTGAAATAACGATATAAATGTATATCTTTCAAATTCCCATAACAACATCTGTATAATCACGAATTCCAACATCGAAATATTCCGAAGACAATTTCGATTCAAATCCACTCCAATGCAATCATTGGAAGTTTTGGTTATTTTTAAAACCCTTTTCAAATTCAATTTATTTATTTAAAAATAAATAGAATTATATTTCTAGTTCAAAACTAGTTCATTTCGGTAAAAATCTATTTTTATCTTTTCAAATATGGAGTTTTTCATCCCAAATCTTCACAAATCATTTCTTATGATTTTACACAAATTATTACTATTTTTAATAATTTTATCAAGGCCCGTACAGTCGATTTCCATCAACGGCCATCGAACTGCACTTACAGCGACCTTTTTCGAATTTGATTTGGACATAATTCCAAATCCAACCGTTAGATTTCAAATTTCTAATATTCATTAGAAAGCTCTTTTCGATACGAACCCAACGGTTCCGGTTTTAGGAGAATCCGACGGTCGGATCTCCCGCAATGTCCGTTTGAAATAAATGGTCGAAATTCACGAACTGCCGCGGCGCGGCGCGTTCTATTCAGGCCATTATATTATATATATAATATATATAATATATATATCATCGATTTCTATTTAAAACGAATTATATAAATAGTTTAAAATTCGTTTCAAAGGCAATTTCAACTTCCATTTCAATTCAAATCAAAATTGAATTTTTTTTTATAAATTCGTTTTAAAATTCATTTCTATTCAATTCAAATTTCAATTCAATTTGAATTCGTTTTCAATTCAATTCATTTCTAAATCGTTTTCAATTCAATTCACTTTGAAATCGTTTTCAATTCAATTCATTTCGAAATCGTTTTCAATTCAATTCATTTCGAAATCGTTTTCAATTCAATTCATTTCGAAATCGTTTTCAATTCAATTCACTTCGAAATCGTTTTCAATTCAATTCGTTTCGAAATCGTTTTCAATTCAATTCGTTTCGAAATCGTTTTCAATTCAATTCACTTCGAAATCGTTTTCAATTCAATTCATTTCGAAATCGTTTTCAATTCAATTCATTTCGAAATCGTTTTCAATTCAATTCATTTCGAAATCGTTTTCAATCGATATAAATATCGTTCACGTCAAAATGGCGTCAATCTAATCAACACGGCTTCATAAATTTCTATTTTCAAATATTCTATTTCAAATATTTCTATTTCAAATATTTCTATTTCTAAACTGGAAGGAGGCCCAATCAATTACCATATAAAATTAATTATATGGATTTGCATACAACACATGTATATAATAGCATTGAAAAATAATCAACCATCAACCAAAGTGCACTACACTGTATAAGCATCAAATAAAGATATCTAACGCTTATAACAGCATGTCAATCAATCGATCGACATATTTAATCAATCAGGATGAGTGAACTTCAAATTTCATCCTAACACCCGTGTGTGGTTTCAAACAATCAAACACATATTTTATTTGTGCTGTTGGGCGATGTGTAAAATTTATCGTCCCAATCAATATCAGTCAAATCAGTGTACATAAACAAACCGTCTGGTTTGTAAATGAATATTTTGTTTTATTCACATTCACGTTAAAAACTATATTTTTAACGATAAAATATTTATTCCAACACATGAATTTTCTTTTCAGTTCATTTATTCAATAAATGACATTTCTATTTTTCTAACATATTTTAGAAAATTTCGGCGGCATAACGGCACGATACTAGAAACGGGACGAGGCCTAGCCTAATCCCCGGTCTAGTGAAGGCCCACGCCATTCACACATCAATCAAATCAATTTCATCTCACCAAACAATTCAATTCAAACAAATAATTCAACTAATCTATGCAACCAAACAAACAAGTCCATGGTCTGTGGACGATTGTGTCGGGTGCTACTAAGCACCGTCTGCATCCTAGTATATATATATAACTAGAAAAATTAAATTGAAAGGTGAGAAATTCTCACCTATAGCTATCCTAGCTCCACGGCTCTTCATATGCAGAAGTCTTCGTCGTTTCGCCTTTTTGTCACCTTCGTTGCCCAAGGCCACTATATATATAAAAATCGAATTTTTATTTCAAAGTTCAATATATAAAAATCGAATTTTTATTTCAAAGTTCAATATATAAAAATCGAATTTTTATTTCAAAGTTCAATATATAAAAATCGAATTTTTATTTCAAAGTTCAATATATAAAAATCGAATTTTTATTTCAAAGTTCAATATATAAAAATCGAATTTTTATTTCAAAGTTCAATATATAAAAATCGAATTTTTATTTCAAAGTTCAATATATAAAAAACGAATTTTTATTTCAAAGTTCAATATATAAAAATCGAATTTTTATTTCAAAGTTCAATATATAAAAATCGAATTTTTATTTCAAAGTTCAATATATAAAAATCGAATTTTTATTTCAAAGTTCAATATATAAAAATCGAATTTTTATTTCAAAGTTCAATATATAAAAATCGAATTTTTATTTCAAAGTTCAATATATAAAAATCGAATTTTTATTTCAAAGTTCAATATATAAAAATCGAATTTTTATTTCAAAGTTCAATATATAAAAATCGAATTTTTACTTCAAAGTTCAATATATAAAAATCGAATTTTTACTTCAAAGTTCAATATATAAAAATCGAATTTTTATTTCAAAGTTCAATATATAAAAATCGAATTTTTATTTCAAAGTTCAATATATAAAAATCGAATTTTTATTTCAAAGTTCAATATATAAAAATCGAATTTTTATTTCAAAGTTCAATATATAAAAATCGAATTTTTATTTCAAAGTTCAATATATAAAAATCGAATTTTTACTTCAAAGTTCAATATATAAAAATCGAATTTTTACTTCAAAGTTCAATATATAAAAATCGAATTTTTATTTCAAAGTTCAATATATAAAAATCGAATTTTTATTTCAAAGTTCAATATATAAAAATCGAATTTTTATTTCAAAGTTCAATATATAAAAATCGAATTTTTATTTCAAAGTTCAATATATAAAAATCGAATTTTTATTTCAAAGTTCAATATATAAAAATCGAATTTTTACTTCACTATATATGTAAAAATCTCACCTTTCTCCATTAAAAAAAATATTGTCTTTCTTCTTTTAAAAATCTAATCTTTTCTATTTTCAAAATCACTTCTTTTCTATTTTAAAAATTCTAACTCTTTTTTTTTAATTTAAAAATTCTTTTTATACCTAAAAATCACTTCTTGTCGAACTCAACAGTCGATTCTTTTTACAAGTTAAAAACCCATCCTTTTCAAGTATAAAAACTGATTTTTCTATATTGATTTTCATACCGTAATTATATTTTAAAACAGAAATAAATTTAAATAAATGTAAATAAAATAAATAGTTAAGCAAAACTTACTTTTTCTATCTTCTTGTTCGCAGGGGGGGGGGGTGGTTTCTGTCATCGAGCTGCTGCGCGAGGGGGGGCATCGGGAAGTGGGTCTTGGCACGGCGAGGAGAATTAGGGGTTTGGGGAGGTGGTGCGATGCCGAACTCGACGAGGTCTGGGCGGGGTTAGGGTTTGGCGGTGGAAATGGAAGTGGAGAGGGAGTTCGCGAGCGGGGGGGGTCGAGCTGAGGTGGGGGCTGGTCGGGGGGGGGGGAGGGGAAGCCAGGCGCGGCGCCGCCTTGGGGTGGTGGCTGAGTCGGCTTCGTCGATCTCAATTTTTTTTTCTTTTTTTTTCGATTTGGAAAATGACGGGGGGGGGGGGGGGGGGTCTGAAGAAAATAAAAGAGGGGGGGAGAAGATTATATTTTATTTTTTTATTTTATTTAATTATTTATATTTTGCAAAAAGGTTGACTTTTACATACGACCTCGAAACGAGGCCCACCGCCTGTCGCCCATAGCCTTTTACCCCCATTCCGAACACAATGGGATATGTATCGCAAGCCGATTTGATTGTTACAATCAGTTTCCGTTGAATTTTCATTTAAATCACTATATTGAATTTTAAACATACTTTTCAAATTACCGGGGCCACATACTAACTAGAAAAATTCCTGAAAAATATTTTCTAGCTTCGTATTGACGATACGGTCCTAACAAAACTAGTTTCGTTGAATTCTGACTCCGTTTGAAAAATGGCCAATTTCCAGTCGATTAAAATCAACTGAAACTGGTCAAACGCGTTTTCCTTTGCCACGCTCACATATTGATTCGAAAAATTATGAAATTTGGAATCTAGCAATAATTTAACATCCCGGACCCAACAAAACTGGTTTCGTCGAAATCCGAGGTCGTTTGCAAAATGTCCATTTTTAAGGGCCTTATATATATAAAAATATATATAAATTCCACAGCGACTATTTCTAATTTTAAACTGGACATATCTTATCATTTCTAAAATGAAATCTCAGTTTGTTAACTTCGTTACAAAGATATAGTTATACAGATTCAAATATTTCTTGTTTCGTTCAATTCTGACTTATATTGAATTCTGTATATTCATTTGAAATTAGAAATCGAATTTTCGAACTACCGCGCCATTTTCAATTCCTTTTATAATTATATATAATTATTATATATTCTAACGACGACGTATATAATATATACGTTAGAATTATGTTCAAAATAAATTTCTCGTCGATATTATTTAAAATAATCTATTTTAAATATTCAAAATTCGCTAAAATTGCCAAAATAAAAATTTCAAACTGGCTCGCATTTTACGGGTTGTTACAATCTCCCCCACTTAAAACTTTTCGTCCCCGAAAAGGAACAAAGTCGAAAGTGGTTTGATTATTCAGCTCTACGATCGATCAGGCTTCCATTCTCCAACTCTTTAGTTTCTGAGAATTTTCAAAATTTCAAAAATTTGGCTAACACCCTAAATTTTTGAAAAATTTCGCCATAACCTCCCCTGCACCGGGAGCATCGTGGAATTTCAAATAGCTTCCCCGGTCCTTCAGATCTCAAAAAGAAAAAGAAAAAGCCAAGCGGCTAGCCAATAGGCTCACAAAATCATCTTCACCCAAACAAAACAGGAAATTATGTAGTAAACATGTACCTATTTGTCGGGCAAACAAATTTTATTCTCTGCTCTAGCCTCCTTGCTATGACCTGTTCAATGATATATATGTATATGCAAGCAAATGCAACCAATTTTCAATCCAATTTAATATTTGTTTCAATTAGGCTAAATGGCTAAAAATTAGCAAACAAATAAACAAACAACACAAACATCAATCAATTAGTGGATTAGAGCTTCAAATTCATAAATTTGATACATATACAGAAAATCATGTTTTTGATGCCAAATCACAACAATGTATTCTAGCTATATAAGTTTTGGTTCTCACACCAGTCTAATGGAAATATATAGAAATCACACCTTCGAAACACGAACTTAATTATTGATGATGCCATGGTCATTATCAACATCATCTTCGGGCGACTAGAGTGTAATTCTATATCTATTCAATATATTAAAACTTTGAATACACGTGGATCAGACGTATACGCAAAATCTATATATACTGGATTGTCCACATCAATTTAAATAAATAACCAAATACGTTTAAAACGATTTAGATTTTCAAAAGAAAATTTGTTTTCATTTTCAAAAATATACTCTTCACACTCGTTCTAGAATACTACTGATCCTATCTCTAACGAGTCATTCTAATTGGATATTACTAATCCAATATCTGATGAATTCTTTCGTATGGTGCTAATGTGTCTTGTTCTCTGCTTTGTAAACCAAAGATCTGATACCACGTGTAAAGACCCGTAACTTCCCCGTAAAGGAAAGCGTCGAATAGTTCGAGAACCAGCCACAACAGAACGCATACAGAAGAACATTTCATTGTATATTACAACAATGCACCAGATTACAAGAATATACAGAGTATAAATGAATATTACACAGAAATACCAGAGATTTAAATTACATTTAAATCCATAGCAGCGGAAAATAATACAATACACAACTAGAATGAGATATACGGATACAAAGCTTTCCGGATATCGTTCCAGCTGTAAACCAGGATCCTGTGAATATAAATCTGCAAAACCAAAACTACTAGCTGCCCGTGTCGAAATAGGGGCACCCAGAGTTTAGGTTAAAACAATAAACTCCAGGTCAGTCATGTGACTGGTGTGAGAACTAAAACAGTTATTAATCTTTATTTTAAATCATTAGGTAAATCAAGGGACCACGCCGTATAACACGGAACGGGTTTCCTCCCAAGAGTACCAGTGCATGAAACAAACAACGCAATGCTAAATAAAGAAAAATGAAGTTGTTATAAGACCCAGGTCCCATCACACAATGCAACGCAGCCGAGGATAGGGTTTTCCCTTATAACAGCCAAAGAATGCTTGATACGGTTAAAACAAATCATTTGATACTCTTATAAGTGCATAGTGTATAAAACAACTTCAAATCATAAGTATCAATCATAGGCGACATGAGCGTCCCATGCCACTATGTCGCCATATATAGGTTTACAAATAAAACCGCAAGTGTCACGTATTTGGAAATTGGTTTTCCATCTATGAACCGAGGCCAGGGATCGTCCTCAACCGATTTTAGACAATCTAGCCCATGTCTAGGAACAGCCGCAACTGCCCCTTGGATCGTCAGGGCCGGTCCACACGAAGTGGATTATAATGCCTGAACAATGCGTCCCTCCGCCCTTTGGGGCGTAAATGAGCCAACGAATGACTCCATCGGTTCGAGAACGACCGATCAATCCGAGGCGCCTCGCAACAGCAACAACCACATAAGTCAAACTCGTCAGGGCGTGTAAAACCACTGACGCCACTTCTAGCTAGAAAGAAAACGCATGTCCCCCCTGAGGTCCGTCTCCCGTTTTTGGTTCATACCGGTTGTGAAACACGCGAAGTAAACGTTACACAAAGCTACGCCACAAAGGCCGTGCTTTGATCATCACCACAAGACTTTGCTTTTCAACAGAAGCCTCGATCAATTGCCACTTAGGCATGCTACACAGGCAATTCACTCCATGCGTTTGATATCCATCAATATATAACCCCTGAGCTCGTACGTCTCAGAGAAGGGCGTTAAGCAAGAGAATAAATTCTCCGCCGCCAAACAGATATATATTTAATAGAGATCAATCACACGGACTAAAATCCAATGTCAGACACACATTCCATTTACAAGTTCGTTCTGGGACTGAACGAAACCGGAGGCACCTAGTACCCCGCATATCCATCGATCTCCAAGTACGTCTGGACGATCACTAACTGTTTCCATCTTCTTGGGTGTACAGCCCAATCAAGATCATCAGTAATTACCCAAACGACGTGAAAACCTCCGGTCTTCGACCATCGTCTTCATCTTCGACTCATCGTCGTATCAGTTATCCAAAATGGGATAAACCCGGTCTTTCCGAATAACTCGCGTATATTTTAAATAAGTGTTACACAAACACAACATACGCCTCATTCCAATTCATTAGTCACTAACCGTAAATTAATCAAGAGAATAATCCCCCAAATATTAACCCCGAAGGCCGAAACCAACATCAGATCAATATCCAGAAAACCATTCTGCTTGGCTAACCGACAGTTAGTTTCTAAATTTCACATTCAAAGGGAAAGGTTCCCATTAATTTTATCCAAGATAAATTTCTTGAATTTATTCTTTATTCTATTTTTGAATCTCAATTCAAACTAGTCGGGATTAGCGAACCTTACCGAAGTAATCATTTATTTTAATTTTCCCATCCCAACCTATTCATTCCATGAAGTAAAACTGGTAATACTTCATATCTAACACCACAGTGTTATCGGTAAATTCAATTACCATTTCACGTTCAAATCTAATTAAAGATTTAACTATCGCCTGGAGCAAAACTGGTGGTACTCCATTTTCGATCTTTTCAATCTAATTAAAGATTCATTAAAACTCCACTTAGTTTTAATCTTCGACTGGGTTAAAGAATCAGTGTCATTTAAAACACGGTTCTCGATAAACCCAAAATCACATTCATTAATTATCGGGTTAAAGAACTAGTGTTATTTAAAACACTGTTCACGATAAACCTAAAAATCAATATCACTTCAATTCCAATTAAATATCATTCAATTGGTACACTTCATTAAATCTAAATAAAAAGATTTAATCTTTTCACAACTGGGTTCAAGAACAGTGTTAGTGAAGACACCATTCACGACAAACCCAAATCACATTTGATATTCAATACAAGGCTCTGAATAGAAAATATATCGGCTTATATTCAATATCAAATTCTAAGATTAACAAATGTCGTATTGAAATAACGATATAAATGTATATCTTTCAAATTCCCATAACAACATCTGTATAATCACGAATTCCAACATCGAAATATTCCGAAGACAATTTCGATTCAAATCCACTCCAATGCAATCATTGGAAGTTTTGGTTATTTTTAAAACCCTTTTCAAATTCAATTTATTTATTCAAAAATAAATAGAATTATATTTCTAGTTCAAAACTAGTTCATTTCGATAAAAATCTATTTTTATCTTTTCAAATATGGAGTTTTTCATCCCAAATCTTCACAAATCATTTCTTATGATTTTACACAAATTATTACTATTTTTAATAATTTTATCAAGGCCCGTACAGTCGATTTCCATCAACGGCCATCGAACTGCACTTACATCGACCTTTTTCGAATTTGATTTGGACATAATTCCAAATCCAACCGTTAGATTTCAAATTTCTAATATTCATTAGAAAGCTCTTTTCGATACGAACCCAACGGTTCCGGTTTTAGGAGAATCCGACGGTCGGATCTCCCGCAATGTCCGTTTGAAATAAATGGTCGAAATTCACGAACTGCCGCGGCGCGGCGCGTTCTATTCAGGCCATTATATTATATATATAATATATATAATATATATATCGTCGATTTCTATTTAAAACGAATTATATAAATAGTTTAAAATTCGTTTCAAAAGCAATTTCAACTTCCATTTCAATTCAAATCAAAATTGAATTTTTTTTTATAAATTCGTTTTAAAATTCATTTCTATTCAATTCAAATTTCAATTCAATTTGAATTCGTTTTCAATTCAATTCATTTCTAAATCGTTTTCAATTCAATTCACTTTGAAATCGTTTTCAATTCAATTCATTTCGAAATCGTTTTCAATTCAATTCATTTCGAAATCGTTTTCAATTCAATTCATTTCGAAATCGTTTTCAATTCAATTCACTTCGAAATCGTTTTCAATTCAATTCACTTCGAAATCGTTTTCAATTCAATTCGTTTCGAAATCGTTTTCAATTCGTTTCGAAATCGTTTTCAATTCAATTCACTTCGAAATCGTTTTCAATTCAATTCATTTCGAAATCGTTTTCAATTCAATTCATTTCGAAATCGTTTTCAATTCAATTCATTTCGAAATCGTTTTCAATCGATATAAATATCGTTCACGTCAAAATGGCGTCAATCTAATCAACACGGCTTCATAAATTTCTATTTTCAAATATTCTATTTCAAATATTTCTATTTCAAATATTTCTATTTCTAAACTGGAAGGAGGCCCAATCAATTACCATATAAAATTAATTATATGGATTTGCATACAACACATGTATATAATAGCATTGAAAAATAATCAACCATCAACCAAAGTGCACTACACTGTATAAGCATCAAATAAAGATATCTAACGCTTATAACAGCATGTCAATCAATCGATCGACATATTTAATCAATCAGGATGAGTGAACTTCAAATTTCATCCTAACACCCGTGTGGGGTTTCAAACAATCAAACACATATTTTATTTGTGCTGTTGGGCGATGTGTAAAATTTATCGTCCCAATCAATATCAGTCAAATCAGTGTACATAAACAAACCGTCTGGTTTGTAAATGAATATTTTATTTTATTCACATTCACGTTAAAAACTATATTTTTAACGATAAAATATTTATTCCAACACATGAATTTTCTTTTCAGTTCATTTATTCAATAAATGACATTTCTATTTTTCTAACATATTTTAGAAAATTTCGACGGCATAACGGCACGATACTAGAAACGGGACGAGGCCTAGCCTTATCCCCGGTCTAGTGAAGGCCCACGCCATTCACACATCAATCAAATCAATTTCATCTCACCAAACAATTCAATTCAAACAAATAATTCAACTAATCTATGCAACCAAACAAACAAGTCCATGGTCTGTGGACGATTGTGTCGGGTGCTACTAAGCACCGTCTGCATCCTAGTATATATATATAACTAGAAAAATTAAATTGAAAGGTGAGAAATTCTCACCTATAGCTATCCTAGCTCCACGGCTCTTCATATGCAGAAGTCTTCGTCGTTTCGCCTTTTTGTCACCTTCATTGCCCAAGGCCACTATATATATAAAAATCGAATTTTTATTTCAAAGTTCAATATATAAAAATCGAATTTTTATTTCAAAGTTCAATATATAAAAATCGAATTTTTATTTCAAAGTTCAATATATAAAAATCGAATTTTTATTTCAAAGTTCAATATATAAAAATCGAATTTTTATTTCAAAGTTCAATATATAAAAATCGAATTTTTATTTCAAAGTTCAATATATAAAAAACGAATTTTTATTTCAAAGTTCAATATAATATATAAAAATCGAATTTTTATTTCAAAGTTCAATATATAAAAATCGAATTTTTATTTCAAAGTTCAATATATAAAAATCGAATTTTTATTTCAAAGTTCAATATATAAAAATCGAATTTTTACTTCAAAGTTCAATATATAAAAATCGAATTTTTACTTCAAAGTTCAATATATAAAAATCGAATTTTTATTTCAAAGTTCAATATATAAAAATCGAATTTTTATTTCAAAGTTCAATATATAAAAATCGAATTTTTACTTCAAAGTTCAATATATAAAAATCGAATTTTTACTTCAAAGTTCAATATATAAAAATCGAATTTTTACTTCAAAGTTCAATATATAAAAATCGAATTTTTATTTCAAAGTTCAATATATAAAAATCGAATTTTTATTTCAAAGTTCAATATATAAAAATCGAATTTTTATTTCAAAGTTCAATATATAAAAATCGAATTTTTATTTCAAAGTTCAATATATAAAAATCGAATTTTTATTTCAAAGTTCAATATATAAAAATCGAATTTTTATTTCAAAGTTCAATATATAAAAATCGAATTTTTATTTCAAAGTTCAATATATAAAAATCGAATTTTTACTTCACTATATATGTAAAAATCTCACCTTTCTCCATTAAAAAAAATATCGTCTTTCTTCTTTTAAAAATCTAATCTTTTCTATTTTCAAAATCACTTCTTTTCTATTTTAAAAATTCTAACTCTTTTTTTTTTAATTTAAAAATTCTTTTTATACCTAAAAATCACTTCTTGTCGAACTCAACAGTCGATTCTTTTTACAAGTTAAAAACCCATCCTTTTCAAGTATAAAAACTGATTTTTCTATATTGATTTTCATACCGTAATTATATTTTAAAACAGAAATAAATTTAAATAAATGTAAATAAAATAAATAGTTAAGCAAAACTTACTTTTTCTATCTTCTTGTTCGCAGGGGGGGTGGTTTCTGTCATCGAGCTGCTGCGCGAGGGGGGGGCATCGGGAAGTGGGTCTTGGCACGACGAGGAGAATTAGGGGTTTGGGGAGGTGGTGCGATGCCGAACTCGACGAGGTCTGGGCGGGGTTAGGGTTTGGCGGTGGAAACGGAAGTGGAGAGGGAGTTCGCGAGCGGGGGGGGGGGGGGGGTGGGGGGGGTCGAGCTGAGGTGGGGGCTGGTCGGGGGGGAGGGGAAGCCAGGCGCGGCGCCGCCTTGGGGTGGTGGCTGAGTCGGCTTCGTCGATCTCAATTTTTTTTTATTTTTTTTATTTTTTTTTCGATTTGGAAAATGACGGGGGGGGGGGGTCTGAAGAAAATAAAAGGGGGGGTGAAGATTATATTTTATTTTTTTATTTTATTTAATTATTTATATTTTGCAAAAAGGTTGACTTTTACATACGACCTCGAAACGAGGCCCACCGCATGTCGCCCATAGCCTTTTACCCCCATTCCGAACACAATGGGATATGTATCGCAAGCCGATTTGATTGTTACAATCAGTTTCCGTTGAATTTTCATTTAAATCACTATATTGAATTTTAAACATACTTTTCAAATTACCGGGGCCACATACTAACTAGAAAAATTCCTGAAAAATATTTTCTAGCTTCGTATTGACGATACGGTCCTAACAAAACTAGTTTCGTTGAATTCTGACTCCGTTTGAAAAATGGCCAATTTCCAGTCGATTAAAATCAACTGAAACTGGTCAAACGCGTTTTCCTTTGCCACGCTCACATATTGATTCGAAAAATTATGAAATTTGGAATCTAGCAATAATTTAACATCCCGGACCCAACAAAACTGGTTTCGTCGAAATCCGAGGTCGTTTGCAAAATGTCCATTTTTAAGGGCCTTATATATATAAAAATATATATAAATTCCACAGCGACTATTTCTAATTTTAAACTGGACATATCTTATCATTTCTAAAATGAAATCTCAGTTTGTTAACTTCGTTACAAAGATATAGTTATACAGATTCAAATATTTCTTGTTTCGTTCAATTCTGACTTATATTGAATTCTGTATATTCATTTGAAATTAGAAATCGAATTTTCGAACTACCGCGCCATTTTCAATTCCTTTTATAATTATATATAATTATTATATATTCTAACGACGACGTATATAATATATACGTTAGAATTATGTTCAAAATAAATTTCTCGTCGATATTATTTAAAATAATCTATTTTAAATATTCAAAATTCGCTAAAATTGCCAAAATAAAAATTTCAAACTGGCTCGCATTTTACGGGTTGTTACATATTTCAACGATTTATGGTCAGTGTATAATTCGAACTTTTCACCTAGGAGATAATGGCGCCAAGACTTAAGCGCAAAGACGATGGCGGCTAACTCAAGATCGTGGGTTGGGTAGTTCTTTTCATGAATTTTTAAATGTCTTCCACCATAAGCTACTACCCTTCCTTCATGCATTAGAACAGCGCCTAGTCCCGTTCCACATGCATCCATGTATACCGTGAACATTTTGCTTCCATCTGGCAAAGTCAGGACTGGCGCTGTTGTGAGAGCCCTTTTTAATCGTTGGAAAGCAAACTCGCAGTCCAAATCCCAAGTGAACGCTAGATTTTTCTTTGTTAGCCTTGTGAGTGGGGCTGAGATTTTCGCGAAATCCCTAATAAACTTTCGGTAAAAACCAGCTAGCCCAAGAAAGCTTCGAACTTCGGTTGCATTTCTTGGTGTCTTCTAATCTTGCACTGCCACCACTTTCGCGTGGTCCACAGCCAACCCATCTTTGGATACTATATGCCCCATAAATCTTTCTTCTTTTCTCCAGAAGTGACACTTGGAGAATTTGGCTTTTAGTTGATGAGCTCGAAGAGTTTCCATGATTTCTTTCAGATGCTGGGCATGCTCTTCCTCATTCTTTGAGAAGATTAAGATATCATCTACGAAGACAACCACAAATTTGTTGAGGAATTCTCCGAACACCCTGCTCATTAGGTCTACGAAATAAGCGGGTGCATTTGTCAAGCCGAGAGGCATGACAAGCCACTCGAAGAAACCATCTGGGGTTCTGAATGTCGTTTTATCAATATTATCTTCAGCTACTCTTAACTGATGGAACCCAGTTTCCAGATCAAGTTGGGAGAAGACCATTGCACCTACAAGCTGATCAAACAAATCGACGATTCGGGGAAGAGTGTGCCTATTTTTCTTGGTCAATTTGTTTAACTCCCTATAGTCGACGCAAAGGTGAAGCGAACCGTACGCTTTTGTTGTGAACACCACTGGAGCACCCCATTCTGAAATGCTCCGCCTAATGAACCCCTTTTCGAGAAGTTCTTTAACCTACTTACTGAGCTCCTTTCTCTCTTTTGGAGCCATGTGTCTGACAGGTAAAGCTACAGGCTTTGCGTTATCCACAAGATATATGCGAAAG
This sequence comes from Allium sativum, assembly GCA_030737875.1. Lineage (NCBI taxonomy): Eukaryota > Viridiplantae > Streptophyta > Magnoliopsida > Asparagales > Amaryllidaceae > Allium > Allium sativum. The sequence goes on from CM060915.1 coordinate 283,557,065, forward strand.
TCTATTTCCCGCCTCGGAGGTAAGCCTTTCACCTCCTCAAAGACATCCGGATATTCCCGGACTACTCTCACTGATTGCAAATTTTCATTAGAAGCATCAAGCGACTCTAGATAACTAAGCATAACAACATTCAAGGGATTACAAGAAATTTCTAGAGTGTTACCAAGCTGAGTCAAGAGCCTGACTACTCTTTTCTCACAATCAAGGATGGCATTATTACTGGATAACCAGTCCATGCCTAAGATCAAACCATATCCCGAGAAGCCTAAGACAAAGGCATCACAACTAAACTCAACGCTGAGAATAGAGATTTTCAAACCCAAACAAACCATTGACAAGTAAGCGGAGCCCCCAATTGGATTTGAAACTACTAAGGGATCTTCTACCATACCAGTGTCTAGATGCAGAGATTCTACTAAGGCAGAGGAAATAAAAGAGTGTGATGCGCCAGAGTCAAAAAGTGTACGAACTGGATGATCATAAAGATAGACTACACTTTCTACAGAAATATTACTACCTCTTTCTTGATGAGGTGCCACTAGCGCATGAACCTGACCCCCTGAAGTGGATCCAGCTTTCTGTCCCTGCCCTTTCTTCTTTGGGCAGTCCTTAGCTTGGTGCCCAGTCTCTCCACAATGGAAGCAACCACCCATCTTCGCTTTTCTTTTCCGGCAGTCTTTTGATATATGGCCCACAATGCCACAGAAATTGCACCTTCTCTTCTCATGGGGCTTATTGTTCTTTCCTCCTTTCGTTAGCCTCCTAGGAGCACCAGACCACTCACATTAGACAGGTATTGCTACGGTTACTGGATATGTCGGTCAGTTCCGGGCAGGTTTACACCGTAGCTCAGTCTAACCTCGGGTCTTTATTGGGCTCAATGCTTAACCACCCACATTGGATAGGTATTGTTGTGACTACTGGACAGCCGGGCGGTTCCGGGCAGGTTTACATCACAACTCAATCCAACCTCGGGTTAAGCACGTCGTGTTTTCTAAATTTACATATTTTATTATTTCTCTAATATATATATATGTAAATGTCATATCTTTTATTTTTGGGTATAACAATTCATACCGCTTTAAATGTCATTGTCATTGGCATGTGCCAAACATGCCAACATATGTTTTCATGTTTTACACCCAATGTCATTACCCCCGTTTATACGTTCACAACGTTATAACAAATGTTGGGCTTGTCACAATTCAGCCCAACTTTATAGGTGTAAGAAAAAAAGGAAATCAAGAACATGTAATATTTGACAACATATAAGGGTGTGTGGCGCGTGAACTTGCAATTTAGCAATACTAACATAAATGATGGGTCATGTGAACTTGCATTCAAATCAAAGTACCAATAAGTAGGTGACATATGAAATGGCATAGTTTAGGCTTACACAACTTGTGTTTAAATATGTTTAACTTGGCAAAATGTCAAACACAAAACTAGCATGATGTATATTCACCAAAAGGTCCAATTATAACATTTAATCACATAGCCTATTTCAATATGAGCTTGCATAGTTTATGAAACACAAACGATACTTAACATAGGTCCAATTTCACTTGCAAATAAACATGAACTCGCATGATTTATGAAACCCAAACGACGCTTAACATAGATCCGATTATACTTGCAAACAAACATGAAAGTGATAACATAGGCTTTGGGTCATGTAGGCATAGAAGGTTTCAAGTCTAAATAATGTTTACATAAATTCTAATTTAGACTAGGGGAATATACATAGTCCATGCCATCGACATATACATAAAAGGATCAATTTTTAGTTTTTACCACAACTTGCAAGTGTCATTGTTTTCGTATACAATTGTTCAATAGGCTTGCACCAATCAATTTATGCCACAAACGTCAATACACAAGTCATGATAGAATCCTCAAAATACATAGAATTTTATACAATACAATAACACAATTCTATTTTCATTCACATCGAATCACATCGCAATTCTTATTCATATTCTGAAAGGTTACTATACTTACAATGAATGCAGAATCTTGAATTCTGGATTCTGAATTCTGAAATTGGAATGCGCTCCTTTGGGTAGACTAACGTTGCGTTGAAAACTTTTGATTTAAAATTTAAATCTTCTTCTTAGTTTGATTCATCTCTAGGCTTTTCTCTTGACGGCTATGTTCAATTCCTCCCTAGCAGCATGACGACTCCTTTCTCATATTTTTTTGTGAATTTTCAGTTGAGAGTTAAGGTGTATTTATAGATTTTTAAGTTGTTTTGCGCTGTCAGATGAAGATAGGAGGAATCTAGGCCATTCAAAATTCAGAGAGCCAATCAATAGGTGACACGTCAGCCCTAGTAACACACAGGGCCTTTGAAATTCGAGCCAGAGCCAGACCTCGCCAGCCAGGTCGACCAGGCAGGTCGACATCCAGGTCGACACTATGGTCGAACTGGGGGGGACCAGGTCGACACCATGGTCGACCTGGGGTGACCAGGTCGACTCCGTGGTCGACCCTATGGTCGACCTGGTCTCTGGGCGGGAATTTTCATGCCCAGCTTAGTTTGAACCTGAAATTCGAAATTTTGAAATTAAACTGAGCTGTTTGAATTTAAATTTGATTCTGAAACTTCCGAAGGCCATAACTCCTTCATACAGAGTCCGATTCTCGCAAACTTAGACTCTATCTCAAGCAGAATTCCGAGACGAACGCATGGCATAACCCGTTTCCCTTAATTCTTTCATTTAGAATTAATTATACTTTAATTTGTGAAGCTTAGTGTTATAGAATTCACGGGGTGTTGCAATAACCATACCATGTGAAGGTCTAAATTCAGATAGAAAAGACTTTTGGTCAGCTCTAGATGTTTCTCCTACTCAAATAGAAAATATCCCTGTAGTCACTGAGAATATTCCGGACCTCATAAAAGATATTCCTGTCATAAATAATTATGCAGATGTGTTCGAAGAAGTTGTTAGTTTACCTTCGAAGAGAGAAATTGATTTCAAGATCGCTTTAATTCCGAATGCAAGGCCGATTGTGAACGCTATTCGGAGAATGACTCTAAAGGAGAAAGATGAATTAGACAATCAGACTCGACAGCTTGTATGGAAGGGTATGATTAGGCCTAGTTTCTCTGATTGGGGAGCAGAATTGGTGTTTGTTCCAAAGTCAGACGGTACTCTCAGACTATGTGTGGATTATCGTGACTTGAACAAGCAAACATTAAAGAACAAATATCCATTGCCGCGGATTGTTGATTTGCTGGATCGATTGAATGGTGCACAAGTATTTTCAAGGATGGACCTGGCTACATATTTCCATCAGCTTCGTATTGCCGAAGAGTGTGTTACTATGACATCATTTAGAGGTCCCAATTTATTCTATGAGTGGTTAGTAATGTCGTTCGGCTTATGTAACGCTCCTGCCTATTTTGTCGATTTAATGAATCGAGTATTCCGCGATGTCTTGAATAAATTTGTTCTGGTTTTCATTGATGACATATTAATCTTCTCTTAGTCAGAGAGCGAGCACGCGAAACATTTGGAATAAGTGTTAGAAATTCTCAGAAAGAATGTCTTGAAGGCCAAACTTTCCAAATGTATATTCTGGCAAGAAGAAGTCAAGTTTCTTGGCTATGTCGTGTCAAAACAAGGAATTTCAGTGGATCCCAGTAAAATCACCGCTATTCAAAATTGGAAACAGCCTAGTACTCCCACAGAAGTCCGAAGTTTTCTTGGATTGGCTAGTTATTATCGGAAGTTCGTTAAAGATTTTTCGAAGATATCTAGTTCCTTAACAAAGCTTACCAAGAAGCACTCAAGATTCAAGTGGACTCCCGAATGTGAGGAGGCTTTTCATAAGCTAAAATTAAGATTAACAACTGCTCTAGTGTTAACAATTATCGATGGCAATCAAGACTTGAAAGTCTGGACAGACGCCTCTAGAGAAGGCCTTGGTGCAATATTAATGCAAAGAGGTGAAGTGGTTGCTTATGCTAGCCGTCAGCTGAAACCACATGAGAAAAATTACGTTACTCATGATCTTGAGTTGTTAGCCATCGTATTTGCTTTAAAAATCTGGAGGCACTATCTTTTGGGTGAGAAATTCGAACTGTATACAGATCATCAGTCGCTAAAGTATCTGTTCACCCAGAAAGACTTGAATCTGAGGCAGCAACGTTGGCTAGAATTTCTTGCAGCATACGATTTTGAGATTTTGTACACTCCAGGGAAAGCCAATGTTGTGGCTAATGCACTAAGTAGAAAGAATGTTATAATCGCCAGTTTTATTATTACGACTTCCTTGATTGACAAAATATCTATTCTTCAGAAGGATGATAATTTTATTAAGGATATGATCAAAAGAATTCAGAAAGGCGAACCCTCGGGCTTTCAAATAGATAACGATGGGATCCTGAGATTGAGAGGAAGGATTTGTGTTCCCGACATCCCCGAGCTCAAAAGGGAAGTGTTAGATGAATGTCACAAGTCCAAACTGGGTATCCATCCAGGTGTGAGAAAATTGTATAACGATCTCAAGCAAACATTCTGGCGGAAGGCTATGAAAAGGGATGTTTCAATATATGTTAGCAAGTGTCCTACTTGCCAACAAGTCAAAAGAGACCAATAGAAACTTGCCGGATTGTTGCAACCGCTGGACATTCCAGGTTGGAAGTGGGAACATATTTCCATGGACTTCATAGATGGTTTGCCCAGAACCAAGAAAGCAAATGACAGTATTTAGGTGATCGTAGATCGCTTCACGAAGACCGCCCATTTTATACCTGTCAGATCCAATAGAACCGCTCAAAGTTTAACATAGATTTATTTCAAAGAAATTGTTAAGCTACATGGAGTGCCGATCAGTATAGTTAGTGATAGAGATCCAATATTTACTAGCAAATTCTGGGAGGCATTTCAAGTAGAACTGGGGACAAAGCTGAATCTAAGCACCGCCTATCATCCTCAGACAGATGGTCAGACTGAGAGGGTGAATCGTATACTGGAAGATTTATTGCGGGCTTGTGTTCTTGATTTTGGTGGATCTTGGGAAGACCATTTGCATTTGGCTGAGTTCTCATACAACAACAGCTACCAAGCGAGCCTGATAATGTCACCATTTGAAGCATTATATGGTAGACCATGCCGATCTCCTGTTTGTTGGGTTGAACCTGGTAATAGGCTTGTATTAGGACCAGATATGATTCGCGAAGCTGCGGATAAAGTCGATTTCATTAAGAAACGATTGCTAGCAGCTCAAAGCCGACAGAAGAGTTATGCAGACTCGAGAAGGAGGGATTTAGCATTTGTTGTTGGTGACTATGCATATCTAAGGGTTTCTCCGATGAGAGGAGTAATTCGATTTGGAAAAACTAGGAAGTTGTCGCCCAGATTTATTGGTCCATTCCCTATACTTGAACGGATTGGAACTCTCTCTTATAGAGTTCAATTGCCTGATTAGTTGCCTGGAGTGCATGATGTATTTCAAGTATCTCAACTTCGAAAGCATGTTCATGATCCAGACTTGATCGTGGAAGAAGCAGCGCAATGGGATATAGAAATTACCCCAGAATTGGTTGTGAGAAGAGGGCCGCTAAAGATTATTGGCAAAGAAACCAAAGAACGGAGGAACAAGAAGGTTCACTTAGTCAAAGTGCAATTGAGTGGAGATCCGCGAGATTGTACTTGGGAAAGTGAGGAAAGCATTAAGAAAGCCTATCCTAAGTGCAAGATGGATATCTCTGATTGACTCCGGTGCAAGGTACATTTACCATATCTTTGCATTACCATTTTGTTCTCTACTTTGCTGTTGTTTTCTCTTCATGGATGTATAACTTTTTAATTATATAGCCTGAATGATTTTAAAAGAGTATATGAATTAATTAGTATATTTTTGAAAGATAAAAACAAATTGATTGTTGGTTGTGTTGTTTGATTTTTGGTTGATTAATTAGAATTTTGAACCATTTAGCCAAATTGAACAAATATTGCACTGAATTGAAAATTGATAGAAATATATACACGTGCATTATATATGTGTGAACAGGTTATGGATAGACAGCTAAGCAGAGGAATAAAATTGTTTGCCCGACAAATAGGTACATGTTTATTGCATTTCTTGGGATTTGATGATTTTATGAGCCGATTGGCTTTTCCTTTTTCTTTTGGATTGATGAGAGCCATGGGAGGCTATTTGAAATATCCCGACACTCCCCGTACAAAGGAGGTTATGGCGAAATTTTTCGAAAATTTAGGGTGTTAGCCAAATTTTTGAAGAATTTGAAAATTCTTAGAAAGTGAAAAGTTGAAGAATGGAAGCCAGAATGAAAGTTGAGTTGGTTAATTAAAACAACTTTCGACTTCGTTCCTTTTCGAGGACGAAAAGTTTTAAGTAGGGGAGATTGTAACAACCCGGAAAATCTGAACCAATTTAAATTTTTTAATTTGGCTATTTTAGTGGATTTAAATATTTAAAATAGAATATTTTAAATAATAATGACGAAAAGTATGTTTGAATCGATGTTTGAAAATAAATATAATTATTTTTAATTATGAACAAGGCCTGAAATGGCGCGGTAGTTTCGAAATTTGAATTCAAACTTTGACTGACTGTACTGGGTGCAAAACAAAACGGATTTTAGTGAAACCAAAAATATTTAAATATGTTTATGAATATCTTTTTAACGAATCTGAAAAATCGAAGTTTCGTAGCGGGATTCAAAAGTTATGGCCAAATGAATTTTCAGAAAGGTCGCTGTAGAGTTTATATTGCCCTTGATAATAGACATTTTGCAAACGACCTCAGAATTCGACGAAACCACTTTTATTGGATCATGGATGTCAAATTTTTGCTAGGTTTCAAATTCCATAATTTTTGAAGTTAATATGTGAGCGTGGAAAAGGAAAATGCATTTGGTCAATTTCAGTTAAAATTGGATCGACCGGAAAATAGCCGTTTTTCAAACGGTCTCAGAATTCGACGAAAATAGTATTGTTGGGACCGTATCATCGAAACATAGCTAGATTTATTTTTCGAGAATTTTTAGTATCAGTATGTGGCCCCGACAAATTGAAATGTACGTTCAAATCCAATATTGAATGTTTTATATTTTAATTTGAAGGAAAACTGACTGAAATTGTTGAATGGGCCTGCGAAACATATCCCATTGTGTTCGGAATGGGGGTATTTAGCTAGGGGCGACAGTCGTCTGGCTTGGATTGGAGTTTGTATGAGATAAGGGGTATTTTTGAATTAAAAAAAAAATATAAATAAAATAAAAACCCCATTGGCCAATCACATATTTTCTCTTTCCCCGATACCCCCCTCGCGATATACGGCGGAAGTCAACTCCATTCTTCCCGATCAATTTCCGGCAGCCTCATTCACCGTTGACCCCCACCCCTGTTGAACTTTTTGAAGACCTCTTCTCCCTCTTCAAATCAACACCGACTTCACCACCCCTCGTCGCTCCTTTCTCGAGTTCTGCGCCTCAGAAGACCGCCGCCGTCGGGTTGGAAATCGCCACCGCTGCTACACCGAGTTCGACAAGGCTATCCTCGTTTTGCGCGCCCTTCGACGCTCTTTGATGTGGTGTTGCTCGATTATAACCTAGTGCTACGGATTGGAGATTAAATCAAGACCTAGGTTTGAACGAAATTTGAAGGTATACGGTTTATTTTATTTTAAATAGTTTATAACACTTTAAAGTGCTACAGTTTATGATTTTACAATAAAAATCATATATTTTTCGTATGTTGACGAAATCCAGTGAAACAAGAGGCAGTGGACTCGTGAGGACGTCTTCTACATTCTAGAAGAGATCGCATATTTTTCTGAGCCTTCTGCAATTTTTGGTGGAGTGGAACCCAATGTGAGATTTCTGAATTATAAACGATATGGAAACAACGATGTATAAATTATATAGTCAAAGTATGAGTTATATAAGCGTTGTACACCTCATGTATAAGCGTTGTATAAGTTGTATGTTCGATGTATAAGCTATATATGCATTATAAAAATGATATATGCGTTGAAATAAATTGAAATGATATTGAAATGAAATCGAAATATAGTTATATACGTATATATATATATATATATATATATATACACTCCCCTCGTCCATAGACCATGGACGATATATATTGGTTGTGATATTGTTTGGATTATTGCTTGTGAAAATTTGGTGAATATCATGAATGGTTGATTTGAAATGATTGATTGTGGTTGAAATCCCAATAGGATTAGTATATGGGAAAATTCGTCTGCGTACGAACTAGATATTGAAAATCCCCATTGTCAAAAGCCGTGAGGCTTTAAGATAGAGCGAGGAGCCGTACTAGGGACGGAGCCGGTTTTAACTACCCTACCGTTATGCTGCCGAAATTTTCTGAAATATTTCTGTGTTTGATTTATATTCATGTGTTGAAATAAAATTCATATGTTGAAATAAAATTCATGTGCTGATCGGCGGTAATAAGTCGATGATGAAGACGGTGGTTGAAGACCGGAGATCTTCACCTCGGTTGGATGATTACTGATGTCTTGATTGGGAGGCACCCCGAAATATAGATAATAAGTGGTGATCGTCCAGACGTACTTGGAAATCGATGGATATGCGAGGTATATGGTGCCTCCGGTTTCATTCAGACCCAGAACGAACTTGTAAATGGACTGTGTGTCTGACATTGATTTTGTTCTGTGCTGATTGATCTCTATTAATTATATATCTGTTTGGCGGCGGAGAATTTACTCTCTTACTTAACGCCCTTCTCTGAGACATACGAGCTCAGAGGCTATATATCGATAGAAATCAGTCGCATAGAGTGAATTTCCTGTGTGGCATGCCTAAGTGGCAGATGATCAAGGCTTTTGTTGAAAAGCAAAGTCTTGTGGTTGATGATCAAAGCACGGTCTGTGTGGCATAGCTTTGTGTATAACGTTGATTCGCGAGCCTCACACCCCGGTATGAACCAGAAACGGGAGAGGACCTCAGGGAGGACATGCGTTTCCTTCTAGCTAGGGTGGTGTCAGTGACCTACCAGCCCTGACATTTATATTATTTCCACCTGTGTGGTTGTTGCTGTTGCGAGGCGCCTCGGATATGGAGTCATTTCGCTCATTTTCACCCCATAGGGCGGGGGAACGCAGTGTTCAGGGTTTAAGTTTAATCCACATCGAGTGGACCGACCCTGACGATCCAAGGGTCACTCGAGCTCTGATCCTGAGACTTGGCAGGCTAGATTGTCTCGAAGCGGTGAGGACGATCCCTGACCTCGGTTCATGGCGGAAATCCAATTTCCAAATACGACACCGTGCGGTTTTGATTGTATACCTATATATGGCGACATAGTGGTATGGGGCATCAATGCCGTCTATGATTGATACTTATGATTTGAAATTGTTTTTGAAACATATGAACACTAGTAATAATACCAAATGCTTTTGTTTTATTCGTATCAAGCATATTTTGGCCATTATAAGGTAAAACTCTATCCTCCGGTTTGCGTTGCATTGTGTGATGGGAACTGAGTCTTATAATGGCTTCATTTTTATAAAAAGCATTGCGATGTTTAAAAGGTTTACTTGTTTTAAAGCACTGTCAATCCAATGGAGTAAACCCGTTCCGTGAAAGTGGCGTGGTCCTATGATTGGCCATATTATAAAATATGTTAAGTAGATTTCTCATACCAGTCCCATGACTGACTCCCAGTTTGTTTCACTTGCAAACTCGGGTGCCCCTTTGTCTACACGGGCAGCCTTGTGTTCAGGTTTTAGCATGCTCTTTCTGGATAGCTGGAACTGAAGATGGATTCTATCATTTGTCTCTTTTTATGTTGTTCATCTCCTATTGTACATATTATGTTTGTTTTCCTCTTTAGACATTTATGTATAGCTGAACTATATTTTGTACTAAGTATGATCCTGTATACTATGTAACTCTGATGATTATGCTTATCCAGTGTATTATTTGTACATTATCTGGTGTACTTATTTATTTCGGTTCTGCTGTTGGTGTTTATATGTTATATTCCAAAGATTACCCTTGCCACCGTCGTACGGGGTTTTGGGGTCATCACATAAACTGATGCTATACTTTTCAATATTTTCTTGTGAATCAAATTGTAAACTACATTTACGTTTAGCACTACCAATCCAAATACCCTTCTATTTCTCTCAGCCTAAATCTCATATACAAATTTCTTTAGAATGTTTAACAGCATCTTTGTTTTTCTACTCTTCCATCTTGTTGCTTTATAAACATTGTACCACTCAATTTTACTATCAAATGATGGCCTATGCAAACAACCATTAGCAAGGAGTTTCACCCAAATCTGATATGTAAAACTGCATGCAAAGAGAAAATGTGTATTTGTTTCAACTGATGAATGACACAATAAACAAATATCATCTATTACCACACCTATTTTAAGCAATTTATCCTCTGTATCGATTGCATTAGCCATTACTTTCCATAATAGCATATTTTCTTTTGCTGAATTACCCATACTCCATAATCTCTTCGCCCAAGGAAATGATTGCTTTGGACCTTGAAGAAGTGTATAAACAAGTTTGATACTACGAATTTCCCATTCCATGTTATACAACTATTACCATTAACTTCAAAATTCTTTTCCAATTCAACCCATAAATTCCTCAAAACAGAAGTGCTTGTGTATGGAAGAACCAGACTACAATCATGAATGTAATCATTTACAACAACATTCTCTAAAATACCAGACTGTCTACGTAAATTATAAGCAACCACATTACCTTAGATTAAACTAGCTTTAGACCAAGGAGTATTCCAAAAAGAAAGTTTATCCATGAACTTATAATTGAACTGGATGTAAGGTAGAAAAGTGCTCCTCAGATTAACAATGCTCCTCCAACTCCAACCACAATTGCTCGGCACCTCCGTAGTCTAAGAATGTTTTTTCCCAATTAAATTATCCTTTACCCACTTTGTCTAAAGACAATTATCCAAGTTAAACAGCTTATCAAAGTAAGATGAAATTGCAGCTTTGTTCCATACGAATAAATTTTTAATGCCTAAACCACCTTGCATCTTATCATCAAAAAATTTATTAAACGCAATTGAAATCATTTTCCAAGAAAAAGGATCCCCATGCCAAAGAAATTTATTTAGAGCTCCTATTATCATGTTAATCGACTTGACTGACAGTACATAATGCCCTTTCCAGTAGGTAGTCATTGCCATAGCCACAGATTGTACTACAGTCAGCCTATCAGCTTGTGATAGTTTGCAAGAGGGCCATTGCATCAATTTATCAATAATTTTCTCAAATAATGGAACACAATTGTCCTTTGTAATCCTTGAACTAATTAATGGAAGTCTCAAATACTTCGAATTAATAGGCCTCTCTAATAATCTAAACAAAGTGATTAGATGATTCTTCTCATTAGCAGAGAACCCAGCAATTAGTATATGAGACTTATTAAGTTTTATCTTCAATCCAGTAATAGTATAGAAAATATGCAAAATATCCATAATGCAGCGTATATTACTTTCAGTGGGCTTTGTGAATATAAATAAATCATCAGCAAAAAGTAAGTGGGTTATCAAAGTAGACTTACATTTCAGAAGTAATTCCATTTTTTTTCTTTTAACTTGATCAATCAAAAGTGAATTGAGAAGTTCCATTACCACAATAAGGATATACGAAGAGATTGAATCACCTTGTCGTACTCCTTGAGTTCCTTTGAAGAATCCATGTAATATGCCATTTCTAGCAATTGAAAACCTTGGCGTTGATATACAGGAATGAATCCAAGCAATAAAGGGATAGGGAAATTCATCCTTGAAAGAATGGAAAGAATAGAAAACCAGGATACAGAATCATGTGCTTTCTTTATATCCAGTTTTAACATATATTTAGGAGAGATGCCTTTTCTATTATATCCATATAATAATTCCTACGTTAATAAAATGTTATTTGAAATGGATCTTCCTTTTATGAAAGCTGACTGGTTCAAAGAAATTATGGAAGGCAATACATTTTTTAGCCTATTAGCAATGACTTTCGAAATAACTTTGTAGACAACATTACAACATGAAATTGGTCGAAAATCAGCAACACAAACTGGGTTTTCAACCTTTGGAACAAGCGTAATTGATGTTGCTGACACACTAGCTGGCATGTGATTGATCATGAAAAAAGAATGAATAGCTGCTGTGATATCTAAACCAATAATACTCCAGTCTTTTTGCAAGAAGAAAGAATTAAATCCATCTAGTCCTCCACAACTACTAGAATATAAACAGAAAGTCGCTTCCTTAATCTCTTCTACTGTAATTAGCCTGTTAATATCCCCTGATTGCAATATAAAAAGAGTTGGTAATCTGATATGAAAGAGTAGATTAACATCTGGTACATAAGCATTAGGATTTGCTAGAATTGAAGAAAAGACTGAACAAACATTGCATTAATTTCCCCTTCAGAGGATTGAACATTTCCATTAAAGATGTTGCTCATCGCTTTTTGAACCTTTAAAGTATTATGAAAATACTTTGCGTTTCTATCCCCATCAAATTCTCTCCTAATGAAAGCACTATGCCTTAAAGCTTGCATTTCTACTTCCAAAGTAAACTTAAGCTTATTCTTCAATTCATACTCCTGATTTTGTAATGCAATATCATTTGGCGTATTTTGAAACTCTTGATGAATTTGGGTTAATTCTTCTCTAATTGAAGATGAATGCTGCGACCCATTGCCAAATTTAATTGAAGACCAAGATCTAAGATGATTCTTTAATACCTTCATTTTTTGCAATAGATTAACCATAGGATTATTATTTCTCTTTGAGCACCAAACCTGAATGAGAATGTTAGTAAACTCTGGATTATCACAACAAAAATTAAAAAGTGATTTTACCCAAGTCAATAGCAGCTTCAATCCCTCATTGAAATAATATGGGACAATGATCAGATAAGATTGGAGAGAGGATATCATAGAAAGCTTTAGGTCAGAGATCAAAGAAAGAAGAATTTGCAAAAATATGATCAAGTTTATAGAAAGTGGGAGGGCCATACTTAGCACAATTTGACCAAGTATAAAACAAGCCATAACTTTGAACTGGAAATAGAGAAGATTGAATTAGCATTTGATTAAGAGGAGCAATCTCCTCGACCACTAGAGGACAACCACCCAATTTCTGATTACTGTTAAGCATACAAATGGAATCACTGCCTATGAGCCAAGGATGATTTGAAGGATTAAGAAGATGAACATTCTCAAGAAAACTAAGACGAAGAGCAAGAGAGTTATGAGCATAAATGTAACGAAAAGGAATTTCGCTCGATCCTAATCGATCGCTAAACCGACCAAGACCGTTCGAAACCCCTGATTGTTTTGAGAACACGACAAATTGAAATGCAAACAGAAGAACAGTTCATTGCTAATTACAATAATTCCATCAGAATACAAGAATATACAGAGTATAAATCAATATTACACATTCACTAAATATCAGAGATTACAATACATTACATAGCAGCGGAAAATAATACAATACACAATTGAAAGAGATATACGGATACAGAGCTTTCCGGATATCATTCCAGCTATAAACCAGGTTCCTGTGAATATAAATCTGCAAAACCAAAACTACTAGCTGCCCGTGTGGAAAATAGGGGCACCCATAGTTTAGGTTAAAACAATAAACTCCAGGTCAGTCATGCAACTGGTGTGATAACTAAAATAGTTATTAATCTTTATTTTAAAGTTAGGTAAATCAAGGGACCACGCCGTATAACACGGAACGGATTTCCTCTCAAGAACACCAGTGCATAAAACAACAGCACAATGCTAAATAAAGAACAATGAAGCTATTATAAGACCCAGGTCCCATCACACAATGCAACGCAAACCGGAGGATAGGGTTTTTACCTTATAATAGCCAAGAATGCTTGGTATGTGAAATTTCATGTTTTATTATAACTATAAGTGTATAGTGTCAAAACAATTTCAAATCATAAGTATCAATCATAGACGGCATAAGTGCCCCATACCATTATGTCGCCATACTAGGCTCTACAATCAAAAACCGCAAAGTCACGTATTGGAAGTTGGGTTTCCATCTATGAACCGAGGCAAGGGATCGTCCTCACCGGCTTCGAGACTCTCTTGCCCGAGCCTTAGGGTCAGAGCGCATCGACCCTTGGATCGGTCCACCGATGTGGATTATTATGCCTGAACACTACGTTTCCCCGCCCTTTGGGGCGTAAATGAGCCATATGACTCCATCGGCTCCACACAGTAACCGATATATCCGAGGCGCCTCGCAACCGCAACAACCACACAGGTGAAAATAATATAAATGTCAAGGCTTGTAGGTCACTGATACCACCCAAGCTAGAAGAAAACACATGTCCTCTTTGAGGTCCTCTCCCATTTTTGGTTCACAACCGGGGTGTGAGGCTCGCAAATCAACGCTACACAGAGCTATGCCACACAGGCCGTGCTTTGATCATCAACCACTAGACTCTACTTTTCAATAGAAGCCTTGATAATATTGCCACTTAGGCATGCCACACAGGCAGTTCACGCCATGCTTTTGATATCCATCAATATATAACCTCTGAGCTCGTACGTCTCAGAGAAGGGCGTTAAGAAAGAGAATAAATTCTCCGCCGCCAAACAGATATATATTTAATAGAAATCAATCACACAGAATAAAATCCAATGTCAGACACAGAGCCTATTTACAAGTTCGTTCTGGGTCTGAACGAAATCGGAGGCACCTTGTACCTCGCATATCCATCGATCTCCAAGTATGTCTGGACGATCACCAACTGATTCCCTCCTCTTGGGTGTACAACCCAATCAAGATCATCGGTAATCAACCAAACGATGTGAAGACCTCTGGTCTTCGACCACCGTCTTCATCCTCGACACCACGTCGAATCAGTTATTCAGAATGGGATAAACCAGCTCTTTCTGAATAACTCGCGTATATAATAAACAAGTGTTACACAAACACAACATATGCCTCATTCCAATTCAGAATATTCCTTTATTCAAATATTCTTATACTTTGGGAAAGGTTCCCATTAATTTTATCAAAGATAAATTCTTTAAATTTATTCTTTAATCTTCCTTTGAATATCAATTCAAACCAAATTATGGTTTATCCACGCGAGTCGGGATTAACGAACCTTACCGAAGTAATCATTTATTTTATTTCCCAATCCCAACCTATTTATACCATGAAGTGAAACTAGTCTATTTCATATCTAACACCACGGTGTTATCGGTAAATTTAATTACCATTTCACGTTCAAATCTAATTAAAGATTTAACTACCGCCTGGAGCAAAACAGGTGATACCCCATTCTCGATCACTTCAATCTAATTAAAGATTCAATAAAACTCCACTTAGTTTTAATCTTCCCAAAAATCAATACCTGTTTTTAACTGGGTTAAAGAGCCAACGTCACTTAAAACACGGTTCACTATAAACCCAAAATCACATTCTAATTCAATTCCAATTAAACATTAATTAATTGGTACACTTCATTAAATCTAAATAAAAGGATTTAATCTTTTTCTCAACTGGGTTTAAGAACAATGTTAATGAAGACACCATTCATGACAAACCCAAATCCCATTTGACATTAAATACAAGGCTCTGAATAGAAAATATATCGGCTTATATTCAATAACAAATTCTACAACCAACAAATATCGTATTGGAAATAACGATATAAATATATCTTTCAAATTTTCATAACAATATCTGTATAATCACGAAATCCAACATCGAAATATTCCAAAGACAATTTCGATTCAAATCCATTCCAATTCAGTTGTTGGAAATTCTGGTTACTTTTAAAACCCTTTCAAGTTCACTTTATTTAAATTAAAAATAAGTGGATTCTAATTCTAGTTCAAAACTAGTTCATTTCGATAAAAATCTATTTTTATCTTTTCAAATATGGAAATTTTCATCCCAATTCTTCACAAATCATTTCTTATGACTTTACACAAATTATTACTATTTTTAATAATTTTATCAAGGCCCGTGCAGTTGATTTCCATCAACGGCCATCGAACTGCACTTACAGCGACCTTTTCCAAATTTGATTTGGACATAATTCCAAATCCAACCGTTAGATTTCAAATCACTGATATTCATTAGAAATCTCTTTTCGATACGAACCCAACGGTTCCGGTTTTAGGAGAATCCGACGGTCGGATCTCCCGTAACATCCATTCGAAGTCAACGGTCGAAATTCGCGAACTAGCGCAGCGCGACGCGTTCTATTCAGGCCATTATATATAATATATATATATATATGTTATATATATTTCGTCGATTTCCTTTTAAAACGTATTTTATAAATCGTTTTAAATTCATTTTCGAAACGATTTCAACTTCATATTTAATTTCGAATCAAAATTGAATATTCCATATCATTAATCTATAAATGATAATATTTTCAAAACATTATATTTTGAAATCACTTCTTTTTCTATATTCATTTTAAAAATGAATCGATATAAATATCGTTCGCGTCAAAATGGCGCATATCTAACCAACACGGCTTTATATATTTCAATAACTTTGTTATTCTATTCAACAAATGAATATTTATTTTTCTATTCAACACATGAATATATATTTCTATTCAATACATGAATTTACATTTCTATTCAACACATGAATTTATATTTCTATTCAACACATGAATTTACATTTCTATTCAACACATGCATTTACATTTCTATTCAACACATGAATTCACATTTCTATTCAACACATGAATTTACATTTCTATTCAACACATGAATTTACATTTCTTTTCAACACATGAATTTATATTTCTATTCAACACATGAATTTATATTTCTACTCAACACATGAATTTACATTTATTTTTTCCAAATTGGAATAAGGCCCAATCAATTACCATATAATGTTAATTATATGGATTTTCTACAACACATGTGTATAATAGCAACGATAAATAATCAACCATCAAATCAACCATCATCCAGAGTGCACCACGCAACTG
This sequence comes from Allium sativum, assembly GCA_030737875.1. Lineage (NCBI taxonomy): Eukaryota > Viridiplantae > Streptophyta > Magnoliopsida > Asparagales > Amaryllidaceae > Allium > Allium sativum. Next base: position 283,574,082 of record CM060915.1, read on the forward strand.
CATAAGCATTAAATATAAATAATTAACGCTTACACAGCCTGTCAACCCATCGGTTGACATACAACTAAACAATCGGGATTAGTGTACATCAAATATCATCCCAACACCCGTGTGGGGTTTCAAATCAACAAACACAGATTTTATTTGTGCAGTTGGGCGATGAGTAAAATTTATCGTCCCAATCAATATCAGTCAAATCGGTGTATATAAACAAATCGTCCGATTTGTTTATAAATATTTATTTTATATACACATTAAAAATTATATTTTTAACTATAAAATATTTATTCAATCCACTTCACACAATCAAATTTCACAATACAGCAATCAATCAAACAAACAAGTCATCCATGGTCTGTGGATGATGGGTGTCGGGTGCTACTAGGCACCGTCTGCATCCTAGTATATATTTCAACTAGAAAATAAGTTAAAAGTGAGGAGTTCTCACCGATTAGCTAAACCAAACGCCACGGCTCTTCATATGTAGCAAAACTTCGTCGTGCTCACCTTTTGTCAATTTCATTGTCCGTAGCCACTACTATATAGATAAAAATTATATTTTTATCCCGCCACTATATAGATAAAAATTATACTTTTTCATCAATGAAAATCGTACCGTTTTTACTTCAAAAATCTAATATTTTCTATTATAAAAATTCGATCTTTTAACATAGAAAAATTCAATCTTTTAACATAGAAAAATTTGATCCCTTAATATAGAAAAATTCGATCTTTTAACATAGAAAAATTCGATCTTTCTACCATAACCAAATATGAAAATTTCAGATTTTATTTCATATAAAAACCATATTTTTAAATAAATAAATAAATAAATAAATAGAGGTAAACACTCATGTTTTTCAGCAAAGAGGGGGCTGCGGGTTCAGAGATGGTGGGCCTTGGAGGTTGCAGTGGAGGTAGGGGGTACGGGGTGGCACACGGCGGCGGATTGGGTCGGCTTTAGGGCTAGGGTTCGCTGGAGCGACTGGGTTTGGGATTGTGGGGCTCGCGCGAGAGGCTGACATGGTGCACGAGTCGAGGGGGGAGATGGCTGCGGCGGTGGCGCCTCACCTGGCAGCGACGGTGGTGGAGCGGCGCTCCGCTCCCTTCTCCTTTCTTTCTCTTTTTTTCCCTTATCGATTTTGGTTTGAACGACAAAGGGGGGCCTGAGAGTATAGAGGAAGAGAGAGGTTTTTTTTCTATTTATTTAATTATTTGATTTCAAAAAGCAACTGTAACACCCCACATCCGTTAAGGTCAGTCACAAAGGGAATGCCTTAACTTCGGTGGAGAGTTATAGGTAAAAGATACAAATAAATTACAAGACAGAAAAAATTTAAAACAGCGGAAAATAGAACTTAACTTTATTGATAAAATAGTTTGTACAACAATTATTTTCCAATGCCAGGATATCTGTCTTACAAAATAAAGAAGCATAAAAATACATTTATATTCCCAAATGTAGCGTGAGCCAACCATAGCAATGGAAAAGAGAATCCAAGCAAAACTTCGACTAACCTTCAACTTAGAAGAAAACTGGGCTAAGTAGTTATATTTCCTCCCTGCGAACTTGGGGGGGGGGGGAGGGGAAACGGAAGACAAGAAAGCGAAAGAAAACAGAGTCAGAGATAAAGTCTGGTAAGTTCAGTAACTTTCAACATGCGAACAGGTAAAAGCAACATGGCATAAATTAACTGTATACAAGAGTACACCATGATGACGGGAATCATAATGTTAGCACAAGATATGATAAGGTGGGATAAACTGGATGCACTTCTATACGTTCTCTGCTTCGCCACTACCTTGTTATTCTAACTTTTATATCCCTACACCACCTGACTAGTAATCTGTATAAACTGACAAGAACAGATACGTGATCCTAATTCCCACATTTTTTGTTTGTCTCAAGTGTACATTTGTCATTTATTACCTAGGTCTAACCTAGGGTTTTTTCTATTGAGTGCTTCCTAGATTTAACTAGGATTTACACGACTAATCTAATGCTTCTCGGATTTTAGGGTTTACGCGACCTAGTTCCAACTAGGGATTATGCTACCTATCGAACGACGCCCCTACTCGAGGACACAATACCTAGGGCGGTATATGTTCCTAGACTTTCCCCACGTATGTGTCATGGATCGTTATTGCTGTCTAGATGCTCATGTCCTCTATATGTGCGACCCGAGTCTCGTGGCAGGGCAAATCAAGAAACACGGAACTCGGTCGGGAGATTTCAGATATCTGCCGATGCAGATGCTAAGGTCTGTTTTTCCAGTGGCTATGGTCCCAACTGACCCCTCCCTCAACTAATGAAAGGCACACCTTGAAAAATTAGAACTATACGCAGGCCCTCTATGCCCCACTAACCTATTGCCATCCGCACCCATAACTAGATAGCAAGTATATGGTCTGTTGGAGTTCTCCACCTTTCCGCTTCACGTATCTCGATTGACTCAAGATGGTAGGTAGATGACGAGTCGCTATCACAGGGCAACTGGTCCCACCGAATCACGCTGGTCCATCCTAGTCTTTAGGTTTCCCTATATTGCAACCAAGGCATACCCTTGGTTCTTCTAACGCAGACCTTAAACTCTGTGAGCCCAGTCGGATCATCTGCAGCCTCACAGAGGGATACCAAGAGTACCCTCATGTCCCCTTGAAGCCGCGTGCTTCATCCCCCAGTTCGTTGGAGCCTTCTTTAAGATCAGATGGACGTTCGCTCCTTCTCGTATCGTACAAAGGTTTACTACTTAGTTCCCTTAACTAAGGTTTACTACTTAGTCCCCGAACTGTCGTTTTCTTAACTAAGGTTTACAACTTAGTCCTTTTAACTAAGGTTTACTACTTAGTTCTCGTCAAGTTGGATTGGTTAAGTATCATTAGTCAATTCAAGTTATCTTAACCCATTCATTTGTCAAGATAAACTGATTAAGTGTTATCAGTAGTTCATGTTGACTTAACCCTACCACAAATCAATTTATATTGGTTAAGTATTTCTTATTACTTAATCCCACCCCTTCACCTTGTATTGGCTAAGTGTTCCCTTTTACTTAACCCTGCCCTTTCTGTTTAGCTAACATGCTAAAGCCGTTAAGTGTTATCTTTGTTAACTTAACCCTAACATCTGTTTAATTCACATGTTCTAATGGTTAAGTATTGTCCCACCTGTTTTAACTTAACCTTTTTCATTCGGCACACCACGATGGCTAAGTGTTCTAAGTTTACTTTACTCCACCTTCTAGTCTAGTAAACATGTTAAATTGGCTAAGTGTATTTTACTTAACCTCACCCACTTGTCTAGCTTAATTGTTTCTTAGCTTTAAATTATTCATCTAAAGCACCAACCACTCACATTAGACAGATATTGTTGTAGTCACTGGATGTGCCTGTCGGTTCCGGGCAGATTTACACCGCAACTCAGTCTAACCTCGGGTCCTTTTTGGGCTCAATGCTCTAACCACCTACATTAGATAGGTGTTGTTGCAGCTGCTGGATTTGCCGGGCGGTTCCGGGCAGTCTTATACCGTAACTCAATCTAACCTCGGGTTAGGCATATTCGTATTTTCTACAATGTACATATTTCTCATTTAGGACAAATTCTTCTTGTAAATTATTACTAATTTACTTATGCCATAATTACTCTTTTATTGTACATTGTCAACATTTATTATTATGGCCCACTTTCCCTCTAAACCATGTTTATAATATTATACCAAATTAAGTGTCACTAACCATGGTTATGCTAAACATGACAATTACATGAAATTTCAAGTTATTAATCAAAATAGGCTATAACCTACCTTCCCAAACTTGCTATAACAGTTATGCCCAAAATCACCATGCCACATATTTGGTGTTCCAATTAAGTTGTTAAGCCTATTCTAGACTTAATGTTCTTATTTACATTTTTTGCCCAACTTAGATTAAATATCCAATTTTCAATTCATGTTAGGACTAGATTTAATATTCTAGTTTAAAATTTATGCCAAAGCTAGACTCACATGCCAACTACATGGTTTTCGGCCAATTAACAATTTACCATTATACGCCCAAGTCCAATATGCATGTAACATTTACTATTATAGCCAATTCATATTTATATCAACATATTTATTATGCCAAATTATATAAATTAAGCTACGCCCAAATTCACCCGCCGTAGTCATACGTATAATATGATTTCACAAGATTCTAAGTACTTATGAAATGAAACTAGCAAAAGGATCAGGGGATAAGCACGAGAATTTGACATAAAAGAAGGCATGCGAAAGCGAACCAATTAAAAAGATAATGGTTCCAATAAGTTTGATGTACATAACAGAGAACAGGAATAAACTAGAAAAGCTTCATCATAAATATAAGATCAACATAATTTAGGGAATAGGCATAGGTGATTTGGTCCAACATGATGACAGTTCGGTGTACAACATGATTTGTAACCATAGTGTCATGGGCATACGCAACTAACCATACTAGTCAAAGGCAATTAACCACAATAGTCCTAGGCAATTAGACACAAAATAGTCCTAGGAAATTAACCACAATAGTCATAGTCATGGTTTCATAGTTATGAATCATGGGTGATTAAACACAATAGTCATGGATAATAGTCTTATAATCATAGGCGGTAATCTCATAGTCATGAGTCTTAGGTGATTAGCCACAATTATCCTTTTCATAGTCATAGGCAATAGTTTTATGTTCACATTCTTAGGCATAGGCATAGTCTTATGTTCACAGTCATAGGCATAGGCATAGTCTCATGTTCACAGTCATAGGCATAGGCTATTAACAATAGTTTCAACGTCATAATCGAGAATCAGATCCAGAGGCATATACAAGCATCGATTCAAACGAAAGGATTAGGCATATTCTTATATTCATTAAATTACATGCCACAAATAGTTCTAGACGTTCAAATCTAAAAAGTAACTGACTTACATTGATCGGAGAAAGGATAATCAAATAGCGTTGAGATGATTTTTCTAGGATTTGCACAACGTTGCCCGAAGCCGCTGAACTAGCCTTTGATCCTTTTCTTAAAGCTCTAATCCTGATTTGAATCTCCAATTTGCAACTCCAAGCCGTAGTCTTCAAGAAATAGTTTTCATGTTTTATTATAATTTATTTATTTCAATTATTCCAGAGGCGGCATAAGGAGAGAATGAAATGTTGTAAAGAGAATGAGGCTAGAGGCTGTTTATATAGGATTAGGCGGACGAATCTAGACAGAAAACGTGACCAGAAACATCAGAATGAACCCAGGCTCAGAACTGGGTTCTGGCACCAGGTCGACCCCCAGGTCGACCATAGGGTCGACCTGGTCCCTGGGAGGTCGACCATAGTGTCGACTCCCAGGTCGACCTGGTTCTAGGCGGGAAAATTCCCGCCCAGTCTGCGCTAACGTTTGAATTCGAATTTCAAATTCGAATTTCGAGATGTTTTCGATTCTGAAAATCTCTGAAACTTCGGAGGGTCATATCTCCCTCATACAGACTCTGTTTTTCGAAAACTCGGACTTGTTTCCAAGCAGAATTTCGAGACGAACGAAATGGCACAACCCGTTTCCCTTGATTCTTACTATATAATTTAATTCTGCCTTGATTTATGGTTTTAACATGTTATAAAAATACGGGGTGTTACATTCTCTCCCCCCTAAAAGAATTTCGTCCCCGAAATCTTCAAGTTAGGAAGAATGTATCCTACCATCCAATCACCCATCTACTCAACCATTCAATCACAGGAATTCATTGTCCTTAAAAAAAATTCTAATGCTTTCATGTTCATATGCATAGTGTGTGTATATGTCTTTATCTAATGCAAAATCAGGCGGTCTACTGATTCAGTTGACCTCCTTAATGCAAATTATGTCAGTGCCATGCGTCCAATCATGTATGCAAGCATCCCTAGTTATGTAAATACTACATGTGTGCATAGCCATTCATCCATATGCAATATCCATATGATAACATATCCAGTTAAATCCGTTAAGCAAATACATATATGCTAATGCAATATGAAAGTGACTGAGTCGTTCTAGCGCCTATGGTGTGTATATGCATCCATGAGCAACCATTTGCAACCATCAATCATAACATGTTTCAAATACATGTTTACCTCCATTGGCTTCTACCTAAGGATCAATGATACACCCTAGAGGATATACCTTAAAAGCTAGGAGGTATGCATAAAATTCCTAGAAAAGGAGATCAAGGATGTACCCTTAAGAAAAAGGGTATGATGAGTATATCCAGTCTTCAGTCTTCTAAGTCGCATCTTCTTGGGCTTCACTTATTCTGTCCCTTATCTAAATAATTCTTCACGACTGCGAAGCTTCTTCATCTTCATTTCCAAAACTGTCGTTGATCGGATACTGGTTTTTATTGTCAACTGGCTACATGCGGGAGTCTATCCCGCGTTTTAGGGGTAAACTCCTAACCTAATCAAAAACATCTGCGTACTCATGGACTATCCTAACTGATTACAAATCGTCGGTAAATGCATTGAGCGATTCTAGCTAGCTAAGCCTAACTGGTTCTTTACACGGAATCTCGAGGGTATTTCCAAGGCAAGTCAAAAGTCTAACTACCCTCCTTTCAGAATTACTAGCCAGCCAACCCATGCCTAGAATTAACTCATATCCCATGGAACCAAAAACATAAGCATTACACTTATACTCAACACTTAATATAGTTATTCTCAAATCCTTACAAACCAAAGGTAAATGGGCAGAACCACCAATTGGATTTGAGACACTAACGGGATCTTCTACTATACAAGTACTAAGGTGCAGAGACTCAACTATGGAAGTAGATATGAACAAATGCGAAGTGCTAAGATCAAAAGAGTATTAATTAGTTGATCAAAACGAAAAGCTAAGCTTTTCCAACAGAGACTTTTACTATCCCTTTCAGGTATTCTGGATGTGAAAGCATGCACTCGCCCTTCTGAAAATCATGTCCCTCGTCCTTGCCCTTGTCTTTAATTATATGTCCTATCATACCATGGAAAATATACTTCCTCTCGTCTTAGGTTTTATAATTCCTTCTTTCTTCATGAGTCGAGTTTATGTCCATGAATTTCTCATTCTTACATTGAGCTCCCTAGCCAACCCCCTCATCCTCATCTTTACCATCCCTGTGTATCATATTGACAAGTTTCCCAAAAGCTGCCTCCATCGCATGGAAAACCCTCCAAAACTAGCTGCAGGTGAAACTACTATGGCTATAGATGGGATTCGGGCAATGCTTCGCCCTTCTATAGGTATCGTAGTCTGATCAAGCCTATGGAATTGTGCCGCGATGAGGCTACCTCCCAGAAAGCCAGGAGCCCCGAAGACTCCAGAAAGAAGGGGACAAGAATTCCAACAGAGGATCAGAAGATAGTGCAAATGGCTTTTGGGGAATATGATTTTAAAACAAAACTTTTCTTTTGAAAAATGCTTCTTTTAAAATCATTGAAAGTAATTTTTCAAATCTTTTATCTGGTCCGGTAACCTTCAGCTCTGATACCACGTGTAACACCCCACATCCGTTAAGGTCACTCACAAAGGGAATGCCTTAACTTCGGTGGAGAGTTATAGGTAAAAGATACAGATAAATTACAAGACAGACAAAATTTAAAACAGCGGAAAATAGAACTTTACTTTATTGATAAAATAGTTTGTACAACAATTATTTTCCAATGCCGGGATATCTGTCTTACAAAATAAAGAAGCATAAAAATACATTTATATTCCCCAATGTAGCATGAGCCAGGCATAGCAATGGAAAAGAGAATCCAATCAAAACTTCGACTAACCTTCAGCATAGAAAAAAACTGGGCTAAGTAGTAATATTTCCTACCTACGAACCTGGGGGGGGGGAGAACCGAAGACAAGAAAGCGAAAGAAAACAGAGTCAGACATAAAGTCTGGTAAGTTCAGTAACATTCAGCATGTGAACTGGTAAAAGCAACATGGTATGAATTAACTGTATACAAGACTACACCATGATGACGGGAATCATAAGGTTAGTACAAGATATGATAAGATGAGATAAACTGGATGCACTTCTATACGTTTTCTGCTTCGCCACTACCTTGTTATTCTAACTTTTATATCCCTGCACCACCTGACTAGTAATCCGTATAAACTGACAAGAACAGATACGTGATCACAATTCCCACAATTTTTGTTTGTCTCAAGTGTACATTTGTCATTTATTACCTAGGTCTAACCTAGGGTTTTTCTATCGAGTGCTTCCTAGATTTAACCAGGATTTACGCGACTTATCTAATGCTTCTCGGATTTTAGGGTTTACGCGACCTAGTTCCAACTAGGGATTATGCTACCTATCGAACGACGCCCCTACTCTAGGACACAATATCTAGGGCGGTATATGTTCCTAGACTTTCCCCATGTATGTGTTGTGGATCATTATTGCTGTCTAGATGCACATGTCCTCTATATGTGCGACCCGAGTCTCGTTGCAGGGCAAATCAAGAAAAACGGAACTCGGTCGGGAGCTTTCAGATATCTGTCGATGCAGATGCTAAGGTCTATTTTTCCAGTGGCTATGGTCCCACCTGACCCCTCCCTCAACTAATGAAAGGCACACCTTGAAAAATGAGAACTATACGCAGGCCCTCTATGCCCCCACTAACCTATGGCCATCCGCACCCATAACTAGATAGCAATTATATGGTCTGTTGGAGTTCTCTGCCTTTCTGCTTCACGTATCTCGATGACTCAAGATGGTTGGTAGACGACGAGTCGCTTTCACAGGGCTATTGGTCTCGCCGAATCACGCTGGTCCATCCTAGTCTTTAGGTTGCCCTATATTGCAACCAAGGCATACCCTTGGTTCTTCTAACGCAGACCTTAACCTCTGTGAGCCCAGGCGGATCATCTGCAGCCTCACAGAGGGATACCAAGAGTACCCTCACGTCCCCTTGAAGCCGCGTGCTTCGTCCCCCTGTTCGTTGGAGCCTTCTTTAAGATCAGATGGACGTTCGCTCCCTCTCAAGTCGTACTAAGGTTTACTACTTAGTTCCCTTAACTAAGGTTTACTACTTAGTCCCCGAACTGTCGTTTTCTTAACTAAGGTTTACAACTTAGTCCTTTTAACTAAGGTTTACTACTTAGTTCTCTTTCTCGTCAAGTTGGATTTGTTAAGTGTCATTAGTCAATTCAAGTTATCTTAACCCATTCATTTGTCATGATAAACTGATTAAGTGTTATCAGTAGTTCATGTTGACTTAACCCTACCACAAATCAATTTATATTGGTTAAGTATTTCTAATTACTTAACCCCACCCCTTCACCTTGTATTAGCTAAGTGTTCCCATTTACTTAACCCTGCCCTTTCTGTTTAGCTAACATGCAAAAGCGGTTAAGTGTTCTCTTAGTTAACTTAACCCTAACATCTGTTTAATTCACATGTTCTAATGGTTAAGTATTGTCCCTCCCTGTTTTAACTTAACCTTGTTCATTCGGCACACCACGATGGCTAATGTTCTAAGTTTACTTAACTCCACCTTCTAGTCTAGTAAACATGTTAAATTGGCTAAGTGTATTTTACTTAACCTCACCCACTTGTCTAGCTTATTTGTTTCTTAGCTTTAAATTATTCATCTAAAGCACCAACTACTCACATTAGACAGATATTGTTGCGGTCACTGGATGTGTCGGTCGGTTCCGGGCAGATTTACACCACAACTCAGTCTAACCTCGGGTCATTTTTGCGCTCAATGCTCTAACCACCCACATTTGATAGGTGTTGTTACGGCTGCTGGATTTGCCGAGCGGTTCCGGGCAGTCTTATACTGTAACTCAATCTAACCTCAGGTTAGGCATATTCGTATTTTATACAATGTACAAATTTCTCATTTAGGACAAATTCTTCTTGTAAATTATTACTAATTTACTTATGCCATAATTACTCTTTTATTGTACATTGTCAACATTTATTATTATAGCCCACTTTCCCTCTAAACCATGTTTATAAGATTATACCAAATTAAGTGTCACTAACCATGGTTATAAACATGACAATTACACGAAATTTCAAGTTATTAATCAGAATAGGCTATAACCTACCTTCCCAAACTTGCTATAACAGTTATGCTCAAAATCACTATGCAACATATTAGGTGTTCCAATTAAGTTGTTAAGCCTATTCTAGGCTTAATGTTCTTATTTACATTTTTGGCCCAACTTAGATTAAATATCCAATTTTCAATTCATGTCAGGACTAGATTTAATATTCTAGTTTACAATTTATGCCAAAACTAGACTCACATGACAACTACATGGTTTGCATCCAATTAACAATTTACCATTATACGCCCATGTCCAATATGCATGTAACATTTACTATTATAGCCAATTCATATTTATATCAACATATTTATTATGCCAAATTATATAAATTAAGCTACGCCCAAATTCCTCCGCCGTAGTCATACGTATAATATGATTTCCCAAGTTTCTAAGTACTTATGAAATGAAACTAGCAAAAGGATCAGGGGATAAGCTCGAGAATTTGACATAAAAGAATAGGCATGCGAAAGCGAACCAATTAAAAAGATAATGGTTCCAATAAGTTTGATGTACATAACAGCGAATAGGAATAAACTAGACAAGCTTTATCATAAATATAAGATCAACATAATTTAGGGAATAGGCATTGGTGATTCGGTCCAACATGATGCCAGTTCGTTGTACAACATGATTTGTAACCATAGTGTCATGGGCATACGCAACTAACCATACTAGTCAAAGGCAATTAACTACAATAGTCCTAGGCAATTAGCCACAAAATAGTCCTAGGCAATTAACCACAATAGTCATAGTCATGGTTTCATAGTTATGAATCATGGGCGATTAAACACAATAGTCATGGATAATAGTCTTATAATCATAGGCAGTAATCTCATAGTCATGAGTCATAGGTGATTAGCCACAATTATCCTTGTCATAGTCATAGGCAATAGTTTTATATTCACGGTCTTAGGTGTAGGCATAGTCTTATGTTCACAGTCATAGGCATAGGCATAGTCTCATGTTCACAGTCATAGGCATAGGCTATTAACTATAGTTTCAACGTCATAATCGAGAATCAGATCTAAAGGCATATACAAGCATTGATTCAAACGAAAGGATTAGGAATATTCTTATATTCATTCAATTACATGCCACAAATAGTTCTAGACGTTCAAATCTAAAAAGTAACCGACTTACATTGATCGGAGAAAGGATAATCAAATAGCCTTGAGATGATTTTGCTAGGATTTGCACAACGTTGCCCGAAGCCGCTAAACTAGCCTTTGATCCTTTTCTTAAATCTCTAATCCTGATTTGAATCTCCAATTTGCAGCTCCTAGCCGTAGTCTTCAAGAAATAGTTTTCATGTTTTATTTTAATTTATATATTTCAATTATTCCAGAGGCAGCATAAGGAGAGAATGAAATGGTGTAAAGAGAATGAGGCTAGGAGGCTATTTATATAGGATTAGGCAGACGAATCTAGACAGAAAACGTGACCAGAAACATCAGAATGAACCCAGGCTCAGAACTGGGTTCTGGCACCAGGTCGACCCCCAGGTCGACCATAGGGTCGACCTGGTCCCTGGGAGGTCGACCATAGTGTCGACCCCCAGGTCGACCTGGTCCTAGGCGGGAAAATTCCCACCCAGTCTGCGCTGGCGTTTGAATTCGAATTTTGAATTCGAATTTCGAGCAGTTTTCGATTTTGAAAATCTCTGAAACTTCGGAGGGTCATATCTCCCTCATACGGACTCCGCTTTTCGAAAACTCGGACTCTTTTCCAAGCATAATTTAGAGACGAATGTAATGGCGCAACCCGTTTCCCTTAATTCTTACTATATAATTTAATTCTGCCTTGATTTATGGTTTTAACATGTTATAAAAATAAGGGGTGTTACAGCAACTTTTAATTTCGACCTCGAAAACGAACACACCGACTGTCGTCCATAGCTAATTACCCCCATTACGAACACAATGGGATGTGTATCGTAAGCTGATTTGATCGTTTCGATCAGTTTTCGTCAAAATCAATATATAAATCTATATATTGAATTTGAACGCGCATTTCAATTTACCGGGGCCACATACGGACTCCAAAAATTCCCGAAAAATATTCTCTAGCTTCGTATTGATGATACGGTCCTAAAAAAACTAATTTCATCGAATTCTATGACCGTTTGAAAAATGGCCATTTTCCAGTCGATTAAAATCAACTAAAACTGGTCAAACGTGTTTTACTTTGCCACGCTCACATTTTGATTCGAAAAATTATGATTTTGAAACCTAGCAATAACTTGACATCACGGATCCAACAAAAGTGGTTTCGTCGAAAACCGAGGTCGTTTGCAAAATTTCCATTTTTAAGGGCTAGAATTCCATAGCGACTATTCTGATTTTTCAACTGGACGTAACTTTTTATTCCCGCTATGAAATTTCAATTTTTCAGATTCGTTGGAAAGATATTCTCAATTAGGTTCAAATATTTTTGGTTTCACTAAAATTCGGTTTATTTTGAATCCTGTACATTCATTTGAACTTTGAAATCGAATTTTCAAACTACCGCGCCTTTTTCAATTCCTTTTAAAATTATAAATAAATATTTATATTCTAACGACAATCTATTTAAAAATACATACTTTCTATTTCTATTCAAAATAAATTTCTCGTCGTTATAATTTAAAATAATTCATTTTAAATATTCAAAATTCGCTAAAATTGCCAAAATAAAAATTTTAAATTGGCTTGGATTTCCGGGTTATTACATTCTCCCCCACTTAAAAATTTTCGTCCCCGAAAAGAACGAAGCCAAAAGTTGTTTAACTAATCAACTCAACTTTCTTTATTTTCATTACGGCTTAAGTTCTTCAACTTGTTAGTTTCTAAGAACTTTTCAAATTTTTCAAAAATTTGGCTAACATCCTAAATTTTCGAAAAATTTCGCCATAACCTCCCCTGCACCGGGAGCTTCAGGATATTTCAAATAGCCTCCCATGGCCCTCACCAATCCAAAAAGAAACAACCAAGCGGCTGGCCAATCGGCTCATGAAATCATCAAAAACCCAAGAAATACAATAAACATGTACCTATTTGTCGGGAAAACAATTTTATTCCTCTTCTCTAGCCTCCTTGCTATGACCTGTTCAATGTATACACATGTATATGCATGCAATTCCAAACAAATTTCAATACAATCCACTATTGGGTTCAATTTGGCTAAAGGTTCAACATTTAAATTAATCAACCAATAATCAAACAACACAACCAGCAATCAATTAGTTGATTATCTTTTCAATCACATAACTTTAATACATAGTCCAAAAATCAGATTTTTGATGCCAAATCACAACAATAAGCCCTATCTAATTTTGGTTCTCACACCAGTCAATTGGAAATTTTTAGAAATCCCACTTTCGTCACTCGAAAATGAATACTGATGATGACTAGCCAATCATTAGAATCATCTCCGGGCGACTAGAGCGTGATTCTATATCTACATAGTATATTAAAACTCCAAATACACGCGGATCAGACGTACACGCAAAATCTATATATACTAGATTGTCCAAATTCAATATATAATAAATAATCAAATACAAATAATTGATTTAAATTTTCAAAACAAAACTTGTTTTCAATTTTATTTTTCAAAACAACACTCTTTACACTCGTTCTAGGATACTATTGATCCTAACTCTAACTAGTCATTCCTGTTGGATATTACTAATCCAGTTTCTGATGAATTCATTCGTATGGTTCTAATGTGCCTTGTTCTCGAGCTTTGTAAACTAAAGCTCTGATACCAACTGTAACGAAAAGGAATTTCGCTCGATCCGAATCGACCGCTAAACCGACCAAGACCGTTCGAAACTCCTGATTGTTTTGAGAACATGACAAATTGGAACGCAAACAGAAGAACAGTTCATTGCTAATTACAACAATTCCATCAGAATAAAAGAATATACAGAGTATAAATCAATATTACACATTCACTAAATATTAGAGATTACAATACATTACATAGCAGCGGAAAAAATACAATACACAACTGAAAGAGATACGGATACAGAGCTTTCTGGATATCATTCCAGCTGTAAAGCAGGTTCCTGTGAATATAAAACTGCAAAACCAAAACTATTAGCTGTCCGTGTGGAAAATAGGGGTACCCAGAGTTTAGGTTAAAACAATAAACTCCAGGTCAGTCATGTTTCTGGTGTGACAGCTAAAACAGTTATTAATCTTTATTTTAAAGTTAGTAAATCAAGGGACCACGCCGTATAACATAGAACGGGTTTCCTCCCAAGAACACTAGTGCATAAAACAACGGCGCAATGCTAAATAAAGAACAATGAAGCTATTATAAGACCCAGGTCCCATCACACAATGCAACGCAAACCGGAGGATAGGGTTTTTACCTTATAATAGCCAAGAATGTTGTATATAACGGTGTTGTATACACAATTATATGATTTTTGTTTGATGATAACAACCAAATATATTTCTATTAAATGTGTTTGGTACTGTACTGTTATATATATACATCACAGCAATGAATATAATATTTATATTTAAATAAAATACGACTAAACAGAAATTCAAATATTAACACAGTATTTTATTTAAATAGAATATTTTATTTCAATATTCAAACAGTACAACTATTTGTAACTCCACTATTTATACATTCACAGAATATTTGTACTTGTATATAAACAGAATAAAATAGACAAGTTCGTTTGACAACAATAAAATGATATTTTATTTCAATCAAACTTGTTTATTACAGACATCAGTACATTTCATATATACACAGCTCCTCACTGCAACACTCATACATTCATTCAGTTTACATTTCAGTATACAGACTTTTATACATTCTTTTTACATACGCTGCTTTATCTTCTGTCTTGTATCTTCAGTCTTCTGTCAATCTTCACTGTTCACAGTCAGTCCAGTCATCACCTCTTTACCTGTCGCATAAAACAGAAACACACAGTACACTGCAATAGAATTTATACTGAATATACATGCAAATATAAATTTTAATTTTAAAATTTTGTTTGCCTCAGTTTTCTGGTGTGTTTCTCATCATTTTTCATGACTTGATCTGATAAATCTGTGTCTAGACAGACAATTTGTATATGTACAGGGACAGGAAATTTTTTTTCTGATGGCTGCAAATACACACGTGTATAAATACGCGTGTGCACTGCCTCGCCAATCAGCGAGCAACTGAGGAGTAGCCACATGGACCTGCTCGACTCAGTGCTCAATCCTCGATGGGAAAATCAAATCAAAGAAGAAAGATAAAAATCAGTTCAGCAATGGTGAAACACAAGTCAAGACAGTATGCAAAATCAAAGCAACATGTTTCAGCATGGACTCATATAAGTGAAGCTTCAAATACAGTGTACATGAAACTGAAATGCATAACCTCGACCAAGTTCCAAAATATGGAAAAGCATGGACAATATACAACAACAAGAAATTGCATGTGAACAAAGTATGGTGCAAGAAGGTTAACACATACAAGTTCATATCATTCGAGCCAATTCAAGTCAGTAACCAAGTGGACAAGTCATAATGAAACAGGAGTATACACAGCCAAGACAAATGACCAACAGCATGTACAAATATAACAATGATAAGTGGTCGAGCCATTACAAGTCAGTTTTTTTAAATCAGCTCAGAACAGTGGTGAATAAAGCAACAACATGAAGCAGCATGTAGGAGTAATAATCAATGTTTCAAGCATGTGTTCATGATTCAGAAATGATCAAGTATGTTATATATGCTGCATTCATGGTCGAGCACAGTGGTAACAAGCAAGTAGTGTGATAATGCACATAGCAGTATGGAGCAAGTGCACAAGTGGACAGCAACAAAACAACAGGCCAAAACAATGAGATTCGAGATCAGCATGTTAAAGTGGTCGAGACAGTAGAGAGACAAGTACAAAAATCTCAAGTTAAGCTATTCACATACAAGATGAAGCACAAGACAAAACAGTGTAAACTTGGCAAAGTCAAGCAAGTATTAAAAATGTTCAAGTGCACACATTGGTTCAGCTAACAGTTTTTTAAGGGCTGAAGAATATTTCAGAATGCAAGTGAAAATAGGAAGCTAAATCATTGCTTGCAAGTAAAAGGATATCGGCTAAAATGTTTCCATTCACTGATAACAATATACTCGAGTAATTCCAGAAATGGTCTAAAGAAATCAGTTTTTTTTTGGCAAGTATTAAACTGGCTCAAGAAACCACTTTCCAAATTTTTGGCAAGAAAATGTTTTGCAGGATTTCAAATTATTTCCTGTTTTATTCAAATCAGTGCCGTGTTTTTAGCTAGTGGTCAAATGGAGAATTTTTTTTGGAAAAAAATCTCTTTTCGTAAAATCTGTTTTTAGCACAGCAATGTTTTTGGGCAAGTATTTATTTTTTTCCACAAATACACAATCAATTTTTGGCAATAATCTATGAAGTTGCTGTTTTTAACAAGTCAGAAATTTTTTTTTCCTTAAAGAGTCAAAATCGATTCTTTCCTGTTTTGATAAATATACTTTCAGAAATTTGTTCAAGGCATGATTAAATCAAGGCAGACGAGTTTGGTAAGTTCCTTTAAACCAAATTCGTTATTCAAGTAGAGAATTTCGAAATCACAAAGGAATTACAAGGCAACGCAAGCAATTTCATTCGAGAATTACAGAACCAAAAGGGCAAAGCAACAAAATCATCTCAAAGCCGTAGTTTACAAATTCAATCAAGGAAGTCAAAAGGGGAAACTCGAAAAATCAGTCAAGCCAGTTAATTGAAATCAGAGAATTTTTCGGGTTGGTAATCCCTATGTATACACCAATACATCACTGGCAAGGATACAGATCGAATCCCACAAAAAATCAGATCGAATCATTTATCAAGAAATCAGAGCTTTTAGGGTTTCAAATTACCCTACAAATTAACACCAAATTCATCATCGGCAGTCAAAGGGAAAAACTAACAAAACATACAGATCGAAGAACTACAATCAATTTGAGAGCAGAAAATTTCAAATCAGAGAAAACTCACATTTTTTCAATCGTTTTCGACCGAACAAATTCCAGATCGAAGTAGCAGAAAGCAACAGAGAAGTCGAGCATCAGAGAACTTCATTTCATCAAGGGATCGATTCGATTTGGGGTGTATTGAAGAAACCCTAGCCAAATCGCCGCCGCCATTTTCTTTCTCCAGAGCAAAAGGAAAAGTGATCGGGCAAATAAACAAATGGGCCGGCCAAGATAAAAAGGGGGGTTTGGGTTTGTTTAAAGGGGATGACCCCTTTAATATAAACTCATTTATTTTTATTTTTTAGGGTTTATATTTTTTGTCTTACATTCTGTTGTTTTATTTAAATTGTGTTGTAAAATCATTTCTGAACAGTTCTAGGTCTGTAAAATCTAGGGGGATTTAGTCAAGGTGTTGACTGTCAGTTTCAGAGTCTGTAAATCTGAGTTACGAGTTACAGGGTTTGTAATTCGGGAAATCTGATCTAGGGGTTTAGGTCAGTCTAGGGATTTGAGCGTAGGGTTAGAATAGGAGCAGGGGTTTGCGAGTGTACATGGTCTTGTATGCGGGAACTGTTCTATCACCTAGTAGAAACCTTAGAAATGCAGCAGTAGGCAGGGTTTTGCCGAAGCTGGGTATATCTGTGTGTGATTTACTTTCTGCATTTCAGTTTCTGCTATTTTCTGTGATCAGTTTATTATTATATATCTCGTTAAGTTTTTAATTCAGTTAAAAACTGTGAAAAACCCTATTCACCCCCCCTCTAGGGTTATTCTAGATCCAACAAGTGGTATCAGAGCAGGTTATTTCACTAACTCTAGAGTCATGGGTCATTCTAGTTGTCAACCGATAGAGAGTCAGTCCAGTTCATCTCCAAATGTTTTTGATGGAACAGATTTTTTAAACTGGAAATCCAAAATGGAATTTTATTTGAAATCTGTTCATATCAAATGTTGGGATGTTATTATCAATGGATTTGATAGTGTAGATATTAATTTCAATACTCGTGCTATGAAAATCATATTTGATTATCTTAATACTGAACAGTTTAACCTTATCTTTCATTGTTTATCTGCACAGGAAATCTGGGACACTCTCAATACGAAGTATGGAAGATTTGACAACCACAGCTCAAAACCCAATAAAGTCAACTCAGATTCAGAGTTCTGTTTAACAGGATTTACAAATGAAACTTCAGATGAATCAGATGATGGAGAATCAACAAATGCTGAAACCGAGAATTTCTCATATGAAGATCTGGTTTACAAGTGTCTTGATTTAACTAAATCTGTTGATAAACTCCAATCTAAAAATAAATCTCTGAAATCTAGGAATTCTGAGTTGATCAGCAAAATTGATGATTTGGAATCACAACTTGAATATGTTAAAAATTCTTCAAATTCTGTTTGCAAAAATTGTTTGAAATTGAAAGCCAATCTTGTTCATCTCAATAAAAGTATCCAAAAGTTTGAAGATGAAATTCTGATCTTAAATGAGAACAAGACTGAGCTGTCAAATTTGAATAATCTTCTGCAAAAGGAATTTGAAAATTTTAAAACAGATATAAATTCCAAATTTGAAATTGCTGAAAAGGAGAATTTGTTGAAATCAAATTTGATTTTAGAAGAACTTGAAAATGAGATTGAAAAATCCAAGAATTTTGAGTCTGAAAAACAAAAACGACTTGAACTTGAAATTTCCGAATCCCAAACCAAGATAAAGTTACTCAATGATGAAAATTTGGTTTTGAAATCTGATTTTGAAAGATGTGAGATCACTAAAAATCGTTGTTCAGATTTATTGAAAGAAAATGGTGATCTTAAAACTGAAATTCAACAACTTGAAACAATCTTGTCTAATTTCTCAAACGGTGAAAAATCTTTGAATATGTTGTTGAAAAACCAATTCTCTGTTCAAAATAAACGTGGACTTGGGTTTGAGAAAAATAATGATTTTGAAAGACGAATTTCGAATGATTTGAAAAATTCTTCAAACAACCTTGAAAAGAACTACGTTGAAAATTTGAACTCTGAAAATTTCAAAGGTTCTTTTAATAGAAATTGTGATGAGAAATCATTTTATAATAAACCATTTAAACAATCTTGGATCCCGAATAAAAATAAAACGACTTTAACTAAATTCAAACAGATTTGGGTTCCAAAGGGTACTAAGGTTAATTCTGATGGTTTGTTATACAAACAGGTTTGGGTACCAAAAGTGGTAAACGTATTTCAGAGTGGTTTTACAAATTTTGTTAGACCACTTAATTCACTCAACTACTAGGTACCAGTGAAGGCTGAGGAACTGCTGTGCTGAAAAGAAATTTGAAATCAAGATTGTCTATAATTCTGTGTCATTTACAGTTCCTTAGGCCAACATTTGTTGAGTTAGAGATTCTGCTTTACATTGGATTCTGGTATGATCTCTAAACTCAACTTTGTATATTTTCTTTGTTTTTTTTATTGTCTGTTTTTTTTTATTCCTTCCTCTATCTCCTTCTGTTTTTTATTTGACACTGTCATATTCTTCTTTGTCTGTACTTCTTAAACTTCCAGTTGCAGAATTCATGATCTTTTTGGAAATATGCTTTATTTGTATAAAATCATCGTGTGTTAATCATTTCCCTTTCCTGAATTTAATTTTGTAAATATCTGCAATCGTTTTTTTTTAATTTATGAATTCATAACAGTGTTGATGTATTCTTGTCAAATCTTGAACACTGTTAATTAGAATTCTAAATTTTGAAGATCTGAAAATTTGATGAAGTTTCACACACCACTGCTGTTTTGAGTTTCTTCTAATTCATTTTAGAAAAGCTTGAAATATTACAGCACACCAATATTTATCAGTTGTGATAATTTCATTATTTTTCAGATTGGCTTGGATATTTTGAATTGTATTGAATCTGTGATACATCTTGGAATTCATCTTATATTTATGATCATTTTACTTGGAATTTGTTTGTTTGAAATCAACTGAAATTCATGATATTTTGAATTTCACACACTTCTTAAAATTAAAATTATCAATATTGTGTGACTGATTCATTATATCTCAAACTTTGACATCGATTCAATTGATTTCAAATAAACTATTGTTTAATTGTGTAAATCATGAATATCTCTCATTTCTGATATAAATGATCTGAAATAACTCTTCTGTTTGTCAGAAATATTTGTGTAAATTCTTTGAGAATTGGGATTTGAATGTCATTGGTATCTCATGAATATTTGACTTGAATAATAGTTTGTTTAAAATCATTTGAATTTATTGATTTATTGAATCACACACATATTCTGAATCCAAAAAATTTATAAACCGTGTGATTGATTCATTGAATCCGGATATCTTCACAATTCGTTCAAATGATTTAAAATAAACTATATTTAATCCTGGATCACGAACCATTCTTTAACTGTTTGAAATATCTTTGGAACATCTCCTTGACAAGTCAGCTTTGAAAATGATTTTTGTGCTGCTCAGTTATAGTTCTGGAAAATATGTTTTTGGTGACTGCTTGTTTTGGAATCAAATACATACCATGCTCTGATACATGAAATTAATTTGCTTGATCTGACTGGGCTTTGTATATAAGATTCTTTTGTCTATGACATTCTTGCTCAGAAGCATGTTAAAATTCCTCGTAAATAGAGACACCAAGTGGTATCAGAAGCACCTTATTTTTGTCTCACCCATCTGTACTTAGAATCAAATCTTCACCATGTATAAATCCACACACTCTTTCTGTCTTGTACACATTTTTTCCCTCTTGTCATGCATAGATCAGCATATTACTCTTGTAATTGATTTTCAAGCTTAAAATTATTTATTGATTATTCTTTCAGAAGTTGAAATCAATATCCAAATTAAACTGTATTTATAATTCATCAAAATTATAACCAGATTTAGAAATTGTGATGAATTGTGACTGCAGTATATTTCACAACAAGAGGAGAATTTTATTTAGATTTTCATGATGGTTGAATATTTATTATAATATCTTTGGACTGGCAATTATTTCATGACCATCTTCATTACTTATCATCCTTCTGACATCCATCATGTTTTATATTAATGTGGAGAGTCTAATTTTTTTTATAAAATTGTTTTTAAATAAACAGTGAAAATATTTGTGATGGAGTTGTGGTTATATTATTATTCAGAATTAGTGATAATTGAAAATTTGCAATAATCCCGGTACAGTTGGTCATATTTCATAATATAATTAATTTAGAAATTTATTTCACAGTCCATATCTGTACCTACCACTCTTTCTATCATCCATATTGATTTTATATATCGAGGAGTTTTTTCTTTTTGAAACAGAAAAAGATAATAATATTATAAGTATTTCTCTAACCTCATTTAAAAATCCAAGCTCTGGTTATGCATGGTTACGAGATTACTTATATTTAAGCTGCAACTGATCTCATTTAAAAATCCAAGATCTGGATATGCGTGGTCAGTGTGCTCTTAAATTAAAAAGAAAAAGAAAAGAAAATAATTTGGATAAAATAAAGATTTATATGAAATTCTCCTTGGTGTATATAAAAACTAGCCTATCAATCCATATTCTAATTTGTGAAATGTATTGAAATCTTATGAAGTATTATGATTTGTTGATTGATAGCTATTGGGATTTGAGATTATTTGTTTTTGTCACTTAAATTGAAGTATTAATTATAGTCCAAATCCATCATTATTTAAAAAAAAAAAAAAAAAAATCCTTTGAAAATAATTGGAAATGAATTGTTTATAAAACTCTCTCCATTTTTACCCATCGTAAATCCGTCATTCTCTAAAATGTGAAATACGTCATCAGTTCTTAGTTTATTATGATTTTTTGTTTGACTGATTGAGATTTGTGATGACAGTTCTTCCTCTTAAGCTGAAATTATATTTTTAGTCATTTTTCATCTGTATTTTAAAATCTGTATCCTTTTGATGATAACAAAAGGGGGAGAATGGATTAGATTTTGATTTATGAGTGAATATTTTATAAATATTTTTAATTTTGAAAATTTAATTATTCATACATTTCACTCATGCATAGTTATAGGGGGAGTTTCTGTTGTAGGGGGAGCATTTAATTAGGGGGAGTTCAAATATTCACGAACAAACACATTTATTATATTCAAAATCTTTTATTTGTTTGTCATCATCAAAAGGGGGAGATTGTTGTATATAACGGTGTTGTATACACAATTATATGATTTTTGTTTGATGATAACAACCAAATATATTTCTATTAAATGTGTTTGGTACTGTACTGTTATATATATACATCACAGCAATGAATATAATATTTATATTTAAATAAAATACGACTAAACAGAAATTCAAATATTAACACAGTATTTTATTTAAATAGAATATTTTATTTCAATATTCAAACAGTACAACTATTTGTAACTCCACTATTTATACATTCACAGAATATTTGTACTTGTATATAAACAGAATAAAATAGACAAGTTCGTTTGACAACAATAAAATGATATTTTATTTCAATCAAACTTGTTTATTACAGACATCAGTACATTTCATATATACACAGCTCCTCACTGCAACACTCATACATTCATTCAGTTTACATTTCAGTATACAGACTTTTATACATTCTTTTTACATACGCTGCTTTATCTTCTGTCTTGTATCTTCAGTCTTCTGTCAATCTTCACTGTTCACAGTCAGTCCAGTCATCACCTCTTTACCTGTCGCATAAAACAGAAACACACAGTACACTACAATAGAATTTATACTGAATATACATGCAAATATAAATTTTAATTTTAAAATTTTGTTTGCCTCAGTTTTCTGGTGTGTTTCTCATCATTTTTCATGACTTGATCTGATAAATCTGTGTCTAGACAGACAATTTGTATATGTACAGGGACAGGAAATTTTTTTTCTGATGGCTGCAAATACACACGTGTATAAATACGCGTGTGCACTGCCTCGCCAATCAGCGAGCAACTGAGGAGTAGCCACATGGACCTGCTCGACTCAGTGCTCAATCCTCGATGGGAAAATCAAATCAAAGAAGAAAGATAAAAATCAGTTCAGCAATGGTGAAACACAAGTCAAGACAGTATGCAAAATCAAAGCCACATGTTTCAGCATGGACTCATATAAGTGAAGCTTCAAATACAGTGTACATGAAACTGAAATGCATAACCTCGACCAAGTTCCAAAATATGGAAAAGCATGGACAATATACAACAACAAGAAATTGCATGTGAACAAAGTATGGTGCAAGAAGGTTAACACATACAAGTTCATATCATTCGAGCCAATTCAAGTCAGTAACCAAGTGGACAAGTCATAATGAAACAGGAGTATACACAGCCAAGACAAATGACCAACAGCATGTACAAATATAACAATGATAAGTGGTCGAGCCATTACAAGTCAGTTTTTTTAAATCAGCTCAGAACAGTGGTGAATAAAGCAACAACATGAAGCAGCATGTAGGAGTAATAATCAATGTTTCAAGCATGTGTTCATGATTCAGAAATGATCAAGTATGTTATATATGCTGCATTCATGGTCGAGCACAGTGGTAACAAGCAAGTAGTGTGATAATGCACATAGCAGTATGGAGCAAGTGCACAAGTGGACAGCAACAAAACAACAGGCCAAAACAATGAGATTCGAGATCAGCATGTTAAAGTGGTCGAGACAGTAGAGAGACAAGTACAAAAATCTCAAGTTAAGCTATTCACATACAAGATGAAGCACAAGACAAAACAGTGTAAACTTGGCAAAGTCAAGCAAGTATTAAAAATGTTCAAGTGCACACATTGGTTCAGCTAACAGTTTTTTAAGGGCTGAAGAATATTTCAGAATGCAAGTGAAAATAGGAAGCTAAATCATTGCTTGCAAGTAAAAGGATATCGGCTAAAATGTTTCCATTCACTGATAACAATATACTCGAGTAATTCCAGAAATGGTCTAAAGAAATCAGTTTTTTTTTGGCAAGTATTAAACTGGCTCAAGAAACCACTTTCCAAATTTTTGGCAAGAAAATGTTTTGCAGGATTTCAAATTATTTCCTGTTTTATTCAAATCAGTGCCGTGTTTTTAGCTAGTGGTCAAATGGAGAATTTTTTTTGGAAAAAAATCTCTTTTCGTAAAATCTGTTTTTAGCACAGCAATGTTTTTGGGCAAGTATTTATTTTTTTCCACAAATACACAATCAATTTTTGGCAATAATCTATGAAGTTGCTGTTTTTAACAAGTCAGAAATTTTTTTTTCCTTAAAGAGTCAAAATCGATTCTTTCCTGTTTTGATAAATATACTTTCAGAAATTTGTTCAAGGCATGATTAAATCAAGGCAGACGAGTTTGGTAAGTTCCTTTAAACCAAATTCGTTATTCAAGTAGAGAATTTCGAAATCACAAAGGAATTACAAGGCAACGCAAGCAATTTCATTCGAGAATTACAGAACCAAAAGGGCAAAGCAACAAAATCATCTCAAAGCCGTAGTTTACAAATTCAATCAAGGAAGTCAAAAGGGGAAACTCGAAAAATCAGTCAAGCCAGTTAATTGAAATCAGAGAATTTTTCGGGTTGGTAATCCCTATGTATACACCAATACATCACTGGCAAGGATACAGATCGAATCCCACAAAAAATCAGATCGAATCATTTATCAAGAAATCAGAGCTTTTAGGGTTTCAAATTACCCTACAAATTAACACCAAATTCATCATCGGCAGTCAAAGGGAAAAACTAACAAAACATACAGATCGAAGAACTACAATCAATTTGAGAGCAGAAAATTTCAAATCAGAGAAAACTCACATTTTTTCAATCGTTTTCGACCGAACAAATTCCAGATCGAAGTAGCAGAAAGCAACAGAGAAGTCGAGCATCAGAGAACTTCATTTCATCAAGGGATCGATTCGATTTGGGGTGTATTGAAGAAACCCTAGCCAAATCGCCGCCGCCATTTTCTTTCTCCAGAGCAAAAGGAAAAGTGATCGGGCAAATAAACAAATGGGCCGGCCAAGATAAAAAGGGGGGTTTGGGTTTGTTTAAAGGGGATGACCCCTTTAATATAAACTCCTTTATTTTTATTTTTTAGGGTTTATATTTTTTGTCTTACATTCTGTTGTTTTATTTAAATTGTGTTGTAAAATCATTTCTGAACAGTTCTAGGTCTGTAAAATCTAGGGGGATTTAGTCAAGGTGTTGACTGTCAGTTTCAGAGTCTGTAAATCTGAGTTACGAGTTACAGGGTTTGTAATTCGGGAAATCTGATCTAGGGGTTTAGGTCAGTCTAGGGATTTGAGCGTAGGGTTAGAATAGGAGCAGGGGTTTGCGAGTGTACATGGTCTTGTATGCGGGAACTGTTCAATCACCTAGTAGAAACCTTAGAAATGCAGCAGTAGGCAGGGTTTTGCCGAAGCTGGGTATATCTGTGTGTGATTTACTTTCTGCATTTCAGTTTCTGCTATTTTCTGTGATCAGTTTATTATTATATATCTCGTTAAGTTTTTAATTCAGTTAAAAACTGTGAAAAACCCTATTCACCCCCCCTCTAGGGTTATTCTAGATCCAACAAAGAATGCTGGATATGTGAAATTTCATGTTTTATTATTACTCTAAGTGTATAGTGTCAAAACAATTTCAAATCATAAGTATCAATCATAGACGACATAAATTCCCCATACCACTATGTCACCATACTAGGCTCTACAATCAAAAACCGCAAAGTCACGTATTGGAAGTTGGGTTTCCATCTATGAACCGAGTCAAGGGATCGTCCTCACCGGCTTCGAGACTCTCTAGCCGAGCCTCAGGGTCAGAGCGCATCGACCCTTGGATCGTCAGGGCCGGTCCACCGATGTGGATTATTATGCCTGAACACTACGTTTCCCCGCCCTTTGGGGCGTAAATGAGCCATATGACTCCATTGGCTCCACACAGTCACCGATATATCTGAGGCGCCTCGCAACAGCAACAACCACATAGGTGAAAATAATATATATGTCAGGGCTGGCAGGTCACTGACACCACCCTAGCTAGAAGAAAACGCTTGTCCTCCCTGAGGTCCTCTTCCGTTTTTGGTTCACAAACGTGGTGTGAGGCTCGCGAATCAATGCTAGACAAAGCTATGCCACATAGGTCGTACTTTGATCATCAACCACAAGACTCTGTTTTTCAACAGCCTTGATCATAGTGCCACTTAGGCATGCCACACGGGCAATTCACTCCATGCGTTTGATATCCAACAATATATAACCTCTGAGCTCGTACGTCTCAGAGAAGGGCGTTAAGCAAGAAAATAAATTCTCCGCCGCCAAACAGATATATATTTAATAGAAATCAATCACACAAAATAAAATCCAATGTCGGACACATAGTCCATTTACAAGTTCATTCTGGGTCTGAACGAAACCGGAGGCACCTTGTACCTCGCATATCCATCGATCTCCAAGTACATTTGGATGATCACCAACTGATTCCCTCTTCTTGGGTGTATAGCCCAATCAAGGTCATCAGTAATCACCCAAACGATGTGAAGACCTCCGGTCTTCGACCACCGTCTTCATCCTCGACACCACGTCGAATCAGTTATTCAGAATGGGATAAACCCAGTCTTTCTGAATAACTCGCGTATATAATAAACAAGTGTTACAAAACACAACATACGCCTCATTCCAATTCAGAATATTCCTTTATTCAAATATTCTTATACTTTGGGAAAGGTTCCCATTAATTTTATGAAAGATAAATTCTTTAAATTTATTCTTTAATCTTCCTTTGAATATCAATTCAAACCAAATTATGGTTTATCCACACTAGTCAGGATTAACGAACCTTACCGAAGTAACCATTTATTTTATTTCCCTATCCCAACCTATTCATCCCATGAAGTGAAACTGGTCTACTTCATATCTAACACCACGGTATTATCGATAAATTTAATTACCATTTCATGTTCAAATCTAATTAAAGATTTAACTATCGCCTGGAGCAAAACTGGTGATACCCCATTCTCGATCACTTCAATCTAATTAAAGATTCATTAAAACTCCACTTAATTTTAATCTTCCCAAAAATCAATATCCTGTCTTTAACTGGGTTAAAGAACCAACGTCACTTAAAACACGGTTCACTATAAACCCAAAATCACATTCTAATTCAATTCCGATTAAACATCATTTAATTGATACACTTCATTAAATCTAAATAAAAAGATTTAATCTTTTTCTCAACTGGGTTTAAGAACAGTGTTAATGAAGACACCATTCACGACAAACCCAAATACCATTTGATATTAAATACAAGGCTCTGAGTAGAAAATGTATCGGCTTATATTCAATATCAGATTCTACAACCAACAAATATCATATTGGAAATAACGATATAAATATATCTTTCAAATTTCCATAACAATATCTATATAATCACGAAATCCAACATCAAAATATTCCAAAGACAATTTCACATTCAAATCCATTCCAATTCAACTGTTGGAAATTCTGGTTACTTTTAAAACCCTTTCAAATTCACTTTATTTATTTTAAAAATAAACGGATTCTAATTCTAGTTCAAAACTAGTTCATTTCGATAAAAATCTATTTTTATCTTTTCAAATATGGAAATTTTGATCCCAATTCTTCATAAATCATTTCTTATGATTTTACACAAATTATTACTATTTTTAATAATTTTATCAAGGCCCATACAGTCGATTTCTATCAACGGCCATCGAACTGCACTTACAGCGACCTTTTCCAAATTTGATTTGGACATAATTCCAAATCCAACCGTTAGATTTCAAATCTCTGATATTCATTAGAAAGCTCTTTTCGATACAAACCCAACGTTCCGATTTTAGGAGAATCCGATGGTCGGATCTCCCGTAATGTCCATTCAAAGTCAATGGTCGAAATTCGCGAACTGCCGTAGCGTGGCACATTCTATTCAGACCAATATATATATATAATATATACATATATATTATATACATTTCATCGATTTCCTTTTAAAACGTATTTTATAAATCGTTTTAAATTCGTTTTCAAAATGATTTCAACTTCATATTCAATTTCGAATCAAAATTGAATATTCCATATCATTAATCTATAAATGATAATATTTTCATAACGTTATATTTTGAAATCACTTCTTTTTCTATATTCATTTTAAAAATGAATCAAATCGATACAAATATTGTTCGCGTCAAAATAGCGCATATCTAACCAACACGGCTTTATATATTTCAATAACTTTGTTATTCTATTCAACAAATGAATATTTATGTTTCTATTCAACACACGAATATATATTTCTATTCAATTCATGAATTTACATTTCTATTCAATACATGAATTTATATTTCTATTCAACACATGAATTTACATTTCTATTCAACACATGCATTTACATTTCTATTCAACACATGAATTTATATTTCTATTTAGAACATGAATTTACATTTCTATTCAACACATGAATTTACATTTCTATTCAATACATGAATTTACATTTCTATTCAACACATGAATTTACCTTTCTATTCAACACATGAATTTACATTTCTATTCAGCACATGAATTTATATTTTTATTCAACACATGAATTTATATTTCTATTCAACACATGAATTTACATTTCTATTTTCCAAATTGGAATGAGGCCCAATCAATTACCATATAATGTTAATTATATGGATTTTCTACAACACATATATATAATAGCAACGATAAATAATCAACCATCAAATCAACCATCATCCATAGTGCACTACGCAACTGCATAAGCATTAAATATAAATAATTAACGCTTACACAGCCTGTCAACCCATCGGTTAACATACAACTAAACAATCGGGATTAGTGTACATCAAATATCATCCCAACACCCGTGTGGGGTTTCAAATCAACAAACACATATTTTATTTGTGTAGTTGGGCGATGTGTAAAATTTATCGTCCCAATCAATATCAGTCAAATCAGTGTGTATAAACAAATCGCCCGATTTGTTTATAAATATTTATTTTATATACACGTTAAAAATTATATTTTTAACTATAAAATATTTATTCAATCCACTTCACACAATCAAATTTCACAACACAGCAATCAAACAAACAAGTCATCCATGGTCTATGGATGACGGGTGTTGGGTGCTACTAAGCACCGTCTGCATCCTAGTATATATTTCAACTAGAAAATAAATTAGAAGTGCGGAGTTCTCACCGATTAGCTAAACCAAACGCCACGGCTCTTCATATGTAGGAAATCTTCGTCATGCTCGCCTTTTGTCAATTTCATTGTCCGTGGCCACTACTATATAGATAAAAATTATATTTTTTCATCAATAAAAATCATACCCTTTTTACTTCAAAAATCTAATCTTTTCTATTATAAAAATTCGATCTTTTAACATAGAAAATTTCGATCTTTTAACATAGAAAAATTCGATCTTTCTACCATAACCAAATATGAAAATTTCAGATTTTTATTTCATATAAAAACCATATTTTTAAATACATAAATAAACAAATAAATAAAAAGAGGTAAACACTCACGTTTTTCAGCGAAGAGGGGGCTGCGGGTTCGGGATGGTGGGCCTTGGAGGTTGCAGCAGCGGTAGAGGGTACAGGGTGGCACAGGGCGGCGGATTGGGTCGGCTTTAGGGCTAGGGTTCGCTGGAGCGACTGGGTTTAGGGTTGTGGGGCTCGCGCGAGAGGCTGGCATGGCGCACGAGTCAAGGGGGGAGAGATGGCTGCGGCGGTGGCGCCTCACCTAGTGGCGACGACGGTGGAGCGGCGCTCCACTCCCTTCTCCTTTTTTCTCTTTTTTTCCTTATCGATTTTGGTTTGAATGAAAAAGGGGGGGGGGGGCCTGAGAGTATAGAGGAAGAGAGGGTTTTTATTTATTTATTTATTTATTTATTTATTTGATTTCAAAAATCAACTTTTAATTTCGACCTTGAAAACGAACCCACCGACTGTCATCCATAGCTAATTACCCTCATTCCGAATACAATGGGATATGTATCGTAAGCTGAATCGATCGTTTCGATCAGTTTTCGTCAAAATCAAAATATAAATCTATATATTGAATTTGAACACGCATTTCAATTTACCGGGGCCACATACGGACTCTAAAAATCCCGAAAAATATTCTTTAGCTTCGTATTGACGATGCGGTCCTAACAAAACTAATTTCATCGAATTCTGTGACAGTTTGAAAAATGGCCATTTTCCAGTCGATTAAAATCAATTGAAACTGGTCAAACGCATTTTCTTTTGCCACGCTCAAATATTGATTCGAAAAATTACGAATTTTGAAACCTAGCAATAACTTGGCATCACGGATCCAACAAATGTGGTTTCGTCGAAAACCGAGGTCTTTTGCAAAATTTCCATTTTTAAGGGCCAAAATTCCATAGCGACTATTCTGAATTTTCAACTAGATGTAACTTTTTATTCACGCTATGAAATTTCAATTTTTCGGATTCGTTGGAAAGATATTCTCAATTAGATTCAAATATTTTTGGTTTCACTAAAATCCGGTTTATTTTGAATCTTGTACATTCATTTGAACTTTGAAATCGAATTTTCAAACTACCGCGCCTTTTTCAATTCCTTTTATAATTATAAATAAATATTTATATTCTAACGACGATCTATATAAATAAACACGTTCTATTTCTATTCAAAATAAATTTCTCATTGTTATAATTTAAAATAATTCATTTTAAATTTTCAAAATTCACTAAAATTGCCAAAATAAAAATTTTAAATTGGCTTGGATTTCCGGGTTATTACAATAAACTGAAGTAAGGAGAGAAGAGAGATTTAAAGGAATATAAATACAATTATAGTGAATATATTTATTAGTTTCAAAGATTTTCTGAAGATTAAAAATGGAAGGATTCCAAAGAGTCATAAGTTTGCCCAATGAAGCTTGATTAAGATTATGATCAAATTGCCATACTGGAGCTATGTAATTTGCTGCTTTCCCAGTGGAATTGAAATCCAGCTTAGTTTCAGAAATGCATATACGCTGAATTTTATTATCTCTAATCAAATTTTTTTCTCACATTTCTTAGAGGGCAAGTTAGCACCTCTTATATTCCAAAAACATAGTGTACTAATCATTTAAATAGTAGGGGATTCACCATGCAAATCAGATTACTTTCATATGTCTTAATAAAGCATTTTTTGAATTACAACTCAGTAATACTTCATCTGGCTTGAACTCTTTACCATCATTAAGATCATCTTCCACATTAACATTTTCTTTCAAGACTTTCTTCTTTTTCTTTTTAGACTTTTTCTTACTCCCAAAAGAATTTGGGGATTCCTCTACAATGTTAGGATCATTAGCAGTAGGAGAGGGAGGAAGGATAAAATTTTGAGGCGAGGACAAATGAGAATAAGGAGATTTGGATGGAATATTGAAACTGAAAGAATATTTAGACGATGAGGAGGCACAAGATGCTGACTGTTTAATAGATGAGGAGTTGGAAGAACATGAGGCAAAAAAGGTTGAGCAAGAGAACTGGATGTTGCAGCAGCAGTGAACACATCCAGAGATGCGTTTACATTACCATCTGCATGATCATCCAGAATAGAAAAAGGGTTATCAACATAAAATTCTTTATCCACTGCATCCTTTAGAATTTCATCAAATTAAATATTTCCCTTCTGAGAAGCATTTTTATTTGCATTGTCATCTCCATCAGAAACCTTTTGTCCTTGAATGGAGCAATTACCATACTGATCTGCAATTATAACATTCTGAGTACCATCTTTACAAAAACCCTAACATACATCCATTTGCTCCTCATTATTAACTTCACTACTCATTTCTGTACACCCTCCCCCTGCTAACTCAATAACTTCTTCCATAGCTTTATCAACATCACCTCTAACATCTGTACCATAACCTTTCTCCTTTCTTTTCCAAACCATTTTCTTTTTGTTAGTTACTTGTTCCCAACCGAATTGCTCAGTTTCTGATCCAGTAGTTTTCTTCAAACCCCTACTCTCATGAGACTAGTAGTCATGCTTATATTATTTTCTCCTATCATTAACAACCTCATTTCTATTATTCTGTGCACCACATTATTCTGGGATGACATTTCACAATAATTTGTCTCATGACAAAAGACCTTACAGTGTGTGCAAATTTGTGGTCTCCAATCATAAGAAACTTTAACATGGGGGCATTTATCTCCAAGGTCAGGAACAACAATAGAATCTGGTAGCTCAAATTCAGGGGTAATTTCTACCAATGCTTTTGCATACTTGAACCTTTCTAGCCTCTTAGTACTTGTATCAAAACAGATCAATCTACCCACATGACATGCCAACCGCTTTATCCTCACTAATGTCAACAAGTGTAAGGGAATACAATGCAAATGAATCCAGATGGGAACTTTTTTTAATTTGCGATTGCGCATTTCCTATGGAGGGATCCCATTCAGTTATTATAAACATCCTGCCCTTGATGAAGATTGGGTCAGATCTCAATACGCTCTCCCTTTCCATATCATTTGCAAAATTAAAAAAGAAATTTACACCATTTGATTTAATACTAACTTCTCTTTTTAACTTCCAAATTTTGATAAGAGAGTTCACTACAGTTATTTAAGAGAGCGTACCATCCATAAAGAATCCAACCAGATGTTTACTCCAGAATTTCAATCCTTCCTCTTTCACCATATATGGGAAGTGATTGGGCTTTCCATCTCTTACTATATCAAACTGTTTTGGCTTATAAGAACTATCATTCCAAGGAAGAGATTTAAAGAGAGAGAGTGAGAGAAAATCAGATTTCATAGGGGGATGTAAGGGATTAAAGGAGATTTAAGGAATATTGCAAGTAGAATTCACGGGATTGATATTGAAATTAATTTTGGAAGCAGTAGCACAATTGGAAGAATCTGTAGCAACAGAATCAAGAACCATCGATTTACCTTTTGGATCAAAAGACTGAAAATCCAAGGTATTAGATGAAATGTTAATTCTTTTATTTATTAATGACTAGGTTTAATTATCCTAGAAATCTCGTTTTATGATTAGAAATCACCTAGAAACATCATTTTGCATAATATAAAGAATTTCAGTTCAATGATAGATAATATCACTCACATCAGCTAAATTTGTCAAAACAAATGCCAAAGCGTACACATCTGCAATACGAGTCATGCGGAAGAAATCATGCCCACAACATACCACATATGCAGAAGTTTCATGAGTTAGAAGACTTGAAATTAGAATCATATTAAAATAAAACAACAAACACTTACCAGCCACACTACGTCCGCATCAAAATTCAAGCACCCTCTTTTTCGGTCAGACTCAAAATCCTATACAAATCGATGCACACCGCTCGTGCACAACCTCCGAGGCATCACTAGTTTATATTGCGACCATAGCATCGCGTCCGCCTTGTGTGCCCACATGCGAATTAAACCCTCGATGTAACCTCCTCCACCCTAATAACGAAGGTAAAAGAAAAATGCTCTTCGCCACTTTTTTAGTTGTCCAACCTCCAATTGACATCACACCACCATCGATAGCCTTGCATTTCTCCCTTCTATCTTTACCTTTAGGTGTTGTTGACGTCAAAAGTTGGCTTAATGACAGTCAACCCCCAAAGTGTGTAATCTACACAAAAATCGCAAAATTCACAATCACATAATACAAGAAAAGAAGTAAACACAAGGACACAAAACAATTTGTATAGTGGTTCGACTTAAACCAAGCCTACGTCTACTTTATAATCTCTATTTATATTGTCGATTACAAGTTACACTTGCTACGATTGAAAGAAGGAAGAGAAAGAAGTGGATTATTCACAAAAAACCCTGTGTTACAATGTTGTATGATCGAAGTGTACGCCGAGATATTTTTAAAAATCCAACCATGAACTTTTCAGAAAGAATATCCTCCTCTTTCCATTCATGGAAAGGTGTATTTATAGGCAAAAATGCAGGTCGGTCGATGTGCTACGTGGCGATTATCCGATCATGGCTCGACCACGTGTCGCGCGATCCGAAATATCTACTGCAGGCACCAGGACATGGTCTCCTATTCGGGAATAATTCTTTTCGATAATCAAGGTACACGTGGACCTTGGAACTTACAGCCAGAGAAGTTGAATAGGTCTGGTTTGACTGATAAAGTGTCCTTGAGAATCGGGCTTTGTTGTGTAGTGTAAGGTCTGGTTCAATGTCTTCAAGGTCAATTTGCCAGATCGATCGACCCGATCCTTGGACTCTGAACCATGCTTGAAGAAGAGTGTTTCTGCTTGAGACACACTTGGTTTGGGTCAAACCAAGCTCTGGCCAATCCAGATGAAGATTGATCCAGTAGGGAGATGGTCTAACTTTAATAAGAACTTGAGTTATGATAGTTTTTGCCAAAAAGTTGGTCAACACTTTTTGCCAAAAAGTTGATCAACATTTTGCCCTCCAGAACATATCTTTCTTGATAAAGAAAGGTGAATTCTAGATCTTCTAGAGAATAATGTATAGAAGTCCAATATATAGAAATATGGAAGGCAATGGTCACGCTGGGCTATGTTATAAAATGGCCAGAAAACCGATGACCCTTAACGATCGTATTAAGGCTAAAAGAAAACCAGGATCTTGCCCAATCCATCCATTTGTGTGTATAACACCCCGCATTTTACTATAATTTAATAATTAAATAATGCATATATACGCACAAACATAAATGTATATATGAAGAATAAAATAAAAATGTAATGCATGCATTAAAAGAAAGGAAAGATTGGTTGCATGCGGTGTAAACATGTTGCATGCACTGAGTATGCATTAATAATAAAAGAGAAATAGAAGAAAAAGATTCATGCAACGGTTTAAATGAAATATTGAAACAAACATGAAAAAGAGGAATCGGAAGAGAACAATAACTACCATTGTTCTAAGCCATGTTAACAATAGCCTTAGCAGCCCAGTTGGTTAGAGCATGTGACTTGCATATAAGAGGTACAGAGTTTGATCCCCGCTGCCGTCAAATTTTTGTTTTAAGGAAACGGCTGAAATAACACATGTTCATGAGAGGAAATATGTATAAACACACATATAAGGATAAATATACATATAAGGAAGTAAAGAAAATATGTGTGTGTATATATACGAGAATATATATGTATATATGTGCAGAAGTATATATATACATGAGATAAAATTCAAGATAAGGCTACAATTAATGAAATATGGCAAGAATCAAATAACGGTGCAACACCGTTTGAATTTTGGAAACGAAACAAAAGTTGTGCACATATATATATATATATATATACATATATATATATATATATGCATAAAATGGTCGTTAGAAGATTTGTATACGTATAAGATAATTACACATGAATATAACAGTTAGATAAATTCCAGAAAATTCAAACATTCGATATTCAAACTTCTACGCCAAAACGGCTCATGGGACCCAGGGGGTCGACACCCCCCAGATCCGGCCAGATTCATCAATGAATCTGGACTATTTTCTTAATAATGTTCAATGCTGACTCAGCACTGCATGTAAGATAAGATCCTAAACACCTATAAATAGCCTAGTAGAGCCTAGCCTAAATCTCACATTCTCTGAGACAACGTCTAAGCTATGCCATTCTTTCTCCTCTTTAGAAAAATAAGATAATTAGTTTAGGAAAATTTCGAATCAAGTTCTGGAGGAAAAGAATGAATATTAATTAGAAGGCGTTCGTAATCATATTCGAAGTTAGATAATTTTCTAGATCTGGTCTATTCAATTTTCTTCTTCTTTCTTTCCCTTTTCTTTTAGTAAAAATTATGAATCCATGGTTGTTAGGTTCTGAATCCAATTAGGGGAAAACCATGGAATGCTAGATCTGGACCAGATCCAAGATTTGGAAAGAAAATTAGGTGAGTGGATTTAAGTTATATTATTTTTGATAATGATATATTATCATTTGACATTCCCCGTTAAAATGACATGTTGAAATATGATATGTTGAAATGTTAAACATAAGTTAGAATGATTAAAGTGACGAAATGCTATTATGATATATTGGAATATTAATATGTTAAGATATTAATATGTTGGGGAAATTCATATGTTGAAATGCTTAATGTGCTAAAATGTTCATATGTTGAAATATAAACTTGTCAAAATAAGTGAAGCGATTACTATTGTTTCAATTCCATATTAACTTGTGACATTTATGTACCTGGACCATTAATTGTAGAAATTGAGAAAATTATATGTTAATTTGTTTGATTTGAACAATTACATGATTAGACGATTACATGTTAGAATAGAATTTATTGTATGTTAGAAAGAACATGCGACATAAAATGGGCTTAATATGATAGCATGTAAAATATAGGATATTTACAGTAAACAGGAAACTGTAACCGCGCTTAGACACGAGGTTAGATTATACTTGTGGTAGAAGTCTGCCCGGAACTACCCGACATATCTAGCATCCACTAGTGGGAAATATAATGTGAGGGGTCTAAGTGCATAAATAAACATGTAGTGGTGCTAAGACACGAGGTTAAGTCAACTTGTGGTAGAAGTCTGCCCAGATCTGTTCCGACAAATCCAGCATCCACAAGTGTAGGCTTAATGTGGGAGGTCTAGTGCATAAATATATACATATATGTAAATATATGTAAATAGAAGGACTGATAAACAACATTAATTGTAATTAATTGAAATAAACAGAATTGAATAGAAGATACGACAGTAAAAGGAAGGGAATGATAATAACATATTATAAATTAATTACATTAATGAGAATGTCGTATAATAGGTAGACTTGTCATAAAGACAAGTGAAGATTATAACTTAGGTTATAATAAACTCGTTAGGAAATGAGATAACTAGTGAAATGAGACAAGTGACACTTAATTGTAAATTAAGTAATCTGTAAATGAGGAAACCTAAAACCAGTTGTTTGTAATAAGTATAGAAAAGGGGGAAAGCTTATGAAATGTAAGAAGTTGTACTTAATTATTAAGTAATCTATAAACTTGGAAATCTGAAATCTGCTGATAAGAATAACATGCTAAGGCTTGTCCTAGGGG
Source organism: Allium sativum (assembly GCA_030737875.1). Taxonomy (NCBI): domain Eukaryota; kingdom Viridiplantae; phylum Streptophyta; class Magnoliopsida; order Asparagales; family Amaryllidaceae; genus Allium; species Allium sativum. Next base: position 283,611,218 of record CM060915.1, read on the forward strand.
CAAGATGAAATTATAACATAGGTTATAATAAATGGAAAGGAGACTTATTAGTGAACCTTAGTTAAGATAACTAAGTTAATAAGTAAACAACGATAAGTTGTAATGACAATGTAAGATGGAATTATGATAAAATAAGAAAAAACGAGGCAAACTTATGAAATGAAATAAGTTATATTTAATCGTAAATAACGACTGACATGTTAAATAGAAAACATGTGAATTGAGAAATACTTAATTACATATTAAGTAGAACATGTTATTGTAACTTTGAAATCAACAAGAATATAAAGGGATTGTGGATTATAGATCTTGGATCACAATCTAGAGAATAACATGTCGTGGGCTTACTAATGGGCTTAAATTGGTTAAGTTATAAGACTGAAATTAATAAGCAAGCGGAACTTGGTAAATTGAATAAGAAATCAACGTGGATGGTAATAACCAATTTAAACGGAAACCTGATGAGGTAAAGCAAGCGCATAAAAGAATGTTTAGACATAAGTTCTAATAACATACTAAAGTGAGGTGCTTGGACCAGTCCGCACGTTTAAGGGTGAATAACCCAACGGGGTGTATCATCGTGGTGTCATAAGACACGAGAGGAGCGCACGTTCATTTTATTATTCTGCCAGCTCCAAAGGACTAGAAGAGGAAGCACGCGGCTTCCTGAGATATGTAAGTTGCTCTTAGTAGTCCTCTGTGCAGTGGCCTATGTTTAGGCTGTGCTCGCAGAGGTTAGGTCTGCGCGTTACTACCAGGTGGGTGGGCCTTGACTGCAAAAGTAGCGTTGCAGCCAATATGTTGTGACGAGGTGACACTAGGGTGATTCGGCGGTCTCCTCAACTAGCAGGCAAAGGTCAGGACCAACAAGGATAGTAGATCGTCGGGTACCCGTCATCGACAGCAAGGGGATGCGAAAAAACTAGAGATAAACCCAATAGACCATTCACCATTCGCTATCGAGGTACAGTGGTCGAGGGGAGACACCAACTGGATGTTTAGATTGTTTGTTAGGGGCAAGTCTCTTAGCTCTTGTAGTCTTTACTAGTTGAAGGAGGGGCCGAGGTGGGGCTATAGGCACTATAAAAAAACAGACTCGAGGGATATTTGTATTTTGAGGCCCTTAAAAGCGGACCTATACAGATATGGAAAAGCTCCCAACCGAGTTCCGTGTTTCTTGTATAGCCCTTTCACGGAACTCGATGCACATTATGTGCGGTTAAGGCATCAAATACGATTGACGATACATACATGGGAAAGTCTAGATACATGCATGTCTGATCTGGATGGTTATCGTAGACTTGAGGGCATTACTCTGGTGTGGAATCTGATTTGGTCGAAGGTGGCAGTCCGTACGCATACGTAGCATTGTAATGACAGATATATGTGGAACGTAACATTGTTATGTAGAGATCCGTATGTCACTCCGGCATAAGATGAGGAGCTGCGTTCATTTCTACCGCATTACGGTGGAGACCGTGCGAGTGGGGTACCATGGGGTGTACCTCAATATTGGGGGAAGGGGTAACTACATATATACCGTATTAGGTTAATCCACTGGAAAATAAATGGGTACGACGTGTGTGCAAGCCTTGTGTGTTGTTAACACAAGTAACCTAATAAATAAGAAAATGTGATTGAATGGTATATGTAGGATTATCCAAAATGTATAGTTTAAATCCAGTCACCAGAACTTGTGTTCTGACCCCCTCCTTATAACATACTCGTAGGTTAGATTTGTGGCAGAGATATGATAGCTTTGGATAATGGTTAGGCAGTATTATTACTGCGGTATGGCTATACTTTGATTATATTATACTTTATCCATTCCACTGTGAGATATTTTCTGAGATATGATATATTTATATCTCTGTCCTTTATGCGGGATACTGGAGCAACAAACATGGGTTTCGATAGATTATAATTTTGAAAAAAAATCGATCTATCAAAATTCGGGTTAATACATCTGGTATCATAGCTTAGGTTTTGGATTCCTGTATAAATAGTGAGTGAACGTATTAGTATTTTTAAGATATAAATATTATATATATATAGATCCATAGAGAAACCCACTAAATAGAAAGAGTATAATATGATATGAAATGAGATGTTTGCTTTGTACACTAAAGGAATGAATATGGAAATTTGAGACCCTCAGAAAATTTAGGTGGGAGGTGTACAATATATTTTGAAATAGAGAAAGGAGGATCACATATGTTAGTATTTCAGATTATAGGGCTTGGCAGTAAAACCTTATAAATTGGGAAAGGTTAAAAAGAGAAGAACAGACTAGGAATATTGTAACAACCCGAAATTTGGGGCCAAATTAAAAATTTTATTTTAGAAATTTTAATGGGTTTAGGATATTTAAAATGGTTTAATTTAAATAATAGGGACTAAAAATTTTGTTTTATGTCATGGATTTTTAAATTTTGAACTTTGATTCTCAATGGTTATGCATGATATTGTAGAGAAATAAATGATTGCAACTTAACGAATCTTACATAGACGCAAATTTTAATGCACATACTAAATTAAAAAGACAAAATTTTATTTCCTTAATCCTACGGTTAATACGAATGATATAATTCCTGCATTCCTACGATCCCTTAGCTACATGCCCAAGACAATGCTTTGTTTTATCTAATTGTGTTATTAATAAAATTTATTTATCTCTAATAAATGAATTATTTGAAATTTATGTTTAGCTTGTGAATGGAAGAACTAAAAAAAATTCTTTTTACATAAATTGCACCATCAAATATCTACCTTGTATTTATGCCAACATGTTAGAATATATATTCCTTAGTTTCGGTGTTTCTCAACATTGCAGTATAATGCATAATAAATTCAGTTGTTTTGGTTTCATTAATTACTATGTATATCATTCATATTATAGCTAAATTATAGCTAAAACTAGCATTCCATATCTAAAAAAAAAATGGAAAAAGTAGTATTAGTTTCTTTAAAATAAAAATGAAAATAAATATAAAAGGAAGAATTCTAGTAATGCTACAGGCATCAATAGAAATATTTTTCAAATGAGAAAAAAAAGAGATAACATTAAATGCTAAAGTCCATTTATTACAATTAAAAGTGTAGAATTTGAAAACATGTTTTTATTGTCATATTTATTACAATTAAAAGTGTAGAATTTGAAAACATGTTTTTATTGTCATATTTATTACAATTAAAAGTGTAGAATTTGAATACATGTTTTTATTGTCATATTTCAAATTGCTTATAAATTGGTTCAAATTCATTCATATGTACAAAGTTATCAATTAACCATACTTGCATATTATTAACTATTATGTCACACAATTGAGGAATGAACTATATATATATATATATATATTTATTTGAAAAAAAAAGAATTTCCATATCTCAGCACTGTTTATATATTCACACAAATGGATGTATTTGATGCACCTTTATAATACCGTAAATTAAGTTTCATTCAAGTTTTCAATTAAATTAATATACATGCTGTCCTTTATTTATTTCGTTTACTTATGTGATATGCCTTCTTATTACACTTACCTACATGTTAATACAGTATCAATTTATGCCATGAATAATTTTGATTAATAGCATTTATGAATCAATCAATGCAAATTAAAGATAAAAGGTTTCTTTCTCCATTTTGTGTAATTTATGTATTCAATTAATTACTTCTTTAGGGAAAGAAACTTAAAGTATTTATTTATATATATACTAGTTAGGATAAGTTTACGGTCAAAACACAACACCCTATTCTAGAATATGTAGCCGCCGCCCTTTACATTTTCAATGAATGAAAATGCACAAAAAAAAAAATAATTCCTCCTAGTCTACCACAAATTAAAATATGAAATCAAGACTAATAATCAAGAGTAAGGCTTCGAAGTGGCGGGGTTGGCCGGTGGACTCGGTGGTCTTGGAGCGTGCGATGGGGGTGACTTGAGCGTGCGTTTTGGGTTCATTTCGAACGATCCAAGGAGGAGGACAAAGACGGCTGGTGTTCCCTTTACTAATCAATAATTCAATGAAATTTGGTGAGATTTCTTTTTTATATATTTTTATAATCAATTAATTATCATCATGATATTTTTTTATATATATACATGATTTGATTGTTTGATACTGATTGGTTGATTGGATGAAATATTTTTACTGCATTAAAATTGACAAAAATAAAGATGTCAATTTGGTTGAATTGAATTATGGTCAAGATAAAATACATTCTTGTTATGAAATAACATTAAGAAAAAAAATGTTCTTTTTATTTACATTTGAAATATAGGCTTTGTTATTTTTAATGTTAACATTTTAGAATTTGCCACTTGTGTTAAAATTAGTATTAGATTACAAATTTGTTACTTTTGCTAAAATTAGAATTGACATACAAATTTGTCACTTATGTTAGAATTCATGTTATGAAAATTTACATGTCACTAATGTTAGAATTCATGTTACGAGAATTTACATGTCACTTATGTTAGAATTCATGTTATGAGAATTTACAAGTCACTTACGTCAGATTCGTGTTATGAAAATTTACATGTCACTTATGTTATAATTCATGTTATGAGAATTTACATGCCACTTATGTTAGATTCATGTTATGAAAATTTACATGTCACTCATGTTAGATTCATGTTATGTAAAATAGCGTATCACTTTTGTTAGAATCAAGTTACATTTGGATAAAAATATCACTTGTGTTAGTAATGGAATATTAGAATATAAAGATGTATTTTTTGTTAGAATATTAAAATATCATTTTTATTATAAATGTTAGGTTAGATTAAAGTGTCATTTTTGGTAACATGATGTTTTACTAGAAATGATTATTTAAAATAAAAAGAACCAAATATGAGGTTGCATTTATTTACACTTATTAAGTAAATAAGATATGGAAATGAAAAAAACAAAACTTGATGAAACTTTATTTACATTCCATGTGTAAATAAAATGAATAATTTAGCGAAGATACTTTATTTACATTTCTTATGTAAATGAAATGAACGTATTTATGGCGACGACCTTTATTTACACCTTCTTATGTAAATAAGAAGAATAACTTAGCGAGGACATTTTTGTACACTTTCTTATATAGGAAAAGATAAGGTTACATTTATTTACATGTAGTATAAATAAATAGAGAATAAGAAAAGTTTACATTTTCTTAATGTAAACAAGAAAAAGAAAAGTTACATTTTTCAATGTAATTAGATATGAAATAAAAAGTATTCATTTTGCCAAATGTGAGAGAAAAAAAAAGAAAAAAAAATAGATTTTGTCATTGAACCTAAAATTACATTTTAATGTAATTAAGAAATTAGATTGACGAGAAAGTTTACATTTATATATGGAGATTAGATTAAAAAGGAAAGTTTACATTTTTATATGTAAATTAGATTAAACAGAAAAGTCAAATTTGTCATTTATGTAAAAATTGAACTTGTTATTTATGTAAAAATTGAATTTGTCATTTATGTAAAAATTAATTTGTCAGTTATGCGAAATTTAATTTATCATTTATGTGAAGATTGGAATTGGCATTTATGTTAAGATAAATTTGCCCTTCATGCTTAAATATTATAATGTCATTTATTGAAAATATCATTAGAATTTGAATGTCATTGAAACTAAAATATCACTAGATTAAAATGTCGTTAAATTATAAAGTCATTAAAACTAGAAGGTCATTAGATGAAAAAAAAGTCATTAGAATTCTTAGAAAATATGTTTCCATATAAAATATCCGCTTTATATGACATTAGAATTCATCATTTTTATTTAAGAATGACACGCGAATTAAAAACGTCAATTTTATTAAGAAGTGCCATGTAAAATAATATTTTTAGTAGAACAATTATAATGATTGATTAAAATTTTACTTGGACACGAGGTTAGGTCACATTTGTGGTGGAAGTCTGCCCGGACCCGACCGGCATATCCAGTAGCCACAAATGTTGGGCCTAACGTGAGAGGTCCAAGTGCGCAAATACAAATTGGGCCAAGACACGAGGTTAAGCCCAACTTGTGGGATATATCTGCCCAGAACCGACCGGCCCATCCAACATTCACAAGTTGCAGGCCTAATGTGAGAGGTCTGGCCCGTATTAAAATATAAATGGTAAATAGAAAATGGACATTATTTACACCGTCATGAGTTAAATTAGAAAGTTACATTATTTCCACCGTCATGTTTAAAGAAGAGAAAATTACATTACTATGTAATTAGATTAAAAGAAGAAATTTATATTTTTATGTAATTAAGATGAAGAGAAAGCAAGAAAATTACATCTTTATGTAATTAAAATCAAAGGTAAGAAATTTACATTTTTATGAAATTAAGATTAAAGGTAAAAGTTAATTTTTAATGTAAATTAGATTAAAAGGGAATAATTACATTTTTCATGCATGTAGATTAAAAGTGAAAATTTACTTTTTTATGTAATTGGATTTACATAAAAATAAAAATAAGGATATGAAATTTATATCTTAATGAATTAGGTTCTCATTAAAAAGATTAAAGATATGAAAATTATGTTTTCACGTAAATAGATTAACACACAAATTATCGTTTTGTTTGTAATGTAAAATTATTATTTTTGTTTTGCATTGAAAAGATAATAAAATTATCAATTTTGTTACGTTGAAATAAACAAACAAAAATACTCATTCTTATAGAAGTAAAGGTGAATGAACAAAAAAAAAATATTCGTTTGTTGAAATTGAAATGAAACACAAAAATGCTCATTTTTGTTGGAATTGGTATGACAAACAAAATATACGTTTTGTGTAATTCGAAAGACGAAACAAAAAAATGTACATTGTTGTGTATAAGATGTGTATGTGTATGAAAATAAATGGCGTGTACATTGTACGTTAATATTGTATATACGAATAGGAATATTTTTTGTTAGTAAAATGTAATGAAATAAAATACATTTCATTACACATTATAAACCTTTCGATAGGTTGTGGAACAAAACATTCATTACTTGTTATATAATTACGTTAATGAAATGGAATTTAAATATTTTTTTATATATAAAAATATAGATAAATCGTTATAAATTACTAATAACGATATGAAATGATTTCCAACTTATATATATACGAGAATTATTTGGAAAGTCCGAGCCTATCTCATTCCAAATAATTTAAGCGACGTTTCAAATTCAAGTTTTGAAGACAACAATAGAAGACCGACGATCTCCATATCGAACGGACGATGACTGCTGATGCCCATGATTGGAGTAGCTACCTTGAAGGGGCTATAGTTGTGGTCGTCCGGACGTACTGTTGATTTGTACAGATTTGGCTTTCGCTCAGACCCAGAGCATAAGCTTATAAATGGAATGTGTGCCTGACATCGTACTCCTTTATATATTGTACTTATTGATTTTCTGCTGAATGTATGAATGCTTGGTGGCGGAGAATTTATTCTCTTGCTTAACACCCTTTTGTATATTTTGGCAAAGATTAATAGTATGATATGGATTGACAGTGTGGCATACCAAGATGCAATGATCAAGGCTTTTGTTGAAAAGCGGGCCATGTGGTTGATGATCAAAGCCCGGCTTGTTTAGGCGTAGCTTTGTGTATAGCGTGACTTCGCGAGCCTCACAACTCGGTGGAGTCTAAAACGGGAGAAGGGAACACAGGGAGAGCAGCACGTTTCTTTCTAGCTAGAAGTGGTGTCGGTGCTTAAAATGGCTGATATTTACTTATGTGGATGATGGAATGAAGCGCCTCGGATGATAGGTCCTATAGGATCGGGAAACGTGTGTTCAGGAATAACTAATCCACAAAGCTGTATGTGTGGACCGGCCCTGTAGGATCCAAGAGTTAACTGCGGGGAATCCTGAGACATTAGCTAGAGTGTCTCGAATCGGTAAGGAGCTCCTCCCTAGCCTTGACTCATGATGGAAAACCAATTTCCAATACGACATGTAACAACCCGTATTTTTGAATAACATGTTATAACATAAATGGAGGCAGAATTAAACTGTAAAATCTGAATCAAGGGAAACGGGCTGTGCCATTGCGTTCGTCTCGGAAAAATACGCGAAATAGAGTTCGAGTTTTCGAAAATCGGAGTCCGTATGACCAAGATATGGCCTCGCGAAGTTTCACGAAAAATTCACAAATTAAAGTATACTTAATTAAGTGAAATGGGTTGCGCAGAGAAATATATATATATTGATATATATATATATATAATTGAAAATTTAATAAATAAATATGCAAAAATGTTCAAAACAGCGAATTGGGAGAGGGGAATAACCGAACCGGTCGATTTTTGAGGTCGACCCGAGCTTGCTGGGTCGACTAGGGGTTAATCCAGGGTGTTTGGCTGTCAACCCGTGGGCCGATTCGCTCAAATGCAGATTTTGCATTTGAATGGTTCTCAAGGTTCAGCTTTAATCTAAAGGCCCTAGATGGTTCCTACACTTGACTTCTTCCCCAAGACATGCTTTGATGGCTTGGATTGAATCTAGGGTTAATCCTATGGCTAATACTATCCTAATCCTCTATAAAAAGACCCCAAACCTAGCCTAAATCACCATTATTCAATCCTACAACTAAACTATGTCAAATTTGTTTCTCTCATGGCCTCCACTCTCATGCTAAAATTTCTAAGTTAATTTCTATGAGAGATTTTGAGTTCATACAAGTGTTTTCAAACTTGTATGAGTGTTCTTAGCTTGCCTTCAAGTCAAGTTGCAACATTTCTATTTCAAAGCAAGGGTTTTTATTGAATTGGCTCAAGGGTTTTCATTTGGAGCTTGCATATTTGGGTTTTTGGTGCTTGCATAAGGGCTTCGTCTCAATCTTTATAATAAATATTTATTTGTGTCTTCATAGCATTGTAAGCCCTTTTCTACTTTCTTTCTTTGAACTCTAAAGTTAAATGAATGATGCAAGTTTGGGGTTGATCATTATATGCAAGTTTGGTTGATCATTATATGCAAGTTTGGTTGGTCATTATATGCAAGTTTGGTTGATCATTATATGCAAGTTTGGTTGATAATTATATGCAAGTTTGGATGATCATTATGCAAGTTGGTTTAATCATTATGTATGACACATGTTGCTATGTTATTCAAGTTTGGGTTGATCATGTTATCATGTTATGCAAGTTAAACTTGAGGTTTTGAGCATAAAGCTCCAAGCTTTATATTAAAGGTTGCATTTTGGCAACATGAAAGTTATCATATCCCTTATGATAACTTGCATGTGAGGCAAAATGCGAACTTCTAGCAACTTCTACATGTCATTTATCACCATGTATCACTCATATGCTAAGTTTGGTTTTATGCATGCTTTTGAAGCCTAATAATGCAATATGCAAGTATATGAACATATGTACATTTCATATGCCACCATGTTAAACTTGTGGCTTCAACACCTTTATGTCATGGTTATGCCAAGTTCCCTATTTTATCCTTTATGCGTTGTTGCGATTATGTAAACGATGGGATTACGTTGGGGTTGGGTAACATAATGACATGAACATGATTTTTGTAACATGACGTAATATGTTAACATGTAATTATGTTTTGGAAACATAATGGACATGACACTTAGAAAATATGAGTGTGGCCAACTCGAGGTTGGGTTGAGTTTGTAGCATAAATCTACCCGGACCCGCCCGGCTTAACTAGTGGCTACAAACAATAGGACCCAATGTGAGAAGTTGGTCATGTTGTGCTCGAACCCGAGGTTAGACATAGTTGTGGTGTAAAGCTACTCGGACCCGCCCGACTTAACTAGTAACCACAACAAAGTCTAATGTGAGAGGTTAAAGCGCATTAAGTTAATTAATGCCTCCTGATTAGGGTTAAGTCATGGTCCACTTAATACTTAACCAATTTGGGCTTGATGGATTAATCGAGGTTAAGTCAGGAGCCTTGGGTACTCTTAACCGATTTAATCCACGTTTTGATCGGGTTAACCACATTTAACCCGTTAAGAAATCCTAGTTGCGTGGTCCTTTTCAGCAGTAACCTTCTAGATGTATCATAAGACCCTAGGACTAGGCTAGGGTGGGGCACGATTACTGGGCTGATTGTAAGAGACCAAAAGAGACGGCTGAATGATGCCCCGGTTGTTCAGGCGGACCATGGTCGTGCACATCAAGTCCGGAGTTGAACACGGGCAACGGTAGGTTTGGACTGTGCATCATGGTATGGTGTCAGAGGGTTACACCGTAGGGCCAGATACACCCTAGGGTGGACCCTGCACAGTCAACTACATTACATGATTAAGCCGCATGACACCGACACTTGACGAGTTAGGCTTATAGGGAGCCGATCGACTAGACTGTGTAGTTGGACCTTGATTTAGGTCACCTCATTATATTGGGCCAAGCTTGGGCCAAGGGATCAATTCTTGTTTTTACTTGACATGTTAGAATGCTAGTACACCCGTGGTGCAAAACTTAACCTTGATTATGCGATGACACCTTTATCTATCTTGTTAGTTAATCATCATGCCAGTATGTTATTGTCCTTATGTTCATCTCAGCTTCTCATGCCAGTTAACTTTACTAGTTCATAGACAGATAGTAGTAGGGCTTACCAGTCTTTTTGACTGACCCGTTTTCTTTCGCCTCTTTTCTTCCGTTTCCCCCCCCCTCAGGTCCTCAGGGTGGGAACATTGGAGCTTAGCTTGGATCTTTACAGCTTGCTTACTGGATTTGCTCATGTACGGTCTAGAACAGTGAGCTAGCTATGGTTTATCACTTCATTTTGGGGATAGTACTTTATGTATTTCAGTTTTTCAGTTTATGCTTTTATCTAGACTTTGTTGTTGGAAAATAATGACCAAGTACTTTGTTGTAACATGACTATGGTTTTGAAATGCTAAGTTTTATCCACTACTTTACTACTCTGTTTTACTTATATGTTCTGTCTTGTGATATCTGCATGCATGTATACCTTGTTTAACGCCCCTCCAAAGCTAATGTCCTTGCAAGAGTGGCATTGGCGGAGGTGGGGTGTTACTTTTGGTATCAGAACCAGGTTTACAAGATTTGAGAAAAAGTGTTTTTGAAACTTACCTTTTGAAAAACTATTTTCAAAACCAATTAAGTTTTTTCCAAGAAAAGTCTAGTTATTTTAAAAAGGCTATTCCCCAAAAGCCATAGCACTATCCTTCGTTTCTTCGTTCTGAATCTATCTTTTTCTTCGTTTTTGTATGGCCGATCGCTTTAACATCCCGGAAGGCGTACAAGTACCCGTCTGGTTCTGGAGATTTATTGAGGCAAGGGTGAATGAAGCCGGCCCCGCGAACATTCCTCCTCCTTCCCCCGTCGCTAACATCTCTCCTCCTCCCGTAGCTGAGGTTCCTCCTCCCCCTCAGCATCCGCAAGAGGATTTCGCAAAGCTTTGTAAAGACTTTAAGGCGATGGGTGGTAAGAACTTTATCGGAACGGAGACTTCCGTGGAGGCAAGGAACTGGTTAAAGGAAACTGAGGACCTCTTTGCTATCTTTGATGTGGAAGATCGTAGGAAAGTTCTGTTGGCGGTATGGCTATTAAAAGGGGAAGCTGCTTATTGGTGGGTAGTCACCACCACTACTAGACCAATTGAGACTTGGGATGACTTTAGGAGAAGGTTTGGACTAAGGTTTTTATCATCAGCAGAAGAGAACCTTCAGCTAGAGAGGTTCCTATCACTAAAGCAAGGGGACATGACCATTAGAGAATACGTGGATAAGTTTAATCAACTTGCTCAGTTCGGTCTAGAATGGGTTAACACCGCTCAGAAGAAGGCCCTACGCTTTGCTCTAGGATTGAATGAGCCATTGCGCGGTTTGGCCATATCTCATATACCCCTGGGGGAGACCTTCGAGGGTTTGGTGAATATGACCCTACTTCAAGAGGAAGATAAGAGTGGCAAGAAGGAGGTCAAGGCAAATGAGTCCCAAGGCAAGAAGGAAGATACCGAGAAAAGAGATAAGAACAACAACAAGGCAAGAAAGACAAGAAAGTGCAACTTCTGTAGGATCACTAGGCACATAGCCAAGGATTGTAGGAAGAAGAAGAGGAAGTTAGGCAAGTGTTTTCATTGCGGAGAATCTGGACATTTTAGCAAGGATTGTCCCAAGAAGCATGGACAAGGGCAAGGACAAACTCAGCAAGTAGGACCCTCTGGAGGGCAATTGCAGGCTCTCCTCGCTCTTCCAGCTTTTGGTCGAGGTAGAGTTTTTATAGAAATTCATGTTTACATTTCTGATTTTCCTGTTCGCACCTTATTTGATTCTGGCGCATCGCATAGTTTTATCTCTTCTGATATTGTTGAAAGTTTGCACCTAAGTACTAGCTTAGTTGAGGATCCCGTTTGTGTTTCAAATCCAATTGGGGGTTCCGTCCATCTATCTATGATTTGTGTGGATTTGAAAATTTCTATCTTGGCCGTAGAATTCACGTGTAGTGCTTATGTTCTCGGGGTCACGGGATATGGGTTGGTCTTGGGCATGGATTGGTTGTCCAGTTATGGAGCCATCCTCGATTGTGAGCATAGGGTGGAGAGGCTCATGACTCGCCTCAGTAACACCCTAGAAATTTCTTATAACCCTAGAGGTCCCGTCATGTTATGTTATCTTGAATCTCTCGACTCATCCATCGATGATCTGCAATCTGTAAGGGTGGTCCGAGACTATCCCGTTGTCTTTGAAGAAGTTAAGGGATTACCCCCTAAACGAGAGATAGATTTCCGCATTTATCTAGTTGATAATGCCAAGCCAGTATCATTGCCCGTTAGGCACATGGCCCCTCGTGAAAGAAGGGAGCTCAGTAAGCAAATCAAGGAGTTGCTTGAGAAGAATTTTATTAGGCGAAGCATTTCTGAATGGGGTGCTCCGGTGGTATTCGCTACTAAGGCGGATGGTTCGCTTCGTCTTTGTGTTGATTATCAAGAGTTGAACAAGCTGATAAAGAAGAATAGGCACCCATTACCGAGAATTGATGATCTCTTTGACCAGCTTGTAGGTGCTTCTGTTTTCTCTCAGCTCGATCTAGCCACCGGATTCCATCAGCTTAGAGTGGCCAAGGATAGCATTGATAAAACTGCGTTTAGGACTCCAGATGGATTCTTTGAATGGCTTGTCATGCCATTCGGTTTGACTAATGCACCCGCCTACTTCGTAGATTTGATGAGTAGGGTGTTCAGGGAGTTCCTTAACAAGGTTGTTGTTGTCTTCGGGGATGATATTCTGATCCTCTCAAAGGATGAGGAAGAGCATGCTAGGCATCTCAAGGAAGTGATGAATACGCTTAGAGCGCATCAGTTGAAAGCCAAGTTCTCCAAATGTCATTTCTGGAGAAGGGAAGTTCGGTTTCTTGGACATATAGTTTCTAAGCAAGGCATAGCGGTGGATCCCGCGAAAGTGGTTGTGGAAGACTCCTAGGAGTGCAACCGAAGTAAGAAGCTTTCTCGGTTTGGCGGGCTACTATAGGAAGTTCATCAGGGACTTCGCTAAGATTTCAGCCCCTCTTACTAAGTTGACGAAGAAGAACTTAGTCTGTGCATGGGACTTGGAGTGTGAGCTTGCTTTTCAAAGGCTCAAGAGAGCCCTTACCTCAGCTCCAGTTTGGCAACGTGGATTGGCACTGTTTTCAAGAGATAGTTTTTTGCGTAGGATACCGTATAGTATGTAAATGAGATCCAAGATTCACTAATGAATCTTGGAAAGCTTGCATGAACCATGAGCACGCAGTTATGTTTAAGCCAAGTATTTTAGGCAAAGAATAAGTGGAAGTGGAACGAGAAGCAACGGTGAAATGAGTTCTAACTCATATTTTGGGAACAAGAATTAAGAACTACGGAATTGCGAAGATAAAAGACGGTCAGGGCACGATGGGATTAAGCACAAGAAAATGCGGCTTAGAAGATTGAAGTCTAGATACGCGCATTTAATCTCTTTCTAAGAGTATATCCTTGATCCCTATTGTTCCGTAGAGCTTACTCGCATGCTACCTTTTAAGTATATCCTCTCAGTCCTATCCTCAATCTTAGTTCTGTTACAAACCCCCTAAGGAGTATGGCTAGCCTATTTGTGGTATATGGTTGGGGTGAAGAAGTTTGCCACCAAACTATTTGGGCTTTATGGGATATGGGTAGTAATTGATAGATTTACAAAGAGAGCCCATTTTATTCCGGTGAAAAGCAAGAGGACCGTATCACGGCTAGCATCTGTTTATCTTCAAAAGATAGTGCAGCTGCATGGAGTTCCTTCTAGCATAGTTAGCGATCATGACCCAATTTTCACTAGCCAGTTCTGGAATAGTTTGCAAGAAGCAATGGGTACGCGATTGAATCTGAGTATAGCCTATCACCCCCGGACGGATGGCCAAACCGAAAGGGTGAATAGAGTGCTAGAAGATCTTTTGAGATTTTGTGTTCTCGACTTCGGTGGTACTTGGGAAGACCACCTTCCTCTTGTAGAGTTTGCTTATAATAATAACTATCAAGCCAGCATAGGGATGGCACCATTTGAAGCTTCGTATGGGAGGCCGTGCAAGCCACCAACATGTTGGTGGGAAGACGACGGATAAGCTTATAATTGAGCCCGACATGATGAGGGACACATCCGAGAGGGTTGAGTTGATTCGAAGATGGATAAGAACGACCCAAGACAGACAGAAATCCTATGCAGACAAGCGAAGGACAGACTTGGAATTTAAAATTGGAGATATGGTCTTTGTGAAGATTTCTCCTTTGCGAAATATGGTTCGCTGACACCAAGGATCGTAGGACCCTTCCCTACTATAGAAAGAGTTGGGAAGATGACTTATAAGGTGGAATTGCCGAGAAGCTGGCCGGAGTGCATAATGTCTTTCATGTCTCGCATCTCCGGAAGTGTTTGCACAGACCCGCCAAAGTGGTTGAACCAAGTATTCTTGAAGACATGGAGGTAGAGGATGAAGCAACCCTGAGACGAGCTCCGATTCGTATCATGGAAATGAAGACAAAGAAGCTAAGAAGCAAAGAAGTTAAGCTTGTTAAGGCGCAATGGAGTGAAACAGAGGGAGACGCAACTTGGGAAACCAAGGAGAAGAGGCGCGAGCTTTATCCATTTCTCTTGGAGGATACAATTTCAATCTCTTTTCCTAGATTGGTATATCTTCCCTTTGCTATCCATGCTTATCTAGTTTATCTTGTTTCGTAAATCTTGTCATGAGAACCTTAGGTAGAAACCCTTGGTTGAAACATGTATTTGAAACATGTTATGTTTGATGTTTGCAAGTGGTTGCAAGCGTTTGCAAGTGGATACTCGTGGATGCATAATACACGTTAGGCACTAAGATCGGCTCACACACTTTCATACCGCATATGCATGAGTGTTTATGCTTATTCATGGATGAAAACTTGTTATGCTATCACGTGGATGTTGCATATGGATGAATGTTATGTGCACTAATGTAGAGATTATAAATTATGTTAGGAATTTGCATACATATGGACTCATTTCACTAACATATTTTGCATTAAGGGGGTTTACTGAATCAGTAACCTCCTGATTTTCGCATTAGATAAGTACATATACACACACCTTTGCATATGATCATACAGCATTTAGAACCTTTTAAGGACAATGATTGCTCGTGGATGATGTTTTGAGTAGATGGATGATGGATGGTAGGATACGTTCTTCCTAACTTGGGGATTTCGGGGACGAAATCCTTTAAGGAGGGGAGAATGTAACAACCCGTATTTTTGAATAACATGTTATAACATAAATGGAGGCAGAATTAAACTGTAAAATCTGAATCAAGGGAAACGGGTTGTGCCATTGCGTTCGTCTCGGAAAAATACGCGAAATAGAGTCCGAGTTTTCGAAAATCGGAGTCCGTATGACCAAGATATGGCCTCGCAAAGTTTCACGAAAAATTCACAAATTAAAGTATACTTAATTAAGTGAAATGGGTTGCGCAGAGAAACATATATATATTGATATATATATATATATATATATATATATATATAATTGAAAATTTAATAAATAAATATTCAAAAATGTTCAAAACAGAGAATTGGGAGAGGGGAATAACCGAACCGGCCGATTTTTGAGGTCGACCCGAGCTCGCTGGGTCGACTAGGGGTTAATCCAGGGTGTTTGGCTGTCAAACCGTGGGCCGATTCGCTCAAATGCAGATTTTGCATTTGAATGGTTCTCATGGTTCAGCTTTAATCTAAAGGCCCTAGATGGTTCCTACACTTGACTTCTTCCCCAAGACATGCTTTGATGGCTTGGATTAAATCTAGGGTTAATCCTATGGCTAATACTATCCTAATCCTCTATAAAAAGACCCCAAACCTAGCCTAAATCACCATTATTCAATCCTACAACTAAACTATGTCAAATTTTTTCCTCTCATGGCCTCTACTCTCATGCTAAAATTTCTAAGTTAATTTCTATGAGAGATTTTGAGTTCATACAAGTGTTTTCAAACTTGTATGAGTGTTCTTAGCTTGCATTCAAGTCAAGTTGCAACATTTCTATTTCAAAGCAAGGGTTTTTATTGAATTGGCTCAAGGGTTTTCATTTGGAGCTTGCATATTTGGGTTTTTGGTGCTTGCATAAGGGCTTCATCTCAATCTTTATAATAAATATTTATTTGTGTCTTCATAGCATTGTAAGCCCTTTTCTACTTTCTTTCTTTGAACTCTAAAGTTAAATGAATGATGCAAGTTTGGGGTTGATCATTATATGCAAGTTCGGTTGATCATTATATGCAAGTTTGGTTGGTCATTATATGCAAGTTTGGTTGATCATTATATGCAAGTTTGGTTGATAATTATATGCAAGTTTGGATGATCATTATGCAAGTTGGTTTAATCATTATGTATGACACATGTTGCTATGTTATGCAAGTTTGGGTTGATCATGTTATCATGTTATGCAAGTTAAACTTGAGGTTTTGAGCATAAAGCTCCAAGCTTTATATTAAAGGTTGCATTTTGGCAACATGAAAGTTATCATATCCCTTATGATAACTTGCATGTGAGGCAAAATGCGAACTTCTAGCAACTTCTACATGTCATTTATCACCATGTGTCACTCATATGCTAAGTTTGGTTTTATGCATGCTTTTGAAGCCTAATAATGCAATATGCAAGTATATGAACATATGTACATTTCATATGCCACCATGTTAAACTTGTGGCTTCAACACCTTTATGTCATGGTTATGCCAAGTTCCCTATTTTATCCTTTATGCGTTGTTGCGATTATGTAAACGATGGGATTACGTTGGGGTTGGGTAACATAATGACATGAACATGATTTTTGTAACATGACGTAATATGTTAACTTGTAATTATGTTTTGGAAACATAATGGACATGACACTTAGAAAATATGAGTGTGGCCAACTCGAGGTTGGGTTGAGTTTGTAGCATAAATCTACCCGGACCCGCCCGACTTAACTAGTGGCTACAAACAATAGGACCCAATGTGAGAAGTTGGTCATGTTGTGCTCGAACCCGATGTTAGACCTAGTTGTGGTGTAAAGCTACCCGGACCCGCCCGGCTTAACTAGTAACCACAACAAAGTCTAATGTGAGAGGTTAAAGCGCATTAAGTTAATTAATGCCTCCTGATTAGGGTTAAGTCATGGTCCACTTAATACTTAACCAACTTGGGCTTGATGGATTAATCGAGGTTAAGTCAGGAGCCTTGGGTACTCTTAACCGATTTAATCCACGTTTGGATCGGGTTAACCACATTTAACCCGTTAAGAAACCCTAGTTGCGTGGTCCTTTTCAGCAGTAACCTTCTAGATGTATCATAAGACCCTAGGACTAGGCTAGGGTGGGGCACGATTACTGGGCTGATTGTAAGAGACCAAAAGAGACGGCTGAATGATGCCCCGGTTGTTCAGGCGGACCATGGTCGTGCACATCAAGTCCGGAGTTGAACACGGGCAACGGTAGGTTTGGACTGTGCATCATGGTATGGTGTCAGAGGGTTACACCGTAGGGCCAGATACACCCTAGGGTGGACCCTGCACAGTCAACTACATTACATGATTAAGCCGCATGACACCGACACTTGACGAGTTAGGCTTATAGGGAGCCGATCGACTAGACTGTGTAGTTGGACCTTGATTTAGGTCACCTCATTATATTGGGCCAAGCTTGGGCCAAGGGATCAATTCTTGTTTTTACTTGACATGTTAGAATGCTAGTACACCCGTGGTGCAAAACTTAACCTTGATTATGCGATGACACCTTTATCTATCTTGTTAGTTAATCATCATGCCAGTATGTTATTATCCTTATGTTCATCTCAGCTTCTCATGCCAGTTAACTTTACTAGTTCATAGACAGATAGTAGTAGGGCTTACCAGTCTTTTTGACTGACCCGTTTTCTTTCGCCTCTTTTCTTCCGTTTCCCCCCCCCCCCTCAGGTCCTCAGGGTGGGAACATTGGAGCTTAGCTTGGATCTTTACAGCTTGCTTACTGGATTTGCTCATGTACGGTCTTGGACATTGAGCTAGCTATGGTTTATCACTTCATTTTGGGGATAGTACTTTATGTATTTCAGTTTTTCAGTTTATGCTTTTATCTAGACTTTGTTGGTGGAAAATAATGACCAAGTACTTTGTTGTAACATGACTATGGTTTTGAAATGCTAAGTTTTATACGCTGCTTTACTATTCTGTTTTACTTATATGTTCTGTCTTGTGATATCTGTATGCATGTTTACCTTGTTTAACGCCCCTCCAAAGCTAATGTCCTTGCAAGAGTGGCATTGGCGGAGGTGGGGTGTTACACGACACCATGCGGTTTTGATTATAGAACTAGTATGGCGACATATTAGGATGGGGTACTATGCCGTCTATGATTGATACATTATGATTGAAATGTTTTTGAAACATATATACACTAATAATAATATCAAATCCGTTTTTAACGTATCAAGCATTTTTGACCGTTATAAGGTAAAACTCTATCCTCTGGTTTGCATTGCATTGTGTGATAGGACTTGAGTCTTATAATGGTTTCATTTTTCCAAAAAGCATTGCATTGTTTTACGATTTACCTTTAATTCTGCACGGCAATCCATTGGAGTAAACTCGTTCCGTGTTAGCGGCGTGGTCCTTAGATTTGACCTATTATTATTAGATTAGTTAAGTTAGATTTCTCATAACAGTCCCATAACTGACCCGTTGTTTGTTTCCACCTTTGCAAACTCGGGTGCCCTGTTTTCCACATGGACTATCGAGTAATTTGTCTACAGGTTCTTATCTCGAGCAGGATTCTGGATCGAAGCTTAAAGCCATGTCCAGAGCATAGTTGTCTTCCGTTGTATCTATTTTATTGTTTCCGCTGCAATGTATTAAAATATTGTAATTTACCTTCCGCTGTAATTTTATTCTATGTACTCTGATATTCTATACTCTGATGTAACATTACCGTAATGTTTATAAAAGTCTGCTGTTATTGTTCTGACGTGTTGTATTCCCAAAGTTAAAGTATTCGTGGATTTCCAACTTTTGGGTCAGACTTGTGTGGTTTATGGTCGATCCAAAGAGCGGGAATTTACGGGTCTTTACAGTTGGTATCAGAGCTTTGGTTAGCTCAAATCTTTGGGATACAGCTCGTTAGAATTAAACAAAAGACTCATTAGAGATTGGATTAGTAATATCCAATAAAGAATACTCACTAGAGATAGGATCAGCAGTATCCTAGAATGAGAAAACTCATTAGAGATGGGGTTAGTAATGCCCAAGAATGAGTTGAGAGTGCCTAGTTCATAATTAACGTATTTGTAATTATATATTTTAGAAAATATGACTTTTGAATATTTAAAAGTTATAAATATTCAAAAAGTTAATCAAACAATTGATTGATGATTGTGTAGTGTAATTATTAGTTCAACTATAAAATTATTTAAACCAATGTATGAATAATAAAGAGTGGAAAATTGAGTAGGATAATAAAACACTTTTTGCTTCGTTCCTTTTCGAGGACGAAAAGATTTTAAGTGGGGGAGAGTGTAACAACCCGGAATTTGGGGCCAAATTAAAAAATTTATTTTAGAAATTTTAATGGGTTTAGGATATTTAAAATGATTTAATTTAAATAATAGGGACTAAAAATTTTGTTTTATGTCATGGATTTTTAAAATTTGAACTTTGATTCTCAATGGCTATGCATGATATTGTAGAGAAATAAATGATTGCAACTTAACGTGTTGGCTAGCTTTTTGACCAAGCCACCCAGTATCATTCATAAGAAGAAAGCATAAAACCACGATCTCTAAGAACATGAAGGAATGGATCGCATCATCAGCTCGCCCGATGTCGGATCGCACACTATCGACTCGCCCACCATCGGATCGCGTCTCGACGGATCGCCCCCATTCCATCAGCGGGACGAAACCTCTGTGCGGCTCGATCCGAACCTATATTGTTGCCAAGATTAGACCGATCCGATCCCTTGATGCATGGCGAACCCTCTGACCCGTTCAAGCGTGAGCTAGTCTTCAGCGATCCGAGACGCACGGATCTAGCGACATGTGTCCCTAACCGTCATTCTGACCGATTCTCCCCGTCTGCACGATCCGATTTTCAAAGGGATCGCGACACCTGTCCACAACGGCAAATTTGACTATTTCTTCACTGGAGGCGATGCGATCCGATTTTCTCGGGATTCGTGCCACGTGTTACCACGACCCGCTTGACAAAATCAGCTATAAATAGCCTAGAGCTTGGCATTTTTTGGGATCTTTTGGCAATATTGAATACTGAATCTGCCATTATTGTCAAACTACAAGAGTATTAAGAGTAATCATTGATTGTATTAGCTTTCAAAGTATAATCAATAATATATAAAGTGGACGTAGGCTCGTTAACGTCGAACCACTATAAATTCTGTGTGTTCTTTTCATTTTCCTCATTCTTCAGTTGAAACTCTATAAGATTCAGAACAATTTGGGTGTTAGGTCCAAATTTTGATCTAACATTTTGGTGCTTTCACTGAGAAATCAGTCCTAAAGTTTCACTATTCAATTCTTTGCAGATTCCAGCGATTCGGATATCATGGCTGGAAAAAGATCTAAGGAAGCACGAGCTTCACAGACCAATGAAACAATTAAAGAGAGTATGCACGAGATGGGCAATGAAGAAACTCTGGATCGCGGAGCGTAGGGGGCGAACCGATCCGACGAAGACACCACGCTCCGAGTCGACGAGAACGAAGCGATCCGGACTGCTGAAGGGGTTGTTACTCGATCCCGAGGTAACGCCTCGAACCCTCCGCGTACCGCGACCGCGAATCGACCTCAAGGGGGCGCTGCGAGCCGCCATCCACGAACCGCAGCGATCCGAATTGATGATCAGACTACAACTCGACCTGGAAAGGAGCCTATGGCTCGCTCCTATCGTCCTGACCCCTTTGCTCGACCCGGCTCAAGCTCTTTTCGCATAAGAGAAAGTGATAATGACCAATATGATCCTGCTGCTCCCGTCACTGAGGGGGATCTCTCTCGCTTCTCCGAAATGTGGGAGAGATTGTTTGATGAATTGGCTGCCCAAAGGCAGGAAAGTTCCATCCTGCGACAAAATTTGACTGCTATGGATAGAAGGCTTGATGAACTAGCAAGGCAAAGACCGCCGCCGGTCCGTCCACTCACTCCAGGATATACTTCTTCGTCAGAAGAATCGCCGAGACCTCCACGGCGACCATATGAGAGAGCCGAAAATATAGAGAAGCTTCGATTTGGAACCCTGCCATCACGGGAAGAAGAAGCACTGGAGGCGGGGCCCTCAAACCATAATGTGAACGATCAAGCCGCAGCTCCCAGGGCTCGAGATGTGGACAGTCCCGTACATAACAGACTACCTCAGCCCCGTCGCCGCGCACATGCTCATGGTAACAGGGGGCAACGAAGCCCTATCCGAGCCCCGGATTTCGTGACTGCTCCCGGAAGGGAGATTAGAGAACCCCGCCGAGCCAGAGGCACTGACCCTGAACCTCCGCTGACCAGTGCAAATGTTGCAGCCATGATCCATCAGATCCTGGCAGATAGCCGTGGACAACGGAATGAAGATTGGGGGATCGACCGCAGTCACACCCCTTTCACTGATGATATTTTGGATGCGACTTTCCCAAGGCGTTTCAACATGCCACAGATGAACCGATACGCGGGCAGGTCTGATCCCGTCCAGCATCTGATGAGATATTCTTGGTCGATGACCGCTGCTGCAGCTTATGACGCTGTCAAGTGTAAAGCGTTTCCCATATTCTTGGAGGATGTAGCACTGCTATGGTTTACTCGCTTGCCAGCAAGATCGATTTCTAGCTTCAGGGAGTTGAGCGAGAAGTTCGTAGAACAATTCCGTATCTATGCACAAAAAACAAAAAGTGTGATTGACTTGTTCCTTGTCAAGCAGCGACCAGGCGAGAGTTTGAAGGTGTACCTAGACCATTTCAATTTGGTCGCTACTGAAGTTAAAGATCCCCATGAACCAACCGTTGTCGCAGCATTGATTGATGGAGTAGATAAAGACACTGAATTCGGGAGATACCTGGCAGGCAAGCCACCCCATACTAGAGAATTATTCTACGAGAAGGCTAGCGTATACTTACGACGGGAAGAAGTATATGCTAACCGAAAGGAAAAAGCGGCCGATAAGGAGGAAATCCAGAGCAATGTCGCCATTAAGAAAACAGGAGACAGCTCGGGGAAGGTCGAAGTAAATGTTGGAAATCGGAATCAGGGTGGTCGTCAGTCAGGGAACAACGATAATAATGGTAACGGCAATAACCGGAAGAGGAACCGAGGGAACGACTCCTAGAGAAGGACTCGTCCCAGGGCCTTTGAAAGTTATACACCAATAAATGATACTCTGGAAAATATCTTCATGGATGCGTATGAAGTCCTCCAGAATAAGAGGCCACCTCCTAGAGAGTCGACGGAGAAAGAGCGTGAAACGGGGAAGTTTTGTCTCTTTCATCAGATTCATGGCCATTCGACAAATGAATGTCGTCACCTAAGAGATGTAGTCGAGAGGCTACTTCGAGAAGGAAAATTAGATGAATACAGAGTGACGCCCAGAGATAGGGGGCAAGCAGTGCAGGCCCCAAATCAGAACCAGAATCAACTTGCTGCTAGGCCGACTGCCCAACAAAAGGGAAAGAACATTGTTATCAATACCGTAATCGGAGGACTTTATCTCGCCGGGTATAGTTCCAAGGCATTGGATCAATACGTCAATGCAGCCAAACAACACCTCGAGGTAGGGGAGTGTAGCAACCCCGAGGACAGTATCCCGGTGAAGCAGCAAAAGATGATGACCGACGATGTCGTTTTCCGAGAACGAGAAAGCATTGGAGTCCATGCTCCGACAGAAGATCCATTTGTAATTATAGTACCTATTGGTCCAGCCACTGTTCATAAGGTTTTAGTGGACAACGGGAGTTCCGTCAACATTCTTTTCAAAAGGACATTTGACCAGATGAACCTCGAAATAAAAGACTTGAAGCCCTTCCAAGGATGGATCCGTGGATTCAACGGAGCATCTACCGCTCCAATGGGTTATGTAGAGTTACCAGTTACACATGGGGAAGGAGAACGCCAGAGAGTGAGAATCCTTCCCTTCGTGGTTTTGGATGTTGAATCCCCCTACAATGCTTTCTTGGGCCGGCCGGCCCTCGCAAAGTTTAGAGCCTGTATAGCCCTTTGGTGCTTGTTATTGAAATTCCCCACAGAAGCTGGCATTGGAATCGTCAGAGGGGATCAGGTCGCTGCGCGAGCATGTTATGTTGCCGAACTAAAGTTACTTCGCAATGGAGGGGATATTGAAACTAAAGGCGCTTCTCCACCAACGGGGGCGGAGACCTTATAGCAACCAAAGAGGATAGTCGTTGGAGAGTCGCCCAGAGAGATTCCCGAGGATATAGATCCCAGAGAGGATCAAGAACCCGGGGGCAGAATGGCGACTCTCAACGAGACAACTATGGATGTACCGATCGATGATAGTGACCCGGAGAAGGACCTTAAGATTGGATCCCAGTTAAATCCGAATCTCGCTAAAGAATTGACGGATTTCTTAAAAAACAACTTGGATGTATTTGCTTGGACCCACGCGAACATGTGTGGGATATCCCCATCAATCATGAGCCATTCCTTAAGCATTGACCCTAAACATCCTCCGGTAAAGAAAAAAAGGCAAATGTTGGGCCCAGAGAGGTCCGCTGCCTTGAAAGAAGAAGTTGGAAAGCTAAAGAGTAATGGATTTATCAGAGACTCGACCTACCCAGACTGGATTTCGAATCCAGTCCTGGTAAAGAAGGCCAACGGGAAGTGGCGAACGTGTATCGACTTCTTGGATTTGAACAAAGCCTGTCTAAAAGATAGTTTCCCGTTACCCCAGATTGACCAGTTGGTAGACTCGACGGCGGGTCATGAGCTTCTCTCATTTATGGATGCTTATTCAAGATATAACCAGATTCCGATGCATGTTCCAGATCAAGAACACACTAGTTTTATCACAGATCTGGGGTTATATTGTTATGTATTGATGCCTTTTGGCTTGAAGAATGCGGGCGCTACATATCAACGTTTAGTTAACAGAATGTTTTATAACCAGGTCGGGAAAACGATGGAAGTATACGTCGACGATATGTTGGTTAAGTCCAAGCAATCCTCCCATCACACTATGGACTTGGCGGAGATGTTCAGCATCCTTCGAAAGTACGGAATGAAACTCAACCCAACCAAATGTTCATTCGGTGTTGCCTCCGGAAAATTCTTGGGGTTCATCGTCAGTTCCCGCGGGATTGAGATTAATCCAGATCAGATCGCGACAATCAGAGACATTCAGGAACCTAGGCAAATTAGGGATGTGCAAAGCCTTGCCGGAAAAGTGGCCGCACTAAGCAGATTTATCTCCAGGGCTACGGATAAGTGCATCCCATTCTTCGAATTAATAAAGCGAGGGAAACGCCACTTCAAATGGACACCCGACTGTGTAGAAGCGTTTCAGAATTTACTCAGGCACCTGGAGAAACCTCCGATATTATCTAAGCCAATGGATCACGAGGACTTATTCGTGTATTTGGCAGTGTCATCCCATGCGATTAGCTCAGCGTTGGTAAGAGAAGAGGATAAGGTCCAAAGACCTGTATATTACGTGAGCAAAAAATTGACGCTAGCAGAGCGTAATTATCCGAGGATAGAAAAGTTGGCGTATAGTTTGCTGGTCGCCTCTAGAAAGCTTCGACATTATTTTCAGGCACATCCTATTACCATATACACCAATCATCCACTCAAGCAAGTCCTACAGAGACCAGAGGCATCTGGAAGATTACTCAAATGGAATATTGAGTTAAGTCAATTTGATTTGAACTTTCAGCCCAGACGGTCAATTCGAGGGCAAGTGATAGCCGATTTCATAGCAGAGTTCACCGTACCAGAGGAAGATATAGCCAATGAAGAGGACAATCCCTCAAAATTACTTTTCGATCCCAATGCCTGGGGATTGTATACTGATGGCGCTAGGAATGACGAAAGATCTGGCGCTGGAATAGTGCTTGAAACCCCCGAGAAACGATTGATAACCTATGCAATCCGGATGGGGTTTCATGCCACTAAATACGATTCCGAATATGAAGCTCTGATAGTCGGATTGAAGATCGCAAAGGAATTAGAGGTCACAAAGCTGAACATCTTCTGCGACTCCAAGTTAGTTGTGAACCAAGTTACTGGAAAATTCCAAGCTAAAAGTGCAAGATTGATTTTATACTTAAAGAAAGTGAAAGAGTTGCTGAACGATTTTGATCACTACAGCATATCTCATATTCCGCGGTCAGAGAATCAACAGGCGGATAAGTTGGCAAAGATGGCTAGTTCCAACGACCCTGAAGTGACTGGGCTAGCCCCCGTTGAAGTACTTCGGTCCCCTAGCATAGATCAAATGGAAATCGACCTAATACTAGAGGCGGAACCAAAAAGGGAGTCTTGGATGACCCCTCTAAAGAATTTCCTGATGAATGGAACGCTTCCGACCAAGAAAAGCGAGAGGCGTAAGGTAATTCGTAAAGCCGCCCGATACGTTCTGCAAGGCGGAGTTCTTTACAGACAAGGGTTTTCGATGCCCCTCCTTCGGTGTATAGCCCACGATGACATCAAATGTGTGCTACAAGAGGTCCACGAAGGCGAATGTGGCGACCACACTGGAGGGCAAACTTTGGCAAAAAAGGTGTTGCGGCATGGTTATTTCTGGCCTACCATAAACAAGGATGCAGCGAGATACGCACGACGGTGTGATGCGTGCCAGAGATTTTCGAAGATACCTAGAGCACCTCCTAATTAGTTAAAAACAATGATGAGCCCATGGCCTTTCGCTATGTGGGGAATTGATATCATTGGAAGTCTCCCCATAGCAAGGGGCGGAGCAAAGTTCGCCATTGTGGCCGTGGATTATTTCACTAAGTGGGTCGAGGCTGAGCCACTAACTACGATCACAACCAAACGAGTGATCAACTTTATCGTGAGAAACATCATCTGTCGATTTGGGATTCCAAAGATTGTAATAACGGATAACGAAACTCAGTTCGATAGTACTGAATTCAGAAATTTCTACCAAAAATACCACATTGAGAATAGATACACCTCTGTGGCGCACCCGCAATCGAACGGACAAGTCGAAGCGGCAAATAAAGTGATTAAGTCTATTCTGAAAAGAAGACTGAAGCGGGCTAGAGCCATGTGGGCTGTTGAATTATGTAACACCCCGTAAATCAGTTAATACTAATATTCACAAATTAAAAGAATTAATACTGAGAATTTGCACGAAATAGCCTTAAAAAGGCATATAACAAATTTGAGATATGTGAATTGCCTTAAAAGGCGAAAAATGGAATTAAGACATTAATTGGAAAATTAATGTGTAGAAATGGTCATAAGTTAATTATGGATTAATTTGAATTCATGAATAGGTGCGTGTGTATATATATATATATATATATTTATATATATATGGGCAGTTAATGTAAACATGAATAGAAGTTTATTAATTTGCTGAGTGTTTGCTGAGTCACTTCTAACTCATTGCTGAGTCAATAAGATAAACCCCATCTGGTCTAAATGGCTGCGGTTATTTCTAGGTTAAATCTAATGGCCTAAATGAATCCTAACATCTATAAATAAGTGGGTAGACTCTAACCCTAAATCACTTGAAAAATTGGAGAGCTACCGACATGCCGTTGCCATGGAGTTCAGCATAGCCGTCACAAACTAAAGAAGAAGAAGGCCTAATCTACAAACTAAATCTACTCAAATCAAATCAAAAGCTCTCTCTCTCTATTTCTCTTCTTTAAAATTGTGAGTATGCTTATTCTCACAATGTTATTATAAAGTAATTCGATTAAGTTATGTATTGGATCACAAGAAAGTGATATGAATAGTTATGTATTTGTAAATTTTGTTGTGGATCTCTTATGCTATTATGTTATCATATATATATTGTTATGTTGTAGTGATTATGTTGTAAATAATCCTATGCTATGTCATAGGTGATTAATCATGCTATGCTATGTTATAAATCATGTTATGCCATGTTGTAAATCATGCTATGCTATGTTGTAAATCATATCAAGCTATGTTGCAAATTATGATATGCTATGTTGTAAACCTTACATATGTTGTAGATCTCATATTATCACATATGTTGAAATACTTATGTTATATAGTAATGATGTCATGTTAAGTTGTGTTGAATCATGCAAGTTGTAAAATCATGATGTTATCATTTATGCGAATTGGATCATGTTTAAAGTTTATGTTTTTTTTATAATAGATTATGGGAATTTGCCTATTGAGTTAGGTGTACCCATATACATGAATCTACAAATTAATTGGATCTTGAATATGGGAATTTGTCTATTAAGTTAGGTGTACCCATATACATGAATCTATGATTAAATGAATTTTGATTTTTGGGAATTTGCCTATTGAGTTAGGTGTACCCATATAAAACCATATTGTAAATGATGTTGATTCACACATGTCCAATACAAGTTTATGGAACTTGATCAAAATCATATTATGTGAATTATGAATAAGTTGACACCCTTAGACCCATGACATGTATAACCTTATGCAAGTTGTAATTTTGATATATGCAAGCTTCACCCCTTGTTAGTATTCATTTAGTCACATATATATGTTGTTGTTGTGAATATTTTCTTTTATGCTATGAGTTAGACTAATCGGGTCTAGCATACATTTTGCGAATAAACGTTCAAACGTGGGGTAGGGGTAATATTAGGAAATTAATAAATTGGGGTGCAATTGATATGATTTTGCATGCCTTAAATGGATGTCCATAATTGAGTCAATTATGGACATTGCTAAATTTGGAATTAATTAATAATTCAAATAGGGAATTATTAAAATTGGGGAAAGTGGATTATTAATAATAATCAATGCTTAGGACACGAGGTTGGACCCATTTGTGACGTAAACCTGCCCGGACCCGCCCGGCAAATCCAGTAGTCACAAATGTCGGCCCAATGTGAGAGGTCCTAGGCCCAAACTAAAGCATAACAGTTGTAAAGACACGAGGTTAGACTCTTTTATGGTGTAAGACTGCCCGGACCCGCCCGGCAAATCCAGCTGCCATAAATGCTAGTCTAATGTGAGAGGTCTTTATGAGGTTATGGTCTTAATGAATTAAGAAATACTTAACCAGATAATCATGTAAGGTGGGACATGGGGGTTAAGTAGGTGCCTTGGGTAGCATGAGGAATCTAGTGGTTGCCTTTAGAGGCATTTGAAATACGATTAGACTTAACCAAACACACATGTAACGAACATGAATAGTGGGTTAAGTGGGATTGACTAAGGGGACAAGCTTAGGTGGAATGCTTGTGGGAGATAATGGGGGGCCATTTCAACCAGTATCCCAAAACGTATCTTTGTGGGCTCGACCCAAGTCGAGGACGGGACACGCATACTGGGTTTGACTATAAGAGGCCAAAACAGGGAGCAGTGGCAACACAAGTCCAACGGGTTTCATATGCGTGTGTGGACCCGGGCTGGTAGGTAAGACGTTGTTGCATCGTGTAGGTATAAGCCGTGCATCTCCGTTATATCGGGTTGCCACTTTAGGGGAATGATACACCCCACTGTGGGGCCAGCACGGGTATCTACGAGTAGGGAGTCGATCGAAAAATAGAAAGTGGGGTACACCTAGTGGAGATAGGGGCAGGCGGCACCTATGTAGTCAGCTAGGAGTACGTAAAGCCATTAAGAATGTTTCTAAGTGAAGCTAAGTGGGATCAATCTTTAGGGTGACTGGTGTGGTGCAGTATAGTGTTAATCCTTAGTATTTAGGAGCGCCTACAACGTTTCCTTTAGCGATTGTCTATGTCCTTAATCTGCTCTTTCATAGACATTTCCTTGTTTTCCAGCTTATGCCTTAGTGCAGTTATTTTGATAATAGTATTGTAGAATTATCATACTCTCCAGACTTTATGTCTGACCCCCCCTCTTTTTCATCCTTTTCTCCCTTCAGGTCCTCAGGTTGGGCCAAGTTCCAGTGGAGTCTGATTGGATTGCTTATCTCTTGGAAAGCTTGGACTGCTGAAGTAAAGTCCAGCTTGTTATCTTTCTTTTTAATGGCTATTTATGTAATGGGATTATGTACTTGTTTTATCAAGATAGATATTGTACTTGACTTTGATTATGGTGTTATGATGTAATCAAACATGTTTTGACTTCTGCTGCGATTGAAATAAAGTTTTTAAATTTCCAAGTACTATTTTATATCTGTCTTGTTGAAATTTTACTATTCTATATTCACCTAAAACCTCCATAGAAGTTAAGGCATTCCCTTTGTGAGTGACATTAATGGACGTGGGGTGTTACACGTGGTATCAGAGCATAAGGTTACTAGAACAGATAAAATTTTTAGAAAAATATTTTTCTAAAGTATTTTTGGAAGAAGTGCTTTCAAAAACATGTTATTTAAAGAGAGTTTTTATGAAAAACATAATCCCAAATAGCCATATCCTTATCTTTATCTTTTGAATTCTCCATTTTGAATCTTTCCTTTTTCGTTTCAACATGGCTGAAGATCTTAATCTCCCAGAAGGTGTGACGGTTCCAGGGTGGTTTAGGAGATATTTGGAGGCTAGGGCCACCACTGCAGGCCCAGCAGATGTTCCTCCACCCCCAGTTGCACCCATTCCTCCTCCTCCTCCTCGTGTTGATACTTTTGCAAAGACGTGCAAGGAGTTTAAAGCTATGGGCGGAAAAACTTTTCAAGGGACTGAGACTTTTGTGGAGGCCAGAGACTGGCTTAAGGAGACTGAGGAATTGTTGGATATCTTTGAAGTGGAAGATGGGAGGAAATTCCGTTTAGCTGCTTGGTTAATGAAGGGAGAGGCCTCGTTTTGGTGGGAGGTCACTAACGGGGAACGTCCAGTTGATTCATGGGCGGATTTCAGACGAAGGTTTGAGGCAAAGTTTCTTTCAAGGGCAGAGGAGAATTTAAATATGGAAAAATTCCTGGCATTAAAGCAAGGGAGCTTATCAGTGAAGGAATATGTCAATAAATTTAATCAGATAGCATGGTTTGGCTTGGAGTTGGTGAACACGCCAGAGAAGAAAGCTTTGAGGTTCGTTAGAGACTTGAATGAACCGTTGCAAGGGTTGGCTACGACCCACATCCCTATGGGAGCCACCTTTGAAAGGCTAGTAGAAATGGCACTTATGCATGAGGATAAGGCAGTTGAAAAGAAAGGGGATCATAAGAAACCCCAACAGCAAAATAAGAAGGGTGGTAAAAACAATAATGGCAAAGGGAAGAAGAGATGCTTCAATTGTGGGACGCCTGGCCATCTCAGCAAAGATTGTAGAAAGAAAAAGAAGACTGGTTGTTTTCATTGTGGAGATGCGGGACATTTGGTGAAGGACTGCCCAAAGAAGGGGCAGAGGGCAGGGTCTACCTCGGGAGGACAGGTGCAGGCTCTTATGGCACCACGGCAGGCAAGGGGGCAAGTTCAGGCTATTGCGGCCCCACCGCTGCAAGAAAGAGGTAGAACAATTTCTGTTGAAAGCTTAGTTTTTCTGTTTGATCATCCTGTCCGTACCTTATTCGATTCTGGCGCATCTCATTCGTTTATCTCTGCATCATTAGTTGAATTACTGCACTTGAACACCAGTTTAGTAGAGGATCCCTTGGTTGTTTCAAATCCAATTGGGGGTTCGGCTCATTTGACCATGATATGTTTGGATTTGAAAATCTCTATACTTGACGTTGAATTTAGATGTGATGCTTATGTATTGGGCTTCACGGGCTATGGGTTAATTTTAGGAATGGATTGGTTATCTAGAAATGGGGCCATTCTTGATTGTGAAAGGAGAGTAGTTAGGCTTGTGACTCGCCTTGGTAATGCTCTCGACATCTTTTGTAATCCCATAAATTCCGTTATGCTAAGTTATCTTGAATCGCTTGACGCGTCTGTAGAGAATCTGCGATCGGTGGAGGTGGTCCGGGAATATCCGGATGTGTTTGAGGAGGTGAAGGGCTTACCTCCAAAGCGGGAGATAGACTTTCTATTTATCTTATGGATAATGCTAAACCCGTATCTTTGTCAGTGCGCCACATGGCTCCTCGTGAAAGGAGGGAACTCAATAAGCAAGTGAAGGAGTTGCTTGAGAAGGGGTTCATAAGACGTAGTATATCGGAGTGGGGTGCTCCAGTAGTATTTGCTACAAAGGCGGATGGGTCCCTTAGACTTTGTGTTTACTATAGAGAACTAAACAAGCTTACTAAAAAGAACCGACACCCACTGCCGAGGATTGACGATCTCTTTGATCAGTTAGTTGGCGCCTCAGTGTTTTCGCAGTTGGACTTAGCCACTGGCTTTCATCAACTGAGAGTGGCTGAGGATAGTATAGATAAGACTGCTTTTAGGACTCCTGACGGATTCTATGAATGGCTAGTGATGCCCTTTGGTTTGACAAACGCCCCCGCATATTTTGTTGATTTGATGAGTAGGGTGTTTAGGGAGTACCTTAACAAATTCGTGGTAGTCTTTGTGGATGACATC
Source organism: Allium sativum (assembly GCA_030737875.1). Taxonomy (NCBI): domain Eukaryota; kingdom Viridiplantae; phylum Streptophyta; class Magnoliopsida; order Asparagales; family Amaryllidaceae; genus Allium; species Allium sativum. Next base: position 283,643,295 of record CM060915.1, read on the forward strand.
TTAGTCTTTTCTAAGAATGAAGAAGAGCATGCCCTACATCTTAGGGAAGTGTTGGAAACCCTTCGAGCGCATAACCTTAAGGCAAAATTTTCTAAGTGTCACTTCTGGAGGAAAGAAGTATGGTTCTTAGGGCACGTGGTTTCCAAAGAAGGGATAGCAGTGGATCCCGCAAAGGTGGTGGCCATCCAAGATTGGAAGGTCCCTAAAAATGCAACCGAAGTAAGAAGTTTCTTGGGGTTGGCTGGCTATTATAGGAAGTTTATCAAAGACTTCGCAAAAATATCAGCTCCATTAGCACGGTTAACGAAGAAGAACCTGGTCTTTACGTGGGACGCAGATTGTGATGATGCGTTCCAACATTTAAAGAGAGCCTTAACTTCAGCCCCAATCTTAGTGCTGCCAGACGGGAATAAGCCGTTTACCGTTTATACTTATGCTTGTGGGACAGGACTTGGCGCGGTCCTCATGCAAGAGGGAAGAGTAATAGCCTATGGTGGAAGGCAGTTGAGGGTTCATGAAAAGAATTACCCTACGCATGACCTTGAGTTAGCCGCAATTGTTTTCGCGCTTAAGTCTTGGTGTCACTATCTTCTTGGTGAGAAATTCGAACTGTTCACTGACCACAAATCATTAAAATACTTATTCTCTCAGAAGGATTTGAATTTAAGGCAGCAACGGTGGATGGAATTCTTAGCCTCCTACGATTTTGAAATAGCATATACCCCGGGCAAGGGTAACGTGGTAGCAGACGCCTTAAGTAGGAAAAGGTTGTCCTTGAGTCCGTTGTTTGTTGAACGATGAAGCTTAGAATTCATCTCCATGTTTGACTTTAGACCCTCCGTTGACCTAGTACCTGGTTTGTTAGCATCCTTGGAGGTTAGACCTACACTTCTAGGACGGGTTGGTGAGGCACAGCAAGACGACCCCCAGTTGGTTGAGATAGTAGAAAAGCTCAAAGGAGGGGAGTCGTCTAGCCATCTTCGTAGGTATACCCTAGACGATAAGGGTTGTTTACGAAGGGATAATAGACTTTGTGTACCACAAGACAAAGACTTAAAGAAGGCCATTCTTGATGATGCTCATCGCTCAAAGATGACCATTCATCCCGGCGGAGACAAGATGTACAAAGATATGAAGCGAGTTTTCTTTTGGGTCGGTATGAAAAAGGATGTGGCCGAGTACGTCGCTAGATGCTTGGTGTGCCAACGAGTAAAAGCGGAACAAAAGAAACCCGGTGGGTTGCTTCACCCATTGGAAGTTCCACTATGGAAATGGGAAAGTGTCTCAATGGATTTTGTGGATGGATTACCAAGATCAAGGAAGGGTAATACGGAGATTTGGGTTATAGTAGATAGACTTACTAAGAGCGCCCATTTTATTCCCGTGAAAAGTAAGAGGACTGCTCCGTGGTTGGCTTCTGTATACATTAAAGAGATAGTTCGTTTGCACGGTATTCCTTCTAGTATAGTAAGCGACCGTGATCCCATCTTCACTAGCGAATTTTGGAAGAGTTTACAAGAGGCGGTAGGGACTCAGCTATGTTTGAGCACCGCATATCATCCTCAGACGGACGGCCAGACCGAGTGGGTGAATCATATTCTAGAGGATCTTTTAAGGCTTTGTATCCTAGACTTTGGGGGTACATGGGAAGAGCACCTTCCGTTGGTAGAATTCACATATAATAATAGCTTTCAGTCTAGTATTGTCATGGCACCTTTCGAAGCTCTTTATGGAAGGCCTTGTCGTTCGCCTACATGTTGGTGGGAATCTACCGATAAAATCCTACTTGGGCCCGATATGGTTAGGGAAACCTCGTAGAAGATTGATTTGATTCGAAGGAGGATGAAAGCAGCACAAGATAGGCAGAAATCGTATGCTGATAAGAGGAGGACAGATCTTGAGTTTGACATTGGGGACATGGTTTTTATCAAAGTGCCTCCGTTACGGAATGTTGTTCGCTTTGGGTCCGTTGGGAAATTAGCGCCATGGTTTGTAGGGCCGTTTCCTGTAAAAGACAGGATTGGGAAGATGGCGTATAGGGTGGAGTTGCCTGAGAAACTTAGTGGAGTACACGACGTATTCCATGTATCACATTTGATGAAGTGTTTGCACAAGGCCGCGGAGGTGGTAGAGCCGAGCTTGCTCAAAGAGGTGGAAATAGAGCGTGATGCAACAATTAGACGAGCTCCTACATGCATTCTTGGGTCGGAGATCATAAAGTTGAGGAACCGAGAGGTCAGACTAGTTAAGGTGCAATGGGGAGATGATGAGAGCAATGCTACTTGGGAGACAGAAGAGAACATGCGTTCGTTGTACCCTTTTCTTTTTGAGGGTATGTCTTTAAATTTTTCCTTTATCGCTTAGCTTATCTTATCTTATCTTTAGTATGTCCTCTCATTTGTATCTTTGACCTTTAGTTAGGATAATCCTATGGTTGAAACATGTGTTTGAGACATGTTATGTATGATGGATGCAAAATGGATGCAAGTGGTTGCTTGTGGTTGCTCGTGGATGCATATATACACACACTTTAGGCACTAGATCGGCTCAGTCACTACATATTGCATATTGCATAAATGAATGTATTTAGTATAATGGATGTATAATGGTTGTACCATCATATAGATGCTGCATTCGGTTGAATGGATGTGCATGCATATAGAAGTAGTATGTAAGCAATTAGGATCTTTTGCATACATAATGGATGCATGGCACTATCATGAATTGCATCAAGGAGGTCAACTGAATCAGTGGACCGCCTAATTTTGCATTAGATACGGACATATACACACACTATGCATTTAAACATAAAAGCATTAGAAGTCTATATGGACAGTGGATGCCAGTGTTTGATGATTGAGTAGATGGTTGATTGGATGTTAGGTTAAACATTCTCCTTGATTTGAAGATTTCGGGGTCGAAATCCTTTAAGGAGGGGAGAATGTAACACCCCGTAAATCAGTTAATACTAATATTCACAAATTAAAAGAATTAATATTGAGAATTTGCACGAAATAGCCTTAAAAAGGCATATAACAAATTTGAGATATGTGAATTGCCTTAAAAGGCGAAAAATGGAATTAAGACATTAATTGGAAAATTAATGTGTAGAAATGGTCATAAGTTAATTATGGATTAATTTGAATTCATGAATAGGTGTGTGTGTGTGTATATATATATATATTTATATATATATGGGCAGTTAATGTAAACATGAATAGAAGTTTATTAATTTGCTGAGTGTTTCCTGAGTCACTTCTAACTCATTGCTGAGTCACTTCTAACTCATTGCTGAGTCAATAAGATAAACCCCATCTGGTCTGAATGGCTGCGGTTATTTCTAGGTTAAATCTAATGGCCTAAATGAATCCTAACATCTATAAATAAGTGGGTAGACTCTAACCCTAAATCACTTGAAAAATTGGAGAGCTACCGACATGCCGTTGCCATGGAGTTCAGCATAGCCGTCACAAACTAAAGAAGAAGAAGGCCTAATCTACAAACTAAATCTACTCAAATCAAATCAAAAGCTCTCTCTCTCTATTTCTCTTCTTTAAAATTGTGAGTATGCTGATTCTCACAATGTTATTATAAAGTAATTCGATTAAGTTATGAATTGGATCACAAGAAAGTGATATGAATTGTTATGTATTTGTAAATTTTGTTGTGGATCTCTTATGCTATTATGTTATCATATATATATTGTTATGTTGTAGTGATTATGTTGTAAATAATCCTATGTTATGTCATAGGTGATTAATCATGCTATGCTATGTTATAAATCATGTTATGCCATGTTGTAAATCATGCTATGCTATGTTGTAAATCATATCAAGCTATGTTGCAAATTATGATATGCTATGTTGTAAATCTTACATATGTTGTAGATCTCATATTATCACATATGTTGAAATACTTATGTTATATAGTAATGATGTCATGTTAAGTTGTGTTGAATCATGCAAGTTGTAAAATCATGATGTTATCATTTATGCGAATTGGATCATGTTTAAAGTTTATGTTTTTTTTTTATAATAGATTATGGGAATTTGCCTATTGAGTTAGGTGTACCCATATACACGAATCTACAAATCAATTGGATCTTGAATATGGGAATTTGTCTATTAAGTTAGGTGTACCCATATACATGAATCTATGATTAAATGAATTTTGATTTTTGGGAATTTGCCTATTGAGTTAGGTGTACCCATATAAAACCATATTGTAAATGATGTTGATTCACACATTTCCAATACAAGTTTATGGAACTTGATCAAAATCATATTATGTGAATTATGAATAAGTTGACACCCTTTGACCCATGACATGTATAACCTTATGCAAGTTGTAATTTTGATATATGCAAGCTTCACCCCTTGTTAGTATTCATTTAGTCACATATATATGTTGTTGTTGTGAATATTTTCTTTTATGCTAAGAGTTAGACTAATCGGGTCTAGCATACATTTTGCGAATAAACGTTCAAACGTGGGGTAGGGGTAATATTAGGAAATTAATAATTTGGGGTGCAATTGATATGATTTTGCATGCCTTAAATGGATGTCCATAATTGAGTCAATTATGGACATTGCTAAATTTGGAATTAATTAATAATTCAAATAGGGAATTATTAAAATTGGGGAAAGTGGATTATTAATAATAATCAATGCTTAGGACACGAGGTTGGACCCGTTTGTGACGTAAACCTGCCCGGACCCGCCCGGCAAATCCAGTAGTCACAAATGTCGGCCCAATGTGAGAGGTCCTAGGCCCAAACTAAAGCATAACAGTTGTAAAGACACGAGGTTAGACTCTTTTATGGTGTAAGACTGCCCGGACCCGCCCGGCAAATCCAGCTGCCATAAATGCCAGTCTAATGTGAGAGGTCTTTATGAGGTTATGGTCTTAATGAATTAAGAAATACTTAACCAGATAATCATGTAAGGTGGGACATGGGGGTTAAGTAGGTGCCTTGGGTGGCATGAGGAATCTAGTGGTTGCCTTTAGAGGCATTTGAAATACGATTAGACTTAACCAAACACACATGTAACGAACATGAATAGTGGGTTAAGTGGGATTGACTAAGGGGACAAGCTTAGGTGGAATGCTTGTGGGAGATAATGGGGGCCCATTTCAACCAGTATCCCAAAACATATCTTTGTGGGCTCGACCCAAGTCGAGGACGGGACACGCATACTGGGTTTGACTATAAGAGGCCAAAACAGGGAGCGGTGGCAACGCAAGTCCAACGGGTTTCATATGCATGTGTGGACCCGGGCTGGTAGGTAAGACGTTGTTGCATCATGTAGGTATAAGCCGTGCATATCCGTTATATCGGGTTGCCACTTTAGGGGAATGATACACCCCACTGTGGGGCCATCACGGGTATCTACGAGTAGGGAGTCGATCGAAAAATAGAAAGTGGGGTACACCTAGTGGAGATAGGGGCAGGCGACACCTATGTAGTCAGCTAGGAGTACGTAAAGCCATTAAGAATGTTTCTAAGTGAAGCTAAGTGGGATCAATCTTTAGGGTGACTGGTGTGGTGCAGTATAGTGTTTATCCTTAGTATTTAGGAGCGCCTATAACGTTTCCTTTAGCGATTGTCTATGTCCTTAATCTGCTCTTTCATAGACATTTCCTTGTTTTCCAGCTTATGCCTTAGTCCAGTTATTTTGATAATAGTATTGTAGAATTATCATACTCGCCAGACTTTATGTCTGACCCCCCTCTTTTTCATCCTTTTCTCCCTTCAGGTCCTCAGGTTGGGCCAAGTTCCAGTGGGGTCTGATTGGATTGCTTATCTCTTGGAAAGCTTGGACTGCTGAAGTAAAGTCCAGCTTGTTATCTTTCTTTTTAATGGCTATTTATGTAATGGGATTATGTACTTGTTTTATCAAGATAGATATTGTACTTGACTTTGATTATGGTGTTATGATGTAATCAAACATGTTTTGACTTCTGCTGCGATTGAAATAAAGTTTTTAAATTTCCAAGTACTATTTTATATCTGTCTTGTTGAAATTTTATTGTTCTATATTCACCTAAAACCTCCCTAGAAGTTAATGCATTCCCTTTGTGAGTGACATTAATGGACGTGGGGTGTTACAAATTACCCTTGGCACTATGGGCCTACAGGACAAAATATAAATCGGCAACAGGACATACCCCGTTCTCCCTTGCCTTTGGAACGGAAGCAGTCATCCCGGTTGAGATAAAGGTACCTTCTCACCGGGTGACTTATTATGATCCGATGACAAATAATGAATTGCTCCTTGAGTCCCTAGATATGATCGAAGAAAAGAGGGATGAGGCGGACCTGCGCGCCTTGAGATGCAAGCAACAGATCGCTCGATATTACAACAAAAAGGTTCGAGCCCGAACCTGGGAACCCGGAGACTTGGTTCTGAAACGTGTCTTTCCACCCCCAACTCATATGGGAGCGAAGTGGGAAGGACCGTACTCCATTCTGAGCAAGCTTGATAATGGAACCTTCAAGCTGGCAACCGTAGATGGAAGGGAAATCCCCAGAGTGTGGAATGCCCAACATTTGCGGGCATACTTAGCATAAAAGTTTCAAATCTGTTCTTTTTCTTTGTTAAAAACCATGTATAAGGCACGACTAGCCTAGAATAGTTTGATTCCTTAAAGCCAAAAAATTATAAAGTGGACGTAGGTCATGATTCGACCGAACCACTATAAAAATATTGTGTGTCATTTACCTTTATTGCATCCTTATTTATCTGCCTGTTTATTTTTATGGAAAGCGACGCGAATAATGCAGGTACCCGAAGTCTGTTGCGAATTGTTCCTCCCGTAGACTGTTTGGAGGAACTCAAAGCCTTGACAAATGCTCCAACTGCTTGACCGACTGGTTTTAATCCTCGGAGCTTGGATTAAAATGTAAACCTAGGACGAGTTTGATGAACGTGCATGATTGCAAACTGCTTGATCCATGACTCTAACTCTCCAGAGTAGAGAGAGTATAAAGGATGCGAAGATGACGTCCACAAGGCATGACGGTGTACCATGATCGGGGCCGCCTGAGCAAAGGTCTAACCTTGGCGACCGCCAGGAGAACATAAAAGCGTCTCCGATTGAGCGCTGAGAAAGAGCTCCTTCCCCGTTGAAGGATCGGGGAGCGAATGAATCGCTGAGCTCGAACTCTAACTATCCAGAGAGAGAGAGAGTATAAAAGCGTCTCCGATTGAGCGCTGAGAAAGAGCTCCTTCCCCGCTGAAGGATCGGGGAGCGAATGAATCGCTGAGCTCGAACTCTAACTCTCCAGAGAGAGAGAGAGAGAGAGTATAAAAGCGTCTCCGATTGAGCGCTGAGAAAGAGCTCCTTCCCCGCTGAAGGATCGGGGAGCGAATGAATCGCTGAGCTCGAACTCTAACTCTCCAGAGAGAGAGAGAGAGTATAAAAGCGTCTCCGATTGAGCGCTGAGAAAGAACTTCTTCCCTGTTGAAGGATCGGGGACCGACTGAACTACTGAATTCAAACTCTAACCTTGGCAACCGTCAGGAGAGTATAAAGAAGTCTGTGATTAAGCACTAAGAAAGGTGCCAGAAATTCGGTGCCACAAGAACAATTATACTATGAAATCTTCTAAGTCCCCCATATTCAGAAATAGGGGGTAACCTGCCGACAATACTAACCAATTCTTAGTAAACCCCCGTCAGGCGCGATGATAACAACTGATTGGGGGCACATTTACTCATATACATATACTGAACTTTAATACAGCAACGCAGCATGAAAATTTTTCTTTCTGTTGTTTGACTGATTTGTAATTATTATTAGATGGCCTATGACTAAACATGGAAAGTTTATCTGAATACAGGTACACAATGATGCAAAAAGAGATAAACTTTTATTTATATACTGCGAACCAACATAGTGAAAAAACAACCTAGAAAGGAAAGTGAGGGCCAGTCTCACAATTACACTTCCTGGCCAGTGGAAAACCTAAAGACAAAATATCAACCAGCAACAATATCCTATTTACGCTTTGGCCTCTTCTCTTGCTTCTGTCTCTCCAGCTTCGCCTTGTCGGCATCAGACGGATCCCCTTTCTTCCTCTTCCTTCTGTCTAGGAGAGGAACAACCGACTCTTCTGAAGATTCCTCTTCCACCTCTTTTCTCTTCCTTCTATCAGAAAGGGAAGCAGGGAAGTCATCGGGATTTGCAAAATGAAGCTGTCGGCTGATGGATTTGGGCTGGATTTTCACAATCATCCCAGTCTTGGGATCGAATTCTGCAAGGGGGACTACGTCCAAAACCTCATCTCCCACCTTCTTCGAAGTCATCTCTTTCTCCTGCCTAGCCTTTCGGCTGGCCAAGGTTTCGGCGTCATCATCGTCGGCTTTTTTGGCGCTGGTAATGTCTTCCTCATCTTCTACATGGTGCCCATCAACGTCTTTCAAAGCCTCGATGGTCTCAGCATCCTTGGGAACGTCAGTGCTAGGTGCTGGGATGCTTTTCTCTGCTGTTGTGACCTCAGCCTGTTTCGATATATCAATACCGGCACCTTGTGAGACAGCCTCCTTCTCCGCCTCTTTTTCTTTTTCAGCACCCTTGTCGACGGGCTCACCACCTGTGTTACGAGAAGCACACGTTACTAACTCAATTGGTTGTTCTAACAGACGACGACAATTCACAATTGCTTTGACGAATTGTGGAGAAAAAAAGGAGATACCTTCCGCAGATCCTCCTTCTTGAATAGTTGCAGGAGCTCCAACAACTACGGGAGTTAGGCCCAAAGGGATTAGTGGATCTTCAGGATGGTACTCCTTAACCCCAGAGGATTTGGGCCCCACGGCAGAACTTGAACCTTCGTCAGCTTTGCTTTTGCCCTTAGCCAAGGCCCTCTCCTTTTCCATCTCCGCTAAAATCAGACGACGACCCTCTGCTAGGTCCTCAGGTTCATTATCCCTCAAGACGCTCTTCATCAACTCATCCTCATCAATTTCTTCGACTCCCAACCTTTGCTTTTCACCCTCAACAATCGCATCCCATAAATTGGCTAAAGTAACGTTGTAATCCGGGATCCACGAGATGTTGCGAGTTTTGAGAACTTGGCCAAGGAAGTCGAAAATCATCTCTTCAAACCCCTCAATATCCTTCTCTCTTTCGAGGAGCTTGTTGTTAGAAGTAGTGGCCAATTCGATGGCACTTTCAACATTCTTTTCGGCAAGAGCTGCCCGTCTCTCCGCGTCCGCGACCTGATCATTTAAAATCACTTTTTCTGCTTTAGCCAAAGCCAAGCTTTCTCTTAAGCTTGCTTTTTCTGCCTCCTAAGCAGCTCTCTCAGCTTCAAAATGGCCTTGTGCTGTTTTCAACTCGATATTGGCCATCTTGAGATCTTCAACCTCCTTCTTTAAAGCCATTTTCTCTTGGCTATTGGAGTCAAGTTCTGTATGAAAGAGCTTTTTAGCATTCTCCAATTCGGTTTTATAATTCTCGACGTCCCTTCGCGCTAGAGCAAGCTGGGATTGAGCATCTTCCAGGTCCTTCTCCATCTTTGTCCTGGCCCTTTCGTTGTTTTCAAGTTTCGCCTTTGATCTGTGTGCTTCTATTTCAAGCGATCGGATGACTTCTGAAAGGTTAACTACATGCTTTTTCATCAGCTCATATTGCCTGGCAACGTGACGGATGTGCCCGACGACTTCATAATCCCAATTCTTAAGAACCGGTTCCAAGGCTGGAACAAAGGTCATCCTGTCAAAGAATATGGCTGGGAATTGTTCTCTCAGCTTTTCAAGCCTACCTTGGATCTCGGGACCATGAATGTAGTCCCGTGACCAGGGGGCAGCCAACTCTGGCTGGCTGGAAGGGACGACGTCACTCTTCTCCTTTTCAGACTCTTTGATCGGATCTTTGCTTCTATCTTTAGATTCATGATGCTTTTTTGACGACCTGCTATGGGAAGGTGCACTCTTTGGAGGAGTTAACTCTTTAGGAAGTTTCTTCCCCCAGGGACTACTGGATAGCTGGAAGGCTTGGCAGAGGTCGATTTTGGTGGAGACCGGGGTTGCGAGGAAGTCGGCCTGTGAGAAGGCTTGCGGGAACGCTCAGTACCCGGATGAAGACTGGGTGTGCCCTCACGCAGGGAACGATAAGAGTACGATCGCCTGTGGGACATCTTTCCTGCAAGAAACAAAAGAGCATATTAAAACCTTGAATACTGACGCTATAAGAGTGCGGGGTCAGATAGTGTGTGTGATTTGTGCATCCCATATAATTCCCCCTAACGGACCCGGGCCTGAAGACAGGCTCATCTGACTAGTTTCTTGTTCTCTTGTTGGAGCGATGGCCTCCTCAGAACTAGGGAAGAATGGTTCCCATTCGAAGTCCCTCTCTGTATATACATCATCGGGGAGAGGAATCTTGCTCAGTTCTTTGAATAGCTGCTCGTTTGTCAAGTCATCGGGAGCAGTGGATTCGATTGGAGTAGAAACTAGAATTTCCTGGGACTTGTCTCCACGAGCTTCATCCCCTTTGTATATATTCAGATGCTCATCATCTTGGATGACTATCGGGGAAGGACTCTTGCGGAACTTAGTTGTTTCTATTGCTTGTGATGTTCCCTCTCCCTCTGTTGGGGGCACGTACTTATAGGGTTTGCCGCCAGCCCCAAGTCCAAATCTTATATCCAGAAGGTGATGCTTATGAAGATTCTCATCAGTAATACATTTTTTGATCCTTAGAAAGTCGGATCTGCTTTGTAGAAGAGTGGACAATCGATTGCTGTATAGCGAACCCTCCGTTTTCGGGAAGATGTGATCTGTTTAAGACAAAGGAAAAGGGGGAAGAATGTTAATACTTCGACTTCTTAAACAAGATATTCAGTTAAAAGCTTGAAGTTTACTTGATTTAAGCCATCTTCTTGAGCATCCGGCCTGTTTCTTTATGTAGAACCAATCAGACTTAGGATCCCCTATATTGCTATATCCATCGTACAGAATCTTCCAATTCGCTACGATTCAAAAAAGGAGAAATTTGGGGTTGCCGAGGAGCGATGTTTGAAAAGAAAGAAGAATGTCAAATCTCTGAATGTGAGTCCGGTGTGTAGGATCTCCGCATATGCTATGTATAAGGTGTATAGAGATGCGTAGGCATTAGGATGAAGTTGCATCGGAGCAATACCTAGCTGCTTTAGAGTCTCGATGACGATTGAAGGAAATGGAGGGATAGCTCCTACCAAGCACATAGTCCGACTGATTGCCATATATCCTTCCGGAGCTAGGTGGGGTCTATCTTCGCTTCCGGGCGTCAAGACATCATCCCAAGGAATCCCGTGTCTCAAGCAGATTCTTTTAAGCTTTATATCGTCGAGCTTAGATGCTAAAGAATCAGAAAATTTATCTATCCCGAGCGCGCCAGGAATCTCGTCGGGAGCTCTCCCATCTATCTCAGAATCGTCGCTAGATGGAGTACTTTCAGACGGATCTGATTCCGTGGCCTCGTACTCAGATCCAGAATCTTCACCTCCTGGATTAATTGGAGGAATCTCGGGGTTGTATTGCTCAGGAACCTCAGACTCTGTTTCTGTAGCGGATCTCGAAGAAGATTGATTATCCGACATTGTTGTTAGGCGAGAAAACATGACAAATGAGATTAAAACTACCCGTCCCCCGTGTGTGCAAGTGCCGGTGTGTGTGCTTGTGCATACATTAAAGATAAAGCATAAAAGCTGTCAAGATCGTCAAAATATTAGTCGTCATATGCAGTCAAATTATGTGGTCATTTAGTCCAGAAAGTCCAACATCAAGGCCCTAGCCTAACTATTCAGAATTTTATGGTGACAAGGCGTCGTTTAAAGTTTGAAATTTCTTTGGATCGTGAACTATGAGTCGGATCGCCACGTAGAGGGATCGGCCCCTTTGGATCGCAGAGCAAAGGGAACGCCCCTTCACGGATCGTGAAATTAAGTGATCGGGGTCTTTGCCGAATCGTTGCAGCCCCCCACGATATGCGCCTCTGCCGTCACCGCGACCCTCCGTCTCGCCACTCGCCTTCATCCTCTTCCTTTCCTCTCCTTGCCTACGATCCGAACCGGCTTCCCTCTTCTCCTTCCTCCTTCGTCTTCCTCCTCTCCTTCTCATTTCCGAACTCCAACCTCTACGCCCATCAGCCATGGCGCCTCGCTTGTTCCCCCAGAAAATCGCAAAATTCCATCGTTTCTCCCTCAAACCAGTCGAAAGAAATTCATAAAACAACAGCGTTTACGAATAAGGGTGCTTTCGGTGGAATTACCTTTATAAAAATTGGGAAAGTGATCGGATTTTTGAAGGTTTGAAAAACTAGGGGTCGTTCCTCAACAATGCAGGCGAAACGATACGACAGAAAAAAGAAGGAAGAAAGTAAAGGGGGGGTCGGCTTATATAGGCAAAAGGGCGACCGTTTGTCTCCCCTTCTTTGTCCTATTCGATCCACGAAAATCGGCGGGCCGCGAACCAAAAGCCCGCCACGACTCGAGAAGGAGCCCGTTTCGTTCCGAGGCCCAAATGCACACCAAAGAACGAAACGAATGTCTTGCTAACGGACCGCAGCTCGAGCCCGCGATCCGAATCGATAAATTCAGTAATGAAGACTCTGAAAAATCCCAGAAAGAGAATTGTCCACTGATTCGCGACTCGCTGTGAAAAGACGAATCTATAGCTTCGAAGCATGTTCCATCATCGATAAAACATACTTCGAGGGGGCAAAATGTTGGCTAGCTTATTGACCAAGCCACCCAGGATCATTCATAAGAAGAAAGCATGAAACCACGTTCTCTAAGAACATGAAGGAATGGATCGCATCATCAGCTCGCCCGATGTCGGATCGCACACTATCGACTCGCCCACCATCGGATCGCGTCTCGACGGATCGCCCCCATTCCATCAGCGGGACGAAACCTCTGTGCGGCTCGATCCGAACCTATATTGTTGCCCAGATTAGACCGATCCGATCCCCTGATGCATGGCGAACCCTCTGACCCGTTCAAGCGTGAGCTAGTCTTCAGCGATCCGAGACGCACGGATCTAGCGACACGTGTCCCTAACCGTCATTCTGACCGATTCTCCCCATCTGCACGATCCGATTTTCAAGGGGATCGCGACACCTGTCCACAACGGCAAATTTGACTATTTCTTCAACGGAGGCGATGCGATCCGATTTTCTCGGGATTCGTGCCACGTGTTACCACGACCCGCCTGACAAAATTAGCTATAAATAGCCCAGAGCTTGGCATTTTTTGGGATCTTTTGGCAATATTGAATACTGAATCTGCCATTATTGTCAAACTACAAGAGTATTAAGAGAAATCATTGATTGTATTAGCTTTCAAAGTATAATCAATAATATATAAAGTGGACGTAGGCTCGTTAACGCCGAACCACTATAAATTCTGTGTGTTATTTTCTTTTTCCTCATTCTTCAGTTGAAACTCTATAAGATTCAGAACAATTTGGGTGTTAGGTCCAAATTTGGATCTAACATAACGTATCTTACATAGACGCAAATTTTAATGCACATACTAAATTCAAAGAGAAAATTTTATTTCCTTAATCCTACGGTTAATACGAATGATATAATTTCTGCATTCTTACAATCCCTTAGCTACATGCCCAAGACAATACTTTGTTTTATCTAATTGTGTTATTAATAAAATTTATTTATCTCTAATAAATGAATTATTTGAAATTTATGTTTAGCTTGTGAAAGGAAGAACTAATTTTTTTTTTTTACATAAATTGCACCATCAAATATCTACCTTGTATTTATGCCAACATGTTAGAATATATATTCCTTAGTTTCAATGTTTCTCAACATTGCAGTATAATGCATAATAAATTCAGTTGTTTTAGTTTCATTAATTACTATGTATATCATTCATATTATAGCTAAATTATAGCTAAAATTGGCATTCCATATCTATAAAAAAATATGGAAAAAGTAGTATTATTTTCTTTAAAATAAAAATGAAAATAAATATAAAAGGAAGAATTCTAGTAATGCTACAGGCATCAATAGAAATATTTTTCAAATGACAAAAAAGAGAGATAACATTAAATGCTAAAGTCCATTTATTAAATTAAAAGTGTAAAATTTGAAAACATGTTTTTATTGTCATATTTATTACAATTAAAAGTGTAGAATTTGAAAACATGTTTTTATTGTCATATTTATTACAATTAAAAGTGTAGAATTTGAAAACATGTTTTTATTGTCATATTTCAAATTGCCTATAAATTGGTTCTAATTCATTCATATGTACAGAGTTATCAATTAACCATACTTGCATATTATTAACTATTATGTCACACAATTGAGGAATGAACTATATATATATATATATATTTAAAAAAAAAAAGAATTTCCATATCTCAGCACTGTTTATATATTCACACAAATGGATGTATTTGATGCACCTTTATAATACCGTAAATTAAGTTTCATTCAAGTTTTCAATTAAATTAATATACATGCTATCCTTTATTTATTTCGTTTACTTATGTGATATGCCTTCTTATTACACTTACCTACATGTTAATACAGTATCAATTTATGCCATGAATAATTTTGATTAATAGCATTTATGAATCAATCAATGCAAATTAAAGATAAAATATAAAAGGTTTATTTCTCCATTTTGTGTAATTTATGTATTCAATTAATTACTTCTTTAGGGAAAGAAACTTGAAGTTTTTATTTATATATATACTAGTTAGGATAAGTTTACGGTCAAAACACAAAACCTTATTCTAGAATACGTAGCCGCCGCCCTTTACATTTTTAATGGATGAAAATGCACAAAAAAAAAATTAATTCCTCCTAGTCTACCACAAATTAAAATATGAAATCAAGACTAATAATCAAGAGTAAGGCTTCGAAGTGGCGGGGTTGGCCGGTGGACTCGGTGGTCTTGGAGCGTGCGATGGGGGTGACTTGAGCGTGCGTTCTGGGTTCATTTCGAACGATCCAAGGAGGAGGACGAAGACGGCCTGTGTTCCCTTTACTTATCAATAATTCAATGAAATTTGGTGAGATTTCTTTTTTATATAATTTTATAATCAATTAATTATCATCATGATATTTTTTTATTTATATATACGTGATTTGATTGTTTGATACTGATTGGTTGATTGGATGAAATATTTTTATTGCATTAAAATTGACAAAAATAAAGATGTCAATTTGGTTGAATTGGATTATGGTCAAGATAAAATACATTCTTGTTATGAAATAACATTAAGAAAAAAAAAGTTCTTTTTATTTACATTTGAAATATAGGCTTTGTTATTTTTAATGTTAACATATTAGAATTTGCCACTTGTGTTAAAATTAGTATTAGATTACAAATTTGTTACTTTTGCTAAAATTAGAATTGACATACAAATTTGTCACTTATGCTAGAATTCATGTTATGAAAATTTACATGTCACTTATGTTAGAATTCATGTTACGAGAATTTACATGTCACTTATGTTAGAATTCATGTTATGAGAATTTACAAGTCACTTACGTCAGATTCGTGTTATGAAAATTTACATGTCACTTATGTTAGAATTCATGTTATGAGAATTTACATGTCACTTACGTTAGATTCATGTTATGAAAATTTACATGTCACTCATGTTAGATTCATGTTATGTAAATTAGCGTATCACTTTTGTTAGAATCAAGTTACATTAGGATAAAAATATCACTTGTGTTAGTAATGGAATATTAGAATATAAAGATGTATTTTTAGTTAGAATATTAAAATATCATTTTTATTATAAATGTTAGGTTAGATTAAAGTGTCATTTTTGGTAACATGATGTTTTACTAGAAATGATTATTTAAAATAAAAAGAACCAAATATGAGGTTGCATTTATTTACACTTATTAAGTAAATAAGATATGGAAATGAAAAGAACAAAACTTGATGAAACTTTATTTACATTCCATGTGTAAATAAAACGAATAATTTAGCGAAGATACTTTATTTACATTTCTTATGTAAATGAAATGAACGTATTTATGGCGACGACCTTTATTTTCACCTTCTTATGTAAATAAGAAGAATAACTTAGCGAGGACATTTTTGTACACTTTCTTATATAGGAAAAGATAAGGTTACATTTATTTACATGTAGTATAAATAAATAGAGAATAAGAAAAGTTTACATTTTCTTAATGTAAACAAGAAAAAGAAAAGTTACATTTTTCAATGTAATTAGATATGAAATAAAAAGTATTCAATTTGTCAAATGTGAAAGAAAAAAAAAAGAAAAAAAAATAGATTTTGTCGTTGAAACTAAAATTACATTTTAATGTAATTAAGAAATTAGATTGACGAGAAAGTTTACATTTTTATATGGAGATTAGATTAAAAAGGAAAGTTTACATTTTTATATGTAAATTAGATTAAATAGAAAAGTCAAATTTGTCATTTATGTAAAAAATGAATTTGTTATTTATGTAAAAATTGAATTTGTCATTTATGTAAAAATTAATTTGTCAGTTATGCGAAATTTAATTTGTCATTTATGTGAAGATTGGAATTGGCATTTATGTTAAGATAGATTTGCCCTTCATGCTTAAATATTATAATGTCATTTATTGAAAATATCATTAGAATTCGAATGTCATTGAAACTAAAATATCACTAGATTAAAATGTCGTTAAATTATAAAGTCATTAAAACTAGAAGTAGAAGGTCATTAGATGGAAAAAAAAGTCATTAGAATTCATAGAAAATATGTTTCCATATAAAATACCCTCTTTATATGACATTAGAATTCATCACTTTTATTTAAGAATGGCACGTGAATTAAAAACGTCAATTTTGTTAAGAAGTGCCATGTAAAATAATATTTTTAGTAGAACAATTATAATGATTAATTTAAATTGTACTTGGACACGAGGTTAGGTCACATTTGTGGTGGAAGTCTGCCCGAACCTGACCGGCATATCCAGCAGCCACAAATGTTGGGCCTAATGTGAGAGGTCCAAGTGCGTAAATACAAATTGGGCCAAGACATGAGGTTAAGCCCAACTTGTGGGATAAGTCTGTCCGGAACCGACCGGCCCATCCAGCATTCACAAGTTGCAGGCCTAATGTGAGAGGTCTGGCCCATATTAAAATATAAATGGTTAAATAGAAAATGGACATTATTTACACCATCGTGACTTAAATTAGAAAGTTACATTATTTTCACCGTCATGTTTAAAGAAGAGAAAATTACATTTCTATGTAATTAGATTAAAAGAAGAAATTTATATTTTTATGTAACTAAGATGAAGAGAAAGAAAGAAAATTACATCTTTATGTAATTAAAATCAAAGGTAAGTAATTTACATTTTTATGAAATTAAGATAAAAGGTAAAAGTTACATTTTTAATGTAAATTAGATTAAAAGGGAATAATTACATTTTTCATGCATGTAGATTAAAAGTGAAAAATTACATTTTTATGTAATTGGATTTTCATAAAAATAAAAATAAGGATATGAAATTTATATCTTAATGAATTAGGTTTTCATTAAAAAGATTAAAGATATGAGAATTATATTTTCACGTAAATAGATTAACATACAAAATTAGCGTTTTGTTTGTAATATTTTTTTTTTTTTTGCATTGAAAAGATAATAAAATTATCAATTTTGTTACATTGAAATAAACAAACAAAAATACTCATTCTTGTAGATGTAAAGGTGAATGAACAAAAATAAATATTCGTTTTTTGAAATTGAAATAAAACACAAAAATGCTCATTTTTGTTGGAATTGGTATGACAAACAAAATATACATTTTGTGTAATTCGAAAGATGAAACAAAAAAAATGTACATTGTTGTGTATAAGATGTGTATGTGTATGAAAATAAATGGTGTGTACATTGTACGTTAATATTGTATATACGAATAGGAATATTTTTTGTTAGTAAAATGTAATGAAATAAAATACATTTCATTACACATTATAAACCTTTCGATAGGTTGTGGAACAAAACATTCAGTACTTGTTATATAATTACGTTAATGAAATGGAATTTAAATATTTTTATATATATATAAATAAAGATAAATCATTATAAATTACTAATAACGATATGAAATGATTTCCAACTTATATATATACGAGAATTATTTGGAAAGTCCGAGTCTATCTCATTCCAAATAATTTAAGCGACGTTTCAAATTCAAGTTTTGAAGACAACGATAGAAGACCGACGATCTCCATATCGAATGGATGACGATTGTTGATGCCCGTGATTGGAGTAGCTACCTTGAAGGGGCTACAGTGGTGGCCGTCCGGACGTAGTGTTGATTTGTACGAATTTGGCTTTCGCTCAGACCCAGAGCATAAGCTTATAAATGGAATGTGTGTCTGACACCGTACTCCTTTATATATTGTACTTATTGATTTTCTGCTGAATGTATGAAAGCTTGGTGGTGGAGAATTTATTCTCTTGCTTAACGCCCTTTTGTATATTTTGGCAAAGAATAATAGTATGATATGGATTGACAGTGTTGCATACCAAGATGCAATGATCAAGGCTTTTCTTGAAAAGCAGGCCTTGTGGTTGATGATCAAAGCACGGCCTATTTAGGCGTAGCTTTGTGTATAGTGTGACTTCGCGAGCCTCACAACCCGGTGGAGTCTAAAACAGGAGAAGGGAACGCAGGGAGAGCAGCACGTTTCTTTCTAGCTAGAAGTGGTGTCGGTGCTTAAATTGGCTGATATTTACTTATGTGGATGATGGAATGAGGTGCCTCGGATGATAGGTCCTATAGGATTGGGAAACATGTGTTCAGGAATAACTAATCCACAAAGCTGTATGTGTGGACCGGCCCTGCAGGATCCAAGGGTTTACTGTGGGGAATCCTGAGACATTAGCTAGAGTGTCTCGAATCGGTAAGGAGCTCCTCCCTAGCCTTGACTCTTGATGGAAACCCAATTTCCAATACAACACCATGCGTTTTTTATTGTAGAACTAGTATGGCAACATAGTAGGATGGGGTACTATGCCGTCTATGATTGATACATTTTGATTGAATTGTTTTTGAAACATATATACACTAATAATATCAAATTCGTTTTTAACGTATCAAGCATTTTTGACCATTATAAGGTAAAACTCTATCCTCCGGTTTGCGTTGCATTGTGTGATGGGACTTGAGTCTTATAATGGTTTCATTTTTCCAAAAAGCATTGCGTTGTTTTACGATTTACCTTTAATTATGCACGGCAATCCATTGGAGTAAACCTGTTCCGCGTTAGCGGCGTGGTCCTTAGATTTGCCCTATTATTATTAGATTAGTTAAGTTAGATTTCTCATACCAGTCCCATGACTGACCCGTTGTTTGTTTCCACCTTTGCAAACTCGGGTGCCCTCTTTTGCACATGGGTAGTCGAATAGTTTGTCTACAGGTTCTTATCTCAAGCAGGATTCTAGATCGAAGCTTAAAGCTATGTCCAGAGCATAGTTGTCTTCCGCTGTATCTATTTTATTGTTTCCGCTGCAATGTATTAAACTATTGTAATTTACCTTCCGCTGTAATTTTATTTGATGTACTCTGATATTCTGTACTCTGATGTAACATTACCGTAATGTTTATAAAAGTCTGATGTTATTGTTCTGACGTGTTGTATTCCCAAAGTTAAAGTATTCATGTATTTCCAACTTTTGGGTCAGACTTGTGTGGTTTATGGTCGATCCAAAGAGCGGGAATTTACGGGTCTTTACAAATATATATATATATATATATAATTGAGAGAATTGACTTTGTAGGAGTGTTTAGGAAAGCCTGGAAAATTTGGAAACCGGCTTTGAGTCTAACCGCATTGTTAACTTCTAAGAACTTGAAATTGTAAAAGTTTTGGGAAAATGGTTTATGGTGTTTTCAAGTTTTAATCTTAAAAGTTATAGTTTTAAACTATGTAAAGAAGTACATATTGGGTTTTAACGTAAATTGCGGTATATTTTGGAAGCAATGATTTCTCATGAAAAATTTATTTGAAGTAAAATTCTCTCAGTAAAAGGTGCAGATTGCAGAGCAGGTATTTAGCTCGCTAGTTTTCTTGTTATATTTCATAAAAGAATTTTTAATAAAGAAAGTTTTGAAATCTCTATTTTTTGGACAATCATTTTTGATAAATTGTTTTAAAAGAGAAAATTTTGTTGGGTGGACAAAATAAGTTTAGAAATTAAGAATAGTGTAGACGTTTGCACCTTTAGCAAGAAACTGAACTGACCTTATAGGTAAGAACAAGTTATAAACCCGATTATGAAATAGTTGTCCTTATCTACTCCAGTTTTTGTGATTTGAAAAAAATTATGATTTACATTTTTTTTTAAGATGACATGTTTTTTTGTTTTGGCAAAAGTAAGTTTTCATGAGAAAATTTAACTTTTGACACTTTTAAAATTTTGGAAGAAAATTTAAATGAAAAGACCAAACCGTGTTTCAAAAGTATGGAGTAGGTAAGGAATAGTGCGTAGGGAAGACGGGAAAAGTTTTGAAGCTATGAACAAAATAGCGAGAATTATCTTGGAATAATAGTAAGTTCCCGTAGAATGCATAAGCATTGAAAAGCCTAGGGTGTTACCTGAAATAATTGTTGGTACACAGTTAGGACTAGTGGTGACTACTAGATAGTAAAGGGAAAGTAAGATGTAGATCATGTTGCTAATTTTCATGTTAGGGGTGCAACCCGTGATTGCATTTCTGTTGGGATCGTTCTATTATTTTGTTCCTGTTGGGTAGTTAGGGTAACACCTAAACCATTTGTGGATCCCATGGTTTGGACTTTTCCGTCTGAGAGGGGACATAGTCCCGAGATTCTTGGCACTTAGCAGTAGCTGTGTAGAGTGTCTGTTTTCCTGTTTTAGTTGAAAGACTAGAACGCTTATTTGAAATTAAATGATTAAATAAGCTAAGAAAAAAGATATGGTACAACTAAGAAGGAAATAACAAATTCGGTAAAGCAACAAACATGACAGCTAAAGAAAGATGGGGAAATTTGGAGGAAAGGTGGATAGGAATAAAAATTTCCAAGACAGGATGAAAAAGAAAATCAGCGACAAAGAAAATTTTCTTATGTGGGCTGAGCTTGGATAAGAAAATAGGGGAATCTTTATAAAAAGTTTCATAAAATCCAAATACGGTTGGAAAAAGGTCGAAAAGGAAAAACGGGAGATGTGAAGTTTTCCGTTTTCCGCCTTTTTGTAACATATGAAATCAAATTTAGAAAGTTAGATTTTTCTGAAATTCGAAAACTAAAGTTGGTTGGTAAGATTCTGAATGCAACAATTGGATGAACTACGCTCTTACTCAGTAAGAGTGTGGAAAAATTTGGATAAAAATATTTTTTTTATTTTCAAATATTGCATTTATATAGAACTGCCAGTGTATTTAGGATGTGAACATCATGTTTTTGAAAAATTTGCATACATGGAAGAGGTACTCCTTAGGCATACATGTATTATTATGTTGTATTTCACTTTGCACAAGTGCATAATATTTGCAATAAATTGATGCACACATGATGGATGTATATTATGCGAGGGGTTAATTGATTTTTAACCTTATCAAATTTCGGGGGAGAAATTTCCTAAGGATAGTAGAAAGTAACACCCAACATTTTATGACAATTTAATAATTAAATAGTGCATACATATATATATGCACAGACACAAATGTATATATGAAGAATAAAATAAAATTTTAATGCATGCGTTAAAAGAAAGAAAGGATTGGTTGCATGCGGTGTAAACATGTTCTACGCACTGATTATGCATTAGTAATAAAAGAGAAATAAAAGAAAAAGATTCATGCAACGGTTTAAATGAAATATTGTAACAAACATGAAAAAGAGGAATAATAAGAGAACAATATATACCATTGTTCTAAGCCTTGTTAACAATAGCCCTAGTAGCCCAGTTGGTTAGAGCATGTGACTTGCATATAAAGGTACAGAGTTTGATCCCGCTGCCGTCATATTTTTGTTTTAAGGAAACTGCTGAAATAACACATGTTCATGAGAGGAAATATGTATAAACGCACATATAAGGAAAATATACATATAAGGAAGTAAAGAAAATATATATATATGTGTGTGTGTGTATATATATATATATATATATATATATGAGAATATATATGTATATGTACAAAAATATATATATACAAGAGATAAAAGTCAAGATAAAGATACAATCAATGAAATATGGCAAGAATCAAATAACAGTGAAATACCGTTTGAATTTTGAAAACGAAACGAAAGTTGTGCGTATATATATATATATATATATATATACACACATAAAATGGTCGTTAGAAGATTTGTATACGTTTAAGAAAAATACACGTGAATATAACAGTTAGATAAATTCCAGAAAATTCAAACATTCGATATTCAAACTTCTGCACCAAAACAGCTCATGGGACCCGAGGGGTGAACATCCCTGCAGGGGGTCGACACCCCCCGGATCCAGTCAGATTCATTAATGAATCTGGACTATTTTCTTAACGACGTTCAATGCTAACTCAGCGCTGCGTGTACGATAAGATCCTGAACACCGATAAATAGGCTAGT
Source organism: Allium sativum (assembly GCA_030737875.1). NCBI lineage: Eukaryota > Viridiplantae > Streptophyta > Magnoliopsida > Asparagales > Amaryllidaceae > Allium > Allium sativum. The sequence goes on from CM060915.1 coordinate 283,665,868, forward strand.
AGAGCCAAGCCTAAATCTCACATTCTCTGAGACAACGTCTAAGCTCTGCCATTCTTTCTCCTCATCAAATCTCTTGAGAAAAATAAGATAATTAGGTTTGGAAAATTCTGAAGCAAGATCTGGAGGAAAAGAATGAATATTAATTAGAAGGTGTTCAGAGTCATATTCGAAGTACGATAATTTTCTAGATCTGGTCTATTCAATTTTCTTCTTCTTTCTTCCCTTTTTCTTTTAGTAAAAATTATGAATCCATGGTTGTTAGGTTCTGAATCCAATTAGGGGAAAACCATGGAATGCTAGATCTGGACCAGGTCCAAGATTTGGAAAGAAAATTAGGTAAATGGATTTAAGTTATATCATTTTTGATAATGATATATTATCATTTGACATTTCCCGTTAAAATGACATGTTGAAATATGATATGTTGAAATGTTAAACATATGTTAGAATGATTAAAGTGACGAAATGCTAATATGACATGTTGGAATATTAATATGTTGGGAAAATTCATATGTTGAAATGTTTAATGTGCTAAAATGTTCATATGCTGAAATATAAACTTGTCAAAATATGTGTAGCCATTACTGTTGTTTCAATTCCATGTCAACTTGTGACATTTATGTACCTGGACCGGTAACGGTAAAAATTGAGAAAATTACATGTTAATTTGTTTGATTTGAATAATGACATGATTAAACGATTACATGTTAGAATAGAATTTATTGTAGGTTAGAAAGAACATGCGACATCAAATGGGCTTAATATGATGATATGTAAAATATAGGAAATTTTACAGTAAATAGGAAACTCCGAGCAAAGTGCAGGTCGCTCCAGACCTTACTGATGAAGCAAAGCGAGGAAGGCTCTATCTGAACAAAAAATGGTAATATTGTTCCTTTATTGATCAAGAATTATGGTTGTCTGCTCGAGTCCCATTACAAAACTTTCGTTATTGGGTTAGTCATACACTTCGCATGTTTCTAGCGGTTCATATGGTATCATCAAGTCAAAATAAATCTCTTAAACAATTTTTTATTTTAAGTAGTGTCTCATGATTCTGTTTGGTATTAAATTAGATTGGATACAATGATAGAAAATAAATTTAGGGCTTGTAGAAAGGCATATAATTCTAAAAAAGTCCAAAGGTAAATCCTTAGGCAAGGAAGGGTAGAGCTTTTGGTTTTTTATGTTTTCAAATAGTTGAACAATGAAAATAGATGGTGAGTGCTTGATTGAATTGATCAGGTCATAGCTAGGATCAAACTCTCCATGAGATTCATAGTTGCGTCGGGATCGAACATCAATTGCAGTGATTTGATAGATCGCTCATTGGGATAGATATAGGTAAATAACCCCCTAGAAATGTATAAGAGGTTTTCTCCTCATTCTTTGCAAAATTGTGCTCAATTTCATATGTGGAAATTCTGCCAAGATCTCTTCGGGAGGCCTGCACGAAGGGCTATTAGCTTAATGGTAGAGCGCGCCCTTGTGTTTAATGAAAAAACCCAGGTTTATAGAATCTGGCAGAACAACTGGGAATATGTTTCCTAGCCCGCCGTGGTTGATGCAAATAAACGAATGCCAATTAATATACTGGACTATCCAGAAACGAAATGTTCCTGTAAATTCTTGCTCTCATTGGTCCATTTGTATCAAGAAATGGAATTTCAATTATTTGTGGAAAGGTATCAATTGGTGGAACCCCTGATAAAGGAAAGAGATGTTGTGTATGAATCAGTACTTTACCCGCTGGGTTACGGGTATTGGTGGGTATTTTACTAGAGGTTTCTATCAATATACCTTATTCTTCGAACGCTCTCAAATCTAAAATCTTCCCTTTCATTCTCAAATGAGAATACAAGGAATTTTATTTTCATAGGATCACTTCTTATGGATTCGTTGAGAATGCTTCTGATCTAGTTCATGGCCTATTAGAAATAGAAGACGTCTCCTCTCACATCTCCGTTTGTGTTCGCAACTTCATGATTCATGAGTAGGTTTGAACAACTGGCGAACCAGGTTCTTCCTGAAAGCTCATTGTATGAGCTCAACCTTTGGGTCTAGTGAAGATGGTTAAATTGTCTGGTCTAGTATCAATCTGCGATTGAGTCATTCCATTACAATGTTCTCATATGCACGAACACCCCCGTTAGCCAGCTTTTATAGCAAATTTTATTTGTTCTTCGCCTCATTTCGAATCAGGAGGACTCTCAGTTTTCATGAGGAAGGCCAAATAGAGAAAGAAATGCACAAATAGGGGAAGGCCTTTGATCACAACATAGGTCATCGAAAGGATCTCGGACGACTCACCAAAGCATGCATCTTCACGGAGAATTCAATTTCACCGGGTTCATGTTAAGCATCCATGGCTGAAAGGATAAAGCGCCCAACTCATAATTGGAAAATTCATACGTTCTCTGGGCGCCTCGATCAAACTTGCGTTCCCCAGCTTCAGGCTGCGCTAATAGCAACTAAGAAAGCTGTTGCTTGCTCCCCAATGTTTACACCTCCCTAGGGCCTCTTTCCTCCTCCCTTTTCTGCTCACTCATATGGGTCTGAACCCCCACTAAGGCGCTAACACTTCTTTCGGCCTCTTTTTGTCCAAGTCACTTCCCTTTTTGTCCAAATCACTTCCCTTTTTCTTTGTGAGTATCGGGACTCAAACCATACCTCGAGGAAAAGGTAGCTGAAAAGCACTTCCTCGAGAGATATGGTGCATCCCATGCTTTTTTTAGTGGAAAAAATGTAATGGCTGGAAATTTCCGACTCCTCGAGAGTCGAAGATTCCGAGACGTTAGTGAAAGAAAGTAGAGGGTGAGGAAGAAAAGATAGAACTAATAGAATAGAAGACGAAGAAGAACTTACATCATCAGAGTAAACACGAATCTCACAGCGGAACGAATAAAATATAACATAACTTTGAAATACAAATCAGTACTCGTATATACATACCATTTCAAAGTACAAGACTTAACAACACTACGGAATAATAATAGCTATAATCCTGAAGTCTCCTGCTCCAAGCTCTCCAAGTGTATCTGTAAAATCCCGACTACTTGACTGCCCGTACAAATTTAGGCACCCAAGAGTTTAGGGAAGACAAAACAAAATAAACTCCGGGTCAGTCATGGGACTGGTGTGAATAAAACTCCAACACTTGGTTAAATAAAGGATATCTTTCTGATATTATAATAATGTCTAAATACAAATAGATATCAATCTAGCAGAACGTTTGCATCTCACGTTCGACATACATAGTATACAAATAAACCGTGAGCGCTTATTGGAGATTGGATTCCAACAGACAAGGTATGGGAGCACCTTCCGATCAGTGTACTCTAGAGGAGATACACTAGGGTTCAACAAGAACGTCTTGCAACCCTGCCACACATGACCGTCCACTCATTTAGCTTGAGTGTAACGAATATATTATCACCGATGGTTGGGATCAGCAACCATCCTTCCCGATAAGGGACAACATTGACATAGATTATAAAGAAGTACAATTGAATATTCTCTAGATGGTGATAATACACCCTGCTTGGGTATGGCCCAACTAGCCATGCTGCCTAGCCCAACTTCTGTTATTTCCCGATTGTGAGGTTTTGAGGTCACGTTTATCACTTTGACAAATTATTTCTTCAATTACTTTGAATGCCACATCGTCATACCCGCCAAATCATTATCGATTTCTCAAGGCATCACGGGTATAAAAGCTAAGAGAAACGAATTTCTCCGCCACCAACGTAATCCGTTTAAAGAGATCAACATATATGATTCGTTAAGAATACTTTGTCAGACACTCGTCCATGTACGTTGTCCTGGGACTGAACAAACCGAAGGCACTATTCAGTGAATCCATCCTACCTAGGCTTTTCACAATAGCCCTTGCACTTCACTCCGTCTTCAATTATCTTCAGCGTACTTGATTCACAACGCTTATGCTAATACGGAGTGGTTCTTCGGATAATAATCCAACCGGTCTCTCCATATTTACAACGTAAATATGGTCAAAACTTTGATAGTCTGTGATTCAACTATCAAATGAAAACATGTCGGTGTACAAACAACGATCTTATTTCCAAATGGAAATTCGATCGATCAATCATCATATACATATATATGTTCATATTTCCTTATTTCATATATTTAGAAAATATATGTTATTAATCATTGGAAAACATTTCCATAGCTTATTTTCACATCACTATTATTTCGCAACTATCAGTCCCTAACTGTAACTAGTATGAGAACACTTCTCTAAGTATCAATCCGGAAGGTCGAAACCAACACCAGATCGTCCCTTAGAAAACCGTTCAACTTACCCTCTCCAGTCAGTTTCTGAATTTGCTTAACTCTGTTTCTTAAATTCTTATCATGAAAACATTTCATTTTCTATGTTTAGAAAACATATCTGACTATATTTGGAAAATGTTTCCAAAACTCATTTACGGATTTCCAATGAACGTTGTATAAAACATCGTTACGCTTAATCCATTAATCGCTTATTACTTAACTATATTTCAAATCAAATTTTCTGTAGAACCACAACTATTCCTTTGTCAATTCTGAAGTCAATCAAGTTGGGGTATAATTACCTCTCAGACCTTAATTGAACAACGTCCTTTACTGTGAAATAGATGAAGCTCGTCACTCACTTTTTCCAATCATCTGTTTACGCAAATTCTCGGATTCAGGTTACGAATCCACTTCTTATATGAAAACGTTTGATTATAACTATAACGTTATAATTCCTACCCCTAAAATATCTCCTAAATTATAAATTTATTTCCTAACTCGAATAATTTAACAGACACCTAATTTCTAAATCAATAACTAAATCTTGATTTAAACCCTGGAAAGTAAATAGTACTTTCTCGAATTCGCTATAATCGAATTCGACGTATAACTCTCTTTCGAGTAATCTCTATTCGATTAACTCTCCCTTTTTAATAACTGATATTCGATAAACTCTATTTCGATTAACTCCTATCGAATAACTAATATTCGAATAACTCTTCTTGGTTGGCTCTATTTCATTAACTCTTATCGAATAACAAATATTCGATTTTCTTAAATGTGTCAATTCTTATCAAATAACTAACATCCGATTTAACTTAAATGGATTTACTCTTATCGAATAACTTATTCGATTAACTCAACTTGATTTTCTTAACTCGATTATCTCAACTCGATTACTAACTCGATTACTTAACTCGATAAATCTTAACTCGATTACTTAACTTGATAACTTAACTTAACCCAAATCGATTAACTCAACTCTAATCGATTAACTTAATTTGATTTAATCCTTCGAATGACTCATTCGAATAACTTAATTGGTTAACTCCTTCGAATAACTAATTCGAATAACTTACCTTCGAATAACTAATATTCGATTTACTCTAACTCGATTAACTAAATTCTAATCGATTTACTCCATTTCGATTCAACTTAATTCAAATCGATTTACTTAACTCAAATTGATTAACTCCTTTCGAATAACTAAATTCGATTTAACTCTTCTCGAATAACTAAATTCGATTAACTCAAATTGAATAACTAATATTCAATTAACTCTTACGTGTTTAACTCTATTCGAATAACTAATTCGAATAACTTACCTTCGAATAACTAATATTCGATTTACTCTAACTCGATTAACTTAATTCTAATCGATTTACTCCATTTCGATTCAACTTAATTCAAATCGATTAACTTAACTCAAATTGATTAACTCCTTTCGAATAACTAAATTCGATTTAACTCTTCTCAAATGAATAACATTTGATTTCGCCACTCGAATAAACTATATTCGATTACTCTTCCCTTGAATACACTATATTCGATAACTCTACTTCGAATAAGTGATATTCGGCAACTCTACTCGATTAACTCCACTTGGATAACTCTAACTGGTCAACTCTAACTGGTCAACTCTAACTGAGTAACTCTAACTGGTCAACTTTAACTGGTCAACTTTAACTGGTCAACTCTAACTGTTTATCTTTAACTGGTAAACTTTAACTGGTCAACTTTAACTGGTCAACTCTAACTATTTATCTTTAACTGGTAAACTTTAACTGGTTAACTCAACTGGTCAACTCTAACTGTTTATCTTTAACTGGTAAACTTTAACTGGTTAACTCAAATGGTTTAACCTAACTGGTTAACTCAAATGGTTTAACCTAACTTGATTTACTTGTCTCGATTTACTGAACTAATCCATTTAGTTTAACTTAGTTAATTCACTTTGATTAACTCTAACCTATTTACTTAGTTTAACTCAGCTAATTCACTTTGATTAACCCAACTAATTTACTTCGATTAACCAATTAGTTTAACTTGACTAATTCACTTAGTTTGACGCAACTAATTCACTTTGATTTAAAAATTAGTTTAACTTAACTAAGTCACTTAGTTTGACGCAACTAATTCACTTTGATTTACCAATTAGTTTAACTTGACTAATTCACTTCAATTAACCGCTTAGTTTATCTTAACTAATTTACTTTGGTTAACTTAACCAATTACTTTGATTAACTCGACTAACTTGCTTTGGTTAACCTAACAAATTACTTTGTTTAATCCTTTTATCACACTCTGGTTATAATTCCTACTTCTACAATATCTCCTTAAAATCCATATCGTGTTATACTTGTGTGCGAAGCACGTGTTTAAATCTATCCTTGTATAATTCTATTTATTTTCCGAACAAGTGTTCCTTTATTTATTCCCTAAATAAATATTCCTTTATTCCATTTATTTATAATCTAAATAAATGTTCCTTTATTTATTTCCTAAATAAATATTTCTTTATATTCTAATTCATTTATTTTCTAAATAAATGTTTCTATTTTATTTCATTTATTTTCTAAATAAATGTTTCCTTTTTCATTTATTTATTTTCAAATTAAATAAATGTTTTCCTTTTATAAAATCCTATCGATTTTATAAATAAGATTCATTTTCAATATAAACATTGAAAATCCCCTTATCAACATTTCGGTATGTTATGGTATTCAATCATATCAAATCACGATGTTCAATATCGTCCAAGCACATATAATCGCCCACAGATTTTATATCACATCATATAACAATATATGGAAAACAATAAAATAACTGTTGAGGAATCCAGTCGGATTCCTCCAACCTGTTTCCCTGCATCACAGATGTTAGACAATATAGATAACATCACTTTCAGTTCCATATGATATATTCTGTTAAACAGAATCAATATAGAAATTTAACTAACTGACTAGCAGTTCAATCAAACAATCAACACACAGTCAAACAGACAATTTTAACAGTTCTAACAATACAACATGAAATTATAAACTGTTCAGAGTTAGTGAGTTTTACTCACATTTGACGATCATCGTCAATGACGATAACCATCGCTTGATTCAGCTGGACAATTTATTTTGCTGTAAATTGTAACGGACTCCAATTGACTCGTGGTCAGTTCCATTGTGGAGTGCTCGTCCATACGATCCTAACGCAACTTACGGTTCGTCAATCTGATATCGTACGAGAGTGTTATTGCTTTTACAAGTTTAAATACATTTATATAGAAAATAACTTAAGTAAATCCAACTCGGGCCTTAACCTTTTCGAAGTCGGCCCACTCCACCAAAGCCTACCCGTTTAATCCCTTTCTTCCCCATCAAAGCCGTGGACCTCCACTCCATCACACAGCCATTTCCGCCCCATTCATCCCCAACTGCTCCTCCCACACACCACCGATCAACACGAAACTACCACCGTTCTCTTCCTCATCCAACCCTCTCCCGTCCTACACCCATAACCTCCAACTCGCCATCCTCAATGGAAATCCGAGCGTACAACTTCCCCGTCGCTTACAGTAAAGGTAGCGAACTAATTTGACCCCAAATCAAACCAAACTCCACATACACATACGGATTGATCTCCCGAACCCAACTACGACAACTACTATTCGAAATTCAACCTTAATTACCCAAGAATCACAACCCTAGCATCATTGAACACACGCTGGAAAAGGTCGATCCCATATATCTCGTTCGAGCTTGACAATACTCATACCAGACTGACGAGAAGCACACATAGAATCCAAATATGTATAGCATAGGATTTATATAAATTTATTTGAATTGCTTTTGATTTTTCTTTGTGGCAAACTTTTACTGTGTTTGGTTTATACACCTTATATAGGCTTGAATGGGTTTGGTAAGGTTTGTGGTGGAGATCGAAGGCCGTGTGGCCTGTGCAGGACCTCTGAAAATGGGAGGGATATTTTCAATTTGATTTTCTTATCTTTATTTATCGATTTTCTCCTCGTATTTGTTTTCTAAAAATCCCAGTGATTACATATGATACCCAAAAATCACCAAACTGGACATGTAGCTAGAGTTCGACATTACGGTCCCAACGAAACTGGTTTCGTCGAATTCCGACTCCGTATGCTCACAGAGCGTATTTTTAACTGTCAGAATACTGACTATTTCTCACTCTAAAAATCCGTACGACCACACAGTGACTCTAAAAATCACGAAACTTGGAATCTAACAACTATTTGACATTGCGGATCCAACAAAACTGGTTTCGTCGAATTCCACTTCGTATGCAAAAGTGGCTATTTTTAACGCTTTAAATAGCCTATTTAAATATATAAATATATTTAAATATAATTAAATTAATTGTTTAAAATTAATTATTATCGTCTGTATTCACAGTGGGATACCATACAGCTCCAGAATATTCCTGTATGTATTTACAACTTGATATTACCTCGTCAGAGTTATATCGACGCTTGATTTCTATTTAAATCTTTATTTAAAATATAATCAAATAGTTATGGCCAGGGCGCTGCATCTCTGAGAATTTGATTTGGACGTAACTCAAAATCCATACGACGAAATCCCGATTTTTCTCTTCCACTAGAAAGATATACTCCACCAGCTCCACACGTTTCTTGTTTCACAGAAATCCGATTTAAAACGGACCCTGTACATTCAGTTGAAGTTCGGATCGCCAAATAGCGAACTGCCGCGCCATTTCGAGCTCGATTATAATTATATTATAAATTATACGTTCAACTATCGTTTATTAAATATATTCGTTATTTAAATAATTAAATAACTTAATTATTATACCTTATAAAACGCGCCATTACAGACTTCCCCCCTTAAAATAATTTCGTCCTCGAAATTGCTAAGCTAGGAAAATGCTACCAACTTTACTAACTAGATTCAAATATCTTTTAGTTTACTTCTCAACTCCAGTTTCAACTGAACCATTAAATTTTCGATTAAATTATTAATTCATTCCGACCAACTAAAATTTTCAAAAATTCTGAAAATTTTCTAACACCTTAAATTTTCGAAATTTTTTGCCATAACCTCCTTTGTACGGCTCAATACGTCAAACCACAACTCGCCTCCCTAGGCCTCCTCCAATCCAAAAGGAAACCAAAATAGCCAAGCGGCTTGCTAATTCGGCTCATAAAATCCAAACTCATATATAATATAAACTTGTACCTTTTTGTCGGTCGTATCATTATATCCCTACCCTCTGTTATCAACTCGGCATATACAAATGCCATCCCAATCAACTCCAACCAATTTATTCTTAACACAACCATTCGCTTATTCAGGCCGAATTCAATTTCAAATTCGAGTTTCAAATTCCGAACTCTCAACTAATCGTTTCAAATCCAAAACCATATTATTCTCAAATCACTTCCAGTTTTTCTTAACCTATCATCTCAAGTTAAATTCTGGTTTATTATTTACTTTTACCATCCCATTCGAATTAACTTCACAAGTTAAATTTTAATTTTTTAGAACTTAAATTCCTGGGTAAATTTCAAATCAATTCGAAATCATACTGCCAATTCAAAGCCTTTGAATTTTCTAAACAACTTGTTTCCTCAAAACAATTCGAATTAAAAACTTTGGTAGTGATCCACCACTTAGAACTCGAAAATCACACCGATGATACTGCGCAGTCATCATCGGAATTATTTTCCAGCGACCCAAGTGATTTCAATACAATATTATTTTCAAAACCATTACTAAATACTTCCATTTTGAAAACATTTCAAAATCTCCCAGGAACTTAAAATTTCCTTATTTTAATTCCACATCTGATTTAAATTCATATTTAATTTATCTTATTTCATATACTTTACTTATAAGAATTCTGATTAGTTATATATAACCATTTCACATGTTATAATCTTACTCGATTATAATAACAACCAACATATCCAATACATATTGTAATTTCAGTATATTTTTTTATAACCAAATATATTTCGGGTAAAATTACTTCATTTACCCTCTTCCAAAACATACCATGACGGTTCATCGTATTCGAGTGTTTAGTAACCCTTACCGATACAGTGGATCAAACTGATCGACCAGAATTCATAAGCCACACAACCAATGAGTCTCCACAATATAAAACCATTTTATATTGAATAACAATTACACGCTCATATATATACACTCAAACTCAATCTAGGATATTACCAATCCCATCTCTATCGAGTTATGCCACAGAGCCAAGGTAATCACTTAATCTCAAGCTCTGATACCAACTGTAACGGCTGGAAATTTCCGACTCCTCGAGAGTCGAAGATTCCGAGACGTTAGTGAAAGAAAGTAGAGGGTGAGGAAGAAAAGATAGAACTAATAGAATAGAAGACGAAGAAGAACTTCATCATCAGAGTAAACACGAATCTCACAGCGGAACGAATAAAATATAACATAACTTTGAAATACAAATCAGTACTCGTATATACATACCATTTCAAAGTACAACACTTAACAACACAGCAGAATAATAATAGCTATAATCCTGAAGTCTCCTGCTCCAAGCTCTCCAAGTGTATCTGTAAAATCCCGACTACTTGACTGCCCGTACAAATTTAGGCACCCAAGAGTTTAGGGAAGACAAAACAAAATAAACTCCGGGTCAGTCATGGGACTGGTGTGAATAAAACTCCAACACTTGGTTAAATAAAGGATATCTTTCTGATATTATAATAATGTCTAAATACAAATAGATATCAATCTAGCAGTACGCTTGCATCTCACGTTCCACATACATAGTATACAAATAAACCGTGAGCGCTTATTGGAGATTGGATTCCAACAGACAAGGTATGGGAGCACCTTCCGATCAGTGTACTCTAGAGGAGATACACTAGGGTTCAACAAGAACGTCTTGCAACCCGGCCACACATGACCGTCCACTCATTTAGCTTGAGTGTAACGAATATACTATCACCGATGGTTGGGATCAGCAACCATCCTTCCCGATAAGGGACAGCATTGAAATAGATTATAAAGAAGTACAATTGAATATTCTCTAGATGGTGATAATGCACCCCGCTTGGGTATGGCCCAACTAGCCATGCTGCCTAGCCCAACTTCTGTTATTTCCCGGTTGTGAGGTTTTGAGGTCATGTTTATCACTTTGACAGATTATTTCTTCAATTACTTTGAATGCCACATCGTCATACCCGCCAAATCATTATCGATTTCTCAAGGCATCACGGGTATAAAAGCTAAGAGAAACGAATTTCTCCGCCACCAACGTAATCCGTTTAAAGAGATCAACATATATGATTCGTTAAGAATACTTTGTCAGACACTCGTCCATATACGTTGTCCTGGGACTGAACAAACCGAAGGCACTATTCAGTGAATCCATCCTACCTAGGCTTTTCACAATAGCCCTTGCACTTCACTCCGTCTTCAATTATCTTCAGCGTACTTGATTCACAACGCTTATGCTAATACGGAGTGGTTCTTCGGATAATAATCCAACCGGTCTCTCCATATTTACAACGTAAATATGGTCAAAACTTTGATAGTCTGTGATTCAACTATCAAATGAAAACATGTCGGTGTACAAACAACGATCTTATTTCCAAATGGAAATTCGATCGATCAATCATCATATACATATATATGTTCATATTTCCTTATTTCATATATTTAGAAAATATATGTTATTAATCATTGGAAAACATTTCCATAGCTTATTTTCACATCACTATTATTTCGCAACTATCAGTCCCTAACTGTAACTAGTATGAGAACAATTCTCTAAGTATCAATCCGGAAGGTCGAAACCAACATCAGATTGTCCCTTAGAAAACCGTTCAACTTACCCTCTCCAGTCAGTTTCTGAATTTGCTTAACTCTGTTTCTTAAATTCTTATCATGAAAACATTTCATTTTCTATGTTTAGAAAACATATCTGACTATATTTGGAAAATGTTTCCAAAACTCATTTACGGATTTCCAATGAACGTTGTATAAAACATCGTTACGCTTAATCCATTAATCGCTTATTACTTAACTATATTTCAAATCAAATTTTCTATAGAACCACAACTATTCCTTTGTCAATTCTGAAGTCAATCAAGTTGGGGTATAATTACCTCTCAGACCTTAATTGAACAACGTCCTTTACTGTGAAATAGATGAAGCTCGTCACTCACTTTTTCCAATCATCTGTTTACGCAAATTCTCGGATTCAGGTTACGAATCCACTTCTTATATGACAACGTTTGATTATAACTATAACGTTATAATTCCTACCCCTAAAATATCTCCTAAATTATAAATTTATTTCCTAACTCGAATAATTTAACAGACACCTAATTTCTAAATCAATAACTAAATCTTGATTTAAACCCTGGAAAGTAAATAGTACTTTCCCGAATTCGCTATAATCGAATTCGACGTATAACTCTCTTTCGAGTAATCTCTATTCGATTAACTCTCCATTTTTAATAACTGATATTCGATAAACTCTATTTCGATCAACTCCTATCGAATAACTAATATTCGAATAACTCTTCTTGGTTGGCTCTATTTCATTAACTCTTATCGAATAACAAATATTCGATTTTCTTAAATGTGTCAATTCTTATCGAATAACTAACATCCGATTTAACTTAAATGGATTTACTCTTATCGAATAACTTATTCGATTAACTCAACTTGATTTTCTTAACTCGATTATCTCAACTCGATTACTAACTCGATTACTTAAGTCGATAAATCTTAACTCGATTACTTAACTTGATAACTTAACTTAACCCAAATCGATTAACTCAACTCTAATCGATTAACTTAATTTGATTTACTCCTTCGAATGACTCATTCGAATAACTTAATTGGTTAACTCCTTCGAATAACTAATTCGAATAACTTACCTTCGAATAACTAATATTCGATTTACTCTAACTCGATTAACTAAATTCTAATCGATTTACTCCATTTCGATTCAACTTAATTCAAATCGATTTACTTAACTCAAATTGATTAACTCCTTTCGAATAACTAAATTCGATTTAACTCTTCTCGAATAACTAAAATCGATTAACTCAAATTGAATAACTAATATTCAATTAACTCTTACGTGTTTAACTCTATTCGAATAACTAATTCGAATAACTTACCTTCGAATAACTAATATTCGATTTACTCTAACTCGATTAACTTAATTCTAATCGATTTACTCCATTTCGATTCAACTTAATTCAAATCGATTAACTTAACTCAAATTGATTAACTCCTTTCGAATAACTAAATTCGATTTAACTCTTCTCAAATGAATAGCATTTGATTTCTCCACTCGAATAAACTATATTCGATTACTCTTCCCTTGAATACACTATATTCGATAACTCTACTTCGAATAAGTGATATTCGGCAACTCTACTCGATTAACTCCACTTGGATAACTCTAACTGGTCAACTCTAACTGGTCAACTCTAACTGAGTAACTCTAACTGGTCAACTTTAACTGGTCAACTTTAACTGGTCAACTCTAACTGTTTATCTTTAACTGGTAAACTTTAACTGGTCAACTTTAACTGGTCAACTCTAACTGTTTATCTTTAACTGGTAAACTTTAACTGGTTAACTCAACTGGTCAACTCTAACTGTTTATCTTTAACTGGTTAACTCAAATGGCTTAACCTAACTGGTTAACTCAAATGGTTTAACCTAACTTGATTTACTTGTCTCGATTTACTGAACTAATCCACTTAGTTTAACTTAGTTAATTCACTTTGATTAACTCTAACCGATTTACTTAGTTTAACTCGGCTAATTCACTTTGATTAACCCAACTAATTTACTTCGATTAACCAATTAGTTTAACTTGACTAATTCACTTAGTTTGACGCAACTAATTCACTTTGATTTACAAATTAGTTTAACTTAACTAAGTCACTTAGTTTGACGCAACTAATTCACTTTGATTTACCAATTAGTTTAACTTAACTAATTCACTTCGATTAACCGCTTAGTTTATCTTAACTAATTTACTTTGGTTAACTTAACCAATTACTTTGATTAACTCTACTAACTTGCTTTGGTTAACCTAACAAATTACTTTGTTTAATCCTTTTATCACACTCTGGTTATAATTCCTACTTCTACAATATCTCCTTAAAATCCATATCGTGTTATACTTGTGTGCGAAGCACGTGTTTAAATCTATCCTTGTATAATTCTATTTATTTTCCGAACAAGTGTTCCTTTATTTATTCCCTAAATAAATATTCCTTTATTCCATTTATTTATAATCTAAATAAATGTTCCTTTATTTATTTCCTAAATAAATATTTCTTTATATTCTAATTCATTTATTTTCTAAATAAATGTTTCTATTTTATTTCATTTATTTTCTAAATAAATGTTTCCTTTTTCATTTATTTATTTTCAAATTAAATAAATGTTTTCCTTTTATAAAATCCTATCGATTTTATAAATAAGATTCATTTTCAATATAAACATTCAAAATCCCCTTATCAACATTTCGGTATGTTATGGTATTCAATCATATCAAATCACGATGTTCAATATCGTCCAAGCACATATAATCGCCCACAGATTTTATATCACATCATATAACAATATATGGAAAACAATAAAATAACTATTGAGGAATCCAGTCGGATTCCTCCAACCTGTTTCCCTGCATCACAGATGTTAGACAATATAGATAACATCACTTTCAGTTCCATATGATATATTCTGTTAAACAGAATCAATATAGAAATTTAACTAACTGACTAGCAGTTCAATCAAACAATCAACACACAGTCAAACAGAAAATTTTAACAGTTCTAACAATACAACATGAAATTATAAACTGTTCAGAGTTAGTGAGTTTTACTCACATTTGACGATCATCGTCAATGACGATAACCATCGCTTGATTCAGCTGGACAATTTATTTTGCTGTAAATTGTAACGGAATCCAATTGACTCGTGGTCAGTTCCATTGTGGAGTGCTCGTCCATACGATCCTAACGCAACTTACGGTTCGTCAATCTGATATCGTACGAGAGAGTTATTGCTTTTACAAGTTTAAATACATTTATATAGAAAATAACTTAAGTAAATCCAACTCGGGCCTTAACCTTTTCGAAGTCGGCCCACTCCACCAAAGCCTACCCGTTTAATCCCTTTCTTCCCCATCAAAGCCGTGGACCTCCACTCCATCACACAGCCATTTCCGCCCCCATTCATCCCCAACTGCTCCTCCCACACACCACCGATCAACACGAAACTACCACCGTTCTCTTCCTCATCCAACCATCTCCCGTCCTACACCCATAACCTCCAACTCGCCGTCCTCAATGGAAATCCAAGCGTACAACTTCCCCGTCGCCTACAGTAAAGGTAGCGAACTAATTTGACCCCAAATCAAACCAAACTCCACATACACATGCGGATTGATCTCCCGAACCCAACTACGACAACTACTATTCGAAATTCAACCTTAATTACCCAAGAATCACAACCCTAGCATCATTGAACACACGCTGGAAAAGGTCGATCCCATATATCTCGTTCGAGCTTGACAATACTCATACCAGACTGACGAGAAGCACACATAGAATCCAAATATGTATAGCATAGGATTTATATAAATTTATTTGAATTGCTTTTGATTTTTCTTTGTGGCAAACTTTTACTGTGTTTGTTTTATACGCCTTATATAGGCTTGAATGGGTTTGGTAAGGTTTGTGGTGGAGATTGAAGGACGTGTGGCATGTGCAGGACCTCTGAAAATGGGAGGGATATTTTCAATTTGATTTTCTTATCTTTATTTATCGATTTTCTCCTCGTATTTATCTTCTAAAAATCCCAGTGATTACATATGATACCCAAAAATCACCAAACTGGACATGTAGCTAGAGTTCGACATTACGGTCCCAACGAAACTGGTTTCGTCGAATTCCGACTCCGTATGCTCACAGAGCGTATTTTTAACTGTCAGAATACTGACTGTTTCTCACTCTAAAAATCCGTACGACCACACAGTGACTCTAAAAATCACGAAACTTGGAATCTAACAACTATTTGACATTGCGGATCTAACAAAACTGGTTTCGACGAATTCCGACTTCGTATGCAAAAGTGGCTATTTTTAACGTTCTAAATAGCCTATTTAAATATATAAATATATTTAAATATAATTAAATTAATTGTTTAAAATTAATTATTATCGTCTGTATTCACAGTGGGATACCATACAGCTCCAGAATATTCCTGTATGTATTTACAACTTGATATTACCTCGTCAGAGTTATATCGACGCTTGATTTCTATTTAAATCTTTATTTAAAATATAATCAAATAGTTATGGCCAGGGCGCCTCATCTCTGAGAATTTGATTTGGACGTAATTCAAAATCCATACGACGAAATCCCGATTTTTCTCTTCCACTAGAAAGATATACTCCACCAGCTCCACACGTTTCTTGTTTCACAGAAATCCGATTTAAAACGGACCCTGTACATTCAGTTGAAGTTCGGATCGCCAAATAGCGAACTGCCGCGCCATTTCGAGCTCGATTATAATTATATTATAAATTATACGTTCAACTATCGTTTATTAAATATATTCGTTATTTAAATAATTAAATAACTTAATTATTATACCTTACAAAACGCGCCATTACAAAAAACCACAAACTACACAGTCTTCCGTTCTTGGCACGGAAGAAATTTGCTAAGCTTTACATTGTGCCCCAACTAAACATTCTGTTGAGAGTCTATTCCAAGTGAAATATTCACTCCACTCCTTTCAGTCGTGCCTAGCTATTTTCTTAACTTAAGTAAGTGAACCACCAGTTCTTTCCAATCCAAAGGTGAATCATACTTTGGCTATCTTACGTAGAAATGATGGAAGTGTCAAAGATTTCTATTCTAGGCGGGGCGGGCCATCCACCTTCGAATGGTGTTGTTCCGTAGGACCGTTGTTGCCTCGCAAACTCAATCAAAAGGAGCAGCACTCTCTGGTTCTTTTTGGTTTATTTTTGGGGAACTATGTCAACGTAATGTATGTGATAAAAAATAACCTCCATTCTGATTGATTGGATATCTTTCATAAAGAAGCGAAAGAAAATACGATGATTTATTCCGGGGAATAAAAAAATAAGTTGTCTAAAAAACTTCCAAGTTTATTTTATAGGAGTTGAAGGATAGAACAAGTAAGGATATATTTTATACACAGAAACAAAATATGTTCTTTTTTTATTTTGTATTTTCTTCCTTATTTATTCTATTTCTTCATTCTTGTTTAAGGAAAAGGGTAATGTTTATCAAAAAAAATTTTAAGAAAGAGGAATCTTATGGAAATATCATGGAATAAGGTTTGACCTTGGCATATATTTATTTCAGAGCTGTTGAATGCACTCAGTATCATCACCTCTCTCTATTCTCCATATCCATTTGTTCAACAACACATCATTCATCATTCTGGTATTTAAGATCCAGTTTTGAACATAAATTTTTTGTCGATCTGGTAAAGTATAAAAAAATTGTAATTATATAATTTATTATATATTTATATTTTCTTTAAATATAGAAACCAGATGAATCAATGATTTGTCAAAAAAATCATTCTTTCTTAGTGGAACTCCCTACTCTAATTAAGATCGGGGGTCTCCTCTTTCTTCGCCAACTAAGAACCCTAAGGTCGCGGCACACCTTGAACTCGTTGCATCCGCAACTTCTATGTGAGCTTCTGACTTAGCTCGGGCGACTAGATAGGTTTAAGGTATAGACTTGTGTCTCCCGAGAACTATGGAGGGGTTTTTGTGAGACATCATCAGAGTTATCCAATTTTATAGAGTCAACAAGATCCGAGTGATCAGCAGTTTATCATCTTAAGGGGCAGTTTCGAAGGTTTGTGAAGACATATCATGCCTCACAAGGGATAAGGAATTATTGTTTGAAATTAGAAATTAAAACTAAGTGGATAGAACGTAAATTTTGGTAATGAAAGATACAAGATCTTATAATTCACTGCGATGCAATTGACTCTTATTTATGTTATGTCAGATAGTTGATGATATCAAAGAATGAAGGTAGCAAGGCGTTGTTAAGCCTTAGGAGAACCATTTTTTTCTACTATTCTCTCTAGACTGGATGAGAAAGATCAAAATGACTACTTTTCTAAAATACCTGGTCTCATTTCTACTTTTAGTATTTCATCCAGTGGACTCGCTCTCTCGGAAATGATCTCTACATGGAAATGAAAGAACTGGGGTAATCAATGTAAAAAATATTGCAGAATTAAAGCTCTAGTCTATGGTCAAATGAGTGAACCACCAGAGCTCGTATGAGAGTAGGTTTGCCCAGTATAATCATTTCTAACCATGGAAGATGTTTTGTTTAAACATGAAAACGAACAAGTTTATTCCGTTGATACCCAGAAAACTGAAAGCATTTATCGATTTAGCATCCTCTTCTAATTGAATTAATGGATCGCCCAATTGGAAATGATAACAGAAAACACAGGTTGTTGCTCTGGCTTAGACCGGTACTTGGTGCTCTTTACTTCACTCAACAGGGCGTATACTAGTCGTCCCTTATTGGTCGTTAGAGCCTCCCATTGCACAATCACTCCCACTCCTTGACAGGTAGAATATGCAGGTTATCATAAAATCTCCGATTCAAGTCAATGGCCTTTTTCAGGTTCACTCGGAGCTTATAAAGAAAGAGCGAAATCGGGATAAATACCAATTCCTATTAAAGGTAAAAGGATACAGATTGAAACAAATAGTTCTTGTGGTCCAGAATCCAAAAAATTTGAGTTTATAACATTGAAAAAATTGTATCCATAGAACATTTGACGTAACATAGGAAATGTAAAAAAGCAAGGAGACTAGTTCAGGACACTTCGTTCGCGAAGGAACTAGACTTTTGATGGGCCAGCCTAGTCAATATTCTTGCATTTATTGCTACTTGAAAAAATATTTTCTTTTTCAATTCAGATGTTAGGGCTAGTGCCAATAGTTCATCATGGAGGAAGGGACCCACCGAGCCGAGATCACTAACTAATACTATATATAATAGACAAGAACTATCTTTTTTGTATACTTTCCCGATAATTGTTTTTTTTTAATTCTTTGGATACTTTAAAAGAATTAAATGGATTTCAAAAAAAATAAACGATGCTTCTTATTCCACAACAACGAAAGCACATTTTCATTCTTTCATATACTAGGGTATTTCACTTAGAAAAGAAAATGTTCCATACTAACGGATTCACACTTTGTGCTCAATAAACACTAGGGAGCGTCAATCGGTGCTCTTCGCTTCAGGTCTTTGCCCCCTGCCTACTTTCTTCGGATCATTCTTACAATGCTTATTCTTTTCTTTCTAAATCTTGATTCCGAAGCATAGAAAGCTTATGAGTTTACTCATATAGGGTTTACCACTTGCTCTTCGAGTCAGTAAAATAGCTGGCGAGATCAATTCTCTGAATTTCAAAGAAAAAGTTGATGGTTTAGCTCGAGAAGGACTTCAAGAGAAAATCATGTCCCAACTGGAAATTCTGTTGAGAGTCTATTCCGAGTGAAATGTTCGCTCCATTCCTTTCAGTCGTGCCTAGTTATTTTCTTAACTTAAGTAAATGAACCACCGGTTCTTTCCAGTCCAGAGGTGAATCATACTTTGGCTATTTATGTAGAAATGATGGAAGTGTCAAAGATTTATATTCTAGGCGGGGCGGGCCATCCACCTTTGAATGGTGTTGGTCCGTAGGACCGTGGTCGCCTTGCAAACTCACTCAAAAGAAGCAGCACCGACTGGGTATATCCCGCTCTAATAGCTTCGAATAAATTAAATATAAGCATTAAGACACAACGGTTTCTTATTCCACATCAACGAAAGCAAATTTTCATTCTTTCATATACTAGGGGATGTCACTTGGAAAAGAAAATGTTCCTTCATCAAAAAAGGGACGGAATTGTAAAAAATAACCCCTACTTCGTACACTCGGGGCTCTAAAAAAATGTAACACCTCGTAATTTTAACAACACTGAAAGAGGATAAATTAAATAATAATTAATTTAATATTCATAATTAAGGGAAATGGACTGCGCCATTGCGTCCGTCTCAAAATTCTGGTCAAGATAGACATTTGGTTTGCGTAAAATGGACACCGTATGAAGAAGTTATGAGGGTATGAAGTTTGTATACGCGTAGGAGAACTATATATATATATATAATAAATCAAAAAATTAGAATTAGTTCAAAATTCGAAATTTAAGTGAGCAGCAAAAATACCGCTTAGGGATGTCGAACCCTTAAGGGGGGTGTCGACCCACGGGTCGACCCCTCAAGGGGGTGTCGACCCATGGGTCGACCCCCCTAGGGATGACGTGGCTAAGTTGGTTCTGGGGACTAGCAGCAATATACACGGCCTCATTTCTCTTGTTTTCTCACACTGAAATCAATGGAGGCCTAAATGCTATCGGTGCCTAGACTGGATCAAATCTCTTTTTTCTTCTGAAATCAAAGTTTAGAGATTCAAGTATTGATCTGTGATTCAACCTCTGCCTTTCTCCTTCTATTGTTGTGGATCTAAGCACTGTGAGTTTTAAGTTGCTTTGAGATTTAAATAATTAAAAGTGAAACATGATATGACTGTAATTTGAATCTATCCCTGTAACTGAATCATATCAGATCTATTGTAATTTGTGAATCTATGATATTCTGAATTAACTATGATTTGGATCTTAATTTTTATCATGTCAGATCCACTTTTGATCATGGATCAAATGTACTATTTAGATCACCTCGTACCTATCAAGTTGTGATTAATCTATATCTGACATTAGTTGGACATCTAAATCCTTGTTTGGATCTATTCATGCCTATTATGACATCCCTACTATGTTAGAACCAATTTTATTATCACAAGTTCACCAATTGTTCTTATATGTCCACCTTATCATTATGCCATCATATGCTTATGTCATTTTTTTAGAATAGTCATATCTGTCAACTTCCCTTCACCCTTTCCCTTTTATATTATATAGCCAGGCCATTCTCGAGCCTAGGCATGCCGCTAAAATTATGCGACTGCGTGAGTTTGGGAATGAGGAGAAAAACGTTAAATTTGGACATAACTTGAAAAAGGTGAAATTTAGCATAACTTGAATTATGTTTATGAACATGAATTTGGACATATAATTCATTATGAACATATTTGGGGAAAAGGGGCATGAAATCTATAATGACATAGGTAAAATTGGCTAATAATGGAATGCCTAGGATTACAATAATTAGAAACTGTAACTGCGCCTAAACACGAGGTTAGATTACACTTGTAGTGGAAGTCTTCCCGGAGCCACCCAACATATCCAACGACCACAAGTGGTGAATCTAATGTGAGAGGTCTTGTTGCACAAATATGAGACATGCTAAGACAGGATGTTAATCCCGATTTATGGAATAAGTCTGCCCGGACCCGCCCGACATGTCCAGTATCCACAAATGGTAGGCTAAATGTGGGAGGTCTAGCATATTGTAACCCTAAATGAAAATATGGTAACAAACCTTAAATACTTAACCTAGTTGAATCCATAGGGATTGTATGAACATAATCTTAAATTGGGGTTAAGTAAATTTGGCTGAATAGTGGGTGGGTTATGTAAATCTGAGGGGGTGGGTAATATTTACATACAGGCCCACAAACTAAACCCGATAGGGTTATGCAATTAAAGGCACCTAGTGGTAAGCATAACCGATGGAAATGTTGGAGTTATGTAATTAAATACACCTTTTCTAGGGTAAGCATAACTTGTAGAAATGATAGGATTATGTAATTAAAGGCACCAAGTGGTATAAGTAACCGATGGAAATCCTAGTGGGGATAAAAGACAAGGGGGGAGCTTGTATCATATTGTGTGCAGTCAGTAACCCTTAATAGGTATCAAATGAGTACTCCGAACTAGGTTGGAGTTGGGGCACGATTACTAGGTTGATTGTAAGAGATCCAAAAGAGGAGGACGATATAGGCGGCGCAAACCGACAGCGGTCATGTGCGTGCATAGGCCGGGCAGAGGGGGCTAATACGACCGTGACACTAGTAGGTATGGCTGTGCACATCAACGAAGGGTTTTCACTTTAGGAAGTGATACCTCCTACTGTGGGGCCGGCACAGAGTATCCACGAAGTAGGGAGCCAATCGATTAGGGTTGTGGCTAGGGTACATCTGGATGTATGCCTAAGTCTACCATTTGATAGTCGTTGGGATCATCTCACTCTGTTTATACTAGTATTAGTGCAGAGTAATCATTAGGGAAGTGTATGCACGCTATCATGTTTACCTTGTCACACTTACCTTTTATAGCGTTACCTTTCTTATTCATCTTATATGTCTGTCATGCTACTTTTATTTATTTACTTGCTAAAAGAAACTTGACTCACCAGACTTTATGTTTGACCCTTTTTGTTTCCTCTTCTCTCTTCCATTCCCTCCCTCATCCCCCCAGGTTCTCAAGGTGGGAATACTCAGGCTTAGTCAGGTGACAGTTATCATCTTGCTAGGAGCTGCTTTTGAAGTATGGCTCAAGTTCTCTTCTTTATTACTATGGCTTTGTCTCTTTTAGGGGAATTATGCTTTTTATGTATTTTTGTACTCTGATGGTACAAGACAGATGTTTTATGTTATTGTAATGGTTTTTATGTAGTTCCAGACTTGTGATATTTTGGACCACGATGTTATGAATTATGTTTTAAATAAAATTTTAAATTCCGTTGTTATATTTTATATCTGTCTTGTAATATTTTGTGTCAGTTTACCTGTAACACTTCACATAAACTTAATGCATTCTCTTAATGAGTGATATTAACGGACGTGGGGTGTCACACTTGATATCAGAGTTGAAGGTTACCTGATTAGATAAAAGTTTTTGAAAATTATTTTCAGAAAGGATTTAAAGAAAGCATTTTTAAAAAAGAAAAGTATGTTTTGAAAACATATTCCCCAAAGCCATATGTAATATCCTTCGATCCTTTGTCTAAATTCTTTCCTTTTCGTTTCAACATGTCTGGGGAACCTAATATCCCTGAGGGCGTTATGATACCAAGCAGGTTCCTAGGTTTCTTGAGGCCACGGCGCCTGCCTGAGGTCAAGCTAACGTTCCTCCTCCTGCTGCACCCCTTGTTCCTCCTCCTGCTCCTCCAAGAGCAGATAATTTCACTAAGATCTGCAAAGATTTCTGTACCATGGGAGGGAATTCATTCCGTGGAACCGAAACATTCATAGGTGCAAGGAATTGGCTCAAGGAGACCGAGGACTTGTTCGTAATATTTGAAGTGGAAGATCGAAGGAAGATTCAGTTAGCTGCCTGGCTACTAAAAGCTGAAGCTTCTTTCTGGTGGGAAGTTACCCAAGCTGGACGTCCGGTGGAGACATAGGATGATTTTAGGACGAAGTTTGAAATGAAGTTTCCTTCTTAAGCTGAGAAAAGCATGCAAATGGAGAGGTTCTTGGCACTCAAACAAGGAAACATGACTGTTAAAGAATATGTGAACAAATTCAACCAACTGGCGGGATTTGGATTAGAGCTGGTAGACACTCCACATAAGAAAGCTTTGCGATTTGTTAAAGGACTAAATGAACCCCTTCATGGGTTAGCTATGTCCCATATTCCAACGGGAGCTGCTTTCGAAAGGCTTGTCGATATGGCCTTGATACATGAGGAAGACAAAGGAGGGAAGAAGGAAGTTAAAGTTGAGGGAACAACGCAGAACAAGAAGTTATGACCCAAGAAAGGATAACAATAGCCACGACAAAACAAAGGCAGAAAGAATGACAAGGCTAAGGATAAGAGGAAGTGTCACAATTATGGACGAGAGGGTCATTTGTTCAAAGACTGTAAAAGAAGGAAGAATACTTGCTTCAATTGTGCAGAGGTCAGACACTTTGCTAGGGAATGCCCGAAAAAACAGGGACCACAGGGACAAAGTCAAAGGGCAGGAGATTCTGGAGGGCAGATGCATGTTCTCGCGACCAGTGCTCCGGATAAAGGTAGAAAAATTTCCATGGAAGGTTTGATTTCTTTTCCAGTCATCCTATTAGAACTCTTTTTGATTCTGGCGCTTCACATTCATTTATATCTAGTTCCGTGGTTGAATCTCTACACTTAAATCTACTATAGTAGTGGATCTCGTTGTTTTCTCAAACCCCATTGGTGGTTCGGCTCATTTATCCATGATTTGTCGGGGTTTGAGAATATCTCTGTTAGGTGTCGAGTTCGAATGCGATGCGTACCGTGGAAGGTTTGATTTCTCTTTCCAGTCATCCTATTAGAACTCTTTCTGATTCTGGCGCTTCACATTCATTTATATCTAGTTCCATGGTTGAATCTCTGCACTTAAATCTACTATAGTAGTGGATCTCATTGTTTTCTCAAACCCCATTGGTGGTTCGGCTCATTTATCCATGATTTGTCGGGGTTTGAGAATATCTCTGTTAGGTGTCGAGTTCGAATGCGATGCGTATGCGCTCGGTTTTATGGGCTATGGGTTGATTCTAGGGATGGATTGGCTAACCATGTATGGTGGCATTCTGGATTATGATCGGAGGGTTGTTAAGCTTTTGACTTGTCATAGGAAGACCCTCGAGATTTCTTGTGACCCACAAGGGTTTGTCGTGCTTAGTTTCCTAGATTCTCTTGATGCATCTATCGATGATTTGCGATCGGTACCAGTAGTCCGTGAATATTTTGATGTCTTTGATGATGTTCGGGGTTTACCCCCAAGGCACGAGTACGATTTTCGCATATATTTAGTGGATAATTCGCATATATTTAGTGGATAATGCAAAGCTAGTTGCATTGCATGTGCGCCATATGACCCTAAGAGAAAGGAAGGAGCTTAGCAAGCAGGTAGGGAAGCTACTTGAAAAAGGGTTTATTAGGCAAAGCATATCTGAATGGGTTGCTCCAGTGGTATTCACAACTAAGGCGGATGGTTCGCTTCGCTTGTGTGTGGACTATAGGGAGTTGAATAAACTCACTAAGAAGAATAGGCACCCACTTCCAAGGATAGATGACTTGTTCGACCAGCTTGTTGGTGCCTCGGTATTTTTTCAATTATACTTGGCCATGGGGTTTCATCAGTTGAGGGTGGCTGAAGACAGTATAGATAAGACCGCTTTTAGGACTACAGATTGTTTCTTTGAATGGCCTGTAATGCCTTTTGGGTTGGCGAATGCACCTCCTATTACGTTGATCAGATGAGTAGTGTGTTTCAGGAGTTTCTAAATAAATTTGTCATGGTCTTTTTTGATGATATCTTGATCTTCTCAAAGAGCGAAGAAGAGCATGCCCAACATTTGAGGGAAGTTTTGAAAACCCTCCGTGCACATCAGCTTAAGGAAAAGTTCTCTAAATGCCATTTTTTGAGAAAAGAGGTGAGATTCCTAGGGCATGTGGTTTCTAAAGAAGTAATAGCAATAGATCCCGCAAAGGTGGTTGCAGTTCAGGATTGGCAGATTCCAAAGAATGCAATGGAGGTGAGAAGCTTTTTGGGGTTAGCAGGCTATTATAGGAAGTTCATTAAGGACTTCGCAAAGACATCGGCCCCACTCACCAGGATGACGAAGAAGAACTTGGCGTTTTAATAGGATATAGATTGTGATGTTGCTTTCCAATGACTGAAGAGGACTCTGACAACAGCCCCAGTCTTGACCTTTCCCGATGGGAACAAAGTGTTTACAGTATACACTGACGCATGTGGTACAGGGCTCAGTACGGTTCTGATGCAAGAGGGAATGGTAGTGTGTTATGGAAGAAGATAGCTAAGAGTTCACGAGAAGAACTACCCTACCCACGATTTAAAGCTTGATGCCATAGTATTCGTGCATAAGATGTAGCGTCATTATTTTCTTGGAGAGAAGTTCGAGTTGTACACTGATCATAAATCTCTCAAGCACTTGTTTTTCGCAAAAGGATCTTAATCCAAGGCAGCAAAGGTGGATGGAGTTCTTAGCATTGGCAAAGGTAATGTAGTGGCAGACACATGGTGTAGACAGAGGATGGCCTTAAGTCCTTTGTTTGTAGAAAGGAAAAGCTTGGAGTTTATATCAACTTTTGATTTTAGATCCTCCACCCATCTTTTGCCTGGTTTGTTTGCATCGCTAGAGAAACGAGCTACTCTTATGGATCAGATAGGAGCTTCGCAGCGAAATGATCCACAGATTTTAGACATCTTGGATAATCTCAGTAAAGAGGAGACTTCTAGTCACCTCAGTAGATACTCCACCAGACGATAAAGGGTGGTTGCAACGAGATGGAAGGATCTGTGTTCCCTGAATTGGAAGCTTGATAAAGACAATCCTAAAAGAAGCCCATCATTCTAAGATGACTATTCATCCAGGTGGCTATAAGACGTATAGGTATATGAAGCAGGTTTTCTTTTGGGCTGGGATGAAGAGAGATGTGGCGGAGTTTGTTTCTCAATGTCTGTTCTGCCAGCAAGTTAAAGCTGAGAAAAAGAAGCCCAGTGGTCTACTTCATCCTTTGGAGGTTCCGCAGTGGAAATGGGAGAGCGTCTCCATGGATTTCATGGATGGTTTGCCTAGATCAAAGAAAGGCAACACCGGTATTTGGGTTGAAGTGGATAGACTTACAAAGAGCGCTCATTTCATTCCAGCTAAGAGCAAGAGGACGGCAGCATGGTTTGCAGCAGTATATGTCCGAGAGATAGTCCGTCTTCATGGGGCACCTTCCAGTATCGTAAGCGATCGTGGCCCCATCTTCACCAGTGAATTTTGGAAGAGCTTGCAAGAAGCATTAGGTACACAGTTACGTTTAAGCACCACTTATCATCCTCAGACTGATGGACAAACGAAGAGGGTGAACAAAGTTCTAGAGAATCTTTTGAGGCTGTGTATTCTAGACTTCGTAGGTACTTGGGAAGAGCATCTTACTTTAGTGGAGTTCGCCTACAACAACAGTTACCAAGCAAGCATTGGCATGGCACCTTCTGAAGCCTTATACGGACGACCCTGTAGATCACTGACTTGTTGGTGGGAATTTACAAAAAGACTATTACTTGGACCAGATATGGTTAGAGAAACGTCCGAGAAGATTGGTCATATTAGATGATGAATAATGACCGCTCAAGATAGACAGAAATCTTACGCAGATAAGAGAAGGACTGACATTGAATTTGAAGTAGGAGACATGGTTTTCATTAAAGTGTCACCTTTGAGGAATGTAGTTCGGTTTGGGTCTGTAGGGAAAATGGCACCAAGATTTGTAGGGCATTTCCCATAACAGAAAGGATTGGCTGAATGGCCTACAGAGTAAAGTTACCCAAGAGATTATCCGGTATTCATTATGTTTTCCATGTTTCTCATTTGCAAAAGTGCTTACATGATACCGTAGAAGTTGTTCAGCCAGGCATATTAGAGGAAGTGGAAGTGGAACGGGAGGCGACAATTAGTCGAGTTCCTACTCATATTCTTGGATCTGAAGTTAAGAAGCTACACAATAAAGAAATCAAGTTGATGAAGGTTCAATGGGGGGATAACCCATAGGATGCGACTTGGAAGACCGAAGGCAAGATTCGTGTTTCGTACCCTTTTCTTTTCAAGGGTATGTTCTTAACTCCTTTTTCCAAAACTTTTATTTATGCTTGTTTCTATCATTTAAGTATGTCCTATCGATCGAATCTTCGACCTTTAGGTAGGAATCCAATGGATGTAAGCATGTGTTTGAGCATGTTATGTTTGATGGATGCAAGTATTTGCTAGTGGTTGCTTGTGGATGCATATACACATGCATTAAGCACTAGATCGGCTCAATCACTCTCATACTGCATATGGATGTGCATGCATTTTTCTTATTTTAATGGATGAAAATGGATGTATCATCATTTGGATGTTGCATTTGGACGGATGATTGTGCACCCATATAGAAATTACATGACATAATAGAATTGTTGCATACATGTTGGATTCATGACACTAACATACATTGCATTAAGGAGGTCGAATGAATCAGTAGACCGCCAAATCTTCACTTTAGTATTGGGACATATACACACACATTTGCATATGTTCATTTAAGCATTAGTAGTCTTCAAGGGCAATGGATGTCTGTGATTGATGGATGTTGGATGGTAGGATGAACATTCTTCTTAACTTGAAGATTTCATGGACGAAATCCTTTGAGTAGGGGAGAATGTAACACCCCGTAATTTTATTAACACTAAAAGAGGATAAATTAAATAATAATTGATTTAATATTCAGAATTAAGGGAAATGGACTTTACCATTGCGTCCATCTCAAAATTCTGGTCAAGATAGACATTTGGTTTGCATAAAACGGACATCGTACGAAGAAGTTATAAGGGTTTGAAGTTTGTATACGCGTAGAAGAATTATATATATATATACACACACACATATATATACATAGATATATATATATACATAGTAAATCAGAAAATCAGAGAACAGTTCAAAATTTGAAATTTAAGTGAGCGACAAATATCCCTCCTAGGGGTGTCAACCCCTCAAGGGGTGTCGACCCCTCAAGGGTGTGTCGACCCCTGGGTCTACCCCCTTAAGGCTGACGTGGCTAAGTCGATTCTGGAGGCTGGACGCTTTATATACGGCCTCATTTCTCTTGTTTTCTCACACTGAAATCAATGGAGGCCTAAATGTTGTCGGTGCCAGGACTGGATAAAATCTCTTTCTTCTTCTACAATCAAAGTTTAGAGATTCAAGTGTAGATCTTTAATTCAACCTCTGCTTTTCTCCTTCTATTGTTCTAGATCTGAACACCATGAGATTTAAGTTGCTTTTAGATTTAAATAATTAAAAGTAAAGCATGATATGACTGTAATTTGGATCTATCCCTGTGACTGAATCATATCGGATCTATTGTAATTTGTGAATCCATGATATTCTGAATTAACTATGACTTGGATCTTAATCTTTATCTTGTCAAATCCACTTTTGATTATGGATCTTATGACGACCCGCCCCGCACCAGCCGACATTTCCAATGAAAGTGCATTGTGCCAATGCCCGACTAGCACGGGACGGTCGCCAAAGAAAGGAAAAGAAGGGGATTTGAACTAACTAGGAACCTGTAGAATGTCTCACAGCGCATGGGATAAAATATAATAATAACATAACTTTGACATAAAAAAGGCGAGACAGTTCATAAGCTGAAAACTAAACCATCATAGCAGCGGAAATTCAATTACAACTTATGTTCCACATCATCAAGATTACAACTTTTCAAACTGTCTCTACAGCAAAGTAAAGGAAAAGTGCACTACTAATGCCCAAAGTAGTGACCAGCAGCGACACAAGGAGAATATATATAGAGGATAATACGTGTAAGCCTCCTGCTCGTCCCCGGACAGCTACTCGTGCACAACCAGCTAACCTATCTCTAGTCTGCCAATTTAGGAGAACCCAGAGTAATAAGAAGAGACATAAAACTTTGGGTCAAACAAAAGTCTGGTATGAGCGATAAGCAACAAAACAGAACAATAACAGGTATAATCCAATCATACCTGAACCTAGAGCTACAACCAAAGAGTTAGCACAATAGGATGCACAATACTCTAAGGTGACACTAGCATAAGGTGTAAAGATAATGGGGGAGGGGGTGTGCATGTCATAGTGATGGCAAACAATCAAGCATAGCAATCATCCTCACATCTCTCACTCAATGCGTAAAGTATACGATATCTACCACTTTGGTCACCCAATTCCTTGCTACGATCACTATGCCCCATGGAGTCATAATGGCTCCATTGCACTCATCCATAGCCTATATCCTTCTCACAGTGGTGAGTCAAAGTTATAGACATCGATAACCCTTTTGCACACGTCCTGCAACAAAGTCCAACTTATGATGTTAACTCGTTGGTTCCCAACCGGCTCCTGAGTTCTACTTCTTATTTTGACTACCTTTGCATCTCGGGTTTTGGTCTCCTCCGGATCAGTTTGGAAAACAGCTCCATTCGGTTTGGTTATGTCCTCCTGAAGTAGTACGGTTTGTGATCATCATTATTGGGTCGGGTCGGCTTCCCCATCCAGGTCGGTTTATGAGCTCCAGTCCGAGTAGTGGAGATGGGTTCGGTTCGTGCACTCCTTCTTTTAGCGGCTCGGTCTGGGATATAGGCTTCGGGTCGGGTCGCGATCTCCATCTCGTGGCATCGGCTTGCGGATGTCGTGTGGTTCGGGTTCGAAGCAGCAGATCGCTCGTGATGGGATGTGCCTCATAGGCGGTTCGGGTCGAGCTTCCTTCACCTGTTCGTGAAATGTGCTTCGCGAGTGGGGGAGGACGATCCGATCCAATCCAAATTCCTGCAACTTTTCCA
The DNA here is from genome assembly GCA_030737875.1 of Allium sativum. Taxonomy (NCBI): domain Eukaryota; kingdom Viridiplantae; phylum Streptophyta; class Magnoliopsida; order Asparagales; family Amaryllidaceae; genus Allium; species Allium sativum. The sequence goes on from CM060915.1 coordinate 283,696,547, forward strand.
GTGAGCTATTTACGCCATACGACGGCGTTTTCGACCAATCTAACTTTTCTATGCAATCACAAATCATTCCAAACAGTAATAACAACATGTATAATCAACCATAAACACCAAAGCAACAATTAAACATGTTAGTATGGATCAAACATACCCAAAACCCATGTTTTCCCCTTAATACCCTTAATCATGATTTGGCCATACAATTAGCAAAACATATCCAAATTAGCCCAATTTTTTAACAGAGCCCTAAAATAATATTTTAGAATTTTACAAATTTTTCCAGATTTTTCTGAGCCATAATTTCGCTAATTATCACTAATCACCCATAATTAGCCATAATTAGTGAAAAACAATGCAAATCACTCACCTTGGCCACAAATTAATCTTATATCTAAACTTTGCTACTGTTAAGCGTTGAATTCCAATGCTTAGCAACAGCTCCAACTCTGATTTTCCACTAGACTTCCTTGATTTGGTGTAGATTAAGCTAATGCGCGATTAAACGGTGATTTGAAATGAATTTAGAAAGTGGAGGCCATTGTTAGGGTTGAAGAGAGGTAAGTGGCGGTTGGAAAATGACAAAGAAAAGGTTTCTCTAATCCTAATCAGCCCTCATATAGCTCTAATCCCGAAATCCCCCAATGGGCCTAGCTGCTAATCACCCGGTTAAGCCCGATTAAACTATTTTTCACTTTCTAAACCTTAATTCAATCATATCTCCCAAACGGTAAGATCCGTTTGACAAGTGTGACCACTCTATGGAAAGGTAAACCATCATCTGGATCTAATGGAAGTGGTTTCCGGTCGAAACGCCTTACCAATCAAAAGTTATAGGTGAAACGAATTCGCCAGGAGCAAAACGGTCATTTTAAAATCGGCAAAAATCCTGAATATGGGTAATGACCCCAATAGTCGTTCCCCAAAGTTACACGACCATACGGCCTCATATGAAAAAGAAATAAATATTCTACGGTCCTTCGATACGTAGAATTATGCGGATCATTACACTCTCCTCCTCTTAAGAAATTTGACCTCAGAAATTTCTTAACCAAAAACATACAAAGGTTCCCACATACCTATCAATTATTTGCAATCAATCAATCATACATAAAAAACACAACAAGCCTATCATAGCATGTTGTTCACTAACAAGGGAAGAAACTTTCACTATTAAAAATCTTACCAGGCAGAGAGTTCTAAATACGACTTTCTTATGCTCTCCTATGTTTTCCAAGTACAGTCTTTCTCATTCCCACCCCACTGGACTTTGACTAGTTTCACCGTCTTCCTTTGAAGTTGTTTCGTATCGTGTCCGACAATACGAATCGTCTTGTGGTTCCCAATCATCTCGAGTTCTACCTCGATATCGTCCAACTGATTTGGTGAAATAGTCACATTAGGGTCGTGCACAAATTTCTTACCTGGGAAACATGAAATACGTTTTGAACTCCCGCCATCTTATATGAAGTTTCTCTTATTACTTCTAGTCCAAGCACAAATTTCTCACCGGTTTCCAATTAACATGATGGTGAGTTGCACGGTTTTCCGTACAAAACCTCAAATGGAGTCATACTAATACTGGACTGATAACTATTATCATATGCAAGCTCAACTAGATGCAAATGGTCATCCCATGACCCACCAAAATCTAATATACAAGGCCTCAAGAGATCCGCTAATACATGATTCACCCAAATACTATCATGATCCAATCTAGTCTTTGGTAAACCGTCAATGAAATCAATTGAGACTTGTTCCCATTTCCATTTGAGAATTTCCAACAGTTGTAACAAACCACTAGGCTCCTTTTGCTCAGCTTTAACTAGTTGGCAATTCATGCACTTGGATATAAACTTCCCAACATCTCTTCCCAGTAGTAGGTCTGCTTCATGTCTCGAAACATTTTGTTACCACCGGGGTGCATAGTCAGTTTTGAGTGATAACGTTCTTTAAGAACTTCATCACTCAATCCATCAACGTTGGGTACAACTAGTCTCCAATTCTTTCGAAACCATCTTCCCCGATAAAGTCCATACTTGTTCATTTTCTCACTGTCGATGCCCGTCTCTACCTTGGAGATGATTTCCAATAGATTAGGATCGTCCCTCTGACTGGAACCAATCCGCTCAATCAAAGTCGGTCTGATCGTCTAACTTGCTAACATTTCTGGATCCAATCCATACTTATGTCTGAGATCATATCCCACAATATACTCCAGTTGCTTCCATTCAAGAAACATAGCATCTAAACTGTCATGTATCTTATTCAATGCCTCAACTATCGCACCTAGTCCGATAGCACAAGCATCCATGTATGCCATCATCTCTTCATTCTCTATTACCAGAATCCCACAGGTGATAGTCTACTCAAGGGAACAAAAATAGGAACAAACATAGCAACCATAGCATTCCATCAAACATGTCCTATTTATCACCTGCTAAAGCCATACATATGTTGATACTTACATGACTGGTCCAACCAATCCCAAAGGCCAATGGAAGCCCCGCCTCCATACGGACTACCGTACGTCCAACGTACATTTATCCTCCAAGGATAACTAGATCACGTCCAATGGATCCAAGGTAACGGGCATGCCCAGATACCCCTACTTCGAGTCTGCCTAGAACACTCTAAGTATCAACTATTTCTTGGTTCTCTCCTCAGAAGAGCTACCCACATACTCAGACCCAGTCTCGAGTATCCATTACTGACAAATCTCAAGTCCAACATGAGTCGTCTCTTTATTCGTTGCATCTCCACGATCAACGAGCCACCATTTTTCATTTATAAGTTCAAGTCTAACTTGAGTCCTCCTAACCTTCATTGCATCTTCACGATCAACAAGCACATCTTATCCCTTCGAAGGTCTACCATTATTGAACCAAAGAAAACATCAACATAGGGTCCTATACAATCCATTACCTTGCAGCTTACTCAAGTCCCACTCGAGTCATCTCCCAGCCCTATCAAATCCAACTTGGGGCAGTCCATACCATTGAACAGTCTTATCATGCCACGGCTGCACATCACTCCTCGAGTAAGCCGAGATATCATTCAATGGAAATCACAACAACTTCTTATATCTCACGCAAACCATCCTAGTCAAACTCGACATTCCCCAAGCACAACCCACAAAGGCCTAAACCAATATCAGACAAGCACTCAAGGAACATCTCCTCCGAATTCAGACAATCTACGTGAGATGATATTAGCAAAACAACTAAGCAATCACAAGCAAACATACATCCATAACTCGATAAGACCGCATTACGACAAATCATGCAAAGGCTGGTCGAACCACCTATCGGGTTCGTCACAACTAAAGGTCTATTGACTATCTCAGGTTCTAATCCCAACTTATCTACCAGGTCACTAAATATGAAGGAATGGGATGCCTCACTATCAACAAAACTAGAACAGAAACATCATAAAACGAAAGCATACCTCGAACAATGTCGCCCTTTCCCTTCTCCACCGCAGTTGGGCATTCAACGAAGAAGGAACAGCATTGATAACATATGCTTTCAGAATCTTCTTCTCTTTAGGGGGTTGCGGGAAATTATCCTTGTGATGTCCCACTTGGCCGCAATTAAAGCACTTCCTTTTCCCAGGCTTTTCCAGACAATCTCTGGCATAGTGGCCCTTCTTGCCACAACTAAAGCACTCGCCATCATTCTTATTCTTCTTATTCTGACCATCCTTGGTTTGGTTATGCTTCCTCTTGTTCTGAGAATTCTTCTTGCCTTCACCGCTTGCTTGCAGCTTTGGCTCCTCTGCAGATATAACAGAAACGTCGGCCTTTGACTCAGGGTAAAGGCTCTCTGATCTCAATGCTTTCCCCATAAAAGATTCAAAAGTCTCATCGATGTGGTTTATATGTCTTTTCCCCAAGTACCCATCTAGGTCGGTTATGAACTTCTCGTTCTTCTTCTCGACAGTATCAATAAGAGATAGTCCATACTTCGACAAAGTGTCGAACTTGGCAATATATTCCGAGACTGCCCTACTATTCTGCTTAAGATCCAATAACTTCCTAAACAACTCTGATTTCTGAGCAGCTGGGATAAACTTATCGCTGAATCGGGCCTTGAACTGCTCCTAAGTAACTTGATCCTCAGGGGTAGCTGCCTTAATAGCATTCCACTAATTCATAGCCCGTCCTTGCATCTGATGGGATGCTAACTTTCTCTTCATTCCATCATCGATTCCTAAGTCCTCGAAGATACGCTCACAACTATCAAGCCAATCCTGAACTTCTGTAGTCGATTCCATTCCATGGAACGACTTCCCACCAAGACTAGTGTAGTCCTTACAGATCTTGGCGAAATCCTCCCTAGGCGCCTGCACCGCTGCACCACCACCATTTGCAGCATTAGGAGCGGCCCTACAAACAACCCTAAGCATCTCTCTCATGAAATCAGTGAAAATCGTCCTCATATCAAGAGCGTTCCTATTATTGGCTCCTGAACCAGTATTCCTCGTATGTGGGCTCATCGTTCAATCTGTAAGGAGAAAACGATTAACCATCCCTTCAGTGGTTCCAGTGTAGTGCAACTTCATCCTTAGATATACTAATAGTATATATATATAGCTTTTGAAAACCAAAATATCACAAATACGCTCTCTCATATACGTACTGTCTCTCCCTGGTGTCTTTCCCTAGGTTATCTACGCAACCTAGACCTCTGATACCAAGTGTGACAGCCCGCCCCGCATCAACCGACATTTCCAATGAAAGTGCGTTGTGCCAATGCCAGACTAGCACGGGACGGTCACCAAAGAAAGGAAAAGAAGGGGATTTAAACTAACTAGGAACCTATAGAATGTCTCACAGCGCATGGGATAAAATATAATAATAACATAACTTTGACATAAAAAAGGCGAGACAGTGCATAAGCTGAAAACTAAACCATCATAGCAGCGAAAATCAAATTACAGCTTATGTTCCACGTCATCATTATTACAACTTTTCAAACTGTCTCGAAAGTAAAGTAAAGGAAAAGCGCACTACTAGTGCCCAAAGTTGTGACCAACAGCGACACGGGGTGAATAGATATAGAGGATAATACGTGCAAGCCTCCTGCTCGTCTCCGGACAACTACTCATGCACAACCAGCTAACCTGTCTCTAGTCTGCCCGTTTAAGAGCACCCAGAGTAATAAGAAGAGACATAAAACTCTGGGTCAGACAAAAGTCTGGTATGAGCGATAAGCAACAAAACAGAACAATAGCAGGTATAATCCAATCATACTTGAACCTGGACGTGCAACCAAAGAGTTAGCACAACAGGATGTACAATACTCTAAGATGACACTAGCATAAGGTGTAAAGATAACGAGGGAGGGGGTGTGCATGTCATAGTAATGGCAAACAATCAAGCATAGCAATCATCCTCACATCTCTCACTCAGTGTGTGAAGTATACGATATCTACCACTTTGGTCACCCAATTCCATGCAATGACCACTCTGCCCCATGGAGTGATAACAGCTCCACTGCAATGATCCATAGCCAATATCTGTCTCTTAGTGGTGAGTCAAAGCTATATACATCAATAACCCCTTTGGACACGTCCCGCAACAAAGTCTAACTTATGAAGTTAACTCGTTGGTTCCCAACCGGATCCTGAATTCTGCTTCCTATTTGGACTACCTCTACATCTCGGGTTTTGGTCTCCTATGGATCGGTTTGGAAAACAACTCCATTCTGTTTGGTTCTATCCTCCTGAAGTAGTACGGTTCGTGATCATCACTATCGGGTTGGGTTGGCTTCCCCATCCAGGTCGGTTCGTGAGCTCCAGTCCGAGTAGTGGAGATGGGTTCGGTTCGTGCACTCCTTCTTCTGGCGGTTCGGTTCGGGGTATAGGCTCTAGGTCGGGTTGAGATCTCCAGCTCGTGGCATAAGATCGTGGATGTTGTGTGGTTCAGGTTCGAAGCAGCAGATCTTCTCGTGATGGGGTGTGCCTCACAGGCAGTTCGGGTCGGGCTTCCATCACCGGTTTGTGATACGTGCTTCGCGAGAGGGGAAGGGCGATCCGATCCGATACAAATTCCTGCAACTTTTCTAGCGAGCTATTTACGCCATACGATGGTGTTTTTGACCAATATATCTTTTCTATGCAATCAAAAATCATTCCAAAGAGTAATAACAACATGTATAATCAACCATAAACACCAAATCAACAATTAAACATGTTAGTATGGATCAAACATACCCAAAACCCATGTTTTCCCCTTAATACCCTTAATCATGATTTGGCCATACGATTAGCAAAACATATCCAAATTAGCCCAAATTTTTATCAGAACCATAAAATAATATTTTAGAATTTTCCAAATTTTTCTGAGCCATAATTTCGCTAATTATCAGTAATCACCCTTAATTAGCCGTAATTAGTGAAAAACAATGTAAATCACTCACCTTGGCCACAAATTATTCTTAGATCTGAACTTTTCTACTGTTATAGGTCGAATTCCAATGCTTAGCAGCAGCTCCAACTCTGATTTGCCACTGGACTTCTTTGATTTGGTGTAGATTAAGCTAATACGCAATTAAATGGTGATTTGGGATGAATTTAGAAAGTGGAGGCCATTGTTAGGGTTGAAGAGAGGTAAGTGACAGCTAGAAAATGACAAAGAAAAGGTTTCTCTAACCCTAATCAGCCCTTATACAGCTTTAATCCCGAAATCCTCCAATGGACCTAGCTGCTAATCACCCGTTTATGCCCAGTTAAGTTGTTTTTCACTTTCTAAACCTAAATTCAGCCATATCTCCCAAACAGTAAGTCCGTTTGACAAGTGTGACCACTCTACGGAAAGGTAAACCATCATACGGATCTAATAGAATTGGTTTCAGGTCAAAACTCCTTACCAATCAAAAGTTATAGGCGAAACAAGATTCACAAGGGGTAAAGTGATCATTTAAAAATCGGCAAAAATCGTGAATATGGGAAATGACCCCTAGTCGTTCCCCAAAGTTACACGACCATGCGACCTTGTATGAAAAAGAAATAAATATTCTACGGTCCTTCGATACATAGAATTATGCGGGTCGTTACAGATCTAATATACTATTTAGATCACCTCGTACTATCAAGTTGTGATTAATCTAGATCTGTCATTAGTTGGACATCTAAATCCTTATTTAGATCTAATCATGCCTATTATGACATCCCTACTATGTTAGAACTAGTTTTATTATCACAAGTTCACCGATCTGTTCTTATATGCCCACCTTATCATTATGCCATCATATGCTTATGTCAATTTTGTTAGAATAGTCATTTCTGTCATTTTCCCTGCACCCTTTCCCTTTTATATTATATAGCCAGGTTATTCTCGAGCCTAGGCATGCTTCTAAAATTATGCGAATGCATTAGTTTGGGAACGAGGGGAAAAATGTTAAATTTTGACATAACCTGAAAAAAGGGAAATTTGGCATAACTTGAATGATGTTTATAAACATGAATTTGGACATATAATTCATTATAAACATATTTGGGGAAAAGGGACATGAAGCTTATAACGACATAGGTAAAATTGGCTAATAATGGAATGTCTAGGATTACAGTAATTAGAAACTGTAACTATGCCTAGACTCGAGGATAGATTACACTTGTGGTGGAAGTCTGTCCGGAACCGCCCGGCATATCCAGCGACCACAAGTGGTGAATCTAATGTGAGAGGCCTAGGTGCACAAATATGAGACGTGCTAAGACACGAGGTTAAGCCCGATTTGTGGAATAAGTCTGCCTGGACCCGCTCGACATGTCCAACATCCATAAATGGCAGGCTTAATATAGGAGGTCTAGCATACTATAACCATAAATGAAAATATGGTAATAAACCTTGAATACTTAACCTAGTTAAATCCAAAGGGATTATATGAACATAAACTTAAATTGGGGTTAAGTAAATTTGGTTGAGCAATGGATGGGTTAAGTAAATTTGATGGGGTGGGTAATATTTACATATAGGCCCACAAACTAAACCTGATAGGATAATGTAATTAAAGACACCAAGTGTTAAGCATATCCTATGGAAATGTTGGAGTTATGTAATTAAAAATACCTTTTTTTAGGGTAAGCATAACTTATAGAACTGATAGGGTTATTTAATTGAATACGCCTAGTGGTATACATAACCAATGGAAATCCTAGTGGGGATGCAAGACAAGGGGGAGCTTGTATCATATTGTGTGGGACTCATTTCAGTATGTAACCCTTGATAGGTATCAAACGAGTACTTTGAACTAGGTCGGAGTTGGGGCACGCTTACTAGATGATTGTAAGAGAACGAAACGAGGAGGATGGTGTGGGCAGCGCAAACCGACCGCGGACATGTGCATGCATGGGCCAGGCAGAGGGCTAACATGATCGTGACACCAGTAGGTATGGCTGTGCACATCCGCGAAGGGTTTCCACTTTAGGAAGTGATACCTACTACTGTGGGGACGACACAGAGTATGTACAGTGTAGGAAGCCGATCGATTAGGGTACTAGTTAGGGTACATCTGGACGTATGCCTAAGTCTAACATTTGATAGTTGTTGGGATCATCTCATTCTGGTTATACAAGTATTAGTGCAGAGTAATCATTAGGGAAGCATATATACTCTATCATGTTTACCTTGTCACACTTACCTTTTATAGCGTTACCTTTCTTATTCATCTTATATGTCTGTCATGCTACTTTTATTTATTTACTTGCTAAAAGTAACTAGACTCGCCAGACTTTATGTTTGACCCTTTTTGTTTCCTCTTCTCTCTTCCGTTCCACCCCCCCCCCAAGATTCTTACGGTGAGAATACTCAGGCTTAGTCAGGACACGATTGTCATCTTGCCAGGAGCTGCTTTTGAAGTATGGCAATACTTTCTTCTTTACTACTATGGCTTTGTCTCTTTTTGGGGAATTATGCTTTTTATGTATTTCTGTACTCTGATGGTACAAGACAGAAGTTTTATGTTATTGTAATGGTTTTTCTGTAGTTCCAAACTTGTGATATTCTGGACCACGATGTTATGAATTATGTTTTAAATAAAATTTTAAATTCCGCTATTATCTTTTATATCTATCTTATAATATTATGTTTCTGTTTACCAATAACTCTTTATGAAACTTAATGCATTCTTAATGAGTGACATTAACGGACATGATGTGTCACTAAAAACAACTTATGAGTCGAGTCTCAGACAATGAAAACAAAATCTCTGTAGTTTTTTCACTATGCCAGGAGTCGTTTCGATATACGATTTTATCTGCTTCCTATTTTATTTATCATCCCTAATCTGGAAGTCACCTTTTCTTCTCCTTGGGTAGCACCTCCTGAGACGAAGTGAAAGGTCGATCAATTTTCTTTAGTTATTCAGTTAAACCAATGATTCGTTATTGGACTAGATAGCAACAATCGTTTCATTGGACATGCATATTTTTTCTTTTCCGATGGATTTCGGTGGTTTCATTAATGGAAATTCTTTGATAATGAAGAATGGAAAAAAGAGAAAATCCTTTAGCTAGAATTGTAACTGTGCTTAGACACGAGGTTAGATGACACTTGTGGTAGAAGTCTGCTCGGAACTGGCCGGCATATCCAGCATCCACTAGTGGTAAATCTAATGGGAGGGGTCTAAGTGCATAAATAAACATGTAGTGGTGCTAAGACACGAGGTTAAGTCAACTTATGGTAGAAGTCTGCCCGGAATCGCCCGACAAATCCAGCATCCACAAGTGTTAGCTTAATGTGAGAGGTCTAGTGCACAATATATATATATATATATATATATATATATATATAGCAGGACTGGTAAACAACATTTATTGTAATTAATGGAAATAAATGGAATTGAATAGAAGATACGATAGTACAAGGAAGGGAATGAATGGGGAATGATAATAATATATTACAAATTAATTACATTAATGAGAATGTTGTATAATAGGTAGAATTGTCCTAGGAAAAAGTGAAGATTATAACTTAGGTTATAATAAACTAGTAAGGAAATGAGATAACTGGTGAAATGAGATAAGTGACACTTAATTGTAAATTAAGTAATCAGTAAATGGGGAAACCTAAAACCAGTTGTTTGTAATAAGTAGAGAAAAGGGGGAAAGTTTATGAAATGTAAGAAGTTGTACTTAACTATAAATTAAGTAATCTGCAAAATTGGAAATCTGAAATCTGCCGATATGAATAACATGTTAAGGCTTGTCCTAGTGACAAGAGGAAATTATAACATAGGTTATAATAAATGGAAAGGAGACTTATTAGTGAACCTTAGTTAAGAGAACTAAGTTAATAAGTAAACAACGATAAGTTATAGTGACAGTGTAAGATGGAATTATGATTAAATAAGAAAGAATGAGGCAAACTTATGAAATGAAATACGTTATATTTAATCATAAATAATGACTGACATGTTAAATAGAAAACATGTGAATTGAGATATCTTAATTACATATTAAGTTGAACATGTTATTGTAACTTTGAAACCAACAAGAATATAAAGGGATTGTGGATTACAGATATTGGATCACAATCTAGAGAATAACACATTATGGGCTTATTAATGGGCTTAAATGGGTTAAGTTATAAGACCGAATTTAATTAGCAAGAGGAACTTGGTAACTTGAAAAAGAAGACAATGTGAATGGGAATAGCCAAGTTAAATGGAAACCTGACGAGGTAAAGCAAGCGCATAAAAGAATGTTTAGACATAGGATCTAATAACATATTAAAATGAGGCGCTTGGACTAGTCCGCACGTTTGAGGGTGAATAACCCAACGGGGTAGATCATCGTAGTGTCATAAGACACGAGGGGAGCGCACATTCATCTGATTATTTTGTCGGCTTCGAAGGACATGAAGGGGAAGTACGCGACTTCCTGAGATACGTAAGGTGATCCTGGCAGTCCTCTGTGCGATGGCAGATGTTTAGGCTGTGCTCGCAGAGGTTGGGTCTGTGCGTTACTACCATGTGGGTGGACCTTGACTTCAAAAGTAGCCTTGCAGCCAGAATGCTATAACGAGGTGACACTAGGGTGATTCGGTGGTCGCCTCAACGGGGAGGCAGAGGTCAGGACCAACAAGGATAGTTGATTGTTGGGTACCCGTCATCGGCAGCTAGGGGATGCGAAAAGACTAGACCTAAACCCACTAGGCCATTCACCTTTCACTATCGAGGTATGGTGGTTAAGGGGAGACGCCAATTGGATGTTTAGATCGTTTGTTAGGGGAAAGTCTCTTAGCCCTTGTAGTCTTTACTAGTTGAGGTTGGGGCCGAGGTGGGGCCATAGCCACCATGAAAAAAAATAGACCCGACGGATATCTGTATTTTGAGGCCCTTAAAGGCGGGCTTGTACAGATATGGAAAAGCTCCCGACCGAGTTCTGTGTTTCTTGTATAGCCCTGCCATGGAACTTGGTGCACATTATGTATGGTTAAGGCATCGAATACGATTAACGATACGTATGTGGGGAAGTCTAGATATATGCATGTTTGCTCTAGGTGGTGTATCGTAGAATTGAGGGCATTATTCTGGTATGGAATCTGATTCGATCGAAAGTGGAAGTCTGTACGCTTACATAGCATAGTAATAACAGATATACGCGGAACGTAACATTGTTATGTAGAGATCTGTACGTCACTCCGGCGAAGGATGAGGGACTGCGTTCGTTTCTGTGGCATTACGGTGGAGACCGTGCGAGTGGGGTACCATGAGGTGTACCTTAATGTTGGGGGGGAGCTACATATATACTGTATTAGGATAATCCACTGGGAAGTAGATAAGTACGACGTGTGTGTAAGCCTTGAGTGCTGTTAACCCGAGTAACCTAATAAATAAGAAAATGTGATTGAAGGGTATATGTAGAATTATCCAAAGTGTATAGTTTAAATACAGTCACCAGAACTTGCGATCAGATCCCCTCCTCATAACATACTCGCAGGTTAGATTTGTGGCAGAGATATGATATCTTTGGATGCTGTTAGGCAGTATTATTACTACGGTTAGGATATACTTTGATTATATTATACTTTATCCATTCTGCTGTGAGATATTTTCTAAGCTCTGATATATTTTATATCTCTGTCTTTTCTGCAGGATACCAGAGCAACCAACATGGGTTTCGATAGATTAGAATTTTGAAAAAAAAATTAGTCTGTCGGAATTCGGGTTGTCACATTGTGTATAATTTGTACCTATGCAGAAAAAAGGAGGTAATCAGACCCGAAAAATCCTAATGGTGTTGCTTAACCTTTTCGAGCATAACCATGCTTGGAGATCTTTTGGAAGTATAAACCATACTCTAGCAATGATCGAGTTATTTTTCCAAATCCTGACAACATAACTTGATTTATCAGGTATAAGCCATACTTGGGGTTCGAATATAAACCATACTCGAGTTTTGATGATGTTTCATCGTCAAATCCTGACAGGGTAGTTTGGTTTACCTAGGTGTAATCCACACTCATATTGAAAAAGAGTTATGTTTGTCACATCCTGATAAGCAGAGCTTTAGGTTTAGGTATTATTTAAACCTAAGATAGAGGAGTGAGTATAATCCATACTCTAGTTTCATTTGAGAATCTTGACAAATCCTGACAAGATACTTATATTGATCAAACATAATCTATGCTTGAGAAAATAGATTCTATTTATTCCAAGTTTTATTACATAGCCAAAAAAAATCATGATCGGTTTATGATTGAATCTAGAGCACGCCTTGGTATTACAGCCTAATCCCGTACGTGTGTACTTCAATCTAACCATTTTATTCATAGACTATTTGTACTATTGGGAACATAGTAAGCCCGAGAGTTAAAGCCTAACTCCCATACACATGTGAATCAACTTAGCTATTGAAAATTATAAAAAGCATTGCACAAATTGTATCCTAAGACATGCGGATGACCTAATCAGGTCAGTTGATGATGATGCCGTGACTGCTAGTCTCGGGATCTTTCCCATTCAGAGGAGCATGAGAACCATTCTGAGGAGCATGGTGGAGTAGTGGTGGCAGTGCAGATTCTGCCAATTTCTTAACATATCCGGGTAGCTCTCCAAAGTCTAACCCGTTCTTCGATGAGATCACGTAAGTGTCTGTATTCATTAGTTTCATGACCTGCCATATCATGAAACATGCAGTGCTTTCCTGATTCACGTTCTCTTTAATTTGTCTCCCTCCTAGGATGCTTATGAAAAGGTATAGCTCCTCGCACGTCGAGATATATATATCTAGCAGTAAGGAGTCGTGCTCAGTGTATATATCATATTTGGGATCTCTTAGGAACCACACATTCCTATCGCTCTTTTCCGAGGCTTTCCCTTTATTTTGGATAGTAGTGGATGGTCCTCCATCCTTCACAGAAAGTACATCGAGGTTATCCATCTTGATATTAGCATCCTCTTGCCGGAGGAATCTGTTTGCCTCAGAGTAAAAAATCGCCAATGTCTCTGGGAGGATCCCTTTAGAGGGAGATTTTGAAGTTTACTCTATCCAAGACACCGACCATAGCGTCCATGAGCACCATTGACAGTTCAGGTCGATCGAACGATGCTACAGCCGCGTTGAATCTTTCCAGGAAAGAGCGTAAGGTCATGTCGGACCGTTGTTTAATAGACATGAGGAACACAACGCTCTTTGGCCGAGATATATGAACTCTGAATTGCTCAATAAAGTGGGTGGCCAACATGTTCCAGGTGCTGATCGATTCAGTTGTTAGCTATCAAAACCACATGGCGGCCATATCGGTTAGATAGAGAGGGGAGCATTTAGCCATGACATTAACGGATACTGATAGTACATCCATGTGACACATATATCATATAAGATATATGGTAGGATCATTCCTGCCGTTATATGGTTCCAGAGCTGAAAATTTGAAGTCAGACGGGTTACGATAGTTCCCAATTTCCCGTGTGAAAGGACTACGATGAACGTTACTCATGTCTTGCTGAGAAGTGGTGCCTCGGGTGAAGTGCTTAATGATGTTGGCGATTTGATTCCCATCTCTGAGAAGTCGTTGTCACAAATCCAATTCTGCACCGATGGCTTCAGCGTGAAGCCTTACGTTCTTGGGGTCAGTTTGGTGCTGCCCACGAGTGATGGGTGAAGGTGGTCCATAGCCTCGATTGTTGATTCTAGATTGTTTGGGACCCTTAGGTTGGCATTCAAGTTGGGTCGAACTATATCCATGCCTGTAGGATTGGACCACCTTAGGATAACATTATCAGTTCGGGGTTCGGCATTGCCACTTCCTGGGACGATATCATAGTGGTTACAGTAGTGTTTCCCTCCGTTATATTAGGAGCTGATGTAGTATTGCAGTCTTGGAGAGATTGCTGCCCCTAGCTGTGCTTGAATTGCCGTGTTGGCAAGGTCGAGTGGGAGGCAACATAAGTCCAATTTGCGGTAAGATGTCGGATCGAACCGGAGGTTGTACAGAACCATGCTCTGGTCGATCCGGAGGTTGCATCGATTGATATGGTTCGAAGCTCGTTCGATCTGGGATTTGAGTCGAACTAGGTCTGGTCGACCCGAGAGTTGAGTCGATCCAAATGATGGCAAAGCTACAGAACGATCCGGGGCTTAGATTTCTTTGGTTCGAAACATAACTTATGCCCCAGCTTCGCCTGTTGCAAGGAGTGATGGTTGGTCGCTTCGTCTTCCTTCCATTCGAGCGAAGAAGTTGTTCATCATTTCCTGTTGCTTTCAGAGGAGTTCACCTTGGTGTGTCATTTGTTCTCTGAGTTCGGCTAGAACTCCATCCGCCTCATCCTTAGTTAAGTATTTGGATGGTTCTTCATGGAAGAAAGCCTCCTGGCTCACCCCCTTTTCTAGGTCTGTTATGCATGTGGTGCTAATGGCTTGAGTGTGGGAAGATGTCTCATCTTTCTTCCGTTTTACCATCGTCCCTTCAACAAATAGCGATCCAAATCCTTTCAAGCTTAGAAATTGCTTAAGGTGGTTGCGTAGCGCTCCCCCTACCTTGCTTGTTAACGTGTTGACGTTAAAAGTTGGCCTAATGACAGTCAATCGCAAAAGTGTGTAATCCACACACAAGTCACAAAATTCACAATCACTTAATACAATAAAAGAAGTAAATACAGGGGACACGAAACAATTTTTATAGTGGTTTGGCTTAAACCAAGCATACGTCCACTTTATAATTTCTGTTTATACTGTCGATTATAGGTTACATTTGCTTTGATTGAAAGAAGGTAGAGAAAGAAGTGGATTATACACAAAAAAACCTTGTGTTACAATGTGGTTCGATCGAAATGTACGACGGGCTATTTTCAGAAAGAATTCCGCCTCTTTCCATTTCTATAAAGGTGTATTTATTGACAAAAATCCAAGTTGATCGATGTGCTACGTGGCGACTATCTGATCATGGCTTGGCCACGTGTTGTCCAATCCGGAATATCCACTGCAGGCGGTGGGATTTTAGCAACGTCGTTGTTGCTTCGATCAACGTTCTACGATCGTGGATGAATTCATATCGATGATACGAACAACCTTTTTTGGGAGTTTTGACTAAAAGTAGATGGGTTGAGAGGAAAAATATGGACCGTTGAATGAAAAGTTTTCATAGCGATTTTGGGTTTCACAATAAAATAATATTATTCTCCAAGTGTGTACCCGTATTCATAGTGAATGATTTAGAATGGACTGGACTGACACAATCTCCGATCGAGGTGTGCCAACAGACGGTTTGAATTTAAAGGACCTTTTGACTAACAGTGCCTTACGTAAACGGAATGAAGAATGCAGAAATGGTAGCTAATGATGTACCATGTATAGTTTACAGGGATATGGTTTTCAAATGGACACCAGATGCCACGCTTCTGTTATCTGGCTCTCCGATGTACACACATGGATCCTACAGTTTGCAACTATATCTGAAGATTCTGAACCATGAGCAAGAAGTTCTCAAGGAATACACAAGCCTTTCGCTTTTCAGCCACCAATCCCTGCACTTACTTTTTAATAATAACATGATAATCTCTTTACCCATTTCCCCATAGCTAACTTGAAGCAGGTCAATTTTTATGTGCATGGCAATATGGCATTACCATCGAAGTCAGACATACACAACTTTCCCTTCTCGTCCCTCATTTTATACTGCTGTTTCTGAACGTATGCCACAACGGGGTGGTGGCACAGTTGGCTAGCGCGTAGGTCTCATAGCTGAATATTGAGTAATCCTAAGGTCGAGAGTTCGAGCCTCTCTCACACCAATTTTTTCTGCTAAAAGGTGTCGACTTACTCGTTTGGGCTCCATTGCCCGTTTTCACAACCGAATCTACGGTTATTTATACCGTGCGTTGGGGGAGAGCCTGTGCATTGTGCGACTAGGTCCCAACAATGTTTGTTATACGATAGTGATCTTATAACTGTTTTTTACCCCAATTTTTTTCCCATTTTATTTCCACTAAAAGGTGTCGACTTACTCGTTTGGGCTCCATTGCCCGTTTTCAAAACCGAAGCTATGGTTATTTAGAGCATCTTCAATGCTATTGTGATAGTCATGTTAAAGATATTACACGTACACTACAAGAGACATTGTAATTTTTGACAGGCTATACCGATGGCTATTTCCGACGGCTACCGACGGGCCGTCGGCGGCTATTGGAAACCGTCGAATATATTCGGGATACTTCTTCCAGACCCGAACGCTTTCTTCCCCCAAATCCAAAACCTCTCTTTTATTTTTCAGCACGAATTTTCGCCCTACCCATCCCAAATCCCCATTTTTCGCCCAAAATCGAAGATTTCTTCGTCTAAATTCTTCTCCGGTGTCTCTCTAACCTATTGGACAAGCAAATTTAGGAAAAATCTCTTTATTTCTTTAGAAATCAAGTTTTTTTCCTAAACCTATTTATGTCATAAATCAAAAATTTGGGTTCATTATTGATAGTAATTGGTTCCAATAGCCTAGTAGTGCATAGTAGAATCCTATTATGTGCATATTTCATGCGATGTTAGAGAAATTGAAAATTTTGTGTTATGTTTGGGTGTTTGTGAATGTTTGGGTGTAATGTTTAGGTGTTTGTGAATATATTTCCACTTAGCTTGGTTGTTGTCGTTGTATAATTTATGATATTTGTGTAAATGTGCGTAATTGCGCGATTTTCATTCTTGTATGTGTTAGTTGACATATGAAAAAATGAACGATCGAACTAGTACATCGATATCCCTTCTCGTCCCTCATTTTATACTGGTGTTTCTGAACGTATGCCACAACGGGGTGGTGGCGCAGTTGGCTAGCGCGTAGGTCTCATAGCTTAATATTGAGTAATCCTGAGGTCGAGAGTTCGAGCCTCTCTCACCCCAATTTTTTTCCTTTTTTTCCACTAAAAGGTGTCGACTTACTCGTTTGGGCTCCATTGCCCGTTTTCACAACCGAATCTACGGTTATTTATACCGCGTGTGGGGGGAGAGCCTGCGCATTGTGCGACCAGGTCCCAACAATGTTTGTTATACAATAGTGATCTTACAACTGTTTTTTAAAATCTAGGTAAATAGGTATAAGGAAGAATTTGCAAAAAAAAAAAAAAAAAATAGTAGTAAGGACAACAAATTTAGTTTTTAAGTTGAACGACATATTTTAGTATAAACAGAAAATGATAGTTACAACTACCGTTTCCACTAAAAAGTGTCACACTTCTTGTTTTTAAAACTAAATTTTTCTCTAACTTCTTTGTGGCTAAAAAACCTTTTTTAAATCCATCTATTTGTCATCCTACAATACATGGCAAATCCTGCTCCGCTCATTATTTAATAATGAATTTCTTGTTCGATGATTTGTGTTTTTCTATATTTGCGTTAACAGAACGTTAATATTCTTCCAAAAAATAACGTTGAGTTAGACGCTGTTATGTTATTCTTTATCATTCCATAAGAATTGGGACGACTATTTAAACATCAAATAAAGCATGAACGGTGAAACAAAAAAATAATTAAATTGTAAAATCTTTTTTGGCCTTTTACGGAAGTGGAATTCATGGATTTTATTTAGTTTTCAAACTAATGTTATTACAAATTTTAATTCATAAATATTTGTATGCTTAGATTTTAAATTTAACGTTTAGTGCATTTGTTTAAATGATAAATAATGGATGTACATGATTTCAAATATTGCTTGAGGATATGACAAAACAATACATACAATAGTAACAAATTAGTATACTTTTTATGCATTTAAAATCTACTACAATTAATATAATGATAATAATGGATAGGCTTAATTACAAATATTACTCGAGGATATGAAAAAAAGAAGTGCAAATTAGGTTGAAGTGCAACTTATTTTAGGATAATAAGTTTTAAGGATAATACTTCTGAAAAGTTAGTTTTAAGGACAATTTACAGAAAAAAAATAAACTCATTTTTTTTAAGTTTTACAGAAAAAATTAAAAAAAATTATCTTTATTTATACATAACTTAAAATGATAATTTCTTTTATTTTTTTCCTGTAAAATGTCCTTAAAACTAATTTTTTAAAAGTCATGTCCTTAAAACATATTACCTTGAATAAATAAGAATTAATTTTTTAGAAGTCCTGTCCTTTAAACTTATTACCCTGATTAAAACAATCTTTTAACTGAAAAAAAAAAGAAGTCACATGAATAGAAATTGTAATAGTAAGAAACTAGTATAACATTTACGCATTTAAAGCAGTGCATATTATGTCAGGACAAGAAATTAGTATATTATACCAATGAAGTATTGAACAAGATATTTATTTAACAATTTCAAAAAATGTTGACTATGGAAAGTACTACGGATCAAATTGTTATTTTAATTGTGTAAAAACTCAGTAATTTTAATTTATAAGAGTTTAAAAAAATCTCACTTTAAAAACCGGTTGGCCTTGCCAACCTTGATATCATTCCTAACTTGAGTACTCCAATCACATGTGATCCGCAATACAATAAAAATTGAAAGATACATTTACCATACCAAATTAAAAAAATTATACTCAAACGACCATATCTAATATAACAAATTTGATGTTCAAAATTATTTATTAAATAATTGTTCTGCTTTATTTTGATAAAATGAGTGTCCTTAAATTAAGTATCACTTTTATTGTGAAAAAAAAGTTTGTAAGATAGTAGGAGTGATTCTTTATTCTGTTCATGTTGAACATTCATTTTGATATCCTTGAGCTCTAAATCCATAACCTTTGGAACCTCAACCTAAAACGACATATTATTTGTCATTTTAGCTAGTAGCACTTGACTAAATAATTACTCTACGGTGAATGTTACTTACAATCTTATAAAGGTTAGAAATTTCAAAACGATCTCGCTTGCATGCAATAAATACCCATATTATTTATTAGAAATTAATTAGAAATGATATTCCACACATGGTTACATAGAAAAGAATCTCGTTATCACCCTGTAATCTACTTCCCTTTGCTTCTTACAAATTAAAATACATTTTGGAATCAAAAAAGAAGATCGCGTTCACAAGAATGTTGCAAACTCAGTTAATCCTAATGTAGTCAAAATAATATTTCAAACCATCAACTAAAATAGACATTTCAACGATTGAAAAGGTAAGCGTTTAACAGATTTTATTAGTTTTGGTGTAAAAATGTCAGACTGAACTACAACTAAAAGCCGAACGAAATTTGTTTTTATTACTCGGCCGATATTCAATTGGACCAAACTGTATATGAACTTCTAAACATTGTGATACATTAAAGGAGATAATCTTTTAAAATGCTCAAGAATCAAAATATCTTTTCGTTACCTAGTCAATATTGAAATTAGCTTATTTGTCACTAATAGAACCACACAGACTGGTCCTTCATGCATACCGATGTGTCTCTAATTTTTTTTGGCAAAACCGACCAGTTTTTAAAGCGACTGCAAAAACTTATTATTATAACAAATAATACAGGAGATTGATATGATATCAACCTACTACAAATATATTTTTAATGTGGACCGTCCACCACCATCCTATTTACGTTATAGATCAGAAGTTAGACACAGTATCTAGACTATGATAACATACTCCACGCAAGGGGTGATTACATACACTGCTAAAAAATTAAAAACCCAACAATGACAAGCTACACAAGAGAAAGCAGCAGGTACCACAACAAAATGACCTTTGCATGTGCCGAAATAAGACAGTATCACTTACATGGACTACACAATAAAGGCATTTCCATCATTATCTAGAGTAGGCAACACCAAAGGACTTATTCCTTAGTAAAAGGACCTGAGACCTCGAGCACCAAACCAAATTGCCAGTAGAAAATCCAACTAGCAGAGCATTACATGAATTCATTTTCTCAGCTAAACAAAGAAGCATGTTCGAAAAACATCACAAGTTACCAAAACATAGCAGCTTTGTGACAAGGACCACAAGACATTAAATGGCCATTGCACAGGCTAATGCTTGAGGTGGAAGGCAATGAATTCCACCAGCCTTAAACATCATAACGAGAGCTTGCGCTTCACCAAGAATGCCAATCAAGAGCAGTGGAGCAAGAAGAAAAACCAGACACTCAAAACCCAACCCGACATTACATCCATGAAAATACCAAACTCCACACTTCCCAAGCAAATAACCCAAAGCCACCACTGCCAATCAAATTATGACCCAAAACATAATATACAAAGCCTACAAAAAGTTCCAACAAGACGACAACTAACTAACACATTGAATATCATACTTCTTAACAATAAACCATCACAACCAACTACCAAATCAAGAAAAGCCAAGCCACCACAGCAATAAACCACTGAGCTAGATACATAACATTCCTAGTTAATATATGGCAGGGCATACCAGGATCGCACAGCAGTGAGTCGCGAATCACCATAAGTGTAACGACTATGGGCGGATCTGTGCCTATGGCACCCTGGGCTACAACCCGGGTCCTCAATTCCAACATGCAATATTTATATGATTAAAGTTTAAAGCCAAAGTTGTCTATTCCATAGCTAAAAGACAATAAACTCAGATATAAAAGTTGAAGCTTTAGTGTAAATTCTGTTATATAATAAAAGTATACAACTTTCATCTAGCCAATAAAAGTTGACTCACCTGATATAATACTCAGTTATAAAACTCAAATCAATATGTCCTATTTCAGTGATTATTTTCTATTGTTTTCTCCATTTTATCAAAGTATTAATGTTATATAGCCCGGGATAGTATCAAATCCTGGCTCCACCCATAGTAACGAACCAGATTTTTAGTCGTTTGATTTTGTACATTTAAATTTGTTTTAAACGTTGTATTAGGAATACAAAAGGATTTTGTAAGGGTTTATTAATTTAAACGATGTTTGATCATATAAATTTAATTTAATTAAAAACAAGCTTGCACTGTTGCGATACTTCACAGTTTTACGTTTTGAACTTCAATTAAATATATAGGATCCAATATAAGTTTGAATTCTTTGAAACAAGAATCTTCCGGATCTGTTGGATTATAATTTTCTAATGAAAGAGAAAAATCGAGATTTCACCTTGTAAATTTTGAGTTATGTCAAAATTTAATTTTCAGAAAGTCGTTATAGAATCGTTTATAAACCGCAACGATTTATTAAATGAAATAACAGGATTTTTAATAAATTGAATACCGATATAACCTAGAATTTTATATCGAGTTAAGATAGTTAAATCTGTATAAATTTTATTTTCGAATATACACGATAATGATAATTTATTATCATTGGATTGAGTTATTTTGAAATCAATTATATTTTTTCGATTTAATATAGAACTTGAGAATAGTCAATTTTCAAATGACGTCTGCTTTCAACGAAACCAATTTTATAAAATTCGTAATAGTTAATTATTGTATGATTTTTAAGTTTCACATCAATTGGAGTTATTTTGTGATCGTGCACAATCTAATCGCATATTGATTAACCATTTGAAATTAATAGTTTTTTTTTTGCAAATGATCTTGGAATTCGACGAAACTAGTTTCATCGTGTCCAGAATATTAAGTTATTGTAGGATTTCCAATTTCGCCATGATCAGAGTTCGTATGGAGTTCATACGAATTAAAACGCTCAACGCGAATAGAATAATATTAAATAAAAATCCTTAGTCCCTTTCAAAATCTAAGAATATCTCTGCAAAAAACTTCTCCTATCTAATCTAATATTTATCACTTGATATCTACAGTGAGATACCTGATTCCATCCGATCAAAAATATCGGCTACTCTTTCCTTTTTAAACCGTAGCTGCATTTCAATCATTCTATCATAGCTCTCAAACAAGTGAGCATTAGATAAATCATCCAACTTCGCCTGTGATGATTAGAAATCGATGATAACCAGAAAGAGTGTAATGTCCCGGATTTTCTTGACCAACTTTATAATCTAAATCTTAGCTTATGCTGATAATTTAATTTAGTTAAATAATATTTAATTTGAATATTATAGATAATTTTAAATAATCATTAGTTTATAATATTGTGTATATTTTAACTTGTGTTTTATATTTATACACAGGTAAATGTTATTTTAACATTTTCACTTGCATTTAAAATTTATCTTATTTATGTTAAAATTTAATTACTTAAGTAAAATGACATTTAATATTTGAAAGGATTTAAATAAAAATCTTAGATGTATACATGAATACGCATATTCTTATGACCCTTAGTGTGTATGTGCATATAATGTAATATACATATATAAATCGAGGCAATAACTTCTGTTTTAAATTTAAGTAAATATTTTATTACTTCACATGTGTACATATAAGATGGTGTAAGCAATTAATGGAAAAGAACATGCCATATAATAAAACTAAGAGAAGAAAATCAAATTTTCAATCAATGAAAATAGTGTTTTCACATTTGTTACCTATATGCAGTACACTAGCATAGGATGATCAAACCAATTCTTATGACATGGATTGATTGTTGCATGGACAATTAGTAGCTAAGGATCATAGCCTGGAACATTTAGGATCTAAAACGTTAAATGAAAAGGAAGTGCTTGATGTGAAATTCCAAACAGTGGATTTATGAGAACATTTAAGAGATCGAAATACTTAACAGCTAAGTTAAAACAAGAACTTTAAACTGCACATGCATTTGTACCACCAATCTAGATTTTTGCCATGCTCTTTTTCTAGATGTAGAGTGAAGCCTTGCCATAACATTTCCCTTTCAATCAAATGTGACAGCTAATCTTAAGATCTAAGCTTACATTTTTAAAACACATAGAAGCATGTAGCTTGTACCAAGAGTAGCTATGTATAGTATCCAATAGGAAGATCAAATGAAGAACCCCATCTTTTTTCCATATCGGTAGGAAGCTAGCCTAAAAACTACTCTGAAACAAATCAATTAGCTGCCTAACCATTCTAATCAAATAAAGAAGCTGTTGTAAATATTACATCTTGGCACAAGGAGCTTTGCAAAACATTTAATGAAGCCCTATATTTTATTCTTAAAATCAACTATACATACACATTATTTATTGCATACATTCGCAACATCATTTGACCAATCTAAAACAGAAATGGCAACAAGGAACTGAAGAGAAATGGTAGAGAATCTGGCAAAGTGAAAGGCGAAACTTGTGAATAGGAAAAAAAACCAGAGGAGATAAAACCTTGAAGAGCAGAGCAAATAATGCGAGTAAACCTCACTCTTTTAAACTTCTATTTTAAAAACACTTGACTGTTATATTATATGATGTTGTACCTATGTTGACATTATTGAATCAACTCCAAGGAAATTACCTGAGTTATAGATAAGATTAGAAGCTCTGTTAACCCTTGGGACATATTGGCATATTTGAACACAGTGCATATTTACCTATGACTTATACAAACCCAGTAACTTTAATCCTAGACGGTTATAGGATATAAGATGATTATGAGTGTTTTTTGTACCTATCTATAGTATAGTTTAAAAAAATTTGTAACTTAAAATTTTAGTATATATTTACTAATATAAGTAAATATGAAGCTAGTTGAGAGTTTCTTTTGAGGTGCTGAAATTCGATAAATAAAAATATCAGAGATAAGAGCATAATGCCTTGTCGGCATATGTTATGTGTAATATATCACTTAGTGGAGCAGGCTTATTAGCCGGATGGGCCGTGTAGATGGGCCGTGTAGATGGGATGTGTAATATAAAGCCCATATTACAATTATATATTCATTCGTTTTCTGTACATTGAAAACAAGATACTGAATATTCATTTTGCAGAACCAAATATTCTCTGTATCTCTTTGTTCTTTCAATTGCCTTTTTACACAATTTCTTTCTTGGTATCAGAGCATACCTATTTGCTTAACAGCATTAAGATCCTGCACCGATATTGAATCACACTATAGTTAGTGTGATATTTACTCTCCTCAGTTAAAATTCATCATTGGAGAGTGTGGAGAGGCATCCCAGTCAGCAGTGTCGCGTCTACAACCAAGTTAGAGGTCAGATTCAGACAATCCACCGATCTGTACATGAATTGTGGCTGCATCTGCTAAATCAGATCGCCAATCTCCTTTTTCTGCATCAAGAAACGTCAAGAAGTGAAGACAAGACATCAAAACTCAACCGTGTCGTCTAGTTATTCTAATCAGAGACAAACTCATCAAAGAAACAACCTGGTTGCTTACAGTTGACCTCTGGAACTAAGCCTCCTCCTTCTTGAACAATTTTCTTAACCCAGTTTATTCCTTAGCCCACTGGTCAGTATTGCTTCCTCATGGCGAGTAGCAATTCATCATTAGCATC
The DNA here is from genome assembly GCA_030737875.1 of Allium sativum. Taxonomy (NCBI): domain Eukaryota; kingdom Viridiplantae; phylum Streptophyta; class Magnoliopsida; order Asparagales; family Amaryllidaceae; genus Allium; species Allium sativum. The sequence goes on from CM060915.1 coordinate 283,721,280, forward strand.
AGTCAACGTGTCTGGTCATCAAGAAGGAGCAACTGCTGTGGAAAAGTTAATCAAGACTGTGATTAGTCCACAATCACAACCGATCGGGTTCAGACAATCTACCAGGATAAAAGCAAACATACATCCATAACTAAGCAATCCGGATAAAAGCACTCAAGGAACATCTCCTCCGAATTCAGACAATCTACGTGAGATGATATTAGCAAAACAACTAAGCAATCACACGCAAACATACATCCATAACTCGATAAGACCGCATTACGACAAATCATGCAAAGACTGGTCGAACCACCTATCGGGTTCGTCACAACTAAAGGTCTATTGACTTCTCAGGTTCCAATCCCAACTTATCTACCAGGTCACTAAATATGAAGGAATGGGATGCCTCACTATCAACAAAACTAGAATAGAAACATCATAAAACGAAAGCATACCTCGAACAATGACGCCCTTTCCCTTCTCCGCCGTAGTTGGGGCATTCGACGAAGAAGGAACATCGTTGATAACATATGCTTTCAGAATCTTCTTCTCTTTAGTGGGTTGCGGGAAATTATCCTTGTGATGTCCTACTTGGCCGCAATTGAAGCACTTCCTTTTCCCAGGCTTTTCCAGACAATCTCTGGCATAGTGGCCCTTCTTGCCACAACTAAAGCACTCGCCATCATTCTTATTCTTCTTATTCTGACCATCCTTGGTTTGGTTATGCTTCCTCTTGTTCTGAGAATTCTTCTTGCCTTTACCGCTTGCTTGCAGCTTTGGCTCCTCTGCAGATATAACAGAAACCTCGGCCTTTGACTCAGGGTAAAGGCTCTCTGATCTCAATGCTTTCCCCATAAAAGATTCAAAAGTCTAATCGATGTGGTTTATAAGTCTTTTCCCCAAGTACCCATCTAGGTCGGTTATGAACTTCTCATTCTTCTTCTCGACAGTATCAATAAGATATAATTCATACTTCGACAAAGTGTCGAACTGGCAATATATTCCGAGACTGCCCTACAATTCTGCTTAAGCTCCAAGAACTTCCTAAATAGCTCTGATTTCTGAGCAGCTGGGATAAACTAATCGCTGAATCGGGCCTTGAACTGCTCCTAAGTAACTTGATCCTCAGGGGGTAGCTGCCATAATAGCATTCCACCAATTCATAGCTCGTCTTTGCATCTGACGGGATGCTAGCTTTCTCTTCATTACATCATCGATTCCTAAGTCCTCGAAGATACGCTCACAACTATCAATCCAATCCTGAACTTTTGTAGTCGATTCCATTCCATGGAACGGCTTCTCACCAAGACTAGTGTAGTCCTTACAGATTTTGGCGAAATTGGCCCTTGGCGCCTGCACCGCTGCACCACCACCATTTGTAGCATTAGGAGCGACCCTACAAACAACCCTAAGCATCTCTCTCATGAAATCAGTGAACATCGTCCTCATATCAAGAGCGTTCCTATTATTGGCTCCTGAACCAGTATTCCTCGTATGTCGGCTCATCGTTCAATCTGTAAGGAGAAAACGATTAACTATCCCTTTAGTGGTTCCAGTGCAGTGCAACTTCATCCTTAGATATACTAATAGTATATATATAGCTTTTGAAAACCAAAATATCACAAATACGCTATCTCATATACGTACTATCTATCCCTGGTGTCTTTCCTTAGGTTAACTACGTAACCTAGATCTCTGATACCAAGTGTGACAGCCCACACCGCACCAACCGACATTTCCAATGAAAGTGCATTGTGCCAATGCCAGACTAGCACGGGACGGTCGCCAAAGAAAGGAAAAGAAGGGGATTTGAACTAACTAGGAACCTATAGAATGTCTCACAGCGCATGGGATAAAATATAATAATAACATAACTTTGACATAAAAAAGGCGAGATAGTGCAGAAGCTGAAAACTAAACCATCATAGCTGTGGAAATCCAATTACAGCTTATGTTCCACATCATCATTATTACAACTTTTCAAACTGTCTCGAAAGCAAAGTAAAGGAAAAGCACACTACTAGTGCCCAAAGTTGTGACCAACAGCGACACAGGGTGAATACATATAGAGGATAATACGTGTAAGCCTCCTGCTCGTCTCCGGACAACTACTCGTGCACAATGAGCTAACCTGACTCTAGTCTGCCCGTTTAAGAGCACCCAGAGTAATAAGAAGAGACATAAAACTATGGGTCAGACAAAAGTCTGGTATGAGCGATAAGCAACAAAACAGAACAATAGCAGGTATAATCCAATCATACCTGAACCTGGATTCCTTGCAAAAGTCTGGTATGAGCGATAAGCCACAAAACAGAACAATGGCAAACAATCAAGCATAGCAATCATCCTCACATCTCTCACTCAGTGCGTAAAGTATACGATATCTACCACTTTGGTCACCCAATTCCTTGCAATGATCACTCTGCCCCATGGAGTGATAATGGCTCCACTGCACTGATCCATAGCCAATATTCATCTCTCAGTGTTGAGTCAAAGCTATATACATCGATAACCCCTTTGGACACGTCCCGCAACAAAGTCTAACTTATGAAGTTAACTCGTTGGTTCCCAACCGGATCCTGAGTTCTGCTTCCTATTTGGAATACCTCTGCATCTCGGGTTTTGGTCTCCTACGGATAGGTTTGGAAAACAGCTCCATTCGGTTTGGTTCTATCCTCCTGAAGTAGTACGATTCGTGATTATCACTATCGGGTTGGGTTGGATTCCCCATCCAGGTCGGTTCGTGAGCTCTAGTCCGAGTTGTGGAGATGGGTTCGGTACGTGCACTCCTTCTTCTGGCGGTTCGGTTCGGGATATAGGCTCTAGGTCGGGTCGTGATCTCCAGCTCGTGGCATCAGATCGTGGATGCTGTGTGGTTCAGGTTCGAAGCAGCAGATCTTCTCGTGATGGGGTGTGCCTCACAGGCAGTTCGGGTCAGGTTTCCATAACCAGTTTGTGATACGTGCTTCGCGAGCGGGGGAGGGCGATCCGATCCGATCCAAATTCCTGCAACTTTTCAAGTGAGCTATTTACGCCATACGATGGCGTTTTTGACCAATATAACTTTTCTATGCAATCAAAAATCATTCCAAACAGTAATAACAACTTGTAAAATCAACCATAAACACCAAAGCAATAATTAAACATGTTAGTATGGATCAAACATACCCAAAACCCATGTTTTCCCCTTAATACCCTTAATCATGATTTGGCCATACGATTAGCAAAACATATCCAAATTAGCCCAAATTTTTATCAGAACCCTAAAATAATATTTTAGAATTTTCCAAATTTTTCTGAGCCATAATTTCGCTAATTATCAGTAATCACCCTTAATTAACCATAATTAGTGAAAAACAATGTAAATCACTCACCTTGGCCACAAATTATTCTTAGATCTGGACTTTGCTACTGTTATAGGTCGAATTCCAATGCTTAGCAGCAGCTCCAACTCTGATTTGCCACTGGACTTCTTTGATTTGGTGTGGATTAAGCTAATACGCAATTAAATGGTGATTTGGGATGAATTTAGAAAGTGGAGGCCATTGTTAGGGTTGAAGAGAGGTGAGTGGCAGCTAGAAAATGACAAAGAAAAGGTTTCTCTAAACCTAATCAGCCCTCATACAGCTCTAATCCCGAAATCCTCCAATGGGCCTAGCTGCTAATCACCCGTTTATGCCCAATTAAGTTGTTTTTCACTTTCTAACCCTTAATTCAGCCATATCTCCCAAACAGTAAGTCCGTTTGACAAGTGTGACCACTCTATGGAAAGGTAGACCATCATACGGATCTAATGGAATTGGTTTCAGGTCAAAACTCATTACCAATCAAAAGTTATAGGCGAAACAAGATTCACAAGGAGTAAAGTGATCATTTAAAAATCGGCAAGAATCGTGAATATGGGAAATGACCCTTAGTCGTTCCCCAAAGTTACACGACCATGCTACCTTGTATGAAAAAGAAATAAATATTCTACAGTCCTTCGATACATAGAATTATGCGGGTCGTTACAGATCTAATATACTATTTAGATCACCTCGTACTATCAAGTTGTGATTAATCTAGATCTGTCATTAGTTGGACATCTAAATCCTTGTTTAGATCTAATCATGCCTATTATGACATCCCCACTATGTTAGAACCAGTTTTATTATCACAAGTTCACCGATCTGTTCTTATATGCCCACCTTATCATTATGCCATCATATGCTTATGTCAATTTTGTTAGAATAGTCATTTTTGTCATCTTCCCTTCACCCTTTCCCTTTTATATTATATAGCCAGGCTATTCTCGAGCCTAGGCATGCTTCTAAAATTATGCGAATGCATTAGTTTGGGAACGAGGGGAAAAATGTTAAATTTTGACATAACCTGAAAAAGGGGAAATTTGGCTTAACTTGAATGATGTTTATAAACATGAATTTGGACATATAATTCATTATAAACATATTTGGGGAAAAGGGACATGAAGCGTATAACGACATAGGTAAAATTGGCTAATAATGGAATGTCTAGGATTACAGTAATTAGAAACTGTAGCTATGCCTAGACTCGAGGATAGATTACACTTGTGGTGGAAGTCTGTCCGGAACCACCCGGCATATCCAGCGACCACAAGTGGTGAATCTAATGTGAGAGGCCTAGGTGCACAAATATGAGACGTGCTAAGACACGAGGTTAAGCCCGATTTGTGGAATAAGTCTGCCTGGACCCGCTCGACATGTCCAACATCCACAAATGGCAGGCTTAATGTGGGAGGTCTAGCATACTATAACCATTAATGAAAATATGGTAATAAACCTTGAATACTTAACCTAGTTAAATCCACAGGGATTATATGAACATAAACTTAAATTGGGGTTAAGTAAATTTGGTTGAGCAATGGATGGGTTAAGTAAATTTGAGGAGGTGGGTAATATTTACATATAGGCCCACAAACTAAACCTGATAGGATAGTGTAATTAAAGACACCAAGTGTTAAGCATATCCTGTGGAAATGTTGGAGTTATGTAATTAAAAATACCTTTTTTAGGGTAAGCATAACTTGTAGAACTGATAGGGTTATTTAATTGAAGACGCCTAGTGGTATACATAACCAATGGAAATCCTAGTGGGGATGCAAGACAAGGGGGAGCTTGTATCATATTGTGTGGGACCCATTTCAGTCTGTAACCCTTGATAGGTATCAAACGAGTACTATGAACTAGGTCGGAGTTGGGGCACGCTTACTAGCTGATTGTAAGGGAACCGAACAAGGAGGATGGTGTGGGCGGCGCAAACCGACCGGGGACATGTGCATGCATGGGCCTGGCAGAGGGGGCTAACATGACCGTGACACCAGTAGGTATGGCTGTGCACATCCACGAAGGGTTTCCACTTTAGGAAATGATACCTACTACTGTGGGGACGACACAGAGTATGTATAGTGTAGGAAGCCGATCGATTAGGGTACTAGTTAGGGTACGTCTAGACGTATGCCTAAGTCTAACATTTGATAGTTGTTGGGATCATATCATTCTGGTTAAACTAGTATTAGTGCAGAGTAATCATTAGGGAAGCATATACACTCTATCATGTTTACCTTGTCACACTTACCTTTTATAGTGTTACCTTTCTTATCCACCTTATATTCCTATCATGTTACTTTTATTTATTTACTTGCTAAAAGTAACTAGACTCGCCAGACTTTATGTTTGACCCTTTTTGTTTCCTCTTCTCTCTTCCGTTCCACCCCTCCCTCCTCCCCAAGATTCTCACGGTGAGAATACTCAGGCTTAGTCAGGACACGATTATCATCTTGCCAGGAGCTGCTTTTGAAGTATGGCTCAAGTTTTCTTCTTTACTACTATGGCTTTGTCTCTTTTTGGGGAATTATGCTTTTTATGTATTTCTGTACTCTGATGGTACAAGACAGAAGTTTTATGTTATTGTAATGGTTTTTTTGTAGTTCCAAACTTGTGATATTCTGGACCACGATGTTATGAATTATGTTTTAAATAAAATTTTAAATTCCGTTGTTATCTTTTATATCTATCTTATAATATTCTGTTTCTGTTTACCAATAACTCTTTATGAAACTTAATGCATTCTTAATGAGTGACATTAATGGACATGGTGTGTCACTAAAAACAACTTATGAGTCGAGTCTCAGACTATGAAAACAAAATCTCTGTAGTTTTTTCACTATGCCATGAATTGTTTCGATATACGATTTTATCTGCTTCCTATTTTATTTATTATCCCTAATCTGGAAGTCGCATTTTCTTCTCCTTGGGCAGCACCTCCTGAGACGAAGAGAAAGGTCGATCAATTTTCTTTAGTTATTCAGTTAAACCAATGATTCGTTATTGGAGCAGATAGCAACAATCGTTTCATTGGACATGCATATTTTTTCTTTTCCGACGGATTTCAGTGGTTTCATTAATGGAAATTCTTTGATAATGATGAATGGAAAAAAGAGAAAATCCTTTAGCTAGAATTGTAACTGCGCTTAGACACGAGGTTAGATGACACTTGTGATAGAAGTCTGTTCGGAACTGCCCGGCATATCCAGCATCCACTAGTGGTAAATCTAATGAGAGGGGTCTAAGTGCATAAATAAACTTGTAGTGGTGCTAAGACACGAGGTTAAGTCAACTTATGGTAGAAGTCTGCCCGGAATCGCCCGACAAATCCAGCATCCACAAGTGTAGGCTTAATGTGAGAAGTCTAGTGCACAAATATATACATATATATATAAATATATGTAAATAGCAGGACTGGTAAACAACATTAATTGTAATTAATGGAAATAAATGGAATTGAATAGAAGATACGATAGTACAAGGAAGGGAATGAATGGGGAATGATAATAATATATTACAAATTAATTACATTAATGAGAATGTTGTATAATAGGTAGAATTGTCCTAGGGAAAAGTGAAGATTATAACTTAGGTTATAATAAACTAGTAAGGAAATGAGATAACTTGTAACACCCCGTATTTTCTATGAACTTAAGAATTACAAATCAGAGTATAATTAAAATATAAAATTAGAATCAAGGGAAACGGGCTGTGCCATTGCGTTCGTCTCGGAAAAATACGCGAAATAGAGTCCGAAATTTCGTAAATCGGAGTCCATATGACCAAGTTATGGCCTTCCAAAGTTCAGAAAAAAATTAAACAGCACAGACCAGGTCGACTGGGGAGTCGACCCTAGAGTCGACCTGCCCCCAGGGGGTCGACCATAGAGTCGACCTGCCCCCAGGGGGTCGACCCTAGAGTCGACCTGGGGGTCGACCTGCCACCCGAATCTGCTTTTCTGCCTGGGTGCGTTCTGATGTATCTGGTCTCGTTTTCTGTCTAGATTCGTCTGCCTAAACCTATTTAAACAGCCCCAAACCCAGCCTCCTCTGCACACAATTCTATTCTGCTTCTTCTCTGCCTCTGTTCTAAATAAAAATAAAAATGGCGTCGCTACTCTGCTGGAATCAAAACTAGAAGCTAATCAACATCAACCTAAGCAACTCAATTCAAATTAGAGATTAAAGCTTCTGCAACAATTCTGCAACAACTAAAGTTCTTTCTTTAATTCAACCAAGGCAAGTACAGTTATTTTCCGCTATAAACGTTAATTTTGATTGTGACATGAATTCTAAATCTGAATCTGAGGTTATATTTGTTCTGTTTTGATTTAATTTATCTTATCTGTACCTCTTTCCTCTTTCTGTTCTGTAGCCAGGCTACCATGAGCCTGAGCCAATCTCATAAGAGATTAACATACGCTAAAATGTTTGGGACAGTAAAATGAATGATGCATGAATTTTGCATGACCAATAGGTGACTGATTTGAGGAAAGAACATGGACTGTAGCTAGAACATAAATCTAAGATGATTTGACATGTTATGTTTATAACATAAAAAGGTATTGAACATATGATTTGTGGACACGACATAAAAAGGTATATAATTGGACATAAATGTAGACTGTATTGAACATATAATTTGAGATAAAGGGAATATGGCTTAGGTATAAAGACTTACATGGAAGTAGGATATCTATTATGTAAATAAACACCTAAGTAGGGGATCTTTGGGATATATGACATGCATAGTAATCTATGGCTATATTTGGTATAATCTATATATGGATCTTCTGTACTATGCAAGTTTAATAAAAATGGGAACATATGATATATGGTAAATTATGACCATAACCTGTGCTATGTAAATGTAATGCAAACATGGGGTATATGATAATATTGTGAATCAAGACTATTATTTATGCATGTGAACTTAGGCAAGATTTATAATTAGGCAAGATATGTTTGTGAAACTTTAAGAAATGATTAAATCTGTTATATTTGCCTAATTTGCTAGTTTTGTTACATTGCCTAATCTGCTAGTTCTGTTATATTGCTTAATCTGCTTGTTTTTCTCTACTTCCTAGTTTACTAGATCTATTCATCTGTTGGATCTGTCATCCGCTAAGTCTGTTGAAAATGCCTAAATCTGTTAAATTTATTTGTTTAAACGCCTAACCTGTTATATGCCAAAATCTGCTAAGTTGCTAAATCTGTTAAATCCGTTAAGTCATATAATCTGGAAAATCTGTTATCTGCTAAAATCTGTTATCTGCTGTGTTGATATAATCATCCTGTTATTGATATAATCTGAATTGGCATTTATATTGGGCGTGCGCATAAACGGTAAATTATTAATTAATTGGCCGCAAAGATAAACGTGACTAACTCGAGGTTAGAATGAGTTTGCGGCGTAATTCTGCCCGGAACTTCCCGGCACATCCAGTGGCCGCAAACAATAGTTTCTAATGTGAGAAGTTAGTCATAACCTGCTTAAGACACGATGTTAGGTCTGGCTTGTGGCAGAAGTCTGCCCGGAACCGCCCGGCCCTTCCAGCGGCCACAAGCTAGCGACCTACTGTGAGAGGTCTGGGCATTAATAATTAATTAATGAAAATCTAAGATAAGAATGACGTCTAAAACATATTGGGGGAAATAGGGTTAAACCAACTGGATTAATAGGTGTAGTAAACCCGTCAAGGAATCTGTAGGCCCAATACAAAGTTAGACAAATCTGAAAAATCTGTACATCTGATCTGTTAGACTGAAAACTTGTTAACTTAATCTGTGAACTAGTAAATCTGAATTCTGTATGTCTGAACTTGTAAACAAGTTAATATGAAATCTGTTAGTCTGGGGACACAAGGTTAGGAGGGGAATTACTTGTGTCATCTGTTGTTTGGGACCCATATTAGTCAGTAACCCTTTCTGGTATCAAAACTTTGACCCAACAGTAGGTAGGCTCCGGCCACGCTTACTGAACTAATTATAAGTGGTTCATTCTGATAATGGCGAGGGGTGTTGATGGTGCGTTCCAACCGGGTCATGTGCGTGCATGGATCTCGGTCTGCCTCTGAGGATGTAAGACGCTGTGACATCTGTAAATAGGTCTGTGCCAATTGGTTGTCACTTTAGGGAGTGATACACCCTACTGTGGGGCCGACACGGGATATTTATGTATTAGGGAGCCGATCGCTTGGGGTAGGGTTTTAGGGTACACTTAGTTCTGTTTGTTTCTGTTGGTACCGTCTGTTTCTGTTGGGTGGTAACACCTGTCTGTTTCTGCGTGGTACCGTCTGTTCGGGTGGTAAAGGCCCATTTACAGTGTACACCTAATTCTACATTCTGTTTCCATAGGGATTAATCTGTTTCTGCTTCTGTCTGTTTCTGATCGGGAAGTAAAGGCCCATTATTAGCATTCTGTTAAATTATTCTGTACCCGTTCCTGTTTCAGTTTAGACATTAGGGTGACACCTAATTCTGTTATACTAGTATTAGTGCAGAGAAGTGTAAAGCAATAGTTTATGTCATTCTGTTCTTCTGTTATATCTGCTACACCTGTTACAGTTATCTCTCATCCAGTTTTATGTTCATGTCATATTATTATTATCTGTTCATATGCTGAAAGTCACTGGACTTGCCAGACTTTTTGTCTGACCCTTGTTGTTTCGCCTCCTTTCTTCCGTTTCCCCCCCAGGTTATCTAAGGAGGGAATACTTTAACTTGATCCGGATTTCTCTTTGCTTGAAGTGCTTAAAGTATGGCTTGGCTCTGTATAGCTTCCGTTCTATGGGGATTATGATTTTAAACCATGCATTTTGAAGGCTTTTGTACAAGTCTGATATTTTGTACTTGAATTCTGAGATTGGAAAGGATGTAACCATATTGATTTCTGTCTTCCGTTGTAATAAAGCTAATATTTTTTCAAGTACTATTTTTATATCTGTCTTGTAATATTCTGTTCTGTTTACTAAAATGCTCCATCAAAGTTAAGGCATTCCCTTTGTGAGTGACCTTAACGGAGGTGGGGTGTTACACTTGGTATCAGAGCTGAAGGTTACCGGATTTGATAAAGAATTTTTGAAAACTATTTTCAAAAAGGTTTTGAAAAGGAAGTATTTTCAAAAGTAAAGCTTATTTTGAAAAACATAGTCCCCTAAGCCATATATCTATCTTTTGATCCTCTGCTTGAATCCTTGTTTCCTTCTTTCTTGAGTCTCTGGTGCTCCCGGCTTTCTGGCAGGTAACCTCGTCGAAGGGCAAAGTAGTGCCCGACTTCCATCGATAGCTGTAGTAGTTTCACCTACGGCTAGTTTTCTTTAGAGCTTTGAAGGATTTTTCCGGGCGATGGAGGCAACTTTCGAGGGATTGGTCAACGTGTTGCACAAGGATAGTAAAAGATGAGAATGATGAGGTTTGGCTAAGGAGCACAACCCAAAGGTGAGAAACTTATTTAGACTTAGTTCACAATGGAGGAAAAAGGGAAACACAAAAGAAGGAAGGAAAGTTTGAAGATAAGGAGGAGGAAAGTGTTTCACTTATGGAAGCTCGACTCATCTGAATAAGGATTACCGAAAGAGGAAGGGGAGGGTGCTTGCTTCAACTGTGGTGAGATGGGGCACTTTACTAGGGACTGCCCGAAGAAACGAAGGCAAGGACAGAGGACAGGACCAACTTCTGGAGGGCAGGCAAACACTCTCAAGGCTAGTGGTTAGGATAGAAATAGGGAAAATTTCTGTAGAAGGTTTAATTTTCTTATCTGGTTATGGAGTTAAGACTCTTTCTGATTCTGTACTTGATACTCTGCACTTGAATACTAGTATTGTTTCTGATTCTGCTGTAGACTCAGACCCATAAAGGGTATGACTCATCTGTTTTAAGTTAAGGTTTGAGGGATATCTGTGTTAGGCGTCAAATATGACGCATATATTCTGAGTTTTTGTGGTATATGATTTTATCATGCTTAGCTTCCGAAGAATCATTAGGGAACCTGATCTGTACCAGTAGTCTGTAAATATCTGAATACTCCTAATAAGATTTCCAGTTTTGACATTGTCTAAAGAGGGTAACCCTCTGGGTGTCAATCTGATGTTGATTTCGGTCTTCGGGGTTGACACTTAGGGGAATTATTTTCTCAACCAATGTCTGATAGGAATCAAGTTTTTGTTTTATCTGTACTCGCTTCCATCACTCGACTGTATCCTATCGATCGAGTGTTCAACTTATAGATAGGAATCCTAATGGGTGTAAACATGTGTTTGAGACATGTTATGTTTGATGGTTGCAAGTGGATGCAAGTGGTTGCTAGTGGTTGCTCGTGGACGCATATACACACACTAGGCACTAGATCGGCTCGAAAACACTCTCATACTGCATATGAATGTGTGAGCATTTTAAATTTTTATGGATGCAAAATGGTTGAATCAGCACATGGATGTTGCATATGAGTGGATGGTTGTGCACTCATATAGAAATGATATGTATCAAATAGGAAAATTGCATACATATTGGACTCATGGCACTGACATAATTCGCATTAAGGAGGTCAACTGAATCAGTAGACCGCCTGATCTTTGCATTAGATAAGGAACATATACACACACTTTTGCAAATGTTCATACAGCACTAGAAATTTCTAAGGATAGTGGATGCTTGTGGATGATGACAGAGTAGATGAGTGATTGGATGGTAGGACACATTCTTCTTAACTTGAAGATTTCGGGGACGAAATCCTTTAAGGAAGGGAGAATGTAACACCCCGTATTTTCTGTGAACTTAAGAATTACAAATCTGAGTATAATTAAAATATAAAATCAGAATCAAGGGAAATGGGTTGTGCCATTGCGTTCGTCTCGGAAAAATATGCGAAATAGAGTCCGAAATTTTGTAAATCGGAGTCCATATGACCAAGTTATGGCCTTCCAAAGTTCAAAAAAAAATTAAACAGCACAGACCAGGTCGACTGGGGAGTCGACCCTAGAGTCGACCTGCCCCCAGGGGGTCGACCCTAGAGTCGACCTGGGGGTCGACCTGCCTCCCGAATCTGCTTTTCTGCCTGGGTGCGTTCTGATGTATCTGGTCTCGTTTTCTGTCTAGATTCGTCTGCCTAAACCTATTTAAACAGCCCCAAACCCAGCCTCCTCTGCACACAATTCTATTCTGCTTCTTCTCTGCCTCTGTTCTAAATAAAAATAAAAATGGCGTCACTACTCTGCTGGAATCAAAACTAGATGCTAATCAACCTAAGCAACTCAATTCAAATTAGAGATTAAAGCTTCTGCAACAATTCTGCAACAACTAAAGTTCTTTCTTTAATCCAACCAAGGCAAGTACAGTTATTTTCCGCTATAAACATTAATTTTGATTGTGACATGAATTCTAAATCTGAATCTGAGGTTATATTTGTTCTGTTTTGATTTAATTTATCTTATTCTGTACCTCTTTCCTCTTTCTGTTCTATAGCCAGGCTACCACGAGCCTGAGCCAATCTCATAAGAGATTAACATACGCTAAAATGTTTGGGACAGTAAAATGAATGATGCATGAATTTTGCATGACCAATAGGTGACTGATTTGAGGAAAGAACATGGACTGTAGCTAGAACATAAATCTGAGATGATTTGACATGTTATGTTTATAACATAAAAAGGTATTGAACATATGATTTGTGGACACGACATAAAAAGGTATATAATTGGACATAAATGTAGACTGTATTGAACATATAATTTGAGATAAAGGGAATATGGCTTAGGTATAAAGACTTACATGGAAGTAGGATATCTATTATGTAAATAAACACCTAAGTAGGGGATCTTTGGGATATATGACATGCATAGTAATCTAAGGCTATATTTGGTATAATCTATATATGGATCTTCTGTACTATGCAAGTTTAATAAAAATGGGAACATATGATATATGGTAAATTATGACCATAACCTGTGCTATGTAAATGTAATGCAAACATGGGGTATATGATAATATTGTGAATCAAGACTATTATTTATGCATGTGAACTTAGGCAAGATTTATAATTAAGCAAGATATGTTTGTGAAACTTTAAGAAATGATTAAATCTGTTATATTTGCCTAATTTTCTAGTTTTGTTACATTGCCTAATCTGCTAGTTCTGTTATATTGCTTAATCTGCTAGTTTTGCTCTACTGCCTAGTTTACTAGATCTATTCATCTGCCGGATCTGTCATCCGCTAAGTCTGTTGAAAATGCCTAAATCTGTTAAATTTATTTGTTTAAACGCCTAACCTGTTATATGCCAAATTTTGCTAAGTTGCTAAATCTGTTAAATCCGTTAAGTCATATAATCTGGAAAATCTGTTATCTGCTAAAATCTGTTATCTGCTGTGTTGATATAATCATCCTGTTATTGATATAATCTGAATTGGCATATATATTGGGCGTGCGCATAAACGGTAAATTATTAATTAATTGGCCGCAAAGATAAACGTTACTAACTCGAGGTTAGAATGAGTTTGCGGCGTAATTCTGCCCGGAACCGCCCGACACATCCAGTGGCCGCAAACAATAGGTTCTAATGTGAGAAGTTAGTCATAACCTGCTTAAGACACGAGGTTAGGTCTGGCTTGTGGTAGAAGTCTGCCCGGAACCGCCCGGCCCATCCAGCGGCCACAAGCTAGCGACCTAATGTGAGAGGTCTGGGCATTAATAATTAATTAATGCAAATCTAAGATAAGAATGACGTCTAAAACGTATTGGGGGAAATAGGGTTAAACCAACTGGATTAATAGGTGTAGTAAACCCGTCCAGGAATCTGTAGGCCCAATACAAAGTTAGACAAATCTGAAAAATCTGTACATCTAATCTGTTAGTCTGAAAACTTGTTAACTTAATCTGTGAACTAGTAAATCTGAATTCTTTATGTCTGAACTTGTAAACAAGTTAATCTGAAATCTGTTAGTCTGGGGACACAAGGTTAGGAGGGGAATTACTTGTGTCATCTGTTGTTTGGGACCCATATTAGTCAGTAACCCTTTCTGGTATCAAAACTTTGACCCAACAGTAGGTAGGGTCCGGGCACGCTTACTGAACTAATTATAAGTGGTTCATTCTGATAATGGCGAGGGGTGTTGATGGTGCGTTCCAACTGGGTCATGTGCGTGCATGGATCCCGGTCTGCCTCTGAGGATGTAAGATGCCGTGACATCTGTAAATAGGTCTGTGCCAATTGTTTGTCACTTTAGGGAGTGATACACCCTACTGTGGGGCCGACACAGGATATTTATGTATTAGGGAGCCGATCGCTTGGGGTAGGGTTTTAGGGTACACTTAGTTCTGTCTGTTTCTGTTGGTACCGTCTGTTTCTGTTGGGTGGTAACACCTGTCTGTTTCTGCATGGTACCGTCTGTTCGGGTGGTAAAGGCCCATTACTAGTGTACACCTAATTCTACATTCTGTTTCCGTAGGGATTAATCTGTTTCTGCTTCTGTCTGTTTCTGATCGGGAAGTAAAGGCCCATTATTTGCATTATGTTTCTGTTAAATTATTCTGTATCCGTTCCTGTTTCAGTTTAGACATTAGGGTGACACCTAATTCTGTTATACTAGTATTAGTGCAGAGAAGTGTAAAGCAATAGTTTATGTCATTCTGTTCTTCTGTTATATCTGCTACACCTGTTACAGTTATCTCTCATCCAGTTTTATGTTCATGTCATATTATTATTATCTGTTCATATGCTGAAAGTCACTGGACTTGCCAGACTTTTTGTCTGACCCTTGTTGTTTCGTCTCCTTTCTTCCGTTTCCCCCCCAGGTTATCTAAGGAGGGAATACTTTAGCTTGATCCGGATTTCTCTTTGCTTGAAGTGCTTAAAGTATGGCTTGGCTCTGTATAGCTTCCGTTCTATGGGGATTATGATTTTAAACCATGCATTTTGAAGGCTTTTGTACAAGACTGATATTTTGTACTTGAATTCTGAGATTTGAAAGGATGTAACCATATTGATTTCTGTCTTCCGTTGTAATAAAGCTAATATTTTTTTTCAAGTACTATTTTTATATCTGTCTTGTAATATTATGTTCTGTTTACTAAAATGCTCCATCAAAGTTAAGGCATTCCCTTTGTGAGTGACCTTAACGGAGGTGGGGTGTTACATAACTGGTGAAATGAGATAAGTGACACTTAATTGTAAATTAAGTAATCAGTAAATGGGGAAACCTAAAACCAGTTGTTTGTAATAAGTAGAGAAAAGGGGGATAGTTTATGAAATGTAAGAAGTTGTACTTAACTATAAATTAAGTAATCTGCAAAATTGGAAATTTGAAATCTGCTGATAAGAATAACATGTTAAGGCTTGTCCTAGGGATAAGAGGAAATTATAACATAGGTTATAATAAATGGAAAGGAGGCTCATTAGTGAACCTTAGTTAAGAGAACTAAGTTAATAAGTAAACAACGATAAGTTGTAGTGACAATGTAAGATGGAATTATGATTAAATAAGAAAGAATGAGGCAAACTTATGAAATGAAATACGTTATATTTAATCATAAATAATGACTAACATGTTAAATAGAAAACATGTGAATTGAGATATACTTAATTACATATTAAGTTTAACATGTTATTGTAACTTTGAAACCAACAAGAATATAAAGGGATTGTGGATTACAGATCTTGGATCACAATCTAGAGAATAACACATTATGGGCTTATTAATGGGCTTAAATGGGTTAAGTTATAAGACCAAATTTATTTAGCAAGAGGAACTTGGTAACTTGAATAAGAAGACAATGTGAATGGGAATAGCCAAGTTAAATGGAAACCTGACGAGGTAAAGCAAGCGCATAAAAGAATGTTTAGACACGGGATCTAATAACATATTAAAATGAGGCGCTTGGACCAGTCCGCACGTTTGAGGGTGAATAACCCAACGGGGTAGATCATCGTGGTGTCATAAGACACGAGGGGAGCGCACATTCATCTGATTTTTTTGTCGGCTCCGAAGGACATGAAGGGGAAGTACGCGGATTCCTGAGATACGTAAGGTGATCCTGGCAGTCCTCTGTGCGATGGCAGATGTTTAGGCTGCGCTCGCAGAGGTTGGGTCTGCGCGTTACTACCATGTGGGTGGACCTTGATTTCAAAAGTAGCCTTGCAGCCAGAATGCTATGACGAGGTGACACTAGGGTGATTCGGTGGTCGCCTCAACGGGGAGGCAGAGGTCAGGACCAACAAGGATAGTTGATTGTTGGGTACCCGTCATCGGCAGCCAGGGGATGCGAAAAGACTAGACCTAAACCCACTAGGCCATTCACCTTTCACTATCGAGGTATGGGGGTTAAGGGGAGACGCCAACTGGATGTTTAGATCATTTGTTAGGGGCAAGTCTCTTAGCCCTTGTAGTCTTTACTAGTTGAGGTTGGGGCCGAGGTGGGGCCATAGCCACCATGAAAAAAAATAGACCCGACGGATATCTGTATTTTGATGCCCTTAAAGGCGGGCTTGTACAGATATGGAAAAGCTCCCGACTGAGTTCCTTGTTTCTTGTATAGCCCTGCCACGGAACTTGGTGCGCATTATGTACGGTTAAGGCATCAAATACGATTAACGATACATATGTGGGGAAGTCTAGATATATGCATGTTTGCTCTGGGTGGTGTATCGTAGACTTGAGGGCATTACTCTTGTATGGAATCTGATTCGATCGAAAATGGAAGTATGTACTCTTACATAGCATAGTAATAATAGATATATGCGGAACGTAACATTGTTATGTAGAGATCTGTACGTCACTCCGGCGTAGGATGAGGGACTGCGTTCATTTCTGTGGCATTACGGTGGAGACCGTGCGAGTGCGGTACCATAAGGTGTACCTTTATATTGGGGGGGGGGGTAGCTACATATATACTGTATTAGGATAATCCACTGGGAAGTAGATAAGTAGGACGTGTGTGTAAGCCTTGAGTGCTGTTAACCCAAGTAACCTAATAAATAAGAAAATGTGATTGAAGGGTATATGTAGAATTATCCAAAGTGTGTAGTTTAAATACAGTCACCAGAACTTGCGATCTGATCCCCTCCTCATAACATACTCGCAGGTTAGATTTGTGGCAGAGATATGATATCTTTGGATGCTGTTAGGCAGTATTATTACTACGGTTAGGATATACTTTGATTATATTATACTTTATCCATTCTTCTGTGAGATATTTTCTAAGCTATGATATATTTTATATCTCTGTCTTTTCTGCAGGATACCAGAGCAACCAACATGGGTTTTGATAGATTAGAATTTTGAAAAAAAAAATTAGTCTGTCGGAATTCGGGTTGTTACATTGTGTATAATTTGTACCTGTGCAGAAAAAAAGGGGGTAATCAGACCCGACAAATCCTAACGGTGTTGCTTAACCTTTTCGAGCATAACCATGCTTGGAGATCTTTTGGAAGTATAAACCATACTCTAGCAATGATCGAGTTATTTTTCCAAATCCTGACAACATAACTTGATTTATCAGGTATAACCTTACTTGGGGTTCGAATATAAACCATACTCGAGTTTTGATGATGTTTCATCATCAAATCCTGACAGGGTAGTTTGGTTTACCTAGGTGTAATCCACACTCATATTGAAAAAGAGTTTTGTTTGTCACATCCTGATAAGCAGAGCTTTAGGTTTAGGTATTATTTAAACCTAAGATAGAGGAGTGAGTATAATCCATACTCTACTTTCATTTGAGAATCTTGACAAATCCTGACAAGATACTTATATTGATCAAACATAATCCATGCTTGAGAATATAGATTCTATTTATTCCAAGTTTTATTACATAGCCAAAACAAATCATGATCGGTTTATGATTGAATCTAGAGCACGCCTTGGTATTACAGCCTAATCCCATACGTGTGTACTTCAATCTAACCATTTTATTCATAGACTATCTATACTGTTGGGAACATAGTAAGCCCGAGAGTTAAAGCCTAACTCCCGTACACATGTGAATCAACTTAGCTATTGAAAATTATAAAAAGCAATGCACATCTTGTATCCTAAGACATGCGGATGACCTAATCAGATCAGTTGATGATGATGCCGCGACTGCTAGTCTCGGGATCTTTCCCATTCCGAGGAGCATGAGAACCATTCTGACGAGCATGGTGAAGTAGTGGTGGCGATGCAGATGCTGCCAATTTCTTAACATATCCGGGTAGCTCTCCAAAGTCTAACCCGTTCTACGATGAGATCACGTAAGTGTATGTAGTCATTAGTTTCATGACCTGCCATATCATGAAACATGCAGTGCTTTCCTGATTCACGTTCTCTTTAATTTGTCTCCTTCCTAGGAGGCTTATGAAAAGGTATAGCTCCTCGCACGTCGAGATATATATCTAGCAGTAAGGAGTTGTGCTCAGTGTATCTATCATATTTGGGATCTCTTAGGAACCACACATTCCTATCGCTCTTTTCCGAGGCTTTCCCTTTATTTTGGATAGTAGTGGATGGTCCTCCATCCTTCACAGAAAGTACATCGAGGTTATCCATCTCGATATTAGCATCCTCTTGCCGGAGGAATCTGTTTGCCTCAGAGTAAAAAATCGCCAATGTCTCTGGAAGGATCACTTTAGAGGGAGATTTTGAAGTTTACTATATCCAAGACACCGACCATAGCGTCCATGAGCACCATTGACAGTTCAGGTCGATCGAACGATGCTACAGCCGCGTTGAATCTTTCCAGGAAAGAGCGTAAGGTCTTGTCGGACCGTTGTTTAATAGACATGAGTAACACAACGCTCTTTGGACGAGATATATGAACTATGAATTGCTCAATAAAGTGGGTGGCCAACATGTTCCAGGTGGTGATCGATTCAGTCGTTAGCTATCAAAACCACATAGCGGCCATATCGGTTAGATAGAGAGGGGAGCATTTAGCCATGAAATTAACGGATACTGATAGTACATCCATGTGACACATATATCATATAAGATGTATGGTAGGATCAGTCTTGCCGTTATATGGTTCCAGAGCTGAAAATCTGAAGTCAGACGGGTTACGATAGTTTCCGATTTCCCATGTGAAAGGAATACAATGAACGTTACTCATGTCTTGTTGAGAAGTGGTGCCTCGGGTGAACTGCTTAATGATGTTGGCGATTTGATTCCCATCTCTGAGAAGTCGTTGTCATAAATCCAATTTTTCACCGATGGCTTCAGCGTGAAGCCTTGCGTTCTTGGGGTCAGTTTGGTGCTGCCCACGAGTGATGGGTGAAGGTGGTCCACAGCATCGATTGTTGATTCTAGATTGTTTGGGACCCTTAGGTTGGCATGCAAGTTGGGCCGAACTATATCCATGCCTGTAGGATTGGACCGAATTAGGATAACATTATCAGTTCGGGGTTCGGCATTGCCACTGCCTGGGACGATATCATAGTGGTTACAGTAGTGTTTCCCTCCGTTATATTGGGAGCTGATGTAGTATTGCAGTCTTGGAGAGATTGCTGCCCCTAGCTGTGCTTGAATTGCCGTGCTGGCAAGGTCGAGTGGGAGGCAGCATAAGTCCAATTTGCGGTAAGATGTCGGATCGAACAAGAGGTTGTACAGAACCTTGCTCTGGTCGATCCGGAGGTTGCATCGATTGATATGGTTCGAAGCTCGTACGATCCAGGATTTTAGTCGAACCAGGGTCTGGTCGACCCGAGAGTTGAGTCGATCCAAATGATGGCAAAGCTACAGACCGATCTGGGGCTTAGATTTCATTGGTTCGAAACATAACTTATGCCCCAGCTTCGCCTGTTGCAAGGAGTGATGGTTGGTTGCTTCGTCTTCCTTACATTCGAGCGAAGAAGTTGTTCATCATTTCCTGTTGCTTTCAGAGGAGTTCATCTTGGTGTGTCATTTGTTCTCTGAGTTCGGCTAGAACTCCATCCGCCTCATCCTTAATTAAGTATTTGGATGGTTCTTCGTGGAAGAGAGCCTCCTGGCTCACCCCCTTTTCTAGGTCTGTTATGCATGTGGTGCTGATGGCTTGAGTGTGGGAAGATGTCTCATCTTTCTTCCGTTTTACCATCGTCCCTTCAACAAATAGTGATCCAAATCTTTTCAAGCTTAGAAATTGCTTAAGGTGGTTGCGTAGTGCTCGCCCTACTTTGCTTGTTAACGTGTTGATGTTAAAAGTTGGCCTAATGACAGTCAATCGCAAAAGTGTGTAATCCACACACAAGTCACAAAATTCACAATCACTTAATACAATAAAAGAAGTAAATAAAGGGGACACGAAACAATTTTTATAGTGGTTTGTCTTAAACCAAGCATACGTCCACTTTATAATTTCTGTTTATACGGTCGATTATAGGTTACATTTGCTTTGATTGAAAGAAGGTAGAGAAAGAAGTGGATTATACACAAAAAACCTTGTGTTACAATGTGGTTCGATCGAAATGTACGACGGGCTATTTTCAGAAAGAATTCCGCCTCTTTCCATTTCTGCAAAGGTGTATTTGTTGACAAAAATCCAAGTTGATCGATGTGCTACGTGGCGACTATCTGATCATGGCTTGGCCACGTGTTGTCCAATCCGGAATATCCGCTGCAGGTGGTGGGATTTTAGCAACGTCGTTGTTGCTTCGATCAACGTTCCGCGACCGTGGATGAATTCATATCGATGATATGAACAACCTTTTTTTAGGAGTTTTGACTAAAAGTAGACGGGTTGAGAGGAAAAATATGGACAGTTGAATGAAAAGTTTTCATAGCGATTTTGGGTTTCACAATAAAATAATATTATTCTCGAAGTGTGAACCCGTATTCATAGTGAATGATTCAGAATGGACTGAACTGACACAATCTCTGATCGAGGCGTGCCAACGGACGGTTTGAATTTAAAGGACCTTTTGACAAACAGTGCCTTACGTAAAAGGAATGAAGAATGCAGAAATGGTAGCTAATGATGTACCACGTATAGTTTACAGCGATATGGTTTTCAAATGGACACCAGATGCCATGCTTCTGTTATCTGGCTCTCCGATGCACACACATGGATCCTACAGTTTGCAACTATATCTGAAGATTCTGAACCATGAGCAAGAAGTTCTCAAGGAATGCACAAGCCTTTCACTTTTCAGCCACCAATTTCTGCACTTACTTTTTAATAATAACATTATAATCTCTTTACCCATTTCCCCATAGCTAACTTGAAGCAGGTCAATTTTTATGTGCATGGCAATATGGCATTACCATCGAAGTCAGACATACACAACTTTCCCTTCTCGTCCAGCATTTTATACTGGTGTTTCTGAACGTATGCCATAACGGGGTGGTGGCGCAGTTGGCTAGCGCGTAGGTCTCATAGCTGAATATTGAGTAATCCTGAGGTCGAGAGTTCGAGCCTCTCTCACCCCAATTTTTTTCCACTAAAAGGTGTCGACTTAGTTGTTTGGGCTCCATTTCCCGTTTTCACAACCGAAGCTACAGTTATTTATACCGCGTGTTGGGGGAGAGCCTGTGCATTGTGCGACTAGGTCCCAACAATGTTTGTTATACGATAGTGATCTTATAACTGATTTTTACCCCAATTTTTTTCCCATTTTATTTCCACTAAAAGGTGTCGACTTACTCATTTGGGCTCCATTGCCCGTTTTCACAACCGAAGCTACTGTTATTTAGAGCATCTTCAATGCTATTGTGATTGTCATGTTAAAGACATTACACGTACACTACAAGAGACATTGTAATTTTCGACAGGCTATACCGACGGCCATTTCCGACGGCTACCGACGGGCCGTCGGCGGCCGTCGGAAACCATTGAATATATTCGGGATACTTCTTCCAAACCCGAACGCTTTCTTCCCCAAATCCAAACCCTCTCTTTTATTTTTCAGCATGAATTTTCGCCCTACCCATCCCAAATCCCCATTTTTCGCCCAAAATCGAAGATTTCTTCGTCTAAATTCTTCTTCGGTGTCTCTCTAACCTATTGGACAAGAAAATTTAGGTAAAATCTCTTTATTTCTTTAGAAATCAAGTTTTTTTCCAAAACCTATTTATGTCATAAATCAAAAATTAGGGTTCATTATTGATAGTAATTGGTTCCAATAGCCTAGTAGTGCGTAGTAGAATCCTATTATGTGCATATTTCATGCGATGTTAGAGAAATTGAAAATTTTGTGTTATGTTTGGGTGTTTGTGAATGTTTGGGTGTTTGTGAATATATTTCCACTTAGCTTGGTTGTTGTCGTTGTATAATTTATGATATTTGTGTAAATGTGTGCAATTGCGCGATTGTCATTCTTGTATGTGTAAGTTGACATATGAAAAAATGAACGATTGAACTAGTACATCGATATCCTTTCTCATCCCTCATTTTATACAGGTGTTTCTGAACGTACAACGGGGTGGTGGCGCAGTTGGCTAGCGCGTAAGTCTCGTAGCTTAATATTGAGTAATCCTGAGGTCGAGAGTTCGAGCCTCTCCCACCCCAATTTTTTTCCACTAAAAGGTGTAGACTTACTCATTTGGGCTCCATTGCCCGTTTTCACAACCGAATCTACGGTTATTTATACCGCGTGCGGGGGGAGAGCCTGTGCATTGTGCGACCAGGTCCCAACAATGTTTGTTATACAATAGTGATCTTATAACTGTTTTTTAAAATCCAGGTAAATAGGTATAAGGAAGAATTTGCAAAAAAAAAAAAATATTAGTAAGGACAACAAATTTAGTTTTTAAGTTGAACGACATATTTTAGTATAAACAGAAAATGATAGTTACAACTACCGTTTCCACTAAAAAGTGTCACACTTCTTGTTTTTAAAATTAAATTTTTCTCTAACTTCTTTGAGGCTAAAAAACCTTTTTTAAATCCATTTATTTGTCATCCTACAATACATGGCAAATCCTGCTCCGCTCATTATTTAATAATGAATTTCTTGTTCGATGATTTGTGTTTTTCTATATTTGCGTTAACAGAACGTTAATATTCTTCCAAGAAATAACGTTGAGTTAGACGCTGTTATGTTATTCTTTATCATTCCGTAAGAAATGGGACGACTATTTAAACATCAAATAAAGCATGAACGGTGACACAAAAAAATAATTAAATTGTAAAATATTTTTTGGCCTTTTACGGAAGTGGAATTCATGGATTTTATTTAGTTTTCAAACTAATGTTATTACAAATTTTAATTCATAAATATTTGTATGCTTAGATTTTAAATTTAACGTTTAGTGCATTTGTTTAAATGATAAATAATGGATGTACATGATTTCAAATATTGCTTGAGGATATGACAAAACAATACATACAATAGTAACAAATTAGTATACTTTTTATGCATTTAAAAGCTACTACAATTAATATAATGATAATAATGGAAAGGCTTAATTACAAATATTACTCGAGGATATGTAAAAAGAAGTGCAAATTAGGTTGAAGTGCAATTTATTTCAGGATAATAAGTTTTAAGGATAATACTTCTGAAAAGTTAGTTTTAAGGACAATTTACAGAAAAAAATAAACTCTTTTTTTTTTTAGTTTTACAGAAGAAAAAAAATTTATCTTTATTTATACATAACTTAAAATGATAAATTCTTTTATTTTTTTCCTGTAAAATGTCCTTAAAACTAATTTTTTAAAAGTCATGTCCTTAAAACTTATTACCTTGAATAAATAAGAATTAATTTTTTAGAAGTCATGTCCTTTAAACTTATTACCCTGATTAAAACAGTCCTTTAAATGAAAAAAAGAAGAAGTCACATGAATAGAAAGTGTAATAGTAAGAAACTAGTATAACATTTACGCATTTAAAGCAGTGCATATTATGTCAAGACAAGAAATTAGTATATTATACCAATGAAGTATTGAACCAGATATTTATTTAACAATTACAAAAAATGTTGACTAAGGATAGTACTACAGATCAAATTGTTATTTTAATTGTGTAAAAACTCCGTAATTTTAATTTATAAGAGTTTAAAAAAAATCTCACTTTAAAAACCGGTTGGCCTTGCCAACCTTGATATCATTCCTAACTTGAGTACTCCAATCACATGTGATCCGCAATAAAATAAAAATTGAAAGATACATTTACCATACCAAATTACAAAATTTATACTCAAACGACCATATCTAATATAACAAATTTGATGTTCAAAATTATTTATTAAATAATTGTTCTGCATTATTTTGATAAAATGAGTGTCCTTAAATTAAGTATCACTTTTATTGTGAAAAAAAAGTTTGTAAGATAGTAGGAGTGATTCTTTGTTCTGTTCAAGTTTAACATTCATTTTGATATCCTTGAGCTCTAAATCCATAACCTTTGGAACCTCAACCTAAAACGACATATTATTTGTCATTTGAGCTAGTAGCACTTGACTAAATAATTATTCTACGGTGAATGTTACTTACAATCTTATAAAGGTTAGAAATTTCAAAACGATCTCGCTTGCATGCAATAAATACCCATATTATTTATTAGAAATTAATTAGAAATGATATTCCACACATGGTTACATAGAAAAGAATCTCGTTATCACCCTGTAATCTACTTCCCTTTGCTTCTTACAAATTAAAATACATTTTGGAATCAAAAAAGAAGACCGTGTTCACAAGAATGTTGCAAACTAAGTTAATCCTAATGTAGTCAAAATAATATTTCAAACCATCAACTAAAATAGACATTTCAACGACTGAAAAGGTAAGCGTTTAACAGATTTTATTAGTTTTGGTGTAAAAATGTCAGACTGAACTACAACTAAAAGCCGAACGAAATTAGTTTTTATTACTCGGCCGATATTCAATTGGACCAAACTGTATATGGACTTCTAAACATTGTGATACATTAAAGGAGATAATCTTTTAAAATGCTCAAGAATCAAAATATCTTTTCATTACCTATTTAATATTGAAATTAGCTTATTTGTCACTAATAGAACCACACAGACTGGTCCTTCATGCATATAGATGTGTCTCTAATTTTTTTGGCAAAACCGACCAGTTTTTAAAGCGACCGCAAACACTTATTATTATAACAAATAATACAGAAGATTGATAGGATATCAACCTACTACAAATATATTTTTAAGGTGGACCATCCACCACCATCCTATTTACGTTATAGATCAGGAGTTAGACACAGTATCTGGACTATGATAACATACTCCACGCAAGGGGTGATTACATACACTGTTAAAAAAATTAAAAACCCAACAATGACAAGCTGCACAAGAAAAAGAAGCAAGTACCACAACAAAATGACCTTTGCATGTGCCGAAATAAGACAGTATCACTTACATGGACTACATAATAAAGGCAGTTCCATCACTAGCTAGAGTAGGCAACACCAAAGGACCTATTCCTTAGTAAAAGGACCCGAGACATCGAGCACCAAACCAAATTGTCAGTAAAAAATCCAACTAGCAGAGCATTACATGAATTCATTTCTCAGCCAAACAAAGAAGCATGTTCGAAAAACATCACAAGTTACCAAAACATAGCAGCCTTGCGACAAGGACCACAAGACATTAAACGGCCGTTGCATAGGCTTATGCTTGAGGTGGAAGGCAATGAATTCCACCAGCCTTAAACGTCATAACGAGAGCTTGTGCTTCACCAAGAATGCCAATCAAGAGCAGTGGAGCAAGAAGAAAAACCAGACACTCAAAACCCAGCCCGACATTGCATCCATGAAAATACCAAACTCCACACTTCCCAAGCAAATAACCCAAAGCCACCACTGCCAATCAAATTATGACCCAAAACATAATATACAAAGCCTACATAAAGTTCCAACAAGACGACAACTAACTAACACATTGAATATCATACTTCTTAACAATAAACCAACACAACCAACTCACAAATCAAGAAAAGCCAAGCCACCACAGCAACAAACCACTGAGCTAGATACATAACATTCCTAGTTAATACATGGCAGGGCATACCAGGATCACACAGCAGTGAGTCGCGAATCACCATAAGTGTAACGACCATGGGCGGATCTGTGCCTATGGCATCCTGGGATACAGCCCGGGACCTCAATTCCAACATGCAATATTTATATGATTAAAGTTTAAAGCCAAAGTTGTCTATTCCATAGCTAAAAGACAATAAACTTATATATAAAAGTTGAAGCTTTAGTGTAAATTCTGTCATATAATAAAAGTATACAACTTTCATCTAGCCAATAAAAGTTGACTCACCTGATATAATACTCAGATATAAAACTCAAATCAATATGTCCTATTTCAGTGATTATTTTCTATTGTTTTCTCCATTTTATCAAAGTATTCATGTTATATAGCCCGGGATAGTATCAAATCCTGGCTCCACCCATAGTAACGACCCAGATTTTTAGTCGTTTAATTTTGTACATTTAAATTTATTTTAAATGTTATATTGGGAATACAAAAGGATTTTATAAGGAATTTATTAATTTAAACGACGTTTGATCATATAAATTTAATTTAATTAAAAACAAGCTTGCACCATTGCGATACTTGACAGTTTTACGTTTTGAACTTCAATTAAATATATAGGATCGAATATAAGTTTGAATTCTTTGAAACAAGAATCTTCCGGATCTATTGGATTATAATTTTCTAATGAAAGAGAAAAATCGAGATTTCACCTTGTAAATTTTGAGTTATGTCAAAATTTAAATCTTCAGAAAGTCGTTATAGAATCGTTTATGAACCGCAACGATTTATTAAATAAAATAAAAGGATTTTTAATAAATTGAATACCGATATAACCTAGAATTTTAAATCGAGTTAAGATAGTTAAATCTGTATAAATTCTATTTTCGAATATACACGATAATGATAATTTATTACCATTAGATTGAGTTATTTTGAAATCAATTATATTTTTTTCTATTTAATATTGAACTTGAGAATAGTCAATTTTTCAAACGATGTCTGCTTTCAACGAAACCAATTTTATAAAATTCGTAATAGTTAATTATTGTATGATTTTTAAGTTTCACATCAATTAGAGTTATTTTGTGCTCGTGCACAATCTAATCGCATATTGATTAACCATTTGAAATTAATAGTTTTTTTTTGCAAATGATCTTGGAATTCAACGAAACTAGTTTCATCGTGTCCAGAATATTAAGTTATTGTAGGATTTCCAATTTCGCCATGATCAGAGTTCGTATGGAGTTCACACGAATTAAAATGCTCAACGTGAATATAATAATATTAAATAAAAATCCTTAGTCCCTTTCAAAATCTAAGAATATCTCTATAAAAACTTCTCCTATCTAATCTAATATTTATCACTTGATCTCTACAGTGAGATACCTGATTACATCCGGTCAAAAATATCGGTTACTCTTTCCATTTTAAACCGAAGCTGCATTTCAATCATTCGATCATAGCTCTCAAACAAGTGAGCATTAGATAAATCTTCCAACTTCGCCTGTGACGATTAGAAATCGATGATAACCGGAAAGAGTGTAATGTCCCGGATTTTCTTGACCAATTTTATAATCTAAATCTTAGCTTATGCTGATAATTTAATTTAGTTAAATAATATTTAATTTGAATATTATAGATAATTTTGAATAATCATTAGTTTATAATCTTGTGTATATTTTAACTTGTGTTTTATATGTATACACAGGTAAATGTTATTTTAACATTTTCACTTGCATTTAAAATTTATCTTATTTATGTTAAAATTTAATTGCTTAAGTAAAATGACATTTAATATTTCAAAGGATTTAAATAAAAATCTTATATGTATACATGAATACGCATATTCTTATGACCCTTGGTGTGTATGTACATATAATGTAATATACATATATAAATCGAGGCAATAACTTCTGTTTTAAATTTAATTAAATATTTTATTACTTGACATGTGTACATATAAGATGGTGCAAGCAATTAATGGACAAGAACATGTCATATAATAAAACTAAGAGAATAAAATCAAATTTTCAAACAATAAAAATAGTGTTTTCACATTTGTTACCTATATGCAGTACACTAGCATAGGATGATCAAACCAAATCTTATGACATGGATTGATTGTTGCATGGACTATTAGTAGCTAAGGATCATAGCCTGGAACATTTAGTGTATAAAACCTTAAATGAAAAGGATGTGCTTGAAGTGAAATTCCAAACAGTGGATTTATGAGAACATTTAAGAGATCGAAATACTTAACAGCTAAGTTAAAACAAGAACTTGAAACTGTACATGCATTTGTACCACCAATATAGATTTTTGCCATGCTCTTTTTCTAGATGTAGAGTGAAGCCTTGTCATAACATTTCCCTTTCAATCAAATATGACAGCTAATCTTAAGATCTAAGCTTACATTTTTAAAACACATAGAAGCATGTATAGTATCCAATAGGAAGATCAAATGAAGAACCCCATCTATTTTCCATATCGGTAGGAAGCTAGCCTAAAAACTACTCTGAAACAAATCAATTAGCTGCCTAACCATTCTAATCAAATAAAGAAGTTGCTGTAAATATTACATCTTGGCACAAGGAGCTTTGCAAAACAATTAATGAAGCCCTACATTTTATTATTAAAATCAACTATACATACACATTAGTTATTGCATACATTCGCAACATCATTTGACCAAACTAAAACAGAAATGGAAACAAGGAACTGAAGAGAAATGGTAGAGAATCTGGCAAAGTGAAAGGCGAAACTTGTGAATAGGAAAAAAAACAGAGGAGATAAAACCTGGAAGAGCAGAGCAAATAATGTGAGTAAACCTCACTCTTTTAAACTTCTATTTTAAAAACACTTGACTGTTATATTATATGATGTTGTACCTATGTTGACATTATTGAATCAACTCTAAGGAAATTACCTGAGTTATAGATAAGATTAGAAGCTCTGTTAACCCTTGGGACATATTGGCATGTTTAAACACAGTGCATATTTACCTATGACCTATACAAACCCAGTAACTTTAATCCTAGACGGTTATAGGATATAAGATGATTATGAGTGTTGTTTGTACCTATCTATAGTATAGTTTAAAAAAAATTGTAACTTAAAATTTTAGTATATATTTACTAATATAAGTAAATATGAAGCTAGTTGAGAGTTTCTTTTGAGGTGCTGAAATTCGATAAATAAAAATATCAGAGATAAGAGCATAATACCTTGTCGGCATATGTTATGTTTAATATATCACTTAGTGGAGTAGGTTTATTAGCCGGATGGGCTGTGTAGACGGGCTGTGTAATATAAAGCCCATAATACAATTATATATTCATTCGTTTTCTATACATTGAAAACAAGATACTGAATAATCATTTTGCAGAACCAAATCTTCTCTGTATCTCTCTATTCTTTCAATTGCCTTTTTACACAATTTCTTTCTTGGTATCAGAGCATACCTATTTGCTTAACAGCATTAAGATCCTGCACCGATATTGAATCACACTATAGTTAGTGTGATCTTTACTCTACTCAGTTAAAATTCATCATTGGAGAGTGTGGAGAGGCATCCCAGTCAGCAGTTTCGCGCCTACAACCAAGTTACAGATCAGATTCAGACAATCCACCGATCTGCACATGAATTGTGGCTGCATCTGCTAAATCAGATCGCCAGTCTCCTTTTTCTGCATCAAGAAACGTCAAGAAGTGAAGACAAAGCATCAAAACTCAACTGTGTTGTCTAGTTATTCTAATCAGAGACAAACTCATTAAAGAAACAACCTGGTTGCTTACAGTTGACCTCTGGAACTAAGCTTCCTCCTTCTTGAACAATTTTCTTAACCCAGTTTATTCCTTAGCCCACTGGTCAGTATTGCTTCCTCATGGCGAGTAGCAATTCATCATCGGCATCAATCAATGTGTCTGGTCATCAAGAAGGAGCAATTGCTGCAGAAAAGTTAATCAAGACTATGATTAGTCCACAATCACAACTGATAACAGTCCAGCTAAATGAAAATAACTATCTTTTGTGGAATTTGCAGATCAAAACTGCATTGGATGGCTATGGTCTTGATGTGTATATCATGGGCACTGTTGCAACGCCTGCTCAATTCACAACAAATCAAGAAAATCAGGTAATCCCCAATGAGGAATATGTTAAATTTCACCGACAAGACAGATTAATATGTTCTTGGCTATTATCTTCTATAAGTGAGAAAATCCTTCCACAAGTGATAGGGTGTAAAACATCATTCGACATTTGGCAGAATATTGAAAATGGATTTAATAGTCAATCATATGCCAAAGTAATGTTCTATAAAAGACAACTGCAGAATGTAAAGAAAGGTGACAGTAACATGAGAGATTATTTGAGTAAGATCAAATCTTTACCCACTTCCCCATAGCTAACTTGAAGCAGGTCAATTTTTATGTGCATGGCAATATGGCATTACCATCGAAGTAAGACATACACAACTTTCCCTTCTCGTCCCTCATTTTATAGTGGTGTTGCTGAACGAAAGCCACCACGGGGTGGTGGCGCACTTGGCTAGCGCGTAGGTCTCATAGCTTAATATTGAGTAATCCTGAGGTCAAGATTTCGAGCCTCTCTCACCCTAATTTTTTTCCTTTTTTTTCCACTAAAAGGTGTCGACTTACTCGTTTGGGCTTCATTGCCCGTTTTCACAACCGAAGCTAGGGTTATTTATACCGCGTGTGGGGGGAGAGCCTGTGCATTGTGCGACCAGGTCCCAACAATGTTTGTTATACAATAGCGATCTAGTAACTGTTTTTTAAAATCCAGGTAAATAGGTATAAGGAAGAATTTGCAAAAAAATCAGTAGTAAGGACAACAAATTTAGTTTTTAAGTTGAATGGCATATTATAGTATAAACAGAAAATGATAGTTACAACTACCGTTTCCACTAAAAAGTGTCACACTTCTTGTTTTTAAAACTAAATTTTTCTCTAACTTCTTTGAGGCTAAAAACCTTTTTTAAATCCATCTATTTGTCATCCTACAATACATGGAAAATCCTGCTACACTCATTATTTAATAATGAATTTCTTGTTCGATGATTTGTGTTTTTCTATATTTGCGTTAATAGAACATTAATATTTTTTCAAAAAATAACGCTGAGTTATACGTTGATATGTTATTCTTTACCATTCCGTAAGAAATGGGACAACTATTTAAACATCAAATAAAGCATGAACGATGAAACAAAAAAATAATTAAATTGTAAAATCTTTTTTGGCCTTTTACGGAAGTGGAATTCATGGATTTTATTTAGTTTTCAAACTAATGTTATTACAAATTTTAATTCATAAATATTTGTATGCTTAGATTTTAAATTTAACGTTTAGTACATTTGTTTAAATGGTAAATAATGGATGTACATGATTTCAAATATTGCTTAAGGATATGACAAATCAATACATACAATAGTAACAAATTAGTATACTTGTTATGCATTTAAAAGCTACTACAATTAATATAATGATAATAATGGATAGGCTTAGTTACAAATATTACTCAAGGATATGAAAAAAAGAAGTGAAAATTAGTTTGAACTGCAATTTATTTCAGGATAATAAGTTTTAAGGATAATACTTCTGAAAAATTAGTTTTAAGGACAATTTACAGAAGAACAAAAATAAACTCATTTTTTTTTTAAGTTTTACAGAAAAAAATTAAAAAAATTTATCTTTATTTATACATAACTTAAAATGATAAATTCTTTTATCTTTTTCCTGTAAAATGTCCTTAAAACTAATTTTTTAAAAGTCATGTCCTCAAAACTTATTAACTTGAATAAATAAGAATTAATTTTTTAGAAGTCCTGTCCTTTAAACTTATTACCCTGAATAAAACAGTCCTTTAAGTGAAAAAAAAAGTCACATGAATAGAAAGTGTAATAGTAAGAAACTAGTATAACATTTACGCATTTAAAGCAATGCATATTATGTTAAGACAAGAAATTAGTATATTATACTAATGAAGTATTGAACAAGATATTTATTTAACAATTACAAAAAAAGTTGACTAAGGGAAGTACTATGAATCAAATTGTTATTTTAATTGTGTAAAAACTCGGTAATTCTAATTTGTAAGAGTTTTAAAAAAAAAACTCACTTTAAAAACCGGTTGGCCTTGCCAACCTTGATATCATTCCTAACTTGAGTACCCCAATCACATGTTATCCGCAATACTATAAAATTTGAGAGATACATTTACCATACCAAATTACAAAAATTATACTCAAATGGCCATATCTAATATAACAAATTTGATATTCAAAATTATTTATTAAATAATCGCTCTGCTTTATTTTTATAAAATGAGTGTCCTTAAATTAAGTATCACTTTTATTGTGAAAAAAAAGTTTGTAAGATAGTAGGAGTGATTATTTATTCTGCTCAAGTTGAACATTCATTTTGATATCCCTGAGCTCTAAATCCATAACCTTTGGAACCTCAACCTAAAACGACATATTATTTGTCATTTGAGCTAGTAGCACTTGACTAAATAATTATATTCTATGGTGAATGTTACTTACAATCTTATAAAGGTTAGAAATTTCAAAATAATCTCACTTGTGTGCATTAAATACCCATATTATTTATTAGAACTTAAGTAGAAATGATATTCCATACATGGTTACATAGAAAAGAATCTCGTTATCACCCTGTAATCTACTTCCCTTTGCTTTTTACAAAAATACATTTTGGAATCAAAAAAGAAGACCGTGTTCACAAGAATGTTGCGGTCTCAGTTAATCCTAATGTAGTCAAATAATAATTCAAACCATCAACTAAAATAGATATTTCAACGACTGAAAAGGTAAGCATTTAACAGATTTGATTGGTTTTAATGTAAAAATATCAGACTGAACTACAACTAAAAGCCGAACGAAATTAGTTTTTATTACTAGACCAATATTCAATTGGACCAAACTATATATAGACTTCTAAACATTATGATACATTAAAGGAGATAATCTTTTAAAATGCTTAAGAATCAAAATATCTTTCCGTTACCTAGTCAATATTTAAATTAGCTTATTCATCACTAATATAACCTCACAGACTGGTCCTTCATGCATACAGATGTGTCTCTAATATTTTTAGCAAAACCGAACAGTTTTTAAAGTGA
This sequence comes from Allium sativum, assembly GCA_030737875.1. Lineage (NCBI taxonomy): Eukaryota > Viridiplantae > Streptophyta > Magnoliopsida > Asparagales > Amaryllidaceae > Allium > Allium sativum. The sequence goes on from CM060915.1 coordinate 283,754,644, forward strand.
CCGCAAACATTTATTATTATAGCAAATAATAATTACAAATAATACAGGAGATTGATAGGATATCAACCTACTACAAATATTTTTTTTAAGGTAGACCGTCCACCACCATCCTATTTACATTATAGATCAAGAGTAAGACACAGTATCTAGACTATGATAACATACTCAACGCAAGGGGTGATTACATACACTGTTAAAAAAATAAAAACCCAACAATGAAAAGCTACAAAAGAGAAAGCAGCAAGTACCACAATAAAATGACCTTTGCATGTGCCGAAATAAGACAGTATCACTTACATGGACTACACAATAAAGGCAGCTCCATCATTCGCTAGAGTAGGCAACACCAAAGGACCTGTTCCTTAGTAAAAGGACCTGAGACCTCGAGCACCAAACCAAATTGTCAGTAGAAAATCCAACTAGCAGAGCATTACATGAATTCATTTTCTCAGCCAAACAAAGAAGCATGTTCGAAAAACATCACAAGTTACCAAAACATAGCAGGCTTGTGACAAGGACCACAAGACATTAAACGGCCGTTGCATATGCTTATGCTTGAGGTAGAAGGCAATGAATTCCACCAGCCTTAAACATCATAATGAGAGCTTGCGCTTCACCAAGAATGTCAATCAAGAGCAATGGAGCAAGAAGAAAAACCAGACGCTCAAAAACCAGCCCGACAGTGCATCCATGAAAATACCAAACTCCATACTTCCCAAGCAAACAACCCAAAGCCACCACTGCCAATTAAATTACGACCCATAACATAATATACAAAGCCTACAGGAAGTTCCAACAAGATGACAACTAAATAACACATTGAATATCGTACTTGTTAACAATAAACCACCACAACCAACTCCCAAATCAAGAGAAGCCAAGCCACCACAGCAACAAACCACTGAGCTAGATACATAACATTCCTAGTTATTACGTAGTAGGGCATACCAGGATCGCAGAGCAGTGAGTCACGAATCACCATAAGTGTAACGACCCAGATTTTTAGTCGTTTAATTTTGTACATTTAAATTTGTTTAAATTTTGTATTGGGAATATAAAAGGATTTTATAAGGAGTTTATTTATTTAAACGACGTTTGATCATATAAATTTAATTTAATTAAAAACAAGCTCACACCGTTGCGATAGTTCACAGTTTTATGTTTTGAACTTCAATTGAATATACATGATCCAATATAAGTTTGAATTCTTTGAAACAAGAATCTTCAAAATCTATTGGATTATAATTTTCTAAGAAAAATCGAGATTTCACCTTGTAAATTTTGAGTTATGTTAAAATTTAATTTTCAGAAAGTAGTTATAGAATCGTTTATGAATCACAATGATTTATTAAATAAAATAAAAGGATTTTTAGTAAATTGAATACCGATATAACCTAGAATTTTAAATCGAGTTAAGACAGTTAAATCTGTATAAATTCTATTTTCAAATATACACGATAATGATAATTTATTATCATTGGATTGAATTATTTTGAAATCAATTATATTTTTTCAATTTAATATAGAACTTGAGAATAGTCAATTTTCAAACGACGTCTGCTTTCAACGAAACCAATTTTATAAAATTCGTAATAGTTTATTATTATATGATTTTAAAGTTTCACATCAATTGGAGTTATTTTGTGATCGTGCACAATCTAATCGCGTATTGATTAACCATTAGAATTTAAAATAGTTTTTTTGCAAATGATCTCGGAATTCGACGAAACTAGTTTCGTCATGTCCAGAATATTAAGTTATTGTAGGATTTCCAATTTCGCCATGATCAGAGTTCATATGGACACTACAAAAAACACAGCAATTTGCAACGGCATTTAGCCGTCGGCGGCCATTGCAAGCCGTCGCTAAATGTCGTCGCAAATTAACTCATCGCCAACAGGAATTGCAACGGCAAAAGCGACGGCTTCGTCGTTGATTTAGCAACGGCTAGTAACGGCTTATCGCCACGTGTCAAGTCGTTTCTTTTACCGGGAAGCCATTGCAAAACCGTTACAAAAAACCGTTACGAACCGTCGGAAGCCGTCGCTATATGTTGACCAATATGCCGTCGCAAGCCGTCGCAGATCTAGAACAAATTTTTTTGACCTGCACAGCAGTTCCTTCCCATCAAACCACACGACACTATCATCTCATCAACTCACTATTAATTCACCAATTTTCATCAAAAATCAATTCAATTCCCCAATATTATCTCATCATTTCACCAATACTCATCAACAATCAATTCATTAATTAAAAAACAAAATTATAAACACCATACGTATAAAAACCATATCAAAACACATCATAACATCGTCAAATACCATCGTACAACAAAAAACACATCAAACCATAGTATATGTACATACCATCATCCGTGCATGTGGCATAAAAAACCAAATATATGACATATCAGAGCATAAACTAAAAAATGCGCACCTACACTAATCTTCCTCCTCATCGTCTTCTTCTTCCTCCCCACGATAAATAGCAGAATCTCCTCCATCTCCTCCCTCCCCAGGCATAAACCCATGCTCAGGAAAGTAAGATGCGATGCGCTCATCTATATCCTATTGCATCTGGGTTTTTCGCCAGTCCATCAGCACATTCATCTGCTCCTGCATCCGAGCAATAGTCGCCTCCTCCATAGTCCTCTTATAAGTACGCTGAACATCCTGTGAAATAAGTAAGTTCACATTAAAGTTATTTAAACATGAATATGCTTAAACATGTACATGGTTTGTGTTAAACATTTATTTGGTTTGTGTTAAACATGTATGAGTTTAGTGTGTTAAAAAAGTCTTACCTCCTGATTGCCGAAACCATATCGCCTTCCTCGAGTAGGAGGATCGGTGATAGAATGCCATATACGATCAGACTCTGCGACCGTAAGCTCCTATCCGGTAGCCTCTATCACTCTAGCAGCCTCTGCATCATACTTCCCCTACAATAGCAATATAATTTTAACACAAATGTTATACTGTGATAGGAACGAATATGAAATATTTTAATTTATACGGATAAGCATATATATTTACCATTATACGCTCTCGCTTCGGATCCGCCCAATCATATGTAATATTTCCTTCTTCATCAGTATGCTCAACTGCATGTGTGTGTCTGAATAGGTCTGCCAGCGTAAGCTCTTTTCCGTACTTTACATGCTGAGTATTTAAAATAATGTATAAGAATGAATTATATACACTAAATTTTCACGTGAACATATACTACAAGTATTTAAAATTTATACCAAATCCCTTCTATGTTGTTGAAATGATTTTGAGCCACCGCGGTGTAGAGCAGGATTCTTTTCTCTATTTTCTTTATTTCTAGCTGCTACTTTCTATTAAATTTTAAACACGATGATGTAAAATAATGCAATCAATATTATAAATGTGAATATTTATCATTATGTCTTACTTTAGCTTCTTCCGACTCCCAATACTTTTGAAAATCTGCCCAAACATCATCACTCATAAACGGAGGCTTTTTTCCAGATGTCTTCGCCCGTGAAACCATCTTTCGATAATTTTTGCGCATCTTCGTATTCCAATGAGTCAGAAAAGTAGTCATGTCCTCATCCTCAACGTGTACAACAACCTGCATATTACATTTATTTTTAATTATTTACAGTATATTAATTTTCAATATTATTATAAAAAATTACTTACTAATAAATCGGCTAGAATGACATTCTTAATATGAGGTGGAATACTATCCCAATGTGGCCAAGCCCCCGTCATTCTGCTCACGTAAGACTGCTTCGATACCTCTAATATGAACTGTGCGGGCTCAATCTCGAATCCCCTGTGTAGAAGTTGATATAAATATTTCATATATTTTAAATAAACTAAATTGAAATAAACCGCCACTTTTCGGAACAATCTCTGTAACTCGGCGCAGATCCGGCACTGAGCTGCTAACACCTGGAGATGGTGAAGGAGTAGGCTGAGATGTACTCCTCGATCGTCGTCTATCGCCAGACATATCTGTTACAATAATATAATATGCATACAAAATAACTTGAATTATTAGCATTAGTCATCATTATCATAACATAAATCGTAAATGAGAAGAACAATACTGCATAACATAGTCAACGTTATCATTACATAATTCAGAATTGTAACAAACGTAAGTAAATTCATAGCTAAGAACAATTAACATCATTATTATTACATAGCTCAGAATAATACATAACATAGTACATAGCTCAGAATATAGTACATAACATAAGTTCAAAACCTCAGTCTTCATCATCTTCGGAGGCAGACTCGGTCTCATACTATATCGTTTTCTTTAGTACTTACAAATATATCTACTAGTACATTTGTTTTTCATTCAACGGCCCTACATCAATGTCATCAGCTATTATTATTTTAGTATTTGGCTCAAGATCCAGCTGTGCTCCAACCCGAAAGCATGCCATATGCAGGAAAATCACTAATAGTCCATAATATAGAAGCAAACATACGAAAATTTCTTTTTCTCGAAATGTCGTATGTTTCGACTCCTTCATGCCACAATGTTTTCAACTCTTCAATCAACGGTTGTAGATAAACATCAATTCCTTGAGTCGGATCATCAGGACCGGGGACAACAACCGTTAAAAACATATATGGATTTTTCATACACATCCATGGAGGTAAGTTATATGGAGTAACAATGATAGGCCATGATGAATATTTACTACCAAATTGAGAAAATGGCGAAAATCCATCCGTGCATAAACAGAGCCTAACATTACGGCTCTCTGCAGCAAATTCAGGATAAGTCCTATCAAAGTGTTTCCATGCTTCACCATCAGACTGATGTATCATAGTTCCTTCTTCTCGTGTTCTCACGCTATGCCATCGCATATGACACGCTGTAGCAGAAGATGCATATAACCGTTGAAGTCTGGGAGTTATAGGTAGATAATGCATTCTTTTATATGGAACTTCTTTTCCTTTCTTTTTCCTTGGTTTATATTTATCTTCGTTGCAAAATTTGCATTTTCTACGCTGAGCGTCTTCTTTCCAATACAACATGCAACCTTTAACACATGTATCTATCTTATGATATGGTAATCCAAAAGAGGACATAAGTTTTTTCACTTTATAATGACTATCGCACATCAAATTATTGGGCGGCATATGTCGTTTTGCAGTTTGTACAACTTCTGTAAATGCAGCTTCTGTAAGATTGAATTTTGATTTCATAGTGATGAATTCGGAGGTTACAGACAACTCGGTTCCGCTTGTACACTGTTATCCATCTAATCGATCCAAATGAATATGGGTCGGTTTTAAGCATTTTTGAAGAAGGGGTCGGTTCTGTCATTGATAAAAGGGGGGCGGTCGTAGCACAAGAGTCCTGGTCGTCCCAAAGCTGGTCGCTTCGAACACGAAGTTGTTTCGATCGTGCCAAAGAACTAAAAGCTTCTGGTCGTTCCGGAGGCCAATGATTACCGATCGCTCCAAATATTCAAGATAGTTGGTCGCTCTAAACATACCAAAGCTCTTGATCATCCCAAAAGCACAGAAGATTCTCGGTCGCATCAGAATATATAAAGAAAGTTGGTCTCTCTAGCGCTGGTCGCTCCAGAAGCCAAAGGCTCCTGGTCGCTCCAGACTACTAAAGAGATTTGGTCGATCCAAGATACTGAAGAGTTCCTGGTCGCACCAGAGTGCAGAAGATCTCTGGTCGCTCCAAATATACAAGGTATCCGGTCGTTTACTAGCTCTTGATCGCGCCAACAAGCTTCAAGGCTTTCTGGTCCGCTCCACATTCTAGCCTCCTGGTCGGTCCGCTCCACATTCTAGACTCCTGGTCGGTCCGCTCCGCATTCTAGCCTCCTGGTCAGTCCGCTCCGCATTCTAGCTTCCTGGTCAGCCAAAGCACTAGGAACGACCTGTGATGGCATGACAGCTGGAGACAACTGGTGACAACTGGCAGTGGCATTTCTGTAAATACCGAAAAAAACGACCAGACCCCTGCATACAAGATTTCAGCCATTTCTCCGCCTATAAATAGGACCCTACCTCCATCATTCTAGGGGGACTTTTGGGGGGAAGAACGAGGAGGTGGTGTCCAATTGCTTTCGAGATTTCTCCAAGCATTTCTACATCTCTTCTCTATCAAATCTATGGAGCTTTAGAGCATGTGGAGCATAGCTTTCATGGAGGAACGAGCATAAGCATTCTACGCACTTCTTCATCTCTTCTTGATCATCTAAGGAGCTTTCATCTATGGCTTTCATGGAGGGATTAGCATAAAATACTTCAAACTTTTATCCGTTCTTTCAATTGGTTGTGAGCACAAATGCATGTCAAAGAAGCTTGTATGAATGTATAATGGAGCAAATATTGTAATCTTGTGGCCACTAATGAAATCCAATCTTCAAAGTGGACGTAGGCTCGAATAAGAGTCGAACCACTATAAAATTCTTGTCTTCTTTCTTTATTTTGGTATTTTGATGCTTTTGAATGTTAGATATGGCCTCACACAACTCTAATGGTTTTCTAACGCCCCGCCTCTGAAAAGGTGACGTGCTTTCTAAGCATCTCGCCTCCGATTAGGTAACGTGTTTAGAGATCCCATTTTGGTTGTTATACCAATTTCCGGTATCAACAATTAGGCGCCCACCGTGGGGCCAGGTCTACTTTCTGGCATCAAGTATACTGCGAAGATCTTGAGATCTTGAAGCTAAGCCTTAAAATAGCTCGCTCCAGTTTGCAATTTGGACCTTCTGACGGATTTTCTGCAAAGTTCAAATTGCTTTTTGAAATAATTCCGCCAAAAGCAAATAAGGAAGCTAGAATTAGAATCTCTAACGGAGAAAATCGGGATGAAACCCCCGTGGCTAACCGATTTGAAGTGGGAGAGACATCTAATGGTGGTGTGAATGTCACAAGAGGCGAGCTTGATTAGGCTGTCGCTGGATTGACGCAACAGCTGGAGATAGCTAACAAAGCCATGTTGACAAAACTTGATTCTCTCTTTGCTCTTCAGGCCGCTACGGCAAAGGTGGCTTCTAAGCCCATTCGTGCAGAGGATGCTGGTTCTTCTTCTTCTAGTCCAAATCGGGAAAAATCTTTTCAAGAAATCTCCGATCCAGATAAGGGAAAGCATGAGGTTTCGAAGCAAGCTGATCGGAACCGCACTGCAGGGATCACTTCTCATCAAGCGGCCAATTCTGCCAAAGGGGCACTTTCCAACCAAGAAAGACCAGGGCCCCTAAGTCTCAACCGCGATGGTTTGCTCAGGCAAGCCTCTGGTCAAGACAAAGGTGTCCGCCCCGTAGATAGCCTCCCTAAGAAGGAACGCCTCAAGAAAATGGTCCAACAGCTTATGAAGGAAAGCCAATCTCGAAACTGTAGTGAGGCTGAATGGGAATTCGCACCGTCCAAAACCCCCCTCACTGAAGGATTAAAAAGACAACTTTCCCACGCAAATTCAAACCTCCTTCAATCCAAGCTTATAACGGGACAGGCGACCCCAACGTGTTCTTGTTTCGATATGGTCAGCACATGGATGGGGCACAAGCAACTGACGAACTTAAGTGCTTATACTTCCCGGTGTATTTGGAAGGGGTTGCGTCATTATGGTTCACAAGGTTGCCTCCCCGATCTATTGATGACTTTGCCACATTGGCAAGATGCTTCCGAGACCAATTCCGCCTCCAAACAACAAAGGTCAGAGATATCATGTCCCTCAACGAACTAGAACAAGCTCCTGGTGAAACGATAAGGTCTTTCTTCAATCGTTTTAATGCTGCTGCAGAAGTAGGGACCAAAGAGCCAAGGCTAATTCTGATGGCCTTAAAGGGGGGCATTGATAAGCTGTCTGAATTCGGAAGGTGGCTAAAAAGAAAGAAACCTGAGACGCTAGAAAATTTTTATGACAAAGCCGAGGAATACATGTGTCTTGACGACGATCCTATCTATTCCGTTGGCAATGTCAAAGCTAAGGTGGTCCCGGAAAGGAAGGAAGCTCCCAAAAAGAATAGTCAAGAAAATTTTGGGGAAGGTCAAAAGAGAGGAAGCAGTAATGATGCTAGAAATGATAAGGATTCCAAGAAACGGCATTTCTTCAAGCCAACGGATTTTACTCCGTTGAATGATACAATCGAGCACATATATATGGCAACAAAAGATGCAGAGGGCTATCCGAGCCCGAAGCCAGTAAAGGTGTCCGAAGAAGCTGCAAACTCAGGGAGGTTCTGTCGATTTCACAATCGACCGGGACACGACACTAATGAATGTCGACACCTGAAAAACTTGATTAAAGAATTGATAAGGCAAAATCGTCTCCAGGAGTATGTAAAGCGTTCATCAGATGTCGAGCCTACTCAGGGGAAACAGGTCCATCCAAGTCAAGACAGAAGAACACCTGCGAATATTCCTCGACCTGTTATCAATATAATCAGTGGTGGACCTCACCCTGCAGGGGATACTTGAGAGGATATGATCAGGTATACTAATGAACCAAGAAGCATTCTAAAAGGAGACGGTTTTGAGGTTTGCAATAATTCTCTTCGTCGAAAAATGCCTAAAACATCCTGCGAAGATGTTATCTTCCGGGATCGGGATTCCGACGGAATATTGGTTCCAACTGTTGACCCAATGGTGATCACCATTGGCTTGGGTCCAACAATAGTAAAGAAGGTGTTGATTGATAACGGAGCATCCGTGAACATCCTGTTTTACAGTACTTTCTCTAAAATGGGTCTATCCATGGACAATGTGCGAGCTAGCAAAGACAAAATACACGGGTTCACTGGCATACCAACTCAGCCAATAGGTGTGATTGATCTCCTTGTAGAACTAGGAGAGGGAGAGAGGCAAGTCTCCATGATACAATCTTTCGTTATAATTGACTCACCTTCAGGGTACAATGCATTCTTGGGAAGGCCAGCACTTGCCGACTCCAGGATAGCTCTTGCTCCTTGGTGCTTGATGATGAAGTTCCCGACCGCAAATGGCGTGGGAGTTATCAAAGGGGATCCTCAGGAATCAAGAGAATGCTATATGGTAGAGCTGATTGAAGCTCGGAAATACGAAATCCGGAAGGATGCGGAGACTCCTCTCTGCATCCATGAAGCTCCTTTATAGCAATTAATGACCATCCCCTGCGCTGGAACATATAACGACATGAAGGAATATATGGACCCACGAAAAATCAGTGCAGGGGATGAAAAGGTAGCACCAGCTGAAGCTACCATTTCCATAGAAATCCATGATAGTGATACAGATAAGCTAATAAAGATAGGCTCCCAATTGGACCCTATGCTGCAAAAGGAATTGATTAGTTTTCTGAAAGCAAATTTGGATGTTTTCGCTTGGAATCACTCAGATATGTGCAGGATACCTCCAGATGTAATAGTGCATAAGCTGAATATTGACCCCAACGTGCGCCCGGTGAAGCAGAAAAGACGGATACAGGGCCCGGAAAGGTCTGAAGCTTTGAAAGATGAAGTGGATAGGCTATTGACGAATAATTTCATTCGAGAATCCACCTATCCTAATTGGGTGTCCAATCCGGTCCTTGTGAAAAAATCAAACGGCAAATGGCGAGTGTGTGTTGATTATTCTGACTTAAATAAGGCTTGCCCAAAAGATAGTTTCCCCCTACCTCGAATTGATCAACTTGTTGATGCAACGGCGGGGCATGAACTATTGTCTTTCATGGATGCATATTCTGGATACAATCAGATTATGATGCACGAGCCAGACCAGGATAGTACCAGTTTCATAACTGATCGTGGTTTATATTGTTACAAGGTAATGCCGTTTGGTTTGAAAAATGCAGGTGCCACCTACCAACGCTTAGTGAACGCGATGTTCAAAACTCAAATTGGAAAGACTGTGGAGGTTTATGTTGACGACATGCTGGTAAAATCCAAAGAAGCAAAGAATCATATAGAGGATCTTGATGAAATGTTCCAAATCCTGAGGAGATACGGCATGAAGCTCAATCCGCTTAAGTGCTCGTTCGGCGTAGCATCAGGAAAGTTTCTTGGTTTCATGGTAAATGCTCGGGGCATTGAAGCAAACCCAGCACAAGTGATTGCTTTACGGGAAATGCAAGCTCCACGGACTAAGAAAGAACTCCAATGCTTAAACGGCAAGGTAGCAGCATTAAGCCGCTTCATCTCAAGGGCAACGGACAGGTGCATTCCCCTATTTGATGCATTAAAAAAGGAAAAGAAAAGCTTCCAGTGGACTCCTGAATGCCAGCAAGCATTTGAAGATCTCATCAAGCACATGGAATCCCCTCCGATGCTATCGAAGCCTAGGGATGGAGAAAGCTTGCTCTTGTACCTTGCAGTGTCATCCCATGCATTGAGCGCAGCACTCGTTAGGGAGGAAGACAAAGTGCAATGGCCAGTATACTACATCAGCAAAAGGTTTACCGGGGCGGAGATGAATTATCCAAGGATAGAAAAGCTTGCATATGCCTTGCTCATTGCATCACAAAAGCTCAGACCCTATTTCCAATCCCACTCTATTAAAGTCCTTACCGACCAACCCTTAAAACAGGTGTTGTTCCGTCCAGAAACTTCAGGGAGACTCCTGAAATGGAATATTGAACTCAGCCAATATGATATCACTTATTATCCTAGAAAAGCAATAAATGGGCAAGCTCTGGCCGACTTTATCGCTGAATTCACTGACAGGGGAGAGGAAATGTGGGAAACTAACGAATTGGCCGTTAGGTGGAAACTTTTTGTCGATGGCGCTAAGAATGAATATTGTGCTGGGGCAGGGATAGTATTCGAAACCCCAGAAGGACGATATGTATGCTGTGCTCTGTGATTTGAATTTCCCATCACCAACAACGAGGCCGAATATGAAGCTTTACTTGGAGGATTGCGGGTTGCAAAAGAACTAAGCTTGAAAAGTCTACTAATATTCAGTGATTCACAGCTAATGGTTTCTCAAATCAAAGGTGAATTTCAGACTAAGATGGGAAGGCTTCCGACATATCTGCTTAAAGCCAAAGAACTTCTCGACAACTTGGAATATTATTCTATCTCTCATATTCCCCGCAGAGAAAATTGGAAGGCAGATTCCTTATCAAAGCTGGCTAGCACCGAAGATCCTCAAATCTTCGATCTAGTTCCTGTGGAAGTATTATCTAGTTCCAGCATTGAGGAATCCGATATAGATTGGGTTATGGAAGCAACCAACGAGCCCGACTCATGGATGACTCCTATAAAAAACTATATACTTCACGGAACACTTCCTGAGAAACCAAAGGATCGCAGAAAACTGCTCCGAAAGTCTCGCCTATATCTCGTCCAAGACGGTCATTTATACAGGAGAGGATATTCAACGCCATTACTATGGTGTGTGACCAAGAAAGAATCTAAAGCGATTTTGGCGGAGCTACATGAAGGAGATTGCGGAGGTCATGTTGGTGGACAGACTCTTGCCAAAAAGGTCCTTCGATATGGTTATTTTTGGCCCGATGTGAACTTCGACTCAATGACATTCACTAAGAAATGCGACCGGTGCCAGAAATTTGCAAAAATTCCAAGAGCTCCGTCAACTGAGTTAACACAGATGTTGAGTCCTTGGCCATTCGCTGTCTGGGGCATAGACTTGATTGGAGCACTACCTACCGCAAAATCAAGCTTCAAATATGCTATAGTGGCCGTGGATTACTTTACCAAATGGGTTGAAGCTGAACCATTGGCAACTATCACATCGAAGAAGGTAATCAGCTTTGTGTTGAAAAATATCATATGCAGGTTTGGGGTCCCGCAGAAAATTATCACCGACAATGGCACACAATTCGAAAGTGATGAATTCAAGGATTTCTGCAACAAATATCATATTCAGAAAAGCTTTGCAGCAGTTGCCCACCCGCAGGCCAACGGGCAAGTTGAGGCAGTCAACAAAATCCTGAAATCCACCATCAAAAAGCGTCTCGAGAAAGCTAAGGGCAACTGGATTGAAGAATTGCCACTCGCCCTATGGGCTTATCGTACGACTCATAAAATTGCAACTGGGCATACTCCGTTCTCCTTGGCATACGGTTCAGAAGCAATGATACCTGTGGAGTTAGAGGTTCCAACTCACCGCAGAATTCATTTTAACCAAGAAGAGAATGAAAAGTTGCAACTTGAGGCTCTTGATTTACTCGAGGAGAAAAGGACCGAATCAAAACTTAGAATGGTCGCCCATCAGAGAAGAATTGCTCGACACTTCAATCAAAAGGTCAGGCATAGAACATTCGAAATGGGGGACCTGGTGTTAAAGAAAATCATGACCGCAACAGGAGTCTTTGGTCCCAATTGGGAAGGTCCATTTGTCATCGACCAAAAACTCCTCGACGGTACCTTTAAGCTCAAAACTACAGATGGAGTAGAACTCCCAAGGGCCTGGAACGGTGATCACCTTCGTCACTATTTCAAATGATTCTCTAACTCATGTACTTTTGTATTTTTCTATGAATATAGTAAATACTTTGTATGAAATTACATGAATATAAATCCAGCAGCACTTCTGACTCTGTCAAAGCTTCATATTCGCATGCCTTTGATCATATATCCAAAAGATGCACATCTATGGTTACAGGACACAATACCTCCGTCATCCTGTTTTTCGGCATAAAACTCGCCATAGTTTTACTGAAGAAGTATGGTCCAAAAGCAGGCGCAATTTTAACCTAAACCCTCTCCGAGGATTCTCAGTCGAATAATAAACTGAGTCTTCTCCAGGGGTGCTCGGTCAAATAACCCAAAGTCAGACAAAATCTGATCGCGTTATAACCGAGTTTCTTAACCCAAACCCTCTCCGAGGATTCTCAGTCGAATAATAAACTGAGCCTTCTCCGGGGGTGCTCGGTCAAATAACCCAAAGTCAGACAAAATCTGATCGCGTTATAACTGAGTTTCTTAACCCAAACCCTCTCCGAGGATTCTCAGTCGAATAATAAACTGAGTCTTCTCCAGGGGTGCTCGGTCAAATAACCCAAAGTCAAACAAAATCTGATCGCGTTATAACCGAGTTTCTTAACCCAAACCCTCTCCGAGGATTCTCAGTCGAATAATAAACTGAGTCTTCTCCAGGGGTGCTCGGTCAAATAACCCAAAGTCGGACAAAATCTGATCGCGTTATAACCGAGTTTCTTAACCCAAACCCTCTCCGAGGATTCTCAGTCGAATAATAAACTGAGTCTTCTCCAGGGGTGCTCGGTCAAATAACCCAAAGTCAGACAAAATCTGATCGCGTTATAACCGAGTTTCTTAACCCAAACCCTCTCCGAGGATTCTCAGTCGAATAATAAACTGAGTCTTCTCCAGGGATGCTCGGTCAAATAACCCAAAGTCAGACAAAATCTGATCGCGTTATAACCGAGTTTCTTAACTCAAACCCTCTCCGATGATTCTCAGTCGAATAATAAACTGAGTCTTCTCCAGGGGTGCTCGGTCAAATAACCCAAAGTCAGACAAAATCTGGTCGCGTTATAACCGAGTTTCTTAACCCAAACCCTCTCCGAGGATTTTCAGTCAAATAATAAACTGAGTCTTCTCCAGGAGTGCTCAGTCAATAAATCAAAGTCAGATAATACTTGACTACGATATTACTGAGTCTTCAACTTAAGACACCTTCAATAAGCACTTCCTCACCTCTCAGATATCTAATACATTCAGATACAAAGGATAGGAGATTATGGGTAACACATGCGAAGGTCGTATGAAGAATGAAAAAGCTCCAAATGTCACAATGCAATGACATACGCTTTCTAAATTCTGATCACAGCTTAAAAACATCCAAATCTCAAATCCATTTTCAATGTGTTAAAGTTGAAATATCCCATTGGTGCGGGGGCATATAGCAAAAGCAGCTCCTTGATTTCTCACATACCAAAAGATCATCACAACAATATGTATGAGAAAAATCCATGAACAAGCAAAACGGGTAAAATGTGATGTGCAAGCATGGTGTACAAACCAGAATATGCAGAAAGTGTAACGACAAGGTTCAAAATACAAGAGCACAGAGCATTGCCATATCACATTCAAACATAGAAAGTCAACCTACATCACAGTCATAGAGATCGTAGTGTATCAACACAAGATAAACATAGAAGTTAAATGCGAGGACCGGGACTCGCTTAATACAACCGGTCTAGACATAAAATCCACCAAGCCAAAAGTCGTCAAGAGGGAACAAGCTATGCCTTTGGGTTCTTCCTGGGTCGTCCTACCTTCCTTTTCGCCGGGGCAGACCCAGATGTGGAAGCTTCACCAACCGATCCCCTTTTTGAAGGTCCCACCAATTCAATGTTCCCCATTGGAAGGGCAGCAACAAGAACATCTCGGTTCCTCAAAGCACGGATCAGCTTGACCTTATCAGCCTCCAGAGCAACAATACGATCAAGGCTTTCCCGATGAAGTCTTTGAAGATCTTCAGCCAAACCATGCCAATCATGAATTTTCCTCGCAGTATGGTCTTTGAGCAAATCCATTTGCTTCTCAAACTGGCACAAGGCGTCGTCCATGCGCCCCATCAGCCTGGTTTTTGCCACCATAATATCACAGGACGTCATCTGCCGATCACTATGAGATATCTCATAGTTGGAAGAAACCCCATATAAATCCCAATCAGGGAGCCGTTTAGCCAGCTTGGAATTGCAAGCCCTCAGTGCATAAGAAGGCCTGTTTATAATTGATTGAATTTCTGAATAGGTGGGGCCGACGAGCACAGGAGAAGTCACTGAGGGCTGGCCAGTATTCTCTTCATCCAGATCAAAAAGTCTTTTCATCTTGTTAGGTGTTAAATCCATCCTGTGTAAAAAAGAAAACATTGTTCGTATATTTAAAGTTAATAAATGAACATCAAACAAGTACATTGAGGAAACAAAGTGCAGGCATGGTCAGTCATGGCAGGCTAGAGATTTGATCGGTCCAAGACTGGTCAGGCCCTGATCGCTTAAAACGGATAAAGCATCTGGTCACTCAAAGCTGGTCAGGCCCTGGTCGCCCAAAATTAGCGAAATTCCGATCATCCAAAGCTAACCCCAATCCTAGTCGGTCTAGTAACGATCAATTCCTGATCGACCAAAGAACCAATTCAGCCCTGGATGATTCTAAGTCATACAAGACTTGGTCGTTGTTAAATTGGTCATAACTTGGGTCGGTAATAAAGCTGATTGGTCCGCACAAAATGGTTGGCTGAACCGGAAATTGACCAATAGGGCCATGAAAAATCATCCAAGATTGACACGGCACAAGATCAACCAGGTAGGTTGTATCTTAGAAACTAGATATGACACAAAGGCATTATATCGCAGAATGATGGATTAAAAAAGAAATCAAGTATGCGCGAGCCATTCAAGCATTTACATTGTGATTATCATCATAATAAGAAAGAACTGCAAAGATTGGCTTCTACCTTACTGTTAAGCATTCCAATATGCAAAGAGTGTCGAATTCAAGGATTTTACAATCAAGTTGCAATCATACATCAAAACTAATCCAGATACGGTTTAACCCTGAAAAATCCATCCAAATTCAAAGGACGACGTCGATCATTCTCAAATTAACAAAAAGATGATTCTAGAAGGAAAATCAAAACATGCATCACAAAACAATTTCATACGCATCAGTCAGTCAAGCGTTTGCACAAACAAGTCGCGATCGCTGCATAGAGATTGCTCCAAACTCAAAGTCAATGTTAGAATGCATACAATGTACCTGAGATTTGGAAGAATAGTTCAGGTTGGTAAAGCAGCAGCTTGAATCGGGAAGGAAGTAAGCTAAAGATCGAGCAATTTGTTTTTTAAATAAGGGGAAGCTGCCATTAATGAAGACCTGTACCGAGAAGAAGTGAAGAAGGAAATGACGGGTCAAGTTAATTATATAAGTTTAATTTGGTCTCTCCGTATTTTTAGGAATTGTCTCCTCGCCTTCCAGAATTTGGCTTTTTCATGCGCTCCAAAACTGGAGAAAAGACCGACCTCTACTTGCCATATTTAAAACCGACTCCTCAAGCTAATTTCAGAACCGACCCATGAGAACTGCGACCAAGACCGACCCTTAATTAAAGCAGATCGATCCACTAATGTTTCGAAGCCCACAGTTTTTATTAAAACTATGAAACTTCGAGGGGCAAAATGTTATCCATCTGATCGATCCAAATGAATATGGGTCGGTTTTCAGCATTTTTGAAGAAGGGGTCGGTTCTGTCATTGATAAAAGGGGGGCGGTTGTAGCACAAGAGTCCTGGTCGTCCCAAAGCTGGTCGCTTTCAGGTCGCTTCGAACACGAAGTTGTTTCGATCGTGCCAAAGAACTAAAAGCTTCTGGTCGTTCCGGAGGCCAATGATTACCGATCGCTCCAAATATTCAAGATAGTTGGTCGCTCTAAACATACCAAAGCTCTTGATCATCCCAAAAGCACAGAAGATTCTCGGTCGCATCAGAATATATAAAGAAAGTTGGTCTCTCTAGCGCTGGTCACTCCAGAAGCCAAAGGCTCCTGGTCGCTCCAGACTACTAAAGAGATTTGGTCGATCCAAGATACTGAAGAGTTCCTGGTCGCACCAGAGTGCAGAAGATCTCTGGTCGTTCCAAATATACAAGGTATCCGGTCGTTTACTAGCTCTTGATCGCGCCAACAAGCTTCAAGGCTTTCTGGTCCGCTCCACATTCTAGCCTCCTGGTCGGTCCGCTCCACATTCTAGACTCCTGGTCGGTCCGCTCCGCATTCTAGCCTCCTGGTCAGTCCGCTCCGCATTCTAGCTTCCTGGTCAGCTAAAGCACTAGGAACGACCTGTGATGGCGTGACAGCTGGAGACAACTGATGACAACTGGCAGTGGCATTTCTGTAAATACCGAAAAAACCGACCAGACCCCTGCATACAAGATTTCAGCCATTTCTCCGCCTATAAATAGGACCCTACCTCCATCATTCTAGGGGGACTTTTGGGGGGAAGAACGAGGAGGTGCTGTCCAATTGCTTTCGGGATTTCTCCAAGCATTTCTACATCTCTTCTCTATCAAATCTATGGAGCTTTGGAGCATGTGGAGCATAGCTTTCATGGAGGAACGAGCATAAGCATTCTATGCACTTCTTCATCTCTTCTTGATCATCTAAGGAGCTTTAATCTATGGCTTTCATGGAGGGATTAGCATAAAATACTTCAAACTTTTATCCGTTCTTTCAATTGGTTGTGAGCACAAATGCATGTCAAAGAAGCTTGTATGAATGTATAATGGAGAAAATATTGTAATCTTGTGGCCACTAATGAAATCCAATCTTCAAAGTGGACGTAGGCTCGAATAAGAGTCGAACCACTATAAAATTCTTGTCTTCTTTCTTTATTTTGGTATTTTGATGCTTTTGAATGTTAGATATGGCCTCACACAACTCTAATGGTTTTCTAACGCCCCGCCTCTGAAAAAGTGACGTGCTTTCTAAGCATCTCGCCTCTGATTAGGTAACGTGTTTAGAGATCCCATTTTGGTTGTTATACCAATTTCCGGTATCAACATACACCCTTCCCACAACGGCCTCTTAGCAGAATTCAATAACTCATAAAAAAAAATTCGCTTCCGCCGTTGGTTCTTCAACATTTCCAGTCTCATCGTCGCTTTGCTCAATGTTAGGGAACATTGATCGTGCTGCATCTTGCACCATATTTTCTATCAGATTTGTCAACGTATTATCGTTCATCATTGTACTATCGTCCTCTACAACTACAGTGTTAGACGTAGGTTGAACAAGTTCTCCATGACGATCCCATAAGTGATAATTCGATACAAAACCACTTTTATACATATGTACTTCTACTACATCCGGTTTCCAATGCTTCAGATGTCTGCACTTACTACACAGACAACGAATATCTACGTTACTTCGATTATTGGATTTAGCGAATCTAATAAATTCTTGGACTCCATTACAAAAATGTTCCTTTATCGACCCTTTTTTACCGTTCGGGGTTGATACATCCAACTGCGATCACGAAAATAATCGAACATTTTCCTGATTTGCAACAAATATGTTAGAAAGTTCGATCGAACGTAACACTTTATACTATTTTAAATCTTGTAAAATTTCATTTATAACTATTGCATGTTTTCGGTTTTTTTGTTTATCTCTTTTTTACTTTGACGGCCTGTCTACCTACTTCCCATTACAATTATAATAACGTAAGCATATTTTATAAATCATTTCAGGTTTAACCGTTCAACAAAATTTTGGCAGCACTTCCCTTTGGTCCCTGTATCGTACACAAATGAGTGTACACAGGGAACAAAAAGGAAGTGTCATCGAAACTCTGTTAACCGTTTAAACTGAAACGATTTAAAAAATATGCTTATGTTATTATATTTGTAACTTGTCCAATACTAGGACAAATCCAACAAATATTGTATCAGATGAATATAGATTTCCGTTTTATGTAAAAACGAATACCCATATAATGATCATATACAACACATGTCGGACGGGGCCAAATTTATCTAAGGGGTTCACATAAGTAGTCAAAAAAACATTCAACCTAGTTTAAACCATAAAACAATACAAATGAAAAAAGCGCGCTTTTTGCGCTTTGGGCATTTATGCGCTTCACTAATAGGTGCGCCCTTAAACTTCCATAAAAACCTTAGTTGCGCCTTGCGCCTTTTTCCGTCTATGCTCGCGCCTTAACTACACAGCGTCTATAAAATATTTTTCAGTACTTTCAATTTGTAAAATAACATGACAGTGAAAATTATGAAGTATAAATTAGTTTTAGTTACTTTTAGTTTAAAGTATAAATTTGTAAAATAACATTTTTATATTAAATATTATAGCAACAATTTTTTTTTATATTGCAAATGCATTCTTCAAATTTGTTTGGACCGACTATTCTGGCATCCAATGGTGACGTAATTAACAGTGCATGTGGGGACATCATTACACCATTTCAATAGTCATAATCAAGTTAATTACTAGCGCTAAACAATCATGTTTAGTTCATTTTTTTCTCAAATGATCTCAAATAATCCTACAACACAATCAACGTAAACCCAATTACATACATGATAGTCGTCGTTTTCATGCTCCTAAATCAAGTACATATGCGATGATCAACGATTTCAACCTTCTAATCAATTCTACTTATTCCCAAATCAATGTATATCAAAATCAACATCATATGCATCTCACAAGACAATCAATTTCATATCCATAAACATGAATTTACAACCCCATATAAATATACACAAATTAACCCTAAATAAAGATGGAATAGGGTTTAGAAGACATACCTTCGCAAATTAAGGTGATGGAATGGGGTTTGGATGGTTGAAATCGCGGCAATGGAGGGCGACGGCGCTGGAAAGGTTTTTTTTTAATTTTCCGTGGGTAAAATGAATTGGGGAAGAGCGGTTGGCTGTTTATTGCTTCAGGGTCGTGCGACGGCTAGCGACGACCGCTTTTTTGGCCGTCGCAAGGCCCTGTTGCTATTTCAAGTCGTTCTTGTAGTGGGAGTTCATACGAATTAAAACGCTCAACGCGAATATGATAATATTAAATAAAAATCCTTAGTCCCTTTCAAAATCTGAGAATATCTCTGCAAAAAACTTCTATCTAATCTAATATTTATCACTTGATCTCTACAGTGAGATACCTGATTCCATCCGGGCAAAAATATCGGCTACTCTTTCCTTTTTAAACCGAAGCTGCATTTCAATCATTCGATCATAGCTCTCAAACAAGTGAGCATTAGATAAATCTTCCAACTGAGAAATTGTAGAGTGAGGTGAGGGCAACATGCTGGTGAAGTTTGGCGAGGCGCGATCGCCTGTGACGATTAGAAATCGACGATGACCAGAAAGAGTGTAATGTCCCAGATTTTCTTGACCAACTTTATAATCTAAATCTTAGCTTATGCTGATAATTTAATTTAGTTAAATAATATTTAGTTTGAATATTATAGATAATTTTGAATAATCATTAGTTTATAATCCTGTGTATATTTTAACTTGGGATCTAAAACATTAAATGAAAAGGATGTGCTTGAAGTGAAATTCCAAACAATGGATTTATGAGAACATTTAAGAGATCGAAATACTTAACAGCTAAGTTAAAACAAGAACTTGAAACTGCACATGCATTTGTACCACCAATCTAGATTTCTGCCGTGCTCTTTTTCTAGATGTAGGGTGAAGCCTTGCCATAACATTTCCCTTTTAATCAAATGTGACAGCTAAACTTAAGATCTAAGCTTACATTTTTCAAACACATAGGAGCATGTAGCTTGTACCAAGAGTAGCTATGTATAGTAGCCAATAGGAAGATCAAATGAAGATACCCCATCTCTTTTCCATATCGGTAGGAAGCTAGCCTAAAAACTACTCTGAAACAAATCAATTAACTGCCTAACCATTCTAATCAAATAAAGAAGCTGCTGTAAATATCACATCTTGGCACAAGGAGCTTTGCAAAACATTTAATGAAGCCCTATATTTTATTCTTAAAATCAACTATCCATACACATTAGTTATTGCATACATTCGCAACATCATTTGACCAAACTAAAACATAAATGGCAACAAGGAACTGAATAGAAATGGTAGAGAATCTGGCAAAGTAAAAGGTGAAACTTATGAATAGGAAAAAAAACAAAGGAGATAAAACCTGGAAGAACAGAGCAAATAATGTGAGTAAACTTCACTCTTTTTAACTTCTATTTTAAAAACACTCGACTGTTATATTATATGATGTTGTACCTATGTTGACATTATTAAATCAACTCCAAGGAAATTACCTGAGTTATAGATAAGATTAGAAGCTCTGTTAACCCTTTGGACATATTGGCATGTTTAAACACAGTGCATATTTACCTATGACTTATACAAACCCAGTAACTTTAATCCTAGACGGTCCAAAAGAATGTTGTATTAGATGGGAACAAAATGTTTATGCCTTATTGCTTGGGATTAGTACCAGTTAATAACATGAATGGCTTCATGCAAAAATGGAACTGAGTGTTAAAATGCGTATGGATCCTGATTTTATCTGGCATGTAGGGATTAACATATTTCAGTGTGCCAATTGACTTCAACTGATATGTTAAGCAAAGCGACAGGTTATTAATAAAGCATTAAGTTGTGATCAGTCAATCTCTTGAAAGGTCTACATGATAGCAGCGAACTTTCATCCATTTTTAAGTAAATGAAATGTTGAACTAAGGGTTGGACTTTGACGCTGGAGAATGAAGTGAAGAGATTGGAGCAAATATGCATATGGTCGGGCTGTTTTTGTGATGGAGCAAGAAATACACAGGTACAGGCAAGAAACAAAAAAGAGAAAAAAAACATGAGAATGAGGGGAAAGCAGCAGCAAAGCCGAAGTAAAGAGGAAGAAAAACAAATATAAAAAACGAAATTGCTAATATACCCGAAACAGTGTTTGTCAGATTGTGCAAAAGAATATTACCCGCTTGATTTGCTGAGTTGTGTCCATGTTTTGCTGCAAAATTACAAGAGTACCCTTCATGAATTACACTATTTTGTCTAATTCGTACTTTCTGACAAAAACCATTTTGGGTACAGTAGCAAGACTCTATAAAAAAATAAAAAAATAAGAAGAAAACAAAGAAAAAGAAAGAAGGGGGAACCATAGTAAAACATACGAAAGAAAGGAAGAGGGGCGAGTGTGTTTGCATGGCTTGGACGGGGACGTATTGCATGGATCGAATGGGAGCTGTGAAATTGTTAAGGGACTAAACTAGTTCTGGTTAAAATGTGAAGGAAGAAATGTTCTGTTGGGATCGAATCAAGGGAAGGGAAATGGAACTATTGGCTTTCAATTGAGCCGAATGGGTAGGAAATACAATAAAACGAAAAAGAATGGGTAGAAATTAATAAACAGAAAGAAGAGGGAAAGGGGAGTAGGCCCAGTTGGGCTGACAGGTTAGAAGGAAAGAAATAGAAGTATAGAATAAGTAGAAATAAAGAGAGAAGTAAATAAAAGAAATTTGGAAAAATGAAAATAGAATTTTAGAAAATAATAATAAAGGGCTTTCCTTTTAAAGTATTAAAATAATGTTTATAAAAATATATAAAGGGAATAAAAGTGATATTTATAGGAACGGAATAAAAGGAAGAACTGTCGTATGTCTGAAAGGAGCATATATAGATGATCAAACAAGGACCGTGGTAGAGAACAGAGAACACTTTTTAAATTAAATAAATTATTTGGTTTAAATAAATAAATGAAGCTATATTTATTTCTCTCGAATAGATTTAAATAAACAAAAAATACATTTACTTAGACCTTAGATCCAAATAATCAGTTCAGGTCATATTTGTTGAACTGAAATCAATATTTGGTTGTGATGGTTGATTATCAAATAATATTGTATAAACTTAAGGGGTTTGAATAAGCATTGAAATACTATTTTAAATTGAATTGACTAAGATCGATAAATATAATCAAGTAACGATTTAAAATTTAAATACACAACAATTAAACTAAATATTGATATCCATGTAAATATCAATTTATTTAGCGACTAGATAGCCATATTAATCTTGTACTAATATTTATTAGTGAAATGTGTAAAATAAGGAAAAAAGAAATGATGTTCACGTTCCAAGGTAAATAACAGTGGAAGCAGATGATTTGCAAGATAAGAATAGTTGTGAGAGATATTGGAAAATTTGTTTGGCTTATAACAATGAGGTTATTCCGAAGTTCGGAAAGTAAATGTAATGGGAATAACCGGGAAGAGATGTTGTTTTTGGAAATCGATTAAGGAAAAGTATCGTTTACATTTTGTTTTATATATATTATATATAGTAAATTAATTATTCATCTAAGGAAATAAAATTGTAATTATATTTATAAATCATTGGTTTATAATCCTATGTATATTTTAACTTGTGTTTTATATGTATACACAGGTAAATGTTATTTTAACATTTTCACTTGCATTTAAAACTTATTTATTTATGTTAAAATTTAATTGCTTAAGTAAAATGACATACGATATTTGAAAGAATTTAAATAAAAATCTTAGATGTATACATGAATACGCATATTCTTATGACCCTTAGTGTATATGTATATATAATGTAATATACATATATAAATAGAGGCAATAACTTCTATTTTAAATTTAAGTAAATATTTTATTACTTGACATGTGTACGTATAAGATGGTGTGAGAAACTAATGGACACGAACATGTCATATAATCCATGGAAATAATTCATCCATGGAAACAGAACACCCATTCAATCATGGTAAAGCACTCATAACATCCAGATTATATATATCTCATGTAAACCATCCTAATTGAATTCAACATCCCACGAGCACAAGCCCCAGAGGCCTAAACCAATATCAGACAAGCACCCATAGAACATCTTCAAGGTTGGGCAATCTACATGAGATGGTACAAAAAGAACAACTAATCATCCATGACTGACTTTGACTTTCATCGCCAATCCTGCTTCGAAACCATCGTTAATCGTATGACGGCCAACCTTGCCATATGTCAAGGGCTAATGGTAACCCCGGTTCTAGCATAAACTCCATACGCCTTTCAACGATACATATATATGTCCAACCTTGACATCTAGGCCTTTCAGCGATACCCAAGGTACTCGACCTACAACCGGTCTTTTGGGTGCCCCCATCGTACCTTTGCTTTGAGCGTGCTAGCACTTACGACAACGATAATATCTCAGCCTTCTCATCTCTAGTCATCCAACTTGACGACTTTTCATAGCTCAAGCAACCTTTACGAGTAATCCATTATCCACCAACTCACAACCTTTGAGTAGTCACCTCATTCGTTGTTCTACACCGATCAACGAGCACCTTTTAACACTTCGAACCTTCCTCCTTAAATTCACTTCGAAGTTACACCACCACTGCGCTACGGCACGTGTTAGGGCACTTCTGCCCGAATTTTTTTAAAAAAGCACTTTTTGCTCAAATTTGGGTCGTAACCGAAAATATAAATTTTCAGAAATTTACCCTTTACGACCGACCCTTCACACTGCTCGACCGACCAGAGCGACTGAATCTTCACACAGGTAGAACCAACCAAAGCGACCGCCCCTCCCAACTTGGAGCGACTGACCCGCCACTTTACCACTTGCAGGCTTCACGACCGACCCGATAGGAGCGACCGACCCCTTTACTCAATCATAGGCTCGCTCGACCGAACTCTTTTTTTCTCCAGGCTCGCTCGTCCTCTTGCCTTACACCCAACTCGCTCGACCGAACGACTCCCTGGCTTGCCCGAGCCTACTTTTTGTCTTGTTTCCAAAGAGATCACACCATGGAGCAAATGATCCCCTTACGTGCGATCCAAAACCTGCTCTTCATAATTTCTATTCCGATTTCCGCCAAAACATTGCCGAATGATAGATTCGACAAAATCAACTCATCCAATACATCTAATACAATCACAAGCATGTTATGAAACCACTACCATCATGAAAATGACAATTATCATCAAATTATGCAAATTCCACCAAAAACCATAATAAACGAACATATGATCTAATTTGTGGATCTAACTTGCACAATCATATGAAATAGCATAGAAATTACCTATCTAAACTTGTTAAATCATATCATAAGGTGGTTTATATGAAAATAGACTTAATATGCCATAGATCTGTGGAAAAACACTTGAATTTGATGAGAAACATGCACAAACACTCATATACTTCATTGCATTCATGTGAGAGACGTAAATCACTCACCGATTTTCCCAAACAAGCAAAGATCTATGAAAAGGAATCCGGATAGCAAGCACCTCACAACAAACACCTTGATCCAAAGAATCCTTGCTTTAGTAGTCGTAGATCTATGATTTCCCTCCTTAGATTTGGATTTTTAATGGTGGAAAGGTGTTGGAGGAAAAAGGAGCACAAGGTCACCCAATGAGAAAATGAAAGACTAAACCATTTCCCATATCCCTCACCCCCTATTTATACCCTCCTATCAGCCCACTAACGGGCCTCTCCAATTCAGCCCATTATGGCTTACCAAAACTGGACAACCAACTGAAAAACCTTAAAACAGCGATTTCTCCCAAACCTCTGAACCAAATCTTTAATGTAACCACTCTACGGAAAGGCAATCATCAATTCCTTTCCAATGGCACATGTCTCATTCTCTGATTCGACCCGAGTCAAAAGTTTATGCCCTGTATAAGACCGACAAGGGCAAAATGGCCATAAACTAAATTGTTAAAAATTATGGACATGTCTCACATCCCCATAAGCAGCATATCAAAAGATGAGAATGATCCAACCCTCAGGGAGTAAAATAAAAATATTTTACGATCTTCCAATATGTAAAATGCGGGCTATTACAGATTCTAAGAAGCGTTCCCGATTCCAGACATTTGACAACTACACTTCATTGAGCGATACGTTGGAAATTATTTATTTGGATACTTACAGTACTATGCAGTATAGGTAACCACCTCCGCGAGAATCCATAGAAAATTTTGTTTATTTCATGAGATCTACGGCCATGCGACAAATGAATGTCGTTGTCTTAGAGATATCATTGAGAATATGATCAGAGAAGGAAAGCCAGATGAGCACAAGGTTGCTCCGAGAGGCAGGGGCAAGGACTTCGACCCCCAAACAAGGTCATAGCTCCTAGAGCCACCTCCCAGCAAAAGGCGAAAGGTATTGTGATTAATGCAGTTGTCAGAGGACCACATCCAACGAGAATTAGTGCAAGAACTATGGAGCAATATGTAAATGTTGCAAAATACTTAGAATTGGGCGAGTGTAATGCTATCAGAGAGAACGTGCCTGTGAAGTGGTGGAGGAAAAAGACCGAGGACATCGTCTTCCGTGACACAGATTTCGAGGAAGCAAAAACCCATAGCGTTATTCCATTGGTGATTACAGCCATCATTGGCCTAGCCACGGTATGGAAAGTCCTTGTGGATTGCAAGAGTAATACAAATATCTTACTCACGAGAGCTCATGACCAGATGAGGCTTTAGGAAAGAGATTTAAAGCCATGTAAAGGCAGAATACGTGGCTTTAATGGATTAACAAATGAACCGGTTGGGATTATTGAATTATCGGTAGAGTTCGGCAAGGGAGCTGCAGGAGAGTACGGAACCTCCCATTCCTTGTGATGGACATAGATTTTATATACCATGCCTTTTTGGGATGATCGACTTTAGCTGAATTTAGAGCATGCATAGCTCTTTGGTGCTTGCTCTTGAAGTTTCCGACGGAAGGTAGAGTCGGAGTTGTACGAGGAGACCAGGTAGTAGGACGAGCATGCTACTTAGGGGAAAGGAAAGAAATCCACGATAAAAAAACAAGGAGTCTGGAGACAATCCTTCTCATGCCAATGAGGTGGCAACATAGCAAATAATGAAAACATTCCAACCAGGACCGTTCAGCCGCCATCTCGAGGACATTGATCCAAGGGAGGACGAAGAGTCGGGATGTAGAAGGGCGACTCCTAATGAAACAACAGTGGAGGTTCCAATCTATAACGATGACTCGACCTAGGTCTTGAAGATTGGATCTCATTTAAACCCTCTCTGGACGAGGGAGTTGACTGAATTTCTCCATGCAAACCTTGACATGTTCGTGTGGACCTATGCGGACATGTGTGGGATATCTCCATCCAACATGAACCACTCGCTTAATATTAACCCGAAGTATGTCCCAATAATACAGAAAAGACGTATGCTCGGCCCGGGGAGATCAACGGCTTTGAAAGTAAAAGTTGAAAGACTAAAGAATAGTGTGTTCATTCAAGATGCGACCTATCGAGAGTGGATACCCAACCCAGTTCTTGTAAAGAAATCTAATGGGAAATGACAAACATGCATTGACTTTGCGTACCTAAATAAAGCATGCCCAAAGACGGCTTTCCATTTCCAAGGATCGATCGGCTTGTCGACTATACAGTTGGACATTAACTTCTCTCTTTCATAGATGCTTATTCGGGATATAACCAGATCGCGATGCATGTTCCGAACCAGGAGCATATCAGTTTCACAATGAATCTCGTGTTATATTGCTATGTGGTTATGCCATTTGGATTAAAAAACGCGGAAGCAACATATCAACGGTTGGTCAATCGCATGTTCCATGATAAGATCGAAAAAACGTTGGAAGTGTATGTAGATGACATGTTAATGAAATTGGAGCAATCAACCAATCATGCCTGGGACTTGGCAAAGATGTTTAGTGTTTGTTGACGATATGGGATGAAGCTCAGCCCTCTAAAATGCTCTTGTGGCATTGCATCAGAGAAATTCTTAGTTTTTATCGTTAGCTCTCAAGGAATCGAAATCAACCCTAAACAGATAGCGTCTATTAGAGGCATCCTAGAACCTCTAAGGATCAAATATGTTCAGAATCTGGATGGAAAGATGGCAGCATTGGGCAGACTTCGACAAGCCTCACACCGCAGAAATGGCCAAAACAGGAAGGATGTAGCTAGGTTATGGGTTATCATCTCATATTTAGATAAAAAGTGTACCAAGGTATGGAGCTTAGGTATTATTTATGTGACGACTTCTACTTTTTATGGTTGTTGATGTTGTAGGCGCTCGATTTAAGGTTGGTAATGACCGAGAGGTGATATATCCAGGTGTGATCCAGGTAGGGAGATCCCGACCTTGTTTTGGTAGAGAACTTGTAGGTTGTTCTTGGGACATTCCTCTTGAGATATACCCATCGGTTAGGACGTTCCTTAGCCTGGTCGTTTGTAGGAAATTCATTCTCCACTACGAGTTTGAACGGTTTTAGTTGTAAACCTATATGTCGACATAATATATAGTATCTATGCTAACTAGGATTGATATATGTATTTGCGAAAGTGACTTCCACATTTAGACACTAATAATAATATCAAATGATTTTAGCCTATTAAGCATGTTTGGCTATGATAAGGAAAAATGTCTCTCAAGTCTGTGTCTGCATGGTGTGTGTGTGTCGTATAGTAGCTTCATTTTAAAAAACAATGCAATTTTTTGCACTAGTATTCATAAAAGAAAAACTCGTTCCATATCATACGGCGTAGTCTTATGAATTACTCTACTTTTTAAAGATATAACTGTTTTAGTTTCTCATGTCAGTCCCATGACTGACCTGAAAATTATTGTCTTCCACCTAAACTCTGGGTGTTCATATTTTCCGCATGGGTAACCTGCTAGTTTATGATTTATAGATTTAGTCTTGGAGTCATTTTGGAGCAGGTTTTGGATTAAAGCTGGAGCTGTGTCCAGATCATTTTATTTTCTTCTACCGAGCTTAATTATTTTCCGCTGTGTATGTTTATTTTCCGTTGTATTCTGATATATGTTGTACTATGATGTAAAAGTTATTATTATGATAATGAAAAATTCTTTTGTTCAGTTCCAATGTGTAGGCACCTCTAATCAGACCCGGCCCAAGACAAAGGCAAGCAAGACTAATGTCTAGGGCATCACGGACGCGAAGGGCAACATAAAAAAATAATCCTGCACTATTTAAAAATAGCGGAAACGGAAGCCTCGTGAGCAACCACCAGAAGCTCTTGCTTGCCACCAGAAACTCCAGCGTGCCACGTGTAATGAAAGCCACGACTCCTTTTGGATCTCACGCTCAAACAAATTGCAGCCCCAATTCTGCCTTAATTTTTACTTTGCAGCGACTGCTTTCTTTGGGTTGATGGTGTTGATCTTTGTTGCAGCATTTCCCCAATTGCTTTCGCTGACTTTAAAAGTAGGTTTTTTTAATATTTAATTTAAGTATGGTTGTTGTAATTAATTTTGTGCTTACTGTTATAATTCAATAATATGTTTGCTACAGTCACGAAAATAGGTGCCTTCTTGATATAATTCGGGCTGGTTTCATCCATTATAGTTGCTTGTTGTTACAGTGTTATAGATCTAAATATAATTGTTGTAATACTTTAATAAATTGAGTTGATTCGTTCCTTTTTCTAAATGAATAATTTTTCTGAAAATGAACAACACCATTTTCATTCTTTTTGTCAATGAATTACATTGATTAGATTGTTTGTTTGTTTGAACAATCTTAATCAAGTTTGGTTGTTGTAATTAAGTTTGGAAGAATTAATATGGATGAAACGCTAATATTTTTTAGTAAATAATGATTGTTCTCTGTTTCAATTTGAGACAGGATTTAAAAATAAAACGTCAAGCTTCGAAGATAAGAAGAGAAAAACAACGCAAAGATTATGCTATTATGCTGACGTTTTTGTTTTCAATACGTACGACCAATAATTTGTGTTTAATGTTCAACATATGAAGTAGTTTTTGTTTTATTTTCTACATTTGAAAAAATTATTTTGTTTCTGCATTCAAAATGATAACTTTTTTTCCAGAAAAACAATGCAAAAGAAAAATGGTAAGGCTCGTCTAGGGCATCAAACATCCATGGGCCGGCCCTGTCCCTAATCATCCGTCATTGAGAACAGTTTGAGTATGTTTAATTACCGAGTCGAGAAGGACTGAAAGGCGGGTCGTTACAAGCTCTAATAGAGTTTGGTTTTAGTTGCCTGAACCATATGGAAGCCAAGTCTGGGAGATAGATGGGGAAGCGCTGGGCCAAGACATTGTCAGATACCCTGAGTACTTCCATGTGTCTGATGTATCACATCAGATGGGTGACAGAGTCCTTCCTAGCATCATAAACCTCTAGCAACAATAGCTTGAAATCTAGTGGATTCCATGGGTTCTAGATATTTTAAGAGATTGGACTTTGGTTCCAGTCCAGTTCGAAGCTGGGAAGTCCACCCCTCGAGATTCTCCAAATCATTTCCATGACATGATTGTCGTCATTGAGCAACTAATGCCAATCTCATGTCCCAATGCTCGTTATTGGAGTGTTTTAAGTATTACGTCCAAGATTCAAGCATGTGTGCGCCTCAGTTCTATGTTCAAGTCCTGGATTTTGATCTAAACGAGGGTTAAGTGGCATGCTTGCAGTGGTACCGAAGGATTTCCCCTACTCTCATCGGGCCGGTACCGATCCCTCCAAGAGTGAAGGGATTTACCCTCCGGTTCCAAGCTTTGAAAGGAGCATTTTTGGGTCCAATCCCGGTGCTTTGGTTTTGAGGTAGTGATTGAACTAGTTATTCAACCTGATTGAGGAGTCTGATCATCGAGTCATCATTTTACTTCAGCAAAGTTTCCTAGTAGTCGAGGCAAGTTCGTAAAGTGTTCGCCTTATCCATGTCTTCCCTTGTCAGATATAGGGAAGGATTTCCCGCGAAAGGAGCCTTTTGACTTCCTACATCCATCGTTGCGCCTTCTGGTCGTTTGTCAGTGTTCTTCTTAGCCATTGTACCCTGAGTATAGAAAGTTCAATATTTATCCTCTTCCTGACGCGCTAAAATGTTAACGCTTGATTTTAGTTAATTGCACGTCAATACCCATTTCGTGCGTGAGTTGGATATAAATCGTTGTAACACCCCACCTCTGCTAGGGTCACTCACAAAGGGAATGCACTAGCTTTGGTGGAGTATTATCTAGGTAAACATACACAGAAATATTACAAGACAGAACATAAATAAGACAGCGGAAGGAAAACCCAAATTTCATTGCTTTAAAATCTAATAAGGTCTAAAGCCTTTTACATCAAAATGCTATTAAGTCAATTATTTCAAAATTTGTCTTGCAATAGTAAAGAAGAATAAAACCATAGTTATAAATCATTCCCCAATAAAGCAAAGCAAGCCATAGCCAAGAGAAATCCAAGCCGTACATGAGAGAGCTTTGGAGCCTGGTAAGATCCGAACTAAGCTGTGTTCCCACCCTGCGAACTTGGGGGGAAACGGAAGAAAAAGAGGCGAAACAAAACAGGTCAATCATAAAGATTGAGTAAGTCCTAGTGACTTTCAGCATAAAAACAGGTAAAGATAACATGGCATGAATAAACTGAAAGTGAACATAAGCATGATGACAAGATAAGCTATAGGAAAGATAACTAAGAATAACCTCATATGGTTTTTGTCAAGTATAACATCGCCAGGTTTCCATTCAAGATAAACTAAGTATAATTTCGTAAGATTTCTATCAAGCATCGCAAGATTTCTCTTCTTTACCATTAAAATATTTCTATGATATCTACTTGCTCTGCACCAACCGTACTAGTATCCCAACCCGTGTCATGTGTTGACTATAAAATGATCCCTTGCCCAATGTCATGAAATGATCCATTACTTGGTCTCACGAAACGATCTATTAATCGATCGGCTCCCTACAAGTCCTATCTCGTTCATGTGTCTGTGTCATACGGCCCTATCACGAATGTAGTCACCTGTGCTAGGTCCACCATAGGGTGTATCAAGCCCTAGGGTGCCAACCACCGACACGAATCAAGCACGCATAGTGTAAACCTACTGGTGCCCAATGCCTGCTTTTTCAACTCCGGACTACGTGCACGACCGTAGTCCGCATGAACCTACAATGGCGCACCGACTCAGCCGTCGTTCTGGTCGCTTACAATCAGCCCAGTAATCGTGCCCCACCCTGCCTAGTTCCAGGGTACCATGATACATCTAGTGGGTTACTGCTGAAAAGGACCGCGTAACTAGGGTTTCCGTCCAGCAGGTTAAGTGTTGTCATTTAAATTCGAGACTTAACCCCATCAGTCTAGCATGTCAAGTTGGTTAAGTGTGGTCATTCAAGTTCGTGACTTAACCCATCTACGTGTCATGTCAAATTGGCTAAGTGTTGTCGTTCAAGTTCATGACTTAGCCCTACGAATCATGAGTCAAGTTGGGTAGGTATGTTCAAGCGGTTCGTCACTTAACCCTACCAAACCATCGTGTCAAATTGGTTAAGTATATTCAAGCGATTCATGACTTAACCCTATCAAATCATCGTGTCAAATTGGTTAAGTATATTCAAGCGGTTCGTGACTTAACCCTATCAAGTCATCATGTCAAATTGGTTAAGTATATTCAAGCGGTTCATGACTTAACCCTACCAAACCATCATGTCAAACTGGTTAAGTATATTCAAGCGGTTCATGAATTAACCCTATCTAGTCATCGGGTCAAATTGGTTAAGTATATTCAAGCGGTTCATGACTTAACCCTATCAAGTCATTAATTCATTTATGCACCCCAACCTCTCACTTCAGACCTGTTGTTGTGGTCACTGGATATGCTGGGCGGTTCCGGGCAGAATTACACCACAACTCAGTATGACCTCGGGTTTTCAAGTGCGATATGACCAACTACCCACATTGGATCCTATTGTTTGCAGTAATTGGATTTGCCGGGCGGTTACGGGCAGAATTACACTGCAAACTCAACCCAACCTCGAGTTGGCCATTTTCAAGTTATCTAAGTGTCATGTCCATGTTCAAGTTATAGCAATGTTCAAATTTCTAAGCAAGTTTCATGTCAAGTTTCTAGGTTTCAACTTATGCCTACTATCAAGTTCATAACTCACGTTTTTGCCCCAAAATGTGTTCCCAAAGTATTACAAAAATTTGCTATGAAGTTATGCCAAGTTATAGCCTTATATTTACAATGCAAGCCAACTATCCAAAACCCAACTTAGGCGCGTTCATATTTAACATATGAAAATGTTTAGGTCGATAACCCAATATACAGTCATTTTCGTGTTTCAAATTCCCAACTTTACACATTAATATATATACCAAAGTTCTAACTTTTCATGTCGATATACATATGCCCAATTCTAGCCAATTTACATATGTTCAAGTTTCATATCAAACTACATGTATTCCATGTTTACAGCAATTTACCTATAACAAGTTCTAACTTTTTACATATGTCACGATCCATGTCAAAGTTACATATATCAATTTATATGTGTCCAATCCTAGCCAATTTAGATATATACCAAGTTTCATGCCTTTTTACATATGTCAAGATCTAGCCAACATTACATGTATTAAGTTTCATATCCAATAAACCCAAATCGTGATTCATGATGTAATTACCCCAAACCATAACCTTTTTATTACAATACATGCCAGTTGTCCAATCTTTTGATTTGATTTACATGTTACATTACATAGATCCAAATTTACGCCAAATTCCATGCATATAATATTTATGCAAATTTCCTCATAACAAGATTATACCAAAATTTACATATCAAGCCCAAACTCGCAAATACAATGATAATATCCAATTTCATGTCGCCAATAATTCCATCATATTCATATAGGCAATAATCCCATAATTCCCCCATATACATATCGTACGCAAGTCGCGATTTTCGGCCAAGGTCCGAAATTGACCAAGGTTCATCAAAAGAAAATAAATAGGGGAAAGGTAGAATCTTGCATCAAAGTAAGATCGGAGAGAAAAACATCATCACAGGCATATTAAGATTTCAACAGGCTGAATAGATTATGAACTTGACATGAGAATAAAGATAGACAAGTCAAAAACTCAAGATTCAAGAAACAACAGAAATAGATCTGGATCGATAAACATACTTAGATCCAATTTCACTTTAATTCAATGCCATATTAAAATCAAATATTTAAATCGGAAAATAACTAGAACTTACATTGATTGGCTAAGAGAGGACAAATCGATTCGTTGTCACGTTGAGACGTCTAACTTGATTAATCTTCTGATTTGATTCAATATGGTCTAGGCGTCATTGCTTGAAGTCATTGAATCTTTACTTGAATCGTAACTTGTTTTGAATCTCCTCTCGAAAGTCTTGAGCAGCATTTCCTCGTCTTGATTTATTTTACATATTATTTTATTTATTTATACATTTTCTCAGAGGCAGCATAAGGATAGAATGAAATGGTGTAGAGAGGAGGAGGCTAGGAGGCTGTTTATATAGGATTAGGCGGACGAACCTAGACAGAAAACGAGACCAGATACATAAGGATGCACCCAGGCCCAAAACCAGGTTCGGGGACCATGTCGACTGGGCAGTCGACCTGGTCAGGGGGGTCGACTACCCAGTCGACTCCCCAGTCGACCTGGGTCCTGGGCGGGAATTTTCCCGCCTAGCCCGCTTCTGGGTTTGAATTCGAATTTTGAGCTGTTTTCGATTCTGAAAATTCCTGAAACTTCGGAGGGTCATATCTCCCTCATACGGACTCCGATTCTCGCAAACTCGGACTCGTTTCCAAGCAGAATTTTGAGACGAACGCTATGGCGCAAACCGTTTCCCTTGGTTCTTAATTTAAAATTTAATTCTGCCTAGATTTATGATTTTAGGATGTTGTTAAAATTCGGGTTGTTACATTCTCCCCTCCTTAAAGGATTTCGTCCCCGAAATCTTCAAGTTAAGGAGAATGTGTCCTACCATCCAATCATCCATCTACTCAATCATCAATCACAGGCATCCATCGTCCTTAATAGTTTTCTAATGCTGTATCAACATATGCAGAAAGTGTGTGTATATGTTCCTTGTCTAATGCAAATGATCAGGCCTGATTGATCTTCTAAATGCAAAATATGTTTAGTGCCATGAGTCCACATGTATGCAAATAGTCCTAGTCACATAAACACTATATGTGTGCACAAACATCCATCCATAAGCAACATCCACATGATAACACATTCAATTTCATCCATAAATAAGTATAAACACTCATGCATATGCAATATGAAAATGTGTCTGAGCCGATCTAGTGCCTAATGTGTAAATGCATCCACGAGCAACCACTAGCAACCACTTGCAGCCACTTGCAACCATCAATCATAACATGTCTCAAACACATGTTTACACCCAATTGTTCCTACCTAAAGGTTCTCAAGATAGGATCGAAAAATAGAAGCAAGTAAAAGCTCTGTGCCCATTAGGCAATGTCAAGACTGGAAACTTAATCCACATATAGACTAATTAGGAGAAGAACTCCCTAAGCACCAACCCCGAAGACAGGAATCAACATCAGGCTGACACCCAAAGAATTACTCAACCCAACCAACATATATGATTCTAGAAAACTAAGCATCATGGACTCCTTTTAGGTCATAAGGAAATCCCTTCCTAAAACCAACCCGCATCCTATAAAACCCAAAGAGTTTAGTCAACCCAACGGACACCCTCAAGCCCCAAAATGTATTACTAACAGATGAGCCATACTCCCTATGGGGTTTGCAATAGAAATTTGATTGATAATAGGACCGAGAGGAAAAAGATAACATGCAAGTAAGCTCTACAGGAAAAGAGGGACCAACGATATACTCTTAAAAAGAGATATGGTGCACGTATCTAGTCTTCAATCTTCTAAGTCGCGTTTCCTTGAGCTTAACTCCATTGTGCTTTGACCGTCTTTAACTTCACAGATTCTTAATTCTTGTTTCCAAAATATGAGTTGGAACTCATTTCATCGTTGCCTCTCGTTCCACTTTTACTTATTCTTCTTCTAGTATATTCGGCTTAATCATAACTGCGTACTCATGGTTTCATGCAAGCTCTCCAAAATTCACTATTGAATCTTGTATCTCGTTCACTTACTAGAAGGTATTCCACATAGAAGAATTGTCTCTTGAAAAATAAATAGACGCCATCCACGTTACCAAGTGTACTTACTAGGGTGATTTCTATAACTCATGCGTAAGCGAAATGAACCATCCACCTTAGTGGCGAACACTACTCGAACGGATTACCAATAAATGTGTCAAGAGATTCTAGGTAACTAATCATGACAGAACCCTAAAGGTTACACGAGACTTCGAGGGTATTACCGAGGCAAGTCAAGAGTCTAACTACCCTCCTTTCAAAACCGAGAATGGCACCCTTACTGGGTAACCACTCCATCCCTAGAATCAACCCATAGCTCGAAACGTAAGCATTACGTCTAAACTTTACACTTAGCATAGACATTCTCAAATCCAAACAAGTCATGAATAAATGAGCCGATTTCCCTACAGGATTTGAGACAAAAATGGGATCCTCTACTACGCTAGTACTAAGGTGCATAGACTCAACTATCGAAGCAGAATTAAAAGGATGCGATGTACAAAAACAAAATTCTAACAGGATGATAGAAAAGAAAAGCTAATCCTTTAACAGAAACGTTACCACCTTTCTTAGGTACGCCAGTAGTGAGAGCATACAATTGCCCTCTCGACAATCTTGTCCTATAATACTTAACTACACGACCCTTTTTTTTTTACTGTACTAAAGATACTTTCTCTTGTCATGGGTTTTATTACTCTTTCACTTTGGCCTCTTTCCTTTCACCTTTTTCCTCCTTTGTGGATTAAGCCATTACAACAAGTTTCTCATCCTTAGGCTTGTGTTCTTTATCCTCGTTCTTACTATCCTTGTATAGCTTGTTGACAAGTTTCTCAATAGCTATCTCCATCGCACGGCAACCCTACAAAGCTTGAAATACGATTAGTCGCAAGTAAAACAACTGCGGCTACAGATTGAGGTTGGGCACTTCTTTGCCCTCCGACATATGTTGATGCCTACGAAACTATGGTGAAAAGAGAGAGAAGAGATTTCAAGAGAGAATCAAAAGATAGTGCATATGGCTTTGGGGAATATGCCTTTTAATCAAAACAAAATTTTCTTGAAAATTTGCTTCTTTGTAAATGTTTTGAAAATAATTTCAGAAGGTTTTTAAAAGCTTTTGCCCAGTCTGGTAACCTTCTGCTCTGATACCAAATTGTAACACCCCACCTCCGCTAGGGTCACTCACAAAGGGAATGCACTAGCTTTGGTGGAGTATTATCTAGGTAAACATACACAGAAATATTACAAGACAGAACATAAATAAGACAGCGGAAGGAAAACCCAAATTTCATTGCTTTAAAATCTAATAAGGTCTAAAGCCTTTTATATCAAAATGCTATTAAGTCAATTATATCAAAATCTGTCTTGCAATAGTAAAGAAGCATAAAACCAAAGTTATAAATCATTCCCCAATAAAGCAAAGCAAGCCATAGCCAAGAGAAATCCAAGCCGTACATGAGAGAGCTTTGGAGCTTGGTAAGATTTGAACTAAGCTGTATTCCCACCCTGCGAACCAAGGGGGGTGAAACGGAAGAAAAAGAGGCGAAACAAAACGGGTCAGTCATAAAGAATGAGTAAGTCCTAGTGACTTTCAGCATAAAAACAGGTAAAGATAACATGGCATGAATAAACTGAAAGTGAACATAAGCATGATGACAAGATAAGCTATAGGAAAGATAACTAAGAATAACCTCATATGGTTTTTGTCAAGTATAACATCGCCAGGTTTCCATTCAAGATAAACTAAGTATAATTTCGCAAGATTTCTATCAAGCATCGCAAGATTTCTCTGCTTTACCATTAAAATATTTCTATGATATCTACTTGCTCTGCACTAACCGTACTAGTATCCCAACCCGTGTCATGTGTTGACTATAAAATGATCCTTTGTCCAATGTCATGAAATGATCCATTACTTGGTCTCACGAAACGATCTATTAATCGATCGGCTCCCTACAAGTCCTATCTCGTTCATGTGTCTATGTCATACGGCCCTATCACGAATGTAGTCACCTGTGCTAGGTCCAACATAGGGTGTATCAAGCCCTAGGGTGCCAACCACCGACACGAATCAAGCACGCACAGTGTAAACCTACTGGTGCCCAATGCCTGCTTTTTCAACTCCGGACTACGTGCACGACCGTAGTCCGCCTGAACCTACAATGGCGCACCAACTCAGCCG
Organism: Allium sativum; assembly: GCA_030737875.1. Classification (NCBI taxonomy): domain Eukaryota; kingdom Viridiplantae; phylum Streptophyta; class Magnoliopsida; order Asparagales; family Amaryllidaceae; genus Allium; species Allium sativum. Next base: position 283,792,255 of record CM060915.1, read on the forward strand.
TCGTTCTGGTCGCTTACAAGCAGCCCAGTAATCGTGCCTCACCCTGCCTAGTTCCAGGGTACCATGATACATCTAGTGGGTTACTGCTGAAAAGGACCGCGTAACTAGGGTTTCCGTCCAGCAGGTTAAGTGTTGTCATTTAAATTCGAGACTTAACCCCATCAGTCTAGCATGTCAAGTTGGTTAAGTGTGGTCATTCAAGTTCGTGACTTAACCCGTCTACGTGTCATGTCAAATTGGCTAAGTGTTGTCATTCAAGTTCATGACTTAGCCCTATGAATCATGTGTCAAGTTGGTTAGGTATGTTCAAGCGGTTCGTGACTTAACCCTACCAAACCATCGTGTCAAATTGGTTAAGTATATTCAAGCGATTCATGACTTAATCCTATCAAATCATCGTGTCAAATTGGTTAAGTATATTCGAGCGGTTCGTGACTTAACCCTATCAAGTCATTATGTCAAATTGGTTAAGTATATTCAAGCGGTTCATGACTTAACCCTACCAAACAATCGTGTCCAATTGGTTAAGTATATTCAAGCGGTTCATGACTTAACCCTATCAAGTCATCGGGTCAAATTGGTTAAGTATATTCAAGTGGTTCATGACTTAACTCTATCAAGTCATTAATTCATTTATGCACCCCAACCTCTCACATCAGACCTGTTGTTGTGGTCACTGGATATGCCGGGCGGTTCCGGGCAGAATTACACCACAACTCAGTCTGACCTCGGGTTTTCAAGTGCGATATGACCAACTGCCCACATTGGATCCTATTGTTTGTAGTAACTGGATTTGCCGGGCGGTTCCGGGCAGAATTACACTGCAAACTCAACCCAACCTCGAGTTAGCCATTTTCAAGTTATCTAAGTGTCATGTCCATGTTCAAGTTATAACAACGTTCAAATTTCTAAGCATGTTTCATGTCAAGTTTCTAGGTTTCAACTTATGCCTACTATCAAGTTCATAACTCACGTTTTTGCCCCAAAACGTGTTCCCAAAGTATTACCAAAATTTGCTATAAAGTTATGCCAAGTTATAGCCTTATATCTACAATGCAAGCCAACTACCCAAAACCCAACTTAGGCGCGTTCATATTTAACATATGAAAATGTTCAGGTCGATAACCCAATATACTGTCATTTTCGTGTTTCAAATTCCCAACTTTACATATTAATATATATACCAAAGTTCAAACTTTTCATGTCGATATACATATGCACAATTCTAGCCAATTTACATATGTTCAAGTTTCATATCAAACTACATGTATTCCATGTTTACAGCAATTTACCTATAACAAGTTCTAGCTTTTTACATATGTCACGATCCATGTCAAAGTTACATATATCAATTTATATGTGTCCAATCCTAGCCAATTTAGATATATACCAAGTTTCATGCCTTTTTACATATGTCAAGATCTAGCCAACATTACATGTATTAAGTTTCATATCCAATAAACCCAAATCGTGATTCATGATGTAGTTACCCCCAAACCATAACCTTTTTATTACAATACATGCCAGTTGTCCAATCTTTTGATTTGATTTACATGTTACATTACATAGATCCAAATTTACGCCAAATTCCATGCATATAATATTTATGCAAATTTCCTCATAACAAGATTATACGAAAATTTACATATCAAGCCCAAACTCGCAAATACAATGATAATATCTAATTTCATGTCGCCAATAATCCCATCATATTTAAATAGGCAATAATCCCATAATTCCCCCGTATACATATCGTACGCAAGTCGCGATTTTAGGCCAAGGTCCGAAATTGACCAAGGTTCATCAAAAGAAAATAAATAGGGGAAGGGTAGAATCTTGCATCAAAGTAAGATCGGAGAGAAAAACATCATCACAGGCATATTAAGATTTCAACAGGCTGAATAGATTATGAACTTGACATGAGAATAAAGATAGACAAGTCAAAAACTCAAGATTCAAGAAACAACAGAAATAGATCTGGATCGATAAACATACTTAGATCCAATTTCACTTTAATTCAATGCCATATTAAAATCAAATATTTAAATCGGAAAATAACTAGAACTTACATTGATTGGCTAAGAGAGGACAAATCGATTCGTTGTCGCGTTGAGACGTCTAACTTGATTAATCTTCTGATTTGATTCAATATAGTCTAGGCGTCGTTGCTTGAAGTCGTTGAATCTTTACTTGAATCCTAACTTGTTTTGAATCTCCTCTCGAAAGTCTTGAGCAGCATTTCCTTGTCTTGATTTATTTTACACATTATTTTATTTATTTATACATTTTCTCAGAGGCAGCATAAGGATAGAATGAAATGGTGTAGAGAGGAGGAGGCTAGGAAGCTGTTTATATAGGATTAGGTGGACAAACCTAGACAGAAAACGAGACCAGATACATAAGGATGCACCCAGGCCCAAAACCAGGTTCGGGGACCAGGTCGACAACCATGTCAACTGGGCAGTCGACCTGGTCAGGGGGGGTCGACTACCCAGTCGACCTGGGTCCTGGGCGGGAATTTTCCCGCCCAACCCGCTTCTGAGTTTGAATTCGAATTTTGAATTCGAATTTCGAGCTGTTTTCGATTCTGAAAATTCCTGAAACTTCGGAGGGTCATATCTCCCTCATACGGACTCCGATTCTCGCAAACTCGGACTCGTTTTCAAGCAGAATTTCGAGACGAACGCAATGGCGCAAACCGTTTCCCTTGGTTCTTATTTTAAAATTTAATTCTGCCTAAATTTATGATTTTAACATGTTAAAAATAGTGGTATCAGTCCATTTAGTCCCACATCGCAGATACTAGAATTGCTAAGAGTACGCACTAGTACAAATCAACCGGTAAGCAGATGGATTGAGGCATGATCCTTCAGGCAGCAAACGGGATATGATGAGTGGTAACAGCTCGCGAATATTTTGCGAGAGGGGTGTCCGCCTATGCCTGTTACGACAATGGGCCACCCTAATTCTTTACCGATATGATCCCCAAATTAATTCATTCAATTCAAATGTTTCTCCTTTTGGGCAAAATAAACTCCATTTTCTTCATTTTCGTTGGTTCACCTTTTTAACTTCAACCTGCTGTCTTTGTTAAGACTGGTTAATCATTTTCATTTTTTGCCTTTATTTTTCTAGCCTTTCATTTGTCTTTTCAAAAAGGTTTTTTCCGTTCACACTTACATTAAAGCCACTTACTCACTTAAATCCAAAAAAAAATTGTTGGTGAAAGAGTTTTACTACTATGACAAAAGCAATTTTTTGTTAAAATGCCAGAGTAGTGCAATCTAGGGAATTAGAGGAATTCAGAAAAGATAATATGATAATTTAACATGTTGTCTTTTTATCGGTTTTCCGCTAACCTTTTCGTCGTTTTATCAGTTTTCCTTATGATGCGTTTGATTGCACTACTATGACAAAAGCAGTTGTATAAAGAAAGCTTTTATGGTGCATTTGATTTATCATTTTTAGTTTTAGCTTTTCACTCATACAAACGTAGAAACGTCGCATATATATTCCACTAACCTTTTCGTTGTTTTATCAAATTTCTTTACAACATCTTCATCGTCCCTCCACTTTTCTCGTTTTTTGAATTAATGTCTAAAACACAAAATATAAACTATACGAAACTTCACCTTAGTGTTAAAACTATTTAGCTTTACCTTTTAGTATTAGTGGTCGATCGGTCTGAAAGTAAAGATGTAAGTATGATCTTTTCTGACTGCTTTTGATCAAATCATTGATTTATTTTGTATGCGAACTCTAAATATGCAAGTTGTACGGGTTCTAATAATTTCATTAAATTGATTGTTGTTGTATAAAGGATACTGTAATTTTTTGGAGAAAATGGGCAAGAAACTTTTGTGTTGGTTGAATCAAAATAATGTAAATGGAGTTTAATTTTTGAATTTGAAAATTTGGGATCTGGTCTAAATAATTTATATACCAAAATATGTATATGTCGTTGTGGTTTTCATAATCATTCTAGCCTTTTTTCCACTATCACTGTCTTTTTGGTTCAAAATATACTTGATTGATTTGTATTATGTTTGAAACATTTTGTGTAACGGTTATTAAATGATGGTATCTATTTTTTATTGATTATATGCAACTGATATAAAATATGTCTGTTAGTTTATAATACTGAAGTGGAACGTGAATGAAATGGGAGTGCTAGGATTTTTTAAGATATTAAAGTAGATGTCATAGAAGGAAGCGATATTAATATTTCATATAGTAAGGACAAAGAAATAAATCACGACAACGAAATAAAAGTTGATTAAACCAAATATTTTACAATCAAAGAAGTAATTATGTATAATTTTTTTAATAAATAATATATAGGAAAGAAGGTAATATTATCAGATTCTCACTTTGTATGTAGGTTTTTCCAGCTTGAATTTTGAATTTCACCAACAAAAATGCTATTATGACAAAATAAGTTCCATTTTCTGCCAACAAAATATGAATAAAAAAATCGTAACGGACACAATGACGCAATCCCCGTTGCCAAATTCCTACAAATTTTCAACTTATTCATTAATTAATTCATTTTTACTTAATTATTGTTTATTAAAATTTGGGTTGTTATAGTGATGATGTCATTATAACTAGCATTCCTTTCCAGTGAGTTGAGAGATCAACGGGGTTGGTTGAGAGTGTTTTTTCATTTTAGAGCAAGTCCATGGAATTCTTTTTCGATCTTATTTTACAAGATTGTACCCTTCGCTCTCAGTTGCATTTTTATTCTCATTTTTAGGAAGGAGTCAACTTTATCACTGTCTTTTGTAAGCTAAAATCGGAGTTGGCAACATTAGGAAAGGGTTTATGCTCCATTCATCGTAGTCATAAGTGCTCATTAGCTTCCTTTTGTATTCTACAATGAATAGTGACTTCAATCTTTACACTTGTTGTTCATAGTCTTGAGTGTCTTTCATGCCTTGATGTCGGAAAGTTGATTTAATAATCTTTGGTTCAAATGACCCTTATTCTGACCTAACCGCATCCTTGGGAAGATTAGTTTGAATTGGAAGTAAGATGGTGTTTACATGATGGGATAAGTCATTTAAACCTTACTTATGCAAACAAAAGTAGTTCAACTAAGTCGGACGTTCGGGCCCACCTTTAGAGTAAAAAATTATTAATGAATTTCTCCGTTAATAGCCAGAATAAGAAATGCAAAGCCAAATTGTTAAGATCTTATGTTAGCTCAAAGTATATGCTTTAGGCTTATATAAAGCCAAAGCTCTAATTCGAGTGCAAGTAGTCAAGCTCAAAATTTGAGTCGAAGCCCCTCTTGGAGGCTAAGAGTCGATATACCCAATTGTAAACCATCTCAAATTAAAATGAAATAGTTCAAGCCAAGCTTGGTCGAAACAGACTAGTTCTATGTGAAGACAAACCAATTCGAGCGGAGTCATATATATTGTCAATTATGTATGAAATATGCAAGGACGCTTCAATTTTTCATCATTGTTCTAAAAATACTGTAACGCCCCACCTCTAAACTCGTGTTAGCCAAGGCCATTACAAGCAACGGTGTCAACTAACCTAGAGAATAAGGTTGCTGATGAGCGACCATCTGTATATTAGCTTTGAACGAGTGTTAAATATGTCGGATAATGTGGTCTAACTTCTTCAATCTCATGAGGAAATCCGACACATCTAAATCAAGTCCAAATCTACTACACAGGTGCTTATATTGGGCTTCTAGCAACCTCGTCTTCGGACGAAATACTACAAGTGGTGTGATGGTCACCTCGTCTTCAGACGAAATACTACAAGTGGTGTGATAGTCACCTTGTCTTCGGACGGAATACTACGAGTGGTGTGATAGTCACCTCGTCTTCGGACGGAATACTACGAGTGGTGCGATAGTCACCTCGTCTTCGGACGGAATACTACGAGTGGTGTGATAGTCACCTCGTCTTCGGACAGAATACTACGAGTGGTGCGAGAGTGGTGTGATAGTCACCTCGTCTTCGGACAGAACACTACGAGTGGTGCGATAGTCACCTTGTCTTCGGACAAAATACTACGATTATTGTGATAGTCACCTCAACGTCAGAGGAATGGTAATCTCACTCTCTACCTTCTCTAGCTTATCTCCACTTTTATTTTTTGAGAATTCCTAAGCATAACATTTAGGGCTTTTGATTGCATGTGCATTTTCATTGAGGATTCTTGTGTTTTGATCGTAGAGAGGTCATTCTAGCTTGCTGTAGGATCGATTCCTAGCTTCCTACAACCAAAGGTGAGTTCCTATGAACTCACATCTATGCCTCAAGCATTCATGCTTGTAAAAATGGTGCCCTTGGCACGCATATGTTGTGTGTGCGTTCCATGCTTTGGGTTGTATGTGTGTGTATGTGCATTCATGAGTTTGAATTTGGTTATATGAATTCGATTTTTTTTACATCCTTGTGGAAAATTGGGTTGATGTGTTCTTGGGTATTCACAATTTTGTATACAAGTTATCAAGGTTATGTGTGCTATTATCACCTTTGTGTTGTGTATGCATTGTGTGTATTGTTTTGTTTTAATGAATTTGTGCATTTTGGCATTTTAAAAGCAAATCCTTTGCATTCCCGTGAATATGTGTTTATGCATGTCATTTTTATGCTTTAAAGAGCATATGCGAGCTTTCTAAACATTTAGAATCAACAAGCAAGGTCCGGGCTTGGTTGGAATTGATTGAGAAATCTTACACAAGGCAAAAACATTAATTCTACAGCTCAGACATCTGACCATGTAGGTCAGACGTCTAACCAACCTCTTGGCAAAAACATTAATTCATTGTGTGGATTCGTTGATGCGGATTGGGCAGGTGATGTGAATGATAGGCGTTCAACTACTGGTTATTGCTTTAATGCAGGCTCAGCTGCCATATCATGGTGCAATAAAAAGCAAAGAACTGTTGCTCTTTCTAGTACTGAATCTGAATATGTGGCTGCAACTATGGCCACCCAAGAGTGCGTCTGGATCAAGTGGTTACTTCAGGAGATCACTGACTTTAAGGATTATCCAGGTACTATTTACTGTGATAATCAAAGTGCAGTAAAACTTGCAGAAAATCCTATTTTTCATGCTCGATCAAAACATATTGAAATACATCATCATTTTGTTCGAGAGAAAGTGTTAAATGAAGATATTAAACTGCTGCACATCAGAACTTCAGATCAAGTTGCGGATGTATTTACTAAAGCATTGCCAAGGCCAAAGTTTGAGTTGTTTCGAAAAGCTCTTGGTCTCACTGATAGGAAATCTGCACTAAGGGGGAGTGTTGAAACTTAGTGCAGTTTTACACGTAATGCAGTTTTTGACCTATTCTTCTGGAAAGCTGGGTCTACAGATTTTTTTATGCTTAGTTTTAGGATCTTTTTATATTTGAATAAGTTTATAGCATGCTGCTATAAATTGATGCACCTCATCTTGTTTATATTCTAGTACTTCAAGTTTCATTTTAGTTTTTGCCTGTGTATTTTCAATTCTTTAGTTGAGAAATAAAGCAGTTTTGTTTTCCTACATTTGTTTACACCCTGTAAAAATACATTCGCAGCTTCAACATCAAAAATGAACTAGCAATAGTGTAACATGTTCACAACTTTACCCAAATAGCCTGTTTACCAACTGAGCCAGAGCATACTTTCAACAGGCCTATCTTGAGCCAAGTTGCAAAAATAGCCCTTCATATACTTGAATTCTTCTAACTCATTAAATCACAACTCCCTAACTTTTTGGTACCTTTGTCGATGAACGATTCAAAACGAGTTTCCAAACCTACATAAACAAAACGATTCAAAACGCTTTAGGTTCAAATTGCATAAGCTCGGATATCAAAATCAAATTCAATATGATAAACAATTACTACAGATAGAAGAAACGATGTTTTTATATACTTAAATATCATTGAAGCCTACATAAACATGAAGTTTAGCATGTGAATATACAGGCATAAAATATTGATACTTAAAATTCATGATTTAAATCCAAATTCAATCTATGTTTTACAATTTATGATGTAAACCTCGTTTTGTAAAGCTTGATGATGAACTAGAGCACATCTGTTGGTGCGCCAAAAAAAAATATGCTAATGTGCGTGCATATTAACGAACATACCAGCCTAAAAAAACAATGTAACAACTCGTGTTAAAATCAAATGCGAAACAGTTAGGCAAAATACTAAAACATATAAATTTAAGAAAGTAAGCCAATCTATTTAGAGCAATGAAAAGGAAGGAAATACACCGTTGATAGAACATACAAAGTTTCAACAATAAAACACAGCAAGGTCTGGAATCAACTTACAAAATCAAGTACACTTTTATGTTGTGATCGCCTCTTTCAGTGATTCAAGATCGTTTTCTTCACCAAAATCGGAAGTATGTAATCGGAAAGTAAAACGAAAGAGATTAGGGTTTTGGAGAGTTGGGGATAATATTAAAAAAAGTGCAGGAAAAAAAAGGGAAAGTAGCGGTATCAGTCCATTTAGTCCCATATCGCAGAAACTAGAATTGTCAAGAGGACGCACTAGTACAAATCAATCGGTAAGCAGAAGGTTTAAGGCATGATCCTTCAGGCAGCAAACGGGATATGATGAGTGGTAACAGCTCACGAATATTTTGCGAGAGGGGTGTCCGCCTATGCCTGTTACGACAATAGGCCACCCTAATTCTTTACCGATCTGATCCCCAAATTAATTCATTCAATTCAAATGTTTCTCCTTCTGGGCAAATTAAGCTCCATTTTCTTCATTTTCGTTGGTTCACCTTTTTTACTATCATTTCCATTTTTTGTCTTTATTTTCCTAGCCTTTAACGTGTTTTTTCAGAGAGGTTTTGTAACAACCCGTATTTCTGATAACCTGTTATATCGTAAATCGAGGCAGAATTTAATTTATAAATCTGAATCAAGGGAAACGGGCTATGTCATTGCGTTCGTCTCGGAAAAATACACGAAATAGAGTCCGAGTTTTCGAAAATCGGAGTCCGTATGACCAGATTAAGACCCAACGAAGTTTTCTGAAAATTCAAAGTTCAAAACAGATTTAAAATTCAGGTTCAAATTTCGAAATTGGGGCCATTGGGCGCAGGTGGGAAAAATTCCCGCCTAGCTACCCCAGTCGACAGGCCTGTCGACTGGGCAGTCGACTTGGCTAGGACCAAGTCGACAGCCCTGTCGACTTGGGTGTCGACAGGGGGTGCTCGGCCAGTTTGGCCTGATGCACCATTTTTGGGTTTGGCTGTGTTTTGGGGCTGTTTTCTGGAAGCTTCCGAGATCTGATGGTCCTAATCTAACCTAGGGTTAATCTAAGGGTCTAAAACACATCCTAATCCTATAAATAAGCCCCTAACCTAACCCTAAATCATCATTATTCATTCAAGTAACTAAACTATGGCAAAATCATTTCACTTATGGCCTCCACTCTCTTCATAAAATTCCTAAATAGATTTCTATGAGAGATTTTCCATGCATACAAGTGTTTTAAAGCTTGTATGAGCATCATTAGCTTGCATTCAAGTCAAGTTTCTATATTTGCATCATAAAGCAAGGGTTTTGATCATTTTGGCTCAAGGGATTTTCTATTAGAACTTGCATTTTGGGTCTATTTGATTGCATAAGGGCTTTGTCATATTTTTGTGTCTTCATAAGCATTGTAAGCCCTATTCTACTTTCATACTTAAACTCTAAAGTTAAATGTATGATATGCAAGTTTGTCATGATATGCAAGTTTACTATGTCGTGTTATGCAAGTTTGATATGTTATGATATGCAAGTTTATGATGTTATGTTATGCAAGTATGCCATGTTATGATATGCAAGTTTACCATGTTATGCTATGCAAGTTTGCCATGTTGTGATATGCAAGTTTATCATGTTATGTTATGCAAGTTTGATATGCAAGTTTGTCATATGATATGCAAGTTATGTTAGGCAAGTTTGGGTTGATCACTTTGCTCATGTTATCATGTTATGCAAGCTTATCTTGGGTTTACGAGCTTAAAGCTTCAAGCTTTATGCTAAAGGTTGCATTTTGGCAATATGTAAGTTATCATATCTCTTATGATAACTTGCATGTGAGGCTAAATGCGAACTTATGGCCATTTCTACATGTCATTTATCACCATGTATCACCAATATGCTAAGTTTGGTTTTATGCATGCTTTTGAGGCCTAAAAATGTAATATGCAAGTATATGAACATATGTACATTTCATATGCCACCATGATTAAACTTGTGGCTTCAACACCTTTATGTCATGATTATGCCAAGTTCCCTCTTTCTATCCTTTATGCGCTATTGCGATATGTAAGTGATGGGATTGCGTTTGGGGTTGGGTAAACTAAAAGGGCATAAAAACATAAGATTGGGAATTTACCTATTAAGTTAGGTCTACCCATTGGGAATTTACCTATTAAGTTAGGTCTACCCAAATTCTTGAAAAAAAACGTGTAATATGTTTTGGAAACATAATGGACATGACACTTAGAAAATATAAGTGTGGCCAACTCGAGGTTGGGTTGAGTTTGTAGCATAAATCTACCCGGAACCAACCGGCTTAACTAGTGGCTACAAACAATAGGACCCAATGTGAGAAGTTGGTCAAGTTGTGCTTGAACCCGAGGTTAGACTAGGTTGTGGTGTAAAGCTACCCGGACCCGCCCGGCTTAACTAGTAACCACAACGAGGTCTAATGTGAGAGATTAAGGTGCATTAAATTAATTAATGCTACATGATAAGGTTAAGTAAATTTGATTTATGACACTTAACCAATTTGACATGAATGGGTAGGTTAAGTGAAACCGGGCTTGATTTCTTAGTGACACTTAACCGTAAAATACGACTAGTGGTTAGGGTTAAGTTAACCTACACTTGACCAATCTGAACTCGGTAATTTAACGGGGTTAAGTTGAACTATACTTAACCAATCCAACTCAGTAATTTGATAAGGCTGAGAACCGATTTGATACCTGGTCTGGATAAACTAACTTGATTGATAAATTAAACGAACCTGTTTTGCGGATCTGTAGGACCCACACCAAGTTAGGCAAATTTGTAAATCTGTTATCTGATCCGTTAGTCTGAAAACTGATCGTCTGAACTTTGTATGTCTGAACTCTGTTAATAAGTTAATCTGAATCTGATAGTCTGGGGACACAAGGGGGAATACTTGTGTCATTTGTGTTTGGGACCCATATTAGTCAGTAACCCTTTCTGGTATCAAAACTTTGACCCAACTGTAGGTAGGGTCCAGGCACGCTTACTGAACTAATTATAAGTGGTTCATTCTGATAATGGCGATGGGTGTTGATGGTGCGTTCCAACCGGGTCATGTGCGTGCATGGATCCCGGCCTGCCTCTGAGGATGTAAGACGCCGTGACATCTGTAAATATGCCTGTGCCAATTGGTTTCCACTTTAGGGAGTGATACACCCTATCGTGGGGCCGACACAGGGTATTTATGTATTAGGGAGCCGATCGCTTGGGTAGGATTTAGGGTACACTTAGCTCTGTCTGATTCTGTTGGTACCGTCTGTTTTGTTGGGTGGTAACACCCGTCTGTTTCTGTGTGGTACCGTCTGTTAGGGTGGTAAAGGCCCATTATTGTTAGCATTCCGTTTCTGTACTTTATCTGTTAGGGTGGTAAAAGCCCATTTTTCCCAAACTCTATCTCTGTGTGGACCATTCTGTTCTGTCCTGTTTCGATGAAAACATTGGGGTAACACCTAATCCTGTTATACTAGAATTGGTACCAAGAAGTTGGACCTTGATTTAAGTCAAACACCTGATATTGGGCCAAGTTTAGGCCAAGGGATAAATTCTTGTTTATACATGACAAGTTAGAATGCTGGTACACCTGTGGTGAGAAACTTCACCTTGATTATGCGATGACTCCTTTGAACTATCTGTTAGATATTCACCATGATAGTATGTTGTTATCCTTATGTTCATCCCTGCTTCTCATGCCAGTTAACTTTATCAGTTTACATTGATTGTAGTAGGGCTTACTCAGTCTTTTTGACTGACATGTTTTTCTTCCGCCTCTTTTCTTCCGTTCCCCCCGCCCCCCCCAGGTTCTCAGGGTGGGAATATTGGAGCTTAGCTTGGATTTCTGATCGCTTGCTTGTGGGATTTTAGCTCATGTACGGTCTTGACATGAAGCTAGCTATGGTTATCACTTATTTTGGGGATAGTACTTATGTATTTCAGTTTTTCAGTAATGTTATTTTTATCTAGACTTGTGTATTTGGAAAGTTGACATTATGTTGTACCAGACTTGTTTTGAAATAGTTTGAAATCTTCCGCTGTTTTACTTATCTTATTTACTCTGTTTACATATATACATATGTTCTTGTTCTGCCTTGATATATCATTATGCATGTTTACCTGATTCAAACGCCCCTCCAAAGTCAGAGTGCTTGCAAGAGTCACCCTGGCGGAGGTGGGGTGTTTCATTTGGTATCAGAGCATATGGTTTACGAGAAGGAACAAAAGCTTTTGAAAAACTATTTTCAAACCAAGTATAAAGTATTTTCCAAAGAAAAGTCTAGTTTATCTTAAAGGCTATTCCCCAAAAAGCCATTAGCAAAATTCCTTCGTTTTTCTCCATTCTGAATCTGTCTTTTTCTTCGTTTTCAGTATGGCCGATAACTTTGTTATCCCAGAGGGAGTGCAAGTTCCTGTTTGGTATAGGAGACTTATGGAGGCTAGGGCGACCGAAGCCGGCCCCGCAAATGTTACTCCTCCTCCGGTGGTTAATGCTCCTCCTCCTCCTGTCGCTGAGGTTCCTCCTCCTCCTCCCCCTCAGCATCCTCTAGTAGAGTTCACGAAGATTTGCAAGGACTTCAAAGCAATGGGTGGCAAGAACTTTCTAGGTACCGAGACTTTTGTAGAGGCCCGGAATTGGTTGAAAGAGACCGAGGATTTATTCGCTATCTTTGGATTAGATGATCAGAGAAAGATCTTGTTGGCGGTTTGGCTTATGAGGGATGAAGCCGCTTATTGGTGGGAAGTCACCAATGGTACTAGACCCGTTGAGACTTGGGCCGATTTCAGGACAAGATTCGGGCTTAAGTTTCTGTCTTTTGCTGAAGAGAATTTGAAAATGGAGAGGTTTATTGGTTTGAAGCAAGGAGACATGTCTGTCAAAGAATATGTGAACAAGTTCAATCAGTTAGCTCGTTTTGGCTTGGATATGGTGAGTACTACTCAGAAGAAGGCTCTTCGTTTTGCTAGAGGATTGAATGAGCCGTTACAGGAGTTAGCTATGTCTCATGTGCCCATGGGGGCCACGTTTGAGAGTTTGGTAGATATGGCCCTACTCAATGAAGAGAACAAGAGTGCAAAGAAGGAGGTCAAGGTGAATGAGTCTCAAAACAAGAAAACGGGGCCCAAAAAGGAAATGCAAAAGAAGGAGCAGAAGTTTGAGGATAAGAAGGAAAAGAAGGGCTTTACTTGTGGAAGCTCAACTCATCTAAACAAGGATTGCAGAAAGAGGAAGGGCACTTGCTTTAACTGTGGAGAGATGGGACACTTCACTAGGGACTGCCCGAAGAAGAAAGGGACTACATCGGAAGGAACAGTGAATACTCGCATGGCGAGTGAATAGATTAGGGCTAGAATAATTTGTCTGTAGGATGTTTAACTTTCCTTGTCTGATTTTCAGTTTGAAACTCTTTTTCTGGTATTTTGATTCTGTAATAGAAACTCGGTACTTTAATGCTAGTCTTGCTTCTGATCTGGTAATAGTCTCAAACTCCCTGAGAGTTATAACTCATTTGTTTGTGATAAATTGGGGTTTGAGAGTATCTGTGTTGGGCATGAGGGTGACTATGACGAATACATTCTGGGTTTCTACCATGCTTAGTTTCCTAAGAATCATTTGGGGAAATCTGATCTGTACTAGTAGTCTGTAAGTATATGTACCAAGTTTTTGTTTTATCTGTACTCGCTTCCATCACTCGACTGTATCTTGTTGAGATAGGAATCCTATGGATGTAAACATGTGTTTGAGACATGTTATGTTTGATGGTTGCAAGTGGATGCAAGTGGTTGCTAGTGGTTGCTCGTGGATGCATAAACACACAGTAGGCACTAGATCGGCTTGAAATACACTCTCATATTGCATATGGACGTGTGTACATTTTCAATTCTTATGGTTGCAAGATGGTTAATTCGGCACATGGATGTTGCATATGGATGAATGTTTGTGCACACATATAGTACTATATGATTAGGACTATTTGCATACATAATGGATTCATTTCACTAACATACTTTGCATTGAGGAACTTTGCATTAGATAAGAACATATACACACACCTTTTGCATATGTTCATACCGCATTAGAATCTTTAAGGACAATGATTGCTCGTGAATGATGATTTGAGTAGGTGGATGATGGATGGTAGGATGCGTTCTTCCTAACTTGAAGATTTCGAGGACGAAATCCTTTAAGGAGGGGAGAATGTAACAACCCGTATTTCTGATAACCTGTTATATCGTAAATCGAGGCAGAATTTAATTTATAAATCTGAATCAAGGGAAACGGGCTATGTCATTGCGTTCGTCTCGGAAAAATACGCGAAATAGAGTCCGAGTTTTCGAAAATCGGAGTCCGTATGACCCGATTAAGGCCCAACGAAGTTTTCTGAAAATTCAAAGTTCAAAACAGATTTAAAATTCAGGTTCAAATTTCGAAATTGGAGCCATTGGGCGCAGGTGGGAAAAATTCCCGCCTAGCTACCCCAGTCGACAGGCCTGTCGACTGGGCAGTCGACTTGGCTAGGACCAAGTCGACAGCCCTGTCGACTTGGGTGTCGACAGGGGGTGCTCGGCCAGTTTGGCCTGATGCACCATTTTTGGGTTTGGCTGTGTTTTGGGGCTGTTTTCTAGAAGCTTCCGAGATCTGATGGTCCTAATCTAACCTAGGGTTAATCTAAGGGTCTAAAACACATCCTAATCCTATAAATAAGCCCCTAACCTAACCATAAATCATCATTATTCATTCAAGTAACTAAACTATGGCAAAATCATTTCTCTTATGGCCTCCACTCTCTTCATAAAATTCCTAAATAGATTTCTATGAGAGATTTTCCATGCATACAAGTTTTTTCAAGCTTGTATGAGCATCATTAGCTTGCATTCAAGTCAAGTTTCTATATTTGCATCATAAAGCAAGGGTTTTGATCATTTTGGCTCAAGGGATTTTCTATTAGAACTTGCATTTTGGGTCTATTTGATTGCATAAGGGCTTTGTCATATTTTTGTGTCTTCATAAGCATTGTAAGCCCTATTCTACTTTCATACTTAAACTCTAAAGTTAAATGTATGATATGCAAGTTTGTCATGATATGCAAGTTTACTATGTCGTGTTATGCAAGTTTGATATGTTATGATATGCAAGTTTATGATGTTATGTTATGCAAGTATGCCATGTTATGATATGCAAGTTTACCATGTTATGCTATGCAAGTTTGCCATGTTGTGATATGCAAGTTTATCATGTTATGTTATGCAAGTTTGATATGCAAGTTTGTCATATGATATGCAAGTTATGTTAGGCAAGTTTGGGTTGATCACTTTGCTCATGTTATCATGTTATGCAAGCTTATCTTGGGTTTATGAGCTTAAAGCTTCAAGCTTTATGCTAAAGGTTGCATTTTGGCAACATGTAAGTTATCATATCTCTTATGATAACTTGCATGTGATGCTAAATGCGAACTTATGGCCATTTCTACATGTCATTTATCACCATGTATCACCAATATGCTAAGTTTGGTTTTATGCATGCTTTTGAGGCCTAAAAATATAATATGCAAGTATATGAACATATGTACATTTCATATGCCACCATGATTAAACTTGTGGCTTCTACACCTTTATGTCATGATTATGCAAAGTTCCCTCTTTCTATCCTTTATGCGCTATTGCGATATGTAAGTGATGGGATTGCGTTTGGGGTTGGGTAAACTAAAAGGGCATAAAAACATAAGATTGGGAATTTACCTATTAAGTTAGGTCTACCCAAATTCTTGAAAAAAAACGTGTAATATGTTTTGGAAACATAATGGGCATGACACTTAGAAAATATAAGTGTGGCCAACTCGAGGTTGGGTTGAGTTTGTAGCATAAATCTACCCGGAACCAACCGGCTTAACTAGTGGCTACAAACAATAGGACCCAATGTGAGAAGTTGGTCAAGTTGTGCTTGAACCCGAGGTTAGACTAGGTTGTGGTGTAAAGCTACCCGGACCCGCCCGGCTTAACTAGTAACCACAACGAGGTCTAATGTGAGAGGTTAAGGTGCATTAAATTAATTAATGCTACATGATAAGGTTAAGTAAATTTGATTTATGACACTTAACCAATTTGACATGAATGGGTAGGTTAAGTGAAACCGGGCTTGATTTCTTAATGACACTTAACCGTAAAATACGACTAGTGGTTAGGGTTAAGTTAACCTACACTTAACAAATCTGAACTCGGTAATTTAACGGGGTTAAGTTGAACTATACTTAACCAATCCAACTCAGTAATTTGATAAGGCTGAGAACCGATTTGATACCTGGTCTGGATAAACTAACTTGATTGATAAATTAAACGAACCTGTTTTGCGGATCTGTAGGACCCACACCAAGTTAGGCAAATTTGTAAATCTGTTATCTGATCCGTTAGTCTGAAAACTGATCATCTGAACTTTGTATGTCTGAACTCTGTTAATAAGTTAATCTGAATCTGATAGTCTAGGGACACAAGGGGGAATACTTGTGTCATTTGTGTTTGGGACCCATATTAGTCAGTAACCCTTTCTGGTATCAAAACTTTGACCCAACTGTAGGTAGGGTCCGGGCACGCTTACTGAACTAATTATAAGTGGTTCATTCTGATAATGGCGATGGGTGTTGATGGTGCGTTCCAACCGAGTCATGTGCGTGCATGGATCCCGGCCTGCCTCTGAGGATGTAAGACGCCGTGACATCTGTAAATATGTCTGTGCCAATTGGTTTCCACTTTAGGGAGTGATACACCCTATCGTGGGGCCAACACAGGGTATTTATGTATTAGGGAGCCGATCGCTTGGGTAGGATTTAGGGTACACTTAGCTCTATCTGATTCTGTTGGTACCGTCTGTTTTGTTGGGTGGTAACACCCGTATGTTTCTGCGTGGTACCGTCTGTTAGGGTGGTAAAGGCCCATTATTGTTAGCATTCCGTTTCTGTACTTTATCTGTTAGGGTGGTAAAAGCCCATTTTTCCCAAACTCTATCTCTGTGTGGACCATTCTGTTCTGTCCTGTTTCGATGATAACATTGGAGTAACACCTAATCCTGTTATACTAGAATTGGTACCAAGAAGTTGGACCTTGATTTAAGTCAAACACCTGATATTGGGCCAAGTTTAGGCCAAGGGATAAATTCTTGTTTATACATGACATGTTAGAATGCTGGTACACCTGTGGTGAGAAACTTCACCTTGATTATGCGATGACTCCTTTGAACTATCTGTTAGATATTCACCATGATAGTATGTTGTTATCCTTATGTTCATCCCTGCTTCTCATGCCAGTTAACTTTATCAGTTTACATTGATTGTAGTAGGGCTTACTCAGTCTTTTTGACTGACCTGTTTTTCTTCCGCCTCTTTTCTTCCGTTCCCCCCCCCCCCAGGTTCTCAGGGTGGGAATATTGGAGCTTAGCTTGGATTTTTGATCGCTTGCTTGTGGGATTTTAACTCATGTACGGTCTTGACATGAAGCTAGCTATGGTTATCACTTATTTTGGGGATAGTACTTATGTATTTCAGTTTTTCAGTAATGTTATTTTTATCTAGACTTGTGTATTTGGAAAGTTGACATTATGTTGTACCAGACTTGTTTTGAAATAGTTTGAAATCTTCCACTGTTTTACTTATCTTATTTACTCTGTTTACATATATACATATGTTCTTGTTCTTCCTTGATATATCATTATGCATGTTTACCTGATTCAAACGCCCCTCCAAAGTCAGAGTGCTTGCAAGAGTCACCCTGGCGGAGGTGGGGTGTTACAGGTTTTGTCCGTTCACACTTATATTAAAGCCACTTAAATCCAAAAAAAGATTATTGGTGAAAGAGTTTTACTACTATGACAAAAGCAATTTTTGGTTAAAATGCCAGAGTAGTGCAATCTAGGGAATTAGAGGAATTCAGAAAAGATAATATGATAATTTAATATGTGGTCTTTTTATCGGTTTTCCGCAAACCTTTTCTTCGTTTTATCAGTTTTCCTTATGACATCTCTATCGTCCCTCCACTTTTCTCATTTTTTAAATTAATGTCTAAAACACAAAATATAAATTATACGAAACTTCACCATAGCATTAAAACTATTTAGTTTTACCATTTAGTATTAGTGGTCGATCGGTCTGAAAGTAAAGATGTAAGTAAGATCTTTTTTGACTGCTTTTGATCAAATCATTGATTTATTTTATATGCGAACTCTAAATATGCAAGTTGTACGGGTTCTAATAATTTCATTAAACTGATTATTGTTGTATAAAGGATGCTGTATTTTTTTTGGAGATAATGGGCAAGAAAAGTTTGCATTGGTTGAATCAAAATAATGTAAATGGAGTTTAATTTTTGAATTTGAAAATTTGGATTTTGGCCTAAATAATTTTATATACCAAAAGTATGTTTATGTCGTTGTGGTTTTCATAATCATTCTAGTCTTTTTTCCACTCACTTTCTTTTTGGTTCAAAATATACTTGATTGATTTGTATTATGTTTGAAACATTTTGTGTAACGGTTACTAGATGATGGTATCTATTTTTTATTGATTATATGCAACTAATATAAAATATGTCTATTTGTTTATAATATTGAAGTGGAACGTGAATGAAATGGGATTGTTAGGAATTTTTAAGATATTAAAGTAGATGTCATAGAAGGAAGCGATATTAATATTTCATATAGTAACGACAAAGAAATAAATCACGACAACGAAATAAAAGTTGATTAAACCAAATATTTTACATTGAAAGAAGTAATTATGTATAATTTTTTTAACAAATAATATATAGGAAAGAGGGTAATATTATCAGATTCTCACTTTGTATGTAGGTTTTTCCAGCTTGAATTCTGAATTTCACCAACAAAAATGCTATTATGACAAAATAAGTTCCATTTTCTGCCAACGAAATATGAATGATCAGAAAATCGTAACGGACACAATGACGCAATTCTCGTTGCCAAATTCCTACAAATTTTCAACTTATTCATTAATTAATTAATTTTTACTTAATTATTGTTTATTAAAATTTGGGTTGTTATACTGATGATGTCATTATAACTAGCATTCCTTTCCAGTGAGTTGAGAGATCAACGGGGTTGGTTGAGAGTGTTTTTTCATTTTAGAGAAAGTCCATGGAATTCTTTTTCGATCTTATTTTACAAGATTGTACCCTTCACTCTCAGTTGCATTTCTATTCTCATTTTTAGGAAGGAGTCAACTTTATCACATTGTCTTTTATGAGCTAAAATCAGAGTTGGCCACATTAGGAAAGGGTTGATGCTCCATTCATCAGAGTCATAAGTGCTCATTAGCTTCCTTTTGTATTCTATAATGAACAGTGCCTTCAATCTTTACACCTGTTGTTCATAGTCTTGAGTGTCTTTCGTGTCTTGATATCGGAAAGTTGATTCAATAAAATTTGATTCAAACGACTCTTATTCAGACCCAACCGCATCCTTGGGAAGATTAGTTGGAATTGGAAGTAATATGGTGTATACATGATGGGATAAGTCATTTAAACCTTACTTTTGCAAACAGAAGTAGTTCAACAAAGTCGGACGTTCGGGCCCACCTTTAGAGTCAAAAAATGTTAATGAATTTATTCTTTAATAGTTCGAACAAGCAATGCAAAGCCAAATTGTTAAGATCTTATATTAGCTCAAAGTATATGCTTTATGCTTATATAAAGCCAAATCTCTAATTCGAGTGCAAGTTGTCAGGCTCAAAGTTTGGGTCGAAGCCCCTCTTGGAGAGAGACGAAGCAATCTTTCGAAGCGACACATTTGGAATAAGTATGAGTAGGACTGCCTCAACACTAGTAAGCGAAATGATTTCGAGATTTATAAATACGATAAACTTTGCCAATAAGAGTAGAACGACGCCACCTCTTTCAAACCATGAAAGAGATATGCTTTCGATTTGACTTCAACTATCTTTGTCTTAGAGAGACAAAATCACTTTTGTGAATTAATTAGACGTGACACCATCCTTTTGGCGAACACGAGGCGAGGCGGCTTTCACATCAGTTTGAAGGCCCCACCTCTTCTTAGAAGGTGATACAATTTGCTGCTTAATGGTTTTGTTGTTGAAATGCGTTCAATTGCTTGCTGTAAATTAACAGGTAATTTTGATTTTGTACATTTTCATATTGTTGTTATCATACGTCCCTATGCTATGAAAGATTATCACACTAAATTGCCTTGAATTTTTTTCTTTTTCTTTTTTTGTTCGCTCCCCTCTACTCTTATGTCGTACTTCATGTTGGAAATGAATGAGCAAGAGGAATTTTGGAAGAAGAGGGGAAAGCAATCTAAGTCCAACATTATGAAATATGAGTACCTACTTCTCTATAAGCTTATATAAATAAAGGAGAAGAGGGCTTTTTAATGGTGTGGCAAAGCCAAGACACAATATTATATGGGCCTAGTACCTGGGGGCTTTTGGAGTCCATGACATAATATTATATTGATGTCAACTTGGGCTTAGTGCCTTGGGACTCTTGGAGTCTATTGCATAATATTATATTGATGTCAACTTGGCTTAGTGCTTTGGGACTCTTGGGGTTCATGGCACAATATTATAGTAGTGTCAAAGATTGGGCTTTATGCCTTGCGATTCTTGGGGTCTCATGGATAAATAGGCCGATGCTTGCAGCTTGGGTCTGTTGCATTGAAACGAGTTACTTGATCACTTTCGATCTGTCATGTCCATTCAACTGAATGGATACAACCATTTCAATTTTAAATGCGAACGCACATTCATGCATCGCTTGGTTAAAGGGTCGCAACTTTTCCAAAGGTCATTAATGTTCAAATAGGCATTTCCCCCAGCCTATAAATACATGGCCCAAAACGAGATAGAATACACATTAGTTATTCTTCTCAATTTGCTACCTCTTCTTCAAAGTAATCCTCTGTTCAAGTTTCTATAATCTACATCAGTTCGTCGGAGCTTCGTTTGTTGACATTGCACTACGGGTTGGTCCGTTTTATCCTGGGAAACAAATTGCTATCACATCAATCAGTGCATATGATGGCAATATTGTTTCAAGGAAACAAAATCATTTCTGGACTTGGACATTACTGAAATATTATTTTTCTAGTCTGTTGGAGACAGTTCTGTACCGCTCCAATCTAGTGCACAATCAGTCTCGTTTACTGTCATTGCTATAATCATAGTTTAACTTGACAATTGTGACATTATTGAGTAACATTGATAGTTGTTACTGTCTATTTGTGATACAATCGTGTATTGACAAAAAGATCTAACTTTGTAATACAATCATGTTTTGACAAAACTTCTAACACTCTTGAAACAATATTGATTGTTGCAGACGACAATAAGCTATGTCGCAAAATGACAACAATAATTTTACACCGACACAGATGGTAGCCAACGCTCTGATTGCGCCAGTGGTTCCAACAATGACTCTGTCTCATGGAGAAAGGCCAGAGAAGTTCAACGTCATTAATTTTAAGCGTTGATAACATAAAAATGTTGCTTTATCTAACAACATTGGGACTTGCCAAATTTCTGACCAAATATGTTCCTAAAAGATCAAAATCAAATTTGGCTAAAATCTCAAAAAGGGCATTGCTGATATGAATTTATATGTAGTAATATCAGAATGCAGCCTGGAAAGGAACTAACTTTAAATGATGTTCTCTATATTCCAGAAATTTGTAAGACCTGATTTCAAGATCATTGCTCAGCAAACATCGATTCAAATTAATCCTTGAAGCTGAGAATGAAGTGTATGTCGAAAGAGGATATGTGTGTGAGGTTCGTTTAAGAAAAAATGTAATCACTATTGTACCACACGCAGATATGAATAAAAGTGAATCTTTTGTTTATATTGTTGACTCTTCCAATATGTGGCATTCTAGATTAGGGGATGTAAACTTTGATACATTGCACAAATTGATTAATCTAGACACCAATTATAAATGTCAAATTTGTGCAGAAGCAAAATTAACAAGAAACTCGTTTCATCAGGTTGAACGAGAAACAGAACCGCTAAATATAATACATACAGATGTATGTGATTTGATGTGTTTAAACAATACCAAGCGGAAGTTGAGAATTAACTCAACAAGAAAATCAATGCTTTAAGAATTGATAGAGGAGGAGAATATGTATTCCCTTTTGAAGAATCTTGCGCTGAACATGGTGTTATACACCAAATTATAGCACCATATTCACCTCAATCCAACGGTATAGCCGAACGAAAAATAAAACTCTTAAAGAAATGATGAATGCTTTATTCTGGCTTGCCAGATAACTTTTGGGGAGAAACTATTCTTTTGGGAAATCATATTTTAAATAAAATACCCCGAAAGAAAACATATAAATCTCCTTATGAACTTTGGAAAAACAGACCACCATCCTACAAATACTTAAAAGTTTGAGGGTGTCTTGCCAAGGTAGAGGTACCAAAACAAAAGAATGTCAAAAATAGTTGATTGTGTATTCGTTAGATATGCACAAAACAGTGCCGCATATCGATTTTTGGTGCATAAATCTGAAATTGATGATATTCATGAAAATACCATCCTTGAGTCGATAAACACTAGATTTTTCGAACATATATTCCCCTTGAAACAGGTTACTAAAAATCATACACCTAAGAGACCAAGGGAAGATGAAGTTCCTAATTCTCTTGAGGATGTTGAACAAAATAATACTCAGCAACGTAGTGCTGAGCAGCAAGTGGAAGAACCAAGAAAAACTAAAAGGTCAAGGACCTTAAAAACATTTGGATCAAACTTCTATACCTTTGTGGTAGAAGATGACCCATTGAAATACAAACAAGCTATGTCTTGCAGCGATGCCTCTTATTGAAAAGAGGCGATTAACAATAAGGTTGAATCCATTATGTCCAATCATACACGAGAATTGGTTGATTTACCTTAAGGATGAAGGACCTTAGGTAATAAATGGATATTGAAAAAGAAATTGAAACATAGTGGTTCAAAAGACAAGTGCAAAGCTCGTAGTCCAAGAATCTAGATAAAAGGAAGACCTGGACGATTTTGATACATATTCACTAGTGACATGGATAAGATAGCTTATGGCATCCATATATGACTTAAAAATATATCAAATAGATGTTAATACTGCATTCTTGAATGGTGAACTAGAGGGATAAATCTATATGAACCTGAAGGATTTTTGAGCTCATAAAATGAGAATAAAGTTTGCAAACTGGTAAAATATCTTTATGGCCTTAAGTAAGCTCCAAAACAGTGGCATTAGAAGTTTGATAAAGCTATGTTATCAAATGGATTCACAATAAATGAATCAAATAAATGTATGTATATAAAACACACATATTGTATAATAAGATTTACAAAGGATAAGCTATCCTCTAGACTCAATTTGAAAGACCTAGGACTGGTGTAACACCCCGTATTTTTATAACATGTTAAAATCATAAATCAAGGCATAATTAAATTTTAAAATAAGAATCAGGGGAAACGGATTGCGCCATTGCATTCGTCTCGAAATTCTGCTTGGAAACGTCCGAGTTTCGAAAAATGGAGTCCGTATGAGGGAGATATGACCCTCCGAAGTTTCAGGAATTTTCAAAATCGAAAACAGCTTGAAATTCGAATTCTCTCCTTATGCTGCTTCTGGAATAATTGAAATAAATAAATTAAAATAAAACATGAAGACTTTTCTTGAAGACTACGACTAGGAATTGAAAACTGGAGATTCAAATCAGGATTAGAGCTTTAAGAAAAGGATCAAAGGCTAGTTCAGCGGCTTCGGGCAAAATCCTAGCAAAATTATCACAACGCTATTTGATTATCCTTTCTCCGATCAATGTAAGTCAGTTACTTTTTAGATTTGAACGTCTAGATCTATTTGTGGCATGCAATTGAATGGACATAAGAATATGCCTAATCCTTTCGCTTGAATCAATGCTTGTATATGCCTCTGGATCTGATTCTCGATTATGACGTTGAAACTATTGTTAATAGCCTATGCCTATGACTATGAACATGAGACTATGCCTATGCCTATGACTGAACATAAGACTATGCCTATGCCTATGACTGTGAACACAAGACTATGCCTAAGACCGTGAACATAAAACTATTGCCTATGACTATGACAAGGACAATTGTGGCTAATCACCTATGACTCATGACTATGAGATTACTGCCTATGATTATAAGACTATTATCCATGACTATTGTGTTTAATCGCCCATGATTCATAACTATGAAACCATGACTATGACTATTGAGGTTAATTGCCTATGACTAGTATGGTTAGTTGCTTATGCCCATAACATTATAGTTGTAAATCATGTTGTACACCGAATTGGCATTATGTTAGACCAAATCACCTATGCCTATTCCCTAAATTGTGTTGATCTTGTATTTATGATGTAGCTTGTCTAGTTTATTCCTATTCATTGTTATGTACATCAAACTTATTGGAACAATTATCTTTGTAATTGGTTCGCTTTCGCATGCCTATTCTTTTATGTCAAATTCTCGTGCTTATCCCCTGATCCTTTTGCTAGTTTCATTTCATAAGTACTTAGAAACTTGTGAAATCATGTTATACGTATGACTACAGTGGGGGAATTTGGGCATAGCTTAATTTATATAATTTCGCATAGTAAATATGTTGATATAAATCCGAATTGGCTATAATAGTAAATATTACATGCATATTAGACTTGGGCGTATAATGGTAAATTGTTAATTGGCCGCAAACCACGTAGTTGGCATGTGAGTCTAGTTTTGGCATAAATTGTAAAATAGAATATTAAATCTGGTTCTAACATGAATTGAAAATTTGGATATTTAATCTAAGTTGGGCCAAAAATGTAAATAAGAACATTAAGTCTAGATTAGGCTTAACAACTTATTTGGAACGCCAAATATCTGGCATAGTGATTTTGGGCATAACTATTATGGCATGTTTGGGAAGGTAGGTTATAGCCTATTCTGATTAATAACTTGAAATTACATGTAATTGTCATGTTTAGCATAACCATGGTTAGTGACACTAAATTTGGTATAATCTCATAAACATGGTTTAGAGGGAAAGTGGGCCATAATAATAAATGTTGATAATGTACGATAAAAGAGTAATTATGGCATAAGTAAATTAGTAATAATTTACAAGAAGAATTTATCCTAAATGAGAAATATGTACACTGTAGAAAATACGAATATGCCTAACCCGAGGTTAGATTGAGTTACGGTATAAGACTGCCCGGAACCGCCCGACAAATCCAGCAACCGTAACAATACCTATCTAATGTGGGTGGTTAGAGCATTGAGCCTAAAAAGGACCCGAGGTTAGACTGAGTTGCGGTGTAAATCTGCCCGGAACCGACCGGCACATCCAGTGACCACAACAATATCTGTCTAATGTGAGTGGTTGGTGCTTTAAATGAATAATTTAAAGCTAAGAAACAATTAAGCTAGACAAGTGGGTGAGGTTAAGTAAAATACACTTAGCCAATTTAACATGTTTACTAGACTAGAAGGTGGAGTTAAGTAAATTTAGAACACTTAGCCATCGTGGGGTGCCGAATGAACAAGGTTAAGTTAAAACAGGGAGGGACAATACTTAACCATTAGAACATGTGAATTAAACAGATGTTAGGTTTAAGTTAACTAAGAGAACACTTAACCGCTTTAACATGTTAGCTAAACAGAAAGGGCAGGGTTAAGTAAAATGGAACACTTATCCAATACAAGGTGAAGGGGTGGGGTTAAGTAATAAGAAATACTTAACCAATATAACTCGATTTGTGGTAGGGTTAAGTCAACATGAACTACTGATAACACTTAATCAGTTTATCATGACAAATGAACGGGTTAAGATAACTTGAATTTACTAATGACACTTAACCAATCCAACTCGACGAGAAAGAGAACTAAGTAGTAAACCTTAGTAAAGAAAATGACGGTTCGGGGACTAAGCATTAAACCTTAGTTAAGGGAACTAAGTAGTAAACCTTAGTACGACACGAGAAAGAGCGAACGTCCATCTGACCTTAAAGAAGGCTCCAACAAACTGGGTTACGAAGCATGCGGCTTCAAGGGGACGTGAGGGTACTCTTGGTATCCCTCTGTGAGGCTGCATATGATCCGCCTGGGTTTACAGAGGTTAAGGTCTGCGTTAGAAGAATCAAGGGTATGCCTTTGGTTGCAATAAGGCCACCTAAAGACTAGGATGGACCAGCGTGATTCGGCGAGACCAGTAGCCCTGTGATAGCGACTCGTCGTCTATCTACCAACTTGAGTCAACCGAGATACATGAAGCGGAAAGGCGGAGAACTCCAACAGACCATATACTTGCTATCTAGTTATGGGTGCGGATGGCCATAGGTTAGTGGGGCATAGAGGGTCTGCGTATAGTTCTCATTTTTCAAGGTGTGCCTTCCATTAGTTGAGGGAGGGGTCAGGTGGGACCATAGCCACTGGAAAAACATACCTTAGCATCTGCATCGGCAGATATCTGAAAGCTCCGGACCGAGTTCCGTGTTTCTTGATTTGCCCTGCCACGGGACTCGGGTCGCACATATAGAGGACATGTGCATCTAGACAGCAATAACGATCCATGACACATACGTGGGGAAAGTCTAGGAACATATACCGCCCTAGGTATTGTGTCCTAGAGTAGGGGAGTCGTTCGATAGGTAGCATAATCCCTAGTTGGAACTAGGTCGTGTAAACCCTAAAATCCGAGAAGCATTAGATAAGTCGCGTAAATCTTAGTTAAATCTAGGAAGCACTCGATAGAAAAACCCTAGGTTAGACCTAGGTAATAAATGACAAATGTACACTTGAGACAAACAAAAATTGTGGGAATTGGGATCACGTATCTGTTTTTGTCAGTTTATACGGATTACTAGTCAGGTGGTGCAGGGATATAAAAATTAGAATAACAAAGTAGTGGCGAAGCAGAGAACGTATAGAAGTGCATCCAGTTTATCTTACCTTATCATATCTTGTGCTAAACTTATGATTCCCGTCATTATGGTGTAGTCTTGTATATAGTTAATTCATGCCATGTTGCTTTTACCTGTTCACATGCTGAAAGTTACTGCACTTACCAGACTTTATGTCTGACTCTGTTTTCTTTCGCTTTCTTGTCTTCCGTTTCCCTCCCCCCCCCCTCGGTTCGCAGGGAGGGAATATTACTACTTAGCCCAGTTTTCTTTCCAAGCTGATGGTTAGTCGAAGTTCTGCTTGGATCTCTTTTCCATTGCTATGGCTGGCTCATGCTACATTGGGGAATATAAATGTATTTTTATGCTTCTTTATTTTGTAAGACAGATATCCTGGCATTGGAAAATAATTGTTGTACAAACTATTTTATCAATAAAGTAAAGTTCTATTTTCCGCTGTTTTAAATTTTGTCTGTCTTGTAATTTATCTATATCTTTTACCTATAACTCCCCACCGAAGTTAAGGAATTCCCTTTGTAAGTGACCTTAACGGATGTGGGGTGTTACACGTGGTATCAGAGCTGAAGGTTACCAGATCATAACGGTTTTTAAAAGAAGCATTTTCAACAGAAAAGTTTTGTTTTAAATGCACATTCCCCAAAAGCCATACGCACTATCTTCTGATCCTTTGTTTGAATTCTTGTCCCCTTCTTTCTTGAATCTTAGGGGCTCCTGGATTTCTGGGAGGTAACCTCATCGCGGCACGATTCCATAGGCTTGATAAGACTACGATACCTATAGAAGGGCAAAGTAGTGCCCGACTCCCATCTATAGCCATAGTAGTTTCACCTGCAGCTAGTTTTGGAGGGTTTTCCGTGCGATGGAGGCAGCTTTTGAGAAACTTGTCAATATGATTTCACAGGGATGGTAAAGAAGAGGATGAGGGAGCTTGGCTAGGGAGCTCAACACTAGGATGAGAAATTCGTGGATATAAACTCGACTCATGAAGAAAGAAGGAATTGTAAAACCTAAGACGAGAGGAAGTATCTTTTCCATGGTATAATAGGACATATAATTAAGAACAAGGGCAAGGATGAGGGACAGGATTTTCAGAAGGGAGAGTGCATACTTCCACCATCAGAATACCTGGGAGAGAGATAGTAAAAGTCTCTGTTGGAAAGTTTAGCTTCTCGTTTTGATCAACCAATTAGTACTCTTTTGATCTTAGCGCTTCGCATTTGTTCATATCTGCTTCCATAGTTGAATCTCTGCACCTTAGTACTTGTATAGTAAAAGATCCCATTAGTGTCTCAAATCCAATTTGTGGTTCGGCCCGTTTACCTTTGGTTTGTAAGGATTTGAGAATAACTATATTAAGTGTTGACTCTAAGAGTAATGCTTATGTTTTTGGTTCCATGGGCTATGAGTTGATTCTAGGCATGGGTCAGTTGGCTAGTAACTCTGAAAGGAGGGTAGTTAAACTTTTGACTTGCCTTGGAATAACCTCGAGATTCCCTGTAAAGAATCAGTTAGGCTTAGCTAGCTAGAATCGCTTAATACATTTATCGACGATTTGCAATCCGTTAGGGTGGTCCATGAGTACGCAGATATTTTTGATTAGGTTAGGAGTTTACCCATAAGACGTGGGATAGATTTCCACATGTATCCAGTTGATAGTGAAAAACCAACTATCCGGTCAACGGTAGTTTTGGGAATGGAAGTCAAGAAGCTTCGCCATCGTAAAGACTAATTAAATAAGTTATAGAATAGTGAAGCTTAAGAAGATGCGACTTAGAAGACCAAAGACTAGATACATGCATCATACCCTTTTTCTTAAGGGTGCGTCCTTGATCTCTTTTTTCTAGGAATTTTATACATACCTCCTAGCTTTAAAGGTATATCCGCTAGGGCGTATCATCGATCTTTAGGGAGAAGCCAATGGATATAAACATGTATTTGAAACATGTTACGATTGATGGTTGCAAATGGTTGCTCGTGGATGCATATACACACCATAGGCGTTAGAACAACTCAGTCACTTTCATATTTCATTAGCATATATGTGTTTGCTTAACAGATTTAACTGAATATGTTATCATATGGATATTGCATATGGATGAATGGCTATGCACACATGTAGTATTTACATAACTAGATATGCTTGCATACATTATTGGATGCATTGCACTGACATAATTAGCATTAAGGAGGTCAACTGAATTAGTAGACCGCCTGATTTTTGCATTAGATAAAGACATACACACACACTATGCATATGAACATGAAAGCATTAGAAATCTTTTTAAGGACAATAAATGCCTGTGATTGAATGGTTGAGTAGATGGGTGATTGGATGGTAGGATACATTCTTCCTAACTTGAAGATTTCGGGGATGAAATCCTTTTACGAGGGGGAGAATGTAACACCCCGTATTTTTATAACATGTTAAAACCATAAATCAAGGAAGAATTAAATTTTAAAATAAGAATCAGGGGAAAGGGATTGCGCCATTGCGTTCGTCTCGAAATTCTGCTTGGAAACGAGTCCATGTTTTCAAAAAACGGAGTCCGTATGAGGGAGATATGACCCTCCGAAGTTTCAGGAATTTTCAAAATCGAAAACAGCTCGAAATTCGAATTCCAACGCCAGCGCAGACTGGGCGGGAATTTTCCCGCCAAGGACCAGGTCGACCTGGGGGTCGACACTATGGTCGACCTCCCAGGGACCAGGTCGACCCTATGGTCGACCTAGGGGTCGACCTAGTGCCAGAACCCAGTTCTGAGCCTGGGTTCATTCTGATGTATCTGATCACATTTTCAGTCTAGATTCGTCCGCCTAATCCTATATAAACAGCCCCCTAGCCTCATTCTCTTTACATCATTTCATTCTCTCCTTATGCTGCTTCTGGAATAGATGAAATAAATTAAAATAAAACATGAAGACTTTTCTTGAAGACTACGGCTAGGAATTGCAAATTGGAGATTCAAATTAGGATTAGAGCTTTAAGAAAAGGATCAAAGGCTAGTTCAGTGGCTTCGGGTAACGTAGTGCCTATCCTAGCAAAATTATCACAACGCTATTTGATTATCTTTTCTCCGATCAATGTAAGTCAGTTACTTTTTAGATTTGAACGTCTAGATCTATTTGTGGCATGTAATTGAATGGATATAAGAATATGCCTAATCCTTTCGCTTGAATCGATGCTTGTATATGCCTCTGGATCTGATTCTCGATTATGACATTGAAACTATTGTTAATAGCCTATGCCTATGCCTATGACTGTGAACATGAGACTATGCCTATACCTATGACTGAACATAAGACTATGCCTATGCCTATGATTGTGAACATAAGACTATGCCTAAGACCGTGAACAAAAAACTATTGCCTATGACAAGGACAATTGTGGCTAATCACCAATGACTCATGACTATGAGATTACTGCCTATGATTATAAGACTATTATCCATGACTATTGTGTTTAATCGCCCATGATTCATAACTATGAAACCATGACTATGACTATTGAGGTTAATTGCCTATGACTAGTATGGTTAGTTGCTTATGCCCATAACACTATAGTTATAAATCATGTTGTACACCGAATTGGCATTATGTTAGACCAAATCACCTATGCATATTCCCTAAATTGTTTTGATCTTGTATTTATGATGTAGCTTGTCTAGTTTATTCCTATTCACTGTTATGTACATCAAACTTATTGGAACAATTATCTTTGTAATTGGTTCGCTTTTGCATGCCTATTCTTTTATGTCAAATTCTCGTGCTTATCCCCTGATCCTTTTGCTAGTTTCATTTCATAAGTACTTAGAAACTTGTGAATTCATGTTATACGTATGACTATGGCGGGGTAATTTGGACGTAGCTTAATTTATATAATTTGGCATAATAAATTTGTTGATATAAATCCGAATTGGCTATAATAGTAAATATTACATGCATATTGGACTTGGGCGTATAATGGAAAATTGTTAATTGGCCGCAAACCATGTAGTTGGCATGTGAGTCTAGTTTTGGCATAAATGGTGTAACGAAAAGGAATTTCGCTCGATCCGAACCAGTCGCTAAACCGACCCAGACCGTTCGAAACGCCCTATCGTTTTGAAATGAAGAATCTAATCTTTTTCATGTTAACAATCTAAACTTTATTCCTGTATAATATAAAAACCCTATGTTTATTTCCAATAAACGAATTACTTGCTTTTTATATAAAAATAAACAACAACAAAACAAAAAGAAAAGAAAAATAGAAAATAGAAATAAAAAGAACTCACAGTATACGACGAGGTCGGGGGGCTTGTCCACGTCATCGCAGGGGGTAGGGGCTGCATCGGAGTGCGGTCAAGGGGCGACGTCGGGCTTGGCTGCGGTGGTGGGGGTGAGGGGTTCGCTGCTTCGATTCGGCATGGGCTTTTTGGGCGCGCGAGAGGGAGCAGTGCTGAGAAGGAGGGGGATCGGTGGGAGGGGGTTTGCGGTGAGGTAGAGGGCTTCAATCGACGCGGCAGCGGCGTCGTGGGGAGGGGCGGCGGTCCTCCGCTGCTCTCTCTTCCCTTTTTTTCCCTTGTAATTGATTTCTGTAAAAGGGGGATCGGGGAAATGTATACGGGGGAGGGGTCAACGGTTTAGAGAGAAAAGGGGGAGGGGGAATATTTAATTTATATATTATATATATTTTTTCAAAAAGCAACTTTTATTTCCGACCTCGAAACGAGGCCCACCGCCTGTCGTCCCTAGCTAATTACCCCCATTCCGAACACAATGGGATATGTATCGTACGCTGATTCGAACGTTTCGATCAGTATCCGTTAAAATCAACATATAACTCTATACATTGAATTTGAACGCGCATTTCAATTTACCGGGGTCACATACGAACTCCATAAATTGCAGAAAAATATTTTCTAGCTTCGTATTGACGATACGGTCCTAACAAAACTTGTTTCGTCGAATTCTGAGACTGTTTGAAAAATGGCCATTTTCCAGTCGATTAAAATCAACTGAAACTGGTCAAACGCGTTTTCCTTTGCCACGCTTACATATTGATTCGAAAAATTATGAAATTTGAAACTTAGCAATAACTTTACATCACGGATCCAACAAAAGTGGTTTCGTCGAAATCCGAGGTTGTTTGCAAAATGGCTATTTTTAAGGGCCTGAATTCCATAGCGACTATTTAGAATTTTCAACTGGACATATCTTTTGATTCCCGCTATGAAATTTTGATTTTTCGGATTCGTTGGAAAGATATTCACAATTAGATCCTATTATTTTTGGTTTCACTAAAATCCGGATTGTTTTGCACCCGGTACATTCAATTGAAGTTTGAAATCGAATTATCGAACTACCGCGCCATTTTCAATTCCTTTTATAATTAAAATAAAATTTTATATTCTAACGACGATCTATATAAATATATATATGTTCTAAATATATTCAAAATAAATTTCTCGTCCATATTATTTAAAATAATTCATTTTAAATAATCAAAATTCGCTAAAATTGCCAAAATAAAATTTTTAAACTGGCCCAGATTTTAGGGTAGTTACAAATTGTAAACTAGAATATTAAATCTAGTTCTAACATGAATTGTAAAATTGGATATTTAATCTAAGTTGGGCCAAAAATGTAAATAAGAACATTAAGTCTAGATTAGGCTTAACAACTTATTTGGAACGCCAATTATGTGGCATAGTGATTTTGGGCATAACTATTATGGCAAGTTTAGGAAGGTAGGTTATAGCCTATTCTGATTAATAACTTGAAATTACATGTAATTGTCATGTTTAGCATAACCATGGTTAGTGACACTTAATTTGGTATAATCTTATAAACATGGTTTAGAGGGAAAGTGGGCCAGAATAATAAATGTTGACAATGTACAATAAAAGAGTAACTATAGCATAAGTAAATTAGTAATAATTTACAAGAAGAATTTGTCCTAAATTAGAAATATGTACATTGTAGAAAATACGAATATGCCTAACCCGAGGTTAGATTGAGTTACGGTATAAGACTGCCCGGAACCGCCCGGCAAATCCAGCAACCGTAACAATACCTATCTAATGTGGGTGGTTAGATCATTGAGCCCAAAAAGGACCCGAGGTTAGACTGAGTTGCGGTGTAAATCTGCCCGGAACCGACCGGCACATCCAGTGACCGCAATAATATTTGTCTAATATGAGTGGTTGGTTCTTTAAATGAATAATTTAAAGCTAAGAAACAATTAAGCTAGACAAGTGGGTGAGGTTAAGTAAAATACACTTAGCCAATTTAACATGTTTACTAGACTAGAAGGTGGAGTTAAGTAAACTTAAAACACTTAGCCATCGTGGTGTGCCGAATGAACAAGGTTAAGTTAAAACAGGAAGGGACAGTACTTAACCATTAGAACATGTGAATTAAACATATGTTAGGGTTAAGTTTACTAAGAGAACACTTAACCGCTTTAGCATGTTAGCTAAACAGAAAGGGCAAGGTTAAGTAAAAGGGAACACTTAGCCAATACAAGGTGAAGGGGTGGGGTTAAGTAATAAGAAATACTTAACCAGTATAACTTGATTTGTGGCAGGGTTAAGTCAACATGAACTACTGATAACACTTAATCGGTTTATCATGACAAATGAATCGGTTAAGATAACTTGAATTGACTAATGACACTTAACCAATCCAACATGACGAGAAAGAGAACTAATAAGTAAACCTTAGTTAAAAGGACTAAGTTGTACACCTTTGTTAAGAAAACGACGGTTCGGGGACTAAGTAGTAAACCTTAGTTAAGGGAACTAAGTAGTAAACCTTAGTACGACACGAGAATGAGCGAACGCCCATATGATCTTAAAGAAGGCTCCAACAAACTGGGTTACGAAGCATGCGGCTTCGAGGGGACGTAAGGGTACTCTTGGTATCCCTCTGTGAGGCTGCAGATGATCCGCCTGGGCTCACAGAGGTTAAGATCTGCGTTAGAAGAACCAAGGATATGCCTTGGTTGCAATAAGGCAACCTAAAGACTAGGATGGACCAGCGTGATTCGGCGAGACCAGTAGCCTTGTGATAGCGACTCGTCGTCTACCTACCATCTTGAGTCAATCGAGATACGTGAAGCGGAAAGGCGGAGAACTCCAACAGACCATATACTTGTTATCTAGTTATGGGTGCAGATGGCCATAGGTTAGTGGGGGCATAGAGGGCCTGCGTATAGTTCTCATTTTTCAAGTTGAGCCTTTCATTTGTTGAGGGAGGGGTCAGGTGGGACCATAGCCACTGGAAAAACAGACCTTAGAATCTGCATCGGTAGATATCTGAAAGCTCCTAACTGAGTTCCGTGTTTCTTGATTTGCCCTGCCACGAGACTCGGGTCGCACATATAGAGGACATGTGCATCTAGACAGCAATAACGATCCATGACACATACGTGGGTAAAGTCTAGGAACATATACCGCCCTAGGTATTGTGTCCTAGAGTAGGGGTGTCGTTCGATAGGTAGCATAATCCCTAGTTGGAACTAGGTCGCGTAAACCCTAAAATCCGAGAAGCATTAGGTAAGTCGTGTAAATCCTAGTTAAATCTAGGAAGCACTCGATAGAAAAACCCTAGGCTAAACCTAGGTAATAAATTACAAATTTACACTTGAGACAAATAAAAATTGTGGGAATTGGGATCACGTATCTGTTCTTGTCAGTTTATACGGATTAATAGTCAGGTGGTGCAGGGATATAAAAATAAGAATAACAAGGTAGTGGCGAAGCAGAGAACGTATAGAAGTTCGTCCAATTTATCTTACCTTATCATATCTTGTGCTAACATTATGATTCCCGTCATCATGGTGTAGTCTTGTATACAGTTAATTCATGCCATGTTGCTTTTACCTGTTCACATGACGAAAGTTACTGAACTTACCAGACTTTATGTCTGACACTGTTTTCTTTGGCTTTCTTGTCTTCCGTCCCCCCTAGGTTCGCAGGGAGGGAATATTACTACTTAGCCCAATTTTCTTTCCAAGCCGATGGTTAGTCAAAGTTCTGCTTGGATTCTCTTTTCCATTGCTATGGCTGGCTCACGCTACATTGGGGAATATAAATGTATTTTTATGCTTCTTTATTTTGTAAGACAGATATCCTAGCATTGGAAAATAATTGTTGTACAAACTATTTTATCAATAAAGTAAAGTTCTATTTTCCGCTGTTTTAAATTTTGTCTGTCTTGTAATTTATCTGTATCTTTTACCTATAACTCTCCACCGAAGTTAAGGCATTCCCTTTGTGAGTGACCTTAACGGATGTGGGGTGTTACAACTGGCTGATGTGACATTAGGTGTAAAAATTTTGAGAACACCACAGGGATATGCATCACCAAAATACTTTAAAAATTCAAGCGATACAATGTAACTGTTGCAAAATCACCAGTAGGTAGGAACCAAAATTGGGTGAAGAACACTAGTGATGATATCTACCAGTTAGAATACTCTCGTATACTAGGAAGTATCATGTATGTATTAGGTCTGGTATCGCATATGCTGTAAGCAAACCAAGTAGATTTACCAGAAATTCTGGTAAATACCATTAGAAAATGATAATAGGAGTTCTTGGATATCTAAAGTATACGCAGAGCTATGGTCTATACTATACAAACTATTCTTTAATAGTGGAAGATGCAGTGATGGAAATTGGATCGCTGGATCACATGATACAAAGTCTACAAGTGGATATGTGTTCACATTTGGAAATGGAGCAATTTCATGGAAATCATCCAAACAGACTTGTATCGCTAGTTCTACGATAAAATCTGAGTTTATTGCACTAGATAAAATTGCGTAAGAAGCATAATAGATTTGAAGCCTCTTGGAAGACATTCCTAATTGGAGCAAACCTATGCCTCCAGCATGTATACATTGTGATAGTCAATCAACTATTAGAAGAGCTAATAGTACAATATACAATGGTAAACTAGGCATATTCATTGTAGACATAAAACCATAAGACAACTTCTCTATAACGGGGGTATCACAATAGATTACTTTCAATTTAAAGATAACTTAGCGGATCCACTTACAAAAGGCTTGCCAAGAGAGAAAGTTCAAATCTTATTGATGGGAATGGGGCTAAGGCCTACAGACTAAAGGTTTTTCTAAAATGGAAATCCCACCTAGTTGACCGGAGATCCCAAGATCGAGGTTCAAAGGGACAATGAAGAGAAACTTGATGGCACTGTTACATACTAACCATTCCTATGATAAGTCAGTGCATTACGTGTTAAAAAGGATAAGTATTAATACTTTTAATGATATTTTTATTTAAGGAATTAGAGAATAACCTTTACAGAATCACCTACGTAAGTGCGAAGGCGTCGCTTCAAAGAGAATTATAAGGCCAAATTCTCTAAGCACATATGAGACCAGGCAGGTATTCAAGGCAAAAATGAACACATACAAAGAACAAAGGATTATAAAAAACATTTATTGTGTGGTATCTACTTTGGAATTACACAAAAGGCTTACAGTTCAAGGACATTCTATGTCTACTGATTCGCCTGTAATTACACAAACAGGTAATCACTAGGAAAGTTCAAGGCCCATGTGCTACTTTAACCGATGCGATTAATGATTCATGAAACTAAGAATGACTGCTCATTTATGTGAGGGATTGTTGGATATGAATGAGCAAGACGAATTTTGGAAGAAGAGGGGAAAGAAATCTAAGTCCCACATTATGAAATATTAGTACCTAGTTCTCTATGGCTTATATAAATAAAGGAGAAGAGGGCTTGTGAATGGTGTGGCTAAGCCAAGACACAATATTATATTGATGTCAAATTGGGACTAGTAGAGGATTTTTGGAGTCCATGACACAACATTATATTGATGTCAACTTGGGCTTAGTGCTTTGGGACTTTTGGAGTCCATGACACAATATTATATTGATGTCAACTAGGGCTTAATGCTTTGGGACTCTTTGGGTCCATGACACAATATTATAGTAGTGCCAAAGATTGGGATTTGTGCCTTGAGACTCTTGGGGTCTCATGGTTAAATAGGCCACTGCTTGCAGCTTGGGTCTGTTGCATTGAAACGAGTTCCTTGATCACTTTTGATCTGTCATGTCCATTCAGTTAAATGGATACAACCGTTTCAATTTTAAATGAGAATGTACATTCATGCAGCGCTTGGTTAAAGGGTCGCAACCTTTCCAATGGTCATTAATGTTCGAATAGGCATTTCTTCCAACCTATAAATACATGGCCCAAAGCGAGATAGATTACACATTAGCTATTCTTCTCATTTTGCTACTTCTTCTTCAAAGTAATCCTCTATTCAAGTTTCTATAATCACTTCAGTTCGTCAAAGCTCCGTTTGTTGGCACTGCACTACGGGGTTGGTCCGTTTTATCCTGGGAAACAAATTGCTATCACGTCAATCAATGCATACGATGGTAATATTGTTTCAAGGAAACAGAATCATTTTTGGACTTGGACATTACTGAAATATTCTTCTTCTAGTCTGTTGGAGACGGTTCAGTACCATTCGGTTTTGTACCATTCCAATCTAGTGCACAATCGGTCTCGCTTATTGTCATTGCTATAATCACTATTTGACTTGACAGTTGTGACATTATTAAGTAACATTGATAATTGTTACTGTCTATTTGCAATACAATCGTGTATTGACGAAAAGATCTTATTTTGTAATACAATCGTGTATTGACAAAAAGATCTTACTTTGTAATACAATCATGTATTGACAAAACTTCTAACACTTCATCCTTTTGCCATTTTACCGTCATTTTTCTTGCATGCGTACCTTAGCACTTGGTGTTGTAGAATTTCAGATAGATTGATCGCTCTAAGGCACGAATGGATCGCTATCTTTCAAGAATGTTTTCCCCTTCTTTATCACAACAGATTGACAGAAAATAGACTTTTAGGATACAATGGAGATTACCTGTGCAAGTTGTGATTACTTGCACAGATCGGAAAATACACTCAGAAATTTATCAAATTATGCTCATTATTTTATAACTTTGAAATTGGAATTAAAAGTGAAGTTAATGTACTGGCAGAATGTGTATTTATAGAGAAAGTAGGCGTATGTTAGAGGTGTCTTTTGAACTGGATGAATGGCTGTTTTTCCAACGAAAAAAATTTGTAAAAACCTTTCAACATTTGGAAGTCCGATCATGCAAAATGCCATATGAAATTGTACACATCTTATTGGATCTATATGCAAATTTTTCCTTAGTGCTGAAAATCAGCATTGCTATTTAGTTTCGTCCATTGCCTGATACATGGAACCGGGCATGTGGCTTGATGGGTTGATGTGTTTTTAGTTTGACTGTTTTATAACGTGTAGGGGTTATATGAAAACTTTCTTTATAGTGGGTAGTGCTATATCTATTTACTACCTTTGTACGTGTCTGATGCTTGTAAATGACCGATGCACTTTATTTTCTTTGATTTTGGTATGTTTTCTCATGTAAATGTCACATTGCTTGTTTTTTTTGTTCATGCATTGTTTCTTCATCTACTGCTACTTCCTTGTTCATGCAATGCTCTTCTTCCTCTTCTTCTCTTTTTAGATTTTTTATTTCATATGAACAGGTAATTTATATACAAGTTCTAAATAGTATATAACATATCATATGGTAAATGGGTTTGATCCCACGAAGCGGAATCAAATCTATAACCTCTTCCACCATGTCAAAATGTCATGCAGTGACACGCGACCACTCTTGCCATTTTAATTTGTTGACTGTTTTTATTTCGTTTCGGTTAGATTTCACTGATTTGTGAAGACTGGTAATTTTTTTATTTTATTAATTAATATGCTAATATGTGGTCATACTAGGTCTCGAACTCCTGAGCTCTTACCAAATAAGAGCACATGTTTCCATTGTGCCATGTTATATTGGCATGAAGACTGTAATTGTTATTCTTTGGAAATTGAAGAAACGAAACAAGTTCTATTTCATCCTTTATAATTTGGTAAATATTTTAATTTATTGAATGAATGTTTAGTGCAAGTATATTTTCATATTTTATTTAGGTCAAAACCTTATCAATTGCATGTGTGAAATTATAAGAGATTAATATATATGATTATTCCTAAAGGAAAGATACATATAAAGTAAGGTTAAAAACATATTTTTTTAATGTCTATTTCTCCGTGTTTTAATGATTATTGCAAGCTAAAATTTTCTAGTATTTATACAAAATTATCTACATTAAGTAAATTGAATGTAAATAATTTATCAAAGAAAAATTAGTCAAACTAACCGTTTTCCAAATTGTTAAACTGATCTAGTTCCAGATATAATTTCATATATGTGTTCATTGTTTATTATCATTATATGCAAAAGTGTCTTCAAAATAATAACATTTTGTATAAACAGTCATTTTTCCCAAACTAATTTTCTACATGTATAAACTAATTTCTCGGTCAGTCGAGAAATCATAAACGATTTCTCGGTCAGGTGAGTGACACTTTCAATTAGGTGTTAAATTTGAGTACATCTTCAGTACCGTGGTTTTTCCATGAGAAGATTGTCTCTCTTATTGACATGCGTTTCCTAGTTTTGTCCAAGTGATGGTATACCTCATCCAAGATTTTAAATCTCGGATATCGATGGTGTTTCGTCTCTGTGATTTTAGAGGCTTGATCTCATATCGGGGGAGATCTCATATAAGATGAGTCTAACTCTTGGGTTTATCTTGGACTTCCATCTCAGCTCTGAAAGAGCATATCAGAATCTTGGGATATATGGCATGTTAAAAACATATATTCTTGCACTATAATTTCCATGGATGTTATTATAAAAATAACAATTTAGACTTGAATGACAAAATCACTTCATTGTTCTTAATTTATGAAAAAAATTTCATATTCATAAATCATAATATGTTTAAAATTAAAAAAATAACACAATGCAAATAGATTAATGCTTACAACTTATGATCCATGAACATGAATTACTGTTAGATAAAGAACATAAAAAACCCAAAATACTAAACAATGCAACATAAATAGAACATAAAATACATAATTTCTTAAATAACATACCAGTTAAAAAAATGGTGAACATGAGAATCGTAAGCATTGTATAACTTAAATGAATATATGATATGGTCGTTTACCATGAAAAATATAAAATAGAAGGAGATTATCGTGGTTAGATTTGAATTTTTTTAATTATTATTTTGGTTTAGGCATAAGTTTAAACTTTAACTAAAATAGTCAAGATCTCGACCGATATTTTAGTATATTGCCTCAATCGATATATTGTTCAATATTACAATATCTCAGATGATGTATTCAAAACGAGATTCACAGTGATATTTGAAGCTTGGTTTTGGAGGAGCCCAAAATGAGACCTCGGAGGATATCCTAGGTGATATTTTCGAAATCTTAAACAGTGACCTCATCTGATAGATAGGTGTACCTGTTAGCTTCGTCTCTAGTTTCTCATTATGCACGACCTTCAAGTCCGTCTCTAGCTAGGCTTAACTTTTGGGTTCGTCTCTAGATATCCAGTTGTTCACGAGGAAACCATACATCTTATTGGCATGCATTCAGTTATTTTGTCCATGTTAAGGGACTTACCTTATCCGACTTGCATCTAGTTAGGTGAACCATAGAGTTCGTCTTTAGGTAGACATATCATTGTGTTGGTCTCCAATTTGGCACAATCTTTGTGATTATTTAGTTAAGTATTTGAAATTTGATTTGAGTTTGCACCAAATTCCATTTTGTTCCAATTAAGGCAATACTCATGTTTCTTGTTTTGGTGAATTTTAAAATTTAAATGAAACAGGTTGTTTGTTAATACTATATTCTTGGATTATTCCCATATATGATATCAACTTGGTATTTGAAGTTTTCTTCAGGTTGAGATTATTAGTATAAGAGTAACCATAGTAGTACTTGGACATGCACTAGTTAGATATTTGCTTTAGTTACTCAAATGTTATGTATGTTCGTCGTGTCATGTTTATTCCTCCTTATTGATTTGGACTGGTACAAAGCCTACCCGTTTATTATTTCTAATAATACCTGGGTCATATCAAGTTGTTTTAGGTATTCTTTATTTATCTTAGAGTTTCCCTGTTCGGCAATCTATCTCTAGTGGTCATATCTATGGATGTTTCATTTTGTTTATGTCATGTAAAGATGTATATATGTGTCGGGATAGTTCCTTTATCTTTGTATATATTTTTGATTTGGAGATATGGCATCTCATCTCGTGTATGCATATGTTGTTTATTTGTACATAAATCTAAACTTAAACTGCATAGTACTTAATAGTGTCTCCAAATTCTAATAGCTACTCCACGACTTGCTAGATGATACTCCACTGCACCTTAATAGGAATGTGGAATATGAATCTTAAGGCCAGATTAATACTAAGGGGGGTAAATAGTGTTTAATTAATTATATAAATCTTTGTGAAATTAAACATAAATAGATGTAATTCACAGACATAGAAACAATTATAGATTCTGACATGGAAAATCCTGTAACATCTCTTAAGTTACTTGTACCATTATATCATTTAATTTTGATTTGACTTGCATAAGAATTTTTAGTCTTGACTCGAGTATTTTTTATCATTATGTTTGGGTCAGCCTGAGTTGTTTCAATTTACTCAAAGACATCTTTCTGAAGATGAAATGGATATTCGCAGTTCATATCTACTAGTATTATTCAGCTGCATTACGTGGTATGTATGCTCATGGGTTAGCCCTGATTTTGTAAAATGTATACTGTAAACAACTATGATTTATTTATGTGATTATTATATTTTGTCCTTCCATTATGAGATTTTGTGTTATGTTTCTTTCTCATCCCTTTATTTCTTATATTTTAAATCCAAATTAACAATTTGTCTATATTGAACGGCTTGGGTCATATATGTGTGGTAATTTATTGCCGATTTGAATTATTTACATAGAGGGTTATTGTTGATAAGGTGGAGAAAACAGTGTTTGGAAATATATGCATTATCAAAAAAAGAACTATGGATGGTTATAGTAATTTGTACATTGATCTTTGATTAACATGTACAAAATTGTGACATGAAATCCTAAATGGGGCTAGTTAATAAACAAGGAGGGAGAAAGTTCAGAGGAATTATCCAGCGGCTAGAGGCTGGAGAGTTCCTATGAAAGGTAATCTATGTCTCTTGCATGTTAGAATGTGAGGGGTTTCCATAAACCTAGTAGATACCTAGATTTAACGAATTAATTCACAAATTTAACATCAATTGCATTAATATTCTTAAAATGTCTTGTTAAGGGCACCCAGGCTTGCTCTTCCTAATACCATAGGAAAAATAACAAATCCAATCAATTTTATGTAATTTCACACTACAATAAACCACCACGTAAAT
Organism: Allium sativum; assembly: GCA_030737875.1. NCBI lineage: Eukaryota > Viridiplantae > Streptophyta > Magnoliopsida > Asparagales > Amaryllidaceae > Allium > Allium sativum. The sequence goes on from CM060915.1 coordinate 283,834,842, forward strand.
CATCATGCACGACGAGCAACCACCAACAAACTTTGTTTTCCATGGTCATCAACTACCTTGACCGTTGCAATACAAATGGTGTTGGTTGGTTGTTGTTCACCATGTAAAAATAAAAAATAATATATTTGATAGTCCTTTGAAAAGCTTGATGCTGAGAAAGGTGTTGGTTAAAATTTTATGACATTTTTTAATAATGATATTGGGAAGAAAGAAACGGGGTGCTCTTACAACACTTGTTCTTAAAAATAAATTGAAATGGAATGAAGTGAATGCTTTTGAGTTAAAATCAACATGCATATATCAAAGAGGGAGGTGTAGGTGATGACATCCTGTTTTATGCATGAAATTGTTCATGGGTTGGACAAATAAGACAGTATTAACATGTGTATTAAAATTGACCTTAGGAAGGTGTATGATTCGATTAACAAGCAATTCACCATTCATACATTTAAAGCTGTTATTTTCCTGCAAAGTTCAGGAAGGTGATGGTTGCTTCTCGATTACTTTTCAAGGGCTTATTGTAAGGACAAAAATGGGTTTAGGCAAAGTGCCCTTTATTTACTAAATTACCCTCTTTGACTATGGAGTTTCTGCTTTATTAATGGAATAGGAAGTGAGAATTTTTTTTCCCTACCTTCAATTTAGTAATGAGATCACGCACTTAATTTATGTTGATGGAAATTTGATACTGATTTAAGCCAACAAGTTTTTGGCAAAGTTTGAAGGATGTTTTTCCGTTATGGGAAAGGTCACGTGTTCGGAGTTAAGTTGTGATAAATCTAAAGTGTTTTCCGGTCAAGGAATTATCAATATAGATGAAATTTCTTTCTTCCTGAATATGGAACAACGTGAATTAACAGTAAGGTATCGTGGTATTCCACTATCTAGTATTAATATGGAGAATGTGAAAATTATTTTTCATTGACAAAATTAAAAACAAAATAAATGGAAAGGAAACAAATTACTGAGCTTAGTAGGAAGAATTAAGCCGATCAAATCTACCGTTTATCCACTGGTTAAAATTTAGGTGTAATGTTTCGAATTCTCATGTGAAACTATCGATAAGATCAAGTGTTTGCTTAATTTTTTATGGAAGAGTTAACGTAGCAAAGTTCCTTAGGAAGTGATTCATAAAAGTACGACGAAAGGAGAAATGGGCTTGCGAGATTTGTGTAAACATATTTTTCTCTTAATATTTGGAGAAATTGATTCAAAATGAGCCTGGGATGATTTGCATAATGAAAATACACGAGGAACAAAAGTTTTTGGATTTAATTCCCAGAACTGATCATTCTGGCATTTGGAAGTTTTTGTTGAAAAATAGGACATGTGCCATTAAATGTATGCAAAAGAGCATAGTTTATGGAATTCTACCTTATTATGGTATGAACTACGGCTCTATAAAGACAACTTAATTAGTAAACTAGTTAGAGACATGGTCATTAGAACTACAAATGAGCACATGATGGTGGAAGATATCATTGATTCTAACAGATGGGAATGCAATAGAGTTTTTTTTTTTATTGTATAATTTAAAAGATTGAAATTAACAATACATTTATGCTTGGATAGCAATAAAGATTAACTAAATAAATAATAATAATACTAGTACAATGCAAAAGGGTGTGCTACCTCATGCCGATCCACTTGCGTATCTACAAATGATGCTTACAACTTTTACATAGTCTGCTCATCCAAATCGTCGATGAGTATTAGAGGTAGTATGGGAAAACATAAAACATTTTGTCAAACAATAATCCAATGTGAGCAATAAATAAATCTCGAATTACTATAAAAAGTTGTAATGTATAAATATATGGCATGAAGAATCATTCTAAACATGTTCCTCTATCGAGTTAGCATATGTAGAATATATACTACTTTATGATCATCATGGAGTATACTATATTATAAGGTTTAGAGACGCTTAAATATCCATCAATGATATAAATGTCATGTCCTAGAGTGACTGTATTATAACAAACACATCATCCATCATTAATTCTCACATTCACTCACTTAGTATGTCAAATATATGGTCTTCCGAATTATGACCACCCAATCAATTGAGGCACCAACAATTCTTCATTGGTGGACAATACCAGACTATTGCTACATCCTTGGTTGACCGACTGATAACCCTCGGTCCAATACATCGACAGACTCTGGAGTCTGGAAAGATCGGATCAAAACATCGACAAACTCTAATTTATCCATGTGTCACTCGCTCAAAATTGTACTAAAGTCGCAAAAATCCAACAATCTTTTTTGCATACGTTCTTCGCAATATAATCTATCTCTAAAATGTTCATAAGACTCACATCCGAAGTCGTCACGATCTGAGGACTATCCTTGATGATCTTTATGCGTCATAAGACATCATCGTATATCGTAAGACATCATCCTATGTCTCTCATCCTCATTTGATAGTCACATCAATATGACCCACTCCCTGCATTTTAGATAAAAGTCATCAGACGTCGAAGTCATCGCTTCCCATTATGGTATCACCATCATCGAATAATGAAATCACCTCGTCAAAACACTATATCTTTACCTTAGCGTCAAAATCACTGGTCGAAGAGCAGAGTCACCGAAATCCTATGTTGAATGAACCATCATATCCAACTCCTTAAAGCTGCACCATCGTCTATGTTAAATTGGTCAGAATGGTCATCAACAATCCATCAACCCCTAAAAGCGATAAAGACCATTCCGATCATATATAAAAGAAAATTTGGTTAAATACAAATCAGGTGAAAACGCCGAACATTTGTCCCAAATTCAAGCTCGTCGTCAAGTCCATTTTTCATCTTTAGATTCATCGTAAAGCTCCCATGTTGCTCTATCTTCTAGTCGATTGCTACGCTTCAATGCTCCTTCGTCTTTAAAACAACATGCATATTTTGATGCACCTTCATGAATTTATCTCATCTATTCAAGTCCATCGTCCTTATGCGCTCAATTTGTATACACCATCTTGTGCGTTTGATCGATAAACATCAAACTCTAATGAACGAGATTTTCCTAATAATAGATTGGTTACGAACGACCTTTCTAGCCCACCCAAGTAAACAATCAATCATGCATCCAATAGTCATAATATTTGAAACTAGCATACAAACATCCATAATAACATTCATAAAATAAGTGAAACATGTCTAGAGTGATTGGTGTGAGTTTTGTGTCATAATAGTTCAAATATAGCGATATTGTTAAAATAGCGTGCAAAAGAGTAAACGTGATATTTCAGTTAAACTAGTTAAATATATATTTTTTTGAATGGCAAAAAGACTTTTATTACCACTAAGATCTATACAAAGAAATACAATTCAACTATAGAAAAAGTTATATAGTAAACATAACAAAATGTACAATATTGAGAAAAAACACTCAAAATATACAAGAAGATACAGAAAAAACTCAATATTGTAACTTTCCTGCAACCTGAGAAGGCACACCATTTTCACCACACCAACAGTGGAAAACCCAGACCATTTACTCCATCCAAACTTCAATAAATTATAACAACCCGGAAAATCTGAACCAATTTAAATTTTTTAATTTGGCTATTTTAGTGGATTTAAATATTTAAAATAAATTATTTTAAATAATAATGATGAAAAGTATGTTTGAATCGATGTTTGAAAATAAATATAATTATTTTTAATTATGAACAAGGCCTGAAATGGCGCGGCAGTTTCGAAATTTGAATTCAAACTTTGACTGACTGTACCGGGTGCAAAACAAAACGGATTTTAGTGAAAACAAAAATATTTAAATCTGTTTAGGAATATCTTTTTAACGAATCTGAAAAATCGAAGTTTCGTAGTGGGAATCAAAAGTTATGGCCAAATGAATTTTCAGAAAGGTCATTATCGAGTTTATATAGCCCTTGAAAATAGACATTTTGCAAACGACCTCAGAATTCGACGAAACCAATTTTTTTGGATCCGGGATGTCAAATTATTGCTAGGTTTCAAATTCCATAATTTTTGAAGTTAATATGTGAGCGTGGCGAAGGAAAATGTGTTTGGTCAATTTCAGTTAAATTGGATCAACCAGAAAATGGCCATTTTTCAAATGGTCTCAGAATTCGACGAAACTAGTTTTTTTGGGACCGTATCATCAAAACATAGCTAAATTTATTTTTCGGGAATTTTCAAAATTAGTATGTGATCCCGGCAAATTGAAATGTACGTTCAAATCCAATATTGAATGTTTTATATTTTAATTTGAAGGAAAATTGACTGAAACAGTCGAATGGGCCTGCGAAACATATCCCATTGTGTTCAGAATAGGGGTATTTAGCTAGAGCGACAGTCGTTGGGCTTGGATTGGAGTTCGTATGAGATAAGGGATATTTTTGAATTTTAAAAAATATATATATAAATAAAATAAAAGCCCCATTAGCCAATCACATATTTTCTCTTTCTCCGATACCCCCCTCGCGATATAAGGCAAGTCAACTCCATTCTTCCCGATCAATTTTCGGCTGCCTCGCTCACCGTTGACCCCCACCCTTGTTGAACTTTTTGAAGACCTCTTCCCCCTCTTCAAATCAACACCGACTTCACCACCCCTCGTCGCTCCTTTCTCGAGTTCTGCGCCTCAGAAGACCGCCGCCGCCGGGCTGGAAATCGCCACCACCGCTGCACCGAGTTCGACGAGGCTACCCTCATTTTGCGCGCCCTTAGACGCTCTTCGATGTGGTGTAGCTCGATTACAACCTAGTGCTACGGATTGGAGATTAAATCGAGACCTAGGTTTGAATGAAATTTGAAGGTATATGGTTTATTTTATTTTAAATAGTTTATAGCACTTTAAAGCGTTACCGTTTATGATTTTATAATAAAAATCATATCTTTTTCGTATGTTGACGAAATCTAGTGAAACAAGAGAAAGTGGACTTGTGAGGCGTTTTCTACATTCTAGAAGGGACCGCATATTTTTCTGATCCTTCTGCAATTTTTGGTGGAGTGGAACCCAATGTGAGATTTCTGAATTATAAACGATATGGAAACAACGATGTATAAATTATATAGTCGAAGTATGAGTTATATAAGCGTTGTACACCTCATGTATAAGCGTTGTATAAGTTGTATGTTCGATGTATAAGTTATATATGCGTTGTAAAAATGATATATGCGTTGAAATAAATTGAAATGATATTGAAATGAAATCAAAATATAGTTATATACGTATATATATGTATATACACACTCCCCTCGCCCACAGACCATGGACGATATATATTGGTTGTGATATTGTTTGGATTATTGGTTGATGTGAAAATTTGGTGAATATCATGAATGGTTGATTTGAAATGATTGATTGTGGCTGAAATCCCAATAGGATTAGTATATGGGAAAATTCGTCTGCGTACGAACTAGATATTGAAAATCCCCATTGTCAAAAGCTGCGAGGCTTTAAGGTAAAGCGAGGAGTCGTACTAGGGACGATGCCGAGTTTAACTACCCTGCCGTTATGCTGTCGAAATTTTCTGAAATATTTCTGTGTTTGATTTATATTCATGTGTTGAAATAAAATTCATATGTTGAAATAAAATTCATGTGTCGAAATAAAATTCATGTGTTGAAATAAAATTCATCTGTTGAAATAAAATTTCATGTGTTGAAATAAAATTCGTGTGTTAAAATAAAATTCATGTGTTTAAATAAAATTCATGTGTTGAAATAGAAATTCATATGTTGAATAAAATTCATGTGTTGAAATAAAATTCATGTGTTGAAATAGAAATTCATATGTTGAATAAAATTCATGTGTTGAAATAAAATTCAAGTGTTGAAATAAAATTCATGTCTTGAATAAAATTCATGTGTTGAAATAAAATTCATGTGTTGAAATAAAATTCATTTGTTGAAATAGAAATTCATGTGTTGAATAAAATTCATGTGTTGAATGAAGTTCATGTATTGAATAAATTCTTTGAAAAATAAAAATAACATCTTTATCATATATATAGATTATATAAAATACTAGTGTTTTAAATAAATTGGTTTAACACCAAAAATAACATGTTTACCTTACGTATGAACTATATAAAATAATAGTGTTTGAAATAAATTGTTTTACAATAAAAATCACATTTTTATGATATATATGAACTGTTAAAAATAGTGATGGGTGGAAATGAATAGCTGTTGGATAAAAATACTGTTTTTATCAAATGTGTGAAATGAATATGGTTTTGAAATCGAAGAATGAATCATATTTATATGTATATATATAAATATAATTGAAATAAATCGAATAACAAAGCTGCAGTTCGTGTTTTGAAACTGTGATTTCAAACGATTAGTGCGGGAGATCCGAACATCGGATTTTCCCGAAATCGAAACCTATGGGTTCGCTTTGGAAATATCTTTCCAACGACACCAACTTTGTAAAGATCCAACGGTTGAATTGTCTAGAAAGTTTAATTCAAATCTAAAGAAATACAGCGCCATAATTGATTTTATATATATATATATATATATATATATATATATATATATAATTAAATTAAATCGAATAACGACGCTGCAGTTCGCATTTTGGAATCGTAACTTCAAACGATTCTACCGGAAGATCGGACCGTCGGATTTTCCCAAAACTGAAACCGTTGGATTCGTTTTGAAAAGATCTTTCTAATGATATAAAATTTGTGAAGATCCAATGGTTCGATTTTCAGATATGTTTAAATCAAATTTGAAGAAAAACAACGCCACGGCCGCGTTATGGCCTGAAGCGTCGTTTGAATGAATTGGCTATTTTTAAGTGAATAAAAATAGTGATAAATTGTTATAAAATATTATAAACGATATGAAATGGAAATAAACCGAATTTACCCGGTTTATTGGATATTTGATGGTTAAATGTGTTTGGCATGAAAATTACATTTAAGAACAGAATTATTGATGTCGAGTAATTTAGCCATTGAAACGAATTGATTTAAATTCTAAATATACGTGAATTAATTGAAAAGGCCAAGTTAATTCTCATTTCAAATAATTGATCGGCGGTAAGAAGTCGATGATGAAGACGGTGGTTGAAGACCAAAGACCTTCAACTCGGTTGGATGATTACTGATGTCTTGATTGGGAGGCATCCCGAAATATAGATAATAAGTGGTGATCGTCCAGACGTACTTGGATATCGATGGATATGTGAGGTATATGGTGCCTCCGGTTTTTTTCAGGCCCAGGACGAACTTGTAAATGGACTGTGTGTCCGACATTGGATTTTGTTCTGTGCTGATTGATCTCTATTAAATATATATCTGTTCGGAGGCGGAGAATTTATTCTCTTGCTTAACGCCCTTCTCTGAGACGTACGAGCTCAAAGGTTATATATCGATAGAAATCAGTCACATAGAGGTAATTGCCTGTGTAGCTTGCCTAAGTGGCAGATGATCAAGGCTTTTGTTGAAAAGCAAAGTCTTGTGGTTGATGATTAAAGCACGACATGTGTGGCATAGCTTTGTGTATAACGTTGATTTGTGAGCCTCACACCCCGGTATGAACCAGAAACGGGAGAGGACCTCAAGGAGGACATGCGTTTCCTTCTAGCTAGGGTGGTGTCAGCGACCTGCCAGCCCTGACATTTATATTATTTTCACTTGTGTTTTTGTTGCTGTTGCGAGGCGCCTTCGATATGGAGTCATTTGGCTCATTTTCACCCCATAGGGCGGGGGAACGCAGTGTTCAGGGTTTAAGTTTAATCCACATCGAGTGGACCGGCCCTGACGATCCAAGGGTCACTCGAGCTCTGATCCTGAGACATGGTAGGCTAGATTGTCTCGAAGCTGTAAGGACGATCCCTGGCCTCGGTTCATGACGGAAATCCAATTTCCAAATACGACACTGTGCGGTTTTGATTGTATACCTATATATGGCGACAGAGTGGTATGGGGCATTAATGTCGTCTATGATTGATACTTATGATTTGAAATTGTTTTTGAAACATATAAACACTAGTAATAATACCAAATGCTTTTGTTTTATTCGTATCAAGCATATTTTGGCCATTATAAGGTAAAACTCTATCCTCCGGTTTACGTTGCATTGTGTGATGGGAACTGAGTCTTATAATGGTTTCATTTTTATAAAAAGCATTGCGATGTTTAAATGGTTTACTTGTTTTAAAGCACTGGCAATCCAATGGAGTAAACCCGTTCTGCGAAAGTGGCGTGGTCCTGTGATTGGCCAGATTATAAAATATGTTAAGTAGATTTCTCATACCGGTCCCATGACTGACTCGTAGTTTGTTTCACTTGCAAACTCGGGTGCCCCTTTTTCTACATGGGTAGCCTTATGTTCAGGTTTTAGCAGACTCTTTCTGGATAGCTGGAGCTGAAGATGGATTCTATCATTTGTCTCTTTTTATGCTGTTCAGCTCCTATTGTACATATTGTGTTTGTTTTCAGGTGTAGACATTTATGTATAGCTGAACTGTATTTTGTACTAAGTATGATCCTGTATAGTGTGTAACTTTGATGATTATGTTTATCCAGTGTATTTTTTGTACATTATCTGGTGTATTTATTTATTTCGGTTCTGCTGTTACTGTTTATGTGTTATATTCCAAAGATTACCCTTGCTACCGTCGTACTGGGTTTTGGGGTCGTCACAACGTGGTATCAGAGCTTTGGTTAAGCTTAGTTCTAGAATATGACATATTAACGAATTCGTCAGAAATAGAACCAGTAGTGTTCTAGGACGAATAACTCATTACAGATAGGATCAGTATTATCCTAGTATGAGTATAGCAGAATGAAATACACCATAGTAGACACATTTACATTCACGTATATGTTTCTATATTTTATAATATCTTTTCTGTTGACCTGACACTTGGTTTGCTATTTGCAGAAGTACTAGAAAATGAGTGTCAGAAACAGAAGAAGGAATACCGAACCAGATCTAGAGGCTCTATTTAAGAGATATCGAAATCTGGGTGGAGTACAATTCTCGGGCAATGAATCGATTATTCAAACTCAAGCTTGGATGTGTTCTGCTGAAAGAATTTTTGAGCGTTTCCAGTTGAGAGATGATCAGAAAAGATTAGTGGCATCTTGGGCGCTCAAAGAAGAAGCTTTAATTTGGTGGGAAACAATCATTAAGGATAATCCAGAAGGTGATATCACCTGGGATAGATTCAAAGAGATTTTCAGTGAAAGATTTACTCCTCCAGAAGCAACTGAGCGGTTATGTGATGAATTCTACTATTTGATACAAGGAGATATGAATATCCCAGAATATCATAAGAAATTCAATGAACTTTCTCATTTTTCCCCTCATCTAATTCAAAATCTAAAGAGGAAGAATATGAGGTTTATTAATGGGCTTCAAAGGAAATACCAAAGTAGTGTAATGGGGCATGTGAAGCTTCCTTTTTCGGAAATGATATATATGGCTTATCAGTATGAAGATCTAGATAAGAGAGGCCTTTTTGTCGACGAAGAGGAATATAGCTCTAGTAACAAAAGGAAATTTGAACTGATAGCCCAAAGACAAGTACGTGTCCTGAAGCGAGTACAAAGTCTAAAGGCAATAAGAGACCAAAGGCAAGTCAGAAAAAGGTAAAGACAGTGTTATGTCTAAAGTGTAATCAGCAAGGGCATTCGATAAGGAAATGTAGATCTTCGAAAAGGGAAGGATCTAAATCCAGGGACAAGTTCCAAGAGATTAGAAAATGCAATCGATGCCATCAGTCTGGTCATCTTTCAAAGGCTTGCCCACAATTCAAAAAACCTAAAGTAGTACAAGTAAATGAAGTGGCTGAAACTTCAGTACCCTCCACTAGTAAGAGAAAATCAGATGTTTTAGAAGCCACTCTTACTGTCAAGGATATTCCAGTTAAAGTACTGCTTGATACAGGCGCGTCACAAAGCTTTATTGCAAAGAATGCAGTTAAGAAGTTGGACTTGAATTTGAAAAAGCTCAAGGAACCCATCACTGTCCATAATGCTATTGGGGTTCTCTCGATCTTAGCTGGATTTGTGGGGTGCCTGTCTCTTATTTTCGGTATCGGTTTCCTACCATCTCGATCATCATGAATTTTACCGAATTCGATCTTATTTTGGTATTCGATTGGTTAACCAAATATGAAGTAGAGGTTAAATGTGTCAAGAGAGTGGTTAAGGCAAAGATTAAATCAGGTGATTATATAACTGAAACACCCCACCTCCGTTAAGGTCACTCACAAAGGGAATGCCTTAATTTTGGTGGAGGTTTATAAGTTAAAGCTACAGATAAACTCAAGACAGATATAAATACACATATTTTAAACAGCGGAAACCAACAGACTTTTATTCATCAATACGTGTTCCAAAACCAAACATTCCATATTTGTCTCAAAATACTTCCATTATTACTACATCATAACTGTCTTGATTATTAAAGAAGCATAAAACATAAATAAAGTGACAAAAATCCCCATGGTGATATCCAAAGCCATAGTCCGAGCAAAAGAGACCCAAATCATACATCTACGTTCTTGGAGCTTGAACAGAACCTGACTGAGCTGAGCTGTTTCCTCCCTGTGGACCTGGGGCGGGGGGGGGGGGGGGGGACGAAAGAAAAGAAGACGAAAAGAAAATAGGGTCAGACATAAAGCCTGAGTAAATCTAGTAACTCTTCAGTATGTGAATAAGAAAAGGGCATGATAGATATATACTGAAAATAGGATGGTGTCACAAGCTAAGGGAGTGTCGAATGTACTATCGCGCCCATATTATATCTCTGCATCTACTTGAGTTTATTCTAACTGGCACCCCATGGTAAGGGTGAATTGATCACCAACTTTATTTAAAGATCGGCTCCTACTCGCGTTAACATGTGTCATACGGCCCCCAAGAATTGTAGATACCTATGCTGGTCCCACCATGGGGTGTAACAAGACCCATGGTGGCGGCCCCGACACAAATTCTAGAAGGCATAGGTTATACTACTGGTGTCCTCAGTGCCCTGGTTGTCTGCTCCGAAGTGTGTGCACGGCCACACCCCGTTAGACCTGCACTGTGCACCCACCACCGTCGTTTGACCGCTTACAATCAGCCCAGTAATCGTGCCCCATCCTGCCTAGTTTCAGGGTACCGTTGATACCTAAATTGGGTTACTGCTGAAACGGGTCCCTCGTTACCAGGATTTTCTAGTCAAACATGTTAAGTGGTTAAGTGTCTGTATTTACCTAACCCCCACCCATCAATTCTTGTTAACATGTTGAATTTGGTTAAGTGTTATAGTTGACTTAACCCTACCACCTTTCCTTAGCCTCTTAGGAGCACCAGACCAATCACATTAGATAGGTATAGCTATGGTTACTGGATATGTCGGTCGGTTCGGGGCAGGTTTACACCGTAGCTCAGTCTAACCTCGGGTCTTTATTGGGCTCAATGCTTAACCACCCACATTGGATAGGTATTGTTGTGACTACTGGACAGCCGGGCGGTTCCGGGCAGGTTTACATCACAACTCAATCCAACCTCGGGTTAAGCACGTCGTGTTTTCTAAATTTAGATATTTTATTATTTCTCCAATATATATATATATATATGTAAATGTCATATCTTTTATTTTTGGGTATAACAATTCATACCGCTTTAAATGTCATTGTCATTGGCATGTGCCAAACAAGCCAACATATGTTTTCATGTTTTACACCCAACGTCATTACCCCCGTTTATACATTCGCAACGTTATAACAAATGTTGGGCTTGTCACAATTCAGCCCAACTTTATAGGCGTAAGAAAAAAAAGGAAATCAAGAACATGTAATATTTGACAACATATAAGGATGTGTGGCACATGAACTTGCAATTTAGCAATACTAACATAAATGATGGGTCATGTGAACTTGCATTCAAATCAAAGTACCACTAAGTAGGTGACATATGAAATGGCATAGTTTAGGCTTACACAACTTGTGTTTAAATATGTTTAACTTTGAAAAATGTCAAACACAAAACTAGCGTGATGTATATTCACCAAAAGGTCCAATTATAACATTTAATCACATAGCCTATTTCAATATGAACTTGCATAGTTTATGAAACACAAACGATACCTAACATAGGTCCAATTTCACTTGCAAATAAACATGAACTCGCATGATTTATGAAACCCAAACGACACTTAACATAGATCCGATTATGCTTGCAAACAAACATGAAAGTGATAACATAGGCTTTGGGTCATGTAGGCATAAAAGGTTTCAAGTTTAAATTATGTTTACATAAATTCTAATTTAAACTAGGGGAATATACATAGTCCATGCCATCGACATATACATAAAAGGATCAATTTCTAATTTTTACCACAACTTGCAAGTGCCATTGTTTTCATATACAATTGTTCAATAGGCTTGCACCAATCAATTTGTGCCACAAACGTCAGTACACAAGTCATGATAGAATCCTCAAAATACATAGAATTTTATACAATACAATAACACAATTCTATTTTCATTCACATCGAATCACATCGCAATTCTTATTCATATTCTGAAAGGTTACTATACTTACAACGAATGTAGAATCTTGAATTCTGGATTCTGAATTCTGAAATTGGAATGCGCTCCTTTGGGTAGACTAGCGTTGCGTTGAAAACTTTTGATTTAAATTTTAAATCTTCTTCTTAGTTTGATTCGTCTCTAGGCTTTTCTCTTGACGGCTATGTTCAATTCCTCCCTAGCAGCATGACGACTCCTTTCTCATATTTTTGTGTGAATTTTCAGTTGAGAGTTAGGGTGTATTTATAGATTTTTAAGTTGTTTTGAGCCGTTAGATGAAGATAGGAGGAATCTAGGCCATTCAAAATTCAGAGAGCCAATCAAGAGGTGACACGTCAGCCCTAGTGACACACAGGGCCTCAGAAATTCTAGCCAGAGCCAGACCTGGCCTGCCAGGTCGACCAAGCAGGTCGACACTTTGGTCGACCTGGGGGCGGGACCAGGTCGACCTGCGGTGACCAGGTCGACTCCAAGGTCGACCCTATGGTCGACCTAGTTTCTGGGCGGGAATTTTCCCGCCCAGCCCAGTTTGAACCTGAAATTCGAAATTTTGAAATTGAACTGAGTTGTTTGAATTTAGATTTGATTCTGAAACTTCCGAAGGCCATAACTCCTTCATACGGAGTCCGATTCTCGCAAACTCGGACTCTATCTCAAGCAGAATTCCGAGACGAACGCAATGGCATAACCCGTTTCCCTTAATTCTTTCATTTAGAATTAATTATACTTTAATTTGTGAAGCTTAGCGTTATATAATTCATGGGGTGTTACATTCTCCCCCCTTAAAAGGATTTCGTCCCCGAAATCTTCAAGTTAGGAAGAATGTATATCCTACCATCCAACAGTCCATCTACTCAACCAACAAACACAGGCATCCACTGTCCTTAAAAGACTTCTAATGCTTCATGATCATATGCATAGTGTGTGTACATGTCCTTATCTAATGCAAAAATCAGGCGGTCTACTGATTCAGTTGACCTCCTTAATGCGAATCATGTAAGTGTCATGAATCCATTATGTATGCAAATTTTTCCTACTTATAATTCTACATGAATGCACAACTATTCATACAAATGCGACAACCATATGACAGGATATCATGTTTCAACCATATACAAATGAGAATACACATATGCATATGCAATATGAAGTGATTGAGCCGATCTATAACCTAGGGTGTGTATGTATATGCATCCACGAGCAACCACTAGCAACCATTTGCAGCCATAACATGTTTTCAAATACATGTTTGCATCCGTTTGTTTTCTACCTAATGAGTTAGGAAAAGGACCAAGGAGATATACCTAAAAGATAGATAAAGCATAACTTAAGGAAAAAGACAGAGATCAAAGATGTACCCCCAAAAAGAAGAGGGTAGGAAGCGCGTATTCTGTCCTCAGTTTCCCAAGTCGCGTCTTTCTCGGCGTCGCTCCACTGAACTTTAACGAGTTTGAATTCGCGGTTGCGTAGCTTTTTCACTTCCGTTCCTAAGATGCGGGTTGGAACTCTCCTCACAGTTGCTTCACGTTCCACTTCGGCTTCTTCTAGAATGCTAGGTTCCACCACTTCCGCTGACTCATGCAAACACTTCCGGAGGTGAGAAACATGAAAGACGTTGTGAACTCCGGCCAGTCTCTCGGGTAGCTCTAATCTATAGGTCATCTTTCCAACCTTCTCGATGATAGGAAATGGTCCTACAAATCTTGGTTCTAGCTTTCCGGTGGATCCAAAATGAACGACGTTCCTTAAAGATGATACCTTAAGGAAAACCCTGTCCCCAACCTCAAACTCAAGGTCGGTCCTTCTTTTGTCGGCGTAGGATTTCTGTCGGTCTTGGGCAGTCTTCATTCTCCTACGTATCAAGTCTACTTTCTCAGATGTCTCTCGAATCATATCTGGTCCAAGTATAAGCTTATCTGTAGGCTCGTACCAACAAGTTGGTGATTTGCACAGTCTTCCATACAAGGCTTCGAAGGGCGCCATACCGATGGTAGCTTGGTAGCTGTTGTTATAGGCAAATTCCACTAAAGGAAGGTGATCCTTCCACATCCCTCCAAAGTCAGGAACGCAAAGTCTCAAAAGATCCTCTAAAACTCTATTCACCCTTTCCGTCTGGCCGTCGGTTTGGGGTGATAGGCCATGCTCAGACATAACTGTGTGCCTACAGCTTCTTGTAGACTCCGCCAAAACTTGCTTGTGAAGATAGGGTCTCGGTCACTAACAATGCTGGAGGGTATCCCATGGAGTCGAACTATTTCCTTTAGATAAAGAGATGCTAGAGATGCGGCAGTCCTTCTACTCTTGATAGGTATGAAGTGGGCGCTCTTAGTAAGCCTATCCACTATTACCCAAATGCTAGTGTTGCCTTTTCTCGACCTAGGTAGTCCATCAATGAAGTCCATTGAAATGTTATCCCTCTTCCTCTGTGGGACCTCTAAAGGATGAAGTAATCCTCCAGGCTTCTTTTGTTCCGCCTTGGCCCGTTGGCAGGTTATGCATTTAGAAATGAAATCTGCCACGTCTTGTTTCATGTCGTTCCAAAAGAAAGTCCTTTTTATATCCTTGTACATCTTATCGCCCCC
Source organism: Allium sativum (assembly GCA_030737875.1). Lineage (NCBI taxonomy): Eukaryota > Viridiplantae > Streptophyta > Magnoliopsida > Asparagales > Amaryllidaceae > Allium > Allium sativum. The sequence goes on from CM060915.1 coordinate 283,849,937, forward strand.
AGGGTGTATGGTCATCTTGGAATGATGTGCTTCTTCGAGAACCTTCTTTGTCAACTCCCTTTCTTGTGGGATGCATAATCTTCCATCTCGCCTCAGTCAACCCTTATCATCGATGGCGTACCTACTGAGGTGACTAGAAGTCTCACCCCTAATAAGTTTATCAATCACATCAACAAGCTGAGGGTCTTCACGTTGTGCAGCCCCTATTGAGTCCAAGAGAGTAGGGCATACTTCGAGAGATGCTAGCAAACTCGGTACAAAATCTGAGGAGGGCCTAAAGTTAAAACAGGCTATATACTCCAAGCTTTGCCTTTTCACTAAGAAAGGGCTTAAGGTCAGTTTCTTATGGCTCAACGCGTCTGCTACTACGTTGCCTTTGCCGGAAGTATAGGAAATTTCAAAGTCATACGAGGCAAGAAACCCCATCCATATTTGCTGCCTCAAGTTAAGATCCTTCTACGAGAAGAGATATTTCAACGATTTATGGTCTGTGTATAATTTGAACTTTTCACCTAGGAGATAATGGCGCCAAGACTTAAGCGCAAAGACGATGGCGGCTAACTCAAGATCGTGGGTTGGGTAGTTCTTTTCATGAATTTTTAATTGTCTTCCACCATAAGCTACTACCCTTCCTTGCATTTGAACAGCGCCTAGTCCTGTTCCACATGCATCCGTGTATACCGTGAACATTTTGCTTCCATCTGGCAAAGTCAGGACTGGAGCTGTTGTGAGAGCCCTTTTTAATCGTTGGAAAGAAAACTTGCAGTCCAAATCCCAAGTGAACGCTAGATTCTTCTTTGTTAGCCTTGTGAGTGGGGCTGAGATTTTCGCGAAATCCCTAATAAACTTTCGGTAAAAACCGGCTAGCCCAAGAAAGCTTCGAACTTCGATTGCATTTCTTGGTGTCTTCCAATCTTGCACTACCACCACTTTCGCGGGGTCCACAACCAACCCATCTTTGGATACTATATGCCCCAGAAATCTTACTTCTTTTCTCCAGAAATGACACTTGGAGAATTTGGCTTTTAGTTGATGAGCTCGAAGAGTTTCCATGATTTCTTTCAGATGCTGGGCATGCTCTTCCTCATTCTTTGAGAAGATTAAGATATCATCTACGAAGACAACCACAAATTTGTTGAGGAATTCTCTGAACACCCTGCTCATTAGGTCTACGAAATAAGCGGGTGCATTTGTCAAGCCGAAAGGCATGACAAGCCACTCGAAGAAACCATCTGGGGTTCTGAACGCCGTTTTATCAATACTATCTTCAACTACTCTTAACTGATGGAACCCAATTGCCAGATCAAGTTGGGAGAAGACCATTGCACCAACAAGCTGATCAAACAAATCGTCGATTCGAGGAAGAGTGTGCCTATTTTTCTTGGTCAATTTGTTTAAATCCCTATAGTCGACGCAAAGGCGAAGCGAACCGTCCGTTTTAGTTGTGAACACCACTGGAGCACCCCATTCCGAAATGCTCCATCTAATGAACCCCTTTTCGAGAAGTTCTTTAACCTGCTTACTGAGCTCCTTTCTCTCCTTTGGAGCCATGTGTCTGACAGGTAAAGCTACAGGCTTTGCGTTATCCCCAAGATATATGCGGAAGTCTATTTCCCGCCTTGGAGGTAAGCCTTTCACCTCTTCAAAGACATCCGGATATTCCCGGACTACTCTCACTGATTGCAAAATTTTCATCAGAAGCATCAAGTGACTCTAGATAACTAAGCATAACAGCATTCAAGGGATTACAAGAAATTTCTAGAGTGTTACCAAGATGAGTCAAGAGCCTGACTACTCTTTTCTCACAATCAAGGATGGCACTATTACTGGATAACCAGTCCATGCCTAAGATCAAACCATATCCCGAGAAGCCTAAGACAAAGGCATCACAACTAAACTCAACGCTGAGAATAGAGATTTTCAAACCCAAACAAACCATTGACAAGTAAGCGAAGCCCCCAATTGGATTTGAAACTACTAAGGGATCTTCTACCATACTAGTGTCTGGATGCAGAGATTCTACTAAGGCAGAGGAAATAAAAGAGTGTGATGCGCCAGAGTCAAAAATTGTACGAACTGGATGATCATAAAGATAGACTACACTTCTACAGAAATATTACTATCTCTTTCTTGCTGAGGTGCCACTAGCGCATGAACCTGACCCCCTGAAGTGGATCCAGCTTTCTGTCCCTGCCCTTTCTTCTTTGGGCAGTCCTTAGCTTGGTGCCCAGTCTCTCCACAATGGAAGCAACCACCCATCTTCGCCTTTCTTTTCCGGCAGTCTTTTGATATATGTCCCACAATGCCACAGAAATTGCACCTTCTCTTCTCATGGGGCTTATTGTTTTTTCCTCCATTCTTGAAGTCTGTTTTCTTTGCTTGTAGACCCTCTTTCTTCTCTTCCACCTTAACTTCTTTCTTACCATGATCTTCCTCGTGTAGCAACGCCATGTCCACCAAGCTTTCATAAGTCGCTCCTGTGGATACATGGGTCATGGCAAGGCTGTGTAGAGGTTCATTCAAACCCTTGACTAAGCGAAGTGCCTTCTTGTGTTGGGTGTTTACTAAGTCTAACCCAAATCTAGTCAGCTGGTTAAACTGATTAACATATTCCCTGATCGTCATGCTTCCCTGTTTCAGAGTTAGGAACTTTTCCATTTGCAGGCTCCTTTCTGCTTGGGAGAGAAATTTCATTTCAAACCTTGTCCTGAAGTCTTCCCATGTTTCCACCGCCCTCTGAGCATTGGTAACTTCCCACCAATAGGAAGCCTCATCCGTAAGCAACCATACCGCTAGTTGTATCTTTTGCCTGTCATCCACTCCAAAGATGACAAACAGATCCTCGGTCTCCTTTAGCCAGTTTCTTGCCCCTACAAAGGATTCTGTCCCATAAAAATCTTTTCCACCCATTGCCTTGAAGTCTCTACATGTTTTTGCGAAGGCATTTCCACGAGGAGGTGGAGGAGGAGGAGGAACCGCGGCCACTGGAGGAGGGATGTCTGTTGGGCCCGCGCCATTGGCCCTTGCTTCTAAGTACCTCCTAAACCAGCCGGGAATCGGCACTCCTTCCGGGAGGTTAAGGTATCCAGACATGCTGAAACAGAAAGGGAAAAATTCAAAACGAAGGATAGAGAGAGATAGATAGGGCACATGGCTTTGGGGGATTTTGTCTTTTATAAATATAACACTTTTTCTTGAAAAAATGCTTCTTTAAACTTTCTTTTGGAAACAATTTCAAAAACTTTTATCTTGTCTGGTAAACCTATGCTCTGATACCAAGTGAAACACCCCACCTCCGTTAAGGTCACTCACAAAGGGAATGCCTTAATTTTGGTGGAGGTTTATAAGTTAAATCCACAGATAAACTAAAGACAGATATAAATACACTTATTTTAAACAGCGGAAACTAACAGACTTTTATTCATCGATACGTGTTCCAAAACAAAACATTCCATAATTGTCTCAAAATACTTCCATTATTACTACATCATAATTGTCTTGATTATTAAAGAAGCATAAAACATAAATAAAGTGACAAAAATCCCCATAGTGATATCCAAAGCCATAGTCCGAGCAAAAGAGACCCAAATCATACATCTACGTTCTTGGAGCTTGAACAGAACCTGACTGAGCTGAGCTGTTTCCTCCCTGTGGACCTGGGGGGGAAACGAAAGAAAAGAAGATGAAAAGAAAATAGGGTCAGACATAAAGACTGAGTAAATCTAGTAACTCTTCAGTATGTGAATAAGAAAAGGGCATGATAGATATATACTGAAAATAGGATGGTGTCACAAGCTAAGGGAGTGTCGAATGTACTATCGCACCCATATTATATCTCTGCATCTACTTGAGTTTATTCTAACTGGCACCCCATGGTAAGGGTGAATTGATCACCAACTTTATTTAAAGATTGGCTCCTACTCGCGTTAACATGTGTCATACGGCCCCCAAGAATTGTAGATACCTATGCTGGTCCCACCATGTGGTGTAACAAGACCCATGGTGGCGGCCCCGACACAAATTCTAGAAGGCATAGGTTATACTACTGGTGTCCCCAGTGCCCTGTTGTCTGCTCCGAAGTGTGTGCACGCCCATACCCCGTTAGACCTGCACTGTGCACCCACCGTCGTCGTTTGACCGCTTACAATCAGCCCAGTAATCGTGCCCCATCCTGCCTAGTTTCAGGGTACCGTTGATACCTAAATTGGGTTACTGCTGAAACGGGTCCCTCGTTACCAGGATTTTCTAGTCAAACATGTTAAGTGGTTAAGTGTCTGTATTTACCTAACCCCCACCCATCAATTCTTGTTAACATGTTGAATTTGGTTAAGTGTTATAGTTGACTTAACCCTACCACCTGTCCTTAGCCTCTTAGGAGCACCAGACCACTCACATTAGACAGGATAGCTATGGTTACTGGATATGCCGGTCGGTTCCGGGCAGGTTTACACCGTAGCTCAGTGTAACCTCGGGTCTTTATTGGGCTCAATGCTTAACCACCCACATTGGATAGGTATTGTTGTGACTACTGGACAGCCGGGCGGTTCCGGGCAGGTTTACATCACAACTCAATCCAACCTCGGGTTAAGCACATCGTGTTTTCTAAATTTAGATATTTTATTATTTCTCCAATATATATATATATATATATATATGTAAATGTCATATCTTTTATTTTTGGGTATAACAATTCATACCGCTTTAAATGTCATTGTCATTGGCATGTGCCAAACATGCCAACATATGTTTTCATGTTTTACACCCAATGTCATTACCCCCGTTTATGCATTCGCAACGTTATAACAAATGTTGGGCTTGTCACAATTCAACCCAACTTTATAGGCGTAAGAAAAAAAGGAAATCAAGAACATGTAATATTTGACAACATATAAGGATGTGTGGCGCATGAACTTGCAATTTAGAAATACTAACATAAATGATGGGTCATGTGAACTTGCATTCAAATCAAAGTACCACTAAGTAGGTGACATATGAAATGGCATAGTTTAGGCTTACCCAACTTGTGTTTAAATATGTTTAACTTTGCAAAATGTCAAACACAAAACTAGCATGATGTATATTCACCAAAAGGTCCAATTAAAACATTTAATCACATAGCCTATTTCAATATGAACTTACATAGTTTATGAAACACAAACAATACTTAACATAGGTCCAATTTCACTTGCAAATAAACATGAACTCGTATGATTTATGAAACCCAAACGACGCTTAACATAGATCCGATTATACTTGCAAACAAACATGAAAGTGATAACATAGGCTTTGGGTCATGTAGGCATAAAAGGTTTCAAGTCTAAATCATGTTTACATAAATTCTAATTTAGACTAGGGGAATATACATAGTCCATGCCATCGACATATACATAAAAGGATCAATTTCTAATTTTTACCACAACTTGCAAGTGCCATTGTTTTCATATACAATTGTTCAATAGGCTTGCACCAATCAATTTATGCCACAAACGTCAATACACAAGTCATGATAGAATCCTCAAAATACATAGAATTTTATACAATACAATAACACAATTCTATTTTCATTCACATCGAATCACATCGCAATTCTTATTCATATTCTAAAAGGTTACTATACTTACAACGAATGTAGAATCTTGAATTCTGGATTCTGAATTCTGAAATTGGAATGCGCTCCTTTGGGTAGACTAACGTTGCGTTGAAAACTTTTGATTTAAAATTTAAATCTTCTTCTTAGTTTGATTCATCTCTAGGCTTTTCTCTTGACGGCTATGTTCAATTCCTCCCTAGCAGCATGACGACTCCTTTCTCATATTTTTGTGTGAATTTTCAGTTGAGAGTTAGGGTGTATTTATAGATTTTTAAGTTGTTTTGAGACGTCAGATGAAGATAGGAGGAATCTAGGCCATTTAAAATTCAGAGAGCCAATCAAGTGGTGACACGTCAGCCCTAGTGACACACAGTGCCTTAGAAATTCGAGCCAAAGCCAGACCTGGCCAGCCAGGTCGACCAGGCAGGTCGACACCAGGTCGACACCATGGTCGACCTGGGGGGGACCAGGTCGACACCATGGTCGACCTGGGGTGACCAGGTCGACTCCGTGGCGACCCTATGGTCGACCTGGTCTCTGGGCGGGAATTTTCCCGCCCAGCCTAGTTTGAACCTGAAATTCGAAATTTTGAAATTAAACTGAGCTGTTTGAATTTAAATTTGATTCTAAAACTTCCGAAGGCCATAACTCCTTAATACGGAGTCCGATTCTCGCAAACTCAGACTCTATCTCAAGCAGAATTCCGAGATGAACGCATGGTGTAACCCGTTTCCCTTAATTCTTTCATTTAGAATTAATTATACTTTAATTTGTGGAGCTTAGCATTATAGAATTCACGGGGTGTTATAATAACCATACCATGTAAAGGTCTGAATTCAGATAGAAAAGACTTTTGGTCAGCTCTAGATGTTTCTCCTGCTCAAATAGAAAATATCCCTGTAGTCACTGAGAATATTCCAGACCTCATAAAAGATATTCCTGTCGTAAATAATTATGCAGATGTGTTCGAAGAAGTTGTTAGTTTACCTCCGAAGAGAGAAATTGATTTCAAGATCGCTTTAATTCCGAATGCAAGGCCAATTGTGCACGCTATTCGGAGAATGACTCTAAAGGAGAAAGAAGAATTAGACAATCAGACTCGACAGCTTGTATGGAAGGGTATGATTAGGCCTAGTTTCTCTGATTGGGGAGCAGCATTGGTGTTTGTTCCAAAGTCAGACAGTACTCTCAGACTATGTGTGGATTATCGTGACTTGAACAAGCAAACAATAAAGAATAAATATCCATTGTCGCGGATTGATGATTTGCTGAATCGATTGAATGGTGCACAAGTATTTTCAAGGATGGACCTGGTTACATATTTCCATCAGCTTCGTATTGCCGAAGAGTGTGTTCCTATGACAGCATTTAGAGGTCCCGATTTATTCTATGAGTGGTTAGTAATGTCGTTCGGCTTATGTAACGCTCCTGCCTATTTTGTCGATTTAATGAATCGAGTATTCCGCGATGTCTTGAATAAATTTGTTCTAGTTTTCATTGATGACATATTAATCTTCTCTAATTCAGAGAGCGAGCACGCGAAACATTTGGAATAAGTGTTAGAAATTCTCAGAAAGAATGTCTTGAAGGCCAAACTTTCCAAATGTATATTCTGGCAAGAAGAAGTCAAGTTTCTTGGCCATGTCGTGTCAAAACAAGGAATTTCAGTGGATCCCAGTAAAATCACCGCTATTCAAAATTGGAAACAGCCTAGTACTCCCACAGAAGTCCGAAGTTTTCTTGGATTGGCTAGTTATTATCGGAAGTTCGTTAAAGATTTTTCGAAGATATCTAGTTCCTTAACAAAGCTTACCAAGAAGCACTCAAGATTCAAGTGGACTCCCGAATGTGAGGAGGCTTTTCATAAGCTAAAATAAAGATTAACAACTGCTCTAGTGTTAACAATTATCGATGGCAATCAAGACTTGAAAGTCTGGACAGACGCCTCTAGAGAAGGCCTTGGTGCAGTATTAATGCAAAGAGGTGAAGTGGTTGCTTATGCTAGCCGTCAGCTGAAACCGCATGAGAAAAATTACGTTACTCATGATCTTGAGTTGTTAGCCATCGTATTTGCTTTAAAAATCTGGAGTCACTATCTTTTGGGTGAGAAATTCGAACTGTATACAGATCATCAGTCGCTAAAGTATCTGTTCACCCAGAAAGACTTGAATCTGAGGCAGCAACGTTGGCTAGAATTTCTTGTAGCATACGATTTTGAGATTTTGTACACTCCAGGGAAAGTCAATGTTGTGGCTAATGCACTAAGTAGAAAGAATGCAATAATAGCCAGTTTTATTATTGTGACTTCCTTGATTGACAAAAATATCTATTCTTCAGAAGGATGATAATTTTATTAAGGATATGATCAAAAGAATTCAGAAAGGCGAACCCTCGGGCTTTCAAATAGATAACGATGGGATCCTGAGATTGAGAGGAAGGATTTGTGTTCCCGACGTCCCCGAGCTCAAAAGGGAAGTGTTAGATGAATGTCACAAGTCCAAACGGAGTATCCATCCAGATGTGAGAAAATTGTATAACAATCTCAAGCAAACATTCTGGTGGAAGGCTATGAAAAGGGACATTTCAATATATGTTAGCAAGTGTCCTACTTGCCAACAAGTCAAAAGCGACCAACAGAAACTTGCCGGATTGTTGCAACCGCTGGACATTCCAGGTTGGAAGTGGGAACATATTTCCATGGACTTCATAGATGGTTTGCCCAGAACCAAGAAAGGAAATGACAGTATTTAGGTGATCGTAGATCGCTTCATGAAGACCGCCCATTTTATACCTGTCAGATCCAATAGAACCGCTCAAAGTTTAGCACAGATTTATTTCAAAGAAATTGTTAAGCTACATGGAGTGCCGATCAGTATAGTTAGTGATAGAGATCCAATATTTACTAGCAAATTCTGGGAGGCATTTCAAGTAGAACTGGGGACAAAGCTGAATCTAAGCACCGCCTATCATCCTCAGACAGATGGTCAGACTGAGAGGGTGAATCGTATACTGGAAGATTTATTGCGGGCTTGTGTTCTTGATTTTGGTGGATCATGGGAAGACCATTTGCATTTGGCTGTGTTCTCATGCAACAACAGCTACTAAGCGAGCCTGATAATGTCACCATTTGAAGCATTGTATGGTAGACCGTGCCGATCTCCTGCTTGTTGGGTTGAACCTGGTAATAGGCTTGTATTAGGATCAGATATGATTCGCGAAGCTGCGGATAAAGTCGATTTCATTAAGAAACGATTGCTAGCAGCTCAAAGCCGATAGAAGAGCTATGCAGACTCGAGAAGGAGGGATTTAGCATTTGTTGTTGGTGACTATGTGTATCTAAGGGTTTCTCCGAGAGTGGAGTAATTCGATTTGGAAAAACTAGGAAGTTGGCTCCAAGATTTATTGGTCCATTCCCTATACTTGAACGGATTGAAACTCTCTCTTATAGAGTTCAATTTCCTGATTAGTTGCCTGGAGTGCATGATGTATTTCATGTATCTCAACTTCGAAAGCATGTTCATGATCCAGACTTGATCATGGAAGAAGCAGCGCAATGGGATATAGAAATTACTCTAGAATTGGCTGTGAGAAGAGGGCCACTAAAGATTATTGGCAAAGAAACCAAAGAACGGAGGAACAAGAAGGTTCACTTAGTCAAAGTGCAATTGAGTGGAGATCCGCGAGATTGTACTTGGGAAACTGAGGAAAGCATTATGAAATCCTATCCTAAGTGCAAGATGGATATCTCTGATTGACTCCGGTGCAAGGTACATTTACCATATCTTTGCATTACCATTTTGTTCACTACTTTGCTGTTGTTTTCTCTTCATGGATGTATAACTTTTTAAATATATAGTCTGAATGATTTGAAAAGAGTATATGAATTAATTAGTATATTTTTGAAAGATAAAAAAAATAGATTATTGGTTGTGTTGTTTGATTATTGGTTGATTAATTAGAATTTTGAACCATTTAGCCAAATTGAACAAATATTGCACTGAATTGAAAATTGATAGAAATATATACATGTGCATTATATATGTGTGAACAGGTTATGGATAGACAGCTAAGCAGAGGAATAAAATTGTTTGCCCGACAAATAGGTACATGTATATTGTATTTCTTAGGATTTGATGATTTTAGGAGCCGATTGGCTTTTCCTTTTTCTTTTGGATTGATGAGAGCCATGGGAGGCTATTTGAAATATCCCGAAACTCCCCGTACAAAGGAGGTTATAGCGAAATTTTTCGAAAATTTAGGGTGTTAGCCAAATTTTTGAAGAATTTGAAAATTCTTAGAAACTGAAAAGTTGAAGAATGGAAGCCAGAATGAAAGTTGTGTTGGTTAATTAAAACAACTTTCGACTTCGTTCCTTTTCGAGGACGAAAAGTTTTAAGTGGGGGAGATTGTAACAACCCGGAAAATCTGAACCAATTTAAATTTTTTAATTTGGCTATTTTAGTGGATTTAAATATTTAAAATAGATTATTTTAAATAATAACGACGTAAAGTATGATTGAATCGATGTTTGAAAATAAATATAATTATTTTTAATTATGAACAAGGCCCGAAATGGCGCGGCAGTTTCGAAATTTGAATTCAAACTTTGACTGACTGTACCGGGTGCAAAACAAAACGGATTTTAGTGAAACCAAAAATATTTAAATCTGTTTTTGAATATCTTTTTAACGAATCTAAAAAATCGAAGTTTCGTAGCGGGAATTAAAAGTTATGGCCAAATGAATTTTCAGAAAGGTAGCTATAGAGTTTATATTGCCCTTGATAATAGACATTTTGCAAACGACCTCAAAATTCGACGAAACCTCTTTTATTGGATCCGGGATGTCAAATTTTTGCTAGGTTTCAAATTCCATAATTTTTGAAGTTAATATGTGAGCGTGGCGAAGGAAAATGCATTTGGTCAATTTCAGTTAAAATTGGATCGACCGGAAAATGGCCATTTTTCAAACGGTCTCAGAATTCGATGAAACTAGTTTTGTTGGGACCGTATCGTCGAAACATAGCTAGATTTATTTTTCGGGAATTTTTAGAATCAGTATGTGGCCCCGGCAAATTGAAATGTACGTTCAAATCCAATACTGAAAGTTTTATATTTTAATTTGAAGGAAAACTGACTGAAATAGTCGAATGGGCCTGCGAAACATATCCCATTGTGTTCGGAATGGGAGTATTTAGCTAGGGGCGACAGTCGTCTGGCTTGGATTGGAGTTCGTATGAGATAAGGGGTATTTTTGAATTAAAAAAAATATAAATAAAATAAAAACCCCATTGGCCAATCACATATTTTCTCTTTCCCCGATACCCCCCTCGCGATATACGGCGGAAGTCAACTCCATTCTTCCCGATCAATTTCCGGCCGCCTCATTCACCGTTGACCCCCACCCCTGTTGAACTTTTTGAAGACCTCTTCCCCCTCTTCAAATCAACACTGACTTCACCACCCCTCGTCGCTCCTTTCTCGAGTTCTGCGCCTTAGAAGACCGCCGCCATCGGGCTGGAAATCGCCACTGCCGCTACACCGAGTTCGACGAGGCTATCCTCGTTTTGCGCGACCTTCGACGCTCTTCGATGTGGTGTAGCTCGATTACAACCTAGTGCTACGGATTGGAGATTAAATCGAGACCTAGGTTTGAATGAAATTTGAAGGTATACGGTTTATTTTATTTTAAATAGTTTATAGCACTTTAAAGCGCTACAGTTTATGATTTTACAATAAAAATCATATCTTTTTCGTATGTTGACGAAATCCAGTGAAACAAGAGACAGTGGACTCGTGAGGACATCTTCTACATTCTAGAAGAGACCGCATATTTTTCTGAGCCTTCTGCAATTTTTGGTGGAGTGGAACCCAATGTGAGATTTTTGAATTATAAACGATATGGAAACAACGATGTATAAATTATATAGTCGAAGTATGAGTTATATAAGCATTTTACACCTCATGTATAAGCGTTGTATAAGTTGTATGTTCGATGTATAAGTTATATATGCATTATAAAAATGATATATGCGTTGAAATAAATTGAAATGATATTGAAATGAAATCGAAATATAGTTATATATGTATATCTATATATATATATACTCCCCTCGTCCACAGACCATGGACGATATATATTGGTTGTGATATTGTTTGGATTATTGGTTGATGTGAAAATTTGGTGAATATCATGAATGGTTGATTTGAAATGATTGATTGTGGTTAAAATCCCAATAGGATTAGTATATGGAAAAATTCGTCTTCGTACGAACTAGATATTGAAAATCCCCATTGTCAATAGCCGCGAGGCTTTAAGATAGAGCGGGGAGCCGTACTAGGGACGGAGCCGGTTTTAACTACCCTACCGTTATGCTGCCGAAATTTTCTGAAATATTTCTGTGTTTGATTTATATTCATGTGTTGAAATAAAATTCATGTGTTGAAATAAAATTCATGTGCTGAATAAAATTCATGTGTTGAAATAAAAATTCGTGTGTTGAAATAAAATTCATGTGTTGAAATAAAATTCATGTGTTGAAATAGAAATTCATGTGTTGAATAAAATTCATGTGTTGAAATAAAATTCATGTGTTGAATAAAATTCATGTGTTCAAATAAAAATTCATGTGTTCAAATAAAAATTCATGTGTTGAAATAAAATTCATGTGTTGAAATAAAATTCATGAGTTGAAATAGAAATTTATGTGTTGAATAAAATTCATGTGTTGAATGAAGTTAATGTGTTGAATAAATTCTTTGAAAAATAAAAATAACATCTTTATCATATATATAGATTATATAAAATACTAGTGTTTTAAATAAATTGTTTTAACACCAAAAATAACATTTTTACCTTATGTATGAACTATATAAAATAATAGTGTTTTGAAATAAATTGTTTTACAATAAAAATCACATTTTTATGATATATATGAACTGCTAAAAATAGTGATGGGTGGAAATGAATAGTTGTTGGATAAAAATACTGTTTTTATCAAATGTGTGAAATGATTATGGTTTTGAAATCGAAGAATGAATCATATTTATATGTATATATATATATAATTGAAATAAATCGAATAACGAAGCTGCAGTTTGTGTTTTGAAACTGTGATTTCAAACGATTAGTGCGGGAGATCCGACCATCGGATTTTCCCGAAACCGAAACCGTTGGGTTCGCTTTGGAAATATCTTTCCAACAACACCAACTTTGTAAAGATCCAACGGTTGGATTGTCTGGAATGTTTAATTCAAATCTGAAGAAAAACAGCGTCAGAATCGATTATATATATATATATAATTAAATTAAATCGAACAACGACGCTGCAGTTCGTATTTTGGAATCGTAACTTCAAACGATTGTACCGGGAGATCGGACCGTCGGATTTTCCCAAAACTGAAACCGTTGGATTCGTTTTGAAAAGATCTTTCTAATGATATAAAATTTGTGAATATCCAACGGTTAGATTTTCATATATGTGTAAATCAAATCTAAAGAAAGAAAGCGCCACTGCCGCGTTTTGGCCTGAAGCATCGTTTGAATGAATTGGCTATTTTTAAGTGAATAAAAATAGCTATAAATCGTTATAAAATATTATAAACGATATGGAATGGAAATAAACTGAATTTACCCGGTTTATTGGATATTTGATGGTCGAATGTGTTTGGCGTGAAAATTACATTTAAGAACAGAATTATTGATGTCGAATAATTTAACCATTGAAATGAATTGATTTAAATTCTAAATATATGTGAATTATTTGAAAAGGCCGAGTTAAATCTCATTTCAAATAATTGATTGGTGGTAAGAAGTCGATGATGAAGACGGTGGTTGAAGACCGAAGATCTTCACCTCGGTTGGATGATTACTGATGTCTTGATTGGGAGGCATCCCGAAATATAGATAATAAGTGGTGATCGTCCAAACGTACTTGGAGATCGATGGATATGCGAGGTATATGGTGCCTTCGGTTTCATTCAGACCCAGAACGAACTTGTAAATGGACTCTGTGTCTGACATTGGATTTTGTTCTATGCTGATTGATCTCTATTAAATATATATCTGTTTGGCGGCGGAGAATTTATTCTCTTGCTTAACGCCCTTCTCTGAGACGTACGAGCTCAGAGGCTATATATCGATAGAAATCAGTCGGATAGAGTGAATTGCCTGTGTGGCATGCCTAAGTGGCAGATGATCAAGGCTTTTGTTGAAAAGCAAAGTCTTGTGGTTGATGATCAAAGCACGGCCTGTGTGGCATAGCTTTGTGTATAACGTTGATTCGCGAGCCTCACACCCCGGTATGAACCAGAAACGGGAGAGGACCTCAGGGAGGACATGCGTTTCCTTCTAGCTAAGGTGGTGTCAGTGACCTACCAGCCCTGACATTTATATTATTTCCACCTGTGTGGTTGTTGCTGTTGCGAGGCGCCTCGGATATGGAGTCATTTGGCTCATTTTCATCCCATAGGGCGGGGGAACGCAGTGTTCAGGGTTTAAGTTTAATCCACATCGAGTGGACCGGCCCTGACGATCCAAGTGTCACTCGAGCTCTGATCCTGAGACTTGGCAGGCTAGATTGTCTCGAAGCGGTGAGGACGATCCCTGACCTCGGTTCATGACGAAAATCAAATTTCCAAATACGACACCGTACGGTTTTGATTGTATACCTATATATGGCGACATAGTGGTATGGGGCATTAATGTCGTCTATGATTGATACTTATGATTTGAATTTTTTTTTGAAACATATAAACACTAGTAATAATACCAAATGCTTTTGTTTTATTCATATCAAGCATATTTTGGCCATTATAAGGTAAAACTCTATTCTCCGGTTTGCGTTGCATTGTGTGATGGGAACTGAGTCTTATAATGGCTTCATTTTTATAAAAGCATTGCGATGTTTAAAAGGTTTACTTGTTTTGAAGCACTGTCAATCTAATGGAGTAAACCCGTTCCGTGAAAGTGGCGTGGTTCTGTGATTGGCCATATTATAAAATATGTTAAGTAGATTTCTCATACCAGTCACGTGACTGACTCGTAGTTTGTTTCACTTGCAAACTCGGGTGCCCCTTTTTCTACACGGGCAGCCTTGTGTTCAGGTTTTAGCATGCTCTTTCTGGATAGCTGGAGCTGAAGATGGATTCTATCATTTGTCTCTTTTTATGTTGTTCAGCTCCTATTGTACATATTATGTTTGTTTTCCGCTTTAGACATTTATGTATAGCGGAACTGTATTTTGTACTAAGTATGATCCTGTATACTATGTAATTCTGATGAATATGTTTATCCAGTGTATTATTTGTACATTATCTGGTGTATTTATTTATTTCGATTCTACTGTTGCTGTTCATATGTTATATTCCAAAGACTACCCTTGCCACCGTCGTACAGGGTTTTGGGGTCATCACATAAACTGATGCTATACTTTTCAATATTTTCTTGTGAATCAAATTGTAAACTACATTTGCGTTTAGCATTACCAATCCAAATACCCTTCTATTTCTCTCAGCCTAAATCTCATATACAAATTTCTTTAGAATGTTTAACAGCAGCTTTGTTTTTCTACTCTTCCATCTTGTTGCTTTATAAACATTGTACCACTCAATTTTACTATCAAATGATGGCCTATGCAAACAACCATTAGCAAGGAGTTTCACCCAAATCTGGTATGTAAAACTGCATGCAAAGAGAAAATGTGTATTTGTTTCAACTGATGAATGACACAATAAACAAATATCATCTATTACCACACCTATTTTAAGCAATTTATCCTATGTATTGATTGCATTAGCCATTACTTTCCGTAATAGCATATTTTCTTTTGCTGAATTACCCATACTCCATAATCTCTTCGGCCAAGGAAATGATTGCTTTGGACCTTGAAGAAGTGTATAAACAAGTTTGATACTATGAACTTTCCCATTCCATGTTATACAACTATTACCATTAACTTCAAAATTCTTTTCCAATTCAACCCATAAATTCTTCAAAATAGAAGAGCTTGTGTATGGAAGAACCAGACTACAATCATGAATGTAATCATTTACAACAACATTCTCTAAAATACCAGACTGTCTACGTAAATTATAAGCAACCACATTACCTTAGATTAAACTAGCTTTAGACCAAGGAGTATTCCAAAAAGACAGTTTATCCATGAAATTATAATTGAATTGGATGTAAGGTAGAAAAGTGCTCCTCAGATTAACAATGCTCCTCCAACTCCAACCACAATTGCTCGGCACCTCCGTAGTCTAAGAATGTTTTTTCCCAATTAAATTATCCTTTACCCACTTTGTCTAAAGACAATTATCCAAGTTAAACAGCTTATCAAAGTAAGATGAAATTGCAGCTTTGTTCCATACGAATAAATTTGTAATGCCTAAACCACCTTGCATCTTATCATCAAAAAAATTATTAAACGCAATTGAAATCATTTTCCAAGAAAAAGGATCCCCATGCCAAAGAAATTTATTTAGAGCTCCTATTATCATGTTAATCGGCTTGACTGACAGTACATAATGCCCTGTCCAATAGGTAGTCATTGCCATAGCCATAGATTGTACTACAGTCAGCCTACCAGCTTGTGATAGTTTGCAAGAGGGCCATTGCATCAATTTATCAATAATTTTCTCAAATAATGGAACACAATTGTCCTTTGTAATCCTTGAACTAATTAATGGAAGTCCCAAATACTTCGAATTAATAGGCCTCTCTAATAATCTAAACAAAGAGATTAGATGATTCTTCTCATTAGCAGAGAACCCAGCAATTAGTATATGAGACTTATTAAGTTTTATCTTCAATCCAATAATAGTACAGAAAATATGCAAAATATCCATAATGCAGTGTATATTACTTTCAGTGGGCTTTGTGAATATAAATAAATCATCAGCAAAAAGTAAGTGGGTTATCAAAGTAGACTTACATTTCAGATGTAATTCCATTTTTTTCTTTTAACTTGATCAATCAAAAGTGAATTGAGAAGTTCCATTACCACAATAAGGATATACGAAGAGATTGAATCACCTTGTCGTACTCCTTGAGTTCCTTTGAAGAATCCATGTAATATGCCATTTCTAGCAATTGAAAACCTTGGCGCTGATATACAGGAATGAATCCAAGCAATAAAGGGATAGGGAAATTCATCCTTGAAAGAATGGAAAGAATAGAAAACCAGGATACAAAATCGAGTGCTTTCTTTATATCCAGTTTTAACATATATTTAGGAGAGATGCCTTTTCTATTATATCCATATAATAATTCCTGCGTTAATAAAATGTTATTTGAAATGGATCTTCCTTTTATGAAAGCTGGCTGGTTCAAAGAAAGTATGGAAGGCAATACATTTTTAGCCTATTAGCAATGACTTTCGAAATAACTTTGTAGACAACATTACAACATGAAATTGGTCGAAAATCAGCAACACAAACTGGGTTTTCAACCTTTGGAACAAGCGTAATTGATGTTGCTGACACACTAGCTGGCACGTGATTGATCATGAAAAAAGATTGAATAGCTGTTGTGATATCTCAACCAATAATACTCCAGTTTTTTTGCAAGAAGAAAGAATTAAATCCATCTAGTCCTCCACAACTACTAGAATATAAACAGAAAGTCGCTTCCTTAATCTCTTCTACTGTAATTAGCCTGTTAATATCCCCTGATTGCAATATAAAAAGAGTTGGTAATCTGATATGAAAGAGTAGATTAACATCTGGTACATAAGCATTAGGATTTGCTAGAATTGAAGAAAAGACTGAACAAACGTTGCATTAATTTCCCCTTCAGAGGATTGAACATTTCCATTCATATCTTTAATCCTAAAGATGTTGCTCCTCGCTTTTTGAACCTTTAAAGCATTATGAAAATACTTTGTGTTTCTATCCCCATCAAATTCTCTCCTAACGAAAGCACTCTGCCTTAAAGCCTGCATTTCTACTTCCAAAGTAAACTTAAGCTTATTCTTCAATTCATACTCCTGATTTTGTAATGCAATATCATTTGGCGTCTTTTGAAACTCTTGCTGAATTTGGGTTAATTCTGCTCTAATTGAAGATGAATGTTGCGACCCATTGCCAAATTTAATTGGAGACCAAGATCTAAGATGATTCTTTAATACCTTCATTTTTTGCAATAGATTAACCATAGGATTATTATTTCTCTTTGAGCACTAAACCTGAATGAGAATGTTAGTAAACTCTGGATTGTCACACCAAAAATTAAAAAATTAAAAAGTGATTTTACCCAAGCCAATAGCAGCTTCAATCCCTCATTGAAATAATATGGGACAATGATCAGATAAGATTGGAGAGAGAGGATATCATAGAAATCTTTAGGCCAGAGATCAAAGAAAGAAGAATTTGCAAAAATATGATCAAGTTTATAGAAAGTGGGAGGGCCATACTTAGCACAATTTGACCAAGTATAAAACAAGCCATAGCTTTGAACTGGAAATAGAGAAGATTGAATTAGCATTTGATTAAGAGGAGCAATCTCCTTAACCACTAGAGGACAACCACCCAATTTCTGATTACTGTTAAGCATACAATTGGAATCACCACCTATGAGCCAAGGATGATTTGAAGGATTAAGAAGATGAACATTCTCAAGAAAACTAAGACGAAGAGCAAGAGAGTTATGAGCATAAATGTAACGAAAAGGAATTTCGCTCGATCCTAATCGATCGCTAAACCGACCAAGACTGTTCGAAACCCCTGATTGTTTTGAGAACACGACAAATTGAAACGCAAACAGAAGAACAGTTCATTGCTAATTACAACAATTCCATCAGAATACAAGAATATACAGAGTATAAATCAATATTACACATTCACTAAATACAAGAGATTACAATACATTACATAGCAGTGGAAAATAATACAATACACAATTGAAAGAGATATACGGATACAGAGCTTTCCGGATATCATTCCAGCTATAAACCAGGTTCCTGTGAATATAAATCTGCAAAACCAAAACTACTAGCTGCCCGTGTGGAAAATAGGGGCACCCAGAGTTTAGGTTAAAACAATAAACTCCAGGTCAGTCATGCAACTGGTGTGAGAACTAAAATAGTTATTAATCTTTATTTTAAAGTTAGGTAAATCAAGGGACCACGCCGTATAACACGGAACGGATTTCCTCCCAAGAACACCAGTGCATAAAACAACAGCACAATGCTAAATAAAGAACAATGAAGCTATTATAAGACCCAGGTCCCATCACACAATGCAACGCAAACCGGAGGATACGGTTTTTACCTTATAATAGCCAAGAATGCTTGGTACGTGAAATTTCATGTTTTATTATTACCATAAGTGTATAGTGTCAAAAAAATTTCAAATCATAAGTATCAATCATAGACGGCATAAGTGCCCCATACCACTATGTCGCCATACTAGGCTCTACAATCAAAAACTGCAATGTCACGTATTGGAAGTTGGGTTTCCATCTATGAACCGAGGAAAGGGATCGTCCTCACCGGCTTCGAGACTCTCTAGCCTGAGCCTTAGGGTCAGAGCGCATCGTCCCTTGGATCGTCAGGGTCGGTCCACCGATATGGATTATTATGCCTGAACACTACGTTTCCCCGCCCTTTGGGGCATAAATGAGCCATATGACTCCATTGGCTCCACACAGTAACCGATATATCCGAGGCGCCTCGCAACCGCAACAACCACACAGGTGAAAATAATATAAATGTCGGGGCTTGTAGGTCACTAACACCACCCTAGCTAGAAGAAAACACATGTCCTCTTTGAGGTCCTCTCCCATTTTTGGTTCACAACCGGGGTGTGAGGCTCGCGAATCAACGCTAAACAAAGCTATGGCACACAGGCCGTGCTTTGATCATCAACCACAAGACTCTACTTTTCAATAGAAGCCTTGATAATATTGCCACTTAGGCATGCCACACAGGCAGTTCACTCCATGCGTTTGATATCCATCAATATATAACCTTTGAGCTCGTACGTCTCAGAGAAGGGCGTTAAGCAAGAGAATAAATTCTCCGCCACCAAACAGATATATATTTAATAGAAATCAATCACACAGAATAAAATCCAATGTCAGACACACAGCCCATTTACAAGTTCGTTCTGGGTCTAAACGAAATCGGAGGCACCTTGTACCTCGCATATCCATTGATCTCCAAGTACGTCTGGACAATCACCAACTGATTCCCTCCTCTTGGGTGTACAACCCAATCAAGATCATCAGTAATCACCCAAACGATGTGAAGACCTCCGGTCTTCGACCACCGTCTACATCCTCGACACCACGTCGAATCAGTTATTTAGAATGAGATAAACCAGCTCTTTCTGAATAACTCGCGTATATAATAAACAAGTGTTACACAAACACAACATATGCCTCATTCCAATTTAGAATATTCCTTTATTCTAATATTCTTATACTTTGGGAAAGGTTCCCATTAATTTTATCAAAGATAAATTCTTTAAATTTATTCTTTAATCTTCCTTTGAATATCAATTCAAACCGAATTATGGTTTACCCACGCTAGTCGGGATTAACGACCTTACCGAAGTAATCATTTATTTTATTTCCCAATCCCAACCTATTCATAACATGAAGTGAAACTAGTCTATTTCATATCTAACACCACGGTGTTATCGGTAAATTTAATTACCATTTCACGTTCAAATCTAATTAAAGATTTAACTATCTCCTGGAGCAAAACAGGTGATACCTCATTCTCGATCACTTCAATCTAATTAAAGATTCATTAAAACTCCACTTAGTTTTAATCTTCCCAAAAATCAATATCTTGTTTTTAACTGGGTTAAAGAACCAACGTCACTTAAAACACGGTTCACTATAAACCCAAAATCACATTCTAATTCAATTCCAATTAAACATTATTTATTTGGTACAGTTCATTAAATCTAAATAAAAAGATTTAATCTTTTTCTCAACTGGGTTTAAGAACAATGTTAATGAAGACACCATTCATGACAAACCCAAATCCCATTTGATATTAAATACAAGGCTCTGAATAGAAAATATATCGTCTTATATTCAATATCAAATTCTACAACCAACAAATATCGTATTGGAAATAACGATATAAATATATCTTTCAAATTTCCATAACAATATCTGTATAGTCACGAAATCCAACATCGAAATATTCCAAAGACAATTTCGATTCAAATCCATTCCAATTCAATTGTTGGAAATTCTGGTTACTTTTTAAACCATTTCAAATTCACTTTATTTATTTTAAAAATAAATGGATTCTAATTCTAGTTCAAAACTAGTTCATTTCGATAAAAATCTATTTTTATCTTTTCAAATATTGAAATTTTCATCCCAATTCTACACAAATCATTTCTTATGATTTTACACAAATTATTACTATTTTTAATAATTTTATCAAGGCCCGTGCAGTCGATTTCCATCAACGGCCATCGAACTGCACTTACAGCGACCTTTTCCAAATTTGATTTGGACATAATTCGAAATCCAACCGTTAGATTTCAAATCTCTGATATTCATTAGAAATCTCTTTTCGATACAAACCCAACAGTTCCGGTTATAGGAGAATCCGACGGTCGGATCTCCCGTAACATCCATTCGAAGTCAATGGTCGAAATTCGCGAACTAGCGCAGCGCGATGCGTTCTATTCAGGCCATTATATATTATATATATTTCGTCGATTTCCTTTTAAAACGTATTTTATAAATCGTTTTAAATTCGTTTTCAAAACGATTTCAACTTCATATTTAATTTCGAATCAAAATTGAATATTCCATATCATTAATCTATAAATGATAATATTTTCATAACATTATATTTTGAAATCACTTCTTTTTCTATATTCATTTTAAAAATGAATCGAATCGATATAAATATCGTTCGCGTCAAAATGGCGCATATCTGACCAACACGGCTTTATATATTTCAATAACTTTGTTATTCTATTCAACAAATGAATATTTATTTTTCTATTCAACACATGAATATATATTTCTATTCAACACATGAATTTACATTTCTATTCAACACATGAATTTATATTTCTATTCAACACATGAATTTACATTTCTATTCAACACATGCATTTACATTTCTATTCAACACATGAATTCACATTTCTATTCAACACATGAATTTACATTTCTATTCAACACATGAATTTACATTTCTATTCAACACATGAATTTATATTTCTATTCAACACATGAATTTATATTTCTACTCAACACATGAATTTACATTTATTTTTTCCAAATTGGAATGAGGCCCAATCAATTACCATATAATGTTAATTATATGGATTTTCTACAACACATGTATATAATAGCAACGATAAAAAATCAACCATCAAATCAACCATCATCCAGAGTGCACCACGCAACTGCATAAGCATTAAATATAAATAATTAATGCTTACACAGCCTGTCAACCCATCGGTTGACATACAACTAAACAATCGAGATTAGTGTACATCAAATATCATCCCAACACCCGTGTGGGGTTTCAAATCAACAAACACAAATTTTATTTATGCAGTTGGGCGATGTGTAAAATTTATCGTCCCAATCAATATCAGTCAAATCAGTGTATATAAACAAATCGTCCGATTTGTTTATAAATATTTATTTTATATACACAATAAAAATTATATTTTTAACTAT
Source organism: Allium sativum (assembly GCA_030737875.1). NCBI lineage: Eukaryota > Viridiplantae > Streptophyta > Magnoliopsida > Asparagales > Amaryllidaceae > Allium > Allium sativum. Next base: position 283,872,194 of record CM060915.1, read on the forward strand.
AAAATATTTATTCAATCCACTTCACACAATCAAATTTCACAACACAGCAATCAAACAAACAAGTCATCCATGGTCTGTGGATGACGGGTGTCGGGTGCTACTAAGCACCGTCTGCATCCTAGTATATATTTCAACTAGAAAATAAATTAAAAGTGAGGAGTTCTCACCGATTCGCTAAACCAAACGCCACGGCTCTTCATACGTAGGAAATCTTCGTCGTGCTCACCTTTTGTCAATTTCATTGTCCGTAGCCACTACTATATAGATAAAAATTATATTTTTATCCCGCCACTATATAGATAAAAATTATATTTTTTTATCAATGAAAATCGTACCCTTTTTACTTCAAAAATCTAATCTTTTCTATTATAAAAATTCGATCTTTTAACATAGAAAAATTCTATCTTTTAACATAGAAAAATTCGATCTTTTAATATAGAAAAATTCGATCTTTTAACATAGAAAAATTCGATCTTTCTACCATAACCAAATATGAAAATTTCAGATTTTATTTCATATAAAACCACATTTTTAAATACATAAATAAATAATTAAATAAATAGAGGTAAACACTCACGTTTTTTAGCAAAGAGGGGGCTGCGGGTTCAGAGATGGTGGGCCTTGGAGGTTGCAGTGGAGGCAGGGGGTACGGGGTGGCACACGGCGGCGGATTGGGTCGGCTTTAGGGCTAGGGTTCGCTGGAGCGACTGGGTTTGGGGTTGTGGGGCTCGCGCGAGAGGCTGACGTGGTGCACGAGTCGAGGTGGGGAGATGGCTGCGGCGGTGGCGCCTCACCTGGCAGCGACGGCGGTGGAGCGGCGCTCCGCTCCCATCTCCTTTCTTTCTCTTTTTTTGCGTTATCGATTTTGGTTTGAACGACAAAGGGGGCTGAGAGTATAGAGGAAGAGAGAGGTTTTTTTCTATTTATTTAATTATTTGATTTCAAAAAGCAACTGTAACACCCCACATCCGTTAAGGTCACTCACAAAGGGAATGCTTTAACTTCCGTGGAGAGTTATAGGTAAAAGATACAGATAAATTACAAGATAGACAAAATTTAAAACAGCGGAAAATAGAACTTTACTTTATTGATAAAATAGTTTGTACAACAATTATTTTTCCAATGCCAGGATATCTGTCTTACAAAATAAAGAAGCTTAAAAATACATTTATATTCCCAAATGTAGCATGAGCCAACCATAGCAATGGAAAAGAGAATCCAAGCAAAACTTCGACTAACCTTCAGCTTGGAAGAAAACTGGGCTGAGTAGTAATATTTCCTCCCTACGAAACGGGGGGGGAGGGGAAACGGAAGACAAGAAAGCGAAAGAAAACAGAGTCAGAGATAAAGTCTGGTAAGTTCAGTAACTTTCAACATGCGAACAGGTAAAAGCAACATGGCATAAATTAACTGTATACAAGACTACACCATGATGACGGGAATCATAAGGCTAGCACAAGATATGATAAGGTGAGATAAACTGGATGCACTTATATACGTTCTCTGCTTCGCCACTACCTTGTTATTCTAACTTTTATATCGCTGCACCACCTGACTAGTAATCCGTATAAATTGACAAGAACAGATACGTGATCCCAATTCCCACAATTTTTGTTTGTCTCAAGTGTACATTTGTCATTTATTACCTAGGTCTAACCTAGGGTTTTTCTATTGAGTGCTTCCTAGATTTAACTAGGATTTACGCGACTTATCTAATGCTTCTCGGATTTTAGGGTTTACGCGACCTAGTTCCAACTAGGGATTATGCTACCTATCGAACGACGCCCCTACTCTAGGACACAATACCTAGGGCGGTATATGTTCCTAGACTTTCCCCACGTATGTGTCATGGATCGTTATTGTTGTCTAGATGCACATGTCCTCTATATGTGCGACCCGAGTCTCGTGGCAGGGCAAATCAAGAAACATGGAACTCGGTCGGGAGCTTTCAGATATCTGCCGATGCAGATGCTAAGGTCTATTTTTCTAGTGGCTATGGTCCCACCTGACCCCTCCCTCAACTAATGAAAGGCACACCTTGAAAAATGAGAACTATACGCAGGCCCTCTATGCCCCCACTAACCTATGGCCATCGGCACCCATAACTAGTTAGCAAGTATATGGTTCGTTGGAGTTCTCCACCTTTCCGCTTCACATATCTCGATTGACTCAAGATGGTAGGTAGACGACGAGTCGCTATCACAGGGCTAATGGTCCCGCCGAATCACGCTGGCCCATCCTAGTGTTTAGGTTGCCCTATATTGCAACCAACGCATACCCTTGGTTCTTCTAATGCAGACCTTAACCTCTGTGAGCCCAGTCGGATCATCTACAGCCTCACAGAGGGATACCAAGAGTACCCTCACGTCCCCTTGAAGCCGCGTGCTTCGTCCCCCAGTTCGTTGGAGCCTTCTTTAAGATCAGATGGACGTTCGCTCCTTCTCGTATCATACTAAGGTTTACTACTTAGTTCCCTTAACTAAGGTTTACTATTTAGTCCCCGAACCGTCGTTTTCTTAACTAAGGTTTACAACTTAGTCCTTTTAACTAAGGTTTACTACTTAGTTCTCTTTCTCGTCAAGTTGGATTGGTTAAGTATCATTAGTCAATTCAAGTTATCTTAACCCATTCATTTGTCATGATAAACTGATTAAGTGTTATCAGTAGTTCAAGTTGACTTAACCCTACCACAAATCAATTTATATTGGTTAAGTATTTCTTATTACTTAACCCCACCCCTTCACCTTGTATTGGCTAAGTGTTCCCTTTTACTTTACCCTGCCCTATATGTTTAGCTAACATGCTAAAGCGGTTAAGTGTTCTCTTAGTTAACTAAACCCTAACATCTGTTTAATTCACATGTTCTAATGGTTAAGTACTGTCCCTCCTGTTTTAACTTAACCTTGTTCATTCGGCACACCACGATGGCTAAGTGTTCTAAGTTTACTTAACTCCACCTTCTAGTCTAGTAAACATGTTAAATTGTCTAAGTGTATTTTACTTAACCTCACCCACTTGTCTAGCTTAATTGTTTCTTAGCTTTAAATTATTCATTTAAAGCGCCAACCACTCACATTAGACAGATATTGTTGCGGTCACTCGATGTGTCGGTCGGTTCCGGGCAGATTTACACCGCAACTCAGTCTAACCTCGGGTCCTTTTTGGGCTCAATGCTCTAACCACCCACATTATATAGGTGTTGTTACAGCTGCTAGATTCGCCGGGCGGTTCCGTGCAGTCTTATACCGTAACTCAATCTAACCTCGGGTTAGGCATATTCGTATTTTCTACAATGTACATATTTCTCATTTAGGACAAATTCTTCTTGTAAATTATTACTAATTTACTTATGCCATAATTACTCTTTTATTGTACATTGTCAACATTTATTATTATGGCCCACTTTCCCTCTAAACCATGTTTATAAGATTATACCAAATTAAGTGTCACTAACCATGGTTATGCTAAACATGACAATTACATGAAATTTCAAGTTATTAATCAGAATAGGCTATAACCTACCTTCCCAAACTTGCTATAACAGTTATGCCCAAAATCACTATGCCACATATTTGGTGTTCCAATTAAGTTGTTAAGCCTATTCTAGACTTAATGTTCTTATTCACATTTTTTGCCCAACTTAGATTAAATATCCAATTTTCAATTCATGTTAGGACTAGATTTAATACTCTAGTTTACAATTTATGCCAAAGCTATACTCACATGCCAACTACATGGTTTGCGGCCAATTAACAATTTACCATTATACGCCCAAGTCCAATATGCATGTAACATTTACTATTATAGCCAATTCATATTTATATCAACATATTTATTATGCCAAATTATATAAATTAAGCTACGCCCAAATTCCCCCGACGTAGTCATACGTATAATATGATTTCACAAGTTTCTAAGTACTTATGAAATGAAACTAGAAAAAGGATCAGGGGATAAGCACGAGAATTTGACATAAAAGAAGGCATGCGAAAGTGAACCAATTAAAAAGAAATGGTTCCAATAAGTTTGATGTATGTAACAGCGAATAGGAATAAACTAGACAAGCTTCATCATAAATATAAGATCAACATAATTTAGGGAATAGGCATAGGTGATTTGGTCCAACATGATGCCAGTTCGGTGTACAACATGATTTGTAACCATAGTGTCATGGGCATACGCAACTAACCATACTAGTCAAAGGCAATTAACCACAATAGTCCTAGGAAATTAGCCACAAAATAGTCCTAGGCAATTAACCACAATAGTCATAGTCATGGTTTCATAGTTATGAATCATGGGTGATTAAACATAATAGTCATGGATAATAGTCTTATAATCATAGGCAGTAATCTCATAGTCATGAGTCTTAGGTGATTAGCCACAATAATCCTTTTCATAGTCATAGGCAATAGTTTTATGTTCACATTCTTAGGCATAGGCATAGTCTTATGTTCACAGTCATAGGCATAGGCATAGTCTCATGTTCACAGTCATAGGCATAGGCTATTAACAATAGTTTCAACGTCATAATCGAGAATCATATCCAGAGGCATATACAAGCATCAATTCAAACGAAAGGATTAGGCATATTCTTATATTCATTAAATTACATGCCACAAATAGTTCTAGACGTTCAAATCTAAAAAGTAACTGACTTACATTGATCGGAGAAAGGATAATCAAATAGCGTTGAGATGATTTTGCAAGGATTTGCACAACGTTGCCCGAAGCCGCTGAACTAGCCTTTGATCCTTTTCTTAAAGCTCTAATCCTGATTTGAATCTCCAATTTGCAACTCCAAGCCGTAGTCTTCAAGAAATAGTTTTCATGTTTTATTTTAATTTATTTATTTCAATTATTCCAGAGGCAGCATAAGGAGAGAATGAAATGGTGTAAAGAGAATGAGGCTAGGAGGCTGTTTATATAGGATTAGGCGGACGAATCTAGATAGAAAACGTGACTAGAAACATCAGAATGAACCCAGGCTAAGAATTGGGTTCTGGTACCAGGTCGACACCCAGGTCGACCATAGGGTCGACCTAGTCCCTGGGAGGTCGACCATAGTGTCGACCCCCGGGTCGACCTGGTTCTAGGCGGGAAAATTCCCGCCCAGTCTGCGCTGGCGTTTGAATTCGAATATCGAATTCGAATTTTGAGCTGTTTTCGATTCTGAAAATCTCTGAAACTTCGGAGGGTCATATCTCACTCATACGGACTCTGTTTTTCGAAAACTCGGACTTGTTTCCAAGCAAAATTTCGAGATGAACGTAATGGCGCAACTTGTTTTGCTTGATTCTTAATATATAATTTAATTCTGCCTTGATTTATGGTTTTAACATGTTATAAAAATATGGGGTGTTACATTCTCTCCCCCCCTTAAAAGGATTTCATCCCCGAAATCTTCAAGTTAGGAAGAATGTATCCTACCATCCAATCACCCATCTACTCAACCATTCAATCACAGGAATTCATTGTCCTTAAAAAAAATCTAATGCTTTCATGTTCATATGCATAGTGTGTGTATATGTCTTTATCTAATGCAAAATCAGGCGGTCTACTGATTCAGTTGACCTCCTTAATGCAAATTATGTCAGTGCCATGCGTCCAATCATGTATGCAAGCATCCCTAGTTATGTAAATACTACATGTGTGCATAGCCATTCATCCATATGCAATATCCATATGATAAGATATCCAGTTAAATCCGTTAAGCAAATACATATATGCTAATGCAATATGAAAGTGACTGAGTCATTCTAGCGCTTATGGTGTGTATATGCATCCACGAGCAACTATTTGCAACCATCAATCATAACATGTTTCAAATACATGTTTACATCCATTGGCTTCTACCTAAGGATCAATGATATGCCCTAGAGGATATACCTTAAAAGCTAGGAGGTATGCATAAAATTCCTAGAAAAGGAGATCAAGGATGTACCCTTAAGAAAAAGGGTATGATACGTATATCCAGTCTTCAGTCTTCTAAGTCGCATCTTCTTGGGCTTCACTTATTATGTCCCTTATCTAAATAAATCTTCATGACTGCGAAGCTTCTTGATCTTCATTTCCAAAACTGTCGTTGATCAGATACTGGTTTTTTATTGTCAACTGGCTACATGCCGGAGTCTATCCCGCGTTTTAGGGGTAAACTCCTAACCTAATCAAAAACATCTGCGTACTCATGGACTATCCTAACTGATTACAAATCGTCGATAAATGCATTGAGCGATTCTAGCTAGCTAAGCCTAACTGGTTCTTTACACGGAATCTCGAGGGTATTTCCAAGGCAAGTCAAAAGTCTAACTACCCTCCTTTCCGAATTACTAGCCAACCAACCCAAGCCTAGAATCAACTCATATCCCATGGAACCAAAAACATAAGCATTACGCTTAAACTCAACACTTAATATAGTTATTCTCAAATCCTTACAAACCAAAGGTAAATGGGCGGAACCACCAATTGGATTTGAGACACTAACGGGATCTTCTGCTATACAAGTACTAAGGTGCAGAGACTCAACTATGGAAGTAGATATGAACAAATGCGAAGTGCTAAGATCAAAAGAGTACAAATTAGTTGATCAAAACGAAAAGCTAAGCTTTTCCAACAGAGACTTTTACTATCCCTTTCAGGTATTCTGGTGGTGAAAGCATGCACTCGCCCTTCTGAAAATCATGTCCCTCGTCCTTTCCCTTGTTTTAATTATATGTCCTATCATACCATGGAAAAGATACTTCCTCTCGTCTTAGGTTTTATAATTCCTTCTTTCTTCGTGAGTCGAGTTTATGTCCACGAATTTCTCATTCTTACATTGAGCTCCCTAGCCAACCCCCTCACCCTCATCTTTACCATCCCTGTGTATCATATTGACAAGTTTCTCAAAATCTGCCTCCATCGCACGGAAAACCCTCCAAAACAAGCTGCAGGTGAAACTACTATGGCTATAGATGGGAGTCGGGCACTACCTTGCCCTTCTATAGGTATCGTAGTCTGATCAAGCCTATGGAATTGTGACGCGATGAGGCTACCTCCCAGAAAGCCAGGAGCCCCGAAGACTCAAGAAAGAAGGGGACAAGAATTCAAACAGAGGATCAGAAGATAGTGCAAATGGCTTTTGGGGAATATGCTTTTAAAATAAAACTTTTCTTTTGAAAAATGCTTCTTTTAAAACCATTGAAACTAATTTTTCAAATCTTTTATCTGGTCTGGTAACCTTCAGCTCTAATACCACGTGTAACACCCCACATCCGTTAAGGTCACTCACAAAGGGAATGCCTTAACTTCGGTGGAGAGTTATAGGTAAAAGATACAGATAAATTACAAGACTGACAAAATTTAAAACAGCGGAAAATAGAACTTTACTTTATTAATAAAATAGTTTGTACAACAATTTTTTTCCAATGCCAGGATATTTGTCTTACAAAATAAAGAAGCATAAAAATACATTTATATTCCCCAATGTAGCGTGAGTCAGCCATAGCAATGGAAAAGAGAATCCAAGCAAAACTTCGACTAACCTTCAGCTTGGACGAAAACTGGGCTAAGTAGTAATATTTACTCCCTGTGAACCTGGGGGGGGAACCGAAGATAAGAAAGCGAAAGAAAACAGAGTCAGGCATAAAGTCTGGTAAGTTCAGTAACTTTCAGCATGTGAACAGGTAAAAGCAACATGGCATGAGTTAACTGTATACAAGACTACACCATGATGACGGGAATCATAAGGTTAGCACAAGTTATGATAAGATGAGATAAACTGGATGCACTTCTATACGTTTTCTGCTTCGCCACTACCTTGTTATTCTAACTTTTATATCCCTGCACCACTTGACTAGTAATCCGTATAAACTGACAAGAACAGATACGTGATCCCAATTCCCATAATTTTTGTTTGTCTCAAGTGTACATTTGTCATTTATTACCTAGGTCTAACCAAGGGTTTTTATATCGAGTGCTTCCTAGATTTAACTAGGATTTACGCGACTTATCTAATGCTTCTCGGATTTTAGGGTTTACGCGACCTATTTCCAACTAGGGAATATGCTACCTATCGAACGACGCCCCTACTCTAGGACACAATATCTAGGGCGGTATATGTTCCTAGACTTTCCCCACGTATGTGTTGTGGATCGTTATTGCTGTCTAGATGCACATGTCCTCTATACGTGCGACCCGAGTCTCGTTGCAGGGCAAATCAAGAAACACGGAGCTCGATCGGGAGCTTTCAGATATCTGTCGATGCAGATGCTAAGGTCTGTTTTTCCAGTCGCTATGGTCCCACCTGAACCCTCCCTCAACTAATGAAAGGCACACCTTGAAAAATGAGAACTATACGCAGGCCCTCTATGCCCCACTAACCTATGGCCATCCGTACCCATAACTAGATAGCAATTATATGGTCTGTTGGAGTTCTCCGCTATTCCGCTACACGTATCTCGATGACTCAAGATGGTAGGTAGACGACGAGTCGCTATCACAGGGCTACTGGTCTCGCCGAATCACGCTGGTCCATCCTAGTCTTTAGGTTGCCCTATATTGCAACCAAGGCATACCCTTGGTTCTTCTAACGCAGACCTTAACCTCTGTGAGCCCAGGCGGATCATCTGCAGCCTCACAGAGGGATACCAAGAGTACCCTCACGTCCCCTTGAAGCCGCGTGCTTCGTCCCCCTGTTCGTTGGAGCCTTCTTTAAGATCAGATGGACGTTCGCTCCCTCTCGTGTCGTACTAAGGTTTATTACTTAGTTCCCTTAACTAAGGTTTACTACTTAGTCCCCGAACCGTCGTTTTCTTAACTAAGGTTTACAACTTAGTCCTTTTAACTAAGGTTTACTACTTAGTTCTCTTTCTCGTCAAGTTGGATTGGTTAAGTGTCATTAGTCAATTCAAGTTATCTTAACCCATTCATTTGTCATGATAAACTGATTAAGTGTTATCAGTAGTTCATGTTGACTTAACCCTACCACAAATCAATTTATATTGGTTAAGTATTTCTTATTACTTAACCCCACCCCTTCACCTTGTATTGGCTAAGTGTTCCCATTTACTTAACCCTGCCCTTTCTGTTTAGCTAACATGCTAAAGCGGTTAAGTGTTCTCTTAGTTAACTTGACCCTAACATCTGTTTAATTCACATGTTCTAATGGTTAAGTATTGTCCCTCCTTGTTTTAACTTAACCTTGTTCATTCGGCACACCACGATGGCTAATGTTCTAAGTTTACTTAACTCCACCTTCTAGTCTAGTAAACATGTTAAATTGGCTAAGTGTATTTTACTTAACCTCACCCACTTGTCTAGCTTAATTGTTTCTTAGCTTTAAATTATTCATCTAAAGCACCAACCACTCACATTAGACAGATATTGTTGCGGTCACTGGATGTGCCGGTCGGTTCCGGGCAGATTTACACCGCAACTCAGTCTAACCTCAGGTCATTTTTGGGCTCAATGCTCTAACCACCCACATTAGATAGGTGTTGTTACGGCTGCTAGATTTGTCGGGCGGTTCCGGGCAGTCTTATACTGTAACTCAATCTAACCTCGGGTTAGGCATATTCGTATTTTCTACAATGTACAAATTTCTCATTTAGGACAAATTCTTCTTGTAAATTATTACTAATTTACTTATGCCATAATTACTCTTTTATTGTACATTGTCAACATTTATTATTATGGCCCATTTTCCCTCTAAACCATGTTTATAAGATTATACCAAATTAAGTGTCACTAACCATGGTTATACTAAACATGACAATTACATGAAATTTCAAGTTATTAATCAGAATAGGCTATAACCTACCTTCCCAAACTTGCTATAACAGTTATGCCCAAAATCACTATGCGACATATTTGGTGTTCCAATTAAGTTGTTAAGCCTATTCTAGACTTAATGTTCTTATTTACATTTTTGGCCCAACTTAGATTAAATATCCAATTTTCAATTCATGTTAGGACTAGATTTAATATTCTAGTTTACAATTTATGCCAAAACTAGACTCACATGCCAACCACATGGTTTGCGGCCAATTAACAATTTACCATTATACGCTCAAGTCCAATATGCATGTAACATTTACTATTATAGCCAATTCATATTTATATCAACATATTTATTATGCCAAATTATATAAATTAAGCTACGCCCAAATTCCCCTGCCGTAGTCATACGTATAATATGATTTCACAAGTTTCTATGTACTTATGAAATGAAACTAGCAAAAGGATCAGGTGATAAGCTCGAGAATTTGACATAAAAGAATAGGCATGCGAAAGCGAAGCAATTAAAAAGATAATGGTTCCAATAAGTTTGATGTACATAACAACGAATAGGAATAAACTATACAAGCTTCATCATAAATATAAGATCAACATAATTTAGGGAATAGGCATTGGTGATTCGGTCCAACATGATGCCAGTTCGGTGTACAACATGATTTGTAACCACAGTGTCATGGGCATACGCAACTAACCATACTAGTCCAAGGCAATTAACCACAATAGTCCTAGGCAATTAGCCACAAAATAGTCCTAGGCAATTAACCACAATAGTCATAGTCATGGTTTCATAGTTATGAATCATGGGCGATTAAACACAATAGTCATGGATAATAGTCTTATAATCATAGGCAGTAATCTCATAGTCATGAGTCATAGGTGATTAGCCACAATTATCCTTGACATAGTCATAGGCAATAGTTTTATGTTCACGGTCTTAGGTGTAGGCATAGTCTTATGTTCACAGTCATAGGCATAGGCATAGTCTCATGTTCACAGTCATAGGCATAGGCTATTAACAATTGTTTCAACGTCATAATCGAGAATCAGATCAAGAGCCATATACAAGCATTGATTCAAACGAAAGGATCAGGCATATTCTTATATTCATTCAATTACATGCCACAAATAGTTCTAGACGTTCAAATCTAAAAAGTAACTGACTTACATTGATCGGAGAAAGGATAATCAAATAGCGTTGAGATAATTTTGCTATGATTTGCACGACGTTGCCCGAAGCCGCTGAACTAGCCTTTGATCCTTTTCTTAAATCTCTAATCCTGATTTGAATCTCCAATTTGCAGCTCCTAGCCGTAGTCTTCAAGAAATAGTTTTCATGTTTTATTTTAATTTATTTATTTCAATTATTCCAGAGGCAGCATAAGGAGAGAATGAAATGGTGTAAAGAGAATGAGGCTAGGAGGTTGTTTATATAGGATTAGGCGGCCGAATCTAGACAGAAAACATGACCAGAAACATCAGAATGAACCCAGGCTCAGAACTGGGTTCTAGCACCAGGTCGAATCCCAGGTCGACCATAGGGTCGACCTGGTCCCTGGGAGGTCGACCATAGTGTCGACCCCTAGGTCGACCTGGTCCTAGGCGGGAAAATTCCCGCCCAGTCTGCGCTGGCGTTTGAATTCGAATTTTGAATTCGAATTTCGAGCTGTTTTCGATTCTGAAAATCTCTGAAACTTCGGAGGGTCATATCTCCCTCATACGGACTCCGCTTTTCGAAAACTCAGACTCTTTTCCAAGCAGAATTTCGAGACGAATGTAATGGCGCAACCCGTTTCTCTTAATTCTTACTATATAATTTAATTCTGCCTTGATTTATGGTTTTAACATGTTATAAAAATAAGGGGTGTTACAGCAACTTTTAATTTCGACCTCGAAAACGAACCCACCGACTGTCGTCCATAGCTAATTACCCCCATTACGAACACAATGGGATATGCATCGTAAGCTGATTCGATCGTTTCGATCAGTTTTCGTCAAAATCAATATATAAATCTATATAGTGAATTTGAACGCGCATTTCAATTTACCGGGGCCACATACGGACTCCAAAAATTCCTGAAAAATATTCTCTAGCTTCGTATTGATGATACGGTCCTAACAAAACTAATTTCATCGAATTCTATGACCGTTCGAAAAATGGCCATTTTCCAGTCGATTAAAATCAACTGAAACTGGTCAAACGTGTTTTCCTTTGCCACGCTCACATTTTGATTCGAAAAATTATGTTTTTGAAACCTAGCAATAAGTTGACATCACGGATCCAACAAAAGTGTTTTCGTCGAAAACAGAGGTCGTTTGCAAAATTTCCATTTTTAAGGGCCAGAATTCCATATCAACTATTCTGTTTTTTCAACTAGACGTAACTTTTTATTCCCGCTATGAAATTTCAATTTTTCAGATTCGTTGGAAAGATATTCTCAATTAGATTCAAATATTTTTGGTTTCACTAAAATCCGGTTTATTTTGAATCCTGTACATTCATTTGAACTTTGAAATCGAATTTTCAAACTACTGCGCCTTTTTCAATTCCTTTTAAAATTATAAATAAATATTTATATTCTAACGACGATCTATTTAAAAATACATACTTTCTATTTCTATTCAAAATAAATTTCTCGTCGTTATAATTTAAAATAATTCATTTTAAATATTCAAAATTCACTAAAATTGCCAAAATAAAAATTTTAAATTGGCTCGGATTTCCGGGTTATTACATTCTCCCCCACTTAAAAATTTTCGTCCCCGAAAAGGAACGAAGCCAAAAGTTGTTTAACTAATCAACTCAACTTTCTTTATTTTCATTACGGCTTAAGTTCTTCAACTTGTCAGTTTCTAAGAACTTTTCAAATTTTTCAAAAATTTGGCTAACACCCTAAATTTTCGAAAAATTTCGCCATAACCTCCCCTGCACCGGAAGCTTCAGGATATTCAAATAGCCTCCCATGGCCCTCACCAATCCAAAAAGAAACAACCAAGCGGCTGGCCAATCGGCTCATGAAATCATCAAAAACCCAAGAAATACAATAAACATGTACCTATTTGTCGGGCAAACAATTTTATTCCTCTTCTCTAGCCTCCTTGCTATGACCTGTTCAATGTATACACATGTATATGCATGCAATTCCAAACAAATTTCAATACAATCCACTATTGGGTTCAATTTGGCTAAAGGTTCAACATTTAAATTAATCAAGCAATAATCAAACAACACAACCAGCAATCAATTAGTTGATTATCTTTTCAATCACATAACTTTAATACATAGTCCAAAAATCAGATTTTTGATGCCAAATCACAACAATAAGCCCTATCTAATTTTGGTTCTCACACCAGTCAATTGGAAATATATAGAAATCCCACTTTCGTCACTCGAAAATAAATACTGATGATGACTAGCCAATCATCAGAATCATCTCCGGGCGACTAGAGTGTGATTCTATATCTACACAGTATATTAAAACTCCAAATACACGCGGATCAGACGTACACGCAAAATCTATATATACTAGATTGTCCAAATTCAATATATAATAAATAATCAAATACAAATAATTGATTTAAATTTTCAAAACAAAACTTGTTTTCAATTTTATTTTTCAAAACAACACTCTTTTCACTCGATCTAGGATACTACTGATCCTATCTCTAACAAGTCATTCCTGTTGGATATTACTAATCCAGTTTCTGATGAATTCATTCGTATGGTTCTAATGTGCCTTGTTCTCGAGCTTTGTAAACCAAAGTTCTGATACCAACTGTAACGAAAAGGAATTTCGCTCGATCCGAATCGACTGCTAAACCGACCAAGACTGTTCGAAACTCCTGATTGTTTTGAGAACATGAAAATTGGAACGCAAATAGAAGAACAGTTCATTGCTAATTACAACAATTCCATCAGAATAAAAGAATATACAGAGTATAAATCAATATTACACATTCACTAAATATTAGAGATTACAATACATTACATAGTAGCAGAAAATAATACAATACACAACTGAAAGAGATATACGGATACAGAGCTTTCCGGATATCATTCCAGCTGTAAAGCAGGTTCCTGTGAATATAAAACTGCAAAACCAAAACTATTAGCTGTCCGTGTGGAAAATAGGGGTACCCAGAGTTTAGGTTAAAACAATAAACTCCAGGTCAGTCATGTGACTATTGTGAGAGCTAAAACAGTTATTAATCTTTATTTTAAAGTTAGTAAATCAAGGGATTACGCCATATAACACGGAACGGGTTTCCTCCCAAGAACACCAGTGCATAAAACAACGGCGCAATGCTAAATAAAGAACAATGAAGCTATTATAAGACCCAGGTCCCATCACACAATGCAACGCAAACCGGAGGATAGGGTTTTAAACTTATAATAGCCAAGAATGCTTGGTATGTGAAATTTCATGTTTTATTATTACTCTAAGTGTATAGTGTCAAAACAATTTCAAATCATAAGTATCAATCATAGACGACATAAGTTCCCCATACCACTATGTCGCCATACTAGGCTCTACAATCAAAAACCGCAAAGTTACGTATTGCAAGTTGGGTTTCCATTTATGAACCGAGGCAAGGGATCGTCCTCACCGGCTTCGAGACTCTCTAGCCGAGCCTCAGGGTCAGAGCGCATCGACCCTTGGATCGTCAGGGCCGGTCCACCGATGTGGATTATTATGCCTGAACACTACGTTTCCCCGCCCTTTGGGGCGTAAATGAGCCATATGACTCCATTGGCTCCACACAGTCACCGATATATCCGAGGCGCCTCGCAACAGTAACAACCACACAGGTGAAAATAATATATATGTCAGGGCTGGCAGGTCAATGACATCACCCTAGCTAGAAGAAAACGCTTGTCCTCCCTGAGGTCCTCTCCCGTTTTTGGTTCACAACCGGGGTGTGAGGCTCGTGAATCAATGCTAGACATAGCTATGCCACACAGGTCGTACTTTAATCATCAACCACAAGACTCTTTTTTTCAACAGCCTTGATCATATTGCCACTTAGGCAAGCCACACGGGCAATTCACTCCATGCGTTTGATATCCATCAGTATATAACCTCTGAGCTCGTACGTCTTAGTGAAGGGCGTTAAGCAAGAGAATAAATTCTCCGCCGCCAAACATATATATATTTAATAGAAATCAATCACACATAATAAAATCCAATGTCAGACACATATTCCATTTACAAGTTCGTTCTGGGTCTGAACGAAACCTGAGGCACCTTGTACCTCGCATATCCATCGATCTCCAAGTACTTCTGGACGATCACCAACTGATTCCCTCTTCTTGGGTGTACAGCCAAATCAAGATCATCAGTAATCACCCAAACGATGTGAAGACCTCCGCTCTTCGACCACCGTCTTCATCCTCGACACCACGTCGAATCAGTTATTCAGAATTGGATAAACCCGGTCTTTCTGAATAACTCGCGTATATAATAAACAAGTGTTACACAAACACAACATACGCCTCATTCCAATTCAGAATATTCCTTTATTCAAATATTCTTATACTTTGGGAAAGGTTCCCATTAATTTTATCAAAGATAAATTCTTTAAATTTATTCTTTAATCTTCCTTTGAATATCAATTCAAACCAAATTATGGTTTATCCACACTAGTCAGGATTAACGAACCTTACCGAAGTAATCATTTATTTTATTTCCCAATCCCAACCTATTCATCCCATGAAGTGAAACTGGTCTACTTCATATCTAACACCACGGTATTATTGATAAATTTAATTACCATTTCACGTACAAATCTAATTAAAGATTTAACTATCGCCTGGAGCAAAACTGGTGATACCCCATTCTCGATCACTTCAATCTAATTAAAGATTCATTAAAACTCCACTTAGTTTTAATCTTCCCAAAAATCAATATCCTATCTTTAACTGGGTTAAAGAACCAACGTCACTTAAAACACGGTTCACTATAAACCCAAAATCACATTCTAATTCAATTCCAATTAAACATCATTTAATTGGTACACTTCATTAAATCTAAATAAAAAGATTTAATCTTTTTCTCAACTGGGTTTAAGAACAGTGTTAATGAAGACACCATTCACGACAAACCCAAATCCCATTTGATATTAAATACTAGGCTCTGAGTAGAAAATGTATCGGCTTATATTCAATATCAGATTCTACAACCAACAAATATCATATTGGAAATTACGATATAAATATATCTTTCCAATTTCCATAACAATATCTGTATAATCACGAAATCCAACATCGAAATATTCCAAAGACAATTTCACATTCAAATCCATTCCAATTCAATTATTGGAAATTCTGGTTACTTTTAAAACCCTTTCAAATTCACTTTATTTATTTTAAAAATAAATGGATTCTAATTCTAGTTCAAAACTAGTTCATTTCGATAAAAATCTATTTTTATCTTTTCAAATATGGAAATTTTCATCCCAATTCTTCATAAATCATTTCTTATGATTTTACACAAATTATTACTATTTTTAATAATTTTATCAAGGCCCATACAGTCGATTTCCATCAACGGCCATCGAACTGCACTTTCAGCGACCTTTTCCAAATTTGATTTGGACATAATTCCAAATCCAACCGTTAGATTTCAAATCTCTGATATTCATTAGAAAGCTCTTTTCGATACGAACCCAAGTTCCGGTTTTAGGAGAATCCGATGGTCGGATCTCCCATAACGTCCATTCGAAGTCAATGGTTGAAATTCACGAACTGCCGCAGCGCAGCGCATTCTATTCAGGCCAATATATATATATATAATATATATATATATATATTATATATATTTCGTCGATTTCCTTTTAAAACGTATTTTATAAATCGTTTTAAATTCGTTTTCAAAATGATTTCAACTTCATATTCAATTTCGAATCAAAATTGAATATTCCATATAATTAATCTATAAATGATAATATTTTCAAAACGTTATATTTTGAAATCACTTCTTTTTCTATATTCATTTTAAAAATGAATCAAATCGATACAAATATCGTTCGCGTCAAAATGGCGCATATCTAACCATCACGGCTTTATATATTTCAATTACTTTGTTATTCTATTCAACAAATGAATATTTACGGTTCTGTTCAACACATGAATATATATTTCTATTCAATTCATGAATTTACATTTCTATTCAACACATGAATTTATATTTCTATTCAACACATGAATTTACATTTCTATTCAACACATGCATTTACATTTCTATTCGACACATGAATTTATATTTCTATTTAGAACATGAATTTACATTTCTATTCAACACATGAATTTACATTTCTATTCAATACATGAATTTACATTTCTATTCAACACATGAATTTACCTTTCTATTCAACACATGAATTTACATTTCTATTCAACACATGAATTTATATTTCTATTCAACACATGAATTTATATTTCTATTCAACACATGAATTTACATTTCTATTTTCCAAATTGGAATGAGGCCCAATCAATTACCATATAATGTTAATTATGTGGATTTTCTACAACACATATATATATAATAGCAACGATAAATAATCAACCATTATCCAGAGTGCATCACGCAACTGCATAAGCATTAAATATAAATAATTAATGCTTACACAGCCTGTCAACCCATCGGTTAACATACAACTAAACAATCGGGATTAGTGTACATCAAATATCATCCCAACACCCATGTGGGTTTCAAATCAACAAACACAGATTTTATTTGTGCAGTTGGGCGATGTGTAAAATTTATCGTCCCAATCAATATCAGTCAAATCAGTGTGTATAAACAAATCGTCCGATTTGTTTATAAATATTTATTTTATGTACACGTTAAAAATTATATTTTTAACTATAAAATATTTATTCAATCCACTTCACATAATCAAATTTCACAACACAGCAATCAAACAAACAAGTCATCCATGGTCTGTGAATGACGGGTGTCGGGTGCTACTAAGCACCGTCTGCATCCTAGTATATATTTCAACTAGAAAATAAATTAAAAGTGTGGAGTTCTGTAACGACCAAGAAAATCTGAACCAATTTAAAATTTTTAAATTGGCTAAAATAATGGATTTTAAATATTTAAAATAAATATTTTAGATAATGGCAATGAAAACTGAGTTGGAATCGACATTTGAAAACGAATATAATTAATTATAATTATATATAGAATTGAAAATGGCGCGGTAGTTCGATAATTCGATTTCAAACTTCAATTGAATATACCGAGTGCAAAACAATCCGGATTTTAGTGAAACCAAAAACATTAGAATCTGTTAGTGAATAACTTTCTAACGAATCCGACCAATCGAAATTTGATAGCGGGAATCAAAAGATATGTCCAGTTGAAAATTATGAATAGTCGTTATGGAATTCAGGCCCTTAAAAATGGACATTTTGCAAACGACCTCGGATTTCGACGAAACCACTTTTGTTAGATCCGCAGTGTCAGGTTATTGCTAGGTTTCAAATTTCATAATTTTTCGAATCAATATGTGAGCGTGGCAAAGGAAAACGCGTTTGACCAGTTTCTGTTGAATTTAATCGACTGGAAATTGTCCATTTTTCAAACGGTCTCAGAATTTGACGAAACTAGTTTTGTTAGGACCGTATCGTCAATACGAAGCTAGAAAATATTTTTCTGGAATTTTTCTAGTTAGTATGTGACCCCGGTAATTTGAAATGTGCGTTTAAAATTCAATATAAAGATTTAAATGAAAAATCAAAAGGAAACTGACTGTAACGATCAAATCAGCTTGCGATACATATCCCATTGTGTTCGGAATGGGGGTGAAACGCTATGGACGACAGGCGGTGGGCCTCGTTTCGAGGTCGAGTGTAAAAGTCAACCCTTTTGCAAATTTAAATAATAAAATAAAAAAAAAAAATTCCCTCTCTCCCCCCCCCCCTATCTTCGTTCTGGCCCCCCCTTTCACTTTTATTTCAGTTAAACAAAACAAAAACAAAAAAAAGAAGAAGAAAACCCTAAGACGATCGACAGACCGCCCCCCCCCCTCAGGCGAACGCCGCCAGGAGCAGAGCAGCCCACCTTCCCCGACCGCACGAGCGCGACGAAGAGCCCCCCCCCCCGAAGCCGTCCGAAGCCCTAGCGCTGCCTCGAAGCCAGAAGCCTCCATCGCGTTCAAACCACCGAGCAACACCCTACATCGACGAACCGCACCACCTCGAAGCGCCTCCGATCTTCTTTCTCCCCCCTCTGTAAGTTGTTTTTATTTATTTTATTTTTATTTTATATGAACTGTTTTTATAAAAGAATTTTAAAACTGAAATTTTTATAAAAGAATTTTAAAACAGAAATTTTTATAAAAGTAAAACTGTTTTTATAAAAGAACTTTAAAACTGAATTTTTAAAAGTATTTTAAAACTGAACTGATTTCTTAAAGAATAAAACTGAATTTTCTTAAAGAATAAAACTGAATTTTCTTAAAGAATAAAACTGAATTTTCTTAAAGAATAAAACTGCATTTTCTAAAAGAATAAAACTGCATTTTCTTAAAGAATAAAACTGCATTTTCTAAAAGAATAAAACTGCATTTTCTTAAAGAATAAAACTGCATTTTCTAAAAGAATAAAACTGAATTTTCTTAAAGTTATAAAACTGAATTTTAAAAAGTATAAAAACCTGTTTTTGAAATAAAAAAATAAAAACTGCATTTTTTTTATAAAGATAAAAACTGCATTTTTATAAAAGTAAAAATCATATTTTTATATGTTGAAAGCAAAAGTAAAAATCATATTTTTATATGTTGAAAGCAAAAGTAAAAATCACATTTTTATAAGTTGAAAGCAAAAGTAAAAATCATATTTTTATATGTTGAAAGCAAAAGTAAAAATCATATTTTTATATGTTGAAAGCAAAAGTAAAAATCATATTTTTATATGTTGAAAGCAAAAGTAAAAATCATATTTTTATATGTTGAAAGCAAAAGTAAAAATCATATTTTTATATATTGAATAGCGAAGTCAAAATTCGATTTTTATATATTGAATAGCATGGTAAAAATTCTATTTTTACATATGTAGAGAATACGGGCGAAAGCGACAAAAGGCGAAGATTTCTATAAGTGAAGTGTCGTGCAGTTGGATAGCTATTGGTGAGATTTCTGATTTAAAATTTATATATATATGTGTGAAGTAAAAGTGAATTGCTATATATAAATATATATATATATATATATATACGCCCCTCGTCCACAAACCATGGACGATAATTATTGATTGAAAATTGATTGATAGCGATTGATTGTTTGGGATTGTTTGTGATTGATATTGGTTGATTGTGGTTGAAAAATACCCATTTGTGGTTGTGAAATATTTGGTTGAAACCACATAGGATTAGTTTGTGGAAATGAAAAATATATATACATGCCGCCTGCGTGCGAACTAGATGCATGATTCCCATTGTCAAAAACCGCGAGGTTTTAAGGTAGAGCGAGGAGCCGTACTAGGGACGGTGCCGGTGTAACTACCCTGCCGTTATGCTGCCGAAATTTTGAATAATATTTGTGTGTTTGAATTATTTTCATATGCTTAAACTATATTTATTCATTGTATAGAAAACATTCATGTGTTGAATTGATATTCATTCGTTGTTTAGAAATTCATGTGTTGAATGGTATTCATATTTTGAAATAAATTGTTCGATAATAAAAATCACATTTTTATCTATATATAGAAACTATAGAAAACATTCATGTGTTGAATTGATATTCATTCGTTGTTTAGAAATTCGTGTGTTGAATGGTATTCATATTTTGAAATAAATTGTTCGATAATAAAAATCACATTTTTATCTATATATAGAAACTATTGAAAACATTCATGTGTTGAATTGATATTCATTCATTGTTTAGAAATTCATGTGTTGAATGGTATTCATATTTTGAAATAAATTGTTCGATAATAAAAATCACATTTTTATCTATATATAAAAACTATTGAAAACATTCATGTGTTGAATTGATATTCATTCGTTGTTTAGAAATTCATGTGTTGAATGGTATTCATATTTTGAAATAAATCGTTTGATAATAAAAATCACCTTTTATCGACTATATGAACTATATAGAAAAGTAGTGTTTTGAAATGAATCGTTTTACAATAAAAATCGCATTTTTATTGTATGCATAAATCGTTGAAATGTGAAGTGTTAAAAATAGCCACTTGTTCAAAATAAACATATATGAGTTGAAATATTCATTAATTAGCTAATGAAATGATTTGCACCTATTTATGTAATATTAGAATGAATGGTGTTTTTAAACCAAATTGAAATCAAATATGAAGTCGAATAGAAAATGATAAATGATAAGAACTGTATATATATGTACATGCATATTCATTGAACAGGTTATAGCAAAGGGGCTAGAGAAGAGGAATAAAATTTTGTGCCCGACAAATAGGTACACATTTACTGATTTGTTTGGGTGATGATTTTGAGCCTGTTGGCTAGCCGCTTGGCTTTTTCTTTTTCTTTTTGAGATTAGAAGGACCGGGACGCTATTTGCGATTTCCCGACGCTCCCGGTGCAGGGGAGGTTATGGTGAAATTTTTCCAAAATTTAAGGAGTTAGAAAAATATTTGAAGTGAAAACGATATAGAAATCATTGAATGAACTATATTTATATAACTATATAAATATAAATAAAATTAAAACGAAACGAAGCCGTGCAGTTCGTATTTTGAAACCGTGATTTCAAACGACTAGTACGGGAAATCCGACCATTGGATTTTCCCGAAACCTCAACCGTCGGGTTCGCCTTGGAATAATCTTTCCAACGGCACCAACCTTGTAAAAATCCAACGGTTGGATTGTCTGGAATGTTTAATTCAAATCTGAAGAAAAACAGCGCCAGAAGCGATTATATTTATATATATATAAATATAATTATAAATTTAATCGAATAACGACGCTGCAGTTCGTATTTTGAAATCGAAATTTCAAACGATTGTACCGGGAGATCCGACCGTCGGATTTTCCCGAAACTGGAACCGTTGGGTTCGTTTTGAAAAGACCTTTCTAATGATGTAAATTTTGTGAAGATCCAACGGTTAGATTTTCAGATATGTGTAAATCAAATCTGAAGAAAAACAGCGCCACGGCCGCCTTATGGCCCGAAGCGTCGTTTTGAATAAAATGGCTATTTTAAAATAAATAAAAATAGCGATAAATAGTTATAAAATATCATAAGCGATATGGAATGGAAATAAACTGAATTTGCTTGATTTATGTGATGTTTGATGGTTGAATGTGTTTGGTGTGAAAATTACATTAAAGGACAAAACCAGTGTTGTCGAATAATTTAACCATTGAAATAAATCGATTTGAAATTCTAAATATACGTGAATTATTTGGAAAGGCCGAGTTAATTCTCATTTCGAATAATCGACCGACGATTGAAATTCGAAGATGAAGACGATGGTCGAAGACCGGAGATCTTCACCTCGTTGTGATGGTAACCGAGATCCTGATTGGGAGGCATCCCGAAATATGGATAATGAGTGGTGATCGTCCAGACGTACGTGGTGATCGAAGGGTTTGCGAGGTATTTAGTGCCTCCGGTTTCGTTCAGACCCAGAACGGACTTGTAAATGGACTGTGTGTCCGACATTGGAATTTGTTCTGTGTGATTGATAGCCATCAGTTGCACGGTGTGAATTGCCTGTGTGGCATGCTAAGATGCAGTGATCAGGGCTTCTGTTGAAAAGCAAAGTCTTGTGGTGATGATCAAAGCACCGCCTGTGTGGCGTAGCTTTGTGTATAACGTAAATTCGCGAGCCTCACACCCCGGTATGAACCAGAAACGGGAGGAAGGACCTCAGGGAGGACATGCGTTTCCTTCTAGCTAGGGTGGTGTCAGTGACCTACCAACCCTGACATTTATATACTTTTCACCTATGTGGTTGTTGCTGTTGCGAGGCGCCTCGGTTTGATCGGACGATCCGGGTCCGATGGAGTCATTCGTTGGCTCGTCTACACCCCAAAGGGTGGGGAAACGCAGGTTCAGGAATTTTAATCCACATCGGTGGACCGGCCCTGACGATCCAAGGGCCCACCTGAGTCTGGGTCCTGAGGGGTGGGCTAGAGCGTCTCGAATTCGGTAAGGACTATCTTTTGCCTTGGTTCATGACGGAAATCCAATTTCCAAATACGACATCGTGCGGTTTTGATTGTATACCTATATATATGGCGACATAGTGGTATGGGGCATTAATGCCGTCTATGATTGATAGTTATGATTTGAAATTGTTTTCAAAACCTATAAACACTAGCAATAATATCAAATGCCTTTGTTTTATTCGTATCAAGCATATCTTGGCCGTTATAAGGTAAAAACTCTATCCTCCGGTTTGCGTTGCATTGTGTGATGGGAACTGAGTCTTATAACGGCTTCATTTTTATAAAAAGCATAGCGATGTTTAAAAGAAAGATTTGTTTTAAAGCACTGGCAATCCAATGGAGTAAACCCGTTCCACGAAAGTGGCGTGGTCCTGTGATTAGCCAATTATATATGTGTTGAGTGGATTTCTCATACCAGTCCCATGACTAACTCGTAGTTTGTTTCACTCTCAAACTCGGGTGCCCCTTTTTCTACACGGGCAGCCTTGTATTCAGGTTTAGCTGGTTCTTTCTGGATAGCTGGAGCTGAAGATGGATTCTATCATTTATTTCTTTTTATGCTGTTCAGCTCCTATTGTACATATTTTGTTTATTTCCGCTGTAGACATTTATGTATAGCTGAACTGTATTTGTACTAAGTAAGATCCTGTATACTGTGTAACTCTGATGATTACTTTTATCCAGTATATTTTGTTGTTCATTCTGGTGTATTTATTTAATTATGTTCTGCTATTATCTGTTTCTGTGTTATATTCCAAAAGATAACCTTGTTTCCGTGAGAACGGGAATTCGGGTCGTCTCAAGTTCTCACCGATTAGCTAAACCAAACGCCACGGCTCTTCATATGTAGGAAATCTTCGTCGTGCTCGCCTTTTGTCAATTTCATTGTCCGTAGCCACTACTACATAGATAAAAATTATATTTTTATCCCGCCACTATATAGATAAAAATTATATTTTTTCATCAATAAAAATCATACCCTTTTTACTTCAAAAATCTAATCTTTTCTATTATAAAAATTCGATCTTTTAACATAGAAAAATCCTATCTTTTAACATAGAAAATTCGATCTTTTAACATAGAAAAATTCGATCTTTTAACATAGAAAAAATCGATCTTTCTACCATAACCAAATATGAAAATTTCAGATTTTTATTTCATATAAAAACCATATTTTTAAATACATAAATAAACAAATAAATAAAAAGGGGTAAACACTCACGTTTTTCAGCGAAGAGGGGGCTGCGGGTTCGGTATGATGGGCCTTGGAGGTTGCAGCGGCGGCAGGGGGTACAGGGTGGCACACGGCAGCGGATTGGGTCGGCTTTAGGGCTAGGGTTCGCTGGAGCGACTGGGTTTAGGGTTGTGGGGCTCGCGCGAGAGGCTGGCATGGCGCACGAGTCGAAGGGGGAGAGATGGCTGCAGCGGTGGCGCCTCACCTGGCGGCGACGGTGGAGCGGCGCTCCGCTCCCTTCTCCTTTTTTTCTCTTTTTTTCCTTATCGATTTTGGTTTGAATGACAAAGGGGGGCCTGAGAGTATAGAGGAAGAGAGAGGGTTTTATTTATTTATTTGATATCAAAAATCAACTTTTAATTTCGACCTTGAAAACGAACCCACCGACTGTCGTCCATAGCTAATTACCCTCATTCCGAATACAATGGGATATGTATCGTAAGCTGATTCGATCATTTCGATCAGTTTTCGTCAAAATCAAAATATAAATATATATGTTGAATTTGAATACGCATTTCAATTTACCGGGGCCACATACGGACTCTAAAAATCCCGAAAAATATTCTCTAGCTTCGTATTGACGATACGGTCCTAACAAAACTAATTTCATCGAATTCTGTGACCGTTTGAAAAATGGCCATTTTCCAGTCGATTAAAATCAATTGAAACTGGCCAAACGCGTTTTCCTTTACCACGCTCAAATATTAATTCGAAAAATTACGAATTTTGAAACCTAGCAATAACTTAGCATCACGGATCCAACAAAAGTGGTTTCGTCGAAAACCGAGGTCTTTTGCAAAATTTCCATTTTTAAGGGCCAGAATTCCATAGCGACTATTCTGAATTTTCAACTGGATGTAACTTTTTATTCCCGCTATGAAATTTCAATTTTTCGGATTCGTTGGAAAGATATTCTCAATTAGATTCAAATATTTTTGGTTTCACTAAAATCGGGTTTATTTTGAATCTTGTACATTCATTTGAACTTTGAAATCGAATTTTCAAACTACCGCGCCTTTTTCAATTCCTTTTATAATTATAAATAAATATTTATATTCTAACGACGATCTATATAAATAAATACGTTCTATTTCTATTCAAAATAAATTTCTCGTCGTTATAATTTAAAATAATTCATTTTAAATTTTCAAAATTCACTAAAATTGCCAAAATAAAATTTTTAAATTGCCTTGGATTTCCGGGTTATTACAATAAACTGAAGTAAGGAGAAAAGAGAGATTTAAAGGAATATAAATAAAATTATAGTGAATATATTTATTAGTTTCAGAGATTTTCTGAAGATTAAAAATGGAAGGATTCCAAAGAGTCATAAGTTTGCCCAATGAAGCTTGATTAAATTTATGATCAAATTGCCATACTAGAGCTATGTAATTTGCTGCTTTCCCAGTGGAATTGAAATCCAGCTTAGTTTCAGAAATGCATATACGCTGAATTTTATTATCTCTAATCAAATTCTTTTCCTAACATTGCTTAGAGGGCAAGTTAGTACCTCTTATATTCCAAAAACATATTGTACTAATCATTTAAATAGTAGGGGATTCACCATGCAAATCAGATTACTTTCATATGTCTTAATGAAGCATTTTTTGAATTACAACTCAGTAATACTTCATATGGCTTGAACTCTTTACCATCATTAAGATCATCTTCCACATTAACATTTTCTTTCAAGACTTTCTTCTTTTTCTTTTTACACTTTTTCTTACTCCCAAAAGAATTTGGGGATTCCTCTACAATGTTAGGATCATTAGCAGTAGGAGAGGGAGGAAGGATAAAATTTTGAGGCGAGGACAAATGAGAATAAGGAGATTTGGATGGAATATTGAAATTGAAAGAAGATTTAGACGATGAGGAGGCACAAGATGCTGACTGTTTAATAGATGAGGAGTTGGAAGAACATGAGGCAAAAAAGGTTGAGCAAGAGAACTGGATGTTGCAGCAGCAGTGAACACATCCAGAGATGCATTTACATTACCATCTGCATGATCATCCAGAATAGAAAAAGGGTTAT
Organism: Allium sativum; assembly: GCA_030737875.1. Lineage (NCBI taxonomy): Eukaryota > Viridiplantae > Streptophyta > Magnoliopsida > Asparagales > Amaryllidaceae > Allium > Allium sativum. Next base: position 283,898,397 of record CM060915.1, read on the forward strand.
CAACATGAAATTCTTTATCCACTGCATCCTTTAGAATTTCATCAAATTAAATATTTCCCTTCTGAGAAGCATTTTTATTTGCATTGTCATCTCCATCAGAAACCTTTTGTCCTTGAATGGAGCAATTACCATACTGATCTGCAATTATAACATTCTGAGTACCATCTTTACAAAAACCCTAACATACATCCATTTGCTCCTCATTATTAACTTCACTACTCATTTCTGTACACCCTCCCCTGCTAACTCAATAACTTCTTCCATAGCATTATCAACATCACCTCTCACATCTGTACCATAAACTTTCTCCTTTCTTTTCCAAACCATTTTCTTTTTATTAGTTACTTGTTCCCAACCGAATTGCTCAGTTTCTGATCCAGTAGTTTTCTTCAAACCCCTACTCTCATGAGACTAGTAGTCATGCTTATATTATTTTCTCCTGTCATTGACAGCCTCATTTCTATTATTCTGTGCACCACATTATTCTGAGATGACATTTCACAATAATTTGTCTCATGACAAAAGACCTTACAGTGTGTGCAAATTTGTGGTCTCAAATCATAAGAAACTTTAACATGGGGGCATTTATCTCCAAGGTCAGGAACAACAATAGATTCTGGTAGCTCAAATTCATGGGTAATTTCTACCAATGCTTTTGCATACTTGAACCTTTCTAGCCTCTCAGTACTTGAATCAAAATAGATCAATCTACCCACATGACATGCCAACCACTTTATCCTCACTAATGTCAACAAGAGTAAGGGAATACGATGCAAATGAATCCAGATGGGAACTTTTTTTAATTTGCGATTGCGCATTTCCTATGGAGGGATCCCATTCAGTTATTATAAACATCCTGCCCTTGATGAACATTGGGTCAGATCTCAATACGCTCTCCCTTTCCATATCATTTGCAAAATTAAAAAAGAAATTTACACCATCTGATTTAATACTAACTTCTCTTTTTAACTTCCAAATTTTGATAAGAGAGTTCACTACAGTTATTTAAGAGAGCGTACCATCCATAAAGAATCCAACCAGGTGTTTACTCCAAAATTTCAATCCTTCCTCTTTCACCATATATGGGAAGTGATTGGGCTTTCCATCTCTTACTATATTAAACTGTTTTGGCTTATAAGAACTATCATTCCAAGGAAGAGATTTAAAGAGAGAGAGTGAGAGAAAATCATATTTCATAGGGGTATGTAAGGGATTAAAGGAGATTTGAGGAATGTTGCAAGTATAATTCACGGGATTGATATTGAAATTAATTTTGGAAGCAGTAGCACAATTGGAAGAATCTGTAGCAACAGAATCAAGAACCATCGATTTACCTTTTGGATCAAAAGACTGAAAATCCAAGGTATTAGATGAAATGTTAATTCTTTTATTTATTAATGACTAGGTTTAATTATCCTAGAAATCTTGTTTTATGATTAGAAATCACCTAGAAACATCATTTTGCATAATATAAAGAATTTCAGTTCAATGATAGATAATATCACTCACATCAGCTAAATTTATCAAAACAAATGCCAAAGCATACACATCTGCAATACGAGTCATGCGGAAGAAATCATGTCCACAACATACCACATATGCAGAAGTTTCATGAGTTAGAAGACTTGAAATTAGAATCATATTAAAATAAAATAACAAACACTTACCAGCCACACTACGTCTGCATCAAAATTCAAGCACCCTCTTTTTAGGTCAGATTCGAAGTCCTATACAAATCGATGCACACAGCTCGTTTACAACCGCCGACGCATCACTAGTTTATATTGCGACTATAGCATCGTGTCCGCCTTGTTGTGTGCCCACATGCGAATTAAACCCTCGATGTAACCTCCTCCACCCTAAGAACGAAGGTAAAAGAAAAATGCTCTTCGCAACTTTTTTAGTCGTCCAACCTCCAGTTGACATCACACCACCATCGATAGCCTTGCATTTCTCCCTTATATCTTTACCTTTAGGTGTTGTTGACGTCAAAAGTTGGCTTAATTACAGTCAACCCCCAAAGTGTGTAATCTACACAAAAATCACAAAATTCACAATCACATAATACAAGAAAAGAAGTAAACACAGGGACACAAAACAATTTGTATAGTGGTTCGACTTAAACCAAGCCTATGTCTACTTTATAATCTCTGTTTATATTGTCGATTACAAGTTACACTTGCTACGATTGAAAGAAGGAAGAGAAAGAAGTGGATTATTCACAAAAAACCTTGTGTTACAATGTTGTCCGATCGAAGTGTACGCCGAGATATTTTTAAAAATCCAACCATGAACTTTTCAGAAAGAATATCCTCCTCTTTCCATTCATGAAAAGGTGTATTTATAGGCAAAAATGCAGGTCGGTCGATGTGCTACGCGGCGGTTATCCGATCATGGCTCGACCACGTGTCACGCGATCCGAAATATCTACTGCAGGAACCAGGACATGGTCTCCTATTCGGGAATAATTCTTCTCGATAATCAAGGTACTCGTGGACCTTGGAACTTGGAGCCAGAGAAATTGAATAGGTCTGGTTTGACTGATAAAGTAGGCTTGAGAATCGGGCTTTGTTGTGTAGTGTAAGGTCTGGTTCAATGTCTTCAAGGTCAATTTGCCAGATCGATCGACCTGATCCTTGGACTCTGAACCATGCTTGAAGAAGAGTGTTTCTGCTTGAGACACATTTGGTTTGGGTCGAACCAAGCTCTGGCCAATACAGATGAAGATTGATCCAGTAGGGAGATGGTCCAACTTTAATAAGAACTTGAGTTATGATAGTTTTTGCCAAAAAGTTGGTCAACACTTTGCCCCCCAGAACATATCTTTCTTGATAAAGAAAGGTGAATTCTAGATCTTCTAGAGAATAATGTATAGAAGTCCAATATATAGAAATATGGAAGGCAATGGTCACGCTGGGCCATGTTATAAAATGGCCAGAAAACCGATGACCCTTAACGATCGTATTAAGGCTGAAAGAAAACCAGGATCTTGCCTAGTCCATCCATTTGTGTGTGTAACACCCCGCATTTACTATAATTTAATAATTAAATAATGCATATATACGCACAAACATAAATGTATATATGAAGAATAAAATAAAAATGTAATGCATGCATTAAAAGAAAGGAAAGATTGGTTGCATGCGGTGTAAACATGTTGCATGCACTGAGTATGCATTAATAATAAAAGAGAAATAGAAGAAAAAGATTCATGCAACGGTTTAAATGAAATATTGTAACAAACATGAAAAAGAGGAATCAGAAGAGAACAATAACTACCATTGTTCTAAGCCATGTTAACAATAGCCTTAGCAGCCCAGTTGGTTAGAGCATGTGACTTGCATATAAGAGGTACAGAGTTTGACCCCGCTGCCGTAAAATTTTTGTTTTAAGGAAACGGCTGGAATAACACATGTTCATGAGAGGAAATATGTATAAACACACATATAAGGAAAAATATACATATAAGGAAGTAAAAAAAAATATGTGTGTGTATATATATGAGAATATGTATATGTATATATGTGCAGAAGTATATATATACACGAGATAAAATTCAAGATAAGGCTACAATTAATGAAATATGGCAAGAATCAAATAACGGTGCAACACCGTTTGAATTTTGGAAACGAAACAAAAGTTGTGCACACACACACACACACACATATATATATATATGCATAAAATGGTCGTTAGAAGATTTGTATACGTATAAGAAAATTACACGTGAATATAATAGTTAGATAAATTCTAGAAAATTCAAACATTCGATATTCAAACTTCTATGCCAAAACGGCTCATGGGACCCGGGAGGTCGACACCCCCCAGATCCAGCCAGATTCATCAATGAATCTGGACTATTTTCTTAATAACGTTCAATGTTGACTCAGCGCTACATGTACGATAAGATCCTAAACACCTATAAATAGCCTGGTAGAGCCTAGCCTAAATCTCACATTCTCTAAGACAACGTCTAAGCTATGCCATTCTTTCTCCTCATCAAATATCTTTAGAAAAATAAGATAATTAGTTTAGTAAAATTTTGAATCAAGTTCTGGAGGAAAAGAATGAATATTAATTAGAAGGTGTTCGTAATCATATTCGAAGTAAGATAATTTTCTAGATCTGGTCTATTCAATTTTCTTCTTCTTTCTTTCCCTTTTCTTTTAGTAAAAATTATGAATCCATGGTTGTTAGGTTCTGAATCCAATTAGGGGAAAACCATGGAATGCTAGATCTGGACCAGATCTAAGATTTGGAAAGCAAATTAGGTGAGTGGATTTAAGTTATATCATTTTTGATAATGGTATATTATCGTTTGACATTCCCCGTTAAAATGACATGTTGAAATATGATATGTTGAAATGTTAAACATAAGTTAGAATGGTTAAAGTGACGAAATGCTATTATGATATGTTGGAATATTAATATGTTAAGATATTAATATGCTGGGGAAATTCATATGTTGAAATGCTTAATGTGCTAAAATGTTCATATGTTGAAATATAAACTTGTCAAAATATGTGAAGCGATTACTATTGTTTCAATTCCATGTTAACTTGTGACATTTATGTACCTGGACCATTAATTGTAGAAATTGAGAAAATTATATGTTAATTTGTTTGATTTGAACAATTACATGATTATACGATTACATGTTAGAATAGAATTTACTGTATGTTAGAAAGAACATGCGACATAAAATGGGCTTAATATGATAGCATGTAAAATATAGGATATTTATAGTAAACAGGAAACTGTAACCGCGCTTTGACACGAGGTTAGATTATACTTGTGGTAGAAGTCTGCCCGGAACTACCCGACATATCTAGCATCCACTAGTGGGAAATATAATGTGAGGGGTCTAGGTGCATAAATAAACATGTAGTGGTGCTAAGACACGAGGTTAAGTCAACTTGTGGTAGAAGTCTGCCCAGATCCGTTCCGACAAATCCAGCATCCACAAGTGTAGGCTTACTGTGGGAGGTCTAGTGCATAAACATATACATATATGTAAATATATGTAAATAGCAGGACTGATAAACAACATTAATTGTAATTAATGGAAATAAACGGAATTGAATAGAAGATACGACAGTAAAAGTAAGGGAATGATAATAACATATTATAAATTAATTACATTAATGAGAATGTCGTATAATAGGTAGACTTGTCATAAAGACAAGTGAAGATTATAACTTAGGTTATAATAAACTCGTAAGGAAATGAGATAACTGGTGAAATGAGACAAGTGACACTTAATTGTAAATTAAGTAATCAGTAAATTAGGAAACCTAAAACCAGTTGTTTGTAATAAGTATAGAAAAGGGGGAAAGCTTATGAAATGTAAGAAGTTGTACTTAATTATAAATTAAGTAATCTATAAACTTGGAAATCTGAAATCTGCTGATAAGAATAACATGCTAAGGCTTGTCCAAGAGGCAAGATGAAATTATAACATAGGTTATAATAAAAGGAAAGGGGACTTATTAGTGAACCTTAGTTAAGATAACTAAGTTAATAAGTAAACAACGATAAGTTGTAATGACAATGTAAGATGGAATTATGATAAAATAAGAAAAAACGAGGCAAACTTAAGAAATGAAATAAGTTATATTTAATCGTAAATAACGACTGACATGTTAAATAGAAAACATGTGAATTGAGATATACTTAATTACATATTAAGTAGAACATGTTATTGTAACTTTGAAATCAACAAGAATATAAAGGGATTGTGGATTACAGATCTTGGATCACAATCTAGAAAATAACATGTCGTGGGCTTACTAATGCGCTTAAATTGGTTAAGTTATAAGACTGAAAGTAATAAGCAAGAAGAACTTGGTAAATTGAATAAGAAATCAACGTGGATGGGAATAACCAATTTAAATGGAAACCTGATGAAGTAAAGCAAGCGCATAAAAGAATGTTTAGACATAAGTTCTAATAACATACTAAAGTGAGGTGCTTGGACCAGTCCGCACGTTTGAGGGTGAATAACCCAACGGGGTGTATCATCGTGGTGTCATAAGACACGAGAGGAGCGCACGTTCATTTTATTATTCTGCCAGCTCCGAAGGACTGGAAGAGGAAGCACGCGGCTTCCTGAGATATGTAAGTTGCCCTTGGTAGTCCTCTGTGCAGTGGTAGATGTTTAGGCTGTGCTCGCAGATGTTAGGTCTGCGCGTTACTACCAGGTGGGTGGGCCTTGACTGCAAAAGTAGCGTTGCAGCCAGAATGTTGTGACGAGTTGACACTAGGGTGATTCGGCGGTCACCTCAACTAGCAGGCAAAGGTCAGGACCAACAAGGATAGTAGATCGTCGGGTACCCATCATCGGCAGCCAGGGGATGCGAAAAAACTAGAGATAAACCCAATAGACCATTCACCATTCGCTATCGAGGTACAGTGGTCGAGGGGAGACACCAACTGGATGTTTAGATTATTTGTTAGGGGCAAGTCTCTTAGCTCTTGTTGTCTTTACTAGTTGAGGGAGGGGCCGAGGTGGGGCTATAGGCACTATGAAAAAAACACAGACTCGAGGGATATTTGTATTTTGAGGCCCTTAAAGGCGGACCTATACAGATATGGAAAAGCTCCCAACCGAGTTCCGTGTTTCTTGCATAGCCCTTTCAAGGAACTCGATGCACATTATGTGCGGTTAAGGCATCAAATACGATTGACGATACATACATGGGAAAGTCTAGATACATGCATGTCTGATCTGGATGGTTATCGTAGACTTGAGGGCATTACTCTGGTGTGGAATCTGATTCGGTCGAAGGTGGCAGTCCGTACGCTTACGTAGCATTGTAATGACAGATATATGTGGAACGTAACATTGTTATGTAGAGATCCGTACGTCACTCCAGCATAAGATGAGGAGTTGCGTTCATTTCTACGGCATTACGGTGGAGACCGTGCGAGTGGGGTACCATGGGGTGTACCTCAATATTGGGGGAAGGGGTAACTACATATATACCGTATTAGGTTAATCCACTGGAAAATAAATGGGTACGACGTGTGTGTAAGCCTTGTGTGTTGTTAACTCAAGTAACCTAATAAATAAGAAAATGTGATTGAATGGTATATGTAGGATTATCCAAAATGTATAGTTTAAATCCAGTCACCAGAACTTGTGTTCTGACCCCCTCCTTATAACATACTCGTAGGTTAGATTTGTGGCAGAGATGTGATAGATTTGGATAATGGTTAGGCAGTATTATTACTGCAGTAAGGCTATACTTTGATTATATTATACTTTATCCATTCCACTGTGAGATATTTTCTGAGATATGATATATTTATATCTCTGTCCTTTCTGCGGGATACTGGAGCAACAAACATGGGTTTCGATAGATTAGAATTTTGAAAAAAAATCGATCTATCGGAATTCGGGTTGATACATCTGGTATCAGAGCTTAGGTTTCGGATTCCTGTATAAATAGTGAGTGAACGTATTTGTATTTTTATGATATAAATATTATATATATATATATATATAGATCCATAGAGAAACCCACTAAATAGAAAGAGTATAATATGATATGAAATGGGATGTTTGCTTTGTACACTAAAGGAATAAATATGGAAATTTGAGACCCTTAGAAAATTTGGGTGGGAGGTGTATAATATATTTTGAAATAGAGAAAGGAGGATCACATATGTTAGTATTTCAGATTAATGGGCTTGGCAGTAAAACCTTATAAATTGGGAAAGGTTAAAAAGAGAAGAACAGACTAGGAATATTGTAACAACCCGAAATTTGGGGCCAAATTAAAAAATTTATTTTAGAAATTTTAATGGGTTTAGGATATTTAAAATGATTTAATTTAAATAATAGGGACTAAAATTTTTGTTTTATGTCATGGATTTTTAAATTTTGAACTTTGATTCTCAATGGTTATGCATGATATTGTAGAGAAATAAATGATTGCAACTTAACGAATCTTACATAAACGCAATTTTTAATGCACATACTAAATTAAAAGAGAAAATTTTATTTCCTTAATCCTACGGTTAATACGAATGATATAATTCCTGCATTCCTACAATCCCTTAGCTACATGCCCCAGACAATGCTTTGTTTTATCTAATTGTGTTATTAATAAAATTTATTTATCTCTAATAAATGAATTATTTGAAATTTATGTTTAGCTTGTGAAAGGAAGAACTAACAAAAAAATTTTACATAAATTGCACCATCAAATATCTACCTTGTATTTATGCCAACATGTTAGAATATATATTCCTTAGTTTCAGTGTTTCTCAACATTGCAGTATAATGCATAATAAATTCAGTTGTTTTAGTTTCATTAATTACTATGTATATCATTCATATTATAGCTAAATTATAGCTAAAATTGGCATTCCATATCTTAAAAAAAATGGAAAAAGTAGTATTAGTTTCTTTAAAATAAAAATGAAAATAAATATAAAAGGAAGAATTCTAGTAATGCTACAGGCATCAATAGAAATATTTTTCAAATGACAAAAAAAAAAGAGATAACATCAAATGCTAAAGTCCATTTATTACAATTAAAAGTGTAGAATTTGAAAACATGTTTTTATTGTCATATTTATTACAATTAAAAGTGTAGAATTTGAATACATGTTTTTATTGTCATATTTCAAATTGCCTATAAATTGGTTCTAATTCATTCATATGTACGGAGTTATCAATTAACCATACTTGCATATTATTAACTATTATGTCACACAATTGAGGAATGAACTATATATATTATTATTATTTTAAAAAAGAATTTCCATATCTCAGCATTGTTTATATATTCACACAAATGGATGTATTTGATGCACCTTTATAATACCGTAAATTAAGTTTCATTCAAGTTTTCAATTAAATTAATATACATGTTGTCCTTTATTTATTTCGTTTACTTATGTGATATGCCTTCTTATTACACTTACCTACATGTTAATACAGTATCAATTTATGTCATGAATAATTTTGATTAATAGCATTTATGAATCAATCAATGCAAATTAAAAATAAAATATAAAAGGTTTCTTTCTCCATTTTGTGTAATTTATGTATTCAATTAATTAATTCTTTAGGGAAAGAAACTTAAAGTTTTTATTTATATATATACTAGTTAGGATAAGTTTACGGTCAAAACACAAAACCCTATTCTAGAATACGTAGCCGCCGCCCTTTACATTTTCAATGGCTGAAAATGCACAAAAAAAAATTAATTCCTCCTAGTCTACCACAAATTAAAATATGAAATCAAGACTAATAATCAAGAGTAAGGCTTCGAAGTGGCGGGGTTGGATGGTGGACTCGGTGGTCTTGGAGCGTGCGATGGGGGTGACTTGAGCGTGCGTTTTGGGTTCAATTCGAACGATCCAAGGAGGAGGACAAAGACGGTCGGTGTTCCCTTTACTAATCAATAATTCAATGAAATTTGGTGAGATTTCTTTTTTATATATTTTTATAATCGATTAATTATCATTATGATATGATTTTTTTAACATATACGTGATTTGATTGTTTGATACTGATTGGTTGATTGGATGAAATATTTTTACTGCATTAAAATTGACAAAAATAAAGATGTAAATTTGGTTGAATTGGATTATGGTCAAGGTAAAATACATTCTTGTTATGAAATAACATTAAGAAAAAAAATGTTCTTTTTATTTACATTTGAAATATAGCCTTTTTTATTTTTAATGTTAACATATTAGAATTTGCCACTTGTGTTAAAATTAGTATTAGCTTACAAATTTGTTACATTTGCTAAAATTAGAATTGACATACAAATTTGTCACTTATGTCAGAATTCATGTTATGAAAATTTACATGTCACTTATGTTAGAATTTATGTTACGAGAATTTACATGTCACTTATGTTAGAATTCATGTTATGAGAATTTACATGTCACTTACGTCAGATTCATGTTATGAAAATTTACATGTCACTTATGTTAGAATTCATGTTATGAGAATTTACATGTCATTTATGTTAGATTCATGTTATGAAAATTTACATGTCACTCATGTTAGATTCATGTTATGTAAAATAGAGTATCACTTTTGTTAGAATCAAGTTACATTAGGATAAAAATATCACTTGTGTTAGTAATGGAATATTAGAATATAAAGATGTATTTTTAGTTAGAATATTAAAATATCATTTTTATTATAAATGTTAGGTTAGATTAAAGTGTCATTTTTGGTAACATGATGTTTTACTAGAAATGATTATTTAAAATAAAAAGAACCAAATATGAGGTTGCATTTATTTACACTTATTAAGTAAATAAGATATGGAAATGAAAAGAACAAAACTTGATGAAACTTTATTTACATTCCATGTGTAAATAAAATGAATAATTTAGCGAAGATACTTTATTTACATTTCTTATGTAAATGAAATGAACGTATTTATGGCGACGAACTTTATTTACACCTTCTAATGTAAATAAGAAGAATAACTTAGCTGTAACAACCCGAAAATCTGGGCTAGTTTAAAAATTTTATTTTGGCGATTTTAGAGAATTTTGATTATTTAAAATGAATTATTTTAAATAATATCGACGAGAAATTTATTTTGAATATATTTAGAACGTATATATTATATACGCCGTCGTTAGAATATAAATAATTATATATAATTATAAATAGAATTGAAATTGGCGCGGTAGTTCGATAATTCGGTTTCAAACTTCAATTGAATGTACCGGGTGCAAAACAATCCGGATTTTAGTGAAATCAAAAATGATAGAATCTAATTGATAGTATCTTTCCAACGAATCTGAAAAATCAAAATTTCATAGCGGGAATCAGAAGTTATGTCCAGTTGAAAATTCTGAATAGTCGCTATGGAATTCAGGCCCTTAAAAATGGAAATTTTGCAAACGACCTCGGATTTCGACGAAACCAGTTTTGTTGGGTCCGTGATGTAAAGTTATTGCTAGGTTTCAAATTTCATAATTTTTCGAATCAATATGTGAGCGTGGCAAAGGAAAACGCGTTTGACCAGTTTCAGTTGATTTTAATCGACTGGAAAATGGCCATTTTTCCAACGGTCTCAGAATTTGACGAAACTAGTTTTGTTAGGACCGTATCATCAATACGGAGCTAGAAAATATTTTTCGGGAATTTTTCTAGTTAGTATGTGACCCCGATAATTTGAAATGTACATTTAAAATTCAATATAGCGATTTAAATGTAAATTCAACGGAAACTGATCAAAACGATCGAATCAGCTTGCGATACATAACCCATTGTGTTCGGAATGGGGGTAAAACGCTATAGACGACAGTCGGTGGGTTCGATTTCGAGTTCGACATAAAAAGTTGCTTTTTGAAAATTAAATATAATAAAATATATAAATTAAAAATATCCCCCTCCCCTCTTTCTTTTCACAGTCAACCCCCCCCCCCCCCCCCTTTTAAAATCCAATCGATCAGAGAAAAAAAAGAAAAACCTAATTACCTAAAACGCTCATCGCGATTATCACCGCCCCGCCACGCCACGCGATGGCGCCGCCCACGATCGGCATCCGGCCTCCCTCCCTCCACCGCTCCCCTCCTCTTCCCCTCTATCTCCTCCTCGCTCCATCTCACGAATGCAAACCCATTGCCCCTCGAGACCCCCCCTTGTTCTGGAAACCCGCGCCCACCACGAAGCCCCTCTCCTCCCCAGTCGCCGACGCAACCGAGCACCTCACCGGAGAGCAACCTGAACGGACCCGCGAGCACACCCCTCCGACGCAGTGAAGACCCCCCCCCCCATTCCTTAATCGAATGCAGTAAGTTTTCTAAATTTTATATATTTGTTTTTTTACTATGAAAAATCTGACTTTTTGGTTATGAGGAAATATAATTTTTAGTCATGAAAATATACGATTTTTACATAGTGATTTGAATGATAAAAATATGATTTTTACATTATAGAAGTGTAAAAAAAATTTGATCTTTATATATGTAGTGAATCAAAAACATGACATCTATATAATAGCGATGTAAAGATAGAATTTTTATCTATATAGTAGCGGTAGAAAAATATGATTTTTATATATTGAACATCGAAGTAAAAATATGATTTTTATATATTGAACATCGAAGTAAAAATATGATTTTTATATATTGAACATCGAAGTAAAAATATGATTTTTATATATTGAACTTCGAAGTAAAAATATGATTTTTATATATTGAACATCGAAGTAAAAATATGATTTTTATATATTGAACATCGAAGTAAAAATATGATTTTTATATATTGAACATCGAAGTAAAAATATGATTTTTATATATTGAACATCGAAGTAAAAATTCGATTTTTATATATTGAATAGCGAAGTAAAAATTCGGTTTTTATATATTGAATAGCAAAGTAAAAATTCGATTTTTATATATTGAATAGCAAAGTAAAAATTCGATTTTTATATATTGAATAGCATAGTAAAAATTCGATTTTTACATATGTAGAGAATACGGGCAACGAAAGCGACGAAAGGCGAGAACGGCGAAGATTTCTATAAATGAAGTGTCGTGAAGTTGGGATAGCTATCGGTGAGAACTTCTCACTCTTCAATTTCTTTTTCTAGTTATATATATACTAGGATGCAGACGGTGTTTAGTAGCACCCGACACCCGTCATCCACAGACCATGGATGGCTTGTTTGTTAAATTGTTTGGTTGTGTAGTTGGTTAGATTATTTGGTTTGAATTGAATGGTTTGGTGAAATGAAACTGATTTGATTGATGTGTGAATGGCGTGGGCCTTCACTAGACCGGGGATAAGGCTAGGCCTTGTCCCGTTTCTAGTATCGTGCCGTTATGCCGCCGAAATTTTCTAAAATAAGTTAGAAAATAAAAATATCATTTTATTTAAAGAATGAACTGAATAGAAATTCATATGTTGAAATAAAATGTTTTATCGTTAAAAATATAATTTTTAACGTTAATATGAATATAGTGAATGTGAATAAATAAATATTCATTTACAAACCGGACGGTTTGTTTATGTACACCGATTTGAAGGACATTGATTGGGACGATAAATTTCACACATCGCCCAACTGCACAAATAAAATCTGTGTTTGATTGTTTGAAACCCCACACGGGTGTTGGGATGAAATTTGAAGTTCACTCATCCTGATTGATTAAATATGTCGATCGATTGATTGACAGGCTGTTATAAGCGTTATATATCTATATTTGATGCTTGTACAGTGTAGTGCACTTTGGTTGATGGTTGATTATTTTTCAATGCTATTATATGCGTGTGATGTATGAAAATCCATATAATTAATTTTATATGGTGATTGATTGGGCCTCATTCCAATTTAGAAAATAAAGAATATTATAACATAAAAGTTCATGGGTTGACTGTACTCATTCGTTGAGATTAGTCATGTGTTGAACGAAATATTTTAATAATAAAATTTGCATCTTTATCAATATAACATAAAGGTTCATGTGTTGACTGTACTCATCCGTTGAGATTAGTCATGTGTTGAACGAAATAATTTAACAAAAATTGTCACACGTGGACAGTACTCATTCGTTGAGATTAGTCGTGTGTTGACAAAAATAAATATTCATTTGTTGAATAGAATATTTGAAAATAGAAATATATGAAGCCGTGTTGGTTAGATTGACGCCATTTTGACGTGAACGATATATATAACGATTTCGAAATGAATTGAATATATAACGATTTCGAAATGAATTGAATATATAACGATTTCGAAATGAATTGAATATATAACGCTTTCGAAATGAATTGAATATATAACGATTTCGAAATGAATTGAATATAAAACGATTTCGAATTGAATTGAAAACGATTTCGAATTGAATTGAAAACGAATTCGAATTGAATTGAAAACGAATTCGAATTGAATTGGAAACAAATTGAAATGAATTCAAATTGAATTGAAATTTGAATTGAATAGAAATGAATTTTAAAACGAATTTATAAAGAAGAATTCAATTTTAATTTGAATTGAAATGGAAGTTGAAATTGCTTTTGAAACGAAATTAAAACGATTTATAAAATTCGTTTTAAATAGAAATCGACGAAATATATATTATATATATAATATAATGGCCTGAATAGAACGCGCCGCGCCGCGGCAGTTCGCGAATTTCGACCATTGACTTCAAACGGATATTGCGGGAGATCCGACCGTTGGATTCTCCTGAAACTGGAACCGTTGGGTTCGTATCGCAAAGAGTTTTCTAATGAATATTAGAAATTTGAAATCTAACGATTGGATTTGCAATTATGTCCAAATCAAATTTGAAAAAGGTCGTTGTAAGTGCAGTTCGATGGACATTGATGGAAATCGATTGTACGGGCCTTGATAAAATTATTAAAAATAGTAATAATTTGTGTAAATTCATAAGAAATGATTTAGAAAGGATTGGGATGAAAAACCCCATATTTGAAAAGATAAAAATAGATTTTTATCGAAATGAACTAGTTTTGAACTAGAATTATAATTCTATTTATTTTTAAATAAATAAATTGAATTTGAAATGGTTTTGAAAATAACCAGAATTTCCAATGATGGCATTGGAATGGATTTGAATCGAAATTGTCTTTGGAACATTTCGATGTTGGAATTCGTGATTATACAGGTGTTGTTATGGAAATTTGAAAGATATATATTTATGTCGTTATTTCCAATACGACATTTGTTAATCGTAGAATTTGATATTGAATATAAGCCGATATATTTTCTATTCAGAGCCTTGTATTGAATATCAAATGTGATTTGGGTTTGTCGTGAATGGTGTCTTCACTAACACTGTTCTTGAACCCAGCTGAGAAAAGATCAAATCTTTTTATTTAGATTTAATGAAGTGTACCAATTAAATGATATTTAATTGGAATCGAATTAGTATTGATTTTTGGGTTTATCGTGAAGAGTGTTTTAAATAACACTTGTTCTTTAACCCAATAATTAATGGAATGTGATTTTGGGTTTATCGTGAACCGTGTTTTAAATGACACTGATTCTTTAACCCAGTTAACGATTAAAACTAAGTGGAGTTTTAATGAATCTTTAATTAGATTGAAAAGATCGAGAATGGAGTATCACCAGTTTTACTCCAGGCGATAGTTAAATCTTTAATTAGATTTGAACGTGAAATGGTAATTGAATTTACCGATAACACCGTGGTGTTAGATATGAAGTATTACCAGTTTTACTTCATGGGATGAATAGGTTGGGATTGGGAAATTAAAACAAATGATTACTTCGGTAAGGTTCGTTAATCCCGACTAGTTGAATCGAAATTCACAAGTAGATTCAAAAATAAATTAAAGAATTTATCTTTGATAAAATTAATGGGAACATTTCCCCATGAATGTGAAATTTAGAAACTAACTGTCGGTTAGCCAAGCAGAATGGTTTTCTAGATATTGATCTGATGTTGGTTTCGGCCTTCGGGGTTAATATTTGGGGAATTATTCTCTTGATTAATTTACGGTTAGAGACTGATGAATTGGAATGAGGCGTATGTTGTGTTTGTGTAACACTTGTTTATAATATACGCGAGTTATTTGGAAAGACCGGGTTTATCCCATTCTGAATAACTAATACAACGATAAGTCGAAGATGAAGACGGTGGTCGAAGACCGGAAGTCTTCACGTCGTTTGGATAATTACTGATGATCTTGATTGGGATGTACACCCAAGAAGATGGAAACAGTTAGTGATCGTCCAGACGTACTTGGAGATCGATGGATATGCGGGGTACTAGGTGCCTCCGGTTTCGTTCAGACCCAGAACGGACTTGTAAATGGACTGTGTGTCTGACATTGGATTTTAGTCTGTGTGATTGATTTCTATTAAATATATATCTGTTTGGCGGCGGAGAATTTATT
This sequence comes from Allium sativum, assembly GCA_030737875.1. Lineage (NCBI taxonomy): Eukaryota > Viridiplantae > Streptophyta > Magnoliopsida > Asparagales > Amaryllidaceae > Allium > Allium sativum. The sequence continues at coordinate 283,914,274 of CM060915.1, forward strand.
CTCTTGCTTAACGCCCTTCTCTGAGACGCACGAGCTCAGGGGTTATATACTGATGGATATCAAACGCATGGAGTGAATTGCCTGTGTGGCATGCCTAAGTGGCAATTGATCGAGGCTTCTGTTGAAAAGCAAAGTCTTGTGGTGATGATCAAAGCACGACCTTTGTGGCGTAGCTTTGTGTAACGTTTACTTCGCGAGTTTCAAACCCGGTATGAACCAAAAACGGGAGAGGACGTCAGGGAGGGCATGCGTTTCTTTCTAGCTAGAAGTGGCGTCAGTGGTTTTACACGCCCTGACGAGTTTGACTTATGTGGTTGTTGATGTTGCGAGGCGCCTCGGTTAGATCGGACGATCCGGGTCCGATGGAGTCATTCGTTGGCTCATTTACGCCCCATAGGGCGGGGGAACGCATGTTCAGGGTTTAAGTTTAATCCACATCGGTGGACCGGTCCTGAGGATCCAAGGGTCGATGCGCTCTGACCATGAGGCTCGGGCTAGACAGTCTCGAATCGGTTGAGGACTATCTTTTGCCTCGGTTCATAGATGGAAACCCAATTTCCAAATACGTGTCATTTGCGGTTTTATTTGTAAACCTATATATGGCGACATGATATATGGTACCCATGCCGCCTATGATTGATACTTATGATTTGAAGTTGTTTTATACACTATGCACTTATAATGGTATCAAATGATTTGTTTTAAACGTATCAAGCATTCTTTGGCTGTTATAAGGGAAAACCCTATCCCCCGGCTTGCGTTGCATTGTGTGATAGGACCTGGGTCTTATAATAGCTTCATTTTTCTTTATTTAGCATTGCGCTGTTTGTTTTATGCACTGGTATTCTTGGGAGGAAACCCGTTCCGTGTTATACGGCGTGGTCCCTTGATTTACCCAACTTTAAAAATAAAGATTAATAACTGTTTTAGTTCTCACACCAGTCACATGACTGACCTGGAGTTTATTGTTTTAACCTAAACTCTGGGTGCCCTTATTTTCGACACGGGCAGCTAGTAGTTTTGGTTTTGCAGATTTATATTCACAGGATCCTAGTTTACAGCTGGAATGATATCCGGAAAGCTTTGTATCCGTATATCTCTTCTAGTTGTGTATTGTATTATTTTCCGCTGCGATGTATTTAAATGTAATTTGAATCTCTGATATTTCTGTGTAATATTTATTCATTTATACTCTGTATATTCTTGTAATCTGATGCATTGTTGTAATATACAATGAAATTTTCTTTTGTATGCGTTCTGTTTTGTCTTGTTCTCAAACGATAGGGCGTTTCGAACGGCCTGGATCGGTTTAGCGACTGGTTCGGACCGAGCGAAATTCCTTTTCGTCACAGTTGGTATCAGAGCTTTGGTTTACAAAGCTAGAGAACAAGACTCATTAGAACCTTACGAAAGAATTCATCAGATGATTGGATTATTAATATCCAATGGGGATGACTCGTTAGAGATGGGATCAGTAGTATCCTAGGACGAGTGTGAAGAGTATATATTTAAAATGAAAACCAATTTTGTTTTGAAAATTTAAAATCAACTATTCGTATTTGATTATTTATTCTATATTGATCGGGACAATCCGATATATAAAGATTTTGCATATATGTCTTGCAAACGTGTATTCGAAGTTTTAATATACTGGATAGTTATAGAATCATACTCTAGTTGCCCGGGGATAATTCTGGTGATGGGGCACCGTCGCCAGTATTTATTTTCGAGTAACGAAAGTGAGATTTCTATATTTCCAATTGACTGGTGTGAGAACCAAAATTAGATAAGGCCTATTGTTGTGATTTGGCATCAAAAACATGATTTTTGTATATGTATCAAAATTATAAATTTGAAACTCTAATCCACTAGTTGATTGATGATTGTGTTGTTTGTTTATTTGTTTGCTAATTTTTAGCCATTTAGCCTAATTGAACCAAATATTGAATTGTATTGAAAATTGGTCGCATTTGCTTGCATATACTTGTACTTACATTGAACAGGTCATAGCAAGGAGGCTAGAGCAGAGAATAAAATTTGTTTACCCGACAAATAGGTACATGTTTATTACATAATTTACTGTTTTGTTTGGGTGATGATGATTTTATGAGCCTATTGGCTAGCCGCTTGGCTTTTTCTTTTTCTTTTTGAGATCTGAAGGACCGGGGAAGCTATTTGAGATTTCCCGATGCTCCCATTGCAGGGGAGGTTATGGCGAAATTTTTCGAAAATTAGGGTGTTAGCCAAATTTTTGAAAATTTTCAGAAACCGAAAAGTTGGAGAATGGAAGCCAGATCGAACATAGAGTTGATTAATCAAACCACTTTCGACTTTGTTCCTTTTCGGGGACGAAAAGTTTTAAGTGGGGGAGATTGTAACAACCTGAAAATCTGGGCCAGTTTAAAATTTTTATTTTGGCGATTTTAGCGAATTTTGATTATTTTAAATAATATCAACGAGAAATTTATTTTGAATATATTTAGAACGTATATATTATATACGCCGTCGTTAGAATATAAATAATTATATATAATTATAAATAGAATTGAAATTGGCGCGGTAGTTCGATAATTCGATTTCAAACTTCAATTGAATGTACCGGGTGCAAAACAATCCGGATTTTAGTGAAATCAAAAATGATAGGATCTAATTGATAGTATCTTTCCAACGAATCTGAAAAATCAAAATTTCATAGCGGGAATCAGAAGTTATGTCCAGTTGAAAATTCTGAATAGTCGCTATGGAATTCAGGCCCTTAAAAATGGAAATTTTGCAAACGACCTCGGATTTCGACGAAACCAGTTTTGTTGGGTTAGTGATGTAAAGTTATTGCTAGGTTTCAAATTTCATAATTTTTCGAATCAATATGTGAGCGTGGCAAAGGAAAACGCGTTTGACCAGTTTCAGTTGATTTTAATCGACTGGAAAATGGCCATTTTTCCAACGGTCTCAGAATTTGACGAAACTAGTTTTGTTAGGACCGTATCGTCAATACGGAGCCAGAAAATATTTTTCGGGAATTTTTCTAGTTAGTATGTGACCCCGGTAATTTGAAATGTACGTTTAAAATTCAATATAGCGATTTAAATGTAAATTCAACGGAAACTGATCAAAACGATCGAATCAGCTTGCGATACATAACCCATTGTGTTCGGAATGGGGGTAAAACGCTATAGACGACAGTCGGGGGGTTCGATTTCGAGTTCGACATAAAAAGTTGCTTTTTGAAAATTAAATATAATAAAATATATAAATTAAAAATATCCCCCTCCCCTCTTTCTTTTCACAGTCAACCCCCCCCCCTTTTAAAAATCCAATCGATCAGAGAAAAAAAAAAAGAAAAACCTAATTACCTAAATCGCTCATCGCGATTATCACCGCCCCGCCACGCCGCGCGATGGCGCCGCCCACGATCGGCATCCGGCCTCCCTCCCTCCACCGCTCCCCTCCTCTTCCCCTCTATCTCCTCCTCGCTCCATCTCACGAATGCAAACCCGTTGCCCCTCGAGACCCCCCCTTGTTCTGGAAACCCGCGCCCACCACGAAGCCCCTCTCCTCCCCAGTCGCCGACGCAACCGAGCACCTCACCGGAGAGCAACCTGAACGGACCCGCGAGCACACCCCTCCGACGCAGTGAAGACCCCCCCCCCCCCCCCCATTCCTTAATCGAATGCAGTAAGTTTTCTAAATTTTATATATTTGTTTTTTTACTATGAAAAATATGACTTTTTGGTTATGAGGAAATGTAATTTTTAGTCATGAAAATATACGATTTTTATATAGTGATTTGAATGATAAAAATATGATTTTTACATTATAGAAGTGTAAAAAAATTTGAACTTTATATATGTAGTGAATCAAAAACATGACATCTATATAATAGCGATGTAAAGATAGAATTTTTATCTATATAGTAGCGGTAGAAAAATATGATTTTTATATATTGAACATCGAAGTAAAAATATGATTTTTATATATTGAACATCGAAGTAAAAATATGATTTTTATATATTGAACATCGAAGTAAAAATATGATTTTTATATATTGAACATCGAAGTAAAAATATGATTTTTATATATTGAACATCGAAGTAAAAATTCGATTTTTATATATTGAACATCGAAGTAAAAATTCGATTTTTATATATTGAATAGCGAAGTAAAAATTCGATTTTTAAATATTGAATAGCAAAGTAAAAATTCGATTTTTATATATTGAATAGCAAAGTAAAAATTCGATTTTTATATATTGAATAGCATAGTAAAAATTCGATTTTTACATATGTAGAGAATACGGGCAACGAAAGCGACGAAAGGCGAGAACGACGAAGATTTCTATAAATGAAGTGTCGTGAAGTTGGGATAGCTATCGGTGAGAACTTCTCACTCTTCAATTTCTTTTTCTAGTTATATATATACTAGGATGCAGACGGTGTTTAGTAGCACCCGACACCCGTCATCCACAGACCATGGATGGCTTGTTTGTTAAATTGTTTGGTTGTGTAGTTGGTTAGATTATTTGGTTTGAATTGAATGGTTTGGTGAAATGAAACTGATTTGATTGATGTGTGAATGGCGTGGGCCTTCACTAGACCGGGGATAAGGCTAGGCCTTGTCCCGTTTCTAGTATCGTGCCGTTATGCCGCCGAAATTTTCTAAAATAAGTTAGAAAATAAAAATATCATTTTATTTAAAGAATAAACTGAATAGAAATTCATATGTTGAAATAAAATGTTTTATCGTTAAAAATATAATTTTTAACGTGAATATGAATATAGTGAATGTGAATAAATAAATATTCATTTACAAACCGGACGGTTTGTTTATGTACACCGATTTGAAGGACATTGATTGGAACGATAAATTTCACACATCGCCCAACTGCACAAATAAAATCTGTGTTTGATTGTTTGAAACCCCACACGGGTGTTGGGATGAAATTTGAAGTTCACTCATCCTGATTGATTAAATATGTCGATCGATTGATTGACAGGCTGTTATAAGCGTTATATATCTATATTTGATGCTTGTACAGTGTAGTGCACTTTGGTTGATGGTTGATTATTTGTCAATGCTATTATATGTGTGTGATGTATGAAAATCCATATAATTAATTTTATATGGTGATTGATTGGGCCTCATTCCAATTTAGAAAATAAAGAATATTATAACATAAAAGTTCATGGGTTGACTGTACTCATTCTTTGAGATTAGTCATGTGTTGAACGAAATATTTTAATAATAAAATTTGCATCTTTATCAATATAACATAAAGGTTCATGTGTTGACTGTACTCATCCGTTGAGATTAGTCATGTGTTGAACGAAATAATTTAACAAAAATTGTCACACGTGGACAGTACTCATTCGTTGAGATTAGTCGTGTGTTGACAAAAATAAATATTCATTTGTTGAATAGAATATTTGAAAATAGAAATATATGAAGCCGTGTTGGTTAGATTGACGCCATTTTGATGTGAACGATATATATAACGATTTCGAAATGAATTGAATATATAACGATTTCGAAATGAATTGAATATATAATGATTTCGAAATGAATTGAATATAAAACGATTTCGAATTGAATTGAAAACGATTTCGAATTGAATTGAAAACGAATTCAAATTGAATTGGAAACAAATTGAAATGAATTCAAATTGAATTGAAATTTGAATTGAATAGAAATGAATTTTAAAACGAAATTATAAAGAAGAATTCAATTTTAATTTGAATTGAAATGGAAGTTGAAATTGCTTTTGAAACGAAATTAAAACGATTTATAAAATTCGTTTTAAATAGAAATCGATGAAATATATATTATATATATAATATAATGGCCTGAATAGAACGCGCCGCGCCGCGGCAGTTCGCGAATTTCGACCATTGACTTCAAACGGATATTGCGGGAGATCCGACCGTCGGATTCTCCTGAAGCCGGAACCGTTGGGTTCGTATCGCAAAGAGCTTTCTAATGAATATTAGAAATTTGAAATCTAACGGTTGGATTTGGAATTATGTCCAAATCAAATTTGAAAAAGGTCGCTGTAAGTGCAGTTCGATGGCCATTGATGGAAATCGATTGTACGGGCCTTGATAAAATTATTAAAAATAGTAATAATTTGTGTAAATTCATAAGAAATGATTTAGAAAGGATTGGGATGAAAAACCCCATATTTGAAAAGATAAAAATAGATTTTTATCGAAATGAACTAGTTTTGAACTAGAATTATAATTCTATTTATTTTTAAATAAATAAATTGAATTTGAAATGGTTTTGAAAATAACCAGAATTTCCAATGATGGCATTGGAATGGATTTGAATCGAAATTGTCTTCGGAACATTTCGATGTTGGAATTCGTGATTATACAGGTGTTGTTATGGAAATTTGAAAGATATATATTTATATCGTTATTTCCAATACGATATTTGTTAATCGTAGAATTTGATATTGAATATAAGCCAATATATTTTCTATTCAGAGCCTTGTATTGAATATCAAATGTGATTTGGGTTTGTCGTGAATGGTGTCTTCACTAACACTGTTCTTGAACCCAGCTGAGAAAAGATTAAATCTTTTTATTTAGATTTAATGAAGTGTACCAATTAAATGATATTTAATTGGAATCGAATTAGTATTGATTTTTGGGTTTATCGTGAACAGTGTTTTAAATAACACTTGTTCTTTAACCCAATAATTAATGGAATGTGATTTTGGGTTTATCGTGAACCGTGTTTTAAATGACACTGATTCTTTAACCCAGTTAACGATTAAAACTAAGTGGAGTTTTAATGAATCTTTAATTAGATTGAAAAGATCGAGAATGGAGTATCACCAGTTTTACTCCAGGCGATAGTTAAATCTTTAATTAGATTTGAACGTGAAATGGTAATTGAATTTATCGATAACACCGTGGTGTTAGATATGAAGTATTACCAGTTTTACTTCATGGGATGAATAGGTTGGGATTGGGAAATTAAAACAAATGATTACTTCGGTAAGGTTCGTTAATCCCGACTAGTTGAATCGAAATTCACAAGTAGATTCAAGAATAAATTAAAGAATTTATCTTTGATAAAATTAATGGGAACCTTTCCCTATGAATGTGAAATTTAGAAACTAACTGTCGGTTAGCCAAGCAGAATGGTTTTCTGGATATTGATCTGATGTTGGTTTCGGCCTTCGGGGTTAATATTTGGGGAATTATTCTCTTGATTAATTTACGGTTAGTGACTGATGAATTGGAATGAGACGTATGTTGTGTTTGTGTAACACTTGTTTATAATATACGCGAGTTATTTGGAAAGACCGGGTTTATCCCATTCTGAATAACTGATACGACGATAAGTCGAAGATGAAGACGGTGGTCGAAGACCGGAAGTCTTCACGTCGTTTGGATAATTACTGATGATCTTGATTGGGATGTACACCCAAGAAGATGGAAACAGTTAGTGATTGTCCAGACGTACTTGGAGATCGATGGATATGCGGGGTACTAGGTGCCTCCGGTTTCGTTCAGACCCAGAACGGACTTGTAAATGGACTGTGTGTCTGACATTGGATTTTAGTCTGTGTGATTGATTTCTATTAAATATATATCTGTTTGGCGGCGGAGAATTTATTCTCTTGCTTAACGCCCTTCTCTGAGACGTACGAGCTCAGGGGTTATATACTGATGGATATCAAACGCATGGAGTGAATTGCCTGTGTGGCATGCCTAAGTGGCAATTGATCGAGGCTTCTGTTGAAAAGCAAAGTCTTGTGGTGATGATCAAAGCACGGCCTTTGTGGCGTAGCTTTGTGTAACGTTTACTTCGCGAGTTTCACACCCGGTATGAACCAAAAACGGGAGAGAACGTCAGGGAGGGCATGCGTTTCTTTCTAGCTAGAAGTGGCGTCAGTGGTTTTACACGCCCTGACGAGTTTGACTTATGTGGTTGTTGCTGTTGCGAGGCGCCTCGGTTAGATCGGACGATCCGGGTCCGATGGAGTCATTCGTTGGCTCATTTACGCCCCATAGGGCGGGGGAACGCATATTCAGGGTTTAAGTTTAATCCACATCGGTGGACCGGCCCTGAGGATCCAAGGGTCGATGCGCTCTGACCCTGAGGCTCGGGCAAGACAGTCTCGAATCGGTTGAGGACTATCTTTTGCCTCGGTTCATAGATGGAAACCCAATTTCCAAATACGTGACATTTGCGGTTTTATTTGTAAACCTATATATGGCGACATGATATATGGTACCCATGCCGCCTATGATTGATACTTATGATTTGAAGTTGTTTTATACACTATACACTTATAATGGTATCAAATGATTTGTTTTAAACGTATCAAGCATTCTTTGGCTGTTATAAGGGAAAACCATATCCCCCGGCTTGCGTTGCATTGTGTGATAGGACCTGGGTCTTATAATAGCTTCATTTTTCTTTATTTAGCATTGCGCTGTTTGTTTTATGCACTGGTATTCTTGGGAGGAAACCCGTTCCGTGTTATACGGCGTGGTCCCTTGATTTACCCAACTTTAAAAATAAAGATTAATAACTGTTTTAGTTCTCACACCAGTCACATGACTGACCTGGAGTTTATTGTTTTAACCTAAACTCTGGGTGCCCTTATTTTCGACACGGGCAGCTAGTAGTTTTGGTTTTGCAGATTTATATTCACAGGATCCTGGTTTACAGCTGGAATGATATCCGGAAAGCTTTGTATCCGTATATCTCTTCTAGTTGTGTATTGTATTATTTTCCGCTGCGATGTATTTAAATGTAATTTGAATCTCTGATATTTCTGTGTAATATTTATTCATTTATACTCTGTATATTCTTGTAATCTGATGCATTGTTGTAATATACAATGAAATGTTCTTTTGTATGCGTTCTGTTTTGTCTTGTTCTCAAATGATAGGGCGTTTCGAACGGCCTGAATCGGTTTAGCGACTGGTTCGGACCGAGCGAAATTCATTTTCGTCACATTAGCGAGGACATTTTTGTTCACTTTCTTATATTGGAAAAGATAAGGTTACATTTATTTACATGTAGTATAAATAAATAGAGAATAAGAAAAGTTTACATTTTCTTAATGTAAACAAGAAAAAGAAAAGTTACATTTTTCAATGTAATTAGATATGAAATAAAAAGTATTCATTTTGCCAAATGTGAAAGAAAAAAAAGAAAAAAATAGATTTTTTCATTGAACCTAAAATTACATTTTAATGTAATTAAGAAATTAGATTGACGAGAAAGTTTACATTTTTATATGGAGATTAGATTAAAAAGGAAAGTTTACATTTTTATATGTAAATTAGATTAAATAGAAAAGTCAAATTTGTCATTTATGTAAAAATTGAATTTGTTATTTATGTAAAAATTGAATTTGTCATTTATGTAAAAATTAATTTGTCAGTTATGCGAAATTTAATTTGTCATTTATGTGAAGATTGGAATTGGCATTTATGTAAAGATAAATTTGCCCTTCATGCTTAAATATTATAATGTCATTTATTGAAAATATCATTAGAATTTGAATGTCATTGAAACTAAAATATCACTAGATTAAAATGTCGTTAAATAATAAAGTCATTAAAACTAGGAGGTCATTAGATGAGAAAAAAAGTCGTTAGAATTCATAGAAAATATGTTTCCATATAAAATATCCTCTTTATATGACATTAGAATTCATCACTTTTATTTAAGAATGGAACATGAATTAAAAACGTCAATTTTGTTAAGAAGTGCCATGTAAAATAATATTTTTAGTAGAACAATTATAATGGTTAATTAAAATTGTACTTGGACACGAGGTTATGTCACATTTGTGGTGGAAGTCTGCCCGGACCCGACCGGCATATCCAGTAGCCACAAATGTTGGGCCTAATGTGAGAGGTCCATGTGCGCAAATACAAATTGGGCCAAGACACGAGGTTAAGCCCAACTTGTGGGATATATCTCCCCGGAACCGACCGGCCCATCCAGCATTCACAAGTTGCAGGCCTAATGTGAGAGGTCTGGCCCATATTAAAATATAAATGGTTAAATAGAAAATGGACATTATTTACACCGTCATGAGTTAAATTAGAAAGTTACATTATTTTCACCGTCATGTTTAAAGAAGAGAAAATTACATTACTATGTAATTAGATTAAAAGAAGAAATTTATATTTTTATGTAATTAAGATGAAGAGAAAGAAAGAAAATTACAACTTTATGTAATTAAAATCAAAGGAAAGAAATTTACATTTTTATGAAATTAAGATTAATGGTAAAAGTTAATTTTTAATGTAAATTAGATTAAAAGAGAATAATTACATTTTTCATGCATGTAGATTAAAAGTGAAAAATTACATTTTTATGTAATTGGATTTACATAAAAATAAAAATAAGGATATGAAATTTATATCTTAATGAATTAGGTTCTCATTAAAAAGATTAAAGATATGAAAATTATGTTTTCACGTAAATAGATTAACACACAAAATTATCGTTTTGTTTGTAATATAAAATTATTATTTTTGTTTTGCATTGAAAAGATAATAAAATTATCAATTTTGTTACGTTGAAATAAACAAACAAAAATACTCATTCTTATAGAAGTAAAGGTGAATGAACAAAAAAAATATTCGTTTGTTGAAATTGAAATTGAAATGAAACACAAAAATGCTCATTTTTGTTGGAATTGGTATGACAAACAAAATATACATTTTGTGTAATTCGAAAGATGAAACAAGAAAATGTACATTGTTGTGTATAAGATGTGTATGTGTATGAAAATAAATGGCGTGTACATTGTACGTTAATATTGTATATACGAATAGGAATATTTTTTGTTAGTAAAATGTAATGAAATAAAATACATTTCATTACACATTATAAACCTTTCGATAGGTTGTGGAACAAAACATTCACTACTTGTTATATAATTACGTTATTGAAATGGAATTTAAATATTTTTATATATATATAAATAAAGATAAATCGTTATAAATTACTAATAACGATATGAAATGATTTCCAACTTATATACATACGAGAATTATTTGGAAAGTCCGAGTCTATCTCATTCCAAATAATTTAAGCAACGTTTCAAATTCAAGTTTTGAAGACAACGATAGAAGACCGACGATCTCCATATCGAATGGACGACGACTGCTGATGCCCGTGATTGGAGTAGCTACCTTGAAGGGGCTATAGTGGTAGCCGTCCGGACGTAGTGTTGATTTGTACAGATTTGGCTTTCGCTCAGACCCAGAGCATAAGCTTATAAATGGAATGTGTGTCTGACATCGTACTCCTTTATATATTGTACTTACTGATTTTCTGCTGAATGTATGAATGCTTGGTGGCGGAGAATTTATTCTCTTGCTTAACACCCTTTTGTATATTTTGGCAAAGATTAATAGTATGATATGGATTGACAGTGTGGCATACCAAGATGCAATGATCAAGGCTTTTGTTGAAAAGCGGGCCTTGTGGTTGATGATCAAAGCCCGGCTTGTTTAGGCGTAGCTTTGTGCATAGCGTGACTTCGCGAGCCTCACAACTCGGTGGAGTCTAAAACGGGAGAAGGGAACACAGGGAGAGCAGCACGTTTCCTTCTAGCTAGAAGTGATGTCGGTGCTTAAACTGACTGATATTTACTTATGTGGATGATGGAATGAGGCGCCTCGGATGATAGGTCCTATAGGATCGGGAAACGTGTGTTCAGGAATAACTAATCCACAAAGCTGTATGTGTGGACCGGCCCTGTAGGATCCAAGAGTTAACTGCGGGGAATCCTGAGACATTAGCTAGGGTGTCTCGAATCGGTAAGGAGCTCCTCCCTAGCCTTGACTCATGATGGAAACCCAATTTCCAATACGACACCATGCGGTTTTGATTGTAGAACTAGTATGGCGACATAGTAGGATGGGGTACTATGCCGTCTATGATTGATACATTATGATTGAAATGTTTTTGAAACATATATACACTAATAATAATATCAAATCCGTTTTTAACGTATCAAGCATTTTTGACCGTTATAAGGTAAAACTCTATCCTCCGGTTTGCGTTGCATTGTGTGATAGGACTTGAGTCTTATAATGGTTTCATTTTTCCAAAAAGCATTGCGTTGTTTTACGATTTACCTTTAATTATGCACGACAATCCATTGGAGTAAACCCGTTCCGCGTTAGCGGTGTGGTCCTTAGATTTTCCCTATTATTATTAGATTAGTTAAGTTAGATTTCTCATACCAGTCCCATAACTGATCCGTTGTTTGTTTCCACCTTTGCAAACTCGGGTGCCCTCTTTTCCACATGGGCAGTCGAGTAGTTTATCTATAGGTTCTTATCTCGAGCAGGATTCTGGATCGAAGCTTAAAGCTATGTCCAGAGCATAGTTGTCTTCCGCTGTATCTATTTTATTGTTTCCGCTGCAATGTATTAAAATATTGTAATTTACCTTCCGCTGTAATTTTATTCAATGTACTCTGATATTCTATACTCTGATGTAACATTACCGTAATATTTATAAAAGTCTGCTGTTATTGTTCTGACGTGTTGTATTCCCAAAGTTAAAGTATTCGTGGATTTCCAACTTTTGGGTCAGACTTGTGTGGTTTATGGTCGATCCAAAGAGCGGGAATTTACGGGTGTTTACAGTTGGTATCAGAGCTTTGGTTAGCTCAAATCTTTGGGATACAACTCGTTAGAATTAAACAAAAGACTCATCAGAGATTGGATTAGTAATATCCAATAAAGAATACTCATTAGAGATAGGATCAGCAGTATTCTAGAATGAGAAAACTCATTAGAGATGGGGTTAGTAATGCCCAATAATGAGTTGAGAGTGCCCAGTTCATAATTAATGTATTTGTAATTATATGTTTTAGAAAATATGACTTTTGAATATATAAAAATTATAAATATTTAAAAAGTTAATCAACCAATTGATTGATGATTGTGTAGTGTGATTATTAGTTCAACTATAAAATTATTTAAACCAATGAATGAATAATAAAGAGTGGAAAATTGAGTAGGATAATAAAACACTTTTAGCTTCGTTCCTTTTCGAGGATGAAAAGATTTTAAGTGGGGGAGATTGTAACAACCTGGAATTTGGGACCAAATTAAAAATTTTATTTTAGAAATTTTAATGGGTTTAGGATATTTAAAATGATTTAATTTAAATAATAGGGACTAAAAATTTTGTTTTATGTCATGGATTTTTAAAATTTGAACTTTGATTCTCAATGGCTATGCATGATATTGTAGAGAAATAAATGATTGCAACTTAACGTATCTTACATAGACGCAAATTTTAATGCACATACTAAATTCAAAGAGAAAATTTTATTTTCTTAATCCTACGGTTAATACGAATGATATAATTTCTGCGTTCCTACAATCCCTTAGCTACATGCCCAAGACAATACTTTGTTTTATCTAATTGTGTTATTAATAAAATTTATTTATCTCTAATAAATGAATTATTTGAAATTTATGTTTAGCTTGTGAAAGGAAGAACTAAAAAAAAATTACATAAATTGCAATATCAAATATCTACCTTGTATTTATGCCAACATGTTAGAATATATATTCCTTAGTTTCAATGTTTCTCAACATTGCAGTATAATGCATAATAAATTCAGTTGTTTTAGTTTCATTAATTACTATGTATATCATTCATATTATAGCTAAAATTGGCATTCCATATCTATAAAAAAAATATGGAAAAAGTAGTATTATTTTCTTTAAAATAAAAATGAAAATAAATATAAAAGGAAGAATTCTAGTAATGCTACAGGCATCAATAGAAATATTTTTCAAACGACAAAAAAAAAGAGATAACATTAAATGCTAAAGTCCATTTATTAAATTAAAAGTGTAAAATTTGAAAACATGTTTTTATTGTCATATTTATTACAATTAAAAGTGTAGAATTTGAAAACATGTTTTTATTGTCATATTTATTACAATTAAAAGTGTAGAATTTGAAAACATGTTTTTATTGTCATATTTCAAATTGCCTATAAATTGGTTCTAATTCATTCATATGTACAGAGTTATCAATTAACCATACTTGCATATTATTAACTATTATGTCACACAATTGAGGAATGAACATATTTGCTATATATATATATATATATATATTTTAAAATAAAAAAAAAGAATTTCCATATCTCAGCACTGTTTATATATTCACACAAATGGATGTATTTGATGCACCTTTATAATACCGTAAATTAAGTTTCATTCAAGTTTTCAATTAAATTAATATACATGATGTCCTTTATTTATTTCGTTTACTTATGTGATATGTCTTCTTATTACACTTACCTACATGTTAATACGGTATCAATTTATGCCATGAATAATTTTGATTAATAGCATTTATGAATCAATCAATGCAAATTAAAGATAAAATATAAAAGGTTTCTTTCTCCATTTTGTGTAATTTATGTATTCAATTAATTACTTCTTTAGGGAAAGAAACTTAAAGTTTTTATTTATATATATACTAGTTAGATAAGTTTACGGTCAAAACAAAAAACCCTATTCTAGAATACGTAGCCGCCGCCCTTTACATTTTCAATGGCTGAAAATGCACACACAAAAAAATCCTCCTAGTCTACCACAAATTAAAATATGAAATCAAGACTAATAATCAAGAGTAAGGCTTCGAAGTGGCGGGGTTGGATAGTGGACTCGGTGGTCTTGGAGCGTGCGATGGGGGTGACTTGAGCGTGCGTTTGGGGTTCATTTCGAACGATCCAAGGAGGAGGACGAAGACAGCCAGTGTTCCCTTGTGAGATTTCTTTTTTTATATTTTTATAATCAATTAATTATCATCATGATATGAATTTTTTTTACATATACGTGATTTGATTGTTTGATGTTGATTGCTTGATTGGATGAAATATTTTTGCTGCATTAAAATTGACAAAAATAAAGATGTTAATTTGGTTGAATTGGATTATGGTCAAGATAAAATACATTCTTGTTTCATAACATTAAGAAAAAAATGTTCTTTTTATTTACATTTGAAATATAGGCTTTGTTATTCTTAATGTTAACATATTAGAATTTGCCACTTGTGTTAAAATTAGTATTAGCATACAAATTTGTTACTTTTGCTAAAATTAGAATTGACATACAAATTTGTCACTTATGTTAGAATTCATGTTATGAAAATTTACATGTCACTTATGTTAGAATTCATGTTATGAGAATTTACATGTCACTTATGTTAGAATTCATGTTATGAGAATTTACATGTCACTTACGTTAAATTCATGTTATGAAAATTTACATGTCACTTATGTTAGAATTCATGTTATGAGAATTTACATGTCACTTACGTTAGATTCATGTTATGAAAATTTATATGTCACTCATGTTAGATTCATGTTATGTAAATTAGCATATCACTTTTGTTAGAATCAAGTTACATTAGGATAAAAATATCGCTTGTGTTAGTAATGGAATATTAGAATATAAAGATGTATTTTTAGTTAGAATATTAAAATATCATTTTTATTATAAATGTTAGGTTAGATTAAAGTGTCATTTTTGGTAACATGATGTTTTACTAGAAATGATTATTTAAAATAAAAAGAACCAAATATGAGGTTGCATTTATTTACACTTATTAAGTAAATAAGATATGGAAATGAAAAGAACAAAACTTGATGAAACTTTATTTACATTCCATGTGTAAATAAAATGAATAATTTAGCGAAGATACTTTATTTACATTTCTTATGTAAATGAAATGAACGTATTTATGGCGATGACCTTTATTTACACCTTCTTATGAAAATAAGAAGAATAACTTAGCGAGGACATTTTTGTACACTTTCTTATGTAGGAAAAGATAAGGTTACATTTATTTACATATAGTATAAATAAATAGAGAATAAGAAAAGTTTACATTTTCTTAATGTAAACAAGAAAAAGAAAAGTTACATTTTTCAATGTAATTAGATATGAATTAAAAAGTATTCATTTTGTCAAATGTGAAAGAAAAAAAAAGAAAAAAAATAGATTTTGTCATTGAAACTAAAATTACATTTTAATGTAATTAAGAAATTAGATTGACGAGAAAGTTTACATTTTTATATGGAGATTAGATTAAAAAGGAAAGTTTACATTTTTATATGTAAATTAGATTAAATAGAAAAGTCAAATTTGTCATTTATGTAAAAATTGAATTTGTTATTTATGTAAAAATTGAATTTGTCATTTATGTAAAAATTAATTTGTCAGTTATGCGAAATTTAATTTGTCATTTATGTGAAGATTGGAATTGGCATTTATGTTAAGATAGATTTGCCCTTCATGCTTAAATATTATAATGTCATTTATTGAAAATATCATTAGAATTCGAATGTCATTGAAACTAAAATATCACTAGATTAAAATGTCGTTAAATTATAAAGTCATTAAAACTAGAAGTAGAAGGTCATTAGATGAAAAAAATGTCATTAGAATTCATAGAAAATATGTTTCCATATAAAATATCCTCTTTATATGACATTAGAATTCATCACTTTTATTTAAAAATGGCACGTGAATTAAAAACGTCAATTTTGTTAAGAAGTGCCATGTAAAATAATATTTTTAGTAGAACAATTATAATGATGAATTAAAATTGTACTTGGACACGAGGTTAGGTCACATTTGTGGTGGAAGTCTGCCCGAACCTGACCGGCATATCCAGCAGCCACAAATGTTGGGCCTAATGTGAGAGGTCCAAGTGCGCAAATACAAATTGGGCCAAGACATGAGGTTAAGCCCAACTTGTGGGATAAGTCTGTCCGGAACCGACCGGCCCATCCAGCATTCACAAGTTGCAGGCCTAATGTGAGAGGTCTGGCCCATATTAAAATATAAATGGTTAAATAGAAAATGGACATTATTTACACCATCATGAGTTAAATTAGAAAGTTACATTATTTTCACCGTCATGTTTAAAGAAGAGAAAATTACATTTCTATGTAATTAGATTAAAAGAAGAAATTTATATTTTTATGTAATTAAGATGAAGAGAAAGAAACAAAATTACATCTTTATGTAATTAAAATCAAAGGTAAGTAATTTACATTTCTATGAAATTAAGATACAAGGTAAACGTTACATTTTTAATGTAAATTAGATTAAAAGGGAATAATTACATTTTTCATGCATGTAGATTAAAAGTGAAAAATTACATTTTTATGTAATTGGATTTTCATAAAAATAAAAATAAGGATATGAAATTTATATCTTAATGAATTAGGTTTTCATTAAAAAGATTAAAGATATGAGAATTATATTTTCACGTAAATAGATTAACACACAAAATTATCGTTTTGTTTGTAATATAAAATTATTATTTTTGTTTTGCATTGAAAAGATAATAAAATTATCAATTTTGTTACATTGAAATAAACAAACAAAAATACTCATTCTTGTAGAAGTAAAGGTGAATGAACAAAAATAAATATTCGTTAGTTGAAATTGAAATGAAACACAAAAATTCTCATTTTTGTTGGAATTTAAATGACAAACAAAATATACATTTTGTGTAATTCGAAAGATGAAACAAAAAAATGTACATTGTTGTGTATAAGATATGTATGTGTATGAAAATAAATGGTGTGTACATTGTACGTTAATATTGTATATACGAATAGGAATATTTTTTGTTAGTAAAATGTAATGAAATAAAATACATTTCATTACACATTATAAACCTTTCGATAGGTTGTGGAACAAAACATTCAGTACTTGTTATATAATTACGTTAATGAAATGGAATTTAAATATTTATATATATATATATAAATAAAGATAAATCGTTATAAATTACTAATAACGATATGAAATGATTTCCAACTTATATATATACGAGAATTATTTGGAAAGTCCGAGTCTATCTCATTCCAAATAATTTAAGCGACGTTTCAAATTCAAGTTTCGAAGACAATGATAGAAGACCGACGATCTCCATATCGAATGGACGACGACTACTGATGCCCGTGATTGGAGTAGCTACCTTGAAGGGGCTACAGTGGTGGTCGTCTGGACATAGTGTTGATTTGTACGGATTTGGCTTTCGCTCAGACCCAGAGAATAAGCTTATAAATGGAATGTGTGTCTGACATCGTACTCCTTTATATATTGTACTTATTGATTTTCTGCTAAATGTATGAATGCTTGGTGGTGGAGAATTTATTCTCTTGCTTAACACCCTGTTGTATATTTTGGCAAAGATTAATAGTATGATATGGATTGACAGTGTTGCATACCAAGATGCAATGATCAAGGCTTTTGTTGAAAAGCAGGCCTTGTGGTTGATGATCAAAGCACGGTCTGTTTAGGCGTAGCTTTGTGTATAGCGTGACTTCGCGAGCCTCACAACCCGGTGGAGTCTTAAACGGGAGAAGGGAACGCAGGGAGAGCAACACGTTTCTTTCTAGCTAGAAGTGGTGTCGGTGCTTAAACTAGCTGATATTTACTTATGTGGATGATGGAATGAGGTGCCTCGGATGATAGGTCCTATAGGATCGGGAAACGTGTGTTCATGAATAACTAATCCACAAAGCTGTATGTGTGGACCGGCCCTGCAGGATCCAAGGGTTAACTGCGGGGAATCCTGAGACATTAGCTAGAGTGTCTCGAATCGGTAAGGAGCTCCTCCCTAGCCTTGACTCATAATGGAAACCCAATTTCCAATACGACACCATGCGTTTTTGATTGTAGAACTAGTATGGCGACATAGTAGGATGGGGTACTATGCCGTCTATGATTGATACATTATGATTGAAATGTTTTTGAAACATATATACACTAATAATATCAAATTCGTTTTTAACGTATCAAGCATTTTTGACCATTGTAAGGTAAAAATCTATCATCCAGTTTGCGTTGCATTGTGTGATGGGACTTGAGTCTTATAATGGTTTCATTTTTCCAAAAAGCATTGCGTTGTTTTACGATTTACCTTTAATTATGCACGGCAATCCATTGGAGTGAACCCGTTCCGCGTTAGCGGCGTGGTCCTTAGATTTGCCCTATTATTATTAGATTAGTTAAGTTTGATTTCTCATACCAGTCCCATGACTGACCCGTTGTTTGTTTCCACCTTTGCAAACTCGGGTGCCCTCTTTTTCACACGGGCAGTCGAGTAGTTTGTCTACAGGTTCTTATCTCAAGCATGATTCTGGATCGAAGCTTAAAGCTATGTCCAGAGCATAGTTGTATTCCGCTGTATCTATTTTATTGTTTCCACTACAATGTATTAAAATATTGTAATTTACCTTCCGCTGTAATTTTATACGATGTACTCTGATATTGTGTACTCTGATGTAACATTACCATAATGTTTATAAAAGTCTGTTGTTATTGTTCTGACGTGTTGTATTCCCAAAGTTAAAGTATTCGTGTATTTCCAACTTTTGGGTCAGACTTGTGTGGTTTATGGTCGATCCAAAGAGCGGGAATTTACGGGTCTTTACGAGTATATATATATATATATACATATATATATAGTTGAGAGAATTGACTTTGTGGGAGTGTTTAGGAAAGCCTAGAAAATTTGGAAACCCGCTTTGAGTCTAACCGCATTGTTAACTTCTAAGAACTTGAAATTGTAAAAATTTTGGGAAAATGGTTTATGGTGTTTTCAAGTTTTAATCTTAAAAGTTATAGTTTTAAACTATGTAATGAAGTACATATTGGGTTTTAACGTAAATTGAGGTATATTTTGGAAGCAATGATTTCTCATGAAAATTTTATTTGAAGTAAAATTCTCTCAGTAAAAGGTGCAGATTGTAGAGCATGTATTTAGCTCGCTAGTTTTCTTGTTATATTTCATAAAAGAATTTTTAATAAAGAAAGTTTTGAAATCTCTATTCTTTTGACAATCATTTTTGATAAATTGTTTTAAAAGAGAAAATTTTGTTGGGTGGACAAAATAAGTTTAGAAATTAAGAATAGAGTAGACGTTTGCACCTTTAGCAAGAAACTGAACTGACCTTATAGGTAAGAACAAGTTATAAACCCGATTATGAAATAGTTTTCCTTATCTACTCCAGTTTTTGTGATTTGAAAAAAATTATGATTTACATTTTTTTTAAGATGACATGTTTTTTGTTTTGGCAAAAGTAAGTTTTCATTAGAAAAATTAACTTTTGACACTTTTAAATTTTTGGAAGAAAATTTAAATGAAAAGACCAAACCGTGTTTCAAAAGTATGGAGTAGGTAAGGAATAGTGCCTAGGGAAGATGGGAAAAGTTTTGAAGCTATGAAGCAAATAGCGAGAATTATCTTGGAATAATAGTAAGTTCCCGTAGAATGCATAAGCATTGAAAAGCCTAGGGTGTTACCTGAAATAATTGTTGGTACACAGTTAGGACTAGTGGTGACTACTAGATAGTAAAGGGCAAGTAAGATGTAGATCATGTTGCTAATTTTCATGTTAGGGGTGCAACCCGTGATTGCATTTATGTTGGGATCGTTCTATTATTTTGTTCCTGTTGGGTAGTTAGGGTAACACCTAAACTTTTTGTGGATCCCATGATTTGGACTTTTCCGTCTGAGAGGGGGGACATAGTCCCGAGATTCTTGGCACTTAGTAGTAGCTGTGTAGAGTGTCTATTTTCCTGTTTTAGTTGAAAGACTAGAAGGCTTATTTGAAATTAAATGATTAAATAAGCTAAGAAAAGAGATATGGTACAACTAAGAAGGAAACAAAAAATTCAGTAAAGCAACAAACATGACAGTTAAAGAAAGATGGGGAAATTAGGAGGAAAGGTGGATAGGAATAAAAATTTCCAAGACAAGATGAAAAAGAAAATCAGCAACAAAGAAAATTTTCTTATGTAGGCTGAGCTTGGATAAGAAAATAGGGGAATCTTTATAAAAAGTTTCATAAAATCCATATACGGTTGGAAAAAGGTCAAAAAGGAAAAACGGGAGATGTGAAGTTTTCCGTTTTCCGCCTTTTCGTAACATATGAAATCGAATTTAGAAAATTAGTTTTTTCTGAAATTCGAAAAGTAAAGTTGGTTGGTAAGATTTTGAATGCAACAATTGGATGAACTACGCTCTTACTCAGTAAGAGTGTGGGAAAATTTGGATGAATTTTTTTTTTTTCAAATATTGCATTTATATAGAACTGCCAGTGTATTTAGGATGTGAACATCATGTTTTTGAAAAATTTGCATACATGGAAGAGGTACTTCTTAGGCATACATGTATTATTATGTTGTATTTCACTTTGCACAAGTGCATAATATTTGAAAATTTTGATGCACACATGATGGATGTGTATTATGCGAGGGGTTAATTGATTTTTAACCTTATCAAATTTCGAGGGAGAAATTTCCTAAGGATGGGAGAATGTAACACCCCACATTTTATGACAATTTAATAATTAAATAATGCATACATATATATATGCACAGACATAAATGTATATATGAAGAATAAAATAAAATTTTAATGCATGCGTTAAAAGAAAGAAAGGATTGGTTGCATGCGGTGCAAACATGTTCTACGCACTGATTATGCATTAGTAATAAAAGAGAAATAAAAGAAAAAGATTCATGCAATGGTTTAAATGAAATATTGTAACAAACATGAAAAAGAGGAATAATAAGAGAACAATATCTACCATTGTTCTAAGCCTTGTTAATAGCCCTAGTAGCCCAATTGGTTAGAGCATGTGACTTGCATATAAAGGTACAGAGTTTGATCCCGCTGCCGTCATATTTTTGTTTTAAGGAAACGAATGAAATAACACATGTTCATGAGAGGAAATATGTATAAATGCACATATAAGTAAAAATATACATATAAGGAAGTAAGGAAAATATATATATATGTGTGTGTGTGTATATATATATATATGAGAATATATATGTATATGTACAAATATATATATATATATATATACAAGAGATAAAATTCAAGATAAGGATACAATCAATGAAATATGGCAAGAATCAAATAACAGTGAAATATCGTTTGAATTTTGAAAACGAAACGAAAGTTGTGCGTATATATATATATACACACATAAAATGGTCGTTAGAAGATTTGTATACGTATAAGAAATATACCCGTGAACATAACAGTTAGATAAATTCCAGAAAATTCAAACATTCGATATTCAAACTTCTGCACCAAAACAGCTTATGGGACCCGAGGGGTCAACATCCCTGCAGGGGGTCGACACCCCCCGGATCCAGTCAGATTCATTAATGAATCTGAACTATTTTCTTAACGACATTCAATGCTAACTCAGTGCTGCGTGTACGATAAGATCCTGAACACCGATAAATAGGCTAGTAGAGCCAGGCCTAAATCTCACATTCTCTGAGACAACGTCTAAGCTCTGCCATTCTTTCTCCTCATCAAATCTCTTGAGAAAAATAAGATAATTAGGTTTGGAAAATTCTGAAGCAAGATCTGGAGGAAAATAATGAATATTAATTAGAAGGTGTTCAGAGTCATATTCGAAGTACGATAATTTATTTGTTCTTCGCCGGCTTTTATAGCAAATTTTATTTGTTCTTCTCCGCTTTTCGAATCAAGAGGACTCTCATTTTTCATGAGGAAGGCCAAATAGAGAAAGAAATGCACAAATAGGGGAAGGCCATTGATCACAAAATAGGTCATCGAAAGGATCTCGGACGACTCACCAAAGCACGCATCTTCATGGAGAATTCAATTTCACCGGGTTCATGTTAAGCATCCATGGTTGAAAGGATAAAGCGCCCAACTCATAATTGGAAAATTCATACGTTCTCTGGGCGCCTCGATCAAACTTGCGTTCCCCAGCTTCAGGCTGCGCTAATAGCAACTAAGAAAGATGTTGCTTGCTCCCCAATGTTTACACCTCCCTAGGGCCTCTTTCCTCCTCCCTTTTCTGCTCCCTCATATGGGTCTGAACCCCTACTAAGGGGCTAGCACTCCTTTCGGCCTCTTTTTGTCCAAGTCACTTCCCTTTTTGTCCAAATCACTTCCCTTTTTCTTTGTGAGTATCGGGACTCAAACCATACCTCGAGGAAAAGGTAGCTGAAAAGCACTTCCTCGAGAGACATGGTGCATCCCATGCCTTTTTTAGTGGAAAAAACCACAACCTACACAGTCTTCCGTTCTTGGCGCGGAAGAAATTTGCTAAGCTTTACATTGTGTCCCAACTAGACATTCTGTTAAGAGTTTATTCCAAGTGAAATATTCACTCCACTCCTTTCGGTCGTGCCTAACTATTTTCTTAACTTAAGTAAGTGAACCACCGGTTCTTTCCACTCCAAAGGTGAATCATACTTTGGCTATCTTACGTAGAAATGATGGAAGTGTCAAAGATTTCTATTCTAGGCGGGGCGGGCCATCCACCTTCGAATGGTGTTGTTCCATAGGACCGTTGTTGCCTCGCAAACTCAATCAAAAGGAGCAGCACTCTCTGGTTCTTTTTGGTTTATTTTTGGGGAACTATGTCAACGTAGTGTATGTGATAAAAAATAACCTCCATTCTGATTGATTGGATATCTTTCATAAAGAAGCGAAAGAAAATACGATGATTTATTCCGGGGAATAAACAAATAAGTTGTCTAAAAAACTTCCAAGTTTATTTTATAGGAGTTGAAGGATAGAACAGGTAAGGATATATTTTATACACAGAAACAAAATCTGTTCTTTTTTTATTTTGTATTTTCTTCCTTATTTATTCTATTTCTTCATTCTTGTTTAAGGAAAAGGGTAATGTTTATCAAAAAAATTTGTAAGAAAGAGGAATCTTATGGAAATATCATGGAATAAGGTTTGACCTTGGCATATATTTATTTCAGAGCTGCTGAATGCACTCAGTATCATCACCTCTCTCTATTCTCCAAATCCATTTGTTCAACAACACATCATTCATCGTTCTGGTATTTAAGATCCAGTTTTGAACATAATTTTTTTTTCGATCTGGTAAAGTATAAAAAAATTATAATTATATAATTTATTATATATTTCTATTTTCTTTAAATATAAAAACCAGATGAATCAATGATTTGTCAAAAAAATCATTCTTTCTTAGTGGAACTCCCTACTCTAATTAAGATCGGGGGACTCCTCTTTCTTCGCCAACTAAGAACCCTAGGGTCGCGGCACACCTTGAACTCGTTGCATCCGCAACTTCTATGTGAGCTTCCGACTTAGCTCGGGTGACTAGATAGGTTTAAGGTATGGACTTGTGTCTCCCGAGAACTATGGAGGGGTTTTTGTGAGACATCATCAGAGTTATCCAATTTTATAGAGTCGACAAGATCCGGGTGACCAGAGTGATCAACAGTTTATCAGCTTAAGGGGCAGTTTCGAAGGTTTGTGAAGACATATCATGCCTCACAAGGGATAAGGAATTATTGTTTGAAATTATAAATTAAAACTAAGTGGATAGAACGTAAATGTTGGTAATGAAAGACACAAGATCTTATAATTCACTGTGATGCAATTGACTCTTATTTATGTTATGTCAAATAGTTGATGATATCAAAGAATGAAGGTAGCAAGGCGTTGTTAAGCCTTAGGAGAACCATTTTTTCTACTATTCTCTCTAGACTGGATGAGAAAGATCAAAATGACTACTTTTCTAAAATACCCGGTCTCATTTCTACTTTTAGTATTTCATCCAGTGGACTCGCTCTCTCGGAAATGATCTCTACATGGAAATGAAAGAATCTGGGGTAATCAATGAAAAAAATATTGCAGAATTAAAGCTCTAGTCTATGGTCAAATGAATGAACCACCAGAGCTCGTATGAGAGTAGGTTTGCCCAGTATAATCATTTCTAACCATGGAAGATGTTTTGTTTAAACATGAAAACGGACAAGTTTATTCCGTTGATACCCAGAAAACTGAAAGCATTTATCGATTTAGCATCCTCTTCTAATTGAATTAATGGATCGTCCAATTGGAAATGATAACAGAAAACACAGCTTGTTGCTCTGGCTTAGACCGGTACTTGGTGCTCTTTACTTCACTCAACAGGGCGTATACTAGTCGTCCCTTATTGGTCGTTAGAGCTTCCCATTGCACAATCACTCCCACTCCTTGACAGGTAGAATATGCAGGTTATCGTAAAATCCCCGATTCATGTCAATGGCCTTTTTCAGGTTCACTCGGAGCTTATAAAAAAGAGAGAAATCGGGATAAATACCAATTCCTATTACAGGTAAAAAGATACAGATTGAAACAAATAGTTCTTGTGGTCCAGAATCAAAGAAATTTGAGTTTAGAACATTGAAAAAATTGTATTCATAGAACATTTGACGTAACATAGGAAATGCAAAAAAGAAAGGAGACTAGTTCAGGACACTTCGTTCGCGAAGGAACTAGACTTTTGACGAGCCAGCCTAGTCAATATTCTCGCATTTATTGCTACTTGAAAAAATATTTTCTTTTTCAATTCAGATGTTAGGACTAGTGCCAACAGTTCATCATGGAGGAAGGGACCCACCGAGCCGAGATCACTAACTAATACTATATATAATAGATAAGAACTATCTTTTTTGTATACTTTCCCGATAATTGTTTTTTTTATTTCTTTGGATACTTTAAAAGAATTAAATGGATTTCAAAAAAAATAAACGATGCTTCTTATTCCAGAACAACGAAAGCACATTTTCAGTCTTTCATATACAAGGGTATTTCACTTAGAAAAGAAAATGTTCCATACTAACGGATTCACACTTTGTGCTCAATAAACACTAGGGAGCGTCAATCGGTGCTCTTCGCTTCAAGTCTTTGCCCCCTGCCTACTTTCTTCGGATCGTTCTGACAATGCTTATTCTTTTCTTTCTAAATCTTGATTCCGATGCATAGAAAGCTTATGAGTTTACTCATATAGGGTTTACCACTTGCTCTTCGAGTCAGTAAAATAGCCGGCAAGATCAATTCTCTGAATTTCAAAGAAAAAGTTGATGGTTTAGCTCTAGAAGGACTTCAAGAGAAAATCATGTCCCAACTGGACATTCTGTTGAGAGTCTATTCCGAGTGAAATGTTCGCTCCATTCCTTTCAGTCGTGCCTAGTTATTTTCTTAACTTAAGTAAATGAACCACCGGTTCTTTCCAGTCCAGAGGTGAATCATACTTTGGCTATTTATGTAGAAATGATGGAAGTGTCAAAGATTTATATTCTAGGCGGGGTGGGCCATCACCCTTTGAATGGTGTTGGTCCGTAGGACCGTGGTCACCTCGCAAACTCACTCAAAAGAAGCAGCACCGACTGGTTATATCCCGCTCTAATAGCTTCGAATAAATTAAATATATGCATTAAGATACAACGGTTTCTTATTCCACAACAACGAAAGAAAATTTTCATTCTTTCATATACTAGGGGATGTCACTTGGAAAAGAAAATATTCCTTCATCGAAAAAGGGACGGAATTGTAAAAAATAACCCCTACTTCGTACACTCGGGGCTCTAAAAAAAATGTAACACCCCGTAATTTTAACAACACTAAAAGAGGATAAATTAAATAATAATTAATTTAATATTCATAATTAAGGGAAATGGACTGCGCCATTGCGTCCGTCTCAAAATTCTAGTCAAGATAGACATTTGGTTTGCGTAAAATGAACACCGTATGAAGAAGTTATGAGGGTATGAAGTTTGTATACGCGTAGGAGAACTATATATATATAATAAATCAAAAAATTAGAATTAGTTCAAAATTCGAAATTTAAGTGAGCGGCGAAAATCCCGCTTAGGGTTGTCGACCCCTTAAGGGGGGTGTCGACCCACGGGTCGACCCCTCAAGGGGGTGTCGACCCATGGGTCGACCCCCCTAGGGATGACGTGGCTAAGTTGGTTCTGGGGACTAGCAGCTATATATACGACCTCATTTCTCTTGTTTTCTCGCACTGAAATCAATGGAGGCCTAAATGCTATCGGTGCCTAGACTGGATCAAATCTCTTTTTTCTTCTGAAATCAAAGTTTAGAGATTCAAGTATAGATCTGTGATTCAACCTCTGCCTTTCTCCTTCTATTGTTGTAGATCTAAGCACTGTGAGTTTTAAGTTGCTTTTAGATTTAAATAATAAAAAGTGAAACATGATATGACTGTAATTTGGATCTATCCCTGTGACTGAATCATATCAGATCTATTGTAATTTGTGAATCTATGATATTCTGAATTAACTATGATTTGGATCTTAATTTTTATCATGTCAGATCCACTTTTGATCAGGGATCAAATGTACTATTTAGATCACCTCGTACCTATCAAGTTGTGATTAATCTATATCTGACATTAGTTGGACATCTAAATCCTTGTTTGGATCTATTCATGCCTATTATGACATCCCTACTATGTTAGAACCAGTTTTATTATCACAAGTTCACCAATTGTTCTTATATGTCCACCTTATCATTATGCCATCATATGCTTATGTCATTTTTTTAGAATAGTCATATCTGTCAACTTCCCTTCACCCTTTCCCTTTTATATTATATAGCCAGGCCATTCTCGAGCCTAGGCATGCCGCTAAAATTATGCGACTGCGTGAGTTTGGGAATGAAGAGAAAAATGTTAAATTTGGACATAACTTGAAAAAGGTGAAATTTAGCATAACTTGAATTATGTTTATGAACATGAATTTGGACATATAATTCATTATGAACATATTTGGGGAAAAGGGGCATGAAACCTATAATGACATAGGTAAAATTGGCTAATAATGTAATGCCTAGGATTACAATAATTAGAAACTGTAACTGCGCCTAAACACGAGGTTAGATTACACTTGTAGTGGAAGTCTGCCCGGAGCCGCCCAACATATCCAACGACCACAAGTGGTGAATATAATGTGAGAGATCTTGGTGCACAAATATGAGACATGCTAAGACACGAGGTTAAGCCCGATTTGTGGAATAAGTCTGCCCGGACCCGCCCGACATGTCCAGTATCCACAAATGGTAGGCTAAATGTGGGAGGTCTAGCATATTGTAACCCTAAATGAAAATATGGTAACAAACCTTAAATACTTAACCTAGTTGAATCCATAGGGATTGTATGAACATAATCTTAAATTGGGGTTAAGTAAATTTGGCTGAATAGTGGGTGGGTTAAGTAAATCTGAGGGGGTGGGTAATATTAACATATAGGCCCACAAACTAAACCTGATAGGGTTATGCAATTAAAGGCACCTAGTGGTAAGCATAACCGGTGGAAATGTTGGAGTTATGTAATTAAAGACACATTTTCTAGGGTAAGCATAACTTGTAGAAATGATAGGATTATGTAATTAAAGGCACCAAGTGGTATAAGTAACCGATGGAAATCCTAGTGGGGATAAAAGACAAGGGGGGAGCTTTTATCATATTGTGTGCAGTCAGTAACCCTTAATAGGTATCAAATGAGTACTCCGAACTAGGTTGGAGTTGGGGCACGATTACTAGGTTGATTGTAAGAGATCCAAACGAGGAGGACGATATGGGCGGCGCAAACCGACCGCGGACATGTGCGTGCATGGGCCGGGCAGAGGGGGCTAATACGACCGTGACACTAGTAGGTATGGTTATGCACATCAATGAAGGGTTTCCACTTTAGGAAGTGATACCTCCTACTGTGGGGCCGGCACAGAGTATCCACGAAGTAGGGAGCCAATCGATTAGGGTTGTGGCTAGGGTACATCTGGATGTATGCCTAAGTCTACCATTTGAAAGTCGTTGGGATCATCTCAATCTGGTTATACTAGTATTAGTGCAGAGTAATCATTAGGGAAGCGTATGCACTCTATCATGTTTACCTTGTCACACTTACCTTTTATAGCGTTACCTTTCTTATTCATCTTATATGTCTGTCATGCTACTTTTATTTATTTACTTGCTAAAAGAAACTTGACTCACCAGACTTTATGTTTGACCCTTTTTGTTTCCTCTTCTCTCTTCCATTCCCTCCCTCATCCCCCCAGGTTCTCAAGGTGGGAATACTCAGGCTTAGTCAGGTGACAGTTATCATCTTGCTAGGAGCTGCTTTTGAAGTATGGCTCAAGTTCCCTTCTTTATTACTATGGCTTTGTCTCTTTTAGGGGAATTATGCTTTTTATGTATTTTTGTACTCTGATGGTACAAGACAGAAGTTTTATGTTATTGTAATGGTTTTTATGTAGTTCCAGACTTGTGATATTTTGGACCACGATGTTATGAATTATGTTTTAAATAAAATTTTAAATTCCGTTGTTATCTTTTATATCTGTCTTGTAATATTTTGTGTCAGTTTACCTGTAACACTTCACAAAAACTTAATGCATTCTCTTAATGACTGACATTAACGGACGTGGGGTGTCACACTTGGTATCAGAGCTGAAGGTTACCTGATTAGATAAAAGTTTTTGAAAATTATTTTCAGAAAGGTTTTAAAGAAAGCATTTTTAAAAAAGAAAAGTATGTTTTGAAAACATATTCCCCAAAGACATATGTAATATCCTTCGATCCTTTATCTAAATTCTTTCCTTTTCATTTCAACATGTCTGGAGAACCTAATATCCCTGAGGGCGTTACGATACCAAGCAGGTTCCTAGGTTTCTTGAGGCCACGGTGCCTGCCGGAGGTCAAGCTAACGTTCCTCCTCCTGCTGCACCCCTCGTTACTCCTCCTCCTCCTCCAAGAGCAGATAATTTCGCTAAGATCTGCAAAGATTTCTGTACCATGGGAGGGAATTCATTCCGTGGAACCGAAACATTCATAGGTGCAAGGAATTGGCTCAAGGAGACAGAGGACTTGTTCGTAATATTTGAAGTGGAAGATCTAAGGAAGATTCAGTTAGCTGCCTGGCTACTAAAAGATGAAGCTTCTTTCTGGTGGGAAGTTACCCAAGCTGGACGTCCGGTGGAGAAATAGGATGATTTTAGGACGAAGTTTGAAATGAATTTTCCTTCTTAAGCTGAGAAAAGCATGCAAATGGAGAGGTTCTTGGCACTCAAACAAGGAAACATGACTGTTAAAGAATATGTGAAAAATTCAACCAACTGGTGGGATTTGGATTAGAGCTGGTAGACACTCCGCATAAGAAAGCTTTGCGGTTTGTTAAAGGACTAAATGAACCCCTTCATAGGTTAGCTATGTCCCATATTCCAATGGGAGCTGCTTTCGAAAGGCTTGTCGATATGGCCTTGATACATAAGGAAGACAAAGGAGGGAAGAAGGAAGTTAAAGTTGAGGGAACAACGCAGAACAAGAAGTTATGACCTAAGAAAGGATAACAATAGCCACGACAAAACAAAGGCGGAACGAATGACAAGGCTAAGGATAAGAGGAAGTGTCACAGTTGTGGACGAGAGGGTCTTTTGTTCAAAGACTGTAAAAGAAGGAAGAATACTTGCTTCAATTGTGCAGAGGTCAGACACTTTGCTAGGGAATGCCCGAAAAAACAGGGACCACAGGGACAAAGTCAAAGGGCAGGAGATTCTGGAGGGCAGGTGCATGTTCTCGCGACCAGTGCTCCGGATAAAGGTAGAAAAATTTCCATGGAAGGTTTGATTTCTCTTTCCAGTCATCCTATTAGAACTCTTTTTGATTCTGGCGCTTCACATTCATTTATATCTAGTTCCGTGGTTGAATCTCTGCACTTAAATCTACTATAGTAGTGGATCTCGTTGTTTTCTCAAACCCCATTGGTGGTTCGGCTCATTTATCCATGATTTGTCGGGGTTTGAGAATATCTCTGTTAGGTGTCGAGTTCGAATGCGATGCGTACCATGGAAGGTTTGATTTCTCTTTCCAGTCATCCTATTAGAACTCTTTTTGATTCTGGCGCTTCACATTCATTTATATCTAGTTCCGTGGTTGAATCTCTGCACTTAAATCTACTATAGTAGTGGATCTCGTTGTTTTCTCAAACCCCATTGGTGGTTCAGCTTATTTATCCATGATTTGTCGGGGTTTGAGAATATCTCTGTTAGGTGTCGAGTTCGAATGTGATGCATATGCGCTCGGTTTTATGGGCTATGGGTTGATTCTAGGGATGGATTGGCTAACCATGTATGGTGCCATTCTGGATTATGAGAGGAGGGGGTTTTGACTTGTCATAGGAAGACCCTCGAGATTTCTTGTGACCCACAAGGGTTTGTCGTGCTTAGTTTCCTAGATTCTCTTGATGCATCTATCGATGATTTGCGATCGGTACCAGTAGTCCGTGAATATTCTGATGTCTTTGATGATGTTCGGGGTTTACCCCCAAGGCACAAGTACGATTTTCGCATATATTTAGTGGATAATGCAAAGCTAGTTGCATTGCATGTGCACCATATGACCCTAAGAGAAAGGAAGGAGCTTAGCAAGCAGGTAGGGGAGCTACTTGAAAAAGGGTTTATTAGGCGAAGCATATCTGAATGGGTTGCTCCAGTGGTATTCACAACTAAGGCGGATGGTTCGCTTCGCTTGTGTGTGGACTATAGGGAGTTGAATAAACTCACTAAGAAGAATAGGCACCCACTTCCAAGGATAGATGACTTGTCGACCAGCTTGTTGGTGCCTCGGTATTTTTTCAATTATACTTGGCCATGGGGTTTCATCAGTTGAGGGTGGCTGAGGACAGTATAGATAAGACCGCTTTTAGGACTACAGATGGTTTCTTTGAATGGCCTGTAATGCCTTTTGGGTTGGCGAATGCACCTACCTATTACGTTGATCAGATGAGTAGTGTGTTTCAGGAGTTTCTAAATAAATTTGTCGTGGTCTTTTTTGATGATATCTTGATCTTCTCAAAGAGCGAAGAAGAGCATGCCCAACATTTGAGGGAAGTTTTGAAAACCCTCCGTGCACATCAGCTTAAGGAAAAGTTCTCTAAATGCCATTTTTTGAGAAAAGAGGTGAGATTCCTAGGGCATGTGGTTTCTAAAGAAGTAATAGCAATAGATCCCGCAATGGTGGTTGCAGTTCAGGATTGGCAGATTCCAAAGAATGCAATGGAGGTGAGAAGCTTTTTGGGGTTAGCAGGCTATTATAGGAAGTTCATTAAGGACTTCGCAAAGACATCAGCCCCACTCACCAGGATGACGAAGAAGAACTTGGCGTTTTAATAGGATATAGATTGTGATGTTGCTTTCCAATGACTGAAGAGGGCTCTGACAACAGCCCCAGTCTTGACCTTTCCAGATGGGAACAAAGTGTTTACAGTATACGCTGACGCATGTGGTACAGGGCTCGATGCGGTTCTGATGCAAGAGGGAATGGTAGTGTGTTATGGAGGAAGATAACTAAGAGTTCACGAGAAGAACTACCCTACCCACGATTTAAAGCTAGATGCCATAGTATTCACGCATAAGATGTAGCGTCATTATTTGCTTGGAGAGAAGTTCGAGTTGTACACTGATCATAAATCTCTCAAGCACTTGTTTTTCGCAAAAGGATCTTAATCAAAGGCAGCAAAGGTGGATGGATTTCTTAGCATTGGCAAAGGTAATGTAGTGGTAGACACATGGTGTAGACAGAGGATGGCCTTAAGTCCTTTGTTTGTAGAAAGGAAAAGCTTGGAGTTTATATCAACTTTTGATTTTAGATCCTCCACCCATCTTTTGCCTGGTTTGTTTGCATCGCTAGAGATACGAGCTACTCTTATGGATCAGATAGGAGCTTCGTAGCAAAATGATCCACAGATTTTAGACATCTTGGATAATCTCAGTAAAGGGGAGACTTCTAGTCACCTCAGTAGATACTCCACCAGACGATAAAGGGTGGTTGCAACGAGATGGAAGGATCTGTGTTCCCTGAATTGGAAAGACAGTCCTAAAAGAAGCCCATCATTCTAAGATGACTATTCATCCAGGTGGCTATAAGACTTATAGGTATATGAAGCAGGTTTTCTTTTGGGCTGGGATGAAGAGAGATGTGGCGGAGTTTGTTTCTCAATGTCTGTTCTGCCAGCAAGTTAAAGCTGAGAAAAAGAAGCCCAGTGGTCTACTTCATCCTTTGGAGGTTCCGCAGTGGAAATGGGAGAGCGTCTCCATGGATTTCATGGATGGTTTGCCTAGATCAAAGAAAGGCAACACCAGTATTTGGGTTGAAGTGGATAGACTTACAAAGAGCGCTCATTTCATTCCAGCTAAGAGCAAGAGGACGGCAGCATGGTTTGCAGCAGTTTATGTCCGAGAGATAGTCCGTCTTCATGGGGAACCTTCCAGTATCGTAAGCGATCGTGACCCCATCTTCACCAGTGAATTTTGGAAGAGCTTGCAAGAAGCATTAGGTACACAGTTACGTTTAAGAACCACTTATCATCCTCAGACTGATGGACAAACGAAGAGGGTGAACAAAGTTCTAGAGAATCTTTTGAGGCTGTGTATTCTAGACTTCGTAGGTACTTGGAAAGAGCATCTTACTTTAGTGGAGTTCGCCTACAACAATAGTTACCAAGCAAGCATTGGCATGGCACCTTTTGAAGCCTTATACGGACGACCCTGTAGATCACTGACTTGTTGGTGGGAATTTACAGAAAGTCTATTACTTGGACCAGATATGGTTAGAGAAACGTCCGAGAAGATTGGTCATATTAGATGATGAATAATGACCGCTCAAGATAGACAGAAATCTTACGCAGATAAGAGAAGGACTGACATTGAATTTGAAGTAGGAGACATGGTTTTCATTAAAGTGTCACCTTTGAGGAATGTAGTTCGGTTTGGGTCTGTAGGGAAAATGGCACCAAGATTTGTAGGGCATTTCCCATAACAGAAAGGATTGGCTGAATGGCCTACAGAGTAAAGTTACCCAAGAGATTATCCGGCATTCATGATGTTTTCCATGTTTCTCATTTGCGAAAGTGCTTACATGATATCGTAGAAGTTGTTCAGCCATGCATATTAGAGGAAGTGGAAGTGGAACGGGAGGCGACAATTAGACGAGTTCCTACTCGTATTCTTGGATCTGAAGTTAAGAAGCTACACAATAAAGAAATCAAGTTGATGAAGGTTCAATGGGGGGATAACTCAGAGGATGCGACTTGGAAGACCGAAGGCAAGATTCGTGTTTCGTACCCTTTTCTTTTCAAGGGTATGTTCTTAACTCCTTTTTCCAAAACTTTTATTTATGCTTGTTTCTATCATTTAAGTATGTCCTATCGATCGAATCTTCGACCTTTAGGAAGGAATCCAATGGATGTAAGCATGTGTTTAAGACATGTTATGTTTGATGGATGCAAGTGTTTGCTAGTGGTTGCTTGTGGATGCATATACACATGCATTAAGCACTAGATTGGCTCAATCACTCTCATACTGCATATGGATGTGCATGCATTTTTCTTCTTTTAATGGATGAAAATGGATGTATCATCATATGGATGTTGCATTTGGACGGATGATTGTGCACCCATATAGAAATTACATGACATAATAGAATTGTTGCATACATGTTGGATTCATGACACTAACATACATTGCATTAAGGAGGTCGAATGAATCAGTAGACCGCCTGATCTTCACTTTAGTATTGGGACATATACACACACATTTGCATATGTTCATTTAAGCATTAGTAGTCTTCAAGGGCAATGGATGCCTGTGATTGATGGATGAGTAGATGGATGTTGGATGGTAGGATGAACATTCTTCTTAACTTGAAGATTTCATGGACGAAATCCTTTGAGTAGGGGAGAATGTAACACCCCGTAATTTTATTAACACTAAAAGAGGATAAATTAAATAATAATTGATTTAATATTCAGAATTAAGGGAAATGGACTTTACCATTGCGTCTGTCTCAAAATTCTGGTCAAGATAGACATTTGGTTTGCATAAAACGGACATTGTACGAAGAAGTTATAAGGGTTTGAAGTTTGTATACGCGTAGAAGAATTATATATATATATATATATATATATATATATCCATAGTAAATCAGAAAATCAGAAAACAGTTCAAAATTTGAAATTTAAGTGAGCGGCAAAAATCCCGCCTAGGGGTGTCAACCCCTCAAGGGGTGTCGACCCCTCAAGGGTGTGTCGACCCCTGGGTCGACCCCCTTAAGGCTGACGTGGCTAAGTCGGTTCTGGAGGCTGGACGCTTTATATTCGGCCTCATTTCTCTTGTTTTCTCACACTGAAATCAATGGAGGCCTAAATGTTGTCGGTGCCAGGACTGGATAAAATCTCTTTCTTCTTCTACAATCAAAGTTTAGAGATTCAAGTGTAGATCTGTAATTCAACCTCTGCTTTTCTCCTTCTATTGTTCTAGATCTGAACACCATGAGATTTAAGTTGCTTTTAGATTTAAATAATTAAAAGTAAAACATGATATGACTGTATTTTGGATCTATCCCTATGACTGAATCATATCGGATCTATTGTAATTTGTGAATCCATGATATTCTGAATTAACTATGACTTGGATCTTAATCTTTATCTTGTCAGATCCACTTTTGATTATGGATCTTATGACGGCCCGCCCCGCACCAGCCGACATTTCCAATGAAAGTGCGTTGTGCCAATGCCCGACTAGCATGGGACGGTCGCCAAAGAAAGGAAAAGAAGGGGATTTGAACTAACTAGGAACCTATAGAATGTCTCACAGCGCATGGGATAAAATATAATAATAACATAACTTTGACATAAAAAAGGCGAGACAGTGCATAAGCTGAAAACTAAACCATCATAGCAGCGGAAATCCAATTACAGCTTATGTTCCACATCATCATGATTACAACTTTTCAAACTGTCTCTAGAGCAAAGTAAAGGAAAAGTGCACTACTAATGCCCAAAGTAGTGACCAGCGGCGACACAGGGAGAATATATATAGTGGATAATATGTGTAAGCCTCCTGCTCGTCCCCGGACAGCTACTCGTGCACAACCAGCTAACCTATCTCTAGTCTGCCAATTTAAGAGAACCCAGAGTAATAAGAAGAGACATAAAACTTTGGGTCAAACAAAAGTCTGGTATGAGCGATAAGCAACAAAACAGAACAATAACAGGTATAAACCAATCATACCTGAACCTAGACCTACAACCAAAGAGTTAGCACAATAGGATGTACAATACTCTAAGGTGACACTAGCATAAGGTGTAAAGATAATGGGGGAGGGGGTGTGCATGTCATAGTGATGGCAAACAATCAAGCATAGCAATCATCCTCACATCTCTCACTCAATGCGTAAAGTATATGATATCTACCACTTTGGTCACTCAATTCTTTGCTACGATCACTCTGCCCCATGGAGTCATAATGGC
Organism: Allium sativum; assembly: GCA_030737875.1. Classification (NCBI taxonomy): domain Eukaryota; kingdom Viridiplantae; phylum Streptophyta; class Magnoliopsida; order Asparagales; family Amaryllidaceae; genus Allium; species Allium sativum. The sequence goes on from CM060915.1 coordinate 283,950,455, forward strand.
TCCACTGCACTCATCCATAGCCTATATTCTTCTCACAGTGGTGAGTCAAAGCTATAGACATCGATAACCCTTTTGCACACGTCCTGCAACAAAGTCCAACTTATGAAGTTAACTCGTTGGTTCCCAACCGGCTCCTGAGTTCTACTTCTTATTTGGACTACCTTTGCATCTCGGGTTTTGGTCTCCTCCGGATCAGTTCGGAAAACAGCTCCATTCGGTTTGGTTCTGTCCCCCTGAAGTAGTACGGTTCGTGATCATCATTATTGGGTCGGGTCGGCTTCCCCATCCAGGTCGGTTTATGAGCTCCAGTCCGAGTAGTGGAGATGGTTTCGGTTCGTGCACTCCTTCTTCTGGCGGCTCGGTCTGGGATATAGGCTCCGGGTCGGGTCGTGATCTCTAGCTCGTGGCATCAGCTCGCGGATGCCGTGTGGTTCGGGTTCGAAGCAGCAGATCGCTCGTGATGGGATGTGCCTCACAGGCGGTTCGGGTCGAGCTTCCATCACCAGTTCGTGAAACGTGCTTCGCGAGTGGGGGAGGACGATCTGATCCAATCCAAATTCCTGCAACTTTTCCAGCGAGCTATTTACGCCATACGACGGCGTTTTCGACCAATCTAACTTTTCTATGCAATCAAAAATCATTCCAAACAGTAATAACAACATGTATAATCAACCATAAACACCGAAGCAACAATTAAACATGTTAGTATGGATCAAACATACCCAAAACCCATGTTTTCCCCTTAATACCCTTAATCATGATTTGGCCATACAATTAGCAAAACATATCCAAATTAGCCCAATTTTTTATCAGAGCCCTAAAATAATATTTTAGAATTTTACAAATTTTTCCGAGCCATAATTTCACTAATTATCACTAATCACCCATAATTAGCCATAATTAGTGAAAAACAATGCAAATCACTCACCTTGGCCACAAATTAATCTTATATCTAAACTTTGCTACTGTTAAACGTTGAATTCCAATGCTTAGCAACAACTCCAACTCTGATTTTCCACTAGACTTCCTTGATTTGGTGTAGATTAAGCTAATGCGCGATTAAACGGTGATTTGGAATGAATTTAGAAAGTGGAGGCCATTGTTAGGGTTGAAGAGAGGTAAGTGGCGGCTGGAAAATGACAAAGAAAAGGTTTCTCTAATCCTAATCAGCCCTTATATTGCTCTAATCCTGAAATCCCCCAATGGGCCTAGCTGCTAATCACCCGGTTAAGCCCAATTAAACTATTTTTCACTTTCTAAACCTTAATTCAATCATATCTCCCAAACGGTAAGATCCGTTTGACAAGTGTGACCACTCTACGGAAAGGTAAACCATCATCTGGATCTAATGGAAGTGGTTTCAGGTCGAAACTCCTTACCAATCAAAAGTTATAGGTGAAACAAATTCACCAGGAGCAAAACGGTCATTTTAAAATCGGCAAAAATCCTGAATACGGGAAATGACCCCAATAGTCGTTCCCCAAAGTTACACGACCATACGACCTCATATGAAAAAGAAATAAATATTCTACGGTCCTTCGATACGTAGAATTATGCGGATCGTTACACTCTCCTCCTCTTAAGAAATTTCGCCTCTGAAATTCCTTAACCAAAAACATACAAAGGTTCCCACATACTTATCAATTATTTGCAATCAATCAATCATACATAACAAACACAACAAGCCTATCATAGCATGTTGTTCACTAATAACGGAAGAAACTTTCACTATTAAAAATCTTACCAGGCAGAGAGTTCTAAATACGACTTTCTTATGCTCTCCTATGTTTTCCAAGTACAGTCTTTCTCATTCCCACCCCACTGGACTTTGACTAGTTTCACCGTCTTCCTTCGAAGTTGTTTCGTATCGTGTTCGACAATATGAATCGTCTTGTGGTTCCCAATCATCTCGAGTTCTACCTCGATATCGTCCAACTGATTTGGTGAAATAGTCACATTAGGGTCGTGCACAAACTTCTTACCTGGGAAACATGAAATACGTTTTGAACTCCCACCATCTTATATGAAGTTTCTCTTATTACTTCTGGTCCAAGCACAAATTTCTCACCGGTTTCCAATTAACATGATGGTGAGTTGCACGGTCTTCCGTACAAAACCTCAAATGGAGTCATACTAATACTGGACTGATAACTATTATCATATGCAAGCTCAACTAGATGCAAATGGTCATCCCATGACCCACCAAAATCTAATATACAAGCCCTCAAGAGATCCGCTAATACATGATTCACCCAAATACTATCATGATCCAATCTAGTCTTTGGTAAACCGTCAATGAAATCCATTGAGACTTGTTCCCATTTCCATTTGAGAATTTCCAACGGTTGTAACAAACCACTAGGCTCCTTTTGCTCAGCTTTAACTAGTTGGCAATTCATGCACTTGGATATAAACTTCCCAACATCTCTTCCCAGTAGTAGGTCTGCTTCATGTCTCGATACATTTTGTTACCACCGGGGTGCATAGTCAGTTTTGAGTGATAACGTTCTCTAAGAACTTCAACACTCAATCCATCAACGTTGGGTACAACTAGTCTCTAATTCTTTCGAAACCATCTTCCCCGATCAAGTCCATACTTGTTCATTTTCTCACTGTCGATGCTCGTCTCTACCTTGGAGATGATTTCCAATAGATTAGGATCGTCCCTCTGACTGGAACCAATCCGCTCAATCAAAGTCGGTATGATTGTCTAACTTGCTAACATTTTTGGATCCAATCCATACTTACGTCTGAGATCATATCCCACAATATACTCCAGTTGCTTCCATTTAAGAAACATAGCATCTAAACTGTCATGTATCTTATTCAATGCCTCAACTATCGCACCTAGTCCGGTAGCACAAGCATCCATGTATGCCATCATCTCTTCATTCTCTATTACCAGAATCCCACAGGTGATAGTCTACTCAAGGGAACAAAAATAGGAACAAACATAGCAACCATAGCATTCCATCAAACATGGCCTATTTATCACCTGCTAAAGCCATACAAACGTCGATACTTACATGACTGGTCCAACCAATCCCAAAGGCCAATGGAAGCCCCACCTCCATACGGACTACCGTACGTCCAACGTACGTTTATCCTCTAAGGATAACTAGATCACGTCCAATAGATCCAAGGTAACGGGCGTCCCCGGATACCCCTGCTTCGAGTCTGCCTAGAACACTCTAAGTATCAACTATTTCTCGGTACTCTCATCAGAAGAGCTACCCACATACTTAGACCCAGTCTCGAGTATCCATTACTGACAAATCTCAAGTCCAACATGAGTCGTCTCTTTATTCGTTGCATCTCCACGATCAACGAGCCACCATTTTTCTTTTACAAGTTCAAGTCTAACTTGAGTCCTCCTAACCTTCATTGCATCTTCACGATCAACAAGCACATCTTATCCCTTCGAAGGTCTACCATTATTGAACCAAAGAGAACATCAACATAGGGTCCTATACAATCCATTACCTTGCAGCTTACTCAAGTCCCACTCGAGTCATCTCCTAGCCCTATTAAATCCAACTTGGGACAGCCCATACCATTGAACAGTCTTATCATGCCACGGCTGCACATCACTCCTCGAGTAAGCCGAGATATCATTCAATGGAAATCACAACAACTTCTTATATCTCACGCAAACCATCCTAGTCAAACTCGACATTCCCCAAGCACAAGCCCCAAAGGCCTAAACCAATATCAGACAAGCACTCAAGGAACATCTCCTCTTAATTCAGACAATCTACGTGAGATGATATTAGCAAAACAACTAAGCAATCACAAGCAAACATACATCCATAACTCGATAAGACCGCATTATGACAAATCATGCAAAGACTAGTCGAACCACCTATCGGGTTCGTCACAACTAAAGGTCTATTGACTTCTCAGGTTCCAATCCCAACTTATCTACCAGGTCACTAAATATGAAGGAATGGGATACCTCACTATCAGCAAAACTAGAATAGAAACATCATAAAATGAAAGCATACCTCGAACAATGACGCCCTTTCCCTTATCCGCCGCAGTTGGGGCATTCGACGAAGAAGGAACATCGTTGATAACATATGCTTTCGGAATCTTCTTCTCTTTAGGGGGTTGCGGGAAATTATCCTAGTGATGTCCCACTTGGCCGCAATTGAAGCACTTCCTTTTCCCAGGCTTTTCCAGACAATCTCTGGCATAGTGGCCCTTCTTGCCACAACTAAAGCACTCACCATCATTCTTATTCTTCTTATTCTGACCATCCTTGGTTTGGTTATGCTTCCTCTTGTTCTGAGAATTCTTCTTGCCTTCACCGCTTGCTTGCATCTTTGGCTCCTCTGCAGATATAACAGAAACCTCGGCCTTTGACTCAGGGTAAAGGCTCTCTGATCTCAATGCTTTCCCCATAAAAGATTCAAAAGTCTAATCAATGTGGTTTATAAGTCTTTTCCCCAAGTACCCATCTAGGTCGGTTATGAACTTCTCGTTCTTCTTCTCGACAATATCAATAAGAGATAATCCATACTTCGACAAAGTGTCTAACTTGGCAATATATTCTGAGACTGCCCTACTATTCTGCTTAAGCTCCAAGAACTTCCTAAACAACTCTGATTTCTGAGCAGCTGGGATAAACTTATCGCTGAATCGGGCCTTGAACTGCTCCTAAGTAACTTGATCCTCATGGGTAGCTGCCTTAATAGCATTCCACCAATTCATAGCCCGTCCTTGCATCTGACGGGATGCTAGCTTTCTCTTCATTGCATCATCGATTCCTAAGTCCTCGAAGATACGCTCACAGCTATCAAGCCAATCCTGAACTTCTGTAGTCGATTCCATTCCATGGAACGGCTTCCCACCAAGACTAGTGTAGTCCTTACAGATCTTGGCGAAATCGGCCCTAGGCGCCTGCACCGCTGCACCACCACCATTTGTAGCATTAGGAGCGGCCCTACAAACAACCCTAAGCATCTCTCTCATGAAATCAGTGAACATCGTCCTCATATCAAGAGCGTTCCTATTATTGGCTCCTGAACCTGTATCCCTCGTATGTCGGCTCATCGTTCAATCTGTAAGGAGAAAACGATTAACCATCCCTTCAGTGGTTCCAGTGTAGTGCAACTTCATCCTTAGATATACTAATAGTATATATATAGCTTTTGAAAACCAAAATATCACAAATACGCTCTCTCATATACGTACTATCTCTCCCTGGTGTCTTTCCCTAGGTTAACTACGCAACCAAGACCTCTGATACCAAGTGTGACAGCCCGCCCCGCACCAACCGACATTTCCAATGAAAGTGCGTTGTGCCAATGCCAAACTAGCATGGGACGGTCGCCAAAGAAAGGAAAAGAAGGGGATTTGAACTAACTAGGAACCTATAGAATGTCTCACAGCACATGGGATAAAATATAATAATAACATAACTTTGACATAAAAATGGCGAGACAGTGCATAAGCTGAAAACTAAACCATCATAGCAGCGGAAATCCAATTACAGCTTATGTTCCACATCATCATTATTACAACTTTTCAAACTGTCTCGAAAGCAAAGTAAAGGAAAAGCGCACTACTAGTGCCCAAAGTTGTGACCAAAAGCGACACAGGGTGAATACATATAGAGGATAATACGTGTAAGCCTCCTGCTTGTCTCCGGACAGCTACTCGTGCACAACCAGCTAACCTGTCTCTAGTCTGCCCGTTTAAGAGCACCCAGAGTAATAAGAAGAGACATAAAACTCTGGGTTAGACAAAAGTCCGGTATGAGCGATAAGCAACAAAACAGAACAATAGCAGGTATAATTCAATCATACCTGAACCTGGACATGCAACCAAAGAGTTAGCACAACAGGATGTACAATACTCTAAGATGACACTAGCATAAGGTGTAAAGATAATGGGGGAGGGGTGTGCATGTCATAGTGATGGCAAACAATCAAGCATAGCAATCATCCTCACATCTCTCACTCAGTGCGTAAAGTATACGATATCTACCACTTTGGTCACCTAATTACTTGCAATGATCACTCTGCCCCATGGAATGATAATGGCTCCACTGCACTGATCCATAGCCAATATCCGTCTCTCAGTGGTGAGTCAAAGCTATATACATCGATAACCCCTTTGGACACGTCCTGCAACAAAGTCTAACTTATGAAGTTAACTCGTTGGTTCCCAACCGGATTCTGAGTTCTGCTTCCTATTTGGACTACCTCTGCATCTCGGGTTTTGGTCTCCTACGGATCGGTTTCGAAAACAGCTCCTTTCGGTTTGGTTCTATCCTCCTGAAGTAGTACGGTTCGTGATGATCACTATCGGGTTGGGTTGGATTCCCCATCCAGGTTGGTTCGTGAGCACCAGTCCGAGTAGTGGAGATGGGTTTGGTACGTGCACTCCTTCTTCTGGCGGTTCGGTTCGGGATATAGGCTCTAGGTCGGGTTGTGATCTCTAGCTCATGGCATCAGATCGTGGATGATGTGTGGTTCAGGTTCGAAGCAGCAGATCTTCTCGTGATGGGGTGTGCCTCACAGGCATTTCGGGTTGGGCTTCCATCACAGGTTTGTGATACGTGCTTCGCGAGCGGGGGAGGGCGATCCGATCCAAATTCCTGCAACTTTTCCAGCGAGCTATTTACGCCATACGATGACGTTTTTGACCAATATAACTTTTCTATGCAATCAAAAATCATTCCAAACAGTAATAACAACATGTATAATCAACCATAAACACCAAAGCAACAATTAAACATGTTAGTATGGATCAAACATACCCAAAACCCATGTTTTCCCCTTAATACCCTTAATCATGATTTGGCCATACGATTAGCAAAACATATCCAAATTAGCCCAAATTTTTATCAGAACCCTAAAATAATATTTTAGAATTTTCCAAATTTTTCTGAGCCATAATTTCGCTAATTATCAGTAATCACCCTTAATTAGCCGTAATTAGTGAAAAACAATGTAAATCACTCACCTTGGCCACAAATTATTCTTAGATCTGAACTTTGCTACTGTTATAGGTCGAATTCCAATGCTTAGCAGCAGCTCCAACTCTGATTTGCCACTGGACTTCTTTGATTTGGTGTGGATTAAGCTAATACGCAATTAAATGGTGATTTGGGATGAATTTAGAAAGTGGAGGCCATTGTTAGGGTTGAAGAGAGGTGAGTGGCAGCTAGAAAATGACAAAGAAAAGGTTTCTCTAAACCTAATCAGCCCTCATACAGCTCTAATCCCGAAATCCTCCAATGGGCCTAGCTGCTAATCACCCGTTTATGCCCAATTAAGTTGTTTTTCACTTTCTAAACCTTAATTCAGCCATATCTCCCAAACAGTAAGTCCGTTTGACAAGTATGACCACTCTACGGAAAGGTAAACCATCATACGGATCTAATGGAATTGGTTTCAGGTCAAAACTCCTTACCAATCAAAAGTTATAGGCGAAACAAGATTCACAAGGGGTAAAGTGATCATTTAAAAATCGGCAAAAATCGTGAATATGGGAAATGACCCCTAGTCGTTCCCCAAAGTTACACGACCATGCGACCTTGTATGAAAAAGAAATAAATATTCTACGGTCCTTCAATACATAGAATTATGCGGGTCGTTACAGATCTAATATACTATTTAGATCACCTCGTACTATCAAGTTGTGATTAATCTTGATCTGTCATTAGTTGGACATCTAAATCCTTGTTTAGATCTAATCATGCCTATTATGACATCCCTACTATGTTAGAACCAGTTTTATTATCACAAGTTCACCGATCTGTTCTTATATGCCCACCTTATCATTATGCCATCATATGCTTATGTCAATTTTGTTAGAATAGTCATTTCTGTCATCTTCCCTTCACCCTTTCCCTATTATATTATATAGCCAGGCTATTCTCGAGCCTAGGCATGCTTCTAAAATTATGCGAATGCATTAGTTTGGGAACGAGGGGAAAAATGTTAAATTTTGACATAACCTGAAAAAGAGGAAATTTGGCATAACTTGAATGATGTTTATAAACATGAATTTGGACATATAATTCATTATAAACATATTTGGGGAAAAGGGACATGAAGCGTATAACGACATAGGTAAAATTGGCTAATAATGGAATGTCTAGGTTTACAGTAATTAGAAACTGTAACTATGCCTAGACTCGAGGATAGATTACACTTGTGGTGGAAGTCTGTCCGCAACCGCCCGACATATCCAGCGACCACAAGTGGTGAATCTAATGTGAGAGGCCTAGGTGCACAAATACGAGACGTGCTAAGACACGAGGTTAAGCCCGATTTGTGGAATAAGTCTGCCTGGACCCGCTCAACATGTCCAACATCCACAAATGGCAGGCTTAATGTGGGAGGTCTAGCATACTATAACCATAAATGAAAATATGGTAATAAACCTTGAATACTTAACCTAGTTAAATCCACAGGGATTATATGAACATGAACTTAAATTGGGGTTAAGTAAATTTGGTTGAGCAATGGATGGGTTAAGTAAATTTGAGGGGGTGGGTAATATTTACATATAGGCCCTCAAACTAAACCTGATAGGATAATGTGATTAAAGACACCAAGTGTTAAGCATATCGTGTGGAAATGTTGGAGTTATGTAATTTAAAATACCTTTTTTTAGGGTAAGCATAACTTGTAGAACTGATAGGGTTATTTAATTGAAGACACCTAGTGGTATACATAACCAATGGAAATCCTATTGGGCATGCAAGACAAGGGGGAGCTTGTATCATATTGTGTGGGACCCATTTCAGTCTGTAACCCTTGATAGGTATTAAACGAGTACTCTAAACTAGGTCGGAGTTGGGGCACGCTTACTAGCTGATTGTAAGAGAACCGAACAAGGAGGATGGTGTGGGCAGTGCAAACCGACCGGGGACATGTGCATGCATGGGCCAGGCAGAGGGGGCTAACACGACCGTGACACCAGTAGGTATGGCTGTGCACATCCACGAAGGGTTTCCACTTTAGGAAGTGATACCTACTACTGTGGGGACGACATAGAGTATGTATAGTGTAGGAAGCCGATCGATTAGGGTACTAGTTAGGGTACATCTGGACGTATGCCTAAGTCTAACATTTGATAGTTGTTGGGATCATCTCATTCTGGTTATACTAGTATTAGTGCAGAGTAATCATTAGGGAAGCATATACACTCTATCATGTTTACCTTGTCACACTTACCTTTTATAGTGTTACCTTTCTTATCCACCTTATATTCCTATCATGTTACTTTTATTTATTTACTTGCTAAAAGTAACTAGACTCGCCAGACTTTATGTTTGACCCTTTTTGTTTCCTCTTCTCTCTTCCGTTCCCCCCTCCCCCTCCCCCTCAAGATTCTCACGGTGAGAATACTCAGGCTTAGTCAGGACACGATTATCATCTTGCCAGGAGCTGCTTTTGAAGTATGACTCAAGTTTTCTTCTTTACTACTATGGCTTTGTCTCTTTTTGGGGAATTATGCTTTTTATGTATTTCTGTACTCTGATGGTACAAGACAGAAGTTTTATGTTATTGTAATGGTTTTTTTGTAGTTCCAAACTTATGATATTCTGGACCACGATGTTATGAATTATGTTTTAAATAAAATTTTAAATTCCGCTGTTATCGTTTATATCTATCTTATAATATTCTGTTTCTGTTTACCTATAACGCTTTATGAAACTTAATGCATTCTTAATGAGTGACATTAACGGACATGGTGTGTCACTAAAAACAACTTATGAGTCGAGTCTCAGACTATGAAAACAAAATCTATGTAGTTTTTTCACTATGCCAGGAGTCGTTTCGATATACGATTTTATCTGCTTCCTATTTTATTTATTATCCCTAATCTGGAAGTCACCTTTTCTTCTCCTTGGGCAGCACCTCCTGAGACGAAGAGAAAGGTCGATCAATTTTCTTTAGTTATTCAGTTAAACCAATGATTCGTTATTGGAGCAGATAGCAACAATCGTTTCATTGGACATGCATATTTTTTTCTTTTTCGACGGATTTCAGTGGTTTCATTAATGGAAATTCTTTGATAATGATGAATGGAAAAAAGAGAAAATCCTTTAGCAACAATTGTAACTGCGCTTAGACACGAGGTTAGATGACACTTGTGGTAGAAGTCTGCTCGGAACTGCCCGGTATATCCAACATCCACTAGTGGTAAATCTAATGGGAGGGGTCTAAGTGCATAAATAAACTTGTAGTGGTGCTAAGACATGAGGTTAAGTCAACTTATGGCAGAAGTCTGCCCGGAATCGCTCGACAAATCCAGCATCCACAAGTGTAGGCTTAATGTGAGAGGTCTAGTTCACAAATATATACATATATATATATATATATAAATATATGTAAATAGCAGGACTGGTAAACAACATTAATTGTAATTAATGGAAATAAATGGAATTGAATAGAAGATACGATAGTACAAGAAAGGGAATGAATGGGGAATGATAATAATATATTACAAATTAATTACATTAATGAGAATGTTGTATAATAGGTAGAATTGTCCTAGGGAAAAGTGAAGATTATAACTTAGGTTATAATAAACTAGTAAGGAAATGAGATAACTGGTGAAATGAGATAAGTGACACTTAATTGTAAATTAAGTAATCAATAAATGGGGAAACCTAAAACCAGTTGTTTGTAATAAGTAGAGAAAAGGGGGAAAGTTTATGAAATGTAAGAAGTTGTAATTAACTTTAAATTAAGTAATCTGCAAAATTGGAAATTTGAAATCTGCTGATAAGAATAACATGTTAAGGCTTTTCCTAGGGATAAGAGGAAATTATAACATAGGTTATAATAAATGGAAAGGAGACTTATTAGTGAACCTTAGTTAAGAGAACTAAGTTAATAAGTAAACAACGATAAGTTGTAGTGACAGTGTAAGATGGAATTATGATTAAATAAGAAAGAATGAGGCAAACTTATGAAATGAAATACGTTATATTTAATCATAAATAATGACTGACATGTTAAATAGAAAACATGTGAATTGAGATATACTTAATTACATATTAAGTTGAACATGTTATTGTAACTTTGAAACCAACAAGAATATAAAGGGATTGTGGATTACAGATATTGGATCACAATCTAGAGAATAACACATTATAGGCTTATTAATGGGCTTAAATGGGTTAAGTTATAAGACCGAATTTAATTAGCAAGAGGAACTTGGTAACTTGAATAAGAAGACAATGTGAATGGGAATAACCAAGTTAAATGGAAACCTGGCGAGGTAAAGCAAGCGCATACAAGAATGTTTAGACATGGGATCTAATAACATATTAAAATGAGGCGCTTGGACCAGTCCGCACGTTTGAGGGTGAATAACCCAACGGGGTAGATCATCGTGGTGTCATAAGACACGAGGGGAGCGCACATTCATCTAATTTTTTGTCGGCTCCGAAGGACATGAAGGGGAAGTACGCGGCTTCCTGAGATACGTAAGGTGGTCCTGGTAGTCCTCTGTGCGATGGCAGATGTTTAGGCTGTGCTCGCAGAGGTTGGGTCTGTGCGTTACTACCATGTGGGTGGACCTTGACTTCAAAAAAAGCCTTGCAGCCAGAATGCTATGACGAGGTGACACTAGGGTGATTCGGTGGTCGCCTCAACGGGGAGGCAGAGGTCAGGACCAACAAGGATAGTTGATTGTTGGGTACCCGTCATCGGCAGCTAGGGGATGCGAAAAGACTAGACCTAAACCCACTAGGCCATTCACCTTTCACTATCGAGGTATGGGGGTTAAGGGGAGACGCCAACTGGATGTTTAGATCGTTTGTTAGGGGCAAGTCTCTTAGCCCTTGTAGTCTTTACTAGTTGAGGTTGGGGCCGAGGTGGGGCCATAGCCACCATGAAAAAAAAATAGACCCGACGGATATCTGTATTTTGAAGCCCTTAAAGGCGGGCTTATACAAATATGGAAAAGCTCCCAACCGAGTTCTGTGTTTCTTGTATAGCCCTGCCACGGAACTTGGTGCACATTATGTACGGTTAAGGCATCGAATACGATTAACGATACGTATGTGGGGAAGTCTAGATATATGCATGTTTGCTCTGGGTGGTGTATCGTAGACTTGAGGGCATTACTCTGGTATGGAATCTGATTCGATCGAAAGTGGAAGTCTATACGCTTACATAGCATAGTAATAACAGATATATGCGGAACGTAACATTGTTATGTAGTGATCTGTACGTCACTCCGGCGTAGGATGAGGGACTGCGTTCATTTCTGTGGCATTACGGTGGAGACCGTGCGAGTGCGGTACTATAAGGTGTACCTTAATATTGGGGGGGAGGGGTAGCTACATATATACTGTATTAGGATAATCCACTGGGAAGTAGACAAGTACGACGTGTGTGTAAGCCTTGAGTGTTGTTAACCCAAGTAACCTAATAAATAAGAAAATGTGATTGAAGGGTATATGTAGAATTATCCAAAGTGTATAGTTTAAATACAGTCACCAGAACTTGCGATCTGATCCCCTCCTCATAACATACTCGCAGGTTAGATTTGTGGCAGAGAAATGATATCTTTGGATGCTGTTAGGCGGTATTATTACTACGGTTAGGATATACTTTGATTATATTATACTTTATCCATTCTGCTGTGAGATATTTTCTAAGCTCTGATATATTTTATATCTCTGTCTTTTCTGCAGGATACCAGAGCAACCAACATGGGTTTCGATAGATTAGAATTTTGAAAAAAAAATTAGCCTGTCGGAATTCGGGTTGTTACATTGTGTATAATTTGTACCTGTGCAGAAAAAAAGGAGGTAATCAGACCCGACAAATCCTAACGGTGTTGCTTAACCTTTTCGAGCATAACCGTGCTTGGAGATCTTTTGGAAGTATAAACCATACTCTAGCAATGATCAAGTTATTTTTCCAAATCCTGACAACATAACTTGATTTATCAGGTATAAGCCATACTTGGGGTTCGAATATAAACCATACTCGAGTTTTGATGATGTTTCATCGTCAAATCCTGACAGGGTAGTTTGGTTTACCTAGGTGTAATCCACACTCATATTGAAGAAGAGTTATGTTTGTCACATCCTGATAAGCTGAGCTTTAGGTTTAGGTATTATTTAAACCTAAGATAGAGGAGTGAGTATAATCCATACTCTAGTTTCATTTGAGAATCTTGACAAATCCTGACAAGATACTTATATTGATCAAACATAATCCATGCTTGAGAAAATAGATTCTATTTATTCCAAGTTTTATTACATAGCCAAAACAAATCATGATCGGTTTATGATTGAATCTAGAACACGCCTTGGTATTACAGCCTAATCCCGTACGTGTGTACTTCAATCTAACCATTTTATTCATAGACTATCTGTACTGTTGGGAACATAGTAAGCCCGAGTGTTAAAGCCTAACTCCCGTACACATGTGAATCAACTTAGCTATTGAAAATTATAAAAAGCAATGCACATCTTGTATCCTAAGACATGCGGATGACCTAATCAGATTAGTTGATGATGATGTTGCGACTGCTAGTCTCGGGATCTTTCCCATTCCGAGGAGCATGAGAACCTTCTGAGGAGCATGGTGGAATAGTGGTGGCGGTGCAGATGCTGCCAATTTCTTAACATATCCGGGTAGCTCTCCAAAGTCTAACCCGTTCTTCGATGAGATCACGTAAGTGTCTGTAGTCATTAGTTTCATGACCTGCCATATCATGAAACATGCAGTGCTTTCCTGATTCACGTTCTCTTTAATTTGACTCCCTCCTAGGAGGCTTATAAAAAGGTCAGCTCCTCGCACGTCGAGATATATATCTAGCAGTAAGGAGTTGTGCTCAGTGTATCTATCATATTTGGGATCTCTTAGGAACCACACATTCCTATCGCTCTTTTCCGAGGCTTTCCCTTTATTTTGGATAGTAGTGGATGGTCCTCCATCCTTCACAGAAAGTACATCGAGGTTATCCATCTCGATATTAGCATCCTCTTGCCGGAGGAATCTGTTTGCCTCAGAGTAAAAAATCGCCAATGTCTCTGGAAGGATCCCTTTATAGGGAGATTTTGAAGTTTACTATATCCAAGACACCGACCATAGCGTCCATGAGCACCATTGACAGTTCAGGTCGATCGAACGATGCTACAGCCGCGTTGAATCTTTCCAGGAAAGAGCGTAAGGTCTTGTCGGACCATCTTTTAATAGACATGAGGAACACAACGCTCTTTGGACGAGATATATGAACTATGAATTGCTCAATAAAGTGGGTGGCCAACATGTTCCAGGTGCTGATCGATTCAGTCGTTAGTTATCAAAACCACATGGCGGCTATATCGGTTAGATAGAGAAGGGAGCATTTAGCCATGAAATTAACGGATACTGATAGTACATCCATGTGACACATATATCATATAAGATGTATGGTAGGATCAGTCCTGCCGTTATATGGTTCCAGAGCTGAAAATTTGAAGTCAGACGGGTTACGATAGTTCCCGATTTCCCGTGTAAAAGGACTACGATGAACGTTACTCATGTCTTGTTGAGAAGTGGTGCCTCGGGTGAAGTGCTTAATGATGTTGGCGATTTGATTCCCATCTATGAGAAGTCGTTGTCACAAATCCAATTTTGCACCGATGGCTTCAGCGTGAAGCCTTGCGTTCTTGGGGTCAGTTTGGTGCTGCCCACGAGTGATGGGTGAAGGTGGTCCACAGCCTCGATTGTTGATTCTAGATTGTTTGGGACCCTTAGGTTGGCATGCAAGTTGGGCCGAACTATATCCATGCCTGTAGGATTGGACCGACTTAGGATAACATTATCAGTTCGGGGTTCGGCATTGCCACTGCCTGGGACGATATCATAGTGGTTACAGTAGTGTTTCCCTCCGTTATATTGGGAGCTGATGTAGTATTGCAGTCTTGGAGAGATTGTTGTCCCTAGTTGTGCTTGAATTGCCGTGCTGGCAAGGTCGAGTGGGAGGCAGCATAAGTCCAATTTGCGGTAAGATGTCGGATCGAACCAGAGGTTGTACAGAACCATGCTCTGGTCGATCCGGAGGTTGCATCGATTGATATGGTTCGAAGCTCGTTCGATCTGGGATTTGAGTCGAACCAGGGTCTGGTCGACCCGAGAGTTGAGTCGATCCAAATGATGGCAAAGCTACAGACCGATCTGGGGCTTAGATTTCATTGGTTCGAAACATAACTTATGCCCCAGCTTCGCCTGTTGCAAGGAGTGATGGTTGGTTGCTTCGTCTTCCTTCCATTCGAGCGAAGAAGTTGTTCATCATTTCCTGTTGCTTTCAGAGGAGTTCATCTTGGTGTGTCATTTGTTCTCTGAGTTCGGCTAGAACTCCATCCGCCTCATCCTTAGTTAAGTATTTGGATGGTTCTTCGTGGAAGAAAGCCTCCTGGCTCACCCCCTTTTCTAGGTCTGTTATGCATGTGGTGCTGATGGCTTGAGTGTGGGAAGATGTCTCATCTTTCTTCCGTTTTACCATCGTCCCTTCAACAAATAGCGATCCAAATTCTTTCAAGCTTAGAAATTGCTTAAGTTGGTTGCGTAGCGCTCCCCCTACCTTGCTTGTTAACGTGTTGACGTTAAAAGTTGGCCTAATGACAGTCAATCACAAAAGTGTGTAATCCACACACAAGTCACAAAATTCACAATCACTTAATACAATAAAAGAAGTAAATAAAGGGGACACGAAACAATTTTTATAGTGGTTTGGCTTAAACAAAGCATACATCCACTTTATAATTTCTGTTTATATTGTCGATTATAGGTTACATTTGCTTTGATTGAAAGAAGGTAGAGAAAGAAGTGGATTATACACAAAAAACCTTGTGTTACAATGTGGTTCGATCGAAATGTACGACGGGCTATTTTCAGAAAGAATTCCGCCTCTTTCCATTTCTGCAAAGGTGTATTTGTTGACAAAAATCCAAGTTGATCGATGTGCTACGTGGCGACTATCTGATCATGGCTTGGCCACGTGTCGTCCAATCCGGAATATCCGCTGCAGGCGGTGGGATTTTAGCAACGTCGTTGTTGCTTCGATCAACGTTCCGCGACCGTGGATGAATTCATATCGATGATACGAACAACCTTTTTTTGGGATTTTTGACTAAAAGTAGACGGGTTGAGAGGAAAAGTATGGACCGTTGAATGAAAAGTTTTCATAGCGATTTTGGGTTTCACAATAAAATAATATTATTCTCGAAGTGTGTACCCGTATTCATAGTGAATGATTCAGAATGGACTGAACTGACACAATCTCCGATCGAGGCGTGCCAACAGACGGTTTGAATTTAACGGACCTTTTGACTAACAGTGCCTTACGTAAAAGGAATGAAGAATGCAGAAATGGTAGCTAATGATGTACCACGTATAGTTTACAAGGATATGGTTTTCAAATGGACACCAGATGCCACGCTTCTGTTATCTAGCTCTCCGATGCAAACACATGGATCCTACAGTTTGCAACTATATCTGAAGATTTTGAACCATGAGCAAGAAGTTCTCAAGGAATGCACAAGCCTTTCGCTTTTCAGCCACCAATCCCTACACTTACTTTTTAATAATAACTTGATAATCTCTTTACCCATTTCCCCATAGCTAACTTGAAGCAGGTCAATTTTTATGTGCATGGCAATATGGCATTACCATCGAAGTCAGACATACACAACTTTCCCTTCTCGTCCCTCATTTTATACTGGTGTTTCTGAACGTATGCCATAACGGGGTGGTGGCGCAGTTGGCTAGCGCGTAGGTCTCATAGCTGAATATTGAGTAATCCTGAGGTCGAGAGTTCGAGCCTCTCTCACCCCAATTTTTTTCCACTAAAAGGTGTCGACTTACTCATTTGGGCTCCATTGCCCGTTTTCACAACCGAAGCTACGGTTATTTATACTGCGTGTTGGGGGAGAGCCTGTGCATTGTGCGACTAGGTCCCAACAATGTTTGTTATACGATAGTGATCTTATAACTGTTTTTTACCCCAAATTTTTTCTCATTTTATTTCCACTAAAAGGTGTCGACTTACTCGTTTGGGCTCCATTGCCCATTTTCACAACCGAAGCTACGGTTATTTAGAGCATCTTCAATGCTATTGTGATTGTCATGTTAAAGACATTACACGTACACTACAAGAGACATTGTAATTTTCGACAGGCTATACCGACGGCTATTTCCGACGGGCCGTCGGCGGCCGTCGGAAACCTTCGAATATATTCGGGATACTTCTTCCAGACCCGAACGCTTTCTTCCCCAAATCCAAACTCACTCTTTTATTTTTCAGCACGAATTTTCGCCCTACCCATCCCAAATCCCCATTTTTCGCCCAAAATCGAAGATTTCTTCGTCTAAATTCTTCTCCGGTGTCTCTCTAATCTATTGGACAAGCAAATTTAGGTAAAATCTCTTTATTTCTTTAGAAATCAAGTTTTTTTCCAAAACCTATTTATGTCATAAATCAAAAATTAGGGTTCATTATTGATAGTAATTGGTTCCAATAGCCTAGTAGTGCGTAGCAGAATCCTATTATGTGCATATTTCATGCGATGTTAGAGAAATTGAAATTTTTGTGTTATGTTTGGGTGTTTGTGAATGTTTGGGTGTTTGTGAATGTTTGGGGGTGTTTGTGAATATATTTCCACTTAGCTTGGTTTTTGTCGTTGCATAATTTATGATATTTGTGTAAATGTGCGCAATTGCGCGATTGTCATTCTTGTATGTGTTAGTTGACATATGAAGAAATGAACGGTCGAACTAGTACATCGATATCCCTTCTCATCCCTCATTTTATACTGGTGTTTCCGAACGTACAACGGGGTGGTGGCGCAGTTGGCTAGCGCGTAGGTCTCATAGCTTAATATTGAGTAATCCTGAGGTCGAGAGTTCGAGCCTCTCTCACCCCAATTTTTTTCCTTTTTTTTCCACTAAAAGGTGTATACTTACTCATTTGGGCTCCTTTGCCCGTTTTCACAACCGAATCTACGGTTATTTATACCGCGTGTGGGGGGAGAGCCTGTGCATTGTGCAACCAGGTCCCAACAATGTTTGTTATACAATAGTGATCTTATAACTGTTTTTTAAAATCCAGGTAAATAGGTGTAAGGAAGAATTTGCAAACAAAAAAAATAGTAGTAAGGACAACAAATTTAGTTTTTAAGTTGAACGACATATTTTAGTATAAACAGAAAATGATAGTTACAACTACCGTTTCCACTAAAATGTGTCACACTTCTTGTTTTTAAAACTAAATTTTTCTCTAACTTCTTTGAGGCTAAAAAACCTTTTTTAAATCCATCTATTTGTCATCCTATAATACATGGCAAATCCTGCTCCGCTCATTATTTAATAATGAATTTCTTGTTCGATGATTTGTGTTTTTCTGTATTTGCGTTAACAGAACGTTAATATTCTTCCAAGAAATAACGTTGAGTTAGACGCTGTTATGTTATTCTTTATCATTCCTAAGAAATGGGACGACTATTTAAACATCAAATAAAGCATGAACGGTGACACAAAAAAATAATTAAATTGTAAAATCTTTTTTGGCCTTTTACGGAAGTGGAATTCATGGATTTTATTTAGTTTTCAAACTAATGTTATTACAAATTTTAATTCGTAAATATTTGTATGCTTAAATTTTAAATTTAACGTTTAGTGCATTTGTTTAAATGATAAATAATGGATGTACATGATTTCAAATATTGCTTGAGGATATGACAAAACAATACATACAATAGTTACAAATTAGTATACTTTTTATGCATTTAAAAGCTACTACAATTAATATAATGATAATAATGGATTGGCTTAATTACAAATATTACTCGAGGATATGAAAAAAAGAAGTGCAAATTAGGTTGAAGTGCAATTTATTTCAGGATAATAAGTTTTAAGGGTAATACTTCTGAAAAGTTAGTTTTAAGGACAATTTACAGAAAAAAATAAACTCATTTTTTTTAAGTTTTACAGAAAAAATTAAAAAAAATATCTTTATTTATACATAACTTAAAATGATAAATTCTTTTATTTTTTCCTGTAAAATGTCCTTAAAACTATTTTTTTAAAAGTCATGTCCTTTAAACTTATTACCTTGAATAAATAAGAATTAATTTTTTAGAAGTCCTGTCCTTTAAACTTATTACCCTGATTAAAACAGTCCTTTAAGTGAAAAAAAAATAAGTCACATGAATAGAAAGTGTAATAGTAAGAAACTAGTATAACATTTACGCATTTAAAGCAGTGCATATTATGTCAAGACAAGAAATTAGTATATTATACCAATGAAGTATTGAACAAGATATTTATTTAACAATTACAAAAAATGTTGACTAAGGAAAGTACTACGGATCAAATTGTTATTTTAATTGTGTAAAAACTCGGTAATTTTAATTTATAAGAGTTTAAAAAAAAATCTCACTTTAAAAACCGGTTGGCCTTGCCAACCTTGATATTATTCCTAACTTGAGTACTCCAATCACATGTGATCCGCAATACAATAAAAATTGAAAGATACATTTACCATACCAAATTACAAAAATTATACTCAAACGACCATATCTAATATAACAAATTTGATGTTCAAATTTATTTATTAAATAATTGTTCTGCTTTATTTTGATAAAATGAGTGTCCTTAAATTAAGTATCACTTTTATTGTGAAAAAAAAGTTTGTAAGATAGTAGGAGTGATTCTTTGTTCTATTCAAGTTGAACATTCATTTTGATATCCTTGAGCTCTAAATCCATAACCTTTGGAACCTCAACCTAAAACGACATATTATTTGTCATTTGAGCTAGTAGCACTTGACTAAATAATTATTCTATGGTGAATGTTACTTACAATCTTATAAAGGTTAGAAATTTCAAAACGATCTCGCTTGCATGCAATAAATACCCATATTATTTATTAGAAATTAATTAGAAATGATATTCCACACATGGTTACATAGAAAAGAATCTCGTTATCACCCTGTAATCTACTTCCCTTTGCTTCTTACAAATTAAAATACATTTTGGAATCAAAAAAGAAGACTGTGTTCACAAGAATGTTGCAAACTCAGTTAATCCTAATGTAGTCAAAATAATATTTCAAACCATCAACTAAAATAGACATTTCAACGACTGAAAAGGTAAGCGTTTAACAGATTTTATTAGTTTTGGTGTAAAAATGTCAGACTGAACTACAACTAAAAGCCGAACGCAATTAGTTTTTATTACTCGGCCGATATTCAATTGGACCAAACTGTATATGGACTTCTAGACATTGTGATACATTAAAGGAGATAATCTTTTAAAATGCTCAAGAATCAAAATATCTTTTCGTTACCTATACAATATTGAAATTAGCTTATTTGTCACTAATGGAAACACACAGACTGGTCCTTCATGCATACAGATGTGTCTCTAATTTTTTTGGCAAAACCGACCAGTTTTTAAAGTGACCGCAAACACTTATTATTATAACAAATAATACTGGAGATTGTTAGGATATCAACCTACTACAAATATATTTTTAAGGTGGACCGTCCACCACCATCCTATTTACGTTATAGATCAGGAGTTAGACACAGTATCTAGACTATGATAACATACTCCACGCAAGGGGTGATTACATACACTGCTAAAAAAATCTAAAACCCAACAATGACAAGCTACACAAGAGAAAGCAGCAAGTACCACAACAAAATGACCTTTGCATGTGCCGAAATAAGACAGTATCACTTACATGGACTACACAATAAAGGCAGTTCCATCACTAGCTAGAGTAGGCGACACCAAAGGACCTATTCCTTAGTAAAAGGACCTGAGACCTTTAGCACCAAACCAATTTGTCAGTAGAAAATCCAACTAGCAGAGCATTACATGAATTCATTTTCTCAGCCAAACAAAGAAGCATGTTCGAAAAACATCACAAGTTACCAAAACATAGCAGCCTTGCGACAAGGACCACAAGACATTAAACGGCCGTTGCATAGGCTTATGCTTGAGGTGGAAGGCAATGAATTCCACCAGCCTTAAATGTCATAACGAGAGCTTGCGCTTCACCAAGAATGCCAATCAAGAGCAGTGGAGCAAGAAGAAAAACCAGACACTCAAAACCCAGCCCGACATTGCATCCATGAAAATACCAAACTCCACACTTCCAAGCAAATAACCCAAAGCCACCACTGCCAATCAAATTATGACCCAAAACATAATATTCAAAGCCTACATAAAGTTCCAACAAGACGACAACTAACTAACACATTGAATATCTTACTTCTTAACAATAAACCAACACAACGAACTCCCAAATCAAGAAAAGCCAAGCGACCACATCAACAAACCACTGAGCTAGATACATAACATTCCTAGTTAATACATGGCAGGGCATACCAGGATCGCACAGCAGTGGGTCGCGAATCACCATAAGAGTAACGACCATGGGTGGATCTGTGCCTATGGCACCCTGGGCTACAGCCCGGATCCTCAATTCCAACATGCAATATTTATATGATTAAAGTTTAAAGCCAAAGTTGTCTATTCCATAGCTAAAAGACAATAAACTCAGATATAAAAGTTGAAGCTTTAGTGTAAATTCTGTTATATAACAAAAGTATACAACTTTCATCTAGCCAATAAAAGTTGACTCACCTGATATAATACTCAGATATAAAACTCAAATCAATATGTCCTATTTCAGTGATTATTTTATATTGTTTTCTCCATTTTATCAAAGTATTAATGTTATATAGCCCGGGATAGTATCAAATCTTGGCTCCACCCATAGTAACGACCCAAATTTTTAGTCGTTTAATTTTGTACATTTAAATTTGTTTTAAATGTTGTATTGGGAATACAAAAGGATTTTATAAGGAGTTTATTAATTTAAATGACGTTTGATCATATAAATTTAATTTAATTAAAAACAAGCTTGCACCATTGCGATACTTCACAGTTTTACGTTTTGAACTTCAATTAAATATATAGGATCCAATATAAGTTTGAATTCTTTGAAACAAGAATCTTCCGGATCTATTGGATTATAATTTTCTAATGAAAGACAAAAATCGAGATTTCACCTTGTAAATTTTGAGTTATGTCAAAATTTAATTTTTAGAAAGTCCTTATAGAATCGTTTATGAACCGCAACGATTTATTAAATAAAATAAAAGGATTTTTAATAAATTGAATACCGATATAACCTAGAATTTTAAATCGAGTTAAGATAGTTAAATATGTATAAATTCTATTTTCTAATATACACGATAATGATAATTTATTATCATTGGATTGAGTTATTTTGAAATCAAATATTTTTTTTTTCGATTTAATATAGAACTTGAGAATAGTCAATTTTCAAACGATGTCTGCTTTCAACGAAACCAATTTTATTAAATTCGTAATAGTTAATTATTGTATGATTTTTAAGTTTCACATAAATTGGAGTTATTTTGTGATCGTGCACAATCTAATCGCATATTGATTAACCATTTGAAATTAATAGTTTTTTTTGCAAATGATCTTGGAATTCGACGAAACTAGTTTCATCGTGTCCAGAATATTAAGTTACTGTAGGATTTCCAATTTCTCCATAATCAGAGTTCGTATGGAGTTCACACGAATTAAAACGCTCAACGCGAATATAATAATATTAAATAAAAATCCTTAGTCCCTTTCAAAATCTAAGAATATCTCTGTAAAAAACTTCTCCTATCTAATCAAATATTTATCACTTGATCTCTACAGTGAGATACCTGATTCCATCCGGTCAAAAATATCGGCTACTCTTTCCTTTTTAAACCGAAGCTGCATTTCAATCATTCGATCATAGCTCTCAAACAAGTGAGCATTAGATAAATCTTCCAACTTCGCCTGTGACGATTAGAAATCGATGATAACCAGAAAGAGTGTAGTGTCCCGGATTTTCTTGACCAATTTTATGATCTAAATCTTAGCTTATGCTGATAATTTAATTTAGTTAAATAATATTTAATTTGAATAATATAGATAATTTTGAATAATCATTAGTTTATAATCTTGTGTATATTTTAACTTGTGTTTTATATGTATACACAGGTAAATGTTATTTTAACATTTTCACTTGCATTTAAAATTTATTTTATTTATGTTAAAATTTAATTGCTTAAGTAAAATGAAATTTAATATTTGAAAGGATTTAAATAAAAATCTTAGATGTATACATGAATACGCATATTCTTATGACCCTTAGTGTGTATGTACATATAATGTAATATACATATACAAATCGAGGCAATAACTTCTGTTTTAAATTTAAGTAAATATTTTATTACTTGACATGTGTACATATAAGATGGTGCAAGCAATTAATGGACAAGAACATGTCAAATAATAAAACTAAGAGAATAAAATCAAATTTTCAATCAATGAAAATAGTGTTTTCACATTTGTTACCTATATGCAGTACACTAGCATAGGATGATCAAACCAAATCTTATGACATGGATTGATTGATGCATGGACTATTAGTAGCTAAGGATCATAGCCTGGAACATTTAGGATCTAAAACGTTAAATGAAAAGGATGTGCTTGAAGTGAAATTCCAAACAGTGGATTTATGAGAACATTTAAGAGATTGAAATACTTAATAGCTAAGTTAAAACAAGAACTTGAAACTGCACATGCATTTGTACCACCAATCTAGATTTTTGCCATGCTCTTTTTCTAGATGTAGAGTGAAGCCTTGCCATAACATTTCCCTTTCAATCAAATGTGATAGCTAATCTTAAGATCTAAGCTTACATTTTTAAAACACATAGAAGCATGTAGCTTGTACCAGGAGTAGCCATGTATAGTATCCAATAGGAAGATCAAATGAAGAACCCCATCTTTTTTCCATATCGGTAGGAAGCTAGCCTAAAAACTACTCTGAAACAAATCAATTAGCTGCCTAACCATTCTAATCAAATAAATAAGCTGTTGTAAATATTACATCTTGGCACAAGGAGCTTTGCAAAACATTTAATGAAGCCCTACATTTTATTCTTAAAATCAACTATGCATACACATTAGTTATTACATACATTCGCAACATCATTTGACCAAACTAAAACAGAAATGGCAACAAGGAACTGAAGAGAAATGGTAGAGAATCTGGCAAAGTGAAAGGCGAAACTTGTGAATAGGAAAAAAAACAGAGGAGATAAAACCTGGAAGAGCAGAGCAAATAATGTGAGTAAACCTCACTCTTTTAAACTTCTATTTTAAAAACACTTGACTGTTATATTATATGATGTTGTACCTATGTTGACATTATTGAATCAACTCCAAGGAAATTACCCGAGTTATAGATAAGATTAGAAGCTCTGTTAACCCTTGGGACATATTGGCATGTTTAAAAACAGTGCATATTTACCTATGACCTATACAAACCCAGTAACTTTAATCCTAGACGGTTATAGGATATAAGATGATTATGAGTGTTGTTTGTACCTATCTATAGTATAGTTTAAAAAAAAATGTAACTTAAAATTTTAGTATATATTTACTAATATAAGTAAATATGAAGCTAGTTGAGAGTTTCTTTTGAGGTGCTGAAATTCGATAAATAAAAATATCAGAGATAAGAGCATAATGCCTTGTCGGCATATGTTATGTGTAATATATCACTTAGTGGAGCAGGCTTATTAGCCGGATGGGCTGTGTAATATAAAGCCCATATTACAATTATATATTCATTCGTTTTCTGTACATTGAAAACAAGGTACTGAATAATCATTTTGTAGAACCAAATCTTCTCTGTATCTCTCTATTCTTTCAATTGCCTTTATACACAATTTCTTTCTTAGTATCAGAGCATACCTATTTGCTTAATAGCATTAAGATCCTGCACCGATATTGAATCACACTATAGTTAGTGTGATCTTTACTCCCCTCAGTTAAAATTCATCATTGGAGAGTGTGGAGAGGCATCCCAGTCAGCAGTGTCGCGCCTACAACCAAGTTACAGATCAGATTCAGACAATCCACCAATCTGCACATGAATTGTGGCTGCATCTGCTAAATCAGATCGCCAATCTCCTTTTTCTGCATCAAGAAACGTCAAGAAGTGAAGACAAAGCATCAAAACTCAACTGTGTCGTCTAGTTATTCTAATCAGAGACAAACTCATCAAAGAAACAACCTGGTTGCTTACAGTTGACCTCTGGAACTAAGCCTCCTCCTTCTTGAACAATTTTCTTAACCTAGTTTATTCCTTAGCCCACTGGTCAGTATTGCTTCCTCATGGCGAGTAGCAATTCATCATCAGCATCAATCAATGTGTCTGGTCATCAAGAAGGAGCAACTGCTGCAGAAAAGTTAATCAAGACTGTGATTAGTCCACAATCACAACTGATAACAGTCCAGCTAAATGAAAATAACTATCTTTTGTGGAAGTTGCAGATCAAAACTGCATTGGATGGCTATGGTCTTGATGGGTATATCATGGGCACTGTTGCAACGCCTGCTCAATTCACAACAAATCAAGAAAATCAGGTAATCCCCAATGAGGAATATGTTAAATTTCACCGACAAGACAGATTAATATGTTCTTGGCTATTATCTTCTATAAGTGAGAAAATCCTTCCACAAGTGATAGGGTGTAAAACATCATTCGACATTTGGCAGAATATTGAAAATGGATTTAATGATCAATCATATGCCAAAGTAATGTTCTATAAAAGTCAACTGCAGAATGTAAAGAAAGGTGACAGTAACGTGAGAGATTATTTGAGTAAGATCAAATCTTTACCCACTTCCCCATAGCTAACTTGAAGCAGGTCAATTTTTATGTGCATGGCAATATGGCATTACCATCGAAGTCAGACATACACAACTTTCCCTTCTCGTCCCTCATTTTATACTGGTGTTGTTGAACGAAAGCCACCACGGGGTGGTGGCGCACTTGGCTAGCGCGTAGGTCTCATAGCTTAATATTGAGTAATCCTGAGGTCAAGAGTTCGAGCCTCTCTCACCCTAATTTTTTCCCTTTTTTTCCACTAAAAGGTGTCGACTTACTCGTTTGGGCTCTATTGCCCGTTTTCACAAACGAAGCTACGGTTATTTATACCGCGTGTGGGGGGGAGAGCCTGTGCATTGTGCAACCAGGTCCCAACAATGTTTGTTATACAATAGCGATCTTGTAACTGTTTTTTTAAATCCAGGTAAATAGGTATAAGGAAGAATTTGCAAAAAAATTAGTAGTAAGGACAACAAATTTAGTTTTTAAGTTGAATGGCATATTATAGTATAAACAGAAAATGATAGTTACAACTACCGTTTCCACTGAAAAGTGTCACACTTCTTGTTTTTAAAACTAAATTTTTCTCTAACTTCTTTGAGGCTAAAAACATTTTTTAAATCCATCTATTTGTAATCCTACAATACATGGCAAATCCTGCTACGCTCATTATTTAATAATGAATTTCTTGTTCGATGATTTGTGTTTTTCTATATTTGCGTTAATAGAACATTAATATTTTTTCAAAAAATAACGCTGAGTTATACGTTGATATGTTATACTTTACCATTCCGTAAGAAATGGGACGACTATTTAAACATCAAATAAAGCATGAACGGTGAAACAAAAAAATAATTAAATTGTAAAATCTTTTTTGGCCTTTTACAGAAGTGGAATTCATGGATTTTATTTAGTTTTCAAACTAATGTTATTACAAATTTTAATTCATAAATATTTGTATGCTTAGATTTTAAATTTAACGTTTAGTACATTTGTTTAAATGATAAATAATGGATGTACATGATTTCAAATATTGCTTAAGGATATGACAAAACAATACATACAATAGTAACAAATTAGTATACTTTTTATGCATTTAAAAGCTACTACAATTAATATAATGATAATAATGGATAGGCTTAGTTACAAATATTACTCGAGGATATGAAAAAAAGAAGTGAAAATTAGTTTGAACTGCAATTTATTTCAGGATAATAAGTTTTAAGGATAATACTTCTGAAAAGTTAGTTTTAAGTACAATTTACAGAAGAAAAAAAATAAACTCATTTTTTTTTAAGTTTTACAGAAAAAATTAAAAAAATATATCTTTATTTATACATAACTTAAAATGATAAATTCTTTTATCTTTTTCCTGTAAAATGTCCTTAAAACTAATTTTTTAAAAGTCATGTCCTCAAAACTTATTACCTTGAATAAATAAGAATTAATTTTTTAGAAGTCCTGTCCTTTAAACTTATTACCCTGAATAAAACAGTCCTTTAAGTGAAAATAAAAATAATAAAAAAATAATAAAATAAAAAAAAGAAGTCACATGAATAGAAAGTGTAATAGTAAGAAACTAGTATAACATTTACGCATTTAAAGCAGTGCATATTATGTTAAGACAAGAAATTAGTATATTATACTAATGAATTATTGAACAAGATATTTATTTAACAATTACAAAAAAAGTTGACTAAGGGAAGTACTACGAATCAAATTGTTATTTTAATTGTGTAAAAACTCGGTAATTTTAATTTGTAAGAGTTTAAAAAAAAAAATCTCACTTTAAAGACCGGTTGGCCTTGCCAACCTTGATATCATTCCTAACTTGAGTACCCCAATCACATGTGATCCGCAATACTATAAAATTTGAGAGATACATTTACCATACCAAATTACAAAAATTATACTCAAATGGCCATATCTAATATAACAAATTTGATATTCAAAATTATTTATTAAATAATCGTTCTGCTTTATTTTGACAAAATGAGTGTCCTTAAATTAAGTATCACTTTTATTGTGAAAAAAAAGTTTGTAAGATAGTAGGAGTGATTATTTATTCTGCTCAAGTTGAACATTCATTTTGATATCCCTGAGCTCTAAATCCATAACCTTTGGAACCTCAACCTAAAACGACATATTATTTGTCATTTGAGCTAGTAGCACTTGACTAAATAATTATATTCTACGGTGAATGTTACTTACAATCTTATAAAGGTTAGAAATTTCAAAATAATCTCGCTTGCGTGCATTAAATACCCATATTATTTATTAGAACTTAAGTAGAAATGATATTCCATACATGGTTACATAGAAAAGAATCTCGTTACCACCCTGTAATTTACTTCCCTTTGCTTTTTACAAAAATACATTTTGGAATCAAAAAAGAAGACCGTGTTCACGAGAATGTTGCAAACTCAGTTAAACCTAATGCAGTCAAATAATAATTCAAACCATCAACTAAAATAGACATTTCAACGACTGAGAAGGTAAGCGTTTAACAGATTTGATTGGTTTTAATGTAAAAATGTAAGACTGAACTACAACTAAAAGCTGAACGAAATTAGTTTTTATTACTAGACCAATATTCAATTGGACTAAACTATATATAGACTTCTAAACATTATGATAAATTAAAGGAGATAATCTTTTAAAATGCTTAAGAATCAAAATATCTTTCCGTTACCTAGTCAATATTTAAATTAGCTTATTTGTCACTAATAGAACCACACAGACTGGTCCTTCATGCATACAGATGTGTCTCTAATATTTTTAGCAAAACCGACCAGTTTTTAAAGTGACCGCAAACACTTATTATTATAGCAAATAATATTTACAAATAATACAGGAGATTGATAGGATATCAACCTACTAAAAAAATTTTTTTAAGGTAGACCGTCCACCACCATCCTATTTACATTATAGATCAAGAGTAAGACACAGTATCTAGACTATGATAACATACTCAACGCAAGGGGTGATTACATACACTGTTAAAAAATTAAAAACCCAACAATGACAAGCTACACAAGAGAAAGCAGCAAGTACCAAAATAAAATGACCTTTGCATGTGCCGAAATAAGACAGTATCACTTACAGGGACTACACAATAAAGGAAGTTCCATCATTCGCTAGAGTAGGCAACACCAAAGGACCTGTTCCTTAGTAAAAGGACCTGAGACCTCGAGCACCAAACCAAATTGTCAGTAGAAAATCCAACTAGTAGAGCATTACATGAATTCATTTTCTCAGCCAAACAAAGAAGCATGTTCGAAAAACATTACAAGTTACCAAAACATAGCAGCCTTGTGACAAGGACCACAAGACATTAAACGGCCGTTGCATAGGCTTATGCTTGAGGTGGAAGGCAATGAATTCCACCAGCCTTAAACAACATAATGAGAGCTTGCGCTTCACCAAGAATGTCAATCAAGAGCAGTGGAGCAAGAAGAAAAACCAAACGCTCAAAACCCAGCCCGACATTGCATCCACGAAAATACCAAACTCCATACTTCCCAAGCAAACAACCCAAAGCCACCACTGCCAATCAAATTACGACCCAAAACATAATATACAAAGCCTACAGGAAGTTCCAACAAGATAACAACTAAATAACACATTGAATATCGTACTTGTTAACAATAAACCACCACAACCAACTCCCAAATCAAGAAAAGCCAAGCCACCACAGCAACAAACCACTGAGCTAGATACATAACATTCCTAGTTAATACGTAGCAGGGCATACCAGGATCGCAGAGCAGTGAGTCGCGAATCACCATACGTGTAATGACCCAGATTTTTAGTCGTTTAATTTTGTACATTTAAATTTGTTTAAATGTTGTACTGGGAATATAAAAGGATTTTATAAGGAGTTTATTTATTTAAACGACGTTTGATCATATAAATTTAATTTAATTAAAAATAAGCTCACACCGTTGCGATAGTTCACAGTTTTACGTTTTGA
Source organism: Allium sativum (assembly GCA_030737875.1). Lineage (NCBI taxonomy): Eukaryota > Viridiplantae > Streptophyta > Magnoliopsida > Asparagales > Amaryllidaceae > Allium > Allium sativum. The sequence continues at coordinate 283,980,164 of CM060915.1, forward strand.
ACTTCAATTGAATATACGTGATCCAATATAAGTTTAAACTCTTTGAAACAAGAATCTTCCAAATCTATTGGATTATAATTTTCTAAGAAAAATCGAGATTTCACCTTGTAAATTTTGAGTTATGTTAAAATTTAATTTTCAGAAAGTCGTTATAGAATCGTTTATGAACCACAATGATTTATTAAATAAAATAAAAGGATTTTTAGTAAATTGAATACCGATATAACCTAGAATTTTAAATCGAGTTAAGACAGTTAAATCTGTATAAATTCTATTTTCAAATATACACGATAATGATAATTTATTATCATTGGATTGAATTATTTTGAAATCAATTATATTTTTTCAATTTAATATAGAACTTGAGAATAGTCAATTTTCAAACGACGTCTGCTTTCAACGAAACCAATTTTATAAAATTCGTAATAGTTAATTATTGTATGATTTTAAAGTTTCACATCAATTGGAGTTATTTTGTGATCATGCACAATCTAATCGCGTATTGATTAACCATTTGAATTTAAATTAGTTTTTTTGCAAATAATCTCGGAATTCGACGAAACTAGTTTCGTCATGTCCAGAATATTAAGTTATTGTAGGATTTCCAATTTCGCCATGATCAGAGTTCATATGGACACTACAAAAAACACAGCAATTTGCTACGGCATTTAGCCTTCGGCGGCCGTCGCAAGCCGTCGCTAAATGTCGTCGCAAATTAACTCATCGCCAACAGGAATTGCAACGGCTAAAGCGACGACTTTCTCGTTGATTTAGCAACGGCTAGTAACGTCTTATCGCCACGTGTCAAGTCATTTCTTTTACCGGGAAGCCATTGCAAGCCGTCGCAAAACCGTTACAAAAAACCGTTACGAACCGTCGGAAGCCGTCGCTATATATTGACCAATATGCCGTCGCAAGCCGTCGCAGATCTGGAACAAATTTTTTTGACCTGCACAGCAGTTCCTTCCCATCAAACCACACCACACTATCATCTCATCAACTCACTATTAATTCACCAATTTTCATCAAAAATCAATTCAATTCCCCAATATTATCTCATCATTTCACCAATACTCATCAACAATCAATTCATTAATTAAAAAACAAAATTATAAACACCATACGTATGAAAACCATATCAAAACACATCATAACATCGTCAAATACCATCGTACAACACAAAACACATCAAACCATAGTATATGTACATACCATCATCCGTGCATGTGGCATAAAAAACCAAATATATGACATATCAGAGCATAAACTAAGAAATGCGCACCTACACTAATCTTCCTCCTCATCGTCTTCTTCTTCCTCCCTACGATAAACAGCAGAATCTCCTCCATCTCCTCCCTCCCCAGGCATAAACCCATGCTCATGAAAGTAAGCTGTGATGCGCTCATCTATATCCTGTTGCATCTGGGTTTTTCGCCAGTCCATCAGCTCTTCATCTGCTCCTGCATCCGAGCAATAGTCGCCTCCTCCATAGTCCTCCTATAAGTACGCTGAACATCCTGTGAAATAAGTAAGTTCACATTAAAGTTATTTAAACATGAATATGCTTAAACATGTACATGGTTTGTGTTAAACATTTATTTGGTTTGTGTTAAACATGTATGAGTTTAGTGTGTTAAAAAAGTCTTACCTCCTGATTGCCGAAACCATATCGCCTTCCTCGAGTAGGAGGATCGGTGATAGAATGCCATATACGATCAGACTCTGCGACCGTAAGCTCCTATCCGGTAGCCTCTATCACTCTAGCAGCCTCTGCATCATACTTCCCCTACAATAGCAATATAATTTTAACACAAACGTTATACTGTGATAGGAACGAATATGAAATATTTTAATTTATACGGATAAGCATATATATTTACCATTATACGCTCACGCTTTGGATCCGCCCAATCATATGTAATATTTCCTTCTTCATCAGTATGCTCAACTGCATGTGTGTGTCTGAATACGTCTGCCAACGTAGGCTCTTTTCCGTACTTTACATGCTGAGTATTTAAAATAATGTATAAGAATGAATTATATACACTAAATTTTCACGTGAACATATACTACAAGTATTTAAAATTTATACCAAATCCCTTCTATGTTGTTGAAATGATTTTGAGCCACCGCGGTGTAGAGCAGGATTCTTTTCTCTATTTGCTTTATTTCTAGCTGCTACTTTCTATTAAATTTTAAACACGACGATGTAAAATAATGCAATCAATATTATAAATGTGAATATTTATCATTATGTCTTACTTTAGCTTCTTCCGACTCCCAATACTTTTGAAAATCTTCCCAAAGATCATCACTCATAAACAGAGGCTTTTTCCAAATGTCTTCGCCCTTGAAACCATCTTTCGATAATTTTTGCGCATCTTCGTATTCCAATGAGTCAGAAAAGTAGTCATGTCCTCATCCTCAACGTGTACAACAGCCTGCATATTACATTTATTTTTAATTATTTACAGTATATTAATTTTCAATATTAGTATAAAAAATTACTTACCAATAAATCGGCTAGAATGACATTCTTAATATGAGGTGGAGTGTTGTAACGACCCGTATTCTACGCATCATAGAATCGTAGGATATTTATTTCTTTCACATACGAAGTTGTATGGTCATGTAACTTTGGGAGACGACTATGGGGGTCATTTCCCATGTTCATGATTTTTCTCGATTTTTAAATGACCATTTTACCCCTAGTTGGCACTGTTTTGGCCATAACTTTTGACTGGAAATGAATTTTGACCTGAAACCACTTCCATTGGCTTCAGATGATGGTTTCTCTTTCCGTAGAGTGGTCACATTAGCCAAACGGACTCACCGTTTGGGAGATATGGCTGAAACAAGTTTCAGATAGTGAAAAACAGCTTAATTGAGCTTAACCGGGTGATTAGCAGCTAGGCCCAAAGGGGAATTTCGGGTTTAGAGGTATAGGAGGACTGATTAGGGTTAGGAAATCACTTTCATTTCAGTTTTGAGCCGCCACAAATCTTCTTTAGACCTTAGTAATGGCTTCCATCCTCTAAAACCACTCCAAAACACATTTTTAGTGAAGATTAAGCCTAAACTACATCAAAGCAAGGCCAAATAGCAACAAAGCAAGGTTGGAGCTGCTGCTATACATAGGAATTCGACCCAAACAGAGAGTATTTCAGATTTGGTGTTTTATTTTGTGGCCAAGGTGAGTGATAGCATCGTTTTGACACTAATTATAGTTAATTAAGGGTGATTAGTGAAGATTAGCGAATTTATACACTAATAAATTCTGGAAAAATGTTTAGAAATTCTTAAATAATATTTCATGCCTCTGTTAGAAAATTTAGACGATTTGATTAAGTTTTACTAAGTATGTGCTTAAACATGATTAAGAAGGACTATAGGAAAATGTGAGGTTTTAGCCACTTTTGATCTATTTTGATTCATTTGAATGGTTGTTTGGTGTTTGTGGTTGCTTTCACATGTTGTTATGTCTCTATGGTATGTTTTATGATTGATTAGAATAGTTAGATTGGTCGAAAACGCCGTCGAATGGCGTAGAAAGCTCGCTGGAAAGTTGCAGAAATGTGCAGGTTCCGAACCGGATCGGATCGGAGTAGGGGGTCGGATCGGATTTGTGAACTGACCAAAGGGATTCGAACTGGATTGGAACTTGTCACTGGAGGAGGCTTGGCGAGAAGGAAGGCCGTTTACTTTGAGTTGGAGTGGACAAGGGGATCGGATCGGAAGGATAGTGGAGACCAGATCGGATCGACCTAAGAATGGAAGGCTACAGCGGGAGAAGGTGAAGGGATCGGATCAGATCGGATCGGAGTGGATGGAAAAGAGGGAGATGATCGAAGAAGAACTGGAAGGAAGAAAGTAACTCTACCCGATCCGGAGGAGGACACCGACCCGACCCGAAGTGGAGTATCCGACCCGAGCTGAATGAAGAGATGAACACCGAACCGAACCGATCTAGACGAGGAGCACCGAACCGAACCGTACGTGGGCTATTACTACTACGCGATGACTCTTTTGAAGACCCACTCCAATTCGATCAAAACCCGAGATGCAAAGGAAGTTCAAAATGAGAAGTTAGAGCTCAAGATTTAGATGGGAATCAACGATTTCGCTTCATGGTTGGGCTTTGCTGCGGGACGCGTGTTAAGGGGTTATCGATGTCTATAGCTTTGGACCACTATGGTAGGAGGTACGAAGGCGGATTCAGGGCCATTATGGCATTGGTAGAACCAAGGGCTACGATCAATGAAATGGGTCATTGAAACGTTTGGTCATGACTCCATATGTTTAGCTTGGTCACAACAGGGTTTCTACAAGTCGGGATCCGTCGTTACCTCAATTTGTCTAGTATTCCAAGGTGGTAGATGTCGTATAGCTTTACGCACTGAGTGAGAGATGTGAGGATGGTTGTTATGGTTGATTTGGTTGCTATCATTATGACATGCACACCCCACCCCCATATTCTTACACTGTTTATTATGGCACCTTAGAGTACTGTATGGTATGTGGTACTAACTCTTTGGTTGCAGGTCCAGGTTCAGGTATGGTTTAGTATACCTGTTATTATTCTGTTTAGATGCTTATCGCTCATACCAGGCTTTATGTCTGACCCAGAGTTTTATGTCTCCTCTTATTACTCTGGGTGCTCACACGAGCAGACTAGAGACAGGTTAGCTGGTGATGCACGGGTAGATGATCCGGAGACGAGCAGGAGGCTTCCACGTAATACATATACATAGTATTCTCCCTGTGTTGTTGAAGATCACTGCTTGGGCATTAGTAGCGCATCTTCTACTTTAGCTTTCTTTTGTTTAGAGACAGTAAATTTGGAAAGTTGTAATAAGCTGTATTTGGATTTCCGCTGCTCTGATGTTGACATTGATTATTAGTTATCAGCTTATGCACTGTCTCACCTGTTTTATGTCAAGTATGTTATTATTATATTTTATTCCATGCGCTGTGAGACATTCTACAGGTTCTTGATTAGTTCATTCCCTTCTTTCCTTTCTTTGGCGACCGTTCCGTGCTAGTCGGGACATGTGTACAGCGCACATCCGGAGGAAATGCAGGCTGGTGCGGAGCGGGCCATCACACTTGGTATCAGAGCTCTAGGTTGCGTAGTTAACCTAGGGAAGTTATCAGGGAGAGATAATATACGTATACGAGAGAGCGTATTTGTGATTATTTTGATTTTTAAAAGCTATATATATACTATTAGTAGTATAAGGATGAAGTCGTACTGCACTAGCACCACTATGGAGTCGTTAATCGTTTCCGTTTTCAGATTGACGATGAGCCGATATACTAGAGGTGCTGGTAGGGGAGCCAATAATGGGAATGCTACTGACATGAGGACGATGTTTACTGACCTCATGAGAGAGATGCTTAGAGATGTACAGAGAGCAGCTCCCAATGGTGGAAATGATGGTGGTCCAATAGTGCAGGCGCCAAGAGTCGACTTCGCCAAGCTGAATAAGGATTATACCAGTCTTGGTGGGAAGTCATTCCACGGAACGGAGTCGGCTACGAATGTTCAGGATTGGTTGGATAGTTGCGAACGTATCTTCGAGGATTTGGGTATCGAGGATGCGATGAAAAGAAAGCTAGCGTCCCGTCAGCTGCAAGGGCGGGCAATGAATTGGTGGAATGCTATAAAGGCAGCTACTCCCGAAGATCAGATCACTTGGGAGCAGTTTAAGGCTCGCTTTAGCGAGAAGTTCATTCCAGCTGCTCAGAAGTCAGTGCTGTTTAAGAAATTTTTGGAGCTTAAGCAGAATGGAAGAGCTGTCTCGGAGTATATTGCTGAATTTGACACTTTGTCAAAATATGGTTTATCTCTTATTGACACTGCCGAGAAAAAGAATGAGAAATTCATAACTGGTTTGGATCAGTACTTGGGGGAAAAACTTATTAACCACATCGATGAGACGTTTGAATCGATTGTGGGGAAAGCGTTAAGATCAGAAAGTCTCTACCCTAGGTCGAAGACTGAGGTTGCATTTGCAGAAGAGCCAAAACCACAAGCAAGTGGTGGAGGCAAGGGTGGTTCCCAGAATAAAAGAAAGCAGAGTCAGACTAAGGATGGCCAGAAGAAGAAGAATAAGCAAGATGTTGAGTGCTTCAGCTGTGGTAAGAAGGGCCATTATGCTAGTAATTGTCGAGCCAAGCCAGCGGATAGGAAGTGCTTCAACTGTGGCCAAATGGGACATCACAAGGACAAGTGTCCGCAACCCCCTAAAGAAAAGCAAATGGTGAAAGCATATGCTCTCAATGCTATTCCTTCTTCGTCGAATGCCCCAACAGCGGCGGAGAACGGAAAGAATGTCGTCATTCAAGGTATGCTTTCTGTTTATGATGTTCCTGTTAGAGTTTTGTTTGATACCGGAGCTTCCAGTTCTTTCATATCTAGTGACCTGGTAGATAGGTTGGGATTGGAGCCCGAGATTGTCGATAGACCTTTAGTAGTGACGAACCCGATTGGTGGTTCGACTAGCCTTAGCATGATTTGTCGTAATGTGGTCTTATCGAGTCATGGATGCATGTTTGTTTGTGATTGCTTTGTTTTGGGCTTTACTGGGTTTGGCATTATTTTGGGAGTAGATTGGCTCCAAAGATACGGGGTGGTGGTAGACTGTGAGGGCTTGTTGGTGACAGCTAGAGCGGATGATGGGCGGAGGATAGTGTTTGGTGGTCTACCCAGTAAGGGGGTATTGGCTAGTTTTCTAAACTCCCTTGACATTCCGCATAGTGTGTTGTCAGGTTTGCCCGTGGTTGGCCAGTATCCGGATGTTTTCGAAGAAGTGACCGGACTTCCACCACACCGAGAGATTGAGTTTCGTATTGATTTGGTAAAGGATGCCAGACCTATAGTGATGCCACTTCGTCGTATGGCACCAAGAGAGCAGCGAGAGCTCGAGGTGCAAGTCAGCGATCTTTTGAAGAAGGGATTTATCAGAAGGAGTGTTTCTGAATGGGGAGCACCAGTTGTGTTTGCTACCAAGGCGGATGGTTCCCTTCGTTTGTGTATAGACTACCGCGAGTTGAATAAAGTGACGAGGAAGAATAAGTATCCTCTACCGCGGATAGATGATTTGTTCGATCAGTTGAGTGGCGCGAGAGTATTTTCTCAGTTGGATCTCGCGACAGGTTTTCATCAGCTTAGAGTGGAAGCTGAGAGTATAGCTAAAACGGCATTTCAAACGCCGTCCGGATTTTATGAGTGGTTGGTCATGCCATTTGGGCTGACTAATGCCCCTGCATATTTTGTGGATCTTATGAATAGGGTATTCAGAGATCAGTTGAATAAGTCTGTCCTTGTGTTCGTTGATGATATTTTGGTCTATTCGAGGATAGAGGAAGAACACAAGGAACATTTAAGAGTAGCGATGGAGGTGTTGAGAAAACACCAATTGAAAGCAAAGTTTTCTAAGTGTCACTTCTGGAAAAGGGAAGTGAGGTTCTTGGGCCATGTTGTATCAGAGAATGGTATTGCCGTGGACCCGGCGAAGGTGGCCACGGTACAGGATTGGCCTACGCCCAAGAACGCAACAGATGTAAGAAGTTTCTTGGGATTAGCTGGATATTATCGTAAGTTTATCCAAGGTTTCTCCAAGATAGCAGCACCATTGACCCAGTTGACCAAGAAGAATCAAGCTTTTGTCTGGGATGAAAGGTGCGAGAATGCATTCAGAAGTCTAAAGGACAAGTTGACAAGCGCACCAGTGTTAGTCATTCCTAAAGGGGATGAAGAGATGACGGTATACACGGATGCCTGTGGTACCGGACTGGGTGCTGTATTGATGCAAGGCGGTAGGGTTGTAGCTTATGCAAGTCGGCAATTGAAACCGCACGAGAGAAGATACCCTACCCATGATTTAGAATTGGCAGCGATCGTGTTCGCGTTAAAGATGTGGAGACACTATCTCTTGGGAGAAAGATTTGAGCTGTTTACTAATCATAAGTCGTTGAAGTATCTCTTCTCCCAGAAGGATCTAAATCTCCGGCAACAAAGGTGGTTAGAGTTCTTGGCTTCCTATGATTTTGACATCGCATATACACCGGGAAAGGGCAATGCGGTGGCTGATGCATTGAGTAGAAGACATGCCAGCTTAGGGGCTATGTTCCTTGAATGGAAGCAACTGGAGTATATCGCGGGGTTTGATTTCAGGCCAAGGTGCGAATTGGATCCAGAAATGTTAGCAAGTTTGACGATCAGACCCACTTTAATTGAACGGATCGGCTCTAGTCAGAGGGACGATCCTAACCTATTGGAAATCATCTCCAAGTTAAAGATGGATATCAATGAGGAGATGAACAAGTATGGGCTTGATCGAGATGGATGGCTTAGAAAGAATGGAAAGCTTGTTGTACCCAATGTCAATGGATTGAGAGATGAAGTGCTTAGAGAATGTCATCACTCAAAGCTGACTTTACACCCCGGTGGTAATAAGATGTATCGAGATATGAAGCAGACCTACTACTGGGAAGGGATGAAAAGAGACGTTGGGAAGTTTATATCCAAGTGTATGAATTGCCAGCTAGTTAAAGCCGAGCAAAAGAAGCCTAGTGGATTACTACAACCATTAGAAATTCCCGAATGGAAATGGGAGCAAGTCTCGATGGATTTCATCGATGGTTTACCAAGGACTAGATCGGGATATGACAGCATTTGGGTAATTGTAGATCGACTGACTAAAAGTGCAAGGTTTATACCAGTCAAATCGACTAGAACGGCAGCTAAGTTAGCAGAATTGTATATGAAGTGGGTAGTGAGATTTCATGGAGTACCTAAAGGCATTGTGAGCGACCGAGACCCGTTGTTCACTAGTGGGTTTTGGAAGAGCTTACAAGAGGCTCTAGGATCAGAGTTACATCTCAGTACCGCATATCATCCTCAGACCGACGGTCAGACGGAGAGGGTGAACCGTATTTTGGAAGATCTCTTGAGAGCATGTATATTGGATTTTGGTGGATCATGGGATGACCATTTGCATCTAGTAGAGTTTGCATATAATAATAGCTACCAATCCAGTATCGGTATGGCTCCGTTTGAAGCTTTGTACGGAAGACCGTGCAACTCACCATCATGTTGGATAGAGACTGGCGAGAAGTTTATGCTTGGACTAGATGTGGTGAGGGAAACTTCAGATAAGATCAAGATCATTCAACAACGAATGAAGGCTGCCCAAGATAGGCAGAAGAGTTATGCTGATAAGAGGAGAAGAGACCTAAAATTTTCCGTTGGTGACTTGGTGTTTGTCAAGATTTCTCCGTTGAAGAGCGTAATACGATTTGGCAGGAGAGGCAAATTAGCACCAAGATTTGTTGGTCCATTCCCTGTTCTTGAACTAGTCGGGAATTTGGCATATAGAATTGACTTACCAGAGAAGATGGCAGGAGTTCACAACGTATTTCATGTTTCCCAACTAAGGAAGTTCGTTCACGACTCAGATATGACTATTTCACCTGATCAGTTAGAGGACTTCGAAGTAGAACTCGAGGCGGTTGGGAACCGCAAGCCGGCCCGTATTGTCGCGCACGACATGAAGCAACTTCGAAGGAAGGCTGTGAAGCTAGTCAAGGTACAGTGGAGCGAGGACGAGAATGATTGTACTTGGGAGACAGAGGAGAACATTAGGAAGACATACCCGGAACTCTTTGCCTGGTAAGATTTTGACTTCGATTTAGTTTTCCGCATGCTAGGATAGGCTTGTTTGCTTGTTTTACATGTTTGATTGTTGTATGTGGTTGTTAGGCATGCGGGATCCTTTGTATGTTTTGGGTTAAGGAATTTCGGGGATGAAATTTCTTAAGGGGGGGAGAGTGTAACGACCTGTATTCTACGCATCATAGGATCGTAGGATATTTATTTCTTTCACATACGAAGTTGTATGGTCATGTAACTTTGGGAGACGACTATTGGGGTCATCTCCCATGTTCATGATTTTTCTCGATTTTTAAATGACCATTTTACCCCTAGTTGGCACTGTTTTGGCCATAACTTTTGACTGGAAATGAATTTTGACCTGAAACCACTTCCATTGGCTTCGGATGATGGTTTCTCTTTCCGTAGAGTGGTCACATTAGCCAAACGGACTCACCGTTTGGGAGATATGGCTGAAACAAGTTTCAGATAGTGAAAAACAGCTTAATTGGGCTTAACCGGGTGATTAACAGCTAGGCCCAAAGGGGAATTTCGGGTTTAGAGGTATAGGAGGACTGATTAGGGTTAGGAAATCACTTTCATTTCAGTTTTGAGCCGCCACAAACCTTCTTAAGACCTTAGTAATGGCTTCCATCCTCTAAAACCACTCCAAAACACATTTTTAGTGAAGATTAAGCCTAAACTACATCAAAGCAAGGCCAAATAGCAACAAAGCAAGGTTGGAGCTGCTGCTATACATAGGAATTCGACCCAAACAGAGAGTATTTCAGATTTGGTGTTTTATTTTGTGGCCAAGGTGAGTGATAGCATCGTTTTGACACTAATTACAGTTAATTAAGGGTGATTAGTGAAGATTAGCGAATTTATACACTAATAAATTCTGGAAAAATGTTTAGAAATTCTTAAATAATATTTCATGCCTCTGTTAGAAAATTTAGACGATTTGATTAAGTTTTACTAAGTATGTGCTTAAACATGATTAAGAAGGACTATAGGAAAATGTGAGGTTTTAGCCACTTTTGATCTATTTTGATTCATTTGAATGGTTGTTTGGTGTTTGTGGTTGCTTTCACATGTTGCTATGTCTCTATGGTATGTTTTATGATTGATTAGAATAGTTAGATTGGTCGAAAACGCCGTCGAATGGCGTAGAAAGCTCGCTGGAAAGTTGCAGAAATGTGCAGGTTCCGAACCGGATCGGATCGGAGTAGGGGGTCGGATCGGATTTGTGAACTGACCAAAGGGATTCGAACTGGATTGGAACTTGTCACTGGAGGAGGCTTGGCGAGAAGGAAGGCCGTTTACTTTGAGTTGGAGTGGACAAGGGGATCGGATCGGAAGGATAGTGGAGACCAGATCGGATCGACCTAAGAATGGAAGGCTACAGCGGGAGAAGGTGAAGGGATCGGATCGGAGTGGATGGAAAAGAGGGAGATGATCGAAGAAGAACTGGAAGGAAGAAAGTAACTCTACCCGATCCGGAGGAGGACACCGACCCGACCCGGAGGATACCGACCCGACCCGAAGTGGAGTATCCGACCCGAGCTGAATGAAGAGATGAACACCGAACCGAACCGATCTAGACAAGGAGCACCGAACCGAACCGTACGTGGGCTATTACTACTACGCGATGACTCTTCTGAAGACCCACTCCAATTCGATCAAAACCCGAGATGCAAAGGAAGTTCAAAATGAGAAGTTAGAGCTCAAGATTTAGATGGGAATCAACGATTTCGCTTCATGGTTGGGCTTTGCTGCGGGACGCGTGTTAAGGGGTTATCGATGTCTATAGCTTTGGACCACTATGGTAGGAGGTACGAAGGCGGATTCAGGGCCATTATGGCATTGGTAGAACCAAGGGCTACGATCAATGAAATGGGTCATTGAAACGTTTGGTCATGACTCCATATGTTTAGCTTGGTCACAGCAGGGTTTCTACAAGTCGGGATCCGTCGTTACTTCAATTTGTCTAGTATTCCAAGGTGGTAGATGTCATATAGCTTTATGCACTGAGTGAGAGATGTGAGGATGGTTGTTATGGTTGATTTGGTTGCTATCATTATGACATGCACACCCCACCCCCATATTCTTACACTATTTATTATGGCACCTTAGAGTACTGTACGGTATGTGGTACTAACTCTTTGGTTGTAGGTCCAGGTTCAGGTATGGTTTAGTATACCTGTTATTATTCTGTTTAGATGCTTATCGCTCATACCAGGCTTTATGTCTGACCCAGAGTTTTATGTCTCCTCTTATTACTCTGGGTGCTCACACGAGCAGACTAGAGACAGGTTAGCTGGTGATGCACGGGTAGATGATCCGGAGACGAGCAGGAGGCTTCCACGTAATACATATACATAGTATTTTCCCTGTGTTGTTGAAGATCACTGCTTGGGCATTAGTAGTGCATCTTCTACTTTAGCTTTCTTTTGTTTAGAGACAGTAAATTTGGAAAGTTGTAATAAGCTGTATTTGGATTTCCGCTACTCTGATGTTGACATTGATTATTAGTTATCAGCTTATGCACTGTCTCACCTGTTTTATGTCAAGTATGTTATTATTATATTTTATTCCATGCGCTGTGAGACATTCTACAGGTTCTTGATTAGTTCATTCCCTTCTTTCCTTTCTTTGGCGACCGTTCCGTGCTAGTCGGGACATGTGTACAGCGCACATCCGGAGGAAATGCAGGCTGGTGCGGAGCGGGCCGTCACAAGTGCTATCCCAATGTGGCCAAGCCCCCGTCATTCTGCTCACGTAAGACTGCTTCGATACCTCTAATATGAACTGTGCGGGCTCAATCTCGAATCCCCTGTGTAGAAGTTGATATAAATATTTCATATATTTTGAATAAACTAAATTGAAATAAATTTGACATTTACCTGCCACTTTTCGGAACAATCTCTGCAACTCGGCGCAGATCCGGCACTGAGCTGCTAGCACCTGGAGATGGTGAAGGAGTAGGCTAAGATGTACTCCTCGATCGTCGTCTATCGCCAGACATATCTGTTACAATAATATAATATGCATACAAAATAACTTGAATTATTAGCATTAGTCATTATTATCATAACATAAATCGTAAATGAGAAGAACAATACTGCATAACATAGTCAACATTATCATTACATAATTCAGAATAGTAACAAACGTAAGTAAATTCATAGCTAAGAACAATTAACATCATTATTATTACATAGCTCAGAATAATACATAACATAGTACATAGCTCAGAATATAGTACATAACATAAGTTCAAAACCTCAGTCTTCATCATCTTCGGATGCAGACTCGGTCTCATACTCTATATCGTTTTCTTCAGTACTTACAAATGCATCTACTAGTACATTTGCTTCATCATTCAACGGCCCTACACCAATGTCATCAGCTATTATTATTTCAGTATTTGGCTCAAGATCCAGCTGTGCTCCAACCTGAAAGCATGCCATACGCAGGAAAATCATTAATAGTCCATAATATCGAAGCAAACATACAAAAAATTCTTTTTCTCGAAATGTCGTATGTTTCGACTCCTTCATGCCACAGTGTTTTCAACTCTTCAATCAACGGTTGTAGATAAACATTAATTCCTTGAGTCGGATCATTAGGACCGGGGACAACAACCGTTAAAAACATATATGGATTTTTCATACACATCCATGGAGGTAAGTTATATGGAGTAACAATGATAGGCCATGATGAATATTTACTACCAAACTGAGAAAATGGCGAAAATCCATCCGTGCATAAACCGAGCCTAACATTACGGCTCTCTGCAGCAAATTCAGGATAAGTCCTATCAAAGTGTTTCCATGCTTCACCATCAGACTGATGTATCATAGTTCCTTCTTCTCGTGTTCTCACGCTATGCCATCGCATATGACACGCTGTAGCAGAAGATGCATATAACCGTTGAAGTTTGGGAGTTATAGGTAGATAATGCATTCTTTTATATGGAACTTCTTTTCCTTTCTTTTTCCTTGGTTTATATCTATCTTCGTTGCAAAATTTGCATTTTCTATGCTGAGCGTCTTCTTTCCAATACAACACGCAACCTTTAACACATGTATATATCTTATGATATGGTAATCCAAAAGAGGACATAAGTTTTTTCACTTTATAATGACTATCGCACATCAAATTATTGGGCGGAATATGTCGTTTTGCAGTTTGTACAACTTCTATAAATGCAGCTTCTGTAAGATTGAATTTTGATTTCATAGTGATGAATTCGGCGGTTACAGACAACTCGGTTCCGCTTGTACACCCTTCGCACAACGGCCTCTTAGCAGAATTCATAACTCATAAAAAAATTCGCTTCCGCCGTTGGTTCTTCGACATTTCCAGTCTCATCGTCGCTTTGCTCAATGTTAGGGAACATTGATCGTGCTGCATCTTGCACCATATTTTCTATCGGATTTGTCAACGTATTATCGTTCATCATTGTACTATCGTCCTCTACCACTTCAGGGTTAGACGTAGGTTGAACAAGTTCTCCATGACGATCCCATAAGTGATAATTCGATACAAAACCAAATTTATACATATGTACTTCTACTACATCCGGTTTCCAATGCTTCAGATGTCTGCACTTACTACACGGACAACGAATGTCTACGTTACTTCGATTATTGGATTTAGCGAATATAATAAATTCTTGGACTCCATTACAAAAATGCTCCTTTATCGACCCTTTTTTACCGGTTCGGGGTTGATACATCCAACTGCGATCACGAAAATAATCGAACATTTTCCTGATTTGCAACAAATATGTTAGAAAGTTCGATCGAACGTAAAAGTTTATACTATTTTAAATCTTGTAAATGTCATTTATAACTATTGCATGTTTTCGGTTTTTTTGTTTATCTCTTTTTTACTTTGACGGCCGGTCTACCTACTTCCTATTACAAATATAATAACGTAAGCATATTTTATAAATCATTTCAGGTTTAACGATTCAACAAAATTTCGGCAGCACTTTCCTTTGGTCCCTGTATCGTACACAAATGAGTGTACACAGGGAACAAAAAGGAAGTGTCATCGAAACTTTGTTAACCATTTAAACTGAAACGATTTATAAAATATGTTTACGTTATTATATTTGTAACTTGTCCAATACTAGGACAAATCCAACAAATATTGTATCAGATGAATATAGATTTCCGTTTTATGTAAAAACGAATACCCATATAACGATCATATACAACACAATTGTCGGACGGGGCCAAATTTATCTAAGGGGTTCACATAAGTAGTCAAAAAAACATTCAACCTAGTTTAAACCATAAAACAATACAAATGAAAAAAGCGCGCTTTTTGCGCTTTGGGCTTTTATGCGCTTCACTAATAGGTGCGCCCTTAAACTTCAAAAAAAAACCTTAGTTGCGCCTTGCGCCTTTTTCCGTCTACGCTCGCGCCTTAACTACACAGCGTCTATAAAATATTTTTTAGTACTTTCAATTTGTAAAATAACATGATAGTAAAAATTATGAAGTATAAATTAGTTTTAGTTACTTTTAGTTTAAAGTATAAATTTGTAAAATAACATTTTTATATTAAATATTATAGCAACAATTTTTTTTTTATATTGCAAATGCATTCTTCAAATTTGTTTGGACCGACTATTCTTGCATCCAATGGTGACGTAATTAACAGTGCATGCGGGGACATCATTACACCATTTCAATAGTCATAATCAAGTTAATTACTAGCGCTAAACAATCACGTTTAGTTCATTTTTTTCTCAAATGATCTCAAATAATCCTACAACACAATCAACGTAAACCCAATTAAATACATGATAGTCGTCGTTTTCATGCTCCTAAATCAAGTACATATGCGATAATTAACGATTTCAACCTCCTAATCAATTCTACTTATTCCCAAATCAATGTATAACAAAATCAACATCATATGCATCTCACAAGACAATCAATTTCATATCCATAAACATGAATTTACAACCCCATATAAATATACACAAATTAACCCTAAATAACCCTAAATAAAGATGGAATATGGTTTAGAAGACATACCTTCGCAAATCAAGGTGATGGAATGGGGTTTGGATGGTTGAAATCGCGGCAATGGAGGGAGACGGTGCTGGAAAGGGTGTATTTTTTAATTTTCCGTGGGTAAAATGAATTGGGGAAGAACGGTTGGTTGTTTATTGCTTCAGGGCCATGCGACGGCTAGCGACGACCGCTTTTTTGGCCGTCGTAAGGCCCTGTTGCTATTTCAAGTCGTTCTTGTAGTGGGAGTTCATACGAATTAAAACGCTCAACGCGAATATGATAATATTAAATAAAAATCCTTAGTCCCTTTCAAAATCTGAGAATATCTCTGCAAAAAACTTCTATCTAATCTAATATTTATCACTTGATCTCTACAGTGAGATACCTGATTCCATCCGGTCAAAAATATCGGCTACTCTTTCCTTTTTAAACCGAAGCTGCATTTCAATCATTCGATCATAGCTCTCAAACAAGTGAGCATTAGATAAATCTTCCAACTGAGAAATTGTAGAGTGAGGTGAGGGCGACATGCTGGTGAAGTTTAGCGAGGCGCGATCGCCTGTGACGATTAGAAATCGACGATGACTAGAAAGAGTGTAATGTCCCGGATTTTCTTGACCAACTTTATAATCTAAATATTAGCTTATGCTGATAATTTAATTTAGTTAAATAATATTTAATTTGAATATTATAGATAATTTTGAATAATCATTAGTTTATAATCCTGTGTATATTTTAACTTGGGATCTAAAACATTAAATGAAAAGGATGTGCTTGAAGTGAAATTCCAAACAGTGGATTTATGAGAACATTTAAGAGATCGAAATACTTAACAGCTAAGTTAAAACAAGAACTTGAAACTGCACATGCATTTGTACCACCAATCTAGATTTCTGCCGTGCCCTTTTTCTAGATGTAGGGTGAAGCCTTGCCATAACATTTCCCTTTCAATCAAATGTGATAGCTAAACTTAAGATCTAAGCTTAGGGTGCGTTCTTAACGAACGTGAGCGTGACATTTGAGCGTGCCATTTGAGCGTGGTACTGTAGCGAAGGGGAATTGTGTTTTTAGCGGCGAACGGGGTATTTGAGCGTGGTATTTTTAAAATAAGATTTAAATAGAGATGGTTTGGCAAATTCGAATACAAATACAAATACAAATACAGTTTCTAATACAGATACAAGTACAGTTATAAATACAAACACAAATTAGTGCAGACCCGCAACAACCAACCGATCTCTAATGGTATCTCGAACTAATGACATTTCTCTAGATCCTTCTGCTTGAACACGTTCCGCGCCTCTATTCGTCGTATTTCTCATACTATAATATTCCGCCAAGTAATTATCGGGTATTCGTTCAGGATCATCATCAAAAGCCATAAAATCTGGGTCACCACTATTGTATTTGCGTATGAAGTTGTGTAAGGCCATTGTAGACACCACAACTTTCACTTGAGTTTGAAACCGATATGTAGGCATCTTGTTGAGAATGGTAAATTTTTTCTTCCAAATGCCAAATGTTCGTTCTACGGCCATCCGTAAACTCGAATGGTAGTAATTAAACACTTCATTGGCCGACTTTGGTTGATTCATTGTATCACGGAAATGCGGAATATGATATCTCATATTTCGATATGGCGGTAAATATCCAGTCTGTAGTGGATAGCTCGAATCAACTAAATAATACTGTCCAGTTGGAGGGTAAGGAAAGTTATAGTTTCTATCGTTTGTAACAGCATTAAAAATTCTGCTATCATGTGTAGTCCCTTCCCAACCAGCCATAACATACGTAAACTGTAAATCGAAATCACAAACCGCTAATATATTTTGAGTTGCAAACCCTTTTCTTCCAATATAAGGGATAATTTGATCAGCGGGTAAATGTGCGGATACGTGGGTACCGTCTATAGCGCCAATACAGTTTTTGAAATACGGGTAATACCGGGTGGAAGTTCTGATGTGATGTGGAACAGTATTAAATTGTTGTTCCGTTGGCTTTATTACATCAGCAGCGAGTAATTGAAAAGCGTTTAGGACATCATGAAAACATACGGAAATTGTGCTACCTGATCGTTGAAATCTTTCTTGTAGTTGTCTATTTGAAAGCCCAGTAGCCATTGTATAAATGAATATTCCAACCATTTCGACGACACAGATTTCTGGTCTGGAAGCGAGACCATGATGTTGCAGTTTCTCACATAATGCGTAGAAACAAAGCCTTTTCATCCGAAAATTATTTTGACAACGGCTTTGATGGCCATTCAAAATTTCGTTGATCCAAGATAAGCCAGTGAACTCCGAAGTATTAATCCGCATCATATGATTTCTCCTTTCATTCTGAATCAGATAAACCCCGTAGAGCTCCATCAAATCGTCGTTCTCGGAGGATGAATCGGAGTTTGACATTAGTCGAATAAGTAGAAAGAGTTGAAGAAGCAGTATTGTGTAAGGTGTTAAGATAGAGTGGGTAATATATAGGGAGGAAGAGAAGTTGGAAATCAAGTCGTTGGCGTTGCATCGGACGCCAACAGCTTGATTTCCAACATCCAGCGGTCGTTCCATTTGGAAGTGGAAAAAAGTGCTCGCGTCCGACGCGTCGGACGCGTCGGACGCGAGCACAAAGTTGAGCATGCCAAAACTTTGCTGCGAACGCACCCTTACATTTTTAAAACACATAGGAGCATGTAGCTTGTACGAAGAGTAGCTATGTATAGTAGCCAATAGGAAGATCAAATGAAGAAACCCCATCTCTTTTCCATATCGGTAGGAAGCTAGCCTAAAAACTACTCTGAAACAAATCAATTAACTGCCTAACCATTCTAATCAAATAAAGAAGCTGCTGTAAATATTACATCTTGGCACAAGGAGCTTTGCAAAACATTTAATGAAGCCCTATATTTTATTCTTAAAATCAACTATACATACGCATTAGTTATTGCATACATTCGCAACATCATTTGACCAAACTAAAACAGAAATGGCAACAAGGAACTGAAGAGAAATGGTAGAGAATCTGGCAAAGTGAAAGGCGAAACTTATGAATAGGAGAAAAAAAAAGGAGATAAAACCTGGAAGAGCAGAGCAAATAATGTGAGTAAATCTCACTCTTTTAAACTTTTATTTTAAAAACACTTGACTGTTATATTATATGATGTTGTACCTATGTTGACATTATTAAATCAACTCCAAGGAAATTACCTGAGTTATAGATAAGATTAGAAGCTCTGTTAACCCTTGGGACATATTGGCATGTTTAAACACAGTGCATATTTACCTATGACTTATACAAACCCAGTAACTTTAATCCTAGTCGGTCCAAAAGAATGTTGTATTAGATGGGAACAAAATGTTTATGCCTTATTGCTTGGGATTAGTACCAGTTAATAACATGAATGGCTTCATGCAAAAATGGAACTGAGTACTAAAATGCGTATGGATTAACGTATTTCAGTGTGCCAATTGACTTCAACTGATATGTTAAGCGAAGCGATAGGTTATTAATAAAGCATTAAGTTGTGATCAGTCAATCTCTTGAAAGGTCTACATGATAGCAGCGAACTTTCATCCATTTTTAAGTAAATGAAATGTTGAACTAAGGGTTGGACTTTGACGCTGGAGAATGATGTGAAGAGATTGGAGCAAGTATGCATATGGTCAGGCTGTTTTTGTGATGGAGCAAGAAATATACGGGTACAGGCAAGAAACAAAAAAGAAAAAAAAACGTGAGAATGAGGGGAAAGCAGCAGCAAAACCGAAGTAAAGAGGAAGAAAACAAATATAAAAAAATAATAAAATAAGAAGAAAACAAAGAAAAAGAAAGTAGGGGGAACAATAGTAAAACATACGAAAGAAAAGAAGAGGGGCGAGTGTGTTTGCATGGCTTGGACGGGGACGTATTGCATGGATCGAATGGGAGCAGTGAAATTGTAAAGGGAGTAAACTAGTTTAGGTTAAAATGTGAAGGAAGAAACGTTCTGTTGGGATCGAATCAACGGAAGGGAAATGGAACTATGGGCTTTCAATTGAGCCGAATGGGTAGGAAATAGAATAAAACGAAAAAGAATGGGTAGGAACTAATAAACAGAAAGAAGAGGGAAGGGGTATATAAACCGGGAAGAGATGTTGTTTTGGAAATCGATTAAGGAAAAGTATCGTTTACGTTTTGTAACAACCCGTATTTCGATAACATGTTAAAACGAGAATCAAGGCAGAATTTAATTTTAAATTCTGAATCAAGTAAAACGGGCTATGCCATTGCGTTCGTCTCGGAAAAATACGCGAAATAGAGTCCGAAATTTTGTAAATCGGAGTCCGTATGACCCGGTTAAGGCCCAAAGAAGTTTTCGGGAAATTTGAATTTCGAAACATGCAGAAATGGGGCCAGGCGGGAAAATTCCCGCCCAGACAAGTCGACTGGGCTGTCGACAGGGCTGTCGACTTGCAAGTCGACAGGCATGTCGACAGGCAAGTCGACAGGGCTGTCGACTTGCCCTGTCGGCTGATTCTGGTCTGGTGCACCTATTTTCTATCTTGGCTAGGTTTTTGGGCCTGGTTTGAAATCTGACGGTTCAGGTTGGTCCTAGGGTTAATCTAAGGGCCTAAAACTATCCTAATCTCTATAAAAAGACTCTAAACCTACCCCTAAACCCTCATTATTCACTCATGTAACTAAACTATGGCCAAATTTCTACTCTCATGGCCTCCATCTCAAATCCCTAGAGCCTATGCATTCAAATCGGGTTCAAATCAAAAGGTGCAAGCTTGCTACACCAAATAGAGGCCAAATCAACATTTCTATGCGAGTTTCATGAAGGTTCTTCTTCAAAGGAGCCACCTTTCTTCGTCTAGATGATGCATGACCCCTTTTCTAAGCCTTGCCTAGGTAAGTTCTAGCTACTTTTGGATCAAAACGGTATTTTTAATGTTGACATGGGATAAAATGAGATAAAGCATAAGTATGCATGTATGTGAACCTAACTTTGTCCCTTTTCTATGATCTATGACCTTAGACTAAGATGTAGCAACTTAATCATGTCACTCATGTTATGTTTAGCCTAGTTTATCTTGCAAGTTTGGATCTTTGTCTATGGAAGATTTGCATGAACCTTTGGGAACCATTTGACTTGTGAAACATAGGCAAATACTTGACCTTGGGGCTTATGCATGCATATGAACACAAACCCCTTATGTTTCATGCATGTTTGTGGCAAAACCTCCTTATGATATTATGCAAGTTTGTGGCCAAATCCTATATGATAGTATGCATGCTTATGGTCAATCCCTATATGACTCTATCATGCATGTTTTAAGGCCAAACCCCCTTATGACGCCATGCATGTTTGGAGCCAATCCCTTTTGTGGCATCGTGCATGTTTTGGGATCTACATGTAGCCATAGTATACCTACTATGTTGACTCGCTTTGCTTGCGTTGGGAAAACACGATTTTGGGTAGTTAGATAAACATGAACATGTCGCGAAATCTTAACTTGAATATGACATATGTTTATACTTGAAAATATGACTTGAAAGATAACATGGAAGTTGACATGTAAGTATGCATAAAAACATGAGCTTGGGAATTTACCTATTAAGTTAGGTCTACCCTTTGGGAATTTACCTATTAAGTTAGGTCTACCCAAATGCTTGAAAAACTTGTAACATGTTTTGGAAACATGATGAACTTAGATAATATAAGTGTGGCCAACTCGAGGTTGGGTTGAGTTTGCAACGTAAAACTACCCGGAACCGACCGGCCTAACTAGTAGTTGCAAACAATAGGACCCAATGTGAGAAGTTGGTCATGTCGCGCTTAAGACCCGAGGTTAGACTAGGTTGTGGTGTAAATCTACCCGGACCCGCCCGGCTTAACTAGTAACCACAACAAGGTCTAATGTGAGAGGTTAAGAGTGCATTAATTAAATTAATGCCACATGATAAGGTTAAGTAAATTTGACTAATGACACTTAACCGATATGACACGAATGGGTAGGTTAAGTGGGACCGGCTTGATTTCCTTAATGACACTTAACCATGCAAGATGATTAGGGGATGGGGTTAAGTAATTTACACTTAACTAATCCGACTGGGTAATTAGATGAGGTTAAGTAATTAAGACTTAACTAACCTAACCACGGTAACTAGATGGGGTTAAGATTAGGCTTAACTAATCTAAACATGGTAATCGGATGGGGTTAAGTTAGCCTAGACTTAATTAATCCAACTTGGTAATTTAATGGGGTTAAGTTAAACACTTAACTAATTTAACACGATGATTTGATGAGGTTAAGTGACCTATACTTAACCAATCTAACTCGTTAATTTGATGAGGTTAAGTTAACCTATACTTAACCAATCTAACGTGAAAACATGATAAGGCTAAGTCACGAATCGTTTGAATGCGCTTGACCGATATGACTCAGTAATTAGATAAGGTCAAGTTAATACATATACTGAACCAATCTAAAATGATAATTAGATAAGGTTAAGCCATGAATTGCTTGATATACTTAACCAACTTGACACATGGTTTGTAGGGTTAAGTTTTGGACTTGGATACTTAGCCAATTTTGACGTGGTTTGTAGACGGGTTAAGTTGTGAACTTAAGTGACACTTAACCCATTAGATAAACCCTAATTCGGAGGATTAGGTAAATAACCATAGTTAACAAGGATTATGGAAATAAGGCTAAGTGGTAAACCTTAGTTAAAAGAAACTAAGTAATAATTCTTAGCCAAGGAAATTTGGACCACCTCTTAGATAAATGAGTAACCCGATACGGTAGGTCATCGTTTAAGTGTACGTGTAGGAGCAGGCTATCTGATTTAGATAAAGGCTCCAACGAACTGGGTAACGAAGCAGCGGCTTCGGGGAACATGAGGATATTCTTGGGATCCCTCTGTGAGCTGCCAGGTCATTATACTAGGCTCACGAGAGGTTGAGGTCTGCGGTAGAAGAACCAAGAATATGCCTTGGTTGCTATGCGAGCGACCTAAAGACTGGGGTGGATAGCACTGAGTCGACGAATACATAAGGTGCCCGAGATAGCAAGTTCGTCGATCATCTACCATCTTAAGTCAAGCGTGTACGTACGGAAAGGCAGGGAACACCCAACAGACCATAATTGCTATCTAATTATGGGTGAGGTAGGCCGTAGGATGTGGGCTGGCCGGAGTGTAGTTCTCATGCAAGATTGTCTCTTGTGTTGCCTTTCACTAGTTGAGGGAGGGGTCTCGTGGGACCATAGCCACGTGTAGAAAAGCAGACCTTAGTATCTGCATCGGCAGATAAATCTAAAGCTCCCGACCGAGTCCTGTATTTCTTGTTTTGCCCTGTGACAGGACTCGGATGGCACGATGTGATACATGTGCATACAGTTATAGAAAAACGATTCACGATGAATGCATGGGAAAAAGGGCGCGGTTGACGGTTAGCGTAATCCCTAGTGGCCTAGGTGGTTTAACCCAAACCGAAATACGAAAGCGTGCAATAGGTAAGCGTAATCCCTAGTGGTGCTAGGTGGCGTAAGTCCTAGTAGTTCAAACGATGATTCATATGGAAGAGCCTAGCTAGAGCAAGGGTGACAGTCCAAACGACTTCAAGGATAAACGCTTACATGAGAAAGCCCGTACGGCCTACGGCAAAGGACTGATCTTATACATGGAAAGAAACATATGAGTGGGAAAACCTACATATGCTATATATTAGGTTGACATGGACCATTACATGACATTGGGCAAGGGACATTCATGGTTAACACGTGACGCGGGTTGGGATACTAGTACGAGAGGTGCAGAGCAAATATACGTGTTAGAACTAGGAAGAATATACATAATAGATACCGTGGGATGTTAGACGGGGCAGATACCTTGGGATAATGTACTCGATAGAAATCTGACGATGTGATACCTTGACTTATCATAACACCGTAGTTTATCATGATACCTTAGTTTACCTTGCCACAGTAGTTCAACCGGCTACCCTGGTTTAGTTTATCTATCTTGTAGTTGTCCTTATGTTTACTTTCAGTTTATGCATGTCATGTTACCTTTACCTGTTTTTATACTGGAAGTAGATAGGACTTACTCAGTCTTTTTGAATGACCCGTTTTGTTTCGCCTCTTTTCTTCCGTTTCCCCCCCTCCAGGTTACAGGGAGGAAACAATGTTGTTTAGCTCGGACTTCTTCTGTTGAAGGTCATCATGTATGGCTTGATGTATAGCTTGGTCTTCTCTTGGCTATGGCTGCCTCACCGCTTTACTTTGGGGAATAATTTATGAAAAGGTTTTTATGCTTCTTTATTATTGCAAGACAGGTTTTGATGTACTCTGATGTAAAAGGCTTTAGACCTTAATTATTAATGTTTATGAAAGTTTGATTTTACTTCCGCTATTTTATATGTTCTGTCTTGTGATATTTCTGTGCATGTTTACCAATAATGCCCCTCTAAAGCTAGTGCATTCCTTTGCGAGTGACCCTAGCGGAGGCGGGGTGTTACATTTGGTATCAGAGCAGAAGGTTACTAGACTGGGCAAAAGTTTTTAAAGACCTTCTGAAAATTATTTGAAAAACCGTTTACAAAGAAGCATTTTTCAAGAAAATTTTCTTTTAAAAAGAAAATGGCTATTCCCCAAAGGCCATTAGCATTATCCTTGTTTCCTTGATTGAATCTCTTTTCCTTTCTTTCCTCCATCTGTAGTCACAGTGGTTTTGACTGCGACTAGTCTTTCTAGCTGCGTAAGTGTTTCCCGTACGATGGAGGTGGTTCTCGAGAGACCGTTGCAGAGTTATGCATGAAAGGATAGTAAGAACAAGGATAAAGGATACGAGCTCAGGGATAAGCAACATGTTGGTATGGCTGAGTCCTAAAAGGAGGGAGAAAGATGAACAATGAAACCCATGACGAGAGAGTACCTTTGGCATGGTGAAACGGGACGGATAGTTAAGTATCATGGAACAGGGACAAGATCATTCGGAGGGCAATAGTATGCTCTCATTTCTAGGGTACCTCAGAAGGAGGGTAACGATCTTGTTAAACGTTTAGCTTTTCTTCTCTATCATCCTATCGGGACTTTGTTTTGATCACCGCATCATTTAAGTCCGCTTCGATAGTTGAGTCTCTGCACCTTAGTACTAGCGTAGTAGAGGATCCCGTTTTTGTCTCAAGTCCTACTGGAAGATCGGTCCATTTACTCATGGCTTGTTTGGATTTGAGAATGTCTATATCAAGTGTTGAGCTTGGAAATAATGCTTATGTTTATAAGTTGTGGATGGATTCTAGGGATGAAGTGGTTATCCAGTAAGGGGTGCCACTCTCGGTTTTAGAAGGAGGGTAGTTAGACTCTTGGCTTGCTTTGGTAATACCCTTGAAGTATCGCGTAACCTTTTGGGTTCTGTCATGATTAGTTACTTAGAATCCCTAGATGCCTTTGTTGGAAATTAGAAACCCGATCGAATGGTGTTCGCTAATAAGACGGATGGTTTACTTCGATTATGTATGGGTTATGGGAATTACCCTAGTAAGTGCGCACGGTAACTTGTTTACTTTCAAGAGAAAGTTTTTCTACGTGGAATACCTTATGGTACAAGGTCCAGGATTCACTAGTGAATTTTGAGGGCTCGCATGGAATAACGTGTACGCAGTCCTGTTTGCGCCAAGTATTCTAGAAGGAGAATAAGTGCAAGTGGAACGAGAGGCGACGAGGAAATGAGTTCCAACTCATATTATGGAAACAGGAAATAAGAAGCTGTGAAATCGTGAAGTAAAAGGGGCGGTCAAGGCACGATGGAACTAAGCTCAAGGTAATGCGACTCAGGAGACTGAAGACTAAATACGTGCATGATACCTCTTTTGGGAATATATCCTCGATCCCTATAGGCTATCTTTTATGGATATCCTCTCGGTCCTGTCTCTGTTACAAACCCCGTACGGAGTTTGTTTTGTTTATCTTCTCGACCCTGTTTCAGGGAATCTTAGGTAGAACCCTGTGGATGTAAACATGTATTTGAAACATGTTATGATTGATGTGGTTGCAAATGGTTGCAAGTGGTTGCCCGTGGATGCGCGAATACACGTTAGATACTAGAATGACGCGATCACGTTTCACGTTGCATATGCACGAGCATTTATACTTCTTTATGGATGAAATTGAACGTGTTGTCATGTGGATGTTGCATATGAATGAATGTTTGTGCACGCATATAGTACTTATATGACTAGGACTATTTGCATACATGTTGGATTCATGGCACTATACACATTTTTGCATTAGAAAGATTATTCAGGCCTGATCATTAGCATTAGCTAAGGAACATGTACACACACGTTTTGCATATATTCATACAGCATTAGAAATCATCTAAGGACAATGGTTGCTTGTGGATAATGTTTTGAGTAGATGGATGATGGATGGTAGGATATGTTCTTCCTAACTTAGAGATTTCGGGGACGAAATCCTAAAAGGTGGGGAGAATGTAACAACCCGTATTTCGATAACATGTTAAAACGAGAATCAAGGCAAAATTTAATTTTAAATTCTGAATCAAGTAAAACGGGCTATGCCATTGCATTCGTCTCGGAAAAATACGCGAAATAGAGTCCGAAATTTTGTAAATCGGAGTCCGTATGACCCGGTTAAGGCCCAAAGAAGTTTTCGGGAAATTTGAATTTCGAAACATGCAGAAATGGGGCCAGGCGGGAAAATTCCCGCCCAGACAAGTCGACTGGGCTATCGACAGGGCTGTCGACTTGCAAGTCGACAGGCATGTCGACAGGCAAGTCGACAGGGCTGTCGACTTGCCCTGTCGGCTGATTCTGGTCTGGTGCACCTATTTTCTATCTTGGCTAGGTTTTTGGGCCTGGTTTGAAATCTGACGGTTCAGGTTGGTCCTAGGGTTAATCTAAGGGCCTAAAACTATCCTAATCTCTATAAAAAGACTCTAAACCTACCCCTAAACCCTCATTATTCACTCATGTAACTAAACTATGGCCAAATTTCTACTCTCATGGCCTCCATCTCAAATCCCAAGAGCCTATGCATTCAAATCGGGTTCAAATCAAAAGGTGCAAGCTTGCTACACCAAATAGAGGCCAAATCAACATTTCTATGCGAGTTTCATGAAGGTTCTTCTTCAAAGGAGCCACCTTTCTTCGTCAAGATGATGCATGACCCCTTTTCTAAGCCTTGCCTAGGTAAGTTCTAGCTACTTTTGGATCAAAACGGTATTTTTAATGTTGACATGGGATAAAATGAGATAAAGCATAAGTATGCATGTATGTGAACCTAACTTTGTCCCTTTTCTATGATCTATGACCTTAGACTAAGATGTAGCAACTTAATCATGTCACTCATGTTATGTTTAGCCTAGTTTATCTTGCAAGTTTGGATCTTTGTCTATGGAAGATTTGCATGAACCTTTGGGAACCATTTGACTTGTGAAACATAGGCAAATACTTGACCTTGGGGCTTATGCATGCATATGAACACAAACCCCTTATGTTTCATGCATGTTTGTGGCAAAACCTCCTTATGATATTATGCAAGTTTGTGGCCAAATCCTATATGATAGTATGCATGCTTATGGTCAAACCCTATATGACTCTATCATGCATGTTTTAAGGCCAAACCCCCTTATGACGCCATGCATGTTTGGAGCCAATCCCTTTTGTGGCATCGTGCATGTTTTGGGATCTACATGTAGCCATAGTATACCTACTATGTTGACTCGCTTTGCTTGCGTTGGGAAAACACGATTTTGGGTAGTTAGATAAACATGAACATGTCGCGAAATCTTAACTTGAATATGACATGTGTTTATACTTGAAAATATGACTTGAAAGATAACATGGAAGTTGACATGTAAGTATGCATAAAAACATGAGCTTGGGAATTTACCTATTAAGTTAGGTCTACCCTTTGGGAATTTACCTATTAAGTTAGGTCTACCCAAATGCTTGAAAAACTTGTAACATGTTTTGGAAACATGATGAACTTAGATAATATAAGTGTGGCCAACTCGAGGTTGGGTTGAGTTTGCAACGTAAAACTACCCGGAACCGACCGGCCTAACTAGTAGTTGCAAACAATAGGACCCAATGTGAGAAGTTGGTCATGTCGCGCTTAAGACCCGAGGTTAGACTAGGTTGTGGTGTAAATCTACCCGGACCCGCCCGGCTTAACTAGTAACCACAACAAGGTCTAATGTGAGAGGTTAAGAGTGCATTAATTAAATTAATGCCACATGATAAGGTTAAGTAAATTTGACTAATGACACTTAACCGATATGACACGAATGGGTAGGTTAAGTGGGACCGGCTTGATTTCCTTAATGACACTTAACCATGCAAGATGATTAGGGGATGGGGTTAAGTAATTTACACTTAACTAATCCGACTGGGTAATTAGATGAGGTTAAGTAATTAAGACTTAACTAACCTAACCACGGTAACTAGATGGGGTTAAGATTAGGCTTAACTAATCTAAACATGGTAATCGGATGGGGTTAAGTTAGCCTAGACTTAATTAATCCAACTTGGTAATTTAATGGGGTTAAGTTAAACACTTAACTAATTTAACACGATGATTTGATGAGGTTAAGTGACCTATACTTAACCAATCTAACTCGTTAATTTGATGAGGTTAAGTTAACCTATACTTAACCAATCTAACGTGAAAACATGATAAGGCTAAGTCACGAATCGTTTGAATGCGCTTGACTGATATGACTCAGTAATTAGATAAGGTCAAGTTAATACATATACTGAACCAATCTAAAATGATAATTAGATAAGGTTAAGCCATGAATTGCTTGATATACTTAACCAACTTGACACATGGTATGTAGGGTTAAGTTTTGGACTTGGATACTTAGCCAATTTTGACGTGGTTTGTAGACGGGTTAAGTTGTGAACTTAAGTGACACTTAACCCATTAGATAAACCCTAATTCGGAGGATTAGGTAAATAACCATAGTTAACAAGGATTATGGAAATAAGGCTAAGTGGTAAACCTTTGTTAAAAGAAACTAAGTAATAATTCTTAGCCAAGGAAATTTGGACCACCTCTTAGATAAATGAGTAACCCGATACGGTAGGTCATCGTTTAAGTATACGTGTAGGAGCAGGCTATCTGATTTAGATAAAGGCTCCAACGAACTGGGTAACGAAGCAGCGGCTTCGGGGAACATGAGGATATTCTTGGGATCCCTCTGTGAGCTGCCAGGTCATTATACTAGGCTCACGAGAGGTTGAGGTCTGCGGTAGAAGAACCAAGAATATGCCTTGGTTGCTATGCGAGCGACCTAAAGACTGGGGTGGATAGCACTGAGTCGACGAATACATAAGGTGCCCGAGATAGCAAGTTCGCCGATCATCTACCATCTTAAGTCAAGCGTGTACGTACGGAAAGGCAGGGAACACCGAACAGACCATAATTGCTATCTAATTATGGGTGAGGTAGGCCGTAGGATGTGGGCTGGCCGGAGTGTAGTTCTCATGCAAGATTGTCTCTTGTGTTGCCTTTCACTAGTTGAGGGAGGGGTCTCGTGGGACCATAGCCACGTGTAGAAAAGCAGACCTTAGTATCTGCATCGGCAGATAAATCTAAAGCTCCCGACCGAGTCCTGTATTTCTTGTTTTGCCCTGTGACAGGACTCGGATGGCACGATGTGATACATGTGCATACAGTTATAGAAAAACGATTCACGATGAATGCGTGGGAAAAAGGGCGCGGTTGACGGTTAGCGTAATCCCTAGTGGCCTAGGTGGTTTAACCCAAACCGAAATACGAAAGCGTGCAATAGGTAAGCGTAATCCCTAGTGGTGCTAGGTGGCGTAAGTCCTAGTAGTTCAAACGATGATTCATATGGAAGAGCCTAGCTAGAGCAAGGGTGAGAGTCCAAACGACTTCAAGGATAAACGCTTACCTGAGAAAGCCCGTACGGCCTACGGCAAAGGACTGATCTTATACATGGAAAGAAACATATGAGTGGGAAAACCTACATATGCTATATATTAGGTTGACATGGACCATTACATGACATTGGGCAAGGGACATTCATGGTTAACACGTGACGCGGGTTGGGATACTAGTACGAGAGGTGCAGAGCAAATATACGTGTTAGAACTAGGAAGAATATACATAATAGATACCGTGGGATGTTAGACGGGGCAGATACCTTGGGATAATGTACTCGATAGAAATCTGACGATGTGATACCTTGACTTATCATAACACCGTAGTTTATCATGATACCTTAGTTTACCTTGCCATAGTAGTTCAACCGGCTACCCTGGTTTAGTTTATCTATCTTGTAGTTGTCCTTATGTTTACTTTCAGTTTATGCATGTCATGTTACCTTTACCTGTTTTTATACTGGAAGTAGATAGGACTTACTCAGTCTTTTTGAATGACCCGTTTTGTTTCGCCTCTTTTCTTCCGTTTCCCCCCCCTCCAGGTTACAGGGAGGAAACAATGTTGTTTAGCTCGGACTTCTTCTGTTGAAGGTCATCATGTATGGCTTGATGTATAGCTTGGTCTTCTCTTGGCTATGGCTGCCTCACCGCTTTACTTTGGGGAATAATTTATGAAAAGGTTTTTATGCTTCTTTATTATTGCAAGACAGGTTTTGATGTACTCTGATGTAAAAGGCTTTAGACCTTAATTATTAATGTTTATGAAAGTTTGATTTTACTTCCGCTATTTTATATGTTCTGTCTTGTGATATTTCTGTGCATGTTTACCAATAATGCCCCTCTAAAGCTAGTGCATTCCTTTGCGAGTGACCCTAGCGGAGGCGGGGTGTTACACGTTTTGTTATATATATATTATATATGGTAAATTAATTATTCATCTAAGGAAATAAAATTGTAATTATATTTATAAATCGTGTGTATATATATATTAGGGCATGGAAGATACCAATACTATTATCATAAATGTGATTCTTAAATAGAATTAAATCTTAAATAGATATGATTTGGAAATAATTATTTTCCAAGATCAACCAGTTGATAAACGATGTTTATTTGAATTGTGAAAGACCAGATTCGTTGTGATAATTGATTTGTTGATTTGATTTAATACTGTGACATAACCATGTTAACTTGTTTAGCCACATCTTGTTATATTGACTTATACAGACTACTGTTGGAATCTAGAATCTTAGATGTTAAATATTTTCTGTAGATATGTCTTGATAATCAATTAAGGATATAGAAACACACATGAAATATGTTGATCTTATTCCTTTAAGTATCACTTGAACCTAAAAGATATTAACGTTCATCGATTCAAAGAGACCGGAATTGATTTTCTAAACGGAATCCAAATACCACTTTGTTTCGACCTAGGCGTTGATAAAATTGAATTCAAATTGAAGACTATTGAAGACGGTGTTTATACAAGGGATATTCTATCAATCCTAGGTAGAAATTTCCTAAGATGGATTTACAGGGTAGTGCCTTCGGTTTGCCCAGAACCCAGGACAACTTGTATGGACGGATGTCTGACAGAATATACCTAATAGATTGTGTAAGTTGATCTCTTCTAAGCTATGTTTGGTGGCGGAGGAATTCGTTTCTCTTAGCTTTATACCCATAGTTTTCGGAAAATCAATTTGTGATTTTATGGGTGTTACGATGTGGCGTTCAAAGTGAACGAGGATGTGCTGTTCTAAATGGTAAGTTATGACCTCAAGCCTCAGAACCGGGAAATGACAAAAATCGAGCAAGCAGCATGTCTATGTGGGTCGCTCCCATTAGGGTGTATTGTCACCGTCTAGAGAATATTCGTTTTATTACTTCTTTCGCTTCTGTATCTACTGGAAACGGTTATGTTTCTAGCAACCATAAGGTGACAATATATTCGATACACTCAAGAGAAATGAGTGGTCGGTCATATGTGGCCGGGTGGCAAGACGTTCTTGTTGAACCCAATGTATTCCCCTCTAGAGATACACTATCGGCAGGTGGTTCCATACCTTGTCGTAGTCGGAATCCATTCTCCAATAAGCGCCCGCGGTTTTGTTTGTATACTATATATATGGAACTTGAGATGCAAACATTCCGCTAGATTTTAATTTATTTGTGGAAAACCCTAGACATTATTATAATATCAGAATAGTTATGATTTCAAAATGTTTTGGGTTATCGTAAGGTAAAACTATCTGTGTTTATATGTGGATCGGTCTTATGATTATCTATTATTTCAAAAGTAAGTTAAACAAGCTATTTAAAATCACTTACTCACACCAGCCCCATGACTGACCCAGAGTTTATTTTTCTACGTTTTCCATAAACTCTTGGGTGCCCAAATTTGTACCGGCAATCAAGTAGTTCAGGATTTTATAGATGATCTGGAAGGAGCTGGAGCAGGAGGTTTCAGCATTAGATATAAAGAGTTTATCTCCGTTCTGACGTATATATATGATGTATCTGATGTTGTATGTAAGTTCAGATACAGTTTTGTATTTTCCAAAGCTTATATCTATATTATATCTTAGTCCACTGCGATTGTGAGACTCAGCGTTATTCAGTTCATTCTTCTATCTCATTTCTTCTATTCTAATTTTAAATCTTTTCTATTTCTCATCCTCTAACTTCTTTCTAATATTGGTTAGTATTTTCATGCAATTTGGGTTGGACTTGTATTGTATTTGGTCGACTAAAAAGTACGAATTTGCGGGTCGTTACACTTGGTATCAGAGTGAGGTTGAGAATAACCTTGGCTCTGTGGCGTAACTCGATAGAGATAGGGTTAGTAATACCCTAGATTGAGTTTAAGCGTATGTATATGAGCACGTATTTGTTAATTGATATAAAAACTATTTTATATTGTGTTGATTAGTTTGTTGAGTAGTTTATGAATTCTGGTCGACTAGTGGAACGCCATGACATCGATAAGATAAACACTTGAACAAAATAATTTGACATTGTATTGTTTTAAAGCTGGGTAAATGGTATAATTTTGCCTAAGATTATTTTTTGATACAAAGGTATAATTTTTCTTAAATTATGATATGGTGGTGTTGATTTCTATTATAATCTGATAATCAGATTTTAACATAAAGATGTTTCTTTAAAACCAAATTGAGTTTGCATAAAAATGAAATGTATCAGAATAAGACAAACCAGGAATGGAATTCTAGGAAATTAGAAGAATTTTACATGAATAAAATTTGGGTTCCCACCAAATAAATTCAGAATTAAAAGATTATTTGAATATAAACTCATGTGAATTAAACTGATTTTTTTTATTTAATGAATTGGAACCTAACCGAAGATTAGTTAAATGATTTTCTGAGTGTTGATCTGATGTTGATTTCGGTCTTCAGAATTGATACTTAGAAGATTATTTTCTTATCGATTTACAATATATACTAATGAATGTTGAAGAAGAGAAATAGGTTAATAAGAATGGAAATGTTTTCAGACTGTAATAACAGATAACTCTGGCTATACAAATGAATATGTTTGGATTGATGGATGCTTATGGATGAAAATACATGACAATAAAAGATAAATACAGACATAAGATACAAGTTGGCACTTTAGTTAGATGTGATGAGCTTATTTTGAAAACCAGTTAGTTTTGTGAATTCTCTAATGATTGGAGAAAGTCTAGGTAGGGAATTTTTGGGAGTTATACGACAGAGCCGTACGAGAGAGACGCTATCGAATTTCTCAAAATTTAAGAATTTAATTACTAAGAGAATTTTGATAACTAAGAATTGATTTATTGAGAACTAAATAAATAAAAAAGGGTTAACCAATTGATTTAAAATCAATTTGAATAAATACGAATTTCATGAGCGATTTGTCAAGAATGAGGAGAAGAAACGAAGAAGTTTGGAGATGAGAAGTAACTATGGAATGAGCTAATGAAGCTACTTAAGGAGAAATGGAATGAAATCCTAAAGACTGTTTATGAGAGGCTGAAGATAGTGTGATGAGTCTATCTAGAATTTTATTTGATAGCTGACTGCCAATGTGTATTGAATGCTTTGGAATGTTTGATAATTAGTCGATGTATTTTGGATGCCTTGTTATTTGTGATTGCTAGAAAATGAACCATGTTTGTGTGTTAAGATAATTCTATGATTTTAAATTTTAACTGAAATGTTTCCGTTACCATTTAATTTCGGGACGAAATTCTTTTAAGGGGGTAGATTGTAATATCCCCGATTTTTTTGACCAACTTTGTAATCTAAATCTTAGCTTATGTTGATAATTTAATTTAGTTAAATAATATTTAATTTGAATATTATAGATAATTTTGAATAATCATTAGTTTATAATCCTATGTATATTTTAATTTGTGTTTTATATGTATACACAGGTAAATGTTATTTTAATATTTTCACTTGCATTTAAAACTTATTTATTTATGTTAAAATTTAATTGCTTAAGTAAAATGACATATAATATTTGAAATAATTTAAATAAAAATCTTAGATGTATACATGAATACGCATATTCTTATGACCCTTAGTGTATATGTATATATAATGTAATATACATATATAAATAGAGGCAATAACTTCTATTTTAAATTTAAGTAAATATTTTATTACTTGACACGTGTACGTATAAGATGGTGTGAGCAACTAATGGACAAGAACATGTCATATAATCCATGGAAACAATTCATCCATGGAAACAGAACACCCATTCAATCATGGTAAAGCACTCATAACATCCAGATTATATATATCTCATGTAAACCATCCTAATCGAATTCAACATCCCTCGAGCACAAGCCCCAGAGGCCTAAACCAATATCAGACAAGCACCCAAGGAACATCTTCGAGGTTGGGCAATCTACATGAGATGGTACAAAAAGAACAACTAATCATCCATGACTGACTTTGGCTATCATCGCCAATCCTACTTCGAAACCATCATTAATCGTATGACGACCAACCTTACCATATGTCAAGGGCTAATGACAACCCTGGTTCTAGCATAAACTCCATACACCTTTCAACGATACATATATATGTCCAACTTTGACAACTAGGCCTTTCAACGATACCCAAGGTACTCGACCTACAACCGGTCTTTTGGATGCCCCCATTGTACCTTTGCTTTGAGCCTGCTAGAACTTACGACAACGATAATCTCTCAGCCTTCTCATCTCTATTCATCCAACTTGACGACTTTTCATAGCTCAAGCAACCTTTACGAGTAATCCATTATCCACCAACTCACAACCTTTGAGTAGTCACCTCATTCATTGTTCTACACCGATCAACGAGCACCTTTTAACGCTTCGAACCTTCCTCCTTAAATTCATTTCGAAGTTACACCACCACTGCGCTACGGCACGTATTTGGGCACTTCTGCCCGAATTTTTTTAAAAAAGCACTTTTTTCTCAAATTTAGGTCGTAACCGAAAATATAAATTTTCAGAAATTTACCCTTTACGACCGACCCTTCACACTGCTCGACCGACCAGAGCGACCGAACCTTCACACTGGTAGAACCAACCAGAGCGACCGACCCTCCCAACTTGGAGCGACTGACCCGCCACTTTACCACTTGCAGGCTTCACGATCGACCCGATAGGAGCGACCGACCCCTTTACTCAACCATAGGCTCGCTCGACCGAACTCTTTTTTTTTTCTCTAGGCTCGCTCGTCCGCTTGCCTTACACCCAGCTCGCTCGACCGAACGACTCCCTGGCTTGCCCGAGCCTACTTTTTGTCTTGTTTCCAAAGAGATCACACCATGGAGCGAACGATCCCCTTACGTGCGACACAAAACCTGCACTTCATAATTTCTATTTCGATTTCCGCCAAAACTTCGCCAAATGATAGATTCGACAAAATCAACTCATCCAATACATCTAATACAATCACAAGCATGTTATGAAACCACTACCATTATGAAAATGACAATTATCATCAAATTATGCAAATTTCACCAAAAACCATAATAAACGAACATATGATCTAATTTGTGGATCTAACTTGCATAATCATATGAAATAGCATAGAAATTACCTATCTAAACTTGTTAAATCAGATCATACGGTGGTTTATATGAAAATAGACTTAATATGGCATAGATCTGTGGAAAAACACTTGAATTTGATGAGAAACATGCACAAACACTTATATACTTCATTGCATTCATGTGAGAGACGTAAATCACTCACCGATTTTCCCAAACAAGGAAAGATCTATGAAAAGGAATCCGGATAGAAAGCACCTCGCACCAAACACCTTGATCCGAAGAATCCTTGCTTCGGTAGTCGTAGATCTAGCCTTCAATGGTGTAGATCTATGATTTCCCTCCTTAGATTTGGATTTTTAATGGTGGAAATGTGTTGGAGGAAAAAGGAGCACAAGGCCGCCCAATGAGAAACTGAAAGACTAAACCATTTCTCATATCCCTCACCCCCTATTTATACCCTCCTATCAGCCCACTAACGGGCCTCTCCAATTCAGCCCATTATGGCTTACCAAAACTGGACAACCAACTGAAAAACCTTAAAACAACGATTTCTCCCAAACCGCTGAGCCAAATCTTTAATGTAACCACTCTACAGAAAGGCAATCATCAATTCCTTTCCAATGGCACATGTCTCATTCTCTGATTCGACACGAGTCAAAAGTTATGCCCTATATAAGACTGACAAGGGCAAAATGGCCATAAACTAAATTGTTAAAAATTATGGACATGTCTCACTTCCCATAAGCAGCATATCAAAAGATGAGAATGATCCAACCCTCAGGGAATAAAACAAAAACATTTTACGATCTTCCGATATGTAAAATGCGGGCTGTTACAGATTCTAAGAAGCGTTCCCGATTCCAGACATTTGACAACTACACTTCATTGAGCGATACGTTGGAAAGTATTTATTTGGATACTTGCAATACTATGCAATATAGGTAACCACCTCCGCGAGAATCCATGGAGAAAGAACGTGAGACTAGAAAATTTTGTTTATTTCATGAGATCTACGGCCATGCGATAAATGAATGTCGTCGTCTTAGAGATATCATTGAGAAGATGATCAGAGAAGGAAAGTCAGATGAGCACAAGGTTGCTCCGAGAGGCAGGGGCAAGGACTTCGACCCCCAAACAAGGTCATAGCTCCTAGAGCCACCTCCCAGCAAAAGGCGAAAGGTATTGTGATTAATACAGTTGTCAGAGG
Source organism: Allium sativum (assembly GCA_030737875.1). Taxonomy (NCBI): domain Eukaryota; kingdom Viridiplantae; phylum Streptophyta; class Magnoliopsida; order Asparagales; family Amaryllidaceae; genus Allium; species Allium sativum. Next base: position 284,017,018 of record CM060915.1, read on the forward strand.
ACCACACCCGACGAGAATTAGTGCAAGAACTATGGAGCAATATGTAAATGTTGCAAAATACTTAGAATTGGGCGAGTGTAATGCTATCAGAGAGAACGTGCCTGTGAAGTGGTGAAGGACAAAGACCGGTGACATCGTCTTCCGTGACACATATTTCGAGGGAGCAAAAACCCCTAGCATTGTTCCATTGGTGATTACAGCCATCATTGGCCCAGCCATAGTATGGAAAGTCCTTGTGGATTGCAAGAGTAATATAAATATCTTACTCATGAGAGCCCATGACCAGATGAGGCTTTAGGAAAGAGATTTAAAGCCATGTAAAGGCAAAATAGTGGCTTTAATGGATTAACAAATGAACCGGTTGGGATTATTGAATTATCGGTAGAGTTGGGCAAGGGAGCTGCAGGAGAGTACGGAACCTCCCATTCCTTGTGATGGACATAGATTTTATATACCATGCCTTTTTGGGATGATCGGCTTTAGCTGAATTTAGAGCATGCATAGCTCTTTGGTGCTTGCTCTTGAAGTTTCCGATGGAAGGTAGAGTCGGAGTTATACGAGGAGACCATGTAGTAGGACGAGCGTGCTACTTAGGGGAAAGGAAAGAAATCCGTGATAAAAAAACAAGGAGTCTGGAGACAATTCTTCTCATGCCAAGGAGGTGGCAACATAGCAAATAATGAAAACATTCCAACCAGGACCGTCCAGCCGCCATCTCGAGAACATTGATCCAAGGGAGGACGAAGAGTCGGGATGTAGAAGGGCGACTCCTAATGAAACAACAGTGGAGATTCCAATCTATAACGATGACTCGACCGAGGTCTTGAAGATCGGATCTCATCTAAACCCTCTCTGGACGAGAGAGTTGACTGAATTTCTCCATGCAAACCTTGACATGTTCGTGTGGACCCATGCTGACATGTGTGGGATATCTCCATCCAACATGAACCACTCGCTTAATATTAACCCGAAGTATGTCCCAATAATACAGAAAAGACGTATGCTCGGCCCGGAGAGATCAACGGCTTTGAAAGTAAAAGTTGAAAGACTAAAGAATAGTGTGTTCATTCGAGATGCGACCTATCGAGAGTGGATACCCAACCCAGTTCTTGTAAAGAAATCTAATGGGAAATGGCGAACATGCATTGACTTTGCGTACCTAAATAAAGCATGCCCAAAACGGCTTTCCATTTCCAAGGATCGATCAGCTTGTCGACTCTACAGCTGGACATGAACTTCTCTGTTTCATAGATGCTTATTCGGGATATAACCAGATCGCGATGCATGTTCCGAACCAGGAGCATACCAGTTCACAATGGATCTCGTTTTATATTGCTATGTGGTTATGCCATTTGGATTAAAGAACGCGGGAGCAACACATCAACGGTTGGTCAATCGCATGTTCCATGACCAGATCGAAAAAACGTTGGAAGTGTATGTAGATGACATGTTAATGAAATTGGAGCAATCAACCGATCATGCCTGGGACTTGGCAAAGATATTTAGTGTTCGTTGACGATATGGGATGAAGCTCAGCCCTCTAAAATGCTCTTGTGGCATCGCATCGGAGAAATTCTTAGGTTTTATCGTTAGCTCTCGAGGAATCAAAATCAACCCTAAACAGATAGCGTCTATTAGAGGCATCCAAGAACCTATAAGGATCAAAGATGTTCAGAATCTGGATGGAAAGATGGCAGCATTGGGCAGACTTCGACAAGCCTCACACCGCGGAAATGGCCAAAACAGGAAGGATGTAGCTAGGTTATGGTTTATCATCTCCTATTTAGATAAAAAAGTGTACCAAGGGATGGAGCTTAGGTATTATTTATGTGATGACTTCTACTTTTTATGGTTGTTGATGTTGTAGGCGCTCGATTTAAGGTTGGTAATGACCGAGAGTGATATATCCAGGTGTGATCCAGGTAGGGAGATCCCGGCCTTGTTTTGGTAGAGAACTTGTAGGTTATTCTTGGGACATTCCTCTTGAGATATACCCATCGGTTAGGACGTTCTTTAGCCTGGTCGTTTGTAGGAAATTCATTCTCCACTACGAGTTTGAACGATTTTAGTTGTAAACCTATATGTCGACATAATATATAGTATCTATGCCAATTAGGATTGATACATGTGTTTGTGAAAGTGATTTCCACATTTAGACACTAATGATAATATCAAATGATTTTCGCATATTAAGCATGTTTGACTACCATAAGGAAAAATATCTCTCAAGTCTGCGTTTTCATGGTGTGTGTGTGTGTCATATGGTAGCTTCGTTTTTAAAAAACATTGCGATTTTTTGCACTAGTATTCATAAAAGAAAAACTCGTTCCATATCATACGGTGTAGTCTTATGAATTACTCTACTTTTTAAAGATATAACTGTTTTAGTTTCTCATGTCAGTCCCATGGCTGACCTGAAAATTATTGTCTTCCACCTAAACTCTGGGTGTTGATGTTTTCCACATAGGAAACCAGCTAGTTTAGGTTTTACAGATTTAGTCTTGGAGTCATTTTGGAGCAGGTTTTGGATTAAAGCTGGAGCTATGTCCAGATCATTTTATTTTCTTCTGCCGAGCTTAATTATTTTCCGCTGTGTATGTCTATTTTCCGTTGTATTCTGATATATGTTGTACTCTGATGTAAAAGTTATTATTATGATAATGAAAAATTCTTTTGTTCAGTTCCAATGTGTAGGTACCTCTAATCAGACCCGGCCCAAGACAAAGGCAAGCAAGACTAATGTCTAGGGCATCACGGACGCGAGGGGCAACATAAAAAAAAATTCCTGCACTATTTACAAATAGCGGAAACGGAAACCTCGTGAGCAACCACCAGAAGCTCTTGCTTGCCACCAGAAACTCCAGCGTGCCACGTGGAATGAAAGCCACGACTCCTTTTGGATCTCACGCTCAAACAAATTGCAGCCTCAATTCTGCCTTAATTTTTACTTTACAGCGACTGCTTTCTTTGGGTTGATGGTGTTGATCTTTGTTGCAGCATTTCCCCAATTGCTTTCGCTGACTTTAAAAGTAGGTTTTTTTTTTAATATTTAATTTAAGTATGGTTGTTGTCATTAATTTTATGCTTACTGTTATAATTCAATAATACGTTTGCTACAATCATGAAAATAGGTGCCTTGTTGATATAATTCGGGCTGGTTTCATCCATTATAGTTGCTTGCTGTTACAGTGTTATAGATCTAAATATAATCGTTGTAATACTTTTATAAATTGAGTTGATTCGTTCCTTTTTCTAAATGAATAATTTTGCTGAAAATGAACAACACCATTTTCATTCTTTTTGTCAATGAATTACATTGATTAGATTGTTTGTTTGTTTGAACGAACTTAATCATGTTTGGTTGCTGTAATTAAGTTTGGAAGAATTAATATGGATGAAACGCTAATATTTTTTAGTAAATAATAATTGTTCTCTGTTTCAATTTGAGACAGGATTTAAAAATAAAACTTCAAGCTTCGAAGATAAGAAGAGAAAACAACACAAAGATTATGCTATTATGCTGACGTTTTTGTTTTCAATATGTACAACCAATAATTTGTGTTTAATGTTCAACATATGAAGTAGTTTTTGTTTTATTTTCTACATTTGAAAATTTTATTTTGTTTCTGCATTCAAAATGAGAGCTGATTTACAGCACAAGGAGTAACTTGGGTTTAAGTATGTATGGCTCAGCGGAAAGACAAATTAATTTACATACATTGGCTTAATAATGACATCCAATATCTTGAACGTTTTAGGGTCTAAGGAGAAGTAATACACTTCATGTATTATAGTCATATATATCAGCTAATAGCAAATTAGCACATAAGAGTTGAACGTCATAAATAATAAGAATGAAATGGAATGCTCACGCTCTCTGACCTCATCAAGGCTTCTCTGTGAATTAATTGCATAAGATGCCTCTTCTGGATTTACACAGATGATCTAAACTGATAGACATCATAAAGACGACACAAGAAGTAACAATATGTAACAGCATAAAGACTAAAAGCAACTCTGTACAATATAGACATAGGAGCCAATCTATTCGTAACAATATGTTACAATACCTACTCTTCTCTGTAAAAACCAACCCATCTCTCACAACATCCACAGTCATCACCCTATCCTTCACTGTCCATTCTTGCATACGAACAATATTTCATAAAAATGCCTAAATACGCCTATCCTTATTGCTATGCACCACCACAGCAAACCCTCATAACTCCTCCACCTTACTACACCCCACCACCAACTGCATGGTTCTCACTACCACATAAAGAACAGACCCCGCCAAAGCCTACACGTATTCCACCTCCATCTCATACATTCCCTCCATCCTCACCACATAAAGAAAAGATCCCACCAAAGCCTAGACGTGTTTTGCCACCACCACCGCACGCTGCTCAACCACCACCTCCTCGCCTCATAACATGATTTAAGAGAAGGAACCAGAAATTAAAAGGAAGCAGAAATTGCTGAACTGGATAAAAATTGTGACAAAATAAAAGGAAGCAGAAATTCATGCAAGAAACAAGAAAATAGAAATAATATTTGTCCTTGTTGGGTTACCATAAAGGGACCAAATCCAAGTACAAGAGTCTGCAAATACTTTAAGAGAACTGCCATGGGAACAAGAATTTCTTTCAAAAGATATATCCACCATGTTGTCCTCTAATCCAAATTTGAGACAGGTTAAAATATGGAACGCCAAAGGAAATAAAATAATACACTGCATTCCTATCATCCATATAGATCTTCGCAGAGGTAATTTTCAACAATAAAACACAGCAAGGTCTGGAATCAACTTACCAAATCCAGTACACTTTAATGTTGTGATAGCCTCGTTCAGTGATTCAAGATCGTTTTCTTCGCCAAATTCGGAAGTACGTAATCGGAAAGGAAAACGAAAGAGATTAGGGTTTTGGAGAGTTGGGGATAATATTAAAAAAAGTGCGGGAAAAAAAAAAGGAAAAATAGTGGTATCCGTCCATTTAGTCCCACATCGCAGATACTAGAATTGTCAAGAGGACGCACTAGTACAAATCAACCGGCAAGCTTGGGGTTCAAGGCATGATCCTTCAGGCAGCAAACGGGATATGATGAGTGGTAACAGCTCGCAAATATTATGCGAGAGGGGTGTCCGCCTATGCCTGTTACGACAATGGGCCACCCTAATTCTTTACCGATCTGATCCCAAAATTAATTCATCCATTTCAAATGTTTCACCTTTTGGGCAAATTAAGCTCCATTTTCTTTGGTTCACCTTTTTTACTTTAACCTGCTGTCTTTAGTAAGACTGGTTAATCATTTTCATTTGTATGACAAAACATTTTTTTTTTTAAAATGTCGGAGTAGTGTAATCTATGAGATTGGAGAAATTCAAGTGGGGTAATCTGGTAAATTAATATGTAGTCCTTTCTAAAATCGTGTCCCTAGTATATTTTTTGACATGATTTTTTTTTTGTCATAGCAACATGGTTGTGCAAAACTAAATGAAAAAATAGTTTTTCGGTTCTGCATGATCGAACTAAGCAGTTGTATAAAGCAAACGTTTGGGGTGCATTTGATTTATTATTTTTAGTTTTAGCTTTTCACTCATATAAACATAGAAACGTCGCATATATATTCCAATAACATTTTTGTCGTTTTTTTTTTTTTTTTTTTTTTCTGTTTTCTTTATAACATCTTCACCGTCCCTCCACTTTTCTCATTTTTTAAATTTAATGTCAAACTCCAAACAGAAAACATAAATTATACGAAACTTCACCTTAGCGTTAAAACTAGCTAACTTAATTTACCCTTTAGTATTAGTGGGTGATCAGTCTGAAAGTAAAGATGTAAGTAAGATCTTTTCCGATTGTTTTTGATCAAAGTAAAGATGTAAGTAAGATGCAAGTTGTATATGTTCTAATAATATTATTAAATTGATTGTTGTTGTATAAAAGATACAGTAATTTTTTGGAGATAATGGGTAAGAAGCGTTTGCGCTGGTTGAATCAAAATAATGTAAATGGAGTTTAATTTTTGAATTTGAAAATTTGGGTTCTGGTCTAAATAGTTTTATATACCAATATATGTATATGTCGTTGTGGCTTTCATAATCATTCTAGTCTTTTTTCCACTATCACTGTTTTTTTGGTTCAAAATATACTTGATTGATTTGTATTATGTTTGAAACATTTTGTGTAACGGTTACTAAATGATAGTATCTATTTTTTTTATTGGTTATATGCAACTAATATAAAATATGTTCGTTAGTTTATAATACTGAAGTAGAAGGTGGATGAAAAGGGAATGTTAGGATTTTTTAAGATATTAAATTTGATGTGGTCAAAAAAGGAAATGATATTAATATTTCAGATAGTAACAACAAAGAATTAAATCACGACAACGAAATAAAAGTTGATTAAACCAAATATTTTACAATAAAAGAAGTAATTATGTATATTTTTTTAATAAATAATATATAGAAAAGAAGATAATATTATCAGATTCTCACTTTCTATGTAGGTTTTTCTGGTTTGAATTTTGAATTTCACCAACAAAAATGCTACTATGACAAAAAAAGTTCCATTTTCTACCAATGAAATATGCATCTGAATCAGAAAATCGTAACAGACACAATGACGCAATCCTCATTGCCAAATTCCTACAATTTTTCAACTTATTCGTTAATTAATTAATTTTCTATTTAATTATTGTTTATTAAAATTTGGATTGTTACAGTGATGATGTCATTTTAAGTAGCATTCCTTTCCAGTGAGTTGAGAGATCAACGGGATTGGTTGAGAGTGTTTTTCCATTGTAGAGCAAGTCCATTGAATTCTTTTTCGATCTTATTTTACAAGATTGTACCCTTCGCTCTCAGTTGCATTTCTCTTCTCATTTTTAGGAAGGAGTCAACTTTATCACATTGTCTTTTATAAGCTAAAATCAGAGTTGGCCACATTAGGAAAGGGTTGATGCTCCATTCATCGGAGTCATAAGTGCTCATTAGCTTCCTTTTGTATTCTATAATGAACAGTGCCTTCAATCTTTACACCTATTGTTCATAGTCTTGAGTGTCTTTCATGTCTTGATATCGAAAAGTTGATTGAATAATATTTGATTCAAATGACTCTTATTCAGACCCAACCGCATCCTTGGGAAGATTAGTTGGAATTGGATGTAAGATGGTGTATACATTATGGGATAAGTCATTTAAACCTTACTTTTGCAAACAGAAGTAGTTCAACAAAGTCGGACATTCGGGCCCACCTTTAAAGTCAAAAAATGTTAATGAATTTATTCGTTAATGGTTCGAACAAGCAATGCAAAGCCAAATTGTTAAGATCTTATGTTAGCTCAAAGTATATGCTTTATACTTATATAAAGCCAAATCTCTAATTCGAGTGTAAGTAGTCAGGCTCAAAGTTTGAGTCGAAGCCCCTCTTGGAGAGAGATGAAGCAATCTTTCGAAGCGACACATTTGGAGCGAAACGATTTCGAGATTTATAAATGCGATAAACTTTGCCAATAATAGTAGAATGACACCACCTCTTTGAAACCATGAAAGAGATAAGCTTTCGATTTGACTTCAACTATCTTTGTCTTAGAGAGACAAAATCACTTTTCTGAATTAATTAGAAGTGACACCATCCTTTTGGCGAACACGAGGCGAGGCGGCTTTCACATCAATTTGAAGGCCCCACCTCTTCTTAGAAGGTGATACAATTTGCTGCTTAATGGTTTTGTTGTTGAAATGCGTTCAATTGCTTGCTGTAAATTAACAGGTAATTTTGATTTTGTGCATTTTCATGTTGTTGTTATCATACGTCCCTATGCTATGAAAGCTTATCACACTAAATTGGCTTGAATTTTTTCTTTTTCTTTTTTGTTCGCTCCCCTCTACTCTTATGTCGTACTTCATGTTGGAAATGAATGAGTAAGAGGAATTTTGGAAGAAGAGGGGAAAGCAATCTAAGTCCCACATTATGAAATATGAGCAACTACTTCTCTATAGGCTTATATAAATAAAGGAGAAGAGGACTTTTGAATGGTGTGGCTAAGCCAAGACACAATATTATATGGGCCTAGTACTTGGGGGCTTTTGGAGTCCATGACATAATATTATATTGATGTCAACTTAGGCTTAGTGCATTGGGACTCTTTGAGTCCATTGCACAATATTATGTTGATGTCAACTTGGCTTAGTGCTTTGGGACTCTTGGGGTCCATGACACAATATTATAGTAGTGTTAAAGATTGGGCTTTGTGCCTTGCGACTCTTGGGGTCTCATGGTAAAATAGGCCCACTACTAGAAAAGAGTGTGTGTGTGTATATATATATATATATATATATATATAGCATTATGTCATAGCATTATTTAAAAGTGCTATAATAAAATAATTAAAGAAAATAAAATAACATTGATTTTGTGCTATATAAAGGAATTAAAAAAATAACCATTACATTTAGTTATCTATGTATTAGTTCCGCTATATCAACCCACCAGTGTAAAACGCAGGATTAAAAAAGTGAAGAGGGGGAAAATAAACATATAGGCCGCCAAAATAAAAAATTCCCACTTCCTCCATTTTGACCAAATGGCTCCCTAAATCGATGAAATACCTAAATACACAAATTCCCAAATCTAGACCGTCTTCAATCCACCGCAACATCCTATAAATCGACCTACTTTGATTCACTCCACCACTGGTCGATTCAATCTCCAATTCTCTCCAGAGTCATCCAAAATGGGGGATTCATACGAAGAGGTGTGTAAATTTCTTAATCTAACATTTAATCCTTCAAGCCGTTGATTAAGGTTACGTTTTCTTTCGCATGCTTGAAGAATCGGCATTTTCACGAAGGCAAGTAGTTCTTAGGATATTTGTTTATGCGAAATTACATGTTTATACATGTTATTCATACTGTTAGATGGAACACTCCTCCTTCATTTGCCTTTTGCAAACCGGTTCAAAGTCCAGTTCGTCGCCTATAATTGGTCTTTGCTTCATTGGCATGAACGGTACTTTTTATAACCAAATCTTCTTTTATACTAACCGTCGTAATTATTCTGTATATTAATCCTTTAGTACGTCGATTTACTCTTATCTGTGCTCGGTTCCTATTTCGCATGGTTCCAATTTGAACCTTTAGTTAGTTGTTGAGCTTCACTTCACTTCAGATGGTTTTTCTATAAACAAATTTCTTAAATATTTGATTTTGTACATTAAGTTTTGATTTTTCCTCATTTGAGATGGTTTTACTGTATCCATATTTCTAGATCCCATCAATAATTTATTCCATTTTGTATGTTTGATTTTTATTTTTCTTCCAAATCCATTTTATCAAATTTTTCCCCTATTGCTGGGTTATTCGGTTTCGATTAGCCACGATCGTGAAATTAGGTATATAAATATTTATTTTAGTGTAATGTTCCAATTTTCAGCATAAACATGCTGTGAAAGGGACTTGAGCAAACTTCATTGCTCAAGTGTAGATTAGGTATACTGATTAATTCATCTGTTATTGTGACTTCTTTATTATTTGCACTAATGTGATATTTCACTTTTTCTTCTGTTATATAAAATATAACCAATATGTTCATACAAATAAGAGTGCTTGTGTTCACAATCCATTTTATTGTTTCCCATTTCGTTTAAGCATGTCACAGTCACACAATCAAAATTTTGAAAAAATAAATAAATGTTTGAAGGTCAATGTTGAATTGCCATGTTAGAAAAATTATGTATATGAACTTGGGATCTTCAACCTATTTCTTTTGTTAGATATCTTTCTTTTAGTATTTTATTACCTGTCAAAGGCTCTACTATTGATTTTTCATTTGTGATCAACGATTGGCCTTATCAATAAAGATGATCTTTATAGTGATGTCATATTAAGTAGAGGAGGATGTGTTGGCACTACTGGAAATTATACCTCACATTGGCTTATGGTATGTGTACCTCAATTCATCGACACCTTTTGTTTTAAGTTTGGATTAAATTTGAACTAAAATGACTAGCTCAGTATTGTGATATTACTTACCAGAATGGAGTTTTCTAACATGTATTTTTGTATATTATAGTGTTTGATAGGTGAATTGACATGATAATTAGTCTGAAGGTTGGAAAATTCAAAGAACTATTTATCTCTTCAAATGTATGTTCATAACCATATAACTACATTCTTTATTGATATTGGAGGAAATCCTATCGACCTTTGCAAAATAATCATTATGCACTCATTAACCAAAGTGTATATATTGCTCACTGACATTTATGTTATAGAGTACTATGTTGTTATGTTTAAACTCACGTTTGGTAACTTATATGTGAAAATTTACTACCCAAATTGGATTAAAAAAAAGAATTTTTGAGTATTACACTATGTTTAATATATGAAGTAGCATGTTATATGATAGATGATATACAAAATCATAAATATAAATGATTAGCCAATTAACCGTAATCTATAAAGATGATGATATTTTCATTGTTTAATGTAAGAACTATTCCTAGCAAATACTAAATGTAGTATACTTGAGCATAGAATATTGACATAGGCTGATTGAGTATTTAAGATGGCCATAATGTCATTTTAAGATGTACTTAAAGTAGTCTATGCTATCATGTTTCCATAAGTCTATTTCAAACAAGAACATGTTTCATAGTTTATGTCTTCAATGAATAAACTATGTTTAATTAAGTGCAAACTACAATTTGTATGCCCCCGTTGAGTTGTTTCAGATATTCTCTACCTACAAAGGTGGACTGATTGTTTCTTGCAGCCATATTACAGGTGCATTTACAATTTGACAACTTTGTGTACAAGAATTCATTCAAGTGGGAAAAAGCAAGGGATTGACTACATAAAACTTATTAATAATGATACGAACAATGATATACCATAGATATTTTTATGTATTATAAACAAATACGGAGAATGAGTTTCATCCTCATTACTGTTGGGTTTACTAAAATGAAAATTTACTATATATTATATGACACTAAGTTAATATAGTCACACCACATTTCTCATACGGATATTAATTAATGCTGCAAACCTTAAAATGGAAAAGATCAATTTTTGTAAGGAAAAATATACACCCTTTATGTTAAAAAACTTTTAGTAACACAAATGTAGTTACTTACAGGTGTCAGTAGGATTTGTTTTGTCTCTCTAATCAATTGGATTGACAAAACATTGAATTACGATAAACCAAATATCCTTCAATTGTCAAATCTTTAGAAAAACAAGTTTAGGTACATTCTGCTCTGCTATGTAAAATCAGAAGATATCCAGTAAATTCAAATTTCAGTTATACAATAGTTTGATTTTCAGATATTGAAGTATGCAGTAGCTAATGAGTAATTTGTTCATTTCTCAATTAATTAATTTCCCTTACAAGTTTTCAATCCAAACATTTTAAAAGGTGCAACAACATTATGATTTAAGTACATTCTGATTTGAATTGTCTATTGTTCTGTGTCTTAAATTTTAATTTTTTTATTGAACATTAGCGTGTGATAGTTTGAAATTAAGATATCTCTTTTCAAGCATGCAACAAGAACAACTCCAGAAAATGCGAAATATTCAACTTCATGTTCTACGGTTAGCCGGTCAGGTTGGGAAAATGGGTACGTGATATATATCTGCTAATGATTCTTTGAGAATAATTTGGTCTCCACTTTCTGTCATATTTGTATAGTGTAGTTAGCTTAAACCGGTGTTTGGAAGGTACGTAATTTTGTTTACCATTTAACCTTTCAGTCTAGCTATCAGGCCTATTACTATGAAAAAGATGTACATTAAATTCTTTCACCACTTATGAAACCGTATTCAACTATGCATATGCAATTATATTCATCCTAGCAATATTGACTAAAGTTTAAGCATGACATTAAATTTAAGCTCTCATGGATGGACACTGATGTCTTTTGCAGGTTGTAGTTGCTATATTAGCAATACATTACTCGAATGCACGGAAAAGAGCTCCCAGATAGGCTTCAACTGCTTTTTACACCGCTACATCCTAACTATTTATGTTATAATCTAGCAGTTTTTTATGTTCACATAAAGAAATAAAACAAATCAATGGGGCACGTTTTCTATTTAGACTTTGTTACTACAGGTCGATGGTTCCATTCACCATTCTTTTGACACATTTCATGTATTATAATTTTAGATATTCAATTCTAATAGATATCCATCTGCCAAATACTATGTCAACTAGCTACTATCATCGAACACACTTACCATATAATCATTTTTTATATTGTCCTATAAATGGATATACCAAATGCAAATAATAATGTTATAAACAAAGATTTTTTTTTTCTATCTTGGTCTATTGCTTAGTGGTTACATGATTTTACATCATGTATTTTCATTATTTTAAGATAAGTTGTGGCCAATGTTCGTACTGGACTCTCTGAAGAAAGCAAACTTCAATATGACAGGACTTTTGACGGCATGTCGCATCATAGAAATTTCATATTTTTTAAGGCCTATCATGTTATGTAAACTTCCTCATTTGGAACAAAATACTATAAATGCACAGAACTCTGAAATGATGAATCATAAAGCTTACAAGTACCAATGGTAGACCAAAGTGGATGTGTGATGCATGCGTGCATTCAATTATGTCCAAAATTATGTTTACAATAATAATAGTAGACTATAATTACACGATTTGATAATAATATACTGTAATCAACTTGTAATTTTGTCAGTAGCAATTCAAATAAATATTAACAAAGGTAAAGTTTTATTTGTTTTATCCTATTTAAATGGTATTATTTGATTAATCTATATTACACTTGTGCCTTTTCAGAAGAAAAGGTAGTCAAATTCATTAGTTAAGTTTGATTTAGCTTACAAAAAAGTAGGTGGATTAACTTGCCAAAAGTAAAACGTCGATCAACTATTAGGGGCAATCTTGAAATTCATTAGTCTGAACATATTCAGCTATCAACAAAGGCAAATCTTCCTAACCATAACACATAAAAGCCTCATCATTTAACTCGTTTTATTACATAGGAATTGATAAAAAAAACTTAATACACATTGTAGAAGAGATCTTATACTTATTGTGATACTTGATTACCAAACGCTTTTACTGACTGTGTACAATTGATCAATGCCCATGTATTAGTTTTGGATATTTTAGAAGATACGTGGCATATAAAATTTGCTTAGTATTTTAAGAGCCTTTATATGCTTAACTATTTTATTTTAGAAGTGAAGCTGAAGCATAAAGAGCGGCTGCATGAAGCTTATAACTCAGTTGTGCACATGAAGGGTGCCAGATGAAACCACCAAGATTAGGGATGGACTTCAAGCCAGCGTGAAACTGAGGAAAAGTAGGCCGACGAAATTCAGGTAAGGTGGAACTATGAGGCACCATAGAAGAGTGAACTAGGATTTACTGAGTACATTTAAATGTTGACTTTGTTGAAGCATAAGTAAAATTGATTATTTACATGAAATGTTCATTTATTGTTGCATCATTACTTGGATTCTTCTTATTTTATTTTATTTTATTTTAAACTGAAACAAACTTTGTTGCCAAATCAACAAGTACAAAAAGCATCTTTAAACACTCACTCTTTTCCTCTTCCCAGGTTCCATTTTAAAAAGAAACAGTTCTACAGTTTTCATGACTATTGTACTCTTTTGCGAATTTTGAACTCTTATCTCCCTCTTTGTTATCTCTTTTGGCATAATTCTCCCATTCTTGCTATAAATTTATTATTATGAAACTATGCCTTTGTATAGTTTGTTTCTTAGACTCTGCTCTTCCAGCTTCGCTAAATAAGTATGTCAATGAAAAAAATTAAATTAGAAATGAATCTGATGAATCAATAAAAGCTACAGCGGAGAATTGTATTTGATATGTTTTTTATTCTGAGATTCATTACAAAAAAGTCTCGATACACAGTACTGATATTTATACAATTATTTGAAAAATAATGGGCTTGCCCTATAATACTTTCGGTTCGGATTCAATATGCAACCCGCTTTATTGATATATCGCATACTATTTTCTGGTTCATTCTCCAACCGTTAAGATCGCTCTTATGTGTAGTTTTGCTTTGCTTTTGCCAAAAAGAGATTTATATTCATATCATTGTGCAGTTCCTTAGGCTTAATAACCTAAAGCATACTTTATGACATTGTGCTCGTTAAGCTATTTATTGGCAGTGTACCTTGTACAATTCTGTAAAATTCATAAGTCAAACCTGAAATAGATAGATAAAATAGAATCATCTCCAAAAAAATTGAACATATGCAAGCTATAAATGTAAAAGATTTCTTGCATTGACAGAGCAACCGATTTTACATATTTATTGTACATAGGTGGCAACTCCAAGGCAATTATTAGGTCATTTGACTAACCCCACAAATTTTAGCATGAACGTGATAAAGTTTTTGGTATGAACTTTGGAATTCATTTTAATATTGTTTGCAATATTTATTATCTGTATTTTGGTTTCCAAATTTTACATATTCTATGTCTGTTTGTAGGTCTGAGATGAAGATGATAGGTTTCTAAGCATGGGCGTTGCAAAGGCCATTGATGACATCTTGAAGAGTACCTTCAAAACATCGCACTTTAGGGTGCGTTCACAATGAAAATTTGGCACGCTCATTTTTTTTTTCGCGTTTGACGTGTCCGACGCGTCGGACGCATGCACCTTTTGCCCCTTCCAGATTCAACGATTCTCGAACGTTGGAAAATTAACCGTTGGCGTCCGACGCGTCGGATGCCAACGGTTAATTTTCCAACGTACCCTTTCAGGCCCTATTAAACCGAGCCCCCCCCATTTTCTCTCATCTAAACCGGATTACACTCCTCCTAACCTCCGATTTTCGATTTTTTGGAGCAATTTCAAGCGGCAAAAACGGTAATTTTTAATATCGTTGTCTTTGTTTTTCAATTTTCTACCACATATTTTTTTTTTCGGATTTTTCTGGAATTTTTTTTTTGGTTACGCAGATGGCTTCCTCTTCCACCACTGCTACCTCGCAGCCATTTGCGAATTAGACAGACGACCGGGAGTCCGCTTTCATAGATATTTGCGTTGAGTTCATAGCCGCTCGCGATACAAGCGTAAGTGGGTTCTACGCAACAGTCGCAGCAACAATGAACGACCGTTTTGGACTGGAGTTCACAGAAAACCAGATTAAAAATAAATGGGACAACATGAAGCGCACTTTTCGCGAATAGGACACTCTGCTACGAACACCTGGCGGTGTATGGAATGCAGATTTCGATTATCTGGACGGTCCTGATGAATTTTGGAGTACCGGCGGTGGCAGACCATTCAGAAAATTCAGGAAGCACTCGCCGGTGAAGTTCCGAGACCAAGACATTATGTTCGAGGGTTGTTTCCGCAAAGATACTTATGCGTATCCGATTCCTCAGGTTGCGCCTCCTACTGCACCACCACCTCCACCAGCGCCTGCAGCAGCTGGTTCTTTCTCCCCCGGGGACGCGAGTTTCTATACTGGTTGGATGGCTTCGGGCAATCCACCATCTGGTCAGCCCTCTAGGCGCAGACAGGCAGAGCGTGCCATCTCGTGGGTGACCGACCATACGAGACAGCTTGTTGCTCGTTGTTTGGAGCTTGTTCGGAGATCGGGGACGCGTGTGGATCTTTGGGAGATTCTAACGGTTTTTCGCAACAATGAACGGAATGTTGATATTGCTCAGGAGCTTAGCGATGAGGGCTTATGTGCCTTCATTTCATCGGAGTTGAACTTATTACCTCATCGTCGTTTATTGTAGATTTTCATGTATTTGTTTTAATTCCAGTACCGTTGTGTTCTTTATGTTTTATGAAAAACGTGGTCGTGTTATGAAATATGTTGTCGTTATAGTTTGATGCAATTAGAATTTAATTAAATCAAAACCATTAATTTAACAATAAATACCACGCTCAAATACCACGCTCAAATACCCCGTTCGTCGCTAAAAACACAATTCCCCTTCGCTACAGTACCACACTCAAATGACACGCTCAAATGCCACGCTCACGTTCGTTAAGAACGCACCCTTAATGTTTTCAGCTACCATGACTAAAAAGGTACACATAAAAGTTTACTTCAACTTGTGACATTAATGGACATCGTAAGTTTTTCTCGCTCTAGTACTCTGATTTAATGAAGATATTGTCTCATTGGCTGTTGTGTCAGGTTAGTAAACTTCAAAGAGCCTATCCACAGAATCCCACCCATAAATAGACTTTGGTATGTGTGCAAACTTCATACTCTGATTGTGTTGCAATAGTTGATTTCCATTTTACATCTTTAAGGTTGAAGCTTCAGCAAAATACTCTACTAGCGATACATACGAGCAAAAATTTATATTTGTTCTAGCAAAATATAAGGTTATCGTCTGTCAGGATTTCAGTTTGCATCATATATTGTCTTATATGTATGGGATACTGCAACTTATTTGGCAACAAGCAATATCCATGAAATAAGTATCACAACCAAGAAAAACAATATAGTTCGGTTAATACTGATCAGTTTTAAATATACTTGTTTCATATTCACATGTTGATCGATTTCAAGTAGTGCTATAATCTTCAAATCTCAGCGGTGATTTTCTGATTCTTTAGTTGCCCTTTTTCTCCCCTATGATTGCTACCTTGTTTATATCTCGACTGAAAAGAAGGAGGTACATGATTTTCACTTACACATGTGAATAAACGCGACTTCTTGCCATGTTGTTCCGTGAGTTGGGTTTTAAAGGCATTTTGATCAGTGGTCACAAGTCTCAGGTGATGCATGATATTTGTGTTCTTTAAAAGCTATATCACAATAATAAGAATTTTTTTGATCTGAAGTTTTCCCTTTGGCTAAATTCCCTTCAGACATAAGTTGGACTCGATCATCACTTGGGTGCACCAGGTTAAGTATTTATCGTGGATTATGATGGAATTCTTATGCACTGGATCGTTGCTTGGGTGCAACAAAATATTTAAAGGCATTCAGCAATAGACATCATCATAAAGAAGGCAATTTCTGGTAACTTACCTCTTTTGTATTATGTTATCAGCTCTATGATAATAGAGAAATTTCCTGGAAGCTAGGCATACAAGGAAAAATATACAGCCTTTGCTTAGAATAATATATGACAGTTCCTTTATTGGAATAATGTAAACTATGCTTTTCATATATTGTTATTTTAGTACTTAATAGATAATGTCTATGGACAATTAAGTCTAAATGATACTTTTGTTTGCAGATAAGAGTTGATGGCCTAAAGAAAAAGAATTCACCCTTGACAGCCTTCTCAAGCATACATGAGTTGTTCCATAAGGCACTGTATGTTTAATATATATTTTTAATTTTGTTTCCAATAAATTAGTTTGAGCAGCTAGTCAGTCCATTTTGCATTATTCCATACCTGTTATTCTTGTTTGTATACTTAGTTTTGTTCATGTTCTAAAGCATATAGATGAGATTAGCTATTGTTCCTGTTAATTGTCTTTAGTTCTGTCATTTTCAATTTCTTCTATATTCTTGTTATCGTTCTTTTTTACATCTTCACATTTCTGTTGTTCCATTGTCGAAGTTTGTAAAAGTTCCTTGTCTGTTTGGCTGATTAAAACTATTGCTAATAGAATTGAGATGAAATCACACACGGTTTCATTTTTGCATTCTAAATGTGTTTTTGGAATTTTTCTTTGTTATAAGACTGTAACTTGTGCTTGTGAATTGCAGGTTCCAGAAGTTGGACGAGCTTACAAGCTGAAGACTAAGTGATTTTTCATGTAACTTTTTTTGAAATGATGTTTGAACAACATGTATGTTGATTTATTTCTATATGTATTAGTAGATTTATTAACTATGACTTTGTAATTGTAATTGAAATCAAATATGCTTTTGGTATTAGTTTATTTGTTATTGACGGTTTTGCTTGTGAATTTACTGCATATTTGTTTGAACTGTGCACAAATTAAATAAGAGATTTGCTATATAAAGATCATTGCTGAAATATGTGCTATATATTAAAAATATTAATAGCGGAAAATCTCATTTATTGAAATAATAGGTGAAATGCTGTGTAAAAAATCAAATAGTATGGAAAACCTTTTCAGATCATTGAATATGTGCTACGAAAACTTTGAAAACGCTATACATACTACAAATATTCATAGCGGAAAACCCCTCTTGTGGAATCAAAATGTGAAATGCTGTTGTCAAAGTCTAGTGGTCCAGTGGTTTACGAACACCATGAGTTGCTGCATGTAGTTTGCAGTGGCACAGGTTCGATCCCCAGCGGCCACAATACCGAGACATAGTGCGCGACCACTATAAAACCGGCTGAACCAAAGGGCATGGTAGACATAGTCTTCGTGTCCCCAAAGTTTAATAAAAAGGAAAAGAAATAAAAATGGCGTCTCTCTTTCCTCCTTTTCGACCCAACTTTTCTTCCCGTTTAACCTCCAATCAGATCCGAAGCCACCTAGCTCCGCTGTCTCTAACACGACCATCTCTACCTCCTCCTCCACCTGAACCCCCTCCGATACCAAATCCAACGACAAATCCCTCTCCACCTAACCCTAATTTGGCCACGCAACCCCCCGGTAAGAAATGGTCCTCTTTGTTTGAATCGAAACCCTTGAATGCTGGATCCTTCTCTCCACAGCCGATTGAACTTATTTTTTAAGGCAACGCTCTGCAGCCTACAGAAGATATTTTCAAAGCTGCTGAGGAGCAATGGTCTGGTTATCTAGTCGGTCATTTTTTGGACAAACCATTACCGTTCTCTACCGTCATCACTCATTTGTCGAAGCTTTGGAACCCTTCAGGAGGCATAAAGGTACGTTCTACTGGCAAAGTCTTCTTTTTCTTCTTAGAAAAGCTTGACGACAGAGAAAGGATTCTGAAAGCAGATCCGGTATTGATTCAAAACAAGTTATTTATTGTAAGACCTTGGGTTTCTAGATTAGGAGATCTGACTAAAACCATCACTTCGGTTCCTGTTTGGATCAATTTAACGAACTTGCCACTTTATGGTTGGTCCAAAAGAGGTATTAGTTGGTTGGCATCGAGAGTGGGGAGATTCCTCTGCATGGATCTCTCAACTGAAAGGCTTGACCGCCTCGTATACGCTAAATGTATGGTGGAAGTGACATCACATAATGATCTTCCTGATCAATTTCCTGTTTTACTGCCTGATGATACTGAACATATTGTGTATGTTACGTACTTATGGAGACCTGATATTTGTGTGTTGTGTGAGACTTTCGGGCACTCGACTGACATTTGTGACAAGCACAAGAAAGAATCTGCTAAGAAAGATAAAGAGACAGTGAAGAGCAAAGAGAATAATCCGAATGCAGGAGGAAAAGAGAAGCCTAAGGTTTATGTCAATGTTGTTCAAGTTTCGCAAAAGAGAAATGTATCAGAATGGAGAGAGGTCACTAGTAAGGCCAGGGCTGGTTTTGCTGCTGGTTTGGATAAAGGGAAAATTGCGCAAATTGATGCTAGCACTAGTAAATCAATGTTCTCTGTGCTTTCAGATATCCAGGAAAATGAAACTATAGTTGAAGAAGATGATATAAGTGAGGAAGGGGAGATTCCTCAAGTGAGCGATCTTCTTGCTCGCGCTTTACCTGATGGCACTGTTAACCCTCTATCTAAGTTGCTCGAAGCGTGTTCAGGGAGAATTCCATCCGGGGCTGTCGGTATGCATGATACTGGGCTGATAGAAAGCTCAATCAATGGGGATAAAAGGCAGGTAGCTTTGACTGCTAACAGAGAGATGTTGGTTACTCCTTCCTGCTTAGATGATGTTAGCAGTAATTTAGTTGATAGTGCTTTTGCTGGAAGTCATGTTTCTCAAGTTTATGAACTTAATGTGCCAGATTTTACCCTTACTATAGATATCAGTGACAAAGTTGAGAATGAGGCTAATCTTGTTAGTGCTGATAATGTGATTGCCTACTATAATGATGAAGCGCAGCTAGATCCTTTCCTGTAGTGCAACTTTGACTGTTGTGAAGGGGACGTAAAAGAAGACCAAATGTAGTTAATTCCTACTGAACGTTCAAACTTTAGACAACACGAAAAGAAATTTAGGCAAAGCATTGATCTTCTAAGGAAAGAGATAGAAAGTGGGAAGCTTGACCATGGTGCATGCAGTAAAAAACTGAAGCTTCTCGACATAATGACAAAGAATTGCAATGCCATAAATGGCATTGAAGCAGGAAAGTTGGATGTTAACCAAACTGTAGTGAGTACTAAACCTTCTCTTCCTGCTCTTAAACCAGGTTTCCTTAACTTAAAGAAAAGCTCTACTACTAATCGTGCTGAATGCTCCAAGGAGGTCAGTCGTTCTGCGACTTCCTCTCATGATTCTTCATCCAAGGCTAAAGAAAAAGGTAAAATAAGTCATATCCTTATGCCCTCATCCCCCCTCCACCAGGCTTCAAAGCTCCACCGTCGGATAGTTTTAACATCTCACCAAATGCAGTCTCTTCTTCTAGTCGTACATTGGGTTGTTCTCCGATCACGAGAAGCAAGAAAATCGAGCTGCTTAAAGGGATTGATGACGACAAGAGCTGATGATGAGTGTGCTGTCCTACTCCTTGCGCAAGTCATATTTTATGCAATTCTACATGTAATGCTTCACCATGTAATGTTAGTTTGACAAGATGTAAGACTATATGTAAGCTGTACTACTTCCATATGTGGAAGTTCCTGTAGCTGATATGTGGAATGCATATCACCTGAACTTCTAATATGTACTTTTTATTTTGTAATAAATAAAAGAGTGTTACGGATCACTATAAAAACCGGTCAGCCTTGCCAAAAAAAAAAGGTGAAATGCTATATAAAATGTAAATCATGTGGAAAAATTTTCATATCACTGGGTATGAGCTATGAAAAAGTGATAATGCTACAAAAAAAACGAGTATTTAACGTAGTAAGGTCTAAATGTTATATATCAATGGGGAATTCAATAATAGCGGATTTTTTAAAAAAAAAAATTGGAAAACAATTTCATAGCGATGAATATGCGCTATGAAATTATCGATAACGCTATAAAAAAATAAGTTGAGATTTTAGTACGAAAATATAATTGCAACGTCTAAACGCTATGTAAAACATTTCATACTGGTGAACGTGCGCTATAAAATGTATAATACTATAGCGTTTAGATTTGAGTTATAAGATGTAATAGGGCTATTATTACATGTCGTTATATAGCGTCGTCAACAATGCTATGGTAGCCTATTATAGCGTTTTTCATGTGCTATTAAAAGGTAAATCTGTTGTAGTGGCCGATGCTTGCAGCTTGGGTCTGTTGCATTGAAACGAGTTACTTGATCACTTTTGATTTGTCATGTCCATTCAACTGAATGGATTCAACCGTTTCTATTTTAAATGCAAACGCACATTCATGCACCGCTTGGTTAAAGGGTCGCAACTTTTCCAAAGGTCATTAATGTTCAAATAGGCATTTCCCCCAGCCTATAAATACATGGCCCAAAACGAGATAGAATGCACATTAGTTATTCTTCTCAATTTGCTACTTCTTCTTCAAAGTAATCCTCTGTTCAAGTTTCTATAATCTACTTCAGTTCGTCGGAGCTTCGTTTGCTGACACTGCACTACGGGGTTAGTCCGTTTTATCCTGGGGAACAAATTTCTATCACATCAATTAGTGCATACGATGGCAATATTGTTTCAAGGAAACAAAATCATTTCTGGACTTGGACATTATTGAAATATTCTTTTTCTAGTCTGTTGGAGACAGTTCTGTACCGCTCCAATCTAGTGCACAATCGGTCTCATTTACTGTCATTGCTATAATCACAGTTTAACTTGACAATTATAACATTATTGAGTAACATTGATAGTTGTTACTGTCTATTTGCGATACAATCGTGTATTGGCAAAAAGATCTAACTTTATAATACAATCGTATATTGACAAAAAGATATAACTTTGTAATACAATCATGTATTGACAAAACTTCTAACATTCTTGAAACAATATTGATTATTGCAGATGACAATAAGCTATGTCGCAAAATGGCAACAATGATTTTACACCGACACAGATGGTAGCCAATGCTCTGATTGCGCCAGTGGTTCCAACAATGACTCTGTCTCATGGAGAAAGGCCAGAGAAGTTCAACGTCATTAATTTTAAGCGTTGATAACATAAAAATGTTGCTTTATCTAACAACATTAGGACTTGCCAAATTTCTGACCAAATATGTTCCTAAAAGATCAAAATCAAATTTGGCTAAAATCTCAAAAAGGGCATTTCTGATATGAATTTATATGTAGTAATATCAGAATGCAGCCTGGAAAGGAATTAACTTTAAATGATGTTCTCTATATTCCAGAAATTTGTAAGAACCTGATTTCAAGATCATTGCTCAGCAAACATCGATTCAAATTAGTCCTTGAAGCTGAGAATGAAGTGTATGTCGAAAGAGGATATGTGTGTGAGGTTCGTTTAAGAATAAATGTAATCACTACTGTACCACACACTGATATGGATAAAAGTGAATCTTTTGTTTATATTGTTGACTCTTCCAACATGTGGCATTCTAGATTAGGGGATATAAACTTTGATACAATGCACAAATTGATTAATCTAGACACCAATTATAAATGTCAAATTTGTGCAGAAGAAAAATTAACAAGAAACTCGTTTCATCATGTTGAACGAGAAACAGAACCGCAAGATATAATACATACAGATGTATGTGATTTGATGTGTTTAAACAATACAAAGCGGAAGTTGAGAATTAACTCAACAAGAAAATCAATGCTTTAAGAAGTGATAGAGGAGGAGAATATGTATTCCCTTTTGAAGAATTTTGCGCTGAACATAGTGTTTTATACCAAATTACAGCACCATATTCACCTCAGTCCAAAGGTATAGCCGTACGAAAATTAAAACTCTTAAAGAAATGATGAATGCTTTATTCTGGCTTGCCAGATAACTTTTGGGGAGAAACTATTCTTTTGGGAAATCATATTTTAAATAAAATACCCCGAAAGAAAACATAAAAATCTCCTCATGAACTTTGGAAAAACAGACCACCATCCTACAAATACTTAAAAGTGTGAAGGTGTCTTGCCAAGGTAGAGGTACCAAAACCAAAGAATGTCAAAAATAGTTGAATGTGTATTCATTAGATATGCACAAAACAGTGCCGCATATCGATTTTTGGTGCACAAATCTGAAATTGATGATATTCATGAAAATACCATCATTGAGTCGATAAACACTAGATTTTTCAAACATATATTCCCCTTGAAACAGGTTACTAAAAATCATACACCTAAGAGACCAAGGGAAGATGAAGTTCCTAATTCTCTTGAGGATGTTGAACAAAATAATACTCAGCAACGTAGTGCTGAGCAGCAAGTGGAAGAACCAAGAAAAAGTAAAAGGTTAAGGACCTTAAAAACATTTGGATCAAACTTCTATACCTTTATGTTAGAAGAGGAACCATTGACATACAAACAAGCTATGTCTTCCAGCGATGCCCCTTATTGAAAAGAGGCGATTAACAATAAGGTTGAATCCATTATGTCCAATCATACATGAGAATTGGTTGATTTACCTTAAGGATTTAAGACCTTAGGTAATAAATGGATATTTAAAAAGAAATTGAAACCTAATGGTTCAATAGACAAGTACAAAGCTCGAAGTCCAAGGATCTAGATAAAAGGAAGACCTAGACGATTTTGATACATATTCACTAGTAACATGGATAAGATAGCTTATGGCATTCATACATGACTTAAAAATACATCAAATAGATGTTAATACTGCATTCTTGAATGGTGAACTAGAGGGAGAAAACTATATGAACCTGAAGGATTTTTGAGCTCATAAAATGAGAATAAAGTTCGCAAACTGGCAAAATATCTTTATGGCCTTAAACAAGCTCCAAAATAGTGGCATTAGAAGTTTGATAAAGCTATGTTATCAAATGGATTCACAATAAATGAATCAAATAAATGTGTGTATATAAAACACACACATATTAGATATGTCATTGTTGGTCTCTATGTTGATGACCTATTGATCCTAGGCAATAACAAGGCCATAATAAGATTTACAAAGGATAAGTTATCCTCTAGACTCAATTTGAAAGACCTAAGACTGGCTGATGTGACATTAGGTGTAAAAATTCTGAGAACACCCTAGGGATATGCATCACCAAAATACTTGAAAAATTCAAGCGATACAATGTAACTATTGCAAAATCACCAGTAGGTAGGAACCAAAATTGGGTAAAGAACACTGGTGATGATATCTACTAGTTAGAATACTCTCATATACTAGGAAGTATCATGTATGTATTAGGTCTGATATCGCATATGCTGTAGGCAAACCAAGTAGATTTACCAGCAATTCTGGTAAATACCATTGTAAAATGATAATAGGAGTTCTTTGATATCTAAAGTATACGCAGAGCTATGGTCTATACTATACAAACTATTCTTCAATAGTGGAAGATACAGTGATGGAAATTGGATCATTGGATCACATGATACAAAGTCTACAAGTGGATATGTGTTCACATTAGGAAATGGAGCAATTTCATGGAAATCATCCAAACAGACTTGTATTGCTAGTTCTACGATAAAATCTGAGTTTATTGCACTAGATAAAATTGTGTAAGAAGCATAATAGATTTGAAGCTTCTTGGAAGACATTCCTAATTGGAGCAAACCTATGCCTCCAGTATGTATACATTGTGATAGTCAGTCAACTATTAGAAGAGCTAATAGTACAATATACAATGGTAAACTAGGCATATTCGTCGTAGACATAAAACCATAAGACAAATTCTCTATAACGGGGGTATCACAATAAATTACTTTCAATTTAAAGATAACTTAGCGGATCCACTTACAAAAGTCTTGCCAAGAGAGAAAGTTCAAATCTTATCGATGGGAATGGGGCTAAGGCCTATAGAATAAAGGTTTTTCTAAAATGGAAACCCCACCTAGTTGACCGGAGATCCCAAGATCTAGGTTCAAAGGGACAATGAAGAGAAACTTGATGAAACTGTTACACACTAACCATTCCTATGATAAGTCGGTGCATTACGTGTTAAAAAGGATAAGTATTAATACTTTTAATGATATCTATATTTTAGGAATTAGAGAATAACCTTTACAGAATCACCTACGTAAGTGCGAAGGCGTCGCTTCAAGGAGAATTATAAGGCCAAATTCTCTAAGCACATATGAGACCAGGCAGGTATTCAAGGCAAAAATGAACACATACAAAGAACAAAGGATTATAAGAAACATTTATCGTGTGTTATCTACTTTGGAATTACACAAAAGGCTTACAGTTCAAGGTTATTCTATGTCTACTAATTCGCCTGTAATTACGCAAATAGATAATCACTAGGAAAGTTCAAGGCCCATGTGCTAATTTAACCGATGCGATTAATGATTCATGAAACTAAGAATGACTGCTCATTTATGTGGGGGGTTGTTGGAAATGAATGAGCAAGAGGAATTTTGGAAGAAGAGGGGAAAGAAATCTAAGTCCCACATTATGAAATATTAGTACCTACTTCTCTATGGCTTATATAAATAAAGGGGAAGAGGGCTTGTGAATGGTGTGGCTAAGCCAAGACACAATATTATATTGATGTCAAATTGGGACTAGTATGGGACTTTTGGAGTCCATGACACAATATTATATTAATATCAACTTGGGCTTAGTGCTTTGGGACTTTTGGAGTCCATGACACAATATTATATTGATGTCAACTTGGGCTTAATGCTTTGGGACTCTTTGGGTCCACACAATATTATAGTAGTGTCAAAGATTGGGCTTTGTGCCTTGAGACTCTTGGGGTCTCATGGTTAAATAAGCCACTGCTTGCAGCTTGGGTCTTGCATTAAAACGAGTTCCTTGATCACTTTTGATCTGTCATGTCCATTCAGTTAAATGGATACAACCGTTTCAATTTTAAATGAGAATGTACATTCATACACCGCTTGGTTAAAGGGTCGCAACCTTTCCAATGGTCATTAATGTTCGAATAGGCATTTCTTCCAACCTATAAATACATGGCCCAAAACGAGATAGATTACACATTATCTATTCTTCTCATTTTGCTACTTCTTCTTCAAAGTAATCCTCTATTCAAGTTTCTATAATCTACTTCAGTTCGCCAGAGCTCCGTTTGTTGGCACTACACTACCAGGTTGGTCCGTTTTATCCTGGGAAACAAATTGCTATCACGTCAATCAATGCACACGACGGCAATATTGTTTCAAGGAAACAGAATCATTTTTGGACTTGGACATTACTGAAATATTCTTCTTCTAGTATGGTGGAGATGGATCCGTACCATTCCAATCTAGTGCACAATCGGTCTCGCTTATTGTCATTGCTATGATCACCATTTGACTTGACAGTTGTGTCATTATTAAGTAACATTGATAATTGTTATTATCAATTTGCAATACAATCGTGTATTGACGAAAAGATCTAATTTCGTAATACAATCGTGTATTGACAAAAAATATAACTTTGTAATACAATCATGTATTGACAAAACTTCTAACACTTCAGCCTTTTGCCATTTTATCGTCATTTGTCTTGCATGCGTACCTTAGCACTTGGTGTTGTAGAATTTCAGATAGATTGATCACTCTAAGGCACGAATGGATCGCTATCTTTCAAGAATGTTTTCCCCTTCTTTATCACAGCAGATTGACAGAAAATAGACTTTCAGGATACAATGGAGATTACCTGTGCAAGTTGTGATTACTTGCACTGATTAGAAAAGACACTCAGAAATTTATCAAATTATGCTCATTATTTTATAACTTTGAAATTGGAATTAAAAGTGAAGTTAATGTACTTGCAGAATGTGTATTTATAGAGAAAGTAGGCGTATGTTAGAGGTGTCTTTTGATCCGAATGAATGGCTATTTTTCTAATGGAAAAAAATTGTAAAAACCTTTCAACATTTGGAAGTCCGATCATGCAAAATGCCATATGCAATTGTACACATCTTATTGGATCTATATGCAAATTTTTCCTTAGTGCTGAATAGCAGCATTGCTACTTAGTTTCGTCCATTGCCTGATGCACGGAACCGAGCACGTGGCTTGATAGGTTGATGCGTTTTTAGTTTGATTGTTTTATAACGTGTAGTGGTTATATGAAACTTTCTTTATAGTGGGTAGTGCTATATCTATTTACTACCTTTGTACATGTCTGATGCTTGTAAATGACCAATGCACTTTATTTTCTTTGATTTTGGTACGTTTTCTCATGTCAATGTCACATTGCTTGTTTTGTTTGTTCATGCATTGTTTCTTCATCTACTACTACTTCCTTGTTCATGCATTACTCTTCTTCCTCTTCTTCTCTTTTTTTATTTAGAACATGTAATTTATATACAAGATCTAAATAGTATATAACATATCATATGGTAAATGGGTTTGATCCCATAAAGTGGAATCAAATCTATAACCTTTTCCACCATGTCAAAATGTCATGCGGTGACACGCGACCACTCTTGCCATTTTAATTTGTTGACTATTTTTAATTCATTTCGGTTAGATTTCACTGATTTGTAGACTGGTAATTTTTTTATTTTATTAATTAATATGCTAATACGTGGTCAAACTAAGTCTCGAACTCTGAGCTCTTACCAAATAAGAGCACATGTTTCCATTGTGCCATGTTATATTGGCATGAAGACTGTAATTGTTATTCTTTGGAAATTGAAGAAACGAAACAAGTTCTATTTCATCCTTTATAATTTGGTAAATATTTTAATTTATTGAATGAATGTTTAGTGAAAGTATATTTTCGTATGTTATTTAGGTCAAAACCTTATCAATTGCATGTGTGAAATTATAAGAGATTAATATATATGATTATTCCTAAAGGAAAGATAAATATAAAATAAGGTTAAAAAATTATTTTTTTAATGTCTATTTCTCCGTGTTTTAATGATTTTTGCAAGCTAAAATTTTCTAGTATTTATACAAAAATACAAGTAAATTTAATGTAAATAATTTATCAAAGAAAAATTAGTCAAACTAACCGTTTTCCAAATTGTTAAACTGATCTAGTTCCAGATATAATTTCATATATGTGTTCATTGTTTATTATCATTATATGCAAAAGTGTCTTCAAAATAATAACATTTTGTATAAACAGACGTTTTTCCCAAACTAATTTAATTTCTCGATCAGTCGAGAAATCATAAACGATTTAGGAAATCAGCTGGCATGAATGCTTACGTTTATCTGATCGAACAATCTTATTATATTTTATTAGTTTTGTTTTACTAAGTAGAGTTTATAACCACTTAGTAAATAATTGATGTTTGCCAAGTGGTATATGGCGCTTTTGCTTCATTTAGTTATTTACTAGAGTAAATGACACTTTCAATTAGGTGTTAAATTTGAGTACATCTTCAGTTCCGTGGTTTGTCCATGAGAAGATTGTCGCTCTTATTGACATGCATTTCCTAATTTTGTCCAAGTGATGGTATACCTCATCTAAGATTTTAAATCTCGGGTATCGATGGTGTTTCGTCTCGGTGATTTTAGAGGCTTGATCTCATATCGGGGGAGATCTCATATAAGATGAGTCTAACTCTTGGGTTTATCTTGGACTTCCATCTCGGCTCTGAAAGTGCATATCGGAATCTTGGGATATATGGCATGTTAAAAACATATATTCTTGCACTATAATTTCCATGGATGTTATTATAAAAATAACAATTTAGACTTGAATGACAAAATCACTTCATTGTTCTTAATTTCTGAAAAAACTTTCATATTCATAAATCATAATATGTTTAAAATTAAAAAAATAACACAATGCAAATAGATTAATGCTTACAACTAATGATCCATAAACATGAATTACTGTTAGATAAAGAACATAAAAAATCCAAAATACTAAACAATGCAACATAAATAGAACATAAAATACATAATTTCTTAAATAACATACCAGTTAAAAAAATGGTGAACATGAGAATCATAAGCATTTTATAACTTAAATGAATATATGATATGGTTTTTTAACATGAAAAATATAAAATAGAAGGAGATTATCGTGGTTAGATTTGAATTTTTTTAATTATTATTCTGGTTTAGGCACAAGTTTAAACTTTAACTAAAATAGCCAAGATCTCGACCGATATTTTAATATCTTGCCTCAATCGATATATTGTTCAATATTGCAATATCTCAGATGATGTATTCAAAATGAAATTTACAGTGATATGTGCAGCTTGGTTTTGGAGGAGCCCAAAATGAGACCTCGGAGGAGATCCTAGGCGATATTTTCGAAATTTTAAACAGTGACCTCATCTACTAGTTAGGTGTACCTGTTAGCTTCGTCTCTAGTTTCTCATTATGCACGACCTTCAAGTCCGTCTCTAGCTAGGCTTAACTTTTGTGTTCGTCTCTAGATATCCAGATGTTCACGAGGAAATCATACCTCTTATTGGCATGCATTCAGTTATTTTGTCCATGTTAGGGTACTTACCTTATCTGACTTTCTTCTAGTTAGGTGAATCGTAGAGTTCGTCTTTAGGTAGACATATCATTGTGTTGGTCTCTAATTTGGCAACATCTTTGTGATTATTTAGTTAATTATTTGAAATTTGATTTGAGTTTGCACCAAATTTCATTTTGTTCCAATTAAGGCAATACTCATGTTTCTTGTTTTGGTGCATTTTAAAATTTAAATGAAATAGGTTGTTTGTTAATACTACATTTTTGGATTATTCCCATATATGATATCAACTTGATATTTGAAGTTTGCTTCAGGTTGAGAATATTAGTATAAGAGTAACCATAGTAGTACTTGGACATGCACTAGTTAGATATTTGCACTAGTTACTCAAACGTTATGTATGTTCGTCGTGTTGTGTTTATTCTTCCTTATTGATTTGGACCGGTACAAAGCCTACCCGTTTATTATTTCTAATAATACCCGGGTCATACCAAGTTGTTTCAGGTATTCTTTATTTATCTTAGAGTTTCCCTATTCAGAAATCTATCTCTAATGATCATATCTATGGATGTTTCATTTAGTTTATGTCATGTAAAGATGTATATATGTGTCGGGATAGTTCCTTTATCTTTGTATATATTTTTGATTTGGAGATATGGCATCTCATCTCGTGTATGCATATGTTGTTTATTTGTACATAAATCTAAACTTAAACTGCATAGTACTTAATAGTATCTCCAAATTATAATAGCTACACCACGACTTGCTAGATGATACTCCACTGCACCTTAATAGGAATGTGGAATATGAATCTTAAGGCCAGATTAATACTAAGGGGGGTAAATAGTGTTTAATTAATTATATAAATCTTTTTGAAATTAAACATAAATAGATGCAGTTCACAGACATAGAAACAATTATAGATTCAGACATGGAAAATCCTGTAACATCTCTTAAGTTACTTGTACCATTATTTCATTTGATTTTGATTTGACTTGCATAAGAATTTTTAGTCTTGACTCGAGTATTTTTTTTCATTATGTTTGGGTCAGCCTGAATTGTTTCAATTTACTCAAAGACATTGTTCTGAAGATGAAATGGATATTCGCAGTTCATATCTACTAGTATTATTCAGCTGCATTACGTGGTATGTATGCTCATGGGTTAGCCCTGATTTTGTAAAATGTATACTGTAAACAACTATGATTTATTTATGTGATTATTATATTTTGTCCTTCCATTATGAGATTTTGTGTTATGTTTCTTTCTCATCCCTTTATTTCTTATATTTTAAATCTTAATTAACAATTTGTCTATATTGAATGGCCTGGGTCAGATATGTGTGGTAATTTGTTGTCGATTTGAATTATTTACATAGAGGGTTATTGCTGATAAGGTGGAGAAAACAATGTTTGGAAATATACGTAATATCCAAAAAAAACTACGGATGGTTATAGAAATTTGTACATTGATCTTTGATTAACAAGTACAAACTTGTGACATGAAATCCTAAATTGGGCTAGTTAATAAACAAGGAGGGAGAAAGTTCAGAGGAATTATCCAGTGGCTAGAGGTTGGAGAGTTCCTATAAAAGGTAATCTATGTCTCTTGCATGTTAGAATGTGAGGGGTTTCCATAAACCCAGTAGATATCTAGATTTAACAAATTAATTCACAAATTTAACATCAATTGCATTGATATTCTTAAATGTCTTGTTAAGGGCACCCAGGCTTGCTCTTCCTAATACCATAGGAAAAACAACAAATCCAATCAATTTTATGTAATTTCACACTATAATAAACCACCATGCAAATCATCATGCACGACGAGCAACCACCAACCAACTTTGCTTTCCATGGTCATCAACTACCTTGACCGTTGCAATACAAATGGTGTTGGTTGGTCGTTGTTCACCATGTAAAAATAAAAAATAATATATTTGATAGTCCTTTGAAAAGCTTGATGCTGAGAAAGGTGTTAGTTAAAATTTTATGACATTTTTTAATAATGATATTGGGAAGAAAAAAACGGGGTGCTCTTACAACACTTGTTCTTAAAAATAAATTGAAATGGAATGAAGTGATTGCTTTTGAGTTAAAATCAACATGCATATATCAAAGAGAGAGGTGTAGGTGATGACATCCTGTTTTATGCATGAAATTGTTCATGGGTTGGACAGATAAGACAATATTAACATGTGTATTTAAATTGATCTTAGGAAGGTGTATGATTCGATTAACAAGCAATTCACCATTCATACATTTAAAGCTGTTATTTTCCTGCAAAGTTCAAGAAGGTGATGGTTGCTTCTCGATTAGTTTTCAAGGGCTTATTGTAAGGACAAAAATGGGTTTAGGCAAAGTGCCCTTTATTTACTAAATTACCCTCTTTGACTATGGAGTTTCTGCTTTATTAATGGAATAGGAAGTGAGATTTTTTTTCCTACCTTCAATTTAGTAATGAGATCACGCACTTAATTTATGTTGATGGAAATTTGATACTCATTTAAGCCAACAAGTCTTTGGCAAAGTTTGAAGGATGTTTTTCCGTTATGGGAAAGGTCACGTGTTCGGAGTTAAATTGTGATAAATCTAAAGTGTTTTGTGTTAAGGAATTATCAATATAGATGAAATTTCTTTCTTCCTTAATATGGAACAACGTGAATTAACAGTAAGGTATCGTGGTATTCCACTATCTAGTATTAATATGGAGAATGTGAAATTTATTTATCATTGACAAAATTAAAAACAAAATAAATGGATGGGAAACAAATCATTGAGCTTAGTAGGAAGAATTAAGCCGATCAAATCTACCGTTTATGCAATGGTTAAAATTTAGGTGTAAGTTTTCAAATTCTCATGTGAAACTATCGATAAGATCAAGTGTTTGCTTAATTTTTTTATGGAAGAGTAAACGTCGCAAAGTTCCTTAGGGAGTGATTCGTAAAAGTACGACGAAAGGAGAAACGGGCTTGCGAGATTTGTGTAAACATATTTTTCTCTTAATATTTGGAGAAATTGATTCAAAATGAGCCTGGGATGATTTGCATCATGAAAATACACGAGGAACAAAAGTTTTTGGATTTAATTCCCATAACTGATCATTCTGGCATTTGGAAGTTTTTGTTGAAAAATAGGACATGTGCCATTAAATGTATGCAAAAGAGCATAGTTTATGGAAATCTACCTTATTATGGTATGAACTACGGCTCTACGAAGATAACTTAACTAGTAAACTGGTTAGAGACATGGTCATTAGAACTACAAATGAGCACATGATGGTGGAAGATATCATTGATTCTAACAGATGGGAATGCAATAGAGTTTTTTAATTGTATAACTTAAAAGATAGAAATTAACAATAAATTTATGCTTGGATAGCAATAAAGATTAACTAAATAAACAATAATAATACTAGTACAATGCAAAAGGGTGTGCTACCTCATGCCGATCCACTTGCGTATCTACAAATGATGCTTACAGCTTTTACGTAGTCTGCTCATCCAAATCGTCGATGAGTATTAAAGGTAGTATGGGAAAACATAAAACATTTTGTCAAACAATAATCCAATGTGATCAATAAATAAATCTCAAATTACTATAAAAAGTTGTAATGTATAAATATATGGCATGAAGAATCATGCTGAACATGTTCCTCTATCGAGTTAGCATATGTAGAATATATACTACTCTATGATCATCATGGAGTATACTATACTATAAGGTTTAGGGATGCTTAAATATCCATCAATGATATAAATTTCGTGTCCTAGAGTGACAATATTATAACAAACACATCATCCATCATTTATTCCACTATCTAGTATTAATATGGATAATGTGAAATTAACAGTAAGGTATCGTGGTATTCCACTATCTAGTATTAATATGGAGAATGTGAAATTTATTTATGCCCACCTTATCATTATGCCATCATATGCTTATGTCAATTTTGTTAGAGTAGTCATTTCTGTCATCTTCCCTATCCCTTTTATATTATGTAGCCAGGCAATTCTCGAGCCTAGGCATGCTGCTAAAATTATACGAATGCATTAGTTTGGGAACAAGGGAAAATACATTAAATTTTGACATAATTTGAAAAGGGGAAATTTGGCATAACTTGAATGATGTTTATAAACATGAATTTGGACATATAATTCATTATAAACATATTTGGGGAAAAGGGACATGAAGCCTATAACGACATAGGTAAAATTGGCTAATAATGGAATGTCTAGGATTATAGTAATTAGAAACTGTAACTATGCCTAGACTCGAGGATAGATTACACTTGTGGTAGAAGTTTTCCCGGAACCACCCGGCATATCCAGCAACCACAAGTGGTGAATCTAATGTGAGAGGCCTAGGTGCACATATATGAGACGTGCTAAGACACGAGGTTAAGCCCGGTTTGTGGAATAAGTCTGCCCGGACCCACTCGACATGTCCAACATCCACAAATGGCAGGCTTAATGTGGGAGGTCTAGCATACTGTAACCATAAATGAAAATATGGTAATAAACCTTGAATACTTAACCTAGTTAAATCCACAGGGATTATATTAATATAAACTTAAATTGGTGTTAAGTAAATTTGGTTGAGCAATGGATGGGTTAAGTAAATTTGAGGGGGTGGGTAATATTTACATATAGGCCCACAAACTAAACCTGATAGGGTTATGTAATTAAAGACACCTAGTGGTAAGATATCCTATGGAAATGTTGGAGTTATGTAATTAAAAAAACCTTTTTTAGGGTAAGCATAACTTGTAGAACTGATAGGGTTATTTAATTGAAGACGCCTAGTGGTATACATAACCGATGGAAATCTTAGTGGGGATGCAAGACAAGGGGGAGCTTGTATCATATTGTGTAGGACCCATTTCAGTCTGTAACCCTTGATAGGTATCAAAAGAGTATTTCGAACTACGTCGGAGTTGGGGTACGCTTACTAGCTGATTGTAAGAGAACCGAACGAGGAGGATGGTGTGGGAGGCGCAAACCGACCGGGGAAATGTGCATGCATGGGCCAGGCAGAGGGGGCTAAGACGACCGTGACACCAGTAGGTATGGCTGTGCACATCCACGAAGGATTTCCACTTTAAGAAGTGATACCTAATACTGTGCGGCTGACACAAAGTATGTACAGTGTAGGGAGCCGATCGATTAAGGTACTAGTTATGGTATATCTGGACGTATGCCTAAGTCTAACATTTGAAAGTTGTTGGGATCATCTCATTCTGGTTATACTAGTATTAGTACAGAGTAATCATTAGGGAAGCATATACACTCTATCATGTTTACCTTGTCACACTTACCTTTTATAGTGTTACCTTTCTTATCCACCTTATATTCCTATCATGTTACTTTTATTTACTTGCTAAAAGTAACTAGACTGGCCAGACTTTAAGTTTGACCCTTTTTTCTTCCTCTTCTCTCTTCCGTTCCACCCCCCCTCCCCCCCACCCCCTAAGATTCTCAGGGTGGGAATACTCTGGCTTAGTCAGGACACGATTATCATCTTGCCAGGTGCTGCTTTTGAAGTATGGCTCAAGTTTTCTTCTTTACTACTATGGCTTTGTCTCTTTTTGGGGAATTATGCTTTTTATGTATTTCTGTACTCTGATGGTACAAGACAGAAGTTTTATGTTATTGTAATGGTTTTTTTGTAGTTCCAGACTTGTGATATTCTGGACCACGATGTTATGAATTATGTTTTAAATAAAATTTTAAATTCCTCTGTTATCTTTTATATCTATCTTATAATATTCTGTTTCTGTTTACCTATAACTCTTTATGAAACTTAATGCATTCTTAATGAGTGACATTAACGGACATGGTGTGTCACTAAAAACAACTTATGAGTCAAGTCTCAGACTATGAAAACAAAGTCTCTGTGGTTTTTTCACTATTCCAGGAGTCGTTTCGATATATGATTTTATCTGCTTCCTATTTTATTTGTTATCCCTAATCTGGAAGTCACCTTTTCTTCTCCTTGGGCAGCACCTCTTGAGACGAGGAGAAAAGTTGATCAATTTTCTTTAGTTATTCAGTTAAACCAATGATTCGTTATTAGAGCAGATAGCAACAATCGTTTCATTGGACATGCGTATTTTTTCTTTTCCGACGGATTTCGGTGGTTTCATTAATGGAAATTCTTTAATAATGATGAATGGAAAAAGGAGAAAATCCTTTAGCTGGAACTGTAACCGCGCTTAGACACGATGTTAGATTACACTTGTTGTAGAAGTCTGCTCGGAACTGCCTGGCATATCCAGCATCCACTAGTGGTAAATCTAATGGGAGGGGTCTAAGTGCATAAATAAACATGTAGTGGTGCTAAGAAACGAGGTTAAGTCAACTTATGGTAGAAGTCTGCCCGGAATCGCCCAACAAATCCAGCATCCACAAGTGTAGGCTTAATGCGAGAGGTCTAGTGCACAAATATATACATACATATATATATATATGTAAATAGAAGGACTGGTAAACAACATTAATTGTAATTAATGGAAATAAATGGAATTGAATAGAAGATACGATAGTACAAGGGAGGGAATGAATGGGGAATGATAATAATATATTACAAATTAATTACATTAATGAGAATGTTGTATAATAGGTAGAATTGTCCTAGGGACAAGTGAAGATTATAACTTAGGTTATAATAAACTAGTTAGGAAATGAGATAAGTGACACTTAATTGTAAATTAAG
Organism: Allium sativum; assembly: GCA_030737875.1. Taxonomy (NCBI): domain Eukaryota; kingdom Viridiplantae; phylum Streptophyta; class Magnoliopsida; order Asparagales; family Amaryllidaceae; genus Allium; species Allium sativum. The sequence goes on from CM060915.1 coordinate 284,053,237, forward strand.
TAATCAGTAAATAGGGAAACCTAAAACCAGTTGTTTGTAATAAGTAGAGAAAAGGGGGAAAGTTTATGAAATGTAAGAAGTTGTACTTAACTATAAATTAAGTAATCTGAAAACTTGAAAATCTGAAATCTGCTGATAAGAATAACATGTTAAGGCTTGTCCTATGGACAAGAGGAAATTATAATATAGGTTATAATAAATGGAAAGGAGACTTATTAGTGGACCTTAGTTAAGAGAACTAAGTTAATAAGTAAACAACGATAAGTTGTAGTGACAGTGTAAGATGGAATTATAATTAAATAAGAAAGAATGAGGCAAACTTATGAAATGAAATACGTTATATTTAATCATAAACAATGACTAACATGTTAAATAGAAAACATGTGAATTGAGATATACTTAATTACATATTAAGTTGAACATGTTACTATAACTTTGAAATCAACAAGAATATAAAGGGATTGTGGATTACAGATCTTGGATCACAATCTAGAGAATAACATGTTATGGGCTTATTAATGGGCTTAAATGGGTTAAGTTATAAGACCGAAATTAATTAGCAAGAGGAACTTGGTAACTTGAATAAGAAGTCAATGTGAATGGGAATAGCCAAGTTAAATGGAAACCTGACGAGGTAAAGCAAGCGCATAAAAGAATGTTTAGACATAGGATCTAATAACATATTAAAATGAGGCGCTTGGACCAGTCCGCACGTTTGAGGGTGAATAACCCAACATGGTAGATCATCGTGGTGTCATAAGACACGAGGGGAGCGCACATTCATCTGATTATTTTGTCGGGTCCGAAGGACATGAAGGGGAAGCACGCGGCTTCCTGAGATACGTAAGGTGCTCCTGGTAGTCCTCTGTGTGATGCTAGATGTTTAGGTTGTGCTCGCAGAGGTTGGGTCTGCGCGTTACTACCATGTGGGTGGACCTTGACTTCAAAAATAGCCTTGCAGCTAGAATGCTATGACGAGGTGACACTAGGGTGATTCGGTGGTCGCCTCAACGGGGAGGCAGAGGTCAGGACCAACAAGGATAGTTGATTGTTGGGTACCCGTCATCGGCAGCTGGGGGATGCGAAAAGACTAGACCTAAACCCAATAGGCCATTCACCTTTCACTATTGAGGTATGTTGGTTGAGGGGAGACGCCAACTGGATGTTTATATTGTTTGTTAGTCTTTACTAGTTGAGGTTGGGGTTGAGGTGGGGCCATTGCCACCATGAAAAAAAATAGACCCAACGGACATCTGTATATTGAGGCCCTTAAAGGCGGGCCTGTACAGATATAGAAAAGCTCCCGATCGAGTTCCGTGTTTCTTGTATAGCCCTGCCACGGAACTTGGTGCACATTATGTACGGTTAAGGCATCGAATACGATTGACGATACGTACGTGGGGAAGTCTAGATATATGCATGTTTGCTCTGGGTGGTGTATCGTAGACTTGAGGGCATTACTTTGGTATGGAATCTGATTCGATCGAAAGTGGAAGTTTGTCCACTTACACAGCATAGTAATAATAAATATATGCGGAATGTAACATTGTTATGTAGAGATCTGTACGTCACTCCGGCGTAGGATAAGGGACTGCGTTCATTTCTATGGCATTACAGTGGAGACCGTGCGAGTGGGGTACCATAGGGTGTACCTCAATATTGGGGGGGCGAGGGGTAGCTACATATATACTGTATTAGGTTAATCCACTGGGAAGTAAATAGGTACGACATGTGTGTAAGCCTTGAGTGCTGTTAACCCAAGTAACCTAATAAATAAGAAAATGTGATTGAACGGTATATGTAGAATTGTCCAAAGTGTATAGTTTAAATACAGTCACCAGAACTTGCGTTTTGATCCCCTCCTCATAACATACTCGCAGATTAGATTTGTGGCAGAGATATGATAGCTTTGGATGCTGTTAGGCAGTATTATTACTACGATTAGGATATACTTTGATTATATTATACTTTATCCATTCCACTGTGAGATATTTTCTAATCTCTGATATATTTTATATCTCTGTATTTTATGCAGGATACCAGAGCAACCAATATGGGTTTCGATAAATTAGAATTTTGAAAAAAAAAATTAGTTTGTCGGAATTCGGGTTGTTACATTGTGTATAATTTGTACCTGTGCAGAAAAAAGGAGGTAATCAGACCCGACAAATCCTAACGGTGTTGCTTAACCTTTTCGAGCATAAACCATGCTTGGAGATCTTTTGGAAGTATTAACCATACTCTTACAATGATCGAGTTATTTTTCCAAATCTTGACAATATAACTTCATTTATCAGGTATAAGCCATACTTGGGGTTCGAATATAAACCATACTCGAGTTTTGATGATGTTTCATCGTCAAATCCTGACAGGGTAGTTTGGTTTACCTAGGTGTAATCCACACTCATATTGAAAAAGAGTTATGTTTGTCACATCCTGATAAGCAGAGCTTTAGGTTTAGGTATTATTTAAACCTATGATAGAGGAGTGAGTACAATCCATACTCTAGTTTCATTTGAGAATCTTGACAAATCCTGAAAAGATACTTATATTGATCAAACATAATCCATGCTTGAGAAAATAGATTCTATTTATTCCAAGTTTTATTACATAGCCAAAACAAATCATGATCGGTTTATGATTGAATCTAGAGCACGCCTTGGTATTACAGCCTAATCCCGTACATGTGTACTTCAATCTAACCATTTTATTCATAGACTAGCTGTACTGTTGGGAACACAGTAAGCCCGAGAGTTAAAGCCTAACTCCCGTACATATGTGAATCAACTTAGCTATTGAAAATTATAAAAAGCAATGCACATCTTATATCCTAAGACATGCGGATGACCTAATCATATCAGTTGATGATGATGCCGCGACTGCTAGGCTCGGGATCTTTCCCATTCCGCGGAGCATGAGAACCATTCTAAGGAGCATGGTGGAGTAGTGGTGGCGGTGCGGATGCTGCCAATTTCTTAACATATCCGGGTAGCTCTCCAAAGTCTAACCTGTTCTTCGATGAGATCACGTAAGTGTCTGTAGTCATTAGTGTCATGACCTGCCATATCATGAAACATGCAGTGCTTTCCTGATTCACGTTCTCTTTAATTTGTCTCCCTTCTAGGAAGCTTAGGAAAAGGTATAGCTCCTCGCACGTCGAAGTATATATCTAGCAGTAAGGATTGTGCTTAGTGTATCTATCATATTTGGGATCTCTTAGGAACCACACATTCCTATCGCTCTTTTCCAAGGCTTTCCCTTTATTTTGGATAGTAGTGGATGGTCCTCCATCCTTCACAGAAAGTACATCGAGGTTATCCATCTCGATATTAGCATCCTCTTGCCGGAGGAATCTGTTTGCCTCAGAGTAAAAATCGCCAATGTCTCTAGGAGGATCCCTTTAGAGGGAGATTTTGAAGTTTGCTCTATCTAAGACACCGACCATAACGTCCATGAGCACCATTGACAGTTCAGGTCGATCGAACGATGCTACAGCCGTGTTGAATCTTTTCAGGAAAGAGCGTAAGGTCTTGTCGAACCGTTGTTTAATAGACATGAGGAACACAACGCTCTTTGGCCGAGATTTATGAACTATGAATTGCTCAATAAAGTGGGTGGCCAATATGTTCCAGGTGTTGATCGATTCAGTCGTTAGCTATCGAAACCACATGGCGGCTATATCGGTTAGATAGAGAGGGAAGCATTTAGCCATGACATTAACAGATACTGATAGTACATCCATGTGACACATGTATCATATAAGATGTATGGTGGATCAGTCCTGCCGTTATATGGTTCCAGAGATGGAAATTTGAAGTCAGACGGGTTATGAGAGTTCCCGATTTCCCGTGTGGAAGGACTACGATGAACGTTATTCATGTCTTGCTGAGAAGTGGTGCCTCAGGTGAAGCGCTTAATGATGTTGGCGATTTGATTCCCATCTCTGAGAAGTCGTTGTCACAAATCCAATTCTGCACCGATGGCTTCAGCGTGAAGCCTTGCGTTCTTAGGGTCAGTTTGGTGCTGCCCACGAGCGATGGGTGAAGGTGGTCCACAGCCTCGGTTGTTGATTCTAGATTGTTTGGGACCCTTAGTTTGGCATCCAATTTGGGTCGAACTATATCCATGACTGTAGGATTGGACCGACTTAAGATAACATTATCAGTTCGGGGTTCGGCATTGCCACTGCCAGGGACGATATCATAGTGGTTACAGTAGTGTTTCCCTCCATTATATTGGGAGCTGATGTGGTATTGCAGTCTTGGAGAGATTGCTGCCCCTAGCTGTGCTTGAATCGCCATGCTGGCAAGGTCGAGTGGGAGGCGGCATAAGTCCAAATTGCGGTAAGATGTCGGGTCGAACCAGAGGTTGTATGCTCTGGTCGATCCGGAGGTTGCATCGATCGATATGGTCCGAAGCTCGTTTGATCTGGGATTTGAGTCGAACCAGGGTCTGGTCGAACCGAGAGTTGAGTCGATCCAAATGTTGGCAAAGCTACAGACCGATCTGGGGCTTAGATTTCATTGGTTCGAAACATAACTTATGCCCCAGCTTCACCTGTTACAAGGAGTGATGGTTGGTTGTTTCATCTTCCTTCCATTCGAGCGAAGAAGTTGTTCATCATTTCCTGTTGCTTTCGGAGGAGTTCATCTTGGTGTGTCATTTGTTCTATGAGTTCGGCTAGAACTCCACCCGCTTCATCCTTAGTTAAGTATTTGGATTGTTCTTCATGGAAGAAAGCCTCCTGGCTTACCCCCTTTTCTAGGTCAGTTATGCCTGTGGTGCTGATGGCTTGAGTGTGGGAAGATGTCTCATCTTTCTTCCGTTTTACCATCGTCCCTTCAACAAATAGCGATCCAAATACTTTCAAGCTTAGAAATTGCTTAAGGTGGTTGCGTAGCGCTCCCCCTACCTGGCTTGTTAACGTGTTGACGTTTAAAGTTGGCCTAATGACAGTCAATCGCAAAAGTGTGTAATCCACACACAAGTCACAAAATTCACAATCACTTAATACAATAAAAGAAGTAAATACAGGGGACACGAAACAATTTTTATAGTGGTTTGGCTTAAACCAAGCATACGTCCAGTTTATAATTTCTGTTTATACTGTCGATTATAGGTTACATTTGCTTTGATTGAAAGAAGGTAGAGAAAGAAGTGGATTATACACAAAAAACCTTGTGTTACAATATGGTTCGATCGAAATGTACGATGGACTATTTTCAAAAAGAATTCCGCCTCTTTCCATTTCTGGAAAGGTGCGTGTCGTCCAATCCAGAATATCCGCTGCAGGCGGTGGGATTTTAGCAACGTCATTGTTGCTTCGATCAACGTTCCGCGACCGTGGATGAATTCATATCAATGATACGAACAACCTTTCCTTGGGAGTTTTGACTAAAAATAGATGGGTTGAGAGGAAAAATATAGACCGTTGAATGAAAAGTTTTCATAGCGATTTTGGGTTTCACAATAAACTAATATTATTCTCGACGTGTGTACCCGTATTCGTAGTGAATGATTCAGAATGGACTGAACTGACACAATCTCCAATCGAGGCGTGCCAACAGACGGCTTGAATTTAAAGGACCTTTTGAACGCAGTGGAATATGTCTTGAGACCCAATTTCATTATTCGTGGCATATAACCCTTTTCCAACCGCAATTTAATATGTTTCGAAACCTGATCCATCATTTGTCACATATAACCTTTTTTCAAACATTCAATCTCCCAATTACGACCCGACTCGTTTACGACCCGACCCGACTCGTCTACGACCCGACCCCGCCAAATTAAATGGCACGGGTCGGGTCGGGTCAACCCGTTTATAATGGGTCGAGTTGAGCTATTTCTGACCTGTTTAATAAATGGGTTGACTTGACCCGTTTAAAATCAACCTGAACCTGAATTGACCTGACCCGAACCCGACCCAACCCGACCCATTGACACCCCTAGTTAGAATTGATACTTTTCTTATGATCAGTTCTGCCTTCATGGGCTAGTAGGGTTGAGTACACATACTGTAAATTTGGTGTAGGATCCATGGATAGAATAATTGTTGTAACAGCTTCATAATCGTCGTCTAAACCACTAACAATGGACAATACTTGTTCGGATTCAGGTACTTTTTGACCTGCTGAACTCAGTTGGTCACATATATTCTTCACTTTAAGAAGATATTCATTTATGGTTGACTCACCTTTTCTGATACTGTGTAATTGTCGCCTGTAATGCATAATTCTTACAGATGATTATGCAGAAATTTTTTTTTCAACAGTATTCCATACTTCTTGGGCAGTTTTTACGCCAATAAGTTTTGGTAATATCGTTGGACCTATGGATGACATCACCTAAGAACAGACAAGGCTATCTTGTCTTTGATATGCCAAGAATTCAGGATTTTGTACCAATCTTTCTTCACTATCTCTTATAAATTTTGGTGGCACCATTTTTGTACCATATATGAATTCATCTAGATCGTATCCTCTAACAGCTATCTCTATTTGTAATTTCCATAATAGGAAATTGGATTCATCAAGCTTTTCAGAGATCAATTAACTCTATGGCTTTATTATGGCTCTCATCAGATCGATTGTGGGATCATACTAGGTGGTTGAGACTCTGTTGCTAGAAGCTTGAGGGATAGTGACATCTCCTTGATTCGTTGTTGTAGGAAACTGAACTGAGGACTCAATCTTGGCAAAAAGAAAGGTATGAGAAACCGAACTTGATAACTTTGAATTGGGATTTCTTTAAGAAATGCTATCAGATGATTAATGTTGCAACCAGAAGGTTTATGAATGATAACAGAATAGATTCTTGATGAGAACTTGTCTGAGAACTTTCTTTGGACGACACTTTAATCAACTGATTAATTTCTTGAGCTTTCTTGGTCGGTTATTCTATGTTCAGATTCCTTATACTGCTAAACTCTATCAAAAACAATCGTTGCAGCCTCAGTTGATTGCGAGGCACGGTTTTTTTTTCTTGATGGAGTAACAACTCTCAAATGATAGGATCGAATGATCTCTGATGGGAGGAGTCCAGATGATGAAGCTCCTCTAATGGACTGCTGCAAAAAATCACCTCTAACTGATTGTTGATGATCAGAGAATCTCAAGTGATGCAGTTAGCAAACTTTATGGCTTTGATACCAAGATGGATTTGCAAGATTATTGCAAAATTGAGTTTGCAGAGAGATTACACAGAAGTGAATAAGATTCTGTAATTGTTTTAGAGAAAGTGAAAGCTGTATTATCTAATTAATTAATAACGTAAGTGTACAATGGTCTTTATATATGTAGACCAGTAAAACAGAGATAATGGGCTGAGCCCAGTACAAAAATAATGTAACGATGCATGTAATAGTCCCAGTGTATTGTATTTTATCTCGCTATTATATTTCCTTGCATTTAGTTGTTTGTCCATGTTAGGGGACTTACCTTATCCGACTTGCATCTAGTTGGGTGAACCATAGAGTTCGTCTTTAGGTAGACATATCGTTGTGTTGGTCTCTAGTTTGACACCACTTTTGTGATTATTTAGTTAAATATTTAAAATTTGATTTGAGTTTGCACCAAATTCCAATTTTTTCCAATTAAGCAATACTCATGTTTCTTGTTTTGGTGAATTTTAAATTTTAAATGAAACATGTTGTTTGTTAATACAATATTTTTGGATTATTCTCATATATGATATGAACTTGGTATTTGAAGTTTGCTTCAGGTTGAGATTATTAGTATAAGAGTAACCATAGTGGTACTTGAACATGCACTAGATAGAGATTTGCACTAATTACTCAAACGTTATGTATGTTCATCGTGTCATGTTTATTCTTCCTTATTGATTTCGGCCGATATAAAGCCGACACGTTTATTATTTCTAATAATACACGAGTCATACCAAGTTGTTTCAGGTACTCTTTATTGATCTTAGAGTTTCCCTATTCGGAAATCTATCTCTAATGATCATATCTATGGACGTTTCATTTTGTCTATGTCATGTAAAGATGGATGTATGTGTCGGGATTGTTCCTTTATCTTTGTATATAATTTTGATCTAGAGATATGGCATCTCATCTCGTGTATGCATATGTTGTTTATTTGTACATAAATCTAAACTTAAACTGCATAGTACTTAGTAGCATCTCCAAATTCTAACAGCTACTCCATGACTTGCTAGATGATATTCCGCTGCACCTTAATAGGAATGCAAAATACGAATCTTAAGACCAGGTTAATACTAAGGGGGGTAAATAGTGCTCAATGAATTAAATAAATCTTTTTGAAATTAAACATAAATAGATGCAATTCACAGACATAGAAACTATCATAGATTCAGAGATGGAAAATCCTATAACATCTCTTAAGTTACTTGTACCATTATTTCATTTGATTTTGATTTGACTTACATACGAAGTTTTAGTCTTGACTCGAGTATTTTTTTCATTATGTTTGGGTCAACCTAAGTTGTTTCAATTTACTCAATGACATCGTTTTGAAGATGAAATGGATATTGACAGTTCATATCTCCTGGTATTATTCAACTGCATTCCTTGGTATGTATGCTCATGGTTTAGCCCTGATTTTGTAAAAATATACTGTAAACAACTATGATTTATTTATGTGATTATTATATTTTGTCCTTCCATTATGAGATTTTGTGTTATGTTTCTTTCTCATTTCTTTATTTCTTATATTTTAAATCCCAATTAACAATTTGTCTTTATTGAACGGCTTGGGCCAGATATGTGTGGTAATTTATTGTCGATATGGCTAGATGCTCGGCCTTCCTTCCATTCGAGCGAAGAAGTTGTTCATCATTTTCTGTTGCTTTCAGAGGAGTTCATCTTGGTTTGTCATTTGTTCTCTGAGTTCGGCTAGAACTCCATCCGCATCATCGCTAGTTAAGTATTGGGATGGTTCTTCGTAGGAAAAAGCCTACTAGCTTACCCCCGTTAATAGTTTGCTGCGCCTGTGGTGCCGATGGCTTGAGTGTGGGAAGATGTCTCATCTTTCTTCCGTTTTAACATTGTCCCTTCAACAAATAGCGATTCAAATCCTTTCATGCTTACAAATCGCTTAAGGTGGTTGCGCAGTGCTCCCCCTAATTGGAACGTCAAAGTGTTGAAGTCAAAAGTTGACCTAATGACAGTCAATCGCCAAAGTATCCAATCCACACACAAGTCACAAAATTCAAAATCACATAATACAAGAAAAGAAGTAAATATAGGGGACATGCAACAATATTTATAGTGGTTTAACTTAAACCAAGCCTACATCCACTTTATAATCTCTGTTTATACTGTCGATTTTAGGTTACATTTGCTTTGATTGAAGAAAGTAGAGAAAGAAGTGGATTATACACAAAAAACCTTGTGTTACAAAGTCGTCCGATCGAAGTATACGATGGGCTGTTTTTAGAAAGCCAACCATGAACTTTTCAGAAAGAAGATCCGCCTCTTTCTATTTCTAGAAATGTGTATTTATAGGCAAAAATCCAAGTCGATCGATGTGCTACGTGGCGACTATCTGATCATGGTTTGGCTACGTGTCGTTCAACCCGGAATATCCGCTGCAGGCAGTGGGACCTGGTCTCCTATTCAGGAATAGTTTTTCTCGATAATCAAGGCATACGTGGACCTTGAAACTTGGAGCCAAAGAAGTTGATTAGGTCTGGTTTGACCGATAAAGCAGCCTTGATATGGCATTGTTGTGTAGTGTAGGGTTCGGTTCGATGTCTTCAGGGTCGATCAACTCGATCCCTAGACTTTGAACCATGCTTGAAGAAGAGTGTTTCTGTTGGAGACACAGTTGGTTTGGGTCGAACCAAGCTCTGGTCGACCCAAATGAAGATCTTATCCAGTAGGGAGATGGTCCAACTTTAATAAGAACTTACGTTGTGACGGTTTTTACCAAAAAGCTATTCAACAGGTGCCATCACATAAAAATTGATGACAACATCACAATTTTAAAAAGAACGAAACTAGATGGTCACTTTTTGAAGCGAGATTCCAGCTACGTCGTTGCTTCGATCAACGTTCCGCGACCGTGAATGAATTCATATCGATGATACGAACAACCTTTTCTTGGGAGTTTTGACTAAAAATAGACGGGTTGAGAGGAAAAATATGGACCATTGAATGAAAATTTTTCATGGCGATTTTGGGTTTCACAATAAAATAATATTATTCTCGAAGTGTGTACCCGTATTCATAGTGAATGATTCAAAATGGACCGAACTGACACAATCTCCGATCGAGGCATGCCAACAGATGGTCTGAATTTAAAGGGCATTATGAATGCAATGGAATATGTTTTGAGACCCAATTTCATTATTCGTGGCATGTAACCCTTTTCCAAACGCAATTGAATATGTTTCGAAACCCGATCCATCGTTTTGTCGCATATAACCTTTTTTCAAACATTCAATCTCTCAATTGAAACCGATATACGTTTTAGAGTTCGTGCGATCAAATTATGCATCTGATCACCATGAAACTCACCTGTGCACATCACCTCATCGTTATGGTTTTGATATCATTGATTTTATCACAATCCAACAATGCATACCAGAACAACAACTTTCGCACGTGTCGTTACCGTTTTGGCTCTTTTAAAATGTCTGATCTCGAAATATCACGAACCATTTGAATTCAATCGAAGTGTTTTCAAACCTTGAATTGATCGCATGTGAAAAGTCACATTTTGAAATCGTTAATTGATTGACGATTAATTTGTAAATAGATTATTTAAATATTTATTAAAAATACTGAGTGGTACATTGATCCTGTCCTGATTACAATTTAGCCAATAACAAAACTAGATTCTGGTTGCTAATCAGTTCCAAGGATTTCTATTATAAAGATATGGGTCAAACTTAAGGACATACCAGTGTTCTTTTTTTTCTTCTCAGATATGACAATAACAAAAACTCAATTCTAAAGAACAATATTTTAAAACTAACTAATTTTATCTCCCTTTAGTTATAATTTTGAGATCAATTATTATGTGTTATTATATTTTCGTAGTAGAGCAGCAATGTTGCTGTGCTTTTATTTGTAAACTGCTGAATGATCCCGTCACTTTTTGATCGATTTTTTTTTGGTAGGCTATTTACTTGACAGACCATAAACGGTCAGGCCCTCAGCATCTCATAAATTGCTGTACTTTATTCATAAACGGCTGAATGCTACCTTGAATCTAAAGACTTATTCAAGCTCTTTGAAGTTTGCATTTCGAGGTGACCATGAATATAAATGCCGAAGAATGAAGATGGAACCGTCGGAGATTCGGAGATGTTCGGATAAGCCTGGAGAGCAAAACGTAGTCCTTTCATATAATCATACCATGTAATACCATTGCTATTCGCTGACAACTGCAGCAAGGTTGACTAACAGTGCCTTACGTAAACGGAATGAAGAATGCAGAAATGGTTTCTAATGATGTACCGCGTATAGTTTACAGGGATATGGTTTTCAAATGGACACCAGATGCCACGCTTCTGTTATCTGGCTCTCCGATGCACACACATGGATCCTACAGTTCGCAACTATATCTGAAGATTCTGAACCATGAGCAAGAAGTTCTCAAGGAATGCACAAGTCTTTCGTTTTTCAGCTACCAATCCCTGCATTACTTTTTAATAATAACATGATAATCTCTTTACCCATTTCCCCATAGCTAACTTGAAGCAGGTCAATTTTTATGTGCATGGCAATATGGCATTACCATCGAAGTCAGACATACACAACTTTCCCTTATTGTCCCTCATTTTATAATGGTGTTTCTGAACGTATGCCACAACGGGGTGGTGGCGCAGTTGGCTAGCGCGTAGGTCTCATAGCTGAATATTGAGTAATCCTGAGGTCGAGAGTTCGAGCCTCTCTCACCCCAATTTTTTTCCACTAAAAGGTGTCGACTTACTCGTTTGGGCTCCATTGCCCGTTTTCACCACCGAAGCTACGGTTATTTATACCACGTGTTGGGGTGAGCCTGTGCATTGTGCGACTAGGTCCCAACAATGTTTGTTATACGATAGTGATCTTATAACTGTTTTTTACCCCAATTTTTTTCCCATTTTATTTCCACTAAAAGGTGTCGACTTACTCTTTCGGGCTCCATTGCCCGTTTTCACAACCGAAGCTACGGTTATTTAGAGCATCTTCAATGCTATTTTGATTGTCATGTTAAAGACATTACACGTACACTACAAGAGACATTGTAATTTTCGACAGGCCATACCGACGGCTATTTCCGACGGCTACCGACGGGCCTTCGGCGGCTGTCGAAAACCGTCGAATATATTCGGGATACTTCTTCCAGACCCGAACGCTTTCTTATCCAAATCCAAACCCTCTCTTTTATTTTTCAGCACGAATTTTCACCCTACCCATCCCAAATCCTCATTTTTCGCCCAAAATCAAAGATTTCTTCGTCTAAGTTTTTCTCCGGTGTCTCTCTAACCTATTGGACAAGCAAATTTAGGTAAAATCTCTTTGTTTCTTTAGAAATCAAGTTTTTTCCCTAAACCTATTTATGTCATAAATCAAAAATTAGGGTTCATTATTGATAGTAATTGGTTCCAATAGCCTAGTAGTGCGTAATAGAATCCTATTATGTGCATATTTCATGCGATGTTAGAGAAATTGAAAATTTTGTGTTATGTTTGGGTGTTTGTGAATGTTTGGGTGTAACGATTGGGTGTTTGTGAATATATTTCCACTTAGCTTGGTTGTTGTCGTTGTATAATTTATGATATTTGTGTAAATGTGCGCAATTGCGCGATTGCCATTCTTATATGTGTTAGTTGACATATGAAAAAATGGACGATCGAACTAGTATATCGATATCGTGCAAAATATGAGTAGTGCACAAAATAACATGAATCTAAATTCTAGTTGTGTTTATTGAGACGACGATAACAGTAAATTAGATTTAAGTAGATTGAAATGTCAAGCAGACGCGATAGAAAAAAATATTTTTTGTGTTGTATTAAATCTTTTTTTGTAGTAAAATGCGCACATCGATATCTAATTGAATAGCTAATATCCCCTAGATTGTTTTCGGCCCCGTCCGACGAGTGTTGTACATGATCGTTATGTAAATAGTCGTTTTTTTCGAATTAAAAAACGACCGTTGTATTCATCTGGTACAATATTTGTTGGATTTGTCCTTGTATTGGACAAGTTATAAACGCAGTAAGCATCTACATTTTGTATACTACTTCGTTACAAGAGATTCACGGAATTTTGGTTCAGTTTTCCTTTTTGTTTCCTGCGTACATGTGTACAGTGCAGGAAACAAAAGGGAAATGCTGCCGAAATTTTGTTGAATCATTTGAAACGAAGTAATATACAATTGTAAATGTTTACTGTGTTTGTAATGGGAAGTAGGATGCCTAACCATGTAAAAGAGTTGCATTTAAAAAAGTATCAAATTAGATTTTTTTTAACTTAATGAAAATGTTATTTGCTATCCAACTGTTATATATACGTGCGTTTTACGAATTTGAATTCATAAATAAATAAATATTAATTTTTGAACTTGTAACTGAATTTCTCAAATAGGAAAAATGATTGATTATTTTGTTGATCGGAGGAGTTGGATGTACCAAAGAAGAGGACAGAGAGGTTCGATAAAAAAAGATTTTTATAATGGTATAAATGTCTTTGTTGAATTCGCGTTAAGTAATAATGGAAGCGATCCTGAAATTCGTTGTCCGTGTAGCAAGTGTAGACATTTGAAATATTTGTTACCCGATCTTGTGAAAGTCCATTTGTGCAAAAACGTATTTGTACCCGAGTATTATTTTTGGATCGTCATGGAGAAGTTGTATCAAATACTCCTGTTGAGACTAAGGCAGAAAGTGTTGTTGATGAGAATGTTAGCATGAACCGTATTGAAAATATGGTCGAAGATGTAGCGCGATCTATGTTTCCTATGAGTGTAGATGACGATAACGATGGAAATGATGAAGAACCGAATATTGAAGCTAAAAAAATTTATGATTTGTTGGAAAATGCTAAGAAACCTATGTGGGACGGTTGTAAAAGCGGCACTCAGCTATCAGTAATCGCAAAATACATTGCGATGAAGTCAAAATACAACATCACTGAAGCTGGGTTCACAACTATTGTACAAGCTGCAAAAAGGCACATGCCACCAGATAATTTAATGTGCAAAAATCACTACGAAGTTAAAAAACTTATGTCGGTATTTGGTTTACCTTATCCGAAAATAGATACATGTGTAAAAGGATGTATGTTGTTTTGGTAAGATGACGTAAACCTTAGAAATTGTAAATTTTGTAATGAAGAAAGATATAAACCAAGAAAAAAGAAGGGAAAGGAAGTTCCATACAAACATATGCATTACTTGCCTATTACTCCAAGGCTTCAAAGATTATATGCGTCTTCTGCAACTGCATCTCATATGAGATGGCATAAGGTGAGATTGGAGGAAAAAGGTAAGTTGACCCATCCAGCCGATGGGGAAGCATGGAAGCATTTCGATAAAACTTATCCCAATTTTGCAGCGGAGAGTCGTAATGTCAGACTTGGATTATGTACAGATGGTTTTTCACCATTTTCCCAGATTGGTTCTAAATACTCATCATGACTCATTATCATCACACCTTATAATTTACCTCCATGGATGTGTATGAAAACGCAAAATATGTTTCTTACTGTTGTTGTTCCTGGCCCAGATGATCCGACACAAGGAATTGATGTTTATTTACAACCGTTAATTGATGAATTAAAAACATTGTAGAACGAAGGAGTAGAAACGTACGATGTTTCGAAGAAGAAAATTTTTCGCATGTTCGCTTCTTTGTTGTGGACTATAAGTGATTTTCCTGCCTATGCAATGCTTTCAGGATGGAGTACTGCTGGTCGTTTAGCATGTCCATATTGCATGGAAGAGACATGAGCGTTTTCCCTACCGCATGGTAAGAAAATTTCATGGTTTGATTGTCATTGATGTTTTCTCCATGTAAATCATCCTTTTAGAGCAGAAAAGAAAAAAAAATTGGCTAATAGAGTAGAAAACAGACAACCTCCAACGTTATTTAATAGCGAAGAAATATATGAAATGGTTCGAAATCATCCAAATATATATGAAAGTGGAGTTCAAATAGAAATTGTAGGCAAATCGATTTATCACAATTGATGCAAACAGTCTATTTTTTGGGAGTTGCCGTATTGGAAACATCTTCTGCTTCGTCATAATATTGATGTGATGCATAACGAGAAAAATGTATTTGATAATGTCTTTAACACGATTTTTAATGGTAAAGGGAAAACTAAAGATGATTTGAAATCAAGGCGCGATATTGAAGAATTATGCAAACGTCCCGAGCTTCATATGAAACCGAATGACAGTAAAAAACCCAAAGCATGTTATGAATTAGATAATAATCAGGTTAAAGTTTTGTTAAAATAGGTTGAAGGGTTAAGATTTCCTGATGGGATTTCATTAAACCTTCGTAGATGTGTTGACTTAAACAATGGTAAATTGAGTGGAATGAAAAGTCACGAATGTCATATTATGTTGGAGCATCTATTTCCTGTTATGTTCAAAGAACTACTGCCGGTAAAATTTTGGAAGGTAATAACGGAGCTTAGTTTATTTTACAAAGAGATTTGTTCAACTACTTTGAAAGTGGAACATTTACATAATTTTGAAGTAGATATTCCTATATTGCTTTGCAAATTGGAGAAAATATCCCCGCCAGATTTTTTTAATGTAATGAAGCATTTACCTGTCCACCTTCCAACTGAAGCACGATATCGAGGTCCCGTCCAATATGGATGGATGTATCCATTTGAGAGGTAAATATAAACATGTTAATGATTAATTTACTTACATTCAAAACTGTGAAATAATGTATATTAATTTTGTATAGGTATCTGAATCATTTGAAGAAAAAAGTGAGACAAAAAGCATGAGTTGAAGGCTCGATATGTAAATCTTACATCGAAGAAGAAGCCTCGTTCTTTTTCTCACATTATTTCAGTGATCATGTGAATATATCATTTGAAAGTGTTCCACGAAACGACGAAGGGGACGAACAAGAATCATCTCAAACAGTTTTGTCTATTTTTAGACAACAAGGTCGACCTTCTGGGAAATGTGTTGACGTATGGATAAATGATAAAGATCTTCATGTAGCTCACACTTATATTCTTCTAAATTGTGTTGAAGTTGCACCGTTTGTTTGGTAATCTGAAAAATCAATTAGTGTTTTTTCATTTCTACATCTTTATGTGTGTATAATATAATGTAAAACTCTATTTCTATTTACAGCGTTTATGAACTTGGACACCCAAACGGAGATATCAATAAAGAATTTTCTGATTGGTTTTCAAATTATGTTTATCATCCCAAAAATTGTGTTGATGATGAAGGGTTGAAACATCTTGCAATGGGACCAAAAAAATTGGTCAAGACATATCCAATATATTTTGTTAATGGATATAAATTTAATACGAAAGAATACGGGTTGAAAAATCAACGAACAATACTGGTGTATTCGTTAAAGGCAGTGATGATCCTGAAAATCACATCAATGATTTTTATGGCGTTTTGACACAAATTTTGCAACTGACATATTTCTCATGACCCGCGAGGAGGTGTTTCTCTTTAAATGTGATTGGTTTAGCAAAGTTCCGAATTCTGGGATTAATGTACATAAGGATTATAATCTGATTGAAATAAAGCATACATCGCGCTATTACAAGTATGATCCTTTTGTACTAGCCAAACAAGCATTACAAGTTTATTATGCTCCTTACCCGTCACTAAAAAGAGATAAAGCAGATTGGTCGGCAGTTTTTAAAACAAAGGCCAGATTTACTTTCGACGGGAAGAATATTCCAGACGAAGGAGCCTATCAGGCAGAACTGGAACAGAACACTGAAATAATAATTGAAGACGATAATGTAGATTTTGGACCTCTAGTCGATGAGGCAAATTCTAGGCTAGATGTGTTTGAGAGCGCAGCGGAAGAGATTATACAATCTGAGTCTGAATCTGAATCTGAAGAAGATGATGACTAATATAGATGTTGAGTATTAATTTTCTAGTTGTAATGTAATCATGAACCCAGTTTATTTTGCAATTCAAGTAACACTTAATTTTTTTAATGTTATGATGGCTTTTTACATCTTTTATGTCATATGCAGTTTTTCCAATTTATTTGTCTTAAATATGCAATGTAAATTGTTACTCCTTGGAATATGAGACCCAGTCAAATACAGGTATAAATAATTTCTCATTTACGACAGTTTTTACATCATTTATGTCACCTATTTAGTATCTTATTATATCGTTTGTTTAAATTAGCTTACATATTTTGAAATGATTTGTACGTGACAGGTATGTCATCTAGAGGAAACTCTTCAGGCGAGGGTTCTGGATCGCAGCCGCGTGTGCGTCTAGTTGTGTCCTTGGTCCCTACGAGTACTGGGTAAAAATCAAAATTTACTTAGCATGTTAATTATTTTATACCGTACACTAAATTATGTTTATCACAATTAATGCAGGGTTTTCGATCTTCAGCCTTCGAAGACTATTTTGGCCGCTTCGACGGTAGCATATAGGTCCAGGATGTCGGCATGTTGGCCTCAGTGGGATTTGATCCCACCTCACATTCAGGAGGTCATTTGGCAGGATGTGCTAGTAAGTATTTTTTTACCTTTTTTTACATTTCATTTTCTTTTAATTGCTGAAATACTGAGCTATTTTACTACTAATGTTTGTTTAACGTGAAATACAGGCCGAGGTGGAAATAGAGACACATGATTTAACTCTGGCTCGGACGTACTGGATGCAGAAAATGAGGAAAAATTATAAAGATGTTGTATCAACAATGAAGAAAACAAGGAAAAAGCCTTCATGGATGGGAGACAACGTTTGGAGTGGGTTTTTGAGGTATTGGGATAGTGATAAAGCAAAAGTTAGTGTACTAATTTTTTATATATTTTTAAAATATAAACTATTCAGTCGATAATTACCAAATTTAAATGTAATTAAAGGTGGTGGCAGAAAGAAACAGTGCAAATAGAAACAAAAATCCAGTCACTCATCGAGGAGGATCCAAGTCATTTCAGCAGTATCGGCAGGAGTTGGTATTTTTTTTTAAATTCGACTTGTATAAAAAAGTAATATGTTATATAGTTTTGAACTTTAACTAATAATTGTGTGTAATAATCAAATTCAGGAGGCTGAGTGGTTGGGTCCTGTCTCGTATATGGATGTATTCACTCGTACACATGCCGTCGAGTAGGTCGACTCAAACGGGAACATCACATATAAATGGCATGACGAGAAATCTAGGAAGAGTCACGTAAGTTTTCATTTTCTATAGAAGTTTATGTACAAATTGTTAAATTACTATAAAATAAGATATCATGATAATAAATTTATGCACATTATTATTTGGTCTTGCAGGAGAAGTTTATGGAGCTACATCAGATGCGTCTAGCTGAGACTGGACATAAGCAGCTTACTACCGACGAGGAGGACATTATCTTTCAGTCAGTGATGGATCCAGCGACGCGGAGTAGACGTTATGGCTTCGGAAATCAAGTGGTAAAGCATTTTTACCTTAATTTAATATTTAATTATGAATAACTCTAATTAATTTAAATGTATCATTCTCAAAATATCATGTTTAATATCATGCTTAATTAAATGTAAGTCATGAAGTTAGAACTTTAAACAAAAACGAAATTTGAGTCGTAGATCATAGATTCAAAAGTTTCATATTGTTAAACTTCATAAATATTTTTAAATTGATATAGTTTAGAAATAAAATAACTTTTATGAATTATAGGCTATTACAATAATCTTATATGATTAATGTCTTTTTAAATATGTTACAGCCCATTAGTCAGCGGGCACGGGGCAAACAGGCTAGAGCTGATATAGCCACCGCAGAGATTGAGGAGCTGAGAGCTAGGGTGGCACAGCTGGAGGAGCAGAATCGGCGTCAAGCTATTGAGACGAATTAGCTTTTAGATCGACGCTTAACAGAGTTTGCACAGGAGTATGAGCGCTTCCCCTCATCAGCTGCTTCTGCAGATGATGAGGATTAGTTAGGGATGGAGACGGGTATGTTTTTTAGTTGGACATGTACATATATGACTAGTTTGTTATGGTATGGGTGTATGACTTTAGGTTGACATGTTTCATGTATTTTGATGGTAGACATGATATGATGTATTGATATTTTGTGTGTATTTTGACCTAGACATGATGTGGTGGGGTGATGTAGTAGACTTTATGTATTGTATGTTGTTGTAATGGTAGAATTGTTATGGTATATTTGTGTTTTGTGGTTTTTATGATATTTTGGGTTGAAATGGTGTGGTTTTAGTGATATGTGTATGAAATGGTGTGGTTTGGTTGATATGAATATGAAATAGTGTGTTGGAATTGTAGACCGATGGTTTGATTTAGTGGATTGTGGTGAATGTGGGCTGGAAGCTAAATAGCAGCTGGAAATCAAAAAAAAAGTGCAGTATTTCAGACGGCTTCCGACGGCTTCCGGCGGCTTACAGGTCTATAATATTGTAACGGTTTTCGACGGTTTCCGACGGCTTATAGGTCAAATGTTCGTAACGGTTTCCGACGGCTTGTGAGGACTCGGAAACCGTCGGAAACTGACGTAAGCTGTCCCAAGCCGTCGGAATCATAAACGATGAGCGTTGTCGATAGCCGTCGAAAATGCTATTTCTCGACGCCCAGATTTCCGACGGCAATTTCCGACGGTCGCGGACGGCTTGTAGCCGTCGGAAATCCGTCTTCTCCTTGTAGTGATAAGCACTTGACAATTTCATATGAAATTTTATCTCCAATGTTAATGTCAAATTGAATGTTAATTTGATGTGGCACACAATATAAAAGGCATTGTCAATTGCAATGTCTAGTTGTGGACATTGTATTTGACAATGTGAAACCAATAATAATTAATTAAGTATAACGAATTGAAATAAATATATTATTTGTCATAGCTTGATTGGTTAGAGGTGTCAAATTATTGTTTAAATAACATTTTGCATTGGAGAGTTTTTTCTTTCTTCAAAGTGTTGTCTAATTATATTTGTTTGACATTGTGGACACATAGTTTAAATTAGACATTATATGTCAAATACATTGGAGATTCTCTTATACCGCGTGTTGGGGGAGAGCCTGTGCATTGTGCGACTAGGTCCCAACAATGTTTGTTATACAATAGTGATCTTATAACTGTTTTTTGAAATCCAGGTAAATAGGTATAAGGAAGAATTTGCAAAAAAAAAAAAAAAAAAAAAAAAAAAAGTAGTAAGGACAACAAATTTAGTTTTTAAGTTGAATGACATATTTTTAGTATAAATAGAAAATGATAGTTACGACTACCGTTTCCACTAAAAAGTGTCACACTTCTTGTTTTTAAAACTAAATTTTTCTCTAATTTCTTTGAGGCTAAAAACCTTTTTTAAATCCATCTATTTGTCATCCTACAATACATGGCATATCCTGCTGCGCTCATTATTTAATAATGAATTTCTTGTTCGATGGTTTGTGTTTTTCTATATTTGCGTTAACAGAACATTAATATTCTTTCAAAAAATAACACTAGGTTATACGTTGATATGTTATTCTTTACCATTCCGTAAGAAACGGGACGACTATTGAAACATCAAATAAAGCATGAACGGTGACCAAAAAATAATTAAATTGTATAATTTTTTTTGGCCGTTTACGGAGGTGGAATTCGTGGATTTTATTTAGTTTTCAAACTAATGTTATTACAAATTTTAATTCATAAATATTTATATGCTTAGATTTTAAATTTAACGTTTAGTACATTTGTTTAAATGATAAATAATGGATGTACATGATTTCAAATATTGCTTGAGGATATGACAAAACAATACTTACAATAGTTACAAATTAGTATACTTTTTATGCATTTAAAAGCTACTACAATTAATATAATGATAATATTGGATAGGCTTAATTACAAATATTACTCGAGGATATGAAAAAAAGAAGTGCAAATTAGTTTGAACTGCAATTTATTTCAGGATAATAAGTTCTATGGATAATACTTCTGAAAAGTTAGTTTTAAGGACAATTTACAGGAAAAAAAATAAACTCAATTTCTTTTAAGTTTTACAGAAAAAAATTAAAAAATATATATATTTATTTATACATTACTTAAAATGATAAATTCTTTTATTTTTTTCCTGTAAAATGTCCTTAAAACTAATTTTTTTAAAAGTCATGTCCTTAAAACTTATTACCTTGAATAAATAAGAATTAATTTTTTAGAAGTCCTGTCCTTTAAACTTATTACCCTGATTAAAACAGTCCTTTAGGTGAAAAAAAGGTCACATGAATAGAAAGTGTAATAGTAAGAAACTAGTATAACATTTACGCATTTAAAGCAGTGCATATTATGTCAAGACAAGAAATTAGTATATTATACCAATGAAGTATTGAACAAGATATTTATTTAACAATTACAAAAAAC
Source organism: Allium sativum (assembly GCA_030737875.1). Lineage (NCBI taxonomy): Eukaryota > Viridiplantae > Streptophyta > Magnoliopsida > Asparagales > Amaryllidaceae > Allium > Allium sativum. The sequence goes on from CM060915.1 coordinate 284,074,756, forward strand.
GTTGACTAAGGGAAGTACTGCGAATCAAATTGTTATTTTAATTGTGTAAAAACTCGGTAATTTTAATTTATAAGAGTTTTAAAAAAAATCTCACTTTAAAAACCAGTTGGCCTTGCCAACCTTGATATCATTCCTAACTTGAGTACCCCAATCACACGTGATCCGTAGTACTATAAAAATTGAGAGATACATTTACCATACCAAATTACAAAAATTATACTCAAATTAACAGATTTGATGTTCAAAATTATTTATTAAATAATCGTTCTGCTTTATTTTGATAAAATGAGTGTCCTTAAATTAAGTATCACTTTTATTGTGAAAAAAAGTTTGTAAGATAGTAGGAGTGATTCTTTATTCTGTTCAAGTTGAACATTCATTTTGATATCCTTGAGCTCTAAATCCATAACCTTTGGAACCTCAACCTAAAACGACATATTATTTGTCATTTGAGCTAGTAGCACTTGACTGAATAATTATTCTACGGTGAATGTTACTTACAATCTTATAAAGGTTAGAAATTTCAAAATGATCTCGCTTACGTGCAATAAATACCCATATTATTTATTAGAAATTAATTAGAAATGATATTCCACACATGGTTACATAGAATAGAATCTCGTTATCACCCTGTAATCTACTTCCCTTTGCTTTTTACAAAAATATATTTTGGAATCAAAAAAGAAGACCGTGTTCACAAGAATGTTGCAAACTCAGTTAATCCTAATGTAGTCAAAATAATATTTCAAACCGTCAACTAAAATAGACATTTCAACTACTGAAAAGGTAAGCGTTTAACAGATTTGATTGGTTTTGATGTAAAAATGTCAGCCTGAACTACAACTAAAAGCCGAACGAAATTAGTTTTTATTACTCAACCGATATTCAATTGGACCAGACTATATATAGACTTCTAAACATTGTGATACATTAAAGGAGATAATCTTGTAAAATGCTCAAGAATCAAAATATCTTTTCATTACCTAGTCAATATTTAATTTAGCTTATTTGTCACTAATAGAACCACACAGACTGGTCCTTCATGCATACAGATGTGTCTCTAATTTTTTTGGCAATAACGAACAGTTTTTAAAGTGACCGCAAACACTTATTATTATAACAAATAATAATTACAAATAATACATGAGATTGATATGATATCAACCTACTAAAAATATTTTTTTAAAGGTGGACCGTCCACCACCATCCTATTTACGTTATAGATCAGGAGTTAAACACACTGTCTAGACTATGATAACATACTCCACGCAAGGGGTGATTACATACACTTGTTAAAAAGTTAAAAACCCAACAATGACAAGCTACACAATAGAAAGCAGCAAGTACCACAACAAAATGACCTTTTCATGTGCCGAAATAAGACTGTATCACTTACAGGGACTACACAATAAAGGCAGTTCCATCATTAGCTAGAGTAGGCAACACCAAAGGACCTGTTCCTTAGTAAAAGGACCTGAGACCTCGAGCACCAAACCAAATTGTCAGTAGAAAATCCAACTAGCAGAGCATTACATGAATTCATTTTCTCAACCAAACAAAGAAGCATGCTCGAAAAACATCACAAGTTACCAAAACATAGCAGCCTTGTGACAAGGACTACAAGACATTAAACGGTCGTTGCATAGGCTTATGCTTGAGGTGGAAGGCAATGAATTCCACCAGCCTTAAACATCATAATGAGAGCTTGCGCTTCACCAAAAATGCCAATCAAGAGCAGTGGAGCAAGAAGAAAAACCAGACACTCAAAACCCAGCCCGACATTGCATCTATGAAAATACCAAACTCCACACTTCCCAAGCAAACAACCCAAAGCCACCACTGCCAATCAAATTATGACCCGAAACATAATATACAAAGCCTACAGAAAGTTCCAACAAGACGAAAACTAACTAACACATTGAATATCATACTTCTTAACAATAAACCAACACAACCAACTCCCAAATCAAGAAAAGCCAAGCCACCACAGCAACAAACCACTGAGCTAGATACATAACATTCCTAGTTAATACGTGGCAGGGCATACCAGGATCGCAGAGCAGTGAGTCGCGAATCACCATAAGTGTAACGACCATGGGCGGATTTGTGCCTATGGCACCCTGGGCTATAGCCTGGGTCCTCAATTCCAACATGCAATATTTATATGATTGTAGTTTAAAGCCAAAGTTTCCATTCCATAGCTAAAAGACAATAAACTCAGATATAAAAGTTGAAGCTTTAGTGTAAATTCTGTTATATAATAAAAGTATACAGCTTTCATCTAGTCAATAAAAATTGACTCACCTGATAAATACTCAGATATAAAACTCAAATCAATATGTCCTATTTCAGTGATTATTTTCTATTTTTTTCTCCATTTTATCAAAGTATTAATGTTATATAGCCCGGGATAGTATCAAATCCTGGCTCCGCCCATGGTAACGACCTAGATTTTTAGTCGTTTAATTTTGTACATTTAATTTTGTTTAAATGTTGTATTGGGAATACAAAAGGATTTTATAAGGAGTTTATTAATTTAAACGAGTTTGATCATATAAATTTAATTTAGTTAAAAACAAGCTCGCACCGTTGCAATAGTTCACGGTTTTACGTTTTGAACTTCAATTGAATATATATGATCCAATATAAGTTTGAATTCTTTGAAACAAGAATCTTCCGGATTTATTGGATAATAATTTTCTAATGAAAGAGAAAAATCGAGATTTCACCTTGTAAATTTTGAGTTATGTCAAAATTTAATTTTCAGAAAGTCGTTATAGAATCGTTTATGAACCGCAACGATTTATTAAATAAAATAAAATGATTTTTAATAAATTGAATACCGATATAACCTAGAATTTTAAACCGAGTTAAGATAGTTAAATCTGTAAAAATTCTATTTTCGAATATACACGATAATGATAATTTATTATCATTGGATTGAGTTATTTTGAAATCAATTATATTTTTTCGATTTAATATAGAACTTGAGAATAGTCAATTTTCAAACGACGTCTGCTTTCAACGAAACCAATTTTATAAAATTCGTAATAGTTAATTATTGTATGATTTTTAAGTTTCACATCAATTGGAGTTATTTTGTGATCGTGCACAATCTAATCGCATATTTATTAACCATTTGAAATAGTTTTTTTTGCAAATGATATTGGAATTCGACGAAACTAGTTTCGTCGTGTCCAGAATATTAAGTTATTATAGGATTTCCAATTTCGCCATGATCAGAGTTCGTATGGATTTCATATGAATTAAAAAGCTATTAAATAAAAATCCTTAGTCCCTTTCAAAATCTAAGAATATCTCTGCAAAAAATTCTCCTATCTAATCTTATATTTATCACTTGATCTCTACAGTGAGATACCGGATTCCATCCGGTCAAAAATATCGGCTACTCTTTCCTTTTTAAACCAAAGCTGCATTTCAATCATTCGATCATAGCTCTCAAACAAGTGAGCATTAGATAAATCTTCCAACTGAGAACTTGTAGAGTGAGGTGAGGGCGACATTCTGGTGAAGTTTGGGGAGGCGCGATCGCCTGTGACGATCAGAAATCGACGATGACCAGAAAGAGTGTAATGTCCCAGATTTTCTTAACCAACTTTATGATCTAAATCTTAGCTTATGCTAATAATTTAATTTGGTTAAATAATATTTAATTCGAATATTATAGATAATTTTGAATAACCATTAGTTTATAATCTTGTGTATATTTTAACTTGTGTTTATATGTATACACAGGTAAATGTTATTTTAATATTTTCACTTGCATTTAAAACTTATCTTATTTATGTTAAAATTTAATTGCTTAAGTAAAATGACATTTAATATTTGAAAGGATTTAAATAAAAATCTTAGATGTAGACATGAATATGCATATTATTATGACCCTTAGTGTATATGTATATATAATGTAATATACATATATAAATCGAGGCAATAACTTCTGTTTTAAATTTAAGTAAATATTTTATTACTTGACATGTGTACGTATAAGATGGTGTAAGCAATTAATGGACAAGAACATGTCATATAATAAAACTAAGAGAAGAAAATCAAAATTTTCAATCAATGAAAACAGTGTTCACATTTGTTACCTATATGCAGTACACTAGCATAGGATGATCAAACCAAATCTTATGACATGGATTGATTGTTGCACGGACTATTAGTAGCTAAGGATCATAGCCTGGAACCTATAGGATCTAAAACATTAAATGAAAAGGATGTGCTTGAAGTTAAATTCCAAATAGTGGATTTATGAGAACATTTAAGAGATTGAAATACTTAACAGCTAAGTTAAAACAAGAACTTGAAATTGCACATGCATTTGTACCACCAATCTAGATTTCTGCCGTGCTCTTTTTCTATATGCAAAGTGAAGCCTTGCCATAACATTTCCCTTTCAATCAAATGTGACAGCTAAACTTAAGATCTAAGCTTACATTTTTAAAACACATAGGAGCATGTAGCTTGTACCAAGAGTAGCTATGTATAGTAGCCAATAGGAAGATCAAATGAAGATACCCCATCTCTTTTCCATATTGGTAGGAAGCCAGCGTAAAAACTACTCTGAAACAAATCAATTAGCTGCCTAACCATTCTAATCAAATAAAGAAGTTGTTGTAAATATTACATCTTGGCACAAGGAGCTTTGTAAAACATTTAATAAAGCCCTATATTTTATTCTTAAAATCAACTATACATACACATTAGTTATTGCATACATTCGCAACATCATTTGACCAAACTAAAACAGAAATGGCAACAAGGAACTGAAGAAAAATGGTAGAGAATCTGGCAAAGTGAAAGGCGAAACTTGTGAATAGGAAAAAAAACAGAGGAGATAAAACCTGGAAGAGCAGAGCAAATAATGTGAGTAAACCTCACTCTTTTAAACTTCTATTTTAAAAACACTTGTTTTAGCCTACTTTGTGGACTAGGCAACACAAAGCTAAAAGATCAAGTATTAGAATATAATCTGCCTATAAATCGGATCGGATCGGGTGTAGTCAGAGAAAAGCAAAGCGAGACAAAGTGAAGAAAGGCAAAATTCAAACTGGATCGGATCGGATGGGATGCTCCGATCCGAACCCCATTTGCTAGCCTATCCGAACCGAACCTAGTGTACCCTGCTACTTCACTCCACGATCTCCTGGATATTTTGGGCAGTTAGAACCACTTTCTACCTACGATGGCCACTAACCAGATGTGTTGTCCTCACCAGAACTCACCCGATCCCGAAAGTCACGGGATGGAGGCCACGTGTCTCCGATCCGAACCGGATGTCGAAGGAATTTTCACCTATAAATAGACCCCCAAGGGTCATTTGAAGGGATCTTTTGGCACTCTGAGAGTTTGAGTATCTTTGAGAACCAAATTCCAGCACTCCCAAACAATCCAAATCATCATTCAAAGTGTGTTTTGAGTATAATTGAGTGAATGTGTATGAAAAGTGAGTGAGATTGAGTGAATATCTTGTTGTATTCTCATCTACATCATCAAACAAAGTGATATAAAGTGGACGTAGGCTCTTTAACACCGAACCACTACAAATCTTGCGTCTCTTTTCTGTTTTTGATCTCATTTTATCGTAATTTTAATCAATTTGGGTGTTAGAACCACTTTTTGGTCTAACATTTTGGTGCTTTCACTTAGAACAATTTGAATTCTCTGTTTTTCTGGATTATCGTTCTACCTTTTGGACCGTTGAGTTCAAAGAAGTTAATTCCCAATTTCCGACGCTTTTAAGTACTTGTTGGTTGATTGTTGAAGAATTATGGCCAAAGGAAAAGGCAAGGAAGTTCAAACCAGTCGAGGGAACGAAGTTGGTGAAGATCAGCAAAATCCGGTCATGACGAGGTCTCCTGGGCAAAGCTCGGGAGTGGATCGGACTGGCTCAGGAAATCCGAACCGATCGCAGACGGAGAGCTCCAATCCGAACCGAGTAGAAGATGTTGAAGAGGTGCGCTTCCCCAACCCGAACCGATCCGGCCAGGTCACTTTTCTCCGATCCGATCCGACTCTAGGTGATGCTGGAACCTCTACTCGAGCCACTCCAAATGCTCCGACTCTAGCCACCAGGATCAATGACCAGATCAATCCATCTGCGCCTGTCACCCAAGGAGATTTTTCGTGCCTTCTCGACATGCTTGAGAGCACAAGGGAGGCTATGAGAATCCACGAGCGCACCAATCTTATGATGCAAGAGAATATGAGAATCATGAGTAGGTAAATTGGCGAGCTTCGCAGGTAGAGAACCCCTTCCCCAGTTCATCACATTGCAATGGATCAGTCTTCTTCTTCTGAGGAAGAACGGCCTCGTGAAAGAAGGCCGCTCGAACGACCTTAGAATTTGGAACAAATGACTTTCGGATCTTTGGGATCCCGCGAGGACGCTTCTCGTGTGCTAGGACCCGATGACCCGAGCTTGAGAGAGCCTATGCTATTACCAATGCGAGGATCCCATGTTTTGCATAGAGATCCTAACCTCACCAACCCCACTCAGGGACAAATGCTTTAGCCCCTTCCTCCCGAGATCGACCGGGAACGTAGGGAGCAAAGCAGAGCAGAAGCCGCTAGAAGAAGGAGGGTGTCCCTTGATCAGGAGCCCAGAGGAAACCCGAATATCAGAGCCAGGGCGCCTGAACGACCCTTGACCAATGCTGATGTATGGGCTATGGTACGCCAGATCATGTCTGAGAGTTGAAACTACACCAATGAAGATTATGGTATTGAGCGAAGCAATACTCCCTTTACTGATGACACTCTTGACTTCCAGTTCCCCCGACGTTTTAATTTGCCGTAGATGGACAGATATAACGGGAGAACTGACCCAGGACAACATCTGATGCGATACGCACGGCTTAATAATGCTGCAGCTACCCCTGATGCTGTGAAGTGTAAGGCTTTCCCGATTTACTTAGAAGACGTAGCATTACTATGGTTTACCCGACTTCCTCCTCGATCGATATCGAATTTCAAAGAACTAAGTGAATGTTTTATGAATCAATTCCGACTTCACGCCCGAAAGTCTAGGACTGTTATTGAATTATCGAGAATTAAGCAAGCGCCGGGTGAGTCCTTAAAGTTGTATCTAGACCATTTCAATTTAGCTGTAACAGAAGTCAGCGACCCTCATGAGCCTACCATCTTGATTGCCTTAATGGAAGGAGTTGATCCAGATTCAGAGTTTGGAGATTATCTTTTTGGGAAGCCGCCTCCCACAAGAGAGTTGTTCTATGAGAAGGCCAATATTCAGTTGAGACGGGAGGAAGCAAGGGCAAACAGAAAGAGGAAGTCCGGAGTGGCCTCAAAAGAAGCTGTTCAGAGTAATGTTGTTGTAAAGAAGTCTGGAGAAAGCTCTGGGAAAGTCGAAGTGAATGTTGGAAACAAGAACGGAAACAATAATAGTGGAAACGGGGGCAACAACAACAGTAATGGGAATGGTAATAGGAAAAAAAGGAACCGAGGAAGTAATTCTGACAAAAGACCCCGGTTCCAAACTTTTGAAAATTATTCACCGTTGAATGACACGTTGGAGAAACTTTATTTGGATATGTATAATGTTTTACAATACAAAAAAACCACCGCCACGAGATTCGACAGAGAAAGAAATTGCTACCGGAAAATTTTGTTTATTTCACGGAACTCACGGACATTCAATGAACGAATGTCGACACTTGAGAGATGTAGTTGAGAATTTGTTGCGTGAAGATAAGTTGGATGAGTATATGGCTGCCCCAAGGGACAGGGGGCAAGGAGGACAGGCCCCAAACCAGAATCAGTCTGCTCCCAAGCCTACAGCGCAACAAAAAGGCAAAGGGATTGTCATTAACACCATAGTAGGTGGAATCCATCCAGCTGTCCACAGTTTCAGAGTAATGGACCAATATGTTAATGCAGTTAAGCACATAGATGTGGATGAGTGCAGTGATTTGGAAGATATCACCCCTGTGAAACAGCAGAGGACAATGTTCGATGATGTGGTGTTCCGTAGCAGAGACGACGCCGGAATCCAATCACCTACCAAAGATCCGTTGGTTATTGCCACTACTATTGGGTCGGCATTGGTTAATAAGGTACTAGTGGACAATGGAAGCTATGTCAACATTTTGTTTAAGAAGTCGTTTAATCAGATGAGACTCGAGTCTGGAGATTTGAAGCCCTGCGAAGGTTGGATCCGAGGCTTCAATGGGGCATCGATAGCTCCAATGGGGTATATAGAATTACCTGTAACATTGGGACAAGGGGATCGTCGAAGAGTACGAATGCTTCAGTTCGTAGTGCTAGATATAGATTCGCCCTAAAACGCATTTTTAGGAAGGCCTGCTCTTGCAGAGTTTAGGGCTTGTATTGCACCATGGTGCTTATTGCTAAAGTTCCCAACTGAAGCCGGAACAAGAGTAATGAGGGGAGACCAAGTCTCCGGACGAGCTTGATATATTGCTGAATTAAAAATGTTGATAAAGGGACTCAACATCGAGACTAAAAGTACTTCACCTCCTCCGACGGAGGGTTCGGCGTAGCAATTAGAGGGATCAGCCCCGAAGGAGTTGCCCAAGGGAATGCCTGAAGACCTGGATCCCAGAGAAGATGAGGAACCTGATGATAGAAAAGCAACTCCTAACGAAACGATAGTGGATGTACCCATTGATGAAGCTGATCCAGCAAAAGTTTTGAAGATTGGATCCCAGTTGGATCTGCACCGAGCCAAAGAACTGAAGGAAAACCTGGATGTGTTTGCCTGGACCCACGCTGACATGTGTGGGATATCACCATCCATCATGAGTCATTCGCTGAGTATAAACCCAAAACACCCACCTGTAAAGCAAAAGAGACGTATGCTGGGCCCAGAGAGGTCGGCAGCTCTGAAAGAAGAAGTGGAGAAGCTGAAAGAGAACGGATTTATTAGAGATTCGATATATCCCGACTGGATATCGAATCCTGTTTTGGTAAAGAAGTCAAACGGAAAGTGGTGGACGTGTATTGATTTTTCAGACTTGAACAAAGCCTGCCCGAAAGATAGCTTCCCACCGCCCAGAATAGACCAGCTTGTGGATTCGACGACGGGACATGAACTTCTTTCTTTTATGGACGCATATTCCGGATACAACCAGATTCCTATGCATGTACCCGATCAAGAGCATACGAGCTTCATTACAAATTTGGGGTTGTACTGCTATGTGGTCATGCCTTGCGGATTGAAAAATGATGGAGCTACCTAAAACGCTTGGTGAACAAGATGTTTATATCCAAATAGGGAAGACTATGGAGGTTTATGTGGACGATATGCTTGTCAAATCAAGACAGTCCTCTAGCCATATGCAAGACTTGGCAGAGATGCTCGGTATCCTGCGAAAGTATTGGATGAAGCTTAATCCTTTGAGTGTTCGTTTGGGGTGGCATCTGGAAAGTTTCTAGGTTTCATCGTGAGCTCCCGAGGAATTGAAATTAATCCCAGTCAAATAGCAGCGATAAGGAACATTGAGGAACCATGAAGAATCAAAGATGTCCAAAGTCTTGCGGGGAAAGTGGTTGCGTTGAGTAGATTTATCTCCAAAGCAACATACGAATGCGTCCCGTTTTTTGACTTGATAAAAAGGGGAAAGAAAAATTTCGAATGGACTCCGGACTGTGTTGAGGCCTTTCGGAATCTATTGGATTTACTAGAGAGACCATCGATTTTGTCGAAGCTGGTGGATCATGAAGAGCTGTTTGTTTATCTAGCAGTATCGGCTCACGCCGTTAGCACCGCTTTGGTCTGGGAAGAAGACATGGTGCAAAGGCCGGTATATTACGTAAGTAAGAAATTGGCAGCTGCAGAATGTAACTACCCAAGGATTGAGAAGCTTGCTTACAGCCTTCTGATCGCCTCCCGAAAACTTCGCCATTATTTTCAAGCTCACCCAATAACCATATACACTGATCAGCCTCTGAGACAGGTGTTGCAAAGACCCGAAGCATCAGGACGGTTGATCAAGTGGAATATTGAATTAAGTCAGTTTGATTTAAACTTTCAGCCGCGGAGATCGATCAGGGGGCAAGCTCTGGCTGACTTTATAGCAAAGTTCACAATTCCGGAGGAAGAGACGATCAATGACAAGGTGGTCAAATAAGAGGAGAAATTAAAATTAGATCCATGGAATTTGTACACAGACGGAGCCAAGAACGACCGAAGGTCCGGAGCTGGAGTCGTCATAGTTACTCCTGAAGGACAATCGTTATATTATGCTCTGCGACTAGAATTTTCAGCGACTAATAATGACTCTGAATATGAAGCCCTGATTGCCGGGCTGAAACTTGCTAAGGAATTCGGAATAAAGGCATTGGATATATTCTGCGATTCCAAAATAGTCGTCTGCCAAGTGCGAAAGGAGTTTGTGGCCCGGGGACCTCGACTTATTACCTATCTTGGAAAAGTGAAGGAGCTGTTGAGAAACCTGGAACGGTATAACATAACGCATATCCCAAGAGCTGAAAATCAGAAGGAAGATCGGCTAGAGAAGCTGGCAAGTTCCGACAATCCGGAGGAAACCGAAATGGTTCCAATTGAGATGTTGGGATCGCCAAGCTTTGAGTTAATGGAAATTGAATTAACTTTCGAAGCAGAACCGGAGAGGGAGTCGTGGATGACCCCAATCAAGAATTTCCTTAGAAATGGAGTACTCCAACCAAAGAAGAGTGAGAGGCGAGCCATAGTTCGCAAAGCTACCAGATACATCCTTCAAGATGGTACCCTTTATCGGCAAGGATTTTCTATGCCTCTATTACGATGTATAGCGCACGACGACATCAAGCGTGTACTAAGGGAAGTACACGAGGGTGAGTGTGGAGATCATATGGGGGGTCAGACTTTAGCAAAAAAGGTATTGCGGTATGGGTATTTCTGGCCCACAATTAATAAAGTTGCAGCCGATTACTCACGACGCTGTGACAAATGCCAGAGGTTCGCCAAGATCCCCAGAGCACCACCGACCCAGCTCAAGACGATGGTGAGTCCGTGGCTGTTTTCCATGTGGGGAATTGACATCATTGGAGTTCTACAGATTGCCAAAGGAGGAGCGAAGTATGCAATAGTCGCCGTGGACTATTTTACGAAGTGGGTGGAAGATGAGCCCTTAACCAAAATCACAGCGAGAAAGGTGATAAGTTTCATGGTTAGAAATATCATATGCCGATTTTGGATTCCAAGGACCATTATAACTGATAATGGAACCCAGTTCGATTGTGCCGAATTCAGAAATTTCTACCAGAAATACAAGATTGACAAGCGGTACACTGCAGTCGCCCATCCACACTCGAATGGGCAAGTAGAAGCAATAAATAAGGTCATAAAGTCCATCCTCAAGAAGCGGTTGGAACGTGCAAAAGCAAAATGAGTGGATGAATTGCCCTTGGCTTTGTGGGCATATCAGACAACGTTTAAGATAGCTACCGGCCATACTCTTTTCTCTCTCTCTCATTTGGTTCAGAAGCGGTAATCCCGGTAGAGATCGAAGTTCCCTCTCACAGGGTGACATATTATGACCCGATGATGAATCGGGAACTCCTCCTTGAGTCCCTTGATGAAGTCGAAGAGAAAAGGGACAAGGCCGACTTGCGTGCGTCAAGACATCGACGTCAGATGGCACGCTATTATGACAAGAAAGTTCGCTTTAGAACCTTTGAGCCAAGGGATTTGGTGCTAAAGCGAAATTTTCCATCCCTTCCTCATCTCGGTCCAAAGTGGGAAGGACCATTCGCCATCCAACGGAAACTTGAGACAGGAGCCTTCAAGTTAACGACCGTAGATGGCGAAGAAGTGCCTAGGGCTTGGAATGCCCAACACTTGATGCGATATTTGAATTAGGGATGCTGTATTTTCTTTTGTTTTTTTTATGAACCCTGTAAAAAGGGACGACTTGCCTTAGAAAAGTCTGTTGATGCGAACAAAGGACTATAAAGTGGATGTAGGCTACGACTTAGCCGAACCACTATAAAAATATCGTGTGCCATTTACTTTCCTGCATTATTTATATCTTCAACTATTATTCTATTGTGACTGTGGAATACGAGATGTTAAATTAAAATCTGGAAAGTTGGAGATGGCTTATATGCAGGAACAAACACAATGACTGTTTGTACAATAAGACATAAAAGAATGGGAAGACGACATTCTTTGGGAAGACGACATTCTTAACTCTAACTCTCAAGAATTGGGAGATAGTATAAAGGACGGGAAGACGACGTCCTCTGAGGCGTGAAGGTGCACCCAGATGAGAGACTGCCTCAGCAAGAACTCTAACCTAGATATAAGATAGGAAAGTATAAAAGATGCCAGAAAAGAACAGGCATCAATGACGAAAGGAATGTGACCCCCGTCAGAGAATCGGGAACATTCGGACTTTTTAATTTAATCTTGAATAGTTTTTCAAGATTGACTGGGGGCATACATGTACACTCATATTCCCCTCTCCTAAAACTCCGTTACATGACTTTAGTATGACAGGCATTTGCATTTTTACATAAGTACTGAACTAACGACTAACAGGTATTGCAGGAAATGAATTATTTTTATTTACAAACGTATGAGTTTGTATAGGAAAACATGCAAAAAGAAGAAGCGAGGGCCACATCGCTGCAACAATTGTGGTCCAATTAAATACTAAAATAAAGCAAAACACTTCATCACTTAGACATTGTAGTGGACTTGGATTTTTTAGCATCCTTCTGAGCATCCTTCGCCTCTCTTTCAGTATCAGTTAAAATGCGCCTTGGTTTTTTCCTCCCTTAGACTGAAGTGCTGGAATCGGTTGATTTTTTTCCAGGGAGTCGGAACGCCGGAATCAAGAGAAGACTTTTTAGCAAGTTCTTCTGTAATAGATCTAGTCGAAAGCTTAACAACTAACCTTGATCCAGCATCCACTACTACGAGAGGCTTAAGGCTTTCGGGGTCTAAGTCTTCAACTTTAAGCTGCATACGTTTGTCTTGTTCGGCTTTCAATGCAGCTAAAGTGATGTCATCAGCGCTCCTTGATTCCCCAACTATAGCCACCTCAGGGTCTTCCTCATGCTCCTCGCCACCACCATCATCTTTCAAGGCGGCTATCATCTTGTCATCATGGGGAGCATCAGCCTTATCTTTCTCTCCTTCGGCCTTCTCCGCAGATTCTGTTCCGGCGGTGGTCCCCTGAGGCACGTCTGTCTTCTTGGATGGTTCAGCACCTGCGGAATGAGAAGCAACAGTTATCAACTCGGGAGAAAATAAAGGCTCCTTCATCGATTGCCCGACTATGCGATGGAAAGTGGAGACAGCTTTGACGAATTGGGGTGAAAAGGTAGAAATACCTTCCGATGATTTCTCAGCCGAGGTAGCTGCCGTATCTGAAACCGACTCAAGAATAGGGGATAAGAGAGATGCCTGAGGAATCGCCGGGTTTTCGAGGTCATATCCCTCTACTTCAGAAGCTTAAGCGGTAGTGGAAGAAGAACCAGCCTCCAAGATGTCCTTTTGTTTAGCCTTCCGCTTTTCCTCCTCCATGGCAGCAACAATCAGACGACGCCCCTCAGCCAGACTTGCCGGCTCGTCATCTCTTAGATATTTTTCCATGAGTTTGTCCTCGTCGATGGAATCTACCTTGAGTTCTTCTTTCTCTCATTCAACAATTTGGCTCTACACATGGACCAAGGTAGTCGGATAATCATCGATCCAAGAGATGTTTCGGTGACGGATTATATGTGCAAAAAATTCGATCAGTAATTCACCAAAGCCCTGCACATCCTCCTGGGCCTCTGCCAGCTGCTTGCGGGACTCTTCGGCCGACTTGATGACACTTTCAACATTGCCCTCCGCTAGGGCAGCCCTGTTTTCGGCCTCCATCAACTTGGAAGCCAAGTCAGTGTTTTTCTTTTCCAATTCGGCGTTCTTCCTCGCTAACTCGGCCTTTTCTCGCTCAAGAGTAGCATAAGCAAGTTGTATTCTTGCGCTATCCGACTTGGCGTCTTCTGCTTGCTTTTTCATCTCCGAGCGCTCTTGAGTATGGGACTCGAGCAAGTCGTGATAACGTTTATGTAGATCTTCAAATTGTTGCTTGAAGCTAGTGGCATCCCGTTGAGCGATAGCGAGTTGGGCATATGTATCCTCAAGTTCTTTCCCCAAATTTTTCAAGGCCTTTGCGTCGGCTTCTGTAGTCTTCTTCATCGAGTTAGTATCCATGACTAGAGTTCGGATGATTCTGGAAAGGTTACGCGAATACTTGAACATCTCTAAATATTGTTTCTCGACTGCGTCAATTTTCACCTTGGCCTCGTCCGCCCACCTTGAGGAAATGGGCTCGAGGGCAGGTAAGAAAGTCAGGTTCTCAAAATAGTGATCGGGGAACTGCTCCTCCAGGTATGCTCGCTTAATTGCAGTTTCAGCGTCCCATGGTGGAGGTGCAGGGAATGCCAGCTCGGTATACTTATGTGGAGGGCTCAATGGCCTCCTCACTCTTTCTAGGCCGCTTAGCAGGAACCTTACGTTTGCTTCGCGAGTAGGTATCTCTCGGTGGGCTCCTCTCCCTACTACGTTTTTCTTGAGAAGAGATTTGGTCTTTTGACTGTGACGTGTCATCTCCTCGACGACCTTTGTAGCCCTTTTATCGCTCTAGATCCGACCGAACGGGAGAGCGAGAGCGTGAGGTCCGCGACTGATAAGAATCATAGGGCCTTCTATCCTCCCTACCGTGGCTTTCGCGACGATCATGCTCAACATCATGAGGGGGTCTGGTCATGCTGCGGCGTAGATTCCTGATGTCATAGTGAGCACGAGACATTGTACCTGCTGTAACACCCCGTAATTCTGTAACACTAAGGTTTACAAATCAAGGCAGAATTAAAATTTAAATTCAAAATCAAGGGAAACGGGCTGCGCCGTTGCGTTCGTCTCGGAAAAATACGCGAAATAGAGTCCAAGTTTTCGAAAATCGGAGTCTGTATGACCAAGATATGGACGAACGAAGTTAGGCAGAAAAACCGGAAACAGACCAGAATGCACTGGCGCACTTGTGAAGTGCGCCAGTACAAAACTGCACTGGCGCACCTGCCAAGTGCGCCCATACTAATCCAGCACCGAATTCTGGAGTGTTCTGTGCTGACGTGTCTCCTTTTGAGTGGTTGGATGATGTGTATTCGACCTGTGCGATTCTGATGGCTTCTATGATAATCTAAGGGCCCTAAAACACTCTCTACACCTATAAAAGAATGCCTAGACCTAAGGGTTCCTCCACACAAATTCTCTAAGGCATCTACATACTGCTTCTCTGTACTCTAGCCTCCACCATTAAAATAAATCTAATTCTCCACTAAAACAAGTTATAGTTCTTCTTCTAATTGGAGATTCAAATCAAGATTAAAGCTCCAAGAAGGGAATCAAAAGTTGATTCAATGATTTCAAGCAACGTCGCATGAATCATAGAAACGCCATCTTTCTTTTCTAATCTAAATCTCAGTAAGTCAGTTATTTTTAGATTTGAACGTTTTGATTTTATTCGTGACATGAAATTAAAGGGATAAAAGACTATGCCTAATCTTTCTACTTGAATAAGTGCTTGTACCTTTGGACCAAATTAAGAACTGTTGTGATTCGATGACCAATAAGACTGTGACGGTGAAACTATGGACTTTGGAACCATATGACTTGGAACTATGAACATAAGCCTTTGATTTTGGGACATAAAACATTGCCTATGACTATGAATATTTCCTATGACTATGAACGTTGCCTATGACTATGAACATCGCCCATGACTGAGATTCATTGAACTGTGAGGATTATTGCCTATGACTATGGATATAAGATTATTATTTATGCCCATGACATTGTAGTTAAAAAAAACATGTTGTTTAACATTATTTTGAATCTAGGCCTGACTTTCTATTCAGTTTATTCTTGGTTTTAGACCTTGGGAATTTACCTATTCAGTTAGGTCTACCCATGTTCTTGAACCAACTCTGTCTATTCTTGGTTTTAGACCTTGGGAATTTACCTATTAAGTTAGGTCTACCCATGTTCTGAACCTACGTCGTTATTCAACCCTTTTCATGTCGTAATATTACCATATTTATATGCCTGTGAATTGTCATCTTATGCCAATTGTTATGTCTGTTCTTTTATGGCATTTTGGCTCATTCCCTTCTATCCACGAATCCAGCTTTATTTATAATCTAGGTTGAACCACGATTATGCGAACGATGGGAATACGTTTTGGGAAAAAACATGAAATTGACTAAACTTGGAAATTGGCATAATTTGATGAAAATTAGAACAACAAGTCTAGTTTTGGTAATGAACTGAAATTAGAATATTAAATCAGAATTGGTTGGCTAAATTAAGTATGATAAGTATGTTAGCATAATTTACATACGTCGGGTGTAAAAGGGAAAAGGGTTTGGTGGGCCACAAAATAGGTAATTGGTACGCAAATTGAGTTTTGGCATAAACGGGGAACTAGAATATGAAATCTAGTTTGGCATAAACTGTAAACTAAAATATAAAATCTAGTTTTGGCATAAACTTGTAAATGTGAGATGTTGAATCTAAATTGCTACAAACTGTAAGATAGGCAAATCTAGATTTGGGCCTAGAATACAAGTCCATTGTTAGGCATGGCAAATGTATAAGGTATAGGCCAAATTTATTTTAAGAAAGGGAAAATGGGCTTTGAGGATAAATTGTTAACAATTTATTTATATACGAAAGAAAGGTTTATTAACGACATCTCTTTTAACAATAAACCAGAAAGTTCTAGGGTGACAGAGAGGATAGTGTCTAGGCATGAGTTTGGAAAATACAAGTTTCCTGCTCTCCCTGGTTATCCCTAACTGATCCGACGGACGGGATGGTTACTTTCAAAACCTGATTTGAAAATTAATCAAAACCCTTTGAACTATAAAACACGAATAGGCCTAACCCGAGGTTAGACTGAGTTGCGATGTAAACCTGCCCGGAACCAACCGGCACATCCTGTAATCGCAACAATATCTGCCTAATGTGTGTGGTCGTGGCTTTAATTTATTTAGTTAAAGCTAGAACAAGAATGCTAGGGGTAAGTTAACTAAGACACCTAACCAACTCAACATGATAACAAGACTGGTAGGTGGGGTTAGGTTCATACAGTTAAGCTAGAGTGGGAGGGTTAAGTCCATAGGAACACTTAACCAACTTAAGCACAGTTAAGCTAGAATGGAGGGCTAAGTCCCCAGGGACACTTAACCAAACTCATGGTAATAAGACAAGATTTGTAGAGGTTAAGTAACTAAGATAACACTTAGCCTAATTTACATGTTAACTAGTCTAGAAAGTGGGGTTAAGTAAAGTTAATACACTTAGCCAAATTAACATGTTAACTAGACTAGAGGTTGGGGTTAAGTAAATACACTTAGCCAATTTAGCATGATAGCTGGACCAGACCGTAGGGTTAAGTAAACTTGAACACTTAACCGTCAGACTGTGATAAAGGAATAGGGTTAAGTCTAAAACATGAAGGGATAATACTTAACCATTAATAATAACATGTTAGTTAAAACCGACGGGTAAGGTTAAGTTAAAAGGAACACTTAACCAACACAGGGTGAATGGGTAGGGTTAAGTAATAAATACTTAACCAATATAACTTGGTTTGTGGTAGGGTTAAGTCAACATGAGTTATTAACAACACTTAACCAGTTTAACAGGGTAAATGAGGAGGGTTAAGTTAGCTTGAATTGACTATGACATTTAACCAATCCAAATTGACGGGACAGAGAACTAAGTAAACCTTAGTTAAGAAAACAATGATTCTGGAAACTAAGTGGTAAATCTTAGTTAATAAAACTAAGTAGTAATTCTTAATATAACACGAGGAGGAGCGAACGTCCATCTGGTTAAAAAGAAGGCTCCAACGAATTGGGTTACGAAGCCCGAGGCTTCGAGGGGACGTGAGGGTACTCTTGGTATCCCTCTGTGAGGCTGCAGATGATCCGCCTGGGCCAACAGAGGTTAAGGTCTGCGTAGAAGAACCAGGGGTATGCCTTGGTTGCAATACATGGCAACCTAAAGACTAGGATGGACCGGCGTGATTCGGCGAGCAAACGGTAGCCCTGTGATAGCGACTTGTCGTCTACCATGCATCTTGAGTCAATCGAGATACGTGAAGCAGAAAGGCGGAGGACTCCAAAAGACCATATACTTGCTATCTAGTTATGGTTGCGGATGGCCATAGGATAGTGGGGGCACCGGGGGCCGACGTATAGTTCTCATTTTACAAGGTGTGCCTTTCATTAGTTGAGGGAGGGGTCAAGTGGGACCATAGCCACTGGAATAAAAACAGACCTTAGCATCTGCATCGGCAGATATCTGAAAGCTCCCGACCGAGTTCTGTATTCCTTTATTTGCCCTGACACAGGACTCAGACCGCACATTATGGGACATGTGCATCTAGACAAGCGATAACGATTCGCGATTCATGCGTGGGGAAGTATAGGAACATATACCACTCTAGGTAGTGTGTCCTAAACTTGGGGGCATCGTTCGACAGGTAGCATAATTCCTAGTTGAACTAGGTGGCATAAATCCTGAATCCGAGAAGCATTCAGCAGATAGCGTAAACTTTAGAGGAATCTAGAAAGTACTTGGTAGGAAACCCTAGATTAAATCTAGGTAACAAATAAATAAATGGATTCCTGAAGGCGATGGAAAATACAGGGATTGGGATCACGTTATCATTACTAGTTGGGACACTAGTTAGGCGGTGCAGAGATATAGAAACCAGTATAACAAGGAAATAGCGAAGCGGCGAAAGTATTAGAGCATATCCAGTTTGTCTTAGTTTAGCATATCTTGTGTTAATCTTATCTAATCTCGCCAACCCTATCATCATGGTGTAATCTTGTATTCAGTTAATTCATGTCGTTTTGTTTTTCCCTTGTTCACATGCTAGAAGTTACTGAACTTACTCAGGCTTTATGTCTGACTCTGTTTTTCTTTCGTCTTCTTTTCTTCCGTCCCCCCCCCCCAAGGTAGTAGAGGAGGGAATAGTATAGCTCAGGTTAAGTTGGAATGTCACTCTTTCCCAGCTTGGAGATTTGTCGAAGTTTGCTTGGATTCTCTTTTCGGATGCTATGGCTGGCTCTTGCTAAAATTGGGGAATATAAATATTGTTTTATGCTTCTTTATTTTGTAAGACAGATGATACTCTGATATTGTAAAGAAATCTTTGTACAGACTATTTTATCAATAAAGCAAAGTTTTATTTTCCGTTGTTTAATTTCTGTCTGTCTTGTAATTTATCTGCATCTTTTACCCTAAATACTCCACAGAACTTAGTGCATTCCCTTTGTGAGTGACACTAATGGATGTGGGGTGTTACACGTGGTATCAGAGCTAAAGGTTACCAGATCAGATAAAGGATTTGAAAAATTATTTTCAAAACGGTTTTTAAAGAAGCATTTTCAAGAGAAAAGATTTGTTTTAAAAGCATATTCCCCAAAAGCCATACGCACTATCTTCTCTTCCTCTGTCTAAATTCTTGTCTCCTTCTTTCTTGAGTCTCTGGGGCTCCTGGCTTTCTGGGAGGTAACATCATCAAAGGGCAAAGTAGTGCCCGGCTTCCATCCATAGCCGTAGTTGTTTCATCTACGAGAAGTTTTCTTTCGAAGTTTATAGGGTTTTCCGGACGATGGAGGCAATTTTCGAGAGATTTGTCAACATTACTACACACGGAAGGGGATGAGGAGTTTGGCTAGGGAGCACAACCCTAAGATGAGGAATTCATGGATGCAGATTTACTCACAAAGGAGGAAGGAATTATAAAACCTAAGACAAGAGGAAGTATCTTTATTAGGGTATGATAGGGCATATACTTAAGGACAAGGGCAAGAACGAGAACAAGATTTTCAGAAGGAAAAGTACATGCTTTCGCCACCAAGCGTACCTAGGAGAAAGGTAGTCCGGTTGGAAGAGTCTAGTTTTTTGTTCGTACTATTTCCTTAGGATCTAGCACTTCTCATTTGTTCGTATCCACTTCCATAGTTGGGTCTCTGCACCATAGTACCTGTATAGTAGAAAGATCCCACTAGAGTCTCAAATCCAATTGGTGGTCCGACCAGTTTATTTTTGGTTAGTAGGGATTTGAGAATAGCTATCGAGTTTGCTTATATCATCTCACGTAGATCGTCTAAATTCGGAGGAGATATTCCTTGGGTGCTTGTCTGATACTGGTTTAGGCCTTTGGGGCTTGTACTTGAGGAATGTCGAGTTCGGTTTGGATGGTTTGCGTGAGAGATGAATAGTTGTGGCAGGCACTTCAAAGAGCACGTAGTGACCTTTCGACTCTTATAGTTATGGCATGGCGGATAAGAGGGAAACCTCTAATCATCTTAGTACGTATACCTGGTACCGTGATTGAAATCTGTTTATTTTGGAAATGGAGATCCGGAATTTCACAATCGTGAAGTTAAATTAGTTAAGATACAGTGGAATAAAGCTCAAGAAGGCTAGATACTAGCATCATACCCTTTTCCTTGAGGGTGCATCCTTGATTTCTTTGTTTTAGGAGCTTTACGCATAATTGTTTCTCCCTTTCCGAAGTATATCACCTAGGTCATATCTTCGATCTTTAGGTAGAAGCTAATGGATGTAAACATGTGTTTGAAACATGTTATGGTTGGTGGTTGCAAGTGGTTGCTAATGGTTTCTCATGAATGCATATGCATACGTATTAGGCACTAGATCAGTTCGGACGCTTTCATATTGCGTTTACAGGAATGTAATTGTTTGTAAGTTGAGCCTGATATGTTATCATATGGATGTTGCATATGGATGAATGGCTATGCACACATGTAGTATTTACATAACTAGGGATGCTTGCATACATTATTGGACGCATGGCACTGACATGATTTTCAATAAGGAGGTCAACTGAATCAGTAGACCGCCTGATCTTGCATTAGATAAAGACATGTACACACACTATGCATATGAACATGAAAGCATTAGAAATCTTTTAAGGACAATGAATGCCTGTGGTTGAATGGTTGAGTAGATGGGTGATTGGATGGTAGGACACATTCTTCCTAACTTGAAGATTTCGGGGACGAAATCCTTTTAAGAGGGGGAGAATGTAACACCCCGTAATTCTATAACACTAAGGTTTACAAATCAAGGCAGAATTAAAAGTTAAATTCAAAATCAAGGGAAAAGGGCTGTGCCGTTGCATTCGTCTCGGAAAAATACGCGAAATAGAGTCCGAGTTTTCGAAAATCGGAGTCCGTATGACCAAGATATGGACGAACGAAGTTAGGCAGAAAAACCGGAAACAGACCAGAATGCACTGGCGCACTTGTGAAGTGCGCCAGTACAAAAATGCACTGGCGCACCTGCCAAGTGCGCCTATACTAATCCAGCACCGAATTCTGGAGTGTTCTATGCTGACGTGTCTCCTTTTGAGTGGTTGGATGATGTGTATTCGACCTGTGCGATTCTGATGGCTTCTATGATGATCTAAGGGCCCTAAAACACTCTCTACACCTATAAAAGAATGCCTAGACCTAAGGGTTCCTCCACACAAATTCTCTAAGGCATCTACATACTGCTTCTCTGTACTCTAGCCTCCACCATTAAAATAAATCTAATTCTCCACTAAAACAAGTTATAGTTCTTCTTCTAATTGGAGATTCAAATCAAGATTAAAGCTTCAAGAAGGGAATCAAAAGTTGATTCAATGATTTCAAGCAACGTCGCACGAATCATAGCAACGCCATCTTTCTTTTCTAATCTAAATCTCAGTAAGTCAGTTATTTTTAGATTTGAACGTTTTGATTTTATTCGTGACATGAAATTAAAGGGATAAAAGACTATGCCTAATCTTTCTACTTGAATCAGTGCTTGTACCTTTGGACCTAATTAAGAACTGTTGTGATTCGATGACCAATAAGACTGTGACGGTGAAACTATGGACTTTGGAACCATATGCCTTGGAACTATGAACATAAGCCTTTGATTTTGGGACATAAAACATTGCCTATGACTATGAATATTTCCTATGACAATGAACGTTGCCTATGACTATGAACATCGCCCATGACTGAGATTCATTGAACTGTGAGGATTATTGCCTATGACTATGGATATAAGATTATTATTTATGCCCATGACATTGCAGTTAAAAAAACCATGTTGTTTAACATTATTTTGAATCTAGGCCTGACTTTCTATTCAGTTTATTCTTGGTTTTAGACCTTGGGAATTTACCTATTCAGTTAGGTCTGCCCATGTTCTTGAACCAACTCTGTCTATTCTTGGTTTTAGACCTTGGGAATTTACCTATTAAGTTAGGTCTACCCATGTTCTGAACCTACGTCGTTATTCAACAATTTTCATGTCGTAATATTACCATATCTATATGCCTGTGAATTGTCATCTTATGCCAATTGTTATGTCTGTTCTTTTATGGCATTTTGGCTCATTCCCTTCTATCCACGAATCCAGCTTTATTTATAATCTAGGTTGAACCACGATTATGCGAACGATGGGAATACGTTTTGGGAAAAAACATGAAATTGACTAAACTTGAAAATTGGCATAATTTGATGAAAATTAGAACAACAAGTCTAGTTTTGGTAATGAACTGAAATTAGGATATTAAATCAGAATTGGTTGGCTAAATTAAGTATGATAAGTATGTTAGCATAATTTACATATGTCGGGCGTAAAAGGGAAAAGGGTTTGGTGGGCCACAAAATAGGTAGTTGGTACGCAAATTGAGTTTTGGCATAAACGGGGAACTAGAATATGAAATCTAGTTTGGCATAAACTGTAAACTAAAATATAAAATCTAGTTTTGGCATAAACTTGTAAATGGGGGATGTTGAATCTAAATTGCTACAAACTGTAAGATAGGCAAATCTAGATTTGGGCCTAGAATACAAGTCCATTGGTAGGCATGGCAAATGTATAAGGTATAGGCCAAATTTATTTTAAGAAAGGGAAAATGGGCTTTGAGGATAAATTGTTAACAATTTATTTATATACAAAAGAAAGGTTTATTAACGACATCTCTTTTAACAATAAACCAGAAAGTTCTAGGGTGACAGAGAGGATAGTGTCTAGGCATGAGTTTGGAAAATACAAGTTTCCTGCTCTCCCTGGCTATCCCTAACTGATCCGACGGACGGGATGGTTACTTTCAAAACCTGATTTGAAAATTAATCAAAACCCTTTGAACTATAAAACACGAATAGGCCTAACCCGAGGTTAGACTGAGTTGCGATGTAAACCTGCCCGAAACCAACCGACACATCCAGTAATCGCAACAATATCTGTCTAATGTGAGTGGTCGTGGATTTAATTTATTTAGTTAAAGCTAGAACAAGAATGCTAGGGGTAAGTTAACTAAGACACCTAACCAACTCAACATGATAACAAGACTGGTGGGTGGGGTTAGGTTCATACAGTTAAGCTAGAATGGGAGGGTTAAGTCCATAGGAACACTTAACCAACTTAAGCACAGTTAAGCTAGAACGGAGGGCTAAGTCCCCAGGGACACTTAACCAAACTCATGGTAATAAGACAAGATTTGTAGAGGTTAAGTAACTAAGAAAACACTTAGCCTAATTTACATGTTAACTAGTCTAGAAAGTGGGGTTAAGTAAAGTTAATACACTTAGCCAAATTAACATGTTAATTAGACTAGAGGTTGGGGTTAAGTAAATACACTTAGCCAATTTAGCATGATAGCTGGACCAGACCGTAGGGTTAAGTAAACTTGAACACTTAACCGTCAGACTGTGATAAAGGAATAGGGTTAAGTCTAAAACATGAAGGGATAATACTTAACCATTAATAATAACATGTTAGTTAAAATACACGGGTAAGGTTAAGTTAAAAAGGAACACTTAACCAACACAGGGTGAATGGGTAGGGTTAAGTAATAAATACTTAACCAATATAACTTGGTTTGTGGTAGGGTTAAGTCAACATGAGTTACTGACAACACTTAACCAGTTTAACAGGGTAAATGAGGAGGGTTAAGTTAGCTTGAATTGACTATGACATTTAACCAATCCAAATTGACGGGACAGAGAACTAAGTAAACCTTAGTTAAGAAAACAACGATTCTGGAAACTAAGTGGTAAATCTTAGTTAATAAAACTAAGTAGTAATTCTTAATATAACACGAGGAGGAGCGAACGTCCGTCTGGTTAAAAAGAAGGCTCCAACGAATTGGGTTACGAAGCCCGAGGCTTCGAGGGGACGTGAGGGTACTCTTGGTATCCCTCTGTGAGGCTGCAGATGATCCGCCTGGGCCCACAGAGGTTAAGGTCTGCGTAGAAGAACCAGGGGTATGCCTTGGTTGCAATACATGGCAACCTAAAGACTAGGATGGACCGGCGTGATTCGGCGAGCAAACGGTAGCCCTGTGATAGCGACTCGTCGTCTACCATCCATCTTGAGTCACTCGAGATACGTGAAGCGGAAAGGCGGAGAAATCCAAAAGACCATATACTTGCTATCTAGTTATGGTTGCGGATGGCCATAGGATAGTGGGGCACCGGGGGCCGGCGTATAGTTCTCATTTTACAAGGTGTGCCTTTCATTAGTTGAGGGAGGGGTCAAGTGGGACCATAGCCACTGGAATAAAAACAGACCTTAGCATCTGCATCGGCAGATATCTGAAAGCTCCCGACCGAGTTCTGTATTCCTTGATTTGCCCTGACACAGGACTCGGACCGCACATTATGGGACATGTGCATCTAGACAAGCGATAACGATTCGCGATTCATGCATGGGGAAGTATAGGAACATATACCACTCTAGGTAGTGTGTCCTAGACTTGGGGGCATCGTTCGACAGGTAGCATAATTCCTAGTTGAACTAGGTGGCATAAATCCTGAATCCGAGAAGCATTCAGCAGATAGCGTAAACTTTAGAGGAATCTAGAAAGTACTTGGTAGGAAACCCTAGATTAAATCTAGGTAACAAATAAATAAATGGATGCCTGAAGGTGATGGAAAATACAGGGATTGGGATCACGTTATCGTTACTATTTGGGACACTAGTTAGGCGGTGTAGAGATATAGAAACCAGTATAACAAGGAAATAGCGAAGCGGCGAAAGTATTAGAGCATATCCAGTTTGTCTTAGTTTAGCATATCTTGTGTTAATCTTATCTAATCTCGCCAACCCTATCATCATGGTGTAATCTTGTATTCAGTTAATTCATGTCGTTTTGTTTTTCCCTTGTTCACATGCTAGAAGTTACCGAACTTACTCAGGCTTTATGTCTGACTCTGTTTTTCTTTCGTCTTCTTTTCTTCCGTCCCCCCCCCCCCCCCCCCCCCCGCCCAGGTAGTAGAGGAGGGAATAGTATAGCTCAGGTTAAGTTGGAATGTCACTCTTTCCCAGCTTGAAGATTTGTCGAAGTTTGCTTGGATTCTCTTTTCGGATGCTATGGCTGGCTCTTGCTAAAATTGGGGAATATAAATATTGTTTTATGCTTCTTTATTTTGTAAGACAGATGATACTCTGATATTGTAAAGAAATCTTTGTACAGACTATTTTATCAATAAAGCAAAGTTTTATTTTCAAGCTGTTTAATTTCTGTCTGTCTTGTAATTTATCTGCATCTTTTACCCTAAATACTCCACAGAACTTAGTGCATTCCCTTTGTGAGTGACACTAACGGATGTGGGGTGTTACACCTGCACAACAATGTAAGTGGAATTCAGAATCAGTATTCTCATAAGAAGTAAGTGCTGTGAAGTGGGGCGCTATTTTGTTAAGTGCATCCTAAGTGGTGCCCCCCTCCGACAAACCAGAGTCTGAAGCCGAGCCAATGCGAGTGGGCTCTTTGGCCTTAACAGGAGTAGTCTCCTCTGAAGATGTAAAAACTAAAGGATTTGTGCCAAAATCCTTGGAAGTGTAGATAGTTTCAGGTAAGGGGAGATCTCCCAAACCTTGGAATATAGGGTTTCAGTAGTAGGGGCATCTCCTTGGGAAGCGTCTACTGGCGGTTCTTTAGGAGACAATGATTTTTCAGGAGAAATAGCATCCTTAGGGGTGATGTACCCTTCTCGGTGCTTTTCAGGTATGTTAGCCAGCTCATCGTCTTGAGTCGAACTTGGAGAAGGTGAAGTTCGAAGTGGCATGGTGGGGCCTTTCGAGCTCTCGCCCATTTCTGGAATTACATCCACCGGAGGGATATATACATATGGACCTGACCCGTGACCTATGCTATGGGTAATGGACAACAGCCCGTGGTGATGAAGATATTCGTCCTTGAGGGCCTCGTCAATAGTTAGAAATTTTTGGTCACCGTTGAGGAGTTAATGCATCCGATCAAAATACACTTGATCGGATATTTGTTTTGGATTATAAACTGCAAACAAAAAGAAAACGGATTAATGTGGCGGCGTGGACATTCAGAGTTGAGATATAGAAAACCAACACCTCACTCGATTTTGTCCATCTCCTAGCACACCCCGGCTGTTGCCTTATATAAAACCATTCCAGCTTGGAATTGCCGGGCTTGCTGCTGAACGGTGCTGAAATTATTTTCCTTTTTGAGACAGACTCGAAGTAAGAGAAAAAGGAGTTTCTCGAGTCTGATGCTTGAAGGTATAAAAGAAATGAACGTCATCAAAAGTGAGCTCTGTGCCTAAGATCTCACGATATACTACATATAAGGTATACATGTAAGCGTCGGAGTTGGGATGCAGCTGGATGCGGGCAATCATGCACATCAATCGGGTGATTGCCATAAATCCCTCCGGAGGATTATGAGGACGGTCAGTCTTCGACGACACTAGGGTATCCTTTTTCAGTATCCCGTGCTTTAAGCGTATTCGAGTAAGTCTGTCATTGTCAATCGTCGATTCAACAGAATCTTGAGGTAATTCCAATATGATAGCAGATTCAAATTCGTCAGGAGCTCGATTATCTCCAACCCCTCCTTCCTCTTCATAGCCCAGAGAAACTTCACTGTCAGAAGGCGTTTCGTTGTTATGCGCCTCTACTTCATAATCTGATCCCTCGTCGTCCCATTCAGGGTCTGAGGAAGAAGATATGTCATCAAGAGTGACTTTATTGGATGTCTCTGGGATCTCTTTCTTTTCTTCCAGTCTAGAAGAATGTCTTTCGGCCATGATCACTAAACTATCAAAGAAGTAATAACAGAAGTTAGAGTAAATTAGCATGTGTCCCCCTGTGCACATGTGTGAACTAAAGTGTGTACGGTGTGTGCTGAAGATGTAAAGTGAACACTTGAAAGTATAATGCGAAATTTTGGCAAAGCAATGATGTTCAGAATAGTTCTTGATGTTCGTGTATGTTCGCAGGGCACTATCCTAACTGTTCATGAAGTTGGAAGTTGTGTCAAATATCGATTTAGCCAATTGGACAACGCATTGTGCTTTAAATTGGGTGGCTTCGGTTCGGTTCGAGTATACATGATGGGGTTGGATCGGAGGCAGAGTCATGCTTTGGTTAGAAGTTGACATCCAACCGGATCGGTTCGGGAGCATGTTTTTGGAGCGGACCAAATAGGCTTGAATACCAACGCCCCTTCTCCTTTGTTCTGCCCTCCGACCCGATCCAGTCAAGTAACCTCCATTCCCCTTTTTTGCTTTTTGCTCCGACCCGACCTGGTGGAGTAAGCTTCGCCTTCCCTCTTTTCCGACCCGATCCGGTCTCGTGAACCTCTCACTCTTTTCTTCTCCTCCATCTCCTATGCTTCCTCGCCCGAACCGATTCCCTATGCCCTTCGTCTTCCTCCTCTTCCTCCTCAGTAACAACCAAACCCAATCCTGTTTTCAAAGCTCCAGTTAGGAAGGGACGTGTACCCTCTCCAACCTCCCAGTGCCTCGAGGTGGTGGCGGAGCCACCAGCGACGACGGCAGGGGAGGAGATGGCCAAGGCGTCGAATCCAAACAGCAACCACACCCAAATCGTCCGATTTAAAAACAAATCCAAACTGTAAAAACGATTGTAACGAGATGGTTTGAGATTATAAAGCTACCTATATCTTTAATTCAGGGATTAGAACGAGGATTTTGGGATTTTTAGGCGTTTAGGTTTCGTTTTCTTGCTGGGGCGATGTCTGCAGAGGTGACGAAAATTGAAAGAAGAAGAAAAGATGGAGGTGAGGCAGCGGATTTATATAGGGTATGAGATGACCCTTAATATTCCCACTTTTAACTCCGTTCGGACAGGAGGCCGAACCCTTTAACATATGCTTGGCCCATTATTTCGGTGATGGTGAATTTAAACGAGAACCCATCCAAATTGGAACACAAGCTCATGAAAACACTTGTAGCCCATTAGTTTGAGTGATCATGAGTCGAAGGGCAGAGGCCGTTCGGGTCGGAATCCGAACCGGAGGGAGTTTCATGTCTCAACTCGGCATTTGAATTGAATCGAACTCAAAAGAAAAATAAAGAAAAGGCATAACTGGAAGAATCACTGGTCATCAAGGGGAGTTTCTAGGATTGTTTAGAAATGAAGAAAATAAATCGTGTGTTCTACGACATATATATCAGCGATAAAAGACACGACTTCATGAAGTAACGCATCTTCACAAACGAATAGAAATGACTTTTTGACGATTCAAATTCAAGGACTAGTATTCAGACAACATCAAAGCACGCTCCGTCTTCAACAGAAGCATCCTTTAAGGGGGCAAAATGTTAGCCTACTTTGTGGACTAGGCAACACAAAGCTAAAAGATCAAGTATTAGAATATAATCTGCCTATAAATCGGATCAGATCGGGTGTAGTCAAAGAAAAGAAAAGAGAGACAAAGTGAGGAAAGGCAAAATTCAAACTGGATCGGATCGGATGGGATGCTCTGATCCGAACCCCATTTGCTAGCCTATCCGAACCGAACCCAGTGTACCCTGCTACTTCACTCCACGATCTCCTGGATATTCGGGGCAGTTACAACCACTTTCTACCCACGATGGCCACTAACCAGATGTGTTGTCCTTACCAGAACTCACCCGATCCCGAAAGTCACGGGATGGAGGCCACGTGTCCCCGATCCGAACCGGATCTCGAAGGAATTTTCACCTATAAATAAACCCCCAAGGGTCCTTTGAAGGGATCTTTTGGTACTCTGAGAGTTTGAGTATCTTTGAGAACTGAATTCCAGCACTCCCAAACAATCCAAATCATCATTCAAAGTGTATTTTGAGTATAATTGAGTGAATGTATATGAAAAGTGAGTGAGATTGAGTGAATATCTTGTTGTATTCTCATCTACATCATCAAACAAAGTGATATAAAGTGGACGTAGGCTCTTTAACGCCGAACCACTATAAATCTTGTGTCTCTTTTCTGTTTTTGATCTCATTTTATCGTAATTATAATCAATTTGGGTGTTAGAACCACTTTTTGGTCTAACAACTTGTCTGTTATATTATATGATGTTGTACCTATGTTGACATTATTGAATCAACTCCAAGGAAATTACTTGAGTTATAGATAAGATTAGAAGCTCTGTTAACCCTTGGGACATATTGGCATGTTTAAACACAGTGCATATTTGCCTATGACTTATACAAACCCAGTAACCTTAATCCTAGACGGTCCAAAAGAATGTTGTATTAGATGGTAAAAAATGTTTATGCCTTATTGCTTGGGATTAGTACCAGTTAATAACATGAATGGCTTCATGCAAAAATGGAACTGAGTGCTAAAATGCATATAGGTCCTGATTTTATCTAGCGTGTAGGGATTAACATATTTCAGTGTGCCAATTGACTTCAACTGATATGTTAAGCGAAGCGACAGGTTAATAAAGCATTAAGTTGTGATCAGTCAATCTCTTGAAAGATCTGCATGATAGTAGCGAACTTTCATCCATTTTTAAGTAAATGAAATGCTGAACTAAGGGTTGGACTTTGACGCTGGAGAACGAAGTGAAGAGATTGGAGCAAATATACATATGGTCAGGCTGTTTTTGTGATGGAGCAAGAAATACACGGGTACAGGCAAGAAACAAAAAAGAAAAAAAAACGTGAGAATGAGGGGAAAGCAGCAGCAAAGCCGAAGTAAAGAGGAAGAAAAAAATATAAAAAATAATAAAATAAGAAGAAAACAAAGAAAAAGAAAGTAGGGGGAACAATAGTAAAACATACCAAAGAAAGGAAGAGGGGCGAGTGTGTTTGCATGGCTTGGACGGGGACGTATTGCATGGATCGAAAGGGAGCTGTGAAATTGTTAAGGGACTAAACTAGTTCAGGTTAAAATGTGAAGGAAGAAACGTTCTGTTGGGATCGAATCAAGGGATGGGAAATGGAACTATAGGCTTGCAATTGAGCCGAATGGGTAGGAAATAGAATAAAACGAAAAAGAATGGGTAGGAATTAATAAACTGAAAGAAGAGGGAAGGGGTAATAGGCCCAGTTGGGTTGACAGGTTGGAAGGAAAGAAATAGAAGTATAGAGTAAGTAGAAATAAAGAGAGAAGTAAATAAAAGAAATTTGGTAAAATGAAAATAGAATTTTAGAAAATAATAACAAAGGGCTTTCCTTTTAAAGTATAAAAATAATGTTTATAAAAATATATAAAGGGAATAAAAGTGATATTTATAGGAATGGAATAAAAGGAAGAATTGTCGTATGTCTGAAAGGAGCATATATAGATGATCAAACAAGGACCATGGTAGAGAACAGAGAACACTTTTTAAACTAAATAAGTTATTTGGTTTAAATAAATAAATGAAGTTATATTTATTTCTCTCGAATAGATTAAAATAAACAAAAAATACATTTACTTAGACCTTAGATCCAAATAATCAGTTTAAGTCATATTTGTTGAACTGAAATCAATATTTTGTTGTGATGGTTGATTATCAAATAATATTGTATGAACTCAAGGGGTTTGAATAAGCATTGAAATACTATTTTAAATTGAATTGACTAAGATTGATAAATATAATCAAGTAACGATTTAAAATTTAAATACACAACAATTAAACTAAATATTGATATCCATGTAAATATCAATTTATTTAGCGACTAGATAGCCATATTAATCTTGTACTAATATTTATTAGTGAAATGTGTAAAATAAGGAAAAAAGAAATGATGTTCACGTTCCAAGGTAAATAACAGTGGAAGCAGATGATTTTGCAAGATAAGAATAGTTGTGAGAGATATTGGAAAATTTGTTTGGCTTATAACGATGAAGTTATTCCGAAGTTCGGAAAGTAAATGGAATGGGAATAACTGGGAAGAGATGTTGTTTTGGAAATCGATTAAGGAAAAGTATCGTTTACATTTTGTTTTATATATATTATGTATAGTAAATTAATTATTCATCTAAGGAAATAAAATTGTGATTATATTTATAAATCGTGTGTGTATATATATATTAGAGCATGGAAGATACCAATACTATTATCATAAATGTGATTCTTAAATAGAATTAAATCTTAAATAGATATGATTTGGAAATAATTATTTCCCAAGATCAACCAGTTGATAAACGATGTTTATTTGAATTGAGAAAGACCAGATTCGTTGTGATAATTGATTTGTTGATTTGATTTAATACTGTGACATAACCATGTTAACTTGTTTAGCCACATCTTGTTATATTGACTTATACAGACTACTGTTGGAATCTAGAATCTTAGATGTTAAATATTTTCAGTAGATAAGTCTTGATAATCAATTAAGGATATAGAAACACACATGAAATATGTTGATATTATTCCTTTAAGTATCACTTGAACCTAAAAGATATTAACGTTCATCGATTCAAAGAGACCGGAATTGGTTTTCTAAACGGAATCCAAATACCACTTTGTTTCGACCTAGGCGTTGATAAAATTGAATTCAAGTTGAAGACTATTGAAGACAGTGTTTATACAAGGGATATTCTGTCAATCCTAGGTAGAAATTGCCTAAGATGGATTTACAGGGTAGTGCCTTCGGTTTGACCAGAACCCAGGACAACTTGTATGGACGAATGTCTGACAGAATATACCTAACAGATTGCGTAAGTTGATCTCTTCTAAGCTATGTTTGGTGGCGGAGGAATTCGTTTCTCTTAGCTTTATACCCATAGTTTTTGGAAAATCAATTTGTGATTTGATGGGTGTTACGATGTGGCATTCAAAGTGAACGAGGATGTGCTATTCTAAATGGTAAGTTATGACCTCAAGCCTCACAACCGGGAAATGACAAAAATCGAGCAAGCAGCATGTCAATGTGGGTCGCTCCCATTAAGGTGTATTGTCACCATCTAGAGAATATTCGTTTTATTACTTCTTTCGCTTCTGTATCTACCGGAAACAATTATGTTTCTAGCAACCATAAGGTGACAATATATTCGATACACTCAAGAGAAATGAGTGGTCGGTCATATGTGGCCGGGTGGCAAGACGTTCTTGTTGAACCCAGTGTATTCCCCTCTAGAGATACACTATCGGCAGGTGGTTCCATACCTTGTCATAGTCGGAATCCATTCTCCAATAAGCGCCCGCGGTTTTGTTTGTATACTATATATATGGAACTTAAGATGCAAGCATTCCGCTAGATTTTAATTTATTTGTGGAAAACCCTAGACATTATTATAATATCAGAATAGTTATGATTTCAAAATGTTTTGGGTTATCGTAAGGTAAAACTATCTGTGTTTATATGTGATCGGTCTTATGATCATCTATTCTTTCAAAAGTAAGTTAAACAAGCTATTTAAAATCGCTTACTCACACCAGCCCCATGACTGACCCAGAGTTTATTTTTCTACGTTTTCCATAAACTCTTGGGTGCCCAAATTTGTACCGACAATCAAGTAGTTCAGGATTTTATAGATGATCTGGAAGGAGCTGGAGCAGGAGGTTTCAGCATTAGATATATAGAGTTTATTTCCGTGCTGACGTATATATATGATGTATCTGATGTTCTATGTAAGTTCAGATACAGTTTTGTATTTTCCAAAGCTTATATCTATATTATATCTTAGTCCACTGCGATCGTGAGACTCAGCGTTATTCAGTTCATTCTTCTATCTCATTTCTTCTATTCTAATTTTAAATCTTTTCTATTTCTCATCCTCTAACTTCTTTCTAATAATGGTTAGTATTTTCATGCAATTTGGGTTGGACTTGTATTGTATTTGGTCGACTAAAAAGGTACGAATTTGCGGGTCGTTACACTTGGTATCAGAGCGAGGTTGAGATAACCTTGGCTCTGTGGCGTAACTCGATAGAGATAGGGTTAGTAATAAGCTAGATTGAGTTTAAGCGTATGTATATGAGCACGTATTTGTTAACTGATATAAAAACTATTTTATATTGTGCTGATTAGTTTGTTGAGTAGTTTATGAATTCTGGTCGACTAGTGGAACGCCATGACATCGATAAGAGTTTCTAAACACTTGAACAAAATAATCTGACATTGTATTGTTTTAAAAGCTGGGTAAATGGTATAATTTTGCCTAAAATTATATTTTGATACAAAGGTATAATTTTATTAAATTATGATATGGTGGTGTTGATTTCTATTATAATCTGATAATCAGATTTTAACATAAAGATGTTTTTTAAAACCAAATTGAATTTGCATAAAAATGAAATGTATCAGAATAAGACAAACCAGAAATGGAATTCTAGGAAATTAGAAGAATTTTACATGAATAAAATTTGGGTTCCCACCAAATAAATTCAGAATTAAAAGATTATTTGAATATAAACTCATGTGAATTAAACTGATTTTTTTTTTTAATTTAATGAATTGGAACCTAACCGGAGATTAGTTAAATGATTTTCTGAGTGTTGATCAGATGTTGATTTCGGTCTTCAGAATTGATACTTAGAGGATTATTTTCTTATCGATTTACAATAGATACTAATGAATGTTGAAGAAGAGAAATAGGTTAATAAGAATGGAAATATTTTCAGACTGTAATAACAGATAACTCTAGCTATACAAATGAATATGTTTGGATTGATGGATGCTTACGGATGAAAATACATGACAATAAAAGTTAAATACAGACATAAGATACAAGTTGGCACTTTAGTTAGATGTGATGAGCTTATTTTGAAAACTAGTTAGTTTTGTGGATTCTCTAATGATTGGAGAAAGTCTAGGTAGGGAATTTTTGGGAGTTATACGACAGAGCCGTACGAGAGAGACGCTATCCAATTTCTCAAAATTTAAGAATTTAATTACTAAGAGAATTTTGATAACTAAGAATTGATTTATTGAGAACCAAATAAATAAAAAAGGGTTAACCAATTGATTTAAAATCAATTTGAATAAATACGAATTTCATGAGCGATTTGTCAAGAATGAGGAGAAGAAACGAAGAAGTTTGGAGATGAGAAGTAACTATGGAATGAGCTAATGAAGCTACTTAAGGAGAAATGGAATGAAATCCTAAAGACTGTTTATGAGAGGCTGAAGATAGTGTGATGAGTCTATCCAGAATTTTATTTGATAGCTGACTGCCAATGTGTATTGAATGCTTTGGAATGTTTGATAATTAGTCGATGTATTTTGGATGCCTTGTTATTTGTGATTGCTAGAAAATGAACCATGTTTGTGTGTTAAGATAATTCTATGATTTTAAATTTTAACTGAAATGTTTCCGTTACCATTTAATTTCGGGACGAAATTCTTTTAAGGGGGTAGATTGTAATATCCCCGATTTTTTTGACCAACTTTGTAATCTAAATCTTAGCTTATGTTGATAATTTAATTTAGTTAAATAATATTTAATTTGAATATTATAGATAATTTTGAATAATCATTAGTTTATAATCCTATGTATATTTTAATTTGTGTTTTATATGTATACACAGGTAAATGTTATTTTAATATTTTCACTTGCATTTAAAACTTATTTATTTATGTTAAAATTTAATTGCTTAAGTAAAATGACATATAATATTTGAAATAATTTAAATAAAAATCTTAGATGTATACATGAATACGCATATTCTTATGACCCTTAGTGTATATGTATATATAATGTAATATACATATATAAATAGAGGCAATAACTTCTATTTTAAATTTAAGTAAATATTTTATTACTTGACACGTGTACGTATAAGATGGTGTGAGCAACTAATGGACAAGAACATGTCATATAATCCATGGAAACAATTCATCCATGGAAACAGAACACCCATTCAATCATGGTAAAGCACTCATAACATCCAGATTATATATATCTCATGTAAACCATCCTAATCGAATTCAACATCCCTCGAGCACAAGCCCCAGAGGCCTAAACCAATATCAGACAAGCACCCAAGGAACATCTTCGAGGTTGGGCAATCTACATGAGATGGTACAAAAAGAACAACTAATCATCCATGACTGACTTTGGCTATCATCGCCAATCCTACTTCGAAACCATCATTAATCGTATGACGACCAACCTTACCATATGTCAAGGGCTAATGGCAACCCTGGTTCTAGCATAAACTCCATACACCTTTCAACGATACATATATATGTCCAACTTTGACAACTAGGCCTTTCAACGATACCCAAGGTACTCGACCTACAACCGGTCTTTTGGATGCCCCCATTGTACCTTTGCTTTGAGCCTGCTAGAACTTACG
Source organism: Allium sativum (assembly GCA_030737875.1). Lineage (NCBI taxonomy): Eukaryota > Viridiplantae > Streptophyta > Magnoliopsida > Asparagales > Amaryllidaceae > Allium > Allium sativum. The sequence goes on from CM060915.1 coordinate 284,110,353, forward strand.
ACAACGATAATCTCTCAGCCTTCTCATCTCTATTCATCCAACTTGACGACTTTTCATAGCTCAAGCAACCTTTACGAGTAATCCATTATCCACCAACTCACAACCTTTGAGTAGTCACCTCATTCATTGTTCTACACCGATCAACGAGCACCTTTTAACGCTTCGAACCTTCCTCCTTAAATTCATTTCGAAGTTACACCACCACTGCGCTACGGCACGTATTTGGGCACTTCTGCCCGAAATTTTTTAAAAAAGCACTTTTTTCTCAAATTTAGGTCGTAACCGAGAATATAAATTTTCAGAAATTTACCCTTTACGACCGACCCTTCACACTGCTCGACCGACCAGAGCGACCGAACCTTCACACTGGTAGAACCAACCAGAGCGACCGACCCTCCCAACTTGGAGCGACTGACCCGCCACTTTACCACTTGCAGGCTTCACGATCGACCCGATAGGAGCGACCGACCCCTTTACTCAACCATAGGCTCGCTCGACCGAACTCTTTTTTTTCTCTAGGCTCGCTCGTCCGCTTGCCTTACACCCAGCTCGCTCGACCGAACGACTCCCTGGCTTGCCCGAGCCTACTTTTTGTCTTGTTTCCAAAGAGATCACACCATGGAGCGAACGATCCCCTTACGTGCGACACAAAACCTGCACTTCATAATTTCTATTTCGATTTCCGCCAAAACTTCGCCAAATGATAGATTCGACAAAATCAACTCATCCAATACATCTAATACAATCACAAGCATGTTATGAAACCACTACCATTATGAAAATGACAATTATCATCAAATTATGCAAATTTCACCAAAAACCATAATAAACGAACATATGATCTAATTTGTGGATCTAACTTGCATAATCATATGAAATAGCATAGAAATTACCTATCTAAACTTGTTAAATCAGATCATACGGTGGTTTATATGAAAATAGACTTAATATGGCATAGATCTGTGGAAAAACACTTGAATTTGATGAGAAACATGCACAAACACTTATATACTTCATTGCATTCATGTGAGAGACGTAAATCACTCACCGATTTTCCCAAACAAGGAAAGATCTATGAAAAGGAATCCGGATAGAAAGCACCTCGCACCAAACACCTTGATCCGAAGAATCCTTGCTTCGGTAGTCGTAGATCTAGCCTTCAATGGTGTAGATCTATGATTTCCCTCCTTAGATTTGGATTTTTAATGGTGGAAATGTGTTGGAGGAAAAAGGAGCACAAGGCCGCCCAATGAGAAACTGAAAGACTAAACCATTTCTCATATCCCTCACCCCCTATTTATACCCTCCTATCAGCCCACTAACGGGCCTCTCCAATTCAGCCCATTATGGCTTACCAAAACTGGACAACCAACTGAAAAACCTTAAAACAACGATTTCTCCCAAACCGCTGAGCCAAATCTTTAATGTAACCACTCTACAGAAAGGCAATCATCAATTCCTTTCCAATGGCACATGTCTCATTCTCTGATTCGACACGAGTCAAAAGTTATGCCCTATATAAGACTGACAAGGGCAAAATGGCCATAAACTAAATTGTTAAAAATTATGGACATGTCTCACTTCCCATAAGCAGCATATCAAAAGATGAGAATGATCCAACCCTCAGGGAATAAAACAAAAACATTTTACGATCTTCCGATATGTAAAATGCGGGCTGTTACAGATTCTAAGAAGCGTTCCCGATTCCAGACATTTGACAACTACACTTCATTGAGCGATACGTTGGAAAGTATTTATTTGGATACTTGCAATACTATGCAATATAGGTAACCACCTCCGCGAGAATCCATGGAGAAAGAACGTGAGACTAGAAAATTTTGTTTATTTCATGAGATCTACGGCCATGCGATAAATGAATGTCGTCGTCTTAGAGATATCATTGAGAAGATGATCAGAGAAGGAAAGTCAGATGAGCACAAGGTTGCTCCGAGAGGCAGGGGCAAGGACTTCGACCCCCAAACAAGGTCATAGCTCCTAGAGCCACCTCCCAGCAAAAGGCGAAAGGTATTGTGATTAATACAGTTGTCAGAGGACCACACCCGACGAGAATTAGTGCAAGAACTATGGAGCAATATGTAAATGTTGCAAAATACTTAGAATTGGGCGAGTGTAATGCTATCAGAGAGAACGTGCCTGTGAAGTGGTGAAGGACAAAGACCGGTGACATCGTCTTCCGTGACACATATTTCGAGGGAGCAAAAACCCCTAGCATTGTTCCATTGGTGATTACAGCCATCATTGGCCCAGCCATAGTATGGAAAGTCCTTGTGGATTGCAAGAGTAATATAAATATCTTACTCATGAGAGCCCATGACCAGATGAGGCTTTAGGAAAGAGATTTAAAGCCATGTAAAGGCAAAATAGTGGCTTTAATGGATTAACAAATGAACCGGTTGGGATTATTGAATTATCGGTAGAGTTGGGCAAGGGAGCTGCAGGAGAGTACGGAACCTCCCATTCCTTGTGATGGACATAGATTTTATATACCATGCCTTTTTGGGATGATCGGCTTTAGCTGAATTTAGAGCATGCATAGCTCTTTGGTGCTTGCTCTTGAAGTTTCCGATGGAAGGTAGAGTCGGAGTTATACGAGGAGACCATGTAGTAGGACGAGCGTGCTACTTAGGGGAAAGGAAAGAAATCCGTGATAAAAAAACAAGGAGTCTGGAGACAATTCTTCTCATGCCAAGGAGGTGGCAACATAGCAAATAATGAAAACATTCCAACCAGGACCGTCCAGCCGCCATCTCGAGAACATTGATCCAAGGGAGGACGAAGAGTCGGGATGTAGAAGGGCGACTCCTAATGAAACAACAGTGGAGATTCCAATCTATAACGATGACTCGACCGAGGTCTTGAAGATCGGATCTCATCTAAACCCTCTCTGGACGAGAGAGTTGACTGAATTTCTCCATGCAAACCTTGACATGTTCGTGTGGACCCATGCTGACATGTGTGGGATATCTCCATCCAACATGAACCACTCGCTTAATATTAACCCGAAGTATGTCCCAATAATACAGAAAAGACGTATGCTCGGCCCGGAGAGATCAACGGCTTTGAAAGTAAAAGTTGAAAGACTAAAGAATAGTGTGTTCATTCGAGATGCGACCTATCGAGAGTGGATACCCAACCCAGTTCTTGTAAAGAAATCTAATGGGAAATGGCGAACATGCATTGACTTTGCGTACCTAAATAAAGCATGCCCAAAACGGCTTTCCATTTCCAAGGATCGATCAGCTTGTCGACTCTACAGCTGGACATGAACTTCTCTGTTTCATAGATGCTTATTCGGGATATAACCAGATCGCGATGCATGTTCCGAACCAGGAGCATACCAGTTCACAATGGATCTCGTTTTATATTGCTATGTGGTTATGCCATTTGGATTAAAGAACGCGGGAGCAACACATCAACGGTTGGTCAATCGCATGTTCCATGACCAGATCGAAAAAACGTTGGAAGTGTATGTAGATGACATGTTAATGAAATTGGAGCAATCAACCGATCATGCCTGGGACTTGGCAAAGATATTTAGTGTTCGTTGACGATATGGGATGAAGCTCAGCCCTCTAAAATGCTCTTGTGGCATCGCATCGGAGAAATTCTTAGGTTTTATCGTTAGCTCTCGAGGAATCAAAATCAACCCTAAACAGATAGCGTCTATTAGAGGCATCCAAGAACCTATAAGGATCAAAGATGTTCAGAATCTGGATGGAAAGATGGCAGCATTGGGCAGACTTCGACAAGCCTCACACCGCGGAAATGGCCAAAACAGGAAGGATGTAGCTAGGTTATGGTTTATCATCTCCTATTTAGATAAAAAAGTGTACCAAGGGATGGAGCTTAGGTATTATTTATGTGATGACTTCTACTTTTTATGGTTGTTGATGTTGTAGGCGCTCGATTTAAGGTTGGTAATGACCGAGAGTGATATATCCAGGTGTGATCCAGGTAGGGAGATCCCGGCCTTGTTTTGGTAGAGAACTTGTAGGTTATTCTTGGGACATTCCTCTTGAGATATACCCATCGGTTAGGACGTTCTTTAGCCTGGTCGTTTGTAGGAAATTCATTCTCCACTACGAGTTTGAACGATTTTAGTTGTAAACCTATATGTCGACATAATATATAGTATCTATGCCAATTAGGATTGATACATGTGTTTGCGAAAGTGATTTCCACATTTAGACACTAATGATAATATCAAATGATTTTCGCATATTAAGCATGTTTGACTACCATAAGGAAAAATATCTCTCAAGTCTGCGTTTTCATGGTGTGTGTGTGTCATATGGTAGCTTCGTTTTTAAAAAACATTGCGATTTTTTGCACTAGTATTCATAAAAGAAAAACTCGTTCCATATCATACGGTGTAGTCTTATGAATTACTCTACTTTTTAAAGATATAACTGTTTTAGTTTCTCATGTCAGTCCCATGGCTGACCTGAAAATTATTGTCTTCCACCTAAACTCTGGGTGTTGATGTTTTCCACATAGGAAACCAGCTAGTTTAGGTTTTACAGATTTAGTCTTGGAGTCATTTTGGAGCAGGTTTTGGATTAAAGCTGGAGCTATGTCCAGATCATTTTATTTTCTTCTGCCGAGCTTAATTATTTTCCGCTGTGTATGTCTATTTTCCGTTGTATTCTGATATATGTTGTACTCTGATGTAAAAGTTATTATTATGATAATGAAAAATTCTTTTGTTCAGTTCCAATGTGTAGGTACCTCTAATCAGACCCGGCCCAAGACAAAGGCAAGCAAGACTAATGTCTAGGGCATCACGGACGCGAGGGGCAACATAAAAAAAAATTCCTGCACTATTTACAAATAGCGGAAACGGAAACCTCGTGAGCAACCACCAGAAGCTCTTGCTTGCCACCAGAAACTCCAGCGTGCCACGTGGAATGAAAGCCACGACTCCTTTTGGATCTCACGCTCAAACAAATTGCAGCCTCAATTCTGCCTTAATTTTTACTTTACAGCGACTGCTTTCTTTGGGTTGATGGTGTTGATCTTTGTTGCAGCATTTCCCCAATTGCTTTCGCTGACTTTAAAAGTAGGTTTTTTTTTTAATATTTAATTTAAGTATGGTTGTTGTCATTAATTTTATGCTTACTGTTATAATTCAATAATACGTTTGCTACAATCATGAAAATAGGTGCCTTGTTGATATAATTCGGGCTGGTTTCATCCATTATAGTTGCTTGCTGTTACAGTGTTATAGATCTAAATATAATCGTTGTAATACTTTTATAAATTGAGTTGATTCGTTCCTTTTTCTAAATGAATAATTTTGCTGAAAATGAACAACACCATTTTCATTCTTTTTGTCAATGAATTACATTGATTAGATTGTTTGTTTGTTTGAACGAACTTAATCATGTTTGGTTGCTGTAATTAAGTTTGGAAGAATTAATATGGATGAAACGCTAATATTTTTTAGTAAATAATAATTGTTCTCTGTTTCAATTTGAGACAGGATTTAAAAATAAAACTTCAAGCTTCGAAGATAAGAAGAGAAAACAACACAAAGATTATGCTATTATGCTGACGTTTTTGTTTTCAATATGTACAACCAATAATTTGTGTTTAATGTTCAACATATGAAGTAGTTTTTGTTTTATTTTCTACATTTGAAAATTTTATTTTGTTTCTGCATTCAAAATGAGAGCTGATTTACAGCACAAGGAGTAACTTGGGTTTAAGTATGTATGGCTCAGCGGAAAGACAAATTAATTTACATACATTGGCTTAATAATGACATCCAATATCTTGAACGTTTTAGGGTCTAAGGAGAAGTAATACACTTCATGTATTATAGTCATATATATCAGCTAATAGCAAATTAGCACATAAGAGTTGAACGTCATAAATAATAAGAATGAAATGGAATGCTCACGCTCTCTGACCTCATCAAGGCTTCTCTGTGAATTAATTGCATAAGATGCCTCTTCTGGATTTACACAGATGATCTAAACTGATAGACATCATAAAGACGACACAAGAAGTAACAATATGTAACAGCATAAAGACTAAAAGCAACTCTGTACAATATAGACATAGGAGCCAATCTATTCGTAACAATATGTTACAATACCTACTCTTCTCTGTAAAAACCAACCCATCTCTCACAACATCCACAGTCATCACCCTATCCTTCACTGTCCATTCTTGCATACGAACAATATTTCATAAAAATGCCTAAATACGCCTATCCTTATTGCTATGCACCACCACAGCAAACCCTCATAACTCCTCCACCTTACTACACCCCACCACCAACTGCATGGTTCTCACTACCACATAAAGAACAGACCCCGCCAAAGCCTACACGTATTCCACCTCCATCTCATACATTCCCTCCATCCTCACCACATAAAGAAAAGATCCCACCAAAGCCTAGACGTGTTTTGCCACCACCACCGCACGCTGCTCAACCACCACCTCCTCGCCTCATAACATGATTTAAGAGAAGGAACCAGAAATTAAAAGGAAGCAGAAATTGCTGAACTGGATAAAAATTGTGACAAAATAAAAGGAAGCAGAAATTCATGCAAGAAACAAGAAAATAGAAATAATATTTGTCCTTGTTGGGTTACCATAAAGGGACCAAATCCAAGTACAAGAGTCTGCAAATACTTTAAGAGAACTGCCATGGGAACAAGAATTTCTTTCAAAAGATATATCCACCATGTTGTCCTCTAATCCAAATTTGAGACAGGTTAAAATATGGAACGCCAAAGGAAATAAAATAATACACTGCATTCCTATCATCCATATAGATCTTCGCAGAGGTAATTTTCAACAATAAAACACAGCAAGGTCTGGAATCAACTTACCAAATCCAGTACACTTTAATGTTGTGATAGCCTCGTTCAGTGATTCAAGATCGTTTTCTTCGCCAAATTCGGAAGTACGTAATCGGAAAGGAAAACGAAAGAGATTAGGGTTTTGGAGAGTTGGGGATAATATTAAAAAAAGTGCGGGAAAAAAAAAAGGAAAAATAGTGGTATCCGTCCATTTAGTCCCACATCGCAGATACTAGAATTGTCAAGAGGACGCACTAGTACAAATCAACCGGCAAGCTTGGGGTTCAAGGCATGATCCTTCAGGCAGCAAACGGGATATGATGAGTGGTAACAGCTCGCAAATATTATGCGAGAGGGGTGTCCGCCTATGCCTGTTACGACAATGGGCCACCCTAATTCTTTACCGATCTGATCCCAAAATTAATTCATCCATTTCAAATGTTTCACCTTTTGGGCAAATTAAGCTCCATTTTCTTTGGTTCACCTTTTTTACTTTAACCTGCTGTCTTTAGTAAGACTGGTTAATCATTTTCATTTGTATGACAAAACATTTTTTTTGTTAAAATGTCGGAGTAGTGTAATCTATGAGATTGGAGAAATTCAAGTGGGGTAATCTGGTAAATTAATATGTAGTCCTTTCTAAAATCGTGTCCCTAGTATATTTTTTGACATGATTTTTTTTTTGTCATAGCAACATGGTTGTGCAAAACTAAATGAAAAAATAGTTTTTCGGTTCTGCATGATCGAACTAAGCAGTTGTATAAAGCAAACGTTTGGGGTGCATTTGATTTATTATTTTTAGTTTTAGCTTTTCACTCATATAAACATAGAAACGTCGCATATATATTCCAATAACATTTTTGTTGTTTTTTTTTTTTTTTTTTTTTTTTCTGTTTTCTTTATAACATCTTCACCGTCCCTCCACTTTTCTCATTTTTTAAATTTAATGTCAAACTCCAAACAGAAAACATAAATTATACGAAACTTCACCTTAGCGTTAAAACTAGCTAACTTAATTTACCCTTTAGTATTAGTGGGTGATCAGTCTGAAAGTAAAGATGTAAGTAAGATCTTTTCCGATTGTTTTTGATCAAAGTAAAGATGTAAGTAAGATGCAAGTTGTATATGTTCTAATAATATTATTAAATTGATTGTTGTTGTATAAAAGATACAGTAATTTTTTGGAGATAATGGGTAAGAAGCGTTTGCGCTGGTTGAATCAAAATAATGTAAATGGAGTTTAATTTTTGAATTTGAAAATTTGGGTTCTGGTCTAAATAGTTTTATATACCAATATATGTATATGTCGTTGTGGCTTTCATAATCATTCTAGTCTTTTTTCCACTATCACTGTTTTTTTGGTTCAAAATATACTTGATTGATTTGTATTATGTTTGAAACATTTTGTGTAACGGTTACTAAATGATAGTATCTATTTTTTTTATTGGTTATATGCAACTAATATAAAATATGTTCGTTAGTTTATAATACTGAAGTAGAAGGTGGATGAAAAGGGAATGTTAGGATTTTTTAAGATATTAAATTTGATGTGGTCAAAAAAGGAAATGATATTAATATTTCAGATAGTAACAACAAAGAATTAAATCACGACAACGAAATAAAAGTTGATTAAACCAAATATTTTACAATAAAAGAAGTAATTATGTATATTTTTTTAATAAATAATATATAGAAAAGAAGATAATATTATCAGATTCTCACTTTCTATGTAGGTTTTTCTGGTTTGAATTTTGAATTTCACCAACAAAAATGCTACTATGACAAAAAAAGTTCCATTTTCTACCAATGAAATATGCATCTGAATCAGAAAATCGTAACAGACACAATGACGCAATCCTCATTGCCAAATTCCTACAATTTTTCAACTTATTCGTTAATTAATTAATTTTCTATTTAATTATTGTTTATTAAAATTTGGATTGTTACAGTGATGATGTCATTTTAAGTAGCATTCCTTTCCAGTGAGTTGAGAGATCAACGGGATTGGTTGAGAGTGTTTTTCCATTGTAGAGCAAGTCCATTGAATTCTTTTTCGATCTTATTTTACAAGATTGTACCCTTCGCTCTCAGTTGCATTTCTCTTCTCATTTTTAGGAAGGAGTCAACTTTATCACATTGTCTTTTATAAGCTAAAATCAGAGTTGGCCACATTAGGAAAGGGTTGATGCTCCATTCATCGGAGTCATAAGTGCTCATTAGCTTCCTTTTGTATTCTATAATGAACAGTGCCTTCAATCTTTACACCTATTGTTCATAGTCTTGAGTGTCTTTCATGTCTTGATATCGAAAAGTTGATTGAATAATATTTGATTCAAATGACTCTTATTCAGACCCAACCGCATCCTTGGGAAGATTAGTTGGAATTGGATGTAAGATGGTGTATACATTATGGGATAAGTCATTTAAACCTTACTTTTGCAAACAGAAGTAGTTCAACAAAGTCGGACATTCGGGCCCACCTTTAAAGTCAAAAAATGTTAATGAATTTATTCGTTAATGGTTCGAACAAGCAATGCAAAGCCAAATTGTTAAGATCTTATGTTAGCTCAAAGTATATGCTTTATACTTATATAAAGCCAAATCTCTAATTCGAGTGTAAGTAGTCAGGCTCAAAGTTTGAGTCGAAGCCCCTCTTGGAGAGAGATGAAGCAATCTTTCGAAGCGACACATTTGGAGCGAAACGATTTCGAGATTTATAAATGCGATAAACTTTGCCAATAATAGTAGAATGACACCACCTCTTTGAAACCATGAAAGAGATAAGCTTTCGATTTGACTTCAACTATCTTTGTCTTAGAGAGACAAAATCACTTTTCTGAATTAATTAGAAGTGACACCATCCTTTTGGCGAACACGAGGCGAGGCGGCTTTCACATCAATTTGAAGGCCCCACCTCTTCTTAGAAGGTGATACAATTTGCTGCTTAATGGTTTTGTTGTTGAAATGCGTTCAATTGCTTGCTGTAAATTAACAGGTAATTTTGATTTTGTGCATTTTCATGTTGTTGTTATCATACGTCCCTATGCTATGAAAGCTTATCACACTAAATTGGCTTGAATTTTTTCTTTTTCTTTTTTGTTCGCTCCCCTCTACTCTTATGTCGTACTTCATGTTGGAAATGAACGAGTAAGAGGAATTTTGGAAGAAGAGGGGAAAGCAATCTAAGTCCCACATTATGAAATATGAGCAACTACTTCTCTATAGGCTTATATAAATAAAGGAGAAGAGGACTTTTGAATGGTGTGGCTAAGCCAAGACACAATATTATATGGGCCTAGTACTTGGGGGCTTTTGGAGTCCATGACATAATATTATATTGATGTCAACTTAGGCTTAGTGCATTGGGACTCTTTGAGTCCATTGCACAATATTATGTTGATGTCAACTTGGCTTAGTGCTTTGGGACTCTTGGGGTCCATGACACAATATTATAGTAGTGTTAAAGATTGGGCTTTGTGCCTTGCGACTCTTGGGGTCTCATGGTAAAATAGGCCCACTACTAGAAAAGAGTGTGTGTGTGTATATATATATATATATATAGCATTATGTCATAGCATTATTTAAAAGTGCTATAATAAAATAATTAAAGAAAATAAAATAACATTGATTTTGTGCTATATAAAGGAATTAAAAAAATAACCATTACATTTAGTTATCTATGTATTAGTTCCGCTATATCAACCCACCAGTGTAAAACGCAGGATTAAAAAAGTGAAGAGGGGGAAAATAAACATATAGGCCGCCAAAATAAAAAATTCCCACTTCCTCCATTTTGACCAAATGGCTCCCTAAATCGATGAAATACCTAAATACACAAATTCCCAAATCTAGACTGTCTTCAATCCACCGCAACATCCTATAAATCGACCTACTTTGATTCACTCCACCACTGGTCGATTCAATCTCCAATTCTCTCCAGAGTCATCCAAAATGGGGGATTCATACGAAGAGGTGTGTAAATTTCTTAATCTAACATTTAATCCTTCAAGCCGTTGATTAAGGTTACGTTTTCTTTCGCATGCTTGAAGAATCGGCATTTTCACGAAGGCAAGTAGTTCTTAGGATATTTGTTTATGCGAAATTACATGTTTATACATGTTATTCATACTGTTAGATGGAACACTCCTCCTTCATTTGCCTTTTGCAAACCGGTTCAAAGTCCAGTTCGTCGCCTATAATTGGTCTTTGCTTCATTGGCATGAACGGTACTTTTTATAACCAAATCTTCTTTTATACTAACCGTCGTAATTATTCTGTATATTAATCCTTTAGTACGTCGATTTACTCTTATCTGTGCTCGGTTCCTATTTCGCATGGTTCCAATTTGAACCTTTAGTTAGTTGTTGAGCTTCACTTCACTTCAGATGGTTTTTCTATAAACAAATTTCTTAAATATTTGATTTTGTACATTAAGTTTTGATTTTTCCTCATTTGAGATGGTTTTACTGTATCCATATTTCTAGATCCCATCAATAATTTATTCCATTTTGTATGTTTGATTTTTATTTTTCTTCCAAATCCATTTTATCAAATTTTCCCCCTATTGCTGGGTTATTCGGTTTCGATTAGCCACGATCGTGAAATTAGGTATATAAATATTTATTTTAGTGTAATGTTCCAATTTTCAGCATAAACATGCTGTGAAAGGGACTTGAGCAAACTTCATTGCTCAAGTGTAGATTAGGTATACTGATTAATTCATCTGTTATTGTGACTTCTTTATTATTTGCACTAATGTGATATTTCACTTTTTCTTCTGTTATATAAAATATAACCAATATGTTCATACAAATAAGAGTGCTTGTGTTCACAATCCATTTTATTGTTTCCCATTTCGTTTAAGCATGTCACAGTCACACAATCAAAATTTTGAAAAAATAAATAAATGTTTGAAGGTCAATGTTGAATTGCCATGTTAGAAAAATTATGTATATGAACTTGGGATCTTCAACCTATTTCTTTTGTTAGATATCTTTCTTTTAGTATTTTATTACCTGTCAAAGGCTCTACTATTGATTTTTCATTTGTGATCAACGATTGGCCTTATCAATAAAGATGATCTTTATAGTGATGTCATATTAAGTAGAGGAGGATGTGTTGGCACTACTGGAAATTATACCTCACATTGGCTTATGGTATGTGTACCTCAATTCATCGACACCTTTTGTTTTAAGTTTGGATTAAATTTGAACTAAAATGACTAGCTCAGTATTGTGATATTACTTACCAGAATGGAGTTTTCTAACATGTATTTTTGTATATTATAGTGTTTGATAGGTGAATTGACATGATAATTAGTCTGAAGGTTGGAAAATTCAAAGAACTATTTATCTCTTCAAATGTATGTTCATAACCATATAACTACATTCTTTATTGATATTGGAGGAAATCCTATCGACCTTTGCAAAATAATCATTATGCACTCATTAACCAAAGTGTATATATTGCTCACTGACATTTATGTTATAGAGTACTATGTTGTTATGTTTAAACTCACGTTTGGTAACTTATATGTGAAAATTTACTACCCAAATTGGATTAAAAAAAAGAATTTTTGAGTATTACACTATGTTTAATATATGAAGTAGCATGTTATATGATAGATGATATACAAAATCATAAATATAAATGATTAGCCAATTAACCGTAATCTATAAAGATGATGATATTTTCATTGTTTAATGTAAGAACTATTCCTAGCAAATACTAAATGTAGTATACTTGAGCATAGAATATTGACATAGGCTGATTGAGTATTTAAGATGGCCATAATGTCATTTTAAGATGTACTTAAAGTAGTCTATGCTATCATGTTTCCATAAGTCTATTTCAAACAAGAACATGTTTCATAGTTTATGTCTTCAATGAATAAACTATGTTTAATTAAGTGCAAACTACAATTTGTATGCCCCCGTTGAGTTGTTTCAGATATTCTCTACCTACAAAGGTGGACTGATTGTTTCTTGCAGCCATATTACAGGTGCATTTACAATTTGACAACTTTGTGTACAAGAATTCATTCAAGTGGGAAAAAGCAAGGGATTGACTACATAAAACTTATTAATAATGATACGAACAATGATATACCATAGATATTTTTATGTATTATAAACAAATACGGAGAATGAGTTTCATCCTCATTACTGTTGGGTTTACTAAAATGAAAATTTACTATATATTATATGGCACTAAGTTAATATAGTCACACCACATTTCTCATACGGATATTAATTAATGCTGCAAACCTTAAAATGGAAAAGATCAATTTTTGTAAGGAAAAATATACACCCTTTATGTTAAAAAACTTTTAGTAACACAAATGTAGTTACTTACAGGTGTCAGTAGGATTTGTTTTGTCTCTCTAATCAATTGGATTGACAAAACATTGAATTACGATAAACCAAATATCCTTCAATTGTCAAATCTTTAGAAAAACAAGTTTAGGTACATTCTGCTCTGCTATGTAAAATCAGAAGATATCCAGTAAATTCAAATTTCAGTTATACAATAGTTTGATTTTCAGATATTGAAGTATGCAGTAGCTAATGAGTAATTTGTTCATTTCTCAATTAATTAATTTCCCTTACAAGTTTTCAATCCAAACATTTTAAAAGGTGCAACAACATTATGATTTAAGTACATTCTGATTTGAATTGTCTATTGTTCTGTGTCTTAAATTTTAATTTTTTTATTGAACATTAGCGTGTGATAGTTTGAAATTAAGATATCTCTTTTCAAGCATGCAACAAGAACAACTCCAGAAAATGCGAAATATTCAACTTCATGTTCTACGGTTAGCCGGTCAGGTTGGGAAAATGGGTACGTGATATATATCTGCTAATGATTCTTTGAGAATAATTTGGTCTCCAGTTTCTGTCATATTTGTATAGTGTAGTTAGCTTAAACCGGTGTTTGGAAGGTACGTAATTTTGTTTACCATTTAACCTTTCAGTCTAGCTATCAGGCCTATTACTATGAAAAAGATGTACATTAAATTCTTTCACCACTTATGAAACCGTATTCAACTATGCATATGCAATTATATTCATCCTAGCAATATTGACTAAAGTTTAAGCATGACATTAAATTTAAGCTCTCATGGATGGACACTGATGTCTTTTGCAGGTTGTAGTTGCTATATTAGCAATACATTACTCGAATGCACGGAAAAGAGCTCCCAGATAGGCTTCAACTGCTTTTTACACCGCTACATCCTAACTATTTATGTTATAATCTAGCAGTTTTTTATGTTCACATAAAGAAATAAAACAAATCAATGGGGCACGTTTTCTATTTAGACTTTGTTACTACAGGTCGATGGTTCCATTCACCATTCTTTTGACACATTTCATGTATTATAATTTTAGATATTCAATTCTAATAGATATCCATCTGCCAAATACTATGTCAACTAGCTACTATCATCGAACACACTTACCATATAATCATTTTTTATATTGTCCTATAAATGGATATACCAAATGCAAATAATAATGTTATAAACAAAGATTTTTTTTTCTATCTTGGTCTATTGCTTAGTGGTTACATGATTTTACATCATGTATTTTCATTATTTTAAGATAAGTTGTGGCCAATGTTCGTACTGGACTCTCTGAAGAAAGCAAACTTCAATATGACAGGACTTTTGACGGCATGTCGCATCATAGAAATTTCATATTTTTTAAGGCCTATCATGTTATGTAAACTTCCTCATTTGGAACAAAATACTATAAATGCACAGAACTCTGAAATGATGAATCATAAAGCTTACAAGTACCAATGGTAGACCAAAGTGGATGTGTGATGCATGCGTGCATTCAATTATGTCCAAAATTATGTTTACAATAATAATAGTAGACTATAATTACACGATTTGATAATAATATACTGTAATCAACTTGTAATTTTGTCAGTAGCAATTCAAATAAATATTAACAAAGGTAAAGTTTTATTTGTTTTATCCTATTTAAATGGTATTATTTGATTAATCTATATTACACTTGTGCCTTTTCAGAAGAAAAGGTAGTCAAATTCATTAGTTAAGTTTGATTTAGCTTACAAAAAAGTAGGTGGATTAACTTGCCAAAAGTAAAACGTCGATCAACTATTAGGGGCAATCTTGAAATTCATTAGTCTGAACATATTCAGCTATCAACAAAGGCAAATCTTCCTAACCATAACACATAAAAGCCTCATCATTTAACTCGTTTTATTACATAGGAATTGATAAAAAAAACTTAATACACATTGTAGAAGAGATCTTATACTTATTGTGATACTTGATTACCAAACGCTTTTACTGACTGTGTACAATTGATCAATGCCCATGTATTAGTTTTGGATATTTTAGAAGATACGTGGCATATAAAATTTGCTTAGTATTTTAAGAGCCTTTATATGCTTAACTATTTTATTTTAGAAGTGAAGCTGAAGCATAAAGAGCGGCTGCATGAAGCTTATAACTCAGTTGTGCACATGAAGGGTGCCAGATGAAACCACCAAGATTAGGGATGGACTTCAAGCCAGCGTGAAACTGAGGAAAAGTAGGCCGACGAAATTCAGGTAAGGTGGAACTATGAGGCACCATAGAAGAGTGAACTAGGATTTACTGAGTACATTTAAATGTTGACTTTGTTGAAGCATAAGTAAAATTGATTATTTACATGAAATGTTCATTTATTGTTGCATCATTACTTGGATTCTTCTTATTTTATTTTATTTTATTTTAAACTGAAACAAACTTTGTTGCCAAATCAACAAGTACAAAAAGCATCTTTAAACACTCACTCTTTTCCTCTTCCCAGGTTCCATTTTAAAAAGAAACAGTTCTACAGTTTTCATGACTATTGTACTCTTTTGCGAATTTTGAACTCTTATCTCCCTCTTTGTTATCTCTTTTGGCATAATTCTCCCATTCTTGCTATAAATTTATTATTATGAAACTATGCCTTTGTATAGTTTGTTTCTTAGACTCTGCTCTTCCAGCTTCGCTAAATAAGTATGTCAATGAAAAAAATTAAATTAGAAATGAATCTGATGAATCAATAAAAGCTACAGCGGAGAATTGTATTTGATATGTTTTTTATTCTGAGATTCATTACAAAAAAGTCTCGATACACAGTACTGATATTTATACAATTATTTGAAAAATAATGGGCTTGCCCTATAATACTTTCGGTTCGGATTCAATATGCAACCCGCTTTATTGATATATCGCATACTATTTTCTGGTTCATTCTCCAACCGTTAAGATCGCTCTTATGTGTAGTTTTGCTTTGCTTTTGCCAAAAAGAGATTTATATTCATATCATTGTGCAGTTCCTTAGGCTTAATAACCTAAAGCATACTTTATGACATTGTGCTCGTTAAGCTATTTATTGGCAGTGTACCTTGTACAATTCTGTAAAATTCATAAGTCAAACCTGAAATAGATAGATAAAATAGAATCATCTCCAAAAAAATTGAACATATGCAAGCTATAAATGTAAAAGATTTCTTGCATTGACAGAGCAACCGATTTTACATATTTATTGTACATAGGTGGCAACTCCAAGGCAATTATTAGGTCATTTGACTAACCCCACAAATTTTAGCATGAACGTGATAAAGTTTTTGGTATGAACTTTGGAATTCATTTTAATATTGTTTGCAATATTTATTATCTGTATTTTGGTTTCCAAATTTTACATATTCTATGTCTGTTTGTAGGTCTGAGATGAAGATGATAGGTTTCTAAGCATGGGCGTTGAAAAGGCCATTGATGACATCTTGAAGAGTACCTTCAAAACATCGCACTTTAGGGTGCGTTCACAATGAAAATTTGGCACGCTCATTTTTTTTTTCGCGTTTGACGTGTCCGACGCGTCGGACGCATGCACCTTTTGCCCCTTCCAGATTCAACGATTCTCGAACGTTGGAAAATTAACCGTTGGCGTCCGACGCGTCGGATGCCAACGGTTAATTTTCCAACGTACCCTTTCAGGCCCTATTAAACCGAGCCCCCCCCCCCATTTTCTCTCATCTAAACCGGATTACACTCCTCCTAACCTCCGATTTTCGATTTTTTGGAGCAATTTCAAGCGGCAAAAACGGTAATTTTTAATATCGTTGTCTTTGTTTTTCAATTTTCTACCACATATTTTTTTTTTCGGATTTTTCTGGAATTTTTTTTTTGGTTACGCAGATGGCTTCCTCTTCCACCACTGCTACCTCGCAGCCATTTGCGAATTAGACAGACGACCGGGAGTCCGCTTTCATAGATATTTGCGTTGAGTTCATAGCCGCTCGCGATACAAGCGTAAGTGGGTTCTACGCAACAGTCGCAGCAACAATGAACGACCGTTTTGGACTGGAGTTCACAGAAAACCAGATTAAAAATAAATGGGACAACATGAAGCGCACTTTTCGCGAATAGGACACTCTGCTATGAACACCTGGCGGTGTATGGAATGCAGATTTCGATTATCTGGACGGTCCTGATGAATTTTGGAGTACCGGCGGTGGCAGACCATTCAGAAAATTCAGGAAGCACTCGCCGGTGAAGTTCCGAGACCAAGACATTATGTTCGAGGGTTGTTTCCGCAAAGATACTTATGCGTATCCGATTCCTCAGGTTGCGCCTCCTACTGCACCACCACCTCCACCAGCGCCTGCAGCAGCTGGTTCTTTCTCCCCCGGGGACGCGAGTTTCTATACTGGTTGGATGGCTTCGGGCAATCCACCATCTGGTCAGCCCTCTAGGCGCAGACAGGCAGAGCGTGCCATCTCGTGGGTGACCGACCATACGAGACAGCTTGTTGCTCGTTGTTTGGAGCTTGTTCGGAGATCGGGGACGCGTGTGGATCTTTGGGAGATTCTAACGGTTTTTCGCAACAATGAACGGAATGTTGATATTGCTCAGGAGCTTAGCGATGAGGGCTTATGTGCCTTCATTTCATCGGAGTTGAACTTATTACCTCATCGTCGTTTATTGTAGATTTTCATGTATTTGTTTTAATTCCAGTACCGTTGTGTTCTTTATGTTTTATGAAAAACGTGGTCGTGTTATGAAATATGTTGTCGTTATAGTTTGATGCAATTAGAATTTAATTAAATCAAAACCATTAATTTAACAATTAAATACCACGCTCAAATACCACGCTCAAATACCCCGTTCGTCGCTAAAAACACAATTCCCCTTCGCTACAGTACCGCACTCAAATGACACGCTCAAATGCCACGCTCACGTTCGTTAAGAACGCACCCTTAATGTTTTCAGCTACCATGACTAAAAAGGTACACATAAAAGTTTACTTCAACTTGTGACATTAATGGACATCGTAAGTTTTTCTCGCTCTAGTACTCTGATTTAATGAAGATATTGTCTCATTGGCTGTTGTGTCAGGTTAGTAAACTTCAAAGAGCCTATCCACAGAATCCCACCCATAAATAGACTTTGGTATGTGTGCAAACTTCATACTCTGATTGTGTTGCAATAGTTGATTTCCATTTTACATCTTTAAGGTTGAAGCTTCAGCAAAATACTCTACTAGCGATACATACGAGCAAAAATTTATATTTGTTCTAGCAAAATATAAGGTTATCGTCTGTCAGGATTTCAGTTTGCATCATATATTGTCTTATATGTATGGGATACTGCAACTTATTTGGCAACAAGCAATATCCATGAAATAAGTATCACAACCAAGAAAAACAATATAGTTCGGTTAATACTGATCAGTTTTAAATATACTTGTTTCATATTCACATGTTGATCGATTTCAAGTAGTGCTATAATCTTCAAATCTCAGCGGTGATTTTCTGATTCTTTAGTTGCCCTTTTTCTCCCCTATGATTGCTACCTTGTTTATATCTCGACTGAAAAGAAGGAGGTACATGATTTTCACTTACACATGTGAATAAACGCGACTTCTTGCCATGTTGTTCCGTGAGTTGGGTTTTAAAGGCATTTTGATCAGTGGTCACAAGTCTCAGGTGATGCATGATATTTGTGTTCTTTAAAAGCTATATCACAATAATAAGAATTTTTTTGATCTGAAGTTTTCCCTTTGGCTAAATTCCCTTCAGACATAAGTTGGACTCGATCATCACTTGGGTGCACCAGGTTAAGTATTTATCGTGGATTATGATGGAATTCTTATGCACTGGATCGTTGCTTGGGTGCAACAAAATATTTAAAGGCATTCAGCAATAGACATCATCATAAAGAAGGCAATTTCTGGTAACTTACCTCTTTTGTATTATGTTATCAGCTCTATGATAATAGAGAAATTTCCTGGAAGCTAGGCATACAAGGAAAAATATACAGCCTTTGCTTAGAATAATATATGACAGTTCCTTTATTGGAATAATGTCAACTATGCTTTTCATATATTGTTATTTTAGTACTTAATAGATAATGTCTATGGACAATTAAGTCTAAATGATACTTTTGTTTGCAGATAAGAGTTGATGGCCTAAAGAAAAAGAATTCACCCTTGACAGCCTTCTCAAGCATACATGAGTTGTTCCATAAGGCACTGTATGTTTAATATATATTTTTAATTTTGTTTCCAATAAATTAGTTTGAGCAGCTAGTCAGTCCATTTTGCATTATTCCATACCTGTTATTCTTGTTTGTATACTTAGTTTTGTTCATGTTCTAAAGCATATAGATGAGATTAGCTATTGTTCCTGTTAATTGTCTTTAGTTCTGTCATTTTCAATTTCTTCTATATTCTTGTTATCGTTCTTTTTTACATCTTCACATTTCTGTTGTTCCATTGTCGAAGTTTGTAAAAGTTCCTTGTCTGTTTGGCTGATTAAAACTACTGCTAATAGAATTGAGATGAAATCACACACGGTTTCATTTTTGCATTCTAAATGTGTTTTTGGAATTTTTCTTTGTTATAAGACTGTAACTTGTGCTTGTGAATTGCAGGTTCCAGAAGTTGGACGAGCTTACAAGCTGAAGACTAAGTGATTTTTCATGTAACTTTTTTTGAAATGATGTTTGAACAACATGTATGTTGATTTATTTCTATATGTATTAGTAGATTTATTAACTATGACTTTGTAATTGTAATTGAAATCAAATATGCTTTTGGTATTAGTTTATTTGTTATTGACGGTTTTGCTTGTGAATTTACTGCATATTTGTTTGAACTGTGCACAAATTAAATAAGAGATTTGCTATATAAAGATCATTGCTGAAATATGTGCTATATATTAAAAATATTAATAGCGGAAAATCTCATTTATTGAAATAATAGGTGAAATGCTGTGTAAAAAATCAAATAGTATGGAAAACCTTTTCAGATCATTGAATATGTGCTACGAAAACTTTGAAAACGCTATACATACTACAAATATTCATAGCGGAAAACCCCTCTTGTGGAATCAAAATGTGAAATGCTGTTGTCAAAGTCTAGTGGTCCAGTGGTTTACGAACACCATGAGTTGCTGCATGTAGTTTGCAGTGGCACAGGTTCGATCCCCAGCGGCCACAATACCGAGACATAGTGCGCGACCACTATAAAACCGGCTGAACCAAAGGGCATGGTAGACATAGTCTTCGTGTCCCCAAAGTTTAATAAAAAGGAAAAGAAATAAAAATGGCGTCTCTCTTTCCTCCTTTTCGACCCAACTTTTCTTCCCGTTTAACCTCCAATCAGATCCGAAGCCACCTAGCTCCGCTGTCTCTAACACGACCATCTCTACCTCCTCCTCCACCTGAACCCCCTCCGATACCAAATCCAACGACAAATCCCTCTCCACCTAACCCTAATTTGGCCACGCAACCCCCCGGTAAGAAATGGTCCTCTTTGTTTGAATCGAAACCCTTGAATGCTGGATCCTTCTCTCCACAGCCGATTGAACTTATTTTTAAAGGCAACGCTCTGCAGCCTACAGAAGATATTTTCAAAGCTGCTGAGGAGCAATGGTCTGGTTATCTAGTCGGTCATTTTTTGGACAAACCATTACCGTTCTCTACCGTCATCACTCATTTGTCGAAGCTTTGGAACCCTTCAGGAGGCATAAAGGTACGTTCTACTGGCAAAGTCTTCTTTTTCTTCTTAGAAAAGCTTGACGACAGAGAAAGGATTCTGAAAGCAGATCCGGTATTGATTCAAAACAAGTTATTTATTGTAAGACCTTGGGTTTCTAGATTAGGAGATCTGACTAAAACCATCACTTCGGTTCCTGTTTGGATCAATTTAACGAACTTGCCACTTTATGGTTGGTCCAAAAGAGGTATTAGTTGGTTGGCATCGAGAGTGGGGAGATTCCTCTGCATGGATCTCTCAACTGAAAGGCTTGACCGCCTCGTATACGCTAAATGTATGGTGGAAGTGACATCACATAATGATCTTCCTGATCAATTTCCTGTTTTACTGCCTGATGATACTGAACATATTGTGTATGTTACGTACTTATGGAGACCTGATATTTGTGTGTTGTGTGAGACTTTCGGGCACTCGAATGACATTTGTGACAAGCACAAGAAAGAATCTGCTAAGAAAGATAAAGAGACAGTGAAGAGCAAAGAGAATAATCCGAATGCAGGAGGAAAAGAGAAGCCTAAGGTTTATGTCAATGTTGTTCAAGTTTCGCAAAAGAGAAATGTATCAGAATGGAGAGAGGTCACTAGTAAGGCCAGGGCTGGTTTTGCTGCTGGTTTGGATAAAGGGAAAATTGCGCAAATTGATGCTAGCACTAGTAAATCAATGTTCTCTGTGCTTTCAGATATCCAGGAAAATGAAACTATAGTTGAAGAAGATGATATAAGTGAGGAAGGGGAGATTCCTCAAGTGAGCGATCTTCTTGCTCGCGCTTTACCTGATGGCACTGTTAACCCTCTATCTAAGTTGCTCGAAGCGTGTTCAGGGAGAATTCCATCCGGGGTTGTCGGTATGCATGATACTGGGCTGATAGAAAGCTCAATCAATGGGGATAAAAGGCAGGTAGCTTTGACTGCTAACAGAGAGATGTTGGTTACTCCTTCCTGCTTAGATGATGTTAGCAGTAATTTAGTTGATAGTGCTTTTGCTGGAAGTCATGTTTCTCAAGTTTATGAACTTAATGTGCCAGATTTTACCCTTACTATAGATATCAGTGACAAAGTTGAGAATGAGGCTAATCTTGTTAGTGCTGATAATGTGATTGCCTACTATAATGATGAAGCGCAGCTAGATCCTTTCCTGTAGTGCAACTTTGACTGTTGTGAAGGGGACGTAAAAGAAGACCAAATGTAGTTAATTCCTACTGAACGTTCAAACTTTAGACAACACGAAAAGAAATTTAGGAAAAGCATTGATCTTCTAAGGAAAGAGATAGAAAGTGGGAAGCTTGACCATGGTGCATGCAGTAAAAAACTGAAGCTTCTCGACATAATGACAAAGAATTGCAATGCCATAAATGGCATTGAAGCAGGAAAGTTGGATGTTAACCAAACTGTAGTGAGTACTAAACCTTCTCTTCCTGCTCTTAAACCAGGTTTCCTTAACTTAAAGAAAAGCTCTACTACTAATCGTGCTGAATGCTCCAAGGAGGTCAGTCGTTCTGCGACTTCCTCTCATGATTCTTCATCCAAGGCTAAAGAAAAAGGTAAAATAAGTCATATCCTTATGCCCTCATCCCCCCTCCACCAGGCTTCAAAGCTCCACCGTCGGATAGTTTTAACATCTCACCAAATGCAGTCTCTTCTTCTAGTCGTACATTGGGTTGTTCTCCGATCACGAGAAGCAAGAAAATCGAGCTGCTTAAAGGGATTGATGACGACAAGAGCTGATGATGAGTGTGCTGTCCTACTCCTTGCGCAAGTCATATTTTATGCAATTCTACATGTAATGCTTCACCATGTAATGTTAGTTTGACAAGATGTAAGACTATATGTAAGCTGTACTACTTCCATATGTGGAAGTTCCTGTAGCTGATATGTGGAATGCATATCACCTGAACTTCTAATATGTACTTTTTATTTTGTAATAAATAAAAGAGTATTACGGATCACTATAAAAACCGGTCAGCCTTGCCAAAAAAAAAAGGTGAAATGCTATATAAAATGTAAATCATGTGGAAAAATTTTCATATCACTGGGTATGAGCTATGAAAAAGTGATAATGCTACAAAAAAAACGAGTATTTAACGTAGTAAGGTCTAAATGTTATATATCAATGGGGAATTCAATAATAGCGGATTTTTTAAAAAAAAAAATTGGAAAACAATTTCATAGCGATGAATATGCGCTATGAAATTATCGATAACGCTATAAAAAAATAAGTTGAGATTTTAGTACGAAAATATAATTGCAACGTCTAAACGCTATGTAAAACATTTCATACTGGTGAACGTGCGCTATAAAATGTATAATACTATAGCGTTTAGATTTGAGTTATAAGATGTAATAGGGCTATTATTACATGTCGTTATATAGCGTCGTCAACAATGCTATGGTAGCCTATTATAGCGTTTTTCATGTGCTATTAAAAGGTAAATCTGTTGTAGTGGCCGATGCTTGCAGCTTGGGTCTATTGCATTGAAACGAGTTACTTGATCACTTTTGATTTGTCATGTCCATTCAACTGAATGGATTCAACCGTTTCTATTTTAAATGCAAACGCACATTCATGCACCGCTTGGTTAAAGGGTCGCAACTTTTCCAAAGGTCATTAATGTTCAAATAGGCATTTCCCCCAGCCTATAAATACATGGCCCAACACGAGATAGAATGCACATTAGTTATTCTTCTCAATTTGCTACTTCTTCTTCAAAGTAATCCTCTGTTCAAGTTTCTATAATCTACTTCAGTTCGTCGGAGCTTCGTTTGCTGACACTGCACTACGGGGTTAGTCCGTTTTATCCTGGGGAACAAATTTCTATCACATCAATTAGTGCATACGATGGCAATATTGTTTCAAGGAAACAAAATCATTTCTGGACTTGGACATTATTGAAATATTCTTTTTCTAGTCTGTTGGAGACAGTTCTGTACCGCTCCAATCTAGTGCACAATCGGTCTCATTTACTGTCATTGCTATAATCACAGTTTAACTTGACAATTATAACATTATTGAGTAACATTGATAGTTGTTACTGTCTATTTGCGATACAATCGTGTATTGGCAAAAAGATCTAACTTTATAATACAATCGCATATTGACAAAAAGATATAACTTTGTAATACAATCATGTATTGACAAAACTTCTAACATTCTTGAAACAATATTGATTATTGCAGATGACAATAAGCTATGTCGCAAAATGGCAACAATGATTTTACACCGACACAGATGGTAGCCAATGCTCTGATTGCGCCAGTGGTTCCAACAATGACTCTGTCTCATGGAGAAAGGCCAGAGAAGTTCAACGTCATTAATTTTAAGCGTTGATAACATAAAAATGTTGCTTTATCTAACAACATTAGGACTTGCCAAATTTCTGACCAAATATGTTCCTAAAAGATCAAAATCAAATTTGGCTAAAATCTCAAAAAGGGCATTTCTGATATGAATTTATATGTAGTAATATCAGAATGCAGCCTGGAAAGGAATTAACTTTAAATGATGTTCTCTATATTCCAGAAATTTGTAAGAACCTGATTTCAAGATCATTGCTCAGCAAACATCGATTCAAATTAGTCCTTGAAGCTGAGAATGAAGTGTATGTCGAAAGAGGATATGTGTGTGAGGTTCGTTTAAGAATAAATGTAATCACTACTGTACCACACACTGATATGGATAAAAGTGAATCTTTTGTTTATATTGTTGACTCTTCCAACATGTGGCATTCTAGATTAGGGGATATAAACTTTGATACAATGCACAAATTGATTAATCTAGACACCAATTATAAATGTCAAATTTGTGCAGAAGAAAAATTAACAAGAAACTCGTTTCATCATGTTGAACGAGAAACAGAACCGCAAGATATAATACATACAGATGTATGTGATTTGATGTGTTTAAACAATACAAAGCGGAAGTTGAGAATTAACTCAACAAGAAAATCAATGCTTTAAGAAGTGATAGAGGAGGAGAATATGTATTCCCTTTTGAAGAATTTTGCGCTGAACATAGTGTTTTATACCAAATTACAACACCATATTCACCTCAGTCCAAAGGTATAGCCGTACGAAAATTAAAACTCTTAAAGAAATGATGAATGCTTTATTCTGGCTTGCCAGATAACTTTTGGGGAGAAACTATTCTTTTGGGAAATCATATTTTAAATAAAATACCCCGAAAGAAAACATAAAAATCTCCTCATGAACTTTGGAAAAACAGACCACCATCCTACAAATACTTAAAAGTGTGAAGGTGTCTTGCCAAGGTAGAGGTACCAAAACCAAAGAATGTCAAAAATAGTTGAATGTGTATTCATTAGATATGCACAAAACAGTGCCGCATATCGATTTTTGGTGCACAAATCTGAAATTGATGATATTCATGAAAATACCATCATTGAGTCGATAAACACTAGATTTTTCAAACATATATTCCCCTTGAAACAGGTTACTAAAAATCATACACCTAAGAGACCAAGGGAAGATGAAGTTCCTAATTCTCTTGAGGATGTTGAACAAAATAATACTCAGCAACGTAGTGCTGAGCAGCAAGTGGAAGAACCAAGAAAAAGTAAAAGGTTAAGGACCTTAAAAACATTTGGATCAAACTTCTATACCTTTATGTTAGAAGAGGAACCATTGACATACAAACAAGCTATGTCTTCCAGCGATGCCCCTTATTGAAAAGAGGCGATTAACAATAAGGTTGAATCCATTATGTCCAATCATACATGAGAATTGGTTGATTTACCTTAAGGATTTAAGACCTTAGGTAATAAATGGATATTTAAAAAGAAATTGAAACCTAATGGTTCAATAGACAAGTACAAAGCTCGAAGTCCAAGGATCTAGATAAAAGGAAGACCTAGACGATTTTGATACATATTCACTAGTAACATGGATAAGATAGCTTATGGCATTCATACATGACTTAAAAATACATCAAATAGATGTTAATACTGCATTCTTGAATGGTGAACTAGAGGGAGAAAACTATATGAACCTGAAGGATTTTTGAGCTCATAAAATGAGAATAAAGTTCGCAAACTGGCAAAATATCTTTATGGCCTTAAACAAGCTCCAAAATAGTGGCATTAGAAGTTTGATAAAGCTATGTTATCAAATGGATTCACAATAAATGAATCAAATAAATGTGTGTATATAAAACACACACATATTAGATATGTCATTGTTGGTCTCTATGTTGATGACCTATTGATCCTAGGCAATAACAAGGCCATAATAAGATTTACAAAGGATAAGTTATCCTCTAGACTCAATTTGAAAGACCTAAGACTGGCTGATGTGACATTAGGTGTAAAAATTCTGAGAACACCCTAGGGATATGCATCACCAAAATACTTGAAAAATTCAAGCGATACAATGTAACTATTGCAAAATCACCAGTAGGTAGGAACCAAAATTGGGTAAAGAACACTGGTGATGATATCTACTAGTTAGAATACTCTCATATACTAGGAAGTATCATGTATGTATTAGGTCTGATATCGCATATGCTGTAGGCAAACCAAGTAGATTTACCAGCAATTCTGGTAAATACCATTGTAAAATGATAATAGGAGTTCTTTGATATCTAAAGTATACGCAGAGCTATGGTCTATACTATACAAACTATTCTTCAATAGTGGAAGATACAGTGATGGAAATTGGATCATTGGATCACATGATACAAAGTCTACAAGTGGATATGTGTTCACATTAGGAAATGGAGCAATTTCATGGAAATCATCCAAACAGACTTGTATTGCTAGTTCTACGATAAAATCTGAGTTTATTGCACTAGATAAAATTGTGTAAGAAGCATAATAGATTTGAAGCTTCTTGGAAGACATTCCTAATTGGAGCAAACCTATGCCTCCAGTATGTATACATTGTGATAGTCAGTCAACTATTAGAAGAGCTAATAGTACAATATACAATGGTAAACTAGGCATATTCGTCGTAGACATAAAACCATAAGACAAATTCTCTATAACGGGGGTATCACAATAAATTACTTTCAATTTAAAGATAACTTAGCGGATCCACTTACAAAAGTCTTGCCAAGAGAGAAAGTTCAAATCTTATCGATGGGAATGGGGCTAAGGCCTATAGAATAAAGGTTTTTCTAAAATGGAAACCCCACCTAGTTGACCGGAGATCCCAAGATCTAGGTTCAAAGGGACAATGAAGAGAAACTTGATGAAACTGTTACACACTAACCATTCCTATGATAAGTCGGTGCATTACGTGTTAAAAAGGATAAGTATTAATACTTTTAATGATATCTATATTTTAGGAATTAGAGAATAACCTTTACAGAATCACCTACGTAAGTGCGAAGGCGTCGCTTCAAGGAGAATTATAAGGCCAAATTCTCTAAGCACATATGAGACCAGGCAGGTATTCAAGGCAAAAATGAACACATACAAAGAACAAAGGATTATAAGAAACATTTATCGTGTGTTATCTACTTTGGAATTACACAAAAGGCTTACAGTTCAAGGTTATTCTATGTCTACTAATTCGCCTGTAATTACGCAAATAGATAATCACTAGGAAAGTTCAAGGCCCATGTGCTAATTTAACCGATGCGATTAATGATTCATGAAACTAAGAATGACTGCTCATTTATGTGGGGGGTTGTTGGAAATGAATGAGCAAGAGGAATTTTGGAAGAAGAGGGGAAAGAAATCTAAGTCCCACATTATGAAATATTAGTACCTACTTCTCTATGGCTTATATAAATAAAGGGGAAGAGGGCTTGTGAATGGTGTGGCTAAGCCAAGACACAATATTATATTGATGTCAAATTGGGACTAGTATGGGACTTTTGGAGTCCATGACACAATATTATATTAATATCAACTTGGGCTTAGTGCTTTGGGACTTTTGGAGTCCATGACACAATATTATATTGATGTCAACTTGGGCTTAATGCTTTGGGACTCTTTGGGTCCATGACACAATATTATAGTAGTGTCAAAGATTGGGCTTTGTGCCTTGAGACTCTTGGGGTCTCATGGTTAAATAAGCCACTGCTTGCAGCTTGGGTCTTGCATTAAAACGAGTTCCTTGATCACTTTTGATCTGTCATGTCCATTCAGTTAAATGGATACAACCGTTTCAATTTTAAATGAGAATGTACATTCATACACCGCTTGGTTAAAGGGTCGCAACCTTTCCAATGGTCATTAATGTTCGAATAGGCATTTCTTCCAACCTATAAATACATGGCCCAAAACGAGATAGATTACACATTATCTATTCTTCTCATTTTGCTACTTCTTCTTCAAAGTAATCCTCTATTCAAGTTTCTATAATCTACTTCAGTTCGCCAGAGCTCCGTTTGTTGGCACTACACTACCGGGTTGGTCCGTTTTATCCTGGGAAACAAATTGCTATCACGTCAATCAATGCACACGACGGCAATATTGTTTCAAGGAAACAGAATCATTTTTGGACTTGGACATTACTGAAATATTCTTCTTCTAGTATGGTGGAGATGGATCCGTACCATTCCAATCTAGTGCACAATCGGTCTCGCTTATTGTCATTGCTATGATCACCATTTGACTTGACAGTTGTGTCATTATTAAGTAACATTGATAATTGTTATTATCAATTTGCAATACAATCGTGTATTGACGAAAAGATCTAATTTCGTAATACAATCGTGTATTGACAAAAAATATAACTTTGTAATACAATCATGTATTGACAAAACTTCTAACACTTCAGCCTTTTGCCATTTTATCGTCATTTGTCTTGCATGCGTACCTTAGCACTTGGTGTTGTAGAATTTCAGATAGATTGATCACTCTAAGGCACGAATGGATCGCTATCTTTCAAGAATGTTTTCCCCTTCTTTATCACAGCAGATTGACAGAAAATAGACTTTCAGGATACAATGGAGATTACCTGTGCAAGTTGTGATTACTTGCACTGATTAGAAAAGACACTCAGAAATTTATCAAATTATGCTCATTATTTTATAACTTTGAAATTGGAATTAAAAGTGAAGTTAATGTACTTGCAGAATGTGTATTTATAGAGAAAGTAGGCGTATGTTAGAGGTGTCTTTTGATCCGAATGAATGGCTATTTTTCTAATGGAAAAAAATTGTAAAAACCTTTCAACATTTGGAAGTCCGATCATGCAAAATGCCATATGCAATTGTACACATCTTATTGGATCTATATGCAAATTTTTCCTTAGTGCTGAATAGCAGCATTGCTACTTAGTTTCGTCCATTGCCTGATGCACGGAACCGAGCACGTGGCTTGATAGGTTGATGCGTTTTTAGTTTGATTGTTTTATAACGTGTAGTGGTTATATGAAACTTTCTTTATAGTGGGTAGTGCTATATCTATTTACTACCTTTGTACATGTCTGATGCTTGTAAATGACCAATGCACTTTATTTTCTTTGATTTTGGTACGTTTTCTCATGTCAATGTCACATTGCTTGTTTTGTTTGTTCATGCATTGTTTCTTCATCTACTACTACTTCCTTGTTCATGCATTACTCTTCTTCCTCTTCTTCTCTTTTTTTTATTTAGAACAGGTAATTTATATACAAGATCTAAATAGTATATAACATATCATATGGTAAATGGGTTTGATCCCATAAAGTGGAATCAAATCTATAACCTTTTCCACCATGTCAAAATGTCATGCGGTGACACGCGACCACTCTTGCCATTTTAATTTGTTGACTATTTTTAATTCATTTCGGTTAGATTTCACTGATTTGTAGACTGGTAATTTTTTTATTTTATTAATTAATATGCTAATACGTGGTCAAACTAAGTCTCGAACTCTGAGCTCTTACCAAATAAGAGCACATGTTTCCATTGTGCCATGTTATATTGGCATGAAGACTGTAATTGTTATTCTTTGGAAATTGAAGAAACGAAACAAGTTCTATTTCATCCTTTATAATTTGGTAAATATTTTAATTTATTGAATGAATGTTTAGTGAAAGTATATTTTCATATGTTATTTAGGTCAAAACCTTATCAATTGCATGTGTGAAATTATAAGAGATTAATATATATGATTATTCCTAAAGGAAAGATAAATATAAAATAAGGTTAAAAAATTATTTTTTTAATGTCTATTTCTCCGTGTTTTAATGATTTTTGCAAGCTAAAATTTTCTAGTATTTATACAAAAATACAAGTAAATTTAATGTAAATAATTTATCAAAGAAAAATTAGTCAAACTAACCGTTTTCCAAATTGTTAAACTGATCTAGTTCCAGATATAATTTCATATATGTGTTCATTGTTTATTATCATTATATGCAAAAGTGTCTTCAAAATAATAACATTTTGTATAAACAGACGTTTTTCCCAAACTAATTTAATTTCTCGATCAGTCGAGAAATCATAAACGATTTAGGAAATCAGCTGGCATGAATGCTTACGTTTATCTGATCGAACAATCTTATTATATTTTATTAGTTTTGTTTTACTAAGTAGAGTTTATAACCACTTAGTAAATAATTGATGTTTGCCAAGTGGTATATGGCGCTTTTGCTTCATTTAGTTATTTACTAGAGTAAATGACACTTTCAATTAGGTGTTAAATTTGAGTACATCTTCAGTTCCGTGGTTTGTCCATGAGAAGATTGTCGCTCTTATTGACATGCATTTCCTAATTTTGTCCAAGTGATGGTATACCTCATCTAAGATTTTAAATCTCGGGTATCGATGGTGTTTCGTCTCGGTGATTTTAGAGGCTTGATCTCATATCGGGGGAGATCTCATATAAGATGAGTCTAACTCTTGGGTTTATCTTGGACTTCCATCTCGGCTCTGAAAGTGCATATCGGAATCTTGGGATATATGGCATGTTAAAAACATATATTCTTGCACTATAATTTCCATGGATGTTATTATAAAAATAACAATTTAGACTTGAATGACAAAATCACTTCATTGTTCTTAATTTCTGAAAAAACTTTCATATTCATAAATCATAATATGTTTAAAATTAAAAAAATAACACAATGCAAATAGATTAATGCTTACAACTAATGATCCATAAACATGAATTACTGTTAGATAAAGAACATAAAAAATCCAAAATACTAAACAATGCAACATAAATAGAACATAAAATACATAATTTCTTAAATAACATACCAGTTAAAAAAATGGTGAACATGAGAATCATAAGCATTTTATAACTTAAATGAATATATGATATGGTTTTTTAACATGAAAAATATAAAATAGAAGGAGATTATCGTGGTTAGATTTGAATTTTTTTAATTATTATTCTGGTTTAGGCACAAGTTTAAACTTTAACTAAAATAGCCAAGATCTCGACCGATATTTTAATATCTTGCCTCAATCGATATATTGTTCAATATTGCAATATCTCAGATGATGTATTCAAAATGAAATTTACAGTGATATGTGCAGCTTGGTTTTGGAGGAGCCCAAAATGAGACCTCGGAGGAGATCCTAGGCGATATTTTCGAAATTTTAAACAGTGACCTCATCTACTAGTTAGGTGTACCTGTTAGCTTCGTCTCTAGTTTCTCATTATGCACGACCTTCAAGTCCGTCTCTAGCTAGGCTTAACTTTTGTGTTCGTCTCTAGATATCCAGATGTTCACGAGGAAATCATACCTCTTATTGGCATGCATTCAGTTATTTTGTCCATGTTAGGGTACTTACCTTATCTGACTTTCTTCTAGTTAGGTGAATCGTAGAGTTCGTCTTTAGGTAGACATATCATTGTGTTGGTCTCTAATTTGGCAACATCTTTGTGATTATTTAGTTAATTATTTGAAATTTGATTTGAGTTTGCACCAAATTTCATTTTGTTCCAATTAAGGCAATACTCATGTTTCTTGTTTTGGTGCATTTTAAAATTTAAATGAAATAGGTTGTTTGTTAATACTACATTTTTGGATTATTCCCATATATGATATCAACTTGATATTTGAAGTTTGCTTCAGGTTGAGAATATTAGTATAAGAGTAACCATAGTAGTACTTGGACATGCACTAGTTAGATATTTGCACTAGTTACTCAAACGTTATGTATGTTCGTCGTGTTGTGTTTATTCTTCCTTATTGATTTGGACCGGTACAAAGCCTACCCGTTTATTATTTCTAATAATACCCGGGTCATACCAAGTTGTTTCAGGTATTCTTTATTTATCTTAGAGTTTCCCTATTCAGAAATCTATCTCTAATGATCATATCTATGGATGTTTCATTTAGTTTATGTCATGTAAAGATGTATATATGTGTCGGGATAGTTCCTTTATCTTTGTATATATTTTTGATTTGGAGATATGGCATCTCATCTCGTGTATGCATATGTTGTTTATTTGTACATAAATCTAAACTTAAACTGCATAGTACTTAATAGTATCTCCAAATTATAATAGCTACACCACGACTTGCTAGATGATACTCCACTGCACCTTAATAGGAATGTGGAATATGAATCTTAAGGCCAGATTAATACTAAGGGGGGTAAATAGTGTTTAATTAATTATATAAATCTTTTTGAAATTAAACATAAATAGATGCAGTTCACAGACATAGAAACAATTATAGATTCAGACATGGAAAATCCTGTAACATCTCTTAAGTTACTTGTACCATTATTTCATTTGATTTTGATTTGACTTGCATAAGAATTTTTAGTCTTGACTCGAGTATTTTTTTTCATTATGTTTGGGTCAGCCTGAATTGTTTCAATTTACTCAAAGACATTGTTCTGAAGATGAAATGGATATTCGCAGTTCATATCTACTAGTATTATTCAGCTGCATTACGTGGTATGTATGCTCATGGGTTAGCCCTGATTTTGTAAAATGTATACTGTAAACAACTATGATTTATTTATGTGATTATTATATTTTGTCCTTCCATTATGAGATTTTGTGTTATGTTTCTTTCTCATCCCTTTATTTCTTATATTTTAAATCTTAATTAACAATTTGTCTATATTGAATGGCCTGGGTCAGATATGTGTGGTAATTTGTTGTCGATTTGAATTATTTACATAGAGGGTTATTGCTGATAAGGTGGAGAAAACAATGTTTGGAAATATACGTAATATCCAAAAAAAACTACGGATGGTTATAGAAATTTGTACATTGATCTTTGATTAACAAGTACAAACTTGTGACATGAAATCCTAAATTGGGCTAGTTAATAAACAAGGAGGGAGAAAGTTCAGAGGAATTATCCAGTGGCTAGAGGTTGGAGAGTTCCTATAAAAGGTAATCTATGTCTCTTGCATGTTAGAATGTGAGGGGTTTCCATAAACCCAGTAGATATCTAGATTTAACAAATTAATTCACAAATTTAACATCAATTGCATTGATATTCTTAAATGTCTTGTTAAGGGCACCCAGGCTTGCTCTTCCTAATACCATAGGAAAAACAACAAATCCAATCAATTTTATGTAATTTCACACTATAATAAACCACCATGCAAATCATCATGCACGACGAGCAACCACCAACCAACTTTGCTTTCCATGGTCATCAACTACCTTGACCGTTGCAATACAAATGGTGTTGGTTGGTCGTTGTTCACCATGTAAAAATAAAAAATAATATATTTGATAGTCCTTTGAAAAGCTTGATGCTGAGAAAGGTGTTAGTTAAAATTTTATGACATTTTTTAATAATGATATTGGGAAGAAAAAAACGGGGTGCTCTTACAACACTTGTTCTTAAAAATAAATTGAAATGGAATGAAGTGATTGCTTTTGAGTTAAAATCAACATGCATATATCAAAGAGAGAGGTGTAGGTGATGACATCCTGTTTTATGCATGAAATTGTTCATGGGTTGGACAGATAAGACAATATTAACATGTGTATTTAAATTGATCTTAGGAAGGTGTATGATTCGATTAACAAGCAATTCACCATTCATACATTTAAAGCTGTTATTTTCCTGCAAAGTTCAAGAAGGTGATGGTTGCTTCTCGATTAGTTTTCAAGGGCTTATTGTAAGGACAAAAATGGGTTTAGGCAAAGTGCCCTTTATTTACTAAATTACCCTCTTTGACTATGGAGTTTCTGCTTTATTAATGGAATAGGAAGTGAGATTTTTTTTCCTACCTTCAATTTAGTAATGAGATCACGCACTTAATTTATGTTGATGGAAATTTGATACTCATTTAAGCCAACAAGTCTTTGGCAAAGTTTGAAGGATGTTTTTCCGTTATGGGAAAGGTCACGTGTTCGGAGTTAAATTGTGATAAATCTAAAGTGTTTTGTGTTAAGGAATTATCAATATAGATGAAATTTCTTTCTTCCTTAATATGGAACAACGTGAATTAACAGTAAGGTATCGTGGTATTCCACTATCTAGTATTAATATGGAGAATGTGAAATTTATTTATCATTGACAAAATTAAAAACAAAATAAATGGATGGGAAACAAATCATTGAGCTTAGTAGGAAGAATTAAGCCGATCAAATCTACCGTTTATGCAATGGTTAAAATTTAGGTGTAAGTTTTCAAATTCTCATGTGAAACTATCGATAAGATCAAGTGTTTGCTTAATTTTTTTATGGAAGAGTAAACGTCGCAAAGTTCCTTAGGGAGTGATTCGTAAAAGTACGACGAAAGGAGAAACGGGCTTGCGAGATTTGTGTAAACATATTTTTCTCTTAATATTTGGAGAAATTGATTCAAAATGAGCCTGGGATGATTTGCATCATGAAAATACACGAGGAACAAAAGTTTTTGGATTTAATTCCCATAACTGATCATTCTGGCATTTGGAAGTTTTTGTTGAAAAATAGGACATGTGCCATTAAATGTATGCAAAAGAGCATAGTTTATGGAAATCTACCTTATTATGGTATGAACTACGGCTCTACGAAGATAACTTAATTAGTAAACTGGTTAGAGACATGGTCATTAGAACTACAAATGAGCACATGATGGTGGAAGATATCATTGATTCTAACAGATGGGAATGCAATAGAGTTTTTTTAATTGTATAACTTAAAAGATAGAAATTAACAATAAATTTATGCTTGGATAGCAATAAAGATTAACTAAATAAACAATAATAATACTAGTACAATGCAAAAGGGTGTGCTACCTCATGCCGATCCACTTGCGTATCTACAAATGATGCTTACAGCTTTTACGTAGTCTGCTCATCCAAATCGTCGATGAGTATTAAAGGTAGTATGGGAAAACATAAAACATTTTGTCAAACAATAATCCAATGTGATCAATAAATAAATCTCAAATTACTATAAAAAGTTGTAATGTATAAATATATGGCATGAAGAATCATGCTGAACATGTTCCTCTATCGAGTTAGCATATGTAGAATATATACTACTCTATGATCATCATGGAGTATACTATACTATAAGGTTTAGGGATGCTTAAATATCCATCAATGATATAAATTTCGTGTCCTAGAGTGACAATATTATAACAAACACATCATCCATCATTTATTCCACTATCTAGTATTAATATGGATAATGTGAAATTAACAGTAAGGTATCGTGGTATTCCACTATCTAGTATTAATATGGAGAATGTGAAATTTATTTATGCCCACCTTATCATTATGCCATCATATGCTTATGTCAATTTTGTTAGAGTAGTCATTTCTGTCATCTTCCCTATCCCTTTTATATTATGTAGCCAGGCAATTCTCGAGCCTAGGCATGCTGCTAAAATTATACGAATGCATTAGTTTGGGAACAAGGGAAAATACATTAAATTTTGACATAATTTGAAAAGGGGAAATTTGGCATAACTTGAATGATGTTTATAAACATGAATTTGGACATATAATTCATTATAAACATATTTGGGGAAAAGGGACATGAAGCCTATAACGACATAGGTAAAATTGGCTAATAATGGAATGTCTAGGATTATAGTAATTAGAAACTGTAACTATGCCTAGACTCGAGGATAGATTACACTTGTGGTAGAAGTTTTCCCGGAACCACCCAGCATATCCAGCAACCACAAGTGGTGAATCTAATGTGAGAGGCCTAGGTGCACATATATGAGACGTGCTAAGACACGAGGTTAAGCCCGGTTTGTGGAATAAGTCTGCCCGGACCCACTCGACATGTCCAACATCCACAAATGGCAGGCTTAATGTGGGAGGTCTAGCATACTGTAACCATAAATGAAAATATGGTAATAAACCTTGAATACTTAACCTAGTTAAATCCACAGGGATTATATTAATATAAACTTAAATTGGTGTTAAGTAAATTTGGTTGAGCAATGGATGGGTTAAGTAAATTTGAGGGGGTGGGTAATATTTACATATAGGCCCACAAACTAAACCTGATAGGGTTATGTAATTAAAGACACCTAGTGGTAAGATATCCTATGGAAATGTTGGAGTTATGTAATTAAAAAAACCTTTTTTAGGGTAAGCATAACTTGTAGAACTGATAGGGTTATTTAATTGAAGACGCCTAGTGGTATACATAACCGATGGAAATCTTAGTGGGGATGCAAGACAAGGGGGAGCTTGTATCATATTGTGTAGGACCCATTTCAGTCTGTAACCCTTGATAGGTATCAAAAGAGTATTTCGAACTACGTCGGAGTTGGGGTACGCTTACTAGCTGATTGTAAGAGAACCGAACAAGGAGGATGGTGTGGGAGGCGCAAACCGACCGGGGAAATGTGCATGCATGGGCCAGGCAGAGGGGGCTAAGACGACCGTGACACCAGTAGGTATGGCTGTGCACATCCACGAAGGATTTCCACTTTAAGAAGTGATACCTAATACTGTGCGGCTGACACAAAGTATGTACAGTGTAGGGAGCCGATCGATTAAGGTACTAGTTATGGTATATCTGGACGTATGCCTAAGTCTAACATTTGAAAGTTGTTGGGATCATCTCATTCTGGTTATACTAGTATTAGTACAGAGTAATCATTAGGGAAGCATATACACTCTATCATGTTTACCTTGTCACACTTACCTTTTATAGTGTTACCTTTCTTATCCACCTTATATTCCTATCATGTTACTTTTATTTACTTGCTAAAAGTAACTAGACTGGCCAGACTTTAAGTTTGACCCTTTTTGCTTCCTCTTCTCTCTTCCGTTCCACCCCCCCTCCCCCCCACCCCCTAAGATTCTCAGGGTGGGAATACTCAGGCTTAGTCAGGACACGATTATCATCTTGCCAGGTGCTGCTTTTGAAGTATGGCTCAAGTTTTCTTCTTTACTACTATGGCTTTGTCTCTTTTTGGGGAATTATGCTTTTTATGTATTTCTGTACTCTGATGGTACAAGACAGAAGTTTTATGTTATTGTAATGGTTTTTTTGTAGTTCCAGACTTGTGATATTCTGGACCACGATGTTATGAATTATGTTTTAAATAAAATTTTAAATTCCTCTGTTATCTTTTATATCTATCTTATAATATTCTGTTTCTGTTTACCTATAACTCTTTATGAAACTTAATGCATTCTTAATGAGTGACATTAACGGACATGGTGTGTCACTAAAAACAACTTATGAGTCAAGTCTCAGACTATGAAAACAAAGTCTCTGTGGTTTTTTCACTATTCCAGGAGTCGTTTCGATATATGATTTTATCTGCTTCCTATTTTATTTGTTATCCCTAATCTGGAAGTCACCTTTTCTTCTCCTTGGGCAGCACCTCTTGAGACGAGGAGAAAAGTTGATCAATTTTCTTTAGTTATTCAGTTAAACCAATGATTCGTTATTAGAGCAGATAGCAACAATCGTTTCATTGGACATGCGTATTTTTTCTTTTCCGACGGATTTCGGTGGTTTCATTAATGGAAATTCTTTAATAATGATGAATGGAAAAAGGAGAAAATCCTTTAGCTGGAACTGTAACCGCGCTTAGACACGATGTTAGATTACACTTGTTGTAGAAGTCTGCTCGGAACTGCCTGGCATATCCAGCATCCACTAGTGGTAAATCTAATGGGAGGGGTCTAAGTGCATAAATAAACATGTAGTGGTGCTAAGAAACGAGGTTAAGTCAACTTATGGTAGAAGTCTGCCCGGAATCGCCCAACAAATCCAGCATCCACAAGTGTAGGCTTAATGCGAGAGGTCTAGTGCACAAATATATACATACATATATATATATATATGTAAATAGAAGGACTGGTAAACAACATTAATTGTAATTAATGGAAATAAATGGAATTGAATAGAAGATACGATAGTACAAGGGAGGGAATGAATGGGGAATGATAATAATATATTACAAATTAATTACATTAATGAGAATGTTGTATAATAGGTAGAATTGTCCTAGGGACAAGTGAAGATTATAACTTAGGTTATAATAAACTAGTTAGGAAATGAGATAAGTGACACTTAATTGTAAATTAAGTAATCAGTAAATAGGGAAACCTAAAACCAGTTGTTTGTAATAAGTAGAGAAAAGGGGGAAAGTTTATGAAATGTAAGAAGTTGTACTTAACTATAAATTAAGTAATCTGAAAACTTGAAAATCTGAAATCTGCTGATAAGAATAACATGTTAAGGCTTGTCCTATGGACAAGAGGAAATTATAATATAGGTTATAATAAATGGAAAGGAGACTTATTAGTGGACCTTAGTTAAGAGAACTAAGTTAATAAGTAAACAACGATAAGTTGTAGTGACAGTGTAAGATGGAATTATAATTAAATAAGAAAGAATGAGGCAAACTTATGAAATGAAATACGTTATATTTAATCATAAACAATGACTAACATGTTAAATAGAAAACATGTGAATTGAGATATACTTAATTACATATTAAGTTGAACATGTTACTATAACTTTCAAATCAACAAGAATATAAAGGGATTGTGGATTACAGATCTTGGATCACAATCTAGAGAATAACATGTTATGGGCTTATTAATGGGCTTAAATGGGTTAAGTTATAAGACCGAAATTAATTAGCAAGAGGAACTTGGTAACTTGAATAAGAAGTCAATGTGAATGGGAATAGCCAAGTTAAATGGAAACCTGACGAGGTAAAGCAAGCGCATAAAAGAATGTTTAGACATAGGATCTAATAACATATTAAAATGAGGCGCTTGGACCAGTCCGCACGTTTGAGGGTGAATAACCCAACATGGTAGATCATCGTGGTGTCATAAGACACGAGGGGAGCGCACATTCATCTGATTATTTTGTCGGGTCCGAAGGACATGAAGGGGAAGCACGCGGCTTCCTGAGATACGTAAGGTGCTCCTGGTAGTCCTCTGTGTGATGCTAGATGTTTAGGTTGTGCTCGCAGAGGTTGGGTCTGCGCGTTACTACCATGTGGGTGGACCTTGACTTCAAAAGTAGCCTTGCAGCTAGAATGCTATGACGAGGTGACACTAGGGTGATTCGGTGGTCGCCTCAACGGGGAGGCAGAGGTCAGGACCAACAAGGATAGTTGATTGTTGGGTACCCGTCATCGGCAGCTGGGGGATGCGAAAAGACTAGACCTAAACCCAATAGGCCATTCACCTTTCACTATTGAGGTATGTTGGTTGAGGGGAGACGCCAACTGGATGTTTATATTGTTTGTTAGTCTTTACTAGTTGAGGTTGGGGTTGAGGTGGGGCCATTGCCACCATGAAAAAAAATAGACCCGACGGACATCTGTATATTGAGGCCCTTAAAGGCGGGCCTGTACAGATATAGAAAAGCTCCCGATCGAGTTCCGTGTTTCTTGTATAGCCCTGCCACGGAACTTGGTGCACATTATGTACGGTTAAGGCATCGAATACGATTGACGATACGTACGTGGGGAAGTCTAGATATATGCATGTTTGCTCTGGGTGGTGTATCGTAGACTTGAGGGCATTACTTTGGTATGGAATCTGATTCGATCGAAAGTGGAAGTTTGTACACTTACACAGCATAGTAATAATAA
This sequence comes from Allium sativum, assembly GCA_030737875.1. Taxonomy (NCBI): domain Eukaryota; kingdom Viridiplantae; phylum Streptophyta; class Magnoliopsida; order Asparagales; family Amaryllidaceae; genus Allium; species Allium sativum. The sequence continues at coordinate 284,150,154 of CM060915.1, forward strand.
ATATATGCGGAATGTAACATTGTTATGTAGAGATCTGTACGTCACTCCGGCGTAGGATAAGGGACTGCGTTCATTTCTATGGCATTACAGTGGAGACCGTGCGAGTGGGGTACCATAGGGTGTACCTCAATATTGGGGGGGCGAGGGGTAGCTACATATATACTGTATTAGGTTAATCCACTGGGAAGTAAATAGGTACGACATGTGTGTAAGCCTTGAGTGCTGTTAACCCAAGTAACCTAATAAATAAGAAAATGTGATTGAACGGTATATGTAGAATTGTCCAAAGTGTATAGTTTAAATACAGTCACCAGAACTTGCGTTTTGATCCCCTCCTCATAACATACTCGCAGATTAGATTTGTGGCAGAGATATGATAGCTTTGGATGCTGTTAGGCAGTATTATTACTACGATTAGGATATACTTTGATTATATTATACTTTATCCATTCCACTGTGAGATATTTTCTAATCTCTGATATATTTTATATCTCTGTCTTTTATGCAGGATACCAGAGCAACCAATATGGGTTTCGATAAATTAGAATTTTGAAAAAAAAAATTAGTTTGTCGGAATTCGGGTTGTTACATTGTGTATAATTTGTACCTGTGCAGAAAAAAGGAGGTAATCAGACCCGACAAATCCTAACGGTGTTGCTTAACCTTTTCGAGCATAAACCATGCTTGGAGATCTTTTGGAAGTATAAACCATACTCTTACAATGATCGAGTTATTTTTCCAAATCTTGACAATATAACTTCATTTATCAGGTATAAGCCATACTTGGGGTTCGAATATAAACCATACTCGAGTTTTGATGATGTTTCATCGTCAAATCCTGACAGGGTAGTTTGGTTTACCTAGGTGTAATCCACACTCATATTGAAAAAGAGTTATGTTTGTCACATCCTGATAAGCAGAGCTTTAGGTTTAGGTATTATTTAAACCTAAGATAGAGGAGTGAGTACAATCCATACTCTAGTTTCATTTGAGAATCTTGACAAATCCTGAAAAGATACTTATATTGATCAAACATAATCCATGCTTGAGAAAATAGATTCTATTTATTCCAAGTTTTATTACACAGCCAAAACAAATCATGATCGGTTTATGATTGAATCTAGAGCACGCCTTGGTATTACAGCCTAATCCCGTACATGTGTACTTCAATCTAACCATTTTATTCATAGACTAGCTGTACTGTTGGGAACACAGTAAGCCCGAGAGTTAAAGCCTAACTCCCGTACATATGTGAATCAACTTAGCTATTGAAAATTATAAAAAGCAATGCACATCTTATATCCTAAGACATGCGGATGACCTAATCATATCAGTTGATGATGATGCCGCGACTGCTAGGCTCGGGATCTTTCCCATTCCGCGGAGCATGAGAACCATTCTAAGGAGCATGGTGGAGTAGTGGTGGCGGTGCGGATGCTGCCAATTTCTTAACATATCCGGGTAGCTCTCCAAAGTCTAACCCGTTCTTCGATGAGATCACGTAAGTGTCTGTAGTCATTAGTGTCATGACCTGCCATATCATGAAACATGCAGTGCTTTCCTGATTCACGTTCTCTTTAATTTGTCTCCCTTCTAGGAAGCTTAGGAAAAGGTATAGCTCCTCGCACGTCGAAGTATATATCTAGCAGTAAGGATTGTGCTTAGTGTATCTATCATATTTGGGATCTCTTAGGAACCACACATTCCTATCGCTCTTTTCCAAGGCTTTCCCTTTATTTTGGATAGTAGTGGATGGTCCTCCATCCTTCACAGAAAGTACATCGAGGTTATCCATCTCGATATTAGCATCCTCTTGCCGGAGGAATCTGTTTGCCTCAGAGTAAAAATCGCCAATGTCTCTAGGAGGATCCCTTTAGAGGGAGATTTTGAAGTTTGCTCTATCTAAGACACCGACCATAACGTCCATGAGCACCATTGACAGTTCAGGTCGATCGAACGATGCTACAGCCGTGTTGAATCTTTTCAGGAAAGAGCGTAAGGTCTTGTCGAACCGTTGTTTAATAGACATGAGGAACACAACGCTCTTTGGCCGAGATTTATGAACTATGAATTGCTCAATAAAGTGGGTGGCCAATATGTTCCAGGTGTTGATCGATTCAGTCGTTAGCTATCGAAACCACATGGCGGCTATATCGGTTAGATAGAGAGGGAAGCATTTAGCCATGACATTAACAGATACTGATAGTACATCCATGTGACACATGTATCATATAAGATGTATGGTGGATCAGTCCTGCCGTTATATGGTTCCAGAGATGGAAATTTGAAGTCAGACGGGTTATGAGAGTTCCCGATTTCCCGTGTGGAAGGACTACGATGAACGTTATTCATGTCTTGCTGAGAAGTGGTGCCTCAGGTGAAGCGCTTAATGATGTTGGCGATTTGATTCCCATCTCTGAGAAGTCGTTGTCACAAATCCAATTCTGCACTGATGGCTTCAGCGTGAAGCCTTGCGTTCTTAGGGTCAGTTTGGTGCTGCCCACGAGCGATGGGTGAAGGTGGTCCACAGCCTCGGTTGTTGATTCTAGATTGTTTGGGACCCTTAGTTTGGCATCCAATTTGGGTCGAACTATATCCATGACTGTAGGATTGGACCGACTTAAGATAACATTATCAGTTCGGGGTTCGGCATTGCCACTGCCAGGGACGATATCATAGTGGTTACAGTAGTGTTTCCCTCCATTATATTGGGAGCTGATGTGGTATTGCAGTCTTGGAGAGATTGCTGCCCCTAGCTGTGCTTGAATCGCCATGCTGGCAAGGTCGAGTGGGAGGCGGCATAAGTCCAAATTGCGGTAAGATGTCGGGTCGAACCAGAGGTTGTATGCTCTGGTCGATCCGGAGGTTGCATCGATCGATATGGTCCGAAGCTCGTTCGATCTGGGATTTGAGTCGAACCAGGGTCTGGTCGAACCGAGAGTTGAGTCGATCCAAATGTTGGCAAAGCTACAGACCGATCTGGGGCTTAGATTTCATTGGTTCGAAACATAACTTATGCCCCAGCTTCACCTGTTACAAGGAGTGATGGTTGGTTGTTTCATCTTCCTTCCATTCGAGCGAAGAAGTTGTTCATCATTTCCTGTTGCTTTCGGAGGAGTTCATCTTGGTGTGTCATTTGTTCTATGAGTTCGGCTAGAACTCCACCCGCTTCATCCTTAGTTAAGTATTTGGATTGTTCTTCATGGAAGAAAGCCTCCTGGCTTACCCCCTTTTCTAGGTCAGTTATGCCTGTGGTGCTGATGGCTTGAGTGTGGGAAGATGTCTCATCTTTCTTCCGTTTTACCATCGTCCCTTCAACAAATAGCGATCCAAATACTTTCAAGCTTAGAAATTGCTTAAGGTGGTTGCGTAGCGCTCCCCCTACCTGGCTTGTTAACGTGTTGACGTTTAAAGTTGGCCTAATGACAGTCAATCGCAAAAGTGTGTAATCCACACACAAGTCACAAAATTCACAATCACTTAATACAATAAAAGAAGTAAATACAGGGGACACGAAACAATTTTTATAGTGGTTTGGCTTAAACCAAGCATACGTCCAGTTTATAATTTCTGTTTATACTGTCGATTATAGGTTACATTTGCTTTGATTGAAAGAAGGTAGAGAAAGAAGTGGATTATACACAAAAAACCTTGTGTTACAATATGGTTCGATCGAAATGTACGATGGACTATTTTCAAAAAGAATTCCGCCTCTTTCCATTTCTGGAAAGGTGCGTGTCGTCCAATCCAGAATATCCGCTGCAGGCGGTGGGATTTTAGCAACGTCATTGTTGCTTCGATCAACGTTCCGCGACCGTGGATGAATTCATATCAATGATACGAACAACCTTTCCTTGGGAGTTTTGACTAAAAATAGATGGGTTGAGAGGAAAAATATAGACCGTTGAATGAAAAGTTTTCATAGCGATTTTGGGTTTCACAATAAACTAATATTATTCTCGACGTGTGTACCCGTATTCGTAGTGAATGATTCAGAATGGACTGAACTGACACAATCTCCAATCGAGGCGTGCCAACAGACGGCTTGAATTTAAAGGACCTTTTGAACGCAGTGGAATATGTCTTGAGACCCAATTTCATTATTCGTGGCATATAACCCTTTTCCAACCGCAATTTAATATGTTTCGAAACCTGATCCATCATTTGTCACATATAACCTTTTTTCAAACATTCAATCTCCCAATTACGACCCGACTCGTTTACGACCCGACCCGACTCGTCTACGACCCGACCCCGCCAAATTAAATGGCACGGGTCGGGTCGGGTCAACCCGTTTATAATGGGTCGAGTTGAGCTATTTCTGACCTGTTTAATAAATGGGTTGACTTGACCCGTTTAAAATCAACCTGAACCTGAATTGACCTGACCCGAACCCGACCCAACCCGACCCATTGACACCCCTAGTTAGAATTGATACTTTTCTTATGATCAGTTCTGCCTTCATGGGCTAGTAGGGTTGAGTACACATACTGTAAATTTGGTGTAGGATCCATGGATAGAATAATTGTTGTAACAGCTTCATAATCGTCGTCTAAACCACTAACAATGGACAATACTTGTTCGGATTCAGGTACTTTTTGACCTGCTGAACTCAGTTGGTCACATATATTCTTCACTTTAAGAAGATATTCATTTATGGTTGACTCACCTTTTCTGATACTGTGTAATTGTCGCCTGTAATGCATAATTCTTACAGATGATTATGCAGAAATTTTTTTTTCAACAGTATTCCATACTTCTTGGGCAGTTTTTACGCCAATAAGTTTTGGTAATATCGTTGGACCTATGGATGACATCACCTAAGAACAGACAAGGCTATCTTGTCTTTGATATGCCAAGAATTCAGGATTTTGTACCAATCTTTCTTCACTATCTCTTATAAATTTTGGTGGCACCATTTTTGTACCATATATGAATTCATCTAGATCGTATCCTCTAACAGCTATCTCTATTTGTAATTTCCATAATAGGAAATTGGATTCATCAAGCTTTTCAGAGATCAATTAACTCTATGGCTTTATTATGGCTCTCATCAGATCGATTGTGGGATCATACTAGGTGGTTGAGACTCTGTTGCTAGAAGCTTGAGGGATAGTGACATCTCCTTGATTCGTTGTTGTAGGAAACTGAACCGAGGACTCAATCTTGGCAAAAAGAAAGGTATGAGAAACCGAACTTGATAACTTTGAATTGGGATTTCTTTAAGAAATGCTATCAGATGATTAATGTTGCAACCAGAAGGTTTATGAATGATAACAGAATAGATTCTTGATGAGAACTTGTCTGAGAACTTTCTTTGGACGACACTTTAATCAACTGATTAATTTCTTGAGCTTTCTTGGTCGGTTATTCTATGTTCAGATTCCTTATACTGCTAAACTCTATCAAAAACAATCGTTGCAGCCTCAGTTGATTGCGAGGCACGGTTTTTTTTTCTTGATGGAGTAACAACTCTCAAATGATAGGATCGAATGATCTCTGATGGGAGGAGTCCAGATGATGAAGCTCCTCTAATGGACTGCTGCAAAAAATCACCTCTAACTGATTGTTGATGATCAGAGAATCTCAAGTGATGCAGTTAGCAAACTTTATGGCTTTGATACCAAGATGGATTTGCAAGATTATTGCAAAATTGAGTTTGCAGAGAGATTACACAGAAGTGAATAAGATTCTGTAATTGTTTTAGAGAAAGTGAAAGCTGTATTATCTAATTAATTAATAACGTAAGTGTACAATGGTCTTTATATATGTAGACCAGTAAAACAGAGATAATGGGCTGAGCCCAGTACAAAAATAATGTAACGATGCATGTAATAGTCCCAGTGTATTGTATTTTATCTCGCTATTATATTTCCTTGCATTTAGTTGTTTGTCCATGTTAGGGGACTTACCTTATCCGACTTGCATCTAGTTGGGTGAACCATAGAGTTCGTCTTTAGGTAGACATATCGTTGTGTTGGTCTCTAGTTTGACACCACTTTTGTGATTATTTAGTTAAATATTTAAAATTTGATTTGAGTTTGCACCAAATTCCAATTTTTTCCAATTAAGCAATACTCATGTTTCTTGTTTTGGTGAATTTTAAATTTTAAATGAAACATGTTGTTTGTTAATACAATATTTTTGGATTATTCTCATATATGATATGAACTTGGTATTTGAAGTTTGCTTCAGGTTGAGATTATTAGTATAAGAGTAACCATAGTGGTACTTGAACATGCACTAGATAGAGATTTGCACTAATTACTCAAACGTTATGTATGTTCATCGTGTCATGTTTATTCTTCCTTATTGATTTCGGCCGATATAAAGCCGAAACGTTTATTATTTCTAATAATACACGAGTCATACCAAGTTGTTTCAGGTACTCTTTATTGATCTTAGAGTTTCCCTATTCGGAAATCTATCTCTAATGATCATATCTATGGACGTTTCATTTTGTCTATGTCATGTAAAGATGGATGTATGTGTCGGGATAGTTCCTTTATCTTTGTATATAATTTTGATCTAGAGATATGGCATCTCATCTCGTGTATGCATATGTTGTTTATTTGTACATAAATCTAAACTTAAACTGCATAGTACTTAGTAGCATCTCCAAATTCTAACAGCTACTCCATGACTTGCTAGATGATATTCCGCTGCACCTTAATAGGAATGCAAAATACGAATCTTAAGACCAGGTTAATACTAAGGGGGGTAAATAGTGCTCAATGAATTAAATAAATCTTTTTGAAATTAAACATAAATAGATGCAATTCACAGACATAGAAACTATCATAGATTCAGAGATGGAAAATCCTATAACATCTCTTAAGTTACTTGTACCATTATTTCATTTGATTTTGATTTGACTTACATACGAAGTTTTAGTCTTGACTCGAGTATTTTTTTCATTATGTTTGGGTCAACCTAAGTTGTTTCAATTTACTCAATGACATCGTTTTGAAGATGAAATGGATATTGACAGTTCATATCTCCTGGTATTATTCAACTGCATTACTTGGTATGTATGCTCATGGTTTAGCCCTGATTTTGTAAAAATATACTGTAAACAACTATGATTTATTTATGTGATTATTATATTTTGTCCTTCCATTATGAGATTTTGTGTTATGTTTCTTTCTCATTTCTTTATTTCTTATATTTTAAATCCCAATTAACAATTTGTCTTTATTGAACGGCTTGGGCCAGATATGTGTGGTAATTTATTGTCGATATGGCTAGATGCTCGGCCTTCCTTCCATTCGAGCGAAGAAGTTGTTCATCATTTTCTGTTGCTTTCAGAGGAGTTCATCTTGGTTTGTCATTTGTTCTCTGAGTTCGGCTAGAACTCCATCCGCATCATCGCTAGTTAAGTATTGGGATGGTTCTTCGTAGGAAAAAGCCTACTAGCTTACCCCCGTTAATAGTTTGCTGCGCCTGTGGTGCCGATGGCTTGAGTGTGGGAAGATATCTCATCTTTCTTCCGTTTTAACATTGTCCCTTCAACAAATAGCGATTCAAATCCTTTCATGCTTACAAATCGCTTAAGGTGGTTGCGCAGTGCTCCCCCTAATTGGAACGTCAAAGTGTTGAAGTCAAAAGTTGACCTAATGACAGTCAATCGCCAAAGTATCCAATCCACACACAAGTCACAAAATTCAAAATCACATAATACAAGAAAAGAAGTAAATACAGGGGACATGCAACAATATTTATAGTGGTTTAACTTAAACCAAGCCTACATCCACTTTATAATCTCTGTTTATACTGTCGATTTTAGGTTACATTTGCTTTGATTGAAGAAAGTAGAGAAAGAAGTGGATTATACACAAAAAACCTTGTGTTACAAAGTCGTCCGATCGAAGTATACGATGGGCTGTTTTTAGAAAGCCAACCATGAACTTTTCAGAAAGAAGATCCGCCTCTTTCTATTTCTAGAAATGTGTATTTATAGGCAAAAATCCAAGTCGATCGATGTGCTACGTGGCGACTATCTGATCATGGTTTGGCTACGTGTCGTTCAACCCGGAATATCCGCTGCAGGCAGTGGGACCTGGTCTCCTATTCAGGAATAGTTTTTCTCGATAATCAAGGCATACGTGGACCTTGAAACTTGGAGCCAAAGAAGTTGATTAGGTCTGGTTTGACCGATAAAGCAGCCTTGATATGGCATTGTTGTGTAGTGTAGGGTTCGGTTCGATGTCTTCAGGGTCGATCAACTCGATCCCTAGACTTTGAACCATGCTTGAAGAAGAGTGTTTCTGTTGGAGACACAGTTGGTTTGGGTCGAACCAAGCTCTGGTCGACCCAAATGAAGATCTTATCCAGTAGGGAGATGGTCCAACTTTAATAAGAACTTACGTTGTGACGGTTTTTACCAAAAAGCTATTCAACAGGTGCCATCACATAAAAATTGATGACAACATCACAATTTTAAAAAGAACGAAACTAGATGGTCACTTTTTGAAGCGAGATTCCAGCTACGTCGTTGCTTCGATCAACGTTCCGCGACCGTGAATGAATTCATATCGATGATACGAACAACCTTTTCTTGGGAGTTTTGACTAAAAATAGACGGGTTGAGAGGAAAAATATGGACCATTGAATGAAAATTTTTCATGGCGATTTTGGGTTTCACAATAAAATAATATTATTCTCGAAGTGTGTACCCGTATTCATAGTGAATGATTCAAAATGGACCGAACTGACACAATCTCCGATCGAGGCATGCCAACAGATGGTCTGAATTTAAAGGGCATTATGAATGCAATGGAATATGTTTTGAGACCCAATTTCATTATTCGTGGCATGTAACCCTTTTCCAAACGCAATTGAATATGTTTCGAAACCCGATCCATCGTTTTGTCGCATATAACCTTTTTTCAAACATTCAATCTCTCAATTGAAACCGATATACGTTTTAGAGTTCGTGCGATCAAATTATGCATCTGATCACCATGAAACTCACCTGTGCACATCACCTCATCGTTATGGTTTTGATATCATTGATTTTATCACAATCCAACAATGCATACCAGAACAACAACTTTCGCACGTGTCGTTACCGTTTTGGCTCTTTTAAAATGTCTGATCTCGAAATATCACGAACCATTTGAATTCAATCGAAGTGTTTTCAAACCTTGAATTGATCGCATGTGAAAAGTCACATTTTGAAATCGTTAATTGATTGACGATTAATTTGTAAATAGATTATTTAAATATTTATTAAAAATACTGAGTGGTACATTGATCCTGTCCTGATTACAATTTAGCCAATAACAAAACTAGATTCTGGTTGCTAATCAGTTCCAAGGATTTCTATTATAAAGATATGGGTCAAACTTAAGGACATACCAGTGTTCTTTTTTTTCTTCTCAGATATGACAATAACAAAAACTCAATTCTAAAGAACAATATTTTAAAACTAACTAATTTTATCTCCCTTTAGTTATAATTTTGAGATCAATTATTATGTGTTATTATATTTTCGTAGTAGAGCAGCAATGTTGCTGTGCTTTTATTTGTAAACTGCTGAATGATCCCGTCACTTTTTGATCGATTTTTTTTTGGTAGGCTATTTACTTGACAGACCATAAACGGTCAGGCCCTCAGCATCTCATAAATTGCTGTACTTTATTCATAAACGGCTGAATGCTACCTTGAATCTAAAGACTTATTCAAGCTCTTTGAAGTTTGCATTTCGAGGTGACCATGAATATAAATGCCGAAGAATGAAGATGGAACCGTCGGAGATTCGGAGATGTTCGGATAAGCCTGGAGAGCAAAACGTAGTCCTTTCATATAATCATACCATGTAATACCATTGCTATTCGCTGACAACTGCAGCAAGGTTGACTAACAGTGCCTTACGTAAACGGAATGAAGAATGCAGAAATGGTTGCTAATGATGTACCGCGTATAGTTTACAGGGATATGGTTTTCAAATGGACACCAGATGCCACGCTTCTGTTATCTGGCTCTCCGATGCACACACATGGATCCTACAGTTCGCAACTATATCTGAAGATTCTGAACCATGAGCAAGAAGTTCTCAAGGAATGCACAAGTCTTTCGTTTTTCAGCTACCAATCCCTGCATTACTTTTTAATAATAACATGATAATCTCTTTACCCATTTCCCCATAGCTAACTTGAAGCAGGTCAATTTTTATGTGCATGGCAATATGGCATTACCATCGAAGTCAGACATACACAACTTTCCCTTATTGTCCCTCATTTTATAATGGTGTTTCTGAACGTATGCCACAACGGGGTGGTGGCGCAGTTGGCTAGCGCGTAGGTCTCATAGCTGAATATTGAGTAATCCTGAGGTCGAGAGTTCGAGCCTCTCTCACCCCAATTTTTTTCCACTAAAAGGTGTCGACTTACTCGTTTGGGCTCCATAGCCCGTTTTCACCACCGAAGCTACGGTTATTTATACCACGTGTTGGGGTGAGCCTGTGCATTGTGCGACTAGGTCCCAACAATGTTTGTTATACGATAGTGATCTTATAACTGTTTTTTACCCCAATTTTTTTCCCATTTTATTTCCACTAAAAGGTGTCGACTTACTCTTTCGGGCTCCATTGCCCGTTTTCACAACCGAAGCTACGGTTATTTAGAGCATCTTCAATGCTATTTTGATTGTCATGTTAAAGACATTACACGTACACTACAAGAGACATTGTAATTTTCGACAGGCCATACCGACGGCTATTTCCGACGGCTACCGACGGGCCTTCGGCGGCTGTCGAAAACCGTCGAATATATTCGGGATACTTCTTCCAGACCCGAACGCTTTCTTATCCAAATCCAAACCCTCTCTTTTATTTTTCAGCACGAATTTTCACCCTACCCATCCCAAATCCTCATTTTTCGCCCAAAATCAAAGATTTCTTCGTCTAAGTTTTTCTCCGGTGTCTCTCTAACCTATTGGACAAGCAAATTTAGGTAAAATCTCTTTGTTTCTTTAGAAATCAAGTTTTTTCCCTAAACCTATTTATGTCATAAATCAAAAATTAGGGTTCATTATTGATAGTAATTGGTTCCAATAGCCTAGTAGTGCGTAATAGAATCCTATTATGTGCATATTTCATGCGATGTTAGAGAAATTGAAAATTTTGTGTTATGTTTGGGTGTTTGTGAATGTTTGGGTGTAACGATTGGGTGTTTGTGAATATATTTCCACTTAGCTTGGTTGTTGTCATTGTATAATTTATGATATTTGTGTAAATGTGCGCAATTGCGCGATTGCCATTCTTATATGTGTTAGTTGACATATGAAAAAATGGACGATCGAACTAGTATATCGATATCGTGCAAAATATGAGTAGTGCACAAAATAACATGAATCTAAATTCTAGTTGTGTTTATTGAGACGACGATAACAGTAAATTAGATTTAAGTAGATTGAAATGTCAAGCAGACGCGATAGAAAAAAATATTTTTTGTGTTGTATTAAATCTTTTTTTGTAGTAAAATGCGCACATCGATATCTAATTGAATAGCTAATATCCCCTAGATTGTTTTCGGCCCCGTCCGACGAGTGTTGTACATGATCGTTATGTAAATAGTCGTTTTTTTCGAATTAAAAAACGACCGTTGTATTCATCTGGTACAATATTTGTTGGATTTGTCCTTGTATTGGACAAGTTATAAACGCAGTAAGCATCTACATTTTGTATACTACTTCGTTACAAGAGATTCACGGAATTTTGGTTCAGTTTTCCTTTTTGTTTCCTGCGTACATGTGTACAGTGCAGGAAACAAAAGGGAAATGCTGCCGAAATTTTGTTGAATCATTTGAAACGAAGTAATATACAATTGTAAATGTTTACTGTGTTTGTAATGGGAAGTAGGATGCCTAACCATGTAAAAGAGTTGCATTTAAAAAAGTATCAAATTAGATTTTTTTTAACTTAATGAAAATGTTATTTGCTATCCAACTGTTATATATACGTGCGTTTTACGAATTTGAATTCATAAATAAATAAATATTAATTTTTGAACTTGTAACTGAATTTCTCAAATAGGAAAAATGATTGATTATTTTGTTGATCGGAGGAGTTGGATGTACCAAAGAAGAGGACAGAGAGGTTCGATAAAAAAAGATTTTTATAATGGTATAAATGTCTTTGTTGAATTCGCGTTAAGTAATAATGGAAGCGATCCTGAAATTCGTTGTCCGTGTAGCAAGTGTAGACATTTGAAATATTTGTTACCCGATCTTGTGAAAGTCCATTTGTGCAAAAACGGATTTGTACCCGAGTATTATTTTTGGATCGTCATGGAGAAGTTGTATCAAATACTCCTGTTGAGACTAAGGCAGAAAGTGTTGTTGATGAGAATGTTAGCATGAACCGTATTGAAAATATGGTCGAAGATGTAGCGCGATCTATGTTTCCTATGAGTGTAGATGACGATAACGATGGAAATGATGAAGAACCGAATATTGAAGCTAAAAAAATTTATGATTTGTTGGAAAATGCTAAGAAACCTATGTGGGACGGTTGTAAAAGCGGCACTCAGCTATCAGTAATCGCAAAATACATTGCGATGAAGTCAAAATACAACATCACTGAAGCTGGGTTCACAACTATTGTACAAGCTGCAAAAAGGCACATGCCACCAGATAATTTAATGTGCAAAAATCACTACGAAGTTAAAAAACTTATGTCGGTATTTGGTTTACCTTATCCGAAAATTGATACATGTGTAAAAGGATGTATGTTGTTTTGGTAAGATGACGTAAACCTTAGAAATTGTAAATTTTGTAATGAAGAAAGATATAAACCAAGAAAAAAGAAGGGAAAGGAAGTTCCATACAAACATATGCATTACTTGCCTATTACTCCAAGGCTTCAAAGATTATATGCGTCTTCTGCAACTGCATCTCATATGAGATGGCATAAGGTGAGATTGGAGGAAAAAGGTAAGTTGACCCATCCAGCCGATGGGGAAGCATGGAAGCATTTCGATAAAACTTATCCCAATTTTGCAGCGGAGAGTCGTAATGTCAGACTTGGATTATGTACAGATGGTTTTTCACCATTTTCCCAGATTGGTTCTAAATACTCATCATGACTCATTATCATCACACCTTATAATTTACCTCCATGGATGTGTATGAAAACGCAAAATATGTTTCTTACTGTTGTTGTTCCTGGCCCAGATGATCCGACACAAGGAATTGATGTTTATTTACAACCGTTAATTGATGAATTAAAAACATTGTAGAACGAAGGAGTAGAAACGTACGATGTTTCGAAGAAGAAAAATTTTCGCATGTTCGCTTCTTTGTTGTGGACTATAAGTGATTTTCCTGCCTATGCAATGCTTTCAGGATGGAGTACTGCTGGTCGTTTAGCATGTCCATATTGCATGGAAGAGACATGAGCGTTTTCCCTACCGCATGGTAAGAAAATTTCATGGTTTGATTGTCATTGATGTTTTCTCCATGTAAATCATCCTTTTAGAGCAGAAAAGAAAAAAAAATTGGCTAATAGAGTAGAAAACAGACAACCTCCAACGTTATTTAATAGCGAAGAAATATATGAAATGGTTCGAAATCATCCAAATATATATGAAAGTGGAGTTCAAATAGAAATTGTAGGCAAATCGATTTATCACAATTGATGCAAACAGTCTATTTTTTGGGAGTTGCCGTATTGGAAACATCTTCTGCTTCGTCATAATATTGATGTGATGCATAACGAGAAAAATGTATTTGATAATGTCTTTAACACGATTTTTAATGGTAAAGGGAAAACTAAAGATGATTTGAAATCAAGGCGCGATATTGAAGAATTATGCAAACGTCCCGAGCTTCATATGAAACCGAATGACAGTAAAAAACCCAAAGCATGTTATGAATTAGATAATAATCAGGTTAAAGTTTTGTTAAAATAGGTTGAAGGGTTAAGATTTCCTGATGGGATTTCATTAAACCTTCGTAGATGTGTTGACTTAAACAATGGTAAATTGAGTGGAATGAAAAGTCACGAATGTCATATTATGTTGGAGCATCTATTTCCTGTTATGTTCAAAGAACTACTGCCGGTAAAATTTTGGAAGGTAATAACGGAGCTTAGTTTATTTTACAAAGAGATTTGTTCAACTACTTTGAAAGTGGAACATTTACATAATTTTGAAGTAGATATTCCTATATTGCTTTGCAAATTGGAGAAAATATCCCCGCCAGATTTTTTTAATGTAATGAAGCATTTACCTGTCCACCTTCCAACTGAAGCACGATATCGAGGTCCCGTCCAATATGGATGGATGTATCCATTTGAGAGGTAAATATAAACATGTTAATGATTAATTTACTTACATTCAAAACTGTGAAATAATGTATATTAATTTTGTATAGGTATCTGAATCATTTGAAGAAAAAAGTGAGACAAAAAGCATGAGTTGAAGGCTCGATATGTAAATCTTACATCGAAGAAGAAGCCTCGTTCTTTTTCTCACATTATTTCAGTGATCATGTGAATATATCATTTGAAAGTGTTCCACGAAACGACGAAGGGGACGAACAAGAATCATCTCAAACAGTTTTGTCTATTTTTAGACAACAAGGTCGACCTTCTGGGAAATGTGTTGACGTATGGATAAATGATAAAGATCTTCATGTAGCTCACACTTATATTCTTCTAAATTGTGTTGAAGTTGCACCGTTTGTTTGGTAATCTGAAAAATCAATTAGTGTTTTTTCATTTCTACATCTTTATGTGTGTATAATATAATGTAAAACTCTATTTCTATTTACAGCGTTTATGAACTTGGACACCCAAACGGAGATATCAATAAAGAATTTTCTGATTGGTTTTCAAATTATGTTTATCATCCCAAAAATTGTGTTGATGATGAAGGGTTGAAACATCTTGCAATGGGACCAAAAAAATTGGTCAAGACATATCCAATATATTTTGTTAATGGATATAAATTTAATACGAAAGAATACGGGTTGAAAAATCAACGAACAATACTGGTGTATTCGTTAAAGGCAGTGATGATCCTGAAAATCACATCAATGATTTTTATGGCGTTTTGACACAAATTTTGCAACTGACATATTTCTCATGACCCGCGAGGAGGTGTTTCTCTTTAAATGTGATTGGTTTAGCAAAGTTCCGAATTCTGGGATTAATGTACATAAGGATTATAATCTGATTGAAATAAAGCATACATCGCGCTATTACAAGTATGATCCTTTTGTACTAGCCAAACAAGCATTACAAGTTTATTATGCTCCTTACCCGTCACTAAAAAGAGATAAAGCAGATTGGTCGGCAGTTTTTAAAACAAAGGCCAGATTTACTTTCGACGGGAAGAATATTCCAGACGAAGGAGCCTATCAGGCAGAACTGGAACAGAACACTGAAATAATAATTGAAGACGATAATGTAGATTTTGGACCTCTAGTCGATGAGGCAAATTCTAGGCTAGATGTGTTTGAGAGCGCAGCGGAAGAGATTATACAATCTGAGTCTGAATCTGAATCTGAAGAAGATGATGACTAATATAGATGTTGAGTATTAATTTTCTAGTTGTAATGTAATCATGAACCCAGTTTATTTTGCAATTCAAGTAACACTTAATTTTTTTAATGTTATGATGGCTTTTTACATCTTTTATGTCATATGCAGTTTTTCCAATTTATTTGTCTTAAATATGCAATGTAAATTGTTACTCCTTGGAATATGAGACCCAGTCAAATACAGGTATAAATAATTTCTCATTTACGACAGTTTTTACATCATTTATGTCACCTATTTAGTATCTTATTATATCGTTTGTTTAAATTAGCTTACATATTTTGAAATGATTTGTACGTGACAGGTATGTCATCTAGAGGAAACTCTTCAGGCGAGGGTTCTGGATCGCAGCCGCGTGTGCGTCTAGTTGTGTCCTTGGTCCCTACGAGTACTGGGTAAAAATCAAAATTTACTTAGCATGTTAATTATTTTATACCGTACACTAAATTATGTTTATCACAATTAATGCAGGGTTTTCGATCTTCAGCCTTCGAAGACTATTTTGGCCGCTTCGACGGTAGCATATAGGTCCAGGATGTCGGCATGTTGGCCTCAGTGGGATTTGATCCCACCTCACATTCAGGAGGTCATTTGGCAGGATGTGCTAGTAAGTATTTTTTTACCTTTTTTTACATTTCATTTTCTTTTAATTGCTGAAATACTGAGCTATTTTACTACTAATGTTTGTTTAACGTGAAATACAGGCCGAGGTGGAAATAGAGACACATGATTTAACTCTGGCTCGGACGTACTGGATGCAGAAAATGAGGAAAAATTATAAAGATGTTGTATCAACAATGAAGAAAACAAGGAAAAAGCCTTCATGGATGGGAGACAACGTTTGGAGTGGGTTTTTGAGGTATTGGGATAGTGATAAAGCAAAAGTTAGTGTACTAATTTTTTATATATTTTTAAAATATAAACTATTCAGTCGATAATTACCAAATTTAAATGTAATTAAAGGTGGTGGCAGAAAGAAACAGTGCAAATAGGAACAAAAATCCAGTCACTCATCGAGGAGGATCCAAGTCATTTCAGCAGTATCGGCAGGAGTTGGTATTTTTTTTTAAATTCGACTTGTATAAAAAAGTAATATGTTATATAGTTTTGAACTTTAACTAATAATTGTGTGTAATAATCAAATTCAGGAGGCTGAGTGGTTGGGTCCTGTCTCGTATATGGATGTATTCACTCGTACACATGCCGTCGAGTAGGTCGACTCAGACGGGAACATCACATATAAATGGCATGACGAGAAATCTAGGAAGAGTCACGTAAGTTTTCATTTTCTATAGAAGTTTATGTACAAATTGTTAAATTACTATAAAATAAGATATCATGATAATAAATTTATGCACATTATTATTTGGTCTTGCAGGAGAAGTTTATGGAGCTACATCAGATGCGTCTAGCTGAGACTGGACATAAGCAGCTTACTACCGACGAGGAGGACATTATCTTTCAGTCAGTGATGGATCCAGCGACGCGGAGTAGACGTTATGGCTTCGGAAATCAAGTGGTAAAGCATTTTTACCTTAATTTAATATTTAATTATGAATAACTCTAATTAATTTAAATGTATCATTCTCAAAATATCATGTTTAATATCATGCTTAATTAAATGTAAGTCATGAAGTTAGAACTTTAAACAAAAACGAAATTTGAGTCGTAGATCATAGATTCAAAAGTTTCATATTGTTAAACTTCATAAATATTTTTAAATTGATATAGTTTAGAAATAAAATAACTTTTATGAATTATAGGCTATTACAATAATCTTATATGATTAATGTCTTTTTAAATATGTTACAGCCCATTAGTCAGCGGGCACGGGGCAAACAGGCTAGAGCTGATATAGCCACCGCAGAGATTGAGGAGCTGAGAGCTAGGGTGGCACAGCTGGAGGAGCAGAATCGGCGTCAAGCTATTGAGACGAATTAGCTTTTAGATCGACGCTTAACAGAGTTTGCACAGGAGTATGAGCGCTTCCCCTCATCAGCTGCTTCTGCAGATGATGAGGATTAGTTAGGGATGGAGACGGGTATGTTTTTTAGTTGGACATGTACATATATGACTAGTTTGTTATGGTATGGGTGTATGACTTTAGGTTGACATGTTTCATGTATTTTGATGGTAGACATGATATGATGTATTGATATTTTGTGTGTATTTTGACCTAGACATGATGTGGTGGGGTGATGTAGTAGACTTTATGTATTGTATGTTGTTGTAATGGTAGAATTGTTATGGTATATTTGTGTTTTGTGGTTTTTATGATATTTTGGGTTGAAATGGTGTGGTTTTAGTGATATGTGTATGAAATGGTGTGGTTTGGTTGATATGAATATGAAATAGTGTGTTGGAATTGTAGACCGATGGTTTGATTTAGTGGATTGTGGTGAATGTGGGCTGGAAGCTAAATAGCAGCTGGAAATCAAAAAAAAAGTGCAGTATTTCAGACGGCTTCCGACGGCTTCCGGCGGCTTACAGGTCTATAATATTGTAACGGTTTTCGACGGTTTCCGACGGCTTATAGGTCAAATGTTCGTAACGGTTTCCGACGGCTTGTGAGGACTCGGAAACCGTCGGAAACTGACGTAAGCTGTCCCAAGCCGTCGGAATCATAAACGATGAGCGTTGTCGATAGCCGTCGAAAATGCTATTTCTCGACGCCCAGATTTCCGACGGCAATTTCCGACGGTCGCGGACGGCTTGTAGCCGTCGGAAATCCGTCTTCTCCTTGTAGTGATAAGCACTTGACAATTTCATATGAAATTTTATCTCCAATGTTAATGTCAAATTGAATGTTAATTTGATGTGGCACACAATATAAAAGGCATTGTCAATTGCAATGTCTAGTTGTGGACATTGTATTTGACAATGTGAAACCAGTAATAATTAATTATGTATAACGAATTGAAATAAATATATTATTTGTCATAGCTTGATTGGTTAGAGGTGTCAAATTATTGTTTAAATAACATTTTGCATTGGAGAGTTTTTTCTTTCTTCAAAGTGTTGTCTAATTATATTTGTTTGACATTGTGGACACATAGTTTAAATTAGACATTATATGTCAAATACATTGGAGATTCTCTTATACCGCGTGTTGGGGGAGAGCCTGTGCATTGTGCGACTAGGTCCCAACAATGTTTGTTATATAATAGTGATCTTATAACTGTTTTTTGAAATCCAGGTAAATAGGTATAAGGAAGAATTTGCAAAAAAAAAAAAAAAAAAAAAAAAAAAAAGTAGTAAGGACAACAAATTTAGTTTTTAAGTTGAATGACATATTTTTAGTATAAATAGAAAATGATAGTTACGACTACCGTTTCCACTAAAAAGTGTCACACTTCTTGTTTTTAAAACTAAATTTTTCTCTAATTTCTTTGAGGCTAAAAACCTTTTTTAAATCCATCTATTTGTCATCCTACAATACATGGCAAATCCTGCTGCGCTCATTATTTAATAATGAATTTCTTGTTCGATGGTTTGTGTTTTTCTATATTTGCGTTAACAGAACATTAATATTCTTTCAAAAAATAACACTAGGTTATACGTTGATATGTTATTCTTTACCATTCTGTAAGAAACGGGACGACTATTGAAACATCAAATAAAGCATGAACGGTGACCAAAAAATAATTAAATTGTATAATTTTTTTTGGCCGTTTACGGAGGTGGAATTCGTGGATTTTATTTAGTTTTCAAACTAATGTTATTACAAATTTTAATTCATAAATATTTATATGCTTAGATTTTAAATTTAACGTTTAGTACATTTGTTTAAATGATAAATAATGGATGTACATGATTTCAAATATTGCTTGAGGATATGACAAAACAATACTTACAATAGTTACAAATTAGTATACTTTTTATGCATTTAAAAGCTACTACAATTAATATAATGATAATATTGGATAGGCTTAATTACAAATATTACTCGAGGATATGAAAAAAAGAAGTGCAAATTAGTTTGAACTGCAATTTATTTCAGGATAATAAGTTCTATGGATAATACTTCTGAAAAGTTAGTTTTAAGGACAATTTACAGGAAAAAAAATAAACTCAATTTCTTTTAAGTTTTACAGAAAAAAATTAAAAAATATATTTATTTATTTATACATTACTTAAAATGATAAATTCTTTTATTTTTTTCCTGTAAAATGTCCTTAAAACTAATTTTTTTAAAAGTCATGTCCTTAAAACTTATTACCTTGAATAAATAAGAATTAATTTTTTAGAAGTCCTGTCCTTTAAACTTATTACCCTGATTAAAACAGTCCTTTAGGTGAAAAAAAGGTCACATGAATAGAAAGTGTAATAGTAAGAAACTAGTATAACATTTACGCATTTAAAGCAGTGCATATTATGTCAAGACAAGAAATTAGTATATTATACCAATGAAGTATTGAACAAGATATTTATTTAACAATTACAAAAAACGTTGACTAAGGGAAGTACTGCGAATCAAATTGTTATTTTAATTGTGTAAAAACTCGGTAATTTTAATTTATAAGAGTTTTAAAAAAAATCTCACTTTAAAAACCAGTTGGCCTTGCCAACCTTGATATCATTCCTAACTTGAGTACCCCAATCACACGTGATCCGTAGTACTATAAAAATTGAGAGATACATTTACCATACCAAATTACAAAAATTATACTCAAATTAACAGATTTGATGTTCAAAATTATTTATTAAATAATCGTTCTGCTTTATTTTGATAAAATGAGTGTCCTTAAATTAAGTATCACTTTTATTGTGAAAAAAAGTTTGTAAGATAGTAGGAGTGATTCTTTATTCTGTTCAAGTTGAACATTCATTTTGATATCCTTGAGCTCTAAATCCATAACCTTTGGAACCTCAACCTAAAACGACATATTATTTGTCATTTGAGCTAGTAGCACTTGACTGAATAATTATTCTACGGTGAATGTTACTTACAATCTTATAAAGGTTAGAAATTTCAAAATGATCTCGCTTACGTGCAATAAATACCCATATTATTTATTAGAAATTAATTAGAAATGATATTCCACACATGGTTACATAGAATAGAATCTCGTTATCACCCTGTAATCTACTTCCCTTTGCTTTTTACAAAAATATATTTTGGAATCAAAAAAGAAGACCGTGTTCACAAGAATGTTGCAAACTCAGTTAATCCTAATGTAGTCAAAATAATATTTCAAACCGTCAACTAAAATAGACATTTCAACTACTGAAAAGGTAAGCGTTTAACAGATTTGATTGGTTTTGATGTAAAAATGTCAGCCTGAACTACAACTAAAAGCCGAACGAAATTAGTTTTTATTACTCAACCGATATTCAATTGGACCAGACTATATATAGACTTCTAAACATTGTGATACATTAAAGGAGATAATCTTGTAAAATGCTCAAGAATCAAAATATCTTTTCATTACCTAGTCAATATTTAATTTAGCTTATTTGTCACTAATAGAACCACACAGACTGGTCCTTCATGCATACAGATGTGTCTCTAATTTTTTTGGCAATAACGAACAGTTTTTAAAGTGACCGCAAACACTTATTATTATAACAAATAATAATTACAAATAATACATGAGATTGATATGATATCAACCTACTAAAAATATTTTTTTAAAGGTGGACCGTCCACCACCATCCTATTTACGTTATAGATCAGGAGTTAAACACACTGTCTAGACTATGATAACATACTCCACGCAAGGGGTGATTACATACACTTGTTAAAAAGTTAAAAACCCAACAATGACAAGCTACACAATAGAAAGCAGCAAGTACCACAACAAAATGACCTTTTCATGTGCCGAAATAAGACTGTATCACTTACAGGGACTACACAATAAAGGCAGTTCCATCATTAGCTAGAGTAGGCAACACCAAAGGACCTGTTCCTTAGTAAAAGGACCTGAGACCTCGAGCACCAAACCAAATTGTCAGTAGAAAATCCAACTAGCAGAGCATTACATGAATTCATTTTCTCAACCAAACAAAGAAGCATGCTCGAAAAACATCACAAGTTACCAAAACATAGCAGCCTTGTGACAAGGACTACAAGACATTAAACGGTCGTTGCATAGGCTTATGCTTGAGGTGGAAGGCAATGAATTCCACCAGCCTTAAACATCATAATGAGAGCTTGCGCTTCACCAAAAATGCCAATCAAGAGCAGTGGAGCAAGAAGAAAAACCAGACACTCAAAACCCAGCCCGACATTGCATCTATGAAAATACCAAACTCCACACTTCCCAAGCAAACAACCCAAAGCCACCACTGCCAATCAAATTATGACCCGAAACATAATATACAAAGCCTACAGAAAGTTCCAACAAGACGAAAACTAACTAACACATTGAATATCATACTTCTTAACAATAAACCAACACAACCAACTCCCAAATCAAGAAAAGCCAAGCCACCACAGCAACAAACCACTGAGCTAGATACATAACATTCCTAGTTAATACGTGGCAGGGCATACCAGGATCGCAGAGCAGTGAGTCGCGAATCACCATAAGTGTAACGACCATGGGCGGATTTGTGCCTATGGCACCCTGGGCTATAGCCTGGGTCCTCAATTCCAACATGCAATATTTATATGATTGTAGTTTAAAGCCAAAGTTTCCATTCCATAGCTAAAAGACAATAAACTCAGATATAAAAGTTGAAGCTTTAGTGTAAATTCTGTTATATAATAAAAGTATACAGCTTTCATCTAGTCAATAAAAATTGACTCACCTGATAAATACTCAGATATAAAACTCAAATCAATATGTCCTATTTCAGTGATTATTTTCTATTTTTTTCTCCATTTTATCAAAGTATTAATGTTATATAGCCCGGGATAGTATCAAATCCTGGCTCCGCCCATGGTAACGACCTAGATTTTTAGTCGTTTAATTTTGTACATTTAATTTTGTTTAAATGTTGTATTGGGAATACAAAAGGATTTTATAAGGAGTTTATTAATTTAAACGAGTTTGATCATATAAATTTAATTTAGTTAAAAACAAGCTCGCACCGTTGCAATAGTTCACAGTTTTACGTTTTGAACTTCAATTGAATATATATGATCCAATATAAGTTTGAATTCTTTGAAACAAGAATCTTCCGGATTTATTGGATAATAATTTTCTAATGAAAGAGAAAAATCGAGATTTCACCTTGTAAATTTTGAGTTATGTCAAAATTTAATTTTCAGAAAGTCGTTATAGAATCGTTTATGAACCGCAACGATTTATTAAATAAAATAAAATGATTTTTAATAAATTGAATACCGATATAACCTAGAATTTTAAACCGAGTTAAGATAGTTAAATCTGTAAAAATTCTATTTTCGAATATACACGATAATGATAATTTATTATCATTGGATTGAGTTATTTTGAAATCAATTATATTTTTTCGATTTAATATAGAACTTGAGAATAGTCAATTTTCAAACGACGTCTGCTTTCAACGAAACCAATTTTATAAAATTCGTAATAGTTAATTATTGTATGATTTTTAAGTTTCACATCAATTGGAGTTATTTTGTGATCGTGCACAATCTAATCGCATATTTATTAACCATTTGAAATAGTTTTTTTTGCAAATGATATTGGAATTCGACGAAACTAGTTTCGTCGTGTCCAGAATATTAAGTTATTATAGGATTTCCAATTTCGCCATGATCAGAGTTCGTATGGATTTCATATGAATTAAAAAGCTATTAAATAAAAATCCTTAGTCCCTTTCAAAATCTAAGAATATCTCTGCAAAAAATTCTCCTATCTAATCTTATATTTATCACTTGATCTCTACAGTGAGATACCGGATTCCATCCGGTCAAAAATATCGGCTACTCTTTCCTTTTTAAACCAAAGCTGCATTTCAATCATTCGATCATAGCTCTCAAACAAGTGAGCATTAGATAAATCTTCCAACTGAGAACTTGTAGAGTGAGGTGAGGGCGACATTCTGGTGAAGTTTGGGGAGGCGCGATCGCCTGTGACGATCAGAAATCGACGATGACCAGAAAGAGTGTAATGTCCCAGATTTTCTTAACCAACTTTATGATCTAAATCTTAGCTTATGCTAATAATTTAATTTGGTTAAATAATATTTAATTCGAATATTATAGATAATTTTGAATAACCATTAGTTTATAATCTTGTGTATATTTTAACTTGTGTTTATATGTATACACAGGTAAATGTTATTTTAATATTTTCACTTGCATTTAAAACTTATCTTATTTATGTTAAAATTTAATTGCTTAAGTAAAATGACATTTAATATTTGAAAGGATTTAAATAAAAATCTTAGATGTAGACATGAATATGCATATTATTATGACCCTTAGTGTATATGTATATATAATGTAATATACATATATAAATCGAGGCAATAGCTTCTGTTTTAAATTTAAGTAAATATTTTATTACTTGACATGTGTACGTATAAGATGGTGTAAGCAATTAATGGACAAGAACATGTCATATAATAAAACTAAGAGAAGAAAATCAAAATTTTCAATCAATGAAAACAGTGTTCACATTTGTTACCTATATGCAGTACACTAGCATAGGATGATCAAACCAAATCTTATGACATGGATTGATTGTTGCACGGACTATTAGTAGCTAAGGATCATAGCCTGGAACCTATAGGATCTAAAACATTAAATGAAAAGGATGTGCTTGAAGTTAAATTCCAAATAGTGGATTTATGAGAACATTTAAGAGATTGAAATACTTAACAGCTAAGTTAAAACAAGAACTTGAAATTGCACATGCATTTGTACCACCAATCTAGATTTCTGCCGTGCTCTTTTTCTATATGCAAAGTGAAGCCTTGCCATAACATTTCCCTTTCAATCAAATGTGACAGCTAAACTTAAGAACTAAGCTTACATTTTTAAAACACATAGGAGCATGTAGCTTGTACCAAGAGTAGCTATGTATAGTAGCCAATAGGAAGATCAAATGAAGATACCCCATCTCTTTTCCATATTGGTAGGAAGCCAGCGTAAAAACTACTATGAAACAAATCAATTAGCTGCCTAACCATTCTAATCAAATAAAGAAGTTGTTGTAAATATTACATCTTGGCACAAGGAGCTTTGTAAAACATTTAATAAAGCCCTATATTTTATTCTTAAAATCAACTATACATACACATTAGTTATTGCATACATTCGCAACATCATTTGACCAAACTAAAACAGAAATGGCAACAAGGAACTGAAGAAAAATGGTAGAGAATCTGGCAAAGTGAAAGGCGAAACTTGTGAATAGGAAAAAAAACAGAGGAGATAAAACCTGGAAGAGCAGAGCAAATAATGTGAGTAAACCTCACTCTTTTAAACTTCTATTTTAAAAACACTTGTTTTAGCCTACTTTGTGGACTAGGCAACACAAAGCTAAAAGATCAAGTATTAGAATATAATCTGCCTATAAATCGGATCGGATCGGGTGTAGTCAGAGAAAAGCAAAGCGAGACAAAGTGAAGAAAGGCAAAATTCAAACTGGATCGGATCGGATGGGATGCTCCGATCCGAACCCCATTTGCTAGCCTATCCGAACCGAACCTAGTGTACCCTGCTACTTCACTCCACGATCTCCTGGATATTTTGGGCAGTTAGAACCACTTTCTACCTACGATGGCCACTAACCAGATGTGTTGTCCTCACCAGAACTCACCCGATCCCGAAAGTCACGGGATGGAGGCCACGTGTCTCCGATCCGAACCGGATGTCGAAGGAATTTTCACCTATAAATAGACCCCCAAGGGTCATTTGAAGGGATCTTTTGGCACTCTGAGAGTTTGAGTATCTTTGAGAACCAAATTCCAGCACTCCCAAACAATCCAAATCATCATTCAAAGTGTGTTTTGAGTATAATTGAGTGAATGTGTATGAAAAGTGAGTGAGATTGAGTGAATATCTTGTTGTATTCTCATCTACATCATCAAACAAAGTGATATAAAGTGGACGTAGGCTCTTTAACACCGAACCACTACAAATCTTGCGTCTCTTTTCTGTTTTTGATCTCATTTTATCGTAATTTTAATCAATTTGGGTGTTAGAACCACTTTTTGGTCTAACATTTTGGTGCTTTCACTTAGAACAATTTGAATTCTCTGTTTTTCTGGATTATCGTTCTACCTTTTGGACCGTTGAGTTCAAAGAAGTTAATTCCCAATTTCCGACGCTTTTAAGTACTTGTTGGTTGATTGTTGAAGAATTATGGCCAAAGGAAAAGGCAAGGAAGTTCAAACCAGTCGAGGGAACGAAGTTGGTGAAGATCAGCAAAATCCGGTCATGACGAGGTCTCCTGGGCAAAGCTCGGGAGTGGATCGGACTGGCTCAGGAAATCCGAACCGATCGCAGACGGAGAGCTCCAATCCGAACCGAGTAGAAGATGTTGAAGAGGTGCGCTTCCCCAACCCGAACCGATCCGGCCAGGTCACTTTTCTCCGATCCGATCCGACTCTAGGTGATGCTGGAACCTCTACTCGAGCCACTCCAAATGCTCCGACTCTAGCCACCAGGATCAATGACCAGATCAATCCATCTGCGCCTGTCACCCAAGGAGATTTTTCGTGCCTTCTCGACATGCTTGAGAGCACAAGGGAGGCTATGAGAATCCACGAGCGCACCAATCTTATGATGCAAGAGAATATGAGAATCATGAGTAGGTAAATTGGCGAGCTTCGCAGGTAGAGAACCCCTTCCCCAGTTCATCACATTGCAATGGATCAGTCTTCTTCTTCTGAGGAAGAACGGCCTCGTGAAAGAAGGCCGCTCGAACGACCTTAGAATTTGGAACAAATGACTTTCGGATCTTTGGGATCCCGCGAGGACGCTTCTCGTGTGCTAGGACCCGATGACCCGAGCTTGAGAGAGCCTATGCTATTACCAATGCGAGGATCCCATGTTTTGCATAGAGATCCTAACCTCACCAACCCCACTCAGGGACAAATGCTTTAGCCCCTTCCTCCCGAGATCGACCGGGAACGTAGGGAGCAAAGCAGAGCAGAAGCCGCTAGAAGAAGGAGGGTGTCCCTTGATCAGGAGCCCAGAGGAAACCCGAATATCAGAGCCAGGGCGCCTGAACGACCCTTGACCAATGCTGATGTATGGGCTATGGTACGCCAGATCATGTCTGAGAGTTGAAACTACACCAATGAAGATTATGGTATTGAGCGAAGCAATACTCCCTTTACTGATGACACTCTTGACTTCCAGTTCCCCCGACGTTTTAATTTGCCGTAGATGGACAGATATAACGGGAGAACTGACCCAGGACAACATCTGATGCGATACGCACGGCTTAATAATGTTGCAGCTGCCCCTGATGCTGTGAAGTGTAAGGCTTTCCCGATTTACTTAGAAGACGTAGCATTACTATGGTTTACCCGACTTCCTCCTCGATCGATATCGAATTTCAAAGAACTAAGTGAATGTTTTATGAATCAATTCCGACTTCACGCCCGAAAGTCTAGGACTGTTATTGAATTATCGAGAATTAAGCAAGCGCCGGGTGAGTCCTTAAAGTTGTATCTAGACCATTTCAATTTAGCTGTAACAGAAGTCAGCGACCCTCATGAGCCTACCATCTTGATTGCCTTAATGGAAGGAGTTGATCCAGATTCAGAGTTTGGAGATTATCTTTTTGGGAAGCCGCCTCCCACAAGAGAGTTGTTCTATGAGAAGGCCAATATTCAGTTGAGACGGGAGGAAGCAAGGGCAAACAGAAAGAGGAAGTCCGGAGTGGCCTCAAAAGAAGCTGTTCAGAGTAATGTTGTTGTAAAGAAGTCTGGAGAAAGCTCTGGGAAAGTCGAAGTGAATGTTGGAAACAAGAACGGAAACAATAATAGTGGAAACGGGGGCAACAACAACAGTAATGGGAATGGTAATAGGAAAAAAAGGAACCGAGGAAGTAATTCTGACAAAAGACCCCGGTTCCAAACTTTTGAAAATTATTCACCGTTGAATGACACGTTGGAGAAACTTTATTTGGATATGTATAATGTTTTACAATACAAAAAAACCACCGCCACGAGATTCGACAGAGAAAGAAATTGCTACCGGAAAATTTTGTTTATTTCACGGAACTCACGGACATTCAATGAACGAATGTCGACACTTGAGAGATATAGTTGAGAATTTGTTGCGTGAAGATAAGTTGGATGAGTATATGGCTGCCCCAAGGGACAGGGGGCAAGGAGGACAGGCCCCAAACCAGAATCAGTCTGCTCCCAAGCCTACAGCGCAACAAAAAGGCAAAGGGATTGTCATTAACACCATAGTAGGTGGAATCCATCCAGCTGTCCACAGTTTCAGAGTAATGGACCAATATGTTAATGCAGTTAAGCACATAGATGTGGATGAGTGCAGTGATTTGGAAGATATCACCCCTGTGAAACAGCAGAGGACAATGTTCGATGATGTGGTGTTCCGTAGCAGAGACGACGCCGGAATCCAATCACCTACCAAAGATCCGTTGGTTATTGCCACTACTATTGGGTCGGCATTGGTTAATAAGGTACTAGTGGACAATGGAAGCTATGTCAACATTTTGTTTAAGAAGTCGTTTAATCAGATGAGACTCGAGTCTGGAGATTTGAAGCCCTGCGAAGGTTGGATCCGAGGCTTCAATGGGGCATCGATAGCTCCAATGGGGTATATAGAATTACCTGTAACATTGGGACAAGGGGATCGTCGAAGAGTACGAATGCTTCAGTTCGTAGTGCTAGATATAGATTCGCCCTAAAACGCATTTTTAGGAAGGCCTGCTCTTGCAGAGTTTAGGGCTTGTATTGCACCATGGTGCTTATTGCTAAAGTTCCCAACTGAAGCCGGAACAAGAGTAATGAGGGGAGACCAAGTCTCCGGACGAGCTTGATATATTGCTGAATTAAAAATGTTGATAAAGGGACTCAACATCGAGACTAAAAGTACTTCACCTCCTCCGACGGAGGGTTCGGCGTAGCAATTAGAGGGATCAGCCCCGAAGGAGTTGCCCAAGGGAATGCCTGAAGACCTGGATCCCAGAGAAGATGAGGAACCTGATGATAGAAAAGCAACTCCTAACGAAACGATAGTGGATGTACCCATTGATGAAGCTGATCCAGCAAAAGTTTTGAAGATTGGATCCCAGTTGGATCTGCACCGAGCCAAAGAACTGAAGGAAAACCTGGATGTGTTTGCCTGGACCCACGCTGACATGTGTGGGATATCACCATCCATCATGAGTCATTCGCTGAGTATAAACCCAAAACACCCACCTGTAAAGCAAAAGAGACGTATGCTGGGCCCAGAGAGGTCGGCAGCTCTGAAAGAAGAAGTGGAGAAGCTGAAAGAGAACGGATTTATTAGAGATTCGATATATCCCGACTGGATATCGAATCCTGTTTTGGTAAAGAAGTCAAACGGAAAGTGGTGGACGTGTATTGATTTTTCAGACTTGAACAAAGCCTGCCCGAAAGATAGCTTCCCACCGCCCAGAATAGACCAGCTTGTGGATTCGACGACGGGACATGAACTTCTTTCTTTTATGGACGCATATTCCGGATACAACCAGATTCCTATGCATGTACCCGATCAAGAGCATACGAGCTTCATTACAAATTTGGGGTTGTACTGCTATGTGGTCATGCCTTGCGGATTGAAAAATGATGGAGCTACCTAAAACGCTTGGTGAACAAGATGTTTATATCCAAATAGGGAAGACTATGGAGGTTTATGTGGACGATATGCTTGTCAAATCAAGACAGTCCTCTATCCATATGCAAGACTTGGCAGAGATGCTCGGTATCCTGCGAAAGTATTGGATGAAGCTTAATCCTTTGAGTGTTCGTTTGGGGTGGCATCTGGAAAGTTTCTAGGTTTCATCGTGAGCTCCCGAGGAATTGAAATTAATCCCAGTCAAATAGCAGCGATAAGGAACATTGAGGAACCATGAAGAATCAAAGATGTCCAAAGTCTTGCGGGGAAAGTGGTTGCGTTGAGTAGATTTATCTCCAAAGCAACAGACGAATGCGTCCCGTTTTTTGACTTGATAAAAAGGGGAAAGAAAAATTTCGAATGGACTCCGGACTGTGTTGAGGCCTTTCGGAATCTATTGGATTTACTTGAGAGACCATCGATTTTGTCGAAGCCGGTGGATCATGAAGAGCTGTTTGTTTATCTAGCAGTATCGGCTCACGCCGTTAGCACCGCTTTGGTCTGGGAAGAAGACATGGTGCAAAGGCCGGTATATTACGTAAGTAAGAAATTGGCAGCTGCAGAATGTAACTACCCAAGGATTGAGAAGCTTGCTTACAGCCTTCTGATCGCCTCCCGAAAACTTCGCCATTATTTTCAAGCTCACCCAATAACCATATACACTGATCAGCCTCTGAGACAGGTGTTGCAAAGACCCGAAGCATCAGGACGGTTGATCAAGTGGAATATTGAATTAAGTCAGTTTGATTTAAACTTTCAGCCGCGGAGATCGATCAGGGGGCAAGCTCTGGCTGACTTTATAGCAAAGTTCACAATTCCGGAGGAAGAGACGATCAATGACAAGGTGGTCAAATAAGAGGAGAAATTAAAATTAGATCCATGGAATTTGTACACAGACGGAGCCAAGAACGACCGAAGGTCCGGAGCTGGAGTCGTCATAGTTACTCCTGAAGGACAATCGTTATATTATGCTCTGCGACTAGAATTTTCAGCGACTAATAATGACTCTGAATATGAAGCCCTGATTGCCGGGCTGAAACTTGCTAAGGAATTCGGAATAAAGGCATTGGATATATTCTGCGATTCCAAAATAGTCGTCTGCCAAGTGCGAAAGGAGTTTGTGGCCCGGGGACCTCGACTTATTACCTATCTTGGAAAAGTGAAGGAGCTGTTGAGAAACCTGGAACGGTATAACATAACGCATATCCCAAGAGCTGAAAATCAGAAGGAAGATCGGCTAGAGAAGCTGGCAAGTTCCGACAATCCGGAGGAAACCGAAATGGTTCCAATTGAGATGTTGGGATCGCCAAGCTTTGAGTTAATGGAAATTGAATTAACTTTCGAAGCAGAACCGGAGAGGGAGTCGTGGATGACCCCAATCAAGAATTTCCTTAGAAATGGAGTACTCCAACCAAAGAAGAGTGAGAGGCGAGCCATAGTTCGCAAAGCTACCAGATACATCCTTCAAGATGGTACCCTTTATCGGCAAGGATTTTCTATGCCTCTATTACGATGTATAGCGCACGACGACATCAAGCGTGTACTAAGGGAAGTACACGAGGGTGAGTGTGGAGATCATATGGGGGTCAGACTTTAGCAAAAAAGGTATTGCGGTATGGGTATTTCTGGCCCACAATTAATAAAGTTGCAGCCGATTACTCAAGACGCTGTGACAAATGCCAGAGGTTCGCCAAGATCCCCAGAGCACCACCGACCCAGCTCAAGACGATGGTGAGTCCGTGGCCGTTTTCCATGTGGGGAATTGACATCATTGGAGTTCTACAGATTGCCAAAGGAGGAGCGAAGTATGCAATAGTCGCCGTGGACTATTTTACGAAGTGGGTGGAAGATGAGCCCTTAACCAAAATCACAGCGAGAAAGGTGATAAGTTTCATGGTTAGAAATATCATATGCCGATTTTGGATTCCAAGGACCATTATAACTGATAATGGAACCCAGTTCGATTGTGCCGAATTCAGAAATTTCTACCAGAAATACAAGATTGACAAGCGGTACACTGCAGTCGCCCATCCACACTCGAATGGGCAAGTAGAAGCAATAAATAAGGTCATAAAGTCCATCCTCAAGAAGCGGTTGGAACGTGCAAAAGCAAAATGAGTGGATGAATTGCCCTTGGCTTTGTGGGCATATCAGACAACGTTTAAGATAGCTACCGGCCATACTCTTTTCTCTCTCTCTCATTTGGTTCAGAAGCGGTAATCCCGGTAGAGATCGAAGTTCCCTCTCACAGGGTGACATATTATGACCCGATGATGAATCGGGAACTCCTCCTCGAGTCCCTTGATGAATTCGAAGAGAAAAGGGACAAGGCCGACTTGCGTGTGTCAAGACATCGACGTCAGATGGCACGCTATTATGACAAGAAAGTTCGCTTTAGAACCTTTGAGCCAAGGGATTTGGTGCTAAAGCGAAATTTTCCATCCCTTCCTCATCTCGGTCCAAAGTGGGAAGGACCATTCGCCATCCAACGGAAACTTGAGACAGGAGCCTTCAAGTTAACGACCGTAGATGGCGAAGAAGTGCCTAGGGCTTGGAATGCCCAACACTTGATGCGATATTTGAATTAGGGATGCTGTATTTTCTTTTGTTTTTTTTATGAACCCTGTAAAAAGGGACGACTTGCCTTAGAAAAGTCTGTTGATGCGAACAAAGGACTATAAAGTGGATGTAGGCTACGACTTAGCCGAACCACTATAAAAATATCGTGTGCCATTTACTTTCCTGCATTATTTATATCTTCAACTATTATTCTATTGTGACTGTGGAATACGAGATGTTAAATTAAAATCTGGAAAGTTGGAGATGGCTTATATGCAGGAACAAACACAATGACTGTTTGTACAATAAGACATAAAAGAATGGGAAGACGACATTCTTTGGGAAGACGACATTCTTAACTCTAACTCTCAAGAATTGGGAGATAGTATAAAGGACGGGAAGACGACGTCCTCTGAGGCGTGAAGGTGCACCCAGATGAGAGACTGCCTCAGCAAGAACTCTAACCTAGATATAAGATAGGAAAGTATAAAAGATGCCAGAAAAGAACAGGCATCAATGACGAAAGGAATGTGACCCCCGTCAGAGAATCGGGAACATTCGGACTTTTTAATTTAATCTTGAATAGTTTTTCAAGATTGACTGGGGGCATACATGTACACTCATATTCCCCTCTCCTAAAACTCCGTTACATGACTTTAGTATGACAGGCATTTGCATTTTTACATAAGTACTGAACTAACGACTAACAGGTATTGCAGGAAATGAATTATTTTTATTTACAAACGTATGAGTTTGTATAGGAAAACATGCAAAAAGAAGAAGCGAGGGCCACATCGCTGCAACAATTGTGGTCCAATTAAATACTAAAATAAAGCAAAACACTTCATCACTTAGACATTGAAGTGGACTTGGATTTTTTAGCATCCTTCTGAGCATCCTTCGCCTCTCTTTCAGTATCAGTTAAAATGCGCCTTGGTTTTTTCCTCCCTTAGACTGAAGTGCTGGAATCGGTTGATTTTTTTCCAGGGAGTCGGAACGCCGGAATCAAGAGAAGACTTTTTAGCAAGTTCTTCTGTAATAGATCTAGTCGAAAGCTTAACAACTAACCTTGATCCAGCATCCACTACTACGAGAGGCTTAAGGCTTTCGGGGTCTAAGTCTTCAACTTTAAGCTGCATACGTTTGTCTTGTTCGGCTTTCAATGCAGCTAAAGTGATGTCATCAGCGCTCCTTGATTCCCCAACTATAGCCACCTCAGGGTCTTCCTCATGCTCCTCGCCACCACCATCATCTTTCAAGGCGGCTATCATCTTGTCATCATGGGGAGCATCAGCCTTATCTTTCTCTCCTTCGGCCTTCTCCGCAGATTCTGTTCCGGCGGTGGTCCCCTGAGGCACGTCTGTCTTCTTGGATGGTTCAGCACCTGCGGAATGAGAAGCAACAGTTATCAACTCGGGAGAAAATAAAGGGTCCTTCATCGATTGCCCGACTATGCGATGGAAAGTGGAGACAGCTTTGACGAATTGGGGTGAAAAGGTAGAAATACCTTCCGATGATTTCTCAGCCGAGGTAGCTGCCGTATCTGAAACCGACTCAAGAATAGGGGATAAGAGAGATGCCTGAGGAATCGCCGGGTTTTCGAGGTCATATCCCTCTACTTCAGAAGCTTAAGCGGCAGTGGAAGAAGAACCAGCCTCCAAGATGTCCTTTTGTTTAGCCTTCCGCTTTTCCTCCTCCATGGCAGCAACAATCAGACGACGCCCCTCAGCCAGACTTGCCGGCTCGTCATCTCTTAGATATTTTTCCATGAGTTTGTCCTCGTCGATGGAATCTACCTTGAGTTCTTCTTTCTCTCATTCAACAATTTGGCTCTACACATGGACCAAGGTAGTCGGATAATCATCGATCCAAGAGATGTTTCGGTGACGGATTATATGTGCAAAAAATTCGATCAGTAATTCACCAAAGCCCTGCACATCCTCCTGGGCCTCTGCCAGCTGCTTGCGGGACTCTTCGGCCGACTTGATGACACTTTCAACATTGCCCTCCGCTAGGGCAGCCCTGTTTTCGGCCTCCATCAACTTGGAAGCCAAGTCAGTGTTTTTCTTTTCCAATTCGGCGTTCTTCCTCGCTAACTCGGCCTTTTCTCGCTCAAGAGTAGCATAAGCAAGTTGTATTCTTGTGCTATCCGACTTGGCGTCTTCTGCTTGCTTTTTCATCTCCGAGCGCTCTTGAGTATGGGACTCGAGCAAGTCGTGATAATGTTTATGTAGATCTTCAAATTGTTGCTTGAAGCTAGTGGCATCCCGTTGAGCGATAGCGAGTTGGGCATATGTATCCTCAAGTTCTTTCCCCAAATTTTTCAAGGCCTTTGCGTCGGCTTCTGTAGTCTTCTTCATCGAGTTAGTATCCATGACTAGAGTTCGGATGATTCTGGAAAGGTTACGCGAATACTTGAACATCTCTAAATATTGTTTCTCGACTGCGTCAATTTTCACCTTGGCCTCGTCCGCCCACCTTGAGGAAATGGGCTCGAGGGCAGGTAAGAAAGTCAGGTTCTCAAAATAGTGATCGGGGAACTGCTCCTCCAGGTATGCTCGCTTAATTGCAGTTTCAGCGTCCCATGGTGGAGGTGCAGGGAATGCCAGCTCGGTATACTTATGTGGAGGGCTCAATGGCCTCCTCACTCTTTCTAGGCCGCTTAGCAGGAACCTTACGTTTGCTTCGCGAGTAGGTATCTCTCGGTGGGCTCCTCTCCCTACTACGTTTTTCTTGAGAAGAGATTTGGTCTTTTGACTGTGACGTGTCATCTCCTCGACGACCTTTGTAGCCCTTTTATCGCTCTAGATCCGACCGAACGGGAGAGCGAGAGCGTGAGGTCCGCGACTGATAAGAATCATAGGGCCTTCTATCCTCCCTACCGTGGCTTTCGCGACGATCATGCTCAACATCATGAGGGGGTCTGGTCATGCTGCGGCGTAGTTTCCTGATGTCATAGTGAGCACGAGACATTGTACCTGCTGTAACACCCCGTAATTCTGTAACACTAAGGTTTACAAATCAAGGCAGAATTAAAATTTAAATTCAAAATCAAGGGAAACGGGCTGCGCCGTTGCGTTCGTCTCGGAAAAATACGCGAAATAGAGTCCAAGTTTTCGAAAATCGGAGTCTGTATGACCAAGATATGGACGAACGAAGTTAGGCAGAAAAACCGGAAACAGACCAGAATGCACTGGCGCACTTGTGAAGTGCGCCAGTACAAAACTGCACTGGCGCACCTGCCAAGTGCGCCCATACTAATCCAGCACCGAATTCTGGAGTGTTCTGTGCTGACGTGTCTCCTTTTGAGTGGTTGGATGATGTGTATTCGACCTGTGCGATTCTGATGGCTTCTATGATGATCTAAGGGCCCTAAAACACTCTCTACACCTATAAAAGAATGCCTAGACCTAAGGGTTCCTCCACACAAATTCTCTAAGGCATCTACATACTGCTTCTCTCTACTCTAGCCTCCACCATTAAAATAAATCTAATTCTCCACTAAAACAAGTTATAGTTCTTCTTCTAATTGGAGATTCAAATCAAGATTAAAGCTCCAAGAAGGGAATCAAAAGTTGATTCAATGATTTCAAGCAACGTCGCATGAATCATAGAAACGCCATCTTTCTTTTCTAATCTAAATCTCAGTAAGTCAGTTATTTTTAGATTTGAACGTTTTGATTTTATTCGTGACATGAAATTAAAGGGATAAAAGACTATGCCTAATCTTTCTACTTGAATAAGTGCTTGTACCTTTGGACCAAATTAAGAACTGTTGTGATTCGATGACCAATAAGACTGTGACGGTGAAACTATGGACTTTGGAACCATATGACTTGGAACTATGAACATAAGCCTTTGATTTTGGGACATAAAACATTGCCTATGACTATGAATATTTCCTATGACTATGAACGTTGCCTATGACTATGAACATCGCCCATGACTGAGATTCATTGAACTGTGAGGATTATTGCCTATGACTATGGATATAAGATTATTATTTATGCCCATGACATTGTAGTTAAAAAAAACATGTTGTTTAACATTATTTTGAATCTAGGCCTGACTTTCTATTCAGTTTATTCTTGGTTTTAGACCTTGGGAATTTACCTATTCAGTTAGGTCTACCCATGTTCTTGAACCAACTCTGTCTATTCTTGGTTTTAGACCTTGGGAATTTACCTATTAAGTTAGGTCTACCCATGTTCTGAACCTACGTCGTTATTCAACCCTTTTCATGTCGTAATATTACCATATTTATATGCCTGTGAATTGTCATCTTATGCCAATTGTTATGTCTGTTCTTTTATGGCATTTTGGCTCATTCCCTTCTATCCACGAATCCAGCTTTATTTATAATCTAGGTTGAACCACGATTATGCGAACGATGGGAATACGTTTTGGGAAAAAACATGAAATTGACTAAACTTGGAAATTGGCATAATTTGATGAAAATTAGAACAACAAGTCTAGTTTTGGTAATGAACTGAAATTAGAATATTAAATCAGAATTGGTTGGCTAAATTAAGTATGATAAGTATGTTAGCATAATTTACATACGTCGGGTGTAAAAGGGAAAAGGGTTTGGTGGGCCACAAAATAGGTAATTGGTACGCAAATTGAGTTTTGGCATAAACGGGGAACTAGAATATGAAATCTAGTTTGG
This sequence comes from Allium sativum, assembly GCA_030737875.1. Taxonomy (NCBI): domain Eukaryota; kingdom Viridiplantae; phylum Streptophyta; class Magnoliopsida; order Asparagales; family Amaryllidaceae; genus Allium; species Allium sativum. Next base: position 284,186,652 of record CM060915.1, read on the forward strand.
CATAAACTGTAAACTAAAATATAAAATCTAGTTTTGGCATAAACTTGTAAATGTGGGATGTTGAATCTAAATTGCTACAAACTGTAAGATAGGCAAATCTAGATTTGGGCCTAGAATACAAGTCCATTGGTAGGCATGGCAAATGTATAAGGTATAGGCCAAATTTATTTTAAGAAAGGGAAAATGGGCTTTGAGGATAAATTGTTAACAATTTATTTATATACAAAAGAAAGGTTTATTAACGACATCTCTTTTAACAATAAACCAGAAAGTTCTAGGGTGACAGAGAGGATAGTGTCTAGGCATGAGTTTGGAAAATACAAGTTTCCTGCTCTCCCTGGTTATCCCTAACTGATCCGACGGACGGGATGGTTACTTTCAAAACCTGATTTGAAAATTAATCAAAACCCTTTGAACTATAAAACACGAATAGGCCTAACCCGAGGTTAGACTGAGTTGCGATGTAAACCTGCCCGGAACCAACCGGCACATCCTGTAATCGCAACAATATCTGTCTAATGTGTGTGGTCGTGGCTTTAATTTATTTAGTTAAAGCTAGAACAAGAATGCTAGGGGTAAGTTAACTAAGACACCTAACCAACTCAACATGATAACAAGACTGGTAGGTGGGGTTAGGTTCATACAGTTAAGCTAGAGTGGGAGGGTTAAGTCCATAGGAACACTTAACCAACTTAAGCACAGTTAAGCTAGAATGGAGGGCTAAGTCCCCAGGGACACTTAACCAAACTCATGGTAATAAGACAAGATTTGTAGAGGTTAAGTAACTAAGATAACACTTAGCCTAATTTACATGTTAACTAGTCTAGAAAGTGGGGTTAAGTAAAGTTAATACACTTAGCCAAATTAACATGTTAACTAGACTAGAGGTTGGGGTTAAGTAAATACACTTAGCCAATTTAGCATGATAGCTGGACCAGACCGTAGGGTTAAGTAAACTTGAACACTTAACCGTCAGACTGTGATAAAGGAATAGGGTTAAGTCTAAAACATGAAGGGATAATACTTAACCATTAATAATAACATGTTAGTTAAAACCGACGGGTAAGGTTAAGTTAAAAGGAACACTTAACCAACACAGGGTGAATGGGTAGGGTTAAGTAATAAATACTTAACCAATATAACTTGGTTTGTGGTAGGGTTAAGTCAACATGAGTTATTAACAACACTTAACCAGTTTAACAGGGTAAATGAGGAGGGTTAAGTTAGCTTGAATTGACTATGACATTTAACCAATCCAAATTGACGGGACAGAGAACTAAGTAAACCTTAGTTAAGAAAACAATGATTCTGGAAACTAAGTGGTAAATCTTAGTTAATAAAACTAAGTAGTAATTCTTAATATAACACGAGGAGGAGCGAACGTCCATCTGGTTAAAAAGAAGGCTCCAACGAATTGGGTTACGAAGCCCGAGGCTTCGAGGGGACGTGAGGGTACTCTTGGTATCCCTCTGTGAGGCTGCAGATGATCCGCCTGGGCCAACAGAGGTTAAGGTCTGCGTAGAAGAACCAGGGGTATGCCTTGGTTGCAATACATGGCAACCTAAAGACTAGGATGGACCGACGTGATTCGGCGAGCAAACGGTAGCCCTGTGATAGCGACTTGTCGTCTACCATGCATCTTGAGTCAATCGAGATACGTGAAGCAGAAAGGCGGAGAACTCCAAAAGACCATATACTTGCTATCTAGTTATGGTTGCGGATGGCCATAGGATAGTGGGGGCACCGGGGGCCGGCGTATAGTTCTCATTTTACAAGGTGTGCCTTTCATTAGTTGAGGGAGGGGTCAAGTGGGACCATAGCCACTGGAATAAAAACAGACCTTAGCATCTGCATCGGCAGATATCTGAAAGCTCCCGACCGAGTTCTGTATTCCTTTATTTGCCCTGACACAGGACTCAGACCGCACATTATGGGACATGTGCATCTAGACAAGCGATAACGATTCGCGATTCATGCGTGGGGAAGTATAGGAACATATACCACTCTAGGTAGTGTGTCCTAAACTTGGGGGCATCGTTCGACAGGTAGCATAATTCCTAGTTGAACTAGGTGGCATAAATCCTGAATCCGAGAAGCATTCAGCAGATAGCGTAAACTTTAGAGGAATCTAGAAAGTACTTGGTAGGAAACCCTAGATTAAATCTAGGTAACAAATAAATAAATGGATTCCTGAAGGCGATGGAAAATACAGGGATTGGGATCACGTTATCATTACTAGTTGGGACACTAGTTAGGCGGTGCAGAGATATAGAAACCAGTATAACAAGGAAATAGCGAAGCGGCGAAAGTATTAGAGCATATCCAGTTTGTCTTAGTTTAGCATATCTTGTGTTAATCTTATCTAATCTCGCCAACCCTATCATCATGGTGTAATCTTGTATTCAGTTAATTCATGTCGTTTTGTTTTTCCCTTGTTCACATGCTAGAAGTTACTGAACTTACTCAGGCTTTATGTCTGACTCTGTTTTTCTTTCGTCTTCTTTTCTTCCGTCCCCCCCCCCCAAGGTAGTAGAGGAGGGAATAGTATAGCTCAGGTTAAGTTGGAATGTCACTCTTTCCCAGCTTGGAGATTTGTCGAAGTTTGCTTGGATTCTCTTTTCTGATGCTATGGCTGGCTCTTGCTAAAATTGGGGAATATAAATATTGTTTTATGCTTCTTTATTTTGTAAGACAGATGATACTCTGATATTGTAAAGAAATCTTTGTACAGACTATTTTATCAATAAAGCAAAGTTTTATTTTCCGCTGTTTAATTTCTGTCTGTCTTGTAATTTATCTGCATCTTTTACCCTAAATACTCCACAGAACTTAGTGCATTCCCTTTGTGAGTGACACTAATGGATGTGGGGTGTTACACGTGGTATCAGAGCTAAAGGTTACCAGATCAGATAAAGGATTTGAAAAATTATTTTCAAAACGGTTTTTAAAGAAGCATTTTCAAGAGAAAAGATTTGTTTTAAAAGCATATTCCCCAAAAGCCATACGCACTATCTTCTCTTCCTCTGTCTAAATTCTTGTCTCCTTCTTTCTTGAGTCTCTGGGGCTCCTGGCTTTCTGGGAGGTAACATCATCAAAGGGCAAAGTAGTGCCCAGCTTCCATCCATAGCCGTAGTTGTTTCATCTACGAGAAGTTTTCTTTCGAAGTTTATAGGGTTTTCCGGACGATGGAGGCAATTTTCGAGAGATTTGTCAACATTACTACACACGGAAGGGGATGAGGAGTTTGGCTAGGGAGCACAACCCTAAGATGAGGAATTCATGGATGCAGATTTACTCACAAAGGAGGAAGGAATTATAAAACCTAAGACAAGAGGAAGTATCTTTATTAGGGTATGATAGGGCATATACTTAAGGACAAGGGCAAGAACGAGAACAAGATTTTCAGAAGGAAAAGTACATGCTTTCGCCACCAAGCGTACCTAGGAGAAAGGTAGTCCGGTTGGAAGAGTCTAGTTTTTTGTTCGTACTATTTCCTTAGGATCTAGCGCTTCTCATTTGTTCGTATCCACTTCCATAGTTGGGTCTCTGCACCATAGTACCTGTATAGTAGAAAGATCCCACTAGAGTCTCAAATCCAATTGGTGGTCCGACCAGTTTATTTTTGGTTAGTAGGGATTTGAGAATAGCTATCGAGTTTGCTTATATCATCTCACGTAGATCGTCTAAATTCGGAGGAGATATTCCTTGGGTGCTTGTCTGATACTGGTTTAGGCCTTTGGGGCTTGTACTTGAGGAATGTCGAGTTCGGTTTGGATGGTTTGCGTGAGAGATGAATAGTTGTGGCAAGCACTTCAAAGAGCACGTAGTGACCTTTCGACTCTTATAGTTATGGCATGGCGGATAAGAGGGAAACCTCTAATCATCTTAGTACGTATACCTGGTACCGTGATTGAAATCTGTTTATTTTGGAAATGGAGATCCGGAATTTCACAATCGTGAAGTTAAATTAGTTAAGATACAGTGGAATAAAGCTCAAGAAGGCTAGATACTAGCATCATACCCTTTTCCTTGAGGGTGCATCCTTGATTTCTTTGTTTTAGGAGCTTTACGCATAATTGTTTCTCCCTTTCCGAAGTATATCACCTAGGTCATATCTTCGATCTTTAGGTAGAAGCTAATGGATGTAAACATGTGTTTGAAACATGTTATGGTTGGTGGTTGCAAGTGGTTGCTAATGGTTTCTCATGAATGCATATGCATACGTATTAGGCACTAGATCAGTTCGGACGCTTTCATATTGCGTTTACAGGAATGTAATTGTTTGTAAGTTGAGCCTGATATGTTATCATATGGATGTTGCATATGGATGAATGGCTATGCACACATGTAGTATTTACATAACTAGGGATGCTTGCATACATTATTGGACGCATGGCACTGACATGATTTTCAATAAGGAGGTCAACTGAATCAGTAGACCGCCTGATCTTGCATTAGATAAAGACATGTACACACACTATGCATATGAACATGAAAGCATTAGAAATCTTTTAAGGACAATGAATGCCTGTGGTTGAATGGTTGAGTAGATGGGTGATTGGATGGTAGGACACATTCTTCCTAACTTGAAGATTTCGGGGACGAAATCCTTTTAAGAGGGGGAGAATGTAACACCCCGTAATTCTATAACACTAAGGTTTACAAATCAAGGCAGAATTAAAAGTTAAATTCAAAATCAAGGGAAAAGGGCTGTGCCGTTGCATTCGTCTCGGAAAAATACGCGAAATAGAGTCCGAGTTTTCGAAAATCGGAGTCCGTATGACCAAGATATGGACGAACGAAGTTAGGCAGAAAAACCGGAAACAGACCAGAATGCACTGGCGCACTTGTGAAGTGCGCCAGTACAAAAATGCACTGGCGCACCTGCCAAGTGCGCCTATACTAATCCAGCACCGAATTCTGGAGTGTTCTATGCTGACGTGTCTCCTTTTGAGTGGTTGGATGATGTGTATTCGACCTGTGCGATTCTGATGGCTTCTATGATGATCTAAGGGCCCTAAAACACTCTCTACACCTATAAAAGAATGCCTAGACCTAAGGGTTCCTCCACACAAATTCTCTAAGGCATCTACATACTGCTTCTCTCTACTCTAGCCTCCACCATTAAAATAAATCTAATTCTCCACTAAAACAAGTTATAGTTCTTCTTCTAATTGGAGATTCAAATCAAGATTAAAGCTTCAAGAAGGGAATCAAAAGTTGATTCAACGATTTCAAGCAACGTCGCACGAATCATAGCAACGCCATCTTTCTTTTCTAATCTAAATCTCAGTAAGTCAGTTATTTTTAGATTTGAACGTTTTGATTTTATTCGTGACATGAAATTAAAGGGATAAAAGACTATGCCTAATCTTTCTACTTGAATCAGTGCTTGTACCTTTGGACCTAATTAAGAACTGTTGTGATTCGATGACCAATAAGACTGTGACGGTGAAACTATGGACTTTGGAACCATATGCCTTGGAACTATGAACATAAGCCTTTGATTTTGGGACATAAAACATTGCCTATGACTATGAATATTTCCTATGACAATGAACGTTGCCTATGACTATGAACATCGCCCATGACTGAGATTCATTGAACTGTGAGGATTATTGCCTATGACTATGGATATAAGATTATTATTTATGCCCATGACATTGCAGTTAAAAAAACCATGTTGTTTAACATTATTTTGAATCTAGGCCTGACTTTCTATTCAGTTTATTCTTGGTTTTAGACCTTGGGAATTTACCTATTCAGTTAGGTCTGCCCATGTTCTTGAACCAACTCTGTCTATTCTTGGTTTTAGACCTTGGGAATTTACCTATTAAGTTAGGTCTACCCATGTTCTGAACCTACGTCGTTATTCAACAATTTTCATGTCGTAATATTACCATATCTATATGCCTGTGAATTGTCATCTTATGCCAATTGTTATGTCTGTTCTTTTATGGCATTTTGGCTCATTCCCTTCTATCCACGAATCCAGCTTTATTTATAATCTAGGTTGAACCACGATTATGCGAACGATGGGAATACGTTTTGGGAAAAAACATGAAATTGACTAAACTTGAAAATTGGCATAATTTGATGAAAATTAGAACAACAAGTCTAGTTTTGGTAATGAACTGAAATTAGGATATTAAATCAGAATTGGTTGGCTAAATTAAGTATGATAAGTATGTTAGCATAATTTACATATGTCGGGCGTAAAAGGGAAAAGGGTTTGGTGGGCCACAAAATAGGTAGTTGGTACGCAAATTGAGTTTTGGCATAAACGGGGAACTAGAATATGAAATCTAGTTTGGCATAAACTGTAAACTAAAATATAAAATCTAGTTTTGGCATAAACTTGTAAATGGGGGATGTTGAATCTAAATTGCTACAAACTGTAAGATAGGCAATTCTAGATTTGGGCCTAGAATACAAGTCCATTGGTAGGCATGGCAAATGTATAAGGTATAGGCCAAATTTATTTTAAGAAAGGGAAAATGGGCTTTGAGGATAAATTGTTAACAATTTATTTATATACAAAAGAAAGGTTTATTAACGACATCTCTTTTAACAATAAACCAGAAAGTTCTAGGGTGACAGAGAGGATAGTGTCTAGGCATGAGTTTGGAAAATACAAGTTTCCTGCTCTCCCTGGCTATCCCTAACTGATCCGACGGACGGGATGGTTACTTTCAAAACCTGATTTGAAAATTAATCAAAACCCTTTGAACTATAAAACACGAATAGGCCTAACCCGAGGTTAGACTGAGTTGCGATGTAAACCTGCCCGAAACCAACCGACACATCCAGTAATCGCAACAATATCTGTCTAATGTGAGTGGTCGTGGATTTAATTTATTTAGTTAAAGCTAGAACAAGAATGCTAGGGGTAAGTTAACTAAGACACCTAACCAACTCAACATGATAACAAGACTGGTGGGTGAGGTTAGGTTCATACAGTTAAGCTAGAATGGGAGGGTTAAGTCCATAGGAACACTTAACCAACTTAAGCACAGTTAAGCTAGAACGGAGGGCTAAGTCCCCAGGGACACTTAACCAAACTCATGGTAATAAGACAAGATTTGTAGAGGTTAAGTAACTAAGAAAACACTTAGCCTAATTTACATGTTAACTAGTCTAGAAAGTGGGGTTAAGTAAAGTTAATACACTTAGCCAAATTAACATGTTAATTAGACTAGAGGTTGGGGTTAAGTAAATACACTTAGCCAATTTAGCATGATAGCTGGACCAGACCGTAGGGTTAAGTAAACTTGAACACTTAACCGTCAGACTGTGATAAAGGAATAGGGTTAAGTCTAAAACATGAAGGGATAATACTTAACCATTAATAATAACATGTTAGTTAAAATAGACGGGTAAGGTTAAGTTAAAAAGGAACACTTAACCAACACAGGGTGAATGGGTAGGGTTAAGTAATAAATACTTAACCAATATAACTTGGTTTGTGGTAGGGTTAAGTCAACATGAGTTACTGACAACACTTAACCAGTTTAACAGGGTAAATGAGGAGGGTTAAGTTAGCTTGAATTGACTATGACATTTAACCAATCCAAATTGACGGGACAGAGAACTAAGTAAACCTTAGTTAAGAAAACAACGATTCTGGAAACTAAGTGGTAAATCTTAGTTAATAAAACTAAGTAGTAATTCTTAATATAACACGAGGAGGAGCGAACGTCCGTCTGGTTAAAAAGAAGGCTCCAACGAATTGGGTTACGAAGCCCGAGGCTTCGAGGGGACGTGAGGGTACTCTTGGTATCCCTCTGTGAGGCTGCAGATGATCCGCCTGGGCCCACAGAGGTTAAGGTCTGCGTAGAAGAACCAGGGGTATGCCTTGGTTGCAATACATGGCAACCTAAAGACTAGGATGGACCGGCGTGATTCGGCGAGCAAACGGTAGCCCTGTGATAGCGACTCGTCGTCTACCATCCATCTTGAGTCACTCGAGATACGTGAAGCGGAAAGGCGGAGAACTCCAAAAGACCATATACTTGCTATCTAGTTATGGTTGCGGATGGCCATAGGATAGTGGGGCACCGGGGGCCGGCGTATAGTTCTCATTTTACAAGGTGTGCCTTTCATTAGTTGAGGGAGGGGTCAAGTGGGACCATAGCCACTGGAATAAAAACAGACCTTAGCATCTGCATCGGCAGATATCTGAAAGCTCCCGACCGAGTTCTGTATTCCTTGATTTGCCCTGACACAGGACTCGGACCGCACATTATGGGACATGTGCATCTAGACAAGCGATAACGATTCGCGATTCATGCATGGGGAAGTATAGGAACATATACCACTCTAGGTAGTGTGTCCTAGACTTGGGGGCATCGTTCGACAGGTAGCATAATTCCTAGTTGAACTAGGTGGCATAAATCCTGAATCCGAGAAGCATTCAGCAGATAGCGTAAACTTTAGAGGAATCTAGAAAGTACTTGGTAGGAAACCCTAGATTAAATCTAGGTAACAAATAAATAAATGGATGCCTGAAGGTGATGGAAAATACAGGGATTGGGATCACGTTATCGTTACTATTTGGGACACTAGTTAGGCGGTGTAGAGATATAGAAACCAGTATAACAAGGAAATAGCGAAGCGGCGAAAGTATTAGAGCATATCCAGTTTGTCTTAGTTTAGCATATCTTGTGTTAATCTTATCTAATCTCGCCAACCCTATCATCATGGTGTAATCTTGTATTCAGTTAATTCATGTCGTTTTGTTTTTCCCTTGTTCACATGCTAGAAGTTACCGAACTTACTCAGGCTTTATGTCTGACTCTGTTTTTCTTTCGTCTTCTTTTCTTCCGTCCCCCCCCCCCCCCCCCGCCCAGGTAGTAGAGGAGGGAATAGTATAGCTCAGGTTAAGTTGGAATGTCACTCTTTCCCAGCTTGAAGATTTGTCGAAGTTTGCTTGGATTCTCTTTTCGGATGCTATGGCTGGCTCTTGCTAAAATTGGGGAATATAAATATTGTTTTATGCTTCTTTATTTTGTAAGACAGATGATACTCTGATATTGTAAAGAAATCTTTGTACAGACTATTTTATCAATAAAGCAAAGTTTTATTTTCCGCTGTTTAATTTCTGTCTGTCTTGTAATTTATCTGCATCTTTTACCCTAAATACTCCACAGAACTTAGTGCATTCCCTTTGTGAGTGACACTAACGGATGTGGGGTGTTACACCTGCACAACAATGTAAGTGGAATTCAGAATCAGTATTCTCATAAGAAGTAAGTGCTGTGAAGTGGGGCGCTATTTTGTTAAGTGCATCCTAAGTGGTGCCCCCCTCCGACAAACCAGAGTCTGAAGCCGAGCCAATGCGAGTGGGCTCTTTGGCCTTAACAGGAGTAGTCTCCTCTGAAGATGTAAAAACTAAAGGATTTGTGCCAAAATCCTTGGAAGTGTAGATAGTTTCAGGTAAGGGGAGATCTCCCAAACCTTGGAATATAGGGTTTCAGTAGTAGGGGCATCTCCTTGGGAAGCGTCTACTGGCGGTTCTTTAGGAGACAATGATTTTTCAGGAGAAATAGCATCCCTAGGGGTGATGTACCCTTCTCGGTGCTTTTCAGGTATGTTAGCCAGCTCATCGTCTTGAGTCGAACTTGGAGAAGGTGAAGTTCGAAGTGGCATGGTGGGGCCTTTCGAGCTCTCGCCCATTTCTGGAATTACATCCACCGGAGGGATATATACATATGGACCTGACCCGTGACCTATGCTATGGGTAATGGACAACAGCCCGTGGTGATGAAGATATTCGTCCTTGAGGGCCTCGTCAATAGTTAGAAATTTTTGGTCACCGTTGAGGAGTTAATGCATCCGATCAAAATACACTTGATCGGATATTTGTTTTGGATTATAAACTGCAAACAAAAAGAAAACGGATTAATGTGGCGGCGTGGACATTCAGAGTTGAGATATAGAAAACCAACACCTCACTCGATTTTGTCCATCTCCTAGCACACCCCGGCTGTTGCCTTATATAAAACCATTCCAGCTTGGAATTGCCGGGCTTGCTGCTGAACGGTGCTGAAATTATTTTCCTTTTTGAGACAGACTCGAAGTAAGAGAAAAAGGAGTTTCTCGAGTTTGATGCTTGAAGGTATAAAAGAAATGAACGTCATCAAAAGTGAGCTCTGTGCCTAAGATCTCACGATATACTACATATAAGGTATACATGTAAGCGTCGGAGTTGGGATGCAGCTGGATGCGGGCAATCATGCACATCAATCGGGTGATTGCCATAAATCCCTCCGGAGGATTATGAGGACGGTCAGTCTTCGACGACACTAGGGTATCCTTTTTCAGTATCCCGTGCTTTAAGCGTATTCGAGTAAGTCTGTCATTGTCAATCGTCGATTCAACAGAATCTTGAGGTAATTCCAATATGATAGCAGATTCAAATTCGTCAGGAGCTCGATTATCTCCAACCCCTCCTTCCTCTTCATAGCCCAGAGAAACTTCACTGTCAGAAGGCGTTTCGTTGTTATGCGCCTCTACTTCATAATCTGATCCCTCGTCGTCCCATTCAGGGTCTGAGGAAGAAGATATGTCATCAAGAGTGACTTTATTGGATGTCTCTGGGATCTCTTTCTTTTCTTCCAGTCTAGAAGAATGTCTTTCGGCCATGATCACTAAACTATCAAAGAAGTAATAACAGAAGTTAGAGTAAATTAGCATGTGTCCCCCTGTGCACATGTGTGAACTAAAGTGTGTACGGTGTGTGCTGAAGATGTAAAGTGAACACTTGAAAGTATAATGCGAAATTTTGGCAAAGCAATGATGTTCAGAATAGTTCTTGATGTTCGTGTATGTTCGCAGGGCACTATCCTAACTGTTCATGAAGTTGGAAGTTGTGTCAAATATCGATTTAGCCAATTGGACAACGCATTGTGCTTTAAATTGGGTGGCTTCGGCTCGGTTCGAGTATACGTGATGGGGTTGGATCGGAGGCAGAGTCATGCTTTGGTTAGAAGTTGACATCCAACCGGATCGGTTCGGGAGCATGTTTTTGGAGCGGACCAAATAGGCTTGAATACCAACGCCCCTTCTCCTTTGTTCTGCCCTCCGACCCGATCCAGTCAAGTAACCTCCATTCCCCTTTTTTGCTTTTTGCTCCGACCCGACCTGGTGGAGTAAGCTTCGCCTTCCCTCTTTTCCGACCCGATCCGGTCTCGTGAACCTCTCACTCTTTTCTTCTCCTCCATCTCCTATGCTTCCTCGCCCGAACCGATTCCCTATGCCCTTCGTCTTCCTCCTCTTCCTCCTCAGTAACAACCAAACCCAATCCTGTTTTCAAAGCTCCAGTTAGGAAGGGACGTGTACCCTCTCCAACCTCCCAGTGCCTCGAGGTGGTGGCGGAGCCACCAGCGACGACGGCAGGGGAGGAGATGGCCAAGGCGTCGAATCCAAACAGCAACCACACCCAAATCGTCCGATTTAAAAACAAATCCAAACTGTAAAAACGATTGTAACGAGATGGTTTGAGATTATAAAGCTACCTATATCTTTAATTCAGGGATTAGAACGAGGATTTTGGGATTTTTAGGCGTTTAGGTTTCGTTTTCTTGCTGGGGCGATGTCTGCAGAGGTGACGAAAATTGAAAGAAGAAGAAAAGATGGAGGTGAGGCAGCGGATTTATATAGGGTATGAGATGACCCTTAATATTCCCACTTTTAACTCCGTTCGGACAGGAGGCCGAACCCTTTAACATATGCTTGGCCCATTATTTCGGTGATGGTGAATTTAAACGAGAACCCATCCAAATTGGAACACAAGCTCATGAAAACACTTGTAGCCCATTAGTTTGAGTGATCATGAGTCGAAGGGCAGAGGCCGTTCGGGTCGGAATCCGAACCGGAGGGAGTTTCATGTCTCAACTCGGCATTTGAATTGAATCGAACTCAAAAGAAAAATAAAGAAAAGGCATACCTGGAAGAATCACTGGTCATCAAGGGGAGTTTCTAGGATTGTTTAGAAATGAAGAAAATAAATCGTGTGTTCTACGACATATATATCAACGATAAAAGACACGACTTCATGAAGTAACGCATCTTCACAAACGAATAGAAATGACTTTTTGACGATTCAAATTCAAGGACTAGTATTCAGACAACATCAAAGCACGCTCCGTCTTCAACAGAAGCATCCTTTAAGGGGGCAAAATGTTAGCCTACTTTGTGGACTAGGCAACACAAAGCTAAAAGATCAAGTATTAGAATATAATCTGCCTATAAATCGGATCAGATCGGGTGTAGTCAAAGAAAAGAGAGACAAAGTGAGGAAAGGCAAAATTCAAACTGGATCGGATCGGATGGGATGCTCTGATCCGAACCCCATTTGCTAGCCTATCCGAACCGAACCCAGTGTACCCTGCTACTTCACTCCACGATCTCCTGGATATTCGGGGCAGTTACAACCACTTTCTACCCACGATGGCCACTAACCAGATGTGTTGTCCTTACCAGAACTCACCCGATCCCGAAAGTCACGGGATGGAGGCCACGTGTCCCCGATCCGAACCGGATCTCGAAGGAATTTTCACCTATAAATAAACCCCCAAGGGTCCTTTGAAGGGATCTTTTGGTACTCTGAGAGTTTGAGTATCTTTGAGAACTGAATTCCAGCACTCCCAAACAATCCAAATCATCATTCAAAGTGTATTTTGAGTATAATTGAGTGAATGTATATGAAAAGTGAGTGAGATTGAGTGAATATCTTGTTGTATTCTCATCTACATCATCAAACAAAGTGATATAAAGTGGACGTAGGCTCTTTAACGCCGAACCACTATAAATCTTGTGTCTCTTTTCTGTTTTTGATCTCATTTTATCGTAATTATAATCAATTTGGGTGTTAGAACCACTTTTTGGTCTAACAACTTGTCTGTTATATTATATGATGTTGTACCTATGTTGACATTATTGAATCAACTCCAAGGAAATTACTTGAGTTATAGATAAGATTAGAAGCTCTGTTAACCCTTGGGACATATTGGCATGTTTAAACACAGTGCATATTTGCCTATGACTTATACAAACCCAGTAACCTTAATCCTAGACGGTCCAAAAGAATGTTGTATTAGATGGTAAAAAATGTTTATGCCTTATTGCTTGGGATTAGTACCAGTTAATAACATGAATGGCTTCATGCAAAAATGGAACTGAGTGCTAAAATGCATATAGGTCCTGATTTTATCTAGCGTGTAGGGATTAACATATTTCAGTGTGCCAATTGACTTCAACTGATATGTTAAGCGAAGCGACAGGTTAATAAAGCATTAAGTTGTGATCAGTCAATCTCTTGAAAGATCTGCATGATAGTAGCGAACTTTCATCCATTTTTAAGTAAATGAAATGCTGAACTAAGGGTTGGACTTTGACGCTGGAGAACGAAGTGAAGAGATTGGAGCAAATATACATATGGTCAGGCTGTTTTTGTGATGGAGCAAGAAATACACGGGTACAGGCAAGAAACAAAAAAGAAAAAAAAACGTGAGAATGAGGGGAAAGCAGCAGCAAAGCCGAAGTAAAGAGGAAGAAAAAAATATAAAAAATAATAAAATAAGAAGAAAACAAAGAAAAAGAAAGTAGGGGGAACAATAGTAAAACATACCAAAGAAAGGAAGAGGGGCGAGTGTGTTTGCATGGCTTGGACGGGGACGTATTGCATGGATCGAAAGGGAGCTGTGAAATTGTTAAGGGACTAAACTAGTTCAGGTTAAAATGTGAAGGAAGAAACGTTCTGTTGGGATCGAATCAAGGGATGGGAAATGGAACTATAGGCTTGCAATTGAGCCGAATGGGTAGGAAATAGAATAAAACGAAAAAGAATGGGTAGGAATTAATAAACTGAAAGAAGAGGGAAGGGGTAATAGGCCCAGTTGGGTTGACAGGTTGGAAGGAAAGAAATAGAAGTATAGAGTAAGTAGAAATAAAGAGAGAAGTAAATAAAAGAAATTTGGAAAAATGAAAATAGAATTTTAGAAAATAATAACAAAGGGCTTTCCTTTTAAAGTATAAAAATAATGTTTATAAAAATATATAAAGGGAATAAAAGTGATATTTATAGGAATGGAATAAAAGGAAGAATTGTCGTATGTCTGAAAGGAGCATATATAGATGATCAAACAAGGACCATGGTAGAGAACAGAGAACACTTTTTAAACTAAATAAGTTATTTGGTTTAAATAAATAAATGAAGTTATATTTATTTCTCTCGAATAGATTAAAATAAACAAAAAATACATTTACTTAGACCTTAGATCCAAATAATCAGTTTAAGTCATATTTGTTGAACTGAAATCAATATTTTGTTGTGATGGTTGATTATCAAATAATATTGTATGAACTCAAGGGGTTTGAATAAGCATTGAAATACTATTTTAAATTGAATTGACTAAGATTGATAAATATAATCAAGTAACGATTTAAAATTTAAATACACAACAATTAAACTAAATATTGATATCCATGTAAATATCAATTTATTTAGCGACTAGATAGCCATATTAATCTTGTACTAATATTTATTAGTGAAATGTGTAAAATAAGGAAAAAAGAAATGATGTTCACGTTCCAAGGTAAATAACAGTGGAAGCAGATGATTTTGCAAGATAAGAATAGTTGTGAGAGATATTGGAAAATTTGTTTGGCTTATAACGATGAAGTTATTCCGAAGTTCGGAAAGTAAATGGAATGGGAATAACTGGGAAGAGATGTTGTTTTGGAAATCGATTAAGGAAAAGTATCGTTTACATTTTGTTTTATATATATTATGTATAGTAAATTAATTATTCATCTAAGGAAATAAAATTGTGATTATATTTATAAATCGTGTGTGTATATATATATTAGAGCATGGAAGATACCAATACTATTATCATAAATGTGATTTTTAAATAGAATTAAATCTTAAATAGATATGATTTGGAAATAATTATTTCCCAAGATCAACCAGTTGATAAACGATGTTTATTTGAATTGAGAAAGACCAGATTCGTTGTGATAATTGATTTGTTGATTTGATTTAATACTGTGACATAACCATGTTAACTTGTTTAGCCACATCTTGTTATATTGACTTATACAGACTACTGTTGGAATCTAGAATCTTAGATGTTAAATATTTTCAGTAGATAAGTCTTGATAATCAATTAAGGATATAGAAACACACATGAAATATGTTGATATTATTCCTTTAAGTATCACTTGAACCTAAAAGATATTAACGTTCATCGATTCAAAGAGACCGGAATTGGTTTTCTAAACGGAATCCAAATACCACTTTGTTTCGACCTAGGCGTTGATAAAATTGAATTCAAGTTGAAGACTATTGAAGACAGTGTTTATACAAGGGATATTCTGTCAATCCTAGGTAGAAATTGCCTAAGATGGATTTACAGGGTAGTGCCTTCGGTTTGACCATAACCCAGGACAACTTGTATGGACGAATGTCTGACAGAATATACCTAACAGATTGCGTAAGTTGATCTCTTCTAAGCTACGTTTGGTGGCGGAGGAATTCGTTTCTCTTAGCTTTATACCCATAGTTTTTGGAAAATCAATTTGTGATTTGATGGGTGTTACGATGTGGCATTCAAAGTGAACGAGGATGTGCTATTCTAAATGGTAAGTTATGACCTCAAGCCTCACAACCGGGAAATGACAAAAATCGAGCAAGCAGCATGTCAATGTGGGTCGCTCCCATTAAGGTGTATTGTCACCATCTAGAGAATATTCGTTTTATTACTTCTTTCGCTTCTGTATCTACCGGAAACAATTATGTTTCTAGCAACCATAAGGTGACAATATATTCGATACACTCAAGAGAAATGAGTGGTCGGTCATATGTGGCCGGGTGGCAAGACGTTCTTGTTGAACCCAGTGTATTCCCCTCTAGAGATACACTATCGGCAGGTGGTTCCATACCTTGTCATAGTCGGAATCCATTCTCCAATAAGCGCCCGCGGTTTTGTTTGTATACTATATATATGGAACTTAAGATGCAAGCATTCCGCTAGATTTTAATTTATTTGTGGAAAACCCTAGACATTATTATAATATCAGAATAGTTATGATTTCAAAATGTTTTGGGTTATCGTAAGGTAAAACTATCTGTGTTTATATGTGATCGGTCTTATGATCATCTATTCTTTCAAAAGTAAGTTAAACAAGCTATTTAAAATCGCTTACTCACACCAGCCCCATGACTGACCCAGAGTTTATTTTTCTACGTTTTCCATAAACTCTTGGGTGCCCAAATTTGTACCGGCAATCAAGTAGTTCAGGATTTTATAGATGATCTGGAAGGAGCTGGAGCAGGAGGTTTCAGCATTAGATATATAGAGTTTATTTCCGTGCTGACGTATATATATGATGTATCTGATGTTCTATGTAAGTTCAGATACAGTTTTGTATTTTCCAAAGCTTATATCTATATTATATCTTAGTCCACTGCGATCGTGAGACTCAGCGTTATTCAGTTCATTCTTCTATCTCATTTCTTCTATTCTAATTTTAAATCTTTTCTATTTCTCATCCTCTAACTTCTTTCTAATAATGGTTAGTATTTTCATGCAATTTGGGTTGGACTTGTATTGTATTTGGTCGACTAAAAAGGTACGAATTTGCGGGTCGTTACACTTGGTATCAGAGCGAGGTTGAGATAACCTTGGCTCTGTGGCGTAACTCGATAGAGATAGGGTTAGTAATAAGCTAGATTGAGTTTAAGCGTATGTATATGAGCACGTATTTGTTAACTGATATAAAAACTATTTTATATTGTGCTGATTAGTTTGTTGAGTAGTTTATGAATTCTGGTCGACTAGTGGAACGCCATGACATCGATAAGAGTTTCTAAACACTTGAACAAAATAATCTGACATTGTATTGTTTTAAAAGCTGGGTAAATGGTATAATTTTGCCTAAAATTATATTTTGATACAAAGGTATAATTTTATTAAATTATGATATGGTGGTGTTGATTTCTATTATAATCTGATAATCAGATTTTAACATAAAGATGTTTTTTAAAACCAAATTGAATTTGCATAAAAATGAAATGTATCAGAATAAGACAAACCAGAAATGGAATTCTAGGAAATTAGAAGAATTTTACATGAATAAAATTTGGGTTCCCACCAAATAAATTCAGAATTAAAAGATTATTTGAATATAAACTCATGTGAATTAAACTGATTTTTTTTTTAATTTAATGAATTGGAACCTAACCGGAGATTAGTTAAATGATTTTCTGAGTGTTGATCAGATGTTGATTTCGGTCTTCAGAATTGATACTTAGAGGATTATTTTCTTATCGATTTACAATAGATACTAATGAATGTTGAAGAAGAGAAATAGGTTAATAAGAATGGAAATATTTTCAGACTGTAATAACAGATAACTCTGGCTATACAAATGAATATGTTTGGATTGATGGATGCTTACGGATGAAAATACATGACAATAAAAGTTAAATACAGACATAAGATACAAGTTGGCACTTTAGTTAGATGTGATGAGCTTATTTTGAAAACTAGTTAGTTTTGTGGATTCTCTAATGATTGGAGAAAGTCTAGGTAGGGAATTTTTGGGAGTTATACGACAGAGCCGTACGAGAGAGACGCTATCCAATTTCTCAAAATTTAAGAATTTAATTACTAAGAGAATTTTGATAACTAAGAATTGATTTATTGAGAACCAAATAAATAAAAAAGGGTTAACCAATTGATTTAAAATCAATTTGAATAAATACGAATTTCATGAGCGATTTGTCAAGAATGAGGAGAAGAAACGAAGAAGTTTGGAGATGAGAAGTAATTATGGAATGAGCTAATGAAGCTACTTAAGGAGAAATGGAATGAAATCCTAAAGACTGTTCATGAGAGGCTGAAGATAGTGTGACGAGTCTATGCAGAATTTTATTTGATAGCTGACTGCCAATGTGTATTGAATGCTTTGGAATGTTTGATAATTAGTCGATGTATTTTGGATGCCTTGTTATTTGTGATTGCTAGAAAATGAACCATGTTTGTGTGTTAAGATAAGTCTATGATTTTAAATTTTAACTGAAATGTTTCCGTTACCATTTAATTTCGGGGACGAAATTCTTTTAAGGGGGTAGATTGTAATGTCCCCAATTTTTTTGACCAACTTTGTAATCCAAAATCTTAGCTTATGTTGATAATTTAATTTAGTTAAATAATATTTAATTTGAATATTATAGATAATTTTGAATAATCATTAGTTTATAATCCTAGGTATATTTTAATTTGTGTTTTATATGTATACACAGGTAAATGTTATTTTAACATTTTCACTTGCATTTAAAACTTATTTATTTATGTTAAAATTTAATTTCTTAAGTAAAATGACATATAATATTTGAAAGAATTTAAATAAAAATCTTAGACGTATACATGAATACGCATATTCTTATGACCCTTAGTGTATATGTATATATAATGTAATATACATATATAAATAGAGGCAATAACTTATATTTTAAATTTAAGTAAATATTTTATTACTTGACACGCGTACGTATAAGATGGTGTGAGCAACTAATGGACAAGAACATATCATATAATCCATGGAAACAATTCATC
Organism: Allium sativum; assembly: GCA_030737875.1. NCBI lineage: Eukaryota > Viridiplantae > Streptophyta > Magnoliopsida > Asparagales > Amaryllidaceae > Allium > Allium sativum. The sequence continues at coordinate 284,205,275 of CM060915.1, forward strand.
CATGGAAACAGAACACCCATTCAATCATGGTAAAGCACTCATAACATCCAGATTATATATATCTCATGTAAACCATCCTAATCGAATTCAACATCCCTCGAGCACAAGCCCTAGAGGCCTAAACCAATATCAGACAAGCACCCAAGGAACATCTTCGAGGTTGGGCAATCTACATGAGATGGTACAAAAAGAACAACTAATCATCCATGACTGACTTTGGCTATCATCGCCAATCCTGCTTCGAAACCATCATTAATCGTATGACGGCCAACCTTGGCATATGTCAAGGGCTAATGGTAACCCTGGTTCTAGCATAAACCCCATACGCCTTTCAACGATACATATATATGTCCAACTTTGACAACTAGGCCTTTCAACGATACCCAAGGTACTCGACCTACAACCGGTCTTTTGGATGCCCTCATCGTACCTTTGCTTTGAGCCTGCTAGAACTTACGACAACGATAATCTCTCAGCCTTCTCATCTCTAGTCATCCAACTTGACGACTTTTCATAACTCAAGCAACCTTTACGATTAATCCATTATCCACCAACTCACAACCTTTGAGTAGTCACCTCATTCATTGTTCTACACCGATCAACGAGCACCTTTTAATGCTTCGAACCTTCCTCCTTAAATTCATTTCGAAGTTACACCACCACTGTGCTACGGCACGTGTTTGGGCACTTCTGCCCGATTTTTTTTTTTAAAAAGCACTTTTTTCTCAAACTTAGGTCGTAACCGAGAATATAAATTTTCAGAAATTTACCCTTTACGACCGACCCTTCACACTGCTCGACCGACCAGAGCGACCGAACCTTCACACTGGTAGAACCAACCAGAGCGACCGACCCTCCCAACTTGAAGCGACTGACCCTCCACTTTACCACTTGCAGGCTTCACGACCGGCCCGATAGGAGCGACCGACCCCTTTACTCAACCATAGGCTCGCTCGACCAAACTCTTTTTTTACTCTAGGCGCGCTCGTCCGCTTGCCTTACACCCAGCTCGCTCGACTGAACGACTCCCTGGCTTGCCCGAGCATACTTTTTGTCTTGTTTCCAAAGAGATCACACCATGGAGCAAACGATCCCCTTACGTGTGACCCAAAACCTGAACTTCATAATTTCTATTCCGATTTCCGCCAAAACTTCGCCAAATGATAGATTCGACAAAATCAACTCATCCAATACATCTAATACAATCACAAGCATGTTATGAAACCACTACCATCATGAAAATGACAATTATCATCAAATTATGCAAATTTCACCAAAAACAATAATAAACGAACATATGATTAATTTATGGATCTAACTTGCATAATCATATGAAATAGCATAGAAATTACCTATCTAAACTTGTTAAATCAGATCATACGGTGGTTTATATGAAAATAGACTTAATATGGCATAGATCTGTGGAAAAACACTTGAATTTGATGAGAAACATGCATAAACACTTATATACTTCATTGCATTCATGTGAGAGACGTAAATCACTCACTGATTTTCCCAAACAAGCAAAGATCTATGAAAAGGAATCCGGATAGAAAGCACCTCGCACCAAACACCTTGATCCGAAGAATCCTTGCTTCAATAGTCGTAGATCTAGCCTTCAATATTGTAGATCTATGAATTCCCTCCTTAGATTTGGATTTTTAATGGTGGAAATGTGTTGGAGGAAAAAGGAGCACAAGGCCGCCCAATGAGAAAATGAAAGACTAAACCATTTCCCATATCCCTCACCCCCTATTTATACCCTCCTATCAGCCCACTAACGGGCCTCTCCAATTCAGCCCATTATGGCTTACCAAAACTGGACAACCAACTGAAAAACCTTAAAACAACGACTTCTCCCAAACCGCTGAGCCAAATCTTTAATGTTACCACTCTACGGAAAGGCAATCATCAATTCCTTTCTAATGGCACATGTTTCATTCTCTGATTCGACCCGAGTCAAAAGTTATGCCCTATATAAGACTGACAAGGGCAAAATGGCCATAAACTAAATTGTTAAAAATTATGGACATGTCTCACATCCCATAAGCAGCATATCAAAAGATGAGAATGATCCAACCCTCAGGGAATAAAATAAAAATATTTTACGATCTTCCGATATGTAAAATGCGGGCTGTTACAGATTCTAAGAAGCGTTCCCGATTCCAGACATTTGACAACTACACTTCATTGAGCGATACGTTGGAAAGTATTTATTTGGATACTCGCAGTACTATGCAGTATAGGTAACCACCTCCGCGAGAATCCATGGAGAAAGAAAGTGAGACTAGAAATTTTTGTTTATTTCATGAGATCTACGGCCATGCGACAAATGAATGTCGTCGTCTTAGAGATATCACCGAGAAGATGATCAGAGAAGGAAAGCCAGATGAGCACAAGGTTGCTCCGAGAGGCAGGGCAAGGACTTCGACCCCCAAACAAGGTCATAGCTCCTAGAGCCACCTCCCAGCAAAAGGCGAAAGGTATTGTGATTAATACAGTTGTCAGAGGACCATATCCGACGAGAATTAGTGCAAGAACTATGGAGCAATATGTAAATGTTGGAAAATACTTAGAATTGGGCGAGTGTAATGCTATCAAAGAGAACATGCCTGTGAAGTGGTGGAGGACAGACCGGCGACATCGTCTTCCGTGACACAGATTTCGAGGGAGCAAAAACCCGTAGCATTGTTCCATTGGTGATTACAGCCATCATTGGCCCAGCCACAGTATGGAAAGTCCTTGTGGATTGCAAGAGTAATATAAATATCTTACTCACGAGAGCCCATGACCAGATGAGGCTTTAGGAAAGAGATTTAAAGCCATGTAAAGGCAGAATACGTGGCTTTAATGGATTAACAAATGAACCGGTTGGGATTATTGAATTATCGGTAGAGTTGGGCAAGGGAGCTGCAGGAGAGTACGGAACCTCCCATTCCTTGTGATGGACATAGATTTTATATAACATGCCTTTTTGGTATGATCGGCTTTAGCTGAATTTAGAGCATGCATAGCTCTTTGGTGCTTGCTCTTGAAGTTTCCGATGGAAGGTAGAGTCGGAGTTGTACGAGGAGACCAGGTAGTAGGACGAGCGTGCTACTTAGGGGAAAGGAAAGAAATCCGCGACAAAAAAACAAGGAGTTTGGAGACAATCCTTCTCATGCCAAGGAGGTGGCAACATAGCAAATAATGAAAACATTCCAACCAGGACCGTCCAACCGCCATCTCGAGGACATTGATCCAAGGGAGGACGAAGAGTCGGGATGTAGAAGGGCGACTCCTAATGAAACAACAGTGGAGATTCCAATCTATAACGATGACTCGACCTAGGTCTTGAAGATCAGATCTCATCTAAACCCTCTCTGGACGAGGGAGTTGACTGAATTTCTCCACGCAAACCTTGACATGCTCGTGTGGACCCATGCTGACATGTGTGGGATATCTCCATCCAACATGAACCACTCGCTTAATATTAACCCGAAGTATGTCCCAATAATACAGAAAAGACGTATGCTCGACCCGGAGAGATCAACGGCTTTGAAAGTAAAAGTTGAAAGACAAAAGAATAGTGTGTTCATTCGAGGTGCGACCTATCGAGAGTGGATACACAACCCAGTTCTTGTAAAGAAATCTAATGGGAAATGGCGAACATGCATTGAATTTGTGTACCTAAATAAAGCATGCCCAAAGATGGCTTGATATGTCCAAGGATCGATCAGCTTGTCGACTCTACAGCTGGACCTGAACTTCTCTCTTTCATAGATGCTTATTCGGGATATAACCAGATTGCGATGCATGTTCCGAACCAGGAGCATACCAGTTCACAATGTATCTCGTGTTATATTGCTATGCGGTTATGCCATTTGGAATAAAGAACGCGGGAGCAACATGTCAACGGATGGTCAATCGCATGTTCCATGATCAGATCGAAAAAACGTTGGAAGTGTATGTAGATGACATGTTAATGAAATTGGAGCAATCAACCGATCATGCCTGGGACTTGGCAAAGATGTTTTGTGTTCGTTGATGATATGAGATGAAGCTCAGCCCTCTAAAATGCTCTTGTGGCATTGCATCAGATAAATTCTTAGGTTTTATCGTTAGCTCTCGAGGAATCGAAATCAACCCTAAACAGATAGCGTCTATTAGAGGCATCCAAGAACCTCTAAGGATCAAATATGTTCATAATCTGGATGGAAAGATGGCAGCATAGGGCAGACTTCGACAAGCCTCACACCGCGGAAATGGCCAAAACAGGAAGGATGTAGCTAGGTTATGGTTTATCATCTCCTATTTAGATAAAAAAGTGTACCTAGGTATGGAGCTTAGGTATTATTTATGTGATGACTTCTACTTTTTATGGTTGTTGATGTTGTAGGCGCTTGATTTAAGGTTGGTAATGACCGAGAGGTGATATATCCAGGTGTGATCCAGGTAGGGAGACACCGACCTTGTTTTGGTAGAGAACTTGTAGGTTATTCTTGGGACATTCCTCTTGAGATATACCCATCGGTTAGGACGTTCCTTAGCCTGGTCGTTTGTAGGAAATTCATTCTCCACTACGAGTTTGAACGGTTTTAGTTGTAAACCTATATGTCGACATAATATATAATATCTATGCCAACTAGGATTGATACATGTATTTGCGAAAGTGATTTCCACATTTAGACACTAATGATAATATCAAATGACTTTCGCCTATTAAGCATGTTTGACTACCATAAGGAAAAATATCTCTCAAGTCTGCGTTTTCACGGTGTGTGAGTGTCGTATGGTAGCTTCATTTTTAAAAAACATTGCGATTTTTTGCACTAGTATTCATAAAAGAAAAACTCGTTCCATATCATACGGCGTAGTCTTATGAATTACTCTACTTTTTAAAGATATAACTGTTTTAGTTTCTCATGTCAGTCCCATGGCTGACCTGAAAATTATTGTCTTCCACCTAAACTCTGGGTGTTCATATTTTCCACATGGGTAACCTGCTAGTTTAGGTTTTACAGATTTAGTCTTGGAGTCATTTTGGAGCAGGTTTTGGATTAAAGCTGGAGCTGTGTCCAGATCATTTTATTTTCTTCTGCCGAGCTTAATTATTTTCCGCTGTGTATGTCTATTTTCCGTTGTATTCTGATATATGTTGTACTATGATGTAAAAGTTATTATTATGATAATGAAAAATTCTTTTGTTCAGTTCCAATGTGTAGGTAACTCTAATCAGACCTGGCCCAAGACAAAGGCAAGCAAGACTAATGTCTAGGGCATCACGGACGCGAGGGGCAACATAAAAAAAAATTCCTGCACTATTTACAAATAGCGGAAACAGAAGCCTCGTGAGCAACCACCAGAAGCTCTTGCTTGCCACCAAAAACTCCAGCGTGCCACGTGGAATGAAAGCCACGACTCCTTTTGGATCTCACGCTCAAACAAATTGCAGCCCCCAATTCTGCCTTAATTTTTACTTTGCAGCGATTGCTTTCTTTGGGTTGATGGTGTTGATCTTTGTTGCAGCATTTCCCCAATTGCTTTCGCTGACTTTAAAAGTAGTTTTTTTTTAATATTTAATTTAAGTATGGTTGTTGTCATTAATTTTATGCTTACTGTTATAATTCAATAATACGTTTGCTACAGTCATGAAAATAGGTGCCTTCTTGATATAATTCGGGCTAGTTTCATCCATTATAGTTGCTTGCTATTACAGTGTTATAGATCTAAATATAATTGTTGTAATACCTTTATAAATTGAGTTGATTCGTTCCTTTTTCTAAATGAATAATTTTGCTAAAAATGAACAACACCATTTTCATTCTTTTTATCAATGAATTACATTGATTAGATTGTTTGTTTGTTTGAACGAACTTAATCATGTTTGGTTGCTGTAATTAAGTTTAGAAGAATTAATATGGATGAAACGCTAATATTTTTTAGTAAATAATAATTGTTCTCTGTTTCAATTTGAGACAGGATTTAAAAATAAAACTTCAAGCTTCGAAGATAAGAAGAGAAAACAACGCAAAGATTATGCTATTATGCTGACGTTTTTGTTTCCAATATGTACAACCAATAATTTGTGTTTAATGTTCAACATATGAAGTAGTTTTTGTTTTATTTTCTACATTTGAAAATTTTATTTTGTTTCCGCATTCAAAATGATAACTTCTTTGCAAGAAAAACAATGCGAAATAAAATTGTTAAGGCTCGTCTAGGGCATCAAACATCCTTAGGCCGGCCCTGCCCCTAATCATCCGTCATTGAGAACAGTTTGAGTAGGTTTAATTACCGAGTCGAGAAGGACTGAAAGGCGGGTCGTTACAAGCTCCTGATAGAGTTTGGTTTTAGTTGCCTGAACCATATGGAAGCCAAGTTTGGGAGATAGAAGGGGAAGCGCTGGGCCAAGACATTGTTAGATACCCTGAGTACTTCCATGTGTCTGATGTATCACATCAGATGGGTGACAGAGTCCTTCCTACCATCATAAACCTCTAGTAACAATAGCTTGAAATCTAGTGGATTCCATGGGTTCCAGATATTTTAAGAGATTGGACTTTGGTTCCAGTCCAGTTCGAAGCTGGGGAGTCCACCCCTCGAGATTCTCCAAATCATTTCCATGACATGATTGTCGTCATTGAGCAACTGATGCCAATCTCATGTCCCAATGCTCGTTATTGGAGTGTTTTAAGTATCAAGTACAAGATTCAAGCATGTGTGCGCCTCAGTTCTTTGTTCAAGTCCTGGATTTTGATCCAAACGAGGGTTAAACGACATGCTTGCAGTGGTACCGAGGAATTTCCCCTACTCTCATCGGGTCGGTACCGATCCCTCCAAGAGTGAAGAGATTTACCCTCCGGTTCCAAGCTTTAAAATGGAGCATTGTTGGGTCCAATCCCGGCGTTTTGGTTTTGAGGTAGTGATTGAACTAGTTATTCAACCTGATTGAGGAGTCTGATCATCGAGTCATCATTTTACTTAAGCAAAGTTTCCTAGTAGTCGAGGCAAGTTCGCAAAGTGTTCGCCTTATCCATGTCTTCCCTTGTCAGATATAGGGAAGGATTTCCCGCGAAAGAAGCCTTCTGACTTCCTACATCCATCGTTGCGCTTTCTGGTCGTTTGTCAGTGTTCTTCTTAGCCATTGTACCCTGAGTATAGAAAGTTCAATATTTATCCTCTTCCAGACGCGCTAAAATGTTAACGCTTGATTTTAGTTAATTGCACGTCAATACCCATTTCGTGCGTGAGTTGGATATAAATCGTAGTAATTAGTCACAGAACAATCACAAAGCAAACATAGAATGCATAAAAGTAGATGGACACACAAGTCTTATAGTGGTTCGGCAGATCGTACCTACGTCCACTTGTAGCAACGATTGATTATAAGTACAATACAGTTTGTCCTTAAGAAAGTAGAGAAAGATAATTGTGATTAGTCATCCGGTGTCGTTGCATAATAGAGTTTGAAAGCCCCGAAGAGATCCCAAAAAATGACCTAGAGATAACATATTTATAGCTGCGAAAGATATATGCTCGTCCACGAATACAGAAGCAAAAATAGGATCAACATTTGACTGCACTCCGGAAATTTTCATATCCGAATCCCAGGCATGGGGGATCGGTACAGAACATGGGGTTGGTCTGAATTCCATGACTTGGCCATTTCTCATATTTCACTCCATGCTTTTTTCGTATCCATGTTTTATACTTGTATTTTGTACAAAATCCTATGTTGATCAGGCTATGAATCCTATGTTGATTTGATCCTAAAATGGTTAAGTGATCCAACGAGTTGATCAGGCTATCCACTCGAGCGGTACAATTTTAATTATATAATTGATGCAAATTAAGAGGCTTATTACCATTTTACAGATTATTCATAAATGATAATAAGCAAGTTGTTAAAAGATCTCTATTCTGCATCAGCGTTGCAGTAAAATAAATAAATTACCCCAGCGTACGAACTCTTTTTGTTGTCAACAATAAGCAGTGAAAATATTTTATAACATATAAACTTGGAAAAATCAAAAAAATGCTAAAAATGAGAACTGATACACCACAAGAAGTAACTTGGGTTTAAGTATGTATGGCTCAGCGGAAAGACAAATTAATTTACATACATTGGCTTAACAATGACATCCAATATCTTGAACGTTTTAGGGTCTAAGGAGAAGTAACACACTTCATGTATTATAGTCATATATATCAGCTAATAGCAAATTAGCACATAAGAGTTGAACGTCATAAATAATAAGAATGAACAGGAATGCTCACGCTCTCTGACCTCATCAAGGCTTCTCTGTGAATTAATTGCATAAGATGCCTCTTCTGGATTTACACAGATGATCTAAACTGATAGACATCATGACACAAGAAGAAAGAACCCTTAAGCCTATGTACCCATAATTAGTAAGCCACTCTAAAACAATATAGACATAGGAGCCAATCTATTCGTAACAATATGTTACTATACCTACTCTTCTCTACAAAAACCAACCCATCTCTCACAACATCCACAGTCATCACCCTATCCTTCATTTTCCATTCTTCCATACGAACAATATTTCGTAAAAATGCCTAAATACGCCTATCCTTATTGCTATGCACCACCACAGCAAACCTTCACAACTCCTCCACCTTACTACACCCCACCACCAACTGCATGGTTCTCACTACCGCATAAAGAAAAGACTCCGCCAAAGCCTACACGTGTTCCGCCTCCATCTCATACATTCTCTCCAACCTCTCCAACAAAAAGAAAAGATCCCACCAAAGCCTAGACGTGTGTTGCCACCACCTCGTACATACACTCCACCCTCACCTCATACCACCACCTCCTCGCAATATTGGACCTAACCACACTGTCATCACTGCAGTTTGTGCTTCACTTGGTGCTATCATCTTCATAGCATTTAATTATTGCAGCAGCTCTATGCTACTTTATCAGGAGGAAGAAAAGGATGGTACACGAAAACAGTGTATGACACAGGCCATGTCCATGTACATGAGACTGTGATTCCACGGCCACATGGTGAAAAAATTGCAGCTATTACGACTGAAGAAGATATCAATGTCCAAGGAAATATGAAGAAGGATGAGGTTGATGTTCATGTTGATTCAAGCAAAAAAACTTGACCTTTCTAGCACGAATGCTTGTTCATGTCTGTGATTAATACGTTGTTTGAGTTGTAATTGATATTTTAAATCAATTTGTTTGAATACAGTTGGAATCAGTGGTTGATGTAGTTGCTTGTAGAACATGTTTCAATTGTTCAGGATAGGATACATGTTCTGCTTTTGCTTCAAAAGCTGCAATTTAACACAGCAAGGTCTGGAATAAGAAGAAAGGAAATACACCGTTGATAGAACATACAAAGTTTCAACAATAAAACACAGCAAGGTCTGGAATCAACTTACCAATTCAAGTACACTTTCATGTTGTGATAGCCTCGTCCAGTGATTCAAAATCATTTTCTTCGTCAAAATCGGAAGTGCGTAATCGGAAAGGAAAACGAAAGAGATTAGGGTATTGGAGAGTTGGGGATAATATTAAAAAAGGTGCAAGAAAAAAAAAAAAGGGGAAAGTAGCGGTATCAGTCCATTTAGTCCCATATCGCAGAAACTAGAATTGTCAAGAGGACGCACTAGTACAAATCAACCAGTAAGCAGAAGGTTTAAGGCATGATCCTTCAGGCAGCAAACGGGATATGATGAGTGGTAACAGCTCGCAAAGCTTCTGCGAGAGGGGTGTCCGCCTATGCCTGTTACGACAATGGGCCACCCTAATTCTTTACCGATCTGATCCCCAAATTAATTCATTCAAATCAAATGTTTCTCCTTTTGGGCGAATTAAGCTCCATTTTCATTTGTCTTTTCAGTAAGGTTTTGTCTGTTCACACTTTACATTAATGCCACTTACATATGCCACTTAAATCCAAAAAAAGATTATTGGTGAAAGAGTTTTACTACTATGACAAAAGCAATTTTTTGTTAAAATGCCAGAGTAGTGCAATCTAGGGAATTAGAGGAATTCAGAAAAGATAATATGATAATTTAATATGTGGTCTTTTTATCGGTTTTCCGCCAACCTTTTCGTCGTTTTATCAGTTTTCCTTATGACATCTCTATCGTCCCTCCACTTTTCCCATTTTTTGAATTAATGTCTAAAACATGAAATATAAATTATACGAAACTTCGCCTTGGCGTTCAAACTATCTAACAACTTTACCTTTTAGTATTAGTGGTCGATCGGTCTGAAAGTAAAGATGTAAGTAAGATCTTTTTTGACTGCTTTTGATCAAATCATTGATTTATTTTGTGTGCGAACTCTAAATATGCAAGTTGTACGGGTTCTAATAATTTCATTAAATTGATTATTGTTGTATAAAGGATGATGTTATAGTGATGATGTCATTATAACTAGCATTAATTAATTAATTAATTAATTTTTACTTAATTATTGTTTATTAAAATTTGGGTTGTTATAGTGATGATGTCATTATAACTAGCATTCCTTTCCAGTGAGTTGAGAGATCAACGGGGTTGGTTGAGAGTGTATTTTCATTTTAGAGCAAGTCCATTGAATTCTTTTTCGATCTTATTTTACAAGATTGTACCCTTCGCTCTCAGTTGCATTTCTATTCTCATTTTTAGGAAGGAGTCAACTTTATCACATTGTCTTTTATGAGTTAAAATCAGAGTTGGCCACATTAGGAAAGGGTTGATGCTCCATTCATCGGAGTCATAAGTGCTCATTAGCTTCCTTTTGTATTCTATAATGAACAGTGCCTTCAATCTTTACACCTGTTGTTCATAGTCTTGAGTGTCTTTCGTGTCTTAATATCGGAAAGTTGATTCAATAAAATTTGATTCAAACGACTCTTATTCAGACCCAACCGCATCCTTGGGAAGATTAGTTGGAATTGGAAGTAATATGGCGTATACATGATGGGATAAGTCATTTAAACCTTACTTTTGCAAACAGAAGTAGTTCAACAAAGTCGGACGTTCGGGCCCACCTTTAGAGTCAAAAAACGTTAATGAATTTATTCGTTAATAGTTCGAACAAGCAATGCAAAGCCAAATTGTTAAAATCTTATGTTAGCTCAAAGTATATGCTTTATGCTTATATAAAGCCAAATCTCTAATTCGAGTGCAAGTTGTCAGGCTCAAAGTTTGGGTCGAAGCCCCTCTTGGAGAGAGGCGAAGCAATCTTTCGAAGCGACACATTTGGAAATAAGTATGAGTAGGACTGCCTCAACACTAGTAAGCGAAACAATTTCGAGATTTATAAATGTGATAAACTTTGCCAATAATAGTAGAACGACGCCACCTCTTTGAAACCATGAAAGAGATAAGCTTTCGATTTGACTTCAACTACCTTTGTCTTAGAGAGACAAAATCACTTTTGTGAATTAATTAGAAGTGACACCATCCTTTTGGCGAACACGAGGCGAGGCGGCTTTCACATCAGTTTGAAGGCCCCACCTCTTCTTAGAAGGTGATACAATTTGCTGCTTAATGGTTTTGTTGTTGAAATGCGTTCAATTGCTTACTGTAAATTAACAGGTAATTTTGATTTTGTGCATTTTCATATTGTTGTTATCATACGTCCCTATGCTATGAAAGCTTATCACACTAAATTGCCTTGAATTTTTTCTTTTTCTTTTTTTGTTCGCTCCCCTCTACTCTTATGTCGTACTTCATGTTGGAGATGAATGAGCAAGAGGAATTTTGGAAGAAGAGGGGAAAGCAATCTAAGTCCCACATTATGAAATATGAGTACCTACTTCTATATAAGCTTATATAAATAAAGGAGAAGAGGGCTTTTTAATGGTGTGGCAAAGCCAAGACACAATATTATATGGGCCTAGTACCTAGGGGTTTTGGAGTCCATGACATAATATTATATTGATGTCAACTTGGGCTTAGTGCCTTGGGACTCTTGGAGTCCATTGCACAATATTATATTGATGTCAACTTGGCTTAGTGCTTTGGGACTCTTAGGGTCCATGGCACAATATTATAGTAGTGTCAAAGATTGGGCTTTATGTCTTGCGACTCTTGGGGTCTCATGGTTAAATAGGCCGATGCTTGCAGCTTGGGTCTGTTGCATTGAAACGAGTTACTTGATCACTTTCGATCTGTCATGTCCATTCAACTGAATGGATACAACCGTTTCAATTTTAAATGCGAACGCACATTCAATTTGCTACTTCTTCTTCAAAGTAATCCTCTATTCAAGTTTCTATAATCTACTTCAGTTCGTCGGAGCTTCATTTGTTGACATTGCACTACGGGGTTGGTCCGTTTTATCCTGGGAAACAAATTGCTATCACATCAATCAGTGCATACGATGGCAATATTGTTTCAAGGAAACAAAATCATTTCTGGACTTGGACATTACTGAAATATTATTTTTCTAGTCTGTTGGAGACAGTTCTGTACCACTCCAATCTAGTGCACAATCGGTCTCGTTTACTGTCATTGCTATAATCACAGTTTAACTTGACAATTGTGACATTATTGAGTAACATTGATAGTTGTTACTATCTATTTGCGATACAATCGTGTATTGACAAAAAGATCAAACTTTGTAATACAATCGTGTATTGACAAAAAGATCTAACTTTGTAATACAATCATGTATTGACAAAAATTCTAACATTCTTGAAACAATATTGATTGTTGCAGACGACAATAAGCTATGTCGCAAAATGGCAACAATAATTTTACACCGACACAGATGGTAGCCAACGCTCTGATTGCGCCAGTGGTTCCAACAATGACTCTGTCTCATGGAGAAAGGCCGGAGAAGTTCAACGTCATTAATTTTAAGCGTTGATAACATAAAAATGTTGCTTTATCTAACAACATTGGGACTTGCCAAATTTCTGACCAAATATGTTCCTAAAAGATCAAAATCAAATTTGGCTAAAATCTCAAAAAGGGCATTGCTGATATGAATTTATATGTAGTAATATCAGAATGCAGCCTGGAAAGGAACTAACTTTAAATGATGTTCTCTATATTCCAGAAATTTGTAAGAACCTGATTTCAGGATCATTGCTCAGCAAACATCGATTCAAATTAATCCTTGAAGCTGAGAATGAGGTGTATGTCGAAAGAGGATATGTGTGTGAGGTTCGTTTAAGAAAAAATGTAATCACTATTGTACCACACGCTGATATGGATAAAAGTGAATCTTTTGTTTATATTGTTGACTCTTCCAACATGTGGCATTCTAGATTAGGGGATGTAAACTTTGATACATTGCACAAATTGATTAATCTAGACACCAATTATAAATGTCAAATTTGTGCAGAAGCAAAATTAACAAGAAACTTGTTTCATCATGTTGAACGAGAAACAGAACCGCTAGATATAATACATACAGATGTATGTGATTTGATGTGTTTAAACAATACCAAGCGGAAGTTGAGAATTAACTCAACAAGAAAATCAATGCTTTAAGAATTGATAGAGGAGGAGAATATGTATTCCCTTTTGAAGAATTTTGCGCTGAACATGGTATTTTACACCAAATTACAGCACCATATTCACCTCAGTCCAACGGTATAGCCGAACGAAAAATAAAACTCTTAAAGATACGATGAATGCTTTATTCTGGCTTGCCAGATAACTTTTGGGGAGAAACTATTCTTTTGGGAAATCATATTTTAAATAAAATACCCCGAAAGAAAACATATAAATCTCCTTATGAACTTTGGAAAAACAGACCACCATCCTACAAATACTTAAAAGTGTGAGGGTGTCTTGCCAAGGTAGAGGTACCAAAACCAAAGAATGTCAAAAATAGTTGATTGTGTATTCGTTAGATATGCACAAAACAGGTTGCTGCATAAATCTGAAATTGATGATATTCATGAAAATACCATCAATGAGTCGATAAACACTAGATTTTTCGAACATATATTCCCCTTGAAACAGGTTGCTAAAAATCATACACCTAAGAGACCAAGGGAAGATGAAGTTGCTAATTCTCTTGAGGATGTTGAACAAAATAATACTCAGCAACGTTGTGCTGAGCAGCAAGTGGAAGAACCAAGAAAAAGTAAAAGGTCAAGGACCTTAAAAACATTTGGATCAAACTTCTATACCTTTATGGTAGAAGATGACCCACTGAAATACAAACAGCTATGTCTTACAGCGATGCCTCTTATTGAAAAGAGGCGATTAACAATTAGGTTGAATCCATTATGTCCAATCATACATGAGAATTGGTTGATTTACCTTAAGGATGAAGGACCTTAGGTAATAAATGGATATTTAAAAAGAAATTGAAACCTAGTGGTTCAATAGACAAGTACAAAGCTCGTAGTCCAAGGATCTAGATAAAAGGAAGACCTGGACGATTTTGATACATATTCACTAGTAACATGGATAAGATAGCTTATGGCATCCATACATGACTTAAAAATATATCAAATAGATGTTAATACTGCATTCTTGAATGGTGAACTAGAGGGATAAATCTATATGAACCTGAAGGATTTTTGAGCTCATAAAATGAGAATAAAATTTGCAAACTGGTAAAATATCTTTATGGCCTTAAGTAAGCTCCAAAACAGTGGCATTTGAAGTTTGATAAAGCTATGTTGTCAGATGGATTCACGATAAATGAATCAAATAAATGTGTGTATATAAAACACACACATATTGGATATGTCATTGTTGGTCTCTATGTTGATGACCTATTGATCCTAGGCAATAACAAGGCCATAATAAGATTTACAAAGGATAAGCTATCCTCTAGACTCAATTTGAAAGACCTAGGACTAGTGTAACAACCCGTATTTTTATAACGTGTTAAAATCATAAATCAAGGCAGAAATAAATTTTAAAATAAGAATCAGGGGAAACAGATTGCGCCGTTGCGTTTGTCTCGAAATTCTGCTTGGAAACGTTCGAGTTTTCGAAAAACGGAGTCCGTATGAGGGAGATATGACCCTCGGAAGTTTCAGGAATTTTCAAAATCGAAAACAGCTTGAAATTCGAATTCTCTCCTTATGCTGCTTCTGGAATAATTGAAATAAATAAATTAAAATAAAACATGAAGACTGTTCTTGAAGACTACGACTAGGAATTGAAAACTGGAGATTCAAATCAGGATTAGAGCTTTAAGTAAAGGATCAAAGGCTAGTTCAGCGGCTTCGGGCAACGTCGTGCAAATCCTAGCAAAATTATCACAACGCTATTTGATTATCCTTTCTCCGATCAATGTAAGTCAGTTACTTTTTAGATTTGAACGTCTAGATCTATTTGTGGCATGCAATTGAATGGATATAAGAATATGCCTAATCCTTTCGCTTGAATCAATGCTTGTATATGCCTCTGGATCTGATTCTCGATTATGACATTGAAACTATTGTTAATAGCCTATGCCTATGCCTATGACTGTGAACATGAGACTATGCCTATGCCTATGACTGAACATAAGACTATGCCTATGCCTATGACTGTGAACATAAGACTATGCCTATGCCTAAGACCGTGAACATAAAACTATTGCCTATGACTATGACAAGGACAATTGTGGCTAATCACCTATGACTCATGACTATGAGATTACTGCCTATGATTATAAGACTATTATCCATGACTATTGTGTTTAATCGCCCATGATTCATAACTATGAAACCATGACTATGACTATTGAGGTTAATTGCCTATGACTAGTATGGTTAGTTGCTTATGCCCATAACACTATAGTTGTAAATCATGTTGTACACCGAATTGGCATTATGTTAGACCAAATCACCTATGCATATTCCCTAAATTGTGTTGATCTTTTATTTATGATGTAGCTTGTCTAGTTTATTCGTATTCACTCTTATGTACATCAAACTTATTGGAACAATTATCTTTGTAATTGGTTCGCTTTCGCATGCCTATTCTTTTATGTCAAATTCTCGTGCTTATCCCCTGATCCTTTTGCTAGTTTCATTTCATAAGTACTTAGAAACTTGTGAAATCATGTTATACGTATGACTACGACGGGGGAATTTGGGCGTAGCTTAATTTATATAATTTGGCATAATAAATATGTTGATATAAATCCGAATTGGCTATAATAGTAAATATTACATGTATATTAGACTTGGGCGTATAATGGTAAATTGTTAATTGGCCGCAAACCACGTAGTTGGCATGTGAGTCTAGTTTTGGCATAAATTGTAAACTAGAATATTAAATCTAGTTCTAACATGAATTGAAAAATTGGATATTTAATCTAAGTTGGGCCAAAAATGTAAATAAGAACATTAAGTCTAGATTAGGCTTAACAACTTATTTGGAACGCCAAATATGTGGCATAGTGATTTTGGGCATAACTATTATGGCAATTTTGGGAAGGTAGGTTATAGCCTATTCTGATTAATAACTTGAAATTACATGTAATTGTCATGTTTAGCATAACCATGGTTAGTGACACTTAATTTGGTATAATCTCATAAACATTGTTTAGAGGGAAAGTGGGCCATAATAATAAATGTTGACAATGTACAATAAAAGTGTAATATGGCATAAGTAAATTAGTAATAATTTACAAGAAGAATTTGTCCTAAATGAGAAATATATACATTGTAGAAAATACGAATATGCCTAACCCGAGGTTAGATTGAGTTACGGTATAAGACTGCCCGGAACCGCCCGACGAATCCAGCAACCGTAACAATACCTATCTAATGTGGGTGGTTAGAGCATTAAGCCCAAAAATGACTCGAGGTTAGACTGAGTTGCGGTGTAAATCTACCCGGAAACGACCGGCACATCCAGTGACCGCAACAATATCTGTCTAATGTGAGTGGTTGGTGCTTTAAATGAATAATTTAAAGCTAAGAAACAATTAAGCTAAACAAGTGGGTGAGGTTAAGTAAAATACACTTAGCCAATTTAACATGTTTACTAGACCAGAAGGTGGAGTTAAGTAAACTTAGAACACTTAGCCATCGTGGTGTGCCGAATGAACAAGGTTAAGTTAAAATAGGGAGGGACAATACTTAACCATTAGAACATGTGAATTAAACAGATGTTAGGGTTAAGTTAACTAAGAGAACACTTAACCGCTTTAACATGTTAGCTAAACAGAAAGGGCAGGTTAAGTAAAAGGGAACACTTAGCCAATACAAGGTGAAGGGGTGGGGTTAAGTAATAAGAAATACTTAACAAATATAACTTGATTTGTGGTAGGGTTAAGTCAACATGAACTACTGATAACACTTAATCAGTTTATCATGACAAATGAACGGGTTAAGATAACTTGAATTGACTAATGACACTTAACCAATCCAACTTGACGAGAAAGAGAACTAAGTAGTAAACCTTAGTTAAATGACTAAGTTGTAAACCTTAGTAAAGAAAACGACGGTTCGGGGACTAAGTATTAAACCTTAGTTAAGGGAACTAAGTAGTAAACCTTAGTACGACACGAGAAGGAGCGAACGTCCATCTGATCTTAAAGAAGGCTCCAACAAACTGTGTTACGAAGCATGCGGCTTCAAGGGGACGTGAGGGTACTCTTGGTATCCTCTGTGAGGCTGCATATGATCCGCCTGGGTTTAAAAAGGTTAAGGTCTGCGTTAGAAGAATCAAGGGTATGCCTTTGGTTGCAATAAGGCCACCTAAAGACTAGGATGGACCAGCGTGATTCAGCGAGACCAGTAGCCCTGTGATAGCGACTCGTCGTCTATCTACCATCTTGAGTCAATCGAGATACATGAAGCGGAAAGGCGGAGAACTCCAACAGACCATATACTTGCTATCTAGTTATGGGTGCAGATGGTCATAGGTTAGTGGGGGCATAGAGGACCTGCGTATAGTTCTCATTTTTCAAGGTGTGCCTTCCATTAGTTGAGAGATGGGTCAAGTGGGACCATAGCCACTGGAAAAACAGACCTTAGCATCTGCATCGGCAGATATCTGAAAGCTCCGGACCGAGTTCCGTGTTTCTTGATTTGCCCTGCCACGGGACTCGGGTCGCACATATAAAGGACATGTGCATCTAGACAGCAATAACGATCCATGACACATACGTGGGGAAAGTCTAGGAACATATACCGCCCTAGGTATTGTGTCCTAGAGTAGGGGCGTCGTTCGATAGGTAGCATAATCCCTAGTTGGAACTAGGTCGTGTAAACCCTAAAATCCGAGAAGCATTAGATAAGTCGCGTAAATCCTAGTTAAATATAGGAAGCACTCGATAGAAAAAGCCTAGGTTAGACCTAGGTAATAAATGACAAATGTACACTTGAGACAAACAATTTTTTTGGGGAATTGGGATCACGTATCTGTTCTTGTCAGTTTATACGGATTACTAGTCAGGTGGTGCAGGGATATAAAAATCAGAATAACAAGGTAGTGGCGAAGCAGAGAATACTTTAATATCTTAAAAAATCATAACATTCCCTTTTCTTCCACCTTCTACTTCAGTGTTATAAACTAACGAACATATTTTATATTAGTTGCGTATAACCAATAAAAAAATAGATACTATCATTTAGTAACCGTTACACAAAATGTTTCAAACATAATACAAATCAATCAAGTATATTTTGAACCAAAAAAACAGTGATAGTGGAAAAAAGATTAGAATGATTATGAAAGCCACAACGACATATACATATATTGGTATATAAAACTATTTAGACCAGAACCCAAATTTTCAAATTCAAAAATTAAACTCCATTTACATTATTTTGATTCAACCAGCGCAAACGCTTCTTACCCATTATCTCCAAAAAATTAATGTATCTTTTATACAACAACAATCAATTTAATAATATTATTAGAACATATACAACTTGCATCTTACTTACATCTTTACTTTGATCAAAAACAATCGGAAAAGATCTTACTTACATCTTTACTTTCAGACTGATCACCCACTAATACTAAATGGTAAATTAAGTTAGCTAGTTTTAACGCTAAGGTGAAGTTTTGGATAATTTATGTTTTGTGTTTGGAGTTTGACATTAAATTTAAAAAATGAGAAAAGTGGAGGGACGGTGAAGATGTTATAAAGAAAACAGAAGAAAAAAAAAACGACAAAAATGTTAGTGGAATATATATGCGACGTTTCTATGTTTATATGAGTGAAAAGCTAAAACTAAAAATAATAAATCAAATGCACCCCAAAAGTTTGCTTTATACAACTGCTTAGTTCGATCATGCAGAACCGAAAAACTATTTTTCCATTTAGTTTTGCACAACCATGCTGCTATGACAAAAAAAATTCATGTCAAAAAATATACTAGGGACATGATTTTAGAAAGGACTACATATTAATTTACCATATTACCCCACTTGAATTTCTCCAATCTCAAAGATTACACTACGACGACATTTTAACAAAAAAATGTTTTTGTCATAGAAATGAAAATGATTAACCAGTCTTACTAAAGACAGCAGGTTTAAGTAAAAAAAGGTGAACCAACGAAAATGAAGAAAATGGAGCTTAATTTGCCCAAAAGGTGAAACATTTGAAATGGATGAATTAATTTTGGGATCAGATCGGTAAAGAATTAGGGTGGCCCATTGTCGTAACAGGCATAGGCGGACACCCCTCTCGCAGAAGATTTGCGAGTTGTTACCACTCATCACATCCCGTTTGCTGCCTGAAGGATCATGCCTTAAACCTTCTGCTTACTGGTTTATTTGTACTAGTGCGTCCTCCTGACAATCATAGTTTCTGCGATGTGGGACTAAATGGACGGACACCACTATTTTTCCTTTTTATTTTCCCGCACTTTTTTTAATATTATCCCCAACTCTCCAAAACCCTAATTTCTTTCGTTTTCCTTTCCGATTACGTACTTCCGATTTTGGCGAAGAAAACGATCTTGAATCACTGAACGAGGCTATCACAACATTAAAGTGTACCGGATTTGGTAAGTTGATTCCAGACCTTGCTGTGTTTTATTGTTGAAACTTTGTATGCTCTATCAACGGTGTATTTCCTTTCTTCTCATTCCAGACCTTGCTGTGTTTTTTTTTTTGGCGCACCAGTAGATGTATTCTAGTGAATTTGGATTTAAATCATGAATTGTGAATTTTAAGTATCAATATTTTATGCTTGTATATTCACATGCTAAACTTCCTGTTTATGTAGGCTTCAATGATATTTAAGTATACAAAAACATCCAGCAATTGTTTATCATATTGAATTTGATTTTGATATCCGAGCTTATGCAATTTGAACCTAAAGCGTTTTGAATCGTTTTGTTTATGCAGGTTTGGAAACTCGTTTTGAATCGTTCATCGACAAAAGGAACCAGAAAGTTAGGGAGTTGTGATTTAATGAGTTAGAACAATTCAAGTATATGAAGGGCTATTTTTGTAACTTGGCTCAAGATAGGCTTGTTGAAAGTATGTTCTGGCTCAGTTGGTAAACGGGCTAGTTGGGTAAAGCTGTGAACATGTTACGCTATAGCTAGTTCATTTTTGATGTTGAAGCTGTGAATGTATTTTTACATAGTATTTCTTGCCATGAAAATTACCTCTGCGAAGATCTATATGGATGATAGGAATGCAGTGTATTATTTTATTTCCTTTGGCGTTCCATATTTTAACCTGTCTCAAATTTGGATTAGAGGACAACATGGTGGATATATCTTTTGAAAGAAATTCTTGTTCCCATGGCAGTTCTCTTAAAGTATTTGCAGACTCTTGTACTTGGATTTGGTCCCTTTATGGTAACCCAACAAGGACAAATATTATTTCTATTTTCTTGTTTCTTGCATGAATTTCTGCTTCCTTTTATTTTGTCACAATCTTTATCCAGTTCAGCAATTTCTGCTTCCTTTTAATTTCTGGTTCCTTCTCTTAAATCATGTTATGAGGCGAGGAGGTGGTGATTGAGCAGTGATGACAGTGTGGTTAATTAGGTTCAATATTGCGAGGAGGTGGTGGTTGAGCAGCGTGCGGTGGTGGTATAGCAATCTGAGGTGTAGTCGGCACCAAGTTATGAGGCGAGGGTGAAGTGTGTGTACGAGGTGGTGGCAAAACACGTCTAGGCTTTGGTTGTTTGTGTGGTGAGGATGGAGGGAATGTATGAGATGGAGGTGGAACACGTGTAGGCTTTGGCGGGGTCTTTTCTTTATGTGGTAGTGAGAACTGTTAGACCCAAATGTGGTTCTAACACCCAAATTGATTAGAAACAAGATAAAGTAAAGCAGAAATAAAAAAGAACACACAAGATTTATAGTGGTTCGGCGAAGAAATGCCTACGTCCACTTAGTTTTCACTATATTCAGTAATTCAGTTACAAATGCAATGTAAGATTCGCTCACAACTCACTTTTGTTCACTCAAATGATTAAAACAAGAAATGAAAGATGGTTTGGATTTTCCGGGAGCAAAGGAATTCGGATGATGGAGGTACTTGGATTCTCAAAAGTGCTGAAAAAAGATCCTTCTCTTTGTCTCTAGATGGGGTATTTATAGGTGTGAATTTGCCTGAGATTCAATCCGGGTCGGAACACGTGTCATCCATCGCACTCTCTTCGGGTTCGGATGGGCTATCAGGCGGACAACGCATCCATGAGATGGACGTTAGGGGTAGGAATTAGTCATATCCGGTCCGGTTCTCCAGGCGACTTTATAGGAGATTTTCCTGGATCAAGGGTGCGGGTCGGAGACGTGCAGGTTGGGGGCTCGGATCGGAATACCCGATCCGAACTGGAGTAGCTTGGACGTCTCTTCTTCTCTAATCATACTCCGCTCCGCTCCGAAGTCGTGGCAAGCAGACGGCTTTCCGATCCACCTGAGATTCATTGGCCTTCCGATCCGATCAGGTATGCTTTGCCAATTTATCCGGTAAGAGATATCCGATCCGAACAGAGAATTTTACCCGATCCGAACCGATACGCTGCTATCAATCTGAATTGTGGTGTTTCCTTCCGATCCGAACCGGAGTCGCATAACTTGAAATACTCTTCAACGGTTGGTTTCTTGACTTTGTGTTGCCTAGTTCACAAAGTAGGCTAACATTTTGCCCCCTCAAAGGATGCTTTCGTTGTACAAAGCGTGCTTTGATGTCGTCTAACCAGAATTGTCAAGAGTAATGCATCGATTTCTATTCGGTTCGGCGTCCGATCCGAGTGCCTTTTCTTCATTTCTGAGCAAACTTGGGAACTCTTCTCGCCGTGTAATGCTTCTTGCAGGTATGCTCCTCCTTTACTTCCCTTCTCTTCAATTCGAGTCGGACGTTAAATCAATCGCGTGAGATTTCTATTCGGTTCGGATTCCAATCCGAAGCGTTTTCGTGAGTTAGGCTCTTGGACGTTGGGCCTTCAGAGGGAGTTGTGCTTCTGGGCCTCCATTCCGGTCCGAGCGGGTGAGACAAAATAGGAAGACGAGGAGTCAACAACATTCCCTTTATAAACTCGTTACTGCCTTCATTCCTTCCTTCTTCTTTTTTGCTGCCGCTTCCGACCTTAATATTGAAAACGTCAGAAACTCGAAAATTCTCAAACTATTTCCTGTAGATTTCCCGAATCA
The DNA here is from genome assembly GCA_030737875.1 of Allium sativum. Classification (NCBI taxonomy): domain Eukaryota; kingdom Viridiplantae; phylum Streptophyta; class Magnoliopsida; order Asparagales; family Amaryllidaceae; genus Allium; species Allium sativum. Next base: position 284,227,777 of record CM060915.1, read on the forward strand.
AACATATAGGTAGCTTTTCTAATCTCAAATAATTTTGTTGTAACCGTTCTCGATTTCAATTAGCGTTGGGTTAGGATGGTTTGGCCATAAGCATCACTCGAACCCTCCGCCGCGGCTGGTGGATGCGCCATTGCTTCGAGGCGTTGCGAGGCTGAAGAGGGCGAATATTTGTTCTTAACGGTGGCTTTGGTGATAAAGTGGACTCGTCTGTGAATAGATGGGAAAAGAGGAAAGAGATGAAGAGTGGGATGACAAGCTGGAGTCGGTTCGGGTGGAAGACGAAGGAGCAAAAAGGAAAAGGAGGGAAAGGGGATCGGCTCGGGTTTCGTTCTTTGGAAAGATGAAAAGGAAAGAAAAAGTCGGTTCGGGTCGGAAAAGTAAATGGGATAAGAGGTTGAAGTAAACGGACCGGTTAGGTGGTGCTGGTTCGGTTCGGATCGGGCTACCCGATCCGAACAGATCAGTCCTGCTTCCGAACCCGTTGCTTCCCTTGTCTTGAACTGACCATGCTTTAGTGAGGCACCCGAACCGACTGTTATCTGTGCTTGTGTCGAGCTAGTCATCATATGCATATCCGAACCGACCCGAACATATTGAACTTGACACATAAAGACCACCCAACTAACTCAACTAACACTTATTCTAGACGAATATGCCTCGCGGACAGTTAGGATAGTGCCTTGTGAACATAAATGAGAATCAAGGACAACTCGGACTATTACTTTCTCTTTAAAGCTTCGTCTTACATTGCTGTACTCTTATTTTGCACTTCCCGCATTTGTTGCACACACTTTAGTTCACACACATACACAAAAAAGGGGACACGGGATAATTCACTCTAATCCGTGCTATTGCTTCTTCAATAGTTTCACGACAATGAGGCCCAGACGCTCTTCTCGTTTAGCTGAGAGGAAAGAAGCTCCAGAAACTTCCAACAAAACCACTCTCGAGGATATATCTTCTTCATCTGACCCAGAATGGGATAGCGAGGGTCCGGATTACGGAGTTGGTCATCGGGAAAACGATGAAATGTCTTCGGAAAATGAAGTTTCCCTAGGCTTTGAGGAGGAAGGAGGGATTGGTGACAACCGAGCACCCGATGAATTTGACTCAGCCATTATATTGGAATCACCTCCAGATTCCGTAGAATCAACAATTGACAATGACCGACTCGTGAGAATTTGCTTGAAGTATGGAATAATGAAGAGAGACACTCTAGTGCCCTCACGTTCTGATCGTCCACATAACCCTCCAGAAGGATATATGACGGTCACTCGTCTGATGTGCATGGTTGGCGCTATTCCTCCTTTCTCGCCTTTCATCGTCGACTTCTTAAGACAAATGCGGATCGCCCCCATGCAGCTGCATCCCAATTCATATGCCTATCTGCATACCTTATTCATAGCATATCGTGAAATTCTAGGCGTGGAGCTTACGTTTGACGACGTTCATTTCTTCTATAATTTCAAACATCGGACTAGAGAAACCCCTTCTTTCTGTTACTTTGAGTCGGTCCCAAAGAGGAAGATAATCTCTACGCCGTTTAGCAGCAAGGCTGGAGATTCCAGACTGGAGTGGTTCTATATAAGGCAACAGTCTGGATGCGCCAGAAGATGGACAAAATCAAGTAAAGCACTGATTTTCTGACCCTGGACTCTATACACTTGAATCATCACCCTGACCTGTTTTCCTTTTTATTTGCAGTCGATAATCCCAAACAGGTATCAGACCAAGCGTTCTTTGATCGAATGCACCGTCTCCTCAATGGCGACCAAAAATTCTTGACAATCGACGAGGTCCTTAAAGATGAATACCTTCACTTTCATGGGCTGCTATCTGTTTTTCGCAGCATTGGACATGGGACGGTTCCATACGCGTACATTCCTCCAGTGGAGGTGGTCCCAAAGATAGGAGAGGGCTCAGGAATTCCTACCGCTTCTCTTCACACTTCACCTTCTCCATCTTCTACGCAAGATGATGAATTGGCTAATCTGTCCAAAGAACATCGTGAAGGGTATAATGCCCCCGAGGGAACTACTTCTCTAGATAAGTCAAAATCTTCCCAAGAGTCGCCACTTCACGCTTCCGAAGGGGATGTTCCTAGCGCCGACGAGCACATATTTCAGGGTTTGGGGGATCTCCCCTTACCTGAGACGATCTATACTTCAGAGGATTTCAGGAAGGATCCTTTAGTCTTCACTTCTTCCGAAGAAACTACTCCTGCTAAGGCCAAAGAGCCTGCCCGCACTAGTCTAGCTTCAGACTCGGGTTGGTTGGGGGGGTACACACACCACATAGGATGCACTTTACACCGTAGCACTAGCATTCATCGCACTTCTTTCTCCATGGATCCGTTGGTTCTGAACTTCGTTTATTTATCGTGCAGGTACAATGTCTCGATCCTCTTATGACATAAGAAAGCTTCGCCGCAGCATGTCTAATCCTCCCCAGGATGCCGAATATGACCGCCGGGATGACCGCGGCAGGGAGGAAAGGAGACCCTATGATCCTTATCGATCTCGATCCTCACGCTCCCGCTCACCAGTTCGACCGGAACAGGAAAAATACAAAAGCTATCAAGGTCGTAGAGAGGAGGATAGACCACAATCTAGGGATTCCACTTCCTCCTATGAAAAGCGGGGTAGAGAGAAGACACCTCCAAAGGAAACTGGGTCTAGAAGTAAGCAAAAAGTCCCTGCTACTAAGCGACCTCGGACAGACAAGGGTTCTACAGAATCTTCTTCAGGAAGGGACACTGAACTAACAATCCTCGCCCCTCCTCCACCAGATGCGGGAACCGCAGTAAGGCTGGCATATTTAAAGGAGCAATTTCCCGAGCACTACTTCGAGACTCTGACCTTTCTACCTTCCCTTGAACCTATTTCTTCTAATTGGGCAGAGGAGGCCAGAGCAAAGATTGATTTGGTGGAAAAACAATATACCGAAATGTTCAAGTATTCCCGCACTCTCTCTAGAATCATTCGCACGCTAAAGACAAATGCTGACTCAATGCACAAAACTGCAGAGGAAGATGCTAAGGCCCTAAAAACCTTAGGAAAAAATTTAGAAGATACTCAAGCTCAATTAGCTATTGCTCAGAAGAACGCTTCTAACTTCAAACAACAGTTTGAGGACATGCAAAAGCGCTATCATGATTTGCTAGAATCCCACACTCGGGAACGCTCCGAGTTGAAGAAGCAAGCTGACGAAGCCAAATCAGAGGCTGCTAAGACACGTCTCGCTTACGCTGAGCTTGAGCAGAAGAACGCCGAGTTAGCGAAAAGGAGTGCTGAGTTAGAAAAGAAAAACACCGACTTGGCTTCAAAATTGTTAGAGGCGGAAAACAGAGCTGCTCTGGCTGAAGGCAATGTGGAGTGCGCTATTAAATCTGCGGAGGAAACCCGCAAGCAATTGTATGATGCGGAGGCTGAAATTCAAGGTTTCGGCGAGCTAATGATTGAATTCTTCGCGCACATTATTCGTCGTCGAAACATTTCCTGGATCGAGGATTATCCATCCACTTTGGTTCATGTGTGGAATCAAATCGTCGAGTGGGAAAAAGAAGAGCTTAAGGTCGACTCCCTCGATGAAGATAAGCTGATGGAGAAATATTTGAGAGACGACGAATCGGAGCGCCTAGCTGAAGGGCGCCGTTTAATTGCTGAAGCCATGGAAGAAGAGAGGCGGAAGTCTAAACAGAAAACCATTCCTGAAGCTGGTTCCTCTTCTTCTGCTCCTGTAACTCCTGAAGTGGAAGGGTATGATCCCGAAAACCCGGGAATTCCCCGATCAACTTTACTATCTCCCATTCCTGAAATAACTCCAGAGGTAGTAGTCACCCCCGCTGAGAAGTCTTCAGAAGGTATCCCTGTCTTTTCTCCTCAACTTGTCAAGGCTACTACTACCTTTGGCTACATGATTGAACGTTCAATGAGAAATCCTTTGCTCTCGCCTGAGTTGATAACCGATGTTTCTCATTTTGTAGGCGTTGAATCATCCACGAAGACAGATGTAGCTCAAGGAGCTACCGCTAGGACACAACCCGCTGATAGGGTCAAAGAAGGAGAAGACAAGGCTGCTTCCACAGACTTGGGGGAAAGAAGTGAATCAACTAAGGTGACTACTCCCCATGACGAAGAAATGATTGCAGCTTTAAAAGACGACGGAGGAGACGAGGGGCATGATGAGGAACCAGAAGTTACAATAACCGGGGAGTCGAAAAGCGCTGAGGACATTACCTTGGCTGCCATGAAGGCTGATCAAGACAAGCGCTTGCAATTAAAGGCTGAAGAATTAGACCCTGAGGTCCTCAAGCCCCTTGCAGTTGTGGATGCAGGTTCAAGGTTAGTGGTTAAGCTCTCAACTAGATCTATCACCGAAGAACTTGCTAAAAAATCTTCTTTTGATTCCAGTGCCCAGCCCTCCGGGAAGAAGTCTGCCGGCTCCAGTGCTACACCTTCAGGGAAAAAGAAATCAAAGCGAATTTTGACTGAAGCAGAGAGGGAAGCAAAGGATGCGGAAAAAGCTGCCAAGAAATCGAAGGCTCATCCCAAACCCAAATAGTGGGTTCTCCTGTGTCCTTTTAGCATCTTTGTAAATCAATAAGTGCTGCCACAACAGCAGCTCCTGCACTTTCTTTTTTAGTCATTTCCCTGTACAAATTTATTCATTTGTAAATAAAAATGATTCACTTTTTGCAATGTTTATCTGTTAGCAGCTCTGCACTTATGTAAAAATGCATATCTATAGTTATGAAACAAAGTTGTGAAGAGGGGAGATATGTGCATGGGTATGTGTCCCCAGTCAATCTCCGTAAGTTATTCAGTGCCTAACTATGCAATCTGGATGCTCCCGATTCTCTAACGGGATAGCATTTCCTGTATCATCAATATCTGTTGTTTTTCCTGGCATTTCTTTTATACTCTTTCTCACTCTCTTGAGAGTTAGAGTTCGAGTTCAGTTATTTGTTTATCCCCCGGTCGTTCAACGGGAAAAGATTTCTTTCTCGGCGCTCGGTCGGAGACGCCTTTATACTCTCTTTCTCTCTGGAAAGTTAGAGTTCGGAGTTGAACCTCTTTCTCAGCGCTCAGTCGGAGACGCTTTTATACTCTCTCTCTTTCTCTGGAGAGTTAGAGTTCAGAATAGAATTTCTTTTTCAGCGCTCAGTCTGAGACGCTTTTATACTCTCTCTCTTTCTCTGGAGAGTTAGAGTTAAGAATGTCGTTTTCTCATTCTTTTATGTCTTATTGCACAAATAATCATTGTGCTTCTTTTTATGCCCAAACTGTTTCAACCTTTTTAGGCTCTAAGTTGTCCTGTATTTTATAATCACAACAGAATAACTAACGAATGTAAATGCATAAAAGTAAATAACACACAATATTTTATAGTGGTTCAGCTAAGTCATAGCCTACGTCCACTTTATAGTCCTTTATTCATATCGTCATATTTTCCAAAGGCAAGTCGTGCCTTATTACAGAGTTTACAGGAAGAACAGCAAAAAGTATAGCATTTCTAATCCAAATATCGCATTAAGTGTTGGGCATTCCATGCTCGAGGGACTTCTTCACCATCTACGGTCGTTAACTTGAATGTTCCTTTATCAAGTTTCCGTTGGACGACAAAGGGTCCCTCCCATTTTGGGCCGAGGTGAGGAAGGGATGGAAAAACTCTCTTGAGCACCAAATCTCCGGGTTCAAAAGTTCTGAGGCGAACTTTTTTGTCATAATAGCGCGCCATCTGACGCCGATGTCTTGCTGCACGCAAGTCTGCTTCGTCTCTTTTCTCTTCGACTTCATCAAGAGACTCAAGTAAAAGTGCCCGATTCGTCATCGGGTCATAATATGTCACCCTGTGGGAAGGAACTTCCAGTTCAACTGGAATTACTGCTTCTGAACCAAAGGAGAGGGAGAAAGGGGTATGACCAGTAGCCGTTTTAAACGTTGTTCGATATGCCCACAAAGCTAGGGGCAATTCATCAACCCATTTTGCCTTTGCACGCTCTAATCGCTTTTTGAGGATGGATTTTATTACCTTGTTTATTGCCTCTACTTGCCCATTAGATTGTGGATAGGCAACTGCAGTATATCGTTTGTCGATCTTATATTTCTGGCAAAAGTTTCTGAATTCAGTGCTATCAAATTGGGTCCCGTTGTCGGTAATAATTGTCCTTGGGATTCCGAATCGGCATATAATATTTCGGACCACAAAACTTATCACCTTTCTTGTGGTGATCTTAGTCAAGGGTTCAGCTTCCACCCACTTCGTGAAATAATCCACGGCTACTATGGCATACTTAGCTCCCCCTTTAGCAATCGGTAAAACTCCAATGATATCGATTCCCCATGTGGCAAATGGCCAAGGACTCACCATCGATTTAAGCTGGGTTGATGGTGCCCTGGGGATTTTGGCGAATCTCTGGCACTTATCGCAGCGTCGTGAATAATCAGCTGCATCCTTGTTGATCGTAGGCCAGAAGTATCCGTACCGCAATATTTTCTTTGCTAAAGTTTGACCTCCTGTATGATCTCCACACTCACCTTCGTGTACTTCTCTCAGTACACGCTTGATGTCGTCGTGTGCGATACATCGTAACAGGGGCATAGAAAATCCTTGCCTATAGAGGGTATCGTCTTGCATAACATATCTGGCAGCTTTGCGAACTACAGCTCTTTTCTCACTTTTCTTCGATGGGAGAGTCCCATTCTTAAGAAAACTCTTGATTGGAGTCATCCATGACTCCTTCTCTGGTTCCGCTTCAAGAACGAATTCAATTTCCATTGATTCGAAGCTTGGCGATTCCAACGTTTCAATTGGAATTACCTCAGTCTCTTCTGGATTGTCGGAACTAGCCAACTTTGCTAATCTATCCGCTTTCTGGTTTTCTACTCTGGGAATATGTGTTATGTTGTACCGTTCTAAGCTACTTAATAGCTCTTTCACTTTTTTGAGGTAAGCGACAAGTCGAGGTCCTCGAGCCGCGAACTCCTCTCGCACTTGACAAACAACAATCTTAGAGTCACAAAATATGTCCATCACTTTTACTCCGAGGTCTTTAGCGAGTTTCAGCCCGGCAATCAGGGCTTCATACTCAGAGTCATTGTTTGTTGCCGAAAATTCTAATCGCAGGGCGTAGTATAACGACCGTCCCTCCGGAGTGACTAAGACAATTCCGGCTCCGGATCTTCGGTCATTTTTAGCTCCATCTGTATATAGTTTCCACGGATTCATCTCTAGCTTATCCTCGGATTTAACCACTCGATCATTGATTATTTCTTCCTCTGGAATGGTGAACTCCGCAATAAAGTCTGCTAGAGCTTGCCCCCTGATTGACTTTCGTGGTTGAAAATTCAAATCAAACTGGCTCAGTTCTATGTTCCATTTAATCAACCTTCCCGACGCTTCGGGTCTCTGCAACACCTGTCTTAACGGCTGATCGGTGTATATGGTTATTGGATGGGCTTGGAAGTAGTGACGAAGTTTTCGGGATGCAATCAGGAGGCTGTAAGCAAGCTTCTCGATCTTAGGGTAGTTGCGCTCTGCCGCTGCCAATTTCTTACTCACATAGTATACTGGCCTTTGTACTTTGTCTTCTTCTCGAACCAGAGCTGTGCTGACAGCGTGGGCCGAGACTGCTAGATAAACAAATAGTTCTTCGTGATCTACGGGCTTTGACAAGATTGGCGGTTTCTCTAACAGCTCCAACAGATTTTGGAAGGCCTCGACACAATCGGGAGTCCACTGGAAGTTCTTCTTTCCCCTTTTTATCAAATCAAAAAAGGGAACACATTTATCGGTGGCTTTAGAGATGAACCTACTCAACGCCGCTACCTTTCCTGCCAGACTTTGGACGTCTTTAATTCTTCTTGGTTCCTCGATATTCCTAATCGCCGCTATCTGGCTAGGGTTGATCTCAATTCCTCGGGAACTCACAATGAAGCCAAGGAACTTTCCCGACGCCACTCCAAATGAACATTTTAAAGGATTCAATTTCATACGGTATTTTCGCAAGATACCAAACATTTCCGCTAAGTCTTGCGTATGATTGGAAGACTGCTTTGATTTAACAAGCATATCGTCCACATAAACTTCCATAGTTTTTCCTATTTGATCATAAAACATTCTATTTACCAACCGCTGATAAGTAGCTCCAGCGTTTTTTAATCCGAATGGCATTACAACATAACAATATAACCCCAAATTCGTGATGAAACTTGTATGCTCTTGATCTGGTACATGCATAGGAATTTGATTGTATCCAGAATATGCATCCATGAAAGAGAGAAGTTCATGACCTGCTGTCGAGTCTACAAGCTGGTCAATCCTGGGAAGTGGGAAACTATCTTTTGGGCAAGCCTTATTTAAATCTGAAAAGTCAATACAAGTTCGCCACTTTCCGTTTGGCTTCTTTACCAGGACGGGATTCGATATCCAGTCGGGATAGGTCGAATCTCGAATAAATCCATTTTGCTTCAATTTCTCTACTTCCTCTTTGAGGGCAGCCGACCTCTCTGGGCCCAGCGTGCGTCTCTTTTGCTTCACAGACGGATGCTTCGGATTTACATTCAATTTGTGACTGATAATGGAAGGTGATATCCCACACATGTCAGCATGGGTCCAGGCGAACACATCTAAGTTTGCCTTCAAGAAGTCCGTCAGTTCTTCAGCACGGCGTGGATCCAATTGGGAACCGATCTTCAAAACTTTCGTCGGATCAGCTTTATCAACAGGAATTTCCACTGTCGTTTCATTAGGAGTTGCATTCCTAGTCTCTGGTTCCTCGTCTTTTCTAGGATCCAGGTCTTCAGGTGTTCCTTTGGGCAACTCCTTTGGGGTCAATTTCTCTAATTGCTATGCCGAGTCCCCCTTTGAGGGAGACGAGGCATCCTTACTCTCAGCATTAACTCCTTTCATCAACATTTTTAGTTCGGCCACGTAGCAGGCCCGTCCAGAGACCTGATCCCCTCTTATTACTCCAGTTCCAGCTTCAGTTGGGAACTTCAGTAACAAGCACCAAGGGGCGATACAAACTCTGAATTCAGCGAGGGCAGGTCTCCCTAAAAATGCGTTATATGGCGAATCTATGTCCAATACTACGAACTGAAGCATTCGCACTCTTCTACGTTCTCCTTGCCCTAGGGTTACAGGCAACTCTATATATCCCATGGGAGACGTCGTCGCTCCGTTGAAGCCTCTAATCCATCCTTCACAAGGTTTCAGATCTTCGGGCTCAAGCTTCATCTGATCAAATGACTTCTTGAACAAAATATTAACGGAACTTCCGTTGTCTACTAATACCTTATGGACCAAGGCCGGCCCAATGGTGGTAGTAATAACCAACGGATCATTGGTGGGAGATTGTATCCCCGTGTTGTCTCGGCTGCGAAATACCACGTCATCGAACATGGTTTTTTGTTGTTTTATAGGGGCGACATCTTCCAAATCGTCACCTTCATTCACATCCAGATGCTTGGCAGCATTCACATACTGGTCCATTGACCTAAAACTTCGGATTGCCGGGTGAGGTCCGCCTACTATAGAGTTGATGACAATCCCTTTACCTTTCTGCTGCGCGGTAGGCTTAGGAGCAGGTAGGATCTGTTTTGGAGCCTGCTCTCCTTGCCCCCTGTCCCTCGGGGCAACCTTGTACTCATCCAACTTTCCTTCACGCAGCAACTTTTCAATTACATCCCTCAAATGCCGACACTCATTGGTCGAGTGTCCATGTGTTCCGTGAAACAAGCAAAATTTCCCTGTCGCCATTTCTTTCTCGGTCGAATCACGAGGTGGCGGTCTTTTGTACTGCAACACATTGTACGTATCCAGGTAAATATTTTCTAGGGTGTCATTCAATGGTGTATAGTCCTCGTAATTCTGGAATCGGGGCCTTTTGTTAGGGTCGCTTCCCCTATTCCTGTTTCTCCTGTTACCGTTCGAATTACGGTTATTGTTGTTTCCCCCATTTCCAGTATTGCTGTTTCCACCCTTATTTCCTACATTTACTTCAACCTTGCCAGAACTTTCCCCAGACTGCTTCACGGCAATATTACTCTGCACATTCTCCTTTGAAGCTGTCTCAGACTTTCTTTTCCGGTTTGCCCGGGCCTCCTCTCGTCTTAGATAAATATCGGCTTTTTCGTAGAATATCGCCCTTGTGGGGGGTGTCTTCCCAGAAAGGTAGTCTCCAAACTCAGATTCAGGATCGACTCCTTCCTTCAATGCCATCAGAATAGTGGGCTCATGCGGGTCACTGACCTCAGTTACAGCTTGGTTAAAACGATCTAAATATGCCCTTAAAGACTCTCCTGGTGCCTGTTTAATCCTCGACAATTCAATAACACTCTTGGACTTGCGGGCATGTAGTCGAAACTGGTTCATGAAACGCTCACTTAGTTCTTTGTAATTAGAAATTGAACGAGGAGGAAGCCGGGTAAACCAGAACAATGCCACATCTTCCAGGTAGATTGGGAATGCTTTGCACTTTACTTCATCAGGGGCAGCAGCGGCGTTCATAAGCCACGAATACCGCATCAAATGCTGTCCCGGATCAGTCCTTCCGTTATACTTGTCCATCTGTGGCAAGTTAAAGCGTCGGGGAAACTGGAAGTCTAAGATATCGTCAGTGAACGGAGTATGGCTTCGCTCGATGCCATAGTCTTCATTTGTATAATTCCGGCTCTCGGACATAATTCGGCGAACCATTGCCTGTACATCGGCACTAGTTAGGGGCTGCTCAGGTTCCCTGGCCCTAGTGTCCGAGTTCCTTCGGGGCTCTTGCTCTGGAGATGCCCTTCTTCTTCGAGCTGCCTCTACTCGATTCCTTTCCCTGTGTTCCCGGTCGATCTCGGGAAGAGGGGATTGGAGTCTTTGCCCCCGAGTAGGGCTATCGTTTCCTAATGCTCGTGCGATATCCTCACGAGATCCCAAAGATCCAAACGTTAGCTGCTCCACGTTCTGAGGTCGTTCGAGTGGCCTTCGCTCACGGGGCCTCTCTTCCTCGGAAGATGAAGATTGATCTACGGGTGTGTGACGAACCGGTGACGGAGTTCTCTGCCGGCGGAGCTCATTGATCTCCCGACTCATGAGCCTCATATTTTCCTGCATCATGAGATTAGTGCGCTCATGAACTCTCATAGCTTCCCTCGTGCTCTCAAGCATATCAAGCAAGCGCGAGAAATCTCCTTGAGTGATGGGAGCAGATGGATTGACCTGGTCTCCAACCCTGGCAGCTGGAATTGGAGCATTCGCGGGGACTCGAGTAGATGTTCCAGCTTCACCAAGCATCGGGTCGGATCGGAGGTAGGAAGTTGGGTCGGATCGGAGCTGGGGTGCCTGGTCGGATCGGTGTGCAGCGAGCAACTCGGGTCGGTTCAGACTGGGGGAGTGCACGGCTTCGGAGTCTCCTACCCGGATCGGATCGGAGCTCTCTCCTTGCTGTCGGTTCGGATTTCCTGCATTGATTCTCCCTGCTGCTGAACTCTGCCCCCGAGACCTTGTTACAACAGCATGTTGCTGATCTTCGCCAGCTCCATTTCCTTGAACAGACTGAACTTCTTTGCCTTTTCCTTTGGCCATGAGTCTTCAACAATTAATTCAACGAATGTAAGAAAAACGGAGAAACTTAAGGATTCACTTCTTTGAACTCAACGGTCCAAAAAGTAGAAAGAGATCCCGGAAAATAAAGAATTTAGATGAGGATTCTCAGTGAAAGCACCAAAATGTTAGACCCAAATGTGGTTCTAACACCCAAATTGATTAGAAACAAGATAAAGTAAAGCAGAAATAAAAAAGAACACACAAGATTTATAGTGGTTCGGCGAAGAAATGCCTACGTCCACTTAGTTTTCACTATATTCAGTAATTCAGTTACAAATGCAATGTAAGATTCGCTCACAACTCACTTTTGTTCACTCAAATGATTAAAACAAGAAATGAAAGATGGTTTGGATTTTCCGGGAGCAAAGGAATTCGGATGATGGAGGTACTTGGATTCTCAAAAGTGCTGAAAAAAGATCCTTCTCTTTGTCTCTAGATGGGGTATTTATAGGTGTGAATTTGCCTGAGATTCAATCCGGGTCGGAACACGTGTCATCCATCGCACTCTCTTCGGGTTCGGATGGGCTATCAGGCGGACAACGCATCCATGAGATGGACGTTAGGGGTAGGAATTAGTCATATCCGGTCCGGTTCTCCAGGCGACTTTATAGGAGATTTTCCTGGATCAAGGGTGCGGGTCGGAGACGTGCAGGTTGGGGGCTCGGATCGGAATACCCGATCCGAACTGGAGTAGCTTGGACGTCTCTTCTTCTCTAATCATACTCCGCTCCGCTCCGAAGTCGTGGCAAGCAGACGGCTTTCCGATCCACCTGAGATTCATTGGCCTTCCGATCCGATCAGGTATGCTTTGCCAATTTATCCGGTAAGAGATATCCGATCCGAACAGAGAATTTTACCCGATCCGAACCGATACGCTGCTATCAATCTGAATTGTGGTGTTTCCTTCCGATCCGAACCGGAGTCGCATAACTTGAAATACTCTTCAACGGTTGGTTTCTTGACTTTGTGTTGCCTAGTTCACAAAGTAGGCTAACAAGAACCATGCAGTTGGTGGTGGGGTGTAGTAAGGTGGAGGAGTTATGAGGGTTTGCTGTGGTGGTGCATAGCAATAAGGATAGGCGTATTTAGGCATTTTTATGAAATATTGTTCGTATGCAAGAATGGACAGTGAAGGATAGGGTGATGACTGTGGATGTTGTGAGAGATGGGTTGGTTTTTACAGAGAAGAGTAGGTATTGTAACATATTGTTACGAATAGATTGGCTCTTGTGTCTATATTGTACAGAGTTGCTTATACTAATTATGGGTAACATGGGCTCAAGGGTTCTTACTTTTTGTGTCAGTCTGACCTTCAAACATGCTTTTAGTCTTTATGCTGCTCTCTATCATGATGTCTATCAGTTTAGATCATCTGTGTAAATCCAGAAGAGGCATCTTATGCAATTAATTCACAGAGAAGCCTTGATGAGGTCAGAGAGCGTGAGCATTCCTGTTCATTCTTATTATTTATGACGTTCAACTCTTATGTGCTAATTTGCTATTAGCTGATATATATGACTATAATACATGAAGTGTGTTACTTCTCCTTAGACCCTAAAACGTTCAAGATATTGGATGTCATTGTTAAGCCAATGTATGTAAATTAATTTGTCTTTCCGCTGAGCCATACATACTTAAACCCAAGTTACTCCTTGTGCTGTAAATCAGCTCTCATTTTGAATGCAGAAACAAAATAAAATTTTCAAATGTAGAAAATAAAACAAAAACTACTTCATATGTTGAACATTAAACACAAATTATTGGTTGTACATATTGAAAACAAAAACGTCAGCATAATAGCATAATCTTTGCGTTGTTTTCTCTTCTTATCTTCGAAGCTTGAAGTTTTATTTTTAAATCCTGTCTCAAATTGAAACAGAGAACAATTATTATTTACTAAAAAATATTAGCGTTTCATCCATATTAATTCTTCCAAACTTAATCACAGCAACCAAACATGATTAAGTTCGTTCAAACAAACAAACAATCTAATCAATGTAATTCATTGACAAAAAGAATGAAAATGGTGTTGTTCATTTTCAGCAAAATTATTCATTTAGAAAAAGGAACGAATCAACTCAATTTATAAAAGTATTACAACGATTATATTTAGATCTATAACACTGTAACAGCAAGCAACTATAATGGATGAAACCAGCCCGAATTATATCAACAAGGCACCTATTTTCATGACTGTAGCAAACGTATTATTGAATTATAACAGTAAGCATAAAATTAATGACAACAACCATACTTAAATTAAATATTAAAAAAAAAAACCTACTTTTAAAGTCAGCGAAAGCAATTGGGGAAATGCTGCAACAAAGATCAACACCATCAACCCAAAGAAAGCAGTCGCTGTAAAGTAAAAATTAAGGCAGAATTGAGGCTGCAATTTGTTTGAGCGTGAGATCCAAAAGGAGTCGTGGCTTTCATTCCACGTGGCACGCTGGAGTTTCTGGTGGCAAGCAAGAGCTTCTGGTGGTTGCTCACGAGGTTTCCGTTTCCGCTATTTGTAAATAGTGCAGGAATTTTTTTTTATGTTGCCCCTCGCGTCCGTGATGCCCTAGACATTAGTCTTGCTTGCCTTTGTCTTGGGTCGGGTCTGATTAGAGGTACCTACACATTGGAACTGAACAAAAGAATTTTTCATTATCATAATAATAACTTTTACATCAGAGTACAACATATATCAGAATACAACGGAAAATAGACATACACAGCGGAAAATAATTAAGCTCGGCAGAAGAAAATAAAATGATCTGGACATAGCTCCAGCTTTAATCCAAAACCTGCTCCAAAATGACTCCAAGACTAAATCTGTAAAACCTAAACTAGCTGGTTTCCTATGTGGAAAACATCAACACCCAGAGTTTAGGTGGAAGACAATAATTTTCAGGTCAGCCATGGGACTGACATGAGAAACTAAAACAGTTATATCTTTAAAAAGTAGAGTAATTCATAAGACTACACCGTATGATATGGAACGAGTTTTTCTTTTATGAATACTAGTGCAAAAAATCGCAATGTTTTTTAAAAATGAAGCTACCATATGACACACACACACCATGAAAACGCAGACTTGAGAGATATTTTTCCTTATGGTAGTCAAACATGCTTAATATGCGAAAATCATTTGATATTATCATTAGTGTCTAAATGTGGAAATCACTTTCGCAAATACATGTATCAATCCTAATTGGCATAGATACTATATATTATGTCGACATATAGGTTTACAACTAAAACCGTTCAAACTCATAGTGGAGAATGAATTTCCTACAAACGACCAGGCTAAGGAACGTCCTAACCGATGGGTATATCTCAAGAGGAATGTCCCAAGAATAACCTACAAGTTCTCTACCAAAACAAGGCCGGGATCTCCCTACCTGGATCACACCTGGATATATCACTCTCGGTCATTACCAACCTTAAATCGAGTGCCTACAACATCAACAACCATAAAAAGTAGAAGTCATCACATAAATAATACCTAAGCTCCATCCCTTGGTACACTTTTTTTATCTAAATAGGAGATGATAAACCATAACCTAGCTACATCCTTCCTGTTTTGGCCATTTCCGCGGTGTGAGGCTTGTCGAAGTCTGCCCAATGCTGCCATCTTTCCATCCAGATTCTGAACATCTTTGATCCTTAGAGGTTCTTGGATGCCTCTAATAGACGCTATTTATTTAGGGTTAATTTCGATTCCTCGAGAGTTAACGATAAAACCTAAGAATTTCTCTGATGCGATGCCACAAGAGCATTTTAGAGGGCTGAGCTTCATCCCATATCGTCAACGAACACTAAATATCTTTGCCAAGTCCCAGGCATGATCGTTTGATTGCTCCAATTTCATTAACATGTCATCTACATACACTTCCAACGTTTTTTCGATCTGATCATGGAACATGCGATTGACCAATCGTTGATGTGTTGCTCCCGCGTTCTTTAATCCAAATGGCATAACCACATAGCATTATAACACGAGATCCATTGTGAACTGGTATGCTCCTGGTTCGGAACATGCATCGCGATCTGGTTATATCCCGAATAAGCATCTATGAAAGAGAGAAGTTCATGTCCAGCTGTAGAGTCGACAAGCTGATCGATCCTTGGAAATGGAAAGCCGTCTTTGGGCATGCTTTATTTAGGTACGCAAAGTCAATGCATGTTCGCCATTTCCCATTAGATTTCTTTACAAGAACTGGGTTGGGTATCCACTCTCGATAGGTCGCATCTCGAATGAACACACTATTCTTTAGTCTTTCAACTTTTACTTTCAAAGCCGTTGATCTCTCCGGGCCGAGCATACGTCTTTTCTGTATTATTGGGACATACTTCGGGTTAATATTAAGCGAGTGGTTCATGTTGGACGGAGATATCTCACACATGTCAGCATGGGTCCACACGAACATGTCAAGGTTTGCGTGGAGAAATTCAGTCAACTCTCTCGTCCAGAGAGGGTTTAGATGAGATCCGATCTTCAAGACCCCGATCGAGTCATCGTTATAGATTGGAATCTCCACTGTTGTTTCATTAGGATTCGCCCTTCTACATCCCGACTCTTCGTCCTCCCTTGGATCAATGTCCTCGAGATGGCGGCTGGACGGTCCTGGTTGGAATGTTTTCATTATTTGCTATGTTGCCACCTCCTTGGCATGAGAAGAATTGTCTCCAGACTCCTTATTTTTTTATCACGGATTTCTTTCCTTTCCCCTAAGTAGCACGCTCGTCCTACTACATGGTCTCCTCGTACAACTCCGACTCTACCTTCCATCGGAAACTTCAAGAGCAAGCACCAAAGAGCTATGCATGCTCTAAATTCAGCTAAAGCCGATCATCCCAAAAAGGCATGGTATATAAAATCTATGTCCATCACAAGGAATGAGAGGTTCCGTACTCTCCTGCAGCTCCCTTGCCCAACTCTACCGATAATTCAATAATCCCAACCGGTTCATTTGTTAATCCATTAAAGCCACGTATTTTGCCTTTACATGGCTTTAAATCTCTTTCCTAAAGCCTCATCTGGTCATGGGCTCTCATGAGTAAGATATTTATATTACTCTTGCAATCCACAAGGACTTTCCATACTGTGATTGGGCCAATGATGGCTATAATCACCAATGGAACAATGCTAGGGGTTTTTGCTCCCTCGAAATCTGTGTCACGGAAGACGATGTCGCCGGTCTTTGTCCTTCACCACTTCACAGGTGTAACAACCCGAATTTTAACAATGTGTTAAGACCAGAATCAAGGCAGAATTAAATTATAAAATCTGAATCAGGATAAACGGGTTGCGCCATTACGTTCGTCTCGGAAAAATACGCGAAATAGAGTCCGAAATTTCGTAAATCGGAGTCCGTATGACCCAGTTAAGGCCCAACGAAGTTTCACGAAAATTCAAATCCGAAAACAGATTTGAATTCAGCCCAGAAAGAGAAGGCGGGAAAATTCCCGCCAGACACACAGGGTGTCGACCCCTGGGTCGACCCCCCCTCCAAGGGGTCGACATGGGTGTCGACCCCTGGGTCGACCCCCCATGTAGAACCCCGACCTGGTGCACCTGCTTGTCATGTTGGCTCGGTTTTGGAGGCTTATGACGATTTTTGAGGGTTCAGATCTATCCTAGGGTTTATCATACGACCTAAACTACTCTATAAAAAGACCCCTAAGCCTACCCTAAACCCTCACAAATCACTCAGGCCACGAAGTGCTGCCCAAATGCCAAGTGATCATGGCCTCCATCTCCAATTCCTAGAGACTATGCATTCAAATCGGATTCAAATCCAAAGGTGCAAGCTTGCTACACCAAATCGAGGCCAAATCAACGTTGCTACGACAGTTTCATGACGGTTCTTCTTCAAAGGAGCCACCTTTCTTCGTCGAGACGATTCATGCCAATTCGCTAAGCCACGCTATGTAAGTTCTAGCTACTTGTAGATTCTAACGGTGGTTCTAATGTGACATGCGATAAAATGTGATGAAACATAAGTATGCTAGCCTATATGAACCTTGTTATGTCTCTTTTGCTTGAACCTATGACTTTGGGCTATGCTTAGTGACTAAATCATGCCACTTATGTTATGTTTAACCTAGTATATCTTGCAAGTTTGAATCTTTATCTATGGAATGTTAGCATGAACCTTTGGGAACCATTTGACTTGTGAAACATTGGCAAAGATTGGACTTTGGGGCTTACGCATGTAAATGAACCCAAACCCCTATGTTATCATGCATGTTTGTGGCCAAAAACCCCTTATGATGCTATGCATATTTTGAGGCCAAATCCCGTTATGATACTATGCATGTAAGTGGCCAATCCCTTCTTGGCATCGTGCATGTTTTGAGGCCAATATGTAGCATAGTATCCTTACTATGTGGACTCGCTTTTACTTGGATTGGAAACACGATTTGGGTAGGATAGACGAGCGTGATTATGACACGAAAATTTGATATGGGATTCCATGAAAATATGACACTCATGATACACCTAAATGGGGACATGACATGTGGGGTAAACATGGGACTTGAAACTAGACACGGGGGTTGTAAGTGTAATATGACACTAGACCAAACATGAAAGTGGCCAACTCGAGGTTGGGTTGAGTTTGTAGCATAAATCTACCCGGACCCGCCCGGCTTAACTAGTGACTACAAACAATAGGATCCAATGTGAGAAGTTGGTCATGTCGCGCTTAAGACCCGAGGTTAGACTAGGTTGTGGTGTAAAACTACCCGGACCCGCCCGGCTTAACTAGTAACCACAACATGGTCTAATGTGAGAGGTTGAGAGTGCATTAATTAAATTAATGCCACATGATAAGGTTAAGTAAATTTGACATATGACACTTAACCGATATGACACGAATGGGTAGGTTAAGTGGGACCGGGCTTGATTTCTTAATGACACTTAACCGTACAAGACAATTAGGGGATGGGGTTAAGTAATTTACGCTTAACTAATCCGACTTGGTATTTGATGGGGTTTAGACTTAACTAATCTAAACACGGTAATTAGATGGGGTTAAGTAACCTATACTTAACTAATCTAAACACGGTAATTCGATGGGGTTAAGTTAAACACTTAACCAATCTAAACTTGGTAATTTAATGAGGTTAAGTAACCAATACTTAACCAATTCAACATGATAATTTAATGGGGTTAAGTAACTTATACTTAACCAATTATACATGATGATTTGATGAGGTTAAGTAACCTACACTTAACCAATCTAATATGTGGACCTGGTAGGGTTAAGTCACAAGACCTTTTAAATTAGGCTTAACCATTGTAATACGATTAGTGGTTGGGGTTAAGTTAACATATACTTAACCAATCCGACTCGATAATCTGATGGGATTAAGATAAGCTATGCTTAATCAATCTAACATGATAATCTGATAGGGTTAAGACAAATAAATACTTAACCAATTTGAATTGATAGGGTTAAGTCATGAGCTTCTTGGTATACTTAACCAACTTGTAGGGCTAAACCTTGAACTTAAATACTTAGCCAATCTTGACATGATTCGTAGGCGAGCTAAGTCATGAACCTGAATAACAACACTTAACCCAATAGACAAAACCCTAGTGAGAGGAACTAGGTAGAAAATCATGGTTAATCAAGGGTAACGGGGAAAAGAAGCTAAGTGGTAAACCTTAGTTAAGTATAACTAAGTAATAATTCTTAGCCAAGGACATGGGACTAGTTCATGAATGGATGAGTAACCCGATATGGTAGGTCATCGCTTAAACACACGAGGAGGAGCAAATTACCCGACTAGGATAAGGGCTCCAACGAACTGGGTGACGAAGCGGTAGCTTCGGGGGACATGAGGGTACTCTTGGTATCCCTTTGTGAGGTGGTAGGTGGTCCATGAAACCCGGCCTCACAGAGGTTAAGGTCTGCGGTAGAAGAGCCAAGAGTATGCCTTGGTTGCTATGCGAGCGACCTAAAGACTGGGATGGATTAGCGTGGAGTCGACGATACTTGATTTTGCCCTGGATAGCACGTCGCCGACTACCTACCATCTTTAGTCAATCGTGTACGAATGGAAAGGAAGAGAACTCCCAACAGACCATGTTCTTGCTATCGAGTCATGGGTGAGGTTGGCCCATAGGAAAGTGGGACGATAGTGGAGCCGGGATGTAGTTCTCATACATGATTTTTCTTGGATTGCCTTTCAGTAGTTGAGGGAGGGGTCACGTGGGACCATATCCACGGATACAAAAACAGACCTTGATATCTGCATCAGCAGACGACTTAAAGCTCCCGACCGAGTTCCGTATTTCTTGATTTGCCCTGGCACGGAACTCGGATGGCACATTGAGATACATGTGCGTCTAGACATGGAAAACGATTTACGATATATACGTGGGACAAAGGGCGTGGTTGACGGGTGGCATAATCCCTAGTGGTCCTAGGTGGCCGAAACCCAAACCGAGACACGGAAACGTTCATTAGGTAGCATAATCCCTAGTGGTCCTAGGTGGCATAAATCCTAAGTGAACACGCGATAGTTCATGGTAAGAAAACATAACCAGATCAAGGGTAGCAGTCCAAAACAACTTCAAGGATAAAATGGTACTACGTTGAGGTGATATAGATTTACGTGGGAAAGCCCGTACGGCCTACGGCAAAGGACTGAACTTATACATGAAAAGAAACATATAAGTGGTAAAAACCCACATATCTATATATTAGGTTGACATGAACCATTACATGACATTGAGCAAGGGACATTCATAGTTAACACATGACGCGGGTTGGGATACTAGTACGAGAGGTGCAGAGCAAATATACATGTTAGAACCATGAGAAATATACATGATAGATGTCGTGGGATGTTATACAAGATAGATACCTTGGGATAGTATACTTGTTAGAAACCTGACGATGTGATACCTTGATTTATCATGACACCGTAGTTTACCATGATATCTTAGTTTACCTTGCTACAGTAGTTCAGCCTGTTACCCTGGTTTAATTTATCTATCTTGTCGTCATCCTTATGTTTACTTTCAGTTTATGCATGTCATGTTACCTTTACCTGTTTTTATACTGGAAGTAGATAGGACTTACCAGTCTTTATGACTGACCCCGTTTTGTTTCGCCTCTTTGTCTTACGTTTCCCCCCAGGTTTCAGGGAGGAAACACTGTTATCTAGTTCGGACTTCTTCTGCTTGAAGGTCATCACGCATGGCTTGGACTTTTCTTGGCTATGGCTACTTTACTGTTTTACTTGGGGAATAAGTTATGAAATGGTTTTATGCTTCTTTACTATTGCAAGACAGGTTTTGATGTATTCTGATGTAAAAGGCTTTAGACCTTATTTTATAAGGTAATGAAATTTGTTTTACTTCCGCTGTTTTATATGTGTTCTGTCTTGTAATATTTCTGTGCATGTTTACCTCGATAATGCTTCACCAAACCTAGTGCATTCCCTTTGTGAGTGACCCTAGCGGAGGTGGGGTGTTACATTTGGTATCAGAGCAGAAGGTTACCAGACTGGGAAAAAGTTTTTATAAACCTTCTGAAAACTATTTGAAAAACCGTTTACAAAGAAGCATTTTTCAAGAAAAGTTTTGTTTTAAAAGGCTATTCCCCAAAGGCCATTAGCGCTATCCTTTGATTCCTTGAATTGAAACTCTTTTCCTTTCTTTCCTCCATCTGTAGTCACAGTAGTTCTAACTGTGACTAATCTTTGTCTAGCCACGTAGGTGTTTTCCGTACGATGGAGGTGGTTCTCGAGAGACCTGTTGCCGTGGTACAAGGAAGGATAATAGGAGTAAGGATAAAGGACGCGAGCTTAAGGATAAGCAACTTGTTGGTATGGCTTAGTCCATCAAGGAGGACAAGGACAAGATCATCGGAGAAGGCAATTGTACGCTCCCATTTCTAGGGTACCTAAAAGAGATGGTACCATTTCTGGTAAAGGTTTAGTCATTCTTTTCTATCATCCTGTCCGGACTTTGTCTTAATCATCGTATCATTTAAGTCTGCTTGGATAGTTGAGTCTCTGCACCTTAGTACTAGCATGGTAGAGGATCCCAGTTTTTGTCCCAAAAATCTGGTTGGAGAGTTGGTCCATTTCTTCATGACTTGTTTGGATTTGAGAATGACATGTCTCGGCTACGGATGGATTCTAGGGATAAAGTGGTCACCCAATAAGGGGTGCCATTCTCGGTTTTGGAAAGAGGGTAGTTAGACTCTCGACTCACCTTGGTGATACCCTCGAAGTCTCGTGTAACCTTTTGGGTTCTGTCATGGTTAGTTACCTAGAATCTCGGGATGCAGTTGTTGGTAATCCGTTCGAGTAGAATTCGCCACTAAGTCGGATGGTTCGTTTCGCTTATGCATGAGTTATGGGGATCACCCTAGTAAGTACTCTTGGCAACATGGATTGGTATCGGCAAACGAGATCCAGAATTCCCTAGTGAATTTTGGAGAGCTTGCATGAGTAAGTGGATACGTTTGAGACAAGTATACTAGGGAAAGGATAAGTGAAAGTGGAATAAGAGGTGACAATGAAATGAGTTCTAACTCATATCTTGGAAATAGGAATCAAGGAGCTACGAAATCATGGAGTTAAAAAGATGGTTAAGGCACCGAGGAATTAAGCTCAAGGAAACGCGACTTAGAAGACGTAAGGCTAGACACGCGCATCATACCTATTTTTAAAGAGTGTATCCTTGATCCCTGGTTTTTCCTGTAGAGCTTGCTCACATGTTATCTTTTGGTGAATATCCTCTCGGTCTTGTTTCTGTTGCAAACCCCGTAGGGAGTTTACCTTGTTTATCTCCTCGATCCTACCGTGAGAACCTTAGGTAGAATCCTATGGATGTAAACATGTGTTTGAAACATGTTATGATTGATATGGTTGCAAGTGGTTGCTCGTGGATGCGCGAATACACATTAGATACTAGATCGACACACTCACATTTCATATTGCATATGCACGAGTATTTATACCTGTTTATGGATGAAATTGAATGAGTTATCATGCGAATGTTGCATATGAATGAATGTTTGTGCATGCATATAGTACTTATATGACTAGGACTATTTGCATACATGTTGGACTCATGGCACTAAACATATTTTGCATTAGAAAGATTATTCAGGCCTGATCATTAGCATTAGTTAAGGAGCATATACACACACGTTTTGCATATGTTCATTTGGCATTAGAAATCGTTTAAGGACAATGTTTTCTTGTGGATGATGTTTTGAGTAGATGGATGATGGATGGTAGGATGCGTTCTTCCTAACTTGGAGATTTCGGGGACGAAATCCTTAAAGGAGGGGAGAATGTAACAACCCGAATTTTAACAACGTGTTAAGACAAGAATCAAGGCAGAATTAAATTATAAAATCTGAATCAGGATAAACGGGTTGCGCCATTGCGTTCATCTCAGAAAAATACGCGAAATAGAGTCCGAAATTTCGTAAATCGGAGTCCGTATGACCCAGTTAAGGCCCAACGAAGTTTCACGAAAATTCAAATCCGAAAACAGATTTGAATTCAGCCCAGAAAGAGAAGGCGAGAAAATTCCCGCCAGACACACAGGGTGTCGACCCCTGGGTCGACCCCCCCTCCAGGGGGTCGACATGGGTGTCGACCCCTGGGTCGACCCCCCCCTGTAGAACCCCTACCTGGTGCACCTGCTTGTCATGTTGGCTCGGTTTTGGAGGCTTGTGACGATTTTTGAGGGTTCAGATCTATCCTAGGGTTTATTCTACGGCCTACACTACTCCTAATCTCTATAAAAAGACCCCTAAGCCTACCCTAAACCCTCACAAATCACTCATGCCACGAAGTGCTGCCCAAATGCCAAGTGATCATGACCTCCATCTCCAATTCCTAGAGACTATGCATTCAAATCGGATTCAAATCCAAAGGTGCAAGCTTGCTACACCAAATCGAGGCCAAATCAACGTTGCTACGATGGTTTCATGACGGTTCTTCTTCAAAGGAGCCACCTTTCTTCGTCGAGACGATTCATGCTAATTCGCTAAGCCACGCTATGTAAGTTCTAGCTACTTGTAGATTCTAACGGTGGTTCTAATGTGACATGGGATAAAATGTGATGAAACATAAGTATGCTAGCCTATATGAACCTTGTCATGTCTCTTTTGCTTGAAACTATGACTTTGGGCTATGCTTAGTGACTAAATCATGCCACTTATGTTATGTTTATCCTAGTATATCTTGCAAGTTTGTATCTTTATCTATGGAATGTTAGCATGAACCTTTGGGAACCATTTGACTTGTGAAACATTGGCAAAGACTGGACTTTGGGGCTTATGCATGTAAATGAACCCAAACCCCTATGTTATCATGCATGTTTGTGGCCAAAAACCCCTTATGATGCTATGCATATTTTGAGGCCAAATCCCGTTATGATACTATGCATGTTAGTGGCCAATCCCTTCTTGGCATCGTGCATGTTTTGAGGCCAATATGTAGCATAGTATCCTTACTATGTGGACTCGCTTTTACTTGGGTTGGAAACACGATTTGGGTAGGATAGACGAGCGTAATTATGACACGAAAATTTGATATGGGATTCCATGAAAATATGACACTCATGATACACCTAAATGGGGACATGACATGTGGGGTAAACATGGGACTTGAAACTAGACACGGGGGTTGTAAGTGTAATATGACACTAGACCAAACATGAAAGTGGCCAACTCGAGGTTGGGTTGAGTTTGTAGCATAAATCTACCCGGACCCGCCCGGCTTAACTAGTGGCTACAAACAATAGGATCCAATGTGAGAAGTTGGTCATGTCGCGCTTAAGACCCGAGGTTAGACTAGGTTGTGGTGTAAAACTACCTGGACCCGCCCGGCTTAACTAGTAACCACAACAAGATCTAATGTGAGAGGTTGAGAGTGCATTAATTAAATTATTGCCACATGATAAGGTTAAGTAAATTTGACTTATGACACTTAATCGATATGACACGAATGGGTAGGTTAAGTGGGACCGGGCTTGATTTCTTAATGACACTTAACCATACAAGACAATTAGGGGATGGGGTTAAGTAATTTACGCTTAACTAATCCGACTTGGTAATTAGATGGGGTTAAGTAATTTAGACTTAACTAATCTAAACACGGTAATTAGATGGGGTTAAGTAACCTATACTTAACTAATCTAAACACGGTAATTCGATGGGGTTAAGTTAAACACTTAACCAATCTAAACTTGGTAATTCAATGAGGTTAAGTAACCAATACTTAACCAATTTAACATGATAATTTAATGGGGTTAAGTAACTTATACTTAATCAATTATACATGATGATTTGATGAGGTTAAGTAACCTACACTTAACCAATCTAATATGTGGACCTGGTAGGGTTAAGTCACAAGACCTTTTAAATTAGGCTTAACCATTGTAATACGATTAGTGGATGGGGTTAAGTTAACCTATACTTAACCAATCCGACTCGATAATCTGATGGGATTAAGATAAGCTATGCTTAATCAATCTAACATGATAATCTGATAGGGTTAAGACAAATAAATACTTAACCAATTTGACTTGATAGGGTTAAGTCATGAGCTTCTTGGTATACTTAACCAACTTGTAGGGCTAAACCTTGAACTTAAATACTTAGCCAATCTTGACATGATTCGTAGGCGGGCTAAGTCATGAACCTGAATAACAACACTTAACCCAATAGACAAAACCCTAGTGAGAGGAACTAGGTAGAAAATCGTGGTTAATCAAGGGTAACGGGGAAAAGAATCTAAGTGGTAAACCTTAGTTAAGTATAACTAAGCAATAATTCTTAGCCAAGGACATGGGACTAGTTCATGAATTGATGAGTAACCCGATATGGTAGGTCATCGCTTAAACACACGAGGAGGAGCAAATTACCCGACTAGGATAAGGGCTCCAACGAACTGGGTGACGAAGCGGTAGCTTCGGGGGACGTGAGGGTACTCTTGGTATCCCTCTATGAGGTGGCAGGTGGTCCATGAAACCCTGCCTCACAGAGGTTAAGGTCTGCGGTAGAAGAGCCAAGAGTATGCCTTGGTTGCTATGCGAGCGACCTAAAGACTGGGATGGATTAGCGTGGAGTCGACAATACTTGATTTTGCCCTGGATAGTACGTCGGCGACTACCTACCATCTTTAGTCAATCGTGTACGAACGGAAAGGCAGAGAACTCCCAACAGACCATGTTCTTGCTATCGAGTCATGGGTGAGGTTGGCCCATAGGAAAGTGGGGCTATAGTGGGGCCGGGATGTAGTTCTCATACATGATTTTTCTTGGATTGCCTTTCAGTAGTTGAGGGAGGGGTCACGTGGGACCATAGCCACGGATACAAAAACAGACCTTGATATCTGCATCAGCAGACGACTTAAAGCTCCCGACCGAGTTCCGTATTTCTTGATTTGCCCTGGCACGGAACTCGGATGGCACATTGAGATACATGTGCGTCTAGACATGGAAAACGATTTACGATATATACGTGGGACAAAGGGCGTGGTTGACGGGTGGCATAATCCCTAGTGGTCCTAGGTGGCCGAAACCCAAACCGAGATACGGAAACGTTCATTAGGTAGCATAATCCCTAGTGGTCCTAGGTGGCATAAATCCTAAGTGAACACGCTATAGTTCATGGTAAGAAAACATAACCAGATCAAGGGTAGCAGTCCAAAACAACTTCAAAGATAAAATGATACTACGTTGAGGTGATATAGATTTACGTGGGAAAGCCCGTACGGCCTACGGCAAAGGAATGAACTTATACATGGAAAGAAACATTTAAGTGGGAAAAACCTACATATGCTATATATTAGGTTGACATGAACCATTACATGACATTGAGCAAGGGACATTCATAGTTAACACATGACGCGGGTTGGGATACTAGTACGAGAGGTGCAGAGCAAATATACATGTTAGAACCATGAGAAATATACACGATAGATACCGTGGGATGTTATACAGGATAGATACCTTGGGATAGTATAATTGTTAGAAACCTGACGATGTGATACCTTGATTTATCATGACACCGTAGTTTATCATGATATCTTAGTTTACCTTGCTACAGTAGTTCAGCCTGTTACCCTGGTTTAATTTATCTATCTTGTCGTCATCCTTATGTTTACTTTCAGTTTATGCATGTCATGTTACCTTTACCTGTTTTTATACTGGAAGTAGATAGGACTTACCAGTCTTTATGACTGACCCCGTTTTGTATCGCCTCTTTGTCTTCTGTTTCCCCCCAGGTTTCAGGGAGGAAACACTGTTATCAAGTTCAGACTTCTTCTGCTTGAAGGTCATCACGCATGGCTTGGACTTTTCTTGTCTATGGCTACTTTACTGTTTTACTTGGGGAATAAGTTATGAAATGGTTTTATGCTTCTTTACTATTGCAAGACAGATTTTGATGTATTCTGATGTAAAAGGCTTTAGACCTTATTTTATAAGGTAATGAAATTTGTTTTACTTCCGCTGTTTTATATGTGTTCTGTCTTGTAATATTTCTGTCCATGTTTACCTCGATAATGCTTCACCAAACCTAGTGCATTCCCTTTGTGAGTGACCCTAGTGGAGGTGGGGTGTTACAACAGGCACGTTCTCTCTGATAGCATTACACTCGCCCAATTCTAAGTATTTTGCAACATTTACATATTGCTCCATAGTTCTTGCACTAATTCTCGTCGGATGTGGTCCTCTGACAACTGTATTAATCACAATACCTTTCGCCTTTTGCTGGGAGGTGGCTCTAGGAGCTATGACCTTGTTTGGGGGTCGAAGTCCTTGCCCCTGCCTCTCGGAGCAACCTTGTGCTCATCTAGCTTTCCTTCTCTGATCATCTTCTCAATGATATCTCTAAGACGACGACATTCATTTGTCGCATGGCCGTAGATCTCATGAAATAAACAAAATTTTCTAGTCTCACGTTCTTTCTCCATGGATTCTTGCGGAGGTGGTTACCTATACTGCATAGTACTGCAAGTATCCAAATAAATACTTTCCAACGTATCGCTCAATGAAGTGTAGTTGTCAAATGTCTAGAATCGGGAACGCTTCTTAGAATCTGTAACAGCCCGCATTTTACATATCGGAAGATCGTAAAATATTTTTGTTTTATTCCCTGAGGGTTGGATCATTCTCATCTTTTGATATGCTGCTTATGGGATGTGAGACATGTCCATAATTTTTAACAATTTAGTTTATGGCCATTTTGCCCTTGTCAGTCTTATATAGGGCATAACTTTTGACTCGGGTCGAATCAGAGAATGAGACATATGCCATTGGAAAGGAATTGATGATTGCCTTTCCGTAGAGTGGTTACATTAAAGATTTGGCTCAGCGGTTTGGGAGAAATCGCTGTTTTAAGGTTTTTCAGTTTGTTACGTTGTCCAGTTTTGGTAAGCCATAATGGGCTGAATTGGAGAGGCCCGTTAGTGGGCTGATAGGAGGGTATAAATAGGGGGTGAGGGATATGGGAAATGGTTTATTCTTTCATTTTCTCATTGGGCGGCCTTGTGCTCCTTTTTCCTCCAACACATTTCCACCATTAAAAATCCAAATCTAAGGAGTGAAATCATATATCTACACCATTGAAGGCTAGATCTACGACTACTGAAGCAAGGATTCTTCGGATCAAGGTGTTTGGTGCGAGGTGCTTTCTATCCGGATTCCTTTTCATAGATCTTTCCTTGTTTATGAAAATCGGTGAGTGATTTACGTCTCTCACATGAATGCAATGAAGTATATAAGTGTTTGTGCATGTTTCTCATCAAATTCAAGTGTTTTTCCACAGATCTATGCCATATTAAGTCTATTTTCATATAAACCACTGTATGATCTGATTTAACAAGTTTAGATAGGTAATTTCTATGCTATTTCATATGATTATGCAAGTTAGATTCACAAATTAGATCATATGTTCGTTTATTATGGTTTTTGGTGAAATTTGCATAATTTGATGATAATTGTCATTTTCATGATGGTAGTGGTTTCATAACATGCTTGTGATTGTATTAGATGTATTGGATGAGTTGATTTTGTCGAATCTATCATTTGGCGAAGTTTTGGCGGAAATCGGAATAGAAATTATGAAGTGCAGGTTTTGGGTCGCACGTAAGGGGATTGTTTGCTCCATGGTGTGATCTCTTTGGAAACAAGACAAAAAGTAGGCACGGGCAAGCCAGGGAGTCGTTCGGTCGAGCGAGCTGGGTGTAAGGCAAGCGGACGAGCGAGCCTAGAGAAAAAAAAAGAGTTCGGTCGAGCGAGCCTATGGTTGAGTAAAGGGGTCAGTCGCTCCTATCGGGTCAGTCGTGAAGCCTGCAAGTGGTAAAGTGGCGGGTCAGTCGCTCCAAGTTGGGAGGGTCGGTCGCTCTGGTTGGTTCTACCAGTGTGAAGGTTCGGTCGCTCTGGTCGGTCGAGCAGTGTGAAGGGTCGGTCGTAAAGGGTAAATTTCTGAAAATTTATATTTTCGGTTACGACCTAAATTTGAGAAAAAGGTGCTTTTTTAAAAAAAATGGGGCAGAAGTGCCCGAATACGTGCCATAGCGCAGTGGTGGTGTAACTTCAAAATGAATTTAAGGAGGAAGGTTCGAAGCGTTAAATGGTGCTCGTTGATCGGTGTAGAACAATGAATGAGGTGACTACTCAAAGGTTGTGAGTTGGTGGATAATGGATTACTCGTAAAGGTTGCTTGAGCTATGAAAAGTCGTCAAGTTGGATGAATAAAGATGAGAAGGCTGAGAGATTATCGTTGTCGTAAGTTCTAGCAGGCTCAAAGCAAATGTACGATGGGGGCATCCAAAAGACCGGTTGTAGGTCGAGTACCTTGGGTATCGTTGAAAGGCCTAGCTGTCAAAGTTGGACATATATATGTATCGTTGAAAGGCGTATGGAGTTTATGCTTGAACCAGGGTTACCATTAGCCCTTGACATATGGTAAGGTTGGCCGTCATACGATTAATGATGGTTTCGAAGCAGGATTGGCGATGATAGCCAAAGTCAGTCATGGATGATTAGTTGTTCTTTTTGTACCATCTCATGTAGATTGCCCAACCTCGAAGATGTTCCTTAGGTGCTTATCTGATATTGGTTTAGGCCTCTGGGGCTTGTGCTCGAGGGATGTTGAATTCGATTAGGATGGTTTACATGAGATATATATAATCTGGATGTTATGAGTGCTTTACCATGATTGAATGGGTGTTCTGTTTCCATGGATGAATTGTTTCCTTGGATTATATGACATGTTCTTGTCCATTAGTTGCTCACACCATCTTATACGTACACGTGTCAAGTAATAAAATATTTACTTAAATTTGAAATAGAAGTTATTGCCTCTATTTATATATGTATATTACATTATATATACATATACACTAAGGGTCATAAGAATATGCGTATTCATGTATACATCTAAGAATTTTATTTAAATTCTTTCAAATATTATATGTCATTTTACTTTAGCAATTAAATTTTAACATAAATAAATAAGTTTTAAATGCAAGTAAAAATGTTAAAATAAAATTTACCTGTATACATATAAAACACAAATTAAAATATACATAGATTATAAACTAATGATTATTCAAAATTATCTATAATATTCAAATTAAATATTATTTAACTAAATTAAATTATCAACATAAGCTAAGATTTAGATTACAAAGTTGGTCAAAAAAATCGGGGACATTACAACCTACCCCCTTAAAAGAATTTCGTCCCGAAATTAAATGGTAACGGAAACATTTCAGTTAAAATTTAAAATCATAGACTTATCTTAACACACAAACATGGTTCATTTTCTAGCAATCACAAATAACAAGGCATCCAAAACACTTCGACTAATTATCAAACATTCCAAAGCATTCAATACACATTGGCAGTCAGCTATCAAATAAAATTATGGATAGACTCATCACACTATCTTCAGCCTCTCATAAACAGTCTTTAGGATTTCATTCCATTTCTCCTTAAGTAGCTTCATTAGCTCATTCCATAGTCACTTCTCATCTCCAAACTTCTTCGTTTCTTCTCCTCATTCTTGACAAATCGCTCATGAAATCCGTATTTATTCAAATTGATTTTAAATCAATTGGTTAACCCTTTTTTATTTATTTAGTTCTCAATAAATCAATTCTTAGTTATCAAAATTCTCTTAGTAATTAAATTCTTAAATTTTGAGAAATTCGATAGCGCCTCTCTCGTA
The DNA here is from genome assembly GCA_030737875.1 of Allium sativum. Classification (NCBI taxonomy): domain Eukaryota; kingdom Viridiplantae; phylum Streptophyta; class Magnoliopsida; order Asparagales; family Amaryllidaceae; genus Allium; species Allium sativum. Next base: position 284,258,589 of record CM060915.1, read on the forward strand.
CGGCTCTGTCGTATAACTCCCAAAAAATCCCTACCTAGACTTTCTCCAATCATTAGAGAATCCACAAAACTAACTGGTTTTCAAAATAAGCTCATCACATCTAACTAAAGTGCCAACTTGTATCTTATGTCTGTATTTAACTTTTATTGTCATGTATTTTCATCCATAAGCATCCATCAATCCAAACATATTCATTTGTATAGCCAGAGTTATCTGTTATTACAGTCTGAAAACATTTCCATTCTTATTAACCTATTTCTCTTCTTCAACATTCATTAGTATATATTGTAAATCGATAAGAAAATAATCCTCTAAGTATCAATTCTGAAGACCGAAATCAACATCAGATCAACACTCAGAAAATCATTTAACTAATCTCCGGTTAGGTTCCAATTCATTAAATTAAAAAAAAAACAGTTTATATTCAAATAATCTTTTAATTCTGAATTTATTTGGTGGGAACCCTAATTTTATTCATGTAAAATTCTTCTAATTTCCTAGAATTCCATTTCTGGTTTGTCTTATTCTGATACATTTCATTTTTATGCAAATTCAATTTGGTTTTAAAGAAACTTCTTTATGTTAAAATCTGATTATCAGATTATAATCGAAATCAACACCACCATATCATAATTTAAGAAAAATTATAAATTTGTATCAAAAAATAATCTTAGGCAAAATTATACCATTTACCCAGCTTTTAAAACAATACAATGTCAAATTATTTTGTTCAAGTGTTTATCTTATCGATGTCATGGCGTTCCACTAGTCGACCAGAATTCATAAACTACTCAACAAACTAATCAACACAATATAAAATAGTTTTTATATCAATTAACAAATACGTGCTCATATACATACGCTTAAACTCAATCTAGGGTATTACTAACCCTATCTCTATCGAGTTACGCCACAGAGCCAAGGTTATTCTCAACCTCACTCTGATACCAAGTGTAACGACCCGCAAATTCGTACCTTTTTAGTCGACCAAATACAATACAAGTCCAACCCAAATTGCATGAAAATACTAACCATTATTAGAAAGAAGTTAGAGGATGAGAAATAGAAAAGATTTAAAATTAGAATAGAAGAAATGAGATAGAAGAATGAACTGAATAACGCTGAGTCTCACAATCACAGTGGACTAAGATATAATATAGATATAAGCTTTGGAAAATACAAAACTGTATCTGAACTTACATACAACATCAGATACATCATATATATACGTCAGAACGGAAATAAACTCTATATATCTAATGCTGAAACCTCCTGCTCCAGCTCCTTCCAGATCATCTATAAAATCCTGAACTACTTGATTGCCGTTACAAATTTGAGCACCCAAGAGTTTATGGAAAACGTAGAAAAATAAACTCTGGGTCAGTCATGGGGCTGGTGTGAGTAAGTGATTTTAAATAGCTTGTTTAACTTACTTTTGAAAGAATAGATAATCATAAGACCGATCCACATATAAACACAGATAGTTTTACCTTACGATAACCCAAAACATTTTGAAATCATAACTATTCTGATATTATAATAATGTCTAGGGTTTTCCACAAATAAATTAAAATCTAGCGGAATGCTTGCATCTCAAGTTCCATATATATAGTATACAAACAAAACCGCGGGCGCTTATTGGAGAATGGATTCCGACTACGACAAGGTATGGAACCACCTGCCGATAGTGTATCTCTAGAGGGGAATACACTGGGTTCAACAAGAACGTCTTGCCACCCGGCCACATATGACCGACCACTCATTTCTCTTGAGTGTATCGAATATATTGTCGCCATATGGTTGCTAGAAACATAACCGTTTCCGGTAGATACAGAAGCGAAAGAAGTAATAAAACGAATATTCTCTAGACGGTGACAATACACCCTAATGGGAGCGACCCACATAGACATGTTGCTTGCTCGATTTTTGTCATTTCCCGGTTCTTAGGCTTGAGGTCATAACTTACCATTTAGAACAGCACATCCTCGTTCACTTTGAATGCCACATCGTAACACCCATAAAATCACAAATTGATTTTCCGAAAACTATGGGTATAAAGCTAAGAGAAACGAATTCCTCCACCACCAAACATAGCTTAGAAGAGATCAACTTACACAATCTGTTAGGTATATTCTGTCAGACATTCGTCCATACAAGTTGTCCTGGGTTCTGGGCAAACCGAAGGCACTACCCTGTAAATCCATCTTAGGAAATTTCTACCTAGGATTGACAGAATATCCCTTGTATAAACACCGTCTTCAATAGTCTTCAATTTGAATTCAATTTTATCAACGCCTAGGTCGAAACAAAGTGGTATTTGGATTCCGTTTAGAAAATCAATTCCGGTCTCTTTGAATCGATGAACGTTAATATCTTTTAGGTTCAAGTGATACTTAAAGGAATAAGATCAACATATTTCATGTGTGTTTCTATATCCTTAATTGATTATCAAGACTTATCTACTGAAAATATTTAACATCTAAGATTCTAGATTCCAACAGTAGTCTGTATAAGTCAATATAACAAGATGTGGCTAAACAAGTTAACATGGTTATGTCACAGTATTAAATCAAATCAACAAATCAATTATCACAACGAATCTGGTCTTTCACAATTCAAATAAACATCGTTTATCAACTGGTTGATCTAGGAAAATAATTATTTCCAAATCATATCTATTTAAGATTTAATTCTATTTAAGAATCACATTTATGATTATAGTATTGGTATCTTCCATGCTCTAATATATATATACACACAATTTATAAATATAATTACAATTTTATTTCCTTAGATGAATAATTAATTTACTATATATAATATATATAAAACAAAACGTAAACGATACTTTTCCTTAATCGATTTCCAAAACAACATCTCTTCCCGGTTATTCCCATTCCATTTACTTTCCGAACTGCGGAATAACCTCATCGTTATAAGCCAAACAAATTTTCTAATATCTCTCACAACTATTCTTATCTTGTAAAATCATCTGCTTCCACTGTTATTTACCTTGGAACGTGAACATCATTTCTTTTTTCCTTATTTTACACATTTCACTAATAAATATTAGTACAATATTAATATGGCTATCTAGTCGCTAAATAAATTGATATTTACATGGATATCAATATTTAGTTTAATTGTTGTGTATTTAAATTTTAAATTGTTACTTGATTATATTTATCGATCTTAGTCAATTCAATTTAAAATAGTATTTCAATGCTTATTCAAACCCCTTGAGTTCATACAATATTATTTGATAATCAACCATCACAACAAAATATTGATTTCAGTTCAACAAATATGACTTGAACTGATTATTTGGATCTAAGGTCTAAGTAAGTGTATTTTTTGTTTATTTAAATCAATTCGAGAGAAATAAATATATCATAATTTATTTATTTAAACCAAATAACTTATTTAATTTAAAAAGTGTTCTTTGTTCTCTACCATGGTCCTTGTTTGATCATCTATATATGCTCCTTTCAGACATACGACAATTCTTCCTTTTATTCTATTCCTATAAATATCACTTTTATTCCCTTTATATATTTTTATAAAAATTATTTTTATACTTTAAAAGGAAAGCCCTTTGTTATTATTTTCTAAAATTCTATTTTCGTTTTTCCAAATTTCTTTTATTTACTTCTCTCTTTATTTCTAGTTACTCTATACTTCTATTTCTTTCCTTCCAACATGTCAGCCCAACTGGGCCTATTACCCCTTCCCTCTTCTTTCGGTTTATTAATTCCTACCCATTCTTTTTCGTTTTATTCTATTTCGTACCCATTCGGCTCAATTGCAAGGCCATAGTTCCATTTCCCATCCCTTGATTTGATCCCAACAGAACGTTTCTTCCTTCACATTTTAACCTGAAATAGTTTAGTCCCTTAACAATTTCACAGCTCCCATTCGATCCATGCAATACGTCCCCGTCCAAGCCATGCAAACACACTCGCCCCTCTTCCTTTCTTTGGTATGTTTTACTATTGTTCCCCCTACTTTCTTTTTCTTTGTTTTATTCTTATTTTATTATTTTTTTATATTTTTTTCTTCCTCTTTACTTCGGCTTTGCTGCTGCTTTCCCCTCATTCTCGCATTTTTTTCTTTTTTGTTTCTTGCCTATACCCGTGTATTTCTTGCTCCATCACAAAAACAGCCTGACCTTATGTATATTTGCTATAATCTCTTCACTTCATTCTCCAGCGTCAAAGTCTAACCCTTAGTTCAGCATTTCATTTACTTAAAAATGGATGAAAGTTCGTTGCTATCATGCAGACCTTTCTAGAGATTGACTGATCACAACTTAATGCTTTATTAATAACCTGTCGCTTCACTTAACATATCAGTTGAAGTCAATTGGCACACTGAAATATGTTAATCCCTACACGCCAGATAAAATCAGGACCTATATGCATTTTAGCACTCAGTTCCATTTTTGCATGAAGCCATTCATGTTATTAACTGGTACTAATCCCAAGCAATAAGGCATAAACATTTTTTCCCATCTAATACAACATTCTTTTGGACCGTCTAGGATTAAAGTTACTGGGTTTGTATAAGTCATAGGTAAATATGCACTGTGTTTAAACATGCCAATATGTCCCAAGGGTTAACAGAGCTTCTAATCTTATCTATAACTCAGGTAATTTCCTTGGAGTTGATTCAATAATGTCAACATAGGTACAACATCATATAATATAACAGACAAGTTGTTAGACCAAAAAGTGGCTCTAACACCCAAATTGATTAAAATTACGATAAAATGAGATTAAAAACAGAAAAGAGACACAAGATTTATAGTGGTTCGGCATTAAAGAGCCTACATCCACTTTATATCACTTTGTTTGATGATGTAGATGAGAATACAACAAGATATTCACTCAATCTCACTCACTTTTCATATACATTCACTCAATTATACTCAAAATACACTTTGAATGATGATTTGGATTGTTTGGGAGTGCTGGAATTCGGTTCTTAAAGATACTCAAACTCTCAGAGTACCAAAAGATCCCTTTAAAGGACCCTTGGGGGTCTATTTATAGGTGAAAATTCCTTCGAGATCCAGTTCGGATCGGGGACACGTGGCCTCCATCCCGTGACTTTCGGGATCGGGTGAGTTCTGGTGAGGACAACACATCTGGTTAGTGGCCATCGTGGGTAGAAAGTGGTTGTAACTGCCCCGAATATCCAGGATATCGTGGAGTGAAGTAGCAGGGTACAATGGGTTCGGTTCGGATAGGCTAGCAAATGGGGTTCGGATCGGAGCATCCCATCCGATCCGATCCGATCCGGTTTGAATGTTGCCTTTCCTCACTTTGTCTCGCTTTTCTTTTCTTTGACTACACCCGATCTGATCCGATTTATAGGCAGATTATATTCTAATACTTGATCTTTTAGCTTTGTGTTGCCTAGTCCACAAAGTAGGCTAACATTTTGCCCCCTCAAAGGATGCTTCTGTTGAAGATGGAGCGTGCTTTGATGTTGTCTGAATATTAGTCCTTGAATTTGAATCGTCAAAAAGTCGTTTCTATTCGTTTGTGAAGATGCGTTACTTAATGAAGTCGTGTCTTTTATCGCTGATATATATGTCGTAGAACACACGATTTATTTTCTTCATTTCTTAACAATCCTAGAAACTCCCCTTGATGACCAGTGATTCTTCCAGGTATGCCTTTTCTTTATTTTTCTTTTGCGTTCGATTCAATTCAAATGCCGAGTTGATACATGAAACTCCCTCCGGTTCGGATTCCGACCCGAACGGCCTCTGCCCTTTGACTCATGATCACCCAAACTAATGGGCTACAAGTGTTTCCATGGGCTTATGTTCTAGTTTGGATGGGTTCTCGTTTAAATCCACCATCACCGAAATAATGGGCCAAGCATATGTTCAAGGGTTCGGCCTCCGGTCCGAACGGAGTTAAAAGTGGGAATATTAAGGGTCATCTCATACCCTATATAAATCCGCTGCCTCACCTCCATCTTTTCTTCTTCTTTCAATTTCCGTCACCTCTCCAGACATCGCCCCAGCAAGAAAACGAAACCCTAAACGCCTAAAAATCACAAAATCCTCGTTCTAATCCCTGAATTAAAGATATAGGTAGTTTTATAATCTCAAACCACCACGTTACAATCGTTTTTGCAGTTTGGATTTGTTTTTAAATCGGACGATTTGGGTATGGTTGCTGTTTGGATTCGACGCCATGGCCATCTCCTCCCCTGCCGTCGTCGTTGGTGGCTCCGCCACCACCTCGAGGCACTGGGAGGTTGGAGAGGGTACACGTCCCTTCCTAACTAGAGCTTTGAAAACAGGATTGGGTTTGGTTGTGACTGAGGAGGTAGAGGAAGACGAAGGGAATAGGGAATCGGTTCGGGCGAGGAAGCATATGAGATGGAGGAGAAGAAAAGAGTGAGAGGTTCACGAGACCGGATCGGGTCGAAAAAGAGGAAAGGCGAAGCTTACTCCACCGTGTCGGGTAGGAGCAAAAAGCAAAAAAGGGAAACAGAGGTTACTTGACCGGATCGGGTCGGAGGGCAGAACAAAGGAGAAGGGGCGTTGGTATTCAAGCCTATCCGGTCCGCTCCAAAAACATGCTCCCGAACCAATCCGGATGGACGTCAACTTCTGACCAAAGCATGACTTTGCCTCCGATCCGATCCCATCACGTATACTCGAACCGAACCGAAGCCACCTAACTTAAAGCACAATGCTTTGTCCAATTGGCTATATCAATATTTGACATAACTTCCAACTTCATGAACAGTTAGGATAGTGCCCTGCGAACATACACGAACATCAAGAACTATTCTGAACATCATTGCTTTGCCAAAACTTTGCATTATACTTTCAAGTGTTCACTTTACATCTTCTGCACAAACCGTACACACTTTAGTTCACACATGTGCACAGGGGGACACAAGCTAATTTACTCTAACTTCTGTTATTATTCTTTGATAGTTTAGTGATCATGGCCGAAAGACATTCTTCTAGACTGGCAGAAAAGAAAGAGATCCTAGAGACATCCAATAAAGTCACTCTTGACGACATATCTTCTTCCTCAGACCCTGAATGGGACGACGAGGGATCAGATTATGAAGTAGAGGCGCATAACAACGAAACGCCTTCTGACAGTGAAGTTTCTCTGGGATATGAAGAGGAAGGAGGGGTTGGAGATAATCGAGCTCCTGACGAATTTGAATCTGCTATCATATTGGAATCACCTCAAGATTCTGTTGAATCAACGATTGACAATGACAGACTTACTCGAATACGCTTAAAGCACGGGATACTGAAAAAGGATACCCTGGTGCCGTCGAAGACTGACCGTCCTCATAATCCTCCGGATGGATTTATGGCAATCACCTGATTGATGTGCATGGTTGGAGCTATTCCACCGTTTTCTCCTTTTGTCGTCGACTTTCTAAGACGGATGCGGATTGCCTGCATGCAGCTGCATCCCAACTCCTACGCTTACATGTATACCTTATATGTAGCATATCGTGAGATCTTAGGCACAGAGCTCACTTTTGATGACGTTCATTTCTTTTATAATTTCAAGCATCAGACTCGAGAAACTCCTTCTTTCTCTTACTTCGAGTCTGTCCCAAAAAGGAAAATAATTTCAGCACCGTTTAGCAGCAAGGCCGGCGATTCCAAGTTGGAATGGTTTTATATAAGGCAACAGCCGGGGTGTGCTAGGAGATGGACAAAATCGAGTAAGGCATTGGTTTTCTAAATCTCAACTCTGAATGTCCACGCCACCACATTAATCCGTTTTCTTTTTGTTTGCAGTTGATAATCCAAAAAAAATATTGGGTCAAGTGTATTTTGATCGGATGCATCAGCTCCTAATGGTGACCAAAATTTTCTAACTATCGACGAGGCCCTCAAGGACGAATATCTTCATCACCACGGGCTGTTGCCCATTACCCGTAGCATAGGTCACGGGTCAGGTCCATATGTATATATCCCTCCGGTGTATGTAATTCCAGAAATGGGCGAGAGCTTGAAAGGCCCCACCATGCCACTTCGAACTTCACCTTCTCCAAGTTCGACTCAAGACGATGAGCTGGCTAACATACCTGAAAAGCACCGAGAAGGGCACATCACCCCTAGGGATGTTATTTCTCCTGAAAAATCATTGTCTCCTAAAGAACCGCCAGTAGACGCTTCCCAAGGAGATGCCCCTACTACTGATAACCCTATGTTCCAGGGTTTGGGAGATCTCCCCTTACCTGAAACTATCTACACTTCCGAGGATTTTGGCACAAATCCTTTAGTTTTTACATCTTCAGAGGAGACTACTCCTGTTAAGGCCAAAGAGCCCACTCACACTGGCTCGGCTTCAGACTCTGGTTTGTCGGAGGGGGGACACCACTTAGGATGCACTTAACACAATAGCGCCCCACTTCACAGCACTTAATTCTTATGAGAATACCGATTCTGAATTCCACTTACATTGTTGTGCAGGTACAATGTCTCGTGCTCACCATGACATCAGGAAACTACGCCGCAGCATGACCAGACCCCCTCATGATGTTGAGCATGATCGTCGCGAAAGCCGCGGTAGGGAGAATAGAAGGCCCAATGATTCTTATAAGTCGCGGACCTCGTGCTCTCGATCTCCCGTTCGGTCAGATCCAGAGCGATATAAGGGCTACCAAGGTCGTCGAGGAGATGACACGTCGCAGTTAAAAGACCAAATCTCTTCTCAAGAAAAACGTAGTAGGGAGAGGAGCCCGCAAGAGATACCGACTCGCGAAGCAAACGCAAGGTTCGTACTAAGCGGCCGAGAAAGGGTGAGGAGGCCATTGAGCCCTCCACACATAAGGATACCGAGCTGACATTCCCTGCACCTCCACCATTGGACGCTGAAACTGCAATTAAGCGAGCATACCTGGAGGAGCAGTTCATCGATCACTATTTTGAGAACCTGACTTTCCTACCTGCCCTCGAGCCCTTTTCCTCAAGGTGGGCGGACGAGGCCAAGGCGAAAATTGACGCAGTCGAGAAACAATATTCAGAGATGTTCAAGTATTCGCGTAACCTTTCCAGAATCATCCGAACTCTAATCACGAATACTAACTTGATGAAGAAGACTGCAGAAGCCAACGCAAAGGCCATGAAAAATTTGGGGAAAGACCTTGAGGATACGCAGGCCCAACTCGTTATCACTCAACGGGATGCTGCTAGCTTCAAGCAACAATTTGAAGATCTACAGAAACGTTATCATGACTTGCTCGAGTCCCATACTCAAGAGCGCTCGGAGCTGAAAAAGCAAGCAGAAGACACCAAGTCGGATATCGCAAGAATACAATTTGCTTATGCTACTCTTGAGTGAGAAAAGGCCTAGTTAGCGAGGAAGAACGCCAAATTGGAGAAGAAAAACACTGACTTGGCTTCCAAGTTGATGGAGGCCGAAAACAGGGCTGCCCTAGCGGAGGGCAATGTTGAAAGTGTCATCAAGTCGGCCGAAGAGTCCCGCAAGCAGCAGGTAGAGGCCCAGGAGGATGTGCAGGGCTTTGGTGAATTACTGATCGAATTTTTTGCACATATAATCCGTCACCGAAACATCTCTTGGATCGATGATTATCCGACTACCTTGGTCCATGTGTGGAGCCAAATTGTTGAATGGGAGAAAGAAGAACTCAAGGTAGATTCCATCGACAAGGACAAACTCATGGAAAAATATCTAAGAGATGACGAGCCGGCAAATCTGGCTAAGGGGCGTCGTCTGATTGCTGCTGCCATGGAGGAGGAAAAGCGGAAGGCTAAACAAAAGGATATGTTGGAAGCTGGTTCTTCTTCCACTGCCGCTAAAGCTTCTGAAGTAGAGGGATATGACCCCGAAAACCCGACGATTCCTCAAGCATCTCTCTTGTCCCCTATTCCTGAGTCGGTTTCAGAGACGGCAGCTACCCCGGCTGAGAAATCATCGGAAGGTATTTCTACCTTTTCACCCCAATTCGTCAAAGCTGTCTCCACTTTCCATCGCATAGTCGGGCAATCGATGAAGGACCCTTTATTTTCTCCCGAGTTGATAACTGTTGTTTCTCATTCCGCAGGTGTTGAACCATCCAAAAAGACAGACGTGCCTCATGGGACCACCGCCGGAACAGAATCTGCGGAGAAGGCCGAAGGAGAGAAAGATAAGGCTGATGCTCCCCATGATGACAAGATGATAGCCACCTTGAAAGATGATGGCGGTGGCAAGAAGCATGAGGAGGACCCTGAGGTGGCTATAGTTGGGGAATCAAGGAGCGCTGATGACATCACTTTAGCTGCATTGAAAGCCGAACAAGACAAACGTATGCAGCTTAAAGTTAAAGACTTAGACCCCGAAAGCCTTAAGCCTCTCACAGTAGTGGATGCTGGATCAAGGTTAGTTGTTAAGCTTTCGACTAGATCTATTACAGAAGAACTTGCTAAAAAGTCTTCTCTTGATTCCAGCGTTCCGACTCCCGGGAAAAAAATCAACCGATTCCGGCACTTCAGTCTCAGGGAGGAAAAAACCAAGGTGTATTTTAATTGATGCTGAAAGAGAGGCGAAGGATGCTCAGAAGGCTGCTAAAAAATCCAAGTCCACTTCAACGTCTAAGTGATGAAGTGTTTTGCTTTATTTTAGTATTTAATTGGCCCATAATTGTTGCAGCGAGTGTGACCCTCGCATCTTCTTTTTGCCTGTTTTCCTGTACAAACTCATACGTTTGTAAATAAAAATAATTCATTTCCTGCAATACCTGTTAGTCGTTAGTTCAGTACTTATGTAAAAATGCAAATGCCTGTCATACTAAAGTCATGTAACAGAGTCTTAGGGGAGGGGAATATGAGTGTACATGTATGCCCCCACTCAATCTTGAAAAACTATTCAAGATTAAATTAAAAAGTCCGAATGTTCCCGATTCTCTGACGGGGGTCACATTCCTTTCGTCATTGATGCCTGTTCTTTTATGGCATCCTTTATACTTTCCTGTCTTATATCCAGGTTAGAGTTCTTGCTGAGGCGGTCTCTCATCTGGATGCACCTTCACGCCTCAGAGGACGTCGTCTTCCCGTCCTTTATACTCTCTCCCAATTCTTGAGAGTTAGAGTTACGAATGTCGTCTTCCCATTCTTTTATGTCTTATTGTACAAACAGTCGTTGTGTTTGTTCCTGCATATAAGCCATCTCCAACTTTCCGTATTTTAATTTAACATCTCGTATTCCACAGTCACAATAGAATAATAGTTGAAGATATAAATAATGCAGGAAAGTAAATGGCACACGATATTTTTATAGTGGTTCGGCTAAGTCGTAGCCTACATCCACTTTATAGTCCTTTGTTCGCATCAACAGACTTTTCTAAGGCAAGTCGTGCCTTTTTACCGGGTTCATAAAAAAAACAAAAGAAAATACAACATCCCTAATTCAAATAGCGCATCAAGTGTTGGGCATTCAAAGTCCTAGGCACTTCTTCGCCATCAACGGTCGTTAACTTGAAGGCTCCTGTCTCAAGTTTCCGTTGGACGGCGAATGGTCCTTCCCACTTTGGACGAGATGAGGAAGGGATGGAAAATCTCGCTTTAGCACCAAATCCCTTGGCTCAAAGGTTCTAAAGTGAACTTTCTTGTCATAATAGCATGCCATCTGACGTCGATGTCTTGACGCACGCAAGTCGGCCTCGTCCCTTTTCTCTTCGACTTCATCAAGGGACTCGAGGAGGAGTGCCCGATTCGTCATCAGGTCATAATATGTCACCCTGTGAGAGGGAACTTTGAGCTCTACCGGGATTACCGCTTCTAAACCAAATGAGAGAGAGAAAGGAGTATGGCCGGTAGCTGTCTTAAACGTTGTCCGATATGCCCACAAAGCCAAGGGCAATTCATCCACCCATTTTGCTTTTTCATGTTCCAACCTCTTCTTGAGGATGGACTTTATGACTTTATTTATTGCTTCTACTTGCCCATTCGACTGTGGATAGGCGACTGCAGTGTACCGCTTGTCAATCTTGTATTTCTGGCAGAAATTTCTGAATTCGACACCATCGAACTGGGTTACATTATCAGTTATAATGGTCCTTGGAATCCCAAATCGGCATATGATACTTCTAACCACGAAACTTATCACCTTTCTCGCTGTGATTTTAGTTAAGGCTCAGCTTCCACCCACTTCGTAAAATAGTCCACGGCGACTATTGCATACTTCGCTCCTCCTTTGGCAATCAGTAGAACTCCGATGATGTCAATTCCCCACATGGAAAACGGCCACGGACTCACCATCGACTTGAGCTGGGTCGGTGGTGCTCTGGGGATCTTGGCGAACCTCTGGAATCTGTCACAGCGTCGTGAGTAATCGGCTGCATCTTTAATAATTGTGGGCCAGAAATACCCATACCGCAATACCTTTTTTGCTAAAGTCTGACCCCCCGTATGATCTCCACACTCACCTTCGTGTACTTCCCTTAGTACACGCTTGATGTCGTCGTGCGCTATACATCGTAACAGGGGCATAGAAAATCCTTGTCGATAAAGGGTATCATCTTGAAGGATGTATCTGGTAGCTTTACGAACTATGGCTCGCCTCTCACTCTTCTTTGGCGGGAGTACTCCATTTCTAAGGAAATTCTTGATTGGGGTCATCCACGACTCCCTCTCCGGTTCTGCTTTGAAAGCTAATTCAATTTCCATTAACTCAAAGCTTGGCGATCCCAACATCTCAATTGGAACCATTTCGGTTTCCTCCGGATTGTCGGAACTTGCCAGCTTCGCTAGCCGATCTTCCTTCAGGTTTTCAGCTCTTGGGATATGCGTTATGTTATACCGTTCCAGGTTTCTCAACAGTTCCTTCACTTTTCCAAGATAAGTAATAAGTCGAGGTCCCCAGGCTACAAAGTCCTTTCGCACTTGGCAGACGACTATTTTGGAATCGCAGAATATATCCAATGCCTTTGTTCTGAATTCCTTAGCAAGTTTCAGCCCGACAATCAGGGCTTCATATTCAGAGTCATTATTGGTCGTTGAAAATTCTAGTCGCAGAGCATAATATAACGATCGTCCTTCAGGAGTAACTAAGACGACTCCAGCTCCGGACCCTCGGTCGTTCTTGGCTCCGTCTGTGTACAAATTCCATGGATCTAATTTTAATTCCTCCTCTTATTTGACCACCTTATCATTGATCGTCTCTTCCTCCGGAATTGTGAACTCTGCTATAAAGTGAGCCAGAGCTTGCCCCTTGATCGATCTCCGCGGCTGAAAGTTTAAATCAAACTGACTTAATTCAATATTCCACTTGATCAACCGTCCTGATGCTTCAGGTGTTTGCAACACCTATCTCAGAGGCTGATCATTGTATATGGTTATTGGGTGAGCTTGAAAATAATGGCGAAGTTTTCGGGAGGCGATCAGAAGGCTGTAAGCAAGCTTCTCAATCTTTGGGTAGTTACGTTCTGCAGCTGCCAATTTCTTACTTACGTAATATACCAGCCTTTGCACCTTGCCTTCTTCCCGGACCAAAGCTGTGCTAACGGCGTGAGCCGATACTGCTAGATAAACAAACAGCTCTTCATGATCCACCGGCTTCGACAAAATCGGTGGTCTCTCTAGTAAATCCAATAGATTTCGAAAGGCCTCAACACAGTCCGGAGTACATTCGAAATTTTTCTTTCCCCTTTTTATCAAGTCAAAAAAAGGACGCATTCGTCTGTTACTTTGGAGATAAATCTACTCAACACAACCACTTTCCCCGCAAGACTTTGGACATCTTTGGTTCTTCATGGTTCCTCAATGTTCCTTATCGCTGTTATTTGACTGGGATTAATTTCAATTCCTCGAGAGCTCACGATGAAACCTAAAAACTTTCCAGATGCCACCCCAAACGAGCACTTCAAAGGATTAAGCTTCATCCGATACTTTCGCAGGATACCGAGCATCTCTGCCAAGTCTTGCATATGGCTAGAGGACTGTCTTGATTTGACAAGCATATCGTCCACATAAACCTCCATAGTCTTCCCTATTTGGTTATAAACATCTTGTTCACCAAGCGTTGGTAGGTAGCTCCAGCATTTTTCAATCCGAAAGGCATGACCACATAGCAGTACAACCCCAAATTTGTAATGAAGCTCGTGTGCTCTTGATCGGGTACATGCATAGGAATCTGGTTGTATCCGGAATATGCGTCCATAAAAGAAAGAAGTTCATGTCCCGCCGTCGAATCCACCAGCTGGTCTTTTTTGGGGAGTAGGAAGCTATCTTTCGGACAGGCTTTGTTCAAGTCTGAAAAATCAATACACGTCCGCCACTTTCCGTTTGACTTCTTTACAAAAACAGGATTTGATATCCAGTCGGGATATATCGAATCTCTAATAAATCCGTTCTCTTTCAGCTTCTCCACTTCTTCTTTCAGAGCTGCCGACCTCTCTGGGCCCAGCATACGTCTCTTTTGCTTTACAGGCGGGTGTTTTGGGTTTATACTCAGCGAATTACTCATGATGGATGGTGATATCCCACACATGTCAGCGTGGGTCCAGGCAAACACATCCAGGTTTGCCTTCAGTTCTTTGGCTCGGTGCGGATCCAACTGGGATCCAATCTTCAAAACTTTTGCTGGATTAGCTTCATCAATGGGTACATCCACTGTCGTTTTGTTAGGAGTTGCTTTTCTCTCCTCAAGTTCCTCATCTTCTCTGGGATCCAGGTCTTCAGGCATTCCCTTGGGCAACTCCTTCGGGGATGGTCCCTCTAATTGCTACGCCGAACCCTCCCTTAGAGGAGGTGAAGTACTTTTAGTCTCGATGTTGAGTCCCTTCATCAGCATTTTTAATTCAACAATATATCAAGCTCGTCCGGAGACTTGGTCTCCCCTCATTCTCCTGTTCTGGCTTCAGTTGGGAACTTTAGCAATAAGCACCATGGTGCAATACAAGCCCTGAACTCTACAAGGGCAGGCCTTCCTAAAAATGCGTTGTAGGGCGAATCTATATCTAGCACTACGAACTGAAGCATTCGTACTCTTCGATGATCCCCTTGTCCCAATGTTACGGGTAATTCTATATACCCCATTGGAGCTGTCGATGCCCCATTGAAGCCTCAGATCCAACCTTCGCAGGGCTTCAAATCTCCAGACTCGAGTCTCATCTGATAAACGACTTCTTAAACAAAATGTTAATAGAGCTTCCATTGTCCACTAGTACCTTATGAACCAATGCCGGCCCAATAGTAGTGGCAATAACCAACGGATCTTCGGTAGGTGATTGGATTCCGGTGTCGTCTCTGCTACGGAACACCACATCATCGAACATTGTCCTCCGTTGTTTCACAGGGGTGATATCTTCCAAATCACTGCACTCGTCCACATCTATGTGCTTAACTGCATTAACGTATTGGTCTATTGCTCTGAAACTGTGGACAGCTAGATGGAGTCCACCTACTATGGTGTTAATGACAATCCCTTTGCCTTTTTGTTGCGTTGTAGGCTTGGGAGCAGACTGATTCTGGTTTGGGGCCTGTCCTCCTTGCCCCCTGTCCCTTGGGGCAGCCTTATACTCATCCAACTTACCTTCACGCAACAACTTCTTAACTACATCTCTCAGGTGTCGACATTCGTTCGTTGAATGTCCGTGAGTTCCGTGAAATAAATAAAATTTTCCGGTAGCAATTTCTTTCTCTGTCGAATCTCGTGGTGGTGGTTTTTTGTATTGTAAAACATTATACATGTCCAAATAAATGTTCTCCAACGCGTCATTCAACGGTGAATAATTTTCAAAAGTTTGGAACCGGGGTCTTTTGTCAGAATTACTTCCTCGGTTCCTGTTTTTCCTATTACCATTCCCATTACGGTTGTTGTTGCCCCCATTTCCACTATTATTGTTTCCATTCTTGTTTCCAACATTCACTTCGACTTTCCCAGAGCTTTCTCCAGACTGCTTTACGGCAACATTACTCTGAACAGCTTCTTTTAAGGCTGCTCCGGACTTCCTCTTTCTGTTTGCCCTTGCTTCCTCCCGTCTCAACTAAATATTGGCCTTCTCATAGAACAACTCTCTTGTGGGAGGCAGCTTCCCAGAAAGATAATCTCCAAACTCTAAATCAGGATCAACTCCTTCCATTAAGGCCATCAAGATGGTAGGCTCATGAGGGTCGCTGACTTCTATTACAGCTAAATTTAAACGGTCTAGATACAACTTCAAGGACTCACCCGGCGCTTGCTTAATTCTCGATAATTCAATAACAGTCTTAGACTTTCGGGCATGAAGTCGGAATTGAACGTTCACTTAGTTCTTTGAAATTCGATATCGATCGAGGAGGAAGTCGGGTAAACCATAGTAATGCTACGTGTTCTAAGTAAATCAGGAAAGCCTTACACTTCACAGCATCTGGGGCAGCTGTAGCATTCATAAGCCGTGCGTATCGCATCAGATGTTGTCCCGGGTCAGTTCTCCCGTTATATCTGTCCATCTACGGCAAATTAAAACGTCGGGGGAACTGAAAGTCAAGAATGTCATCAGTAAAGGGAGTATGACTTTGCTCAATACCATAATCTTCATTGGTGTAGTTTCGACTCTCAGACATGATCTGGCGTACCATAGCCCATACATCAGCATTGGTCAAGGGCCGTTCAGGTGCCCTGGCTCTGATGTTCGGGTTTCCTCTAGGCTCCTGATCAGTGGACACCCTCCTTCTTCTAGCGGCTTCTGCTATGCTTTGCTCCCTACGTTCCCGGTCGATCTCGGGAGGAAGGGGCTGAAGCATTTGTCCCTGAGTGGGGTTGGTGAGGTTTGGATCTCTAGGCAAAACAAGGGATCCTCGCATTGGTAATAGCATAGGCTCTCTCAAGCTCCGGTCATCGGGTCCTAGCACACGAGCAGCGTCCTCGCGGGATCCCAGAGATCCGAAAGTCATTTGTTCCAAATTCTAAGGTCGTTCGAGCGGCCTTCTTTCACGAGGCCGTTCTTCCACAGAAGAAGAAGACTGATCCATTGCAATGTGATGAACTGGGGAAGAGGTTCTCTGCCTGCGAAGCTCGCCAATTTCCCTACTCATGATTCTCATATTCTCTTGCATCATAAGATTGGTGTGCTCGTGGATTCTTATAGCCTCCCTAGTGCTCTCAAGCATGTCGAGAAGGCACGAAAAATCTCCTTGGGTGACAGGCGTAGATGGATTGATATGGTCATTGATCATCAGAGCATTTGGAGGGGCTCGAGTAGAGGTTCCTGCATCACCTAGAGTGGGATCGGATCGGAGCAAAGTGACCTGGCCGGATCGGTTCGGGTTAGGGGAGCGCACCTCTTCAACATCTTCTACTCGGTTCGGATCGGAGCTCTCCCTCTGCGATCAGTTCGGATTTCCTGAGCCAGTCCGATCCGCTCCCGAGCTTTGCCCACGAGACCTCGTCACGACCGGATTTTGCTGATCTTCACCAACTTCGTTCCCTCAACTGGTTTGAACTTCGTTGCCTTTTCCTTTGGCCATAATTCTTCAACAATCAACCAACAAGTACTTAAAAGCGTCGGAATATGGGAATTAACTTCTTTGAACTCAACGGTCCAAAAAGTAGAACGATAATCCAGAGAAAACAGAGAATTCAAATTGTTCTCAGTGAAAGCACCAAAATGTTAGATCAAAAAGTGGTTCTAACACCCAAATTGATTAAAATTACGATAAAATGAGATCAAAAACAGAAAAGAGACACAAGATTTATAGTGGTTCGGCGTTAAAGAGCCTACATCCACTATATATCACTTTGTTTGATGATGTAGATGAGAATACAACAAGATATTCACTCAATCTCACTCACTTTTCATATACATTCACACAATTATACTCAAAATACACTTTGAATGATGATTTGGATTGTTTGGGAGTGCTGGAATTCGGTTCTCAAAGATACTCAAACTCTCAGAGTGCCAAAAGATCCCTTCAAATGACCCTTGGGGGTCTATTTATAGGTGAAAATTCCTTCGAGATTCGGTTCGGATCGGGGACACGTGGCCTCCATCCCGTGACTTTCGGGATCGGGTGAGTTCTGGTGAGGACAACACATCTGATTAGTGGCCATCGTGGGTAGAAAGTGGTTGTAACTGCCCCAAATATCCAGGAGATCGTGGAGTGAAGTAGCAGGGTACATTAGGTTCGGTTCGGATAGGCTAGCAAATGGGGTTCGGATCGGAGCATCCCATCCGATCCGATCCGGTTTGAATTTTGCCTTTCCTCACTTTGTCTCGCTTTTCTTTTCTCTGACTACACCCGATCCGATCCGATTTATAGGCAGATTATATTCTAATAATTGATCTTTTAGCTTTGTGTTGCCTAGTCCACAAAGTAGGCTAACACAAGTGTTTTTAAAATAGAAGTTTAAAAGAGTGAGGTTTACTCACATTATTTGCTCTGCTCTTCCAGGTTTTATCTCCTCTGTTTTTTTCCTATTCACAAGTTTCGCCTTTCACTTTGCCAGATTCTCTACCATTTTTCTTCAGTTACTTATTGCCATTTCTGTTTTAGTTTGGTCAAATGATGTTGCGAATGTATGCAATAACTAATGTGTATGTATAGTTGATTTTAAGAATAAAATATAGGGCTTCATTAAATGTTTTGCAAAGCTCCTTGTGCCAAGATGTAATATTTACAACAGCTTCTTTATTTGATTAGAATGGTTAGGCAGCTAATTGATTTGTTTCAGAGTAGTTTTTACGCTGGCTTCCTACCGATATGGAAAAGAGATGGGGTATCTTCATTTGATCTTCCTATTGGCTACTATACATAGCTACTCTTGGTACAAGCTACATGCTCCTATGTGTTTTGAAAATGTAAGCTTAGATCTTAAGTTTAGCTGTCACATTTGATTGGAAGGGAAATGTTATGGCAAGGCTTCACTCTACATCTAGAAAAAGAGCACGGTAGAAATCTAGATTGGTGGTACAAATGCATGTGCAGTTTCAAGTTCTTGTTTTGACTTAGCTGTTAAGTATTTCGATCTCTTAAATGTTCTCATAAATCCACTGTTTGGAATTTCACTTCAAGCACATCCTTTTCATTTAATGTTTTAGATCCTATAGGTTCCAGGCTATGATCCTTAGCTACTAATAGTCCATGCAACAATCAGTCCATGTCATAAGATTTGGTTTGATCATCCTATGCTAGTGTACTGCATATAGGTAACAAATGTGAACACTGTTTTCATTGATTGAAATTTTGATTCTCTTCTCTTAGTTTTATTATATGACATGTTCTTGTCCATTAATTGCTTACACTATCTTATACGTACACATGTCAAGTAATAAAATATTTACTTAAATTTAAAACAGAAGTTATTGCCTCGATTTATATATGTATATTACATTATATATACATATACACTAAGGGTCATAAGAATATGCGTATTCATGTCTACATCTAAGATTTTTATTTAAATCCTTTCAAATATTAAATGTCATTTTACTTAAGCAATTAAATTTTAACATAAATAAGATAAGTTTTAAATGCAAGTGAAAATGTTAAAATAACATTTACCTGTGTATACATATAAAACACAAGTTAAAATATACACAAGGTCATAAACTAATGATTATTCAAAATTATCTATAATATTCAAATTAAATATTATTTAACTAAATTAAATTATCAGCATAAGCTAAGATTTAGATTATAAAGTTGGTCAAAAAAATCCGGGACATTACACTCTTTCTGGTCATCGTCGATTTCCGATCGTCATAGGCGATCGCGCCTCCCTAAACTTCACCAGCATGACGCACTCACCTCACTCTACAATTTCTCAGTTGGAAGATTTATCTAATGCTCACTTGTTTGAGAGCTATGATCGAATGATTGAAATGCAGCTTCGGTTTAAAAAGGAAAGAGTAGCCGGTATTTTTGACGGGATGGAATCAGGTATCTCATTGTAGAGATCAAGTGATAAATATAAGATTAGATAGGAGAAGTTTTTTGCAGAGATATTCTTAGATTTCGAAAGGGGCTAAGGATTTTTATTTAATATTATTATATTCACGTTGAGCGTTTTAATTCATATGAACTCCATACGAACTCTAATCATGGCAAAATTGGAAATCCTACAATAACTTAATATTCTGGACACGACGAAACTAGTTTCGTCGAATTCCAAGATCATTTGCAAAAAAAAAACTATTTTAATTTCAAATGGTTAATCAATATGCGATTAGATTGTGCACGATCACAAAATAACTCCAATTGATGTGAAACTTAAAAATCATACAATAATTAACTATTACGAATTTTTTAAAATTGGTTTCGTTGAAAGCAGACGTCGTTTGAAAATTAACTATTCTCAAGTTCTATATTAAATCGAAAAAATATAATTGATTTCAAAATAACTCAATCCAATGATAATAAATTA
The DNA here is from genome assembly GCA_030737875.1 of Allium sativum. Taxonomy (NCBI): domain Eukaryota; kingdom Viridiplantae; phylum Streptophyta; class Magnoliopsida; order Asparagales; family Amaryllidaceae; genus Allium; species Allium sativum. The sequence goes on from CM060915.1 coordinate 284,278,943, forward strand.
TCATTATCGTGTATATTTGAAAATAGAATTTATACAGATTTAACTATCTTAACTCGGTTTAAAATACTAGGTTATATCGGTATTCAATTTATTAAAAATCCTTTTATTTTATTTAATAAATCGTTGTGGTTCATAAACGATTCTTTAATGACTTTCTGAAAATTAAATTTTGACATAACTCAAAATTTACAAGGTGAAATCTCGATTTTTCTCTTTCATTAGAAAATTATTATCCAATAAATCCGGAAGATTCTTGTTTCAAAGAATTCAAACTTATATTGGATCATATATATTCAATTGAAGTTCAAAACGTAAAACTGTGAACTATTGCAACGGTGCGAGCTTGTTTTTAACTAAATTAAATTTATATGATCAAATTCGTTTAAATTAATAAACTCCTTATAAAATCCTTTTGTATTCCCAATACAAAATTTAAACAAATTTAAATGTACAAAATTAAACGACTAAAAATCTGGGCCGTTACTATGGGCGAAGCCAGGATTTGATACTATCCCGGGCTATATAACATTAATACTTTGATAAAATGGAGAAAACAATAGAAAATAATCACTGAAATAGGACATATTGATTTGAGTTTTATATCTGAATATTATATCAGGTGAGTCAACTTTTATTGACTAGATGAAAGCTGTATCCTTTTATTATATAACAGAATTTACACTAAAGCTTCAACTTTTATATCTGAGTTTATTGTCTTTTAGCTATGGAATGGACAACTTTGGCTTTAAACTGTAATCATATAAATATTTCATGTTGGAATTGAGGACCCAGGCTGTAGCCCAGGGTGCCATAGGCACAAATCCGCCCATGGTCGTTACACATATGGTGATTCGCGACTCACTGCTCTGCGATCCTGGTATGCCCTGCCACATATTAACTAGGAATGTTATGTATCTAGCTCAGTGGTTTGTTGCTGTGGTGGCTTGGCTTTTCTTGATTTGGGAGTTGGTTGTGTTGGTTTATTGTTAAGAAGTATGATATTCAATGTGTTAGTTAGTTTTCGTCTTGTTGGAACTTTCTGTAGGCTTTGTATATTATGTTTTGGGTCATAATTTGATTGGCAGTGGTGGCTTTGGGTTGTTTGCTTGGGAAGTGTGGAGTTTGGTATTTTCATGGATGCAATGTCGGGCTGGGTTTTGAGTGTCTGGCTTTTCTTCTTGCTCCATTGCTCTTGATTGGCATTCTTGGTGAAGCGCAAGCTCTCATTATGATGTTTAAGGCTGGTGGAATTCATTGCCTTCCACCTTAAGCATAAGCCTATGCAACGACCGTTTAATGTCTTGTGATCCTTGTCACAAGGCTGCTATGTTTTGGTAACTTGTGATGTTTTTCGAACATGCTTTTTTGTTTGGCTGAGAAAATGAATTCATGTAATGCTCTGCTAGTTGGATTTTCTACTGACAATTTGGTTTGGTGCTCGAGGTCTCAGGTCCTTTTACTAAGGAACAGGTCCTTTGGTGTTGCCTACTCTAGCTAATGATGGAACCGCCTTTATTGTGTAGTCCCTGTAAGTGATACTGTCTTATTTCGGCACATGCAAAGGTCATTTTGTTGTGGTACTTGCTGCTTTCTATTGTGTAGCTTGTCATTGTTGGGTTTTTAATTTTTTAACAAGTGTATGTAATCACCCCTTGCGTGGAGTATGTTATCATAGTCTAGATAGTGTGTCTAACTCCTGATCTATAACGTAAATAGGATGGTGGTGGACGGTCCACCTCAAAAAAATATTTGTAGTAGGTTGATATCCTATCAATCTCATGTATTATTTGTAATTATTATTTGTTATAATAATAAGTGTTTGCGGTCATTTTAAAAACTGTTCGTTTTTGCCAAAAAAATTAGAGACACATCTGTATACATGAAGGACCAGTCTGTGTGGTTCTATTAGTGACAAATAAGCTAATTTAAATATTGACTAGGTAACGAAAAGATATTTTGATTCTTGAGCATTTTAAAAGATTATCTCCTTTAATGTATCACAATGTTTAGAAGTCTATATATAGTCTGGTCCAATTGAATATCGGTCGAGTAATAAAAACTAATTTCGTTCGGCTTTTAGTTGTAGTTCAGTCTGACATTTTTACATCAAAACCAATCAAATCTGTTAAACGCTTACCTTTTCAGTCGTTGAAATGTCTATTTTAGTTGATGGTTTGAAATATTATTTTGACTACATTAGGATTAACTGAGTTTGCAACATTCTTGTGAACACGGTCTTCTTTTTTGATTCCAAAATATATTTTTGTAAAAAGCAAAGGGAAGTAGATTACAGGGTGATAACGAGATTCTTTTCTATGTAACCATGTGTGGAATATCATTTCTAATTAATTTCTAATAAATAATATGGGTATTTATTGCACGTAAGCGAGATCATTTTGAAATTTCTAACCTTTATAAGATTGTAAGTAACATTCACCGTAGAATAATTATTCAGTCAAGTGCTACTAGCTCAAATGACAAATAATATGTCGATTTAGGTTGAGGTTCCAAAGGTTATGGATTTAGAGCTCAAGGATATCAAAATGAATGTTCCACTTGAACAGAATAAAGAATCACTCCTACTATCTTACAAACTTTTTTTCACAATAAAAGTGATACTTAATTTAAGGACACTCATTTTATCAAAATAAAGCAACACGATTATTTAATAAATAATTTTGAACATCAAATCTGTTATATTAGATATGGTCATTTGAGTATAATTTTTGTAATTTGGTATGGTAAATGTATATCTCAATTTTTATAGTATTGCGGATCACATGTGATTGGGGTACTCAAGTTAGGAATGATATCAAGGTTGGCAAGGTCAACTGGTTTTTAAAGTGAGGTTTTTTTTAAACTCTTATAAATTAAAATTACCGAGTTTTTACACAATTAAAATAACAATTTGATTCGTAGTACTTCCCTTAGTCAACGTTTTTTGTAATTGTTAAATAAATATCTTGTTCAATACTTCACTGGTATAATATACTAATTTCTTTTCTTGACATAATATGCACTGCTTTAAATGCGTAAATGTTATACTAGTTTCTTACTATTACACATTCTATTCATGTGACTTCTTTTTTTTTCATTTCACTTAAAGGACTGTTTTAATCAGGGTAATAAGTTTAAAGGACAAGACTTCTAAAAAATTAATTCTTATTTATTCAAGGTAATAAGTTTTAAGGACATGACTTTAAAAAAATTAGTTTTAAGGACATTTTACAGGAAAAAAATAAAAGAATTTATCATTTTAAGTTATGTATAAATAAAGATAATTTTTTTTAAATTTTTCTGTAAAACTTAAAAAAAACGAGTTTATTTTTTTTCCTGTAAATTGTCCTTAAAACTAAATTTTCAGAAGTATTATCCTTAGAACTTATTATCCTGAAATAAATTACAGTTCAAACTAATTTGCACTTCTTTTTTTAATATCCTCGAGTAATATTTGTAATTAAGCCTATCCATTGTTATCATTATATTAATTGTAGTAGCTTTTAAATGCATAAAAAGTATACTAATTTGTTACTATTGTATGTATTATTTTGTCATATCCTCAAGCAATATTTGAAATAATGTACATCCATTATTTATCATTTAAACAAATGTACTAAACGTTAAATTTAAAATCTAAGCATACAAATATTTATGAATTAAAATTTGTAATAACATTAGTTTGAAAACTAAATAAAATCCATGAATTCCACCTCTGTAAACGGCCAAAAAAATTATACAATTTAATTATTTTTTGGTCACCGTTCATGCTTTATTTGATGTTTCAATAGTCGTCCCGTTTCTTACGGAATGGTAAAGAATAACATATCAGCGTATAACTTAGCGTTATTTTTTGAAAGAATATTAATGTTCAGTTAACGCAAATATAGAAAAACACAAACCATCGAACAAGAAATTCATTATTAAATAATGAGCGCAGCAGGATTTGCCATGTATTGTAGGATGACAAATAGATGGATTTAAAAAAGGTTTTTAGCCTCAAAGAAATTAGAGAAAAATTTAGTTTTAAAAACAAGAAGTGTGACACTTTTTAGTGGAAATGGTAGTCGTAACTATCATTTTCTATTTATACTAAAATATGTCATTCAACTTAAAAACTAAATTTGTTGTCCTTACTACTATTTTTTTTTTTTTGCAAATTCTTCCTTATACCTATTTACCTGGATTTAAAAAACAGTTATAAGATCACTATTATATAACAAACATTGATGGGACCTGGTCGCACAATGCACAGGCTCTCCCCCAACACGCGGTATAAGAGCATCTCCAATGTATTAGACATATAATGTCTAATTTAATCTATGTGTCCACAATGTCAAACAAATATAATTAGACAACACTTTGAAGAAAGAAAAAACTCTCCAATGCAAAATGTTATTTAAACAATAATTTGACACCTCTAACCAATCAAGCTATGACAAATGATATATTTATTTCAATTAGTTATACTTAATTAATTATTATTGGTTTCACATTGTCAAATACAATGTCCACAACTAGACATTGCAATTGACAATGCCTTTTATATTGTGTGCCACATCAGATTAACATTCAATTTGACATTAACATTGGAGATAAAATTTCATATGAAATTGTCAAGTGCTTATCACTACAAGGAGAGGACGGATTTCCGACGGCTACAAGCCGTCGGCTGCCGTCGGAAACCGACGACGGCCATCGGAAATTGCCGTCGGAAATCTGGGCGTCGAGAAATAGCATTTTCGACGGCTATCGACAACGCTCGTCGTTTATGATTTCGACGGCTTGGGACGACTTACGTTAGTTTCTAACGGTTTCCGAGTCCTCGCAAGCCGTTACGAGCATTTGACCTATAAGCCGTCGAAAACCATCGACAACCGTTACAATATTATAGACCTGTAAGCCGCCGGAAGCCGTCTGAAATACTGCACTTTTTTTTTGATTTCCAGCTGCTATTTAGCTTCCAGCCCACATTCTCCACAATCCACTAAATCAGACCATCGGTCTACAATTCCAACACAGTATTTCATATTCATATCAACCAAATCACACCATTTCATACACATATCACTAAAACCACACCATTTCAATCCAAAATATCATAAAAACCATTACAACAACATACAGTACATAAAGTCTACTACATCACCCCACCACATCATGTCTAGGTCAAAATACACACAAAATATCAACACATCATATCATGTCTAACATCAAAATACATGAAACATGTCAACCCAAAGTCATACACCCATACCATAACAAACTAGTCATATATGTACATGTCCAACTAAAAAACATACCTGTCTCCATCCCTAACTAATCCTCATCATCTGCAGAAGCAGCTGATGAGGGGAAGCGCTCATACTCCTGTGCAAACTCTGCTAAGCGTCGATCTAAAAGCTATGTCGTCTCAATAGCTTGACGCCGATTCTGCTCCTCCAGCTGTGCCACCCTAGCTCTCAGCTCCTCAATCTCTGCGGTGGCTATATCAGCTCTAGCCTGTTTAACCCGTGCCCGCTGGCTAGTGGGCTGTAACATATTTAAAAAGAAATTAATCATATAAGATTATTGTAATAGCCTATAATTCGTAAAAGTTATTTTATTTCTAAACTATATCAATTTAAAAATATTTATGAAGTTTAACAATATGAAACTTTTGAATCTATGATCTACGATCTACGACTCAAATTTCGTTTTCGTTTAAAGTTCTAACTTCATGACTTACATTTAATTAAGCATGATATTAAACATGGTATTTTGAGAATAATACATTTAATTTAATTAGAGTTATTCATAATTAAATGTTAAATTAAGGTAAAAATGCTTTACCACTTGATTTCCGAAGCCATAACGTCTACTCCGCGTCGCTGGATCCATCACTGACTGAAAGATAATGTCCTCCTCGTCGGTAGTAAACTGCTCATGTCCAGTCTCAGCTAGACGCCTCTGACGTTGCTCCATAAACTTCTCCTGCAAGACCAAATAATAATGTGAATAAATTTATTATCATGATATCTTATTTTATAGTAATTTAACAATTTGTACATAAACTTCTACAGAAAATGAAAACTTACGTGACTCTTCCTAGATTTATCGTCATGCCATTTATATGTGATGTTCCTGTCTGAGTTGACCTGCTCGACGGCATGTGTACGAGTGAATACGTCCATATACGAGACAGGACCCAACCCCTCAGCCTCCTGAATTTGATTATTACACACAATTATTAGTTAGAGTTCAAAACTATATAACATATTACTTTTTTATACAAGTCAAAATTAAAAAAATACCAACTCCTGCCGATACTGCTGAAATGACTTGAATCCTCCTCAATGAGTGACTGGATTTTTGTTTCTATTTGCACTGTTTCTTTCTGCCACCACCTTTAATTACATTTAAATTTGGTAATTATCGACCGAATAGTTTTATATTTTAAAAATATAAAAAAATTTAGTACACTAACCTTTGCTTTATCACTATCCCAATACCTCAAAAACCCACTCCAAACGTTGTCTCCCATCCATGAAGGCTTTTTCCTTGTTTTCTTCATTGTTGATACATCATCTTTATAATTTTTCCTCATTTTCTGCATCCAGTAAGTCCGAGCCAGAGCTAAATCATGTGTCTCTATTTCCACCTCGGCCTGTATTTCACGTTAAACAAACATTAGTAGTAAAATAAGCTCAGTATTTCAGCAATTAAAAGAAAATGAAATGTAAGAAAAAGGTAAGAAAATACTTACTAGCACATCCTGCCAAATGACCTCCTGAATGTGAGGTGGGATCAAATCCCACTGAGGCCAACATGCCGACATCCGGACCTATATGCTACTGTCGAAGCGGCCAAAATAGTCTTCGAAGGCTGAAGATCGAAAACCCTGCATTAATTGTGATAAACATAATTAAGTGTACGGTATAAAATAATTAACATGCTAAGTAAATTTTGATTTTTACCCAGTACTCGTAGGGACCAAGGACACAACTAGACGCACACGCGGCTGCGATCCAGAACTCTCGCCTGAAGAGTTTCCTCTAGATGACATACCTGTCACATACAAATCATTTCTAAATATGTAAGCTAATTTAAACAACCGATATAATAAGATACTAAATAGGTGACATAAATGATGTAAAAAATGTTTTAAATGAGAAATTGTTTATACCTGTATTTGATTGGGTCTCATATTCCAAGGAGTAACAATTTACATTGCATATTTAAGACAAACAAATTGGAAAAACTGCATATGACATAAAAGATGTAAAAAACCATCATAACATTAAAAAAATTTAAGAGTTACTTGAATTGCAAAATAAACTGGGTTCATGATTACATTACAACTAGAAAATTAATACTCAACATCTATATCAGTCATCATCTTCTTCAGATTCAGATTCAGACTCAGATTGTATAATCTCTTCCGCTGCGCTCTCAAACACATCTAGCAAAGCATTTGCCTCATCGACTAGAGGTCGAAAATCTGCATTATCGTCTTCAATTATTATTTCAGTGTTCTGTTCCAGTTCTGCCTGATAGGCTCCTTCGTCTGGAATATTCTTCCCGTCGAAAGTAAATCTAGCCTTTGTTTTAAAAACTGCCGACCAATCTGCTTTATCTCTTTTTAGTGACGGGTAAGGAGCATAATAAACTTGTAATGCTTGTTTGGCTAGTACAAAAGGATCATACTTGTAATAGCGCGATGTATGCTTTATTTCAATCAGATTATAACCCTTATGTACATTAATCCCAGAATTTGGAAGATTGCTAAACCAATCACATTTAAAGAGAAACACCTCCTCCGCGGGTCGTGAGAAATATGTTAGTTGCAAAATTTGTGTCAAAATGCCATAAAAATCATTGATGTGATTTTCAGGATCATCACTGCCTTTAACGAATACACCAGTATTGTTCGTAGATTTTTCAACACCGTATTATTTCGTATTAAATTTATATCCATTAACAAAATATATTGGATATGTCTTGACCAATCTTTTTGGTCCCATTGCAAGATGTTTCAACCCTTCATCATCAACACAATTTTTGGGATCACAAACATAATTTGAAAACCAATCATAAAATTCTTTACTGATATCTCTGTTTGGGTGTTCAAGTTCATAAACGCTGTAAATTGAAATAGAGTTTTACATTAGATTATACACACATAAAGATGTAGAAATGAAAAAACACTAATTGATATTTCAGATTATCTTACAAACGGTGCAACTTCAGCACAATTTAGAAGAATATAAGTGTGAGCTACATGAAGATCTTTATCATTTAGCCATATGTCAACACATTTCCCAGAAGGTCGACCTTGTTGTCTAAAAATAGACAAAACTGTTTGAGATGATTCTTGTTCGTCCCCTTCGTCGTTTCGTGGAACACTTTCAAATGATATATTCACATGATCACTGAAATAATGTGAGAAAAAGAACGAGGCTTCTTCTTCGATGTAAGATTTACATATCGAGCCTTCAACTCGTGCTTTTTGTCTCACTTTTTTCTTCAAATGATTCAGATACCTATACAAAATTAATATACATTATTTCACAGTTTTAAATGTAAGTAAATTAATCGTTAACATGTTTATATTTACCTCTCAAATGGATACATCCATCCATATTGGACGGGACCTCGATATCGTGCTTCAGTTGGAAGGTGGACAGGTAAATGCTCCATTACATTAAAAAAATATGGCGGGAATATTTTCTCCAATTTGCAAAGCAATATTGGAATATCTACTTCAAATTTACGTAAATGTTCCACTTTCAAAGTAGTTGAACAAAGCTCTTTGTAAAACAAACTAAGCTCCGTAATTACCTTCCAAACTTTTACCGGCAGTAGTTCTTTGAACATTACAGGAAATAGATGCTCCAACATAACATGACAATCGTGACTTTTCATTCCACTCAATTTAACATTTTTTAAGTCAACACATCTACGAAGGTTTGATGAAATCCCATTAGGAAATCTTAACCCTTCAACCCATTTTAACAAAACTTTAACCTGATTATTATCTAATTCATAACATGCTTTGGGTTTTTTACTGTCATTCGGTTTCTTATGAAGCTCGGGATGTTCGCATAATTCTTCTATATCGCGCCTTGATTTCAAATCATCTTTAGTTTTCCCTTTACCATTAAAAATCGTGTTAAAGACATTATCAAATACATTTTTCTCGTTATGCATCACATCAATATTATGACGATGCAAAAGATGTTTCCAATACGGCAACTCCCAAAAAATAGACTGTTTGCACCAATTGTGATAAATCGATTTGCCTACAATTTCTATTTGAACTCCACTTTCATATATCTTTGGATGATTTCGAACCATTTCATATATTTCTTCGCTATTAAATAACGTTGGAGGTTGTCTGTTTTCTACTCTATTAGCCAATTTTTTTTTTCTTTTCTGCTCTAAAGGGATGATTTACATGGAGAAAACATCGATGATAATCAAACCATGAAATTTTCTTACCGTACGGTAGGGAAAACGCTCGTGTCTCTTCCATGCAATATGGACATGCTAAACGACCAGCAGTACTCCATCCTGAAAGCATTGCATAGGCAGAAAAATCACTTATAGTCCACAACAAAGAAGCGAACATACGAAAATTTTTCTTCTTCGAAACATCGTACGTTTCTACTCCTTCGTTCCACAATGTTTTTAATTCATCAATTAACGGTTGTAAATAAACATCAATTCCTTGTGTCGAATCATCTGGGCCAGGAACAAAAACAGTAAGAAACATATATTGCGTTTTCATACACATCCATGGAGGTAAATTATAAGGTGTGATGATAATGGGTCATGATGAGTATTTAGACCCAAACTGGGAAAATGGTGAAAAACCATCTGTACATAATCCTAGTCTGAAATTACGACTCTCCGCTGCAAAATTGGGATAAGTTTTATCGAAATGCTTCCATGCTTCCCCATCGGCTGGATGGGTCAACTTACCTTCTTCCTCCAATCTCACCTTATGCCATCTCATATGAGATGCAGTTGCAGAAGACGCATATAATCTTTGAAGCCTTGGAGTAATAGGCAAGTAATGCATACGTTTGTATGGAACTTACTTTCCCTTCTTTTTTCTTGGTTTATATCTTTCTTCATTACAAAATTTACAATTTCTAAGGTTTACGTCATCTTTCCAAAACAACATACATCCTTTTACACATGTATCTATTTTCTGATAAGGTAAACCAAATGCCGACATAAGTTTTTTAACTTCGTAGTGATTTTCGCACATTAAATTATCTGGCGGCATGTGTCTTTTTGCAGCTCGCTACAACAAAAACACCATATTACAACTTTAATTTTACAACTGTGCAAAAAGCACAGTTGTAATAAATGCTTTTTTACAACTGTGCAAAACGCACTATTGTAATAAATGTTTTTTACAACTGTGCAAAACACACTGTTGTAATAAACATATATGTCACAACTTTTCTTTTTTGTATGTTGTAATAACTAATATATACTAATTAATTTTTGATAATTAATAGTTAAATTAGAAAGTTGTTTGAACTCACAGTTGTAATAAATGTTTTTTACAACTGTCAATTCTCTAAAGTTGTAATAAACATATTTTTAACAACTTTTCATTTTGTTACTTGTAATAGATGCCTATTACAAACTTCATGTTTATAATATCTGTATTTAATAACTAATTATATTAATATTTAATAATAATTAATAATAAACTTGGGAATCAATAATATTTATTAATTATTATTACATAATTAATAGTTAATAAGTAGTAACTGCTTATTAATAATTAGTAACATATACATTATAAGCTTTTAATAATTATTACTTGATTATAACTTTTCTTTAGTACAATTTCAGTTTCAAATTTCCTTTGTGTCACAGCCAATGGCGCAAATTAATTTTGTTTTGATGCTTAGACAATTCGATGCGCGCCTAACATTTCGTTTCCCTCCCAGTCCCTTTGCTCTTTCACAAAACCCTAATAATCCTTTCAGCCACCTCAAATTCCAGAAGGAAAAAAACAACTCTCGTATGATTAAGTTTTAATGGCAGCTGCCTTCCCTACGATTCATTTTTCAAACTCCGCCGTCTTCGTTTCCATCCCCAGGCCCTAACGTCGCTAACGATTCCCCTCCCCTTCCCCTCCTCTTCGCTCTTGTCTCGTAACAACTAAGCCTCAAAATCCGCATCTGGATCTACCATCGTTTCCAGCTGAGAAGCCTTGCATAGTAGATGTCACCAAAGGTCCTTACGTCTATTGTTCAGAATCATCTACGATTGGTGAGTTTTGTTTTTCTATTGGAAACCTAATTCGTTAATATGAAGGGTACTTGGTTTACCGTAGTTTAGTTGCAAAATTTTGAGTTCCAGTAGTGGATTTGTTGTTGATTAGGTTACTGCTTGTTTCTCGGGTATTCAGGTTTCGTTGTGGTTGAATTGTGCTGATAACATAAGTTAACTATAGTTTCTTCAGGTAAGAACGACTGAGAAATTAAACTTATTAAATATACATGTACAGAAACGTTATAATTGTCACAGGTTTCATTGTGTCTACATTCTCTTTGGAACACATTGTCTTCTTGGAGTTGGGATAAACTTATAAAAGATGGTGCTATTTAATTAAGAAATTCTCTATTCTTAACTTGTTCTGCTGTAATTGAAACATAAGCGTACAATTTAGATGACCACTGACTGAAGCAACCATATAAATATAAACTACATGAGTCTCTGTCCTATGGAGTTGGGATAAATTACAGTTGTTGATGCCGCGTCCCATATTTAAATAGCCGTGAGCAGAATATGTATTAATATGATATAAATATGCATCCTGGTTTTGATTGATTTAGTTGTGCGTCATATTGTGTAGATTAATATTTCCAAATATAGAATGATTTTCTGCTTGGATAGCCGTGAGCTGAATCTATATTAATTCGAACCATTCTTTAAGGTTACATCACCTGAATCACTAAGAGGTTGTGGTTGAATTTTTATTTCAGCATGTGTATCATTGAACAATAATCATATTCACATAATTGTAAATTCATTTTAAGAAATTTTGAGGAATCAAGTTACAAGGTCTACAGTAAGACTTAGAATTGGGAAATTTAGCAACCTCTAGTTTCTACAAAGCATATCTACATATATATATATATATATATATATGTTGAAATGATATTATATGGGATCCAAATACGAAGAAATAGTTGATACTGTAAAGTTTAAAACCTGAGTGAAGTAGAGAACTGGAGTATGACTATTTTTATATGTGATTCGATACCGTGTCTTATATTTAGAATGTTAAACATTGCAATCATCAAACTATTATTATGTTCTGATCGCTTAAACTAATAGGGAAGCGAAGCGTGAGTCCATGGAAGATAGAACAATCCATATTATTGATGTAAGAGACATGGTCGATGCATTGATTCTTTTATATGAGAGGCCCGAAGCTTCTGGGCAGTATATTAGTGCATCTCATGCAATCAAAAGCCGTGATTTGGTAGACATGTTGAAAGACATGTATCCTAACTATAAATATCCAACCAAGTAAGTGTCTTATCAGTTATCACCCTCTATGTTTATGTATATGCATGTTTTGTGATTGTGCAGGTGGTGTGTCTTGTGGTGGTGGGGATGTTGAGGAAGTGCAAAGATGAAGCAGGCTGATAGTTGAAGCAGAGTTTTTGATGGTACTGATTTGTAATCATTATTTGTAATGAAGAATTGATATATTGCTGTGATGATGTATGATTCATTTTTTGTATTTTGAATATAAAGTTGTAATGTTTTTTGTATCAATGGATCCGGTTCTTTGAATTTATATCAATTTGTTTTCTGTTTATTCAGCTTTTGTTGCATTTGCAGAAATTTTTTTTAAAACCCAAATGTCAATCACAACTATGCATAACAGTTGTAGTAGATTTTTTTACAACGGTGCATAACTGTTGTAATAAAGTTTATTACAACGGTGGAAAAAAGTTGTAAAATACACATATTACAACGGTGTTGCAACAGTGCAAAAAAGTTGTAAAAGATATTAGTCTATTACAACTTCTTAATACACGACGATTTGCCCACCGTTGTAAAATGTATATTACAACGGTGTTCCACCGTTGTAACGGGGTCATTTTGTTGTAGTGGCTTGTACAATAGCTGTGAACCCAGCTTCAGTGATGTTGTATTTTGACTTCATCGCAATGTATTCTGCGATTACTGATAGCTGAGTGCCGCTTTTACAACCGTCCCACATAGGTTTCTTAGCATTTTCCAACAAATCATATATTTTCTTAGCTTCAATATTCGGTTCTTCATCATTTCCATCGTTATCGTCATCTACACTCATAGGAAACATAGATCGCGCTGCATCTTCGATCATATTTTCAATACGGTTCGTGCTAACATTCTCGTCAACAACACTTTCTGCCTCAGTCTCAACAGGAGTATTTGATACAACTTCTCCATGACGATCCCAAAAATAATACTCGGGTAAGAATCCGTTTTTGCACAAATGGACTTTCACAAGATCGGGTAACAAATATTTCAAATGTCTACACTTGCTACACGGACAACGAATTTCAGGATCGCTTCCATTATTACTTAACACGAATTCAACAAAGACATTTATACCATTATTAAAATCTTCTTTTATCGAACCTCTCTGTCCTCTTCTTTGGTACATCCAACTCCTCCGATCAACAAAATAATCAATCATTTTTCCTATTTGAGAAATTCAGTTACAAGTTCAAAAATTAATATTTATTTATTTATGAATTCAAATTCGTAAAACGCACGTATATATAACAGTTGGATAGCAAATAACATTTTCATTAAGTTAAAAAAAAAATCTAATTTGATACTTTTTTAAATGCAACTCTTTTACATGGTCAGGCATCCTACTTCCCATTACAAACACAGTAAACATTTACAATTGTATATTACTTCGTTTCGAACGATTTAACAAAATTTCGGCAGCATTTCCCTTTTGTTTCCTGCACTGTACACATGTACGTAGGAAACAAAATGGAAAACTGAACCAAAATTCCGTGAATCTCTTGAAACGAAGTAGTATACAAAATGTAGATGCTTACAACGTTTATAACTTGTCCAATACAAGGACAAATCCAACAAATATTGTACCAGATGAATATAAACGGTCGTTTTTTAATTCGAAAAAAACGACTATTTATATAACGATCATGTACAACACTCGTCGGACGGGACCGTAAACAATCTAGGGGATATTAGCTATTCAATTAGATATCGGTGTGCGCATTTTACTACAAAAAAAGATTTAATACAACACAAAAATATTTTTTTCTATCGCGTCTGCTTGACATTTCAATCTACTTAAATCTAATTTACTGTTATCGTCGTCTCAATAAACACAACTAGAATTTAGATTCATGTTATTTTGTGCACTACTAATATTTTGCACGATATCGATGTACTAGTTCGATCGTTCATTTTTTCATATGTCAACTAACACATACAAGAATGACAATCGTGCAATTGCGCACATTTACACAAATATCATAAATTATACAACGACAACAACCAAGCTAAATGGAAATATATTCACAAACACCCAAACATAACACAAAATTTTCAATTTCTCTAACATCGCATGAAATATGCACGTAATAGGATTCTACTATGCACTACTAGGCTATTGGAGCCAATTACTATCAATAATGAACCCTAATTTTTGATTTATGACATAAATAGGTTTAGGAAAAAAACTTGATTTCTAAAGAAATAAAGAGATTTTACCTAAATTTGCTTGTCCAATAGGTTAGAGAGACACCGAAGAAGAATTTAGACGAAGAAATCTTCGATTTTGGGCGAAAAATGGGGATTTGGGATGGGTAGGGCGAAAATTCGTGCTGAAAAATAAAAGAGAGGTTTGGATTTGGGGAAGAAAGCGTTCGGGTCTGGAAGAAGTATCCCGAATATATTCGACGGTTTCCGACGGCCGCCGACGGCCCGTCGGTAGCCATCGGAAATAGCCGTCGGTATAACCTGTCAAAAATTACAATGTCTCTTGTAGTGTAGTGTAATGTCTTTAACATGACAATCACAATAGCATTGAAGATGCCCTAAATAACCGTAGCTTCGGTTGTGAAAACGGGCAATGGAGCCCGAACGAGTAAGTCGACACCTTTTAGTGGAAATAAAATGGGAAAAAAATTGGCGTAAAAAACAGTTATAAGATCACTATCGTATAACAAACATTGTTGGGACCTAGTCGCACAATGCACAGGCTCTCCCCCAACACGCGGTATAAATAACCGTAGCTTCGGTTGTGAAAACAGGCAATGGAGCCCAAACGAGTAAGTCGACACCTTTTAGTGGAAAAAAAGGAAAAAAATTGGGGTGAGAGAGGCTCGAACTCTCGACCTCAGGATTACTCAATATTCAGCTATGAGACCTACGCGCTAGCCAACTGCGCCACCACCCCGTTGTGGCATACGTTCAGAAACACCAGTATAAAATGAGGGACGAGAAGGGAAAGTTGTGTATGTCTGACTTTGATGGTAATGCCATATTGCCATGCACATAAAAATTGACCTGCTTCAAGTTAGCTATGGGGAAATGGGTAAAGAGATTATCATGTTATTATTAAAAAGTAAGTGCAGGGATTGGTGGCTGAAAAGCGAAAGGCTTGTGCATTCCTTGAGAACTTCTTGCTCATGGTTCAGAATCTTCAGATATAGTTGCAAACTGTAGGATCCATGTGTGTGCATTGGAGAGCCAGATAACAGAAGCGTGGCATCTGGTGTCCATTTGAAAACCATATCCCTGTAAACTATACGTGGTACATCATTAGCTACCATTTCTGCATTCTTCATTCCGTTTACGTAAGGCACTGTTAGTCAATCTTGCTGCAGTTGTCAGCGAATAGCAATGGTACTACATGGTATGATTATATGAAAGGACTACGTTTTGCTCTCCAGGCTTATCCGAATCTCCGACGGTTCCATCTTCATTCTTCAGCATTTATATTCATGGTCACCTCGAAATGCAAACTTCAAAGAGCTTGAATAAGTCTTTAGATTCAAGGTAGCATTCAGCCGTTTATGAATAAAGTACAACAATTTATGAGATGCTGAGGGGCTGACCGTTTATGCTCTGTCAAGTAAATAGCCTACCAAAAAAAAATCGATCAAAAAGTGACGGGATCATTCAGCAATTTACTAATAAAAGCACAGCAAGATTGCTGCTCTATTACGAAAATATAATAACATATAATAATTGATCTCAAAATTATAACTAAAGGGAGATAAAATTAGTTAGTTTTTAAATATTGTTCATTAGAATTGAGTTTTTGTTATTGTCATATCCGAGAAGAAGAAAAAAAGAACACTTGTATGTCCGTAAGTTTGACCCATATCTTTATAATAGAAATCCTTGGAACTGATCAGCAACCAGAATCTAGTTCTGTTGTTGGCTAAATTGTAATCAGGCCAGGATCAATGTACCACTCAGTATTTTTAATAAGTAAATATTTAAATAATCTATTTATAAATTAATCGTCAATCAATTTATGATTTCAAAATGTGACTTTTCACATGCGATCAATTCAAGGTTTGAAAACATTTCGATTGAATTCAAATGGTTCGTGATATTTCGAGATCAGACATATTAAAAGAGCCAAAACGGTAACGACTCGTGCGAAAGTTGTCGTTCTGGTATGCAGTGTTGGATTGTGATAAAATCAATGATATCGAAACCATAACGATGAGGTGATGTGCACAGGTGTGTTTCATGGTGATCGGATGCATAATTTGATCGCAAGAACTCTAAAACGTATATCGGTTTCAATTGAGAGATTGAATGTTTGAAAAAAGGTTATATGCGACAATCGATGGGCCGGGTTTCGAAACATATTAAATTGCGGTTGGAAAAGGGTTATATGCCACGAATAATGAAATTGGGTCTCAAGACATACGCCATTGCGTTCAAAAGGTCCTTTAAGTTCAAACCGTCTGTTGGCATGCCTCGATCGGAGATTGTGTCAGTTCAGTCCATTTTGAATCATTCACTATGAATACGGGTACACACTTCGAGAATAATATTATTTTATTGTGAAACCCAAAATCGCTATGAAAACTTTTCATTCAACGGTCCATATTTTTCCTCTCAACCCGTCTACTTTTAGTCAAAACTCCCAAGAAAAGGTTGTTCGTATCATTGATATGAATTCATCCACGGTCGCGGAACGTTGATCAAGCAACAACGACGTTGCTAAAATCCCACCGCCTGCAGCGGATATTCCGGATTGGACGACACGTGGCCAAGCCATGATCAGATAGTCGCTACATAGCACATCGATCAACTTGGATTTTTGTCAATAAATACACATTTCCAGAAATGGAAAGAGGCGGAATTCTTTCTGAAAATAGCCCGTCGTACATTTCGATCGAACCACATTGTAACACAAGGTTTTTTGTGTATAATCCACTTCTTTCTCTACCTTCTTTCAATCAAAGCAAATGTAACCTATAATCGACAGTATAAACAGAAATTATAAAGTGGACGTATGCTTATTTTAAGCCAAACCACTATAAAAATTGTTTCGTGTCCCCTGTATTTACTTCTTTTATTGTATTAAGTGATTGTGAATTTTGTGACTTGTGTGTGGATTACACACTTTTGCGATTGACTGTCATTAGGTCAAATTTTAACGTCAACACGTTAACAAGCCAGGTAGGGGGAGCGCTACGCACCACCTTAAGCAATTTCTATGCTTGAAAGGATTTGGATCGCTATTTGTTGAAGCGACGATGGTAAAATGGAAGAAAGATGAGACATCTTTCCACACTCAAGCCATCAGCACCACATGCATAACAGACCTAGAAAAGGGGGTAAGCCAGGAGGCTTTCTTCCACGAAGAACCATCCAAATACTTAACTAAGGATGAGGCGGATGAAGTTCTAGCCGAACTCAAAGAACAAATGACACACCAAGATAAACTCCTCCGAAAGCAACAGGAAATGATGAACAACTTCTTCGCTCGAATGGAAGGAAGACGAAGCAACCAACCATCACCCCTTGCAACAGGCGAAGCTGGGGCATAAGTTATGTTTCGAACCAATGAAATCTAAGCCCCAGATCGGTCTGTAGCTTTGCCATCATTTGGATTGACTCAACTCTCGAGTCGACCAGACCCTGGTTTGACTCAAATCCCAGATCGAACGAGCTTCGGACCATATCGATCGATGCAACCTCCGGATCGACCAGACCATGGTTCTGTACAACCTCTGGTTCGATCCGACATCTTACCGCAAATTGGACTTATGTCGCCTCCCACTCAACCTTGCCAGCACGGCGATTCAAGCACATCTAGGGGCAACAATCTCTCCAAGACTACAATACCACATCAGCTCCCAATATAACGGAGGGAAACACTACTGTAACCACTATGATATCGTCCTAGGCAGTGGCAATGCCGAACCCCGAACTGATAATGTTATCCTAAGTCGGTCCAATCCTACAGGCATGGATATAGTTCGGCCCAACTTGCATGCCAGCCTAAGCGTCCCAAACAATCTAGAATCAACAATCGAGGCTGTGGACCACTTTCACCCATCACTCGTGGGCAGCACCAAACTGGCCCCAAGAACGCAAGGCTTCACTCTGAAGCCATCGGTGCAGAATTGGATTTGTGACAACGACTTCTCAGAGATGGGAATCAAATCGCCAACATCATTAAGCGCTTCACCTGAGGCACCACTTCTCAGCAAGACATAAATAACTTTCATCGTAGTCCTTTCACACGGGAAATCGGGAACTATCGTAACCCGTCTGACTTCAAATTTCCAGCTCTAGAACCATATAACGGCAGGACTGATCCTACCATACATCTTATATTATATATGTGTCACATGGATGTGCTATAAGTATCCGTTAATGTCATGGCTAAATGCTTCCCTCTCTATCTAACCGATATAGCAGCCATGTGGTTTCGATAGCTAATGACTGAATCGATCAACACCTGGAACATGTTGGCCACCCACTTTATTGAGCAATTCATAGTTCATATATCTTGACCAAAGAGCGTTATGTTCCTCATGTCTATTAAACAACGGTCCGACAAGACCTTACACTCTTTCCTGGAAAGATTCAACGCGGCTACAGCATCGTTCGATCGACCTGAACTGTCAATGGTTCTCATGGACTCTATGGTCGGTGTCTTGGATAGAGTAAACTTCAAAATCTCCCTCTAAAGGGATCCTCCCAGAGACATTGGCGATTTTTACCCTGAGGCAAACAGATTCCTCCGGCAAGAGGATGCTAATAACGAGATGGATAACCTCGATGTACTTTCTGTGAAGGATGGAGGACCATCCACTACTCTCCAAAATAAAGGGAAAGCCTCGGAAAAGAGCGATAGGAATGTGTAGTTCCTAAGAGATCCCAAATATGATAGATACACTGAGCATAACTCCTTACTGCTAGATATATACCTCGATGTGCGAGGAGCTATACCTTTTCCTAAGCCTCCTAGGAGGGAGACAAATTAAAGAGAACGTGAATCAGGAAAGCACTGCATGTTTCATGATATGGAAGGTCGTGAAACTAATGACTGCAGACACTTACGTGATCTCATTGAAGAACGGGTTAGACTTTGGGGAGCTACCCGGATATGTTAAGAAATTGGCAGCATCTGCACCGCCACCACTACTCCACCATGCTCCTCAAAATGGCTCTCATGCTCCTAGGAATGGGAAAGATCCCAAGACTAGCAGTCGCGGCATCATCATCAACTGATCTGATTAGGTCATCCGCATGTCTTAGGATACAAGATGTGCATTGCTTTTTATAATTTTCAATAGCTAAGTTGATTCACATGTGTACGTGGGTTAGGCTTTAACTCTCGGGCTTACTATGTTCCCAACAGTACAGCTAGTCTGTGAATAAAATGGTTAGATTGAAGTACACACATACGAGATTAGGCTGTAATACCAAGGCGTGCTCTAGATTCAATCATAAACCGATCATGATTTGTTTTGGCTATGTAATAAAACATGAAATAAATAGAATCTATTTTCTCAAGCATGGATTATGTTTGATCAATATAAGTATCTTGTCAGGATTTGTCAAGATTCTCAAATGAAACTAGAGTATGGATTATACTCACTCCTCTATCTTAGGTTTAAATAATAACTAAACCTAAAGCTCTGCTTATCAGGATGTGACAAACATAACTCTTTTTCAATATGAGTGTGGATTACACCTAGGTAAATCAAACTACCCTGTCAGGATTTGACGATGAAACATCATCAAAACTCGAGTATGGTTTATATTCGAACCCCAAGTATGGCTTATACCTGATAAATCAAGTTATGTTGTCAGGATTTGGAAAAATAACTCGATCATTGCTAGAGTATGGTTTATACTTCCAAAAGATCTCCAAGCATGGTTATGCTTGAAAAGGTTAAGCAACACCGTTAGGATTTGTCGGGTCTGATTACCTCCTTTTTTCTGCACAGGTACAAATTATACACAATGTAACAACCCGAATTCCGACAGACTAATTTTTTTTTTCAAAATTCTAATTTATCGAAACCCATGTTGGTTGCTTTGGTATCCTACAGAAAAGATAGAGATATAAAATATATCAGAGATTAGAAAATATCTCACAGCAGAATGGATAAAGTATAATATAATCAAAGTATATCCTAACCGTAGTAATAATACTGCCTAACAGCATCCAAAGCAATCATATCTCTGCTACAAATCTAACCTGCGAGTATGTTATGAGGAGGGGATCGGATCGCAAGTTCTGGTGACTGTATTTAAACTATACACTTTGGATAATTCTACATATACCGTTCAATCACTTTTATTTATTTATTAGGTTACTTGGGTTAACAGCACTCAAGGCTTACACACACGTCGTACTTATTTACTTCCCAGTGGATTATCCTAATACAGTATATATGTAGGTACCCCTCCCCCCCAATATTGAGGTACACCTTATGGTACCCCAATCGTACGGTCTCCACCGTAATGCCACAGAAATGAACGCAGTCCCTCATCCTACGTCGGAGTGACGTACAGATCTCTACATAACAATGTTACGTTCCGCATATATCTGTTATTACTATGCTATGTAAGCGTACAGACTTCCACTTTCGATCGAATCAGATTCCATACCAGAGTAATGCCCTCAAGTCTACGATACACCACCCAGAGCAAACATGCATATATCTAGACTTCCCCACATACGTATCGTCAATCGTATTCGATGCCTTAACCGTACATAATGTGCACCAAGTTCCGTGGCAGGGCTATATAAGAAACACAGAACTCGGTCGGGAGCTTTTCCATATCTGTACAGGCCCGCCTTTAAGGGCCTCAAAATATAGATATCCGTCGGGTCTATTTTTTTTCATGGTGGCTGTGGCCCCACCTCAGCCCCAACCTCAACCAGTAAAGACTACAAGGGCTAAGAGACTTGCCCCTAACAAACGATCTAAACATCCGGTTGGCGTCTCCCCTCAACCACCATACCTCGATAGTGAAAGGTGAATGGCCTATTGGGTTTAGGTCTAGTCTTTTCGCATCCCCTAGCTGCCGATGACGGGTACTCAACAATCAACTATCCTTGTTGGTCCTGACCTCTGCCTCCCCGTTGAGGCGACCATCGAATCACCCTAGTGTCAGCTCGTCATAGCATTCTGGCTGCAAGGCTACTTTTGAAATCAAGGTCCACCCACATGGTAGTAACGCGCAGACCCAACCTCTGCGAGCACAGCCTAAACATCTTCCATCGCACAGAGGACTACCAGGAGCACCTTATGTATCTCAGGAAGTCGCGTACTTCCCTTTCATGTCCTTCGGAGCCAACAAAATAATCAAATGAATGTGCGCTCCCCTCGTGTCTTATGACACCATGATGATCTACCCCGTTGGGTTATTCACCCTCAAACGTGCGGACTGGTCCAAGCGCCTCATTTTAATATGTTATTAGATCCTATGTCTAAACATTCTTTTATGCGCTTTATTTACCCCGTCAGGTTTCCATTTAACTTGGCTATTCCCATTCACATTGACTTCTTATTCAAGTTACCAAGTTCCTCTTGCTAATTAATTTCGGTCTTATAACTTAACCCATTTAAGCCCATTAATAAGCCCATAACATGTTATTCTCTAGATTGTGATCCAAGATCTGTAATCCACAATCCCTTTATATTCTTGTTGATTACAAAGTTACAATAACATGTTCAACTTAATATGTAATTAAGTATATCTCAATTCACATGTTTTCTATTTAAATGTCAGTCATTATTTATGATTAAATATAATGTATTTCATTTCATAAGTTTGCCCCATTCTTTCTTATTTAATCATAATTCCATCTTACACTGTCACTACAACTTATCGTTGTTTACTTATTAACTTAGTTCTCTTAACTAAGGTTCACTAATAATTCTCCTTTCCATTTATTACAACCTATGTTATAATTTCCTCTTTTCCCTAGGACAAGCCTTAACATGTTATTCTTATCAGCAGATTTCAGATTTCCAAGTTTATAGATTACTTAATTTATAGTTAAGTACAACTTCTACATTTCATAAACTTTCCCCCTTTTCTCTACTTATTACAAACAACTGGTTTTAGGTTTCCCCATTTACTGAGTACTTAATTTACAGTTAAGTGTCACTTATCTCATTTCACCAGTTATCTCATTTCCTTACTAGTTTATTATAACCTAATTTATAATCTTCACTTGTCCCTAGGACAATTCTACCTATTATACAACATTCTCATTAATGTAGTTAATTTTTAATATATTATTATCACTCCCCATTCATTCCCTTCCTTGTACTATCGTATCTTCTATTGAATTCCATTAATTAAAATTAATGTAGTTTACCAGTCCTACTATTTACATATATTTATATATATATGTATATATTTGTGCACTAGACCTCTCACATTAAGCCTACACTTGTGGATGCTGGATTTGTCGGGCGATTCCGTGCAGACTTCTACCATAAGTTGACTTAACCTCATGTCTTAGCACCACTACATGTTTATTTATGCACTTAGACCCCTCCTATTAGATTTACCACTAGTGGATGCTGGATATGACGGGCAGTTCCGAGCAGACTTCTACCACAAGTGTAATCTAACCTCGTGTCTAAGCGCAGTTACAGTTCTAGCTAAAGGATTTTCTCTTTTTTCCATTCATCATTATCAAAGAATATCCATTAATGAAACCACTGAAATCCGTCGGAAAAGAAAAAATACGCATGTCCAATGAAACAATTGTTGCTATCTGCTCCAATAACGAATCATTGGTTTAACTGAATAACTAAAGAAAATTGATCGACCTTTCTCTTCGTCTCAGGAGGTGCTGCCCAAGGAGAAGAAAAGATGACTTCCAGATTAGGGATAATAAATAAAATAGGAAGCTGATAAAATCGTATATCGAAACGACTCCTGGCATAGTGAAAAAACCACAGAGATTTTGTTTTCATAGTCTGAGACTCGACTCATAAGTTGTTTTTAGTGACACACCATGTCCGTTAATGTCACTCATTAAGAATGCATTAAGTTTCATAAAGAGTTATTGGTAAACAGAAATAGAATATTATAAGATAGATATAAAAGATAACAACGGAATTTAAAATTTTATTTAAAATATAATTCATAACATCGTGGTCCAGAATATCACAAGTCTGGAACTACAAAAAAACCATTACAATAACGTAAAACTTCTGTCTTGTACCATCAGAGTACAGAAATACATAAAAAGCATAATTCCCCCAAAAGAGACAAAGCCATAGTAGTAAAGAAGAAAACTTGAGCCATACTTTAAAACAGCTCCTGGCAAGATGATAATCGTGTCCTGACTAAGCCTGAGTATTCTCACCGTGAGAATCATGGGGGGGGGGGGAGGGGGTGGAACGGAAGACAGAAGAGGAAACAAAAAGGGTTAAACATAAAGTCTGGCGAGTTTAGTTACTTTTAGCAAGTAAATAAATAAAAGTAGCATGATAGGAATGTAAGGTGGATAAGAAAGGTAACACTATAAAAGGTAAGTGTGACAAGGTAAACATGATAGAGTGTATATGCTTCCCTAATGATTACTCTGCACTAATACTAGTATAACCAGAATGAGATGATCCCAATAACTATCAAATGTTAGACTTAGGCATACGCCCAGATGTACCCTAACTAGTACCCTAATCGATCGGCTCCCTACACTGTACATACTCTGTGTCGGCCCCACAGTAGTAGGTATCACTTCCTAAAGTGGAAACCCTTCGTGGATGTGCACAACCATACCTACTGGTGTCACGGTCGTCTTAGCCTCCTCTGCCTGGCCCATGCATGCATATGTCCCCGGTCGGTTTGCGCCGCCCACACCATCCTCCTCATTCAGTTCTCTTACAATTAGCTAGTAGGCGTGCCCCAACTCCGACCTAGTTCGGAGTACTCGTCTGATACCTATCAAGGGTTACAGACTGAAATGGGTCCCACACAATATGATACAAGCTCCCCCTTGTCTTTCATCCCCACTAAGATTTCCATCGGTTATGTATACCACTAGGCGTCTTCAATTAAATAACCCTATCAGTTCTACAAGTTATGCTTACCCTAAAAAAAGGTATTTTTAATTACATAACTCCAACATTTCCACAAGATATGCTTACCACTAGGTGTCTTTAATTACATTACCCTATTAGGTTTAGTTTGTGGGCCTATATGTAAATATTACTCACCCCCTCAAATTTACTTAACCCATCCATTGCTCAACCAAATTTACTAAACCCTAATTTAAGTTTATGTTCATATAATCCCTGTGGATTTAACTAGGTTAAGTATTCAAGGTTTATTACCATATTTTCATTTATGGTTATAGTATGCTAGACCTCCCACATTAAGCCTGCCATTTGTGGATGTTGGACATGTCGAGCGGTTCCAGGCAGACTTATTCCACAAATCGGGCTTAACCTCGTGTCTTAGCACGTCTCGTATTTGTGCACCTAGGCCTCTCACATTAGATTCACCACTTGTGGTCGTTGGATATGTCGGGCGGTTCCGGGCAGACTTCCACCACAAGTGTAATCTATCCTCGAGTCTAGGCATAGTTACAGTTCCTAATTACTGTAATCCTAGACATTCCATTATTAGCCAATTTTACCTATGTCGTTATACGCTTCATGTCACTTTTCTGCAAATATGTTTATAATGAATTATATGTCCAAATTCATGTTTATAAACATCATTCTAGTTATGCCAAATTTCCCCTTTTTCAGGTTATGTCAAAATTTAACGTTTTTTCCCTCGTTCCCAAACTAATGCGTTCGCATAATTTTAGAAGCATGCCTAGGCTCGAGAATAGCCTGGCTATATAATATAAAAAGGAAAGGGTGAAGGGAAGATGACAGAAATGACTATTCTAACAAAATTGACATAAGCATATGATGGCATAATGATAAGGTGGGGACATAAGAACAGATCGGTGAACTTGTGATAATAAAACTAGTTCTAACATAGTAGGGATGTCATAATAGGCATGATTAGATCTAAACAAGGATTTAGATGTCCAACTAATGACAGATCTAGATTAATCACAACTTGATAGTACGAGGTGATCTAAATAGTATATTAGATTTGTAACGACCCGCATAATTCTATGTATCGAAGGACCATAGAATATTTATTTCTTTTTCATATGAGGTCACATGGTCGTGTAACTTTGGGGAACTACTAGGGGTCATTTCCCATATTCACATTTTTGCTGATTTTTAAATGATCACTTTGCCCCTGGCGAATCTTGTTTCGCCTGTAACTTTTGATTGGTAAGGAGTTTTGTCATGAAACTAATTCCATTAGATCCGTATAATGGTTTACCTTTCCGTAGAGTGGTCACACTTGTCAAACGGACTTACTATTTGGGAGATATGGTTGAATTAAGGTTTAGAAAGTGAAAAACAACTTAATTGGGCTTAACCGGGTGATTAGCAGCTAGGCCCATTGGAGGATTTTGGGATTAGAGCTGTATGAGGGCTGACTAGGGTTAGAGAAACCTTTTCTTTGTCATTTTCTAGCCGCCACTTACCTCTCTTCAACCCTAACAATGGCCTCCACTTTCTAAATTCATCCCAAATCACCATTTAATTGCATATTAGCTTAATCTACACCAAATCAAAGAGGTCTAGTGGCAAATCAGAGTTGGAGCTGTTGCTAAGCATTGGAATTCGACCTATAACAGTAGCAAAGTTCAGATCTACGAATAATTTGTGGCCAAGGTGAGTGATTTACATTGTTTTTCACTACTTACGGCTAATTAAGGGTGATTACTGATAATTAGCGAAATTATGGCTCAGAAAAATCTGGAAAATTCTAAAATATTATTTTAGGCTCTGATAAAAATTTGGGCTAATTTGGATATGTTTTGCTAATCATATGGCAAAATCATTATTAAGGGTATTAAGGGGAAAACATGGGTTTTGGGTATGTTTGATACATACTAACATGTTTAATTGTTGCTTTGGTGTTTATGGTTGATTATACATGTTGTTATTACTGTTTGGAATGATTTTTGATTGCATAGAAAAGTTATATTGGTCAAAAACACCATCGTATGGCGTAAATAGCTTGCTGGAAAAGTTGCAGGAATTTGGATCTGATCAGATCGCCCTCCCCCGCTCGTGAAGCACGTATCACAAACCGGTGATGGAAGCTCGACCCAAACTGCCTGTGAGACACACCACATCACGAGCAGATCTGCTGCTTCGAACCTGAACCACACAGCATCCACGATCTGATGCCACGAGCTGGAGATCACGACCCGACGTAGAGCCTATATCCCGAAACGAACCGCCAGAAGAAGGAGTGCTCGAACCGAACCCATCTCTACTACTCGGACTGGAGCTCACGAACCGACCTGGATGGGGAAGCCAACCCAACCTGATAGTGATGATCACGAACCGTACTACTTCAGGAGGACAGAACCAAACCAAATGGAGCTGTTTTCCAAACCAATCTGTAGGAGACCAAAACCCGAGATGCAGAGGTAGTCCAAATGGGAAGCAGAAATCAGGATCCGGTTGGGAACCAACAAGTTAACTTCATAAGTTAGACTTTGTTGTGGGACGTGTCCAAAGGGTTATCGATGTATATAGCTTTGACTCACCACTGAGAGACGGATATTGGCTATGGATCAGTGCAGTGGAGCCGTTATCACTCCATGGGGGCAGAGTGATCGTAGCAAGGAATTGGGTGACCAAAGTGGTAGATATCGTATACTTTACGCACCGAGTGAGAGATGTGAGGATGATTGCTATGCTTGATTGTTTGCCATCACTATGACATGCACACCCCTCCCCCGTTATCTTTACACCTTATGCTAGTGTCATCTTAGAGTATTGTACATCCTGTTGTGCTAACTCTTTGGTTGCACGTCCAGGTTCAGGTATGATTGGATTATACCTGCTATTGTTCTGTTTTGTTGCTTATCGCTCATACAAGACTTTTGTCTGACCCATAATTTTATGTCTCTTCTTATTACTCTGGGTGCTCTTAAACGGGCAGACTAGAGACATGTTAGCTGGTTGTGCACGAGTAGCTGTCCGGAGATGAGCAGGAGGCTTACACGTATTATCCTCTATATGTATTCTCCCTGTGTCACTGTTGGTCACAACTTTGGGCACTAGTAGTGCGCTTTTCCTTTACTTTGCTTTAGAGACAGTTTGAAAAGTTGTAATAATGATGATGTGGAACATAAGCTGTAATTGGATTTCCGCTGCTATGATGGTTTAGTTTTCAGCTTATGCACCGTCTCGCCTGTTTTATGTCAAAGTTATGTTATTATTATATTTTATCCCATGTGCTGTGAGACATTCTACAGGTTCCTAGTTAGTTCAAATCCCCTTCTTTTCCTTTCTTTGGCGACCGTCCCATGCTAGTCTGGCATTGGCACAACGCACTTTCATTAGAAATGTCGGTTGGTGCGGGGCGGGCTGTCACACTTGGTATCAGAGGTCTAGGTTGCGTAGTTAAACTAGGGAAAGACACCAGGGAGAGATAGTACGTATATGAGAGCGCGTATTTGTGATATTTTGGTTTTCAAAAGCTATATATTTACTATTAGTATATCTAAGGATGAATTCACACTGCACTGGCGCCACTGAAGTGATGGTTAATCGTTTTCTCCTTACAGATTGAACGATGAGCCAACATATGAGGAATACTAGTTCAGGAGCCAATAATAGGAACGCTCCTGATATGAGGACGATGTTCACTAATTTCATGAGAGAGATGCATAGGGTTGTTTGTAGGGCCGCTCATAATGCTGCAAATGGTGGTGGTGCAGCGGTGCAGGCGCCTTGGGCCGATTTCGCCAAGCTCTGTAAGGACTACACTAGTCTTGGTGGGAAGCTGTTACACGGAATGGAATCGACTAAAAAAGTTATGGATTGGCTTGATAGTTGTGTGCGTATCTTCGAGGACTTAGGAATCGATGATGCAATGAGGAGAAAGCTAACATCCCGTCAGGTGCAAGGACGACTATGAATTGGTGGAATGCTGTTAAGGCAGCTACCCCTGAGGATCAAGTTACTTAGGAGCAGTTCAAGGTCTGATTCAGCGATAAGTTTGTCCTAGCTGCTCAGAAATCAGAGTTGTTTAGGAAGTTCTTGGAGCTTAAGCAGAATAGTAGGGCAGTCTCGGAATATATTGCCAAGTTCGACACTTTGTCGAAGTATGGATTATCTCTTATTAATACTGTCGAGAAGAAGAACGAGAAGTTCATAACCGACCTAGATGAGTACTTGGGGAAAAGACTTATAAACCACATCGATGAGACTTTTGAATCTTTTATGGGGAAAGCATTGAGATCAGAGAGCCTTTAACCTGATTCAAAGGCCGAGGTTTCTGTTATATCTGCAGAGGAGCCAAAGCTGCAAGCAAGTGGTGAAGGCAAGAAGAATTCTCAGAACAAGAGGAAGCAGAACCAAACCAAGGATGGTCAAAATAAGAAGAATAAGAATGATGGCGAGTGCTTTAGTTGTGGCAAGAAGGGCCACTATGCCAGAGATTGTCTGGAAAAGCCTGGGAAAAGGAAGTGCTTCAATTGCGGCCAAGTGGGACATCACAAGGATAATTTCCCGCAACCCCCTAAAGAGAAGAAGATTCTGAAAGCATATGCTATCAACGTTGTTCATTCTTCGTCAAATGCCCCAAATGCGGCGGAGAAGGGAAGGGACGTCATTGTTCGAGGTATGTTTTCGTTTTATGATGTTTCTGTTCTAGTTTTGTTGATAGTGAGGCATCCCATTCCTTCATATTTATTGACCTGGTAGATAAGTTGGGATTGGAACCTAAGATAGTCAATAGACCTTTAGTTGTGACAAACCCGATAGGTGGTTCGACTAGTCTTTGCATGATTTATCGTAATGTGGTCTTATCGAGTTATGGATGTATGTTTGCTTGTGATTGCTTAGTTGTTTTGCTAATATCATCTCACGTAGATTGTCTGAATTCGGAGGAGATGTTCCTTGAGTGCTTGTCTGATATTGGTTTAGGCCTTTGGGGCTTGTGCTTGGGGAATGTCGAGTTCGACTAGGATGGTTTGCGTGAGATATAAGAAATTGTTGTGATTTCCATTGAATGATATCTCGGCTTACTCAAGGAGTGATGTGCAGCCGTGGCATGATAAGACTGTTCAATGGTATGGGCTGCCCCAAGTTGGATTTGATAGGGATAGGAGATGACTCGAGTGGGACTTGAGGAAGCTGCAAGGTAATGGATTGTATAGGACCCTATGTTGATGTTCTCTTTGGTTCAATAATGGTAGACCTTCGAAGGGATAAGATGTGCTCATTGATCGTGAATATGCAATGATGGTTAGGAGGATTCAAGTTGGACTTGAACTTGTAAAAGAAAAATGGTGGTTCGTTGATCGTGGAGATGCAACGAACAAAGAGACGACTCATGTTGGACTTGAGATTTGTTAGTAATGGATACTCGAGACTGGGTCTGAGTATGTGGGTAGCTCTTCTGATGAGAGTACCAATAAATAGTTGATACTTAGAGTGTTCTAGGCGGACTCGAAGCAGGGGTATCTGGGGATGCCCGTTACCTTGGATCCATTGGACGTAATCTAGTTATCCTTGGTGGATAAACATACGTTGGACGTACGGTAGTCCGTATGGAGGCGGGGCTTCCATTGGCCTTTGGGATTGGTTGGACCAGTCATGTAAGTATCGGCGTATGTATGGCTTTAGCAAGTGATAAATAGGACATGTTTGATGGAATGCTATGGTTGCTATGTTTGTTCCTATTTTTGTTCCCATGAGTAGACTATCACCTGTAGGATTATGGTAATAGATAATGAAGAGATAATGGCATACACGGATGCTTGTGCTACCGACTAGGTGCGATAACTGAGGCATTGAATAAGATACATGATAGTTTAGATGTTATGTTTATTGAATGGAAGCAACTGAAGTATATTGTGGGATATGATCTCAGACGTAAGTATGGATTGGATCCAGAAATGTTAGCAAGTTAGACGATCAGACCGACTTTAATTGAACGGATTGGTTCCAGTCAGAGGGAAGATCCTAATCTATTGGAAATCATCTCCAAGGTAGAGACGGGCATCGACAATGAGAAAATGAACAAGTATGGACTTGATCGAGGAAGATGGTTAGGAAAGAATTGGAGACTAGTTGTACCCAACGTTGATGGATTGAGAGGTGAAGTTCTTAGAGAACGTTATCACTCAAAACTGACTATGCACCCCGGTGGTAACAAAATGTATCGAGACATGAAGCAGACCTACTATTGGGAAGGGATGTTTGGAAGTTTATATCCAAGTGCATGGATTGCCAACTAGTTAAAGCTGAGCAAAAGTAGCCTAGTGGTTTGTTACAACCGTTGGAAATTCTCAAATGGAAATGGGAACAAGTCTCAATGGATTTCATTCACGGTTTACCAAAGACTAGATTTGATCATGATAGTATTTGGGTGAATCGTGTATTAGCGGATCTCTTGAGGGCTTGTATATTAGATTTTGGTGGGTCATGGGATGACCATTTGCATCTAGTTGAGCTTGCATATGATAATAGTTATCAGCCCAGTATTAATATGACTCCATTTGAGGTTTTGTACGGAAGACCGTGCAACTCACCATCATGTTAAATGGAAATCGGTGAGAAATTTGTGCTTGGACTAGAAGTAATAAGAGAAACTTCATATAAGATGGCGGGAGTTCAAAACGTATTTCATGTTTCCCAGGTAAGAAGTTTGTGCACGACCCTAATGTGACTATTTCAGTAAATCAGTTAGATGATATCGAGGTAGAACTCGAGGTGATTGGGAACCACAAGACGATTTGTATTGTCAGACACGATACGAAACAACTTCGAAGGAAGACGGTGAAACTAGTGAATGTCCAGTGCGGTGGGAATGAGAAAGACTGTACTTGGAAAACACAGGATAGCATAAGAAAGTCGTATTTAGAACTCTCTGCCTAGTAAGATTTTTAATAGTGAAAGTTTCTTCCCTTGTTAGTAAACAACATGCTATGATAGGCTTGTTGTGTTTGTTATGTATGATTGATTGATTGCAAATAATTGATAGGTATGTGGGAACCTTTGTATGTTTTTGGTTAAGGAATTTCGGGGGCGAAATTTCTTAAGGGGAGGAGAGTGTAACAACCCGCATAATTCTACGTATCGAAGGACCGTAGAATGTTTATTTCTTTTTCATATGAGGCCATATGGTCGTGTAACTTTGGAGAGCGACTATTGGGGTCATTTCTCATATTCATGATTTTTGCCGATTTTAAAATGACCATTTTGCTCCTGGCGAATTTGTTTTGCCTATAACTTTTGATTGGTAAGGAGTTTCGACCTGAAACCACTTCCATTAGATCTAGATGATGATTTACCTTTTCGTAGAGTGGTCACACTTGTCAAACGAACTTACCGTTTGGGAGATATGGCCGAATTAAAGTTTAGAAAGTGAAAAATAGTTTAATTGGGTTTAACCGGGTGATTAGCAGCTAGGCCCATTGGGGGATTTCGGGATTAGAGCTATATGAGGGCTGATTAGGATTAGAGAAACCTTTTCTTTGTCATTTTCCAGCCGCCACTTACCTCTCTTTAACCCTAACAATGGCCTCCACTTTCTAAATTCATCCCTAATCACCGTTTAATCGCGCATTATTTTAATCTACAACAAATCAGGGAAGTCTAGTGGAAAATCAGAGTTGGAGCTGCTGCTAAGCATCGGAATTCAACCTTTAACAGTAGCAAAGTTTAGATATAAGATTAATTTGTGGCCAAGGTGAGCGATTTGCATGGTTTTTCACTAATTATGGCTAATTAGGGGTGATTAGTGATAATTAGCGAAATTATGGCTCAGAAAAATCTGGAAAAAATTATAAAATTCTAAAATATTATTTTAGGGCTCTGATAAAAAATTGGGCTAATTTGGATATGTTTTGCTAATCGTATGGCCAAATCATGATTAAGGGTATTAAAGGGAAAACATGGGTTTTGGGTATGTTTGATCCATACTAACATGTTTAATTGTTGCTTTGATGTTTATGGTTGATTATACATGTTGTTAATACTGTTTGGAATGATTTGTGATTGTATAGAAAAGTTAGATTGGTCGAAAACGCTGTCGTATGGCGTAAATAGCTCGCTGGAAAAGTTGCAGGAATTTGAATTGGATCGGATCGCCCTCCCCCACTCGCGAAGCACGTTTCACGAACTGGTGATGGAAGCTCGACCCAAACCGCCTGTGAGGCACATCCCATCACGAGCGATCTGCTGCTTCGAACCCGAACCACACAGCATCCGCGAGCTAATGCCACGAGCTGGAGATCACGACCCGACCCGGAGCCTATATCCCAGAACGAGTCGCCAGAAGAAGGAGTGCACGAACCGAACCCATCTCCACTACTCGGACTGGAGCTCACAAACCGACCAGGATGGGGAAGCCGACCCGACCCAATAATGATGATCACGAACCGTACTACTTCAGGAGGACAGAATCAAACCGAATGGAGCTATTTTCCAAACTGATCCGGAGGAGACCAAAACCCGAGATGCAAAGGTAGTCCAAATAAGAAGTAGAACTCAGGATCCGGTTGGGAACCAACGAGTTAACTTCATAAGTTGGACTTTGTTGCAGGACGTATGCAAAAGGGTTATCGATGTCTATAGCTTTGACTCACCATTGTGAGACGGATATAGGCTATGGATGAGTGCAGCGGAGCCATTATGACTCTATGGGGGCAGAGTGATCGTAGCAAGGAATTGAGTGACCAAAGTGGTAGATATCGTATACTTTACGCACTGAGTGAGAGATGTGAGGATGATTGCTATGCTTGATTGTTTGTCATCACTATGACATGCACACCCCCTCCCTCATTATCTTTACACCTTATGCTAGTGTTACCTTAGAGTATTGTACATCCTGTTGTGCTAACTCTTTGGTTGTAGGTCCAGGTTCAGGTATGATTGGATTATACCTGTTATTGTTCTGTTTTGTTGCTTATTGCTCATACCAGACTTTTGTCTGACCCAAAGTTTTATGTCTCTTCTTATTACTCTGGGTGCTCTTAAATGGGCAGACTAGAGACAGGTTAGCTGGTTGTGCAGAGTAGCTGTCCGGAGACGAGCAGGAGGCTTACACGTATTATCCTCTATATATATTCTCCCTGTGTCACTGCTGGTCACTACTTTGGGCATTAGTAGTGCACTTTTCCTTTACTTTGCTTTAGAGACAGTTTGAAAAGTTGTAACCATGATGATGTGGAACATAATCTGTAATTGGATTTCTGCTGCTATGATGGTTTAGTTTTCAGCTTATGCACTGTCTCGCTTGTTTTATGTCAAAGTTATGTTATTATTATATTTTATCCCATGCGATGTGAGACATTCTACAAGTTCCTAGTTAGTTCAAATCCCCTTCTTTTCCTTTCTTTGGCGACCGTCCCATGCTAGTCGGGCATTGGCACAACGCACTTTCATTGGAAATGTCGGCTGGTGCGGGGCGGGCCGTCATAGGATCCATAATCAAAAGTGGATCTGACAAGATAAAGATTAAGATCCAAGTCATAGTTAATTCAGAATATCATGGATTCACAAATTACAGTAGATCCGATATGATTCAGTCACAGGGATAGATCCAAATTACAGTCATATCATGTTGTACTTTTAATTATTTAAATCTAAAAGCAACTTAAATCTCATGGTGTTCAGATCTAGAACAACAGAAGGAGAAAAGAAGAGGTTGAATTACAGATCTACACTTGAATCCCTAAACTTTGATTGTAGAAGAAAGAGATTTTATCCAGTCCTGGCACCGACAACATTTAGGCCTCCATTGATTTCAGTGTGAGAAAACAAGAGAAATGAGGCCGTATATATAGCTTCCAGCCTCCAGAACCGACTTAGCCACGTCAGCCTTAAGGGGGTCGACCCAGGGGTCGACACCCCCTTGAGGGGTCGACCCAGGGGCCGACACCCCTTGAGGGGTTGACACCCCTTGAGGGGTTGACACCCCTAGGCGGGATTTTGCCACTCACTTAAATTTCAAATTTTGAACTGTTTTCTGATTTACTATGTATGTATATATATATATATATATATATATATATATATAATTCTTCTACGCGTATACAAACTTTAAACCCTTATAACTTCTTCATACGATGTCCATTTTATGCAAATCAAATGTCAATCTTGACCAGAATTTTGAGATGGACGCAATGGTAAAGTCCATTTCCCTTAATTCTGAATATTAAATCAATTATTATTTAATTTATCCTCTTTTAATGTTAATAAAATTACGGGGTGTTACATTCTCCCCTACTCAAAGGATTTCGTCCACGAAATCTTCAAGTTAAGAAGAATGTTCAACCTACCATCCAACATCCATCTACTCATCCATCAATCACAGGCATCCATTGCCCTTGAAGACTACTAATGCTTAAATGAACATATGCAAATGTGTGTGTATATGTCCCAATACTAAAGTGAAGATCAGGCGGTCTACTGATTCATTCGACCTCCTTAATGCAATGTATGTTAGTGTCATGAATCCAATATGTATGCAACAATTCTGTTATGTCATGTAAGTTCTATATGGGTGCACAATCATCCGTCCAAATGCAACATCCATATGATGATACATCCATTTTCATCCATTAAAAGAAGAAAAATGCATGCACATCCATATGCAGTATGAGAGTGATTAAGCCGATCTAGTGCTTAATGCATGTGTATATACATCCACAAGCAACCACTAGCAAACACTTGCATCCACTTGCATCCATCAAACATAACATGTTTCAAACACATGCTTACATCCGTTGGACTCCTACCTAAAGGTCGAAAATTCGATCGATAGGACATACTTAAATGATAGAAACAAAAATAAATAAATGTTTTGGAAAAAGGAGTTAAGAACATAGTGTACGAAACACGAATCTTTCCTTCGGTCTCCCAAGTCGTATCCTCTGGGTTATCCCCCCATTGAACCTTCATTAACTTGATTTCTTTATTGTGTAGCTTCTTAACTTCAGATCCAAGAATACGAGTAGGAACTCGTCTAATTGTTGCCTCCCGTTCCACTTCCACTTCCTCTAATATACCTGGCTGAACAACTTCTGTGGTATCATGTAAGCACTTTCGCAAATGAGAAACATGGAAAACATCATGAATGCCGGATAATCTCTTGGGTAACTTTACTCTATAGGCCATTTAGCCAATCCTTTATGTTATGGGAAATGCCCTACAATCTTGGTGCCAGTTTCCCTACAGACCCAAACCGAACTACATTCCTCAAAGGTGACACTTTAATGAAAACCATGTCTCCTACTTCAAATTCAATGTTAGTCCTTCTCTTATCTGCGTAAGATTTCTGTCTATCTTGAGCTGTCATTATTCATCGTCTAATATGGCCAATCTTCTCGGACGTTTCTCTAACCATATCTGGTCCAAGTAATAGTCTTTCTGTAAATTCCCACCAACAAGTCAGTGATCTACAGGGTCGTCCGTATAAGGTTTCAAAAGGTGCCATGCCAATGCTTGCTTGGTAACTGTTGTTGTAGGCGAACTCCACTAAAGTAAGATGCCCTTCCCAAGTACCTACGAAGTCTAGAATACACAGCCTCAAAGATTCTCTAGAACTTTGTTCACCCTCTCCGTTTGTCCATCGGTCTGAGGATGATAAGCGATGCTTAAATGTAACTGTGTACCTAATGCTTCTTGCAAGATCTTCCAAAATTCACTGGGGAAGATGGGGTCACGATCTCTTATGATACTGAAAGGTGCCTCATGAAGACGGACTATCTTTCGGACATAAACTGTTGCCAACCATGCTGCCGTCCTCTTGCTCTTAGCTGGAATGAAATGAGCGCTCTTCGTAAGTCTATCCACTACAACCCAAATACTGGTGTTGCCTTTCTTTGATCTAGGAAAACCATCCATGAAATCCATGGAGATGCTCTCCCATTTCCACTGCGGAACCTCCAAAGGATGAAGTAGACCACCGGGCTTCTTTTGCTCAGCTTTAACTTGCTGGCAGAACAGACATTGAGAAACAAACTCCGCCACATCTCTCATCATCCCAGCTCAAAAGAAAACCTGCTTCATATACCTATACATCTTATAGCCACCTGGATGAATAGTCATCTTAGAATGATGGGCTTCTTTTAGGACTGTCTTTATCAAGCTTCCAATTCGGGGAACACAGAGCCTTCCATCTCGTCGCAACCACCCTTTATCGTCTGGTGGAGTATCTACTGAGGTGACTAGAAGTCTCCCCTTTACTGAGATTATCCAAGATGTCTAAAATCTGTGGATCATTTCTCTGCGAAGCTCCTATCTGATCCATAAGAGTAGGTCGTATCTCTAGCGATGCAAACAAACCAGGAAAAAGCTCGGTGGAGGATCTAAAATCAAAAGTTGATATAAACTCCAAGCTTTTCCTTTCTACAAACAAAGGGCTTAAGGCCATCCTCTGTCTACACAGTGTGTCTGCCACTACATTACCTTTGCCAGTGCTAAGAACTCCATCCACCTTTGCTGCCTTAGATTAAGATCCTTTTGCGAAAAACAAGTGCTTGAGAGATTTATGATCAGTTTACAACTCGAACTACATCTTATGCGCGAATGCTATGGCAGCTAGCTCTAAATCGTGGGTAGGGTAGTTCTTCTCGTGAACTCTTAACTGTCTTCCTCCATAACACACTACCATTCCCTCTTGCATCAGAACCGCACCGAGCCCTGTACCACATGCATTAGTGTATACTGTAAACACTTTGTTCCCATCGGGAAAGGTCAAGACCGGGGCTGTTTTCAGAGCCCTCTTCAGTCATTGGAAAGCAACATCACAATCTATATCCTATGAAAACGCCAAGTTCTTCTTCGTCATCCAGGTGAGTGGGGCTGATGTCTTTGCGAAGTCCTTAATGAACTTCCTATAATAGTCTGCTAACCCCAAAAAGCTTCTCACCTCCATTGCATTCTTTGGAATCTGCCAATCCTGAACTGCAACCACCTTTGCGGGATCTATTGCTATTCCTTCATTAGAAACCACATGCCCTAGGAGTCTCACCTCTTTTCTCAAAGAATGGCATTTAGTGAACTTTTCCTTAAGCTGATGTGCACGGAGGGTTTTCAAAACTTCCCTCAAATGTTGGGCATGCTCTTCTTCGCTCTTTAAGAAGATCAATATATCATCAAAAAAGACCACGACAAATTTATTTAGAAACTCCTGAAACACACTACTCATCTGATCAACGTAATAGGCAGGTGCATTCGCCAACCCAAAAGGCATTATAAGCCATTCAAAGAAACCATCTGTAGTCCTAAAAGCGGTTTTATCTTGTGACGAAAAGGTGTTTAGCGATGTTGTGTTCATTTCAAATTTAATGAATGATTAATCAGTTTTGAAACAACCTAAACATCAATTTTAAACCATCATAACACTAAGCCCTATCTAATTATGGTTCTCACACCAGTCAATAGGAAATATATAGATATAGCATCACACTAGCATTGCGCTGTTGTTATATGCACTGGTATTCTTGGGAGGAAACCCGTTCCGTGTTATACGGCGTGGTCCCTTGATTTACCTAACTTTAAATAAAGAAAAATGAAGCTGTTATAAGACCCAGGTCCTATCGCACAATGCAACGCAAGCCGGGGGATAGGGTTTTCCCTTATAATAGCCAAGAATGCTTGATACATTTAAAACATATTATTTGATACTATTATAAGTGCATAGTGTATAAAACAACTTCAAATCATAAGTATCAATCATAGGCGACATGAATGCCCCATACCACTATGTCGCCATATATAGGTTATACAATCAAAATCGCAAAGTCACGTATTTGGAAATTAGGTTTCCATCTATGAACCGAGGCAAAAGATAGTCCTCAACCGATTCGTGACTCTCTAGCCCGAGCCTCAGGGTCAGAGCGCATCGACCCTTGGATCGTCAGGGCTGGTCCATCGATGTGGATTAAAATTCCTGAACACTGCGTTTCCCCGCCCTTTGGGGCGTAAATGAGCCAACGAATGACTCCATCGGACCCGGATCGTCCGATCAAACCGAGGCGCCTCGCAACAGCAACAACCACACAGGTGAAAAGTATATATATGTCAGGGCTGGAAGGTCACTGACACCACCCTAGCTAGAAAGAAACGCATGCCCTCCCTGAGGTCCTCTCCCGTTTTTGGTTCACAACCGGGGTGCGAAACTCGCGAAGTAAACGTTACACAAAGCTATGCCACAAGGCCGTGCTTTGATCATCACCACAAGACTTTGCTTTTCAACAGAAGCCTCGATCAATTGCCACTTAGGCATGCCACACAGACAATTCACTCCATGCGTTTGATATCCATCAATATATAACCCTTGAGCTCGTACGTCTCAGAGAAGGGCGTTAAGCAAGAGAATAAATTCTCCGCCGCCAAACAGATATATATTTAATAGAGATCAATCACACGGACTAAAATCCAATGTCAGACACACAGTCCATTTACAAGTCCGTTCTGGATCTGAACGAAACCGGAGGCACCTAGTACATTCATTTGAAGTTTGAAATCAAATTATCGAACTACCGCGCCATTTTCAATTCCTTTTATAATTATAAATAATTATTTATATTCTAACAACGACGTATATAATATATACGTTCTAATTATATTCAAAATAAATTTCTCATAGTTTTTATTTAAAATAATTCATTTTAAATAATCAAAATTCGCCAAAATTGCCAAAATAAAAATTTTAAACTGGCCCAGATTTTCGGGTTGTTACATATCTATACTATCCTCAGCCACCCTCAACTGATGAAACCCCATGGCCAAGTATAATTGAAAAAATACCGAGGCACCAACAAGCTGGTTAAACAAGTCATCTATCCTTGGAAGTGGGTGCCTATTCTTCTTAGTGAGTTTATTCAACTCCCTATAGTCCACACACAAGCGAAGCGAACCATCCGCCTTGGTTGTGAATACCACTGGAGCAACCCATTCAGATATGCTTCGCCTAATAAACCCTTTTTCAAGTAGCTCCCCTACCTTCTTTCTAAGCTCCTTCCTTTCTCTTAGAGCCATATGGCGCACATGAAATGCAACCAGATTTGCATTATCCACGAAATACATGTGAAAATCGTACTCGTGCCTTGGGGGTAAACCCCGAACCTCATCAAAGACATCAGAATATTCACGGACTACTGGTACCGATTGCAAATCATTGATAGATGCATCAAGAGAATCTAGGAATCTAAGCATGACAAACCCTTGCGGGTCACAAGAAATCTCGAGGGTCTTCCTATGACAAGTCAAAAGCCTAACGACCCTCCTCTCATAATCCAGAATGGCACCATACATGGTTAGCCAATCCATCCCTAGAATCAACCCATAGCCCATAAAACTGAGCGCATACGCATCACATTCAAACTCGACGCCTAACAGGGATATTCTCAAACCCCGACAAATCATGGATAAATGAGCCGATCCACCAATGGGGTTTGAGACAACAACGAGATCCACTACTATAGTTGTATTTAAGTGTAGAGATTCAACCACGAACTAGATATAAATGAATGTGAAGCGCCAGAATCAAAAAGAGTTCTAATAGGATGACTGGAAAGAGAAATCAAACCTTCCACAGAAAATTTTCTACCTTTATCCGAAGCACTGGTCGCGAGAACATGCACCTGGCCTCCAGAATCTCCTGCTCTTTGACTTTGTCCCTATGGTCCCTGTTTTTTCGGGCACTCCCTAGCAAAGTGTCTGACCTCTCCACAATTGAAGCAAGTATTCTTCCTTCTTTTACAGTCTTTGACCAAATGACCCTCTCGTCCAAAACTGTGACACTTCCTCTTATCCTTAGCCTTGTCATTCTTTTCGCCTTTGTTTTGTCGTGGTTGTTGTTGTCCTTTCTTGGGTCATAACTTCTTGTTCTGCGTTGTTCCCTCAACTTTAACTTCCTTCTTCCCTCCTTTGTCTTCCTCATGTATCAAGGCCATATCGACAAGCCTTTCGAAAGCAGGTCCCATTGGAATATGGGACATAGCTAACCCATGAAGGGGTTCATTTAGTCCTTTAACAAACCACAAAGCTTTCTTATGCGCAGTGTCTACCAGCTCTAATCCAAATCTCGCCAGTTGGTTGAATTTGTTCACATATTCTTTAACGGTCATGTTTCCTTGTTTGAGTGCCAAGAACCTCTCCATTTGCATGCTTTTCTCAGCTTAAGAAGGAAACTTCATTTCAAACTTCGTCCTTAAATCATCCTATGTCTCCACCGGACGTCCAGCTTGGGTAAATTCCCACCGGAAAGAAGCTTCATCTTTTAGTAGCCAGGCAGCTAACTGAATCTTCCTTCGATCTTCCACTTCAAATATTACGAACAAGTCATCGGTCTCCTTGAGCCAATTCCTTGCATCTATGAATGTTTCGGTTCCACGGAATGAATTACCTCCCATGGTACAGAAATCTTTGCTGATCTTAGCGAAATTATCTGCTCTTGGAGGAGGTGAAGGAGGATGAGGAACGAAGGGTGCAGAAGGAGGAGTAACATTAGCTTGACCACCGGCAGGCGCCGTGGCCTCAAGAAACCTAGGAACCTGCCTGGTATTAACGCCCTCAGGGATATTAGGTTCCCAGACATGCTGAAACGAAAAGGAAAGAGATTTAGACAAAGGATCGAAGGATATTACGTATGGCTTTGGGGAATATGTTTTCAAAACATACTTTTCTTTTTGAAAAATGCTTTCTTTAAAACCTTTCTGAAAATAATTTTCAAAAACTTTTATCTAATCGGGTAACCTTCAACTCTGATACCAAGTGTGACACCCCACGTCCGTTAATGTCACTCATTAAGAGAATGCATTAAGTTTTGTGAAGTGTTACAGGTAAACTGACACAGAATAGTGCAAGACATATATAAAAGATAACAATGGAATTTAAAATTTTATTTAAAACATAATTCATAACATCGTGGTCCAAAATTTCACAAGTCTGGAACTACATAAAAACCATTACAATAAAATAAAACTTCTGTCTTGTACCATCAGAGTACAAAAATACATAAAAAGCATAATTCCCCTAAAAGAGACAAAGCCATAGTAAGAAAGAAGAGAACTTGAGCCATACTTCAAAAGCAACTCCTAGCAAGATGATAACCGTCACGTGACTAAGCCTGAGTATTCCCACCCTGAGAACCTGAGGGTGGATGAGGGAGGGAATGGAAGAGAGAAGAGGAAACAAAAAGGGTCAAACATAAAGCCTGGTGAGTCTAGTTTCTTTTAGCAAGTAAATAAATAAAAGTAGCATGACAGATATATAAGGTGAATAAGAAAGGTAACACTATAAAAGGTAAGTGTGACAAGGTAAACATGATAGAGTGCATACGCTTCCCTAATGATTACTCTGCACTAATACTAGTATAACCAGAGTGAGATGATCCCAACAACTATCAAATGGTAGACTTAGGCATACACCCAGATGTACCCCAGCTACTACCCTAATTGATTGGCTCCCTACTCCGTGGATACTCTGTGCCGACCCCACAGTAGGAGGTATCACTTCCTAAAGTGGAAACCCTTCGTTGATGTGCACAGC
This sequence comes from Allium sativum, assembly GCA_030737875.1. NCBI lineage: Eukaryota > Viridiplantae > Streptophyta > Magnoliopsida > Asparagales > Amaryllidaceae > Allium > Allium sativum. Next base: position 284,321,068 of record CM060915.1, read on the forward strand.
CATACCTACTAGTGTCACGGTCGTATTAGCCCCCTCTGCCCGGCCCATGCACGCACATGTCCCCGGTCGGTTTGCGCCGCCCACGTCGTCCTCCTCGTTTGGATTTCTTACAATCAACCTAGTAATCGTGCCCCAACTCCAACCTAGTTCGGAGTACTCATTTGATACCTATTAAGGGTTACTGACTGCACACAATATGATACAAGCTCCCCCCTTGTCTTTTATCCCCACTAGGATTTCCATCGGTTACTTATACCACTTGGTGCCTTTAATTACATAATGCTATCATTTCTACAAGTTATGCTTACCCTAAAAAAGTGTCTTTAATTACATAACTCCAACATTTCCACCGGTTATGCTTACCACTAGGTGCCTTTAATTACATAACCCTATCAGGTTTAGTTTACGGGCCTATAAGTAAATATTACCCACCCCCTCAGATTTACTTTAACCCACCCACTATTCAGCCAAATTTACTTAACCCCAATTTAAGATTATGTTCATACAATCCCTATGGATTCAACTAGGTTAAGTATTTAAGGTTTGTTACCATATTTTCATTTAGGGTTACAGTATGCTAGACCTCCCACATTTAGCCTACCATTTGTGGATACTGGACATGTCGGGCGGGTCCGGGCAGACATATTCCACAAATCGGGCTTAACCTCGTGTCTTATCATGTCTCATATTTGTGCACCAAGACCTCTCACATTAGATTCACCACTTGTGGTCGCTGGATATGCTGGGCGGCTCCGGGCAGACTTCCACTACAGGTGTAATCTAACCTCGTGTATAGGCGCAGTTACAGTTTCTAATTATTTTAATCCTAGGCATTCTATTATTAGCCAATTTTACCTATGTCATTATAGGTTTCATGCCCCTTTTCCCCAAATATGTTCATAATGAATTATATGTCCAAATTCATGTTCATAAACATAATTCAAGTTATGCTAAATTTCACCATTTTCAAGTTATGTCCAAATTTAACGTTTTTCTCCTCATTCCCAAACTCACGCAGTCGCATAATTTTAGCGGCATGCCTAGGCTCGAGAATGGCCTGGCTATATAATATAAAAGGGAAAGGGTGAAGGGAAGATGACAGATATGACTATTCTAAAAAAATTGACATAAGCATATGATGGCATAATGATAAGGTGGACATATAAGAACATATTGGTGAACTTGTGATAATAAAACTGGTTCTAACATAGTAGGGATGTCATAATAGACATGAATCGATCTAAATAAGGATTTAGATGTCCAATTAATGTCAGATATAGATTAATCACAATTTGATAGGTAGGATGTGATCTAAATAGTACATTTGATCCATAATCAAAAGTGGATCTAACATGATAAAAATTAAGATCCAAATCATAGTTAATTCAGAATTTCATAGATTCACAAATTACAATAGATCTGATATGATTCAGTCACAGGGATAGATCCAAATTGCAGTCATATCATGTTTCACTTTTAATTATTTAAATCTAAAAGCATCTTAAAACTCACAGTGCTTGGATCTACAACAATAGAAGGAGAAAGGCAGAGGTTGAATCATAGATCTATACTTGAATCTCTAACCTTTGATTTCAGAAGAAAAAAAGATTTGATCCAGTCTAGGCACCGATAGCATTTAGGCCTCCATTGATTTCAGTGTGAGAAAACAAGAGAAATGAGGCCGTATATATAGCTGCTAGTCCCCAGAACTGACTTAGCCACGTCATCCCTAGGGGGGTCGACCCATGGGTCGAAACCCCCTTGAGGGGTCGACCCGTGGGTCGACACCCTCCCTTAAGGGGTCGACATCCCTAAGCGGGATTTTTGCCGCTCACTTAAATATCGAATTTTGAACTAATTCTAATTTTTTGATTTATATATATATATATATATATAATTCTCCTACGCGTATACAAACTTCATACCCTCATAACTTCTTCATACGATGTCCATTTTACGCAAACCAAATGTCTATCTTGACCATAATTTTGAGACGGACGCAATGGCGCAGTCCATTTCCCTTAATTATGAATATTAAATTAATTATTATTTAATTTATCCTCTTTTAGTTGTTGTTAAAATTACGGGGTGTTACATTTTTTTAGAGCCTCGAGTATACGAAGTAGGGGTAATTTTTTACAATTCCGTCCCTTTTCGATGAAGGAACATTTTCTTTTCCAAGTGACATCCCCTAGTATATGGAAGAATGAAAATTTTCTTACGTTGTTGTGGAATAAGAAACCTTTGTATCTTAATGCATATATTTAATTTATTCGGAGCTATTAGAGCGGGATATACCCTGTCGGTGCTGCTTCTTTTGAGTGAGTTTTCAAGGCGACCACGGTCATACGGACCAACACCATTCAAAGGTGGATGGCACGCCCCACCTAGAATATAAATCTTTGGCACTTCCATTATTTCTACATAAATAGCCAAAGTATGATTCACCTCTGGATTGGAAAGAACTGGTGGTTCATTTACTTAAGTTAAGAAAATAACTAGGCACGACTGAAAGGAATGGAGCGAACATTTCACTCGGAATAGAATCTCAACAGAATGTCCAGTTGGGACATGATTTTCTCTTGAAGTCCTTATCTAGCTAAACCATCAAATTTTTCCTCGAAATTCAGAGAATTGATCTCGCTGGCTATTTTACTGACTCGAAGAGCAAGTGGTAAACCCTATATGAGTAAACTCACTAGCTTTCTACACTTCAGAATCAAGAGTCGGAAAGAAAAGAATAAGCATCGTCAGAACGATCCGAAGAAAGTAGGCAGGGGGCAAAGACTTGAAGTGAAGAGCACCGATTGACGCTCCCTAATGTTTATTGAGCACAAAGTGTGAATCCGTTAGTATGGAACATTTTCTTTTCCAAGTGAAATACCCTAGTATATGAAAGAATGAAAATGTGCTTTCGTTGTTGTGGAATAAGAAGCATCGTTTATTTTTATTTTGAAATCCATCTAATTCTTTTAAAGTATCTAAAGAATTAAGAAAAACAATTATCGGGAAAGTATACAAAAAAGATAGTTCTTATCTATTATATATAGTATTAGTTAGTGATCTCGGCTCGGTGGGTCCCTTCCTCCATGATGAACTGTTGGCACTAGTCATAACATCTTAATTCAAAAAAGAAAATATTTTTTCAAGTAGCAATAAATGCGAGAATATTGACTGGACTGGCCCGTCAAAAGTTTGGTTCCTTCGCGAACGAAGTGTCCTGAACTAGTCTCCTTTCTTTCATACATTTCCTATGTTACGTCAAATGTTCTATGGATACAATTTTTTCAATGTTCTAAACTCAAATTTCTTGGATTCTGGACCACAAGAACTATTTGTTTCAATTTGTATCCTTTTACCCGTTAATAGGAATTAGTATTTATCCCGATTTCGCTCTTTCTTTATAAGCTCCGAGTGAACCTGAAAAAGGCCATGGACTTGGAGTGGAGATTTTACGATAACCTGCATATTCTACCTGTCAAGGAGCGTGAGTGATTGTGCAATAGGAGGCTCTAACGACCAATAAGGGACGACTAGTATACGCCCTGTTGAGTGAAGTAAAGAGCACCAAGTACCGGTCTAAGCCAGAGCAACAACTTGTGTCTTCTGTTATCATTTCCAATTGGACGATCCATTAATTCAATTAGAAGAGGATGCTAAATCGATAAATGCTTTCAGTTTTCTGGGTATCAACGGAATAAACTTGTCCATTTTCATGTTTAAACAAAACATCTTCCATGGTTAGAAATGATTATACCGGGCAAACCTACTCTCATACGAGCTCTGGTGGTTCATTCATTTGACCATAGACTAGAGCTTTAATTCTGCAATATTTTTTCATTGATTACCCCAGATTCTTTCATTTCCATGTAGAGATCATTTCCGAGAGAGCGAGTCCACTGGATGAAATACTAAAAGTAGAAATGAGACCAGGTATTTTAGAAAAGTAGTCAGTTTGTTCTTTCTCATCCAGTCTAGATAGAATAGTAGAAAAAATGGTTCTCCTAAGGCTTAACAATGCCTTGCTACCATCATTCTTTGATATCATCAACTATCCGACATAGCATAAATAAGAGTCAATTGCATCGCAGTGAATTATAAGATCTTGTATCTTTCATTAACAACATTTACGTTCTATCCACTTAGTTTTAATTTCTAACTTCAAACAATAATTCCTTATCCCTTATGAGGCATGATATGTCTTCACAAACCTTCGAAACTGCCCCTTAAGCTGATAAACTGCTGATCACTCTTGTCACCAGGATTTTGTTGACTCTATAAAATTGGATAACTCTGATGATGTCTCACAAAAACCCCTCCATAGTTCTCGGGAGACACAAGTCCATACCTTAAACCTATCTAGTCGCCCGAGCTAAGTCAGAAGCTCACATAGAAGTTGCGGATGCAACGAGTTCAAGGTGTGCCGCGACCTTAGGGTTCTTTATTGGCGAAGAAAGAGGAGACCCCCGATGTCAATTAGAGTAGGGAGTTCCACTAAGAAAGAATGATTTTTTTGACAAATCATTGATTCATCTAGTTTTTATATTTAAAGAAAATAGAAATATATAATAAATTATATAATTATAATTTTTTTATAATTTGCCAGATCGAAATTTTTTTATGTTCAAAACTGGATCTTAAATACCAGAATGATTAATGATGTGTTGTTGAACAAATGTATTTGGAGAATAGAGGGAGGTGATGATACTGAGTCCATTCAATAGATCTAAAATAAATATATGCCATGGTCAAACCTTATTCCATGATATTTCCATAAGATTCCTCTTTCTTACAAATTTTTTTGATAAACACTACCCTTTTCCTTAAACAAGAATGAAGAAATAGAATAAATAGGGAAGAAAATACGAAATAAAAAAGAACAGATTTTGTTTCTGTGTATAAAATATATCCTTACTTGTTCTATCCTTCAACTCCTATAAAATAAACTTGGAAGTTTTTTAGATAACTTATTTTTTTATTCCCCGGAATAAATCATTGCATTTTCCTTCGCTTCTTTATGAAAGATATCCAATCAATCAAAATGGAGGTTATTTTTTATCACATACACTACGTTGACATAGTTCCCCAAAAATAAACCAAAAAGAACCAGAGAGTGCTGCTTCTTTTGATTGAGTTTGCGAGGCAACAACGGTCCTACGGAACAACACCATTCGGAGGTGGATGGCCCGCCCCGCCTAGAATAGAAATCTTTGACACTTCCATCATTTCTACGTAAGATAGCCAAAGTATGATTCACCTTTGGATTGGAAAGAACTGGTGGTTCAGTTACTTAAGTTAAGAAAATAGCTAGGCACGACTGAAAGGAGTGGAGCGAATATTTCACTTGGAATAGACTCTCAATAGAATGTCTAGTAGGGACACGATGTAAAGCTTAGCAAATTTCTTCTGTGCCAAGAACGGAAGACTGTGTAGGTTGTGGTTTTTCCACCAAAAAAGGCATGGGATGCACCATGTCTCTCGAGGAAGCGCTTTTCAGCTACCTTCTCCTCGAGGTATAGTTTGAGTCCCGATACTCACAAAGAAAAAGGGAAGTGATTTGGACAAAAAGGGAAGTGACTTGGACAAAAAGAGGCCGAAAGGAGTGCTAGCCCCTTAATGGGGGTTCAGACCCATACGAGTGAGCAGAAAAGGGAGGAGGAAAGAGGCCCTAGGGAGGTGTAAACATTGGGGAGCAAGCAACAGCTTTCTTAGTTGCTATTAGCGCAGCCTGAAGCTGGGGAACGCAAGTTTGATCGAGGCACCCAGAGAACGTACGAATTTTCCAATTATGAGTTGGGCGCTTTATCCTTTCAGCCATGGATGCTTAACATGAACCCGGTGAAATTGAATTCTCCGTGAAGATGCGTGCTTTGGTGAGTCATCCGAGATCCTTTCGATGACCTATGTTGTGATCAAAGGCCTTCCCCTATTTGTGCATTTCTTTCTCTATTTGGCCTGCCTCATGAAAAATGAGAGTCCTCCTGATTCGAAACGCAGCGAAGAACAAATAAAATTTGCTATAAAAGTCGGCTAACGGGGGTGTTCGTGCATATGAGAACATTGTAATGGAATGATTCAATCGAAGATTGATACTAGACCAGACAATTTAACCGTCTTCACTAGATCCAAAGGTTGCGCTCATACAATGAGCTTTCAGGAAGAACCTGGTTTGCCAGTTGTTCAAACCTGCTCATGAATCATGAAGTTGCGAACATAAACAGAGATGTGAGAGGAGACGTCTTCTATTTCTAATAGGCCACGAACTAGATCAGAAGCATTCTCAACGAATCCATAAGAAGTGATCCTATGAAAATAAAATTCCTTGTATTCTCATTTGAGAATGAAAGGGAAGATTTTAGATTTGAGAGCGTTCGAAGAACAAGGTATATTGATAGAAACCTCTAGTAAAATACCCACCAATACCCGTAACCCAGCGGATAAAGTACTGATTCATACACAACATCTCTTTCCTTTATCAGGGTTTCCACCAATTGATACCTTTCCACAAATAATTGAAATTCCATTTCTTGATACAAATGGACCAATGAGAGCAAGAATTTACAGGAACATTTCATTTCTAGATAGTCTAGTATATTAATTGGCATTCATTTATTTACATAAACCACGGCGGGCTAGGAAACCTATTCCCAGTTGTTCTGCCAGATTCTATATACCTGGAGAGTTCTTAGCAGAATTTCCACATATGAAATTGAGACAATTTTGCAAAGAATGAGGAGAAAACCTCTTATACGTTTCTAGGGGGTTATTTATCTATATCTATCCCAATGAGCGATCTATCAAATCACTGCAATTAATGTTCGATCCCGACGCAACTATGAATCTCATGGAGAGTTTGATCCTGGCTACGACCTGATCAATTCAATCAGGCACTCGCCATCTATTTTCATTGTTCAACTATTTGAAAACATAAAAAACCAAAAGCTCTGCCCTTCCCTGCCTAAGGATTTACCTTCGGACTTTTCAGAATTATATGCCTTTCTACAAGCCCTAAATTTATTTTCTATCATTGTATCCAGTCTAATTTAATACCCAACAGAATCACGAGACGCTACTTAAAATAAAAAATTGTTTAAGAGATTTATTTTGATTTGATGATACCATGTGAACCGCTAGAAACATGCGAAGTGTATGACTAACCCAATAACGAAAGTTTTGTAATGGGACTCGAGCAGACAACCATAATTCTTGATCAATAAAGGAACAATATTACCATTTTTGTTCAAAAAGAGCCTTCCTCGCTTTGCTTCGTCAGTAAGGTGCGGAGCGACCTGCACTTTGCTCGGAGTTTCCTATTTACTGTAAAATTTCCAATATTTTACATATCGTCATATTAAGCCCATTTGATGTCGCATGTTCTTTCTAACATACAATAAATTCTATTCTAACATGTAATCGTTTAATCATGTAATTATTCAAATCAAACAAATTAACATGTAATTTTCTCAATTTCTACCATTATCGGTCCAAGTACATAAAAATCACAAGTTGACATGGAATTGAAACAACAGTAATCGCTACACATATTTTGACAAGTTTATATTTCAACATATGAACATTTTGGCACATTAAACATTTCAACATATGAATTTTACCAACATATTAATATCTTAACATATTAATATTCCAACATGTCATATTAGCATTTCGTCACTTTAATCATTCTAACATATGTTTAACATTTCAACATATCATATTTCGACATGTCATTTTAACGGGGAATGTCAAATGATAATATATCATTATCAAAAATGATATAACTTAAATCCATTTACCTAATTTGCTTTCCAAATCTTGGACCTGGTCCAAATATAGCATTCCATGGTTTTCCCCTAATTGGATTCAGAACCTAACAACCATGGATTCATAATTTTATCTAAAATAAAAAGGGAAGAAAGAAGAAGAAAATTGAATAGATCAGATCTAGAAAATTATCTTACTTCGAATATGACTCTGAACACCTTCTAATTAATATTCATTCTTTAACTCCAGATCTTGATTCAGAATTTTCCAAACCTAATTATCTTATTTTTCTCAAGAGATTTGATGAGGAGAAAGAATGGCAGAGCTAAGACGTTGTCTTAGAGAATGTGAGATATAGGCTTGGCTCTACTAGCCTATTTATCGGTGTTCAGGATCTTATCGTGCACGCAGCGCTGAGTCAGCATTGAACGTCGTTAAGAAAATAGTCCAGATTCATTAATGAATCTGTGACGAGAAGGGATTTCGCTCGGTCCGAACCAGTCGCTAAACCGACCCAGACCGCTCGAAACGCCCTATCGTTTGAGAACAGGACAAATCAGAACACAAACAGAAGAACATTTCATTGTATATTACAACAATGCATCAGATTACAAGAATATACAGAGTATAAATGAATATTACACAGAAATATCAGAGATTTAAATTACATTTAAATACATAGCAGCGGAAAATAATACAATATACAACTAGAAGAGATATACGGATACAAAGCTTTCCGGATATCATTCCAGCTGTAAACCAGGATCCTGTGAATATAAATCTGCAAAACCAAAACTACTAGCTGCCCGTGTCAAAATAGGGGCACCCAGAGTTTAGGTTAAAACAATAAACTCCAGGTCAGTCATGTGACTGGTGTGAGAACTAAAACAGTTATTAATCTTTATTTTAAATCATTAGGTAAATCAAGGGACCACGCCGTATAACACGGAACGGGTTTCCTCCCAAGAATACCAGTGCATAAAACAAACAGCGCAATGCTAAATAAAGAAAAATGAAGCTGTTATAAGACCCAGGTCCCATCACACAATGTAACGCAGTCGAGGATAGGGTTTTCCCTTATAACAGCCAAAGAATGCTTGATACGTTTTAAAACAAATCATTTGATACTATTATAAGTGTATAAAACAACTTCAAATCATAAGTATCAATCATAGGCGGCATGAGCGCCCCATCCCACTATGTCGCCATATATAGGTTTACAAATAAAACCGCAAATGTCACGTATTTGGAAATTGGATTTCCGTCTATGAACCGAGGCAAAAGATAGTCCTCAACCGATTCGAGACTGCCTAGCCCGAGTCTCAGGATCAGAACGCATCGACCCTTGGAGCGACAGGGCCGGTCCACACGGAGTGGATTAAAAATGCCTGAGCACTACGTTTCGCCGCCCTTTGGGGCGTAAGCGAGCCAACTAAATGACTCCATCGGTTCGAGAACGACCGATCAATCCGAGGCGCCTCGCAACAGCAACAACCACATAAGTCAAACTCGTCAGGGCGTGTAAAACCACTGACGCCACTTCTAGCTAGGAGGAAACGCAGGCCCTCCCTGAGGTCCGTCTCCCGTTTTTGGTTCATACCTGGTGTGAAACACGCGAGGTAAACGTTACACAAAGCTACCCCACAAAGGCCGTGCTTTGATCATCACCACAAGACTTTGCTTTTCAACAGAAGCCTTGATCATTTGCATCTTAGCATGCCACACAGGCAAACCATTCTATGCAACCGATATCAGTCACACAGAATGAAATCCGATGTCAGACACACAGTCCATTTACAAGTCCGTCCTGGGTCTGAACGAAACCGGAGGCACCTAGTACCCCGCATATCCATCGATCTCCAAGTACGTCTGGACGATCACTAACTGTTTCCATCTTCTTGGGTGTACAGCCCAATCAAGATCATCAGTAATTACCCAAACGACGTGAAGACCTCCGGTCTTCGACCATCGTCTTCATCTTCGACTTATCGTCGTATCAGTTATTCAGAATGGGATAAACCCGGCCTTTCCGAATAACTCGCGTATATATTATAAAAGTGTTACACAAACACAACATACGCCTCATTCCAATTCATTAGTCACTAACCGTAAATTAATCAAGAGAATAATTTCCCAAATATTAACCCCGAAGGCCGAAACCAACATCAGATCAATATCCAGAAAACCATTCTGCTTGGCTAACCGACAGTTAGTTTCTAAATTTCACATTCATAGGGAAAGATTCCCATTAATTTTATCAAAGATAAATTCCTTGAATTTATTCTTTAATCCATTTTTGAATATCAATTCAAACTAGTCGGGATTAGCGAACCTTACCGAAGTAATCATTTGTTTTAATTTCCCAATCCCAACCTATTCATCCCATGAAGTAAAACTGGTAATACTTCATATCTAACACCACAGTGTTATCGGTAAATTCAATTACCATTTCACGTTCAAATCTAATTAAAGATTTAACTATCGCCTGGAGCAAAACTGGTGATACTCCATTTTCGATCTTTTCAATCTAATTAAAGATTCATTAAAACTCCACTCAGTTTTAATCGTTAACTGGGTTAAAGAATCAGTGTCATTTAAAACACGGTTCACGATAAACCCAAAATCACATTCATTAATTATCGGGTTAAAGAACAAGTGTTATTTAAAACACTGTTCACGATAAACCCAAAAATCAATATCAATTCAATTCCAATTAAATATTATTTAATTGGTACACTTCATTAAATCTAAATAAAAAGATTTAATCTTTTCTCAACTGGGTTCAAGAACAGTGTTAGTGAAGACACCATTCACGACAAACCCAAATCACATTTGATATTCAATATAAGGCTCTGAATAGAAAATATATCGGCTTATATTCAATATCAAATTCTACGATTAACAAATGTCGTATTGGAAATAACGATATAAATATATATCTTTCAAATTTCCGTAACAACATCCGTATAATCACAAATTCCAACATCGAAATATTCCGAAGACAATTTCGATTCAAATCCACTCCAATGCAATCATTGGAAATTTTGGTTATTTTCAAAACCCTTTTCAAATTCAATTTATTTATTTAAAAATAAATAGAATTATAATTCTAGTTCAAAACTAGTTCATTTCGATAAAAATCTATTTTTATCTTTTCAAATAGGGAGTTTTTCATCCCAATTCTTTCTAAATCATTTCTTATGATTTTACACAAATTATTACAATTTTTAATAATTTTATCAAGGCCCGTACAGTCGATTTCCATCAATGGCCATCGAACTGCACTTACAGCGACCTTTTTCGAATTTGATTTGGACATAATTCCAAATCCAACCGTTAGATTTCAAATTTCTAATTTTCATTAGAAAGCTCTTTTCGATACGAACCCAACGGTTCCGGTTTTAGGAGAATCCGACGGTCGGATCTCCCGCAATGTCCGTTTGAAATAAATGGTCGAAATTCGCGAACTACCGCGGCGCGGCGCGTTCTATTCAGGCCCTTATATTATATATATAATATATATAATATATATTTCGTCGATTCCTATTTAAAACGGATTATATAAATAGTTTTAAATTCGTTTCAAATTCTATTTCAACTTCTATTTCAATTCAAAGCCAAAATTGAATTCTTCTTTATAAATTCGTTTTAAAATTCATTTCTATTCAATTCGAATTTCAATTCAATTTGAATTCATTTCAATTCCATTTGAATTCGTTTTCAATTCAATTCATTTCGAAATCGTTTTCAATTCATTTTGAATTCGTTTTCAATTCAATTCATTTCGAAATCGTTTTCAATTCATTTTGAATTCGTTTTCAATTCAATTCATTTCGAAATCGTTTTCAATTCATTTTGAATTCGTTTTCAATTCAATTCATTTCGAAATCGTTTTCAATTCAATTCATTTCGAAATCGTTTTCAATTCAATTCATTTCGAAATCGTTTTTTAAAATCGATATAAATATCGTTCACGTCAAAATGGCGTCAATCTAATCAACACGGCTTCATATATTCCTTTATTTTCAAATATTCTATTTCAAATATTTCTTTTTCAAAACTGGAATGAGGCCCAATCAATTACCATATAAAATTAATTATATGGATTTTCATACAACACATGTATATAATAGCATTGAAAATAATCAACCATCAACCAAAGTGCACTACACTGTATAAGCATCAAATATAGATATTCAACGCTTATAACAGCCTGTCAATCAATCGATCGACATATTTAATCAATCAGGATGAGTGAACTTCAAATTTCATCCTAACACCCGTGTGGGGTTTCAAACAATCAAACACATATTTTATTTGTGCAGTTAGGCGATGTGTAAAATTTATCGACCCAATCAACGTCATTCAAATAGGTGTACATAAACAAACCGTCTGGTTTGTAAATGAATATTTATTTATTTACATTCACGTTAAAAATTATATTTTTAACGATAACACATTTTATTTTAACATATGAATTTCTATTCAGTTCATTCTTTAAATAAAATGCTATTTTTATTTTTCTAACTTATTTTAGAAAATTTCGGCGGCATAACGGCACGATACTAGAAACGGGACAAGGCCTAGCCTTATCCCCGGTCTAGTGAAGGCCCACGCCATTCACACATCAATCAAATTCACTTTCGTTATGCAAACCACAAAATTTGGAGTAAGGGTCTAACCTAGCCTTACTCCTTCGCCTTATAACGGCGCACGTCTAATCCTAACCAATTTATCGATTCGATTTTTCACACCACAAACCACATTCAAACCAATATCACAATCAATAACCAAACAGCCAAACAAACAAGTCCATGGTCTGTGGACGATTGTGTCGGGTGCTACTAAACACCGTCTGCATCCTAGTATATATATATAACTAGAAAAGTAAATTGAAAGGTGAGAAATTCTCACCTATAGCTATCCTAGCTCCCTGGCTCTTCTAATGCAGGAAATCTTCGCCTACTCGCCTTTTTATCACCATCGTTGCCCGTATACACTGTATATAAAAAATCACATTTTTATATCCTTTATTATATAAAAATCATATTTTTATCGCTAACTTCATATTGTGAAAATAGAATTTTCATCGCTATTTCATATTTGTAAAAATAGAATTTTCACTTCGTTATCCAATATATAAAATCGAATTTTTACTTCGCTATTCAATATATAAAAATCGAATTTTTATTTCGAAGTTCAATATATAAAAATCATATTTTTACTCCGCTATTCAATATATAAAAATCGAATTTTTATTTCGAAGTTCAACATATAAAAATATGATTTTTCCTTTTGCTTTCAACATATAAAAATAAAAATAAAAAAATATGACAATTCTATTTTTACTTTCTTTAAAGAAACCAGTTTTAACTTTTTTTAAAAATTTCAGTTTTTAATTTTTAAAAACCAAATCAGTTTTTAATTTTTAAAACCTAAATCAGTTTTACTTACCTAAAATTAAAATCAGTTTTAAATTTTTAAAACCTAAATCAGTTTTTCTTTAAAAACATAAAACAGTTTTTAACTTTAATAAAATCAGTTTTTAATACAAAAAAAAAAATTCCAGTTTTTAATAATTCCAGTTTTTAATAATTAAAAAAAATAAAAACAAAATAAAAATACTTACAGAGACGGGGGGGAGAAAGGAGACGACGTCGGAGATAGTACGATCAGGGGGGGGGCTTCGGGTTTCGAGAGGGGCGGCTTCGGGAGTCGAACTGGGTGGCGATGGCTTCGGGCGTCGAACTGGGAGGCGATGGGAGGTTGGTCGAGCGTCGAACTGGGCGGAGCGGTGGAAGGTTGGTCGAGCGTCGAACTGGGCGGAGCGGTGGGAGGCTGGTGGTTCGGCGGTGGCTCGGCGATCGTTAGGTTTAGGGTTTCCCTTTTTTTTTTTTTTTCCTGAGCGATTTGATTTTAAAAAAGGGGGGGGCCAGAAAGGATATAGAGGGGAGAGAAATTTTTTTTTTTTATTATTAATTAATTAATTTATTTTATCCTAAAGAGTTGACTTTCACATACGACCTCGAAACGAGGCCCACCGCCTGTCGTCCATAGCGTTTTACCCCCATTCCGAACACAATGGGATATGTATCGCAAGCTGATTTGACCATTTGAATCAGTTTCCGTTTAATTTACATTTAAATCACTATATTGAATTTTAAACGTACTTTTCAATTTACCGGGGTCACATACTAACTAGAAAAATTCCAGAAAAATATTTTCTAGCTTCGTATTGACGATACGGTCCTAATAAAACTAGTTTCGTCGAATTCTGAGACCGTTTGAAAAATGGCCAATTTCCAGTCGATTAAAATCAACTAAAACCGGTCAAACGCGTTTTCCTTTGCCACGCTCACATATTGATTCGAAAAATTATGAAATTTGGAATCTAGCAATAACTCGACACTGCGGACCCAACAAAACTGGTTTCGTCGGAATCCGAGGTCGTTTGCAAAATTGCTATTTTTAAGGGCCTTATATATATAAAAATATATAAAAATTCCACAGCGACTATTTCTAATTTTAAACAGGACATATCTTATCATTTCTAAGATGAAATCTCGATTTCCCGGATTCGTTGGAAAGATATTATCAATTAGATCCTATCATTTTTGGTTTCACTAAAATCCGGATTGTTTTGCACCCGGTACATTCAATTGAAGTTTGAAATCGAATTATCGAACTACCGCGCCATTTTCAATTCTATTTATAATTATATATAAATTTTTATATTCTAACAACGACGCGTATAATATATACGTTCGAATTATATTCAAAATAAATTTCTCGTCGATATTATTTAAAATAATTCATTTTAAATAATCAAAATTCGCTAAAATGGCCAAAATAAAAATTTTAAACTGGCCCAGATTTTCCGGGTTGTTACAATCTACCCCACTTAAAACTTTTCGTCCCCGAAAAGGAACAAAGTAGAAAGTGGTTTGATTATTCAACTCTACGTTCGATCAGGCTTCCATTCTCCAACTCTTTAGTTTCTGAGAATTTTCAAAATTTCAAAAATTTGGCTAACACCCTAAATTTTCGAAAAATTTCGCCATAACCTCCCCTGCAATGGGAGCATCGGGGAATTTCAAATAGCTTCCCCGGTCCTTCAGATCTCAAAAAGAAAAAGAAAAAGCCAAGCGGCTAGCCAATAGGCTCACAAAATCATCATCACCCAAACAAAACAGGAAATTATGTAGTAAACATGTACCTATTTGTCGGGCAAACAAATTTTATTCTCTGCTCTAGCCTCCTTGCTATGACCTGTTCAATGATATATATGTATATGCAAACGAATGCGACCAATTTTCAATACAGTTCAATATTTGGTTATATTAGGCATAATGGTTCAAAATTATCAAACAAAATAAACAAACAACACAAACATCAATCAATTAGTGAATTAGAGTTTCAAATTCATAATTTTGATACATATACAAAAATCATGTTTTTGATGCCAAACCACAACAATAGGCCCTATCTAATTTTGGTTCTCACACCAGTCAATAGGAAATATATAGAAAGTCCACTTTCGTCATTCGAACATGAATTCTAATGATGGAGCTCCATCATCAAAATCATCTCCGAGCGATTCGAGTGTAATTCTATATCTATCCAGTATATTAAAATTTCGAATACACGCGGATCAGACGTATACGCAAAATCTATATATACTGGATTGTCCACATCAATATAAATAAATAATCAAATACGAATAATTGATTTAAATTTTCAAAACAAAAATTTGCTTTCATTTTTAAAAATATACTCTTCACACTCGTTCTAGGATACTACTGATCCCATCTCTAACGAGTCATTCCCATTGGATATTAATAACCCAATATCTGATGAATTCTTTCGTATAGTTCTAATGTGCCTTGTTCTCTATGCTTTGTAAACCAAAGCTCCGATACCAAATGTGACGAGAAGGGATTTCGCTCGGTCCGAACCAGTCGCTAAACCGACCCAGACCGCTCGAAACGCCCTATCGTTTGAGAACAGGACAAATCAGAACACAAACAGAAGAACATTTCATTGTATATTACAACAATGCATCAGATTACAAGAATATACAGAGTATAAATGAATATTACACAGAAATATCAGAGATTTAAATTACATTTAAATACATAGCAGCGGAAAATAATACAATATACAACTAGAAGAGATATACGGATACAAAGCTTTCCGGATATCATTCCAGCTGTAAACCAGGATCCTGTGAATATAAATCTGCAAAACCAAAACTACTAGCTGCCCGTGTCAAAATAGGGGCACCCAGAGTTTAGGTTAAAACAATAAACTCCAGGTCAGTCATGTGACTGGTGTGAGAACTAAAACAGTTATTAATCTTTATTTTAAATCATTAGGTAAATCAAGGGACCACGCCGTATAACACGGAACGGGTTTCCTCCCAAGAATACCAGTGCATAAAACAAACAGCGCAATGCTAAATAAAGAAAAATGAAGCTGTTATAAGACCCAGGTCCCATCACACAATGTAACGCAGTCGAGGATAGGGTTTTCCCTTATAACAGCCAAAGAATGCTTGATACGTTTTAAAACAAATCATTTGATACTATTATAAGTGTATAAAACAACTTCAAATCATAAGTATCAATCATAAGCGGCATGAGCGCCCCATCCCACTATGTCGCCATATATAGGTTTACAAATAAAACCGCAAATGTCACGTATTTGGAAATTGGATTTCCGTCTATGAACCGAGGCAAAAGATAGTCCTCAACCGATTCGAGACTGCCTAGCCCGAGTCTCAGGATCAGAACGCATCGACCCTTGGAGCGACAGGGCCGGTCCACACGGAGTGGATTAAAAATGCCTGAGCACTACGTTTCGCCGCCCTTTGGGGCGTAAGCGAGCCAACTAAATGACTCCATCGGTTCGAGAACGACCGATCAATCCGAGGCGCCTCGCAACAGCAACAACCACATAAGTCAAACTCGTCAGGGCGTGTAAAACCACTGACGCCACTTCTAGCTAGGAGGAAACGCAGGCCCTCCCTGAGGTCCGTCTCCCGTTTTTGGTTCATACCTGGTGTGAAACACGCGAGGTAAACGTTACACAAAGCTACGCCACAAAGGCCGTGCTTTGATCATCACCACAAGACTTTGCTTTTCAACAGAAGCCTTGATCATTTGCATCTTAGCATGCCACACAGGCAAACCATTCTATGCAACCGATATCAGTCACACAGAATGAAATCCGATGTCAGACACACAGTCCATTTACAAGTCCGTCCTGGGTCTGAACGAAACCGGAGGCACCTAGTACCCCGCATATCCATCGATCTCCAAGTACGTCTGGACGATCACTAACTGTTTCCATCTTCTTGGGTGTACAGCCCAATCAAGATCATCAGTAATTACCCAAACGACGTGAAGACCTCCGGTCTTCGACCATCGTCTTCATCTTCGACTTATCGTCGTATCAGTTATTCAGAATGGGATAAACCCGGCCTTTCCGAATAACTCGCGTATATATTATAAAAGTGTTACACAAACACAACATACGCCTCATTCCAATTCATTAGTCACTAACCGTAAATTAATCAAGAGAATAATTTCCCAAATATTAACCCCGAAGGCCGAAACCAACATCAGATCAATATCCAGAAAACATTCTGCTTGGCTAACCGGCAGTTAGTTTCTAAATTTCACATTCATAGGGAAAGATTCCCATTAATTTTATCAAAGATAAATTCCTTGAATTTATTCTTTAATCCATTTTTGAATATCAATTCAAACTAGTCGGGATTAGCGAACCTTACCGAAGTAATCATTTGTTTTAATTTCCCAATCCCAACCTATTCATCCCATGAAGTAAAACTGGTAATACTTCATATCTAACACCACAGTGTTATCGGTAAATTCAATTACCATTTCACGTTCAAATCTAATTAAAGATTTAACTATCGCCTGGAGCAAAACTGGTGATACTCCATTTTCGATCTTTTCAATCTAATTAAAGATTCATTAAAACTCCACTCAGTTTTAATCGTTAACTGGGTTAAAGAATCAGTGTCATTTAAAACACGGTTCACGATAAACCCAAAATCACATTCATTAATTATCGGGTTAAAGAACAAGTGTTATTTAAAACACTGTTCACGATAAACCCAAAAATCAATATCAATTCAATTCCAATTAAATATTATTTAATTGGTACACTTCATTAAATCTAAATAAAAAGATTTAATCTTTTCTCAACTGGGTTCAAGAACAGTGTTAGTGAAGACACCATTCACGACAAACCCAAATCACATTTGATATTCAATATAAGGCTCTGAATAGAAAATATATCGGCTTATATTCAATATCAAATTCTACGATTAACAAATGTCGTATTGGAAATAACGATATAAATATATATCTTTCAAATTTCCGTAACAACATCCGTATAATCACAAATTCCAACATCGAAATATTCCGAAGACAATTTCGATTCAAATCCACTCCAATGCAATCATTGGAAATTTTGGTTATTTTCAAAACCCTTTTCAAATTCAATTTATTTATTTAAAAATAAATAGAATTATAATTCTAGTTCAAAACTAGTTCATTTCGATAAAAATCTATTTTTATCTTTTCAAATAGGGAGTTTTTCATCCCAATTCTTTCTAAATCATTTCTTATGATTTTACACAAATTATTACAATTTTTAATAATTTTATCAAGGCCCGTACAGTCGATTTCCATCAATGGCCATCGAACTGCACTTACAGCGACCTTTTTCGAATTTGATTTGGACATAATTCCAAATCCAACCGTTAGATTTCAAATTTCTAATTTTCATTAGAAAGCTCTTTTCGATACGAACCCAACGGTTCCGGTTTTAGGAGAATCCGACGGTCGGATCTCCCGCAATGTCCGTTTGAAATAAATGGTCGAAATTCGCGAACTACCGCGGCGCGGCGCGTTCTATTCAGGCCCTTATATTATATATATAATATATATAATATATATTTCGTCGATTCCTATTTAAAACGGATTATATAAATAGTTTTAAATTCGTTTCAAATTCTATTTCAACTTCTATTTCAATTCAAAGCCAAAATTGAATTCTTCTTTATAAATTCGTTTTAAAATTCATTTCTATTCAATTCGAATTTCAATTCAATTTGAATTCATTTCAATTCGCTTTCAATTCCATTTGAATTCGTTTTCAATTCAATTCATTTCGAAATCGTTTTCAATTCATTTTGAATTCGTTTTCAATTCAATTCATTTCGAAATCGTTTTCAATTCATTTTGAATTCGTTTTCAATTCAATTCATTTCGAAATCGTTTTCAATTCATTTTGAATTCGTTTTCAATTCAATTCATTTCGAAATCGTTTTCAATTCAATTCATTTCGAAATCGTTTTCAATTCAATTCATTTCGAAATCGTTTTTTAAAATCGATATAAATATCGTTCACGTCAAAATGGCGTCAATCTAATCAACACGGCTTCATATATTCCTTT
The DNA here is from genome assembly GCA_030737875.1 of Allium sativum. Classification (NCBI taxonomy): domain Eukaryota; kingdom Viridiplantae; phylum Streptophyta; class Magnoliopsida; order Asparagales; family Amaryllidaceae; genus Allium; species Allium sativum. Next base: position 284,340,317 of record CM060915.1, read on the forward strand.
ATTTTCAAATATTCTATTTCAAATATTTCTTTTTCAAAACTGGAATGAGGCCCAATCAATTACCATATAAAATTAATTATATGGATTTTCATACAACACATGTATATAATAGCATTGAAAATAATCAACCATCAACCAAAGTGCACTACACTGTATAAGCATCAAATATAGATATTCAACGCTTATAACAGCCTGTCAATCAATCGATCGACATATTTAATCAATCAGGATGAGTGAACTTCAAATTTCATCCTAACACCCGTGTGGGGTTTCAAACAATCAAACACATATTTTATTTGTGCAGTTAGGCGATGTGTAAAATTTATCGACCCAATCAACGTCATTCAAATAGGTGTACATAAACAAACCGTCTGGTTTGTAAATGAATATTTATTTATTCACATTCACGTTAAAAATTATATTTTTAACGATAACACATTTTATTTTAACATATGAATTTCTATTCAGTTCATTCTTTAAATAAAATGCTATTTTTATTTTTCTAACTTATTTTAGAAAATTTCGGCGGCATAACGGCACGATACTAGAAACGGGACAAGGCCTAGCCTTATCCCCGGTCTAGTGAAGGCCCACGCCATTCACACATCAATCAAATTCACTTTCGTTATGCAAACCACAAAATTTGGAGTAAGGGTCTAACCTAGCCTTACTCCTTCGCCTTATAACGGCGCACGTCTAATCCTAACCAATTTATCGATTCGATTTTTCACACCACAAACCACATTCAAACCAATATCACAATCAATAACCAAACAGCCAAACAAACAAGTCCATGGTCTGTGGACGATTGTGTCGGGTGCTACTAAACACCGTCTGCATCCTAGTATATATATATAACTAGAAAAGTAAATTGAAAGGTGAGAAATTCTCACCTATAGCTATCCTAGCTCCCTGGCTCTTCTAATGCAGGAAATCTTCGCCTACTCGCCTTTTTATCACCATCGTTGCCCGTATACACTGTATATAAAAAATCACATTTTTATATCCTTTATTATATAAAAATCATATTTTTATCGCTAACTTCATATTGTGAAAATAGAATTTTCATCGCTATTTCATATTTGTAAAAATAGAATTTTCACTTCGTTATCCAATATATAAAATCGAATTTTTACTTCGCTATTCAATATATAAAAATCGAATTTTTATTTCGAAGTTCAATATATAAAAATCATATTTTTACTCCGCTATTCAATATATAAAAATCGAATTTTTATTTCGAAGTTCAACATATAAAAATATGATTTTTCCTTTTGCTTTCAACATATAAAAATAAAAATAAAAAAATATGACAATTCTATTTTTACTTTCTTTAAAGAAACCAGTTTTAACTTTTTTTAAAAATTTCAGTTTTTAATTTTTAAAAACCAAATCAGTTTTTAATTTTTAAAACCTAAATCAGTTTTACTTACCTAAAATTAAAATCAGTTTTAAATTTTTAAAACCTAAATCAGTTTTTCTTTAAAAACATAAAACAGTTTTTAACTTTAATAAAATCAGTTTTTAATACAAAAAAAAAAATTCCAGTTTTTAATAATTCCAGTTTTTAATAATTAAAAAAAATAAAAACAAAATAAAAATACTTACAGAGACGGGGGGGGGGGGAGAAAGGAGACGACGTCGGAGATAGTACGATCAGGGGGGGCTTCGGGTTTCGAGAGGGGCGGCTTCGGGAGTCGAACTGGGTGGCGATGGCTTCGGGCGTCGAACTGGGAGGCGATGGGAGGTTGGTCGAGCGTCGAACTGGGCGGAGCGGTGGAAGGTTGGTCGAGCGTCGAACTGGGCGGAGCGGTGGGAGGCTGGTGGTTCGGCGGTGGCTCGGCGATCGTTAGGTTTAGGGTTTCCCTTTTTTTTTTTTTTTTTCCTGAGCGATTTGATTTTAAAAAAGGGGGGGGCCAGAAAGGATATAGAGGGGAGAGAAATATTTTTTTTTTATTATTATTAATTAATTAATTTATTTTATCCTAAAGAGTTGACTTTCACATACGACCTCGAAACGAGGCCCACCGCCTGTCGTCCATAGCGTTTTACCCCCATTCCGAACACAATGGGATATGTATCGCAAGCTGATTTGACCATTTGAATCAGTTTCCGTGTAATTTACATTTAAATCACTATATTGAATTTTAAACGTACTTTTCAATTTACCGGGGTCACATACTAACTAGAAAAATTCCAGAAAAATATTTTCTAGCTTCGTATTGACGATACGGTCCTAATAAAACTAGTTTCGTCGAATTCTGAGACCGTTTGAAAAATGGCCAATTTCCAGTCGATTAAAATCAACTAAAACCGGTCAAACGCGTTTTCCTTTGCCACGCTCACATATTGATTCGAAAAATTATGAAATTTGGAATCTAGCAATAACTCGACACTGCGGACCCAACAAAACTGGTTTCGTCGGAATCCGAGGTCGTTTGCAAAATTGCTATTTTTAAGGGCCTTATATATATAAAAATTCCACAGCGACTATTTCTAATTTTAAACTGGACATATCTTATCATTTCTAAGATGAAATCTCGATTTCCCGGATTCGTTGGAAAGATATTATCAATTAGATCCTATCATTTTTGGTTTCACTAAAATCCGGATTGTTTTGCACCCGGTACATTCAATTGAAGTTTGAAATCGAATTATCGAACTACCGCGCCATTTTCAATTCTATTTATAATTATATATAAATTTTTATATTCTAACAACGACGCGTATAATATATACGTTCGAATTATATTCAAAATAAATTTCTCGTCGATATTATTTAAAATAATTCATTTTAAATAATCAAAATTCGCTAAAATGGCCAAAATAAAAATTTTAAACTGGCCCAGATTTTCCGGGTTGTTACAGAATCTGACAGGATCTGGGGGGTTTTGACCCCCCTGCAGGGATGTTGACCCCTCGGGTCCCATGAGCTGTTTTGGTGCAGAAGTTTGAATATCGAATGTTTGAATTTTCTGGAATTTATCTAACTGTTATATTCACGTGTATTTTCTTATACGTAAACAAATCTTCTAACGACCATTTTATGTGTATATATATACACACAACTTTCATTTCGTTTTCAAAATTCAAACGATGTTTCACTGTTATTTGATTCTTCCCATATTTCATTGATTGTATCTTTATCTTGAATTTTATCTCTTGTATATATATATATTTTTGTACATATATACATATATAATCTCATATATACACACACACACACATATATTTTCTTTACTTCCTTATATGTATATTTTTCCTTATATGTGCGTTTATACATATTTCCTCTCATGAACATGTGTTATTTCAGCCGTTTCCTTAAAAGAAAAATATGACGGCAGCGGGATCAAACTCTGTACCTTTATATGCAAGTCACAAGCTCTAACCAACTGGGCTACTATGGCTATTGTTAACAAGGCTTAGAACAATGGTAGATATTGTTCTCTTATTATTCCTCTTTTTCATGTTTGTTACAATATTTCATTTAAACCGTTGCATGAATCTTTTTCTTTTATTTCTCTTTTATTACTAATGCATAATCAGTGCGTAGAACATGTTTACACCGCATGCAACCAATCCTTTCTTTCTTTTAACGCATGCATTAAAATTTTATTTTATTCTTCATATATACATTTATGTCTGGGCATATATATATATATGCATTATTTAATTATTAAATTGTCATAAAATGTGGGGTGTTACATTCTCCCACCCTTAGGAAATTTCACCCCCGAAATTTGATAAGGTTAAAAATCAATTAACCCCTCGCATAATATACATCCATCATGTGTGCATCAATTTTTTGCAAATATTATGCACTTGTGCAAAGTAAATTACAACATAATAATACATGCATGCCTAAGAGGTACCTCTTCCATGTATGCAAATTTTTCAAAAAAATGATGCTCACATCCTAAATACACTTGCAGTTCTATATAAATGCAATATTTGAAAATAAAAAAATATTTTCATCCAAATTTTCCCATACTCTTACTGAGTAAGAGCGTAGTTCATCCAATTGTTGCATTCAAAATCTTACCAACCAATTTTACTTTTCGAATTTCAGAAAAATTTAATTTTCTAAATTCGATTTCATATGTTACAAAAAGGCGGAAAACGGAAAACTTCATATCTCCCGTTTTTCCTTTTCGACCTTTTTCCAACCGTATTTGGATTTTATGAAACTTTTTATAAAGATTCCCCTATTTTCTTATCCAAGCACAACCCACATAAGAAAATTTTCTTTGTTGCTGGTTTTCTTTTTCATCTTGTCTTGGAAATTTTTATTCCTATCCACCTTTCCTCATAATTTCCCCATCTTTCTTTAACTGTCATGTTTGTTGCTTTACTGAATTTGTTGTCTCCTTCTTAGTTGTACCATATCTCTTTTCTTAGCTTATTTAATCATTTAATTTCAAATAAGCCTTCTAGTCTTTCAACTAAAACAGGAAAACAAACACTCTACACAGCTACTACTAAGTGCCAAGAATCTCGGGACTATGTCCCCTCTTAGACGGAAAAGTCCAAACCATGGGATCCACAATAGGTTTAGGTGTTACCCTAACTACCCAACAGAAACAAAATAACAGAACGATCCCAACAGAAATGCAATCACAGGTTGCACCCCTAACATGAAAATTAGCAACAGGATCTACATACTTACTTGCCCTTTACTATCTAGTAGTCACCACTTGTCCTAACTGTGTACCAACAATTATTTCAGGTAACACCCTAGGCTTTTTAATGCTTATGCATTCTACGGGAACTTACTATTATTCCAAGATAATTCTCGCTATTTGCTTCATAGCTTCAAAACTTTTCCCATCTTCCCTAGGCACTATTCCTTACCTACTCCATACTTTTGAAACACAGTTTGGTCTTTTCATTTAAATTTTCTTCCAAAAATTTAAAAGTGTCAAAAGTTATTTTTTTCTCATGAAAACTTACTTTTTCCAAAACAAAAAAACATGTCATCTTAAAAAAAATGTAAATCATAATTTTTTTCAAATCACAAAAACTGGAGTAGATAAGAAAAACTATTTCTTAATCGAGTTTATAACTTGTTCTTACCTATAAGGTCAGTTCAGTTTCTTGCTAAAGGTGCAAACATCTACTCTATTCTTAATTTCTAAACCTATTTTGTCCACCCAACAAAATTTTCTCTTTTAAAACAATTTATCATAAATGATTGTCAAAAGAATAAAGATTTCAAAATTTTCTTTATTAAAAATTCTTTTATGAAATATAACAAGAAAACTAGCAAGCTATATACATGCTCTACAATCTGCACCTTTTACTGAGAGAATTTTACTTCAAACAAAATTTTCATGAGAAATCATTGCTTCCAGAATATACCGCAATTTACGTTAAAACCCAATGTGTACTTCTTTACATAGTTTAAAACTATAACTTTAAGATTAAAACTTGAAAACACCATAAACCATTTTCCCAAAACTTTTACAATTTCAAGTTCTTAGAAGTTAACAATGCGGTTAGACTCAAAGCAGGTTTCCAAATTTTCTAGGCTTCCCTAAACACTCCAACAAAGTCAATTCTCTCAACTATATATATATATATATTCCTAGTCTATTCTTCTCTTTTTAACCTTTCCCAATTTATAAGGTTTTACTGCCAAGCCCATTAATCTGAAATACTAACATATGTGATCCTCCTTTCTCTATTTCAAAATATATTGTACACCTCCCACCCAAATTTCCTAAGGGTCTCAGATTTCCATATTCATTCCTTTAGTGTACAAAGCAAACATCCCATTTCATACCATATTATACTCTTTCTATTTAGTGGGTTTCTCTATGGATATATATATATAATATTTATATTTTAAAAATATAAATACGTTCACTCATTATTTATACAGGAATCCGAAACCTAAGCTCTGATACCAGATGTATCAACCCGAATTCCTATAGATCGTTTTTTGCAAAATTCTAATCTATCGAAACCCATGTTTGTTGCTCCAGTATCCTGTAGAAAAGACAGAGATATAAAATATATCATATCTCAGAAAATATCTCATAGTGGAATGGATAAAGTATAATATAATCAAAGTATAGCCTTACCGCAGTAATAATACTGCCTAACCATTATCCAAAGCTATCATATCTCTTCCACAAATCTAACCTAAGAGTATGTTATAAGGAGGGGGTCAGAACACAAGTTCTGGTGAATGGATTTAAACTATACATTTTGGATAATCCTACATATATCATTTAATCACATTTTCTTATTTATTAGGTTACTTGAGTTAACAACACTCAAGGCTTACACACACGTTGTACCTATTTATTTTCTAGTGGATTAACCTAATACGGTATATATGTAGTTACCCTTCCCCCCCAATATTGAGGTACACCCCATGGTACCCCACTCACACGGTCTCTACCGTAATGCCGTTGAAATGAACGCAGCTCCTCATCTTACGCCGGAGTGACGTACAGATCTCCACATAACAATGTTACGTTCCGCATATATCTGTCATTACAATGCTACGTAAGCGTACGGACTGCCACCTTCGATCGAATCAGATTCCACACTAGAGTAATGCCCTCAAGTCTACGATAACCAACTAGATCAGACATGCATGTATCTAGACTTTCCCATGTATGTATCGTCAATTGTATTTGATGCCTTAACCACACATAATGTGCATCGAGTTCCGTGAAAGGGCTATACAAGAAACACGGAACTCGGTCGGGAGCTTTTCCATATCTGTATAGGTCCGCCTTTAAGGGCCTCAAAATACAGATATCCCTCGAGTCTGTTTTTTTTCATAGTGCCTATCGCCCCACCTCGGCCCCTCCCTCAACTAGTAAAGACTACAAGAGCTAAGAGACTTGCTCCTAACAAATAATCTAAACATCCAGTTGGTGTCTCCGATGACGGGTGCCCGACGATCTACTATCCTTGTCGGTCCTGACCTTTGCCTGCTAGTTGAGGTGACCGCCGAATCACCCTAGTGTCACCTCATCACAACATTCTGAACGCAACGCTACTTTTGCAGTCAAGGCCCACCCACCTGGTAGTAACGCGCAAACTTAACCTCTGCGAGCACAGCCTAAACATCTGCCACTGCACAGAGGACCACCAGGAGTAACTTACGTATCTCAGGAAGCCGCGTGCTTCCTCTTCCAGTCCTTCGGAGTTGGCAGAATAATCAAATGAACGTGCGCTCATTACGTGTCTTATGACACCACGATGATCTACCCCGTTGGGTTATTCATCCTCAAATGTGCGGACTGGTCCAAGCACCTCACTTTAGTATGTTATTAGAACTTATGTCTAAACATTCTTTTATGCGCTTGCTTTACCTCATCAGGTTTCCATTTAACTTGGTTATTCCCATCCACATTGATTTATGATTCAGTTTACCAAGTTCCTCTTGCTTATTAATTTCAGTCTTACAACTTAACCAATTTAAGCCCATTAGTAAGCCCACGACATGTTATTCTCTAGATTGTGATCCAAGATCTGTAATCCACAATCCCTTTATATTCTTGTTGATCTCAAAGTTACAATAACGTGTTCTACTTAATATGTAAGTAAGTATATCTCAATTCACATGTTTTCTATTTAACATGTTAGTTTTTATTTACGATTAAATATAACTTATTTCATTTCATAAGTTTGCCTCGTTTTTTCTTATTTAATCATAATTCCATCTTACATTGTCATTACAACTTATCGTTGTTTACTTATTAACTTAGTTATCTTAACTAAGGTTCACTAATAAGTCTCCTTTCCATCTATTATAACCTATGTTATAATTTCATCTTGCCCCTAGGACAAGCCTTAACATGTTATTCTTATCAGCAGATTTCAGATTTCCAAGTTTATAGATTACTTAATTTATAATTAAGTACAACTTCTTACATTTCATAAGCTTTCCCCCTTTTCTATACTTATTACAAACAACTGGTTTTAGGTTTCCTCATTTACTGATTACGTAATTTACAATTAAGTGTCACTTGTCTCATTTCACCAGTTATCTCATTTCCTTACGAGTTTATTATAACCTAAGTTATAATCTTCACTTGTCTTTATGACAAGTCTACCTATTATACGACATTCTCATTAATGTAATTAATTTATAATTTGTTATTATCATTCCCTTCCTTTTACTGTCGTATCTTCTATTCAATTCCATTTATTTCCATTAATTAAAATTAATGTTGTTTATCAGTCTTGCTATTTACATATATTTACATATATGTATATATTTATGCACTAGACCTCCCGCATTAAGCCTACACTTGTGGATGCTGGATTTGTCGGAACGGTTCTGGGCTGACTTCTACCACAAGTTGACTTAACCTCGTGTCTTAGCACCACTACATGTTTAATTATGCACTTAGACTCCTCACATTATATTTCCCACTAGTGGATGCTAGATATGTCGGGCAGTTCCGGGCAGACTTCTACCACAAGTGTAATCTAACCTCGTGTCTAAGCGCGGTTACAGTTTCCTGTTTACTGTAAATATCCTATATTTTACATGCTATCATATTAAGCCCATTTTATGTCGCATGTTCTTTCTAACATACAATAAATTCTATTCTAACATGTGATCGTCTAATCATGTAATTGTTCAAATCAAACAAATTAACATGTAATTTTCTCAATTTCTACAATTAATGGTCCAGGTACATAAATGTCACAAGTTAACATGGAATTGAAACAATAGTAATCGCTTCACATATTTTGACAAGTTTATATTTCAACATGTGAACATTTTAGCACATTAAACATTTCGACATATGAATTTCCCCAACATATTAATATCTTAACATATTAATATTCTAACATGTCATAATAGCATTTCGTCACTTTAATCATTCTAACTTATGTTTAACATTTCAACATATCATATTTCAACATGTCATTTTAACGGGGAATGTCAAAAGATAATATATCACTATCAAAAATGATATAACTTAAATCCACTCACCTAATTTGCTTTCCAAATCTTGGATCTGGTCCAGATCTAGCATTCCATGGTTTTCCCCTAATTGGATTCAGAACCTAACAACCATGGATTCATAATTTTTACTAAAAGAAAAGGGGAAGAAAGAAGAAGAAAATTGAATAGACCAGATCTAGAAAATTATCTTACTTCGAATATGATTATGAACACCTTCTAATTAATATTCATTCTTTTCCTCCAGAACTTGATTCAAAATTTTCCTAAACTAATTATCTTATTTTTCTAAAGAGATTTGATGAGGAGAAAGAATGGCAGAGCTTAGACATTGTCTCAGAGAATGTGAGATTTAGGCTAGGCTCTACTAGCCTATTTATAGGTGTTTAGGATCTTATCGTACATGCAGCGCTGAGTCAACATTGAAAATTATTAAGAAAATAGTCCAGATTAATTAATGAATCTGGCTGGATCTAGAAGGTGTCGACCCCCGGGTCCCATGATCCGTTTTGGCGTAGAAGTTTGAATATCGAATGTTTGAATTTTCTGGAATTTATCTAACTGTTATATTCACGTGTAATTTTCTTATATGTATACAAAACTTCTAAAGACCATTTTATGCATATATATATATATATATATATATATATATATATATGCGCACAACTTTCGTTTCGTTTCCAAAATTCAAATGGTGTTGCACCATTATTTGATTCTTTCCATATTTCATTAATTGTAGCCTTATCTTGAATTTTATCTCTTGTATATATATATATATATATACTTTTGCACATATATACATTTATATTCTCATATATATATATATATATACACACACATATTTTCTTTACTTCCTTATATGTATATTTTTCCTTATATGTGCGTTTATACATATTTCCTCTCATGAACATGTGTTATTTCAGCCGTTTCCTTAAAACAAAAATTTGACGGCAACGGGGATCAAACTCTGTACCTCTTATATGCAAGTCACATGCTCTAACCAACTGGGCTACTAAGGCTATTGTTAACATGGCTTAGAACAATGGTAGTTATAGTTCTCTTCTGATTCCTCTTTTTCATGTTTGTTACAATATTTCATTTAAACCGTTGCATGAATCTTTTTATTTTATTTCTCTTTTATTATTAATGCATTATCAGTGCATGCAACATGTTTACACCGCATGCAACCAATCTTTTCTTTCTTTTAATGCCTGCATTACATTTTTATTTTATTCTTCATATATACATTTATGTTTGTGCATATATATGCATTATTTAATTATTAAATTATAGTAAAATGCGGGGTGTTACACACACAAATGGATGGACTAGGCAAGATCCTGGTTTTCTTTCGGCCTTAATACGATCGTTAAGGGTCATCGGTTTTCTGGCCATCTTATAATATGGCCCAGCGTGACCATTGCCTTCCATATTTCTATATATTGGACTTCTATACATTATTCTCTAGAAGATCTAGAATTCACCTTTCTTTATCAAGAAAGATATGTTCTGGGTGGCAAAGTGTTGACCAACTTTTTGGCAAAAAGTATTGACCAACTTTTTGGCAAAAACTGTCATAACTCAAGTTCTTATTAAAGTTGGACCATCTCCCTACTGGATCAATCTTCATCTGGATTGACCAGAGCTTGATTCGACCCAAACCAAATGTGTCTCAAGCAGAAATACTCTTCTTCAAGCATGGTTCAGAGTCCAAGGATCGGGTCGATCGATCCGGCAAATTGACCTTGAAGACATTGAACCAGACCTTACACTACACAACAAACCCCGATTCTTAAGGCTACTTTATCGGTCAAACCAGACCTTTTCAACTTCTCTGGCTCCAAGTTCCAAGGTCCACATGTACCTTGATTATCGAGAAGAATTATTCCCGAATAGGAGACCATGTCCTGGTGCCTGCAGTAGATATTTCGGATCGCACGACACGTCGTCGAGCCATGATCGGATAACCGCCACGTAGTACATCGACCGACCTGCATTTTTGCCTATAAATACACCTTTCCATGAATGGAAAGAGGAGGATATTCTTTCTGAAAAGTTCATGGTTGGCTTTTTAAAAATATCTCGGCGTACACTTCGATCGGACAACATTGTAACACAAGGGTTTTTTATGTATAATCCACTTCTTTCTCTTCCTTCTTTCTGTCGTAGCAAGTGTAACTTGTAATCGACAATATAAACAGAGATTATAAAGTAGACGTAGGCTTGTTTTAAGTCGAACCACTATAAAAATTGTTTTGTGTCCCTGTGTTTACTTCTTTTCTTGTATTTTGTGATTGTGAATTTTGTAACTTTTGTGTAGATTACACACTTTGGGAGTTGACTGTCATTAAGCCAACTTTTGACGTCAACAACACCTAAAGGTAAAGATAGAGGGGAGAAATGCAAGGCTATCGATGGTGGTGTGATGTCAATTGGAGGTTGGACGACGAAAAAAGTGGCGAAGAGCATTTTTCTTTTACCTTCGTTCTTAGGGTGGAGGAGGTTACATCGAGGGTTTGATTCGCATGTGGGCACACAACAAGGCGGACGCGATGCTATGGTCGCAATATAAACTAGTGACGCGTCGGAGGTTGTGCACGAGCGGTGTGCATCGATTTGTATAGGATTTCGAATCTGACCTAAAGAGAGGGTGCTTGAATTTTGATGCGGACGTAGTGTGGATGGTAAGTGTTTGTTATTTTATTTTAATATGATTCTAATTTCAAGTCTTCTAACTCATGAAACTTTTGCATATGTGGTATGTTTTGGACATGATTTCTTCCGCATGACTCGTATTGCAGATGTGTACGCTTTGGCATTTGTTTTGATAAATTTGGCTGATGTGAGTGATATTATCTCTCATTGAACTGAAATTCTTTATATTATGCAAAATGATGTTTCTAGGTGATTTCTAATCATAAAACTAGATTTCTAGGATAATTAAACCTAGTCATTAATAAATAAAAGAATTAACATTTCATCTAATACCTTGGATTTTCAGTCTTTTGATCCAAAAGGTAAATCGATGGTTCTTGATTCTGTTGCTACAGATTCTTCCAATTATGCTACTGCTTCCAAAATTAATTTCAATATCAATCCCGCGAATTCTAATTGCAATATTCCTCAAAGCTCCTCTAATCCCTTACATCCCCCTATGAAATCTGATTTTCTCTCACTCTCTCTCTCTCTTTAAATCTCTTCCTTGGAATGATGGTTCTTATAAGCCAATACAGTTTGATATAGTACGAGATGGAAAACCCAATCACTTCCCATACATGGTGAAAGAGGAAGGATTGAAATTCTGGAGTAAACATCTGGTTGGATTCTTTATGGATGGTATGCTCTCTTAAATAACTGTAGTGAACTCTCTTATCAAAATTTGGAAGTTAAAAAGTGAAGTTAGTATTAAATCAGATGGTGTAAATTTCTTTTTTAATTTTGCAGATGATATGGCAAGGGAGAGCATATTGAGATCTGACCCAATCTTCATCAAGGGCGGGATGTTTATAATAACTGAATGTGATCCCTCCATAGGAAATGCGCAATCGCAAATTAAAAAAAGTTCCCATCTGGATTCATTTGCATCGTATTCCCTTACTCTTGTTGACATTAGTGAGGATAAACTGGTTGGCATGTCATGTGGGTAGATTGATCTGTTTTGATTCAAGTACTGAGAGGCTAGAAAGGTTCAAGTATGCAAAAGCATTGGTAGAAATTACCCCTGAATTTGAGCTACCATAATTTATTATTGTTCCTAACCTTGGAGATAAATGCCCCGATGTTAAAGCTTCTTATGATTGGAGACCACAAATTTGCACACACTGTAAGGCCTTTTGTTATTAGACAAATTATTGTGAAATGTCATCTCAGAATAATGTGGTGCACAGAATAATAGAAATGAGGCTGTCAATGACAGGAGAAAATAATATAAGCATGACTTCTAGTCTCATGAGAGTAGGGGTTTGAAGAAAACTACTGGATCAGAAACTGAGCAATTCGGTTGGGAACAATTAACTAATAAAAAGAAAATGGTTTGGAAAAGAAAGGAGAAAGGTTATGGTACAGATGTAAGAGGTGATGTTGATAAAGCTATGGAAGAAGTTATTGAGTTAGCAGGGGGAGGGTGTACAGAAATGGGTAGTGAAGTTAATAATGAGGAGCAAATGGATGTATGTTAGGGTTTTTGTAAAGATGGTACTCAGAATGTTATAATTGCAGATCAGTATGGTAATTGCTCCATTCAAGGGCAAAAGGTTTCTGATGGAGATGACAATGCAATAAAAATGCTTCTCAGAAGGGAAATATTTAATCTGATGAAACTCTAAATGATGTAGTGGATAAATAATTTCATGTTGATAACCCTTTTTCTATTCTGGATGATCATGCAGATGGTAATGTAAATGCATCTCTGGATGTGTTAACTGCTGCTGCAACATCCAGTTCTCTTACTCAACCTTTTTTGCCTCATGTTCTTCCAACTCCTCATCTATTAAACAGCCAGCATCTTGTGCCTCCTCATCGTCTAAATCTTCTTTCAGTTTCAATATTCCATCCAAATCTCCTTATTCTCATTTGTCCTCGCCTCAAAATTTTATCCTTCCTCCCTCTCCTACTGCTAATGATTCTAACATTGTAGAGGAATCCCCAAATTCTTTTGGGAGTAAGAAAAAGAAGAAAGTCTTGAAAGAAAATGTTAGTGTGGAAGATGATCTTAATGATGGTAAAGAGTTCAAGCCAGATGAAGTATTACCGAGTTGTAATTCAAAAAATGCTTCATCAAAACATATGAGAAGTAATCCGATTTGCAAGGTGAATCCCCTACTGTTTAAATGATTAGTACAATATGTTTTCGGAATATAAGACGTGCTAACTTGCCCTCTAAGCAATGTGAGAAAAAGAATTTGATTAGAGATAATAAAATTCAACGTATGTGCATTTCTGAAACTAATCTGGATTTCAATTCCACTGGGAAAGCAGCAAATTGCATAGCTCCAGTATGGCAATTTGATCATAATCTTAATCAAGCTTCATTGGGAAAATTTATGACTCTTTGGAATCCATCCATTTTTAATCTTTAGAAAATCCCTGAAACTAATCAATATATTCACTATAATTGTATTTATATCCCTTTAAATCTCTCTTTTCTCCTTAATTCAGTTTATTGTAATAACCCGGTAATCCGAGCCAATTTAAAATTTTTATTTTGGCAATTTTAGTGAATTTTGAATATTTAAAATGAATTATTTTAAATTATAACAACGAGAAATTTATTTTGAATAGAAATAGAACGTATATATTTATATAGATCGTCGTTAGAATATAAATATTTATTTATAATTATAAAAGGAATTGAAAAAGGCGCGGCAGTTTGAAAATTCGATTTCAAAATTCAAATGAATGTACAAGATTCAAAATAAACCGGATTTCAGTGAAACCAAAAATATTTGAATCTAATTGAGAATATCTTTCCAACGAATAAAAAGTTACGTCCAGTTGAAAAATCAGAATAGTCGCTATGGAATTCTAGCCCTTAAAAATGGAAATTTTGCAAACGACCTCGGTTTTCAACGAAACCACCTTTGTTGGATCCATGATGTCAAGTTATTATTAGGTTTAAAAATTCGTAATTTTTCAAATCAATATTTGAGTGTGGCAAAGGAAAATGCGTTTGACCAGTTTTAGTTGATTTTAATCGACTGGAAAATGTCCATTTTTCAAACGGCCACAAAATTCGATGAAATTAGTTTTTTTAGGACCGTATCGTCAATACGAAGCTAGAGAATATTTTTTGGGATTTTTAGAGTCCGTATGTGTTCCTGGTAAATTGAAATGCATGTTCAAATTCAATATATAGATTTATATTTTGATTTTGATGAAAACTGATCGAAACGATCGAATCAGCTTACGATACGTATCCCATTGTGTTCGGAATAAGGGTATTTAGCTATGGACGACAGTCGGTGGGTTCGTTTTCAAGGTCGAAATTAAAACTTGCTTTTTGAAATCAAATAATTAAATAAATAAATAAATAAATAAATAACCCTCTCTCTTCCTTTATACTCTTAGGCCCCCCCTTTGTCGTTCAAACCAAAATCGATAAGGGAAAAAAAGGAAGAAAGGAGAAGGGAGCGGAGCGCCGCTCCACCGCCGTCGCCGCCAGGTGAGGCGCC
Organism: Allium sativum; assembly: GCA_030737875.1. Taxonomy (NCBI): domain Eukaryota; kingdom Viridiplantae; phylum Streptophyta; class Magnoliopsida; order Asparagales; family Amaryllidaceae; genus Allium; species Allium sativum. Next base: position 284,355,425 of record CM060915.1, read on the forward strand.
ACCACCGCAGCCATCTCTCCCTCCCTCGACTCGTGCACCACGCCAGCCTCTCGCGTGAGCCCCACAACACTAAACCCAGTCGCTCCAGCGAACCCTAGCCCTAAAGCCGACCCAATCCGCTGCCGCGTGCCACCCCGTACCCCGTGCCGCCACTGCAACCTCCAAGGCCCACCATCTCCGAACCCACAGCCCCCTCTTCGCTGAAAAACGTGAGTGTTTACCTCTTTTTATTTATTTATTTATGTACTTAAAAATATGGTTTTTATATGAAATAAAAATCTGAAATTTTCATATTTGGTTATGGTAGAAAGATCGAATTTTTCTATGTTAAAAGATAGAATTTTTCTATGTTAAAAGATCGAATTTTTGTAATAGAAAAGATTAGATTTTTGAAGTAAAAAGGGTATGATTTTTATAGATGAAAAAATATAATTTTTATCTATATAGTGGCAGGATAAAAATATAATTTTTATCTATATAGTAGTGGCTACGGACAATGAAATTGACAAAAGGCGAGCACGACGAAGATTTCCTACATATGAAGAGCCGTGGTGTTTGGTTTAGCTAATCGGTGAGAAATCCTCACTTTTAATTTATTTTCTAGTTGAAATATATACTAGGATGCAGACGGTGCTTAGTAGAACCCGACACCCGTCATCCATAGACCATGGATGACTTGTTTGTTTGATTGCTGTGTTGTGAAATTTGATTGTGTGAAGTGGATTGAATAAATATTTTATAGTTAAAATATAATTTTAACGTGTATATAAAATAAATATTTATAAATAAATCGGACGATTTGTTTATATACACTGATTTGACTAATATTGATTGGGACGATAAATTTTACACATCGCCCAACTACACAAATAAAATCTGTGTTTGTTGATTTGAAACCCCACATGGGTGTTGGGATGATATTTGATGTACACTAATCCCGATTGTTTGGTTGTATATCAACCGATGGGTTGACAGGCTGTGTAAACGTTAATTATTTATATATAATGCTTATGCAGTTGCGTCTTGCACTCTGGATGATGGTTGATTATTTATCGTTGCTATTATATACATGTGTTATAGAAAATCCATATAATTAACATTATATAGTAATTGATTGGGCCTCATTCCAATTTGGAAAAAAATGTAAATTCATGTGTTGAATAGAAATGTAAATACATGTGTTGAATAGAAATGTAAATTCATGTGTTGAATAGAAATGTAAATTCATGTGTTGAATAGAAATGTAAATTCATGTGTTGAATAGAAATGTAAATGCATGTGTTGAATAGAAATGTAAATTCATGAGTTGAATAGAAATATAAATTCATGTGTTGAATAGAAATGTAAATTCATGTGTTGAATAGAAATATATATTCATGTGTTGAATAGAAAAATAAATATTCATTTGTTGAATAGAATAACAAAGTTATTGAAACATATAAAGTCGTGTTGGTTAGATATGCGCCATTTTGGCGCGAACGATATTTATATCGATTTGATTTATTTTTAAAATGAATATAGAAAAAGAAGTGATTTCAAAATATAACGTTTTGAAAATATTATCATTTATAGATTAATGATATGGAATATTCAATTTTGATTCGAAATTGAATATGAAGTTGAAATCGTTTTGAAAACGAATTTAAAACGATTTATAAAATATGTTTTAAAAGGAAATCGATGAAATATATATAATATATGTATTATATATATAATGGCCTGAATAGAACGCGCCGCGCTGCGGTAGTTCGCGAATTTCGACCATTGACTTCGAATGGATGTTACGGGAGATCCGACTGTCGGATTCTCCTAAAACCGGAACCGTTGGGTTCGTATCGAAAAGAGCTTTCTAATGAATATCAGAGATTTGAAATCTAACGGTTGGATTTGGAATTATGTCCAAATCAAATTTGGAAAAGCTCGTTGTAAGTGCAGTTCGATGGCCGTTGATGGAAATCGACCGCACGGGCCTTGATAAAATTATTAAAAATAGTAATAATTTGTGTAAAATCATAAGAAATGATTTGTGAAGAATTGGGATGAAAATTTCCATATTTGAAAAGATAAAAATAGATTTTTATCGAAATGAACTAGTTTTGAACTAGAACTAGAATCCATTTATTTTTAAAATAAATAAAGTGAATTTGAAAGGGTTTTAAAAGTAACCAGAATTTCCAACAATTGAATCGGAATGGATTTGAATCGAAATTGTTTTTGGAATATTTCGATATTGGATTTCGTGATTATACAGATATTGTTATGGAGATTTGAAAGATATATTTATATCGTTATTTCCAATACGATATTTGTTGGTTGTAGAATTTGATATTGAATATAAGCCGATATATTTTCTATTCAGAGCCTTGTATTTAATATCAAATGGGATTTGGGTTTGTCGTGAATGGTGTCTTCATTAACACTGTTCTTAAAACCAGTTGAGAAAAATATTAAATCTTTTTATTTAGATTTAATGAAGTGTACCAATTAAATGATGTTTAATTGGAATTGAATTAGAATGTGATTTTGGGTTTGTAGTGAACTGTGTTTTAAGTGACGTTGGTTCTTTGAGACGACCCCAAACCCCGTACTGACGGTGGCAAAGGGTAATCCTTGGAATATAACACATAAACAGATAACAGTAGGACAAAATTAAATAGATACACCAGATAATGCACAATAGAATATACTGGATAAACAAAATCATCAGAGTTACACAGTATACAGGATCGTACTTAGTACAAATACAGTTCAGCTATACATAAATGTCTACCGCGGAAACAAACATAATATGTACAATAGGAGCTGAACAGCATAAAAGAGATAAATGATAAAATCCATCTTCACCTCCAGCTATCCAGAGAAAGCCAGCTAAAACCTGAATACAAGGCTGCCCGTGTAGAAAAAGGGGCACCCGAGTTTGAAAGTGAAACAAACTACAAGTCAGTCATGGGACTGGTATGAGAATTCTACTCAACTCATTTAAAATATGACTAATTACAGGACCACGCCACTTTCGTAGAATGGGTTTACTCCATTGGATTGCCAGTGCTTTAAAACAAATAGTTCTTTTAAACATCGCAATGCTTTTTATAAAAATGAAGCCATTATAAGACTCAGTTCCCATCACACAATGCAACACAAACCGGAGGATAGAGTTTTTACCTTATAACGGCCAATATATGCTTGATACGAATAAAGCAAAAGCATTTGATATTATTACTAGTGTTTATATGTTTCAAAAACAATTTCAATCATAACTATCAATCATTGACGGCATGGGTACCATATATCATGTCGCCATATATATATATACAATCAAAACCGCACAATCACGTATTTGGAAATTGAATTTCCGTCATGAACCAAGGCAAAAGACAGTCCTTACCGAATTTGAGACGCTCTAGCCCGTGTCTCAGGCAAGTACTCAGTCAAGCCTTTGGAGCGACAGGGCTGGTCCACCGATGTGGATTAAAATTCCTGAACACTGCGTTTCCTCGCCCTATGGGGCGTCAATGAGCCAACGAGTGACTCCATTGGTCCCGGATTGACTGATATTTCCGAGGCGCCTCGCAATCAATCATCCACATAAGTAAAATGCCAGGCCATGTAAAAACACTGACACAACTCCTAGCTAGAAGGAAACGCATGCCCTCCCTGAGGTCCTTCTCCCGTTTCTGGTTCATACCGGGGTGTGAGGCTCGCGAATTCACGTTATACACAAAGCTACGCCACACAGGCGGTGCTTTGATCGTCAATCACAAGACTTTGCTTTTCAACAGAAGCCCTGATCTCTGCATCTTAGCATGCTACACCGGCAATTCATACCATGTAACTGATGGTTATCAATCGCACAGAATGAATTCCAATGTCAGACACACAGTCCATTTGCAAGTCCGTTCTGGGTTTGAACGAAACCGGAGGCACTAAATACCTCTCATATCCATCGATCCCCACGTACGTCTGGACGATCACCACTCATTATCCATATTTCAGGATGCCTCCCAATCAGGACATCAGTTACCATCCAAACGAGGTGAAGATCGGTCTTCAACCACCGTCTTCATCTTCGACTTCTTATCGTCGATCCAGTTATTCAGAATGGGATAAAACCGGTCTTTTTGAGAAACTCACGTATATAATAAACAAGTGCTACACAAACACTACATACACATCATTTCAATTCATTAGTCACTAACCTTCAATCAGTAAGTGAATGATTTCCCAAATATTAACCCCGAAGGTCGAAACCAACATCAGATCAAAATCCAGGAAACCATTCGACTTAGCAAACCTTCAGTTAATTTCTAAATTTCACATCCATATCGTTTATAATATTTTATAATGATTTATCGCTATTTTTATTTATTTGAAAATAGCCAATTTATTTAAACGACGCTTCGGGCCATAACGCGGCCGTGGCGCTGTTTTTCTTCAGATTTGATTTACACATATCTGAAAATCTAACCGTTGGATCTTCACAAAATTTACATCATTAGAAAGATCTTTTCAAAATGAATCCAACGGTTCTAGTTTCGGGAAAATCCGACGGTCGGATCTCCCGGTATAATCGTTTGAAGTTTGGATTTCAAAATATGAATTGTAGCGTCGTTATTCGACTTAATTTAATTATATATATATATAATCGATTCTGGCGTTGTTTTTCTTCAGATTTGAATTAAACATTCCAGACAATCCAACCGTTGGATTTTTACAAAGTTGGTGTCGTTGGAAAGATATTTCCAAAGCGAACCCAACGGTTGCGGTTTCGGGTAAATCCGATGGTCGGATCTCTCGCACTAATCGTTTGAAATCACGGTTCAAAATACGAACTGCAGCTTCGTTATTCGATATATTTCAATTCTATATATATATATATATATATCGATTCTTCGATTTCAAAACTATATGATTTTCATACATTTGATAAAAATGATATTTTTATCTAACTGTCTTCCATTTCAACACTTCACTATTTTTAACAATTCATGTATATAATAAAAATGTGATTTTTAATGTAAAACAATTTATTTCAAAACAAGACTATTTTATATAGTTCATATTGATGATAAAAATAGGATTTTTATTATAAAACAATTTATTTCAAAATACGAATACCATTCAACACATGAATTTCGATTCAACACATGAAGGTTTTCTATAGTTTGTATATATAGATAAAAAGGTGATTTTTATTGTTAAAACAATTTATTCAAAACACGAATACCATTCAACACATGAATTTTGATTCAACGAATGAATTTCGATTCAACACATGAAGGTTTTCTATAGTTTGTATATATAGATAAAAAGGTGATTTTTATTGTTAAAACAATTTATTCAAAACACGAATACCATTCAACACATGAATTTCGATTCAACGAATGAATTTCGATTCAACACATGAAGGTTTTCAATTCAACAGACGAATATAGTTTCAATACAGGAAAATAATTCTAACACATGAATATTATTCAAAATTTCGGCAGCATAACAGCAGGGTAGTTAAAACCGGGACCGTCCCTAGCACGGCTCCTCGCTCTACCTTAAAGCCTCGCAGCTTTCGACAATAGGGAATCATGCATCTAGTTCGCACGCAGGCGGCATGTATATTTTTTTCATTTCCACAAACTAATCCTATGTGGTTTCAACCAAATATTTCTCAACCACAAACATGTATTTTTCAACCACAATCAATCAATTTGAACCACAAACAATTTCAATCGCTATCAATCAATTTTCACACCAATCACAACCATTAAGTATCGTCCATGGTTTGTGGACGAGGGGCGTGTTTATATATATATATATATATATATATATATATAGCATTTCACTTCTATTTCAACACATATATAATTTTTACAACGCATATACAACTTATACATCGAACGTACAACTTATACAACGCTTATACAAGAGGTGTACAATGCTTATATAACTCATACATCGACTATATAATTTATACATTGTCGTTTTCCATATCGTTTATAATTTAGAAATCTCACACTGGGTTCCACTCCACCAAAAATAGCAGAAGGCTCAGAAAAATATGCGGTCTCTTCTAGAATGTAGAAGACGTCCACACGAGTCCACTGACTCTTGTTTCACTGAATTTCGATCACACACGAAAAAGATATGATTTTTCAAAATTTGCAACGGTTTAAAGGTGTTAAAACAGTTGAAAATAAAAAAACCGTATACCTCTCTCGTTGGTTCAAAACTAGGTCGAGGATTTCCGAGAAATTCGTGCAGCTATATGACGATCGGCCTTCACCACCTTAAAGGGCTAGGAGCGGCGCGCCTGGGGTGCTTACGGCGTCGAACTCGGATGCGCCAGGAGGGAGAATTTCGAGGGTGAACGGCGCGACTTCTCGAGGGTGATTCTCCCAAAATACTCAACGAAAAAATCAAAACCAAGTATGGATTTGAAGCTCGTCTCGAGCTCTTCAAAATCTTCAACTGGAGCTTTTGATATTAGTGAGTTGATTGATCAGAAAATGGATGGGAACGATGGAATGGTTTTCCGCCTTCGATCGAGCTATGGGGAGAGAGAAAGTCGGGGGGGGGGGGGGACTGATGGGACCAGTGATTTTTTTTCATTTATAAAGTTTTAAAAATCCGAAAACACCCCTTGTCACACACGAACACCAATTCAAACCCAACGACTGTCGTCCCTAGCGTTTTACCCCCATTCCGAACACAATGGGATATGTTTCGTAGGCCCATTCGACTGTTTCAGTCAGTTTTCATTCAGATTAAAATATAAAACATTCAATATTTGATTTGAACGTACATTTCAATTTGCCAGGGGCACAAACTGATTCGAAAAATTCCAGAAAAATAAATCCAGCTATGTTTTGACGATACGACCCCAACAAAACTAGTTTCGTCGAATTCTGAGAACGTTTGAAAAATGGCCCATTGGTGGTCGATCCAATTTAACTGTGATTGACCAAAACACGTTTTCCTTTGCCACGCTCACATACTAGCTTCAAAAATTATGAAATTTGAAACCTATCAATAAATTCACATCCTGGATCCAACAAAAGTGGTTTCGTCGAATTCCGAGGTCGTTTGCAAAATGGCCATTTTCACGGGTTATATAAATTCCATAGCAACCTTTCTGAAAATTTATTTGGCCATAAATTTTGCTTTCCGCTATGAAACTTCGATTTTTCAGATTCGTTAGAAAGGTATTCACTAATAGATTTAAATATTTTTGGTTTCACTCAAATCCGTTTTGTTTTGCACCCGGTACAGTCAGTCGAAGTTTGAATTCAAATTTTGAAACTACCGTGCCTTTTCAGACCTTGCTTATAATTAGAATTAATTATATTCATTTTCAAATGTCGATTCAAACTTATTTTACATCGACATTATTTAAAATATTTATTTTAAATATTTAAAATCCACTAAAATCGCCAATTTAAAATTTTTAAATTGGTTCAGATTTTCCGGGTCATTACAATCTCCCCTACTTAAAACTTATCATTCTCGAAAAGTAACTAAGTCAAAAGTGGTTTGATTAATCAACTCAACGTTCGATCTGGCTTCCATTCTCCAACTTTTCAGTTTTTGAGAATTTTCAAATTCTTCAAAAAAAATTGGCTAACACCCGGAATTTTCGAAAAATTTCGCCATAACCTCCTTTGTACGGGGAGAGGTTTGGAAATTTATTGGGCCGTATTAGGTACCCAATAAATCCTATAAAGCATACACATATTTATAGTGATATATTTTGGTGTTTACAGGGGAGCGTGTATAGATAATAACTCCAGAGAATAAATTCTCATCACCCTGTCAAAGGCTGAGGGAGTGTGTATTTTAATTGCTCTAGGGGATAAATCCTCGTCACCTCGTCCCGTGTGGGAAATAAATAGTCCGTGTGCCGTATCTAATAACTAGACAGACGTCATTATTGTCAACTCCAGACCCGTGTGGGTTTTTATTAATCTGGCAATTTTATCGTTACAATTTTATATGGTCATATCAGTCATCAGTTCAACCTGTAAAATATAGTCATCGCCATACAAGCCTCTCGCTCGTACGGTAAATCTTCCACCTCGTCACACAAGCTCCAAATGCTTATGTGGTATATGATGAAGTATGCCTATCTTCCAGAAGTATGCCATGAAATGTAGTTCAAAATTAATTGTTACTATCCTATGGCGATGTTTATTATTACACACAGAATAACCAGCACTCCGCATTCAATGGCATTCACAGGAGTTGATATAATAATATTTCGCATCCAACTCATTAAGGTTTACCTATTTGTCGGGCACGCAAATAAAATCTTTACTCAACAGCTAATCCATTTACCTGTTCAAACAAATATAATGCACATGTATATATATTTCTATTTATTTTCTAATCAGTTCAATGTGTGATTTAATCGAATAAATTCTACCATTCATTCTATTATTGATTAAATTAACTATTGCTTTAATAATTTAATTAATCAAATATACCATCACACAACACAAACAACAAACAAATTTTTTTAACTTTTCAAAAATATATCCTTTATATATTCAAAAATCATATTTCTAAAACCAGGCTATATATATAATCACAAATACGTTATTTAAAAACATATTACCCTCGACTCATTCTAAGGCACTTCTGACCCCATCTCTAACGAGTTGTTCTGATTCTGTTGTACTCATACTAGGATATTGCTGATCCTATCTGTATTGAGTTACCCGTCCTAGAACACTACTGGTTCTATTTCTGACGAGTTCGTTCATATGTTATATTCCAGAACTAAGCTTAACCACAGCTCTGATACCAAATGAGACGACCCCAAACCCCGTACTGACGGTGGCAAGGGTAATCCTTGGAATATAACACATAAACAAATAACAACAGGACAAAATTAAATAAATACACTAGATAATGCACAATAGAATATACTGGATAAACGAAATCATCAGAGTTATACAGTATACAGGATCATACTTAGTACAAATACAGTTCAGCTATGCATAGATGTCTACAGCGGAAACAAACATAATATGTACAATAGGAGCTGAACAGCATAAAAGAGATAAATGATAGAATCCATCTTCACCACCAACTATCTAGAGAAAGCCAGCTAAAACCTGAATACAAGGTTGCCTGTGTAGAAAAAGGGGCACCTGAGTTTGAAAGTGAAACAAACTACGAGTCAGTCATGGGACTGCTATGAGAAATCTACTCAACTCATTTAAAATATGACAAATCACAGGACCACGCCACTTTCGTGGAACGTGTTTACTCCATTGAATTGCCAGTTCTTTAAAACAAATAGTTCTTTTAAACATCGCAATGCTTTTTATAAAAATGAAGCCATTATAAGACTCAGTTCCCATCACACAATGCAACGCAAACCGGAGGATAGAGTTTTTACCTTGTAACGGCCAAAATATGCTTGATACGAATAAAGCAAAAGAATTCGATATTATTACTAGTGTTTATATGTTTCAAAAACAATTTCAATCATAACTATCAATCATAGACGGCATGGGTACCATATATCATGTCGCCATATATATATATATACAATCAAAACCGCATAGTCTCATATTTGGAAATTGGATTTCCGTCATGAACCAAGGCAAAAGATAGTCCTTACCGAATTCGAGACGCTCTAGCCCGTGTCTCAGGCAAGTACTCAGTCAATCCTTTGGAGTGAAAGGTCCGGTCCACCGATGTGGATTAAAATTCCTGAACACTGCGTTTCCCCGCCCTATGGGGCGTCAATGAGCCAACGAATGACTCCATCGGTCCCGGATCGACCGATATTTCCGAGGCGCCTCGCAATCCATCATCCACATAAGTAAAATGTCAGGCCGTGTAAAAACACTGACATAACTCCTAGCTAGAAGGAAACGCATACCCTCCCTGAGGTCCTTCTCCCGTTTCTGGTTCATACCGGGGTGTGAGGCTCGCGAATTCACGTTATACACAAAGCTACGCCACTCAGGCGGTGCTTTGATCATCAATCACAAGACTTTGCTTTTCAACAGAAGCCCTGATCTCTGCATCTTAGCATGCCAAACCGGCAATTCACACCATGTAACTGATGGTTATCAATCACACAGAATGAATTCCAATGTCAGACACACAGTCCATTTGCAAGTCCGTTCTGGGTCTGAACGAAACCGGAGGCACTAAATACCTCGCATATCCATCGATCCCCATGTACGTCTGGATGATCACCACTCATTATCCATATTTAGGGATGCCTCCCGATCAGGACATCAGTTACCATCCAAACGAGGTGAAGATCGGTCTTCAACCACCGTCTTCATCTTCGACTTCTTATCGTCGATCCAGTTATTCAGAATGGGATAAACCCGGTCTTTCTGAGCAACTCACGTATATAATAAACAAGTGCCACACAAACACTACATACACATCATTTCAATTCATTAGCCACTAACCGTCAATCAGTAAGTGAACGATTTCCCAAATATTAACCCCGAAGGCCGAAACCAACATCAGATCAAAATCCAGGAAACCATTCGACTTAGCAAACCTTCAGTTAATTTCTAAATTTCACATCCATGTCATTTATAATATTTTATAACGATTTATCGCTATTTTTTATTTATTTGAAAATAGCCAATTTATTTAAACGATGCTTCGGGCCATAACGCGGCCGTAGCGCTGTTTTTCTTCAGATTTGATTTACACATATCTGAAAATCTAACCGTTGGATCTTCACAAAATTTACATCATTAGAAAGATCTTTTCAAAACGAATCCAGCGGTTCCAGTTTCGGGAAAATCCGAAGGTCGGATCTCCGGATATAATCATTTGAAGTTTCGCTTTCAAAATATGAACTGTAGCATCGTTATTCGATTTAATATAATTATATATATATATATATAATCGATTCTGGCGCTGTTTTTCTTCAGATTTGAATTAAACATTCCAGACAATCCAACCGTTGGATTTTTACAAAGTTGGTACCGTTGGAAAGATATTGCCAAAGCGAATCCAATGGTTGCGGTTTCGGGAAAATCCAATGGTCGGATCTCCTGCACTAATCGTTTGAAATCACGGTTTCAAAATACGAACTGCAGCTTCGTTATTCGATATATTTCAATTCTATATATATATATATATATCGATTCTTCGATTTCAAAACTATATGATTTTCATACATTTGATAAAAATGATATTTTTATCTAACTGTCTTCTATTTCAACACTTCACTATTTTTAACAATTCATGTATATAATAAAAATGTGATTTTTAATGTAAAACAATTTATTTCAAAACACGACTATTTTATATAGTTTATATTGATGATAAAAATAGGATTTTTATTATAAAACAATTTATTTCAAAATACGAATACCATTCAACACATGAATTTCGATTCAAGGAATGAATTTCGATTCAACACATGAAGGTTTTCTATAGTTTGTATATATAGATAAAAAGGTGATTTTTATTGTTAAAATAATTTATTCAAAACACGAATACCATTCAACACATGAATTTCGATTCAACGAATGAATTTCGATTCAACACATGAAGGTTTTCTATAGTTTGTATATATAGATAAAAAGGTGATTTTTATTGTTAAAACAATTTATTCAAAACACGAATACCATTCAACACATGAATTTCAATTCAACGAATGAATTTCGATTCAATACATGAAGGTTTTCTATTCAACAGACGAATATAGTTTCAATACAGGAAAATAATTCTAAGACATGAATATTATTCAAAATTTCGGCAGCACAATGGCAGGGTAGTTAAAACCGGGACCGTCCCTAGTACGGCTCCTCGCTCTACCTTAAAGCCTCGCAGCTTTTGACAATGGGGAATCATGCATCTAGTTCGCACGCAGGCGGCATGTTTATTTTTTTTCGTTTCCACAAACTAATCCTATATGGTTTCAACCAAATATTTCTCAACCACAAACGGGTATTTTCAACCACAATCAATCAATTTCAACCACAAACAATTTCAATCAACCATTCGCTATCAATCAATTTTCACACCAATCACAACCAATAAATATCGTCCATGGTTTGTGGACGAGGGGCATATATATATATATATAGCATTTCACTTCTATTTCAACACATATATAATTTTTACAATGCATATACAACTTATACATCGAACGTACAACTTATACAACGCTTATACAAAAGGTGTACAATGCTTATATAACTCATACATCGACTATATAATTTATACATCGTCGTTTTCCATATCGTTTATAATTTAGAAATCTCACATTGGGTTCCACTCCACCAAAAATAGCAGAAGGCTCAGAAAAATATGTGGTCTCTTCTAGAATGTAGAAGACGTCCACACGAGTCCACTGTCACTTGTTTCACTGAATTTCGATCACACACGAAAAAGATATGATTTTTCAAAGTTTGCAACGGTTTGAAGGTGTTAAAACAGTTGAAAATAAACAAAGCCGTATACCACTCTCGTTGGTTCAAAACTAGGTCGAGGATTTCCGCGAAATCCGTGCAGCTATATGATGATCGGCCTTCACCACCTTGAAGGGCTAGGAGCGGCGCGCCTGGGGTGCTGACGGCGTCGAACTCGCACGCGCCAGGAAGGAGAATTTCTAGGGTGAATGGCGCGACTTCTCGAGGGTGATTTCTCCCAAAATACTAAACGAAAAAATCGAAACCAGGTATGGATTTGAAGATCGTCTCGAGCTCTTCAAAATCTTCAACTGGAGCTTTTGATATTAGTGAGTGGATTGATTAGAAAATTGATGGGAACGATGGAATGGTTTTCTGCCTTCGATCGAGCTACGGGGAGGGAGAAAGTCGGGGGGTGTAATAACCCGGAAAATCTGGGCCAGTTTAAAATTTTTATTTTTGCAATTATAGCGAATTTCCTATATTTAAAATAGATTATTTTAAATAATATCGACGTGAAATTTATTTTGAATATGATTCGAACGTATATATTATATACGTCGTCGTTAAAATATAAATAATTTATTTATATTTATAAAAGGAATTGAAAATGGCGCGGTAGTTCGATAATTCGATTTCAAACTTCAATTGAATGTACCGGGTGCAAAACAATCCGGATTTTAGTGAAACCAAAAACATTAGGATCTAATTGATAATATCTTTCCAACGAATCTGAAAAATCAAGATTTCATAGCGGGAATCAAAAGATATGTCCAGTTGAAAATTCTGAATAGTCGCTATGGAATTCAGGCCCTTAAAAATAGACATTTTGCAAACGGCCTCGGATTTCGACGAAACCACTTTTGTTGGGTCCGTGATGTAAAATTATTGCTAGATTCCAAATTTCATAATTTTTCGAATCAATATGTGAGCGTGGCAAAGGAAAACACGTTTGACCAGTTTCAGTTGATTTTAATCGACTGGAAAATGGCCATTTTTCTAACGGTCTCAGAATTTGACGAAACTAGTTTTGTTAGGACCGTATCGTCAATACGAAGCTAGAAAATATTTTTCGGGAATTTTTCTAGTTAGTATGTGGCCCCGGTAATTTGAAATGTACGTTTGAAATTCAATATAAGGATTTAAATGTAAATTTTGATGGAAACTGATTGTAACTATCGAATCAGTTTGCGATACATGTCCCATTGTTTTTGGAATGGGGGTAATTAGCTATGGACGACAGGATGTGGGTCTCGTTTCGAATTCGAAATAAAAAGTTGTTTTTTTTGAAAAGAAATAAATAAATTAAAAATAAATATAATACCCTCCTTTTCACATACCCCCCCCCCAATTCAGTTCAGAAGTCAAAAAAAAGAAAAGAAAAAAAACCCGATCTCTAAATCGCCTCCCCCCCTCTTCTTCGTCGACGACGCCGCCACCAGGGGGGACCGCCGCCCTTCTTCCCTCTGCTCCGCCAACCTCCTACCTCGTAACGACCTCCTCTTCTCCTCCACAAATCGCGACGCAACCCCCCCGTCGCTTTCACTTGCCGCAGCACCCCTACCTCCTCCAACCTCCTACCCCGACGAACCCTCCTCGTCCGATCGTGCACCCCCTGAACCCGAAACCCACCACCGCGAGAAGGCCGCCCGACCACCAAGAAGACGCCCGCTGCCTCAGGCCAAGAACCACCCACCGCGAGCTCCTCCTCGATCCGCGCAGACCACCCCACCTCTTCTTCGAACAGTACGTTTTTTTTTAATTATTTTCATTTGTTTTATGTTAAATTAAAAACTGATTTTTGCTTTGAATAAAAACTGATTTTTGCTTTGAATAAAAACTGATTTTTGCTTTGAATAAAAACTGATTTTTGCTTTGTATAAAAACTGATTTTTGCTTTGTATAAAAACTGATTTTTGCTTTGTATAAATAAGGAAAGACGATATTTTTATATAAGGAAAGACGATACTTTTATATAGAAAAAGGTTATATTTTTATATAAGGAAAAGTTGGATTTTGATAACAAAGAAAAATGTGATTTTTATATATTGAATAGCGAAGTAAAAATATGATTTTTATATATATGTAGTGAATACGGGCAAAGAAAGAGACAAAAGGCGAGAATGGCGATGATTTCTATCAAAGAAGAGTCAAGATAGTTGGATAGCTATCGGTGAGAACTTCTCACTCGAAATTTCTTTTTCTAATTATATATATATACTAGGATGCAGACGGTGCTTAGTAGCACCCGACACAATCGTCCACAGACCATGGACTTGTTTTTTTGATTGCATAGATTAGTTAGATTATTTGGTTTGAATTAAATTGCTTGGTGAATTGAATGAATTTGATTGATGTGTGAATGGCGTGGGCCTTCACTAGACTGGGGATAAGGCTAGGCCTCGTCCCGTTTCTAGTATCGTGCCGTTATGCCGCCGAAATTTTCTAAAATATGTTAGAAAAATAAAAATATCATTTTATTTAATAAATGAACCGAATAGAATATTCATAGGTTGAATAAAATAGTTTGATCGTTAAAAATATAATTTTTAACGTGAATGTGAATAAATAAATATTCATTTACAAACCGGACGGTTTGTTTATGTACACCTATTTGAAGGTCATTGATTGGGTCGATAAATTTTACACATCGCCCAACTGCACAACTAAAATCTGTGTTTGATTGTTTGAAACCCCACACGGGTGTTAGGATGAAATTTGAAGTTCACTCATCCTGATTGATTAAATATGTCGATCGATCGATTGACAGGCTGTTATAAGCGTTAGATATCTATATTTGATGCTTATACAGTGTAGTGCACTTTGGTTGATGGTTGATTATTTTTCAATGCTATTATATGTGTGTAATGTATGAAAATCCATATAATTAACTTTATATGGTAATTGATTGGGCCTCATTCCAATTTGAAAAATAAAGAATATTATAAAATAAAGGTTCATGTGTTGACAGTACTCATCCATTGAGATTGGTCATGTGTTGAACGAAATATTTTAGTAATAAAATTTACATCTTTATCAATATAAAATAAAGGTTCATGTGTTGACAGTACTCATCCATTGAGATTGGTCATGTGTTGAACGAAATATTTTAGTAATAAAATTTACATCTTTATCAATATAAAATAAAGGTTCATGTGTTGACAGTACTCATCCATTGAGATTGGTCATGTGTTGAACGAAATATTTTGATAATAACAACTATTTTGAAAAAGAAATATTTGAAATAGAATATTTGAAAATAGAAATTTATGAAGTCGTGTTGATTAGATTGACGCCATTTTGACGTAAACGATATTTATATCGATTTTATTCATTTTGAAATGAATTGAATTGAAAACGATTTCGAAATGAATTGAATTGAAAACGATTTCGAAATGAATTGAATTGAAAACGATTTCGAAATGAATTGAATTGAAAACGATTTCGAAATGAATTGAATTGAAAACGATTTCGAAATGAATTGAATTGAAAACGATTTCGAAATGAATTGAATTGAAAACGATTTCGAAATGAATTGAATTGAAAACGATTTCGAAATGAATTGAATTGAAAACGATTTCGAAATGAATTGAATTGAAAACGATTTCGAAATGAATTGAATTGAAAACGAATTCAAATTGAATTGAAAGTGAATTGAAATGAATTCAAATTGAATTGAAATTTGAATTGAATAGAAATGAATTTTAAAACGAATTTATAAAGAAGAATTCAATTTTGATTTGAATTGAAAAGGAAGCTGAAATAGATTTTGAAATGAATTTTAAAACTATTTATATAATTCGTTTTGAATAGAAATCGATGAAATATATATTATATATATAATATAATGGCCTGAATAGAACGCGCCGCGCCGCGGCAGTTCGTGAATTTCGACCATTTATTTCAAACGGACATTACGGGAGATCCGACCGTCGGATTCTCCTAAAACCGGAACCGTTGGGCTCGTATCGAAAAGAGCTTTCTAACGAATGTTAGAAATTTGAAATCTAACGGTTGGATTTGGAGATACGTCCAAATCAAATTTGAAAAAGGTCGCTGTAAGTGCAGTTCGATGGCCATTGATGGAAATCGACTGTACAGGCCTCGATAAAATTATTAAAAATAGTAATAATTTGTGTAAAATCATAAGAAATGATTTTAAAAGAATTGGGATGAAAAACTCCATATTTGAAAAGATAAAAATAGATTTTTATCGAAATGAACTAGTTTTGAACTAGAAATATAATTCTATTTATTTACAAATAAATAAATTGAATTTAAAAAGGGTTTTAAAAATAACCAGAATTTCCAATGATTGCATTGGAGTGGATTTGAATCGAAATTGTCTTCGGAATATTTCGATGTTGGAATTCGTGATTATACAGATGTTGTTATGGAAATTTGAAAGATATATATTTATATCGTTATTTCCAATACGACATTTGTTAATCGTAGAATTTGATGTTGAATATAAGCCGATATATTTTCTATTCAGAGCCTTATATTGAATATCAAATGTGATTTGGGTTTGTCGTGAATGGTGTCTTCACTAACACTGTTCTTGAACCCAGTTGAGAAAAGATTAAATCTTTTTATTTAGATTTAATGAAGTGTACCAATTAAATGATATTTAATTGGAATTGAATTGGTATTGATTTTTGGGTTTATTGTGAACAGTGTTTTAAATAACACTTGTTCTTTAACCCGACAATTAATGGAATGATTTTTGGGTTTATCGTGAACAGTGTTTTAAATAACACTTGTTCTTTAACCCGATAATTAATGGAAGGTGATTTTGGGTTTATCGTGAACCGTGTTTTAAATGACACCGATTCTTTAACCCAGTCGAAGATTAAAACTAAGTGGAGTTTTAATGAATCTTTAATTAGATTGAAATAATCGAAATGGAGTATCACCAGTTTTGCTCCAGGCGATAGTTAAATCTTTAATTAGATTTGAACGTGAAATGGTAATTGAATTTACCGGTAACACCGTGGTGTTAGATATGAAGTAAGACCCGTTTTACTTCATGGGATGAATAGGTTGGGATTGGGAAATTAAAACCAATGATTACTACGGTAAGGTTCGCTAATTCCGACTAGTTGAATCGAAATTCAAAGGAAGATTAGAGAATAAATTCAGGAATTTATCTTGGATAAAATTAATGGGAACCTTTCCCTATGAATGTGAAATTTAGAAACTAACTGTCGGTTAGCTAAGCAGAATGGTTTTCTGGATATTGATCTGATGTTGGTTTCGGCCTTCGGGGTTAATGTTTAGGGAATTATTCTCTTGATTAATTTACGGTTAGTGACTGATGAATTGGAATGAGGCGTATGTTGTGTTTGTGTAACACTTATTTAAAATATACGCGAGTTATTCGGGAAGACTGGGTTTATCCCATTCTGAATAACTGATACGACGATAAGTCGAAGATGAAGACGATGGTCGAAGACCGGAAGTCTTCACATCGTTTGGGTGATTACTGATGATCTTGATTGGGCTGTACACCCAAGAAGATGGAAACAGTTGGTGATCGTCCAGACGTACTTGGAGATCGATGGATATGCGGGGTACTAGGTGCCCCCGGTTTCGTTCAGACCCAGAACGGACTTGTAAATGGACTGTGTGTCTGACATTGGATTTTAGTCCGTGTGATTGATCTCTATTAAATATATATCTGTTTGGCGGCGGAGAATTTATTCTCTTGCTTAACGCCCTTCTCTGAGACGTACGAGCTCAAGGGTTATATATTGATGGATATCAAACGCATGGAGTGAATTGCCTGTGTGGCATGCCTAAGTGGCAATTGATTGAGGCTTCTGTTGAAAAGCAAAGTCTTGTGGGGATGATCAAAGCACGGCCTTTGTGGCGTAGCTTTGTGTAACGTTTACTTCGCGAGTTTCACACCCGGTATGAACCAAAAACGGGAGACGGACCTCAGGGAGGGCATGCGTTTCTTTCTAGTTAGAAGTGGCGTCAGTGGTTTTACACGCCCTGACGAGTTTGACTTATGTGGTTGTTGCTGTTGCGAGGCGCCTCGGTTTGATCGGAAGATCCGGGTCCGATGGAGTCATTCGTTGGCTCATTTACGCCCCATAGGGCGGGGGAACGCATGTTCAGGGTTTAAGTTTAATCCACATCGGTGGACCGGCCCTGTCGCTCCAAGGCTTGACTGAGTACTTGCCAGAGGCTCGGGCTAGAGAGTCTCGAATCGGTTGAGGACTATCTTTTGCCTCGGTTCATAAATGGAAACCCAATTTCCAAATACGTGACATTTGCGGTTTTAATTGTAGAACTAGTACGGCGACATGATATATGGTACCCATGCCGCCTATGATTGATACTTATGATTTGAAGTTGTTTTATACACTATGCACTTATTATAGTATCCAATGATTTGTTTTAAACGTATCAAGCATTCTTTGGCTGTTATAAGGGAAAACCCTATCCCCCGGCTTGCGTTGCATTGTGTGATAGGACCTGGGTCTTATAACAGCTTCATTTTTCTTTATTTAGCATTGAGCTGTTTGTTTTATGCACTGGTATTCTTGGGAGGAAACCCGTTCCGTGTTATACGGCGTGGTCCCTTGATTTACCTAACTTTAAAATAAAGATAAATAACTGTTTTAGTTCTCACACCAGTCACATGACTGACCTGGAGTTTATTGTTTTAACCTAAACTCTGGGTGCCCCTATTTTCCACACGGGCAGCTAGTAGTTTTGGTTTTGCAGATTTATATTCACAGGATCCTGGTTTGCAGCTGGAACGGTATCCGGAAAGCTTTGTATCCGTATATCCCTTCTAGTTGTGTATTGTATTATTTTCCGCTGCGATGTATTTAAATGTAATTTAAATCTCTGATATTTCTGTGTAATATTTATTTGTTTGTACTCTGTATATTCTTGTATTCTGATGCATTGTTGTAATATACAATGAAATGTTCTTTTGTATGTATTCTGTTGTGGCTTGTTCTCGAACTATCCGCCGCTTTCCTTTACGGGGAAGTTACGGGTTTTCACAGTTGGTATCAGAGCTTTGGTTTACAGAGCTCGAGAACAAGACACATTAGAACCATACGAAAGAATTCATCAGAGATTGGATTAGTAATATCCAATGAGGATGACTCGTTAGAGATGGGATCAGTAGTATCCTAGAACGAGTGTGAAGAGTATATTTTTAAATTGAAAACAAATCTTGTTTTGAAATATAAATCAATTATTCGTATTTGGTTATTTATTTATATTGATGTGGACAATCCAGTATATATAGATTTTACGTATACGTCTGATCCGCGTGTATTCAAAGTTTTAATATATTGGATAGATATAGCATCACACTCTAGTCGCCCGAAGATGATATTGATGATAACGATCGCATCATCAACATTTATGTTCGAGTTTCGAAGGTGTGATTTTCTATATATTTCCATTAGACTGGTGTGAGAACCAAAACTAATATAGCTAGAATACATTGTTGTGATTTGGCATCAAAACATGATTTTCTTTATAAATATCAAAATTATCAATTTGAAACGTTAAATTCACTAATTGATTGATGTTTGTGTTGTTTGTTTATTTGTTTGATAATTTTGAACCATTTAGCCTAATTGAAACAAATATTGAATTGTATTGAAAATTGGTCGCATTTGCTTGCATATACATATACTTATATTGAACAGGTCATAGCAAGGAGGCTAGAGCCGAAGAATAAAATTTGTTTGCCCGACAAATAGGTACATGTTTACTACATAATTTACTGTTTCGTTTGGGTGATGATGATTTTATGAGCCTATTGGCTAGCCGCTTGGCTTTTTCTTTTTCTTTTTGAGATCTGAAGGACCGGGGAAGCTATTTGAAATTCCCCGATGCTCCCGGTGCAGGGGAGGTTATGGCGAAATTTTTCGAAAATTTAGGGTGTTAGCCAAATTTTTGAAATTTTTGAAAATTCTCAGAAACTGAAAAGTTGGAGAATGGAAGCCGAATCGAACATAGAGTTGATTAATCAAACCACTTTCGACTTTGTTCCTTTTCGGGGAAGAAAAGTTTTAAGTGGGGGAGATTGTAATAACCCGGAAAATCTGGGCCAGTTTAAAATTTTTATTTTTGCAATTATAGCGAATTTCCTATATTTAAAATAGATTATTTTAAATAATATCGACGTGAAATTTATTTTGAATATGATTCGAACGTATATATTATATACGTCGTCGTTAGAATATAAATAATTTATTTATATTTATAAAAGGAATTGAAAATGGCGCGGTAGTTCGATAATTCGATTTCAAACTTCAATTGAATGTACCGGGTGCAAAACAATCCGGATTTTAGTGAAACCAAAAACATTAGGATCTAATTGATAATATCTTTCCAACGAATCTGAAAAATCAAGATTTCATAGCGGGAATCAAAAGATATGTCCAGTTGAAAATTCTGAATAGTGGCTATGGAATTCAGGCCCTTAAAAATAGACATTTTGCAAATGGCCTCGGATTTCGACGAAACCACTTTTGTTGGGTCCGTGATGTAAAATTATTGCTAGATTCCAAATTTCATAATTTTTCGAATCAATATGTGAGCGTGGCAAAGGAAAACACGTTTGACCAGTTTCAGTTGATTTTAATCGACTGGAAAATGGCCATTTTTCTAACGGTCTCAGAATTTGACGAAACTAGTTTTGTTAGGACCGTATCGTCAATACGAAGCTAGAAAATATTTTTCGGGAATTTTTCTAGTTAGTATGTGGCCTCGGTAATTTGAAATGTACGTTTGAAATTCAATATAAGGATTTAAATGTAAATTTTGATGGAAACTGATTGTAACTATCGAATCAGCTTGCGATACATGTCCCATTGTTTTTGGAATGGGGGTAATTAGCTATGGACGACAGGATGTGGGTCTCGTTTCGAATTCGAAATAAAAAGTTGTTTTTTTTTAAAAGAAATAAATAAATAAATTAAAAATAAATATAATACCCTCCTTTTCACATACCCCCCCCAATTCAGTTCAGAAGTCAGAAAAAAGAAAGAAAAAAAAACCCGATCTCTAAATCGCCTCCCCCACCCTCTTCTTCGTCGACGGCGCCGCCACCAGGGGGGACCGCCGCCCTTCTTCCCTCTGCTCCGCCAACCTCCTCCAACCTCCTACCTCGTAACGACCTCCTCTTCTCCTCCACAAATCGCGACGCAACCCCCCCGTCGCTTTCACCTGCCGCAGCCCCCCTACCTCCTCCAACCTCCTACCCCGACGAACCCTCCTCGTCCGATCGTGCACCCCCTGAACCCGAAACCCACCACCGCGAGAAGGCCGCCCGACCACCAAGAAGACGCCCGCTGCCTCAGGCCAAGAACCACCCACCGCGAGCTCCTCCTCGATCCGCGCAGACCACCCCACCTCTTCTTCGAACAGTACGTTTTTTTTAAATTATTTTCATTTGTTTTATGTTAAAATAAAAACTGATTTTTGCTTTGAATAAAAACTGATTTTTGCTTTGAATAAAAACTGATTTTTGCTTTGTATAAAAACTGATTTTTGCTTTGTATAAAAACTGATTTTTGCTTTGTATAAATAAGGAAAGACGATATTTTTATATAAGGAAAGACGATACTTTTATATAGAAAAAGGTTATATTTTTATATAAGGAAAAGTTGGATTTTGATAACAAAGAAAAATGTGATTTTTATATATTGAATAGCGAAGTAAAAATATGATTTTTATATATATGTAGTGAATACGGGCAAAGAAAGAGACAAAAGGAGAGAATGGCGATGATTTCTATCAAAGAAGAGTCAATATAGTTGGATAGCTATCGGTGAGAACTTCTCACTCGAAATTTCTTTTTCTAATTATATATATATACTAGGATGCAGACGGTGCTTAGTAGCACCCGACACAATCGTCCACAGACCATGGACTTGTTTTTTTGATTGCATAGATTAGTTAGATTATTTGGTTTGAATTAAATTGCTTGGTGAATTGAATGAATTTGATTGATGTGTGAATGGCGTGGGCCTTCACTAGACTGGGGATAAGGCTAGGCCTCGTCCCGTTTCTAGTATCGTGCCGTTATGCCGCCGAAATTTTCTAAAATATGTTAGAAAAATAAAAATATCATTTTATTTAATAAATGAACCGAATAGAATATTCATAGGTTGAATAAAATAGTTTGATCGTTAAAAATATAATTTTTAACGTGAATGTGAATAAATAAATATTCATTTACAAACCGGACGGTTTGTTTATGTACACCTATTTGAAGGTCATTGATTGGGTCGATAAATTTTACACATCGCCCAACTGCACAACTAAAATCTGTGTTTGATTGTTTGAAACCCCACACGGGTGTTAGGATGAAATTTGAAGTTCACTCATCCTGATTGATTAAATATGTCGATCGATCGATTGACAGGCTGTTATAAGCGTTAGATATCTATATTTGATGCTTATACAGTGTAGTGCACTTTGGTTGATGGTTGATTATTTTTCAATGCTATTATATGTGTGTAATGTATGAAAATCCATATAATTAACTTTATATGGTAATTGATTGGGCCTCATTCCAATTTGAAAAATAAAGAATATTATAAAATAAAGGTTCATGTGTTGACAGTACTCATCCATTGAGATTGGTCATGTGTTGAACGAAATATTTTAGTAATAAAATTTACATCTTTATCAATATAAAATAAAGGTTCATGTGTTGATAGTACTCATCCATTGAGATTGGTCATGTGTTGAACGAAATATTTTAGTAATAAAATTTACATCTTTATCAATATAAAATAAAGGTTCATGTGTTGACAGTACTCATCCATTGAGATTGGTCATGTGTTGAACGAAATATTTTGATAATAACAACTATTTTGAAAAAGAAATATTTGAAATAGAATATTTGAAAATAGAAATTTATGAAGCCGTGTTGATTAGATTGACGCCATTTTGACGTAAACGATATTTATATCGATTTTATTCATTTTGAAATGAATTGAATTGAAAACGATTTCGAAATGAATTGAATTGAAAACGATTTCGAAATGAATTGAATTGAAAACGATTTCGAAATGAATTGAATTGAAAACGATTTCGAAATGAATTGAATTGAAAACGATTTCGAAATGAATTGAATTGAAAACGATTTCGAAATGAATTGAATTGAAAACGATTTCGAAATGAAATGAATTGAAAACGATTTCGAAATGAATTGAATTGAAAACGATTTCGAAATGAATTGAATTGAAAACGATTTCGAAATGAATTGAATTGAAAACGAATTCAAATTGAATTGAAAGTGAATTGAAATGAATTCAAATTGAATTGAAATTTGAATTGAATAGAAATGAATTTTAAAACGAATTTATAAAGAAGAATTCAATTTTGATTTGAATTGAAAAGGAAGTTGAAATAGATTTTGAAACGAATTTTAAAACTATTTATATAATTCGTTTTGAATAGAAATCGATGAAATATATATTATATATATTATATATATAATATAATGGCCTGAATAGAACGCGCCGCGCCGCGGCAGTTCGTGAATTTCGACCATTTATTTCAAACGGACATTACGGGAGATCCGACCGTCGGATTCTCCTAAAACCGGAACCGTTGGGTTCGTATCGAAAAGAGCTTTCTAACGAATGTTAGAAATTTGAAATCTAACGGTTGGATTTGGAGATACGTCCAAATCAAATTTGAAAAAGGTCGTTGTAAGTGCAGTTCGATGGCCATTGATGGAAATCGACTGTACAGGCCTCGATAAAATTATTAAAAATAGTAATAATTTGTGTAAAATCATAAGAAATGATTTTAAAAGAATTGGGATGAAAAACTCCATATTTGAAAAGATAAAAATAGATTTTTATCGAAATGAACTAGTTTTGAACTAGAAATATAATTCTATTTATTTATAAATAAATAAATTGAATTTAAAAAGGGTTTTAAAAATAACCAGAATTTCCAATGATTGCATTGGAGTGGATTTGAATCGAAATTGTCTTCGGAATATTTCGATGTTGGAATTCGTGATTATACAGATGTTGTTATGGAAATTTGAAAGATATATATTTATATCGTTATTTCCAATACGACATTTGTTAAACGTAGAATTTGATGTTGAATATAAGCCGATATATTTTCTATTCAGAGCCTTATATTGAATATCAAATGTGATTTGGGTTTGTCGTGAATGGTGTCTTCACTAACACTGTTCTTGAACCCAGTTGAGAAAAGATTAAATCTTTTTATTTAGATTTAATGAAGTGTACCAATTAAATGATATTTAATTGGAATTGAATTGGTATTGATTTTTGGGTTTATCGTGAACAGTGTTTTAAATAACACTTGTTCTTTAACCCGACAATTAATGGAATGATTTTTGGGTTTATCGTGAACAGTGTTTTAAATAACACTTGTTCTTTAACCCGATAATTAATGGAAGGTGATTTTGGGTTTATCGTGAACCGTGTTTTAAATGACACCGATTCTTTAACCCAGTCGAAGATTAAAACTAAGTGGAGTTTTAATGAATCTTTAATTAGATTGAAATAATCGAAATGGAGTATCACCAGTTTTGCTCCAGGCGATAGTTAAATCTTTAATTAGATTTGAACGTGAAATGGTAATTGAATTTACCGGTAACACCGTGGTGTTAGATATGAAGTAAGACCCGTTTTACTTCATGGGATGAATAGGTTGGGATTGGGAAATTAAAACCAATGATTACTACGGTAAGGTTCGCTAATTCCGACTAGTTGAATCGAAATTCAAAGGAAGATTAGAGAATAAATTCAGGAATTTATCTTGGATAAAATTAATGGGAACCTTTCCCTATGAAAGTGAAATTTAGAAACTAACTGTCGGTTTGCTAAGCAGAATGGTTTTCTGGATATTGATCTGATGTTGGTTTCGGCCTTCGGGGTTAATATTTGGGGAATTATTCTCTTGATTAATTTACGGTTAGTGACTGATGAATTGGAATGAGGCGTATGTTGTGTTTGTGTAACACTTTTTTGAAATATACGCGAGTTATTCGGGAAGACCGGGTTTATCCCATTCTGAATAACTGATACGACGATAAGTCGAAGATGAAGACGATGGTCGAAGACCGGAAGTCTTCACGTCGTTTGGGTGATTACTGATGATCTTGATTGGGTTGTACACCCAAGAAGATGGAAACAGTTGGTGATCGTCCAGACGTACTTGGAGATCGATGGATATGCGGGGTACTAGGTGCCCCCGGTTTCGTTCAGACCCAGAACGGACTTGTAAATGGACTGTGTGTCTGACATTGGATTTTAGTCCGTGTGATTGATCTCTATTAAATATATATCTGTTTGGCGGCGGAGAATTTATTCTCTTGCTTAACGCCCTTCTCTGAGACGTACGAGCTCAGGGGTTATATATTGATGGATATCAAACGCATGGAGTGAATTGCCTGTGTGGCATGCCTAAGTGGCAATTGATCGAGGCTTCTGTTGAAAAGCAAAGTCTTGTGGGGATGATCAAAGCACGGCCTTTGTGGCGTAGCTTTGTGTAACGTTTACTTCGCGAGTTTCACACCCGGTATGAACCAAAAACGGGAGACGGACCTCAGGGAGGGCATGCGTTTCTTTCTAGTTAGAAGTGGCGTCAGTGGTTTTACACGCCCTGACGAGTTTGACTTATGTGGTTGTTGCTGTTGCGAGGCGCCTCGGTTTGATCGGACGATCCGGGTCCGATGGAGTCATTCGTTGGCTCATTTACGCCCCATAGGGCGGGGGAACGCATGTTCAGGGTTTAAGTTTAATCCACATCGGTGGACCGGCCCTGTCGCTCCAAGGCTTGACTGAGTACTTGCCTGAGGCTCGGGCTAGAGAGTCTCGAATCGGTTGAGGACTATCTTTTGCCTCGGTTCATAGATGGAAACCCAATTTCCAAATACGTGACATTTGCGGTTTTAATTGTAGAACTAGTACGGCGACATGATATATGGTACCCATGCCGCCTGTGATTGATACTTATGATTTGAAGTTGTTTTATACACTATGCACTTATTATAGTATCCAATGATTTGTTTTAAACGTATCAAGCATTCTTTGGCTGTTATAAGGGAAAACCCTATCCCCCGGCTTGCGTTGCATTGTGTGATAGGACCTGGGTCTTATAACAGCTTCATTTTTCTTTATTTAGCATTGCGCTGTTTGTTTTATGCATTGGTATTCTTGGGAGGAAACCCGTTCCGTGTTATACGGCGTGGTCCCTTGATTTACCTAACTTTAAAATAAAGATAAATAACTGTTTTAGTTCTCACACCAGTCACATGACTGACCTGGAGTTTATTGTTTTAACCTAAACTCTGGGTGCCCCTATTTTCCACACGGGCAGCTAGTAGTTTTGGTTTTGCAGATTTATATTCATAGGATCCTGGTTTGCAGCTGGAACGGTATCCGGAAAGCTTTGTATCCGTATATTCCTTCTAGTTGTGTATTGTATTATTTTCCGCTGCGATGTATTTAAATGTAATTTAAATCTCTGATATTTCTGTGTAATATTTATTTGTTTGTACTCTGTATATTCTTGTATTCTGATGCATTGTTGTAATATACAATGAAATGTTCTTTTGTATGTATTCTGTTGTGGCTTGTTCTCGAACTATCCGCCGCTTTCCTTTACGGGGAAGTTACGGGTTTTCACAGGGGGGGGGGGCTGATGTGGACCAGTGATTTTTTATTTATTTATAAAGTTTTAAAAATCCAAAAATACCTCTTGTCACACACGAACACCAATTCAAAACCAACGACTGTCGTCCCTAGCATTTTACCCCCATTCCGAACACAATGGGATATCTTTCGTAGGCCCATTCGACTGTTTCAGTCAGTTTTCATTCAGATTAAAATATAAAACATTCAATATTTGATTTGAACGTACATTTCAATTTGCCAGGCCCACAAACTGATTCGAAAAATTCCAGAAAAATAAATCCAGCTATGTTTTGACGATACGGTCCTAACAAAACTAGTTTCGTCGAATTCTGAGACCGTTTGAAGAATGGCCCATTTCTGGTCGATCCAATTTAACTGTTATTGATCAAAACACGTTTTCCTTTTCCACGCTCACATACTAGCTTAAAAAATTATGAAATTTGAAATCTAGCAATAACTTCACATCCCGGATCCAACAAAAGTGGTTTCGTCGAATTCCGAGGTCGTTTGCAAAATGGCCATTTTCACGGGTTATATATAAAATATTTATTTTAAATATTTAAAACCCACTAAAATCGCCAATTTAAAAATTTTAAATTGGTTCAGATCTTCCAGAATGTAGAAGACGCCCTCACAAGTCCACTTTCTCTTGTTTCACTGGATTTCGTCAACATACGAAAAAGATATGATTTTTATTGTAAAATCATAAACGGTAGCGCTTTAAAGTGCTATAAACTATTTAAAATAAAATAAACTGTATACCTTCAAATTTCGTTCAAACCTAGGTCTCGATTTAATCTCCAATCCGTAGCACTAGGTTATAATCGAGCTACACCACATTGAAGAGCGTCAAAGGGTGCGCAAAACGAGGGTAGCCTCGTCGAACTCGGTGCAGCGGTGGTGGCGATTTCCAGCCCGATGGTGGCGGTCTTCTGAGGTGCATAACTCGAGAAAGGAGCGACGAGGGGTGGTGAAGTCGGTGTTGATTTGAAGAGGGGGAAGAGGTCTTCAAAAAGTTCAACAGGGGTGGGGGTCAACGGTGAGCGAGGCGGCCGGAAATTGATCGGGAAGAATGGAGTTGACTTCCGCCGTATATCGCGAGGGGGTATCGGGGAAAGAGAAAATATGTGATTGGCTAATGGGGCTTTTATTTTATTTATATATATATATATATTTTAAAATTCAAAAATATCCCTTATCTCATACGAACTCCAATCCAAGCCCAACGACTGTCGCTCTAACTAAATACCCCCATTCCGAACACAATGGGATATGTTTCGCAGGCCCATTCGACTGTTTCAGACAATTTTCCTTCAAATTAAAATATAAAACATTCAATATTGGATTCGAACGTACATTTCAATTTGCTGGGGTCACATACTGATTCTGAAAATTCCCGAAAAATAAATTTAGCTATGTTTTGATGATACGGTCCCAAAAAAACTAGTTTTGTCGAATTCTGAGACCATTTGAAAAATGGCCATTTTCTGGTTGATCCAATTTAACTGAAATTGACCAAACACATTTTCCTTCGCCATGCTCACATATTAACTTCAAAAATTATGGAATTTGAAACCTAGCAATAATTTGACATCCCGGATCCAACAAAAGTTGTTTCGTCGAATTCTGAGGTCGTTTGCAAAATGTCTATTTTCAAGGGCTGTATAAACTCGATAGTGACCTTTCTGAAAATTCATTTGGCCATAACTTTTGATTCCCGCTACCAAACTTCAATTTTTCAGATTCGTTAAAACGATATTCATAAACAGATTAAAATATTTTTGTTTTCACTAAAATCCGTTTTTTTTTTGCACCCGGTACAGTCAGTCAAAGTTTGAATTCAAATTTCGAAACTGCCGCGCCATTTCAGGCCTTGTTCATAATTAAAAATAATTATATTTATTTTCAAACATCGATTCAAACATACTTTTCATTGTTATTATTTAAAATAATATATTTTAAATATTTAAATCCACTAAAATAGCCAAATAAAAAATTTTAATTGGTTCAGATTTTCCGGGTTGTTACAATTTATTGAAGTTTGGATGGAGTAAATGGTCTGGTTTTTCCACTGTTGGTGTGGTGAAAATGGTGTGCCTTCTCAGGTTGCAGGAGAGTTACAATATTGAGTTTTTTCTGTGTCTTCTTGTATATTTTGAGTGTTTTTTTTCTCAATATTGTACATTTTGTTAGGTTTACTATATAACTTTTTCTATAGTTGAATTGTATTTCTTTGTATAGATTTTAGTGGTAATAAAAGTCTTTTTGCCATTCAAAAAAAAAAATTAACTAGTATAACTGAAATATCACGTTTACTCTTTTGCACGCTATTTTAACAATATCGCTATATTTGAACTATTATGACACTAAACTCACACCAATCACTCTAGATATGTTTCACTTATTTTATGAATGTTATTATGGATGTTTGTATGCTAGTTTCAAATATTATGACTATTGGATGCATGATTGATTGTTTACTTGGGTGGGCTAGAAAGGTCGTTCGTAACCAATCTAGTATTAGGAAAATCTCGTTCATTAGAGTTTGATGTTTATCGATCAAATGCACAAGATGGTGCATACAGATTTAGCGCATAAGGACGATGGACTTGAACAGATGAGATAAATTCATGAAGGTTCATCAAAATATGCATGTTGTTTTAAAGACGAAGGAGCATTGAAGCGTAGCAATCGACTAGAAGATAGAGCAACATGGGAGCTTTACGATGAATCTAAAGATGAAAAATGGACTTGACGACGAGCTTGAATTTGGGGCAAATGTTGGGCGTTTTCACCTGATTTGTATTTAACCAAATTTTCTTTTATATATGATCAGAAAGGTCTTTGTCGCTGTTAGGGGTTGATGGATTGTTGATGACCATTCTGACCAATTTAACATAGACGATGGTGCAGCTTTAAGAAGTAGGATACGATGGTTCATTCAACATAGGATTTCGGTGACTCTGCTCTTCGACCAGTAATTTTGATGCTAAGGTAAAGATATAGTGTTTCGACGAGGTGATTTCAATATTCGATGATGGTGATACCATAATGGGAAGCGATGACTTCGACATCTGATGACTTTTATCTAAAATGCAGGGAGTGGGTCATATTGATGTGACTATCAAATGAGGATGAGAGACATAGGATGATGTCTTACGATATACGATGATGTCTTATGACACATAAAGATCATAAAGGATAGTCCTCAGATCGTGACGACTTCGGATGTGAGTCTTATGAACATTTTAGAGATAGATTCTATTGCGAAGAACGAATGCAAAAAAGATTGTTGGTTTTTTGTGACTTTAGTACAATTTTGAGCAAGTGACACATGGATAGATTAGAGTTTGCCGATGTTTTGATCCGATCTGTCCAGACTCCAGAGTCTGTCGATGTATTGGACTGAGGGTTATTAGTCGGTCAACCAAGGATGTAGCAATGGTCTGGTATTGTCCACCAATGAAGAATTGTTGGTGCCTCAATTGATTGGGTGGTCATAACTCAGAAGACCATATATTTGACATACTAAGTGAGTGAGTGTGAGAATAAATGATGGATGATGTGTTTGTTATAATACTGTCACTCTAGGACACGACATTTATATCATTGATGGATATTTAAGCATCTCTAAACCTTATAATATAGTATACTCCATGATGATCATAAAGTAGTATATATTCTACATATGCTAACTCGATAGAGGAACATGTTTAGCATGATTCTTCATGCCATATATTTATACATTACAACTTTTTATAGTAATTTGAGATTTATTTATTGCTCACATTGGATTATTGTTTGACAAAATGTTTTATATTTTCCTATACTACCTCTAATACTCATCGACGATTTGGATGAGCAGACTATGTAAAAGCTGTAAGCATCATTTGTAGATACGCAAGTGGATCGGCACGAGGTAGCACACCCTTTTGCATTGTACTAGTATTATTATTGTTTATTTAGTTAATCTTTATTGCTATCGAAGCATAAATGTATTGTTAATTTTAATCTTTTAAGTTATACAATAAAAGAAACTCTATTGCATTCCCATCTGTTAGAATCAATGATATCTTCCACCATCATGTGCTCATTTGTAGTTCTAATGACCATGTCTCTAACCATTTTACTAATTAACTTGTCTTCATAGAGCCATAGTTCATACCATAATAAGGTAGAATTCCATAAACTATGCTCTTTTGCATACATTTAATGGCACATGTCCTATTTTTCAACAAAAACTTCCAAATGCCAGAATGATCAGTTATGGGAATTAAATCCAAAAACTTTTGTTCCTCGTGTATTTTCATGATGCAAATCATCCCAGGCTCATTTTGAATCAATTTCTCCAAATATTAAGAGAAAAATATGTTTACACAAATCTCGCAAGCCCATTTCTCCTTTCATCGTACTTTTACGAATCACTTCCTAAGGAACTTTGCTACGTTAACTCTTCCATAAAAAATTAAGCAAACACTTGATCTTATCGATAGTTTCACATGAGAATTTGAAACATTACACCTAAATTTTAACCATTGGATAAACGGTAGATTTGATCAGCTTAATTCTTCCTACTAAGCTCAGTAATTTGTTTCCTTTCCATTTATTTTGTTTTTAATTTTGTCAATGATAAATAAATTTCACATTCTCCGTATTAATACTAGATAGTGGAATACCATGATACCTTACTGTTAATTCACGTTGTTCCATATTAAGGAAGAAAGAAATTTCATCTATATTGATAATTCCTTGACCAAAAAACACTTTAGATTTATCACAATTTAACTACGAACACGTGACCTTTCCCATAACGGAAAAACATCCTTTAAACTTTGCCAAAAACTTGTTGGCTTAAAAGAGTATCAAATTTCCATCAACATAAATTAAGTGCGTGATCTCATTACTAAATTGAAGGTAGGGAAAAAAATTCTCACTTCCTATTCCATTAATAAAGCAGAAACTCCATAGTCAAAGAGGGTAATTTATTAAATAAAGGGCACTTTGCCTAAACCCATTTTTGTCCTTACAATAAGCCCTTGAAAAGTAATCGAGAAGCAACCATCATCTTCTTGAACTTTGCAGGAAAATAACAGCTTTAAATGTATGAATGGTGAATTGCTTGTTAATCGAATCATACACCTTCCTAAGGTAAATTTTAATACACATGTTAATACTATCTTATCTGTCCAACCCATGAACAATTTCATGCATAAAACAGGATGTCATCACCTACACCTCTCTATTCGATATATGCATGTTGATTTTAACTCAAAAGCATTCACTTCATTCCATTTTAATTTATTTTTAAGAACAAGTGTTGTAAGAGCACCCCGTTTCTTTCTTCCCAATATCATTATTAAAAAATGTCATAAAATTTTAACCAACACCTTTCTCAGCATCAAGCTTTTCAAAGGACTATCAAATATATTATTTTTTATTTTTACATGGTGAACAACGACCAACCAACACCATTTGTATTGCAACGGTCAAGGTATTTGATGACCATGGAAAACAGAGTTTGTTGGTGGTTGCTCGCCGCGCATGATGATTTACGTGGTGGTTTATTGTAGCGTGAAATTACATAAAATTGATTGGATTTGTTGTTTTTCCTATGGTATTAGGAAGAGCAAGCCTGGGTGCCCTTAACAAGACATTTTAAGAATATTAATGCAATTGATGTTAAATTTGTGAATTAATTCGTTAAATCTAGGTATCTACTGGGTTTATGGAAACCCCTCACATTCTAACATGCAAGAGACATAGATTACCTTTCATAGGAACTCTCCAGCCTCTAGCCGCTGGATAATTCCTCTGAACTTTCTCCCTCCTTGTTTATTAACTAGCCCCATTTAGGATTTCATGTCACACTTTTATACTTGGTAATCAAAGATCAATGTACAAATTACTATAACCATCCATAGTTCTTTTTGGATATTGCATATATTTCCAAACACTGTTTTCTCCACCTTATCAGCAATAACCCTCTATGTAAATAATTCAAATCGGCAATAAATTACCACACATATCTGACCCAAGCCGTTCAATATAGACAAATTGTTAATTGGGATTTAAAATATAAGAAATAAAGGGATGAGAAAGAAACATAACACAAAATCTCATAATGGAAGGACAAAATATAATAATCACATAAATAAATCATAGTTGTTTACAGTATACATTTTACAAAATCAGGGCTAACCCATGAGCATACATACCACGTAATGCAGCTGAATAATACTAATAGATATGAACTGCGAATATCCATTTCATCTTCAGAACGATGTCTTTGAGTAAATTGAAACAACTCAGGCTGACCCAAACAAAATGATAAAAAATACTCGAGTCAAGACTAAAAATTCTTATGCAAGTCAAATCAAAATCAAATGATATAATGGTACAAGTAACTTAAGAGATGTTACAAGATTTTCCATGTCTGAATCTATAATTGTTTCTATGTCTGTGAATTACATCTATTTATGTTTAATTTCAAAAAGACTTATATAATTAATTAAACACTATTTACCCCCCTTAGTATTAATCTGGCCTTAAGATTCATATTCCACATTCCTATTAAGGTGCAGTGGAGTATCATCTAGCAAGTCGTGGAGTAGCTATTAGAATTTGGAGACACTATTAAGTACTATGTAGTTTAAGTTTAGATTTATGTACAAATAAACAACATATGCATACACGAGATGAGATGCCATATCTCCAAATCAAAAATATATACAGAGATAAAGGAACTATCCCGACACATATATACATCTTTACATGACATAAACAAAATGAAACATCCATAAATATGATCACTAGAGATAGATTTCCGAACAGGGAAACTCTAAGATAAATAAAGAATACCTGAAACAACTTGATATGACCCAGGTATTATTAGAAATAATAAACGGGTAGGCATTGTACCGGTCCAAATCAATAAGGAGGAATAAACACGACACGACGAACATACATAACATTTGAGTAACTAGTGCAAATATCTAACTAGTGCATGTCCAAGTACTACTATGGTTACTATTATACTAATAATCTCAACCTGAAGCAAACTTCAAATACCAAGTTGATATCATATATGGGAATAATCCAAAAATATAGTATTAACAAACAACCTGTTTCATTTAAATTTTAAAATTCACCAAAACAAGAAACATGAGTATTGCCTTAATTGGAACAAAATGGAATTTGGTGCAAACTCAAATCAAATTTCAAACACTTAACTAAATAATCACAAAGATGGTGCCAAATTGGAGACCAACACAATGATATGTCTACCTAAAGACGAACTCTACGGTTCACTTAACTAGATGCAAGTCGGATAAGGTAAGTCCCTTAACATGGACAAAATAACTGAATGCATGCCAATAAGAGGTACGGTTTCCTCGTGAACAACTGGATATCTAGAGACGAACCCGCAAGTTAAGCCTAGCTAGAGACGGACTTGAAGGTCGTGCATAATGAGAAACTAGAGACGAAGCTAACAGGTACGCCTAACTATCAGATGAGGTCACTGTTTAAGATTTCGAAAATATCGCCTAGGATATCCTCCGAGGTCTCATTTTGGGCTCCTCCAAAACCAAGCTGCAAATATCACTGTAAATCTCGTTTTGAATACATCATCTGAGATATTGTAATATTGAACAACATATCGATTGAGGGAATATACTTAAATATCGGTCGAGATCTTGACTATTTTAGTTAAAGTTTAAACTTATGCCTAAACCAAAATAATAATTAAAAAAATTCAAATCTAACCACGATAATCTCCTTCTATTTTATATTTTTCATGTTAAACGACCATATCATATATTCATTTAAGTTATACAATGCTTATGATTCTCATGTTCACCATTTTTTTAACTGGTATGTTATTTAAGAAATTATGTATTTTATGTTCTATTTATGTTGCATTGTTTAGTATTTTGGATTTTTTATGTTCTTTATCTAACAATAATTCATGTTCATGGATCATAAGTTGTAAGCATTAATCTATTTGCATCGTGTTATTTTTTTAATTTTAAACATATTATGATTTATGAATATGAAAGTTTTTTCATAAATTAAGAACAATGAAGTGATTTTGTCATTCAAGTCTAAATTGTTATTTTTATAATAACATCCATGGAAATTATAGTGCAAGAATATATGTTTTTAACATGCCATATATCCCAAGATTCTGATATGCGCTTTCAGAGTTGAGATGGAAGTCCAAGATAAACCCAAGAGTTAGACTCATCTTACATGAGATCTCCCCCGATATGAGATCAAGCCTCTAAAATCACCGAGACGAAACACCATCGATATCCAAGATTTAAAATCTTGGATGAGGTATACCATCACTTGGACAAAATTAGGAAACGCATGTCAATAAGAGCGACAATCTTCTCATGGACAAACCACGGTACTGAAGATGTACTCAAATTTAACACCTAATTGAAAGTGTCACTTACTCTAGTAAATAACTAAATGAAGCAAAAGCGCCATAAACCTCTTGGAAAACATCAATTGTTTACTAAGTGGTTATAAACTCTATTTAGTAAAACAAAACTAAAAATATATAATAAAATATAATAAGATTGTTCGATCAGATAAACGTAAGCATTCATGCCAGCTGATTTCCTAAATCGTTTAAGATTTCTCGACTGACTGAGAAATTAGTTTATACATGTAGAAAAATAGTTTGGGAAAAACGTCTGTTTATACAAAATGTTATTATTTTGAAGACACTTTTGCATATAATGATAATAAACAATGAACACATATATGAAATTATATCTGGAACTAGATTAGTTTAACAATTTGGAAAACGGTTAGTTTGACTAATTTTTCTTTGATAAATTATTTACATTCAATTTACTTAATGTAGATAATTTTGTATAAATACTAGAAAATTTTAGCTTGCAAGAATCATAAAAACACGGAGAAATAGACATTAAAAAAAATATGTTTTTAACCTTACTTTATATGTATCTTTCCTTTAGGAATAATCATATATGTTAATCTCTTATAATTTCACACATGCAATTAATAAGGTTTTGACCTAAATAAAATATGAAAATATACTTGCACTAAACATTCATTTAAAAAATTTAAATATTTACCAAATTATAAAGGATGAAATAGAACTTGTTTCGTTTCTTCAATTTCCAAAGAATAACAATTACAATCTTCATGCCAATATAACATGGCACAATGGAAACATGTGCTCTTATTTGGTAAGAGCTCAGGAGTTCGAGACCTAGTTTGACCACATATTAGCATATTAATTAATAAAATAAAAAAATTACCAGTCTTCACAAATCAATGAAATCTAACCAAAATGAAATAAAAACAGTCAACAAATTAAAATGGCAAGAGTGGTCGCGTGTCACTGCATGACATTTGGACATGGTGGAAGAGGTTATAGATTTGATTCCGCTTCGTGGGATCAAACCCATTTACCATATGATATGTTATATACTATTTAGAACTTGTATATAAATTACCTGTTCATAAGAAATAAAAAATAAAAAAAGAAGAAGAGGAAGAAGAGCAATGCATGAACAAGGAAGTATCAGTAGATGAAGAAACAATGCATGAACAAACAAAACAAGCAATGTGACATTGACATGAGAAAACGTACCAAAATCAAAGAAAACAAAGTGCATTGGTCATTTACAAGCATCAGACACGTCAAAGGTAGTAAATAGATATAGCACTACCCACTATAAAGAAAGTTTTCATATAACCCCTACACGTTATAAAACAATCAAACTAAAAACGCATCAACCCATCAAGCCACGTGCCCGGTTCCATGTATCAGGAAATGGACGAAACTAAGTAGCAATGCTGCTTTTCAGCACAAAGGAAAATTTTGCATATAGATCCAATAAGATTTGTACAATTTCATATGGCATTTTGCATGATCGGACTTCCAAATGTTGAAAGGCTTTTACAAATTTTTTTCGTTGGAAAAACAGCCATTCATTCAGTTCAAAAGACACCTCTAACATACGCCTACTTTCTCTATAAATACACATTCTGCCAGTACATTAACTTCATTTTAATTCCAATTTCAAAGTTATAAAATAATGAGCATAATTTGATAAATTTCTGAGTGTCTTTTCTGATCTGTGCAAGTAATCACAAGTTGCACAGGTAATCTCCATTGTATCCTGAAAGTCTATTTTCTGTCAATCTGCTGTGATAAAGAAGGGGAAAACATTCTTGAAAGATAGCGATCCATTCATGCCTTAGAGCGATCAATCTATCTGAAATTCTACAACACCAAGTGCTAAGGTACGCATGCAAGACAAATGACGGTAAAATGGCAAAAGGATGAAGTGTTAAAAGTTTTGTCAATACATGATTGTATTAAAAAGTTAGATCTTTTTGTCAATTCACGATTGTATTACAAAATTAGATCTTTTCATCAATACACGATTGTATTGCAAATAGACAGTAACAATTATCAATGTTAGTTAATAATGTCACAACTGTCAAGTCAAATAGTGATTATAGCAATGACAATAAGCGAGACCGATTGTGCACTAGATTGGAATTGTAACACCCCACATCCATTAAGGCCACTCACAAAGGGAATGCCTTAACTTCAATGGAGCATTATGGGTACTGGAACATAAATATTACAAGACAGACATATATAAAACAGCGGAAAGTAAAGTGGAAGTACTTAAAATCATTTATTAAATATAAATGTTTACAATAAAAGCCCATCAACTTCCAATACCCAATTACATAGTTAAAATATCTGTCTTGCTCAAAAACAAAGAAGCATAAAATTAAGTTATAGTAT
Organism: Allium sativum; assembly: GCA_030737875.1. Lineage (NCBI taxonomy): Eukaryota > Viridiplantae > Streptophyta > Magnoliopsida > Asparagales > Amaryllidaceae > Allium > Allium sativum. The sequence goes on from CM060915.1 coordinate 284,393,299, forward strand.
TCCCCAATAAAGCAAAGCAAGCCATAGCCAAGAGAAATCCAAGCCATACATGAAAGAGCCTTGGAGCTTGGTAAGATCCGAACTAAGCTGTATTCCCACCCTGCGAACCTGGGGGGGGGGGACGGAAGAAAAAGAGGCGAAACAAAACGGGTCAGTCATAAAGACTGAGTAAGTCCTAGTGACTTTCAGCATAAAAATAGTTGAGGATAATATGGCATGAGTAAACTGAAAGTAAACATAAGCATGATGACAAGATAAGCAACAGGCAAGATAACTAAGGTTAACATGATGTGATTTTTGTCAAGTAACATCGCAAGGTTCCCATTCAAGATAAACTAAGTATAATTTCGTAAGATTCCTATAAAACATAACAAGATTCCTCTGCTTCGCCATTAAAATATTTCTATGAGATCTATTTGCTCTGCACCACCTAACTAGCATCCTTACAATTGTCTTGCAAGGAATGATCCGTATTCTTACTAATACTCCAACTAGTGCCCTCTGTAACAAGGATCCTTACCCCCTACTAGTGTCCCAACTAGTAGCCCGTGTTATATAATAAGGTGATCCCACCCACTACTTAGAAATCATAATACTAGTCTTATGTACCCCTAGCTGACTACATAGGTGTCGCCTGCCCCTATCTCCACTAGGTGTACCCACCAACTACTTAGAAATCATAATACTAGTCTTATGTACCCCTAGCTGACTACATAGGTGTCGCCTGCCCCTATCTCCACTAGGTGTACCCACCAACCCCCATGCGATCGGCTCCCCCTAACTCGTGTATACCCGTGCTGTCCCCACAGTGGGGTGTATCATTTCCCAAAGTGGCAACCCGATACAACTTGAGGATGCACGGCTTATACCTACACGATGCAACAACGTTTTACCTACCAGCCCGGGTCCACACACGCATATGAAACCCGTTGGACTTGCGTTGCCACCGGTAACCCGTTTTGACCTCTTACAATCAAACCCAGTATGCGTGTCCCGTCCTCGACATGGGTCGAGCTCACAAAGATACGTAATGGGCTACTGGTCTGAAAAGGGTCCCCTTTCCTCGACACAAGTTTCCCTCCTATGCTTGGTCCCCTCTAGTAATTCTTACTTCACCCCTTCTTATTCATGTCCACTTACATGCTTAATTTTTGGTTAAGTATACACCAGTTATGTCTTACATGTTACCCATGTCCTCCACTTAACCCCTACATCATCCTCATGTCTTAATACATGCTTTATCTTGGTTAAGTGCTTATTGGTTATATTTTACATGTCATTCATATTACCCCCAACGTCTGGGTTTAACCAAGCGACTTGGCTTTATCTGCCATTAGACCCTATGTCTATCCATTAACTATGCGCTTGTGCTACCTCATCAGTCTTATCATTTAACTTGGTTATTTCCATTTATACCAACCTTTAACTTGCTTATTAATTCAATTCTTAACTTGAACTATACTAAGTCCATTAATAAGCCCGCAACATGTTATTCCTATGATTCATACATTAACCCCTGTTATGGTACAATAACATGTTCTTATTCAATCTTTACAACCAAGTAACCCTTAACTTACAAACACGCTAGAGAGAGAGAATAATTCCCTAAATACCAACCCCGAAGACCGGAATCAACATCAGATTGATACTCAGAGGATTATCCAACCTAACCAATGTTTTGTTCCTTTTTATAATATAACTTATGTCGCCTTCAATTGTAAATTCATTATTGTCTTTACATATTGCTTAATCTACAATGAAGCACATCTTTCCTTATTACATAAGTTATCTCATCTTATCTATTGTTCCGCCTAACTTACTTTATTCCATAAGTTATCATTCCCACTTAGGCATTAATTAAGATTTACTTAACTCAACCATTCATGTCATAACAGTTAAGTATCATTAGCGTGGTCATATTACTTAACCCACCCATTCATACCATATTGGTTAAGTGTCATTAGCCTAATCATATTACTTAACCCACCCATTCATACCATATTGGTTAAGTGTTCTTAGTTTACTTAACCCTATCCACTGGTCTAATTACCATGTTATGTTGGTTAAGTATTACTATTCGTATTTCCACATGTCACCCACATCTCACCCACTTAACCCGCATGTCCCACCACATGTTCATCTGGTTAAGTATTTCTTAATTCATTAAGGCCGTAACCCTATAAAGACCTCTCACATTAGACTGACATTTATGACAGCTGGATTTGCCGGGCGGGTCCGGGCAGTCATACACCATAAAAGAGTCTAACCTCGTGTCTTTACAACTATTACGCTTTCAATTTGGGCCTAGGACCTCTCACACTGGGCTACCATTTATGACTATTGGATTCGCCGGGCGGGTCCGGGCAGTTTTACGTCACAAATGAGTCCAACCTCGTGTCCTAAGAATTGATTATCGCTTATAATCTTTTACCCCAGTCTTAATAATTTCCTTATTCAAATTATTAATTAATTCCTAATTTAACGATGTCCATAATTGACTCAATTATGTTCATCAATTAATGGTATGCAAAATCATACCAATTTTATCACAATTTATCTTATGCCATTAAAGGCAACTTATCTCAATTTATATTTATCCCTCCTTTAAGGCTATTACATTCCAACTACCCAAAACCCACTTAGGCGTGTTCATATTAGCCCTTTTTCAAGACATAAATTATCATATGTGTTTCAACTACAAATCTCACATAATTAACATATGCCCAAGTTCTAGATTACATATCAGTTTTACATATGCCCAATTCATACCAAATCTACATATGTTCAGTTCATGCCGTTTTATACGTATGTCAATTTTTATGTCAATTTACACATATCATGTTCTAGCCAAAAATTTCATATGCCAATCCCAATTCTTACAATTACCATTTTAATGGCAATACCCAATTATCCAATTCTATATTATGCCTTCGATTCTACCAAACACACATATATCTAACTAGGCAATATCTCGGTATTTCCCCCGTATCCAATCGCACATAAATCGCAGTTTAGGCCTAGGTCCGAAATTGACCTAGGTTCATCAAAGGAAAATAAATAGGGGGAGGTAGAAGTTGCAATGAAACAAGATCAGGGAGAAAACAACATAGATCGTCATGATAGGCATAAAGATTAGATCTTGATAATAATATCAACATGAATCCAAGAAACTAATTTACAACGACTGAATAGAGCATGAACTAGACATAAGAATGGAGATGAACAAGTCTCAAAACTCAAGGTTCAAAGGTAAACAGGAATAATCTGAATTGATAAACATGCTTATATCCAATTACACTTTATTCCATAGCCATATTAAAATTAAGTATTTTAATCTAAAAAGTAACTAGAACTTACATAGCATGGCTAGCGAATTTAAGAACTGAAATCGATGTTGTAGCGTTGTTGATTCATCTCCTTGAATCGTTGTAGAAGCCTTCATCTTTGCATTGGATTGCGTATGAGAGCTTAAGAAGATTAGAGACAGCGGCCATGACCAAGAGGGATTTCAGCATAATGGTGACTAGACGTGTTGTAGTGAATTAGGGTTTAGGCATCAGGGGGTTTATATAGGATTAGGTAAGAGAACCTGGACAGAAAGCGAGACTAGGAACATCAGGATGCACCCAGGCCCAAAAGTGGGCTCGAGGACAAGGTCGACACCCAGGTCGACTGCCCAGTCGACCTGGTCTGGGGGGTCGACTGCCCAGTCGACTCCCCAGTCGACCTGGGTACTGGGCGGGAAATTTCCCGCCCAGCCTTTTCTGGGTTTTGAATTCGAATTTCGAATTCGAATTCGAGCTGTTTTCGATTCTGAAAATCCTGAAACTTCATAGGGTCATATCTCTCTCATACGGACTCCGATTCTCACAAACTCGGACTCGTTTTCAAGCAGAATTTCGAGATGAATGCAATGGCGCAACCCATTTCCCTTGATTCTAATTTTAAAATTTAATTCTGCCTTGATTTATGATTTTAATATGTTATTAAAATTCGGGTTGTTACATTCTCCCCTCCTTAAAGGATTTCGTCCCCGAAATCTTCAAGTTAAGAAGAATGTGTCCTACCATCCAGTCATCCATCTACTCAATCATCAATCACAGGCATTCATTGTCCTTAAAAGATTTCTAATGATATATGAACATATGCAGAAAGTGTGTGTATATGTTCCTTATCTAATGCAAATGATCAGGCCTGATTGATCCTCTTAATGCAAAAATATGTTTAGTGTCATGAGTCCAACATGTATGCAAATAGTGCTAGTCACATAAACACTACATGTATGCACAAACATCCATCCATATGCAACATCCGTATGATAACACATTCAATTTCATCCACAAACAAGTGTAAACACTGATGCATATGCAATATGAAAGGTGACCGAGCCGATCTAGTGCCTAATGTGCGTGTATATGCATCCACGAGCAACCACTAGCAACCACTTGCAACAACTTGCAACCATCAATCATAACATGTCTCAAACACATGTTTACACCCAACTGTTCCTACCTAAAGATATAGTCGAATGATAGAAGCAAAAACTCTGCGCCCATCAAAGCTAGAAATCTACGTCACATATATACTGATTAGGAGAAGAATTCCCTAAGCACCAGCCCCAAAGACCGAAATCAACATCAGACTGACACCCAAAGAAATTCTCAACCCAACCAATATATATATATATGTGATTCTAGGAAACTAAGCATGACGGACTCCTTTTAGGTCACAAGAAATCCCTTCCTAAAACCAACCCATATCCTATAAAACCCAAAAGGTTTAATCAACCCAACGGACACCCTCAAGCCCCAACATGTAAACATAATCAGATGAGTCATACTCCCTATGGGGTTTGCAACAGAAATTGGATTGAGAATAGGACCGAGAGGATATACACAAAAGATAGCATGCAAGTAAGTTCTACAGGAAAAAGGAATCAAGAATATACTCTTAAAAAGAGATGTGATGCACGAATATAGTCTTCAATCTTCTAAGCCACATTCCCTTGAGCTTAACTCCATTGTGCTTTGACCGACTTTAACTTCACAATTTCATAGCTCCTTGATTCTTATTTCCAAAATATGAGTTGGAACTCATTTCACTGTTGCCTCTCGTTCCACTTTCACTTATTCTCCCTCTAGTATACTCGGCTTAAACATAACTGCGTACTCATGGTTTCACACAAGCTCTCCAAAATTCACTAGTGAATCTTGGATCTCGTTCACTTACTAGAAGGTATTACACATAGATGAATTATCTCTTGAAAATAAACAAATGTCAACCATGTTGCTAAATGTACTTACTAAGGCGATTTTCTACATCACATGCATAAGTGAAATGAACCATCCGCCTTAGTGGCGAACACTACTCGAGCGGATCAATAAATGTATCTAGAGATTCTAGGTAACTAATCATGATAGAACCCTAAAGGTTACACGAGACTTCGAGGGTATCACCGAGGCAAGTCAAGAGTCTAACTACCCTCCTTTCAAAACCGAGAACGGCACCCTTATTGGATAACCACTCCATCCCTAGAATCCACTCCTAGCCCAAAAATCATAAGCATTCCTTCTAAGCTCAATACCTAGTATAGACATTCTCAAATCCAAACAAATCATGAATAAATGGGCCAATTCCCCAACAGGATTTGAGACAAAAATTGGGATCCTCCAATATGCTAGTACTAAGGTGCAAAGACTCAACTATCGAAGCAGAATTAAAAGAATGCGATGTACAAAAACAAAGTTCTAGCGAGATGATAGAAAAGAAAAGTTAAACCTTTAACGGTAATGTTACCACCTCCCTTAGGTACGCTAGAAGTGAGAGCATACAATTGCCCTCTCGACGATCCTGTCCTTTGCCCTTGTCCTTGTCCTATAATACTTAACCACACTCCCTCCTTACCATACTAAAGATACTCTCTCTTGTCATGGATTTCACTATTCTTCCACTTTGGCCTCTTTCCTTTCACCTTTTTCCTCCTTCGTGGATTAAGCTATAACAACTAGTCTCTTGTTCTTACTGTCCTTGTATAGTTTGTTGACAAGTCCTTCGAAGCTACCTCCAACGCACGACAACTCTACACAACTTGAAATAAGATTAGACGCAGATGGAACTACTGCGGCTACAGATGGAGGTTGGGCACTTCTTTGCCCTCCGACATATGTCGGATGCCTACGAAACTATGGTGAAAAGAGAGAGAGGAGAGATTTCAAGAGGGAATCAAAAGATAGTGCATATGGCTTTGGGGAATATTCCTTTTAATCAAAACAAAATTTTCTTGAAAATTTGCTTCTTTGTAAATGTTTTGATAACTAGTTCAGAAGGTTTTTGAAAACTTTTGCCCAGTCTGGTAACCTTCTGCTCTGATACCAAATGTAACACCCCACATCCATTAAGGTCACTCATAAAGGGAATGCCTTAACTTCAATGGAGAATTATGGGTACTAGAACAAAAATATTACAAGACAGACATATATAAAACAACGGAAAGTAAAGTGGAAGTACTTAAAATCATTTATTAAATATAAATGTTTACAATAAAAGCCCATCAACTTCCAATACCCAATTACATAGTTAAAATATCTGTCTTGCTCAAAAACAAAGAAGCATAAAATTAAGTTATAGTATTCCCCAATAAAGCAAAGCAAGCCATAGCCAAGAGAAATTCAAGCCATACATGAAAGAGCCTTGGAGCTTGGTAAGATCCAAACTAAGCTGTATTCCCACCCTACGAACCTTGGGGGGGGAACGGAAGAAAAAGAGGCGAAACAAAACGGGTCAGTCACAAAGACTGAGTAAGTCCTAGTGACTTTCAACATAAAAATAGTTAAGGATAATATGGCATGAGTAAACTGAAAGTAAACATAAGCATGATGACAAGATAAGCAACAGGCAAGATAACTAAGGTTAACATGATGTGATTTTTGTCAAGTAACATCGCAAGGTTCCCATTCAAGATAAACTAAGTATAATTTCATAAGATTCCTATCAAACATAACAAGATTCCTCTGCTTCGCCATTAAAATATTTCTATGAGATCTATTTGCTCTGCACCACCTAACTAGCATCCTTACAAATGTCTTGCATGGAATGATCCGTATTCTTACTAATACTCCAACTAGTGTCCTCTGTAACAAGGATCCTTACCCCCTACTAGTGTCCCAACTAGTAGCCCGTGTTATATAATAAGGTTATCCCACCCACTACTTAGAAATCATAATACTAGTCTTATGTACCCCTAGCTGACGACATAGGTGCCGCCTGCCCCTATCTCCACTAGGTGTACCCACCAACTACTTAGAAATCATAATACTAGTCTTATGTACCCCTAGCTGACTACATAGGTGCCGCCTGCCCCTATCTCCACTAGGTGTACCCACCAACCCCCATGCGATCGGCTCCCTAACTCGTGGATACCCGTGCTGGCCCCACAGTGGGGTGTATCATTTCCCAAAGTGGCAACCCGATACAACTTGAGTGTAGTAACCCGGATTTTCGGCGACTTTGATTATCGACGTAAGCTCGACGTCGATAACCAAAACCTCGAAAAATCCCGGTAATTAATGAAAGAAATTAGAGGGTGAGAATAAATAAGATAGAAACTTAGAATAGAAGAAGAAGAACACAACATCAGAGTAACACGAACCTCACAGCGGAACGAATAACATATAATATATAACATAACTTTGAAATATAACAGTTATGTATACAATAGCACTTATCAGAGTACAGCACTTACAACACAGCGGAAATAAACTATAGCTATATGATCCAGAAGCCTCCTGCTCCAGCTCTTCACGTATATTTGTAAATCCCGACTACTTGACTGCCCGTACAAATTTAGGCACCCAAGAGTTTAGGGAAAACAACAAAGTAAACTTCGGGTCAGTCATGGGACTGGTGTGAGTAAAATAGTTTAACACAGGTATATGAACAAGTAAACGATATCTCATAAGACCACGCCGCAGAACGGAACGGGTTTGTAACGACCCGCAAATCCGTGCTATCTGAATTGACTAATAACACCACACGTCCAACCCAAATAACACAGAAATACGACTCATTATTAGAAAGAAGTTAGAGGATGAGAAATAGAAAGAAAGAAATATTAGAATAGAAGAAGAACGAAGATCACAACTCACAGCGGAACGAATAAAATATATTATATAACATAAGCTTTGAAATACAAATCTGTTTGGTACATATATACATACCATCATCAGAGTACACATAACATTTGATTCAGCGGAAGTAACTCTAAATAACTAACGTTGAAGCCTCCAGCTTCAAGCTCCTCCAAGTGTATCTGTAAAAGCCTGAAACACTTGACTGCCCGTACAAATTTGGGCACCCAAGAGTTTAGGGAAAACAAAACAAAATAAACTCTGGGTCAGTCATGGGACTGGTGTGAGTAAACTCCAACCACTTGTTTAACTTTCAAAACTCATTTCGAAGAAAAGATAATAGTAAGACCAGCCCACACATAACATGGACGGCTTTTACCTTACTATGACCCAAAACACTTTGATACGAAAATCCAATGATATTATAATAATGTCTACATCAAGTAAATAACCAAATAGCAGAACGCTTGCATCTCACGCTCCACATATATAGTATAAAATCAAAAACCGCATGGCGCTTATTGGAGATTGGATTTCCAACATGACAAGGTATGGGACCACCTTCCGATGATGTATCTCTAGAGGCAAATACACCTGGGTTTAACAAGAACGTCTTGCAACCCGGCCCACACATGACCGACCACTCATTTCGCTTGAGTGTATCGAATGTATATCACCAACGGTTGGACTCAAACCACCGTTTCCCGAATGGGCAGAATCGATAGATTTAGAAACAAAAGGAATTTCTCTAGATAGGTGATTATACACCCTAATGGGTGCGACCCACATAGCCATGCTGCCTGCCCGATTTTTGTCCTTTCCCGGTTGTTGAGGCCTGAGGCTACGAATACTTACCATTCATTGATAGCACAATCACTTTGAATGCCACATTGTCAGATCCGTAAATCACTAGTTGAGTTTGCATAAATATTCTGGATATTATGCTAAGGGATAAATCCGTTGCAACCATATATATCCATACAGACCAACCCATTTGATCATTGGAAATACTCTGTCAGACATTCGTCCATATTACGTTCGTTCTGGGACTGAACGAAACCGAAGGCACTATTTCTATTACTAGAAAAGCCCTTGCACTTCACTCCGTCTTCAATATATCCAGCATACTTGATTCGCAACGCTTATGCCGATACGGAGTGGTTCTTCGGATAATAATCCAACCGGTCTCTCCATATTGACAACGATGGTCAAAACTTCGATAGTCTGTGATTTAACTATCGAATAAAAACAAGTGTTCATCCAAACATATCAAACAAATCACTGGGCCCTTTAATTAATATTTCATTAATTAAACCACTTCTCTATTTTCTCTATCAATATTTGTTAACCAAATATTTCAATAATCATCTTGGCCCTTTTCGCTATTTTTGATTTCGTTTTCTTATCGAATTCTATATATATCGATATATAGATTTCTAATTGTCAAATTTCTTAAAAATATTCTAACTCCTTAAATTCCCGGAAAAATTCGCCATAACCTCCCCTGTATCGGGAGCATCGGGAAATTTCAAATAGCATCCCGGTATCTTCCAATTTCAAAAAGAAAAAGGAAAAGCCAAGCGGCTTGCCGATACGGCGCATAAAACCCATATATGAATTTAAACATGTACCTTTTTGTCGGGCATTACATTTATAAACTTCATATACCTCATCCCATACCTGTCTAACACCTGTTCACCTGTTTTCAATTCAATTCAATACCATCTAATCGTTTGAATTCAGTTTCGCCCATTTATTCTTTAATTCGCCATTTTTCCTATTTCACTTCTTTGTTGAACATAACACGTTCAAACAAAATATTTAACTCGTTCATAACTAAATTGAACTTCGATTTTTATTCTAGTTCTCTTTTCTATTTCGAATATAAATTCTCAAATCGAATTCACTTATTAAGGCCTAATGTCAATTCAACATCTCCTTTACTAATTACTATTCGAATTAGTTAATTCTATTCAAAGTCAAAATCTGATTTCTGTTTCAAAAATCATATTCATTTACACAACTTGAATTCGCATATATTTTACAACTCACTCTGAAATTTTCTAAATAGACAATTCGGATTTTATTTGCTTAAAATCCTTTTATAACATTAAATAAACCATTATGGTTTTAAAACGATTCTGGCGCTGTTTTTCTGAAAATTTGATTTTGACATAACTCAAAATCTATACGACGAAATCCAGATTTTTCTCCTTCATTAGAAAACTATTATCAAACTGGTCCTGACGTTTCTTGTTTCGAAGAATTCCGACTTCAATCGAGTTCTATATATTCAATTGAAGTTCGAATTGCTATTTTACGAACTGCAGCGCTGTGGCGAGTTCGTTTTAATTATATTTATATATATATAACTTTTTAAACTTCGTTTATATAAATTCAACTCTATTCTAATATATATGTATAGATATATATTCCAAATTCCATTTGAATCTTTACATTTCAAATTCCATAGTTTTAAATCCTGTATTCAAATCCCATTTGAAATCCTTTATTCGAATTCCATTGCAAATTCTTTATTCGAATTTCATTTCAAATTCTTTATTCGAATTCCCATTTCAAATCCAACTCTTTTTTTTTTTTTGAATTTCTATATTTGAAATTCATACTTGAATTTAAATATCCAAACTCCATTTAAATTTCTATTTGAAATTCTAAATGTTTCAAATCCCATTTGAACTTCTATATTCCAATTTCTATATTTGAATTCTATTGAAATTCAAATATTCAAACTCCTTTTTAAATTATATATTCAAAATTCCATAGTTAAAACCCATTTGAATTTCATATTCAAATCCCATAGATCAAATCCTATTTGAATTCAATTTGAATCTTTTACATTCAAATTCCATTTTTCCATTCCCCTTTTGAATTCTAATATTCAAATTCATTTTCCAACACCATTTGAATTTCATCATTTCAAATCCATTTAAATTCCCTTGAATTCAATTCCTTTTTGAATTTCTATATTTGAAATTCATACTTGAAATCCCATTTCAAATTCATACTTGAAATTCATACTTGAATTCAAATATCCAACACCATTTAAATTTCTATTTGAAATTCTAAATGTTTCAGATTCCATTTCTCTTATTTGAAATTCCCAAAATTTCAAATTACATTCTTCTTTTATTTGAAATTCCATTTTTGAATTTCCTTTATTCCAATCCCATTTGAATTCTAATTATATTTTATTTCCTTGAATTCAAATTCTATTTTGCATTCTAATTTCATCTATTCAAGTTCTATTTGAACTTCTATTTGAATTTCTAATATTCAATCTCCTCTTAAAATTTCAAATATTTAAACTCCTTTAAAAATTCAAATGTTATACTCAAATTTTATTTACATATTTAAAAATTTCCTTTCACATCCTGTTTGAAATTTCTTTTGTATTTCAAATATTTCAACTCTTTTCTAATATTTAAATTCTATTTAAATTTCTACTTAGAAATTCTATTTCAAGTTCCATTTTGAAATTTCCTTTCAAAGTTCTATTTCAAATTCCCACTTTGAAATCTTATATTTTCAAAACACTTGGATTTCTATTTCTGAATTATCAAATGATAATTCTTTTCTCTTCATTTATAACTTCGTTATAAAAGAACTATTTATAAACTTCGTTTATAAAGGAACTACTTGTTTTATTTTTCAAAACCAAGTTTTATATTTTATTTCCATTTAAAATTCAAATTCTATTTAAAGATAGAATTTTTCCTTTTTAAAAATCTCAATACCCTTTCACGATATTTTAAATATCATTACTTAAGCCCAGTGATAAAACACACAAAGCAACCAATTATTTATTTTTCTAACACATCATATATAACAATATATATGCAAACAAATAAACAAACAGATAATATATTTTTGAGGAATCCAGTTGGATTCCTCCAACCTGTTTTCCTGCATCCACAGATGTTAGCACATAAATAATACCCATTCTGCTTCGTGGCAGAATATCGCGGTATAGAAGGTCATCCACTATCATAGCGTGGGGCGTATAGGGTAATCATCCGCTATGAAACTGCGGGCATCCGCTAATGAGACTGCGGGAATCCAACCAATCAATCAACCCAATATATATATATATATAGCCTAAATAACTAATATATATAAAACAACCAGAAAACATTCACACAAGCAACAGACAATTATTTTTAATGAAATAAAAATAATTCTAAAGGTGAGTGAGATTTACTCACCGAGATCTTATTTCCTGTACATCTGATTAGCTGTTGAACCGTTGTAGCTATGAATAACTCGAATTTATTTGTTTAGCACCTACGATAAATTAAATCCTTATTCATTAACTCGAACTATTTTATTTAACCTACTTAAACAAATTATATTAGACAAATTAACTAATTATATATATATAATTAACCGTTTCTAATTAGTTAAATAAATTTAACATCTTACCTTAAACACCATTTAACAGCCTGCTTCGAAACATAAATGTTTGATAATCGAACAAGCTTCTCCCATAACCATCCCCTGAACGCAGATTTGAACTCTCCATTACCATACTGTCGATTCCAGATCAAATCCAAGGCCACTGTAAACGCATCAGTACACACTCCATATCGTACTGTCAAATCAAAATCCTTCATCCGAACCTGGAACTCCTGTTGCAAATGTCACGTTGAGGACCCCTTAGGTCATCGCTACCAGGATGCTGAGCCCCACCATAATCGATTGTTTCAAACTTTATTTACTCGAAATCGAGATTCCCAAATCATGACTTCGAACAACCCAGGTACCATCGCGACTTTGACCTCCTTCCCTCTTCAACGTTCGATAATCGATCCCCTCTGTCAAATCTTCAAGCGATCCCACCAAAATCCTCCTTCATCCTTGAGTCGCAGCGTTGCGCCTTGGATAAAGTACCAGGAACTCGTGGCCATCCAACTCAATTTTGATTCTAACCCCTTTATAACTCGAAGTCGAGACCGTCCCAGAACTTGAATCGCGCGCAACTCTCGCCTCCTCAGATATTCCGAAATTGGTTTTTGATTCGAAATGAATTAGGGCTGCCATTTTATTAGCATCGAACAGAAGAAATAAAAGAAAAAGGGATTGGAACGTTTTCTGTTGATTTGTGAAAGTGGGAAACAACGAAAGGTATATGGCTCATTTTATAGATGCGGCGAGGGAGCAAAACGTACCATCCATTAAAAGCTTGTTTCCATGATATTAGATGTAGGAGACAAAACACGATGTGAAGGAGGGAATAGGCTGCGTATAGGTCGGCCGTTTATTTTATATTTATTTTGATTTTAAAAATAGAAATTTCTTTAATTTAAATTACTGGTAGGTTTCGAACTCTGTTTTTAGTGTAACAATCGTCATCCTTAAGGTTATACTACTATTCTAGACACACCGGAAAATGTTTCGAAGACTAATTTGCTTGTCTCGAAAAGATACCAATTTAACTGACTATTTAAATTAAATTCAACTGATTAAACTATAAATTGATATCAACCAATTTAAATTCATCGATAATTAATCACTATTATCGTTCTAATTCAATGCAGGGTTAATATTTGTAAACTGAATTGTTTTGATTCAATTTTTTTTTTCTTCTTCGAATTAAATTATTTCATTTTCTTGTATTTCGATTTTATTTTTATTTTTATTGATAACCCAATAAAATACCATTTGTATTATGGATTAAATATTTAAAACCATACTAAATATTTAAAATAAACTGTTCAAAAATCTGGGTCGTTACATTCTTCTCCCCTTAAAATAATTTCGTCCTCGAAATTGCTATGGTAGGAAAAATGGTACAAATCTATTACTTTTCAAAAATTCACTTATGTTGAAACTCAATTCCTCATATTTCAACAAATTCAATTCTACCAAAACTTTTGGTCTTCTTTATTCAATTCGAATGATCTACAATCAACCCATTTATATTCAATCTATACTCCATTAAACCTATTCAAATTGATTCTAGTTAATTGATTCACTTCAATCCATTTAACTTGTTTAAGTTAAATTTCAATTCCAGAATCCAAATCCCAGGATTTTCATTTCAAATCCTTTTGAAATCACTTAAATATATACATGTATATTTATTTCCATTTCAAATTCAAACATTTGAATATTCAAACCAATTTGTTTTCCTTTCAAACAAATTTCCAACAAAACTTTTTCTAAGGTAGCAATCCATCACTTAGAAACTCGGAAATGAATACTGATGATGTTGCAATCATCCTCAGAATTATTTCCCAGCCACTGAAGTGAGTTCAGTGCTTTAAAAATTTTAAAACCCAATCTAAAATGATTTTCTTTCAAATCCTTTTAAAACAAACCTATATTTAATATACTTTGAAAAAATATTTTTCAACTTCCCAGGATTTTGAATTCTCAATTCTGGTTTGAATTTAATTCTAATTCATCTCATTTTTATATTTCATTCATATACAAGTTATATTTGGTCATCCATAACCATTCCAATTTTTATAATCTCGTTTGATTATAATCCTAACAATTCAACACATCCATATAAGATAATAATTTCAGAAAATTATTCCTTCTATATAAAAATAGAAATTTGGGTAAAATTATTTCATCTACCCATTTTAAAACAATATTATGTCGATTCTTCTGCCCAAGTGTTTAGAAATTCCTATCGACTTCGTGGCGTCCCACGATTCGACCAGAATTCATAAACTACTCAACAGACTAGCCAACACAATATAAAACAATTTTTATATCAACTAACAAATACGCTCTCTCGTATACTCAACTCATTCTAGGGCACTACTGACCCTATCTCTAATGAGCACATGCCACACAAGCCTAGGTGTTCGCTCAACCTAAGCTCTGATACCAACTGTAACGACCCGCAAATCCGTGCTATCTGAATTGACTAATAACACCACACGTCCAACCCAAATAACACAGAAATACGACTCATTATTAGAAAGAAGTTAGAGGATGAGAAATAGAAAGAAAGAAATATTAGAATAGAAGAAGAACGAAGATCACAACTCACAGCGGAACGAATAAAATATATTATATAACATAAGCTTTGAAATACAAATCTGTTTGGTACATATATACATACCATCATCAGAGTACACATAACATTTGATTCAGCGGAAGTAACTCTAAATAACTAACGTTGAAGCCTCCAGCTTCAAGCTCCTCCAAGTGTATCTGTAAAAGCCTGAAACACTTGACTGCCCGTACAAATTTGGGCACCCAAGAGTTTAGGGAAAACAAAACAAAATAAACTCTGGGTCAGTCATGGGACTGGTGTGAGTAAACTCCAACCACTTGTTTAACTTTCAAAACTCATTTCGAAGAAAAGATAATAGTAAGACCAGCCCACACATAACATGGACGGCTTTTACCTTACTATGACCCAAAACACTTTGATACGAAAATCCAGTGATATTATAATAATGTCTACATCAAGTAAATAACCAAATAGCAGAACGCTTGCATCTCACGCTCCACATATATAGTATAAAATCAAAAACCGCATGGCGCTTATTGGAGATTGGATTTCCAACATGACAAGGTATGGGACCACCTTCCGATGATGTATCTCTAGAGGCAAATACACCTGGGTTTAACAAGAACGTCTTGCAACCCGGCCCACACATGACCGACCACTCATTTCGCTTGAGTGTATCGAATGTATATCACCAACGGTTGGACTCAAACCACCGTTTCCCGAATGGGCAGAATCGATAGATTTAGAAACAAAAGGAATTTCTCTAGATAGGTGATTATACACCCTAATGGGTGCGACCCACATAGCCATGCTGCCTGCCCGATTTTTGTCCTTTCCCGGTTGTTGAGGCCTGAGGCTACGAATACTTACCATTCATTGATAGCACAATCACTTTGAATGCCACATTGTCAGATCCGTAAATCACTAGTTGAGTTTGCATAAATATTCTGGATATTATGCTAAGGGATAAATCCGTTGCAACCATATATATCCATACAGACCAACCCATTTGATCATTGGAAATACTCTGTCAGACATTCGTCCATATTACGTTCGTTCTGGGACTGAACGAAACCGAAGGCACTATTTCTATTACTAGAAAAGCCCTTGCACTTCACTCCGTCTTCAATATATCCAGCATACTTGATTCGCAACGCTTATGCCGATACGGAGTGGTTCTTCGGATAATAATCCAACCGGTCTCTCCATATTGACAACGATGGTCAAAACTTCGATAGTCTGTGATTTAACTATCGAATAAAAACAAGTGTTCATCCAAACATATCAAACAAATCACTGGGCCCTTTAATTAATATTTCATTAATTAAACCACTTCTCTATTTTCTCTATCAATATTTGTTAACCAAATATTTCAATAATCATCTTGGCCCTTTTCGCTATTTTTGATTTCGTTTTCTTATCGAATTCTATATATATCGATATATAGATTTCTAATTGTCAAATTTCTTAAAAATATTCTAACTCCTTAAATTCCCGGAAAAATTCGCCATAACCTCCCCTGTATCGGGAGCATCGGGAAATTTCAAATAGCATCCCGGTATCTTCCAATTTCAAAAAGAAAAAGGAAAAGCCAAGCGGCTTGCCGATACGGCGCATAAAACCCATATATGAATTTAAACATGTACCTTTTTGTCGGGCATTACATTTATAAACTTCATATACCTCATCCCATACCTGTCTAACACCTGTTCACCTGTTTTCAATTCAATTCAATACCATCTAATCGTTTGAATTCAGTTTCGCCCATTTATTCTTTAATTCGCCATTTTTCCTATTTCACTTCTTTGTTGAACATAACACGTTCAAACAAAATATTTAACTCGTTCATAACTAAATTGAACTTCGATTTTTATTCTAGTTCTCTTTTCTATTTCGAATATAAATTCTCAAATCGAATTCACTTATTAAGGCCTAATGTCAATTCAACATCTCCTTTACTAATTACTATTCGAATTAGTTAATTCTATTCAAAGTCAAAATCTGATTTCTGTTTCAAAAATCATATTCATTTACACAACTTGAATTCGCATATATTTTACAACTCACTCTGAAATTTTCTAAATAGACAATTCGGATTTTATTTGCTTAAAATCCTTTTATAACATTAAATAAACCATTATGGTTTTAAAACGATTCTGGCGCTGTTTTTCTGAAAATTTGATTTTGACATAACTCAAAATCTATACGACGAAATCCAGATTTTTCTCCTTCATTAGAAAACTATTATCAAACTGGTCCTGACGTTTCTTGTTTCGAAGAATTCCGACTTCAATCGAGTTCTATATATTCAATTGAAGTTCGAATTGCTATTTTACGAACTGCAGCGCTGTGGCGAGTTCGTTTTAATTATATTTATATATATAAAACTTTTTAAACTTCGTTTATATAAATTCAACTCTATTCTAATATATATGTATAGATATATATTCCAAATTCCATTTGAATCTTTACATTTCAAATTCCATAGTTTTAAATCCTGTATTCAAATCCCATTTGAAATCCTTTATTCGAATTCCATTGCAAATTCTTTATTCGAATTTCATTTCAAATTCTTTATTCGAATTCCCATTTCAAATCCAACTCTTTTTTTTTTTTTTTTGAATTTCTATATTTGAAATTCATACTTGAATTTAAATATCCAAACTCCATTTAAATTTCTATTTGAAATTCTAAATGTTTCAAATCCCATTTGAACTTCTATATTCCAATTTCTATATTTGAATTCTATTGAAATTCAAATATTCAAACTCCTTTTTAAATTATATATTCAAAATTCCATAGTTAAAACCCATTTGAATTTCATATTCAAATCCCATAGATCAAATCCTATTTGAATTCAATTTGAATCTTTTACATTCAAATTCCATTTTTCCATTCCCCTTTTGAATTCTAATATTCAAATTCATTTTCCAACACCATTTGAATTTCATCATTTCAAATCCATTTAAATTCCCTTGAATTCAATTCCTTTTTGAATTTCTATATTTGAAATTCATACTTGAAATCCCATTTCAAATTCATACTTGAAATTCATACTTGAATTCAAATATCCAACACCATTTAAATTTCTATTTGAAATTCTAAATGTTTCAGATTCCATTTCTCTTATTTGAAATTCCCAAAATTTCAAATTACATTCTTCTTTTATTTGAAATTCCATTTTTGAATTTCCTTTATTCCAATCCCATTTGAATTCTAATTATATTTTATTTCCTTGAATTCAAATTCTATTTTGCATTCTAATTTCATCTATTCAAGTTCTATTTGAACTTCTATTTGAATTTCTAATATTCAATCTCCTCTTAAAATTTCAAATATTTAAACTCCTTTAAAAATTCAAATGTTATACTCAAATTTTATTTACATATTTAAAAATTTCCTTTCACATCCTGTTTGAAATTTCTTTTGTATTTCAAATATTTCAACTCTTTTCTAATATTTAAATTCTATTTAAATTTCTACTTAGATATTCTATTTCAAGTTCCATTTTGAAATTTCCTTTCAAAGTTCTATTTCAAATTCCCACTTTGAAATCTTATATTTTCAAAACACTTGGATTTCTATTTCTGAATTATCAAATGATAATTCTTTTCTCTTCATTTATAACTTCGTTATAAAAGAACTATTTATAAACTTCGTTTATAAAGGAACTACTTGTTTTATTTTTCAAAACCAAGTTTTATATTTTATTTCCATTTAAAATTCAAATTCTATTTAAAGATAGAATTTTTCCTTTTTAAAAATCTCAATACCCTTTCACGATATTTTAAATATCATTACTTAAGCCCAGTGATAAAACACACAAAGCAACCAATTATTTATTTTTCTAACACATCATATATAACAATATATATGCAAACAAATAAACAAACAGATAATATATTTTTGAGGAATCCAGTTGGATTCCTCCAACCTGTTTTCCTGCATCCACAGATGTTAGCACATAAATAATACCCATTCTGCTTCGTGGCAGAATATCGCGGTATAGAAGGTCATCCACTATCATAGCGTGGGGCGTATAGGGTAATCATCCGCTATGAAACTGCGGGCATCCGCTAATGAGACTGCGGGAATCCAACCAATCAATCAACCCAATATATATATATATATAGCCTAAATAACTAATATATATAAAACAACCAGAAAACATTCACACAAGCAACAGACAATTATTTTTAATGAAATAAAAATAATTCTAAAGGTGAGTGAGATTTACTCACCGAGATCTTATTTCCTGTACATCTGATTAGCTGTTGAACCGTTGTAGCTATGAATAACTCGAATTTATTTGTTTAGCACCTACGATAAATTAAATCCTTATTCATTAACTCGAACTATTTTATTTAACCTACTTAAACAAATTATCTTAGACAAATTAACTAATTATATATATATAATTAACCGTTTCTAATTAGTTAAATAAATTTAACATCTTACCTTAAACACCATTTAACAGCCTGCTTCGAAACATAAATGTTTGATAATCGAACAAGCTTCTCCCATAACCATCCCCTGAACGCAGATTTGAACTCTCCATTACCATACTATCGATTCCAGATCAAATCCAAGGCCACTGTAAACGCATCAGTACACACTCCATATCGTACTGTCAAATCAAAATCCTTCATCCGAACCTGGAACTCCTGTTGCAAATGTCACGTTGAGGACCCCTTAGGTCATCGCTACCAGGATGCTGAGCCCCACCATAATCGATTGTTTCAAACTTTATTTACTCGAAATCGAGATTCCCAAATCATGACTTCGAACAACCCAGGTACCATCGCGACTTTGACCTCCTTCCCTCTTCAACGTTCGATAATCGATCCCCTCTGTCAAATCTTCAAGCGATCCCACCAAAATCCTCCTTCATCCTTGAGTCGCAGCGTTGCGCCTTGGATAAAGTACCAGGAACTCGTGGCCATCCAACTCAATTTTGATTCTAACCCCTTTATAACTCGAAGTCGAGACCGTCCCAGAACTTGAATCGCGCGCAACTCTCGCCTCCTCAGATATTCCGAAATTGGTTTTTGATTCGAAATGAATTAGGGCTGCCATTTTATTAGCATCGAACAGAAGAAATAAAAGAAAAAGGGATTGGAACGTTTTCTGTTGATTTGTGAAAGTGGGAAACAACGAAAGGTGTAACAACCCGAAAATCTGGGCCAGTTTAAAATTTTTATTTTGGCAATTTTAGCGAATTTTGAATATTTAAAATAGATTATTTTAAATAATATCGACGGAAATTTATTTTGAATAGAATTCGAACATATATATTATACGCGTCGTCGTTAGAATATAAATATTTATATATAATTATAAAAGGAATTGAAAATGGCGCGGTAGTTCGATAATTCGATTTCAAACTTCAATTGAATGTACCGGGTGCAAAACAATCCGGATTTTAGTGAAACCAAAAAAAATGGAATCTAATAGTGAATATCTTTCCAACGAAGTTGAGAAACTGAGATTTCACTTTATAAATGATGAGATATGTCCAGTTGAAATTTAAAAATAGTCGCTGTGGAATTTATATATATTTTAATATAATATAAGGCCCTTAAAAATAGCAATTTTGCAAACGACCTCAGAATTCGACGAAACCAGTTTTGTTGGGTCCGTGATGTTAAGTTATTGCTAGGTTTCAAATTTCATAATTTTTCGAATCAATATGTGAGCGTGGCAAAGGAAAACGCGTTTGACCAGTTTCAGTTGATTTTAATCGACTGGAAATTGGCCATTTTTCAAACGGCCTCAGAATTCGACGAAACTAGTTTTGTTAGGACCGTATCGTCAATACGAAGCTAGAAAATATTTTTCTGGAATTTTTCTAGTTAGTATGTGACCCCAGTAATTTGAAATGTACGTTTAAAATTCAATATAAAGATTTAAATGTAAATTCAACGGAAACTGATTGCAACGATAGAATCAGCTTGTGATACATATCCCATTGTGTTCGGAATGGGGGTAATACGCTATGGACGGCAGGCGGTGGGCCTCGTTTCGAGGTCATATGTAAAAGTCAACTTTTTAATAATTAAATAATAAAAAAAAATATATATATATTATTATCTTCTCCCCTTTATACTCCAGCCCCCCCCCCCCCCCCCGATAGAAATCCGTTCAGATCTAAAACAAAATAAAAAAAAAAAAAAAAAAAGAAGAAAATCGCGCTCCTCCTCCAGCCTTCCACCACCACCGCTGCTCGCCGCAACTCCCTCCTCAGCTTCCTCTTCCACCGCCGCTTCTCTCCTCCAAAAATTGAGTGGAGTTTTAATGAATCTTTAATTAGATTGAAAGGATCGAGAATGGAGTATCACCAGTTTTGCTCCAGGCGATAGTTAAATCTTTAATTAGATTTGAACGTGAAATTTAGAAACTAACTGTCGGTTAGCTAAGTAGAATGGTTTTCTGGATATTGATCTGATGTTGGTTTCGGCCTTCGGGGTTAATATTTGGGGAATTATTCTCTTGATTAATTTACGGTTAGTGACTAATGAATTGGAATGAGGCGTATGTTGTGTTTGTGTAACACTTATTTAAAATATACGCGAGTTATTCGGAAAGACCGGGTTTATCCCATTCTGAATAACTGATACGACGATAAGTCGAAGATGAAGACGATGGTCGAAGACCGGAAGTCTTCACGTCGTTTGGGTGATAACTGATGATCTTGATTGGGCTGTACACCCAAGAAGATGGAAACAGTTAGTGATCGTCCAGACGTACTTGGAGATCGATGGATATGCGGGGTACTAGGTGCCTCCGGTTTCGTTCAGACCCAGAACGGACTTGTAAATGGACTGTGTGTCTGACATCGGATTTCATTCTGTGTGACTGATATCGGTGGCATAGGATGGTTTGCCTGTGTGGCATGCTAAGATGCAAATGATCAGGGCTTTTGTTGAAAAGCAAAGTCTTGTGGTGATGATCAAAGCACGGCCTTTGTGGCGTAGCTTTGTGTAACGTTTACCTCGCGTGTTTCACACCCGGTATGAACCAAAAACGGGAGACGGACCTCAGGGAGGACTTGCGTTTCTTTCTAGCTAGAAGTGGCATCAGTGGTTTTACACGCCCTGACGAGTTTGACTTATGTGGTTGTTGCTGTTGCGAGGCGCCTCGGTTATATCGGTTTCGGCCGATGCATTCTGGTCGGCTGACGGACCAGACTTACACCCCATAGGGTGGGGAGACGTAGTGTTCAGGCATAATAATCCACATCGGTGGACCGGCCCTGACGATCCAAGGCTTGCCTGCGCGCTTGCCTGAGGGGCGGGCTAGAGCGTCTCGAATCGGTTGAGGACTATCTTTTGCCTCGGTTCATAGATGGAAACCCAATTTCCAAATACGTGACTTTGCGATTTCGATTGTATAACCTATATATGGCGACATAGTGGTATGGGGCATTCATGCCGCCTATGATTGATACTTATGATTTGAAGTTGTTTTATACACTATGCACTTATAATAGTATCAAATGATTTGTTTTAAACGTATCAAGCATTCTTTGGCTGTTATAAGGGCTTATAACAGCTTCATTTTTCTTTATTTAGCATTGCGCTGTTTGTTTTATGCACTGGTATTCTTGGGAGGAAACCCGTTCCGTGTTATACGGCGTGGTCCCTTGATTTACCTAATGATTTAAATTAAAGATTAATAACTGTTTTAGTTCTCACACCAGTCACATGACTGACCTGGAGTTTATTGTTTTAACCTAAACTCTGGGTGCCCTTATTTTGACACGGGCAGCTAGTAGTTTTGGTTTTGCAGATTTATATTCACAGGATCCTGGTTTACAGCTGGAACGATATCCGGAAAGCTTTGTATCCGTATATCTCCTTCTAGTTGTGTATTGTATTATTTTCCGCTGCTATGTATTTAAATGTAATTTAAATCTCTGATATTTCTGTGTAATATTCTTTTATACTCTATATATTCTTGTAATCTGATGCACTGTTGTAATATATAGTGAAATGTTCTTTTGTATGCGTTCTGTTGTGGCTTGTTCTCGAACTATCCGACGCTTTCCTTTACGGGGAAGTTGCGGGTCTTTACAAAAGGTATATGGCTCATTTTATAGATGCGGCGAGGGAGCAAAACGTACCATCCATTAAAAGCTTGTTTCCATGATATTAGATGTAGGAGACAAAACACGATGTGAAGGAGGGAATAGGCTGCGTATAGGTCGGCCGTTTATTTTATATTTATTTTGATTTTAAAAATAGAAATTTCTTTAATTTAAATTACTGGTAGGTTTCGAACTCTGTTTTTAGTGTAACAATCGTCATCCTTAAGGTTATACTACTATTCTAGACACACCGGAAAATGTTTCGAAGACTAATTTGCTTGTCTCGAAAAGATACCAATTTAACTGACTATTTAAATTAAATTCAACTGATTAAACTATAAATTGATATCAACCAATTTAAATTCATCGATAATTAATCACTATTATCGTTCTAATTCAATGCAGGGTTAATATTTGTAAACTGAATTGTTTTGATTCAATTTTTTTTTTCTTCTTCGAATTAAATTATTTCATTTTCTTGTATTTCGATTTTATTTTTATTTTTATTGATAACCCAATAAAATACCATTTGTATTATGGATTAAATATTTAAAACCATACTAAATATTTAAAATAAACTGTTCAAAAATCTGGGTCGTTACAGGGTTTTTCCCTTATGAGAATCTAAAATATCTTTATATCAAAAACCTTTTGATATTATAATAATGTCTATGTACAAATAGATATCAACTAGCAGAAACGCTTTCATCTCACGTTCTACATATATAGTATACAATCAAAATCGCAAGCACGTATTGGATAATGGATTTCCAACTATGACAAGGTATAGAACCACCTTCCGATCAGTGTACTCTAGGAACGATACACTGGAGTTCAACAAGAACATCTTGTAACTCAGCCACACATGACCGACCACTCATTTTGCTTGAGTGTATCGAATGTACATCACCAACGGTTGGAATCAGCAACCGTTCCCGTATATATATGGGACAACATTGATAGATTTAAGAAACAAATGAATATTCACTAGATAGGTGATTATACACCCTACTTCGGTGCGACCGACTTAGCCATGCTGCCTGCCCGATTTCTGTCATTTACCGGTTGTGAGGCTAGAAGCTACGCTTTATCATCACAATAGATTCACTTAGAATGCCACATTGTCAGATCCATCAAAAATCACTAATTGGCGTCTACAACAATACATTACGTGTCAGCTAAGAGAAGTTTCCTTCTCCGCTTCCACTCTTGGTACGGTTGAAGAAATCAATGTATGTGACCTTTCTGGAAATACTCTATCAGACATCCTTCTTTATTTACTTAAAATGTCACATCGTCATACCCGCCAAATCACAAATTGACTTATCCAAAAATAACACGGGTATACAGCTAAGAGAAACGAATTCCTCCGCCACCAAACGTGAATACGTTTGAACAGATCAACTTACGCGATCCATTGGATATACTCTGTCAGACCTTCGTCCATACAAGTTGTCCTGGGACTGGACAAACCGAAGGCACTATTCTGTAAACAGGATAGCCCTTGCATTTTACTCCGTCTTCAATTATCTTTGGCATATATGATTCGCGACGCTTATGCCAATACAGAGTGGTTCTATGGATAATAATCCAACCGGTCTCTCCATATTAACAACGTTAAAATGGTCAAAAACTTCGATAGTCTGTGAGTTAACTATCGAAGAAAAACAAGTGTGCAAACAACGATATTATTTCCAGATGGAAATTATATCGAACAAACATCATTTATCATAAATCTCTTCAGTTCATTTATTTACTTATCTCCTGTTTCCCTATATTCTAAATTCTTATTTTTCTTTTATCAGAAAAACATTTCTGATTCTCGTTTGGAAAACATTTCCAAAACTCCTTTACGATCAAACCTTACCCTTTCTTAGTTAAGAAGGAAGTCACTCAAGTTGGGGTATAATTACCTCTCAGACCTTAACTGAACAACGTTATAACTTCGAAATGGTCAAAGTTTATCTTTTAATCTTTAACAATTTCTTTACGCCTTTCTCGGATTCAATTTTACTAATCCACTTCTATATTTAAAACATTGGTTATAACGATAACGTTATAATCCCTACTTTCGAATTATCTAACTTTAATTATAACTTCTATTCTTATTAGTGAATAATTAACCTAACACTTATTTATTTATAAATAAATAAATCTCTATTTAAACACTGGAAAGTATAAGTACTTTCCCGAATTCGATATAATCGAATTTGCCGATTAACTCTCTTCGAGAAACCTCTATTGGATTAACTCTTCTTCGAATAACCTATATACGATTAACTCCTACTCGAATAAACGATATTCGATAATCTCTCTTCGAATAACTAATATTCGATAACTCTTCCTTTTCAAATATCTCATATTTGAAAATCTCACTTCGATTAAACTATAATCGATAACTCCTTTCGATGAAACTAGCATCGATAACTCCTTTCGATGAAACTAACATCGATAACTCCTTTTGATGAAACTAACATCGATAACTTCTTTTGATGAAACTAACATCGATTTATTTAACTCGACGAACTTAACTCGACTAACTTAACTTGACTCGACTAACTCGACTTACTTAACTTGACTCGACTTACTTGGTTCGACCAATTCGGTTCGATTAACTAGGCTCGACTAACTTAACTCGACTTATTTAACTTAACTTATTTAACTTAACTTATTTCTCAACTCGATCAACTCGATTAACTCCTATCGAATAACTAATATTCGATAAACTCCATTCGCTTGACTCTAGATCGCAGTGATCACGATGGTTACGCCTGACTCTCTCAGGAAACATTCGACCGCCGTAGGCTATTTACAGCCCTGCGAATTTCGCTAGCAGTCGTACAAGATGGCAACTTACCCTGAATACTATGTTTGACTAACTTTGTCTCAAATAACTATATTTGATTAACTCTAGTTCGTTTTAACTCTAATCGATTAACTCTAACTAATTAACTCCAACTGGTTAACTCTAACTGATTAACTCTAACTGGTTAACTCTATTTGACTAACTCGACTTGACTAACCCCTTTCGAATAACATATTCGATTAACTAACTTTCGAATATCATATTCGATTAACTAACTTCGAATACCATATTCGATTTCTCCTTTTGAATAACATATTCGATTAACTAACTTCGAATACCATATTCGATTAACTAACTTCGAATACCATATTCGATTAACTCCTTTCGAATGTCTATATTCGATTAACTAACTTCGAATACCATATACGATTTACTTTATTTACTTTATAAAGATTTCCTTTTTAACAACGTTTTATTCATTTGAAAAGATTTACTTTTAAATAACGGTTCTACACTTAAAAATGATTTCCTTTTTATAATGTTCCCTTTCCAATTCTATTTGTAAATGGTTTACAAATATTCCCTTTTCAAATTTATTCTTGAAATATTCTAACTCCTTAAATTCCCGGGAAAATTCGCCATAACTTCCTTTGTATCGGGAGCATCGGGAAAATCCCCAAACTCACCACACAGACCTTTCCCTTCAAAAAGAAATGTTTTGAATTTATTTCCTTTTCAAATATCTCCTATTTATAAATATTCCAATTTATAAACATTTCTTATTTATAAATATTCCACTTTATAAATGTCTCTTATTTATAAATATCCCATTATATAAATATGTTGTTTTCAATATCACTTTGAAAATTCCCTTATCTACATTCCGGTATGTTATGGTATTCAATCATATCAAATCACGATGTTCAATATCGTCCATACACACACAATCAACAACAGGTTATAATTCACATCATATATTAAAATATATGAAAAACAATAAAACAACTGTTGAGGAATCCAGTCGGATTCCTCCAACCTGTTTCCCTGTATCACAGATGTTAGACAATATAGATAACATCACTTTCAGTTCCATATGATATATTCTGTTAAACAGAATCAATATAGAAATTTAACTAACTGACTAGCAGTTCAATCAATCAACCAACACACAGAAATCAACAGATGATTAACTGTTCTAAGAATACATTATAAAAACATAACTGTTCAGAGTTGGTGAGTTTTACTCACATTTGCAGTTCATCGTTAAAGAATGAGAAACTGTTATTTGATTTGAATCAAACAGTTTATTTCGCATAAATTCCTACGGGTCCCAATCCACTTCCAGTCAGCTTCATTGTGAAGCTCTCGTCCATACGGTCCCAACGCAACTTACGGTTCTCAATTCTGACCTCGTATGACCAAGTTACGATATCAACAAGTTTGAACTTATTTAAACATTAAATTATAATTATTTTACGGGCCCTTACCCTTTTTGCAAACACCCTTGGCCCATCTTCCTTTTTGATAAAGCCCATACCCGCTTCTTATTTCCTCTTCATCTCCTACACAAAATCGGCCGAAGCCTGTAACCCCTTTTCCACCGTTTGACCCTGCTTTTGACCACACTCCACCACCACTTCGGTCATCAATCTCCGACACAAACACCCCCACTTGATTCACCATCCAATCCCGCACCTGTTGGCCACCACGGCACCGACTCCGGCGCCCTCTTCCAGATTCCGTCGATGTGGGTTCCTGTGCGTCTCACAGTAGACGCGCGACACCCATATGACCCAGAACCTCCAAAACTTTGCCAGCATGACCCATTCAATCCGCTTATCGCAAATCCAACCACCCCTTCACGAATCGAGACCCCAATGTCCATCGATTTTCAGTCCTAGCTCGACGCTAGGTAAATGTCGGTTCCAGAAATTACAATCGCACCCCCTCAAAGTGGTATGAAATCGAAGAGTGATACTTGAGGATCTCATATATATGTATTAATCGATTTTAGGATTTTGGTTTGGATTGATCTTGATTTTCAAAGATTGAACATTTACTGGAGATGGAAAAAAAATTGTGGCGGCTCACATTTGGTTAACTGTGAAATGAAAATTAGGTTTAGAAATTTAGTTGGGGTATTTATAGAGGATAAAAATATCTAGATATTTTGTGAAAGGGAATATTCCCGGAATATTCCCTTTCACAAAATATCTAGATATTTTGTGATATTCTTTTGTTAATTCGTCTTCTAAAAATCCCTGCGATCACCCACGATACCCAAAAATCACCAAACTGGAAATACAACTACAGTTCGACATTACGGTCCCAACGAAACTGGTTTCGTCAAATTCCGACTTCGTTTGCTCACACGGCGTATTTTTAACCGTTAGAATACTGACTGTTTTTCACTCTAAAAATCCGTACGGCCACATAGTGACTCTAAAAATCACGAAACTGGAAATCTAACAACTATTTGACATTGCGGATCCAACAAAATTAGTTTCGTCGAATTCCGACTTCGTTTGCAAAAGTGGCTATTTTTAAAGCTCTAAATAGCCCATTTAAATATATAAATATATTTAAATAAATTAAATTAAATATTAATAATTTAATATTATCGTGTATATCCACATAGAATATACCACAGCTCCACAATATTCTTATATATGGATTTACAGCTCGATATTCCCAATCCATATTATATCGATATTCAAATTACATTGAAATTCCTTTTATAAATCGTTATAAATTATAAAGGAAATTCCATAGCGACTTTTCTAAAATTTGATTTGGCCGTAACTAAAAATCTATACGACGAAATCCCGATTTTTCTCTTCCACTAGAAAGATATACTCCACCAGCTCCACACATTTCTTGTTTCACAGAAATCCGACTTAAAACGAATCATGTACATTCAGTTGAAGTTCGAATTGCCAATTCACGAACTGCAGCGCCATTTCAAGCTCGTTTATAAATATATTATAAACTATACGTTCAACTGTCGTCGATTCAATATATTCGTTATTATATTTCGAATCGAAACTCAACCACATCTCGTATACCATTCAATTCACACTCTATTGTGAATTTCACTATTTCCGACTATTTCGACATTATAATCTATTATTCATTATAAATATTAATTAAATATTCAATATTATTTAATTATGGTTCTCGATATCGCTATAACGATATTTAATAATTAAATAAATTAATTATTCAACAGCTAAAAATGCGGGTTACTACAATCTTCCCCCCTTAATAAAATTTCGTCCTCGAAATTGCTAAGCTAGGGGATGACCCTATCTTCTGCGTAAACATTTATCTGTTTACCTCTTATCTCCGGTTTCAACTGAACCAATTTATATCGACTAAAATATTAATTTATTCCGACTAACTAAATTTTCAAAAATTTTGAAAATTTTCTAACGCCTTAACTTTTCAAAAAAATTTGCCAGCACCTCCTTTGTACTGGTCAATATCTCAAACTCCAACTCGCCTCTCTGGGCCTTCTTTAACCCAAAAGAAAATTAAACAGCCAAGCGGCTTGCCAAATCGGCTTATAAATCTCATATCCATATATAATATAAACTGGTACCTTTTTGTCGGGCATATCAACTCTATCACTTCCATATGTTATCAACTCAGCATATACCAGTGTTATCTTAATCAAATTCCAATCAGTTCATATCCTCAAATCCAAACCGAATTTTATTCGAACCCCAATATCAAATTTCAAATTCTTAACCCATCAACCCAATTCTATAACAGATTATTTTCTAATCCAATTCAATTCTATTTAACTCTGTTCAAGTTAAATTTCAATTTATTTTTACCATCTCATTTTATTTAACTTCATTGGTTAAATTTTAAATCCCAGAACTTAAGTTCCTGGGTTTTTTCCAAATCAATTTGAAATCATAATACCGATTTAAAACATTTGAATTTCTAAACAACTTGTTTTCTCAAAACAATTCAGAAACAAACCTTTGGTAGTAATCCGTCACTTAGAAACTCGAAAATGAACACCGAGGATGTCATGATCATCATCGGAATCTATTTTCCAGCGATCAAAGTAAGTTCAATACTATATCATTTTCAAAACCATTTCTAAACGCTTCCATTTTGAAAAACATTTCAAAATCTCCCAGGAACTTAAAATTTCCTTATTTTAATTCCAATTCTGATTTAACTTCAGATTTACCTCATCTTAATTCATATATTTTACTTATATGAATTATGATTAGTTATTTATAACCATTTCATCTTTTTATAATCTTACTCGATTATAATAACAACCAACACAACCAATATACTATATCAAATATATTCGGGTAAAATTATTCCATTTACCCTCTTTCAAAACATACCATGACTGTTCATCGTATTCGAGTGTTTAGTAACCCCTATCGATACAATGGATCAAACCGATCGACCAGAATTCACAAACAACTCAACCAATAAAACTCCACAATATAAAATCATTTTATATTAACTAACAAATACGTTCACTCGTATATATACACTCAAACTCAGTCTAGGATATTACTAATCCCATCTCTACTGAATCACGCCACAGAGCCAAGGTATTACTTAACCAATGCTCTGATACCAACTGTAGTAACCCGGATTTTCGGCGACTTTGGTTATCGACGTAAGCTCGACGTCGATAACCAAAACCTCGAAAAATCCCGGTAATTAATGAAAGAAATTAGAGGGTGAGAATAGATAAGATAGAAACTTAGAATAGAAGAAGAAGAAGAACACAACATCAGAGTAACACGAACCTCACAGCGGAACGAATAACATATAATATATAACATAACTTTGAAATATAACAGTTATGTATACAATAGCACTTATCAGAGTACAGCACTTACAACACAGCGGAAATAAACTATAGCTATATGATCCAGAAGCCTCCTGCTCCAGCTCTTCAAGTATATCTGTAAATCCCGACTACTTGACTGCCCGTACAAATTTAGGCACCCAAGAGTTTAGGGAAAACAACAAAGTAAACTTCGGGTCAGTCATGGGACTGGTGTGAGTAAAATAGTTTAACACAGGTATATGAACAAGTAAACGATATCTCATAAGACCACGCCGCAGAACGGAACGGGTTTTTCCCTTATGAGAATCTAAAATATCTTTATATCAAAAACCTTTTGATATTATAATAATGTCTATGTACAAATAGATATCAACTAGCAGAAACGCTTTCATCTCACGTTCTACATATATAGTATACAATCAAAATCGCAAGCACGTATTGGATAATGGATTTCCAACTATGACAAGGTATGGAACCACCTTACGATTAGTGTACTCTAGGAACGATACACTGGAGTTCAACAAGAACATCTTGTAACTCAGCCACACATGACCGACCACTCATTTCGCTTGAGTGTATCGAATGTACATCACCAACGGTTGGGATCAGCAACCGTTCCCGTATATATATGGGACAGCATTGATAGATTTAAGAAACAAATGAATATTCACTAGATAGGTGATTATACACCCTACTTCGGTGCGACCGACTTAGCCATGCTGCCTGCCCGATTTCTGTCATTTACCGATTGTGAGGCTAGAAGCTACGCTTTATCATCACAATAGATTCACTTCGAATGCCACATTGTCAGATCCATCGAAAATCACTAATTGGCGTCTACAACAATACATTACGTGTCAGCTAAGAGAAGTTTCCTTCTCCGCTTCCACTCTTGGTACGGTTGAAGAAATCAATGTACGTGACCTTTCTGGAAATACTCTGTCAGACATCCATCTTTATTTACTTAAAATGTCACATCGTCATACCCGCCAAATCACAAATTGACTTATCCAAAAATAACACGGGTATACAGCTAAGAGAAACGAATTCCTCCGCCACCAAACGTGAATACGTTTGAACAGATCAACTTACGCGATCCATTGGATATACTCTGTCAGACCTTCGTCCATACAAGTTGTCCTGGGACTGGACAAACCGAAGGCACTATTCTGTAAACAGGATAGCCCTTGCATTTTACTCCGTCTTCAATTATCTTTGGCATATATGATTCGCGACGCTTATGCCAATACAGAGTGGTTCTATAGATAATAATCCAACCGGTCTCTCCATATTAACAACGTTAAAATGGTCAAAAACTTCAATAGTCTATGAGTTAACTATCGAAGAAAAACAAGTGTGCAAACAATGATATTATTTCCAGATGGAAATTATATCGAACAAACATCATTTATCATAAATCTCTTCAGTTCATTTATTTACTTATCTCCTGTTTCCCTATATTCTAAATTCTTATTTTTCTTTTATCAGAAAAACATTTCTGATTCTCGTTTGGAAAACATTTCCAAAACTCCTTTACGATCAAACCTTACCCTTTCTTAGTTAAGAAGGAAGTCACTCAAGTTGGGGTATAATTACCTCTCAGACCTTAACTGAACAACGTTATAACTTCGAAATGGTCAAAGTTTATCTTTTAATCTTTAACAATTTCTTTACGCCTTTCTCGGATTCAATTTTACTAATCCACTTCTATATTTAAAACATTGGTTATAACGATAACGTTATAATCCCTACTTTCGAATTATCTAACTTTAATTATAACTTCTATTCTTATCAGTGAATAATTTACCTAACACTTATTTATTTATAATAAATAAATCTCTATTTAAACACTGGAAAGTATAAGTACTTTCCCGAATTCGATATAATCGAATTTGCCGATTAACTCTCTTCGAGAAACCTCTATTGGATTAACTCTTCTTCGAATAACCTATATACGGTTAACTCCTACTCGAATAAACGATATTCGATAATCTCTCTTCGAATAACTAATATTCGATAACTCTTCCTTTTCAAATATCTCATATTTGAAAATCTCACTTCGATTAAACTATAATCGATAACTCCTTTCGATGAAACTAACATCGATAACTCCTTTCGATGAAACTAACATCGATAACTCCTTTCGATGAAACTAACATCGATAACTTCTTTCGATGAAACTAACATCGATTTATTTAACTCGACGAACTTAACTCGACTAACTTAACTTGACTCGACTAACTCGACTTACTTAACTTGACTCGACTAACTCGACTTACTTGGTTCGACCAATTCGGTTCGATTAACTAGGCTCGACTAACTTGACTAACTTAACTTGACTTATTTAACTTAACTTATTTCTCAACTCGATCAACTCGATTAATTCCTATCGAATAACTAATATTCGATAAACTCCATTCGCTTGACTCTAGATCGCAGTGATCACAATGGTTACGCCTGACTCCCTCAGGAAACATTCGACCGCCGTAGGCTATTTACAGCCCTGCGAATTTCGCTAGCAGTCGTACAAGATGGCAACTTACCCTGAATACTATGTTTGACTAACTCTGTCTCAAATAACTATATTTGATTAACTCTAGTTCGTTTTAACTCTAATCGATTAACTCTAACTAATTAACTCCAACTGGTTAACTCTAACTGATTAACTCTAACTGGTTAACTCTATTTGACTAACTCGACTTGACTAACCCCTTTCGAATAACATATTCGATTAACTAACTTTCGAATATCATATTCGATTAACTAACTTCGAATACCATATTCAATTTCTCCTTTTGAATACCATATTCGATTAACTAACTTCGAATACCATATTCGATTAACTAACTTCGAATACCATATTCGATTAACTCCTTTCGAATGTCTATATTCGATTAACTAACTTCGAATACCATATTCGATTTACTTTATTTACTTTATAAAGATTTCCTTTTTAACAACGTTTTATTCATTTGAAAAGATTTACTTTTAAATAACGGTTCTACACTTAAAAATGATTTCCTTTTTATAATGTTCCCTTTCCAATTCTATTTGTAAATGGTTTACAAATATTCCCTATTCAAATTTATTCTTGAAATATTCTAACTCCTTAAATTCCCGGGAAAATTCGCCATAACTTCCTTTGTATCGGGAGCATCGGGAAAATCCCCAAACTCACCTCACAGACCTTTCCCATCAAAAAGAAATGTTTTGAATTTATTTCCTTTTCAAATATCTCCTATTTATAAATATTCCAATTTATAAACATTTCTTATTTATAAATATTCCACTTTATAAATGTCTCTTATTTATAAATATCCCATTTTATAAATATGTTGTTTTCAATATCACTTTGAAAGTTCCCTTATCTACATTCCGGTATGTTATGGTATTCAATCATATCAAATCACGATGTTCAATATCGTCCATACACACACAATCAACAACAGGTTATAATTCACATCATATATTAAAATATATGAAAAACAATAAAACAACTGTTGAGGAATCCAGTCGGATTCCTCCAACCTGTTTCCCTGTATCACAGATGTTAGACAATATAGATAACATCACTTTCAGTTCCATAAGATATATTCTGTTAAACAGAATCAATATAGAAATTTAATTAACTGACTAGCAGTTCAATCAATCAACCAACACACAGAAATCAACAGATGATTAACAGTTCTAAGAATACATTATAAAAATATAACTGTTCAGAGTTGGTGAGTTTTACTCACATTTGCAGTTCATCGTTAAAGAACGAGAAACTGTTATTTGATTTGAATCAAACAGTTTATTTCGCCATAAATTCCTACGGGTCCCAATCCACTTCCAGTCAGCTTCATTGTGAAGCTCTCGTCCATACGGTCCCAACGCAACTTACGGTTCTCAATTCTGACCTCGTATGACCAAGTTACGATATCAACAAGTTTGAACTTATTTAAACATTAAATTATAATTATTTTACGGGCCCTTACCCTTTTTGCAAACACCCTTGGCCCATCTTCCTTTTGATAAAGCCCTTACCCGCTTCTTATTTCCTCTTCATCTCCTACACAAAATCGGCCGAAGCCTGTAACCCCTTTTCCACCGTTTGACCCTGCTTTTGACCACACTCCACCACCACTTCGGTCATCAATCTCCGACACAAACACCCCCACTTGATTCACCATCCAATCCTGCACCTGTTGGCCACCACGGCACCGACTCCGGCGCCCTCTTCCAGATTCCGTCGATGTGGGTTCCTGTGCGTCTCACAGTAGATGCGCGACACCCATATGACCCAGAACCTCAAAAACTTTGCCAGCATGACCCATTCAATCCGCTTATCGCAAATCCAACCACCCCTTCACGAATCGAGACCCCAATGTCCATCGATTTTCAGTCCTAGCTCGACGCTAGGTAAATGTCGGTTCCAGAAATTACAATCGCACCCCCTCAAAGTGGTAAGAAATCGAAGAGTGATACTTGAGGATCTCATATATATGTATTACTCGATTTTAGGATTTTGGTTTGGATTGATCTTGATTTTCAAAGATTGAACATTTACTGGAGATGGAAAAAAAATTGTGGCGGCTCACATTTGGTTAACTGTGAAATGAAAATTAGGTTTAGAAATTTAGTTGGGGTATTTATAGAGGATAAAAATATCTAGATATTTTGTGAAAGGGAATATTCCCGGAATATTCTTTTGTTAATTCGTCTTCTAAAAATCCCTACGATCACCCACGATACCCAAAAATCACCAAACTGGACATACAACTACAGTTCGACATTACGGTCCCAACGAAACTGGTTTCGTCAAATTCCGACTTCGTTTGCTCACACAGCGTATTTTTAACCGTTAGAATACTGACTGTTTTTCACTCTAAAAATCCGTACGGCCACATAGTGACTCTAAAAATCACGAAACTGGAAATCTAACAACTATTTGACATTGCGGATCCAACAAAATTAGTTTTGTCGAATTCCGACTTCGTTTGCAAAAGTGACTATTTTTAAAGCTTTAAATAGCCCATTTAAATATATAAATATATTTAAATAAATTAAATTAAATATTAATAATTTAATATTATCGTGTATATCCACATAGAATATACCACAGCTCCACAATATTCCTATATATGGATTTACAGCTCGATATTCCCAATCCATATTATATCGATATTCAAATTACATTGAAATTCCTTTTATAAATCGTTATAAATTATAAAGGAAATTCCATAGCGACTTTTCTAAAATTTGATTTGGCCGTAACTAAAAATCTATACGACGAAATCCCGATTTTTCTCTTCCACTAGAAAGATATACTCCACCAGCTCCACACGTTTCTTGTTTCACAGAAATCCGACTTAAAACGAATCATGTACATTCAGTTGAAGTTCGAATTGCCAATTCACGAACTGCAGCGCCATTTCAAGCTCGTTTATAAATATATTATAAACTATACGTTCAACTGTCGTCGATTCAATATATTCGTTATTATATTAAAATCGAAACTCAACCACATCTCGTATACTATTCAATTCACACTCTATTGTGAATTTCACTATTTCCGACTATTTCGACATTATAATCTATTATTCATTATAAATATTAATTAAATATTCAATATTATTTAATTATGGTTCTCGATATCGCTATAACGATATTTAATAATTAAATAAATTAATTATTCAACAGCTAAAAATGCGGGTTACTACATTGAGGATGCACGGCTTATACCTACATGATGCAACAACGTCTTACCTACCAGCCCGGGTCCACACACGCATATGAAACCCGTTGGACTTGCGTTGCCACCGCTAACCCGTTTTGACCTCTTACAATCAAACCCAGTATGCGTGTCCCGTCCTCGACATGGGTCGAGCTCACTTATGCCATATTTCTCATTCAGGACAAATTCTTCTTGTAAATTATTACTAATTTACTTATGCCATAATTACTCTTTTATTATACATTGTCAACATTTATTATTATGGCTCACTTTCCCTCTAAACCATGTTTATGAGATTATACCAAATTAAGTGTCACTAACCATGGTTATGCTAAACATGACAATTACATGTAATTTCAAGTTATTAATCAGAATAGGCTATAACCTACCTTCCCAAACTTGCCATAATAGTTATGCCCAAAATCACTATGCCACATATTTGGCATTCCAAATAAGTTGTTAAGCCTAATCTACACTTAATATTCTTATTTACATTTTTGGCCCAACTTAGATTAAATATCCAATTTTTCAATTCATGTTAGAACTAGATTTAATATTCTAGTTTACAATTATGCCAAAACTAGACTCACATGCCAACTACGTGGTTTGCGGCCAATTAACAATTTACCATTATACGCCCAAGTCTAATATGCATGTAATATTTACTATTATAGCCAATTCGGATTTATATCAACATATTTATCATGCCAAATTATATAAATTAAGCTATGCCCGAATTCCCCCGCCGTAATCATACGTATAACATGATTTCACAAGTTTCTAAGTACTTATGAAATGAAACTAGCAAAAGGATTAGGGGATAAGCACAAGAATTTGACATAAAAGAATAGGCATGCGAAAGCGAACCAATTACAAAGATAATTGTTCCAATAAGTTTTATGTACATAACAGTGAATAGGAATAAACTAGACAAGCTACATCATAAATACAAGATCAACACAATTTAGGGAATAGGCATAGATGATTTGGTCTAACATAATGCCAATTCGGTGTACAACATGATTTACAACTATAGTGTTATGGGCATAAGCAACTAACCATACTAGTCATAGGCAATTAACCTCAATAGTCATAGTCATGGTTTCATAGTTATGAATCATGGGCGATTAAACACAATAGTCATGGATAATAGTCTTATAATCATAGGCAGTAATCTCATAGTCATGAGTCATAGGTGATTAGCCACAATTGTCATTGTCATAGTCATAGGCAATAGTTTTATGTTCACGGTCTTAGGCATAGGCATAGTCTTATGTTCACAGTCATAGGCATAGGCATAGTCTTATGTTCAGTCATAGGCATAGGCATAGTCTCATGTTCACAGTCATAGGCATAGGCTATTAACAATAGTTTCAACGTCATAATCGAGAATCAGATCCAGAGGCATATACAAGCATTGATTCAAGCGAAAGGATTAGGCATATTCTTATATCCATTCAATTGCATGCCACAAATAGATCTAGACGTTCAAATCTAAAATGTAACTGACTTACATTGATCGGAGAAAGGATAATCAAATAGCGTTGTGATAATTTTGCTAGGATTTGCACGACGTTGCCCGGAGCCGCTGAACTAGCCTTTGATCCTTTTCTTAAAGCTCTAATCCTGATTTGAATCTCCAGTTTTCAATTCCTAGTCGTAGTCTTCAAGAACAATCTTCGTGTTTTGTTTTAATTTATTTATTTCAATTATTCCAGAAGCAACATAAGGAGAGAATTCGAATTTCAAGCGGTTTTCGATTTTGAAAATTCTTGAAACTTCCGAGGGTCATATCTCCCTCATACGGACTCCGTTTTTGAAAACTCAGACGTTTCCAAATAGAATTTCGAGACGAACGCAACGGCGCAATCCTTTTCCCCTGATTCTTATTTTAAAATTTAATTCTGCCTTGATTTATGATTTTAACATGTTATAAAAATACGGGGTGTTACACCAGTCCTAGGTCTTTCAAATTGAGTCTAGAGGATAGCTTATCCTTTGTAAATTTTATTATGGCCTTGTTATTGCCTAGGATCAATAGGTCATCAACATAGAGACCAACAATGACATATCCAATATGTGTGTTTTATATACACACATTTTTTGATTCATTTATTGTGAATCCATTTGATAACATAGCTTTATCAAACTTCTAATGCCATTGTTTTGGAGCTTACTTAAGGCCATAAAGATATTTTACCAGTTTGCAAACTTTATTCTCATTTTATGAGCTCAAAAATCCTTCAGGTTCATATAGATTTATCCCTCTAGTTCACCATTTAAGAATGCAGTATTAACATCTATTTGATATATTTTTAATTCATGTATGGATGCCATAAGCTATCTTATCCATGTTACTAGTGAATATGTATCAAAATCGTCCAGGTCTTCCTTTTATCTAGATCCTTGGACTACGAGCTTTGTACTTGTCTATTGAACCACTAGGTTTCAATTTCTTTTTAAATATCCATTTATTACCTAAGGTCCTTCATCCTTAAGGTAAATCAACCAATTCTCATGTATGATTGGACATAATGGATTCAACCTAATTGTTAATCGCCTCTTTTCAATAAGAGGCATCGCTGTAAGACATAGCTTGTTTGTATTTCAATGGGTCATCTTCTACCATAAAGGTATAGAAGTTTGATCCAAATGTTTTTAAGGTCCTTGACCTTTTACTTTTTCTTGGTTCTTCTACTTGCTGCTCAGCACTACGTTGCTGAGTATTATTTTGTTCAACATCCTCAAGAGAATTAGGAACTTCATCTTCCCTTGGTCTCTTAGGTGTATGATTTTTAGCAACCTGTTTCAAGGGGAATATATGTTCGAAAAATCTAGTGTTTATCGACTCAATGATGGTATTTTCATGAATATCATCAATTTCAGATTTATTCACCAAAAATCGATATGCGGCACTGTTTTGTGCATATCTAACAAATACACAATCAACTATTTTTGACATTCTTTGGTTTTGGTACCTCTACCTTGGCAAGACACCCTCACACTTTTAAGTATTTGTAGGATGGTGGTATGTTTTTCCAAAGTTCATAAGGAGATTTATATGTTTTCTTTCTGGGTATTTTATTTAAAATATGATTTCCCAAAAGAATAATATCTCCCCAAAGGTTATCTGGCAAGCCAGAATAAAGCATTCATCATTTCTTTAAGAGTTTTATTTTTCGTTCGGCTATACCGTTGGACTGAGGTGAATATGGTGCTGTAATTTGGTGTAAAACACCATGTTCAGCGCAAAATTCTTCAGAAGGGAATACATATTCTCCTCCTCTATCAATTCTTAAAGCATTGATTTTCTTGTTGAGTTAATTCTCAACTTCCGCTTGGTATTGTTTAAACACATCAAATCACATACATCTGTATGTATTATATCTAGGGTTTCTGTTTCTCGTTCAACATAATAAAACGAGTTTCTTGTTAATTTTGCTTCTGCACAAATTTGACATTTATAATTGGTGTCTAGATTAATCAATTTGTGCAATGTATCAAAGTTTACATCCCCTAATCTAGAATGCCACATGTTTGAAGAGTCAACAATATAAACAAAAGATTCACTTTTATCCATATCAGTGTGTGGTACAATAGTGATTACATTTTTTCTTAAACGAACCTCACACACATATCCTCTTTCGACATAC
Source organism: Allium sativum (assembly GCA_030737875.1). Classification (NCBI taxonomy): domain Eukaryota; kingdom Viridiplantae; phylum Streptophyta; class Magnoliopsida; order Asparagales; family Amaryllidaceae; genus Allium; species Allium sativum. The sequence continues at coordinate 284,433,514 of CM060915.1, forward strand.
ACTTCATTCTCAGCTTCAAGGATTAATTTGAATCGATGTTTGCTAAGCAATGATCTTGAAATCAGGTTCTTACAAATTTCTGGAATATAGAGAACATCATTTAAAGTTAGTTCCTTTCCAGGCTGCATTCTGATATTACTACATATAAATTCATATCAGCAATGCCCTTTTTGAGATTTTAGCCAAATTTGATTTTGATCTTTTAGGAACATATTTGGTCAGGAATTTGGCAAGTCCCAATGTTGTTAGATAAAGCAACATTTTTATGTTATCAACGCTAAAAATTAATGATGTTGAACTTCTCTGGCCTTTCTCCATGAGACAGAGTCATTGTTGGAACCACTGGCGCAATCAGAGCGTTGGCTACCATCTATGCCGGTGTAAAATTATTGTTGCCATTTTGCGACATAGCTTATTGTCGTCTGCAACAATCAATATTGTTTCAAGAATGTTAGAAGTTTTTTCAATACATGATTGTATTACAAAGTTAGATCTTTTTGTCAATACACGGTTGTATTATAAAGTTAGATCTTTTTGTCAATACACGAATGTATCGCAAATAGACAGTAACCACTATCAATGTTACTCAATAATGTCACAATTGTCAAGTTAAACTGTGATTATAGCAATGACAGTAAACGAGACCGATTGTGCACTAGATTGGAGCGGTACAGAACTGTCTCCAACAGACTAGAAAAATAATATTTCAGCAATGTCCAAGTCCAGAAATGATTTTGTTTCCTTGAAACAATATTGCCATCGTATGCACTGATTGATGTGATAGCAATTTGTTTCCCAGGATAAAACGGACCAACCCCATAGTGCAATGTCAACAAACGAAGCTCCGACGAACTGAAGTAGATTATAGAAACTTGAATAGAGGATTACTTTGAAGAAGAAGTAGCAAATTGAGAAGAATAACTAATGTGTATTCTGTCTCGTTTTGGGCCATGTATTTATAGGCTGGGGGAAATGCCTATTTGAACATTAATGACCTTTGGAAAAGTTGCGACCCTTTAACCAAGCGGTGCATGAATGTGCATTCACATTTAAAATTGAAACGGTTGTATCCATTCAGTTGAATGGACATGACAGATCGAAAGTGATCAAGTAACTCGTTTCAATGCAACAGACCCAAGCTGCAAGCATCGGCCTATTTAACCATGAGACCCCAAGAGTCGCAAGGCATAAAGCCCAATCTTTGACACTACTATAATATTGTGCCATGGACCCCAAGAGTCCCAAAGCACTAAGCCAAGTTGACATCAATATAATATTGTGCAATGGACTCCAAGAGTCTCAAGGCACTAAGCCCAAGTTGACATCAATATAATATTATGTCATGGACTCCAAAAGCCCCCACGTACTAGGCCCATATAATATTGTGTCTTGGCTTTGCCACAACATTAAAAAGCCCTCTTCTCCTTTATTTATATAAGCTTATAGAGAAGTACGTACTCATATTTCATAATGTGGGACTTAGATTGCTTTCCCTTCTTCTTCCAAAATTCCTCTTGCTTATTCATTTCCAACATGAAGTACGACATAAGAGTAGAGGGGAGCGAACAAAAAAAGAAAAAGAAAAAATTCAAGGCAATTTAGTGTGATAAGCTTTCATAGCATAAGAATGTATGATAACAACAATATGAAAATGCACAAAATCAAAATTACCTATTAATTTACAGCAAGCAATTGAACGCATTTCAACAACAAAACCATTAAGCAGCAAATTGTATCACCTTCTAAGAAGAGGTGGGGCCTTCAAACTGATGTGAAAGCCGCCTCGCTTCGTGTTCGCCAAAAGGATGGTGTCACTTCTAATTAATTCACAAAAGTGATTTTGTCTCTCTAAGACAAAGATAGTTGAAGTCAAATTGAAAGCTTGTCTCTTTCATGGTTTCAAAGAGGTGGCGTCGTTCTACTATTATTGTCTAAGTTTATCGCATTTATAAATCTCAAAATCGTTTCGCTTACTAGTGTTGAGGCAGTCCTACTCATACTTATTTCCAAATGTGTCGCTTCAAAAGATTGCTTCGTCTCTCTCCTAGAGGGGCTTCGACCCAAACTTTGAGCCTGACAACTTGCACTCGAATTAGAGATTTGGCTTTATATAAGCATAAAGCATATACTTTGAGCTAACATAAGATCTTAACAATTTGGCTTTGCATTGCTTGTTCGAACAATTAACGAATAAATTCATTAACGTTTTTTGACTCTAAAGGTGGGCCCGAACGTCCGACTTTGTTGAACTACTTCTGTTTGCAAAAGTAAGGTTTAAATGACTTATCCCATCATGTATACACCATATTACTTCCAATTCCAACTAATCTTCCCAAGGATGCGGTTGGGTCTGAATAAGAGTCGTTTGAATCAAATTTTATTGAATCAACTTTCCGATATCAAGACACGAAAGACACTCAAGACTATGAACAACAGGTGTAAAGATTGAAGGCACTGTTCATTATAGAATACAAAAGGAAGCTAATGAGCACTAATGACTCCGATGAATGGAGCATCAACCCTTTCCTAATGTGGCCAACTCTGATTTTAGCTCATAAAAGACAATGTGATAAAGTTGACTCCTTCCTAAAAATGAGAATAGAAATGCAACTGAGATCGAAGGGTACAATCTTGTAAAATAAGATCGAAAAAGAATTCAATGGACTTGCTCTAAAATGAAAAAACACTCTCAACCAACCCCGTTGATCTCTCAACTTACTGGAAAGAAATGCTAGTTATAATGACATCATCACTATAACAACCCAAATTTTAGTAAACAATAATTAAGTAAAAATTAATCAATTAATGAATAAGTTGAAAAATTGTAGGAATTTGACAACGAGAATTGCGTCATTGTGTCCGTTACGATTTTCTGATTCATATTTCGTTGGTAGGAAATGGAACTTATTTTGTCATAATAGCATTTTTGTTGGTGAAATTCAGAATTCAAGCTGGAAAAACCTACATACAAAGTGAGAATCTGATAATATTACCCTCTTTCCTATATATTATTTATTAAAACAATTATACATGATTACTTCTTTCATTGTAAAATATTTGGTTTAATCAACTTTTATTTCGTTGTCGTGATTTATTTCTTTGTCATTACTATTTGAAATATTAATATCGCTTCCTTCTATGACATCTACTTTAATATCTTAAAAAATCCTAACAATCCCATTTCATTCATGTTCCACTTCAATATTATAAACTAACAGACATATTTTATATTAGTTGCATATAATCAATAAAAAATAGATACCATCATCTAGTAACCGTTACACAAAATGTTTCAAACATAATACAAATCAATCAAGTATATTTGGAACCAAAAAGACAGTGATAGTGGAAAAAAGACTAGAATGATTATGAAAACCACAACGACATAAACATATTTTGGTATATAAAATTATTTAGACCAAAATCCAAATTTTCAAATTCAAAAATTAAACTCCATTTACATTATTTAGATTCAACCAATGCAAACGTTTCTTGCCCATTATCTCCAAAAAATTACAGCATCCTTTATACAACAATAATCAATTTAATGAAATTATTAGAACCCGTACAACTTGCATATTTAGAGTTCGCACACAAAATAAATCAATGATTTGATCAAAAGCAATCAAAAAAGATCTTACTTACATCTTTACTTTCAGACCGATCGACCACTAGTACTAAAAGGTAAAGCTGTTAGATAGTTTGAATGCTAAGGCGAAGTTTCGTATAATTTATATTTTGTGTTTTAGACATTAATTCAAAAAATGGGAAAAGTGGAGGGACGATAGAGATGTCATAAGGAAAACTGATAAAACGACGAAAAGGTTAGCGGAAAACCGATAAAAAGACCACATATTAAATTATCATATTATCTTTTCTGAATTCCTCTAATTCCCTAGATTGCACTACTCTGGCATTTTAACAAAAAATTGCTTTTGTCATAGTAATAAAACTCTTTCACCAATAATCTTTTTTTGGATTTAAGTGGCTTTAATGTAAGTGTGAACGGACAAAACCTCTCTGAAAAAACACGTTAAAGGCTAGGAAAATAAAGACAAAAAATGGAAATGATAGTAAAAAAGGTGAACCAACGAAAATGAAGAAAATGGAGCTTAATTTGCCCAAAAGGAGAAACATTTGAATTGAATGAATTAATTTGGGGATCAGATCGGTAAAGAATTAGGGTGGCCCATTGTTGTAACAGACATAGGCGGACACCCCTCTCGCAAAAGATTTGCGAGCTGTTACCACTCATCATATCCTCCTGCTTACCGGTGGATTTGTACTGGTGCGTCCTCTTGACAACTCTAGTTTCTGCGATATGGGACTAAATGGACTGATACCGCTACTTTCCCTTTTTTTTCCTGCACTTTTTTTAATATTATCCCCAACTCTCCAAAACCCTAATCTCTTTCGTTTTACTTTCCGATTACATACTTCCGATTTTGGTGAAGAAAACAATCTTGAATCACTGAAAGAGGCTATAACAACATAAAAGTGTACTTGATTTGGTAAATTGATTCCAGACCTTGCTGTGTTTTATTGTTGAAACTTTGTATGTTCTATCAACGGTGTATTTCCTTCCTTTTCATTTCTCTAAATAGATTGGTTTACTTGCTTAAATTTATATGTTTTAGTCTTGTGCCTAACTGTTTCGCATTTGATTTGAACATGAGTTGTTACATTATTTTGTTTAGGCTGGTATGTTTGTTAATATGTGCACACATTAGCTTTTTTTTTTGGCGCACCAACAGATGTACTCTAGTTCACCATCAAGCTTTACAAAACTAGGTCTACATCATAAATTGTAAAACATAAGATTGAATTTGGATTTAAATCATGAATTGTGAATTTTAAGTATTAATTGTTTATGTCCGAACATTCACATGCTAAACTTCCTGTCTATGTGGGCTTCAATGATATTTAAGTACGTAAAACATCTTTTCTTCAATCTGTAGTAATTGTTTGTTATATTGAATTTGATTTTGATGTAAAACATCTTTTCTTCAATCTGTAGTAATTGTTTGTTATATTGAATTTGATTTTGATGTCCGATCTTATGCAATTTGAACCTAAACTAAAAAGTGCTCCCCAGCCTTCCTACCCCCTCTCCTTTTCTTCTAACATTTTTCCGAAATTATAATGTTTCAATTATGGATTCTAACATTTTTCCTATTCTTTTATATAGTAATCTGACCATTGAAAGAACAACTTCAGATGTGATTTGAATTACATTTTAAATGTGAATAAGAGAATTGAATCTTAGATTCAGCCTGAAATGTTATTCAAATCTTGAGATTTTAAGGTTTTTATAATCATGAAGGTTTTCGAAATGAGATTCAACTCATAAATTGTAATGTTCAGACTTTAAATTGAAGCAAGATTCAAATTAAAGGTCATAGATTCAGGTCCATGCTTTCAGGTTTGTATGCGCTTTGAAATTATTCTTGATGTTTGAAGTTAAACTTCCACATCTGCCCATTAAATTCAATATCCTCTCTTGTTCCATTTTTAATTTGTTTAAAAACATTGAAATAAGAATTCTTGTTCCAAATAAGTATATTGATTACAACAATTTGAACTAATTTGTTTTCTCAGTTGCAGTTTAACTGAGTTTGAACTGAAATATAAATCAAATCGTAAAAGGAGAGATTCAACCTGAAACGGATTTAAATTGTAAAATTTCCAGATTTTTGACGATAAATTCTAGACATGTTTGAGAAAGTTTTAAGAGACATAGCTTTATCCTTCTCATTAATCACTACTTGGTTATTTTTTCTAAAAGGCGGGAAGTGCTTTTACTATAAGAATATTTTTTATTTTCTTGTTAGGTCGTTACACACATGTTAATAGGAGCCAGTGACTTAGCTGGTTGATGGACCGGATTCTGAGACCAATGATATAATGATTTTGAAAAATAAGGTTAGTAACATAATATAAAGAGATGTAAAATGTCACCAGAAGCACTAGGAGGAAGCACCTGTTAGGGCAAGTAATATAACAATAGTTCTGTAAAAGAGTGGAGATGTGGTGATATTGGAGAGAAAGATGTTTGGAAGCCCGTTTTGAATCGTTCATATACAAAGAAACCAAAAAGTTAGGGAGTTGTGATTTAATGGGTTAGAAGAATTCAAGTATATGATCTACATTTGCAACTTAGCTCAAGATAGGCCTGGTGAAATTTGCTCTGGCTCAGTTGATAAACAGGCTATTTTGGGTAAAGTCGTGAACATGTTACAATATAGCTAGTTCATTTAGATGCTGAATTTGCGAATGTATTTTTACAGAGTATTTGTGAGCCATGAAGATTACCTCTGCGAACATCTATATGGATGACTTGGTAGAAAACGCAGGCAACAAGATCTTTTGAGATTCCGTCTTCCAAATCCTCATCATTCTTAGCAACAAATGGCTACATAGACTCTTTCCATCACCGGACACAACGCATTACGCACAAAACATATATTTTGTAGGAATGCAGTGTATTATTTCATTTCCTTTGGTGTTCCATATTTTTACCCGTCTCGAGTTTGGATTAGAGGACAACAAGGTGGATATATCTTTTGAAAGAAATTCTTGTTCCCATGGCAATTCTCTTGAAGTATTTGCAGACTCTTGTACTTAAATTTGGTCCCTTTATGATAACCCAACAAAGACAAATACTATTTCTATTTTTTTGTTTCTGGCACAAATATCTGATTCCTCTTATTTTGTTACAATTTTTATCCAGTTCACCAATTTCTGTTCCTTCTCTTTCTCTTAAATCATGTTAACACTCTTGTATTTGTATACCAATGTATCAGCGGAGGCTTGTGTCTGCAGCCAGTAGAATCATTGATCTGGCTATTCTCTACAGTCTTGGTGTTGGCCAATACAAAGATATTATTAAATTGCAGCCTTTGAAGCAAAAGTAGAACATGTATCCTATCCTGAACAATTGAAACATGTTCTACAAGCAACTACACCAACCACTGATTCCAACTGTATTCAAACAAATTGATTTAAAATATCAATTACAACTCAAACAACGTATTAATCACAGACATGAACAAACATTCGTGCTAGAAAGGTCAAGTTTTTTTGCTTGAATCAACATGAACATCAACCTCATCCTTCTTCATATTTCCTTGGACATTGATATCTTCTTCAGTCGTAATAGCTGCAATTTTTTCACCATGTGGCTGTGGAATCACAGTCTCATGTACATGGACATGGCCTGTGTCATACACTGTTTTCGTGTACCATCCTTTTCTTCCTCCTGATAAAGTAGCATAGAGCTGCTGCAATAATTAAATGCTATGAAGATGATAGCACCAAGTGAAGCACAAACTGCAGTGATGACAGTGTGGTTAGGTCCAATATTGCGAGGAGGTGGTGGTATAGCAAGCCGAGGTGTAGCTGGCACCATGTTATGAGGTGAGGGTGAAGTGTATGTACGAGGTGGTGGCAACACACGTCTAGGCTTTGGTGGGATCTTTTCTTTTTGTTGGTGAGGTTGGAGAGAACGTATGAGATGGAGGCGGAACACGTGTAGGCTTTGGCGGGGTCTTTTCTTTATGCGGTAGTGAGAACCATGCAGTTGGTGGTGGGGTGTAGTAAGGTGGAGGAGTTGTGAAGGTTTGCTGTGGTGGCGCATAGCAATATAGTTCGTATCGAAGAATGGAAAACGAAGGATGGGGTGATGACTGTGGATGTTGTGAGAGATGGGTTGGTCTTTGTAGAGAAGAGTAGAGTATGGAAGAATGGAAAACGAAGGATGGGGTGATGACTGTGGATGTTGTGAGAGATGGGTTGGTTTTTGTAGAGAAGAGTAGGGTATTGTAACATATTGTTACGAATAGATCGACTCCTACGTCTATATTGTTTGAGTTGCTTACTGATTAAGGGTAACATAGGCTTAAGACGAGGGTTCTTACTTCTTGTGTCAGTCTGACCTTCAAACATGCTTTTAGTCTTTATGCTGCTCTCTATCATGATGTCTATCAGTTTAGATCATCTGTGTAAATCCAGAAGAGGCATCTTATGCAATTAATTCACAGAGAAGCCTTGATGAGGTCAGAGAGCGTGAGCATTCCTGTTCATTCTTATTATTTATGATGTTCAACTCTTATGTGCTAATTTGCTATTAGCTGATATATATGACTATAATACATGAAGTGTATTACTTCTCCTTAGACCCTAAAACGTTCAAGATATTGGATGTCATTATTAAGCCAATGTATGTAAATTAATTTGTCTTTCTGCTGAGCCATACATACTTAAACCCAAGTTACTCCTTGTGCTGTAAATCAGCTCTCATTTTAGCATTGTTTGATTTTTCCAAGTTTATATGTCATAAAATACTTTCATTGCTATATGATTGTTGACAACATAGAGTTCATGCGTTGGGGTAATTTATTTATTTTACTGCAACGCTGAAGCAGAATATAGATCTTTTAACAACTTGCTTATTATCATTTATGAATAATCTATAAAATGGTAATAAGCCTCTTAATTTGCATCAATTATACAATTAAAATTGTACCGCTCGAGTGGATAGCCTGATCAACTCGTTGGATCACTTAACCATTTTAGGATCAAATCAACATAGGATTCATAGCCTGATCAACATAGGATTTTGTACAAAATACAAGTATAAAACTTGGATACGAAAAAAGCATGGAGTGAAATATGAGAAATGGCTAAGTCATGGAATTCATACCAACCCCATGTTCTGTACCGATCCCCCATGCCTGGGAATCGGATACGAAAATTTCCGGAGTGCAGTCAAATGTTGATCCTATTTTTGCTTTTGTATTCGTGGACGAGCATATATCTTTTGCAGCTATAAATATGCTATCTCTAGGTCCTTTTTTGGGATCTCTTCGGGGCTTTCAAACTCTATTATGCAACGACACCTGATGACTAATCACAATTATCTTTCTCTACTTTCTTAAGGACAAACTATATTGTACTTATAATCAATCGTTGCTACAAGTGGACGTAGGTACGATCTGCCGAACCACTATAAGACTTGTGTGTCCATCTACTTTTATGCATTCTATGTTTGCTTTGTGATTGTTCTGTGACTAATTACTACGATTGTAACAATCCGAATTTTAACAACATGTTAAAATCATAAATCTAGGCAAAATTAAATTTTAAAATAAGAACCAAGGGAAACGGTTTGCGCCATTGCGTTCCTCTCGAAATTTTGCTTGGAAACGAGTCCGAGTTTGCGAGAATCGGAGTCCGTATGAGGGAGATATGACCCTCCGAAGTTTCAGCAATTTTCAGAATCGAAAACAGCTCGAAATTCGAATTCAAAATTCGAATTCAAACCCAGAAGCGGGCTGGGCGGGAAAATTCCCGCCCAGGACCCAGGTCGTCTGGGGAGTCGACTGGGTAGTCGACCCCCCCCCCCCCCCTTGACCAGGTCGACTGCCCAGTCGACATGGTTGTCGACCTGGTCCCCGAACCTGGTTTTGGGCCTGGGTGCATCCTTATGTATCTGGTCTCGTTTTCTGTCTAGGCTCGTCCGCCTAATCCTATATAAACAGCCTCCTAGCCTCCTCCTCTCTACACCATTTCATTCTATCCTTATGCTGCCTCTGAGAAAATGTATAAATAAATAAAATAATATGTAAAATAAATCAAGACGAGGAAATGCTACTCAAGACTTTCGAGAGGAGATTCAAAACAAGTTAGGATTCAAGTAAAGATTCAACGACTTCAAGCAACGACGCCTAGACCATATTGAATCAAATCAGAAGATTAATCAAGTTAGACGTCTCAACGCGACAACGAATCGATTTGTCCTCTCTTAGCCAATCAATGTAAGTTCTAGTTATTTTCCGATTTAAATATTTGATTTTAATATGGCATTGAATTAAAGTGAAATTGGATCTAAGTATGTTTATCGATCCAGATCTATTTCTGTTGTTTCTTGAATCTTGAGTTTTTGACTTGTCTATCTTTATTCTCATGTCAAGTTCATAATCTATTCAGCCTGTTGAAATCTTAATATGCCTGTGATGATGTTTTTCTCTCCGATCTTACTTTGATGCAAGATTCTACCTTTCCCCTATTTATTTTCTTTTGATGAACCTTGGTCAATTTCAGACCTTGGCCTAAAATCGCGACTTGCGTACGATATGTATACGGGGGAATTATGGGATTATTGCCTATATGAATATGATGGAATTATTGGCGAAATGAAATTGGATATTATCATTGTATTTGTGAGTTTGGGCTTGATATGTAAATTTTGGTATAATCTTGTTATGAGGAAATTTGCATAAATATTAATGCATGGAATTTGGCATAAATTTGGATCTATGTAATGTAACATGTAAATCAAATCAAAAAATTGGACAACTGGCATGTATTGTAATAAAAAGGTTATGGTTTGGGGTAATTACATCATGAATCACGATTTGGGTTTATTGGATATGAAACTTAATACATGTAATGTTGGCTAGATCTTGACATATGTAAAAAGGCATGAAACTTGGTATATATCTAAATTGGCTAGGATTGGACACATATAAATTGATATATGTAACTTTGACATCGATCGTGACATATGTAAAAAGCTAGAACTTGTTATAGGTAAATTGGTGTAAACATGGAATACATGTAGTTTGATATGAAACTTGAACATATGTAAATTGGCTAGAATTGGGCATATGTATATCGACATGAAAAGTTAGAACTTTGGTATATATATTAATATGTAAAGTTGGGAATTTGAAACACGAAAATGACTGTATATTGGGTTATCGACCTGAACATTTTCATATGTTAAATATGAACGCGCCTAAGTTGGGTTTTGGGTAGTTGGCTTGCATTGTAAATATATGGCTATAACTTGGCATAACTTTATAGCAAATTTTGGTAATACTTTGGGAACACGTTTTGGGGCAAAAACGTGAGTTATGAACTTGATAATAGGCATAAGTTGAAACCTAGAAACTTGACATGAAACTTGCTTAGAAATTTGAACATTGTTATAACTTGAACATGGACATGACACTTAGATAACTTGAAAATGGCTAACTCGAGGTTGGGTTGAGTTTGCAGTGTAATTCTGCCCGGAACCGCCCGGCAAATCCAGTTACTGCAAACAATAGGATCCAATGTGGGTAGTTGGTCATATCGCACTTGAAAACCCGAGGTCAGACCGAGTTGTGGTGTAATTCTGCCCGGAACCGCCCGACGTTTCCAGTGACCACAACAACAGGTCTGATGTGAGAGGTTGGGGTGCATAAATGAATTAATGACTTGATAGGGTTAAGTCATGAACCGCTTGAATATACTTAACCAATTTGACCCGATGACTTGATAGGGTTAAGTCATGAACCGCTTGAATATACTTAACCAATTTGACACGATGGTTTGGTAGGGTTAAGTCATGAACCGCTTGAATATACTTAACCAATTTGACATGATGACTTGATAGGGTTAAGTCACGAACCGCTTGAATATACTTAACCAATTTGACACGATGATTTGATAGGGTTAAGTCATGAATCGCTTGAATATACTTAACCAATTTGACACGATGGTTTGGTAGGGTTAAGTCACGAACCGCTTGAACATACCTAACCAACTTGACACATGATTCGTAGGGCTAAGTCATGAACTTGAACGACAACACTTAGCCAATTTGACATGACACGTAGACGGGTTAAGTCACGAACTTGAATGACCACACTTAACCAACTTGACATGCTAGACTGATGGGGTTAAGTCTCGAATTTAAATGACAACACTTAACCTGCTGGACGAAAACCCTAGTTACGCGGTCCTTTTCAGCAGTAACCCACTAGATGTATCATGGTACCCTAGAACTAGGCAGGGTGGGGCACGATTACTGGGCTGATTGTAAGCGACCAGAACGACGGCTGAGTTGGTGCGCCATTGTAGGTTCAGGAGGACTACGGTCGTGCATGTAGTCCGGAGTTGAAGAAGCAGGCATTGGGCACCAGTAGGTTTACACTGTGCGTGCTTGATTCGTGTTGGTGGTTGGCACCCTAGGGCTTGATACACCCTATGGTGGACCTAGCACAGGTGACTACATTCGTGATAGGGCCGTATGACACAGACACATGAACGAGATAGGACTTGTAGGGAGCCGATCGATTAATAGATCGTTTCGTGAGACCAAGTAATGGATCATTTCATGACATTGGGTAAGGGATCATTTTATAGTCAACACATGACACGGGTTGGGATACTAGTACGGTTGGTGCAGAGCAAGTAGATATCATAGAAATATTTTAATGGTAAAGCAGAGAAATCTTGCGATGCTTGATAGAAATCTTGCGAAATTATACTTAGTTTATCTTGAATGGAAACCTGGCGATGTTATACTTTATAAAAACCATATGAGGTTATTCTTAGTTATCTTTCCTATAGCTTATCTTGTCATCATGCTTATGTTCACTTTCAGTTTATTCATGCCATGTTATCTTTACCTGTTTTTATGCTGAAAGTCACTAGGACTTACTCAATCTTTATGACTGACCCGTTTTGTTTCGCCTCTTTTTCTTCTGTTTCCCCCCTTCCCCCCCCCCCCCCCAGGTTCGTAGGGTGGGAATACAGCTTAGTTAAGATCTTACCAAGCTCCAAAGCTCTCTCATGTACGGCTTGGATTTCTCTTGGCTATGGCTTGCTTTGCTTTATTGGGGATTTATTTATAACTACGGTTTTATGCTTCTTTACTATTGCAAGACAGATTTTGATATAATTGACTTAATAGCATTTTGATGTAAATGGCTTTAGACCTTATTAGATTTTAAAGCAATGAAATTTGGGTTTTCCTTCCGCTGTCTTATTTATGTTCTGTCTTGTAATATTTCTGTGTATGTTTACCTAGATAATACTCCACCAAAGCTAGTGCATTCCCTTTGTGAGTGACCCTAGCGGAGGTGGGGTGTTACAATTTGGTATCAGAGCAGAAGGTTACCAGACTGGGCAAAAGCTTTTAAAAACCTTCTGAAATTATTTTCAAAACATTTACAAAGAAGCAAATTTTCAAGAAAATTTTGTTTGATTAAAAGGCATATTCCCCAAAGCCATATGCACTATCTTTTGATTCTCTCTTGAAATCTCTTCTCTCTCTTTTCACCATAGTTTCGTAGGCATCAACATATGTCGGAGGGCAAAGAAGTGCCCAACCTCCATCTGTAGCCGCAGTAGTTTTACTTGCGACTAATCGTATTTCAAGCTTTGTAGGGTTGTCGTGCGATGGAGATAGCTATTGAGAAACTTGTCAACAAGCTATACAAGGATAGTAAGAACGAGGATAAAGAACACAAGCCTAAGGATGAGAAACTTGTTGTAATGGCTTAATCCACGAAGGAGGAAAAAGGTGAAAGGAAAGAGGCCAAAGTGAAAGAGTAATAAAACCCATGACAAGAGAAAGTATCTTTAGTACAGTAAAAGAAAAGGGTCATGTAGTTAAGTATTATAGGACAAGATCGTCGAGAGGGCAATTGTATGCTCTCACTACTGGCGTACCTAAGAAAGGTGGTAACGTTTCTGTTAAAGGATTAGCTTTTCTTTTCTATCATCCTGTTATAAATTTGTTTTTGTACATCGCATCCTTTTAATTCTGCTTCGATAGTTGAGTCTCTGCACCTTAGTACTAGCGTAGTAGAGGATCCCATTTTTGTCTCAAATCCTGTAGGGAAATCGGCTCATTTATTCATGACTTGTTTGGATTTGAGAATGTCTATGCTAAGTGTTAAGTTTAGAAGTAATGCTTACGTTTTGGACTATGGGTTGATTCTAGGGATGGAGTGGTTACCCAGTAAGGGTGCCATTCTCGGTTTTGAAAGAAGGGTAGTTAGACTCTTGACTTGCCTCGGTAATACCCTCGAAGTCTCGTGTAACCTTTAGGGTTCTGTCATGATTAGTTACCTAGAATCTCTTGACACATTTATTGGTAATCCGTTCGAGTAGTGATCGCCACTAAGGAGGATGGTTCATTTCGCTTACGCATGAGTTATAGAAATCACCCTAGTAAGTACACTTGGTAACATGGTTGGCGTCTATTTATTTTTCAAGAGACAATTCTTCTATGTGGAATACCTTCTAGTAAGTGAACGAGAACCAAGATTCACTAGTGAATTTTGGGGAGCTTGCATGAAACCATGAGTACGCAGTTATGATTAAGCCGAATATACTAGAAGAAGAATAAGTAAAAGTGGAACGAGAGGCAACGGTGAAATGAGTTCCAACTCATATTTTGGAAACAAGAATTAAGAATCTGTGAAGTTAAAGACGGTCAAAGCACAATGGAGTTAAGCTCAAGGAAACGCGACTTAGAAGATTGAAGACTAGATACGTGCATCATATCTCTTTGTAAGAGTATATCCTTGGTCCCTCTTTTCCTGTAGAGCTTACTTGCATGTTATCTTTTTCCTCTCGGTCCTATTCTCAATCAAATTTCTGTTGCAAACCCCATAGGGAGTATGACTCATCTGTTAGTAATACATTTTGGGGCATGAGGGTGTCCGTTGGGTTGACTAAACTCTTTGGGTTTTATAGGATGCGGGTTGGTTTTAGGAAGGGATTTCCTTGTGACCTAAAAGGATTCCATCATGCTTAGTTTTCTAGAATCATATATGTTGGTTGGGTTGAGTAATTCTTTGGGTGTCAGCCTGATGTTGATTCCGGTCTTCGGGGCTGGTGCTTAGGGAGTTCTTCTCCTAATCAGTCTATATGTGGCGTAAGTTTCCAGTCTTGACATTGCCTAATGGGCACAGAGCTTTTACTTGCTTCTATTTTTCGATCCTATCTTGAGAACCTTTAGGTAGGAACAATTGGGTGTAAACATGTGTTTGAGACATGTTATGATTGATGGTTGCAAGTGGCTGCAAGTGGTTGCTCGTGGATGCATTTACACATTAGGCACTAGATCGGCTCAGACACATTTTCATATTGCATATGCATGAGTGTTTATACTTATTTATGGATGAAATTGAATGTGTTATCATGTGGATGTTGCATATGGATGGATGTTTGTGCACACATATAGTGTTTATGTGACTAGGACTATTTGCATACATGTGGACTCATGGCACTAAACATATTTTGCATTTAGAAGATCAATCAGGCCTGATCATTTGCATTAGACAAGGAACATATACACACACTTTCTGCATATGTTCATACAGCATTAGAAATCTATTAAGAATGATGGATGTCTGTGATTGATGATTGAGTAAATGGATGATTGGATGGTAGGACACATTCTCCTTAACTTGAAGATTTCGGGGACGAAATCCTTTAAGGAGGGGAGAATGTAACAACCTGAATTTTAACAACATGTTAAAATCATAAATCTAGGTAGAATTAAATTTTAAAATAAGAACCAAGGGAAACGGTTTGCGCCATTGCGTTCGTCTCGAAATTCTGCTTGGAAACGAGTCCGAGTTTGCGAGAATCGGAGTCCGTATGAGGGAGATATGACCCTCCGAAGTTTCAGGAATTTTCAGAATCGAAAACAGCTCGAAATTCGAATTCAAAATTCGAATTCAAACCCAGAAGCGGGCTGGACGGGAAAATTCCCGCCCAGGACCCAGGTCGACTGGGAGTCGACTGGGTAGTCGACCCCCCTGACCAGGTCGACTGCCCAGTCGACATGGTTGTCGACCTGGTCCCCGAACCTGGTTTTGGGCCTGGGTGCATCCTTATGTATCTCGTCTCGTTTTCTGTCTAGGTTCGTCCGCCTAATCCTATATAAACAGCCTCCTCCTCTCTACACCATTTCATTCTATCCTTATGCTGCCTCTGAGAAAATGTATAAATAAATAAAATAATATGTAAAATAAATCAAGACGAGGAAATGCTGCTCAAGACTTTCGAGAGGAGATTCAAAACAAGTTAGGATTCAAGTAAAGATTCAACGACTTCAAGCAACGACGCCTAGACCATATTGAATCAAATCAGAAGATTAATCAAGTTGGATGTCTCAACGCGACAACAAATCGATTTGTCCTCTCTTAGCCAATCGATGTAAGTTCTAGTTATTTTCCGATTTAAATATTTGATTTTAATATGGCATTGAATTAAAGTGAAATTGGACCTAAGTATGTTTATCGATCCAGATCTATTTCTGTTGTTTCTTGAATCTTGAGTTTTTGACTTGTCTATCTTTATTCTCATGTCAAGTTCATAATCTATTCAGTCTGTTGAAATCTTAATATGCCTGTGATGATGTTTTTCTCTCCGATCTTACTTTGATGCAAGATTCTACCTTTCCCCTATTTATTTTCTTTTGATGAACCTTGGTCAATTTCGGACCTTGGCCTAAAATCGCGACTTGCGTACGATATGTATACGGGGGAATTATGGGATTATTGCCTATATGAATATGATGGAATTATTGGCGACATGAAATTGGATATTATCATTGTATTTGCGAGTTTGGGCTTGATATGTAAATTTTGGTATAATCTTGTTATGAGGAAATTTGCATAAATATTATATGCATGGAATTTGGCATAAATTTGGATCTATGTAATGTAACATGTAAATCAAATCAAAAGATTGGACAACTGGCATGTATTGTAATAAAAAGGTTATGGTTTGGGATAACTACATCATGAATCACGATTTGGGTTTATTGGATATGAAACTTAATACATGTAATGTTGGCTAGATCTTGACATATGTAAAAAGGCATGAAACTTGGTATATATCTAAATTGGCTAGGATTGGACACATATAAATTGATATATGTAACTTTGACATGGATCGTGACATATGTAAAAAGCTAGAACTTGTTATAGGTAAATTGGTGTAAACATGGAATACATGTAGTTTGATATGAAACTTGAACATATGTAAATTGGCTAGAATTGGGCATATGTATATCGACATGAAAAGTTAGAACTTTGGTATATATACTAATATGTAAAGTTGGGAATTCGAAACACGAAAATGACTGTATATTGGGTTATCGACCTGAACATTTTCATATGTTAAATATGAACGCGCCTAAGTTGGGTTTTGGCTAGTTGGCTTGCATTGTAAATATAAGGCTATAACTTGGCATAACTTTATAGCAAATTTTGGTAATACTTTGGGAACACGTTTTGGGGCAAAAACGTGAGTTATGAACTTGATAATAGGCATAAGTTGAAACCTAGAAACTTGACATGAAACTTGCTTAGAAATTTGAACATTGTTATAACTTGAACATGGACATGACACTTAGATAACTTGAAAATGGCCAACTCGAGGTTGGGTTGAGTTTTAAGTGTAATTCTTCCCAGAACCGCCCGACAAATCCAGTTACTGCAAACAATAGGATCCAATGTGGGTAGTTGGTCATATCGCACTTGAAAACCCGAGGTCAGACTGAGTTGTGGTGTAATTCTGCCCGGAACCGCCCGGCATATCTAGTGACCACAACAACAGGTCTGATGTGAGAGGTTGGGGTGCATAAATGAATTAATGACTTGATAGGGTTAAGTCATGAACCGCTTGAATATACTTAACCAATTTGACCCGATGACTTGATAGGGTTAAGTCATGAACCGCTTGAATATACTTAACCAATTTGACACGATGGTTTGGTAGGGTTAAGTCATGAACCGCTTGAATATACTTAACCAATTTGACACGATGACTTGATAGGGTTAAGTCACGAATCGCTTGAATATACTTAACCAATTTGACACGATGATTTGATAGGGTTAAGTCATGAATCACTTGAATATACTTAACCAATTTGACACGATGGTTCGGTAGGGTTAAGTCACGAACCGCTTGAACATACCTAACCAACTTGACACATGATTCGTAGGGCTAAGTCATGAACTTGAACGACAACACTTAGCCAATTTGACATGACACGTAGACGGGTTAAGTCACGAACTTGAATGACCACACTTAACCAACTTGACATGCTAGACTGATGGGGTTAAGTCTCGAATTTAAATGACAACACTTAACCTGCTGGACGGAAACCCTAGTTACGCGGTCCTTTTCAGCAGTAACCCACTAGATGTATCATGATACCCTGGAACTAGGCAGGGTGGGGCACGATTACTGGGCTAATTGTAAGCGACCAGAACGACGGCTGAGTTGGTGCGCCATTGTAGGTTCAGGCGGACTACGATCGTGCACGTAGTCCGGAGTTGAAAAAGCAGGCATTGGGCACCAGTAGGTTTACACTGTGCGTGCTTGATTCGTGTTGGTGGTTGGCACCGTAGGGCTTGATACACCCTATTGTGGACCTAGCACAGGTGACTACATTCGTGATAGGGCCGTATGACACAGACACATGAACGAGATAGGACTTGTAGGGAGCCGATCGATTAATAGATCGTTTCGTGAGACCAAGTAATGGATCATTTCATGACATTGGGCAAGGGATCATTTTATAGTCAACACATGACACGGGTTGGGATACTAGTACGGTTGGTGCAGAGCAAGCAGATATAATAGAAATATTTTAATGGTAAAGCACTGAAATCTTGCGATGCTTGATAGAAATCTTGCGAAATTATACTTAGTTTATCTTGAATGGAAACCTGGCGATGTTATACTTGACAAAAACCATATGAGGTTATTCTTAGTTATCTTTCCTATAGCTTATCTTGTCATCATGCTTATGTTCACTTTCAGTTTATTCATGCCATGTTATCTTTACCTGTTTTTATGCTGAAAGTCACTAGGACTTACTCAGTCTTTATGACTGACCCGTTTTGTTTCGCCTCTTTTTCTTCCGTTTCCCCCTAGGTTCGCAGGGTGGGAATACAGCTTAGTTCGGATCTTACCAAGCTCCAAAGCTCTCTCATGTATGGCTTGGATTTCTCTTGGCTATGGCTTGCTTTTCTTTATTGGGGAATGATTTATAACTATGGTTTTATGCTTCTTTACTATTGCAAGACAGATTTTGATATAATTGACTTAATAGCATTTTGATGTAAAAGGCTTTAGACCTTATTAGATTTTAAAGCAATGAAATTTGGGTTTTCCTTTCGCTGTCTTATTTATGTTTTGTCTTGTAATATTTCTGTGTATGTTTACCTAGATAATACTCCACCAAAGATAGTGCATTCCCTTTGTGAGTGACCCTAGCGGAGGTGGGGTGTTACAACGATTTATGTCCAACTCACGCACGAAATGGGTATTGACGTGCAATTAACTAAAATCAAGCGTTAACATTTTAGCGCGTCAGGAAGAGGATAAATATTGAACTTTCTATACTCAGGGTACAATGGCTAAGAAGAACACTGACAAATGACCAGAAGGCGCAACGATGGATGTAGGAAGTCAAAAGGCTCCTTTCGCGGGAAATCCTTCCCTATATCTGACAAGGGAAGACATGGATAAGGCGAACACTTTACGAACTTGCCTCGACTACTAGGAAACTTTGCTGAAGTAAAATGATGACTCGATGATCAGACTCCTCAATCAGGTTGAATAACTAGTTCAATCACTACCTCAAAACCAAAGCGCCGGGACTGGACCCAACAATGCTCCATTTTAAAGCTTGGAACCGGAGGGTAAATCCCTTCACTCTTGGAGGGATCGGTACCGGCCCGATGAGAGTAGGGGAAATCCCTCGGTACCACTGCAAGCATGCCACTTAACCCTCGTTTGAATCAAAATCCAGGACTTGTACATAGAACTGAGGCGCACACATGCTTGAATCTTGGACTTAATACTTAAAACACTCCAATAACGAGCATTGGGACATGAGATTGGCATCAGTTGCTCAATGACGATAATCATGTCATGGAAATGACTTGGAGAATCTCGAGGGGTGGACTTCCCAGCTTCGAACTGGACTGGAACCAAAGTCCAATCTCTTAAAATATCTAGAACCCATGGAATCCACTAGATTTCAAGCTATTGTTGCTAGAGGTTTATGATGGTAGGAAGGACTCTGTCACCCATCTGATGTGATACATCAGACACATGGAAGTACTCAGGGTATCTGACAATGTCTTGGCCCAGCGCTTCCCCTTCTATCTCCCAGACTTGGCTTCCATATGTTCAGGCAACTAAAACCAAACTCTATCAGGAGCTTGTAACGACCCGCCTTTCAGTCCTTCTCGAATCGGTAATTAAACATACTCAAACTGTTCTCAATGACGGATGATTAGGGACAGGGCCGACCCAAGGATGTTTGATGCCCTAGACGAGCCTTAACAATTTTCTTTTGCATTATTTTTCTTGCAAAAAAGTTATCATTTTGAATGCAGAAACAAAATAAAATTTTCAAATGTAGAAAATAAAACAAAAACTACTTCATATGTTGAACATTAAACACAAATTATTGGCCGTACATATTGAAAACGAAAACGTCAGCATAATAGCATAATCTTTGCGTTGTTTTTCTCTTCTTATCTTCGAAGCTTGAAGTTTTATTTTTAAATCCTGTCTCAAATTGAAACAGAGAACAATTATTATTTACTAAAAAATATTAGCGTTTCATCCATATTAATTCTTCCAAACTTAATTACAGCAACCAAACATGATTAAGTTCGTTCAAACAAACAAACAAACAATCTAATCAATGTAATTCATTGACAAAAAGAATGAAAATGGTGTTGTTCATTTTCAGCAAAATTATTCATTTAGAAAAAGGAACGAATCAACTCAATTTATAAAAGTATTACAACAATTATATTTAGATCTATAACACTGTAACAGCAAGCAACTATAATGGATGAAACCAGCCCGAATTATATCAAGAAGGCACCTATTTTCATGACTGTAGCAAACATATTATTGAATTATAACAGTAAGCACAAAATTAATGACAACAGCCATACTTAAATTAAATATTGAAAAAAACCTACTTTTAAAGTTAGCGAAAGCAATTGGGGAAATGCTGCAACAAAGATCAACACCATCAACCCAAAAAAAGCAGTCGCTGCAAAGTAAAAATTAAGGCAGAATTGGGGCTGCAATTTGTTTGAGCATGAGATCCAAAAGGAGTCGTGGCTTTCATTCCACGTGGCACGCTGGAGTTTCTGGTGGCAAGCAAGAGCTTCTGGTGGTTGCTCACGAGGCTTCCGTTTCCGCTATTTGTAAATAGTGCAGGAATTATTTTTTTATGTTGCCCCTCGCGTCCGTGATGCCCTAGACATTAGTCTTGCTTGCCTTTGTCTTGGGCCGGGTCTGATTAGAGGTGCCTACACATTGGAACTGAACAAAAGAATTTTTCATTATCATAATAATAACTTTTACATCAGAGTACAACATATATCAGAGTACAATGGAAAATAGACATACACAGCGGAAAATAATTAAGCTCGGCAGAAGAAAATAAAATGATCTGGACACAGCTCCAGCTTTAATCCAAAACCTGCTCCAAAATGACTCCAAGACTAAATCTATAAATCATAAACTAGCAGGTTACCCATGTGGAAAATATGAACACCCAGAGTTTAGGTGGAAGACAATAATTTTCAGGTCAGTCATGGGACTGACATGAGAAACTAAAACAGTTATATCTTTAAAAAGTAGAGTAATTCATAAGACTACGCCGTATGATATGGAACGAGTTTTTCTTTTATGAATACTAGTGCAAAAAATTACAATGTTTTTTAAAAATGAAGCTACCATACGACACACACACACCATGCAGACACAGACTTGAGAGATATTTTTCCTTATCATAGCCAAACATGCTTAATAGGCTAAAATCATTTGATATTATTGTTAGTGTCTAAATGTGGAAGTCACTTTCGCAAATACATGTATCAATCCTAGTTGGCATAGATATTATATATTATGTCGACATATAGGTTTACAACTAAAACATTTCAAACTCGTTGTGGAGAATGAATTTCCTACAAATGACCAGGCTAAGGAACGTCCTAACCGATGGGTATATCTCAAGAGGAATGTCCCAAGAACAACCTACAAGTTCTCTACCAAAACAAGGTCGGGATCTCCCTACCTGGATCACACCTGGATATATCACGTCTCGATCATTTCCAACCTTAAATCGAGCGCCTACAACATCAACAACCATAAAAAGTAGAAGTCGTCACATAAATAATACCTAAGCTCCATACCTTGGTACACTTTTTATCTAAATAGGAGATGATAACCCATAACTTAGCTACATCCTTCCTGTTTTGGCCATTTCCGCGGTGTGAGGCTTGTCGAAGTCTGCCCAATGCTGCCATCTTTCCATCCAGATTCTGAACATCTTTGATCCTTAGAGGTTATAGGATGCCTCTAATAGATGCTATATGTTTAGGGTTGGTTTCGATTCCTTGAGAGCTAACGATAAAACCTAAGAATTTCTCTGATGCAATGCCACAAGAGAATTTTAGAGGGCTGAGCTTCATCCCATATCGTCAACAAACACTAAACATCTTTGCCAAGTCCCAGGCATGATTGGTTGATTGCTCCAATTTCATTAACATGTCATCTACATACACTTCCAACGTTTTTTCGATCTGATCATGGAACATGCGATTGACCAACCGTTGATATGTTGCTCCCGCGTTTTTTAATCCAAATG
Source organism: Allium sativum (assembly GCA_030737875.1). Classification (NCBI taxonomy): domain Eukaryota; kingdom Viridiplantae; phylum Streptophyta; class Magnoliopsida; order Asparagales; family Amaryllidaceae; genus Allium; species Allium sativum. The sequence goes on from CM060915.1 coordinate 284,456,003, forward strand.
GCATAACCACATAGCAATATAACACGAGATCCATTGTGAAACTGGTATGCTCCTGGTTCGGAACATGCATCGCGATCTGGTTATATCCCGAATAAGCATCTATGAAAGAGAGAAGTTAATGTCCAATTGTAGAGTCGACAAGCTGATCGATCCTTGGAAATGGAAAGCCGTCTTTGGGCATGCTTTATTTAGGTACGCAAAGTCAATGCATGTTTGTCATTTCCCATTAGATTTCTTTACAAGAACTGGGTTGGGTATCCACTCTCCATAGGCCGCATCTTGAATGAACACACTATTCTTTAGTCTTTCAACTTTTACTTTCAAAGCCGTTGATCTCTCCGGGCCGAGCATACATCTTTTCTGTATTATTGGGACATACTTCGGGTAAATATCAAGCGAGTGGTTCATTTTGGATGGAGATATCCCACACATGTCAGCATGGGTCCAAGCCGTTGATCTCTCCGGGCCGAGCATACGTCTTTTCTGTATTATTGGGACATACTTCGGGTTAATATTAAGCGAGTGGTTCATTTTGGATGGAGATATCCCACACATGTCAGCATGGGTCCACACGAACATGTCAAGGTTTGCATGGAGAAATTCAGTCAACTCCCTCGTCCAGAGAGGGTTTAGATGAGATCCGATCTTCAAGACCTAGGTCGAGTCATCGTTATAGATTGGAACCTCCACTGTTGTTTCATTAGGAGTCGCCTTTCTACATCCCGACTCTTCGTCCTCCCTTGGATCAATGTCCTCGAGATAGTGGCTGGACGGTCCTGGTTGGAATGTTTTCATTATTTGCTATGTTGCCACCTCCTTGGCATGAGAAGGATTGTCTCCAGACTCCTTGTTTTTTTGTCGCGGATTTCTTTCCTTTCCCCTAAGTAGCATGCTCATCCTACTACCTGGTCTCCTCGTACAACTCCGACTCTACCTTCCGTCGGAAACTTCAAGAGCAAGCACCAAAGAGCTATGCATGCTCTAAATTCAGCTAAAGCCGATCATCCCAAAAAGGCATGGTATATAAAATCTATGACCATCACAAGGAATGGGAGGTTCCGTACTCTCCTGCAGCTCCCTTGCCCAACTCTACCGATGATTCAATAATCCCAACCGGTTCATTTGTTAATCCATTAAAGCCACGTATTCTGCCTTTACATGGCTTTAAATCTCTTTCCTAAAGCCTCATCTGGTCATGGGCTCTCCTGAGTAAGATTTTTGTATTACTCTTTGCAATCCACAAGGACTTTCCATACCGTGGCTAGGCCAATGATGGCTATAATCACCAATGGAATAATGCTAGGGGTTTTTGCTTCCTCGAAATCTGTGTCACGGAAGACGATGTCGCCGGTCTTTGTCCTCCACCACTTCACAGGCACGTTCTCTCTGATAGCATTACACTCGCCCAATTCTAAGTATTTTGCAACATTTACATATTGCTCCATAGTTCTTGCACTAATTCTCGTCGGATGTGGTCCTCTGACAACTGCATTAATCACAATACCTTTCGCCTTTTGCTGGGAGGTGGCTATAGGAGCTATGACCTTGTTTGGGGGTCGAAGTCCTTGCCCCTGCCTCTCGGAGCAACCTTGTGCTCATCTGGCTTTCCTTCTCTGATCATATTCTCAATGATATCTCTAAGATGACGACATTCATTTGTCGCATGGCCGTAGATCTCATGAAATAAACAAAATTTTCTATGGATTCTCGCGGAGGTGGTTACCTATACTGCATAGTACTGTAAGTATCCAAATAAATACTTTCCAACGTATCGCTCAATGAAGTGTAGTTGTCAAATATCTGGAATCGGGAACGCTTCTTAGAATCTGTAATAGCCCGCATTTTACATATTGGAAGATCGTAAAATATTTTTATTTTATTCCCTGAGGGTTGGATCATTCTCATCTTTTGATATGCTGCTTATGGGGATGTGAGACATGTCCATAATTTATAACAATTTAGTTTATGGCCATTTTGCCCTTGTCGGTCTTATACAGGGCATAAACTTTTGACTCGGGTCGAATCAGAGAATGAGACATGTGCCATTGGAAAGGAATTGATGATTGCCTTTCCGTAGAGTGGTTACATTAAAGATTTGGTTCAGCGGTTTGGGAGAAATCGCTGTTTTAAGGTTTTTCAGTTGGTTGTCCAGTTTTGGTAAGCCATAATGGGCTGAATTGGAGAGGCCCGTTAGTGGGCTGATAGGAGGGTATAAATAGGGGGTGAGGGATATGGGAAATGGTTTAGTCTTTCATTTTCTCATTGGGTGGCCTTGTGCTCGTTTTTCCTCAAACACCTTTCCACCATTAAAAATCCAAATCTAAGGAGGGAAATCATAGATCTACACCACAGAAGGCTAGATCTATGACTACTGAAGCAAGGATTCTTCGGATCAAGGTGTTTGGTGTGAGGTGCTTGCTATCCGGATTCCTTTTCATAGATCTTTGCTTGTTTGGGAAAATCGGTGAGTGATTTACGTCTCTCACATGAATGCAATGAAGTATATGAGTGTTTGTGCATGTTTCTCATCAAATTCAAGTGTTTTCCACAGATCTATGCCATATTAAGTCTATTTTCATATAAACCACCTTATGATCTGATTTAACAAGTTTAGATAGGTAATTTCTATGCTATTTCATATGATTATGCAAGTTAGATCCACAAATTAGATCATATGTTCGTTTATTATGGTTTTTGGTGAAATTTGCATAATTTGATGATAATTGTCATTTTCATGATGGTAGTGGTTTCATAACATGCTTGTGATTGTATTAGATGTATTGAATGAGTTGATTTTGTCGAATCTATCATTTGGTGAAGTTTTGGTGGAAATCGGAATAGAAATTATGAAGTGCAGGTTTTGGGTCGCACGTAAGGGGATCATTCGCTCCATGGTGTGATCTCTTTGGAAACCAGACAAAAAGTAGGCTCGGGCAAGCCAGGGAGTCGTTCGGTCGAGCGAGTTGGGTGTAAGGCAAGCGGACGAGCGAGCCTGAAAAAAAAAAGAGTTCGGTCGAGCGAGCCTATGATTGAGTAAAGGGGTCGGTCGCTCCTATCGGGTCGGTCGTGAAGCCTGCAAGTGGTAAAGTGGCGGGTCAGTCGCTCCAAGTTGGGAGGGTCGGTCGCTTTGGTTGGTTCTACCAGTGTGAAGGTTCAGTCGCTCTGGTCGGTCGAGCAGTGTGAAGGGTCGGTCGTAAAGGGTAAATTTCTGAAAATTTATATTTTCGGTTATGACCCAAATTTGAGCAAAAAGTGCTTTTTTTTTAAATTCGGGCAGAATTGCCCGAACACGTGCCGTAGCGTAGTGGTGGTGTAACTTCGAAGTGAATTTAAGGAGGAAGGTTCGAAGTGTTAAAAGGTGCTCGTTGATCGGTGTAGAACAACGAATGAGGTGACTACTCAAAGGTTGTGAGTTGGTGGATAATGGATTACTCGTAAAGGTTGCTTGAGCTATGAAAAGTCGTCAAGTTGAATGACTAGAGATGAGAAGGCCGAGAGATTATCGTTGTCGTAAGTTCTAGCAGGCTCAAAGCAAAGGTACGATGGAGGCACCCAAAAGACCGGTTGTAGGTCGAGTACCTTGGGTATTGCTGAAAGGCCTAGTTGTCAAGGTTGGACATATATATGTATCGTTGAAAGGCGTATGGAGTTTATGCTAGAACCGGGGTTACCATTAGCCCTTGACATATGGCAAGGTTGGCCGTCATACAATTAACGATGGTTTCGAAGCAGGATTGGCGATGATAGTCAAAGTCAGTCATGGATGATTAGTTGTTCTTTTTGTACCATCTCATGTAGATTGCCCAACTTGAAGATGTTCTTTGGTTGCTTGTCTGATATTGGTTTAGGCCTCTGGGGCTAGTGCTCGAGGGATGTTGAATTCAATTAGGATGGTTTACATGAGATATATATAATTTGGATGTTATGAGTGCTTTACCATGATTGAATGGGTGTTCTGTTTCCATGGATGAATTGTTTCCATGGATTATATGACATGTTCGTATCCATTAGTTGCTCACACCATCTTATACGTACACATGTCAAGTAATAAAATATTTACTTAAATTTAAAATAGAAGTTATTGCCTCTATTTATATATGTATATTACATTATATATACATATACACTAAGGGTCATAAGAATATGCGTATTCATGTATACATCTAAGATTTTTATTTAAATTCTTTCAAATATTATATGTCATTTTACTTAAGCAATTAAATTTTAACAAAAATAAATAAGTTTTAAATGCAAGTGAAAATGTTAAAATAACATTTACCTGTGTATACATATAAAACACAAGTTAAAATATACATAGGATTATAAACCAATGATTTATAAATATAATTACAATTTTATTTCCTTAGATGAATAATTAATTTACTATATATAATATATATAAAACAAAACGTAAACGATACTTTTCCTTAATCGATTTCCAAAAACAACATCTCTTCCCGGTTATTCCCATTCCCTTTACTTTCCGAACTTCGGAATAACCTCATCGTTATAAGTTAAACAAATTTTCCAATATCTCTCACAACTATTCTTATCTTGCAAATCACCTACTTCCACTGTTATTTACCTTGGAACGTGAACATCATTTCTTTTTTCCTTATTTTACACATTTCACCAATAAATATTAGTACAAGATTAATATGGCTATCTAGTCGCTAAATAAATTGATATTTACATGGATATCAATATTTAGTTTAATTGTTGTGTATTTAAATTTTAAATCGTTACTTGATTATATTTATCGATCTTAGTCAATTCAATTTAAAATAGTATTTCAATGCTTATTCAAACCCCTTAAGTTCATACAATATTATTTGATAATCAACCATCACAACAAAATATTGATTTCAGTTCAACAAATATGATTTGAACTGGTTATTTGGATCTAAGGTCTAAGTAAATGTATTTTTTGTTTATTTAAATCTATTCGAGAGAAATAAATATAGCTTCATTTATTTATTTAAACCAAATAACTTATTTAATTTAAAAAGTTTTCTCTGTTCTCTACCACGGTCCTTGTTTGATCATCTATATATGCTCCTTTCAGACATACGACAATTCTTCCTTTTATTCCGTTCCTATAAATAGCACTTTTATTCCCTTTATATATTTTTATAAACATTATTTTAATACTTTAAAAGGAAAGCCCTTTATTATTATTTTCTAAAATTCTATTTTCATTTTTCCAAATTTCTTTTATTTACTTCTCTCTTTATTTCTACTTATTCTATACTTCTATTTCTTTCCTTCCAACCTGTCAGCCCAACTGGGCCTACTCCCCCTTCCCTCTTCTTTCTGTTTATTAATTCCTACCCATTCTTTTTCGTTTTATTCTATTTCCTACCCATTCGGCTCAATTGAAAGCCAATAGTTCCATTTCCCTTCCCTTGATTCGATCCCAACAGAACGTTTCTTCCTTCACATTTTAACCTGAGCTAGTTTACTCCCTTAACAATTTCACAACTCCCATTCGATCCATGCAATACGACCTCGTCCAAGTCATGCAAACACACTCTCCCCTCTTCCTTTCTTTCGTATGTTTTACTATTGTTCCCCCTACTTTCTTTTTCTTTGTTTTCTTCTTATTTTTTTTTTATAGAGTCTTGCTACTATACCCGAAATGGTTTTTGTCAGAAAGTACGAATTAGACAAAATAGTGTAATTCACGAAGGGTACTCTTGTAATTTTGCAGCAAAACATGGACACAACTCAGCAAATCAAGCGGCTAATATTCTTTCGCACAATCTGACAAACACTGTTTCGGGTATATTAGCAATTTCGTTTTTTATACTTGTTTTTCTTCCTCTTTACTTCGGCTTTGCTGTTGCTTTCCCCTTATTCTCACGTTTTTTTTTTCTCTTTTTTGTTTCTTGCCTATACCCGTGTATTTCTTGCTCCATCACAAAAACAGCCTGACCATATGTATATTTGCTCCAATCTCTTCACTTCATTCTCCAGCGTCAAAGTCCAACCCTTAGTTCTGTTGTGAAAGATTGTTTTAGTGAAGGGAACAAGTCCCACATCACCAAGTTATTTGGACTATTCCAAGGTATATATGATTGCCTTGAATATGATTATGTGAATTAAATGACTTGGGCTTGAATAAGGGGCTTGGATGGGTATGCATGTGGGCTTGGTTGGGCCTATAAATATTATTACGGTCAAAAGATTGGCACTTGGGCACTTGGGGCACGTGGGCGCGTGCGTGACCGTACGGAAGCGGCTTGACTGTTGGCAACGGTCATGTTTTTTGAATTCAAACAGACGGACGCGTCTGTTTGTACACAACTGCTTCCGAACGGTGGTGCCTGTTTCGCAACTATATATGCATCCTGTTTCTTCTCTTCGAATTCACTTTTCTCCCTCCTCTCTGTTTTATCTTTTTTTCTTTCCAGTAAGAACTCCCGAATAACTCACAAACATTGCTAAGTTTTTGAGTTTGGTTTTGTTGTATCCTGGGAAACAATCTGACGTTCAACCCATTAGCAAACTCGATCCAAGTGTGGGCAGATATTGTTTTAAGGAAAGCGATCTCGCGCCTCAAAACCATACCGATCTGATTCAGTGAATTCTCAACAATCTTAAAAACAATATCAACAATGGAGAACGGGTTAGATTCAGCATTCAAAATCATGAACCAAGACTTTGTTCGATTGGACAGACTTGATGGAACCAATTTCACGCGCTGGCAAGATAAAATGAAGTTCCTCCTTACCACTCTGAAAGTCTCCTATGTCCTAGATGAAAACCTTCCCCCGCTTCCTCCGCCGACAGATAAAGATACAGAAGATTTGAAGAAGAAGAGACTGAAACGTGAAGAGGATGAACTGATGTGCAGAGGACATATTCTTAACACCTTATCCGATTGTTTATACGATCTTTACACTCCATTGAAATCGCCTAAAGAAATTTGGGATGCACTGGAAGCAAAGTACAAGGCCGATAAGATTGGAACAGATAAGTTTCTTACTTTAAAATATTTCGAATTCCAAATGAAAGATGATGCTTCTGTCATGGATCAAATGCACGACTTGCAAGTTCTGGTTAGCAAACTTAATGACTTGAAGGTGCAGATTCCTGAATCAATTCAAGTTGGGGCGATAATTGCTAAACTTCCACCAAGTTGGAATAATTATCGCAAAAAGCTCTTGCATATGACTGAGGAACTAACGTTGGAAAATATCGGAAAACACATACGAATTTAGGAAGAAAACAGAATTCGTGATGGCGTTTTCCCTTCTAATGATGTGAACAACGTGGTTTCTGGAAAGAAAAGAAAAGCCAATCAAAACCAGAACTGCAACCCAAACAAGAAAAGTAAGCAAGGAAGCGACTCTAATCCGAAAGACAAAAAGAAGAAAGCATGTTATAATTGCGGAAAGCTTGGTCACTTTAAGCGTGAATGCAGGGCTCCTCCAAAACAGAAAAAGGGGAACTCTGAAAATGCAAACATGGTTGAAAACGAGGAAATGCAGGAAATCATTGCTATGGTTTCTGATCTGCAAATTGGCATGATAACTGATTTGCATATGGCTACTGCTGAAACAAAATCTTCGGATTGGTGGTTCGATTCTGGCGCCACGGTTCATGTTTGCAACAAAAAAGGTCTATTCAAAACTTATACAGAGGTGGTTAACCAACAAGAAGTGCTCATGGGAAATGGAAATGGTGCAAAAGTTCTGGGAAAAGGAAGTGTGGAGATTCAGTTCAGTTCAAACAAGAAGATAACTCTCACTAATGTTCTTCACGTTCCTGATATTAAAAAGAACTTGGTTTCTGCATCAATTTTATGCAAGAGTGGCATCAAATCAGTCTTGGAGGCTGATAGTTTGATTTTGTCTAAAAATGGCATGTTTGTGGTTAAAGGTTATGCATGTAATGGGATGTTCAAACTCAGTATTAATGAAATAAAGGAATGTTCTGCTTATACTGTTGATTCTTTACCATTATGGCATGCACGTTTAGGACATTTAAATTATAAATCTTTGAAGCATATGGCAAAACATGGTCTTATTTCTGTTTCTAATGATAATTATGATAAATGCGAAATATGTTTACAAGCCAAGATTACAAAGAAACCATTACCAACAGTTGAAAGAAATTCAGAAATCTTGGATTTAATTCATTCTGATATACGTGAATTAAATGGAGTTTTAACCAGAGGTGGAAAAAGGTATTTCATTACCTTTATTGATGATTTTTCTAAATACACACATGTGTATTTGCTAAGAAATAAAGATGAAGCCTTTGACATGTTCAAACGCTATAAAACAGAAGTTGAAAATTAAAAGGGTAGGAAAATAAAGGTCCTACGTAGTGACAGAGGAGGAGAATACTTCTCCACTGAATTTTCTAACTTCTGTGAAGAACATGGGATTATTCATCAGCACACTGTGCCATACACACCACAACAAAATGGTTTGGCGGAAAGGAAAAACAGAACTCTGGTTGATATGGTAAATTCTATGTTATTAAATGCTAAATTACCACTTAATTTGTGGGGAGAAGCGTTGTTATCTGCATGTCATTTGCACAATAGAATTACTTCGAGGAAAACTAAAGTTTCTCCTTATGAACTATGGAATGGTCGAAAACCTAATCTGCGGTATCTAAAGGTGTGGGGGTGTATTGCCTTCTATAGGGTGACTGATCCAAAACGGACTAAACTAAGTCCAAGAGCATTGAAAAGTTTGTTTGTAGGATATGCTGAAAACTCTAAGGCATATAGACTACTAGGTTTATCCTCAAACACGATTGTTGAATCAAGGGATGTTGAGTTTATTGAAAATAAATTCAAGGATGATTCAAATACAAATCAGTCATTAAACCCTGACATTAATCAAACACCAATGGATGTTACTACGCCTTCTACTAGCAGTAAAAGGAAAGTAACAAATGAACAAACAGAAATAAGAAGGGCACAAAGAACCAGAAAAGAGAAATCTTTTGGTCCAGATTTTATATCATCTCAAGCTTTATCATTCCTTGTAGAAGGAACTCGAGATGAAGTTACTAACAAAATTCCTATTGTACTGAATATAGAAGATGATCCAAAAACATACAAAGAAGCTATGACTTCTAGAGATTCTGCTTTTTGGAAGGAGGCAATTAACGATGAAATGGATTCAATTTTATCAAACAATACTTGGGTATTGGTATACTTGCCTCAAGGGTCAAAACCTATTGGCTGCAAATGGGTGTTTCGAAGAAAACGTAATAATGATGGTAGCGTGCAAACTTTCAAGGCTAGATTAGTAGCCAAGGGTTTTCGGCAAAAGGAAGGAATTGATTTCTTTGATACATATGCTCCGGTTGCAAGAATTACATCAATTCGAGTACTAGTAGCATTAGCATCAATCTATCAGTTGCATATCCACCAAATGGATGTCAAAACAACCTTCCTTAATGGTGAACTTAATGAAGAAGTTTACATGGAACAACCAGAGGGTTTTATCCTTCCTGGAAATGAGAGAAAAGTTTGCAAGCTAACAAGATCATTATACGGATTGAAACAAGCACCAAAACAGTGGCATGAGAAATTTGACTCGATTATACTTCAAAATGGCTTCACATATAATAGTGCAGACAAATGTATATACTCCAAGTTTACAAAGGAATATGGAGTAATAATTTGTTTATATGTAGATGACTTATTAATATTTGGTACTAACATGAAAGGAATACAAGACACCAAGAATTATTTAACTTCAAAATTCAAAATGAAAGATTTAAATGAAGTTGATACAATTCTTGGTATAAAGGATAATAAATTTATTGGGGGTTATACATTAAATCAGTCACATTATATTCAGAAAGTGCTCCAGAAGTTTGGGCATCTAAAAATTAAAGATGCCAATACCCCAATAGACTCGAGTATCAATCTTAATAAAAATGAAGGAAGATGTATTGCTCAACTCGAATACGCAAGCGCTATTGGAAGTATAATGTATGCAATGCATTGTACAAGACCTGACATAGCATATGCAATATGCAAACTTGCACGATATACTAGCAATCTTGGTATAGATCATTGTAAAGCAATTGAAAGATTACTTGGTTACCTAAAAAGGACCAATAATCTAGGACTTGTTTATAATGGATTTCCAAGTGTATTAGAAGGATACACTGATGCAAGTTGGATAACTAGCGCCGGTGATAATAAATCTACTTCGGGTTGGATTTTCACGTTAGGTGGAGGTGCTGTTTCTTGGGCATCAAAGAAACAAACTTGCATTTCGCACTCCACAATGGAATCAGAATTTATAGCACTTACTGCTGCCGGAAAAGAGGCAGAATGGCTACGAAATATGTTACTAGATATCAAGCTATGGCCAAAACCAATGCCAGCCATATCATTACGATGCGATAGTCAGGCTACTATGTCACGAGCTAATAGTAACATATACAATGGAAAGTCAAGACATATAAGTCTTAGACATGAGTATGTTAGACAAATAATAAATGATGGAATAATTACTATTGTCTACATAAGATCTAGCGATAATTTAGCAGACCCATTCACAAAAGCTTTGACTAGGGAAATGGTAAGATCCACGTCAGTCGGAATGGGACTTAAACCTTGTATTAATCAATGATAGTGGAAACCCAACCTTAATATTAATTACTTTAATTTTAAGGTTTAATGGGTAAAAACAAATTATCATATGATTGGGAAAAAACTAAATCAAATTAGTGTAAATTGTTACAGGTATAAAGAGGCCGAGTTCAAATAACTCTTAATAAAGTTCCAGTTAGTCTGGTAACAGAGACATCGAAAAGGAAAAGGAACTTTACCTTTATGAACTTGGAAGTGGTGCCGCTTCTAAACAAGAGTTTTAAGGTTTACTCTTGCAAAAGTTCATTAAGCTGGGATGGAGCACATGGCCTTAACGGTGCTCACAGGTAGGGAAATTTATTGGAAATTGAAATTGCGTGTGTAGTATTTCCGACTTTATAACCCAAGGAGACTTGGTTTAAGTTGAGACCACCAAGCTCTTCTTTAAAGTCCTGAAATATTTACACTAATATATGGTTTAATCGAATAGATACCACATATGATGCGCAGTTTCTAACTAAGATAAAACTGAATATCATCAATAAAATAATCTTGTGGGGGATTGTTGTGAAAGATTGTTTTAGTGAAGGGAACAAGTCCCACATCACCAAGTTATTTGGACTATTCCAAGGTATATATGATTGCCTTGAATATGATTATGTGAATTAAATGACTTGGGCTTGAATAAGGGGCTTGGATGGGTATGCATGTGGGCTTGGTTGGGCCTATAAATATTATTACGGTCAAAAGATTGGCACTTGGGCACTTGGGGCACGTGGGCACGTGCGTGACCGTACGGAAGCGGCTTGACTGTTGGCAACGGTCATGTTTTTTGAATTCAAACAGACGGACGCGTCTGTTTGTACACAACTGCTTCCGAACGGTGGTGCCTGTTTCGCAACTATATATGCATCCTGTTTCTTCTCTTCGAATTCACTTTTCTCCCTCCTCTCTGTTTTATCTTTTTTTCTTTCCAGTAAGAACTCCCGAATAACTCACAAACATTGCTAAGTTTCTGAGTTTGGTTTTGTTGTATCCTGGGAAACAATCTGCCGTTCAACCCATTAGCAAACTCGATCCAAGTGGGGGCAGATATTGTTTTAAGGAAAGCGATCTCGCGCCTCAAAACCATACCGATCTGATTCAGTGAATTCTCAACAAGTTCAGCATTTCATTTACTTAAAAATGGATGAAAGTTCGCTGCTATCATGTAGACCTTTCAAGAGATTGACTGATCACAACATAATGCTTTATTAATAACCTGTCGCTCCGCTTAACATATCAGTTGAAGTCAATTGGCACACCGAAATATGTTAATCCCTACACGCCAGATAAAATCAGGATCCATACGCATTTTAGCACTCAGTTCCATTTTTGCATGAAGCCATTCATGTTGTTAACTTGTACTAATCCCAAGCAATAAGGCATAAACATTTTGTTCCCATCTAATACAACATTCTTTTGGACCGTCTAGGATTAAAGTTACTGGGTTTGTATAAGTCATAGGTAAATATGCACTGTGTTTAAACATGCCAATATGTCCCAAGGGTTAACAGAGCTTCTAATCTTATCTATAACTCAGGTAATTTCCTTCGAGTTGATTCAATAATGTCAACATAGGTACAACATCATATAATATAACAGTCAAGTGTTTTTAAAATAGAAGTTTAAAAGAGTGAGATTTACTCACATTATTTGCTCTGCTCTTCCAGGTTTTATCTCCTCTGATTTTTTTTTCTCCTATTCACAAGTTTCGCCTTTCACTTTGCCAGATTCTCTACCATTTCTCTTTAGTTCCTTGTTGCCATTTTTTTTAGTTTGGTCAAATGATGTTGCGAATGTATGCAATAACTAATGTGTATGTATAGTTGATTTAAAGAATAAAATATAGGGCTTCATTAAATGTTTTGCAAAGCTCCTTGTGCCAAGATGTAATATTTACAGCAGCTTCTTTATTTGATTAGAATGGTTAGGCAGCTAATTGATTTGTTTCAGAGTTGTTTTTAGGCTAGCTTCCTACCGATTTGGAAAAGAGATGGGGTATCTTCATTTGATCTTCCTATTGGCTACTATACATAGCTACTCTTGGTACAAGCTACACGCTCCTATGTGTTTTAAAAATGTAAGCTTAGATCATAAGTTTAGCTATCACATTTGATTGAAAGGGAAATGTTATAGCAAGGCTTCACTCTACATCTAGAAAAAGAGCACGGCAGAAATCTAGATTGGTGGTACAAATGCATGTGCAGTTTCAAGTTCTTGTTTTAACTTAGCTGTTAAGTATTTCGATCTCTTAAATGTTCTCATAAATCCACTGTTTGGAATTTCACTTCAAGCACATCCTTTTCATTTAATGTTTTAGATCGTAAGTTAAAATATACACAGGATTATAAACTAATGATTATTCAAAATTATCTATAATATTCAAATTAATTATTATTTAGTTAAATTAAATTATCAGCATAAGCTAAGATTTAGATTATAAAGTTGGTCAAGAAAATCTGGGACATTACACTCTTTCTGGTCATCGTCGATTTCTGATCGTCACAGGCGATCGCGCCTCCCCTAACTTCACCTGCATGTCGCCCTCACCTCACTCTACAATTTCTCAGTTGGAAGATTTCTCTAATGCTCCCTTGTTTGAGAGCTATGATCGAATGATTGAAATGCAGCTTCGGTTTAGAAAGAAAAGAGTAGCCGATATTTTTGACTGGATGGAATCAGGTATCTCACTGTAGAGATCAAGTGATAAATATTAGATTAGATAGGAGAAGTTTTTTGCAGAGATATTCTTAGATTTTGAAAGGGACTAAGGATTTTTATTTAATATTATTATATTCGCGTTGAGCGTTTTAATTCGTATGACTCCATACGAACTCTGATCATGGTGAAATTGGAAATCCTACAATAACTTAATATTCTGGACACGACAAAACTAGTTTCGTCGAATTCCGAGATCATTTGCAAAAAAACTATTTTAATTTCAAATGGTTAATCAATACGCGATTAGATTATGCACGATCACAAAATAACTCCAATTGATGTGAAACTTATATATCATACAATAATTAACTATTACGAATTTTATAAAATTGGTTTCGTTGAAAGCAGACGTCGTTTGAAAATTGACTATTCTCAAGTTCTATATTAAATCAAAAAAATATAATTGATTTCAAAATAATTCAATCCAATAATAATAAATTATCATTACTGTGTATATTCGAAAATAGAATTTATACAGATTTAACTATCTTAACTCAATTTAAAATTCTAGGTTATATCATTATTCAATTTATTAATATCCTTTTATTTTATTTAATAAATCGTTGCGGTTCATAAACGATTCTATAACGACTTTCTGAAAATTAAATTTTGACATAACTCAAAATTTACAAGGTGAAATCTCGATTTTTCTCTTTCATTAGAAAATTATAATCCAATAGATCCAGAAGATTCTTGTTTCAAAGAATTCAAACTTATATTGGATCCTATATATTCAATTGAAGTTCAAAACGTAAAACTGTGAACTATCGCGACGGTGCGAGCTTGTTTTTAATTAAATTAAATTTATATGATCAAACTTCGTTTAAATTAATAAACTCCTTATAAAATACTTTTATATTCCCAATACAACATTTAAACAAATTTAAATGTATAAAATTAAACGACTAAAAATCTGGGTCGTTACACTTATGGTGATTCGCAACTCACTGCTCTGCGATCCTGGTATGCCCTGCCACATATTAACTGGGAATGTTATGTATCTAGCTCAGTGGTTGTTGTTGTGGTGGCTTGGCTTTTCTTGATTTGGGAGTTGGTTGTGTTGGTTTATTGTTAAGAAGTATGATATTCAATGTGTTAGTTAGTTGTCGTCTTGTTGGAACTTTCTGTAGGCTTTGTATATTATGTTTTGGGTCGTAATTTGATTGGCAGTGGTGGCTTTGGGTTGTTTGCTTGGGAAGTATGGAGTTTGGTATTTTCATGGATGCAATGTCGGGCTGGGTTTTGAGTGTCTTGTTTTTCTTCTTTCTCCACTGCTCTTGATTGACATTCTTGGTGAAGCGCAAGCTCTCATTATGATGTTTAAGGCTGGTGGAATTCATTGCCTTCCACCTCAAGCATAAGCCTATGCAACGGTCGTTTAATGTCTTGTGGTCCTTGTTACAAGGCTGCTATGTTTTGGTAACTTGTGATGTTTTTCGAACATGCTTCTTTGTTTGGCTGAGAAAATGAATTCATGTAATGCTCTGCTAGTGGGATTTTCTACTGACAATTTGGTTTGATGCTCGAGGTCTCAGGTCCTTTTACTAAGGAACAGGTCCTTTGGTGTTGCCTACTCTAGCTAATGATGGAACTGCCTTTATTGTGTAGTCCCTGTAAGTAATACTGTCTTATTTCGACACATGCAAAGGTCATTTTGTTGTGGTACTTGCTGCTTTCTATTGTGTAGCTTGTCATTGTTGGGTTTTTAATTTTTTGACAAGTGTATGTAATCACCCCTTGCGTGGACTATGTTATCATAGTCTAGATACTGTGTCTAACTCCTGATTTATAACGTAAATAAGATGGTGGTGGACGGTCCACCTTAAAAAAATATTTGTAGTAGGTTGATATCCTATCAATCTCCTGTATTATTTATTATAATAATAAGTGTTTGTGGTCACTTTAAAAACTGGTCTTTTTTGCCAAAAAAAATTAGAGACACATCTGTATGCATGAAGGACCAGTCTGTGTGGTTCTACTAGTGACAAATAAGCTAATTTAAATATTGACTAGGTAACGAAATGATATTTTGATTCTTGAGCATTTTAAAAGATTATCTCCTTTAATGTACCACAATGTTTAGAAGTCTATATATAGTTTGGTCCAATTGAATATCTGTCGAGTAATAAAAACTAATTTCGTTCGGCTTTTAGTTGTAGTTTAGTCTGACATTTTTACATCAAAACCAACCAAATCTGTTAAACGCTTACCTTTTCAGTCGTTGAAATGTCTATTTTAGTTGATGGTTTGAAATATTATTTTGACTACATTAGGATTAACTGAGTTTGCAACATTCTTGTGAACACGGTCTTCTTTTTTGATTCCAAAATGTATTTTTGTAAAAAGCAAAGGGAAGTAGATTACAGGGTGATAATGAGATTCTTTTTAATGTAACCATGTGGAATATCATTTCTAATTAATTTCTAATAAATAATATAGGTATTTATTGCACGCAAGCGAGATCATTTCGAAATTTCTAACCTTTATAAGATTGTAAGTAACATTCACCGTAGAATAATTATTTAGTCAAGTGCTACTAGCTCAAATGACAAATAATATGTCGTTTTAGGTTGAGGTTCCAAAGGTTATGGATTTAGAGCTCAAGATATCAAAATGAATGTTCAGCTTGAATAGAATAAAGAATCACTCCTACTATCTTGCAAACTTTTTATTCACAATAAAAGTGATACTTAATTTAAGGACACTCATTTTATCAAAATAAAGCAGAACGATTATTTAATAAATAATTTTGAACATCAAATTTGTTATATTAGATATGGTCATTTAAGTATAATTTTTGTAATTTGGTATGGTAAATGTATCTCTCAATTTTTATAGTATTGCGGATCACATGTGATTGGGGTGCTCAAGTTTGGAATGAAACTGATCAGCAACCAGAATCTAGTTATGTTGTTGGCTAAATTGTAATCAGGCCAAGATCAATGTACCAATCAATATTTCCAATAATTAAATATTTAAATAATCTATTTATAAATTAATTGACAATCAATTAACGATTTCAAAATGTGACTTTTCACATGCGATCAATTCAAGATTTGAAAACACTTCGATTGAATTCAAATGGCTCGTGATATTTCGAGATCAGACATTTTAAGAGCCAAAACGGTATCGACACGTGCAAAAGTTGTCGTTTTTGTATGCAGTGTTGGATTGTGATAAAATCAATGATATCGAAACCATAATGATGAGGTGATGTGCACAGGTGAGTTTCATGGTGATCAGATGCGTAATTTGATCGCACGAACTCTAAAATGTATATCAGTTTCAATTGAGAGACTGAATGTTCGAAAAAAGGTTATATGCGACAAACGATGTATTTGTTATATTAGATATGGTCATTTGAGTATAATTTTTGTAATTTGGTATGGTAAATGTATCTCTCAATTTTTATAGTATTGCGGATCACATGTGATTGTGGTACTCAAGTTAGGAATGATACCAAGGTTGGCAAGGCCAACCGGTTTTTAAAGTGAGTTTTTTTTTTAAAACTCTTATAAATTAAAATTACCGAGTTTTTACACAATTAAAATAACAATTTGATCCGTAGTACTTTCCGTAGTCAACGTTTTTTGTAATTGTTAAATAAATATCTTGTTCAATACTTCATTGGTATAATATACCAATTTCTTGTCTTGACATAATATGCACTGCTTTAAATGCGTAAATGTTATACTAGTTTCTTACTATTACACTTTCTACTCATGTGACTTCTTTTTTTTTTTTTTTTTTTGATTTTCACTTAAAGGACTGTTTTATTCAGGGTAATAAGTTTAAAGGACAGGACTTCTAAAAAACTAATTCTTATTTATTCAAGGTAATAAGTTTTAAGGACATGACTTTTAAAAAATCAGTTTTAAGGACATTTTATAGGAAAAAGATAAAAGAATTTATCATTTTAAGTTATGTATAAATAAAGATAAATTTTTTAATTTTTTCTGTAGAACTTAAAAAAATAAATGAGTTTTTTTTCTTGTAAATTGTCCTTAAAACTAACTTTTTAGAAGTATTATCCTTAAAACTTATTATCCTGAAATAAATTGCACTTCAACCTAATTTGCACTTCTTTTTTTCATATCCTCGAGTAATATTTGTAATTAAGTATATCCATTATTATCATTATATTAATTGTAGTTGCTTTTAAATGCATAAAAAGTATACTAATTTGTTACTATTGTATGTATTGTTTTGTCATATCCTCAAGCAATATTTGAAATCATGTACATCCATTATTTATCATTTAAACAAATGCACTAAACGTTAAATTTAAAATCTAAGCATACAAATATTTATGAATTAAAATTTGTAATAACATTAGTTTGAAAACTAAATAAAATCCATGAATTCCACCTCCGTAAAAGGCCAAAAAAGATTTTACAATTTAATTATTATTTTTTGTCACCGTTCATGCTTTATTTGATGTTTAAATAGTCGTCCCGTTTCTTACGGAATGGTAAAGAATAACATAACAACGTCTAACTCAACGTTATTTTTTGAAGAATATTAACGTTCTGTTAACGCAAATATAGAAAAACACAAATCATCGAACAAGAAATTCATTATTAAATAATGAGCGGAGCAGGATTTGCCATGTATTGTAGGATGACAAATAGATGGATTTAAAAAAGGTTTTTAGCCTCAAAGAAGTTAGAGAAAAATTTAGTTTTAAAAACAAGAAGTGTGACACTTTTTAGTGGAAACGGTTGTTGTAACTATCATTTTCTGTTTATACTATAATATGTCATTCAACTTAAAACCTAAATTTGTTGGCCTTACTACTATTTTTTTTTTTCCAAATTCTTCCTTATACCTATTTACCTGGATTTAAAAAAACAGTTATAAGATCACTATTGTATAACAAACATTGTTGGGACCTGGTCGCACAATGCACAGGCTCTCCCCCCACACGCGGTATAAATAACCGTAGATTCGGTTGTGAAAACGGGCAATGGAGCCTAAACGAGTAAGTCGACGACACCTTTTAGTGCAAAAAAAAGGAAAAAATTTGGGGTGAGAGAGGCTCGAACTCTCGACCTCAGGATTACTCAATGTCAAGCTATGAGACCTACGCGCTAGCCAACTGCGCCACCACCCCGTTATGGCATACGTTCAGAAACACAAGTATAAAATGAGGGACGAGAAGGGAAAGTTGTGTATGTCTGACTTCGATGGTAATGCCATATTGCCATGCACATAAAAATTGACCTGCTTCAAGTTAGCTATGGGGAAGTGGGTAAAGAGATTATCATGTTATTATTAAAAAGTAAGTGCAGGGATTGGTGGCTGAAAAGCGAAAGACTTGTGCATTCCTTGAGAACTTGCTCATGGTTGAGAATCTTCAGATATAGTTGCAAACTGTAGGATCCATGTGTGTGCATCCATTATCGTTTGATTTCCCTTTATGCATCGGAGAGCCAGATAACAGAAGCGTGGCATCTCTTGTCCATTTGAAAACCATGCATATCCCTGTAAACCATACGTGGTACATCATTAGCTACCATTTCTGCATTCTTCATTCCGTATACGTAAGGCACTGTTAGTCAATCTTGCTGCAGTTGTCAGCGAATAGCGATGGTATTACCATGGTATGAAACTATGAAAGGACTACGTTTTGCTCTCCAGGCTTATCCGAACATCTCCGACGGTTCCGTCTTCATTCTTCAGCATTTATATTCATGGTCACCTTGAAATGCAAACTTCATCAAGAGCTTGAATAAGTCTTTAGATTCAAGGTAGCATTCAGCCGTTTTTGAATAAAGTACAGCAATTTATGAGATGCTGAGGGGCTGACCTTTTATGCTCTGTCAACTAAATAGCCTACCAAAAAAAAATCGATCAAAAAGTGACGGGATCATGCATTCAGCAGTTTATAAATAAAAGCACAGCAACATTGCTGCTCTCCTACGAAAATATAATAACATACAATAATTGATCTCAAAATTATAACTAAAGAGAGACAAAATTAGTTAGTTTTTAAATATTGTTTATTAGAATTGAGTTTTTGTTATTGTCATATTTGAGAAGAAAAAAAGAACACTTGTATGTCCGTAAGTTTGACCTATATCTTTATAATAGAAATCCTTGAAACTGATCAGTAACCAGAATCTAGTTCTGTTGTTGGCTAAATTGTAATCAGGCCAGGATCAATGTACCACTCAGTATTTTTAATAAGTAAATATTTAAATAATCTATTTATAAATTAATCGTCAATCAATTTACGATTTCAAAATGTGACTTTTCACATGCGATCAATTCAAGGTTTGAAAACACTTCGATTGAATTCAAATGGTTCGTGCTATTTCGAGATCAGACATTTTAAAAGAGCCAAAACGGTAACAACACGTGCGAAAGTTGTCGTTCTGGTATGCAGTGTTGGATTGTGATAAAATCAATGATATCGAAACCATAATGATGAGGTGATGCGCACAGGTGAGTTTCATGGTGATCGGATGCATAATTTGATCGCAAGAACTCTAAAACGTATATCAGTTTCAATTGAGAGATTGAATGTTTGAAAAAAGGTTATATGCGACAAACGATGGATCGGGTTTCGAAACATATTAAATTGCAGTTGGAAAAGGGTTATATGTCACGAATAATGAAATTGGGTCTTAAGACATATTCCATTGCGTTTAGAAGGTCCTTTAAATTCAAACTGTCTGTTGGCATGTCTCGATCGGAGATTGTGTCAGTTAAGTCCATTTTGAATCATTCACTATGAATACGGGTACACACTTCGAGAATAATATTATTGTATTGTGAAACCGAAAATCGCTATGAAAATTTTTCATTCAACGGTCCATATTTTTCCTCTCAACCCGTCTACTTTTAGTCAAAACTCCCAAGAAAAGGTTGTTCGTATCATCGATATGAATTCATCCACGGTCGCAGAACGTTGATCGAAGCAACAACGACGTTGCTAAAATCCCACCGCCTGCAGCGGATATTCCGGATTGGACGACACGTGGCCAAGCCATGATCAGATAGTCGCCACGTAGCACATCGATCAACTTGGATTTTTATCTATAAATACACCTTTCCATAAATGGAAAGAGGCGGAATTCTTTCTGAAAATAGCCCGTCGTACATTTCGATCAAACCACATTGTAACAAAAGGGTTTTTGTGTATAATCCACTTCTTTCTCTACCTTCTTTCAATCAAAGCAAATGTAACCTATAATCGACAGCATAAATAGAAATTATAAAGTGGACGTATGCTTGGTTTAAGCCAAACCACTATAAAAATTGTTTCGTGTCCCCAGTATTTACTTCTTTTATTGTATTAAGTGATTGTGAATTATGTGACTTGTGTGTGGATTACACACTTTTCGATTGACTGTCATTAGGCCAACTTTTAATGTCAACACGTTAACAAGCCAGGTAGGGGGTGCGCTACGCAACCACCTTAAGCAATTTCTAAGCTTGAAAGGATTTGGATCGCTATTTGTTGAAGGGACGATGGTAAAACGGAAGAAAGATGAGACATCTTCCCACACTCAAGCCATCAACACCATAGGCATAACAGACCTAGAAAAGGGGGTAAGCCAGGAGGCTTTCTTCCACGAAGAACCATCCAAATACTTAACTAAGGATGAGGCGGATGGAGTTCTAGTCGAACTCAGAGAACAAATGACACACCAAGATGAACTCCTCCGAAAGCAACAGGAAATGATGAACAACTTCTTCACTCGAATGGAAGGAAGACGAAGCAACCAACCATCACTCCTTGCAACAGGCGAAGCTGGGGCATAAGTTATGTTTCGAACCAATGAAATCTAAGCCCCAGATCGGTCTGTAGCTTTGCCATCATTTGGATCGACTCAACTCTCAGGTCGACCAGACCATGGTTCGACTCAAATCCCAGATCGAACGAGCTTCGGACCATATCGATCGATGCAACCTCCGGATCGACCAGAGCATGGTTCTGTACAACCTCTGGTTCGACCCGACATCTTACCACAAATTGGACTTATGCCGCCTCCCACTCGACCTTGCCAGCACGGCGATTCAAGCATAGCTAGTGGAAGCAATCTCTCCAAGACTGCAATACCACATCAGCTCCCAATATAACGGAGGGAAACACTACTGTAACCACTATGATATCGTCCCAGGGAGTGGCAATGCCGAACCCCGAACTGATAATGTTATCCTAAGTTGGTCCAATCCTACAGGCATGGATATAGTTCGGCCCAACTTGCATGCCAACCTAAGGGTCCCAAACAATCTAGAAACAACAACCGAGGTTGTGGACCACCTTCAGCCATCACTCGTGGGCAGCACCAAACTGACCCCAAGAAATCAAGGCTTCACGTTGAAGCCATCGGTGCAGAATTGGATTTGTGACAACGACTTCTCAGAGATGGGAATCAAATCGCCAACATCATTAAGCGCTTCACCCGAGGCACCACTTCTCAGCAAGACATGAATAACGTTCATCGTAGTCCTTTCACACGGGAAATCGGGAACTCTCGTAACCCGTCTGACTTCAAATTTCCAGCTCTGGAACCATATAACGGCAGGACTGATCCTACCATACATCTTATATGATACATGTGTCACATGGATGTACTGTCAGTATCCGTTAATGTCATGGCTAAATGCTTCCCTCTTTATCTAACCGATATAGCCGCCATGTGGTTTCGATAGCTAACGACTGAATCGATCAACACCTGGAACATGTTGGCCACCCAATTTATTGAGCAATTCATAGTTCATATATCTCGGCCAAAGAGCGTTGTGTTCATCATGTCTATTAAACAACGGTCCAACAAGACCTTACGCTCTTTCCTGGAAAGATTCAACGCGGCTGTAGCATCGTTCGATCGACCTGAACTGTCAATGGTGCTCATGGACGCTATGGTCGGTGTCTTGGATATAGTAAACTTCAAAATCTCCCTCTAAAGGGATCCTCCCAGAGACATTGGCGATTTTTACTCTGAGGCAAACAGATTCCTTCGGTAAGAGGATGCTAATATCGAGATGGATAACCTCGATGTACTTTCTGTGAAGGATAGAGGACCATCCACTACTATCCAAAATAAAGGGAAAGCCTCGGAAAAGAGCGATAGGAATGTGTGGTTCCTAAGAGATCCCAAATATGATAGATACACTGAGCACAACTCCTTACTGCTAGATATATACCTCGACGTGCGAGGAGCTATACCTTTTCCTAAGCCTCCTAGGAGGGAGACAAATTAAAGAGAATGTGAATCAGGAAAGCACTGCATGTTTCATGATATGGCAGGTCATGACACTAATGACTACAGACACTTACATGATCTCATCGAAGAACAGGTTAGACTTTGGAGAGCTACCCGGATATGTTAAGAAATTGGCAACATCCGCACTGCCACCACTACTCCACCATGCTCCTCGGAATGGTTCTCATGCTCCTTGGAATGGGAAAGATCCCGAGCCTAGCAGTCGCGACATCATCATCAACTGATCTGATTAGGTCATACGCATGTCTTAGGATACAAGATGTGCATTGCTTTTTATAATTTTCAATAGCTAAGTTGATTCACATCTGTACGGGAGTTAGGCTTTAACTCTCGGGCTTACTATGTTCCCAACAGTACAGCTAGTCTATGAATAAAATGGTTAGATTGAAGTACACACGTACGGGATTAGGCTGTAATACCAAGGCGTGCTCTAGATTCAATCATAAACCGATCATGATTTGTTTTGGCTATGTAATAAAACTTGGAATAAATAGAATCTATTTTCTCAAGCATGGATTATGTTTGATCAATATAAGTATCTTGTCAGGATTTATCAAGATTCTCAAATGAAACTAGAGTATGGATTATACTCACTCCTCTATCTTAGGTTTAAATAATACCTAAACCTAAAGCTCCGCTTATCAGGATGTGACAAACATAACTCTTTTTCAATATGAGTGCGGATTACACCTAGGTAAACCAAACTACCCTGTCAGGATTTGATGATGAAACATCATCAAAACTCGAGTACGGTTTATATTCGAACCCCAAGTATGGCTTATACCTGATAAATCAAGTTATGTTGTCAGGATTTGGAAAAATAACTTGATCATTGCTAGAGTATGGTTTATACTTCCAAAAGATCTCCAAGCATGGTTTATGCTCGAAAAGGTTAAGCAAACCGTTAGGATTTGTCGGGTCTGATTACCTCCTTTTTTCTGCACAGGTACAAATTATACACAATGTAATAACCCGAATTCCAACAGACTATTTTTTTTCCAAAATTCTAATCTATCGAAACCCATGTTGGTTGCTTTGGTATCCTGCAGAAAAGACAGAGATATAAAATATATCAGAGCTTAGAAAATATCTCACAGTGGAATGGATAAAGTATAATATAATCAAATTATATCCTAACCGTAGTAATAATACTGCCTAACAACATCCAAAGCTATCATATCTCTGCCACAAATCTAACATGCGAGTATGTTATGAGGAGGGGATCAGAACGCAAGTTCTGGTGACTATATTTAAACTATACACTTTGGATAATTCAACATATACCGTTCAATCACATTTTCTTATTTATTAGGTTACTTGGGTTAACAACACTCAAGGCTTACACACACGTCATACCTATTTACTTCCCAGTGGATTAACCTAATACAGTATATATGTAGCTACCCCTCCACCCCCCAATATTGAGGTACACCCTATGGTACCCCACTCGCACGGTCCCCACCGTAATGCCACAGAAATGAACGCAGTCCCTCATCCTACGCCGGAGTGACGTACAGATCTCTACATAACAATGTTACGTTCCGCATATATCTGTTATTACTATGCTATGTAAGCGTACAGACTTCCACTTTCGATCGAATCAGATTCCATACCAGAGTAATGCCCTCAAGTCTACGATACACCACCCAGAGCAAACATGCATATATCTAGACTTCCCCACATATGTATCGTCAATCGTATTCGATGCCTTAACCGTACATAATGTGCACCAAGTTCCGTGGCAGGGCTATACAAGAAACACGGAACTCGTTCGGGAGCTTTTCCATATCTGTACAGGCCCGCCTTTAAGGGCCTTAAAATACAGATATCCGTCGGGTCTATTTTTTTTCATGGTGGCTATGGCCCCAACCTCGGCCCCAACCTCAACTAGTAAAGACTACAAGGGCTAAGAGGCTTGCCCCTAACAAACAATCTAAACATCCAGTTGGCGTCTCCCCTCAGCCACCATACCTCGATAGTGAAAGGTGAATGGCCTATTGGGTTTAGGTCTAGTATTTTCGCATCCCCTAGCTGCCGATGACGGGTACCCAACAATCAACTATCCTTGTTGGTCCTGACCTTTGCCTCCCCGTTGAGGCGACCACCGAATCACCCTAGTGTCACCTCGTCATAGCATTCTGGCTGCAAGGCTACTTTTGAAGTCAAGGTCCACCCACATGGTAGTAACGCGCAAACCCAACCTCTGCGAGCACAGCCTAAACATCTACCATCGCACAGAGGACTACCAGAAGCACCTTACGTATCCCAAGAAGCCGCGTGCTTCCCCTTCATGTCCTTCGGAGCCGACAAAATAATCAGATGAATGTGCGCTCCCCTCGTGTCTTATGACACCACGATGATCTACCCCATTGGGTTATTCACCCTCAAACGTGCGGACTGGTCCAAGCGCCTCATTTTAATATGTTATTAGATCCTATGTCTAAACATTCTTTTATGCGCTTGCTTTACCTCGTCAGGTTTCCATTTAACTTGGCTATTCCCATTCACATTGACTTCTTATTCAAGTTACCAAGTTCCTCTTGCTAATTAATTTCGGTCTTATAACTTAACCCATTTAAGCCCATTAATAAGCCCATAGCATGTTATTCTCTAGATTGTGATCCAAGATCTGTAATCCACAATCCCTTTATATTCTTGTTGATTTCAAAGTTACAATAACATGTTCTACTTAATATGTAATTCAGTATATCTCAATTCACGTGTTTTCTATTTAACATGTCAGTCATTATTTATGATTAAATATAACATATTTCATTTCATAAGTATGTCTCATTCTTTCTTATTTAATCATAATTCCATCTTACACTGTCACTACAACTTATCGTTGTTTACTTATTAACTTAGTTCTCTTAACTAAGGTTCACTAATAAGTCTCCTTTCCATTTATTATAACCTATGTTATAATTTCCTCTTGTCCCTAGGACAAGCCTTAACATGTTATTCTTATCAGCAGATTTCAGATTTCCAAGTTTACAGATTACTTAATTTATAGTTAAGTACAACTTCTTACATTTCAAAAACTTCCCCCCTTTTCTCTACTTATTACAAACAACTGGTTTTAGGTTTCCCCATTTACTGATTACTTAATTTACAATTAAGTGTCACTTATCTCATTTCACCAGTAATCTCATTTCCTTACTAGTTTATTATAACCTAAGCTATAATCTTCACTTGTCCCTAGGACAATTCTACCTATTATACAACATTATCATTAATGTAATTAATTTGTAATATATTATTATCATTCCCCATTCATTCCCTTCCTTGTACTATCGTATCTTCTATTCAATTCCATTTATTTCCATTAATTACAATTAATGTTGTGTACCAGTCCTGCTATTTACATATATATATATATATATGTATATATTTGTGCACTAGACCTCTCACATTAAGCCTACACTTGTGGATGCTGGATTTGTCGGGCGATTCCGGGCAGACTTCTACCATAAGTTGACTTAACCTCGTGTCTTAGCACCACTACATGTTTATTTATGCACTTAGATCCCTCCCGTTAGATTTACCACTAGTGGATGCTGGATATGCCGGGCAGTTCCGAGCAGACTTCTACCACAAGTGTAATCTAACCTCGTGTCTAAGCGCGGTTATAGTTCTAGCTAAAGGATTTTCTCTTTTTCCATTCATCATTATCAAAGAATTTCCATTAATGAAACCACTGAAATCCGTCGGAAAAGAAAAAAATACGCATGTCCAATGAAACGATTGTTGCTATCTGCTCCAATAACGAATCATTGGTTTAACTGAATAGCTAAAGAAAATTGATCGACCTTTCTCTTCGTCTCATGAGGTGCTGCCCAAGGAGAAGAAAAGGTGACTTCCGGATTAGGGATAATAAATAAAATAGGAAGCAGATAAAATTGTATATTGAAACGACTCCAGGCATAGTGAAAAAACCACAGAGATTTTGTTTTCATAGTCTGAGACTCGACTCATAAGTTGTTTTTAGTGACACACCATGTCCGTTAATGTCACTCATTAAGAATGCATTAAGTTTCATAAAGCGTTATAGGTAAACAGAAACAGAATATTATAAGATAGATATAAAAGATAACAGCGGAATTTAAAATTTTATTTAAAACATAATTCATAACATCGTGGTCCATAATATCACAAGTCTGGAACTACAAAAAAACCATTACAATAACATAAAACTTCTGTCTTGTACCATCAGAGTACAGAAATACATAAAAAGCATAATTCCGCAAAAAGATACAAAGCCATAGTAGTAAAGAAGAAAACTTGAGCCATACTTCAAAAGAAGCTCTTGGCAAGATGATAATCTTGTCCTGACTAAGCCTGAGTATTCCCATCCTGAGAATCTTGGGGTGAGGGGGTGGAACGGAAGAGAGAAGAGGAAACAAAAAGGGTCAAACATAATGTCTGGCGAGTCTAGTTACTTTTAGCAAGTAAATAAATAAAAGTAGCATGATAGGAATATAAGGTGGATAAGAAAGGTAACACTATAGAAGGTAAGTGTGACAAGGTAAACATGATAGAGTGTATATGCTTCCCTAATGATTACTCTGCACTAATGCTAGTATAACCAGAATGAGATGATCCCAACAACTATCAAATGTTAGACTTAGGCATACGTCCAGATGTACCTTAACTAGTACCCTAATCGATCGGCTCCCTACACTGTACATACTCTGTGTCGGCCCCACAGTAGTAGGTATCACTTCCTAAAGTGGAAACCCTTCATGGATGTGCAAAGCCATACCTACTGGTGCCACGGTCGTCTTAGCCCCCTCTGCCTGGCCCATGCATGCACATGTCCCCGGTCGGTTTGCGCTGCCCACACCATCGTCCTCGTTCGGTTCTCTTACAATCAGCTAGTAAGCGTGCCCCATCAGTTCTACAAGTTATGCTTACCCTAAAAAAGGTTTTTTTAATTACATAACTCCAACATTTCCACAGGATATGCTTACCACTAGGTGTCTATAATTACATAACCCTATCAGGTTTAGTTTGTGGGCCTATATGTAAATATTACCCACCCCCTCAAATTTACTTAACCCATCCATTGCTCAACCAAATTTACTTAACCCCAATTTAAGTTTATGTTCATATAATCCCTGTGGATTTAACTAGGTTAAGTATTCAAGGTTTATTACCATATTTTCATTTATGGTTATAGTATGCTAGACCTCCCACATTAAGCCTGCCATTTGTGGATGTTGGACATGTCGAGCGGGTCCGGGCAGACTTATTCCACAAATCGGGCTTAACCTCGTGTCTTAGCACGTCTCGTATTTGTGCACCTAGGCCTCTCACATTAGATTCACCACTTGTGGTCGCTGGATATGTCGGGCGGTTCCAGGCAGACTTCCACCACAAGTGTAATCTATCCTCGAGTCTAGGCATAGTTACAGTTTCTAATTACTGTAATCCTAGACATTCCATTATTAGCCAATTTTACCTATGTCGTTATAGGCTTCATGTCCCTTTTCCCCAAATATGTTTATAATGAATTATATGTCCAAATTCATGTTTATAAACATCATTCAAGTTATGCCTAATTTCCCCCTTTTCAAGTTATGTCAAAATTTAACGTTTTTCCCCTCGTTCCCAAACTAATGCATTCGCATAATTTTAGCAGCATGCCTAGGCTCGAGAATAGCCTGGCTATAAAATATAAAAGGGAAAGGGTGAAGGGAAGATGACAGAAATGACTATTCTAACAAAATTGACATAAGCATATGATGGCATAATGATAAGGTGGGCATATAAGAACAGATCGGTGAACTTGTGATAATAAAACTGGTTCTAACATAGTAGGGATGTCATAATACGCATGATTAGATCTAAACAAGGATTTAGATGTCCAACTAATGACAGATCTAGATTAATCACAACTTGATAGGTACGAGGTGATCTAAATAGTATATTAGATCTGTAACGACCCGCATAATTCTATGTATCGAAGGACCATAGAATATTTATTTCTTTTTCATATGAGGTCGCATGGTCGTGTAACTTTGGGGAACGACTAGGGGTCATTTCCCATATTCACGATTTTTGCCGATTTTTAAATGATCACTTTGCCCCTGGCGAATCTTGTTTCGCCTATAACTTTTGATTGGTAAGGAGTTTTGACCTGAAACCAATTCTATTAGATCCGTATGATGGTTTACCTTTCCGTGGAGTGGTCACACTGGTCAAACGGACTAACTGTTTGGGAGATATGGCTGAATTAAGTTTTAGAAAGTGAAAAACAACTTAATTGGGCTTAATCGGGTGATTAGCAGCTAGGCCCATTGGAGGATTTCAGGATTAGAGCTGTATGAGGGCTGATTAGGGTTAGAGAAATCTTTTGTTTGTCATTTTCTAGCTGCCACTTACCTCTCTTCAACCCTAACAATGGCCTCCACTTTCTAAATTCATCCCAAATCACCATTTAATCGCGTATTAGCTTAATCTACACCAAATCAAAGAAGTCTAGTGGCAAATCAGAGTTGGAGCTGCTGCTAAGCATTGGAATTCGACCTATAACAGTAGCAAAGTTCAGATCTAAGAATAATTTGTGGCCAAGGTGAATGATTTACATTGTTTTTCACTAATTACGGCTAATTAAGGGTGATTACTGATAATTAGCGAAATTATGGCTCAGAAAATCTGGAAAATTCTAAAATATTATTTTAGGGCTCTGATAAAAATTTGGGCTAATTTGGATATGTTTTGCTAATCGTATGGCCAAATCATGATTAAGGGTATTAAGGGGAAAACATGGGTTTTGGGTATGTTTGATCCATACTAACATGTTTAATTGTTGCTTTGGTGTTTATGGTTGATTATACATGTTGTTATTACTGTTTGGAATGATTTTTGATTGCATAGAAAAGTTATATTGGTCAAAAACGCCATCGTATGGCGTAAATAGCTTGCTGGAAAAGTTGTAGGAATTTGGATCGGATCGGATCTCCCTCCCCCGCTCGCGAAGCACGTATCACAAACCGGTGATGGAAGCTCGACCCGAACTGCCTGTGAGGCACACCCCATCACGAGCAGATCTGCTGATTCGAACCTGAACCACACAGCATCCACGATCTGATGCCACGAGCTGGAGATCACGACCCGACCTAGAGCCTATATCCCGAACCGAACCGCCAGAAGAAGGAGTGCACGAACCGAACCCATCTCCACTACTCGTACTGGAGCTCACGAACCGACCTGGATGGGGAAGCCGACCCGACCCGATAGTGATGATCACGAACCGTACTACTTCAGGAGGACAGAACCAAACCGAATGGAGCTGTTTTCCAAACCGATCCGTAGGAGACCAAAACCCGAGATGCAAAGGTTCTCCAAATAGGAAGTAGAACTCAGGATCCGGTTGGGAACCAACGAGTTAACTTCATAAGTTGGACTTTGTTGCGGGACGTGTCCAAAGGGGCTATCGATGTATATAGCTTTGACTCACCACTGAGAGACGAATATTGGCTATGGATCAGTGCTGTGGAGCCGTTATCACTCCATGGGACAGAGTGATTGTAGCAAGGAATTGGGTGACCAAAGTGGTAGATATCATATACTTTACGCACTGAGTGAGAGATGTGAGGATGATTGCTATGCTTGATTGTTTGCCATCACTATGACATGCACACCCCCTCCCCCGTTATCTTTACACCTTATGCTAGTGTCACCTTAGAGTATTGTACTTCCTGTTGTGCTACCTCTTTGGTTGCAGGTCCAGGTTCAGGTATGATTGGATTATACCTGTTATTGTTCTATTTTGTTGCTTATCGCTCATACCAGACTTTTGTCTGACCCAGAGTTTTATGTCTCTTCTTATTACTCTGGGTGCTCTTAAACGGGCAGACTAGAGATAGGTTAGCTGGTTATGCATGAGTAGCTGTCCAGAGACGAGCAAGAGGCTTACACGTATTATCCTCTATATGTATTCTCCCTGTGTCGTTGTTGGTCACTACTTTGGGCACTAGTAGTGCGCTTTTCCTTTACTTTGCTTTAAAGACAGTTTGAAAAGTTGTAATAATGATGATGTGGAACATAAGCTGTAATTGGATTTCCGCTGCTATGATGGTTTAGTTTTCAGCTTATGCACTGTCTCACCTGTTTTATGTCAATGTTATGTTATTATTATATTTTATCCCATGCGCTGTGAGACATTCTACAGGTTCCTAGTTAGTTCAAATCCCCTTCTTTCCTTTCTTTGGTGACCGTCCCGTGCTAGTCTGGCATTGGCACAACGTACTTTCATTGGAAATGTCGGTTGGTGCGGGGCGGGCTGTCACACTTGGTATCAGAGGTCTAGGTTGCGTAGTTAATCTAGGGAAAGACACCAGGGAGAGATAGTACGTATATGAGAGCGCGTATTTTTGATATTTTGGTTTTCAAAAGCTATATATATATATACTATTAGTATATCTAGGGATGAAGTTGCACTGCACTGGCACCACTGAAGGGATGGCTAATCGTTTTCTCCTTACAGATTGAACGATGAGCCGACATACGAGGAATACTGGTTCAGGAGCCAATAATAGGAATGCTCCTGATATGAGGACAATGTTCACTGATTTCATGAGAGAGATGCTTAGGGTTGTTTGTAGGGCAGCTCCTAATGCTGCAAATGGTGGTGGTGCAGCGGTGCAGGCGCCTAGGGCCGATTTCGCCAAGCTCTGTAAGGACTACACTAGTCTTGGTGGGAAGCCGTTCCACGGAATGGAATCGACTACAGAAGTTCAGGATTAGCTTGATAGTTGTGATCGTATTTTCGAGGGCTTAGGAATCGATGATGCAATGAAGAGAAAGCTAGCATCCCGTCGGATGCAAGGACGGGCTATGAATTGGTGGAATGCTATTAAGGCAGCTACCCCTGAGGATCAAGTTACTTAGGAGCAGTTCAAGGCCCGATTCAGTGATAAGTTTATCCCATCTGCTCAGAAATCAGAGTTGTTTAGGAAGTTCTTGGAGCTTAAGCAGAATAGTAGGGCAGTCTCGGAATATATTGTCGAGTTCGACACTCTGTCGAAGTATGGATTATCTCTTATTGATACTGTCGAGAAGAAGAACGAGAAGTTCATAACCGACCTAGATGGGTACTTGGGGAAAAGACTTATAAACTACATCGATGAGACTTTTGAATCTTTTATGGGGAAAGCATTGAGATCAGAAAGCCTTTACCCTGAGTCAAAGGCCGAGATTTCTGTTATATCTGCAGAGGAGCCAAAGCTGCAAGCAAGCGGTGAAGCCAAGAAGAATTCTCAGAACAAGAGGAAGCAGAACCAAACCAAGGATGGTCAGAATAAGAAGAATAAGAATGATGGAGAGTGCTTTAGCTGTGGCAATAAGGGCCACTATGCCAGAGATTGTCTGGAAAAGCCTGGGAAAAGGAAGTGCTTCAATTGCGACCAAGTGGGACATCACAAGGATAATTTCCCGCAACCCCCTAAAGATAAGAAGATTGTGAAAGCATATGTTATCAACGCTGTTCCTTCTTCGTCGAATGCCGCAACTGCGGCGAAGAAGGGAAAGGGCGTCATTATTCGAGGTATGCTTTCGTTTTATGATGTTTCTGTTCTAGTTTTGTTGATAGTGAGACATCCCATTCCTTCATATTTAGTGACCTGGTAGATAAGTTGGGATTGGAACCTGAGATAGTCAATAAACCTTTAGTTGTGACGAACCCGATAGGTGGTTCGACTAGTCTTTGCATGATTTGTCGTAATGTGGTCTTATCGAGTTACGGATGTATGTTTGC
Organism: Allium sativum; assembly: GCA_030737875.1. NCBI lineage: Eukaryota > Viridiplantae > Streptophyta > Magnoliopsida > Asparagales > Amaryllidaceae > Allium > Allium sativum. The sequence continues at coordinate 284,488,338 of CM060915.1, forward strand.
TTGTGATTGCTTAGTTGTTTTTCTAATATCATCTCACGTAGATTGTCTGAATTCGGAGGAGACGTTCCTTGAGTGCTTGTCTGATATTGGTTTAGGCCTTTGGGGCTTGTGCTTGGGGAATGTCGAGTTCGACTAGGATGGTTTGCGTGAGATATAAGAAGTTGTTGTGATTTCCATTGAATGATATCTTGGCTTACTCGAGGAGTGATGTACAGCCGTGGCATGATAAGACTGTTCAATGGTATGGACTGCCCCAAGTTGGATTTGATAGGGCTAGGATATGACTCGATTGGGACTTGAGGAAGCTGCAAGGTAATGGATTGTATAGGACCCTAGGTTGATGTTCTCTTTGGTTCAATAATGGTAGACCTTCGAAGGGATAAGATGTGCTCGTTGATCGTGGAGATGCAATGAAGATTAGGAGGATTCAAGTTGGACTTGAACTTGTAAAAGAAAAATGGTTGTTCGTTGATCTTGGAGATGCAACGAATAAAGAGACGACTCATGTTGGACTTGAGATTTGTCAGTAATGGATACTCGAGACTGGGTCTGAGTATGTGGGTAGCTCTTCTGATGAGAGTACCAAGAAATCGTCGATACTTAGAGTGTTCTAGGTGGACTCGAAGCAGGGGTATCTGGGGACGCCCGTTACCTTGGATCCATTGGACGTGATCTAGTTATCCTTGGAGGATAAACGTACGTTGGACGTACGATAGTCCGTATGGAGGCGGGGCTTCCATTGGCCTTTGGGATTGGTTGGACCAGTCATGTAAGTATTGACGTATGTATGGCTTTAGCAGGTGATAAATAGGACATGTTTGATGGAATGCTATGGTTGCTATGTTTGTTCCTATTTTTGTTCCCTTGAGTAGACTATCACCTGTAGGATTCTGGTAATAGAGAATGAAGAGATGATGGCATACACAGATGCTTGTGCTACCGGACTAGGTGCGATAACTGAGGCATTGAATAAGATACATGACAATTTAGATGCTATGTTTCTTTAATGGAAGCAACTGGAGTATATTGTGGGATATGATCTCAGATGTAAGTATGGATTGGATCTAGAAATGTTAGCAAGTTAGACGATCAGGCCAACTTTGATTGAGCGGATTGGTTCTAGTCAGAGGGACGATCCTAATCTATTGGAAATCATCTCCAAGGTAGAGACGGGCATCGAAAGTGAGAAAATGAACAAGTATGGACTTGATCGAGGAAGACGGTTTCGAAAGAATTGGAGACTAGTTGTACCCAACGTTGATGGATTGAGAGATGAAGTTCTTAGAGAACGTCATCACTCAAAACTGACTATGCACCCCGGTGGTAACAAAATGTATCGAGACATGAAGCAGACCTACTACTGGGAAGGGATGTTGGGAAGTTTATATCCAAGTGCATTAATTGCCAACTAGTTAAAGCTGAGCAAAAGGAGCCTAGTGGTTTGTTACAACCGTTGAAAATTCCCGAATGGAAATGGGAACAAGTCTCAATGGATTTCATTGACGGTTTACCAAAGGCTAGATTGGATCATGATAGTATTTGGGTGAATCGTGTATCAGCGGATCTCTTGAGGGCTTATATATTAGATTTTGGTGGGTCATGGGATGACCATTTGCATCTAGTTGAGCTTGCATATGATAATAGTTACCAGTCCAGTATTAGTATGACTCCATTTGAGGTTTTGTACGGAAGACCGTGCAACTCACCATCATGTTAATTGGAAACTGGTGAGAAATTTGTGCTTGGACCAGAAGTAATAAAAGAAACTTCATATAAGATGGCGGGAGTTCAAAACGTATTTCATGTTTCCCAGGTAAGAAGTTTGTGCACGAACCTAATGTGACTATTTCACCAAATCAGTTAGACGATATCGAGGTAGAACTCGAGGTGATTGGGAACCACAAGACGATTCGTATTGTCGGACACGATACGAAACAACTTCGAAGGAAGACGGTGAAACTAGTCAAAGTCCAGTGGGGGTGGGAATGAGAAAGATTGTACTTGGAAAACAGAGGAGAGAATAAGAAACTCGTATTTAGAACTCTCTGCCTGGTAAGATTTTTAATAGTGAAAGTTTCTTCCCTTGTTAGTAAACAACATGCTAGGATAGGCTTGTTGTGTTTGTTATGTATGATTGATTGATTGCAAATAATTGATAGGTATGCGGGAACCTTTGTATGTTTTGGGTTAAGGAATTTCGGGGGCGAAATTTCTTAAGGGGAGGAGAGTGTAACGACCCGCATAATTCTACGTATCGAAGGACCGTAGAATATTTATTTCTTTTTCATATGAGGCCTTATGGTCGTGTAACTTTGGGGAACGACTATTGGGGTCATTTCCCACATTCAGGATTTTTGCTGATTTTAAAATGACCGTTTTGCTCCTGGCGAAATTGTTTCTCCTATAACTTTTGATTGGTAAGGAGTTTCGACCTAAAACCACTTCCATTAGATCCAGATGATGGTTTACCTTTCCGTAGAGTGGTCACACTTGTTAAACGGACTTACCGTTTGGGAGATATGGCTGAATTAAGTTTTGGAAAGTGAAAAATAGTTTAATTGGGCTTAACCGGGTGATTAGCAGCTAGGCCCATTGGGGGATTTCGGGATTAGAGCTATATGAGGGCTGATTAGGATTAGAGAAACCTTTTCGTTGTCATTTTTTAGCCGCCACTTACCTCTCTTCAACCCTAACAATGGCCTCCACTTTCTAAATTCATCCCAAATCACCGTTTAATTGTGCATTAGCTTAATCTACACCAAATCAAGGAAGTCTAGTGGAAAATCAGAGTTGGAGTCGCTGCTAAGCATTGGAATTCAACCTTTAACAGTAGCAAAGTTTAGATCTAAGATTAATTTGTGGCCAAGGTGGGCGATTTGCATTGTTTTTCACTAATTATGGCTAATTAAGGGTGATTAGTGATAATTAGCGAAATTATGGCTCAGAAAAATCTGGAAAAATTTGTAAATTCTAAAATATTATTTTAGGGATCATATAAAAATTTGAGCTAATTTGGATATGTTTTGCTAATCGTATGGCCAAATCATAATTAAGGGTACTAAGGGGAAAACATGGGTTTTGGGTATGTTTGATCCATACTAACATGTTTAATTGTTGCTTTGGTGTTTATGGTTGATTATACATGTTGTTATTACTGTTTGGAATGATTTGTGATTGCATGGAAAAGTTAGATTGCTCGAAAACGTCGTCGTATGGCGTAAATAGCTCGCTGGAAAAGTTGCAGGAATTTGGATTGGATCGGATCGCCCTCCCCCACTCGCGAAGCACGTTTCACGAACTGGTGATGGAAGCTCGACCCGAACCGCCTGTGAGGCACATCCCATCATGAGCTGATCTACTGCTTCGAACCCGAACCACACAGCATCCACGAGCTGATGCCACGAGCTGGAGATCACGACCCGACCCGGAGCCTATATCCCAAACCGAGCCGCTAGAAGAAGGAGTGCACGAACCGAACCCATCTCCACTACTCAGACTGGAGCTCACAAATCGACCTGGATGGGGAAGCCGACCCGACCCAATAATGATGATCACGAACCGTACTACTTCAGGAGGATAGAACCAAACCGAATGGAGCTGTTTTCCGAACCGATCCGTAGGAGACCAAAACCCGAGATGCAAAGGTAGTCCAAATAAGAAGTAGAACTCAGGATCCGGTTGGGAGCCAACGAGTTAACTTCATAAGTTGGACTTTGTTGCAGGACGTGTGCAAAAGGGTTATCGATGTCTATATCTTTGACTCACCACTGTGAGACGGATATAGGCTATGGATGAGTGCAGTGGAGCCGTTATGACTCCATGGGGCAGAGTGATCGTAGCAAGGAATTGGGTGACCAAAGGGGTAGATATCGTATACTTTACGCACTGAGTGAGAGATGTGAGGATGATTGCTATGGTTGATTGTTTGCCATCACTATGACATGCACACCCCCTCCTCCATTATCTTTACACCTTATGCTAGTGTCACCTTAGAGTATTGTACATCCTGTTGTGCTAACCTTTGGTTGTAGGTCCAGGTTCAGGTATGATTGGGTTATACCTATTATTGTTCTGTTTTGTTGCTTATCGCTCATACCAGAATTTTGTCTGACCCAAAGTTTTATGTCTCTTCTTATTACTCTGGGTGCTCTTAAACGGGCAGACTAGAGATAGGTTAGCTGGTTGTGCACGAGTAGCTGTCTGGAGACGAGCAGGAGGCTTACACGTATTATCCTCTATATATATTCTCACTGTGTCGCTGCTGGTCACTACTTTGGGCATTAGTAGTGCACTTTTCCTTTACTTTGCTTTAGAGACAGTTTGAAAAGTTGTAATCATGATGATGCGGAACATAAGCTGTAACTGGATTTTCGCTGCTATGATGGTTTAGTTTTCAGCTTATACACTGTCTCGTCTGTTTTATGTCAAAGTTATGTTATTATTATATTTTACCCCATGCGCTGTGAGACATTCTACAGGTTCCTAGTTAGTTCAAATCCCCTTCTTTTCCTTTCTTTGGCGACCGTCCCGTGCTAGTCGGGCATTGACACAACGCACTTTCATTGGAAATGTCGGCTGGTGCGGGGCGGGCCGTCATAAGATCCATAATCAAAAGTGGATCTGACAAGATAAAGATCAAGATCCTTATCATAGTTAATTCAGAATATCATGGATTCACAAATTACAATAGATCTGATATGATTCAGTCACAGGGATAGATCCAAATTACAGTCATATCATGTTTTACTTTTAATTATTTAAATCTAAAAGCAACTTAAATCTCACGGTGTTCAGATCTAGAACAATAGAAGGAGAAAAGCAGAGGTTGAATTACAGATCTACACTTGAATCTCTAAACTTTGATTGTAGAAGAAGAAAGAGATTTTATCCAGTCCTGGCACCGACAACATTTAGGCCTCCATTGATTTCAGTGTGAGAAAACAAGAGAAATGAGGCCGTATATATAGCTTCCAGCCTCCAGAACTGAAACACCCCACCTCCGTTAAGGTCACTCACAAAGGGAATGCCTTAACTTTGGTGGAGGTTTATAAGTAAAAGCCACATATAAACTCAAGACACATATAAATACACATATTTTGAACAACGGAAACCAAACAGACTTTTATTTCATCAATACGTGCTCAAACAAAACATTCCATAATTGTCTCAAAATACTTCCAACATTACAACCTCATTACTGTCTTGATTATTAAAGAAGCATAAAACATAAATAAAGTGACAAAAATCCCCATAGTGATATCCAAAGCCATAATCCGAGCAAAAGAGATCCAAATCATACATCTACGTTCTTGGATTGTAAAGAGTCTGACTGAGCTGAGTTGTTTCCTCCCTGTGGACCTGGGGGGAGGGGGGACGAAAGAAAAGAAAATAGAGTCAGAAATAAAGCCTGAGTAAATCTAGTAACTCTTCAGTATGTGAATAAGAAAAGGGCATGATAGATATAAACTGAAAACAGGAAAGTGTCACAAGCTAAGGAAGTGTCGAATGTACTATCGCACCCATACTATATCTCTGCACCTACTTGAGCATACTTTAACTGGCACCCCATGCTGAGGGTGAAGTGATCCCCATTTTTATTTAAAGATCGGCTCCTACTCGCGTAAACATGTGTCATACGACCCCCAAGAATTGTAGATACCTATGCTGGTCCCACCATGGGGTGTACCAAGACCCATGGTGGCGGCCCCGAAACAAATTCTAGAAGGCATAGGTTATACTACTAGTGCCCCCAGTGCCCTGTATGTCTGCTCCAGAGTGTGTGCACGCCCGCACCCCGTTAGAACCTACACTGTTGCACCCACCGCCGTCGCTTTGACCGCTTACAATCAGCCCAGTAATCGTGCCCCACCCTGCCTAGTTTCAGGGTACCATGATAACTAACTTGGGTTACTGCTGAAACGGGTCCCTCCTTACCAGGATTTTCTAGTCAAACATTTTAAGTGGTTAAGTGTCTGTATTTACCTAACCCCACCCATCAATTCTTGTTAACATGTTGAATTTGGTTAAGTGTTATAGTTGACTTAACCCTACCATCTGCCCTTAGCCTCTTAGAGCACCAGACCACTCACATTAGACAGGTATTGCTACGGTTACTGGATGTGCCGGTCGGTTCCGGGCAGGTTTACACCATAGCTCAGCCTAACCTCGGGTAATTATTGGGCTCAATGCTTAACCACCCACATTGGATAGGTATTGTTGTGACTACTGGACAGTCGGGCGTGTCCGGGCAGGTTTACATCACAACTCAATCCAACCTCGGGTTAAGCATATCGTGGTTTCTAAATTTACATATTTTATTATTTCTCAATTATATATGTAAATGTCATATCTTTTATTCTTGGGTATATCAATTCATACCGCTTAAATGTCATTGTCGTTGGCATGTGCCAACCATGCCAACATTTATTTTCATGTTTTACACCCAATGTTATTACCCCCGTTTGTATGTTTGCAACATTATAACATGTGTTGGGCTTGTCACAATTCAGCCTAACTTTATAAACGTGAGAAAAAGGGGGAATCAAGAACATGTAATACATAAAGGTGTGTGGCGCATGAACTTGCAATTTAGCGATTCAACTAACATATAATATGGGTCATGTGAACTTGCAGTCAAATCAAAGTATAACTAAGTAGGTGACATATGAAATGGCATAGTTTAGGCTAATACAAACTTGTGTTTAAACATGTTTAACTTGGCGTAATGTCAACCACAAAACTAGCATGTTGTATATTCACCAAAATGTTCAATTATAACATCTAATCACATAGCCTATTTCAACATGAACTTGCATAGTTTATGAAACCCAAACGATACTTAACATAGATCCAATTATACTTGCAAATTAACATAAGAATGATATCATAGGTTTTGGGTCATGTAGGCATAAAAGGTTTCAAATCTAGAACATGTTTACATAAGCCTTAATTTAGACTTAGTGAATGTATATAGTCCGTGCCATCGACATAAACATAAAGGGATCAATTACTAGTTTTTTCCACAACTTGCTATTGCTATTACTTTCATATACAAATGTCCAATAGGCTTGCATCAATCAATTTAGGCCACAAATATCAATACACAAGTCATGACAGAATCATTACAATACATAGAATTTATATCAATAACACAATTCTATTTTCATTTACATCGAATCACATCATAGTTTTTATTCATATTCTGAAAGGTCACTATACTTACAATGAATGCAGAATCTTGAATTCTGAATTCTGGATTCTGAATTCTGAAATTGAGATGCGCTCCTTTGGGTAGACTAACGTTGCGTTGATTTATTTGATTAAACTTTAATCTTCTTCTTAATTTGATTCGTCTCTAAGCTTTTCTCTCTTGACGGCTATGCTCAATTCCTTCCTGACAGCATGACGACTCCCATCTTATTTTTTTATGTGAATTTTCAGTTGAGACTTAGGGTGTATTTATAGATTTTTAAATTGTTTTGAGCCGTCAGATGAAGACAGGAGGAATCTAGACCATACAAAGTTCAAAGAGCCAATCAAGAGGTGACATGTCAGCCGTAGTGACACACCGAGCCACAGAAATTCGAGCCAGACCTAGCCAGCCAGGTCGACCAGGCAGGTCGACTGGCAGGTCGACACCCAGGTCGACACTATGGTCGACCTGGGGTGGCCAGGTCGACACCATGGTCGACCCTATGGTCGACCTGGTCTCTGGGAGGGAATTTTCCCACCCAGGCCAGTTTGAACCTGTTTTTCGAATTTCGAATTTAAAACTGAGTTGTTTGAATTTAAATTTTATTCTGAAACTTCCGAAGGTCATAACTCCTTCATATGGAGTCCGATTCACGCAAACTCAGACTCTATCTCAAGCAGAATTCCAAGACGGACGCAATGGCCTAACCCATTTCCCTTAATTCTTTCATTTAGAATTAATTACACTTTAATTTGTGAAGCTTAATGTTATAGAATTCACGGGGTGTTACATTCTCCCCCTTAAAAGGATTTCGTCCCTGAAATCTTCAAGTTAGGAAAAATGTATATCCTACCATCCCACAGTCCATCTACTCAACCAACAAACACAGGCATCCACTGTCCTTAAAAGACTTCTAATGCTTCGTGATCATATGCATAGTGTGTGTACATGTCCTTATCAAATGCAGAAATCAGACGGTCTACTGATTCAGTTGACCTCCTTAATGCGAATCATGTAAGTGTCATGAATCCATTATGTATGCAAATTTTTCCTACTTATAATTCTACATGAGTGCACAACTATTCATACAAATGCGACGACCATATGACAGCATATCAAGTTTCAATCATATACAAATGAGAATACATATATGCATATGCAATATGAAGTGACTGAGCCGATCTATAACCTAGGGTGTGTGTGTATATGCATCCATGAGCAACCACTAGCAATCACTAGCAACCATTTGCAGCCATCATCTATAACATGTTTTCAAATACATGTTTGCATCCATTTGTTTTCTACCTAAGAAGTTAGGAAAAGGACCGAGGAGATATACCTAAAAAGATAGATAAAGCATAACTTAAGGAAAAAGAGAGATCGAAGATGTACCCTCAAAAAGAAGAGGGTAGGTAGCGCGTATTCTGTCCTCAGTTTCCCAAGTCGCGTCTTCCTCGGCGTCACTCCACTGAACTTTAACGAGTTTGACTTCGCGGCTGCGTAGCTTTTTCACTTCAGTTCCTAAGATGCGGGTTGGCACTTTCCTCACAATTGCTTCACGTTCCACTTCGGCTTCTTCTAGAATGCTAGGTTCCACCACTTCCGCAGACTCATGCAAACACTTCCGGAGGTGAGAAACATGAAAGACGTTGTGAACTCCGGCCAGTCTCTCGGGTAGCTCTAATATATAGACCATCTTCCCAACCTTCTCGATGATAGGGAACGGTCCTACAAATCTTGGTGCTAGCTTTCCTGCGGATCCAAAGCGAACGACATTCCTTAAAGGAGATACCTTAAGGAAAATCTTGTCCCCAACCTCAAACTCAAGGTCGGTCCTTCTTTTGTCGGCGTAGGATTTTTGTCTGTCTTGGGCTGTCTTCATTCTCCTACGTATCAAGTCCACTTTCTCCGAAGTCTCTCGAATCATGTCTGGCCCAAGTATAAGCTTATCTGTAGACTCCCACCAACAAGTTGGTGATTTGTATGTTCTTCCATACAAGGCTTCGAAGGGCGCCATACCGATGGTAGCTTGGTAGCTGTTGTTGTAGGCAAATTCCACTAAAGGAAGCTGATCCTCCCACGTCCCTCCAAAGTCAAGAACGCAAAGTCTTAAAAGATCCTCCAAAACTCTATTCACCCTTTCCGTCTGGCCATCGGTTTGGGGGTGATAGGCCGTGCTCAAACATAACTGTGTGCCTACAGCTTCTTACAGACTCTACCAAAACTCACTTGTGAAGATAGGGTCTGGAGGGTATCCCATGGAGTCAAACTATTTCCTTGAGATAAAGAGATGCTAGAGATGCGGCAGTCCTTCTACTCTTGATAGGTATAAAGTGGGCGCTTTTAGTAAGCCTATCCACTATTACCCAAATGCTAGTGTTGCCTCTTCTCAACCTAGGCAGTCCATCAATGAAGTCCTTTGAAATGCTATCCCACTTCCACTGTGGGACCTCAAAAGGATGAAGTAGTCCTCCAGGCTTCTTCTGTTCCGCCTTGACCTGTTGGCAGGTCATGCACTTAGAAACGAAATCTGCCACGTCTTGCTTCATGCCGCTCCAAAATAAAGTCCTTTTTATATCCTTGTACATCTTATCACCGCCAGGGTGTATAGTCATCTTGGAATGATGCGCTTCCTCGAGAACCTTCTTTGTCAACTCCCTTGCTTGTGGGACGCATAATCTTCCATCTCGCCTCAGCCAACCCTTATCATCGATGGCGTATCTACTGAGGTGACTAGAAGTCTCACCCCTAATAAGTTTATCAATCTCATCAACAAGATGAGGGTCTTCACGTTGTGCATCCCCTATTGAGTCCAAGAGAGAAGGGCGTACTTCGAGAGATGCTAGTAAGCCCGGTACAAAATCTGAGGAGGGCCTAAAGTTAAAACTGGCTATATACTCCAAGCTTTGCCTTTCCACAAAGAGCGGGCTTAAGGTCAGTTTCTTTCGGCTCAACGCGTCTGCTACTACGTTGCCTTTGCCGGGAGTATAGGAAATTTCAAAATCATACGAGGCAAGAAACTCCATCCATCTTTGCTGCCTCAAGTTAAGATCCTTCTGCGAGAAGAGATATTTTAACGATTTATGGTCAGTGTATAATTCAAACTTCTCACCTAGGAGATAATGGCGCCAAGACTTAAGCGCAAAGACGATGGAGGCTAACTCAAGATCGTGGGTTGGGTAGTTCTTTTCATGAACTTTCAATTGTCTTCCGCCATAAGCTACTACCCTTCCTTCTTGCATTAGAACAGCGCCTAGTCTCATTCCACATGCATCCGTGTATACAGTGAACATTTTGCTTCCATCTGGCAAGGTCAGAACTGGGGCTGTTGTGAGAGCCCTTTTTAATCGTTGGAAAGAAAACTCGCAGTCCAATTCCCAAGTGAACGCCAGATTCTTCTTTGTTAGCCTTGTGAGTGGGGTTGAGATTTTCGCGAAATCCCTAATAAACTTTCGGTAAAAACCGGCTAGCCCAAGAAAGCTACGAACTTCGGTTGCATTTCTTGGTGTCTTCCAATCTTGTACTTCCACCACTTTTGCGGGGTCCACAGCCAACCCCTCTTTGGACACTATATGCCCCAGAAATCTTACCTCCTTTCTCCAAAAGTGGCACTTGGAGAATTTGGCTTTTAGCTGATGTGAACGGAGAGTTTCCATGATTTCTTTTAGATGCTGAGCATGCTCTTCCTCATTCTTTGAAAAGATTAAGATATCATCTATGAAGACAACCACAAATTTGTTGAGGAATTCTCTGAACACCCTGCTCATTAGGTCTACGAAATAAGCGGGTGCGTTTGTCAAGCCGAAAGGCATGACAAGCCACTCGAAGAAACCGTCTGGGGTTCTGAACGCCGTTTTATCAATGCTATCTTCAGCTACTCTTAGCTGATGGAACCCAGTTTCCAGATCAAGTTGGGAAAAGACCGACGCTCCTACAAGCTGATCAAACAAATCGTCGATTCGGGGAAGAGGGTGCCTATTTTTCTTAGTCAATTTGTTTAACTCCCTATAATCGACGCAAAGGCGAAGCGAACCGTCCGCTTTGGTAGCGAACACCATTGGAGCACCCCATTCTGAACTGCTCCGTCTAATGAACACCTTTTTGAGAAGTTCTTTAACCTGCTTACTAAGCTCCTTTCTCTCCTTTGGAGCCATGTGTCTGACAGGTAAAGCTACAGGCTTTGCATTATCCACAAGATATATGCGGAAGTCTATTTCCCGCCTCGGAGATAAGCCTTTCACCTCCTCAAAAACATCTGGATATTCCCGGACTACTCTAACTGATTGCAAATTCTCCTCAGAAGCATCAAGCGACTCTAGATAACTAAGCATAACAGCATTCAAGGGATTACAAGAAATTTCTAGAGTGTTACCAAGCCGAGTCAAGAGTCTAACTACTCTTTTCTCACAATCAAGAATGGCACTATTACTGGATAACCAGTCCATGCCTAAGATCAAACCATATCCCGAGAAGCCCAAGACAAAGGTATTACAACTAAACTCAACGCTGAGAATAGAGATTTTCAAACCTAAACAAACCATTGACAAGTAAGCGGAGCCCCCAATTGGATTTGAAACTACTAAGGGATCTTCTACCATACTAGTGTCTAGATGCAGAGATTCTACTAAGGCAGATGAAATAAAAGAGTGTGATGCGCCAGAGTCAAAAAGTGTGTGAACTGGATGATCATAAAGATAAACTATACTTTCTACAGAAATATTTTTACCTAAAGTTCTCAAGATAGAATTGAGAAGATAAGCAGGATAAAACAAAGCATCTAGGAGAAGAAATTAAAGAGGTACCCCCAGAAGGTCCTGCTTGCGGGCCTTGCCCTTGCTTCTTATTGTTGTGGTCCTTTCCTCCTTGACTATTATCCGTCTTCTTGTTCTGCGATTCTTCCGTTTGTTGGTTCACGTAGAGGAGGAGGAGGAGTAAAAGCATCTGTAGCTGGGGAGTAAAGTCCCTAGACATGCTGAAACAGAAAGGAAAGATTCAAAACGAAGGATAGAGAGAGATAGTGCATATGGCTTTGGGGGATTATGTCTTTTAAAATATAACACTTTTTCTAGAAAAATGCTTCTTTAAACTTTTTTTTTGAAAACAATTTCAAAAAATCTTTATCTTATCTGGTAAACCTATGCTCAAATACCAAGTGAAACACCCCACCTCCGTTAAGGTCACTCATAAAGGGAATGCCTTAACTTTGGTGGAGGTTTATAAGTAAAAGCCACAGATAAACTCAAGACAGATATAAATACACATATTTTGAACAGCGGAAACCAAACAGACTTTTATTTCATCAATACGTGCTCAAACAAAACATTCCATAATTGTCACAAAATACTTCCAACATTACAACCTCATTACTGTCTTGATTATTAAAGAAGCATAAAACATAAATAAAGTGACAAAAATCCCCATAGTGATATCCAAAGCCATAAGCCGAGCAAAAGAGATCCAAATCATACATCTACGTTCTTGGAGCTTGTAAAGAGTTTGACTGAGCTGAGTTGTTTCCTCCTTGTGGACATGGGAGGGAGGGGGGAAACGAAAGAAAAGAAGACGAAAAGAAAATAGAGTCAGACATAAAGCCTGAGTAAATCTAGTAACTCTTCAGTATGTGAATAAGAAAAGGGCATGATAGATATAAACTGAAAACAGGAAAGTGTCACAAGCTAAGGAAGTGTCGAATGTACTATCGCACCCATACTATATCTCTGCACCTACTTGAGCTTACATTAACTGGCACCCCATGCTGAGGGTGAAGTGATCCCCATTTTTATTTAAAGATCGGCTCCTACTCGCGTAAACATGTGTCATACGCCCCCCAAGAATGGTAGATACCTATGCTGGTCCCACCATGGGGTGTATCAAGACCCATGGTGGCGGCCCCGAAACGAATTCTAGAAGGCATAGGTTATACTACTGGTGCCCCCAGTGCCCTGTTTGTCCGCTCCGGAGTGTGTGCACGCCCGCACCCCGTTAGAACCTACACTGTTGCACCCACCGCCGTCGCTTTGACCGCTTACAATCAGCCCATTAATCGTGCCCCACCCTGCCTAGTTTCAGGGTACCATGATACCTAACTTGGGTTAGTGCTGAAACGGGTCCCTCGTTACCAGGATTTTCTAGTCAAACATGTTAAGTGGTTAAGTGTCTGTATTTACCTAACCCCACCCATCAATTCTTGTTAACATGTTGAATTTGGTTAAGTGTTATAGTTGACTTAACCCTACCATCTGTCCTTAGCCTCTTAGACCACCAGACCACTCACATTAGACAGGTATTGCTACGGTTACTGGATGTGTCGTCGGTTCCGGGCAGGTTTACACCGTAGCTCAACCTAACCTCGGGTAATTATTGGGCTCAATGCTTAACCACCCACATTGGATATGTATTGTTGTGACTACTGGACAGCCGGGCGGGTCCGGGCAGGTTTACATCACAACTCAATCCAACCTCGGGTTAAGCATATCGTGTTTTCTAAATTTACATATTTTATTATTTCTCAATTATATATGTAAATGTCATATCTTTTATTCTTGGGTATATCAATTCATACCACTTAAATGTCATTGTCGTTGGCATGTGCCAACCATGCCAACATATATTTTCATGTTTTACACCCAATGTTATTACCCCCGTTTGTACGTTCGCAACATTATAACATGTGTTGGGCTTGTCACAATTCAGCCCAACTTTATAAATGTGAGAAAAAGGGGGAATCAAGAACATGTAATACATAAAGGTGTGTGGCGCATGAACTTGCAATTTAGCGATTCAACTAACATATAATATGGGTCATGTGAACTTGCAGTCAAATCAAAGTATAACTAAGTAGGTGACATATGAAATGGCATAGTTTAGGCTAATACAAACTTGTGTTTAAACATGTTTAACTTGGCATAATGTCAACCATAAAACTAGCATGTTGTATATTCACCAAAATGTCCAATTATAACATCTAATCACATAGCCTATTTCAACATGAACTTGCAAAGTTTATGAAACCCAAACGATACTTAACATAGATCCAATTATACTTGCAAATTAACATAAGAATGATATCATAGGTTTTGGGTCATGTAAGCATAAAAGGTTTCAAATCTAGAACATGTTTACATAAGCCTTAATTTAGACTTAGTGAATGTATATAGTCCATGCCATCGACACAAACATAAAGGGATCAATTACTACTTTTTGCCACAACTTGCTATTGCTATTTCTTTCATATACAAATGTCCAATAGGCTTGCATCAATCAATTTAGGCCACAAATATCAATACACAAGTCATGACAGAATCGTTACAATACATAGAATTTATATCAATAACACAATTCTATTTTCATTTACATCGAATCACATCACAGTTTTTATTCATATTCTGAAAGGTCACTATACTTACAACGAATGCAGAATCTTGAATTCTGGATTCTGAATTCTGAAATTGAGATGCGCTCCTTTGGGTAAACTAAAGTTGCGTTGATTTGTTTGATTAAACTTTAATCTTCTTCTTAATTTGATTCGTCTCTAAGCTTTTCTCTCTTGACGGCTATGCTCAATTCCTTCCTGGTAGCATGACGACTCCCATCTTATTTTTTTATGTGAATTTTCAGTTGAGACTTAGGGTGTATTTATAGATTTTTAAATTGTTTTGAGCCGTCAGATGAAGACAGGAGGAATCTAGACCATACAAAGTTCAAAGAGCCAATCAAGAGGTGACATGTCAGCCCTAGTGACACACCGAGCCACAGAAATTCGAGCCAGAGCCAGACCTAGCCAGCCAGGTCGACCAGGCAGGTCGACACCCAGGTCGACACTATGGTCGACCTGGGGTGGCCAGGTCGACACTATGGTCGACCTGGGGTGGCCAGGTCAACACAATGGTCGACCCTATGGTCGACCTGGTCTCTGGGCGAGAATTTTCCCGCCCAGCCCAGTTTGAACCTGTTTTTCGAATTTCGAATTTAAAACTAAGCTATTTGAGTTTATATTTTATTCTGAAACTTCCGAAGGTCATAACTCCTTCATACGGAGTCTGATTCACGCAAACTCGGACTCTATCTCAAGCAGAATTCTGAGACGAACGCAATGGCCTAACCCATTTCCCTTAATTCTTTCATTTAGAATTAATTTCACTTTAATTTGTGGAGCTTAATATTATAGAATTCACGGGGTGTTACAAGAACCGACTTAGCCATGTCAGCCCTGAGGGGGTCGACCCTGGGGTCGACACCGCCTTGAGGGGTCGACCCAGGGGTCGACACCCCTTGAGGGGTTGACACCCCTTGAGGGGTTGACACCACTAGGAGGGATTTTTGCCGCTCTTTCAAATTTTGAACTGTTTTCTGATTTTCTGATTTATTATGTATATATACATGTATATATGTATATATATATAATTCTTCTATGCGTATACAAACATCAAACCCTCATAACTTCTTCATACGATGTCCGTTTTATGCAAACCAAATGTCTATCTTGACCAGAATTTTGAGACGGACACAATGGTAAAGTCCATTTCCCTTAATTCTGAATATTAAATCAATTATTATTTAATTTGTCCTCTTTTAGTGTTAATAAAATTACAGGGTGTTACAATCTCCCCTACTCAAAGGATTTCGTCCATGAAATCTTCAAGTTAAGAAGAATGTTCATCCTACCATCCAACATCCATATGCTCATCCTTCAATCACAGGCATCCATTGCCCTTGAAGACTACTAATGCTTAAATGAACATATGCAAATGTTTGTGTATATGTCCCAATACTAAAGTGAAGATCAGGCGGTCTACTGATTCATTCGACCTCCTTAATGCAATGTATGTTAGTGTCATGAATCCAACATGTATGCAACAATTCTATTATGTCATGTAAGTTCTATATGGGTGCACAATCATCCATCCAAATGCAACATCCATATGATGATACATCCATTTTCATCCATTAATAGAAGAAAAATGCATGCACATCCATATGCAGTATGAGAGTGATTGAGCCGATCTAGTGCTTAATGCGTGTGTATATGCATCCACAAGCAACCACTAGCAAACACTTGCATCCATCAAACATAACATGTCTTAAACACATGCTTACATCCATTGGATTCCTACCTAAAGGTCGAAGATTCGATCGATAGGACATACTTAAATGATAAAAACAAGCATAAATAAAAGTTTTGGAAAAAGGATTTAAGAACATACCCTTGAAAAGAAAAGGGTACGAAACACGAATCTTGCCTTCGGTCTCCCAAGTCGCATCCTCTGGGTTATCCCCCCATTGAACCTTCATCAACTTGATTTCTTTATTGTGTAGATTCTTAACTTCCGATCCAAGAATACGAGTAGGAACTCGTCTAATTCTCGTTCCACTTCCACTTCCTCTAATATACCTGGCTGAACAACTTCTGCGTTATCATGCAAGCACTTTTGCAAATGAGAAACATGGAAAACGTCATGAATGCCGGATAATCTCTTGGGTAACTTTACTCTGTAGGCCATTTGGCCAATCCTTTCTGTTATGGGAAATGCCCTACAAATCTTGGTGCCAGTTTCCCTACAGACCCAAACCGAACTACATTCCTCAAAGGTGACACTTTAATGAAAACCATGTCTCCTACTTCAAATTCAATGTCAGCCCTTCTCTTATCTGCGTAAGATTTCTGTCTATCTTGAGCGGTCATTATTCATCGTCTAATATGACCAATCTTCTCAGACGTTTCTCTAACCATATCTAGTCCAAGTAATAGTCTTTCTGTAAATTCCCACCAACAAGTCAGTGATCTACAGGGTCGTCCGTATAAGGCTTCAAAAGGTGCCATGCCAATGCTTGCTTGGTAACTGTTGTTGTAGGCGAACTCCACTAAAGTAAGATGCTCTTCCCAAGTACCTACGAAGTCTAGAATACACAGCCTCAAAAGATTCTCTAGAACTTTGTTCACCCTCTCCGTTTGTCCATCGGTATGAGGATGATAAGCGGTGCTTAAACGTAATTGTGTACCTAATGCTTCTTGCAAGATCTTCCAAAATTCACTGGTGAAGATGAGGTCACGATCGCTTATGATACTGGAAGGTGCCCCATGAAGACGGACTATCTCTCGGACATAAACTGCTGCCAACCATGCTGCCGCCCTCTTGCTCTTAGCTGGAATGAAATGAGCGCTCTTTGTAAGTCTATCCACTACAACCCGAATACTGGTGTTGCCTTTCTTTGATCTAGGCAAACCATCCATGAAATCCATGGAGACGCTCCCCCATTTCCACTGCGGAACCTCCAAAGGATGAAGTAGACCACCGGGTTTCTTTTGCTCAGCTTTAACTTGCTGGCAGAACAGACATTGAGAAACAAACTCCGCCACGTCTCTCTTCATCCCAGCCCAAAAGAAAACCTACTTCATATACCTATACATCTTATAGCCACCTGGATGAATAGTCATCTTAGAATGATGGGCTTCTTTTAGGACTGTCTTTATCAAGCTTCCAATTCGGGTAACACAGAGCCTTCCATCTCGTCGCAACCACCCTTTATCGTCTGGTGGAGTATCTACTGAGGTGACTAGAAGTCTCCCCTTTACTGAGATTATCCAAGATGTCTAAAATCTGTGGATCATTTTGCTGCGAAGCTCCTATCTGATCCATCAGAGTATGTCGTATTTCTAGCGATGCAAACAAACTAGGCAAAAGCTCGGTGGAGGATCTAAAATCAAAAGTTGATATAAACTCCAAGCTTTTCCTTTCTACAAACAAAGGACTTAAGGCCATCCTCTGTCTACACAGTGTGTCTGCCACTACATTACCTTTGCCAATGCTAAGAACTCCATCCACCATTGCTGCCTTAGATTAAGATCCTTTTGCGAAAAACAAGTGCTTGAGAGATTTATGATCAGTGTACAACTCGAACTTCTCTCCAAGCAAATAATGACGCTACATCTTATGCGCGAATACTATGGCAGCTAGCTCTAAATCATGGGTAGGGTAGTTCTTCTCGTGAACTCTTAGATGTCTTCCTCCATAACACACTACCATTCCCTCTTGCATCAGAACCGCACCGAGCCCTGTACCACATGCGTCAGTGTATACTGTAAACACTTAGTTCCCATCGGGAAAGGTCAAGACTAGGGCTGTTGTCAGAGCCCTCTTCAATCATTGGAAAGCAACATCACAATCTATATCCAATGAAAACGCCAAGTTCTTCTTCGTCATCCTGGTGAGTGGGGCCGATGTCTTTGCGAAGTCCTTAATCAACTTCCTATAATAGCCTGCTAACCCCAAAAAGCTTCTCACCTCCGTTGCATTCTTTGGAATCTGCCAATCCTGAACTTCAACCACCTTTACGGGATCTATTGCTATTCCTTCTTTAGAAACCACATGCCCTAGGAATCTCACCTCTTTTCTAAAAAAAAGGCATTTAGAGAACTTTTCCTTAAGCTGATGTGCATGGAAGGTTTTCAAAACTTCCCTCAAATGTTGGGCATGCTCTTCTTCGCTCTTTGAGAAGATCAAGATATCATCAACAGAGACCACGACAAATTTATTTAGAAACTCCTGAAACACACTACTCATCTGATCAACATAATAGGCAGGTGCATTCGCCAACCCAAAAGGCATTACAAGCCATTCAAAGAAACCATCTGTAGTCCTAAAAGCGGTCTTATCTATACTGTCCTCAGCCACCCTCAACTGATGAAACCCCATGGCCAATTATAATTGAGAAAATACCAAGGGACCAACAAGCTGGTCGAACAAGTCATCTATCCTTGGAAGTGGGTGCCTATTCTTCTTAGTGAGTTTATTCAACTCCCTATAGTCCACACACAAGCGAAGCAAACCATCCGCCGTGGTTGTGAATACCACTGGAGCAACCCATTCAGATATGCTTCGCCTAATAAACCCTTTTCAAGTAGCTCCCCTACCTGCTTGCTAAGCTCCTTCCTTTCTCTTAGAGCCATATGGCGCACATGCAATGCAACTGGCTTTGCATTATCCACTAAATATATGCGAAAATCGATCTCGTGCCTTGGGGGTAAACCCCGAACCTCATCAAAGACATCAGAATATTCACGGACTACTGGTACCGATCGCAAATCATCGATAGATGCATCAAGAGAATCTAGGAAACTAAGCATGACAAACCCTTGTGGGTCACAAGAAATCTCGAGGGTCTTCCTATGACAAGTCAAAAGCCTAACGACCCTCCTCTCATACTCCAGAATGGCACCATACATGGTTAGCCAATCCATCCCTAGAATCAACCGATAGCCCATAAAACCGAACGCATACGCATCGCATTCGAACTCGACACCTAACAGGGATATTCTCAAACCCCGACAAATCATGGATAAATGAGCCGAACCACCAATGGGGTTTGAGACAACAACGAGATCCACTACTATAGTAGTATTTAAGTGCAGAGATTCAACCACAGAACTAGATATAAATGAGTGTGAAGCGCCAGAATCCAAAAGAGTTCTAATAGGATGACTGGAAAGAGAAATCAAACCTTCCACGGAAATTTTTCTACCTTTATCCGGAGCACTGGTCGCGAGAACATGCACCTGCCCTCCAGAATCTCCTGCCCTTTGACTTTGTCCCTGTGGTCCCTGTTTTTTCGGGCACTCCCTAGCATAGTGTCCGACCTCTCCACAATTGAAGCAAGTATTCTTCCTTGTTTTACAGTCTTTGACCAAATGACCCTCTCGTCCACAACTGTGACACTTCCTCTTATCCTTAGCCTTTTCATTCTTTCCGCCTTTGTTTTGTCGTGGCTGTTGTTGTCCTTTCTTGGGCCATAACTTCTTGTTCTGCGTTGTTCCCTCAACTTTAACTTCCTTCTTCCCTCCTCTGTCTTCCTCATGCATCAAGGCCATATCGACAAGCCTTTCGAAAGCAGCTCCCATTGGAATATGGGACATAGCTAACTCATGAAGGGGTTCATTTAGTCCTTTAACAAACCGCAAAGCTTTCTTATGCAGAGTGTCTACCAGCTCTAATCCAAATCCCGCCAGTTGGTTGAATTTGTTCACATATTCTTTAACAGTCATGTTTCCTTGTTCGAGTGCCAAGAACCTCTCCAATTGCATGTTTTTATCAGCTTAAGAAGGAAACTTCATTTCAAACTTTGTCCTAAAATCATCCTATGTCTCCACCGGACGTCCAGCTTGGGTAACTTCCCACCAGAAAGAAGCTTCATCTTTTAGTAGCCAGGCAGCTAACTGAATCTTCCTTCGATCTTCCACTTCAAATATTACGAACAAGTCCTCGGTCTCCTTGAGCCAATTCCTTGCATCTATGAATGTTTCGGTTCCACGGAATGAATTCCCTCCCATGGTACAGAAATCTTTGCAGATCTTAGCGAAATTATCTACTCTTGGAGGAGGAGGAGGAGGAACAACGGGTGCAGCAGGAGGAGGAACGTTAGCTTGACCTCTGGCAGGCGCCGTGGCCTCAAGAAACCTAGGAACCTGCCTGGTATCGTAACACCCTCAGGGATATTAGGTTCCCCAGACATGCTGAAACGAAAAGGAAAGAGATTTAGACAAAGGATCGAAGGATATTACATATGTCTTTGGGGAATATGTTTTTCAAAACATACTTTTCTTTTTGAAAAATGCTTTCTTTAAAACCTTTCTGAAAATAATTTTCAAAAACTTTTATCTAATCTGGTAACCTTCAGCTCTGATACCAAGTGTGACACCCCACGTCCATTAATGTCACTCATTAAGAGAATGCATTAAGTTTTGTGAAGTGTTACAGGTAAACAGACACAGAATATTACAAGACAGATATAAAAGATAACAACGGAATTTAAAATTTTATTTAAAACATAATTCATAACATCGTGGTCCAAAATATCACAAGTCTGGAACTACATAAAAACCATTACAATAACATAAAACTTCTGTCTTGTACCATCAGAGTACAAAAATACATAAAAAGCATAATTCCCTTAAAAGAGACAAAGCCATAGTAATAAAGAAGAGAACTTGAGCCATACTTCAAAAGCAGCTCCTAGCAAGATGATAACCGTCACCTGACTAAGCCTGAGTATTCCCACCCTGAGAACCTGGGGGGATGAGGGAGGGAATGGAAGAGAGAAGAGGAAATAAAAAGGGTCAATCATAAAGTCTGGTGAGTCTTGTTTCTTTTAGCAAGTAAATAAATAAAAGTAGCATGACAGACATATAAGGTGAATAAAAAAGGTAACACTATAAAAGGTAAGTGTGACAAGGTAAACATGATAGAGTGCATACGCTTCCCTATTGATTACTCTGCACTAATACTAGTATAACCAGAGTGAGATGATCCCAACAACTATCAAATGGTAGACTTAGGCATACATCCAGATGTACCCTAGCTACTACCCTAATCGATTGGCTCCCTACTCCGTGGATACTCTGTGCCGGCCCCACAGTAGGAGGTATCACTTCCTAAAGTGGAAACCCTTCGTTGATGTGCACATCCATACCTACTAGTGTCACGGTCGTCTTAGCCCCCTCTTCCCGACCCATGCACGCACATGTCCCCGGTCGGTTTGCGCCGCCCACACCGTCCTCCTCATTTGGATCTCTTACAATCAACCTAGTAATCGTGCCCCAACTCCAACCTAGTTCGGAGTACTCATTTGATACCTATTAAGGGTTACTGACTGCACACAATATGATACAAGCTCCCCCATGTCTTGTATCCCCACTAGGATTTCCATCGGTTACGTATACCACTTGGTGCCTTTAATTACATAATCCTATCATTTCTACAAGTTATGCTTACCCTAAAAAAAGGTGTCTTTAATTACATAACTCCAACATTTCCACTGGTTATGCTTACCACTAGGTGCCTTTAATTGCATAACCCTATCAGGTTTAGTTTGTGGGCCTATATGAAAATATTACCCACCCCCTCAGATTTACTTAACCCACCCACTATTCAACCAAATTTACTTAACCCCAATTTAAGATTATGTTCATACAATCCCTTTGGATTCAACTATGTTAAGTATTCAAGGTTTGTTACCATATTTTCATTTAGGGTTACAGTATGCTAGACCTCCCACATTTAGCCTACCATTTGTGGATACTAGACATGTCGGGCGGGTCCGGGCAGACTTATTCCACAAATCGGGCTTAACCTCGTGTCTTAGCATGTCTCGTATTTGTGCACCAAGGCCTCTCACATTAGATTCACCACTTGTGGTCGTTGGATATGTTGGGCGGCTCCGGGCAGACTTCCACTTCAAGTGTAACCTAACCTCGTGTCTAGGCGCAGTTACAGTTTTTAATTATTGTAATCCTAGGCATTCCATTATTAGCCAATTTTACCTATGTCATTATAGGTTTCATGCCCCTATTCCCCAAATATGTTCATAATGAATTATATGTCCAAATTCATGTTCATAAACATAATTCAAGTTATGCCAAATTTCACCTTTTTCAAGTTATGTCCAAATTTAACGTTTTTCTCCCTGTTCCCAAACTCACGCAGTCGCATAATTTTAGCGGCATGCCTAGGCTCAAGAAAGGCCTGGCTATATAATATAAAAGGGAAAGGGTGAAGGGAAGATGAAAGATATGACTATTCTAAAAAAATTGACATAAGCATATGATGGCATAATGATAAGGTGGACATATAAGAACAGATTGGTGAACTTGTGATAATAAAACTGGTTCTAACATAGTAGGGATGTCATAATAGGCATGAATAGATCTAAACAAGGATTTAGATGTCCAATTAATGTTAGATATAGATTAATCACAACTTGATAGGTGCGAGGTGATCTAAATAGTACATTTGATCCATAATCAAAAGTGGATCTGACATGATAAAAATTAAGACCCAAATCATAGTTAATTCAGAATATCATAGATTCACAAATTACAATAGATCTAATATGATTCATTCACAGGGATAGATCCAAATTACAGTCATATCATGTTTCACTTTTAATTATTTAAATATAAAAGCAACTTAAAACTCACAGTGCTTAGATCTACAACAATAGAAGGGGAAAGGCAGAGGTTGAATCACAGATCTATACTTGAATCTCTAAACTTTGATTTCAGAAGAAAAAAGAGATTTGATCCAGTCTAGGCACCGATAGCATTTAGGCCTCCATTGATTTCAGTGTGAGAAAACAAGAGAAATGAGGCCGTATATATAGCTGCCAGTCCCCAGAACCGACTTAGCCACGTCATCCCTAGGGGGGTCGACCCATGGGTCGACACCCCCTTGAGGGGTCGACCCGTGGGTCAACACCCACTTAAGGGGTCGACATTCCTAAGCGGGATTTTTGCCGCTCACTTAAATTTCGAATTTTGAACTAATTCTAACTTTTTGATTTATTATATATATATATATAATTCTCCTACGCGTATACAAACTTCATAGCCTTATAACTTCTTCATACGATGTCCGTTTTACGCAAACCAAATGTCTATCTTGACTAGAATTTTGAGACGGACGCAATGGCGCAATCCATTTCCCTTAATTATGAATATTAAATTAATTATTATTTAATTTATCCTCTTTTAGTGTTGTTAAAATTACGGGGTGTTACATTTTTTAGAGCCCCGAGTATACGAAGTAGGGGATATTTTTTACAATTTTGTCCCTTTTTCAATGAAGGAACATTTTCTTTTCCAAGTGACATCCCCTAGTATATGAAAGAATGAAAAATTGCTTTCGTTGTTGTGGAATAAGAAACCTTTGTATCTTAATGCATACATTTAATTTATTCGGAGCTATTAGAGCGGGATATACCCAGTCGGTGCTGCTTCTTTTGAGTGAGTTTGCAAGGCGACCACGGTCCTACGGACCAACACCATTCAAAGGTGGATGGCCCGCCCTGCCTAGAATATAAATCTTTGACACTTCCATCATTTCTACATAAATAGCCAAAGTATGATTCACCTCTGGATTGGAAAGAACTGGTGGTTCATTTACTTAAGTTAAGAAAATAACTAGGCACGACTGAAAGGAATGGAGCGAACATTTCACTCGGAATAGACTCTCAACAGAATGTCCAGTTGGGACATGATTTTCTTTTGAAGCCCTTCTCGAGCTAAACCATCAATTTTTTCCTCAAAATTCAGAGAATTGATCTCACCGGCTATTTTACTGACTCGAAGAGCAAGTGGTAAACCCTATATGAGTAAACTCATAAGCTTTCTATGCTTCAGAATCAAGAGTCGAAAAGAAAAGAATAAGCATCGTCAGAACGATCCGAAGAAAGTAGGCAGGGGGCAAAGACTTGAAGCGAAGAGCACCGATTGACGCTCCCGAGTGTTTATTGAGCACAAAGTGTGAATCCGTTAGTATGGAACATTTTCTTTTCCAAGTGAAATACCCTAGTATATGAATGAAAATGTGCTTTCGTTGTTGTGGAATAAGAAGCATCGTTTATTTTTTTTGAAATCCGTTTAATTCTTTTAAAGTATCCAAAGAATTAAAAAAAACAATTACCGGGAAAGTATACAAAAAAGATAGTTCTTATCTATTATATATAGTATTAGTTAGTGATCTCGGCTCGGTGGGTCCCTTCCTCCATGATGAACTGTTGGCACTAGTCCTAACATCTTAATTGAAAAAGAAAATATTTTTTCAAGTAGCAATGAATGCGAGAATATTGACTGGGCTGGCCCGTCAAAAGTCTGGTTCCTTCGCGAACGAAGTGTCCTGAACTAGTCTCCTTTCTTTTATACATTTCCTATGTTACATCAAATGTTCTATGGATACAATTTTTTCAATGTTCTAAACTCAAATTTCTTAGATTCTGGACCACAAGAACTATTTGTTTCAATCTGTATCCTTTTACCCGTAATAGGAATTGGTATTTATCCCGATTTCGCTCTTTCTTTATAAGCTCCGAGTGAACCTGAAAAAGGCCATGGACTTGGATCGGAGATTTTACGATAACCTGCATATTCTACCTGTCAAGGAGCGGGAGTGATTGAGCAATGGGAGGCTCTAACGACCAATAAGGGACGACTAGTATACGCCCTGTTGAGTGAAGTAAAGAGACTAAGTACCGGTCTAAGCCAGAGCAACAACCTGTGTCTTCTGTTATCATTTCCAATTGGACAATCCATTAATTCAATTAGAAGAGGATGCTAAATCGATAAATGTTTTCAATTTTCTGGGTATCAACGGAATAAACTTGTCCGTTTTCATGTTTAAACAAAACATCTTCCATGGTTAGAAATGATTATACTGGGCAAACCTACTCTCATACGAGCTCTGGTGGTTCATTCATTTGACCATAGACTAGAGCTTTAATTCTGCAATATTTTTTTCATTGATTACCCTAGATTCTTTCATTTCCATGTAGAGATCATTTCCGAGAGAGTGAGTCCACTGGATGAAATACTAAAAGTAGAAATGAGACCAGGTATTTTAGAAAAGTAGTCATTTTGATCTTTCTCATCCAGTATAGAGAGAATAGTAGAAAAATGGTTCTCCTAAGGCTTAACAACGCCTTGCTACCTTCATTCTTTCATATCATCAACTATCCGACATAACATAAATAAGAGTCAATTGCATCGCAGTGAATTATAAGATCTTGTATCTTTCATTACCAGCATTTACGTTCTATCCACTTATTTTTAATTTTTAATTTCTAACTTCAAACAATAATTCCTTATCCCTTATGAGGCATGATATGTCTTCACAACCTTCGAAACTGCCCCTTAAGCTGATAAACTGCTGATCACTCTGGTCACCCGGATCTTGCTGACTCTGTAAAATTGGATAACTCTGATGATGTCTCACAAAAACCCCACCATAGTTCTCGGGAGACACAAGTCCATACCTTAAACCTATCCAGTCGCCCGAGCTAAGTCACAAGCTCACATAGAAGTTATGGATGCAACGAGTTCAAGGTGTGCCACGACCCTAGGGTTCTTAATTGGCGAAGAAAGAGGAGACCCCCGATCTCAATTAGAGTAGGGAGTTCCACTAAGAAAGAATGATTTTTTTGACAAATCATTGATTCATCTGGTTTTTATATTTAAAGAAAATAGAAATATATAATAAATTATATAATTATAATTTTTTTTATACTTTACCAGATCGAAATTTTTTTATGTTCAAAACTGGATCTTAAATACCAGAACGATGATGTGTTGTTGAACAAATGGATTTGGAGAATAGAGAGAGGTGATGATACTGAGTGCATTCAACAGCCCTGAAATAAATATATGCTAAGGTCAAACCTTATTCCATGATATTTCCATAAGATTCCTCTTTCTTACAAAAACTTTTGATAAACATTACCCTTTTCCTTAAACAAGAATGAAGAAATAGAATAAATAGGGAAGAAAATACGAAATAAAAAAAGAACAGATTTTGTTTCTGTGTATAAAATATATCCTTACTTGTTCTATCCTTCAACTCCTATAAAATAAACTTGGAAGTTTTTTAGACAACTTATTTTTTTATTCCTCGGAATAAATCATCGCATTTTTCTTCGCTTCTTTATGAAAGATATCCAATCAATCAGAATGGAGGTTATTTTTTTATCAAATACACTACGTTGACATAGTTCCCCAAAAATAAACCAAAAAGAACCAGAGAGTGCTGCTTCTTTTGATTGAGTTTGCGAGGCAACAATGGTCCTACGGAACAACACCATTCGAAGGTGGATGGCCCGCCCCGCCTAGAATAGAAATCTTTGACACTTCCATCATTTCTACGTAAGATAGCCAAAGTATGATTCACCTTTGGATTGGAAAGAACTGGTGGTTCATTTACTTAAGTTAAGAAAATTGCTAGGCACGACTGAAAGGAGTGGAGCGAATATTGCACTTGGAATAGACTCTCAATAGAATGTCTAGTTAGGACACGATGTAAACTAAGCAATTTTCTTCCGCGCCAAGAATGGAAGACTGTGTAGGTTGTGGTTTTTTCCACCAAGAAAGGCATGGGATGCACCATATCTCTAGAGGAAGCGCTTTTTCAGCTACCTTCTCCTCGAGGTATGGTTTGAGTCCCGATACTCACAAAGAAAAAGGGAAGTGATTTGGACAAAAAGGGAAGTGACTTGGACAAAAAGAGGCCGAAAGGAGTGCTAGCCCCTTAGTGGGGGTCCGGACCCATACGAGTTAGCAGAAAAGGGAGGAGGAAAGAGGCCCTAAGGAGGAGTAAACATTAAGGAGCAAGCAACAGCTTTCTTAGTTGCTATTAGCACAACCTGAAGCTGGGGAACGCAAGTTTGATCGAGGCGCCCAGAGAACCTATGAATTTTCCAATTATGAGTTGGGCGCTTTATCCTTTCAGCCATGGATGCTTAACATGAACCCGGTGAAATTGAATTCTCCGTGAAGATGCGTGCTTTGGTGAGTCGTCCGAGATCCTTTCGATGACCTATGTTGTGATCAAAGGCCTTCCTCTATTTGTGCATTTCTTTCTCTATTTGGCATGCCTCATGAAAAATAAGAGTCCTCCTGATTCGAAAAGCGGCGAAGAACAAATAAAATTTGCTATAAAAGCCGGCTAATGGGGGTGTTCGTGCATATGAGAACATTGTAATGGAATGATTCAATCGCAGATTGATACTAGACCAGACAATTTAACCGTCTTCACTAGACCCAAAGGTTGCGCTCATACAATGAGCTTTCAGGAAGAACCTGGTTCGCCAGTTGTTCAAACCTGCTCATGAATCATGAAGTTGGGAACACAAACGGAGATGTGAAAGGAGACGTCTTCTATTTCTAATAGGCCACGAACTAGATCAGAAGCATTCTCAATGAATCCATAAGAAGTGATCCTATGAAAATAAAATTCCTTGTATTCTCATTTGAGAATGAAAGGGAAGATTTTAGATTTGAGAGCGTTCGAAGAACAAGGTATATTGACAGAATCCTCTAGTAAAATACCCACCAGTACCCGTAACCCAGCGGAAAAAGTACTGATTCATACACAACATCTCTTTCCTTTATCAGGGGTTCCACCAATTGATACCTTTCCACAAATAATTGAAACTCCATTTCTTGATACAAATGGACCAATGAGAGCAAGAATTTACAGGAACATTTCATTTCTGGACAGTCCAGTATATTAATTGACATTCGTTTATTTGCATCAACCACGGTGGGCTAGGAAACCTATTCCCAGTTGTTCTGCCAGATTCCGTAAACCTGGGTTTTTTCATTAAACACAGGGGCGCGCTCTACCACTAAGCTAATAGCCCTTCATGCGGGCCTCCCGAATAGATCTTGGCAGAATTTCCACATATGAAATTGAGCACAATTTTGCAAAGAATGAGGAGAAAACCTCTTATATGTTTCTAGGGGGTTATTTCTCTATATCTATCCTAATGAGAGATCTATCAAATCACTGCAATTGATGTTCGATCCCGACGCAACTATGAATCTCATGGAGAGTTTGATCCTGGCTACGACCTGATCAATTCAATCAGGCACTCGCCATCTATTTTCATTGTTCAACTATTTGAAAACATAAAAAAACCAAAAGCTCTGCCCTTCCCTGCCTAAGGATTTACCTTCGGACTTTTTCAGAATTATATACCTTTCTACAAGCCCTAAATTTATTTTCTATCATTGTATCCAATCTAATTTAACACCCAACAGAATCACGAGACGCTACTTAAAATAAAAAAATTGTTTAAGAGATTTATTTTGATTTGATGATACCATGTGAACCGCTAGAAACATGCGAAGTGTATGACTAACCCAATAACGAAAGTTTTGTGATGGGACTCGAGCAGACAGCCATAATTCTTGATCAATAAAGGAACAATATTACCATTTTTGTTCAAAAAGAGCCTTCCTCGCTTTGCTTCGTCAGTAAGGTGCAGAGTGACCTGCACTTTTCTCGGAGTTTCCTATTTACTATAAAATTTCCTATATTTTACATATCATCATATTAAGCCCATTTGATGTCGCATGTTCCTTCTAACATACAATAAATTCTATTCTAACATGTAATCGTTTAATCATGTAATTATTCAAATCAAACAAATTAACATGTAATTTTCTCAATTTCTACCGTTACCGGTCTAAGTACATAAATGTCACAAGTTGACATGGAATTGAAACAACAGTAATCGCTACACATATTTTGACAAGTTTATATTTCAGCATATGAACATTTTAGCACATTAAACATTTCAACATATGAATTTTCCCAACATATTAATATCTTAACATATTAATATTCCAACATGTCATATTAGCATTTCGTCACTTTAATCATTCTAACATATGTTTAACATTTCAACATATCATATTTCAACATGTCATTTTAACGGGGAATGTCAAATGATAATATATCATTATAAAAAATGATATAACTTAAATCCACTTACCTAATTTGCTTTCCAAATCTTGGACCTGGTCCAGATCTAGCATTCCATGGTTTTCCCCTAATTGGATTCAGAACCTAACAACCATGGATTCATAATTTTTACTAAAAGAAAAAGGGAAGAAAGAAGAAGAAAATTGAGTAGACCAGATCTAGAAAATTATCTTACTTCGAATATGACTCTGAACACCTTCTAATTAATATTCATTCTTTTCCTCCAGATCTTGATTCAGAATTTTCCAAACCTAATTATCTTATTTTTCTCAAGAGATTTGATGAGGAGAAAGAATGGCAGAGCTTAGACGTTGTCTCAGAGAATGTGAGATTTAGGCTTGGCTCTACTAGCCTATTTATCGGTGTCCAGGATCTTATTGTACACGCAGCGCTGAGTCAGCATTGAACGTCGATAAGAAAATAGTCCAGATTCATTAATGAATCTGACTGGATCTGGGGGGTGTCGACCCCCCTGCAGGGATGTTGACCCCTCGGGTCCCATGAGCTGTTTTGGTGCAGAAGTTTGAATATCGAATGTTTGAATTTTCTGGAATTTATCTAACTGTAATATTCACGTGTATTCTTCTTATACGTATACAAATCTTTTAACGACCATTTTATGTGTATATATATACGCACAACTTTCGTTTCGTTTTCAAAATTCAAACGGTGTTGCACTGTTATTTGATTCTTGCCATATTTCATTGATTGTAGCCTTATCTTGAATTTTATCTCTTGTATATATATATATTTTTGTACATATATACATATATATTCTCATATACACACACACACACACATATATATATATTTTCTTTACTTCCTTATATGTATATTTTTCCTTATATGTGCGTTTATACATATTTCCTCTCATGAACATGTGTTATTTCAGTCGTTTCCTTAAAACAAAAATATGACGGCAGCGGGATCAAACTCTGTACCTTTATATGCAAGTCACATGCTCTAACCAACTGGGCTACTAAGGCTATTGTTAACAAGGCTTAGAACAATAGTAGATATTGTTCTCTTATTATTCCTCTTTTTCATGTTTGTTACAATATTTCATTTAAACCATTGCATGAATCTTTTTCTTTTATTTCTCTTTTATTACTAATGCATAATCAGTGCGTAGAACATGTTTACACTGCATGCAACCAATCCTTTCTTTCTTTTAACGCATGCATTAAAATTTTATTCTTCATATATACATTTATATATGTGCATATATATATATATATATGTACGCATTATTTAATTATTAAATTGTCATAAAATATGGGGTGTTACACTCTCCCACCCTTAGGAAATTTCTCCCCCAAAATTTGATAAGGTTAAAAATCAATTAACCCCTCCCATAATATACATCCATCATGTGTGCATCAATTTTTTGCAAATATTATGCACTTGTGCAAAGTGAAATACAACATAATAATACATGTATGCCTAAGAGGTACCTCTTCCATGTATGCAAATTTTTCAAAAATTCTTCAAAAGCATGATGCTCACATCCTAAATACACTGGCAGTTCTATATGAATGCAATATTTGAAAATAAAAAATATTTTCATTCAAATTTTCCCACACTCTTACTGAGTAAGAGCGTAGTTCATCCAATTGTTGCATTCAAAATCTTACCAACCAACTTTACTTTTCGAATTTCAGAAAAATATAATTTTCTAAATTCGATTTCATATGTTACAAAAAGGCGTAAAACGGAAAACTTCACATCTCCCTTTTTCCTTTTCGACTTTTTTCCAACCGTACTTGGATTTTATGAAACTTTTTATAAAGATTCCCCTATTTTCTTATCCAAGCACAGCCCACATAAGAAAATTTTCTTTGCTGCTGATTTTCTTTTTCATCTTGTCTTGGAAATTTTTATTCCTATCCACCTTTCCTTATAATATCCCCATCTTTCTTTAACTGTTATGTTTGTTACTTTATTGAATTTGTTGTTTCCTTATTAGTTGTACCATATCTCATTTCTTAGCTTATTTAATCATTTGATCTAAGTTTAATTTCAAATAAGCCTTCTAGTCTTTCAACTAAAACAGGAAAACAGACACTCTACACAGCTACTGCTAAGTGCCAAGAATCTCGGGACTATGTCCCCTCTCAGACGGAAAAGTCCAAACCATGGGATCCACAACAGGTTTAGGTGTTACCCTAACTACCCAACAGGAAAAAAATAACAGAACGATCCCAACAGAAATGCAATCACGGGTTGCACCCCTAACATGAAAATTGGCAACAAGATCTACATACTTACTTGCCCTTTAATATCTAGTAGTCACCAACAGTCCTAACTATGTACCAACAATTATTTCAGGTAACACCCTAGGATTTTCAATGCTTATGCATTCTACGGGAACTAACTATTATTCCAAGATAATTCTCGCTATTTGCTTCATAGCTTCAAAACTTTTCCCGTCTTCCCTGGGCACTATTCCTTACCTACTTCATACTTTTGAAACACGGTTTGGTCTTTTCATTTAAATTTTCTTCCAAAAATTTAAAAGTGTCAAAAGTTAAATTTTCTTATGAAAACTTACTTTTGCCAAAACAAAAAAACATGTCATCTTAAAAAAAATGTAAATCTTAATTTTTTTCAAATCAAAAAAACTGGAGTAGATAAGGACAACTATTTCTTAATCGGGTTTATAACTTGTTCTTACCTATAGGGTCAGTTCAGTTTCTTGCTAAAGGTGCAAACATGTACTCTATTCTTAATTTCTAAACTTATTTTGTCCACCCAACAAAATTTTCTCTTTTAAAACAATTTATCAAAAATGATTGTCAAAAGAATATATATTTCAAAACTTTCTTTATTAAAAATTCTTTTGTGAAATATAACAAGAAAACTAGCGAGCTATAAACATGCTCTACAATCTGCACCTTTTACTGAGAGAATTTTACTTCAAACAAAATTTTCATGAGAAATCATTGCTTCCAAAATATAACGCAATTTACGTTAAAACCCAATATGTACTTCTTTACATAGTTTAAAACTATAACTTTTAAGATTAAAACTTGAAAACACCATAAACCATTTTCCCAAAACTTTTACAATTTCAAGTTCTTAGAAGTTAACAATGCGGTTAGACTCAAAGCGGGTTTCCAAATTTTCTAGGCTTTCCTAAACACTCCCACAAAGTCAATTCTCTCAACTATATATATATATATATATATATATATATATATTCCTAGTCTGTTCTTCTCTTTTTAACCTTTCCCAATTTATAAGGTTTTACTGCCAAGCCCATTAATCTGAAATACTAACATATGTGATCCTCCTTTCTCTATTTCAAAATATACTGTACACCTCCCACCCAAATTTCCTAAGGGTCTCAAATTTCCATATTCATTCCTTTAGTGTACAAAGCAAAATCCCATTTCATATCATATTATACTCTTTCTATTTAGTGGGTTTCTCTATGGATATATATATATATATATAATATTTATATTTTAAAAATACAAATACGTTCACTCACTATTTATACAGGAATCCGAAACCTAAGCTCTGATACCAGATGTATCAACCGAATTCCGATAGATCGATTTTTTTTCAAAATTCTAATCTATCGAAACCCATGTTTGTTGCTCCAGTAACCCGCAGAAAGGACAGAGATATAAAATATATCATAGCTCAGAAAATATTTGATAGTGGAATGGATAAAGTATAATATAATCAAAGTATAGCCTTACCGCAGTAATAATACTGCCTAACCATTATCCAAAGCTATCATATCTCTACCACAAATCTAACCTGCGAGTATGTTATAAGGAGGGGGTCAAAACACAAGTTCTGGTGACTGGATTTAAACTATACATTTTGGATAATCCTACATATACCATTCAATCACATTTTCTTATTTATTAGGTTACTTGGGTTAACAACAGTCAAGGCTTACATACACATCGTACCCATTTATTTTCCAGTGGATTAACCTAATACGGTATATATGTAGCTACCCCTCCCCCCAATATTGATGTACACCCCATGGTACCCCACTCGCACGGTCTCCACCGTAATGCCGTAGAAATGAACGCAGCTCTTCATCTTATGCCGGAGTGACATACGGATCTCTATATAACAATGTTACATTCCGTATATATCTGTCATTACAATGCTACGTAAGCGTACGGACTGCCACCTTCGATCGAATCAGATTTCACACCAGAGTAATGTCCTCAAGTCTACGATAACCACCCAGATCAGACATGCATGTATCTAGACTTTCCCATGTATGTATCGTCAATCGTATTTGATGCCTTAACCGCACATAATGTGCATCGAGTTCCGTGAAAGGGCTATACAAGAAACACGGAACTCGGTCGGGTGCTTTTCCGTATCTGTATAGGTCCGCCTTTAAGGGCCTCAAAATACAGATATCCCTTGAGTCTATTTTTTTTCATGGTGCCTATAGCCCCACCTCGGCACCTCCCTCAACTAGTAAAGACTATAAGAGCTAAGAGACTTGCCCCTAACAAACAATCTAAACATCCAGTTGGTGTCTCCCCTCAACCACTGTACCTCGATAGCGAAAGGTGAATGGTCTATTGGGTTTAGCTCTAGTTTTTTCGCATCCCCTGGCTGCCGATGATGATCTACTATCCTTGTTGGTCCTGACCTTTGCCTGCTAGTTGAGGCGACCGCCGAATCACCCTAGTGTCACCTCGTCACAACATTCTGACTGCAACGCTACTTTTGCAGTCAAGGCCCACCCACCTGGTAGTAATGCGCAGACCTAACCTCTACGAGCACAGCCTAAACATCTTCCACTGCACAGAGGACTACCAGGAGCAACTTACGTATCTAAGGAAGCCACGTGATTCCTCTTCCAGTCCTTCGGAGTTGGCAGAATAATCAAATGAACGTGCGCTCCTCTCGTGTCTTATGACACCACGATGATCTACCCCGTTGGGTTATTCACCCTCAAACGTGCGGACTGGTCCAAGCACCTCACTTTAGTATGTTATTAGAACTTTTGTTTAAACATTCTTTTATGCACTTGCTTTACCTCATCAGGTTCCCATTTAACTTGGTTATTCCCATCCACATTGATTTCTTATTCAATTTACCAAGTTCCTCTTGCTTATTAATTTCAGTTTTATAACTTAACCAATTTAAGCCCATTAGTAAGTCCACGACATGTTATTCTCTAGATTGTGATCCAAGATCTGTAATCCATAATCCCTTTATATTCTTGTTGATTTCAAAGTTACAATAACATGTTCTACTTAATATGTAATTAATTATATCTCAATTCACATGTTTTCTATTTAACATATCAGTCGTTATTTACGATTAAATATAACTTATTTCATTTCATAAGTTTGCCTCGTTTTTTCTTATTTAATCATAATTCCATCTTACATTGTCATTACAATTTATCGTTGTTTACTTATTAACTTAGTTCTCTTAACTAAGGTTCACTAATAAGTCTCCTTTCCATTTATTATAACCTATGTTATAATTTCCTCTTGCCCCTAGGACAAGCCTTAACATGTTATTCTTATCAGCAGATTTCAGATTTCCAAGTTTATAGATTACTTAATTTATAATTAAGTACAACTTCTTACATTTCATAAGCTTTCCCCCTTTTCTATACTTATTACAAACAACTGGTTTTAGGTTTCCCCATTTACTGATTACTTAATTTACAATTAAGTGACACTTGTCTCATTTCACCAGTTATCTCATTTCCTTATGAGTTTATTATAACCTAAGTTATAATCTTCCCTTGTCTTTATGACAAGTCTACCTATTATACGACATTCTCATTAATGTAATTAATTTATAATATGTTATTATCATTCCCTTCCTTTTACTGTCGTATCTTCTATTCAATTCCATTTATTTCCATTAATTACAATTAATGTTGTTTATCAGTCCTGCTATTTACATATATTTACATATATGTATATATTTATGTACTAGACCTCCCACATTAAGCCTACACTTGTAGATGCTGGATTTGTCGGAACGGTTCTGGGCAGACTTCTACCACAAGTTGACTTAACCTCGTGTCTTAGCACCACTACATGTTTATTTATGCACTTAGACCCCTCACATTATATTTCCCACTAGTGGATGCTAGATATGTCGGGCAGTTCCGGGCAGACTTCTACCACAAGTGTAATCAAACCTCGTGTCTAAGCGCGGTTACAGTTTCCTGTTTACTATAAATATCCTTTATTTTACATGCTATCATATTAAGCTCATTTTATGTCGCATGTTCTTTCTAACATACAATAAATTCTATTCTAACATGTAATCGTCTAATCATGTAATTGTTCAAATCAAACAAATTAACATGTAATTTTCTCAATTTCAACAATTAATGGTCCAGGTACATAAATGTCACAAGTTAACATGGAATTGAAACAATAGTAATCACTTCACATATTTTGACAAGTTTATATTTCAACATATGAACATTTTAGCACATTAAACATTTCAACATATGAATTTCCCCAACATATTAATACCTTAACATATAAATATTCCAACATGTCATAATAGCATTTCGTCACTTTAATCATTCTAACTTATGTTTAACATTTCAACATATCATATTTCAACATGTCATTTTAACGGGAAATGTCAAACGATAATATATCATTATCAAAAATGATATAACTTAAATCCACTCACCTAATTTGCTTTCCAAATCTTGGATCTGGTCCAGATCTAGCATTCCATGGTTTTCCCCTAATTGGATTCAGAACCTAACAACCATGGATTCATAATTTTTACTAAAAGAAAAGGGGAAGAAAGAAGAAGAAAATTGAATAGACCAGATCTAGAAAATTATCTTACTTCGAATATGATTATGAACACCTTCTAATTAATATTCATTCTTTTCCTCCAGAACTTGATTCAAAATTTTCCTAAACTAATTGTCTTATTTTTCTAAAGAGATTTGATGAGGAGAAAGAATGGCAGAGCTTAGACGTTGTCTTAGAGAATGTGAGATTTAGGCTAGGCTCTACTAGCCTATTTATAGGTGTTTTGGATCTTATCGTACATGCAACGTTGAGTCAGCATTGAACGTTATTAAGAAAATAGTATAGATTCATTGATGAATATAGCTGGATCTGGGGGGTGTCGACCCCCCGGGTCCCATGAGCCGTTTTGGCGTAGAAGTTTGAATATCGAATGTTTGAATTTTCTGAAATTTATCTAACTGTTACATTCACGTGTAATTTTCTTATACGTATACAAATCTTCTAACGACCATTTCATGCATATATATATATATATATATATATATGCGCATAACTTTCGTTTCGTTTCCAAAATTCAAACGGGGTTGCACCGTTATTGGATTCTTGCCATATTTCATTGATTGTAGCCTTATCTTGAATTTTTTCTCTTGTATATATATACTTCTGCACATATATACATATATATTCTCATATATATACACACACATATTTTCTTTACTTCCTTATATGAATATTTTTCCTTATATGTGCGTTTATACATATTTCCTCTCATGAACATGTGTTATTTCAGCCGTTTCCTTAAAACAAAAATTTGACGGCAGCGGGGATCAAACTCTGTACCTCTTATATGCAAGTCACATGCTCTAACCAACTGGGCTGCTAAGGCTATTGTTAACATGGCTTAGAACAATGGTAGTTATTGTTCTCTTCTTATTCCTCTTTTTCATGTTTGTTACAATATTTCATTCAAACCGTTGCATGAATCTTTTTCTTTTATTTCTCTTTTATTATTAATGCATAATCAGTGCATGCAACATGTTTACATCGCATGCAACCAATCTTTTCTTTCTTTTAATGCATGCATTACATTTTTATTTTATTCTTCATATATACATTTATGTTTGTGCATATATATGCATTATTTAATTATTAAATTATAGTAAAATGCGGGGTGTTACACACACAAATGGATGGACTAGGCAAGATCCTGGTTTTCTTTCGGCCTTAATACGATCGTTAAGGGTCATCGGTTTTCTGGCCATCTTATAATATGGCCCAGCATGACCATTGCCTTCCATATTTCTATATATTGGACTTCTATACATTATTCTCTAGAAGATCTAGAATTCACCTTTTCTTTATCAAGAAAGATATGTTCTGGGGGGCAAAGTGTTGACCAACTTTTTGGCAAAAACTGTCATAACTCAAGTTCTTATTAAAGTTGGACCATCTCCCTACTGGATCAATCTTCATCTGGATTGACCAGAGCTTGATTCGACCCAAACCAAATGTGTCTCAAGCAGAAACACTTTTCTTCAAGCATGGTTTAAAGTCCAAGGATCGGGTCGATCGATCCGGCAAATTGACCTTGAAGACATTGAACCAGACCTTACACTACACAACAAAGCCCGATTTTCAAGGCTACTTTATCGGTCAAACCAGACCTATTCAACTTCTCTGGCTCCAAGTTCCAAGGTCCACGTGTACCTTGATTATTGAGAAGAATTATTCCCGAATAGGAGACCATGTCCCGGTGCCTGCAGTAGATATTTTGGATTGAGCGACACGTGGTCGAGCCATGATCGGATAACCGCCAGGTAGCACATCGACCAACCTACATTTTTGCCTATAAATACACCTTTCCATGAATGGAAAGAGGAGGATATTCTTTCTGAAAAGTTCATGGTTGGCTTTTTAAAAATATCTCGGCGTACTCTTCGATCGAACAACATTGTAACACAAGGTTTTTTGTGTATAATCCACTTCTTTCTCTTCCTTCTTTCAATCAAAACAAGTGTAACTTGTAATCGACAATATAAACAAAGATTATAAAGTAGACGTAGGCTTGGTTTAAGTCGAACCACTATAAAAATTGTTGTGTGTCCCTGTGTTTACTTCTTTTCTTGGATTTTGTGATTGTGAATTTTGTGACTTGTGTGTAGATTACACACTTTGGGGGTTGACTGTCATTAAGCCAACTTTTGACGTCAACAACCCCTAAAGGTAAAGATAGAGGGGAGAAATGCAAGGCTATCGATGGTGGTGTGATATCAATTGGAGGTTGGACGACGAAAAAAGTGGCGAAGAGCATTTTTCTTTCACCTTCGTTCTTAGGGTGGAGGAGGTTACATCGATGGTTTGATTCGCATGTGGGCGCACAACAAGGCGGACGCAATGCTATGGTCGTAATATAAACTAGTGACGCGTCGGAGGTTGTGCACGAGCGGTGTGCATCGATTTGTATAGGATTTCGAATCTGACCTAAAGAGAGGGTGCGTGAATTTTGATGCGGACGTAGTGTGGCTGGTAAGTGTTTGTTATTTTCTTTTAATATGATTCTAATTTCAAGTCTTCTAACTCATGAAACTTTTGCATATGTGGTATGTTTTGGACATGATTTCTTCTGCATGACTCGTATTGCAGATGTGTACGCTTTGGCATTTGTTTTTGATAAATTTAGCTGATGTGAGTGATATTATCTCTCATTGAACTGCAATTCTTTACATTATGCAAAATGATGTTTCTAGGTGATTTCTAATCATAAAACGAGATTTCTAGGATAATTAAACCTAGTCATTAATAAATAAATGAATTAACATTTCATCTAATACCTTGGATTTTCAATCTTTTGATCCAAAAGGTAAATCAATGGTTCTTGATTCTGTTGCTACATATTCTTCCAATTGTGCTACTGCTTCCAAAATTAATTTCAATATCAATCCCGTGAATTCTAATTGCAATATTCCTCAAAGCTCCTCTAATCCCTTACATCCCCCTATAAAATCTGATTTTCTCTCACTCTCTCTTTAAATCTCTTCCTTGGAATGATGGTTCTTATAAGCCAATACAGTTTGATATAGTAAGAGATGGGAAGCCCAATCACTTCCCATATATGGTGAAAGAGGAAGGATTGAAATTCTGGAGTAAACATCTGGTTGGATTCTTTATGGATGATACACTCTCTTAAATAACTGTAATGAACTCTCTTATCAAAATTTGGAAGTTAAAAAGAGAAGTTAGTATTAAATCAGATGGTGTAAATTTCTTTTTTAATTTTGCAAATGATATGGAAAGGGAGAGGGTATTGAGATCTGACCCAATCTTCATCAAGGGCTGGATGTTTATAATAATTGAATGGGATCCCTCCATAGGAAATGCGCAATCGCAAATTAAAAAAAGTTCCCATTTGGATTCATTTGCATCGTATTCCCTTACTCTTGTTGACATTAGTGAGGATAAACTGGTTGGCATGTCATGTGGGTAGATTGACCTGTTTTGATTCAAGTACTTAGAGGCTAGAAAGGTTCAAGTATGCAAAAGCATTGGTAGAAATTACCCCTGAATTTGAGCTACCAGAATCTATTGTTGTTCCTGACCTTGGAGATAAA
This sequence comes from Allium sativum, assembly GCA_030737875.1. Taxonomy (NCBI): domain Eukaryota; kingdom Viridiplantae; phylum Streptophyta; class Magnoliopsida; order Asparagales; family Amaryllidaceae; genus Allium; species Allium sativum. Next base: position 284,528,176 of record CM060915.1, read on the forward strand.
TGCCCCCATGTTAAAGTTTCTTATGATTGGAGACAACAAATTTGCACACACTGTAAGGTCTTTTGTCATAAGACAAATTATTGTGAAATGTCATCTCAGAATAATGTGGTGCACAGAATAATAGAAATGAGGCTGTCAATGACAGGAGAAAATAATATAAGCATGACTTCTAGTCTCATGAGAGTAGGCATTTGAAGAAAACTACTGGATCAGAAACTGAGCAATTCGGTTGGGAACAAGTAACTAATAAAACGAAAATGGTTTGGAAAAGAAAGGAGAAAGGTTATGGTACAGATGTGAGAGGTGATGTTGATAAAGCTATGGAAGAAGTTATTGAGTTAGCAGGGGGAGGGTGTACAGAAATGGGTAGTGAAGTTAATAATGAGGAGCAAATGGATGTATGTTAGGGTTTTTGTAAAGATGGTACTCAGAATGTTATAATTGCAGATCAGTATGGTAATTGCTCAATTCAAGGACAAAAGGTTTCTAATGGAGATGACAGTGCAAATAAAAATGCTTCTCAGAAGGGAAATATTTAATTTGATGAAATTCTAAAGGATGTAGTGGATAAAGAATTTCATGTTGATAACCCTTTTTCTATTCTGGATGATCATGCAGATGGTAATGTAAATGCATCTCTGGATGTGTTCACTGCTGCTGCAACATCCAGTTCTCTTGCTCAACCTTTTTTGCCTCATGTTCTTCCAACTCCTCATCTATTAAACAGTCAGCATCCTGTGCCTCCTCATCGTCTAAATCTTCTTTCAGTTTCAATATTCCATCCAAATCTCCTTATTCTCATTTTTCCTCGCCTCAAAATTTTATCCTTCCTCCCTCTCCTACTGCTAATGATTCTAACATTGTAGAGGAATCCCCAAATTCTTTTGGGAGTAAGAAAAAGTCTAAAAAGGAAAAGAAGAAAGTCTTGAAAAAAAATGTTAATGTAGAAGATGATCTTAATGATGGTAAAGAGTTCAAGCCAGATGAAGTATTACCGAGTTGTAATTCAAAAAATGCTTCATCAAGACATATGAGAAGTAATCCGATTTGCATGGTGAATCCCCTACTATTTAAATGATTAGTACAATATGTTTTTGGAATATAAGAGGTGCTAACTTGCCCTCTAAGCAATGTGAGAAAAAGAATTTGATTACAGATAATAAAATTCAACTTATGTGCATTTCTAAAACAAAGCTGGATTTCAATTCCACTGGGAAAGCAGCAAATTACATAGCTCCAGTATGGCAATTTGATAATAATCTTAATCCAGCTTCATTGGGCAGACTTTTGACTCTTTGGAATCCTTCCATTTTTAATCTTCAGAAAATCGCGGAAACTAATCAATATATTCACTATAATTGTATTTATATTCCTTTAAATCTCTCTTTTCTCCTTACTTCAGTTTATGCTCATAACTCTCTTGCTCTTCGTCTTAGTTTTCTTGAGAATGTACATTTTCTTAATCCTTCAAATCATCCTTGGCTCATAGGCAGTGATTTCAATTATATGCTTAACAGTAATCAGAAATTGGGTGCTTGTCCTCTAGTGGTTAAGGAGAATGCTCCTCTTAATCAAATGCTAATTCAATCTTCTCTATTTCCAGTTCAAAGCTATGGCATGTTTTATACTTGGTCAAATTGCGTTAAGTCTGGCCCTCCCACTTTCTATAAACTTGATCATATTTTTGCAAATTCTTCTTTCTTTGATCTCTGGCCTAAAGCTTTCTATGATATCCTCTCTCCAATCTTATCTGATCATTGTCCCATATTATTTCAATGGGGGATTGAAGCTGCTATTGACTTGGGTAAAATCACTTTTTTATTTTTTATTTTTTGGTGTGATAATCCACAGTTTACTAACATTCTCATTCAGGTTTGGTACTCAAAGAGAAATAATAATCCTATGGTTAATCTGTTGCAAAAAATGAAGGTATTAAAGAATCATCTTAGATCTTGGTCTTCAATTAAATTCGGCAATGGGTCGCAACATTCATCTTCAATTAGAGCAGAATTAACCCAAATTCAGCAAGAGTTTCAAAAGAAGCCAAATGATATTGCATTACAAAATCAGGAGTATGAATTGAAGAATAAGCTTAATTTACTTTGGAAGTAGAAATGCAGGCTTTAAGGCAGAGTGTTTTCATTAGGAGAGAATTTGATGGGGATAGAAACACAAAGTATTTTCATAATACTTTAAAGGTTCAAAAAGCGAGGAGCAACATCTTTGGGATTAAAGATATGAATGGAAATGTTCAATCCTCTAAAGGGGAAATTAATGCAACGTTTGTTCAGTCTTTTCTTCAATTCTAGAAAATCCTAATGCTTACATACCAGATGTTAATCTACTCTTTCATATCATATTACCAACTCATTTTATATTGCAATTAGAGGATATTAACAGGCTAATTGCAGTAGAAGAGATTAAGGAAGCGACTTTCTGTTTAGATTCTAGTAGTTGTGGAGGACTAGATGGATTTAATTCTTTCTTCTTGCAAATAAACTGGAGTATTATTGGTTGAGATATCATAGCAGCTATTCAATCATTTTTCATGATCAATCACATGTCAGCAAGTGTGTCAGCAACATCAATTACGCTTGTTCAAAAGGTTGAAAACCCAGTTTGTGTTGCTGACTTTCGACCAATTTCATGTTGTAATGTTGTCTACAAAGTTATTTTGAAAGTCATTGCTAATAGGCTAAAAAATGTATTGCCTTCCTGTAACACCCCACGCCCGCTAGGGTCACTCACAAAGGGAATGCCATAGCATCGGTGGAGTATTTTAGTGAATATAGAACAGAAAAATTACAACAAGACAGATATAAATAGTACTTGAAATTTTAAAACATCATCTCATAACAGCGGAAATAAACATGTCTGGTTACATCATAAAACCACGATAAAAGTCAAGTACAATATCCATCAAAATAAAGAAGTACATAATCCCACTCTCTCATACAATAGCCATAACAAAAGAAAAGATAACTGGATAACTGGAGCTTTACATCTACCCAAGCTCCTAAAGACTGGAACAGCAATCTGATCAAGCTCTACTACCGCTAGGATCCACCGTAGGACCTGAGGGTTGGGAAAAAGATAAAAACAACGGGGTCAGACATAAGTCTGAGTGAGTCCTATAACTTTAACAATACAATCATTAAAGTAACCAGAGAAGACATAAACTTGACCTACGGTAATATCTGGGGATGAATGGCTACACTAAGCAGCTTGGTAGACTTAGGATAAACTAAGATAACCGTCAGGACGCATCTACCCACCCAAGGATAATTACTAACTGCACCACACCAGTCATTCCTACTTAAAGGTTGATCCCTTCCAAGGACTTAGAAGATTTCCCCAGTAGTTTCGTGTACTCCTAGCCCACTACATAGGTGCCGTCTGCCCCTATCTCCACTAGGTGTACCCAGTAATTCTTAACCAGTAGTTTCGTGTACCCCTACATAGGTGCCGTCTGCCCCTATCTTCATTAGGTGTACCCACTACTCCCATCGATCGGCTCTCTACCGTAGATACCCGTGCTGGTCCCACAGTGGGGTGTATCACTCCCCTAAAGTGGCTACCCAATACTAACGGTGCACGGCTTTATATCTACACGATGCAACAACGGCTTATCTACCAGCCCGGGCCCACACACGCATATGAAGCCCGTTGGACTTGCGTTGCCACCGCTAACCCGTTTTGGCCTCTTATAATCAAGCCCAATATGCGTGTCCCGTCACTCGACATGGGTCGAGCCCACAAAGATACGTTTGGGATATTGGTTGAAATGGGCCCCCACAAGCTACCCACTTAAGCTTGTCAAATATCTAGTGTATCCCACTTAACCCTTTAATCATGTTTAATTACATGTTTCCACTTGGTTAAGTATTCTAATCGTATTTTCTATTGCCACCCAAGGCAACCCACTAGATTCCACATGCCACCCAAGGCAATCACAAAATTTCCTCATGCCACCCAAGGCACCCACTTAACCCCTCATGTCCCACTACATGCTACTATGGTTAAGTGTTTCTTAATTAATTAAGACCGTGATCTCCCATAAAGACCTCCCACATTAGACTGGCTGTTATGACCGCCTGGTTAAGCCGGTAGAGTCCCGGGCAGTCTTACATCATAACAGAGCCTAACCTCGTGTCTTTACTTTAATCACGTATTTAATTTATGGCTAAGACCTCTCACATTGGGCTGACATTTGTAGCAACTGGTTAAGCCGGTCGGGTCCGGGCAGTTTTATACTACAAATGAGTCCAACCTCGTGTCTTAGTCGATTAATTACACCTAATTAATCACCCCCATATTAATTATCCCTAATTAATATCAAGTTTTCCATAACATGGGTAGTCCTAACTCAATAGGTAAATTCCCATGGGGTAGACCTAACTCAATAGGTAAATTCCCACTTATGGTAATTTATTTTTATGGTATGCTTAATCATACCCAAACATTCATTTATTAACATATTTACCACCCCATCGTTCCCCACGTAAATCGTTCTCATTTCATGACATAACAAAAGGGGAAGATCATCACAAATATCATGGGTTTAGCCTATAACTTTGTCATGGGTTAAGAGGATGTCAACTTGCATATATGAGCATATATTAACCCAACTACATATAACCCAAACTTGCATATTATCATACACATGATTTGCATAACATGTTGCATATGAGCTTGCATATTATCATACACATATCTTGCATAACATATTGAACTTGCATATAGGCATTCTCATGACTTGCATAACATGTTAAACATGCATTTAAGCATACACATAACTTGCATAAGCATTCACATACTTGCATAAGCATCCACATACTTGCATAAGCATTCACATACTTGCATAAACATGCATAACTTGCATATCATGTCATTTAGGCATATACATATCTTGTATAAACATTCATATACTCGCATAAGCATGCATAACTTGCATATCACATAAATCTTGCATTTAGACATATACATGACTTGCATAAGCATCCATATACTTGCATAAGCATGCATAACTTGCATATCACATTAAACTTGCATTTAAACATATGCTTAACTTGCATGACTCACTTTGTTAATCATGCATAATTCCACTTATTAAATATGCATAAATCCACTTGTTAAACATGCATATACCAACTTGCTAAACATGCATAAATCAACTTATTAAGCATGCATAAACCAACTTATCAAACATGCATAAACATAGAACAACATAGAGTAACATATCATTATACATGATTCAAACTCACTAATCCGCATTTAAGACCACAAGTCTCATTACACCCAATCTACTTACTTTAACAATTAATGTTAAAGTGATAGAAACTCACCAAACTCAAGATTAGCAACCTTATGAAGTAGAATTAGTTGCTAACTATGAAGATAATGATGATTAGAGAATGATTTGAGAGGGATTAGCTTGAAACTTCCTTCTTAGATTAGTGGAGGCTCCTCTTAGGATTTAATTTGGCGGCATGAGGCCATCATTTCTATTTTTGGTAAGGATTAAGGGGGGTTTAGGGTGTATTTATAGATTAGGTGAGTGTTTTAGGCCCTTAGATTAACCCTAGATTAGATTAGGACCCTTAGATTTAGGAAATCTCTAGAACCAGCCCTCCTAGCCAGCCTGAAACCCAACCTGGTGCAACCTGGTGCACCCAGGTTCAATGGGCGGCACGACCCTGTCGACAGGCAAGTCGACAGGCATGTCGACACCCCTGTCGACAGGCCTGTCGACAGCCCTGTCGACATGGGTAGGGCGGGAATCTTCCCGCCTGACCCCGCCTGACCCATTCCAAATCTGAATTTTTAAATTTTTAAATCTGTTTTAGTTTTGAATTTTCTGCAAACTTCATCGGGCCAAAACTGGGCCATACGGACTCCGATTTTCGAAAACTCGGACTCTATTTCGCGTATTTTTCCGAGACGAATGTAATGACGCAGCCCGTTTCCCCTAATTCCCACATCTGAGATTATTTATCTTGTAATTAGTGAATTTTAGTATTAACCTAAAATTCGGGGTGTTACATTCTCCCCTCCTTAAAGGATTTCGTCCCCGAAATCTCTAAGCTAGGGAGAATGCATATCCTACCATCCAAACAACCATCTACTCAAACCATCAACCACTGGCATCCATTGTCCTTAAAACAATTTCTAATGATGTATGAGCATATGCAAAAAGTGTGTGTATATGTTCCCTATCTAATGTATGAACATATGCAAACCATGATAGTGCCATGCATCCATTATGTATGCGAGAAAACCATATCGACACATACAATATCTACATGAGTGCACAATCATTCACCAAAATGCATCATCCATGATGATAACACAACCATTATACATCCATAAATATATCTTCCTACACACAATTTTTATGCAATATGCAATATGAAGTGACTGAACCGATCTAGTGCCTAGAGTGTGTGTATATGCATCCACGAGCAACCACTAGCAAACACTTGCATCCACTTGCATCCATCAACCATAACATGTCTCAAACACATGTTTCAACCATAGGTTTACCCTATCTAAAGGTCAAAGGTATTAATGAGAGGACATACCAAAGATAAGATAAGTACTAGACAAGCGATAAAGGAGAAAGTAAAGACATACCCTCAAAAAGAAATGGGTACAATGAACGCATCTTCGCTTCCGTCTCCCAAGTTGCGTTGCCCTCATCTTCTCCCCACTGCACTTTGACTAGTTGAACCTCTCTGTTTCTCAACTTCCTAGTCTCTGACCCAAGGATGCGAGTAGGAGCTCGTCGAATAGTCGCATCACGCTCTACCTCTACATCTCTAAGCAAGCTCGGCTCTACTACCTCTGCCGTCTCATGTAAGCACTTCCTCAGATGTGATACATGGAATACATCATGAACACCACTAAGTCTGTCGGGCAACTCCACCCTATATGCCATCCGTCCAATCCTTTCCTTGATAGGAAACGGCCCAACAAACCTCGGTGCTAACTTCCCAACGGATCCGAAGCGAACAACATTTCTCAACGGAGATACCTTAACAAAAACCATATCCCCAACCTCAAACTCAAGATCCGTCCTTCTCTTGTCCGCATAAGATTTTTGCCTATCTTGCGCTGCTTTCATCCTTCTTCGAATCAAATCGATCTTCTCTGAAGTCTCCCTAACCATATCAGGCCCAAGCAAGATCTTATCCGTAGATTCCCACCAACATGTAGGTGATCGACAAGGCCTTCCATAGAGAGCTTCGAAAGGAGCCATACCAATACTGGACTGAAAGCTGTTATTATATGCGAACTCCACCAACGGAAGATGCTCTTCCCATGTACCTCCAAAATCTAAGATACAAAGCCTCAAAAGGTCTTCTAGAACACGATTCACCCTCTCAGTCTGGCCGTCCGTCTGAGGATGATATGCGGTGCTCAGACACAATTGAGTTCCTACTGCTTCCTGTAAACTTCTCCAGAACTCACTAGTGAAGATAGGATCTCGATCACTTACTATGCTAGAGGGTACCCCATGTAATCGAACTATCTCTCGAAGATATACTGAAGCTAGCCATGGAGCAGTCCTCTTACTCTTCACAGGTATGAAATGGGCGCTCTTAGTAAGTCTATCTACCACCACCCAAATTCCTGTATTACCCTTCCTCGACCTGGGTAACCCGTCAATAAAATCCATCGAGACGCTATCCCACTTCCATTGCGGAACCTCCAATGGGTGAAGCAACCCCCCTGGTTTCCTTTGCTCCGCCTTCACTTGTTGACATACCAAGCATCGAGCTACATATTCGGCCACATCTTTCTTCATACCGGCCCAGAAGAAAACCCTCTTCATATCTTGGTACATCTTGTCCCCACCAGGATGAATGGTCATCCTAGAACGGTGTGCATCATCAAGAATAATCTTCCTCAACCCTTCATCTTGCGGTACACAAAGTCTACCGTCTCTACGCAAGCACCCCCTATCGTCTAGGGTGTACCTACTCAAATGGCTGGACGACTCCCCCCTTATGAGCTTCTCTATCAACTCAACCAACTGTGGGTCGTCCCTCTGTGCTTCTTCAATCCGCCCCAAAAGAGTAGGTCTAACTTCCAAAGAAGCTAGCAAACCGGGTACATAGTCAATGGAAGGTCTGAAATCAAACATCGAGATAAATTCCAAGCTTCGTCGTTCCACGAACAATGGACTCAAGGACAACCTCTTCCTGCTCAAGGCGTCTGCCACCACGTTACCCTTGCCAGGGGTATACGCTATCTCGAAATCATAGGATGCTAAGAATTCCATCCACCTTTGCTGTCTCAGATTCAAATCCTTCTGAGAAAACAAGTACTTCAATGATTTATGGTCAGTGAACAACTCGAATCTCTCACCAAGAAGATAATGGCGCCAGATCTTAAGCGCAAAAACAATAGCGGCCAACTCTAAATCATAGGTAGGGTAATTTTTCTCATGTGGCCTTAACTGCCTTCCACCATAGGCTATTACCCTTCCCTCTTGCATTAAGACTGCGCCAAGTCCTGTCCCACAGGCATCGGTATAGACAACAAATGGCTTGCTCCCATCTGGCAACACTAAAACTGGAGCCGTGGTTAAAGCTCTCTTTAACCGTCGGAACGCATCATCACAATCTACGTCCCATGCAAAAACAAGATTCTTCTTTGTTAAGCGGGTTAATGGGGCTGATATCTTCGCGAAGTCTTTAATAAACTTCCTATAATAACCCGCCAACCCCAAGAAACTTCTTACTTCGGTAGCATTCTTCGGAACCTTCCAATCCTGAATCGATACTACCTTCGCGGGATCCACAGCTATCCCCTCCTTGGAGACCACGTGCCCCAAGAACCGCACTTCCCTCCTCCAGAAGTGGCATTTAGAGAATTTAGCCTTAAGGCTATGCGCTCGAAGAGTCTTCAACACTTCCCCAAGATGTAGGGCATGCTCTTCTTCACTCTTAGAAAATACTAAGATATCATCCACAAAGACCACCACGAATTTATTAAGGAACTCCCTGAACACCCTACTCATCAAATCAACAAAGTATGCAGGGGCGTTTGTCAACCCAAATGGCATCACCAGCCACTCATAGAAACCATCCGGAGTTCTAAAGGCAGTCTTGTCTATGCTATCCTCAGCCACCCTCAACTGATGAAACCCCGTGGCCAAGTCCAATTGAGAAAATACTGAAGCGCCAACCAACTGATCGAAAAGATCATCTATTCTCGGCAATGGGTGTCTATTCTTCTTTGTGAGCTTGTTGAGTTCTCTATAGTCTACACAAAGTCTGAGGGACCCATCCGCCTTCGTAGCAAATACTACTGGAGCACCCCACTCCGATATGCTCCGTCTTATGAACCCCTTCTCAAGCAACTCCCCTACTTGCTTATGGAGTTCCCTCCTCTCACGAGGAGCCATGTGGCGCACTGGCAAAGATACCGGTTTAGCATTATCCACCAAATATATTCGGAAGTCAATCTCCCGCTTCGGAGGTAAGCCCTTCACTTCCTCAAACACATCCGGATATTCCCGGACCACTCTAACAGATTGCAAACTCTCGACCGAAGCGTCAAGCGATTCAAGATAACTTAGCATAACAGAGTCCCTGGGGTTACAAGAAATCTCGAGAGTGTTACCCAAGCGGGTCATGAGCCTAACAACTCTCCTTTCGCAATCAAGAACGGCACCATTACTGGATAACCAGTCCATGCCCAAAATCAACCCATAGCCCGTGAAGCCCAACACAAAAGCATCACATCTAAACTCAATGCTAAGTATAGAAATCTTCAAACCCAAACATATCATGGACAAATAAGTGGAGCCCCCAATTGGGTTTGAAACAACCAAGGGATCATCTACCAGACTGGTGTCTAAGTGCAGTAACTCAACTAATGATGATGAGATAAACGAATGCGATGTGCCTGAATCAAACAATGTACGGACAGGGTGATCAAATAGAAAAACCAGACTTTCAACGGAAATAGTTCTACCTCTCTCCTGAATCGGTGGAACCGCGAGAGCCTGTACTTGCCCCCTAGCCTGACTCGGTGCCATAAGAGCTTGCACCTGTCCTCCTGAGGTAGATCCCGTCCTTTGCCCCTTCTTAGGGCAATCCTTCACTAAGTGCCCTGCTTCGCCACAGTGGAAGCAACCGGTCTTCTTCTTCTTGCGACAATCCTTGCTTAGGTGGCCAGGTGTCCCACAATTGAAACACTTCTTCTTCTTGCCCTTGCCACCGTTGCCTTTCCCACCTTTGCTTTGTTGTTGTTGCTGAGGTCTCTTTTGATCTCCCTTCTTCTCGGGTGCCTTATTAGCATTAGGACCCTTCTCTTCCTCATACATGAGTGCCATGTCAACTAGATTCTCAAAGGTGGCCCCCATAGGGATATGAGTCATAGCCACCCCATGCATAGGTTCATTCAAGCCTTTCACGAACCGCAAAGCCTTCTTCTCCGGTGTATTCACCATATCTAGGCCAAACCTTGCCAATTGATTAAACTTGTTAACATATTCCTTCACCGAGAGATTTCCTTGCTTCAGAGTCAAGAATCTTTCCATATACAAATTTTCCTCCGCCCTTGAGAGAAACTTTGCCACAAATCTTTGCCTAAAATCCGCCCAAGAGTCAACGGGGCGTTCTCCATTAGTAACCTCCCACCAGAATGAGGCCTCTCCCTTCATTAACCAAGCAGCCAACTTGACTTTCTTCCCTTCTTCCATCTCAAAGATATCTATCAACTCTTCCACCTCTTTAAGCCAATCTCTAGCCTCCACAAAGGTTTCAGATCCTAGAAAAGGTTTCCCTCCCATAGCTTTAAATTCCTTGCAAGTCTTAGCAAAAGTATCCGTGCGAGGAGGAGGGGGAGGAGGAAGATCGGGTGCTACGGTTGGTGGAGGAATATTTGCTGGACCCGCAGTGGTGGCCCTAGCCTCCATCAATCTCCTATACCATACTGGTACCATTACACCCTCCGGAAAGTTAAGATCCTCAGCCATGCTGAAACGAAAAAGGAAAGATTCAAAACGGAGAATTCGAAGGATATAGATATGGCTATTGGGGACTATGCTTTTCTTTTTCAAAAACTTTTCTCTTTAAAAGACATGTTTTTGAAAGTATCTTTTCCAAAAATGTTTTAGAAAAATAGTTTTCTAAAAATTTTATCTGTTCCGGTAACCTTTGCTCTGATACCACGTGTAACACCCCACGCCCGCTAGGGTCACTCACAAAGGGAATGCCATAGCATCGGTGGAGTATTTTAGTGAATATAGAACAGAAAAATTACAACAAGACAGATATAAATAGTACTTGAAATTTTAAAACATCATCTCATAACAGCGGAAATAAACATGTCTGGTTACATCATAAAACCACGATAAAAGTCAAGTACAATATCCATCAAAATAAAGAAGTACATAATCCCACTCTCTCATACAATAGCCATAACAAAAGAAAAGATAACTGGATAACTGGAGCTTTACATCTACCCAAGCTCCTAAAGACTGGAACAGCAATCTGATCAAGCTCTACTACCGCTAGGATCCACCGTAGGACCTGAGGGTTGGGAAAAAGATAAAAACAACGGGGTCAGACATAAGTCTGAGTGAGTCCTATAACTTTAACAATACAATCATTAAAGTAACCAGAGAAGACATAAACTTGACCTACGGTAATATCTGGGGATGAATGGCTACACTAAGCAGCTTGGTAGACTTAGGATAAACTAAGATAACCGTCAGGACGCATCTACCCACCCAAGGATAATTACTAACTGCACCACACCAGTCATTCCTACTTAAAGGTTGATCCCTTCCAAGGACTTAGAAGATTTCCCCAGTAGTTTCGTGTACTCCTAGCCCACTACATAGGTGCCGTCTGCCCCTATCTCCACTAGGTGTACCCAGTAATTCTTAACCAGTAGTTTCGTGTACCCCTACATAGGTGCCGTCTGCCCCTATCTTCATTAGGTGTACCCACTACTCCCATCGATCGGCTCCCTACCGTAGATACCTGTGCTGGTCCCACAGTGAGGTGTATCACTCCCCTAAAGTGGCTACCCAATACTAACGGTGCACGGCTTTATATCTACACGATGCAACAACGGCTTATCTACCAGCCCGGGCCCACACACGCATATGAAGCCCGTTGGACTTGCGTTGCCACTGCTAACCCGTTTTGGCCTCTTATAATCAAGCCCAATATGCGTGTCCCGTCACTCGACATGGGTCGAGCCCACAAAGATACGTTTGGGATATTGGTTGAAATGGGCCCCCACAAGCTACCCACTTAAGCTTGTCAAATATCTAGTGTATCCCACTTAACCCTTTAATCATGTTTAATTACATGTTTCCACTTGGTTAAGTATTCTAATCGTATTTTCTATTGCCACCCAAGGCAACCCACTAGATTCCACATGCCACCCAAGGCAATCACAAAATTTCCTCATGCCACCCAAGGCACCCACTTAACCCCTCATGTCCCACTACATGCTACTATGGTTAAGTGTTTCTTAATTAATTAAGACCGTGATCTCCCATAAAGACCTCCCACATTAGACTGGCTATTATGACCGCCTGGTTAAGCCGGTAGAGTCCCGGGCAGTCTTACATCATAACAGAGCCTAACCTCGTGTCTTTACTTTAATCACGTATTTAATTTATGGCTAAGACCTCTCACATTGGGCTGACATTTGTAGCAACTGGTTAAGCCGGTCGGGTCCGGGCAGTTTTACACTACAAATGAGTCCAACCTCGTGTCTTAGTCGATTAATTACACCTAATTAATCACCCCCATATTAATTATCCCTAATTAATATCAAGTTTTCCATAACATGGGTAGACCTAACTCAATAGGTAAATTCCCATGGGGTAGACCTAACTCAATAGGTAAATTCCCACTTATGGTAATTTATTTTTATGGTATGCTTAATCATACCCAAACATTCATTTATTAACATATTTACCACCCCATCGTTCCCCACGTAAATCGTTCTCATTTCATGACATAACAAAAGGGGAAGATCATCACAAATATCATGGGTTTAGCCTATAACTTTGTCATGGGTTAAGAGGATGTCAACTTGCATATATGAGCATATATTAACCCAACTACATATAACCCAAACTTGCATATTATCATACACATGATTTGCATAACATGTTGCATATGAGCTTGCATATTATCATACACATATCTTGCATAACATATTGAACTTGCATATAGGCATTCTCATGACTTGCATAACATGTTAAACATGCATTTAAGCATACACATAACTTGCATAAGCATTCACATACTTGCATAAGCATCCACATACTTGCATAAGCATTCACATACTTGCATAAACATGCATAACTTGCATATCATGTCATTTAGGCATATACATATCTTGTATAAACATTCATATACTCGCATAAGCATGCATAACTTGCATATCACATAAATCTTGCATTTAGACATATACATGACTTGCATAAGCATCCATATACTTGCATAAGCATGCATAACTTGCATATCACATTAAACTTGCATTTAAACATATGCTTAACTTGCATAACTCACTTTGTTAATCATGCATAATTCCACTTATTAAATATGCATAAATCCACTTGTTAAACATGCATATACCAACTTGCTAAACATGCATAAATCAACTTATTAAGCATGCATAAACCAACTTATCAAACATGCATAAACATAGAACAACATAGAGTAACATATCATTATACATGATTCAAACTCACTAATCCGCATTTAAGACCACAAGTCTCATTACACCCAATCTACTTACTTTAACAATTAATGTTAAAGTGATAGAAACTCAGCAAACTCAAGATTAGCAACCTTATGAAGTAGAATTAGTTGCTAACTATGAAGATAATGATGATTAGAGAATGATTTGAGAGGGATTAGCTTGAAACTTCCTTCTTAGATTAGTGGAGGCTCCTCTTAGGATTTAATTTGGCGGCATGAGGCCATCATTTCTATTTTTGGTAAGGATTAAGGGGGGTTTAGGGTGTATTTATAGATTAGGTGAGTGTTTTAGGCCCTTAGATTAACCCTAGATTAGATTAGGACCCTTAGATTTAGGAAATCTCTAGAACCAGCCCTCCTAGCCAGCCTGAAACCCAACCTGGTGCAACCTGGTGCACCCAGGTTCAATGGGCGGCGCGACCCTGTCGACAGGCAAGTCGACAGGCATGTCGACACCCCTGTCGACAGGCCTGTCGACAGCCCTGTCGACATGGGTAGGGCGGGAATCTTCCCGCCTGACCCCGCCTGACCCATTCCAAATCTGAATTTTTAAATTTTTAAATCTGTTTTAGTTTTGAATTTTCTGCAAACTTCATCGGGCCAAAACTGGGCCATACGGACTCCGATTTTCGAAAACTCGGACTCTATTTCGCGTATTTTTCCGAGACGAACGTAATGACGCAGCCCGTTTCCCCTAATTCCCACATATGAGATTATTTATCTTGTAATTAGTGAATTTTAGTATTAACCCAAAATTCGGGGTGTTACACTTCCATAATTTCTTTGAACCAGTCAGCTTTCATAAAAGGAAGATCCATTTCAGATAACATTTTATTAACGCAGGAATTATTATATGGATATAATAGAAAAGGCATCTCTCCTAAATATATGTTAAAATTGGATATAAAGAAAGCACTCGATTCTGTATCCTAGTTTTCTATTCTTGCCATTCTTTCAAGGATGAATTTCCCTATCCCTTTACTACTTGGATTCATTCCTGTATATCAACGCCAAGGTTTTCAATTGCTAGAAATGGCATATTACATGAATTCTTCAAAGGAACTCAAGGAGTACGACAAGGTGATTCAATCTCTTCGTATATCTTTATTGTGGTAATGGAACTTCTCAATTCACTTTCGATTGATCAAGTTAAAAGAAAAAAATGGAATTACATCTGAAATGTAAGTCTCCTTTGACAACCCACTTACTTTTTGCTGATGATTTATTTATATTCACAAATCCCACTGAAAGTAATATACGCTGCATTATGGATACTTTGCATATTTTCTATACTATTACTGGATTGAAGATAAACCTTAATAAGTCTCATATACTAATTGCTGGGTTATCTGCTAATGAGAAGAATCATCTAATCTCTTTGTCTAGATTATTAGAGAGGCCTATTAATTCAAAGTATTTGGGACTTCCATTAATTAGTTCAAGGATTACAAAGGACAATTGTGTTCCATTATTTGAGAAAATTATTGGTAAATTGATGCAATGGCCCTCTTGCAAACTATCACAAGCTGGTAGGCTGATTGTTGTACAATCTGTGGCTATGGCAATGACTACCTACTGGACAGGGCATTATGTACTGTCAGTCAAGCCGATTAACATGATATTAGGAGCTCTAAATAAATTTCTTTGGCATGGGGATCCTTTTTCTTGGAAAATGATTCCAATTGCATTTAATAAATTGTTTGATGATAAGATGCAAGGTGGTTTAGGCATTACAAATTTATTTGTATGGAACAAAGCTGCAATTTCATCTTACTTTGATAAGCTGTTTAACTTGGATAATTGTCTTTAGACAAAGTGGGTAAAGGATAATTTAATTGGGACAAAAACATTTTTAGACTACAGAGGTGCCGAGCAGTTGTGGATGGAGTTGGAGGAGCATTCTTAATCTGAGTAGCACTTTTCAACCTTACATCCAGTTCAATTATTAGTTCATGGATAAACTGTCTTTTTGGAATACTCCTTGGTCTAAAGCTAGTTTAATCTAAGATAATGTGGTTGCTTATAATTTACATAGACAGTCTGGTATTTTAGAGAATGTTGTTGTAAATGATTACATTCATGATTGTAGTCTGGTTCTTCCATACACAAGCTCTTCTGTTTTGAGGAATTTATGGGTTGAATTGGAAAAGAATTTTGAAGTTAATGGTAATAGTTGTATAACATGGAATGGGAAAGTTCAAAGTATCAAACTTGTTTATACACTTCTTCAAGGTCCAAAGCAATCATTTCCTTAGGCGAAGAGATTATGGAGTATGGGTAATTCAGCAAAAGAAAATATGCTATTATGGAAAGTAATGGCTAATGCAATCAATACAAAGGATAAATTGCTTAAAATAGGTGTGGTAACAGATGATATTTGTTTGTTGTGTCATTCATTAGTTGAAACAAATACACATTTGCTCTTTCCATGCAGTTTTACATATCGGATTTGGGTGAAACTCCTTGCTAATGGTTGTTTGCATAGGCCATCATTTGATAGTAAAATTGAGTGGTACAATGTTTATAAAGCAACAAGATGGAAGAGTAAAAAAACAAAGCTGTTGTTAAACATTCTAAAGAAATTTATATATGAGATTTGGGCTTAGAGAAATAGAAGGGTATTTGGATTGGTAGTGCTAAATGCAAATGCAGTTTACAATTTGATTCACAAGAAAATATTGAAAAGTATAGCATCAGTTTATGTGACGACCCCAAAACCCCGTACGACGGTGGAAGGGTAATCTATGGAATATAACACATAAACAGTAACAGCAGAACCGAAATAAATAAATACACCAGATAATGTACAAATAATACACTGGATAAACATAATCACCAGAGTTACACAGTATACAAGATCATACTTAGTACAAAATACAGTTCAGCTATACATAAATGTCTAAAGCGGAAAACAAACATAATATGTACAATAGGAGCTGAACAACATAAAAAAAGACAAATGATAGAATCCATCTTCAGCTCCAGCTATCCAGAAAGAGCCTGCTAAAACCTGAACACAAGGCTGCCCGTGTAGAAAAAGGGGCACCCGAGTTTGCAAGTGAAACAAACTACGAGTCAGTCATGGGACTGGTATGAGAAATCTACTTAACATATTTTATAATATAACCAATCACAGGACCACGCCACTTTCGCGGAACGGGTTTACTCCATTGGATTGCCAGTGCTTTAAAACAAGTAAACCTTTTAAAATTCGCAATGCTTTTTATAAAAATGAAGCCATTATAAGACTCAGTTCCCATCACACAATGCAACGCAAACCGAAGGATAGAGTTTTACCTTATAATGGCCAAAATATGCTTGATACGAATAAAACAAAAGCATTTGGTATT
The DNA here is from genome assembly GCA_030737875.1 of Allium sativum. NCBI lineage: Eukaryota > Viridiplantae > Streptophyta > Magnoliopsida > Asparagales > Amaryllidaceae > Allium > Allium sativum. Next base: position 284,545,271 of record CM060915.1, read on the forward strand.
ATTACTAGTGTTTATATGTTTCAAAAACAATTTCAAATCATAAGTATCAATCATAGACGGCATTAATGCCCCATACCACTATGTCGCCATATATAGGTATACAATCAAAACCGCATGGTGTCGTATTTGGAAATTGGATTTCCATCATGAACCGAGGCCAGGGATCGTCCTCACCACTTCGAGACAATCTAGCCTACCATGTCTCAGGATCAGAGCTCGAGTGACCCTTGGATCATCAGGGTTGGTCCGCTCGATGTGGATTAAACTTAAACCCTGAACACTGCGTTCCCCCGCCCTATGGGGCGAAAGTGAGCCAAATGACTCCATATCCGAGGCGCCTCGCAACAGCAACAACCACACAGGTGGAAATAATATAAATGTCAGGGCTGGTAGGTCACTGACACAACCCTAGCTAGAAGGAAACACATGTCCCCCTGAGGTCCTCTCCCGTTTCTGGTTCATACCGGGGTGCGAGGCTCGCGAATCAACGTTATACACAAAGCTATGACACACAGGCCGTGCTTTGATCATCAACCACAAGACTTTGCTTTTCAACAAAAGCCTTGATCATCTTCCACTTAGGCATGCCACACAAGCAATTCACTCTATGCGACTGATTTCTATCGATATATAACCTCTGAGCTCGTACGTCTCAGAGAAGGGCATTAAGCAAGAGAATAAATTTTCCACCGCCAAACAGATATATATTTAATAGAGATCAATCAGCACAGAACAAAATCCAATGTCAGACACACAGTCCATTTACAAGTTCATTCTGGGTCTGAACGAAACCGGAGGCACCATATACCTCGCATATCCATCGATCTCCAAGTACGTCTGGACAATCACCACTTATTATCTATATTTCGGGATGCCTCCCAATCAAGACATCAGTAATCATCCAACGGAGGTGAAGATCTCCGGTCTTCAACCACCGTCTTCATCATCGACTTCTTACCGCCGATCAATTATTTGAAATGAGATTTAACTCGGCCTTTTCAAATAATTCACGTATATTTAGAATTTAAATCAATTCATTTCAATGGTTAAATTATTTGACATCAATAATTCTATTCTTAAATGTAATTTTCACGCCAAATACATTCAACCATCAAATATCCAATAAACCGGGTAAATTCGGTTTATTTCCATTCCATATCGTTTATAATATTTTATAACGATTTATCGCTATTTTTATTCACTTGAAAATAGCCAATTCATTCAAACGACGCTTCAGGCCATAACGCGGCCGCGACGCTGTTTTTCTTCAGATTTGATTTACACATATATGAAAATCTAACCGTTGGATCTTCACAAGTTTTATCTCATTAGAAACATCTTTTCAAAACGAATCCAACGGTTTCAGTTTTGGGAAAATCCGACGGTCGGATCTCCCGGTACAATCGTTTGAAGTTAGGATTCCAAAATACGAACTGCAGTATCGTTATTCGATTTAATTATATTTATATACATATAAATAAATATAATCGATTCTGGTGCTATTTTTCTTCAGATTTGAATTAAACATTCCAGACAATCCAACCGTTGGATCTTTACAAAGTTGGTGTCGTTGGAAAGATATTTCCAAAGCGAACCGAACGGTTTCGGGAAAATCCAATGGTCGGATCTCCCGCACTAATCGTTTGAAATCACGGTTTCAAAACACGAACTGCAGCTTCGTTATTCGATTTATTTCAATTATATTTTTATATATACATATAAATATGATTCATTCTTCGATTTCAAAACCATATTCATTTCACACATTTGATAAAAACAGTATTTTTATCCAACAGCTATTCATTTCCACCCATCACTATTTTTAACAGTTCATATATATCATAAAAATGTGATTTTTATTATAAAACAATTTATTTCAAAACACTATTATTTTATATAGTTCATACATAAGGTAAAAATGTTATTTTTGGTGTTAAAACAATTTATTTAAAACACTAGTATTTTATATAATCTATATATATGATAAAGATGTTACTTTTATTTTTCAAAGAATTATTCAATACATGAACTTCATTCAACACATGAATTTCTATTCCAACACATGAATTTTATTTCAACACATGAATTTTTATTTCAACACATGAATTTTATTCAACACATGAATTTTATTTCAACACATGAATTTTATTTGAACACATGAATTTTATTCAACACATGAATTTCTATTTCAACACATGAATTTTATTTCAACACATGAATTTTATTTCAACACATGAATTTTTATTTCAACACATGAATTTTATTCAACACTTTTTCTCAACACATGAATTTTATTTCAACACATGAATTTTATTTCAATACATGAATACAAATCAAACACAGAAATATTTTAGAAAATTTCGGCAGCATAACGGTAGGGTAGTTAAAACTGGCACCGTCCCTAGTACGACTCCTCGCTCTACCTTAAAGCATCGCATCTTTTGACAATGGGGATTTTCAATATCTAGTTAGTACGTAGACGAATTTTCCTATATACTAATCCTATTGGGATTTCAACCACAATCAATCATTTCAAATCAACCATTCATGATATTCACCAAATTTTCACATCAACCAATAATCCAAACAATATCACAACCAATATATATTGTTCATGGTCTGTGGGACGAGGGGAGTATATATATATATATACGTATATAACTATATTTCGATTTCATTTCAATTTATTTCAACACATATATCATTTTTACAATGCATATATAACTTATACATAGAACATACAACTTATACAATGCTTATACATGAGGTGTACAACGCTTATATAACTCATACTTCGACTATATAATTTATACATCGTTGTTTCCATATCGTTTATAATTCAGAAATCTCACATTGGGTTCCACTCCACCAAAAATTGCAGAAGGCTCAGAAAAATATGCGGTCTCTTCTAGAATGTAGAAGACATCCTCACGAGTCCACTGTCTCTTGTTTCACTGGATTTCGTCAACATACAAAAAAGATATGATTTTATTGTAATATCATAAACTGTAGCGCTTTAAAGTGCTATAAACTGTTTAAAATAAAATAAACCGTATACCTTCAAATTTCATTCAAACCTAGGTCTCGATTTAATCTCCAATCCGTAGCACTAGGTTGTAATCGAGCTACACCACATCGAAGAGCGTCGAAGGGCGCGCAAAAAGAGGGTAGCCTCGTCGAACTTGGTGTAGCGGTGGTGGCGATTTCCAGCCCGACGGCGGCGAGGGGTGGTGAAGTCTGTGTTGATTTGAAGAGGGGGAAGAGGTCTTCAAAAAGTTCAACAAAGGTGGGGGTCAACGGTGAACGAGGCGGTTGTAAATTGATCGGGAAGAATGGAGTTGACTTCCGCTGTATATCACGAGGGGGGTATCGGGGAGAGAGAAAATATGTGATTGGCCAATGGGGTTTTATTTTATTTATATTTTTTTCTAAATTCAAAAATACCCCTTATCTCATACGAACTCCAATCCACTCCAGACGACTATCGCCCCTAGCTAAATACCCCCATTCCGAACACAATGGGATATGTTTTGCAGGCCCATTCGATTGTTTCAGTCAGTTTTCCTTCAAATTAAAATATAAAACATTTAATATTGGATTTGAACGTACATTTCAATTTGCCGGGGCCGCATACTGATTCTAAAAATTCCTGAAAAATAAATCTAGCTATGTTTCGACGATACGGTCCCAACAAAACTAGTTTCGTCGAATTCTGAGACCGTTTGAAAAATGGCCATTTTCTGGTCGATCCAATTTAACTAAAATTGACCAAACGTATTTTCCTTCGCCACGCTCACATATTAACTTCAAAAATTATGGAATTTGAAACCTAGCAATAATTTGACATCCCGGATCCAATAAAAGTGGTTTCGTTGAATTCTGAGATCGTTTGCAAAATGTCTATTTTCAAGGGCTATATAAACTCTATAGCGACCTTTCTGAAAATTCATTTAGCCATAACTTTTGATTCCCGCTACGAAACTTCAATTTTTTAGATTCGTTAAAAATATATTCATAAACAGATTTAAATATTTTTGGTTTCACTAAAATCCGTTTTGTTTTGCGCTTGGTACAGTCAGTCAAAGTTTGAATTCAAATTTCGAAACTGCCACGCCATTTCAGGCCTTGTTCATAATTAAAAATAATTATATTTATTTTCAAACAACGATTCAAACAAACTTTTCGTCTTTATTATTTAAAATAATTTATTTTAAATATTTAAATCCACTAAAATAGCCAAATTAAAAATTTTAAATTGGTTCAAATTTTCTGGGTTGTTACAATCTCCCCCACTTAAAACTTTTCGTCCTAAAAAAGGAACGAAGTCGGAAGTTGTTTTAATTAACCCACTCAACTTTCATTCTGGCTTCCATTCTTCAACTTTTCAGTTTATAAGAATTTTCAAATTCTTTAAAAATTTGGCTAACACCCTAAATTTTCGAAAAATTTCGCCATAACCTCCTTTGTACGGGGAGCTTCGGGATATTTCAAATAGCCTCCCATGGCTCTCACCAATCCAAAAGAAAAAGAAAAAGCCAAGCAGCTAGCCAATCGGCTCATAAAATCATCAAATCCCAAGAAATACAATAAACATGTACCGATTTGTCGGGCAAACAATTTTATTCCTCTGCTTAGCTGTCTATCCATAACGTGTTCACACATATATAATGCACATGTATATATTTTTATCAATTTTCAATTCAGTGCAATATTTGTTCAATTTGGCTAAATGGTTCAAAATTCTAATTAATCAACCAAAAATCAAACAACACAACCAGCAATCAATTTGTTTTTATCTTTCAAAAATATACTAATTAATTCATATACTCTTTTAAAATCATTCAGACTATATAATTAAAAAGTTATACATCCATGAAGAGAAAACAACAGCAAAATAGAGAACAAAATGGTAATGCAAAGATATGGTAAATGTACCTTGCATCAGAGTCAATCAGAGATATCCATCCTGCACTTAGGATAGGCTTTCTTAATGCATCCGTCGGTTTCCCAAGTACAATCTTGCGGATCTCCACTCCATTGCACTTTGACTAAGTGAACCTTCTTGTTCCTCAGTTCTTGGTTTCTTTGCCAATAATCTTTAGCGGCCCTCTTCTCACAGCCAATTCTGGAGTAATTTCTATATCCCATTGCGCTGCTTCTTCCACGATCAAGTCTGGATCATGAACATGCTTTCGAAGTTGAGATACGTGAAATACATCATGCACTCCAAGCAACCAATCAGGCAATTGAACTCTATAAGAGAGAGTTCCAATCCGTTCAAGTATAGGGAATGGACCAATAAATCTGGGCGCCAACTTCCCAGTTTTTCCAAATCGAATTACTCCTCTCATCGGAGAAACCCTTGGATACACATAGTCACCAACAGCAAATGCTAAATCCCTCCTTCTCGAGTCTGCATAGCTCTTCTGTCGGCTTTGAGCTGCTAGCAATTGTTTCTTAATGAAACCGACTTTATCTGCAGCTTCATGAATCATATCTGGTCCCAACACAAGCCTATTACCAGGTTCAACCCAACAAGCAGGAGATCGGCACGGTCTACCATACAATGCTTCGAATTGTGACATTGTCAGACTCGCTTGGTAGCTGTTGTTGTATGAGAACTCAGCCAAATGCAAATGGTCTTCCCATGATCCACCAAAATCAAGAACACAAGCCCGCAATAAATCTTCCAGTATACGATTCACCCTCTCAGTCTGACCATCTGTCTGAGGATGATAGGCGGTGCTTAGATTCAGCTTTGTCCCCAGTTCTACTTAAAATGCCTCCCAGAATTTGCTAGTAAATATTGGATCTCTATCACTAACTATACTGATCGGCACTTCATGTAGCTTAACAATTTCTTTGAAATAAATCTATGCTAAACTTTGAGCGGTTCTATTGGATCTGACAGGTATAAAATGGGCGGTCTTCGTGAAGCGATCTACGATCACCCAAATACTGTCATTTCCTTTCTTGGTTCTGGGCAAACCATCTATGAAGTCCATGGAAATATGTTCCCACTTCCAACCTGGAATGTCCCGCGGTTGCAATAATCCGGCAAGTTTCTGTTGGTCGCTTTTGACTAGTTGGCAAGTAGGACACTTGCTAACATATATTGAAACGTCCCTTTTCATAGCCTTCCACCAGAATGTTCACTTGAGATCGTTATACATTTTGCTCACACCTGGATGGATACTCAGCTTGGACTTGTGACATTCATCTAACACTTCCCTTTTGAGCTCGGGGATGTCGGGAACACAAATCCTTCCTCTCAATCTCAGGATCCCATCGTTATCTATTTGAAAGCCCGAGGGTTCGCCTTTCTGAATTCTTTTGATCATATCCTTAATAAAATTATCATCCTTCTAAAGAATAGATATTTTGTCAATCAAGGAAGTCGTAATAATAAAACTGGCGATTATTGCATTCTTTCTACTTAGTGCATCAGCCACAACATTGGCTTTCCCTGGAGTGTACAAAATCTCAAAATGTATGCTACAAGAAATTCTAGCCAACGTTGTTGCCTCAGATTCAAGTCTTTCTGGGTGAACAGATACTTTAGCGACTGATGATCTATATACAGTTCGAATTTCCCACCCAAAAGATAGTGCCTCCATATTTTTAAAGCAAATACGATGGCTAACAACTCAAGATCATGAGTAACGTAATTTTTCTCATGCGGTTTCAGCTGACGGCTAGCATAAGCAACCACTTGACCTATTTACATTAATACTGCACCAAGGCCTTCTCTAGAGGCATCTGTCCAGACTTTCAAGTCTTGATTGCCATCGATAATTGTTAACACTGGAGCAGTTGTTAATATTAATTTTAGCTTCTGAAAAGCCTCCTCACATTCGGGAGTCCACTTGAATCTTGAGTGCTTCTTGGTAAGCTTTGTTAAGGAACTAGATATCTTCGAAAAATCTTTAATGAACTTCCGATAATAACTAGCCAATCCAAGAAAACTTCGGACTTCTATGGGAGTACTAGGTTGTTTCCAATTTTGAATAGCGGAGATTTTATTGGGATCCACTGAAATTCCTTGTTTTGACACGACATGGCCAAGAAACTTGATTTCTTCTTGCCAGAATATACATTTGGAAAGTTTGGCCTTCAAGACATTCTTTATGAGAATTTCTAACACTTATTCCAAATGTTTCGCGTGCTCGCTCTCTGACTTAGAGAAGACTAATATGTCATCAATGAAAACCAGAACAAATTTATTCAAGACATCGCGGAATACTCGATTCATTAAATCGACAAAATAGGCAGGAGCGTTACATAAGCCGAACGGCATTACTAACCACTCATAGAATAAATCGGGGCCTCAGAATGCTGTCATAGGAACACACTCTTCGGCAATATGAAGCTGATGGAAACCTGTAGCTAGGTCCATCCTTGAAAATACTTGTGCACCATTTAATCGATCCAGAAAATCATCAATCCACGACAATGGATATTTGTTCTTTAATGTCTGCTTGTTCAAGTCACGATAATCCACACATAGTCTGAGAGTACCGTCTGACTTTGGGACAAACACCGATGTTGCTCCCCAATCATAGAAACTAGGCCTGATCATACCCTTCCATACAAGCTGTCTAGTCTGATTGTCTAATTCTTCTTTCTCCTTTAGAGTCATTCTCCGAATAGCGTGCACTACTGGCCTTGCATTCGGAATTAAAGCGATCTTGAAATCAATTTCTCTCTTCGGAGGTAAACTAACAACTTCTTCGAACACATCTGCATAATTCTTTATGATAGGAATATCTTTTATGAGGTCCGAAATATTCTCTGTGACTATAGGGATATTTTCTATTTGAGCAGGAGAAACATCTAGAGCTAACCAAAAGTCTTTTCTATCTGAATTCGGACCTTCACATGGTATGGTTATATAATCCCCTGATTTAATCTTTGCCTTAACCACTCTCTCGACACATTTAACCTCTGCTTCATATTTAGTTAACCAATCCAATCCCAAAATAAGATCCAATTCGGTAAAATTCATGACGATCAAGATGGTAGGAAACCGATACTGGAAAAAAGAGACAGACACCCCACAAATCCAGCTAAGATCGAGAGAACCCCCAACCGGATTATGGACAGTGATGGGTTCCTTGAGCTTTTTCAAATTCAAATCCAACTTCTTAACTGCATTCTTTGCAATAAAGCTTCGTGACGCACCTGTATCAAACAGTACTTTAACTGGAATATCCTTGACAGTAAGCGCGCCTTATAAAATATCTGATTTTCTCTGACTAGCGGAGGGTTCTGAAGTTTCAGCCACTACATTTACTTGTACTGCTTTAGGTTTTCTGAATTGCGGGCAGGCCTTTGAAAGATGACCAGACTAGTGGCATCGATTGCATTTTCTAATCTCTTGGAACTTGTCCTTGGATTTAGATCCTTCCCTTTTCGAAGATCTGCATTTCCTTATCGAATGTCCTTGCTGATTACACTTTAGACATACCACTGTCTTTACCTTTTTCTGACTAGCCTTTGGTCTCTTATTGCCTTTAGACTTTGTACTCGCTTCAGGATGCGTACTTGTCTCTGGGCTATCAGTTTCAAATTTCCTTTTGTTGCTAGAGATAGCTTCCTCTTCGTCGACAAAAAGGCCTCGCTTATCTAGATCTTCATACTGATAAGCCATGTATATCATTTCCGAAAAAGGAAGCTTCACATGCCCCATTACACTACTTTGGTATTTCCTTTGAAGCCAGTTAATAAACCTCAGATTCTTCCTCTTCGGATTTTGAATTAGATGAGGGGAAAAATGAGAAAGTTCATTGAATTTCTTATGATATTATAGGATATTCATATCTCCTTGTATCAAATAGTAGAATTCATCACATAAACGCTCAGTTGCTTCTGGAGGAGTAAATCTTTCACTGAAAATCTCTTTGAATCTATCCCAGGTGATATCACCTTCTGGATTATCCTTAATGTAACACCTCACCTCCGCTAGGGTCACTCACAAAGGGAATGCACTAGTTTTGGAGGAGCGTTATCGAGGTAAACAAACACAGAAATATTACAAGATAGAACATAGATAAAACAGCGGAAGAATCAAAAGATAAATTTCATTACTTTCAAAAAGTGTCAAAACCTTTCACATCAAATAGCCAAGGTCATTACTTTCCATTACAGCAAATTCTGTCTTGCATAAATAAAGAAGCATAAACTTAAAACATCAAAGTAGCTTAATTCCCCAAAGGTAGCAAAAATGCAGCCATAGCATAGCTCAAGATCAAACCGTACATGAGCTGAACCGAAAGCAAGCGAAATCCAAGCGAAGTGCCAGAGTTTCTTCCCTGAGAACCTGGGGGGAAACGAAAGAAAAAGAGGCGAAAGAAAACGGGTCAGTCATAAAGACTGGTAAGTCCAAGTGACTTTCATCATAAAAACAGATAAATGTAACATGACACGTATAAACTGAAAGTAAACATAAGGATGTTGTCAAGATGGACAAGATAGACTAAGATAACATGATAAATCAAGTATAGCATCACACATTCAAGGTTCGCTACATCAACTGTACTAGAATCCCAAACCCATGACTTATATTAATCATGAAATGATCCCTTGGCCCAATATCATGAAATGACCCATTACTAGGTCCAACGAAACGATCCACTAGTCGATCGACTCCCTACAAGTTCTAGCTCGTCACGTGTCTGTGTCATACGGCCCTATCACGAATGTAGTCACCTGTGCTAGGTCCACCATAGGGTGTATCAAGCCCTATGGTGCCAACCACTGACACGAATCAAGCATGCACAGATAAACCTACTGATGCCCAGTGCCTGCTTTTTCAAGTCCGGACCACGTGCACGACCATAGCCCGCCTGAACCTACACAGGAGCACCAACACAGCCGTCGTTCTGGTCGCTTACAATCAGCCCAGTCATCGTGCCCCACCCTGCCTAGTTCCAGGGTACCATGATACATCTAGTGGGTTACTGCTGAAATGGACCGCGTAACTAGGGTTTCTGTCCAATAGGTTAAGTGTTGTCATTTAAATTCGTGACTTAACCCCTATCAGTCTAGCATGTCAAGTTGGTTAAGTGTTGTCATTCAAGTTCGTGACTTAACACGCTTACGTGTCATGTCAAATTAGCTAAGTGTTGTCGTTCAAGTTCATGACTTAGCCCTACGAATCATGTGTCAAGTTGGTTAAGTGTTGTCTTTCATGTTCATGACTTAACCCTATCATGTGGCATTAATTCATTAATGCACCCCAACCTCTCACATCAGACCTGTTGTTGTGGTCACTGGATATGTCGGGCGGTTCCGGGCAGATTTACACCACAACTCAGCCTGACCTCGGGTTTTCAAGTGCGGTATGACCAACTACCCGCATTGGATCCTATTGTTTGCAGTAACTGGATTTGCCGGGCGGTTCCAGGTAGAATTACACTACAAACTCAGCCCAACCTCAAGTTGGCCATTTTCAAGTTCATTCTAGTGTCATGTCCATGTTCATATTTTCATGTCAATTTCGTGTCAAGTTTCAAGGATAAGTTTCATGCCAAGTTTCCTATAATTACCTATTTTTCCCCAACGTTACCCCGTCTAAATATTAGGCTAACAATCTTAGCCTAATTTTCCGTCCGCATGATTTTTGACATATAATATTAGGCTAAAAACTTAGCCTAATTTAACGTACACAAAATTTGCATAAAGCGATTCATTAGCATAAACATGACATAGGTGTAAATTTGGCATTCTCGGTATAGTCAATATGAACACCATAGGTGTGTACTTGCAAAATAATCAACATGAATATCATAGGTGTGAACTTGCAACGTAGACTAAACCAACATACATATATGTGAATTTGCAACATAGACTAAATTAACTTACATATATGTGAACTTGCAAATCATTCACGAACATATGAATAAGTGTGAACTTGAAATATGACATAGGTTTAACATATACACATAAACATGTAGATCTAACATTTGGTCACATATGTGATATGATTTCACAAACTAAAACTTGCATAACATGATAAACTACACAACTTGTCATAACGGGTTATACTCCAAGTTCATATACAAATGAATAGACTTATTCATTAATTCCCAATTCAACATGATGATAGAATAGAACCACATGCATAGATCAACATAATAAACATTGCTCTATTATTAATTTATTTCCAAGGCATGACCTAACTGAATAAATTGATTAAAACATTGCAGGCATAACATTATGAACATGAAAAGGTTTGAATAATAATCTAGATTCAAGAACACAGATAGATCTAACTTAAATAGAAAAATCCCCAAAATCAAGACAAATAAAGAAAATAGGTCTGAATAGAAAATCAAGCTTAGATCCAATTTCATAGTCATAATTCTAGGCAATAACCTCATGGTCATGAATCATAGGTGATTAGTCATAATTGTCCTTGTCATAGTCCTAGGCAATTGTATTATGTTCACCGTCATAGGCATAGGCATAGTCGTATGTTCACAGTCATAGGCGTAGTCATAGTCTTATGCCATTAACAATAGCTTCAATGTCGTAGGCAATATTCCCAATAGTCAAGATCCAAGAAGAAAACAAGAATAGATATGAATCATACATAAATCAATTCCAATTTATAACATGCCCATATTAAGTTTATAGTTTTTATCTAAAAGTAACTGGAACTTACAGATCGTGGTCTAACAAATTTAGATGCAGAAGTCAAGTCTAGAAATTTGTCGTAGAACGTTGCGGTGTAGCTGATCTATTCTCTTGAATTGTTGTAGAAGCGTTGATCTTTGATTTGAATCGAGTTTGAATGCTTAAGCTTTAATTTGGAGGCGGCGGCCATGGTTCAAGAGGTAAATTAGCAGCACAGCAGTGTAAGAATGATTTGTATGAATTAGGCTAAGTCTTAGGATGTATTTATAGGGGTAGCAACTAGTTTAGGCCCTTAGATTAACCCTAGAATCAATCTGGACCATCAAAACACGTCTCAGGCTTCAAAAATGGGTTCTGGGTCAAAACAGGCCGACCAGGTCGACCTGTAAGGGGGGGAGGTCGACCGTATGGTTGACCTAGTGGGTAGGTCGACCCTAAGGTCGATTACATGGTCGACCTGCCTGGTCCTGTGCTGCCTGAAATTTGTTGAATCTTCTACAGGCCATAACTTTTTCATCCGGACTCCGATTTTCGAAAACTCGAACTCGTTTCCAAGCAGAATTTCGAGACAAACGCAATGGCGTAACCCGTTTCCCTTGATTCTTATTTTAAAATTTAATTGTGCCTTGATTTATGGTTTTAATATGTTATTAAAATTGGGGTTGTTACATTCTCCCCTCCTTAAAGGATTTCGTCCCCGAAATCTTCAAGTTAAGAAGAATGTGTCCTACCATCCAATCATCCATCTACTCAATCATCAATCACAGGCATCCATTGTCCTTAAGAGATTTCTAATGCTGTATGAACATATGCAGAAAGTGTGTGTATATGTTCCTTATCTAATGCAAATGATCAGGCCTGATTGATCTTCCTAATGCAAAATATTTTTAGTGTCATGAGTCCAATATGTATGCAAATAGTCCTAGTCACATAAGCACTATATGTGTGCACAAACATCCATCCATATGCAACATCCACATGATAACACATTCAATTTCATCTATAAACAAGTATAAACACTCATGCATATGCAATATGAAAATGTGTTTGAGCCGATCTAGTGCCTAATGTGTGTTATGCAACCACGAGCAACCACTTGCAACCACTTGCAAACATCAACCATAACATGTTTCAATCACATGTTTACATCCAAAAGGGTTCTGCCTAAGGTTCTCAAGATAGGATTGAGAAGATAAGCAAGATAAAACAAATCATCAGGGAGAAGAAGTTAAAGATGTACCCCCCAGAAGGTCCTACTTGCGGGGCTTGCCCTTGCTTCTTAGGGCAGTTCTTGCTGATATGTCCAGTATCACCACACTGAAAGCATGCTCCCATCTTCATCTTCTTCTTTCTACAATCCTGGATAACATGCCCAACTATACCATAGAAGTTGCACTTCCTCTTATCACGTGACTTGTTATTATTGTTGTCATTGTTCTCGCCTCCCTTCTGGAAGTCTTTCTTCTCGTTCTGAGACTCATCCGCCTTAACTTATCACTCATACCTTTCCTATGTAACATGTTAACAAGCCTCACGGAAATTATCTCCATCGTACGAAAACCCTCTACGAAGCTAGAAAGAAGATTAGCCGCAGATAAAAATTACTGCGACTACAGATGGAGAAAAGAAAGGAAAAGAGATTCAAACAAGGAAACAAAGGATAGTGCTAATGGCTTTTGGAGAATAGCCTTTTCAAAATAAACTTTTCTCTTGAAAAAAAATGCTTCTTTGTAAACGGTTTTGAAAAGAGTTTTAGAAGGCTTTTAAAACCTTTTGCCCAGTCTAGTAACCTTCTGCTCTGATACCAAATTGTAACACCCCACCTCCGCTAGGGTCACTCACAAAGGGAATGCACTAGTTTTGGAGGAGCGTTATCGAGGTAAACAAACACAGAAATATTACAAGACAGAACTTAGATAAAACAGTGGAAGAATCAAAAGATAAATTTCATTACTTTCAAAAAGTGTCAAAACCTTTTACATCAAATAGCCAAGGTCATTATTTTCCATTACAGCAAATTCTGTCTTGCATAAATAAAGAAGCATAAACTTAAAACATCAAAGTAGCTTAATTCCCCAAAGGTAGCAGAAATGCAGCCATAGCATAGCTCAAGATCAAACCGTACATAAGCTGAACCGAAAGCAAGTGAAATCCAAGATAAGTGCTAGAGTTTCCTCCCTGAGAACCTAGGGGGGACGAAAGAAAAAGAGGCGAAAGAAAACGGGTCAGTCATAAAGACTGGTAAGTACAAGTGACTTTCAGCATAAAAATAGATAAAGGTAACATGACATGTATAAACTGAAAGTAAACATAAGGATGCTGTCAAGATGGGCAAGATAGACTAAGATAACATGATAAATCAAGTATAAATCAAGTATAGCATCACACATTCAAGGTTCGCTGCATCAACTGTACTAGAATCCCAAACCCATGTCTTATATTAATCATGAAATGATCCCTTGGCCCAATATCATGAAATGACCCATTACTAGGTCCAACGAAACGATCCACTAGTCGATCGACTCCCTACAAGTTCTAGCTCGTCACGTGTCTGTGTCATACGGCCCTATCACGAATGTAGTCACCTGTGCTAGGTCCACCATAGGGTGTATCAAGCCCTATGGTGCCAACCACTGACACGAATCAAGCATGCACAGATAAACCTACTGATACCCAATGCCTGCTTTTTCAACTCCGGACCACGTGCACGACCATAGCCCGCCTGAACCTACACTGGCGCACCAACACAGCCGACGTTCTGGTCACTTACAATCAGCCCAGTAATCATGCCCCCATCCTGCCTAGTTCCAGGGTACCATGATACATCTAGTGGGTTACTGCTGAAATGGACCGCGTAACTAGGGTTTCCGTCCAATAGGTTAAGTGTTGTCATTTAAATTCGTGACTTAACCCCTATCAGTCTAGCATGTCAAGTTGGTTAAGTGTTGTCATTCAAGTTCGTGACTTAACCCGCCTACGTGTAATGTCAAATTGGCTAAGTGTTGTCGTTCAAGTTCACGATTTAGCCCTACGAATCATGTGTCAAGTTGGTTAAGTGTTGTCTTTCATGTTCATGACTTAACCCTATCATGTGACATTAATTCATTATTGCACCCCAACCTCTCACATCAGACCTGTTGTTGTGGTCACTGGATATGTCGGGCGGTTCCGGGTAGATTTACACCACAACTCAGCCTGATCTCGGGTTTTCAAGTGCGGTATGACCAATTACCCACATTGGATCCTATTGTTTGCAGTAACTAGATTTGCCGGGTGGTTCCGGACAGAATTACACTGCATACTCAACCCAACCTCGAGTTGGCCATTTTCAAGTTCATTCTAGCGTCATGTCCATGTTCATATTTTCATGTCAAGTTCGTGTCAAGTTTGAAGGATAAGTTTCATGCCAAGTTTCCTATAATTACCAATTTTTCCCAACGTTACCCCGTCTAAATATTAGGCTAACAATCTTAGCCTAATTTTCCGTCCGCATGATTTTTGACATATAATATTAGGCTAAAAACTTAGCCTAATTTAACATACACAAAATTTGCATAAAGCGATTCATTAGCATAAACATGACATAGGTGTAAATTTGGCATTCTCGGTATAGTCAATATGAACACCATAGGTGTGTACTTGCAAAATAATTAACATGAATATCATAGGTGTGAACTTGCAACGTAGACTAAACCAACATACATATATGTGAATTTGCAACATAGACTAAATCAACTTACATATATGTGAACTTGCAAATCATTCACGAACATATGAATAAGTGTGAACTTGAAATATGACATAGGTTTAACATATACACATAAACATGTAGATCTAACATTTGGTCACATATGTGATATGATTTCACAACCTAAAACTTGCATGACATGATAAACTACACAACTTGTCATAATGGGTTATACTCCAAGTTCATATACAAATGAATAGACTTATTCATTAATTCCCAATTCAACATGATGATAGAATAGAACCACATGCATAGATCAACATAATAAACATTGCTCTATTATTAATTTATTTCCAAGGCATGACCTAATTGAATAAATTGATTAAAACATCGCATGCATAACATTATAAACATGAAAAGGTTTGAATAATAATCTAGATTCAAGAACACGGATAGATCTAACTTAAACAGAAAAATCCCCAAAATCAAGACAAATAAAGAACATAGGTCTGAATAGAAAATCAAGCTTAGATCCAATTTCATAGTCATAATTCTAGGCAATAACCTCATGGTCATGAATCATAGGTGATTAGTCATAATTGTCCTTGTCATAGTCATAGGAAATAGTCTTATGTTCACCGTAATAGGCATAGGCATAGTCTTATGTTCACAGTCATAGGCGTAGTCATAGTCTTATGCCATTAACAATAGCTTCAACGTCGTAGGCAATATTCCCAATAGTCAAGATCCAAGAAGAAAACAAGAATAGATATGAATCATACATAAATCAATTCCAATTTATAATATGCCCATATTAAGTTTATAGTTTTTATCTAAAAGTAACTGGAACTTACAGATCGTGGTCTAACAAATTTAGATGCAGAAGTCAAGTCTAGAAATTTGTCGTAGAACATTGCGGTGTCGCTGATCTATTCTCTTGAATTATTGTAGAAGCGTTGATCTTTGATTTGAATCGAGTTTGAATGCTTAAGCTTTAATTTGGAGGTGGCGGCCATGGTTCAAGAGGTAAATTAGCAGCATAGCAGTGTAAGAATGATATGTATGAATTAGGCTAGGTCTTAGGACGTATTTATAGGGGTAGCAACTAGTTTAGGCCCTTAGATTAACCCTAGAATCAATTTGGACCATCAAAACACGTCTCAGGCTTCAAAAATGGGTTCTGGGTCAAAACAGGCCGACCAGGTCGACCTGTAAGGGGGGAGGTCGACCATATGGTCGACCTGGGGGGTAGGTTGACCCTAAGGTCGACCACATGGTCGACCTGACCCCCAGGTCGACCTTCTTGGTCCTGTGCTGCCTGAAATTTGCTGAATCTTCTACAGGCCATAACTTCTTCATCCGAACTCCGATTTTCGAAAACTCGAACTTGTTTCCAAGAAGAATTTCGAGACGAACGCAATGGCGTAACCCGTTTCCCTTGATTCTTATTTTAAAATTTAATTCTGCCTTGATTTATGATTTTAACATGTTATTAAAATTCGGGTTGTTACACTAAATGATTGTTTCCCACCAAATTAAAGCTTCTTCTTTGAGCGCCCAAGATGCCACTAATCTTTTCTGATCATCTCTCAGCTGGAAACGCTCAAAAACTCTTTTAGCAGAACTCATCCAAGCTTGAGTTTGAATAATCAATTCATTGCCCGAGAATTCTACTCCACTCAGATTTCGATATCTCTTAAATAGAGCCTCTAAATCTGGTTCGGTATTCCTTCTTCTGTTTCTGACACTCATTTTCTAGTACTTCTGCAAATAGCAGACCAAGTGTCAGGTCAACAGAAAAGATATTGTAGAGCATAGAAACATTTACCTGAATGTAAATGTGTCTACTACGGTGTATTTCATTCTGCTATACTCATACTAGGATATTACTGATCCTATCTATAATGAGTTATTCGTCCTAGAACACTACTGGTTCTATTTCTGACGAATTCGTTAATATGTTATATTCCGAAACTAAGCTCAACCAAAGCTCTGATACCACGTTGTGACGACCCCAAAACCCCGTACGATGGTGGCAAGGGTAATCTTTGGAATATAACACATAAATAGTAACAACAGAACTGAAATAAATAAATACACCAGATAATGTACAAATAATACACTGGATAAACATAATCATCAGAGTTACACAGTATACAGGATCATACTTAGTACAAAATACAGTTCAGCTATACATAAATGTCTACAGCGAAAAACAAACATAATATGTACAATAGGAGCTGAACAACATAAAAAGAGACAAATGATAGAATCCATCTTCAGCTCCAGCTATCCAGAAAGAGTCTGCTAAAACCTGAACACAAGGCTGCCCGTGTAGAAAAAGGGGCACCCTAGTTTGCAAATGAAACAAACTACGAGTCAGTCATGGGACTGGTATGAGAAAACTACTTAACATATTTTATAATATGGCCAATCACAGGACCACGCCACTTTCGCGGAACGGGTTTACTCCATTGGATTGCCAGTGCTTTAAAACAAGTAAACCCTTTAAACATCGCAATGCTTTTTATAAAAATGAAGTCATTATAAGACTCAGTTCCCATCACACAATGCAACGTAAACCGGAGGATAGAGTTTTACCTTATAATGGCCAAAATATGCTTGATACGAATAAAAAAAGCATTTGGTATTATTACTAGTGTTTATATGTTTCTAAAACAATTTCAAATCATAAGTATCAATCATAGACGGCATTAATGCCCCATACCACTATGTCGCCATATATAGGTATACAATCAAAACCGCACGGTGTCGTATTTGGATATTGGATTTCCGTCATGAACCGAGGCCAGGGATCATCCTCACCGCTTCGAGACAATCTAGCCTACCATGTCTCAGGATCAGAGCTCGAGTGACCCTTCGATCGTCAGGGCCGGTCCACTCGATGTGGATTAAACTTAAACCCTGAACACTGCGTTCCCCCGCCATATGGGGCGAAAATGAGCCAAATGACTCCATATCTGAGGCGCCTCGCAACAGCAACAACCACACAGGTGAAAATAATATAAATGTCAGGGTTGGAAGGTCGTTGACACCACCCTAGCTAGAAGGAAACGCATGTCCTTCCTGAGGTCCTCTCCCGTTTCTGGTTCATACCGGGGTGTGAGGCTCGCGAATAAACGTTATACACAAAGCTATGTCACACAGGCCGTGCTTTGATCATCAACCACAAGACTTTGCTTTTCAACAAAAGCCTTGATCATCTGCCACTTACGCATGCCACACAGGCAATTCACTCTATGCGACTGATTTCTATCGATATATAACCTCTGAGCTCGTACGTCTCAGAGAAGGGCGTTAAGCAAGAGAATAAATTCTCCGCCGCCAAACAGATATATATTTAATAGAGATCAATCAGCATAGAACAAAATCCAATGTCAGACACACAGTCCATTTACAAGTTCGTTCTGGGTCTGAACAAAACCGGAGGCACCATATACCTCGCATATCCATCGATCTCCAAGTACGTCTGGACGATCACCACTTATCATCTATATTTCGGGATGCCTCCCAATCAAGACATCAGTAATCATCCAACCGAGGTGAAGATCTTTGGTCTTCAACCACCGTCTTCATCATCGACTTCTTACAGCCGATCAATTATTTGAAATGAGATTTAACTTGGCCTTTTCAAATAATTCACGTATATTTAGAATTTAAATAAATTCATTTCAATGGTTAAATTATTCGACATCAATAATTCTGTTCTTAAATGTAATTTTCACGCCAAATACATTCGACCATCAAATATCCAATAAACCGGGTAAATTCGGTTTATTTCCATTCCATATCATTTATAATATTTTATAAAAATTTATCGCTATTTTTATTCACGTAAAAACAGCCAATTCATTCAAACGACGCTTCAGGCCATAACACGGTCATGGCGCTGTTTTTCTTCAGATTTGATTTACACATATCTGAAAATCTAACCGTTGGATCTTCACAAATTTTATATCATTAGAAAGATCTTTTCAAAACGAATCCAACGGTTTCAGTTTCGGGAAAATCCGACAGTCGGATTTCCCGGTACAATTGTTTGAAGTTACGATTCCAAAATACGAACTGCAGCGTCGTTATTCGTTTTAATTATATATATATATATATATATATATATATAATCGATTCTGGCACTGTTTTTCTTCAGATTTGAATTAAACATTCCAGACAATCCAACCGTTGGATCTTTACAAAGTTGGTATCGTTGGAAAGATATTTCCAAAGCGAACCCAACGGTTTCGGTTTCGGGAAAATCCGATGGTCGGATCTCCCGCACTAATCGTTTGAAATCACGGTTTCAAAACATGAACTACAACTTCGTTATTCGATTTATTTCAATTATATTTATATATATACATATAAATATGATTCATTCTTCGATTTCAAATCCATATTCATTTCACACATTTGATTAAAACAGTATTTTTATCCAACAGCTATTCATTTCCACCCATCACTATTTTTAACAGTTCATATATATCATAAAAATGTAATTTTTATTGTAAAACAATTTATTTCAAAACACTATTATTTTATATAGTTCATACATAAGGTAAAAATGTTATTTTTGGTGTTAAAACAATTTATTTAAAACACTAGTATTTTATATAATCTATATATATGATAAAGATGTTATTTTTATTTTTCAAAGAATTTATTCAATACATGAACTTCATTCAACACATGAATTTTTATTCAACACGTGAATTTCTATTTCAACACATGAATTTTATTCCAACACATGAATTTTTATTTCAACACATGAATTTTATTCAACACATGAATTTCTATTTCAACACATGAATTTTATTTCAACACATGAATTTTATTTCAACACATGAATTTTTATCTCAACACATGAATTTTATTCAACACATGAATTTTATTTCAACACATGAATTTTATTTCAACACATGAATATAAATCAAACACAGAAATATTTTAGAAAATTTCGGCAGCATAACGGCAGGGTAGTTAAAACCGACACCGTCCCTAGTATGGCTCCTCGCTCTACCTTAAAGCCTTGCAACTTTTGACAATGGGGATTTTCAATATCTAGTTCGTACGTAGACGAATTTTCCCATATACTAATCCTATTGGGATTTCAACCAAAATCAATCATTTCAAATCAACCATTCACGATATTCACCAAATTTTCACATCAACCAATAATCCAAACAATATCACAACCAATATATATCGTCCATGGTCTGTGGACAAGGGGAGTATATATATATAGATATATGTATATAACTATATTTCGATTTCATTTCAATATCATTTCAATTTATTTCAATGCGTATATCATTTTTACAATGCATATATAACTTATACATCGAATATACAACTTACACAACGCTTATACATGAGTTGTACAATGCTTATATAACTCATACTTCGACTATATAATTTATACATCGTTGTTTCCATATCGTTTATAATTCAAAAATCTCACATTGGGTTCCACTCCACCAAAAATTGCAGAAGGGTCAGAAAAATTTGCGGTCTCTTCTAGAATGTAGAAGACGTCCTCACAAGTCCACTGTCTCTTGTTTCACTAGATTTCGTCAACATACGAAAAAGATATGATTTTTATTGTAAAATCATAAATCGTAGCGCTTTAAAGTTCTATAAACTATTTAAAATAATATAAATCGTATACCTTCAAATTTCGTTCAAACCTAGGTCTCGATTTAATTTCCAATCCGTAGCACTAGGTTGTAATCGAGCTACACCACATCGAAGAGCGTTAAGGGCGCGCAAAACGACGGTAGCCTTGTCGAACTCGGTGCAGCGGTGGTGGTGATTTCCAGCCCGACGGCGGCGGTCTTCTGAGGCGCAGAACTCGAGAAAGGAGCGACGAGGGGTGGTGAAGTCGATGTTGATTTGAAGAGGGGGAAGAGGTCTTCAAAAAGTTCAACAGGGGTGGGGATCAACGGTGAACGAGGCGGCCATAAATTGATCGGGAAGAATGGAGTTGACTTCCGCCGTATATCGCGAGGGGGTATCGGGAAAGGAGAAAATATGTGATTGGCCAATGGGGTTTTTATTTTATTTATATTTTTTTCAAATTCAAAAATACCCCTTATCTCATACGAACTCCAGTCCAAGCCCAACGACTGTCGCCCCTAGCTAAATACCCCTATTCCGAACACAATGGGATATGTTTCGCAGGCCCATTCGAATGTTTCAGTCAGTTTTCCTTCAAATTAAAATATAAAACATTCAATATTGGATTTGAACGTACATTTCAATTTGTCGGGGCCACATACTGATTCTAAAAATTCCCGAAAAATAAATCTAGCTATGTTTTGATGATACGGTTCCAAAAAAACTAGTTTCGTCGAATTCTGAGACCGTTTGAAAAATGGCCATTTTCTGGTCGATCCAATTTAACTGAAACTGACCAAACGCGTTTTCCTTCGCCATGCTCGCATATTAACTTCAAAAATTATGGAATTTGAAACCTAGCAATAATTTGACATCCCAGATCCAACAAAAGTGGTTTCGTCGAATTATGAGGTCGTTCGCAAAATGTCTATTTTCAAGGGCTATATAAACTCTATAGCGACCTTTCTGAAAATTCATTTGGCCATAACTTTTGATTCCCGCTACGAAACTTCGATTTTTCAGATCCGTTAAAAAGATATTCATAAACATATTTAAATATTTTTGGTTTCACTAAAATCCGTTTTGTTTTGCACCCGGTACAGTCAGTCAAAGTTTGAATTCAAATTTCGAAACTACCACGCCATTTCAGGCCTTGTTCATAATTAAAAATAATTATTTTTATTTTCAAACATACTTTTCGTCGTTATTATTTAAAATAATTTATTTTAAATATTTAAATCCACTAAAATAGCCAAATTAAAAAATTTAAATTGGTTCAGATTTTCCGGGTTGTTACAATTTATTGAAGTTTGGATGGAGTAAATGGTCTGGTTTTTCCACTGATGGTGTGGTGAAAATGGCGTGCCTTCTCAGGCTGCAGGAGAGTTACAATATTGAGTTTTTTCTGTATCTTCTTGTATATTTTGAGTGTTTTTTTCTCAATATTGTACATTTTGTTAGGTTTACTATATAACTTTTTCTATAGTTGAATTGTATTTCTTTGTATAGATTTTAGTGGTAATAAAAGTCTTTTTGCCGTTCAAAAAAAAAAGATTTAACTAGTTTAACTGAAATATCACGTTTACTCTTTTGCACGCTATTTTAACAATATCGCTATATTTGAACTATTATGACACTAAACTCACACCAATCACTCTAGATATGTTTCACTTATCTTATGGATGTTATTATGGATGTTTGTATGCTAGTTTCAAATATTATGACTATTGGATGCATGATTGATTGTTTACTTGGGTAGGCTAGAAAGGTCGTTCGTAACCAATCTAGTATTAGGAAAATCTCGTTCATTAGAGTTTGATGTTTATCGATCAAACACACAAGATGGTGTATACAGATTGAGCACATAAGGACGATGGACTTGAACATATGAGATAAATTCATGAAGGTGCATCAGAATATGCATGTTGTTTTAAAGACGAAGGAGCATTGAAGCGTAGCAATCGACTAGAAGATAGAGCAACATGGGAGCTTTACGATGAATCTAAAGATGAAAAATGGACTTGGCGACGAGCTTGAATTTGGGACGAATGTCGGGCGTTTTCACCTGATTTGTATTTAACCAAATTTTCTTTTATATATGATCAGAATGGTCTTTATCGCTGTTAGGGGTTGATGGATTGTTGATGACCATTCTGACCAATTTAACATGGACGATGGTGCAGCTTTAAGGAGTAGGATACGATGGTTCATTCAACATAGGATTTCAGTGTCTCTGCTCTTCGACCAGTGATTTTGACGCTAAGGTAAAGATATAGTGTTTCGACCAGGTGATTTCATTATTCGATGATGGTGATACCATAATGGGAAGCGATGACTTCGACGTCTAATGACTTTTATCTAAAATGCAGGGTGTGGGTCATATTGATGTGACTGTCAAATGAGGATGAGAGACATAGGATGATGCCTTACGATATACGATGATGTCTTATGACACATAAAGATCATCAAGGAAAGTCCACAGATTGTGACGACTTCGGATGTGAGTCTTATGAACATTTTAGAGATAGATTCTATTGCGAAGAATGTATGCAAAAAAGATTGTTGGTTTTTTGTGACTTTAGTACACTTTTGAGGGAGTGACACATGGATAGATTAGAGTTTGTCGATGTTTTGATCCGATCTGTCCAGACTCCAGAGTCTGTCGATGTATTGGACTGAGGGTTATTAGTCGGTCAACCAAGGATGTAGCAATGGTCTGGTATTGTCCACCAATGAAGAACTGTTGGTGCCTCAATTGATTGGGTGGTCAGAATTCATAAGACCATATATTTGACATACTAAGTGAGTGAATGTGAGAATAAATGATGGATGATGTGTTTGTTATAATACTGTCACTCTAGGACACGACATTTATATCATTGATGGATATTTAAGCATCCCTAAACCTTATAATATAGTATACTCCATGATGATCATAGAGTAGTATATATTCAATATATGCTAACTCGATAGAGGAACATGTTCAACATGATTCTTCATGCCATATATTTATACATTACAACTTTTTATAGTAATTTAAGATTTATTTATTGCTCACATTGGATTATTGTTTGAAAAAATGTTTTATGTTTTCCCATACTACCTTTAATACTCATCGACGATTTGGATGAGCAAACTATGTAAAAGCTGTAAGCATCATTTGTAGATACGTAAGTGGATCTGCATGAGGTAACACACCCTTTTACATTGTACTAGTATTATTATTGTTTATATAGTTAATCTTTATTGCTATCCAAGCATAAATGTATTGTTAATTTCAATCTTTTAAGTTATACAATAAAAAAAACTCTATTGCATTCCCATCTATTAGAATCAATGATATCTTCCACCATCATGTGCTCATTTGTAGTTCTAATGACCATGTCTCTAACCAGTTTACTAATTAAGTTGTCTTCGTAGAGCCGTAGTTCATACCATAATGAGGTAGAATTCCATAAACTATGCTCTTTTGCATACATTTAATGGCACATGTCCTATTTTTCAACATAAACTTCCAAATGCCAGAATGATCAGTTCTGGGAATTAAATCCAAAAACTTTTGTTCCTCGTGTATTTTCATGATGCAAATCATCCCAGGCTCATTTTGAATCAATTTCTCCAAATATTAAGAGAAAAATATGTTTACACAAATCTCGCAAGCCTGTTTCTCCTTTCGTCGTACTTTTACGAATCACTTCCTAAGGAACTTTGCTACGTTTACTCTTCCATAAAAAAATTAAGCAAACACTTGATCTTGTCGATAGTTTCACATGAGAATTCGAAACATTACACCTAAATTTTAACCATTGGATAAACGGTAGATTTGATCGGCTTAATTCTTCCTACTAAGCTCAGTAATTTGTTTCCCATCCATTTATTTTGTTTTTAATTTTGTCAATGATAAATAAATTTCACATTCTCCATATTAATACTAGATAGCGGAATACCACGATACCTTACTGTTAATTCACGTTGTTCCATATTAAGGAAGAAAGAAATTTCATCTATATTGATAATTCCTTGACCAAAAAACACTTCAGATTTATCACAATTTAACTCCGAACACGTGACCTTTCCCATAATGGAAAAACATCCTTCAAACTTTGCCAAAGACTTGTTGGCTTAAATGAGTATCAAATTTCCATCAACATAAATTAAGTGCGTGATCTCATTACTAAATTGAAGGTAGGAAAAAAAATATCACTTCCTATTCCATTAATAAAGAAGAAACTCCATAGTCAAAGAGGGTAATTTAGTAAATAAAGAGCACTTTGCCTAAACTTATTTTTGTCCTTACAATAAGCCCTTGAAAAGTAATCGAAAGCAACCATCACCTTCTTGAACTTTGCAGGAAAATAACAGCTTTAAATGTATGAATGGTGAATTGCTTGTTAATCGAATCATACACCTTCCTAAGGTCAATTTTAATACACATGTTAATATTGTCTTATCTGTCCAACCCATGAACAATTTCATGCATAAAACAGGATGTCATCACCTACACCTCTCTCTTTGATATATGCATGTTGATTTTAACTCAAAAGCATTCACTTCATTCCATTTCAATTTATTTTTAAGAACAAGTGTTGTAAGAGCACCCCGTTTTTTTCTTCCCAATATCATTATTAAAAAATGTCATAAAATTTTAACCAACACCTTTCTCAGCATCAAGCTTTTCAAAGGACTATCAAATATATTATTTTTTATTTTTACATGGTGAACAACGACCAACCAACACCATTTGTATTGCAACGGTTAAGGTAGTTGATGACCATGGAAAACAAAGTTGGTTGGTGGTTGCTCATCGTGCATGATGATTTGCATGGTGGTTTATTGTAGTGTGAAATTACATAAAATTGATTGGATTTGTTGTTTTTCCTATGGTATTAGGAAGAGCAAGCCTGGGTGCCCTTAACAAGACATTTTAAGAATATCAATGCAATTGATGTTAAATTTGTGAATTAATTCGTTAAATCTAGGTATCTACTGGGTTTATGGAAACCCCTCACATTCTAACATGCAAGAGAATAGATTACCTTTTATAGGAACTCTCCAACCTCTAGCCGCTGGATAATTCCTCTGAACTTTCTCCCTCCTTGTTTATTAACTAGCCCCATTTAGGATTTCAAGTCACAAGTTTGTACTTGTTAATCAAAGATCAATGTACAAATTACTATAACCATCCATAGTTTTTTTTTGGATATTGCATATATTTCCAAACATTGTATTCTCTACCTTATCAGCAATAACCCTCTATGTAAATAATTCAAATCGACAATAAATTACCACACATATCTGACCCAAGCCGTTCAATATAGACAAATTGTTAATTGGGATTTAAAATATAAGAAATAAAGGGATGAGAAAGAAACATAACACAAAATCTCATAATGGAAGGACAAAATATAATAATCACATAAATAAATCATAGTTGTTTACAGTATACATTTTACAAAATCAGGGCTAACCCATGAGCATACATACCACGTAATGCAGCTGAATAATACTAGTAGATATGAACTGCGAATATCCATTTCATCTTCAGAACGATGTCTTTGAGTAAATTGAAACAACTCAGGTTGACCCAAACATAATGAAAAAAAATACTCGAGTCAAGACTAAAAATTCATATGCAAGTCAAATCAAAATCAAATGAAATAATGGTACAAGTAACTTAAGAGATGTTACAGGATTTTCCATGTCTGGATCTATAATTGTTTCTATGTCTGTGAATTGCATCTATTTATGTTTAATTTCAAAAATATTTATATAATTAATTAAACACTATTTACCCCCTCTTAGTATTAATCTGGCCTTAAGATTCGTATTCCACATTCCTATTAAGGTGCAGTGGAGTATCATCTAGCAAGTCGTGGAGTAGCTATTAGAATTTGGAGACACTATTAAGTACTATGCAGTTTAAGTTTAGATTTATGTACAAATAAACAACATATGCATACACGAGATGAGATGCCATATCCCCAAATCAAAAATATATACAAAGATAAAGGAACTATCCCGACACATATATACATCTTTACATGACATAAACAAAATGAAACATCCATAGATATGATCATTAGATATAGATTTCCAAACAGGGAAACTCTAAGATAAATAAAGAATACCTGAAACAACTTGGTATGACCCGTGTATTATTAGAAATAATAAACGGGTAGGCTTTGTACCGGTCCAAATCAATAAGGAAGAATAAACACGACGAACATACATAACGTTAGAGTAACTAGTGCATGTCCAAGTACTACTATGGTTACTCTTATACTAATAATATCAACCTGAAGCAAACTTCAAATACCAAGTTGATATCATATATGGGAATAATCCAAAAATATAGTATTAACAAACAACCTGTTTCATTTAAATTTTAAAATTCACCAAAACAAGAAACATGAGTATTGCGTTAATTGGAACAAAATGGAATTTGGTGCAAACTCAAATCAAATTTCAAATACTTAACTAAATAATCACAAAGATGGTGCCGAATTGGAGACCA
Source organism: Allium sativum (assembly GCA_030737875.1). Lineage (NCBI taxonomy): Eukaryota > Viridiplantae > Streptophyta > Magnoliopsida > Asparagales > Amaryllidaceae > Allium > Allium sativum. Next base: position 284,572,741 of record CM060915.1, read on the forward strand.
ACACAATGATATGTCTACCTAAAGACGAACTCTACGGTTCACCTAACTAGATGCAAGTCAGATAAGGTAAGTCCCCTAACATGGACAAAATAACTGAATGCATGCCAATAAGAGGTACGATTTCCTCGTGAACAACTGGATATCTAGAGACGAACCCAAAAGTTAAGCCTAGCTAGAGACGGACTTGAAGGTCGTGCATAATAAGAAACTAGAGACGAAGCTAACAGGTACGCCTAACTATCAGATGAGGTCACTGTTTAAGATTTCGAAAATATCGCCTAGGATCTCCTCCGAGGTCTCATTTTGGGCTCCTCCAAAACCAAGCTGCAAATATCAGTGTAAATCTCGTTTTGAATACATCATCCGAGATATTGCAATATTGAACAATATATCGATTGAGGCAAGATACTAAAATATCGGTCGAGATCTTGACTATTTTAGTTAAAGTTTAAACTTGTGCCTAAACCAAAATAATAATTAAAAAAAATTCAGATCTAACCACGATAATCTCCTTCTATTTTATATTTTTCATGTTAAACGACCATATCATATATTCATTTAAGTTATACAATGCTTATGATTCTCATGTTCACCATTTTTTTAACTGGTATGTTATTTAAGAAATTATGTATTTTATGTTCTATTTATGTTGCATTGTTTAGTATTTTGGATTTTTTATGTTCTTTATCTAACAGTAACTCTCATGTTCATGGATCATAAGTTGTAAGCATTAAACTATTTGCATTGTGTTATTTTTTTAATTTTAAACATATTATGATTTATGAATATGAAAGTTTTTTCATAAATTAAGAACAATGAAGTGATTTTGTCATTCAAGTCTAAATTGTTATTTTTATAATAACATCCATGGAAATTATAGTGCAAGAATATATGTTTTTAACAAGCCATATATCCCAAGATTCCGATATGCGCTTTCAGAGCCGAGATGGAAGTCCAAGATAAACCCGAGAGTTAGACTCATCTTATATGAGATCTCCCCCGATATGAGATCAAGCCTCTAAAATCACCGAGACGAAACACCATCGATATCCGAGATTTAAAATCTTGGATGAGGTATACCATCACTTGGACAAAATTAGGAAATGCATGTCAATAAGAGCGACAATCTTCTCATGGACGAACCACGGTACTGAAGATGTACTCAAATTTAACACCTAACTGAAAGTGTCACTCACTCTAGTAAATAACTAAATGAAGCAAAAGCGCCATATACCACTTGGCAAACATCAATTATTTACTAAGGGATTATAAACTCTACTTAGTAAAACAAAACTAATAATATATAATAAAATATAATAAGATTGTTCGATCAGATAAACGTAAGCATTCATGCCAGCTGATTTCCTAAATCGTTTATGATTTCTCGACTGGCCGAGAAATTAGTTTATACATGTACAAAATTAGCTTGGGAAAAACGTCTGTTTATACAAAATGTTATTATTTTGAAGACACTTTTGCATATAATGATAATAAACAATGAACACATATATGAAATTATATCTGGAACTAGATCAGTTTAACAATTTGGAAAACGGTTAGTTTGACTAATTTTTCTTTGATAAATTATTTACATTCAATTTACTTAATGTAGATATTTTTGTATAAATACTAGAAAATTTTATCTTGCAAAAATCATTAAAACACGGAGAAATAGACATTAAAAAAAAATATGTTTTTAACCTTATTTTATATGTATCTTTCCTTTAGGAATAATCATATATATATTAATCTCTTATAATTTCACACATGCAATTGATAAGGTTTTGACCTAAATAAAATATGAAAATATACTTGCACTAAAAATTCATTCAATAAATTAAAATATTTACCAAATTATAAAGGATGAAATAGAACTTGTTTCGTTTTTCAATTTCCAAACACTACACCATAATGACCATTTGGTAACCCTTTTTTTTTCACAATTGCCAACACTTATTTGTGTTGTAGGGTAATAACAATAATATGCGTTGCTATATTAAAAAAGTGTTGCCAAAAATACATAATTATAATTTTTCTATTGCCAACGCTTATTTGTGTTGGTAGAGCTGGTTTCTGAGGGCAAAAAGGTAAACTAACGTAAGAAACCCTATTTCCCTTTTTCATTTCTTCTGTCCAACGCTTTCTCAATGAACGACCGCTAAATCAGAAATCGATATAAAAAAAAAAACGGATCCAAGAATCCGTTCCAAATTCGTTCCAGCATCAAAGAATCGGATTTTGGGGGAGAATCGGTTTGGCTTCAGCGAACATCGTTTGAATTTCGATTTCAGATAACTGATTTCATCGTTCGAATCTGAACTATTTGAATGATTTCAGATTTTTTAGGTACTTCGTTTGATTTTCTTCTCACTTTACATCAATCGTTGTTTGATAATGAGTAATATAGAACAGCAAAACAAATTGATTTGCTAGCCAACACAATACCGTAGTAATCCCTGAGTGCTAAATTATTTTTTTGTATTTAAATTTCTTGTTGAATTAAATTACCATTCAGATAATATGGTTATAACTGCACTGGACAGATGAAACTACGACTTTGTTCATATTCCCACTTGACATTTCTTCCATCTGAAAAAGAAAAGAATTCAAAGTTGGGTTTCTAAAACACTATATACAGAACACATCACTAACAGTAATGTAGTTGTGGCCTCGTAAAGCAATTAACCATACCCTCATTCAAATAACAATTATAAAAGAACAAAAGCATCATTTTCCAATTATAATTATTGTTCTAAGCTATATTCAAATAGACCAATTCAAAAACTTAGTGTTCGTTCTGCAGAGAAGAATCTGATCTTAGTGTATGGTGGTTTTAATCATTCTCTACTAATGTTGAGTGTTGGAAATTTGTCAAAATTAATTATATTAGTGGAATTAGTTGAACTTTGTTATTTCAATATGCATGAAAGTGGAAAAATTAACTAAAGTAGTTTGGCTAAATCATTCTTTTTTATATAGGATGTTTGAAAATGATTTAGAGATGCAAGTTTTCTATTGATTTTTGTTGAGTATAAATATTTGGATATGCTAAAATGAATTGATATACTGGACTGTCTGCTTCAAAGAATGAAGGAGATTGCAGTTGAAATGGAGTGATATCATTGGATTTGTGCTCGCATTCACTCGCATTCAACTCGCATTCAGGTATAAATTTCATTCTGGTCTTTATTGATTTCATCCGAAATTTTGTTCGATTTGTGTTACTGTCTATGTGAAATAATGGATTGTTATTTTTTTTTTTTTTTTTGAGTTTGTTCAGGGAACAACTCGCATTCACATTCTATTTTGGGGATTTTGTTCGATTTATGCTCGCATTCACTTGCTTTCAGCTCGCATTCAGGTATAAATTTTGTTCGATTTAGTTATGTTCCTTGTAATGAGAACCATTGTCTGTTGTTAGAGTTTGTGGAAATCGAAGAAACATATATTATCGATTTGAAGAACGATTTTTGTGGTACTGAATGTTGTATTCAGGAACAGAGAGATAGCAAAACTGAGCCTTACGGCTCAGCAAAACTGAGCCATAAGGCTCAGTTTTGCTGAGTCGTTTGGCTCAATAATACTGAGCCGAACTGCTCAGTTTTACTGAGCCGAACGACCCAGTTTTACTGAGCCTTAGGCTCAGCAAAACTGAGCCTTACTGCTCAGTTTTGCTGATATGGTAGTGATTTCAGAATTGGAAGGCATGACAAGGTGGAGTTGTTGAGCATGATTCATATGGGCTATGTGCATGTCACTATAGGGCAAGGCATTCAGATGAACTTGTGGTTCAAAGTTTGCAGGCGTAGGAATGGTTCTAGAATTAATTGGCATGACTTTATAAAGTTTTTGTGCATGATTCATTTTGTCACTGTGCTGATTCATTTCTTGTAAATGCAGGCTAGCAGTGGCTGGTTTTTTTATCCTTAGCCGGGTTGTTGCTTCTAGTATGTAATATTCAAATTTCTTTCCATTATATTGTTGAAGATACAACACTAGATATTGTTTATCAGAGCAGGACATATCTATAATAAGTTTGCCATGGTAGCCTATATGTAAATGATTTTTTTTTTGAAAGAAACAATGCATGTAGTTGTCCATGATAGTTAGAATGCAAAATTGTTGTTTTGTAAAAGCTGAAATGGATAAATATAGGAAGATAAGAAATTATGGGTGTGTTTATTGTTATGCCAGATAGGTATTTTGAAAGAGGCAAGCTAGTGAAAGGAGAACATGTTTTTACGTTAGGAAAAAGGTATGAGAAAGGGTTACTGGGAAGGGGATTATACTTATTTGGATAACTATTACATGCTAAATGGATACCACAACAGCAACCGCTGCTTAATCCATTAATTACAATATGAGATTGGATAATAACAAAACATTACAAACCACGTGATAGCATGGTATGAGTGAAAGCATGTCACACTATACATATAAGTTACAAACCGCTTGATTTATAACTTTCACTTATGTTTACATGTTCAATCATCCTTAGTTTTTCATGGTGCAGTAAGTGCTTATATGTAAGAATGAGCAAATAACTTATATGCTGCATATTTGTTCTTTTCCAGACTAATTCCGACCTTCATGTAAAGCGAGACTGTCCTGCTCTTCTTGCCGCAAGTTCTAAAATTTCTTTATTCATGCCCTCAGAAGGTATGCAAAACTCTAATTGAAAACCTTTTATTCACTTGTTTTACCAATATAACTTCTCATCTAACACATGTCCTCTATCTAACACATATCAACGTACTCACTTCTATTAACATACAATGATATAGACTATTCAATTAATATTTTCTTTCTAAGTTTTCTTTTTAACCTAGTTGTATTTTGTAACTACATACATACAGTTCTATCACGAACAAAGCTGAGAACATAGATTGTAAATTTTAGAATTTGCGGCGTCATTCCGCATATAACGACAGTTCAATTCATAATTACAACGACTGATGGTGTGCTAATTATGCTACTGAAACCCTTCTCATTAGTTTATGCAGCATCATCCTAAACCTGGTAATCCTTGTTATAACTTTCAGACACCTGCCAGACCGTAATTGAAAAATGAGCACAGTACCTTATTAAGGTGTAGCATGGACAATTATGGAGACAGCAGTGGTGATGCATGCATGAGAGAGTCGACTATGTTCACTCTTTGCATGTCATTAGTAAAAACATATGCGCCTGACCAACATATGAAAACCGTTGCCTTGGGCCTCCGATAGAGCCTGTAGCGATAGATGACATTAACTTCAATAATGTTTCAAGGATTCATAGATTGGTTAAACAACTAAATAATTAAACATGAAATTTCAAGCTGCCTTCTTTGCAAAAGCAGCAAATACAGGCAAAAATAGTAATAAAATACAACTAAAATATAGAATTTTATCACAACTAAATTGTAAGATATTTTTACCTTTAAATTTCATCATTACATCCTAAATAGACAGAAATAATTCTGATATAATATTGGTTTTTATAAAGTAGGCACAGTAATGAGCTAAGAGATCAACATCAATTATATATATTGACAAATGGTAAAGTAAAAATATATGAACATGAATTTATGCAAGGGGATTTGTTTCCAAGCTACTCTTATCTTCAAATATATGAACATTCTGCCTTCATAAAGAATAAAATTATGGCGTCGTGCATAAATACGCATAATTTAAGATGTCATTTCATGGAAATCAGTTATCAAAAAAGTCAGTTGTCTATCTTTAAAGAAATGGATTTTCTGATTCAGTGTTATTATTAGTCACAGTAATGAAACTCATAATTATTGTATAAGTACCACGCATATCAGAAAAGGAAAGGATATTTTTTGATTCAGTGTTATATGCAATCGACTTTGCCAAGTCAATATTAGCAATCTATATTTTATTTTTTCCATGGTTGGTCAATTCAATACAATGGATTTTTTTCCAAAATATTTAAGCTTCTGTTGTAAGCTAGTGTCAAATCCAAATCAAATTGAACATAGCTTAATTAATTAAATCAAGCAAAGTCACAAATAGGTTTGGAAACTATATCATGTGCAGTTTCTAGTGTTTAGCGAAGAGTGAGCAGTTTTTGGTTTGTTGCAAAAGAGGTTAACAAATAAATCATATTTAGCTATTGATTTAATAAGCAATATTACTATTTGATCATGTCTATTAAACTATCTAATTTAAAAAAATAACTAATCAACAACAAAATTATTAATCATATTCAAAAACGACTAAACCCAACAGTAAGTGAAAACAAAATGTACAATTGAGAGTAAACCATTAATATAAGATATTGAATTATTTTGACAATGAATTGCAATATCTGCCAAAATTGTCTTAAAAAAAGAACAAAAACTCATGAAATACACAGTAACCCATTTTATTCATGTGAGTAACCCTTATTTGTTCTTCAGTTTCAGTGCGTGTGGAAGTTTGACAATGTTTTGTTTAACTTCCAGTAAGTATAACTTCCATAGAAGAAATGTACATATTTATTTATTATTCAGGTGCTTAATCCAGAGCAGTTATCATTAGAAACTATTTAATGAGGCATTAAAGCTAAGTTAACAACAACTAGTTTAAAACATGTATGCTTTAAACATACTTCCATCTTGCTGTTTATTTATATTCTGCAGATGTCCTCCTACTCGAGGCCATCGACCGATTATAGTGATTACTTCTTATGGCATTATCCGTCTGTCTATTCAGACGATTCGGGCGATACTCCTCAAATTGTTTGTTCAGCTGAATCTCATACACCACTCCGCTTAGCATTTACGAGAGGAATAGAGTCAAGCTTACAAAGTGATTTGGCACTATTAAGTGTTCAGAATGTGGCACCGCCTACTAGGCCGACAACACCAACAAGATTTCCACTCCTGCCAGCATTTGATGTTGAAGAAGTACAATCTCGAAGGTTGTTATGTCATTGTAACATTGAACCAATATTCAGAACATGCTATTTGAATAAAAACGTCGGACGTCGATATTTTATTTGTGCAAACACTGGAACTCTTAGAGGTTGTGGATTCATCCACTGGATTGACAAACCATTATGTGATCGTGGTGTGGAATTTGCATTGGAGGTTCTTGAAGAAAATAAAAGGCTTAAAAAGAAGCTTAAATTGCAAGATTTCATCGAGTTCAATAGACAAAAGGCATGTCAAAATTAAAAAGGTATGACTTTGAATTTATAACATTTACTACTAGTTGAAACTTAAATGATGCTATTTAATTAAATGCACACAGGAAGTAGTAGAAGAAGTGGAGAAAAAGAGAAAAATTGGTGGTATAAACTACGCAAATTTTTGGATGTAGGGTTCGTTATATGGCTGGAGTTTCACATTAGGTACTTGTAGACTTCAAATATGAAAATGTCTTGTATTTTGTTAATTATGTATTGTTGTTACTATGCAATTGGATACTTTTTCTTGATGATTATTTGGTTATAATTTGCGTATGTATTGAATTTAGTATTTTTACGTGTTGAATTTTTTTTAGTTCATACTTTGTTATCGTCACGAATATGGATTTTTGTTTCTTATTGATTTTGTTACATGTTGTTATGTTGAGATAATATCATAGCTGAATGAATATTAAATATCGCTTACGCTATCCTGTATGCAAATATAAGTGTTACATGTTACCAACTCTTATAACTGTTACAAATGTAATGTTACCAACGCTTATAAGCGTTGTGAATGAATATTTACCAACGCTTATAAGCGTTGTAAATGAATATTTACCAATGCTTATAAGCATTGCGAATATTACCAACCCCCTCACAGTGACGCATATAAGTGTCACGGAAATTACTAGCGACACTTATACTCGTTGGGAATCCCCTGTTTTGGTGTAGTGAAAGAATAACAATTACAGTCTTCATGCTAATATAACATGGCACAATGGAAACATGTGCTCTTATTTGGTAAGAGCTCAGGAGTTCGAGACCTAGTTTGACCACATATTAGCATATTAATTAATAAAATAAAAAAATTACCAGTCTTCACAAATCAGTGAAATCTAACCGAAACGAAATAAAAATAGTCAACAAATTAAAATGGCAAGAGTGGTCGCGTGTCACTGCATGACATTTTGACATGGTGGAAGAGGTTATAGATTTGATTCCGCTTCGTGGGATCAAACCCATTTACCATATGATATGTTATATACTATTTAGAACTTGTATATAAATTACCCGTTCATAAGAAATAAAAAATAAAAAAAGAGAAGAAGAGGAAGAAGAGCAATGCATGAACAAGGAAGTAGTAGTAGATGAAGAAACAATGCATGAACAAACAAAACAAGCAATGTGACATTGACATGAGAAAACGTACCGAAATCAAAGAAAATAAAGTGCATTGGTCATTTACAAGCACCAGACACGTACAAAGGTAGTAAATAGATATAGCACTATCCACTATAAAGAAAGTTTTCATGTAACCCCTACACGTTATAAAACAATCAAACTAAAAACGCATCAACCCATCAAGCCACGTGCCCGGTTCCATGCATCAGGCAATGGACGAAACTAAGTAGCAATGTTGCTATTCAGCACTAAGGAAAATTTTGCATATAGATCCAATAAGATGTGTACAATTGCATATGGCATTTTGCATGATCGGACTTCCAAATGTTGAAAGGTTTTTACAAATTTTGTCCGTTGGAAAAACAACCATTCATTCAGTTCAAAAGACACCTCTAACATACGCCTACTTTCTCTATAAATACACATTCTGCCAGTACATTAACTTCACTTTTAATTCCAATTACAAAGTTATAAAATAATGGGCATAATTTGATAAATTTCTGAGTGTCTTTTCTGATCTGTGCAAGTAATCACAACTTGCACAGGTAATCTCCGTTGTATCCTGAAAGTCTATTTTCTGTCAATCTGCTGTGATAAAGAAGGGGAAAACATTCTTGAAAGATAGCGATCCATTCGTGCCTTAGAGCGATCAATCTATCTGAAATTCTACAACACCAAGTGCTAAGGTACGCATGCAAGACAAATGACGGTAAAATGGCAAAAGGCTGAAGTGTTAGAAGTTTTGTCAATACATGATTGTATTACAAAGTTAGATCTTTTTGTCAATACACGATTGTATTAAAAAATTAGATCTTTTCGTCAATACACGATTGTATTGCAAATAGACAGTAACAATTATCAATGTTACTTAATAATGTCACAACTGTCAAGTCAAATAGTGATTATAGCAATGACAATAAGCGAGACCGATTGTGCACTAGATTGGAATGGTACAGAACCATCTCCAACAGACTAGAAGAAGAATATTTCAGTAATGTCCAAGTCCAAAAATGATTATGTTTCCTTGAAACAATAATGCCATCGTATGCATTGATTGACGTGATAGCAATTTGTTTCCCAGGATAAAACGGACCAACCCCGTAGTGCAGTGCCAACAAACGGAGCTCTGACGAACTGAAGTAGATTATAGAAACTTGAATAGAGGATTACTTTGAAGAAGAAGTAGCAAAATGAGAAGAATAGCTAATGTGTAATCTATCTTGTTTTGGGCCATGTATTTATAGGTTGGAAGAAATGCCTATTCGAACATTAATGACCATTGGAAAGGTTGCGACCCTTTAACCAAGCGGTGCATGAATGTACATTCTCATTTAAAATTGAAACGGTTGTATCCATTTAACTGAATGGACATGACAGATCAAAAGTGATCAAGGAACTCGTTTCAATGCAACAGACCCAAGCTGCAAGCAGTGGCCTATTTAACCATGAGACCCCAAGAGTCTCAAGGCACAAAGCCCCATCTTTGACACTACTATAATATTGTGTCATGGACCCAAAGAGACCCAAAGCATTAAGCCCAAGTTGACATCAATATAATATTGTGTCATGGACTCCAAAAGTCCCAAAGCACTAAGCCCTAGTTGACATCAATATAATATTGTGTCATGGACTCCAAAAGTCCCCTACTAGTCCCAATTTGACATCAATATAATATTGTGTCTTGGCTTAGCCACACCATTCACAATCCCTCTTCTCCTTTGTTTATATAAGCCATAGAGAAGTAGGTACTAATATTTCATAATGTGGGACTTAGATTTCTTTCCCCTCTTCTTCCAAAATTCCTCTTGCTCATTCATTTCCAACAATCCCCCACATAAATGAGCAGTCATTCTTAGTTTCATGAATCATTAATCGCATCGGTTAAAGTAGCACATGGGCCTTGAACTTTCCTAGTGATTACATGTTTGTGTAATTACAGGCGAATCAGTAGACATAGAATGTCCTTGAACTGTAAGCCTTTTGTGTAATTCCAAAGTAGATAACACACGATAAATGTTTCTTATAATCCTTTATTCTTTGTATGTGTTCATTTTTGCCTTGAATACCTGCCCGGTCTCATATGTGCTTAGAGAATTTGGCCTTATAATTCTCTTTGAAGCGACGCCTTCGCACTTACGTAGGTGATTCTGTAAAGGTTATTCTCTAATTCCTCAAATACAGATATCATTAAAAGTATTAATACTTATCCTTTTTAACACGTAATGCACCGACTTATCATAGGAATGGTTAGTGTGTAACAGTGCCATCAAGTTTCTCTTCATTGTCCCTTTGAACCTAGATCTTGGGATCTCCGGTCAACTAGGTGGGGTTTCCATTTTAGAAAAACCTTTATTCTATAGGCCTTAGCCCCATTCCCATCGATAAGATTTGAACTTTCTCTCTTAGCAAGCCTTTTGTAAGTGGATCCGCTAAGTTATCTTTAAATTGAAAGTAATCTATTGTGATACCCCCGTTATAGAGAAGTTGTCATATAGTTTTATGTCTACGACGAATATGCCTAGTTTACCATTGTATATTGTACTATTAGCTCTTCTAATAGTTGATTGACTATCACAATGTATACATACTGGAGGCATAGGTCTGCTCCAATTAGGAATGTCTTCCAAGAAGCTTCAAATCTATTATGCTTCTTACGCAATTTTATCTAGTGCAATAAACTCAGATTTTATCGTAGAACTAGCGATACAAGTCTGTTTGGATGATTTCCATGAAATTGCTCCATTTCCTAATGTGAATACATATCCACTTGTAGACTTTGTATCATGTGATCCAGTGATCCAATTTCCATCACTGTATCTTCCACTATTGAAGAATAGTTTGTATAGTATAGACCATAGCTCTGCGTATACTTCAGATATCCAAGAACTCCTATTATCGTTTTCCAATGGTATTTACCAGAATTGCTGGTAAATCTACTTGGTTTGCCTACAGCATATGCGATATCAGACCTAATACATACATGATACTTCCTAGTATACGAGAGTATTCTAACTGGTAGATATCATCACCAGTGTTCTTCACCCAATTTTGGTTCCTACCTACTGGTGATTTTGCAATAGTTACATTGTATCGCTTGAATTTTTCAAGTATTTTGGTGATGCATATCCCTGTGGTGTTCTCAGAATTTTTACACCTAATGTCACAGCAGCTAGTCCTAGGTCTTTCAAATTGAGTCTAGAGGATAACTTATCCTTTGTAAATCTTATTATGGCCTTGTTATTGCCTAGGATCAATAGGTCATCAACATAGAGACCAACAATGACATATCTAATATGTGTGTGTTTTATATACACACATTTATTTGATTCATTTATTGTGAATCCATTTGATAACATAGCTTTATCAAACTTCTAATGCCACTGTTTTGGAGCTTGCTTAAGGCCATAAAGATATTTTACCAGTTTGCAAACTTTATTCTCATTTTATGAGCTCAAAAATCCTTCAGGTTCATATAGATTTCTCCCTCTAGTTCACCATTCAAGAATGCAGTATTAACATCTATTTGATGTATTTTTAAGTCATGTATGGATGCCATAAGCTATCTTATTCATGTTACTAGTGAATATGTATCAAAATCGTCCAGGTCTTCCTTTTATCTAGATCCTTGGACTACGAGCTTTGTACTTGTCTATTGAACCATTAGGTTTCAAATTCTTTTTAAATGTCCATTTATTACCTAAGGTCTTACATCCTTAAGGTAAATCAACCAATTCTCATGTATGATTGGACATAATGGATTCAACCTTATTGTTAATCGCCTCTTTTCAATAAGGGGCATCGCTGGAAGACATAGCTTGTTTGTATGTCAACGGGTCATCTTCTAACATAAAGGTATAGTAGTTTGATCCAAATGTTTTTAAGGTCCTTGACCTCTTACTTTTTCTTGGTTCTTCCACTTGCTGCTCAGCACTACGTTGCTGAGTATTATTTTGTTCAACATCCTCAAGAGAATTAGGAACTTCAACTTCCCTTGGTCTCTTAGGTGTATGATTTTTAGTAACCTGCTTCAAGGGGAATATATGTTCGAAAAATCTAGTGTTTATCGACTCAATGATGGTATTTTCATGAATATCATCAATTTCGTATTTGTGCACCAAAAATCGATATGCGGCATTGTTTTGTGCATATCTAACGAATACACAATCAACTATTTTTGACATTCTTTGGCTTTGGTACCTCTACCTTGGCAAGACACCCTCACACTTTTAAGTATTTGTAGGATGGTGGTCTGTTTTTCCAAAGTTCATGAGGAGATTTATATGTTTTCTTTCGGGGTATTTTATTTAAAATATGATTTCCCAAAAGAATAGTTTCTCCCCAAAAGTTATCTGGCAAGCCAGAATAAAGCATTCATCATTTCTTTAAGAGTTTTATTTTTCATTCGGCTATACCGTTGGACTGAGGTGAATATGGTGCTGTAATTTGGTGTAAAACACCATGTTCAGCGCAAAATTCTTCAAAAGGGAATATATATTCTCCTCCTCTATCACTTCTTAAAGCATTGATTTTCCTATTGAGTTAATTCTCAACTTCTGCTTTGTATTGTTTAAACACATCAAATCACATACATCTGTATGTATTATATCTAGCGGTTCTGTTTCTCGTTCAACATGATGAAACGAGTTTCTTGTTAATTTTGCTTCTGCACAAATTTGACATTTATAATTGGTGTCTAGATTAATCAATTTGTGCAATGTATCAAAGTTTACATCCCCTAATCTAGAATGCCACATGTTGGAAGAGTCAACAATATAAACAAAAGATTCACTTTTATCCATTTCAGCGTGTGGTACAATAGTGATTACATTTTTTCTTAAACGAACCTCACACACATATCCTCTTTCGACATACACTTCATTCTCAGCTTCAAGGATTAATTTGAATCGATGTTTGCTGAGCAATGATCTTGAAATCAGGTTCTTACAAATTTCTGGAATATAGAGAACATCATTTAAAGTTAGTTCCTTTCCAGGCTGCATTCTGATATTACTACATATAAATTCATATCAGCAATGCCCTTTTTGAGATTTTAGCGAAATTTGATTTTGATCTTTTATGAACATATTTGGTCAGAAATTTGTAAGTCCCAATGTTGTTAGATAAAGCAACATTTTTATGTTATCAACGCTTAAAACTAATGACGTTGAACTTCTCTGACCTTTCTCCATGAGACAGAGTCATTGTTGGAACCACTGGCGCAATCAGAGCGTTGGCTACCATCTGTGTCGGTGTAAAATTATTGTTGCCATTTTGCGACATAGCTTATTGTCGTCTGCAACAATCAATATTGTTTCAAGAATGTTAGAAGTTTTGTCAATACATGATTGTATTACAAAGTTAGATCTTTTTGTCAATACACGATTGTATTATAAAGTTAGATCTTTTTGTCAATACACGATTGTATCGCAGATAGACAGTAACAACTATCAATGTTACTCAATAATGTCACAATTGTCAAGTTAAACTGTGATTATAGCAATGACAGTAAACGAGATCGATTGTGCACTAGATTGGAGCGGTACATAACTGTCTCCAACAGACTAGAAAAAGAATATTTCAGTAATGTCCAAGTCCAGAAATGATTTTGTTTCCTTGAAACATTATTGTCGTCGTATGCACTGATTGATGTGATAGAAATTTGTTTTCCAGGATAAAACGGACCAACCCCGTAGTGCAGTGTCAACAAACGAAGCTCCGACGAAATGAAGTAGATTATAGAAACTTGAATAGAGGATTACTTTGAAGAAGTAGTAGCAAATTGAGAAGAGTAACTAATGTGTATTCTATCCCGTTTTGGGCCATGTATTTATAGGCTGGGGGAAATGCCTATTTGAACATTAATGACCTTTGGAAAAGTTGCGACCCTTTAACCAAGGGGTGCATGAATGTGCGTTCGCATTTAAAATTGAAACGGTTGTATCCATTCAGTTGAATGGACATGACATATCAAAAGTGATCAAGTAACTCGTTTCAATGCAACAGACCCAAGCTGCAAGCATCGGCCTATTTAACCATGAGACCCCAAGAGTCGCAAGGCGCAAAGCCCAATCTTTGACACTACTATAATATTGTGTCATGAATCCCAAGAGTCCCAAAGCACTAAGCCAAGTTGACATCAATATAATATTGTGCAATTGACTCCAAGAGTCCCAAGGCACTAAGCCCAAGTTGACATCAATATAATATTATGTCATGGAATCCAAAAGCCCCCAGGTACTAGGCCCATATAATATTGTGTCTTGGCTTTGCCACATCATTCAAAAGCCCTCTTCTCCTTTATTTATATAAGCCTATAAAGAAGTAGGTACTCATATTTCATAATGCGGGACTTAGATTTCTTTCCCCTCTTCTTCCAAAATTCCTCTTGCTCATTCATTTCCAACATGAAGTACGACATAAGAGTAGAGGGGAGCGAACAAAAAAGAAAAAGAAAAAATTCAAGGCAATTTAGTGTGGTAAGCTTTCATAGCATAGGGACGTATGATAACAACAATATGAAAATGCACAAAATCAAAATTACTTGTTAATTTACAGCAAGCAATTGAACGCATTTCAACAACAAAATCATTAAGCAGGAAATTGTATCACCTTCTAAGAAGAGGTGGGGCCTTCAAATTGATGTGAAAGTCGCCTCGCCTCCTGTTCGCCAAAAGGATGGTGTCACTTCTAATTAATTCACAAAAGTGATTTTGTCTCTCTAAGACAAAGATAGTTGAAGTCAAATCGAAAGCTTATCTCTTTCATGGTTTCAAAGAGGTGGTGTCGTTCTACTATTATTGGCAAAGTTTATCGCATTTATAAATCTCGAAATCGTTTCGCTTACTAGTGTTGAGGCAGTCCTACTCATACTTACTTCCAAATGTGTCGCTTCGAAAGATTGCTTCGTCTCTCTCCAAGAGGGGATTCGACTCAAACTTTGAGCCTGACTACTTGCACTCGAATTAGAGATTTGGCTTTATATAAGCATAAAGCATATACTTTGAGCTAACATAAGATCTTAACAATTTGGCTTTGCATTGCTTGTTCGAACTATTAACGAATAAATTCATTAACATTTTTTGACTCTAAAGGTGGGTCCGAACGTCCGACTTTGTTGAACTACTTCTGTTTGCAAAAGTAAGGTTTAAATGACTTATCCCATCATTTATACATCATCTTACTTCCAATTCCAACTAATCTTCACAAGGATGCGGTTGGGTCTGAATAAGAGTCATTTGAATCAAATATTATTGAATCAACTTTCCGATATCAAGACATGAAAGACACTCAAGACTATGAACAACAGGTGCAAAGATTGAAGGCACTGTTCATTATAGAATACAAAAGGAAGCTAATGAGCACTTATGACTCCGATGAATGGAGCATCAACCCTTTCCTAATGTGGCCAACTCTGATTTTAGCTTATAAAAGACAATGTGATAAAGTTGACTCCTATAAATGAGAATAGAAATGCAACTGAGAGCGAGGGGTACAATCTTGTAAAATAAGATCGAAAAAGAATTCAATGGACTTGCTCTAAAATGGAAAAACACTCTCAACCAACCCCGTTGATCTCTCAACTCACTGGAAAGGAATGCTACTTAAAATGACATCATCACTGTAACAATCCAAATTTTAATAAACAATAATTAAATAGAAAATTAATTAATTAACGAATAAGTTGAAAAATTGTAGGAATTTGGCAATGAGGATTGCGTCATTGTGTCTGTTACGATTTTCTGATTCAGATGCATATTTCATTGGTAGAAAATGGAACTTTTTTTGTCATAGTAGCATTTTTGTTGGTGAAATTCAAAATTCAAACCAGAAAAACCTACATACAAAGTGAGAATCTGATAATATTATCTTCTTTTCTATATATTATTTATTAAAAAAATTATACATTATTACTTCTTTTATTGTAAAATATTTGGTTTAATCAACTTTTATTTCGTTGTCGTGATTTAATTCTTTGTCGTTACTATCTGAAATATTAATATCATTTCCTTTTTTGACCACATCTACTTTAATATCTTAAAAAACCCTAACATTCCCTTTTCATCCACCTTCTACTTTAGTATTACAAACTAACGGACATATTATATTAGTTGCATATAACCAATAAAAAAATAGATACTATCATTTAGTAACCGTTACACAAAATGTTTCAAACATAATACCAATCAATCAAGTATATTTTGAACCAAAAAAACAGTGATAGTGGAAAAAAGACTAGAATGATTATGAAAGCCACAACGACATATACATATATTGGTATATAAAATTATTTAGACCATAACCCAAAATTTCAAATTCAAAAATTAAAGTCCATTTACATTATTTTGATTCAACCAGCGCAAAAGCTACTTACCCATTATCTCCAAAAAATTACTGTATCTTTTATACAACAACAATCAATTTAATAATATTATTAGAACATATACAACTTGCATCTTACTTACATCTTTACTTTGATCAAAAACAATCGGAAAAGATCTTACTTACATCTTTACTTTCAGACTGTTCACCCACTAATACTAAAGGGTAAATTAAGTTAGCTAGTTTTAACGCTAAGGCGAAGTTTCGTATAATTTATGTTTTGTGTTTGGAGTTTGACATTAAATTTAAAAAATGAGAAAAGTGGAGGGACGGTGAAGATGTTATAAAGAAAACAGAGAAAAAAAAAACGATAAAAATGTTAGTGGAATATATATGCGACGTTTCTATGTTTATATGAGTGAAAAGATAAAACTAAAAATAATAAATCAAATGCACCCCAAAAGTTTGCTTTATACAACTGCTTAGTTCGATCATGCAGAACCGAAAAACTATTTTTCCATTTAGTTTTGCACAACCATGCTGCTATGACAAAAAAAATTCATGTCAAAAAATATACTAGGGACACGATTTTAGAAAGGACTACATATTAATTTACCATATTACCCCTCTTGAATTCCTCCAATCTCATAGATTACACTACTCCGACGTTTTAACAAAAAAAATGTTTTTGTCATAGAGGAAAACTTTTTCACCAACGATCTCTTTTTTGAATTTAAGTGTGAACAGCAAAACCCTTTTGAAAAGACAAAAGAAAGTCTAGGAAAATAAAGACAGAAAATGAAAATGATTACCAGTCGTACGAAAGAGCACAGGTTGGAATAAAAACGCGAACCAACAAAAATAAAGAAAATGGAGCTTATTTTGCCCAAATGGGGAAACATTTGAATTTGATGATTTAATTTGGGGATCAGATCGGTAAAGAATTAGGGTGGCCCATTGTCGTAACAGGCATAGGCGGACACCCCTCTCGCAGAAGATTTGCGAGCTGTTACCACTCATCATATCCCGTTTGCTGCCTGAAGGATCATGCCTTAAACCTTCTGCTTACTGGTTGATTTGTACTAGTGCGTCCTCTTGACAATTCTAGTATCTGCGATGTGGGATTAAATGGACGGATACCACTATTTTTTCCATTTTTTTTCCCGCACTTTTTTTAATATTATCCCCAACTCTCCAATACCCTAATCTCTTTCGTTTTCCTTTCCGATTACGCACTTCTGATTTTGACGAAGAAAATGATTTTGAATCACTGGACGAGGCTATCACAACATGAAAGTGTACTTGAATTGTAAGTTAATTCCAGACCTTGCTGTGTTTTATTGTTGAAACTTTATATGTTCTATCAACTGTGTATTTCCTTTCTTCTTATTCCAAACCTTGCTGTGTTTTTTTTTTGGCGCACCAATAGATGTACTCTAGTTCACCATCAAGCTTTACAAAACCAGGTTTACATCATAAATTGTAAAACATAAGATTGAATTTGGATTTAAATCATGAATTGTGAATTTTAAGTATCAGTTGTTTATGTCTGTATTTACTATTTACACATGCTAAACTTCCTGTTTATGCAGGCTCCAATGATATTTAAGTATATAAAAACATCTTTCTTCTATCTGTAGTAATTGTTTATTATATTTAAATTGATTTTTGATGTCTGAGCTTATGTAATCTAAAGCGTGCTCCCCAGCTCTCTTAACTCCATTTCTTTTCTTCTAACAGATTTTCAAAATAATAATATTTCAATTATGGATTCTAACATTTTTTCTACTGTTAATATAGTTATCTGACCATTGATGGAACAACTTCAGATGTGATTTGAATTACATTTTAAATGTGAATTAGAGAATTGATCCTTAGATTCAGTCTGAAATGTTATTTATATCTTGAGATTTTAAGGTTTTTGTAATCACGGAGGTTTTCAAAATGAGATTCAACTCATAAATTGTAATGTTCAGACTTTAAATTGAAGCAAGATTCAAATCAAAGGTCATAGATTCAAAAAGTCCATGCTTTAAGGTTTGTATGTTCTTTGAAATTAAGCTTGATATTTGAACTTCCACATCTACCGATAAAATTCAATATCCTCTCTTGTTCCAATTTTAATTTGTTTAAAACACCAGAGTAAGAATTCTTGCTCCAAATAAGCATATTGAATACAACAATATGAACTAAATTGTTTTCTCAACTACAGTTTTAACTGAGTTTTAATTGAATGTAAAGAATCGTAAAGCGAGAGATTCGACCTGAAACGGATTTAAATCGTAACATTTCAAGATTTTTGACGACTATGGTAACTAATAATGTAAACTGATGATTTTTTTAAGAAATTTTACACATGTTTGAGAATGTTTTAAAAGACATAGTTTTATCCTTTACATTAATCACTACTTGGTCAGTTTTTCCAAAAGGCGGGAGTGCTTTTACTATAAGAAATTTTTTTTTTTGTTAGGTTATTTGAAGGAAATAACAATGAAGGCTTATCTTCTCATTCACGATACCAAGCATTTATATGTTTACATACAGGAATATTCCCTAGAATCAAGGATAATCTAGAAAATAAGGAAACAACTACCAATTACATCAATTATGCCTAATTACAAGATATTTACCAAAAGATTATATTCCAATCAAATATTCCCAAAAGATATTCTAGGGAATATTCCAATCAAATATTATATTTCAATCAAATATTCCAATCAAATTATCATATTCCCGTAATACCCTCCCCTCAAGTTGGAGCATGAGGATCATGAATGCCCAACTTGGAGAGTAAATTATCAAACTGCATTTTACCAAGCGCCTTAGTAAAAATGTCTGCCAATTGAGAAGATGTAGAGACATGAGATGGAGAAATGAGGCCTTCATTGATTGCATCCCGAACAAAGTGACAGTCAACTTCTATGTGCTTCGTCCTTTCATGAAAAACAGGATTCTTCGCAATATGCAAAGCGGATTGACTATCACAAAACAACTTAATTGCCTTTGGATGATTCACACCTAAACTCAACAACAAGCCTTTTAACCATTTTAATTCACAAGTGATGGCTGCCATAGACCTGTATTCGGCTTCAGCCGAGGACCTGGAGACTGTATGCTGTTTCTTTGTCTTCCAAGACACAGGAGATTTACCAAGAAACACGAGCCAACCCGTAAGAGAGCGTCGAGTGAGTGGACATGCTGCCCAATCTGAATCACACCAACCCTGTAGAGTTAAATCACAATTTGCACTCAAAAGGATGCCTTGACCTGGTGTCCCTTTCAAATATCGAACGACCCTTAAGGCCGCCTCCCAATGCTCAGTTCTGGGTTCCTGCATGAACTGAGACAAGATATGAACAGAATATGCCAAATCCGGACGAGTAACCGCAAGATATATCAATCGACCAACAAGCCTGCGATATGATTCCGGATCTTTAAGTAAATCTCCACTGGCTAAGCCAAGCTTATGATTTTGTTCAATGGGAAATCCACTTGGCTTTGCTCCTAACAATCCTGCTTCAGAAACAATATCCAGAGTATATTTTCTTTGACATAAAAACAACCCTGCAGAACTTCTAGCAACCTCTATCCCCAGAAAATATTTCAAAGGACCCAAGTCCTTCATTTTAAAACAGTCACTAAGATAAGACTTGAAAGTACACAAAGCAGCGGAATCATTCCCAGAAATAACAATATCATCAACATAGACTAAGACATTAATTTGTATACCTGTCTTAGTATATGTAAATAAAGAGTAATCAGAGTAAGATTGAAGAAAGCCATACTCTTTCAAGGCTGTGACTAACTTTGCAAACCAACATCTGGGAGCTTGTTTTAATCCATACAAGGACTTTCGCAGTCTGCAAACAATATTAGGATCAGAACACTCAAATCCGGGAGGCAATTTCATGTAGACTTCTTCATCAAGATCACCGTGCAAGAAGGCATTGTGAACATCCATTTGATGAAGTTCCCAGTTCTTAGATGCAGCAATTGCTAAAAAAGTGCGAACAGTAGTCATTTTAGCGACTGGAGCAAAAGTTTCAGTGTAATCAATATCTGCTTGCTGATGATTCCCAAGTACAACCAGTTTGGATTTCAGTCTTTCAATATCACCATTAGACAAAAATTTTGTCCTGTAAACCCATTGACTGCCAAGAGCCCTTTTTCCAGGTGGAAGTGGCTCCAAGGTCCATGTGCCATTGTTTTCAAGAGCTCGTATTTCTTCCTGCATTGACTGTCTCCAACCCTCATATTTCATTGCCTCCTTAAATGATTTAGGATCATTGTTACCAACTATAGCTGCAACAAACTTTCGGTAATTTACAGAAAAATTATCACAATGTATATAATGTGCAAGAGGATACGGAGTACCTGAAGGATGATCAGAAACGGAAGTCGGGAGAGATGGACTATTAGCAAAAACAGTGTGGGTAACATGATCATGAAGCTTAACTGATGGATATTTGGTACGAAATCCACGGCCCATATTTTCGGTGGTCTGATTTGTGTTGTCGGGAGCCTTGACTTGCTGCTGTTCTTCGCTGCCAGCATCAATGTGCGTGGCTGGTGCTGTGGTCTGGGGCGGACCGCTGGCAATTGAGGGCTGCAAATTCCCGTGGCTAGGCTGCTCATGCCTCATTGATTCCCCCCTTTGATCATGACTATGTATCTCTACACCACAATCCTCATCACATACACTCAATTCCGCAAAGTTTTCATGTATTTCACCCACATAATCCACATTAGACTCAATATTCACATCATCGGGAGAGCCAAAAGGGAACACATCTTCAATAAATTTGACATCTCTAGAAACAAAAAACTCTGTTGCATCTAAATCATACACTCTCCAACCTTTTTGCCCGAATGGATACCCCACAAACACGCATTTCCTACTCTTACTAGCAAACTTGTCCCCTTGTGTTTTCTGATTATGTGCAAAGCAAAGACATCCAAATGTGCGTATAGCATAAAAATTGGGTAATTTATTGAAAAGGATTTCAAAAGGTGTTTTATTTTGTAGGATAGGAGTTGGTGTACGGTTGATGAGATGGGCTGCTGCAAGGACACATTCTCCCAAAAAATAAATAGGCAAATTGGCTTGAAAACGCAATGCTCTCGCCGCACTCAAAATGTGTTTATGTTTCCTTTCAACCCTCCCGTTTTGTTGAGGTGTACCAACACAAGAAGATTGAAAAATTATACCGGTGGCACGAAAAAAATCAAACAAACATTTAAATTCAGTACCGTTATCACTTTGCACAATCTTAATCTTTTGACCAAATTGTCTATCAACCATAGCCACAAAAGTCATAAACATATGAAAAACTTCTGTTTTATCCACCATCAAATAAAGCCATACAGCTCTTGAAAAATCATCCACGATAGTCAAAAAATAACGAGCACGACATGAGGACTCATGTCTATATGGACCCCACAAATCACAATGAACTTTTTCAAAAATTCTAGAACTATTATTATTACTCAAAAGAAATTTGTCTCTATGATGCTTAGCCCGAAAACACACTTCGCATCCTTTATTCAAACTATTCTTAGACCTACTAACAGGGGGTAGTAACTTAACTACTTTCTCAGAAGGATGTCCCATTCGCCTATGCCACAATTCCACATCAAATGGAGCATCAATTGCAGACACCACCTCTGGTTTGCTGAAGTAGTATAGTCCATCCCGCCTAACTCCCATTCCAATCAGAGCCTTCATTTGGTCCTGTATCAAACACACATCAGAATTAAATGTGACAATTGATTGTAAATTATCATTTAGTTGTGAAACCGAAAGTAAATTACAACTTAAGTTAGGAACATAAAGAACATGATTCAGAGTGATCATATCTGACAAATAAACTGATCCCTCCATAGATGCAATAACAGTGTCCCCATTAGGTAAACCAACAGGACAATTCAATTGTTTAATGTCAAACAACCAAGATTTTTCTCCAGTTACATGATGAGTTGCTCCTGTATCAATGATCCAAGAAGTATTATCAAACTTACCACTTAAGCGATTTTCCGGTATATTAGAATTACCAAAAAATCCCATGATAGCTTTCCATTGTTCTTCTGTAAAAACTTGACCATGTGGAGCAACTTTAATGGCATGTGACCAAGAATCAAAATTATCAAGTTTCAATCTAATAGGTGTTATGAAATCCCCCGGCCTATCATGTGCGCCGAGGTAAAACGGGTTATTGATTTCGATTTTTGATGGTGGCGGTGGTGGAGCATCGTTATCGCCGGCCATGCTCTGATACCATGAAGGAATTAACAATGAAGGCTTGATCTTCTCATTCACGATACCAAGCATTTATATGTTTACATACAGGAATATTCCCTAAAATCAAGGATATTCTAGAAAATAAGGAAACAACTACCAATTACATCAATTATGCCTAATTACAAGATATTTACCAAAAGATTATATTCCAATCAAATATTCCCAAAAGATATTCTAGGGAATATTCCAATCAAATATTATATTCCAATCAAATATTCCAATCAAATTATCATATTCCCGTAATAATATTACACATGTGTTAATAGGAACCAGTGACTTAGCTGGTTGATGGACCGGATTGTGAGACCAATGATATAACGATTTTGAAAATTAAGGTAACATAATATAAAGAAATGTAAAATGCTACTAGAAGCACTCAGAGGAAACACCTATTAGGGCAAGTAATATAACAATAGTTCTGTAAAAGGGTGGAGATGTGGTGATATTGGAGAGAAAGATGTTTGGAAACTCGTTTTGAATCGTTCATCTACAAAGGAACCAAAAAGTTAGGGAGTTGTGATTTAATGGGTTAGAAGAATTCAAGTATATGATCTACATTTGCAACTTGGCTCAAGATAGGCCTGGTGAAAGTTTGCTCTGGCTCAGTTGATAAATAGGCTATTTTGGGTAAAGTCGTGAACATGTTACACTATAGCTAGTTCATTTTTGATGTTGAAGTTGGGAATGTATTTTTACAGAGTATTTCTGAGCCATGAAGACTACCTCTGCGAACATCTATATGGATGACTTGGTAGAAAACACAGGCAACAAGATCTTTTGAGATTCCGTTTTCCAAATCCTCATCATTCTTAGCAACAAATGGCTACATAGACTCTTTCCATCAAAAGACACCATGCACTACGCACAAAACATATATTTTGTAGGAATGCAGTGTATTATATTATTTACTTTGGTGTTCCATATTTTTACCCGTCTCGAGTTTGGATTAGAAGACAACATGTTGGATATATCTTTTGAAAGAAATTCTTGTTCCCATGGCAATTCTCTTGAAGTGTTTGCAGACTCTTGTACTTGAATTTGGTCCCTTTATGATAACCCAACAAAGACAAATATTATTTATATTTTTTTGTTTCTAGCACGAATTTCCAATTCCTCTTACTTTGTTACAATTTTTATCCAGTTTAGCAATTTCTGGTTCCTTCTCTTAAATCATGTTAACACCCTTGTATACCAATGTATCGGCGGAGGCTTGTGTCTGTTACTAGTAGAATCATTGATCTGGCTATTCTCTACAGTCTCTGTGTCGGCCAATACAAAGATATTGTTAAATTGCAGCTTCTGAAGCAAAAGCAGAACATGTATCCTATCCTGAACAATTGAAACATGTTCTACAAGCAACTAGTGAAAATCTCTAACTAGTGCATGTTCAAGTACTACTTTGGTTACTCTTATACAGTTAATCTCAACCTGAAGCAAACTTCAAATACCAATTTGATATCATATATGGGAATAATCTAAAAATAGTATTAACAAACAACATGTTTCATTAAAATTTTGAAATTCAACAAAACAAGAAATATGATTATTTCCTTAATTGGAAAAAATTGGAATTTGGTGCAACTCAAATCAAATTTCAAGTACTTAACCAAATAATCACAAAAAATGGTGCCAAACTGGAGACCAACACAATGGTATGTCTACCTAAAGACGAACTCTATGGTTCACCTAACTAGATGCAAGTCATATAAGGTAAGTTCCTTAACATGAACAAAATAACTGAATGCATGCCAATAAGAGGCACGGTTCCCTCGTGATCAACTGGATATCTGGAGACGAACCCAAAAGTTAAGCCTAGCTAGAGACGGACTTGAAGGTCGTGCGTAATGAGAAACTAGAAACGAACCTAAAAGGTACGCCTAACTAAATGCATGTCAGATGAGGTCACTGTTTCAGATTTCAAAAATATCTCCCAGGATCTCCTCCGAGGTCTCATTTTGGGCTCCTCCAAAACCAAGCTGCAAATATCACTGTAAAACTCGTTTTGAATATATCATCTGAGATATTATAATATCGAACGATATACTAATTGAGACAAGATACTGAAATATCGGTCGAGATATTGACTATTTTAGTTAAAGTTTAAACTTGTGCCGAAACCAAAATAATAATTAAAAAATTCAAATCTAACCACAATAATCTCCTTCTATTTTATATTTTTCATGTTAAACAACCATATCATATATTCATTTAAGTTATACAATGCTTACGATTTTCATGTTCACCATTTTTTTAACTGGTATGTTATCTAAGAAATTATGTATGATTTTAAATCACTGGACGAGGCTATCACAACATAAAAGTGTACTAGATTTGGTAAGTTAATTCCAGACCTTGCAGTGTTTTATTGTTGAAACTTTGTATGTTCTACCAACGGTGTATTTCCTTCCTTTTCATTGCTCTAAATAGATTGGTTTACTTGCTTAAATTTATATGTTTTAGTCTTGTGCCTAACTGTTTCGCATTTGATTTGAACACGAGTTGTTACATTATTTTGTTTAGGCTGGTATGTTCGTTAATATGTGCACACATTAGCATTATTATTTTTTTGGCGCACCAACAGATGTACTCTAGTTCACCATCAAGCTTTACAAAACTAGGTCTACATCATAAATTGTAAAACATAAGATTGAATTTTGATTTAAATCATGAATTGTGAATTTTAAGTATTAATTGTTTATGTCCGAACATTCACATGCTAAACTTCCTGTCTATGTGGGCTTCAATGATATTTAAGTATGTAAAACATCTTTTCTTCTATCTGTAGTAATTGTTTATTATATTGAATTTGATTTTGATGTCCGATCTTATGCAATTTGAACATAAACTAAAAAGTGCTCCCCAGCCCTCCTACCCCCTCTCCTTTTCTTCTAACATTTTTTCGAAATTATAATGTTTCAATTATGGATTCTAACATTTTTCCTATTCTTTTATATAGTAATCTGACCATTGAAAGAACAACTTCAGATGTGATTTGAATTACATTTTAAATGTGAATCAGAGAATTGAATCTTAGATTCAGCCTGAAATGTTATTCAAATCTTGAGATTTTAAGGTTTTTATAATCATGAAGGTTTTCGAAATGAGATTCAACTCATAAATTGTAATGTTCAGACTTTAAATTGAAGCAAGATTCAAATTAAAGGTCAAAGATTCAGGTCCATGCTTTCAGGTTTGTATGCGCTTTGAAATTAATCTTGATGTTTGAAGTTAAACTTCCACATCTGCCTATAAAATTCAATATCCTCTCTTGTTCCATTTTTAATTTGTTTAAAAACATTGAAATAAGAATTCTTGTTCCAAATAAGTATATTGAATACAACAATATGAACTAATTTGTTTTCTCAGTTGCAGTTTAACTGAGTTTGAACTGAAATATAAATCAAATCGTAAAAGGACAGATTCAACCTGAAACGGATTTAAATCGTAAAATTTCAAGATTTTTGACGATAAATTCTAGACATGTTTGAGAAAGTTTTAAGAGACATAGCTTTATCCTTCTCATTAATCACTACTTGGTTATTTTTTCTAAAAGGCGGGGAGTGCTTTTACTATAAGAATATTTTTTATTTTCTTGTTAGGTCGTTACACACATGTTAATAGGAGCCAGTGACTTAGCTGGTTGATGGACCGGATTCTGAGACCAATGATATAATGATTTTGAAAAATAAGGTTAGTAACATAATATAAAGAGATGTAAAATGTTACCAGAAGCACTAGGAGGAAGCACCTGTTAGGGCAAGTAATATAACAATAGTTCTGTAAAAGAGTGGAGATGTGGTGATATTGGAGAGAAAGATGTTTGGAAGCTCGTTTTGAATCGTTCATATACAAAGAAACCAAAAAGTTAGGGAGTTGTGATTTAATGGGTTAGAAGAATTCAAGTATATGATCTACATTTGCAACTTAGCTCAAGATAGGCCTGGTGAAATTTGCTCTGGCTCAGTTGATAAACAGGCTATTTTGGGTAAAGTCGTGAACATGTTACAATATAGCTAGTTCATTTAGATGCTGAATTTGCGAATGTATTTTTACAGAGTATTTGTGAGCCATGAAGATTACCTCTGCGAACATCTATATGGATGACTTGGTAGAAAACGCAGGCAACAAGATCTTTTGAGATTCCGTCTTCCAAATCCTCATCATTCTTAGCAACAAATGGCTACATAGACTCTTTCCATCACCGGACACAACGCATTACGCACAAAACATATATTTTGTAGGAATGCAGTGTATTATTTCATTTCCTTTGGTGTTCCATATTTTTACCCGTCTCGAGTTTGGATTAGAGGACAACATGTTGGATATATCTTTTGAAAGAAATTCTTGTTCCCATGGCAATTCTCTTGAAGTATTTGCAGACTCTTGTACTTAAATTTGGTCCCTTTATGATAACCCAACAAAGACAAATACTATTTCTATTTTTTTGTTTCTGGCACAAATATCTGATTCCTCTTATTTTGTTACAATTTTTATCCAGTTCACCAATTTCTGTTCCTTCTCTTAAATCATGTTAACACTCTTGTATTTGTATACCAATGTATCAGCGGAGGCTTGTGTCTGCAGCCAGTAGAATCATTGATCTGGCTATTCTCTACAGTCTTGGTGTTGGCCAATACAAAGATATTGTTAAATTGCAGCCTTTGAAGCAAAAGCAGAACATGTATCCTATCCTGAACAATTGAAACATGTTCTACAAGCAACTACATCAACCACTGATTCCAACTGTATTCAAACAAATTGATTTAAAATATCAATTACAACTCAAACAACATATTAATCACAGACATGAACAAGCATTCGTGCTAGAAAGGTCAAGTTTTTTTGCTTGAATCAACATGAGCATCAACCTCATCCTTCTTCATATTTCCTTGGACATTGATATCTTCTTCAGTCGTAATAGCTGCAATTTTTTCACCATGTGGCCGTGGAATCACAGTCTCATGTACATGGACATGGCTGTGTCATACACTGTTTTCGTGTACCATCCTTTTCTTCCTCCTGATAAAGTAGCAAAGAGCTGCTGCAATAATTAAATGCTATGAAGATGATAGCACCAAGTGAAGCACAAACTGCAGTGATGACAGTGTGGTTAGGTCCAATATTGCGAGGAGGTGGTGGTATAGCAAGCCGAGGTGTAGCTGGCACCATGTTATGAGGTGAGGGTGAAGTGTATGTACGAGGAGGTGGTGGGATCTTTTCTTTTTGTTGGTGAGGTTGGAGAGAACGTATGAGATGGAGGCGGAACACGTGTAGGCTTTGGCGGGGTCTTTTCTTTATGCGGTAGTGAGAACCATGCAGTTGGTGGTGGGGTGTAGTAAGGTGGAGGAGTTGTGAAGGTTTGCTGTGGTGGCGCATAGCAATAAGTATAGGCGTATTTAGGCATTTTTACGTAATATAGTTCGTATGGAAGAATGGAAAACGAAGGATGGGGTGATGACTGTGGATGTTGTGAGAGATGGGTTGGTTTTTGTAGAGAAGAGTAGGGTATTGTAACATATTGTTACGAATAGATCGACTCCTGCGTCTATATTGTAACATATTGTTACGAATAGACGAGGGTTCTTTCTTCTTGTGTCATCTGACCTTCAAACATGTTTTTAGTCTTTATGCTGCTCTCTATCATGATGTCTATCAGTTTAGATCATCTGTGTAAATCCAGAAGAGGCATCTTATGCAATTAATTCACAGAGAAGCCTTGATGAGGTCAGAGAGCGTGAGCATTCCTCTTCATTCTTATTATTTATGATGTTCAACTCTTATGTGCTAATTTGCTATTAGCTGATATATATGACTATAATACATGAAGTGTATTACTTCTCCTTAGACCCTAAAACGTTCAAGATATTGGATGTCATTATTAAGCCAATGTATGTAAATTAATTTGTCTTTCTGCTGAGCCATACATACTTAAACCCAAGTTACTCCTTGTGCTGTAAATCAGCTCTCATTTTAGCATTGTTTGATTTTTCCAAGTTTATATGTCATAAAATACTTTCATTGCTATATGATTGTTGACAACATAGAGTTCATACGTTGGGGTAATTTATTTATTTTACTGCAACGCTGAAGCAGAATATAGATCTTTTAACAACTTGCTTATTATCATTTATGAATAATCTGTAAAATGGTTATAGTCCTCTTAATTTGCATTAATTATATAATTAAAATTTGTACTGCTGGTGTGGATAGCCTGATCAACTCGTTGGATCACTTAACCATTTTAGGATCAAATCAACATAGGATGCATGGCCTGATCAACATAGGATTATGTACAAAATACAAGTATAAAACTTGGATACCAAAAAAAGCATGGAGTGAAATATGATCTTGGATTTTTGCCTATAAATACACCTTTCTAGAAATGGAAAGAGGTGGATCTTCTTTCTGAAAAGTTCATGGTTGGGTTTCTAAAAACAGCCCGACGTATACTTCGATCGAACGACATTGTAACACAAGGTTTTTTGTGTATAATCCACTTCTTTCTCTACTTTCTTTCAATCAAAGCAACTGTAACCTAAAATCGACAGTATAAATAGAGATTATAAAGTGGACGTAGGCTTGGTTTAAGTTAAACCACTATAAATATTGTTGCGTGTCCCCTGTATTTACTTCTTTTCTTGTATTATGTGATTGTGAATTTTGTGACTTGTGTGTGAGTTAGATACTTTGGCGATTGACTGTCATTAGGTCAACTTTTAACATCAACACTTTGACGCGCCAAGTAGGGTGAGCACTGCGCAACCACCTTAAGCAATTTTTAAGCTTGAAAGGATTTGAATCGCTATTTATTGAAGGACAATGTTAAAACGGAAGAAAGATTAGACATCTTCCCACACTCAAGCCGTCGGCACCACAGGCGCAGCAAACCTATAAACGGGGGTAAGCTAGGAGGCTTTCTCCCACGAAGAACCATCCCAATACTTAACTAGCGATGATGCGGATGGAGTTCTAGCCGAACTCAGAGAACAAATGACAAACCAAGATGAACACCTCCGAAAGCAATAGGAAATGATGAACAACTTCTTCGCTCCAATGGGAGGAAGGCCGAGCAACTAGCCATATCGACAATAAATTACCTCACATATCTGGCCCAAGCCGTTCAATAAAGACAAATTGTTAATTGGGATTTAAAATATAAAAAATAAAGAAATGAGAAAGAAACATGACACAAAATCTCATAATGGAAGGACAAAATATAATAATCACATAAATAAATCATAGTTGTTCACAGTATATTTTTACAAAATCAGGGCTAAACCACGAGCATACATACCAAGTAATGCAGTTGAATAATACCAGGAGATATGAACTGTCAATATCCATTTCATCTTCAAAATGATGTCTTTGAGTAAATTGAAACAACTCAGGTTGACCCAAACATACCCAAACATATGAAAAAAAATACTCGAGTCAAGACTAAAAATTCTTATGTAAGTTAAATCAAAATCAAATGAAATAATAATACAAGTAACTTAAGAGATGTTACAGGATTTTCCATCTCTGAATCTATGATTGTTTCTATGTCTGTGAATTGCATATATTTATGTTTAATTTCAAAAAGATTTATTTAATTCATTAAACACTATTTACCCCCCTTAGTATTAACCTGGCCTTAAGATTCTTATTTTGCATTCCTATTAAGGTGCAGCGGAGTATCATCTAGCAAGTCATGGAGTAGCTGTTAGAATTTGGAGACGCTATTAAGTACTATGCAGTTTAAGTTTAGATTTATGTACAAATAAACAACATATGCATACACGAGATGAGATGCCATATCTCTAGATCAAAATTATATAGAAAGATAAAGGAACTATCCCGACACATACATCCATCTTTACATGACATAAACAAAATGAAACGTCCATAGATATGATCATTAGAGATAGATTTCCGAATAGGGAAACTCTAAGATCAATAAAGAGTACCTGAAACAACTTGGTATTAGAAATAATAAACGGGTCGGCTTTATATCGGTCGAAATCAATAAGGAAGAATAAACACGACACGATGAACATACATAACGTTTGAGTAATTAGTGCAAATCTCTAACTAGTGCATGTTCAAGTACCACTATGGTTACTCTTATACTAATAATCTCAACCTGAAGCAAACTTCAAATACCAAGTTCATATCATATATGAGAATAATCCAAAAATATAGTATTAACAAACAACATGTTTCATTTAAAATTTAAAATTCACCAAAACAAGAAACATGAGTATTGGTTAATTGGAAAAAATTGGAATTTGGTGCAGACTCAAATCAAATTTTAAATACTTAACTAAATAATCACAAAAATGGTGTCAAACTGGAGACCAACACAACGATATGTCTACCTAAAGACGAACTCTATGGTTCACCCAACTAGATGCAAGTCAGATAAGGTTAGTCCCCTAACATGGACAAAATAACTAAATGCATGGCAATATAATAGCGAGATAAAATACAATACACTGGGACTATTACATGTATCGTTACATTATTTCTGTACTGGGCTCAGCCCATTATCTCTGTTTTACTGGTCTACATATACAAAGACCATTATATAATTACGTTATTAATTAATTAGATAATACATCATTCACTTTCTCTAATACAATTACAGACTCTTATTCACTTTTGTGTAATCTCTCTGCAAACTCAATTTTGCAATAATCTTGCAAATCCATCTTGGTATCAAAGCCATAAAATTTGCTAACTGCATCACTTGAGATTCTCTGATCATCAACGATCACTCAAAGGTGATTTTTTGCAGCAGTCCATTAGAGGAGCTTCATCATCTGGACTCCTCCCATTAGAGATCATTCGATCCTATCATTTGAGAGTTGTTACTCTATCAAAAAAAAAACCGTGCCTCGTAATCATCAAAGGCTGCAGCAATTGTTTTAGATAGGGTTTAGTAGTATAAAGAATCTGAACATAGAATAACCGACCAAGAAAGCTCAAAAAATTAATCAGTTGATTAAAGTGTCGTCCAAAGAAAGTTATCAGACAAGTTCTCATCAAGAATCTGTTCTGTTATCATTCATAAACCTTCTGGTTGCAACATTAATCATATGATAGCATTTCTTAAATAAATCCCAATTCAAAGTTATCAAGTTCGGTTTCTCATACCTTTCTTCTTGCCAAAATTGAGTCCTCTGTTCAGTTTCCTACAACAACGAATCAAGGAGACGTCACCATCTCTCAAGCTTCTAGCAACAGAGTCTCGACCACCTATTATGATCCCACAATCGATCTGATGAAAGCCATAATAAAGTCACAGAGTTAATTGATCTCTGAAAAGCTTGATGAATCCAATTTCCTATTATGGAAATTACAAATAGAGATAGCTGTTAGAGGATACAGTCTAGATGAATTCATATATGGTACAAAATGGTGCCACCAAAATTTATAAGAGATAGTGAAGAAAGATTGGTACAAAATCCTGAATTCTTGGCATATCAAAGACAAGATAGCCTTGTTTGTTCTTGGATGATGTCATCCATAGGTCCGACCATATTACCACAACTTATTGGCGTAAAAACTGCCCAAAAAGTATGGAATACTATTGAAAGAAATTTTTCTGCACAGTCATCTGTAAGAATTACGCATTACAGGCGATAATTACACAGTATCAGAAAAGGTGAGTCAACCATAAATGAATATCTTCTTAAAGTGAAGAATATATGTGATCAATTGAGTTCAGCCGGTCAAAAAGTACCTGAATCTGAACAAGTACTGTCCATTGTTTGTGGTTTAGACGACGATTATGAAGCTGTTACAACTATTATTCTATCCATGGATCCTACACCAAATTTATAGTATGTGTACTCAACCCTACTAGCCCATGAAGGCAGAATTGATCACAAGAAAAGTATCAGTTCTAACTAGGGGTGTCAATGGGTCGGGTTGGGTCGGGTTCGGGTCGGGTCAATTCGGGTTCGGGTTGATTTTAAACGATTCAGGTCAACCCATTTATTAAATGGGTCAGAAATAGCTCAACTCGACCTGTTTATAAATGGGTTAACCCGACCCGACCCGTGTAACCCGTTTAATTTGGCAGGGTCGGGTCGTAGACGAGTCGGGTTGGGTCATAAACGGGTGGGGTCGTAAACGGGTGGAGTCGTAAACGGGTCATGGTGAATCGGGTCGTAAATGGGTTGTAAACGCGTCGGGTCAACCCGTATAAGATATAACGGGTCATAAATGTGTCATAAACGTGTCAAATTTGGGTTTACGGGTCAAATTCGGGTTCACGGGTCAAATGGGTTGTAAACGGGTCAGTTCAACCCACATAAATATAAACAGGTTCATGGGTCATGACGGGTAGTGGACTGGGCTGGTCCTATGTTTTGTAGATTGTAGAGTAATAAAAATATGCTTTATAATTGAATGGGTCATGACGGGTCAAAAATGGGTTCGTGGGTCGGGTCGGGTCAACCCGTTTATTAAACGGGTCAGAGCGGGTTGACCCGAAATTGACATGTTTATAAATGGGTCGGGTTTTTATCGTGCGGGTTACGTGTCGTGTTTCGGGTCATGTTAGAAATTGACGGCCCTAGTTCTAACCTATAATTCAATTACACCTCATATGGAAGAGGAAAATTTCAAGATAAAGGAAATTCATCAAGAAATCAATTCAACAATCAAAGAGGTTGTCAATCATTTAGAGGCAGAGGCAGAGGAAGAAACAATGACAACAAAATTAGGTGTCAGATATGCGAAAAGTATGGCCACAATGCGAACAAATGTTACTTCAGATTTAATGCAAACTATACTCTTACCCAACAAAACAACAATTCAGGCAACAGTGCAAGTGTGAACAACATTAACAATCAAAATGATAACAAGTCTGAAGTACAAAACGCAGACACAGAAAAGGACATTAATGATGACAGCTGGTATCCTGATTCAGGTGCTACAAATCATGTGACCAATAATTTGAATAACCTAAATCTTGGGAATCATGAGTACAAAGGTACGCAGAACTTACGTGCTGCAACTAATAAAAGTATTCACATTACACACACTGGAAATGCAATAATTGATGGACCCGAACAACTATATCTCAAAAATTTATTAAGGGTACCATCAATTTGAAGAAATCTAATGAGTTTTTCCAAATTTTCCAAGGACAATAATGTGTATTTCGAATTCTTTCCCAATGCTTGTCCACTTAGAGATATACTGACACATGAAATAATTTTGGAGGGTAATGAGACCAATGATCTAAACAAATTTAATGTCAATAAATCTGAAAAACGACTGTAATGATAATAATCATTTGTTGACTATTTCTAATGACCATGTATTGATTGTTTCTAATGAAAATGTGTTAACTACTACCTGTAATTCTGTGCACTGTAATGAGTTGGAATTATGGCACAACAAACTGGGACACCCCAGTATGAAAATTGTGAAACATGTTATTGGATAAAATAATAACATTGATATTAACAAATTTCCAATTACACATGTTTGCACATTTTGTCAAATGGGAAAGAGTCATAGAATTGCATTTCCAGTCTCAAACACAACTTACTCTAGGTCACTTGAATTAATTGCTACTAATCTATGGGGCCCAGCCCCAGTTTGTTTGGACTATGGGTATAAATACTATATATCCTTCATAAATGCTTAAACTAGATATGTTTGGATATACATGCTTAAAAGTAAGTCTGATACGTGCAAAACTGTGCAACATTTCATTACATATGCTGAAAATCAAACTGGCAATACTGTAAAAATGTTTCAAGTAGATGGAGGTAAAGGATTTCTACCACTAAAGCAATACTTTTCTAACAAGGGTATTCTTCATAGAGTCATCTACCCTTATACATCAAAACAAAATGGTATTATTGAGAGAAAGCACAGGCATATTGTCGAAACTGGGCAAACTTTGCTTGTAAAAGCATAGGCATATAGTTCGTATGGAAGAATGGAAAACGAAGGATGGGGTGATGACTGTGGATGTTGTGAGAGATGGGTTGGTTTTTATAGAGAAGAGTAGGGTATTGTAACATATTGTTATGAATAGATCGACTCCTACGTCTATATTGTTTGAGTTGCTTACTGATTATGGGTAAACTAGGCTTAAGATGAGGGTTCTTACTTCTTGTGTCAGTCTGACCTTCAAACATGCTTTTAGTCTTTATGCTGCTCTCTATCATGATGTCTATCAGTTTAGATCATCTGTGTAAATCCAGAAGAGGCATCTTATGCAATTAATTCACAGAGAAGCCTTGATGAGGTCAGAGAGCGTGAACATTCCTGTTCATTCTTATTATTTATGACGTTCAACTCTTATGTGCTAATTTGCTATTAGCTGATATATATGACTATAATACATGAAGTGTATTACTTCTCCTTAGACCCTAAAACGTTCAAGATATTTGATGTCATTATTAAGCCAATGTATGTAAATTAATTTGTCTTTCCGCTGAGCCATACATACTTAAACCCAAGTTACTCCTTGTGGTGTATCAGCTCTCATTTTAGCATTTTTTGATTTTTCCAAGTTTATATGTTATAAAATATTTTCACTGCTTATTGTTGACAACAAAAGGAGTTCGTACGCTGGGGTAATTTATTTATTTTACTGCAACGCTGATGCAGAATAGAGATCTTTTAACAACTTGCTTATTATCATTTATGAATAATCTGTAAAATGGTAATAAGCCTCTTAATTTGCATCAATTATATAATTAAAATTGTACCGCTCGAGTGGATAGCCTGATCAACTCGTTGGATCACTTAACCATTTTAGGATCAAATCAACATAGGATTCATAGCCTGATCAACATAGGATTTTGTACAAAATACAAGTATAAAACTTGGATATGAAAAAAGCATGGAGTGAAATATGAGAAATGGCTAAGTCATGGAATTCATACCAACCCCATGTTCTGTACCGATCCCCCATGCCTGGGAATCGGATACGAAAATTTCCGGAGTGCAGTCAAATGTTGATCCTATTTTTGCTTTTGTATTCGTGGACGAGCATATATCTTTTGCAGTTATAAATATGCTATCTCTAGGTCCTTTTTTGGGATCTCTTCGGGGCTTTCAAACTCTATTATGCAACGACACCTGATGACTAATCACAATTATCTTTCTCTACTTTCTTAAGGAAAAACTGTATTGAACTTATAATCAATCGTTGCTACAAGTGGACGTAGGTACGATCTGCCGAACCACTATAAGACTTGTGTGTCCATCTACTTTTATGCATTCTATGTTTGCTTTGTGGTTGTTCTGTGACTAATTACTACGATTGTAACAACCCGAATTTTAACAACATGTTAAAATCATAAATCTAGGCAGAATTAAATTTTAAAATAAGAACCAAGGGAAACGGTTTGCGCCATTGCATTCGTCTCGAAATTCTGCTTGGAAACGAGTCCGAGTTTGCGAGAATCGGAGTCCGTATGAGGGAGATATGACCCTCCGAAGTTTCAGGAATTTTCAGAATCGAAAACAGCTCGAAATTCGAATTCAAAATTCGAATTCAAACCCAGAAGCGGGTTGGGCGGGAAAATTCCCGCCCAGGACCCAGGTCGACTGGGGGGTCGACTGGGGAGTCGACTGCGTAGTCGACCCCCCCCCCCCCCCCGACCAGGTCGACTGGGTAGTCGACCCCCCTAACCAGGTCGACTGCCCAGTCGACATGGTTGTCGACCTGGTCCCCGAACCTGGTTTTGGGCCTGGGTGCATCCTTATGTATCTGATCTCGTTTTCTGTCTAGGTTCGTCCGCCAAATCCTATATAAACAGCCTCCTAGCCTCCTCCTCTCTACACCATTTCATTCTATCCTTATGCTGCCTCTGAGAAAATGTATAAATAAATAAAATAATATGTAAAATAAATCAAGGCGAGGAAATGCTGCTCAAGACTTTCGAGAGGAGATTCAAAACTAGTTAGGATTCAAGTAAAGATTCAACGACTTCAAGCAACGATGCCTAGACCATATTGAATCAAATCAGAAGATTAATCAAGTTAGACGTCTCAACCCGACAACGAATCGATTTGTCCTCTCTTAGCCAATCAATGTAAGTTCTAGTTATTTTCCAATTTAAATATTTGATTTTAATATGGCATTGAATTAAAGTGAAATTGGATCTAAGTATGTTTATCGATCCAGATCTATTTCTGTTGTTTCTTGAATCTTGAGTTTTTGACTTGTCTATCTTTATTCTCATGTCAAGTTCATAATCTATTCAGCCTGTTGAAATCTTAATATGCCTGTGATGATGTTTTTCTCTCCGATCTTACTTTGATGCAAGATTCTACCTTTCCCCTATTTATTTTCTTATGATGAACCTTGGTCAATTTCGGACCTTGGCCTAAAATCGCGACTTGCGTACGATATGTATACGGGGGAATTATGGGATTATTGCCTATATGAATATGATGGAATTATTGGCGACATGAAATTGGATATTATCATTGTATTTGCGAGTTTGGGCTTGATATGTAAATTTTGGTATAATCTTGTTATGAGGAAATTTGCACAATATTATATGCATGGAATTTGGCGTAAATTTGGATCTATGTAATGTAACATGTAAATCAAATCAAAAGATTGGACAACTGGCATGTATTGTAATAAAAAGGTTATGGTTTGGGGTAACTACATCATGAATCACGATTTGGATTTATTGGATATGAAACTTAATACATGTAATGTTGGCTAGATCTTGACATATGTAAAAAGGCATGAAACTTGGTATATATCTAAATTGGCTAGGATTGGACACATATAAATTGATATATGTAACTTTGACATGGATCGTGACATATGTAAAAAGCTAGAACTTGTTATAGGTAAATTGGTGTAAACATGGAATACATGTAGTTTGATATGAAACTTGAACATATGTAAATTGGCTAGAATTGGACATATGTATATCGACATGAAAAGTTAGAACTTTGGTATATATATTAATATGTAAAGTTGGGAATTTGAAACACGAAAATGACTGTATATTGGGTTATCGACCTGAACATTTTCATATGTTAAATCATGAACCACTTGAATATGTAAAGTTGGGACATATGTACTTAACCAATTTGACACGATGGTTTGGTAGGGTTAAGTCATGAACCGCTTGAATATACTTAACGAATTTGACACGATGACTTGATAGGGTTAAGTCACGAACCTCTTGAATATACTTAACCAATTTGACACGATGATTTGATAGGGTTAAGTCATGAATCGCTTGAATATACTTAACCAATTTGACACGATGGTTTGGTAGGGTTAAGTCACGAACCGCTTGAACATACCTAACCAACTTGACACATGATTCGTAGGGCTAAGTCATGAACTTGAACGACAACACTTAGCCAATTTGACATGACACGTAGACGGGTTAAGTCACGAACTTGAATGACCACACTTAACCAACTTGACATGCTAGATTGATGGGGTTAAGTCTCGAATTTAAATGACAACACTTAACCTGCTGGACGGAAACCCTAGTGACGCGGTCCTTTTCAGCAGTAACCCACTAGATGTATCATGGTACCCTAGAACTAGGTAGGGTGGGGCACGATTACTGGGCTGATTGTAAGCGACCAGAACGACGGCTGGGTTGGTCCACCATTGTAGGTTCAAGCGGACTACGGTCGTGCACGTAGTCCGGAGTTGAAAAAGCTGGCATTGGGCACCAGTAGGTTTACACTGTGCGTGCTTGATTCGTGTCGATGGTTGGCACCCTAGGGCTTGATACACCGTATGATGGACCTAGCATAGGTGACTACATTCGTGATAGGGCCGTATGACACAGACACATGAACGAGATAGGACTTGTAGGGAGCCGATCGATTAATAGATTGTTTCGTGAGACCAAGTAATGGATCATTTCATGACATTGGGTAAGGGATCATTTTATAGTCAACACATGACACGGGTTGGGATACTAGTATGGTTGGTGCAGAGCAAGTAGATATCATAGAAATATTTTAATGGTAAAGCAGAGAAATCATGCGATGCTTGATAGAAATCTTGCGAAATTATACTTAGTTTATCTTGAATGGAAACCTGGCGATGTTATACTTGAAAAAAACCATATGAGGTTATTCTTAGTTATCTTTCCTATAGCTTATCTTGTCATCATGCTTATGTTCACTTTCAGTTTATTCATGCCATGTTATCTTTACCTGTTTTTATGCTGAAAGTCACTAGGACTTACTCAGTCTTTATGACTGACCCGTTTTGTTTCGCCTCTTTTACTTCCGTTTCCCCCTAGGTTCGCAGGGTGGGAATACAGCTTAGTTCAGATCTTACCAAGCTCCAAAGCTCTCTCATGTACGGCTTGGATTTCTCTTGGCTATGGCTTGCTTTGCTTTATTGGGGAATGATTTATAACTATGGTTTTATGCTTCTTTACTATTGCAAGACAGATTTTGATATAATTGACTTAATAGCATTTTGATGTAAAAGGCTTTAGACCTTATTAGATTTTAAAGCAATGAAATTTGGGTTTTCCTTCCGCTGTCTTATTTATGTTCTGTCTTGTAATATTTCTGTGTATGTTTACGTAGATAATACTCCACCAAAGCTAGTGCATTCCCTTTGTGAGTGACCCTAGCGGAGGTGGGGTGTTACAACGATTTATATCCAACTCACGCACGAAATGGGTATTGACGTGCAATTAACTAAAATCAAGCGTTAACATTTTAGCGCGTCAGGAAGAGGATAAATATTGAACTTTCTATACTCAGGGTACAATGGCTAAGAAGAACACTGACAAACGACCAGAAGGCGCAACGATGGATGTAGGAAGTCAAAAGGCTCCTTTCGCGGGAAATCCTTCCCTATATCTGGCAAGGGAAGACATGGATAAGGCGAACACTTTACGAACTTCCCTCAACTACTAGGAAAGTTTGCTGAAGTAAAATGATGACTCGATGATCAGACTCCTCAACCAGGTTGAATAACTAGTTCAATCACTACCTCAAAACCAAAGCGTCGGGACTGGACCCAACAATGCTCCATTTTAAAGCTTGGAACTGGAGGGTAAATACCTTCACTCTTGGAGGGATCGGTACCGGCCCGATGAGAGTAGGGGAAATCCCTCGGTACCACTGCAAGCATGCCACTTAACCCTCGTTTGGATCAAAATCCAGGACTTGAACATAGAACTGAGGCGCACACATGCTTAAATCTTGGACTTGATACTTAAAACACTCCAATAACGAGCATTCGGACATGAGATTGGCATCAGTTGCTCAATGATGATAATCATGTCATGGAAATGATTTGGAGAATCTCGAGGGGTGGACTTCCCAGCTTCGAACTGGACTGGAACCAAAGTCCAATCTCTTAAAATATCTAGAACCCATGGAATCCACTAGATTTCAAGCTATTGTTGCTAGAGGTTTATGATGGTAGGAAGGACTCTGTCACCCATCTGATGTGATACATCAGACACATGGAAGTACTCAGGGTATCTGACAATGTCTTGGCCCAGCGCTTCCCCTTATATCTCCCAGACTAGGCTTCCATATGGTTCAGGCAACTAAAACCAAACTCTATCAGGAGCTTGTAATGACCCGCCTTTCAGTCCTTCTCGACTCGGTAATTAAACATACTCAAACTGTTCTCAATGACGGATGATTTGGGACAGGGCTGGCCCAAGGATGTTTGATGCCCTAGACGAGCCTTAACATTTTTCTTTTGCATTGTTTTTCTTGCAAAAAAGTTATCATTTTGAATGCAGAAACAAAATAAAATTTTCAAATGTAGAAAATAAAACAAAAACTACTTCATATGTTGAACATTAAACACAAATTATTGGTCGTACATATTAAAAACAAAAACGTCAGCATAATAGCATAATCTTTGCGTTGTTTTTCTCTTCTTATCTTCGAAGCTTGAAGTTTTATTTTTAAATCCTGTCTCAAATTGAAACAGAGAACAATTATTATTTACTAAAAAATATTAGCGTTTCATCCATATTAATTCTTCCAAACTTAATTACAGCAACCAAACATGATTAAGTTCGTTCAAACAAACAAACAATCTAATCAATGTAATTCATTGACAAAAAGAATGAAAATGGTGTTGTTCATTTTCAGCAAAATTATTCATTTAGAAAAAGGAACAAATCAACTCAATTTATAAAAGTATTACAACAATTATATTTAGATCTATAACACTGTAACAGCAAGCAACTATAATGGATGAAACCAGCCCGAATTATATCAAGAAGGCACCTATTTTCATGACTGTAGCAAACATATTATTGAATTATAACAGTAAGCACAAAATTAATGACAACAACCATACTTAAATTAAATATTAAAAAAAAACTACTTTTAAAGTCAGCGAAAGCAATTGGGGAAATGCTGCAACACAGATCAACACCATCAACCCAAACGCTGCAAAGTAAAAATTAAGGCAGAATTGAGGCTGCAATTTGTTTGAGCGTGAGATCCAAAAGGAGTCGTGGCTTTCATTCCACGTAGCACGCTGGAGTTTCTGGTGGCAAGCAAGAGCTTCTGGTGGTTGCTCACGAGGCTTCCGTTTCCGCTATTTGTAAATAGTGCAGGAATTATTTTTTATGTTGCCCCTCGCGTCCGTGATGCCCTAGACATTAGTCTTGCTTGCCTTTGTCTTGGGCCGCGTCTGATTAGAGGTGCCTACACATTGGAACTGAACAAAAGAATTTTTCATTATCATAATAATAACTTTTACATCAGAGTACAACATATATCAGAATACAACGGAAAATAGACATACACAGCGGAAAATAATTAAGCTCGGCAGAAGAAAATAAAATGATCTGTACACAGCTCCAAGTTTAATCCAAAACCTGCTCCAAAATGACTCCAAGACTAAATCTATAAATCATAAACTAGCAGGTTACCCATGTGGAAAATATGAACACCCAGAGTTTAGGTGGAAGACAATAATTTTCAGGTCAGTCATGGGACTGACATGAGAAACTAAAACAGTTATATCTTTAAAAAGTAGAGTAATTTATAAGACTACACCGTATGATATGGAACGAGTTTTTCTTTTATGAATACTAGTGCAAAAAATTGCAATGTTTTTTAAAAATGAAGCTACCATACGACACACACACACACCATGCAGACACAGACTTGAGAGATATTTTTCCTTATCATAGCCAAACATGCTTAATAGGCTAAAATCATTTGATATTATTAT
This sequence comes from Allium sativum, assembly GCA_030737875.1. Classification (NCBI taxonomy): domain Eukaryota; kingdom Viridiplantae; phylum Streptophyta; class Magnoliopsida; order Asparagales; family Amaryllidaceae; genus Allium; species Allium sativum. The sequence goes on from CM060915.1 coordinate 284,614,842, forward strand.
TAGTGTCTAAATGTGGAAGTCACTTTCACAAATACATGTATCAATCCTAGTTGGCATAGATACTATATATTATGTCGACATATAGGTTTACAACTAAAACCGTTCAAACTCGTAGTGGAGAATGAATTTCCTACAAACGATCAGGCTAAGGAACGTCCAAACCGATGGGTATATCTCAAGAGGAATGTCCCAAGAACAACCTACAAGTTCTCTACCAAAACAAGGTCGGGATCTCCCTACCTGGATCACACCTGGATATATCACCTCTCGGTCATTACCAACCTTAAATCGAGCGCCTACAACATCAACAACCATAAAAAGTAGAAGTCGTCACATAAATAATACCTAAGCTCCATAGCTTGGTACACTTTTTATCTAAATAGGAGATGATAACCCATAACCTAGCTACATCCTTCCTGTTTTGGCCATTTCCACGGTGTGAGGCTTGTCGAAGTCTGCCCAATGCTGCCATCTTTCCATCCAGATTCTGAACATCTTTGATCCTTAGAGGTTCTAGGATGCCTCTAATAGACGCTATCTGTTTAGGGTTGATTTCGATTCCTTGAGAGCTAACGATAAAACCTAAGAATTTCTCCGATGCAATGCCATAAGAGCATTTTAGAGGGCTGAGCTTCATCCTATATCGTCAACAAACACTAAACATCTTTGCCAAGTCCCAGGCATGATTGGTTGATTGCTCCAATTTCATTAACATGTCATCTACATACACTTCCAACGTTTTTTCGATCTGATCATGGAACATGCGATTGACCAACCGTTAATATGTTGCTCCCGCGTTTTTTAATCCAAATGGCATAACCACATAGCAATATAACACGAGATCCATTGTGAAACTGGTATGCTCCTGGTTCGGAACATGCATCGCGATCTGGTTATATCCCGAATAAGCATCTATGAAAGAGAGAAGTTAATGTCCAACTGTAGAGTCGACAAGCTGATCGATCCCTGGAAATGGAAAGCCGTCTTTGGGCATGCTTTATTTAGGTACGCAAAGTCAATGCATGTTTTTCATTTCCCATTAGATTTCTTTACAAGAACTGGGTTGGGTATCCACTCTCGATAGGTCGCATCTTGAATGAACACACTATTCTTTAGTCTTTCAACTTTTACTTTCAAAGCCGTTGATCTCTCCGGGTCGAGTATACGTCTTTTCTGTATTATTGGGACATACTTCGAGTTAATATTAAGCGAGTGGTTCATGTTGGATGGAGATATCCCACACATGTCAGCATGGGTCCACACGAACATGTCAAGGTTTGCATGGAGAAATTCAGTCAACTGCCTCGTCCAGAGAGGGTTTAGATGAGATCCGATCTTCAAGACCTAGGTCGAGTCATCGTTATAGATTGGAACTCCACTATTGTTTCATTAGGAGTCGCCCTTCTACATCCCGACTCTTCGTCCTCCCTTGGATCAATGTCCTCGAGATGGCGGCTGGACGGTCCTGGTTGGAATGTTTTCATTATTTGCTATGTTGCCACCTCCTTGGCATGAGAAGGATTGTCTCCAGACTCCTTGTTTTTTTGTCGCGGATTTCTTTCCTTTCCCCTAAGTAGCATGCTCGTCCTACTACCTGGTCTCCTCGTACAACTCCAACTCTACCTTCCGTCGGAAACTTCAAGAGCAAGCACCAAAGAGCTATGCATGCTCTAAATTCAGCTAAAGCCGATCATCCCAAAAAGGCATGGTATATAAAATCTATGTCCATCACAAGGAATGGGAGGTTTCGTACTCTCCTGCAGCTCCCTTGCCCAACTCTACCGATAATTCAATAATATCAACCGGTTCATTTGTTAATCCATTAAAGCCACGTATTCTGCCTTTACATGGCTTTAAATCTCTTTCCTAAAGCCTCATCTGGTCATGGGCTCTCGTGAGTAAGATTTTTGTATTACTCTTGCAATCCACAAGGACTTTCCATACCGTCTCTAGGCCAATGATGGCTGTAATCACTAATGGAATAATGCTAGGGGTTTTTGCTTCCTTGAAATCTGTGTCACGGAAGACGATGTCGCCGGTCTTTGTCCTCCGCCACTTCACAGGCACACTCTCTCTGATAGCATTACACTCGCCCAATTCTAAGTATTTTGCAACATTTACATATTGCTCCATAGTTCTTGCACTAATTCTCGTCGGATGTGGTCCTCTGACAACTACATTAATCATAATACCTTTTGCTGGGATGTGGCTCTAGGAGCTATGACCTTGTTTGGGGGTCGAAGTCCTTGCCCCTGCCTCTCGGAGCAACCTTGTGCTCATCTGGCTTTCCTTCTCTGATCATATTCTCAATGATATCTCTAAGACGACGACATTCATTTGTCGTATTCCCGTAGATCTCATGAAATAAACAAAATTTTCTATGGATTCTCGCGGAGGTGGTTACCTATACTGCATAGTATTGTAAGTATCCAAATAAATACTTTCCAACGTATCGCTCAATGAAGTGTAGTTGTCAAATGTCTAGAATCGGGAAAGCTTCTTAGAATCTGTAATAGCTCGCATTTTACATATTGGAAGATCGTAAAATATTTTTATTTTATTCCCTGAGGGTTGGATCATTCTTATCTTTTGATATGCTGCTTATGGGGATGTGAGACATGTCCATAATTTTTAACAATTTAGTTTATGGTCGTTTTGCCTTTGTCGGTCTTATACAGGGCATAAACTTTTGACTCGGGTCGAATCAGAGAATGAGACATGTGCCATTGGAAAGGAATTGATGATTGCCTTTCCGTAGAGTGGTTACATTAAAGATTTGGTTCAGCGGTTTGGAAGAAATCGTTGTTTTAAGGTTTTTCAGTTGGTTGTCCAGTTTTGGTAAGCCATAATGGGCTGAATTGGAGAGGCCCGTTAGTGGGCTGATAGGAGGGTATAAATAGGGGGTGAGGGATATGGAAAATGGTTTAGTATTTCATTTTCTCATTGGGTGGCTTTGTGCTCCTTTTTCCTCCAACACCTTTCCACCATTAAAAATCCAAATCTAAGGAGGGAAATCATAGATCTACACCACTGAAGGCTAGATCTACGACTACTGAAGCAAGGATTCTTCGGATCAAGGTGTTTGGTGTGAGGTGCTTGATATCCGGATTCCTTTTCATAGATCTTTGCTTGTTTGGGAAAATCGGTGAGTGATTTACGTCACTCACATGAATGCAATGAAGTATATGAGTGTTTGTGCATGTTTCTCATCAAATTCAAGTGTTTTTCCACAGATCTATGCCATATTAAGTCTATTTTCATATAAACCACCTTATGATCTGATTTAACAAGTTTAGATAGGTAATTTTTATGCTATTTCATATGATTATGCAAGTTAGATCAACAAATTAGATCATATGTTCGTTTATTATGGTTTTTGGTGAAATTTGCATAATTTTATGATAATTGTCATTTTCATGATGGTAGTGGTTACATAACATGCTTGTGATTGTATTAGATGTATTGGATGATTTGATTTTGTCGAATCTATCATTTGGCGAAGTTTTGGCGGAAATCGGAATAGAAATTATGAAGTGCAGGTTTTGGGTCGCACGTAAGGGAATCATTCGCTCCATGGTGTGAACTCTTTGGAAACAAGACAAAAAGTAGGCTCGGGCAAGCCAGGGAGTCGTTCGGTCGAGCGAGTTAGGTGTAAGGCAAGCGGACGAGCGAGCCTGGAGAAAAAAAAGAGTTCGGTCGAGCGAGCCTATGATTGAGTAAAGGGGTCGGTCGCCCCTATCGGGTCGGTCGTGAAGCCTGCAAGTGGTAAAGTGGCGGGTTAGTCGCTCCAAGTTGGGAGGGTCGGTCGCTTTGGTTGGTTCTACCAGTATGAAGGTTCAGTCGCTCTGGTCGGTCGAGCAGTGTGAAGGGTCGGTCGTAAAGGGTAAATTTCTGAAAATTTATATTTTCGGTTATGACCCAAATTTGAGCAAAAAGTGCTTTTTTAAAAATATTCGGGCAGAAGTGCCCGAACACGTGCCGTAGCGCAGTGGTGGTGTAACTTCGAAGTGAATTTAAGGAGGAAGGTTCGAAGTGTTAAAAGGTGCTCGTTGATCGGTGTAGAACAACGAATGAGGTGACTACTCAAAGGTTGTGAGTTGGTGGATAATGGATTACTCATAAAGGTTGCTTGAGCTATGAAAAGTCGTCAAGTTGGATGAGTAGAGATGAGAAGGCTGAGAGGTTATCGTTATCGTAAGTTCTAGCAGGCTCAAAGCAAAGGTACGATGGGGGCACCCAAAAGACCGGTTGTAGGTCGAGTACCTTGGGTATCGCTGAAATGCCTAGTTGTCAAGGTTGGACATATATATGTATTGTTGAAAGGCGTATGGAGTTTATGCTAGAACCGGGGTTACCATTAGCCCTTGACATATGGCAAGGTTAGCCGTCATACGATTAACGATGGTTTCGAAGCAGGATTGGCGATGATAGTCAAAGTCAGTCATGGATGATTAGTTGTTCTTTTTGTACCATCTCATGTAGATTGCCCAAACTTGAAGATGTTCTTTGGGTGCTTGTCTGATATTGGTTTAGGCCTCTGGGGCTTGTGCTGGAGGGATGTTGAATTCAATTAGGATGGTTTACATGGGATATATATAATTTGGATGTTATGAGTGCTTTATCATGATTGAATGGGTGTTCTGTTTCCATGGATGAATTGTTTCCATGGATTATATGACATGTTCGTGTCCATTAGTTGCTCACACCATCTTATACGTACACATGTCAAGTAATAAAATATTTACTTAAATTTAAAATAGAAGTTATTGCCTCTATTTATATATGTATATTACATTATATATACATATACACTAAGGGTCATAAGAATATGCGTATTCATGTATACATCTAAGATTTTTATTTAAATTCTTTCAAATATTATATGTCATTTTACTTAAGCAATTAAATTTTAACATAAATAAATAAGTTTTAAATGCAAGTGAAAATGTTAAAATAACATTTACCTGTATATACATATAAAACACAAGTTAAAATATACATAGGATTATAAACCAATGATTTATAAATATAATTACAATTTTATTTCCTTAGATGAATAATTAATTTACTATATATAATATATATAAAAACAAAACGTAAACGATACTTTTCCTTAATCGATTTCCAAAAACAACATCTCTTCCCGGTTATTCCTATTCCATTTTCTTTCCGAACTTCGGAATAACCTCATCGTTATAAGCCAAACAAAATTTCCAATATCTCTCACAACTATTCTTATCTTGCAAATCATCTGCTTCCACTATTATTTACCTTGGAACGTGAACATCATTTCTTTTTTCCTTATTTTACACTTTTCACTAATAAATATTAGTACAAGATTAATATGGCTATCTAGTCGCTAAATAAATTGATATTTACATGGATATCAATATTTAGTTTAATTGTTGTGTATTTAAATTTTAAATTGTTACTTGATTATATTTATTGATCTTAGTCAATTCAATTTAAAATAGTATTTCAATGCTTATTCAAACCCTTTAAGTTCATACAATATTATTTGATAATCAACCATCACAACAAAATATTGATTTCAGTTCAACAAATATGACTTGAACTGATTATTTGGATCTAAGGTCTAAGTAAATGTATTTTTTGTTTATTTAAATCTATTCGAGAGAAATAAATATAGCTTCATTTATTTATTTAAACCAAATAACTTGTTTAATTTAAAAAGTGTTCTCTGTTCTCTACCACGGTCCTTGTTTGATCATCTATATATGCTCCTTTCAGACATACGACAATTCTTCCTTTTATTCCGTTCCTATAAATATCACTTTTATTCCCCTTATATATTTTTATAAACATTATTTTAATACTTTAAAAGGAAAGCCCTTTATTATTATTTTCTAAAATTCTATTTTCATTTTTCCAAATTTCTTTTATTTACTTCTCTATTTATTTCTACTTATTCTATACTTCTATTTCTTTCCTTCTAACCTGTCAGCCCAACTGGGCCTACTCCCCCTTCCCTCTTCTTTCTGTTTATTAATTCCTACCCATTCTTTTTCGTTTTATTCTATTTCCTACCCATTCGGCTCAATTGAAAGCCAATAGTTCCATTTCCCTTCCCTTGATTCGATCCCAACAGAACGTTTCTTCCTTCACATTTTAACCTGAACTAGTTTACTCCCTTAACAATTTCACAGCTCCCATTCGATCCATGCAATACGTCCCCGTCCAAGCCATGCAAACACACTCACCCCTCTTCCTTTCTTTCGTATGTTTTACTATTGTTCCCCCTACTTTCTTTTTCTTTGTTTTCTTCTTATTTTTTTTATTTTTTTATAGAGTCTTGCTACTGTACCCGAAATGTTTTTTGTCAGAAAGTACGAATTAGACAAAATAGTGTAATTCACGAAGGGTACTCTTGTAATTTTGCAGCAAAACATGGACACAACTCAGCAAATCAAGCGGCTAATATTCTTTCGCACAATCTGACAAACACTGTTTCGGGTATATTAGCAATTTCGTTTTTTATATTTGTTTTTCTTCCTCTTTACTTCGGCTTTGCTGCTGCTTTCCCCTCATTCTCACGTTTTTTTCTTCTCTTTTTTGTTTCTTGCCTGTACCCGTGTATTTCTTGCTCCATCACAAAAACAGCCTGACCATATGTATATTTGCTCCAATCTCTTCACTTCATTCTCCAGCGTCAAAGTCCAACCCTTAGTTCAGCATTTCATTTACTTAAAAATGGATGAAAGTTCGTTGCTATCATGTAGACCTTTCAAGAGATTGACTGATCACAACTTAATGCTTTATTAATAACATGTCGCTCCGCTTAACATATCAGTTGAAGTCAATTGGCACACTGAAATATGTTAATCCCTACACGCCAGATAAAATCAGGATCCATACGCATTTTAGCACTCAGTTCCATTTTTGCATGAAGCCATTCATGTTGTTAACTGGTACTAATCCCAAGCAATAAGGCATAAACATTTTGTTCCCATCTAATACAACATTCTTTTGGACCGTCTAGGATTAAAGTAACTGGGTTTGTATAAGTCATAGGTAAATATGCACTGTGTTTTAACATGCCAATATGTCCCAAGGGTTAACAGAGCTTCTAATCTTATCTATAACTCAGGTAATTTCCTTGGAGTTGATTCAATAATGTCAACATAGGTACAACATCATATAATATAACAGTCAAGTGTTTTTAAAATAGAAGTTTAAAAGAGTGAGGTTTACTCACATTATTTGCTCTGCTCTTCCAGGTTTTATCTCCTCTGATTTTTTTTCTCCTATTCACAAGTTTCGCCTTTCACTTTGCCAGATTCTCTACCATTTCTCTTTAGTTCCTTGTTGCCATTTTTTTTTTAGTTTGGTCAAATGATGTTGCGAATGTATGCAATAGCTAATGTGTATGTATAGTTGATTTTAAGAATAAAATATAGGGCTTCATTAAATGTTTTGCAAAGCTCCTTGTGCCAAGATGTAATATTTACAGCAGCTTCTTTATTTAATTAGAATGGTTAGGCAGCTAATTGATTTGTTTCAGAGTTGTTTTTAGGCTAGCTTCCTACCGATTTGGAAAAGAGATGGGGTATCTTCATTTGATCTTCCTATTGGCTACTATACATAGCTACTCTTGGTACAAGCTACACGCTCCTATGTGTTTTAAAAATGTAAGCTTAGATCATAAGTTTAGCTATCACATTTGATTGAAAGGGAAATGTTATGGCAAGGCTTCACTGTACATCTAGAAAAAGAGCACGGCAGAAATCTAGATTGGTGGTACAAATGCATGTGCAGTTTCAAGTTCTTGTTTTAACTTAGCTGTTAAGTATTTCGATCTCTTAAATGTTCTCATAAATCCACTGTTTGGAATTTCACTTCAAGCACATCCTTTTCATTTAATGTTTTAGATCGTAAGTTAAAATATACACAGGATTATAAACTAATGATTATTCAAAATTATCTATAATATTCAAATTAATTATTATTTAATTAAATTAAATTATCAGCATAAGCTAAGATTTAGATTATAAAGTTGGTCAAGAAAATCTGGGACATTACACTCTTTCAGGTCATCGTCGATTTCTGATCGTCACAGGCGATCGCGCCTCCCCAAACTTCACCAGCATGTCGCCCTCACCTCACTCTACACTTTCTCAGTTGGAGGATTTCTTTAATGCTCCCTTGTTTGAGATCTATGATCGAATGATTGGAATGCAGCTTCGGTTTAGAAAGGAAAGAGTAGCCGATATTTTTGACTGGATGGAATCAGGTATCTCACTGTAGAGATCAAGTGATAAATATTAGATTAGATAGGAGAAGTTTTTTGCAGAGATATTCTTAGATTTTGAAAGGGACTAAGGATTTTTATTTAATATTATTATATTCGCGTTGAGCGTTTTAATTCGTATGACTCCATACGAACTCTGATCATGGTGAAATTGGAAATCCTACTATAACTTAATATTCTGGACATGACGAAACTAGTTTCGTCGAATTCCGAGATCATTTGCAAAAAAACTATTTTAATTTCAAATGGTTAATCAATACGCGATTAGATTGTGCACGATCACAAAATAACTCCAATTGATGTGAAACTTATAAATCATACAATAATTAACTATTACGAATTTTATAAAATTGGTTTCGTTGAAAGCAGACGTCGTTTGAAAATTGACTATTCTCAAGTTCTATATTAAATCGAAAAAATATAATTGATTTCAAAATAATTCAATCCAATAATAATAAATTATCATTACTGTGTATATTCAAAAATAGAATTTATACAGATTTAACTATCTTAACTCAATTTAAAATTCTAGGTTATATCGGTATTCAATTTATTAAAATCCTTTTATTTTATTTAATAAATCGTTGCGGTTCATAAACGATTCTATAATGACTTTCTGAAAATTAAATTTTGACATAACTCAAAATTTACATGGTGAAATCTCGATTTTTCTCTTTCATTAGAAAATTATAATCCAATAGATCTGGAAGATTCTTGTTTCAAAGAATTCAAACTTATATTGGATCCTATATATTCAATTGAAGTTCAAAACGTAAAACTGTGAACTATCGCGACGGTGCGAGCTTGTTTTTAATTAAATTAAATTTATATGATCAAACTTCGTTTAAATTAATAAACTCCTTATAAAATACTTTTATATTCCCAATACAACATTTAAACAAATTTAAATGTATAAAATTAAACGACTAAAAATCTGGGTCATTACACTTATGGTGATTCGCGACTCACTGCTCTGCGATCCTGGTATGCCCTACCACATATTAACTGGGAATGTTATGTATCTAGCTCAGTGGTTGTTGCTGTGGTGGCTTGGCTTTTCTTGATTTGGGAGTTGGTTGTGTTGGTTTATTGTTAAGAAGTATGATATTCAATGTGTTAGTTAGTTGTCGTCTTGTTGGAACTTTCTGTAGGCTTTGTATATTATGTTTTGGGTCGTAATTTGATTGGTAATGGTGGCTTTGGGTTGTTTGCTTGGGAAGTATGGAGTTTGGTATTTTCATGGATGCAATGTCGGGCTGGGTTTTGAGTGTCTTGTTTTTCTTCTTTCTCCACTGCTCTTGATTGACATTCTTGGTGAAGCGCAAGCTCTCATTATGATGTTTAAGGCTGGTGGAATTCATTGCCTTCCACCTCAAGCATAAGCATATGCAACGGTCGTTTAATGTCTTGTGGTCCTTGTCACAAGGCTGCTATGTTTTGGTAACTTGTGATGTTTTTCGAACATGCTTCTTTGTTTGGCTGAGAAAATGAATTCATGTAATGCTCTGCTAGTGGGATTTTCTACTGACAATTTGGTTTGATGCTCGAGGTCTCAGGTCCTTTTACTAAGGAACAGGTCCTTTGGTGTTGCCTACTCTAGCTAATGATGGAAGTGCCTTTATTGTGTAGTCCCTGTAAGTAATACTTTCTTATTTTGACACATGCAAAGGTCATTTTGTTGTGGTACTTGCTGCTTTCTATTGTGTAGCTTGTCATTGTTGGGTTTTTAATTTTTTGACAAGTGTATGTAATCACCCCTTGCGTGGACTATGTTATCATAGTCTAGATACTGTGTCTAACTCCTGATTTATAACGTAAATAAGATGGTGGTGGACGGTTCACCTTAAAAAAATATTTGTAGTCGGTTGATATCCTATCAATCTCCTGTATTATTTATTATAATAATAAGTGTTTGTGGTCACTTTAAAAACTGGTCTTTTTTGCCAAAAAAAAATTAGAGACACATCTGTATGCATGAAGGACCAGACTGTGTGGTTCTATTAGTGACAAATAAGCTAATTTAAATATTGACTAGGTAACGAAATGATATTTTGATTCTTGAGCATTTTAAAAGATTATCTCCTTTAATGTACCACAATGTTTAGAAGTCTATATATAGTTTGGTCCAATTGAATATCGGTCGAGTAATAAAAACTAATTTCGTTCGGCTTTTAGTTGTAGTTTAGTCTGACATTTTTACATCAAAACCAATCAGATCTGTTAAACGCTTACCTTTTCAGTCATTGAAATGTCTATTTTAGTTGATGGTTTGAAATATTATTTTGACTACATTAGGATTAACTGAGTTTGCAACATTCTTGTGAACACGATCTTCTTTTTTGATTCCAAAATGTATTTTTGTAAAAAAGCAAAGGGAAGTAGATTACAGGTTGATAATGAGATTCTTTTTAATGTAACCATGTGGAATATCATTTCTAATTAATTTCTAATAAATAATATAGGTATTTATTGCACGCAAGCAAGATCATTTCGAAATTTCTAACCTTTATAAGATTGTAAGTAACATTCACCGTAGAATAATTATTTAGTCAAGTGCTACTAGCTCAAATGACAAATAATATGTCGTTTTAGGTTGAGGTTCCAAAGGTTATGGATTTAGAGCTCAAGGATATCAAAATGAATGTTCAGCTTGAATAGAATAAAGAATCACTCCTACTATCTTGCAAACTTTTTATTCACAATAAAAGTGATACTTAATTTAAGGACACTCATTTTATCAAAATAAAGCAGAACGATTATTTAATAAATAATTTTGAACATCAAATTTGTTATATTAGATATGGTCATTTAAGTATAATTTTTGTAATTTGGTATGGTAAATGTATCTCTCAATTTTTATAGTATTGCGGATCACATGTGTTTAGGGTGCTCAAGTTAGGAATGAAACTGATCAGTAACCAGAATCTAGTTCTGTTGTTGGCTAAATTGTAATCAGGCCAAGATCAATGTACCAATCAGTATTTCCAATAATTAAATATTTAAATAATCTATTTATAAATTAATTGACAATCAATTAACGATTTCAAAATGTGACTTTTCACATGCGATCAATTCAAGATTTGAAAACACTTCGATTGAATTCAAATGGCTCGTGATATTTCGAGATCAGACATTTTAAGAGCCAAAACGGTATCGACACGTGCAAAAGTTGTCGTTTTTGTATGCAGTGTTGGATTGTGATAAAATCAATGATATCGAAACCATAATGATGAGGTGATGTGCACAGGTGAGTTTCATGGTGATCAGATGCGTAATTTGATCGCACGAACTCTAAAATGTATATCAGTTTCAATTGAGAGACTGAATGTTCGAAAAAAGGTTATATGCGACAAACGATGTATTTGTTATATTAGATATGGTCATTTGAGTATAATTTTTGTAATTTGGTACGGTAAATGTATCTCTCAATTTTTATAGTATTGCGGATCACATGTGATTGTGGTACTCAAGTTAGGAATGATACCAAGGTTGGCGAGGCCAACCGGTTTTTAAAGTGAGATTTTTTTTTTAAAACTCTTATAAATTAAAATTACCGAGTTTTTACACAATTAAAATAACAATTTGATCCGTAGTACTTTCCGTAGTCAACGTTTTTTGTAATTGTTAAATAAATATCTTGTTCAATACTTCATTGGTATAATATACCAATTTCTTGTCTTGACATAATATGCACTGCTTTAAATGCGTAAATGTTATACTAGTTTCTTACTATTACACTTTCTACTCATGTGACTTCTTTTTTCTTTTTCTTTTTTGATTTTCACTTAAAGGACTGTTTTATTCAGGGTAATAAGTTTAAAGGACAGGACTTCTAAAAAACTAATTCTTATTTATTCAAAGTAATAAGTTTTAAGGACATTACTTTAAAAAAATTAGTTTTAAGGACATTTTATAGGAAAAGATAAAAGAATTTATCATTTTAAGTTATGTATAAATAAAGATAATTTTTTCAATTTTTTCTGTAGAACTTAAAAAAATAAATGAGTTTTTTTTTTTTGTAAATTGTCCTTAAAACTAACTTTTTAGAAGTATTATCCTTAGAACTTATTATCCTGAAATAAATTGCACTTCAACCTAATTTGCACTTCTTTTTTTCATATCCTCGAGTAATATTTGTAATTAAGTATATCCATTATTATCATTATATTAATTGTAGTAGCTTTTAAATGCATAAAAAGTATACTAATTTGTTACTATTGTATGTATTGTTTTGTCATATCCTCAAGCAATATTTGAAATCATGTACATCCATTATTTATCATTTAAACAAATGCACTAAACGTTAAATTTAAAATCTAAGCATACAAATATTTATGAATTAAAATTTGTAATAACATTAGTTTGAAAACTAAATAAAATCCATGAATTCCACCTCCGTGAAAGGCCAAAAAAGATTTTACAATTTAATTATTATTTTTTTGTCACCGTTCATGCTTTATTTGATGTTTAAATAGTCGTCCCGTTTCTTACGGAATGGTAAAGAATAACATAACAGCGTCTAACTCAACGTTATTTTTTGAAGAATATTAACGTTCTGTTAACGCAAATATAGAAAAACACAAATCATCGAACAAGAAATTCATTATTAAATAATGAGCGGAGCAGGATTTTCCATGTATTGTAGGATGACAAATAGATGGATTTAAAAAAGGTTTTTAGCCTCAAAGAATTAGAGAAAAATTTAGTTTTAAAAACAAGAAGAGTGACACTTTTTAGTGGAAACGGTAGTTGTAACTATCATTTTCTGTTTATACTATAATATGTCATTCAACTTAAAACCTAAATTTGTTGGCCTTACTACTAATTTTTTTTTTGCAAATTCTTCCTTATACCTATTTACCTGGATTTAAAAAAACAGTTATAAGATCACTATTGTATAACAAACATTGTTGGGACCTGGTCGCACAATGCACAGGCTCTCCCCCCACACGCGGTATAAATAACCGTAGATTCGGTTGTGAAAACGGGCAATGGAGCCCAAACGAGTAAGTCGACGACACCTTTTAGTGCAAAAAAAAAGGAAAAAATTTGGGGTGAGAGAGGCTCGAACTCTCGACCTCAGGATTACTCAATGTCAAGCTATGAGACCTACGCGCTAGCCAACTGCGCCACCACCCCGTTGTGGCATACGTTCAGAAACACAAGTATAAAATGAGGGACGAGAAGGGAAAGTTGTGTATGTCTGACTTCGATGGTAATGCCATATTGCCATGGACATAGAAATTGACCTGCTTCAAGTTAGCTATGGGGAAGTGGGTAAAGAGATTATCATGTTATTATTAAAAAGTAAGTGCAGGGATTGGTGGCTGAAAAGCGAAAGACTTGTGCATTCCTTGAGAACTTGCTCATGGTTGAGAATCTTCAGATATAGTTGCAAACTGTAGGATCCATGTGTGTGCATCCATTATCGTTTGATTTCCCTTTATGCATCGGAGAGCCAGATAACAGAAGCGTGGCATCTGGTGTCCATTTGAAAACCATATCCCTGTAAACCATACGTGGTACATCATTAGCAACCATTTCTGCATTCTTCATTCCGTATACGTAAGGCACTGTTAGTCAATCTTGCTGCAGTTGTCAGCGAATAGCAATGGTATTACCATGGTATGATTATATGAAAGGACTACGTTTTGCTCTCCAGGCTTATCCGAACATCTCCGACGGTTCCGTCTTCATTCTTCAGCATTTATATTCATGGTCACCTTGAAATGCAAACTTCATCAAGAGCTTGAATAAGTCTTTAGATTCAAGGTAGCATTCAGCCGTTTATGAATAAAGTACAGCAATTTATGAGATGCTGAGGGGCTGACCGTTTATGCTCTGTCAACTAAATAGCCTACCAAAAACAAAATCAATCAAAAAGTGACGGGATCATGCATTCAGCAGTTTATAAATAAAAGCACAGCAACATTGTTGCTCTCCTACGAAAATATAATAACATACAATAATTGATCTCAAAATTATAACTAAAGAGAGACAAAATTAGTTAGTTTTTAAATATTGTTTATTAGAATTGAGTTTTTGTTATTGTCATATTTGAGAAGAAAAAAAGAACACTTGTATGTCCGTAAGTTTGACCCATATCTTTATAATAGAAATCCTTGAAACTGATCAGTAACCAGAATCTAGTTCTGTTGTTGGCTAAATTGTAATCAGGCCAGGATCAGTGTACCACTCAGTATTTTTAATAAGTAAATATTTAAATAATCTATTTATAAATTAATCGTTAATCAATTTACGATTTCAAAATGTGACTTTTCACATGCGATCAATTCAAGGTTTGAAAACACTTCGATTGAATTCAAATGGTTCGTGCTATTTCGAGATCAGACATTTTAAAAGAGCCAAAACGGTAACGACACATGCGAAAGTTGTCGTTCTGGTATGCAGCGTTGGATTGTGATAAAATCAATGATATAAAAACCATAATGATGAGGTGATGCGCACAGGTGAGTTTCATGGTGATCGGATGCATAATTTGATCGCAAGAACTCTAAAACGTATATCAGTTTCAATTGAGAGATTGAATGTTTGAAAAAAGGTTATATGCGACAAACGATGGATCGGGATTCGAAACATATTAAATTGCAGTTGGAAAAGGGTTATATGTCACGAATAATGAAATTGGGTCTTAAGACATATTCCATTGCGTTTAGAAGGTCCTTTAAATTCAAACCGTCTGTTGGCACGCCTCGATCGGAGATTGTGTCAGTTAAGTCCATTTTGAATCATTCACTATGAATACGGGTACACACTTTGAGAATAATATTATTTTATTGTGAAACCGAAAATCGCTATGAAAACTTTTCATTCAACAGTCCATATTTTTCCTCTCAACCCGTCTACTTTTAGTCAAAACTCCCAAGAAAAGGTTGTTCGTATCATCGATATGAATTCATCCATGGTCGCAGAACGTTGATTGAAGCAACAACGACGTTGCTAAAATCCCACCGCCTGCAGCGGATATTCCGGATTGGACGACACGTGGCCAAGCCATGATCAGATAGTCGCCACGTAGCACATCGATCAACTTGGATTTTTGTCTATAAATACACCTTTCCATAAATGGAAAGAGGCGGAATTCTTTCTGAAAATATCCCGTCGTACATTTCGATCGAACCACATTGTAACACAAGGTTTTTTGTGTATAATCCACTTCTTTCTCTACCTTCTTTCAATCAAAGCAAATGTAACCTATAATCGACAGCATAAATAGAAATTATAAAGTGGACGTATGCTTGGTTTAAGCCAAACCACTATAAAAATTGTTTCGTGTCCCCTGTATTTACTTCTTTTATTGTATTAAGTGATTGTGAATTATGTGACTTGTGTGTGGATTCACATTTTTCGATTGACTGTCATTAGGCCAACTTTTAACGTCAACACATTAACAAGCCAGGTAGGGGGAGCGCTACGCAACCACCTAAAGCAATTTCTAAGCTTGAAAGGATTTGGATCGCTATTTGTTGAAGGGACGATGGTAAAACAGAAGAAAGATGAGACATCTTCCCACACTCAAGCCATCAACACCACAAGCATAACAGACCTAGAAAAGGGGGTAAGCCAGGAGGCTTTCTTCCACGAAGAACCATCCAAATACTTAACTAAGGATGAGGCGGATGGAGTTCTAGTCGAACTCAGAGAACAAATGACACACCAAGATGAACTCCTCCGAAAGCAACAGGAAATGATGAACAACTTCTTCGCTCGAATGGAAGGAATACGAAGCAACCAACCATCACTCCTTGCAACAGGCGAAGCTGGGGCATAAGTTATGTTTCGAACCAATGAAATCTAAGCCCTAGATCGGTCTGTAGCTTTGCCATCATTTGGATCGAATCAACTCTCGGGTCGACCAGACCCTGGTTCGACTCAAATCCCAGATCGAACGAGCTTCGGACCATATCGATCGATGCAACCTCCGGATCGACCAGAGCATGGTTCTGTACAACCTCTGGTTCGACCCGACATCTTACCGCAAATTGGACTTATGCCTCCTCCCACTCGACCTTGCCAGCATGGCGATTCAAGCACAGCTAGTGGCAGCAATCTCTCCAAGACTGCAATACCACATCAGCTCCCAATATAACGGAGGGAAACACTACTGTAACCACTATGATATCGTCCCAGGGAGTGGCAATGCCGAACCTCGAACTGATAATGTTATCCTAAGTTGGTCCAATCCTACAGGCATGGATATAGTTCGGCCCAACTTGCATACCAACCTAAGGGTCCCAAACAATCTAGAATCAACAACCGAGGCTGTGGACCACCTTCATCCATCACTCGTGGGCAGCACCAAACTGACCCCAAGAAATCAAGGCTTCACGTTGAAGCCATCGGTGCAGAATTTGATTTGTGACAACGACTTCTCAGAGATGGGAATCAAATCGCCAACATCATTAAGCGCTTCACCCGAGGCACCACTTCTCAGCAAGACATGAATAACGTTCATCGTAGTCCTTTCGCACGGGAAATCGGGAACTCTCGTAACCCGTCTGACTTCAAATTTCCAGCTCTAGAACCATATAACGGTAGGACTGATCCTACCATACATCTTATATGATACATGTGTCACATGGATGTACTATCAGTATCCGTTAATGTCATGGCTAAATGCTTCCCTCTCTATCTAACCGATATAGCCGCCATGTGGTTTCGATAGCTAACGACTGAATCGATCAACACCTGGAACATATTGGCCACCCACTTTATTAAGCAATTCATAGTTCATATATCTCGGCCAAAGAGCGTTGTGTTCCTCATGTCTATTAAACAACGGTCCAACAAGACCTTACGCTCTTTCCTGGAAAGATTCAACGCGGCTGTAGCATCGTTCGATCGACCTGAACTGTCAATGGTGCTCATGGACGCTATGGTCGGTGTCTTGGATAGATTAAACTTCAAAATCTCCCTCTAAAGGGATCCTCCCAGAGACATTGGCGATTTTTACTCTAAGGCAAAAAGATTCCTTCGGCAAGAGGATGCTAATATCGAGATGGATAACCTCGATGTACTTTCTGTGAAGGATGGAGGACCATCCACTACTATCCAAAATAAAGGGAAAGCCTCGATAAAGAGCGATAGGAATGTGTGGTTCCTAAGAGATCCCAAATATGATAGATACACTGAGCACAACTCCTTACTGCTAGATATATACCTCGACGTGCGAGGAGCTATACCTTTTCCTAAGCCTCCTAAGAGGGAGACAAATTAAAGAGAACGTGAATCAGGAAAGCACTGCATGTTTCATGATATGGCATGTCATGACACTAGTGACTACAGACACTTACGTGATCTCATCGAAGAACGGGTTAGACTTTGGAGAGCTACCCGGATATGTTAAGAAATTGGCAGCATCCGCACCGCCACCACTACTCCACCATGCTCCTCAGAATGGTTCTCATGCTCCTTGGAATGGGAAAGATCCCGAGCCTAGCAGTCGCGGCATCATCATCAACTGATCTGATTAGGTCATACGCATGTCTTAGGATACAAGATGTGCATTGCTTTTTATAATTTTCAATAGCTAAGTTGATTCACATGTGTACGGGAGTTAGGCTTTAACTCTCGGGCTTACTATGTTCCCAACAGTACAGATAGTTTATGAATAAAATGGTTAGATTGAAGTACACACGTACGGGATTAGGCTGTAATACCAAGGCGTGCTCTAGATTCAATCATAAACCAATCATGATTTGTTTTGGCTATGTAATAAAACTTGGAATAAATAGAATCTATTTTCTCAAGCATGGATTATGTTTGATCAATATAAGTATCTTGTCAGGATTTGTCAAGATTCTCAAATGAAACTAGAGTATGGATTATTCTCACTCCTCTATCTTAGGTTTAAATAATACCTAAACCTAAAGCTCCGCTTATCAGGATGTGACAAACATAACTCTTTTTCAATATGAGTGCGGATTACACCTAGGTAAACCAAACTACCCTGTCAGGATTTGACGATGAAACATTATCAAAACTCGAGTACGGTTTATATTCGAACCCCAAGTATGGCTTATACCTGATAAATCAAGTTATGTTGTCAGGATTTGGAAAAATAACTCGATCATTGCTAGAGTATGGTTTATACTTCCAAAAGATCTCCAAGCATGATTTATGCTCGAAAAGGTTAAGCAACACGGTTAGGATTTGTCGGGTCTGATTACCTCCTTTTTTCTGCACAGGTACAAATTATACACAATGTAACAACCCGAATTCCGACAGACTATTTTTTTTTTCAAAATTCTAATCTATCGAAACCCATGTTGGTTGCTCTGGTATCCTGCAGAAAAGACAGAGATATAAAATATATCAGAGCTTAGAAAATATCTCACAGCGGAATGGATAAAGTATAATATAATCAAAGTATATCCTAACCGTAGTAATAATACTGCCTAACAGCATCCAAAGCTATCATATCTCTGCCACAAATCTAACATGCGAGTATGTTATGAGGAGGGGATCAGAACGCAAGTTCTGGTGACTGTATTTAAACTATACACTTTGATAATTCAACATATACCGTTCAATCACATTTTCTTATTTATTAGTTTACTTGGGTTAACAACACTCAAGGCTTACACACACGTCATACCTATTTACTTCCCAGTGGATTAACCTAAAACAGTATATATGTAGCTACCCTCCACCCCCCAATATTGAGGTACACCCTATGGTACCCAACTCGCACGGTCTCCACCGTAATGCCACAGAAATGAACGCAGTCCCTCATCCTACGCCGGAGTGACGTACAGATCTCTACATAACAATGTTACGTTCCGCATATATCTGCTATTACTATGCTATGTAAGCGTACAGACTTCCACTTTCGATCGAATCAGATTCCATACAAGAGTAATGCCCTCAAGTCTACGATACAGCACCCAGAGCAAACATGCATATATCTAGAATTCCCCACATATGTATCGTCAATCGTATTCGATGCCTTAACCGTACATAATGTGCACCAAGTTCCGTGGCAGGGCTATACAAGAAACACGGAACTCGATCGGGAGCTTTTCCATATCTGTACAGGCCCGCCTTTAAGGGCCTCAAAATACAGATATTCGTCGGGTCTATTTTTTTTCCCATTGTGGCTATGGCCCCAACCTTGGCCCCAACCTCAACTAGTAAAGACTACAAGGGCTAAGAGGCTTGCCCCTAACAAACAATCTAAACATCCAGTTGGCGTCTCCCCTCAGCCACCATACCTCGATAATGAAAGGTGAATGACCTATTGGGTTTAGGTCTAGTATTTTCGCATCCCCTAGCTGCCGATGACGGGTACCCAACAATCAACTATCCATGTTGGTCCTGACCTTTGCCTCCCTGTTGAGGTGACCACCGAATCACCCTAGTGTCACCTCGTCATAGCATTCTGGCTGTAAGGCTACTTTTGAAGTCAAGGTCCACCCACATGGTAGTAACGCGGAGACCCAACCTCTGCGAGCACAGCCTAAACATCTGCCATCACACAGAGGACTACCAGGAGCACCTTACGTATCTCAGGAAGCCGCGTGCTTCCCCTTCATGTCCTTCGGAGCCGACAAAATAATCAGATGAATGTGTGCTCCCCTCGTGTCTTATGACACCACGATGATCTACCCCGTTGGGTTATTCACCCTCAAACGTGCGGATTGGTTCAAGCGCCTCATTTTAATATGTTATTAGATCCTATGTCTAAACATTCTTTTATGCACTTGCTTTACCTCGTCAGGTTTCCATTTAACTTGGTTATTCCCATTCACATTGACTTCTTATTCAAGTTACCAAGTTCCTCTTGCTAATTAATTTCGGTCTTATAACTTAACCCATTTAAGCCCATTAATAAGCCCATAGCATGTTATTCTCTAGATTGTGATCCAAGATCTGTAATCCACAATCCCTTTATATTCTTGTTGATTTCAAAGTTACAATAACATGTTCTACTTAGTATGTAATTCAGTATATCTCAATTCACATGTTTTCTATTTAACATGTCAGTCATTATTTATGATTAAATATAACATATTTCATTTCATAAGTTTGCCTCATTCTTTCTTATTTAATCATAATTCCATCTTACACTGTCACTACAACTTATCGTTGTTTACTTATTAACTTAGTTCTCTTAACTAAGGTTCACTAATAAGTCTCCTTTCCATTTATTATAACCTATGTTATAATTTCCTCTTGTCCCTAGGACAAGCCTTAACATGTTATTCTTATCAACAGATTTCAGATTTCCAAGTTTACAGATTACTTAATTTATAGTTAATACAACTTCTTACATTTCATAAACTTTCCCCCTTTTCTCTACTTATAACAAACAACTGGTTTTAGGTTTCCCCATTTATTGATTACTTAATTTACAATTAAGTGTCACTTATCTCATTTCACCAGTTATCTCATTTCCTTACTAGTTTATTATAACCTAAGCTATAATCTTCAATTGTCCCTAGGACAATTCTACCTATTATACAACATTCTCATTAATGTAATTAATTTGTAATATACTATTATCATTCCCCATTCATTCCCTTCCTTGTACTATCGTATCTTCTATTCAATTCCATTTATTTCCATTAATTACAATTAATGTTGTTTACCAGTCCTGCTATTTACATATATATATGTATATATTTGTGCACTAGACCTCTCACATTAATCCTACACTTGTGGATGCTGGATTTGTCGGGCGATTCCGGGCAGACTTCTACCATAAGTTGACTTAACCTCGTGTCTTAGCACCACTACATGTTTATTTATGCACTTAGACCCCTCCCATTAGATTTACCACTAGTGGATGCTGGATATGCCGGGCAGTTCCGAGCAGACTTCTACCACAAGTGTAATCTAACCTCGTGTCTAAGCGCGGTTATAGTTCTAGCTAAAGGATTTTCTCTTTTTTCCATTCATCGTTATCAAAGAATTTCCATTAATGAAACCACTGAAATCCGTCGGAAAAGAAAAAATACGCATGTCCAATGAAACGATTGTTGCTATCTGCTCCAATAACGAATCATTGGTTTAACTGAATAGCTAAAGAAAATTGATCGACCTTTCTCTTCGTCTCATGAGGTGCTGCCCAAGGAGAAGAAAAGGTGAATTCCGGATTAGGGATAATAAATAAAATAGGAAGCATATAAAATTGTATATCGAAACGACTCCTGGCATAGTGAAAAAACCACAGAGATTTTGTTTTCATAGTCTGAGACTCGACTCATAAGTTGTTTTTAGTGACACACCATGTCCGTTAATGTCACTCAAAGAATGCATTAAGTTTCATAAAACGTTATAGGTAAACAGAAATAGAATATTATAAGATAGATATAAAAGATAACAGCGAAATTTAAAATTTTATTTAAAACATAATTCATAACATCGTGGTCCAGAATATCACAAGTCTGGAACTACAAAAAAACCATTACAATAACATAAAACTTCTGTCTTGTACCATCAGAGTACAGAAATTCATAAAAAGTATAATTCCGCAAAAAGAGACAAAGCCATAGTAGTAAAGAAGAAAACTTGAGCCATACTTCAAAAGAAGCTCTTGGCAAGATGATAATCGTGACCTGACTAAGCCTGAGTATTCCCACCCTGAGAATCTTGGGGGGAGGGGGGTGGAACGGAAGAGGAAACAAAAAGAGTCAAACATAAAGTCTGGCGAGTCTAGTTACTTTTAGCAAGTAAATAAATAAAAGTAGCATGATAGGAATATAAGGTGGATAAGAAAGGTAACACTATAAAAGGTAAGTGTGACAAGGTAAACATGATAGAGTGTATATGCTTCCCTAATGATTACTCTGCACTAATACTAGTATAACCAAAATGAGATGATCCCAACAACTATCAAATGTTAGACTTAGGCATACGTCCAGATGTACCTTAACTAGTACCCTAGTCGATCGGCTCCCTACACTGTACATACTCTGTGTCGGCCCCATAGTAGTAGGTATCACTTCCTAAAGTGGAAACCCTTCGTGGATGTGCACAGCCATACTTATTGGTGTCACGGTCGTCTTAGCCCCCTCTGCCTGGCCCATGCATGCACATGTCCCCGGTCGGTTTGCGCTGCCCACACCATCCTCCTCGTTGGATTCTCTTACAATCAGCTAGTAAGCGTGCCCCAACTCCGACCCAGTTCGGAGTACTCGTTTGATACCTATCAAGGGTTACAGACTGAAATGGGTCCCACACAATATGATACAAGCTCCCCCTTGTCTTGCATCCCCACTAAGATTTCCATCGGTTATGTATACCACTAGGCGTCTTCAATTAAATAACCCTATCAGTTCTACAAGTTATGCTTACCCTAAAAAAGGGTTTTTTTAATTACATAACTCCAACATTTCCACAGGATATGCTTACCACTAGGTGTCTTTAATTACATAACCCTATCAGGTTTAGTTTGTGGGCCTACATGTAAATATTACCCACCCCCTCAAATTTACTTAACCCATCCATTGCTCAACCAAATTTACTTAACCCCAATTTAAGTTTATGTTCATATAATCCCTGTGGATTTAACTAGGTTAAGTATTCAAGGTTTATTACCATAATTTCATTTATGGTTATAGTATGCTAGACCTCTCACATTAAGCCTGCCATTTGTGGATGTTGGACATGTCGAGCGGGTCCGGGCAGACTTATTCCACAAATCGGGCTTAACCTCGTGTCTTAGCACGTCTCGTATTTGTGCACCTAGGCCTCTCACATTAGATTCACCACTTGTGGTAGCTGGATATGCCGGGCGGTTCCAGGCAGACTTCCACCACAAGTGTAATCTATCCTCGAGTCTAGGCATAGTTACAGTTTCTAATTACTGTAATCCTAGACATTCCATTATTAGCCAATTTTACCTATGTCGTTATAGGCTTCATGTCCCTTTTCCCCAAATATGTTTATAATGAATTATATGTCCAAATTCATGTTTATAAACATCATTCAAGTTATGCCAAATTTCCCCCTTTTCAAGTTATGTCAAAATTTAACGTTTTCCCCTCATTCCCAAACTAATGCATTCGCATAATTTTAGCAGCATGCCTAGGCTCGAGAATAGCCTGGCTATATAATATAAAAGGGAAAGGGTGAAGGGAAGATGACAGAAATGACTATTCTAACAAAATTGACATAAGCATATGATGGCATAATGATAAGGTGGGCATATAAGAACAGAACGGTGAACTTGTGATAATAAAACTGGTTCTAACATAGTAGGGATGTCATAATAGGCATGATTAGATCTAAACAAGGATTTAGATGTCCAACTAATGACAGATCTAGATTAATCACAACTTGATAGGTATGAGGTGATCTAAATAGTATATTAGATCTGTAATGACCCGCATAATTCTATGTATCGAAGGACCGTAGAATATTTATTTCTTTTTCATATGAGGTCGCATGGTCGTGTAACTTTGGGGAACGACTAGGGGTCATTT
Source organism: Allium sativum (assembly GCA_030737875.1). Classification (NCBI taxonomy): domain Eukaryota; kingdom Viridiplantae; phylum Streptophyta; class Magnoliopsida; order Asparagales; family Amaryllidaceae; genus Allium; species Allium sativum. The sequence continues at coordinate 284,638,560 of CM060915.1, forward strand.
CCCATATTCACGATTTTTGCCGATTTTTAAATGATCACTTTGCCCTTGGCGAATCTTGTTTCGCCTATAACTTTTGATTGGTTAGGAGTTTTGACCTGAAACCAATTCTATTAGATCCATATGATGGTTTACCTTTCCGTGGAGTGGTCACACTTGTCAAACGGACTTACTGTTTGGGAGATATGGCTGAATTAAGGTTTAGAAAGAGAAAAACAACTTAATTGGGCTTAATCGGGTGATTAGCAGCTAGGCCCATTAGAGGATTTCGGGATTAGAGCTGTATGAGGGCTGATTAGGGTTAGAGAAATCTTTTCTTTGTCATTTTCTAGCCGCCACTTACCTCTCTTCAACCCTAACAATGGCCTCCACTTTCTAAATTCATCCCAAATCACCATTTAATCGCGTATTAGCTTAATCTACACCAAATCAAAGAAGTCTAGTGGCAAATCAGAGTTGGAGCTGCTGCTAAGCATTGGAATTCGACCTATAACAGTAGCAAAGTTCAGATCTAAGAATAATTTGTGGCCAAGGTGAGTGATTTACATTGTTTTTCACTAATTACGGCTAATTAAGGGTGATTACTGATAATTAGCGAAATTATGGCTCAGAAAATCTGGAAAATTCTAAAATATTATTTTAGGGCTCTGATAAAAATTTGGGCTAATTTGGATATGTTTTGCTAATCGTATGGCCAAATCATGATTAAGGGTATTAACGGTAAAACATGGGTTTTGGGTATGTTTGATCCATACTAACATGTTTAATTGTTGCTTTGGTGTTTATGGTTAATTATACATGTTGTTATTACTGTTTGGAATGATTTTTGATTGCATAGAAAAGTTATATTGGTCAAAAACGCCATCGTATGGCGTAAATAGCTTGCTGGAAAAGTTGTAGGAATTTTGATTGGATCAGATCTCCCTCCCCCGCTCGCGAAGCACGTATCACAAACCGGTGATGGAAGCTCGACCCGAACTGCCTGTGAGGCACACCCCATCACGAGCAGATCTGCTGATTCGAACCTGAACCACACAGCATCCACGATCTGATGCCACGAGCTGGAGATCACGACCCGACCTAGAGCCTATATCCCGAACCGAACCGCCAGAAGAAGGAGTGCACGAACCGAACCCATCTCCACTACTCGTACTGGAGCTCACGAACCGACCTAGATGGGGAAGCCGACCCGACCCGATAGTGATGATCACGAACCGTACTACTTCAGGACGACAGAACCAAACCGAATGGAGCTGTTTTCCAAACCGATCCGTAGGAGACCAAAACCCGAGATGCAAAGGTAGTCCAAATAGGAAGTAGAACTCAGGATCCGGTTGGGAACCAACGAGTTAACTTCATAAGTTAGACTTTGTTGCGGGACGTGTCCAAAGGGGCTATCGATGTATATAGCTTTGACTCACCACTGAGAGACAAATATTGGCTATGGATCAGTGCAGTGGAGCCGTTATCACTCCATGGGGCAGAGTGATTGTAGCAAGGAATTGGGTGACCAAAGTGGTAGATATCATATACTTTACGCACTGAGTGAGAGATGTGAGGATGATTGCTATGCTTCATTGTTTGCCATCACTATGACATGCACACCCCCTCCCCCGTTATCTTTACACCTTATGCTAGTGTCACCTTAGAGTATTGTACATCCTGTTGTGCTAACTCTTTGGTTGCAGGTCCAGGTTCAGGTATGATTGGATTATACCTGTTATTGTTCTATTTTGTTGCTTATCGCTCATACCAGACTTTTGTCTGACCCAGAGTTTTATGTCTCTTCTTATTACTCTGGGTGCTCTTAAACGGGCAGACTAGAGATAGGTTAGCTGGTTGTGCATGAGTAGCTGTCCGGAGACGAGCAAAAGGCTTACACGTATTATCCTCTATATGTATTCTCCCTGTGTCGTTGTTGGTCACTACTTTGGGCACTAGTAGTGCGCTTTTCCTTTACTTTGCTTTAGAGACAGTTTGAAAAGTTGTAATAATGATGATGTGGAACATAAGCTGTAATTTGATTTCTGCTGCTATGATGGTTTAGTTTTCAGCTTATGCACTGTCTCGCCTGTTTTATGTCAATGTTATGTTATTATTATATTTTATCCTATGCGCTGTGAGACATTCTAAAGGTTCCTAGTTAGTTCAAATCCCCTTCTTTTCCTTTCTTTGGCGACCGTCCCGTGCTAGTCTGGCATTGGCACAACGTACTTTCATTGGAAATGTCGGTGCGGGGCGGGCTGTCACACTTGGTATCAGAGGTCTAGGTTGCGTAGTTAATCTAGGAAAAGACACCAGGGAGAGATAGTACATATATGAGAGCGCGTATTTTTGATATTTTGGTTTTCAAAAGCTATATATATACTATTAGTATATCTAAGGATGAAGTTGCACTGCACTGGCACCACTGAAGGGATGGCTAATCGTTTTCTCCTTACAGATTGAACGATGAGCCGACATACGAGGAATACTGGTTCAGGAGCCAATAATAGGAATGCTCCTGATATGAGGACAATGTTCACTGATTTCATGAGAGAGATGCTTAGGGTTGTTTGTAGGGCAGCTCCTAATGCTGCAAATGGTGGTGGTGCAGCGGTGCCGGCGCCTAGGGCCGATTTCGCCAAGCTCTGTAAGGACTACACTAGTCTTGGTGGGAAGTCGTTCCACGAAATGGAATCGGCTACAGAAGTTCAGGATTAACTTGATAGTTGTAAGCGTATTTTCTAGGACTTAGGAATCGATGATGCAATGAAGAGAAAGCTAGCATCTCGTCGTATGCAAGGACGGGCTATGAATTGGTGGAATGCTATTAAGGCAGCTACCCCTGAGGATCAAGTTACTTAGGAGCAGTTCAAGGCCCGATTCAGCGATAAGTTTATCCCATCTGCTCAGAAATCAGAGTTGTTTAGGAAGTTCTTGGAGCTTAAGCAGAATAGTAGGGAAGTCTCGGAATATATTGCCGAGTTCGACACTTTGTCGAAGTATGGATTATCTCTTATTGATATTGTCGAGAAGAAGAACGAGAAGTTCATAACCGACCTAGATGGGTACTTGGGGAAAAGACTTATAAACTACATCGATGAGACTTTTGAATCTTTTATGGGGAAAGCATTGAGATCAGAAAGCCTTTACCCTGAGTCAAAGGCCGAGATTTCTGTTATATCTGCAGAGGAGCCAAAGCTGCAAGCAAGCGGTGAAGGCAAGAAGAATTCTCAGAACAAGAGGAAGCAGAACCAAACCAAGGATGGTCAGAATAAGAAGAATAAGAATGATGGCGAGTGCTTTTGCTGTGGCAAGAAGGGCCACTATGCCAGAGATTGTCTGGAAAAGCCTGGGAAAAGGAAGTGCTTCAATTGCGGCCAAGTGGGACATCACAAGGATAATTTCCCGCAACCCCCTAAAGAGAAGAAGAATGTGAAAGCATATGCTATCAACGGTGTTCCTTCTTCGTCGAATGCCCCAACTGCGGCGGAGAAGGGAAAGGGAATCATTATTCGAGGTATGCTTTCTTTTTATGATGTTTCTGTTCTAGTTTTTTTGATAGTGAGGCATCCCATTCCTTCATATTTAGTGACCTGGTAGATAAGTTGGGATTGGAACCTGAGATAGTCAATAAACCTTTAGTTGTGACGAACCCGATAGGTGGTTCGACTAGTCTTTGCATGATTTGTTGTAATGTGGTCTTATCGAGTTATGGATGTATGTTTGCTTGTGATTGCTTAGTTGTTTTTCTAATATCATCTCACGTAGATTGTCTGAATTCGGAGGAGATGTTCCTTGAGTGCTTGTCTGATATTGGTCTAGGCCTTTGGGGCTTGTGCTTGGGGAATGTCGAGTTCGACTAGGATGGTTTGCGTGAGATATAAGAAGTTGTTGTGATTTCCATTGAATGATATCTCGGCTTACTCGAGGAGTGATGTATAGCCGTGGCATGATAAGACTGTTCAATGGTATGGACTGCCCCAAGTTGGATTTGATAGGGCTAGGAGATGACTCGATTGGGACTTGAGGAAGCTGCAAGGTAATGGATTGTATAGGACCCTAGGTTGATGTTCTCTTTGGTTCAATAATGGTAGACCTTCGAAAGGATAAGATGTGCTCGTTGATCGTGGAGATGCAATGAAGATTAGGAGGATTCTAGTTGGACTTGAACTTGTAAAAGAAAAATGGTTGTTCGTTGATCTTGGAGATGCAACGAATAAAGAGACGACTCATGTTGGACTTGAGATTTGTCAGTAATGGATACTCGAGACTGGGTCTGAGTATGTGGGTAGCTCTTCTGATGAGAGTACCAAGAAATCGTCGATACTTAGAGTGTTCTAGGTGGACTCGAAGCAGGGGTATCTGGGGACGCCCGTTACCTTGGATCCATTGGACGTGATCTAGTTATCCTTGGAGGATAAACATACGTTGGACGTATGGTAGTCCGTATGGAGGCGGGGCTTCCATTGGCCTTTGGGATTGGTTGGACCAGTCATGTAAGTATTGACGTATGTATGGCTTTAGCAGGTGATAAATAGGACATGTTTGATGGAATGCTATGGTTGCTATGTTTGTTCCTATTTTTGTTCCCTTGAGTAGACTATCACCTGTAGGATTCTGGTAATAGAGAATGAAGAGATGATGGCATACACGGATGCTTGTGCTACCGGACTAGGTGCGATAACTGAGGCATTGAATAAGATACATGACAGTTTAGATGCTATGTATCTTGAATGGAAGCAACTGGAGTATATTTTGGGATATGATCTCAGACGTAAGTATGGATTGGATCTAGAAATGTTAGCAAGTTAGACGATCAGACCGACTTTGATTGAGCGGATTGGTTCCAGTCAGAGGGACGATCCTAATCTATTGGAAATCATCTCCAAGGTAGAGACGGGCATCGAAAGTGAGAAAATGAACAAGTATGGACTTGATCGAGGAAGATGGTTTTGAAAGAATTGGAGACTAGTTGTACCCAACGTTGATGGATTGAGAGATGAAGTTCTTAGAGAACGTCATCACTCAAAACTGACTATGCACCCCGGTGGTAACAAAATGTATCGAGACATGAAGCAGACCTACTATTGGGAAGGGATGTTGGGAAGTTTATATCCAAGTGCATTAATTGCCAACTAGTTAAAGCTGAGCAAAAGGAGCCTAGTGGTTTGTTACAACCGTTGAAAATTCTCAAATGGAAATGGGAACAAGTCTCAATGGATTTCATTGACGGTTTACCAAAGACTAGATTAGATCATGATAGTATTTGGGTGAATCGTGTATTAGCGGATCTCTTAAGGGCTTATATATTAGATTTTGGTGGGTCATGGGATGACCATTTGCATCTAGTTGAGCTTGCATATGATAATAGTTACCAGTCCAGTATTAGTATGACTCCATTTGAGGTTTTGTACGGAAGACCGTGCAATTCACCATCATGTTAATTGGAAACCGGTGAGAAATTTGTGCTTGGACCAGAAGTAATAAGAGAAACTTCATATAAGATGGCGGGAGTTCAAAACGTATTTCATGTTTCCCAGGTAAGAAGTTTGTGCACGACCCTAATGTGACTATTTCACCAAATCAGTTGGACGATATCGAGGTAGAACTCGAGGTGATTGGGAACCACAAGACGATTCGTATTGTCGGACACGATACGAAACATCTTCGAAGGAAGACGGTGAAACTAGTCAAAGTCCAGTGCGGTGGGAATGAGAAAGATTGTACTTGGAAAACAGAGGAGAGAATAAGAAATTCGTATTTAGAACTCTCTGCCTGGTAAGATTTTTAATAGTGAAAGTTTCTTCCCTTGTTAGTAAACAACATGCTAGGATAGGCTTGTTGTGTTTGTTATGTATGATTGATTGATTGCAAATAATTGATAGGTATGCGGGAACCTTTGTATGTTTTTGGTTAAGGAATTTCGGGGGCGAAATTTCTTAAGGGGAGGAGAGTGTAACGACCCGCATAATTCTACGTATCGAACGACCCACTGAATTAAGTTTTGGAAAGTGAAAAATAGTTTAATTGGGCTTAACCGGGTGATTAGCAGCTAGGCCCATTGGGGGATTTCGGGATTAGAGCTATATGAGGGCTGATTAGGGTTAGAGAAACCTTTTCTTTGTCATTTTTCAGCCGCCACTTACCTCTCTTTAACCCTAACAATGGCCTCCACTTTCTAAATTCATCCCAAATCACCGTTTAATCGCGCATTAGCTTAATCTACACCAAATCAAGGAAGTCTAGTGGAAAATCAGAGTTGGAGTTGCTGCTAAGCATTGGAATTCAACCTTTAACAGTAGCAAAGTTTAGATGTAAGATTAATTTGTGGCCAAGGTGAGCGATTTGCATTGTTTTTCACTAATTATGGCTAATTAGGGGTGATTAGTGATAATTAGCGAAATTATGGCTCAGAAAAATCTGGAAAAATTTGTAAAATTCTAAAATATTATTTTAGGGCTCTGATAAAAATTTGAGCTAATTTGGATATGTTTTGCTAATCGTATGGCCAAATCATGATTAAGGGTATTAAGGGGAAAACATGAGTTTTGGGTATGTTTGATCCATACTAACATGTTTAATTGTTGCTTTGGTGTTTATGGTTGATTATACATGTTGTTATTACTGTTTGGAATGATTTGTGATTGCATAGAAAAGTTAGATTGGTCGAAAACGCCGTCGTATGGCGTAAATAGCTCGCTGAAAAAGTTGCAGGAATTTGGATTGGATCGGATCGCCCTCCCCCACTCGTGAAGTACGTTTCACGGACTGGTGATGGAAGCTCGACCCGAACCGCCTGTGAGGCACGTCCCATCATGAGCTGATCTACTGCTTCGAACCCGAACCAAACAGCATCCACGAGCTGATGCCACGAGCTGGAGATCACGACCCGACCCGGAGCCTATATCCCAAACCGTGCCGCCAGAAGAAGGAGTGCACGAACCGAACCCATCTCCACTACTCGGACTGGAGCTCACAAATCGACCTGGATGGGGAAGCCGACCCGACCCAATAATGATGATCACGAACCGTACTACTTCAGGAGGACAGAACCAAACCAAATGGAGCTGTTTTCCGAACCGACCCGTAGGAGACCAAACCCGAGATGCAAAGGTAGTCCAAATAAGAAGTAGAACTCAGGATCCGGTTGGGAACCAACGAGTTAACTTCATAAGTTGGACTTTGTTGCAGGACGTGTGCAAAAGGGTTATTGATGTCTATATCTTTGACTCACCACTGTGAGACGGATATAGGCTATGGATGAGTGCAGTGGAGCCGTTATGACTCCATGGGGCAGAGTGATTGTAGCAAGGAATTGGGTGACCAAAGTGGTAGATATCGTATACTTTACGCACTGAGTGAGAGATATGAGGATGATTGCTATGCTTGATTGTTTGCCATCACTATGACATGCACACCCCCTCCCCCATTATCTTTACACCTTATGCTAGTGTCACCTTAGAGTATTGTACATCCTGTTGTGCTAACTCTTTGGTTGCAGGTCCAGGTTCAGGTATGATTGGATTATACCTGTTATTGTTCTATTTTGTTGCTTATCGCTCATACCAGACTTTTGTCTGACCCAAAGTTTTATGTCTCTTCTTATTACTCTGGGTGCTCTTAAACGGGCAGACTAGAGACAGGTTAGCTGGTTGTGCATGAGTAGCTGTCCGGAGACGAGCAGGAGGCTTACACGTATTATCCTCTATATATATTCTCACTGTGTCGCTGCTGGTCACTACTTTGGGCATTAGTAGTGCACTTTTCCTTTACTTTGCTTTAGAGACAGTTTGAAAAGTTGTAATCATGATGATGTGGAACATAAGCTGTAATTGGATTTCCGCTGCTATGATGGTTTAGTTTTCAGCTTATACACTGTTTCGTCAGTTTTATGTCAAAGTTATGTTATTATTATATTTTATCCCATGCGCTGTGAGACATTCTACAGGTTCCTAGTTAGTTCAAATCCCCTTCTTTTCCTTTCTTTGGCGACCGTCCCGTGCTAGTCGGGCATTGGCACAACGCACTTTCATTGGAAATGTCGGCTGGTGCGGGGCGGGCCGTCATAAGATCCATAATCAAAAGTGGATCTGACAAGATAAAGATTAAGATCCAAATCATAGTTAATTCAGAATATCATGGATTCACAAATTACAATAGATCCGATATGATTCAGTCACAGGGATAGATCCAAATTACAGTCATATCATGTTTTACTTTTAATTATTTAAATCTAAAAGCAACTTAAATCTCATAGTGTTCAGATTTAGAACAATAGAAGGAGAAAAGCAGAGGTTGAATTACAGATCTACACTTGAATCTCTAAACTTTGATTGTAGAAGAAGAAAGAGATTTTATCCAGTCCTGGCACCGACAACATTTAGGCCTCCATTAATTTCAGTGTGAGAAAACAAGAGAAATGAGGCCGTATATATAGCTTCCAGCCTCCAGAACTGAAACACCCCACCTCCGTTAAGGTCACTCACAAAGGGAATGCCTTAACTTTGGTGGAGGTTTATAAGTAAAAGCCACAGATAAACTCAAGACAGATATAAATACACATATTTTGAACAGCGGAAACCAAACAGACTTTTATTTCATCAATACGTGCTCAAACAAAACATTCCATAATTGTCTCAAAATACTTCCAACATTACAACCTCATTACTGTCTTGATTATTAAAGAAGCATAAAACATAAATAAAGTGACAAAAATCCCCATAGTGATATCCAAAGCCATAATCCGAGCAAAAGAGATCCAAATCATACATCTACGTTCTTGGAGCTTGTAAAGAGTCTGACAGAGCTGAGTTGTTTCCTCCTTGTGGACATGGGGGGGGGACGAAAGAAAAGAAGACGAAAAGAAAATAGAGTCAGACATAAAGCCTGAGTAAATCTAGTAACTCTTCAGTATGTGAATAAGAAAAGGGCATGATAGATATGAACTGAAAACAGGAAAGTGTCACAAGCTAAGGAAGTGTCGAATGTACTATCGCACCCATACTATATCTCTGCACCTACTTGAGCTTACTTTAACTGGCACCCCATGCTGAGGGTGAAGTGATCCCCATTTTTATTTAAAGATCGGCTCCTACTCGCGTAAACATGTGTCATACGGCCCCCAAGAATTGTAGATACCAATGTTGGTCCCACCATGGGGTGTATCAAGACCCATGGTGGCGGCCCCAAAACAAATTCTAGAAGGCATAGGTTATACTACTGGTGCCCCCAGTGCCCTGTTTGTCTGCTCCGGAGTGTGTGCACGCCCGCACCCCGTTAGAACCTACACTGTTGCACCCACTGCCGTCGCTTTGACCGCTTACAATCAGCCCATTAATCGTGCCCCACCCTGCCTAGTTTCAGGGTACCATGATACCTAACTTGGGTTAGTGCTGAAACGGGTCCCTCGTTACCAGGATTTTCTAGTCAAACATGTTAAGTGGTTAAGTGTCTGTATTTACCTAACCCCACCCATCAATTCTTGTTAACATGTTGAATTTGGTTAAGTGTTATAGTTGACTTAACCCTACCATCTGTCCTTAGCCTCTTAGAGCACCAGACCACTCACATTAGACAGGTATTGCTACGGTTACTGGATGTGTCGGTCGGTTCCGGGCAGGTTTACACCGTAGCTCAGCCTAACCTCGGGTAATTATTGGGCTCAATGCTTAACCACCCAAATTGGATAGGTATTGTTGTGACTACTGGACAGCCGGGCGGGTCCGGGCAGGTTTACATCACAACTCAATCCAACCTCGGGTTAAGCATATCGTGTTTTCTAAATTTAAATATTTTATTATTTCTCAATTATATATGTAAATGTCATATCTTTTATTCTTGGGTATATCAATTCATACCGCTTAAATGTCATTGTCGTTGGCATGTGCCAACCATGCCAACATATTTTCATGTTTTACACCCAATGTTATTACCCCCGTTTGTACGTTCGCAACATTATAACATGTGTTGGGCTTGTCACAATTCAGCCCAACTTTATAAACGTGACAAAAAGGGGGAATCAAGAACATGTAATACATAATGGTGTGTGGCGCATGAACTTGCAATTTAGCGATTCAACTAACATATAATATGGGTCATGTGAACTTGCAGTCAAATCAAAGTATAACTAAGTAGGTGACATATGAAATGGCATAGTTTAGGCTAATACAAACTTGTGTTTAAACATGTTTAACTTGGCATAATGTCAACCACAAAACTAGCATGTTGTATATTCACCAAAATGTTCAATTATAACATCTAATCACATAGCCTATTTCAACATGAACTTGCATAGTTTATGAAACCCAAACGATACTTAACATAGATCCAATTATACTTGCAAATTAACATAAGAATGATATCATAGGTTTTGGGTAATGTAGGCATAAAAGGTTTCAAATCTAGAACATGTTTACATAAGCCTTAATTTAGACTTAGTGAATGTATATAGTCCATGCCATCGACATAAACATAAAGGGATCAATTACTAGTTTTTGCCACAACTTGCTATTGCTATTACTTTCATATACAAATGTCCAATAGGCTTGCATCAATCAATTTAGGCCACAAATATCAATACACAAGTCATGACAGAATCATTACAATACATAGAATTTATATCAATAACACAATTCTATTTTCATTTACATCGAATCACATCATAGTTTTTATTCATATTCTAAAAGGTCACTATACTCACAATGAATGCAGAATCTTGAATTCTGGATTCTAAATTCTGAAATTGAGATGCGCTCCTTTGGGTAGACTAACGTTGCGTTGATTTATTTGATTAAACTTTAATCTTCTTCTTAATTTGATTCGTCTCTAAGCTTTTCTCTCTTGACGGCTATGCTCAATTCCTTCCTGGCAGCATGACGACTCCCATCTTATTTTTTTTATGTGAATTTTCAGTTGAGACTTAGGGTGTATTTATAGATTTTTAAATTGTTTTGAGCCGTCAGATGAAGACAGGAGGAATCTCGACCATACAAAGTTCAAAGAGCCAATCAAGAGGTGACATGTCAGCCCTAGTGACACACCGATCCACAGAAATTCGAGCCAGAGGCAGACCTAGCCAGCCAGGTCGACCAGGCAGGTCGACACCCAGGTCGACACTATGGTCGACATGGGGTGGCCAGGTCGACACCATGGTTGACCTGGTCTCTGGGTGGGAATTTTCCCACCCAGCCCAGTTTGAACCTGTTTTTCGAATTTCGAATTTAAAACTGAGCTGTTTGAATTTAAATTTTATTCTGAAACTTCCGAAGGTCATAACTCCTTCATACGGAGTCCGATTCACGCAAACTCGGACTCTATCTCAAGCAGAATTCCGAGACGAACGCAATGGCATAACCCATTTCCCTTAATTCTTTCATTTAGAATTAATTACACTTAATTTGTGAAGCTTAATGTTATAGAATTCACGAGGTGTTACATTCTCCCCCCTTAAAAGGATTTCGTCCCCGAAATCTTCAAGTTAGGAAAAATGTATATCCTACCATCCCACAATCCATCTACTCAACCAACAAACACAGGCATCTACTGTCCTTAAAAGACTTCTAATGCTTCGTGATCATATGCATAGTGTGTGTACATGTCCTTATCAAATGCAGAAATCTGGCGGTCTACTGATTCAGTTGACCTCCTTAATGCGAATCATGTAAGTGTCATGAATCCATTATGTATGCAAATTTTTCCTACTCATAATTCTACATGAGTGCACAACTATTCATACAAATGCGACAACCATATGACAGCATATCAAGTTTCAATCATATACAAATGAGAATACTAATATGCATATGCAATATGAAGTGACTGAGCCGATCTATAACCTAGGGTGTGTGTGTATATGCATCCATGAGCAACCACTAGCAACCATTTGCAGCCATCATCTATAACATGTTTTCAAATACATGTTTGCATCCATTTGTTTTCTACCTAAGGAGTTAGGAAAAGGACCGAGGAGATATACCTAAAAAGATAGATAAAGCATAACTTAAGGAAAAAGAGAGATCAAAGATGTACCCTTTAAAAGAAGAGGGCAGGCAACCGTATTATGTCCTCAGTTTCCCAAATTGCGTCTTCCTCGGCGTTACTCCACTGAACTTTAACGAGTTTGACTTCGCGGTTGCGTAGCTTTTTAACTTCAGTTCCTAAGATGCGGGTTGGAACTTTCCTAACAGTTGCTTTATGTTCCACTTCGGCTTCTTCTAGAATGCTAGGTTCCACCACTTCCGCATACTCATGCAAACACTTCCGGAGGTGAGAAACATGAAAGATGTTGTGAACTCAGGCCAGTCTCTCGGGTAGCTCTAATCTATAGGCCATCTTCCCAACCTTCTCGATGATAGGGAACGGTCCTACAAATCTTGGTGCTAGCTTTCCTGCGGATCCAAAGCGAACGACATTCCTTAAAGGAGATACCTTAAGGAAAACCCTGTCCCCAACCTCAAACTCAAGGTCGGCCCTTCTTTTGTCGGCGTAGGATTTTTGTCTGTGTTGGGCTGTCTTCATTCTCCTACGTATCAAGTCCACTTTCTACGAAGTCTCTCGAATCATGTCTGGCCCAAGTATAAGCTTATCTGTAGACTCCCACCAACAAGTTGGTGATTTGCACGGTCTTCCATACAAGGCTTCGAAGGGCGCCATACCGATGGTAGCTTGGTAGCTGTTGTTGTAGGCAAATTCCACTAAAGGAAGGTGATCCTCCCACGTCCCTCCAAAGTCAAGAACGCAAAGTCTTAAAAGATCCTCCAAAACTCTATTCACCCTTTCCGTCTGGCCATCAGTTTGGGGGTGATAGGCTGTGCTCAAACATAACTGTGTGCCTACAGCTTCTTACAGATTCCGCCAAAACTCACTTGTGAAGATAGGGTCTCGGTCACTAACAATGCTGGAGGGTATCCCATGGAGTCGAACTATTTCCTTGAGATAAAGAGACGCTAGAGATGCGGCAGTCCTTCTACTCTTGATAGGTATAAAGTGGGCGCTTTTAGTAAGCCTATCCACTATTACCCAAATGCTAGTGTTGCCTCTTCTCGACCTAGGCAGTCCATCAATGAAGTCCATTGAAATGCTATCCCACTTCCACTGTGGGACCTCTAAAGGATGAAGTAGTCCTCTAGGCTTCTTCTGTTCCACCTTGACCTGTTGGCAGGTCATGCACTTAGAAACGAAATCTGCCACGTCTTGCTTCATGCCGCTCCAAAAGAAAGTCCTTTTTATATCCTTGTACATCTTATCGCCGCCAGGGTGTATAGTCATCTTGGAATGATGCGCTTCCTCGAGAACCTTCTTTGTCAACTCCCTTGCTTGTGGGACGCATAATCTTCCATCTCGCCTCAGCCAACCCTTATCATCGATGGCGTATCTACTGAGGTGACTAGAAGTCTCACCCCTAATAAGTTTATCAATCTCATCAACAAGATAAGGGTCTTCACGTTGTGCAGCCCCTATTGAGTCCAAGAGAGTAGGGCGTACTTCGAGAGATGCTAGTAAACCCAGTACAAAATCCGAGGAGGGCCTAAAGTTAAAACTGGCTATATACTCCAAGCTTTGCCTTTCCACAAAGAGCGGGCTTAAGGTTAGTTTCTTTCGGCTCAACGCGTCTGCTACTACGTTGCCTTTGCCGGGAGTATAGAAAATTTCAAAATCATACGAGGCAAGAAACTCCATCCATATTTGCTGCCTCAAGTTAAGATCCTTCTGCGAGAAGAGATATTTCAATAATTTATGGTCAGTGTATAATTCAAACTTCTCACCTAGGAGATAATGGCGCCAAGACTTAAGCGCAAAGACGATGGCGGCTAACTCAAGATCGTGGGTTGGGTAGTTCTTTTCATGAACTTTCAATTGTCTTCCGCCATAAGCTACCACCCTTCCTTCTTGCATTAGACCCACGCATAGTCTCGTTCCACATGCATCCGTGTATACTGTGAACATTTTGCTTCCATCTGGCAAGGTCAGAACTGGGGCTGTTGTGAGAGCCCTTTTTAATCGTTGGAAAGCAAACTCGCAGTCCAATTCCCAAGTGAACGCCAGATTCTTCTTTGTTAGCCTTGTGAGTGGGGCTGAGATTTTCGCGAAATCCATAATAAACTTTCGCTAAAAACCGGCTAGCCCAAGAAAGCTTCGAACTTCGGTTGCATTTCTTGGTGTCTTCCAATCTTGTACTGCCACCACTTTCGCGGGGTCCACAGCCAACCCCTCTTTGGACACTATATGCCCCAGAAATCTTACCTCCTTTCTCCAAAAGTGGCACTTGGAGAATTTGGCTTTTAGCTGATGTGAACGGAGAGTTTCCATGATTTCTTTTAGATGCTGAGCATGCTCTTCTTCATTCTTTGAAAAGATTAAGATATCATCTACGAAGACAACCACAAATTTGTTGAGGAATTCTTTGAACACCCTGCTCATTAGGTCTACGAAATAAGCGGGTGCGTTTGTCAAGCCGAAAGGCATGACAAGCCACTCGAAGAAACCGTCTGGGGTTCTGAACGCCGTTTTATCAATGCTATCTTCAGCTACTCTTAGCTGATGGAACCCAGTTGCCAGATCAAGTTGGGAGAAGACCGACGCTTCTACAAGCTGATCAAACAAATCGTCGATTCGGGGAAGAGGGTGCCTATTTTTCTTAGTCAATTTGTTTAACTCCCTATAGTCGACGCAAAGGCGAAGCGAACCATCCGCTTTGGTTGCGAACACCACTGGAGCACCCCATTCTGAAATGCTCCGTCTAATGAACCCCTTTTCAAGAAGTTCTTTAACCTGCTTACTGAGCTCCTTTCACTCCTTTGGAGCCATGTGTCTGACAGGTAAAGCTACAGGCTTTGCATTATCCACAAGATATATGCGGAAGTCTATTTCCCGCCTCGGAGGTAAGCCTTTCACCTCCTCAAAAACATCCGGATATTCCCGAACTACTCTAACTGATTGCAAATTCTCCTCAGAAGCATCAAGTGACTCTAGATAACTAATCATAACAGCATTCAAGGGATTACAAGAAATTTCTAGAGTGTTACCAAGCCGAGTCAAGAGTCTAACTACTCTTTTCTCACAATCAAGAATGGCACTATTACTGGATAACCAGTCCATGCCTAAGATCAAACCATATCCCAAGAAGCCCAAGACAAAGGCATTACAACTAAACTCAACGCTGACAATAGAGATTTTCAAACCCAAACAAACCATTGACAAGTAAGCGGAGCCCCCAATTGGATTTGAAACTACTAAGGGATCTTCTACCATACTAGTGTCTAGATGCAGAGATTCTACTAAGGCAGATGAAATAAAAGAGTGTGATGCGCCAGAGTCAAAAAGTGTGTGAACTGGATGATCATAAAGATAAACTATACTTTCTACAGAAATATTTCTACCTAAAGTTCTCAAGATAGAATTGAGAAGATAAGCAGGATAAAACAAAGCATCTAGGAGAAGAAGTTAAAGAGGTACCCCCAGAAGGTCCTGCTTGCGGGCCTTGCCCTTGCTTCTTATTGTTGTGGTCCTTTCCTCCTTGACTATTATCCATCTTCTTGTTCTGCGATTCTTCCGTTTGTTGGTTCACGTAGAGGAGGAGGAGGAGTAAAAGCATCTGTAGCTGGGGAGTAAAGTCCCCAAACATGCTGAAACAGAAAGGAAAGATTCGAAACGAAGGATAGAGAGAGATAGTGCATATGGCTTTGGGGGATTATGTCTTTTAAAATATAACACTTTTTCTTGAAAAATGCTTCTTTAAACTTTCTTTTTGAAAACAATTTCAAAAAATCTTTATCTTATCTGGTAAACCTATGCTCTGATACCAAGTGAAACACCCCACCTCCGTTAAGGTCACTCATAAAGGGAATGCCTTAACTTTGGTGGAGGTTTATAAGTAAAAGCCACAGATAAACTCAAGACAGATATAAATACACATATTTTGAGAAGCGGAAACCAAACAGACTTTTATTTCATCAATACGTGCTCAAACAAAACATTCCATAATTGTCACAAAATACTTCCAGCATTACAACCTCATTACTGTCTTGATTATTAAAGAAGCATAAAACATAAATAAAGTGACAAAAATCCCCATAGTGATATCCAAAGCCATAATCCGAGCAAAAGAGATCCAAATCATACATCTACGTTCTTGGAGCTTGTAAAGAGTCTGACAGAGCTGAGTTGTTTCCTCCTTGTGGACATGGGGGGGGGGGACGAAAGAAAAGAAGACAAAAAGAAAATAGAGTCAGACATAAAGCCTGAGTAAATCTAGTAACTCTTCAGTATGTGAATAAGAAAAGGGCATGATAGATATGAACTGAAAACAGGAAAGTGTCACAAGCTAAGGAAGTGTCGAATGTACTATCGCACCCATACTATATCTCTGCACCTACTTGAGCTTACTTTAACTGGCACCCCATGCTGAGGGTGAAGTGATCCCCATTTTTATTTAAAGATCGGCTCCTACTCGCGTAAACATGTGTCATACGGCCCCCAAGAATTGTAGATACCAATGTTGGTCCCACCATGGGGTGTATCAAGACCCATGGTGGCGGCCCCGAAACAAATTCTAGAAGGCATAGGTTATACTACTGGTGCCCCCAGTGCCCTGTTTGTCTGCTCCGGAGTGTGTGCACGCCCGCACCCCGTTAGAACCTACACTGTTGCACCCACTGCCGTCGCTTTGACCGCTTACAATCAGCCCATTAATCGTGCCCCACCCTGCCTAGTTTCAGGGTACCATGATACCTAACTTGGGTTAGTGCTGAAACGGGTCCCTCGTTACCAGGATTTTCTAGTCAAACATGTTAAGTGGTTAAGTGTCTGTATTTACCTAACCCCACCCATCAATTCTTGTTAACATGTTGAATTTGGTTAAGTGTTATAGTTGACTTAACCCTACCATCTGTCCTTAGCCTCTTAGAGCACCAGACCACTCACATTAGACAGGTATTGCTACGGTTACTGGATGTGCCGGTCGGTTCCGGGCAGGTTTACACCGTAGCTCAGCCTAACCTCGGGTAATTATTGGGCTCAATGCTTAACCACCCAAATTGGATAGGTATTGTTGTGACTACTGGACAGCCGGGCGGGTCCGGGCAGGTTTACATCACAACTCAATCCAACCTCGGGTTAAGCATATCGTGTTTTCTAAATTTACATATTTTATTATTTCTCAATTATATATGTAAATGTCATATCTTTTATTCTTGGGTATATCAATTCATACCGCTTAAATATCATTGTCATTGGCATGTGCCAACCATGCCAACATATATTTTCATGTTTTACACCCAACGTTATTACCCCCGTTTGTACGTTCGCAACATTATAACTTGTGTTGGGCTTGTCACAATTCAGCCCAACTTTATAAACGTGAGAAAAAGGAGGGATCAAGAACATGTAATACATAAAGGTGTGTGGCACATGATCTTGCAATTTAGCGATTCAACTAACATATAATATGGGTCATGTGAACTTGCAGTCAAATCAAAGTATAACTAAGTAGGTGACATATGAAATGGCATAGTTTAGGCTAATACAAACTTGTGTTTAAACATGTTTAACTAGGCATAATGTCAACCACAAAACTAGCATGTTGTATATTCACCAAAATGTCCAATTATAACATCTAATCACATAGCCTATTTCAACATGAACTTGCATAGTTTATGAAACCCAAACGATACTTAACATAGATCCAATTATACTTGCAAATTAACATAAGAATGATATCATAGGTTTTGGGTCATGTAGGCATAAAAGGTTTCAAATCTAGAACATGTTTACATAAGCCTTAATTTAGACTTAGTGAATGTATATAGTCCATGCCATCGACATAAACATAAAGGGATCAATTACTAGTTTTTGCCACAACTTGCTATTGCTATTACTTTCATATACAAATGTCCAATAGGCTTGCATCAAACAATTAAGGCCACAAATATCAATACACAAGTCATGACAGAATCATTACAATACATAGAATTTATTTCAATAACACAATTCTATTTTCATTTACATCGAATCACATCACAGTTTTTATTCATATTCTAAAAGGTCACTATACTTACAACGAATGCAGAATCTTGAATTCTGGATTCTGAATTCTGAAATTGAGATGCGCTCCTTTGGGTAAACTAACGTTGCGTTGATTTATTTGATTAAACTTTAATCTTCTTCTTAATTTGATTCGTCTCTAAGCTTTTCTCTCTTGACGGCTATGCTCAATTCCTTCCTGGCAGCATGATGACTCCCATCTTATTTTTTTATGTGAATTTTCAGTTGAGACTTAGGGTGTATTTATAGATTTTTAAATTGTTTTGAGCCGTCAGATGAAGACAGGAGGAATCTAGACCATACAAAGTTCAAAGAGCCAATCAAGAGGTGACATGTCATCCCTAGTGACACACCGAGCCACAGAAATTCGAGCCAGAGCCAGACCTAGCCAGGCAGGTCGACTGGCAGGTCGACACCCAGGTCGACACTATGGTCGACCTGCGGTGGCCAGGTCGACACCATGGTCGACCCTATGGTCGGCCTGGTCTCTGGGCGAGAATTTTCCCGCCCAGCCCAGTTTGAACCTGTTTTTCGAATTTCGAATTTCGAATTTAAAATTGAGCTGTTTGAATTTAAATTTTATTCTGAAACTTCCGAAGGTCATAACTCCTTCATACGGAGTCCGATTCACGCAGACTCGGACTCTATCTCAAGCAGAATTCCGAGACGAACGCAATGGCATAACCCATTTCCCTTAATTCTTTCATTTAGAATTAATTTCACTTTAATTTGTGAAGCTTAATGTTATAGAATTCACGGGGTGTAACAAGAACTGACTTAGCCACGTTAGCCCTAAGGGGGTCGACCCTGGGGTCGACACCGCCTTGAGGGGTCGACCCAGGGGTCGACACCCCTTGAGGGGTTGACACCCCTTGAGGGGTTGACACCCCTTGAGGGGATGCCACCCCTTGAGGGGTTGACACCACTAGGCGGGATTTTTGCCGCTCACTTAAATTTCAAATTTTGAACTATTTTCTGATTTTCTGATTTATTATGTATATATATATATATGTATGTATATATATATATAATTCTTCTATGCGTATACAAACTTCAAACCCTCATAACTTCTTCATACGATGTCCGTTTTATGCAAACCAAATGTCTATCTTGACCAGAATTTTGAGACGGACGCAATGGTAAAGTCCATTTCCCTTAATTCTACATATTAAATCAATTATTATTTAATTTGTCCTCTTTTAGTGTTAATAAATTACGGGGTGTTACAATCTCCCCTACTCAAAGGATTTCGTCCATGAAATCTTCAAGTTAAGAAGAATGATCATCCTACCATCCAACATCCATATACTCATCCATCAATCACAGGCATCCATTGCCCTTGAAGACTACTAATGCTTAAATGAACATATGCAAATGTGTGTATATGTCCCAATACTAAAGTGAAGATCAGGCGGTCTACTGATTCATTCGACCTCCTTAATGCAATGTATGTTAGTGTCATGAATCCAACATGTATGCAACAATTCTATTATGTCATGTAAGTTCTATATGGGTGAACAATCATCCATCCAAATGCAACATCCATATGATGATACATCCATTTTCATCCATTAAAAGAAGAAAAATGCATGCACATCCATATGCAGTATGAGAGTGATTGAGACGATCTAGTGCTTAATGCGTGTGCATATGCATCCACAAGCAACCACTAGCAAACACTTGCATCCATCAAACATAACATGTCTTAAACACATGCATACATTGGATTCCTACCTAAAGGTCGAAGATTCGATCGATAGGACATACTTAAATGATAAAAAAAAGCATAAATAAAAGTTTTGGAAAAAGGATTTAAGAACATACCCTTGAAAAGAAAAGGGTACGAAACACGAATCATGCCTTCGGTCTCCCAAGTCGCATCCTCGGGGTTATCCCCCCATTGAACCTTCATAAACTTGATTTCTTTATTGTGTAGCTTCTTAACTTACGATCCAAGAATACAAGTAGGAACTCGTCTAATTGTTGCCTCCCATTCCACTTCCTCTAATATACCTGGCTGAACAACTTCTACGGTATCATGTAAGCACTTTTGCAAATGAGAAACATGGAAAACATCATGAATGCTGGATAATCTCTTGGGTAACTTTACTTTGTAGGCCATTTGGCCAATACTTTCTGTTATGGGAAATGCCCTACAAATCTTGGTGCCAGTTTCCCTACAGACCCAAACCGAACTACATTCCTTAAAGGTGACACTTTAATGAAAACCATGTCTCCTACTTCAAATTCAATGTCAGTCCTTCTCTTATCTGCGTAAGATTTCTGTCTATCTTGAGCGGTCATTAGTCATCGTCTAATATGACCAATCTTCTCGGACGTTTCTCTAACCATATCTGGTCCAAGTAATAGTCTTTCTGTAAATTCTCACCAACAAGTCAGTGATCTACAGGGTCGTCCGTATAAGGCTTCAAAAGGTGCCATGCCAATGCTTGCTTGGTAACTATTGTTGTAGGCTAACTCCACTAAAGTAAGATGCTCTTCCCAAGTACCTACGAAGTCTAGAATACACAGCCTCAAAAGATTCTCTAGAACTTTGTTCACCCTCTCCGTTTGTCCATCGGTATGAGGATGATAAGCGGTGCTTAAACGTAATTGTGTACCTAATGCTTCTTGCAAGATCTTCCAAAATTCACTGGTGAAGATGGGGTCACGATCGCTTACGATACTGGAAGGTGCCCCATGAAGACGGACTATCTCTCGGGCATAAACTGCTGCCAACCATGCTGCCGTCCTCTTGCTCTTAGCTGGAATGAAATGAGCGCTCTTTGTAAGTCTATCCACTACAACCCGAATACTGGTGTTGCCTTTCTTTGATCTAGGCAAACCATCCATGAAATCCATGGAGACGCTCTCCCATTTCCACTGCGGAACCTCCAAAGGATGAAGTAGACCACCGGGCTTCTTTTGCTCAGCTTTAACTTGCTGGCAGAATAGATATTGAGAAACAAACTCCGCCACATCTCTCTTCATCCCAGCCCAAAAGAAAACCTGCTTCATATACCCATACATCTTATAGCCACCTGGATGAATAGTCATCTTAGAATGATGGGCTTCTTTTAGGACTGTCTTTATCAAGCTTCCAATTCGGGGAACACAGAGCCTTCCATCTCGTCGCAACCACCCTTTATCGTCTGGTGGAGTATCTACTGAGGTGACTAGAAGTCTCCCCTTTACTGAGATTATCCAAGATGTCTAAAATCTGTGGATCATTTTGCTACGAAGCTCCTCTCTGATCCATAAGAGTATGTCGTATTTCTAGCGATGCAAACAAACCAGGCAAAAGCTCGGTGGAGGATCTAAAATCAAAAGTTGATATAAACTCCAAGCTTTTCCTTTCTACAAACAAAGGACTTAAGGCCATCCTCTGTCTACACAGTGTGTCTGCCACTACATTACCTTTGCCAATGCTAAGAACTCCATCCACCTTTGCTGCCTTAGATTAAGATCCTTTTGCGAAAAACAAGTGCTTGAGAGATTTATGATCAGTGTATAACTCGAACTTCTCTCCAAGAAAATAATGACGCTACATCTTATGCGCGAATACTATGGCAGCTAGCTCTAAATCATGGGTAGGGTAGTTCTTCTCGTGAACTCTTAGCTGTCTTCCTCCATAACACACTACCATTCCCTCTTGCATCAGAACCGCACCGAGCCCTGTACCACATGCGTCAGTGTATACTGTAAACACTTAGTTCCCATCAGGAAAGGTCAAGACTAGGGCTGTTGTCAGAGCCCTCTTCAATCATTGGAAAGCAACATCACAATCTATATCCTATGAAAACGCCAAGTTCTTCTTTGTCATCCTGGTGTGTGGGGCTGATGTCTTTGCGAAGTCCTTAATCAACTTCCTATAATAGCCTGTTAACCCCAAAAACTTCTCACCTCCGTTGCATTCTTTGGAATCTGCCAATCCTGAACTGCAACCACCTTTACGGGATCTATTGCTATTCCTTCTTTAGAAACCACATGCCCTAGGAATCTCACCTCTTTTCTCAAAAAAGGCATTTAGAGAACGTTTCCTTTAGCTGATGTGCACGGAGGGTTTTCGAAACTTCCCTCAAATATTGGACATGCTCTTCTTCGCTCTTTGAGAAGATCAAGATATCATCAACAAAGACCATGACAAATTTATTTAGAAACTCCTGAAACACACTACTCATCTGATCAACATAATAGGCAGGTGCATTCGCCAACCCAAAAGGCATTACAAGCCATTCAAAGAAACCATCTGTAGTCCTAAAAGCGGTCTTATCTATATTGTCCTCAGCCACCCTCAACTGATGAAACCCCATGGCCAATTATAATTGAGAAAATACCAAGGCACCAACAAGCTGGTCGAACAAGTCATCTATCCTTGGAAGTGGGTGCCTATTCTTCTTAGTGAGTTTATTCAACTCCCTATAGTCCACACACAAGCGAAGCGAACCTTCCGCCTTGGTTGTGAATACCACTGGAGCAACCCATTCAGATATGCTTCGCCTAATAAACACTTTTCAAGTAGCTCCCCTACCTGCTTGCTAAGCTCCTTCCCTTCTCTTAGAGCCATATTGCGCACATGCAATGCAACTGGCTTTGCATTATCCACTAAATATATGCGAAAATCGATCTCGTGCCTTGGGGGTAAACCCCAAACCTCATCAAAGACATCAGAATATTCACGGACTACTGGTACCGATCGCAAATCATCGATAGATGCATCAAGAGAATCTAGGAAACTAAGCATGACAAACCCTTGCGGGTCACAAGAAATCTCGAGGGTCTTCCTGTGACAAGTCAAAAGCCTAACGACCCTCCTCTCATACTCCAGAATGGCACCATATATGGTTAGCCAATCCATCCCTAGAATCAACCAATAGCCCATAAAACCGAGCGCATACGCATCGCATTCGAACTCGACGCCTCACAGGGATATTCTCAAACCCCGACAAATCATGGATAAATGAGCCGAACCACCAATGGGGTTTGAGACAACAACGAGATCCACAACTATAGTAGTATTTAAGTGTAGAGATTCAACCACAGAACTAGATATAAATGAGTGTGAAGCGCCAGAATCAAAAAGAGTTCTAATAGGATGAATGGAAAGAGAAATCAAACCTTCCACGGAAATTTTTCTACCTTTATCCGGAGCACTGGTCGTGAGAACATGCACCTGCCCTCCCGAATCTCCTGCCCTTTGACTTTGTCCTTGTGGTCCCTGTTTTTTCGGGCACTCCCTAGCAAAGTGTCCGACCTCTCCACAATTGAAGCAAGTATTCTTCCTTGTTTTACAGTCTTTGACCAAATGACCTTCTCGTCCACAACTGTGACACTTCCTCTTATCCTTAGCCTTTTCATTCTTTCCGCCTTTGTTTTGTCGTGGCTGTTGTTGTCCTTTCTTGGGCCATAACTTCTTGTTCTGCGTTGTTCCCTCAACTTTAACTTCCTTCTTCCCTCCTTTGTCTTCCTCATGCATCAAGGCCATATCGACAAGCCTTTCGAAAGCAGCTCCCATTGAAATATGGGACATAGCTAACTCATGAAGGGGTTCATTTAGTCCTTTAACAAACCGCAAAGCTTTCTTATGCGGAGTGTCTACCAGCTCTAATCCAAATCCCGCCAGTTGGTTGAATTTGTTCACATATTCTTTGACAGTCATGTTTCCTTGTTTGAGTGCCAAGAACCTCTCCATTTGCATGCTTTTCTCAGCTTAAGAAGGAAACTTCATTTCAAACTTTGTCCTAAAATCATCCTATGTCTCCACCGGACGTCCAGCTTGGGTAACTTCCCACCAGAAAGAAGCTTCATCTTTTAGTAGCCAGGCAGCTAACTGAATCTTCCTTCGATCTTCCACTTCAAATATTACGAACAAGTCCTCGGTCTCCTTGAGCCAATTCCTTGCATCTATGAATGTTTCAGTTCCACGGAATGAATTCCCTCCCATGGTACAGAAATCTTTGCAGATCTTAGCGAAATTATCTGCTCTTGGAGGAGGAGGAGGAGGAACAACGGGTGCAGCAGGAGGAGGAACGTTAGCTTGACCTCTGGCAGGCACCGTGGCCTCAAGAAACCTAGGAACCTGCCTGGTATCGTAACACCCTCAGGGATATTAGGTTCCCCAGACATGCTGAAACGAAAAGGAAATAGATTTAGACAAAGGATCGAAGGATATTACATATGGCTTTGGGGAATATGTTTTTCAAAACATACTTTTCTTTTTGAAAAATGCTTTCTTTAAAACCTTTCTGAAAATAATTTTCAAAAACTTTTATCTAATCTGGTAACCTTCAGCTCTGATACCAAGTGTGACACCCCACGTCCGTTAATGTCACTCATTTAGAGAATGCATTAAGTTTTGTGAAGTGTTACAGGTAAACAGACACAGAATATTACAAGACAGATATAAAAGATAACAATGGAATTTAATTTTTTATTTAAAACATAATTCATAACATCGTGGTCCAAAATATCACAAGTCTGGAACTACATAAAAACCATTACAATAACATAAAACTTCTGTCTTGTACCATCAGAGTACCAAAACACATAAAAAGCATAATTCCCCTAAAAGAGACAAAGCCATAGTAATAAAGAAGAGAACTTGAGCCATACATCAAAAGCAGCTCCTAGCAAGATGATAACCGTCACCTGAATAAGCCTGAGTATTCCCACCCTGAGAACCTGAGGGGATGAGGGAGGGAATGGAAGAGAGAAGAGGAAACAAAAAGGGTCAAACATAAAGTCTGGTGAGTCTAGTTTCTTTTAGCAAGCAAAAAAAATAAAAGTATCATGACAGACATATAAGGTGAATAAGAAAGGTAACACTATAAAAGGTAAGTGTGACAAGGTAAACATGATAGAGTGCATACGCTTCCCTAATGATTACTCTGCACTAATACTAGCATAACCAGAGTGAGATGATCCCAACAACTATCAAATGGTAGACTTAGGCATACATCCAGATGTACCCTAGCTACTACCCTAATCGATTGGCTCCCTACTCCGTGGATACTCTGTGCCGGCCCCACAGTAGGAGGTATCACTTCCTAAAGTGGAAACCCTTCGTTGATGTGCACAGCCATACCTACTAGTGTCACGGCCGTCTTAGCCCCCTCTGCCCGACCCATGCACGCACATGTCCCCGGTCGGTTTGCGCCGCCCACACCGTCCTCCTCGTTTGGATCTCTTACAAT
Source organism: Allium sativum (assembly GCA_030737875.1). Classification (NCBI taxonomy): domain Eukaryota; kingdom Viridiplantae; phylum Streptophyta; class Magnoliopsida; order Asparagales; family Amaryllidaceae; genus Allium; species Allium sativum. The sequence continues at coordinate 284,663,774 of CM060915.1, forward strand.
CAACCTAGTAATCGTGCCCCAACTCCAACCTAGTTCGGAGTACTAATTTGATACCTATTAAGGGTTACTGACTGCACACAATATGATACAAGCTCCCCCTTGTCTTGTATCCCCACTAGGATTTCCATCGGTTACGTATACCACTTGGTGCCTTTAATTACATAATCCTATCATTTCTACAAGTTATGCTTACCCTAAAAAAAGGTGTCTTTAATTACATAACTCCAACATTTCCACCGGTTATGCTTACCACTAGGTGCCTTTAATTGCATAACCCTATCAGGTTTAGTTTGTGGGCCTATATGTAAATATTACCCACCCCCTCATATTTACTTAACCCACCCACTATTCAACCAAATTTACTTAACCCCAATTTAAGATTATGTTCATACAATCCCTATGGATTCAACTATGTTAAGTATTCAAGGTTTGTTACCATATTTTCATTTAGGGTTACAGTATGCTAGACCTCCCACATTTAGCCTACCATTTGTGGATACTAGACATGTCGGGCGGGTTCGGGCAGACTTATTCCACAAATCGGGCTTAACCTCGTGTCTTAGCATGTCTCGTATTTGTGCACCAAGGCCTCTCACATTAGATTCACCACTTGTGGTCGTTGGATATGCTGGGCGGCTCCGGGCAGACTTCCACTTCAAGTGTAATCTAACCTCGTGTCTAGGCGCAGTTACAGTTTCTAATTATTGTAATCCTAGGCATTCCATTATTAGCTAATTTTACCTATGTCATTATAGGTTTCATGCCCCTATTCCCCAAATATGTTCATAATGAATTATATGTCCAAATTCATGTTCATAAACATAATTCAAGTTATGCCAAATTTCACCTTTTTCAAATTATGTCCAAATTTAACGTTTTTCTCCTCGTTCCCAAACTCACGCAGTCGCATAATTTTAGCAGCATGCCTAGGCTCGAGAATGCCCTGGCTTTATAATATAAAAGGGAAAGGGTGAAGGGATGTCATAATAGGCATGAATAGATCTAAACAAGGATTTAGATGTCCAATTAATGTCAGATATAGATTAATCACAACTTGATAGGTACGAGGTGATCTAAATAGTACATTTGATCCATAATCAAAAGTGGATCTGACATGATAAAAATTAAGATCCAAATCATAGTTAATTCAGAATATCATAGATTCACAAATTACAATAGATCTGATATGATTCAGTCACAGGGACAGATCCAAATTACAGTCATATCATGTTTCACCTTTAATTATTTAAATATAAAAGCAACTTAAAACTCACAGTGCTTAGATCTACAACAATAGAAGGAGAAAGGCAGAGGTTGAATCACAGATCTATACTTGAATCTCTAAACTTTGATTTCAGAAGAAAAAAGAGATTTGATCCAGTCTAGACACCGACAGCATTTAGGACTCCATTGATTTCAGTGTGAGAAAACAAGAGAAATGAGGCCGTATATATAGCTGCCAGTCACCTAAACCGACTTAGCCACGTCATCCCTAGGGGGTCGACCCATGGGTCGACACCCCCTTGAGGGGTCGACCCGTGGGTCGACACCCCCTTAAGGGGTCGACATTCCTAAGCGGGATTTTTGCCGCTCACTTAAATTTCTAATTTTGAACTAATTCTAATTTTTTGATTTATTATATATATATATAATTCTCCTACGCGTATACAAAATTCATAGCCTCATAACTTCTTCATACGGTGTCCGTTTTACGCAAACCAAATGTCTATCTTGACTAGAATTTTGAGACGGACGCAATGGTGCAATCCATTTCCCTTAATTATGAATATTAAATTAATTATTATTTAATTTATCCTCTTTTAGTGTTGTTAAAATTACGGGGTGTTACATTTTTTTAGAGCCCCGAGTATACGAAGTAAGGGTTATTTTTTACAATTTCGTCCCTTTTTCGATGAAGGAACATTTTCTTTTCCAAGTGACATCCCCTAGTATATGAAAGAATGAAAAATTGCTTTCATTTTTGTGGAATAAGAAACCTTTGTATCTTAATGCATATATTTAATTTATTCGGAGCTATTAGAGCGGGATATACCCAGTCGGTGCTGCTTCTTTTGAGTGAGTTTGCTAGGCGACCACGGTCCTACGGACCAACACCATTCAAAGGTGGATGGCCTGCCCTGCCTAGAATATAAATCTTTGACACTTCCATCATTTCTACATAAATAGCCAAAGTATGATTCACCTCTGGATTGGAAAGAACTGGTGGTTCATTTACTTAAGTTAAGAAAATAACTAGGCACGACTGAAAGGAATGGAGCAAACATTTCACTCGGAATAGACTCTCAACAGAATGTCCAATTGGGACATGATTTTCTTTTGAAGCCCTTCTCGAGCTAAACCATCAATTTTTTCCTTGAAATTCAGAGAATTGATCTCGTCGGCTATTTTACTGACTCGAAGAGCAAGTGGTAAACCCTATATGAGTAAACTCATAAGCTTTCTACGCTTCGGAATCAAGAGTCGAAAAGAAAAGAATAAGCATCGTTAGAACGATCCGAAGAAAGTAGGCTGGGGGCAAAGACTTGGAGCGAAGAGCACCGATTGACGCTCCCGAGTGTTTATTGAGCACAAAGTGTGAATTCGTTAGTATGGAACATTTTCTTTTCCAAGTGAAATACCCTAGTATATGAAAGAATGAAAATGTGCTTTCGTTGTTGTGGAATAAGAAGCATCGTTTATTTTTTTTGAAATTCGTTTAATTCTTTTAAAGTATCCAAAGAATTAAAAAAAATAATTACTGGGAAAGTATACAAAAAAGATAGTTCTTATCTATTATATATAGTATTAGTTAGTGATCTCGGCTCGGTGGGTCCCTTCCTCCATGATGAACTGTTGGCACTAGTCCTAACATCTTAATTGAAAAAGAAAATATTTTTTCAAGTAGCAATGAATGCGAGAATATTGACTGGGCTGGCCCGTCAAAAGTCTGGTTCCTTCGCGAACGAAGTGTCCTGAACTAGTCTCCTTTCTTTTATACATTTCCTATGTTACGTCAAATGTTCTATGGATACAATTTTTTCAATGTTCTAAACTCATATTTCTTAGATTCTGGACCACAAGAACTATTTGTTTCAATCTGTATCCTTTTACCCGTAATAGGAATTGGTATTTATCCCGATTTCGCTCTTTCTTTATAAGCTCCGAGTGAACCTGAAAAAGGCCATGGACTTGGATCGGAGATTTTACGATAACCTGCATATTCTACCTGTCAAGGAGCGGGAGTGATTGAGCAATGGGAGGCTCTAACGACCAATAAGGGACGACTAGTATACGCCCTGTTGAGTGAAGTAAAGAGACCAAGTACTGGTCTAAGCCAGAGCAACAACCTGTGTCTTCTGTTATCATTTCCAATTGGACAATCCATTAATTCAATTAGAAGAGGATGCTAAATCGATAAATGTTTTCAATTTTCTGGGTATCAACGGAATAAACTTGTCCGTTTTCATGTTTAAACAAAACATCTTCCATGGTTAGAAATGATTATACTGGGCAAACCTACTCTCATACGAGCTCTGGTGGTTCATTCATTTGACCATAGACTAGAGCTTTAATTCTGCAATATTTTTTTCATTGATTACCCTAGATTCTTTCATTTCCATGTAGAGATCATTTCCGAGAGAGCGAGTCCACTGGATGAAATACTAAAAGTAGAAATGAGACCAGGTATTTTAGAAAAGTAGTCAGTTTGATCTTTCTCATCCAGTCTAGAGAGAATAGTAGAAAAATGGTTCTCCTAAGGCTTAACAGCGCCTTGCTACCTTCATTCTTTCATATCATAAACTATCCGACATAACATAAATAAGAGTCAATTGCATCGTAGTGAATTATAAGATCTTGTATCTTTCATTACCAACATTTACGTTCTATCCACTTATTTTTAATTTCTAACTTCAAACAATAATTCCTTATCCCTTATGAGGCATGATATGTCTTCACAACCTTCGAAACTGCCCCTTAAGATGATAAACTGCTGATCACTCTGGTCACCCGGATCTTGCTGACTCTATAAAATTGGATAACTCTGATGATGTCTCACAAAAACCCCACCATAGTTCTTAGGAGACACAAGTCCATACCTTAAACCTATCCAGTCGCCCAAGCTAAGTCAGAAGCTCACATAGAAGTTGTGGATGCAACGAGTTCAAGATGTGCCGCGACCCTAGGGTTCTTAATTGGCGAAGAAAGAGGAGACCCCCGATCTCAATTAGAGTAGGGAGTTCCACTAAGAAAGAATGGTTTTTTGACAAATCATTGATTCATCTGGTTTTTATATTTAAAGAAAATAGAAATATATAATAAATTATATAATTATATTTTTTTTTATACTTTACCAAATCGAAATTTTTTTATGTTCAAAACTGGATCTTAAATACCAGAACAATGAATGATGTGTTGTTGAACAAATGGATTTGGAGAATAGAGAGAGGTGATGATACTGAGTGCATTCAACAGCTCTGAAATAAATATATGCTAAGGTCAAACCTTATTCCATGATATTTCCATAAGATTCCTCTTTCTTACAAAAACTTTTGATAAACATTACCCTTTTCCTTAAACAAGAATGAAGAAATAGAATAAATAGGGAAGAAAATACGAAATAAAAAAAGAATAGATTTTGTTTCTGTGTATAAAATATATCCTTACTTGTTCTATCCTTCAACTCCTATAAAATAAACTTGGAAGTTTTTTAGACAACTTATTTTTTTATTCCTCGGAATAAATCGTCGCATTTTTCTTCGCTTCTTTATGAAAGATATCTAATCAATCAGAATGGAGGTTATTTTTTTATCAAATACACTACGTTGACATAGTTCCCCAAAAATAAACCAAAAAGAACCAGAGAGTGCTTCTTCTTTTGATTGAGTTTGCGAGGCGACAACGGTCCTACGGAACAACACCATTCGAAGGTGGATGGCCCGCCCCGCCTAGAATAGAAATCTTTGACACTTCCATCATTTCTACGTAAGATAGCCAAAGTATGATTCACCTTTGGATTGGAAAGAACTGGTGGTTCATTTACTTAAGTTAAGAAAATAGGTAGGCACGACTGAAAGGAGTGGAGCGAATATTGCACTTGGAATAGACTCTCAACAGAATGTCTTGTTAGGACACGATATAAAGCTAAGCAAATTTCTTCCGCGCCAAGAACGGAAGACTGTGTAGGTTGTGGTTTTTTCCACCAAGAAAGGCATGGGGTGCACCATGTCTCTCGAGGAAGCGCTTTTTCAGCTACCTTCTCCTCGAGGTATGGTTTGAGTCCCGATACTCACAAAGAAAAAGGGAAGTGATTTGGACAAAAAGGGAAGTGACTTGGACAAAAAGAGGCCGAAAGGAGTGCTAGCCCCTTAGTGGGGGTCCGGACCCATACGAGTTAGCAGAAAAGGGAGGAGGAAAGAGGCCCTAGGGAGGTGTAAACATTGGGGAGCAAGCAACAGCTTTCTTAGTTGCTATTAGCGCAGCCTGAAGCTGGGGAACACAAGTTTGATCGAGGCGCCTAGAGAACCTACGAATTTTCCAATTATGAGTTGGGCGCTTTATCCTTTCAGCCATGGATGCTTAACATGAACCCGGTGAAATTGAATTCTCCGTGAAGATGCGTGCTTTGGTGAGTCGTCCGAGATCCTTTCGATGACCTATGTTGTGATCAAAGGCCTTCCTCTATTTGTGCATTTCTTTCTCTATTTGGCCTGCCTCATGAAAAATGAGAGTCCTCCTGATTCGAAAAGCGGCGAAGAACAAATAAAATTTGCTATAAAAGCCGGCTAACGGGGGTGTTCGTGCATATGAAAACATTGTAATGGAATGATTCAATCGCAAATTGATACTAGACCAGACAATTTAACCGTCTTCACTAGACCCAAAGGTTGCGCTCATACAATGAGCTTTCAGGAAGAACCTGGTTCGCCAGTTGTTCAAACCTGCTCATGAATCATGAAGTTGGGAACACAAACGGAGATGTGAGAGGAGACGTCTTCTATTTCTAATAGGCCACGAACTAGATCAGAAGCATTATCAACGAATCCATAATAAGTGATCCTATGAAAATAAAATTCCTTATATTCTCATTTGAGAATGAAAGGGAAGATTTTAGATTTGAGAGTGTTCGAAGAACAAGGTATATTGATAGAAACCTCTAGTAAAATACCCACCAGTACCCGTAACCCAGCGGAAAAAGTACTGATTCATACACAACATTTCTTTCCTTTATCAGGGGTTCCACCAATTGATACCTTTCCACAAATAATTGAAATTCCATTTCTTGATACAAATGGACCAATGAGAGCAAGAATTTACAGGAACATTTCGTTTCTGGACAGTCCAGTATATTAATTGGCATTCATTTATTTGCATCAACCGCGATGGGCTAGGAAACCTATTCCCAGTTGTTCTGCCAGATTCTGTAAACCTGGGTTTTTTCATTAAACACAGGGGCGCGCTCTACCACTAAGCTAATAGCCCTTCGTGCGGGCCTCCCGAAGAGATCTTGGCAGAATTTCCACATATGAAATTGAGCACAATTTTGCAAAGAATGAGGAGAAAACCTCTTATATGTTTCTAGGGGGTTATTTATCTATATCTATCCCAATGAGCGATCTATCAAATCACTGCAATTGATGTTCGATCCCGACGCAACTATGAATCTCATGGAGAGTTTGATCCTGGCTACGACCTGATCAATTCAATCAGGCACTCGCCATCTATTTTCATTGTTCAACTATTTGAAAACATAAAAAAACCAAAAGCTCTGCCCTTCCCTGCCTAAGGATTTACCTTCGGACTTTTTCAGAATTATATGCCTTTCTACAAGCCCTAAATTTATTTTCTATCATTGTATCCAATCTAATTTAACACCCAACAGAATCACGAGACGCTACTTAAAATAAAAAATTGTTTAAGAGATTTATTTTGATTTGATGATACCATGTGAACCGCTAGAAACATGCGAAGTGTATGACCAACCCAATAACGAATGTTTTGTGATGGGACTCGAGCAGACAACCATAATTCTTGATCAATAAAGTAACAATATTACCATTTTTGTTCAAAAAGAGCCTTCCTCGCTTTGCTTCGTCAGCAAGGTGCGGAGCGACCTGCACTTTTCTCGGAGTTTCCTATTTACTATAAAATTTCCTATATTTTACATATCATCATATTAAGCCCATTTGATGTCGCATGTTCCTTCTAACATACAATAAATTCTATTCTAACATGTAATCGTTTAATCATGTAATTATTCAAATTAAACAAATTAACATGTAATTTTCTCAATTTCTACCGTTACCGGTCTAGGTACATAAATGTCACAAGTTGACATGGAATTGAAACAACAGTAATCGCTACACATATTTTGACAAGTTTATATTTCAGCATATGAACATTTTAGCACATTAAACATTTCAACATATGAATTTTCCCAACATATTAATATCTTAACATATTAATATTCCAACATGTCATATTAGCATTTCGTCACTTTAATCATTCTAACATATGTTTAACATTTCAACATATCATATTTCAACATGTCATTTTAACGGGGAATGTCAAATGATAATATATCATTATCAAAAATGATATAACTTAAATCCACTTACCTAATTTGCTTTCCAAATCATGGACCTGGTCCAGATCTAGCATTCCATGGTTTTCCCCTAATTGGATTCAGAACCTAACAACCATGGATTCATAATTTTTACTAAAAGAAAAAGGGAAGAAAGAAGAAGAAAATTGAATAGACCAGATCTAGAAAATTATCTTACTTCGAATATGACTCTGAACACCTTCTAATTAATATTCATTCTTTTCCTCCAGATCTTGATTCAGAATTTTCCAAACCTAATTATCTTATTTTTCTCAAGAGATTTGATGAGGAGAAAGAATGGCAGAGCTTAGACGTTGTCTCAGAGAATGTGAGATTTAGGCTTGGCTCTACTAGCCTATTTATTGGTGTTCAGGATCTTATTGTACACGCAGCGCTGAGTCAGCATTGAACGTCGATAAGAAAATAGTCCAGATTCATTAATGAATTTGACTGGATCTGGGGGGTGTCGACCCCTCTGCAGGGATGTTGACCCCTCGGGTCCCATGAGCTGTTTTGGTGCAGAAGTTTGAATATCGAATGTTTGAATTTTCTGGAATTTATCTAACTGGTATATTCACGTGTATTTTTCTTATACGTATACAAATCTTCTAACGACCATTTTATGTGTATATATATACGCACAACTTTCGTTTCGTTTTCAAAATTCAAACGGTGTTGCACTGTTATTTGATTCTTGCCATATTTCATTGATTGTAGCCTTATCTTGAATTTTATCTCTTGTATATATATATTATTGTACATATATACATATATATTCTCATATATATATATATATATATACACACACATATATATATATATATTCTTTACTTCCTTATATGTATATTTTTCCTTATATGTGTGTTTATACATATTTCCTCTCATGAACATGTGTTATTTCAGTCGTTTCCTTAAATCAAAAATATGACGGCAGCAGGATCAAACTCTGTACCTTTATATGCAAGTCACATGCTCTAACCAACTGGGCTACTAAGGCTATTGTTAACAAGGCTTAGAACAATAGTAGATATTGTTCTCTTATTATTCCTCTTTTTCATGTTTGTTACAATATTTCATTTAAACCGTTGCATGAATCTTTTTCTTTTATTTCTCTTTTATTACTAATGCATAATCAGTGCGTAGAACATGTTTACACTGCATGCAACCAATCCTTTCTTTCTTTTAACGCATGCATTAAAATTTTATTCTTCATATATACATTTATATATGTGCATATATATATGTATGCATTATTTAATTATTAAATTGTCATAAAATGTGGGGTGTTACACTCTCCCACCCTTAGGAAATTTCTCCCCCAAAATTTGATAAGGTTAAAAATCAATTAACCCCTCGCATAATATACATCCATCATGTGTGCATCAATTTTTTGCAAATATTATGCACTTGTGCAAAGTGAAATACAACATAATAATACATGTATGCCTAAGCGGTACCTCTTCCATGTATGCAAATTTTTCAAAAATTCTTCAAAAACATGATGCTCACATCCTAAATACACTGGCAGTTCTGTATGAATGCAATATTTGAAAATAAAAAAATATTTTCATTCAAATTTTCCCACACTCTTACTAAGTAAGAGCGTAGTTCATCCAATTGTTGCATTCAAAATCTTACCAACCAACTTTACTTTTCGAATTTCAGAAAAATATAATTTTCTAAATTTGATTTCATATGTTACAAAAAGGCGTAAAACGGAAAACTTCACATCTCCCGTTTTTCCTTTTCGACCTTTTTCCAACCGTACTTGGATTTTATGAAACTTTTTATAAAGATTCCCCTATTTTCTTATCCAAGCACAGCCCACATAAGAAAATTTTCTTTGTTGCTGATTTTCTTTTTCATCTTGTCTTGGAAATTTTTATTCCTATCCACCTTTCCTCATAATTTCCCCATCTTTCTTTAACTGTCATGTTTGTTACTTTATTGAATTTGTTGTTTCCTTATTAGTTGTACCATATCTCTTTTCTTAGCTTATTTAATCATTTGATCTAAGTTTAATTTCAAATAAGCCTTCTAGTCTTTCAACTAAAACAGGAAAACAGACACTCTACACAGCTACTACTAAGTGCCAAGAATCTCGGGACTATGTCCCCTCTCAGACGGAAAAGTCCAAACCATGGGATCCACAACAGGTTTAGGTGTTACCCTAACTACCCAACAGGAAAAAAATAACAGAACGATCCCAAAAGAAATGCAATCACGGGTTGCACCCCTAACATGAAAATTGGCAACAGGATCTACATACTTACTTGCCCCTTACTATCTAGTAGTCACCACCAGTCCTAATTGTGTACCAACAATTATTTCAGTTAACACCCCAGGATTTTCAATGCTTATGCATTCTACGGGAACTAACTATTATTCCAAGATAATTCTCGCTATTTGCTTCATAGCTTCAAAACTTTTCCCGTCTTCCCTGGGCACTATTCTTTACCTACTCCATACTTTTGAAACACGGTTTGGTCTTTTCATTTAAATTTTCTTCCAAAAATTTAAAAGTATCAAAAGTTAATTTTTCTCATGAGAAATCATTGCTTCCAAAATATACCGCAATTTACGTTAAAACCCAATATGTACTTCTTTACATAGTTTAAAACTATAACTTTTAAGATTAAAACTTGAAAACACCATAAACCATTTTCCCAAAACTTTTACAATTTCAAGTTCTTAGAAGTTAACAATGCGGTTAGACTCAAAGCAGGTTTCCAAATTTTCTAGGCTTTCCTAAACACTCCCACAAAGTCAATTCTCTCAACTATATATATATATATATCTATATATATATATATTCCTAGTCTGTTCTTCTCTTTTTAACCTTTCCCAATTTATAAGGTTTTACTGCCAAGCCCATTAATCTGAAATACTAACATATGTGATCCTCCTTTCTCTATTTCAAAATATATTGTACACCTCCCACCCAAATTTCCTAAGGGTCTCAAATTTCCATATTCATTCCTTTAGTGTACAAAGCAAAATCCCATTTCATATCATATTATACTCTTTCTATTTAGTGGGTTTCTCTACGGATCTATATATATATATAATATTTATATTTTAAAAATACAAATACGTTCACTCACTATTTATACAGGAATCCGAAACCTAAGCTCTGATACCGGATGTATCAACCGAATTCCGATAGATCGATTTTTTTTCAAAATTCTAATCTATCGAAACCCATGTTTGTTGCTCCAGTAACCAGCAGAAAGGACAGAGATATAAAATATATCATAGCTCAGAAAATATTTCACAGTGGAATGGATAAAATATAATATAATCAAAGTATAGCCTTACCGCAGTAATAATACTGCCTAACCATTATCCAAAGCTATCATATCTCTACCACAAATCTAACCTGCGAGTATGTTATAAGGAGGGGGTCAAAACACAAGTTCTGGTGACTGGATTTAAACTATACATTTTGGATAATCCTACATATACCATTCAATCACATTTTCTTATTTATTAGGTTACTTGGGTTAACAACACTCAAGGCTTACATACACATCGTACCCATTTATTTTCCAGTGGATTAACCTAATACGGTATATATGTAGCTACCCCTCCCCCCAATATTGATGTACACCCCATGGTACCCCACTCGCACGGTCTCCACTGTAATGCCGTAGAAATGAACGCAGCTCTTCATCTTACGCCGGAGTGACATACGGATCTCTATATTACAATGTTACATTCTGCATATATCTGTCATTACAATGCTACGTAAGCGTACGGACTGCCACCTTCGATCGAATCAGATTCCACACCAGAGTAATGTCCTCAAGTCTATGATAACCACCCAGATCAGACATGCATGTATCTAGACTTTCCCATGTATGTATCGTCAATGGTATTTGATGCCTTAACCGCACATAATGTGCATCGAGTTCCGTGAAAGGGCTATACAAGAAACACGGAACTCGGTTGGGAGCTTTTCCATATCTGTATAGGTCCGCCTTTAAGGGCCTCAAAATACAGATATCCCTCGAGTCTATTTTTTTTCATGGTGCCTATAGCCCCACCTCGGCCCCTCCCTCAAGTAGTAAAGACAACAAGAGCTAAGAGACTTGCCCCTAACAAACAATCTAAACATCCAGTTGGTGTCTCCCCTCAACCACTGTACCTCGATAGCGAAAGGTGAATGGTCTATTGGGTTTAGCTCTAGTTTTTTCGCATCCCCTGGCTGCCGATGACGGGTACCCGACGATCTACTATCCTTGTTGGTCCTGACCTTTGCCTGCTAGTTGAGGCGACCGACGAATCACCCTAGTGTCACCTCGTCACAACATTCTGACTACAACGCTACTTTTGCAGTCAAGGCCCACCGACCTGGTAGTAATGCGCATACCTAACCTCTACGAGCATAGCCTAAACATCTTCCACTGCACAGAGGACTACCAGGAGCAACTTACGTATCTAAGGAAGCCGCGTGCTTCCTCTTCTAGTCCTTCGGAGCTGGCAGAATAATCAGATGAATGTGCGCTCCTCTCGTGTCTTATGACACCACGATGATCTACCCCGTTGGGTTATTCACCCTCAAACGTGCGGACTGGTCCAGGCACCTCACTTTAGTATGTTATTAGAACTTATGTCTAAACATTCTTTTATGCGCTTGCTTTACCTCATCAGATTTCCATTTAACTTGGTTATTCCCATCCACGTTAATTTCTTATTCAATTTACCAAGTTCCTCTTGCTTATTAATTTCAGTCTTATAACTTAACCAATTTAAGCCCATTAGTAAGCCCACGACATGTTATTCTCTAGATTGTGATCCAAGATCTGTAATCCACAATCCCTTTATATTCTTGTTGATTTCAAAGTTACAATAACATGTTCTACTTAATATGTAATTAATTATATCTCAATTCACATGTTTTCTATTTAACATATCAGTCGTTATTTACGATTAAATATAACTTATTTCATTTCATAAGTTTGCCTCGTTTTTTCTTATTTAATCATAATTCCATCTTACATTGTCATTACAATTTATCGTTGTTTACTTATTAACTTAGTTCTCTTAACTAAGGTTCACTAATAAGTCTCCTTTCCATTTATTATAACCTATGTTATAATTTCCTCTTGCCCATAGGACAAGCCTTAACATGTTATTCTTATCAGCAGATTTCAGATTTCCAAGTTTATATATTACTTAATTTATAATTAAGTACAACTTCTTACATTTCACAAGCTTTCCCCCTTTTCTATACTTATTACAAACAACTGGTTTTAGGTTTCCCCATTTATTGATTACTTAATTTACAATTAAGTGTAACTTGTCTCATTTCACCAGTTATCTCAAATCCTTACGAGTTTATTATAACCTAAGTTATAATCTTCACTTGTCTTTATGACAAGTCTACCTATTATACGACATTCTCATTAATGTAATTAATTTATAATATGTTATTATCATTCCCTTCCTTTTACTATCGTATCTTCTATTCAATTCCATTTATTTCCATTAATTACAATTAATGTTGTTTATCAGTCCTGCTATTTACATATATTTACATATATGTATATATTTATGCACTAGACCTCCCACATTAAACCTACACTTGTAGATGCTGGATTTGTCGGAACGGTTCTGGGCAGACTTCTACCACAAGTTGACTTAACCTCGTGTCTTAGCACCACTACATGTTTATTTATGCACTTAGACCCCTCACATTATATTTCCCACTAGTGGATGCTAGATATGTCGGGCAGTTCCGGGCAGACTTCTACCATAAGTGTAATCTAACCTCGTGTCTAAGCGCGGTTACAGTTTCCCGTTTACTATAAATATCCTATATTTTACATGCTATCATATTAAGCTCATTTTATGTCGCATGTTCTTTCTAACATACAATAAATTCTATTCTAACATGTAATCGTCTAATCATGTAATTGTTCAAATCAAACAAATTAACATGTAATTTTCTCAATTTCTACAATTAATGGTCCAGGTACATAAATGTCACAAGTTAACATGGAATTGAAACAATAGTAATCACTTCACATATTTTGACAAGTTTATATTTCAACATATGAACATTTTATCACATTAAACATTTCAATATATGAATTTCCCCAACATATTAATATCTTAACATATTAATATTCCAACATGTCATAATAGCATTTCGTCACTTTAATCATTCTAACTTATGTTTAACATTTCAACATATCATATTTCAACATGTCATTTTAACGGGGAATGTCAAACGATAATATATCATTATCAAAAATGATATAACTTAAATCCACTCACCTAATTTGCTTTCCAAATCTTGGATCTGGTCCAGATCTAGCATTCCATGGTTTTCCCCTAATTGGATTCAGAACCTAACTACCATGGATTCATAATTTTTACTAAAAGAAAAGGGGAAGAAAGAAGAAGAAAATTGAATAGACCAGATCTAGAAAATTATCTTACTTCGAATATGATTATGAACACCTTCTAATTAATATTCATTCTTTTCCTCCAGAACTTGATTCAAAATTTTCCTAAACTAATTGTCTTATTTTTCTAAAGAGATTTGATGAGGAGAAAGAATGGAAGAGCTTAGACGTTATCTCAGAGAATGTGAGATTTAGGCTAGGCTCTACTAGCCTATTTATAAGTGTTTAGGATCTTATCGTACATGCAGCGCTGAGTCAGCATTGAACGTTATTAAGAAAATAGTACAGATTCATTGATGAATATAGCTGGATCTGGGGGGTGTCGACCCCCCGGGTCCCATGAGCCGTTTTGGCGTAGAAGTTTGAATATCGAATGTTTGAATTTTCTGAAATTTATCTAACTGTTATATTCACGTGTAATTTTCTTATACGTATACAAATCTTCTAACGACCATTTTATGCATATATATATATATATATATGCGCACAACTTTCGTTTCGTTTCCAAAATTCAAACGGGGTTGCACCGTTATTGGATTCTTGCCATATTTCATTGATTGTAGCCTTATCTTGAATTTTATCTCTTGTATATATATACTTTTGCACATATATACATATATATTCTCATATATATACACACACATATTTTCTTTACTTCCTTATATGTATATTTTTCCTTATATGTGCATTTATACATATTTCCTCTCATGAACATGTGTTATTTCAGTTGTTTCCTTAAAACAAAAATTTGACGGCAGCGGGGATCAAACTCTGTACCTCTTATATGCAAGTCACATGCTCTAACCAACTGGGCTGCTAAGGCTATTGTTAACATGGCTTAGAACAATGGTAGTTATTGTTCTCTTCTTATTCCTCTTTTTCATGTTTGTTACAATATTTCATTCAAACCGTTGCATGAATCTTTTTCTTTTATTTCTCTTTTATTATTAATGCATAATCAGTGCATGCAACATGTTTACATCGCATGCAACCATTCTTTTCTTTCTTTTAATGCATGCATTACATTTTTATTTTATTCTTCATATATACATTTATGTTTTTGCATATATATGCATTATTTAATTATTAAATTATAGTAAAATGCGGGGTGTTGCACACACAAATGGATGGACTAGGCAAGATCCTGGTTTTCTTTTGGCCTTAATACGATCGTTAAGGGTCATCGGTTTTCTGGCCATCTTATAATATGGTCCAGCGTGACCATTGCCTTCCATATTTCTATATATTGGACTTCTATACATTATTCTCTAGAAGATCTAGAATTCACCTTTTCTTTATCAAGAAAGATATGTTCTGGGAGGCAAAGTGTTGACCAACTTTTTGGAAAAAAGTGTTGACCAACTTTTTGGCAAAAACTGTCATAACTCAAGTTCTTATTAAAGTTGGACCATCTCCCTACTGGATCAATCTTCATCTGGATTGACCAGAGCTTGATTCGACCCAAACCAAATGTGTCTCAAGTAGAAACACTCTTCTTCAAGCATGGTTTAGAGTCCAAGGATCGGGTCGATCGATCTGGCAAATTGACCTTGAAGACATTGAACCAGACCTTACACTACACAACGAAGCCCGATTCTCAAGGCTGCTTTATCGGTCAAACCATACCTATTCAACTTCTCTGGCTCCAAGTTCCAAGGTCCACGTGTACCTTGATTATTGAGAAGAATTATTCCCGAATAGGAGACCATGTCCTGGTGCCTGCAGTAGATATTTCGGATCGCGCGACACGTGGTCGAGCCATGATCGGATAACCGCCACGTAGCACATCGACCGACCTACATTTTTGCCTATAAATACACCTTTCCATGAATGGAAAGAGGAGGATATTCTTTCTGAAAAGTTCATGCTTGGCTTTTTAAAAATATCTCGGCGTACACTTCGATCGAACAACATTGTAACACAAGTTTTTTTTGTGTATAATCCACTTCTTTCTCTTCCTTCTTTCAATCGAAACAAGTGTAACTTGTAATCGACAATATAAACAAAGATTATAAAGTAGACGTAGGCTTGGTTTAAGTCGAACCACTATAAAAATTGTTGTGTATCCATGTGTTTACTTCTTTTCTTGTATTTTGTGATTGTGAATTTTGTGACTTGTGTGTAGATTACACACTTTGGGGGTTGACTGTCATTAAGCCAACTTTTGACGTCAACAACACCTAAAGGTAAAGATAGAGGGGAGAAATGCAAGGCTATCGATGGTGGTGTGATGTCAATTGGAGGTTGGACGACGAAAAAAGTGGCAAAGAGCATTTTTCTTTCACCTTCGTTCTTAGGGTGGAGGAGGTTACATCGATGGTTTGATTCGCATGTGGGCGCACAACAAGGCGGATGCAATGTTATGGTCGTAATATAAACTAATGACGCGTCGGTGGTTGTGCACGAGCGTTGTGCATCGATTTGTATAGGATTTCGAATCTGACCTAAAGAGAGGGTGCGTGAATTTTGATGCGGACGTAGTGTGGCTGGTAAGTGTTTGTTATTTTCTTTTAATATGATTCTAATTTCAAGTCTTCTAACTCATGAAACTTTTGCATATGTGGTATGTTTTGGACATGATTTCTTCCGCATGACTCGTATTGCAGATGTGTACGCTTTGGCATTTGTTTTGATAAATTTAGCTGATGTGAGTGATATTATCTCTCATTGAACTGCAATTCTTTACATTATGCAAAATGATGTTTCTAGGTGATTTCTAATCATAAAACGAGATTTCTAGGATAACTAAACCTAGTCATTAATAAATAAAAGAATTAACATTTCATCTAATACCTTGGATTTTCAGTCTTTTGATCCAAAAGTTAAATCGATGGTTCTTGATTCTGTTGCTACAGATTCTTCCAATTGTGCTACTGCTTCCAAAATTAATTTCAATATGAAATCTGATTTTCTCTCACTCTCTCTTTAAATCTCTTCCTTGGAATGATGGTTCTTATAAGTCAATACAGTTTGATATAGTAAGAGATGGGAAGCCCAATCACTTCCCATATATGGTGAAAGAGGAAGGATTGAAATTCTGGAGTAAACATCTGGTTGGATTCTTTATGGATGGTACGCTCTCTTAAATAACTGTAATGAACTCTCTTATCAAAATTTGGAAGTTAAAAAGAGAAGTTATTATTAAATCAGATGGTGTAAATTTCTTTTTTAATTTTGCAAATGATATGGAAAGGGAGAGGGTATTGAGATCTGACCCAATCTTCATCAAGGGCAGGATGTTTATAATAATTGAATGGGATCCCTCCATAGGAAATGCGCAATCGCAAATTAAAAAAAGTTCCCATCTGGATTCATTTGCATCGTATTCCCTTACTCTTGTTGACATTAGTGAGGATAAACTGGTTGGCATGTCATGTGGGTAGATTGATCTGTTTTGATTCAAGTACTGAGAGGCTAGAAAGGTTCAAGTATGCAAAAGCATTGGTAGAAATTACCCCTGAATTTGAGCTACCAGAATCTATTATTGTTCCTGACCTTGGAGATAAATGCCCCCATGTTAAAGTTTCTTATGATTGGAGACAACAAATTTGCACACACTGTAAGGTCTTTTGTCATGAGACAAATTATTGTGAAATGTCATCTCAGAATAATGTGGTGCACAGAATAATAGAAATGAGGTTGTCAATGATAGGAGAAAATAATATAATCATGACTTCTAGTCTCATGAGAGTAGGCGTTTGAAGAAAACTACTGGATCAGAAACTGAGCAATTCGGTTGGGAACAAGTAACTAATAAAACAAAAATGGTTTGGAAAAGAAAGGAGAAAGGTTATGGTACAGATGTGAGAGGTGATGTTGATAAAGCTATGGAAGAAGTTATTGAGTTAGCAGGGGGAGGGTGTACAGAAATGGGTAGTGAAGTTAATAATGAGGAGCAAATGGATGTATGTTAGGGTTTTTGTAAAGATGGTACTCAGAATGTTATAATTGCAGATCAGTATGGTAACTGCTCCATTCAAGGACAAAAGGTTTCTGATGGAGATGACAATGCAAATAAAAATGCTTCTCAGAAGGGAAATATTTAATTTGATGAAATTCTAAAGGATGTAGTGGATAAAGAATTTCATGTTGATAACCCTTTTTCTATTCTGGATGATCATGCAGATGGTAATGTAAATGCATCTCTGGATGTGTTCACTGCTGCTGCAACATCCAGTTCTCTTGCTCAACCTTTTTTGCCTCATGTTCTTCCAACTCCTCATCTATTAAACAGTCAGCATCTTGTGCCTCCTCATCGTCTAAATCTTCTTTCAGTTTCAATATTCCATCCAAATCTCCTTATTCTCATTTGTCCTCGCCTCAAAATTTTATCCTTCCTCCCTCTCCTACTGCTAATGATTCTAACATTGTAGAGGAATCCCCAAATTCTTTTAGGAGTAAGAAAAAGTCTAAAAAGGAAAAGAAGAAAGTTTTGAAAGAAAATGTTAATGTAGAAGATGATCTTAATGATGGTAAAGAGTTCAAGCCAGATGAAGTATTACCGAGTTGTAATTCAAAAAATGCTTCATCAAGACATATGAGAAGTAATCCGATTTGCATGGTGAATCCCCTACTGTTTAAATGATTAGTACAATATGTTTTTGGAATATAAGAGGAGCTAACTTGCCCTCTAAGCAATGTGAGAAAAAGAATTTGATTAGAGATAATAAAATTCAACTTATGTGCATTTCTGAAACTAAGCTGGATTTCAATTCTACTGGGAAAGCAGCAAATTACATAGCTCCAGTATGGCAATTTGATAATAATCTTAATCAAGCTTCATTGGGTAGACTTTTGACTCTTTGGAATCCTTCCATTTTTAATCTTCAGAAAATCTCTGAAACTAATCAATATATTCACTATAATTGTATTTATATTCCTTTAAATCTCTCTTTTCTCCTTACTGCAGTTTATGCTCATAACTCTCTTGCTCTTCGTCTTAGTTTTCTTGAGAATGTTCATCTTCTTAATCCTTCAAATCATCCTTGGCTCATAGGCGGTGATTTCAATTATATGCTTAACAGTAATCAGAAATTGGGTGCTTGTCCTCTAGTGGTTAAGGAGAATGCTCCTCTTAATCAAATGCTAATTCAATCTTCTCTATTTCCAGTTCAAAGCTATGGCTTGTTTTATACTTGGTCAAATTGCGTTAAGTCTGGCCCTCCCACTTTCTATAAACTTGATCATATTTTTGCAAATTCTTCTTTCTTTGATCTCTAGCCTAAAGCTTTCTATGATATCCTCTCTCCAATCTTATCTGATCATTGTCCCATATTATTTCAATGGGGGATTGAAGCTGCTATTGACTTGGGTAAAATCACTTTTTAATTTTTTAATTTTTGGTGTGATAATCCAGAGTTTACTAACATTCTCATTCAGGTTTGGTGCTCAAAGAGAAATAATAATCCTATGGTTAATCTGTTGCAAAAAATGAAGGTATTAAAGAATCATCTTAGATCTTGGTCTTCAATTAAATTTAGCAATGGGTCGCAGCATTCATCTTCAATTAGAGCAGAATTAACCCAAATTCAGCAAGAGTTTCAAAAGAAGCCAAATGATATTGCATTACAAAATCAGGAGTATGAATTGAAGAATAAGCTTAAGTTTACTTTGGAAGTAGAAATGCAGGCTTTAAGGCAGAGTGCTTTCATTAGGAGAGAATTTGATGGGGATAGAAACACAAAGTATTTTCATAATACTTTAAAGGTTCAAAAAGCGAGGAGCAACATCTTTAGGATTAAAGATATGAATGGAAATGTTCAATCCTCTGAAGGGGAAATTAATGCAATGTTTGTTCAGTCTTTTCTTCAATTCTAGCAAATCCTAATGCTTATGTACCAGATGTTAATCTACTCTTTCATATCATATTACCAACTCATTTTATATTGCAATTAGAGGATATTAACAGGCTAATTACAGTAGAAGAGATTAAGGAAGCGACTTTCTGTTTAGATTCTAGTAGTTGTGGAGGACTAGATGGATTTAATTCTTTCTTCTTGCAAATAAACTGGAGTACTATTGGTTGAGATATCATAGCAGCTATTCAATCTTTTTTCATGATCAATCACATGTCAGCTAGTGTGTCAGCAACATCAATTACGCTTGTTCAAAAGGTTGAAAACCCAGTTTGTGTTGCTGATTTTCGACCAATTTCATGTTGTAATGTTGTCTACAAAGTTATTTCGAAAGTCATTGCTAATAGGCTAAAAAATGCATTGCCTTCCATAATTTCTTTGAACCAGTCAACTTTCATAAAAGGAAGATCCATTTCAGATAACATTTTATTAACGCAGGAATTATTATATGGATATAATAGAAAAGGCATCTCTCCTAAATATATGTTAAAATTGGATATAAAGAAAGCACTCGATTCTGTATCCTAGTTTTCTATTCTTGCCATTCTTTCAAGGATGAATTTCCTTATTCCTTTATTGCTTGGATTCATTCCTGTATATCAACGCCAAGGTTTTCAATTGCTAGAAATGGCATATTACATGGATTCTTCAAAGGAACTCAAGGAGTACGACAAGGTGATTCAATCTCTTCGTATATCTTTATTGTGGTAATGGAACTTCTCAATTCACTTTCGATTGATCAAGTTAAAAGAAAAAAATGGAATTACATCTGAAATGTAAGTCTCCTTTGATAACCCACTTACTTTTTGCTGATGATTTATTTATATTCACAAAGCCCACTGAAAGTAATATACGCTGCATTATGGATACTTTGCATATTTTCTATACTATTACTGGATTGAAGATAAACCTTAATAAGTCTCATATACTAATTGCTGGGTTATCTGCTAATGAGAAGAATCATCTAATCTCTTTGTCTAGATTATTAGAGAGGCCTATTAATTCAAAGTATTTGGGACTTCCATTAATTGGTTCAAGGATTACAAAGGACAATTGTGTTCCATTATTTGAGAAAATTATTGGTAAATTGATGCAATGGCCCTCTTGCAAACTATCACAAGCTGGTAGGCTGACTGTAGTACAATCTGTGGCTATGGCAATGACTACCTACTGGACATGGCATTATGTACTGTCAGTCAAGCCGATTAACATGATATTAGGAGCTCTAAATAAATTTCTTTGGCATGGGGATCCTTTTTCTAGGAAAATGATTCCAATTGCGTTTAATAAATTGTTTGATGATAAGATGCAAGGTGGTTTAGGCATTACAAATTTATTTGTATGGAACAAAGCTGCAATTTCATCTTACTTTGATAAGCTGTTTAACTTGGATAATTGTCTTTAGACAAAGTGGGTAAAGGATAATTTAATTGGGGAAAAAACATTTTTAGACTACAGAGGTGCCGAGCAGTTGTGGTTGGAGTTGGAGGAGCATTCTTAATCAGAGGAGCACTTTTCTACCTTACATCCAGTTCAATTATAAGTTCATGGATAAACTGTCTTTTTGGAATACTCCTTGGTCTAAAGCTAGTTTAATCTAAGATAATGTGGTTGCTTATAATTTACATAGACAGTCTGGTATTTTAGAGAATGTTGTTGTAAATGATTACATTCATGATCGTAGTCTGGTTCTTCCATACACAAGCTCTTCTGTTTTGAGGAATTTATGGGTTGAATTGGAAAAGAATTTTGAAGTTAATGGTAATAGTGGTATAACATGGAATGGGAAAGTTCAAAGTATCAAACTTGTTTATACACTTCTTCAAGGTCCAAAGCAATCATTTCCTTGGGCGAAGAGATTATGGAGTATGGGTAATTCAGCAAAAGAAAATATGCTATTATGGAAAGTAATGGCTAATGCAACCAATACAAAGGATAAATTGCTTAAAATAAGTGTGGTAACAGATGATATTTGTTTGTTGTGTCATTCATCAGTTAAAACAAATACACATTTTCTCTTTGCATGCAGTTTTACATATCAGATTTGGGTGAAACTCCTTGCTAATGGTTGTTTGCATAGGCCATCATTTGATAGTAAAATTGAGTGGTACAATGTTTATAAAGCAACAAGATGGAAGAGTAGAAAAACAAAGCTGCTGTTAAACATTCTAAAGAAATTTATATATGAGATTTGGGCTGAGAGAAATAGAAGGGTATTTGGATTGGTAGTGCTAAATGCAAATGCAGTTTACAATTTGATTCACAAGAAAATATTGAAAAGTATAGCATCAGTTTATGTGACGACCCCAAAACCCCGTACGACGGTGGCAAGGGTAATCTTTGGAATATAACACATAAACAGAAACAGCAGAACCGAAATAAATAAATACACCAGATAATGTACAAATAATACACTGGATAAACATAATCATCAGAGTTACACAGTATACAAGATCATACTTAGTACAAAATACAGTTCAGCTATACATAAATGTCTAAAGCAGAAAACAAACATAATATGTACAATAGGAGCTGAACAACATAAAAAGAGACAAATGATAGAATCCATCTTCAGCTCCAACTATCCAGAAAGAGCCTGCTAAAACCTGAACACAAGGCTGCCCGTGTAGAAAAAGGGGCACCCGAGTTTGCAAGTGAAACAAACTACGAGTTAGTCATGGGACTGGTATGAGAAATCTACTTAACATATTTTATAATATGGCCAATCACAGGACCACGCCACTTTCGCGGAACGCGTTTACTCCATTGGATTGCCAGTGCTTTAAAACAAGTAAACCTTTTAAACATCGCAATGCTTTTTATAAAAATGAAGCCATTATAAGACTCAGTTCCCATCACACAATGCAACGCAAACCGGAGGATAGAGTTTTACCTTATAATGGCCAAAATATGCTTGATACGAATAAAACAAAAGCATTTGGTATTATTACTAGTGTTTATATGTTTCAAAAACAATTTCAAATCATAAGTATCAATCATAGACGGCATTAATGCCCCATACCACTATGTCGCCATATATAGGTATACAATCAAAACCGCATGGTGTCGTATTTGGAAATTGGATTTCCGTCATGAACCGAGGCCAGGGATCGTCCTCACCGCTTCGAGACAATCTAGCCTACCATGTCTCAGGATCAGAGCTCGAGTGACCCTTGGATCGTCAGGGCTGGTCCGCTCGATGTGGATTAAACTTAAACCCTGAACACTGCGTTCCCCCGCCATATGGGGCGAAAGTGAGCCAAATGACTCCATATCTGAGGCGCCTCGTAACAGCAACAACCACACGGGTGGAAATAATATAAATGTCAGGGCTGGTAGGTCACTGACACAACCCTAGCTAGAAGGAAACACATGTCCTCCCTGAGGTCCTCTCCCGTTTCTGGTTCATACCGGGGTGCGAGGCTCGCGAATCAACGTTATACACAAAGCTATGACACACAGGCCGTGCTTTGATCATCAACCACAAGACTTTGCTTTTCAACAAAAGCCTTGATCATCTACCACTTAGGCATGCCACACAAGCAATTCACTCTATGCGACTGATTTCTATCGATATATAACCTCTGAGCTCGTACGTCTCAGAGAAGGGCATTAAGCAAGAGAATAAATTCTCCGCCGCCAAACAGATATATATTTAATAGAGATCAATCAGCACAGAACAAAATCCAATGTCAGACACACAGTCCATTTACAAGTTCATTCTGGGTCTGAACGAAACCGGAGGCACCATATACCTCGCATATCCATCGATCTCCAAGTACGTTTGGACGATCACCACTTATTATCTATATTTCGGGATGCCTCCCAATCAGGACATCAGTAATCATCCAACCGAGGTGAAGATCTCCGGTCTTCAACCACCGTCTTCATCATCGACTTCTTACCGCCGATCAATTATTTGAAATGAGATTTAACTCGGCCTTTCCAAATAATTCATGTATATTTAGAATTTAAATCAATTCATTTCAATGGTTAAATTATTCGACATCAATAATTCTGTTCTTAAATGTAATTTTCACGCCAAATACATTCAACCATCAAATATCCAATAAACCGGGTAAATTCGGTTTATTTCCATTCCATATCGTTTATAATATTTTATAACGATTTATCGCTATTTTTATTCACTTGAAAATAGCCAATTCATTCAAACGACGCTTCAGGCCATAACGCGGTCGTGGCGCTGTTTTTCTTTAGATTTGATTTACATATATCTGAAAATCTAACCGTTGGATCTTCACAAGTTTTATATCATTCAAAACATCTTTTCAAAACAAATCCAACGGTTTTAGTTTGGGAAAATCCGACGGTCGGATCTCCCGGTACAATCGTTTGAAGTTAGGATTCCAAAATACGAACTGCAGCGTCGTTATTCGATTTAATTATATTTTTATATATATAAATAAATATAATCGATTCTGGCGCTATTTTTCTTTAGATTTGAATTAAACATTCCAGACAATCCAACTGTTGGATCTTTACAAAGTTGGTGTCCTTGGAAAGATATTTCCAAAGCGAACCGAACGGTTTCGGGAAAATCCGATGGTCGGATCTCCCGCACTAATCGTTTGTAATCACGGTTTCAAAACATGAACTACAGCTTCGTTATTCGATTTATTTCAATTATATTTATATATATACATATAAACATGATTCATTCTTCGATTTCAAAACCATATTCATTTCACACATTTGATAAAAACAGTATTTTTATCCAACAGCTATTCATTTCCACCCATCACTATTTTTAACAGTTCATATATATCATAAAAATGTGATTTTTATTATAAAACAATTTATTTCAAAACACTATTATTTTATATAGTTCATACATAAGGTAAAAATATTATTTTTGGTGTTAAAACAATTTATTTAAAACACTAGTATCTTATATAATCTATATATATGATAAAGATGTTACTTTTATTTTTCAAAGAATTATTCAATACATGAGCTTCATTCAACACATGAATTTCTATTTCAACACATGAATTTTATTTCAACACATGAATTTTATTTCAACACATGAATTTTTATTTCAACACATGAATTTTATTCAACACATGAATTTTATTTCAACACATGAATTTTATTTCAACACATGAATTTTATTCAACACATGAATTTCTATTCCAACACATGAATTTTATTTCAACACATAAATTTTATTTCAACACATGAATTTTTATTTCAACACATGAATTTTATTCAACACTTTTTTTCAACACATGAATTTTATTTCAACACATGAATTTTATTTCAACACATGAATACAAATCAAACACAGAAATATTTTAGAAAATTTCGGCAGCATAACGGTAGGGTAGTTAAAACTGGCACCGTCCCTAGTACGACTCCTCGCTCTACCTTAAAGCCTCGCAGCTTTTGACAATGGGGATTTTCAATATCTAGTTCGTACGTAGACGAATTTTCCCATATACTAATCCTATTGGGATTTCAACCACAATCAATCATTTCAAATCAACCATTCATGATATTCACCAAATTTTCACATCAACCAATAATCCAAACAATATCACAACCAATATATATCGTCCATGGTCTGTGGGACGAGGGGAGTGTATATATATATAAATATATATATATATATACGTATATAACTATATTTCGCAATTTCATTTCAATATCATTTCAATTTATTTCAACACATATATCATTTTTACAATGCATATATAACTTATACATAGAACATACAACTTATACAATGCTTATACATGAGGTGTACAACACTTATATAACTCATACTTCGACTATATAATTTATACATTGTTGTTTCCATATCGTTTATAATTCAGAAATCTCACATTGGGTTCCACTCCACCAAAAATTGCAGAAGGCTCAGAAAAATATGCGGTCTCTTCTAGAATGTAGAAGACATCCTCACGAGTCCACTGTCTCTTGTTTCACTGGATTTTGTCAACATACGAAAAAGATATGATTTTTATTGTAAAATCATAAACCGTAGCGCTTTAAAGTGATATAAACTATTTAAAATAAAATAAACCGTATACCTTCAAATTTCATTCAAACCTAGGTCTCGGTTTAATCTCCAATCCGTAGCACTAGGTTGTAATCGAGCTACACCACATCGAAGAGCGTCGAAGGGCGCGCAAAACAAGGGTAGCCTCGTCGAACTTGGTGTAGCGGTGGTGGCGATTTCCAGCCCGACGGTGGCGAGGGGTGGTGAAGTCTGTGTTGATTTGAAGAGGGGGAAGAGGTCTTCAAAAAGTTCAACAAAGGTGGGGGTCAACGGTGAACGAGGCGGCCGGAAATTGATCGGGAAGAATGGAATTGACTTCCGCCGTATATCACGAGGGGGGTATCGGGGAAAGGGAAAATATGTGATTGGCCAATGGGGTTTTATTTTATTTATATTTTTTTAAATTCAAAAATACCCCTTATCTCATACGAACTCCAATCCAAGCCAGACGACTATTGCCCCTAGCTAAATACCCCCATTCTGAACACAATGAGATATGTTTTGCAGGCCCATTCGACTGTTTCAGTCAGTTTTCCTTCAAATTAAAATATAAAACATTCAATATTGGATTTGAACGTACATTTCAATTTGCCGGGGCCACATACTGATTCTAAAAATTCCCGAAAAATAAATCTAGCTATGTTTCGACGATACGGTCCCAACAAAACTAGTTTCGTCGAATTCTGAGACCGTTTGAAAAATGGCCATTTTCTGGTCGATCCAATTTAACTAAAATTGACCAAACGCATTTTCCTTCGCCACGCTCACATATTAACTTCAAAAATTATGGAATTTGAAACCTAGCAATAATTTGACATCCCGGATCCAACAAAAGTGGTTTAGTCGAATTCTGAGGTCGTTTGCAAAATGTCTATTTTCAAGGGCTATATAAACTCTATAGCGACCTTTCTGAAAATTCATTTGGCCATAACTTTTGATTCCCGCTACGAAACTTCAATTTTTCAGATTCGTTAAAAATATATTCATAAACAGATTTAAATATTTTTGGTTTCACTAAAATCCATTTTGTTTTCCGCCCGGTACAGTCAGTCAAAGTTTGAATTCAAATTTCGAAACTACCGCGCCATTTCAGGCCTTGTTCATAATTAAAAATAATTATATTTATTTTCAAACAACGATTCAAACATACTTTTCGTCTTTATTATTTAAAATAATTTATTTTAAATATTTAAATCCACTAAAATAGCCAAATTAAAATTTTTAAATTGGTTCAGATTTTCCGTGTTGTTACAATCTCCCCCACTTAAAACTTTTCGTCCTCGAAAAGGAACGAAGTCGGAAGTTGTTTTAATTAACCAACTCAACTTTCATTCTGGCTTCCATTCCTCAACTTTTCAGTTTATAAGAATTTTCAAATTCTTCAAAAATTTGGCTAACACCCTAAATTTTCGAAAAATTTCGCCATAACCTCCTTTGTACGGGGAGCTTCGGGATATTTCAAATAGCCTCCCATGGCTCTCACCAATCCAAAAGAAAAAGGAAAAGCCAAGCGGCTAGCCAATCGGCTCATAAAATCATCAAATCCCAAGAAATACAATAAATATGTACCGATTTGTCGGGCAAACAATTTTATTCCTCTGCTTAGCTGTCTATCCATAACCTGTTCACACATATATAATGCACATGTATATATTTTTATCAATTTTCAATTCAGTGCAATATTTGTTCAATTTGGCTAAATGGTTCAAAATTCTAATTAATCAACCAAAAATCAAACAACACAACCAACAATCAATTTGTTTTTATCTTTCAAAAATATACTAATTAATTCATATACTCTTTTAAAATCATTCAGACTATATAATTAAAAAGTTATACATCCATGAAGAGAAAACAACAACAAAGTAGAGAACAAAATGGTAATGCAAAGATATGGTAAATGTACCTTGCACCGGAGTCAATCAGAGATATCCATCCTGCACTTAGGATAGGCTTTCTTAATGCATTCCTCAGTTTCCCAAGTACAATCTCGCGGATCTCCACTCCATTGCACTTTGACTAAGTGAACCTTCTTGTTCCTCAGTTCTTGGTTTCTTTGCCAATAATCTTTAGCGGCCCTCTTCTCACAGCCAATTCTGGAGTAATTTCTATATCCCATTGCGCTGCTTCTTCCACGATCAAGTCTGGATCATGAACATGCTTTCGAAGTTGAGATACGTGAAATACATCATGCACTCCAAGCAACCAATCAGGCAATTGAACTCTATAAGAGAGAGTTCCAATCCATTCAAGTATAGGGAATGGACCAATAAATCTGGGCGCCAACTTCCCAGTTTTTCCAAATTGAATTACTCCTCTCATCGGAGAAACCCTTAGATACACATAGTCACCAACAGCAAATGCTAAATCCCTCCTTCTCGAGTCTGCATAGCTCTTCTGTCGGCTTTGAGCTGCTAGCAATTGTTTCTTAATTAAATCGACTTTATCTGCAGCTTCGCGAATCATATCTGGTCCCAATACAAGCCTATTACCAGGTTCAACCCAACAAGCAGGAGATCGGCATGGTCTACCATACAATGCTTCGAATGGTGACATTGTCAGGCTCGCTTGGTAGCTGTTGTTGTATGAGAACTCAGCCAAATGCAAATGGTCTTCCCATGATCCACCAAAATCAAGAACACAAGCCCGCAATAAATCTTCCAGTATACGATTCACCCTCTTAGTCTGACCATCTGTCTGAGGATGATAGGTGGTGCTTAGATTCAGCTTTGTCCCCAGTTCTACTTGAAATGCCTTCCAGAATTTGCTAGTAAATATTGGATCTCTATCACTAACTATACTGATCGGCACTTCATGTAGCTTAACAATTTCTTTGAAATAAATCTGTGCTAAACTTTGAGCGGTTCTATTGGATCTGACAGGTATAAAATGGGCGGTCTTCGTGAAGCGATCTACGATCACCCAAATACTGTCATTTCCTTTCTTGGTTCTGGGCAAACCATCTATGAAGTCCATGGAAATATGTTCCCACTTCCAACCTGGAATGTCCAGCGGTTGCAATAATCCGGCAAGTTTCTGTTGGTCGCTTTTGACTAGTTGGCAAGTAGGACACTTGCTAACATATATTGAAACGTCCCTTTTCATAGCCTTCCACCAGAATGTTCGCTTGAGATCATTATACATTTTGCTCACACCTGGATGCATACTCAGCTTGGACTTGTGACATTCATCTAACACTTCCCTTTTGAGCTCGGGGATTTCGGGAACACAAATCCTTCCTCTCAATCTCAGGATCCCATCGTTATCTATTTGAAAGCCCGAGGGTTCGCCTTTCTGAATTCTTTTGATCATATCCTTAATAAAATTATCATCCTTCTAAAGAATAGATATTTTGTCAATCAAAGAAGTCGTAATAATAAAACTGGCGATTATTGCATTCTTTCTACTTAGTGCATCAGCCACAACATTGGCTTTCCCTGGAGTGTACAAAATCTCAAAATGTATGCTACAAGAAATTCTAGCCAACGTTGTTGCCTCAGATTCAAGTCTTTCTGGGTGAACAGATACTTTAGCGACTGATGATCTGTATACAGTTCGAATTTCTCACCCAAAAGATAGTGCCTCCAGATTTTTAAAGCAAATACGATGGCTAACAACTCAAGATCATGAGTAACATAATTTTTCTCATGCGGTTTCAGCTGACGGCTAGCATAAGCAACCACTTGACCTATTTACATTAATACTGCACCAAGGCCTTCTCTAGAGGCATCTGTCCAGACTTTCAAGTCTTGATTGCCATCGATAATTGTTAACAGTGGAGCAGTTGTTAATCTTAATTTTAGCTTCTGAAAAGCCACCTCACATTCGGGAGTCCACTTGAATCTTGAGTGCTTCTTGGTAAGCTTTGTTAAGGAACTAGATATCTTCGAAAAATCTTTAATGAACTTCCGATAATAACTAGCCAATCCAAGAAAACTTCGGACTTCTGTGGGAGTACTAGGCTGTTTCCAATTTTGAATAGCAGTGATTTTATTGGGATCCACTGAAATTCCTTGTTTTGACACGACATGGCTAAGAAACTTGACTTCTTCTTGCCAGAATATACATTTGGAAAGTTTGGCCTTCAAGACATTCTTTCTGAGAATTTCTAACACTTATTCCAAATGTTTCGCGTGCTCGCTCTCTGACTTAGAGAAGATTAATATGTCATCAATGAAAACCAGAACAAATTTATTCAAGACATCGCGGAATACTCGATTCATTAAATCGACAAAATAGACAGGAGTGTTACATAAGCCGAACGACATTACTAACCACTCATAGAATAAATCGGGGCCTCTGAATGCTGTCATAGGAACACACTCTTCAGCAATATGAAGCTGATGGAAACCTATAGCTAGGTCCATCCTTGAAAATACTTGTGCACCATTCAATCGATCCAGCAAATCATCAATCCACGGCAATGGATATTTGTTCTTTAATGTCTGCTTGTTCAAGTCACGATAATCCACACATAGTCTGAGAGTAGCGTCTGACTTTGGGACAAACACCAATGTTTCTCCCCAATCAGAGAAACTATGCCTGATCATACCCTTCCATACAAGCTGTCTAGTCTGATTGTCTAATTCTTCTTTCTCCTTTAGAGTCATTCTCCGAATAGCGTGTACTACTGGCCTTGCATTCGGAATTAAAGCGATCTTGAAATCAATTTCTCTCTTCGGAGGTAAACTAACAACTTCTTCGAACACATCTGCATAATTCTGTATGATAGGAATATCTTTTATGAGGTCCGGAATATTCTCTATGACTACAGGGATATTTTCTATTTGAGTAGGAGAAACATCTAGAGCTAACCAAAATTCTTTTCTATCTGAATTCGGACCTTCACATGGTATGGTTATATAATCCCCAGATTTAATCTTTTCCTTAACCACTCTCTCGACACATTTAACCTCTGCTTCATATTTAGTTAACCAATCCAATCCCAAAATAAGATCCAATTCGGTAAAATTCATGACGATCGAGATGGTAGGAAACCGATACCGGAAAAAAGAGACAGGCACCCCACAAATCCAGCTAAGATCGAGAGAACCCCCAACCGGATTATGGACAGTGATGGGTTCCTTGAGCTTTTTCAAATTCAAATCCAACTTCTTAACTGCATTATTTGCAATAAAGCTTCGTGACGCGCCTGTATCAAACAGTACTTTAACTGGAATATCCTTGACAGTAAGCGCGCCTTCTAAAATATCTGATTTTCTCTGACTAGCGGAGGGTTCTGAAGTTTCAGCCACTTCATTTACTTGTACTGCTTTAGGTTTTCTGAATTGCGGGCAGGCCTTTGAAATATGACCAGACTAATGGCATCGATTGCATTTTCTAATCTCTTGGAACTTGTCCTTGGATTTAGATCCTTCCCTTTTCGAAGATCTGCATTTCCTTATCGAATGCCCTTGCTGATTACACTTTAGACATACTACTGTCTTTACCTTTTTCTGACTAGCCTTTGGTCTCTTATTGCCTTTAGACTTTGTACTCGCTTCAGGATGCGTACTTGTCTCTAGGCTATCAGTTTCAAATTTCCTTTTGTTGCTAGAGCTAGCTTCCTCTTCGTCGACAAAAAGGCCTCGCTTATCTAGATCTTCATACTGATAAGCCATGTATATCATTTCCGAAAAAGGAAGCTTCACATGCCCCATTACACTACTTTGGTATTTCCTTTGAAGCCCGTTAATAAACCTCAGATTCTTCCTCTTCGGATTTTGAATTAGATGAGGGGCAAAATGAGAAAGTTCATTGAATTTCTTATGATATTATGGGATATTCATATCTCCTTGTATCAAATAGTAGAATTCGTCACATAACCGCTCGGTTGCTTCTGGAGGAGTAAATCTTTCACTGAAAATCTCTTTGAATCTATCCCAGGTGATATCACCTTCTGGATTATCCTTAATGTAACACCCCACCTCTGCTAGGGTCACTCACAAAGGGAATGCACTAGTTTTGGAGGAGCGTTATCGAGGTAAACAAACACAGAAATATTACAAGATAGAACATAGATAAAACAGCGGAAGAATCAAAAGATAAATTTCATTACTTTCAAAAAGTGTCAAAACCTTTTACATCAAATAGCCAAGGTCATTATTTTCCATTACAGCAAATTCTGTCTTGCATAAATAAAGAAGCATAAACTTAAAACATCAAAGTAGCTTAATTCCCCAAAGGTAGCAAAAATGCAGCCATAACATAGCTCAAGATCAAACCGTACATGAGCTGAACCGAAAGCAAGCGAAATCCAAGCTAAGTGCCAGAGTCTCTTCCCTGAGAACCTGGGGGGAAATGAAAGAAAAAGAGGCGAAAGAAAATGGGTCAGTCATAAAGACTGGTAAGTCCAAGTGACTTTCAGCAAAAAAACAGATAAAGGTAACGTGACATGTATAAACTGAAAGTAAACATAAGGATGTTGTCAAGATGGGCAAGATAGACTAAGATAACATGATAAATCAAGTATAAATCAAGTATAGCATCACACATTCAAGGTTCGCTGCATCAACTGTACTAGAATCCCAAACCCATGTCTTATATTAATCATGAAATGATCCCTTGGCCCAATATCATGAAATGACCCATTACTAGGTCCAACGAAACGATCCACTAGTCGATCGACACCCTACAAGTTCTAGCTCGTCACGTGTCTGTGACATACGGCCCTATCACGAATGTAGTCACCTGTGCTAGGTCCACCATAGGGTGTATCAAGCCCTATGGTGCCAACCACCGACATGAATCAAGCATGCACAGATAAACCTACTGATGCCCAATGCCTGCTTTTTCAACTCCGGACCACGTGCACGACCATAGCCCGCCTGAACCTACACTGGAGCACCAACACAGCTGTCATTCTGGTCGCTTACAATCAGCCCAGTAATCGTGCCCCACCCTGCCTAGTTCCAGGGTACCATGATACATATAGTGGGTTACTGCTGAAATGGACCGCGTAACTAGGGTTTCTGTCCAATAGGTTAAGTGTTGTCATTTAAATTCGTGACTTAACCCCTATCAGTCTAGCATGTCAAGTTGGTTAAGTGTTGTCATTCAAGTTCGTGACTTAACCCGCTTACGTATCATGTCAAATTAGCTAAGTGTTGTCGTTCAAGTTCATGACTTAACCCTACGAATCATGTGTCAAGTTGGTTAAGTTTTGTCTTTCATGTTCATGACTTAACCCTATCATGTGGCATTAATTCATTAATGCACCCCAACCTCTCACATCAGACCTGTTGTTGTGGTCACTGGATATGTCGGGCGGTTCCGGGCAAATTTACACCACAACTCAGCCTGACCTCAGGTTTTCAAGTGCGGTATGACCAACTACCCACATTGGATCCTATTGTTTACAGTAACTGGATTTGCCGGGTGATTCCGGGCAGAATTACACTGCAAACTCAGCCCAACCTCGAGTTGGCCATTTTTAAGTTCATTCTAGTGTCATGTCCATGTTCATATTTTCATGTCAAGTTCGTGTCAAGTTTCAAGGATAAGTTTCATGCCAAGTTTCCTATAATTACCAATTTTTCCCAACGTTACCCCGTCTAAATATTAGGCTAACAATCTTAGCCTAATTTTCCGTCCGCATGATTTTTGACATATAATATTAGGCTAAAAACTTAGCCTAATTTAACGTACACAAAATTTGCATAAAGCGATTCATTAGCATAAACATGACATAGGTGTAAATTTGGCATTCTTGGTATAGTCAATATGAACACCATAGGTGTGTACTTGCAAAATAATCAACATGAATATCATATGTGTGAACTTGCAACGTAGACTAAACCAACATACATATATGTGAATTTGCAACATAGACTAAATCAACTTACATATATGTGAACTTGCAAATCATTCACGAACATATGAATAAGTGTGAACTTGAAATATGACATAGGTTTAACATATACACATAAACATGTAGATCTAACATTTGGTCACATATGTGATATGATTTCACAACCTAAAACTTGCATAACATGATAAACTACACAACTTGTCATAATGGGTTATACTCCAAGTTCATATACAAATGAATAGACTTATTCATTAATTCCCAATTCAATATGATGATAGAATAGAACCACAGGCATAGATCAACATAATAAACATTGCTCTATTATTAATTTATTTCCAAGGCATGACCTAACTGAATAAATTGATTAAAACATCGCAGGCATAACATTATGAACATGAAAAGGTTTGAATAATAATCTAGATTCAAGAACACAGATAGATCTAAATTAAATAGAAAAATCCCCAAAATCAAGACAAATAAAGAAAATAGGTCTGAATAGAAAATCAAGCTTAGATCCAATTTCATAGTCATAATTCTAGGCAATAACCTCATGGTCATGAATCATAGGTGATTAGTCATAATTGTCCTTGTCATAGTCATAGGCAATAGTCTAATGTTCACCGTCATAGGCATAGGCATAGTCGTATATTCACAGTCATAGGCGCAGTCATAGTCTTATGCCATTAACAATAGCTTCAACGTCGTAGGCAATATTCCCAATAGTCAAGATCCAAGAAGAAAACAAGAATAGATATGAATCATACATAAATCAATTCCAATTTATAACATGCCCATATTAAGTTTATAGTTTTTATCTAAAAGTAACTGGAACTTACAGATCGTGGTCTAAGAAATTTAGATGCAGAAGTCAAGTCTAGAAATTTGTCGTAGAACATTGCGGTGTCGCTGATCTATTCTCTTGAATTGTTGTAGAAGCGTTGATCTTTGATTTGAATCGAGTTTGAATGCTTAAGCTTTAATTTGGAGGCGGAGGCCATGGTTCAAGAGGTAAATTAGCAGCATAGCAGTGTAAGAATGATTTGTATGAATTAGGCTAGGTCTTAGGATGTATTTATAGGGGTAGCAACTAGTTTAGGCCCTTAGATTAACCCTAGAATCAATCTGGACCATCAAAACACGTCTCGGGCTTCAAAAATGGGTTCTGGGTCAAAACAGGCCGACCAGGTCGACCTGTAAGGGGGGAGGTCGACCATATGGTTGACCTAGGGGGTAGGTCGACCCTAAGGTCGATTACATGGTCGACCTGCCTGGTCCTGTGCTGCCTGAAATTTGCTGAATCTTCTACAGGCCATAACTTTTTCATCTAGACTCCGATTTTCGAAAACTCGGACTCGTTTCCAAGCAGAATTTCGAGACAAACGCAATGGCGTAACCCGTTTCCCTTGATTCTTATTTTAAAATTTAATTCTGCCTTGATTTATGGTTTTAACATGTTATTAAAATTCGGGTTGTTACATTCTCCCCACCTTAAAGGATTTCGTCCCCGAAATCTTCAAGTTAAGAAGAATGTGTCCTACCATCCAATCATCCATCTACTCAATCATCAATCACAGGCATCCATTGTCCTTAAGAGATTTCTAATGCTGTATGAACATATGCAGAAAGTGTGTGTATATGTTCCTTATCTAATGCAAATGATCAGGCCTGATTGATCTTCCTAATGCAAAATATGTTTAATGTCATGAATCCAATATGTATGCAAATAGTCCTAGTCACATAAACACTATATGTGTGCACAAACATCCATCCATATGCAACATCCACATGATAACACATTCAATTTCATCCATAAACAAGTATAAACACTCATGCATATGCAATATGAAAATGTGTTTCAGCCGATCTAGTGCCTAATGTGTGTTATGCAACCACTTGCAACCATTTGCAAACATCAACCATAACATGTTTCAATCACATGTTTACATCCAAAAGGGTTCTGCCTAAGGTTCTCAAGATAGGATTGAGAAGATAAGCAAGATAAAACAAATCATCAGGGAGAAGAAGTTAAAGATGTACCCCCCAGAAGGTCCTGCTTGCGGGGCTTGCCCATGCTTCTTAGGGCAGTTCTTGCTGATATGTCCAGTATCACCACACTGAAAGCATGCTCCCATCTTCATCTTCTTCTTTCTACAATCCTAGATAACATGCCCAACTATACCATAGAAGTTGCACTTCCTCTTAACACGTGACTTGTTATTATTGTTGTCATCGTTCTCGCCTCCCTTCTGGAAGTCTTTTTTCTCGTTCTGAGACTCATCCGCCTTAACTTATCACTCATACCTTTCCTATGTAACATGTTAACAAGCCTCACGGAAATTATCTCCATCATACGGAAAACCCTCTACGAAGCTAGAAAGAAGATTAGCCGCAGATAAAAACTACTGCGACTACAGATGGAGAAAAGAAAGGAAAAGAGATTCAAACAAGGAAACAAAGGATAGTGCTAATGGCTTTTGGGGAATAGCCTTTTCAAAATAAACTTTTCTCTTGAAAAAAAAATGCTTCTTTGTAAATGGTTTTGAAAAGAGTTTTAGAAGGCTTTTAAAAACTTTTGCCCAGTCTAGTAACCTTCTGCTCTGATACCAAATTGTAACACCCCACCTCCGCTAGGGTCACTCACAAAGGGAATGCACTAGTTTTGGAGGAGCGTTATCGAGGTAAACAAATACAGAAATATTACAAGACAGAACTTAGATAAAACAGCGGAAGAATCAAAAGATAAATTTCATTACTTTCAAAAAGTGTCAAAACCTTTTACATCAAATAACCAAGGTCGTTATTTTTCATTACAGCAAATTCTGTCTTGCATAAATAAAGAAGCATAAACTTAAAACATCAAAGAAGCTTAATTCCCCAAAGGTAGCAGAAATGCAGCCATAGCATAGCTCAAGATCAAACCGTACATAAGCTGAACCGAAAGCAAGTGAAATCCAAGCTAAGTGCCAGAGTTTCCTCCCTGAGAACCGGGGGGGAGGGGACGAAAGAAAAAGAGGCGAAAGAAAACGGGTCAGTCATAAAGACTGGTAAGTTCAAGTGACTTTCAGCATAAAAACAGATAAAGGTAACATGACATGTATAAACTGAAAGTAAACATAAGGATGCTGTCAAGATGGGCAAGATAGACTAAGATAACATGATAAATCAAGTATAAATCAAGTATAGCATCACACATTCAAGGTTCGCTGCATCAACTGTACTAGAATCCCAAACGCATGTCTTATATTAATCATGAAATGATCCCTTGGCCCAATATCATGAAATGACCCATTACTAGGTCCAACGAAACGATCCACTAGTCGATCGGCTCCCTACAAGTTCTAGCTCGTCACGTGTCTGTGTCATACGGCCCTATCACGAATGTAGACACCTGTGCTCGGTCCACCATAGGGTGTATCAAGCCCTATGGTGCCAACCACCGAAACGAATCAAGCATGCACAGATAAACCTACTGATGCCCAATGCCTACTTTTTCAACTCCGGACCACGTGCACGACCATAGCCCGCCTGAACCTACACTGGCACACCAACACAACCGTCGTTCTGGTCGCTTACAATCAGCCCAGTAATCGTGCCCCACCCTGCCTAGTTCCAGGGTACCATGATACATCTAGTGGGTTACTGCTGAAATGGACCGCGTAACTAGGGTTTCCGTCCAATAGGTTAAGTGTTGTCATTTAAATTCGTGACTTAACCCCTATCAGTCTAGCATGTCAAGTTGGTTAAATGTTATCATTGAAGTGCGTGACTTAACCCGCCTACATGTCATGTCAAATTGGCTAAGTGTTATCGTTCAAGTTCATGACTTAGCCCTACGAATCATGTGTCAAGTTGGTTAAGTGTTGTCTTTCATGTTCATGGCTTAACCCTATCATGTGACATTAATTAATTATTGCATCCCAACCTCTCACATCAGACCTGTTGTTGTGGTCACTGGATATGTCGGGTGGTTCCGGGCAGATTTACACCACAACTCAGCCTGACCTCGGGTTTTCAAGTGCGGTATGACCAACTACCCACATTGGATCCTATTGTTTGCAGTAACTGGATTTGCCGGGTGGTTCCGGGCAGAATTACACTGCATACTCAACCCAACCTCGAGTTGGCCATTTTCAAGTTTATTCTAGCGTCATGTCCATGTTCATATTTTCATGTCATGTTCGTGCCAAGTTTGAAGGATAAGTTTCATGCCAAGTTTCCTATAATTACCAGTTTTTCCCAATGTTACCCCGTCTAAATATAAGGCTAACAATCTTACCCTAATTTTCCGTCCGCATGATTTTTGACATATAATATTAGGCTAAAAACTTAGCCTAATTTAACGTACACAAAATTTGCATAAAGCGATTCATTAGCATAAACATGACATAGGTGTAAATTTGGCATTCTCGGTATAGTCAATATGAACACCATAGGTGTGTACTTGCAAAATAATCAACATGAATATCATAGGTGTGAACTTGCAACATAGACTAAACCAACATACATATATGTGAATTTGCAACATAGACTAAATCAACTTACATATATGCGAACTTGCAAATCATTCACGAACATATGAATAAGTGTGAACTTGAAATATGACATAGGTTTAACATATACACATAAACATGTAGATCTAACATTTGGTCACATATGTGATTTGATTTCACAACCTAAAACTTGCATAACATGATAAACTACACAACTTGTCATAATGGGTTATACTCCAAGTTCATATACAAATGAATAGACTTATTCATTAATTCCCAATTCAACATGATGATAGAATAGAACCACAGGCATAGATCAACATAATAAACATTGCTCTTTTATTAATTTATTTCCAAGGCATGACCTAACTGAATAAATTGATTAAAATATCGCAAGCATAACATTATAAACATGAAAAGGTTTGAATAATAATCTAGATTCAAAAACACGAATAGATCTATCTTAAATAGAAAAATCCCCAAAATCAAGACAAATAAAGAATATAGGTCTGAATAGAAAATCAATCTTAGATCCAATTTCATAGTCATAATTCTAGGCAATAACCTCATGGTCATGAATCATAGGTGATTAGTCATAATTGTCCTTGTCATAGTCATAGGAAATAGTCTTATGTTCACCGTAATAGGCATAGGCATAGTCTTATGTTCACAGTCATAGGCGTAGTCATAGTCTTATGCCATTAACAATATCTTCAACGTCGTAGGCAATATTCCCAATAGTCAAGATCCAAGAAGAAAACAAGAATAGATATGAATCATACATAAATCAATTCCAATTTATAACATGCCCATATTAAGTTTATAGTTTTTATCTAAAAGTAAACGGAACTTATAGATCGTGGTCTAACAAATTTAGATATAGAAGTCAAGTCTAGAAATTTGTCGTAGAACGTTGCGGTGTCGCTGATCTATTCTCTTGAATTGTTGTAGAAGCGTTGATCTTTGATTTGAATCGAGTTTGAATGCTTAAGCTTTAATTTGGAGGCGGCGGCCATGGTTCAAGAGGTAAATTAGCAGCATAGCAGTGTAAGAATGATTTGTATGAATTAGGCTAGGTCTTAGGATGTATTTATAGGGGTAGCAACTAGTTTAGGCCCTTAGATTAACCCTAGAATCAATTTGGACCATCAAAACACGTCTCAGGCTTCAAAAATGGGTTCTGGGTCAAAACAGGCCGACCAGGTCGACCTGTAAGGGGGGGAGGTCGACCATATGGTCGACCTGGGGGGTAGGTTGACCCTAAGGCCGACCACATGGTCGACCTGACCCCCAGGTCGACCTTCTTGGTCCTGTGCTGCCTGAAATTTGCTGAATCTTCTACAGGCCATAACTTCTTCATCCGAACTCCGATTTTCGAAAACTTGAATTCGTTTCCAAGCAGAATTTCGAGACGAACGCAATGGCGTAACCCGTTTCCCTTGATTCTTATTTTAAAATTTAATTCTGCCTTGATTTATGGTTTTAACATGTTATTAAAATTCGGGTTGTTACACTAAATGATTGTTTCTCACCAGATTAAAGCTTCCTCTTTGAGCGCCCAAGATGCCACTAATCTTTTCTGATCATCTCTCAGCTGGAAACGCTCAAAAATAATTTCAGCAGAACTCATCCAAGCTTGAGTTTGAATAATCGATTCATTGCCCGAGAATTCTACTCCACTCAGATTTCGATATCTCTTAAATAGAGCCTCTATATCTGGTTCGGTATTCCTTCTTCTGTTTCTGACACTCATTTTCTTGTACTTCTGCAAATAGCAGACCAAGTGTCAGGTCAACAGAAAGGATATTATAAAGCATAGAAACATATACCTGAATGTAAATGTGTCTACTACGGTGTATTTCATTCTGCTATACTCATACTAGGATTTTACTGATCCTATCTGTAATGAGTTATTCGTCCTAGAACACTACTGGTTCTATTTCTGACGAATTCGTTAATATGTTATATTCCAGAACTAAGCTCAACCAAAGCTCTGATACCACGTTGTGACGACCCCAAAACCCCGTACGACGTTGGCAAGGGTAATCTTTGGAATATAACACATAAATAGTAACAAAAGAACCGAAATAAATAAATACACCAGATAATGTACAAATAATACACTGGATAAACATAATCATCAGAGTTACACAGTATACAGGATCATACTTAGTACAAAATACAGTTCAGCTATACATAAATGTCTACAGTGGAAAACAAACATAATATGTACAATAGGAGCTGAACAGCATAAAAAGAGACAAATGATAGAATCCATCTTCAGCTCCAGCTATCCAGAAAGAGTCTGCTAAAACCTGAACACAAGGCTGCCCGTGTAGAAAAAGGGGCACCCTAGTTTGTAAATGAAACAAACTATGAGTCAGTCATGGGACTGGTATGAGAAATCTACTTAACATATTTTATAATATGGCCAATCACAGGACCACGCCACTTTCGCGGATCGGGTTTACTCCATTGGATTGCCAGTGCTTTAAAACAAGTAAACCTTTTAAACATCGCAATGCTTTTTATAAAAATGAAGTCATTATAAGACTCAGTTCCCATCACACAATGCAACGTAAACCGGAGGATAGAGTTTTACCTTATAATGGCCAAAATATGATTGATACGAATAAAAAAAAGCATTTGGTATTATTACTAGTGTTTATATGTTTCAAAAACAATTTCAAATCATAAGTATCAATCATAGACGGCATTAATGCCCCATACCACTATGTCGCCATATATAGGTATACAATCAAAACCGCACGGTGTCGTATTTGGAAATTGGATTTCCGTCATGAACCGAGGCCAGGGATCGTCCTCACCGCTTCGAGACAATCTAGCCTACCATGTCTCAGGATCAGAGCTCGAGTGACCCTTGGATCGTCAGGGCCGGTCCACTCGATGTGGATTAAACTTAAACCCTGAACACTGCGTTCCCCCGCCATATGGTGCGAAAATGAGCCAAATGACTCCATATCTGAGGCGCCTCGCAACAGCAACAACCACAAAGGTGAAAATAATATAAATGTCAGGGTTGGTAGGCCGTTGACACCACCCTAGCTAGAAGGAAACGCATGTCCTCTCTGAGGTCCTCTCCCGTTTCTGGTTCATACCGGGGTGTGAGGCTCGCGAATAAACGTTATACACAAAGCTATGTCACACAGGCCGTGCTTTGATCATCAACCACAAGACTTTGCTTTTCAACAAAAGCCTTGATCATCTGCCACTTAGGCATGCCACACAGGCAATTCACTCTATGCGACTGATTTCTATCAATATATAACCTCTGAGCTCGTACGTCTCAGAGAAGGGCGTTAAGCAAGAGAATAAATTCTCCGCCGCCAAACAGATATATATTTAATAGAGATCAATCAGCACAAAACAAAATCCAATGTCAGACACACAGTCCATTTACAAGTTCGTTCTGGGTCTGAACAAAACCGGAGGCACCATATACCTCGCATATCCATCGATCTCCAAGTACGTCTGGACGATCACCACTTATTATCTATATTTAGGGATGCCTCCCAATCAAGACATCAGTAATCATCCAACCGAGGTGAAGATCTATGGTCTTAAACCACCGTCTTCATCATCGACTTCTTACCACCGATCAATTATTTGAAATGAGATTTAACTTGGCCTTTTCAAATAATTCACGTATATTTAGAATTTAAATCAATTCATTTCAATGGTTAAATTATTTGACATCAATAATTATGTTCTTAAATGTAATTTTCACGCCAAACACATTCAACCATCAAATATCCAATAAACTGGGTAAATTCGGTTTATTTCCCTTCCATATCATTTATAATATTTTATAACGATTTATCGCTATTTTTATTCACTTAAAAACAACCAATTCATTCAAACGACGCTTCAGGCCATAACGCGGTCGTGGCGCTGTTTTTCTTCAGATTTGATTTACACATATCTGAAAATCTAACCATTGGATCTTCACAAATTTTATATCATTAGAAAGATCTTTTCAAAACGAATCCAACGGTTTCAGTTTCGGGAAAATCCGACGGACGGATTTCCCGGTACAATCGTTTGAAGTTACGATTCTAAAATACGAACTGCAGCGTCGTTATTCGATTTAATTTAATTATATATATATATATATAATCGATTCTGGCGCTGTTTTTCTTCAGATTTGGATTAAATATTCCAGACAATCCAACCGTTGGATCTTTACAAAGTTGGTGTCGTTGGAAAGATATTTCCAAAGCGAACCCAACGGTTTCGGTTTCGGGAAAATCCGATGGTCGGATCTCCCGCACTAATCGTTTGAAATCACGGTTTCAAAACATGAACTACAGCTTCGTTATTCGATTTATTTCAATTATATTTATATATATACATATAAATATGATTCATTCTTCGATTTCAACTCCATATTCATTTCACACATTTGATAAAAACAGTATTTTTATCCAACAGTTATTCATTTCCACCCATCACTATTTTTAACAGTTCATATATATCATAAAAATGTGATTTTTATTGTAAAACAATTTATTTCAAAACACTATTATTTTATATAGTTCATACATAAGGTAAAAATGTTATTTTTGGTGTTAAAACAATTTATTTGAAACACTAGTATTTTATATAATCTATATATATGATAAAGATGTTATTTTTATTTTTCAAAGAATTTATTCAATACATGAACTTCATTCAACGTATGAATTTTATTCAACACGTGAATTTCTATTTCAACACATGAATTT
Source organism: Allium sativum (assembly GCA_030737875.1). NCBI lineage: Eukaryota > Viridiplantae > Streptophyta > Magnoliopsida > Asparagales > Amaryllidaceae > Allium > Allium sativum. The sequence goes on from CM060915.1 coordinate 284,706,712, forward strand.
TACTTCAACACATGAATTTTATTTCAACACATGAATTTTTATTTCTAAACATGAATTTTACTTCAACACATGAATTTTATTCAACACATGAATTTCTATTTCAACACATGAATTTTTTTTCAACACATGAATTTTTATTTCAACACATGAATTTTATTCAACACATGAATTTTATTTCAACACATGAATTTTATTTCAACACATGAATTTTATTTCAACACATGAATATAAATCAAACACAGAAATATTTCAGAAAATTTCGGCAGCATAACGACAGGGTAGTTAAATCCGGCACCGTCCCTACTATGGCTCCTCGCTCTACCTTAAAGCCTCGCAACTTTTGACAATGGGGATTTTCAATATCTAGTTCGTACGTAGACGAATTTTCCCATATACTAATCCTATTGGGATTTCAACCACAATCAATCATTTCAAATCAACTATTCATGATATTCACCAAATTTTCACATCAACCAATAATCCAAACAATATCACAACCAATATATATCGTCCATGGTCTGTGGACGAGGGGAGTATATATATATATAGATATACGTATATAACTATATTTCGATTTCATTTCAATATCATTTCAATTTATTTCAACACATATATCATTTTTACAATGCATATATAACTTATACATAGAACATACAACTTATACAATGCTTATACAATGCTTATGCATATATAACTTATATAACTCATACTTCGACTATATAATTTATACATTGTTGTTTCCATATCGTTTATAATTCAGAAATCTCACATTGGGTTCCACTCCACCAAAAATTGCAGAAGGGTCAGAAAAATTTGCGGTCTCTTATAGAATGTAGAAGACGTCCACACAAGTCCACTGTCTCTTGTTTCACTGGATTTCGTCAACATACGAAAAAGATATGATTTTTATTGTAAAATCATAAACCGTAGCGCTTTAAAGTTCTATAAACTATTTAAAATAAAATAAATCGTATACCTTCAAATTTCGTTCAAACCTAGGTCTCGATTTAATTTCCAATCCGTAGCACTAGGTTGTAATCGAGCTACACCACATCGAAGAGCGTCAAGGGTGCGCAAAACGAGGGTAGCCTCGTCGAACTCGGTGCAGCGGTGGTGGCGATTTCCAGCCCGACGGCGGCGGTCTTCTGAGGCGCAGAACTCGGGAAAGGAGCGACGAGGGGTGGTGAAGTCGATGTTGATTTGAAGAGGGGGAAGAGGTCTTCAAAAAGTTCAACAGGGGTGGGGATCAACGGTGAACGAGGTGGCCATAACTTGATCGGGAAGAATGGAGTTGACTTCCGCCATATATCGCGAGGGGGGTATCGGGGAAAGAGAAAATATGTGATTGGCCAATGGGTTTTTTTTTTAATTCAAAAATACCCCTTATCTCATACGAACTCCAGTCCATGCCCAACGACTGTCGCCCCTAGCTAAATACCCCCATTCCGAACACAATGGGATATGTTTCGCAGGCTCATTCGACTGTTTCTGTCAGTTTTCCTTCAAATTAAAATATAAAACATTCAATATTGGATTTGAACGTACATTTCAATTTGCCGGGGCCACATACTGATTCTAAAAATTCCCGAAAAATAAATCTAGCTATGTTTTGATGATACGGTTCCAAAAAAACTAGTTTCGTCGAATTCTGAGACCGTTTGAAAAATGGCCATTTTCTAGTCGATCCAATTTAACTGAAACTGACCAAACGCATTTTCCTTCGCCACGCTCACATATTAACTTCAAAAATTATGGAATTTGAAACCTAGCAATAATTTGACATCCCGGATCCAACAAAAGTGGTTTCGTCGAATTATGAGGTCGTTCGCAAAATGTCTATTTTCAAGGGCTATATAAACTCTATAGCAACCTTTCTAAAAATTCATTTGGCCATAACTTTTGATTCCCGCTACGAAACTTCGATTTTTCAGATCCGTTAAAAAGATATTCATAAACATATTTAAATATTTTTGGTTTCACTAAAATCCATTTTGTTTTGCACCCGGTACAGTCAGTCAAAGTTTGAATTCAAATTTCGAAACTACCACGCCATTTCAGGCCTTGTTCATAATTAAAAATAATTATATTTATTTTCAAACATACTTTTCGTCGTTATTATTTAAAATAATTTATTTTAAATATTTAAATCCACTAAAATAGCCAAATTAAAAAATTTAAATTGGTACAGATTTTCCGGGTTGTTACAATTTATTGAAGTTTAGATGGAGTAAATGGTCTGGTTTTTCCACTGATGGTGTGGTGAAAATGGCGTGCCTTCTCAGGCTGCAGGAGAGTTACAATATTGAGTTTTTTCTGTATCTTCTTGTATATTTTGAGTGTTTTTTTCTCAATATTGTACATTTTGTTAGGTTTACTATATAACTTTTTCTATAGTTGAATTGTATTTCTTTGTATAGATTTTAGTGGTAATAAAAGTCTTTTTGCCGTTCAAAAAAAAAAGATTTAACTAGTTTAACTGAAATATCACGTTTACTCTTTTGCACGCTATTTTAACAATATCGCTATATTTGAACTATTATGACACTAAACTCACACAAATCACTCTAGATATGTTTCACTTATCTTATGGATGTTATTATGGATGTTTGTATGCTAGTTTCAAATATTATGACTATTGGATGCATGATTGATTGTTTACTTGGGTGGGCTAGAAAGGTCGTTCGTAACCAGTCTAGTATTAGGAAAATCTCGTTCATTAGAGTTTGATGTTTATCGATCAAACGCACAAGATGGTGTATACAGATTGAGCGCATAAGGACGATGGACTTGAACATATGAGATAAATTCATGAAGGTGCATCAGAATATGCATGTTGTTTTAAAGACGAAGGAGCATTGAAGCGTAGCAATCGACTAGAAGATAGAGCAACATGGGAGCTTTACGATGAATCTAAAGATGAAAAATGGACTTGGCGACGAGCTTGAATTTGGGACGAATGTCGGGCGTTTTCACCTGATTTGTATTTAACCAAATTTTCTTTTATATATGATCAGAATGGTCTTTATCGCTGTTAGGGGTTGATGGATTGTTGATGACCATTCTGACCAATTTAACATGGACGATGGTGCAGCTTTAAGGAGTAGGAAACGATGGTTCATTCAACATAGGATTTCGGTGTCTCTGCTCTTCGACCAGTGATTTTGACGCTAAGGTAAAGATATAGTGTTTCGACGAGGTGATTTCATTATTCGATGATGGTGATACCATAATGGGAAGCGATGACTTCGACGTCTGATGACTTTTATCTAAAATGCAGGGAGTGGGTCATATTGATGTGACTGTCAAATGAGGATGAGAGACATAGGATGATGTCTTACGATATACGATGATGTCTTATGACACATAAAGATCATCAAGGATAGTCCACAGATTGTGACGACTTCGGATGTGAGTCTTATGAACATTTTAGAGATAAATTCTATTGCGAAGAACGTATGCAAAAAAGATTGTTGGTTTTTTGTGACTTTAGTACACTTTTGAGGGAGTGACACATGGATAGATTAGAGTTTGTCAATGTTTTGATCCGATCTGTCCAGACTCCAGAGTCTGTCGATGTATTGGACTGAGGGTTATTAGTCGGTCAACCAAGGATGTAGCAATGGTCTGGTATTGTCCACCAATGAAGAACTGTTGGTGCCTCAATTGATTGGGTGGTCAAAATTCAGAATACCATATATTTGACATACTAAGTGAGTGAATGTGAGAATAAATGATGGATGATGTGTTTGTTATAATACTGTCACTCTAGGACATGACATTTATATCATTGATGGATATTTAAGCATCCCTAAACCTTATAATATAGTATACTCCATGATGATCATAGAGTAGTATATATTCTATATATGCTAACTCGATAGAGGAAAATGTTCAGCATGATTCTTCATGCCATATATTTATACATTACAACTTTTTATAGTAATTTAAGATTTATTTATTGCTCACATTGGATTATTGTTTGACAAAATGTTTTATGTTTTCCCATACTACCTTTAATACCCATCGACGATTTGGATGAGCAAACTATGTAAAAGCTGTAAGCGTCATTTGTAGATACGCAAGTGGATCGACATGAGGTAGCACACCCTTTTGCATTGTACTAGTATTATTATTGTTTATTTAGTTAATCTTTATTGCTATCCAAGCATAAATGTATTGTTAATTTCAATCTTTTAAGTTATACAATAAAAAAACTCTATTGCATTCCCATCTGTTAGAATCAATGATATCTTCCACCATCATGTGCTCATTTGCAGTTCTAATGACCATGTCTCTAACCAGTTTACTAATTAAGTTGTCTTCGTAGAGCCGTAGTTCATACCATAATAAGGTAGAATTCCATAAACTATGCTCTTTTGCATACATTTAATGGCACATGTCCTATTTTTCAACAAAAACTTCCAAATGCCAGAATGATCAGTTCTGGGAATTAAATCCAAAAACTTTTGTTCCTCGTGTATTTTCATGATGCAAATCATCCCAGGCTCATTTTGAATCAATTTCTCCAAATATTAAGAGAAAAATATATTTACACAAATCTCGCAAGCCCGTTTCTCCTTTCGTTGTACTTTTACGAATCACTTCCTAAGGAACTTTGCTACGTTTACTCTTCCATAAAAAAATTAAGCAAACACTTGATCTTATCAATAGTTTCACATGAGAATTCGAAACATTACACCTAAATTTTAACCATTGGATAAACGGTAGATTTGATCGGCTTAATTCTTCCTACTAAGCTCAGTAATTTGTTTCCCATCCATTTATTTTGTTTTTAATTTTGTCAATGATAAATAAATTTCACATTCTCCATATTAATACTAGATAGCGGAATACCACGATACCTTACTGTTAATTCACATTGTTCCATATTAAGGAAGAAAGAAATTTCATCTATATTGATAATTCCTTGACCAAAAAACACTTCAGATTTATCACAATTTAACTCCGAACACGTGACCTTTCCCATAACGGAAAAACATCCTTCAAACTTTGCCAAAGACTTGTTGGCTTAAATGAGTATCAAATTTCCATCAGCATAAATTAAGTGTGTGATCTCATTACTAAATTGAAGGTAGGAAAAAAAATATCACTTCCTATTCCATTAATAAAGCAGAAACTCCATAGTCAAAGAGGGTAATTTAGTAAATAAAGAGCACTTTGCCTAAACTTATTTTTGTCCTTACAATAAGCCCTTGAAAAGTAATCGAGAAGCAACCATCACCTTCTTGAACTTTGCAGGAAAATAACAGCTTTAAATGTATGAATGGTGAATTGCTTGTTAATCGAATCATACACCTTCCTAAGGTCAATTTTAATACACATGTTAATATTGTCTTATCTGTCCAACCCATGAACAATTTCATGCATAAAACAGGATGTCATCACCTACACCTCTCTCTTTGATATATGCATGTTGATTTTAACTCAAAAGCATTCACTTCATTCCATTTCAATTTATTTTTAAGAACAAGAGTTGTAAGAGCACCCCTTTTTTTCTTCCCAATATCATTATTAAAAAATGTCATAAAATTTTAACCAACACCTTTCTCAGCATCAAGCTTTTCAAAGGACTATCAAATATATTATTTTTTATTTTTACATGGTGAACAACGACCAACCAACACCATTTGTATTGCAACGGTTAAGGTAGTTGATGACCATGGAAAACAGGGAAACTCTAATATAAATAAAGAATACCTGAAACAACTTGGTATGACCCGGGTATTATTAGAAATAATAAACGGGTAGGCTTTGTACCGGTCCAAATCTATAAGGAAGAATAAACACGACGAACATACATAACGTTAGAGTAACTAGTGCATGCCCAAGTACTACTATGGTTACTCTTATACTAATAATATCAACCTGAAGCAAACTTCAAATACCAAGTTGATATCATATATGGGAATAATCCAAAAATATAGTATTAACAAACAACCTGTTTCATTTAAATTTTCAAATTCACCAAAACAAGAAACATGAGTATTGCCTTAATTGGAACAAAATGGAATTTGGTGCAAACTCAAATCAAATTTCAAATACTTAACTAATAATCACAAAGATGGTGCCGAATTGGAGACCAACACAATGATATGTCTACCTAAAGACGAACTCTACGGTTCACCTAACTAGATGCAAGTCAGATAAGGTAAGTCCCCTAACATGGACAAAATAACTGAATGCATGCCAATAAGAGATACGATTTCCTCGTGAACAACTGGATATCTAGAGACGAACCCAAAAGTTAAGCCTAGCTAGAGACGGACTTGAAGGTCGTGCATAATAAGAAACTAGAGACGAAGCTAACAGGTACGCCTAACTATCAGATGAGGTCACTGTTTAAGATTTCGAAAATATCGCCTAGGATCTCCTCCAAGGTCTCATTTTGGGCTCCTCCAAAACCAAGCTGCAAATATCACTGTAAATCTCATTTTGAATACATCATCTGAGATATTGCAATATTGAACAATATATCGATTGAGGCAAGATACGAAAATATCGGTCGAGATCTTGACTATTTTAGTTAAAGTTTAAACTTGTGCCTAAACCAAAATATTAATTAAAAAAAATTCAAATCTAACCACAATAATCTCCTTCTATTTTAAATTTTTCATGTTAAACGACCATATCATATATTCATTTAAGTTATACAATGCTTATGATTCTCATGTTCACCATTTTTTTAACTGGTATGTTATTTAAGAAATTATGTATTTTATGTTGCATTGTTTAGTATTTTGGATTTTTTATGTTCTTTATCTAACAGTAACTCTCATGTTCATGGATCATAAGTTGTAAGCATTAAACTATTTGCATTGTGTTATTTTTTTAATTTTAAACATATTATGATTTATGAATATGAAAGTTTTTTCATAAATTAAGAACAATGAAGTGATTTTGTCATTCAAGTCTAAATTGTTATTTTTATAATAACATCCATGGAAATTATAGTGCAAGAATATATGTTTTTAACATGCCATATATCCCAAGATTCCGATATGCGCTTTCAGAGTCGAGATGGAAGTCCAAGATAAACCCGAGAGTTAGACTCATCTTATATGAGATCTCCCCTGATATGAGATCAAGCCTCTAAAATCACCGAGACGAAACACCATCGATATCCGAGATTTAAAATCTTGGATGAGGTATACCATCACTTGGACAAAATTAGGAAATGCATGTCAATAAGAGCGACAATCTTCTCATGGACGAACCACGGTACTGAAGATGTACTCAAATTTAACACCTAATTGAAAGTGTCACTTACTCTAGTAAATAACTAAATGAAGCAAAAGCGCCATATACCACTTGGCAAACATCAATTATTTTCTAAGTGGTTATAAACTCTACTTAGTAAAACAAAACTAATAATATATAATAAAATATAATAAGATTGTTCGATCAGATAAACGTAAGCATTCATGCCAGCTGATTTCCTAAATCGTTTATGATTTCTCGACTGACCGAGAAATTAGTTTATACATGTACAAAATTAGTTTGGGAAAAACGTCTGTTTATACAAAATGTTATTATTTTGAAGACACTTTTGCATATAATGATAATAAACAATGAACACATATATGAAATTATATCTGGAACTAGATCAGTTTAACAATTTGGAAAACGGTTAGTTTGACTAATTTTTCTTTGATAAATTATTTACATTCAATTTACTTAATGTAGATATTTTTGTATAAATACTAGAAAATTTTAGCTTTCAAAAATCATTAAAACACGGAAAAATAGACATTAAAAAATATATGTTTTTAACCTTATTTTATATGTATCTTTCCTTTAGGAATAATCATATATATATATATATATATATATTAATCTCTTATAATTTCACACATGCAATTGATAAGGTTTTGACCTAAATAAAATATGAAAATATACTTGCACTAAAAATTCATTCAATAAATTAAAATATTTACCAAATTATAAAGGATGAAATAGAACTTGTTTCGTTTTTCAATTTCCAAAGAATAACAATTACAGTCTTCATGCTAATATAACATGGCATAATGGAAACATGTGCTCTTATTTGGTAAGAGCTCAGGAGTTCGAGACCTAGTTTGACCACATATTAGCATATTAATTAAAAAAATAAAAAAATTACCAGTCTTCACAAATCAGTGAAATCTAACCAAAACGAAATAAAAACAGTCAACAGATTAAAATGCCAAGAGTGGTCGCGTGTCACTGCATGACATTCTGACATGGTGGAAGAGGTTATAGATTTGATTCCGCTTCGTGGGATCAAACCCATTTACCATATGATATGTTATATACTATTTAGAACTTGTATATAAATTACCCGTTCATAAGAAATAAAAAATAAAAAAAGAGAAGAAGAGGAAGAAGAGCAATGCATGAACAAGGAAGTAGTAGTAGATGAAGAAACAATGCATGAACAAACAAAACAAGCAATGTGACATTGACATGAGAAAACGTACCAAAATCAAAGAAAATAAAGTGCATTCGTCATTTACAAGCACCAGACACGTACAAAGGTAGTAAATAGATATAGCACTATCCACTATAAAGAAAGTTTTCATGTAACCCCTACACGTTATAAAACAATCAAACTAAAAACGCATCAACCCATCAAGCCACGTGCCCGGTTCCATGCATCAGGCAATGGACGAAACTAAGTAGCAATGCTGCTATTCAGCACTAAGGAAAAATTTGCATATAGATCCAATAAGATGTGTACAATTGCATATGGCATTTTTCATGATCGGACTTCCAAATGTTGAAAGGTTTTTACAAATTTTGTCCATTGGAAAAACAGCCATTCATTCAGTTCAAAAGACACCTCTAACATACGCCTACTTTCTCTATAAATACACATTCTGCCAGTACATTAACTTCACTTTTAATTCCAATTTCAAAGTTATAAAATAATGAGCATAATTTGATAAATTTCTGAGTGTCTTTTCTGATCTGTGCAAGTAATCACAACTTGCACAGGTAATCTCCATTGTATCCTGAAAGTCTATTTTCTGTCAATCTGCTGTGATAAAGAAGGGGAAAACATTCTTGAAAGATAGCGATCCATTCGTGCCTTAGAGCGATCAATCTATCTAAAATTCTACAACACCAAGTGCTAAGGTACGCATGCAAGACAAATGACGGTAAAATGGCAAAAGGATGAAGTGTTAGAAGTTTTGTCAATACATGATTGTATTACAAAGTTACATCTTTTTGTCAGTACACAATTGTATTACAAAATTAGATCTTTTCGTCAATACACGATTGTATTGCAAATAGACAGTAACAATTATCAATGTTACTTAATAATGTCACAACTGTCAAGTCAAATAGTGATTATAGCAATGACAATAAGCGAGACCGATTGTGCACTAGATTGGAATGGTACAGAACCGTCTCCAACAGACTAGAAGAAGAATATTTCAGTACTGTCCAAGTCCAAAAATGATTCTGTTTCCTTGAAACAATAATGCCATTGTATGCATTGATTGACGTGATAGCAATTTGTTTCGCAGGATAAAACGGACCAACCCCGTAGTGCAGTGCCAACAAACGGAGCTCTGACGAACTGAAATAGATTATAGAAACTTGAATAGAGGATTACTTTGAAGAAGAAGTAGCAAAATGAGAAGAGTAGCTAATGTGTAATCTATCTTGTTTTGGGCCATGTATTTATAGGTTGGAAGAAATTCCTATTCGAACATTAATGACCATTGGAAATGTTGCGACCCTTTAACCAAGCGGTGCATGAATGTACATTCTCATTTAAAATTGAAACGGTTGTATCTATTTAACTGAATGGACATGACAGATCAAAAGTGATCAAGGAACTCGTTTCAATGCAACAGACCCAAGCTACAAGAAGTGGCCTATTTAACCATGAGACCCCAAGAGTCTCAAGGCACAAAGCCCAATCTTTGACACTACTATAATATTGTGTCATGGACCCAAAGAGTCCCAAAGCATTAAGCCCAAGTTGACATCAATATAATATTGTGTCATGGACTCCAAAAGTCCCAAAGCACTAAGCCCAAGTTGACATCAATATAATATTGTGTCATGGACTCCAAAAGTCCCCTACTAGTCCCAATTTGACATCAATATAATATTGTGTCTTGGCTTAGCCACACCATTCACAATCCCTCTTCTCCTTTATTTATATAAGCCATAGAGAAGTAGGTACTAATATTTCATAATGTGGGACTTAGATTTCTTTCCCCTCTTCTTCCAAAATTCCTCTTGCTCATTCATTTCCAACAATCCCCCACATAAATGAGCAGTCATTCTTAGTTTCATGAATCATTAATCGCATCGGTTAAAGTAGCACATGGGCCTTGAACTTTCCTAGTGATTACTTGTTTGTGTAATTACAGGCGAATCAGTAGACATAGAATGTCCTTGAACTGTAAGCCTTTTGTGTAATTCCAAAGTAGATAACACACGATAAATGTTTCTTATAATCCTTTGTTCTTTGTATGTGTTCATTTTTTCCTTGAATACCTGCCTGGTCTCATATGTGCTTAGAGAATTTGGCCTTATAATTCTCTTTGAAGCGACGCCTTCGCACTTACGTAGGTGATTCTGTAAAGGTTATTCTCTAATTCCTCAAATATAGATATCATTAAAAGCATTAATACTTATCCTTTTTAACACGTAATGCACCGACTTATCATAGGAATGGTTAGTGTGTAATAGTGCCATCAAGTTTCTCTTCATTGTCCCTTTGAACCTAGATCTTGGGATCTCCCGTCAACTAGGTGGGGTTTCCATTTTAGAAAAACCTTTATTCTATAGGCCTTAGCCCCATTCCCATCGATAAGATTTAAACTTTCTCTCTTGACAAGCCTTTTGTAAGTGGATCCGCTAAGTTATCTTTAAATTGAAAGTAATCTATTGTGATACCCCCGTTATAGAGAAGTTGTCTTATGGTTTTATGTCTACGACGAATATGCCTAGTTTACCATTGTATATTGTACTATTAGCTCTTCTAATAGTTGATTGACTATCACAATGTATACATACTGGAGGCATAGGTCTGCTCCAATTAGGAATGTCTTCCAAGAAGCTTCAAATCTATTATGCTTCTTACGCAATTTTATCTAGTGCAATAAACTCAGATTTTATCGTAGAACTAGCGATACAAGTCTGTTTGGATGATTTCCATGAAATTGCTCCATTTCCTAATGTGAATACATATCCACTTGTAGACTTTGTATCATGTGATCCAGTGATCCAATTTCCATCACTGTATCTTCCACTATTGAAGAATAGTTTGTATAGTATAGACCATAGCTCTGTGTATACTTCAGATATCCAAGAACTCCTATTATCGTTTTCCAATGGTATTTACCAGAATTGCTGGTAAATCAACTTGGTTTGCCTACAGCATATGCGATATCAGACCTAATACATACATGATACTTCCTAGTATACGAGAGTATTCTAACTGGTAGATATCATCACCAGTGTTCTTCACCCAATTTTGGTTCCTACCTACTGATGATTTTGCAATAGTTACATTGTATCGCTTGAATTTTTCAAGTATTTTGGTGATGCATATCCTTGTGGTGTTCTCAGAATTTTTACACCTAATGTCACATCAGCCAGTCCTAGGTCTTTCAAATTGAGTCTAGAGGATAACTTATCCTTTGTAAATCTTATTATGGCCTTGTTATTGCCTAGGATCAATAGGTCATCAACATAGAGACCAACAATGACATATCCAATATGTGTGTGTTTTATATACACACATTTATTTGATTCATTTATTGTGAATCCATTTGATAACATAGCTTTATCAAACTTCTAATGCCACTGTTTTGGAGCTTGCCTAAGGCCATAAAGATATTTTACCAGTTTGCAAACTTTATTCTCATTTTATGAGCTCAAAAATCCTTCAAGTTCATATAGATTTTTCCCTCTATTTCACCATTCAAGAATGCAGTACTAACATCTATTTGATGTATTTTTAAGTCATGTATGGATGCCATAAGCTATCTTATCCATGTTACTAGTGAATATGTATCAAAATCGTCTAGGTCTTCCTTTTATCTAGATCCTTGGACTATGAGCTTTGTACTTGTCTATTGAACCATTAGGTTTCAATTTCTTTTTAAATATCCATTTATTACCTAAGGTCTTACATCCTTAAGGTAAATCAAACAATTCTCATGTATGATTGGACATAATGGATTCAACCTTATTGTTAATCGCCTCTTTTCAATAAGGGGCATCGCTGGAAGACATAGCTTGTTTATATGTCAATGGGTCATCTTCTAACATAAAGGTATAGAAGTTTGATCCAAATGTTTTTAAGGTCCTTGACCTCTTACTTTTTCTTGGTTCTTCCACTTGCTGCTCAGCACTACGTTGCTGACTATTATTTTGTTCAACATCCTCAAGAGAATTAGGAAATTCAACTTCCCTTGGTCTCTTAGGTGTATGATTTTTAGTAACCTGTTTCAAGGGGAATATATGTTCGAAAAATCTAGTGTTTATCGACTCAATGATGGTATTTTCATGAATATCATCAATTTCATATTTGTGCACCAAAAATCGATATGCGGCATTGTTTTGTGCACATCTAACGAATACACAATCAACTATTTTTGACATTCTTTGGTTTTGGTACCTCTACCTTGGCAAGACACCCTCACACTTTTAAGTATTTGTAGGATGGTGGTCTGTTTTTCCGAAGTTCATGAGGAGATTTATATGTTTTCTTTCGGGGTATTTTATTTAAAATATGATTTCCCAAAAGAATAGTTTCTCCCCAAAAGTTACCTGGCAAGCCAGAATAAAGCATTCATCATTTCTTTAAGAGTTTTATTTTTCATTCGGCTTTACCGTTGGACTGAGGTGAATATGGTGCTGTAATTTGGTGTAAAACACCATGTTCAGCGCAAAATTCTTCAAAAGGGAATACATATTCTCCTCCTCTATCACTTCTTAAAGCATTGATTTTCCTATTGAGTTAATTCTCAACTTCTGCTTTGTATTGTTTAAACACATCAAATCACATACATCTGTATGTATTATATCTAGCGGTTCTGTTTCTCGTTCAGCATGATGAAACGAGTTTCTTGTTAATTTTGCTTCTGCACAAATTTGACATTTATAATTGGTGTCTAGATTAATCAATTTGTGCAATGTATCAAAGTTTACATCCCCTAATCTAGAATGCCACATGTTGGAAGAGTCAACAATATAAACAAAGGATTCACTTTTATCCATTTCAGCGTGTGGTACAATAGTGATTACATTTTTTCTTAAACGAACCTCACACACATATCCTCTTTCGACATACACTTCATTCTCAGCTTCAAGGATTAATTTGAATCGATGTTTGCTGAGCAATGATCTTGAAATCAGGTTCTTACAAATTTCTGGAATATAGAGAACATCATTTAAAGTTAGTTCCTTTCCAGGCTACATTCTGATATTACTACATATAAATTCATATCAGCAATGCCCTTTTTGAGATTTTAGCCAAATTTGATTTTGATCTTTTATGAACATATTTGGTCAGAAATTTGGCAAGTCCCAATGTTGTTAGATAAAGCAACATTTTTATGTTATCAACGCTTAAAATTAATGACGTTGAACTTCTCTGGCCTTTCTCCATGAGACAGAGTCATTGTTGGAACCACTGGCGCAATCACAGCGTTGGCTTCCATCTGTGTCGGTGTAAAATTATTGTTGCCATTTTGCGACATAGCTTATTGTCGTCTGCAACAATCAATATTGTTTCAAGAATGTTAGAAGTTTTGTCAATACATGATTGTATTACAAAGTTAGATCTTTTTGTCAATACACGATTGTATTATAAAGTTAGATCTTTTTGTCAATACACGATTGTATCGCAAATAGACAGTAACAACTATCAATGTTACTCAATAATGTCACAATTGTCAAGTTAAACTGTGATTATAGCAATGACAGTAAACGAGACCGATTGTGCACTAGATTGGAGCGGTACATAACTGTCTCCAACAGACTAGAAAAAGAATATTTCAGTAATGTCCAAGTCAAGAAATGATTTTGTTTCCTTGAAACATTATTGTCGTCGTATGCATTGATTGTTGTGATAGAAATTTGTTTTTCAGGATAAAACGGACCAACCCCGTAGTGCAGTGTCAACAAACGAAGCTCCGACGAACTGAAGTAGATTATAGAAACTTGAACAGAGGATTACTTTGAAGAAGTAGTAGCAAATTGAGAAGAATAACTAATGTGTATTCTATCCCGTTTTGGGCCATGTATTTATAGGCTGGGGGAAATGCCTATTTGAACATTAATGACCTTTGGAAAAGTTGCGACCCTTTAACCAAGCGGTGCATGAATATGCGTTCGCATTTAAAATTGAAACGGTTGTATCCATTCAGTTGAATGGACATGACAGATCAAAAGTGATCAAGTAACTCGTTTCAATGCAACAGACCCAAGCTGCAAGCATCGGCCTATTTAACCATGAGACCCCAAGAGTCACAAGGCACAAAGCCCAATCTTTGACACTACTATAATATTGTGTCATGAATCCCAAGAGTCCCAAAGCACTAAGCCAAGTTGACATCAATATAATATTGTGCAATTGACTCCAAGAGTCCCAAGGCACTAAGCCCAAGTTGACATCAATATAATATTATGTCATGGACTCCAAAAGCCCCCAGGTACCAGGCCCATATAATATTGTGTCTTGGCTTTGCCACACCAATCAGAAGCCCTCTTCTTCTTTATTTATATAAGCCTATAGAGAAGTAGGTACTCATATTTCATAATGTGGGACTTAGATTTCTTTCCCCTCTTCTTCCAAAATTCCTCTTGTTCATTCATTTCCAACATGAAGTACGACATAAGAGTAGAGGGGAGCGAACAAAAAAGAAAAAGAAAGAATTCAAGGCAATTTAGTGTGATAAGCTTTCATAGCATAGGGACGTATGATAACAACAATATGAAAATGCACAAAATCAAAATTACCTCTTAATTTACAACAAGCAATTGAACGCATTTCAACAACAAAATCATTAAGCAGCAAATTGTATCACCTTCTAAGAAGAGGTGGGGCCTTCAAATTGATGTGAAAGCCGCCTCGCCTCGTGTTCGCCAAAAGGATGGTGTCACTTCTAATTAATTCACAAAAGTGATTTTGTCTCTCTAAGACAAAGATAGTTGAAGTCAAATCGAAAACTTATCTCTTTCATAGTTTCAAAGAGGTGGTGCCGTTCTACTATTATTGGAAAAGTTTATCGCATTTATAAATCTCGAAATCGTTTCGCTTACTAGTGTTGAGGCAGTCCTACTCATACTTATTTCCAAATGTGTCGCTTCGAAAGATTGCTTCGTCTCTCTCCAAGAGGGGCTTCGACTCAAACTTTGAGCCTGACTACTTGCACTCGAATTAGAGATTTGGCTTTATATAAGCATAAAGCATATACTTTGAGCTAAATAAGATCTTAACAATTTGGTTTTGCATTGCTTGTTCGAACTATTAACGAATAAATTCATTAACATTTTTTGACTCTAAAGGTGGGTCCGAACGTCCGACTTTGTTGAATTACTTCTGTTTGCAAAAGTAAGGTTTAAATGACTTATCCCATCATGTATACACCATCTTACTTCTAATTCCAACTAATCTTCCCAAGGATGCGGTTGGGTCTGAATAAGAGTCATTTGGATCAAATGTTATTGAATCAACTTTCCGATATCAAGACATGAAAGACACTCAAGACTATGAACAACAGGTGCAAAGATTGAAGGCACTGTTCATTATAGAATACAAAAGGAAGCTAATAAGCACTTATGACTCCGATGAATGGAGCATCAACCCTTTCCTAATGTGGCCAACTCTGATTTTAGCTTATAAAAGACAATGTGATAAAGTTGACTCCTATAAATGAGAATAGAAATGCAACTGAGAGCGAAGGGTACAATCTTGTAAAATAAGATCGAAAAAGAATTCAATGGACTTGCTCTAAAATGGAAAAACATTCTCAACCAACCCCGTTGATCTCTCAACTCACTGGAAAGGAATGCTACTTAAAATGACATCATCACGGTAACAATCCAAATTTTAATAAACAATAATTAAATAGAAAATTAATCAATTAACGAATAAGTTGAAAAATTGTAGGAATTTGGCAATGAGGATTGCGTCATTGTGTCTGTTACGATTTTCTGATTCAGATGCATATTTCATTGGTAGAAAATGGAACTTTTTTTGTCATAGTAGCATTTTTGTTGGTGAAATTCAAAATTCAAACCAGAAAAACCTACATACAAAGTGAGAATCTGATAATATTATCTTCTTTTCTATATATTATTTATTAAAAAAATTATACATAATTACTTCTTTTATTGTAAAATATTTGGTTTATTCAACTTTTATTTCGTTGTCGTGATTTAATTCTTTGTCGTTACTATCTGAAATATTAATATCATTTCTTTTTTGACCACATCTACTTTAATATCTTAAAAAATCCTAACATTCCCTTTTCATCCACCTTCTACTTTAGTATTACAAACTAACGGACATATTTTATATTAGTTGCATGTAACCAATAAAAAAATAGATACTATCATTTAGTAACCGTTACACAAAATGTTTCAAACATAATACAAATCAATCAAGTATATTTTGAACCAAAAAAACAGTGATAGTGGAAAAAAGACTAGAATGATTATGAAAGCCACAACGACATATACATATATTGGTATATAAAATTATTTAGACCAGAACCCAAATTTTCAAATTCAAAAATTAAAGTCCATTTACATTATTTTGATTCAACCAGCGCAAACGCTTCTTACCCATTATCTCCAAAAAATTACTGTATCTTTTATACAACAACAATCAATTTAATAATATTATTAGAACATATACAACTTGCATCTTACTTACATCTTTACTTTGATAAAAAACAATCGGAAAAGATCTTACTTACATCTTTACTTTCAGACTGTTCACCCACTAATACTAAAGGGTAAATTAAGTTAGCTAGTTTTAACGCTAAGGCGAAGTTTCGTATAATTTATGTTTTGTGTTTGGAGTTTGACATTAAATTTAAAAAATGAGAAAAGTGGAGGGACGGTGAAGATGTTATAAAGAAAACAGAGAAAAAAAAAACGATAAAAATGTTAGTGGAATATATATGCGACGTTTCTATGTTTATATGAGTGAAAAGATAAAACTAAAAATAATAAATCAAATGCACCCCAAAAGTTTGCTTTATACAACTGCTTAGTTCGATCATGCAGAACCGAAAAACTATTTTTCCATTTAGTTTTGCACAACCATGCTGCTATGACAAAAAAAATTCATGTCAAAAAATATATTAGGGACACGATTTTAGAAAGGACTACATATTAATTTACCATGTTACCCCTCTTGAATTCCTCCAATCTCATAGATTACACTATTCCGACGTTTTAACAAAAAAAATGTTTTTGTCATAGAGTAAAACTTTTTCACCAACGATCTCTTTTTTGAATTTAAGTGTGAACAGCAAAACCCTTTTGCAAAGACAAAAGAAAGTCTAGGAAAATAAAGACAGAAAATGAAAATGAAAATGATAAACAGTCGTACGAAAGAGCACAGGTTCGGATAAAAACGCGAACCAACAAAAATAAAGAAAATGGAGCTTATTTTGCCCAAATGGTGAAACATTTGAATTTGATGATTTAACTTTGGGATCAGATCGATAAAGAATTAGGGTGGCCCATTGTCGTAACAGGCATAGGCGGACACCCCTCTCGCAGAAGATTTGCGAGCTGTTACCACTCATCATATCCCGTTTGCTGCCTGAAGGATCATGCCTTAAACCTTCTGCTTACTGGTTGATTTGTACTGCGTCTTCTTGACAATTCTAGTATCTGCGATGTGGGACTAAATGGACGGATACCACTATTTTTTTTTTTTTTTTTCCCGCACTTTTTTTAATATTATCCCCAACTCTCCAATACCCTAATCTCTTTCGTTTTCCTTTCCGATTACGCACTTCCGATTTTGACGAAGAAAATGATTTTGAATCACTGGACGAGGCTATCACAACATGAAAGTGTACTTGAATTGGTAAGTTGATTTCAGACCTTGCTGTGTTTTATTGTTGAAACTTTGTATGTTCTATCAACGGTGTATTTCCTTTCTTCTCATTGCTCTAGATAGATTGGCTTACTTGCTTAAATTTATATGTTTTAGTCTTGTGACTAACTGTTTCGCATTTGATTTGAACATGAGTTGTTACATTGTTTTGTTTAGGCCGGTATATTGATTATTGCGTTAAAATGTTCGTTAATATGCACGCACATTAGTGTTTGGAAACTCGTTTTGAATCGTTCATCTACAAAGGAACCAAAAAGTTAGGGAGTTGTGATTTAATGGGTTAGAAGAATTCAAGTATATGATCTACATTTGCAACTTGGCTCAAGATAGGCCTGGTGAAAGTTTGCTCTGGCTCAGTTGATAAATAGGCTATTTTGGGTAAAGTCGTGAACATGTTACACTATAGCTAGTTCATTTTTGATGTTGAAGTTGGGAATGTATTTTTACAGAGTATTTCTGAGCCATGAAGACTACCTCTGCGAACATCTATATGGATGACTTGGTAGAAAACACAGGCAACAAGATCTTTTGAGATTCCGTTTTCCAAATCCTCATCATTCTTAGCAACAAATGGCTACATAGACTCTTTCCATCAAAAGACACCATGCACTACGCACAAAACATATATTTTGTAGGAATGCAGTGTATTATATTATTTACTTTGGTGTTCCATATTTTTACCCGTCTCGAGTTTGGATTAGAAGACAACATGTTGGATATATCTTTTGAAAGAAATTCTTGTTCCCATGGCAATTCTCTTGAAGTGTTTGCAGACTCTTGTACTTGAATTTGGTCCCTTTATGATAACCCAACAAAGACAAATATTATTTATATTTTTTTGTTTCTAGCACGAATTTCCAATTCCTCTTACTTTGTTACAATTTTTATCCAGTTTAGCAATTTCTGGTTCCTTCTCTTAAATCATGTTAACACCCTTGTATACCAATGTATCGGCGGAGGCTTGTGTCTGTTACTAGTAGAATCATTGATCTGGCTATTCTCTACAGTCTCTGTGTCGGCCAATACAAAGATATTGTTAAATTGCAGCTTCTGAAGCAAAAGCAGAACATGTATCCTATCCTGAACAATTGAAACATGTTCTACAAGCAACTAGTGAAAATCTCTAACTAGTGCATGTTCAAGTACTACTTTGGTTACTCTTATACTAATAATCTCAACCTGAAGCAAACTTCAAATACCAATTTGATATCATATATGGGAATAATCTAAAAATAGTATTAACAAACAACATGTTTCATTAAAATTTTGAAATTCAACAAAACAAGAAATATGATTATTTCCTTAATTGGAAAAATTGGAATTTGGTGCAACTCAAATCAAATTTCAAATACTTAACCAAATAATCACAAAAAATGGTGCCAAACTGGAGACCAACACAATGGTATGTCTACCTAAAGACGAACTCTATGGTTCACCTAACTAGATGCAAGTCATATAAGGTAAGTTCCTTAACATGAACAAAATAACTGAATGCATGCCAATAAGAGGCACGGTTCCCTCGTGATCAACAGGATATCTGGAGACGAACCCAAAAGTTAAGCCTAGCTAGAGACGGACTTGAAGGTCGTGCGTAATGAGAAACTAGAAACGAACCTAAAAGGTACGCCTAACTAAATGCATGTCAGATGAGGTCACTGTTTCAGATTTCAAAAATATCTCCCAGGATCTCCTCCGAGGTCTCATTTTGGGCTCCTCCAAAACCAAGCTGCAAATATCACTGTAAAACTCGTTTTGAATATATCATTTGAGATATTATAATATCGAACGATATACTAATTGAGACAAGATACTGAAATATCGGTCGAGATCTTGACTATTTTAGTTAAAGTTTAAACTTGTGCCGAAACCAAAATAATAATTAAAAAATTCAAATCTAACCACAATAATCTCCTTCTATTTTATATTTTTCATGTTAAACGACCATATCATATATTCATTTAAGTTATACAATGCTTACGATTTTCATGTTCACCATTTTTTTAACTGGTATGTTATCTAAGAAATTATGTATGATTTTAAATCACTGGACGAGGCTATCACAGCATAAAAGTGTACTAGATTTGGTAAGTTAATTCCAGACCTTGCAGTGTTTTATTGTTGAAACTTTGTATGTTCTATCAACGGTGTATTTCCTTCCTTTTCATTGCTCTAAATAGATTGGTTTACTTGCTTAAATTTATATGTTTTAGTCTTGTGCCTAACTGTTTCGCATTTGATTTGAACACGAGTTGTTACATTATTTTGTTTAGGCTGGTATGTTCGTTAATATGTGCACACATTAGCATTTTTTTTTTTTTGGCGCACCAACAGATGTACTCTAGTTCACCATCAAGCTTTACAAAACTAGGTCTACATCATAAATTGTAAAACATAAGATTGAATTTGGATTTAAATCATGAATTGTGAATTTTAAGTATTAATTGTTTATGTCCGAACATTCACATGCTAAACTTCCTGTCTATGTGGGCTTCAATGATATTTAAGTATGTAAAACATCTTTTCTTCTATCTGTAGTAATTGTTTATTATATTGAATTTGATTTTGATGTCCGATCTTATGCAATTTGAACATAAACTAAAAAGTGCTCCCCAGCCCTCCTACCCCCTCTCCTTTTCTTCTAACATTTTTTCGAAATTATAATGTTTCAATTATGGATTCTAACATTTTTCCTATTCTTTTATATAGTAATCTGACCATTGAAAGAACAACTTCAGATGTGATTTGAATTACATTTTAAATGTGAATCAGAGAATTGAATCTTAGATTCAGCCTGAAATGTTATTCAAATCTTGAGATTTTAAGGTTTTTATAATCATGAAGGTTTTCGAAATGAGATTCAACTCATAAATTGTAATGTTCAGACTTTAAATTGAAGCAAGATTCAAATTAAAGGTCATAGATTCAGGTCCATGCTTTCAGGTTTGTATGCGCTTTGAAATTAATCTTGATGTTTGAAGTTAAACTTCCACATCTGCCCATAAAATTCAATATCCTCTCTTGTTCCATTTTTAATTTGTTTAAAAACATTGAAATAAGAATTCTTGTTCCAAATAAGTATATTGAATACAACAATATGAACTAATTTGTTTTCTCAGTTGCAGTTTAACTGAGTTTGAACTGAAATATAAATCAAATCGTAAAAGGACAGATTCAACCTGAAACGGATTTAAATCGTAAAATTTCAAGATTTTTGACGATAAATTCTAGACATGTTTGAGAAAGTTTTAAGAGACATAGCTTTATCCTTCTCATTAATCACTACTTGGTTATTTTTTCTAAAAGGCGGGGAGTGCTTTTACTATAAGAATATTTTTTATTTTCTTGTTAGGTCGTTACACACATGTTAATAGGAGCCAGTGACTTAGCTGGTTGATGGACCGGATTCTGAGACCAATGATATAATGATTTTGAAAAATAAGGTTAGTAACATAAAATAAAGAGATGTAAAATGTTACCAGAAGCACTAGGAGGAAGCACCTGTTAGGGCAAGTAATATAACAATAGTTCTGTAAAAGAGTGGAGATGTGGTGATATTGGAGAGAGATGTTTGGAAGCTCGTTTTGAATCGTTCATATACAAAGAAACCAAAAAGTTAGGGAGTTGTGATTTAATGGGTTAGAAGAATTCAAGTATATGATCTACATTTGCAACTTAGCTCAAGATAGGCCTGGTGAAATTTGCTCTGGCTCGGTTGATAAACAGGCTATTTTGGGTAAAGTCGTGAACATGTTACAATATAGCTAGTTCATTTAGATGCTGAATTTGCGAATGTATTTTTACAGAGTATTTGTGAGCCATGAAGATTACCTCTGCGAACATCTATATGGATGACTTGGTAGAAAACGCAGGCAACAAGATCTTTTGAGATTCCGTCTTCCAAATCCTCATCATTCTTAGCAACAAATGGCTACATAGACTCTTTCCATCACCGGACACAACGCATTACGCACAAAACATATATTTTGTAGGAATGCAGTGTATTATTTCATTTCCTTTGGTGTTCCATATTTTTACCCGTCTCGAGTTTGGATTAGAGGACAACAAGGTGGATATATCTTTTGAAAGAAATTCTTGTTCCCATGGCAATTCTCTTGAAGTATTTGCAGACTCTTGTACTTAAATTTGGTCCCTTTATGATAACCCAACAAAGACAAATACTATTTCTATTTTTTTGTTTCTGGCACAAATATCTGATTCCTCTTATTTTGTTACAATTTTTATCCAGTTCACCAATTTCTGTTCCTTCTCTTAAATCATCTTAACACTCTTGTATACCAATGTATCAGCGGAGGCTTGTGTCTGCAGCCAGTAGAATCATTGAACTGGCTATTCTCTACAGTCTTGGTGTTGGCCAATACAAAGATATTGTTAAATTGCAGCCTTTGAAGCAAAAGCAGAACATGTATCCTATCCTGAACAATTGAAACATGTTCTACAAGCAACTACATCAACCACTGATTCCAACTGTATTCAAACAAATTGATTTAAAATATCAATTACAACTCAAACAACGTATTAATCACAGACATGAACAAGCATTCGTGCTAGAAAGGTCAAGTTTTTTTGCTTGAATCAACATGAACATCAACCTCATCCTTCTTCATATTTCCTTGGACATTGATATCTTCTTCAGTCGTAATAGCTGCAATTTTTTCACCATGTGGCCGTGGAATCACAGTCTCATGTACATGGACATGGCATGTGTCATACACTGTTTTCGTGTACCATCCTTTTCTTCCTCCTGATAAAGTAGCATAGAGCTGCTGCAATAATTAAATGCTATGAAGATGATAGCACCAAGTGAAGCACAAACTGCAGTGATGACAGTGTGGTTAGGTCCAATATTGCGAGGAGGTGGTGGTATAGCAAGCTGAGGTGTAGCTGGCACCATGTTATGAGGTGAGGGTGAAGTGTATGTACGAGGTGGTGGCAACACACGTCTAGGCTTTGGTGGGATCTTTTCTTTTTGTTGGTGAGGTTGGAGAGAACGTATGAGATGGAGACGGAACACGTGTAGGCTTTGGCGGGGTCTTTTCTTTATGCGGTAGTGAGAACCATGCAGTTGGTGGTGGGGTGTAGTAAGGTGGAGGAGTTGTGAAGGTTTGCTGTGGTGGCGGATAGCAATAAGTATAGGCGTATTTAGGCATTTTTACGTAATATAGTTCGTATGGAAGAATGGAAAACTAAGGATGGGGTGATGACTGTGGATGTTGTGAGAGATGGGTTGGTTTTTGTAGGGAAGAGTAGGGTATTGTAACATATTGATACGAATAGATCGACTCCTACGTCTA
This sequence comes from Allium sativum, assembly GCA_030737875.1. Taxonomy (NCBI): domain Eukaryota; kingdom Viridiplantae; phylum Streptophyta; class Magnoliopsida; order Asparagales; family Amaryllidaceae; genus Allium; species Allium sativum. The sequence goes on from CM060915.1 coordinate 284,730,136, forward strand.
TATTGTTTGAGTTGCTTACTGATTATGGGTAACATAGGCTTAAGACGAGGGTTCTTTCTTCTTGTGTCATCTGACCTTCAAACATGTTTTTAGTCTTTATGCTGCTCTCTATCATGATGTCTATCAGTTTAGATCATCTGTGCAAATCCAGAAGAGGCATCTTATGCAATTAATTCACAGAGAAGCCTTGATGAGGTCAGAGAGCGTGAGCATTCCTCTTCATTCTTATTATTTATGATGTTCAACTCTTATGTGCTAATTTGCTATTAGCTGATATATATGACTATAATACATGAAGTGTATTACTTCTCCTTAGACCCTAAAACGTTCAAGATATTGGATGTCATTATTAAGCCAATGTATGTAAATTAATTTGTCTTTCCGCTGAGCCATACATGCTTAAACCCAAGTTACTCCTTTTGTTGTATCAGCTCTCATTTTAGCATTTTTTGATTTTTCCAAGTTTATATGTTATAAAATATTTTCACTGTTTATTGTTGACAACAAAAAGAGTTCGTACGCTGGGATAATTTATTTATTTTACTGCAACGCTGAAGCAGAATATAGATCTTTTAACAACTTGCTTATTATCATTTATGAATAATCTGTAAAATGGTTATAGTCCTCTTAATTTGCATTAATTATATAATTAAAATTTGTACTGCTAGTGTGGATAGTCTGATCAACTCGTTGGATCACTTAACCATTTTAGGATCAAATCAACATAGGATGCATGGCCTGATCAACATAGGATTATGTACAAAATACAAGTATAAAACTTGGATACCAAAAAAAGCATGGAGTGAAATATGATCTTGGATTTTTGCCTATAAATACACCTTTCTAGAAATGGAAAGAGGTGGATCTTCTTTCTGAAAAGTTCATGGTTGGGTTTCTAAAAACAGCCCGACGTATACTTCGATCGAACGACATTGTAACACAAGGTTTTTTGTGTATAATCCACTTCTTTCTCTACTTTCTTTCAATCAAAGCAACTGTAACCTAAAATCGACAGTATAAATAGAGATTATAAAGTGGACGTAGGCTTGGTTTAAGTTAAACCACTATAAATATTGTTGCGTGTCCCCTGTATTTACTTCTTTTCTTGTATTATGTGATTGTGAATTTTGTGACTTGTGTGTGAGTTAGATACTTTGGCGATTGACTGTCATTAGGTCAACTTTTAACATCAACACTTTGACGCGCCAAGTAGGGGGAGCACTGCGCAACCACCTTAAGCATTTTTTAAGCTTGAAAGGATTTGAATCGCTATTTGTTGAAGGACAATGTTAAAACGGAAGAAAGATTAGACATCTTCCCACACTCAAGCCGTCAGCACCACAGGCGCAGCAAACCTATAAACGGGGGTAAGCTAGGAGGCTTTCTCCCACGAAGAACCATCCCAATACTTAACTAGCGATGATGTGGATGGAGTTCTAGCCGAACTCAGAGAACAAATGACAAACCAAGATGAACTCCTCCGAAAGCATCAGGAAATGATGAACAACTTCTTCGCTCCAATGGAAGGAAGGCCGAGCAACTAGCCATATCGACAATAAATTACCTCACATATCTGGCCCAAGCCGTTCAATAAAGACAAATTGTTAATTGGGATTTAAAATATAAAAAATAAAGAAATGAGAAAGAAACATGACACAAAATCTCATAATGGAAGGACAAAATATAATAATCACATAAATAAATCATAGTTGTTTACAGTATATTTTTACAAAATCAGGGCTAAACCACGAGCATACATACCAAGTAATGCAGTTGAATAATACCAGGAGATATGAACTGTCAATATCCATTTCATCTTCAAAACGATGTCTTTGAGTAAATTGAAACAACTCAGGTTGACCCAAACATACCCAAACATATGGAAAAAAAATACTCGAGTCAAGACTAAAAATTCTTATGTAAGTTAAATCAAAATCAAATGAAATAATAATACAAGTAACTTAAGAGATGTTACAGGATTTTCCATCTCTGAATCTATGATTGTTTCTATGTCTGTGAATTGCATATATTTATGTTTAATTTCAAAAAGATTTATTTAATTCATTAAACACTATTTACCCCCCCCCCCCCTTAGTATTAACCTGGCCTTAAGATTCGTATTTTGCATTCCTATTAAGGTGCAGCGGAGTATCATCTAGCAAGTCATGGAGTAGCTGTTAGAATTTGGAGACGCTATTAAGTACTATGCAGTTTAAGTTTAGATTTATGTACAAATAAACAACATATGCATACACGAGATGAGATGCCATATCTCTAGATCAAAATTATATAGAAAGATAAAGGAACTATCCCGACACATACATCCATCTTTACATGACATAAACAAAATGAAACATCCATAGATATGATCATTAGAGATAGATTTCCGAATAGGGAAACTCTAAGATCAATAAAGAGTACCTGAAACAACTTGGTATTAGAAATAATAAACGGGTCGGCTTTATATCGGTCGAAATCAATAAGGAAGAATAAACACGACACGATGAACATACATAACGTTTGAGTAATTAGTGCAAATCTCTAACTAGTGCATGTTCAAGTACCACTATGGTTACTCTTATACTAATAATCTCAACCTGAAGCAAACTTCAAATACCAAGTTCATATCATATATGAGAATAATCCAAAAATATAGTATTAACAAACAACATGTTTCATTTAAAATTTAAAATTCACCAAAACAAGAAACATGAGTATTGGTTAATTGGGAAAATTTGGAATTTGGTGCAGACTCAAATCAAATTTTAAATACTTAACTAAATAATCACAAAAGTGGTGTCAAACCGGAGACCAACACAACGATATGTCTACCTAAAGACGAACTCTATGGTTCACCCAACTAGATGCAAGTCAGATAAGGTTAGTCCCCTAACATGGACAAAATAACTAAATGCATGGCAATATAATAGCGAGATAAAATACAATACACTGGGACTATTACATGTATCGTTACATTATTTCTGTATTGGGCTCAGCCCATTATCTCTGTTTTACTAGTCTACATATACAAAGACCATTATATAATTACGTTATTAATTAATTAGATAATACAACTTTCACTTTCTCTAATACAATTACAGACTCTTATTCACTTTTGTGTAATCTCTCTGCAAACTCAATTTTGCAATAATCTTGCAAATCCGTCTTGGTATCAAAGCCATAAAATTTGCTAACTGCATCACTTGAGATTCTCTAATCATCAACGATCACTCAGAGGTGATTTTTTGCAGCAGTCCATTAGAGGAGTTCCATCATCTGGACTCCTCCCATTAGAGATCATTCGATCCTATCATTTGAGAGTTGTTACTCTATCAAAAAAAAAACCGTGCCTCGCAATCATCAAAGGCTGCAGCAATTGTTTTAGATAGGGTTTAGCAGTATAAAGAATCTGAACATAGAATAACCGACCAAGAAAGCTCAAAAAATTAATCAGTTGATTAAAGTGTCGTCCAAAGAAAGTTATCAGACAATTTCTCATCAAGAATCTGTTATGTTATCATTCATAAACCTTATGGTTGCAACATTAATCATATGATAGCATTTCTTAAAGAAATCACAATTCAAAGTTATCAAGTTCGGTTTCTCATACCTTTCTTCTTGCCAAGATTGAGTCCTCTGTTCAGTTTCCTACAACAACGAATCAAGGAGACGTCACCATCTCTCAAGCTTCTAGCAACAGAGTCTCGACCACCTATTATGATCCCACAATCGATCTGATGAAAGCCATAATAAAGCCACAGAGTTAATTGATCTCTGAAAAGCTTGATGAATCCAATTTCCTATTATGGAAATTACAAATAGAGATAGCTGTTAGAGGATACGGTCTAGATGAATTCATATATGGTACAAAAATGGTGCCACCAAAATTTATAAGAGATAGTGAAGAAAGATTGGTACAAAATCCTGAATTCTTGGCATATCAAAGACAAGATAGCCTTGTTTGTTCTTGGATGATGTCATCCATAGGTCCAACCATATTACCACAACTTATTGGCGTAAAAATTACCCAAAAAGTATGGAATACTATTGAAAGAAATTTTTCTGCACAGTCATCTGTAAGAATTACGCATTACAGGCGATAATTACACAGTATCAGAAAAGGTGAGTCAACCATAAATGAATATCTTCTTAAAATGAAGAATATATGTGATCAATTGAGTTCAGCCGGTCAAAAAGTACCTGAATCTGAACAAGTACTGTCCATTGTTTGTGGTTTAGACGACGATTATGAAGCTGTTACAACTATTATTCTATCCATGGATCCTACACCAAATTTACAGTATGTGTACTCAACCCTACTAGCCCATGAAGGCAGAATTGATCACAAGAAAAGTATCAGTTCTAACTAGGGGTGTCAATGGGTCGGGTTCGGGTCGGGTCAATTCGGGTTCGGGTTGATTATAAACGATTCAGGTCAACCCATTTATTAAACGGGTCAGAAATAGCTCAACTCGACCTGTTTATAAATGGGTTAACCCGACCCGACCCGTGTAACCCGTTTAATTTGGCAGGGTCGGGTCGTAGACGAGTCGGGTTGGGTCATAAACGGGTGGGGTCGTAAACGAGTGGAGTCGTAAACGTGTCATGGCGAATCGGGTCGTAAATGGGTTGTAAACGCGTCGGGTCAACCCGTATAAGATATAACAGGTCATAAATGTGTCATAAACGTGTCAAATTCGGGTTTACGGGTCAAATTCGGGTTCACGGGTCAAATGGGTTGTAAACGGGTCAGTTCAACCCACATAAATATAAACAGGTTCATGGGTCATGACGGGTAGTGGACTGGGCTGGTCCTATGTTTTGTAGATCGTAGAGTAATAAAAATATGCTTTATAATTAAACGGGTCATGACGGGCCAAAAATGGGTTCATGGGTCGGGTCGGGTCGGGTCAACCCGTTTATTAAACGGGTCAGAGCGGGTTGACCCGAAATTGACATGTTTATAAATGGGTCGGGTTTTTATCGTGCGGGTTACGTGTCGTATTTCGGGTCATGTTAGAAATTGACGGCCCTAGTTCTAACCTATAATTCAATTACACCTCATATGGAAGAGGAAAATTTCAAGATAAAGGAAATTCATCAAGAAATCAATTCAACAATCAAAGAGGTTGTCAATCATTTAGAGGCAGAGGCAGAGGAAGAAACAATGACAACAAAATTAGGTGTCAGATATGCGAAAAGTATGGCCACAATGCGAACAAATGTTACTTCAGATTTAATGCAAACTATACTCCTACCCAACAAAACAACAATTCAGGCAACAGTGCAAGTGTGAACAACATTAACAATCAAAATGATAACAAGTCTGAAGTACAAAACGCAGACACAGAAAAGGACATTAATGATGATAGCTGGTATCCCGATTCAGGTGCTACAAATCATGTGACCAATAATTTGAATAACCTAAATCTTGGGAATCATGAGTACAAAGGTACGCAGAACTTACGTGCTGCAAATAATAAAAGTATTCACATTACACACACTGGAAATGCAATAATTGATGGACCCGAACAACTATATCTCAAAAATTTATTAAGGGTACCATCAATTAGAAGAAATCTAATGAGTTTTTCCAAATTTTCCAAGGACAATAATGTGTATTTCGAATTCTTTCCCAATGCTTGTCCAGTTAGAGATATACTGACACATGAAATAATTTTGGAGGGTAATGAGACCAATGGTCTAAACAAATTTAATGTCAATAAATCTGAAAAATGACTGTAATGATAATAATCATTTGTTGACTATTTCTAATGACCATGTATTGATTGTTTCTAATGAAAATGTGTTAACTACTACCTGTAATTCTGTGCACTGTAATGAGTTGGAGTTATGGCACAACAAACTGGGACACCCCAGTATGAAAATTGTGAAACATGTTATTGGATAAAATAATAACATTGATATTAACAAATTTCCAATTACACATGTTTGCACAAATTGTCAAATGGGAAAGAGTCATAGAGTTGCATTTCCAGACTCAAACACAACTTACTCTAGGTCACTTGAATTAATTGCTACTAATCTATGGGGCCCAGCCCCAGTTTGTTTGGAATATGGGTATAAATACTATATATCCTTCATAGATGCTTAAACTAGATATGTCTGGATATACATGCTTAAAAGTAAGTCTGATGCGTGCAAAACTGTGCAACATTTCATTACATATGTTGAAAATCAAACTGGCAATACTGTAAAAATGTTTCAAGTAGATGGAGGTAAAGGATTTCTACCACTAAAGCAATACTTTTCTAACAAGGGTATTCTTCATAGAGTCATCTGCCCTTATACATCAAAACAAAATGGTATTATTGAGAGAAAGCACAGGCATATTGTCGAAACTGGGCAAACTTTGCTTGTAAAAGCACAGGCATATAGTTCGTATGGAAGAATGGAAAACGAAGGATGGGGTGATGAATGTGGATGTTGTGAGAGATGGGTTGGTTTTTATAGAGAAGAGTAGGGTATTGTAACATATTGTTACGAATAGATCGACTCCTACGTCTATATTGTTTGAGTTGCTTACTGATTATGGGTAACATAGGCTTAAGAGAGGGTTCTTACTTCTTGTGTCAGTCTGACCTTCAAACATGCTTTTAGTCTTTATGCTGCTCTCTATCATGATGTCTATCAGTTTAGATCATCTGTGTAAATCCAGAAGAGGCATCTTATGCAATCAATTCACAGAGAAGCCTTGATGAGGTCAGAGAGCGTGAGCATTCCTGTTCATTCTTATTATTTATGACGTTCAACTCTTATGTGCTAATTTGCTATTAGCTGATATATATGACTATAATACATGAAGTGTATTACTTCTCCTTAGACCCTAAAACGTTCAAGATATTTGATGTCATTATTAAGCCAATGTATGTAAATTAATTTGTCTTTCCGCTGAGCCATACATACTTAAACCCAAGTTACTCCTTGTGGTGTATCAGCTCTCATTTTAGCATTTTTTGATTTTTCCAAGTTTATATGTTATAAAATATTTTCACTGCTTATTGTTGACAACAAAAGGAGTTCGTACGCTGGGGTAATTTATTTATTTTACTGCAACGCTGATGCAGAATAGAGATCTTTTAACAACTTGCTTATTATCATTTATGAATAATCTGTAAAATGGTAATAAGCCTCTTAATTTACATCAATTATATAATTAAAATTGTACCGCTCGAGTGGATTGCCTGATCAACTCGTTGGATCACTTAACCATTTTAGGATCAAATCAACATAGGATTCATAACCTGATCAACATAGGATTTTGTACAAAATACAAGTATAAAACTTGGATACGAAAAAAGCATGGAGTGAAATATGAGAAATGGCTAAGTCATGGAATTCATACCAACCCCATGTTCTGTACCGATCCCCCATGCCTGGGAATCGGATACGAAAATTTCCGAAGTGCAGTCAAATGTTGATCCTATTTTTGCTTTTGTATTCGTGGACGAGCATATATCTTTTGCAGTTATAAATATGCTATCTCTAGGTCCTTTTTTGGATCTCTTCGGGGCTTTCAAACTCTATTATGCAACGACACCTGATGACTAATCACAATTATCTTTCTCTACTTTCTTAAGGAAAAACTGTATTGAACTTATAATCAATCGTTGCTACAAGTGGACGTAGGTACGATCTGCCGAACCACTATAAGACTTGTGTGTCCATCTACTTTTATGCATTCTATGTTTGCTTTGTGATTGTTCTGTGACTAATTACTACAATTGTAACAACCCGAATTTTAACAACATGTTAAAATCATAAATCTAGGCAGAATTAAATTTTAAAATAAGAACCAAGGGAAACGGTTTGCGCCATTGCGTTCGTCTCGAAATTCTGCTTGGAAACGAGTCCGAGTTTGCGAGAATCGGAGTCCGTATGAGGGAGATATGACCCTCCGAAGTTTCAGGAATTTTCAGAATCGAAAACAGCTCGAATTTCGAATTCAAAATTCGAATTCAAACCCAGAAGCGGGCTGGGCGGGAAAATTCCCGCCCAGGACCCAGGTCGACTGGGTAGTCGACCCCCCCCCCCCCCGACCAGGTCGACTGGGTAGTTGACCCCCCCTGACCAGGTCGACTGCCCAGTCGACATGGTTGTCGACCTGGTCCCCGAACCTGGTTTTGGGCCTGGGTGCATCCTTATGTATCTGGTCTCGTTTTCTGTCTAGGTTCGTCCGCCTAATCCTATATAAACAGCCTCCTAGCCTCCTCCTCTCTACACCATTTCATTCTATCCTTATGCTGCCTCTGAGAAAATGTATAAATAAATAAAATAATATGTAAAATAAATCAAGACGATGAAATGCTGCTCAAGACTTTCGAGAGGAGATTCAAAACAAGTTAGGATTCAAGTAAAGATTCAACGACTTCAAGCAACGATGCCTAGACCATATTGAATAAAATCAGAAGATTAATCAAGTTAGACGTCTCAACGCGACAACGAATCGATTTGTCCTCTCTTAGCCAATCAATGTAAGTTCTAGTTATTTTCCGATTTAAATATTTGATTTTAATATGGCATTGAATTAAAGTGAAATTGGATCTAAGTATGTTTATCGATCCAGATCTATTTCTGTTGTTTCTTGAATCTTGAGTTTTTGACTTGTCTATCTTTATTCTCATGTCAAGTTCATAATCTATTCAGCCTGTTGAAATCTTAATATGCCTGTGATGATGTTTTTCTCTCCGATCTTACTTTGATGCAAGATTCTACCTTTCCCCTATTTATTTTCTTTTGATGAACCTTGGTCAATTTCGGACCTTGGCCTAAAATCGCGACTTGCATACGATATGTATACGGGGGAATTATGGGATTATTGCCTATATGAATATGATGGAATTATTGGCGACATGAAATTGGATATTATCATTGTATTTGCGAGTTTGGGCTTGATATGTAAATTTTGGTATAATCTTGTTATGAGGAAATTTGCACAATATTATATGCATGGAATTTGGCGTAAATTTGGATCTATGTAATGTAACATGTAAATCAAATCAAAAGATTGGACAATTGGCATGTTTTGTAATAAAAAGGTTATGGTGTGGGGTAACTACATCATGAATCACGATTTGGGTTAATTGGATATGAAACTTAATACATGTAATGTTGGCTAGATCTTGACATATGTAAAAAGGCATGAAACTTGGTATATATCTAAATTGGCTAGGATTGGACACATATAAATTGATATATGTAACTTTGACATGGATCGTGACATATGTAAAAAGCTAGAACTTGTTATAGGTAAATTGGTGTAAACATGGAATACATGTAGTTTGATATGAAACTTGAACATATGTAAATTGGCTAGAATTGGGCATATGTATATCGACATGAAAAGTTAGAACTTTGGTATATATATTAATATGTAAAGTTGGGAATTTGAAACACGAAAATGACTGTATATTGGGTTATCGACCTGAACATTTTCATATGTTAAATATGAACGCGTCTAAGTTGGGTTTTGGGTAGTTGGCTTGCATTGTAAATATAAGGCTATAACTTGGCATAACTTTATAGCAAATTTTGGTAATACTTTGGGAACACGTTTTGGGGCAAAAACGTGAGTTATGAACTTGATAACAGGCATAAGTTGAAACCTAGAAACTTGACATGAAACTTGCTTAGAAATTTGAACATTGTTATAACTTGAACATAGACATGACACTTAAATAACTTGAAAATGGCCAACTCGAGGTTGGGTTGAGTTTGCAGTGTAATTCTGCCCGGAACCGCCCGGCAAATCCAGTTACTGCAAACAATAGGATCCAATGTGGGTAGTTGGTCATATCGCACTTGAAAACCCGAGGTCAGACTGAGTTGTGGTGTAATTCTGCCCGGAACCGCCCGGCATATCCAGTGACCACAACAACAGGTCTGATGTGAGAGGTTGGGGTGCATAAATGAATTAATGACTTGATAGGGTTAAGTCATGAACCGCTTGAATATACTTAACCAATTTGACCCGATGACTTGATAGGGTTAAGTCATGAACCGCTTGAATATACTTAACCAATTTGACACGATGGTTTGGTAAGGTTAAGTCATGAACCGCTTGAATATACTTAACCAATTTGACACGATGACTTGATAGTGTTAAGTCACGAACCGCTTGAATATACTTAACCAATTTGACACGATGATTTGATAGGGTTAAGTCATGAATCGCTTGAATATACTTAATCAATTTGACACGATGGTTTGGTAGGGTTAAGTCACGAACCGCTTGAACATACCTAACCAACTTGACACATGATTCGTAGGGCTAAGTCATGAACTTGAACGACAACACTTAGCCAATTTGACATGACACGTAGACGGGTTAAGTCACGAACTTGAATGACCACACTTAACCAACTTGACATGCTAGACTGATGGGGTTAAGTCTCGAATTTAAATAACAACACTTAACCTGCTGGACGGAAACCCTAGTGATGCGGTCCTTTTTAGCAGTAACCCACTAGATGTATCATGGTACCCTGGAACTAGGTAGGGTGGGGCACGATTACTGGGCTGATTGTAAGCGACCAGAACGACGGCTGAGTTGGTGCACCACTGTAGGTTCAGGCGGACTACGGTCGTGCACGTAGTCCGGAGTTGAAAAAGCAGGCATTGGGCACCAGTAGGTTTACACTGTGCGTGCTTGATTCGTGTCGGTGGTTGGCACCCTAGGGCTTGATACACCCTATGGTGGACCTAGCACAGGTGACTACATTCGTGATAGGGCCGTATGACACAGACACATGAACGAGATAGGACTTGTAGGGAGCCGATCGATTAATAGATCGTTTCGTGAGACCAAGTAATGGATCATTTCATGACATTGGGCAAGGGATCATTTTATAGTCAACACATGACACGGGTTGGGATACTAGTACGGTTGGTGCAGAGCAAGTAGATATCATAGAAATATTTTAATGGTAAAGCAGAGAAATCTTGCGATGCTTGATAGAAATCTTGCGAAATTATACTTAGTTTATCTTGAATGGAAACCTGGCGATGATATACTTGACAAAAACCATATGAGGTTATTCTTAGTTATCTTTCCTATAGCTTATCTTGTCATCATGCTTATGTTCACTTTCAGTTTATTCATGCCATGTTATCTTTACCTGTTTTTATGCTGAAAGTCACTAGGACTTACTCAGTCTTTATGACTGACCCGTTTTGTTTCGCCTCTTTTTCTTCTGTTTCCCCCCCAGGTTCGCTGGGTGGGAATACAGCTTAGTTCGGATCTTACCAAGCTCCAAAGCTCTCTCATGTACGGCTTGGATTTCTCTTGGCTATGGCTTGCTTTGCTTTATTGGGGAATGATTTATAACTATGGTTTTATGCTTCTTTACTATTGCAAGACAGATTTTGATATAATTGACTTAATAGCATTTTGATGTAAAAGGCTTTAGACCTTATTAGATTTTAAAGCAATGAAATTTGGGTTTTCCTTCCGCTGTCTATTTATGTTCTGTCTTGTAATATTTCTGTGTATGTTTACCTAGATAATACTCCACCAAAGCTAGTGCATTCCCTTTGTGAGTGACCCTAGCGGAGGTGGGGTGTTACAACGATTTATATCCAACTCACGCACGAAATGGGTATTGACGTGCAATTAACTAAAATCAAGCGTTAACATTTTAGCGCGTCAGGAAGAGGATAAATATTGAACTTTCTATACTCAGGGTACAATGGCTAAGAAGAACACTGACAAACGACCAGAAGGCGCAACGATGGATGTAGGAAGTCAAAAGGGTCCTTTCGCGGGAAATCCTTCCCTATATCTGACAATGGAAGACATGGATAAGGCGAACACTTTACGAACTTGCCTCGACTACTAGGAAAGTTTGCTGAAGTAAAATGATGACTCGATGATCAGACTCCTCAATCAGGTTGAATAACTAGTTCAATCACTACCTCAAAACCAAAGCGTCGGGACTGGACCCAACAATGCTCCATTTTAAAGCTTGGAACCGGAGGGTAAATCCCTTCACTCTTGGAGGGATCGGTACCGGCCCGATGAGAGTAGGGGAAATCCCTCGGTACCACTGCAAGCATGCCACTTAACCCTCGTTTGGATCAAAATCCAGGACTTGAACATAGAACTGAGGAGCACACATGCTTGAATCTTGGACTTGATACTTAAAACACTCCAATAACGAGCATTGGGACATGAGATTGGCATCAGTTGCTCAATGACGATAATCATGTCATGGAAATGATTTGGAGAATCTCGAGGGGTGGACTTCCCAGCTTCGAACTGGACTGGAACCAAAGTCCAATCTCTTAAAATATCTAGAACCCATGGAATCCACTAGATTTCAAGCTATTGTTGCTAGAGGTTTATGATGGTAGGAAGGACTCTGTCACCCATCTGATGTGATACATCAGACACATGGAAGTACTCAGGGTATCTGACAATGTCTTGGCCCAGCGCTTCCCCTTCTATCTCCCAGACTAGGCTTCCATATGGTTCAGGCAACTAAAACCAAACTCTATCAGGAGCTTGTAACGACCCGCCTTTCAGTCCTTCTCGATTCGGTAATTAAACATACTCAAACTGTTCTCAATGACGGATGATTTGGGACAGGGCTGGCCCAAGGATGTTTGATGCCCTAGACGAGCCTTAACATTTTTCTTTTGCATTGTTTTTATTGCAAAAAAGTTATCATTTTGAATGCAGAAACAAAATAAAATTTTCAAATGTAGAAAATAAAACAAAGACTACTTCATATGTTGAACATTAAACACAAATTATTGGTCGTACATATTAAAAACAAAAACGTCAGCATAATAGCATAATCTTTGCGTTGTTTTTCTCTTCTTATCTTCGAAGCTTGAAGTTTTATTTTTAAATCCTGTCTCAAATTGAAACAGAGAACAATTGTTATTTACTAAAAAATATTAGCGTTTCATCCATATTAATTCTTCCAAACTTAATTACAGCAACCAAACATGATTAAGTTCGTTCAAACAAACAAACAATCTAATCAATGTAATTCATTGACAAAAAGAATGAAAATGATGTTGTTCATTTTCAGCAAAATTATTCATTTAGAAAAAGGAACGAATCAACTCAATTTATAAAAGTATTACAACAATTATATTTAGATCTATAACACTGTAACAGCAAGCAACTATAATGGATGAAACCAGCCCGAATTATATCAAGAAGGCACCTATTTTCATGACTGTAGCAAACATATTATTGAATTATAACAGTAAGAACAAAATTAATGACAACAACCATACTTAAATTAAATATTAAAAAAAACCTACTTTTAAAGTCAGCGAAAGCAATTGGGGAAATGCAGCAACAAAGATCAACACCATCAACCCAAACGCTGCAAAGTAAAAATTAAGGCAGAATTGGGGCTGCAATTTGTTTGAGCGTGAGATCCAAAAGGAGTCGTGGCTTTCATTCCACGTGGCACGCTGGAGTTTTGGTGGCAAGCAAGAGCTTCTGGTGGTTGCTCACGAGGCTTCCGTTTCCGCTATTTGTAAATAGTGCAGGAATTATTTTTTATGTTGCCCCTCGCGTCCGTGATGCCCTAGACATTAGTCTTGCTTGCCTTTGTCTTGGGTCGGGTCTGATTAGAGGTGCCTACACATTGGAACTGAACAAAAGAATTTTTCATTATCATAATAATAACTTTTACATCAGAGTACAACATATATCAGAATACAACGGAAAATAGACATACACAGCGGAAAATAATTAAGCTCGGCAGAAGAAAATAAAATGATATGTACACAGCTCCAGGTTTAATCCAAAACCTGCTCCAAAATGACTCCAAGACTAAATCTATAAATCATAAACTAGCAGGTTACCCATGTGGAAAATATGAACACCCATAGTTTAGGTGGAAGACAATAATTTTCAGGTCAGTCATGGGACTGACATGAGAAACTAAAACAATTATATCTTTAAAAAGTAGAGTAATTTATAAGACTACACCGTATGATATGGAACGAGTTTTTCTTTTATGAATACTAGTGCAAAAAATTGCAATGTTTTTTAAAAATGAAGCTACCATACGACACACACACACCATGCAGACACAGACTTGAGAGATATTTTTCCTTATCATAGCCAAACATGCTTAATAGGCTAAAATCATTTGATATTATTATTAGTGTCTAAATGTGGAAGTCACTTTCGCAAATACATGTATCAATCCTAGTTGGCATAGATACTATATATTACGTCGACATATAGGTTTACAACTAAAACCGTTCAAACTCGTAGTGGAGAATGAATTTCCTACAAACGACCAGGCTAAGGAACGTCCTAACCGATGGGTATATCTCAAGAGGAATGTCCCAAGAACAACCTACAAGTTCTCTACCAAAACAAGGTCGGGATCTCCCTACCTGGATCACACCTGGATATATCACCTCTCGGTCATTACCAACCTTAAATCGAGCGCCTACAACATCAACAACCATAAAAAGTAGAAGTCGTCACATAAGTAGCATGAGAAGGATTGTCTCCAGACTCCTTGTTTTTTGTCGCGGATTTCTTTCCTTTCCCCTAAGTAGCATGCTCGTCCTACTACCTGGTCTCCTCGTACAATTCCGACTCTACCTTCCGTCGGAAACTTCAAGAGCAAGCACCAAAGAGCTATGCATGCTCTAAATTCAGCTAAAGCCGATCATCCCAAAAAGGCATGGTATATAAAATCTATGTCCATCACAAGGAATGGGAGGTTTCGTACTCTCCTGCAGCTCCCTTGCCCAACTCTACCGATAATTCAATAATCCCAACCGGTTCATTTGTTAATCCATTAAAGCCACGTATTCTGCCTTTACATGGCTTTAAATCTCTTTCCTAAAGCCTCATCTGGTCATGGGCTCTCGTGAGTAAGATTTTTGTATTACTCTTACAATCCACAAGGACTTTCCATACCGTGGCTAGGCCAATGATGGCTGTAATCACCAATGGAATAATGCTAGGGTTTTTGCTTCCTCGAAATCTGTGTCACGGAAGACGATGTCGCCGGTCTTTGTCCTCCGCCAGTTCACAGTCACGTTCTCTCTAATAGCATTACACTCGCCCAATTCTAAGTATTTTGCAACATTTACATATTGCTCCATAGTTCTTGCACTAATTCTCGTCGGATGTGGTCCTCTGACAACTGCATTAATCACAATACCTTTCGCCTTTTGCTGGGAGGTGGCTCTAGGAGCTATGACCTTGTTTGGGGGTCGAAGTCCTTGCCCCTGCCTCTCGGAGCAACCTTGTGCTCATCTGGCTTTCCTTCTCTGATCATATTCTCAATGATATCTCTAAGACGACGACATTCATTTGTCGCATGGCCATAGATCTCATGAAATAAACAAAATTTTCTATGGATTCTCGCGGAGGTGGTTACCTATACTTCATAGTATTGTAAGTATCCAAATAAATACTTTCCAACGTATCGCTCAATGAAGTGTAGTTGTCAAATGTCTAGAATCGGGAACGCTTCTTAGAATCTGTAATAGCCCGCATTTTACATATTGGAAGATCGTAAAATATTTTTATTTTATTCCCTGAGGGTTGGATCATTCTCATCTTTTGATATGCTACTTATGGGGATGTGAGACATGTCCATAATTTTTAACAATTTAGTTTATGGTCGTTTTGCCCTTGTCGGTCTTATACAGGGCATAAACTTTTGACTCGGGTCGAATCAGAGAATGAGACATGTGCCATTGGAAAGGAATTGATGATTGCCTTTCCGTAGAGTGGTTACATTAAAGATTTGGTTCAGCGGTTTGGGAGAAATCGCTGTTTTAAGGTTTTTCAGTTGGTTGTCCAGTTTTGGTAAGCCATAATGGGCTGAATTGGAGAGGCCCGTTAGTGGGCTGATAGGAGGGTATAAATAGGGGGTGAGGGATATGGAAAATGGTTTAGTATTTCATTTTCTCATTGGGTGGCCTTGTGCTCCTTTTTCCTCCAACACCTTTCCACCATTAAAAATCCAAATCTAAGGAGGGAAATCATAGATCTACACCACTGAAGGCTAGATCTACGACTATTGAAGCAAGGATTCTTCGGATCAAGGTGTTTGGTGTGAGGTGCTTGCTATCCGAATTCCTTTTCATAGATCTTTGCTTGTTTGGGAAAATCGGTGAGTGATTTACGTCTCTCACATGAATGCAATGAAGTATATGAGTGTTTGTGCATGTTTCTCATCAAATTCAAGTGTTTTTCCACAGATCTATGCCATATTAAGTCTATTTTCATATAAACCACCTTATGATCTGATTTAACAAGTTTAGATAGGTAATTTCTATGCTATTTCATATGATTATGCAAGTTAGATCCACAAATTAGATCATATGTTCGTTTATTATGGTTTTTGGTGAAATTTGCATAATTTGATGATAATTGTCATTTTCATGATGGTAGTGGTTACATAACATGCTTGTGATTGTATTAGATGTATTGGATGAGTTGATTTTGTCGAATCTATCATTTGGCGAAGTTTTGGCGGAAATCAGAATAGAAATTATGAAGTGCAGGTTTTGGGTCGCACGTAAGGGGATCATTCGCTCCATGGTGTGATCTCTTTGGAAACAAGACAAAAAGTAGGCTCGGGCAAGCCAGGGAGTCGTTCGGTCGAGCGAGTTGGGTGTAAGGCAAGCGGACGAGCGAGCCTGGAGAAAAAAAAGAGTTCGGTCGAGCGAGCCTATGATTGAGTAAAGGGGTCGGTCGCCCCTATCGGGTCGGTCGTGAAGCCTGCAAGTGGTAAAGTGGCGGGTCAGTCGCTCCAAGTTGGGAGGGTCGGTCGCTTTGGTTGGTTCTACCAGTGTGAAGGTTCAGTCACTCTGGTCGGTCGAGCAGTGTGAAGGGTCGGTCGTAAAGGGTAAATTTCTGAAAATTTATATTTTCGGTTATGACCCAAATTTGAGCAAAAAGTGCTTTTTTTTAAAAATTCGGGCAGAAGTGCCCGAACACGTGCCGTAGCGCAGTGGTGGTGTAACTTCGAAGTGAATTTAAGGAGGAAGGTTCGAAGTGTTAAAAGGTGCTCGTTGATCGGTGTAGAACAACGAATGAGGTGACTACTCAAAGGTTGTGAGTTGGTGGATAATGGATTACTCATAAAGGTTGCTTGAGCTATGAAAAGTCATCAAGTTGGATGACTAGAGATGAGAAGGCTGAGAGATTATCGTTGTCGTGAGTTCTAGCAGGCTCAAAGCAAAGGTTGGGGGCACCCAAAAGACCGGTTGTAGGTCGAGTACCTTGGGTATCGCTGAAAGGCCTAGTTGTCAAGGTTGGACATATATATGTATCATTGAAAGGCATATGGAGTTTATGCTAGAACCGGGGTTACCATTAGCCCTTGACATATGGCAAGGTTAGCCGTCATACGATTAACGATGGTTTCGAAGCAGGATTGGCGATGATAGTCAAAGTCAGTCATGGATGATTAGTTGTTCTTTTTGTACCATCTCATGTAGATTGCCCAACCTTGAAGATGTTCTTTGGGTGCTTGTCTGATATTGGTTTAGGCCTCTGGGGCTTGTGCTGGAGGGATGTTGAATTCAATTAGGATGGTTTACATGAGATATATATAATCTGGATGTTATGAGTGCTTTACCATGATTGAATGGGTGTTCTGTTTCCATGGACGAATTGTTTCCATGGATTATATGACATGTTCGTGTCCATTAGTTGCTCACACCATCTTATACGTACACATGTCAAGTAATAAAATATTTACTTAAATTTAAAATAGAAGTTATTGCCTCTATTTATATATGTATATTACATTATATATACATATACACTAAGGGTCATAAGAATATGCGTATTCATGTATACATCTAAGATTTTTATTTAAATTCTTTCAAATATTATATGTCATTTTACTTAAGCAATTAAATTTTAACATAAATAAATAAGTTTTAAATGCAAGTGAAAATGTTAAAATAACATTTACCTGTATATACATATAAAACACAAGTTAAAATATACATAGGATTATAAACCAATGATTTATAAATATAATTACAATTTTATTTCCTTAGATGAATAATTAATTTACTATATATAATATATATAAAAACAAAACGTAAACGATACTTTTCCTTAATCGATTTCCAAAAACAACATCTCTTCCCGGTTATTCCTATTCCATTTACTTTCCGAACTTCGGAATAACCTCATCGTTATAAGCCAAACAAATTTTCCAATATCTCTCACAACTATTCTTATCTTGCAAATCATCTGCTTCCACTATTATTTACCTTGGAACGTGAACATCATTTCTTTTTTCCTTATTTTACACTTTTCACTAATAAATATTAGTACAAGATTAATATGGCTATCTAGTCGCTAAATAAATTGATATTTACATGGATATCAATATTTAGTTTAATTGTTGTGTATTTAAATTTTAAATCGTTACTTGATTATATTTATTGATCTTAGTCAATTCAATTTAAAATAGTATTTCAATGCTTATTCAAACCCTTTAAGTTCATACAATATTATTTGATAATCAACCATCACAACAAAATATTGATTTCAGTTCAACAAATATGACTTGAACTGATTATTTGGATCTAAGGTCTAAGTAAATGTATTTTTTGTTTATTTAAATCTATTCGAGAGAAATAAATATAGCTTCATTTATTTATTTAAACCAAATAACTTATTTAATTTAAAAAGTGTTCTCTGTTCTCTACCACGATCCTTGTTTGATCATCCATATATGCTCCTTTCAGACATACGACAATTCTTCCTTTTATTCCGTTCCTATAAATATCACTTTTATTCCCTTTATATATTTTATAAACATTATTTTAATACTTTAAAAGGAAAGCCCTTTATTATTATTTTCTAAAATTCTATTTTCATTTTTCCAAATTTCTTTTATTTACTTCTCTATTTATTTCTACTTATTCTATACTTCTATTTCTTTCCTTCTAACCTGTCAGCCCAACTGGGCCTACTCCCCCTTCCCTCTTCTTTCTGTTTATTAATTCCTACCCATTCTTTTTCGTTTTATTCTATTTCCTACCCATTCGGCTCAATTGAAAGCCAATAGTTCCATTTCCCTTCCCTTGATTCGATCCCAACAGAACGTTTCTTCCTTCACATTTTAACCTGAACTAGTTTACTCCCTTAACAATTTCACAGCTCCCATTCGATCCATGCAATACGTCCCCGTCCAAGCCATGCAAACACACTCGCCCCTCTTCCTTTCTTTCGTATGTTTTACTATTGTTCCCCCTACTTTCTTTTTCTTTGTTTTCTTCTTATTTTTTTACTTTTTTATAGAGTCTTGCTACTGTACCCGAAATGGTTTTTGTCAGAAAGTACGAATTAGACAAAATAGTGTAATTCACGAAGGGTACTCTTGTAATTTTGCAGCAAAACATGGACACAACTCAGCAAATCAAGCGGCTAATATTCTTTCGCACAATCTGACAAACACTGTTTCGGGTATATTAGCAATTTCGTTTTTTATATTTGTTTTTCTTCCTCTTTACTTCGGCTTTGCTGCTGCTTTCCCCTCATTCTCACGTTTTTTTCTTCTCTTTTTTGTTTCTTGCCTGTACCCGTGTATTTCTTGCCCCATCACAAAAACAGCCTGACCATATGTATATTTGCTCCAATCTCTTCACTTCATTCTCCAGCGTCAAAGTCCAACCCTTAGTTCAGCATTTCATTTACTTAAAAATGGATGAAAGTTCGCTGCTATCATGTAGACCTTTCAAGAGATTGACTGATCACAACTTAATGCTTTATTAATTGGCACACTGAAATATGTTAATCCCTACACGCCAGATAAAATTAGGATTAAAGTTAACTGGTACTAATCAGTTCCATTTTTGCATACGCATTTTAGAACTCAGTTCCATTTTTGCATGAAGCCATTCATGTTGTTAACTGGTACTAATCCCAAGCAATAAGGCATAAACATTTTGTTCCTATCTAATACAACATTCTTTTGGACCGTCTAGGATTAAAGTTACTGGGTTTGTATAAGTCATAGGTAAATATGCACTGTGTTTAAACATGCCAATATGTCCTAAGGGTTAACAGAGCTTCTAATCTTATCTATAACTCAGGTAATTTCCTTGGAGTTGATTCAATAATGTCAACATAGGTACAACATCATATAATATAACAGTCAAGTGTTTTTAAAATAGAAGTTTAAAAGAGAGAGGTTTACTCACATTATTTGCTCTGCTCTTCCAGGTTTTATCTCCTCTGATTTTTTTTTCTCCTATTCACAAGTTTCGCCTTTCACTTTGCCAGATTCTCTACCATTTCTCTTTAGTTCCTTGTTGCCATTTTTTTTAGTTTGGTCAAATGATGTTGCGAATGTATGCAATAACTAATGTGTATGTATAGTTGATTTTAAGAATAAAATATAGGGCTTCATTAAATGTTTTGCAAAGCTCCTTGTGCCAAGATGTAATATTTACAACAGCTTTTTATTTGATTAGAATGGTTAGACAGCTAATTGATTTGTTTCAGAGTTGTTTTTAGGCTAGCTTCCTACTGATTTGGAAAAGAGATGGGGTATCTTCATTTGATCTTCCTATTGGCTACTATACATAGCTACTCTTGGTACAAGCTACACGCTCCTATGTGTTTTAAAAATGTAAGCTTAGATCATAAGTTTAGCTATCACATTTGATTGAAAGGGAAATGTTATGGCAAGGCTTCACTCTACATCTAGAAAAAGAGCACGGCAGAAATCTAGATTGGTGGTACAAATGCATGTGCAGTTTCAAGTTCTTGTTTTAACTTAGCTGTTAAGTATTTCGATCTCTTAAGTGTTCTCATAAATCCACTGTTTGGAATTTCACTTCAAGCACATCCTTTTCATTTAATGTTTTAGATCGTAAGTTAAAATATACACAGGATTATAAACTAATGATTATTCAAAATTATCTATAATATTCAAATTAATTATAATTTAATTAAATTAAATTATCAGCATAAGCTAAGATTTAGATTATAAAGTTGGTCAAGAAAATCTGGGACATTACACTCTTTCTGGTCATCGTCGATTTCTGATCGTCACAGGCGATCGCGCCTCCCCAAACTTCACCAGCATGTCGCCCTCACCTCACTCTACAATTTCTCAGTTGGAAGATTTCTCTAATGCTCCCTTGTTTGAGAGCTATGATCGAATGATTGAAATGCAGCTTCGGTTTAGAAAGGAAAGAGTAGCCGATATTTTTGACTGGATGGAATCAGGTATCTCACTGTAGAGATCAAGTGATAAATATTAGATTAGATAGGAGAAGTTTTTTGCAGAGATATTCTTAGATTTTGAAAGGGACTAAGGATTTTTATTTAATATTATTATATTCGCGTTGAGCGTTTTAATTCGTATGACTCCATACGAACTCTGATCATGGTGGAATTGGAAATCCTACAATAACTTAATATTCTGGACACGACGAAACTAGTTTCGTCGAATTCCGAGATCATTTGCAAAAAAACTATTTTAATTTCAAATGGTTAATCAATACGCGATTAGATTGTGCACGATCACAAAATAACTCCAATTGATGTGAAACTTATAAATCATACAATAATTAACTATTACGAATTTTATAAAATTGGTTTCGTTGAAAGCAGACGTCGTTTGAAAATTGACTATTCTCAAGTTCTATATTAAATCGAAAAAATATAATTGATTTCAAAATAATTCAATCCAAAAATAATAAATTATCATTACTGTGTATATTCGAAAATTGAATTTATACAGATTTAACTATCTTAACTCAATTTAAAATTCTAGGTTATATCGGTATTCAATTTATTAAAATCCTTTTATTTTATTTAATAAATCGTTGCGGTTCATAAACGGTTCTATAACGACTTTCTGAAAATTAAATTTTGACATAACTCAAAATTTACAAGGTGAAATCTCGATTTTTCTCTTTCATTAGAAAATTATAATCCAATAGATCCGGAAGATTCTTGTTTCAAAGAATTCAAACTTATATTGGATCCTATATATTCAATTGAAGTTCAAAACGTAAAACTGTGAACTATCGCGACGGTGCGAGCTTGTTTTTAATTAAATTAAATTTATATGATCAAACTTCGTTTAAATTAATAAACTCCTTATAAAATACTTTTATATTCCCAATACAACATTTAAACAAATTTAAATGTATAAAATTAAACGACTAAAAATCTGGGTCGTTACACTTATGGTGATTCGCGACTCACTGCTCTGCGATCCTGGTATGCCCTGCCACATATTAACTGGGAATGTTATGTATCTAGCTCAGTGGTTGTTGTTGTGGTGGCTTGGCTTTTCTTGATTTGGGAGTTGGTTGTGTTGGTTTATTGTTAAGAAGTATGATATTCAATGTGTTAGTTAGTTGTCGTCTTGTTGGAACTTTCTGTAGGCTTTGTATATTATGTTTTGGGTCGTAATTTGATTGGTAGTGGTGGCTTTGGGTTGTTTGCTTGGGAAGTATGGAGTTTGGTATTTTCATGGATGCAATGTCGGGCTGGGTTTTGAGTGTCTTGTTTTTCTTCTTTCTCCACTGCTCTTGATTGACATTCTTGGTGAAGCGCAAGCTCTCATTATGATGTTTAAGACTGGTGGAATTCATTGCCTTCCACCTCAAGCATAAGCCTATGCAACGGTCGTTTAATGTCTTGTGGTCCTTGTCACAAGGCTGCTATGTTTTGGTAACTTGTGATGTTTTTCGAACATGCTTCTTTGTTTGGCTGAGAAAATGAATTCATGTAATGCTCTGCTAGTGGGATTTTCTACTGACAATTTGGTTTGATGCTCGAGGTCTCAGGTCCTTTTACTAAGGAACAGGTCCTTTGGTGTTGCCTACTCTAGCTAATGATGGAACTGCCTTTATTGTGTAGTCCCTGTAAGTAATACTGTCTTATTTCGACACATGCAAAGGTCATTTTGTTGTGGTACTTGCTGCTTTCTATTGTGTAGCTTGTCATTGTTGGGTTTTTAATTTTTTGACAAGTGTATGTAATCACCCCTTGCGTGGACTATGTTATCATAGTCTATATACTGCGTCTAACTCCTGATTTATAACGTAAATAAGATGGTATTTGTAGTAGGTTGATATCCTATCAATCTCCTGTATTATTTATTATAATAATAAGTGTTTGTGGTCACTTTAAAAACTGGCCTTTTTTGCCAAAAAAAATTAGAGACACATCTGTATGCATGAAGGACCAGTCTGTGTGGTTCTATTAGTGACAAATAAGCTAATTTAAATATTGACTAGGTAACGAAATGATATTTTGATTCTTGAGCATTTTAAAAGATTATCTCCTTTAATGTACCACAATGTTCAGAAGTCTATATATAGTTTGGTCCAATTGAATATCGGTCGAGTAATAAAAACTAATTTCGTTCGGCTTTTAGTTGTAGTTTAGTCTGACATTTTTACATCAAAACCAATCAAATCTGTTAAACGCTTACCTTTTCAGTCGTTGAAATGTCTATTTTAGTTGATGGTTTGAAATATTATTTTGACTACATTAGGATTAACTGAGTTTGCAACATTCTTGTGAACACGGTCTTCTTTTTTGATTCCAAAATGTATTTTTGTAAAAAGCAAAGGGAAGTAGATTACAGTGTGATAATGAGATTCTTTTTAATGTAACCATGTGGAATATCATTTCTAATTAATTTCTAATAAATAATATAGGTATTTATTGCACGCAAGCGAGATCATTTCGAAATTTCTAACCTTTATAAGATTGTAAGTAACATTCACCGTAGAATAATTATTTAGTCAAGTGCTACTAGCTCAAATGACAAATAATATGTCGTTTTAGGTTGAGGTTCCAAAGGTTATGGATTTAGAGCTCAAGGATATCAAAATGAATGTTCAGCTTGAATAGAATAAAGAATCACTCCTACTATCTTGCAAACTTTTTATTCACAATAAAAGTGATACTTAATTTAAGGACACTCATTTTATCAAAATAAAGCAGAACGATTATTTAATAAATAATTTTGAACATCAAATTTGTTATATTAGATATGGTCATTTAAGTATAATTTTTGTAATTTGGTATGGTAAATGTATCTCTCAATTTTTATAGTATTGCGGATCACATGTGATTGGAGTGCTCAAGTTAGGAATGAAACTCATCAGTAACCAGAATCTAGTTCTGTTGTTGGCTAAATTGTAATCAGGCCAAGATCAATGTACCAATCAGTATTTCCAATAATTAAATATTTAAATAATCTATTTATAAATTAATTGACAATCAATTAACGATTTCAAAATGTGACTTTTCACATGCGATCATTCAAGATTTGAAAACACTTCGATTGAATTCAAATGGCTCGTGATATTTCGAGATCAGACATTTTAAGAGCCAAAACGGTATCGACACGTGCAAAAGTTGTCGTTTTTGTATGCAGTGTTGGATTGTGATAAAATCAATGATATCGAAACCATAATGATGAGGTGATGTGCACAGGTGAGTTTCATGGTGATCAGATGCGTAATTTGATCGCACGAACTCTAAAATGTATATCAGTTTCAATTTAGAGACTGAATGTTCGAAAAAAGGTTATATGCGACAAACGATGTATTTGTTATATTAGATATGGTCATTTGAGTATAATTTTTGTAATTTGGTACGGTAAATGTATCTCTCAATTTTTATAGTATTGCGGATCACATGTGATTGTGGTACTCAAGTTAGGAATGATACCAAGGTTGGCAAGGCCAACCGGTTTTTAAAGTGAGATTTTTTTTTTAAAACTCTTATAAATTAAAATTACCGAGTTTTTACACAATTAAAATAACAATTTGATCTGTAGTACTTTCCGTAGTCAACGTTTTTTGTAATTGTTAAATAAATATCTTGTTCAATACTTCATTGGTATAATATACCAATTTCTTGTCTTGACATAATATGCACTGCTTTAAATGCGTAAATGTTATACTAGTTTCTTACTATTACACTTTCTACTCATGTGACTTCTTTTTTTTTTTTTTGATTTTCACTTAAAGGACTGTTTTATTCAGGGTAATAATTTTAAAGGACAGGACTTCTAAAAAACTAATTCTTATTTATTCAAGGTAATAAGTTTTAAGGACATGACTTTTAAAAAATTAGTTTTAAGGACATTTTATAGGAAAAAGATAAAAGAATTTATCATTTTAAGTTATGTATAAATAAAGATAATTTTTTTAATTTTTTCTGTAGAACTTAAAAAAATAAATGAGTTTATTTTTTTTTTGTAAATTGTCCTTAAAACTAACTTTTTAGAAGTATTATCCTTAGAACTTATTATCCTGAAATAAATTGCACTTCAACCTAATTTGCACTTCTTTTTTTCATATCCTCGAGTAATATTTGTAATTAAGTATATCCATTATTATCATTATATTAATTGTAGTAGCTTTTAAATGCATTAAAAGTATACTAATTTGTTACTATTGTATGTATTGTTTTGTCATATCCTCAAGCAATATTTGAAATCATGTACATCCATTATTTATCATTTAAACAAATGCACTAAACGTTAAATTTAAAATCTAAGCATACAAATATTTATGAATTAAATTTTTTAATAACATTAGTTTGAAAACTAAATAAAATCCATGAATTCCACCTCCGTAAAAGGCCAAAAAAGATTTTACAATTTAATTATTATTTTTTGTCACCGTTCATGCTTTATTTGATGTTTAAATAGTCGTCCCGTTTCTTACGGAATGGTAAAGAATAACATAACAGCGTCTAACTCAACGTTATTTTTTGAAGAATAATAACGTTCTGTTAACGCAAATATAGAAAACACAAATCATCGAACAAGAAATTCATTATTAAATAATGAGCGGAGCAGGATTTGCCATGTATTGTAGGATGACAAATAGATGGATTTAAAAAAGGTTTTTAGCCTCAAAGAAGTTAGAGAAAAATTTAGTTTTAAAAACAAGAAGTGTGACACTTTTTAGTGGAAACGGTAGTTGTAACTATCATTTTCTGTTTATACTATAATATGACATTCAACTTAAAACCTAAATTTGTTGGCCTTACTACTATTTTTTTTTTGCAAATTCTTCCTTATACCTATTTACCTGGATTTAAAAAAACAGTTATAAGATCACTATTGTATAACAAACATTGTTGGGACCTGGTCGCACAATGCACAGGCTCTCCCCCCACACGCGGTATAAATAACCGTAGATTCGGTTGTGAAAACGGGCAATGGAGCCCAAACGAGTAAGTCGACGACACCTTTTAGTGCAAAAAAAAGGAAAAAATTTGGGGTGAGAGAGGCTCGAACTCTCGACCTCAGGATTACTCAATGTCAAGCTATGAGACCTACGCGCTAGCCAACTGCGCCACCACCCCATTGTGGCATACGTTCAGAAACACAAGTATAAAATGAGGGACGAGAAGGGAAAGTTGTGTATGTCTGACTTCGATGGTAATGCCATATTGCCATGGACATAAAAATTGACCTGCTTCAAGTTAGCTATGGGGAAGTGGGTAAAGAGATTATCATGTTATTATTAAAAAGTAAGTGCAGGGATTGGTGGCTGAAAAGCGAAAGACTTGTGCATTCCTTGAGAACTTGCTCATGTTGAGAATCTTCAGATATAGTTGCAAACTGTAGGATCCATGTGTGTGTATCCATTATCGTTTGATTTCCCTTTATGCATCGGAGAGCCAGATAACAGAAGCGTGGCATCTGGTGTCCATTTGAAAACCATATCCCTGTAAACCATACGTGGTACATCATTAGTAACCATTTCTGCATTCTTCATTCCGTATACGTAAGGCACTGTTAGTCAATCTTGCTGCAGTTGTCAGCGAATAGCAATGGTATTACCATGGTATGATTAGATGAAAGGACTACGTTTTGCTCTCCAGGCTTATCCGAACATCTCCGACGGTTCCGTCTTCATTCTTCAGCATTTATATTCATGGTCACCTTGAAATGCAAACTTCATCAAGAGCTTGAATAAGCCTTTAGATTCAAGGTAGCATTCAGCCGTTTATGAATAAAGTACAGCAATTTATGAGATGCTGAGGGGCTGACCGTTTATGCTCTGTCAACTAAATAGCCTACCAAAAAAAAAATCGATCAAAAAGTGACGGGATCATGCATTCAGCAGTTTATAAATAAAAACACAGCAACATTGCTGCTCTCCTACGAAAATATAATAACATACAATAATTGATCTCAAAATTATAACTAAAGAGAGACAAAATTAGTTAGTTTTTAAATATTGTTTATTAGAATTGAGTTTTTGTTATTGTCATATTTGAGAAGAAGAAAAGAACACTTGTATGTCCGTAAGTTTGACCCATATCTTTATAATAGAAATCCTTGAAACTGATCAGTAACCAGAATCTAGTTCTGTTGTTGGCTAAATTGTAATCAGGCCAGGATCAATGTACCACTCTGTATTTTTAATAAGTAAATATTTAAATAATCTATTTATAAATTAATCGTCAATCAGTTTACGATTTCAAAATGTGACTTTTCACATGCGATCAATTCAAGGTTTGAAAACACTTCGATTGAATTCAAATGGTTCGTGCTATTTCGAGATCAGACATTTTAAAAGAGCCAAAACGGTAACGACACGTGCGAAAGTTGTCGTTCTGGTATGCAGCGTTGGATTGTGATAAAATCAATGATATCAAAACCATAATGATGAGGTGATGCGCACAGGTGAGTTTCATGGTGATCGGATGCATAATTTGATCGCAAGAACTCTAAAACGTATATCAGTTTCAATTGAGAGATTGAATGTTTGAAAAAAGGTTATATGCGACAAACGATGGATCGGGTTTCGAAACATATTAAATTGCAGTTGGAAAAGGGTTATATGTCACGAATAATGAAATTGGGTCTTAAGACATATTCCATTGCGTTTAGAAGGTCCTTTAAATTCAAACCGTCTGTTGGCACGCCTCGATCGGAGATTGTGTCAGTTAAGTCCATTTTGAATCATTCACTATGAATACGGGTACACACTTCGAGAATAATATTATTTTATTGTGAAACCGAAAATCGCTATGAAAACTTTTCATTCAACGGTCCATATTTTTCCTCTCAACCCGTCTACTTTTACTCAAAACTCCCAAGAAAAGGTTGTTCGTATCATCGATATGAATTCATCCACGGTCGCAGAACATTGATCGAAGCAACAACGACGTTGCTAAAATCCCACCGCCTACAGCGGATATTCCGGATTGGACGACACGTGGCCAAGCCATGATCAGATAGTCGCCACGTAGCACATCGATCAACTTGGATTTTTGTCTATAAATACACCTTTCCATAAATGGAAAGAGGCGGAATTCTTTCTGAAAATATCCCGTTGTACATTTCGATCGAACCACATTGTAACATAAGATTTTTTGTGTATAATCCACTTCTTTCTCTACCTTCTTTCAATCAAAGCAAATGTAACCTATAATCGACAGCATAAATAGAAATTATAAAGTGGACGTATGCTTGGTTTAAGCCAAACCACTATAAAAATTGTTTCGTGTCCCCTGTATTTACTTCTTTTATTGTATTAAGTGATTGTGAATTATGTGACTTGTGTGTGGATTACACATTTTTCGATTGACTGTCATTAGGCCAACTTTTAACGTCAACACATTAACAAGCCAGGTAGGGGGAGCGCTACGCAACCACCTTAAGCAATTTCTAAGCTCGAAATGATTTGGATCGCTATTTGTTGAAGGGACGATGGTAAAACAGAAGAAAGATGAGACATCTTCCCACACTCAAGCCATCAACACCACAGGCATAACAGACCTAGAAAAGGGGGTAAGCCAGTAGGCTTTCTTCCACGAAGAACCATCCAAATACTTAACTAAGGATGAGGCGGATGGAGTTCTAGTCGAACTCAGAGAACAAATGACACACCAAGATGAACTCCTCCGAAAGCAACAGGAAATGATGAACAACTTCTTCGCTCGAATGGAAGGAAAACGAAGCAACCAACCATCACTCCTTGCAACAGGCGAAGCTGGGGCATAAGTTATGTTTCGAACCAATGAAATCTAAGCCCCAGATCAGTCTGTGGCTTTGCCATCATTTGGATCGACTCGACTCTCGGGTCGACCAGACTCTGGTTTGACTCAAATCCCAGATCGAACGAGCTTCGGACCATATCGATCGATGCAACCTCCGGATCGAACAGAGCATGGTTCTGTACAACCTCTGGTTCGACCCGACATCTTACCGCAAATTGGACTTATGCCGCCTCCCACTCGACCTTGCCAGCACGGCGATTCAAGCACAGCTAGTGGCGGCAATCTCTCCAAGACTGCAATACCACATCAGCTCCCAATATAACGGAGGGAAACACTACTGTAACCACTATGATATCGTCCCAGGGAGTGGCAATGCCGAACCTCGAACTGATAATGTTATCCTAAGTTGGTCCAATCCTACAGGCATGGATATAATTCGGCCCAACTTGCATGCCAACCTAAGGGTCCCAAACAATCTAGAACCAACAACCGAGGCTGTGGACCACCTTCACCCATCACTCGTGGGCAGCACCAAACTGACCCCAAGAAATCAAGGCTTCACGTTGAAGCCATCGGTGCAGATTTGGATTTGTGACAACGACTTCTCAGAGATGGGAATCAAATCACCAACATCATTAAGCGCTTCACCCGACGCACCACTTCTCAGCAAGACATGAATAACGTTCATCGTAGTCCTTTCACACGGAAAATCGGGAACTCTCGTAACCCGTCTGACTTCAAATTTCCAGCTCTAGAACCATATAACGGCAGGACTAATCCTACCATACATCTTATATGATACATGTGTCACATGGATGTACTATCAGTATCTGTTAATGTCATGGCTAAATGCTTCCCTCTCTATCTAACCGATATAGCCGCCATGTGGTTTCGATAGCTAACGACTGAATCGATCAACACCTGGAACATGTTGGCCACCCACTTTATTGAGCAATTCATAGTTCATATATCTCGGCCAAAGAGCGTTGTGTTCCTCATGTCTATTAAACAACGGTCCAACAAGACCTTACGCTCTTTCCTGGAAAGATTCAACGCGGCTGTAGCATCGTTCGATCGACCTGAACTGTCAATGGTGCTCATGGACGCTATGGTCGGTGTCTTGGATAGAGTAAACTTCAAAATCTCCCTCTAAAGGGATCCTCCCAGAGACATTGGCGATTTTTACTCTAAGGCAAACAGATTCCTTCGGCAAGAGGATGCTAATATCGAGATGGATAACCTTGATGTACTTTCTGTGAAGGATGGAGGACCATCCACTACTATCCAAAATAAAGGGAAAGCCTATAAAAAGAGCGATAGGAATGTGTGGTTCCTAAGAGATCCCAAATATGATAGATACACTGAGCACAACTCCTTACTGCTAGATATATACCTCGACGTGCGAGGAGCTATACCTTTTCCTAAGCCTCCTAAGAGGGAGACAAATTAAAGAGAACGTGAATCAGGAAAGCACTGCATGTTTCATGATATGGCAGGTCATGACACTAATGACTACAGACACTTACGTGATCTCATCGAAGAACGGGTTAGACTTTGGAGAGATACCCGGATATGTTAAGAAATTGGCAGCATCCGCACCGCCACCACTACTCCACCATGCTCCTCAGAATGGTTCTCATGCTCCTTGGAGTGGGAAAGATCCCGAGCCTAGCAGTCGCGGCATCATCATCAACTGATCTGATTAGGTCATACACATGTCTTAGGATACAAGATGTGCATTGCTTTTTATAATTTTCAATAGCTAAGTTGATTCACATGTGTACGGGAGTTAGGCTTTAACTCTCGGGCTTACTATGTTCCCAACAGTACAACTAGTTTATGAATAAAATGGTTATACTGAAGTACACACGTACGGGATTAGGCTGTAATACCAAGGCGTGCTCTAGATTCAATCATAAACCGATCATGATTTGTTTTGGCTATGTAATAAAACTTGGAATAAATAGAATCTATTTTCTCAAGCATGGATTATGTTTGATCAATATAAGTATCTTGTCAGGATTTGTCAAGATTCTCAAACGAAACTAGAGTATGGATTATACTCACTCCTCTATCTTAGGTTTAAATAATACCTAAACCTAAAGCTCCGCTTATCAGGATGTGACAAACATAACTCTTTTTCAATATGAGTGCGGATTTCACCTAGGTAAACCAAACTACCCTGTCAGGATTTGACGATGAAACATTATCAAAACTCGAGTATGGTTTATATTTGAACCCCAAGTATGGCTTATACCTGATAAATCAAGTTATGTTGTCCGGATTTGGAAAAATAACTCGATCATTGCTAGAGTATGGTTTATACTTCCAAAAGATCTCCAAGCATGATTTATGCTCGAAAAGGTTAAGCAACACCGTTAGGATTTGTCGGGTCTGATTACCTCCTTTTTTCTGCACAGGTACAAATTATACACAATGTAACAACCCGAATTCCGACAGACTGTTTTTTTTTTCAAAATTCTAATCTATCGAAACCCATGTTGGTTGCTCTGGTACCCTGCAGAAAAGACAGAGATATAAAATATATCAGAGCTTAGAAAATATCTCACAACGGAATGGATAAAGTATAATATAATCAAAGTATATCCTAACCGTAGTAATAATACTGCCTAACAGCATCCAAAGCTATCATATCTCTGCCACAAATCTAACATGCGAGTATGTTATGAGGAGGGGATCAGAACGCAAGTTCTGGTGACTGTATTTAAACTATACACTTTGGATAATTCAACATATACCGTTCAATCACATTTTCTTATTTATTAGGTTACTTGGGTTAACAACACTCAAGGCTTACACACACGTCATACCTATTTACTTCCGAGTGGATTAACCTAATACAGTATATATGTAGCTACCCTCCACCCCCCAATATTGAGGTACACCCTATGGTACCCCACTCGCACGGTCTCCCCCGTAATGTCACAGAAATGAACGCAGTCCCTCATCCTACGCCGGAGTGACGTACAGATCTCTACATAACAATGTTACGTTCCGCATATATCTGCTATTACTATGCTATGTAAGCGTACAGACTTCCACTTTCGATCGAATCAGATTCCATATAAGAGTAATGCCCTCAAGTCTACGATACACCAGCCAGAGCAAACATGCATATATCTAGACTTCCCCACATATGTATCGTCAATCGTATTCGATGCCTTAACCGTACATAATGTGCACCAAGTTCTGTGGCAGGGCTATACAAGAAACACGGAACTCGGTCGGGAGCTTTTCCATATCTGTACAGGCCCGCCTTTAAGGGCCTCAAAATACAGATATCCGTCGGGTCTATTTTTTTTTTCCATTGTGGCTATGGCCCCAACCTTGGCCCCAACCTCAACTAGTAAAGACTATAAGCGCTAAGAGGCTTGCCCCTAACAAACAATCTAAACATCCAGTTGGCGTCTCCCCTCAGCCACCATACCTCGATAGTGAAAGGTGAATGACCTATTGGGTTTAGGTCTAGTATTTTCTCATCCCCTAGCTGCCGATGACGGGTACCCAACAATCAACTATCCATGTTGGTCCTGACCTTTGCCTCCCCGTTGAGGCTACCACCGAATCACCCTAGTGTCACCTCGTCATAGCATTTTGGCGGCAAGGCTACTTTTGAAGTCAAGGTCCACCCACATGGTAGTAACGCGCAGACCCAACCTCTGCGAGCACAGCCTAAACATCTGCCATCACACAGAGGACTACCAGGAGCACCTTACGTATCTCAGGAAGCCGCGTGCTTCCCCTTCATGTCCTTCAGAGCCGACAAAATAATCAGATGAATGTGCGCTCCCCTCGTGTCTTATGACACCACGATGATCTACCCCGTTGGGTTATTCACCCTCAAACGTGCGGATTGGTTCAAGCGCCTCATTTTAATATGTTATTAGATCCTATGTCTAAACATTATTTTATGCGCTTGCTTTACCTCGTCAGGTTTCCATTTAAATTGGCTATTCCCATTCACATTGATTTCTTAATCAAGTTACCAAGTTCCTCTTGCTAATTAATTTCGGTCTTATAACTTAACCCATTTAAGCCCATTAATAAGCCCATAGCATGTTATTCTCTAGATTGTGATCCAAGATCTGTAATCCACAATCCCTTTATATTCTTGTTGATTTCAAAGTTACAATAACATGTTCTACTTAGTATGTAATTCAGTATATCTCAATTCACATGTTTTCTATTTAACATGTCAGTCATTATTTATGATTAAATATAACATATTTCATTTCATAAGTTTTCCTCATTCTTTCTTATTTAATCATAATTCCATCTTACACTGTCACTACAACTTATCGTTGTTTACTTATTAACTTAGTTCTCTTAACTAAGGTTCACTAATAAGTCTCCTTTCCATTTATTATAACCTATGTTATAATTTCCTCTTGTCCCTAGGACAAGCCTTAACATGTTATTCTTATCAGCAGATTTCAGATTTCCAAGTTTACAGATTACTTAATTTATAGTTAAGTACAACTTCTTACATTTGATAAACTTTCCCCCTTTTCTCTACTTATTACAAATAACTGGTTTTAGGTTTCCCCATTTACTGATTACTTAATTTACAATTAACTGTCACTTATCTCATTTCACCAGTTATCTCATTTCCTTACTAGTTTATTATAACCTAAGCTATAATCTTCACTTGTCCCTAGGACAATTCTACCTATTATACAACATTCTCATTAATGTAATTAATTTGTAATATACTATTATCATTCCCCATTCATTCCCTTCCTTGTACTATCGTATCTTCTATTCAATTCCATTTATTTCCATTAATTACAATTAATGTTGTTTACCAGTCCTGCTATTTACATATATATATATATATATATATATATATATATATATATATTTGTGCACTAGACCTCTCACATTAAGCCTACACTTGTGGATGCTGGATTTGTCGGGCGATTCCGGGCAGACTTCTACCATAAGTTGACTTAACCTCGTGTCACCACTACATGTTTATTTATGCACTTAGACCCCTCCCATTAGATTTACCACTAGTGGATGCTGGATATGCCGGGCAGTTCCGAGCAGACTTCTACCACAAGTGTAATCTAACCTCGTGTCTAAGCGCGGTTATAGTTCTAGCTAAAGGATTTTCTCTTTTTTCCATTCATCATTATCAAAGAATTTCCATTAATGAAACCACTGAAATCCGTCGAAAAAGAAAAAATACGCATGTCCAATGAAACAACTGTTGCTATCTGCTCCAATAACGAATCATTGGTTTAACTGAATAGCTAAAGAAAATTGATCAACCTTTCTCTTCGTCTCATGAGGTGCTGCCCAAGGAGAAGAAAAGGTGACTTCCGGATTAGGGATAATAAATAAAATAGGAAGCAGATAAAATTGTATATCGAAACGACTCCTGGCATAGTGAAAAAACCACAGAGATTTTGTTTTCATAGTCTGAGACTCGACTCATAAGTTGTTTTTAGTGACACACCATGTCCGTTAATGTCACTCATTAAGAATGCATTAAGTTTCATAAAGCGTTATAGGTAAACAGAAACAGAATATTATAAGATAGATATAAAAGATAACAGCGGAATTTAAAATTTATTTAAAACATAATTCATAACATCGTGGTCCAGAATATCACAAGTCTGGAACTACAAAAAAACCATTACAATAACATAAAACTTCTGTCTTGTACCATCAGAGTACAGAAATACATAAAAAGCATAATTCCGCAAAAAGAGACAAAGCCATAGTAGTAAAGAAGAAAACTTGAGCCATACTTCAAAAGAAGCTC
This sequence comes from Allium sativum, assembly GCA_030737875.1. NCBI lineage: Eukaryota > Viridiplantae > Streptophyta > Magnoliopsida > Asparagales > Amaryllidaceae > Allium > Allium sativum. The sequence goes on from CM060915.1 coordinate 284,764,926, forward strand.
TTGGCAAGATGATAATCGTGACCTGACTAAGCCTGAGTATTCCCACCCTGAGAATCTTGGGGGAGGGGGGTGGAACGGAAGAGAGAAGAGGAAACAAAAAGGGTCAAACATAAAGTCTGGCGAGTCTAGTTACTTTTAGCAAGTAAATAAATAAAAGTAGCATGATAGGAATATAAGGTGGATAAGAAAGGTAACACTATAAAAGGTAAATGTGACAAGGTAAACATGATAGAGTGTATATGCTTCCCTAATGATTACTCTGCACTAATACTAGTATAACCAGAATGAGATGATCCCAACAACTATCAAATGTTAGACTTAGGCATACGTCCAGATGTACCTTAACTAGTACCCTAATCGATCGGCTCCCTACACTGTACATACTCTGTGTCGGCCCCATAGTAGTAGGTATCACTTCCTAAAGTGGAAACCCTTCGTGGATTTGCACAGCCATACCTATTGGTGTCACGGTCGTCTTAGCCCCCTCTGCCTGGCCCATGCATGCACATGTCCCCGGTCGGTTTGCGCTGCCCACACCATCCTCCTCGTTCGGTTCTCTTACAATCAGCTAGTAAGCGTGCCCCAACTCCGACCTAGTTCGGAGTACTCGTTTGATACCTATCAAGGGTTACAGACTGAAATGGGTCCCACACAATATGATACAAGCTCCCCCTTGTCTTGCATCCCCACTAAGATTTCCATCGGTTATGTATACCACTAGGCGTCTTCAATTAAATAACCCTATCAGTTCTACAAGTTATGCTTACCCTAAAAAAGGTTTTTTTAATTACATAACTCCAACATTTCCACAGGATATGCTTACCACTAGGTGTCTTTAATTACATAACCCTATCAGGTTTAGTTTGTGGGCCTATATGTAAATATTACCCACCCCCTCAAATTTACTTAACCCATCCATTGCTCAACCAAATTTACTTAACCCCAACTTAAGTTTATGTTCATAAAATCCCTGTGGATTTAACTAGGTTAAGTATTCAAGGTTTATTACCATATTTTCATTTATGGTTATAGTATGCTAGACCTCCCACATTAAGCCTGTCATTTGTTGATGTTAGACATGTCGAGCGGGTCCGGGCAGACTTATTCCACAAATCGGGCTTAACCTCGTGTCTTAGCACGTCTCGTATTTGTGCACCTAGGCCTCTCACATTAGATTCACCACTTGTGGTCGCTGGATATGCCGGGCGGTTCCAGGCAGACTTCCACCACAAGTGTAATCTATCCTCGAGTCTAGGCATAGTTATAGTTTCTAATTATTGTAATCCTAGACATTCCATTATTAGCCAATTTTACCTATGTCATTATAGGCTTCATGTCCCTTTTCCCCAAATATGTTTATAATGAATTATATGTCCAAATTCATGTTTATAAACATCATTCAAGTTATGCCAAATTTCCCCCTTTTCAAGTTATGTCAAAATTTAACGTTTCTCCCCTCGTTCCCAAACTAATGCATTCGCATAATTTTAGCAGCATGCCTAGGCTCGAGAATAGCCTGGCTATATAATATAAAAGGGAAAGGGTGAAGGGAAGATGATAGAAATGACTATTCTAACAAAATTGACATAAGCATATGATGGCATAATGATAAGGTGGGCATATAAGAACAAATCAGTGAACTTGTGATAATAAAACCGGTTCTAACATAGTAGGGATGTCATAATAGGCATGATTAGATCTAAACAAGGATTTAGATGTCCAACTAATGACAGATCTAGATTAATCACAACTTGATAGGTACGAGGTGATCTAAATAGTATATTAGATCTGTAACGACCCGCATAATTCTATGTATCAAAGGACCGTAGAATATTTATTTCTTTTTCATATGAGGTCGCATGGTCGTGTAACTTTGGGGAACGACTAGGGGTCATTTCCCATATTCACAATTTTTGCCGATTTTTAAATGATCACTTTGCCCCTGGCGAATCTTGTTTCGCCTAAAACTTTTGATTGGTAAGGAGTTTTGACCTGAAACCAATTCTATTAGATCCGTATGATGGTTTACCTTTCCGTGAAGTGGTCACACTTGTCAAACGGACTTACTGTTTGGGAGATATGGCTGAATTAAGGTTTAGAAAGTGAAAAACAACTTAATTGGGCTTAATCGGGTGATTAGCAGCTAGGCCCATTGGAGGATTTCGGGATTAGAGCTGTATGAGGCTGATTAGGGTTAGAGAAATCTTTTCTTTGTCATTTTCTAGCCGCCACTTACCTCTCTTCAACCCTAACAATGGCCTCCACTTTCTAAATTCATCCCAAATCACCATTTAATCGCGTATTAGCTTAATCTACACCAAATCAAAGAAGTCTAGTGGCAAATCAGAGTTGGAGCTGCTGCTAAGCATTGGAATTCGACCTATAACAGTAGCAAAGTTCAGATCTAAGAATAATTTGTGGCCAAGGTGAGTGATTTACATTGTTTTTCACTAATTACGGCTAATTAAGGGTGATTACTGATAATTAGCGAAATTATGGCTCAGAAAATCTGAAAAATTCTAAAATATTATTTTAGGGCTCTGATAAAAATTTGGGCTAATTTGGATATGTTTTGCTAATCGTGTGGCCAAATCATGATTAAGGGTATTAACGGTAAAACATGGGTTTTGGGTATGTTTGTTCCATACTAACATGTTTAATTGTTGCTTTGGTGTTTATGGTTGATTATACATGTTGTTATTACTGTTTGGAATGATTTTTGATTGCATAGAAAAGTTATATTGGTCAAAAACGCCATCGTATGGCGTAAATAGCTTGCTGGAAAAGTTGTAGGAATTTGGATCGGATCAGATCTCCCTCCCCCGCTCGCGAAGCACGTATCACAAACCGGTGATGGAAGCTTGACCCGAACTGCCTGTGAGGCACAGCCCATCACGAGTAGAACTGCTGATTCGAACCTGAACCACACAGCATCCACGATCTGATGCCTCGAGCGGGAGATCACGACCCGACCTAGAGCCTATATCCCGAACCGAACCGCCAGAAGGAGTGCACGAACCGAACCCATCTCCACTACTCGTACTGGAGCTCACGAACCAACCTGGATGGGGAAGCCGACCCGACCCGATAGTGATGATCACGAACCGTACTACTTCAGGAGGACAGAACCAAACCGAATGGAGCTGTTTTCCAAACTGATCCGTAGGAGACCAAAACCCGAGATGCAAAGGTAATCCAAATAGGAAGTAGAACTCAGGATCCGGTTGGGAACCAACGAGTTAACTTCATAAGTTAGACTTTGTTGCGGGACGTGTCCAAAGGGGCTATCGATGTATATAGCTTTGACTCACCACCGAGAGACGAATATTAGCTATGGATCAGTGCAGTGGAGCCGTTATCACTCCATGGGGCAGAGTGATTGTAGCAAGGAATTGGGTGATCAAAGTGGTAGATATCATATACTTTACGCACTGAGTGAGAGATGTGAGGATGATTGCTATGCTTGATTGTTTGCCATCACTATGACATGCACACCCCCTCCCCCGTTATCTTTACACCTTATGCTAGTGTCACCTTAGAGTATTGTACATCCTGTTGTGCTAACTCTTTGGTTGCAGGTCCAGGTTCAGGTATGATTGGATTATACCTGTTATTGTTCTATTTTGTTGCTTATCGCTCATACCAGACTTTTGTCTGACCCAGAGTTTTATGTCTCTTCTTATTACTCTGGGTGCTCTTAAACGGGCAGACTAGAGATAGGTTAGCTGGTTGTGCATGAGTAGCTGTCCGGAGATGAGCAGGAGGCTTACATGTATTATCCTCTATATGTATTCTCCCTGTGTCGTTGTTGGTCACTACTTTGGGCACTAGTAGTGCGCTTTTCCTTTACTTTGCTTTAGAGATAGTTTGAAAAGTTGTAATAATGATGATGTGGAACATAAGCTGTAATTGGATTTTCGCTGCTATGATGGTTTAGTTTTCAGCTTATGCACTGTCTCGCCTGTTTTATGTCAATGTTATGTTATTATTATATTTTATCCCATGCGCTGTGAGACATTCTACAGGTTCCTAGTTAGTTCAAATCCCCTTCTTTTCCTTTCTTTGGCGACCGTCCCGTGCTAGTATGGCATTGGCACAACGTACTTTCATTGGAAATGTCGGCTGGTGCGGGGCGGGCTGTCACACTTGGTATCAGAGGTCTAGGTTGCGTAGTTAATCTAGGAAAAGACACCAGGGAGAGATAGTACGTATATGAGAGCGCGTATTTTTGATATTTTGGTTTTCAAAAGCTATATATATACTATTAGTATATCTAAGGATGAAGTTGCACTGCACTGGCACCACTGAAGGGATGGCTAATCGTTTTCTCCTTACAGATTGAACGATGAGCCGACATACGAGGAATACTGGTTCAGGAGCCAATAATAGGAATGCTCCTGATATGAGGACAATGTTCACTGATTTCATGAGAGAGATGCTTAGGGTTGTTTGTAGGGCAGCTCCTAATGCTGCAAATGGTGGTGGTGCAGCGATGCAGGCGCCTAGGGCTGATTTCGCCAAGCTCTGTAAGGACTACACTAGTCTTGGTGGGAAGCCGTTCCACGAAATGGAATCGGCTACAGAAGTTCAGGATTAACTTGATAGTTTTAAGCGTATTTTCTAGGACTTAGGAATCGATGATGCAATGAAGAGAAAGCTAGCATCCCGTCGGATGCAAGGACGGGCTATGAATTGGTGGAATGCTATTAAGGCAGCTACCCCTGAGGATCAAGTTACTTAGGAGCAGTTCAAGGCCCGATTCAGCGATAAGTTTATCCCATCTGCTCAGAAATCAGAGTTGTTTAGGAAGTTCTTGGAGCTTAAGCAGAATAGTAGGGAAGTCTCGGAATATATTGCCGAGTTCGACACTTTGTCGAAGTATGGATTATCTCTTATTGATACTGTCGAGAAGAAGAACGAGAAGTTCACAACCGACCTAGATGGGTACTTGGGGAAAAGACTTATAAACTACATCGATGAGACTTTTGAATCTTTTATGGGGAAAGCATTGAGATCAAAAAGCCTTTACCCTGAGTCAAAGGCCGAGATTTCTGTTATATCTGCAGAGGAGCCAAAGCTGCAAGCAAGCGGTGAAGGCAAGAAGAATTCTCAGAACAAGAGGAAGCAGAACCAAACCAAGGATGGTCAGAATAAGAAGAATAAGAATGGTGGCGAGAGCTTTAGCTGTGGCAAGAAGGGCCACTATGCCATAGATTGTCTGGAAAAGCCTGGGAAAAGGAAGTGCTTCAATTGCGGCCAAGTGGGACATCACAAGGATAATTTCCCGCAACCCCCTAAAGAGAAGAAGATTGTGAAAGCATATGCTATCAACGGTGTTCCTTCTTCGTCGAATGCCCCAACTGCAACGGAGAAGGGAAAGGGTGTCATTATTCGAGGTATGCTTTCGTTTTATGATGTTTCTGTTCTAGTTTTGTTGATAGTGAGGCATCCCATTCCTTCATATTTAGTGACCTGGTAGATAAGTTGGGATTGGAACCTGAGATAGTCAATAAACCTTTAGTTGTGACGAACCCGATAGGTGGTTCGACTAGTCTTTGCATGATTTGTCGTAATGTGGTCTTATCGAGTTATGGATGTATGTTTGCTTGTGATTGCTTAGTTGTTTTTCTAATATCATCTCACGTAGATTGTCTGAATTCGGAGGAGATGTTCCTTGAGTGCTTGTCTGATATTGGTCTAGGCCTTTGGGGCTTGTGCTTGGGGAATGTCGAGTTCCACTAGGATGGTTTGCGTGAGATATAAGAAGTTGTTGTGATTTCCATTGAATGATATCTCGGCTTACTCGAGGAGTGATGTACAGCCGTGGCATGATAAGACTGTTCAATGGTATGGACTGCCCCAAGTTGGATTGATAGGGCTAGGAGATGATTCGATTGGGACTTGAGGAAGCTACAAGGTAATGGATTGTATAGGACCCTAGGTTGATGTTCTCTTTGGTTCAATAATGGTAGACCTTCGAAGGGATAAGATGTGCTCGTTGATCGTGGAGATGCAATGAAGATTAGGAGGATTCTAGTTGGACTTGAACTTGTAAAAGAAAAATGGTTGTTCGTTGATCTTGGAGATGCAACGAATAAAGAGACGACTCATGTTGGACTTGAGATTTGTCAGTAATGGATACTCGAGACTGGGTCTGAGTATGTGGGTAGCTCTTCTGATGAGAGTACCAAGAAATCGTCGATACTTAGAGTGTTCTAGGTGGACTCGAAGCAGGGGTATCTGGGGACGCCCGTTACCTTGGATCCATTGGACGTGATCTAGTTATCCTTGGAGGATAAACGTACGTTGGACGTACGGTAGTCCGTATGGAGGCGGGGCTTCCATAGGCCTTTGGGATTGGTTGGACCAGTCATGTAAGTATTGACGTATGTATGGCTTTAGCAGGTGATAAATAGGACATGTTTGATGGAATGCTATGGTTGCTATGTTTGTTCCTATTTTTGTTCCCTTGAGTAGACTATCACCTGTAGGATTCTGGTAATAGAGAATGAAGAGATGATGGCATACACGGATGCTTGTGCTACCGGACTAGGTGCAATAACTGAGGCATTGAATAAGATACATGACAGTTTAGATGCTATGTATCTTGAATGGAAGCAACTGGAGTATATTTTGGGATATGATCTCAGACGTAAGTATGGATTGGATCTAGAAATGTTAGCAAGTTAGACGATCAGACCGGCTTTGATTGAGCGGATTGGTTCCAGTCAGAGGGACGATCCTAATCTATTGGAAATCATCTCCAAGGTAGAGACGGGCATCGAAAGTGAGAAAATGAACAAGTATGGACTTGATCAAGGAAGATGGTTTCGAAAGAATTGGAGACTAGTTGTACCCAACGTTGATGGATTGAGAGATGAAGTTCTTAGAGAACGTCATCACTCAAAACTGACTATGCACCCCGGTGGTAACATAATGTATCGAGACATGAAGAAGACCTACTACTGGGAAGGGATGTTGGGAAGTTTATATCCAAGTGCATTAATTGCCAACTAGTTAAAGCTGAGCAAAAGGAGCCTAGTGGTTTGTTACAACCGTTGAAAATTCTCGAATGGAAATGGGAACAAGTCTCAATGGATTTCATTGACGGTTTACCAAAGACTAGATTGGATCATGATAGTATTTGGGTGAATCGTGTATTAGAGGATCTCTTGAGGGCTTATATATTAGATTTTGGTGGGTCATGGGATGACCATTTGCATCTAGTTGAGCTTGCATATGATAATAGTTACTAGTCCAGTATTAGTATGACTCCATTTGAGGTTTTGTACGGAAGACCGTGCAATTCACCATCATGTTAATTGGAAACCGGTGAGAAATTTGTGCTTGGACCAGAAGTAATAAGAGAAACTTCATATAAGATGGCGGGAGTTCAAAACGTATTTCATGTTTCCTAGGTAAGAAGTTTGTGCACGACCCTAATGTGACTATTTCACCAAATCAGTTGGACGATATCGAGGTAGAACTCGAGGTGATTGGGAACCACAAGACGATTCGTATTGTCGGACATGATAAGAAACAACTTCGAAGGAAGACGGTGAAACTAGTCAAAGTCCAGTGGGGTGGGAATGAGAAAGATTGTACTTGGAAAACAGAGGAGAGAATAAGAAATTCGTAATTAGAACTGTCTGCCTGGTAAGATTTTTAATAGTGAAAGTTTCTTCCCTTGTTAGTAAACAACATGCTAGGATAGGCTTGTTGTGTTTGTTATGTATGATTGATTGATTGCAAATAATTGATAGGTATGTGGGAACCTTTGTATGTTTTTGGTTAAGGAATTTCGGGGGCGAAATTTCTTAAGGGGAGGAGAGTGTAACGACCCGCATAATTCTACGTATCGAAGGACCGTAGAATATTTATTTCTTTTTCATATGAGGCCGTATGGTCGTGTAACTTTGGGGAACGACTATTGGGGTCATTTCCCACATTCAGGATTTTTGCCGATTTTAAAATGACCGTTTTGCTCCTGGGGAAATTGTTTCGCCTATAACTTTTGATTGGTAAGGAGTTTTAACCTAAAACCAGTTCCATTAGATCCAGATGATGGTTTACCTTTCCGTAGAGTGGTCACACTTGTTAAACGGACTTACCGTTCGGGAGATATGGCTGAATTAAGTTTTGGAAAGTGAAAAATAGTTTAATTGGGCTTAACCGGGTGATTAGCAGCTAGGCCCATTGGGGGATTTCGGGGTTAGAGCTATATGAGGACTGATTAGAATTAGAGAAACCTTTTCTTTGTCATTTTTCAGCCGCCACTTACCTCTCTTTAACCCTAACAATGGCCTCCACTTTCTAAATTCATCCCAAATCACCGTTTAATCGCGCATTAGCTTAATCTACACCAAATCAAGGAAGTCTAGTGGAAAATCAGAGTTGGAATTGCTGCTAAGCATTGGAATTCAACCTTTAACAGTAGAAAAGTTTAGATCTAAGATTAATTTGTGACCAAGGTGAGCGATTTGCATTGTTTTTCACTAATTATGGCTAATTTGGGGTGATTAGTGATAATTAGCGAAATTATGGCTCAGAAAAATCTGGAAAGATTTGTAAAATTCTAAAATATTATTTTAGGGCTCTGATAAAAATTTGAGCTAATTTGGATATGTTTTGCTAATCGTATGGCCAAATCATGATTAAGGGTATTAAGGGGAAAACATGGGTTTTGGGTATGTTTGATCCATACTAACATGTTTAATTGTTGCTTTGGTGTTTATGGTTGATTATACATGTTGTTATTACTGTTTGGAATGATTTGTGATTGCATAGAAAAGTTAGATTGGTCGAAAACGCCGTCGTATGGCGTAAATAGCTCGCTGAAAAAGTTGCAGGAATTTGGATTGGATCGGATCGCCCTCCCCCACTCGCGAAGCACGTTTCACGAACTGGTGATGGAAGCTCGACCCGAACCGCCTGTGAGGCACGTCCCATCATGAGCTGATCTGCTGCTTCGAACCCGAACCAAACAACATCCACGAGCTGATGCCACGAGATGGAGATCACGACCCGACCCGGAGCCTATGTCCCAAACCATGCCGCCAGAAGAAGGAGTGCACGAACCGAACCCATCTCCACTACTCGGACTGGAGCTCACAAATCGACCTGGATGGGGAAGCCGACCCGACCCAATAATGATGATCACGAACCGTACTACTTCAGGAGGACAGAACCAAACCGAATGGAGCTGTTTTCCGAACCGATCCGTAGGAGACCAAAACCCGAGATGCAAAGGTAGTCCAAATAAGAAGTAGAACTCAGGATCCGGTTGGGAACCAACGAGTTAACTTCATAAGTTGGACTTTGTTGCAGGACGTGTGCAAAAGGGTTATTGATGTCTATATCTTTGACTCACCACTGTGAGACGGATATAGGCTATGGATGAGTGCAGTGGAGCCGTTATGACTCCATGGGGCAGAGTGATCGTAGCAAGGAATTGGGTGACCAAAGTGGTAGATATCTTATACTTTACGCATTGAGTGAGAGATGTGAGGATGATTGCTATGCTTGATTGTTTGCCATCACTATGACATGCACACCCCCTCCTCCATTATCTTTACACCTTATGCTAGTGTCACCATAGAGTATTGTACATCCTGTTGTGCTAACCTTTGGTTGTAGGTCCAGGTTCAGGTATGATTGGATTATACCTGTTATTGTTCTATTTTGTTGCTTATCGCTCATACCAGAATTTTGTCTGACCCAAAGTTTTATGTCTCTTCTTATTACTCTGGGTGCTCTTAAACGGGCAGACTAGAGACAGGTTAGCTGGTTGTGCATGAGTAGCTGTCCGGAGACGAGCAGGAGGCTTACACGTATTATCCTCTATATATATTCTCACTGTGTCGCTGCTGGTCACTACTTTGGGCATTAGTAGTGCACTTTTCCTTTACTTTGCTTTAGAGACAGTTTGAAAAGTTGTAATCATGATGATGTGGAACATAAGCTGTAATTGGATTTCCGCTGCTATGATGGTTTAGTTTTCAGCTTATACACTGTCTCGTCTGTTTTATGTCAAAGTTATGTTATTATTATATTTTATCCCATGCGCTGTGAGACATTCTACAGGTTCCTAGTTAGTTCAAATCCCCTTCTTTTCCTTTCTTTGGCGACCGTCCCGTGCTAGTCGGGCATTGGCACAACGCACTTTCATTGGAAATGTCGGCTGGTGCGGGGCGGGCCGTCATAAGATCCATAATCAAAAGTGGATCTGACAAGATAAAGATTAAGATCCAAATCATAGTTAATTCAGAATATCATGGATTCACAAATTACAATAGATCCGATATGATTCAGTCACAGGGATAGATCCAAATTACAGTCATATCATGTTTTACTTTTAATTATTTAAATCTAAAAGCAACTTAAATCTCACAGTGTTCAGATCTAGAACAATAGAAGGGGAAAAGCAGAGGTTGAATTACAGATCTACACTTGAATCTCTAAACTTTGATTGTAGAAGAAGAAAGAGATTTTATCCAGTCCTGGCACCGACAACATTTAGACCTCCATTGATTTCAGTGTGAGAAAACAAGAGAAATGAGGCCGTATATATAGCTTCCAGCCTCCAGAACTGAAACACCCCACCTCCGTTAAGGTCACTCACAAAGGGAATGCCTTAACTTTGGTGGAGGTTTATAAGTAAAAGCCACAGATAAACTCAAGACAGATATAAATACACATATTTTGAACAGCGGAAACCAAACAGACTTTTATTTCATCAATACGTGCTCAAACAAAACATTCCATAATTGTCTCAAAATACTTCCAACATTACAACCTCATTACTGTCTTGATTATTAAAGAAGCATAAAACATAAATAAAGTGACAAAAATCCCCATAGTGATATCCAAAGCCATAATCCGAGCAAAAGAGATCCAAATCATACATCTACGTTCTTGGAGCTTGTAAAGAGTCTGACTGAGTTGAGTTGTTTCCTCCTTGTGGACATGGGGGGGGCGAAAGAAAAGAAGACGAAAAGAAAATAGAGTCAGACATAAAGCCTGAGTAAATCTAGTAACTCTTCAGTATGTGAATAAGAAAAGGGCATGATATATATAAACTGAAAACAGGAAAGTGTCACAAGCTAAGGAAGTGTCGAATGTACTATCGCACCCATAATATATCTCTGCACCTACTTGAGCTTACTTTAACTGGAACCCCATGCTGAGGGTGAAGTGATCCCCATTCTTATTTAAAGATCGGCTCCTACTCGTGTAAACATGTGTCATACGGCCCCCAAGAATTGTAGATACCTATGCTGGTCCCACCATGGGGTGTATCAAGACCCATGGTGGCGGCCCCGAAACAAATTCTAGAAGGCATAGGTTATAATACTGGTGCCCCCAGTGCCCTGTTTGTCTGCTCCGGAGTGTGTGCACGCCTGCACCCCGTTAGAACCTACACTGTTGCACCCACCGCCGTCGCTTTGACCTCTTACAATCAGCCCAGTAATCGTGCCCCACCCTGCCTAGCTTCAGGGTACCATGATACCTAACTTGGGTTACTGCTGAAACGGGTCCCTCGTTACCAGGATTTTCTAGTCAAACATGTTAAGTGGTTAAGTGTCTGTATTTACCTAACCCCACCCATCAATTCTTGTTAACATGTTGAATTTCGTTAAGTGTTATAGTTGACTTAACCCTACCATCTGTCCTTAGCCTCTTAGAGCACTAGACCACTCACATTAGACAGGTATTGCTACGGTTACTGGATGTGCCGGTCGGTTCCGGGCAGGTTTACACCGTAGCTCAGCCTAACCTCGGGTAATTATTGGGCTCAATGCTTAACCACCCACATTGGATAGGTATTGTTGTGACTACTGGACAGCCGGGCGGGTCCGGGCAGGTTTACATCACAACTCAATCCAACCTCGGGTTAAGCATATCGTGTTTTCTAAATTTACATATTTTATTATTTCTCAATTATATATGTAAATGTCATATCTTCTATTCTTGGGTATATCAATTCATACCGCTTAAATGTCATTGTCGTTGGCATGTGCCAACCATGCCAACATATATTTTCATGTTTTACACCCAATGTTATTACCCCCGTTTGTACGTTCGCAACATTATAACATGTGTTGGGCTTGTCACAATTCAGCCCAACTTTATAAACGTGAGAAAAAGGGGGAATCAAGAACATATAATACATAAAGGTGTGTGGCACATGAACTTGCAATTTAGCGATTCAACTAACGTATAATATGGGTCATGTGAACTTGCAGTCAAATCAAAGTATAACTAAGTAGGTGACATATGAAATGGCATAGTTTAGGCTAATACAAACTTGTGTTTAAACATGTTTAACTTGGCATAATGTCAACCACAAAACTAGCATGTTGTATATTCACCAAAATGTTCAATTATAACATCTAATCACATAGCCTATTTCAACATGAACTTGCATAGTTTATGAAACCCAAATGATACTTAACATAGATCCAATTGTACTTGCAAATTAACATAAGAATGATATCATAGGTTTTGGGTCATGTAGGCATAAAAGGTTTCAAATCTAGAACATGTTTACATAAGCCTTAATTTAGACTTAGTGAATGTATATAGTCCATGCCATCGACATAAACATAAAGGGATCAATTACTAGTTTTTGCCACAACTTGCTATTGCTATTACTTTCATATACAAATGTCCAATAGGCTTGCATCAATCAATTTAGGCCACAAATATCAATACACAAGTCATGACAGAATCATTACAATACATAGAATTTATATCAATAACACAATTCTATTTTCATTTACATCGAATCACATCATAGTTTTTATTCATATTCTGAAAGGTCACTATACTTACAATGAATGCAGAATCTTGAATTCTGAATTCTGAATTCTGAAATTGAGATGCGCTCCTTTGGGTAGACTAACGTTGCGTTGATTTATTTGATTAAACTTTAATCTTCTTCTTAATTTGATTCGTCTCTAAGTTTTTCTCTCTTGATGGCTATGCTCAATTCCTTCCTGGCAGCATGACGACTCCCATCTTATTTTTTAATGTGAATTTTCAGTTGAGACTTAGGGTGTATTTATAGATTTTTAAATTGTTTTGAGCCGTCAGATGAAGATAGGAGGAATCTCGACCATACAAAGTTCAAAGAGCCAATCAAGAGGTGACATGTCAGCCGTAGTGACACACCGAGCCACAGAAATTCGAGCCAGAGCCAGACCTAGCCAGCCAGGTCGACCAGGCAGGTCGACTGGCAGGTCGACACCCAGGTCGACACTATGGTCGACCTGGGCTGGCCAGGTCGACACCATGGTCGACCCTATGGTCGACCTGGTCTCTGGGCGGGAATTTTCCCACCCAGCCCAGTTTGAACCTGTTTTTCGAATTTCGAATTTAAAACTGAGCTGTTTGAATTTAAATTTTATTCTGAAACATCCGAAGGTCATAACTCCTTCATACGGAGTCCGATTCACGCAAACTCGGACTCTATCTCAAGCAGAATTCCGAGACGAACGCAATGGCATAACCCATTTCCCTTAATTCTTTCATTTAAAATTAATTACACTTTAATTTGTGAAGCTTAATATTATAGAATTCACGGGGTGTTACATTCTCCCCCCTTAAAAGGATTTCGTCCCCGAAATCTTCAAGTTAGGAAGAATGTATATCCTACCATCCCACAGTCCATCTACTCAACCAACAAACACAGGCATCCACTGTCCTTAAAAGACTTCTAATGCTTCGTGATCATATGCCTAGTGTGTGTAGATGTCCTTATCAAATGCAGAAATCAGGCGGTCTACTGATTCAGTTGACCTCCTTAATGCGAATCATGTAAGTTTCATGAATCCATTATGTATGCAAATTTTTCCTACTCATAATTCTACATGAGTGCACAACTATTCATACAAATGCGACGACCATATGACAGCATATCAAGTTTCAATCATATACAAATGAGAATACTAATATGCATATGCAATATGAAGTGACTGAGCCGATCTATAACCTAGGGTGTGTGTGTATATGCATCCATGAGCAACCACTAGCAATCACTTGCAACCATTTGCAGCCATCATCTATAACATGTTTTCAAATACATGTTTGCATCCATTTGTTTTCTACCTAAGGAGTTAGGAAAAGGACCAAGGAGATATACCTAAAAAGATAGATAAAGCATAACTTAAGGAAAAAGAGAGATCGAAGATGTACCCTCAAAAAGAAGAGGGTAGGCAGCGCGTATTCTGTCCTCTGTTTCCCAAGTCGCGTCTTCCTCGGCGTCCCTCCACTGAACTTTAACGAGTTTGACTTCGCGGTTGCGTAGCTTTTTCACTTCAGTTCCTAAGATGCGGGTTGGAACTTTCCTCACAGTTGGTTTACGTTCCACTTCGGCTTCTTCTAGAATGCTAGGTTCCACCACTTCCGCAGACTCATGCAAACACTTCCGGAGGTGAGAAACATGAAAGATGTTGTGAACTCAGGCCAGTCTCTCGGGTAGCTCTAATCTATAGGCCATCTTCCCAACCTTCTCGATGATAGGGAACGGTCCTACAAATCTTGGTGCTAGCTTTCCTGCGGATCCAAAGCGAACGACATTCCTTAAAGGAGATACCTTAAGGAAAACCCTGTCCCCAACCTCAAACTCAAGGTCGGCCCTTCTTTTGTCGGCGTAGGATTTTTGTCTGTCTTGGGCTGTCTTCATTCTCCTACGTATCAAGTCCACTTTCTCCGAAGTCTCTCGAATCATATCTGGCCCAAGTATAAGCTTATCTGTAGACTCCCACCAACAAGTTGGTGATTTGCACGGTCTTTCATACAAGGCTTCGAAGGGCGCCATACTGATGGTAGCTTGGTAGCTGTTGTTGTAGGCAAATTCCACTAAAGGAAGGTGATCCTCCCACGTCCCTCCAAAGTCAAGAACGCAAAGTCTTAAAAGATCCTCCAAAACTCTATTCACCCTTTCCGTCTGGCCATCAGTTTGGGGGTGATAGGCTGTGCTCAAACATAACTGTGTGCCTACAGCTTCTTACAGACTCCGCCAAAACTCACTTGTGAAGATAGGGTCTCGATCACTAACAATGCTGGAGGGTATCCCATAGAGTCGAACTATTTCCTTGAGATAAAGAGATGCTAGAGATGCGGCAGTCCTTCTACTCTTGATAGGTATAAAGTGGGCGCTTTTAGTAAGCCTATCCACTATTACCCAAATGCTAGTGTTGCCTCTTCTCGACCTAGGCAGTCCATCAATGAAGTCCATTGAAATGCTATCCCACTTCCACTGTGGGACCTCTAAAGGATGAAGTAGTCCTCTAGGCTTCTTCTGTTCCGCCTTGACCTGTTGGCAGGTCATGCACTTAGAAACGAAATCTGCCACGTCTTGCTTCATGCCGCTCCAAAAGAAAGTCCTTTTTATATCCTTGTACATCTTATCACCGCCAGGGTGTATAGTCATCTTGGAATGATGCGCTTCCTCGAGAACCTTCTTTGTCAACTCCCTTGCTTGTGGGACGCATAATCTTCCATCTCGCCTCAGCCAACCCTTATCATCGATGGCGTATCTACTGAGGTGACTAGAAGTCTCACCCCTAATAAGTTTATCAATCTCATCAACAAGATGAGGGTCTTCACGTTGTGCAGCCCCTATTGAGTCCAAGAGAGTAGGGCGTACTTCGAGAGATGCTAGTAAACCCGGTACAAAATCTGAGGAGGGCCTAAAGTTAAAACTGGCTATATACTCCAAGCTTTTCCTTTCCACAAAGAGCGGGCTTAAGGTCAGTTTCTTTCGGCTCAACGCGTCTGCTACTACGTTGCCTTTGCCGGGAGTATAGGAAATTTCAAAATCATACGAGGTAAGAAACTCCATCCATCTTTGCTGCCTCAAGTTAAGATCCTTCTGCGAGAAGAGATATTTCAACGATTTATGGTCAGTGTATAATTCAAACTTCTCACCTAGGAGATAATGGCGCCAAGACTTAAGCGCAAAGACGATGGCGGCTAACTCAAGATCGTGGGTTGGGTAGTTCTTTTCATGAACTTTCAATTGTCTTCCGCCATAAGCTACTACCCTTCCTTCTTGCATTAGAACAGCGCCTAGTCTCGTTCCACATGCATCCGTGTATACTGTGAACATTTTGCTTCCATCTGGCAAGGTTAGAACTGGGGCTGCTGTGAGAGCCCTTTTTAATCATTGGAAAGCAAACTCGCAGTCCAATTCCCAAGTGAACACCAGATTCTTCTTTGTTAGCCTTGTGAGTGGGGCTGAGATTTTCGCGAAATCCATAATAAACTTTCGGTAAAAACCGGCTAGCCCAAGAAAGCTTCGAACTTCGGTTGCATTTCTTGGTGTCTTCCAATCTTGTACTGCCACCACTTTCGCGGGGTCCACAGCCAACCCCTCTTTGGACACTATATGCCCCAGAAATCTTACCTCCTTTCTCCAAAAGTGGCACTTGGAGAATTTGGCTTTTAGCTGATGTGAACGGAGAGTTTCCATGATTTTTTTTAGATGCTGAGCATGCTCTTCCTCATTCTTTGAAAAGATTAAGATATCATCTACGAAGACAACCACAAATTTGTTGAGGAATTCTGTGAACACCCTGCTCATTAGGTCTACGAAATAAGCGGGTGCGTTTGTCAAGCCGAAAGGCATGACAAGCCACTCGAAGAAACCGTCTGGGGTTCTGAACGCCGTTTTATCAATGCTATCTTCAGCTACTCTTAGCTAATGGAACCCAGTTGCCAGATCAAGTTGGGAGAAGACCGACGCTTCTACAAGCTGATCAAACAAATCGTTGATTCGGGGAAGAGGGTGCCTATTTTTCTTAGTCAATTTGTTTAACTCCTTATAGTCGACGCAAAGGCAAAGCGAACCGTCCGCTTTGGTTGCGAACACCACTGGAGCACCCCATTCTGAAATGCTCCATCTAATGAACCCCTTTTTGAGAAGTTCTTTAACCTGCTTACTGAGCTGCTTTCTCTCCTTTGGAGCCATGTGTCTGACAGGTAAAGCTACAGGCTTTGCATTATCCACAAGATATATGCGGAAGTCTATTTCCCGCCTCGGAGGTAAGCCTTTCACCTCCTCAAAAACATCCGGATATTCCCGGAACTGATTGCAAATTCTCCTCAGGAGCATCAAGTGACTCTAGATAACTAAGCATAACAGCATTCAAGGGATTACAAGATATTTCTAGAGTGTTACCAAGCCGAGTCAAGAGTCTAACTACTCTTTTCTCACAATCAAGAATGGCACTATTACTGGATAACCAGTCCATGCCTAAGATCAAACCATACCCCGAGAAGCCCAAGACAAAGGCATTACAACTAAACTCAACGCTGACAATAGAGATTTTCAAACCCAAACAAACCATTGACAAGTAAGCGGAGCCCCCAATTGGATTTGAAACTACTAAGGGATCTTCTACCATACTAGTGTCTAGATGCAGAGATTCTACTAAGGCAGATGAAATAAAAGAGTGTGATGCGCCAGAGTCAAAAAGTGTGTGAACTGGATGATCATAAAGATAAACTATACTTTCTACAGAAATATTTCTACCTAAAGTTCTCAAGATAGAATTGAGAAGATAAGCAGGATAAAACAAAGCATCTAGGAGAAGAAGTTAAAGAGGTACCCCCAGAAGGTCCTGCTTGCGGGCCTTGCCCTTGCTTCTTATTGTTGTGGTCCTTTCCTCCTTGACTATTATCCATCTTCTTGTTCTGCGATTCTTCCGTTTGTTGGTTCACGTAGAGAAGGAGGAGGAGTAAAAGCATCTGTAGCTGGGGAGTAAAGTCCCCAGACATGCTGAAACAGAAAGGAAAGATTCAAAACGAAGGATAGAGAGAGATAGTGCATATGGCTTTGGGGGATTATGTCTTTTAAAATATAACACTTTTTCTTGAAAAATGCTTCTTTAAACTTTCTTTTTGAAAACAATTTCAAAAAATCTTTATCTTATCTGGTAAACCTATGCTCTGATACCAAGTGAAACACCCCACCTCCGTTAAGGTCACTCATAAAGGCAATGCCTTAACTTTGGTAGAGGTTTATAAGTAAAAGCCACAGATAAACTCAAGACAGATATAAATACACATATTTTGAACAGCGGAAACCAAACAGACTTTTATTTCATCAATACGTGCTCAAACAAAACATTCCATAATTGTCACAAAATACTTCCAACATTACAACCTCATTACTGTCTTGATTATTAAAGAAGCATAAAACATAAATAAAGTGACAAAAATCCCCATAGTGATATCCAAAGCCATAATCCGAGCAAAAGAGATCCAAATCATACATCTACGTTCTTGGAGCTTGTAAAGAGTCTGACTGAGCTGAGTTGTTTCCTCCTTGTGGACATGGGGGGGGGACGAAAGAAAAGAAGACGAAAAGAAAATAGAGTCAGACATAAGAAAATCTAGTAACTCTTCAGTATGTGAATAAGAAAAGGGCATGATAGATATAAACTGAAAATAGGAAAGTGTCACAAGCTAAGGAAGTGTCGAATGTACTATCGCACCCATACTATATCTCTGCACCTACTTGAGCTTACTTTAACTGGCACCCCATGCTGAGGGTGAAGTGATCCCCATTTTTATTTAAAGATCGGCTCCTACTCGCGTAAATATGTGTCATACGACCCCCAAGAATTGTAGATACCTATGCTGGTCCCACCATGGGGTGTATCAAGACCCATGGTGGCGGCCCCAAAACAAATTCTAGAAGGCATAGGTTATACTACTGGTGCCCCCAGTGCCCTGTTTGTCGGCTCCGGAGTGTGTGCACGCCCGCACCCCGTTAGAACCTACACTGCTGCACCCACCGACGTCGCTTTGACCGCTTACAATCAGCTCATTAATCATGCCCCACCCTGCCTAGTTTCAGGGTACCATGATACCTAACTTGGGTTAGTGCTGAAACGGGTCCCTCGTTACTAGGATTTTCTAGTCAAACATGTTAAGTGGTTAAGTGTCTGTATTTACCTAACCCCACCCATCAATTCTTGTTAACATGTTGAATTTGGTTAAGTGTTATAGTTGACTTAACCCTACCATCTGTCCTTAGCCTCTTAAAGCACCAGACCACTCACATTAGACAGGTATTGCTACGGTTACTGGATGTGTCGGTCGGTTCCGGGCAGGTTTACACCGTAGCTCAGCCTAACCTCGGGTAATTATTGGGCTCAATGCTTAACCACCCACATTGGATAGGTATTGTTGTGACTACTGGACAGCCGGGCGGGTCCGGGCAGGTTTACATCACAACTCAATCCAACCTCGGGTTAAGCATATCGTGTTTTCTAAATTTACATATTTTATTATTTCTCAATTATATATGTAAATGTCATATCTTTTATTCTTGGGTATATCAATTCATACCGCTTAAATGTCATTGTCGTTGGCATGTGCCAACCATGCCAACATATATTTTCATGTTTTACACCCAACGTTATTACCCCCGTTTGTACGTTCACAACATTATAACATGTGTTGGGCTTGTCACAATTCAGCCCAACTTTATAAACGTGAGAAAAAGGGGGAATCAAGAACATGTAATACATAAAGGTGTGTGGCGCATGATCTTGCAATTTAGCGATTCAACTAACATATAATATGGGTCATGTGAACTTGCAGTCAAATCAAAGTATAATTAAGTAGGTGACATATGAAATGGCATAGTTTAGGCTAATACAAACTTGTGTTTAAACATGTTTAACTTGGCATAATGTCAACCACAAAACTAGCATGTTGTATATTCACCAAAATGTCCAATTCTAACATCTAATCACATAGCCTATTTCAACATGAACTTGCATAGTTTATGAAACCCAAACGATACTTAACATAGATCCAATTACACTTGCAAATTAACATAAGAATGATATCATAGGTTTTGGGTCATGTAGGCATAAAAGGTTTCAAATCTAGAACATGTTTACATAAGCCTTAATTTAGACTTAGTGAATGTATATAGTCCATGCCATCGACATAAACATAAAGGGGATCAATTACTAGTTTTTGCCACAACTTGCTATTGCTATTACTTTCATATACAAATGTCCAATAGGCTTGCATCAATCAATTTAGGCCACAAATATCAATACACAAGTCATGACAGAATCATTACAATACATAGAATTTATATCAATAACACAATTCTATTTTCATTTACATCGAATCACATCACAGTTTTTATTCATATTCTGAAAGGTCACTATACTTACAACGAATGCAGAATCTTGAATTCTGGATTCTGAATTCTGAAATTGAGATGCGCTCCTTTGGGTAAACTAACGTTGCGTTGATTTATTTGCTTAAACTTTAATCTTCTTCTTAATTTGATTCGTCTCTAAGATTTTCTCTCTTGACGGCTATGCTCAATTCCTTCCTGGCAGCATGACGACTCCCATCTTATTTTTTTATGTGAATTTTCAGTTGAGACTTAGGGTGTATTTATAGATTTTTAAATTGTTTTGAGCCGTCAGATGAAGACAGGAGGAATCTAGACCATACAAAGTTCAAAGAGCCAATCAAGAGGTGACATGTCAGCCCTAGTGACACACCGAGCCACAGAAATTCGAGCCAGAGCCAGACCTAGCCAGGCAGGTCGACTGGCAGGTCGACACCCAGGTCGACACTATGGTCGACCTGGGGTGGCCAGGTCGACACCATGGTCGACCCTATGGTCGAACTGGTCTCTGGGCGAGAATTTTCCCGCCCAGCCCAGTTTGAACCTGTTTTTCGAATTCCGAATTTAAAATTGAGCTGTTTGAATTTAAATTTTATTCTGAAACTTCCGAAGGTCATAACTCCTTCATACGGAGCCCGATTCACGCAAACTCGGACTCTATCTCAAGAAGAATTCCGAGACGAACGCAATGGCGTAACCCATTTCCCTTAATTCTTTCATTTAGAATTAATTTCACTTTAATTTGTGAAGCTTAATGTTATAGAATTCACGGGGTGTTACAAGAACCGACTTAGCCACGTCAGCCCT
This sequence comes from Allium sativum, assembly GCA_030737875.1. Taxonomy (NCBI): domain Eukaryota; kingdom Viridiplantae; phylum Streptophyta; class Magnoliopsida; order Asparagales; family Amaryllidaceae; genus Allium; species Allium sativum. The sequence goes on from CM060915.1 coordinate 284,785,906, forward strand.
AAGGGGGTCGACCCTGGGGTCGACACCGCCTTGAGGGGTCGACCCAGGGGTCGACACCCCTTGAGGGGTTGACACCCCTTGAGGGGTTGACACCACTAGGCGGGATTTTTGCCGCTCACTTAAATTTCAAATTTTGAACTGTTTTCTGATTTTCTGATTTATTATGTATATATATATATGTATATATATATATATGTATATATATATGTATATATATATATGTATATATATATAATTCTTCTATGCATATACAAACTTCAAACCCTCATAACTTCATCATACGATGTCCGTTTTATGCAAACCAAATGTCTATCTTGACCAGAATTTTGAGACGGACGCAATGGTAAAGTCCATTTCCCTTAATTCTACATATTAAATCAATTATTATTTAATTTGTACTCTTTTAGTGTTAATAAATTACGGGGTGTTACAATCTCCCCTACTCAAAGGATTTCGTCCATGAAATCTTCAAGTTAAGAAGAATGATCATCCTACCATCCAACATCCATATACTCATCCATCAGTCACAGGCATCCATTGCCCTTGAAGACTACTAATGCTTAAATGAACATATGCAAATGTGTGTGTATATGTCCCAATACTAAAGTGAAGATCAGGCGGTCTACTGATTCATTCGACCTCCTTAATGCAATGTATGTTAGTGTCATGAATCCAACATATATGCAACAATTCTATTATGTCATGTAAGTTCTATATGGGTGCACAGTCATCCATCCAAATGCAACATCCATATGATGTTACATCCATTTTCATCCATTAAAAGAAGAAAAATGCATGCACATCCATATGCAGTATGAGAGTGATTGAGCCGATCTAGTGCTTAATGCGTGTGTATATGCATCCACAAGCAACCACTAGCAAACACTTGCATCCATCAAACATAACATGTCTTAAACACATGCATACATCCATTGGATTCCTACCTAAAGGTTGAAGATTCGATCGATAGGACATACTTAAATGATAAAAACAAGCATAAATAAAAGTTTTGGAAAAAGGATTTAAGAACATACCCTTGAAAAGAAAAGGGTACGAAACACGAATCTTGCCTTCGGTCTCCCAAGTCGCATCCTCTGGGTTATCCCCCCCATTGAACCTTCATCAACTTGATTTTTTCATTGTGTAGCTTCTTAACTTACGATCCAAGAATACGAGTAGGAACTCGTCTAATTGTTGCCTCCCGTTCCACTTCCACTTCCTCTAATATACCTGGCTGAACAACTTCTGTGGTATCATGTAAGCACTTTTGCAAATGAGAAACATGGAAAACATCATGAATGCCGGATAATCTCTTGGGTAACTTTACTCTGTAGGCCATTTGGCCAATCCTTTCTGTTATGGGAAATGCCCTACAAATCTTGGTGCCAGTTTCCCTACAGACCCAAACCGAACTACATTCCTCAAAGGTTACACTTTAATGAAAACCATGTCTCCTACTTCAAATTCAATGTCAGTCCTTCTCTTATCTGCATAAGATTTCTGTCTATCTTGAGCAGTCATTAGTCATCGTCTAATATGACCAATCTTCTCGGACGTTTCTCTAACCATATCTGGTCCAAGTAATAGTCTTTCTGTAAACTCCCACCAACAAGTCAGTGATCTACAGGGTCGTCCGTATAAGGCTTCAAAAGGTGCCATGCCAATGCTTGCTTGGTAACTGTTGTTGTAGGCGAACTCCACTAAAGTAAGATGCTCTTCCCAAGTACCTACGAAGTCTAGAATACACAGCCTCAAAAGATTCTCTAGAACTTTGTTCACCCTCTCCGTTTGTCCATCAGTATGAGGATGATAAGCGGTGCTTAAACGTAATTGTGTACCTAATGCTTCTTGCAAGATCTTCCAAAATTCACTGGTGAAGATGGGGTCATGATCGCTTACGATACTGGAAGGTGCCCCATGAAGACGGACCATCTCTTGGGCATAAACTGCTGCCAACCATGCTGCCGTCCTCTTGCTCTTAGCTGGAATGAAATGAGCGCACTTTGTAAGTCTATCCACTACAACCCGAATACTGGTGTTGCCTTTCTTTGATCTAGGCAAACCATCCATGAAATCCATGGAGACGCTATCCCATTTCCACTGCGGAACCTCCAAAGGATGAAGTAGACCACCGGGCTTCTTTTGCTCAGCTTTAACTTGCTGGCAGAACAGACATTGAGAAACAAACTCCGCCACATCTCTCTTCATCCCAGCCCAAAAGAAAACCTGCTTCATATACCTATACATCTTATAGCCACCTGGATGAATAGTCATCTTAGAATGATGGGCTTCTTTTAGGACTGTCTTTATCAAGCTTCCAATTCGGGGAACACAAAGCCTTCCATCTCGTCGCAACCACCCTTTATCATCTGGTGGAGTATCTACAGAGGTGACTAGAAGTCTCCCCTTTACTGAGATTATCCAAGACGTCTAAAATCTGTGGATCATTTTGCTGCGAAGCTCCTATCTGATCCATAAGAGTATGTCGTATTTCTAGCGATGCAAACAAACCCGGCAAAAGCTCGGTGGAGGATCTCAAATCAAAAGTTGATATAAACTCCAAGCTTTTCCTTTCTACAAACAAAGGACTTAAGGCCATCCTCTGTCTACACAGTGTGTCTGCCACTACATTACCTTTGCCAATGCTAAGAACTCCATCCACCTTTGCTGCCTTAGATTAAGATCCTTTTGCGAAAAACAAGTGCTTGAGAGATTTATGATCAGTGTACAACTCGAACTTCTCTCCAAGCAAATAATGACGCTACATCTTATGCGCGAATACTATGGCAGCTAGCTCTAAATCATGGGTAGGGTAGTTCTTCTCGTGAACTCTTAGCTGTCTTCCTCCATAACACACTACCATTCCCTCTTGCATCAGAACCGCACCGAGCCCTGTACCACATGCGTCAGTGTATACTGTAAACACTTAGTTCCCATCGGGAAAGGTCAAGACTAGGGCTGTTGTCAAAGCCCTCTTCAATCATTGGAAAGCAACATCACAATCTATATCCTATGAAAACGCCAAGTTCTTCTTCGTCATCCTGGTGAGTGGGGCTGATGTCTTTGCGAAGTCCTTAATCAACTTCCTATAATAGCCTGCTAACCCCAAAAAGCTTCTCACCTCCGTTGCATTCTTTGGAATCTGCCAATCCTGAACTGCAACCACCTTTACGTGATCTATTGCTATTCCTTCTTTAGAAACTACATGCCCTAGGAATCTCACCTCTTTTCTCAAAAAAGGCATTTAGAGAACTTTTCCTTTAGCTGATGTGCACGGAGGGTTTTCGAAACTTCCCTCAAATGTTGGGCATGCTCTTCTTCGCTCTTTGAGAAGATCAAGATATCATCAACAAAGACCACGACAAATTTATTTAGAAACTCCTGAAACACACTACTCATCTGATCAACATAATAGGCAGGTGCATTCGCCAACCCAAAAGGCATTACAAGCCATTCAAAGAAACCATCTGTAGTCCTAAAAGCGGTCTTATCTATACTGTCCTCAACCACCCTCAAATGATGAAACCCAATGGCCAATTATAATTGAGAAAATACCAAGGCACCAACAAGCTGGTCGAACAAGTCATCTATCCTTGGAAGTGGGTGCCTATTCTTCTTAGTGAGTTTATTCAACTCCCTATAGTCCACACAAAAGCGAAGCGAACCATCCGCCTTGGTTGTGAATACCACTGGAGCAACCCATTCAGATATGCTTCGCCTAATAAACCCTTTTCAAGTAGCTCCCCTACCTGCTTGCTAAGCTCCTTCCTTTCTCTTAGAGCCATATGGCGCACATGCAATGCAACTGGCTTTGCATTATCCACTAAATATATGTGAAAATCGATCTCGTGCCTTGGGGGTAAACCCCGAACCTCATCAAAGACATCAGAATATTCACGGACTACTGGTACCGATCGCAAATCATCGATAGATGCATCAAGAGAATCTAGGAAACTAAGCATGACAAACCCTTGCGGGTCACAAGAAATCTCGAGGGTCTTCCTATGACAAGTCAAAAGCCTAACGACCCTCCTCTCATACTCCAGAATGGCACCATATATGGTTAGCCAATCCATCCCTAGAATCAACCCATAGCCCATAAAACCGAGCGCATACGCATCGCATTCGAACTCGACGCCTAACAGGGATATTCTCAAACCCCGACAAATCATGGATAAATGAGCCGAACCACCAATGGTGTTTGAGACAACAACGAGATCCACTACTATAGTAGTATTTAAGTGCAGAGATTCAACCACAGAACTAGATGTAAATGAGTGTGAAGCGCCAGAATCAAAAAGAGTTCTAATAGGATGAATGGAAAGAGAAATCAAACCTTCCACGGAAATTTTTCTACCTTTATCCGGAGCACTGGTCGCGAGAACATGCACCTGCCCTCCAGAATCTCCTGCCCTTTGACTTTGTCCCTGTGGTCCCTGTTTTTTCGGGCACTCCATAGCAAAGTGTCCGACCTCTCCACAATTGAAGCAAGTATTCTTCCTTGTTTTACAGTCTTTGACCAAATGACCTTCTCGTCCACAACTGTGACACTTCCTCTTATCCTTAGCCTTTTCATTCTTTCCGCCTTTGTTTTGTCGTGGCTGTTGTTGTCCTTTCTTGGGCCATAACTTCTTGTTCTGCGTTGTTCCCTCAACTTTAACTTCCTTCTTCCCTCCTTTGTCTTCCTCATGCATCAAGGCCATATCGACAAGCCTTTCGAAAGCAGCTCCCATTGGAATATGGGACATAGCTAACTCATGAAGGGGTTCATTTAGTCCTTTAACAAACCGCAAAGCTTTCTTATGCGTAGTGTCTACCAGCTCTAATCCAAATCCCGCCAGTTGGTTGAATTTGTTCACATATTCTTTAACAGTCATGTTTCCTTGTTTGAGTGCCAAGAACCTCTCCATTTGCATGCTTTTCTCAGCTTAAGAAGGAAACTTCATTTCAAACTTTGTCCTAAAATCATCCTATGTCTCCACCGGACGTCCATCTTGGGTAACTTCCCACCAGAAAGAAGCTTCATCTTTTAGTAGCCAGGCAGCTAACTGAATCTTCCTTCGATCTTCCACTTCAAATATTACGAACAAGTCCTCGGTCTCCTTGAGCCAATTCCTTGCATCTATGAATGTTTCGGTTCCACGGAATGAATTCCCTCCTATGGTACAGAAATCTTTGCAGATCTTAGCGAAATAATCTGCTCTTGGAGGAGGAGGAGGAGGAGGAGGAACAACGGGTGCAGCAGGAGGAGGAACGTTAGCTTGACCTCTGGCAGGCACCATGGACTCAAGAAACCTAGGAACCTGCCTGGTATCGTAACACCCTCAGGGATATTAGGTTCCCCAGACATGCTGAAACGAAAAGGAAAGAGATTTAGACAAAGGATCGAAGGATATTACATATGGCTTTGGGGAATATGTTTTTCAAAACATACTTTTCTTTTTGAAAAATGCTTTCTTTAAAAACTTTCTGAAAATAATTTTCAAAAACTTTTATCTAATCTGGTAACCTTCAGCTCTGATACCAAGTGTGACACCCCACGTCCGTTAATGTCACTCATTAAGAGAATGCATTAAGTTTTGTGAAGTGTTACAGGTAAACAGACACAGAATATTACAAGACAGATATAAAAGATAACAATGGAATTTAAAATTTTATTTAAAACATAATTCATAACATCGTGGTCCAAAATATCACAAGTCTGGAACTACATAAAAACCATTACAATAACATAAAACTTCTGTCTTGTACCATCATAGTACAAAAATACATAAAAAGCATAATTCCCCTAAAAGAGACAAAGCCATAGTAATAAAGAAGAGAACTTGAGCCATACATCAAAAGCAGCTCCTAGCAAGATGATAACCGTCACCTGAATAAGCCTGAGTATTCCCACCCTGAGAACCTGGGGGGATGAGGGAGGGAATGGAAGAGAGAAGAGGAAACAAAAAGGGTCAAACATAAAATCTGGTGAGTCTAGTTTCTTTTAGCAAGTAAATAAATAAAAGTATCATGACAGACATATAAGGTGAATAAGAAAGGTAACACTATAAAAGGTAAGTGTGACATGGTAAACATGATAGAGTGCATACGCTTCCCTAATGATTACTCTGCACTAATACTAGTATAACCAGAGTGAGATGATCCCAACAACTATCAAATGGTAGACTTAGGCATACATCCAGATGTACCCTAGCTACTACCCTAATCGATTGGCTCCCTACTCCGTGGATACTCTGTGCCGGCCCCACAGTAGGAGGTATCACTTCCTAAAGTGGAAACCCTTCGTTGATGTGCACAGCCATACCTACTAGTGTCACGGTCGTCTTAGTCCCCTCTGCCCGAACCATGCACGCACATGTCCCCGGTCAGTTTGCGCCGCCCACACCGTCCTCCTCGTTTGGATTTCTTACAATCAACCTAGTAATCGTGCCCCAACTCCAACCTAGTTCGGAGTACTAATTTGATACCTATTAAGGGTTACTGACTGCACACAATATGATACAAGCTCCCCCTTGTCTTGTATCCCCACTAGGATTTCCATCGGTTACGTATACCACTTGGTGCCTTTAATTACATAATCCTATCATTTCTACAAGTTATGCTTACCCTAAAAAAAGGTGTCTTTAATTACATAACTCCAACATTTCCACCGGTTATGCTTACCACTAGGTGCCTTTAATTGCATAACCCTATCAGGTTTAGTTTGTGGGCCTATATGTAAATATTACCCACCCCCTCAGATTTACTTAACCCACCCACTATTCAACCAAATTTACTTAACCCCAATTTAAGATTATGTTCATACAATCCCTATGGATTCAACTATGTTAAGTATTCAAGGTTTGTTACCATATTTTCATTTAGGGTTACAGTATGCTAGACCTCCCACATTTAGCCTACCATTTGTGGATACTAGACATGTCGGGCGGGTTCGGGCAGACTTATTCCACAAATCGGGCTTAACCTCGTGTCTTAGCATGTCTCGTATTTGTGCACCAAGGCCTCTCACATTTGATTCACCACTTGTGGTCGTTGGATATGCTGGGCGGCTCCGGGCAGACTTCCACTTCAAGTGTAATCTAACCTTGTGTCTAGGCGTAGTTACAGTTTCTAATTATTGTAATCCTAGGCATTCCATTATTAGCCAATTTTACCTATGTCATTATAGGTTTCATGCCCCTATTCCCCAAATATTTTCATAATGAATTAGATGTCCAAATTCATGTTCATAAACATAATTCAAGTTATGCCAAATTTCACCTTTTACAAATTATGTCCAAATTTAACGTTTTTCTCCTCGTTCCCAAACTCACGCAGTCGCATAATTTTAGCGGCATGCCTAGGCTCGAGAATGGCCTGGCTATATAATATAAAAGGGAAAGGGTGAAGGGATGTCATAATAGGCATGAATAGATCTAAAAAAGGATTTAGATGTCCAATTAATGTCAGATATAGATTAATCACAACTTGATAGGTGCGAGGTGATCTAAATAGTACATTTGATCCATAATCAAAAGTGGATCTGACATGATAAAAATTAAGATCCAAATCATAGTTAATTCAGAATATCATAGATTCACAAATTACAATAGATCTGATATGATTCAGTCACAGGGATAGATCCAAATTACAGTCATATCATGTTTCACTTTTAATTATTAAATATAAAAGCAACTTAAAACTCACAGTGCTTAGATCTACAACAATAGAAGGAGAAAGGCAGAGGTTGAATCACAGATCTATACTTGAATCTCTAAACTTTGATTTCAGAAGAAAAAAGAGATTTGATCCAGTCTAGGCACCGATAGCATTTAGGCCTCCATTGATTTCAGTGTGAGAAAACAAGAGAAATGAGGCCGTATATATAGCTGCCAGTCCCCTGAACCGACTTAGCCACGTCATCCCTAGGGGGGTCGACCCATGGGTCGACACCCCCTTGAGGGGTCGACCTGTGGGTCGACACCCCCTTAAGGGGTCGACATTCCTAAGCGGGATTTTTGCCGCTCACTTAAATTTCTAATTTTGAACTAATTCTAATTTTTTGATTTATTATATATATATATATAATTCTCCTACGCGTATACAAAATTCATAGCCTCATAACTTCTTCATACGGTGTCTGTTTTACGCAAACCAAATGTCTATCTTGACTAGAATTTTGAGACGGACGCAATGGCGCAATCCATTTCCCTTAATTATGAATATTAAATTAATTATTATTTAATTTATCCTCTTTTAGTGTTGTTAAAATTACGGGGTGTTACATTTTTTTAGAGCCCCGAGTATACGAAGCAGGGGTTATTTTTTACAATTTCGTCCCTTTTTCGATGAAGGAACATTTTCTTTTCCAAGTGACATCCCCTAGTATATGAAAGAATGAAAAATTGCTTTCGTTGTTGTGGAATAAGAAACCTTTGTATCTTAATGCATATATTTAATTTATTCGGAGCTATTAGAGCGGGATATACCCAGTCGGTGCTGCTTCTTTTGAGTGAGTTTGCTGGGCGACCACGGTCCTATGGACCAACACCATTCAAAGGTGGATGGCCCGCCCCGCCTAGAATATAAATCTTTGACACTTCCATCATTTCTACATAAATAGCCAAAGTATGATTCACCTCTGGATTGGAAAGAACTGGTGGTTCATTTACTTAAGTTAAGAAAATAACTAGGCACGACTGAAAGGAATGGAGCGAACATTTCACTCGGAATAGACTCTCAACAGAATGTCCAGTTGGGACATGATTTTCTTTTGAAGCCCTTCTCGAGCTAAACCATCAATTTTTTCCTCGAAATTCAGAGAATTGATCTCTCCGGCTATTTTACTGACTCGAAGAGCAAGTGGTAAACCCTATATGAGTAAACTCATAAGCTTTCTACGCTTCGGAATCAAGAGTCGAAAAGAAAAGAATAAGCATCGTCAGAACGATCCGAAGAAAGTAGGCAGGGGGCAAAGACTTGAAGCGAAGAGCACCGATTGACGCTCCCGAGTGTTTATTGAGCACAAAGTGTGAATCCGTTAGTATGGAACATTTTCTTTTCCAAGTGAAATACCCTAGTATATGAAAGAATGAAAATGTGCTTTCGTTGTTGTGGAATAAGAAGCATCGTTTATTTTTTTTGAAATTCGTTTAATTCTTTTAAAGTATCCAAAGAATTAAAAAAAACAATTACCGGGAAAGTATACAAAAAAGATAGTTCTTATCTATTATATATAGTATTAGTTAGTGATCTCGGCTCGGTGGGTCCCTTCCTCCATGATGAACTGTTGGCACTAGTCCTAACATCTTAATTGAAAAAGAAAATATTTTTTCAAGTAGCAATGAATGCGAGAATATTGACTGGGCTGGCCCGTCAAAAGTCTGGTTCCTTCGCGAACGAAGTATCCTGAACTAGTCTCCTTTCTTTTATACATTTCCTATGTTACGTCAAATGTTCTATGGATACAATTTTTTCAATGTTCTAAACTCAAATTTCTTAGATTCTGGACCACAAGAACTATTTGTTTCAGTCTGTATCCTTTTACCCGTAATAGGAATTGGTATTTATCCCGATTTCGCTCTTTCTTTATAAGCTCCGAGTGAACCTGAAAAAGGCCATGGACTTGGATCGGAGATTTTACGATAACATGCATATTCTACCTGTCAAGGAGCGGGAGTGATTGAGCAATGGGAGGCTCTAACGACCAATAAGGGACGACTAGTATACGCCCTGTTGAGTGAAGTAAAGAGACCAAGTACCCGTCTAAGCCAGAGCAACAACCTGTGTCTTCTGTTATCATTTCCAATTGGACAATCCATTAATTCAATTAGAAGAGGATGCTAAATCGATAAATGTTTTCAATTTTCTGGGTATCAACGGAATAAACTTGTCCGTTTTCATGTTTAAACAAAACATCTTCCATGGTTAGAAATGATTATACTGGGCAAACCTACTCTCATACGAGCTCTGGTGGTTCACTCATTTGACCATAGACTAGAGCTTTAATTCTGCAATATTTTTTTCATTGATTACCCTAGATTCTTTCATTTCCATGTAGAGATCATTTCCGAGAGAGCGAGTCCACTGGATGAAATACTAAAAGTAGAAATGAGACCAGGTATTTTAGAAAAGTAGTCAGTTTGATCTTTCTCATCCAGTCTAGAGAGAATAGTAGAAAAATGGTTCTCCTAAGGCTTAACAGCGCCTTGCTACCTTCATTCTTTCATATCATCAACTATCCGACATAACATAAATAAGAGTCAATTGCATCGCAGTGAATTATAAGATCTTGTATCTTTCATTACCATCATGTACGTTCTATCCACTTATTTTTAATTTCTAACTTCAAACAATAATTCCTTATCCCTTATGAGGCATGATATGTCTTCACAACCTTCGAAACTGCCCCTGAAGATGATAAACTGTTGATCACTCTGGTCACCCGGATCTTGCTGACTCTATAAAATTGGATAACTCTGATGATGTCTCACAAAAACCCCACCATAGTTCTCGGGAGACACAAGTCCATACCTTAAACCTATCCAGTCGACCAAGCTAAGTCAGAAGCTCACATAGAAGTTGTGGATGCAACGAGTTCAAGGTGTGCCGCGACCCTAGGGTTCTTAATTGGCGAAGAAAGAGGAGACCCCCGATCTCAATTAAAGTAGGGAGTTCCACTAAGAAAGAATGATTTTTTTGACAAATCATTGATTCATCTGGTTTTTATAATTAAAGAAAATAGAAATATATAATAAATTATATAATTATAATTTTTTTTATACTTTACCAGATCGAAATTTTTTTTATGTTCAAAACTGGATCTTAAATACCAGAACGATGAATGATGTGTTGTTGAACAAATGGATTTGGAGAATAGAGAGAGGTGATGATACTGAGTGCATTCAACAGCTCTGAAATAAATATATGCTAAGGTCAAACCTTATTCCATGATATTTCCATAAGATTCCTCTTTCTTACAAAAACTTTTGATAAACATTACCCTTTTCCTTAAACAAGAACTTAGAAATAGAATAAATAGGGAAGAAAATACGAAATAAAAAAAGAATAGATTTTGTTTCTGTGTATAAAATATATCCTTACTTGTTCTATCCTTCAACTCCTATAAAATAAACTTGGAAGTTTTTTAGACAACTTATTTTTTTATTCCTCGGAATAAATCGTCGCATTTTTCTTCGCTTCTTTATGAAAGATATCCAATCAATCAGAATGGAGGTTATTTTTTATCAAATACACTACGTTGACATAGTTCCCCAAAAATAAACCAAAAAGAACCAGAGAGTGCTGCTTCTTTTGATTGAGTTTGCGAGGCGACAACGGTCCTACGGAACAACACCATTCGAAGGTGGATGGCCCGCCCCGCCTAGAATAGAAATCTTTGACACTTCCATCATTTCTACGTAAGATAGCCAAAGTATGATTCACCTTTGGATTGGAAAGAACTGGTGGTTCATTTACTTAAGTTAAGAAAATAGGTAGGCACGACTGAAAGGAGTGGAGCGAATATTGCACTTGGAATAGACTCTCAACAGAATGTCTTGTTAGGACACGATGTAAAGCTAAGCAAATTTCTTCCGCGCCAAGAACGGAAGACTGTGTAGGTTATGGTTTTTTCCACCAAGAAAGGCATGGGATGCACCATGTCTCTCGAGGAAGCGCTTTTTCAGCTACCTTCTCCTCGAGGTATGGTTTGAGTCCCGATACTCACAAAGAAAAAGGGAAGTGGTTTGGACAAAAAGGGAAGTGACTTGGAAAAAAAGAGGCCGAAAGGAGTGCTAGCCCCTTAGTGGGGGTCCGGACCCATACGAGTTAGCAGAAAAGGGAGGAGGAACGAGGCCCTAGGGAGGTGTAAACATTGGGGAGCAAGCAACAGCTTTCTTAGTTGCTATTAGCGCAGCCTGAAGCTGGGGAATGCAAGTTTGATCGAGGCACCTAGAGAACCTACGAATTTTCCAATTATGAGTTGGGCGCTTTATCCTTTCAGCCATGGATGCTTAACATGAACCCGGTGAAATTGAATTCTCCGTGAAGATGCGTGCTTTGGTGAGTCGTCCGAGATCCTTTCGATGACCTATGTTGTGATCAAAGGACTTCCTCTATTTGTGCATTTCTTTCTCTATTTGGCCTGCCTCATGAAAAATGAGAGTCCCCCTGATTAGAAAAGCGGCGAAGAACAAATAAAATTTGCTATAAAAGCCGGCTAACGGGGGTGTTCGTGCATATGAAAACATTGTAATGGAATGATTCAATCGCAGATTGATACTAGACCAGACAATTTAACCGTCTTCACTAGACCCAAAGGTTGCACTCATACAATTAGCTTTCAGGAAGAACCTGGTTCGCCAGTTGTTCAAACCTGCTCATGAATCATGAAGTTGGGAACACAAACGGAGATGTGAGAGGAGACGTCTTCTATTTCTAATAGGCCACGAACTAGATCAGAAGCATTCTCAACGAGTCCATAAGAAGTGATCCTATGAAAATAAAATTCCTTGTATTCTCATTTGAGAATGAAAGGGAAGATTTTAGATTTGAGAGCGTTCGAAGAACAAGGTATATTGATAGAAACCTCTAGTAAAATACCCACCAGTACCCGTAACCCAGCGGAAAAAGTACTGATTCATACACAACATCTCTTTCCTTTATCAGGGGTTCCACCAATTGATACCTTTCCACAAATAATTGTAATTCCATTTCTTGATACAAATGGACCAATGAGAGCAAGAATTTACAGGAACATTTCGTTTCTGGACAGTCCAGTATATTAATTGGCATTCGTTTATTTGCATCAACCACGATGGGCTAGGAAACCTATTCCCAGTTGTTCTGCCAGATTCTGTAAACCTGGGTTTTTTCATTAAACACAGGGACGCGCTCTACCACTAAGCTAATAGCCCTTTGTGCGGGCCTCCCGAAGAGATCTTGGCAGAATTTCCACATATGAAATTGAGCACAATTTTGCAAAGAATGAGGAGAAAACCTCTTATATGTTTCTAGGGGGTTATTTATCTATATCTATCCCAATGAGCGATCTATCAAATCACTGCAATTGATGTTCGATCCCGACGCAACTATGAATCTCATAGAGAGTTTGATCCTGGCTACGACCTGATCAATTCAATCAGGCACTCGCCATCTATTTTCATTTTTCAACTATTTGAAAACATAAAAAAACCAAAAGCTCTGCCCTTCCCTGCCTAAGGATTTACCTTCGGACTTTTTCAGAATTATATGCCTTTCTACAAGCCCTAAATTTATTTTCTATCATTGTATCCAATCTAATTTAACACCCAACAGAATCACGAGACGCTACTTAAAATAAAAAATTGTTTAAGAGATTTATTTTGATTTGATGATACCATGTGAACCGCTAGAAACATGCGAAGTGTATGACCAACCCAATAACGAATGTTTTGTGATGGGACTCGAGCAGACAACCATAATTCTTGATCAATAAAGGAACAATATTACCATTTTTGTTCAAAAAGAGCCTTCCTCGCTTTGCTTCGTCAGTAAGGTGCGGAGCGACCTGCACTTTTCTCGGAGTTTCCTATTTACTATAAAATTTCCTATATTTTACATATCATTATATTAAGCCCATTTGATGTCGCATGTTCCTTCTAACATACAATAAATTCTATTCTAACATGTAATCGTTTAATCATGTAATTATTCAAATCAAACAAATTAACATGTAATTTTCTCAATTTCTACCGTTACCGGTCCAGGTACATAAATGTCACAAGTTGACATGGAATTGAAACAACAGTAATCGCTACACATATTTTGACAAGTTCATATTTCAGCATATGAACATTTTAGCACATTAAACATTTCAACATATGAATTTTCCCAACATATTAATATCTTAACATATTAATATTCCAACATGTCATATTAGCATTTCGTCACTTTAATCATTCTAACATATGTTTAACATTTCAACATATCATATTTCAACATGTCATTTTAACGGGGAATGTCAAATGATAATATATCATTATCAAAAATGATATAACTTAAATCCACTTACCTAATTTGCTTTCCAAATCTTGGACCTGGTCCAGATCTAGCATTTCATGGTTTTCCCCTAATTGGATTCAGAACCTAACAACCATGGATTCATAATTTTTACTAAAAGAAAAAGGGAAGAAAGAAGAAGAAAATTGAATAGACCAGATCTAGAAAATTATCTTACTTCGAATATGACTCTGAACACCTTCTAATTAATATTCATTCTTTTCCTCTGGATCTTGATTCAGATTTTTCCAAACCTAATTATCTTATTTTTCTCAAGAGATTTGATGAGGAGAAAGAATGGCAGAGCTTAGACGTTGTCTCAGAGAATGTGAGATTTAGGCTTGGCTCTACTAGCCTATTTATCGGTGTTCAGGATCTTATTGTACACGCAGCGCTGAGTCAGCATTGAACGTCGATAAGAAAATAGTCCATATTCATTAATGAATTTGACTGGATCTGGGGGGTTTCGACCCCCCTGCAGGGATGTTGACCCCTCGGGTCCCATGAGCTGTTTTGGTGCAGAAGTTTGAATATCGAATGTTTGAATTTTCTGGAATTTATCTAACTGGTATATTCAAGTGTATTTTGTTTATACGTATACAAATCTTCTAACGACCATTTTATGTGTATATATATAAGCACAACTTTCGTTTCGTTTTCAAAATTCAAACGGTGTTGCACTGTTATTTGATTCTTGCCATATTTCATTGATTATAGCCTTATCTTGAATTTTATCTCTTGTATATATATATATATTTTTGTACATATATACATATATATTCTCATATATATATATATACACACACACACACACATATATATACTTTTTCTTTACTTCCTTATATGTATATTTTTCCTTATATGTGTGTTTATACATATTTCCTCTCATGAACATGTGTTATTTCAGTCGTTTCCTTAAAACAAAAATATGACGGCAGCGGGATCAAACTCTGTACCTTTATATGCAAGTCACATGCTCTAACCAACTGGGCTACTAAGGCTATTGTTAACAAGGCTTAGAACAATAGTAGATATTGTTCTCTTATTATTCCTCTTTTTCATGTTTGTTACAATATTTCATTTAAACCGTTGCATGAATCTTTTTCTTTTATTTCTCTTTTATTACTAATGCATAATCAGTGCGTAGAACATGTTTACACTGCATGCAACCAATCCTTTCTTTCTTTTAACGCATGCATTAAAATTTTATTCTTCATATATACATTTATATATGTGCATATATATGTATGCATTATTTAATTATTAAATTGTCATAAAATGTGGGGTGTTACACTCTCCCACCCTTAGGAAATTTCTCCCCCAAAATTTGATAAGGTTAAAAATCAATTAACCCCTCGCATAATATACATCCATCATGTGTGCATCATTTTTTTGCAAATATTATGCACTTGTGCAAAGTGAAATACAACATAATAATACATGTATACCTAAGCGGTACCTCTTCCATGTATGCAAATTTTTCAAAAATTCTTCAAAAACATGATGCTCACATCCTAAATACACTGGCAGTTCTATATGAATGCAATATTTGAAAATAAAAAAAATATTTTCATTCAAATTTTCCTACACTCTTACTGAGTAAGAGCGTAGTTCATCCAATTGTTGCATTCAAAATCTTACAAACCAACTTTACTTTTCGAATTTCAGAAAAATATAATTTTCTAAATTCGATTTCATATGTTACAAAAAGGCGTAAAACGGAAAACTTCACATCTCCCGTTTTTCCTTTTCGACCTTTTTCCAACCGTACTTGGATTTTATGAAACTTTTTATAAAGATTCCCCTATTTTCTTATCCAAGCACAGCCCACATAAGAAAATTTTCTTTGTTGCTGATTTTCTTTTTCATCTTGTCTTGGAAATTTTTATTCCTATCCACCTTTCCTCATAATTTCCCCATCTTTCTTTAACTGTCATGTTTGTTACTTTATTGAATTTGTTGTTTCCTTATTAGTTGTACCATATCTCTTTTCTTAGGTTATTTAATCATTTGATCTAAGTTTAATTTCAAATAAGCCTTCTAGTCTTTCAACTAAAACAGGAAAACATACACTCTACACAGCTACTACTAAGTGCCAAGAATCTCGGGACTATGTCCCCTCTCAGACGGAAAAGTCCAAACCATGGGATCCACAACAGGTTTAGGTGTTACCCTAACTAACCAACAGGAAAAAAATAACAGAACGATCCCAACAGAAATGCAATCACTGGTTGCACCCCTAACATGAAAATTGGCAACAGGATCTACATACTTACTTGCCCTTTACTATCTAGTAGTCACCACCAGTCCTAACTGTGTACCAACAACTATTTCAGGTAACACCCTAGGATTTTCAATGCTTATGCATTCTACGGGAACTAACTATTATTCCAAGATAATTCTCACTATTTGCTTCATAGCTTCAAAACTTTTCCCGTCTTCCCTGGGCACTATTCTTTACCTACTCCATACTTTTGAAACACGGTTTGGTCTTTTCATTTAAATTTTCTTCCAAAAATTTAAAAGTGTCAAAAGTTAATTTTTCTCATGAAAACTTACTTTTGCCAAAACAAAAAAACATGTCATCTTAAAAAAAATGTAAATCATATTTTTTTTCAAATCACAAAAACTGGAGTAGATAAGGACAACTATTTCTTAATCGGGTTTATAACTTGTTCTTACCTATAGGCTCAGTTCAGTTTCTTGCTAAAGGTGCAAACATGTACTCTATTCTTAATTTCTAAACTTATTTTGTCCACCCAACAAAATTTTCTCTTTTAAAACAATTTATCAAAAATGATTGTCAAAAGAATAGATATTTCAAAACTTTCTTTATTAAAAATTCTTTTGTGAAATATAACAAGAAAACTAGCGAGCTATATACATGCTCTACAATCTGCACCTTTTACTGAGAGAATTTTACTTCAAACAAAATTTTCATGAGAAATCATTGCTTCCAAAATATACCGCAATTTACGTTAAAACCCAATATGTACTTCTTTACATAGTTTAAAACTATAACTTTTAAGATTAAAACTTGAAAACACCATAAACCATTTTCCCAAAACTTTCACAATTTCAAGTTCTTAGAAGTTAACAACGCGGTTAGACTCAAAGCAGGTTTCCAAATTTTCTAGGCTTTCCTAAACACTCCCACAAAGTCAATTCTCTCAACTATATATATATATATATAAACATATATTCCTAGTCTGTTCTTCTCTTTTTAACCTTTCCCAATTTATAAGGTTTTACTGCCAAGCCCATTAATCTGAAATACTAACATATGTGATCCTCCTTTCTCTATTTCAAAATATATTGTACACCTCCCACCCAAATTTCCTAAGGGTCTCAAATTTCCATATTCATTCCTTTAGTGTACAAAGCAAAATCCCATTTCATATCATATTATACTCTTTCTATTTAGTGGGTTTCTCTATGGATCTATCTATATATATAATATTTATATTTTAAAAATACAAATACGTTCACTCACTATTTATACAGGAATCCAAAACCTAAGCTCTGATACCAGATGTATCAACCGAATTCCGATAGATCGATTTTTTTTCAAAATTCTAATCTATCGAAACCCATGTTTGTTGCTCCAGTAACCCGCAGAAAGGACAGAGATATAAAATATATCATAGCTCAGAAAATATTTCACAGTGGAATGGATAAAGTATAATATATTCAAAGTATAGCCTTACCGCAGTAATAATACTGCCTAACCATTATCCAAAGCTATCATATCTCTACCACAAATCTAACCTGCGAGTATGTTATAAGGAGGGGGTCAAAACACAAGTTCTGGTGACTGGATTTAAACTATACATTTTGGATAATCCTACATATACCATTCAATCACATTTTCTTATTTATTAGGTTACTTGGTTTAACAACACTCAAGGCTTACATACACATCGTACCCATTTATTTTCCAGTGGATTAACCTAATACGGTATATATGTAGCTACCCCTCCCCCCAATATTGATGTACACCCCATGGTACCCCACTCGCACGGTCTCCACCGTAATGCCGTAGAAATGAACGCAGCTCTTCATCTTACGCCGGAGTGACATACGGATCTATATATTACAATGTTACATTCCGCATATATCTGTCATTACAATGCTACGTAAGCGTACGGACTGCCACCTTCGATCGAATCAGATTCCACACCAGAGTAATGTCCTCAAGTCTATGATAACCACCCAGATCAGACATGCATGTATCTAGACTTTCCCATGTATGTATCGTCAATCGTATTTGATGCCTTAACCGCACATAATGTGCATCGAGTTCCGTGAAAGGGCTATACAAGAAACACGGAACTCGGTCGGGAGCTTTTCCATATCTGTATAGGTCCGCCTTTAAGGGCCTCAAAATACAGATATCCCTCGAGTCTATTTTTTTTCATGGTGCCTATAGCCCCACCTCGGCCCCTCCCTCAACTAGTAAAGACTACAAGAGCTAAGAGACTTGCCCCTAACAAACAATCTAAACATCCAGTTGGTGTCTTCCCTCAACCACTGTACCTCGATAGCGAAAGGTGAATGGTCTATTGGGTTTAGCTCTAGTTTTTTCGCATCCCCTGGCTGCCGATGACGGGTACCTGACGATCTACTATCCTTATTGGTCCTGACCTTTGCCTGCTAGTTGAGGCGACCGCCGAATCACCCTAGTGTCACCTCGTCACAACATTCTGACTACAACGCTACTTTTGCAGTCAAGGCCCACCCACCTGGTAGTAATGTGCATACCTAACCTCTACGAGCACAGCCTAAATATCTTCCACTGCACAGAGGACTACCAGGAGCAACTTACGTATCTAAGGAAGCCGCGTGCTTCCTCTTCCGGTCCTTCGGAGCTGGCAGAATAATCAGATGAACATGCGCTCCTCTCGTGTCTTATGACACCACGATGATCTACCCCGTTGGGTTATTCACCCCCAAACGTGCGGACTGGTCCAAGCACCTCACTTTAGTATGTTATTAGAACTTATGTCTAAACATTCTTTTATGCGCTTGCTTTACCTCATCAGGTTTCCATTTAACTTGGTTATTCCCATCCACATTAATTTCTTATTCAATTTACCAAGTTCCTCTTGCTTATTAATTTCAGTCTTATAACTTAACCAATTTAAGCCCATTAGTAAGCCCACGACATGTTATTCTCTAGATTGTGATCCAAGATCTGTAATCCACAATCCCTTTATATTCTTGTTGATTTCAAAGTTACAATAACATGTTCTACTTAATATGTAATTAATTATATCTCAATTCACATGTTTTCTATTTAACATATCAGTCGTTATTTACGATTAAATATAACTTATTTCATTTCATAAGTTTGCCTCGTTTTTTCTTATTTAATCATAATTCCATCTTACATTGTCATTACAATTTATCGTTGTTTACTTATTAACTTAATTCTCTTAACTAAGGTTCACTAATAAGTCTCCTTTCCATTTATTATAAACTATGTTATAATTTCCTCTTGCCCCTAGGACAAGCCTTAACATGTTATTCTTATCAGCAGATTTCAGATTTCCAAGTTTATAGATTACTTAATTTATAATTAAGTACAACTTCTTACATTTCATAAGCTTTCCCCCTTTTCTATACTTATTACAAACAACTGGTTTTAGGTTTCCCCATTTATTGATTATTTAATTTACAATTAAGTGTCACTTGTCTCATTTCACCAGTTATCTCAAATCCTTACGAGTTTATTATAACCTAAGTTATAATCTTCACTTATCTTTATGACAAGTCTACCTATTATACGACATTCTCATTAATGTAATTAATTTATAATATGTTATTATCATTCCCTTCCTTTTACTGTCGTATCTTCTATTCAATTCCATTTATTTCCATTAATTACAATTAATGTTGTTTATCAGTCCTGCTATTTACATATATTTACATATATGTATATATTTATGCACTAGACCTCCCACATTAAGCCTACACTTGTAGATGCTGGATTTGTCGGAACGGTTCTGGGCAGACTTCTACCACAAGTTGACTTAACCTCGTGTCTTAGCACCACTACATGTTTATTTATGCACTTAGACCCCTCACATTATATTTCCCACTAGTGGATGCTAGATATGTCGGGCAGTTCCGGGCAGACTTCTACCACAAGTATAATCTAACCTCGTGTCTAAGCGCGGTTACAGTTTCCTGTTTACTATAAATATCCTATATTTTACATGCTATCATATTAAGCTCATTTTATGTCGCATGTTCTTTCTAACATACAATAAATTCTATTCTAACATGTAATCGTCTAATCATGTAATTGTTCAAATCAAACAAATTAACATGTAATTTTCTCAATTTCTACAATTAATGGTCCAGGTACATAAATGTCACAAGTTAACATGGAATTGAAACAATAGTAATCACTTCACATATTTTGACAAGTTTATATTTCAACATATGAACATTTTAGCACATTAAACATTTCAACATATGAATTTCCCCAACATATTAATATCTTAACATATTAATATTCCAACATGTCATAATAGCATTTCGTCACTTTAATCATTCTAACTTATGTTTAACATTTCAACATATCATATTTCAACATGTCATTTTAACGGGGAATGTCAAACGATAATATATCATTATCAAAAATGATATAACTTAAATCCACTCACCTAATTTGCTTTCCAAATCTTGGATCTGGTCCAGATCTAGCATTGCATGGTTTTCCCCTAATTGGATTCAAAACCTAACAACCATGGATTCATAATTTTTACTAAAAGAAAAGTGGAAGAAAGAAGAAGAAAATTGAATAGACCAGATCTAGAAAATTATCTTACTTCGAATATGATTATGAACACCTTCTAATTAATATTCATTCTTTTCCTACAGATTTTGATTCAAAATTTTCCTAAACTAATTGTCTTATTTTTCTAAAGAGATTTGATGAGGAGAAAGAATGGCAGAGCTTAGACGTTGTCTCAGAGAATGTGAGATTTAGGCTAGGCTCTACTAGCTTATTTATAAGTGTTTAGGATCTTATCGTACATGCAGCGCTGAGTCAGCATTGAACGTTATTAAGAAAATAGTACAGATTCATTGATGAATATAGCTGGATCTGGGGGGTGTCGACCCCCCGGGTCCCATGAGCCGTTTTGGCGTAGAAGTTTGAATATCGAATGTTTGAATTTTCTAAAATTTATCTAACTGTTATATTCACGTGTAATTTTCTTATACGTATACAAATCTTCTAACGACCATTTTATGCATATATATATATATATATATATATGCGCACAACTTTCGTTTCGTTTCCAAAATTCAAACGGGGTTGCACCGTTATTGGATTCTTGCCATATTTCATTGATTGTAGCCTTATCTTGAATTTTATCTCTTGTATATATATACTTTTGCACATATATACATATATATTCTCATATATATGTACGCACACATATTTTCTTTACTTCCTTATATGTATATTTTTCCTTATATGTGCGTTTATACATATTTCCTCTCATGAACATGTGTTATTTCAGTTGTTTCCTTAAAACAAAAATTTGACGGCAGCGGGGATCAAACTCTGTACCTCTTATATGCAAGTCACATGCTCTAACCAACTGGGCTGCTAAGGCTATTGTTAACATGGCTTAGAACAATGGTAGTTATTGTTCTCTACTTATTCCTCTTTTTCATGTTTGTTACAATATTTCATTCAAACCGTTGCATGAATCTTTTTCTTTTATTTCTCTTTTATTATTAATGCATAATCAGTGCATGCAACATGTTTACATCGCATGCAACCAATCTTTTCTTTCTTTTAATGCATGCATTACATTTTTATTTTATTCTTCATATATACATTTATGTTTGTGCATATATATGCATTATTTAATTATTAAATTATAGTAAAATGCGGGGTGTTACACACACAAATGGATGGACTAGGCAAGATCCTGGTTTTCTTTGGCCTTAATACGATCGTTAAGGGTCATCGGTTTTCTGGCCATCTTATAATATGGCCCAGCGTGACCATTGCCTTCCATATTTCTATATATTGGACTTCTATACATTATTCTCTAGAAGATCTAGAATTCACCTTTTCTTTATCAAGAAAGATATGTTCTGGGGGGCAAAGTGTTGACCAACTTTTTGGCAAAAAGTGTTGACCAACTTTTTGCCAAAAACTGTCATAACTCAAGTTCTTATTAAAGTTGGACCATCTCCCTACTGGATCAATCTTCATCTGGATTGACCAGAGCTTGATTCGACCCAAACCAAATGTGTCTCAAGTAGAAACACTCTTCTTCAAGCATGGTTTAGAGTCCAAGGATCGGGTCGATCCGGCAAATTGACCTTGAAGACATTGAACCAGACCTTACACTACACAACGAAGCCCGATTCTCAAGGCTGCTTTATCGGTCAAACCATACCTATTCAACTTCTCTGGCTCCAAGTTCCAAGGTCCACGTGTACCTTGATTATTGAGAAGAATTATTCCCGAATAGGAGACCATGTCCCGGTGCCTGCAGTAGATATTTCGGATCGCGCGACACGTGGTCGATCCATGATCGGATAACCGCCACGTAGCACATCGACCGACCTACATTTTTGCCTATAAATACACCTTTCCATGAATGGAAAGAGGAGGATATTCTTTCTGAAAAGTTCATGGTTGGCTTTTTAAAAATATCTCGGCGTACACTTCGATCGAACAACATTGTAACATAAGTATTTTTGTGTATAATCCACTTCTTTCTCTTCCTTCTTTCAATCGAAACAAGTGTAACTTGTAATCGACAATATAAACAAAGATTATAAAGTAGACGTAGGCTTGGTTTAAGTCGAACCACTATAAAAATTGTTGTGTATCCCTGTGTTTACTTCTTTTTTTGTATTTTGTGATTGTGAATTTTGTGACTTGTGTGTAGATTACACACTTTGGGGGTTGACTGTCATTAAGCCAACTTTTGACGTCAACAACACCTAAAGGTAAAGATAGAGGGGAGAAATGCAAGGCTATCGATGGTGGTGTGATGTCAATTGGAGGTTGGACGACGAAAAAAGTGGCGAAGAGCATTTTTCTTTCACCTTCGTTCTTAGGGTGGAGGAGGTTAATTCGATGGTTTGATTCGCATGTGGGCGCACAACAAGGCGGATGCAATGTTATGGTCGTAATATAAACTAGTGACGCGTCGGTGGTTGTGCACGAGTGGTGTGCATCGATTTGTATAGGATTTCGAATCTGACCTAAAGAGAGGGTGCGTGAATTTTGATGTGGACGTAGTGTGGCTGGTAAGTGTTTGTTATTTTCTTTTAATATGATTCTAATTCCAAGTCTTCTAACTCATGAAACTTTTGCATATGTGGTATGTTTTGGACATGATTTCTTCCGCATGACTCGTATTGCAGATGTGTACGCTTTGGCATTTGTTTTGATAAATTTAGTTGATGTGAGTGATATTATCTCTCATTGAACTGCAATTCTTTACATTATGCAAAATGATGTTTCTAGGTGATTTCTAATCATAAAACAAGATTTCTAGGATAATTAAACCTAGTCATTAATAAATAAAAGAATTAACATTTCATCTAATACCTTGGATTTTCAGTCTTTTGATCCAAAAGTTAAATCGATGGTTCTTGATTCTGTTCCTACAGATTCTTCCAATTGTGCTACTACTTCCAAAATTAATTTCAATATCAATCCCGTGAATTCTAATTGCAATATTCCTCAAAGCTCCTCTAATCCCTTACATCCCCCTATGAAATCTAATTTTCTCTCACTCTCTCTTTAAATCTCTTCCTTGGAATGATGGTTCTTATAAGTCAATACAGTTTGATATAGTAAGAGATGGGAAGCCCAATCACTTCCCATATATGGTGAAAGAGGAAGGATTGAAATTCTGGAGTAAACATCTGGTTGGATTCTTTATGGATGGTACGCTCTCTTAAATAACTGTAATGAACTCTCTTATCAAAATTTGGAAGTTAAAAAGAGAAGTTAGTATTAAATCAGATGGTGTAAATTTCTTTTTTAATTTTGCAAATGATATGGAATGGGAGAGGGTATTGAGATCTGACCCAATCTTCATCAAGGGCAGGATGTTTATAATAATTGAATGGGATCCCTCCATAGGAAATGCGCAATCGCAAATTAAAAAAAGTTCCCATCTGGATTCATTTGCATCGTATTCCCTTACTCTTGTTGACATTAGTGAGGATAAACTGGTTGGCATGTCATGTGGGTAGATTGATCTGTTTTGATTCAAGTACTGAGAGGCTAGAAAGGTTCGAGTATGCAAAAGCATTGGTGGAAATTACCCCTGAATTTGAGCTACCAGAATCTATTGTTGTTCCTGACCTTGGAGATAAATGCCCCCATGTTAAAGTTTCTTATGATTGGAGACAACAAATTTGCACACACTGTAAGGTCTTTTGTCATGAGACAAATTATTGTGAAATGTCATCTCAGAATAATGTGGTGCAAAGAATAATAGAAATGAGGCTGTCAATGACAGGAGAAAATAATATAAGCATGACTTCTAGTCTCATGAGAGTAGGCGTTTGAAGAAAACTACTGGATCAGAAACTGAGCAATTCGGTTGGGAACAAGTAACTAATAAAACGAAAATGGTTTGGAAAAGAAAGGAGAAAGGTTATGGTATAGATGTGAGAGGTGATGTTGATAAAGCTATGGAAGAAGTTATTGAGTTAGCAGGGGGAGGGTGTACAGAAATGGGTAGTGAAGTTAATAATGAGGAGCAAATGGATGTATGTTAGGGTTTTTGTAAAGATGGTACTCAGAATGTTATAATTGCAGATCAGTATGGTAACTGCTCCATTCAAGGACAAAAGGTTTCTGATGGAGATGACAATGCAAATAAAAATGCTTCTCAGAAGGGAAATATTTAATTTGATGAAATTCTAAAGGATGTAGTGGATAAAGAATTTCATGTTGATAACTCTTTTTCTATTCTGGATGATCATGCAGATGGTAATGTAAATGCATCTCTGGATGTGTTCACTGCTGCTGCAACATCCAGTTCTCTTGCTCAACCTTTTTTGCCTCATGTTCTTCCAACTCCTCATCTATTAAACTGTCAGCATCTTGTGCCTCCTCATCGTCTAAATCTTCTTTCAGTTTCAATATTCCATCCAAATCTCCTTATTCTCATTTGTCCTCGCCTCAAAATTTTATCCTTCCTCCCTCTCCTACTGCTAATGATTCTAACATTGTAGAGGAATCCCCAAATTCTTTTAGGAGTAAGAAAAAGTCTAAAAAGGAAAAAAAGAAAGTCTTGAAAGAAAATGTTAATGTAGAAGATGATCTTAATGATGGTAAAGAGTTCAAGCCAGATGAAGTATTACCGAGTTGTAATTCAAAAAATGCTTCATCAAGACATATGAGAAGTAATCCGATTTACATGGTGAATCCCCTACTGTTTAAATGATTAGTACAATATGTTTTTGGAATATAAGAGGTGCTAACTTGCCCTCTAAGCAATGTGAGAAAAAGAATTTGATTAGAGATAATAAAATTCAACTTATGTGCATTTCTGAAACTAAGCTGTATTTCAATTCCACCGGGAAAGCAGCAAATTACATAGCTCCAGTATGGCAATTTGATAATAATCTTAATCAAGCTTCATTGGGCAGACTTTTGACTCTTTGGAATCCTTCCATTTTTAATCTTCAGAAAATCTCTGAAACTAATCAATATATTCACTATAATTGTATTTATATTCCTTTAAATCTCTCTTTTCTCCTTACTTCGGTTTATGCTCATAACTCTCTTGCTCTTCGTCTTAGTTTTCTTGAGAATGTTCATCTTCTTAATCCTTCAAATCATCCTCGGCTCATAGGCGGTGATTTCAATTATATGCTTAACAGTAATCAGAAATTGGGTGCTTGTCCTTTAGTGGTTAAGGAGAATGCTCCTCTTAATCAAATGCTAATTCAATCTTCTCTATTTCCAGTTCAAAGCTATGGCTTGTTTTATACTTGGTCAAATTGCGTTAAGTCTGGCCCTCTCACTTTCTATAAACTTGATCATATTTTTGCAAATTCTTCTTTCTTTGATCTCTGGCCTAAAGCTTTCTATGATATCCTCTCTCCAATCTTATCTGATCATTCTCCCATATTATTTCAATGGGGGATTGAAGCTGCTATTAACTTGGGTAAAATCACTTTTTAATTTTTTAATTTTTGGTGTGATAATCCAGAGTTTACTAACATTCTCATTCAGGTTTGGTGCTCAAAGAGAAATAATAATCCTATGGTTAATCTGTTGCAAAAAATGAAGGTATTAAAGAATCATCTTAGATCTTGGTCTTCAATTAAATTTGGCAATGGGTCGCAGCATTCATCTTCAATTAGAGCAGAATTAACCCAAATTCAGCAAGAGTTTCAAAAGAAGCCAAATGATATTGCATTACAAAATCAGGAGTATGAATTGAAGAATAAGCTTAAGTTTACTTTGGAAGTAGAAATGCAGGCTTTAAGGCAGAGTGCTTTCATTAGGAGAGAATTTGATGGGGACAGAAACACAAAGTATTTTCATAATACTTTAAAGGTTCAAAAAGCGAGGAGCAACATCTTTAGGATTAAAGATATGAATGGAAATGTTCAATCCTCTGAAGGGGAAATTAATGCAACGTTTGTTCAGTCTTTTCTTCAATTCTAGCAAATCCTAATGCTTATGTACCAGATGTTAATCTACTCTTTCATATCATATTACCAACTCATTTTATATTGCAATTAGAGGATATTAACAGGCTAATTACAGTAGAAGAGATTAAGGAAGCGACTTTCTGTTTAGATTCTAGTAGTTGTGGAGGACTAGATGGATTTAATTCTTTCTTCTTGAAAATAAACTGGAGTACTATTGGTTGAGATATCATAGCAGCTATTCAATCTTTTTTCATGATCAATCACATGTCAGCTAGTGTGTCAGCAACATCAATTACGCTTGTTCAAAAGGTTGAAAACCCAGTTTGTGTTGCTGATTTTCGACCAATTTCATGTTGTAATGTTGTCTACAAAGTTATTTCGAAAGTCATTGCTAATAGGCTAAAAAATGTATTGCCTTCCATAATTTCTTTGAACCAGTCAGCTTTCATAAAAGGAAGATCCATTTCAGATAACATTTTATTAACGCAGGAATTATTATATGGATATAATAGAACTCTCCTAAATATATGTTAAAATTGGATATAAAGAAAGCACCCGATTCTGTATCCTAGTTTTCTATTCTTGCCATTCTTTCAAGGATGAATTTCCCTATCCCTTTATTGCTTGGATTCATTCCTGTATATCAACGCCAAGGTTTTCAATTGCTAGAAATGGCATATTACATGGATTCTTCAAAGGAACTCAAGGAGTACGACAAGGTGATTCAATCTCATCGTATATCTTTATTGTGGTAATGGAACTTCTCAATTCACTTTCGATTGACCAAGTTAAAAGAAAAAAATGGAATTACATCTGAAATGTAAGTCTCCTTTGATAACCCACTTACTTTTTGCTGATGATTTATTTATATTCACAAAGCCCACTAAAAGTAATATCCGGTGCATTATGGATACTTTGCATATTTTCTATACTATTACTGGATTGAAGATAAACCTTAATAAGTCTCATATACTAATTGCTGGGTTATCTGCTAATGAGAAGAATCATCTAATCTCTTTGTCTAGATTATTAGAGAGGCCTATTAATTCAAAGTATTTGGGACTTCCATTAATTGGTTCAAGGATTACAAAGGACAATTGTGTTCCATTATTTGAGAAAATTATTGGTAAATTGATGCAATGGCCCTCTTGCAAACTATCACAAGCTGGTAGGCTGACTGTAGTACAATCTGTGGCTATGGCAATGACTACCTACTGGACATGGCATTATGTACTGTCAGTCAAGCCGATTAACATGATATTAGGAGCTCTAAATAAATTTCTTTGGCATGGGGATCCTTTTTCTAGGAAAATGATTCCAATTGCGTTTAATAAATTGTTTGATGATAAGATGCAAGGTGGTTTAGGCATTACAAATTTATTTGTATGGAACAAAGCTGCAATTTCATCTTACTTTGATAAGCTGTTTAACTTGGATAATTGTCTTTAGACAAAGTGGGTAAAGGATAATTTAATTGGGGAAAAAACATTTTTAGACTACAGAGGTGCCGAGCAGTTGTGGTTGGAGTTGGAGGAGCATTCTTAATCTGAGGAGCACTTTTCTACCTTACATCCAGTTCAATTATAAGTTCATGGATAAACTGTCTTTTTGGAATACTCCTTGGTCTATAGCTAGTTTAATCTAAGATAATGTGGTTGCTTATAATTTACATAGACAGTCCGGTATTTTAGAGAATGTTGTTGTAAATGATTACATTCATGATTGTAGTCTGGTTCTTCCATACACAAGCTCTTCTGTTTTGAGGAATTTATGGGTTGAATTGGAAAAGAATTTTGAAGTTAATGGTAATAGTTGTATAACATGGAATGGGAAAGTTCAAAGTATCAAACTTGTTTATACACTTCTTCAAGGTCCAAAGCAATCATTTCCTTGGGCGAAGAGATTATGGAGTATGGGTAATTCAGCAAAAGAAAATATGCTATTGTGGAAAGTAATGGCTAATGCAATCAATACAAAGGATAAATTGCTTAAAATAGGTGTGGTAACAGATGATATTTGTTTGTTGTGTCATTCATCAGTTAAAACAAATACACATTTTCTCTTTGCATGCAGTTTTACATATCAGATTTGGGTGAAACTCCTTGCTAATGGTTGTTTGCATAGGCCATCATTTGATAGTAAAATTGAGTGGTACAATGTTTATAAAGCAACAAGATGGAAGAGTAGAAAAACAAAGCTGTTGTTAAACATTCTAAAGAAATTTATATATGAGATTTGGGCTGAGAGAAATAGAAGGGTATTTGGATTGGTAGTGCTAAATGCAAATGCAGTTTACAATTTGATTCACAAGAAAATATTGAAAAGTATAGCATCAGTTTATGTGACGACCCCAAAACCCCGTACGACGGTGGCAAGGGTAATCTTTGGAATATAACGCATAAACAGTAACAACAGAACCGAAATAAATAAATACACCAGATAATGTACAAATAACACACTGGATAAACATAATCATCAGAGTTACACAGTATACAAGATCATACTTAGTACAAAATACAGTTCAGCTATACATAAATGTCTAAAGCGGAAAACAAACATAATATGTACAATAGGAGCTGAACAACATAAAAAGAGACAAATGATAGAATCCATCTTCAGCTCCAGCTATCCAGAAAGAGCCTGCTAAAACCTGAACACAAGGCTGCCTGTGTAGAAAAAGGGGCACCCGAGTTTGCAAGTGAAACAAACTACGAGTCAGTCATGGGACTGGTATGAGAAATCTACTTAACATATTTTATAATATGGCCAATCACAGGACCACGCCACTTTCGCGGAACGGGTTTACTCCATTGGATTGCTAGTGCTTTAAAACAAGTAAACCTTTTAAATATCGCAATGCTTTTTATAAAAATGAAGCCATTATAAGACTCAGTTCCCATCACACAATGCAACGCAAACCGGAGGATAGAGTTTTACCTTATAATGGCCAAAATATGATTGATACGAATAAAACAAAAGCATTTGGTATTATTACTAGTGTTTATATGTTTCAAAAACAATTTCAAATCATAAGTATCAATCATAGATGGCATTAATGCCCCATACCACTATGTCGCCATATATAGGTATACAATCAAAACCGCACGGTGTCGTATTTGGAAATTGGATTTCCGTCATGAACCGAGGCCAGGGATCGTCCTCACCGCTTCGAGACAATCTAGCCTACCATGTCTCAGGATCAGAGCTCGAGTGACCCTTGGATCATCAGGGCTGGTCCGTTCGATGTGGACTAAACTTTAACCCTGAACACTGCGTTCCCCCGCCATATGGGGCGAAAGTGAGCCAAATGACTCCATATCCGAGGCGCCTCGCAACAGCAACAACCACACGGGTGGAAATAATATAAATGTCAGGGCTGGTAGGTCACTAACACAACCCTAGCTAGAAGGAAACGCATGTCCTCCCTGAGGTCCTCTCCCATTTCTGGTTCATACCGGGGTACGAGGCTCGCGAATCAACGTTATACACAAAGCTATGACACACAGGCCGTGCTTTGATCATCAACCACAAGACTTTGCTTTTCAACAAAAGCCATGATCATCTGCCACTTAGGCATGCCACACAAGCAATTCACTCTATGAGACTGATTTCTATCGATATATAACCTCTGAGCTCGTACGTCTCAGAGAAGGGCATTAAGTAAGAGAATAAATTCTCCACCGCCAAACAGATATATATTTAATAGAGATCAATCAGCACAGAACAAAATCCAATGTCAGACACACAGTCCATTTACAAGTTCATTCTAGGTCTGAACGAAACCGGAGGCACCATATACCTCGCATATCCATCGATCTCCAAGTACGTCTGGACCATCACCATTTATTATCTATATTTCGGGATGCCTCCCAATCAAGACATCAGTAATCATCCAATCGAGGTGAAGATCTCCGGTCTTCAACCACCGTCTTCATCATCGACTTCTTACCGCCGATCAATTATTTGAAATGAGATTTAACTCGGCCTTTCCAAATAATTCACGTATATTTAGAATTTAAATCAATTCATTTCAATGGTTAAATTATTCGACATCAATAATTCTGTTCTTAAATGTAATTTTCACGCCAAATACATTCAACCATCAAATATCCAATAAACTGGGTAAATTCGGTTTATTTCCATTCCATATCGTTTATAATATTTTATAACGATTTATCGCTATTTTTATTCACTTGAAAATAGCCAATTCATTCAAACGACGCTTCAGGCCATAACGCGGCCGTGGCGTTGTTTTTCTTCAGATTTGATTTACATATATCTGAAAATCTAACCGTTGGATCTTCACAGGTTTTATATCATTAGAAACATCTTTTCAAAACAAATCCAACGGTTTCAGTTTGGGAAAATCCGACGGTCGGATCTCCCGGTACAATCGTTTGAAGTTAGGATTCCAAAATACGAACTGCAGCGTCGTTATTCGATTTAATTATATTGTTATATATATAAATAAATATAATCGATTCTGGCGCTATTTTTCTTCAGATTTGAATTAAACATTCCAGACAATCCAACCGTTGGATCTTTACAAAGTTGGTGTCATTGGAAAGATATTTCCAAAGCGAACCGAACGGTTTCGGGAAAATCCGATGGTCGGATCTCCCGCACTAATCGTTTGAAATCACGGTTTCAAAACACGAACTGCAGCTTCGTTATTCGATTTATTTCAATTAAATTTATATATATACATATAAATATGATTCATTCTTCGATTTCAAAACCATATTCATTTCACACATTTGATAAAAACAGTATTTTTATCCAACAGCTATTCATTTCCACCCATCACTATTTTTAACAGTTCATATATATCATAAAAATGTGATTTTTATTATAAAACAATTTATTTCAAAACACTATTATTTTATATAGTTCATACATAAGGTAAAAATATTATTTTTGGTGTTAAAACAATTTATTTAAAACACTAGTATTTTATATAATCTATATATATGATAAAGATGTTACTTTTATTTTTCAAAGAATTATTCAATACATGAGCTTCATTCAACACATGAATTTCTATTTCAACACATGAATTTTATTTCAACACATGAATTTTTATTTCAACACATGAATTTTATTCAACACATGAATTTTATTTCAACACATGAATTTTATTTCAACACATGAATTTTTATTTCAACACATGAATTTTATTCAACACTTTTTTTCAACACATGAATTTTATTTCAACACATGAATACAAATCAAACACAGAAATATTTTAGAAAATTTCGGCAGCATAATGGTAGGGTAGTTAAAACTGGCACCGTCCCTAGTACGACTCCTCGCTCTACCTTAAAGCCTCGTAGCTTTTGACAATGGAGATTTTCAATATCTAGTTCGTACGTAGACGAATTTTCCCATATACTAATCCTATTGGGATTTCAACCACAATCAATCATTTCAAATCAACCATTCATGATATTCACCAAATTTTCACATCAACCAATAATCCAAACAATATCACAACCAATATATATCGTCCATGGTCTGTGGGACGAGGGGAGTGTATATATATATACATATATAACTATATTTCGATTTCATTTCAATATCATTTCAATTTATTTCAACGCATATATCATTTTTACAATGCATGTATAACTTATACATAGAACATACAACTTATACAATGCTTATACATGAGGTGTACAACGCTTATATAACTCATACTTCGACTATATAATTTATACATTGTTGTTTCCATATCGTTTATAATTCAGAAATCTCACATTGGGTTCCACTCCACCAAAAATTGTAGAAGGCTCAGAAAAATATGCGGTCTCTTCTAGAATGTAGAAGACATCCTCACGAGTCCACTGTCTCTTGTTTCACTGGATTTCGTCAACATACGAAAAAGATATGATTTTTATTGTAAAATCATAAACCGTAGCGCTTTAAAGTGATATAAACTATTTAAAATAAAATAAACCGTATACCTTCAAATTTCATTCAAACCTAGGTCTCGATTTAATCTCCAATCCATAACACTAGGTTGTAATCGAGCTACAACACATCGAAGAGCGTCGAAGGGCGCGCAAAACAAGGGTAGCCTCGTCGAACTTGGTGTAGCGGTGGTGGCGATTTCCAGCCCGACGGTGGCGAGGGGTGGTGAAGTCTGTGTTGATTTGAAGAGGGGGAAGAGGTCTTCAAAAAGTTCAACAAAGGTGGGGGTCAACGATGAACGAGGCGGCCGGAAATTGATCGGGAAGAATGGAGTTGACTTCCGCCGTATATCACGAGGGGGGTATCGGGGAAAGGGAAAATATGTGATTGGCCAATGGGGTTTTATTTTATTTATATTTTTTTTAAATTCAAAAATACCCCTTATCTCATACGAACTCCAATCCAAGCCAGACGACTATTGCACCTAGCTAAATACCCCCATTCCGAACACAATGAGATATGTTTTGTAGGCCCATTCGACTGTTTCAGTCAGTTTTCCTTCAAATTAAAATATAAAACATTCAATATTTGATTTGAACGTACATTTCAATTTGCCGGGGCCACATACTGATTCTAAAAATTCCCGAAAAATAAATCTAGCTATGTTTCGACGATACGGTCCCAACAAAACTAGTTTCGTCGAATTCTGAGACCGTTTGAAAAATGGCCAATTTCTGGTCGATCCAATTTAACTAAAATTGACCAAACGCATTTTACTTCGCCACGCTCACATATTAATATCAAAAATTATGGAATTTGAAACCTAGCAATAATTTGACATCCCGGATCCAACAAAAGTGGTTTCGTCGAATTCTGAGGTCGTTTGCAAAATGTCTATTTTCAAGGGCTATATAAACTCTATAGCGACCTTTTTGAAAATTCATTTGGCCATAACTTTTGATTCCCGCTACGAAACTTCAATTTTTCAGATTCGTTAAAAATATATTCATAAACAGATTTAAATATTTTTGGTTTCACTAAAATCCGTTTTGTTTTCCGCCCGGTACAGTCAGTCAAAGTTTGAATTCAAATTTCGAAACTGCCGCGCCATTTCAGGCCTTGTTCATAATTAAAAATAATTATATCACTACAACAAAATGACCCTATTACAACGGTGGAAAACAGTTGTAAAAGACCTTTTACAACGGTGGGACAACCGTCGTCTATTAAGAAGTTGTAATAGACTAAAATCTTTTACAACTGTTTTGCACCGTTGCAACACCGTTGTGAAATGTATATTTTACAACAGTTTTCCACCGTTGTAATAAAAGCTATTACAACTTTTTTGCACCGTTGTAGTAAAAGCTATTACAACTGTTATGCACCGTTGTAACTGTTGAATATCACAATATGATTTTTGTTTGATTATACATTACAGCTCATATAGAAATAAATATTTATATTGAATAAAATGTTATTGCATAGAATTTAATACTCAATTGATTATTCTATTCAATTAAATATTTTATTTCAATATTAGAAATAGTACAAATTTCTGACCTCGTTATTATACAACTCACTACTACATAATACAATTAATCACATATACATTCCTTACCGTAGACTGATTACTGGTTACACTCAATTACATACACACTACCATATAAATATTCATACACACTTTCATATAAATATACATACACACTGCGCACACACCGAGTTTTTATATGCTTCAACATCATGTCTAGTCACCTGTAAGGATGAAAAATCTAACTATGCATTATATGATACATTAATGCCAATATCCAATACGAAGCATAAACCAACAAAATTGAAAAAAAAAACATGATATCAAAGGTCACCTGGTTAGTTTTTTGCCAAAGAAGAATCGCCACCGACCCCCTGGTCCAGTTTTCGACATAAGAATGAAATCAGTTTGCTTTCTTAACCTTCTTCTTTGATTTCTGAAATGATAATGTTTGCCTTCCTAAATATACATGCAAAGTACATGTTAGAAGAGTGTATTGTAAACGTATCAAACATTTAAGAAAAAGACAAAAATCAAGAATAAGAGAAAATGATACTCTCGAACACTTTCAAACCTGGGAGAAGATCTTGAAATGTTACTTCAGTTTTATATGTCGAATCCAAAATGGATTGTATTTTATTTATTCCACCTTCAATTTTTCCAAATACAACAAGAAATTCAAATCAAAATCGACCATTGCAGACAATATACGTGTGTTAGCAGCTTCTGCGAAACCTTTCCCACATACAAATCAAAAATTATTTGATAAATCTTCTTACTGCTGCTACAGCAGCAACTTCTATCTAATGGCAACAGCCATGTTGTTTCATCTCTTACCTTTAGAAAAGTTTATACATACACACAGAAATATTTTTCTTTGCAATTTGCAGCTCAAAACTTTTATATATAAGAAAACCAAAAAGCATAAGAGGTTCAAGAATTTGATAATCATATATTATCCTGATGTAAGGAAACAAAAAATCTTAAAAACTATGTTAGACAACACGTGTGTGGTTAGTAGTATCAACGAACAAAAGAATGTAACCCTTTAAAAGTTCCAGTTTTTCATTGGATTCTGCTTCATCCAGCTTCTGAGCACTCAGTTCCTCGCACTTGCTCTTGTACACAACATTATCCTAAAATAGATAAATGTTACCCAAATATTTACATAATTTGAACAAATCCGAGCTTTGACAATATAACTTACATGGAAAAACTTTAATGTACACGGCATACAGTTTAGCTCTCAAGGCAATCAAAAACCGGAGCAAACAAATTAACATCTATTCCTCTAATTAAGGATAAGGTCGCGGCTGACAAATGAATTATCTCCACCAGTCCAAAATTGTTATATATAATAAACTCATATCCCGATAATCTTTAAACAAATTACCAAGATATATTAATACTTTTGGAAATTAGCAATAATCATAAAAAGAAATAAGTATAGAAAACAGGGTGACCAAGACTAAAACTAGGCAGCAAAGACTCGAACAAGAAATAAGTACAAGAAATCAGTAATAATTCAAGTAAGCAAAGACTAAGACCAGACAACAATGGAAACAAGATGACCAAGATTCACACGATAATCGTACAAATAAGTATAGAAATTGAACAAGAGTGAAGTCAATTTATATTAAATCGAATATAAGAAATTACTCGATATTTAGATGATGCCCGAGATTCACATGACAGTTTAGACTCGGAGGATGCTTCAAATTCAAAAGGCAGTCAGGATTCAATCTGAAATTCGCTAGCGTGAATTTCAGGAGAATGCAATTGACTTCGAAAGATAGAATTTGGCAGCGGGAACTATTTTGGGAAAAAGGAAAAACCCTAACGCTGGGAAAAAGGAAAAAACCCAAGCGCTGAGTAAATTAGCTTTACCTCAGACCATAACGACGCAAACCAACAACAAGGCAATTGCAAATGATTCACATCCCGTTATCACCTGAAACGAACACAACATCCAGATCCAAGCGATGGCGACTTCTTCGACAATAGCAACACCCAGATCCAGATTCAAGCGGCACTTATAAGCTTTTAGGCGAACGTCTGAATCATCGGAAGCCTACAGCCTAGATGAGCATCGTAGGAAATTGTTTTGGTTTCAAGAAGCACGATTAACTCATAGAAACAAAGGATACATCCACGGGTTGATTGTTGTTGAATCGTGAATTCCAGATCTCCGCAGTAGACGATTGATATTTTTGGAGTAGCGGCACTAATTTGTTGAGGCGGAATTTCGCTTGAGAGGAGGAAGAGGATTGATTCTGATTATGGAAGAGGATTGATTAGCAAATGGGATACGAGCAGGCCCGCGTGAGGGCGTGGAAAAGTAACGCGTGAGCTGCTTTGGAGCCCAATTTGCAGTATTCCCGCATAAATTTCGTGCCACCTACCACCGACTTTTGTTTGGAACATAGAACAAAATTTAAAAAAAATGAATATTTTAAGTTATAATTAATAAGTGAGTATTTATATTGAATGGGACATGAATTTCTTGAAAAGTAGTTTTACTGAAGTACTAAATATTACTTCTTAATTTTTTTTCTAAGATACAATTGAATATCATATTAAAAAATAATTGTAATGTTATTATTCTTAATTATCAAATATTATTTTAATTATATTATTTTTTATTCTAAGATATAATTGTAATGTTATTGTTAAAAATAAATTATTAATAATTCATATTTTAATAATTAAATATCAACCATAGAATATCAGTAATTATTAATATACAGTAGGCCTTTTTTAAAACTAGGAAGAAAAAAGAGCTATTAGAAATAATTTTATACAAACTTTTAATTTTGGTTTGGAGCCAGAAATTTTTGGTTTGGAGGCAAACAAATTTTTTGCGTTGGAGCAGACAAACTGGTGTACTTTCACGTGATCTACGAAACCTTGCATTGCTGTAGTTTTAACATGTAACTACTTTCATAAAAATTTATTATTAAATGTTAATATTAATTATTAAAAATTATTTACTAATTATTGATTATTTAATAGAAATTATTAATATTATTAATTAATTATTATTATTATACTAATTACTAATTATAAAATGTTAATTGTTAAAACTGTCACTTATTACAACAGGTAAGAGTGAAAAGTTGTAATAGGCATTTATTACAACAATCACAATAAAAAAGTTGTTAGAAATATGTTTATTACAACTTTAGTGAACTGACTGTTGTAAAAACCCTTTATTACAACTGTGCATTTTCCACCGTTGTAAAATGAAAGTTGTAATATGGTATTTTTGTTGTAGTGTATTTATTTTCAAACAACGATTCAAACATACTTTTCGTCTTTATTATTTAAAATAATTTATTTTAAATATTTAAATCCATTAAAATAGCCAAATTAAAATTTTTAAATTGGTTCAGATTTTCCGGGTTGTTACAGTCTCCCCCACTTAAAACTTTTCGTCCTCGAAAAGGAACGAAGTCGGAAGTTGTTTTAATTAACCAACTCAACTTTCATTCTGGCTTCCATTCCTCAACTTTTCAGTTTATAAGAATTTTCAAATTCTTCAAAAATTTGGCTAACACCCTAAATTTTCGAAAAATTTCGCCATAACCTCCTTTGTACGGGGAGCTTCGGGATATTTCAAATAGCCTCCCATGGCTCTCACCAATCCAAAAGAAAAAGGAAAAGCCAAGCGGCTAGCCAATCGGCTCATAAAATCATCAAATCCCAAGAAATACAATAAATATGTACCGATTTGTCGGGCAAACAATTTTATTCCTCTGCTTAGCTGTCTATCCATAACCTGTTCACACATATATAATGCACATGTATATATTTTTATCAATTTTCAATTCAGTGCAATATTTGTTCAATTTGGCTAAATGGTTCAAAATTCTAATTAATCAACCAAAAATCAAACAACACAACCAACAATCAATTTGTTTTTATCTTTCAAAAATATACTAATTAATTCATATACTCTTTTAAAATCATTCAGACTATATAATTAAAAAGTTATACATCCATGAAGAGAAAACAACAGCAAAGTAGAGAACAAAATGGTAATGCAAAGATATGGTAAATGTACCTTGCACCGGAGTCAATCAGAGATATCCATCCTGCACTTAGGATAGGCTTTCTTAATGCATTCCTCAGTTTCCCAAGTACAATCTCGCGGATCTCCACTCCATTGCACTTTGACTAAGTGAACCTTCTTGTTCCTCAGTTCTTGGTTTCTTTGCCAATAATCTTTAGCGACCCTCTTCTCACAGCCAATTCTGGAGTAATTTCTATATCCCATTGCGCTGCTTCTTCCACGATCAAGTCTGGATCACGAACATGCTTTCGAAGTTGAGATACGTGAAATACATCATGCACTCCAAGCAACCAATCAGGCAATTGAACTCTATAAGAGAGAGTTCCAATCCGTTCAAGTATAGGGAATGGACCAATAAATCTGGGCGCCAACTTCCCAGTTTTTCCAAATCGAATTACTCCTCTCATCGGAGAAAACCTTAGATACACATAGTCACCAACAGCAAATGATAAATCCCTCCTTCTCGAGTCTGCATAGCTCTTCTATCAGCTTTGAGCTGCTAGCAATTGTTTCTTAATGAAATTGACTTTATCCGCAGCTTCGCGAATCATATCTGGTCCCAATACAAGCCTATTACCAGGTTCAACCCAACAAGCAGGAGATCAGCACGGTCTACCATACAATGCTTCGAATGGTGACATTGTCACGCTCGCTTGGTAGCTATTGTTGTATGAGAACTCAGCCAAATGCAAATGGTCTTCCCATGATCCACCAAAATCAAGAAAACAAGCCCGCAATAAATATTCCTGTATACGATTCACCCTCTCAGTCTGACCATCTGTCTGAGGATGATAGGCGGTGCTTAGATTCAGCTTTGTCCCCAGTTCTACTTGAAATGCCTCCCAGAATTTGCTAGTAATATTGGATCTCTATCACTAACTATACTGATCGGCACTTCATGTAGCTTAACAATTTCTTTGAAATAAATCTGTGCTAAACTTTGAGCGGTTCTATTGGATCTGACAGGTATAAAATGGGCAGTCTTCGTGAAGCGATCTACGATCACCCAAATACTGTCATTTCCTTTCTTGGTTCTGGGCAAACCATCTATGAAGTCCATGGAAATATGTTCCCACTTCCAACCTGGAATGTCCAGCGGTTGCAATAATCTGGCAAGTTTCTGTTGGTCGCTTTTGACTAGTTGGCAAGTAGAACACTTGCTAACATATATTGAAACGTCCCTTTTCATAGCCTTCCACCAGAATGTTCGCTTGAGATCATTATACATTTTGCTCACACCTGGATGCATACTCAGCTTGGACTTGTGACATTCATCTAACACTTCCCTTTTGAGCTCGGGGATTTCGGGAACACAAATCCTTCCTCTCAATCTCAGGATCCCATCGTTATCTATTTGAAAGCCCGAGGGTTCGCCTTTCTGAATTCTTTTGATCATATCCTTAATAAAATTATCATCCTTCTAAAGAATAGATATTTTGTCAATCAAGGAAGTCGTAATAATAAAACTGGCGATTATTGCATTCTTTCTACTTAGTGCATCGGCCACAACATTGGCTTTCCCTGGAGTGTACAAAATCTCAAAATGTATGCTAAAAGAAATTCTAGCCAACGTTGCTGCCTCAGATTCAAGTCTTTCTGGGTGAACAGATACTTTAGCGACTGATGATCTGTATACAGTTCGAATTTCTCACCCAAAAGATAGTGCCTCCAGATTTTTAAAGCAAATACGATGGCTAACAACTCAAGATCATGAGTAACATAATTTTTCTCATGCGGTTTCAGCTGACGGCTAGCATAAGCAACCACTTGACCTATTTACATTAATACTGCACCAAGGCCTTCTCTAGAGGCATCTGTCCAGACTTTCAAGTCTTGATTGCCATCGATAATTGTTAACACTGGAGTAGTTGTTAATCTTAATTTTAGCTTCTGAAAAGCCTCCTCACATTTGGGAGTCCACTTGAATCTTGAGTGCTTCTTGGTAAGCTTTGTTAAGGAACTAGATATCTTCGAAAAATCTTTAATGAACTTCCGATAATAACTAGCCAATCCAAGAAAACTTCGGACTTCTGTGGGAGTACTAGGCTGTTTCCAATTTTGAATAGCAGTGATTTTATTGGGATCCACTGAAATTCCTTATTTTGACACGACATGGCCAAGAAACTTGACTTCTTCTTGCCAGATTATACATTTGGAAAGTTTGGCCTTCAAGACATTCTTTCTGAGAATTTCTAACACTTATTCCAAATGTTTCGCGTGCTCGCTCTCTGACTTAGAGAAGATTAATATATCATCAATGAAAACCAGAACAAATTTATTCAAGACATCGCGGAATACTCGATTCATTAAATCGACAAAATAGGCAGGAGTGTTACATAAGCCGAACGACATTACTAACCACTCACAGAATAAATCGGGGCCTCTGAATGCTGTCATAGGAACACACTCTTCGGCAATATGAAGCTGATGGAAACCTGTAGCTAGGTCCATCCTTGAAAATACTTGTGCACCATTCAATCGATCCAGCAAATCATCAATCCACGGCAATGGATATTTGTTCTTTAATGTCTGCTTGTTCAAGTCACGATAATCCACACATAGTCTGAGAGTACCATATGACTTTGGGACAAACACCAATGTTGCTCCCCCAATCAGAGAAACTAGGCCTGATCATACCCTTCCATACAAGCTGTCTAGTCTGATTGTCTAATTCTTCTTTCTCCTTTAGAGTCATTCTCCGAATAGCGTGCACTACTGGCCTTGCATTCGGAATTAAAGCGATCTTGAAATCAATTTCTCTCTTCGGAGGTAAACTAACAACTTCTTCGAACACATCTGCATAATTCTGTATGATAGGAATATCTTTTATGAGGTCTGGAATATTCTCTATGACTACAGGGATATTTTCTATTTGAGCAGGAGAAACATCTAGAGCTAACCAAAAGTCTTTTCTATCTGAATTCGGACCTTCACATGGTATGGTTATATAATCCCCTGATTTAATCTTTTCCTTAACCACTCTCTCGACACATTTAACCTCTGCTTCATATTTAGTTAACCAATCCAATCCCAAAATAAGATCCAATTCGGTAAAATTCATGACGATCGAGATGGTAGGAAACCGATACCAGAAAAAAGAGACAGGCACCCCATAAATCCAGCTAAGATCGAGAGAACCCCCAACCGGATTATGGACAGTGATGGGTTCCTTGAGCTTTTTCAAATTCAAATCCAACTTCTTAACTGCATTCTTTGCAATAAAGCTTCGTGATGCGCCTGTATCAAACAGTACTTTAACTGGAATATCCATGACAGTAAGCGCGCCTTCTAAAATATCTGATTTTCTCTGACTAGCGGAGGGTTCTGAAGTTTCAGCCACTTCATTTACTTGTACTGCTTTAGGTTTTCTGAATTGCAGGTAGGCCTCTGAAAGATGACCAGACTAATGGCATCGATTGCATTTTCTAATCTCTTGGAACTTGTCCCTGGATTTAGATCCTTCCCTTTTCGAAGATCTGCATTTCCTTATCGAATGCCCTTGCTGATTACACTTTAGACATACCACTGTCTTTACCTTTTTCTGACTAGCCTTTGGTCTCTTATTGCCTTTAGACTTTGTACTCGCTTCAGGATGCGTACTTTTCTCTAGGCTATCAGTTTCAAATTTCCTTTTGTTGCTAGAGCTAGCTTCCTCTTCGTCGATAAAAAGGCCTCGCTTATCTAGATCTTCATACTGATAAGCCATGTATATCATTTCCGAAAAAGGAAGCTTCACATGCCCTGTAACACCCCACCTCCGCTAGGGTCACTCACAAAGGGAATGCACTAGTTTTGGAGGGGTATTATCGAGATAACATCACAGAATTATCACAAGACAAAACATTAACAAAAATTTAAGTGAACAGCGGAAGAATTTATGAGCAAAACAGAACTTCATTTTATTCCAAAATAAACCATGTCTCTTACAAGCATTTCAAATAACTTCATTACAACTGTCTTGTAATAATAGCCAAAGAAG
Organism: Allium sativum; assembly: GCA_030737875.1. NCBI lineage: Eukaryota > Viridiplantae > Streptophyta > Magnoliopsida > Asparagales > Amaryllidaceae > Allium > Allium sativum. The sequence goes on from CM060915.1 coordinate 284,828,086, forward strand.
CAATAACTTAAAAACAGAAAAAATAGCTTATTCCCCAAGTGCAGTAAAAAGAAGCAGCCATAGCAAACCGTACATGCTGAGCCAAAGCAAGTGATATCCAAGCTAAGAGCTAGTGTTTCCTCCCTGAGAACCTGGGGGGGAAACGAAAGAAAAAGAGGCGAAAGGAAAAGGGTCAGTCATAAAGACTGAGTAAGTCCTAGTGACTTTCAGTGTAAAAACGGTTAAAACAACCTGTCATGTATGAACTGGAACTAAACTTAAGAATAGTGTCAAGGTGAACAAGATAGACTAAGGTGATCAGGATAAGTCAAGACAAGTCAAGTAAAGCATCACATGTTCGAGATCCGTTGCATCGACTTTACTAGTATACTAAGCCCATGTCACAAGTTAATCACGAAATAAATCCCACGGCCCAATATCATGAAATGACCCTGAAACGGGGTCTGACCCAAGTACGGGGTCCTACGGAGCGATTATCTAGTCGATCGGCTCCCTACAAGTTCTAGCTCGTCAAGTGTCAGTGTCATACGGCTAATCACGAATGTAGTCACCTGTGCTGGGTCCACCTTCGGGTGTATCGGCCCTAGGGTGTCAACCACTGACACGATTCAAGATGCACAGATAAATCTACGGATACCCAGTGCCTGCCCCGGAATACGTGCACGACCGTAGTCCACCGAACCCACACTGGCGTACCCCACTGCCGTCGTTCACCTCTTACAATCAGCCCAGTAATCGTGCCCCACCCGGCCTAGCCCCAGGGTACCTTGATACATCTAGAGGGTTACTGCTGAAAAGGGTCGTGTCTAGGGTTTCGCCTAACAGATTAGGTCATGTAATTCGTGACCTAACCCGCCTAACCGATTAAGTCATGTAATTCGTGACTTAATCCTTTTCCAGTCTAGTCGTGTCAAGATGGTTAAGTATGTCATTTAAATTCGTGACTTAACCCGCCTACGTGTCATGTCAAGTTGGCTAAGTGTTGTCGTTTCAAGTTCATGACTTAGCCCTACAAATCGTGTTCAAGTTGGTTAAGTTGTCTTTTCATGTTCATGACTTAACCCTAATTGGCATTAATTGATTCGTTAATGCACCGAACCACTCACATTGGATCCTATTGTTCGTAGCCACTGGATTTGCCGGGCGGTTCCGGGCAGGTTTACGCTACGAACTCAACCCAACCTCGGGTTTCAAGCGCGATGTGACCAACTACCCACATTGGATCCTATTGTTTGTAGCAACTGGATTTGCCGGGCGGTTCCGGGCAGGTTTACACTACAAACTCAACCCAACCTCGAGTTGGCCACTTTCTTGTTTTCTAAAGTCATGCCCATGTTCTTATCAGATTCGTGCTATTTTCATAGCATGTTCATATATCAATTTCGTGCCCAACTAAGGCATGTTTCAAGTCAAGTTATGGCATGTTCAAGTCAAGTTTTCGTGCCATATTTCATGTTCTACTTATGCCAAATTTCACGATTTATGATTATAATCAATTCAAGTTTTGCCTATTCTACCCAATCGTATCCCCAATGTATATAAACGTACTTCGTTCACAAGCATAAACAATTCAAGAGATAAAGGGGAATAACACCAAACATGTGATAGGCATACATGACAATTCCAACATCACTTGCATAATAAACAGGCTATAACATATCACATGGTTTCAATACTAGCATGATGATAACTTGGCATAGTAATGGTTCCAACTTAGTTTAACATGATGAATTCAACTTTACATCATAGGCATAATAACCCTTGCGGCCTAATAATAATTTTATTACAAACATGAAACATTAAAGGCATGGTAATTCTAATAGGCATAGTGGATTCCAATTTAGTATTCTTAACATAATGATTCTCATCTAGCATTATAAACATAATGATTCCAACTTTTCATCATAACCTAGCAATTCCCAATTTGTCATTAACATGATAGGTATATTAACATCCCAGGTATAGTTTCATTAATATCATAGACATGGTTTAATTAGCATCATAGGCATGGTTTAATCAACATGAGGATTTCAATGAACATAATGATTCCATGGACATGTATTAGTTCAACTTGCAATAAAATTAAGCCCAAGTGATTCATAACAACATCAACATCATGATAAGTTTAACTTGCAACATTAACATAGCAATATTCCCAAATTATGATTCAAAGTTAAACAATATAAACATGGATTAACAATAGTTCCTAAATCCGGTTTCAATTCATAGCATGTCCATGTTATTTTATCGTTTTTGCCTAAAAAGTGACATAGAACTTACAATATGAAGCAAGCAATCCAAATCAAAACTTTAAATCAAATAGCCCCAAATCCGTTGTCTAAAGCGTCGTAGTTGTTGTAGCTTCTAGTTGTAGCCTTCAGGAATCATCCTTCGTCTTCTTTAATTTTTGTTCTTTGTATTTTTAATTTAGAGTTCTAGGTTTAATGGCGGCTGCATGAGTGCTAAAATGAAATAGTATGATTTAGGCTAGGTCTTAGGGTCTTTTTATAGTTGTAGGAAACTCATTTAGGCCATTAGATCAACCCCAGAGTCAATCCGGACCATCAAAACACATACCGGGCTTCAAAAATGGGTTCTGGGCCAAACCAGGCCGACCAGGTCGACCTATACATGGGGGGTCGACTCTAGGGTCGACCTGGCCTGGGGAGGTCGACTCTAGGGTCGACTCGGTTCTGTCTGCCAGAAAGTCTGCTGAAACTTGTTTTGGCCATATCTTGGTCATACGGACTCCGATTTTCGAAAACTCGGACTCTATTTTGCGTATTTTTTCAAGAGGATCGCAATGGTGAAGTCCATTTTACCTAATTCCTGATTCTTAAATTAATTATCCTTATTTTACTATCTTTTCCGTTACACACACCGTTACCGAACTAATTTTTCTTCTCTTCCAAATATTAATTAATTCTTCTTATGCATCACCATTATTTACCTATCTAAACATATTTTTATATATTTTATTTCATTTTTAATTATACCTTGATTTCTTGTTTTTACATGTTGTTAAAATTCGGGTTGTTGCATTCTCCCCTCCTTAAAGGATTTCGTCCCCGAAATCTTCAAGTTAAGAAGAATGTGTCCTACCATCCATCATCCATCTACTCAAAAAATCATCCACAAGCAACCATGGTCCTTAAAAGACTTCTAATGTTTTATGAACACATGCAAAGAGTGTGTGTATATGTTCCTTATCTAGTGCTAATGATCAGGCCTGATTGATTTTCTAAATGCAAAATATGTTTAGTGAAATGAATCCAATATGTATGCATAATTTTCCTATTATAATTCATAATTTCTACATGAGTGCACAAACATTCAATCATATGCAAAAACCAAATGATAGCACAACCAAGTTTCCAAAATAAACACTCATGCATATGCAAGTATGAAACTGTGACTGAGCCGATCTAGTGCCTAATGTGTATTCATGCATCCACGAGCAACCACTTGCGACCACTTACAACCATTACGCAATCATAACATGTTTCAATTACATGTTTACATCCAAAAAGATTCTACCTATGGTTCTCAAGATAGGATCGAGGAGAGAAACAAGATAAAACAAAGCATCTAGAAAAAAGAAGTTAAAGATGTACCCCCCAGAAGGTCCGGTCTGCTTCTTAGGGCAGTCCTTGCTGATGTGTCCAATCTCCCCACAATGAAAACATTCACCTTTCTTTCTCTTCCTCTTTCTACAATCCTTGGCTATGTGCCCTTCCGTACCACAGAAATTGCATTTCCTTTTATCACGTGAGTTGTCGTTCTTGTCTCCCTTCTCGGAGTCTACCTTCTTATTCTGAGAATCGTTGGGCTTGACCTCTTTCTTGCCCTTCTTATCTTCCTCATACAGTAGGGCCATATCCACCAAGCTTTCAAAGGTCGCCCCCATGGGCACATGAGTCATGGCCAAACCATGTAGTGGCTCGTTCAAGCCTCGTGCAAAACGTAGCACCTTTTTCTGAGGAGTGTTGACTAACTCCAATCCGAAGCGAGCAAGCTGATTGAAACGGTTCACGTATTCTTTAACTGTCATATTTCCTTGTTTAAGGGCCAGAAACCGTTCCAATTGGAGACTCTCCTCTGCCGATGACAAGAACTTAAGCCCAAATCTCCCTCTAAAGTCCGCCCAAGTCTCAATGGGCCTAGTAGCGTTGGTGACTTCCCACCAATAAGAAGCTTTCTTTTTCATGAGCCACGCCGCCAACTGTACTTTCCTATTGTCCTCTACCTCAAAGATAACAAACAAATCTTCGGTTTCCTTCAACCAATTCCGTGCCTCAACAAAAGTCTCAGTTCCTAGGAAATCCTTTCCGCCCATGGCCTTAAAGTCCTTGCATATCTTTGAAAAAGCAGTTTCTCGCGGAGGTTGAGGAGGATGAGGAGGAGGATTGGCTGGGCCTGTCACATTAGCCCATGCCTCGAGGAAACGACGGAACCAAGTGGGTATATTGACACCCTCGGGAAGATTAAGATCGTCGGCCATGATAAGCTGAAAACGAAAAAGGAAAAGATTCAAACGAGGAAACAAAGAGAGTGCTAATGGATTTTTGGGGAATAGCCTTTTGAAATAAACCAACTTTTCTTGAAAAGTGCTTCTTTGTAAATGGTTTTGAAAAAAGAAATTCAAAAGGTTTTCAAAACCTTTGCCCAGTCTTGGTAACCTTCTGCTCTGATACCAAGTGTAACACCCCACCTCCGCTAGGGTCACTCACAAAGGGAATGCACTAGTTTTAGAGGGGTATTATCGAGATAACATCACAGAATTATCACAAGACAGAACATTAACAAAAATTTAAGTGAACAGCGGAAGAATTTATGAGCAAAACAGAACTTCATTTTATTCCAAAATAAACCGTGTCTCTTACAAGCATTTCAAATAACTTCATTACAACTGTCTTGTAATAATAGCCAAAGAAGCAATAACTTAAAAAAAGAAAAAATAGCTTATTCCCCAAGTGCAGTAAAAAGAAGCAGCCATAGCAAACCGTACATGCTGAGCCAAAGCAAGTGATATCCAAGCTAAGAGCTAGTGTTTCCTCCCTGAGAACCTGGGGGGGAAACGAAAGAAAAAGAGGCGAAAGGAAAAGGGTCAGTCATAAAGACTGAGTAAGTCCTAGTGACTTTCAGTGTAAAAACGGTTAAAACAACCTGTCATGTATGAACTGGAACTAAACTTAAGAATAGTGTCAAGGTGAACAAGATAGACTAAGGTGATCAGGATAAGTCAAGACAAGTCAAGTAAAGCATCACATGTTCGAGATCCGTTGCATCGACTTTACTAGTATACTAAGCCCATGTCACAAGTTAATCACGAAATAAATCCCACGGCCCAATATCATGAAATGACCCTGAAACGGGGTCTGAACCAAGTAAGGGGTCCTACGGAGCGATTATCTAGTCGATCGACTCCCTACAAGTTCTAGCTCGTCAAGTGTCCGTGTCATACGGCTAATCACGAATGTAGTCACCTGTGCTGGGTCCACCTTCGGGTGTATCAGCCCTAGGGTGTCAACCCCTGACACGATTCAAGATGCACAGATAAATCTACGGATACCTAGTGCCTGCCCCGAAATACATGCACGACCGTAGTCCACCGAACCCACACTGGCGTACCCCACTGCCGTCGTTCACCTCTTACAATCAGCCCAGTAATCGTGCCCCACCCGGCCTAGCCCCAGGGTACCTTGATACATCTAGAGGGTTACTGCTGAAAAGGGTCGTGTCTAGGGTTTCGCCTAACAGATTAGGTCATGTAATTCGTGACCTAACCCGCCTAACCGATTAAGTCATGTAATTCGTGACTTAATCCTTTTCCAGTCTAGTCGTGTCAAGATGGTTAAGTATGTCATTTAAATTCGTGACTTAACCCGCCTACGTGTCATGTCAAGTTGGCTAAGTGTTGTCGTTTCAAGTTCATGACTTAGCCCTACAAATCGTGTTCAAGTTGGTTAAGTTGTCTTTTCATGTTCATGACTTAACCCTAATTGGCATTAATTGATTCGTTAATGCACCGAACCACTCACATTGGATCCTATTGTTCGTAGCCACTGGATTTGCCGGGCGGTTCCGGGCAGGTTTACGCTACGAACTCAACCCAACCTCGGGTTTCAAGCGCGATGTGACCAACTACCCACATTGGATCCTATTGTTTGTAGCAACTGGATTTGCCGGGCGGTTCCGGGCAGGTTTACACTACAAACTCAACCCAACCTCGAGTTGGCCACTTTCTTGTTTTCTAAAGTCATGCCCATGTTCTTATCAGATTCATGCTATTTTCATAGCATGTTCATATGTCAATTTCGTGCCCAACTAAGGCATGTTTCAAGTCAAGTTATGGCATGTTCAAGTCAAGTTTTCGTGCCATATTTCATGTTCTACTTATGCCAAATTTCACGATTTATGATTATAATCAATTCAAGTTTTGCCTATTCTACCCAATCGTATCCCCAACGTATATAAACGTACTTCGTTCACAAGCATAAACAATTCAAGAGATAAAGGGGAATAACACCAAACATGTGATAGGCATACGTGACAATTCCAACATCACTTGCATAATAAACAGGCTATAACATATCACATGGTTTCAATACTAGCATGATGATAACTTGGCATAGTAATGGTTCCAACTTAGTTTAACATGATGAATTCAACTTTACATCACAGGAATAATAACCCTTGCGGCCTAATAATAATTTTATTACAAACATGAAACATTAAAGGCATGGTAATTCTAATAGGCATAGTGGATTCCAATTTAGTATTCTTAACATAATGATTCTCATCTAGCATTATAAACATAATGATTCCAACTTTTCATCATAACCTAGCAATTCCCAATTTGTCATTAACATGATATGTATATTAACATCCCAGGTATAGTTTCATTAATATCATAGACATGGTTTAATTAGCATCATAGGCATGGTTTAATCAACATGAGGATTTCAATGAACATAATGATTCCATGGACATGTATTAGTTCAACTTGCAATAAAATTAAGCCCAAGTGATTCATAACAACATCAACATCATGATAAGTTTAACTTGCAACATTAACATAGCAATATTCCCAAATTATGATTCAAAGTTAAACAATATAAACATGGATTAACAATAGTTCCTAAATCCGGTTTCAATTCATAGCATGTCCATGTTATTTTATCGTTTTTGCCTAAAAAGTGACATAGAACTTACAATATGAAGCAAGCAATCCAAATCAAAACTTTAAATCAAATAGCCCCAAATCCGTTGTCTAAAGCGTCGTAGTTGTTGTAGCTTCTAGATTTAGCCTTCAAGAATCATCCTTCGTCTTCTTTAATTTTTGTTCTTTGTATTTTTAATTTAGAGTTCTAGGTTTAATGGCGGCTGCATGAGTGCTCAAATGAAATAGTATGATTTAGGCTAGGTCTTAGGGTCTTTTTATAGTTGTAGGAAACTCATTTAGGCCATTAGATCAACCCCAGAGTCAATCCGGACCATCAAAACACATACCGGGCTTCAAAAATGGGTTCTGGGCCAAACCAGGCCGACCAGGTCAACTTATACAGGATGGGTCGACTCTAGGGTCGACCTGGCCTAGGGAGGTCGACTCTAGGGTCGACTCGGTTCTGTCTGCCAGAAAGTCTGCTGAAACTTGTTTTGGCCATATCTTGGTCATACGGACTCCGATTTTCGAAAACTCGGACTCTATTTCGTGTATTTTTTCGAGAGGATCGCAATGGTGAAGTCCATTTTACCTATTTCCTGATTATTAAATTAATTTTCCTTATTTTACTATCTTTTCCGTTACACACACCGTTACCGAACTAATTTTTCTTCTCTTCCAAATATTAATTAATTCTTCTTATGCATCACCATTATTTACCTATCTAAACATATTTTTATATATTTTATTTCATTTTTAATTATACCTTGATTTCTTGTTTTCACATGTTGTTAAAATTCTGGTTGTTACATGCCCCATTACACTACTTTGGTATTTCCTTTGAAGCCCGTTAATAAACCTCAGATTCTTCCTCTTCGGAATTTGAATTAGATGAGGGGCAAAATGAGAAAGTTCATTGAATTTCTTATGATATTATGGTATATTCATATCTCCTTGTATCAAATAGTAGAATTCATCACATAACCGCTCAGTTGCTTCTGGAGGAGTAAATCTTTCACTGAAAATCTCTTTGAATCTATCCCAGGTAATATCACCTTCTGGATTTTCCTTAATGTAACACCCCACCTCTGCTAGGGTCACTCACAAAGGGAATGCACTAGTTTTGGAGGAGCGTTATCGAGGTAAACAAACACAGAAATATTACAAGATAGAACATAGATAAAACAGCGGAAGAATCAAAAGATAAATTTCATTACTTTCAAAAAGTGTCAAAACCTTTTACATCAAATAGCGAAGGTCATTATTTTCCATTACAGCAAATTCTGTCATGCATAAATAAAGAAGCATAAACTTAAAACATCAAAGTAGCTTAATTCCCCAAAGGTAGCAAAAATGCAGCCATAGCATAGCTCAAGATCAAACCGTACATGAGCTGAACCGAAAGCAAGCGAAATCCAAGCTAAGTGCCAGAGTCTCTTCCCTGAGAACCTGGGGGGAAACGAAAGAAAAAGAGGCGAAAGAAAATGGGTCAGTCATAAAGACTGGTAAGTCCAAGTGACTTTCAGCAAAAAAACAGATAAAGGTAACATGACATGTATAAACTGAAAGTAAAGATAAGGATGTTGTCAAGATGGGCAAGATAGACTAAGATAACATGATAAATTAAGTATAAATCAAGTATAGCATCACACATTCAAGGTTCGCTACATCAACTGTACTAGAATCCCAAACTCATGTCTTATATTAATCATGAAATGATCCCTTGGCCCAATATCATGAAATGACCCATTACTAGGTCCAACGAAACGATCCACTAGTCGATCGACTCCCTACAAGTTCTAGCTCGTCACGTGTCTGTGTCATACGGCCCTATCACGAATGTAGTCACCTGTGCTAGGTCCACCATAGGGTGTATCAAGCCCTATGGTGCCAACCACCGACACGAATCAAGCATGCACAGATAAACCTACTGATGCCCAATGCCTGCTTTTTCAACTCCGGACCACGTGCACGACCATAGCCCGCCTGAACCTACACTGGAGCACCAACACAGCCGTCGTTCTGGTCGCTTACAATCAGCCCAGTAATCGTGCCCCACCCTGCCTAGTTCCAGGGTACCATGATACATCTAGTGGGTTACTGCTGAAATGGACCGCGTAACTAGGGTTTCTGTCCAATAGGTTAAGTGTTGTCATTTAAATTCGTGACTTAACCCCTATCAGTCTAGCATGTCAAGCTGGTTAAGTGTTGTCATTCAAGTTCGTGACTTAACCCGCCTACGTGTCATGTCAAATTAGCTAAGTGTTGTCGTTCAAGTTCATGACTTAACCCTACGAATCATGTGTCAAGTTGGTTAAGTTTTGTCTTTCATGTTCATGACTTAACCCTATCATGTGGCATTAATTCATTAATGCACCCCAACCTCTCACATCAGACCTGTTGTTGTGGTCACTGGATATGTCGGGTGGTTCCGGGCAGATTTACACCACAACTCAGCCTGACCTCAGGTTTTCAAGTGCGGTATGACCAACTACCCACATTGGATCCTATTGTTTGCAGTAACTGGATTTGCCGGGTGGTTCCGGGCAGAATTACACTGCAAACTCAGCCCAACCTCGAGTTGGCCATTTTCAAGTTCATTCTAGTGTCATGTCCATGTTCATATTTTCATGTCAATTTCGTGTCAAGTTTGAAGGATAAGTTTCATGCCAAGTTTCCTATAATTACCAATTTTTCCCAACGTTACCCCATCTAAATATTAGGCTAACAATCTTAGCCTAATTTTCCATCCGCATGATTTTTGACATATAATATTAGGCTAAAAACTTAGCCTAATTTAACGTACACAAAATTTGCATTAAGCGATTCATTAGCATAAACATGACATAGGTGTAAATTTGGCATTCTTGGTATAGTCAATATGAACACCATAGGTGTGTACTTGCAAAATAATCAACATGAATATCATAGGTGTAAACTTGCAACGTAGACTAAACCAACATACATATATGTGAATTTGCAACATAGACTAAATCAACTTACATATATGTGAACTTGCAAATCATTCACGAACATATGAATAAGTGTGAACTTGAAATATGACATAGGTTTAACATATACACATAAACATGTAGATCTAACATTTGGTCACATATGTGATATGATTTCACAACCTAAAACTTGCATAACATGATAAACTACACAACTTTTCATAATGGGTTATACTCCAAGTTCATATACAAATGAATAGACTTATTCATTAATTCCCAATTCAATATGATGATAGAATAGAACCACAGGCATAGATCAACATAATAAACATTGCTCTATTATTAATTTATTTCCAAGGCATGACCTAACTGAATAAATTGATTAAAACATCGCAGGCATAACATTATGAACATGAAAAGGTTTGAATAATAATCTAGATTCAAGAACACAGATAGATCTAACTTAAATAGAAAAATCCCCAAAATCAAGGCAAATAAAGAAAATAGGTCTGAATAGAAAATCAAGCTTAGATCCAATTTCATAGTCATAATTCTAGGCAATAACCTCATGGTCATGAATCATAGGTGATTAGTCATAATTGTCCTTGTCATAGTCATAGGCAATAGTCTAATGTTCACCGTCATAGGCATAGGCATAGTCGTATATTCACAGTCATAGGCGTAGTCATAGTCTTATGCCATTAACAATAGCTTCAACGTCGTAGGCAATATTCCCAATAGTCAAGATCCAAGAAGAAAACAAGAATAGATATGAATCATACATAAATCAATTCCAATTTATAACATGCCCATATTAAGTTTATAGTTTTTATCTAAAAGTAACTGGAACTTACAGATCGTGGTCTACGAAATTTAGATGCAGAAGTCAAGTCTAGAAATTTGTCGTAGAACGTTGCGGTGTCGCTGATCTATTCTCTTGAATTGTTGTAGAAGCGTTGATCTTTGATTTGAATCGAGTTTGAATGCTTAAGCTTAATTTGGAGGCGGCGGCCATGGTTCAAGAGGTAAATTAGCAGCATAGCAGTGTAAGAATGATTTGTATGAATTAGGCTAGGTCTTAGGATGTATTTATAGGTGTAGCAACTAGTTTAGGCCCTTAGATTAACCCTAGAATCAATCTGGACCATCAAAACACGTCTCAGGCTTCAAAAATGGGTTCTGGGTCAAAACAGGCCGACCAGGTCGACCTGTAAGGGGGGAGGTCGACCATATGGTTGACATAGGGGGTAGGTCGACCCTAAGGTCGATTACATGGTCGACCTGCCTGGTCCTGTGCTGCCTGAAATTTGCTGAATCTTCTACAAGCCATAACTTTTTCATCTAGACTCCGATTTTCGAAAACTCGGACTCGTTTCCAAGCAGAATTTCGAGACAAACGCAATGGCGTAACCCGTTTCCATTGATTCTTATTTTAAAATTTAATTCTGCCTTGATTTATGGTTTTAACATGTTATTAAAATTCGGGTTGTTACATTCTCCCCTCCTTAAAGGATTTCGTCCCCGAAATCTTCAAGTTAAGAAGAATGTGTCCTACCATCCAATCATCCATCTACTCAGTCATCAATCACAGGCATCCATTGTCCTTAAGAGATTTCTAATTCTGTATGAACATATGCAGAAAGTGTGTGTATATGTTCCTTATCTAATGCAAATGATCAGGCCTGACTGATCTTCCTAATGCAAAATATGTTTAGTGTCATGAATCCAATGTGTATGCAAATAGTCCTAGTCACATAAACACTATATGTGTGCACAAACATCCATCCATATGCAACATCCACATGATAACACATTCAATTTCATCCATAAACAAGTATAAACACTCATGCATATGCAATATGAAAATGTGTTTCAGCCGATCTAGTGCCTAATGTGTGTTATGCAACCACTTGCAACCATTTGCAAACATCAACCATAACATGTTTCAATCACATGTTTACATCCAAAAGGGTTCTGCCTAAGGTTCTCAAGATAGGATTGAGAAGATAAGCAAGATAAAACAAATCATCAGGGAGAAGAAGTTAAAGATGTACCCCCCAGAAGGTCCTGCTTGCGGGGCTTGCCCTTGCTTCTTAGGGCAGTTCTTGCTGATATGTCCAGTATCACCACACTGAAAGCATGCTCCCATCTTCATCTTCTTCTTTCTACAATCCTGGATAACATGCCCAACTATATCATAGAAGTTGCACTTCCTCTTATCACGTGACTTGTTATTATTGTTGTCATTGTTCTCGCCTCCCTTCTGGAAGTCTTTCTTCTCGTTCTGAGACTCATCCGCCTTAACTTATCACTCATACCTTTCCTATGTAACATGTTAACAAGCCTCATGGAAATTATCTCCATCATACGGAAAACCCTCTACGAAGCTAGAAAGAAGTTTAGCCGCAGATAAAAACTACTGCGACTACAGATAGAGAAAAGAAAGGAAAAGAGATTCAAACAAGGAAACAAAGGATAGTGCTAATGGCTTTTGGGGAATAGCCTTTTCAAAATAAACTTTTCTCTTGAAAAAAAAATGCTTCTTTGTAAATGGTTTTGAAAAGAGTTTTAGAAGGCTTTTAAAAACTTTTGCCCAGTCTAGTAACCTCCTGCTCTGATACCAAATTGTAACACCCCACCTCTGCTAGGGTCACTCACAAAGGGAATGAACTAGTTTTGGAGGAGCGTTATCGAGGTAAACAAACACAGAAATATTACAAGACAGAACATAGATAAAACAGCGGAAGAATCAAAAGATAAATTTCATTACTTTCAAAAAGTGTCAAAACCTTTTACATCAAATAACCAAGGTCGTTATTTTCCATTACAGCAAATTCTGTCTTGCATAAATAAAGAAGCATAAACTTAAAACATCAAAGAAGCTTAATTCCCCAAAGGTAGCAGAAATGCAGCCATAGCATAGCTAAAGATCAAACCGTACATAAGCTGAACCGAAAGCAAGTGAAATCCAAGCTAAGTGCCAGAGTTTCCTCCCTGAGAACCGGGGGGGACGAAAGAAAAAGAGGCGAAAGAAAACGGGTCAGTCATAAAGACTGGTAAGTCCAAGTGACTTTCAGCATAAAAACAGATAAAGGTAACATGACATGTATAAATTGAAAGTAAACATAAGGATGCTGTCAAGATGGGCAAGATAGACTAAGATAACATGATAAATCAAGTATAGCATCACACATTCAAGGTTCGCTGCATCAACTGTACTAGAATCCCAAACCCATGTCTTATATTAATCATGAAATGATCCCTTGGCCCAATATCATGAAATGACCCATTACTAGGTCCAACGAAACGATCGACTAGTCGATCGGCTCCCTACAAGTTCTAGCTCGTCACGTGTCTGTGTCATACGGCCCTATCACGAATGTAATCACCTGTGCTCGGTCCACCATAGGGTGTATCAAGCCCTATGGTGCCAACTACCGACATGAATCAAGCATGCACAGATAAACCTACCGATGCCCAATGCCTGCTTTTTCAACTCCGGACCACGTGCACGACCATAGCCCGCCTGAACCTACACTGGCGCACCAACAAAGCCGTCGTTCTGGTCGCTTACAATCAGCCAAGTAATCGTGCCCCACCCTGCCTAGTTCCAGGGTACCATGATACATCTAGTGGGTTACTGCTGAAATGGACCGCGTAACTAGGGTTTCCGTCCAATAGGTTAAGTGTTGTCATTTAAATTCGTGACTTAACCCCTATCAGTCTAGCATGTCAAGTTGGTTAAGTGTTATCAATGAAGTTCGTGACTTAACCCGCCTACGTGTCATGTCAAATTGGCTAAGTGTTGTCGTTCAAGTTCATGACTTAGCCCTACGAATCATGTGTCAAGTTGGTTAAGTGTTGTCTTTCATGTTCATGGCTTAACCCTATCATGTGACATTAATTCATTATTGCACCCCAATCTCTCACATCAGACCTGTTGTTGTGGTCACTGGATATGTCGGGCGGTTCCGGGCAGATTTACACCACAACTCAGCCTGACCTCGGGTTTTCAAGTGCGGTATGACCAACTACCCACATTGGATCCTATTGTTTGCAGTAACTGGATTTGCCGGGTGGTTCCGGGCAGAATTACACTGCATACTAAACCCAACCTCGAGTTGGCCATTTTCAAGTTCATTCTAGCATCATGTCCATGTTCATATTTTCATGTCAAGTTCGTGTCAAGTTTGAAGGATAAGTTTCATGCCAAGTTTCCTATAATTACCAATTTTTCCCAATGTTACCCCGTCTAAATATTTGGCTAACAATCTTACCCTAATTTTCCGTCCGCATGATTTTTGACATATAATATTAAGCTAAAAACTTAGCCTAATTTAACGTACACAAAATTTGCATAAAGCGATTCATTAGCATAAACATGACATAGGTGTAAATTTGGCATTCTCGGTATAGTCAATATGAACACCATAGGTGTGTACTTGCAAAATAATCAACATGAATATCATAGGTGTGAACTTGCAACGTAGACTAAACCAATATACATATATGTGAATTTGCAACATAGACTAAATCAACTTACATATATGTGAACTTGCAAATCATTCACGAACATATGAATAAGTGTGAACTTGAAATATGACATAGGTTTAACATATACACATAAACATGTAGATCTAACATTTGGTCACATATGTGATATGATTTCACAACCTAAAACTTGCATAACATGATAAACTACACAACTTGTCATAATGGATTATACTCCAAGTTCATATACAAATGAATAGACTTATTCATTAATTCCCAATTCAACATGATGATAGAATAGAACCACAGGCATAGATCAACATAATAAACATTGCTCTATTATTAATTTATTTCCAAGGCATGACCTAACTGAATAAATTGATTAAAACATCGCAGGCATAACATTATAAACATGAAAAGGTTTGAATAATAATCTAGATTCAAGAACACGGATAGATCTAACTTAAATAGAAAAATCCCCAAAATCAAGACAAATAAAGAAAATAGGTCTGAATAGAAAATCAAGCTTAGATCCAATTTCATAGTCATAATTCTAGGCAATAACCTCATGGTCATGAATCATAGGTGATTAGTCATAATTGTCCTTGTCATAGTCATAGGAAATAGTCTTATGTTCACCGTAATAGGCATAGGCATAGTCTTATGTTCACAGTCATAGGCGTAGTCATAGTCTTATGCCATTAACAATATCTTCAACGTCGTAGGCAATATTCCCAATAGTCAAGATCCAAGAAGACAACAAGAATAGATATGAATCATACATAAATCAATTCCAATTTATAACATGCCCATATTAAGTTTATAGTTTTCATCTAAAAGTAACTGGAACTTATAGATCGTGATCTAACAAATTTAGATGTAGAAGTCAAGTCTAGAAATTTGTCGTAGAACGTTGCGATGTCGCTGATCTATTCTCTTGAATTGTTGTAGAAGCGTTGATCTTTGATTTGAATCGAGTTTGAATGCTTAAGCTTTAATTTGGAGGCGGCAGCCATGGTTCAAGAGGTAAATTAGTAGCATAGCAGTGTAAGAATGATTTGTATGAATTAGGCTAGGTCTTAGGATGTATTTATAGGGGTAGCAACTAGTTTAGGCCCTTAGATTAACCCTAGAATCAATTTGGACCATCAAAACACGTCTCAGGCTTCAAAAATGGGTCCTGGGTCAAAACAGGCCGACCAGGTCGACCTGTAAGGGGGGAGGTTGACCATATGGTCGACCTGGGGGGTAGGTTGACCCTAAGGTCGACCACATGGTCGACCTGACTCCCAGGTCGACCTTCTTGCTCCTGTGCTGCCTGAAATTTGCTGAATCTTCTACAGGCCATAACTTCTTCATCCGAACTCCGATTTTCGAAAACACGAACTCGTTTCCAAGCAGAATTTCGAGACGAACGCAATGGCGTAACCCGTTTCCCTTGATTCTTATTTTAAAATTTAATTCTGCCTTGATTTATGGTTTTAACATGTTATTAAAATTCGGGTTGTTACACTAAATGATTGTTTCCCACCAGATTAAAGCTTCTTCTTTGAGCGCCCAAGATGCCACTAATCTTTTCTGATCATCTCTCAACTGGAAACGCTCAAATTTTTTTCAGCAGAACTCATCCAAACTTGAGTTTGAATAATCGATTCATTGCCCGAGAATTCTACTCCACTCAGATTTCGATATCTCTTAAATAGAGCCTCTAGATCTGGTACGGTATTCCTTCTTCTGTTTCTGACACTCATTTTCTTGTACTTCTGCAAATAGCAGACCAAGTGTCAGGTCAACAGAAAAGATATTATAAAGCATAGAAACATATACCTGAATGTAAATGTGTCTACTACGGTGTATTTCATTCTGCTATACTCATACTAGGATTTTACTGATCCTATCTGTAATGAGTTATTCGTCCTAGAACACTACTGGTTCTATTTCTGACGAATTCGTTAATATGTTATATTCCAGAACTAAGCTCAACCAAAGCTCTGATACCACGTTGTGACGACCCCAAAACCCCGTACGACGGTGGCAAGGGTAATCTTTGGAATATAACACATAAATAGTAACAACAGAACCGAAATAAATAAATACACCAGATAATGTACAAATAATACACTGGATAAACATAATCATCAGAGTTACACAGTATACAGGATCATACTTAGTACAAAATACAGTTCAGCTATACATAAATTTCTACAGCGGAAAACAAACATAATATGTACAATAGGAGCTGAACAGCATAAAAAGAGACAAATGATAGAATCCATCTTCAGCTCCAGCTATCCAGAAAGAGTCTGCTAAAACCTGAACACAAGGCTGCCCATGTAGAAAAAGGGGCACCCTAGTTTGCAAATGAAACAAACTACGAGTCAGTCATGGGACTGGTATGAGAAATCTACTTAACATATTTTATAATATGGCCAATCACAGGACCACGCCACTTTCGCGGAACGGGTTTACTCCATTGGATTGCCAGTGCTTTAAAACAAGTAAACCTTTTAAACATCGCAATGCTTTTTATAAAAATGAAGTCATTATAAGACTCAGTTCCCATCACACAATGCAACGTAAACCGGAGGATAGAGTTTTACCTTATAATGGCCAAAATATGATTGATACGAATAAAAAAAGCATTTGGTATTATTACTAGTGTTTATATGTTTCAAAAACAATTTCAAATCATAAGTATCAATCATAGACGGCATTAATGCCCCATACCACTATGTCGCCATATATAGGTATACAATCAAAACCGCACGGTGTCGTATTTGGAAATTGGATTTCCGTCATGAACCGAGGCCAGGGATCGTCCTCACCGCTTCGAGACAATCTAGCCTACCATGTCTCAGGATCAGAGCTCGAGTGACCCTTGGATCGTCAGGGCCGGTCCACTCGATGTGGATTAAACTTAAACCCTGAACACTGCGTTCCCTCGCCATATGGGGCGAAAATGAGCCAAATGACTCCATATCCGAGGCGCCTCGCAACAGCAACAACCACAAAGGTGAAAATAATATAAATGTCAGGGTTGGTAGGCCGCTGACACCACCCTAGCTAGAAGGAAACGCATGTCCTCTCTGAGGTCCTCTCCTGTTTCTGGTTCATACCGGGGTGTGAGGCTCGCGAATAAACGTTATACACAAAGCTATGTCACACAGGCCGTGCTTTGATCATCAACCACAAGACTTTGCTTTTCAACAAAAGCCTTGATCATCTGCCACTTAGGCATGCCACACAGGCAATTCACTCTATGCGACTGATTTCTATCGATATATAACCTCTGAGCTCGTACGTCTCAGAGAAGGGCGTTAAGCAAGAGAATAAATTCTCCGCCGCCAAAAAGATATATATTTAATAGAGATCAATCAGCACAGAACAAAATCCAATGTCAGACACACAGTCCATTTACAAGTTCGTTCTGGGTCTGAACAAAACCGGAGGCACCATATACCTCGCATATCCATCGATCTCCAAGTACGTCTGGACGATCACCACTTATTATCTATATTTAGGGATGCCTCCCAATCAAGACATCAGTAATCATCCAACCGAGGTGAAGATCTCTGGTCTTCAACCACCGTCTTCATCATCTACTTCTTACCGCCGATCAATTATTTGAAATGAGATTTAACATGGCCTTTTCAAATAATTCACGTATATTTAGAATTTAAATCAATTCATTTCAATGGTTAAATTATTTGACATCAGTAATTATGTTCTTAAATGTAATTTTCACGCCAAACACATTCAACCATCAAATATCCAATAAACCGGGTAAATTCGGTTTATTTCCCTTCCATATCATTTATAATATTTTATAACGATTTATCGCTATTTTTATTCACTTAAAAACAGCCAATTCATTCAAACGACGCTTCAGGCCATAACGCGGTCATGGCGCTGTTTTTCTTCAGATTTGATTTGCACATATCTGAAAATCTAACCGTTGGATCTTCACAAATTTTATATCATTAGAAAGATCTTTTCAAAACGAATCCAACGGTTTCAGTTTCGGGAAAATCCAACGGTCGGATTTCCCGGTACAATCGTTTGAAGTTACGATTCTAAAATACGAACTGCAGCGTCGTTATTCGATTTAATTTAATTATATATATATAATCGATTCTGGCGCTGTTTTTCTTCGGATTTGAATTAAATATTCCAGACAATCCAATCGTTGGATCTTTACAAAGTTGGTGTCGTTGGAAAGATATTTCCAAAGCGAACCCAACGGTTTCAGTTTCGGGAAAATCCGATGGTCGGATCTCCCGCACTAATCGTTTGAAATCACGGTTTTAAAACATGAACTACAGCTTCGTTATTCGATTTATTTCAATTATATTTATATATATATACATATAAATATGATTCATTCTTCGATTTCAAATCCATATTCATTTCACACATTTGATAAAAACGGTATTTTTATCCAACAGTTATTCATTTCCATCCCATCACTATTTTTAACAGTTCATATATATCATAAAAATGTGATTTTTATTGTAAAACAATTTATTTCAAAACACTATTATTTTATATAGTTCATACATAAGGTAAAAATGTTATTTTTGGTGTTAAAACAATTTATTTAAAACACTAGTATTTTATATAATCTATATATATGATAAAGATGTTATTTTTATTTTTCAAAGAATTTATTCAAATCATGAACTTCATTCAACACATGAATTTTATTCAACACGTGAATTTCTATTTCAACACATGAATTTTATTCAACACGTGAATTTCTATTTCAACACATGAATTTTATTTCAACACATGAATTTTATTTCAACACATGAATTTTTATTTCAACACATGAATTTTATTTCAACACATGAATTTTATTCAACACATGAATTTCTATTTCAACACATGAATTTTTTTTTCAACACATGAATTTTTATTTCAACACATGAATTTTATTCAACACATGAATTTTATTTCAACACATGAATTTTATTTCAACACATGAATATAAATCAAACACAGAAATATTTCAGAAAATTTCGGCAGCATAACGGCATGGTAGTTAAAACCGGCACCGTCCCTAGTATGGCTCCTCGCTCTACCTTAAAGCCTCGCAGCTTTTGACAATGGGGATTTTCAATATCTAGTTCGTACGTAGACGAATTTTCCCATATACTAATCCTATTGGGATTTCAACCACAATCAATCATTTCAAATCAACTATTCATGATATTCACCAAATTTTCACATCAACCAATAATCCAAACAATATCACAACCAATATATATCGTCCATGGTCTGTGGACGAGGGGAGTATATATATATAGATATACGTATATAACTATATTTCGATTTCATTTCAATATCATTTCAATTTATTTCAACGCATATATCATTTTTACAATGCATATATAACTTATACATCGAACATACAACTTACACAATGCTTATACATGAGTTGTACAACGCTTATATAACTCATACTTCGACTATATAATTTATACATCGTTGTTTCCATATCGTTTATAATTCAGAAATCTCACATTGGGTTCCACTCCACCAAAAATTGCAGAAGGGTCAGAAAAATTTGCGGTCTCTTCTAGAATGTAGAAGACGTCCTCACAAGTCCACTGTCTCTTGTTTCACTGGATTTCGTCAACATACGAAAAAGATATGATTTTTATTGTAAAATCATAAACCGTAGCGCTTTAAAGTTCTATAAACTATTTAAAATAAAATAAATCGTATACCTTCAAATTTCGTTCAAACCTAGGTCTCGATTTAATTTACAATCCGTAGCACTAGGTTGTAATCGAGCTACACCACATCGAACAGCGTCAAGGGCGCGCAAAACGAGGGTAGCCTCGTCGAACTTGGTGCAGCGGTGGTGGCGATTTCCAGCCCGACGGCGGCGGTCTTCTGAGGCGCAGAACTCGAGAAAGGAGCGAAGAGGGGTGGTGAAGTCGATGTTGATTTGAAGAGGGGGAAGAGGTCTTCAAAAAGTTCAACAGGGGTGGGGATCAACGGTGAACGAGGTGGCCATAAATTGATCGGGAAGAATGGAGTTGACTTCCGCCGTATATCGCGAGGGGGGTATCGGGGAAAGAGAAAATATGTGATTGGCCAATGGTTTTTTTTTTAATTCAAAAATACCCCTTATCTCATACGAACTCCAGTCCAAGCCCAACGACTGTCGCCCCTAGCTAAATACCCCCATTCCGAACACAATGGGATATGTTTCGCAGGCCCATTCGACTGTTTCTGTCAGTTTTCCTTCAAATTAAAATATAAAACATTCAATATTGGATTTGAAAGTACATTTCAATTTGCCGGGGCCACATACTGATTCTAAAAATTCCCGACAAATAAATTTAGCTATGTTTTGATGATACGGTCCCAAAAAAACTAGTTTCGTCGAATTCTGAGACCGTTTGAAAAATGGCCATTTTCTAGTCGATCCAATTTAACTGAAACTGACCAAATGCATTTTCCTTCGCCACGCTCACATATTAACTTCAAAAATTATGGAATTTGAAACCTAGGAATAATTTGACATCCCGGATCCAACAAAAGTGGTTTCGTCGAATTATGAGGTCGTTCGCAAAATGTCTATTTTCAAGGGCTATATAAACTCTATAGCGACCTTTCTAAAAATTCATTTGGCCATAACTTTTGATTCCCGCTACGAAACTTCGATTTTTCAGATCCGTTAAAAAGATATTCATAAACATATTTAAATATTTTTGGTTTCACTAAAATCCATTTTGTTTTGCACCCGGTACAGTCAGTCAAAGTTTGAATTCAAATTTCGAAACTACCACGCCATTTCAGGCCTTGTTCATAATTAAAAATAATTATATTTATTTTCAAACATAATTTTCGTCGTTATTATTTTAAATAATTTATTTTAAATATTTAAATCCACTAAAATAGCCAAATTAAAAAATTTAAATTGGTTCAGATTTTCCGGGTTGTTACAATTTATTGAAGTTTGGATGGAGTAAATGGTCTGGTTTTTCCACTGATGGTGTGGTGAAAATGGCGTGCCTTCTCAGGCTGTAGGAGAGTTACAATATTGAGTTTTTTCTGTATCTTCTTGTATATTTTGAGTGTTTTTTTCTCAATATTGTACATTTTGTTAGGTTTACTATATAACTTTTTCTATAGTTGAATTGTATTTCTTTGTATAGATTTTAGTGGTAATAAAAGTCTTTTTGCCGTTCAAAAAAAAAAGATTTAACTAGTTTAACTGAAATATCACGTTTACTCTTTTGCACGCTATTTTAACAATATCGCTATATTTGAACTATTATGACACTAAACTCACACCAATCACTCTAGATATGTTTCACTTATCTTATGGATGTTATTATGGATGTTTGTATGCTAGTTTCAAATATTATGACTATTGGATGCATGATTGATTGTTTACTTGGGTGGGCTAGAAAGGTCGCTCGTAACCAATCTAGTATTAGGAAAATCTCGTTCATTAGAGTTTGATGTTTATCGATCAAACGCACAAGATGGTGTATACAGATTGAGCGCATAAGGACGATGGACTTGAACATATGAGATAAATTCATGAAGGTGCATCAGAATATGCATGTTGTTTTAAAGACGAAGGAGCATTGAAGCGTAGCAATCGACTAGAAGATAGAGCAACATGGGAGCTTTACAATGAATCTAAAGATGAAAAATGGACTTGGCGACGAGCTTGAATTTGGGACGAATGTCGGGCGTTTTCACCTGATTTGTATTTAACCAAATTTTCTTTTATATATGATCAGAATGGTCTTTATCGCTGTTAGGGGTTGATGGATTGTTGATGACCATTCTGACCAATTTAACATGGACGATGGTGCAGCTTTAAGGAGTAGGATACGATGGTTCATTCAACATAGGATTTCGGTGTCTTTGCTCTTCGACCAGCGATTTTGACGCTAAGGTAAAGATATAGTGTTTCGACGAGGTGATTTCATTATTCGATGATGGTGATACCATAATGGGAAGCGATGACTTCGACGTCTGATGACTTTTATCTAAAATGCAGGGAGTGGGTCATATTGATGTGACTGTCAAATGAGGATGAGAGACATAGGATGATGTCTTACGATATACGATGATGTCTTATGACACATAAAGATCATCAAGGATAGTCCACAGATTGTGACGACTTCGGATGTGAGTCTTATGAACATTTTAGAGATAGATTCTATTGCGAAGAACGTATGCAAAAAAGGTTGTTGGTTTTTTGTGACTTTAGTACACTTTTGAGGGAGTGACACATGGATAGATTAGAGTTTGTCGATGTTTTGATCTGATTTGTCCAGACTCCAGAGTCTGTCGATGTATTGGACTGAGGGTTATTAGTCGGTCAACCAAGGATGTAGCAATGGTCTGGTATTGTCCTCCAATGAAGAACTGTTGGTGCCTCAATTGATTGGGTGCTCAAAATTCAGAAGACCATATATTTGACATACTAAGTGAGTGAATGTGAGAATAAATGATGGATGATGTGTTTGTTATAATACTGTCACTCTAGGACACGACATTTATATCATTGATGGATATTTAAGCAACCCTAAACCTTATAATATAGTATACTCCATGATGATCATACAGTAGTATATATTCTATATATGCTAACTCGATAGAGGAACATGTTCAGCATGATTCTTCATGCCATATATTTATACATTACAACTTTTTATAGTAATTTAAGATTTATTTATTGCTCACATTGGATTATTGTTTGACAAAATGTTTTATGTTTTCCCATACTACCTTTAATACCCATCGACGATTTGGATGAGCAAACTATGTAAAAGCTGTAAGCATCATTTGTAGATACGCAAGTGGATCGGCATGAGGTAGCACACCCTTTTGCATTGTACTAGTATTATTATTGTTTATTTAGTTAATCTTTATTGCTATCCAAGCATAAATGTATTGTTAATTTCAATCTTTTAAGTTATACAATAAAAAAACTCTATTGCATTCCCATCTGTTAGAATCAATGATATCTTCCACCATCATGTGCTCATTTGCAGTTCTAATGACCATGTCTCTAACCAGTTTACTAATTAAGTTGTCTTCGTAGAGCCGTAGTTCATACCATAATAAGGTAGAATTCCATAAACTATGCTCTTTTGCATACATTTAATGGCACATGTCCTATTTTTCAACAAAAACTTCCAAATGCCAGAATGATCAGTTCTGGGAATTAAATCCAAAAACTTTTGTTCCTCGTGTATTTTCATGATGCAAATCATCCCAGGCTCATTTTGAATCAATTTCTCCAAATATTAAGAGAAAAATATGTTTACACAAATCTTGCAAGCCCGTTTCTCCTTTCGTTGTACTTTTTCGAATCACTTCCTAAGGAACTTTGCTACGTTTACTCTTCCATAAAAAAATTAAGCAAACACTTGATCTTATCAATAGTTTCACATGAGAATTCGAAACATTACACCTAAATTTTAACCATTGGATAAACGGTAGATTTGATCGGCTTAATTCTTCCTACTAAGCTCAGTAATTTGTTTCCCATCCATTTATTTTGTTTTTAATTTTGTCAATGATAAATAAATTTCACATTCTCCATATTAATACTAGATAGCGGAATACCACGATACCTTACTGTTAATTCACATTGTTCCATATTAAGGAAGAAAGAAATTTCATCTATATTGATAATTCCTTGACCAAAAAACACTTCAGATTTATCACAATTCAACTCCGAACACGTGACCTTTCCCATAACGGAAAAACATCCTTCAAACTTTGCCAAAGACTTGTTGGCTTAAATGAGTATCAAATTTCCATCAGCATAAATTAAGTGCGTGATCTCATTACTAAATTGAAGGTAGGAAAAAAAATATCACTTCCTATTCCATTAATAAAGCAGAAACTCCATAGTCAAAGAGGGTAATTTAGTAAATAAAGAGCACTTTGCCTAAACTTATTTTTGTCCTTACAATAAGCCCTTGAAAAGTAATCGAGAAGCAACCATCACCTTCTTGAACTTTGCAGGAAAATAACAGCTTTAAATGTATGAATGGTGAATTGCTTGTTAATCGAATCATACACCTTCCTAAGGTCAATTTTAATACACATGTTAATATTGTCTTATCTGTCCAACCCATGAACAATTTCATGCATAAAACAGGATGTCATCACCTACACCTCTCTCTTTGATATATGCATGTTGATTTTAACTCAAAAGCATTCACTTCATTCCATTTCAATTTATTTTTAAGAACAAGTGTTGTAAGAGCACCCCGTTTTTTTCTTCCCAATATCATTATTAAAAAATGTCATAAAATTTTAACCAACACCTTTCTCAGCATCAAGCTTTTCAAAGGACTATCAAATATATTATTTTTTATTTTTACATGGTGAACAACGACCAACCAACACCATTTGTATTGCAACGGTTAAGGTAGTTGATGACCATGGAAAACAAAGTTGGTTGGTGGTTGCTCGTCGTGCATGATGATTTGCATGGTGGTTTATTGTAGTGTGAAATTACATAAAATTGATTGGATTTGTTGTTTTTCCTATGGTATTAGGAAGAGCAAGCCTGGGTGCCCTTAACAAGACATTTTAAGAATATCAATGCAATTGATGTTAAATTTGTGAATTAATTCGTTAAATCTAGGTATCTACTGGGTTTATGGAAACCCCTCACATTTTAACATGCAAGAGACATAGATTACCTTTTATAGGAACTCTCCAACCTCTAGCCGCTGGATAATTCCTCTGAACTTTCTCCCTCCTTGTTTATTAACTAGCCCCATTTAGGATTTCATGTCACAAGTTTGTACTTGTTAATCAAAGATCAATGTACAAATTACTATAACCATCCATAGTTTTTTTTGGATATTGCATATATTTCAAAACATTGTTTTCTCTACCTTATCAGCAATAACCCTCTATGTAAATAATTCAAATCGACAATAAATTACCACACATATCTGACCCAAGCCGTTCAATATAGACAAATTGTTAATTGGGATTTAAAATATAAGAAATAAAGGGATGAGAAAGAAACATAACACAAAATCTCATAATGGAAGGACAAAATATAATAATCACATAAATAAATCATAGTTATTTACAGTATACATTTTACAAAATCAGGGCTAACCCATGAGCATACATACCACGTAATGCAGCTGAATAATACTAGTAGATATGAACTGCGAATATCCATTTCATCTTCAGAACGATGTCTTTGAGTAAATTGAAACAACTCAGGTTTAAAAATTCATATGCAAGTCAAATCAAAATCAAATGAAATAATGGTACAAGTAACTTAAGAGTTGTTACAGGATTTTCCATGTTTGAATCTATAATTGTTTCTATGTCTGTGAATTGCATCTATTTATGTTTAATTTCAAAAATATTTATATAATTAATTAAACACTATTTACCCCCCTTAGTATTAATCTGGCCTTAAGATTCGTATTCCACATTCCTATTAAGGTGCAGTGGAGTATCATCTAGCAAGTCGTGGAGTAGCTATTAGAATTTGGAGACACTTTTCAGTATTATGCAGTTTAAGTTTAGATTTATGTACAAATAAACAACATATGCATACACGAGATGAGAAGCCAAATCTCCAAATCAAAAATATATACAAAGATAAAGGAACTATCTCGACACATATATACATCTTTACATGACATAAACAAAATGAAACATCCATAGATATGATCATTAGATATAGATTTCCGAACAGGGAAACTCTAATATAAATAAAGAATACCTGAAACAACTTGGTATGACCCGGGTATTATTAGAAATAATAAACGGGTAGGCTTTGTACCGGTCCAAATCAATAAGGAAGAATAAACACGACGAACATACATAACGTTAGAGTAACTAGTGCATGCCCAAGTACTACTATGGTTACTCTTATACTAATAATATCAACCTGAAGCAAACTTCAAATACCAAGTTGATATCATATATGGGAATAATCCAAAAATATAGTATTAACAAACAACCTGTTTCATTTAAATTTTAAAATTCACCAAAACAAGAAACATGAGTATTGCCTTAATTGGAACAAAATGGAATTTGGTGCAAACTCAAATCAAATTTCAAATACTTAACTAATAATCACAAAGATGGTGCCGAATTGGAGACCAACACAATGATATGTCTACCTAAAGACGAACTCTATGGTTCACCTAACTAGATGCAAGTCAGATAAGGTAAGTCCCCTAACATGGACAAAATAACTGAATGCATGCCAATAAGAGATATGATTTCCTCGTGAACAACTGGATATCTAGAGACGAACCCAAAAGTTAAGCCTAGCTAGAGACGGACTTGAAGGTCGTGCATAATAAGAAACTAGAGACGAAGCTAACAGGTACGCCTAACTATCAGATGAGGTCACTGTTTAAGATTTCGAAAATATCGCCTAGGATCTCCTCCAAGGTCTCATTTTGGGCTCCTCTAAAACCAAGCTGCAAATATCACTGTAAATCTCGTTTTGAATACATCATCTGAGATATTGCAATATTGAACAATATATCGATTGAGGCAAGATACTAAAATATCGGTCGAGATCTTGACTATTTTAGTTAAAGTTTAAACTTGTGCCTAAACCAAAATAATAATAAAAAAAAATTCAAATCTAACCACGATAATCTCCTTCTATTTTAAATTTTTCATGTTAAACGACCATATCATATATTCATTTAAGTTATACAATGCTTATGATTCTCATGTTCACCATTTTTTTAACTAGTATGTTATTTAAGAAATTATGTATTTTATGTTCTATTTATGTTGCATTGTTTAGTATTTTGGATTTTTTATGTTCTTTATCTAACAGTAACTCTCATGTTCATGGATCATAAGTTGTAAGCATTAAACTATTTGCATTGTGTTATTTTTTTAATTTTAAACATATTATGATTTATGAATATGAAAGTTTTTTCATAAATTAAGAAAAATGAAGTGATTTTGTCATTCAAGTCTAAATTGTTATTTTTATAATAACATCCATGGAAATTATAGTGCAAGAATATATGTTTTTAACATGCCATATATCCCAAGATTCCGATATGCGCTTTCAGAGTCGAGATGGAAGTCCAAGATAAACCCGAGAGTTAGACTCATCTTATATGAGATCTCCCCCGATATGAGATCAAGCCTCTAAAATCACCGAGATGAAACACCATCGATATCCGAGATTTAAAATCTTGGATGAGGTATACCATCACTTGGACAAAATTAGGAAATGCATGTCAATAAGAGCGACAATCTTCTCATGGGCGAACCACGGTACTGAAGATGTACTCAAATTTAACACCTAATTGAAAGTGTCACTTACTCTAGTAAATAACTAAATGAAGCAAAAGCGCCATATACCACTTGGCAAACATCAATTATTTACTAAGTGGTTATAAACTCTACTTAGTAAAACAAAACTAATAATATATAATAAAATATAATAAGATTGTTCGATCAGATAAACGTAAGCATTTATGCCAGCTGATTTCCTAAATCGTTTATGAATTCTCGACTGACCGAGAAATTAGTTTATACATGTACAAAATTAGTTTGGGAAAAACGTCTGTTTATACAAAATGTTATTATTTTGAAGACACTTTTGCATATAACGATAATAAACAATGAACACATATATGAAATTATATCTGGAACTAGATCAGTTTAACAATTTGGAAAACGGTTAGTTTGACTAATTTTTCTTTGATAAATTATTTACATTCAATTTACTTAATGTAGATATTTTTGTATAAATACTAGAAAATTTTAGCTTGCAAAAATCATTAAAACACGGAGAAATAGACATTAAAAAAAAAATGTTTTTAGCCTTATTTTATATGTAACTTTCCTTTAGGAATAATCATATATATATATATATATATATATATTAATCTCTTATAATTTCACACATGCAATTGATAAGGTTTTGACCTAAATAAAATATGAAAATATACTTGCACTAAAAATTCATTCAATAAATTAAAATATTTACCAAATTATAAAGGATGAAATAGAACTTGTTTCGTTTTTCAATTTCCAAAGAATAACAATTACAGTCTTCATGCTAATATAACATGGCACAATGGAAACATGTGCTCTTATTTGGTAAGAGCTCAGGAGTTCGAGACCTAGTTTGACCACATATTAGCATATTAATTAATAAAATAAAAAAATTACCAGTCTTAACAAATCAGTGAAATCTAACCGAAACGAAATAAAAACAGTCAACAAATTAAAATGGCAAGAGTGGTCGCGTGTTACTGCATGACATTTTGACATGGTGGAAGAGGTTATAGATTTGATTCCGGTTCGTGGGATCAAACCCATTTACCATATGATATGTTATATACTATTTAGAACTTGTATATAAATTACCCGTTCATAAGAAATAAAAAATAAAAAAAGAGAAGAAGAGGAAGAAGAGCAATGCATGAACAAGGAAGTAGTAGTAGATGAAGAAACAATGCATGAACAAACAAAACAAGCAATGTGACATTGACATGAGAAAACGTACCAAAATCAAAGAAAATAAAGTGCATTGGTCATTTACAAGCACCAGACACGTACAAAGGTAGTAAATAGATATAGCACTATCCACTATAAAGAAAGTTTTCATGTAACCCCTACACGTTATAAAACAATCAAACTAAAAACGCATCAACCCATCAAGCCACGTGCCCGGTTCCATGCATCAGGCAATGGACGAAACTAAGTAGCAATGCTGCTATTCAGCACTAAGGAAAAATTTGCATATAGATCCAATAAGATGTGTACAATTGCATATGGCATTTTGCATGATCGGACTTCCAAATGTTGAAAGGTTTTTACAAATTTTGTCCGTTGGAAAAACAGCCATTCATTCAGTTCAAAAGACACCTCTAACATACGCCTACTTTCTCTATAAATACACATTCTGCCAGTACATTAACTTCACTTTTAATTCCAATTTCAAAGTTATAAAATAATGAGCATAATTTGATAAATTTCTGAGTGTCTTTTCTGATCTGTGCAAGTAATCACAACTTGCACAGGTAATCTCCATTGTATCCTGAAAGTCTATTTTCTGTCAATCTGCTGTGATAAAGAAAGGGAAAACATTCTTGAAAGATAGCGATCCATTCGTGCCTTAGAGCGATCAATCTATCTAAAATTCTACAGCACTAAGTGCTAAGGTACGCATGCAAGACAAATGACGGTAAAATGGCAAAAGGTTAAAGTGTTAGAAGTTTTGTCAATACATGATTGTATTACAAAGTTAGATCTTTTTGTCAGTACACGATTGTATTACAAAATTAGATCTTTTCGTTAATACACGATTGTATTGCAAATAGACAGTAACAATTATCAATGTTACTTAATAATGTCACAACTGTCAAGTCAAATAGTGATTATCAATGACAATAAGCGAGACCGATTGTGCACTAGATTGGAATGGTACAGAACCGTCTCCAACAGACTAGAAGAAGAATATTTCAGTAATGTCCAAGTCCAAAAATGATTCTGTTTCCTTGAAACAATAATGCCGTCGTATGCATTGATTGACGTGATAGCAATTTGTTTCCCAGGATAAAATGGACCAACCCCGTAGTGCAGTGCCAACAAACGGAGCTCTGACGAACTGAAGTAGATTATAGAAACTTGAATAGAGGATTACTTTGAAGAAGAAGTAGCAAAATGAGAAGAATAGCTAATGTGTAATCTATCTTGTTTTGGGCCATGTATTTATAGGTTGGAAGAAATTCCTATTCGAACATTAATGACCATTGGAAAGGTTGCGACCCTTTAACCAAGCGGTGCATGAATGTACATTCTCATTTAAAATTGAAACAGTTGTATCCATTTAATTGAATGGACATGATAGATCAAAAGTGATCAAGGAACTCGTTTCAATGCAACAGACCCAAGCTACAAGCAGTGGCCTATTTAACCATGAGACCCCAAGAGTCTCAAGGCACAAAGCCCAATCTTTGACACTACTATAATATTGTGTCATGGACCCAAAGAGTCCCAAAGCATTAATCCCAAGTTGACATCAATATAATATTGTGTCATGGACTCCAAAAGTCCCAAAGCACTAAGCCCAAGTTGACATCAATATAATATTGTGTCATGGACTCCAAAAGTCCCCTAATAGTCCCAATTTGACATCAATATAATATTGTGTCTTGGCTTAGCCACGCCATTCACAATCCCTCTTCTCCTTTATTTATATAAGCCATAGAGAAGTAGGTACTAATATTTCATAATGTGGGACTTAGATTTCTTTCCCCTCTTCTTCCAAAATTCCTCTTGCTCATTCATTTCCAACAATCCCCCACATAAATGAGCAGTCATTCTTAGTTTCATGAATCATTAATCGCATCGGTTAAAGTAGCACATGGGCCTTGAACTTTCCTAGTGATTACCTGTTTGTGTAATTACAGGCGAATCAGTAGACATAGAATGTCCTTGAACTGTAAGCCTTTTGTGTAATTCCAAAGTAGATAACACACGATAAATGTTTCTTATAATCCTTTGTTCTTTGTATGTGTTCATTTTTGCCTTGAATACCTGCCTGGTCTCATATGTGCTTAGAGAATTTGGCCTTATAATTCTCTTTGAAGCGACGCCTTCGCACTTACGTAGGCGATTCTGTAAAGGTTATTCTCTATTTCCTCAAATATAGATATCATTAAAAGTATTAATACTTATCCTTTTTAACACGTAATGCACCAACTTATCATAGGAATGGTTAGTGTGTAACAGTGCCATCAAGTTTCTCTTCATTGTCCCTTTGAACCTAGATCTTGGGATCTCCCGTCAACTAGGTGGGGTTTCCATTTTAGAAAAACCTTTATTCTATAGGCCTTAGCCCCATTCTCATCGATAAGATTTGAACTTTCTCTCTTGGCAATCCTTTTGTAAGTGGATCCGCTAAGTTATCTTTAAATTGAAAGTAATCTATTGTGATACCCCGTTATAGAGAAGTTGTCTTATGGTTTTATGTCTACGACGAATATGCCTAGTTTACCATTGTATATTGTACTATTAGCTCTTCTAATAGTTGATTGACTATCATAATGTATACATACTGGAGGCATAGGTCTGCTCCAATTAGGAATGTCTTCCAAGAAGCTTCGAATCTATTATGCTTCTTACGCAATTTTATCTAGTGCAATAAACTCAGATTTTATCGTAGAACTAGCAATACAAGTCTGTTTGGATGATTTCCATGAAATTGCTCCATTTCCTAATGTGAATACATATCCACTTGTAGACTTTGTATCATGTGATCCAGTGATCCAATTTCCATCACTGTATCTTCCACTATTGAAGAATAGTTTGTATAGTATAGACCATAGCTCTGTGTATACTTCAGATATCCAAGAACTCCTATTATCGTTTTCCAATGGTATTTACCAGAATTGCTGGTAAATCTACTTGGTTTGCCTACAGCATATGCGATATCAGACCTAATACATACATGATACTTCCTAGTATACGAGAGTATTCTAACTGGTAGATATCATCACCAGTGTTCTTCACCCAATTTTGGTTCCTACCTACTGATGATTTTCCAATAGTTACATTGTATCGCTTGAATTTTTCAAGTATTTTGGTGATGCATATCCTTGCGGTGTTCTCAGAATTTTTACACCTAATGTCACATCATCCAGTCCTAGGTCTTTCAAATTGAGTCTAGAGGATAACTTATCCTTTGTAAATCTTATTATGGCCTTGTTATTGCCTAGGATCAATAGGTCATCAACATAGAGACCAACAATGACATATCCAATATGTGTGTGTTTTATATACACACATTTATTTGATTCATTTATTGTGAATCCATTTGATAACATAGCTTTATCAAACTTCTAATGCCACTGTTTTGGAGCTTGCTTAAGGCCATAAAGATATTTTACCAGTTTGCAAACTTTATTCTCATTTTATGAGCTCAAAAATCCTTCAGGTTCATATAGATTTCTCCCTCTAGTTCACCATTCAAGAATGCAGTACTAACATCTATTTGATGTATTTTTAAGTCATGTATGGATGCCATAAGCTATCTTATCCATGTTACTAGTGAATATGTATCAAAATCGTCCAGGTCTTCCTTTTATCTAGATCCTTGGACTACGAGCTTTGTACTTGTCTATTGAACCATTAGGTTTCAATTTCTTTTTAAATATCCATTTATTACCTAAGGTCTTACATCCTTAAGGTAAATCAACCAATTCTCATGTATGATTGGACATAATGGATTCAACCTTATTGTTAATCGCCTCTTTTCAATAAGGGGCATCGCTGGAAGACATAACTTGTTTATATGTCAATGGGTCATCTTCTAACATAAAGGTATAGAAGTTTGATCCAAATGTTTTTAAGGTCCTTGACCTCTTACTTTTTCTTGGTTCTTCCACTTGCTGCTCAGCACTACGTTGCTGACTATTATTTTGTTCAACATCCTCAAGAGAATTAGGAACTTCAACTTCCCTTGGTCTCTTAGGTGTATGATTTTTAGTAACCTGTTTCAAGGGGAATATATGTTCGAAAAATCTAGTGTTTATCGACTCAATGATGGTATTTTCATGAATATCATCAATTTCATATTTGTGCACCAAAAATCGATATGCGGCATTGTTTTGTGCATATCTAACGAATACACAATCAACTATTTTTGACATTCTTTGGTTTTGGTACCTCTACCTTGGCAAGACACCCTCACAATTTTAAGTATTTGTAGGATGGTGGTCTGTTTTTCCAAAGTTCATGAGGAGATTTATATGTTTTCTTTCGGGGTATTTTATTTAAAATATGATTTCCCAAAAGAATAGTTTCTCCCCAAAAGTTATCTGGCAAGCCAGAATAAAGCATTCATCATTTCTTTAAGAGTTTTATTTTTCAGTCGGCTATACTGTTGGACTGAGGTGAATATGGTGCTGTAATTTGGTGTAAAACACCATGTTCAGCGCAAAATTCTTCAAAAGGGAATACATATTCTCCTCCTCTATTACTTCTTAAAGCATTGATTTTCCTATTGAGTTAATTCTCAACTTCTGCTTTGTATTGTTTAAACACATCAAATCACATACATCTGTATGTATTATATCTAGCGGTTCTGTTTCTCGTTCAGCATGATGAAACGAGTTTCTTGTTAATTTTGCTTCTGCACAAATTTGACATTTATAATTGGTGTCTAGATTAATCAATTTGTGCAATGTATCAAAGTTTACATCCCCTAATCTAGAATGCCACATGTTGGAAGAGTCAACAATATAAACAAAAGATTCACTTTTATCCATTTCAGCGTGTGGTACAATAGTGATTACATTTTTTTCTTAAACGAACCTCACACACATATCCTCTTTCGACATACACTTCATTCTCAGCTTCAAGGATTAATCTGAATCGATGTTTGCTGAGCAATGATCTTGAAATCAGGTTCTTACAAATTTCTGGAATATAGAGAACATCATTTAAAGTTAGTTCCTTTCCAGGCTGCATTCTGATATTACTACATATCAGCAATGCCCTTTTTGAGATTTTAGCCAAATTTGATTTTGATCTTTTATGAACATATTTGGTCAGAAATTTGGCAAGTCCCAATGTTGTTAGATAAAGCAACATTTTTATGTTATCAACGCTTAAAATTAATGACGTTGAACTTCTCTGACCTTTCTCCATGAGACAGAG
Source organism: Allium sativum (assembly GCA_030737875.1). NCBI lineage: Eukaryota > Viridiplantae > Streptophyta > Magnoliopsida > Asparagales > Amaryllidaceae > Allium > Allium sativum. The sequence continues at coordinate 284,862,373 of CM060915.1, forward strand.
TCATTGTTGGAACCACTGGCGCAATCAGAGCGTTGGCTACCATCTGTGTCGGTGTAAAATTATTGTTGCCATTTTGCGACATAGCTTATTGTCGTCTGCAACAATCAATATTGTTTCAAGAATGTTAGAAGTTTTGTCAATACATGATTGTATTACAAAGTTAGATCTTTTTGTCAATACACGATTGTATTATAAAGTTAGATCTTTTTGTCAATACACGATTGTATCGCAAATAGACAGTAACAACTATCAATGTTACTCAATAATATCACAATTGTCAAGTTAAACTGTGATTATAGCAATGACAGTAAACGAGACCGATTGTGCACTAGATTGGAGCGGTACATAACTGTCTCCAACAGACTAGAAAAAGAATATTTCAGTAATGTCCAAGTCAAGAAATGATTTTGTTTCCTTGAAACATTATTGTCGTCATATGCATTGATTGATGTGATAGAAATTTGTTTTCTAGGATAAAACGGACCAACCCCGTAGTGCAGTGTCAACAAACGAAGCTCCGACGAACTGAAGTAGATTATAGAAACTTGAACAGAGGATTACTTTGAAGAAGTAGTAGCAAATTGAGAAGAATAACTAATGTGTATTCTATCCCGTTTTGGGCCATGTATTTATAGGCTGGCGGAAATGCCTATTTGAACATTAATGACATTTCGAAAAGTTGCGACCCTTTAGCCAAGCGGTGCATGAATATGCGTTCGCATTTAAAATTGAAACGGTTGTATCCATTCAGTTGAATGGACATGACAGATCAAAAGTGATCAAGTAACTCGTTTCAATGCAACAGACCCAAGCTGCAAGCATCGGCCTATTTAACCATGAGACCCCAAGAGTCGCAAGGCACAAAGCCCAATCTTTGACACTACTATAATATTGTGTCATGAATCCCAAGAGTTCCAAAGCACTAAGCCAAGTTGACATCAATATAATATTGTGCAATTGACTCCAAGAGTCCCAAGGCACTAAGCCCAAGTTGACATCAATATAATATTATGTCGTGGACTCCAAAAGCCCCCAGGTACTAGGCCCATATAATATTGTGTCTTGGCTTTGCCACACCAATCAAAAGCCCTCTTCTCCTTTATTTATATAAGCCTATAGAGAAGTAGGTACTCATATTTCATAATGTGGGACTTAGATTTCTTTCCCCTCTTCTTCCAAAATTCCTCTTGCTCATTCATTTCCAACATGAAGTATGACATAAGAGTAGAGGGGAGCGAACAAAAAAGAAAAAGAAAAAATTCAAGGCAATTTAGTGTGATAAGCTTTCATAGCATAGGGACGTATGATAACAACAATATGAAAATGCACAAAATCAAAATTACCTGTTAATTTACAGCAAGCAATTGAACGCATTTCAACAACAAAACCATTAAGCAGCAAATTGTATCACCTTCTAAGAAGAGGTGGGGCCTTCAAATTGATGTGAAAGCCGCCTCACCTCGTGTTCGCCAAAAGGATGGTGTCACTTCTAATTAATTCACAAAAGTGATTTTGTCTCTCTAAGACAAAGATAGTTGAAGTCAAATCGAAAGCTTATCTCTTTCATGGTTTCAAAGAGGTGGTGCCGTTCTACTATTATTGGAAAAGTTTATCGCATTTATAAATCTCGAAATCGTTTCGCTTACTAGTGTTGAGGCAGTCCTACTCATACTTATTTCCAAATGTGTCGCTTCGAAAGATTGCTTCGTCTCTCTCCAAGAGGGGCTTCGACTTAAACTTTGAGCCTGACTACTTGCACTCGAATTAGAGATTTGGCTTTATATAAGCATAAAGCATATACTTTGAGCTAACATAAGATCTTAACAATTTGGTTTTGCATTGCTTGTTCGAACTATTAACGAATAAATTCATTAACATTTTTTGACCCTAAAGGTGGGTCCGAACGTCCGACTTTGTTGAATTACTTCTGTTTGCAAAAGTAAGGTTTAAATGACTTATCCCATCATGTATACACCATCTTACTTCCAATTCCAACTAATCTTCCCAAGGATGCGGTTGGGTCTGAATAAGAGTCATTTGGATCAAATATTATTGAATCAACTTTCCGATATCAAGACATGAAAGACACTCAAGACTATGAACAACAGGTGCAAAGATTGAAGGCACTGTTCATTATAAAATACAAAAGGAAGCTAATGAGCACTTATGACTCCGATGAATGGAGCATCAACCCTTTCCTAATGTGGCCAACTCTGATTTTAGCTTATAAAAGACAATGTGATAAAGTTGACTCCTATAAATGAGAATAGAAATGCAACTGAGAGCGAAGGGTACAATCTTGTAAAATAAGATCGAAAAAGAATTCAATGGACTTGCTCTAAAATGGAAAAACACTCTCAACCAACCCCGTTGATCTCTCAACTCACTGGAAAGGAATGCTACTTAAAATGACATCATCACTGTAACAATCCGAATTTTAATAAACAATAATTAAATAGAAAATTAATTAATTAACGAATAAGTTGAAAAATTGTAGGAATTTGGCAATGAGGATTGCGTCATTGTGTCTGTTACGATTTTCTGATTCAGATGCATATTTCGTTGGCAGAAAATGGAACTTATTTTGTCGTAGTAGCATTTTTGTTGGTGAAATTCGAAATTCAAGCTAGAAAAACCTACATACAAAGTGAGAATCTGATAATATTACCTTCTTTTCTATATATTATTTATTAAAAAAAATTATACATAATTACTTCTTTCATTGTAAAATATTTGGTTTAATCAACTTTTATTTCGTTGTCGTGATTTATTTCTTTGTCGTTACTATATGAAATATTAATATCGCTTCCTTCTATGACATCTACTTTAATATCTTAAAAAATCCTAACGCTCCCATTTCATTCACGTTCCACTTCAGTATTATAAACTAACAGACATATTTTATATTAGTTGCATATAATCAATAAAAAATAGATACCATCATCTAGTAATCGTTACACAAAATGTTTCAAACATAATACAAATCAATCAAGTATATTTTGAACAAAAAAGACAGTGATAGTGGAAAAATGACTAGAATGATTATGAAAACCACAACGACATAAACATATTTTGGTATATAAAATTATTTAGACCAAAATCCAAATTTTCAAATTCAAAAATTAAACTCCATTTACATTATTTTGATTCAACCAATGCAAACGTTTCTTGCCCATTATCTCCAAAAAATTACAGCATCCTTTATACAACAGTAATCAATTTAATGAAATTATTAGAACCCGTACAACTTGCATATTTAGAGTTCGCACACAAAATAAATCAATGATTTGATCAAAAGCAGTCAAAAAAGATCTTGCTTACATCTTTACTTTCAGACCGATCGACCACTAATACTAAAAGGTAAAGCTGTTAGATAGTTTGAACGCTAAGGCGAAGTTTCGTATAATTTATATTTTGTGTTTTAGACATTAATTCAAAAAATGAGAAAAGTGGAGGGCTATGGAGATGTCATAAGGGAAACTGATAAAACGACCAAAATGTTAGCGGAAAACCGATAAAAAGACCACATATTAAATTATCATATTATCTTTTCTGAATTCCTCTAATTCCCAAGATTGCACTACTCTGGCATTTTAACAAAATATTGCTTTTGTCATAGTAGTAATACTCTTTCACCAACAATTTTTTTTGGATTTAAGTGGCTTATGTAAGTATGAACGGACAAAACCTTTCTGAAAAGACAAATTAAAGGCTAGGAAAATAAAGGCAAAAAATGAAAATGATTAACCAGTCTTACCAAAGACAGCAGGTTGAAGTAAAAATGGTGAACCAACGAAAATGAAGAAAATGGAGCTTATTTTGCCCAAAAGGAGAAACATTTGAATTGAATGAATTAATTTTGGGATCAGATCGGTAAAGAAATAGGGTGGCCCATTGTCGTAACAGGCATAGGCGGACACCCCTCTCGCAGAAGATTTGCGAGCTGTTACCACTCATCACATCCCGTTTGCTGCCTGAAGGATCATGCCTTAAACTTTAAGCTTACCGGTTGATTTGTACTAGTGCGTCCTCCTGACAATATAGTTTCTGCGATGTGGGACTAAATGGACGGACACCACTATTTTTCCTTTTTCTTTTCCCGCACTTTTTTTAATATTATCCCCAACTCTCCAAAACCCTAATTTCTTTCGTTTTCCTTTCCGATTACGTACTTCCGATTTTGACGAAGAAAACGATCTTGAATCACTGAACGAGGCTATCACAACATTAAAGTGTACCGGATTTGGTAAGTTGATTCCAGACCTTGCTGTGTTTTATTGTTGAAACTTTGTATGTTCTATCAACGGTGTATTTCCTTTCTTCTTATTCCAGACCTTGCTGTGTTTTTTTTTTTTTGGCGTACCAATAGATGTACTCTAGTTCACCATCAAGCTTTACAAAACCAGGTTTACATCATAAATTGTAAAACATAAGATTGAATTTGGATTTAAATCATGAATTGTGAATTTTAAGTATCAATATTTTATGCCTGTATATTCACATGCTAAACTTCCTGTTTATGCAGGCTCCAATGATATTTAAGTATATAAAAACATCTTTCTTCTATCTGTAGTAATTGTTTATTATATTTAAATTGATTTTTGATGTCTGAGCTTATGTAATCTAAAGCGTGCTCCCCAGCTCTCTTAACTCCATTTCTTTTCTTCTAACAGATTTTCGAAATAATAATATTTCAATTATGGATTCTAACATTTTTTCTACTGTTAATATAGTTATCTGACCATTGATGGAACAACTTCAGATGTGATTTGAATTACATTTTAAATGTGAATTAGAGAATTGATCCTTAGATTCAGTCTGAAATGTTATTTAAATCTTGAGATTTTAAGGTTTTTGTAATCACGGAGGTTTTCAAAATGAGATTCAACTCATAAATTGTAATGTTCAGACTTTAAATTGAAGCAAGATTCAAATCAAAGGTCATAGATTCAAAAGGTCCATGCTTTAAGGTTTGTATGTTCTTTGAAATTAAGCTTGATATTTGAACTTCCACATCTACCGATAAAATTCAATATCCTCTCTTGTTCCAATTTTAATTTGTTTAAAACATCAGAGAAAGAATTCTTGCTCCAAATAAGCATATTGAATACAACAATATGAACTAAATTGTTTTCTCAGCTGCAGTTTTAACTGAGTTTTAATTGAATGTAAAGAATCGTAAAGCGAGAGATTCGACCTGAAACGGATTTAAATCGTAACATTTCAAGATTTTTGACGACTATGGTAACTAATAATGTAAACTGATGATTTTTTTAAGAAATTTTACACATGTTTGAGAATGTTTTAAAAGACATAGTTTTATCCTTCACATTAATCACTACTTGGTTATTTTTTCCAAAAGGCGGGAGTGCTTTTACTATAAGAATAGTATTTTTTTTTTTTTGGTTAGGTTATTACACATGTGTTAATAGGAGCCAGTGACTTAGCTGGTTGATGGACCGGATTGTGAGACCAATGATATAACGATTTTGAAAATTAAGGTAACATAATATAAAGAAATGTAAAATGCTACTAGAAGCACTCAGAGGAAACACCTATTAAGGGCAAGTAATATAACAATAGTTCTGTAAAAGGGTGGAGATGTGGTGATATTGGAGAGAAAGATGTTTGGAAACTCGTTTTGAATCGTTCATCTACGAAGGAACCGAAAAGTTAGGGGGTTGTGATTTAATGGGTTAGAAGAATTCAAGTATATGATCTACATTTGCAACTTAGCTCAAGATAGGCCTGGTGAAAGTTTGCTCTGGCTCAGTTGATAAATAGGCTATTTTGGGTAAAGTATGAACATGTTACACTATAGTCTACAACTAGTTCATTTCTGATGTTGAAGTTGCGAATGTACTTTTACAGAGTACTTCTTAGCCATGACGATTACCTCTGCGAACATCTATATGGATGACTTGGTAGAAAACACAGGCAACAAGATCTTTTGAGATTCCGTCTTCCAAATCCTCATCATTCTTAGCAACAAATGGCTACATAGACTCTTTCCATCAAAAGACACCATGCACTACGCACAAAACATATATTTTGTAGGAATGCAGTGTATTATATTATTTACTTTGGTGTTCCATATTTTTACCCGTCTCGAGTTTGGATTAGAGGACAACATGTTGGATATATCTTTTGAAAGAAATTCTTGTTCCCATGGCAATTCTCTTGAAGTGTTTGCAGACTCTTGTACTTGAATTTGGTCCCTTTATGATAACCCAACAAAGACAAATATTATTTATATTTTTTTGTTTCTAGCATGAATTTCCAATTCCTCTTACTTTGTTACAATTTTTATCCAGTTTAGCAATTTCTGGTTCCTTCTCTTAAATCATGTTAACACCCTTGTATACCAATGTATCGGCGGAGGCTTGTGTCTGTTACTAGTAGAATCATTGATCTGGCTATTCTCTACAGTCTCTGTGTCGGCCAATACAAAGATATTGTTAAATTGCAGCTTCTGAAGCAAAAGCAGAACATGTATCCTATCCTGAACAATTGAAACATGTTCTACAAGCAACTAGTGAAAATCTCTAACTAGTGCATGTTCAAGTACTACTTTGGTTACTCTTATACTAATAATCTCAACCTGAAGCAAACTTCAAATACCAATTTGATATCATATATGGGAATAATCTAAAAATAGTATTAACAAACAACATGTTTCATTAAAATTTTGAAATTCAACAAAACAAGAAATATGATTATTTCCTTAATTGGAAAAAATTGGAATTTGGTGCAACTCAAATCAAATTTCAAATACTTAACCAAATAATCACAAAAAATGGTGCCAAACTGGAGACCAACACAATGGTATGTCTACCTAAAGACGAACTCTATGGTTCACCTAACTAGATGCAAGTCATATAAGGTAAGTTCCTTAACATGAACAAAATAACTGAATGCATGCCAATAAGAGGCACAGTTCCCTCGTGATCAACTGGATATCTGGAGACGAACCCAAAAGTTAAGCCTAGCTAGAGACGGACTTGAAGGTCGTGCGTAATGAGAAACTAGAAACGAACCTAAAAGGTACGCCTAACTAAATGCATGTCAGATGAGGTCACTGTTTCAGATTTCAAAAATATCTCCCAGGATCTCCTCTGAGGTCTCATTTTGGGCTCCTCCAAAACCAAGCTGCAAATATCACTGTAAAACTCGTTTTGAATATATCATTTGAGATATTATAATATCGAACGATATACTAATTGAGACAAGATACTGAAATATCGGTCGAGATCTTGACTATTTTAGTTAAAGTTTAAACTTGTGCCGAAACCAAAATAATAATAAAAAAATTCAAATCTAACCACAATAATCTCCTTCTATTTTATATTTTTCATGTTAAACGACCATATCATATATTCATTTAAGTTATACAATGCTTACGATTTTCATGTTCACCATTTTTTTAACTGGTATGTTATCTAAGAAATTATGTATGATTTTAAATCACTGGACGAGGCTATCACAACATAAAAGTGTACTAGATTTGGTAAGTTAATTCCAGACCTTGCAGTGTTTTATTGTTGAAACTTTGTATGTTCTATCAACGGTGTATTTCCTTCCTTTTCATTGCTCTAAATATATTGGTTTACTTGCTTAAATTTATATGTTTTAGTCTTGTGCCTAACTGTTTCGCATTTGATTTGAACACGAGTTGTTACATTATTTTGTTTAGGCTGGTATGTTCGTTAATATGTGCACATTAGCATTTTTTTTTTTTTTTGGCGCACCAACAGATGTACTCTAGTTCACCATCAAGCTTTACAAAACTAGGTCTACATCATAAATTGTAAAACATAAGATTGAATTTGGATTTAAATCATGAATTGTGAATTTTAAGTATTAATTGTTTATGTTCGAACATTCACATGCTAAACTTCCTGTCTATGTGGGCTTCAATGATATTTAAGTATGTAAAACATCTTTTCTTCTATCTGTAGTAATTGTTTATTATATTGAATTTGATTTTGATGTCCGATCTTATGCAATTTGAACATAAACTAAAAAGTGCTCCCCAGCCCTCCTACCCCCTCTCCTTTTCTTCTAACATTTTTTCGAAATTATAATGTTTCAATTATGGATTCTAACATTTTTCCTATTCTTTTATATAGTAATCTGACCATTGAAAGAACAACTTCAGATGTGATTTGAATTACATTTTAAATGTGAATCAGAGAATTGAATCTTAGATTCAGCCTGAAATGTTATTCAAATCTTGAGATTTTAAGGTTTTTATAATCATGAAGGTTTTCGAAATGAGATTCAACTCATAAATTGTAATGTTCAGACTTTAAATTGAAGCAAGATTCAAATTAAAGGTCATAGATTCAGGTCCATGCTTTCAGGTTTGTATGCGCTTTGAAATTAATCTTGATGTTTGAAGTTAAACTTCCACATCTGCCCATAAAATTCAATATCCTCTCTTGTTCCATTTTTAATTTGTTTAAAAACATTGAAATAAGAATTCTTGTTCCAAATAAGTATATTGAATACAACAATATGAACTAATTTGTTTTCTCAGTTGCAGTTTAACTGAGTTTGAACTGAAATATAAATCAAATCGTAAAAGGACAGATTCAACCTGAAACGGATTTAAATCGTAAAATTTCAAGATTTTTGACGATAAATTCTAGACATGTTTGAGAAAGTTTTAAGAGACATAGCTTTATCCTTCTCATTAATCACTACTTGGTTATTTTTTCTAAAAGGCGGGGAGTGCTTTTACTATAAGAATATTTTTTATTTTCTTGTTAGGTCGTTACACACATGTTAATAGGAGCCAGTGACTTAGCTGGTTGATGGACCGGATTCTGAGACCAATGATATAATGATTTTGAAAAATAAGGTTAGTAACATAAAATAAAGAGATGTAAAATGTTACCAGAAGCACTAGGAGGAAGCACCTGTTAGGGCAAGTAATATAACAATAGTTCTGTAAAAGAGTGGAGATGTGGTGATATTGGAGAGAGATGTTTGGAAGCTCGTTTTGAATCGTTCATATACAAAGAAACCAAAAAGTTAGGGAGTTGTGATTTAATGGGTTAGAAGAATTCAAGTATATGATCTACATTTGCAACTTAGCTCAAGATAGGCCTGGTGAAATTTGCTCTGGCTCGGTTGATAAACAGGCTATTTTGGGTAAAGTCGTGAACATGTTACAATATAGCTAGTTCATTTAGATGCTGAATTTGCGAATGTATTTTTACAGAGTATTTGTGAGCCATGAAGATTACCTCTGCGAACATCTATATGGATGACTTGGTAGAAAACGCAGGCAACAAGATCTTTTGAGATTCCGTCTTCCAAATCCTCATCATTCTTAGCAACAAATGGCTACATAGACTCTTTCCATCACCGGACACAACGCATTACGCACAAAACATATATTTTGTAGGAATGCAGTGTATTATTTCATTTCCTTTGGTGTTCCATATTTTTACCCGTCTCGAGTTTGGATTAGAGGACAACAAGGTGGATATATCTTTTGAAAGAAATTCTTGTTCCCATGGCAATTCTCTTGAAGTATTTGCAGACTCTTGTACTTAAATTTGGTCCCTTTATGATAACCCAACAAAGACAAATACTATTTCTATTTTTTTGTTTCTGGCACAAATATCTGATTCCTCTTATTTTGTTACAATTTTTATCCAGTTCACCAATTTCTGTTCCTTCTCTTAAATCATCTTAACACTCTTGTATACCAATGTATCAGCGGAGGCTTGTGTCTGCAGCCAGTAGAATCATTGAACTGGCTATTCTCTACAGTCTTGGTGTTGGCCAATACAAAGATATTGTTAAATTGCAGCCTTTGAAGCAAAAGCAGAACATGTATCCTATCCTGAACAATTGAAACATGTTCTACAAGCAACTACATCAACCACTGATTCCAACTGTATTCAAACAAATTGATTTAAAATATCAATTACAACTCAAACAACGTATTAATCACAGACATGAACAAGCATTCGTGCTAGAAAGGTCAAGTTTTTTTGCTTGAATCAACATGAACATCAACCTCATCCTTCTTCATATTTCCTTGGACATTGATATCTTCTTCAGTCGTAATAGCTGCAATTTTTTCACCATGTGGCCGTGGAATCACAGTCTCATGTACATGGACATGGCATGTGTCATACACTGTTTTCGTGTACCATCCTTTTCTTCCTCCTGATAAAGTAGCATAGAGCTGCTGCAATAATTAAATGCTATGAAGATGATAGCACCAAGTGAAGCACAAACTGCAGTGATGACAGTGTGGTTAGGTCCAATATTGCGAGGAGGTGGTGGTATAGCAAGCTGAGGTGTAGCTGGCACCATGTTATGAGGTGAGGGTGAAGTGTATGTACGAGGTGGTGGCAACACACGTCTAGGCTTTGGTGGGATCTTTTCTTTTTGTTGGTGAGGTTGGAGAGAACGTATGAGATGGAGACGGAACACGTGTAGGCTTTGGCGGGGTCTTTTCTTTATGCGGTAGTGAGAACCATGCAGTTGGTGGTGGGGTGTAGTAAGGTGGAGGAGTTGTGAAGGTTTGCTGTGGTGGCGGATAGCAATAAGTATAGGCGTATTTAGGCATTTTTACGTAATATAGTTCGTATGGAAGAATGGAAAACTAAGGATGGGGTGATGACTGTGGATGTTGTGAGAGATGGGTTGGTTTTTGTAGGGAAGAGTAGGGTATTGTAACATATTGATACGAATAGATCGACTCCTACGTCTATATTGTTTGAGTTGCTTACTGATTATGGGTAACATAGGCTTAAGACGAGGGTTCTTTCTTCTTGTGTCATCTGACCTTCAAACATGTTTTTAGTCTTTATGCTGCTCTCTATCATGATGTCTATCAGTTTAGATCATCTGTGCAAATCCAGAAGAGGCATCTTATGCAATTAATTCACAGAGAAGCCTTGATGAGGTCAGAGAGCGTGAGCATTCCTCTTCATTCTTATTATTTATGATGTTCAACTCTTATGTGCTAATTTGCTATTAGCTGATATATATGACTATAATACATGAAGTGTATTACTTCTCCTTAGACCCTAAAACGTTCAAGATATTGGATGTCATTATTAAGCCAATGTATGTAAATTAATTTGTCTTTCCGCTGAGCCATACATGCTTAAACCCAAGTTACTCCTTTTGTTGTATCAGCTCTCATTTTAGCATTTTTTGATTTTTCCAAGTTTATATGTTATAAAATATTTTCACTGTTTATTGTTGACAACAAAAAGAGTTCGTACGCTGGGATAATTTATTTATTTTACTGCAACGCTGAAGCAGAATATAGATCTTTTAACAACTTGCTTATTATCATTTATGAATAATCTGTAAAATGGTTATAGTCCTCTTAATTTGCATTAATTATATAATTAAAATTTGTACTGCTAGTGTGGATAGTCTGATCAACTCGTTGGATCACTTAACCATTTTAGGATCAAATCAACATAGGATGCATGGCCTGATCAACATAGGATTATGTACAAAATACAAGTATAAAACTTGGATACCAAAAAAAGCATGGAGTGAAATATGATCTTGGATTTTTGCCTATAAATACACCTTTCTAGAAATGGAAAGAGGTGGATCTTCTTTCTGAAAAGTTCATGGTTGGGTTTCTAAAAACAGCCCGACGTATACTTCGATCGAACGACATTGTAACACAAGGTTTTTTGTGTATAATCCACTTCTTTCTCTACTTTCTTTCAATCAAAGCAACTGTAACCTAAAATCGACAGTATAAATAGAGATTATAAAGTGGACGTAGGCTTGGTTTAAGTTAAACCACTATAAATATTGTTGCGTGTCCCCTGTATTTACTTCTTTTCTTGTATTATGTGATTGTGAATTTTGTGACTTGTGTGTGAGTTAGATACTTTGGCGATTGACTGTCATTAGGTCAACTTTTAACATCAACACTTTGACGCGCCAAGTAGGGGGAGCACTGCGCAACCACCTTAAGCATTTTTTAAGCTTGAAAGGATTTGAATCGCTATTTGTTGAAGGACAATGTTAAAACGGAAGAAAGATTAGACATCTTCCCACACTCAAGCCGTCAGCACCACAGGCGCAGCAAACCTATAAACGGGGGTAAGCTAGGAGGCTTTCTCCCACGAAGAACCATCCCAATACTTAACTAGCGATGATGTGGATGGAGTTCTAGCCGAACTCAGAGAACAAATGACAAACCAAGATGAACTCCTCCGAAAGCATCAGGAAATGATGAACAACTTCTTCGCTCCAATGGAAGGAAGGCCGAGCAACTAGCCATATCGACAATAAATTACCTCACATATCTGGCCCAAGCCGTTCAATAAAGACAAATTGTTAATTGGGATTTAAAATATAAAAAATAAAGAAATGAGAAAGAAACATGACACAAAATCTCATAATGGAAGGACAAAATATAATAATCACATAAATAAATCATAGTTGTTTACAGTATATTTTTACAAAATCAGGGCTAAACCACGAGCATACATACCAAGTAATGCAGTTGAATAATACCAGGAGATATGAACTGTCAATATCCATTTCATCTTCAAAACGATGTCTTTGAGTAAATTGAAACAACTCAGGTTGACCCAAACATACCCAAACATATGGAAAAAAAATACTCGAGTCAAGACTAAAAATTCTTATGTAAGTTAAATCAAAATCAAATGAAATAATAATACAAGTAACTTAAGAGATGTTACAGGATTTTCCATCTCTGAATCTATGATTGTTTCTATGTCTGTGAATTGCATATATTTATGTTTAATTTCAAAAAGATTTATTTAATTCATTAAACACTATTTACCCCCCCCCTTAGTATTAACCTGGCCTTAAGATTCGTATTTTGCATTCCTATTAAGGTGCAGCGGAGTATCATCTAGCAAGTCATGGAGTAGCTGTTAGAATTTGGAGACGCTATTAAGTACTATGCAGTTTAAGTTTAGATTTATGTACAAATAAACAACATATGCATACACGAGATGAGATGCCATATCTCTAGATCAAAATTATATAGAAAGATAAAGGAACTATCCCGACACATACATCCATCTTTACATGACATAAACAAAATGAAACGTCCATAGATATGATCATTAGAGATAGATTTCCGAATAGGGAAACTCTAAGATCAATAAAGAGTACCTGAAACAACTTGGTATTAGAAATAATAAACGGGTTGGCTTTATATCGGTCGAAATCAATAAGGAAGAATAAACACGACACGATGAACATACATAACGTTTGAGTAATTAGTGCAAATCTCTAACTAGTGCATGTTCAAGTACCACTATGGTTACTCTTATACTAATAATCTCAACCTGAAGCAAACTTCAAATACCAAGTTCATATCATATATGAGAATAATCCAAAAATATAGTATTAACAAACAACATGTTTCATTTAAAATTTAAAATTCACCAAAACAAGAAACATGAGTATTGGTTAATTGGGAAAATTTGGAATTTGGTGCAGACTCAAATCAAATTTTAAACACTTAACTAAATAATCACAAAAGTGGTGTCAAACTGGAGACCAACACAACGATATGTCTACCTAAAGACGAACTCTATGGTTCACCCAACTAGATGCAAGTCAGATAAGGTTAGTCCCCTAACATGGACAAAATAACTAAATGCATGGCAATATAATAGCGAGATAAAATACAATACACTGGGACTATTACATGTATCGTTACATTATTTCTGTACTGGGCTCAGCCCATTATCTCTGTTTTACTGGTCTACATATACAAAGACCATTATATAATTACGTTATTAATTAATTAGATAATACAGCTTTCACTTTCTCTAATACAATTACAGACTCTTATTCACTTTTGTGTAATCTCTCTGCAAACTCAATTTTGCAATAATCATGCAAATCCATCTTGGTATCAAAGCCATAAAATTTGCTAACTGCATCACTTGAGATTCTCTGATCATCAACGATCACTCAGAGGTGATTTTTTGCAGCAGTCCATTAGAGGAGCTTCATCATCTGGACTCCTCCCATTAGAGATCATTCGATCCTATCATTTGAGAGTTGTTACTCTATCAAAAAAAACCGTGCCTCGTAATCATCAAAGGCTACAGCAATTGTTTTAGATAGGGTTTAGCAGTATAAAGAATCTGAACATAGAATAACCGACCAAGAAAGCTCAAAAAATTAAGCAGTTGATTAAAGTGTCGTCCAAAGAAAGTTATCAGACAAGTTCCCATCAAGAATCTGTTCTGTTATCATTCATAAACCTTCTGGTTGCAACATTAATCATATGATAGCATTTCTTAAAGAAATCCCAATTCAAAGTTATCAAGTTCGGTTTCTCATACCTTTCTTCTTGCCAAGATTGAGTCCTCTGTTCAGTTTCCTACAACAACGAATCAAGAAGACGTCACCATCTCTCAAGCTTCTAGCAACAGAGTCTCGACCACCTATTATGATCCCACAATCGATCTGATGAAAGCCATAATAAAGCCACAGAGTTAATTGATCTCTGAAAAGCTTGATGAATCCAATTTCCTATTATGGAAATTACAAATAGAGATAGCTGTTAGAGGATACGGTCTAGATGAATTCATATATGGTACAAAAATGGTGCCACAAAAATTTATAAGAGATAGTGAAGAAAGATTGGTACAAAATCCTGAATTCTTGGCATATCAAAGACAAGATAGCCTTGTTTGTTCTTGGATGATGTCATCCATAGGTCCAACCATATTACCACAACTTATTGGCGTAAAAACTGCCCAAAAAGTATGGAATACTATCGAAAGAAATTTTTCTGCACAGTCATCTGTAAGAATTACGCATTACAGGCGATAATTACACAGTATCAGAAAAGGTGAGTCAACCATAAATGAATATCTTCTTAAAGTGAAGAATATATGTGATCAATTGAGTTCAGCAGGTCAAAAAGTACCTGAATCTGAACAAGTAATGTCCGTTGTTTGTGGTTTAGACGACGATTATGAAGCTGTTACAACTATTATTCTATCCATGGATCCTACACCAAATTTACAGTATGTGTACTCAACCCTACTAGCCCATGAAGGCAGAATTGATCACAAGAAAAGTATCAGTTCTAACTAGGGGTGTCAATGGGTCGGGTTGGGTCGGGTTCGGGTCGGGTCAATTCGGGTTCGGGTTGATTTTAAACGATTCAGGTCAACCCATTTATTAAACGGGTCAGAAATAGCTCAACTCGACCTGTTTATAAATGGGTTAACCCGACCCGACCCGTGTAACCCGTTTAATTTGGCAGGGTCGGGTCGTAGACGAGTCGGGTTGGATCATAAACGGGTGGGGTCGTAAACGGGTGGAGTCGTAAACGGGTCATGGCGAATCGGGTCGTAAATGGGTTGTAAACGCGTCGGGTCAACCCGTATAAGATATAACGGGTCATAAATGTGTCATAAACGTGTCAAATTCGGGTTTACGGGTCAAATTCGGGTTTACGGGTCAAATTCGGGTTCACGGGTCAAATGGGTTGTAAACGGGTCAGTTCAACCCACATAAATATAAACAGGTTCATGGGTCATGACGGGTAGTGGACTGGGCTGGTCCAATGTTTTGTAGATTGTAGAGTAATAAAAATATGCTTTATAATTAAATGGGTCATGACGGGTCAAAAATGGGTTCATGGGTCGGGTCGGGTCGGGTCAACCCGTTTATTAAACGGGTCAGAGCGGGTTGACCCGAAATTGACATGTTTATAAATGGGTCGGGTTTTTATCGTGCGGGTTACGTGTCGTGTTTCGGGTCATGTTAGAAATTGACGGCCCTAGTTCTAACCTATAATTCAATTACACCTCATATGGAAGAGGAAAATTTCAAGATAAAGGAAATTCATCAAGAAATCAATTCAACAATCAAAGAGGTTGTCAATCATTTAGAGGCAGAGGCAGAGGAAGAAACAATGACAAAAAAATTAGGTGTCAGATATGCGAAAAGTATGGCCACAATGCGAACAAATGTTACTTCAGATTTAATGCAAACTATACTCCTACCCAACAAAACAACAATTCAAGCAACAGTGCAAGTGTTAACAACATTAACAATCAAAATGATAACAAGTCTGAAGTACAAAACGCAGACACAGAAAAGGACATTAATGATGACAGCTGGTATCCCGATTCAGGTGCTACAAATCATGTGACCAATAATTTGAATAACCTAAATCTTGGGAATCATGAGTACAAAGGTACGCAGAACTTACGTGCTGCAAATAATAAAAGTATTCACATTACACACACTGGAAATGCAATAATTGATGGACCCGAAGAACTATATCTCAAAAATTTATTAAGGGTACCATCAATTAGAAGAAATCTAATGAGTTTTTCCAAATTTTCCAAGGACAATAATGTGTATTTCGAATTCTTTCCCAATGCTTGTCCAGTTAGAGATATACTGACACATGAAATAATTTTGGAGGGTAATGAGACCAATGGTCTAAACAAATTTAATGTCAATAAATCTGAAAAATGACTGTAATGATAATAATCATTTGTTGACTATTTCTAATGACCATGTATTGATTGTTTCTAATGAAAATGTGTTAACTACTACCTATAATTCTGTGCACTGTAATGAGTTGGAATTATGGCACAACAAACTGGGACACCCCAGTATGAAAATTGTGAAACATGTTATTGGATAAAATAATAACATTGATACCAACAAATTTCCAATTACACATGCTTGCACATTTTGTCAAATGGGAAAGAGTCAAAGAATTGCATTTCCAGACTCAAACACAGCTTACTCTAGGTCACTTGAATTAATTGCTACTAATCTATGGGGCTCAGCCCTAGTTTGTTTGGACTATGGGTATAAATACTATATATCCTTCATAGATGCTTAAACTAGATATGTCTGGATATACATGCTTAAAAGTAAGTCTGATGCGTGCAAAAATGTGCAACATTTCATTACATATGTTGAAAATCAAACTGGCAATACTGTAAAAATGTTTCAAGTAGATGGAGGTAAAGGATTTCTACCACTAAAGCAATACTTTTCTAACAAGGGTATTCTTCATAGAGTCATCTGCCCTTATACATCAAAACAAAATGGTATTATTGAGAGAAAGCACAAGAATATTGTCGAAAGTGGGCAAACTTTGCTTGTAAAAGCACAGGCATATAGTTCGTATGGAAGAATGGAAAACGAAGGATAGGGTGATGACTGTGGATGTTGTGAGAGATGGGTTGGTTTTTATAGAGAAGAGTAGGGTATTGTAAAATATTGTTACGAATAGATCGACTCCTACGTCTATATTATTTGAGTTGCTTACTGATTACGGGTAACATAGGCTTAAGATGAGGGTTCTTACTTATTGTGTCAGTCTCACCTTCAAACATGCTTTTAGTCTTTATGCTGCTCTCTATCATGATGTCTATCAGTTTAGATCATCTGTGTAAATCCAGAAGAGGCATCTTATGCAATTAATTCACAGAGAAGCCTTGATGAGGTCAGAGAGCGTGAGCATTCCTGTTCATTCTTATTATTTATGACGTTCAACTCTTATGTGCTAATTTGCTATTAGCTGATATATATGACTATAATACATGAAGTGTATTACTTCTCCTTAGACCCTAAAGCGTTCAAGATATTTGATGTCATTATTAAGCCAATGTATGTAAATTAATTTGTCTTTCCGCTGAGCCATACATACTTAAACCCAAGTTACTCCTTGTGGTGTATCAGCTCTCATTTTAGCATTTTTTGATTTTTCCAAGTTTATATGTTATAAAATATTTTCACTGCTTATTGTTGACAACAAAAGGAGTTCGTACGCTGGGGTAATTTATTTATTTTACTGCAACGCTGATGCAGAATAGAGATCTTTTAACAACTTGCTTATTATCATTTATGAATAATCTGTAAAATGGTAATAAGCCTCTTAATTTGCATCAATTATATAATTAAAATTGTACCGCTCGAGTGGATAGCCTGATCAACTCGTTGGATCACTTAACCATTTTAGGATCAAATCAACATAGGATTCATAGCCTGATCAACATAGGATTTTGTACAAAATACAAGTATAAAATTTGGATACGAAAAAAACATGGAGTGAAATATGAGAAATGGCTAAGTCATGGAATTCATACCAACCCCATGTTCTGTACCGATCCCTCATGTCTGGGAATCGGATACGAAAATTTCCGCAGTGCAGTCAAATGTTGATCCTATTTTTGCTTTTGTATTCGTGGACGAGCATATATCTTTTGCAGTTATAAATATGCTATCTCTAGGTCCTTTTTTGGGATCTCTTCGGGGCTTTCAAACTCTATTATGCAACGACACCTGATGACTAATCACAATTATCTTTCTCTACTTTCTTAAGGAAAAACTGTATTGAACTTATAATCAATCGTTGCTACAAGTGGACGTAGGTACGATCTACCGAACCACTATAAGACTTGTGTGTCCATCTACTTTTATGCATTCTATGTTTGTTTTGTGATTGTTCTGTGACTAATTACTACGATTGTAACAACCCGAATTTTAACATGTTAAAATCATAAATCTAGGCATAATTAAATTTTAATATGGCATTGAATTAAAGTGAAATTGGATCTAAGTATGTTTATCGATCCAGATCTATTTCTGTTGTTTCTTGAATCTTGAGTTTTGACTTGTCTATCTTTATTCTCATGTCAAGTTCATAATCTATTCATCCTGTTGAAATCTTAATATGCCTGTGATGATGTTTTTCTCTCCGATCTTACTTTGATGCAAGATTCTACCTTTCCCCTATTTATTTTCTTTTGATGAACCTTGGTCAATTTCGGACCTTGGCCTAAAATTGCGACTTGCGTACGATATGTATACGGGGGAATTATGGGATTATTGCCTATATAAATATGATGGAATTATTGGCGACATGAAATTGGATATTATCATTGTATTTGCGAGTTTGGGCTTGATATGTAAATTTTGGTATAATCTTGTTATGAGGAAATTTGCACAATATTATATGCATGGAATTTGGCGTAAATCTGGATCTATGTAATGTAACATGTAAATCAAATCAAAAGATTGGACAACTGGCATGTATTGTAATAAAAAGGTTATGGTTTGGGGTAACTACATCATAAATCACGATTTGGATTTATTGGATATGAAACTTAATACATGTAATGTTGGCTAGATCTTGACATATGTAAAAAGGCATGAAACTTGGTATATATCTAAATTGGCTAGGATTGGACACATATAAATTGATATATGTAACTTTGACATGGATCGTGACATATGTAAAAAGCTAGAACTTGTTATAGGTAAATTGGTGTAAACATGGAATACATGTAGTTTGATATGAAACTTGAACATATGTAAATTGGCTAGAATTGGGCATATGTATATCGACATGAAAAGTTAGAACTTTGGTATATATATTAATATGTAAAGTTGGGAATTCGAAACACGAAAATGACTGTATATTGGGTTATCGACCTGAACATTTTCATATGTTAAATATAAACGCGCCTAAGTGGGTTTTGGGTAGTTGGCTTGCATTGTAAATATAAGGCTATAACTTGGCATAACTTTATAGCAAATTTTGGTAATACTTTGGGAACACGTTTTGGGGCAAAAACGTGAGTTATGAACTTGATAATAGGCATAAGTTGAAACCTAGAAACTTGACATGAAACTTGCTTAGAAATTTGAACATTGTTATAACTTGAACATGGACATGACACTTAGAAAACTTGAAAATGGCTAACTCGAGGTTGGGTTGAGTTTGCAGTGTAATTCTGCCCGGAACCGCCCGGCAAATCCAGTTACTGCAAACAATAGGATCCAATGTGGGTAGTTGGTCATATCGCACTTGAAAACCCGAGGTCAGACTGAGTTGTGGTGTAATTCTGCCCGGAACCGCTTGGCATATCCAGTGACCACAACAATAGGTCTGATGTGAGAGGTTGGGGTGCATAAATGAATTAATGACTTGATAGGGTTAAGTCATGAACCGCTTGAATATACTTAACCAATTTGACCCGATGACTTGATAGGGTTAAGTCATGAACCGCTTGGATATACTTAACCAATTTGACACGATGGTTTGGTAGGGTTAAGTCATGAACCGCTTGAATATACTTAACCAATTTGACACGATGACTTCATAGGGTTAAGTCACGAACCGCTTGAATATACTTAACCAATTTGACATGATGATTTGATAGGGTTAAGTCATGAATCGCTTGAATATACTTAACCAATTTGACACGATGGTTTGGTAGGGTTAAGTCACGAACCGCTTGAACATACCTAACCAACTTGACACATGATTCGTAGGGCTAAGTCATGAACTTGAACGACAACACTTAGCCAATTTGACATGACACGTAGACGGGTTAAGTCACGAACTTGAATGACCACACTTAACCAACTTGACATGCTAGACTGATGGGGTTAAGTCTCGAATTTAAATGACAACACTTAACCTGCTGGACGGAAACCCTAGTTACGCGGTCCTTTTCAGCAGTAACCCACTAGATGTATCATGGTACCCTGGAACTAGGCAGGATGAGGCACGATTACTGGGCTGATTGTAAGCGACCAGAACGACGGCTGAGTTGGTGCGCCATTGTAGGTTCAGGCGGATTACGGTCGTGCACATAGTCCGGAGTTGAAAAAGCAGGCATTGGGCACCAGTAGGTTTACACTGTGCGTGCTTGATTCGTGTCGGTGGTTGGCACCCTAGGGCTTGATACACCCTATGGTGGACCTAGCACAGGTGACTACATTCGTGATAGGGCCGTATGACACAGACACATGAACGAGATAGGACTTGTAGGGAGCCGATCGATTAATAGATCGTTTCGTGAGACCAAGTAATGGATCATTTCATGACATTGGGCAAGGGATCATTTTCTAGTCAACACATGACACGGGTTGGGATACTAGTACGGTTGGTGCAGAGCAAGTAGATATCATAGAAATATTTTAATGGTAAAGCAGAGAAATCTTGCGATGCTTGATAGAAATCTTGCGAAATTATACTTAGTTTATCTTGAATGGAAACCTGGCGATGTTATACTTGACAAAAACCATATGAGGTTATTCTTAGTTATCTTTCCTACAGCTTATCTTGTCATCATGCTTATGTTCACTTTCAGTTTATTCATGCCATGTTATCTTTACCTGTTTTTATGCTGAAAGTCACTAGGACTTACTCAGTCTTTATGACTGACCCGTTTTGTTTCGCCTCTTTTTCTTCCGTTCCCCCCCCCCCAGGTTCGCAGGGTGGGAATACAGCTTAGTTCAGATCTTACCAAGCTCCAAAGCTCTCTCATGTACGACTTGGATTTCTCTTGGCTATGGCTTGCTTTGCTTTATTGGGGAATGATTTATAACTATGATTTTATGCTTCTTTACTATTGCAAGACAGATTTTGATATAATTGACTTAATAGCATTTTGATGTAAAAGGCTTCAGACCTTATTAGATTTTAAAGCAATGAAATTTGGGTTTTCCTTCCGCTGTCTTATTTATGTTCTGTCTTGTAATATTTCTGTGTATGTTTACCTAGATAATACTCCACCAAAGCTAGTGCATTCCCTTTGTGAGTGACCCTAGCGGAGGTGGGGTGTTACAATTTATTATCAGAGCAGAAGGTTACCAGACTGGGCAAAAGCTTTTAAAAACCTTCTGAAATTATTTTCAAAACATTTACAAAGAAGCAAATTTTCAAGAAATTTTTGTTTTGATTAAAAGGCATATTCCCCAAAGCCATATGCATTATCTTTTGATTCTCTCTTGAAATCCCTTCTCTCTCTTTTCACCATAGTTTTGTAGGCATCAACATATGTCATAGGGCAAAGAAGTGCCCAACCTCCATCTGTAGCCGTAGTAGTTTTACTTGCGACTAATCGTATTTCAAGCTTTGTAGGGTTGCCGTACGATGGAGATAGCTATTGAGAAACTTGTCAACAAGCTATACAAGGATAGTAAGAACAAGGATAAAGAACACAAGCCTAAGGATGAGAAACTTGTTGTAATGGGTTAATCCACGAAGGAGGAAAAAGGTGAAAGGAAAGAGGCCAAAGTGAAAGAGTAATAAAACCCATGACAAGAGAAAGTATCTTTAGTACAGTAAAAAAAAAGGGTCATGTAGTTAAGTATTATAGGACAAGATCGTCGAGAGGGCAATTGTATGCTCTCACTACTGGCGTACCTAAGAAAAGTTGTAACGTTTCTGTTAAAGGATTAGCTTTTCTTTTCTATCATCCTGTTAGAAATTTGTTTTTGTACATCGCATCCTTTTAATTCTGCTTCGATAGTTGAATCTCTGCACCTTAGCACTAACGTAGTAGAGGATCCCATTTTTGTCTCAAATCTTGTAGGGAAATCGGCTCATTTATTCATGACTTGTTTGGATTTGAGAATGTCTATGCTAAGTGTTAAGTTTAGAAGTAATGCTTACGTTTTGGGCTATGGGTTGATTCTAGGGATGGAGTGGTTACCCAGTAAGGTTGCCATTCTCGGTTTTGAAAGGAGGGTAGTTAGACTCTTGACTTGCCTCGGTAATACCCTCGAAGTCTCGTGTAACCTTTAGGGTTCTGTCATGATTAGTTACCTAGAATCTCTTGACACATTTATTGGTAATCCGTTCGAGTAGTGTTCGCCACTATGGTGGATGGTTCATTTCGCTTATGCATGAGTTATAGAAATCACCCTAGTAAGTACACTTGGTAACATGGTTGGCGTCTATTTATTTTTCAAGAGACAATTCTTCTATGTGGAATACCTTCTAGTAAGTGAACGAGATCCAAGATTCACTAGTGAATTTTGGAGAGCTTGCATGAAACCATGAGTACGCAGTTATGATTAAGCCGAATATACTAGCAGAAGAATAAGTAAAAGTGGAACGAGAGGCAACGGTGAAATGAGTTCCAACTCATATTTTGGAAACAAGAACTAAGAATCTGTGAAGTTAAAGACGGTCAAAGCACAATGGAGTTAAGCTCAAGGAAACGCGACTTAGAAGATTGAAGACTAGCTACGTGCATCATATCTCTTTTTAAGAGTATATCCTTGGTCCCTCTTTTCCTGTAGAGCTTACTTGCATGTTATCTTTTTCCTCTCGGTCCTATTCTCAATCAAATTTCTGTTGCAAACCCCATAGGGAGTATGACTCATCTGTTAGTAATACATTTTGGGGCTTGAGGGTGTCCGTTGGGTTGACTAAACTCTTTGGGTTTTATAGGATGCGGGTTGGTTTTAGGAAGGGATTTCCTTGTGACCTAAAAGGAGTCCATCATGCTTAGTTTTCTAGAATCATATATGTTGGTTGGGTTGAGTAATTCTTTGGGTGTCAGCCTGATGTTGATTCCGGTCTTCGGGGCTAGTGCTTAGGGAGTTCTTCTCCTAATCAGTCTATATATGGCGTAAGTTTCCAGTCTTGACATTGCCTAATGGGCACAGAGCATTTACTTGCTTCTATTTTTCGATCCTATCTTGAGAATCTTTAGGTAGGAACAATTGGGTGTAAACATGTGTTTGAGACATGTTATGATTGATGGTTGCAAGTGGCTGCAAGTGGTTGCTAGTGGTTGCTCGTGGATGCATTTGCACATTAGGCACTAGATCGGCTCAGACACATTTTCATATTGCATATGCATGAGTGTTTATACTTATTTATGGATGAAATTGAATGTATTATCATGTGGATGTTGCATATGGATGGATGTTTGTGCACACATATAGTGTTTATGTGACTAGGACTATTTGCATACACGTGGACTCATGACACTAAACATATTTTGCATTTAGAAGATCAGTCAGGCCTGATCATTTGCATTAGACAAGGAACATATACACACACTTTCTGCATATGTTCATACAACATTAGAAATCTATTAAGGACAATGGATGCCTATGATTGATGATTGAGTAGATGGATGATTGGATGGTAGGACACATTCTCCTTAACTTGAAGATTTCGAGGACGAAATCCTTTAAGGAGGGGAGAATGTAACAATCCGAATTTTAACAACATGTTAAAATCATAAATCTAGGCAGAATTAAATTTTAAAATAAGAACCAAGGGAAACGGTTTGCGCCATTGCGTTTGTCTCGAAATTCTGCTTGGAAACGAGTCCGAGTTTGCGAGAATCGGAGTCCGTATGAGGGAGATATGACCCTCCAAAGTTTCAGGAATTTTCAGAATCGAAAACAGCTCGAAATTCGAATTCAAAATTCGAATTCAAACCCAGAAGCGGGCTGGGTGGGAAAATTCCCGCCCAGGACCCAGGTCGACTGAGGAGTCGACTGGGTAGTCGACTGGGTAGTCGACCCCCCCTGACCAGGTCGACTGCCCAGTCGATATGGTTGTCGACCTGGTCCCCGAACCTGGTTTTGGGCCTGGGTGCATCCTTATGTATCTGGTCTCGTTTTCTGTCTAGGTTCGTCCGCCTAATCCTATATAAACAGCCTCCTAGCCTCCTCCTCTCTACACCATTTCATTCTATCCTTATGCTGCCTCTGAGAAAATGTATAAATAAATAAAATAATATGTAAAATAAATTAAGACGAGGAAATGCTGCTCAAGACTTTCGAGAGGAGATTCAAAACAAGTTAGGATTCAAGTAAAGATTCAACGACTTCAAGCAACGATGCCTAGACCATATTGAATCAAATTAGAAGATTAATCAAGTTAGACGTCTCAACGCGACAACGAATCGATTTGTCCTCTCTTAGCCAATCAATGTAAGTTCTAGTTATTTTCCTATTTAAATATTTGATTTTAATATGGCATTGAATTAAAGTGTAATTGGATCTAAGTATGTTTATCGATCCAGATCTATTTCTGTTGTTTCTTGAATCTTGAGTTTTTGACTTGTCTATCTTTATTCTCATGTCAAGTTCATAATCTATTCAGCCTGTTGAAATCTTAATATGCCTGTGATGATGTTTTTCTCTCCGATCTTACTTTGATGCAAGATTCTACCTTTCCCCTATTTATTTTCTTTTGATGAACCTTGGTCAATTTCGTACCTTGGCCTAAAATCGCGACTTGCGTACGATATGTATACGGGGGAATTATGGGATTATTGCCTATATGAATATGATGGAATTATTGGTGACATGAAATTGGATATTATCATTGTATTTGCGAGTTTGGGCTTGATATGTAAATTTTGGTATAATCTTGTTATGAGGAAATTTGCATAAATATTATATGCATGGAATTTGGCGTAAATTTGGATCTATGTAATGTAACATGTAAATCAAATCAAAAGATTGGACAACTGGCATATATTGTAATAAAAAGGTTATGGTTTGGGGTAACTACATCATGAATCACGATTTGGGTTTATTGGATATGAAACTTAATACATGTAATGTTGGCTAGATCTTGACATATGTAAAAAGGCATGAAACTTGGTATATATCTAAATTGGCTAGGATTGGACACATATAAATTGATATATGTAACTTTGAAATGGATCGTGACATATGTAAAAAGCTAGAACTTGTTATAGGTAAATTGGTGTAAACATGGAATACATGTAGTTTGATATGAAACTTGAACATATGTAAATTGGCTAGAATTGGGCATATGTATATCGACATGAAAAGTTAGAACTTTGGTATATATATTAATATGTAAAGTTGGGAATTTGAAACACAAAATGATTGTATATTGGGTTATCGACCTGAACATTTTCATATGTTAAATATGAACGCGCCTAAGTTGGGTTTTGGGTAGTTGGCTTGCATTGTAAATATAAGGCTATAACTTGGCATAACTTTATAGCAAATTTTGGTAATACTTTGGGAACACGTTTTGGGGCAAAAACGTGAGTTATGAACTTGATAATAGGCATAAGTTGAAACCTAGAAACTTGACATGAAACTTGCTTAGAAATTTGAACATTGTTATAACTTGAACATGGACATGACACTTAGATAACTTGAAAATGGCCAACTCGAGGTTGGGTTGAGTTTGCAGTGTAATTCTGCCCGGAACCGCCCGGCAAATCCAGTTACTGCAAACAATAGGATCCAATGTGGGTAGTTGGTCATATCGCACTTCTAGTGGGATTTTCTAGTGGGATTTTCTACTGACAATTTGGTTTGATGCTCGAGGTCTCAGGTCCTTTTACTAAGGAACAGGTCCTTTGGTGTTGCCTACTCTAGCTAATGATGGAACTGCCTTTATTGTGTAGTCCATGTAAGTAATACTGTCTTATTTCGACACATGCAAAGGTCATTTTGTTGTGGTACTTGCTGCTTTCTATTGTGTAGCTTGTCATTGTTGGGTTTTTAATTTTTTGACAAGTGTATGTAATCACCCCTTGCGTGGACTGTGTTATCATAGTCTAAATACTGTGTCTAACTCCTGATTTATAACGTAAATAAGATGGTGGTGGACGGTCCACCTTAAAAATATATTTGTAGTAGGTTGATATCCTATCAATCTCCTGTATTATTTATTATAATAATAAGTGTTTGTGGTCACTTTAAAAACTGGTCTTTTTTGCCAAAAAAATTAGAGACACATCTGTATGCATGAAGGACCAGTCTGTGTGGTTCTATTAGTGACAAATAAGCTAATTTAAATATTGACTAGGTAACGAAATGATATTTTGATTCTTGAGCATTTTAAAAGATTATCTTTTTTAATGTACCACAATGTTTAGAAGTCTATATATAGTTTGGCCCAATTGAATATCGGTCGAGTAATAAAAACTAATTTCGTTCGGCTTTTAGTTGTAGTTTAGTCTGACATTTTTACATCAAAACCAATCAAATCTGTTAAACGCTTACCTTTTCAGTCGTTGAAATGTCTATTTTAGTTGATGGTTTGAAATATTATTTTGACTACATTAGGATTAACTGAGTTTGCAACATTCTTGTGAACACGGTCTTCTTTTTTGATTCTAAAATGTATTTTTGTAAAAAGCAAAGGGAAGTAGATTACAGGGTGATAATGAGATTCTTTTTAATGTAACCATGTGGAATATCATTTCTAATTAATTTCTAATAAATAATATAGGTATTTATTGCACGCAAGCGAGATCATTTCGAAATTTCTAACCTTTATAAGATTGTAAGTAACATTCAGTGTAGAATAATTATTTAGTCAAGTGCTACTAGCTCAAATGACAAATAATATGTCGTTTTAGGTTGAGATTCCAAAAGTTATGGATTTAGAGCTCAAGGATATCAAAATGAATGTTCAGCTTGAATAGAATAAAGAATCACTCCTACTATCTTGCAAACTTTTTATTCACAATAAAAGTGATACTTAATTTAAGGACACTCATTTTATCAAAATAAAGCAGAACGATTATTTAATAAATAATTTTGAACATCAAATTTGTTATATTAGATATGGTCATTTCAGTATAATTTTTATAATTTGGTATGGTAAATGTATCTCTCAATTTTTATTGTATTGCGGATCACATGTGATTGGGGTGCTCAAGTTAGGAATGAAACTGATCAGTAACCAGAATCTAGTTCTGTTGTTGGCTAAATTGTAATCAGGGCAAGATCAATGTACCAATCGGTATTTCCAATAATTAAATATTTAAATAATCTATTTATAAATTAATTGACAATCAATTAACGATTTCAAAATGTGACTTTTCACATGCGATCAATTCAAGATTTGAAAACACTTCGATTGAATCCAAATGGCTCGTGATATTTCGAGATCAGACATTTTAAGAGCCAAAACGGTATCGACACGTGCAAAAGTTGTCGTTTTTGTATGCAGTGTTGGATTGTGATAAAATCAATGATATCAAAACCATAATGATGAGGTGATGTGCACAGGTGAGTTTCATGGTGATCAGATGCGTAATTTGATCGCATGAACTCTAAAATGTATATCAGTTTCAATTGAGAGACTGAATGTTCGAAAAAAGGTTATATGCGACAAACGATGTATTTGTTATATTAGATATGGTCATTTGAGTATAATTTTTGTAATTTGGTACGGTAAATGTATCTCTCAATTTTTATAGTATTGCGGATCACATGTGATTGTGGTACTCAAGTTAGGAATGATACCAAGGTTGGCAAGGCCAACCGGTTTTAAAAGTGAGATATTTTTTTTAAAACTCTTATAAATTAAAATTACCGAGTTTTTACACAATTAAAATAACAATTTGATCCGTAGTACTTTCCGTAGTCAACGTTTTTTGTAATTGTTAAATAAATATCTTGTTCAATACTTCATTGGTATAATATACCAATTTCTTGTCTTGACATAATATGCACTGCTTTAAATGCGTAAATGTTATACTAGTTTCTTACTATTACACTTTCTACTCATGCGACTTCTTTTTTTTTTTTTTTTGATTTTCACTTAAAGGACTGTTTTATTCAGGGTAATAAGTTTAAAGGACAGGACTTCTAAAAAACTAATTCTTATTTATTCAAGGTAATAAGTTTTAAGGACATGACTTTTAAAAAATTAGTTTTAAGGACATTTTAAAGGGAAAAAAATAAAAGAATTTATCATTTTAAGTTATGTATAAATAAAGATAATTTTTTTAATTTTTCTGTAGAACTTAAAAAAATAAATGAGTTTTTTTTTTGTAAATTGTCCTTAAAACTAACTTTTTAGAAGTATTATCCTTAGAACTTATTATCCTGAAATAAATTGCACTTCAACCTAATTTGCACTTCTTTTTTTCATATCCTCGAGTAATATTTGTAATTAAATATATCCATTATTATCATTATATTATTTGTAGTAGCTTTTAAATGCATAAAAAGTATACTAATTTGTTACTATTGTATGTATTGTTTTGTCATATCCTCAAGCAATATTTGAAATCATGTACATCCATTATTTATCATTAAAACAAATGCACTAAACGTTAAATTTAAAATCTAAGCATACAAATATTTATGAATTAAAATTTGTAATAACATTAGTCTGAAAACTAAATAAAATCCATGAATTCCACCTCCGTAAAAGGCCAAAAAAGATTTTACAATCTAATCATTATTTTTTGTCACCGTTCATGCTTTATTTGATGTTTAAATAGTCGTCCCGTTTCTTACGGAATGGTAAAGAATAACATAACAGCGTCTAACTCAACGTTATTTTTTGAAGAATATTAACGTTCTGTTAACGCAAATATAGAAAAACACAAATCATCGAACAAGAAATTCATTATTAAATAATGAGCGGAGCAGGATTTGCCATGTATTGTAGGATGACAAATAGATGGATTTAAAAAAGGTTTTTAGCCTCAAAGAAGTTAGAGAAAAATTTAGTTTTAAAAACAAGAAGTGTGACACTTTTTAGTGGAAACGGTAGTTGTAACTATCATTTTCTGTTTATACTATAATATGTCATTCAACTTAAAACCTAAATTTGTTGGCCTTACTACTAATTTTTTTTTTGAAATTCTTCCTTATAGCTATTTACCTGGATTTAAAAAAACAGTTATAAGATCACTATTGTATAACAAACATTGTTGGGACCTGGTCGCACAATGCACAGGCTCTCCCCCCACACGCGGTATAAATAACCGTAGATTCGGTTGTGAAAACGGGCAATGGAGCCCAAACGAGTAAGTCGACGACACCTTTTAGTGGAAAAAAAAGGAAAAAATTTGGGGTGAGAGAAGCTCGAACTCTCGACCTCAGGATTACTCAATGTCAAGCTATGAGACCTACGCGCTAGCCAATTGCGCCACCACCCCGTTGTGGCATACGTTCAGAAACACAAGTATAAAATGAGGGACGAGAAGGGAAAGTTGTGTATGTCTGACTTCGATGGTAATGCCATATTGCCATGCACATAAAAATTGACCTGCTTCAAGTTAGCTATGGGGAAGTGGGTAAAGAGATTATCATGTTATTATTAAAAAGTAAGTGCAGGGATTGGTGGCTGAAAAGCGAAAGACTTGTGCATTCCTTGAGAACTTGCTCATGGTTGAGAATCTTCAGATATAGTTGCAAACTGTAGGATCCATGTGTGTGCATCCATTATCGTTTGATTTCCCTTTATGCATCGGAGAGCCAGATAACAGAAGCGTGGCATCTCTTGTCCATTTGAAAACCATGCATATCCCTGTAAACCATACGTGGTACATCATTAGCTACCATTTCTGCATTCTTCATTCCGTATACGTAAGGCACTGTTAGTCAATCTTGCTGCAGTTGTCAGCGAATAGCGATGGTATTACCATGGTATGAAACTATGAAAGGACTACGTTTTGCTCTCCAGGCTTATCCGAACATCTCCGACGGTTCCGTCTTCATTCTTCAGCATTTATATTCATGGTCACCTTGAAATGCAAACTTCATCAAGAGCTTGAATAAGTCTTTAGATTCAAGGTAGCATTCAGCCGTTTTTGAATAAAGTACAGCAATTTATGAGATGCTGAGGGGCTGACCTTTTATGCTCTGTCAACTAAATAGCCTACCAAAAAAAAATCGATCAAAAAGTGACGGGATCATGCATTCAGCAGTTTATAAATAAAAGCACAGCAACATTGCTGCTCTCCTACGAAAATATAATAACATACAATAATTGATCTCAAAATTATAACTAAAGAGAGACAAAATTAGTTAGTTTTTAAATATTGTTTATTAGAATTGAGTTTTTGTTATTGTCATATTTGAGAAGAAAAAAAGAACACTTGTATGTCCGTAAGTTTGACCCATATCTTTATAATAGAAATCCTTGAAACTGATCAGTAACCAGAATCTAGTTCTGTTGTTGGCTAAATTGTAATCAGGCCAGGATCAATGTACCACTCAGTATTTTTAATAAGTAAATATTTAAATAATCTATTTATAAATTAATCGTCAATCAATTTACGATTTCAAAATGTGACTTTTCACATGCGATCAATTCAAGGTTTGAAAACACTTCGATTGAATTCAAATGGTTCGTGCTATTTCGAGATCAGACATTTTAAAAGAGCCAAAACGGTAACAACACGTGCGAAAGTTGTCGTTCTGGTATGCAGTGTTGGATTGTGATAAAATCAATGATATCGAAACCATAATGATGAGGTGATGCGCACAGGTGAGTTTCATGGTGATCGGATGCATAATTTGATCGCAAGAACTCTAAAACGTATATCAGTTTCAATTGAGAGATTGAATGTTTGAAAAAAGGTTATATGCGACAAACGATGGATCGGGTTTCGAAACATATTAAATTGCAGTTGGAAAAGGGTTATATGTCACGAATAATGAAATTGGGTCTTAAGACATATTCCATTGCGTTTAGAAGGTCCTTTAAATTCAAACTGTCTGTTGGCATGTCTCGATCGGAGATTGTGTCAGTTAAGTCCATTTTGAATCATTCACTATGAATACGGGTACACACTTCGAGAATAATATTATTGTATTGTGAAACCGAAAATCGCTATGAAAATTTTTCATTCAACGGTCCATATTTTTCCTCTCAACCCGTCTACTTTTAGTCAAAACTCCCAAGAAAAGGTTGTTCGTATCATCGATATGAATTCATCCACGGTCGCAGAACGTTGATCGAAGCAACAACGACGTTGCTAAAATCCCACCGCCTGCAGCGGATATTCCGGATTGGACGACACGTGGCCAAGCCATGATCAGATAGTCGCCACGTAGCACATCGATCAACTTGGATTTTTATCTATAAATACACCTTTCCATAAATGGAAAGAGGCAGAATTCTTTCTGAAAATAGCCCGTCGTACATTTCGATCGAACCACATTGTAACAAAAGGGTTTTTGTGTATAATCCACTTCTTTCTCTACCTTCTTTCAATCAAAGCAAATGTAACCTATAATCGACAGCATAAATAGAAATTATAAAGTGGACGTATGCTTGGTTTAAGCCAAACCACTATAAAAATTGTTTCGTGTCCCCAGTATTTACTTCTTTTATTGTATTAAGTGATTGTGAATTATGTGACTTGTGTGTGGATTACACACTTTTCGATTGACTGTCATTAGGCCAACTTTTAATGTCAACACGTTAACAAGCCAGGTAGGGGGTGCGCTACGCAACCACCTTAAGCAATTTCTAAGCTTGAAAGGATTTGGATCGCTATTTGTTGAAGGGACGATGGTAAAACGGAAGAAAGATGAGACATCTTCCCACACTCAAGCCATCAACACCATAGGCATAACAGACCTAGAAAAGGGGGTAAGCCAGGAGGCTTTCTTCCACGAAGAACCATCCAAATACTTAACTAAGGATGAGGCGGATGGAGTTCTAGTCGAACTCAGAGAACAAATGACACACCAAGATGAACTCCTCCGAAAGCAACAGGAAATGATGAACAACTTCTTCGCTCGAATGGAAGGAAGACGAAGCAACCAACCATCACTCCTTGCAACAGGCGAAGCTGGGGCATAAGTTATGTTTCGAACCAATGAAATCTAAGCCCCAGATCGGTCTGTAGCTTTGCCATCATTTGGATCGACTCAACTCTCAGGTCGACCAGACCATGGTTCGACTCAAATCCCAGATCGAACGAGCTTCGGACCATATCGATCGATGCAACCTCCGGATCGACCAGAGCATGGTTCTGTACAACCTCTGGTTCGACCCGACATCTTACCACAAATTGGACTTATGCCGCCTCCCACTCGACCTTGCCAGCACGGCGATTCAAGCATAGCTAGTGGAAGCAATCTCTCCAAGACTGCAATACCACATCAGCTCCCAATATAACGGAGGGAAACACTACTGTAACCACTATGATATCGTCCCAGGGAGTGGCAATGCCGAACCCCGAACTGATAATGTTATCCTAAGTTGGTCCAATCCTACAGGCATGGATATAGTTCGGCCCAACTTGCATGCCAACCTAAGGGTCCCAAACAATCTAGAAACAACAACCGAGGCTGTGGACCACCTTCAGCCATCACTCGTGGGCAGCACCAAACTGACCCCAAGAAATCAAGGCTTCACGTTGAAGCCATCGGTGCAGAATTGGATTTGTGACAACGACTTCTCAGAGATGGGAATCAAATCGCCAACATCATTAAGCGCTTCACCCGAGGCACCACTTCTCAGCAAGACATGAATAACGTTCATCGTAGTCCTTTCACACGGGAAATCGGGAACTCTCGTAACCCGTCTGACTTCAAATTTCCAGCTCTGGAACCATATAACGGCAGGACTGATCCTACCATACATCTTATATGATACATGTGTCACATGGATGTACTGTCAGTATCCGTTAATGTCATGGCTAAATGCTTCCCTCTTTATCTAACCGATATAGCCGCCATGTGGTTTCGATAGCTAACGACTGAATCGATCAACACCTGGAACATGTTGGCCACCCAATTTATTGAGCAATTCATAGTTCATATATCTCGGCCAAAGAGCGTTGTATTCATCATGTCTATTAAACAACGGTCCAACAAGACCTTACGCTCTTTCCTGGAAAGATTCAACGCGGCTGTAGCATCGTTCGATCGACCTGAACTGTCAATGGTGCTCATGGACGCTATGGTCGGTGTCTTGGATAGAGTAAACTTCAAAATCTCCCTCTAAAGGGATCCTCCCAGAGACATTGGCGATTTTTACTCCGAGGCAAACAGATTCCTTCGGTAAGAGGATGCTAATATCGAGATGGATAACCTCGATGTACTTTCTGTGAAGGATAGAGGACCATCCACTACTATCCAAAATAAAGGGAAAGCCTCGGAAAAGAGCGATAGGAATGTGTGGTTCCTAAGAGATCCCAAATATGATAGATACACTGACCACAACTCCTTACTGCTAGATATATACCTCGACGTGCGAGGAGCTATACCTTTTCCTAAGCCTCCTAGGAGGGAGACAAATTAAAGAGAATGTGAATCAGGAAAGCACTGCATGTTTCATGATATGGCAGGTCATGACACTAATGACTACAGACACTTACATGATCTCATCGAAGAACAGGTTAGACTTTGGAGAGCTACCCGGATATGTTAAGAAATTGGCAACATCCGCACTGCCACCACTACTCCACCATGCTCCTCGGAATGGTTCTCATGCTCCTTGGAATGGGAAAGATCCCGAGCCTAGCAGTCGCGACATCATCATCAACTGATCTGATTAGGTCATACGCATGTCTTAGGATACAAGATGTGCATTGCTTTTTATAATTTTCAATAGCTAAGTTGATTCACATCTGTACGGGAGTTAGGTTTTAACTCTCGGGCTTACTATGTTCCCAACAGTACAGCTAGTCTATGAATAAAATGGTTAGATTGAAGTACACACGTACGGGATTAGGCTGTAATACCAAGGCGTGCTCTAGATTCAATCATAAACCGATCATGATTTGTTTTGGCTATGTAATAAAACTTGGAATAAATAGAATCTATTTTCTCAAGCATGGATTATGTTTGATCAATATAAGTATCTTGTCAGGATTTATCAAGATTCTCGAATGAAACTAGAGTATGGATTATACTCACTCCTCTATCTTAGGTTTAAATAATACCTAAACCTAAAGCTCCGCTTATCAGGATGTGACAAACATAACTCTTTTTCAATATGAGTGCGGATTACACCTAGGTAAACCAAACTACCCTGTCAGGATTTGATGATGAAACATCATCAAAACTCGAGTACGGTTTATATTCGAACCCCAAGTATGGCTTATACCTGATAAATCAAGTTATGTTGTCAGGATTTGGAAAAATAACTTGATCATTGCTAGAGTATGGTTTATACTTCCAAAAGATCTCCAAGCATGGTTTATGCTCGAAAAGGTTAAGCAAACCGTTAGGATTTGTCGGGTCTGATTACCTCCTTTTTTCTGCACAGGTACAAATTATACACAATGTAATAACCCGAATTCCAACAGACTATTTTTTTTCCAAAATTCTAATCTATCGAAACCCATGTTGGTTGCTCTGGTATCCTGCAGAAAAGACAGAGATATAAAATATATCAGAGCTTAGAAAATATCTCACAGTGGAATGGATAAAGTATAATATAATCAAATTATATCCTAACCGTAGTAATAATACTGCCTAACAACATCCAAAGCTATCATATCTCTGCCACAAATCTAACATGCGAGTATGTTATGAGGAGGGGATCAGAACGCAAGTTCTGGTGACTATATTTAAACTATACACTTTGGATAATTCAACATATACCGTTCAATCACATTTTCTTATTTATTATGTTACTTGGGTTAACAACACTCAAGGCTTACACACACGTCATACCTATTTACTTCCCAGTGGATTAACCTAATACAGTATATATGTAGCTACCCCTCCACCCCCCAATATTGAGGTACACCCTATGGTACCCCACTCGCACGGTCCCTACCGTAATGCCACAGAAATGAACGCAATCCCTCATCCTACGCCGGAGTGACGTACAGATCTCTACATAACAATGTTACGTTCCGCATATATCTGTTATTACTATGCTATGTAAGCGTACAGACTTCCACTTTCGATCGAATCAGATTCCATACCAGAGTAATGCCCTCAAGTCTACGATACACCACCCAGAGCAAACATGCATATATCTAGACTTCCCCACATATGTATCGTCAATCGTATTCGATGCCTTAACCGTACATAATGTGCACCAAGTTCCGTGGCAGGGCTATACAAGAAACACGGAACTCGGTCGGGAGCTTTTCCATATCTGTACAGGCCCGCCTTTAAGGGCCTTAAAATACAGATATCCGTCGGGTCTATTTTTTTTCATGGTGGCTATGGCCCCAACCTCGGCCCCAACCTCAACTAGTAAAGACTACAAGGGCTAAGAGGCTTGCCCCTAACAAACAATCTAAACATCCAGTTGGCGTCTCCCCTCAGCCACCATACCTCGATAGTGAAAGGTGAATGGCCTATTGGGTTTAGGTCTAGTATTTTCGCATCCCCTAGCTGCCGATGACGGGTACCCAACAATCAACTATCCTTGTTGGTCCTGACCTTTGCCTCCCCGTTGAGGCGACCACCGAATCACCCTAGTGTCACCTCGTCATAGCATTCTGGCTGCAAGGCTACTTTTGAAGTCAAGGTCCACCCACATGGTAGTAACGCGCAAACCCAACCTCTGCGAGCACAGCCTAAACATCTGCCATCGCACAGAGGACTACCAGAAGCACCTTACGTATCCCAAGAAGCCGCGTGCTTCCCCTTCATGTCCTTCGGAGCCGACAAAATAATCAGATGAATGTGCGCTCCCCTCGTGTCTTATGACACCACGATGATCTACCCCATTGGGTTATTCACCCTCAAACGTGCGGACTGGTCCAAGCGCCTCATTTTAATATGTTATTAGATCCTATGTCTAAACATTCTTTTATGCGCTTGCTTTACCTCGTCAGGTTTCCATTTAACTTGGCTATTCCCATTCACATTGACTTCTTATTCAAGTTACCAAGTTCCTCTTGCTAATTAATTTCGGTCTTATAACTTAACCCATTTAAGCCCATTAATAAGCCCATAGCATGTTATTCTCTAGATTGTGATCCAAGATCTGTAATCCACAATCCCTTTATATTCTTGTTGATTTCAAAGTTACAATAACATGTTCTACTTAATATGTAATTCAGTATATCTCAATTCACGTGTTTTCTATTTAACATGTCAGTCATTATTTATGATTAAATATAACATATTTCATTTCATAAGTATGTCTCATTCTTTCTTATTTAATCATAATTCCATCTTACACTGTCACTACAACTTATCGTTGTTTACTTATTAACTTAGTTCTCTTAACTAAGGTTCACTAATAAGTCTCCTTTCCATTTATTATAACCTATGTTGTAATTTCCTCTTGTCCCTAGGACAAGCCTTAACATGTTATTCTTATCAGCAGATTTCAGATTTCCAAGTTTACAGATTACTTAATTTATAGTTAAGTACAACTTCTTACATTTCAAAAACTTCCCCCCTTTTCTCTACTTATTACAAACAACTGGTTTTAGGTTTCCCCATTTACTGATTACTTAATTTACAATTAAGTGTCACTTATCTCATTTCACCAGTAATCTCATTTCCTTACTAGTTTATTATAACCTAAGCTATAATCTTCACTTGTCCCTAGGACAATTCTACCTATTATACAACATTATCATTAATGTAATTAATTTGTAATATATTATTATCATTCCCCATTCATTCCCTTCCTTGTACTATCGTATCTTCTATTCAATTCCATTTATTTCCATTAATTACAATTAATGTTGTGTACAAGTCCTGCTATTTACATATATATATATATATATATGTATATATTTGTGCACTAGACCTCTCACATTAAGCCTACACTTGTGGATGCTGGATTTGTCGGGCGATTCCGGGCAGACTTCTACCATAAGTTGACTTAACCTCGTGTCTTAGCACCACTACATGTTTATTTATGCACTTAGATCCCTCCCGTT
This sequence comes from Allium sativum, assembly GCA_030737875.1. Classification (NCBI taxonomy): domain Eukaryota; kingdom Viridiplantae; phylum Streptophyta; class Magnoliopsida; order Asparagales; family Amaryllidaceae; genus Allium; species Allium sativum. Next base: position 284,899,734 of record CM060915.1, read on the forward strand.
AGATTTACCACTAGTGGATGCTGGATATGCCAGGCAGTTCCGAGCAGACTTCTACCACAAGTGTAATCTAACCTCGTGTCTAAGCGCGGTTATAGTTCTAGCTAAAGGATTTTCTCTTTTTCCATTCATCATTATCAAAGAATTTCCATTAATGAAACCACTGAAATCCATCGGAAAAGAAAAAAATACGCATGTCCAATGAAACGATTGTTGCTATCTGCTCTAATAACGAATCATTGGTTTAACTGAATAGCTAAAGAAAATTGATCGACCTTTCTCTTCGTCTCATGAGGTGCTGCCCAAGGAGAAGAAAAGGTGACTTCCGGATTAGGGATAATAAATAAAATAGGAAGCAGATAAAATTGTATATTGAAACGACTCCAGGCATAGTGAAAAAACCACAGAGATTTTGTTTTCATAGTCTGAGACTCGACTCATAAGTTGTTTTTAGTGACACACCATGTCCGTTAATGTCACTCATTAAGAATGCATTAAGTTTCATAAAGCGTTATAGGTAAACAGAAACAGAATATTATAAGATAGATATAAAAGATAACAGCGGAATTTAAAATTTTATTTAAAACATAATTCATAACATCGTGGTCCATAATATCACAAGTCTGGAACTACAAAAAAACCATTACAATAACATAAAACTTCTGTCTTGTACCATCAGAGTACAGAAATACATAAAAAGCATAATTCCGCAAAAAGAGACAAAGCCATAGTAGTAAAGAAGAAAACTTGAGCCATACTTCAAAAGAAGCTCTTGGCAAGATGATAATCTTGTCCTGACTAAGCCTGAGTATTCCCATCCTGAGAATCTTGGGGTGAGGGGGTGGAACGGAAGAGAGAAGAGGAAACAAAAAGGGTCAAACATAATGTCTGGCGAGTCTAGTTACTTTTAGCAAGTAAATAAATAAAAGTAGCATGATAGGAATATAAGGTGGATAAGAAAGGTAACACTATAGAAGGTAAGTGTGACAAGGTAAACATGATAGAGTGTATATGCTTCCCTAATGATTACTCTGCACTAATGCTAGTATAACCAGAATGAGATGATCCCAACAACTATCAAATGTTAGACTTAGGCATACGTCCAGATGTACCTTAACTAGTACCCTAATCGATCGGCTCCCTACACTGTACATACTCTGTGTCGGCCCCACAGTAGTAGGTATCACTTCCTAAAGTGGAAACCCTTCATGGATGTGCAAAGCCATACCTACTGGTGTCACGGTCGTCTTAGCCCCCTCTGCCTGGCCCATGCATGCACATGTCCCCGGTCGGTTTGCGCTGCCCACACCATCGTCCTCGTTCGGTTCTCTTACAATCAGCTAGTAAGCGTGCCCCAACTCTGACCTAGTTCGGAGTACTCGTTTGATACCTATCAAGGGTTATAGACTGAAATGGGTCTCACACAATATGATACAAGCTCCCCCTTGTCTTGCATCCCCACTAAGATTTCCATCGGTTATGTATACCACTAGGCGTCTTCAATTAAATAACCCCATCAGTTCTACAAGTTATGCTTACCCTAAAAAAGGTTTTTTTAATTACATAACTCCAACATTTCCACAGGATATGCTTACCACTAGGTGTCTATAATTACATAACCCTATCAGGTTTAGTTTGTGGGCCTATATGTAAATATTACCCACCCCCTCAAATTTACTTAACCCATCCATTGCTCAACCAAATTTACTTAACCCCAATTTAAGTTTATGTTCATATAATCCCTGTGGATTTAACTAGGTTAAGTATTCAAGGTTTATTACCATATTTTCATTTATGGTTATAGTATGCTAGACCTCCCACATTAAGCCTGCCATTTGTGGATGTTGGACATGTTGAGCGGGTCCGGGCAGACTTATTCCACAAATCGGGCTTAACCTCGTGTCTTAGCACGTCTCGTATTTGTGCACCTAGGCCTCTCACATTAGATTCACCACTTGTGGTCGCTGGATATGTCGGGCGGTTCCAGGCAGACTTCCACCACAAGTGTAATCTATCCTCGAGTCTAGGCATAGTTACAGTTTCTAATTACTGTAATCCTAGACATTCCATTATTAGCCAATTTTACCTATGTCGTTATAGGCTTCATGTCCCTTTTCCCCAAATATGTTTATAATGAATTATATGTCCAAATTCATGTTTATAAACATCATTCAAGTTATGCCTAATTTCCCCCTTTTCAAGTTATGTCAAAATTTAACGTTTTTCCCCTCGTTCCCAAACTAATGCATTCGCATAATTTTAGCAGCATGCCTAGGCTCGAGAATAGCCTGGCTATAAAATATAAAAGGGAAAGGGTGAAGGGAAGATGACAGAAATGACTATTCTAACAAAATTGACATAAGCATATGATGGCATAATGATAAGGTGGGCATATAAGAACAGATCGGTGAACTTGTGATAATAAAACTGGTTCTAACATAGTAGGGATGTCATAATAGGCATGATTAGATCTAAACAAGGATTTAGATGTCCAACTAATGACAGATCTAGATTAATCACAACTTGATAGGTACGAGGTGATCTAAATAGTATATTAGATCTGTAACGACCCGCATAATTCTATGTATCGAAGGACCATAGAATATTTATTTCTTTTTCATATGAGGTCGCATGGTCGTGTAACTTTGGGGAACGACTAGGGGTCATTTCCCATATTCACGATTTTTGCCGATTTTTAAATGATCACTTTGCCCCTGGCGAATCTTGTTTCGCCTATAACTTTTGATTGGTAAGGAGTTTTGACCTGAAACCAATTCTATTAGATCCGTATGATGGTTTACCTTTCCGTGGAGTGGTCACACTGGTCAAACGGACTTACTGTTTGGGAGATATGGCTGAATTAAGGTTTAGAAAGTGAAAAACAACTTAATTGGGCTTAATCGGGTGATTAGCAGCTAGGCCCATTGGAGGATTTCGGGATTAGAGCTGTATGAGGGCTGATTAGGGTTAGAGAAATCTTTTGTTTGTCATTTTCTAGCTGCCACTTACCTCTCTTCAACCCTAACAATGGCCACCACTTTCTAAATTCATCCCAAATCACCATTTAATCGCGTATTAGCTTAATCTACACCAAATCAAAGAAGTCTAGTGGCAAATCAGAGTTGGAGCTGCTGCTAAGCATTGGAATTCGACCTATAACAGTAGCAAAGTTCAGATCTAAGAATAATTTGTGGCCAAGGTGAATGATTTACATTGTTTTTCACTAATTACGGCTAATTAAGGGTGATTACTGATAATTAGCGAAATTATGGCTCAGAAAATCTGGAAAATTCTAAAATATTATTTTAGGGCTCTGATAAAAATTTGGGCTAATTTGGATATGTTTTGCTAATCGTATGGTCAAATCATGATTAAGGGTATTAAGGGGAAAACATGGGTTTTGGGTATGTTTGATCCATACTAACATGTTTAATTGTTGCTTTGGTGTTTATGGTTGATTATACATGTTGTTATTACTGTTTGGAATGATTTTTGATTGCATAGAAAAGTTATATTGGTCAAAAACGCCATCGTATGGCGTAAATAGCTTGCTGGAAAAGTTGTAGGAATTTGGATCGGATCGGATCTCCCTCCCCCGCTCGCGAAGCACGTATCACAAACCGGTGATGGAAGCTCGACCCGAACTGCCTGTGAGGCACACCCCATCACGAGCAGATCTGCTGATTCGAACCTGAACCACACAGCATCCACGATCTGATGCCACGAGCTGGAGATCACGACCCGACCTAGAGCCTATATCCCGAACCGAACCGCCAGAAGAAGGAGTGCACGAACCGAACCCATCTCCACTACTCGTACTGGAGCTCACGAACCGACCTGGATGGGGAAGCCGACCCGACCCGATAGTGATGATCACGAACCGTACTACTTCAGGAGGACAGAACCAAACCGAATGGAGCTGTTTTCCAAACCGATCCGTAGGAGACCAAAACCCGAGATGCAAAGGTTCTCCAAATAGGAAGTAGAACTCAGGATCCGGTTGGGAACCAACGAGTTAACTTCATAAGTTGGACTTTGTTGCGGGACGTGTCCAAAGGGGCTATCGATGTATATAGCTTTGACTCACCACTGAGAGACGAATATTGGCTATGGATCAGTGCTGTGGAGCCGTTATCACTCCATGGGACAGAGTGATTGTAGCAAGGAATTGGGTGACCAAAGTGGTAGATATCATATACTTTACGCACTGAGTGAGAGATGTGAGGATGATTGCTATGCTTGATTGTTTGCCATCACTATGACATGCACACCCCCTCCCCCGTTATCTTTACACCTTATGCTAGTGTCACCTTAGAGTATTGTACTTCCTGTTGTGCTAACTCTTTGGTTGCAGGTCCAGGTTCAGGTATGATTGGATTATACCTGTTATTGTTCTATTTTGTTGCTTATCGCTCATACCAGACTTTTGTCTGACCCAGAGTTTTATGTCTCTTCTTATTACTCTGGGTGCTCTTAAACGGGCAGACTAGAGATAGGTTAGCTGGTTATGCATGAGTAGCTGTCCAGAGACGAGCAAGAGGCTTACACGTATTATCCTCTATATGTATTCTCCCTGTGTCGTTGTTGGTCACTACTTTGGGCACTAGTAGTGCACTTTTCCTTTACTTTGCTTTAAAGACAGTTTGAAAAGTTGTAATAATGATGATGTGGAACATAAGCTGTAATTGGATTTCCGCTGCTATGATGGTTTAGTTTTCAGCTTATGCACTGTCTCACCTGTTTTATGTCAATGTTATGTTATTATTATATTTTATCCCATGCGCTGTGAGACATTCTACAGGTTCCTAGTTAGTTCAAATCCCCTTCTTTCCTTTCTTTGGTGACCGTCCCGTGCTAGTCTGGCATTGGCACAACGTACTTTCATTGGAAATGTCGGTTGGTGCGGGGCGGGCTGTCACACTTGGTATCAGAGGTCTAGGTTGCGTAGTTAATCTAGGGAAAGACACCAGGGAGAGATAGTACGTATATGAGAGCGCGTATTTTTGATATTTTGGTTTTCAAAAGCTATATATATATACTATTAGTATATCTAAGGATGAAGTTGCACTGCACTGGCACCACTGAAGGGATGGCTAATCGTTTTCTCCTTACAGATTGAACGATGAGCCGACATACGAGGAATACTGGTTCAGGAGCCAATAATAGGAATGCTCCTGATATGAGGACAATGTTCACTGATTTCATGAGAGAGATGCTTAGGGTTGTTTGTAGGGTAGCTCCTAATGCTGCAAATGGTGGTGGTGCAGCGGTGCAGGCGCCTAGGGCCGATTTCGCCAAGCTCTGTAAGGACTACACTAGTCTTGGTGGGAAGCCGTTCCACGGAATGGAATCGACTACAGAAGTTCAGGATTAGCTTGATAGTTGTGATCGTATTTTCGAGGGCTTAGGAATCGATGATGCAATGAAGAGAAAGCTAGCATCCCGTCGGATGCAAGGACGGGCTATGAATTGGTGGAATGCTATTAAGGCAGCTACCCCTGAGGATCAAGTTACTTAGGAGCAGTTCAAGGCCCGATTCAGTGATAAGTTTATCCCATCTGCTCAGAAATCAGAGTTGTTTAGGAAGTTCTTGGAGCTTAAGCAGAATAGTAGGGCAGTCTCGGAATATATTGTCGAGTTCGACACTCTGTCGAAGTATGGATTATCTCTTATTGATACTGTCGAGAAGAAGAACGAGAAGTTCATAACCGACCTAGATGGGTACTTGGGGAAAAGACTTATAAACTACATCGATGAGACTTTTGAATCTTTTATGGGGAAAGCATTGAGATCAGAAAGCCTTTACCCTGAGTCAAAGGCCGAGATTTCTGTTATATCTGCAGAGGAGCCAAAGCTGCAAGCAAGCGGTGAAGCCAAGAAGAATTCTCAGAACAAGAGGAAGCAGAACCAAACCAAGGATGGTCAGAATAAGAAGAATAAGAATGATGGAGAGTGCTTTAGCTGTGGCAATAAGGGCCACTATGCCAGAGATTGTCTGGAAAAGCCTGGGAAAAGGAAGTGCTTCAATTGCGACCAAGTGGGACATCACAAGGATAATTTCCCGCAACCCCCTAAAGATAAGAAGATTGTGAAAGCATATGTTATCAACGCTGTTCCTTCTTCGTCGAATGCCGCAACTGCGGCGAAGAAGGGAAAGGGCGTCATTATTCGAGGTATGCTTTCGTTTTATGATGTTTCTGTTCTAGTTTTGTTGATAGTGAGACATCCCATTCCTTCATATTTAGTGACCTGGTAGATAAGTTGGGATTGGAACCTGAGATAGTCAATAAACCTTTAGTTGTGACGAACCCGATAGGTGGTTCGACTAGTCTTTGCATGATTTGTCGTAATGTGGTATTATCGAGTTACGGATGTATGTTTGCTTGTGATTGCTTAGTTGTTTTTCTAATATCATCTCACGTAGATTGTCTGAATTCGGAGGAGACGTTCCTTGAGTGCTTGTCTGATATTGGTTTAGGCCTTTGGGGCTTGTGCTTGGGGAATGTCGAGTTCGACTAGGATGGTTTGCGTGAGATATAAGAAGTTGTTGTGATTTCCATTGAATGATATCTCGGCTTACTCGAGGAGTGATGTACAGCCGTGGCATGATAAGACTGTTCAATGGTATGGACTGCCCCAAGTTGGATTTGATAGGGCTAGGATATGACTCGATTGGGACTTGAGGAAGCTGCAAGGTAATGGATTGTATAGGACCCTAGGTTGATGTTCTCTTTGGTTCAATAATGGTAGACCTTCGAAGGGATAAGATGTGCTCGTTGATCGTGGAGATGCAATGAAGATTAGGAGGATTCAAGTTGGACTTGAACTTGTAAAAGAAAAATGGTTGTTCGTTGATCTTGGAGATGCAACGAATAAAGAGACGACTCATGTTGGACTTGAGATTTGTCAGTAATGGATACTCGAGACTGGGTCTGAGTATGTGGGTAGCTCTTCTGATGAGAGTACCAAGAAATCGTCGATACTTAGAGTGTTCTAGGTGGACTCGAAGCAGGGGTATCTGGGGACGCCCGTTACCTTGGATCCATTGGACGTGATCTAGTTATCCTTGGAGGATAAACGTACGTTGGACGTACGATAGTCCGTATGGAGGCGGGGCTTCCATTGGCCTTTGGGATTGGTTGGACCAGTCATGTAAGTATTGACGTATGTATGGCTTTAGCAGGTGATAAATAGGACATGTTTGATGGAATGCTATGGTTGCTATGTTTGTTCCTATTTTTGTTCCCTTGAGTAGACTATCACCTGTAGGATTCTGGTAATAGAGAATGAAGAGATGATGGCATACACAGATGCTTGTGCTACCGGACTAGGTGCGATAACTGAGGCATTGAATAAGATACATGACAGTTTAGATGCTATGTTTCTTTAATGGAAGCAACTGGAGTATATTGTGGGATATGATCTCAGACGTAAGTATGGATTGGATCTAGAAATGTTAGCAAGTTAGACGATCAGGCCAACTTTGATTGAGCGGATTGGTTCTAGTCAGAGGGACGATCCTAATCTATTGGAAATCATCTCCAAGGTAGAGACGGGCATCGAAAGTGAGAAAATGAACAAGTATGGACTTGATCGAGGAAGACGGTTTCGAAAGAATTGGAGACTAGTTGTACCCAACGTTGATGGATTGAGAGATGAAGTTCTTAGAGAACGTCATCACTCAAAACTGACTATGCACCCCGGTGGTAACAAAATGTATCGAGACATGAAGCAGACCTACTACTGGGAAGGGATGTTGGGAAGTTTATATCCAAGTGCATTAATTGCCAACTAGTTAAAGCTGAGCAAAAGGAGCCTAGTGGTTTGTTACAACCGTTGAAAATTCCCGAATGGAAATGGGAACAAGTCTCAATGGATTTCATTGACGGTTTACCAAAGGCTAGATTGGATCATGATAGTATTTGGGTGAATCGTGTATCAGCGGATCTCTTGAGGGCTTATATATTAGATTTTGGTGGGTCATGGGATGACCATTTGCATCTAGTTGAGCTTGCATATGATAATAGTTACCAGTCCAGTATTAGTATGACTCCATTTGAGGTTTTGTACGGAAGACCGTGCAACTCACCATCATGTTAATTGGAAACCGGTGAGAAATTTGTGCTTGGACCAGAAGTAATAAAAGAAACTTCATATAAGATGGCGGGAGTTCAAAACGTATTTCATGTTTCCCAGGTAAGAAGTTTGTGCACGAACCTAATGTGACTATTTCACCAAATCAGTTAGACGATATCGAGGTAGAACTCGAGGTGATTGGGAACCACAAGACGATTCGTATTGTCGGACACGATACGAAACAACTTCGAAGGAAGACGGTGAAACTAGTCAAAGTCCAGTGGGGGTGGGAATGAGAAAGATTGTACTTGGAAAACAGAGGAGAGAATAAGAAACTCGTATTTAGAACTCTCTGTCTGGTAAGATTTTTAATAGTGAAAGTTTCTTCCCTTGTTAGTAAACAACATGCTAGGATAGGCTTGTTGTGTTTGTTATGTATGATTGATTGATTGCAAATAATTGATAGGTATGCGGGAACCTTTGTATGTTTTGGGTTAAGGAATTTCGGGGGCGAAATTTCTTAAGGGGAGGAGAGTGTAACGACCCGCATAATTCTACGTATCGAAGGACCGTAGAATATTTATTTCTTTTTCATATGAGGCCTTATGGTCGTGTAACTTTGGGGAACGACTATTGGGGTCATTTCCCACATTCAGGATTTTTGCTGATTTTAAAATGACCGTTTTGCTCCTGGCGAAATTGTTTCTCCTATAACTTTTGATTGGTAAGGAGTTTCGACCTAAAACCACTTCCATTAGATCCAGATGATGGTTTACCTTTCCGTAGAGTGGTCACACTTGTTAAACGGACTTACCGTTTGGGAGATATGGCTGAATTAAGTTTTGGAAAGTGAAAAATAGTTTAATTGGGCTTAACCGGGTGATTAGCAGCTAGGCCCATTGGGGGATTTCGGGATTAGAGCTATATGAGGGCTGATTAGGATTAGAGAAACCTTTTCGTTGTCATTTTTTAGCCGCCACTTACCTCTCTTCAACCCTAACAATGGCCTCCACTTTCTAAATTCATCCCAAATCACCGTTTAATTGTGCATTAGCTTAATCTACACCAAATCAAGGAAGTCTAGTGGAAAATCAGAGTTGGAGTCGCTGCTAAGCATTGGAATTCAACCTTTAACAGTAGCAAAGTTTAGATCTAAGATTAATTTGTGGCCAAGGTGGGCGATTTGCATTGTTTTTCACTAATTATGGCTAATTAAGGGTGATTAGTGATAATTAGCGAAATTATGGCTCAGAAAAATCTGGAAAAATTTGTAAAATTCTAAAATATTATTTTAGGGATCAGATAAAAATTTGAGCTAATTTGGATATGTTTTGCTAATCGTATGGCCAAATCATAATTAAGGGTATTAAGGGGAAAACATGGGTTTTGGGTATGTTTGATCCATACTAACATGTTTAATTGTTGCTTTGGTGTTTATGGTTGATTATACATGTTGTTATTACTGTTTGGAATGATTTGTGATTGCATGGAAAAGTTAGATTGCTCGAAAACGTCGTCGTATGGCGTAAATAGCTCGCTGGAAAAGTTGCAGGAATTTGGATTGGATCGGATCGCCCTCCCCCACTCGCGAAGCACGTTTCACGAACTGGTGATGGAAGCTCGACCCGAACCGCCTGTGAGGCACATCCCATCATGAGCTGATCTACTGCTTCGAACCCGAACCACACAGCATCCACGAGCTGATGCCACGAGCTGGAGATCACGACCCGACCCGGAGCCTATATCCCAAACCGAGCCGCTAGAAGAAGGAGTGCACGAACCGAACCCATCTCCACTACTCAGACTGGAGCTCACAAATCGACCTGGATGGGGAAGCCGACCCGACCCAATAATGATGATCACGAACCGTACTACTTCAGGAGGATAGAACCAAACCGAATGGAGCTGTTTTCCGAATCGATCCGTAGGAGACCAAAACCCGAGATGCAAAGGTAGTCCAAATAAGAAGTAGAACTCAGGATCCGGTTGGGAGCCAACGAGTTAACTTCATAAGTTGGACTTTGTTGCAGGACGTGTGCAAAAGGGTTATCGGTGTCTATATCTTTGACTCACCACTGTGAGACGGATATAGGCTATGGATGAGTGCAGTGGAGCCGTTATGACTCCATGGGGCAGAGTGATCGTAGCAAGGAATTGGGTGACCAAAGGGGTAGATATCGTATACTTTACGCACTGAGTGAGAGATGTGAGGATGATTGCTATGCTTGATTGTTTGCCATCACTATGACATGCACACCCCCTCCTCCATTATCTTTACACCTTATGCTAGTGTCACCTTAGAGTATTGTACATCCTGTTGTGTTAACCTTTGGTTGTAGGTCCAGGTTCAGGTATGATTGGGTTATACGTATTATTGTTCTGTTTTGTTGCTTATCGCTCATACCAGAATTTTGTCTGACCCAAAGTTTTATGTCTCTTCTTATTACTCTGGGTGCTCTTAAACGGGCAGACTAGAGATAGGTTAGCTGGTTGTGCACGAGTAGCTGTCTGGAGACGAGCAGGAGGCTTACACGTATTATCCTCTATATATATTCTCACTGTGTCGCTGCTGGTCACTACTTTGGGCATTAGTAGTGCACTTTTCCTTTACTTTGCTTTAGAGACAGTTTGAAAAGTTGTAATCATGATGATGCGGAACATAAGCTGTAACTGGATTTTCGCTGCTATGATGGTTTAGTTTTCAGCTTATACACTGTCTCGTCTGTTTTATGTCAAAGTTATGTTATTATTATATTTTACCCCATGCGCTGTGAGACATTCTACAGGTTCCTAGTTAGTTCAAATCCCCTTCTTTTCCTTTCTTTGGCGACCGTCCCGTGCTAGTCGGGCATTGACACAACGCACTTTCATTGGAAATGTCGGCTGGTGCGGGGCGGGCCGTCATAAGATCCATAATCAAAAGTGGATCTGACAAGATAAAGATCAAGATCCTTATCATAGTTAATTCAGAATATCATGGATTCACAAATTACAATAGATCCGATATGATTCAGTCACAGGGATAGATCCAAATTACAGTCATATCATGTTTTACTTTTAATTATTTAAATCTAAAAGCAACTTAAATCTCACGGTGTTCAGATCTAGAACAATAGAAGGAGAAAAGCAGAGGTTGAATTACAGATCTACACTTGAATCTCTAAACTTTGATTGTAGAAGAAGAAAGAGATTTTATCCAGTCCTGGCACCGACAACATTTAGGCCTCCATTGATTTCAGTGTGAGAAAACAAGAGAAATGAGGCCGTATATATAGCTTCCAGCCTCCAGAACTGAAACACCCCACCTCCGTTAAGGTCACTCACAAAGGGAATGCCTTAACTTTGGTGGAGGTTTATAAGTAAAAGCCACATATAAACTCAAGACACATATAAATACACATATTTTGAACAACGGAAACCAAACAGACTTTTATTTCATCAATACGTGCTCAAACAAAACATTCCATAATTGTCTCAAAATAGTTCCAACATTACAACCTCATTACTGTCTTGATTATTAAAGAAGCATAAAACATAAATAAAGTGACAAAAATCCCCATAGTGATATCCAAAGCCATAATCCGAGCAAAAGAGATCCAAATCATACATCTACGTTCTTGGATTGTAAAGAGTCTGACTGAGCTGAGTTGTTTCCTCCCTGTGGACCTGGGGGGAGGGGGGACGAAAGAAAAGAAAATAGAGTCAGAAATAAAGCCTGAGTAAATCTAGTAACTCTTCAGTATGTGAATAAGAAAAGGGCATGATAGATATAAACTGAAAACAGGAAAGTGTCACAAGCTAAGGAAGTGTCGAATGTACTATCGCACCCATACTATATCTCTGCACCTACTTGAGCATACTTTAACTGGCACCCCATGCTGAGGGTGAAGTGATCCCCATTTTTATTTAAAGATCGGCTCCTACTCGCGTAAACATGTGTCATACGACCCCCAAGAATTGTAGATACCTATGCTGGTCCCACCATGGGGTGTATCAAGACCCATGGTGGCGGCCCCGAAACAAATTCTAGAAGGCATAGGTTATACTACTAGTGCCCCCAGTGCCATGTATGTCTGCTCCAGAGTGTGTGCACGCCCGCACCCCGTTAGAACCTACACTGTTGCACCCACCGCCGTCGCTTTGACCGCTTACAATCAGCCCAGTAATCGTGCCCCACCCTGCCTAGTTTCAGGGTACCATGATAACTAACTTGGGTTACTGCTGAAACGGGTCCCTCCTTACCAGGATTTTCTAGTCAAACATTTTAAGTGGTTAAGTGTCTGTATTTACCTAACCCCACCCATCAATTCTTGTTAACATGTTGAATTTGGTTAAGTGTTATAGTTGACTTAACCCTACCATCTGTCCTTAGCCTCTTAGAGCACCAGACCACTCACATTAGACAGGTATTGCTACGGTTACTGGATGTGCCGGTCGGTTCCGGGCAGGTTTACACCATAGCTCAGCCTAACCTCGGGTAATTATTGGGCTCAATGCTTAACCACCCACATTGGATAGGTATTGTTGTGACTACTGGACAGCCGGGCGTGTCCGGGCAGGTTTACATCACAACTCAATCCAACCTCGGGTTAAGCATATCGTGGTTTCTAAATTTACATATTTTATTATTTCTCAATTATATATGTAAATGTCATATCTTTTATTCTTGGGTATATCAATTCATACCGCTTAAATGTCATTGTCGTTGGCATGTGCCAACCATGCCAACATTTATTTTCATGTTTTACACCCAATGTTATTACCCCCGTTTGTATGTTTGCAACATTATAACATGTGTTGGGCTTGTCACAATTCAGCCTAACTTTATAAACGTGAGAAAAAGGGGGAATCAAGAACATGTAATACATAAAGGTGTGTGGCGCATGAACTTGCAATTTAGCGATTCAACTAACATATAATATGGGTCATGTGAACTTGCAGTCAAATCAAAGTATAACTAAGTAGGTGACATATGAAATGGCATAGTTTAGGCTAATACAAACTTGTGTTTAAACATGTTTAACTTGGCGTAATGTCAACCACAAAACTAGCATGTTGTATATTCACCAAAATGTTCAATTATAACATCTAATCACATAGCCTATTTCAACATGAACTTGCATAGTTTATGAAACCCAAACGATACTTAACATAGATCCAATTATACTTGCAAATTAACATAAGAATGATATCATAGGTTTTGGGTCATGTAGGCATAAAAGGTTTCAAATCTAGAACATGTTTACATAAGCCTTAATTTAGACTTAGTGAATGTATATAGTCCGTGCCATCGACATAAACATAAAGGGATCAATTACTAGTTTTTTCCACAACTTGCTATTGCTATTACTTTCATATACAAATGTCCAATAGGCTTGCATCAATTAATTTAGGCCACAAATATCAATACACAAGTCATGACAGAATCATTACAATACATAGAATTTATATCAATAACACAATTCTATTTTCATTTACATCGAATCACATCATAGTTTTTATTCATATTCTGAAAGGTCACTATACTTACAATGAATGCAGAATCTTGAATTCTGAATTCTGGATTCTGAATTCTGAATTTGAGATGCGCTCCTTTGGGTAGACTAACGTTGCGTTGATTTATTTGATTAAACTTTAATCTTCTTCTTAATTTGATTCGTCTCTAAGCTTTTCTCTCTTGACGGCTATGCTCAATTCCTTCCTGACAGCATGACGACTCCCATCTTATTTTTTTATGTGAATTTTCAGTTGAGACTTAGGGTGTATTTATAGATTTTTAAATTGTTTTGAGCCGTCAGATGAAGACAGGAGGAATCTAGACCATACAAAGTTCAAAGAGCCAATCAAGAGGTGACATGTCAGCCGTAGTGACACACCGAGCCACAGAAATTCGAGCCAGACCTAGCCAGCCAGGTCGACCAGGCAGGTCGACTGGCAGGTCGACACCCAGGTCGACACTATGGTCGACCTGGGGTGGCCAGGTCGACACCATGGTCGACCCTATGGTCGACCTGGTCTCTGGGAGGGAATTTTCCCACCCAGGCCAGTTTGAACCTGTTTTTCGAATTTCGAATTTAAAACTGAGTTGTTTGAATTTAAATTTTATTCTGAAACTTCCGAAGGTCATAACTCCTTCATATGGAGTCCGATTCACGCAAACTCAGACTCTATCTCAAGCAGAATTCCGAGACGGACGCAATGGCCTAACCCATTTCCCTTAATTCTTTCATTTAGAATTAATTACACTTTAATTTGTGAAGCTTAATGTTATAGAATTCACGGGGTGTTACATTCTCCCCCTTAAAAGGATTTCGTCCCTGAAATCTTCAAGTTAGGAAAAATGTATATCCTACCATCCCACAGTCCATCTACTCAACCAACAAACACAGGCATCCACTGTCCTTAAAAGACTTCTAATGCTTCGTGATCATATGCATAGTGTGTGTACATGTCCTTATCAAATGCAGAAATCAGACGGTCTACTGATTCAGTTGACCTCCTTAATGCGAATCATGTAAGTGTCATGAATCCATTATGTATGCAAATTTTTCCTACTTATAATTCTACATGAGTGCACAACTATTCATACAAATGCGACGACCATATGACAGCATATCAAGTTTCAATCATATACAAATGAGAATACATATATGCATATGCAATATGAAGTGACTGAGCCGATCTATAACCTAGGGTGTGTGTGTATATGCATCCATGAGCAACCACTAGCAATCACTAGCAACCATTTGCAGCCATCATCTATAACATATTTTCAAATACATGTTTGCATCCATTTGTTTTCTACCTAAGAAGTTAGGAAAAGGACCGAGGAGATATACCTAAAAAGATAGATAAAGCATAACTTAAGGAAAAAGAGAGATCGAAGATGTACCCTCAAAAAGAAGAGGGTAGGCAGCGCGTATTCTGTCCTCAGTTTCCCAAGTCGCGTCTTCCTCGGCGTCACTCCACTGAACTTTAACGAGTTTGACTTCGCGGCTGCGTAGCTTTTTCACTTCAGTTCCTAAGATGCGGGTTGGCACTTTCCTCACAATTGCTTCACGTTCCACTTCGGCTTCTTCTAGAATGCTAGGTTCCACCACTTCCGCAGACTCATGCAAACACTTCCGGAGGTGAGAAACATGAAAGACGTTGTGAACTCCGGCCAGTCTCTCGGGTAGCTCTAATATATAGACCATCTTCCCAACCTTCTCGATGATAGGGAACGGTCCTACAAATCTTGGTGCTAGCTTTCCTGCGGATCCAAAGCGAACGACATTCCTTAAAGGAGATACCTTAAGGAAAATCTTGTCCCCAACCTCAAACTCAAGGTCGGTCCTTCTTTTGTCGGCGTAGGATTTTTGTCTGTCTTGGGCTGTCTTCATTCTCCTACGTATCAAGTCCACTTTCTCCGAAGTCTCTCGAATCATGTCTGGCCCAAGTATAAGCTTATCTGTAGACTCCCACCAACAAGTTGGTGATTTGTATGTTCTTCCATACAAGGCTTCGAAGGGCGCCATACCGATGGTAGCTTGGTAGCTGTTGTTGTAGGCAAATTCCACTAAAGGAAGCTGATCCTCCCACGTCCCTCCAAAGTCAAGAACGCAAAGTCTTAAAAGATCCTCCAAAACTCTATTCACCCTTTCCGTCTGGCCATCGGTTTGGGGGTGATAGGCCGTGCTCAAACATAACTGTGTGCCTACAGCTTCTTACAGACTCTACCAAAACTCACTTGTGAAGATAGGGTCTGGAGGGTATCCCATGGAGTCAAACTATTTCCTTGAGATAAAGAGATGCTAGAGATGCGGCAGTCCTTCTACTCTTGATAGGTATAAAGTGGGCGCTTTTAGTAAGCCTATCCACTATTACCCAAATGCTAGTGTTGCCTCTTCTCAACCTAGGCAGTCCATCAATGAAGTCCTTTGAAATGCTATCCCACTTCCACTGTGGGACCTCAAAAGGATGAAGTAGTCCTCCAGGCTTCTTCTGTTCCGCCTTGACCTGTTGGCAGGTCATGCACTTAGAAACGAAATCTGCCACGTCTTGCTTCATGCCGCTCCAAAATAAAGTCCTTTTTATATCCTTGTACATCTTATCACCGCCAGGGTGTATAGTCATCTTGGAATGATGCGCTTCCTCGAGAACCTTCTTTGTCAACTCCCTTGCTTGTGGGACGCATAATCTTCCATCTCGCCTCAGCCAACCCTTATCATCGATGGCGTATCTACTGAGGTGACTAGAAGTCTCACCCCTAATAAGTTTATCAATCTCATCAACAAGATGAGGGTCTTCACGTTGTGCATCCCCTATTGAGTCCAAGAGAGAAGGGCGTACTTCGAGAGATGCTAGTAAGCCCGGTACAAAATCTGAGGAGGGCCTAAAGTTAAAACTGGCTATATACTCCAAGCTTTGCCTTTCCACAAAGAGCGGGCTTAAGGTCAGTTTCTTTCGGCTCAACGCGTCTGCTACTACGTTGCCTTTGCCGGGAGTATAGGAAATTTCAAAATCATACGAGGCAAGAAACTCCATCCATCTTTGCTGCCTCAAGTTAAGATCCTTCTGCGAGAAGAGATATTTTAACGATTTATGGTCAGTGTATAATTCAAACTTCTCACCTAGGAGATAATGGCGCCAAGACTTAAGCGCAAAGACGATGGAGGCTAACTCAAGATCGTGGGTTGGGTAGTTCTTTTCATGAACTTTCAATTGTCTTCCGCCATAAGCTACTACCCTTCCTTCTTGCATTAGAACAGCGCCTAGTCTCATTCCACATGCATCCGTGTATACTGTGAACATTTTGCTTCCATCTGGCAAGGTCAGAACTGGGGCTGTTGTGAGAGCCCTTTTTAATCGTTGGAAAGAAAACTCGCAGTCCAATTCCCAAGTGAACGCCAGATTCTTCTTTGTTAGCCTTGTGAGTGGGGTTGAGATTTTCGCGAAATCCCTAATAAACTTTCGGTAAAAACCGGCTAGCCCAAGAAAGCTACGAACTTCGGTTGCATTTCTTGGTGTCTTCCAATCTTGTACTTCCACCACTTTTGCGGGGTCCACAGCCAACCCCTCTTTGGACACTATATGCCCCAGAAATCTTACCTCCTTTCTCCAAAAGTGGCACTTGGAGAATTTGGCTTTTAGCTGATGTGAACGGAGAGTTTCCATGATTTCTTTTAGATGCTGAGCATGCTCTTCCTCATTCTTTGAAAAGATTAAGATATCATCTATGAAGACAACCACAAATTTGTTGAGGAATTCTCTGAACACCCTGCTCATTAGGTCTACGAAATAAGCGGGTGCGTTTGTCAAGCCGAAAGACATGACAAGCCACTCGAAGAAACCGTCTGGGGTTCTGAACGCCGTTTTATCAATGCTATCTTCAGCTACTCTTAGCTGATGAAACCCAGTTTCCAGATCAAGTTGGGAAAAGACCGACGCTCCTACAAGCTGATCAAACAAATCGTCGATTCGGGGAAGAGGGTGCCTATTTTTCTTAGTCAATTTGTTTAACTCCCTATAATCGACGCAAAGGCGAAGCGAACCGTCCGCTTTGGTAGCGAACACCATTGGAGCACCCCATTCTGAACTGCTCCGTCTAATGAACACCTTTTTGAGAAGTTCTTTAACCTGCTTACTAAGCTCCTTTCTCTCCTTTGGAGCCATGTGTCTGACAGGTAAAGCTACAGGCTTTGCATTATCCACAAGATATATGCGGAAGTCTATTTCCCGCCTCGGAGATAAGCCTTTCACCTCCTCAAAAACATCTGGATATTCCCGGACTACTCTAACTGATTGCAAATTCTCCTCAGAAGCATCAAGCGACTCTAGATAACTAAGCATAACAGCATTCAAGGGATTACAAGAAATTTCTAGAGTGTTACCAAGCCGAGTCAAGAGTCTAACTACTCTTTTCTCACAATCAAGAATGGCACTATTACTGGATAACCAGTCCATGCCTAAGATCAAACCATATCCCGAGAAGCCCAAGACAAAGGTATTACAACTAAACTCAACGCTGAGAATAGAGATTTTCAAACCTAAACAAACCATTGACAAGTAAGCGGAGCCCCCAATTGGATTTGAAACTACTAAGGGATCTTCTACCATACTAGTGTCTAGATGCAGAGATTCTACTAAGGCAGATGAAATAAAAGAGTGTGATGCGCCAGAGTCAAAAAGTGTGTGAACTGGATGATCATAAAGATAAACTATACTTTCTACAGAAATATTTTTACCTAAAGTTCTCAAGATAGAATTGAGAAGATAAGCAGGATAAAACAAAGCATCTAGGAGAAGAAATTAAAGAGGTACCCCCAGAAGGTCCTGCTTGCGGGCCTTGCCCTTGCTTCTTATTGTTGTGGTCCTTTCCTCCTTGACTATTATCCGTCTTCTTGTTCTGCGATTCTTCCGTTTGTTGGTTCACGTAGAGGAGGAGGAGGAGTAAAAGCATCTGTAGCTGGGGAGTAAAGTCCCTAGACATGCTAAAACAGAAAGGAAAGATTCAAAACGAAGGATAGAGAGAGATAGTGCATATGGCTTTGGGGGATTATGTCTTTTAAAATATAACACTTTTTCTAGAAAAATGCTTCTTTAAACTTTTTTTTTGAAAACAATTTCAAAAAATCTTTATCTTATCTAGTAAACCTATGCTCAAATACCAAGTGAAACACCCCACCTCCGTTAAGGTCACTCATAAAGGGAATGCCTTAACTTTGGTGGAGGTTTATAAGTAAAAGCCACAGATAAACTCAAGACAGATATAAATACACATATTTTGAACAGCGGAAACCAAACAGACTTTTATTTCATCAATACGTGCTCAAACAAAACATTCCATAATTGTCACAAAATACTTCCAACATTACAACCTCATTACTGTCTTGATTATTAAAGAAGCATAAAACATAAATAAAGTGACAAAAATCCCCATAGTGATATCCAAAGCCATAAGCCGAGCAAAAGAGATCCAAATCATACATCTACGTTCTTGGAGCTTATAAAGAGTTTGACTGAGCTGAGTTGTTTCCTCCTTGTGGACATGGGAGGGAGGGGGGAAACGAAAGAAAAGAAGACGAAAAGAAAATAGAGTCAGACATAAAGCCTGAGTAAATCTAGTAACTCTTCAGTATGTGAATAAGAAAAGGGCATGATAGATATAAACTGAAAACAGGAAAGTGTCACAAGCTAAGGAAGTGTCGAATGTACTATCGCACCCATACTATATCTCTGCACCTACTTGAGCTTACATTAACTGGCACCCCATGCTGAGGGTGAAGTGATCCCCATTTTTATTTAAAGATCGGCTCCTACTCGCGTAAACATGTGTCATACGCCCCCCAAGAATGGTAGATACCTATGCTGGTCCCACCATGGGGTGTATCAAGACCCATGGTGGCGGCCCCAAAACGAATTCTAGAAGGCATAGGTTATACTACTGGTGCCCCCAGTGCCCTGTTTGTCCGCTCCGGAGTGTGTGCACGCCCGCACCCCGTTAGAACCTACACTGTTGCACCCACCGCCGTCGCTTTGACCGCTTACAATCAGCCCATTAATCGTGCCCCACCCTGCCTAGTTTCAGGGTACCATGATACCTAACTTGGGTTAGTGCTGAAACGGGTCCCTCGTTACCAGGATTTTCTAGTCAAACATGTTAAGTGGTTAAGTGTCTGTATTTACCTAACCCCACCCATCAATTCTTGTTAACATGTTGAATTTGGTTAAGTGTTATAGTTGACTTAACCCTACCATCTGTCCTTAGCCTCTTAGACCACCAGACCACTCACATTAGACAGGTATTGCTACGGTTACTGGATGTGTCGTCGGTTCCGGGCAGGTTTACACCGTAGCTCAACCTAACCTCGGGTAATTATTGGGCTCAATGCTTAACCACCCACATTGGATATGTATTGTTGTGACTACTGGACAGCCGGGCGGGTCCGGGCAGGTTTACATCACAACTCAATCCAACCTCGGGTTAAGCATATCGTGTTTTCTAAATTTACATATTTTATTATTTCTCAATTATATATGTAAATGTCATATCTTTTATTCTTGGGTATATCAATTCATACCACTTAAATGTCATTGTCGTTGGCATGTGCCAACCATGCCAACATATATTTTCATGTTTTACACCCAATGTTATTACCCCCGTTTGTACGTTCGCAACATTATAACATGTGTTGGGCTTGTCACAATTCAGCCCAACTTTATAAACGTGAGAAAAAGGGGGAATCAAGAACATGTAATACATAAAGGTGTGTGGCGCATGAACTTGCAATTTAGCGATTCAACTAACATATAATATGGGTCATGTGAACTTGCAGTCAAATCAAAGTATAACTAAGTAGGTGACATATGAAATGGCATAGTTTAGGCTAATACAAACTTGTGTTTAAACATGTTTAACTTGGCATAATGTCAACCATAAAACTAGCATGTTGTATATTCACCAAAATGTCCAATTATAACATCTAATCACATAGCCTATTTCAACATGAACTTGCAAAGTTTATGAAACCCAAACGATACTTAACATAGATCCAATTATACTTGCAAATTAACATAAGAATGATATCATAGGTTTTGGGTCATGTAAGCATAAAAGGTTTCAAATCTAGAACATGTTTACATAAGCCTTAATTTAGACTTAGTGAATGTATATAGTCCATGCCATCGACACAAACATAAAGGGATCAATTACTAGTTTTTGCCACAACTTGCTATTGCTATTTCTTTCATATACAAATGTCCAATAGGCTTGCATCAATCAATTTAGGCCACAAATATCAATACACAAGTCATGACAGAATCGTTACAATACATAGAATTTATATCAATAATACAATTCTATTTTCATTTACATCGAATCACATCACAGTTTTTATTCATATTCTGAAAGGTCACTATACTTACAACGAATGCAGAATCTTGAATTCTGGATTCTGAATTCTGAAATTGAGATGCGCTCCTTTGGGTAAACTAAAGTTGCGTTGATTTGTTTGATTAAACTTTAATCTTCTTCTTAATTTGATTCGTCTCTAAGCTTTTCTCTCTTGACGGCTATGCTCAATTCCTTCCTGGTAGCATGACGACTCCCATCTTATTTTTTTATGTGAATTTTCAGTTGAGACTTAGGGTGTATTTATAGATTTTTAAATTGTTTTGAGCCGTCAGATGAAGACAGGAGGAATCTAGACCATACAAAGTTCAAAGAGCCAATCAAGAGGTGACATGTCAGCCCTAGTGACACACCGAGCCACAGAAATTCGAGCCAGAGCCAGACCTAGCCAGCCAGGTCGACCAGGCAGGTCGACACCCAGGTCGACACTATGGTCGACCTAGGGTGGCCAGGTCGACACTATGGTCGACCTGGGGTGGCCAGGTCAACACCATGGTCGACCCTATGGTCGACCTGGTCTCTGGGCGAGAATTTTCCCGCCCAGCCCAGTTTGAACCTGTTTTTCGAATTTCGAATTTAAAACTAAGCTATTTGAGTTTATATTTTATTCTGAAACTTCCGAAGGTCATAACTCCTTCATACGGAGTCTGATTCACGCAAACTCGGACTCTATCTCAAGCAGAATTCTGAGACGAACGCAATGGCCTAACCCATTTCCCTTAATTCTTTCATTTAGAATTAATTTCACTTTAATTTGTGGAGCTTAATATTATAGAATTCACGGGGTGTTACAAGAACCGACTTAGCCATGTCAGCCCTGAGGGGGTCGACCCTGGGGTCGACACCGCCTTGAGGGGTCGACCCAGGGGTCGACACCCCTTGAGGGGTTGACACCCCTTGAGGGGTTGACACCACTAGGAGGGATTTTTGCCGCTCTTTCAAATTTTGAACTGTTTTCTGATTTTCTGATTTATTATGTATATATACATGTATATATGTATATATATATAATTCTTCTATGCGTATACAAACTTCAAACCCTCATAACTTCTTCATACGATGTCCGTTTTATGCAAACCAAATGTCTATCTTGACCAGAATTTTGAGACGGACACAATGGTAAAGTCCATTTCCCTTAATTCTGAATATTAAATCAATTATTATTTAATTTGTCCTCTTTTAGTGTTAATAAAATTACAGGGTGTTACAATCTCCCCTACTCAAAGGATTTCGTCCATGAAATCTTCAAGTTAAGAAGAATGTTCATCCTACCATCCAACATCCATATGCTCATCCTTCAATCACAGGCATCCATTGCCCTTGAAGACTACTAATGCTTAAATGAACATATGCAAATGTTTGTGTATATGTCCCAATACTAAAGTGAAGATCAGGCGGTCTACTGATTCATTCGACCTCCTTAATGCAATGTATGTTAGTGTCATGAATCCAACATGTATGCAACAATTCTATTATGTCATGTAAGTTCTATATGGGTGCACAATCATCCATCCAAATGCAACATCCATATGATGATACATCCATTTTCATCCATTAATAGACGAAAAATGCATGCACATCCATATGCAGTATGAGAGTGATTGAGCCGATCTAGTGCTTAATGCGTGTGTATATGCATCCACAAGCAACCACTAGCAAACACTTGCATCCATCAAACATAACATGTCTTAAACACATGCTTACATCCATTGGATTCCTACCTAAAGGTCGAAGATTCGATCGATAGGACATACTTAAATGATAAAAACAAGCATAAATAAAAGTTTTGGAAAAAGGATTTAAGAACATACCCTTGAAAAGAAAAGGGTACGAAACACGAATCTTGCCTTCGGTCTCCCAAGTCGCATCCTCTAGGTTATCCCCCCATTGAACCTTCATCAACTTGATTTCTTTATTGTGTAGATTCTTAACTTCCGATCCAAGAATACGAGTAGGAACTCGTCTAATTCCCGTTCCACTTCCACTTCCTCTAATATACCTGGCTGAACAACTTCTGCGTTATCATGCAAGCACTTTTGCAAATGAGAAACATGGAAAACGTCATGAATGCCGGATAATCTCTTGGGTAACTTTACTCTGTAGGCCATTTGGCCAATCCTTTCTGTTATGGGAAATGCCCTACAAATCTTGGTGCCAGTTTCCCTACAGACCCAAACCGAACTACATTCCTCAAAGGTGACACTTTAATGAAAACCATGTCTCCTACTTCAAATTCAATGTCAGCCCTTCTCTTATCTGCGTAAGATTTCTGTCTATCTTGAGCGGTCATTATTCATCGTCTAATATGACCAATCTTCTCAGACGTTTCTCTAACCATATCTAGTCCAAGTAATAGTCTTTCTGTAAATTCCCACCAACAAGTCAGTGATCTACAGGGTCGTCCGTATAAGGCTTCAAAAGGTGCCATGCCAATGCTTGCTTGGTAACTGTTGTTGTAGGCGAACTCCACTAAAGTAAGATGCTCTTCCCAAGTACCTACGAAGTCTAGAATACACAGCCTCAAAAGATTCTCTAGAACTTTGTTCACCCTCTCCGTTTGTCCATCGGTATGAGGATGATAAGCGGTGCTTAAACATAATTGTGTACCTAATGCTTCTTGCAAGATCTTCCAAAATTCACTGGTGAAGATGAGGTCACGATCGCTTATGATACTGGAAGGTGCCCCATGAAGACGGACTATCTCTCGGACATAAACTGCTGCCAACCATGCTGCCGCCCTCTTGCTCTTAGCTGGAATGAAATGAGCGCTCTTTGTAAGTCTATCCACTACAACCCGAATACTGGTGTTGCCTTTCTTTGATCTAGGCAAACCATCCATGAAATCCATGGAGACGCTCTCCCATTTCCACTGCGGAACCTCCAAAGGATGAAGTAGACCACCGGGTTTCTTTTGCTCAGCTTTAACTTGCTGGCAGAACAGACATTGAGAAACAAACTCCGCCACGTCTCTCTTCATCCCAGCCCAAAAGAAAACCTACTTCATATACCTATACATCTTATAGCCACCTGGATGAATAGTCATCTTAGAATGATGGGCTTCTTTTAGGACTGTCTTTATCAAGCTTCCAATTCGGGTAACACAGAGCCTTCCATCTCGTCGCAACCACCCTTTATCGTCTGGTGGAGTATCTACTGAGGTGACTAGAAGTCTCCCCTTTACTGAGATTATCCAAGATGTCTAAAATCTGTGGATCATTTTGCTGCGAAGCTCCTATCTGATCCATCAGAGTATGTCGTATTTCTAGCGATGCAAACAAACTAGGCAAAAGCTCGGTGGAGGATCTAAAATCAAAAGTTGATATAAACTCCAAGCTTTTCCTTTCTACAAACAAAGGACTTAAGGCCATCCTCTGTCTACACAGTGTGTCTGCCACTACATTACCTTTGCCAATGCTAAGAACTCCATCCACCATTGCTGCCTTAGATTAAGATCCTTTTGCGAAAAACAAGTGCTTGAGAGATTTATGATCAGTGTACAACTCGAACTTCTCTCCAAGCAAATAATGACGCTACATCTTATGCGCGAATACTATGGCAGCTAGCTCTAAATCATGGGTAGGGTAGTTCTTCTCGTGAACTCTTAGCTGTCTTCCTCCATAACACACTACCATTCCCTCTTGCATCAGAACCGCACCGAGCCCTGTACCACATGCGTCAGTGTATACTGTAAACACTTAGTTCCCATCGGGAAAGGTCAAGACTAGGGCTGTTGTCAGAGCCCTCTTCAATCATTGGAAAGCAACATCATAATCTATATCCAATGAAAACGCCAAGTTCTTCTTCGTCATCCTGGTGAGTGGGGCCGATGTCTTTGCGAAGTCCTTAATCAACTTCCTATAATAGCCTGCTAACCCCAAAAAGCTTCTCACCTCCGTTGCATTCTTTGGAATCTGCCAATCCTGAACTTCAACCACCTTTACGGGATCTATTGCTATTCCTTCTTTAGAAACCACATGCCCTAGGAATCTCACCTCTTTTCTAAAAAAAAGGCATTTAGAGAACTTTTCCTTAAGCTGATGTGCATGGAAGGTTTTCAAAACTTCCCTCAAATGTTGGGCATGCTCTTCTTCGCTCTTTTAGAAGATCAAGATATCATCAACAGAGACCACGACAAATTTATTTAGAAACTCCTGAAACACACTACTCATCTGATCAACATAATAGGCAGGTGCATTCGCCAACCCAAAAGGCATTACAAGCCATTCAAAGAAACCATCTGTAGTCCTAAAAGCGGTCTTATCTATACTGTCCTCAGCCACCCTCAACTGATGAAACCCCATGGCCAATTATAATTGAGAAAATACCAAGGGACCAACAAGCTGGTCGAACAAGTCATCTATCCTTGGAAGTGGGTGCCTATTCTTCTTAGTGAGTTTATTCAACTCCCTATAGTCCACACATAAGCGAAGCAAACCATCCGCCGTGGTTGTGAATACCACTGGAGCAACCCATTCAGATATGCTTCGCCTAATAAACCCTTTTCAAGTAGCTCCCCTACCTGCTTGCTAAGCTCCTTCCTTTCTCTTAGAGCCATATGGCGCACATGCAATGCAACTGGCTTTGCATTATCCACTAAATATATGCGAAAATCGATCTCGTGCCTTGGGGGTAAACCCCGAACCTCATCAAAGACATCAGAATATTCACGGACTACTGGTACCGATCGCAAATCATCGATAGATGCATCAAGAGAATCTAGGAAACTAAGCATGACAAACCCTTGTGGGTCACAAGAAATCTCGAGGGTCTTCCTATGACAAGTCAAAAGCCTAACGACCCTCCTCTCATACTCCAGAATGGCACCATACATGGTTAGCCAATCCATCCCTAGAATCAACCGATAGCCCATAAAACCGAACGCATACGCATCGCATTCGAACTCGACACCTAACAGGGATATTCTCAAACCCCGACAAATCATGGATAAATGAGCCGAACCACCAATGGGGTTTGAGACAACAACGAGATCCACTACTATAGTAGTATTTAAGTGCAGAGATTCAACCACAGAACTAGATATAAATGAGTGTGAAGCGCCAGAATCCAAAAGAGTTCTAATAGGATGACTGGAAAGAGAAATCAAACCTTCCACGGAAATTTTTCTACCTTTATCCGGAGCACTGGTCGCGAGAACATGCACCTGCCCTCCAGAATCTCCTGCCCTTTGACTTTGTCCCTGTGGTCCCTGTTTTTTCGGGCACTCCCTAGCATAGTGTCCGACCTCTCCACAATTGAAGCAAGTATTCTTCCTTGTTTTACAGTCTTTGACCAAATGACCCTCTCGTCCACAACTGTGACACTTCCTCTTATCCTTAGCCTTTTCATTCTTTCCGCCTTTGTTTTGTCGTGGCTGTTGTTGTCCTTTCTTGGGCCATAACTTCTTGTTCTGCGTTGTTCCCTCAACTTTAACTTCCTTCTTCCCTCCTCTGTCTTCCTCATGCATCAAGGCCATATCGACAAGCCTTTCGAAAGCAGCTCCCATTGGAATATGGGACATAGCTAACTCATGAAGGGGTTCATTTAGTCCTTTAACAAACCGCAAAGCTTTCTTATGCAGAGTGTCTACCAGCTCTAATCCAAATCCCGCCAGTTGGTTGAATTTGTTCACATATTCTTTAACAGTCATGTTTCCTTGTTCGAGTGCCAAGAACCTCTCCAATTGCATGTTTTTATCAGCTTAAGAAGGAAACTTCATTTCAAACTTTGTCCTAAAATCATCCTATGTCTCCACCGGACGTCCAGCTTGGGTAACTTCCCACCAGAAAGAAGCTTCATCTTTTAGTAGCCAGGCAGCTAACTGAATCTTCCTTCGATCTTCCACTTCAAATATTACGAACAAGTCCTCGGTCTCCTTGAGCCAATTCCTTGCAACTATGAATGTTTCGGTTCCACGGAATGAATTCCCTCCCATGGTACAGAAATCTTTGCAGATCTTAGCGAAATTATCTACTCTTGGAGGAGGAGGAGGAGGAACAACGGGTGCAGCAGGAGGAGGAACGTTAGCTTGACCTCTGGCAGGCGCCGTGGCCTCAAGAAACCTAGGAACCTGCCTGGTATCGTAACACCCTCAGGGATATTAGGTTCCCCAGACATGCTGAAACGAAAAGGAAAGAGATTTAGACAAAGGATCGAAGGATATTACATATGTCTTTGGGGAATATGTTTTTCAAAACATACTTTTCTTTTTGAAAAATGCTTTCTTTAAAACCTTTCTGAAAATAATTTTCAAAAACTTTTATCTAATCTGGTAACCTTCAGCTCTGATACCAAGTGTGACACCCCACGTCCATTAATGTCACTCATTAAGAGAATGCATTAAGTTTTGTGAAGTGTTACAGGTAAACAGACACAGAATATTACAAGACAGATATAAAAGATAACAACGGAATTTAAAATTTTATTTAAAACATAATTCATAACATCGTGGTCCAAAATATCACAAGTCTGGAACTACATAAAAACCATTACAATAACATAAAACTTCTGTCTTGTACCATCAGAGTACAAAAATACATAAAAAGCATAATTCCCTTAAAAGAGACAAAGCCATAGTAATAAAGAAGAGAACTTGAGCCATACTTCAAAAGCAGCTCCTAGCAAGATGATAACCGTCACCTGACTAAGCCTGAGTATTCCCACCCTGAGAACCTGGGGGGATGAGGGAGGGAATGGAAGAGAGAAGAGGAAATAAAAAGGGTCAATCATAAAGTCTGGTGAGTCTTGTTTCTTTTAGCAAGTAAATAAATAAAAGTAGCATGACAGACATATAAGGTGAATAAAAAAGGTAACACTATAAAAGGTAAGTGTGACAAGGTAAACATGATAGAGTGCATACGCTTCCCTATTGATTACTCTGCACTAATACTAGTATAACCAGAGTGAGATGATCCCAACAACTATCAAATGGTAGACTTAGGCATACATCCAGATGTACCCTAGCTACTACCCTAATCGATTGGCTCCCTACTCCGTGGATACTCTGTGCCGGCCCCACAGTAGGAGGTATCACTTCCTAAAGTGGAAACCCTTCGTTGATGTGCACATCCATACCTACTAGTGTCACGGTCGTCTTAGCCCCCTCTGCCCGACCCATGCACGCACATGTCCCCGGTCGGTTTGCGCCGCCCACACCGTCCTCCTCATTTGGATCTCTTACAATCAACCTAGTAATCGTGCCCCAACTCCAACCTAGTTCGGAGTACTCATTTGATACCTATTAAGGGTTACTGACTGCACACAATATGATACAAGCTCCCCCATGTCTTGTATCCCCACTAGGATTTCCATCGGTTACGTATACCACTTGGTGCCTTTAATTACATAATCCTATCATTTCTACAAGTTATGCTTACCCTAAAAAAAGGTGTCTTTAATTACATAACTCCAACATTTCCACTGGTTATGCTTACCACTAGGTGCCTTTAATTGCATAACCCTATCAGGTTTAGTTTGTGGGCCTATATGAAATTATTACCCACCCCCTCAGATTTACTTAACCCACCCACTATTCAACCAAATTTACTTAACCCCAATTTAAGATTATGTTCATACAATCCCTTTGGATTCAACTATGTTAAGTATTCAAGGTTTGTTACCATATTTTCATTTAGGGTTACAGTATGCTAGACCTCCCACATTTAGCCTACCATTTGTGGATACTAGACATGTCGGGTGGGTCCGGGCAGACTTATTCCACAAATCGGGCTTAACCTCGTGTCTTAGCATGTCTCGTATTTGTGCACCAAGGCCTCTCACATTAGATTCACCACTTGTGGTCGTTGGATATGCTGGGCGGCTCCGGGCAGACTTCCACTTCAAGTGTAACCTAACCTCGTGTCTAGGCGCAGTTACAGTTTTTAATTATTGTAATCCTAGGCATTCCATTATTAGCCAATTTTACCTATGTCATTATAGGTTTCATGCCCCTATTCCCCAAATATGTTCATAATGAATTATATGTCCAAATTCATGTTCATAAACATAATTCAAGTTATGCCAAATTTCACCTTTTTCAAGTTATGTCCAAATTTAACGTTTTTCTCCCTGTTCCCAAACTCACGCAGTCGCATAATTTTAGCGGCATGCCTAGGCTCAAGAAAGGCCTGGCTATATAATATAAAAGGGAAAGGGTGAAGGGAAGATGAAAGATATGACTATTCTAAAAAAATTGACATAAGCATATGATGGCATAATGATAAGGTGGACATATAAGAACAGATTGGTGAACTTGTGATAATAAAACTGGTTCTAACATAGTAGGGATGTCATAATAGGCATGAATAGATCTAAACAAGGATTTAGATGTCCAATTAATGTCAGATATAGATTAATCACAACTTGATAGGTGCGAGGTGATCTAAATAGTACATTTGATCCATAATCAAAAGTGGATCTGACATGATAAAAATTAAGACCCAAATCATAGTTAATTCAGAATATCATAGATTCACAAATTACAATAGATCTAATATGATTCATTCACAGGGATAGATCCAAATTACAGTCATATCATGTTTCACTTTTAATTATTTAAATATAAAAGCAACTTAAAACTCACAGTGCTTAGATCTACAACAATAGAAGGGGAAAGGCAGAGGTTGAATCACAGATCTATACTTGAATCTCTAAACTTTGATTTCAGAAGAAAAAAGAGATTTGATCCAGTCTAGGCACCGATAGCATTTAGGCCTCCATTGATTTCAGTGTGAGAAAACAAGAGAAATGAGGCCGTATATATAGCTGCCAGTCCCCAGAACCGACTTAGCCACGTCATCCCTAGGGGGGTCGACCCATGGGTCGACACCCCCTTGAGGGGTCGACCCGTGGGTCAACACCCACTTAAGGGGTCGACATTCCTAAGCGGGATTTTTGCCGCTCACTTAAATTTCGAATTTTGAACTAATTCTAACTTTTTGATTTATTATATATATATATATAATTCTCCTACGCGTATACAAACTTTATAGCCTTATAACTTCTTCATACGATGTCCGTTTTACGCAAACCAAATGTCTATCTTGACTAGAATTTTGAGACGGACGCAATGGCGCAATCCATTTCCCTTAATTATGAATATTAAATTAATTATTATTTAATTTATCCTCTTTTAGTGTTGTTAAAATTACGGGGTGTTACATTTTTTAGAGCCCCGAGTATACGAAGTAGGGGATATTTTTTACAATTTTGTCCCTTTTTCAATGAAGGAACATTTTCTTTTCCAAGTGACATCCCCTAGTATATGAAAGAATGAAAAATTGCTTTCGTTGTTGTGGAATAAGAAACCTTTGTATCTTAATGCATACATTTAATTTATTCGGAGCTATTAGAGCGGGATATACCCAGTCGGTGCTGCTTCTTTTGAGTGAGTTTGCAAGGCGACCACGGTCCTACGGACCAACACCATTCAAAGGTGGATGGCCCGCCCTGCCTAGAATATAAATCTTTGACACTTCCATCATTTCTACATAAATAGCCAAAGTATGATTCACCTCTGGATTGGAAAGAACTGGTGGTTCATTTACTTAAGTTAAGAAAATAACTAGGCACGACTGAAAGGAATGGAGCGAACATTTCACTCGGAATAGACTCTCAACAGAATGTCCAGTTGGGACATGATTTTCTTTTGAAGCCCTTCTCGAGCTAAACCATCAATTTTTTCCTCAAAATTCAGAGAATTGATCTCACCGGCTATTTTACTGACTCGAAGAGCAAGTGGTAAACCCTATATGAGTAAACTCATAAGCTTTCTATGCTTCAGAATCAAGAGTCGAAAAGAAAAGAATAAGCATCGTCAGAACGATCCGAAGAAAGTAGGCAGGGGGCAAAGACTTGAAGCGAAGAGCACCGATTGACGCTCCCGAGTGTTTATTGAGCACAAAGTGTGAATCCGTTAGTATGGAACATTTTCTTTTCCAAGTGAAATACCCTAGTATATGAATGAAAATGTGCTTTCGTTGTTGTGGAATAAGAAGCATCGTTTATTTTTTTTGAAATCCGTTTAATTCTTTTAAAGTATCCAAAGAATTAAAAAAAAACAATTACCGGGAAAGTATACAAAAAAGATAGTTCTTATCTATTATATATAGTATTAGTTAGTGATCTCGGCTCGGTGGGTCCCTTCCTCCATGATGAACTGTTGGCACTAGTCCTAACATCTTAATTGAAAAAGAAAATATTTTTTCAAGTAGCAATGAATGCGAGAATATTGACTGGGCTGGCCCGTCAAAAGTCTGGTTCCTTCGCGAACGAAGTGTCCTGAACTAGTCTCCTTTCTTTTATACATTTCCTATGTTACATCAAATGTTCTATGGATACAATTTTTTCAATGTTCTAAACTCAAATTTCTTAGATTCTGGACCACAAGAACTATTTGTTTCAATCTGTATCCTTTTACCCGTAATAGGAATTGGTATTTATCCCGATTTCGCTCTTTCTTTATAAGCTCCGAGTGAACCTGAAAAAGGCCATGGACTTGGATCGGAGATTTTACGATAACCTGCATATTCTACCTGTCAAGGAGCGGGAGTGGTTGAGCAATGGGAGGCTCTAACGACCAATAAGGGACGACTAGTATACGCCCTGTTGAGTGAAGTAAAGAGACTAAGTACCGGTCTAAGCCAGAGCAACAACCTGTGTCTTCTGTTATCATTTCCAATTGGACAATCCATTAATTCAATTAGAAGAGGATGCTAAATCGATAAATGTTTTCAATTTTCTGGGTATCAACGGAATAAACTTGTCCGTTTTCATGTTTAAACAAAACATCTTCCATGGTTAGAAATGATTATACTGGGCAAACCTACTCTCATACGAGCTCTGGTGGTTCATTCATTTAACCATAGACTAGAGCTTTAATTCTGCAATATTTTTTTCATTGATTACCCTAGATTCTTTCATTTCCATGTAGAGAT
Source organism: Allium sativum (assembly GCA_030737875.1). Taxonomy (NCBI): domain Eukaryota; kingdom Viridiplantae; phylum Streptophyta; class Magnoliopsida; order Asparagales; family Amaryllidaceae; genus Allium; species Allium sativum. Next base: position 284,931,630 of record CM060915.1, read on the forward strand.
CATTTCCGAGAGAGTGAGTCCACTGGATGAAATACTAAAAGTAGAAATGAGACCAGGTATTTTAGAAAAGTAGTCATTTTGATCTTTCTCATCCAGTATAGAGAGAATAGTAGAAAAATGGTTCTCCTAAGGCTTAACAACGCCTTGCTACCTTCATTCTTTCATATCATCAACTATCCGACATAACATAAATAAGAGTCAATTGCATCGCAGTGAATTATAAGATCTTGTATCTTTCATTACCAGCATTTACGTTCTATCCACTTATTTTTAATTTCTAACTTCAAACAATAATTCCTTATCCCTTATGAGGCATGATATGTCTTCACAACCTTCGAAACTGCCCCTTAAGCTGATAAACTGCTGATCACTCTGGTCACCCGGATCTTGCTGACTCTGTAAAATTGGATAACTCTGATGATGTCTCACAAAAACCCCACCATAGTTCTCGGGAGACACAAGTCCATACCTTAAACCTATCCAGTCGCCCGAGCTAAGTCACAAGCTCACATAGAAGTTATGGATGCAACGAGTTCAAGGTGTGCCACGACCCTAGGGTTCTTAATTGGCGAAGAAAGAGGAGACCCCCGATCTCAATTAGAGTAGGGAGTTCCACTAAGAAAGAATGATTTTTTTGACAAATCATTGATTCATCTGGTTTTTATATTTAAAGAAAATAGAAATATATAATAAATTATATAATTATAATTTTTTTTATACTTTACCAGATCGAAATTTTTTTATGTTCAAAACTGGATCTTAAATACCAGAACGATGATGTGTTGTTGAACAAATGGATTTGGAGAATAGAGAGAGGTGATGATACTGAGTGCATTCAACAGCCCTGAAATAAATATATGCTAAGGTCAAACCTTATTCCATGATATTTCCATAAGATTCCTCTTTCTTACAAAAACTTTTGATAAACATTACCCTTTTCCTTAAACAAGAATGAAGAAATAGAATAAATAGGGAAGAAAATACGAAATAAAAAAAGAACAGATTTTGTTTCTGTGTATAAAATATATCCTTACTTGTTCTATCCTTTAACTCCTATAAAATAAACTTGGAAGTTTTTTAGACAACTTATTTTTTTATTCCTCGGAATAAATCGTCGCATTTTTCTTCGCTTCTTTATGAAAGATATCCAATCAATCAGAATGGAGGTTATTTTTTTATCAAATACACTACGTTGACATAGTTCCCCAAAAATAAACCAAAAAGAACCAGAGAGTGCTGCTTCTTTTGATTGAGTTTGCGAGGCAACAATGGTCCTACGGAACAACACCATTCGAAGGTGGATGGCCCGCCCCGCCTAGAATAGAAATCTTTGACACTTCCATCATTTCTACGTAAGATAGCCAAAGTATGATTCACCTTTGGATTGGAAAGAACTGGTGGTTCATTTACTTAAGTTAAGAAAATTGCTAGGCACGACTGAAAGGAGTGGAGCGAATATTGCACTTGGAATAGACTCTCAACAGAATGTCTAGTTAGGACACGATGTAAAGCTAAGCAATTTTCTTCCGCGCCAAGAATGGAAGACTGTGTAGGTTGTGGTTTTTTCCACCAAGAAAGGCATGGGATGCACCATGTCTCTAGAGGAAGCGCTTTTTCAGCTACCTTCTCCTCGAGGTATGGTTTGAGTCCCGATACTCACAAAGAAAAAGGGAAGTGATTTGGACAAAAAGGGAAGTGACTTGGACAAAAAGAGGCCGAAAGGAGTGCTAGCCCCTTAGTGGGGGTCCGGACCCATACGAGTTAGCAGAAAAGGGAGGAGGAAAGAGGCCCTAAGGAGGAGTAAACATTAAGGAGCAAGCAACAGCTTTCTTAGTTGCTATTAGCACAACCTAAAGCTGGGGAACGCAAGTTTGATCGAGGCGCCCAGAGAACCTACGAATTTTCCAATTATGAGTTGGGCGCTTTATCCTTTCAGCCATGGATGCTTAACATGAACCCGGTGAAATTGAATTCTCCGTGAAGATGCGTGCTTTGGTGAGTCGTCCGAGATCCTTTCGATGACCTATGTTGTGATCAAAGGCCTTCCTCTATTTGTGCATTTCTTTCTCTATTTGGCATGCCTCATGAAAAATAAGAGTCCTCCTGATTCGAAAAGCGGCGAAGAACAAATAAAATTTGCTATAAAAGCCGGCTAATGGGGGTGTTCGTGCATATGAGAACATTGTAATGGAATGATTCAATCGCAGATTGATACTAGACCAGACAATTTAACCGTCTTCACTAGACCCAAAGGTTGCGCTCATACAATGAGCTTTCAGGAAGAACCTGGTTCGCCAGTTGTTCAAACCTGCTCATGAATCATGAAGTTGGGAACACAAACGGAGATGTGAAAGGAGACGTCTTCTATTTCTAATAGGCCACGAACTAGATCAGAAGCATTCTCAATGAATCCATAAGAAGTGATCCTATGAAAATAAAATTCCTTGTATTCTCATTTGAGAATGAAAGGGAAGATTTTAGATTTGAGAGCGTTCGAAGAACAAGGTATATTGACAGAAACCTCTAGTAAAATACCCACCAGTACCCGTAACCCAGCGGAAAAAGTACTGATTCATACACAACATCTCTTTCCTTTATCAGGGGTTCCACCAATTGATACCTTTCCACAAATAATTGAAACTCCATTTCTTGATACAAATGGACCAATGAGAGCAAGAATTTACAGGAACATTTCATTTCTGGACAGTCCAGTATATTAATTGACATTCGTTTATTTGCATCAACCACGGTGGGCTAGGAAACCTATTCCCAGTTGTTCTGCCAGATTCTGTAAACCTGGGTTTTTTCATTAAACACAGGGGCGCGCTCTACCACTAAGCTAATAGCCCTTCATGCGGGCCTCCCGAATAGATCTTGGCAGAATTTCCACATATGAAATTGAGCACAATTTTGCAAAGAATGAGGAGAAAACCTCTTATATGTTTCTAGGGGGTTATTTCTCTATATCTATCCTAATGAGAGATCTATCAAATCACTGCAATTGATGTTCGATCCCGACGCAACTATGAATCTCATGGAGAGTTTGATCCTGGCTACGACCTGATCAATTCAATCAGGCACTCGCCATCTATTTTCATTGTTCAACTATTTGAAAACATAAAAAAACCAAAAGCTCTGCCCTTCCCTGCCTAAGGATTTACCTTCGGACTTTTTCAGAATTATATACCTTTCTACAAGCCCTAAATTTATTTTCTATCATTGTATCCAATCTAATTTAACACCCAACAGAATCACGAGACGCTACTTAAAATAAAAAAATTGTTTAAGAGATTTATTTTGATTTGATGATACCATGTGAACCGCTAGAAACATGCGAAGTGTATGACTAACCCAATAACGAAAGTTTTGTGATGGGACTCGAGCAGACAGCCATAATTCTTGATCAATAAAGGAACAATATTACCATTTTTGTTCAAAAAGAGCCTTCCTCGCTTTGCTTCGTCAGTAAGGTGCAGAGTGACCTGCACTTTTCTCGGAGTTTCCTATTTACTATAAAATTTCCTATATTTTACATATCATCATATTAAGCCCATTTGATGTCGCATGTTCCTTCTAACATACAATAAATTCTATTCTAACATGTAATCGTTTAATCATGTAATTATTCAAATCAAACAAATTAACATGTAATTTTCTCAATTTCTACCGTTACCGGTCTAAGTACATAAATGTCACAAGTTGACATGGAATTGAAACAACAGTAATCGCTACACATATTTTGACAAGTTTATATTTCAGCATATGAACATTTTAGCACATTAAACATTTCAACATATGAATTTTCCCAACATATTAATATCTTAACATATTAATATTCCAACATGTCATATTAGCATTTCGTCACTTTAATCATTCTAACATATGTTTAACATTTCAACATATCATATTTCAACATGTTATTTTAACGGGGAATGTCAAATGATAATATATCATTATAAAAAATGATATAACTTAAATCCACTTACCTAATTTGCTTTCCAAATCTTGGACCTGGTCCAGATCTAGCATTCCATGGTTTTCCCCTAATTGGATTCAGAACCTAACAACCATGGATTCATAATTTTTACTAAAAGAAAAAGGGAAGAAAGAAGAAGAAAATTGAGTAGACCAGATCTAGAAAATTATCTTACTTCGAATATGACTCTGAACACCTTCTAATTAATATTCATTCTTTTCCTCCAGATCTTGATTCAGAATTTTCCAAACCTAATTATCTTATTTTTCTCAAGAGATTTGATGAGGAGAAAGAATGGCAGAGCTTAGACGTTGTCTCAGAGAATGTGAGATTTAGGCTTGGCTCTACTAGCCTATTTATCGGTGTCCAGGATCTTATTGTACACGCAGCGCTGAGTCAGCATTGAACGTCGATAAGAAAATAGTCCAGATTCATTAATGAATCTGACTGGATCTGGGGGGTGTCGACCCCCCTACAGGGATGTTGACCCCTCGGGTCCCATGAGCTGTTTTGGTGCAGAAGTTTGAATATCGAATGTTTGAATTTTCTGGAATTTATCTAACTGTTATATTCACGTGTATTCTTCTTATACGTATACAAATCTTTTAACGACCATTTTATGTGTATATATATACGCACAACTTTCGTTTCGTTTTCAAAATTCAAACGGTGTTGCACTGTTATTTGATTCTTGCCATATTTCATTGATTGTAGCCTTATCTTGAATTTTATCTCTTGTATATATATATATATATTTTTGTACATATATACATATATATTCTCATATACACACACACACACATATATATATATTTTCTTTACTTCCTTATATGTATATTTTTCCTTATATGTGCGTTTATACATATTTCCTCTCATGAACATGTGTTATTTCAGTCGTTTCCTTAAAACAAAAATATGACGGCAGCGGGATCAAACTCTGTACCTTTATATGCAAGTCACATGCTCTAACCAACTGGGCTACTAAGGCTATTGTTAACAAGGCTTAGAACAATAGTAGATATTGTTCTCTTATTATTCCTCTTTTTCATGTTTGTTACAATATTTCATTTAAACCATTGCATGAATCTTTTTCTTTTATTTCTCTTTTATTACTAATGCATAATCAGTGCGTAGAACATGTTTACACTGCATGCAACCAATCCTTTCTTTCTTTTAACGCATGCATTAAAATTTTATTCTTCATATATACATTTATATATGTGCATATATATATATATATGTACGCATTATTTAATTATTAAATTGTCATAAAATATGGGGTGTTACACTCTCCCACCCTTAGGAAATTTCTCCCCCAAAATTTGATAAGGTTAAAAATCAATTAACCCCTCCCATAATATACATCCATCATGTGTGCATCAATTTTTTGCAAATATTATGCACTTGTGCAAAGTGAAATACAACATAATAATACATGTATGCCTAAGAGGTACCTCTTCCATGTATGCAAATTTTTCAAAAATTCTTCAAAAGCATGATGCTCACATCCTAAATACACTGGCAGTTCTATATGAATGCAATATTTGAAAATAAAAAATATTTTCATTCAAATTTTCCCACACTCTTACTGAGTAAGAGCGTAGTTCATCCAATTGTTGCATTCAAAATCTTACCAACCAACTTTACTTTTCGAATTTCAGAAAAATATAATTTTCTAAATTCGATTTCATATGTTACAAAAAGGCGTAAAACGGAAAACTTCACATCTCCCTTTTTCCTTTTCGACTTTTTTCCAACCGTACTTGGATTTTATGAAACTTTTTATAAAGATTCCCCTATTTTCTTATCCAAGCACAGCCCACATAAGAAAATTTTCTTTGCTGCTGATTTTCTTTTTCATCTTGTCTTGGAAATTTTTATTCCTATCCACCTTTCCTTATAATATCCCCATCTTTCTTTAACTGTTATGTTTGTTACTTTATTGAATTTGTTGTTTCCTTATTAGTTGTACCATATCTCATTTCTTAGCTTATTTAATCATTTGATCTAAGTTTAATTTCAAATAAGCCTTCTAGTCTTTCAACTAAAACAGGAAAACAGACACTCTACACAGCTACTGCTAAGTGCCAAGAATCTCGGGACTATGTCCCCTCTCAGACGGAAAAGTCCAAACCATGGGATCCACAACAGGTTTAGGTGTTACCCTAACTACCCAACAGGAAAAAAATAACAGAACGATCCCAACAGAAATGCAATCACGGGTTGCACCCCTAACATGAAAATTGGCAACAGGATCTACATACTTACTTGCCCTTTACTATCTAGTAGTCACCAACAGTCCTAACTGTGTACCAACAATTATTTCAGGTAACACCCTAGGATTTTCAATGCTTATGCATTCTACGGGAACTAACTATTATTCCAAGATAATTCTCGCTATTTGCTTCATAGCTTCAAAACTTTTCCCGTCTTCCCTGGGCACTATTCCTTACCTACTTCATACTTTTGAAACACGGTTTGGTCTTTTCATTTAAATTTTCTTCCAAAAATTTAAAAGTGTCAAAAGTTAATTTTTCTTATGAAAACTTACTTTTGCCAAAACAAAAAAACATGTCATCTTAAAAAAAATGTAAATCTTAATTTTTTTCAAATCAAAAAAACTGGAGTAGATAAGGACAACTATTTCTTAATCGGGTTTATAACTTGTTCTTACCTATAGGGTCAGTTCAGTTTCTTGCTAAAGGTGCAAACATGTACTCTATTCTTAATTTCTAAACTTATTTTGTCCACCCAACAAAATTTTCTCTTTTAAAACAATTTATCAAAAATGACTGTCAAAAGAATATATATTTCAAAACTTTCTTTATTAAAAATTCTTTTGTGAAATATAACAAGAAAACTAGCGAGCTATATACATGCTCTACAATCTGCACCTTTTACTGAGAGAATTTTACTTCAAACAAAATTTTCATGAGAAATCATTGCTTCCAAAATATAACGCAATTTACGTTAAAACCCAATATGTACTTCTTTACATAGTTTAAAACTATAACTTTTAAGATTAAAACTTGAAAACACCATAAACCATTTTCCCAAAACTTTTACAATTTCAAGTTCTTAGAAGTTAACAATGCGGTTAGACTCAAAGCGGGTTTCCAAATTTTCTAGGCTTTCCTAAACACTCCCACAAAGTCAATTCTCTCAACTATATATATATATATATATATATATATATTCCTAGTCTGTTCTTCTCTTTTTAACCTTTCCCAATTTATAAGGTTTTACTGCCAAGCCCATTAATCTGAAATACTAACATATGTGATCCTCCTTTCTCTATTTCAAAATATACTGTACACCTCCCACCCAAATTTCCTAAGGGTCTCAAATTTCCATATTCATTCCTTTAGTGTACAAAGCAAAATCCCATTTCATATCATATTATACTCTTTCTATTTAGTGGGTTTCTCTATGGATATATATATATATATATATAATATTTATATTTTAAAAATACAAATACGTTCACTCACTATTTATACAGGAATCCGAAACCTAAGCTCTGATACCAGATGTATCAACCGAATTCCGATAGATCGATTTTTTTTCAAAATTCTAATCTATCGAAACCCATGTTTGTTGCTCCAGTAACCCGCAGAAAGGACAGAGATATAAAATATATCATAGCTCAGAAAATATTTCATAGTGGAATGGATAAAGTATAATATAATCAAAGTATAGCCTTACCGCAGTAATAATACTGCCTAACCATTATCCAAAGCTATCATATCTCTACCACAAATCTAACCTGCGAGTATGTTATAAGGAGGGGGTCAAAACACAAGTTCTGGTGACTGGATTTAAACTATACATTTTGGATAATCCTACATATACCATTCAATCACATTTTCTTATTTATTAGGTTACTTGGGTTAACAACAGTCAAGGCTTACATACACATCGTACCCATTTATTTTCCAGTGGATTAACCTAATACGGTATATATGTAGCTACCCCTCCCCCCAATATTGATGTACACCCCATGGTACCCCACTCGCACGGTCTCCACCGTAATGCCGTAGAAATGAACGCAGCTCTTCATCTTATGCCGGAGTGACATACGGATCTCTATATAACAATGTTACATTCCGTATATATCTGTCATTACAATGCTACGTAAGCGTACGGACTGCCACCTTCGATCGAATCAGATTTCACACCAGAGTAATGTCCTCAAGTCTACGATAACCACCCAGATCAGACATGCATGTATCTAGACTTTCCCATGTATGTATCGTCAATCGTATTTGATGCCTTAACCGCACATAATGTGCATCGAGTTCCGTGAAAGGGCTATACAAGAAACACGGAACTCGGTCGGGTGCTTTTCCGTATCTGTATAGGTCCGCCTTTAAGGGCCTCAAAATACAGATATCCCTTGAGTCTATTTTTTTTCATGGTGCCTATAGCCCCACCTCGGCACCTCCCTCAACTAGTAAAGACTATAAGAGCTAAGAGACTTGCCCCTAACAAACAATCTAAACATCCAGTTGGTGTCTCCCCTCAACCACTGTACCTCGATAGCGAAAGGTGAATGGTCTATTGGGTTTAGCTCTAGTTTTTTCGCATCCCCTGGCTGCCGATGACGGGTACCCGATGATCTACTATCCTTGTTGGTCCTGACCTTTGCCTGCTAGTTGAGGCGACCGCCGAATCACCCTAGTGTCACCTCGTCACAACATTCTGACTGCAACGCTACTTTTGCAGTCAAGGCCCACCCACCTGGTAGTAATGCGCAGACCTAACCTCTACGAGCACAGCCTAAACATCTTCCACTGCACAGAGGACTACCAGGAGCAACTTACGTATCTAAGGAAGCCACGTGATTCCTCTTCCAGTCCTTCGGAGTTGGCAGAATAATCAGATGAACGTGCGCTCCTCTCGTGTCTTATGACACCACGATGATCTACCCCGTTGGGTTATTCACCCTCAAACGTGCGGACTGGTCCAAGCACCTCACGTTAGTATGTTATTAGAACTTTTGTTTAAACATTCTTTTATGCACTTGCTTTACCTCATCAGGTTCCCATTTAACTTGGTTATTCCCATCCACATTGATTTCTTATTCAATTTACCAAGTTCCTCTTGCTTATTAATTTCAGTCTTATAACTTAACCAATTTAAGCCCATTAGTAAGTCCACGACATGTTATTCTCTAGATTGTGATCCAAGATCTGTAATCCATAATCCCTTTATATTCTTGTTGATTTCAAAGTTACAATAACATGTTCTACTTAATATGTAATTAATTATATCTCAATTCACATGTTTTCTATTTAACATATCAGTCGTTATTTACGATTAAATATAACTTATTTCATTTCATAAGTTTGCCTCGTTTTTTCTTATTTAATCATAATTCCATCTTACATTGTCATTACAATTTATCGTTGTTTACTTATTAACTTAGTTCTCTTAACTAAGGTTCACTAATAAGTCTCCTTTCCATTTATTATAACCTATGTTATAATTTCCTCTTGCCCCTAGGACAAGCCTTAACATGTTATTCTTATCAGCAGATTTCAGATTTCCAAGTTTATAGATTACTTAATTTATAATTAAGTACAACTTCTTACGTTTCATAAGCTTTCCCCCTTTTCTATACTTATTACAAACAACTGGTTTTAGGTTTCCCCATTTACTGATTACTTAATTTACAATTAAGTGACACTTGTCTCATTTCACCAGTTATCTCATTTCCTTTTGAGTTTATTATAACCTAAGTTATAATCTTCCCTTGTCTTTATGACAAGTCTACCTATTATACGACATTCTCATTAATGTAATTAATTTATAATATGTTATTATCATTCCCTTCCTTTTACTGTCGTATCTTCTATTCAATTCCATTTATTTCCATTAATTACAATTAATGTTGTTTATCAGTCCTGCTATTTACATATATTTACATATATGTATATATTTATGTACTAGACCTCCCACATTAAGCCTACACTTGTAGATGCTGGATTTGTCGGAACGGTTCTGGGCAGACTTCTACCACAAGTTGACTTAACCTCGTGTCTTAGCACCACTACATGTTTATTTATGCACTTAGACCCCTCACATTATATTTCCCACTAGTGGATGCTAGATATGTCGGGCAGTTCCGGGCAGACTTCTACCACAAGTGTAATCAAACCTCGTGTCTAAGCGCGGTTACAGTTTCCTGTTTACTATAAATATCCTTTATTTTACATGCTATCATATTAAGCTCATTTTATGTCGCATGTTCTTTCTAACATACAATAAATTCTATTCTAACATGTAATCGTCTAATCATGTAATTGTTCAAATCAAACAAATTAACATGTAATTTTCTCAATTTCAACAATTAATGGTCCAGGTACATAAATGTCACAAGTTAACATGGAATTGAAACAATAGTAATCACTTCACATATTTTGACAAGTTTATATTTCAACATATGAACATTTTAGCACATTAAACATTTCAACATATGAATTTCCCCAACATATTAATACCTTAACATATAAATATTCCAACATGTCATAATAGCATTTCGTCACTTTAATCATTCTAACTTATGTTTAACATTTCAACATATCATATTTCAACATGTCATTTTAACGGGAAATGTCAAACGATAATATATCATTATCAAAAATGATATAACTTAAATCCACTCACCTAATTTGCTTTCCAAATCTTGGATCTGGTCCAGATCTAGCATTCCATGGTTTTCCCCTAATTGGATTCAGAACCTAACAACCATGGATTCATAATTTTTACTAAAAGAAAAGGGGAAGAAAGAAGAAGAAAATTGAATAGACCAGATCTAGAAAATTATCTTACTTCGAATATGATTATGAACACCTTCTAATTAATATTCATTCTTTTCCTCCAGAACTTGATTCAAAATTTTCCTAAACTAATTGTCTTATTTTTCTAAAGAGATTTGATGAGGAGAAAGAATGGCAGAGCTTAGACGTTGTCTTAGAGAATGTGAGATTTAGGCTAGGCTCTACTAGCCTATTTATAGGTGTTTAGGATCTTATCGTACATGCAACGTTGAGTCAGCATTGAACGTTATTAAGAAAATAGTATAGATTCATTGATGAATATAGCTGGATCTGGGGGGTGTCGACCCCCCGGGTCCCATGAGCCGTTTTGGCGTAGAAGTTTGAATATCGAATGTTTGAATTTTCTGAAATTTATCTAACTGTTACATTCACGTGTAATTTTCTTATACGTATACAAATCTTCTAACGACCATTTCATGCATATATATATATATATATATATATATATATATGCGCATAACTTTCGTTTCGTTTCCAAAATTCAAACGGGGTTGCACCGTTATTGGATTCTTGCCATATTTCATTGATTGTAGCCTTATCTTGAATTTTTTCTCTTGTATATATATACTTCTGCACATATATACATATATATTCTCATATATATACACACACATATTTTCTTTACTTCCTTATATGTATATTTTTCCTTATATGTGCGTTTATACATATTTCCTCTCATGAACATGTGTTATTTCAGCCGTTTCCTTAAAACAAAAATTTGACGGCAGCGGGGATCAAACTCTGTACCTCTTATATGCAAGTCACATGCTCTAACCAACTGGGCTGCTAAGGCTATTGTTAACATGGCTTAGAACAATGGTAGTTATTGTTCTCTTCTTATTCCTCTTTTTCATGTTTGTTACAATATTTCATTCAAACCGTTGCATGAATCTTTTTCTTTTATTTCTCTTTTATTATTAATGCATAATCAGTGCATGCAACATGTTTACATCGCATGCAACCAATCTTTTCTTTCTTTTAATGCATGCATTACATTTTTATTTTATTCTTCATATATACATTTATGTTTGTGCATATATATGCATTATTTAATTATTAAATTATAGTAAAATGCGGGGTGTTACACACACAAATGGATGGACTAGGCAAGATCCTGGTTTTCTTTCGGCCTTAATACGATCGTTAAGGGTCATCGGTTTTCTGGCCATCTTATAATATGGCCCAGCATGACCATTGCCTTCCATATTTCTATATATTGGACTTCTATACATTATTCTCTAGAAGATCTAGAATTCACCTTTTTTTATCAAGAAAGATATGTTCTGGGGGGCAAAGTGTTGACCAACTTTTTGGCAAAAACTGTCATAACTCAAGTTCTTATTAAAGTTGGACCATCTCCCTACTGGATCAATCTTCATCTGGATTGACCAAAGCTTGATTCGACCCAAACCAAATGTGTCTCAAGCAGAAACACTTTTCTTCAAGCATGGTTTAGAGTCCAAGGATCGGGTCGATCGATCCGGCAAATTGACCTTGAAGACATTGAACCAGACCTTACACTACACAACAAAGCCCGATTTTCAAGGCTACTTTATCGGTCAAACCAGACCTATTCAACTTCTCTGGCTCCAAGTTCCAAGGTCCACGTGTACCTTGATTATTGAGAAGAATTATTCCCGAATAGGAGACCATGTCCCGGTGCCTGCAGTAGATATTTTGGATTGAGCGACACGTGGTCGAGCCATGATCGGATAACCGCCAGGTAGCACATCGACCGACCTACATTTTTGCCTATAAATACACCTTTCCATGAATGGAAAGAGGAGGATATTCTTTCTGAAAAGTTCATGGTTGGCTTTTTAAAAATATCTCGGCGTACTCTTCGATCGAACAACATTGTAACACAAGGTTTTTTGTGTATAATCCACTTCTTTCTCTTCCTTCTTTCAATCAAAACAAGTGTAACTTGTAATCGACAATATAAACAAAGATTATAAAGTAGACGTAGGCTTGGTTTAAGTCGAACCACTATAAAAATTGTTGTGTGTCCCTGTGTTTACTTCTTTTCTTGGATTTTGTGATTGTGAATTTTGTGACTTGTGTGTAGATTACACACTTTGGGGGTTGACTGTCATTAAGCCAACTTTTGACGTCAACAACCCCTAAAGGTAAAGATAGAGGGGAGAAATGCAAGGCTATCGATGGTGGTGTGATATCAATTGGAGGTTGGACGACGAAAAAAGTGGCGAAGAGCATTTTTCTTTCACCTTCGTTCTTAGGGTGGAGGAGGTTACATCGATGGTTTGATTCGCATGTGGGCGCACAACAAGGCGGACGCAATGCTATGGTCGTAATATAAACTAGTGACGCGTCGGAGGTTGTGCACGAGCGGTGTGCATCGATTTGTATAGGATTTCGAATCTGACCTAAAGAGAGGGTGCGTGAATTTTGATGCGGACGTAGTGTGGCTGGTAAGTGTTTGTTATTTTCTTTTAATATGATTCTAATTTCAAGTCTTCTAACTCATGAAACTTTTGCATATGTGGTATGTTTTGGACATGATTTCTTCTGCATGACTCGTATTGCAGATGTGTACGCTTTGGCATTTGTTTTTGATAAATTTAGCTGATGTGAGTGATATTATCTCTCATTGAACTGCAATTCTTTACATTATGCAAAATGATGTTTCTAGGTGATTTCTAATCATAAAACGAGATTTCTAGGATAATTAAACCTAGTCATTAATAAATAAATGAATTAACATTTCATCTAATACCTTGGATTTTCAATCTTTTGATCCAAAAGGTAAATCAATGGTTCTTGATTCTGTTGCTACATATTCTTCCAATTGTGCTACTGCTTCCAAAATTAATTTCAATATCAATCCCGTGAATTCTAATTGCAATATTCCTCAAAGCTCCTCTAATCCCTTACATCCCCCTATAAAATCTGATTTTCTCTCACTCTCTCTTTAAATCTCTTCCTTGGAATGATGGTTCTTATAAGCCAATACAGTTTGATATAGTAAGAGATGGGAAGCCCAATCACTTCCCATATATGGTGAAAGAGGAAGGATTGAAATTCTGGAGTAAACATCTGGTTGGATTCTTTATGGATGGTACACTCTCTTAAATAACTGTAATGAACTCTCTTATCAAAATTTGGAAGTTAAAAAGAGAAGTTAGTATTAAATCAGATGGTGTAAATTTCTTTTTTAATTTTGCAAATGATATGGAAAGGGAGAGGGTATTGAGATCTGACCCAATCTTCATCAAGGGCTGGATGTTTATAATAATTGAATGGGATCCCTCCATAGGAAATGCGCAATCGCAAATTAAAAAAAGTTCCCATTTGGATTCATTTGCATCGTATTCCCTTACTCTTGTTGACATTAGTGAGGATAAACTGGTTGGCATGTCATGTGGGTAGATTGACCTGTTTTGATTCAAGTACTTAGAGGCTAGAAAGGTTCAAGTATGCAAAAGCATTGGTAGAAATTACCCCTGAATTTGAGCTACCAGAATCTATTGTTGTTCCTGACCTTGGAGATAAATGCCCCCATGTTAAAGTTTCTTATGATTGGAGACAACAAATTTGCACACACTGTAAGGTCTTTTGTCATAAGACAAATTATTGTGAAATGTCATCTCAGAATAATGTGGTGCACAGAATAATAGAAATGAGGCTGTCAATGACAGGAGAAAATAATATAAGCATGACTTCTAGTCTCATGAGAGTAGGCATTTGAAGAAAACTACTGGATCAGAAACTGAGCAATTCGGTTGGGAACAAGTAACTAATAAAACGAAAATGGTTTGGAAAAGAAAGGAGAAAGGTTATGGTACAGATGTGAGAGGTGATGTTGATAAAGCTATGGAAGAAGTTATTGAGTTAGCAGGGGGAGGGTGTACAGAAATGGGTAGTGAAGTTAATAATGAGGAGCAAATGGATGTATGTTAGGGTTTTTGTAAAGATGGTACTCAGAATGTTATAATTGCAGATCAGTATGGTAATTGCTCAATTCAAGGACAAAAGGTTTCTAATGGAGATGACAGTGCAAATAAAAATGCTTCTCAGAAGGGAAATATTTAATTTGATGAAATTCTAAAGGATGTAGTGGATAAAGAATTTCATGTTGATAACCCTTTTTCTATTCTGGATGATCATGCAGATGGTAATGTAAATGCATCTCTGGATGTGTTCACTGCTGCTGCAACATCCAGTTCTCTTGCTCAACCTTTTTTGCCTCATGTTCTTCCAACTCCTCATCTATTAAACAGTCAGCATCCTGTGCCTCCTCATCGTCTAAATCTTCTTTCAGTTTCAATATTCCATCCAAATCTCCTTATTCTCATTTTTCCTCGCCTCAAAATTTTATCCTTCCTCCCTCTCCTACTGCTAATGATTCTAACATTGTAGAGGAATCCCCAAATTCTTTTGGGAGTAAGAAAAAGTCTAAAAAGGAAAAGAAGAAAGTCTTGAAAAAAAATGTTAATGTAGAAGATGATCTTAATGATGGTAAAGAGTTCAAGCCAGATGAAGTATTACCGAGTTGTAATTCAAAAAATGCTTCATCAAGACATATGAGAAGTAATCCGATTTGCATGGTGAATCCCCTACTATTTAAATGATTAGTACAATATGTTTTTGGAATATAAGAGGTGCTAACTTGCCCTCTAAGCAATGTGAGAAAAAGAATTTGATTAGAGATAATAAAATTCAACTTATGTGCATTTCTAAAACAAAGCTGGATTTCAATTCCACTGGGAAAGCAGCAAATTACATAGCTCCAGTATGGCAATTTGATAATAATCTTAATCCAGCTTCATTGGGCAGACTTTTGACTCTTTGGAATCCTTCCATTTTTAATCTTCAGAAAATCGCGGAAACTAATCAATATATTCACTATAATTGTATTTATATTCCTTTAAATCTCTCTTTTCTCCTTACTTCAGTTTATGCTCATAACTCTCTTGCTCTTCGTCTTAGTTTTCTTGAGAATGTACATTTTCTTAATCCTTCAAATCATCCTTGGCTCATAGGCAGTGATTTCAATTATATGCTTAACAGTAATCAGAAATTGGGTGCTTGTCCTCTAGTGGTTAAGGAGAATGCTCCTCTTAATCAAATGCTAATTCAATCTTCTCTATTTCCAGTTCAAAGCTATGGCATGTTTTATACTTGGTCAAATTGCGTTAAGTCTGGCCCTCCCACTTTCTATAAACTTGATCATATTTTTGCAAATTCTTCTTTCTTTGATCTCTGGCCTAAAGCTTTCTATGATATCCTCTCTCCAATCTTATCTGATCATTGTCCCATATTATTTCAATGGGGGATTGAAGCTGCTATTGACTTGGGTAAAATCACTTTTTTATTTTTTATTTTTTGGTGTGATAATCCACAGTTTACTAACATTCTCATTCAGGTTTGGTACTCAAAGAGAAATAATAATCCTATGGTTAATCTGTTGCAAAAAATGAAGGTATTAAAGAATCATCTTAGATCTTGGTCTTCAATTAAATTCGGCAATGGGTCGCAACATTCATCTTCAATTAGAGCAGAATTAACCCAAATTCAGCAAGAGTTTCAAAAGAAGCCAAATGATATTGCATTACAAAATCAGGAGTATGAATTGAAGAATAAGCTTAATTTACTTTGGAAGTAGAAATGCAGGCTTTAAGGCAGAGTGTTTTCATTAGGAGAGAATTTGATGGGGATAGAAACACAAAGTATTTTCATAATACTTTAAAGGTTCAAAAAGCGAGGAGCAACATCTTTGGGATTAAAGATATGAATGGAAATGTTCAATCCTCTAAAGGGGAAATTAATGCAACGTTTGTTCAGTCTTTTCTTCAATTCTAGAAAATCCTAATGCTTACATACCAGATGTTAATCTACTCTTTCATATCATATTACCAACTCATTTTATATTGCAATTAGAGGATATTAACAGGCTAATTGCAGTAGAAGAGATTAAGGAAGCGACTTTCTGTTTAGATTCTAGTAGTTGTGGAGGACTAGATGGATTTAATTCTTTCTTCTTGCAAATAAACTGGAGTATTATTGGTTGAGATATCATAGCAGCTATTCAATCTTTTTTCATGATCAATCACATGTCAGCAAGTGTGTCAGCAACATCAATTACGCTTGTTCAAAAGGTTGAAAACCCAGTTTGTGTTGCTGACTTTCGACCAATTTCATGTTGTAATGTTGTCTACAAAGTTATTTTGAAAGTCATTGCTAATAGGCTAAAAAATGTATTGCCTTCCTGTAACACCCCACGCCCGCTAGGGTCACTCACAAAGGGAATGCCATAGCATCGGTGGAGTATTTTAGTGAATATAGAACAGAAAAATTACAATAAGACAGATATAAATAGTACTTGAAATTTTAAAACATCATCTCATAACAGCGGAAATAGACATGTCTGGTTACATCATAAAACCACGATAAAAGTCAAGTACAATATCCATCAAAATAAAGAAGTACATAATCCCACTCTCTCATACAATAGCCATAACAAAAGAAAAGATAACTGGATAACTGGAGCTTTACATCTACCCAAGCTCCTAAAGACTGGAACAGCAATCCGATCAAGCTCTACTACCGCTAGGATCCACCGTAGGACCTGAGGGTTGGGAAAAAGATAAAAACAACGGGGTCAGACATAAGTCTGAGTGAGTCCTATAACTTTAACAATACAATCATTAAAGTAACCAGAGAAGACATAAACTTGACCTACGGTAATATCTGGGGATGAATGGCTACACTAAGCAGCTTGGTAGACTTAGGATAAACTAAGATAACCGTCAGGACGCATCTACCCACCCAAGGATAATTACTAACTGCACCACACCAGTCATTCCTACTTAAAGGTTGATCCCTTCCAAGGACTTAGAAGATTTCCCCAGTAGTTTCGTGTACTCCTAGCCCACTACATAGGTGTCGTCTGCCCCTATCTCCACTAGGTGTACCCAGTAATTCTTAACCAGTAGTTTCGTGTACCCCTACATAGGTGCCGTCTGCCCCTATCTTCATTAGGTGTACCCACTACTCCCATCGATCGGCTCTCTACCGTAGATACCCGTGCTGGTCCCACAGTGGGGTGTATCACTCCCCTAAAGTGGCTACCCAATACTAACGGTGCACGGCTTTATATCTACACGATGCAACAACGGCTTATCTACCAGCCCGGGCCCACACACGCATATGAAGCCCGTTGGACTTGCGTTGCCACCGCTAACCCGTTTTGGCCTCTTATAATCAAGCCCAATATGCGTGTCCCGTCACTCGACATGGGTCGAGCCCACAAAGATACGTTTGGGATATTGGTTGAAATGGGCCCCCACAAGCTACCCACTTAAGCTTGTCAAATATCTAGTGTATCCCACTTAACCCTTTAATCATGTTTAATTACATGTTTCCACTTGGTTAAGTATTCTAATCGTATTTTCTATTGCCACCCAAGGCAACCCACTAGATTCCACATGCCACCCAAGGCAATCACAAAATTTCCTCATGCCACCCAAGGCACCCACTTAACCCCTCATGTCCCACTACATGCTACTATGGTTAAGTGTTTCTTAATTAATTAAGACCGTGATCTCCCATAAAGACCTCCCACATTAGACTGGCTGTTATGACCGCCTGGTTAAGCCGGTAGAGTCCCGGGCAGTCTTACATCATAACAGAGCCTAACCTCGTGTCTTTACTTTAATCACGTATTTAATTTATGGCTAAGACCTCTCACATTGGGCTGACATTTGTAGCAACTGGTTAAGCCGGTCGGGTCCGGGCAGTTTTACACTACAAATGAGTCCAACCTCGTGTCTTAGTCGATTAATTACACCTAATTAATCACCCCCATATTAATTATCCCTAATTAATATCAAGTTTTCCATAACATGGGTAGACCTAACTCAATAGGTAAATTCCCATGGGGTAGACCTAACTCAATAGGTAAATTCCCACTTATGGTAATTTATTTTTATGGTATGCTTAATCATACCCAAACATTCATTTATTAACATATTTACCACCCCATCGTTCCCCACGTAAATCGTTCTCATTTCATGACATAACAAAAGGGGAAGATCATCACAAATATCATGGGTTTAGCCTATAACTTTGTCATGGGTTAAGAGGATGTCAACTTGCATATATGAGCATATATTAACCCAACTACATATAACCCAAACTTGCATATTATCATACACATGATTTGCATAACATGTTGCATATGAGCTTGCATATTATCATACACATATCTTGCATAACATATTGAACTTGCATATAGGCATTCTCATGACTTGCATAACATGTTAAACATGCATTTAAGCATACACATAACTTGCATAAGCATTCACATACTTGCATAAGCATCCACATACTTGCATAAGCATTCACATACTTGCATAAACATGCATAACTTGCATATCATGTCATTTAGGCATATACATATCTTGTATAAACATTCATATACTCGCATAAGCATGCATAACTTGCATATCACATAAATCTTGCATTTAGACATATACATGACTTGCATAAGCATCCATATACTTGCATAAGCATGCATAACTTGCATATCACATTAAACTTGCATTTAAACATATGCTTAACTTGCATAACTCACTTTGTTAATCATGCATAATTCCACTTATTAAATATGCATAAATCCACTTGTTAAACATGCATATACCAACTTGCTAAACATGCATAAATCAACTTATTAAGCATGCATAAACCAACTTATCAAACATGCATAAACATAGAACAACATAGAGTAACATATCATTATACATGATTCAAACTCACTAATCCGCATTTAAGACCACAAGTCTCATTACACCCAATCTACTTACTTTAACAATTAATGTTAAAGTGATAGAAACTCACCAAACTCAAGATTAGCAACCTTATGAAGTAGAATTAGTTGCTAACTATGAAGATAATGATGATTAGAGAATGATTTGAGAGGGATTAGCTTGAAACTTCCTTCTTAGATTAGTGGAGGCTCCTCTTAGGATTTAATTTGGCGGCATGAGGCCATCATTTCTATTTTTGGTAAGGATTAAGGGGGGTTTAGGGTGTATTTATAGATTAGGTGAGTGTTTTAGGCCCTTAGATTAACCCTAGATTAGATTAGGACCCTTAGATTTAGGAAATCTCTACAACCAGCCCTCCTAGCCAGCCTGAAACCCAACCTGGTGCAACCTGGTGCACCCAGGTTCAATGGGCGGCGCGACCCTGTCGACAGGCAAGTCGACAGGCATGTCGACACCCCTGTCGACAGGCCTGTCGACAGCCCTGTCGACATGGGTAGGGCGGGAATCTTCCCGCCTGACCCCGCCTGACCCATTCCAAATCTGAATTTTTAAATTTTTAAATCTGTTTTAGTTTTGAATTTTCTGCAAACTTCATCGGGCCAAAACTGGGCCATACGGACTCCGATTTTCGAAAACTCGGACTCTATTTCGCGTATTTTTCCGAGACGAACGTAATGACGCAGCCCGTTTCCCCTAATTCCCACATTTGAGATTATTTATCTTGTAATTAGTGAATTTTAGTATTAACCCAAAATTCGGGGTGTTACATTCTCCCCTCCTTAAAGGATTTCGTCCCCGAAATCTCTAAGCTAGGGAGAATGCATATCCTACCATCCAAACAACCATCTACTCAAACCATCAACCACTGGCATCCATTGTCCTTAAAACAATTTCTAATGATGTATGAGCATATGCAAAAAGTGTGTGTATATGTTCCCTATCTAATGTATGAACATATGCAAACCATGATAGTGCCATGCATCCATTATGTATGCGAGAAAACCCTATCGACACATACAATATCTACATGAGTGCACAATCATTCACCAAAATGCATCATCCATGATGATAACACAACCATTATACATCCATAAATATATCTTCCTACACACAATTTTTATGCAATATGCAATATGAAGTGACTGAACCGATCTAGTGCCTAGAGTGTGTGTATATGCATCCACGAGCAACCACTAGCAAACACTTGCATCCACTTGCATCCATCAACCATAACATGTCTCAAACACATGTTTCAACCATAGGTTTACCCTATCTAAAGGTCAAAGGTATTAATGAGAGGACATACCAAAGATAAGATAAGTACTAGACAAGCGATAAAGGAGAAAGTAAAGACATACCCTCAAAAAGAAATGGGTACAATGAACGCATCTTCGCTTCCGTCTCCCAAGTTGCGTTGCCCTCATCTTCTCCCCACTGCACTTTGACTAGTTGAACCTCTCTGTTTCTCAACTTCCTAGTCTCTGACCCAAGGATGCGAGTAGGAGCTCGTCGAATAGTCGCATCACGCTCTACCTCTACATCTCTAAGCAAGCTCGGCTCTACTACCTCTGCCGTCTCATGTAAGCACTTCCTCAGATGTGATACATGGAATACATCATGAACACCACTAAGTCTGTCGGGCAACTCCACCCTATATGCCATCCGTCCAATCCTTTCCTTGATAGGAAACGGCCCAACAAACCTCGGTGCTAACTTCCCAACGGATCCGAAGCGAACAACATTTCTCAACGGAGATACCTTAACAAAAACCATATCCCCAACCTCAAACTCAAGATCCGTCCTTCTCTTGTCCGCATAAGATTTTTGCCTATCTTGCGCTGCTTTCATCCTTCTTCGAATCAAATCGATCTTCTCTGAAGTCTCCCTAACCATATCAGGCCCAAGCAAGATCTTATCCGTAGATTCCCACCAACATGTAGGTGATCGACAAGGCCTTCCATAGAGAGCTTCGAAAGGAGCCATACCAATACTGGACTGAAAGCTGTTATTATATGCGAACTCCACCAACGGAAGATGCTCTTCCCATGTACCTCCAAAATCTAAGATACAAAGCCTCAAAAGGTCTTCTAGAACACGATTCACCCTCTCAGTCTGGCCGTCCGTCTGAGGATGATATGCGGTGCTCAGACACAATTGAGTTCCTACTGCTTCCTGTAAACTTCTCCAGAACTCACTAGTGAAGATAGGATCTCGATCACTTACTATGCTAGAGGGTACCCCATGTAATCGAACTATCTCTCGAAGATATACTGAAGCTAGCCATGGAGCAGTCCTCTTACTCTTCACAGGTATGAAATGGGCGCTCTTAGTAAGTCTATCTACCACCACCCAAATTCCTGTATTACCCTTCCTCGACCTGGGTAACCCGTCAATAAAATCCATCGAGACGCTATCCCACTTCCATTGCGGAACCTCCAATGGGTGAAGCAACCCCCCTGGTTTCCTTTGCTCCGCCTTCACTTGTTGACATACCAAGCATCGAGCTACATATTCGGCCACATCTTTCTTCATACCGGCCCAGAAGAAAACCCTCTTCATATCTTGGTACATCTTGTCCCCACCAGGATGAATGGTCATCCTAGAACGGTGTGCATCATCAAGAATAATCTTCCTCAACCCTTCATCTTGCGGTACACAAAGTCTACCGTCTCTACGCAAGCACCCCCTATCGTCTAGGGTGTACCTACTCAAATGGCTGGACGACTCCCCCCTTATGAGCTTCTCTATCAACTCAACCAACTGTGGGTCGTCCCTCTGTGCTTCTTCAATCCGCCCCAAAAGAGTAGGTCTAACTTCCAAAGAAGCTAGCAAACCGGGTACATAGTCAATGGAAGGTCTGAAATCAAACATCGAGATAAATTCCAAGCTTCGTCGTTCCACGAACAATGGACTCAAGGACAACCTCTTCCTGCTCAAGGCGTCCGCCACCACGTTACCCTTGCCAGGGGTATACGCTATCTCGAAATCATAGGATGCTAAGAATTCCATCCACCTTTGCTGTCTCAGATTCAAATCCTTCTGAGAAAACAAGTACTTCAATGATTTATGGTCAGTGAACAACTCGAATCTCTCACCAAGAAGATAATGGCGCCAGATCTTAAGCGCAAAAACAATAGCGGCCAACTCTAAATCATGGGTAGGGTAATTTTTCTCATGTGGCCTTAACTGCCTTCCACCATAGGCTATTACCCTTCCCTCTTGCATTAAGACTGCGCCAAGTCCTGTCCCACAGGCATCGGTATAGACAACAAATGGCTTGCTCCCATCTGGCAACACTAAAACTGGAGCCGTGGTTAAAGCTCTCTTTAACCGTCGGAACGCATCATCACAATCTACGTCCCATGCAAAAACAAGATTCTTCTTTGTTAAGCGGGTTAATGGGGCTGATATCTTCGCGAAGTCTTTAATAAACTTCCTATAATAACCCGCCAACCCCAAGAAACTTCTTACTTCAGTAGCATTCTTCGGAACCTTCCAATCCTGAATCGATACTACCTTCGCGGGATCCACAGCTATCCCCTCCTTGGAGACCACGTGCCCCAAGAACCGCACTTCCCTCCTCCAGAAGTGGCATTTAGAGAATTTAGCCTTAAGGCTATGCGCTCGAAGAGTCTTCAACACTTCCCCAAGATGTAGGGCATGCTCTTCTTCACTCTTAGAAAATACTAAGATATCATCCACAAAGACCACCACGAATTTATTAAGGAACTCCCTGAACACCCTACTCATCAAATCAACAAAGTATGCAGGGGCGTTTGTCAACCCAAATGGCATCACCAGCCACTCATAGAAACCATCCGGAGTTCTAAAGGCAGTCTTGTCTATGCTATCCTCAGCCACCCTCAACTGATGAAACCCCGTGGCCAAGTCCAATTGAGAAAATACTGAAGCGCCAACCAACTGATCGAAAAGATCATCTATTCTCGGCAATGGGTGTCTATTCTTCTTTGTGAGCTTGTTGAGTTCTCTATAGTCTACACAAAGTCTGAGGGACCCATCCGCCTTCGTAGCAAATACTACTGGAGCACCCCACTCCGATATGCTCCGTCTTATGAACCCCTTCTCAAGCAACTCCCCTACTTGCTTATGGAGTTCCCTCCTCTCACGAGGAGCCATGTGGCGCACTGGCAAAGATACCGGTTTAGCATTATCCACCAAATATATTCGGAAGTCAATCTCCCGCTTCGGAGGTAAGCCCTTCACTTCCTCAAACACATCCGGATATTCCCGGACCACTCTAACAGATTGCAAACTCTCGACCGAAGCGTCAAGCGATTCAAGATAACTTAGCATAACAGAGTCCCTGGGGTTACAAGAAATCTCGAGAGTGTTACCCAAGCGGGTCATGAGCCTAACAACTCTCCTTTCGCAATCAAGAACGGCACCATTACTGGATAACCAGTCCATTCCCAAAATCAACCCATAGCCCGTGAAGCCCAACACAAAAGCATCACATCTAAACTCAATGCTAAGTATAGAAATCTTCAAACCCAAACATATCATGGACAAATAAGTGGAGCCCCCAATTGGGTTTGAAACAACCAAGGGATCATCTACCAGACTGGTGTCTAAGTGCAGTAACTCAACTAATGATGATGAGATAAACGAATGCGATGCGCCTGAATCAAACAATGTACGGACAGGGTGATCAAATAGAAAAACCAGACTTTCAACGGAAATAGTTCTACCTCTCTCCTGAATCGGTGGAACCGCGAGAGCCTGTACTTGCCCCCTAGCCTGACTCGGTGCCATAAGAGCTTGCACCTGTCCTCCTGAGGTAGATCCCGTCCTTTGCCCCTTCTTAGGGCAATCCTTCACTAAGTGCCCTGCTTCGCCACAGTGGAAGCAACCGGTCTTCTTCTTCTTGCGACAATCCTTGCTTAGGTGGCCAGGTGTCCCACAATTGAAACACTTCTTCTTCTTGCCCTTGCCACCGTTGCCTTTCCCACCTTTGCTTTGTTGTTGTTGCTGAGGTCTCTTTTGATCTCCCTTCTTCTCGGGTGCCTTATTAGCATTAGGACCCTTCTCTTCCTCATACATGAGTGCCATGTCAACTAGCTTCTCAAAGGTGGCCCCCATAGGGATATGAGTCATAGCCACCCCATGCATAGGTTCATTCAAGCCTTTCACGAACCGCAAAGCCTTCTTCTCCGGTGTATTCACCATATCTAGGCCAAACCTTGCCAATTGATTAAACTTGTTAACATATTCCTTCACCGAGAGATTTCCTTGCTTCAGAGTCAAGAATCTTTCCATATACAAATTTTCCTCCGCCCTTGAGAGAAACTTTGCCACAAATCTTTGCCTAAAATCCGCCCAAGAGTCAACGGGGCGTTCTCCATTAGTAACCTCCCACCAGAATGAGGCCTCTCCCTTCATTAACCAAGCAGCCAACTTGACTTTCTTCCCTTCTTCCATCTCAAAGATATCTATCAACTCTTCCACCTCTTTAAGCCAATCTCTAGCCTCCACAAAGGTTTCAGATCCTAGAAAAGGTTTCCCTCCCATAGCTTTAAATTCCTTGCAAGTCTTAGCAAAAGTATCCGTGCGAGGAGGAGGGGGAGGAGGAAGATTGGGTGCTACGGTTGGTGGAGGAATATTTGCTGGACCCGCAGTGGTGGCCCTAGCCTCCATCAATCTCCTATACCATACTGGTACCGTTACACCCTCCGGAAAGTTAAGATCCTCAGCCATGATGAAACGAAAAAGGAAAGATTCAAAACGGAGAATTCGAAGGATATAGATATGGCTATTGGGGACTATGCTTTTCTTTTTCAAAAACTTTTCTCTTTAAAAGACATGTTTTTGAAAGTATCTTTTCCAAAAATGTTTTAGAAAAATAGTTTTCTAAAAATTTTATCTGTTCCGGTAACCTTTGCTCTGATACCACGTGTAACACCCCACGCCCGCTAGGGTCACTCACAAAGGGAATGCCATAGCATCGGTGGAGTATTTTAGTGAATATAGAACAGAAAAATTACAACAAGACAGATATAAATAGTACTTGAAATTTTAAAACATCATCTCATAACAGCGGAAATAAACATGTCTGGTTACATCATAAAACCACGATAAAAGTCAAGTACAATATCCATCAAAATAAAGAAGTACATAATCCCACTCTCTCATACAATAGCCATAACAAAAGAAAAGATAACTGGATAACTGGAGCTTTACATCTACCCAAGCTCCTAAAGACTGGAACAGCAATCCGATCAAGCTCTACTACCGCTAGGATCCACCGTAGGACCTGAGGGTTGGGAAAAAGATAAAAACAACGGGGTCAGACATAAGTCTGAGTGAGTCCTATAACTTTAACAATACAATCATTAAAGTAACCAGAGAAGACATAAACTTGACCTACGGTAATATCTGGGGATGAATGGCTACACTAAGCAGCTTGGTAGACTTAGGATAAACTAAGATAACCGTCAGGACGCATCTACCCACCCAAGGATAATTACTAACTGCACCACACCAGTCATTCCTACTTAAAGGTTGATCCCTTCCAAGGACTTAGAAGATTTCCCCAGTAGTTTCGTGTACTCCTAGCCCACTACATAGGTGCCGTCTGCCCCTATCTCCACTAGGTGTACCCAGTAATTCTTAACCAGTAGTTTCGTGTACCCCTACATAGGTGCCGTCTGCCCCTATCTTCATTAGGTGTACCCACTACTCCCATCGATCGGCTCCCTACTGTAGATACCCGTGCTGGTCCCATAGCGGGGTGTATCACTCCCCTAAAGTGGCTACCCAATACTAACGGTGCACGGCTTTATATCTACACGATGCAACAACGGCTTATCTACCAGCCCGGGCCCACACACGCATATGAAGCCCGTTGGACTTGCGTTGCCACTGCTAACCCGTTTTGGCCTCTTATAATCAAGCCCAATATGCGTGTCCCGTCACTCGACATGGGTCGAGCCCACAAAGATACGTTTGGGATATTGGTTGAAATGGGCCCCCACAAGCTACCCACTTAAGCTTGTCAAATATCTAGTGTATCCCACTTAACCCTTTAATCATGTTTAATTACATGTTTCCACTTGGTTAAGTATTCTAATCGTATTTTCTATTGCCACCCAAGGCAACCCACTAGATTCCACATGCCACCCAAGGCAATCACAAAATTTCCTCATGCCACCCAAGGCACCCACTTAACCCCTCATGTCCCACTACATGCTACTATGGTTAAGTGTTTCTTAATTAATTAAGACCGTGATCTCCCATAAAGACCTCCCACATTAGACTGGCTGTTATGACCGCCTGGTTAAGCCGGTAGAGTCCCGGGCAGTCTTACATCATAACAGAGCCTAACCTCGTGTCTTTACTTTAATCACGTATTTAATTTATGGCTAAGACCTCTCACATTGGGCTGACATTTGTAGCAACTGGTTAAGCCGGTCGGGTCCGGGCAGTTTTACACTACAAATGAGTCCAACCTCGTGTCTTAGTCGATTAATTACACCTAATTAATCACCCCCATATTAATTATCCCTAATTAATATCAAGTTTTCCATAACATGGGTAGACCTAACTCAATAGGTAAATTCCCATGGGGTAGACCTAACTCAATAGGTAAATTCCCACTTATGGTAATTTATTTTTATGGTATGCTTAATCATACCCAAACATTCATTTATTAACATATTTACCACCCCATCGTTCCCCACGTAAATCGTTCTCATTTCATGACATAACAAAAGGGGAAGATCATCACAAATATCATGGGTTTAGCCTATAACTTTGTCATGGGTTAAGAGGATGTCAACTTGCATATATGAGCATATATTAACCCAACTACATATAACCCAAACTTGCATATTATCATACACATGATTTGCATAACATGTTGCATATGAGCTTGCATATTATCATACACATATCTTGCATAACATATTGAACTTGCATATAGGCATTCTCATGACTTGCATAACATGTTAAACATGCATTTAAGCATACACATAACTTGCATAAGCATTCACATACTTGCATAAGCATCCACATACTTGCATAAGCATTCACATACTTGCATAAACATGCATAACTTGCATATCATGTCATTTAGGCATATACATATCTTGTATAAACATTCATATACTCGCATAAGCATGCATAACTTGCATATCACATAAATCTTGCATTTAGACATATACATGACTTGCATAAGCATCCATATACTTGCATAAGCATGCATAACTTGCATATCACATTAAACTTGCATTTAAACATATGCTTAACTTGCATAACTCACTTTGTTAATCATGCATAATTCCACTTATTAAATATGCATAAATCCACTTGTTAAACATTCATATACCAACTTGCTAAACATGCATAAATCAACTTATTAAGCATGCATAAACCAACTTATCAAACATGCATAAACATAGAACAACATAGAGTAACATATCATTATACATGATTCAAACTCACTAATCCGCATTTAAGACCACAAGTCTCATTACACCCAATCTACTTACTTTAACAATTAATGTTAAAGTGATAGAAACTCACCAAACTCAAGATTAGCAACCTTATGAAGTAGAATTAGTTGCTAACTATGAAGATAATGATGATTAGAGAATGATTTGAGAGGGATTAGCTTGAAACTTCCTTCTTAGATTAGTGGAGGCTCCTCTTAGGATTTAATTTGGCGGCATGAGGCCATCATTTCTATTTTTGGTAAGGATTAAGGGGGGTTTAGGGTGTATTTATAGATTAGGTGAGTGTTTTAGGCCCTTAGATTAACCCTAGATTAGATTAGGACCCTTAGATTTAGGAAATCTCTAGAACCAGCCCTCCTAGCCAGCCTGAAACCCAACCTGGTGCAACCTGGTGCACCCAGGTTCAATGGGCGGCGCGACCCTGTCGACAGGCCTGTCGACAGCCCTGTCGACATGGGTAGGGCGGGAATCTTCCAGCCTGACCCCGCCTGACCCATTCCAAATCTGAATTTTTAAATTTTTAAATCTGTTTTAGTTTTGAATTTTCTGCAAACTTCATCGGGCCAAAACTGGGCCATACGGACTCCGATTTTCGAAAACTCAGACTCTATTTCGCGTATTTTTCCGAGACGAACGTAATGACGCAGCCCGTTTCCCCAAATTCCCACATCTGAGATTATTTATCTTGTAATTAGTGAATTTTAGTATTAACCCAAAATTCGGGGTGTTACACTTCCATAATTTCTTTGAACCAGTCAGCTTTCATAAAAGGAAGATCCATTTCAGATAACATTTTATTAACGCTGGAATTATTATATGGATATAATAGAAAAGGCATCTCTCCTAAATATATGTTAAAATTGGATATAAAGAAAGCACTCGATTCTGTATCCTAGTTTTCTATTCTTGCCATTCTTTCAAGGATGAATTTCCCTATCCCTTTACTACTTGGATTCATTCCTGTATATCAACGCCAAGGTTTTCAATTGCTAGAAATGGCATATTACATGGATTCTTCAAAGGAACTCAAGGAGTACGACAAGGTGATTCAATCTCTTCGTATATCTTTATTGTGGTAATGGAACTTCTCAATTCACTTTCGATTGATCAAGTTAAAAGAAAAAAATGGAATTACATCTGAAATGTAAGTCTCCTTTGACAACCCACTTACTTTTTGCTGATGATTTATTTATATTCACAAATCCCACTGAAAGTAATATACGCTGCATTATGGATACTTTGCATATTTTCTATACTATTACTGGATTGAAGATAAACCTTAATAAGTCTCATATACTAATTGCTGGGTTATCTGCTAATGAGAAGAATCATCTAATCTCTTTGTCTAGATTATTAGAGAGGCCTATTAATTCAAAGTATTTGGGACTTCCATTAATTAGTTCAAGGATTACAAAGGACAATTGTGTTCCATTATTTGAGAAAATTATTGGTAAATTGATGCAATGGCCCTCTTGCAAACTATCACAAGCTGGTAGGCTGATTGTTGTACAATCTGTGGCTATGGCAATGACTACCTACTGGACAGGGCATTATGTACTGTCAGTCAAGCCGATTAACATGATATTAGGAGCTCTAAATAAATTTCTTTGGCATGGGGATCCTTTTTCTTGGAAAATGATTCCAATTGCATTTAATAAATTGTTTGATGATAAGATGCAAGGTGGTTTAGGCATTACAAATTTATTTGTATGGAACAAAGCTGCAATTTCATCTTACTTTGATAAGCTGTTTAACTTGGATAATTGTCTTTAGACAAAGTGGGTAAAGGATAATTTAATTGGGACAAAAACATTTTTAGACTACAGAGGTGCCGAGCA
Source organism: Allium sativum (assembly GCA_030737875.1). Lineage (NCBI taxonomy): Eukaryota > Viridiplantae > Streptophyta > Magnoliopsida > Asparagales > Amaryllidaceae > Allium > Allium sativum. The sequence continues at coordinate 284,961,546 of CM060915.1, forward strand.
GTTGTGGATGGAGTTGGAGGAGCATTCTTAATCTGAGTAGCACTTTTCAACCTTACATCCAGTTCAATTATTAGTTCATGGATAAACTGTCTTTTTGGAATACTCCTTGGTCTAAAGCTAGTTTAATCTAAGATAATGTGGTTGCTTATAATTTACATAGACAGTCTGGTATTTTAGAGAATGTTGTTGTAAATGATTACATTCATGATTGTAGTCTGGTTCTTCCATACACAAGCTCTTCTGTTTTGAGGAATTTATGGGTTGAATTGGAAAAGAATTTTGAAGTTAATGGTAATAGTTGTATAACATGGAATGGGAAAGTTCAAAGTATCAAACTTGTTTATACACTTCTTCAAGGTCCAAAGCAATCATTTCCTTAAGCGAAGAGATTATGGAGTATGGGTAATTCAGCAAAAGAAAATATGCTATTATGGAAAGTAATGGCTAATGCAATCAATACAAAGGATAAATTGCTTAAAATAGGTGTGGTAACAGATGATATTTGTTTGTTGTGTCATTCATTAGTTGAAACAAATACACATTTGCTCTTTCCATGCAGTTTTACATATCGGATTTGGGTGAAACTCCTTGCTAATGGTTGTTTGCATAGGCCATCATTTGATAGTAAAATTGAGTGGTACAATGTTTATAAAGCAACAAGATGGAAGAGTAAAAAAACAAAGCTGTTGTTAAACATTCTAAAGAAATTTATATATGAGATTTGGGCTTAGAGAAATAGAAGGGTATTTGGATTGGTAGTGCTAAATGCAAATGCAGTTTACAATTTGATTCACAAGAAAATATTGAAAAGTATAGCATCAGTTTATGTGACGACCCCAAAACCCCGTACGACGGTGGAAGGGTAATCTATGGAATATAACACATAAACAGTAACAGCAGAACCGAAATAAATAAATACACCAGATAATGTACAAATAATACACTGGATAAACATAATCACCAGAGTTACACAGTATACAAGATCATACTTAGTACAAAATACAGTTCAGCTATACATAAATGTCTAAAGCGGAAAACAAACATAATATGTACAATAGGAGCTGAACAACATAAAAAAAGACAAATGATAGAATCCATCTTCAGCTCCAGCTATCCAGAAAGAGCCTGCTAAAACCTGAACACAAGGCTGCCCGTGTAGAAAAAGGGGCACCCGAGTTTGCAAGTGAAACAAACTACGAGTCAGTCATGGGACTGGTATGAGAAATCTACTTAACATATTTTATAATATAACCAATCACAGGACCACGCCACTTTCGCGGAACGGGTTTACTCCATTGGATTGCCAGTGCTTTAAAACAAGTAAACCTTTTAAAATTCGCAATGCTTTTTATAAAAATGAAGCCATTATAAGACTCATTTCCCATCACACAATGCAACGCAAACCGAAGGATAGAGTTTTACCTTATAATGGCCAAAATATGCTTGATACGAATAAAACAAAAGCATTTGGTATTATTACTAGTGTTTATATGTTTCAAAAACAATTTCAAATCATAAGTATCAATCATAGACGGCATTAATGCCCCATACCACTATGTCGCCATATATAGGTATACAATCAAAACCGCATGGTGTCGTATTTGGAAATTGGATTTCCATCATGAACCGAGGCCAGGGATCGTCCTCACCACTTCGAGACAATCTAGCCTACCATGTCTCAGGATCAGAGCTCGAGTGACCCTTGGATCATCATGGTTGGTCCGCTCGATGTGGATTAAACTTAAACCCTGAACACTGCGTTCCCCCGCCCTATGGGGCGAAAGTGAGCCAAATGACTCCATATCCGAGGCGCCTCGCAACAGCAACAACCACACAGGTGGAAATAATATAAATGTCAGGGCTGGTAGGTCACTGACACAACCCTAGCTAGAAGGAAACACATGTCCCCCTGAGGTCCTCTCCCGTTTCTGGTTCATACCGGGGTGCGAGGCTCGCGAATCAACGTTATACACAAAGCTATGACACACAGGCCGTGCTTTGATCATCAACCACAAGACTTTGCTTTTCAACAAAAGCCTTGATCATCTTCCACTTAGGCATGCCACACAAGCAATTCACTCTATGCGACTGATTTCTATCGATATATAACCTCTGAGCTCGTACGTCTCAGAGAAGGGCATTAAGCAAGAGAATAAATTTTCCACCGCCAAACAGATATATATTTAATAGAGATCAATCAGCACAGAACAAAATCCAATGTCAGACACACAGTCCATTTACAAGTTCATTCTGGGTCTGAACGAAACCGGAGGCACCATATACCTCGCATATCCATCGATCTCCAAGTACGTCTGGACAATCACCACTTATTATCTATATTTCGGGATGCCTCCCAATCAAGACATCAGTAATCATCCAACGGAGGTGAAGATCTCCGGTCTTCAACCACCGTCTTCATCATCGACTTCTTACCGCCGATCAATTATTTGAAATGAGATTTAACTCGGCCTTTTCAAATAATTCACGTATATTTAGAATTTAAATCAATTCATTTCAATGGTTAAATTATTCGACATCAATAATTCTATTCTTAAATGTAATTTTCACGCCAAATACATTCAACCATCAAATATCCAATAAACCGGGTAAATTCGGTTTATTTCCATTCCATATCGTTTATAATATTTTATAACGATTTATCGCTATTTTTATTCACTTGAAAATAGCCAATTCATTCAAACGACGCTTCAGGCCATAACGCGGCCGCGACGCTGTTTTTCTTCAGATTTGATTTACACATATCTGAAAATCTAACTGTTGGATCTTCACAAGTTTTATCTCATTAGAAACATCTTTTCAAAACGAATCCAACGGTTTCAGTTTTGGGAAAATCCGACGGTCGGATCTCCCGGTACAATCGTTTGAAGTTAGGATTCCAAAATACGAACTGCAGTATCGTTATTCGATTTAATTATATTTATATACATATAAATAAATATAATCGATTCTGGCGCTATTTTTCTTCAGATTTGAATTAAACATTCCAGACAATCCAACCGTTGGATCTTTACAAAGTTGGTGTCGTTGGAAAGATATTTCCAAAGCGAACCGAACGGTTTCGGGAAAATCCAATGGTCGGATCTCCCGCACTAATCGTTTGAAATCACGGTTTCAAAACACGAACTGCAGCTTCGTTATTCGATTTATTTCAATTATATTTTTATATATACATATAAATATGATTCATTCTTCGATTTCAAAACCATATTCATTTCACACATTTGATAAAAACAGTATTTTTATCCAACAGCTATTCATTTCCACCCATCACTATTTTTAACAGTTCATATATATCATAAAAATGTGATTTTTATTATAAAACAATTTATTTCAAAACACTATTATTTTATATAGTTCATACATAAGGTAAAAATGTTATTTTTGGTGTTAAAACAATTTATTTAAAACACTAGTATTTTATATAATCTATATATATGATAAAGATGTTACTTTTATTTTTCAAAGAATTATTCAATACATGAACTTCATTCAACACATGAATTTCTATTCCAACACATGAATTTTATTTCAACACATGAATTTTTATTTCAACACATGAATTTTATTCAACACATGAATTTTATTTCAACACATGAATTTTATTTCAACACATGAATTTTATTCAACACATGAATTTCTATTTCAACACATGAATTTTATTTCAACACATGAATTTTATTTCAACACATGAATTTTTATTTCAACACATGAATTTTATTCAACACTTTTTCTCAACACATGAATTTTATTTCAACACATGAATTTTATTTCAACACATGAATACAAATCAAACACAGAAATATTTTAGAAAATTTCGGCAGCATAACGGTAGGGTAGTTAAAACTGGCACCGTCCCTAGTACGACTCCTCGCTCTACCTTAAAGCATCGCATCTTTTGACAATGGGGATTTTCAATATCTAGTTCGTACGTAGACGAATTTTCCCATATACTAATCCTATTGGGATTTCAACCACAATCAATCATTTCAAATCAACCATTCATGATATTCACCAAATTTTCACATCAACCAATAATCCAAACAATATCACAACCAATATATATTGTCCATGGTCTGTGGGACGAGGGGAGTATATATATATATACGTATATAACTATATTTCGATTTCATTTCAATTTATTTCAACGCATATATCATTTTTACAATGCATATATAACTTATACATAGAACATACAACTTATACAATGCTTATACATGAGGTGTACAACGCTTATATAACTCATACTTCGACTATATAATTTATACATCGTTGTTTCCATATCGTTTATAATTCAGAAATCTCACATTGGGTTCCACTCCACCAAAAATTGCAGAAGGCTCAGAAAAATATGCGGTCTCTTCTAGAATGTAGAAGACATCCTCACGAGTCCACTGTCTCTTGTTTCACTGGATTTCGTCAACATACAAAAAAGATATGATTTTATTGTAATATCATAAACTGTAGCGCTTTAAAGTGCTATAAACTGTTTAAAATAAAATAAACCGTATACCTTCAAATTTCATTCAAACCTAGGTCTCGATTTAATCTCCAATCCGTAGCACTAGGTTGTAATCGAGCTACACCACATCGAAGAGCGTCGAAGGGCGCGCAAAACAAGGGTAGCCTCGTCGAACTTGGTGTAGCGGTGGTGGCGATTTCCAGCCCGACGGCGGCGAGGGGTGGTGAAGTCTGTGTTGATTTGAAGAGGGGGAAGAGGTCTTCAAAAAGTTCAACAAAGGTGGGGGTCAACGGTGAACGAGGCGGCTGTAAATTGATCGGGAAGAATGGAGTTGACTTCCGCTGTATATCACGAGGGGGGTATCGGGGAGAGAGAAAATATGTGATTGGCCAATGGGGTTTTATTTTATTTATATTTTTTTCTAAATTCAAAAATACCCCTTATCTCATACGAACTCCAATCCAGTCCAGACGACTATCGCCCCTAGCTAAATACCCCCATTCCGAGCACAATGGGATATGTTTTGCAGGCCCATTCGATTGTTTCAGTCAGTTTTCCTTCAAATTAAAATATAAAACATTTAATATTGGATTTGAACGTACATTTCAATTTGCCGGGGCCGCATACTGATTCTAAAAATTCCTGAAAAATAAATCTAGCTATGTTTCGACGATACGGTCCCAACAAAACTAGTTTCGTCGAATTCTGAGACCGTTTGAAAAATGGCCATTTTCTGGTCGATCCAATTTAACTAAAATTGACCAAACGTATTTTCCTTCGCCACGCTCACATATTAACTTCAAAAATTATGGAATTTGAAACCTAGCAATAATTTGACATCCCGGATCCAATAAAAGTGGTTTCGTCGAATTCTGAGATCGTTTGCAAAATGTCTATTTTCAAGGGCTATATAAACTCTATAGCGACCTTTCTGAAAATTCATTTAGCCATAACTTTTGATTCCCGCTACGAAACTTCAATTTTTTAGATTCGTTAAAAATATATTCATAAACAGATTTAAATATTTTTGGTTTCACTAAAATCCGTTTTGTTTTGCGCCTGGTACAGTCAGTCAAAGTTTGAATTCAAATTTCGAAACTGCCACGCCATTTCAGGCCTTGTTCATAATTAAAAATAATTATATTTATTTTCAAACAACGATTCAAACAAACTTTTCGTCTTTATTATTTAAAATAATTTATTTTAAATATTTAAATCCACTAAAATAGCCAAATTAAAAATTTTAAATTGGTTCAAATTTTCTGGGTTGTTACAATCTCCCCCACTTAAAACTTTTCGTCCTAAAAAAGGAACGAAGTCGGAAGTTGTTTTAATTAACCCACTCAACTTTCATTCTGGCTTCCATTCTTCAACTTTTCAGTTTATAAGAATTTTCAAATTCTTTAAAAATTTGGCTAACACCCTAAATTTTCGAAAAATTTCGCCATAACCTCCTTTGTACGGGGAGCTTCGGGATATTTCAAATAGCCTCCCATGGCTCTCACCAATCCAAAAGAAAAAGAAAAAGCCAAGCAGCTAGCCAATCGGCTCATAAAATCATCAAATCCCAAGAAATACAATAAACATGTACCGATTTGTCGGGCAAACAATTTTATTCCTCTGCTTAGCTGTCTATCCATAACGTGTTCACACATATATAATGCACATGTATATATTTTTATCAATTTTCAATTCAGTGCAATATTTGTTCAATTTGGCTAAATGGTTCAAAATTCTAATTAATCAACCAAAAATCAAACAACACAACCAGCAATCAATTTGTTTTTATCTTTCAAAAATATACTAATTAATTCATATACTCTTTTAAAATCATTCAGACTATATAATTAAAAAGTTATACATCCATGAAGAGAAAACAACAGCAAAATAGAGAACAAAATGGTAATGCAAAGATATGGTAAATGTACCTTGCATCGGAGTCAATCAGAGATATCCATCCTGCACTTAGGATAGGCTTTCTTAATGCATCCGTCGGTTTCCCAAGTACAATCTTGCGGATCTCCACTCCATTGCACTTTGACTAAGTGAACCTTCTTGTTCCTCAGTTCTTGGTTTCTTTGCCAATAATCTTTAGCGGCCCTCTTCTCACAGCCAATTCTGGAGTAATTTCTATATCCCATTGCGCTGCTTCTTCCACGATCAAGTCTGGATCATGAACATGCTTTCGAAGTTGAGATACGTGAAATACATCATGCACTCCAAGCAACCAATCAGGCAATTGAACTCTATAAGAGAGAGTTCCAATCCGTTCAAGTATAGGGAATGGACCAATAAATCTGGGCGCCAACTTCCCAGTTTTTCCAAATCGAATTACTCCTCTCATCGGAGAAACCCTTGGATACACATAGTCACCAACAGCAAATGCTAAATCCCTCCTTCTCGAGTCTGCATAGCTCTTCTGTCGGCTTTGAGCTGCTAGCAATTGTTTCTTAATGAAACCGACTTTATCCGCAGCTTCATGAATCATATCTGGTCCCAACACAAGCCTATTACCAGGTTCAACCCAACAAGCAGGAGATCGGCACGGTCTACCATACAATGCTTCGAATTGTGACATTGTCAGACTCGCTTGGTAGCTGTTGTTGTATGAGAACTCAGCCAAATGCAAATGGTCTTCCCATGATCCACCAAAATCAAGAACACAAGCCCGCAATAAATCTTCCAGTATACGATTCACCCTCTCAGTCTGACCATCTGTCTGAGGATGATAGGCGGTGCTTAGATTCAGCTTTGTCCCCAGTTCTACTTAAAATGCCTCCCAGAATTTGCTAGTAAATATTGGATCTCTATCACTAACTATACTGATCGGCACTTCATGTAGCTTAACAATTTCTTTGAAATAAATCTATGCTAAACTTTGAGCGGTTCTATTGGATCTGACAGGTATAAAATGGGCGGTCTTCGTGAAGCGATCTACGATCACCCAAATACTGTCATTTCCTTTCTTGGTTCTGGGCAAACCATCTATGAAGTCCATGGAAATATGTTCCCACTTCCAACCTGGAATGTCCCGCGGTTGCAATAATCCGGCAAGTTTCTGTTGGTCGCTTTTGACTAGTTGGCAAGTAGGACACTTGCTAACATATATTGAAACGTCCCTTTTCATAGCCTTCCACCAGAATGTTCACTTGAGATCGTTATACATTTTGCTCACACCTGGATGGATACTCAGCTTGGACTTGTGACATTCATCTAACACTTCCCTTTTGAGCTCGGGGATGTCGGGAACACAAATCCTTCCTCTCAATCTCAGGATCCCATCGTTATCTATTTGAAAGCCCGAGGGTTCGCCTTTCTGAATTCTTTTGATCATATCCTTAATAAAATTATCATCCTTCTAAAGAATAGATATTTTGTCAATCAAGGAAGTCGTAATAATAAAACTGGCGATTATTGCATTCTTTCTACTTAGTGCATCAGCCACAACATTGGCTTTCCCTGGAGTGTACAAAATCTCAAAATGTATGCTACAAGAAATTCTAGCCAACGTTGTTGCCTCAGATTCAAGTCTTTCTGGGTGAACAGATACTTTAGCGACTGATGATCTATATACAGTTCGAATTTCCCACCCAAAAGATAGTGCCTCCATATTTTTAAAGCAAATACGATGGCTAACAACTCAAGATCATGAGTAACGTAATTTTTCTCATGCGGTTTCAGCTGACGGCTAGCATAAGCAACCACTTGACCTATTTACATTAATACTGCACCAAGGCCTTCTCTAGAGGCATCTGTCCAGACTTTCAAGTCTTGATTGCCATCGATAATTGTTAACACTGGAGCAGTTGTTAATATTAATTTTAGCTTCTGAAAAGCCTCCTCACATTCGGGAGTCCACTTGAATCTTGAGTGCTTCTTGGTAAGCTTTGTTAAGGAACTAGATATCTTCGAAAAATCTTTAATGAACTTCCGATAATAACTAGCCAATCCAAGAAAACTTCGGACTTCTATGGGAGTACTAGGTTGTTTCCAATTTTGAATAGCGGAGATTTTATTGGGATCCACTTAAATTCCTTGTTTTGACACGACATGGCCAAGAAACTTGATTTCTTCTTGCCAGAATATACATTTGGAAAGTATGGCCATCAAGACATTCTTTATGAGAATTTCTAACACTTATTCCAAATGTTTCGCGTGCTCGCTCTCTGACTTAGAGAAGATTAATATGTCATCAATGAAAACCAGAACAAATTTATTCAAGACATCGCGGAATACTCGATTCATTAAATCGACAAAATAGGCAGGAGCGTTACATAAGCCGAACGGCATTACTAACCACTCATAGAATAAATCGGGGCCTCAGAATGCTGTCATAGGAACACACTCTTCGGCAATATGAAGCTGATGGAAACCTGTAGCTAGGTCCATCCTTGAAAATACTTGTGCACCATTTAATCGATCCAGCAAATCATCAATCCACGGCAATGGATATTTGTTCTTTAATGTCTGCTTGTTCAAGTCACGATAATCCACACATAGTCTGAGAGTACCGTCTGACTTTGGGACAAACACCGATGTTGCTCCCCAATCAGAGAAACTAGGCCTGATCATACCCTTCCATACAAGCTGTCTAGTCTGATTGTCTAATTCTTCTTTCTCCTTTAGAGTCATTCTCCGAATAGCGTGCACTACTGGCCTTGCATTCGGAATTAAAGCGATCTTGAAATCAATTTCTCTCTTCGGAGGTAAACTAACAACTTCTTCGAACACATCTGCATAATTCTTTATGATAGGAATATCTTTTATGAGGTCCGAAATATTCTCTGTGACTATAGGGATATTTTCTATTTGAGCAGGAGAAACATCTAGAGCTAACCAAAAGTCTTTTCTATCTGAATTCGGACCTTCACATGGTATGGTTATATAATCCCCTGATTTAATCTTTGCCTTAACCACTCTCTCGACACATTTAACCTCTGCTTCATATTTAGTTAACCAATCCAATCCCAAAATAAGATCCAATTCGGTAAAATTCATGACGATCAAGATGGTAGGAAACCGATACTGGAAAAAAGAGACAGACACCCCACAAATCCAGCTAAGATCGAGAGAACCCCCAACCGGATTATGGACAGTGATGGGTTCCTTGAGCTTTTTCAAATTCAAATCCAACTTCTTAACTGCATTCTTTGCAATAAAGCTTCGTGACGCACCTGTATCAAACAGTACTTTAACTGGAATATCCTTGACAGTAAGCGCGCCTTATAAAATATCTGATTTTCTCTGACTAGCGGAGGGTTCTGAAGTTTCAGCCACTACATTTACTTGTACTGCTTTAGGTTTTCTGAATTGCGGGCAGGCCTTTGAAAGATGACCAGACTAGTGGCATCGATTGCATTTTCTAATCTCTTGGAACTTGTCCTTGGATTTAGATCCTTCCCTTTTCGAAGATCTGCATTTCCTTATCGAATGTCCTTGCTGATTACACTTTAGACATACCACTGTCTTTACCTTTTTCTGACTAGCCTTTGGTCTCTTATTGCCTTTAGACTTTGTACTCGCTTCAGGATGCGTACTTGTCTCTGGGCTATCAGTTTCAAATTTCCTTTTGTTGCTAGAGATAGCTTCCTCTTCGTCGACAAAAAGGCCTCGCTTATCTAGATCTTCATACTGATAAGCCATGTATATCATTTCCGAAAAAGGAAGCTTCACATGCCCCATTACACTACTTTGGTATTTCCTTTGAAGCCAGTTAATAAACCTCAGATTCTTCCTCTTCGGATTTTGAATTAGATGAGGGGAAAAATGAGAAAGTTCATTGAATTTCTTATGATATTATAGGATATTCATATCTCCTTGTATCAAATAGTAGAATTCATCACATAAACGCTCAGTTGCTTCTGGAGGAGTAAATCTTTCACTGAAAATCTCTTTGAATCTATCCCAGGTGATATCACCTTCTGGATTATCCTTAATGTAACACCTCACCTCCGCTAGGGTCACTCACAAAGGGAATGCACTAGTTTTGGAGGAGCGTTATCGAGGTAAACAAACACAGAAATATTACAAGATAGAACATAGATAAAACAGCGGAAGAATCAAAAGATAAATTTCATTACTTTCAAAAAGTGTCAAAACCTTTCACATCAAATAGCCAAGGTCATTACTTTCCATTACAGCAAATTCTGTCTTGCATAAATAAAGAAGCATAAACTTAAAACATCAAAGTAGCTTAATTCCCCAAAGGTAGCAAAAATGCAGCCATAGCATAGCTCAAGATCAAACCGTACATGAGCTGAACCGAAAGCAAGCGAAATCCAAGCGAAGTGCCAGAGTTTCTTCCCTGAGAACCTGGGGGGAAACGAAAGAAAAAGAGGCGAAAGAAAACGGGTCAGTCATAAAGACTGGTAAGTCCAAGTGACTTTCATCATAAAAACAGATAAATGTAACATGACACGTATAAACTGAAAGTAAACATAAGGATGTTGTCAAGATGGACAAGATAGACTAAGATAACATGATAAATCAAGTATAGCATCACACATTCAAGGTTCGCTACATCAACTGTACTAGAATCCCAAACCCATGACTTATATTAATCATGAAATGATCCCTTGGCCCAATATCATGAAATGACCCATTACTAGGTCCAACGAAACGATCCACTAGTCGATCGACTCCCTACAAGTTCTAGCTCGTCACGTGTCTGTGTCATACGGCCCTATCACGAATGTAGTCACCTGTGCTAGGTCCACCATAGGGTGTATCAAGCCCTATGGTGCCAACCACTGACACGAATCAAGCATGCACAGATAAACCTACTGATGCCCAGTGCCTGCTTTTTCAAGTCCGGACCACGTGCACGACCATAGCCCGCCTGAACCTACACTGGAGCACCAACACAGCCGTCGTTCTGGTCGCTTACAATCAGCCCAGTCATCGTGCCCCACCCTGCCTAGTTCCAGGGTACCATGATACATCTAGTGGGTTACTGCTGAAATGGACCGCGTAACTAGGGTTTCTGTCCAATAGGTTAAGTGTTGTCATTTAAATTCGTGACTTAACCCCTATCAGTCTAGCATGTCAAGTTGGTTAAGTGTTGTCATTCAAGTTTGTGACTTAACACGCTTACGTGTCATGTCAAATTAGCTAAGTGTTGTCGTTCAAGTTCATGACTTAGCCCTACGAATCATGTGTCAAGTTGGTTAAGTGTTGTCTTTCATGTTCATGACTTAACCCTATCATGTGGCATTAATTCATTAATGCACCCCAACCTCTCACATCAGACCTGTTGTTGTGGTCACTGGATATGTCGGGCGGTTCCGGGCAGATTTACACCACAACTCAGCCTGACCTCGGGTTTTCAAGTGCGGTATGACCAACTACCCGCATTGGATCCTATTGTTTGCAGTAACTGGATTTGCCGGGCGGTTCCGGGTAGAATTACACTACAAACTCAGCCCAACCTCAAGTTGGCCATTTTCAAGTTCATTCTAGTGTCATGTCCATGTTCATATTTTCATGTCAATTTCGTGTCAAGTTTCAAGGATAAGTTTCATGCCAAGTTTCCTATAATTACCAATTTTTCCCCAACGTTACCCCGTCTAAATATTAGGCTAACAATCTTAGCCTAATTTTCCGTCCGCATGATTTTTGACATATAATATTAGGCTAAAAACTTAGCCTAATTTAACGTACACAAAATTTGCATAAAGCGATTCATTAGCATAAACATGACATAGGTGTAAATTTGGCATTCTCGGTATAGTCAATATGAACACCATAGGTGTGTACTTGCAAAATAATCAACATGAATATCATAGGTGTGAACTTGCAACGTAGACTAAACCAACATACATATATGTGAATTTGCAACATAGACTAAATCAACTTACATATATGTGAACTTGCAAATCATTCACGAACATATGAATAAGTGTGAACTTGAAATATGACATAGGTTTAACATATACACATAAACATGTAGATCTAACATTTGGTCACATATGTGATATGATTTCACAAACTAAAACTTGCATAACATGATAAACTACACAACTTGTCATAACGGGTTATACTCCAAGTTCATATACAAATGAATAGACTTATTCATTAATTCCCAATTCAACATGATGATAGAATAGAACCACATGCATAGATCAACATAATAAACATTGCTCTATTATTAATTTATTTCCAAGGCATGACCTAACTGAATAAATTGATTAAAACATTGCAGGCATAACATTATGAACATGAAAAGGTTTGAATAATAATCTAGATTCAAGAACACAGATAGATCTAACTTAAATAGAAAAATCCCCAAAATCAAGACAAATAAAGAAAATAGGTCTGAATAGAAAATCAAGCTTAGATCCAATTTCATAGTCATAATTCTAGGCAATAACCTCATGGTCATGAATCATAGGTGATTAGTCATAATTGTCCTTGTCATAGTCCTAGGCAATTGTATTATGTTCACCGTCATAGGCATAGGCATAGTCGTATGTTCACAGTCATAGGCGTAGTCATAGTCTTATGCCATTAACAATAGCTTCAACGTCGTAGGCAATATTCCCAATAGTCAAGATCCAAGAAGAAAACAAGAATAGATATGAATCATACATAAATCAATTCCAATTTATAACATGCCCATATTAAGTTTATAGTTTTTATCTAAAAGTAACTGGAACTTACAGATCGTGGTCTAACAAATTTAGATGCAGAAGTCAAGTCTAGAAATTTGTCGTAGAACGTTGCGGTGTAGCTGATCTATTCTCTTGAATTGTTGTAGAAGCGTTGATCTTTGATTTGAATCGAGTTTGAATGCTTAAGCTTTAATTTGGAGGCGGCGGCCATGGTTCAAGAGGTAAATTAGCAGCACAGCAGTGTAAGAATGATTTGTATGAATTAGGCTAAGTCTTAGGATGTATTTATAGGGGTAGCAACTAGTTTAGGCCCTTAGATTAACCCTAGAATCAATCTGGACCATCAAAACACGTCTCAGGCTTCAAAAATGGGTTCTGGGTCAAAACAGGCCGACCAGGTCGACCTGTAAGGGGGGGAGGTCGACCATATGGTTGACCTAGTGGGTAGGTCGACCCTAAGGTCGATTACATGGTCGACCTGCCTGGTCCTGTGCTGCCTGAAATTTGCTGAATCTTCTACAGGCCATAACTTTTTCATCCGGACTCCGATTTTCGAAAACTCGAACTCGTTTCCAAGCAGAATTTCGAGACAAACGCAATGGCGTAACCCGTTTCCCTTGATTCTTATTTTAAAATTTAATTGTGCCTTGATTTATGGTTTTAATATGTTATTAAAATTGGGGTTGTTACATTCTCCCCTCCTTAAAGGATTTCGTCCCCGAAATCTTCAAGTTAAGAAGAATGTGTCCTACCATCCAATCATCCATCTACTCAATCATCAATCACAGGCATCCATTGTCCTTAAGAGATTTCTAATGTTGTATGAACATATGCAGAAAGTGTGTGTATATGTTCCTTATCTAATGCAAATGATCAGGCCTGATTGATCTTCCTAATGCAAAATATTTTTAGTGTCATGAGTCCAATATGTATGCAAATAGTCCTAGTCACATAAGCACTATATGTGTGCACAAACATCCATCCATATGCAACATCCACATGATAACACATTCAATTTCATCTATAAACAAGTATAAACACTCATGCATATGCAATATGAAAATGTGTTTGAGCCGATCTAGTGCCTAATGTGTGTTATGCAACCACGAGCAACCACTTGCAAACATCAACCATAACATGTTTCAATCACATGTTTACATCCAAAAGGGTTCTGCCTAAGGTTCTCAAGATAGGATTGAGAAGATAAGCAAGATAAAACAAATCATCAGGGAGAAGAAGTTAAAGATGTACCCCCAGAAGGTCCTACTTGCGGGGCTTGCCCTTGCTTCTTAGGGCAGTTCTTGCTGATATGTCCAGTATCACCACACTGAAAGCATGCTCCCATCTTCATCTTCTTCTTTCTACAATCCTGGATAACATGCCCAACTATACCATAGAAGTTGCACTTCCTCTTATCACGTGACTTGTTATTATTGTTGTCATTGTTCTCGCCTCCCTTCTGGAAGTCTTTCTTCTCGTTCTGAGACTCATCCGCCTTAACTTATCACTCATACCTTTCCTATGTAACATGTTAACAAGCCTCACGGAAATTATCTCCATCGTACGAAAACCCTCTACGAAGCTAGAAAGAAGATTAGCCGCAGATAAAAATTACTGCGACTACAGATGGAGAAAAGAAAGGAAAAGAGATTCAAACAAGGAAACAAAGGATAGTGCTAATGGCTTCTGGAGAATAGCCTTTTCAAAATAAACTTTTCTCTTGAAAAAAAATGCTTCTTTGTAAACGGTTTTGAAAAGAGTTTTAGAAGGCTTTTAAAACCTTTTGCCCAGTCTAGTAACCTTCTGCTCTGATACCAAATTGTAACACCCCACCTCCGCTAGGGTCACTCACAAAGGGAATGCACTAGTTTTGGAGGAGCGTTATCGAGGTAAACAAACACAGAAATATTACAAGACAGAACTTAGATAAAACAGTGGAAGAATCAAAAGATAAATTTCATTACTTTCAAAAAGTGTCAAAACCTTTTACATCAAATAGCCAAGGTCATTATTTTCCATTACAGCAAATTCTGTCTTGCATAAATAAAGAAGCATAAACTTAAAACATCAAAGTAGCTTAATTCCCCAAAGGTAGCAGAAATGCAGCCATAGCATAGCTCAAGATCAAACCGTACATAAGCTGAACCGAAAGCAAGTGAAATCCAAGATAAGTACTAGAGTTTCCTCCCTGAGAACCTAGGGGGGGACGAAAGAAAAAGAGGCGAAAGAAAACGGGTCAGTCATAAAGACTGGTAAGTACAAGTGACTTTCAGCATAAAAATAGATAAAGGTAACATGACATGTATAAACTGAAAGTAAACATAAGGATGCTGTCAAGATGGGCAAGATAGACTAAGATAACATGATAAATCAAGTATAAATCAAGTATAGCATCACACATTCAAGGTTCGCTGCATCAACTGTACTAGAATCCCAAACCCATGTCTTATATTAATCATGAAATGATCCCTTGGCCCAATATCATGAAATGACCCATTACTAGGTCCAACGAAACGATCCACTAGTCGATCGACTCCCTACAAGTTCTAGCTCGTCACGTGTCTGTGTCATACGGCCCTATCACGAATGTAGTCACCTGTGCTAGGTCCACCATAGGGTGTATCAAGCCCTATGGTGCCAACCACTGACACGAATCAAGCATGCACAGATAAACCTACTGATACCCAATGCCTGCTTTTTCAACTCCGGACCACGTGCACGACCATAGCCCGCCTGAACCTACACTGGCGCACCAACACAGCCGACGTTCTGGTCACTTACAATCAGCCCAGTAATCATGCCCCACCCTGCCTAGTTCCAGGGTACCATGATACATCTAGTGGGTTACTGCTGAAATGGACCGCGTAACTAGGGTTTCCGTCCAATAGGTTAAGTGTTGTCATTTAAATTCGTGACTTAACCCCTATCAGTCTAGCATGTCAAGTTGCTTAAGTGTTGTCATTCAAGTTCGTGACTTAACCCGCCTACGTGTCATGTCAAATTGGCTAAGTGTTGTCGTTCAAGTTCACGATTTAGCCCTACGAATCATGTGTCAAGTTGGTTAAGTGTTGTCTTTCATGTTCATGACTTAACCCTATCATGTGACATTAATTCATAATTGCACCCCAACCTCTCACATCAGACCTGTTGTTGTGGTCACTGGATATGTCGGGCGGTTCCGGGTAGATTTACACCACAACTCAGCCTGATCTCGGGTTTTCAAGTGCGGTATGACCAATTACCCACATTGGATCCTATTGTTTGCAGTAACTGGATTTGCCGGGTGGTTCCGGACAGAATTACACTGCATACTCAACCCAACCTCGAGTTGGCCATTTTCAAGTTCATTCTAGCGTCATGTCCATGTTCATATTTTCATGTCAAGTTCGTGTCAAGTTTGAAGGATAAGTTTCATGCCAAGTTTCCTATAATTACCAATTTTTCCCAACGTTACCCCGTCTAAATATTAGGCTAACAATCTTAGCCTAATTTTCCGTCCGCATGATTTTTGACATATAATATTAGGCTAAAAACTTAGCCTAATTTAACATACACAAAATTTGCATAAAGCGATTCATTAGCATAAACATGACATAGGTGTAAATTTGGCATTCTCGGTATAGTCAATATGAACACCATAGGTGTGTACTTGCAAAATAATTAACATGAATATCATAGGTGTGAACTTGCAACGTAGACTAAACCAACATACATATATGTGAATTTGCAACATAGACTAAATCAACTTACATATATGTGAACTTGCAAATCATTCACGAACATATGAATAAGTGTGAACTTGAAATATGACATAGGTTTAACATATACACATAAACATGTAGATCTAACATTTGGTCACATATGTGATATGATTTCACAACCTAAAACTTGCATGACATGATAAACTACACAACTTGTCATAATGGGTTATACTCCAAGTTCATATACAAATGAATAGACTTATTCATTAATTCCCAATTCAACATGATGATAGAATAGAACCACATGCATAGATCAACATAATAAACATTGCTCTATTATTAATTTATTTCCAAGGCATGACCTAATTGAATAAATTGATTAAAACATCGCATGCATAACATTATAAACATGAAAAGGTTTGAATAATAATCTAGATTCAAGAACACGGATAGATCTAACTTAAACAGAAAAATCCCCAAAATCAAGACAAATAAAGAACATAGGTCTGAATAGAAAATCAAGCTTAGATCCAATTTCATAGTCATAATTCTAGGCAATAACCTCATGGTCATGAATCATAGGTGATTAGTCATAATTGTCCTTGTCATAGTCATAGGAAATAGTCTTATGTTCACCGTAATAGGCATAGGCATAGTCTTATGTTCACAGTCATAGGCGTAGTCATAGTCTTATGCCATTAACAATAGCTTCAACGTCGTAGGCAATATTCCCAATAGTCAAGATCCAAGAAGAAAACAAGAATAGATATGAATCATACATAAATCAATTCCAATTTATAATATGCCCATATTAAGTTTATAGTTTTTATCTAAAAGTAACTGGAACTTACAGATCGTGGTCTAACAAATTTAGATGCAGAAGTCAAGTCTAGAAATTTGTCGTAGAACATTGCGGTGTCGCTGATCTATTCTCTTGAATTATTGTAGAAGCGTTGATCTTTGATTTGAATCGAGTTTGAATGCTTAAGCTTTAATTTGGAGGTGGCGGCCATGGTTCAAGAGGTAAATTAGCAGCATAGCAGTGTAAGAATGATATGTATGAATTAGGCTAGGTCTTAGGACGTATTTATAGGGGTAGCAACTAGTTTAGGCCCTTAGATTAACCCTAGAATCAATTTGGACCATCAAAACACGTCTCAGGCTTCAAAAATGGGTTCTGGGTCAAAACAGGCCGACCAGGTCGACCTGTAAGGGGGGAGGTCGACCATATGGTCGACCTGGGGGGTAGGTTGACCCTAAGGTCGACCACATGGTCGACCTGACCCCCAGGTCGACCTTCTTGGTCCTGTGCTGCCTGAAATTTGCTGAATCTTCTACAGGCCATAACTTCTTCATCCGAACTCCGATTTTCGAAAACTCGAACTTGTTTCCAAGAAGAATTTCGAGACGAACGCAATGGCGTAACCCGTTTCCCTTGATTCTTATTTTAAAATTTAATTCTGCCTTGATTTATGATTTTAACATGTTATTAAAATTCGGGTTGTTACACTAAATGATTGTTTCCCACCAAATTAAAGCTTCTTCTTTGAGCGCCCAAGATGCCACTAATCTTTTCTGATCATCTCTCACCTGGAAACGCTAAAAAACTCTTTTAGCAGAACTCATCCAAGCTTGAGTTTGAATAATCAATTCATTGCCCGAGAATTCTACTCCACTCAGATTTCGATATCTCTTAAATAGAGCCTCTAAATCTGGTTCGGTATTCCTTCTTCTGTTTCTGACACTCATTTTCTAGTACTTCTGCAAATAGCAGACCAAGTGTCAGGTCAACAGAAAAGATATTGTAGAGCATAGAAACATTTACCTGAATGTAAATGTGTCTACTACGGTGTATTTCATTCTGCTATACTCATACTAGGATATTACTGATCCTATCTATAATGAGTTATTCGTCCTAGAACACTACTGGTTCTATTTCTGACGAATTCGTTAATATGTTATATTCCGAAACTAAGCTCAACCAAAGCTCTGATACCACGTTGTGACGACCCCAAAACCCCGTACGATGGTGGCAAGGGTAATCTTTGGAATATAACACATAAATAGTAACAACAGAACTGAAATAAATAAATACACCAGATAATGTACAAATAATACACTGGATAAACATAATCATCAGAGTTACACAGTATACAGGATCATACTTAGTACAAAATACAGTTCAGCTATACATAAATGTCTACAGCGAAAAACAAACATAATATGTACAATAGGAGATGAACAACATAAAAAGAGGCAAATGATAGAATCCATCTTCAGCTCCAGCTATCCAGAAAGAGTCTGCTAAAACCTGAACACAAGGCTGCCCGTGTAGAAAAAGGGGCACCCTAGTTTGCAAATGAAACAAACTACGAGTCAGTCATGGGACTGGTATGAGAAAACTACTTAACATATTTTATAATATGGCCAATCACAGGACCACGCCACTTTCGCGGAACGGGTTTACTCCATTGGATTGCCAGTGCTTTAAAACAAGTAAACCCTTTAAACATCGCAATGCTTTTTATAAAAATGAAGTCATTATAAGACTCAGTTCCCATCACACAATGCAACGTAAACCGGAGGATAGAGTTTTACCTTATAATGGCCAAAATATGCTTGATACGAATAAAAAAAGCATTTGGTATTATTACTAGTGTTTATATGTTTCTAAAACAATTTCAAATCATAAGTATCAATCATAGACGGCATTAATGCCCCATACCACTATGTCGCCATATATAGGTATACAATCAAAACCGCACGGTGTCGTATTTGGAAATTGGATTTCCGTCATGAACCGAGGCCAGGGATCATCCTCACCGCTTCGAGACAATCTAGCCTACCATGTCTCAGGATCAGAGCTCGAGTGACCCTTCGATCGTCAGGGCCGGTCCACTCGATGTGGATTAAACTTAAACCCTGAACACTGCGTTCCCCCGCCATATGGGGCGAAAATGAGCCAAATGACTCCATATCTGAGGCGCCTCGCAACAGCAACAACCACACAGGTGAAAATAATATAAATGTCAGGGTTGGAAGGTCGTTGACACCACCCTAGCTAGAAGGAAACGCATGTCCTTCCTGAGGTCCTCTCCCGTTTCTGGTTCATACCGGGGTGTGAGGCTCGCGAATAAACGTTATACACAAAGCTATGTCACACAGGCCGTGCTTTGATCATCAACCACAAGACTTTGCTTTTCAACAAAAGCCTTGATCATCTGCCACTTACGCATGCCACACAGGCAATTCACTCTATGCGACTGATTTCTATCGATATATAACCTCTGAGCTCGTACGTCTCAGAGAAGGGCGTTAAGCAAGAGAATAAATTCTCCGCCGCCAAACAGATATATATTTAATAGAGATCAATCAGCATAGAACAAAATCCAATGTCAGACACACAGTCCATTTACAAGTTCGTTCTGGGTCTGAACAAAACCGGAGGCACCATATACCTCGCATATCCATCGATCTCCAAGTACGTCTGGACGATCACCACTTATCATCTATATTTCGGGATGCCTCCCAATCAAGACATCAGTAATCATCCAACCGAGGTGAAGATCTTTGGTCTTCAACCACCGTCTTCATCATCGACTTCTTACAGCCGATCAATTATTTGAAATGAGATTTAACTTGGCCTTTTCAAATAATTCACGTATATTTAGAATTTAAATAATGGTTAAATTATTCGACATCAATAATTCTGTTCTTAAATGTAATTTTCACGCCAAATACATTCGACCATCAAATATCCAATAAACCGGGTAAATTCGGTTTATTTCCATTCCATATCATTTATAATATTTTATAAAAATTTATCGCTATTTTTATTCACGTAAAAACAGCCAATTCATTCAAACGACGCTTCAGGCCATAACACGGTCATGGCGCTGTTTTTCTTCAGATTTGATTTACACATATCTGAAAATCTAACCGTTGGATCTTCACAAATTTAATATCATTAGAAAGATCTTTTCAAAACGAATCCAACGGTTTCAGTTTCGGGAAAATCCGACAGTCGGATTTCCCGGTACAATTGTTTGAAGTTACAATTCCAAAATACGAACTGCAGCGTCGTTATTCGTTTTAATTATATATATATATATATAATCGATTCTGGAACTGTTTTTCTTCAGATTTGAATTAAACATTCCAGACAATCCAACCGTTGGATCTTTACAAAGTTGGTATCGTTGGAAAGATATTTCCAAAGCGAACCCAACGGTTTCGGTTTCGGGAAAATCCGATGGTCGGATCTCACGCACTAATCGTTTGAAATCACGGTTTCAAAACATGAACTACAACTTCGTTATTCGATTTATTTCAATTATATTTATATATATACATATAAATATGATTCATTCTTCGATTTCAAATCCATATTCATTTCACACATTTGATTAAAACAGTATTTTTATCCAACAGCTATTCATTTCCACCCATCACTATTTTTAACAGTTCATATATATCATAAAAATGTAATTTTTATTGTAAAACAATTTATTTCAAAACACTATTATTTTATATAGTTCATACATAAGGTAAAAATGTTATTTTTGGTGTTAAAACAATTTATTTAAAACACTAGTATTTTATATAATCTATATATATGATAAAGATGTTATTTTTATTTTTCAAAGAATTTATTCAATACATGAACTTCATTCAACACATGAATTTTTATTCAACACGTGAATTTCTATTTCAACACATGAATTTTATTCCAACACATGAATTTTTATTTCAACACATGAATTTTATTCAACACATGAATTTCTATTTCAACACATGAATTTTATTTCAACACATGAATTTTATTTCAACACATGAATTTTTATTTCAACACATGAATTTTATTCAACACATGAATTTTATTTCAACACATGAATTTTATTTCAACACATGAATATAAATCAAACACAGAAATATTTTAGAAAATTTCGGCAGCATAACGGCAGGGTAGTTAAAACCGACACCGTCCCTAGTATGGCTCCTCGCTCTACCTTAAAGCCTTGCAACTTTTGACAATGGGGATTTTCAATATCTAGTTCGTACGTAGACGAATTTTCCCATATACTAATCCTATTGGGATTTCAACCAAAATCAATCATTTCAAATCAACCATTCACGATATTCACCAAATTTTCACATCAACCAATAATCCAAACAATATCACAACCAATATATATCGTCCATGGTCTGTGGACAAGGGGAGTATATATATATAGATATATGTATATAACTATATTTCGATTTCATTTCAATATCATTTCAATTTATTTCAATGCATATATCATTTTTACAATGCATATATAACTTATACATCGAATATACAACTTACACAACGCTTATACATGAGTTGTACAATGCTTATATAACTCATACTTCGACTATATAATTTATACATCGTTGTTTCCATATCGTTTATAATTCAAAAATCTCACATTGGGTTCCACTCCACCAAAAATTGCAGAAGGGTCAGAAAAATTTGCGGTCTCTTCTAGAATGTAGAAGACGTCCTCACAAGTCCACTGTCTCTTGTTTCACTAGATTTCGTCAACATACGAAAAAGATATGATTTTTATTGTAAAATCATAAATCGTAGCGCTTTAAAGTTCTATAAACTATTTAAAATAATATAAATCGTATACCTTCAAATTTCGTTCAAACCTAGGTCTCGATTTAATTTCCAATCCGTAGCACTAGGTTGTAATCGAGCTACACCACATCGAAGAGCGTTAAGGGCGCGCAAAACGACGGTAGCCTTGTCGAACTCGGTGCAGCGGTGGTGGTGATTTCCAGCCCGACGGCGGCGGTCTTCTGAGGCGAAGAACTCGAGAAAGGAGCGACGAGGGGTGGTGAAGTCGATGTTGATTTGAAGAGGGGGAAGAGGTCTTCAAAAAGTTCAACAGGGGTGGGGATCAACGGTGAACGAGGCGGCCATAAATTGATCGGGAAGAATGGAGTTGACTTCCGCCGTATATCGCGAGGGGGTATCGGGAAAGGAGAAAATATGTGATTGGCCAATGGGGTTTTTATTTTATTTATATTTTTTTCAAATTCAAAAATACCCCTTATCTCATACGAACTCCAGTCCAAGCCCAACGACTGTCGCCCCTAGCTAAATACCCCTATTCCGAACACAATGGGATATGTTTCGCAGGCCCATTCGAATGTTTCAGTCAGTTTTCCTTCAAATTAAAATATAAAACATTCAATATTGGATTTGAACGTACATTTCAATTTGTCGGGGCCACATACTGATTCTAAAAATTCCCGAAAAATAAATCTAGCTATGTTTTGATGATACGGTTCCAAAAAAACTAGTTTCGTCGAATTCTGAGACCGTTTGAAAAATGGCCATTTTCTGGTCGATCCAATTTAACTAAAACTGACCAAACGCGTTTTCCTTCGCCATGCTCGCATATTAACTTCAAAAATTATGGAATTTGAAACCTAGCAATAATTTGACATCCCAGATCCAACAAAAGTGGTTTCGTCGAATTATGAGGTCGTTCGCAAAATGTCTATTTTCAAGGGCTATATAAACTCTATAGCGACCTTTCTGAAAATTCATTTGGCCATAACTTTTGATTCCCGCTACGAAACTTCGATTTTTCAGATCCGTTAAAAAGATATTCATAAACATATTTAAATATTTTTGGTTTCACTAAAATCCGTTTTGTTTTGCACCCGGTACAGTCAGTCAAAGTTTGAATTCAAATTTCGAAACTACCACGCCATTTCAGGCCTTGTTCATAATTAAAAATAATTATTTTTATTTTCAAACATACTTTTCGTCGTTATTATTTAAAATAATTTATTTTAAATATTTAAATCCACTAAAATAGCCAAATTAAAAAATTTAAATTGGTTCAGATTTTCCGGGTTGTTACAATTTATTGAAGTTTGGATGGAGTAAATGGTCTGGTTTTTCCACTGATGGTGTGGTGAAAATGGCGTGCCTTCTCAGGCTGCAGGAGAGTTACAATATTGAGTTTTTTCTGTATCTTCTTGTATATTTTGAGTGTTTTTTTCTCAATATTGTACATTTTGTTAGGTTTACTATATAACTTTTTCTATAGTTGAATTGTATTTCTTTGTATAGATTTTAGTGGTAATAAAAGTCTTTTTGCCGTTCAAAAAAAAAAGATTTAACTAGTTTAACTGAAATATCACGTTTACTCTTTTGCACGCTATTTTAATAATATCGCTATATTTGAACTATTATGACACTAAACTCACACCAATCACTCTAGATATGTTTCACTTATCTTATGGATGTTATTATGGATGTTTGTATGCTAGTTTCAAATATTATGACTATTGGATGCATGATTGATTGTTTACTTGGGTAGGCTAGAAAGGTCGTTCGTAACCAATCTAGTATTAGGAAAATCTCGTTCATTAGAGTTTGATGTTTATCGATCAAACACACAAGATGGTGTATACAGATTGAGCACATAAGGACGATGGACTTGAACATATGAGATAAATTCATGAAGGTGCATCAGAATATGCATGTTGTTTTAAAGACGAAGGAGCATTGAAGCGTAGCAATCGACTAGAAGATAGAGCAACATGGGAGCTTTACGATGAATCTAAAGATGAAAAATGGACTTGGCGACGAGCTTGAATTTGGGACGAATGTCGGGCGTTTTCACCTGATTTGTATTTAACCAAATTTTCTTTTATATATGATCAGAATGGTCTTTATCGCTGTTAGGGGTTGATGGATTGTTGATGACCATTCTGACCAATTTAACATGGACGATGGTGCAGCTTTAAGGAGTAGGATACGATGGTTCATTCAACATAGGATTTCAGTGTCTTTGCTCTTCGACCAGTGATTTTGACGCTAAGGTAAAGATATAGTGTTTCGACCAGGTGATTTCATTATTCGATGATGGTGATACCATAATGGGAAGCGATGACTTCGACGTCTGATGACTTTTATCTAAAATGCAGGGAGTGGGTCATATTGATGTGACTGTCAAATGAGGATGAGAGACATAGGATGATGCCTTACGATATACAATGATGTCTTATGACACATAAAGATCATCAAGGAAAGTCCACAGATTGTGACGACTTCGGATGTGAGTCTTATGAACATTTTAGAGATAGATTCTATTGCGAAGAATGTATGCAAAAAAGATTGTTGGTTTTTTGTGACTTTAGTACACTTTTGAGGGAGTGACACATGGATAGATTAGAGTTTGTCGATGTTTTGATCCGATCTGTCCAGACTCCAGAGTCTGTCGATGTATTGGACTGAGGGTTATTAGTCGGTCAACCAAGGATGTAGCAATGGTCTGGTATTGTCCACCAATGAAGAACTGTTGGTGCCTCAATTGATTGGGTGGTCAGAATTCATAAGACCATATATTTGACATACTAAGTGAGTGAATGTGAGAATAAATGATGGATGATGTGTTTGTTATAATACTGTCACTCTAGGACACGACATTTATATCATTGATGGATATTTAAGCATCCCTAAACCTTATAATATAGTATACTCCATGATGATCATAGAGTAGTATATATTCAATATATGCTAACTCGATAGAGGAACATGTTCAACATGATTCTTCATGCCATATATTTATACATTACAACTTTTTATAGTAATTTAAGATTTATTTATTGCTCACATTGGATTATTGTTTGAAAAAATGTTTTATGTTTTCCCATACTACCTTTAATACTCATCGACGATTTGGATGAGCAAACTATGTAAAAGCTGTAAGCATCATTTGTAGATACGTAAGTGGATCTGCATGAGGTAACACACCCTTTTACATTGTACTAGTATTATTATTGTTTATATAGTTAATCTTTATTGCTATCCAAGCATAAATGTATTGTTAATTTCAATCTTTTAAGTTATACAATAAAAAAAACTCTATTGCATTCCCATCTATTAGAATCAATGATATATTCCACCATCATGTGCTCATTTGTAGTTCTAATGACCATGTCTCTAACCAGTTTACTAATTAAGTTGTCTTCGTAGAGCCGTAGTTCATACCATAATGAGGTAGAATTCCATAAACTATGCTCTTTTGCATACATTTAATGGCACATGTCCTATTTTTCAACATAAACTTCCAAATGCCAGAATGATCAGTTCTTGGAATTAAATCCAAAAACTTTTGTTCCTCGTGTATTTTCATGATGCAAATCATCCCAGGCTCATTTTGAATCAATTTCTCCAAATATTAAGAGAAAAATATGTTTACACAAATCTCGCAAGCCTGTTTCTCCTTTCGTCGTACTTTTACGAATCACTTCCTAAGGAACTTTGCTACGTTTACTCTTCCATAAAAAAATTAAGCAAACACTTGATCTTGTCGATAGTTTCACATGAGAATTCGAAACATTACACCTAAATTTTAACCATTGGATAAACGGTAGATTTGATCTGAAACACCCCACCTCCGTTAGGGTCACTCTCAAAGGGAATGCCCTAATTTTGGTGGAGGTTTATAAGTACAAGTCACAGATATACAAGACAGATATAATAACACATATTTGTAAACAGCGGAAGAACAACAAACTTTATTTCACAAAGTCAAATACGTATTACAACAACATCCTTTCCAAAAACATATCATAATCTGTCTTGAGTACATTATTTTTAAAGAAGCATAAATAAAACATAAGTAAACTGCAAAAGCCCCATAGAGTGTGTCCAAAGCCATAGTTCAAAACAGGAAAGTTCCAAGCAATACATTTCTCTTCTTCAAGCTGGATGATAATGCTGGTCAAGCTGCAGTGTTCCCTCCCTGAGGACCTGGGGGGGGGGGGGGGAAACGGAAGAAAGAAGACGAAAGAAAAGTAGAGTCAGACATAAAGCCTGAGTAAGTCTAGTACTATTTTGTCTATGAATAAAGAACTGGGTATGATAAGTATAAACAAGAAGTGGGCATGCATTATAACTTGGTTAAGTTGTCTAGGGTCGAATATACTATCGTACCCCATGTTAATCTCTGAACCCATATAAACTAGTTTCCAACCTGCACCCCATAGTCAGGGTGATGTGACCCATTCTATGATGATCGGCTCCTACTCGCATAGTTACATGTGTCTTACGGCCCCCGATGTCTGTAGTTACCTATGCTGGTCCCACCATGGGGTGTATCAAGTCCCATGGCAGCGGCCCGACACAACCTTAGAATGCACAGGTATGCTACTGGTGCCCAGTGCTTTGTTTTTCTGCGCCGGAGTGCGTGCACGCCCGCACACCGTTAGAACCTACACTGCTACACCACCGCCGTCGCTTTGACCTCTTACAATCAGCCCAGTAATCGTGCCCCACCCTGCCTAGTTTCAGGGTATCCTGATACACCTTTTAGGGTTACTGCTGAAAAGGGTCCCCTGTTACTAGGTTTTCTATCTCTAGCCAACATGCTAAGTTGGTTAAGTGTTTCCTAACCTAACCCCACCGGTCCGTTTAGTTTAGCATGTTCCATTTTGATTAAGTCTTTAGTTCACTTAATCCTAATAATCCTGACTCAGCCTTAATTGTCTTATTAAGGCCCTGACCTCTCACATTAGACAGGTATTGTTGTGGCTGCCTGTTGCCGGTTGGTTCCGGGCAGTCTTACGCCACAACTCAGTCTAACCTCGGGTCCTTGCTGGGCTCCATGTTTAACCTCCCACATTGGATAGGTATTGTTGTGACTACTGGACAGCCGGGCGGTTCCGGGCAGGTTTACATCACAACTCAATCCAACCTCGGGTTAAACACATCGTATGTTCTACATTTACATATCTTGTCATTCTTCTTTATTTATATGTAAATATTTGCGGCCCATTATTAAGTTAATGGTGTAAAGATTACACCAATCACGGGCCCAACCCATACTTGAATTTGGGCCCTTCTATTTTATATTTTTATTCATTAATTAATTTTTAACCCAACGTTATTTTCCCCCGTTTTACACGTCCGTTCATATATATTGGGCTTAGCCTTTTAAAGCCCAATTTAGCCATGCGAAAGGGGAGGCTTAAAGCGTGATTACATATACAAAGAGGGGAAAGTGAGCGCATGAACTTGCATATGACGTTGGAAATACATAATAGAAACTGGTGTACTTGCATATATATACTTTGGTCATAAAACATAGGTGACATGAATCAAAGCATGTGAACTTGTAATTGAGATATCATTATTGACACATGAACCTATATCTTTATTTAGGCATAATGTCAAACATAAGCATGGCATAAATACTTCTAGCATAAACATGGCATAATGTCAAACATAAGCATGGCATAAATACTTCTAGCGTAAACATGGCATAATGTCAAACATAAGCATGGCATAAATATTTCTAGCGTAAACATGGCATAATGTCAAACATAAGCATGGCATAAATATTTCTAGCATAAACATAAACAAGTCATGTTCATAAGGTTTCTACATGTTTACAAAGGGGATACTTTGTTATTAACACAAAAGCATAGATCAACTTAATTATGGTTTAAGTCTAATCACATAACGATAGTATAAATATACTTATGCATAAATATTCCTAATCATGGTGTTTGCTTTAAACTTGCAAAAAGGGATTTTTGAGTCTAAACTAGCCATGTCTCACATATGTCATCATATAATTCTTTTAAACAAGATAGACTTAATCATAGATTTCAATTATGCCAAATATCATTCATAGCCTAGCCATATTCATAAGTTTTGCAAAAGCATAGCTTAATACATGGATTATGGTGTCAAAATTCCAACATAGTTTCATATGAACTATAACAACCAAACTTGTTTCAATTACTTGCAAAATGATTTATGCACAAAAATATACATCATGATGGCATAATAACAAAGCCCCAAACTCGCATGAATTTCAATCAACTACATACATGTAGCTTCAACATAGATTACATAATTTGCGCAATATTCCAAACGTATACTTGCATAGAACTACCGCATGTAGTTCTTTATAATGAATAACATAATTTTGCACAAATATGAATTACTTTATTATCCCAATTCAAGCATACAAATCAATACAGTTGTTTATTCATACCAAAGTAATACTCTACTTACAATGGTTGCGGCGAATTCTCTAATTAAGAGATATGATTCCTTTGTTGAATTGATTGGCTTTAGGTTGCTTGAATTGCTTTAGGCTTTAGAACTTTCTTCCTAATTCTCTCTCTAGTCGGCGGCTACTCTTAGTCGTTCCTCAGCAACATGGCGGCTATGTTCTTAATTTGAATGAATAGATTAGGGTTTAGTCTAGGGTTGTTTATATAGAGGTTAGGAATTGATTAGGACCCTTGATGTTGCTTGGATAGATCGTAGCCATTCATTAGGAAGAGAGACCAATAAAAACCCGCCACCTAGCCCTAATGACAAAGCAGACCACAGAAATTCGACCACACACCGACCTGGCCAGCCAGGTTGACTGGGCTCGACCAGGTCGACACCCCTGTCGACAGGGCTGTCGACAGCCCTGTCGACATGGGTAGCCCAGGTCGACAGCCCAGTCGACCTGGGTGGCCTAGGCGGGTGTTTATCCGCCCTGGCCCACTGGGCCCGATTTTTAATTATTTAATTCTGTTTGAATTTTAAACTTAATTTAAAAACTTCCGAAGGCCATATCTTCTTCATACGGACTCCGTTTTTCGAAAACTCGGACTCTATTTCGCGTATTTTTCCGAGACGAACGCAATGGCGTATCCCGTTTCCCTTAGTTCTTTGATTTCAAATTAATTAAACTTAAATTTGTAAATTTCACAGTTATAGAATTTTCGGGGTGTTACATTCTCCCCCACTTAAAAGGATTTCGTCCCCGAAATCTTCAAGTTAGGAGGAATGTACATCCTAACATCCAATCATCCATCTACTCATCCATCAAACACGAGCATCCATTGTCCTTAAAAGATTTCTAATGCTTCATGATCATATGCGAAGTGTGTGTGTACATGTACTTATCTAATGCAAAATCAGGCGGTCTACTGATTCAGTTGACCTCCTTAATGCGAATTATGTAAGTGACATGAATCCATTATGTATGCAAATTTTCCTATTCTTGATTCTACATGAGTGCTCAATCATTCAATACAAATGCAGCATCCACATGACAATACATTAAAGTTCAACCATATACGAATTCAAACATATATGCATATGCAATATGAAGTGATTGAGCCGATCTAAAACCTAGATTGTGTGTGTATATGCAACCACGAGCAACCACTAGCAATCACTTGCAACCACTTGCAACCATCATACATAACATGTTTCAACCACATGTTTCCATCCAAAAAGATTCTACCTAAAAGATAAGGTCGAGGAAATATACCTAAAAAGATAGATAAAAGCGCAACTTAAGGAAAAAGAAAGATCAAGGATGTACCCTCGAACAGAAAAGGGTAGGCAGTGCGGATTCTAGCTTCAGTTTCCCAAGTCGCGTCTCCCTCGGCGTCGCTCCACTGAACTTTGACGAGCTTGACTTCGCGGTTGCGTAGCTTCTTCACTTCCGTTCCTAAGATGCCGGTTGGAACTTTTCTTATGGTTGCTTCGCGTTCCACTTCGGCCTCTTCGAGGATATTAGGCTCTACCACTTCAGCAGACTCATGTAGACATTTTCGGAGATGTGAAACGTGAAAAACGTTGTGGACTCCAGCCAACTTCTCGGGTAGCTCTAATCTATAGGAAATTTTCCCAATTGTTCCTATCTAAAGGTATAGTTGAAGTAAAAACTTGTGCCCATTAGGCAATGTCAAAACTGAAAACCTATGCCACATATATATTGATTAGGAGAAGAACTCCCTAAGCATCAGCCCCGAAGACCGAAATCAACATCAGACTGACACCCAAAGAGTTACTCAACCCAACCACCATATATGATTCTAGGCAACTAAGCATGATGGACTCCTTTTAGGTCACAAGGGAGTCCCTTCCTAAAACCAATCTGTATCATGTAAAACCCAGAAACTTTAGTCAAACCAATGAACACCCTCGAGCCCCAACATGTGTTACTAACAGGCGAGTCATACTCCCTATGGGGTTTGCAACGGAAATTGGATTGAGAATGGGACCGAGAGGATAAACTCTTAAGAAGAGGTATTATGCACGAATCTAGTCTTCAATTTTCTAAGTCGCATTTCTTGAGCTTAACTCCATTATGCTTTGTCCGTCTTTAACTTCACAATTTCGTAGCTTCTTAATTCTTGTTCCCAAAATATGAGTTGGAACCCTTGCCTCTCGTTCCTCTTTCACTCATTCTCCTTCTAGTATACTTGGCTCAAGCCTAACTGCGTACTCATGGTTCCATGCAAGCTCTCCAAAATTCATTAGTGAATCTTGGATCTTGTTCACTTACTATAAGGTATTCCGCATAGATGAATTATCTCTAGAAAATAAACAAATGTCAACTATGTTGCCAAATGTACTTACTAAGGTGATTCTCCACAACTCATTCATAAGCGAAATGAACTTTCTACCTTAGTGGCGAACACTACTGGAGCGCCCTATTCTGAAATGCTCCTCCTAATGAACCCCCTTCTCTAGAAGCTCTTTAATCTGTTTACTGAGCTCTTTTCTTTCTCGTGGAGCCATGTGTCTAACGGGCAACGCAACGGGCTTTGCATTATCTACAAGATATATGCGGAAGTCTATTTCCCGCTTCGGAGGCAAGCCCTTCACCTCTTCGAAGACATCCGGATATTCCCGGACCACTCTAACTGATTTCAAATTTTCAACAGAGGCATCTAGCGATTCAAGATAACTAAGCATAACCGCATACGAGGGATTACAAGAAATTTCCAAAGTATTACCGAGCTGGGTTAGGAGCCTAACAACCCTTTTCTCACAATCAAGGATGGCCCCATTACTGGATAGCCAATCCATACCCAAGATCAAACCATAACCCGAAAAGCCCAAAACAAAGGCACTACATTGAAATTCTACACTTAGAATAGAAATTTTCAATCCCACACAGATCATAGACAAATGAGCTGGGCCCCCAATTGGGTTTGAAACAATTAAGGGGTCCTCTACCATACTAGTTTTTAGGTGCAGAGATTCTATTAAAGCAGACGAGATAAAGGAGTGTGATGCGCCAGAATCAAATAAAGTGCGAACGGGGTGATCATAAAGATAAACTACACTTTCTACTGAAGTGTTTGTACCTCTCTGTTGCAAAGGTGGCGCTTCCAGCACATGAACCTGTGCCCCTGGGGTGGATCCAGCCCTCTGCCCCTGTCCTTGTTTCTTTGGGCAGTCCTTAGCCCTATGGCCCGTCTCACCACAAGAAAAGCACCCACCATTCTCCTTGGCCTTCTTTTTCCGACAGTCCTTTACTAAGTGCCCCACTTTGCCACAGAAATTGCACTTCCTTTTCTCTTTGTTGCCTTCCCCGCCTTTCTTAAAGTCTGTCTTCTTAGGCTGCAAACCCTCTTTCTTCCCTTGAGAGATTTCTGCCTTTGTCTCCTTCTTGCCCTTATCCTCTTCATTCAGCAATGCCATTTGCACCAATCTTTCATACGTGGCCCCCATGGGTATATGGGTCATGGCCAAACTGTGTAATGGCTCATTTAACCCTTTGACGAAACGGAGAGCCTTCTTGTGCGGGGTGTTGACTAGGTCAAGTCCAAACCTAGCCAGCTCATCGAACTGATTCACATACTCTCTGACAGTCTTGTCTCCTTGCTTAAGAAATAAGAATTTTTCCAACTGCAAACTTCTTTCCGCATCTGAGAGAAATTTGGTCTCAAACCTTGCCCTAAAGTCCTCCCATGTCTCCACTGGTCTTTCAGCATTAGTGACTTCCCACCAGTAGGAAGCCTCGCCCTTCAATAGCCACACCGCCAATTGTACTTTTTGTCTATCTTCCACCTCAAAGATGATGAATAGGTCCTCCGTTTCTTTCAGCCAATTTCTAGCTGCCACGAAGGACTCAGTTCCATGGAAATCCCTTCCTCCCATAGCTTTAAAATCTTTACATATCTTAGCAAACGCGTTTCCCCGAGGAGGAGGTGGAGGAAAAGGTGCCGCTGCAGCTGGATGATTTCCTTCAGCTGGGGGAGGAGGAATGGTAGGACCTGGCTGAGTGGCCCTTGCTTCTAAGAACCGTCTAAACCAACCAGGTATTGGCACCCCTTCCGGCAAGTTAAGATCTTGGGACATGCTGAAACAAAAAGGATAGATTCAAAACGAAGGATAAGAGATAGTTCCTATGGCTTTGGGGAGTGGACTTTGCCTTTTTAAAATAAAATAATATTTTTCTTTTAAAAATGCTTCTTTAAATTTCCTTTTTGAAAATAAATTTTCAAAACTTTTTATCTTATCTGGTAAACCTATGCTCTGATACCAAGTGAAACACCCCACCTCCGTTAGGGTCACTCTCAAAGGGAATGCCCTAATTTTGGTGGAGGTTTATAAGTACAAGTCACAGATATACAAGACAGATATAATAACACATATTTGTAAACAGCGGAAGAACAACAAACTTTATTTCACAAAGTCAAATACGTATTACAACAACATCCTTTCCAAAAACATATCATAATCTGTCTTGAGTACATTATTTTTAAAGAAGCATAAATAAAACATAAGTAAACTGCAAAAGCCCCATAGAGTGTGTCCAAAGCCATAGTTCAAAACAGGAAAGTTCCAAGCAATACATTTCTCTTCTTCAAGCTGGATGATAATGCTGGTCAAGCTGCAGTGTTCCCTCCCTGAGGACCTGGGGGGGGGAACGGAAGAAAGAAGACGAAAGAAAAGTAGAGTCAGACATAAAGCCTGAGTAAGTCTAGTACTATTTTGTCTATGAATAAAGAACTGGGTGTGATAAGTATAAACAAGAAGTGGGCATGCATTATAACTTGGTTAAGTTGTCTAGGGTCGAATATACTATCGTACCCCATGTTAATCTCTGAACCCATATAAACTAGTTTCCAACCTGCACCCCATAGTCAGGGTGATGTGACCCATTCTATGATGATCGGCTCCTACTCGCATAGTTA
The DNA here is from genome assembly GCA_030737875.1 of Allium sativum. Classification (NCBI taxonomy): domain Eukaryota; kingdom Viridiplantae; phylum Streptophyta; class Magnoliopsida; order Asparagales; family Amaryllidaceae; genus Allium; species Allium sativum. Next base: position 284,995,340 of record CM060915.1, read on the forward strand.
CATGTGTCTTACGGCCCCCGATGTCTGTAGTTACCTATGCTGGTCCCACCATGGGGTGTATCAAGTCCCATGGCAGCGGCCCGACACAACCTTAGAATGCACAGGTATGCTACTGGTGCCCAGTGCTTTGTTTTTCTGCGCCGGAGTGCGTGCACGCCCGCACACCGTTAGAACCTACACTGCTACACCACCGCCGTCGCTTTGACCTCTTACAATCAGCCCAGTAATCGTGCCCCACCCTGCCTAGTTTCAGGGTATCCTGATACACCTTTTAGGGTTACTGCTGAAAAGGGTCCCCCGTTACTAGGTTTTCTATCTCTAGCCAACATGCTAAGTTGGTTAAGTGTTTCCTAACCTAACCCCACCGGTCCGTTTAGTTTAGCATGTTCCATTTTGATTAAGTCTTTAGTTCACTTAATCCTAATAATCCTGACTCAGCCTTAATTGTCTTATTAAGGCCCTGACCTCTCACATTAGACAGGTATTGTTGTGGCTGCCTGTTGCCGGTTGGTTCCGGGCAGTCTTACGCCACAACTCAGTCTAACCTCGGGTCCTTGCTGGGCTCCATGTTTAACCTCCCACATTGGATAGGTATTGTTGTGACTACTGGACAGCCGGGCGGTTCCGGGCAGGTTTACATCACAACTCAATCCAACCTCGGGTTAAACACATCGTATGTTCTACATTTACATATCTTGTCATTCTTCTTTATTTATATGTAAATATTTGCGGCCCATTATTAAGTTAATGGTGTAAAGATTACACCAATCACGGGCCCAACCCATACTTGAATTTGGGCCCTTCTATTTTATATTTTTATTCATTAATTAATTTTTAACCCAACGTTATTTTCCCCCGTTTTACACGTCCGTTCATATATATTGGGCTTAGCCTTTTAAAGCCCAATTTAGCCATGCGAAAGGGGAGGCTTAAAGCGTGATTACATATACAAAGAGGGGAAAGTGAGCGCATGAACTTGCATATGACGTTGGAAATACATAATAGAAACTGGTGTACTTGCATATATATACTTTGGTCATAAAACATAGGTGACATGAATCAAAGCATGTGAACTTGTAATTGAGATATCATTATTGACACATGAACCTATATCTTTATTTAGGCATAATGTCAAACATAAGCATGGCATAAATACTTCTAGCATAAACATGGCATAATGTCAAACATAAGCATGGCATAAATACTTCTAGCGTAAACATGGCATAATGTCAAACATAAGCATGGCATAAATATTTCTAGCGTAAACATGGCATAATGTCAAACATAAGCATGGCATAAATATTTCTAGCATAAACATAAACAAGTCATGTTCATAAGGTTTCTACATGTTTACAAAGGGGATACTTTGTTATTAACACAAAAGCATAGATCAACTTAATTATGGTTTAAGTCTAATCACATAACGATAGTATAAATATACTTATGCATAAATATTCCTAATCATGGTGTTTGCTTTAAACTTGCAAAAAGGGATTTTTGAGTCTAAACTAGCCATGTCTCACATATGTCATCATATAATTCTTTTAAACAAGATAGACTTAATCATAGATTTCAATTATGCCAAATATCATTCATAGCCTAGCCATATTCATAAGTTTTGCAAAAGCATGGCTTAATACATGGATTATGGTGTCAAAATTCCAACATAGTTTCATATGAACTATAACAACCAAACTTGTTTCAATTACTTGCAAAATGATTTATGCACAAAAATATACATCATGATGGCATAATAACAAAGCCCCAAACTCGCATGAATTTCAATCAACTACATACATGTAGCTTCAACATAGATTACATAATTTGCGCAATATTCCAAACGTATACTTGCATAGAACTACCGCATGTAGTTCTTTATAATGAATAACATAATTTTGCACAAATATGAATTACTTTATTATCCCAATTCAAGCATACAAATCAATACAGTTGTTTATTCATACCAAAGTAATACTCTACTTACAATGGTTGCGGCGAATTCTCTAATTAAGAGATATGATTCCTTTGTTGAATTGATTGGCTTTAGGTTGCTTGAATTGCTTTAGGCTTTAGAACTTTCTTCCTAATTCTCTCTCTAGTCGGCGGCTACTCTTAGTCGTTCCTCAGCAACATGGCGGCTATGTTCTTAATTTGAATGAATAGATTAGGGTTTAGTCTAGGGTTGTTTATATAGAGGTTAGGAATTGATTAGGACCCTTGATGTTGCTTGGATAGATCGTAGCCATTCATTAGGAAGAGATACCAATAAAAACCCGCCACCTAGCCCTAATGACAAAGCAGACCACAGAAATTCGACCACACACCGACCTGGCCAGCCAGGTTGACTGGGCTCGACCAGGTCGACACCCCTGTCGATAGGGCTGTCGACAGCCCTGTCGACATGGGTAGCCCAGGTCGACAGCCCAGTCGACCTGGGTGGCCTAGGCGGGTGTTTATCCGCCCTGGCCCACTGGGCCCGATTTTTAATTATTTAATTCTGTTTGAATTTTAAACTTAATTTAAAAACTTCCGAAGGCCATATCTTCTTCATACGGACTCCGTTTTTCGAAAACTCGGACTCTATTTCGCGTATTTTTCCGAGACGAACGCAATGGCGTATCCCGTTTCCCTTAGTTCTTTGATTTCAAATTAATTATACTTAAATTTGTAAATTTCACAGTTATAGAATTTTCGGGGTGTTACATGATCGGCTTAATTCTTCCTACTAAGCTCAGTAATTTGTTTCCCATCCATTTATTTTGTTTTTAATTTTGTCAATGATAAATAAATTTCACATTCTCCATATTAATACTAGATAGCGGAATACCACGATACCTTACTGTTAATTCACGTTGTTCCATATTAAGGAAGAAAGAAATTTCATCTATATTGATAATTCCTTGACCAAAAAACACTTCAGATTTATCACAATTTAACTCCGAACACGTGACCTTTCCCATAATGGAAAAACATCCTTCAAACTTTGCCAAAGACTTGTTGGCTTAAATGAGTATCAAATTTCCATCAACATAAATTAAGTGCGTGATCTCATTACTAAATTGAAGGTAGGAAAAAAAATATCACTTCCTATTCCATTAATAAAGAAGAAACTCCATAGTCAAAGAGGGTAATTTAGTAAATAAAGAGCACTTTGCCTAAACTTATTTTTGTCCTTACAATAAGCCCTTGAAAAGTAATCGAAAGCAACCATCACCTTCTTGAACTTTGCAGGAAAATAACAGCTTTAAATGTATGAATGGTGAATTGCTTGTTAATCGAATCATACACCTTCCTAAGGTCAATTTTAATACACATGTTAATATTGTCTTATCTGTCCAACCCATGAACAATTTCATGCATAAAACAGGATGTCATCACCTACACCTCTCTCTTTGATATATGCATGTTGATTTTAACTCAAAAGCATTCACTTCATTCCATTTCAATTTATTTTTAAGAACAAGTGTTGTAAGAGCACCCCGTTTTTTTCTTCCCAATATCATTATTAAAAAATGTCATAAAATTTTAACCAACACCTTTCTCAGCATCAAGCTTTTCAAAGGACTATCAAATATATTATTTTTTATTTTTACATGGTGAACAACGACCAACCAACACCATTTGTATTGCAACGGTTAAGGTAGTTGATGACCATGGAAAACAAAGTTGGTTGGTGGTTGCTCATCGTGCATGATGATTTGCATGGTGGTTTATTGTAGTGTGAAATTACATAAAATTGATTGGATTTGTTGTTTTTCCTATGGTATTAGGAAGAGCAAGCCTGGGTGCCCTTAACAAGACATTTTAAGAATATCAATGCAATTGATGTTAAATTTGTGAATTAATTCGTTAAATCTAGGTATCTACTGGGTTTATGGAAACCCCTCACATTCTAACATGCAAGAGAATAGATTACCTTTTATAGGAACTCTCCAACCTCTAGCCGCTGGATAATTCCTCTGAACTTTCTCCCTCCTTGTTTATTAACTAGCCCCATTTAGGATTTCATGTCACAAGTTTGTACTTGTTAATCAAAGATCAATGTACAAATTACTATAACCATCCATAGTTTTTTTTTTTGGATATTGCATATATTTCCAAACATTGTTTTCTCTACCTTATCAACAATAACCCTCTATGTAAATAATTCAAATCGACAATAAATTACCACACATATCTGACCCAAGCCGTTCAATATAGACAAATTGTTAATTGGGATTTAAAATATAAGAAATAAAGGGATGAGAAAGAAACATAACACAAAATCTCATAATGGAAGGACAAAATATAATAATCACATAAATAAATCATAGTTGTTTACAGTATACATTTTACAAAATCAGGGCTAACCCATGAGCATACATACCACGTAATGCAGCTGAATAATACTAGTAGATATGAACTGCGAATATCCATTTCATCTTCAGAACGATGTCTTTGAGTAAATTGAAACAACTCAGGTTGACCCAAACATAATGAAAAAAAATACTCGAGTCAAGACTAAAAATTCATATGCAAGTCAAATCAAAATCAAATGAAATAATGGTACAAGTAACTTAAGAGATGTTACAGGATTTTCCATGTCTGGATCTATAATTGTTTCTATGTCTGTGAATTGCATCTATTTATGTTTAATTTCAAAAATATTTATATAATTAATTAAACACTATTTACCCCCTCTTAGTATTAATCTGGCCTTAAGATTCGTATTCCACATTCCTATTAAGGTGCAGTGGAGTATCATCTAGCAAGTCGTGGAGTAGCTATTAGAATTTGGAGACACTATTAAGTACTATGCAGTTTAAGTTTAGATTTATGTACAAATAAACAACATATGCATACACGAGATGAGATGCCATATCCCCAAATCAAAAATATATACAAAGATAAAGGAACTATCCCGACACATATATACATCTTTACATGACATAAACAAAATGAAACATCCATAGATATGATCATTAGATATAGATTTCCAAACAGGGAAACTCTAAGATAAATAAAGAATACCTGAAACAACTTGGTATGACCCGTGTATTATTAGAAATAATAAACGGGTAGGCTTTGTACCGGTCCAAATCAATAAGGAAGAATAAACACGACGAACATACATAACGTTAGAGTAACTAGTGCATGTCCAAGTACTACTATGGTTACTCTTATACTAATAATATCAACCTGAAGCAAACTTCAAATACCAAGTTGATATCATATATGGGAATAATCCAAAAATATAGTATTAACAAACAACCTGTTTCATTTAAATTTTAAAATTCACCAAAACAAGAAACATGAGTATTGCGTTAATTGGAACAAAATGGAATTTGGTGCAAACTCAAATCAAATTTCAAATACTTAACTAAATAATCACAAAGATGGTGCCGAATTGGAGACCAACACAATGATATGTCTACCTAAAGACGAACTCTACGGTTCACCTAACTAGATGCAAGTCAGATAAGGTAAGTCCCCTAACATGGACAAAATAACTGAATGCATGCCAATAAGAGGTACGATTTCCTCGTGAACAACTGGATATCTAGAGACGAACCCAAAAGTTAAGCCTAGCTAGAGACGGACTTGAAGGTCGTGCATAATAAGAAACTAGAGACGAAGCTAACAGGTACGCCTAACTATCAGATGAGGTCACTGTTTAAGATTTCGAAAATATCGCCTAGGATCTCCTCCGAGGTCTCATTTTGGGCTCCTCCAAAACCAAGCTGCAAATATCAGTGTAAATCTCGTTTTGAATACATCATCCGAGATATTGCAATATTGAACAATATATCGATTGAGGCAAGATACTAAAATATCGGTCGAGATCTTGACTATTTTAGTTAAAGTTTAAACTTGTGCCTAAACCAAAATAATAATTAAAAAAAATTCAGATCTAACCACGATAATCTCCTTCTATTTTATATTTTTCATGTTAAACGACCATATCATATATTCATTTAAGTTATACAATGCTTATGATTCTCATGTTCACCATTTTTTTAACTGGTATGTTATTTAAGAAATTATGTATTTTATGTTCTATTTATGTTGCATTGTTTAGTATTTTGGATTTTTTATGTTCTTTATCTAACAGTAACTCTCATGTTCATGGATCATAAGTTGTAAGCATTAAACTATTTGCATTGTGTTATTTTTTTAATTTTAAACATATTATGATTTATGAATATGAAAGTTTTTTCATAAATTAAGAACAATGAAGTGATTTTGTCATTCAAGTCTAAATTGTTATTTTTATAATAACATCCATGGAAATTATAGTGCAAGAATATATGTTTTTAACAAGCCATATATCCCAAGATTCCGATATGCGCTTTCAGAGCCGAGATGGAAGTCCAAGATAAACCCGAGAGTTAGACTCATCTTATATGAGATCTCCCCCGATATGAGATCAAGCCTCTAAAATCACCGAGACGAAACACCATCGATATCCGAGATTTAAAATCTTGGATGAGGTATACCATCACTTGGACAAAATTAGGAAATGCATGTCAATAAGAGCGACAATCTTCTCATGGACGAACCACGGTACTGAAGATGTACTCAAATTTAACACCTAACTGAAAGTGTCACTCACTCTAGTAAATAACTAAATGAAGCAAAAGCGCCATATACCACTTGGCAAACATCAATTATTTACTAAGGGGTTATAAACTCTACTTAGTAAAACAAAACTAATAATATATAATAAAATATAATAAGATTGTTCGATCAGATAAACGTAAGCATTCATGCCAGCTGATTTCCTAAATCGTTTATGATTTCTCGACTGACCGAGAAATTAGTTTATACATGTACAAAATTAGCTTGGGAAAAACGTCTGTTTATACAAAATGTTATTATTTTGAAGACACTTTTGCATATAATGATAATAAACAATGAACACATATATGAAATTATATCTGGAACTAGATCAGTTTAACAATTTGGAAAACGGTTAGTTTGACTAATTTTTCTTTGATAAATTATTTACATTCAATTTACTTAATGTAGATATTTTTGTATAAATACTAGAAAATTTTAGCTTGCAAAAATCATTAAAACACGGAGAAATAGACATTAAAAAAAATATGTTTTTAACCTTATTTTATATGTATCTTTCCTTTAGGAATAATCATATATATATTAATCTCTTATAATTTCACACATGCAATTGATAAGGTTTTGACCTAAATAAAATATGAAAATATACTTGCACTAAAAATTCATTCAATAAATTAAAATATTTACCAAATTATAAAGGATGAAATAGAACTTGTTTCGTTTTTCAATTTCCAAACACTACACCATAATGACCATTTGGTAACCCTTTTTTTTTCACAATTGCCAACACTTATTTGTGTTGTAGGGTAATAACAATAATATGCGTTGCTATATTAAAAAAGTGTTGCCAAAAATACATAATTATAATTTTTCTATTGCCAACGCTTATTTGTGTTGGTAGAGCTGGTTTCTGAGGGCAAAAAGGTAAACTAACGTAAGAAACCCTATTTCCCTTTTTCATTTCTTCTGTCCAACGCTTTCTCAATGAACGACCGCTAAATCAGAAATCGATATAAAAAAAAAACGGATCCAAGAATCCGTTCCAAATTCGTTCCAGCATCAAAGAATCGGATTTTGGGGGAGAATCGGTTTGGCTTCAGCGAACATCGTTTGAATTTCGATTTCAGGTAACTGATTTCATCGTTCGAATCTGAACTATTTGAATGATTTCAGATTTTTTAGGTACTTCGTTTGATTTTCTTCTCACTTTACATCAATCGTTGTTTGATAATGAGTAATATAGAACAGCAAAACAAATTGATTTGCTAGCCAACACAATACCGTAGTAATCCCTGAGTGCTAAATTATTTTTTTGTATTTAAATTTCTTGTTGAATTAAATTACCATTCAGATAATATGGTTATAACTGCACTGGACAGATGAAACTACGACTTTGTTCATATTCCCACTTGACATTTCTTCCATCTGAAAAAGAAAAGAATTCAAAGTTGGGTTTCTAAAACACTATATACAGAACACATCACTAACAGTAATGTAGTTGTGGCCTCGTAAAGCAATTAACCATACCCTCATTCAAATAACAATTATAAAAGAACAAAAGCATCATTTTCCAATTATAATTATTGTTCTAAGCTATATTCAAATAGACCAATTCAAAAACTTAGTGTTCGTTCTGCAGAGAAGAATCTGATCTTAGTGTATGGTGGTTTTAATCATTCTCTACTAATGTTGAGTGTTGGAAATTTGTCAAAATTAATTATATTAGTGGAATTAGTTGAACTTTGTTATTTCAATGTGCATGAAAGTGGAAAAATTAACTAAAGTAGTTTGGCTAAATCATTCTTTTTTATATAGGATGTTTGAAAATGATTTAGAGATGCAAGTTTTCTATTGATTTTTGTTGAGTATAAATATTTGGATATGCTAAAATGAATTGATATACTGGACTGTCTGCTTCAAAGAATGAAGGAGATTGCAGTTGAAATGGAGTGATATCATTGGATTTGTGCTCGCATTCACTCGCATTCAACTCGCATTCAGGTATAAATTACATTCTGGTCTTTATTGATTTCATCCGAAATTTTGTTCGATTTGTGTTACTGTCTATGTGAAATAATGGATTGTTATTTTTTTTTTTTTTTTTTTTGAGTTTGTTCAGGGAACAACTCGCATTCACATTCTATTTTGGGGATTTTGTTCGATTTATGCTCGCATTCACTTGCTTTCAGCTCGCATTCAGGTATAAATTTTGTTCGATTTAGTTATGTTCCTTGTAATGAGAACCATTGTCTGTTGTTAGAGTTTGTGGAAATCGAAGAAACATATATTATCGATTTGAAGAACGATTTTTGTGGTACTGAATGTTGTATTCAGGAACAGAGAGATAGCAAAACTGAGCCTTACGGCTCAGCAAAACTGAGCCATAAGGCTCGGTTTTGCTGAGTCGTTTGGCTCAATAATACTGAGCCGAACTGCTCAGTTTTACTGAGCCGAACGACCCAGTTTTACTGAGCCTTAGGCTCAGCAAAACTGAGCCTTACTGCTCAGTTTTGCTGATATGGTAGTGATTTCAGAATTGGAAGGCATGACAAGGTGGAGTTGTTGAGCATGATTCATATGGGCTATGTGCATGTCACTATAGGGCAAGGCATTCAGATGAACTTGTGGTTCAAAGTTTGCAGGCGTAGGAATGGTTCTAGAATTAATTGGCATGACTTTATAAAGTTTTTGTGCATGATTCATTTTGTCACTGTGCTGATTCATTTCTTGTAAATGCAGGCTAGCAGTGGCTGGTTTTTTATCCTTAGCCGGGTTGTTGCTTCTAGTATGTAATATTCAAATTTCTTTCCATTATATTGTTGAAGATACAACACTAGATATTGTTTATCAGAGCAGGACATATCTATAATAAGTTTGCCATGGTAGCCTATATGTAAATGATTTTTTTTTTGAAAGAAACAATGCATGTAGTTGTCCATGATAGTTAGAATGCAAAATTGTTGTTTTGTAAAAGCTGAAATGGATAAATATAGGAAGATAAGAAATTATGGGTGTGTTTATTGTTATGCCAGATAGGTATTTTGAAAGAGGCAAGCTAGTGAAAGGAGAACATGTTTTTACGTTAGGAAAAAGGTATGAGAAAGGGTTACTGGGAAGGGGATTATACTTATTTGGATAACTATTACATGCTAAATGGATACCACAACAGCAACCGCTGCTTAATCCATTAATTACAATATGAGATTGGATAATAACAAAACATTACAAACCACGTGATAGCATGGTATGAGTGAAAGCATGTCACACTATACATATAAGTTACAAACCGCTTGATTTATAACTTTCACTTATGTTTACATGTTCAATCATCCTTAGTTTTTCATGGTGCAGTAAGTGCTTATATGTAAGAATGAGCAAATAACTTATATGCTGCATATTTGTTCTTTTCCAGACTAATTCCGACCTTCATGTTAAGCGAGACTGTCCTGCTCTTCTTGCCGCAAGTTCTAAAATTTCTTTATTTATGCCCTCAGAAGGTATGCAAAACTCTAATTGAAAACCTTTTATTCACTTGTTTTACCAATATAACTTCTCATCTAACACATGTCCTCTATCTAACACATATCAACGTACTCACTTCTATTAACATACAATGATATAGACTATTCAATTAATATTTTCTTTCTAAGTTTTCTTTTTAACCTAGTTGTATTTTGTAACTACATACATACAGTTCTATCACGAACAAAGCTGAGAACATAGATCGTAAATTTTAGAATTTGCGGCGTCATTCCGCATATAACGACAGTTCAATTCATAATTACAACGACTGATGGTGTGCTAATTATGCTACTGAAACCCTTCTCATTAGTTTATGCAGCATCATCCTAAACCTGGTAATCCTTGTTATAACTTTCAAACACCTGCCAGACCGTAATTGAAAAATGAGCACAGTACCTTATTAAGGTGTAGCATGGACAATTATGGAGACAGCAGTGGTGATGCATGCATGAGAGAGTCGACTATGTTCACTCTTTGCATGTCATTAGTAAAAACATATGCGCCTGACCAACATATGAAAACCGTTGCCTTGGGCCTCCGATAGAGCCTGTAGCGATAGATGACATTAACTTCAATAATGTTTCAAGGATTCATAGATTGGTTAAACAACTAAATAATTAAACATGAAATTTCAAGCTGCCTTCTTTGCAAAAGCAGCAAATACAGGCAAAAATAGTAATAAAATACAACTAAAATATAGAATTTTATCACAACTAAATTGTAAGATATTTTTACCTTTAAATTTCATCATTACATCCTAAATAGACAGAAATAATTCTGATATAATATTGGTTTTTATAAAGTAGGCACAGTAATGAGCTAAGAGATCAACATCAATTATATATATTGACAAATGGTAAAGTAAAAATATATGAACATGAATTTATGCAAGGGGATTTGTTTCCAAGCTACTCTTATCTTCAAATATATGAACATTCTGCCTTCATAAAGAATAAAATTATGGCGTCGTGCATAAATACGCATAATTTAAGATGTCATTTCACGGAAATCAGTTATCAAAAAAGTCAGTTGTCTATCTTTAAAGAAATGGATTTTCTGATTCAGTGTTATTATTAGTCACAGTAATGAAACTCATAATTATTGTATAAGTACCACGCATATCAGAAAAGGAAAGGATATTTTCTGATTCAGTGTTATATGCAATCGACTTTGCCAAGTCAATATTAGCAATCTATATTTTATTTTTTCCATGGTTGGTCAATTCAATACAATGGATTTTTTTCCAAAATATTTAAGCTTCTGTTGTAAGCTAGTGTCAAATCCAAATCAAATTGAACATAGCTTAATTAATTAAATCAAGCAAAGTCACAAATAGGTTTGGAAACTATATCATGTGCAGTTTCTAGTGTTTAGCGAAGAGTGAGCAGTTTTTGGTTTGTTGCAAAAGAGGTTAACAAATAAATCATATTTAGCTATTGATTTAATAAGCAATATTACTATTTGATCATGTCTATTAAACTATCTAATTTAAAAAAATAACTAATCAACAACAAAATTATTAATCATATTCAAAAACGACTAAACCCAACAGTAAGTGAAAACAAAATGTACAATTGAGAGTAAACCATTAATATAAGATATTGAATTATTTTGACAATGAATTGCAATATCTGCCAAAATTGTCTTAAACAAAGAACAAAAACTCATGAAATACACAGTAACTGTAACGACCCGTGTTTTTCGACCATTTGAATACGAATATTTAAATTAGTTTTAAATATTATATTGGGAATATTATTGAAATTTAATATTTAATTCGTTATTGAAACGAAGTTAAACGTTATATAATTTATATAATATAATTCGAGCTCGGAAATGGCGTGCAGTTCGTAAATTTGAGTTTTGAACTTCAATTGAGAATACAGGATTCGATATAAGTCGGATTTCTATAAAACCAGACACGTTGGAACCGTATTGATGATAATTTTCATATGAAAGAGAAAAATCTAGATTTCGTGTTATAGTTTGATAGTTATGGCCAAATCAAATTTTGAAATAGTCGCTATGGAAAATCGTTATTAAATTATAGGCCTTTAAAGTAGCCGTTTTGCAAACGGACTCTGTTTTCAACGAAACCAGTTCCGTTGAGTTCGTAGCATCGATTATAGTCAGGATAGGTATATAATTTGTTATTTTTAGAGATCGAGAAATTTGGCGTTAAAAAGGGTAGGGCGGTTCAGGGTAAAAACAGCCTATCGGGCAAACAGTCTCAGAATACGACGAAACCAGTGCCGATGGGTTCGTATCGAAAAGTTATTGTCGATGTTCGCGGTTTCAATTTGATTCGATTTATCTGGTGATCATGGAAAAATTAAATGCGTGTTCATTTCCGGTTTCATAAAGGAAATTTTTTCATATGACCTCGGACTGCGACGAAACTTGTTCCATTGGATCCGGAATATCTTTTTACATCAAGAATAGTTTTTTAATCAGAAAACAGGAATCGTTTGGGGTAGTTTTACGTGTTACTTTACGACGAAGTTTCGAAAATAATATTTTAACAAAACTTGGACCCTATATATATATACCCATGGAAGTTACTGTCCATGTTAATAAACAAACAAGCTTAATTTCTTCAACAAAGCAGCAGCCGCCCTATCATTTCAATGCTCTTTTGAAACGTCTAAATCTAATTAATGCGACCTATTAGATTCACATGCCTAATGAAAAGGAAACGCAACTATTCTTAGCACGTACAAGCTTACTATCGTATTTTCTTGTCAATGCATAAATCCTTGCCGACCAAGTATCCTCAAGTGAAAGTGACATCTGGAAAACGTGATGCCCACACCTCTTTCTCCTATAAATGATGATCTCATCTTCATTTCTTTTCACCTCAGCGAGACAAACTCTCCATTTCTAAACAGTACTAAAAATCCCATGACTAGCGTAAAACAGAAAACTCCATTTCAAAACAGAAAGAGCGAACTATGAGTACGGAAAGGAGGAAAGGGATTGTTTGAGAAGTACAAGACGGTGAACTGGGCACAAAACAGGAAAGAGGAGAGCTGGGGTTGTGATGAATGGTTTCACCTGAATGGGACGGTGGAGTCTTGGCGCAAGCTGGGGAAGTAGTTGGTCGAATTTTCGTGGCCCGAAAGTGGAGAGAAGATCTGGGAACGAAATGGTATTGCCGTGAAGTGAGAGCATAGGAGGAGGGACGTGGATACTTGGGCTAAAATGGGACAGACGTTGGAACAAAGGAGGGAAATGGCATCATTTTCAACGTGGCAACTGAAGAGTACTTGCAGTAAGAAAGATTGGGTCAGAAGTGGTTTTGGTGTGGATTCTTTTATGGACGTTGGTACGGGAGTGAGGCCGTATGGATTCTGAAAGGTGGAAATAAGCACCGAAGAGCAGACAAGTTAAATTGGGAAAAAAACCTTTGTGAACTGGGAATGGTGCAGAGCTTAAAGCGAGGTAGAGAGCAGGACATTGTAGTTCGAAACAGTAGCAAAGGGGATGGGTTGCGGTGTGTTCTGGAAGAAGAAATGTTTAGTGAAAACAGAAGGTGAGAGAATTCCGGCTTCCTGAACAATGAAGCAACGTTAAAATAAAGGGATTGAACCAAATGTCCTGAACAATGAAGCAACTGTTGAGTGCTCATGCAAAGTAAAGGCAACGCCCAGAAGAGAAAATTGGCTTGTTTTATTCCTGCTAATCATAGTAATTTATTTCAACTAATTTTATATAATTAAAGAAATTAGTTAATTATAAATTAAAATCTTGTATAATAAGACGTTAAGGATTTGTGTTACATTAACAGAATGGAATCAAAACAAGTGACGTCGGAACCATATCAACATACACAACCGGATGGAGCCAATGTAATCGAAGTTGGCAGCTACTGGAATTTTAATCAAATTAAACGTCAGTTTAATTCAATTAAGATGAACGGTTTCAGCGACGAACGAAAATCAGGTGAGTTAAACTCACTCAGTTACCCTTTTTATTTTATATAAATTGGGTGTTTTTATTTTGTGTGCTCTGCTTGCAAATGGTTGACTGCTTTGCTAGTTATCTATTTAACTGTTGATTTAACCGATGAAATTAAACTGTGTTTAATTTCAGTGAAATACCAAATCGTTATTTTTAACGATTGGTTCCAATAAAGGTGACTCACCTTGGTTGGTCACGTTTATTTATAAACGTGTTTAAATGGTTGAATGGTTTGAGTTGCTTATGGTTGATGTTAAATGGTCATTATTTAATTTATCAGTTAAACAAACTGAACAGTCTGATTTGAGATAACCATTTGAATACAGGGAAGAACAGGTTGGAGGGATCCCACCGGATTCCTCAAATGTATTAATTATTTTCATATTATCATATATGAACTGACCTACTTGTGTGATTGATTTGATGGTTGATTATTAATTGAATATTCAACATCTGTTTGGTTTAAACCAATGGGCGATATTGGTTAAGTGTTTGGCAGAGTATGGCCTTTAAAAATCAATCGGGTTACAGATATTGATTCACCGTTAGGTGAATCGATAGAGATGCAGTTATAAAATTTATTTTATAACTAGAAATAGAATCTTGGAATATACTATTTTGAATAAAAGTTATATAAAGAGAAATAAATGAATATTTTATTTATTTAAGACTTTGATTTGTTATTAGTTTATTTTATAAAATAAATATTGATGTTAATCAGATTCTCAAGTATGGAAATAAGAAATTAATCGAATGGAACTGGAATAGTTGTTGTGTAAAGAAACAATTAATGGGATTATTTAATAGTTATATTTTTAATTAATTTGAAGTGGGAATTATTTGGAATCGATTAAAAGAATAATCGAGTTTTGACTTGACAAAATAGAGCGTTTTAACTGGAGTCAACTATCAAATTAGTTTGCTTCGAATTTGAGAAATGAAATGGTAAAGAAATGTTGTTTCACGTTAAACAAGATTTTTATAAAGGATATGCTATTTAATATAATAAGTAAATAAATTAACTACTGAAGTGTTTAATGATTGAAATAAGTTATTATTGTAATTAGTGACAATTTGGAAAATTTCCTTTTAAAGGAGAATGCATTTAAAAATGTGAATCGAGGTGAAATGTGATCCAATTGGATAGTGAAAGGAATCCATGAACAGGTTTTATATTTAAAACTCGAACTTCTCATAACGATGTTATAGAGAGGATTTCAAGCGAAGACGATAACTATAATTTAAGCGTTGCTTAATTATTTAAATTAAGGAAAAAGGTTTAAGATAAACCAGAGTATATAAACGAGGTTTATAAGAGTAAAAGCGTTAATATGGAATTAACGTTATTTGGAAAATGGGATCAAGATAAAAAGGGAAGTTTGAAATAAGATTTCAAAGTGGGGAAATAATCGAATAGATTTGAAAGGAAAGTGGTAAAGGTGATGTTGGTAAAAGAAGTGGGTTTTATAACCAAAGCCGAACTTAAATAAACATGTTTTTAACTGAGTTAGAAGTTTTAATTAAACTGAAGTGAATTAATTTGTTTAATTAAAAGGCCATGTGATGTTGAATACTGAACCAGTGAACTCATTGGAGTGTCATGGTTGAAACACTGTATATTTTGATAGTTAAAACACCGACTATCAATATGTCCAATACGATTGTTGGTATGGAAAGACCGGGATCGAATTTACATTCGAAAACCATTCCGACCAACAAATACGTGAAGATATTTGAAGACGGTCGAGATGGAGCATTGAAGACCGTGGATCTTCATAAGCGGAGGAACTGCTAAGAATCTCTGGTTTAGCGGCCAGAGATAAACTGTGGTTCGGTCGTGGTTGGAATCCACGAGTGCAAGGACTTCTCGCTACTGATCCATGGGGTGATTCCTATATGGATGCGGTAGGAGAGTGCTTTCGGTTCATCCTGTTCCTGGGTGACTTGTATGGACGGATGTCTGACAGAGTATTTCCAAAGGATCACGTACGTTGATTTCTTCAAACGTACGATAATTGTTGGCAGGGAATTGCCATTCTCTAGCTTTCAGCTAGAGTATTTTTGTGGACGTCAATTAGTGATATCTGACGGATCTGACGATGTGGCATTCAAAGTAAATGGCGACCAGATGTCAAGAGTAATCTAGACCTCAAGCCTCATCAACCGGGAAATGACTAAAATCGGGCAGGCAGCATGGCTATGTGGGTCGCTCCCATTAGGGTGTATGATCACCTATCTAGAGGAAATCCTATTTGCTTCTTAAATCTATGTTTCGATGCTGTCCCTTTTCGGGAGACGGTTGCTGATCCCAACCGTCGGTGATATACATTCGATACTCTCAAGCGAAATGAGGGGTCGGTCATGTGAGGGCCGGGTTGCAAGAAGTTCTTGTTGAACCCAGTGTATTCGTCTCTAGAGATACACGATCGGAAGGTGGACCCATACCTTGTCAAGTTGGAATCCAATTCCCAATAAGCGCCTGCGGGTTTTGATTGTATACTATATATGTGGAGCGTGAGATGCAAGCGTTCCACTAGATTTCTATTTACTTGTGTTTAGACATTATTATAATATCAGACAAGATATTGGTTTCAAGACTGTTTTGGGTTATCGTAAGGTAAAAACCGTCCGTATTTATGTGTGGATTTGGTCTTACGATTATCCTTTTCTTTGGAAAAGATTTTTGAACTCTAAAATCATGATTGGATGATTTACCCTTATTACTGTGCGAGTTTATCTCACTCTGGTTCACCAGACTGACCCGGTGTTTTGTAAATGCTCGGGTTAGGCCGGGTTGTACAGGTTCAGGTTATCGACTGCTATGAAGAGACGAGCTGGAAGAGTCCAGACGTATGATATTACTACTATTCCGCTGTGTGTTGTATATGGGAACAGCCTATTATAACTGTCCCATGGTATGATGTACTCTGATACTGTAAGTATTTTAAAGCTTTCAATAAAGATTATTTCTGTATTATATTTTGTTCCGCTGCGATGTAAGACTCTGTGTGGTGTTTCTTCTTCTTCTTCTATTCTAATATTTCTTTCTTTCTTATCTCACCCTCTAACTTCTTTCTATTAATGATCTGGAATGTTCGATGTCTGAATGATCAACATGGTAGTTTGATGTTGATTTTCGGAGTCGAAAATCCCGGTTCGTTACAGTGGTATCAGAGCTGAAGGTTAAGTAATTACCTTGGCTCTGTGGTGTAACTCAGTAGAGATGGGGTTAGTAATACCCTAGATTGAGTTGGAGTGTATATATATGAGCGCGTATTTGTAAATTGATATAAAAACTGTTTATATTGTGTTGATTGGTTTGTCGAGTAGTTTATGAATTCTGGTCGATACAGTAATGCAAACTGTGTCGATAAGTGTTTCTAAACTCTTGAACAGAATAATTCGACACAGTATGTTTTTGAAAAAGGGTAAATGAAATAATTTTACCCAAATTATATTTTAATATAAAAGAATGATATATATTTGAAGTATTATAGTATATTGGATGTGTTGGTTGATTATAATTGAAATGGTTATATAAATAACCAATTAGAATTCGTATAATATGAAAATCAGAGGAGTTAAATCTGAATTTAAATCAGAATTGAAATTAAAACTTTGGAAATTTGGACAAGTGGTTGAAATTGGAATTGGACTTAATATATGAGAATTTTAAAATCCTGGGAGATTTTTAAATTATTTTACCAGCCTTGCAAAGGATATTTTGAACTGATTTCAAAATGGAAGTGTTTAGAAATGGTTTTGAAAGTGGTATAGTATTGAACTCACTTCGATAGCTGGAAAATAGATTCCGATGATGTGTGCGCCATTATCGGTGTTCATTTTCGAGTTCGAAGTGACGGATTACTACCAAAGATTTTGTTTTGAATTGCTTTGAGAAAAACAAGTTGTTTTGAATCCTGAAAAGGAATATTTGATTTTTGAAAGAGCTGAACTGTTTAAAACTCCCAGGGAGATTGTTTGAACAAAAGTAAGATAGAATTTGTGAAAGCAAATATGAATGGAATTGAATTGAAACCAATTAACTGGAAATTTAATCGGGAGATAATATATCAAGTCGAATCAGATTTTGAATTGTGAGACAGGAATCTGAAAGGGTGTGGACTGGTAAGTCAAGAGTTGAAATTGGTGATGAATGGAAATTGAGTTAAGAATGAAATTTGGCTTGGATGTGTGAAGGATTTGGTTTTAAGGATAAAATTGGAATTTCGTTTGGGGAATGCAGTTGTATATGCTGACAGAGTAGCAGACGGAGGGATATAATGATATGCCCGACAAAAAGGTACACGTTTATTTTTATATGGGTTTGGTGATTTATGAGCCTATTTGGCAAGCCACTTGGCTGTTTATTTTCTTTTGAATTGGAGAAGGCCCAGAATGGCGAGTTGTAGTTGTACCGATTGAGCCGTACAGAGGAGGTGCTGGCGAAATTTTTCAGGAATTTAAAGTATTAGAAAATTTTCGATATTTTTGAAAATATTTATTCACAGTATTGAATTGGTTTCTAATTTAATATAAAGTTAGATTTGAAAATTTAATGAGTTTATAACGTTTTTCTTACCTTAGCAATTTCGAGGACGAAATTATTTTAAGGGGGGAAGAATGTAACGACCCGTGTTTTTCGACCATTTGAATACGAATATTTAAATTAGTTTTAAATATTATATTGGGAATATTATTGAAATTTAATATTTAATTCGTTATTGAAACGAAGTTAAACGTTATATAATTTATATAATATAATTCGAGCTCGGAAATGGCGTGCAGTTCGTAAATTTGAGTTTTGAACTTCAATTGAGAATACAGGATTCGATATAAGTCGGATTTCTATAAAACCAGACACGTTGGAACCGTATTGATGATAATTTTCATATGAAAGAGAAAAATCTAGATTTCGTGTTATAGTTTGATAGTTATGGCCAAATCAAATTTTGAAATAGTCGCTATGGAAAATCGTTATTAAATTATAGGCCTTTAAAGTAGCCGTTTTGCAAACGGACTCTGTTTTCAACGAAACCAGTTCCGTTGAGTTCGTAGCATCGATTATAGTCAGGATAGGTATATAATTTGTTATTTTTAGAGATCGAGAAATTTGGCGTTAAAAAGGGTAGGGCGGTTCAGGGTAAAAACAGCCTATCGGGCAAACAGTCTCAGAATACGACGAAACCAGTGCCGATGGGTTCGTATCGAAAAGTTATTGTCGATGTTCGCGGTTTCAAGTTGATTCGATTTATCTGGTGATCATGGAAAAATTAAATGCGTGTTCATTTCCGGTTTCATAAAGGAAATTTTTTCATATGACCTCGGACTGCGACGAAACTTGTCCCATTGGATCCGGAATATCTTTTTACATCAAGAATAGTTTTTTAATCAGAAAACAGGAATCGTTTGGGGTAGTTTTACGTGTTACTTTACGACGAAGTTTCGAAAATAATATTTTAACAAAACTTGGACCCTATATATATATACCCATGGAAGTTACTGTCCATGTTAATAAACAAACAAGCTTAATTTCTTCAACAAAGCAGCAGCCGCCCTATCATTTCAATGCTCTTTTGAAACGTCTAAATCTAATTAATGCGACCTATTAGATTCACATGCCTAATGAAAAGGAAACGCAGCTATTCTTAGCACGTACAAGCTTACTATCGTATTTTCTTGTCAATGCATAAATCCTTGCCGACCAAGTATCCTCAAGTGAAAGTGACATCTGGAAAACGTGCTGCCCACACCTCTTTCTCCTATAAATGATGATCTCATCTTCAATTCTTTTCACCTCAGCGAGACAAACTCTCCATTTCTAAACAGTACTAAAAATCCCATGACTAGCGTAAAACAGAAAACTCCATTTCAAAACAGAAAGAGCGAACGATGAGTACGGAAAGGAGGAAAGGGATTGTTTGAGAAGTACAAGACGGTGAACTGGGCACAAAACAGGAAAGAGGAGAGCTGGGGTTGTGATGAATGGTTTCACCTGAATGGGACGGTGGAGTCTTGGCGCAAGCTGGGGAAGTAGTTGGTCGAATTTTCGTGGCCCGAAAGTGGAGAGAAGATCTGGGAACGAAATGGTATTGCCGTGAAGTGAGAGCATAGGAGGAGGGACGTGGATACTTGGGCTAAAATGGGACAGACGTTGGAACAAAGGAGGGAAATGGCATCATTTTCAACGTGGCAACTGAAGAGTACTTGCAGTAAGAAAGATTGGGTCAGAAGTGGTTTTGGTGTGGATTCTTTTATGGACGTTGGTACGGGAGTGAGGCCGTATGGGTTCTGAAAGGTGGAAATAAGCACCGAAGAGCAGACAAGTTAAATTGGGAAAAAAACCTTTGTGAACTGGGAATGGTGCAGAGCTTAAAGCGAGGTAGAGAGCAGGACATTGTAGTTCGAAACAGTAGCAAAGGGGATGGGTTGCGGTGTGTTCTGGAAGAAGAAATGTTTAGTGAAAACAGAAGGTGAGAGAATTCCGGCTTCCTGAACAATGAAGCAGCGTTAAAATAAAGGGATTGAACCAAATGTCCTGAACAATGAAGCAACTGTTGAGTGCTCATGCAAAGTAAAGGCAACGCCCAGAAGAGAAAATTGGCTTGTTTTATTCCTGCTAATCATAGTAATTTATTTCAACTAATTTTATATAATTAAAGAAATTAGTTAATTATAAATTAAAATCTTGTATAATAAGACGTTAAGGATTTGTGTTACATTAACAGAATGGAATCAAAACAAGTGACGTCGGAACCATATCAACATACACAACCGGATGGAGCCAATGTAATCGAAGTTGGCAGCTACTGGAATTTTAATCAAATTAAACGTCAGTTTAATTCAATTAAGATGAACGGTTTCAGCGACGAACGAAAATCAGGTGAGTTAAACTCACTCAGTTACCCTTTTTATTTTATATAAATTGGGTGTTTTTATTTTGTGTGCTCTGCTTGCAAATGGTTGACTGCTTTGCTAGTTATCTATTTAACTGTTGATTTAACCGATGAAATTAAACTGTGTTTAATTTCAGTGAA
The DNA here is from genome assembly GCA_030737875.1 of Allium sativum. Lineage (NCBI taxonomy): Eukaryota > Viridiplantae > Streptophyta > Magnoliopsida > Asparagales > Amaryllidaceae > Allium > Allium sativum. Next base: position 285,016,417 of record CM060915.1, read on the forward strand.
ATACCAAATCGTTATTTTTAACGATTGGTTCCAATAAAGGTGACTCACCTTGGTTGGTCACGTTTATTTATAAACGTGTTTAAATGGTTGAATGGTTTGAGTTGCTTATGGTTGATGTTAAATGGTCATTATTTAATTTATCAGTTAAACAAACTGAACAGTCTGATTTGAGATAACCATTTGAATACAGGGAAGAACAGGTTGGAGGGATCCCACCGGATTCCTCAAATGTATTAATTATTTTCATATTATCATATATGAACTGACCTACTTGTGTGATTGATTTGATGGTTGATTATTAATTGAATATTCAACATCTGTTTGGTTTAAACCAATGGGCGATATTGGTTAAGTGTTTGGCAGAGTATGGCCTTTAAAAATCAATCGGGTTACAGATATTGATTCACCGTTAGGTGAATCGATAGAGATGCAGTTATAAAATTTATTTTATAACTAGAAATAGAATCTTGGAATATACTATTTTGAATAAAAGTTATATAAAGAGAAATAAATGAATATTTTATTTATTTAAGACTTTGATTTGTTATTAGTTTATTTTATAAAATAAATATTGATGTTAATCAGATTCTCAAGTATGGAAATAAGAAATTAATCGAATGGAACTGGAATAGTTGTTGTGTAAAGAAACAATTAATGGGATTATTTAATAGTTATATTTTTAATTAATTTGAAGTGGGAATTATTTGGAATCGATTAAAAGAATAATCGAGTTTTGACTTGACAAAATAGAGCGTTTTAACTGGAGTCAACTATCAAATTAGTTTGCTTCGAATTTGAGAAATGAAATGGTAAAGAAATGTTGTTTCACGTTAAACAAGATTTTTATAAAGGATATGCTATTTAATATAATAAGTAAATAAATTAACTACTGAAGTGTTTAATGATTGAAATAAGTTATTATTGTAATTAGTGACAATTTGGAAAATTTCCTTTTAAAGGAGAATGCATTTAAAAATGTGAATCGAGGTGAAATGTGATCCAATTGGATAGTGAAAGGAATCCATGAACAGGTTTTATATTTAAAACTCGAACTTCTCATAACGATGTTATAGAGAGGATTTCAAGCGAAGACGATAACTATAATTTAAGCGTTGCTTAATTATTTAAATTAAGGAAAAAGGTTTAAGATAAACCAGAGTATATAAACGAGGTTTATAAGAGTAAAAGCGTTAATATGGAATTAACGTTATTTGGAAAATGGGATCAAGATAAAAAGGGAAGTTTGAAATAAGATTTCAAAGTGGGGAAATAATCGAATAGATTTGAAAGGAAAGTGGTAAAGGTGATGTTGGTAAAAGAAGTGGGTTTTATAACCAAAGCCGAACTTAAATAAACCTGTTTTTAACTGAGTTAGAAGTTTTAATTAAACTGAAGTGAATTAATTTGTTTAATTAAAAGGCCATGTGATGTTGAATACTGAACCAGTGAACTCATTGGAGTGTCATGGTTGAAACACTGTATATTTTGATAGTTAAAACACCGACTATCAATATGTCCAATACGATTGTTGGTATGGAAAGACCGGGATCGAATTTACATTCGAAAACCATTCCGACCAACAAATACGTGAAGATATTTGAAGACGGTCGAGATGGAGCATTGAAGACCGTGGATCTTCATAAGCGGAGGAACTGCTAAGAATCTCTGGTTTAGCGGCCAGAGATAAACTGTGGTTCGGTCGTGGTTGGAATCCACGAGTGCAAGGACTTCTCGCTACTGATCCATGGGGTGATTCCTATATGGATGCGGTAGGAGAGTGCTTTCGGTTCATCCTGTTCCTGGGTGACTTGTATGGACGGATGTCTGACAGAGTATTTCCAAAGGATCACGTACGTTGATTTCTTCAAACGTACGATAATTGTTGGCAGGGAATTGCCATTCTCTAGCTTTCAGCTAGAGTATTTTTGTGGACGTCAATTAGTGATATCTGACGGATCTGACGATGTGGCATTCAAAGTAAATGGCGACCAGATGTCAAGAGTAATCTAGACCTCAAGCCTCATCAACCGGGAAATGACTAAAATCGGGCAGGCAGCATGGCTATGTGGGTCGCTCCCATTAGGGTGTATGATCACCTATCTAGAGGAAATCCTATTTGCTTCTTAAATCTATGTTTCGATGCTGTCCCTTTTCGGGAGACGGTTGCTGATCCCAACCGTCGGTGATATACATTCGATACTCTCAAGCGAAATGAGGGGTCGGTCATGTGAGGGCCGGGTTGCAAGAAGTTCTTGTTGAACCCAGTGTATTCGTCTCTAGAGATACACGATCGGAAGGTGGACCCATACCTTGTCAAGTTGGAATCCAATTCCCAATAAGCGCCTGCGGGTTTTGATTGTATACTATATATGTGGAGCGTGAGATGCAAGCGTTCCACTAGATTTCTATTTACTTGTGTTTAGACATTATTATAATATCAGACAAGATATTGGTTTCAAGACTGTTTTGGGTTATCGTAAGGTAAAAACCGTCCGTATTTATGTGTGGATTTGGTCTTACGATTATCCTTTTCTTTGGAAAAGATTTTTGAACTCTAAAATCATGATTGGATGATTTACCCTTATTACTGTGCGAGTTTATCTCACTCTGGTTCACCAGACTGACCCGGTGTTTTGTAAATGCTCGGGTTAGGCCGGGTTGTACAGGTTCAGGTTATCGACTGCTATGAAGAGACGAGCTGGAAGAGTCCAGACGTATGATATTACTACTATTCCGCTGTGTGTTGTATATGGGAACAGGCTATTATAACTGTCCCATGGTATGATGTACTCTGATACTGTAAGTATTTTAAAGCTTTCAATAAAGATTATTTCTGTATTATATTTTGTTCCGCTGCGATGTAAGACTCTGTGTGGTGTTTCTTCTTCTTCTTCTATTCTAATATTACTTTCTTTCTTATCTCACCCTCTAACTTCTTTCTATTAATGATCTGGAATGTTCGATGTCTGAATGATCAACATGGTAGTTTGATGTTGATTTTCGAAGTCGAAAATCCCGGTTCGTTACAGTAACCCATTTTATTCATGTGAGTAACCCTTATTTGTTCTTCAGTTTCAGTGCGTGTGGAAGTTTGACAATGTTTTGTTTAACTTCCAGTAAGTATCACTTCCATAGAAGAAATGTACATATTTATTTATTATTCAGGTGCTTAATCCAGAGCAGTTATCATTAGAAACTATTTAATGAGGCATTAAAGCTAAGTTAACAACAACTAGTTTAAAACATGTATGCTTTAAACATACTTCCATCTTGCTGTTTATTTATATTCTGCAGATGTCCTCCTACTCGAGGCCATCGACCGATTATAGTGATTACTTCTTATGGCATTATCCGTCTGTCTATTCAGACGATTCGGGCGATACTCCTCAAATTGTTTGTTCAGCTGAATCTCATACACCACTCCGCTTAGCATTTACGAGAGGAATAGAGTCAAGCTTACAAAGTGATTTGGCACTATTAAGTGTTCAGAATGTGGCACCGCCTACTAGGCCGACAACACCAACAAGATTTCCACTCCTGCCAGCATTCGATGTTGAAGAAGTACAATCTCGAAGGTTGTTATGTCATTGTAACATTGAACCAATATTCAGAACATGCTATTTGAATAAAAACGTCGGACGTCGATATTTTATTTGTGCAAACACTGGAACTCTTAGAGGTTGTGGATTCATCCACTGGATTGACAAACCATTATGTGATCGTGGTGTGGAATTTGCATTGGAGGTTCTTGAAGAAAATAAAAGGCTTAAAAAGAAGCTTAAATTGCAAGATTTCATCGAGTTCAATAGACAAAAGGCATGTCAAAATTAAAAAGGTATGACTTTGAATTTATAACATTTACTACTAGTTGAAACTTAAATGATGCTATTTAATTAAATGCACACAGGAAGTAGTAGAAGAAGTGGAGAAAAAGAGAAAAATTGGTGGTATAAACTACGCAAATTTTTGGATGTAGGGTTCGTTATATGGCTGGAGTTTCACATTAGGTACTTGTAGACTTCAAATATGAAAATGTCTTGTATTTTGTTAATTATGTATTGTTGTTACTATGCAATTGGATACTTTTTCTTGATGATTATTTGGTTATAATTTGCGTATGTATTGAATTTAGTATTTTTACGTGTTGAATTTTTTTTAGTTCATACTTTGTTATCGTCACGAATATGGATTTTTGTTTCTTATTGATTTTGTTACATGTTGTTATGTTGAGATAATATCATAGCTGAATGAATATTAAATATCGCTTACGCTATCCTGTATGCAAATATAAGTGTTACATGTTACCAACTCTTATAACTGTTACAAATGTAATGTTACCAACGCTTATAAGCGTTGTGAATGAATATTTACCAACGCTTATAAGCGTTGTAAATGAATATTTACCAATGCTTATAAGCATTGCGAATATTACCAACCCCCTCACAGTGACGCATATAAGTGTCACGGAAATTACTAGCGACACTTATACTCGTTGGGAATCCCCTGTTTTGGTGTAGTGAAAGAATAACAATTACAGTCTTCATGCTAATATAACATGGCACAATGGAAACATGTGCTCTTATTTGGTAAGAGCTCAGGAGTTCGAGACCTAGTTTGACCACATATTAGCATATTAATTAATAAAATAAAAAAATTACCAGTCTTCACAAATCAGTGAAATCTAACCGAAACGAAATAAAAATAGTCAACAAATTAAAATGGCAAGAGTGGTCGCGTGTCACTGCATGACATTTTGACATGGTGGAAGAGGTTATAGATTTGATTCCGCTTCGTGGGATCAAACCCATTTACCATATGATATGTTATATACTATTTAGAACTTGTATATAAATTACCCGTTCATAAGAAATAAAAAATAAAAAAAGAGAAGAAGAGGAAGAAGAGCAATGCATGAACAAGGAAGTAGTAGTAGATGAAGAAACAATGCATGAACAAACAAAACAAGCAATGTGACATTGACATGAGAAAACGTACCGAAATCAAAGAAAATAAAGTGCATTGGTCATTTACAAGCACCAGACACGTAGAAAGGTAGTAAATAGATATAGCACTATCCACTATAAAGAAAGTTTTCATGTAACCCCTACACGTTATAAAACAATCAAACTAAAAACGCATCAACCCATCAAGCCACGTGCCCGGTTCCATGCATCAGGCAATGGACGAAACTAAGTAGCAATGTTGCTATTCAGCACTAAGGAAAATTTTGCATATAGATCCAATAAGATGTGTACAATTGCATATGGCATTTTGCATGATCGGACTTCCAAATGTTGAAAGGTTTTTACAAATTTTGTCCGTTGGAAAAACAGCCATTCATTCAGTTCAAAAGACACCTCTAACATACGCCTACTTTCTCTATAAATACACATTCTGCCAGTACATTAACTTCACTTTTAATTCCAATTACAAAGTTATAAAATAATGGGCATAATTTGATAAATTTCTGAGTGTCTTTTCTGATCTGTGCAAGTAATCACAACTTGCACAGGTAATCTCCGTTGTATCCTGAAAGTCTATTTTCTGTCAATCTGCTGTGATAAAGAAGGGGAAAACATTCTTGAAAGATAGCGATCCATTCGTGCCTTAGAGCGATCAATCTATCTGAAATTCTACAACACCAAGTGCTAAGGTACGCATGCAAGACAAATGACGGTAAAATGGCAAAAGGCTGAAGTGTTAGAAGTTTTGTCAATACATGATTGTATTACAAAGTTAGATCTTTTTGTCAATACACGATTGTATTAAAAAATTAGATCTTTTCGTCAATACACGATTGTATTGCAAATAGACAGTAACAATTATCAATGTTACTTAATAATGTCACAACTGTCAAGTCAAATAGTGATTATAGCAATGACAATAAGCGAGACCGATTGTGCACTAGATTGGAATGGTACAGAACCATCTCCAACAGACTAGAAGAAGAATATTTCAGTAATGTCCAAGTCCAAAAATGATTATGTTTCCTTGAAACAATAATGCCATCGTATGCATTGATTGACGTGATAGCAATTTGTTTCCCAGGATAAAACGGACCAACCCCGTAGTGCAGTGCCAACAAACGGAGCTCTGACGAACTGAAGTAGATTATAGAAACTTGAATAGAGGATTACTTTGAAGAAGAAGTAGCAAAATGATAAGAATAGCTAATGTGTAATCTATCTTGTTTTGGGCCATGTATTTATAGGTTGGAAGAAATGCCTATTCGAACATTAATGACCATTGGAAAGGTTGCGACCCTTTAACCAAGCGGTGCATGAATGTACATTCTCATTTAAAATTGAAACGGTTGTATCCATTTAACTGAATGGACATGACAGATCAAAAGTGATCAAGGAACTCGTTTCAATGCAACAGACCCAAGCTGCAAGCAGTGGCCTATTTAACCATGAGACCCCAAGAGTCTCAAGGCACAAAGCCCAATCTTTGACACTACTATAATATTGTGTCATGGACCCAAAGAGACCCAAAGTATTAAGCCCAAGTTGACATCAATATAATATTGTGTCATGGACTCCAAAAGTCCCAAAGCACTAAGCCCTAGTTGACATCAATATAATATTGTGTCATGGACTCCAAAAGTCCCCTACTAGTCCCAATTTGACATCAATATAATATTGTGTCTTGGCTTAGCCACACCATTCACAATCCCTCTTCTCCTTTGTTTATATAAGCCATAGAGAAGTAGGTACTAATATTTCATAATGTGGGACTTAGATTTCTTTCCCCTCTTCTTCCAAAATTCCTCTTGCTCATTCATTTCCAACAATCCCCCACATAAATGAGCAGTCATTCTTAGTTTCATGAATCATTAATCGCATCGGTTAAAGTAGCACATGGGCCTTGAACTTTCCTAGTGATTACCTGTTTGTGTAATTACAGGCGAATCAGTAGACATAGAATGTCCTTGAACTGTAAGCCTTTTGTGTAATTCCAAAGTAGATAACACACGATAAATGTTTCTTATAATCCTTTATTCTTTGTATGTGTTCATTTTTGCCTTGAATACCTGCCCGGTCTCATATGTGCTTAGAGAATTTGGCCTTATAATTCTCTTTGAAGCGACGCCTTCGCACTTACGTAGGTGATTCTGTAAAGGTTATTCTCTAATTCCTCAAATACAGATATCATTAAAAGTATTAATACTTATCCTTTTTAACACGTAATGCACCGACTTATCATAGGAATGGTTAGTGTGTAACAGTGCCATCAAGTTTCTCTTCATTGTCCCTTTGAACCTAGATCTTGGGATCTCCGGTCAACTAGGTGGGGTTTCCATTTTAGAAAAACCTTTATTCTATAGGCCTTAGCCCCATTCCCATCGATAAGATTTGAACTTTCTTTCTTAGCAAGCCTTTTGTAAGTGGATCCGCTAAGTTATCTTTAAATTGAAAGTAATCTATTGTGATACCCCCGTTATAGAGAAGTTGTCATATAGTTTTATGTCTACGACGAATATGCCTAGTTTACCATTGTATATTGTACTATTAGCTCTTCTAATAGTTGATTGACTATCACAATGTATACATACTGGAGGCATAGGTCTGCTCCAATTAGGAATGTCTTCCAAGAAGCTTCAAATCTATTATGCTTCTTACGCAATTTTATCTAGTGCAATAAACTCAGATTTTATCGTAGAACTAGCGATACAAGTCTGTTTGGATGATTTCCATGAAATTGCTCCATTTCCTAATGTGAATACATATCCACTTGTAGACTTTGTATCATGTGATCCAGTGATCCAATTTCCATCACTGTATCTTCCACTATTGAAGAATAGTTTGTATAGTATAGACCATAGCTCTGCGTATACTTCAGATATCCAAGAACTCCTATTATCGTTTTCCAATGGTATTTACCAGAATTGCTGGTAAATCTACTTGGTTTGCCTACAGCATATGCGATATCAGACCTAATACATACATGATACTTCCTAGTATACGAGAGTATTCTAACTGGTAGATATCATCACCAGTGTTCTTCACCCAATTTTGGTTCCTACCTACTGGTGATTTTGCAATAGTTACATTGTATCGCTTGAATTTTTCAAGTATTTTGGTGATGCATATCCCTGTGGTGTTCTCAGAATTTTTACACCTAATGTCACAGCAGCTAGTCCTAGGTCTTTCAAATTGAGTCTAGAGGATAACTTATCCTTTGTAAATCTTATTATGGCCTTGTTATTGCCTAGGATCAATAGGTCATCAACATAGAGACCAACAATGACATATCTAATATGTGTGTGTTTTATACACACACATTTATTTGATTCATTTATTGTGAATCCATTTGATAACATAGCTTTATCAAACTTCTAATGCCACTGTTTTGGAGCTTGCTTAAGGCCATAAAGATATTTTACCAGTTTGCAAACTTTATTCTCATTTTATGAGCTCAAAAATCCTTCAGGTTCATATAGATTTCTCCCTCTAGTTCACCATTCAAGAATGCAGTATTAACATCTATTTGATGTATTTTTAAGTCATGTATGGATGCCATAAGCTATCTTATCCATGTTACTAGTGAATATGTATCAAAATCGTCCAGGTCTTCCTTTTATCTAGATCCTTGGACTACGAGCTTTGTACTTGTCTATTGAACCATTAGGTTTCAATTTCTTTTTAAATGTCCATTTATTACCTAAGGTCTTACATCCTTAAGGTAAATCAAACAATTCTCATGTATGATTGGACATAATGGATTCAACCTTATTGTTAATCGCCTCTTTTCAATAAGGGGCATCGCTGGAAGACATAGCTTGTTTGTATGTCAACGGGTCATCTTCTAACATAAAGGTATAGAAGTTTGATCCAAATGTTTTTAAGGTCCTTGACCTCTTACTTTTTCTTGGTTCTTCCACTTGCTGCTCAGCACTACGTTGCTGAGTATTATTTTGTTCAACATCCTCAAGAGAATTAGGAACTTCAACTTCCCTTGGTCTCTTAGGTGTATGATTTTTAGTAACCTGCTTCAAGGGGAATATATGTTCGAAAAATCTAGTGTTTATCGACTCAATGATGGTATTTTCATGAATATCATCAATTTCGTATTTGTGCACCAAAAATCGATATGCGGCATTGTTTTGTGCATATCTAACGAATACACAATCAACTATTTTTGACATTCTTTGGCTTTGGTACCTCTACCTTGGCAAGACACCCTCACACTTTTAAGTATTTGTAGGATGGTGGTCTGTTTTTCCAAAGTTCATGAGGAGATTTATATGTTTTCTTTCGGGGTATTTTATTTAAAATATGATTTCCCAAAAGAATAGTTTCTCCCCAAAAGTTATCTGGCAAGCCAGAATAAAGCATTCATCATTTCTTTAAGAGTTTTATTTTTCATTCGGCTATACCGTTGGACTGAGGTGAATATGGTGCTGTAATTTGGTGTAAAACACCATGTTCAGCGCAAAATTCTTCAAAAGGGAATATATATTCTCCTCCTCTATCACTTCTTAAAGCATTGATTTTCCTATTGAGTTAATTCTCAACTTCTGCTTTGTATTGTTTAAACACATCAAATCACATACATCTGTATGTATTATATCTAGCGGTTCTGTTTCTCGTTCAACATGATGAAACGAGTTTCTTGTTAATTTTGCTTCTGCACAAATTTGACATTTATAATTGGTGTCTAGATTAATCAATTTGTGCAATGTATCAAAGTTTACATCCCCTAATCTAGAATGCCACATGTTGGAAGAGTCAACAATATAAACAAAAGATTCACTTTTATCCATTTCAGCGTGTGGTACAATAGTGATTACATTTTTTCTTAAACGAACCTCACACACATATCCTCTTTCGACATACACTTCATTCTCAGCTTCAAGGATTAATTTGAATCGATGTTTGCTGAGCAATGATCTTGAAATCAGGTTCTTACAAATTTCTGGAATATAGAGAACATCATTTAAAGTTAGTTCCTTTCCAGGCTGCATTCTGATATTACTACATATAAATTCATATCAGCAATGCCCTTTTTGAGATTTTAGCGAAATTTGATTTTGATTTTTTATGAACATATTTGGTCAGAAATTTGTAAGTCCCAATGTTGTTAGATAAAGCAACATTTTTATGTTATCAACGCTTAAAACTAATGACGTTGAACTTCTCTGACCTTTCTCCATGAGACAGAGTCATTGTTGGAACCACTGGCGCAATCAGAGCGTTGGCTACCATCTGTGTCGGTGTAAAATTATTGTTGCCATTTTGCGACATAGCTTATTGTCGTCTGCAACAATCAATATTGTTTCAAGAATGTTAGAAGTTTTGTCAATACATGATTGTATTACAAAGTTAGATCTTTTTGTCAATACACGATTGTATTATAAAGTTAGATCTTTTTGTCAATACACGATTGTATCGCAGATAGACAGTAACAACTATCAATGTTACTCAATAATGTCACAATTGTCAAGTTAAACTGTGATTATAGCAATGACAGTAAACGAGATCGATTGTGCACTAGATTGGAGCGGTACATAACTGTCTCCAACAGACTAGAAAAAGAATATTTCAGTAATGTCCAAGTCCAGAAATGATTTTGTTTCCTTGAAACATTATTGTCGTCGTATGCACTGATTGATGTGATAGAAATTTGTTTTCCAGGATAAAACGGACCAACCCCGTAGTGCAGTGTCAACAAACGAAGCTCCGACGAAATGAAGTAGATTATAGAAACTTGAATAGAGGATTACTTTGAAGAAGTAGTAGCAAATTGAGAAGAGTAACTAATGTGTATTCTATCCCGTTTTGGGCCATGTATTTATAGGCTGGGGGAAATGCCTATTTGAACATTAATGACCTTTGGAAAAGTTGCGACCCTTTAACCAAGGGGTGCATGAATGTGCGTTCGCATTTAAAATTGAAACGGTTGTATCCATTCAGTTGAATGGACATGACATATCAAAAGTGATCAAGTAACTCGTTTCAATGCAACAGACCCAAGCTGCAAGCATCGGCCTATTTAACCATGAGACCCCAAGAGTCGCAAGGCTCAAAGCCCAATCTTTGACACTACTATAATAGTGTGTCATGAATCCCAAGAGTCCCAAAGCACTAAGCCAAGTTGACATCAATATAATATTGTGCAATTGACTCCAAGAGTCCCAAGGCACTAAGCCCAAGTTGACATCAATATAATATTATGTCATGGAATCCAAAAGCCCCCAGGTACTAGGCCCATATAATATTGTGTCTTGGCTTTGCCACATCATTCAAAAGCCCTCTTCTCCTTTATTTATATAAGCCTATAAAGAAGTAGGTACTCATATTTCATAATGCGGGACTTAGATTTCTTTCCCCTCTTCTTCCAAAATTCCTCTTGCTCATTCATTTCCAACATGAAGTACGACATAAGAGTAGAGGGGAGCGAACAAAAAAGAAAAAGAAAAAATTCAAGGCAATTTAGTGTGGTAAGCTTTCATAGCATAGGGACGTATGATAACAACAATATGAAAACGCACAAAATCAAAATTACCTGTTAATTTACAGCAAGCAATTGAACGCATTTCAACAACAAAATCATTAAGCAGCAAATTGTATCACCTTCTAAGAAGAGGTGGGGCCTTCAAATTGATGTGAAAGTCGCCTCGCCTCCTGTTCGCCAAAAGGATGGTGTCACTTCTAATTAATTCACAAAAGTGATTTTGTCTCTCTAAGACAAAGATAGTTGAAGTCAAATCGAAAGCTTATCTCTTTCATGATTTCAAAGAGGTGGTGTCGTTCTACTATTATTGGCAAAGTTTATCGCATTTATAAATCTCGAAATCGTTTCGCTTACTAGTGTTGAGGCAGTCCTACTCATACTTACTTCCAAATGTGTCGCTTCGAAAGATTGCTTCGTCTCTCTCCAAGAGGGGATTCGACTCAAACTTTGAGCCTGACTACTTGCACTCGAATTAGAGATTTGGCTTTATATAAGCATAAAGCATATACTTTGAGCTAACATAAGATCTTAACAATTTGGCTTTGCATTGCTTGTTCGAACTATTAACGAATAAATTCATTAACATTTTTTGACTCTAAAGGTGGGTCCGAACGTCCGACTTTGTTGAACTACTTCTGTTTGCAAAAGTAAGGTTTAAATGACTTATCCCATCATTTATACATCATCTTACTTCCAATTCCAACTAATCTTCACAAGGATGCGGTTGGGTCTGAATAAGAGTCATTTGAATCAAATATTATTGAATCAACTTTCCGATATCAAGACATGAAAGACACTCAAGACTATGAACAACATGTGCAAAGATTGAAGGCACTGTTCATTATAGAATCCAAAAGGAAGCTAATGAGCACTTATGACTCCGATGAATGGAGCATCAACCCTTTCCTAATGTGGCCAACTCTGATTTTAGCTTATAAAAGACAATGTGATAAAGTTGACTCCTATAAATGAGAATAGAAATGCAACTGAGAGCGAGGGGTACAATCTTGTAAAATAAGATCGAAAAAGAATTCAATGGACTTGCTCTAAAATGGAAAAACACTCTCAACCAACCCCGTTGATCTCTCAACTCACTGGAAAGGAATGTTACTTAAAATGACATCATCACTGTAACAATCCAAATTTTAATAAACAATAATTAAATAGAAAATTAATTAATTAACGAATAAGTTGAAAAATTGTAGGAATTTGGCAATGAGGATTGCGTCATTGTGTCTGTTACGATTTTCTGATTCAGATGCATATTTCATTGGTAGAAAATGGAACTTTTTTTGTCATAGTAGCATTTTTGTTGGTGAAATTCAAAATTCAAACCAGAAAAACCTACATACAAAGTGAGAATCTGATAATATTATCTTCTTTTCTATATATTATTTATTAAAAAAATTATACATTATTACTTCTTTTATTGTAAAATATTTGGTTTAATCAACTTTTATTTCGTTGTCGTGATTTAATTCTTTGTCGTTACTATCTGAAATATTAATATCATTTCCTTTTTTGACCACATCTACTTTAATATCTTAAAAAACCCTAACATTCCCTTTTCATCCACCTTCTACTTTAGTATTACAAACTAACGGACATATTATATTAGTTGCATATAACCAATAAAAAAATAGATACTATCATTTAGTAACCGTTACACAAAATGTTTCAAACATAATACCAATCAATCAAGTATATTTTGAACCAAAAAAACAGTGATAGTGGAAAAAAGACTAGAATGATTATGAAAGCCACAACGACATATACATATATTGGTATATAAAATTATTTAGACCATAACCCAAAATTTCAAATTCAAAAATTAAAGTCCATTTACATTATTTTGATTCAACCAGCGCAAAAGCTACTTACCCATTATCTCCAAAAAATTACTGTATCTTTTATACAACAACAATCAATTTAATAATATTATTAGAACATATACAACTTGCATCTTACTTACATCTTTACTTTGATCAAAAACAATCGGAAAAGATCTTACTTACATCTTTACTTTCAGACTGTTCACCCACTAATACTAAAGGGTAAATTAAGTTAGCTAGTTTTAACGCTAAGGCGAAGTTTCGTATAATTTATGTTTTGTGTTTGGAGTTTGACATTAAATTTAAAAAATGAGAAAAGTGGAGGGACGGTGAAGATGTTATAAAGAAAACAGAGAAAAAAAAAACGATAAAAATGTTAGTGGAATATATATGCGACGTTTCTATGTTTATATGAGTGAAAAGATAAAACTAAAAATAATAAATCAAATGCACCCCAAAAGTTTGCTTTATACAACTGCTTAGTTCGATCATGCAGAACCGAAAAACTATTTTTCCATTTAGTTTTGCACAACCATGCTGCTATGACAAAAAAAATTCATGTCAAAAAATATACTAGGGACACGATTTTAGAAAGGACTACATATTAATTTACCATATTACCCCTCTTGAATTCCTCCAATCTCATAGATTACACTACTCCGACGTTTTAACAAAAAAAATGTTTTTGTCATAGAGGAAAACTTTTTCACCAACGATCTCTTTTTTGAATTTAAGTGTGAACAGCAAAACCCTTTTGAAAAGACAAAAGAAAGTCTAGGAAAATAAAGACAGAAAATGAAAATGATTACCAGTCGTACGAAAGAGCACAGGTTGGAATAAAAACGCGAACCAACAAAAATAAAGAAAATGGAGCTTATTTTGCCCAAATGGGGAAACATTTGAATTTGATGATTTAATTTGGGGATCAGATCGGTAAAGAATTAGGGTGGCCCATTGTCGTAACAGGCATAGGCGGACACCCCTCTCGCAGAAGATTTGCGAGCTGTTACCACTCATCATATCCCGTTTGCTGCCTGAAGGATCATGCCTTAAACCTTCTGCTTACTGGTTGATTTGTACTAGTGCGTCCTCTTGACAATTCTAGTATCTGCGATGTGGGATTAAATGGACGGATACCACTATTTTTTCCATTTTTTTTCCCGCACTTTTTTTAATATTATCCCCAACTCTCCAATACCCTAATCTCTTTCGTTTTCCTTTCCGATTACGCACTTCTGATTTTGACGAAGAAAATGATTTTGAATCACTGGACGAGGCTATCACAACATGAAAGTGTACTTGAATTGTAAGTTAATTCCAGACCTTGTTGTGTTTTATTGTTGAAACTTTATATGTTCTATCAACTGTGTATTTCCTTTCTTCTTATTCCAAACCTTGCTGTGTTTTTTTTTTGGCGCACCAATAGATGTACTCTAGTTCACCATCAAGCTTTACAAAACCAGGTTTACATCATAAATTGTAAAACATAAGATTGAATTTGGATTTAAATCATGAATTGTGAATTTTAAGTATCAGTTGTTTATGTCTGTATTTACTATTTACACATGCTAAACTTCCTGTTTATGCAGGCTCCAATGATATTTAAGTATATAAAAACATCTTTCTTCTATCTGTAGTAATTGTTTATTATATTTAAATTGATTTTTGATGTCTGAGCTTATGTAATCTAAAGCGTGCTCCCCAGCTCTCTTAACTCCATTTCTTTTCTTCTAACAGATTTTCAAAATAATAATATTTCAATTATGGATTCTAACATTTTTTCTACTGTTAATATAGTTATCTGACCATTGATGGAACAACTTCAGATGTGATTTGAATTACATTTTAAATGTGAATTAGAGAATTGATCCTTAGATTCAGTCTGAAATGTTATTTAAATCTTGAGATTTTAAGGTTTTTGTAATCACGGAGGTTTTCAAAATGAGATTCAACTCATAAATTGTAATGTTCAGACTTTAAATTGAAGCAAGATTCAAATCAAAGGTCATAGATTCAAAAAGTCCATGCTTTAAGGTTTGTATGTTCTTTGAAATTAAGCTTGATATTTGAACTTCCACATCTACCGATAAAATTCAATATCCTCTCTTGTTCCAATTTTAATTTGTTTAAAACACCAGAGTAAGAATTCTTGCTCCAAATAAGCATATTGAATACAACAATATGAACTAAATTGTTTTCTCAACTACAGTTTTAACTGAGTTTTAATTGAATGTAAAGAATCGTAAAGCGAGAGATTCGACCTGAAACGGATTTAAATCGTAACATTTCAAGATTTTTGACGACTATGGTAACTAATAATGTAAACTGATGATTTTTTTAAGAAATTTTACACATGTTTGAGAATGTTTTAAAAGACATAGTTTTATCCTTCACATTAATCACTACTTGGTCAGTTTTTCCAAAAGGCGGGAGTGCTTTTACTATAAGAATTTTTTTTTTTTTTTTGTTAGGTTATTTGAAGGAAATAACAATGAAGGCTTATCTTCTCATTCACGATACCAAGCATTTATATGTTTACATACAGGAATATTCCCTAGAATCAAGGATAATCTAGAAAATAAGGAAACAACTACCAATTACATCAATTATGCCTAATTACAAGATATTTACCAAAAGATTATATTCCAATCAAATATTCCCAAAAGATATTCTAGGGAATATTCCAATCAAATATTATATTTCAATCAAATATTCCAATCAAATTATCATATTCCCGTAATACCCTCCCCTCAAGTTGGAGCATGAGGATCATGAATGCCCAACTTGGAGAGTAAATTATCAAACTGCATTTTACCAAGCGCCTTAGTAAAAATGTCTGCCAATTGAGAAGATGTAGAGACATGAGATGGAGAAATGAGGCCTTCATTGATTGCATCCCGAACAAAGTGACAGTCAACTTCTATGTGCTTCGTCCTTTCATGAAAAACAGGATTCTTCGCAATATGCAAAGCGGATTGACTGTCACAAAACAACTTAATTGCCTTTGGATGATTCACACCTAAACTCAACAACAAGCCTTTTAACCATTTTAATTCACAAGTGATGGCTGCCATAGACCTGTATTCGGCTTCAGCCGAGGACCTGTAGACTGTATGCTGTTTCTTTGTCTTCCAAGACACAGGAGATTTACCAAGAAACACGAGCCAACCCGTAAGAGAGCGTCGAGTGAGTGGACATGCTGCCCAATCCGAATCACACCAACCCTGTAGAGTTAAATCACAATTTGCACTCAAAAGGATGCCTTGACCTGGTGTCCCTTTCAAATATCGAACGACCCTTAAGGCCGCCTCCCAATGCTCAGTTCTGGGTTCCTGCATGAACTGAGACAAGATATGAACAGAATATGCCAAATCCGGACGAGTAACCGCAAGATATATCAATCGACCAACAAGCCTGCGATATGATTCCGGATCTTTAAGTAAATCTCCACTGGCTAAGCCAAGCTTATGATTTTGTTCAATGGGAAATCCACTTGGCTTTGCTCCTAACAATCCTGCTTCAGAAACAATATCCAGAGTATATTTTCTTTGACATAAAAACAACCCTGCAGAACTTCTAGCAACCTCTATCCCCAGAAAATATTTCAAAGGACCCAAGTCCTTCATTTTAAAACAGTCACTAAGATAAGACTTGAAAGTACACAAAGCAGCGGAATCATTCCCAGAAATAACAATATCATCAACATAGACTAAGACATTAATTTGTATACCTGTCTTAGTATATGTAAATAAAGAGTAATCAGAGTAAGATTGAAGAAAGCCATACTCTTTCAAGGCTGTGACTAACTTTGCAAACCAACATCTGGGAGCTTGTTTTAATCCATACAAGGACTTTCGCAGTCTGCAAACAATATTAGGATCAGAACACTCAAATCCGGGAGGCAATTTCATGTAGACTTCTTCATCAAGATCACCGTGCAAGAAGGCATTGTGAACATCCATTTGATGAAGTTCCCAGTTCTTAGATGCAGCAATTGCTAAAAAAGTGCGAACAGTAGTCATTTTAGCGACTGGAGCAAAAGTTTCAGTGTAATCAATACCTGCTTGCTGATGATTCCCAAGTACAACCAGTTTGAATTTCAATCTTTCAATATCACCATTGGACAAAAATTTTGTCCTGTAAACCCATTGACTGCCAAGAGCCCTTTTTCCAGGTGGAAGTGGCTCCAAGGTCCATGTGCCATTGTTTTCAAGAGCTCGTATTTCTTCCTGCATTGACTGTCTCCAACCCTCATATTTCATTGCCTCCTTAAATGATTTAGGATCATTGTTACCAACTATAGCTGCAACAAACTTTCGGTAATTTACAGAAAAATTATCACAATGTATATAATGTGCAAGAGGATACGGAGTACCTGAAGGATGATCAGAAACGGAAGTCGGGAGAGATGGACTATTAGCAAAAACAGTGTGGGTAACATGATCATGAAGCTTAACTGATGGATATTTGGTACGAAATCCACGGCCCATATTTTCGGTGGTCTGATTTGTGTTGTCGGGAGCCTTGACTTGCTGCTGTTCTTCGCTGCCAGCATCAATGTGCGTGGCTGGTGCTGTGGTCTGGGGCGCTGGCAATTGAGGGCTGCAAATTCCCGTGGCTAGGCTGCTCATGCCTCATTGATTCCCCCCTTTGATCATGACTATGTATCTCTACACCACAATCCTCATCACATACACTCAATTCCGCAAAGTTTTCATGTATTTCACCCACATAATCCACATTAGACTCAATATTCACATCATCGGGAGAGCCAAAAGGGAACACATCTTCAATAAATTTGACATCTCTAGAAACAAAAAACTCTGTTGCATCTAAATCATACACTCTCCAACCTTTTTGCCCGAATGGATACCCCACAAACACGCATTTCCTACTCTTACTAGCAAACTTGTCCCCTTGTGTTTTCTGATTATGTGCAAAGCAAAGACATCCAAATGTGCGTATAGCATAAAAATTGGGTAATTTATTGAAAAGGATTTCAAAAGGTGTTTTATTTTGTAGGATAGGAGTTGGTGTACGGTTGATGAGATGGGCTGCTGCAAGGACACATTCTCCCAAAAAATAAATAGGCAAATTGGCTTGAAAACGCAATGCTCTCGCCGCACTCAAAATGTGTTTATGTTTCCTTTCAACCCTCCCGTTTTGTTGAGGTGTACCAACACAAGAAGATTGAAAAATTATACCGGTGGCACGAAAAAAATCAAACAAACATTTAAATTCAGTACCGTTATCACTTTGCACAATCTTAATCTTTTGACCAAATTGTCTATCAACCATAGCCACAAAAGTCATAAACATATGAAAAACTTCTGTTTTATCCACCATCAAATAAAGCCATACAGCTCTTGAAAAATCATCCACGATAGTCAAAAAATAACGAGCACGACATGAGGACTCATGTCTATATGGACCCCACAAATCACAATGAACTTTTTCAAAAATTCTAGAACTATTATTATTACTCAAAGGAAATTTGTCTCTATGATGCTTAGCCCGAAAACACACTTCGCATCCTTTATTCAAACTATTCTTAGACCTACTAACAGGGGGTAGTAACTTAACTACTTTCTCAGAAGGATGTCCCATTCGCCTATGCCACAATTCCACATCAGATGGAGCATCAATTGCAGACACCACCTCTGGTTTGCTGAAGTAGTATAGTCCATCCCGCCTAACTCCCATTCCAATCAGAGCCTTCATTTGGTCCTGTATCAAACACACATCAGAATTAAATGTGACAATTGATTGTAAATTATCATTTAGTTGTGAAACCGAAAGTAAATTACAACTTAAGTTAGGAACATAAAGAACATGATTCAGAGTGATCATATCTGACAAATAAACTGATCCCTCCATAGATGCAATAACAGTGTCCCCATTAGGTAAACCAACAGGACAATTCAATTGTTTAATGTCAAACAACCAAGATTTTTCTCCAGTTACATGATGAGTTGCTCCTGTATCAATGATCCAAGAAGTATTATCAAACTTACCACTTAAGCGATTTTCCGGTATATTAGAATTACCAAAAAATCCCATGATAGCTTTCCATTGTTCTTCTGTAAAAACTTGACCATGTGGAGCAACTTTAATGGCATGTGACCAAGAATCAAAATTATCAAGTTTCAATCTAATAGGTGTTATGAAATCCCCCGGCCTATCATGTGCGCCGAGGTAAAACGGGTTATTGATTTCGATTTTTGATGGTGGCGGTGGTGGAGCATCGTTATCGCCGGCCATGCTCTGATACCATGAAGGAATTAACAATGAAGGCTTGATCTTCTCATTCACGATACCAAGCATTTATATGTTTACATACAGGAATATTCCCTAAAATCAAGGATATTCTAGAAAATAAGGAAACAACTACCAATTACATCAATTATGCCTAATTACAAGATATTTACCAAAATATTATATTCCAATCAAATATTCCCAAAAGATATTCTAGGGAATATTCCAATCAAATATTATATTCCAATCAAATATTCCAATCAAATTATCATATTCCCGTAATATTATTACACATGTGTTAATAGGAACCAGTGACTTAGCTGGTTGATGGACCGGATTGTGAGACCAATGATATAACGATTTTGAAAATTAAGGTAACATAATATAAAGAAATGTAAAATGCTACTAGAAGCACTCAGAGGAAACACCTATTAGGGCAAGTAATATAACAATAGTTCTGTAAAAGGGTGGAGATGTGGTGATATTGGAGAGAAAGATGTTTGGAAACTCGTTTTGAATCGTTCATCTACGAAGGAACCGAAAAGTTAGGGGGTTGTGATTTAATGGGTTAGAAGAATTCAAGTATATGATCTACATTTGCAACTTAGCTCAAGATAGGCCTGGTGAAATTTGCTCTGCCTCAGTTGATAAATAGGCTATTTTGGGTAAAGTATGAACATGTTACACTATAGTCTACAACTAGTTCATTTCTGATGTTGAAGTTGCGAATGTACTTTTACAGAGTATTTCTTAGCCATGACGATTACCTCTGCGAACATCTATATGGATGACTTGGTAGAAAACACAGGCAACAAGATCTTTTGAGATTCCGTCTTCCAAATCCTCATCATTCTTAGCAACAAATGGCTACATAGACTCTTTCCATCAAAAGACACCATGCACTACGCACAAAACATATATTTTGTAGGAATGCAGTGTATTATATTATTTACTTTGGTGTTCCATATTTTTACCCGTCTCGAGTTTGGATTAGAGGACAACATGTTGGATATATCTTTTGAAAGAAATTCTTGTTCCCATGGCAATTCTCTTGAAGTGTTTGCAGACTCTTGTACTTGAATTTGGTCCCTTTATGATAACCCAACAAAGACAAATATTATTTATATTTTTTTGTTTCTAGCACGAATTTCCAATTCCTCTTACTTTGTTACAATTTTTATCCAGTTTAGCAATTTCTGGTTCCTTCTCTTAAATCATGTTAACACCCTTGTATACCAATGTATCGGCGGAGGCTTGTGTCTGTTACTAGTAGAATCATTGATCTGGCTATTCTCTACAGTCTCTGTGTCGGCCAATACAAAGATATTGTTAAATTGCAGCTTCTGAAGCAAAAGCAGAACATGTATCCTATCCTGAACAATTGAAACATGTTCTACAAGCAACTAGTGAAAATCTCTAACTAGTGCATGTTCAAGTACTACTTTGGTTACTCTTATACTAATAATCTCAACCTGAAGCAAACTTCAAATACCAATTTGATATCATATATGGGAATAATCTAAAAATAGTATTAACAAACAACATGTTTCATTAAAATTTTGAAATTCAACAAAACAAGAAATATGATTATTTCCTTAATTGGAAAAAATTGGAATTTGGTGCAACTCAAATCAAATTTCAAGTACTTAACCAAATAATCACAAAAAATGGTGCCAAACTGGAGACCAACACAATGGTATGTCTACCTAAAGACGAACTCTATGGTTCACCTAACTAGATGCAAGTCATATAAGGTAAGTTCCTTAACATGAACAAAATAACTGAATGCATGCCAATAAGAGGCACGGTTCCCTCGTGATCAACTGGATATCTGGAGACGAACCCAAAAGTTAAGCCTAGCTAGAGACGGACTTGAAGGTCGTGCGTAATGAGAAACTAGAAACGAACCTAAAAGGTACGCCTAACTAAATGCATGTCAGATGAGGTCACTGTTTCAGATTTCAAAAATATCTCCCAGGATCTCCTCCGAGGTCTCATTTTGGGCTCCTCCAAAACCAAGCTGCAAATATCACTGTAAAACTCGTTTTGAATATATCATCTGAGATATTATAATATCGAACGATATACTAATTGAGACAAGATACTGAAATATCGGTCGAGATCTTGACTATTTTAGTTAAAGTTTAAACTTGTGCCGAAACCAAAATAATAATTAAAAAATTCAAATCTAACCACAATAATCTCCTTCTATTTTATATTTTTCATGTTAAACGACCATATCATATATTCATTTAAGTTATACAATGCTTACGATTTTCATGTTCACCATTTTTTTAACTGGTATGTTATCTAAGAAATTATGTATGATTTTAAATCACTGGACGAGGCTATCACAACATAAAAGTGTACTAGATTTGGTAAGTTAATTCCAGACCTTGCAGTGTTTTATTGTTGAAACTTTGTATGTTCTACCAACGGTGTATTTCCTTCCTTTTCATTGCTCTAAATAGATTGGTTTACTTGCTTAAATTTATATGTTTTAGTCTTGTGCCTAACTGTTTCGCATTTGATTTGAACACGAGTTGTTACATTATTTTGTTTAGGCTGGTATGTTCGTTAATATGTGCACACATTAGCATTATTATTTTTTGGGCGCACCAACAGATGTACTCTAGTTCACCATCAAGCTTTACAAAACTAGGTCTACATCATAAATTGTAAAACATAAGATTGAATTTTGATTTAAATCATGAATTTAGAATTTTAAGTATTAATTGTTTATGTCCGAACATTCACATGCTAAACTTCCTGTCTATGTGGGCTTCAATGATATTTAAGTATGTAAAACATCTTTTCTTCTATCTGTAGTAATTGTTTATTATATTGAATTTGATTTTGATGTCCGATCTTATGTAATTTGAACATAAACTAAAAAGTGCTCCCCAGCCCTCCTACCCCCTCTCCTTTTCTTCTAACATTTTTTCGAAATTATAATGTTTCAATTATGGATTCTAACATTTTTCCTATTCTTTTATATAGTAATCTGACCATTGAAAGAACAACTTCAGATGTGATTTGAATTACATTTTAAATGTGAATCAGAGAATTGAATCTTAGATTCAGCCTGAAATGTTATTCAAATCTTGAGATTTTAAGGTTTTTATAATCATGAAGGTTTTCGAAATGAGATTCAACTCATAAATTGTAATGTTCAGACTTTAAATTGAAGCAAGATTCAAATTAAAGGTCAAAGATTCAGGTCCATGCTTTCAGGTTTGTATGCGCTTTGAAATTAATCTTGATGTTTGAAGTTAAACTTCCACATCTGCCTATAAAATTCAATATCCTCTCTTGTTCCATTTTTAATTTGTTTAAAAACATTGAAATAAGAATTCTTGTTCCAAATAAGTATATTGATTACAACAATTTGAACTAATTTGTTTTCTCAGTTGCAGTTTAACTGAGTTTGAACTGAAATATAAATCAAATCGTAAAAGGAGAGATTCAACCTGAAACGGATTTAAATTGTAAAATTTCCAGATTTTTGACGATAAATTCTAGACATGTTTGAGAAAGTTTTAAGAGACATAGCTTTATCCTTCTCATTAATCACTACTTGGTTATTTTTTCTAAAAGGCGGGAAGTGCTTTTACTATAAGAATATTTTTTATTTTCTTGTTAGGTCGTTACACACATGTTAATAGGAGCCAGTGACTTAGCTGGTTGATGGACCGGATTCTGAGACCAATGATATAATGATTTTGAAAAATAAGGTTAGTAACATAATATAAAGAGATGTAAAATGTCACCAGAAGCACTAGGAGGAAGCACCTGTTAGGGCAAGTAATATAACAATAGTTCTGTAAAAGAGTGGAGATGTGGTGATATTGGAGAGAAAGATGTTTGGAAGCCCGTTTTGAATCGTTCATATACAAAGAAACCAAAAAGTTAGGGAGTTGTGATTTAATGGGTTAGAAGAATTCAAGTATATGATCTACATTTGCAACTTAGCTCAAGATAGGCCTGGTGAAATTTGCTCTGGCTCAGTTGATAAACAGGCTATTTTGGGTAAAGTCGTGAACATGTTACAATATAGCTAGTTCATTTAGATGCTGAATTTGCGAATGTATTTTTACAGAGTATTTGTGAGCCATGAAGATTACCTCTGCGAACATCTATATGGATGACTTGGTAGAAAACGCAGGCAACAAGATCTTTTGAGATTCCGTCTTCCAAATCCTCATCATTCTTAGCAACAAATGGCTACATAGACTCTTTCCATCACCGGACACAACGCATTACGCACAAAACATATATTTTGTAGGAATGCAGTGTATTATTTCATTTCCTTTGGTGTTCCATATTTTTACCCGTCTCGAGTTTGGATTAGAGGACAACAAGGTGGATATATCTTTTGAAAGAAATTCTTGTTCCCATGGCAATTCTCTTGAAGTATTTGCAGACTCTTGTACTTAAATTTGGTCCCTTTATGATAACCCAACAAAGACAAATACTATTTCTATTTTTTTGTTTCTGGCACAAATATCTGATTCCTCTTATTTTGTTACAATTTTTATCCAGTTCACCAATTTCTGTTCCTTCTCTTAAATCATGTTAACACTCTTGTATTTGTATACCAATGTATCAGCGGAGGCTTGTGTCTGCAGCCAGTAGAATCATTGATCTGGCTATTCTCTACAGTCTTGGTGTTGGCCAATACAAAGATATTGTTAAATTGTAGCCTTTGAAGCAAAAGCAGAACATGTATCCTATCCTGAACAATTGAAACATGTTCTACAAGCAACTACATCAACCACTGATTCCAACTGTATTCAAACAAATTGATTTAAAATATCAATTACAACTCAAACAACGTATTAATCACAGACATGAACAAGCATTCGTGCTAGAAAGGTCAAGTTTTTTTGCTTGAATCAACATGAACATCAACCTCATCCTTCTTCATATTTCCTTGGACATTGATATCTTCTTCAGTCGTAATAGCTGCAATTTTTTCACCATGTGGCCGTGGAATCACAGTCTCATGTACATGGACATGGCCTGTGTCATACACTGTTTTCGTGTACCATCCTTTTCTTCCTCCTGATAAAGTAGCATAGAGCTGCTGCAATAATTAAATGCTATGAAGATGATAGCACCAAGTGAAGCACAAACTGCAGTGATGACAGTGTGGTTAGGTCCAATATTGCGAGGAGGTGGTGGTATAGCAAGCCGAGGTGTAGCTGGCACCATGTTATGAGGTGAGGGTGAAGTGTATGTACGAGGTGGTGGCAACACACGTCTAGGCTTTGGTGGGATCTTTTCTTTTTGTTGGTGAGGTTGGAGAGAACGTATGAGATGGAGGCGGAACACGTGTAGGCTTTGGCGGGGTCTTTTCTTTATGCGGTAGTGAGAACCATGCAGTTGGTGGTGGGGTGTAGTAAGGTGGAGGAGTTGTGAAGGTTTGCTGTGGTGGCGCATAGCAATAAGTATAGGCGTATTTAGGCATTTTTACGTAATATAGTTCGTATGGAAGAATGGAAAACGAAGGATGGGGTGATGACTGTGGATGTTGTGAGAGATGGGTTGGTATTGTAACATATTGTTACGAATAGATTGGCTCTTGTGTCTATATTGTACAGAGTTGCTTATGCTAATTATGGGTAACATGGGCTCAAGGGTTCTTACTTCTTGTGTCGTCTGACCTTCAAACATGGTTTTAGTCTTTATGCTGCTCTCTATCATGATGTCTATCAGTTTAGATCATCTGTGTAAATCCAGAAGAGGCATCTTATGCAATTAATTCACAGAGAAGCCTCGATGAGGTCAGAGAGCGTGAGCATTCCTGTTCATTCTTATTATTTATGACGTTCAACTCTTATGTGCTAATTTGCTATTAGCTGATATATATGACTATAATACATGAAGTGTATTACTTCTCCTTAGACCCTAAAACGTTCAAGATATTGGATGTCATTATTAAGCCAATGTATGTAAATTAATTTGTCTTTCCGCTGAGCTATACATACTTAAACCCAAGTTACTCCTTGTGGTGTATCAGCTCTCATTTTAGCATTTTTCGATTTTTCCACGTTTATATGTTATAAAATATTTTCACTGCTTATTGTTGACAACAAAAGGAGTTCGTACGCTGGGGTAATTTATTTATTTTACTGCAACGCTGATGCAGAATAGAGATCTTTTAACAACTTGCTTATTATCATTTATGAATAATCTGTAAAATGGTAATAAGCCTCTTAATTTGCATCAATTATATAATTAAAATTGTACCGCTCGAGTGGATAGCCTGATCAACTCGTTGGATCACTTGACCATTTTAGGATCAAATCAACATAGGATTCATAGCCTGATCAACATAGGATTTTGTACAAAATACAAGTATAAAACTTGGATACGAAAAAAGCATGGAGTGAAATATGAGAAATGGCTAAGTCATGGAATTCATACCAACCCCATGTTCTGTACCGATCCCCCATGCCTGGGAATCGGATACGAAAATTTCCGGAGTGCAGTCAAATGTTGATCCTATTTTTGCTTTTGTATTCGTGGACGAGCATATATCTTTTGCAGTTATAAATATGCTATCTCTAGGTCCTTTTTTGGGATCCCTTCGGGGCTTTCAAACTCTATTATGCAACGACACCTGATGACTAATCACAATTATCTTTCTCTACTTTCTTAAGGAAAAACTGTATTGAACTTATAATCAATCGTTGCTACAAGTGGACGTAGGTACGATCTGCCGAACCACTATAAGACTTGTGTGTCCATCTACTTTTATGCATTCTATGTTTGCTTTGTGATTGTTCTGTGACTAATTACTACAATTGTAACAACCCGAATTTTATCAACATGTTAAAATCATAAATCTAGGCAGAATTAAATTTTAAAATAAGAACCAAGGGAAACGGTTTGCGCCATTGCATTCGTCTCGAAATTCTGCTTGGAAACGAGTCCGAGTTTGCGAGAATCGGAGTCCGTATGAGGGAGATATGACCCTCCGAAGTTTCAGGAATTTTCAGAATCGAAAACAGCTCGAAATTCGAATTCAAAATTCGAATTCAAACCCAGAAGCGGGATGGGCGGGAAAATTCCCGCCTAGGACCCAGGTCGACTGGGGAGTCGACTTGGTAGTCGACCCCCCCCCCCGACCAGGTCGACTGGGTAGTCGACCCCCCCTGACCAGGTCGACTGCCCTTTCGACATGGTTGTCGACCTGGTCCCCGAACCTGGTTTTGGGCCTGGGTGCATCCTTATGTATCTGGTCTCGTTTTCTGTCTAGGTTCGTCCGCCTAATCCTATATAAACAGCCTCCTAGCCTCCTCCTCTCTACACCATTTCATTCTATCCTTATGCTGCCTCTGAGAAAATGTATAAATAAATAAAATAATATGTAGAATAAATCAAGACGAGGAAATGATGCTCAAGACTTTCGAGAGGAGATTCAAAACAAGTTAGGATTCAAGTAAAGATTCAACGACTTCAAGCAACGATGCCTAGACCATATTGAATCAAATCAGAAGATTAATCAAGTTAGACGTCTCAACGCGACAACGAATCGATTTGTCCTCTCTTAGCCAATCAATGTAAGTTCTAGTTATTTTCCGATTTAAATATTTGATTTTAATATGGCATTGAATTAAAGTGAAATTGGATCTAAGTATGTTTATCGATCCAGATCTATTTCTGTTGTTTCTTGAATCTTGAGTTTTTGACTTGTCTATCTTTATTCTCATGTCAAGTTCATAATCTATTCAGCCTGTTGAAATCTTAATATGCCTGTGATGATGTTTTTCTCTCCGATCTTACTTTGATGCAAGATTCTACCTTTCCCCTATTTATTTTCTTTTGATGAACCTTGGTCAATTTCGGACCTTGGCCTAAAATCGCGACTTGCGTACGATATGTATACGGGGGAATTATGGGATTATTGCCTGTATGAATATGATGGAATTATTGGCGACATGAAATTGGATATTATCATTGTATTTGCTAGTTTGGGCTTGATATGTAAATTTTGGTATAATCTTGTTATGAGGAAATTTGCACAATATTATATGCATGGAATTTGGCGTAAATTTGGATCTATGTAATGTAACATGTAAATCAAATCAAAAGATTGGACAACTGGCATGTATTGTAATAAAAAGGTTATGGTTTGGGGTAACTACATCATGAATCACGATTTGGATTTATTGGATATGAAACTTAATACATGTAATGTTGGCTAGATCTTGACATATGTAAAAAGGCATGAAACTTGGTATATATCTAAATTGGCTAGGATTGGACACATATAAATTGATATATGTAACTTTGACATGGATCGTGACATATGTAAAAAGCTAGAACTTGTTATAGGTAAATTGGTGTAAACATGGAATACATGTAGTTTGATATGAAACTTGAACATATGTAAATTGGCTAGAATTAGGCATATGTATATCGACATGAAAAGTTAGAACTTTGGTATATATATTAATATGTAAAGTTGGGAATTTGAAACACGAAAATAACTGTATATTGGGTTATCGACCTGAACATTTTCATATGTTAAATATGAACGCGCCTAAGTTGGGTTTTGGGTAGTTGGCTTGCATTGTAAATATAAGGCTATAACTTGGCATAACTTTATAGCAAATTTTGGTAATACTTTGGGAACACGTTTTTGGGCAAAAACGTGAGTTATGAACTTGATAATAGGCATAAGTTGAAACCTAGAAACTTGACATGAAACTTGCTTAGAAATTTGAACATTGTTATAACTTGAACATGGACATGACACTTAGATAACTTGAAAATGGCTAACTCGAGGTTGGGTTGAGTTTGCAGTGTAATTCTGCCCGGAACCGCCCGGCAAATCCAGTTACTGCAAACAATAGGATCCAATGTGGGTAGTTGGTCATATCGCACTTGAAAACCCAAGGTCAGACTGGGTTGTGGTGTAATTCTGCCCGGAACCGCCTGACATATCCAGTGACCACAACAACAGGTCTGATGTGAGAGGTTGGGGTGCATAAATGAATTAATGACTTGATAGGGTTAAGTCATGAACCGCTTGAATATACTTAACCAATTTGACCCGATGACTTGATAGGGTTAAGTCATGAACCACTTGAATATACTTAACCAATTTGACACGATGGTTTGGTAGGGTTAAGTCATGAACCGCTTGAATATACTTAACCAATTTGACACGATGACTTGATAGGGTTAAGTCACGAACCGCTTGAATATACTTAACCAATTTGACACGATGATTTGATAGGGTTAAGTCATGAATCGCTTGAATATACTTAACCAATTTGACACGATGGTTTGGTAGGGTTAAGTCACGAACCGCTTGAATACCTAACCAACTTGACACATGATTCGTAGGGCTAAGTCATGAACTTGAACGACAACACTTAGCCAATTTGACATGACACGTAGACGGGTTAAGTCACGAACTTGAATGACCACACTTAACCAACTTGACATGCTAGACTGATGGGGTTAAGTCTCGAATTTAAATGACAACACTTAACCTGCTGGACGGAAACCCTAGTTACGCGGTCCTTTTCAGCAGTAACCCACTAGATGTATCATGGTACCCTGGAACTAGGCAGGGTGGGGCACGATTACTGGGCT
The DNA here is from genome assembly GCA_030737875.1 of Allium sativum. Lineage (NCBI taxonomy): Eukaryota > Viridiplantae > Streptophyta > Magnoliopsida > Asparagales > Amaryllidaceae > Allium > Allium sativum. The sequence continues at coordinate 285,045,573 of CM060915.1, forward strand.
GATTGTAAGCGACCAGAACGACGGCTGAGTTGGTGCGCCATTGTAGGTTCAGGCGGATTACGGTCGTACACGTAGTCCGGAGTTGAAAAAGCAGGCATTGGGCACCAGTAGGTTTACACTATGCGTGTTTGATTCGTGTCGGTGGTTGGCACCCTAGGGCTTGATACACCCTATGGTGGACCTAGCACAGGTGACTACATTCGTGATAGGGCCGTATGACACAGACACATGAACGAGATATGACTTGTAGGGAGCCGATCGATTAATAGATCGTTTCGTGAGACCAAGTAATGGATCATTTCATGACATTGGGCAAGGGATCATTTTATAGTCAACACATGACACGGGTTGGGATACTAGTACGGTTGGTGCAGAGCAAGTAGATATCATAGAAATATTTTAATGGTAAAGCAGAGAAATCTTGCGATGCTTGATAGAAATCTTGCGAAATTATACTTAGTTTATCTTGAATGGAAACCTGGCGATGTTATACTTGACAAAAACCATATGAGGTTATTCTTAGTTATCTTTCCTATAGCTTATCTTGTCATCATGCTTATGTTCACTTTCAGTTTATTCATGCCATGTTATCTTTACCTGTGTTTATGCTGAAAGTCACTAGGACTTACTCAGTCTTTATGACTGACCCGTTTTGTTTCGCCTCTTTTTCTTCCGTTCCCCCCCCAGGTTCGCAGGGTGGGAATACAGCTTAGTTCAGATCTTACCAAGCTCCAAAGCTCTCTCATGTACGACTTGGATTTCTCTTGGCTATGGCTTGCTTTGCTTTATTGGTGAATGATTTATAACTATGGTTTTATGCTTCTTTACTATTGCAAGACAGATTTTGATATAATTGACTTAATAGCATTTTGATGTAAAAGGCTTCAGACCTTATTAGATTTTAAAGCAATGAAATTTGGGTTTTCCTTCCGCTGTCTTATTTATGTTCTGTCTTGTAATATTTCTGTGTATGTTTACCTAGATAATACTACACCAAAGCTAGTGCATTCCCTTTGTGAGTGACCCTAGCGGAGGTGGGGTGTTACAATTTGGTATCAGAGCAGAAGGTTACCAGACTGGGCAAAAGCTTTTAAAAAACTTCTGAAATTATTTTCAAAACATTTACAAAGAAGCAAATTTTCAAGAAATTTTTGTTTTGATTAAAAGGCATATTCCCCAAAGCCATATGCACTATCTTTTGATTCTCTCTTGAAATCTCTTCTCTCTCTTTTCACCATAGTTTCGTAGGCATCAACATATGTCATAGGGCAAAGAAGTGCCCAACCTCCATCTGTAGCCGCAGTAGTTTTACTTGCGACTAATCGTATTTCAAGCTTTGTAGGGTTGCCGTGCGATGGAGATAGCTATTTAGAAACTTATCAACAAGCTATACAAGGATAGTAAGAACGAGGATAAAGAACACAAGCCTAAGGATGAGAAACTTGTTGTAGTGGCTTAATCCACGAAGGAGGAAAAAGGTGAAAGGAAAGAGGCCAAAGTGAAAGAGTAATAAAACCCATGACAAGAGAAAGTATCTTTAGTACAGTAAAAAAAAGGGTCATGTAGTTAAGTATTATAGGACAAGATCGTCGAGAGGGCAATTGTATGCTCTCACTACTGGCGTACCTAAGAAAAGTTGTAACGTTTCTGTTAAAGGATTAGCTTTTCTTTTCTATCATCCTGTTAGAAATTTATTTTTGTACATCGCATCCTTTTAATTCTGCTTCGATAGTTGAGTCTCTGCACCTTAGTACTAGCGTAGTAGAGGATCCCATTTTTGTCTCAAATCTTGTAGGGAAATCGGCTCATTTATTCATGACTTGTTTGGATTTGAGAATGTCTATGCTAAGTGTTAAGTTTAGAAGTAATGCTTACGTTTTGGGCTATGGGTTGATTCTAGGGATGGAGTGGTTACCCAGTAAGGTTGCCATTCTCGGTTTTGAAAGGAGGGTAGTTAGACTCTTGACTTGCCTCGGTAATACCCTCGAAGTCTCGTGTAACATTTAGGGTTCTGTCATGATTAGTTACCTAGAATCTCTTGACACATTTATTGGTAATCCGTTCGAGTAGTGTTCGCCACTAAGGTGGATGGTTCATTTCGCTTATGCATGAGTTATAGAAATCACCCTAGTAAGTACACTTGGTAACATGGTTGGCGTCTATTTATTTTTCAAGAGACAATTCTTCTATGTGGAATACCTTCTAGTAAGTGAACCAGATCCAAGATTCACTAGTGAATTTTGGAGAGCTTGCATGAAACCATGAGTACGCAGTTATGATTAAGCCGAATATACTAGCAGAAGAATAAGTAAAAGTGGAACGAGAGGCAACGGTGAAATGAATTCCAACTCATATTTTGGAAACAAGAACTAAGAATCTGTGAAGTTAAAGACGGTCAAAGCACAATGGAGTTAAGCTCAAGGAAACGCGACTTAGAAGATTGAAGACTAGATACGTGCATCATATCTCTTTTTAAGAGTATATCCTTGGTCCCTCTTTTCCTGTAGAGCTTACTTGCATGTTATCTTTTTCCTCTCGGTCCTATTCTCAATCAAATTTCTGTTGCAAACCCCATAGGGAGTATGAGTCATCTGTTAGTAATACATTTTGGGGCTTGAGGGTGTCCGTTGGGTTGACTAAACTCTTTGGGTTTTATAGGATGCGGGTTGGTTTTAGGAAGGGATTTCCTTGTGACCTAAAAGGAGTCCATCATGCTTAGTTTTCTAGAATCATATATGTTGGCTGGTTGAGTAATTCTTTGGGTGTCAGCCTGATGTTGATTCCGGTCTTCGGGGCTGGTGCTTAGGGAGTTCTTCTCCTAATCAGTCTATATGTGGCGTAAGTTTCCAGTCTTGACATTGCCTAATGGGCACAGAGCTTTTACTTGCTTCTATTTTTCAATCCTATCTTGAGAATCTTTAGGTAGGAACAATTGGGTGTAAACATGTGTTTGAGACATGTTATGATTGATGGTTGCAAGTGGCTGCAAGTGGTTGCTAGTGGTTGCTCGTGGATGCATTTACACATTAGGCACTAGATCGGCTCAGACACATTTTCATATTGCATATGCATGAGTGTTTATACTTATTTATGGATGAAATTGAATGTGTTATCATGTGGATGTTGCATATGGATGGATGTTTGTGCACACATATAGTGTTTATGTGACTTGGACTATTTGCATACATGTGGACTCATGGCACTAAACATATTTTGCATTTAGAAGATCAGTCAGGCCTGATCATTTGCATTAGACAAGGAACATATACACACACTTTCTGCATATGTTCATACAGCATTAGAAATCTATTAAGGACAATGGATGCCTGTGATTGATGATTGAGTAGATGGATGATTGGATGGTAGAACACATTCTCCTTAACTTGAAGATTTCGAGGACGAAATCCTTTAAGGAGGGGAGAATGTAACAACCCGAATTTTAACAACATGTTAAAATCATAAATCTAGGCAGAATCAAATGTTAAAATAAGAACCAAGGGAAACGGTTTGCGCCATTGCGTTCGTCTCGAAATTCTGCTTGGAAACGAGTCCGAGTTTGCGAGAATCGGAGTCCGTATGAGGGAGATATGACCCTCCGAAGTTTCAGGAATTTTCAGAATCGAAAACAGCTCGAAATTCGAATTCAAAATTCGAATTCAAACCCAGAAGCGGGCTGGGCGGGAAAATTCCCGCCCAGGACCCAGGTCGACTGGGGAGTCGACTGGGTAGTCGACCCCCCCCTGACCAGGTCGACTGCCCAGTCGATATGGTTGTCGACCTGGTCCCCGAACCTGGTTTTGGGCCTAGGTGCATCCTTATGTATCTGGTCTCGTTTTCTGTCTAGGTTCGTCCGCCTAATCCTATATAAACAGCCTCCTAGCCTCCTCCTCTCTACACCATTTCATTTTATCCTTATGCTGCCTCTGAGAAAATGTATAAATAAATAAAATAATATGTAAAATAAATTAAGACGAGGAAATGCTGCTAAAGACTTTCGAGAGGAGATTCAAAACAAGTTAGGATTCAAGTAAAGATTCAACGACTTCAAGCAACGATGCCTAGACCATATTGAATCAAATTAGAAGATTAATCAAGTTAGACGTCTCAACGCGACAACGAATCGATTTGTCCTCTCTTAGCCAATCAATGTAAGTTCTAGTTATTTTCCTATTTTAATATTTGATTTTAATATGGCATTGAATTAAAGTGAAATTGGATCTAAGTATGTTTATCGATCCAGATCTATTTCTGTTGTTTCTTGAATTTTGAGTTTTTGACTTGTCTATCTTTATTCTCATGTCAAGTTCATAATCTATTCTGCCTGTTGAAATCTTAATATGCCTGTGATGATGTTTTTCTCTCCGTTCTTACTTTGATGCAAGATTCTACCTTTCCCCTATTTATTTTCTTTTGATGAACCTTGGTCAATTTCGGACCTTGGCCTAAAATCGCGACTTGCGTACGATATGTATACGGGGGAATTATGGGATTATTGCCTATATGAATATGATGGAATTATTGGCGACATGAAATTGGATATTATCATTGTATTTGCGAGTTTGGGCTTGATATGTAAATTTTGGTATAATCTTGTTATGAGGAAATTTGCATAAATATTATATGCATGGAATTTGGCGTAAATTTGGATCTATGTAATGTAACATGTAAATCAAATCAAAAGATTGGACAACTGGCATATATTGTAATAAAAAGGTTATTGTTTGGGGTAACTACATCATGAATCACGATTTGGGTTTATTGGATATGAAACTTAATACATGTAATGTTGGCTAGATCTTGACATATGTAAAAAGGCATGAAACTTGGTATATATCTAAACTGGCTAGGATTGGACACATATAAATTGATATATGTAACTTTGACATGGATCGTGACATATGTAAAAAGCTAGAAATTGTTATAGGTAAATTGGTGTAAACATGGAATACATGTAGTTTGATATGAAACTTGAACATATGTAAATTGGCTAGAATTGGGCATATGTATATCGACATGAAAAGTTAGAACTTTGGTATATATATTAATATGTAAAGTTGGGAATTTGAAACACGAAAATGACTGTATATTGGGTTATCGACCTGAACATTTTCATATTTTAAATATGATCGCGCCTAAGTTGGGTTTTGGGTAGTTGGCTTGCATTGTAAATATAAGGCTATAACTTGGCATAACTTTATAGCAAATTTTGGTAATACTTTGGGAACACGTTTTGGGGCAAAAACGTGAGTTATGAACTTGATAATAGGCATAAGTTGAAACCTAGAAACTTGACATGAAACTTGCTTAGAAATTTGAACATTGTTATAACTTGAACATGGACATGACACTTAGATAACTTGAAAATGGCCAACTCGAGGTTGGGTTGAGTTTGTAGTGTAATTCTGCCCGGAACCGCCCGGCAAATCCAGTTACTGCAAACAATAGGATCCAATGTGGGTAGTTGGTCATATCGCACTTGAAAACCCGAGGTCAGACTGAGTTGTGGTGTAATTCTGCCCGGAACCGCCCGGCATATCCAGTGACCACAACAACAGGTCTAATGTGAGAGGTTGGGGTGCATAAATGAATTAATGACTTGATAGTGTTAAGTCATGAACCGCTTGAATATACTTAACCAATTTGACCCGATGACTTGATAGGGTTAAGTCATGAACCGCTTGAATATACTTAACCAATTTGACACGATGGTTTGGTAGGGTTAAGTCATGAACCGCTTGAATATACTTAACCAATTTGACATGATGACTTGATAGGGTTAAGTCACGAACCGCTTGAATATACTTAACCAATTTGACACGATGATTTGATAGGGTTAAGTCATGAATCGCTTGAATATACTTAACCAATTTGACACGATAGTTTGGTAGGGTTAAGTCACGAACCGCTTGAACATACCTAACCAACTTGACACATGATTCGTAGGGCTAAATCATGAACTTGAACGACAACACTTAGCCAATTTGACATGACACGTAGACGGGTTAAGTCACGAACTTGAATGACCACACTTAACCAACTTGACATGCTAGACTGATGGGGTTAAGTCTCGAATTTAAATGACAACACTTAACCTGCTGGACGGAAACCCTAGTGACACAGTCCTTTTCAGCAGTAACCCACTAGATGTATCATGGTACCCTGGAACTAGGTAGGGTGGGGCACGATTACTGGGCTGATTGTAAGCGACCAGAACGATGGCTGAGTTGGTGCACCATTGTAGGTTCAGGCGGACTACGGTCGTGCACGTAGTCCGGAGTTGAAAAAGCAGGCATTGGGCACCAATAGGTTTACACTGTGCGTGCTTGATTCGTGTCGGTGGTTGGCACCCTAGGGCTTGATACACCCTATGGTGGACCTAGCACAGGTGACTACATTCGTGATAGGGCCGTATGACACAGACACATGAACGTGATAGGACTTGTAGGGAGCCGATCGATTAATAGATCGTTTCGTGAGACCAAGTAATGGATCATTTCATGACATTGGGCAAGGGATCATTTTATAGTCAACACATGACACGGGTTGGGATACTAGTACGGTTGGTGCAGAGCAAGTAGATATCATAGAAATATTTTAATGGTAAAGCAGAGAAATCTTGCGATGCTTGATAGAAATCTTGCGAAATTATACTTAGTTTATCTTGAATGGAAACCTGGCGATGTTATACTTGACAAAAACCATATGAGGTTATTCTTAGTTATCTTTCCTATAGCTTATCTTGTCATCATGCTTATGTTCACTTTCATTTTATTCATGCCATGTTATCTTTACCTGTTTTTATGCTGAAAGTCACTAGGACGTACTCAGTCTTTATGACTGACCCGTTTTGTTTCGCCTCTTTTTCTTCCGTTTCCCCCCCTAGGTTCGCAGGGTGGGAATACAGCTTAGTTCGGATCTTACCAAGCTCCAAAGCTCTCTCATGTACGGCTTGGATTTCTCTTGGCTATGGCTTGCTTTGCTTTATTGGGGAATGATTTATAACTATGGTTTTATGCTTCTTTACTATTGCAAGACAGATTTTGATATAATTGACTTAATAGCATTTTGATGTAAAAGGCTTTAGACCTTATTAGATTTTAAAGCAATGAAATTTGGGTTTTCCTTCCGCTGTCTTATTTATGTTCTGTCTTGTAATATTTCTGTGTATGTTTACGTAGATAATACTCCACCAAAGCTAGTGCATTCCCTTTGTGAGTGACCCTAGCGGAGGTGGGGTGTTACAACGATTTATATCCAACTCACGCACAAAATTGGTATTGACGTGCAATTAACTAAAATCAAGCGTTAACATTTTAGCGCGTCAGGAAGGGGATAAATATTGAACTTTCTATACTCAGGGTACAATGGCTAAGAAGAACACTGACAAACGACCAGAAGGCGCAACGATGGATGTAGGAAGTCAAAAGGCTCCTTTCGCGGGAAATCCTTCCCTATATCTGACAAGGGAAGACATGGATACGGCGAACACTTTTCGAACTTGCCTCGACTACTAGGAAAGTTTGCTGAAGTAAAATGATGACTCGATGATCAGACTCCTCAATCAGGTTGAATAGCTAGTTCAATCACTACCTCAAAACCAAAGCGTCGGGACTGGACCCAACAATGCTCCATTTTAAAGCTTGGAACCGGAGGGTAAATCCCTTCACTCTTGGAGGGATCGGTACCGGCCCGATGAGAGTAGGGGAAATCCCTCGGTACCACTGCAAGCATGCCACTTAACCCTCGTTTGGATCAAAATCCAGGACTTGAACATAGAACTGAGGCGCACACATGCTTGAATCTTGGACTTGATACTTAAAACACTCCAATAACGAGCATTGGGACATGAGATTGGCATCAGTTGCTCAATGACGATAATCATGTCATGGAAATGATTTGGAGAATCTCGAGGGGTGGACTTCCCAGCTTCGAACTGGACTGGAACCAAAGTCCAATCTCTTAAAATATCTAGAACCCATGGAATCCACTAGATTTCAAGCTATTGTTGCTAGAGGTTTATGATGGTAGGAAGGACTCTGTCACCCATCTGATGTGATACATCAGACACATGGAAGTACTCAGGGTATCTGACAATGTCTTGGCCCAGCGCTTCCCCTTCTATCTCCCAGACTAGGCTTCCATATGGTTCAGGCAACTAAAACCAAACTCTATCAGGAGCTTGTAACGACCCGCCTTTCAGTCCTTCTCGACTCGGTAATTAAACATACTCAAACTGTTCTCAATGACGGATGATTTGGGACAGGGCTGGCCCAAGGATGTTTGATGCCCTAGACGAGCCTTAACATTTTTCTTTTGCATTGTTTTTCTTGCAAAAAAGTTATCATTTTGAATGCAGAAACAAAATAAAATTTTCAAATGTAGAAAATAAAACAAAAACTACTTCATATGTTGAACATTAAACACAAATTATTGGTCGTACATATTAAAAACAAAAACGTCAGCATAATAGCATAATCTTTGCGTTGTTTTTCTCTTCTTATCTTCGAAGCTTGAAGTTTTATTTTTAAATCCTGTCTCAAATTGAAACAGAGAACAATTATTATTTACTAAAAAATATTAGCGTTTCATCCATATTAATTCTTCCAAACTTAATTACAGCAACCAAACATGATTAAGTTCGTTCAAACAAACAAACAATCTAATCAATGTAATTCATTGACAAAAAGAATGAAAATGGTGTTGTTCATTTTCAGCAAAATTATTCATTTAGAAAAAGGAACGAATCAACTCAATTTATAAAAGTATTACAACAATTATATTTAGATCTATAACACTGTAACAGCAAGCAACTATAATGGATGAAACCAGCCCGAATTATATCAAGAAGGCACCTATTTTCATGACTGTAGCAAACATATTATTGAATTATAACAGTAAGCAGAAAATTAATGACATCAACCATACTTAAATTAAATATTAAAAAAAAACCTACTTTTAAAGTCAGCGAAAGCAATTGGGGAAATGCTGCAACAAAGATCAACACCATCAACCCAAACGCTGCAAAGTAAAAATTAAGGCAGAATTGGGGCTGCAATTTGTTTGAGCGTGAGATCCAAAAGGAGTCGTGGCTTTCATTCCACGTGGCACGCTGGAGTTTCTGGTGGCAAGCAAGAGCTTCTGGTGGTTGCTCACGAGGCTTCCGTTTCCGCTATTTTTAAATAGTGCAGGAATTATTTTTTATGTTGCCCCTCGCGTCCGTGACGCCCTAGACATTAGTCTTGCTTGCCTTTGTCTTGGGCCGGGTCTGATTAGAGGTGCCTACACATTGGAACTGAACAAAAGAATTTTTCATTATCATAATAATAACTTTTACATCAGAGTACAACATATATCAGAATACAATGGAAAATAGACATACATAGCGGAAAATAATTAAGCTCGGCAGAAGAAAATAAAATGATCTGTACACAGCTCCAGGTTTAATCCAAAACCTGCTCCAAAATGACTCCAAGACTAAATCTATAAATCATAAACTAGCAGGTTACCCATGTGGAAAATATGAACACCCAGAGTTTAGGTGGAAGACAATAATTTTCAGGTCAGTCATGGGACTGACATGAGAAACTAAAACAGTTATATCTTTAAAAAGTAGAGTAATTTATAAGACTACACCGTATGATATGGAACGAGTTTTTCTTTTATGAATACTAGTGCAAAAAATTGCAATGTTTTTTAAAAATGAAGCTACCATACGACACACACACACACACCATGCAGACACAGACTTGAGAGATATTTTTCCTTATCATAGCCAAACATGCTTAACAGGCTAAAATCATTTGATATTATTATTAGTGTCTAAATGTGGAAGTCACTTTCGCAAATACATGTATCAATCCTAGTTGGCATAGATACTATATATTATGTCGACATATAGGTTTACAACTAAAACCGTTCAAACTCGTAGTGGAGAATGAATTTCTACAAACGACCAGGCTAAGGAACGTCCTAACCGATGGGTATATCTCAAGAGGAATGTCCCAAGAACAACCTACAAGTTCTCTACCAAAACAAGGTCGGGATCTCCCTACCTGGATCACACCTGGATATATCACCTCTCGGTCATTACCAACCTTAAATCGAGCGCCAACAACATCAACAACCATAAAAAGTAGAAGTCGTCACATAAATAATACCTAAGCTCCATAGCTTGGTACACTTTTTATCTAAATAGGAGATGATAACCCATAACCTAGCTACATCCTTCCTGTTTTGGACATTTCCACGGTGTGAGGCTTGTCGAAGTCTGCCCAATGCTGCCATCTTTCCATCCAGATTCTGAACATCTTTGATCCTTAGAGGTTCTAGGATGCCTCTAATAGACGCTATCTGTTTAGGGTTGATTTCGATTCCTTGAGAGCTAACGATAAAACCTAAGAATTTCTCTGATGCAATGCCACAAGAGCATTTTAGAGTGCTGAGCTTCATCCCATATCGTCAACAAACACTAAACATCTTTGCCAAGTCCCAGGCATGATTGGTTGATTGCTCCAATTTCATTAACATATCATCTACATACACTTCCAACGTTTTTTCGATCTGATCATGGAACATGCGATTGACCAACCGTTGATATGTTGCTCCCGCGTTTTTTAATCCAAATGGCATAACCACATAGCAATATAACACGAGATCCATTATGAAACTGGTATGCTCCTGGTTCGGAACATGCATCGCGATCTGGTTATATCCCGAATAAGCATCTATGAAAGAGAGAAGTTAATGTCCAACTGTAGAGTCGACAAGCTGATCGATCCCTGGAAATGGAAAGCCGTCTTTGGGCATGCTTTATTTAGGTACGCAAAGTCAATGCATGTTTGTCATTTCCCATTAGATTTCTTTACAAGAACTGGGTTGGGTATCCACTCTCGATAGGTCGCATCTTGAATGAACACACTATTCTTTAGTCTTTCAACTTTTACTTTCAAAGCCGTTGGTCTCTCCGGGCCGAGCATACGTCTTTTCTGTATTATTGGGACATACTTCGGGTTAATATTAAGCGAGTGGTTCATGTTGGATGGAGATATCCCACACATGTCAGCATGGGTCCACACGAACATGTCAAGGTTTGCATGGAGAAATTCAGTCAAATGCCTCGTCCAGAGAGGGTTTAGATGAGATCCGATCTTCAAGACCTAGGTCGAGTCATCGTTATAGATTGGAACCTCCACTGTTGTTTCATTAGGAGTCGCCCTTCTACATCCCGACTCTTCGTCCTCCCTTGGATCAATGTCCTCGAGACGGCGGCTGGACGGTCCTGGTTGGAATGTTTTCATTATTTGCTATGTTGCCACCTCCTTGGCATGAGAAGGATTGTCTCCAGACTCCTTGTTTTTTTGTCGCGGATTTCTTTCCTTTCCCCTAAGTAGCATGCTCGTCCTACTACCTGGTCTCCTCATACAACTCCGACTCTACCTTCCGTCGGAAACTTCAAGAGCAAGCACCAAAGAGCTATGCATGCTCTAAATTCAGCTAAAGCCGATCATCCCAAAAAGGCATGGTATATAAAATCTATGTCCATCACAAGGAATGGGAGGTTTCGTACTCTCCTGCAGCTCCCTTGCCCAACTCTACCGATAATTCAATAATCCCAACCGGTTCATTTGTTAATCCATTAAAGCCACGTATTCTGCCTTTACATGGCTTTAAATCTCTTTCCTAAAGCCTCATCTGGTCATGGGCTCTCGTGAGTAAGATTTTTGTATTACTCTTGCAATCCACAAGGACTTTCCATACCGCGGCTAGGCCAATGATGGCTGTAATCACCAATGGAATAATGCTAGGGGTTTTTGCTTCCTCGAAATCTGTGTCACGAAAGACGATGTCGCCGGTCTTTGTCCTCCGCCACTTCACAGGCACGTTCTCTCTGATAGCATTACACTCGCCCAATTCTAAGTATTTTGCAACATTTACATATTGCTCCATAGTTCTTGCACTAATTCTCGTCGGATGTGGTCCTCTGACAACTGCATTAATCACAATACCTTTCGCCTTTTGCTGGGAGGTGGCTCTAGGAGCTATGACCTTGTTTGGGGGTCGAAGTCCTTGCCCCTGCCTCTCAAAGCAACCTTGTGCTCATCTAGCTTTCCTTCTCTGATCATATTCTCAATGATATCTCTAAGACGATGACATTCATTTGTCGCATGGCCGTAGATCTCATGAAATGAACAAAATTTTCTATGGATTCTCACGGAGGTGGTTACCTATACTGCATAGTATTGTAAGTATCCAAATAAATACTTTCCAACGTATCGCTCAATGAAGTGTAGTTGTCAAATGTCTAGAATCGGGAACGCTTCTTAGAATCTGTAATAGCCCGCATTTTACATATTGGAAGATCGTAATTTTTTTTATTTTATTCCCTGAGGGTTGGATCATTCTCATATTTTGATATGCTGCTTATGGGGATGTGAGACATGTCCATAATTTTTAACAATTTAGTTTATGGCCGTTTTTCCCTTGTCGGTCTTATACAGGGCATAAACTTTTGACTCGGGTCGAATCAGAGAATGTGACATATGCCATTGGAAAGGAATTGATGATTGCCTTTCCGTAGAGTGGTTACATTAAAGATTTGGTTCAGCGGTTTGGGAGAAATCGCTGTTTTAAGGTTTTTCAGTTGGTTGTCCAGTTTTGGTAAGCCATAATGGGCTGAATTGGAGAGGCCCGTTAGTGGGCTGATAGGAGGGTATAAATAGGGGGTGAGGGATATGGAAAATGGTTTAGTATTTCATTTTCTCATTGGTTGGCCTTGTGCTCCTTTTTCCTCCAACACCTTTCCACCATTAAAAATCCAAATCTAAGGAGGGAAATCATAGATCTACACCACTGAAGGCTAGATCTACGACTACTGAAGCAAGGATTCTTCGGATCAAGGTGTTTGGTGTGAGGTGCTTGCTATCCGGATTCCTTTTCATAGATCTTTGCTTGTTTGGGAAAATCGGTGAGTGATTTACGTCTCTCACATGAATGCAATGAAGTATATGAGTGTTTGTGCATGTTTCTCATCAAATTCAAGTGTTTTTCCACAGATCTATGCCATATTAAGTCTATTTTCATATAAACCACCTTATGATCTGATTTAACAAGTTTAGATAGGTAATTTCTATGCTATTTCATATGATTATGCAAGTTAGATCCACAAATTAGATCATATGTTCGTTTATTATGGTTTTTGGTGAAATTTGCATAATTTGATGATAATTGTCATTTTCATGATGGTAGTGGTTACATAACATGCTTGTGATTGTATTAGATGTATTGGATGAGTTGATTTTGTCGAATCTATCATTTGGCGAAGTTTTGGCGGAAATCGGAATAGAAATTATGAAGTGCAGGTTTTGGGTCGCACGTAAGGGGATCATTCGCTCCATGGTGTGATCTCTTTGGAAACAAGACAAAAAGTAGGCTCGGGCAAGCCAGGGAGTCGTTCGGTCGAGCGAGTTGGGTGTAAGGCAAGCGGACGAGCGAGCCTGGAGAAAAAAAAGAGTTCGGTCGAGCGAGCCTATGATTGAGTAAAGGGGTCGGTCGCCCCTATCGGGTCGGTCATGAAGCCTGCAAGTGGTAAAGTGGCGGGTCAGTCGCTCCAAGTTGGGAGGGTCGGTCGCTTTGGTTGGTTCTACCAGTGTGAAGGTTCAGTCGCTCTGGTCGGTCGAGCAGTGTGAAGGGTCGGTCGTAAAGGGTAAATTTCTGAAAATTTATATTTTCGGTTATGACCCAAATTTGAGCAAAAAGTGCTTTTTTAAAAAAATTCGAGCAGAAGTGCCCGAACACGTGCCGTAGCGCAGTGGTGGTGTAACTTCGAAGTGAATTTAAGGAGGAAGGTTCGAAGTGTTAAAAGGTGCTCGTTGATCGGTGTAGAACAACGAATGAGGTGACTACTCAAAGGTTGTGAGTTGGTGAATAATGGATTACTCATAAAGGTTGCTTGAGCTATGAAAAGTCGTCAAGTTGGATGACTAGAGATGAGAAGGCTGAGAGATTATCGTTGTCGTAAGTTCTAGCAGGCTCAAAGCAAAGGTACGATGGGGGCACCCAAAAGACCGGTTGTAGGTCGAGTACCTTGGGTATCGCTGAAAGGCCTAGTTGTCAAGGTTGGACATATATATATGTATCGTTGAAAGGCGTATGGAGTTTATGCTAGAACCGGGGTTACCATTAGCCCTTGACATATGGCAAGGTTAGCCGTCATACGATTAACGATGGTTTCGAAGCAGGATTGGCGATGATAGTCAAAGTCAGTCATGGATGATTAGTTGTTCTTTTTGTACCATCTCATGTAGATTGCCCAACCTTGAAGATGTTCTTTGGGTGCTTGTCTGATATTGGTTTAGGCCTCTGGGGCTTGTGCTGGAGGGATGTTGAATTCAATTAGGATGGTTTACATGAGATATATATAATCTGGATGTTATGAGTGCTTTACCATGATTGAATGGGTGTTCTGTTTCCATGGATGAATTGTTTCCATGGATTATATGACATGTTCGTGTCCATTAGTTGCTCACACCATCTTATACGTACACATGTCAAGTAATAAAATATTTACTTAAATTTAAAATAGAAGTTATTGCCTCTATTTATATATGTATATTACATTATATATACATATACACTAAGGGTCATAAGAATATGCGTATTCATGTATACATCTAAGATTTTTATTTAAATTCTTTCAAATATTATATGTCATTTTACTTAAGCAATTAAATTTTAACATAAATAAATAAGTTTTAAATGCAAGTGAAAATGTTAAAATAACATTTACCTGTATATACATATAAAACACAAGTTAAAATATACATAGGATTATAAACCAATGATTTATAAATATAATTACAATTTTATTTCCTTAGATGAATAATTAATTTACTATATATAATATATATATAAAAACAAAACGTAAACGATACTTTTCCTTAATCGATTTCCAAAAACAACATCTCTTCCCGGTTATTCCTATTCCATTTACTTTCCGAACTTCGAAATAACCTCATCGTTATAAGCCAAACAAATTTTCCAATATCTCTCACAACTATTCTTATCTTGCAAATCATCTGCTTCCACTATTATTTACCTTGGAACGTGAACATCATTTCTTTTTTCCTTATTTTACACTTTTCACTAATAAAAATTAGTACAAGATTAATATGGCTATCTAGTCGCTAAATAAATTGATATTTACATGGATATCAATATTTAGTTTAATTGTTGTGTATTTAAATTTTAAATCGTTACTTGATTATATTTATTGATCTTAGTCAATTCAATTTAAAATAGTATTTCAATGCTTATTCAAACCCTTTAAGTTCATACAATATTATTTGATAATCAACCATCACAACAAAATATTGATTTCAGTTCAACAAATATGTCTTGAACTGATTATTTGGATCTAAGGTCTAAGTAAATGTATTTTTTGTTTATTTAAATCTATTCGAGAGAAATAAATATAGCTTCATTTATTTATTTAAACCAAATAACTTATTTAATTTAAAAAGTGTTCTTTGTTCTCTACCATGGTCCTTGTTTGATCATCTATATATGCTCCTTTTAGACATACGACAATTCTTCCTTTTATTCCGTTCCTATAAATATCACTTTTATTCCCTTTATATATTTTTATAAACATTATTTTAATACTTTAAAAGGAAAGCCCTTTATTATTATTTTCTAAAATTCTATTTTCATTTTTCCAAATTTCTTTTATTTACTTCTCTATTTATTTCTACTTATTATATACTTCTATTTCTTTCCTTCTAACCTGTCAGCCCAACTGGGCCTACTCCCCCTTCCCTCTTCTTTCTGTTTATTAATTCCTACCCATTCTTTTTCGTTTTATTCTATTTCCTACCCATTCGGCTCAATTGAAAGCCAATAGTTCCATTTCCCTTCCCTTGATTCGATCCCAACAGAACGTTTCTTCCTTCACATTTTAACCTGAACTAGTTTACTCCCTTAACAATTTCACAGCTCCCATTCGATCCATGCAATACATCCCCGTCCAAGCCATGCAAACACACTCGCCCCTCTTCCTTTCTTTCGTATGTTTTACTATTGTTCCCCCTACTTTCTTTTTCTTTGTTTTCTTCTTATTTTTTTATAGAGTCTTGCTACTGTACCCAAAATGGTTTTTGTCAGAAAGTACGAATTAGACAAAATAGTGTAATTCACGAAGGGTACTCTTGTAATTTTGCAGCAAAACATGGACACAACTCAGCAAATCAAGCGGCTAATATTCTTTCGCACAATCTGACAAACACTGTTTCGGGTATATTAGCAATTTCGTTTTTTATATTTGTTTTTCTTCCTCTTTACTTCGGCTTTGCTGCTGCTTTCCCCTCATTCTCACGTTTTTTTCTTCTCTTTTTTGTTTCTTGCCTATACCCGTGTATTTCTTGCTCCATCACAAAAACAGCCTGACCATATGTATATTTGCTCCAATCTCTTCACTTCATTCTCCAACGTCAAAGTCCAACCCTTAGTTCAGCATTTCATTTACTTAAAAATGGATGAAAGTTCGGTGCTATCATGTAGACCTTTCAAGAGATTGACTGATCACAACTTAATGCTTTATTAATAACCTGTCGCTCCGCTTAACATATCAATTGAAGTCAATTGGCACACTGAAATATGTTAATCCCTACACGCCAGATAAAATCAGGATCCATACGCATTTTAGCACTCAGTTCCATTTTTGCATGAAGCCATTCATGTTGTTAACTGGCACTAATCCCAAGCAATAAGGCATAAACATTTTGTTCCCATCTAATACAACATTCTTTTGGACCGTCTAGGATTAAAGTTACTGGGTTTGTATAAGTCATAGGTAAATATGCACTATGTTTAAAAATGCCAATATGTCCCAAGGGTTAACAGAGCTTCTAATCTTATCTATAACTCAGGTAATTTCCTTGGAGTTGATTCAATAATGTCAACATAGGTACAACATCATATAATATAACAGTCAAGTGTTTTTGAAATAGAAGTTTAAAAGAGTGAGGTTTACTCACATTATTTGCTCTGCTCTTCCCGGTTTTATCTCCTCTGATTTTTTTTCTCCTATTCACAAGTTTCGCCTTTCACTTTGCCAGATTCTCTACCATTTCTCTTTAGTTCCTTGTTGCCATTTTTTTTTAGTTTGGTCAAATAATGTTGCGAATGTATGCAATAACTAATGTGTATGTATAGTTGATTTTAAGAATAAAATATAGGGCTTCATTAAATGTTTTGCAAAGCTCCTTGTGCCAAGATGTAATATTTACAGCAGCTTCTTTATTTGATTAGAATGGTTAGGCAGCTAATTGATTTGTTTCAGAGTTGTTTTTAGGCTAGCTTCCTACCGATTTGGAAAAGAGATGGGGTATCTTCATTTGATCTTCCTATTGGCTACTATACATAGCTACTCTTGGTACAAGCTACACGCTCCTATGTGTTTTAAAAATGTAAGCTTAGATCATAAGTTTAGCTATCACATTTGATTGAAAGGGAAATGTTATGGCAAGGCTTCACTCTACATCTAGAAAAAGAGCACGGCAGAAATCTAGATTGGTGGTACAAATGCATGTGCAGTTTCAAGTTCTTGTTTTAACTTAGCTGTTAAGTATTTCGATCTCTTAAATGTTCTCATAAATCCACTGTTTGGAATTTCACTTCAAGCACATCCTTTTCATTTAATGTTTTAGATCGTAAGTTAAAATATACACAGGATTATAAACTAATGATTATTCAAAATTATCTATAATATTCAAATTAATTATTATTTAATTAAATTAAATTATCAGCATAAGCTAAGATTTAGATTATAAAGTTGGTCAAGAAAATCTGGGACATTACACTCTTTCTGGTCATCGTCGATTTCTGATCGTCACAGGCGATCGCGCCTCCCCAAACTTCACCAGCATGTCGCCCTCACCTCACTCTACAATTTCTCAGTTGGAAGATTTCTCTAATGCTCCCTTGTTTGAGAGCTATGATCGAATGATTGAAATGCAGCTTCAGTTTAGAAAGGAAAGAGTAGCCGATATTTTTGACTGGATGGAATCAGGTATCTCACTGTAGAGATCAAGTGATAAATATTAGATTAGATAGGAGGAGTTTTTTGCAGAGATATTCTTAGATTTTGAAAGGGACTAAGGATTTTTATTTAATATTATTATATTCGCGTTGAGCGTTTTAATTCGTATGACTCCATACGAACTCTGATCATGGTGAAATTGGAAATCCTACAATAACTTAATATTCTGGACACGACGAAACTAGTTTCGTCGAATTCCGAGATCATTTGCAAAAAAACTATTTTAATTTCAAATGGTTAATCAATACGCGATTAGATTGTGCACGATCATAAAATAACTCCAATTGATGTGAAACTTATAAATCATACAATAATTAACTATTACGAATTTTATAAAATTGGTTTCGTTGAAAGCAGACGTCGTTTGAAAATTGACTATTCTCAAGTTCTGTATTAAATCGAAAAAATATAATTGATTTCAAAATAATTCAATCCAATAATAATAAATTATCATTACTGTGTATATTCGAAAATAGAATTTATACAGATTTAACTATCTTAACTCAATTTAAAATTCTAGGTTATATCGGTATTCAATTTATTAAAATCCTTTTATTTTATTTAATAAATCGTTGCGGTTCATAAACGATTCTATAACGACTTTCTGAAAATTAAATTTTGACATAACTCAAAATTTACAAGGTGAAATCTCGATTTTTCTCTTTCATTAGAAAATTATAATCCAATAGATCCGGAAGATCCTTGTTTCAAAGAATTCAAACTTATATTGGATCCTATATATTCAATTGAAGTTCAAAACGTAAAATTGTGAACTATCGCGACGGTGCGAGCTTGTTTTTAATTAAATTTATATGATCAAACTTCGTTTAAATTAATAAACTCCTTATAAAATACTTTTATATTCCCAATACAACATTTAAACAAATTTAAATGTATAAAATTAAACGACTAAAAATCTGGGTCGTTACACTTATGGGTATTCGCGACTCACTGCTCTGCGATCCTGGTATGCCCTGCCACATATTAACTGGGAATGTTATGTATCTAGCTCAGTGGTTGTTGCTGTGGTGGCTTGGCTTTTCTTGATTTGGGAGTTGGTTGTGTTGGTTTATTGTTAAGAAGTATGATATTCAATGTGTTAGTTAGTTGTCGTCTTGTTGGAACTTTCTGTAGGCTTTGTATATTATGTTTTGGGTCGTAATTTGATTGGCAGTGGTGGCTTTGGGTTGTTTGCTTGGGAAGTATGGAGTTTGGTATTTTCATGGATGCAATGTCGGGCTGGGTTTTGAGTGTCTTGTTTTTCTTCTTTCTCCACTGCTCTTGATTGATATTCTTGGTGAAGCGCAAGCTCTCATTATGATGTTTAAGGCTGGTGGAATTCATTGCCTTCCACCTCAAGCATAAGCCTATGCAACAGTCGTTTAATGTCTTGTGGTCCTTGTCACAAGGCTGCTATGTTTTGGTAACTTGTGATGTTTTTCGAACATGCTTCTTTGTTTGGCTGAGAAAATGAATTCATGTAATGCTCTGCTAGTGGGATTTTCTACTGACAATTTGGTTTGATGCTCGAGGTCTCAGGTCCTTTTACTAAGGAACAGGTCCTTTGGTGTCGCCTACTCTAGCTAATGATGGAACTGCCTTTATTGTGTAGTCCCTGTAAGTAATACTGTCTTATTTCGACACATGCAAAGGTCATTTTGTTGTGGTACTTGCTGCTTTCTATTGTGTAGCTTGTCATTGTTGGGTTTTTAATTTTTTGACAAGTGTATGTAATCACCCCTTGCGTGGACTATGTTATCATAGTCTAGATACTGTGTCTAACTCCTGATTTATAACGTAAATAAGATGGTGGTGGACGGTCCACCTGTAACGACCCGTATTCTACACATCATATGATTGTAGAATATTTCTTTCTTTCCCATGTGAAATCGTATGGTCATGTAACTTTGGGAAACATCCATTAGAGTCATTTCCCAAGTTCATGATTTTTGTCGATTTTTAAATGACCATTTTGCCCCTAGTTAGTACTGTTTTGGCCATAACTTTTGATTGGAAAGGAATTTTGACATGAAACCACTTCCATTAGATTCGTTTGATGGTTTACCTTTCCGTAGAGTGGTCACAATAGCCAAACGGACTTACCGTTTGGGAGATATGACTGAAATAAGGTTTGGAGGGTGAAAAACTGCTTAACCGGGCCAAATCGGGTGATTAGTGAGTAGGCCCATAACCCATTTCGGGATTAGGGTTATGGGAGGGCTGAAATGAGATGGAGAATCATTCCATTTCAGTTTTCTAGCCTCCACTTATCACCAAGAATCCCTAAAAATGGCCTCCAACCTCTAAATCACCTCCAAATCACCTTTTGGTCAAGGATTTGGCTTAGCAACCCCTAATCAAGGAAGATTTTCACCAAAGCAACATAGGAGCTGCTGTTTGGCATTGAGATTCACATCAAATCAGAGAATTATTTCAGATCTTAGTTTATTTTGTGGCTAAGGTGAGTGATTTGCATAGTTTTACACTAATTATGGCTAGTTAAGGGTAATTAGTGTTAATTAGCGAATTTATACACTAATAAATTCGGGAAAAATGTTCATAAATTCCTAAATGATGTTTTAGACCTCTGATATGAATTTGGGTTAATTTGGTTAAGTTTTACTAATCCTATCATTAGTTTCACCTAAACATGCTTAAGGGGAAATATGGGATTTTGGGTATGTTTGATCCATTTTAATCTATCGTATTTATGTTTTGATGTTTGAGGTCACTTCTACTTGTTGTTATGACTGTATGGTATGCTTTGTGATTGATTAGGATAGTTAGAATGGTCGAAAACGCCGTCGAATGGCGTAAACTGCTCGTTGGAAGAACCGCAGGAAATTGCAGGCAGGATCGGATCGGACCCCCTTTACCCGACCCGAACCGATCGTGGGCACATGCCACGATCCGAATCGAGGACACGATCCGATGGGAAGAAGAGAACGAGTCCGAACCGCGTCAGCAGTCCCGACCCGATCCGCCATGAAGGGTGAGCACGATCCGTCGACCTGGAGAAGTGCTTTCCGACCCGAACCGCTTGAAGGACCACGAACCGATCCGAGGGAGCTTGTCACGAACCGATCCGTGGCGATGGACTTGGCGACCCGAATCGATCTGAAGGCTGCGACCCGATCCGATCTGAAGGCTGCGACCCGATCCGATCTGGTGATGACCAATAACCCGAGATGCAAAGGTAGTCCAAATGGAAGTTAGAGCTCAGGATCCCGGAACCAGTTGGGAACCAATGAGTTCACTTCATGGTTGGGCTTTGCTGCGGGACGTGTGCTAGGGAGTTGTCGACGTTCATAACTTCGATTCACCACTAAAAATGAATGATGGGCTACTTATCAATGCAGTAGGGTCATTACGACCTGAGGGGCAAGGTGATGGTAGCAAGACTACGTTATCAGTGCAGTAGGGTCATTATGACCTGAGGGGCAAGGTGATACGTAGTAAGACTATGAGCCAGCACAGATGGGGTGAATAACTCCATGGGGCAAAGTGGACATAGTAAGGATTGGTAAGGCTATGAGCCAGTGCAGTGGGGTTCTTGTGACTCCATGGGGCAAAGTGGACATAGCAAAGGATTAGTGGCTACGTTATCAATGCAGTGAAGCCATTTATGACTTCATGGGGCAAAGTGATCGTAGCAAGGTATGTTGGGTGATCGAAGTGGTGAATATCGTATGCTTTACGCACTGAGTGAGAGATGTGAGGATGGATGCTATGTTTGATTGTTTGCCATCCCTATGACATGCACACCTCCCCCACCTCCGTATCTTTATATTGTTTGATATGATACCTTAGAGTGTTGTACAGTATGTAGTGCTAACTCTTTGGTTGCAGGTCCAGGTTCAGGTATGTTTTAGTCTACCTGTTATTGTTCACTTTAGATGCTTATCGCTCATACCAGGCTTTATGTCTGACCCAGAGTTTTATGTCTCCTCTTATTACTCTGGGTGCTCACACGAGCAGACTAGAGACAGGTTAGCTGATGATGCGCGAGTAGCTGATTCGGAGGCGGGCAGGAGGCTTCCACGTATGATATATATATACACATTCTCCCTGTGTCGTTGGTGGTCGCTACTTGGGCATTAGTAGTGTACCTCCTTTATCTTTCTTTTGCTTTGAGACAGTTTGAAAGTTGTAATAAGCTGTATTTTGGATTTCCGCTGCTATGATGTTTAGTTCTGATTTTCAGCTTATGCATTGTCTCTCATGTTTTATGTCAAGTATGTTATTATTATATTTTGTTCTATGCGCTGTGAGACATTCTACAGGTTCTTTGTATGTTCATTCCCTTCTTCCTTTTCCTTCTGACGACTCGTTCCGTGCTAACTGGACATGTGTACAACGCACTTTTGGAGTAAATGTCGGTTGGTGCGGGGCGGGCCGTCACACTTGGTATCAGAGCTCTAGGTTGCGTAGTTAACCTAGGGAAAGACACTAGGGAGAGATAGTACGTATATGAGAGCGCGTATTTGTGATTACTTTGGTTTTCAAAAGCTATGTATATATATACTATTAGTAGTATAAGAATGAAGTCGCACTGCACTAGCACCACTATGGGGTCGTTAATCGTTTCCCTTTTTCAGATTGACGATGAGCCGAGACTCGAGGGGTGCTGGTAGAGGGACCAACCAAGGGAATGCCGCTGACATGAGGGCGATGTTTACTAACCTCATGAGAGACATGCTTAGAGAAGTGCAAGGGGCAGTTCCCAATCCCGGAGTTGGTGTTGGCCTAGCAGTGCAGGCGCCTAGGGTCGATTTCGCCAAGTTGTGCAAGGATTACACTAATCTTGGTGGAAAGTCGTTCCATGGAACGGAGTCGGCCACAGATGTTCAAGATTGGATGGATAGCTGTGATCGTATCTTTGATGACTTGGGTCTTGAGGATGCGATGAAGAGAAGGCTAGCGTCTCGTCAGCTGCAAGGGCGAGCGATGAATTGGTGGAATGCCATTAGAACAGCTACTCCAGAGGACCAGGTTACTTGGGTTCAGTTCAAGGCTCGCTTTAGCGAGAAGTTCATTCCAGCTGCCCAGAAGTCAGTGTTGTTCAAGAGGTTCTTGGAACTCAAGCAGAACGGCAGGGCGGTTTCTGATTATATTGCTGAGTTCGACACTTTGTCGAAGTATGGACTGTCTCTCATTGACACTCCTGAGAAGAAGAATGAGAAGTTTATTACTGGTTTGGATGGATACTTGGGGGAAAGGCTTATCAACCACATCGATGAGACTTTTGAATCGATCGTGGGGAAAGCTTTGAGATCAGAGAGTCTTTACCCTAAGTCAAAGACTGAGGCTGCATCTGCAGAAGGGCCAAAGCAGCAAGCAGGCGGTGGAGGCAAGAATAATTCTCAGAATAAGAGGAAGCAAGACCAATCTAAGGGTGGCCAGAAAAAGAGCAAGAAGGATGTTGAGTGCTTCAGCTGTGGAAAGAAAGGCCATTATGCTAAAGAATGTCGGGCCAAGCCAGCGGAAAGGAAGTGCTACAACTGTGGTCAAGTGGGACATCAGAAGGATAAGTGTCCGCAACCTCTTAAGGAGAAGCAGATTGTGAAAGCATATGCTATTGATGCTGTTCCTTCTTCGTCGAATGCCCCAACTGCGGCGGAGAAAGGAAAGAATGTTGTTATTCAAGGTATGCTTTCTATTTATGATGTACCAGTTCGAGTTTTGTTTGATACTGGGGCTTCCCGTTCCTTCATATCTAGTGACCTGGTAGATAGGTTGGGACTGGAACCCGAGATAGTCGATAGACCGTTGGTTGTGACGAACCCGATTGGTGGTTCGACTAGCCTTAGTATGATTTGCAGGAATTTGGTCTTATCGAGTCATGGATGTATGTTTGTATGTGATTGCTTTGTTTTGGGCTTTACTGGGTATGGCATTATATTGGGAGTCGATTGGCTCCAAAGATACGGGGTGGTGGTAGACTGTGAGGGCTTTTTGGTGACAGTAAGGGCGGATGATGGGCGGAGGGTAGTGTTTGGTAGTCTACCTAGTGATGGGGTTATGGCTAGTTTTGTAAATTCCCTCGACATCCCGCAGGATGAGTTGTCAGATGTGCCCGTGGTTGGCCAGTATCCGGACGTCTTTGAGGAGGTGACCGGGCTTCCACCACACCGAGAGATTGAGTTCCGTATTGATTTAGTGAAAGATGCCAGACCTATAGTGATGCCACTTCGTCGTATGGCACCAAGGGAGCAGCGAGAGCTCGGGGTGCAAGTTAGCAATCTTTTGAAGAAGGGATTTATTAGAAGGAGTGTCTCCGAGTGGGGAGCACCAGTTGTGTTTGCCACTAAGGCAGATGGTTCCCTTCGTTTGTGTGTGGACTATCGCGAGTTGAACAAGGTGACGAGGAAGAATAAGTATCCTCTACCGCGGATAGATGATTTGTTTGATCAGTTGGAAGGAGCAAGAGTGTTCTCCCAGTTGGACCTCGCGACAGGATTTCATCAGCTTCGAGTAGCAGATGAGAGTGTTCCGAAAACGGCATTTAGGACGCCGTCTGGATTTTATGAGTGGTTGGTCATGCCGTTTGGGTTGACCAATGCACCAGCCTACTTTGTGGATCTTATGAATCGAGTATTCAGAGATCAGTTGAATAAGTTTGTTCTTGTGTTCGTGGATGATATCCTTGTTTATTCAAGGACAGAGGAGGAACACAAGGGACACTTGAGGACAGTGATGGAGGTGTTGAGGAAACACCAATTGAAAGCGAAATTCTCTAAGTGTCATTTTTGGAGAAGGGAAGTGAGATTCTTGGGTCATGTTGTTTCAGAGAGTGGTATTGCCGTGGACCCTGCGAAGGTGGCTACAGTACAGGATTGGCCTACACCCAAGAATGTAACAGATGTGAGAAGTTTCTTGGGATTAGCTGGATATTATCGTAAGTTTATCCAGGACTTCTCCAAGATAGCAGCACCGTTGACTCAGTTGACTAAGAAGAATCAGTCCTTCGTCTGGGACGGAGTGTGTGAGGATGCCTTCAAGAGTCTAAAGGAGAAGTTGACGCGTGCGCCAGTGTTAGTCATTCCTAAAGGGAATGAAGAGATGACGGTATACACGGATGCTTGTGGTACCGGACTGGGTGCAGTATTGATGCAAGGAGGTAGGGTTGTAGCTTATGCTAGTCGACAGCTAAAGCCGCATGAGAAGAAGTATCCTACCCATGATTTGGAATTGGCAGCGATTGTATTTGCGCTGAAGATGTGGAGACACTATCTCTTGGGAGAAAGATTTGAGTTGTTTACCGATCATAAATCGTTAAAGTATCTCTTCTCTCAGAAAGATCTGAATCTCCGTCAGCAGAGATGGTTAGAGTTCTTGGCTTCGTATGATTTTGATATCGCATACACACCTGGGAAGGGTAATGCGGTAGCCGATGCCTTGAGTAGGAGACATGCCAGCTTAGGGGCAATGTTTCTTGAATGGAAGCAACTGGAGTATATCGCGGGGTTTGATTTCAGACCAAAGTGCGAATTGGATCCAGTCATGCAAGCTAGTTTGACGATCAGACCCACTTTGATAAAGCGGATTGGTTCCAGCCAGAGGGACGATCCTAATCTATTAGAAATCATCTCCAAGTTAGAGATGGGTATCGATGAGGAGATGAATGTGTATGGGCTTGATCGAGATGGATGGCTTCGGAGGAATGGAAGACTAGTTGTGCCCAACGTGAATGGTTTGAGAGATGAAGTGCTTAGAGAATGTCATCACTCAAAACTGACTATACATCCCGGTGGTAATAAAATGTATCGAGACATGAAGCAAACCTACTACTGGGAAGGGATGAAAAGAGACGTTGGGAAGTTTATATCCAAATGCATGAATTGCCAGCTAGTTAAAGCCGAGCAAAAGAAGCCTAGTGGGTTGTTGCAACCATTAGAAATTCCCGAATGGAAATGGGAGCAAGTCTCGATGGATTTCATCGATGGTTTACCAAGGACTAGATCGGGATATGATAGCATTTGGGTAATTGTGGATCGATTGACTAAAAGCGCAAGATTTATACCAGTCAAATCAACCAGAACGGCAGCCAAGTTGGTAGAATTGTATATGAAGTGGGTAGTGAGATTTCATGGAGTACCCAAAAGCATTGTGAGTGACCGAGACCCGTTGTTCACTAGTGGGTTTTGGAAAGGCTTACAAGAGGCTCTAGGGTCAGGATCACATCTCAGTACCGCATATCATCCTCAGACCGACGGTCAGACGGAGAGGGTGAATCGTATATTGGAAGACCTCTTGAGAGCTTGTATATTGGATTTTGGTGGATCATGGGATGACCATTTGCATCTAGTAGAGTTTGCATATAATAATAGCTACCAATCCAGTATCGGTATGGCTCCATATGAATCTTTGTACGGAAGACCGTGCAACTCACCATCATGTTGGATAGAGACTGACGAGAAGTTTGTGCTTGGACCAGATGTGGTGAGAGAAACTTCCGATAAGATCAAGATCATTCAGCAACGAATGAAAGCTGCCCAAGATAGACAGAAGAGTTATGCTGATAAGAGGAGAAGAGACTTGAAATTCTCCGTTGGTCACTTGGTGTTTGTCAAGATCTCTCCGTTGAAAAGCGTGATACGATTTGGCAGGAGAGGCAAATTAGCACCAAGATTTGTTGGCCCATTCCCTGTTCTTGAATTAGTCGGGAATTTGGCATATAGAGTTGGCTTACCAGAGAAAATGGCGGGAGTTCACAATGTATTTCATGTTTCCCAACTAAGGAAGTTCGTTCACGACTCAAATGTGACTATTTCACCTGATCAGTTAGAGGACTTCGAAGTAGAACCCGAGGCGGTTGGGAACCGCAAGCCGATCCGTATTGTGGGGCACGATACGAAGCAACTTCGAAGGAAGGCGGTGAGGCTAGTCAAGGTTCAGTGGGGCGAGGACGAGAATGACTGTACTTGGGAGACAGAGGAGAGCATTAGGAAGACACACCCAGAACTCTTTGCCTGGTAAGATTTTGACTTCGATTTAGTTACTCCGCATGCTAGGGTAGACTTTTTTTGCTTGTTTTGCATGTTTGATGGTTGTTTTATGATTGATAGGCATGCGGGACCTTTGTGTGTGTTTGGATTAGGGAATTTCGGGGGCGAAATTTCTTAAGGGGGTGAAAGTGTAACGACCCGTATTCTACACATCATAGGATTGTAGAATATTTCTTTCTTTCCCATGTGAAGTCGTATGGTCATGTAACTTTGGGAAACATCCATTAGAGTCATTTCCCAAGTTCATGATTTTTGTCGATTTTTAAATGACCATTTTGCCCCTAGTTAGTACTTTTTTGGCCATAACTTTTGATTGGAAAGGAATTTTGACATGAAACCACTTCCATTAGATTCGTTTGACGGTTTACCTTTCCGTAGAGTGGTCACAATAGCCAAACGGACTTACCGTTTGGGAGATATGGCTGAAATAAGGTTTGGATGGTGAAAAACTGCTTAACCGGGCCAAATCGGGTGATTAGTGAGTAGGCCCATAACCCATTTCGGGATTAGGGTTATGGGAGGGCTGAAATGAGATGGAGAATCATTCCATTTCAGTTTTCTAGCCTCCACTTATCACCAAGGATCCCTAAAAATGGCCTCCAACCTCTAAATCACCTCCAAATCACCTTTTGGTCAAGGATTTGGCTTAGCAACCCCTAATCAAGGAAGATCTTCACCAAAGCAACATAGGAGCTGCTGTTTGGCATTGAGATTCACATCAAATCAGAGAATTATTTCAGATCTTAGTTTATTTTGTGGCTAAGGTGAGTGATTTGCATAGTTTTACACTAATTATGGCTAGTTAAGGGTAATTAGTGTTAATTAGCGAATTTATACACTAATAAATTCGGGAAAAATGTTCATAAATTCCTAAATGATGTTTTAGACCTCTGATATGAATTTGGGTTAATTTGGTTAAGTTTTACTAATCCTATCATTAGTTTCACCTAAACGTGCTTAAGGGGAAATATGGGATTTTGGGTATGTTTGATCCATTTTAATCTATCGTATTTATGTTTTGATGTTTGAGGTCACTTCTACTTGTTGCTATGACTGTATGGTATGCTTTGTGATTGATTAGGATAGTTAGAATGGTCGAAAACGCCGTCGAATGGCGTAAACTGCTCGCTGGAAGAACTGCAGGAAATTGCAGGCAGGATCGGATCGGACCCCCTTTACCCGACCCGAACCGATCGTGGGCACATGCCACGATCCGAATCGAGGACACGATCCGATGGGAAGAAGAGCATGAGTCCGAACCGCGTCAGCAGTCCCGACCCGATCCTCCATGAAGGGTGAGCATGATCCGTCGACGTGGAGAAGTGCTTTCCGACCCGAACCGCTTGAAGGACCACGAACCGATCCGAGGGAGCTTGTCACGAACCGATCCGTGGCGATGGACTTGGCGTCCCGATCCGATCTGAAGGCTGCGACCCGATCCGATCTGAAGGTTGCGACCCGATCCGATCTGGTGATGACCAATAACCCGAGATGCAAAGGTAGTCCAAATGGAAGTTAGAGCTCAGGATCCCGGAACCAGTTGGGAACCAATGAGTTCACTTCATGGTTGGGCTTTGCTGCGGGACGTGTGCTAAGGAGTTGTCGACGTTCATAACTTCGATTCACCACTAAAAATGAATGATGGGCTACTTATCAGTGCAGTAGGGTCATTACGACCTGAGGGGCAAGGTGATGGTAGCGAGACTACGTTATCAGTGCAGTAGGGTCATTATGACCTGAGGGGCAAGGTGATACGTAGTAAGACTATGAGCCAGCACAGATGGGGTGAATAACTCCATGGGGCAAAGTGGACATAGTAAGGATTGGTAAGGCTATGAGCCAGTGCAGTGGGGTTCTTGTGACTCCATGGGGAAAAGTGGACATAGTAAGGATTGGTAAGGCTATGAGCCAGTGCAGTGGGGTTCTTGTGACTCCATGGGGCAAAGTGGACATAGCAAAGGATTAGTGGCTACGTTATCAGTGCAGTGAAGCCATTTATGACTTCATGGGGGCAGAGTGATCGTAGCAAGGTATGTTGGGTGATCGAAGTGGTGAATATCGTATGCTTTACGCACTGAGTGAGAGATGTGAGGATGGATGCTATGTTTGATTGTTTGCCATCCCTATGACATGCACACCTCCCCCACCTCCGTATCTTTATATTGTTTGATATGATACCTTAGAGTGTTGTACAGTATGTAGTGCTAACTCTTTGGTTGCAGGTCCAGGTTCAGGTATGTTTTAGTCTACCTGTTATTGTTCACTTTAGATGCTTATCGCTTATACCAGGCTTTATGTCTGACCCAGAGTTCCATGTCTCCTCTTATTACTCTGGGTGCTCACACGAGCAGACTAGAGACAGGTTAGCTGGTGATGCGCGAGTAGCTGATTCGGAGGCGGGCAGGAGGCTTCCACGTATGATATATATATATATACACATTCTCCCTGTGTCGTTGGTGGTCGCTACTTGGGCATTAGTAGTGTACCTCCTTTATCTTTCTTTTGCTTTGAGACAGTTTGAAAGTTGTAATAAGCTGTATTTTGGATTTCCGCTGCTATGATGTTTAGTTCTGATTTTCAGCTTATGCACTGTCTCTCCTGTTTTATGTCAAGTATGTTATTATTATATTTTGTTCTATGCGTTGTGAGACATTCTACAGGTTCTTTGTATGTTCATTCCCTTCTTCCTTTTCCTTCTGACGACCCGTTCTGTAACACCCCACACCCGCTACGGTCACTCACTAAGGGAATGCCATAACATCGGTGGAGTATTTTAAGTGAATATAGAACAGAAAAATTACAACAAGACAGATATAAGTAATACTTGAGAATTTAAAACATCATTTCATTGCAGCGGAAAGTAAAACATGTTTGGTTACACCAAAACCATAAACAAGAGTCAAGTACATAATATCCATCCTGATAAAACAAAAGTACATAATCCCACTACATAACTTAATAGCCATAATAGAAAAGATAAACTGAGCTTTACATCCACGGTCCAAGCTCCAAAAGATAGATAAAGCAGTCTGATCAAAGCCCACTAGTGCTAGGCCCACTCTGAAAACCTG
The DNA here is from genome assembly GCA_030737875.1 of Allium sativum. Classification (NCBI taxonomy): domain Eukaryota; kingdom Viridiplantae; phylum Streptophyta; class Magnoliopsida; order Asparagales; family Amaryllidaceae; genus Allium; species Allium sativum. The sequence goes on from CM060915.1 coordinate 285,075,746, forward strand.
AGGGTTGGGAAAAAGATAAAAAAAACAACGGGGTCAGACATAAGTCTGAGCGAGTCCTATAACCTTAACAATACAATCATTAAAGTAATTAGGGTATGATATAAACAAGGTACGGTACCTCTGGGGATAATGACTACACTAAGTAGCCAACTAAACACAGGATGTACTAAGATAACCGAAAAGACGCATTTACCCACCCAAGGATAATTACTACACTGCACCACCCCAGATCTACCCACCCAAGGGTAATTCCTACACTGCACCACACCAGTTCTACCCACCCAAGGGTAATTCCTACTTAAGGTTGATCCCACTAAGTGTACTTAGTAATTTTTAATAGTAGTTTCGTGTACCCCTAGCTGACTACATAGGTGTCGTCTGCCCCTATCTCCACTAGGTGTACCCACTACTCCCCAAGCGATCGGCTCCCTAACGTAGATACCCGTGCTGGCCCCACAGTGGGGTGTATCATTCCCCAAAGTGGCAACCTGATAATATCAACGGTGCACGGCTTATACCTACACGATGCAACAACGTCTTACTTACCAGCCCGGGTCCACACACGCATATGAAACCCGTTGGACTTGCGTTGCCACCGCTAACCCGTTTTGGCCTCTTACAGTCAAGCCCAATATGTGTGTCCCGTCCTCGACTTGGGTCGAGCCCACAAAGATACGTTTGGGATATTGGTTGAAATGGGCCCCCACAAGCTACCCACCTAAGCTTGTCATTTCTAGTGAATCCCACTTAACCCTTTAACCATGTCCACTTACATGTTATAAATTTTGGTTAAGTCTTTTAATCATATTTTAATTGCCACTCAAGGCACCCACTAGATTTCCACATGCCACCCAAGGCACTTACTTGATTCCCACATGCCACCCAAGGCACTTACTTAACCCTTTAATCATGTTTAATTACATGTTCCACTTTGGTTAAGTATTCTAATCGTATTTTCTATTGCCACCCAAGGCAACCCACTAGTTTCCTCATGCCACCCAAGGCACCCCCACTAGTTACTACATGCCACCCAAGGCACCCACTTAACCCCTCGTGCCCCACTACATGCTAATTTGGTTAAGTGTTTCTTAATTAATTAAGATCGTAACCTTTGTAAAGACCTCTCACATTAGACTGTCTTTTATGGCAGCTGGATATGCCGGTTGGTTCCGGGCAGCCTTACATCATAACAGAGTCTAACCTCGTGTCTTTACACTTGTCACGTATTTAGTTTATGACTAAGACCTCTCATATTGGGCCAATCATTTGTAGCCGCTGGATTTGCCGGTTGGTTCCGGGCAGTCTTATGCTACAAAAGGGTCCAACCTCGTGTCTTAGTCGATTAATTACACCTAATTAATCACCCCCATAATTTGTATTAATTATCCCTAATTAATTACCAATTTCAAGAATATGGGTAGACCTAACTCAATAGGTAAATTCCCAATTCCATAATATGGGTAGACCTAACTTAATAGGTAAATTCCCAATTCCATAATATGGGTAGACCTAACTTAATAGGTAAATTCCCAATTATGTCCATTCACTTTAGGTTATGCTTAAGCATACCCATTTCACACCATTTTATTAACATGCATATCAACCCCATCGTTCCCCACGTAATTCGTTCTCATAACATGACATAATAAAGGGAAGATTCATCACAAATGCCATGGGTTTAACAACCATAGCATATAACTTTATCATGGGTTTAAAAGGTGTCAACTTGCATATATGAGCATACATTAAACCCAACTAGCATTTAACCCAAACTTGCATGAAGCACATATGTCACAAAGGGGTAACTTGCATATGATTCTTATGTCATACAAAGGTGTGAACTTGCATAGCATGTCACATGTTAACTTGCATATAACCAAACACATAACTTGCATAACATGTTACATATGAACTTGCATATAATCATGCACATAACTTGCATATAACCAAACACATAACTTGCATAACATGTTACATATGAACTTGCATATAATCATGCACATAACTTGCATTACATGTTACATATGAACTTGCATATAATCTCACATATAGCTTGCATAACATGTTACATATGAACTTGCATATAATCTCACATATAGCTTGCATAACATGTTACATATGAATCAATGTTCAACATAGTGTTTTGCATAATGAGCATCATAAAACATAGCATTAAACTTGCATAACATATAGCATAAAACTTGCAAAACACACAACATATACTATACTAAACTTGCATAAACACATTGATCCACAAACATAGCCATATCTTATCATATCCTATCATAATCAATTTAACAATTGATTATTAAGGCTATAGAAACTCACCACTAAACTCCAATAAGCAAACCCTTGCCAAAAATCACCCAAAAACTCTAGCCTTGAAAATAAAGCTTGCAACTTGATGATGAATGCAAGCTAATGATCACTCATACAACTTAAAAATGCTTGTATGAACATGAAAGCCTTCATAGAAATAGTTTAGAAAGAGGATGGAGGCTAGGGTTTTGAGTGGAGGTCATGATCATAGAAAATTTTGGCATAGTTTAGTTAGAGGATAGGATTATGATCATTTAGGGCTAGCTTAGGGTCTTATTTATAGGATTAGGATGTGTTTTAAACCCTTAGATTAACCCTAGGTTAGTTTAGGTCCGTCAGATTTCGTCCCAAGCCCTCCAACCCAGCCCAAAACTCAACAAGGTGCACCCAGGCCAGAATCAGCCGACAGGACAAGTCGACAGCCCTATCGACTGCCAAGTCGACAGGCATGTCGACAGGCAAGTCGACAGCCCTGTCGACAGCCATGTCGACTTGGCTGGGCGGGAGTTTTCCCGCCTCGCCCCAATTTCTGCATGTTTCGAAATTCAAATTTCCCGAAAACTTCTTTGGGCCTTAACCGGGTCATACGGACTCCGATTTACAAAATTTCGGACTCTATTTCGCGTATTTTTCCCAGACGAACACAATGACGTAACCCGTTTCCCCTGATTCTCACATATGAGATTATTAATTCTATAATTAGTGAATCTCAGTGTTAACTGAAATTCGGGGTGTTACATTCTCCCCTCCTTAAAGGATTTCGTCCCCGAAATCTCCAAGTTAAGGAGAATGCATATCCTACCATCCAAACAACCATCTACTCAATCCATCAAACACGGGCATCCATTGTCCTTAAAACAATTTCTACTGATGTATGAGCATATGCAAAAAGTGTGTGTATATGTTCCCTATCTAATGTATGAACATATGCAAACCGTGATAGTGCCATGCATCCAATATGTATGCGAAAGAACCCTATCGACACATACTGTATCTATATGAGTGCACAATCATTCACCAAAATGCATCATCCATATGATAACACAACCATTATACATCCATCAATTTAGCTATCTACACACAATTATATGCAATATGCAATATGAAGTGACTGAGCCGATCTAGAGTCTAGAGTGTGTGTATATGCATCCACGAGCAACCACTTGCAAACACTTGCATCCACATGCATTCATCAATCATAACATGTCTCAAACACATGTTTCAACCATAGGTTTACCCTATCTAAAGGTCAAAGGTACTAACGAGAGGACATACTACAGATAAGATAAGTACCAGTCAAACGATAAAGGAGAAATTAAAAGGCATATCCTAAAAAGGAATGGGTATAATGAACGCATCTTCTCTTCCGTCTCTACAGTAGCGTTGCTCTCATCTTCTCCCCATTGCACTTTGACTGGTTGAACCTCTCGATTCCTCAACTTCCTAGTCTCTGACCCAAGGATGCGAGTAGGAGCTCGTCGAATCGTCTCATCACGCTCTATCTCTACTTCTTTAAGCAAGCCCGGCTCTACCACCTCAGCGGTCTCATGTAGGCACTTCCTCAAATGTGACACATGGAATACATCATGTACACCACTAAGCCTGTCGGGCAACTCCACTCTATATGCCATCTGTCCAATCCTTTCCTTAATAGGAAACGGCCCAACAACCCTTGGTGCTAACTTTCCAACAGATCCAAAGCGAACCACATTCCGTAACGGAGATACCTTGATAAAACCATGTCCCCAACATCAAACTTAAGCTCTGCTTTCCTCTTGTCCGCATAAGATTTCTGTCTGTCTTGCGCCGCTTTCATCCTTCTTCGAATCAAATCAATCTTTTCCGAAGTCTTTCTAACCATATCGGGCCCAAGCAAGATCTCATCCGTAGATTCCTACCAACATGTAGGTGATCGACAAGGCCTTCCATAAAGAGCGTCGAAAGGAGCCATGCCAATACTAGACTGAAAGCTGTTATTATACGCGAACTCCACCAATGGAAGATACTCTTCCCCTGTACCTCCAAAATTCAAGATACATAGCCTCAAAAGGTCTTCTTAAATACGATTCACCCTCTCGGTCTGGCCGTCCGTCTGAGGATGATATGCGGTACTCAAACATAACTGAGTCCCTACCGCCTCTTGCAAACTCTTCCAAAACTCGCTAGTGAAGATAGGATCTCGATCGCTCACTATACTGGAAGGTACACCATGTAATCTAACAATCTCTCGAATGTAAACTGAAGCTAGCTCTGCAGCAGTCCTCTTACTCTTCACGGGTATAAAATGGGCACTCTTAGTAAGTCTGTCTACCACACCCCAAATTCCCGTATTACCCTTCCTCGATCTCGGTAATCCATCGACAAAATCCATCGAGACACTATCCCACTTCCATAGCGGAACTTCCAATGGGTGAAGCAACCCACCGGGTTTCTTTTGCTCCGCTTTTACTTGTTGGCACACCAAGCATCTAGCGACATACTCGGCCGCGTCTTTCTTCATACCGGCCCAAATGAAAACTCGCTTCATGTCTTGGTACATCTTGTCCCTACCGGGATGAATGGTCATCTTCGAACGATGTGCATCATCAAGTATAGCCTTCCTCAAACCCTCGTCTTGCGGTACACAAAGTCTACCGTCTCTACGCAACCACCCCTTACCATCTAGGGTGTACCTACTCAAATGGCTGGACGACTCCCCCTCCTCATGAGCTTCTCTACTAACTCAACCAACTGTGGGTCGTCTCGCTGCGCTCCGCCAATCCGCCCCAAAAGAGTTGGCCTAACCTCCAAGGAGGCTAGCAAACCGGGTACAAAGTCAACGGAAGGTCTAAAGTCAAACATAGAAATAAACTCTAAGCTCCGTCGTTCAACGAACAATGAACTCAAGGACAACCTTTTTCTACTTAAGGCGTCCGCTACCACGTTACCCTTGCCATGGGTATACGCTATCTCAAACTCATAGGATTGCTAAGAATCCCATCCACTTTTGCTGTCCTAAGACTATGCGCTCGAAGAGTCTCCAACACTTCCCTAAGATGTAGGGCATGCTCTTCTCCACTTTTAGAGAAAACAAGGATATTACCCCATCCAAAATCATCACAACTGTCCATCTCTCACGCAGACCATCCTAGTCGAACTTGACATCCCCCAAGTGCAAGCCCCAAAGGCCTAAACCAATATCAGACAAACACCCAAGGGATATCTCCTTCGAGTTCAGACGACCTACGTGAGATGATACTAGTAAAAATGGCTAAACAATTAAGCCTTTGACCAACTTTGGATGTCCTCGCCAGTCTCGCTCCAAAACCACCGTTTTTCCCATAACTGGCTTTGCTCAACCTATTAAGCACACACGAAAACTCATTTCGCTCCTAGAAAAGACCAAGATGTCATTTACAAAGACCATCACAAACTTATTTAGGTACTCCCTGAACACCCTTCTCATCAAATCAACAAAGTATGTGGGGGCGTTCGTCAAACCAAATGGCATCACCAGCCACTCATAAAAACCATCCGGAGTCCTAAATGTAGTCTTCTCTATACTATCCTCAGCCACTCTCAACTGATGAAACCCCGTGGCTAAGTCCAACTACGAAAACACTGAGGCGCCAACCAACTGATCAAAGAGATCATCAATCCTCGGCAATGGGTGTCTATTCTTCTTTGTGAGTTTATTTAGTTCTCTTTAGCCTACACAAAGTCTGAGGGACCCATCCGCCTTCGTGGCAAAAACTACTGGAGCACCCCACTCCGATATACTTCGTCTTATGAACCCCTTCTCAAGCAAATCGCCTACTTGCTTATGGAGTTCCCTCCTCTCAAGAGGGGCCATGTGGCACACTGGCCAAGATACTGGTTTGGCATTGTCTACCAGATATATTCGGAAGTCAATCTCTCGCTCCGGAGGTAAGCCCTTCTCCTCCTCAAACACATCCGAGTATTCCCGGACCACTCTAACAGATCGCAAACTCTTGACCGACGTGTCAAGCGATTCTAGATAACTTAGCATAACAGATTCCATGGGAGTACAAGAGATCTCGAGAGTGTTACCCAAGCGGGTCATAAGCCTAACAACTCTCCCTTCAAAATCAAGAACGACACCACTACTGGATAACCAGTCCATGCCCAAAACTAACCCATAGCCCGTGAAGCCCAAAAAGCATCACATCTAAACTCAACGCTAAGTATAGAAACTTTCAAACCCAAACACATCATGGAGCCCCAATTGGGTTTGAAACAACTAAGGGATCATCTACTAAACTGGTGTCTAAGTGCAGTGATTCAACTAACAATGATGAGATAAACGAACTCGATGCGTCAGAATCAAATAAAGTTCGAACCGGATAATAAAGAAATCCAAATTCCAACCTAGACGGTCTTATCCCCATCTGGTACACTAGCCGTGAGGGAATACAACTACCCTCCAGAAGATTCCATACCTTGCCCTTGCCCCTTTGGACAACCCTAATAAGGTGTCCTATTCCTCCCAAAAGGATAACTACTCGCCTTCTTCTTCCCATTCTCCACTCGTAACCTCCCACCAATGAGGTTTCATCCTTCATTAACCAAACAACTATTTGAGCCTTCCTCCCATCGTCTATCCAATAGGTACCTACCAGTCCTCCTCCTTCTTGAACCAACTTCTAATCCGACTAACGTCTAAGTCCCTTGAAGTGGTTTTCCATTCTTATCTATCTTAGAAAGATCATCTATACACGGAGGGGAAACTCAAAACGAGAGAGGAAGAGATTCAAAACGGAGAATTCAAAAGATAAAGATATGGCTATCGGGGATTATGCTTTTCTTTCAAAAACTTTTATCTTAAAAGACATGTTTTTGAAAATACTCCTTTCAAAAATATTCTTAGAAAATAGTTTTTCTAAAAATTTTATCTGTTCTGGTAACCTTAAGCTCTGATACCACGTGTAACACCCCACACCCGCTACGGTCACTCACTAAGGGAATGCCATAACATCGGTGGAGTATTTTAAGTGAATATAGAACAGAAAAATTACAATAAGACAGATATAAGTAATACTTGAGAATTTAAAACATCATTTCATTGCAGCGGAAAGTAAAACATGTTTGGTTACACCAAAACCATAAACAAGAGTCAAGTACATAATATCCATCCTGATAAAACAAAAGTACATAATCCCACTACATAACTTAATAGCCATAATAGAAAAGATAAACTGAGCTTTACATCCACGGTCCAAGCTCCAAAAGATAGATAAAGCAGTCTGATCAAAGCCCACTAGTGCTAGGCCCACTCTGAAAACCTGAGGGTTGGGAAAAAGATAAAAAAACAACGGGGTCAGACATAAGTCTGAGCGAGTCCTATAACCTTAACAATACAATCATTAAAGTAATTAGGGTATGATATAAACAAGGTACGGTACCTCTGGGGATAATGACTACACTAAGTAGCCAACTAAACACAGGATGTACTAAGATAACCGAAAAGACGCATTTACCCACCCAAGGATAATTACTACACTGCACCACCCCAGATCTACCCACCCAAGGGTAATTCCTACACTGCACCACACCAGTTCTACCCACCCAAGGGTAATTCCTACTTAAGGTTGATCCCACTAAGTGTACTTAGTAATTTTTAATAGTAGTTTCGTGTACCCCTAGCTGACTACATAGGTGCCGTCTGCCCCTATCTCCACTAGGTGTACCCACTACTCCCCAAGCGATCGGCTCCATAACGTAGATACCCGTGCTGGCCCCACAGTGGGGTGTATCATTCCCCAAAGTGGCAACCTGATAATATCAACGGTGCACGGCTTATACCTACACGATGCAACAACGTCTTACTTACCAGCCCGGGTCCACACACGCATATGAAACCCGTTGGACTTGCGTTGCCACCGCTAACCCGTTTTGGCCTCTTACAGTCAAGCCCAATATGCGTGTCCCGTCCTCGACTTGGGTCGAGCCCACAAAGATACGTTTGGGATATTGGTTGAAATGGGCCCCCACAAGCTACCCACCTAAGCTTGTCATTTCTAGTGAATCCCACTTAACCCTTTAACCATGTCCACTTACATGTTATAAATTTTGGTTAAGTCTTTTAATCATATTTTAATTACCACTCAAGGCACCCACTAGATTTCCACATGCCACCCAAGGCACTTACTTGATTCCCACATGCCACCCAAGGCACTTACTTAACCCTTTAATCATGTTTAATTACATGTTCCACTTTGGTTAAGTATTCTAATCGTATTTTCTATTGCCACCCAAGGCAACCCACTAGTTTCCTCATGCCACCAAAGGCACCCCCACTAGTTACTACATGCCACCAAAGGCACCCACTTAACCCCTCATGCCCCACTACATGCTAATTTGGTTAAGTGTTTCTTAATTAATTAAGATCGTAACCTTTGTAAAGACCTCTCACATTAGACTGTCTTTTATGGCAGCTGGATATGCCGGTTGGTTCCGGGCAGCCTTACATCATAACAGAGTCAAACCTCGTGTCTTTACACTTGTCACGTATTTAGTTTATGACTAAGACCTCTCACATTGGGCCAATCATTTGTTGCCGCTGGATTTGTCGGTTGGTTCCGGGCAGTCTTATGCTACAAAAGGGTCCAACCTCGTGTCTTAGTCGATTAATTACACCAATTAATCACCCCCATAATTTGTATTAATTATCCCTAATTAATTACCAATTTCAAGAATATGGGTAGACCTAACTCAATAGGTAAATTCCCAATTCCATAATATGGGTAGACCTAACTTAATAGGTAAATTCCCAATTCCATAATATGGGTAGACCTAACTTAATAGGTAAATTCCCAATTATGTCCATTCACTTTAGGTTATGCTTAAGCATACCCATTTCACACCATTTTATTAACATGCATATCAACCCCATCGTTCCCCACGTAATTCGTTCTCATAACATGACATAATAAAGGGAAGATTCATCACAAATGCCATGGGTTTAACCAACATAGCATATAACTTTATCATGGGTTTAAAAGGTGTCAACTTGCATATATGAGCATACATTAAACCCAACTAGCATTTAACCCAAACTTGCATGAAGCACATATGTCACAAAGGGGTAACTTGCATATGATTCTTATGTCATACAAAGGTGTGAACTTGCATAGCTTGTCACATGTTAACTTGCATATAACCAAACACATAACTTGCATAACATGTTACATATGAACTTGCATATAATCATGCACATAACTTGCATATAACCAAACACATAACTTGCATAACATGTTACATATGAACTTGCATATAATCATGCACATAACTTGCATATAACCAAACACATAACTTGCATAACATGTTACATATGAACTTGCATATAATCATGCACATAACTTGCATATAACCAAACACATAACTTGCATAACATGTTACATATGAACTTGCATATAATCATGCACATAACTTGCATTACATGTTACATATGAACTTGCATATAATCTCACATATAGCTTGCATAACATGTTACATATGAACTTGCATATAATCTCACATATAGCTTGCATAACATGTTACATATGAATCAATGTTCAACATAGTGTTTTGCATAATGAGCATCATAAAACATAGCATTAAACTTGCATAACATATAGCATAAAACTTGCAAAACACACAACATATACTATACTAAACTTGCATAAACACATTGATCCACAAACATAGCCATATCTTATCATATCCTATCATAATCAATTTAACAATTGATTATTAAGGCTATAGAAACTAACCACTAAACTCCAATAAGCAAACCCTTGCCAAAAATCACCCAAAAACTCTAGCCTTGAAAATAAAGCTTGCAACTTGATGATGAATGCAAGCTAATGATCACTCATACAACTTAAAAATGCTTGTATGAACATGAAAGCCTTCATAGAAATAGTTTAGAAAGAGGATGGAGGCTAGGGTTTTGAGTGGAGGTCATGATCATAGAAAATTTTGGCATAGTTTAGTTAGAGGATAGGATTATGATCATTTAGGGCTAGCTTAGGGTCTTATTTATAGGATTAGGATGTGTTTTAGACCCTTAGATTAACCCTAGGTTAGTTTAGGTCCGTCAGATTTCGTCCCAAGCCCTCCAACCCAGCCCAAAACTCAACCAGGTGCACCCAGGGCAGAATCAGCCGACAGGGCAAGTCGACTGCCAAGTCGACAGGCATGTCGACAGGCAAGTCGACAGCCCTGTCGACAGCCAAGTCGACTTGGCTGGGCGGGAGTTTTCCCGCCTGGCCCCCATTTCTGCATGTTTCGAAATTCAAATTTCCCGAAAACTTCTTTGGGCCTTAACTGGGTCATACGGACTCCGATTTACAAAATTTCGGACTCTATTTCGCGTATTTTTCCGAGACGAACACAATGACGTAACCCGTTTCCCCTGATTCTCACATCTGAGATTATTAATTCTGTAATTAGTGAATATCAGTGTTAATTGAAATTCGGGGTGTTACACGTTCCGTGCTAACTGGACATGTGTACAGCGCACTTTTGGAGTAAATGTCGGTTGGTGCGGGGCGGGCCGTCACACCACCTTAAAAAAATATTTGTAGTAGGTTGATATCCTATCAATCTCCTGTATTATTTATTATAATAATAAGTGTTTGTGGTCACTTTAAAAACTGGTCTTTTTTGCCAAAAAAAATTGAGACACATCTGTATGCATGAAGGACCAGTCTGTGTTGTTCTATTAGTGACAAATAAGCTAATTTAAATATTGACTAGGTAACGAAATGATATTTTGATTCTTGAGAATTTTAAAAGATTATCTCCTTTAATGTACCACAATGTTTAGAAGTCTATATATAGTTTGGTCCAATTGAATATCGGTCGAGTAATAAAAACTAATTTCGTTCGGCTTTTAGTTGTAGTTTAGTCTGACATTTTTACATCAAAACCAATCAAATCTGTTAAACGCTTACCTTTTCAGTCGTTGAAATGTCTATTTTAGTTGATGGTTTGAAATATTATTTTGGCTACATTAGGATTAACTGAGTTTGCAACATTCTTGTGAACACGGTCTTCTTTTTTGATTCCAAAATGTATTTTTGTAAAAAGCAAAGGGAAGTAGATTACAGGGTGATAATGAGATTCTTTTTAATGTAACCATGTGGAATATCATTTCTAATTAATTTCTAATAAATAATATAGGTATTTATTGCACGTAAGCGAGATCATTTCGAAATTTCTAACCTTTATAAGATTGTAAGTAACATTCACCGTAGAATAATTATTTAGTCAAGTGCTACTAGCTCAAATGACAAATAATATGTCGTTTTAGGTTGAGGTTCCAAAGGTTATGGATTTAGAGCTCAAGGATATCAAAATGAATGTTCAGCTTGAATAGAATAAAGAATCACTCCTACTATCTTGCAAACTTTTTATTCACAATAAAAGTGATACTTAATTTAAGGACACTCATTTTATCAAAATAAAGCAGAACGATTATTTAATAAATAATTTTGAACATCAAATTTGTTATATTAGATATGGTCATTTAAGTATAATTTTTGTAATTTGGTATGGTAAATGTATCTCTCAATTTTTATAGTATTGCGGATCACATGTGATTGGGGTGCTCAAGTTAGGAATGAAACTGATCAGTAACCAGAATCTAGTTCTGTTGTTGGCTAAATTGTAATCAGGCCAAGATCAATGTACCAATCAGTATTTCCAATAATTAAATATTTAAATAATCTATTTATAAATTAATTGACAATCAATTAACGATTTCAAAATGTGACTTTTCACATGCGATCAATTCAAGATTTGAAAACACTTCGATTGAATTCAAATGGCTCGTGATATTTCGAGATCAGACATTTTAAGAGCCAAAACGGTATCGACACGTGCAAAAGTTGTCGTTTTTGTATGCAGTGTTGGATTGTGATAAAATCAATGATATCGAAACCATAATGATGAGGTGATGTGCACAGGTGAGTTTCATGGTGATCAGATGCGTAATTTGATCGCACGAACTCTAAAATGTGTATCAGTTTCAATTGAGAGACTGAATGTTCGAAAAAAGGTTATATGCGACAAACGATGTATTTGTTATATTAGATATGGTCATTTGAGTATAATTTTTGTAATTTGGTACGGTAAATGTATCTCTCAATTTTTATAGTATTGCGGATCACATGTGATTGTGGTACTCAAGTTAGGAATGATACCAAGGTTGGCAAGGCCAAACGGTTTTTAAAGTGAGATTTTTTTTTTTAAAACTCTTATAAATTAAAATTACCGAGTTTTTACACAATTAAAATAACAATTTGATCCGTAGTACTTTCCGTAGTCAACGTTTTTTGTAATTGTTAAATAAATATCTTGTTCAATACTCATTGGTATAATATACCAATTTCTTGTCTTGGCATAATATGCACTGCTTTAAATGCGTAAATGTTATACTAGTTTCTTACTATTACACTTTCTACTCATGTGACTTCTTTTTTTTTTTTTGATTTTCACTTAAAGGACTGTTTTATTCAGGGTAATAAGTTTAAAGGACAGGACTTCTAAAAAACTAATTCTTATTTATTCAAGGTAATAAGTTTTAAGGACATGACTTTTAAAAAATTAGTTTTAAGGACATTTTATAGGAAAAAGATAAAAGAATTTATCATTTTAAGTTATGTATAAATAAAGATAATTTTTTTAATTTTTTCTGTAGAACTTAAAAAAATAAATGAGTTTATTTTTTTTTGTAAATTGTCCTTAAAACTAACTTTTTAGAAGTATTATCCTTAGAACTTATTATCCTGAAATAAATTGCACTTCAACCTAATTTGCACTTCTTTTTTTCATATCCTCGAGTAATATTTGTAATTAAGTATATCCATTATTATCATTATATTAATTGTAGTAGCTTTTAAATGCATAAAAAGTATACTAATTTGTTACTATTGTATGTATTGTTTTGTCATATCCTCAAGCAATATTTGAAATCATGTACATCCATTATTTATCATTTAAACAAATGCGCTAAACGTTAAATTTAAAATCTAAGCATACAAATATTTATGAATTAAAATTTGTAATAACATTAGTTTGAAAACTAAATAAAATCCATGAATTCCACCTCCGTAAAAGGCCAAAAAAGATTTTACAATTTAATTATTATTTTTTGTCACCGTTCATGCTTTATTTGATGTTTAAATAGTCGTCCCGTTTCTTACGGAATGGTAAAGAATAACATAACAGCGTCTAACTCAACGTTATTTTTTGAAGAATATTAACGTTCTGTTAACGCAAATATAGAAAAACACAAATCATCGAACAAGAAATTCACTATTAAATAATGAGCGGAGCAGGATTTGCCATGTATTGTAGGATGACAAATAGATGGATTTAAAAAAGGTTTTTAGCCTCAAAGAAGTTAGAGAAAAATTTAGTTTTAAAAACAAGAAGTGTGACACTTTTTAGTGGAAATGGTAGTTGTAACTATCATTTTCTGTTTATACTATAATATGTCATTCAACTTAAAACCTAAATTTGTTGGCCTTACTACTAATTTTTTTTGCAAATTCTTCCTTATACCTATTTACCTGGATTTAAAAAAAACAGTTATAAGATCACTATTGTATAACAAACATTGTTGGGACCTGGTCGCACAATGCACAGGCTCTCCCCCCACACGCGGTATAAATAACCGTAGATTCGGTTGTGAAAACGGGCAATGGAGCCCAAACGAGTAAGTCGACGACACCTTTTAGTGCAAAAAAAAAGGAAAAAATTTGGGGTGAGAGAGGCTCGAACTCTCGACCTCAGGATTACTGAATGCCAAGCTATGAGACCTACGCGCTAGCCAACTGCGCCACCACCCCGTTGTGGCATACGTTCAGAAACACAAGTATAAAATGAGGGACGAGAAGGGAAAGTTGTGTATGTCTGACTTCGATGGTAATGCCATATTTCCATGGACATAAAAATTGACCTGCTTCAAGTTAGCTATGGGGAAGTGGGTAAAGAGATTATCATGTTATTATTAAAAAGTAAGTGCAGGGATTGGTGGCTGAAAAGCGAAAGACTTGTGCATTCCTTGAGAACTTGCTCATGGTTGAGAATCTTCAGATATAGTTGCAAACTGTAGGATCCATGTGTGTGCATCCATTATCGTTTGATTTCCCTTTATGCATCGGAGAGCCAGATAACAGAAGCGTGTCATCTGGTGTCCATTTGAAAACCATATCCCTGTAAACCATACGTGGTACATCATTAGCAACCATTTCTGCATTCTTCATTCCGTATACGTAAGGCACTGTTAGTCAATCTTGCTGCAGTTGTCAGCGAATAGCAATGGTATTACCATGGTATGATTATATGAAAGGACTACGTTTTGTCTCCAGGCTTATCCGAACATCTCCGACGGTTCCGTATTCATTCTTCAGCATTTATATTCATGGTCACCTTGAAATGCAAACTTCATCAAGAGCTTGAATAAGTCTTTAGATTCAAGGTAGCATTCAGCCGTTTATGAATAAAGTACAGCAATTTATGAGATGCTGAGGGGCTGACCGTTTATGCTCTGTCAACTAAATAGCCTACCAAAAAAAAAATCGATCAAAAAGTGACGGGATCATGCATTCAGCAGTTTATAAATAAAAGCACAGCAAAATTGCTACTCTCCTACGAAAATATAATAACATACAATAATTGATCTCAAAATTATAACTAAAGAGAGACAAAATTAGTTAGTTTTTAAATATTGTTTATTAGAATTGAGTTTTTGTTATTGTCATATTTGAGAAGAAAAAAAGAACACTTGTATGTCCGTAAGTTTGACCCATATCTTTATAATAGAAATCCTTGAAACTGATCAGTAACCAGAATCTAGTTCTGTTGTTGGCTAAATTGTAATCAGGCCAGGATCAATGTACCACTCAGTATTTTTAATAAGTAAATATTTAAATAATCTATTTATAAATTAATCGTCAATCAATTTACGATTTCAAAATGTGACTTTTCACATGCGATCAATTCAAGGTTTGAAAACACTTCGATTGAATTCAAATGGATCGTGCTATTTCGAGATCAGACATTTTAAAAGAGCCAAAACGGTAACGACACGTGCGAAAGTTGTCGTTCTGGTATGCAGTGTTGGATTGTGATAAAATCAATGATATCAAAACCATAATGATGAGGTGATGCGCACAGGTGAGTTTCATGGTGATCGGATGCATAATTTGATCGCAAGAACTCTAAAACGTATATCAGTTTCAATTGAGAGATTGAATGTTTGAAAAAAGGTTATATGCGACAAACGATGGATCGGGTTTCGAAACATATTAAATTGCAGTTGGAAAAGGGTTATATGTCACGAATAATGAAATTGGGTCTTAAGACATATTGCATTGCGTTTAGAAGGTCCTTTAAATTCAAACCGTCTGTTGGCACGCCTCGATCGGAGATTGTGTCAGTTAAGTCCATTTTGAATCATTCACTATGAATACGGGTACACACTTCGAGAATAATATTATTTTATTATGAAACCGAAAATCGCTATGAAAACTTTTCATTCAACGGTCCATATTTTTCCTCTCAACCCGTCTACTTTTAGTCAAAACTCCCAAGAAAAGGTTGTTCGTATCATCGATACGAATTCATCCACGGTCGCAGAACGTTGATCGAAGCAACAACGACGTTGCTAAAATCCCACCGCCTGCAGCGGATATTCCGGATTGGACGACACGTGGCCAAGCCATGATCAGATAGTTGCCACGTAGCACATCGATCAACTTGGATTTTTGTCTATAAATACATCTTTCCATAAATGGAAAGAGGCGGAATTCTTTCTGAAAATATCCCGTCGTACATTTCGATCGAACCACATTGTAACACAAGGTTTTTTGTGTATAATCCACTTCTTTCTCTACCTTCTTTCAATCAAAGCAAATGTAACCTATATTCGACCGCATAAATAGAAATTATAAAGTGGACGTATGCTTGGTTTAAGCCAAACCACTATAAAAATTGTTTCGTGTCCCCTGTATTTACTTCTTTTATTGTATTAAGTGATTGTGAATTATGTGACTTGTGTGTGGATTACACATTTTTCGATTGACTGTCATTAGGCCAACTTTTAACGTCAACACATTAACAAGCCAGGTAGGGGGAGCGCTATGCAACCACCTTAAGCAATTTCTAAGCTTGAAAGGATTTGGATCGCTATTTGTTGAAGGGACGATGGTAAAACAGAAGAAAGATGAGACATCTTCCCACACTCAAGCCATCAACACCACAGGCATAACAGACCTAGAAAAGGGGGTAAGCCAGGAGGCTTTCTTCCACGAAGAACCATCCAAATACTTAACTAAGGATGAGGCGGATGGAGTTCTAGTCGAACTCGGAGAACAAATGACACACCAAGATGAACTCCTCCGAAAGCAACAGGAAATGATGAACAACTTCTTCACTCGAATGGAAGGAATACGAAGCAACCAACCATCACTCCTTGCAACAGGCGAAGCTGGGGCATAAGTTATGTTTCGAACCAATGAAATCTAAGCCCCTGATCGGTCTGTAGCTTTGCCATCATTTGGATCGACTCAACTCACGGGTCGACCAGACCCTGGTTCGACTCAAATCCCAGATCAAACGAGCTTCGGACCATATCGATCAATGCAACCTCCGGATCGACCAGAGCATGGTTCTGTACAACCTCTGGTTCGACCCGACATCTTACCGCAAATTGGACTTATGCCGCCTCCCACTCGACCTTGCCAGCACGGCGATTCAAGCACAACTAGTGGCAGCAATCTCTCCAAGACTGCAATACCACATCAGCTCCCAATATAACGGAGGGAAACACTACTGTAACCACTATGATATCGTCCCAGGGAGTGGCAATGCCGAACCCCGAACTGATAATGTTATCCTAAGTTGGTCCAATCCTACAGGCATGGATATAGTTCGGCCCAACTTGCATGCCAACCTAAGGGTCCTAAACAATCTAGAATCAACAACCGAGGCTGTGGACCACCTTCACCCATCACTCCTGGGCAGCACCAAACTGACCCCAAGAAATCAAGGCTTCACGTTGAAGCCATCGGTGCAGAATTGGATTTGTGACAACGACTTCTCAGAGATGGGAATCAAATCGCCAACATCATTAAGCGCTTCACCCGAGGCACCACTTCTCAGCAAGACATGAATAACGTTCATCGTAGTCCTTTCACACGGGAAATCGGGAACTCTCGTAACCCATCTGACTTCAAATTTCCAGCTCTAGAACCATATAACGGCAGGACTGATCCTACCATACATCTTATATGATACATGTGTCACATGGATGTACTATCAGTATCTGTTAATGTCATGGCTAAATGCTTCCCTCTCTATCTAACCGATATACCCGCCATGTGGTTTCGATAGCTAACGACTGAATCGATCAACACCTGGAACATGTTGGCCACCCACTTTATTAAGCAATTCATAGTTCATATATCTCGGCCAAAGAGCGTTGTGTTCCTCATGTCTATTAAACAACGGTCCAACAAGACCTTACGCTCTTTCCTGGAAAGATTCAACGCGGCTGTAGCATCGTTAGATCGACCTGAACTGTCAATGGTGCTCATGGACGCTATGGTCGGTGTCTTGGATAGAGTAAACTTCAAAATCTCCCTCTAAAGGGATCCTCCCAGAGACATTGGCGATTTTTACTCTAAGGCAAACAGATTCCTTCGGCAAGAGGATGCTAATATCGAGATGGATAACCTCGATGTACTTTCTATGAAGGATGGAGGACCATCCACTACTATCCAAAATAAAGGGAAAGCCTCGAAAAAGAGCGATAGGAATGTGTGGTTCCTAAGAGATCCCAAATATGATAGATACACTGAGCACAACTCCTTACTGCTAGATATATACCTCGACTTGCGAGGAGCTATACCTTTTCCTAAGCCTCCTAAGAGGGAGACAAATTAAAGAGAACGTGAATCAGGAAAGCACTACATGTTTCATGATATGGCAGGTCATGACACTAATGACTACAGACACTTACGTGATCTCATCGAAGAACGGGTTAGACTTTGGAGAGCTACCCGGATATGTTAAGAAATTGGCAGCATCCGCACCGCCACCACTACTCCACCATGCTCCTCAGAATGGTTCTCATGCTCCTTGGAATGGGAAAGATCCCGAGCCTAGCAGTCGCGACATCATCATCAACTGATCTGATTAGGTCATACGCATGTCTTAGGATACAAGATGTGCATTGCTTTTTATAATTTTCAATAGCTAAGTTGATTCACATGTGTACGGGAGTTAGGCTTTAACTCTCGGGCTTACTATGTTCCCAACAGTACAGCTAGTTTATGAATAAAATGGTTAGATTGAAGTACACACATACGGGATTAGGCTGTAATACCAAGGCGTGCTCTAGATTCAATCATAAACCGATCATGATTTGTTTTGGCTATGTAATAAAACTTGGAATAAATAGAATCTATTTTCTCAAGCATGGATTATGTTTGATCAATATAAGTATCTTGTCAGGATTTGTCAAGATTCTCAAATGAAACTAGAGTATGGATTATACTCACTCCTCTATCTTAGGTTTAAATAATACCTAAACCTAAAGCTCCGCTTATTAGGATGTGACAAACATAACTCTTTTTCAATATGAGTGCGGATTACACCTAGGTAAACCAACCTACCCTGTCAGGATTTGACGATGAAACATTAACAAAACTCGAGTACGGTTTATATTCGAACCCCAAGTATGGCTTATACCTGATAAATCAAGTTATGTTGTCAGGATTTGGAAAAATAACTCGATCATTGCTAGAGTATGGTTTATACTTCCAAAAGATCTCCAAGCATGATTTATGCTCGAAAAGGTTAAGCAACACCGTTAGGATTTGTCGGGTCTGATTACCTCGTTTTTTCTGCACAGGTACAAATTATACACAATGTAACAACCCGAATTCCGACAGACTATTTTTTTTCAAAATTCTAATCTATCGAAACCCATGTTGGTTGCTCTGGTATCCTGCAGAAAAGACAGAGATATAAAATATATCAGAGCTTAGAAAATATCTCACAGCGGAATGGATAAAGTATAATATAATCAAAGTATATCCTAACCGTAGTAATAATACTGCCTAACAGCATCCAAAGCTATCATATCTCTGCCACAAATCTAACATGCGAGTATGTTATGAGGAGGGGATCAGAACGCAAGTTCTGGTGACTGTATTTAAACTATACACTTTGGATAATTCAACATATACCGTTCAATCACATTTTCTTATTTATTAGGTTACTTGGGTTAACAACACTCAAGGCTTACACACACGTCATACCTATTTACTTCCCAGTGGATTAACCTAATACAGTATATATGTAGCTACCCTCCACCCCCCAATATTGAGGTACACCCTATGGTACCCCACTCGCACGGTCTCCACCGTAATGCCACAGAAATGAACGCAGTCCCTCATCCTACGCCGGAGTGACGTACAGATCTCTACATAACAATGTTACGTTCTGCATATATCTGCTATTACTATGCTATGTAAGCGTACAGACTTCCACTTTCGATCGAATCAGATTCCATACAAGAGTAATGCCCTCAAGTCTACGATACACCACCCAGAGCAAACATGCATATATCTAGACTTCCCCACATATGTATCGTCAATCGTATTCGATGCCTTAACCGTACATAATGTGCACCAAGTTCCGTGGTAGGGCTATACAAGAAACACGAAACTCGGTCGAGAGCTTTTCCATATCTATACAGGCCCGCCTTTAAGGGCCTCAAAATACAGATATCCGTCGGGTCTATTTTTTTTTTCATTGTGGCTATGGCCCCAACCTTGGCCCCAACCTCAACTAGTAAAGACTACAAGGGCTAAGAGGCTTGCCCCTAACAAACAATCTAAACATCCAGTTGGCGTCTCCCCTCAGCCACCATACCTCGATAGTGAAAGGTGAATGACCTATTGGGTTTAGGTCTAGTATTTTCGCATCCCCTAGCTGCCGATGACGGGTACCCAACAATCAACTATCCATGTTGGTCCTGACCTTTGCCTCCCCGTTGAGGCGACCACCGAATCACCCTAGTGTCACCTCGTCATAGCATTCTAGCTGCAAGGCTACTTTTGAAGTCAAGGTCCACCCACATGGTAGTAACGCGCAGACCCAACCTCTGCGAGCACAACCTAAACATCTGCCATCACACAGAGGACTACCAGGAGCACCTTACGTATCTCAGGAAGCCGCGTGCTTCCCCTTCATGTCCTTCGGAGCCGACAAAATAATCAGATGAATGTGCGCTCCCCTCGTGTCTTATGACACCACGATGATCTACCCCGTTGGGTTATTCACCCTCAAACGTGCGGATTGGTTCAAGCGCCTCATTTTAATATGTTATTAGATCCTATGTCTAAACATTCTTTTATGCGCTTGCTTTACCTCGTCAGGTTTCCATTTAACTTGGCTATTCCCATTCACATTGACTTCTTATTCAAGTTACCAAGTTCCTCTTGCTAATTAATTTCGGTCTTATAACTTAACCCATTTAAGCCCATTAATAAGCCCATAGCATGTTATTCTCTAGATTGTGATCCAAGATCTGTAATCCACAATCCCTTTATATTCTTGTTGATTTCAAAGTTACAATAACATGTTCTACTTAGTATGTAATTCAGTATATCTCAATTCACATGTTTTCTATTTAACACGTCAGTCATTATTTATGATTAAATATAACATATTTCATTTCATAAGTTTGCCTCATTCTTTCTTATTTAATCATAATTCCATCTTACACTGTCACTACAACTTATCGTTGTTTACTTATTAACTTAGTTCTCTTAACTAAGGTTCACTAATAAGTCTCCTTTCCATTTATTATAACCTATGTTATAATTTCCTCTTGTCCCTAGGACAAGCCTTAACATGTTATTCTTATCAGCAGATTTCAGATTTCCATGTTTACAGATTACTTAATTTATAGTTAAGTACAACTTCTTACATTTCATAAACTTTTCCCCTTTTCTCTACTTATTACAAACAACTGGTTTTAGGTTTCCTCATTTACTGATTACTTAATTTACAATTAAGTGTCACTTATCTCATTTCACCAGTTATCTCATTTCCTTACTAGTTTATTATAACCTAAGCTATAATCTTCACTTGTCCCTAGGACAATTCTACCTATTATACAACATTCTCATTAATGTAATTAATTTGTAATATACTATTATCATTCCCCATTCATTCCCTTCCTTGTACTATCGTATCTTCTATTCAATTCCATTTATTTCCATTAATTACAATTAATGTTGTTTACCAGTCCTGCTATTTACCTATATATATATATATATATGTATATATTTGTGCACTAGACCTCTCACATTAAGCCTACACTTGTGGATGCTGGATTTGTCGGGCGATTCCGGGCAGACTTCTACCATAAGTTGACTTAACCTCGTGTCTTAGCACCACTACATGTTTATTTATGCACTTAGACCCCTCCCATTAGATTTACCACTAGTGGATGCTGGATATGTCGGGCAGTTCCGAGCAGACTTCTACCACAAGTGTAATCTAACCTCGTGTCTAAGCGCGGTTATAGTTCTAGCTAAAGGATTTTATCTTTTTTCCATTCATCATTATCAAAGAATTTCCATTCATGAAACCACTGAAATCCGTCGGAAAAGAAAAAATACGCATGTCCAATGAAACGATTGTTGCTATCTGCTCCAATAACGAATCATTGGTTTAACTGAATAGCTAAAGAAAATTGATCGACCTTTCTCTTCGTCTCATGAGGTGCTGCCCAAGGAGAAGAAAAGGTGACTTCCGGATTAGGGATAATAAATAAAATAGGAAGCAGATAAAATTGTATATCGAAACGACTCCTGGCATAGTGAAAAAACCACAGAGATTTTGTTTTCATAGTCCGAGACTCGACTCATAAGTTGTTTTTAGTGACACACCATGTCCGTTAATGTCACTCATTAAGAATGCATTAAGTTTCATAAAGCGTTATAGGTAAACAGAAACAGAATATTATAAGATAGATATAAAAGATAACAGCGGAATTTAAAATTTTATTTAAAACATAATTCATAACATCGTGGTCCAGAATATCACAAGTCTGGAACTACAAAAAAACCATTACAATAACATAAAACTTCTGTCTTGTACCATCAGAGTACAGAAATACATAAAAAGCATAATTCCGCGAAAAGAGACAAAGCCATAGTAGTAAAGAAGAAAACTTGAGCCATACTTCAAAAGAAGCTCTTGGCAAGATGATAATCGTGTCCTGACTAAGCCTGAGTATTCCCACCCTGAGAATCTTGGGGGGAGGGGGGTGGAACGGAAGAGAGAAGAGGAAACAAAAAGGGTCAAACATAAAGTCTGGCGAGTCTAGTTACTTTTAGCAAGTAAATAAATAAATGTAGCATGATAGGAATATAAGGTGGATAAGAAAGGTAACACTATAAAAGGTAAGTGTGACAAGGTAAACATGATAGAGTGTATATGCTTCCCGAATGATTACTCTGCACTAATACTAGTATAACCAGAATGAGATGATCCCAACAACTATCAAATGTTAGACTTAGGCATACGTCCAGATGTACCTTAACTAGTACCCTAATCGATCGGCTCCCTACACTGTACATACTCTGTGTCGACCCCATAGTAGTAGGTATCACTTCCTAAAGTGGAAACCCTTCGTGGATGTGCACAGCCATACCTATTGGTGTCACGGTCGTCTTTGCCCCCTCTGCCTGGCCCATGCATGCACATGTCCCCGGTCGGTTTGCGCTGCCCACACCATCCTCCTCGTTCGGTTCTCTTACAATCAGCTAGTAAGCGTGCCCCAACTCCGACCTAGTTCGGAGTACTCGTTTGATACCTATCAAGGGTTACAGACTGAAATGGGTCCCACACAATATGATACAAGCTCCCCCTTGTCTTGAATCCCCACTAAGATTTCCATCGGTTATGTATACCACCAGGCGTCTTCAATTAAATAACCCTCAAGTTATGCTTACCCTAAAAAAGGTTTTTTTAATTACATAACTCCAACATTTCCGCAGGATATGCTTACCACTAGGTGTCTTTAATTACATAACCCTATCAGGTTTAGTTTGTGGGCCTATATGTAAATATTACCCACCCCCTCAAATTTACTTAACCCATCCATTGCTCAACCAAATTTACTTAACCCCAATTTAAGTTTATGTTCATATAATCCCTGTGGATTTAACTAGGTTAAGTATTCAAGGTTTATTACCATATTTTCATTTATGGTTATAGTATGCTAGACCTCTCACATTAAGCCTGCCATTTGTGGATGTTGGACATGTCGAGCGGGTCCGGGCAGACTTATTCCACAAATCGGGCTTAACCTCTTGTCTTAGCACGTCTCGTATTTGTGCACCTAGGCCTCTCACATTAGATTCACCACTTGTGGTCGCTGGATATGCCGGGCGGTTCCAGGCAGACTTCCACCACAAGTGTAATCAATCCTCGAGTCTAGGCATAGTTACGGTTTCTAATTACTGTAATCCTAGACATTCCATTATTAGCCAATTTTACCTATGTTGTTATAGGCTTCATGTCCCTTTTCCCCAAATATGTTTATAATGAATTATATGTCCAAATTCATGTTTATAAACATCATTCAAGTTATGCCAAATTCCCCCCTTTTCAAGTTATGTCAAAATTTAACGTTTTTCCCCTCGTTCCCAAACTAATGCATTCGCATAATTTTAGCAGCATGCCTAGGCTCGAGAATAGCCTGGCTATATAATATAAAAGGGAAAGGGTGAAGGGAAGATGACAGAAATGACTATTCTAACAAAATTGACATAAGCATATGATGGCATAATGATAAGGTGGGCATATAAGAACAGAACGGTGAACTTGTGATAATAAAACTGGTTCTAACATAGTAGGGATGTCATAATAGGCGTGATTAGATCTAAACAAGGATTTAGATGTCCAACTAATGACAGATCTAGATTAATCACAACTTGATAGGTACGAGGTGATCTGAATAGTATATTAGATCTGTAATGACCCGCATAATTCTATGTATCGAAGGACCGTAGAATATTTATTTCTTTTTCATATGAGGTCGCATGGTCGTGTAACTTTGGGGAACGACTAGGGGTCATTTCCCATATTCACGATTTTTGCCGATTTTTAAATGATCACTTTGCCCCTGGCGAATCTTGTTTCGCCTATAACTTTTGATTGGTAAGGAGTTTTGACCTGAAACCAATTCTATTAGATCCATATGATGGTTTACCTTTCCGTGGAGTGGTCACACTTGTCAAACGGACTTACTGTTTGGGAGATATGGCTGAATTAAGGTTTAGAAAGTGAAAAACAACTTAATTGGGCTTAATCGGGTGATTAGCAGCTAGGCCCATTGGAGGATTTCGGGATTAGAGCTGTATGAGGGTTGATTAGGGTTAGAGAAATCTTTTCTTTGTCATTTTCTAGCCGCCACTTACCTCTCTTCAACCCTAACAATGGTCTCCACTTTCTAAATTCATCCCAAATCACCATTTAATCGCGTATTAGCTTAATCTACACCAACTCAAAGAAGTCTAGTGGCAAATCAGAGTTGGAGCTGCTGCTAAGCATTGGAATTTGACCTATAACAGTAGCAAAGTTCAGATCTAAGAATAATTTGTGGCCAAGGTGAGTGATTTACATTGTTTTTCACTAATTACGGCTAATTAAGGGTGATTATTGATAATTAGCGAAATTATGGCTCAGAAAATCTGGAAAATTCTAAAATATTATTTTAGGACTCTGATAAAAATTTGGGCTAATTTGGATATGTTTTGCTAATCGTATGGCCAAATCATGATTAAGGGTATTAACGGTAAAACATGGGTTTTGGGTATGTTTGATCCATACTAACATGTTTAATTGTTGCTTTGGTGTTTATGGTTGATTATACATGTTGTTATTACTGCTTGGAATGATTTTTGATTGCATAGAAAAGTTATATTGGTCAAAAACACCATCGTATGGCGTAAATAGCTTGCTGGAAAAGTTGTAGGAATTTGGATCGGATCAGATCTCCCTCCCCCGCTCGCGAAGCACGTATCACAAACCGGTGATGGAAGCTCGACCCGAACTGCCTGTGAGGCACACCCCATCACGAGCAGATCTGCTGATTCGAACCTGAACCACACAGCATCCACGATCTGATGCCACGAGCTGGAGATCACGACCCACCTAGAGCCTATATCCCGAACCGAACCGCCAGAAGAAGGAGTGCACGAACCGAACCCATCTCCACTACTCGTACTGGAGCTCACGAACCGACCTGGATGGGGAAGCCGACCCGACCCGATAGTGATGATCACGAACCGTACTACTTCAGGAGGACAGAACCAAACCGAATGGAGCTGTTTTCCAAACCGATCCGTAGGAGACCAAAACCCGAGATGCAAAGGTAGTCCAAATAGGAAGTAGAACTCAGGATCCGGTTGGGAACCAGCGAGTTAACTTCATAAGTTTGACTTTGTTGCGGGACGTGTCCAAAGGGGCTATCGATGTATATAGCTTTGACTCACCACTGAGAGACGAATATTGGCTATGGATCAGTGCAGTGGAGCCGTTATCACTCCATGGGGGCAGAGTGATTGTAGCAAGGAATTGGGTGACCAAAGTGGTAGATATCATATACTTTACGCACTGAGTGAGAGATGTGAGGATGATTGCTATGCTTGATTGTTTGCCATCACTATGACATGCACACCCCCTCCCCCGTTATCTTTACACCTTATGCTAGTGTCACCTTAGAGTATTGTACATCCTGCTGTGCTAACTCTTTGGTTGCAGGTCCAGGTTCAGGTATGATTGGATTATACATGTTATTGTTCTATTTTGTTGCTTATCGCTCATACCAGACTTTGTCTGACCCAGATTTTTATGTCTCTTCTTATTACTCTGGGTGCTCTTAAACGGGCGGACTAGAGATAGGTTAGCTGGTTGTGCATGAGTAGCTGTCCGGAGACGAGCATGAGGCTTACACGTATTATCCTCTATATGTATTCTCCCTGTGTCGTTGTTGGTCACTACTTTGGGCACTAGTAGTGCGCTTTTC
Source organism: Allium sativum (assembly GCA_030737875.1). Taxonomy (NCBI): domain Eukaryota; kingdom Viridiplantae; phylum Streptophyta; class Magnoliopsida; order Asparagales; family Amaryllidaceae; genus Allium; species Allium sativum. The sequence continues at coordinate 285,102,171 of CM060915.1, forward strand.
CTTTACTTTGCTTTAGAGACAGTTTGAAAAGTTGTAATAATGATGATTGGAACATAAGCTGTAATTGGATTTCCGCTGCTATGATGGTTTAGTTTTCAGCTTATGCACTGTCTCGCCTGTTTTATGTCAATGTTATGTTATTATTATATTTTATCCCATGTGCTATGAGACATTCTACAGGTTCCTAGTTAGTTCAAATCCCCTTCTTTTCCTTTCTTTAGCGACCGTCCCGTGCTAGTCTGGCATTGGCACAACGTACTTTCATTGGAAATACCGGCTGGTGCGGGGCGAGCTGTCACACTTGGTATCAGAGGTCTAGGTTGCGTAGTTAATCTAGGAAAAGACACCAGGGAGAGATAGTACGTATATGAGAGCGCGTATTTTTGATATTTTGGTTTTCAAAAGCTATATATATACTATTAGTATATCTAAGGATGAAGTTGCACTGCACTGGCACCACTGAAGGGATGGCTAATCGTTTTCTCCTTACAGATTGAACGATGAGCCGACATACGAGGAATACTGGTTCAGGAGCCAATAATAGGAATGCTCCTGATATGAGGACAATGTTCACTGATTTCATGAGAGAGATGCTTAGGGTTGTTTGTAGGGCAGCTCCTAATGCTGCAAATGGTGGTGATGCAGCGGTGCAGGCGCCTAGGGCCGATTTCGCCAAGCTCTGTAAGGACTACACTAGTCTTGGTGGGAAGCCATTCCACGAAACGGAATCGGCTACAGAAGTTCAGGATTAACTTGATAGTTGTAAGCGTATTTTCTAGGACTTAGGAATCGATGATGCAATGAAGAGAAAGCTAGCATCATGTCGGATGCAAGGACGGGCTATGAATTGGTGGAATGCTATTAAGGCAGCTACCCCTGAGGATCAAGTTACTTAGGAGCAGTTCAAGGCCCGATTCAGCGATAAGTTTATCCCATCTGCTCAGAAATCAGAGTTGTTTAGGAAGTTCTTGGAGCTTAAGCAGAATAGTAGGGAAGTCTCGGAATATATTGCCGAGTTCGACACTTTGTCGAAGTATGGATTATCTCTTATTGATACTGTCGAGAAGAAGAACGAGAAGTTCATAACCGACCTAGATGGGTACTTGGGGAAAAGACTTATAAACTACATCGATGAGACTTTTGAATCTTTTATGGGGAAAGCATTGAGATCAGAAAGCCTTTACCCTGAGTCAAAGGCCGAGATTTCTGTTATATCTGCAGAGGAGCCAAAGCTGCAAGCAAGCGGTGAAGGCAAGAAGAATTCTCAGAACAAGAGGAAGCAGAACCAAACCAAGGATGGTCAGAATAAGAAGAATAAGAATGATGGCGAGTGCTTTAGCTGTGGCAAGAAGGGCCACTATGCCAGAGATTGTCTGGAAAAGCCTGGGAAAAGGAAGTGCTTCAATTGCGGCCAAGTGGGACATCACAAGGATAATTTCCCGCAACCCCCTAAAGAGAAGAAGATTGTGAAAGCATATGCTATCAACGGTGTTCCTTCTTCGTCGAATGCCCCAACTGCGGCGGAGAAGGGAAAGGGCATCATTATTCGAGGTATGCTTTCGTTTTATGATGTTTCTGTTCTAGTTTTGTTGATAGTGAGGCATCCCATTCCTTCATATTTAGTGACCTGGTAGATAAGTTGGGATTGGAACCTGAGATAGTCAATAAACCTTTAGTTGTGACGAACCCGATAGGTGGTTCGACTAGTCTTTGCATGATTTGTCGTAATGTGGTCTTATCGAGTTATGGATGTATGTTTGCTTGTGATTTCTTAGTTGTTTTTCTAATATCATCTCACGTAGATTGTCTGAATTCGGAGGAGATGTTCCTTGAGTGCTTGTCTGATATTGGTCTAGTCCTTTGGGGCTTGTGCTTGGGGAATGTCGAGTTCGACTAGGATGGTTTGCGTGAGATATAAGAAGTTGTTGTGATTTCCATTGAATGATATCTCGGCTTACTCGAGGAGTGATGTACAGCCGTGGCATGATAAGACTGTTCAATGGTATGGACTGCCCCAAGTTGGATTTGATAGGGCTAGGAGATGACTCGATTGGGACTTGAGGAAGCTGCAAGGTAATGGATTGTATAGGACCCTAGGTTGATGTTCTCTTTGGTTCAATAATGGTAGACCTTCGAAGGGATAAGATGTGCTCGTTGATCGTGGAGATGCAATGAAGATTAGGAGGATTCTAGTTGGACTTGAACTTGTAAAAGAAAAATGGTTGTTCGTTGATCTTGGAGATGCAACGAATAAAGAGACGACTCATGTTGGACTTGAGATTTGTCAGTAATGGATACTCGAGACTGGGTCTGAGTATGTGGGTAGCTCTTCTGATGAGAGTACCAAGAAATCGTCGATACTTAGAGTGTTCTAGGTGGACTCGAAGCAGGGGTATCTGGGGACGCTCGTTACCTTGGATCCATTGGACGTGATCTAGTTATCCTTGGAGGATAAACGTACGTTGGACGTACGGTAGTCCGTATGGAGGCGGGGCTTCCATTGGCCTTTGGGATTGGTTGGACCAGTCATGTAAGTATTGACGTATGTATGGCTTTAGCAGGTGATAAATAGGACATGTTTGATGGAATGCTATGGTTGCTATGTTTGTTCCTATTTTTGTTCCCTTGAGTAGACTATCACCTGTAGGATTCTGGTAATAGAGAATGAAGAGATGATGGCATACACGGATGCTTGTGCTACCGGACTAGGTGCGATAACTGAGGCATTGAATAAGATACATGACAGTTTAGATGCTATGTATCTTGAATGGAAGCAACTGGAGTATATTTTGGGATATGATCTCAGACGTAAGTATGGATTGGATCTAGAAATGTTAGCAAGTTAGACGATCAGACCGACTTTGATTGAGCGGATTGGTTCCAGTCAGAGGGACGATCCTAATCTATTGGAAATCATCTCCAAGGTAGAGACGGACATCGAAAGTGAGAAAATGAACAAGTATGGACTTGATCGAGGAAGATGGTTTCGAAAGAATTGGAGACTAGTTGTACCCAACGTTGATGGATTGAGAGATGAAGTTCTTAGAGAACGTCATCACTCAAAACTGACTATGCACCCCGGTGGTAACAAAATGTATCGAGACATGAAGCAGACCTACTACTGGTAAGGGATGTTGGGAAGTTTATATCCAAGTGCATTAATTGCCAACTAGTTAAAGCTGAGAAAAAGGAGCCTAGTGGTTTGTTACAACCGTTGAAAATTCTCGAATGGAAATGGGAACAAGTCTCAATGGATTTCATTGACGGTTTACCAAAGACTAGATTGGATCATGATAGTATTTGGGTGAATCGTGTATTAGCGGATCTCTTGAGGGCTTATATATTAGATTTTGGTGGGTCATGGGATGACCATTTGCATCTAGTTGAGCTTGCATTTGATAATAGTTACCAGTCCAGTATTAGTATGACTCCATTTGAGGTTTTGTACGGAAGACCGTGCAATTCACCATCATGTTAATTGGAAACCGGTGAGAAATTTGTGCTTGGACCAGAAGTAATAAGAGAAACTTCATATAAGATGGCGGGAGTTCAAAACGTATTTCATGTTTCCCAGGTAAGAAGTTTGTGCACGACCCTAATGCGACTATTTCACCAAATCAGTTGGACGATATCGAGGTAGAACTTGAGGTGCTTGGGAACCACAAGACGATTCGTATTGTCGGACACGATACGAAACAACTTCGAAGGAAGACGGTGAAACTAGTCAAAGTCCAGTGGGGTGGGAATGAGAAAGATTGTACTTGGAAAACAGAGGAGAGAATAAGAAATTCGTATTTAGAACTCTCTGCCTGGTAAGATTTTTAATAGTGAAAGTTTCTTCCCTTGTTAGTACACAACATGCTAGGATAGGCTTGTTGTGTTTGTTTTGTATGATTGATTGATTGCAAATAATTGATAGGTATGCGGGAACCTTTGTATGTTTTTGGTTAAGGAATTTCGGGGGCGAAATTTCTTAAGGGGAGGAGAGTGTAACGACCAGCATAATTCTACGTATCGAAGGACCGTAGAATATTTATTTCTTTTTCATATGAGGCCGTATGGTCGTGTAACTTTGGGGAACGACTATTGGGGTCATTTCCCACATTCAGGATTTTTGCCGATTTTAAAATGACCGTTTTGCTCCTGGCGAAATTGTTTCGCCTATAACTTTTGATTGGTAAGGAGTTTTGACCTAAAACCACTTCCATTAGATCCAGATGATGGTTTACCTTTCCGTAGAGTGGTCACACTTGTTAAACGGACTTACCGTTTGGGAGATATGGCTGAATTATGTTTTGGAAAGTGAAAAATAGTTTAATTGGGCTTAACCGGGTGATTAGCAGCTAGGCCCATTGGGGGATTTCGGGATTAGAGCTATATGAGGGCTGACTAGGATTAGAGAAACCTTTTCTTTGTCATTTTTCTGCCGCCACTTACCTCTCTTTAACCCTAACAATGGCCTCCACTTTCTAAATTCATCCCAAATCACCGTTTAATCACGCATTAGCTTAATCTACACCAAATCAAGGAAGTCTAGTGGAAAATCAGAGTTGGAGTTGCTGCTAAGCATTGGAATTCAACCTTTAACAGTAGCAAAGTTTAGATCTAAGATTAATTTGTGGCCAAGGTGAGCGATTTGCATTGTTTTTCACTAATTATGGCTAATTAGGCGTGATTAGTGATAATTAGCGAAATTATGGCTCAGAAAAATCTGGAAAAATTTGTAAAATTCTAAAATATTATTTTAGGGCTCTGATAAAAATTTGAGCTAATTTGGATATGTTTTGCTAATCGTATGGCCAAATCATGTTTAAGGGTATTAAGGGGAAAACATGAGTTTTGGGTATGTTTGATCCATACTAACATGTTTAATTGTTGTTTTGGTGTTTATGGTTGATTATACATGTTGTTATTACTGTTTGGAATGATTTGTGATTGCATAGAAAAGTTAGATTGGTCGAAAACACCGTCGTATGGCGTAAATAGCTCGCTGAAAAAGTTGCAGGAATTTGGATTGGATCGGATCGCCCTCCCCCACTCGCGAAGCACGTTTCACGAACTGGTGATGGAAGCTCGACCCGAACCGCCTGTGAGGCACGTCCCATCATGAGCTGATCTGCTGCTTCGAACCCGAACCAAACAACATCCACGAGCTGATGCCACGAGCTGGAGATCACGACCCGACCCGGAGCCTATATCCCAAACCGTGCCGCCAAAAGAAGGAGTGCACGAACCGAACCCATCTCCACTACTCGGACCGGAGCTCACAAATCGACCTGGATGGGGAAGCCGACCCGACCCAATAATGATGATCACGAACCGTACTACTTCAGGAGGACAGAACCAAACCGAATGGAGCTGTTTTCCGAACCGATCCGTAGGAGACCAAAACCCGAGATGCAAAGGTAGTCCAAATAAGAAGTAGAACTCAGGATCCGGTTGGGAACCAACGAGTTAACTTCATAAGTTGGACTTTGTTGCAGGACGTGTGCAAAAGGGTTATTGATGTCTATATCTTTGACTCACCACTGTGAGACGGATATAGGCTATGGATGAGTGCAGTGGAGCCGTTATGACTCCATGGGGCAGAGTGATCGTAGCAAGGAATTGGGTGACCAAAGTGGTGGATATCGTATACTTTACGCACTGAGTGAGAGATGTGAGGATGATTGCTATGCTTGATTGTTTGCCATCACTATGACATGCACACCCTCTCCCCTATTATCTTTACACCTTATGCTAGTGTCACCATAGAGTATTGTACATCCTGTTGTGCTAACCTTTGGTTGTAGGTCCAGGTTCAAGTTTGATTGGATTATACCTGTTATTGTTCTGTTTTGTTGCTTATCGCTCATACCAGACTTTTGTCTGACCCAAAGTTTTATGTCTCTTCTTATTACTCTGGGTGCTCTTAAACGGGCAGACTAGAGACAGGTTAGCTGGTTGTGCATGAGTAGCTGTCCGGAGACGAGCAGGAGGCTTACACGTATTATCCTCTATATATATTCTCACTATGTCGCTGTTGGTCACTACTTTGGGCATTAGTAGTGCACTTTTCCTTTACTTTGCTTTAGAGACAGTTTGAAAAGTTGTAATCATGATGATGTGGAACATAAGCTGTAATTGGATTTCCGTTGCTATGATGGTTTAGTTTTCAGCTTATACACTGTCTCGTCTGTTTTATGTCAAAGTTATGTTATTATTATATTTTATCCCATGCGCTGTGAGACATTCTACAGGTTCCTAGTTAGTTCAAATCCCCTTCTTTTCCTTTCTTTGGCGACCGTCCCGTGCTAGTCGGGCATTGGCACAACGCACTTTCATTGGAAATGTCGGCTGGTGCGGGGCGGGCCGTCATAAGATCCATAATCAAAAGTGGATCTGACAAGATAAAGATTAAGATCCAAATCATAGTTAATTCAGAATATCATGGATTCACAAATTACAATAGATCCGATATGATTCAGTCACAAGGATAGATCCAAATTACAGTCATATCATGTTTTACTTTTAATTATTTAAATCTAAAAGCAACTTAAATCTCACAGTGTTCAGATCTAGAACAATAGAAGGAGAAAAGCAGAGGTTGAATTACAGATCTACACTTGAATCTCTAAACTTTGATTGTAGAAGAAGAAAGAGATTTTATCCAGTCCTGGCACCGACAACATTTAGGCCTCCATTGATTTCAGTGTGAGAAAACAAGAGAAATGAGGCCGTATATATAGCTTCCAGCCTCCAGAACTGAAACACCCCACCTCCGTTAAGGTCACTCACAAAGGGAATGCCTTAACTTTGGTGGAGGTTTATAAGTAAAAGCCACAGAAAAACTCAAGACAGATATAAATACACATATTTTGAACAGCGGAAACCAAACAGACTTTTATTTCATCAATACGTGCTCAAACAAAACATTCCATAATTGTCTCAAAATACTTCCAACATTACAACCTCATTACTGTCTTGATTATTAAAGAAGCATAAAACATAAATAAAGTGACAAAAATCCCCATAGTGATATCCAAAGCCATAATCCGAGCAAAAGAGATCCAAATCATACATCTACGTTCTTGGAGCTTGTAAAGAGTCTGATTGAGCCGAGTTGTTTCCTCCTTGTGGACATGGGGAGGGGGGGGGAGGGTGGAACGAAAGAAAAGAAGACGAAAAGAAAATAGAGTCAGACATAAAGCCTGAGTAAATCTAGTAACTCTTCAGTATGTGAATAAGAAAAGGGCATGATAGATATAAACTGAAAACAGGAAAGTGTCACAAGCTAAGGAAGTGTCGAATGTACTATCGCACCCATACTATATCTCTGCACCTACTTGAGCTTACTTTAACTGGCACCCCATGCTGAGGGTGAAGTGATCCCTATTCTTATTTAAAGATCGGCTCCTACTCGCGTAAACATGTGACATACGGCCCCCAAGAATTGTAGATACCTATGCTGGTCCCACCATGGGGTGTATCAAGACCCATGGTGGCGGCCCCGAAACAAATTCTAGAAGGCATAGGTTATACTACTGGTGCCCCCAGTGCCCTGTTTGTCTGCTACGGAGTGTGTGCACGCCCGCACCCCATTAGAACCTACACTGTTGCACCCACCGCCGTCGCTTTGACCGCTTACAATCAGCCCAGTAATCGTGCCCCACCCTGCCTAGTTTCAGGGTATCATGATACCTAACTTGGGTTACTGCTGAAACGGGTCCCTCGTTACCAGGATTTTCTAGTCAAACATGTTAAGTGGTTAAGTGTCTGTATTTACCTAACCCCACCCATCAATTCTTGTTAACATGTTGAATTTGGTTAAGTGTTATAGTTGACTTAACCCTACCATCTGTCCTTAGCCTCTTAGAGCACTAGACCACTCACATTAGACAGGTATTGCTACGGTTACTGGATGTGCCGGTCGGTTCCGGGCAGGTTTACACCGTAGCTCAGCCTAACCTCGGGTAATTATTGGGCTCAATGCTTAACCACCCACATTGGATAGGTATTGTTGTGACTACTGGACAGCCGGGCGGGTCCGGGCAGGTTTACATCACAACTCAATCCAACCTCGGGTTAAGCATATCGTGTTTTCTAAATTTACATATTTTATTATTTCTCAATTATATATGTAAATGTCATATCTTTTATTCTTGGGTATATCAATTCATACCGCTTAAATGTCATTGTCGTTGGCATGTGCCAACCATGCCAACATATATTTTCATGTTTTACACCCAATGTTATTACCCCCGTTTGTACGTTCGCAACATTATAACATGTGTTGGGCTTGTCACAATTCAGCCCAACTTTATAAACATGAGAAAAAGGGGGAATCAAGAACATGTAATACATAAAGGTGTGTGGCGCATGAACTTGCAATTTAGCGATTCAACTAACATATAATATGGGTCATGTGAACTTGCAGTCAAATCAAAGTATAACTAAGTAGGTGACATATGAAATGGCATAGTTTAGGCTAATACAAACTTGTGTTTAAACATGTTTAACTTGGCATAATGTCAACCACAAAACTAGCATGTTGTATATTCACCAAAATGTTCAATTATAACATCTAATCACATAGCCTATTTCAACATGAACTTGCATAGTTTATGAAACCCAAACGATACTTAACATAGATCCAATTATACTTGCAAATTAACATAAGAATGATATCATAGGTTTTGGGTCATGTAGGCATAAAAGGTTTCAAATCTAGAACATGTTTACATAAGCCTTAATTTAGACTTAGTGAATGTATATAGTCCATGCCATCGACATAAACATAAAGGGATCAATTACTAGTTTTTTCCACAACTTGCTATTGCTATTACTTTCATATACAAATGTACAATAGGCTTGCATCAATCAATTTAGGCCACAAATATCAATACACAAGTCATGACAGAATCATTACAATACATAGAATTTATATCAATAACACAATTCTATTTTCATTTACATCGAATCACATCATAGTTTTTATTCATATTCTGAAAGGTCACTATACTTACAATGAATGTAGAATCTTGAATTCTGGATTCTGAATTCTGAAATTGAGATGCGCTCCTTTGGGTAGACTAACGTTGCGTTGATTTATTTGATTAAACTTTAATCTTCTTCTTAATTTGATTCGTCTCTAAGCTTTTCTCTCTTGACGGCTATGATCAATTCCTTCCTGGCAGCATGACGACTCCCATGTTATTTTTTTTGTGAATTTTCAGTTGAGACTTAGGGTGTATTTATAGATTTTTAAATTGTTTTGAGCCGTCAGATGAAGACAGGAGGAATCTCGACCATACAAAGTTCAAAGAGCCAATCAAGAGGTGACATGTCAGCCCTAGTGACACACCGAGCCACAGAAATTCGAGCCAGAGCCAGACCTAGCCAGCCAGGTCGACCAGGCAGGTCGACTGGCAGATCGACACCCAGGTCGACACTATGGTCGACCTGGGGTGGCCAGGTCGACACCATGGTCGACCTGGTCTCTGGGCGGGAATTTTCCCACCCAGCCCAGTTTGAACCTGTTTTTCGAATTTCGAATTTAAAACTGAGCTGTTTGAATTTAAATTTTATTCTGAAACTTCCGAAGGTCATAACTCCTTCATACGGAGCCCGATTCACGCAAACTCGGACTCTATCTCAAGCAGAATTTCAAGACGAACGCAATGGCATAACCCATTTCCCTTAATTCTTTCATTTAGAATTAATTACACTTTAATTTGTGAAGCTTAATGTTATAGAATTCACGGGGTGTTACATTCTCCTCTCTTAAAAGGATTTCGTCCCCGAAATCTTCAAGTTAGGAAGAATGTATATCCTACCATCCCAGAGTCCATTTACTCAACCAACAAACACAGGCATCCACTGTCTTTAAAAGACTTCTAATGCTTCGTGATCATATGCATAGTGTGTGTACATGTCCTTATCAAATGCAGAAATCAGGCGGTCTATTGATTCAGTTGACCTCCTTAATGCGAATCATGTAAGTGTCATGAATCCATTATGTATGCAAATTTTTCCTACTCATAATTCTACATGAGTGCACAACTATTCATACAAATGCGACGACCATATGACAGCATATCAAGTTTCAATCATATACAAATGAGAATACTAATATGCATATGCAATATGAAGTGACTGAGCCGATCTATAACCTAGGGTGTGTGTGTATATGCATCCATGAGAAACCATTAGCAATCACTAGCAACCATTTGCAGCCATCATCTATAACATGTTTTCAAATACATGTTTGCATCCATTTGTTTTCTACCTAAGGAGTTAGGAAAAGGACCGAGGAGATATACCTAAAAAGATAGATAAAGAACAACTTAAGGAAAAAGAGAGATCGAAGATGTACCCTAAAAAAGAAGAGGGTAGGCAGCGCGTATTCTGTCCCCAGTTTCCCAAGTCGCGTCTTCCTCGGCGTCACTCCACTGAACTTTAACGAGTTTGACTTCGCGGTTGCGTAGCTTTTTCACTTCAGTTCCTAAGATGCGGGTTGGAACTTTCCTCACAGTTGCTTTACGTTCCACTTCGGCTTCTTCTAGAATGCTAGGTTCCACCACTTCCGCAGACTCATGCAAACACTTCCGGAGGTGAGAAACATGAAAGATGTTGTGAACTCAGGCCAGTCTCTCGGGTAGCACTAATCTATAGGCCATCTTCCCAACCTTCTCGATGATAGGGAACGGTCCTACAAATCTTGGTGCTAGCTTTCCTGCGGATCCAAAGCGAACGACATTCCTTAAAGGAGATACCTTAAGGAAAACCCTGTCCCCAACCTCAAACTCAAGGTCGGCCCTTCTTTTGTCGGCGTAGGATTTTTGTTTGTCTTGGGCTGTCTTCATTCTCCTACGTATCAAGTCCACTTTCTCCGAAGTCTCTCGAATCATGTCTGGCCCAAGTATAAGCTTATCTGTAGACTCCCACCAACAAGTTGGTGATTTGCACGGTCTTCCATATAAGGCTTCGAAGGGCGCCATACCGATGGTAGCTTGGTAGCTGTTGTTGTAGGCAAATTCCACTAAAGGAAGGTGATCCTCCCACGTCCCTCCAAAGTCAAGAACGCAAAGTCTTAAAAGATCCTCCAAAACTCTATTCACTCTTTCCGTCTGGCCATCAGTTTGGGGGTGATAGGCTGTGCTCAAACATAACTGTGTGCCTACAGCTTCTTACAGACTCCGCCAAAACTCACTTGTGAAGATAGGGTCTCGGTCACTAACAATGCTGGAGGGTATCCCATGGAGTCGAACTATTTCCTTGAGATAAAGAGATGCTAGAGATGTGGCAGTCCTTCTACTCTTGATAGGTATAAAGTGGGCGCTTTTAGTAAGCCTATCCACTATTACCCAAATGCTAGTGTTGCCTCTTCTCGACCTAGGCAGTCCATCAATGAAGTCCATTGAAATGCTATCCCACTTCCACTGTGGGACCTCTAAAGGATGAAGTAGTCCTCTAGGCTTCTTCTGTTCCGCCTTGACCTGTTGGCAGGTCATGCACTTAGAAACGAAATCTGCCACGTCTTGCTTCATGCCGCTCCAAAAGAAAGTCCTTTTTATATCCTTGTACATCTTATAACCGCCAGGGTGTATAGTCATCTTGGAATGATGCGCTTCCTCGAGAACCTTCTTTGTCAACTCCCTTGCTTGTGGGACGCATAATCTTCCATCTCGCCTCAGCCAACCCTTATCATCGATGGCGTATCTACTGAGGTGACTAGAAGTCTCACCCCTAATAAGTTTATCAATCTCATCAACAAGATGAGGGTCTTCACGTTGTGCAGCCCCTATTGAGTCCAAGAGAGTAGGGCGTACTTCGAGAGATGCTAGTAACCCCGGTACAAAATCTGAGGAGGGCCTAAAGTTAAAACTGGCTATATACTCCAAGCTTTGCCTTTCCACAAAGAGCGTAAGGTCAGTTTCTTTCGGCTCAACGCGTCTGCTACTACGTTGCCTTTGCCGGGAGTATAGGAAATTTCAAAATCATACGAGGCAAGAAACTCCATCCATCTTTGCTGCCTCAAGTTAAGATCCTTCTGCGAGAAGAGATATTTCAACGATTTATGGTCAGTGTATAATTCAAACTTCTCACCTAGGAGATAATGGCGCCAAGACTTAAGCGCAAAGACGATGGCGGCTAACTCAAGATCGTGGGTTGGGTAGTTCTTTTCATGAACTTTCAATTGTCTTCCGCCATAAGCTACTACCCTTCCTTCTTGCATTAGAACAACGCCTAGTCTCGTTCCACATACATCCGTGTATACTGTGAAGATTTTGCTTCCATCTGGCAAGGTCAGAACTGGGGCTGTTGTGAGTGCCCTTTTTAATCGTTGGAAAGCAAACTCGCAGTCCAATTCCCAAGTGAACGCCAGATTCTTCTTTGTTAGCCTTGTGAGTGGGGCTGAGATTTTCGCGAAATCCATAATAAACTTTCGGTAAAAACCGGCTAGCCCAAGAAAGCTTCGAACTTCGGTTGCATTTCTTGGCGTCTTCCAATCTTGTACTGCCACCACTTTCGCGGGGTCCACAGCCAACCCCTCTTTGGACACTATATGCCCCAGAAATCTTACCTCCTTTCTCCAAAAGTGGCACTTGGAGAATTTGGCTTTTAGCTGATGTGAACGGAGAGTTTCCATGATTTCTTTTAGATGCTGAGCATGCTCTTCCTAATTCTTTGAAAAGATTAAGATATCATCTACGAAGACAACCACAAATTTGTTGAGGAATTCTGTGAACACCCTGCTCATTAGGTCTACGAAATAAGCGGGTGCGTTTGTCAAGCCGAAAGGCATGACAAGCCACTCGAAGAAACCGTCTGGGGTTCTGAACGCCGTTTTATCAATGCTATCTTCAGCTACTCTTAGCTGATGTAACCCAGTTGCCAGATCAAGTTGGGAGAAGACCGACGCTTCTACAAGCTGATCAAACAAATTGTCGATTCGGGGAAGAGGGTGCCTATTTTTCTTAGTCAATTTGTTTAACTCCCTATAGTCGACGCAAAGGCGAAGTGAACCGTCCGCTTTGGTTGCGAACACCACTGGAGCACCCCATTCTAAAATGCTCCGTCTAATGAACCCCTTTTCGAGAAGTTCTTTAACCTGCTTACTAAGCTCCTTTCTCTCCTTTGGAGCCATGTGTCTGACAGGTAAAGCTACAGGCTTTGCATTATCCACAAGATATATGCGGAAGTCTATTTCCCGCCTCGGAGGTAAGCCTTTCACCTCCTCAAAAACATCCGGATATTCCCGGACTACTCTAACTGATTGCAAATTCTCCTCAGAAGCATCAAGTGACTCTAGATAACTAAGCATAACAGCATTCAAGGGATTACAAGAAATTTCTAGAGTGTTACCAAGCCGAGTCAAGAGTCTAACTACTATTTTCTCACAATCAAGAATGGCACTATTACTGGATAACCAGTCCATGCCTAAGATCAAACCATATCCCGAGAAGCCCAAGACAAAGGCATTACAACTAAACTCAACGCTGACAATAGAGATTTTCAAACCCAAACAAACCATTGACAAGTAAGCGGAGCCCCCAATTGGATTTGAAACTACTAAGGGATCTTCTACCATACTAGTGTCTAGATGCAGAGATTCTACTAAGGCAGATGAAATAAAAGAGTGTGATGCGCCAGAGTCAAAAAGTGTGTGAACTGGATGATCATAAAGATAAACTATACTTTCTACAGAAATATTTCTACCTAAAGTTCTCAAGATAGAATTGAGAAGATAAGCAGGATAAAACAAAGCATCTAGGAGAAGAAGTTAAAGAGGTACCCCCAGAAGGTCCTGCTTGCGGGCCTTGCCCTTGCTTCTTATTGTTGTGGTCCTTTCCTCCTTGACTATTATCCATCTTCTTGTTCTGCGATTCTTCCGTTTGTTGGTTCACGTAGAGGAGGAGGAGGAGTAAAAGCATCTGTAGCTGGGGAGTAAAGTCCCCAGACATGCTGAAACAGAAAGGAAGATTCAAAACGAATGATAGAGAGAGATAGTGTATATGGCTTTGGGGAATTATGTCTTTTAAAATATAACACTTTTTCTTGAAAAATGCTTCTTTAAACTTTCTTTTTGAAAACAATTTCAAAAAATCTTTATCTTATCTGGTAAACCTATGCTCTGATACCAAGTGAAACACCCCACCTCCGTTAAGGTCACTCATAAAGGGAATACCTTAACTTTGGTGGAGGTTTATAAGTAAAAGCCACAGATAAACTCAAGACAGATATAAATACACATATTTTGAACAGCGGAAACCAAACAGACTTTTATTTCATCAATACGCGCTCAAACAAAACATTCCATAATTGTCACAAAATACTTCCAACATTACAACCTTATTACTGTCTTGATTATTAAAGAAGCATAAAACATAAATAAACTGACAAAAATCCCCATAGTGATATCCAAAGCCATAATCCGAGAAAAAGATATCCAAATCATACATCTAAGTTCTTGGAGCTTGTAAAGAGTCTGACTGAGCTGAGTTGTTTCCTCCTTGTGGACATGGGGGGGGGGGGGGGACGAAAGAAAAGAAGACGAAAAGAAAATAGAGTCAGACATAAAGCCTGAGTAAATCTAGTAACTCTTCAGTATGTGAATAAGAAAAGGGCATGATAGATATAAACTGAAAACATGAAAGTGTCACAAGCTAAGGAAGTGTCGAATGTACTATCGCACCCATACTATATCTCTGCACCTACTTGAGATTACTTTAACTGGCACCCCATGCTGAGTGTGAAGTGATCCCCATTTTTATTTAAAGATCGGCTCCTACTCGCGTAAACATGTGTCATACGGCCCCCAAGAATTGTAGATACCTATGTTGGTCCCACCATGGGGTGTATCAAGACCCATGGTGGCGGCCCCGAAACAAATTCTAGAAGGCATAGGTTATACTACTGGTGCCCCTAGTGCCCTGTTTGTCTTCTCCAGAGTGTGTGCACGCCCGCACCCCGTTAGAACCTACACTGTTGCACCCACCGCCGTCGCTTTGACCGCTTACAATCAGCCCATTAATCGTGCCCCACCCTGCCTAGTTTCAGGGTACCATGATACCTAACTTGGATTAGTGCTGAAACGGGTCCCTCGTTACCAGGATTTTCTAGTCAAACATGTTAAGTGGTTAAGTGTCTGTATTTACCTAACCCCACCCATCAATTCTGGTTAACATGGTGAATTTGGTTAAGTGTTATAGTTGACTTAACCCTACCATCTGTCCTTAGCCTCTTAGAGCACCAGACCACTCACATTAGACAGGTATTGCTACGGTTACTGGATGTGCCGGTCGGTTCCGGGCAGGTTTACACCGTAGCTCAGCCTAACCTCGGGTAATTATTGGGCTCAATGCTTAACCACCCACATTGGATAGGTATTGTTGTGACTACTGGACAGCCGGGCGGGTCCGGGCAGGTTTACATCACAACTCAATCCAACCTCGGGTTAAGCATATCGTGTTTTCTAAATTTACATATTTTATTATTTCTCAATTATATATGTAAATGTCATATCTTTTATTCTTGGGTATATCAATTCATACCGCTTAAATGTCATTGTCGTTGGCATGTGCCAACCATGCCAACATATATTTTCATGTTTTACACCCAACGTTATTACCCCCGTTTGTACGTTCGCAACATTATAACATGTGTTGGGCTTGTCACAATTCAGCCCAACTTTATAAACGTGAGAAAAAGGGGGAATCAAGAACATGTAATACATAAAGGTGTGTGGCGCATGATCTTGCAATTTAGCGATTCAACTAACATATAATATGGGTCATGTGAACTTGCAGTCAAATCAAAGTATAACTAAGTAGGTGACATATGAAATGGCATAGTTTAGGCTAATACAAACTTGTG
The DNA here is from genome assembly GCA_030737875.1 of Allium sativum. Taxonomy (NCBI): domain Eukaryota; kingdom Viridiplantae; phylum Streptophyta; class Magnoliopsida; order Asparagales; family Amaryllidaceae; genus Allium; species Allium sativum. The sequence continues at coordinate 285,118,029 of CM060915.1, forward strand.
TTTAAACATGTTTAACTTGGCATAATGTCAACCACAAAACTAGCATGTTGTATATTCACCAAAATGTCCAATTATAACATCTAATCACATAGCCTATTTCAACATAAACTTGCATAGTTTATGAAACCCAAACGATACTTAACATAGATCCAATTATACTTGCAAATTAACATAAGAATGATATCATAGGTTTTGGGTCATGTAGGCATAAAAGGTTTCAAATATAGAACATGTTTACATAAGCCTTAATTTAGACTTAGTGAATGTATATAGTCCATGCCATCGACATAAACATAAAGGGATCAATTACTAGTTTTTGCCACAACTTGCTATTGCTATTACTTTCATATACAAATGTCCAATAGGCTTGCATCAATCAATTTAGGCCACAAATATCAATACACAAGTCATGACAGAATCATTACAATACATAGAATTTATATCAATAACACAATTCTATTTTCATTTACATCGAATCACATCACAGTTTTTATTCATATTCTGAAAGGTCACTATACTTACAACGAATGCAGAATCTTGAATTCTGGATTCTGAATTCTGAAATTGAGATGCACTCCTTTGGGTAAACTAACGTTGCGTTGATTTATTTGATTAAACTTTAATCTTCTTCTTAATTTGATTCGTCTCTAAGCTTTTCTCTCTTGATGGCTATGCTCAATTCCTTCCTGGCAGCATGACGACTCCCATCTTATTTTTTTTATGTGAATTTTCAGTTGAGACTTAGGGTGTATTTATAGATTTTTAAATTGTTTTGAGCCGTCAGATGAAGACAGGAGGAATCTAGACCATACAAAGTTCAAAGAGCCAATCAAGAGGTGACATGTCAGCCCTAGTGACACAACGAGCCACAGAAATTCGAGCCAGAGCCAGACCTAGCTAGGCAGGTCGACTGGCAGGTCGACACCCAGGTCGACACTATGGTCGACCTGGGGTGGCCAGGTCGACACCATGGTCGACCCTATGGTCGACCTGGTCTCTGGGTGAGAATTTTCCCGCCCAGCCCAGTTTGAACCTGTTTTTCGAATTTCGAATTTAAAATTGAGCTGTTTGAATTTAAATTTTATTCTGAAACTTCCGAAGGTCATAACTCCTTCATACGGAGTCCGATTCACGCAGACTCGGACTCTATCTCAAGCAGAATTCCGAGACGAACGCAATGGCGTAACCCATTTCCCTTAATTCTTTCATTTAGAATTAATTTCACTTTAATTTGTGAAGCTTAATGTTATAGAATTCACGGGGTGTTACAAGAACCGACTTAGCCACGTCAGCCCTAAGGGGGTCGACCCTGGGGTCGACACCGCCTTGAGGGGTCGACCCAGGTGTCGACACCCCTTGAGGGGTTGACACCCCTTGAGGGGTTGACACCACTAGGCGGGATTTTTGCCGCTCACTTAAATTTCAAATTTTGAGCTGTTTTCTGATTTTCTGATTTATTATGTATATATATATGTATATGTATATATATATATATATATAATTCTTCTATGCGTATACAAACTTCAAACCCTCATAACTTCTTCATACGATATCCGTTTTATGCAAACCAAATGTCTATCTTGACCAGAATTTTGAGACGGACGCAATGGTAAAGTCCATTTCCCTTAATTCTACATATTAAATCAATTATTATTTAATTTGTCCTCTTTTAGTGTTAATAAATTACGGGGTGTTACAATCTCCCATACTCAAAGGATTTCGTCCATGAAATCTTCAAGTTAAGAAGAATGATCATCCTACCATCCAACATCCATATACTCATCCATCAATCACCGGCATCCATTGCCCTTGAAGACTACTAATGCTTAAATGAACATATGCAAATGTGTGTGTATATGTCCCAATACTAAAGTGAAGATCAGGCGGTCTACTGATTCATTCGACCTGCTTAATGCAATGTATGTTAGTGTCATGAATCCAACATGTATGCAACAATTCTATTATGTCATGTAAGTTCTATATGGGTGCACAATCATCCATCCAAATGCAACATCCATATGATGATACATCCATTTTCATCCATTAAAAGAAGAAAAATGCATGCACATCCATATGCAGTATGAGAGTGATTGAGCCGATCTAGTGCTTAATGCGTGTGTATATGCATCCACAAGCAACCACTAGCAAACACTTGCATCCATCAAACATAACATGTCTTAAACACATGCATACATCCATTGGATTCCTACCTAAAGGTCGAAGATTCGATTGATAGGACATACTTAAATGATAAAAACAAGCATAAATAAAAGTTTTGGAAAAAGGATTTAAGAACATAACCTTGAAAAGAAAAGGGTATGAAACACGAATCTTGCCTTCGGTCTCCCAAGTCGCATCCTCTGGGTTATCCCCCCATTGAACCTTCATCAACTTGATTTCTTTATTGTGTAGCTTCTTAACTTACGATTCAAGAATACGAGTATGAACTCGTCTAATTGTTGCCTCCCGTTCCACTTCCACTTCCTCTAATATACCTGGCTGAACAACTTCTGCGGTATCATGTAAGCACTTTTGCAAATGAGAAACATGGAAAACATCATGAATGCCGGATAATCTCTTGGGTAACTTTACTCTGTAGGCCATTTGGCCAATCCTTTCTGTTATGGGAAATGCCCTACAAATCTTGGTGCCAGTTTCCCTACAGACCCAAACCGAACTACATTCCTCAAAGGTGACACTTTAATGAAAACCATGTCTCCTACTTCAAATTCAATGTCAGTCCTTCTCTTATCTGCGTAAGATTTCTGTCTATCTTGAGTGGTCATTAGTCATCGTCTAATATGACCAATCTTCTCGGACGTTTCTCTAACCATATCTGGTCCAAGTAATAGTCTTTCTGTAAATTCCCACCAACAAGTCAGTGATCTACAGGGTCGTCCGTATAAGGCTTCAAAAGGTGCCATGCCAATGCTTGCTTGGTAACTGTTGTTGTAGGCTAACTCCACTAAAGTAAGATGCTCTTCCCAAGTACCTACGAAGTCTAGAATACACAGCCTCAAAAGATTCTCTAGAACTTTGTTCACCCTCTCCGTTTGTCCATCGGTATGAGGATGATAAGCGATGCTTAAACGTAATTGTGTACCTAATGCTTCTTGCAAGATCTTCCAAAATTCACTGGTGAAGATGGGGTCACGATCGCTTACGATACTGGAAGGTGCCCCATGAAGACGGACTATCTCTCGGGCATAAACTGCTGCCAACCATGCTGCCGTCCTCTTGCTCTTAGCTGGAATGAAATGAGCGCTCTTTGTAAGTCTATCCACTCCAACCCGAATACTGGTGTTGCCTTTCTTTGATCTAGGCAAACCATCCATGAAATCCATGGAGACGCTCTCCCATTTCCACTGCGGAACCTCCAAAGGATGAAGTAGACCACCGGGCTTCTTTTGCTCAGCTTTAACCTGCTGGCAGAACAGACATTGAGAAACAAACTCCGCCACATCTCTCTTCATCCCAGCCCAAAAGAAAACCTGCTTCATATATCTATACATCTTATAGCCACCTGGATGAATAGTCATCTTAGAATGATGGGCTTCTTTTAGGACTGTCTTTATCAAGCTTCCAATTCGGGGAACACAGAGCCTTCCATCTCGTCGCAACCACCCTTTATCGTCTGGTGGAGTATCTACTGAGGTGACTAGAAGTCTCCCCTTTACTGAGATTATCCAAGATGTCTAAAATTTGTGGATCATTTTGCTGCGAAGCTCCTATCTGATCCATAAGAGTATGTCGTATTTCTAGCGATGCAAACAAACCAGGCAAAAGCTCGGTGGAGGATCTAAAATCAAAAGTTGATATAAACTCCAAGCTTTTCCTTTCTACAAACAAAGGACTTAAGGCCATCCTCTGTCTACACAGTGTGTCTGCCACTACATTACCTTTGCCAATGCTAAGAACTCCATCCACCTTTGCTGCCTTAGATTAAGATCCTTTTGCAAAAAACAAGTGCTTGAGAGATTTATGATCAGTGTACAACTCGAACTTCTCTCCAAGCAAATAATGACGCTACATCTTATGCGCGAATACTATGGCAGCTAGCTCTAAATCATGGGTAGGGTAGTTCTTCTCGTGAACTCTTAGCTGTCTTCCTCCATAACACATTACCATTCCCTCTTGCATCAGAACCGCACCGAGCCCTGTACCACATGCGTCAGTGTATACTGTAAACACTTAGTTCCCATCGGGAAAGGTCAAGCCTAGGGCTGTTGTCAGAGCCCTCTTCAATCATTGGAAAGAAACATCACAATCTATATCCTATGAAAACGCCAAGTTCTTCTTCGTCATCCTGGTGTGTGGGGCTGATGTCTTTGCGAAGTCCTTAATCAATTTCCTATAATAGCCTGCTAACCCCAAAAAGCTTCTCACCTCCGTTGCATTCTTTGGAATCTGCCAATCCTGAACTGCAACCACCTTTACGGGATCTATTGCTATTCCTTCTTTAGAAACCACATGCCCTAGGAATCTCACCTCTTTTCTCAAAAAAGGCATTTAGAGAAATTTTCCTTTAGCTGATGTGCACGGAGGGTTTTCGAAACTTCCCTCAAATGTTGGGCATGCTCTTCTTCGCTCTTTGAGAAGATCAAGATATCATCAACAAAGACCACGACAAATTTATTTAGAAACTCCTGAAACACACTACTCATCTGATCAACATAATAGGCAAGTGCATTCGCCAACCCAAAAGGCATTACAAGCCATTCAAGAAACCATCTGTAGTCCTAAAAGCGGTCTTATCTATATTATCCTCAGCCACCCTCAACTGATGAAACCCCATGGCCAATTATAATTGAGAAAATACCAAGGCACCAACAAGCTGGTCGAACAAGTCATCTATCCTTGGAAGTGGGTGCCTATTCTTCTTAGTGAGTTTATTCAACTCCCTATAGTCCACACACAAGCGAAGCGAACCATCCGCCTTGGTTGTGAATACCACAGGAGCAACCCATTCAGATATGCTTCGCATAATAAACCCTTTTCAAGTAGCTCCCCTACCTGCTTGCTAAGCTCCTTCCTTTCTCTTAGAGCCATATGGCGCACATGCAATGCAACTGGCTTTGCATTATCCACTAAATATATGCGAAAATCGATCTCGTGCCTTGGGGGTAAACCCCGAACCTCATCAATGACATCAGAATATTCACGGACTACTGGTACCGATCGCAAATCATCGATAGATGCATCAAGAGAATCTAGGAAACTAAGCATGACAAACCCTTGCGGGTCACAAGAAATCTCGAGGGTCTTCCTATGACAAGTCAAAAGCCTAACGACCCTCCTCTCATACTCCAGAATGGCACCATATATGGTTAGCCAATCCATCCCTAGAATCAACCCATAGCCCATAAAACCGAGCGCATACGCATCGCATTCGAACTCGACGCCTAACAGGGATATTCTCAAACCCCGACAAATCATGGATAAATGAGCCGAACCACCAATGGGGTTTGAGACAACAACGAGATCCACTACTATAGTAGTATTTAAGTGCAGAGATTCAACCACAGAACTAGATATAAATGAGTGTGAAGCGCCAGAATCAAAAAGAGTTCTAATAGGATGAATGGAAAGAGAAATCAAACCTTCCACGGAAATTTTTCTACCTTTATCCGGAGCACTGGTCACGAGAACATGCACCTGCCCTCCAGAATCTCCTGCCCTTTGACTTTGTCCCTGTGGTCCCTGTTTTTTCGGGCACTCCCTAGCAAAGTGTCCGACCTCTCCACAATTGAAGCAAGTATTCTTCCTTGTTTTACAGTCTTTGACCAAATGACCTTCTCGTCCACAACTGTGACACTTCCTCTTATCCTTAGCCTTTTCATTCTTTCTGCCTTTGTTTTGTCGTGGCTATTGTTGTCCTTTCTTGGGCCATAACTTCTTGTTCTGCGTTGTTCCCTCAACTTTAACTTCCTTCTTCCCTCCTTTGTCTTCCTCATGCATCAAGGCCATATCGACAAGCCTTTCGAAAGCAGCTCCCATTGGAATATGGGACATAGCTAACTCATGAAGGGGTTCATTTAGTCTTTTAACAAACCGCAAAGCTTTCTTATGCGGAGTGTCTACCAGCTCTAATCCAAATCCCGCCAGTTGGTTGAATTTGTTCACATATTCTTTAACAGTCATGTTTCCTTGTTTGAGTGCCAAGAACCTCTCCATTTGCATGCTTTTCTCAGCTTAAGAAGGAAACTTCATTTCAAACTTTGTCCTAAAATCATCCTATGTCTTCACCGGACGTCCAGCTTGGGTAACTTCCCACCAGAAAGAAACTTCATCTTTTAGTAGCCAGGCAGCTAACTGAATCTTCCTTCGATCTTCCACTTCAAATATTACGAACAAGTCCTCGGTCTCCTTGAGTCAATTCCTTGCATCTATGAATGTTTCGGTTCCACGGAATGAATTCCCTCCCATGGTACAGAAATCTTTGCAGATCTTAGCGAAATTATCTGCTCTTGGAGGAGGAGGAGGAGGAACAACGGGTGCAGCAGGAGGAGGAACGTTAGCTTGACCTCTGGCAGGCACCGTGGCCTCAAGAAACCTGCCTGGTATCGTAACACCCTCAGGGATATTAGGTTCCCCAGACATGCTGAAACGAAAAGGAAAGAGATTTAGAAAAAGGATCGAAGGATATTACATATGGCTTTAGGGAATATGTTTTTCAAAACATACTTTTCTTTTTGAAAAATGCTTTCTTTAAAACCTTTCTGAAAATAATTTTCAAAAACTTTTATCTAATCTGGTAACCTTCAGCTCTGATACCAAGTGTGACACCCCACGTCCGTTAATGTCACTCATTAAGAGAATGCATTAAGTTTTGTGAAGTGTTACAGGTAAACAGACATAGAATATTACAAAACAGATATAAAAGATAACAACGTAATTTAAAATTTTATTTAAAACATAATTCATAACATCGTGGTCCAAAATATCACAAGTCTGGAACTACATAAAAACCATTACAATAACATAAAACTTCTGTCTTGTACCATCAGAGTACAAAAATACATAAAAAGCATAATTCCCCTAAAAGAAACAAAGCCATACTAATAAAGAAGAGAACTTGAGCCATACATCAAAAGCAGCTCCTAGCAAGATGATAACCGTCACCTGAATAAGCCTGAGTATTCCCACCCTGAGAACCTGGGGGGATGAGGGAGGGAATGGAAGAGAGAAGAGGAAACAAAAAGGGTCAAACATAAAGTCTGGTGAGTCTAGTTTCTTTTAGCAAGTAAATAAATAAAAGTATCATGACAGACATATAAGGTGAATAAGAAAGGTAACACTATAAAAGGTAAGTGTGACAAGGTAAACATGATAGAGTGCATACGCTTCCCTAATGATTACTCTGCACTAATACTAGTATAACCAGAGTGAGATGATCCCAACAACTATCAAATGGTAGACTTAGGCATACATCCAGATGTACCCTAGCTACTACCCTAATCGATTGGCTCCCTACTCCGTGGATACTCTGTGCGGCCCCACAGTAGGAGGTATCACTTCCTAAAGTGGAAACCCTTCGTTGATGTGCACAACCATACCTACTAGTGTCACGGTCGTCTTAGCCCCCTCTGCCCGACCCATGCACGCACATGTCCCCGGTCGGTTTGCGCCGCCCACACCGTCCTCCTCGTTTGGATCTCTTACAATCAACCTAGTAATCGTGCCCCAACTCCAACCTAGTTCGGAGTACTAATTTGATACCTATTAAGGGTTACTGACTGCACACAATATGATACAAGCTCCCCCTTGTCTTGTATCCCCACTAGAATTTCCATCGGTTACGTATACCACTTGGTGCCTTTAATTACATATTCCTATCATTTCTACAAGTTATGCTTACCCTAAAAAAAGGTGTCTTTAATTACATAACTCCAACATTTCCACCGGTTATGCTTACCACTAGGTGCCTTTAATTGCATAACCCTATCAGGTTTAGTTTGTGGGCCTATATGTAAATATTACCCACCCCCTCAGATTTACTTAACCCACCCACTATTCAACCAAATTTACTTAACCCCAATTTAAGATTATGTTCATACAATCCCTATGGATTCAACTATGTTAAGTATTCAAGGTTTATTACCATATTTTCATTTAGGGTTACTGTATGCTAGACCTCCCACATTTAGCCTACCATTTGTGGATACTAGACATGTCGGGCGGGTTCGGGCAGACTTATTCCACAAATCAGGCTTAACCTCGTGTCTTAGCATGTCTCGTATTTGTGCACCAATGCCTCTCACATTAGATTCACCACTTGTGGTCGTTGGATATGCTGGGCGGCTCCGGGCAGACTTCCACTTCAAGTGTAATCTAACCTCGTGTCTAGGCGCAGTTACAGTTTCTAATTATTGTAATCCTAGGCATTCCATTATTAGCCAATTTTACCTATGTCATTATAGGTTTCATGCCCCTATTCCCCAAATATGTTCATAATGAATTATATGTCCAAATTCATGTTCATAAACTTAATTCAAGTTATGCCAAATTTCACCTTTTTCAAATTATGTCCAAATTTAACGTTTTTCTCCTCGTTCCCAAACTCACGCAGTCGCATAATTTTAGCGGCATGCCTAGGCTCGAGAATGGCCTGGCTATATAATATAAAAGGGAAAGGGTGAAGGGATGTCATAATAGGCATGAATAGATCTAAACAAGGATTTAGATGTCCAATTAATGTCAGATATAGATTAATCACAACTTGATAGGTGCGAGGTGATCTAAATAGTACATTTGATCCATAATCAAAAGTGGATCTGACATGATAAAAATTAAGATCCAAATCATAGTTAATTCAGAATATCATAGATTCACAAATTACAATAGATCTGATATGATTCAGTCACAGGGATAGATCCAAATTACAGTCATATCATGTTTCACTTTTAATTATTTAAATATAAAAGCAACTTAAAACTCACAGTGCTTAGATCTACAACAATAGAAGGAGAAAGGCAGAGGTTGAATCACAGATCTATACTTGAATCTCTAAACTTTGATTTCAGAAGAAAAAAGAGATTTGATCCAGTCTGGGCACCGATAGCATTTAGGCCTCCATTGATTTCAGTGTGAGAAAACAAGAGAAATGAGGCCGTATATATAGCTGCCAGTCCCCTGAACCGACTTAGCCACGTCATCCCTAGGGGGGTCGACCCATGGGTCGACACCCCCTTGAGGGGTCGACCCGTGGGTCGACACCCCCTTAAGGGGTCGACATTCCTAAGCGGGATTTTTGCCGCTCACTTAAATTTCTAATTTTGAACTAATTCTAATTTTTTGATTTATTATATATATATATATATATAATTCTCCTACGCATATACAAAATTCATAGCCTCATAACTTCTTCATACGGTGTCCGTTTTACGCAAACCAAATGTCTATCTTGACTAGAATTTTGAGACGAACGCAATGGCGCAATCCATTTCCCTTAATTATGAATATTAAATTAATTATTATTTAATTTATCCTCTTTTTTGTTGTTAAAATTACGGGGTGTTACATTTTTTTAGAGCCCCGAGTATACGAAGTAGGGGTTATTTTTTACAATTTTGTCCCTTTTTCGATGAAGGAACATTTTCTTTTCCAAGTGACATCCCCTAGTATATGAAAGAATGAAAAATTGCTTTCGTTGTTGTGGAATAAGAAACCTTTGTATCTTAATGCATATATTTAATTTATTCGGAGCTATTAGAGCGGGATATACCCAGTCGGTGCTGCTTCTTTTGAGTGAGTTTGCTAGGCGACCACGGTCCTACGGACCAACACCATTCAAAGGTGGATGGCCCGCCCCGCCTAGAATATAAATCTTTGACACTTCCGTCATTTCTACATAAATAGCCAAAGTATGATTCACCTCTGGATTGGAAAAAACTGGTGGTTCATTTACTTTAGTTAAGAAAATAACTAGGCACGACTGAAAGGAATAGAGCGAACATTTCACCCGGAATAGGCTCTCAACAGAATGTCCAGTTGGGACATGATTTTCTTTTGAAGCCCTTCTCGAGCTAAACCATCAATTTTTTCCTCGAAATTTAGAGAATTGATCTCGCCGGCTATTTTACTGACTCGAAGAGCAAGTGGTAAACCCTATATGAGTAAACTCATAAGCTTTCTACGCTTCAGAATCAAGAGTCGAAAAGAAAAGAATAAGCATCGTCAGAACGATCCGAAGAAAGTAGGCAGGGGGCAAAGACTTGAAGCGAAGAGCACCGATTGACGCTCCCGAGTGTTTATTGAGCACAAAGTGTGAATCCGTTAGTATGGAACATTTTCTTTTCCAAGTGAAATACCCTAGTATATGAAAGAATGAAAATGTGCTTTCGTTGTTGTGGAATAAGAAGCATCGTTTATTTTTTTTGAAATTCGTTTAATTCTTTTAAAGTATCCAAAGAATTAAAAAAACAATTACCGGGAAAGTATACAAAAAAGATAGTTCTTATCTATTATATATAGTATTAGTTAGTGATCTCGGCTCGGTGGGTCCCTTCCTCCATGATGAACTGTTGGCACTAGTCCTAACATCTTAATTGAAAAAGAAAATATTTTTTCAAGTAGCAATGAATGCGAGAATATTGACTGGGCTGGCCCGTCAAAAGTCTGGTTCCTTCGCGAACGAAGTGTCCTGAACTAGTCTCCTTTCTTTTATACATTTCCTATGTTACGTCAAATGTTCTATGGATACAATTTTTTCAATGTTCTAAACTCAAATTTCTTAGATTCTGGACCACAAGAACTATTTGTTTCAATCTGTATCCTTTTACCCGTAATAGGAATTGGTATTTATCCCGATTTCGCTCTTTCTTTATAAGCTCCGAGTGAACCTGAAAAAGGCCATGGACTTGGATCAGAGATTTTACGATAACCTGCATATTCTACCTGTCAAGGAGCGGGAGGGATTGAGCAATGGGAGGCTCTAACGGCCAATAAGGGACGACTAGTATACGCCCTGTTGAGTGAAGTAAAGAGACCAAGTACCGGTCTAAGCCAGAGCAACAACCTGTGTCTTCTGTTATCATTTCCAATTGGACAATCCATTAATTCAATTAGAAGAGGATGCTAAATCGATAAATGTTTTCAATTTTCTAGGTATCAACGGAATAAACTTGTCCGTTTTCATGTTTAAACAAAACATCTTCCATGGTTAGAAATGATTATACTGGGCAAACCTACTCTCATACGAGCTCTGGTGGTTCATTCATTTGACCATAGACTAGAGCTTTAATTCTGCAATATTTTTTTCATTGATTACCCTAGATTCTTTCATTTCCATGTAGAGATCATTTCCGAGAGAGCGAGTCCACTGGATGAAATACTAAAAGTAGAAATGAGACCAGGTATTTTAGAAAAGTAGTCAGTTTGATCTTTCTCATCCAGTCTAGAGAGAATAGTAGAAAAATGGTTCTCCTAAGGCTTAACAGCGCCTTGCTACCTTCATTCTTTCATATCATCTACTATCCGACATAACATAAATAAGAGTCAATTGCATCGCAGTGAATTATAAGATCTTGTACCTTTCATTACCAACATTTACGTTCTATCCACTTATTTTTAATTTCTAACTTCAAACAATAATTCCTTATCCCTTATGAGGCATGATATGTCTTCACAACCTTCGAAACTGCCCCTTAAGATGATAAACTACTGATCACTCTGGTCACCCGGATCTTGCTGACTCTATAAAATTGGATAATTCTGATGATGTCTCACAAAAACCCCACCATAGTTCTCGGGAGACACAAGTTGTAACACCCCGAATTTCGGTTAATGCTAAAATTCACTAATTACAGGATAAATAATCTCAGATGTGAGAATTGGGGGAAACGGGCTGCGTCATTGCGTTCGTCTCGGAAAAATACGCGAAATAGAGTCCGAGTTTTCGAGAATCGGAGTCCGTATGGCCCGGTTATGGCCCGATGAAGTTTGCAGAAAATTCAAAACTAAAAACAGATTTAAAATTTAAAGTTCAGATTTTGGAATGGAACAGGCAGGGTCAGGCGGGAAGATTCCCGCCCTACCCATGTCGACAGGGCTGTCGACAGGCCTGTCGACAGGGGTGTCGACTTGCCTGTCGACTTGCCTGTCGACAGGGGGGTGGCGTCCAGTGAACCTGGGTGCACCAGGTTGCACCAGGTTGGGTTTTAGGCTGGCTTGGAGGGCTGGTTCTAGAGAGTTCCGAAATCTAAGGGTCCTAATCTAATCTAGGGTTAATCTAAGGGCCTAAAAACACTACCTAATCCTATAAATAAGACCCTAACCCTACCCTAATTCATTCATAATTAAATCTAGTAACTAAACTATGGCAAAATGAAACTTGAAGGAGCCTCCATCAAAATTAGAGAAGGGATGGCATTCCAAATCAACTTCTAGCCTCTTAATCTTCTTCATTAGTTTGCTAATTTTGTTTTGGTGAGATTCTATCTCCTTAATAATCAATTGTTAAATTGATTAAGATAGGATATGATGATGTATGGATATGTTTGAGGATCAATGTGTTTATGCAAGCTTTGTGTAGTGTATGTTATGTGTTTTGCAAGTTATATACCATATGTCATGCAAGTTTAATGTTATATGACATCTATATGCAAGTTTGGTGCTATGTTTCATGATGATTATGATGCAAAACACTAAGTTGAACATTGATCTATTATGCAAGTTTAGTATGTGATTCTATGCATGCTAAGTATATGATCTATTATGCAAGTTTAGTATGTGATTCTATGCATGCTAAGTATATGATATTATGCAAGTTTAGTATGTGATTCTATGCATGCTAAGTATATGATATTATGCAAGTTTAGTATGTGATTCTATGCATGCTAAGTATGTGATATTATGCATGTTTAATAAGTTGGTTTATGCATGTTTAACAAGTGGGTTTATGCATGTTTAACAAATTCATATGCAAGTTTAACATGTTATGCAAGTTATGTGAATGCTTATATGCAAGTTTAACATGTTATGCAAGTTATGTGAATGCTTATATGCAAGTTTAACATGTTACGCAAGTTATGTGAATACTTATATGCAAGTTTAACATGTTATGCAAGTTATGTGAATGCTTATATGCAAGTTTAACATGTTATGCAAGTTATGTGAATGTTTATATGCAAGTTCAACATGTTATGCAAGATATGTGTATGATAATATGCAAGTTCATATACAACATGTTATGCAAGTCATATGTGTGATAATATGCAAGTTTGGGTTAAATGTAGTTGGGTTAATATATGCTCATATATGCAAGTTGACATCCTCTTAACCCATGACAAAGTTATATGCTAAGATTTGGTTAAACCCATGATGTTTGTGATGATCTTCCCTTTTATTATATCGTGAAATGAGAACGATTTGCGTGGGGAACGATGGGGTTAATAAATATGTTAATAAAAGTATGGTTGGGTATGATTAAGCATACTATAAAAAATAAATTAACATAAGTGGGAATTTACCTATTGAGTTAGGTCTACCCCATGGGAATTTACCTATTGAGTTAGGTCTACCCATGTTATGAAAAACTTGATATTCTTTTTAGGGATAATTAATATAAATTGTGAGGGTGATTAATTAGGTGTAATTAATCGACTAAGACACGAGGTTGGACTCAGTTGTAGCGTAAAACTGCCCGGACCCAACCGGCTTAACCAGTTGCTACAAATGTTAGCCCAATGTGAGAGGTCTTAGGCACAAACTAAATACGTGATTAATGTAAAGACACGAGGTTAGACTCGGTTATGACATAAGGCTGCCCGGACCCAACCGGCTTAACCAGCGGTCATAAAAGATAGTCTAATGTGAGAGGTCTTTATGAGGATCACAGTCTTAATTAATTAAGAAACACTTAACCATATAAGCATGTAGTGGGGCATGAGGGTTAAGTGGGTGCCTTGGGTGACTTGTGGTAACTAGTGGGGTGCCTTGGGTGGCATGAGGAAACTAGTGGGTTGCCTTGGGTAGCAATAGAAAATACGATTAGAATACTTAACCAAAGTAGAACATGTAATTAAACATGATTAAAGGGTTAAGTAAGTGCCTCGGGTGGCATGTGGGAATTAAGTAAATGACTTAGGTGGCATGTGGAAATCTAGTGGGTGCCTTGAGTGGTAATTAAAATATGATTAAATGACTTAACCAGGATTTATAACATGAAGGTAGACATGATTATTAAAAAGGGTTAAGTGGGATACACTAGATAGAATAACAAGCTTAGGTGGTAGCTTGTGGGGGCCCATCTCAACCAATATCCCAAACGTATCTTAGTGGGCTCGACTCAAGTCGAGTGACAGGACACGCATATTGGGCTTGACTATAAGAGGCCAAAACGGGTTAGCGGTGGCAACGTAGGACCAACGGGTTTCATATGCGTGTGTGGACCCGGGCTGGTTAGTAAGTCGTTGTTGCATCGTGTAGGTATAAAGCCGTGCACCGTTGATATTATCAGGTTGCCACTTTGGGAAAATGATACACCCCATTGTGGGACCAGCACAGATATCTACGTTAGGGAGCCGATCGCTTGGGAGTAGTGGGTACACCTAGGTAGTTAGCTAGGGGTACACGAAACTACTGAGTAAAAATTACTAAGTACATTTAGTGGGATCAACCTTTAAGTAGGAATTACTCTTGGTAGGTAGAACTGGTGTGGTGCAGTGTAGGAATTACCCTTGGGTGGATAAGTCTGGGATGGTGTAATCTAGTAATTATCCTTGGGTGGATAAATGCGTCTTTCCGGTTATCTTAGTACATCCCGTGTTTAGTTGGCTACGTAGTGTAGTCATTATCCCCAGAGGTACCATACCTTGTTTATATCACACCCTAATTACTTTAACGATTGTATTGTTAGGGTTATAGGACTCACTCAGACTTATGTCTGACCCCGTTGTTTTTATCTTTTTTCCCCAAACCCAGGTTATCAGAGTGGGCTTAGTGCTAGTGGGCTTTGATCAGATTGCTGTATCTATCCTTTGGAGCTTGGACCGTTGAAGTAAAGCTCAGTTCATCCTTCCTTTTATGGCTATTGTTTACATAGTGGGATTATGTACTTATTTTTATCAAGATGGATATTTTGTACTTGAATCTTGTATGGTTTTGTGATGTAACCAAACATGTTTTACTTTCCGCTGCAATGAAATGATGATTTAAATTTTCAAGTATTACTTATATCTGTCTTGTTGTAATTTTACTGTTCTATATTCACTTAAAATACTTCACCGAAACTAAGGCATTCCCCTCTTATGAGTGACCTTAGCGGGTGTGAGGTGTTACACGTGGTATCAGAGCCAGGTTACCAGAACAGATAAAATTTTTAGAAAAACTATTTTCTAAGAATATTTTTGAAAGGAGTATTTTCAAAAACATGTCTTTTAAGAGAAAAGTTTTTGAAAGAAAAACATAATCCCGAATAGCCATATCTATATCTTTCGAATTCTCCGTTTTGAATCTCTTCCTCTCTCTCATTTTGAGTTTCCCCTCCGCGTATAGACGATCTTTCTAAGATAGATAAGGATGGAAAACCGCTTCAAGGGACTTAGACGTTAATCAGATTAGAAGTTGGTTCAAGAAGGAGGAGGACTGGTAGGTACCTATAGGATAGACGATGAGAGGAAGGCTCAAATAGTTGTTTGGTTAATAAAGGATGAAACCTCATTGGTGGGAGGTTACGAGTGGAGAATAGGAAGAAGAAGAAGGTTAGTAGTTATTCTTTGGGGAGGAATAGGACACCTTATTAGGATTGTCCAAAGAGGCAAGGGCAAGGTATGGAATCTCCTGGAGGGTAGCTGTATTCCCTCAAGGCTAGTGTACCAGATGGGGATAGGACCGTCTAGGTTGGAATTTGGATTTCTATATTATCCGATTTGAACTTTATTTGATTCTGACGCATCGAGTTCGTTTATCTCATCATTGTTAGTTAAGTCACTGCACTTAGACACCAGTTAGTAGATGATCCCTTAGTTGTTTCAAACCCAATTGGGGCTCCATGAAGTGTTTGGGTTTGAAAGTTGCTATACTTAGCGTTGAGAGTAGATGTGATGCTTTTTGGGCTTCACGAGCTATGGGTTAGTTTTGGGCATGGACTGGTTATCCAGTAGGGGTGCCGTTCTTGATTTTGAAGGGAGAGTTGTTAGGCTTATGACCCGCTTGGGTAACACTCTCGAGATCTCTTGTAATCCCAAAAAAATCTGTTATGCTAAGTTATCTAGAATCGCTTGACACATCGGTCGAGAGTTTGCGATCTGTTAGAGTGGTCCGGGAATACTCGGATGTGTTTGAGAAGGTGAAGGGCTTACCTCCGGAGCGGGAGATTGACTTCCGAATATATCTGGTAAACAATGCCAAACTAGTGACTTGGCCAGTGTGCCACAAGGCTCCTCGTGAGAAGAGGGAACTCCATAAGTAAGTAGGCGATTTGCTTGAGAAGGGGTTCATAAGACGAAGTATATCGGAGTAGGGAGCTCCAATAGTTTTTTCCACGAAGGCGGGTGGGTCCCTCAGACTTTGTGTAGGCTAGAGAGAACTAAATAAACTCACAAAGAAGAATAGACACCCATTGCCGAGGATTGATGATCTCTTTGATCAAGTTAGTTGGCGCCTCAGTATTTTTGCAGTTGGACTTAGCCACGGGGTTTCGTCAGTTGAGAGTGGCTGAGGATAGTATTGAGAAGACTGTCGTTAGGACTCCGGATGGTTTTTATGAGTGGCTGGTAATGCTATTTGGTTTGACGAACACCCCGCATACTTTGTTGATTTGATGAGAAGGGTGTTCAGGGAGTACCTAAATAAGTTTGTAATGGTCTTTGTAATGACACCTTGGTTTTTTTTTCTAGGAGCGAAATAAGTTTTCGTATGTGCTCAATAGGGTGAGCGAAGCCAGTTATGGGATAAACGGTGGTTTTGGAGCAAGACTGGCAAGGACATCCAAAGTTGGTCAAAGGCTTAATTATTTAGCCATTTTTACTAGTATCATCTCACGTAGGTCGCCTGAACTCGAAGGAGATATCCCTTGGGTGTTTGTCTGATATTGGTTTAGGCCTTTGGGGCTTGCATTTGAGGGATGTCGAATTCGACTAGGGTGGTCTGCGTGAGAGATGGACGGTTGTGATGATTTTGGATGGGATTTTTTTTTTAGCATCTTATGAGTTTGAAATAGCGTATACCCCGAGCAAGGGAAACATGGTAACAGACGCCTTAAGAAGAAAAAGGTTGTCCTTGAGTTTATTGATCGTTAAACAACGGAGCTTAGGGTTTATTTCTATGTTTGACTTTAGACCTTCCGTTGACTTTGTACCCGGTATGCTAGCCTCCTTGGAGGTTAGGTCTACTCTTTTGGGGCGTGTTGGCGAAGCACAGCGAGACGACCCACAGTTGGGTGAGTTAGTAGAGAAGCTCACGAGGAGGGGGTTGTCCAGCCATTTGAGTAGGTACACCCTAGATGGTAAGGGGTGGTTGCGTAGAGACGGTAGACTTTGTGTACCGCAAGACAGGGGTTTGAGGAAGGCTATACTTGATGATACACATCGGTCGAAGATGACCATTCATCCCGGTAGGGGCAAGATGTACCAAGACATGAAGCGAGTTTTTCTTTTGGGCCAATATGAAGAAAGACGCGGCCAAGTATGTCGCTAGATGCTTGGTGTGCTAACAAGTGAAAGCGGAACAGAAGAAGCCCGGAGGGTTGCTTCACCCGTTGGAAGTTCCGTAATAGGAAGTGGGATAGTGTCTCGTTGGATTACCGAAATCAAGGAAGGGTAATACGGGGATCGGGCTTATGGTAGATAGACTTACTAAGTGTGCCCATTTCATACCCGTGAAGAGCAAGAGGACTATTCCATGTCTAGCTTCAGTTTACCTTCGAGAGATTATTAGATTACATGGTATACCTTCCAGTATAGTGTGCGATCGAGATCCTATCTTCACTAGCGAGTTTTGGGAGAGTTTGCGAGAGGCGGTAGGGACTCAGTTATGTTTGAATACCGCATATCATCCTCAGACGGATGGCCAGACCGAGAGGGTGAATCGTATTTTAGAAGACCTTTTTGAGGTTATGTATTTTGGATTTTAGAGGTACATGGGAAGAGCATCTTCCGTTGGTAGAGTTCGCATATAATAGCAGCTTTCAGTCCAGTATTGGTATGACACCTTTTGAAGCTCTTTATGGAAGGCCTTGTCGATCACCTACATGTTGGTGGGAATCTACGGATAAGATCTTGCTTGGGCCTGATATGATTAGAAAGATTTCAGAGAAGATTGATTTGATTCGAAGAAGGATGAAAGCGGAGGAATCTTATGCGGACAAGAGGAGAACAGAGCTTGAGTTTGATATTAGGACATGCTTTTTATCAAGATATCTCCGTTGCGGAATGTGGTTCGCTTTGGATCTGTTGGGAAGTTAGCACCAAGGTTTGTTGGACCGTTTCCTATTAAGGAAAGGATTGGACGGATGGCATATAGGGTAGAGTTGCCTGAGAGACTTAGTGGTGTACATGATATATTCCATGTGTCACATTTGAGGAAGTGCCTACAGGAGACCGCATAGGTGGTAGAGCCGAGCTTACTTAGAGAAGTGAAAGTAGAGCGTGATGCGACGATTCGACGAGCTCCTATTCGCATCCTTGGGTCAGAAACTAGGAAGTTGAGGATCAGAGAAGTTCAGCTAGTTAAGGTGCAATGGGGAGATGACGAAAGCAATGCTACTTGGGAGACGGAAGCAAAGATGCGTTCTTTGTATCCATTTCTTTTTGAGAGTATGTCTTTTAACTTCTCCTTTATCGCTAGCCTAGTACTTATCTTATCTTTAGTATGACCTCTCGTTAGTACTGTTTGACCTTTAGATAGGGTAAACCTATGGTTGAAACATGTGTTTGAGACATGTTATGGTTGATGGATGCAAGTGGATGCAAGTGTTTGCTAGTGGTTGCTCGTGGATGCATATATACACACTCTAGGCACTAGATCGGCTCAGTCACTTCATATTGCATATTGCATATAATTGTGTGTAGGTAGCTATATTTATGGATGTATAATGATTGTGTTATCATATGGATGATGCATTTTGGTGAATGGTTGTGCACTCATATAGATACTGTATGTGTCGATAGGGTTATCTCGCATACATATTGGATGCATGGCACTATCATGGTTTGCATATGTTCGTACATTAGATAGGGAACATATACACGCACTTTTCGCATATGCTCATACATCATTAGAAATTGTTTTAAGGACAATGGATGCCCGTGTTTGATGGATTGAGTAGATGGTTGTTTGGATGGTAGGATATGCATTCTCCTTAGCTTAGAGATTTCGGGGACGAAATCCTTTAAGGAGGGGAGAATGTAACACCCCGAATTTCGGTTAATGCTAAAATTCACTAATTACAGGATAAATAATCTCAGATGTGAGAATTGGGGGAAACGGGCTGCGTCATTGCGTTCGTCTCGGAAAAATACGCGAAATAGAGTCCGAGTTTTCGAGAATCGGAGTCCGTATGGCCCGGTTATGGCCCGATGAAGTTTGCAGAAAATTCAAAACTAAAAACAGATTTAAAATTTAAAGTTCAGATTTTGGAATGGAACAGGCAGGGTCAGGCGGGAAGATTCCCGCCCTACCCATGTCGACAGGGCTGTCGACAGGCCTGTCGACAGGGGTGTCGACTTGCCTGTCGACTTGCCTGTCGACAGGGGGGTGGCGTCCAGTGAACCTGGGTGCACCAGGTTCCACCAGGTTGGGTTTTAGGCTGGCTTGGAGGGCTGGTTCTAGAGAGTTCCGAAATCTAAGGGTCCTAATCTAATCTAGGGTTAATCTAAGGGCCTAAAAACACTACCTAATCCTATAAATAAGACCCTAACCCTACCCTAATTCATTCATAATTAAATCTAGTAACTAAACTATGGCAAAATGAAACTTGAAGGAGCCTCCATCAAAATTAGAGAAGGGATGGCATTCCAAATCAACTTCTAGCCTCTTAATCTTCTTCATTAGTTTGCTAATTTTGTTTTGGTGAGATTCTATCTCCTTAATAATCAATTGTTAAATTGATTAAGATAGGATATGATGATGTATGGATATGTTTGAGGATCAATGTGTTTATGCAAGCTTTGTGTAGTGTATGTTATGTGTTTTGCAAGTTATATACCATATGTCATGCAAGTTTAATGTTATATGACATCTATATGCAAGTTTGGTGCTATGTTTCATGATGATTATGATGCAAAACACTAAGTTGAACATTGATCTATTATGCAAGTTTAGTATGTGATTCTATGCATGCTAAGTATATGATCTATTATGCAAGTTTAGTATGTGATTCTATGCATGCTAAGTATATGATATTATGCAAGTTTAGTATGTGATTCTATGCATGCTAAGTATATGATATTATGCAAGTTTAGTATGTGATTCTATGCATGCTAAGTATGTGATATTATGCATGTTTAATAAGTTGGTTTATGCATGTTTAACAAGTGGGTTTATGCATGTTTAACAAATTCATATGCAAGTTTAACATGTTATGCAAGTTATGTGAATGCTTATATGCAAGTTTAACATGTTATGCAAGTTATGTGAATGCTTATATGCAAGTTTAACATGTTACGCAAGTTATGTGAATACTTATATGCAAGTTTAACATGTTATGCAAGTTATGTGAATGCTTATATGCAAGTTTAACATGTTATGCAAGTTATGTGAATGTTTATATGCAAGTTCAACATGTTATGCAAGATATGTGTATGATAATATGCAAGTTCATATACAACATGTTATGCAAGTCATATGTGTGATAATATGCAAGTTTGGGTTAAATGTAGTTGGGTTAATATATGCTCATATATGCAAGTTGACATCCTCTTAACCCATGACAAAGTTATATGCTAAGATTTGGTTAAACCCATGATGTTTGTGATGATCTTCCCTTTTATTATATCGTGAAATGAGAACGATTTGCGTGGGGAACGATGGGGTTAATAAATATGTTAATAAAAGTATGGTTGGGTATGATTAAGCATACTATAAAAAATAAATTAACATAAGTGGGAATTTACCTATTGAGTTAGGTCTACCCCATGGGAATTTACCTATTGAGTTAGGTCTACCCATGTTATGAAAAACTTGATATTCTTTTTAGGGATAATTAATATAAATTGTGAGGGTGATTAATTAGGTGTAATTAATCGACTAAGACATGAGGTTGGACTCAGTTGTAGCATAAAACTGCCCGGACCCAACCGGCTTAACCAGTTGCTACAAATGATAGCCCAATGTGAGAGGTCTTAGGCACAAACTAAATACGTGATTAATGTAAAGACACGAGGTTAGACTCGGTTATGACATAAGGCTGCCCGGACCCAACCGGCTTAACCAGCGGTCATAAAAGATAGTCTAATGTGAGAGGTCTTTATGAGGATCACGGTCTTAATTAATTAAGAAACACTTAACCATATAAGCATGTAGTGGGGCATGAGGGTTAAGTGGGTGCCTTGGGCGACTTGTGGTAACTAGTGGGGTGCCTTGGGTGGCATGAGGAAACTAGTGGGTTGCCTTGGGTAGCAATAGAAAATACGATTAGAATACTTAACCAAAGTAGAACATGTAATTAAACATGATTAAAGGGTTAAGTAAGTGCCTCGGGTGGCATGTGGGAATTAAGTAAATGACTTGGGTGGCATGTGGAAATCTAGTGGGTGCCTTGAGTGGTAATTAAAATATGATTAAATGACTTAACCAGGATTTATAACATGAAGGTAGACATGATTATTAAAAAGGGTTAAGTGGGATACACTAGATAGAATAACAAGCTTAGGTGGTAGCTTGTGGGGGCCCATCTCAACCAATATCCCAAACGTATCTTAGTGGGCTCGACTCAAGTCGAGTGACGGGACACGCATATTTGGCTTGACTATAAGAGGCCAAAACGGGTTAGCGGTGGCAACGTAGGACCAACGGGTTTCATATGCGTGTGTGGACCCGGGCTGGTTAGTAAGTCGTTGTTGCATCGTGTAGGTATAAAGCCGTGCACCGTTGATATTATCAGGTTGCCACTTTGGGAAAATGATACACCCCATTGTGGGACCAGCACGGATATCTACGTTAGGGAGCCGATCGCTTGGGAGTAGTGGGTACACCTAGGTAGTTAGCTAGGGGTACACGAAACTACTGAGTAAAAATTACTAAGTACATTTAGTGGGATCAACCTTTAAGTAGGAATTACTCTTGGTAGGTAGAACTGGTGTGGTGCAGTGTAGGAATTACCCTTGGGTGGATAAGTCTGGGATGGTGTAATCTAGTAATTATCCTTGGGTGGATAAATGCGTCTTTCCGGTTATCTTAGTACATCCCGTGTTTAGTTGGCTACGTAGTGTAGTCATTATCCCCAGAGGTACCATACCTTGTTTATATCACACCCTAATTACTTTAACGATTGTATTGTTAGGGTTATAGGACTCACTCAGACTTATGTCTGACCCCGTTGTTTTTATCTTTTTTCCCCAAACCCAGGTTATCAGAGTGGGCTTAGTGCTAGTGGGCTTTGATCAGATTGCTGTATCTATCCTTTGGAGCTTGGACCGTTGAAGTAAAGCTCAGTTCATCCTTCCTTTTATGGCTATTGTTTACATAGTGGGATTATGTACTTATTTTTATCAAGATGGATATTTTGTACTTGACTCTTGTATGGTTTTGTGATGTAACCAAACATGTTTTACTTTCCGCTGCAATGAAATGATGATTTAAATTTTCAAGTATTACTTATATCTGTCATGTTGTAATTTTACTGTTCTATATTCACTTAAAATACTTCACCGAAACTAAGGCATTCCCCTCTTATGAGTGACCTTAGCGGGTGTGGGGTGTTACACAAGTCCATACCTTAAACCTATCCAGTCGCCCAAGCTAAGTCAGAAGCTCACATAGAAGTTGTGGATGCAACGAGTTCAAGGTGTGCCGCGACCCTAGGGCTCTTAATTGGCGAAGAAAGAGGAGACCCCCAATCTCAATTAGAGTAGGGAGTTCCACTAAGAAAGGATGATTTTTTTGACAAATCATTGATTCATCTGGTTTTTATATTTAAAGAAAATAGAAATATATAATAAATTATATAATTTTAATTTTTTTTATACTTTACCAGATCGAAATTTTTTTATGTTCAAAACTGGATCTTAAATACCAGAACGATGAATAATGTGTTGTTGAACAAATGGATTTGGAGAATAGAGAGAGGTGATGATACTGAGTGCATTCAACAGCTCTGAAATAAATATATGCTAAGGTCAAACCTTATTCCATGATATTTCCATAAGATTCCTCTTTCTTACAAAAACTTTTGATAAACATTACCCTTTTCCTTAAACAAGAATGAAGAAATAGAATAAATAGGGAAGAAAATACGAAATAAAAAAAGAATAGATTTTGTTTCTGTGTATAAAATATATCCTTACTTGTTCTATCCTTCAACTCCTATAAAATAAACTTGGAAGTTTTTTAGACAACTTATTTTTTTATTCCTCGGAATAAATCATCGCATTTTTCTTCGCTTCTTTATGAAAGATATCCAATCAATCAGAATGGAGGTTATTTTTTATCAAATACACTACGTTGACATAGTTCCCCAAAAATAAACCAAAAAGAACCAGAGAGTGCTGCTTATTTTGATTGAGTTTGCGAGGCGACAACAGTCCTACGGAACAACACCATTCGAAGGTGGATGGCCCGCCCCGCCTAGAATAGAAATCTTTGACACTTCCATCATTTCTACGTAAGATAGCCAAAGTATGATTCACCTTTGGATTGGAAAGAACTGGTGGTTCATTTACTTAAGTTAAGAAAATAGGTAGGCACGACTGAAAGGAGTGGAGCGAATATTGCACTTGGAATAGACTCTCAACAGAATGTCTTGTTAGGACACGATGTAAAGCTAAGCAAATTTCTTCCGCGCCAAGAACGGAAGACTGTGTAGGTTGTGGTTTTTTCCACCAAGAAAGGCATGGGATGCACCATGTCTCTCGAGGAAGCGCTTTTTCAGCTACCTTCTCCTCGAGGTATGGTTTGAGTCCCGATACTCACAAAGAAAAAGGGAAGTGATTTGGACAAAAAGGGAAGTGACTTGGACAAAAAGAGGCCGAAAGGAGTGCTAGCCCCTTAGTGGGGGTCCGGACCCATACGAGTTAGCAGAAAAGGGAGGAGGAAAGAGGCCCTAGGGTGGTGTAAACATTGGGGAGCAAGCAACAGCTTTCTTAGTTGCTATTGGCGCAGCCTGAAGCTGGGGAACGCAAGTTTGATCGAGGCGCCTAGAGAACCTACGAATTTTCCAATTATGAGTTGGGCGCTTTATCCTTTCAGCCATGGATGTTTAACATGAACCCGGTGAAATTGAATTCTCCGTGAAGATGCGTGCTTTGGTGAGTCGTCCGAGATCCTTTCGATGACCTATGTTGTGATCAAAGGCCTTCCTCTATTTGTGCATTTCTTTCTCTATTTGGCCTGCCTCATGAAAAATGAGAGTCCTCCTGATTCGAAAAGCGGCGAAGAACAAATAAAATTTGCTATAAAAGCCGGCTAACGGGGGTGTTCATGCATATGAAAACATTGTAATGGAATGATTCAATCGCAGATTGATACTAGACCAGACAATTTAACCGTCTTCACTAGACCCAAAGGTTGCGCTCATACAATGAGCTTTCAGGAAGAACCTGGTTCGCCAGTTGTTCAAACCTGCTCATGAATCATGAAGTTGGGAACACAAACGGAGATGTGAGAGGAGACGTCTTCTATTTCTAATAGGCCACGAACTAGATCAGAAGCATTCTCAACGAATCCATAAGAAGTGATCCTATGAAAATAAAATTCCTTGTATTCTCATTTGAGAATGAAAGGGAAGATTTTAGATTTGAGAGCGTTCGAAGAACAAGGTATATTGATAGAAACCTCTAGTAAAATACCCACCAGTACCCGTAACCCAGCGGAAAAAGTACTGATTCATACACAACATCTCTTTCCTTTATCAGGGGTTCCACCAATTGATACCTTTCCACAAATAATTGAAATTCCATTTCTTGATACAAATGGACCAATGAGAGCAAGAATTTACAGGAAGATTTCATTTCTGGACAGTCCAGTATATTAATTGGCATTCGTTTATTTGCATCAACCACGATGGGCTAGGAAACCTATTCCCAGTTGTTCTGCCAGATTCTGTAAACCTGGGTTTTTTCATTAAACACATGGGCGCGCTCTACCACTAAGCTAATAGCCCTTCGTGCGGGCCTCCCGAAGAGATCTTGGCAGAATTTCCACATATGAAATTGAGCACAATTTTGCAAAGAATGAGGAGAAAACCTCTTATATGTTTCTAGGGGGTTATTTATCTATATCTATCCCAATGAGCGATCTATCAAATCACTGCAATTGATGTTCGATCCCGACGCAACTATGAATCTCATGGAGAGTTTGATCCTGGCTACGACCTGATCAATTCAATCAGGCACTCGCCATCTATTTTCATTGTTCAACTATTTGAAAACATAAAAAAACCAAAAGCTCTGCCCTTCCTTGCCTAAGGATTTACCTTCGGACTTTTTCAGAATTATATGCCTTTCTACAAGCCCTAAATTTATTTTCTATCATTGTATCCAATCTAATTTAACACCCAACAGAATCACGAGACGCTACTTAAAATAAAAAATTGTTTAAGAGATTTATTTTGATTTGATGATACCATGTGAACCGCTAGAAACATGCGAAGTGTATGACCAACCCAATAACGAATGTTTTGTGACGGGACTCGAGCAGACAACCATAATTCTTGATCAATAAAGGAACAATATTACCATTTTTGTTCAAAAAGAGCCTTCCTCGCTTTGCTTCGTCAGCAAGGTGTGGAGCGACATGCACTTTTCTCGGAGTTTCCTATTTACTATAAAATTTCCTATATTTTACATATCATCATATTAAGCCCATTTGATGTCGCATGTTCCTTCTAACATACAATAAATTCTATTCTAACATGTAATCGTTTAATCATGTAATTATTCAAATCAAACAAATTAACATGTAATTTTCTCAATTTCTACCGTTACCGGTCCAGGTACATAAATGTCACAAGTTGACATGGAATTGAAACAACAGTAATCGCTACACATATTTTGACAAGTTTATATTTCAGCATATGAACATTTTAGCACATTAAACATTTCAACATATGAATTTTCCCAACATATTAATATCTTAACATATTAATATTCCAACATGTCATATTAGCATTTCGTCACTTTAATCATTCTAACATATGTTTAACATTTCAATATATCATATTTCAACATGTCATTTTAACGGGGAATGTCAAATGATAATATATCATTATCAAAAATGATATAACTTAAATCCACTTACCTAATTTGCTTTCCAAATCTTGGACCTGGTCCAGATCTAGCATTCCATGGTTTTCCCCTAATTGGATTCAGAACCTAACAACCATGGATTCATAATTTTTACTAAAAGAAAAAGGGAAGAAAGAAGAAGAAAATTGAATAGACCAGATCTAGAAAATTATCTTACTTCGAATATGACTCTGAACACCTTCTAATTAATATTCATTCTTTTCCTCCAGATCTTGATTCAGAATTTTCCAAACCTAATTATCTTATTTTTCTCAAGAGATTTGATGAGGAGAAAGAATGGCAGAGCTTAGACGTTGTCTCAGAGAATGTGAGATTTAGGCTTGGCTCTACTAGCCTATTTATCGGTGTTCAGAATCTTATTGTACACGCAGCGCTGAGTCAGCATTGAACGTCGATAAGAAAATAGTCCAGATTCATTAATGAATTTGACTGGATCTGGGGGGTGTCGACCCCCCTGCAGGGATGTTGACCCCTCGGGTCCCATGAGCTGTTTTGGTGCAGAAGTTTGAATATCGAATGTTTGAATTTTCTGGAATTTATCTAACTGGTATATTCACGTGTATTTTTCTTATACATATACAAATCTTCTAACGACCATTTTATGTGTATATATACACGCACAACTTTCGTTTCGTTTTCAAAATTCAAACGGTGTTGCACTGTTATTTGATTCTTGCCATATTTCATTGATTGTAGCCTTATCTTGAATTTTATCTCTTGTATATATATATTTTTGTACATATATACATATATATTCTCATATATATATATACACACACATATATATATATATTTTCTTTACTTCCTTATATGTATATTTTTCCTTATATGTGTGTTTATACATATTTCCTCTCATGAACATATGTTATTTCAGTCGTTTCCTTAAATCAAAAATATGACGGCAGCGGGATCAAACTCTGTACCTTTATATGCAAGTCACATGCTCTAACCAACTGGGCTACTAAGGCTATTGTTAACAAGGCTTAGAACAATAGTAGATATTGTTCTCTTATTATTCCTCTTTTTCATGTTTGTTACAATATTTCATTTAAACCGTTGCATGAATCTTTTTCTTTTATTTCTCTTTTATTACTAATGCATAATCAGTGCGTAGAACATGTTTACACTACATGCAACCAATCCTTTCTTTCTTTTAACGCATGCATTAAAATTTTATTCTTCATATATACATTTATATATGTGCATATATATATGTATGCATTATTTAATTATTAAATTGTCATAAAATGTGGGGTGTTACACTCTCCCACCCTTAGGAAATTTCTCCCCCAAAATTTGATAAGGTTAAAAATCAATTAACCCCTCGCATAATATACATCCATCATGTGTGCATCAATTTTTTGCAAATATTATGCACTTGTGCAAAGTGAAATACAACATAATAATACATGTATGCCTAAGCGGTACCTCTTCCATGTATGCAAATTTTTCAAAAATTCTTCAAAAACATGATGCTCACATCCTAAATACACTGGCAGTTCTATATGAATGCAATATTTGAAAATAAAAAAAATATTTTCATTCAAATTTTCCCACACTCTTACTGAGTAAGAGCGTAGTTCATCCAATTGTTGCATTCAAAATCTTACCAACCAACTTTACTTTTCGAATTTCAGAAAAATATAATTTTCTAAATTCGATTTCATATGTTACAAAAAGGCGTAAAACGGAAAACTTCACATCTCCCGTTTTTCCTTTTCGACCTTTTTCCAACCGTACTTGGATTTTATGAAACTTTTTATAAAGATTCCCCTATTTTCTTATCCAAGCACAGCCCACATAAGAAAATTTTCTTTGTTGCTGATTTTCTTTTTCATCTTGTCTTGGAATTTTTTATTCCTATCCACCTTTCCTCATAATTTCCCCATCTTTCTTTAACTGTCATGTTTGTTACTTTATTGAATTTGTTGTTTCCTTATTAGTTGTACCATATCTCTTTTCTTAGCTTATTTAATCATTTGATCTAAGTTTAATTTCAAATAAGCCTTCTAGTCTTTCAACTAAAACAGGAAAACAGACACTCTACACAGCTACTACTAAGTGCCAAGAATCTCGGGACTATGTCCCCTCTCAGACGGAAAAGTCCAAACCATGGGATCCACAACAGGTTTAGGTGTTACCCTAACTACCCAACAGGAAAAAAATAACAGAACGATCCCAACAGAAATGCAATCACGGGTTGCACCCCTAACATGAAAATTGGCAACAGGATCTACATACTTACTTGCCCTTTACTATCTAGTAGTCACCACCAGTCCTAACTGTGTACCAAAAATTATTTCAGGTAACACCCTAGGATTTTCAATGCTTACGCATTCTACGGGAACTAACTATTATTCCAAGATAATTCTCGCTATTTGCTTCATAGCTTCAAAACTTTTCCCGTCTTCCCTGGGCACTATTCTTTACCTACTCCATACTTTTGAAACACGGTTTGGTCTTTTCATTTAAATTTTCTTCCAAAAATTTAAAAGTGTCAAAAGTTAATTTTTCTCATGAAAACTTACTTTTGCCAAAACAAAAAAACATGTCATCTTAAAAAAAATGTAAATCATAATTTTTTTCAAATCACAAAAACTGGAGTAGATAAGGACAACTATTTCTTAATCGGGTTTATAACTTGTTCTTACCTATAGGATCAGTTCAGTTTCTTGCTAAAGGTGCAAACATGTACTCTATTCTTAATTTCTAAACTTATTTTGTCCACCCAACAAAATTTTCTCTTTTAAAACAATTTATCAAAAATGATTGTCAAAAGAATAGATATTTCAAAACTTTCTTTATTAAAAATTCTTTTGTGAAATATAACAAGAAAACTAGCGAGCTATATACATGCTCTACAATCTGCACCTTTTACTGAGAGAATTTTACTTCAAACAATATTTTCATGAGAAATCATTGCTTCCAAAATATACCGCAATTTACGTTAAAACCCAATATGTACTTCTTTACATAGTTTAAAACTATAACTTTTAAGATTAAAACTTGAAAACACCATAAACCATTTTCCCAAAACTTTTACAATTTCTAGTTCTTAGAAGTTAACAATGCGGTTAGACTCAAAGCAGGTTTCCAAATTTTCTAGGCTTTCCTAAACACTCCCACAAAGTCAATTCTCTCAACTATAAATATATATATATATATATTCCTAGTCTGTTCTTCTCTTTTTAACCTTTCCCAATTTATAAGGTTTTACTGCCAAGCCCATTAATCTGAAATACTAACATATGTGATCCTCCTTTCTCTATTTCAAAATATATTGTACACCTCCCACCTAAATTTCCTAAGGGTCTCAAATTTCCATACTCATTCCTTTAGTGTACAAAGCAAAATCCCATTTCATATCATATTATACTCTTTCTATTTAGTGGGTTTCTCTATGGATATATATATATATAATATTTATATTTTAAAAATACAAATACGTTCACTCACTATTTATACAGGAATCCGAAACCTAAGCTCTGATACCAGATGTATCAACCGAACTCCGATAGATCGATTTTTTTTCAAAATTCTAATCTATCGAAACCCATGTTTTTTGCTCCAGTAACCTGCAGAAAGGACAGAGATATAAAATATATCATAGCTCAGAAAATATTTCACAGTGGAATGGATAAAGTATAATATAATCAAAGTATAGCCTTACCGCAGTAATAATACTGCCTAACCATTATCCAAAGCTATCATATCTCTACCACAAATCTAACCTGCGAGTATGTTATAAGGAGGGGGTCAAAACACAAGTTCTGGTGACTGGATTTAAACTATACATTTTGGATAATCCTACATATACCATTCAATCACATTTTCTTATTTATTAGGTTACTTGGGTTAACAACACTCAAGGCTTACATACACATCGTACCCATTTATTTTCCAGTGGATTAACCTAATACGGTATATATGTAGCTACCCCTCCCCCCAATATTGATGTACACCCCATGGTACCCCACTCGCACGGTCTTCACCGTAATGCCGTAGAAATGAACGCAGCTCTTCATCTTACGCCGGAGTGACATACGGATCTCTATATTACAATGTTACATTTCACATATATCTGTCATTACAATGCTACGTAAGCGTACGGACTGCCACCTTCGATCGAATCAGATTCCACACCAGAGTAATGTCCTCAAGTCTATGATAACCACCCAGATCAGACATGCATGTATCTAGACTTTCCCATGTATGTATCGTCAATCGTATTTGATGCCTTAACCGCACATAATGTGCATCGAGTTCCGTGAAAGGGCTATACAAGAAACACGGAACTCGGTCGGGAGCTTTTCCATATCTGTATAGGTTCCGCCTTTAAGGGCCTCAAAATACAGATATCCCTCGAGTCTATTTTTTTTCATGGTGCCTATAGCCCCACCTCGGCCCCTCCCTCAACTAGTAAAGACTACAAGAGCTAAGAGACTTGCCCCTAACAAACAATCTAAACATCCAGTTGGTGTCTCCCCTCAACCACTGTACCTCGATAGCGAAAGGTGAATGGTCTATTGGGTTTAGCTCTAGTTTTTTCGCATCCCCTGGCTGCCGATGACGGGTACCCGACGATCTACTATCCTTGTTGGTCCTGGCCTTTGCCTGCTAGTTGAGGCGACCGCCGAATCACCCTAGTGTCACCTCGTCACAACATTCTGACTACAACGCTACTTTTGCAGTCAAGGCCCACCCACCTGGTAGTAATGCGCATACCTAACCTCTACGAGCACAGCCTAAACATCTTCCACTGCACAGAGGACTACCAGGAGCAACTTACGTATCTAAGGAAGCCGCGTGCTTCCTCTTCCAGTCCTTCGGAGCTGGCAGAATAATCAGATGAACGTGCGCTCCTCTCGTGTCTTATGACACCACGATGATCTACCCCGTTGGGTTATTCACCCTCAAACGTGAGGATTGGTCCAAGCACCTCACTTTAGTTTGTTATTAGAACTTATGTCTAAACATTCTTTTATGCGCTTGCTTTACCTCATCAGGTTTCCATTTAACTTGGTTATTCCCATCCACATTAATTTCTTATTCAATTTACCAAGTTCCTCTTGCTTATTAATTTCAGTCTTATAACTTAACCAATTTAAGCCCATTAGTAAGCCCACGACATGTTATTCTCTAGATTGTGATCCAAGATCTGTAATCCACAATCCCTTTATATTCTTGTTGATTTCAAAGTTACAATAACATGTTCTACTTAATATGTAATTAATTATATCTCAATTCACATGTTTTCTATTTAACATATCAGTCGTTATTTACGATTAAATATAACTTATTTCATTTCATAAGTTTGCCTCGTTTTTTCTTATTTAATCATAATTCCATCTTACATTGTCATTACAATTTATCATTGTTTACTTATTAACTTAGTTATCTTAACTAAGGTTCACTAATAAGTCTCCTTTCCATTTATTATAACCTATGTTATAATTTCCTCTTGCCCCTAGGACACGCCTTAACATGTTATTCTTATCAGCAGATTTCAGATTTCCAAGTTTATAGATTACTTAATTTATAATTAAGTACAACTTCTTACATTTCATAAGATTTCCCCCTTTTCTATACTTATTACAAACAACTGGTTTTAGGTTTCCCCATTTATTGATTACTTAATTTACAATTAAGTGTCACTTGTCTCATTTCACCAGTTATCTCAAATCCTTACGAGTTTATTATAACCTAAGTTATAATCTTCACTTGTCTTTATGACAAGTCTACCTATTATACGACATTCTCATTAATGTAATTAATTTATAATATGTTATTATCATTCCCTTCCTTTTACTGTCGTATCTTCTATTCAATTCCATTTATTTCCATTAACTACAATTAATGTTGTTTATCAGTCCTGCTATTTACATATATTTACATATATGTATATATTTATGCACTAGACCTCCCACATTAAGCCTACACTTGTAGATGCTAGATTTGTCGGAACGGTTCTGGGCAGACTTCTACCACAAGTTGACTTAACCTCGTGTCTTAGCACCACTACATGTTTGTTTATGCACTTAGACCCCTCACATTATATTTCCCACTAGTGGATGCTAGATATGTCGGGCAGTTCCGGGCAGACTTCTACCATAAGTGTAATCTAACCTCGTGTCTAAGCGCGGTTACAGTTTCCTGTTTACTATCAATATCCTATATTTTACATGCTATCATATTAAGCTCATTTTATGTCGCATGTTCTTTCTAACATACAATAAATTCTATTCTAACATGTAATCGTCTAATCATGTAATTGTTCAAATCAAACAAATTAACATGTAATTTTCTCAATTTCTACAATTAATGGTCCAGGTACATAAATGTCACAAGTTAACATGGAATTGAAACAATAGTAATCACTTCACATATTTTGACAAGTTTATATTTCAACATATGAACATTTTAGCACATTAAACATTTCAACATATGAATTTCCCCAACATATTAATATCTTAACATATTAATATTCCAACATGTCATAATAGCATTTCGTCACTTTAATCATTCTAACTTATGTTTAACATTTCAACATATCATATTTCAACATGTCATTTTAACGGGGAATGTCAAACGATAATATATCATTATAAAAAATGATATAACTTAAATCCACTCACCTAATTTGCTTTTTAAATCTTGGATCTGGTCCAGATCTAGCATTCCATGGTTTTCCCCTAATTGGATTCAGAACCTAACAACCATGGATTCATAATTTTTACTAAAAGAAAGGGGAAGAAAGAAGAAGAAAATTGAATAGACCAGATCTAGAAAATTATCTTACTTCGAATATGATTATGAACACCTTCTAATTAATATTCATTCTTTTCCTCCAGAACTTGATTCAAAATTTTCCTAAACTAATTGTCTTATTTTTCTAAAGAGATTTGATGAGGAGAAAGAATGGCAGAGCTTAGATGTTGTCTCAGAGAATGTGAGATTTAGGCTAGGCTCTACTAGCCTATTTATAAGTGTTTAGGATCTTATCGTACATGCAGCGCTGAGTCAGCATTGAGCGTTATTAAGAAAATAGTACAGATTCATTGATGAATATAGCTGGATCTGGGGGGTGTCGACCCCCCGGGTCCCATGAGCCGTTTTGGCGTAGAAGTTTGAATATCGAATGTTTGAATTTTCTGAAATTTATCTAACTGTTATATTCATGCGTAATTTTCTTATACGTATACAAATCTTCTAACGACCATTTTATGCATATATATATATATATATATATATATATATGCGCACAACTTTCGTTTCGTTTCCAAAATTCAAACGGGGTTGCACCGTTATTGGATTCTTGCCATATTTCATTGATTGTAGCCTTATCTTGAATTTTATCTCTTGTATATATATATATACTTTTGCACATATATACATATATATTCTCATATATATATACACACACATATTTTCTTTACTTCCTTATATGTATATTTTTCCTTATATGTGCGTTTATACATATTTCCTCTCATGAACATGTGTTATTTCAGCTGTTTCCTTAAAACAAAAATTTGACGGCAGCGGGGATCAAACTCTGTACCTCTTATATGCAAGTCACATGCTCTAACCAACCGGGCTGCTAAGGCTATTGTTAACATGGCTTAGAACAATGGTAGTTATTGTTCTCTTCTTATTCCTCTTTTTCATGTTTGTTACAATATTTCATTCAAACCGTTGCATGAATCTTTTTCTTTTATTTCTCTTTTATTATTAATGCATAATCAGTGCATGCAACATGTTTACATCGCATGCAACCAATCTTTTCTTTCTTTTAATGCATGCATTACATTTTTATTTTATTCTTCATATATACATTTATGTTTGTGCATATATATGCATTATTTAATTATTAAATTATAGTAAAATTCGGGGTGTTACACACACAAATGGATGGACTAGGCAAGATCCTGGTTTTCTTTTGGCCTTAATACGATCGTTAAGGGTCATCGGTTTTCTGGCCATCTTATAATATGGCCCAGCGTGACCATTTCCTTCCATATTTCTATATATTGGACTTCTATACATTATTCTCTAGAAGATCTAGAATTCACCTTTTCTTTATCAAGAAAGATATGTTCTGGGGGGCAAAGTGTTGACCAACTTTTTGGCAAAAAGTGTTGACCAACTTTTTGGCAAAAACTGTCATAACTCAAGTTCTTATTAAAGTTGGACCATCTCCCTACTGGATCAATCTTCATCTGGATTGACCAGAGTTTGATTCAACCCAAACCAAATGTGTCTCAAGTAGAAACACTCTTCTTCAAGCATGGTTTAGAGTCCAAGGATCGGGTCGATCCGACAAATTGACCTTGAAGACATTGAACCAGACCTTACACTACACAACGAAGCCCGATTCTCATGGCTGCTTTATCGGTCAAACCATACCTATTCAACTTCTCTGGCTCCAAGTTCCAAGGTCCACGTGTACCTTGATTATTGAGAAGAATTATTCCCGAATAGGAGACCATGTCCCGGTGCCTGCAGTAGATATTTCGGATCGCGCGACACGTGGTCGAGCCATGATCAGATAACCGCCACGTAGCACATCGACCGACCTACATTTTTGCCTATAAATACACCTTTCCATGAATGGAAAGAGGAGGATATTCTTTCTGAAAAGTTCATGGTTGGCTTTTTAAAAATATCTCGGCGTACACTTCGATCGAACAACATTGTAACACAAGTTTTTTTGTGTATAATCCACTTCTTTCTCTTCCATCTTTCAATCGAAACAAGTGTAACTTGTAATCAACAATATAAACAAAGATTATAAAGTAGACGTAGGCTTGGTTTAAGTCGAACCACTATAAAAATTGTTGTGTATCCCTGTGTTTACTTCTTTTCTTGTATTTTGTGATTGTGAATTTTGTGACTTGTGTGTAGATTACACACTTTGGGGGTTGACTGTCATTAAGCCAACTTTTGACGTCAACAACACCTAAAGGTAAAGATAGAGGGGAGAAATGCAAGGCTATCGATGGTGGTGTGATGTCAATTGGAGGTTGGACGACGAAAAAAGTGGCGAAGAGCATTTTTATTTCATCTTCGTTCTTAGGGTGGAGGAGGTTACATCGATGGTTTGATTCGCATGTGGGCGCACAACAAGGCGGATGCAATGTTATGGTCGTAATATAAACTAGTGACGCGTCGGTGGTTGTGCACGAGCGGTGTGCATCGATTTGTATAGGATTTCGAATCTGACCTAAAGAGAGGGTGCGTGAATTTTGATGCGGACATAGTGTGGCTGGTAAGTGTTTGTTATTTTCTTTTAATATGATTCTAATTTCAAGTCTTCTAACTCATGAAACTTTTGCATATGTGGTATGTTTTGGACATGATTTCTTCCGCATGACTCGTATTGCAGATGTGTACGCTTTGGCATTTGTTTTGATAAATTTAGCTGATGTGAGTGATATTATCTCTCATTGAACTGCAATTCTTTACATTATGCAAAATGATGTTTCTAGGTGATTTCTAATCATAAAACGAGATTTCTAGGATAATTAAACCTAGTCATTAATAAATAAAAGAATTAACATTTCATCTAATACCTTGGATTTTCAGTCTTTTGATCCAAAAGTTAAATCGATGGTTCTTGATTCTGTTGCTACAGATTCTTCCAATTGTGCTACTGCTTCCAAAATTAATTTCAATATCAATCCCGTGAATTCTAATTGCAATATTCCTCCAAGCTCCTCTAATCCCTTACATCCCCCTATGAAATCTGATTTTCTCTCACTCTCTCTTTAAATCTCTTCCTTGGAATGATGGTTCTTATAAGTCAATACAGTTTGATATAGTAAGAGATGGGAAGCCCAATCACTTCCCATATATGGTGAAAGAGGAAGGATTGAAATTCTGGAGTAAACATCTGGTTGGATTCTTTATGGATGGTACGCTCTCTTAAATAACTGTAATGAACTCTCTTATCAAAATTTGGAAGTTAAAAAGAGAAGTTAGTATTAAATCAGATGGTGTAAATTTCTTTTTTAATTTTGCAAATGATATGGAAAGGGAGAGGGTATTGAGATCTGACCCATTCTTCATCAAGGGCAGGATGTTTATAATAATTGAATGGGATCCCTCCATAGGAAATCCGCAATCGCAAATTAAAAAAAGTTCCCATCTGGATTCAGTTGCATCGTATTCCCTTACTCTTGTTGACATTAGTGAGGATAAACTAGTTGGCATGTCATGTGGGTAGATTGATCTGTTTTGATTCAAGTACTGAGAGGCTAGAAAGGTTCAAGTATGCAAAAGCATTGGTAGAAATTACCCCTGAATTTGAGCTACCAGAATCTATTGTTGTTCCTGACCTTGGAGATAAATGCCCCCATGTTAAAGTTTCTTATGATTGGAGACAACAAATTTGCACACACTGTAAGGTCTTTTGTCATGAGACAAATTATTGTGAAATGTCATCTCAGAATAATGTGGTGCACAGAATAATAGAAATGAGGCTGTCAATGACAGGAGAAAATAATATAAGCATGACTTCTAGTCTCATGAGAGTAGGCGTTTGAAGAAAACTACTGGATCAGAAACTGAGCAATTCGGTTGGGAACAAGTAACTAATAAAACGAAAATGGTTTGGAAAAGAAAGGAGAAAGGTTATGGTACAAATGTGAGAGGTGATGTTGATAAAGCTATGGAAGAAGTTATTGAGTTAGCAGGGGGAGGGTGTACAGAAATGGGTAGTGAAGTTAATAATGAGGAGCAAATGGATGTATGTTAGGGTTTTTGTAAAGATGGTACTCAGAATGTTATAATTGCAGATCAGTATGGTAACTGCTCCATTCAAGGATAAAAGGTTTCTGATGGAGATGACAATGCAAATAAAAATGCTTCTCAGAAGGGAAATATTTAATTTGATGAAATTCTAAAGGATGTAGTGGATAAAGAATTTCATGTTGATAACCCTTTTTCTATTCTGGATGATCATGCAGATGGTAATGTAAATGCATCTCTGGATGTGTTCACTGCTGCTGCAACATCCAGTTCTCTTACTCAACCTTTTTTGCCTCATGTTCTTCCAACTCCTCATCTATTAAACAGTCAGCATCTTGTGCCTCCTCATCGTCTAAATCTTCTTTCAGTTTCAATATTCCATCCAAATCTCCTTGTTCTCATTTGTCCTCGCCTCAAAATTTTATCCTTCCTCCCTCTCCTACTGCTAATGATTCTAACATTGTAGAGGAATCCCCAAATTCTTTTAGGAGTAAGAAAAAGTCTAAAAAGGAAAAGAAGAAAGTCTTGAAAGAAAATGTTAATGTAGAAGATGATCTTAATGATGGTAAAGAGTTCAAGCCAGATGAAGTATTACCGAGTTGTAATTCAAAAAATGCTTCATCAAGACATATGAGAAGTAATCTGATTTGCATGGTGAATCCCCTACTGTTTAAATGATTAGTACAATATGTTTTTGGAATATAAGAGGTGCTAACTTGCCCTCTAAGCAATGTGAGAAAAAGAATTTGATTAGAGATAATAAAATTCAACTTATGTGCATTTCTGAAACTAAGCTGGATTTCAATTCCACTGGGAAAGCAGCAAATTACATAGCTCCAGTATGGCAATTTGATAATAATCTTAATCAAGCTTCATTGGGAAGACTTTTGACTCTTTGGAATCCTTCCATTTTTAATCTTCAGAAAATCTCTGAAACTAATCAATATATTCACTATAATTGTATTTATATTCCTTTAAATCTCTCTTTTCTCCTTACTTCAGTTTATGCTCATAACTCACTTGCTCTTCGTCGTAGTTTTCTTGAGAATGTTCATCTTCTTAATCCTTCAAATCATCCTTGGCTCATAGGCGGTGATTTCAATTATATGCTTAACAGTAATCAGAAATTGGGTGCTTGTCCTCTAGTGGTTAAGGAGAATGCTCCTCTTAATCAAATACTAATTCAATCTTCTCTATTTCCAGTTCAAAGCTATGGCTTGTTTTATACTTGGTCAAATTGCGTTAAGTCTGGCCCTCCCACTTTCTATAAACTTGATCATATTTTTGCAAATTCTTCTTTCTTTGATCTCTGGCCTAAAGATTTCTATGATATCCTCTCTCCAATCTTATCTGATCATTGTCCCATATTATTTCAATGGGGGATTGAAGCTGCTATTGACTTGGGTAAAATCACTTTTTAATTTTTTTAATTTTTGGTGTGATATTCCAGAGTTTACTAACATTCTCATTCAGGTTTGGTGCTCAAAGAGAAATAATAATCCTATGTTTAATCTGTTGCAAAAAATGAAGGTATTAAAGAATCATCTTAGATCTTGGTCTTCAATTAAATTTGGCAATGGGTTGCAGCATTCATCTTCAATTAGAGCAGAATTAACCCAAATTCAGCAAGAAATTCAAAAGAAGCCAAATGATATTGCATTACAAAATCAGGAGTATGAATTGAAGAATAAGCTTAAGTTTACTTTGGAAGTAGAAATGCAGGCTTTAAGGCAGAGTGCTTTCATTAGGAGAGAATTTGATGGGGATAGAAACACAAAGTATTTTCATAATACTTTAAAGGTTCAAAAAGCGAGGAGCAACATCTTTAGGATTAAAGATATGAATGGAAATGTTCAATCCTCTGAAGGGGAAATTAATGCAACGTTTGTTCAGTCTTTTCTTCAATTCTAGCAAATCCTAATGCTTATGTACCAGATGTTAATCTACTCTTTCATATCATATTACCAACTCATTTTATATTGCAATTAGAGGATATTAACAGGCTAATTACAGTAGAAGAGATTAAGGAAGCTACTTTCTGTTTAGATTCTAGTAGTTGTGGAGGACTAGATGGATTTAATTCTTTCTTCTTGCAAATAAACTGGAGTACTATTTGTTGAGATATCATAGCAGCTATTCAATCTTTCTTCATGATCAATCACATGTCAGCTAGTGTGTCAGCATCATCAATTACGCTTGTTCAAAAGGTTGAAAACCCAGTTTGTGTTGCTGATTTTCGACCAATTTCATGTTGTAATGTTGTCTACAAAGTTATTTCGAAATTCATTGCTAATAGGCTAAAAAAGGTATTGCCTTCCATAATTTCTTTGAACCAGCCAGCTTTCATAAAAGGAAGATCCATTTCAGATAACATTTTATTAACGCAGGAATTATTATATGGATATAATAGAAAAGGCATCTCTCCTAAAAATATGTTAAAATTGGATATAAAGAAAGCACTCGATTATGTATCCTAGTTTTCTATTCTTGCCATTCTTTCAAGGATGAATTTCCCTATCCCTTTATTGCTTGGATTCATTCCTGTATATCAACGCCAAGGTTTTCAATTGCTAGAAATGGCATATTACATGGATTCTTCAAAGGAACTCAAGGAGTACGACAAGGTGATTCAATCTCTTCGTATATCTTTATTGCGGTAATGGAACTTCTCAATTCACTTTCGATTGATCAAGTTAAAAGAAAAAAAATGGAATTACATCTGAAATGTAAGTCTCCTTTGATAACCCACTTACTTTTTGCTGATGATTTATTTATATTCACAAAGCCCACTGAAAGTAATATACGCTGCATTATGGATACTTTGCATATTTTCTATACTATTACTGGATTGAAGATAAACCTTAATAAGTCTCATATACTAATTGCTGGGTTATCTGCTAATGAGAAGAATCATCTAATCTCTTTGTCTAGATTATTAGAGAGGCCTATTAATTCAAAGTATTTGGGACTTCCATTAATTGGTTCAAGGATTACAAAGGACAATTGTGTTCCATTATTTGAGAAAATTATTGTTAAATTGATGCAATGGTCCTCTTGCAAACTATCACAAGCTGGTAGGCTGACTGTAGTACAATCTGTGGCTATGGCAATGACTACCTACTGGACATGGCATTATGTACTGTCAGTCAAGCCGATTAACATGATATTAGGAGCTCTAAATAAATTTCTTTGTCATGGGGATCCTTTTTCTAGGAAAATGATTCCAATTGCGTTTAATAAATTGTTTGATGATACGATGCAAGATGGTTTAGGCATTACAAATTTATTTGTATGGAACAAAGCTGCAATTTCATCTTACTTTGATAAGCTGTTTAACTTGGATAATTGTCTTTATACAAAGTGGGTAAAGGGTAATTTAATTGGGAAAAAAACATTTTTAGACTACAGAGGTGCCGAGCAGTTGTGGTTGGAGTTGGAGGAGCATTCTTAATATGAGGAGCACTTTTCTACCTTACATCCAGTTCAATTATAAGTTCATGGATAAACTGTCTTTTTGGAATACTCCTTGGTCTAAAGCTAGTTTAATCTAAGATAATGTGGTTGCTTATAATTTACATAGACAGTCTGGTATTTTAGAGAATGTTGTTGTAAATGATTACATTCATGATTGTAGTCTGGTTCTTCCATACACAAGCTCTTCTGTTTTGAGGAATTTATGGGTTGAATTGGAAAAGAATTTTGAAGTTAATGGTAATAGTTGTATAACATGGAATGGGAAAGTTCAAAGTATCAAACTTGTTTATACATTTCTTCAAGGTCCAAAGCAATCATTTCCTTGGGCGAAGAGATTATGGAGTATGGGTAATTCAACAAAAGAAAATATGCTATTGTGGAAAGTAATGGCTAATGCAATCAATACAAAGGATAAATTGCTTAAAATAGGTGTGGTAACAGATGATATTTGTTTGTTGTGTCATTCATCAGTTAAAACAAATACACATTTTCTCTTTGCATGCAGTTTTACATATCAGATTTGGGTGAAACTCCTTGCTAATGGTTGTTTGCATAGGCCATCATTTGATAGTAAAATTGAGTGGTACAATGTTTATAAAGCAACAAGATGGAAGAGTAGAAAAACAAAGCCGCTGTTAAACATTCTAAAGAAATTAATATATGAGATTTGGGCTGAGAGAAATAGAAGGGTATTTGGATTGGTAGTGCTAAATGCAAATGAAGTTTACAATTTGATTCACAAGAAAATATTGAAAAGTATAGCATCAGTTTATGTGACGACCCCAAAACCCCGTACGACGGTGGCAAGGGTAATCTTTGGAATATAACACATAAACAGTAACAGCAGAACCGAAATAAATAAATACACCAGATAATGTACAAATAATACACTGGATAAACATAATCATCAGAGTTACACAGTATACAAGATCATACTTAGTACAAAATATAGTTCAGCTATATATAAATATCTAAAGCGGAAAACAAACATAATATGTACAATAGGAGCTGAACAACATAAAAAGAGACAAATGATAGAATCCATCTTCAGCTCCAGCTATCCAGAAAGAGCCTGCTAAAACCTGAACACAAGGCTGCCCGTGTAGAAAAAGGGGCACCCGAGTTTGCAAGTGAAACAAACTACGAGTCAGTCATGGGACTGGTATGAGAAATCTACTTAACATATTTTATAATATGGCCAATCACAGGACCACGCCACTTTCGCGGAACGGGTTTACTCCATTGGATTGCCAGTGCTTTAAAACAAGTAAACCTTTTAAACATCGCAATGCTTTTTATAAAAATGAAGCCATTATAAGACTCAGTTCCCATCACACAATGCAACGCAAACCGGAGGATAGAGTTTTACCTTATAATGGCCAAAATATGTTTGATACGAATAAAACAAAAGCATTTGGTATTATTACTAGTGTTTATATGTTTCAAAAACAATTTCAAATCATAAGTATCAATCATAGACGGCATTAATGCCCTATACCACTATGTCGCCATATATAGGTATACAATCAAAACTGCACGGTGTCGTATTTGGAAATTGGATTTCCGTCATGAACCGAGGCCAGGGATCGTCCTCACCGCTTCGAGACAATCTAGCCTACCATGTCTCAGGATCAGAGCTCGAGTGACCCTTGGATCGTCAGGGCTGGTCCGCTCGATGTGGATTAAACTTAAACCCTGAACACTGCGTTCCCCCGCCATATGGGACGAAAGTGAGCCAAATGACTCCATATCCGAGGCGCCTCGCAACAGCAACAACCACACTGGTGGAAATAATATAAATGTCAGGGCTGGTAGGTCACTGACACAACCCTAGCTAGAAGGAAACACATGTCCTCCCTGAGGTCCTCTCCCGTTTCT
This sequence comes from Allium sativum, assembly GCA_030737875.1. Taxonomy (NCBI): domain Eukaryota; kingdom Viridiplantae; phylum Streptophyta; class Magnoliopsida; order Asparagales; family Amaryllidaceae; genus Allium; species Allium sativum. The sequence continues at coordinate 285,160,529 of CM060915.1, forward strand.
GGTTCATACCGGGGTGCGAGGCTCGCGAATCAACGTTATACACAAAGCTATGACACACAGGCCGTGCTTTGATCATCAACCACAAGACTTTGCTTTTCAACAAAAGCCTTGATCATCTGCCACTTAGGCATGCCACACAAGCAATTCACTCTATGCGACTGATTTCTATCGATATATAACCTCTGAGCTCGTACGTCCCAGAGAAGGGCATTAAGCAAGAGAATAAATTCTCCGCCGCCAAACAGATATATATTTAATAGAGATCAATCAGCACAGAACAAAATCCAATGTCAGACACACAGTCCATTTACAAGTTCATTCTGGGTCTGAACGAAACCGGAGGCACCATATACCTCGCATATCCATCGATCTCCAAGTACGTCTGGACGATCACCACTTATTATCTATATTTCGGGATGCCTCCCAATCAAGACATCAGTAATCATCCAACCGAGGTGAAGATCTCCGGTCTTCAACCACCGTCTTCATCATCGACTTCTTACCGCCGATCAATTATTTGAAATGAGATTTAACTCGGCCTTTCCAAATAATTCACGTATATTTAGAATTTAAATCAATTCATTTCAATGGTTAAATTATTCGACATCAATAATTCTGTTCTTAAATGTAATTTTCACGCCAAATACATTCAACCATCAAATATCCAATAAACCGGGTAAATTCGGTTTATTTCCATTCCATATCGTTTATAATATTTTATAACGATTTATCGCTATTTTTATTCACTTGAAAATAGCCAATTCATTCAAACGACGCTTCAGGCCATAACGCGGCCGTAGCGCTGTTTTTCTTCAGATTTGATTTACATATATCTGAAAATCTAACCGTTGGATCTTCACAAGTTTTATATCATTAGAAACATCTTTTCAAAACAAATCCAACGGTTTCAGTTTGGGAAAATCCGACGGTCGGATCTCCCGGTACAATCGTTTGAAGTTAGGATTCCAAAATACGAACTGTAGCGTCGTTATTCGATTTAATTATATTTTTATATATATAAATAAATATAATCGATTCTGGCGCTATTTTTCTTCAGATTTGAATTAAACATTCCAGACAATCCAACCGTTGGATCTTTACAAAGTTGGTGTCGTTGGAAAGATATTTCCAAAGCGAACCGAACGGTTTCGGGAAAATCCGACGGTCGGATTTCCCGCACTAATCGTTTGAAATCACGGTTTCAAAACACGAACTGCAGCTTCGTTATTCGATTTATTTCAATTATATATATATACATATAAATATGATTCATTCTTCGATTTCAAAACCATATTCATTTCACACATTTGATAAAAACAGTATTTTTATCCAACAGCTATTCATTTCCACCCATCACTATTTTTAACAGTTCATATATATCATAAAAATGTGATTTTTATTATAAAACAATTTATTTCAAAACACTATTATTTTATATAGTTCATACATAAGGTAAAAATATTATTTTTGGTGTTAAAACAATTTATTTAAAACACTAGTATTTTATATAATATATATATATGATAAACATGTTACTTTTATTTTTCAAAGAATTATTCAATACATGAGCTTCATTCAACACGTGAATTTCTATTTCAACACATGAATTTTATTTCAACACATGAATTTTATTTCAACACATGAATTTTTATTTCAACACATGAATTTTATTTCAACACATGAATTTTATTTCAACACATGAATTTTATTCAACACATGAATTTCTATTTCAACACATGAATTTTATTTCAACACATGAATTTTATTTCAACACATGAATTTTTATTTCAACACATGAATTTTATTCAACACTTTTTTTCAACACATGAATTTTATTTCAACACATGAATACAAATCAAACACAGAAATATTTTAGAAAATTTCGGCAGCATAACGGTAGGGTAGTTAAAACTGGCACCGTCCCTAGTACGACTCCTCGCTCTACCTTAAAGCCTCGCAGCTTTTGACAATGGGGATTTTCAATATCTAGTTCGTACGTAGACGAATTTTCCCATATACTAATCCTATTGGGATTTCAACCACAATCAATCATTTCAAATCAACCATTCATGATATTCACCAAATTTTCACATCAACCAATAATCCAAACAATATCACAACCAATATATATCGTCCATGGTCTGTGGGACGAGGGGAGTGTGTGTGTATATATATATATATATATATACACGTATATAACTATATTTCGATTTCATTTCAATATCATTTCAATTTATTTCAACACATATATCATTTTTACAATGCATATATAACTTATACATAGAACATACAACTTATACATGAGGTGTACAACGCTTATATAACTCATACTTCAACTATATAATTTATACATTGTTGTTTCCATATCGTTTATAATTCAGAAATCTCACATTGGGTTCCACTCCACCAAAAATTGCAGAAGGCTCAGAAAAATATGCGGTCTCTTCTAGAATGTAGAAGACATCCTCACGAGTCCACTGTCTCTTGTTTCACTGGATTTCGTCAACATACGAAAAAGATATGATTTTTATTGTAAAATCATAAACCGTAGCGCTTTAAAGTGATATAAACTATTTAAAATAAAATAAACCGTATACCTTCAAATTTCATTCAAACCTAGGTCTCGATTTAATCTCCAATCCGTAGCACTAGGTTGTAATCGAGCTACACCACATCGAAGAGCGTCGAAGGGCACGCAAAACAAGGGTAGCCTCGTCGAACTTGGTGTAGCGGTGGTGGCGATTTCCAGCCCGACGGTGGCGAGGGGTGGTGAAGTCTGTGTTGATTTGAAGAGGGGGAAGAGGTCTTCAAAAAGTTCAACAAAGGTGGGGGTCAACGGTGAACGAGGCGGCCGGAAATTGATCGGGAAGAATGGAGTTGACTTCCGTCGTATATCACGAGGGGGGTATCGGGGAAAGGGAAAATATGTGATTGGCCAATGGGGTTTTATTTTATTTATATTTTTTTTAAATTCAAAAATACCCCTTATCTCATACGAACTCCAATCCAAGCCAGACGACTATTGCCCCTAGCTAAATACCCCCATTCCGAACACAATGAGATATGTTTTGCAGGCCCATTCGACTGTTTTAGTCAGTTTTCCTTCAAATTAAAATATAAAACATTCAATATTGGATTTGAACGTACATTTCAATTTGCCGGGGCCACATACTGATTCTAAAAATTCCCGAAAAATAAATCTAGCTATGTTTCGACGATACGGTCCCAACAAAACTAGTTTCGTCGAATTCTGAGACCGTTTGAAAAATGGCCATTTTCTGGTCGATCCAATTTAACTAAAATTGACCAAACGCATTTTCCTTCGCCACGCTCACATATTAACTTCAAAAATTATGGAATTTGAAACCTAGCAATAATTTGACATCCCGGATCCAACAAAAGTGGTTTCGTCGAATTCTGAGGTTGTTTGCAAAATGTCTATTTTCAAGGGCTATATAAACTCTATAGCGACCTTTCTGAAAATTCATTTGGCCATTACTTTTGATTCCCGCTACGAAACTTCAATTTTTCAGATTCGTTAAAAATATATTCATAAACAGATTTAAATATTTTTGGTTTCACTAAAATCCGTTTTGTTTTCCGCCCGGTACAGTCAGTCAAAGTTTGAATTCAAATTTCGAAATTGCCGCGCCATTTCAGGCCTTGTTCATAATTAAAAATAATTATATTTATTTTCAAACAACGATTCAAACATACTTTTCGTCTTTATTATTTAAAATAATTTATTTTAAATATTTAAATCCACTAAAATAGCCAAATTAAAAAATTTAAATTGGTTCAGATTTTCCGGGTTGTTACAATCTCCCCCCCTTAAAACTTTTCGTCCCCGAAAAGGAACGAAGTCGGAAGTTGTTTTAATTAACCAACTCAACTTTCATTCTGTCTTCCATTCCTTAACTTTTCAGTTTATAAGAATTTTCAAATTCTTCAAAAATTTGGCTAACACCCTAAATTTTCGAAAAATTTCGCCATAACCTCCTTTGTACGGGGAGCTTCGGGATATTTCAAATAGCCTCCCATGGCTCTCACCAATCCAAAAGAAAAAGGAAAAGCCAAGCGGCTAGCCAATCAGCTCATAAAATCATCAAATCCGAAGAAATACAATAAATATGTACCGATTTGTCGGGCAAACAATTTTATTCCTCTGCTTAGCTGTCTATCCATAACATGTTCACACATATATAATGCACACGTATATATTTTTATCAATTTTCAATTCAGTGCAATATTTGTTCAATTTGGCTAAATGGTTCAAAAATCTAATTAATCAACCAAAAATCAAACAACACAACCAACAATCAATTTGTTTTTATCTTTCAAAAATATACTAATTAATTCATATACTCTTTTAAAATCATTCAGACTATATAATTAAAAAGTTATACATCCATGAAGAGAAAACAACAACAAAGTAGAGAACAAAATGGTAATGCAAAGATATGGTAAATGTACCTTGCACCGGAGTCAATCAGAGATATCCATCCTGCACTTAGGATAGGCTTTCTTAATGCATTCCTCAGTTTCCGAAGTACAATCTCGCGGATCTCCACTCCACTGCACTTTGACTAAGTGAACCTTCTTGTTCCTCAGTTCTTGGTTTCTTTGCCAATAATCTTTAGCGGCCCTCTTCTCACAGCCAATTCTGGAGTAATTTCTATATCCCATTGCGCTGCTTCTTCCACGATCAAGTCTGGATCATGAACATGCTTTCGAAGTTGAGATACGTGAAATACATCATGCACTCCAAGCAACCAATCAGGCAATTGAACTCTATAAGAGAGAGTTCCAATCCGTTCAAGTATAGGGAATGGACCAATAAATCTGGGCGCCAACTTCCCAGTTTTTCCAAATCGAATTACTCCTCTCATCGGAGAAACCCTTAGATACACATAGTCACCAACAGCAAATGCTAAATCCCTCCTTCTCGAGTCTTCATAGCTCTTCTGTCGGCTTTGAGCTGCTAGCAATTGTTTCTTAATGAAATCGACTTTATCCGCAGCTTCGCGAATCATATCTGGTCCCAATACAAGCCTATTACCAGGTTCAACCCAACAAGCAGGAGATCGGCACGGTCAACCATACAATGCTTCGAACGGTGACATTGTCAGGCTCGCTTGGTAGCTGTTGTTGTATGAGAACTCAGCCAAATGCAAATGGTCTTCCCATGATCAACCAAAATCAAGAACACAAGCCCGCAATAAATCTTCCAGTAAACGATTCACCCTCTCAGTCTGACCATCTGTCTGAGGATGATAGGCGGTGCTTAGATTCAGCTTTGTCCCCAGTTCTACTTAAAATGCCTCCCAGAATTTGCTAGTAAATATTGGATCTCTATCACTAACTATACTGATCGGCCTTCATGTAGCTTAACAATTTCTTTGAAATAAATCTGTGCTAAACTTTGAGCGGTTCTATTGGATCTGACAGGTATAAAATGGGCGGTCTTCGTGAAGCGATCTACGATCACCCAAATACTATCATTTCCTTTCTTGGTTCTGGGCAAACCATCTATGAAGTCCATGGAAATATGTTCCCACTTCCAACCTGGAATGTCCAGCGGTTGCAATAATCCGGCAAGTTTCTGTTGGTCGCTTTTGACTAGTTGGCAAGTAGGACACTTGCTAACATATATTGAAACGTCCTTTTCATAGCCTTCCACCAGAATGTTCGCTTGAGATCATTATACATTTTGCTCACACCTGGATGCATACTCAGCTTGGACTTGTGACATTCATCTAACACTTCCCTTTTGAGCTCGGGGATTTCGGGAACACAAATCCTTCCTCTCAATCTCAGGATCCCATCGTTATCTATTTGAAAGCCCGAGGGTTCGCCTTTCTGAATTCTTTTGATCATATCCTTAATAAAATTATCATCCTTCTAAAGAATAGATATTTTGTCAATCAAGGAAGTCGTAATAATAAAACTGGCGATTATTGCATTCTTTCTACTTAGTGCATCAGCCACAACATTGGCTTTCCCTGGAGTATACAAAATCTCAAAATGTATGCTACAAGAAATTCTAGCCAACGTTGCTGCCTCAGATTCAAGTCTTTCTGGGTGAACAGATACTTTAGCGACTGATGATCTGTATACAGTTCGAATTTCTCACCCAAAAGATAGTGCCTCCAGATTTTTAAAGCAAATATGATGGCTAACAAATCAAGATCATGAGTAACATAATTTTTCTCATGCGGTTTCAGCTGACGGCTAGCATAAGCAACCACTTGACCTATTTACATTAATACTGCACCAAGGCCTTCTCTAGAGGCATCTGTCCAGACTTTCAAGTCTTGATTGCCATCGATAATTGTTAACACTGGAGCAGTTGTTAATCTTAATTTTAGCTTCTGAAAAGCCTCCTCATATTCGGGAGTCCACTTGAATCTTGAGTGCTTCTTGGTTAGCTTTGTTAAGGAACTAGATATCTTCAAAAAATCTTTAATGAACTTCCGATAATAACTAGCCAATCCAAGAAAACTTCGGACTTCTGTGGGAGTACTAGGCTGTTTCCAATTTTGAATAGCAGTGATTTTATTGGGATCCACTGAAATTCCTTGTTTTGACACGACGTGGCCAAGAAACTTGACTTCTTCTTGCCAGAATATACATTTGGAAAGTTTGGCCTTCAAGACATTCTTTCTGAGAATTTCTAACACTTATTCCAAATGTTTCGCGTGCTCGCTCTCTGACTTAGAGAAGATTAATATGTCATCAATGAAAACCAGAACAAATTTATTCAAGACATCGCGGAATACTCGATTCATTAAATCGACAAAATAGGCAGGAGTGTTACATAAGCCGAACGGCATTACTAACCACTCATAGAATAAATCGGGGCCTCTGAATGCTGTCATAGGAACACACTCTTCGGCAATATGAAGCTGATGGAAACCTGTAGCTAGGTCCATCCTTGAAAATACTTGTGCACCATTCAATCAATCCAGCAAATCATCAATCCACGGTAATGGATATTTGTTCTTTAATGTCTGCTTGTTCAAGTCACGATAATCCACACATAGTCTGAGAGTACCGTCTGACTTTGGGACAAACACCAATGTTGCTCCCCAATCAGAGAAACTAGGCCTGATCATACCCTTCCATACAAGCTGTCTAGTCTGATTGTCTAATTCTTCTTTCTCCTTTAGAGTCATTCTCCGAATAGCGTGCACTACTGGCCTTGCATTCGGAATTAAAGCGATCTTGAAATCAATTTCTCTCTTCGGAGGTAAACTAACAACTTCTTCGAACACATCTGCATAATTCTGTATGATAGGAATATCTTTTATGAGGTCCGGAATATTCTCTATGACTACAGGGATATTTTCTATTTGAGCAGGAGAAACATCTAGAGCTAACCAAAAGTCTTTTCTATCTGAATTCGGACCTTCACATGGTATGGTTATATAATCCCCTGATTTAATCTTTTCCTTAACCACTCTCTCGACACATTTAACCTCTGCTTCATATTTAGTTAACCAATCCAATCCCAAAATAAGATCCAATTCGGTAAAATTCATGACGATCGAGATGGTAGGAAACCGATACCGGAAAAAAGAGACAGGCACCCCACAAATCCAACTAAGATCGAGAGAACCCCCAACCGGATTATGGACAGTGATGGGTTCCTTGAGCTTTTTCAAATTCAAATCCAACTTCTTAACTGCATTCTTTGCAATAAAGCTTTGTGACGCGCCTGTATCAAACAGTACTTTAACTGGAATATCCTTGACAGTAAGCGCGCCTTCTAAAATATCTGATTTTCTCTGACTAGCGGAGGGTTCTGAAGTTTCAGCCACTTCATTTACTTGTACTGCTTTAGGTTTTCTGAATTGCGGGCAGGCCTTTGAAAGATGACCAGACTAATGGCATCGATTGCATTTTCTAATCTCTTGGAACTTGTCCCTGGATTTAGATCCTTCCCTTTTCGAAGATCTGCATTTCCTTATCGAATGCCCTTGCTGATTACACTTTAGACATACCACTGTCTTTACCTTTTTCTGACTATCCTTTGGTCTCTTATTGCGTTTAGACTTTGTACTCGCTTCAGGATGCGTACTTGTCTCTGGGCTATCAGTTTCAAATTTCCTTTTGTTGCTAGAGCTAGCTTCCTCTTTGTCGACAAAAGGCCTCGCTTATCTAGATCTTCATACTGATAAGCCATGTATATCAGTTCCGAAAAAGGAAGCTTCACATGCCCCATTACACTACTTTGGTATTTCCTTTGAAGCCCGTTAATAAACCTCAGTTTCTTCCTCTTCGGATTTTGAATTAGATGAGGGGCAAAATGAGGAAGTTCATTGAATTTCTTATGATATTATGGGATATTCATATCTCCTTGTATCAAATAGTAGAATTCATCACATAACCGCTCAGTTGCTTCTGGAGGAGTAAATCTTTCACTGAAAATCTCTTTGAATCTATCCCAGGTGATATCACCTTCTGGATTATCCTTAATGTAACACCCCACCTCTGCTAGCGTCACTCACAAAGGGAATGCACTAGTTTTGGAGGAGCGTTATCGAGGTAAACAAACACAGAAATATTACAAGATAGAACATAGATAAAACAGCGGAAGAATCAAAAGATAAATTTCATTACTTTCAAAAAGTGTCAAAACCTTTTACATCAAATAGCCAAGGTCATTATTTTCCATTACAGCAAATTCTGTCTTGCATAAATAAAGAAGCATAAACTTAAAACATCAAAGTAGCTTAATTCCCCAAAGGTAGCAAAAATGCAGCCATAGCATAGCTCAAGATCAAACCGTACATGAGCTGAACCGAAAGCAAGCGAAATCCAAGCTAAGTGCCAAAGTCTCTTCCCTGAGAACCTGGGGGGAAACGAAAGAAAAAGAGGCGAAAGAAAATGGGTCAGTCATAAAGACTGGTAAGTCCAAGTGACTTTCAGCAAAAAAACAGATAAAGGTAACATGACATGTATAAACTGAAAGTAAACATAAGGATGTTGTCAAGATGGGCAAGATAGACTAAGATATAATGATAAATCAAGTATAAATCAAGTATAGCATCACACATTCAAGGTTCGCTACATCAACTGTACTAGAATCCCAAACCCATGTCTTATATTAATCATGAAATGATCCCTTGGCCCAATATCATGAAATGACCCATTACTAGGTCCAACGAAACGATCCACTAGTCGATCGACTCCCTACAAGTTCTAGCTCGTCACGTGTCTGTGTCATACGGCCCTATCACGAATGTAGTCACCTGTGCTAGGTCCACCATAGGGTGTATCAAGCCCTATGGTGCCAACCACCGACACGAATCAAGCATGCACAGATAAACTTACTGATGCCCAATGCCTGCTTTTTCAACTACGGACCACGTGCACGACCATAGCCCACCTGAACCTACACTAGAGCACCAACACAGCCGTCATTCTGGTCGCTTACAATCAGCCCAGTAATCGTGCCCCACCCTGCCTAGTTCCAGGGTACCATGATACATCTAGTGGGTTACTGCTGAAATGGACCGCGTAACTAGGGTTTCTGTCCAATAGGTTAAGTGTTGTCATTTAAATTCGTGACTTAACCCCTATCAGTCTAGCATGTCAAGTTGGTTAAGTGTTGTCATTCAAGTTCGTGACTTAACCCGCTTACGTGTCATGTCAAATTAGCTAAGTGTTGTCGTTCAAGTTCATGACTTAACCCTACGAATCATGTGTCAAGTTGTTAAGTTTTGTCTTTCATGTTCATGACTTAACCCTATCATGTGGCAATAATTCATTAATGCACCCCAACCTCTCACATCAGACCTGTTGTTGTGGTCACTGGATATGTCGGGCGGTTCCGGGCAGATTTACACCACAACTCAGCCTGACCTCAGGTTTTCAAGTGCGGTATGACCAACTACCCACATTGGATCCTATTGTTTGCAGTAACTGGATTTGCCGGGTGGTTCCGGGCAGAATTACACTGCAAACTCAGCCCAACCTCGAGTTGGCCATTTTCAAGTTCATTCTAGTGTCATGTCCATGTTCATATTTTCATGTCAAGTTCGTGTCAAGTTTCAAGGATAAGTTTCATGCCAAGTTTCCTATAATTACCAATTTTTCCCAACGTTACCCCGTCTAAATATTAGGCTAACAATCTTAGCCTAATTTTCCGTCCGCATGATTTTTGACATATAATATTAGGCTAAAAACTTAGCCTAATTTAACATACACAAAATTTGCATAAAGCGATTCATTAGCATAAACATGACATAGGTGTAAATTTGGCATTCTTGGTATAGTCAATATGAACACCATAGGTGTGTACTTGCAAAATAATCAACATGAATATCATAGGTGTGAACTTGCAACGTAGACTAAACCAACATACATATATGTGAATTTGCAACATAGACTAAATCAACTTACATATATGTGAACTTGCAAATCATTCACGAACATATGAATAAGTGTGAACTTGAAATATGACATAGGTTTAACATATACACATAAACATGTAGATCTAACATTTGGTCACATATGTGATATGATTTCACAACCTAAAACTTGCATAACATGATAAACTACACAACTTGTCATAATGGGTTATACTCCAAGTTCATATACAAATGAATAGACTTATTCATTAATTCCCAATTCAATATGATGATAGAATAGAACCACAGGCATAGATCCACATAATAAACATTGCTCTATTATTAATTTATTTCCAAGGCATGACCTAACTGAATAAATTGATTAAAACATCGCAGGCATAACATTATGAACATGAAAAGGTTTGAATAATAATCTAGATTCAAGAACACAGATAGATCTAACTTAAATAGAAAAATCCCCAAAATCAAGACAAATAAAGAAAATAGGTATGAATAGAAAATCAAGCTTAGATCCAATTTCATAGTCATAATTCTAGGCAATAACCTCATGGTCATGAATCATAGGTGATTAGTCATAATTGTCCTTGTCATAGTCATAGGCAATAGTCTAATGTTCACCGTCATAGGCATAGGCATAGTCGTATATTCACAGTCATAGGCGTAGTCATAGTCTTATGCCATTAACAATAGCTTCAACGTCGTAGGCAATATTCCCAATAGTCAAGATCCAAGAAGAAAACAAGAATAGATATGAATCATACATAAATCAATTCCAATTTATAACATGCCCATATTAAGTTTATAGTTTATATCTAAAAGTAACTGGAACTTACTGTTGGATCTAGATTAACCCTAGAGGGGGGGTGAATAGGGTTTATCACAGTTTTTAAACTGAATTGAAAAATTGACAGGATATTAAAATAATAAACAGATCACAGAATGCAGCAGAAATAAAAGTGCAGAAAATAAATCACACACAGATATACCCAGCTTCGGCAAAACCCTGCCTACTGCTGCATTCCTAAGGTTTCTACTAGGTATTATAAACAGATCCCGCATACAAGACCATGTACACTCGCAGCGCCTGCTCCTATCCTAACCCTATGCTCAAAACCCTAGACTGATTGATATTCACTCGATCAGATTTCCCGAATTACAAACCCTGTAACTCGTAACCCAGATTTTACAGACTCCAGTGGACTGCCAGTCAACACCCTGACTGGAACTCTATAATTTTACAGACTTCTAGAAAAACTGTTCAGAATTGTTTTCAGAAGAAAAAAATTAAAAACAAAACAAAATTAAATAAGCAAAGAAAAACCCTAGGGAGATTAATTAAAGGGGTTATCTCCTTTTAAAAGGCTTTTGATTAGGCTTAGCCAAATAAGTAGGCCGGCCCTTTCTGAAACTCTCTTTGCCCGATCTCTTTATTCTTTTCTCTGAAAAAATGGCGGCTTCAAAACTGAGAAACTAGGGTTTCTCTGGAATCCCCAAATCGTTTCATTGTTTGATGGAATTGGGTAATCTCTGAAGCTCGAGCCTGATGTCTTCCTCTTCGTTGTTGATTGGAAATTGTTCCTCTGAGAATAAAAATGGCGGTTGGAAATTTGGCTAGGGTTTCTCCAATAAATCCCCAAATCGATTCTGATTGCTGAATTGAGATGAAGCGGTGTCCACGGTTTCTTTGAAGCTTCTAGTTCCTTGCTCGATCGATTTGGAAGTTGATTCAATCCCCTGGAAAAAATCGTGAGTTTCTCTGAAACTTATTTTTCGTGTATGCTTTTTATTGCTTGTGGATTCGATCGATTTTACCAATGATGTAATAGGTGTTAAATAGGATTAGAAAATCCTAAAAAAAATACTCTGATTTCACGGTTGATTACTTGGCTGATAATTTGCGGTTTGTTTCCTCCTTTTGACTTTCTTGAATGGATTTGAATTTCTCAGCTTTAATGGCTTTCCCCTTTTTGGAAAATAGACTTGAAATGTTGCCTTGATTCTTTGATAAAAACTGAATGGCACACAGAATTAATTATGAATCTGGTAAAGATTAAAAGCCAGTAATTTGTTTCCTTGCAAGTCCATACATGAATGAATTTATGCCGAATTTTCTTGATAAATTCCTTGCCATTTAAATCGAGCTATGATTTAAAAATGTTTTGGCCAAAAATGGAAAGTATTGTTGAAATTCTAAAAAGCCGCAGCAAGTAGATTTGAGATAATTTCCATATATTTCTCTTTGTCTAGGCTGAAAAGATTTTTGAAATTGTTGTTGCCAAGAATGAAATGTGATTTCAGGAAATGCCTAAAAAAAAAATTCTTGCCACTTATTGATTTTCATTCCTGAACCTAAATTGTTAAACATGCATCTGGCCATACCATATTCCCTTGTATTTATTGGCTTGGCTATTCAATGCTTGTATATGCTTCACAAATACACCTTGCTGATTTTCTACAAGGGAACAAATCAGATTTCTGGAAAGAAATATTAGTATTTAAACCTTCACTGATATGTTTTCTTTGGTTCACTGTATGATTAAAAATCTGGAAATAAATTAGTGGCTTGTCATGTATATGTTTGCTGTAATCTCTTATCCCTTGCCATGTTTTTTTCCATGATTAACTTGGAGGTTTTACTGTTTGTTTTGCCATCAACTCTGAACTTGCTCACTGTGTATTCCTGTATACTTGAAACTGATTAGCACAAAAAAAAACTTTCTTGCCAACATTCCTCATTTGCCAAATTTGTATTTCTGGAAATTAAAGAATTTGTATATGTGGCCCTTGCTAGAAATATTTTGGTGCATGTGTCTTTGACATTACTGTTTCATTGATTATTTCTTCATTCTATTTGTGACATGCCTATTTAATTATACTTGCATTGGTTTGACTTGGGTGTGTCTCCTGCATGTTCATGTATTTGAAATAGTTTGCATCTGCTAGCCATTTTGACACTTTGGTTTTGATTGTGTTGTTGTTGTGGTCGAGCCATGAATTTGCTGCACCACTGTCTCACTGACTAGTCAAATTGCACTTGAACTTTGAACACTTATGTTTGAACTGCACTTGTGCACTTTGAACTGTGCACTGTTGATCTGTGTTGTTCACCTGAATCACTTTTGAGCATTCCTTGACTATGAACTTGCTGTTTTCACTTGAGTTTGAACTTGGTTGAATAATGTTGCCATGCCACTTCAGTTTGCTTTCAGTTGCTAGTACTTCATGCAGTTTTCATGTTGGCTGTGCTCGACACTTTGCTTTTGCTGAGTTATATCATGTTCTTGAACCTGTTTGTGGCATGTACTTGTACATTGACCTGAGCTTGTTGCACCATTGTATAGCATTGTTTTTTTATGTTGGCTGGACCATACATGTTTGCTGAACTTTTGCAAACTGATTTGCATTGTGCACTGAGTCGAGATGGTCCACGTGGCTACTCCTCAGTTGCACACTGTATTGGCGTGGCAATGCACACGTGTATATATATACACGTGTGTATATGCAGCCATACAGGAATTTTCCTGTCCCTGTACATATACAAACTGTCTGCCTAGACACAGACGAAACAGATCAAGTCATGAAAAATGATGAGAAAACACACCAGAAAACTGAGGCAAATAAAATTTTAAAAAATATATTTGCATAAATTTTGTAAATTATTTCTGTTCTATTCCTGTTGCAGTGTACTGTGTGTCTGTTTCTATATATGACAGGTATGAAGACTAGACTGACTGTGAAGTGAAGACTGACTTGTAAGCTGTGAAGACAGAACACTGAAGAAGCCAGTGTGTCAATATGTAAATGAGTAAAATTGTATATTGAAATGTATGAAATCAAAATATTTATATATATACGAGTGTGAGTGTTATAGTGGGAAGCTGTGTACTGAAATGGAGTTGTACTGTAATTTGTAATACACAAGTTTGATTGAAATAAAATAATATCTTATTGTTGTCAAACAAACTCGTCTATTTCATTCTGTTATTTATTAGTACAAATATTCTGTGAGTGTTTAAATAGTGGAGTTTATAAGATTTGTACTGTTGTGTTATTGAAATAGAATATTCAATTAAAATAGAATACAGTATGAATATATCAATGTCTGTATTGCCGTATTCCATTTAAATATAAATACTATATTTCAGTCAGTGATGTATATATTTAACCGTACGATTTCAAACACATTTATAATAATATTTATTTGGTTGTTATCATCAAACAAAAATCATATAATTGTGTATACAACAACGTTATATACAACAATCTCCCCCTTTTGATGATGACAAACAAATAAAAGATTTTGTATACAATAAATGTGTTTGACAGTGAAATTTGAACTCCCCCTATTTATCAGCTCCCTCTACAACAGACAACTCCCCCTATAACTGTGCATGAGTGGAATGAATGTTATGAATAATCATAAATTTTCAAAAATATTTATAAATTATTCACTCATAAATCAAAATCTCAACCCATTCTCCCCCTTTTGTTATCATCAAAAGGATACAGAATATAGATGAAAAATGACTAACAAATACAATATCAGCTTAAGAGGAAGAACTGTCATCATAAAATTTCAATCAGTCAAACAAAAATCATAATATTCTAAGAACAGGTGGCATATCTCACATTGTAGAGAATGACGGAAATACGATGAAAAATGGAGAGAGTTTTTTTTTTTAAAAAAAAAAAAAATTCATTTCCAATTATTTTCAAAAGAAAAATAAAACACAAAAACAGTGATGGATTGGGACTATAATTAATAATTCAATTTAAGTGACAAGATCGAATAATCTCAAATCCCAATATCTATCAATCAACAAATCATAATACGTCATAATATTTGAACACATTTCACAGATTAGAAAGATGGATTGATAGGCTGGTTTTTATACACTAAGGAGAATTTCAGATTAATTTCAATTTATAGCACATTATTTCCTTTTTCTTTTTATTTTATTTAAGAGCACCCTGACCACGCATAACCAGAGCTTGGATTTTTAAATGAGGTCAGTCGCAGCTTAAATTATATGTTGTCTCTTAACCATGCATGACCAGAGCTTGGATTTTTAAATGAGGTTAGAGACACACTTATGTATTAATTATTTTTATCATTTCATTTTTAAAAGGAACAGCTCCTCGGTATATACAACCAATATGAATGATAGAAGTGTGGTAGGTACAGACATGGATTGTGAAATGAATTTCTATATTAATTATATTATGAAATATGACTAACTGTACCGGGATCATTGAAAATTCTCAATTTCACTAATTCTGAATAATAACATAACCACAATTCCATCACAAATATTTTCACTGTTTATTCAAGATAAATTTTCTTAAAAAAAATAAACTCTCCAAATTAATATTAAATCATGATGGATGGCAGACGGGTGATAGATAAAGGAGATGGTCGTGAAATAATTGCCAGTTCAAAGTTATTATAATAAATATTCAACCATCATGAAAATCCAAATATATTCTCCTCTTGTTGTGAAACATACTGCAGTCACAATTCATCATAATTTCAAAATATAATAATAATTTTGATGAATTACAAATACAGTTCAATTTGGATATTGATTTCAATTTCTGAATGAATAATTAATAAATAATTTTAAAAATGAAAATCAATTACAAGAGGAATTTAAGGTGAAGATTAAAATCTAAGTACAGATGGGTGAAACAAATATAAGGCACTTCTGAAACCACTTTGTGTCTTTATTAACAAATTTTAATCACAAAGCCCAAATAGACAGAATTAACAAATTTGCACATTTTTCAAAGCTGCAGACAAGAACAAGCAATTATTTGAAACAGTATCAGAGCAGCACAGTAAACACTACTACATCAGACTTGTCAAGATGACGGTCACATAAGATAATTCATGATCTAATGAATAAATATACCATTTATTTGAAATCATTTGAGAAATATGAAACTCTCAAGATTCAGTGAATCAGTCACACCAGAATGTAAATTTCCTATTCAAGATATGTGTGTGATTCAATAAATCAGTAACTTCAAATGATTTTAAACAAACATATATTCAAATCAAATAATCATGAAAAAAAACAAAGAGATTTAAGACCGGATTTTCAAAGAATTTTTCACAAGAATTTCTGACAGGCACAAAGAATTTTTAAGAATATTTACATCAAGTTTGAGTAACTCATGATAAAAAAAATAATGGTTTATTTCAAAATCACTTGAACAACTGTAAGTCATGAGATACAATGAATCAATCACACATAATTAATGACTTCACATCTGAGAAGTGTGTGAGATTCAAAATATCAGAAATTTCAAATGATCTCAAACAAACAAAAATCTAAACCAGACGATCATGAATAACGATGAATTTCAAGATGTAAGCAATGATTCAAGTCAATTAAAAAAAATTCAAAGCCAATCTAAAAAAATAAAGAAATTATCACAACTGAGAAGTAGCAGTGTGCTGTAATGAGTATAAATTTTCAAGCCTTTCTAAACATAATTAGAATAAACTCAGAACAACAGAGATGTGTGATATTTCAATTGTTTTTCAGATCTTCAAAAATTTAGAATTCTAATTAACAGTGTTCAAGATTTGACAAGAATACATCAACACTGTTATGAATTCAGAGAATCAGAAAACAAACTTCAAAACAATTGCAGATATTTACAATTTTAAATACAAGGTCTGGAAATGATTAAAATATCAGATTTATATTCAACTAAAGCAAATTTCCAGAAGATCATGATTACTGCAATTGGAAGTTAATGAAGCCCAAGAGAAAATAAAATTATGGTAGTGAGAAATCAAAGAAAATAGGCAGAAGAGATAGAAGGAGGAAAATAAATAAAATTAAAAAAATTAAAAACAAAGGATATACAGAAGAATGAGTATAGAGATATACCTGAAATCCATGTAAGCAAATGAATCTCTGACTCAACCAACTTGGCTAAGGAACTGAGAAGTATTACAGAAATATTGAGCAGCTTGAATTCGGTTTCTTTTAGCACAGCAGTTCCTCAGCCTCCTCTGGTACCTAACAGTTTAAAGGGTTAAGTGGTTTAACAAAATTTGTAAAACCACTCTGAGATGTGTTTACCACTTTTGGTACCCAAACCTGTCTGTATAACAAACCATCTGAATTTACCTTTGTACCCTTAGGAACCCAACTCTGTTTGAACTTAACGAAGCCCGTTTTATTTCCTTTTGGGATAGAAGAATGTATAGATGGTTTATTATAAAACAAGTTCTCATTCCTGGTGTGACTTAAAAATCTCTCTGAATTTTCAAAATTCAAATTTTTAGAATGACCCTTCTTGAAGCAATTTGAAGAATTTTTAAAATCACAAGAATTCAAATTTTCAAAGTCATTTGTTTTTCCAAAACCAAGACCATATTTATTTCCAACAGAAATTTGGTTTTTCAACAACATATTCAAAGATTTTTCACCATTAGAGAAACGTTTTAGACTCAACTCAAGATTGCTGATCTTGGACTTAAGATCGAAATTTTCTTTCATTAGGTTCGAGCAACGATTAATGCTGGTTTTCCTTTTCTCAGTATCATTTTGTTTTAAAAGAAAATTTTCATTTTCAAGCAGTTTGATTTTGGTGTTTGACTCAAGGATTTCAGATTCAAATTTAATTTGTTTTTCAAATTCAAGTTTCTTGAGATTTTCAATCTCTTTTTCAAGCTCACTCAAAATCATATCCGTCTTCAACAAACTATTATTTTCAGCAATTTCATGTTTGAAATTTTTAATAGTCTTAAAATTGATGAATTCTTTTTGTAAACAATTGTTTGTACTTTTTAACTCAATCTCGTTATCTTTTAAAATAAGAATTTCTTCTTCAAGCTTTTGAATGTTTTTGTTGAGATAAACGAGATCAGTTTTTAATTTCAAACAATTCTCACAATCAGAATTATCTAATTTTATGACGTTTGTAAATTCTGATTCCAAACAGTTGATTTTGCTATTCAACTCATGATTTTTAGATTTTAAAGATTTGTTTTTACGATGGAGTTTATCAACTATTTTTATTAAATCTGTACACATATAAACCAACTCTTCATATGAGAAGCTTTCAGTTTCATCGTCTGTTGAGTCTCCATCGTCTGATCTACTTGAATTTTCATTTGTTTCTTCTCCTGAGCATAGATCTGAATCTGAGTTGTCCATTTTGGATTTTGAGCTGCTGTTGTCAACCTTTCCATACTTCGTATTGAGAAAGTCCCATATTTCCTGCGCAGTCAAGCAATGAGAAATGAGGTTATATTGGACATCATCAATATAAGAATACAAAGTGTGAATAGCACGAGAATTAAATCCAATATCGTTTCTATTGACTATATCATAACCATTAATAACAGTATCCCAACATTTAATATCAATAGATTTTAAATATGATTCCATTTCTAATTTCCAATTTAAAAAATCTGTACCATTGAAAATAAATAGAATACGACTGGACTGATTCTCAGAAGACTGACAACTAAGATCCATGACTCTAGGGTTAATGAAATTA
The DNA here is from genome assembly GCA_030737875.1 of Allium sativum. Classification (NCBI taxonomy): domain Eukaryota; kingdom Viridiplantae; phylum Streptophyta; class Magnoliopsida; order Asparagales; family Amaryllidaceae; genus Allium; species Allium sativum. The sequence continues at coordinate 285,179,428 of CM060915.1, forward strand.
CCAGGCTCTGATACCACTTGTTGGATCTAGATTAACCCTAGAGGGGGGTGAATAGGGTTTATCACAATTTTTAAACTGAATTGAAAAATTGACAGGATATTAAAATAATAAAAAGATCACAGAATGCAGCAGAAATAAAAGTGCAGAAAATAAATCACACACATATATACCCAGCTTCGGCAAAACCCTGCCTACTGCTGCATTCCTAAGGTTTCTACTAGGTGTTATAAACAGATCCCGCATACAAGACCATGTACACTCGCAGCGCCTGCTCCTGTCCTAACCCTATGCTCAAAACCCTAGACTGATTGGTATTCACTCGATCAGATTTCCCGAATTACAAACCCTGTAACTCGTAACCCAGATTTTACAGACTCCAGTGGACTGCCAGTCAACACCCTGACTGGAACTCTAGAATTTTACAGACTTCTAGAAAAACTGTTCAGAATTGTTTTCAGAAGAAAAAATTTAAAAACAAAACAAAATTAAATAAGAAAAGAAAAACCCTAGGGAGATTAATTAAAGGGGTTATCTCCTTTTAAAAGGATTTTGATTAGGCTTAGCCAAATAAGTAGGCCGGCCCTTTCTGAAACTCTCTTTGCCCGATCTCTTTATTCTTTTCTCTGAAAAAATGGCGGCTTCAAAACTGAGAAACTAGGGTTTCTCTGGAATCCCCAAATCGTTTATTGATGGAATTGGGTAATCTCTGAAGCTCGAGCCTGATGTCTTCCTCTTCGTTGTTGATTGGAAATTGTTCCTCTGACAATAAAAATGGCGGCTGGAAATTTGGCTAGGGTTTCTCCAATAAATCCCCAAATCGATTCTGATTGCTGAATTGAGATGAAGCGGTGTCCACGGTTTCTTTGAAGCTTCTAGTTCCTTGCTCGATCGATTTGGAAGTTGATTCAATCCCCTGGAAAAAATCGTGAGTTTCTCTGAAACTTATTTTTCGTGTATGCTTTTTATTGCTTGTGGATTCGATCGATTTTGCCAATGATGTAATAGGTGTTAAATAGGATTAGAAAATCCTAAAAAAAATACTCTGATTTCACGGTTGATTACTTGGCTGATAATTTGCGGTTTGTTTCCTCCTTTTGACTTTCTTGAATGGATTTGAATTTCTCAGCTTTAATGGCTTTCCCCTTTTTGGAAAATAGACTTGAAATGTTGCCTTGATTCTTTGATAAAAACTGAATGGCACACAGAATTAATTATGAATCTGGTAAAGATAAAAAGCCAATAATTTGTTTCCTTGCAAGTCCATACATGAACGAATTTATGCCGAATTTTCTTGATAAATTCCTTGCCATTTAAATCGAGCTATGATTTAAAAATGTTTTGGCCAAAAATGGAAAGTATTGTTGGAATTCTAAAAAGCCGCAGCAAGTAGATTTGAGATAATTTCCATATATTTCTCTTTGTCTAGGTTGAAAAGATTTTTGAAATTGTTGTTGCCAAGAATGAAATGTGATTTCAGGAAATGCCTAAAAAAAAATTCTTGCCACTTATTGATTTTCATTCCTGAACCTAAATTGTTAAACATGCATCTGGCCATACCATATTCCCTTGTATTTATTGGCTTGGCTATTCAATGCTTGTATATTCTTCACAAATACACCTTGCTGATTTTCTACAAGGGAACAAATCAGATTTCTGGAAAGAAATATTAGTATTTAAACCTTCACTGATATGTTTTCTTTGGTTCACTGTATGATTAAAAATCTGGAAATAAATTAGTGGCTTGTCATGTATATGTTTGCTGTAATCTCTTATCCCTTGACATGTTTTTTTCCATGATTAACTTGGAGGTTTTACTGTTTGTTTTGCCATCAACTCTGAACTTGCTCACTGTGTATTCCTGTATACTTGAAACTGATTAGCACAAAAAAAATCTTTCTTGCCAACATTCCTCATTTGCCAAAATTGTATTTCTAGAAATTAAAGAATTTGTATATGTGGCCCTTGCTAGAAATATTTTGGTGCATGTGTCTTTGACATTACTGTTTCATTGATTATTGCTTCATTCTATTTGTGACATGCCTATTTAATTATACTTGCATCGGTTTGACTTGGGTGTGTCTCCTGCATGTTTATGTATTTGAAATAGTTTGCATCTGCTAGCCATTTTGACACTTTGGTTTTGATTGTGTTGTTGTTGTGGTCGAGCCATGAATTTGCTGCACCACTGTCTCACTAACTAGTCAAATTGCACTTGAACTTTGAACACTTATGTTTGAACTGCACTTGTGCACTTTGAACTGTGCACTGTTGATCTGTGTTGTTCACCTGAATCACTTTTGAGCATTCCTTGACTATGAACTTGCTGTTTTCACTTGAGTTTGAACTTGGTTGAATAATGTTGCCATGCCACTTTAGTTTGCTTTCAGTTGCTAGTACTTCATGCAGTTTTCATGTTGGTTGTGCTCGTCACTTTGCTTTTGCTGAGTTATATCATGTTCTTGAACCTGTTTGTGGCATGTACTTGTACATTGACCTGAGCTTGTTGCACCATTGTATAGCATGGTTTTTTTATGTTGGCTAGACCATACATGTTTGCTGAACTTTTGCAAACTGATTTGCATTGTGCACTGAGTCGAGATGGTCCACGTGGCTACTCCTCAGTTGCACACTGTAATGGCGTGGCAATGCACACGTGTATATATATACACGTGTGTATATGCAGCCATACAGGAATTTTCCTGTCCCTGTACATATACAAACTGTCTGCCTAGACACAGACGAATCAGATCAAGTCATGAAAAATGATGAGAAAACACACCAGAAAACTGAGGCAAATAAAATTTAAAAAAAATATTTGTTTAAATTTTGTAAATTATTTCTGTTCTATTCCTGTTGCAGTGTACTGTGTGTTTGTTTCTATATATGACAGGTATGAAGACTGGACTGACTGTGAAGTGAAGACTGACTTGTAAGCTGTGAAGACAGAACACTGAAGAAGCCAGTGTGTCAATATGTAAATGAGTAAAATTGTATATTGAAATGTATGAAATCAAAATATTTATATATATACGAGTGTGAGTGTTATAGTGGGAAGCTGTGTACTGAAATGGAGTTGTACTGTAATTTGTAATACACAAGTTTGATTGAAATAAAATAATATCTTATTGTTGTCAAACAAACTCGTCTATTTCATTCTGTTATTTATTAGTACAAATATTCTGTGAGTGTTCAAATAGTGGAGTTTATAAGATTTGTATTGTTGTGTTATTGAAATAGAATATTCAATTTAAATAGAATACAGTATGAATATATCAATGTCTGTATTGCCGTATTCCATTTAAATATAAATACTATATTTCAGTCAGTGATGTATATATTTAATAGTACGATTTCAAACACATTTATAATAATATTTATTTGGTTGTTATCATCAAACAAAAATCATATAATTGTGTATACAACAACGTTATATACAACACTTACAGATCGTGGTCTAAAAAATTTAGATGCAGAAGTCAAGTCTAGAAATTTGTCGTAGAACATTGCGGTGTCGCTGATCTATTCTCTTGAATTGTTGTAGAAGCGTCGATCTTTGATTTGAATCGAGTTTGAATGCTTAAGCTTTAATTTGGAGGCGGCGGCCATGGTTCAAGAGGTAAATTAGCAGCATAGCAGTGTAAGAATGATTTGTATAAATTAGGCTAGGTCTTAGGATGTATTTATAGGGGTAGCAACTAGTTTAGGCCCTTAGATTAACCCTAGAATCAATCTGGACCATCAAAACACGTCTCAGGCTTCAAAAATGGGTTCTGGGTCAAAACAGGCCGACTAGGTCGACCTGTAAGGGGGGAGGTCGACCATATGGTTGACCTAGGGGGTAGGTCGACCCTAAGGTCGATTACATGGTCGACCTTCCTGGTCCTGTGCTGCCTGAAATTTGCTGAATCTTCTACAGGCCATAACTTTTTCATCTAGACTCCGATTTTCGAAAACTCGGACTCGTTTCCAAGCAGAATTTCGAGACAAACGCAATGGCGTAACCCGTTTCCCTTGATTCTTATTTTGAAATTTAATTCTGCCTTGATTTATGGTTTTAACATGTTATTAGAATTCGGGTTGTTACATTCTCCCCTCCTTAAAGGATTTCGTCCCCGAAATCTTCAAGTTAAGAATAATGTGTCCTACCATCCAATCATCCATCTACTCAATCATCAATCACAGGCATCCATTGTCCTTAAGAGATTTCTAATGTTGTATGAACATATGCAGAAAGTGTGTGTATATGTTCCTTATCTAATGCAAATTGTAACACCCCGCCTCCGCTAGGGTCACTCGCAAAGGAATGCACTAGCTTTAGAGGGGCATTATTGGTAAACATGCACAGAAATATCACAAGACAGAACATATAAAATAGCGGAAGTAAAATCGCACTTTCATAAATTCAATAATTAAGGTCTAAAGCCTTTTACATCAGAGTACATCAAAACCTGTCTTGCAATAGTAAAGAAGCATAAAGACTTTTTAATAAATTATTCCCCAAGTAAAAACAGTAAAGTAGCCATAGCCAAGAGAATTCCAAGCCATCCATGATGACCTTCAAGCAGAAGAAGTCCGAACTAAACAGCATTGTTTCCTCCCTGAAACCTGGGGGGGAAACGGAAGAAAAGAGGCGAAACAAAACGGGTCAGTCAAAAAGACTGAGTAAGTCCTATCTACTTCCAGTATAAAAACAGGTAAAGGTAACATGACATGCATAAACTGAAAGTAAACATAAGGATAACTACAAGATAGATAAACCAGGGTAGCCGGTTGAACTACTGTGGCAAAGTAAACTAAGGTATCATGATAAACTACGGTGTTATGATAAGTCAAGGTATCACATCGTCAGATTTCTATCGAGTACATTATCCCAAGGTATCTACCCCGTCTAACATCCCACGGTATCTATTATGTATATTCTTCCTAGTTCTAACATGTATATTTGCTCTGCACCCTCCGTACTAGTATCCCAGCCTTGTTATGTGTTAACCATGAATGTCCCTTACTCAAAGTCGTGTAATGGTCCATGTCAACCTAATATATCGCATATATAGGTTACTCAAATCATATGTTTCTTTCCATGTATATAAGTTCAGTCCTTTGCCATACCTCGTACGGGCTTCCTCCTGTCGTATTATCCTTGAAATCGTTTGGACTGTCACCCTTGTTCTAGCTAGGCTCTTCCATATGAATCATCGTTTGAACTACTAGGACTTACGCCACCTAGCACCACTAGGGATTACGCTTACCTATTGCACGCTTTCGTATTTCGGTTTGGGTTAAACCACCTAGGCCACTAGGGATTACGCTAACCCTCAACCGCGCCCTTTTTCCCCCGCATTCATCGTGAATCGTTTTTTTCTATAACTGTATGCACATGTATCACATCGTGCCATCCGAGTCCTGTCACAGGGCAAAACAAGAAATACAGGACTCGGTCGGGAGCTTTAGATTTATCTGCCGATGCAGATACTAAGGTCTGCTTTTCTACACGTGGCTATGGTCCCACGAGACCCCTCCCTCAACTAGTGAAAGGCAACACAAGAGAAAATCTTGCATGAGAACTACACTCCGGCCAGCCCACATCCTACGGCCTACCTCACCCATAATTAGATAGCAATTATGGTATGTTGGGTGTTCCCTGCCTTTCCGTACGTACACGCTTGACTTAAGATGGTAGATGGTCGACGAACTTGCTATCTCGGGCACCTTATGTATTCGTCGACTCACTGCTATCCACCCCAGTCTTTAGGTCGCTCGCATAGCAACCAAGGCATATTCTTGGTTCTTCTACCGCAGACCTCAACCTCTCGTGAGCCTAGTATAATGACCTGGCAGCTCACAGAGGGATCCCAAGAATATCCTCACGTTCCCCGAAGCCGCTGCTTCGTTACCCAGTTCGCTGGAGCCTTTATCTAAATCAGATAGCCTGCTCCTACACGTATACTTAACCGATGACCTACCGTATCGGGTTACTCATCTATCTAAGAGGTGGTCCAAATTTCCTTGGCTAAGAATTATTACTTAGTTTCTTTTAACTAAGGTTTACCACTTAGCCTTATTTCCATAATCCTTGTTAACTATGGTTATTTACCTAATCCTCCGAATTAGGGTTTATCTAATGGGTTAAGTGTCACTTAAGTTCACATCTTAACCTGTCTACAAACCACGTCAAAATTGGCTAAGTATCCAAGTCCAAAACTTAACCCTACAAACCATGTGTCAAGTTGGTTAAGTGTATCAAGCAATTCATGGCTTAACCTTATCTAATTATCATTTTAGATTGGTTCCGTATATGTATTAACTTGACCTTATCTAATTACTGAGTCATATCGGTCAAGCGCATTCAAATGATTCGTGGCTTAGCCTTATCATGTTTTCACGTTAGATTGGTTAAGTATAGGTTAACTTAACCTCATCAAATTAACGAGTTAGATTGGTTAAGTATAGGTCACTTAACCTCATCAAATTAACGAGTTAGATTGGTTAAGTATAGGTCACTTAACATCATCAAATTAACGAGTTAGATTGGTTAAGTTTAGGTCACTTAACCGCATCAAATTAACGAGTTAGATTGGTTAAGTATAGGTCACTTAACCTCATCAAATTAACGAGTTAGATTGGTTAAGTTTAGGTCACTTAACCACATCAAATCTTCATGTATAATTGGTTAAGTATAAGTTGCTTAACCCCATTAAATTATCACGTTAAGTTGGTTAAGTATTGGTTACTTAACCTCATTGAATTACCAAGTTTAAATTGGTTAAGTGTTTAACTTAACCCCATCGAATTACCGTGTTTAGATTAGTTAAGTGTGGATTACTTAACCCCATCTAATTACCGTGGTTAGGTTAGTTAAGTCTTAATTACTTAACCTCATCTAATTACCCAATCGGATTAGTTAAGTGTAAATTACTTAACCCCATCCCCTAATCATCTTGCATGGTTAAGTGTCATTAAGGAAATCAAGCCCGGTCCCACTTAACCTACCCATTCGTGTCACATCGGTTAAGTGTCATTAGTCAAATTTACTTAACCTTATCATGTGGCATTAATTTAATTAATGCACTCTTAACCTCCCACATTAGACCTTGTTGTGGTTACTAGTTAAGCCGGGCGGGTCCGGGTAGATTTACACCACAACCTAGTCTAACCTCGGGTCTTAAGCGCGACATGACCAACTTCTCACATTGGGTCCTATTGTTTGCAACTACTAGTTAGGCCGGTCGGTTCCGGGTAGTTTTACGTTGCAAACTCAACCCAACCTCGAGTTGGCCACACTTATATTATCTAAGTTCATCATGTTTCCAAAACATGTTACAAGTTTTTCAAGCATTTGGGTAGACCTAACTTAATAGGTAAATTCCCAAAGGGTAGACCTAACTTAATAGGTAAATTCCCAAGCTCATGTTTTTATGCATACTTACATGCCAACTTCCATGCTATCTTTCAAGTCATATTTTCAAGTATAAACACATGTCAAAATCAAGTTAAGATTTCGCGACATGTTCATGTTTATCTAACTACCCAAAATCGTGTTTTCCCAACGCAAGCAAAGCGAGTCAACATAGTAGGTATACTATGGCTACATGTAGACCCCAAAACATGCACGATGCCACAAAAGGGATTGGCTCCAAACATGCATGGCGTCATAAGGGGTTTGGCCTTAAAACATGCATGATAGAGTCATATAGGGATTGACCATAAGCATGCATACTATCATATAGGATTTGGCCACAAACTTGCATAATATCATAAGGAAGTTTTGCCACAAGCATGCATGAACATAAGGGGTTTGTGTTCATATGCATGCATAAGCCCCAAGGTCAAGTATTTGCCTATGTTTCACAAGTCAAATGGTTCCCAAAGGTTCATGCAAATCTTCCATAGACAAAGATCCAAACTTGCAAGATAAACTAGGCTAAACATAACATGAGTGACATGATTAAGTTGCTACATCTTAGTCTAAGGTCATAAATCATAGAAAAGGGACAAAGTTAGGTTCACATACATGCATACTTATGCTTTATCTCATTTTATCCCATGTCAACATTAAAATACCGTTTTGATCCAAAAGTAGCTAGAACTTACATAGCGTGTCAAGAGGACTAGGAGCATGAATCGTTTTGACGAAGAAAGGTGGCTCCTTTGATGAAGATCCGTCATGAAACTCGCATAGCAATGTTGATTTGGCCTCTATTTGGTGTAGCAAGCTTGCACCTTTTGATTTGAACCCGATTTGAATGCATAGGCTCTAGGGATTGGAGATGGAGGCCATGATCAAAATTGATTTTGGCAGCACTTAGTTGCTAGGTTTGATTTTTAGGGATTTAGGTTAGGTTTAGGGTCTTTTTATAGAGATTAGGATAGTTTTAGGCCCTTAGATTAACCCTAGGATAGATCAGGACCATCAGATCTCGGAAGCTTCCAGAACCAGCCCAAGAACAAGACCAGGTGAGAAACAGGTGCGCCAGGCAACTTGCCCCGGCCACCCCCTGTCGACAGGCAAGTCGACAGGGCTGTCGACTTGGTCTGGGCCCAAGTTGACAGGCCTGTCGACAGCCCTGTCGACATGGCCTAGGCGGGAAACTTCCCGCCTAGCCCTCAGATCTGATTCCCAAAACTGTTTCCGAAATTCAAATTCCCAGGAACCTTCTTTGGGCCTTTTACGGGTCATACGGACTCCGATTCTCGAAAACTCGGACTCTATTTCGCGTATTTTTCCGAGACGAACGCAATGGCATAGCCCGATTCACTTGATTCAGAATTTATAATTTAATTCTGTCTTGATTCTTGATTTAACGTGTTGTAAAAATTCGGGTTGTTACATTCTCCCCTTCTTAAAGGATTTCGTCCCCGAAATCTCAAAGTTAGGAAGAACATATCCTACCATCCATCATCCATCTACTCAAACCATCATCCAAAAGCAACCATTGTCCTTAGACGACTCCTAATGCTTTATGAATGTATGCAAAACGTGTGTGTACATGTTCCTTAGCTAATGCTAATGATCAGGCCTGAAAAATCTTTTGAATGCAAAAATATGTTTAGTGCTATGAATCCATCATGTATGCAAATAGTCCTAGTCATATACACTATATGCGTGCACAAACATTCAACCCTATGCAACATCCGCATGATAACACATTCAATTTCATCCATAAACAAGTATAAATACTCGTGCATATGCAATATGAAATGTGACCGAGTCGAGCTAATATCTAATGTAAATTCGCGCATCCACGAGCAACCACTTGCAACCATTTGCAACCATATCAACCATAACATGTTTCAAATACATGTTTACATCCACATGGTTCTACCTAAGATTCCCTGAAACAGGGTCGAGAAGATAAACAAAACAAACTCCGTACGGGGTTTGTAACAGAGACAGGACCGAGAGGATATCCATAAAAGATAGCCTACAAGCAAGCTCAACAGAAAAACAGGGATCGAGGATATATTCCCAAAAGAGATATCATGCACGTATTTAGTCTTCAGTCTCCTGAGTCGCATTACCTTGAGCTTAGTTCCATCGTGCCTTGACCGCCCCTTTTACTTCACGATTTCGCAGCTTCTTATTTCCTGTTTCCATAACATGAGTTGGAACTCATTTCCTCGTCGCCTCTCGTTCCACTTGCACTTATTCTCCTTCTAGAATACTTGGCGCAAACAGGACTGCGTACACATTATTCCATGCGAGCCCTCAAAATTCACTAGTGAATCCTGGACCTTGTACCATAAGGTATTCCACGTAGAAAAACTTTCTCTTGAAAATAAACAAGTTACCGTGCGCACTTACTAGGGTAATTCCCATAACCCATACATAATCGAAGTAAACCATCCGTCTTATTAGCGAACACCATTCGATCGGGTTTCTAATTTCCAACAAAGGCATCTAGGGATTCTAAGTAACTAATCATGACAGAACCCAAAAGGTTACGCGATACTTCAAGGGTATTACCAAAGCAAGCCAAGAGTCTAACTGCCCTCCTTCTAAAACCGAGAGTGGCACCCCTTACTGGATAACCACTTCATCCCTAGAATCCATCCACAACTTATAAACATAAGCATTATTTCCAAGCTCAACACTTGATATAGACATTCTCAAATCCAAACAAGCCATGAGTAAATGGACCGATCTTCCAATAGGACTTGAGACAAAAGCGGGATCCTCTACTACGCTAGTACTAAGGTGCAGAGACTCAACTATCGAAGCGGACTTAAAAGATGCAGTGATCAAAACAAAGTCCCGACAGGATGATAGAGAAGAAAAGCTAAACCTTTAACAAGATCGTTACCCTCCTTCTGAGGTACCCTAGAAATGAGAGCATACTATTGCCCTCCGAATGATCTTGTCCCTGTTCCATGATACTTAACTATCCGTCCCGCTTCACCATGCCAAAGGTACTCTCTCGTCATGGGTTTCATTGTTCATCTTTCTCCCTCCTTTTAGGACTCAGCCATACCAACATGTTGCTTATCCCTGAGCTCGTATCCTTTATCCTTGTTCTTACTATCCTTCCATGCATAACTCTGCAACGGTCTCTCGAGAACCACCTCCATCGTACGGGAAACACTTACGCAGCTAGAAAGACTAGTCGCAGTCAAAACCACTGTGACTACAGATGGAGGAAAGAAAGGAAAAGAGATTCAATCAAGGAAACAAGGATAATGCTAATGGCCTTTGGGGAATAGCCTTTTTCTTTTTAAAAGAAAATTTTCTTGAAAAATGCTTCTTTGTAAACGGTTTTTCAAATAATTTTCAGAAGGTCTTTAAAAACTTTTGCCCAGTCTAGTAACCTTCTGCTCTGATACCAAATGTAACACCCCGCCTCCGCTAGGGTCACTCGCAAAGGAATGCACTAGCTTTAGAGGGGCATTATTGGTAAACATGCACAGAAATATCACAAGACATAACATATAAAATAGCGGAAGTAAAATCGCACTTTCATAAATTCAATAATTAAGGTCTAAAGCCTTTTACATCAGAGTACATCAAAACCTGTCTTGCAATAGTAAAGAAGCATAAAGACTTTTTAATAAATTATTCCCCAAGTAAAAACAGTAAAGTAGCCATAGCCAAGAGAAGTCCAAGCCATCCATGATGACCTTCAAGCAGAAGAAGTCCGAACTAAACAGCATTGTTTCCTCCCTGAAACCTGGGGGGGAAACGGAAGAAAAGAGGCGAAACAAAACGGGTCAGTCAAAAAGACTGAGTAAGTCCTATCTACTTCCAGTATAAAAACAGGTAAAGGTAACATGACATGCATAAACTGAAAGTAAACATAAGGATAACTAAAAGATAGATAAACCAGGGTAGCCGGTTGAACTACTGTGGCAAAGTAAACTAAGGTATCATGATAAACTACGGTGTTATGATAAGTCAAGGTATCACATCGTCAGATTTCTATCGAGTACATTATCCCAAGGTATCTACCCCGTCTAACATCCCACGGTATCTATTATGTATATTCTTCCTAGTTCTAACATGTATATTTGCTCTGCACCCTCCGTACTAGTATCCCAGCCTTGTTATGTGTTAACCATGAATGTCCCTTACTCAAAGTCGTGTAATGGTCCATGTCAACCTAATATATCGCATATATAGGTTACTCAAATCATATGTTTCTTTCCATGTATATAAGTTCAGTCCTTTGCCATACCTCGTACGGGCTTCCTCATGTCGTATTATCCTTGAAATCGTTTGGACTGTCACCCTTGTTCTAGCTAGGCTCTTCCATATGAATCATCGTTTGAACTACTAGGACTTACGCCACCTAGCACCACTAGGGATTACGCTTACCTATTGCACGCTTTCGTATTTCGGTTTGGGTTAAACCACCTAGGCCACTAGGGATTACGCTAACCCTCAACCGCGCCCTTTTTCCCCCGCATTCATCGTGAATCGTTTTTTTCTATAACTGTATGCACATGTATCACATCGTGCCATCCGAGTCCTGTCACAGGGCAAAACAAGAAATACAGGACTCGGTCGGGAGCTTTAGATTTATCTGCCGATGCAGATACTAAGGTCTGCTTTTCTACACGTGGCTATGGTCCCACGAGACCCCTCCCTCAACTAGTGAAAGGCAACACAAGAGAAAATCTTGCATGAGAACTACACTCCGGCCAGCCCACATCCTACGGCCTACCTCACCCATAATTAGATAACAATTATGGTCTGTTGGGTGTTCCCTGCCTTTCCGTACGTACACGCTTGACTTAAGATGGTAGATGGTCGACGAACTTGCTATCTCGGGCACCTTATGTATTCGTCGACTCACTGCTATCCACCCCAGTCTTTAGGTCGCTCGCATAGCAACCAAGGCATATTCTTGGTTCTTCTACCGCAGACCTCAACCTCTCGTGAGCCTAGTATAATGACCTGGCAGCTCATAGAGGGATCCCAAGAATATCCTCACGTTCCCCGAAGCCGCTGCTTCGTTACCCAGTTCGCTGGAGCCTTTATCTAAATCAGATAGCCTGCTCCTACACGTATACTTAACCGATAACCTACCGTATCGGGTTACTCATCTATCTAAGAGGTGGTCCAAATTTCCTTGGCTAAGAATTATTACTTAGTTTCTTTTAACTAAGGTTTACCACTTAGCCTTATTTCCATAATCCTTGTTAACTATGGTTATTTACCTAATCCTCCGAATTAGGGTTTATCTAATGGGTTAAGTGTCACTTAAGTTCACATCTTAACCCGTCTACAAACCACGTCAAAATTGGCTAAGTATCCAAGTCCAAAACTTAACCCTACAAACCATGTGTCAAGTTGGTTAAGTGTATCAAGCAATTCATGGCTTAACCTTATCTAATTATCATTTTAGATTGGTTCGGTATATGTATTAACTTGACCTTATCTAATTACTGAGTCATATCGGTCAAGCGCATTCAAACGATTCGTGGCTTAGCCTTATCATGTTTTCACGTTAGATTGGTTAAGTATAGGTTAACTTAACCTCATCAAATTAACGAGTTAGATTGGTTAAGTATAGGTCACTTAACCTCATCAAATTAACGAGTTAGATTGGTTAAGTATAGGTCACTTAACCTCATCAAATTAACGAGTTAGATTGGTTAAGTTTAGGTCACTTAACCACATCAAATTAACGAGTTAGATTGGTTAAGTATAGGTCACTTAACCTCATCAAATTAACGAGTTAGATTGGTTAAGTTTAGGTCACTTAACCACATCAAATCTTCATGTATAATTGGTTAAGTATAAGTTGCTTAACCCCATTAAATTATCACGTTAAGTTGGTTAAGTATTGGTTACTTAACCTCATTGAATTACCAAGTTTAAATTGGTTAAGTGTTTAACTTAACCCCATCGAATTACCGTGTTTAGATTAGTTAAGTGTGGATTACTTAACCCCATCTAATTACCGTGGTTAGGTTAGTTAAGTCTTAATTACTTAACCTCATCTAATTACCCAATCGGATTAGTTAAGTGTAAATTACTTAACCCCATCCCCTAATCATCTTGCATGGTTAAGTGTCATTAAGGAAATCAAGCCCGGTCCCACTTAACCTACCCATTCGTGTCATATCGGTTAAGTGTCATTAGTCAAATTTACTTAACCTTATCATGTGGCATTAATTTAATTAATGCACTCTTAACCTCCCACATTAGACCTTGTTGTGGTTACTAGTTAAGCCGGGCGGGTCCGGGTAGATTTACACCACAACCTAGTCTAACCTCGGGTCTTAAGCGCGACATGACCAACTTCTCACATTGGGTCCTATTGTTTGCAACTACTAGTTAGGCCGGTCGGTTCCAGGTAGTTTTACGTTGCAAACTCAACCCAACCTCGAGTTGGCCACACTTATATTATCTAAGTTCATCATGTTTCCAAAACATGTTACAAGTTTTTCAAGCATTTGGGTAGACCTAACTTAATAGGTAAATTCCCAAAGGGTAGACCTAACTTAATAGGTAAATTCCCAAGCTCATGTTTTTATGCATACTTACATGCCAACTTCCATGCTATCTTTCAAGTCATATTTTCAAGTATAAACACATGTCAAAATCAAGTTAAGATTTCGCGACATGTTCATGTTTATCTAACTACCCAAAATCGTGTTTTCCCAACGCAAGCAAAGCGAGTCAACATAGTAGGTATACTATGGCTACATGTAGACCCCAAAACATGCACGATGCCACAAAAGGGATTGGCTCCAAACATGCATGGCGTCATAAGGGGTTTGGCCTTAAAACATGCATGATAGAGTCATATAGGGATTGACCATAAGCATGCATACTATCATATAGGATTTTGCCACAAACTTGCATAATATCATAAGGAAGTTTTGCCACAAGCATGCATGAACATAAGGGGTTTGTGTTCATATGCATGCATAAGCCCCAAGGTCAAGTATTTGCCTATGTTTCACAAGTCAAATGGTTCCCAAAGGTTCATGCAAATCTTCCATAGACAAAGATCCAAACTTGCAAGATAAACTAGGCTAAACATAACATGAGTGACATGATTAAGTTGCTACATCTTAGTCTAAGGTCATAAATCATAGAAAAGGGACAAAGTTAGGTTTACATACATGCATACTTATGCTTTATCTCATTTTATCCCATGTCAACATTAAAATACCGTTTTGATCCAAAAGTAGCTAGAACTTACATAGCGTGTCAAGAGGACTAGGAGCATGAATCGTTTTGACGAAGAAAGGTGGCTCCTTTGATGAAGATCCGTCATGAAACTCGCATAGCAATGTTGATTTGGCCTCTATTTGGTGTAGCAAGCTTGCACCTTTTGATTTGAACCCGATTTGAATGCATAGGCTCTAGGGATTGGAGATGGAGGCCATGATCAAAATTGATTTTGGCAGCACTTAGTTGCTAGGTTTGATTTTTAGGGATTTAGGTTAGGTTTAGGGTCTTTTTATAGAGATTAGGATAGTTTTGGGCCCTTAGATTAACCCTAGGATAGATCAGGACCATCAGATCTCGGAAGCTTCCAGAACCAGCCCAAGAACAAGACCAGGTGAGAAACAGGTGCGCCAGGCAACTTGCCCCGGCCACCCCCTGTCGACAGGCAAGTCGACAGGGCTGTCGACTTGGTCTGGGCCCAAGTCGACAGGCCTGTCGACAGCCCTGTCGACATGGCCTAGGCGGGAAACTTCCCGCCTAGCCCTCAGATCTGATTCCCAAAACTGTTTCCGAAATTCAAATTCCCAGGAACCTTCTTTGGGCCTTTTACGGGTCATACGGACTCCGATTCTCGAAAACTCGGACTCTATTTCGCGTATTTTTCCGAGACGAACGCAATGGCATAGCCCGATTCACTTGATTCAGAATTTATAATTTAATTCTGTCTTGATTCTTGATTTAACGTGTTGTAAAAATTCGGGTTGTTACACAAATGATCAGGCCTGATTGATCTTCCTAATGCAAAATATGTTTAGTGTCATGAATCCAATATGTATGCAAATAGTCCTAGTCACATAAACACTATATGTGTGCACAAACATCCATCCATATGCAACATCCACATGATAACACATTCAATTTCATCCATAAACAAGTATAAACACTCATGCAGATGCAATATGAAAATGTGTTTCAGCCGATCTAGTGCCTAATGTGTGTTATGCAACCACTTGCAACCATTTGCAAACATCAACCATAACATGTTTCAATCACATGTTTACATCCAAAAGGGTTCTGCCTAAGGTTTTCAAGATAGGATTGAGAAGATAAGCAAGATAAAACAAATCATCAGGGAGATGAAGTTAAAGATGTATCCCCCCAGAAGGTCCTGCTTGCGGGGCTTGCCCTTGCTTCTTAGGGCAGTTATTGCTGATATGTCCAGTATCACCACACTGAAAGCATGCTCCCATCTTCATCTTCTTCTTTCTACAATCCTGGATAACATGCCCAACTATACCATAGAAGTTCCACTTCCTCATATCACGTGACTTGTTATTATTGTTGTCATTGTTCTCGCCTCCCTTCTGGAAGTCTTTCTTCTCGTTCTGAGACTCATCCGCCTTAACTTATCACTCATACCTTTCCTATGTAACATGTTAACAAGCCTCACGGAAATTATCTCCATCATACGGAAAACCCTCTACGAATCTAGAAAGAAGATTAGCCGCAGATAAAAACTACTGCGGCTACAGATGGAGAAAAGAAAGGAAAAGAGATTCAAACAAGGAAACAAAGGATAGTGCTAATGGCTTTTGGGGAATAGCCTTTTCAAAATAAACTTTTCTCTTGAAAAAAAAATGCTTCTTTGTAAATGGTTTTGAAAAGAGTTTTAGAAGGCTTTTAAAAACTTTTGCCCAGTCTAGTAACCTTCTGCTCTGATACCAAATTGTAACACCCCACCTCCGCTAGGGTCACTCACAAAGGGAATGCACTAGTTTTGGAGGAGCGTTATCGAGGTAAACAAACACAGAAATATTACAAGACAGAACTTAGATAAAACAGCGGAAGAATCAAAAGATAAATTTCATTACTTTCAAAAAGTGTCAAAACCTTTTACATCAAATAACCAAGGTCGTTATTTTCCATTACAGCAAATTCTGTCTTGCATAAATAAAGAAGCATAAACTTAAAACATCAAAGAAGCTTAATTCCCCAAAGGTAGCAGAAATGCAGCCATAGCATAGCTCAAGATCAAACCGTACATAAGCTGAACCGAAAGCAAGTGAAATCCAAGCTAAGTGCCAGAGTTTCCTCCCTGAGAACCGGCGGGGACGAAAGAAAAAGAGGCGAAAGAAAACGGGTCAATCATAAAGACTGGTAAGTCCAAGTGACTTTCAGCATAAAAACAGATAAAGGTAACATGACATGTATAAACTGAAAGTAAACATAAGGATGCTGTCAAGATGGGCAAAATAGACTAAGATAACATGATAAATCAAGTATAGCATCACACATTCAAGGTTCGCTGCATCAACTGTACTAGAATCCCAAACCCATGTCTTATATTAATCATGAAATGATCCCTTGGCCCAATATCATGAAATGACCCATTACTAGGTCCAACGAAACGATCCACTAGTCGATCGGCTCCCCACAAGTTCTAGCTCGTCACGTGTCTGTGTCATACGGCCATATCACGAATGTAGTCACCTGTGCTCGGTCCACCATAGGGTGTATCAAGCCCTATGGTGCCAACCACCGAAACGAATCAAGCATGCACAAATAAACCTACTGATGCCCAATGCCTGCTTTTTCAACTCCGGACCACGTGCACGACCATAGCCCGCCTGAACCTACAGTGGTGCACCAACACAGCCGTCGTTCTGGTCGCTTACAATCAGCCCAGTAATCGTGCCCCACCCTGCCTAGTTCCAGGGTACCATGATACATCTAGTGGGTTACTGCTGAAATGGACCGCGTAACTAGGGTTTCCGTCCAATAGGTTAAGTGTTGTCATTTAAATTTGTGACTTAACCCCTATTAGTCTAGCATGTCAAGTTGGTTAAGTGTTATCATTGAAGTTCGTGACTTAACCCGCCTACGTGTCATGTCAAATTGGCTAAGTGTTGTCGTTCAAGTTCATGACTTAGCCCTACGAATCATGTGTCAAGTTGGTTAAGTGTTGTCTTTCATGTTCATGGCTTAACCCTATCATGTGACATTAATACATTATTGCACCCCAACCTCTCACATCAGACCTGTTGTTGTGGTCACTGGATATGTCGGGCGGTTCCGGGCAGATTTACACCACAACTCAGCCTGACCTCGGGTTTACAAGTGCGGTATGACCAACTACCCACATTGGATCCTATTGTTTGCAGTAACTGGATTTGCCGGGTGGTACCGGGCAGAATTACACTGCATACTCAACCCAACCTCGAGTTGGCCATTTTCAAGTTCATTCTAGCGTCATGTCCATGTTCATATTTTCATGTCAAGTTCGTGTCAAGTTTGAAGGATAAGTTTCATGCCAAGTTTCGTATAATTACCAATTTTTCCCATTGTTACCCCGTCTAAATATTAGGCTAACAATCTTACCCTAATTTTCCGTCCGCATGATTTTTGACATATAATATTAGGCTAAAAACTTAGCCTAATTTAACGTACACAAAATTTGCATAAAGCGATTCATTAGCATAAACATGACATAGGTGTAAATTTGGCATTCTCGGTATAGTCAATATGAACACCATAGGTGTGTACTTGCAAAATAATCAACATGAATATCATAGGTGTGAACTTGCAACGTAGACTAAACTAACATACATATATGTGAATTTGCAACATAGACTAAATCAACTTACATATATGTGAACTTGCAAATCATTCACGAACATATGAATAAGTGTGAACTTGAAATATGACATAGGTTTAACATATACACATAAACATGTAGATCTAACATTTGGTCACATATGTGATATGATTTCACAACCTAAAACTTGCATAACATGATAAACTACACAACTTGTCATAATGGGTTATACTTCGAGTTCATATACAAATGAATAGACTTATTCATTAATTCCCAATTCAACTTGATGATAGAATAGAACCACAGGCATAGATCAACATAATAAACATTGCTCTATTATTAATTTATTTCCAAGGCATGACCTAACTGAATAAATTGATTATAACATCGCAGGCATAACATTATAAACATGAAAAGGTTTGAATAATAATCTAGATTCAAGAACACGGATAGATCTAACTTAAATAGAAAAATCCCCAAAATCAAGACAAATAAAGAAAATAGGTCTGAATAGAAAATCAAGCTTAGATCCAATTTCATAGTCATAATTCTAGGCAATAACCTCATGGTCATGAATCATAGGTGATTAGTCATAATTGTCCTTGTCATAGTCATAGGCAATAGTCTTATGTTCACTGTAATAGGCATAGTCTTATGTTCACAGTCATAGGCGTAGTCATAGTCTTATGCCATTAACAATATCTTCAACGTCGTAGGCAATATTCCCAATAGTCAAGATCCAAGAAGAAAACAAGAATAGATATGAATCATACATAAATCAATTCCAATTTATAACATGCCCATATTAAGTTTATAGTTTTTATCTAAAAGTAACTGGAACTTATAGATCGTGGTCTAACAAATTTAGATGTAGAAGTCAAGTCTAGAAATTTGTCGTAGAACGTTGTGGTGTCGCTGATCTATTCTCTTGAATTGTTGTAGAAGCGTTGATCTTTGATTTGAATCGAGCTTGAATGCTTAAGCTTTAATTTGGAGGCGGCGGCCATGGTTCAAGAGGTAAATTAGCAGCATAGCAGTGTAAGAATGATTTGTATGAATTAGGCTAGGTCTTAGGATGTATTTATAGGGGTAGCAACTAGTTTAGGCCCTTAGATTAACCCTAGAATCAATTTGGACCATCAAAACACGTCTCAGGCTTCAAAAATGGGTTCTGGGTCAAAACAGGCCGACCAGGTCGACCTGTAAGGGGAGAGGTCGACCATATGGTCGACCTGGGGGGTAGGTTGACCCTAAGGTCGACCACATGGTCGACCTGACCCCCAGGTCGACCTTCTTGGTCCTGTGCTGCCTGAAATTTGCTGAATCTTCTACAGGACATAACTTCTTCATCCGAACTCCGATTTTCGAAAACTCGAACTCGTTTCCAAGCCGAATTTCGAGACGAACGCAATGGCGTAACCCGTTTCCCTTGATTCTTATTTTAAAATTTAATTCTACCTTGATTTATGGTTTTAACATGTTATTAAAATTCGGGTTGTTACACTAAATGATTGTTTCCCACCAGATTAAAGCTTCTTCTTTGAGCGCCCAAGATGCCACTAATCTTTTCTGATCATCTCTCAGCTGGAAACGCTCAAACTTTTTTTTAGCAGAACTCATCCAAGCTTGAGTTTGAATAATCGATTCATTGCCCGAGAATTCTACTCCACTCAGATTTCGATATCTCTTAAATAGAGCCTCTAGATCTGGTTCGGTATTCCTTCTTCTGTTTCTGACACTCATTTTCTAGTACTTCT
Organism: Allium sativum; assembly: GCA_030737875.1. Lineage (NCBI taxonomy): Eukaryota > Viridiplantae > Streptophyta > Magnoliopsida > Asparagales > Amaryllidaceae > Allium > Allium sativum. The sequence continues at coordinate 285,199,397 of CM060915.1, forward strand.
GCGAATAGCAGACCAAGTGTCAGGTCAACAGAAAAGATATTATAAAGCATAGAAACATATACCTGAATGTAAATGTGTCTACTACGGTGTATTTCATTCTGCTATACTCATACTAGGATTTTACTGATCCTATCTGTAATGAGTTATTCGTCCTAGAACACTACTGGTTCTATTTCTGACGAATTCATTAATATGTTATATTCCAGAACTAAGCTCAACCAAAGCTCTGATACCACGTTGTGACGACCCCAAAACCCCGTACGACGGTGGCAAGGGTAATCTTTGGAATATAACACATAAATAGTAACAACAGAACCGAAATAAATAAATACACCAGATAATGTACAAATAATACACTGGATAAACATAATAATCAGAGTTACACAGTATACAGGATCATACTTAGTACAAAATACAGTTCAGCTATACATAAATGTCTACAGCGGAAAACAAACATAATATGTACAATAGGAGCTGAACATCATAAAAAGAGACAAATGATAGAATCCATCTTCAGCTCCGGCTATCCAGAAAGAGTCTGCTAAAACCTAAACACAAGGCTGCCCATGTAGAAAAAGGGGCACCCTAGTTTGCAAATGAAACAAACTACGAGTCAGTCATGGGACTGGTATGAGAAATCTACTTAACATATTTTATAATATGGCCAATCACAGGACCACGCCACTTTCGCAGAACGGGTTTACTCCATTGGATTGCCAGTGCTTTAAAACAAGTAAACCTTTTAAACATCGCAATGCTTTTTATAAAAATGAAGTCATTATAAGACTCAGTTCCCATCACACAATGCAACGTAAACCGGAGGATAGAGTTTTACCTTATAATGGCCAAAATATGATTGATACGAATAAAAAAAAGCATTTGGTATTATTACTAGTGTTTATATGTTTCAAAAACAATTTCAAATCATAAGTATCAATCATAGATGGCATTAATGCCCCATACCACTATGTCGTCATATATAGGTATACAATCAAAACCGCACGGTGTCGTATTTGGAAATTGGATTTCCGTCATGAACCGAGGCCAGGGATCGTCCTCACCGCTTCGAGACAATCTAGCCTACCATGTCTCAGGATCAGAGCTCGAGTGACCCTTGGATCGTCAGGGCCGGTCCACTCGATGTGGATTAAACTTAAACCCTGAACACTGCGTTCCCCCGCCATATGGGGCGAAAATGAGCCAAATGACTCCATATCCGAGGCGCCTCGCAACATCAATAACCACAAAGGTGAAAATAATATAAATGTCAGGGTTGGTAGGCCGATGACACCACCCTAGCTAGAAGGAAACACATGTCCTCTCTGAGGTCCTCTCCCGTTTCTAGTTCATATCGGGGTGTGAGGCTCGCGAATAAACGTTATACACAAAGCTATGTCACACAGGCCGTGCTTTGATCATCAAACCCAAGACTTTGCTTTTCAACAAAAGCCTTGATCATCTGCCACTTAGGCATGCCACACAGGCAATTCACTCTATGCGACTGATTTCTATCGATATATAACCTCTGAGCTCGTACGTCTCAGAGAAGGGCGTTAAGCAAGAGAATAAATTCTCTGCCGCCAAACAGATATATATTTAATAGAGATCAATCAGCACAGAACAAAATCCAATGTCAGACACACAGTCCATTTACAAGTTCGTTCTGGGTCTGAACAAAACCGGAGGCACCATATACCTCGCATATCCATCGATCTCCAAGTACGTCTGGACGATCACCACTTATGATCTATATTTAGGGATGCCTCCCAATCAAGACATCAGTAATCATCCAACCGAGGTGAAGATCTCTGGTCTTCAACCACCGTCTTCATCATCGACTTCTTACCGCCGATCAATTATTTGAAATGAGATTTAACTTGGCCTTTTCAAATAATTCACGTATATTTAGAATTTAAATCAATTCATTTCAATGGTTAAATTATTTGACATCAATAATTATGTTCTTAAATGTAATTTTCACGCCAAACACATTCAACCATCAAATATCCAATAAACCGGGTAAATTCGGTTTATTTCCCTTCCATATCATTTATAATATTTTATAATGATTTATCGCTATTTTTATTCACTTAAAAACAACCAATTCATTCAAACGACGCTTCAGGCCATAACGCGGTCGTGGCGCTGTTTTTCTTCAGATTTGATTTACACATATCTGAAAATCTAACCGTTGGATCTTCACAAATTTTATATCATTAGAAAGATCTTTTCAAAACGAATCCAACGGTTTCAGTTTCGGGAAAATCCTACGGTCGGATTTCCCGGTACAATCGTTTGAAGTTACGATTCTAAAATACGAACTGCAGCGTCGTTATTCGATTTAATTTAATTATATATATATATAATCGATTATGGCGCTGTTTTTCTTCAGATTTGAATTAAATATTCCAGACAATCCAACCGTTAGATCTTTACAAAGTTGGTGTCGTTGGAAAGATATTTCCAAAGCGAACCCAACGGTTTCGGTTTCGGGAAAATCCGATGGTCGGATCTCCCGCACTAATCGTTTGAAATCACGGTTTCAAAACATGAACTACAGCTTCGTTATTCGATTTATTTCAATTATATTTATATATATACCTATAAATATGATTCATTCTTCGATTTCAAATCCATATTCATTTCACACATTTGATAAAAACAGTATTTTTATCCAACAGTTATTCATTTCCACCCATCACTATTTTTAACAGTTCATATATATCATAAAAATGTGATTTTTATTGTAAAACAATTTATTTCAAAACACTATTATTTTATATAGTTCATACATAAGGTAAAAATGTTATTTTTGGTGTTAAAACAATTTATTTAAAACACTGGTATTTTATATAATCTATATATATGATAAAGATGTTATTTTTATTTTTCAAAGAATTTATTCAATACATGAACTTCATTCAACACATGAATTTTATTCAACACGTGAATTTCTATTTCAACACATGAATTTTATTTCAACACATGAATTTTATTTCAACACATGAATTTTTATTTCAACACATGAATTTTATTTCAACACATGAATTTTATTTCAACACATGAATTTTATTCAACACATGAATTTCTATTTCAACACATGATTTTTTTTTCAACACATGAATTTTATTTCAACACATGAATTTTTATTTCAACAAATGAATTTTATTCAACACATGAATTTTATTTCAACACATGAATTTTATTTCAACACATGAATATAAATCAAACACAGAAATATTTCAGAAAATTTCGGCAGCATAACGACAGGGTAGTTAAAACCGGCACCGTCCCTAGTATGGCTCCTCGCTCTACCTTAAAGCCTCGCAGCTTTTGACAATGGGGATTTTAAATATCTAGTTCGTACGTAGACGAATTTTCCCATATACTAATCCTATTGGGATTTCAACCACAATCAATCATTTCAAATCAACTATTCATGATATTCACCAAATTTTCACATCAACCAATAATCCAAACAATATCACAACCAATATATATCGTCCATGGTCTGTGGACGAGGGGAGTATATATATATATAGATATACGTATATAACTATATTTCGATTTCATTTCAATATCATTTCAATTTATTTCAACGCATATATCATTTTTACAATGCATATATAACTTATACATCGAACATACAACTTACACAATGCTTATACATGAGTTGTACAACGCTTATATAACTCATACTTCGACTATATAATTTATACATCGTTGTTTCCATATCGTTTATAATTCAGAAATCTCACATTGGGTTCCACTCCACCAAAAATTGCAGAAGGGTCAGAAAAATTTGCGGTCTCTTCTAGAATGCAGAACACGTCCTCACAAGTCCACTGTCTCTTGTTTCACTGGATTTCGTCAACATACGAAAAAGATATGATTTTTATTGTAAAATCATAAACCGTAGCGCTGTAAAGTTCTATAAACTATTTAAAATAAAATAAATCGTATACATTCAAATTTCGTTCAAACCTTGGTCTCGATTTAATTTCCAATCCGTAGCACTAGGTTGTAATCGAGCTACACCACATCGAAGAGCGTCAAGGGCACGCAAAACGAGGGTAGCCTCGTCGAACTCGGTGCAGCGGTGGTGGCGATTTCCAGCCCGACGGCGGCGGTCTTCTGAGGCGCAGAACTCGAGAAAGGAGCGACGAGGGGTGGTGAAGTCGATGTTGATTTGAAGAGGGGGAAGAGGTCTTCAAAAAGTTCAACAGGGGTGGGGATCAACGGTGAACGAGGTGGCCATAAATTGAACGGGAAGAATGGAGTTGACTTCCGCCGTATATCGCGAGGGGGGTATCGGGGAAAGAGAAAATATGTGATTGGCCAATGGGGTTTTTTTTAAATTCAAAAATACCCCTTATCTCATACGAACTCCAGTCCAAGCCCAACGACTGTCGCCCCTAGCTAAATACCCCCATTCCGAACACAATGGGATATGTTTCGCAGGCCCATTCGACTGTTTCTATCAATTTTCCTTCAAATTAAAATATAAAACATTCAATATTGGATTTGAACGTACATTTCAATTTGCCGGGGCCACATACTGATTCTAAAAATTCCCGAAAAATAAATCTAGCTATGTTTTGATGATACGGTCCCAAAAAATCTAGTTTCGTCGAATTCTGAGACCGTTTGAAAAATGGCCATTTTCTAGTCGATCCAATTTAACTGAAACTGACCAAACGCATTTTCCTTCGCCACGCTCACATATTAACTTCAAAAATTATGGAATTTGAAACCTAGCAATAATTTGACATCCCGGATCCAACAAAAGTGGTTTCGTCGAATTATGAGGTCGTTCGCAAAATGTCTATTTTCAAGGGCTATATAAACTCTATAGCGACCTTTCTAAAAATTCATTTGGCCATAACTTCTGATTCCCGCTACGAAACTTCGATTTTTCAGATCCGTTAAAAAGATATTCATAAACATATTTAAATATTTTTAGTTTCACTAAAATCCGTTTTGTTTTGCACCCGGTACAGTCAGTCAAAGTTTGAATTCAAATTTCGAAACTACCACGCCATTTCAGGCCTTGTTCATAATTAAAAATAATTATATTTATTTTCAAACATACTTTTCGTCGTTATTATTTAAAATAATTTATTTTAAATATTTAAATCTACTAAAATAGCCAAATTAAAAAATTTAAATTGGTTCAGATTTTCCGGGTTGTTACAATTTATTGAAGTTTGGATGGAGTAAATGGTCTGGTTTTTCCACTGATAGTGTGGTGAAAATGGCGTGCCTTCTCAGGCTGCAGGAGAGTTACAATATTGAGTTTTTTTGTATCTTCTTGTATATTTTGAGTGTTTTTTTCTCAATATTGTACATTTTGTTAGGTTTACTATATAACTTTTTCTATAGTTGAATTGTATTTCTTTGTATAGATTTTAGTGGTAATAAAAGTCTTTTTGCCATTCAAAAAAAAAAGATTTAACTAGTTTAACTGAAATATCACGTTTACTCTTTTGCACGCTATTTTAACAATATCGCTATATTTGAACTATTATGACACTAAACTCACACCAATCATTCTAGATATGTTTCACTTATCTTATGGATGTTATTATGGATGTTTGTATGCTAGTTTCAAATATTATGACTATTGGATGCATGATTGATTGTTTACTTGGGTGGGCTAGAAAGGTCGTTCGTAACCAATCTAGTATTAGGAAAATCTCGTTCATTAGAGTTAGATGTTTATCGATCAAACGCACAAGATGGTGTATACAGATTGAGCGCATAAGGACGATGGACTTGAACATATGAGATAAATTCATGAAGGTGCATCAGAATATGCATGTTGTTTTAAAGACGAAGGAGCATTGAAGCGTAGCAATCGACTAGAAGATAGAACAACATGGGAGCTTTACGATGAATCTAAAGATGAAAAATGGACTTGGCGACGAGCTTGAATTTGGGACGAATGTCGGGCGTTTTCACTTGATTTGTATTTAACCAAATTTTCTTTTATATATGATCAGAATGGTCTTTATCGCTGTTAGGGGTTGATGGATTGTTGATGACCATTCTGACCAATTTAACATGGACGATGGTGCAGCTTTAAGGAGTAGGATACGATGGTTCATTCAACATAGGATTTCGGTGTCTCTGCTCTTCGACCAGTGATTTTGACGCTAAGGTAAAGATATAGTGTTTCGACGAGGTGATTTCATTATTCGATGATGGTGATACCATAATGGGAAGCGATGACTTCGACGTCTGATGATTTTATCTAAAATGCAGGGAGTGGGTCATATTGATGTGACTGTCAAATGAGGATGAGAGACATAGGATGATGTCTTACGATATACGATGATGTCTTATGACACATAAAGATCATCAAGGATAGTCCACAGATTGTGACGACTTCGGATGTGAGTCTTATGAACATTTTAGAGATAGATTCTATTGCGAAGAACGTAGGCAAAAAAGATTGTTGGTTTTTTGTGACTTTAGTACACTTTTGAGGGAGTGACACATGGATAGATTAGAGTTTGTCGATGTTTTGATCCGATCTGTCCAGACTCCAGAGTCTGTCGATGTATTGGACTGAGGGTTATTAGTCGGTCAACCAAGGATGTAGCAATGGTCTGGTATTGTCCACCAATGAAGAACTGTTGGTGCCTCAATTGATTGGGTGGTCAAAATTCAGAAGACCATATATTTGACATACTAAGTGAGTGAATGTGAGAATAAATGATGGATGATGTGTTTGTTATAATACTGTCACTCTAGGACACGACATTTATATCATTGATGGATATTTAAGCATCCCTAAACCTTATAATATAGTATACTCCATGATGATCATAGAGTAGTATATATTCTATATATGCTAACTCGATAGAGGAACATGTTCAGCATGATTCTTCATGCCATATATTTATACATTACAACTTTTTATAGTAATTTAAGATTTATTTATTGCTCACGTTGGATTATTGTTTGACAAAATGTTTTATGTTTTCCCATACTACCTTTAATACCCATCGACGATTTGGATGAGCAAACTATGTAAAAGCTGTAAGCATCATTTGTAGATACGCAAGTGGATCGGCATGAGGTAGCACACCCTTTTGCATTGTACTAGTATTATTATTGTTTATTTAGTTAATCTTTATTGCTATCCAAGCATAAATGTATTGTTAATTTCAATCTTTTAAGTTATACAATAAAAAAAACTCTATTGCATTCCCATCTGTTAGAATCAATGATATCTTCCACCATCATGTGCTAATTTGCAGTTCTAATGACCATGTCTCTAACCAGTTTACTAATTAAGTTGTCTTCGTAGAGCCGTAGTTCATACCATAATAAGGTAGAATTCCATAAACTATGCTCTTTTGCATACATTTAATGGCACATGTCCTATTTTTCAACAAAAACTTCCAAATGCCAGAATGATCAGTTCTGGGAATTAAATCCAAAAACTTTTGTTCCTCGTGTATTTTCATCATGCAAATCATTCCAGGCTCATTTTGAATCAATTTCTCCAAATATTAAGAGAAAAATATGTTTACACAAATCCCCCAAGCCCGTTTCTCCTTTCGTTGTACTTTTACGAATCACTTCCTAAGGAACTTTGCTAAGTTTACTCTTCCATAAAAAAAATAAGCAAACACTTGATCTTATCAATAGTTTCACATGAGAATTCGAAACATTGCACCTAAATTTTAACCATTGGATAAACGGTAGATTTGATCGGCTTAATTCTTCCTACTAAGCTCAGTAATTTGTTTCCCATCCATTTATTTTGTTTTTAATTTTGTCAATGATAAATAAATTTCACATTCTCCATATTAATACTAGATAGCGGAATACCACGATACCTTACTGTTAATTCACATTGTTCCATATTAAGGAAGAAAGAAATTTCATCTATATTGATAATTCCTTGACCAAAAAACACTTCAGATTTATCACAATTTAACTCCGAACACGTGACCTTTCCCATAACGGAAAAACATCCTTCAAACTTTGCCAAAGACTTGTTGGCTTAAATGAGTATCAAATTTCCATCAACATAAATTAAGTGCGTGATCTCATTACTAAATTGAAGGTAGGAAAAAAATATCACTTCCTATTCCATTAATAAAGCAGAAACTCCATAGTCAAAGAGGGTAATTTAGTAAATAAAGAGCACTTTGCCTAAACTTATTTTTGTCCTTACAATAAGCCCTTGAAAAGTAATCGAGAAGCAACCATCACCTTCTTGAACTTTGCAGGAAAATAACAGCTTTAAATGTATGAATGGTGAATAGCTTGTTAATCGAATCATTCACCTTCCTAAGGTCAATTTTAATACACATGTTAATATTGTCTTATCTGTCCAACCCATGAACAATTTCATGCATAAAACAGGATGTCATCACCTACACCTCTCTCTTTGATATATGCATGTTGATTTTAACTCAAAAGCATTCACTTCATTCCATTTCAATTTATTTTTAAGAACAAGTGTTGTAAGAGCACCCCGTTTTTTTCTTCCCAATATCATTATTAAAAAATGTCATAAAATTTTAACCAACACCTTTCTCAGCATCAAGCTTTTCAAAGGACTATCAAATATATTATTTTTTATTTTTACATGGTGAACAACGACCAACCAACACCATTTGTATTGCAACGGTTAAGGTAGTTGATGACCATGGAAAACAAAGTTGGTTGGTGGTTGCTCGTCGTGCATGATGATTTGCATGGTGGTTTATTGTAGTGTGAAATTACATAAAATTGATTGGATTTGTTGTTTTTCCTATGGTATTAGGAAGAGCAAGCCTGGGTGCCCTTAACAAGACATTTTAAGAATATCAATGCAATTGATGTTAAATTTGTGAATTAATTCGTTAAATCTAGGTATCTACTGGGTTTATGGAAACCCCTCACATTCTAACATGCAAGAGACATAGATTACCTTTTATAGGAACTCTCCAACCTCTAGCCGCTGGATAATTCCTTTGAACTTTCTCCCTCCTTGTTTATTAACTAGCCCCATTTAGGACATCATGTCACAAGTTTGTACTTGTTAATCAAAGATCAATGTACAAATTACTATAACCATCCATAGTTTTTTTGGATATTGCATATATTTCAAAACATTGTTTTCTCTACCTTATCAGCAATAACCCTCTATGTAAATAATTCAAATCGACAATAAATTACCACACATATCTGACCCAAGCCGTTCAATATAGACAAATTGTTAATTGGGATTTAAAATATAAGAAATAAAGGGATGAGAAAGAAACATAACACAAAATCTCATAATGGAAGGACAAAATATAATAATCACATAAATAAATCATAGTTATTTACAGTATACATTTTACAAAATCAGGGCTAACCCATGAGCATACATACCACGTAATGCAGCTGAATAATACTAGTAGATATGAACTGCGAATATCCATTTCATCTTCAGAACGATGTCTTTGAGTAAATTGAAACAACTCAGGTTGACCCAAACATAATGAAAAAAAATACTCGAGTCAAGACTAAAAATTCATATGCAAGTCAAATCAAAATCAAATGAAATAATGGTACAAGTAACTTAAGAGATGTTACAGGATTTTCCATGTCTGAATCTATAATTGTTTCTATGTCTGTGAATTGCATCTATTTATGTTTAATTTCAAAAATATTTATATAATTAATTAAACACTATTTACCCCCCTTAGTATTAATCTGGCCTTAAGATTCGTATTCCACATTCCTATTAAGGTGCAGTGGAGTATCATCTAGCAAGTCGTGGAGTAGCTATTAGAATTTGGAGACACTATTAAGTATTATGCAGTTTAAGTTTAGATTTATGTACAAATAAACAACATATGCATACACGAGATGAGAAGCCATATCTCCAAATCAAAAATATATACAAAGATAAAGGAACTATCTCGACACATATATACATCTTTACATGACATAAACAAAATGAAACATCCATAGCTATGATCATTAGATATAGATTTCCGAACAGGGAAACTCTAAGATAAATAAAGAATACCTGAAACAACTTGGTATGACCCGGGTATTATTAGAAATAATAAACGGGTAGGCTTTGTACTGGTCCAAATCAATAAGGAAGAATAAACACGACGAACATACATAACGTTAGAGTAACTAGTGCATGCCCAAGTACTACTATGGTTACTCTTATACTAATAATATCAACCTGAAGCAAACTTCAAATACCAAGTTGATATCATATATGGGAATAATCCAAAAATATAGTATTAACAAACAACCTGTTTCATTTAAATTTTAAAATTCACCAAAACAAGAAACATGAGTATTGCCTTAATTGGAACAAAATGGAATTTGGTGCAAACTCAAATCAAATTTCAAATACTTAACTAATAATCACAAAGTTGGTGCCGAATTGGAGACCAACACAATGATATGTCTACCTAAAGACAAACTCTACGGTTCACCTAACTAGATGCAAGTCAGATAAGGTAAGTCCCCTAACATGGACAAAATAACTGAATGCATGCCAATAAGAGATACGATTTCCTCGTGAACAACTGGATATCTAGAGACGAACCCAAAAGTTAAGCCTAGCTAGAGACGGACTTGAAGGTCGTGCATAATAAGAAACTAGAGATGAAGCTAACAGGTACGCCTAACTATCAGATGAGGTCACTGTTTAAGATTTCGAAAATATCGCCTAGGATCTCCTCCAAGGTCTCATTTTGGGCTCCTCCAAAATCAAGCTGCAAATATCACTGTAAATCTCGTTTTGAATACATCATCTGAGATATTGCAATATTGAACAATATATCGATTGAGGCAAGATACTAAAATATCGGTCGAGATCTTGACTATTTTAGTTAAAGTTTAAACTTGTGCCTAAACCAAAATAATAAAAAAAAAAATTCAAATCTAACCACGATAATCTCCTTCTATTTTAAATTTTTCATGTTAAACGACCATATCATATATTCATTTAAGTTATACAATGCTTATGATTCTCATGTTCACCATTTTTTTAACTGGTATGTTATTTAAGAAATTATGTATTTTATGTTCTATTTATGTTGCATTGTTTAGTATTTTGGATTTTTTATGTTCTTTATCTAACAGTAACTCTCATGTTCATGGATCATAAGTTGTAAGCATTAAACTATTTGCATTGTGTTATTTTTTTTAATTTTAAACATATTATGATTTATGAATATGAAAGTTTTTTCATAAATTAAGAACAATGAAGTGATTTTGTCATTCAAGTCTAAATTGTTATTTTTATAATAACGTCCATGGAAATTATAGTGCAAGAATATATGTTTTTAACATGCCATATATCCCAAGATTCCGATATGCGCTTTCAGAGTCGAGATGGAAGTCCAAGATAAACCCGAGAGTTAGACTCATCTTATATGAGATCTCCCCCGATATGAGATCAAGCCTCTAAAATCACCGAGACGAAACACCATCGATATCCGAGATTTAAAATCTTGGATGAGGTATACCATCACTTGGACAAAATTAGGAAATGCATGTCAATAAGAGCGACAATCTTCTCATGGACGAACCACGGTACTGAAGATGTACTCAAATTTAACACCTAATTGAAAGTGTCACTTACTCTAGTAAATAACTAAATGAAGCAAAAGCGCCATATACCACTTGGCAAACATCAATTACTTACTAAGTGGTTATAAACTCTACTTAGTAAAACAAAACTAATAATATATAATAAAATATAATAAGATTGTTCGATCAGATAAACGTAAGCATTCATGCCAGCTGATTTCCTAAATCGTTTATGATTTCTCGACTGACCGAGAAATTAGTTTATACATGTACAAAATTAGTTTGGGGAAAACGTCTGTTTATACAAAATGTTATTATTTTGAAGACACTTTTGCATATAATGATAATAAACAATGAACACATATATGAAATTATATCTGGAACTAGATCAGTTTAACAATTTGGAAAACGGTTAGTTTGACTAATTTTTCTTTGATAAATTATTTACATTCAATTTACTTAATGTAGATATTTTTGTATAAATACTAGAAAATTTTAGCTTGCAAAAATCATTAAAACACGGAGAAATAGACATTAAAAAAATATGTTTTTAACCTTATTTTATATGTATCTTTCCTTTAGGAATAATCATATATATATATATATTAATCTCTTATAATTTCACACATGCAATTGATAAGGTTTTGACCTAAATAAAATATGAAAATATACTTGCACTAAAAATTCATTCAATAAATTAAAATATTTACCAAATTATAAAGGATGAAATAGAACTTGTTTCGTTTTTCAATTTCCAAAGAATAACAATTACAGTCTTCATGCTAATATAACATGGCACAATGGAAACATGTGCTCTTATTTGGTAAGAGCTCAGGAGTTCGAGACCTAGTTTGACCACATATTAGCATATTAATTAATAAAATAAAAAAATTACCAGTCTTCACAAATCAGTGAAATCTAACCGAAACGAAATAAAAACAGTCAACAAATTAAAATGGCAAGAGTGGTCGCGTGTCACTGCATGACATTTTGACATGGTGGAAGAGGTTATAGATTCGATTCCGCTTCGTGGGATCAAACCCATTTACCATATGATATGTTATATACTATTTAGAACTTGTATATAAATTACCCGTTCATAAGAAATAAAAAATAAAAAAAGAGAAGAAGAGGAAGAAGAGCAATGCATGAACAAGGAAGTAGTAGTAGATGAAGAAACAATGCATGAACAAACAAAACAAGCAATGTGACATTGACATGAGAAAACGTACCAAAATCAAAGAAAATAAAGTGCATTGGTCATTTACAAGCACCAGACACGTACAAAGGTAGTAAATAGATATAGCACTATCCACTATAAAGAAAGTTTTCATGTAACCCCTACACGTTATAAAACAATCAAACTAAAAACGCATCAACCCATCAAGCCACGTGCCCGGTTCCATGCATCAGGCAATAGACGAAACTAAGTAGCAATGCTGCTATTCAGCACTAAGGAAAAATTTGCATATAGATCCAATAAGATGTGTACAATTGCATATGGCATTTTGCATGATCGGACTTCCAAATGTTGAAAGGTTTTTACAAATTTTGTCCGTTGGAAAAACAGCCATTCATTCAGTTCAAAAGACACCTCTAACATACGCCTACTTTCTCTATAAATACACATTCTGCCAGTACATTAACTTCACTTTTAATTCCAATTTCAAAGTTATAAAATAATGAGCATAATTTGATAAATTTCTGAGTGTCTTTTCTGATCTGTGCAAGTAATCACAACTTGCACAGGTAATCTCCATTGTATCCTGAAAGTCTACTTTCTGTCAATCTGCTGTGATAAAGAAGGGGAAAACATTCTTGAAAGATAGCGATCCATTCGTGCCTTAGAGCGATCAATCTATCTAAAATTCTACAACACCAAGTGCTAAGGTACGCATGCAAGACAAATGACGGTAAAATGGCAAAAGGATGAAGTGTTAGATGTTTTGTCAATACATGATTGTATTACAAAGTTAGATCTTTTTGTCAGTACACGATTGTATTACAAAATTAGATCTTTTCGTCAATACACGATTGTATTGCAAATAGACAGTAACAATTATCAATGTTACTTAATAATGTCACAACTGTCAAGTCAAATAGTGATTATAGCAATGACATTAAGCGAGACCGATTGTGCACTAGATTGGAATGGTATAGAACCGTCTCCAACAGACTAGAAGAAGAATATTTCAGTAATGTCCAAGTCCAAAAATGATTCTGTTTCCTTGAAACAATAATGCCGTCGTATGCATTGATTGACGTGATAGCAATTTGTTTCCCAGGATAAAACGGACCAACCCCGTAGTGCAGTGCCAACAAACGGAGCTCTGACGAACTGAAGTAGATTATAGAAACTTGAATAGAGGATTACTTTGAAGAAGTAGCAAAATGAGAAGAATAGCTAATGTGTAATCTATCTTGTTTTGGGCCATGCATTTATAGGTTGGAAGAAATTCCTATTCGAACATTAATGACCATTGGAAAGGTTGCGACCCTTTAACCAAGCGGTGAATGAATGTACATTCTCATTTAAAATTGAAACGGTTGTATCCATTTAACTGAATGGACATGACAGATCAAAAGTGATCAAGGAACTCGTTTCAATGCAACAGACCCAAGCTACAAGCAGTGGCCTATTTAACCATGAGACCCCAAGAGTCTCAAGGCACAACACCCAATCTTTGACACTACTATAATATTGTGTCATGGACCCAAAGAGTCCCAAAGCATTAAGCCCAAGTTGACATCAATATAATATTGTGTCATGGACTCCAAAAGTCCCAAAGCACTAAGCCCAAGTTGACATCAATATAATATTGTGTCATGGACTCCAAAAGTCCCCTACTAGTCCCAATTTGACATCAATATAATATTGTGTCTTGGCTTAGCCACACCATTCACAATTCCTCTTCTCCTTTATTTATATAAGCCATAGAGAAGTAGGTACTAATATTTCATAATGTGGGACTTAGATTTCTTTCCCCTCTTCTTCCAAAATTCCTCTTGCTCATTCATTTCCAACAATCCCGCACATAAATGAGCAGTCATTCTTAGTTTCATGAATCATTAATCGCATCGGTTAAAGTAGCACAAGGGCCTTGAACTTTCCTAGTGATTACCTGTTTGTGTAGGCGAATCAGTAGACATAGAATGTCCTTGAACTGTAAGCCTTTTGTGCAATTCCAAAGTAGATAACACACGATAAATGTTTCTTATAATCCTTTGTTCTTTGTATGTGTTCATTTTTGCCTTGAATACCTGCCTGGTCTCATATGTGCTTAGAGAATTTGGCCTTATAATTCTCTTTGAAGCGACGCCTTCGCACTTACGTAGGTGATTCTGTAAAGGTTATTCTCTAATTCCTCAAATATAGATATCATTAAAAGTATTAATACTTATCCTTTTTAACACGTAATGCACCGACTTATCATAGGAATGGTTAGTGTGTAACAGTGCCATCAAGTTTCTCTTCATTGTCCCTTTGAACCTAGATCTTGGGATCTCCCGTCTACTAGGTGGGGTTTCCATTTTAGAAAAACCTTTATTCTATAGGCCTTAGCCCCATTCCCATCGATAAGATTTGAACTTTCTCTCTTGGCAAGCCTTTTGTAAGTGGATCCGCTAAGTTATCTTTAAATTGAAAGTAATCTATTGTGATACCCCCGTTATAGAGAAGTTGTCTTATGGTTTTATGTCTACGACGAATATGCCTAGTTTACCATTGTATATTGTACTATTAGCTCTTCTAATAGTTGATTGACTATCACAATGTATACATACTGGAGGCATAGGTCTGCTCCAATTAGGAATGTCTTCCAAGAAGCTTCAAATCTATTATGCTTCTTACGCAATTTTGTCTAGTGCAATAAACTCAGATTTTATCGTAGAACTAGCGATACAAGTCTGTTTGGATGATTTCCATGAAATTGCTCCATTTCCTAATGTGAATACATATCCACTTGTAGACTTTGTATCATGTGATCCAGTGATCCAATTTCCATCACTGTATCTTCCACTATTGAAGAATAGTTTGTATAGTATAGACCATAGCTCTATGTATACTTCAGATATCCAAGAACTCCTATTATCGTTTTCCAATGGTATTTACCAGAATTGCTGGTAAATCTACTTGGTTTGCCTACAGCATATGCGATATCAGACCTAATACATACATGATACTTCCTAGTATACGAGTGTATTCTAACTGGTAGATATCATCACCAGTGTTCTTCACCCAATTTTGGTTCCTACATACTGATGATTTTGCAATAGTTACATTGTATCGCTTGAATTTTTCAAGTATTTTGGTGATGCATATCCTTGTGGTGTTCTCAGAATTTTTACACCTAATGTCACATCAGCCAGTCCTAGGTCTTTCAAATTGAGTCTAGAGGATAACTTATCCTTTGTAAATCTTATTATGGCCTTGTTATTGCCTAGGATCAATAGGTCATCAACATAGAGACCAACAATGACATATCCAATATGTGTGTGTTTTATATACACA
Organism: Allium sativum; assembly: GCA_030737875.1. Lineage (NCBI taxonomy): Eukaryota > Viridiplantae > Streptophyta > Magnoliopsida > Asparagales > Amaryllidaceae > Allium > Allium sativum. Next base: position 285,215,457 of record CM060915.1, read on the forward strand.
CATTTATTTGATTCATTTATTGTGAATCCATTTGATAACATAGCTTTATCAAACTTCTAATGCCACTGTTTTGGAGCTTGCTTAAGGCCATAAAGATATTTTACCAGTTTGCAAACTTTATTCTCATTTTATGAGCTCAAAAATCCTTCAGGTTCATATAGATTTCTCCCTCTAGTTCACCATTCAAGAATGCAGTACTAACATCTATTTGATGTATTTTTAAGTCATGTATGGATGCCATAAGCTATCTTATCCATGTTACTAGCGAATATGTATCAAAATCGTCCAGGTCTTCCTTTTATCTAGATCCTTGGACTACGAGCTTTGTACTTGTCTATTGAACCATTAGGTTTCAATTTCTTTTTAAATATCCATTTATTACCTAAGGTCTTACATCCTTAAGGTAAATCAACCAATTCTCATGTATGATTGGACATAATGGATTCAACCTTATTGTTAATCACCTCTTTTCAATAAGGGGCATCGCTGGAAGACATAGCTTGTTTATATGTCAATGGGTCATCTTCTAACATAAAGGTATAGAAGTTTGATCCAAATGTTTTTAAGGTCCTTGACCTCTTACTTTTTCTTGGTTCTTCCACTTGCTGCTCAGCACTACGTTGCTGACTATTATTTTGTTCAACATCCTCAAGAGAATTAGGAACTTCAACTTCCCTTGGTCTCTTAGGTGTATGATTTTTAGTAATGTGTTTCAAGGGGAATATATGTTCGAAAAATCTAGTGTTTATCGACTCAATGATGGTATTTTCATGAATATCATCAATTTCATATTTGTGCACCAAAAATCGATATGCGGCATTGTTTTGTGCATATCTAACGAATACACAATCAACTATTTTTGACATTCTTTGGTTTTGGTACCTCTACCTTGGCAAGACACCCTCACACTTTTAAGTATTTGTAGGATGGTGGTCTGTTTTTCCAAAGTTCATGAGGAGATTTATATGTTTTCTTTCGGAGTATTTTATTTAAAATATGATTTCCCAAAAGAATAGTTTCTCCCCAAAAGTTATCTGGCAAGCCAGAATAAAGCATTCGTCATTTCTTTAAGAGTTTTATTTTTCATTCGGCTATACCGTTGGACTGAGGTGAATATGGTGCTGTAATTTGGTGTAAAACACCATGTTCAGCGCAAAATTCTTCAAAAGGGAATACATATTCTCCTCCTCTATCACTTCTTAAAGTATTGATTTTCCTATTGAGTTAATTCTCAACTTCTGCTCTGTATTGTTTAAACACATCAAATCACATACATTTGTATGTATTATATCTAGCGGTTCTGTTTCTCGTTCAGCATGATGAAACGAGTTTCTTGTTAATTTTTCTTCTGCACAAATTTGACATTTATAATTGGTGTCTAGATTAATCAATTTGTGCAATGTATCAAAGTTTACATCCCCTAATCTAGAATGCCACATGTTGGAAGAGTCAACAATATAAACAAAAGATTCACTTTTATCCATTTCAGCGTGTGGTACAATAGTGATTACATTTTTTCTTAAACGAACCTCACACACATATCCTCTTTCGACATACACTTCATTCTCAGCTTCAAGGATTAATTTGAATCGATGTTTGCTGAGCAATGATCTTGAAATCAGGTTCTTACAAATTTCTGGAATATAGAGAACATCATTTAAAGTTAGTTCCTTTCCAGGCTGCATTCTGATATTACTACATATAAATTCATATCAGCAATGCCCTTTTTGAGATTTTAGCCAAATTTGATTTTGATCTTTTATGAACATATTTGGTCAGAAATTTGGCAAGTCCCAATGTTGTTAGATAAAGCAACATTTTTATGTTATCAACGCTTAAAATTAATGACGTTGAACTTCTCTGACCTTTCTCCATGAGACAGAGTCATTGTTGGAACCACTGGCGCAATCAGAGCATTGGCTACCATCTGTGTCGGTGTAAAATTATTGTTGCCATTTTGCGACATAGCTTATTGTCGTCTGCAACAATCAATATTGTTTCAAGAATGTTAGAAGTTTTGTCAATACATGATTGTATTACAAAGTTAGATCTTTTTGTCAATACACGATTGTATTATAAAGTTAGATCTTTTTGTCAATACACGATTGTATCGCAAATAGACAGTAACAACTATCAATGTTACTCAATAATGTCACAATTGTCAAGTTAAACTGTGATTATAGCAATGACAGTAAACGAGACCGATTGTGCACTAGATTGGAGCAGTACATAACTGTCTCCAACAGACTAGAAAAAGAATATTTTAGTAATGTCCAAGTCAAGAAATGATTTTGTTTCCTTGAAACATTATTGTCGTCGTATGCATTGATTGATGTGATAGAAATTTGTTTTCCAGGATAAAACGGACCAACCCCGTAGTGCAGTGTCAACAAACGAAGCTCCGACGAACTGAAGTAGATTATAGAAACTTGAACAGAGGATTACTTTGAAGAAGTAGTAGCAAATTGAGAAGAATAACTAATGTGTATTCTATCCCGTTTTGGGCCATGTATTTATAGGCTGGGGGAAATGCCTATTTGAACATTAATGACCTTTGGAAAAGTTGCGACCCTTTAACCAAGCGGTACATGAATATGCGTTCGCATTTAAAATTGAAACGGTTGTATCCATTCAGTTGAATGGACATGACAGATCAAAAGTGATCAAGTAACTCGTTTCAATGCAACAGACCCAAGCTGCAAGCATCGGCCTATTTAACCATGAGACCCCAAGAGTCGCAAGGCACAAAGCCCAATCTTTGACACTACTATAATATTGTGTCATGAATCCCAAGAGTCCCAAAGCACTAAGCCAAGTTGACATCAATATAATATTGTGCAATTGACTCCAAGAGTCCCAAGGCACTAAGCCCAAGTTGACATCAATATAATATTATGTCATGGACTCCAAAAGCCCCCAGGTACTAGGCCCATATAATATTGTGTCTTGGCTTTGCCACACCAATCAAAAGCCCTCTTCTCCTTTATTTATATAAGCCTATAGAGAAGTAGGTACTCATATTTCATAATGTGGGACTTAGATTTCTTTCCCATCTTCTTCCAAAATTCCTCTTGCTCATTCATTTCCAACATGAAGTACGACATAAGAGTAGAGGGGAGCGAACAAAAAAGAAAAAGAAAAAATTCAAGGCAATTTAGTGTGATAAGCTTTCATAGCATAGGGACGTATGATAACAACAATATGAAAATGCACAAAATCAAAATTACCTGTTAATTTACAGCAAGCAATTGAACGCATTTCAACAACAAAACCATTAAGCAGCAAATTGTATCACCTTCTAAGAAGAGGTGGGGCCTTCAAATTGATGTGAAAGCCGCCTCGCCTCGTGTTCGCCAAAAGGATGGTGTCACTTCTAATTAATTCACAAAAGTGATTTTGTCTCTCTAAGACAAAGATAGTTGAAGTCAAATCGAAAGCTTATCTCTTTCATGGTTTCAAAGAGGTGGTGTCGTTCTACTATTATTGGCAAAGTTTATCGCATTTATAAATCTCGAAATCGTTTCGCTTACTAGTGTTGAGGCAGTCCTACTCATACTTATTTCCAAATGTGTCGCTTCGAAAGATTGCTTCGTCTCTCTCCAAGAGGGGCTTCGACTCAAACTTTGAGCCTGACTACTTGCACTCGAATTAGAGATTTGGCTTTATATAAGCATAAAGCATATACTTTGAGCTAACATAAGATCTTAACAATTTGGTTTTGCATTGCTTGTTCTAACTATTAACGAATAAATTCATTAACATTTTTTGACTCTAAAGGTGGGTCCGAACGTCCGACTTTGTTGAATTACTTCTGTTTGCAAAAGTAAGGTTTAAATGACTTATCCCATCATGTATACACCATCTTACTTCCAATTCCAACTAATCTTCCCAAGGATGCGGTTGGGTCTGAATAAGAGTCATTTGGATCAAATATTATTGAATCAACTTTCCGATATCAAGACATGAAAGACACTCAAGACTATGAACAACAGGTGCAAAGATTGAAGGCACTGTTCATTATAGAATACAAAAGGAAGCTAATGAGCACTTATGACTCCGATGAATGGAGCATCAACCCTTTCCTAATGTGGCCAACTCTGATTTTAGCTTATAAAAGACAATGTGATAAAGTTGACTCCTATAAATGAGAATAGAAATGCAACTGAGAGCGAAGGGTACAATCTTGTAAAATAAGATCGAAAAGGAATTCAATGGACTTGCTCTAAAATAAAAAAAACACTCTCAACCAACCCCGTTGATCTCTCAACTCACTGGAAAGGAATGTTACTTAAAATGACATCATCACTGTAACAATCCAAATTTTAATAAACAATAATTAAATAGAAAATTAATTAATTAACGAATAAGTTGAAAAATTGTAGGAATTTGGCAATGAGGATTGCGTCATTGTGTCTGTTACGATTTTCTGATTCAGATGCATATTTCATTGGTAGAAAATGGAACTTTTTTTGTCATTGTAGCATTTTTGTTGGTGAAATTCAAAATTCAAACCAGAAAAACCTACATACAAAGTGAGAATCTGATAATATTATCTTCTTTTCTATATATTATTTATTAAAAAAATTATACATAATTACTTCTTTTATTGTAAAATATTTGGTTTATTCAACTTTTATTTCGTTGTCATGATTTAATTCTTTGTCGTTACTATCTGAAATATTAATATCATTTCCTTTTTTGACCACATCTACTTTAATATCTTAAAAAATCCTAACATTCCCTTTTCATCCACCTTCTACTTTAGTATTACAAACTAACGGACATATTTTATATTAGTTGCATATAACCAATAAAAAAATAGATACTATCATTTAGTAACCGTTACACAAAATGTTTCAAACATAATACAAATCAATCAAGTATATTTTGAACCAAAAAAACAGTGATAGTGGAAAAAAGACTAGAATGATTATGAAAGCCACAACGACATATACATATATTGGTATATAAAATTATTTAGACCAGAACCCAAATTTTCAAATTCAAAATTTAAAGTCCATTTACATTATTTTGATTCAACCAGCGCAAACGCTTCTTACCCATTATCTCCAAAAAATTACTGTATCTTTTATACAACAACAATCAATTTAATAATATTATTAGAACATATACAACTTTCATCTTACTTACATCTTTACATTGATAAAAAACAATCGGAAAAGATCTTACTTACATCTTTACTTTCAGACTGTTCACCCACTAATCCTAAAGGGTAAATTAAGTTAGCTAGTTTTAACGCTAAGGCGAAGTTTCGTATAATTTATGTTTTGTGTTTGGAGTTTGACATTAAATTTAAAAAATGAGAAAAGTGGAGGGATAGTGAAGATGTTATAAAGAAAAGAGAGAAAAAAAAACGACAAAAATGTTAGTGGAATATATATGCGATGTTTCTATGTTTATATGAGTGAAAAGCTAAAACTAAAAATAATAAATCAAATGCACCCCAAAAGTTTGCTTTATACAACTGCTTAGTTCGATCATGCAGAACCGAAAAACTATTTTTCCATTTAGTTTTGCACAACCATGCTGCTATGACAAAAAAAATTCATGTCAAAAAATATACTAGGGACACGATTTTAGAAAGGACTACATATTAATTTACCATATTACCCCTCTTGAATTAAACCAATCTCATAGATTACACTACTCCGACGTTTTAACAAAAAAAATGTTTTTGTCGTAGAGTAAACCTTTTTCACCAACGATCTCTTTTTTGAATTTAAGTGTGAACAGCAAAACCCTTTTGAAAAGACAAAAGAAAGTCTAGGAAAATAAAGACAGAAAATGAAAATGATTACCAGTCGTACGAAAGAGCACAGGTTGGAATAAAAACGCGAACCAACAAAAATAAAGAAAATGGAGCTTATTTTGCCCAAAAGGAGAAACATTTGAATTGAATGAATTAATTTGGGGATTAGATCGGTAAAGAATTAGGGTGGCCCATTGTCGTAACAGGCATAGGCGGACACCCCTCTCGCAGAAGATTTGCGAGCTGTTACCACTCATCATATCCCGTTTGCTGCCTGAAGGATCATGCCTTAAACCTTCTGCTTACTGGTTGATTTGTACTAGTGCGTCCTCTTGACAATTCTAGTTTCTGCGATATGGGACTAAATGGACTGATACCGCTACTTTCCCTTTTTTTTTTCCTGCACCTTTTTTAATATTATCCCCAACTCTCCAATACCCTAATCTCTTTCGTTTTCCTTTCCGATTACGCACTTCCGATTTTGACGAAGAAAATGATTTTGAATCACTGGACGAGGCTATCACAACATGAAAGTGTACTTGAATTGGTAAGTTGATTCCAGACCTTGCTGTGTTTTATTGTTGAAACTTTGTATGTTCTATCAACGGTGTATTTCCTTTCTTCTTATTCCAGACCTTGCTGTGTTTTTTTTTTTGGCGCACCAATAGATGTACTCTATTTCACCATCAAGCTTTACAAAACCAGGTTTACATCATAAATTGTAAAACATAAGATTGAATTTGGATTTAAATCATGAATTGTGAATTTTAAGTATCAGTTGTTTATGTCTGTATTTACTATTTACACATGCTAAACTTCCTGTTTATGCAGACTCCAATGATATTTAAGTATATAAAAACAACTTTCTTCTATCTGTAGTAATTGTTTATTATATTTAAATTGATTTTTGATGTCTGAGCTTATGTAATCTAAAGCGTGCTCCCCAGCTCTCTTAACTCCATTTCTTTTCTTCTAACAGATTTTTGAAATAATAATATTTTAATTATGGATTCTAACATTTTTTCTACTGTTAATATAGTTATCTGACCATTGATGGAACAACTTCAGATGTGATTTGAATTACATTTTAAATGTGAATTAGAGAATTGATCCTTAGATTCAGTCTGAAATGTTATTTAAATCTTGAGATTTTAAGGTTTTTGTAATCACGGAGGTTTTCAAAATGAGATTCAACTCATAAATTGTAATGTTCAGACTTTAAATTGAAGCAAGATTCAAATCAAAGGTCATAGATTCAAAAGGTCCATGCTTTAAGGTTTGTATGTTCTTTGAAATTAAGCTTGATATTTGAACTTCCACATCTACCGATAAAATTCAATATCCTCTCTTGTTCCAATTTTAATTTGTTTAAAACATCAGAGTAAGAATTCTTGCTCCAAATAAGCATATTGAATACAACAATATGAACTAAATTGTTTTCTCAGCTGCAGTTTTAACTGAGTTTTAATTGAATGTAAAGAATCGTAAAGCGAGAGATTCGACCTGAAACGGATTTAAATCGTAACATTTCAAGATTTTTGACGACTATGGTAACTAATAATGTAAACTGATGATTTTTTTAAGAAATTTTACACATGTTTGAGAATGTTTTAAAAGACATAGTTTTATCCTTCACATTAATCACTACTTGGTTATTTTTTCCAAAAGGCGGGAGTGCTTTTACTATAAGAATATTTTTTTTTTTTTTTTGGTTAGGTTATTACACATGTGTTAATAGGAGCCAGTGACTTAGCTGGTTGATGGACCGGATTGTGAGACCAATGATATAACGATTTTGAAAATTAAGGTAACATAATATAAAGAAATGTAAAATGCTACTAGAAGCACTCAGAGGAAACACCTATTAGGGCAAGTAATATAACAATAGTTCTGTAAAAGGGTGGAGATGTGGTGATATTGGAGAGAAAGATGTTTGGAAACTCGTTTTGAATCGTTCATCTACGAAGGAACCGAAAAGTTAGGGGGTTGTGATTTAATGGGTTAGAAGAATTCAAGTATATGATCTACATTTGCAACTTAGCTCAAGATAGGCCTGGTGAAAGTTTGCTCTGGCTCAGTTGATAAATAGGCTATTTTGGGTAAAGTATGAACATGTTACACTATAGCTAGTTCATTTTTCCTATCCTGAACAATTGAAACATGTTCTACAAGCAACTAGTGAAAATCTCTAACTAGTGCATGTTCAAGTACTACTTTGGTTACTCTTATACTAATAATCTCAACCTGAAGCAAACTTCAAATACCAATTTGATATCATATATGGGAATAATCTAAAAATAGTATTAACAAACAACATGTTTCATTAAAATTTTGAAATTCAACAAAACAAGAAATATGATTATTTCCTTAATTGGAAAAAATTGGAATTTGGTGCAACTCAAATCAAATTTCAAATACTTAACCAAATAATCACAAAAAATGGTGCCAAACTGGAGACCAACACAATGGTATGTCTACCTAAAGACGAACTCTATGGTTCACCTAACTAGATGCAAGTCATATAAGGTAAGTTCCTTAACATGAACAAAATAACTGAATGCATGCCAATAAGAGGCACGGTTCCCTCGTGATCAACTGGATATCTGGAGACGAACCCAAAAGTTAAGCCTAGCTAGAGACGGACTTGAAGGTCGTGCGTAATGAGAAACTAGAAACGAACCTAAAAGGTACGCCTAACTAAATGCATGTCAGATGAGGTCACTGTTTCAGATTTCAAAAATATCTCCCAGGATCTCCTCCGAGGTCTCATTTTGGGCTCCTCCAAAACCAAGCTGCAAATATCACTGTAAAACTCGTTTTGAATATATCATCTGAGATATTATAATATCGAACGATATACTAATTGAGACAAGATACTGAAATATCGGTCGAGATCTTGACTATTTTAGTTAAAGTTTAAACTTGTGCCGAAACCAAAATAATAATTAAAAAATTCAAATCTAACCACAATAATCTCCTTCTATTTTATATTTTTCATGTTAAACGACCATATCATATATTCATTTAAGTTATACAATGCTTACGATTTTCATGTTCACCATTTTTTTAACTGGTATGTTATCTAAGAAATTATGTATGATTTTAAATCACTGGATGAGGCTATCACAACATAAAAGTGTACTAGATTTGGTAAGTTAATTCCAGACCTTGCAGTGTTTTATTGTTGAAACTTTGTATGTTCTATCAACGGTGTATTTCCTTCCTTTTCATTGCTCTAAATAGATTGGTTTACTTGCTTAAATTTATATGTTTTAGTCTTGTGCCTAACTGTTTCGCATTTGATTTGAACACGAGTTGTTACATTATTTTGTTTAGGCTGGTATGTTCGTTAATATGTGCACGCATTAGCTTTTTTTTTTTTTTTGGCGCACCAACAGATGTACTCTAGTTCACCATCAAGCTTTACAAAACTAGGTCTACATCATAAATTGTAAAACATAAGATTGAATTTGGATTTAAATCATGAATTGTGAATTTTAAGTATTAATTGTTTATGTCCGAACATTCACATGCTAAACTTCCTGTCTATGTGGGCTTCAATGATATTTAAGTATGTAAAACATCTTTTCTTCTATCTGTAGTAATTTTTTATTATATTGAATTTGATTTTGATGTCCGATCTTATGCAATTTGAACATAAACTAAAAAGTGCTCCCCAGCCCTCCTACCCCCTCTCCTTTTCTTCTAACATTTTTTCGAAATTATAATGTTTCAATTATGGATTCTAACATTTTTCCTATTCTTTTATATAGTAATCTGACCATTGAAAGAACAACTTCAGATGTGATTTGAATTACATTTTAAATGTGAATCAGAGAATTGAATCTTAGATTCAGCCTGAAATGTTATTCAAATCTTGAGATTTTAAGGTTTTTATAATCATGAAGGTTTTCGAAATGAGATTCAACTCATAAATTGTAATGTTCAGACTTTAAATTGAAGCAAGATTCAAATTAAAGGTCATAGATTCAGGTCCATGCTTTCAGGTTTGTATGCGCTTTGAAATTAATCTTGATGTTTGAAGTTAAACTTCCACATCTGCCCATAAAATTCAATATCCTCTCTTGTCCCATTTTTAATTTGTTTAAAAACATTGAAATAAGAATTCTTGTTCCAAATAAGTATATTGAATACAACAATATGAACTAATTTGTTTTCTCAGTTGCAGTTTAACTGAGTTTGAACTGAAATATAAATCAAATCGTAAAAGGACAGATTCAACCTGAAACGGATTTAAATCGTAAAATTTCAAGATTTTTGACGATAAATTCTAGACATGTTTGAGAAAGTTTTAAGAGACATAGCTTTGTCTTTCACATTAATCTCACTACTTGGTTATTTTTTTCTAAAAGGCGGGGAGTGCTTTTATTATAAGAATAATTTTAATTTTCTTGTTAGGTTGTTACACTCGTGTTAATAGGAGCCAGTGACTTAGCTGGTCGATGGACCAGATTGTGAGACCAATGATATAATGATTTTGAAAATTAAGGTTAGTAACATAATATCAAGAGATGTAAAATGCTACTAGAAGCACTCGGAGGAAACACCTATTAAGGCAAGTAATATTACAGCAGTTCTGTAAAAGAGTGGAGATGTGGTGATATTGAAAGATAATTTGGATTAACTGATTTGTGAAGATGTAAAACAATGTTTAATGTGTAAAAAAGGAACAGAGAATGTATTGAATTGAACTTGTAAAATAATGTACAGGATAGGCTTTATTTATAGCCTATGTGGAGATAAACGGGCCAAGCCAAGGGCTAAGCCCACTAACACAAATGAAATATAAAAACCTAATACAAGAATACTACAGCCGACATATCCAATACCCCCTCTCAATTCAATGCGTGACTAGGGTTTACATCCATGGCGACGGAAGATGAAATCGAGAGCACACTATCTCCAGAGACATAAAAAAAACATTGCGAAGAAGATGAGAGCAATGATTAGCAGAAGGATAAAGGTCTCTGACGAATTGGGGTCTCCATGATTTGGGAATGTCTTCGTCTTCAGCAAATCGACTGAGAAAAGGGAAGTAATCAGTTCTTTTTTTCCTTTTTATCTTCTATGTAGCTTTCTTTGATTTTGAGTTCATCTCTGAGCCTCTGAAAATTCTTGACTGATAGCGCTTTCGTAAAAATGTCAGCTTTTTGATAATATGCTGGTAGATGACGAACTTCAAGTTTTCCTTTTGCTATTTGTTCTCGAACGAAGTGTAGATCTATCTCAATATGTTTAGTTCGAGAGTGTAACACTGGATTACTTGACATGTACACTGTGCTTAGGTTATCACACCAAAGCGTTGCTTTGTCTTCGTTTTGTATCTTTAGTTCCATTAATAATGACTGTAGCCACATAATTTCTGATGTTGCACTTGCCACACTTCTATATTCGGCTTCACTGCTAGATCTGGACACGGTTGATTGTTTTTTAGAACTCCAGGAAACTAGGTTATCTCCAATGTATATACAGTGACCAGAAACAGATTTCCTGTCATCTAGATCTCCTGCCCAATCTGCATCACAGTAGCCAGTTATGTTTAAATGCTTTCCTTTATTGATGTGTAGACCCAAGTTTGATGTCCCTTTTAGATATCTGAGCACCCTTTTTATGCCTTTCCTGTGGCTGTCCATAGGGTTCTGCATAAATTGAGACAGTTTGTTAGTGCTAAAACTTATATCTGGCCTTGTAACAGTAACATATTGAAGAGCACCAATGATGCTCCTATATTGTTTAGCATTAATTATGGGTTCTCCCCTGTATTTTGAGAAGTTCTGACTGCTTATCATAGGAGTAGGTTGAGAGTTAGCATTTGCCATTTTAGCCCTGTCCAGTAGTTCTGAAATGTATTTCTTTTGATTGAGAATAATGCCAGTAGGAGACTTGATAACTTCAATGCCTAGGAAATAGTTTAATTCTCCAAGATCTTTAAGGGAGAATTGTTGATGTAAGTAAATTATCAAGTCTTTGATCTGCCTTTCATTATTTCCTGTGATAATTAAATCATCAACATATATTAGTATGAAAATAGATGATGTGGCAGAGATGTTAACAAATAGTGAGGTGTCAGATTTGATAGACTGAAAGCCTTTGTTAATGAGTGTATTTTTCAGTTTATCAAACCAGACCCTAGGAGCTTGCTTAAGCCCATAAATAGCCTTTTTAAGTTTACAAACAAGATTTTTATCCTGTGCATAGCCTTGTGGCTGCTGCATATAAATTTCTTCTTGTAAATCACCATTTAAGAAGGCATTGTTAACATCTAATTGCCTTATAATCCAATTTCTAGAAACAACAATAGTAAGAACAAGTCTAATTGTAGTTGGTTTCACCACAGGAGAAAAAGTTTCAGTGAAATCAAACCCATATTCCTGTGTGTAACCTTTAGCAACCAGTCTGGCCTTATACTTGTTTATGCTTCCATCTGGATTCTTCTTCAGTCTGTATGTCCACCTGCAGTTAATTATATTTTTGTTTTCTGGTGGATATACTAGCTCCCATGTTTTGTTTTTGACAAGAGCTTTGAATTCTTCATCCATTGCTGACTTCCATTGTATGTTGTTTATGGCTTGAGTGAAATTTTCTGGTTCAATATTTGAGGACATAGCAGTGTATACTTTAGGCTTGAATATTCCTCTTTTTGCCCTTGTCATCATTGGATGTTCATTTACTACTTGTGGCACATTTACCGCTGGTTGAACATTGTTTGATGGTGAGTTTTCAGGATTATTCTGATCTGATCTAACTTCAGTATTTGAATTTCTTTCAGTACTTTGTTCTGAGCTTCTTGAAGTCGTATTAGGAGCCTGATTTGTTTGTCTGGAGGAACACTCAGTTTCTTGACTTGGCTTTGAAGATGAATTGTGTTGAGAGTCTGAAGTTTCACTTTCTTCTTCAGACTCCATTACTTTGGTTGCTTCAGGGTATAGAGGTAATTCAGGTATGGATTTCCTTGAATTATAGACCTTTTGTGTGGTTTTTATGTACTGATTTTTGAAGGGAAATTCCTTCTCATTAAACACCACATGCCTACTTATAATGACTTTACCAGACTCATCCAAACATTTATATCCTTTTTGATTGGTACTATAACCAATAAATGTACAAGATTTGGACCTAAAATTGAGTTTGTTTCTATTGTAAGGCCTAATGCAAGGAAAACACAAACATCCAAAGGTCCTGAGTGTTCCATAATCAGGTTTAACTCCAAGAAGTTTTTCAATAGGACACTGACCTTTCAATACTTTAGTTGGGAGTCTATTAATTAAGTAAACTGCTGTGCTGAAAGCTTCAGGCCAGAACTTTAATGGCATTGAGGCTTGAGCCAGCAAAGTTAGACCAGACTCCACTATATGTCGATGTTTTCGTTCAACCAAACCATTTTGTTCTGAAGTATAGGGACAAGTTGTCCTATGAACTATCCCTTTTTTGTGAAAATAATTAGTAAGGGTTTTGTACTCACTGCCACCGTCAGTCTGAAATATTTTCATTTGACTGCCAGTTTGTTTTTCTGCCATGACTATAAATTGTATAACAGCATTACTAGCATCAGATTTGTTCTTTAGAAAATAAATCCATGTATGCCTAGTACATGAATCAACAAATGATATATAGTATCTGAATCCATAGTCAGAATTAATAGGTGCTGGACCCCATAAATCCGATGCAACCATTTCTAAAGGTTGACTATATTCAGTTTCTGAATTGGCAAAAGGTAATTTATGGCTTTTGCCTAATTGACAGTAAGTGCAAACATATGGAAGTGTACAGTTATCAAAGGGAATATTGTTTTCCATAAGAATCTTTTTGACAATCTTTTCACTAGGATGACCTAATTTGCTATGCCAAACATCAAATGTGCTAATATGTCTGCTATTAGTAACAGTTTCATCAATGTTTTTGCTATGATTATCATCAATTGTAACTTCAGAAATATTACAATTACAATTCAATCTAGCAGACTTATTGCATATTACAGAGCAGAATTTGTAAAGTCCTTGATCAGCTTCACCCTGTAATAACACTTCTCTAGTTAGTATGTCTCTAATCAAACAGTATTTTGGATAGAATTCAAAAAACACGTTGTTATCTCTTGCAAATTGAGACACACTAATGAGATTCTTTCTGATTTTTGGTACTCTAAGCAAATTATTTAAGTATAACTGTCTTTTCCCTTTGATGTGTGCACTTCCTGTGTGTGTAATATTAATGCAGTCACCATTACCTAAACAAATAAGTTGTTTACCTTTGTACTCTCTGTTTCCGACATTGAGATTTTCTAGACTGTTAGTAATGTGATTAGTTGCACCTGTGTCTGGATACCAAGAATCATCAAGAACATGTTCTGGTCTTGCTACTTCACTCAGTTGACAGCTTTTACTTGCATTATTCTGATCTGTTTCATCCTTAGCTTGTGAAAGGTTGACATTTCCATTGTTGTTTCTTTGATTGCCTGAATTCTGACCTGGCATAAAGCCTTGAGTGAATCTGAAATAACATTTTGCTGCTGTATGACCGAGTTTTTCACAAATCTGACATTTTGGTCTTGAATTGTTATTCCACCTGCCTCTTCCCCTTGATCTGTTTGAAAATCCACCTCTTTGACTGGTTTGTTCATTTCTTGAATTTTTATTTTTGTTGTTAGCAGCATAGTTGACAGACATTTCAGGGTCAATAATTTTCATATGATCAATTCTTGCTTCGTGAGCAAGAAGAGTAGAATATACATATTGCATGTCTGGTGTATTTCTTTTTGATGACAGAACTGCAACAACTGCTTCATAATCATGACTTAAACCATTTAGTATAGTTAGCACTTGTTCATCTTCCCTTACTCTGTAGCCTGCAGAGCTTAGCAAGTTGTATAGTTTTTTAACTCTAGCAAGATACTCTCTCATATGTTCTGAGTCTTCTTTCTTGATAGTCTGAAGTTCTCTTTTGTAATGCATTGCTCTTGCCGCTGATTGAGTGCTAAAAACTCTTTCTGTTGTAGCCCATATTTCATGTGCAGAATTACATTCAATGACTTGAGGTAGGAGACTAGTACTAATAGATGATAATAGCCAAGAACTTATCAATCTATCTTGTCTATAGTACTTTGTATATTCTTTGTTGCTCACAATCTTGTTTTCAGTATCGGTAACAAATTGTGGCGGGATGGATATTGTGCCAAAGATGTACCCTTCAAGGCCATAGCCTTGTATTGCGGTTTGGACTTGCAGTTTCCATAACAGATAATTGTCTTCTTCTAGTTGTACTGTTATCAATTGACTCTGTGGACTAATAACAGTTTTGATCAGGTTGTTGGCTTCGGTTGCAAGATCTGAGGTATTTTGTTGAGCAGCCAAAGATGATGAAACATTTCCAGTTTCTGAATGTGAATCTCCAGACATGATAATTCGATTTCTGGAACGAGAAGCGAAGAAAAGAATAGGAAATGGACTGAGCCTTCAGGTATTTATTTCTTTTTTCAAGAAAAGTGAAGAGAAACTTGAAATTAGAATGCAACCACTTTGTTGAATACTGTTTTCAGCAAAGTTAGGACGGCTTCTAATTGTGAATCTGATTTCTTGAATTGAGAATGTGATATTTGAACTGGCTTTATTGATTTCCAGTTCAGTTTATCTTTGAGAAATTGATGATGCAGCCAAGAATTGAATTTGATTCTTAGGCACGGCACTCAATTCGAAAGTGTAAACTGAATTATATCTCCCAAATGATGAATTTGAATCTGATGGGAGAATTAACAAACTCACTGAGATTCTTGAATGGAAGAGGCAGTTAAGACTTTCCAGAGATCAATGATATCAAGATTGGAGGCAAAAAGCGGATGCAGTGGATCTCACAAGATTATGGATCAATTGCTGCGAAGCATTCTATGCTCTGATACCATGAAAGATAATTTGGATTCACTGATTTGTGAAGATGTAAAACAATGTTTAATGTGTAAAAAAGGAACAGAGAATGTATTGAATTGAACTTGTAAAATAATGTACAGGATAGGCTTTATTTATAGCCTATGTGGAGATAAACGGGCCAAGCCAAGGGCTAAGCCCACTAACACAAATGAAATATAAAAACCTAATACAAGAATACTACAGCCGACATATCCAATAGATATTGGAGAGAAAGATGTTTGGAAACTCGTTTTGAATTGTTCATCTACAAAGGAACCAAAAAGTTAGGGAGTTGTGATTTAATGGTTTAGAAGAATTCAAGTATATGATCTACCTTTGCAACTTGGCTCAAGATAGGCCTGGTGAAAGTTTGCTCTGGCTCAGTTGATAAACAGGCTATTTTGGGTGAAGTCGTGAACATGTTACACTATAGCTAGTTCATTTTAGATGCTGAATTGCGAATGTATTTTTACAGAGTATTTATGAGCCATGAGGATTACCTCTGCGAACATCTATATGGATGACTTGGTAGAAAACACGGGCAACAAGATCTTTTAAGATTCCGTCTTCCAAATCCTCATCATTCTTAGCAACAAATGGCTACATAGACTCTTTCCATCAAAAGACACCATGCACTACGCACAAAACATATATTTTGTAGGAATGCAGTGTATTATTTCATTTCCTTTGGTGTTCCATATTTTTACCCGTCTCGAGTTTGGATTAGAGGACAACAAGGTGGATATATCTTTTGAAAGAAATTCTTGTTCCCATGGCAATTCTCTTGAAGTATTTGCAGACTCTTGTACTTAAATTTGGTCCCTTTATGATAACCCAACAAAGACAAATACTATTTCTATTTTTTTGTTTCTGGCACAAATATCTGATTCCCCTTATTTTGTTACAATTTTTATCCAGTTCACCAATTTCTGTTCCTTCTCTTAAATCATGTTAACACTCTTGTATACCAATGTATCAGCGGAGGCTTGTGTCTGCAGCCAGTAGAATCATTGATCTGGCTATTCTCTACAGTCTTGGTGTTGGCCAATACAAAGATATTGTTAAATTGCAGCCTTTGAAGCAAAAGCAGAACATGTATCCTATCCTGAACAATTGAAACATGTTCTACAAGCAACTACATCAACCACTGATTCCAACTGTATTCAAACAAATTGATTTAAAATATCAATTACAACTCAAACAACGTATTAATCACAGACATGAACAAGCATTCGTGCTAGAAAGGTCAAGTTTTTTTGCTTGAATCAACATGAACATCAACCTCATCCTTCTTCATATTTCCTTGGACATTGATATCTTCTTCAGTCGTAATAGCTGCAATTTTTTCACCATGTGGCCGTGGAATCACAGTCTCATGTACATGGACATGGCCTGTGTCATACACTGTTTTCGTGTACCATCCTTTTCTTCCTCCTGATAAAGTAGCATAGAGCTGCTGCAATAATTAAATGCTATGAAGATGATAGCACCAAGTGAAGCACAAACTGCAGTGATGACAGTGTGGTTAGGTCCAATATTGCGAGGAGGTGGTGGTATAGCAAGCCGAGGTGTAGCTGGCACCATGTTATGAGGTGAGGGTGAAGTGTATGTACGAGGTGGTGGCAACACACGTCTAGGCTTTGGTGGGATCTTTTCTTTTTGTTGGTGAGGTTGGAGAGAACGTATGAGATGGAGGCGGAACACGTGTAGGCTTTGGCGGGGTCTTTTCTTTATGCGGTAGTGAGAACCATGCAGTTGGTGGTGGGGTGTAGTAAGGTGGAGGAGTTGTGAAGGTTTGCTGTGGTGGCGCATA
The DNA here is from genome assembly GCA_030737875.1 of Allium sativum. Classification (NCBI taxonomy): domain Eukaryota; kingdom Viridiplantae; phylum Streptophyta; class Magnoliopsida; order Asparagales; family Amaryllidaceae; genus Allium; species Allium sativum. The sequence continues at coordinate 285,232,957 of CM060915.1, forward strand.
GCAATAAGTATAGGCGTATTTAGGCATTTTTACGTAATATAGTTCGTATGGAAGAATGGAAAACGAAGGATGGGGTGATGACTGTGGATGTTGTGAGAGATGGGTTGGTTTTTGTAGAGAAGAGTAGGGTATTGTAACATATTGTTACGAATAGATCGACTCCTACGTCTATATTGTTTGAGTTGCTTACTGATTATGGGTAACATAGGCTTAAGACGAGGGTTCTTTCTTCTTGTGTCATCTGACCTTCAAACATGTTTTTAGTCTTTATGCTGCTCTCTATCATGATGTCTATCAGTTTAGATCATCTGTGTAAATCCAGAAGAGGCATCTTATGCAATTAATTCACAGAGAAGCCTTGATGAGGTCAGAGAGCGTGAGCATTCCTGTTCATTCTTATTATTTATGACGTTCAACTCTTATGTGCTAATTTGCTATTAGCTGATATATATGACTATAATACATGAAGTGTATTACTTCTCCTTAGACCCTAAAACGTTCAAGATATTGGATGTCATTATTAAGCCAATGTATGTAAATTAATTTGTCTTTCTGCTGAGCCATACATACTTAAACCCAAGTTACTCCTTGTGCTGTAAATCAGCTCTCATTTTAGCATTGTTTGATTTTTCCAAGTTTATATGTCATAAAATACTTTCATTGCTATATGATTGTTGACAACATAGAGTTCATACGTTGGGGTAATTTATTTATTTTACTGCAACGCTGAAGCAGAATATAGATCTTTTAACAACTTGCTTATTATCATTTATGAATAATCTGTAAAATGGTTATAGTCCTCTTAATTTGCATTAATTATATAATTAAAATTTGTACTGCTGGTGTGGATAGCCTGATCAACTCGTTGGATCACTTAACCATTTTAGGATCAAATCAACATAGGATGCATGGCCTGATCAACATAGGATTATGTACAAAATACAAGTATAAAACTTGGATACCAAAAAAAGCATGGAGTGAAATATGATCTTGGATTTTTGCCTATAAATACACCTTTCTAGAAATGGAAAGAGGTGGATCTTCTTTCTGAAAAGTTCATGGTTGGGTTTCTAAAAATAGCCCGACGTATACTTCGATCGAACGACATTGTAACACAAGGTTTTTTGTGTATAATCCACTTCTTTCTCTACTTTCTTTCAATCAAAGCAACTGTAACCTAAAATCGACAGTATAAATAGATATTATAAAGTGGACGTAGGCTTGGTTTAAGTTAAACCACTATAAATATTGTTGCGTGTCCCCTGTATTTACTTCTTTTCTTGTATTATGTGATTGTGAATTTTGTGACTTGTGTGTGAGTTAGATACTTTGGCGATTGACTGTCATTAGGTCAACTTTTAACATCAACACTTTGACGCGCCAAGTAGGGGGAGCACTGCGCAACCACCTTAAGCAATTTTTAAGCTTGAAAGGATTTGAATCGCTATTTGTTGAAGGACAATGTTAAAACGGAAGAAAGATTAGACATCTTCCCACACTCAAGCCGTCGGCACCACAGGCGCAGCAAACCTATAAACGGGGGTAAGCTAGGAGGCTTTCTCCCACGAAGAACCATCCCAATACTTAACTAGCGATGATGCGGATGGAGTTCTAGCCGAACTCAGAGAACAAATGACAAACCAAGATGAACTCCTCCGAAAGCAACAGGAAATGATGAACAACTTCTTCGCTCCAATGGAAGGAAGGCCGAGCAACTAGCCATATCGACAATAAATTACCTCACATATCTGGCCCAAGCCGTTCAATAAAGACAAATTGTTAATTGGGATTTAAAATATAAAAAATAAAGAAATGAGAAAGAAACATGACACAAAATCTCATAATGGAAGGACAAAATATAATAATCACATAAATAAATCATAGTTGTTTACAGTATATTTTTACAAAATCAGGGCTAAACCACGAGCATACATACCAAGTAATGCAGTTGAATAATACCAGGAGATATGAACTGTCAATATCCATTTCATCTTCAAAACGATGTCTTTGAGTAAATTGAAACAACTCAGGTTGACCCAAACATACCCAAACATATGGAAAAAAATACTCGAGTCAAGACTAAAAATTCTTATGTAAGTTAAATCAAAATCAAATGAAATAATAATACAAGTAACTTAAAAGATGTTACAGGATTTTCCATCTCTGAATCTATGATTGTTTCTATGTCTGTGAATTGCATATATTTATGTTTAATTTCAAAAAGATTTATTTAATTCATTAAACACTATTTACCCCCCTTAGTATTAACCTGGCCTTAAGATTCGTATTTTGCATTCCTATTAAGGTGCAGCGGAGTATCATCTAGCAAGTCATGGAGTAGCTGTTAGAATTTGGAGAAGCTATTAAGTACTATGCAGTTTAAGTTTAGATTTATGTACAAATAAACAACATATGCATACACGAGACGAGATGCCATATCTCTAGATCAAAATTATATAGAAAGATAAAGGAACTATCCCGACACATACATCCATCTTTACATGACATAAACAAAATGAAACGTCCATAGATATGATCATTAGAGATAGATTTCCGAATAGGGAAACTCTAAGATCAATAAAGAGTACCTGAAACAACTTGGTATTAGAAATAATAAACGGGTCGGCTTTATATCGGTCGAAATCAATAAGGAAGAATAAACACGACACGATGAACATACATAACGTTTGAGTAATTAGTGCAAATCTCTAACTAGTGCATGTTCAAGTACCACTATGGTTACTCTTATACTAATAATCTCAACCTGAAGCAAACTTCAAATACCAAGTTCATATCATATATGAGAATAATCCAAAAATATAGTATTAACAAACAACATGTTTCATTTAAAATTTAAAATTCACCAAAACAAGAAACATGGGTATTGGTTAATTGGGAAAAATTGGAATTTGGTGCAGACTCAAATCAAATTTTAAATACTTAACTAAATAATCACAAAAGTGGTGTCAAACCGGAGACCAACACAACGATATGTCTACCTAAAGACGAACTCTATGGTTCACCCAACTAGATGCAAGTCAGATAAGGTTAGTCCCCTAACATGGACAAAATAACTAAATGCATGGCAATATAATAGCGAGATAAAATACAATACACTGGGACTATTACATGTACCGTTACATTATTTCTGTACTGGGCTCAGCCCATTATCTCTGTTTTACTGGTCTACATATACAAAGACCATTATACAATTACGTTATTAATTAATTAGATAATACAGCTTTCATTTTCTCTAATACAATTACAGACTCTTATTCACTTTTGTGTAATCTCTCTGCAAACTCAATTTTGCAATAATCTTGCAAATCCATCTTGGTATCAGAGCCATAAAATTTGCTAACTGCATCACTTGAGATTCTCTGATCATCAACGATCACTCAGAGGTGATTTTTTGCAGCAGTCCATTAGAGGAGCTTCATCATCTGGACTCCTCCCATTAGAGATCATTCGATCCTATCATTTGAGAGTTGTTACTCTATCAAAAAAAAACCGTGCCTCGCAATCATCAAAGGCTGCAGCAATTGTTTTAGATAGGGTTTAGCAGTATAAAGAATTTGAACATAGAACAACCGACCAAGAAAGCTCAAAAAATTAATCAGTTGATTAAAGTGTCGTCCAAAGAAAGTTATCAGACAAGTTCTCATCAAGAATCTGTTCTGTTATCATTCATAAACCTTCTGGTTGCAACATTAATCATATGATAGCATTTCTTAAAGAAATCCCAATTCAAAGTTATCAAGTTTGGTTTCTCATACCTTTCTTCTTGCCAAGATTGAGTCCTCTGTTCAGTTTCCTACAACAACGAATCAAGGAGACGTCACCATCTCTCAAGCTTCTAGCAACAGAGTCTCGACCACCTATTATGATCCCACAATCGATCTGATGAAAGCCATAATAAAGCCACAGAGTTAATTGATCTCTGAAAAGCTTGATGAATCCAATTTCCTATTATGGAAATTACAAATAGAGATAGCTGTTAGAGGATACGGTCTAGATGAATTCATATATGGTACAAAAATGGTGCCACCAAAATTTATAAGAGATAGTGAAGAAAGATTGGTACAAAATCCTGAATTCTTGGCATATCAAAGACAAGATAGCCTTGTTTGTTCTTGGATGATGTCATCCATAGGTCCAACCATATTACTACAACTTATTGGCGTAAAAACTACCCAAAAAGTATGGAATACTATTGAAAGAAATTTTTCTGCACAGTCATCTATAAGAATTATGCATTACAGGCGACAATTACACAGTATCAGAAAAGGTGAGTCAACCATAAATGAATATCTTCTTAAAGTGAAGAATATATGTGATCAATTGAGTTCAGCCGGTCAAAAAGTACCTGAATCTGAACAAGTACTGTCCATTGTTTGTGGTTTAGAAGACGATTATGAAGTTGTTACAACTATTATTCTATCCATGGATCCTACACCAAATTTACAGTATGTGTACTCAACCCTACTAGCCCATGAAGGCAGAATTGATCACAAGAAAAGTATCAGTTCTAACTAGGGGTGTCAATGGGTCGGGTTGGGTCGGGTTCGGGTCGGGTCAATTCGGGTTCGGGTTGATTTTAAACGGTTCAGGTCAACCCATTTATTAAACGGGTCAGAAATAGCTCAACTCGACCTGTTTATAAATGGGTTAACCCGACCCGACCCGTGTAACCCGTTTAATTTGGCAGGGTCGGGTCGTAGACGAGTCGGGTTGGGTCATAAACGGGTGGGGTCGTAAACGGGTGGAGTCGTAAACGGGTCATGGCGGATCGGGTCGTAAATGGGTTGTAAATGCGTCGGGTCAACCCGTATAAGATATAACGGGTCATAAATGTGTCATAAACGTGTCAAATTCAGGTTTACGGGTCATAAACGGGTCAAATTCGGGTTCACGGATCAAATGGGTTGTAAACGGGTCAGTTCAACCCACATAAATATAAACAGGTTCATGGGTCATGACGGGTAGTGGACTGGGCTGGTCCTATGTTTTGTAGATTGTAGAGTAATAAAAATATGCTTTATAATTAAATGGGTCATGACGGGTCAAAAATGGGTTCATGGGTCGGGTCGGGTCGGGTCAACCCGTTTATTAAACGGGTCAGAGCGGGTTGACCCGAAATTGACATGTTTATAAATGGGTCGGGTTTTTATCGTGCGGGTTACGTGTCGTGTTTCGGGTCATGTTAGAAATTGACGGCCCTAGTTCTAACCTATAAATCAATTACACCTCATATGGAAGAGGAAAATTTCAAGATAAAGGAAATTCATCAAGAAATCAATTCAACAATCAAAGAGGTTGTCAATCATTTAGAGGCAGAGGCAGAGGAAGAAACAATGACAACAAAATTAGGTGTCAGATATGCGAAAAGTATGGCCACAATGCGAACAAATGTTACTTCAGATTTAATGCAAACTATACTCCTACCCAACAAAACAACAATTCAGGCAACAGTGCAAGTGTGAACAACATTAACAATCAAAATGATAACAAGTCTGAAGTACAAAACGCAGACACAGAAAAGGACATTAATGATGACAGCTGGTATCCCGATTCAGGTGCTACAAATCATGTGACCAATAATTTGAATAACCTAAATCTTGGGAATCATGAGTACAAAGGTACGCAGAACTTACGTGCTGCAAATAATAAAAGTATTCACATTACACACACTGGAAATGCAATAATTGATGGACCCGAACAACTATATCTCAAAAATTTATTAAGGGTACCATCAATTAGAAGAAATCTAATGAGTTTTTCCAAATTTTCCAAGGACAATAATGTGTATTTCGAATTCTTTCCCAATGCTTGTCCAGTTAGAGATATACTGACACATGAAATAATTTTGGAGGGTAATGAGACCAATGGTCTAAACAAATTTAATGTCAATAAATCTGAAAAATGACTGTAATGATAATAATCATTTGTTGACTATTTCTAATGACCATGTATTGATTGTTTCTAATGAAAATGTGTTGACTACTACCTGTAATTTTGTGCACTGTAATGAGTTGGAATTAGGGCACAACAAACTGGGACACCCCAGTATGAAAATTGTGAAACATGTTATTGGATAAAATAATAACATTGATATTAACAAATTTCCAATTACACATGTTTGCACATTTTGTCAAATGGGAAAGAGTCATAGAATTGCATTTCCAGACTCAAACACAACTTACTCTAGGTCACTTGAATTAATTGCTACTGATCTATGGGGCCCAGCCCCAGTTTGTTTGGACTATGGGTATAAATACTATATATCCTTCATAGATGCTTAAACTAGATATGTCTGGATATACATGCTTAAAAGTAAGTCTGATGCGTGCAAAACTGTGCAACATTTCATTACATATGTTGAAAATCAAACTGGCAATACTGTAAAAATGTTTCAAGTAGATGGAGGTAAAGGATTTCTACCACTAAAGCAATACTTTTCTAACAAGGGTATTCTTCATAGAGTCATCTGCCCTTATACATCAGAACAAAATGGTATTATTGAGAGAAAGCACAGGCATATTGTCGAAACTGGGCAAACTTTGCTTGTAAAAGCACAGGCATATAGTTCGTATGGAAGAATGGAAAACGAAGGATGGGGTGATGACTGTGGATGTTGTGAGAGATGGGTTGGTTTTTATAGAGAAGAGTAGGGTATTGTAACATATTGTTACGAATAGATCGACTCCTACGTCTATATTGTTTGAGTTGCTTACTGATTATGGGTAACATAGGCTTAAGACGAGGGTTCTTACTTCTTGTGTCAGTCTGACCTTCAAACATGCTTTTAGTCTTTATGCTGCTCTCTATCAAGATGTCTATCAGTTTAGATCATCTGTGTAAATCCAGAAGAGGCATCTTATGCAATTAATTCACAGAGAAGCCTTGATGAGGTCAGAGAGCGTGAGCATTCCTGTTCATTCTTATTATTTATGACGGTCAACTCTTATGTGCTAATTTGCTATTAGCTGATATATATGACTATAATACATGAAGTGTATTACTTCTCCTTAGACCCTAAAATGTTCAAGATATTGGATTTCATTATTAAGCCAATGTATGTAAATTAATTTGTCTTTCTGCTGAGCCATACATACTTAAACCCAAGTTACTCCTTGTGGTGTATCAGCTCTCATTTTAGCATTTTTTGATTTTTCCAAGTTTATATGTTATAAAATATTTTCACTGCTTATTGTTGACAACAAAAGGAGTTCGTACGCTGGGGTAATTTATTTATTTTACTGCAACGCTGATGCAGAATAGAGATCTTTTAACAACTTGCTTATTATCATTTATGAATAATCTGTAAAATGGTAATAAGCCTCTTAATTTGCATCAATTATATAATTAAAATTGTACCACTCGAGTGGATAGCCTGATCAACTCGTTGGATCACTTAACCATTTTAGGATCAAATCAACATAGGATTCATAGCCTGATCAACATAGGATTTTGTACAAAATACAAGTATAAAACTTGGATACGAAAAAAGCATGGAGTGAAATATGAGAAATGGCTAAGTCATGGAATTCATACCAACCCCATGTTCTGTACCGATCCGCCATGCTTGGAAATCGGATACGAAAATTTCCGGAGTGCAGTCAAATGTTGATCCTATTTTTGCTTTTGTATTCGTGGACGAGCATATATCTTTTGTAGCTATAAATATGCTATCTCTAGGTCCTTTTTTGGGATCTCTTCGGGGCTTTCAAACTCTATTATGCAACGACACCTGATGACTAATCACAATTATCTTTCTCTACTTTCTTAAGGACAAACTGTATTGTACTTATAATCAATCGTTGCGACAAGTGGACGTAGGTACGATCTGCCGAACCACTATAAGACTTGTGTGTCCATCTACTTTTATGCATTCTATGTTTGCTTTGTGATTGTTCTATGACTAATTACTACGATTGTAACAACCCGAATTTTAACAGCATGTTAAAATCATAAATCTAGGCAGAATTAAATTTTAAAATAAGAACCAAGGGAAACGGTTTGCGCCATTGCGTTCGTATCGAAATTCTGCTTGGAAACGAGTCCGAGTTTGCTAAAATCGGAGTCCGTATGAGGGAGATATGACCCTCCGAAGTTTCAGGAATTTTCAGAATCGAAAACAGCTCGAAATTCGAATTCAAAATTCGAATTCAAACCCAGAAGCGGGCTGGGCGGGAAAATTCCCGCCCAGGACCCAGGTCGACTGGGGAGTCGACTGGGTAGTCGACCCCCCCCCCCTGACCAGGTCGACTGGGTAGTCGACCCCCCCGACTAGGTCGACTGCCCAGTCGACATGGTTGTCGACCTGGTCCCCGAACCTGGTTTTGGGTCTGGGTGCATCCTTATGTATCTGGTCTCGTTTTCTATCTAGGTTCGTCCGCCTAATCCTATATAAACAGCCGCCTAGCCTCCTCCTCTCTACACCATTTCATTCTATCCTTATGCTGCCTCTGAGAAAATGTATAAATAAATAAAATAATATGTAAAATAAATCAAGAGCGAGGAAATGTTGCTCAAGACTTTCGAGAGGAGATTCAAAACAAGTTAGGATTCAAGTAAAGATTCAACGACTTCAGGCAACGACGCCTAGACCATATTGAATCAAATCAGAAGATTAATCAAGTTAGACGTCTCAACGCGACAACGAATCGATTTGTCCTCTCTTAGCCAATCAATGTAAGTTCTAGTTATTTTCCGATTTAAATATTTGATTTTAATATGGCATTGAATTAAAGTGAAATTGGATCTAAGTATGTTTATCGATCCAGATCTATTTCTGTTGTTTCTTGAATCTTGAGTTTTTGACTTGTCTATCTTTATTCTCATGTCAAGTTCATAATCTATTCAGCCTGTTGAAATCTTAATATGCCTGTGATGATGTTTTTCTCTCCGATCTTACTTTGATGCAAGATTCTACCTTTCCCCTATTTATTTTCTTTTGATGAACCTTGGTCAATTTCGGACCTTGGCCTAAAATCGCGACTTGCGTACGATATGTATACGGGGGAATTATGGGATTATTGCCTATATGAATATGATGGAATTATTGGCGACATGAAATTGGATATTATCATTGTATTTGCGAGTTTGGGCTTGATATGTAAATTTTGGTATAATCTTGTTATGAGGAAATTTGCATAAATATTATATGCATGGAATTTGGCGTAAATTTGGATCTATGTAATGTAACATGTAAATCAAATCAAAAGATTGGACAACTGGCATGTATTGTAATAAAAAGGTTATGGTTTGGGGTAACTACACCATGAATCACGATTTGGGTTTATTGGATATGAAACTTAATACATGTAATGTTGGCTAGATCTTGATATATGTAAAAAGGCATGAAACTTGGTATATATCTAAATTGGCTAGGATTGGACACATATAAATTGATATATGTAACTTTGACATGGATCGTGACATATGTAAAAAGCTAGAACTTGTTATAGGTAAATTGGTGTAAACATGGAATACATGTAGTTTGATATGAAACTTGAACATATGTAAATTGGCTAGAATTGGGCATATGTATATCGACATGAAAAGTTAGAACTTTGGTATATATATTAATATGTAAAGTTGGGAATTTGAAACACGAAAATGACTGTATATTGGGTTATCGACCTGAACATTTTCATATGTTAAATATGAACGCGTCTAAGTTGGGTTTTGGGTAGTTGGCTTGCATTGTAAATAGAAGGCTATAACTTGGCATAACCTAATAGCAAATTTTGGTAATACTTTGGGAACACGTTTTGGGGCAAAAACGTGAGTTATGAACTTGATAATAGGCATAAGTTGAAACCTAGAAACTTGACATGAAACTTGCTTAGAAATTTGAACATTGTTATAACTTGAACATGGACATGACACTTAGATAACTTGAAAATGGCCAACTCGAGGTTGGGTTGAGTTTGCAGTGTAATTCTGCCCGGAACCGTCCGACAAATCCAGTTACTGCAAACAATAGGATCCAATGTGGGTAGTTGGTCATATCGCACTTGAAAACCCGAGGTCAGACTGAGTTGTGGTGTAATTCTGCCCGGAACCGCCCGGCATATCCAGTGACCACAACAACAGGTCTGATGTGAGAGGTTGGGGTGCATAAATGAATTAATGACTTGATAGGGTTAAGTCATGAACCGCTTGAATATACTTAACCAATTTGACCCGATGACTTGATGGGGTTGAGTCATGAACCGCTTGAATATACTTAACCAATTTGACACGATGGTTTGGTAGGGTTAAGTCATGAACCGCTTGAATATACTTAACCAATTTGACACGATGACTTGATAGGGTTAAGTCACGAACCGCTTGAATATACTTAACCAATTTGACACGATGATTTGATAGGGTTAAGTCATGAATCGCTTGAATATACTTAACCAATTTGACACGATGGTTTGGTAGGGTTAAGTCACGAACCGCTTGAACATACCTAACCAACTTGACACATGATTCGTAGGGCTAAGTCATGAACTTGAACGACAACACTTAGCCAATTTGACATGACACGTAGACGGGTTAAGTCACGAACTTGAATGACCACACTTAACCAACTTGACATGCTAGACTGATGGGGTTAAGTCTCTAATTTAAATGACAACACTTAACCTGCTGGACGGAAACCCTAGTTACGCGGTCCTTTTCAGCAGTAACCCACTAGATGTATCATGGTACCCTGGAACTAGGCAGGGTGGGGCACGATTACTGGGCTGATTGTAAGCGACCAAAACGACGGCTGGGTTGGTGCGCCATTGTAGGTTCAGGCGGACTACGGTCGTGCACGTAGTCTGGAGTTGAAAAAGCAGGCATTGGGCACCAGTAGGTTTACACTGTGCGTGCTTGATTCGTGTCGGTGGTTGGCACCCTAGGGCTTGATACACCCTATGGTGGACCTAGCACAGGTGACTACATTCGTGATAGGGCCGTATGACACAGACACATGAACGAGATAGGACTTGTAGGGAGCCAATCGATTAATAGATCGTTTCGTGAGACCAAGTAATGGATCATTTCATGACATTGGGCAAGGGATCATTTTATAGTCAACACATGACACGGGTTGGGATACTAGTACGGTTGGTGCAGAGCAAGTAGATATCATAGAAATATTTTAATGGTAAAGCAGAGAAATCTTGCGATGCTTGATAGAAATCTTGCGAAATTATACTTAGTTTATCTTGAATGGAAACCTGGCGATGTTATACTTGACAAAAACCATATGAGGTTATTCTTAGTTATCTTTCCTATAGCTTATCTTGTCATCATGCTTATGTTCACTTTCAGTTTATTCATGCCATGTTATCTTTACCTGTTTTTATGCTGAAAGTCACTAGGACTTACTCAGTCTTTATGACTGACCCATTTTGTTTCGCCTCTTTTTCTTCCGTCCCCCCCCCCCCCCCCAGGTTCGCAGGGTGGGAATACAACTTAGTTCGAATCTTACCAAGCTCCAAAGCTCTCTCATGTACGGCTTGGGTTTCTCTTGGCTATGGCTTGCTTTGCTTTATTGGGGAATGATTTATAACTATGGTTTTATGCTTCTTTACTATTGCAAGACATATTTTGATATAATTGACTTAATAGCATTTTGATGTAAAAGGCTTTAGACCTTATTAGATTTTAAAGCAATGAAATTTGGGTTTTCCTTCCGCTGTCTTATTTATGTTCTGTCTTGTAATATTTCTGTGTATGTTTACCTAGATAATACTCCACCAAAGCTAGTGCATTCCCTTTGTGAGTGACCCTAGCGGAGGTGGGGTGTTACAACGATTTATATCCCACTCACGCATGAAACGGGTATTGACGTGCAATTAACTAAAATCAAGCGTTAACATTTTAGCGCGTCAGGAAGAGGATAAATATTGAACTTTCTATACTCAGGGTACAATGGCTAAGAAGAACACTGACAAATGACCTGAAGGCGCAACGATGGATCACTACACCATAAAGCCTATTTTGTCACTCCCTCGTCCTCTAAATATGATACGGTCTATAACCGTATCAAATTAGAGAGGGCTTTGAACCGTGCTTATCCATTTAGAAAAGGCTTAAGGCCTAGTTTGAATTTAAACCACTTATTGACCGTATCAACCTAGGGTTAAACTTTTCCACGCAGACGTGCTCCCCCTTTTTTTTCATTTCCCTCTCACGAGATCTATTTCCCCCTTTTTTCTAATTTCCCAAAACCGTGCCCTCTGTCGAATTGCGATCGAAATAGGTTGGAAATAGAAAAAAATTCAGCTCTCAGTTTTACGGATATGGTAAATACTTATTTGATTCGATTATTATTTGTTTCCATACCAAGTTTTAGGGTTACATCGTTAGTGTTTATTATATTGTTATGGATTTCATGGATTTCATGTTTTAGGGTTACAAATCTGTCCTATTTCAATCTTTGATTTAACCTTTACTGTTTCTTCCCACGTTTGCATTCGACTCATTGAATTGTCATGAAAAATACGACGGTCATTTGCAACTGTTCGACTTAAAAAGTGCTGGTCCGCCTGATTCCTAATTTAAAGGTAACTAATTTATCCTCCATATATACAAACACAGCTATTTCATGGATGATTGATTTGAATTGTGCTATTGATTCAAGGTAACTAATCTATTGTGAACCGTATTGATAACAGTAACTGATAATTTTGTCATATTTAAGTTAATTGATCGTATCTTATTTAACCGATAACGACGTCAAGTCATTCAAAAAAAATTGAGTACTAAATTATATAATTTTCTATGCATTTCTAAAGCCCAACGATGAGGGTCATGAAGTATTTAAAATGATGCTTCTACAATTGGGTACGATTATCATTGGTCATTGTTAAGCAAAAATATAGTAAAAAAACACAATAACTAGGCTTTACATATATGTAACTAAGAAACATAATGTTAGACCAGTAGCGGAAAATTGAGTTAATCTTTGGAGATGTAGTCGAAAAATCAGAAGACAGTCCTTCATTTGTAACTGAAGCAATGTTTTTCTTCACTAAACCAATTCATGAAAGTCATTTCCAGGTGATTTTATACGTTTTTGTCATACACTTGTGCTATTACAATTTTTTACCAATCACCAATTACAGTCAAATGTAACATTCTCTGAGATTTTGTACATGATGGTTAGTTTGAATTCAATTATGCATCTGATGCTATCTATCTTCTTGTAATATCATTTTCAGATTATGCTTATAGAAATATCAAATAATATTATTTTCAGATTACGGTTGCTTGTTTAAAACTGTGGCTCTCTCTATATGTTTCTCTATATGGCTTAGATTTATGGGAATTGTACTCACCTATGGTTAAATTGATAATTCGGAACCCATACATGTTGCAACTCGAACATAACATTTGCTGTAACTTTTTAGAAGCTATAACAAACAAGTTTCAGGGTTTTATGTGAATTATGACACTAGGAACATAAATCATCTGAAGGAGTAACTATTTAACATTTAGATTGTCAATTATTCATTTTACATATACTGTAAAACCACTGGAAGGTTGACTGCCATGTATTTGTTGAGGGATTGTATATTTATCAAAATTTGTTATTACTGAGTTGGCACACAATATGTGTTAGCTTACTAATACAGGTGAGTTAATAACCAAATCCTCAGGTGATAATATGGGAATATTGGGATAACATGTTCAAGTGATTTCAGAAATTTCTAACAGTAGTATTTTCCTGTCTACACTTAAAACCTTTTCCGACATTAAGCTGATTGCTTGTGATTTATGTATTGATGTCTACATTGGTGTTCATGTTTGTAGTGTTGTGTATGCTCTTTGTATGAGGTTAGTTCATGCTGTTTAGTTCATAGGGTATGTTAGTCCACGCCGTTAGTTCACTTATATGGGATATTAGTTCATGCTGTTAACCCATATATATATATATATTAGTTTTGTTGTAAATCAGTGAACCGTGTGTTCTACTTGATCACGTATGTTACATTTAGTATACTTTATCACGTAGTAAACATGCATGTTACATTTACTGTAAATCAGTGAACCTTGTATTTGTATCCAACATATAAGTGAGTAAATATAGTTTTGACAGTAATGTAGGCATGTATATGTATATATATTTTCATGTATGTTACATTTAGTTAATTGTCACTGAAATGGCATTTCTGAAACCAAATTGTTCACCATAAAACATAGAACAGCACCTCTTCATTGTATATGTTGGACCACTTCTTTAATGCCTAATTTGCCATATGTTCCCTGTTATAACTCAAGTATACTTGCCATTGTAGTGGGTTCCCTATAAAAAAGTATATGTGTCACACTCTTGCTATTTCTGAAAATTGCGTATACTACTTTTACTACCCTGTTCCATGTCTGTCCTGAACCTTGTGTTCTACTTGATCATGTATTAGCTGGTTTGCATCAGAGCTGTTGCACTCCATGTTTGCCTATCACTTGATACTTTGGCAGGTTCTTGTTGTTCGACCATGTTCATGCTGAATCCATTTATTCATTTAAATGAAATGGCTGAACCATGCTTTGCTTAAATGAAATCGTAGAACCCATTCACATATGTATACACTATTGAACCATTTTCTTACCTAAATGAAGTTTGCTGAAACTTCCCTGAACCATTTTGCTGAACTGTTATTTCTAAACCATTTTGTTTGCTAAACTGTTATCGATGAACCATTAGTGCTGAAATGTTATTGCTGAACCATTATTACTACGTTGTCATTGCTCTTATTCAGCCCAAGATGTTAAGGCGATGTATCCGTATACTCTAGGCTTTTTAGCATCATCAACTGAACATAGATATTCCATGCTCATTTTAAAGAAAAGTAATTATATCTTAAACCCTCTATATGTTCCATCCTTTTACTAATTTTATAACTTTATTAATGATATTTAGCTATATATGAATTTCTGTTGTAGGTTTCAGTAGTTTGTCTCAATAGTTTATTTTAACCACGTTTCATTTTTATCTGTTTGTTGTGGTAGATTTTACATTTTTCAACACAAACCTTAATTTCTCACTACTATTTATTATTTGCAAGATTGCATGCCCATGCTATGTCAATTAAACATAGAAACCGAATCAATTTCTCTTATGCTGATTAATTGATTTTTTTAATACTCTTCTCAGTTATTAAGTTGAATTAATGATATAGTTAGCTGAGGTGACTATAATTTAATTCTTCTTTTTATTTTATCATAAATTACGTAACCAATCCGTTTTTTTTTCATTACATAAATAAAACAATATAGACCATACCATAGGATTTATCTGAATTTAACATGCGGTGGAAAAATAAACTCGGATAACAAGAAAATTCAGGAATCGAGGAACAACATTCCCTTTGACTTTAACTATTTTATCTTGCATGACCAACTATAATTCAAGAATCGTCCAACGTAGTCTTCTTTCGGTTTATATTGATTCACTTATACATTGCTTGCATTGCTTATTTCAGGTATTGCATGTCTTATTCCAGTGGCGTTACCGAAGCAATTCTTCTTTCAGAGCTATTTCAGGTATGGTTTCGCTCTTATAAAGTTAAGTTGCTTAAATTTTGTTTTCTCGACATTTTTCTTCATCCTTTTTTGGCCTTGAGGTATTTTTTTTTGTAAGTTATATGAGAGGTAGTATCTAGTAGTAGGAATTCAACATTGTATCCCAATCAGATTCTCAAAAATGCACGGGTATTTGGATGCAGTAGTCATCTTCACCGTATCCTACTTTATTTTTGGCGCTTGCACTCATCCATATACATATAATATGTATATTTTGCCTGGACTGACAATTAGCGCAACAGATTGCATATCCATAAACAAATGTTCGAATTGCTGCATCCTTAAACTCCTACTCGTTGACAACATGGCAGCCTCCACACCTTTCTTTACCGCCTCCTGCCTACTTCATGGAATCCGCACAAACTTCCTTGCACACACTTGTAAACCCCCTTACACACACGGCAGCCCCCACAAACTCTCATGCATTACTCCACCAAATTGTCACAAGCCACTTCGACTCCATACCACACAAACATCCCTCAACCCTCGGCAGACCACAAATACCAGACTCCGCAACATTGCCATTCTCCACCTTCATGCATACCACTTTCCCAAAGACTTGCTGACGTCTCTCTCTCTCTCTCTCTCTGCCAGAACATCATGCCGCCTCGAACTCGCTTCCTACTTCGCCAAGCACCAATGTGTTGCCACTGTAAGCCGTCCTCCAAACTTCATATAGATCGTTAATATTCATCCATTCAGCTTTGTAGAAAGCAAGAAAGTTGCTAGCTTTGTAGGAATCTGTCTGAAGGTTTTTCAACTATTCAGCTTGTATATATACGTAAGCCCCATATAATTATGAAGTTTGGTAAGATAGTTTATTGTTCGTGCTGGTGATAATGTTGTATCATTAGACATTATGCATTCACTGTATATTATATTGTAGCTAGTTAAATTTATGCAGTCCAGCATGGACAGCTAAACCTATAATGTGAATTTATGGTAGCTTTATTACCTACATAGCAATATTTGGCTAGCAAAATTTAGGCAGTCCATTCTAGAGGCTCTTTTAAGTAGAAAGGCCTTTTACTGCATTCTTAGCCAGTAGTATTGAGGTGTACAAATGTCAGGCTTATCATTTTTAAGAATTGTTTAGTTTTGTGTGTTTTAAATATCTCAAAGTATTTTTGCTTATATTCTTTCAATTCATATTTGAAAGTACTTCTATAAAAGTAATCTCAAAATATTATTTGCTTTGTAATCTCTCGCAAGGCTGCTTGATGTTAAATTCAATGTTTAATTGTGAGTGTTTTGAGTAATTCGTTTGAAGTCATGTTTATGTTAACTGAGTTTTAGATAAAATATTGGTAGCAAAAAGAAAAAAATATCAACAAATTTGAAAAAAATAATCTGGAAAAGGGTTGAAAGAACTTCAAAAAATTCTGAATAAGTTTGAGACATTGCCTCTTTTTGAAACTTTCAAGCAACTGGAAAAAAAATATGAAGAAGATAGGCTCTCAAAAAATGAAAATAAAAAATAAAGATGTTTAAAAACTTGGGAAGTCCAAAAAGTTCAAACTTGGGAAGTCCAAAAAGTCCAAAAAATAAAGATCTTATCTTTCAGATCTCATTTTATTATTTTATCTTTTGAGATCTAGCATATATCCATTTTTTCAGATCTCATTCCATCGTCTTATCTTTCAGTTTTTATTACATTAATCTTGTCCTTTTAGATCTATGGTAGATATAAATTTATAGATCTATGGTATCTATGGTAGATATACAATCTGTATGAGTAGGGAAATTCAATATTTATTTGCTATTTGAAGTTATTGTTCTCCATGCTTCTGTTTAGGACCATTCACTAATGATTGTGTTTTGATTCCATTTTCACTTTGTAAGTTCTTATTTATAACAGTTAGTGATCATATTGCGTCAAAATACTAGTAATAAGTTTGAACGTAGAGTTTACTGCCAAGTGAAATGCTAAACTTGGCATGTTTGTTGGAAATTTGATATTGTTATTATGCAGTAGTGATCATATAAAATACAATTAACCCATACATATCATTCATGACGTGCACATTTTAAATCTTAATGAAAGGAACATATAAAACATAAAGTTTGGATAACGTATACAATCTGTATGAGCAGGGAAATTAAATATTTATTTGCTATTAAGTTATTGTTCTCCATGCTTCTGTTTAGGACCACTCATCACTAGCGATTGTCTTTTGATTCCATTTTCACCTTGTAAGTTCTTATTTATAACAGTTAGTGGATTATCAAGTAACAAACATACGATGAATATGTTACCATACTGCAGACAAAAGGACCTGATCGTTATTCGTATCATGACATTCTTGCATTCTTGCATCAGGTCCTTTTGTATCATGACATTCTTGCATCAGCATATGAATGTCATTTTCTTGCATCAGGTCCTTTAATTGTATGTTGACATTCTTTAATCATTTTGTAGGCATTGTTGCTATGCATGACATTCTTTAATCAAGAGACCTGCTGCCATTTTTTTTTTGTTTACTGCACCTACTGAGAAATTTACTCAATGCCTACTAAACCAATGTTTGTTATTTTAATTTCTTTTCAGGCTTTGGAAAAAGCATGAGTTGTATGAGCTCGACAACTACAGTTTTGTTGTCTTTTTTTTTTAGAGGAAGAACTGTGAATATTATGCTTTGTATATATTGTGTTATGTATTAACTGAAGTTATGAATTATGTATTAATCGAATTATTCTTAGCGTATCTCTTCTTTATATACTGTTATATGAGTGTTAGTGTATCTTCTTTATTGTGTGTGTGTGTGTGTGTATATATATCAATGGGTGCAGTGATTTTGTAAATTGCATATATGATATACCGATTTTGATACGGTTAAAAGCCGTATCTAATTCATTGTTATCATTGTAGGAGTGAGGCATTAAGCACGGTTTTGAGCCGTATCAGTATACTAGTTTAATACGATTCTAAACCGTATCAGAATATCTCATTTGATACAGTTTTAAACCGTATCAAATTGCTAATTTGATAAGGTTCAGAACCGTATCAAATTTCTCAATTGATACGGCTTAAAACCGTGTCAAATATCTCATTTGATACGGTTTTAAGCCGTATCAAATTGCTAATTTGATAAGGCTCAGAACCGTATCAAATTTCTCAATTAATGCGGCTTAAAACCGTATCAAATAAACAGAGACGCCATTTTTGATACGGCTTAAAATCGTATCAAATCGATTTTGATGCGGCCATTAACACTGCCAAATTGGCATTTTTGGTGTAGTGGATGTAGGAAGTCAAAAGGCTCCTTTCACGGGAAATCCTTCCCTATATCTGACAAGGGAAGACATGGATAAGGCGAACACTTTACGAACTTGCCTCGACTACTAGGAAACTTTGCTAAAGTAAAATGATGACTCGATGATCAGACTCCTCAATCAGGTTGAATAACTAGTTCAATCACTACCTCAAAACCAAAGCGCCGGGACTGGACCCAACAATGCTCCATTTTAAAGCTTGGAACCGGAGGGTAAATCCCTTCACTCTTGGAGGGATCGGTACCGGCCCGATGAGAGTAGGGGAAATCCCTCGGTACCACTGCAAGCATGCCACTTAACCCTCATTTGGAGCAAAATCCAGGACTTGAACATAGAACTGAGGCACACACATGCTTGAATCTTGGACTTAATACTTAAAACACTCCAATAACGAGCATTGGGACATGAGATTGGCATCAGTTGCTCAATGACGATAATCATGTCATGGAAATGATTTGGAGAATCTCGAGGGGTGGACTTCCCAGCTTCGAACTGGACTGGAACCAAAGTCCAATCTCTTAAAATATCTAGAACCCATGGAATCCACTAGATTTCAAGCTATTGTTGCTAGAGGTTTATGATGGTAGGAAGGACTCTGTCACCCATCTGATGTGATACATCGGACACATGGAAGTACTCAGGGTATCTGACAATGTCTTGGCCCAGCGCTTCCCCTTCTATCTCCCAGACTAGACTTCCATATGGTTCAGGCAACTAAAACCAAACTCTATCAGGAGCTTGTAACGACCCGCCTTTCAGTCCTTCTCGACTCGGTAATTAAACATACTCAAACTGTTCTTAATGACGTATGATTAGGGACAGGGCTGGCCCAAGGATGTTTGATGCCCTAGACGAGCCTTAACAATTTTCTTTTGCATTGTTTTTCTTGCAAAAAAGTTATCATTTTGAATGCAGAAACAAAATAAAATTTTCAAATGTAGAAAATAATACAAAAACTACTTCATATGTTGAACATTAAACACAAATTATTGGTCGTACATATTAAAAACAAAAACGTCAGCTTAATAGCATAATCTTTGCGTTGTTTTTCTCTTCTTATCTTCGAAGCTTGAAGTTTTATTTTTAAATCCTGTCTCAAATTGAAACAGAGAACAATTATTATTTACTAAAAAATATTAGCGTTTCATCCATATTAATTCTTCCAAACTTAATTACAGCAACCAAACATGATTAAGTTCGTTCAAACAAACAAACAATCTAATCAATGTAATTCATTGACAAAAAGAATGAAAATGGTGTTGTTCATTTTCAGCAAAATTATTCATTTAGAAAAAGGAACGAATCAACTCAATTTATAAAAGTATTACAACAATTATATTTAGATCTATAACACTGTAACAGCAAGTAACTATAATGGATGAAACCAGCCCGAATTATATCAAGAAGGCACCTATTTTCATGACTGTAGCAAACATATTATTGAATTATAACAGTAAGCACAAAATTAATGACAACAACCATACTTAAATTAAATATTAAAAAAACCTACTTTTAAAGTCAGCGAAAGCAATTGGGGAAATGCTGCAACAAAGATCAACACCATCAACCCAAAGAAAGCAGTCGCTGCAAAGTAAAAATTAAGGCAGAATTGGGGCTGCAATTTGTTTGAGCGTGAGATCCAAAAGGAGTCGTGGCTTTCATTCTACGTGGCACGCTGGAGTTTCTGGTGGCAAGCAAGAGCTTCTGGTGGTTGCTCACGAGGCTTCCGTTTCCGCTATTTGTAAATAGTGCAGGAATTATTTTTTATGTTGCCCCTCGCGTCCGTGATGCCCTAGACATTAGTCTTGCTTGCCTTTGCCTTGGGCCGAGTCTGATTAGAGGTGCCTACACATTGGAACTGAACAAAAGAATTTTTCATTATCATAATAATAACTTTTACATCAGAGTACAACATATATCAGAATACAACGGAAAATAGACATACACAACGGAAAATAATTAAGCTCGGCAGAAGAAAATAAAATGATCTGGAAAATATGAACACCCAGAGTTTAGGTGGAAGACAATAATTTTCAGGTCAGTCATGGGACTGACATGAGAAACTAAAATAGTTATATCTTTAAAAAGTAGAGTAATTCATAAGACTACGCCGTATGATATGGAACGAGTTTTTCTTTTATGAATACTAGTGAAAAAAATTGCAATGTTTTTTAAAAATGAAGCTACCATACGACACACACACACCATGCAGACACAGACTTGAGAGATATTTTTCCTTATCATAGCCAAACATGCTTAATAGGCTAAAATCATTTGATATTATTATTAGTGTCTAAATGTGGAAGTCACTTTCGCAAATACATGTATCAATCCTAGTTGGCATAGATACTATATATTATGTCGACATATAGGTTTACAACTAAAGCCGTTCAAACTCGTAGTGGAGAATGAATTTCTACAAACGACCAGGCTAAGGAACGTCCTAACCGATGGGTATATCTTAATAGGAATGTCCCAAGAACAACCTACAAGTTCTCTACCAAAACAAGGTCGGGATCTCCCTACCTGGATCACACCTGGATATATCACCTCTCGGTCATTACCAACCTTAAATCGAGCGCCTACAACATCAACAACCATAAAAAGTAGAAGTCGTCACATAAATAATACCTAAGCTCCATAGCTTGGTACACTTTTTATCTAAATAGGAGATGATAACCCATAACCTAGCTACTTCCTTCCTGTTTTGGCCATTTCCGCGGTGTGAGGCTTGTCGAAGTCTGCCCAATGCTGCCATCTTTCCATCCAGATTCTGAATATCTTTGATCCTTAGAGGTTCTAGGATGCCTCTAATAGACGCTATCTGTTTAGGGTTGATTTCGATTCCTTGAGAGCTAACGATAAAACCTAAGAATTTCTCTGATACAATGCCACAAGAGCATTTTAGAGGGCTGAGCTTCATCCCATATCGTCAACAAACACTAAACATCTTTGCCAAGTCCCAGGCATGATTGGTTGATTGCTCCAATTTCATTAACATGTCATCTACATACACTTCCAACGTTTTTTCGATCTGATCATGGAACATGCGATTGACCAACCGTTGATATGTTGCTCCCGCGTTTTTTAATCCAAATGGCATAACCACATAGCAATATAACACGAGATCCATTGTGAAACTGGTATGCTCCTGGTTCGGAACATGCATCGCGATCTGGTTATATCCCGAATAAGCATCTATGAAAGAGAGAAGTTAATGTCCAACTGTAGAGTCGACAAGCTGTTCGATCCCTGGAAATGAAAAGCCGTCTTTGGGCATGCTTTATTTAGTTACGCAAAGTCAATGCATGTTTGTCATTTCCCATTAGATTTCTTTACAAGAACTGGGTTGCGTATTCACTCTCGATAGGTCGCATCTTGAATGAACACACTATTCTTTAGTCTTTCAACTTTTACTTTCAAAGCCGTTGATCTCTCCTGGCCGAGCATACATCTTTTCTGTATTATTGGGACATACTTCAGGTTAATATTAAGCGAGTGGTTCATGTTGGATGGAGATATCCCACACATGTCAGCATGGGTCCACACGAACATGTCAAGGTTTGCATGGAGAAATTCAGTCAACTCCCTCGTCCAGAAACGGTTTAGATGAGATCCGATCTTCAAGACCTAGGTCGAGTCATCGTTATAGATTGGAACCTCCACTGTTGTTTCATTAGGAGTCGCCCTTCTACATCCCGACTCTTCGTCCTCCCTTGGATCAATGTCCTCGAGATGGCGGCCGGACGGTCCTGGTTGGAATGTTTTCATTATTTGCTATGTTGCCACCTCCTTGGCATGAGAAGGATTGTCTCCAGACTCCTTGTTTTTTTGTCGTGGATTCCTTTCCTTTCCCCTAAGTAGCATGCTCGTCCTACTACCTGGTCTCCTCGTACAACTCCGACTCTACCTTCCGTCGGAAACTTCAAGAGCAAGCACCAAAGAGCTATGCATGCTCTAAATTCAGCTAAAGCCGATCATCCCAAAAAGGCATGGTATATAAAATCTATGTCCATCACAAGGAATGGGAGGTTCCGTACTCTCCTGCAGCTCCCTTGCCCAACTCTACCGATAATTCAATAATCCCAACCGGTTCATTTGTTAATCCATTAAAGCCACGTATTCTGCCTTTACATGGCTTTAAATCTCTTTCCTAAAGCCTCATCTGGTCATGGGCTCTCGTGAGTAAGATTTTTGTATTACTCTTGCAATCCACAAGGACTTTCCATACCGTGGCTAGGCCAATGATGGCTGTAATCACCAATGGAATAATGCTAGGGTTTTTGCTTCCTCGAAATCTGTGTCACGGAAGACGATGTCGTCGGTCTTTGTCCTCCACCACTTCACAGGCACGTTCTCTCTGATAGCATTACACTCGCCCAATTCTAAGTATTTTGCAACATTTACATATTGCTCCATAGTTCTTGCACTAATTCTCGTCGGATGCGGTCCTCTGACAACTGCATTAATCACAATACCTTTCGCCTTTTGCTGGGAGGTGGCTCTAGGAGCTATGACCTTATATGGGGGTCAAAGTCCTTGCCCCTGCCTCTCGGAGCAACCTTGTGCTCATCTGGCTTTCCTTCTCTGATCATATTCTCAATGATATCTCTAAGACGACGACATTCATTTGTCGCATGGCCGTAGATCTCATGAAACAAACAAAATTTTCTATGGATTCTCGCGGAGGTGGTTACCTATACTGCATAGTACTGTAAGTATCCAAATAAATACTTTCCAACGTATCGCTCAATGAAGTGTAGTTGTCAAATGTCTGGAATCGGGAACGCTTCTTAGAATTTGTAATAGCCCGCATTTTACATATTGGAAGATCGTAAAATATTTTTATTTTATTCCCTGAGGGTTGGATCATTCTCATCTTTTGATATGCTGCTTATGGGGATGTGAGACATGTCCATAATTTTTAACAATTTAGTTTATGGCCATTTTTCCCTTGTCGATCTTATACAGGGCATAAACTTTTGACTCGGGTCGAATCAGAGAATGAGACATGTGCCATTAGAAAGGAATTGATGATTGCCTTTCCGTAGAGTGGTTACATTAAAGATTTGGTTCAACGGTTTGGGAGAAATCGCTATTTTAAGGTTTTTCAGTTTGTTGTCCAGTTTTGGTCAGCCATAATGGGCTGAATTGGAGAGGCCCATTAGTGGGCTGATAGGAGGGTATAAATAGGGGGTGAGGGATATGGGAAATGGTTTAGTCTTTCATTTTCTCATTGGGTGGCCTTGTGCTCCTTTTTCCTCCAACACCTTTCCACCATTAAAAATCCAAATCTAAGGAGGGAAATCATAGATCTACACCACTGAAGGCTCGATCTACGACTACTGAAGCAAGGATTCTTCGGATCAAGGTGTTTGGTGTGAGGTGCTTGCTATCCGGATTCCTTTTCATAGATCTTTGCTTGTTTGGGAAAATCGGTGAGTGATTTACGTCTCTCACATGAATGCAATGAAGTATATGAGTGTTTGTGCATGTTTCTCATCAAATTCAAGTGTTTTTCCACAAATCTATGCCATATTAAGTCTATTTTCATATAAACCACCTTATGATCTGATTTAACGAGTTTAGATAGGTAATTTCTATGCTATTTCATATGATTATGCAAGTTAGATCCACAAATTAAATCATATGTTCGTTTATTATGGTTTTTGGTGAAATTTGCATAATTTGATGATAATTGTCATTTTCATGATGGTAGTGGTTTCATAACATGCTTGTGATTGTATTAGATGTATTGGATGAGTTGATTTTGTCGAATCTATCATTTGGCGAAGTTTTGGTGGAAATCGGAATAGAAATTATGAAGTGCAGGTTTTGGGTCGCACGTAAGGGGATCATTCGCTCCATGGTGTGATCTCCTTGGAAACAAGACAAAAAGTTGGCTCGGGCAAGCCAGGGAGTCGTTCGGTCGAGCGAGTTGGGTGTAAGGAAAGCGGACGAGCGAGCCTGGAGAAAAAAAAGAGTTCGGTCGAGCGAGCCTATGATTGAGTAAAGGGGTCGGTCGCTCCTATCGGGTCGGTCGTGAAGCCTGCAAGTGGTAAAGTGGCGGGTCAGTCGCTCCAAGTTGGGAGGGTCGGTCGCTTTGGTTGGTTCTACCAGTGTGAAGGTTCAGTCGCTCTGGTCGGTCGAGCAGTGTGAAGGGTCGGTCGTAAAGGGTAAATTTCTGAAAATTTATATTTTCGGTTACGACCCAAATTTGAGCAAAAAGTGTTTTTTTAAAAAAAATTCGGGCAGAAGTGCCCGAACACGTGCCGTAGCGCAGTGGTGGTGTAACTTCGAAGTGAATTTAAGGAGGAAGGTTCGAAGTGTTAAAAGGTGCTCGTTGATCGGTGTAGAACAACGAATGAGGTGACTACTCAAAGGTTGTGAGTTGGTGGATAATGGACTACTCGTAAAGGTTGCTTGAGCTATGAAGAGTCGTCAAGTTGGATGACTAGAGATGAGAAGGCTGAGAGATTATCGTTGTCGTAAGTTCTAGCAGGCTCAAAGCAAAGGTACGATGGGAGCACCCAAAAGACCAGTTGTAGGTCGAGTACCTTGGGTATCGCTGAAAGGCCTAGTTGTCAAGGTTGGGCATATATATGTTTCGTTGAAAGGCGTATGGAGTTTATGCTAGAACCGGGGTTACCATTAGCCCTTGACATATGGCAAGGTTGGCCGTCATACGATTAACGATGGTTTCGAAGCAGGATTGGCGAT
Source organism: Allium sativum (assembly GCA_030737875.1). Classification (NCBI taxonomy): domain Eukaryota; kingdom Viridiplantae; phylum Streptophyta; class Magnoliopsida; order Asparagales; family Amaryllidaceae; genus Allium; species Allium sativum. The sequence goes on from CM060915.1 coordinate 285,258,520, forward strand.
GATAGTCAAAGTCAGTCATGGATGATTAGTTGTTCTTTTTGTACCATCTCATGTAGATTGCCCAACCTTGAAGATGTTCTTTGGGTGCTTGTCTGATATTGGTTTAGGCCTCTGGGGCTTGTGCTCGAGGGATGTTGAATTCAATTAGGATGGTTTACATGAGATATATATAATCTGGATGTTATGAGTGCTTTACCATGATTGAATGGGTGTTCTGTTTCCATGGATGAATTGTTTCCATGGATTATATGACATGTTCGTGTCCATTAGTTGCTCACACCATCTTATACGTACACATGTAAAGTAATAAAATATTTACTTAAATTTAAAATAGAAGTTATTGCCTCTATTTATATATGTATATTACATTATATATACATATACACTAAGGGTCATAAGAATATGCGTATTCATGTATACATCTAAGATTTTTATTTAAATTCTTTCAAATATTATATGTCATTTTACTTAAGCAATTAAATTTTAACATAAATAAATAAGTTTTAAATGCAAGTGAAAATGTTAAAATAACATTTACCTGTGTATACATATAAAACACAAGTTAAAATATACATAGGATTATAAACCAATGATTTATAAATATAATTACAATTTTATTTCCTTAGATGAATAATTAATTTACTATATATAATATATATAAAACAAAACGTAAACGATACTTTTCCTTAATCGATTTCCAAAAACAACATCTCTTCCCGGTTATTCCTAATCCATTTACTTTTCGAACTTCGGAATAACCTCATCGTTATAAGCCAAACAAATTTTCCAATATCTCTCACAACTATTCTTATCTTGCAAATCATCTGCTTCCACTGTTATTTACCTTGGAACGTGAACATCATTTCTTTTTTCCTTATTTTACACATTTCACTAATAAATATTAGTACAAGATTAATATGGCTATCTAGTCGCTAAATAAATTGATATTTACATAGATATCAATATTTAGTTTAATTGTTGTGTATTTAAATTTTAAATCGTTACTTGATTATATTTATCGATCTTAGTCAATTCAATTTAAAATAGTATTTCAATGCTTATTCAAACCCCTTAAGTTCATACAATATTATTTGATAATCAACCATCACAACAAAATATTGATTTCTGTTCAACAAATATGACTTGAACTGATTATTTGGATCTAAGGTCTAAGTAAATGTATTTTTTGTTTATTTAAATCTATTCGAGAGAAATAAATATAGCTTCATTTATTTATTTAAACCAAATAACTTATTTAATTTAAAAAGTGATCTCTGTTCTCTACCACGGTCCTTGTTTGATCATCTATATATGCTCCTTTCAAACATACGACAATTCTTCCTTTTATTCCGTTCCTATAAATATCACTTTTATTCCCTTTATATATTTTTATAAACATTATTTTAATACTTTAAAAGGAAAGCCCTTTATTATTATTTTCTAAAATTCTATTTTCATTTTTCCAAATTTCTTTTATTTACTTCTCTCTTTATTTCTACTTATTCTATACTTCTATTTCTTTCCTTCTAACCTGTCAGCTCAACTGGGCCTACTCCCCCTTCCCTCTTCTTTCTGTTTATTAATTCCTACCCATTCTTTTTCGTTTTATTCTATTTCCTACCCATTTGGCTCAATTGAAAACCAATAGTTCCATTTCCCTTCCCTTGATTCGATCCCAACAGAACGTTTCTTCCTTCACATTTTAACCTGAACTAGTTTAGTCCCTTAACAATTTCACAGCTCCCATTCGATCCATGCAATACGTCCCCGTCCAAGCCATGCAAACACACTCGCCCCTCTTCCTTTCTTTCGTATGTTTTACTATTGTTCCCCCTACTTTCTTTTTCTTTGTTTTCTTCTTATTTTTTTTTATAGAGTCTTGCTACTGTACCCGAAATGGTTTTTGTCAGAAAGTACGAATTAGACAAAATAGTGTAATTCACGAAGGGTACTCTTGTAATTTTGCAGCAAAACATGGACACAACTCAGCAAATCAAGCGGCTAATATTCTTTCGCACAATCTGACAAACACTGTTTCGGGTATATTAGCAATTTCGTTTTTTATATTTGTTTTTCTTCCTCTTTACTTCGGCTTTGCTGCTGCTTTCCCCTCATTCTCACGTTTTTTTTCTTCTCTTTTTTGTTTCTTGCCTGTACCCGTGTATTTCTTGCTCCATCACAAAAACAGCCTGACCATATGTATATTTGCTCCAATCTCTTCACTTCATTCTCCAGCGTCAAAGTCCAACCCTTAGTTCAGCATTTCATTTACTTAAAAATGGATGAAATTCGCTGCTATCATGTAGACCTTACAAGAGATTGACTGATCACAACTTAATGCTTTATTAATAACCTGTCGCTCCGCTTAACATATCAGTTGAAGTCAATTGGCACACTGAAATATGTTAATCCCTACACGCCAGATAAAATCAGGATCCATACGCCTTTCAGCACTCAGTTCCATTTTTGCATGAAGCCATTCATGTTGTTAACTGGTACTAATCCCAAGCAATAAGGCATAAACATTTTGTTCCCATCTAATACAACATTCTTTTGGACCGTCTAGGATTAAAGTTACTGGGTTTGTATAAGTCATAGGTAAATATGCATTGTGTTTAAACATGCCAATATGTCCCAAGGGTTAACAGAGCTTCTAATCTTATCTATAACTCAGGTAATTTCCTTGGAGTTGATTCAATAATGTCAACATAGGTACAACATCATATAATATAACAGTCAAGTGTTTTTAAAATAGATTTAAAAGAGTGAGGTTTACTCACATTATTTGCTCTGCTCTTCCAGGTTTTATCTCCTCTGATTTTTTTTCTCCTATTCACAAGTTTCGCCTTTAACTTTGCCAGATTCTCTACCATTTCTCTTCAGTTCCTTGTTGCCATTTTTTTTTAGTTTGGTCAAATGATGTTGCGAATGTATGCCATAACTAATGTGTATGTATAGTTGATTTTAAGAATAAAATATAGGGCTTCATTAAATGTTTTGCAAAGCTCCTTGTGCCAAGATGTAATATTTACAGCAGCTTCTTTATTTGATTAGAATGGTTAGGCAGCTAATTGATTTGTTTCAGAGTTGTTTTTAGGCTAGCTTCCTACCGATATGGAAAAGAGATGGGGTATCTTCATTTGATCTTCCTATTGGCTACTATACATAGCTACTCTTGGTACAAGCTACATGCTCCTATGTGTTTTAAAAATGTAAGCTTAGATCATAAGTTTAGCTATCACATTTGATTGAAAGGGAAATGTTATGGAAAGGCTTCACTCTACATCTAGAAAAAGAGCACGGCAGAAATCTAGATTGGTGGTACAAATGCATGTGCAGTTTCAAGTTCTTGTTTTAACTTAGCTGTTAAGTATTTCGATCTCTTAAATGTTCTCATAAATCCAATGTTTGGAATTTCACTTCAAGCACATCCTTTTCATTTAATGTTTTAGATCGTAAGTTAAAATATACACAGGATTATAAACTAATGATTATTCAAAATTATCTATAATATTCAAATTAATTATTATTTAATTAAATTAAATTATCAGCATAAGCTGAGATTTAGATTATAAAGTTGGTCAAGAAAATCTGGGACATTACACTCTTTCTGGTCATCGTCGATTTCTGATCGTCACAGGCGATCGTGCCTCCCCAAACTTCACCAGCATGTCGCCCTCACCTCACTCTACAATTTCTCAGTTGGAAGATTTCTCTAATGCTCCCTTGTTTGAGAGCTATGATCAAATGATTGAAATGCAGCTTCGGTTTAGAAAGGAAAGAGTAGCCGATATTTTTGACTGGATGGAATCAGGTATCTCACTGTAGAGATCAAGTGATAAATATTAGATTAGATAGGAGAAGTTTTTTGCAGAGATATTCTTAGATTTTGAAAGGGACTAAGGATTTTTATTTAATATTATTATATTCGCGTTGAGCGTTTTAATTCGTATGACTCCATACGAACTCTGATCATGGTGAAATTGGAAATCCTACAATAACTTAATATTCTGGACACGACGAAACTAGTTTCGTCGAATTCCGAGATCATTTGCAAATAAACTATTTTAATTTCAAATGGTTAATCAATACGCGATTAGATTGTGCACGATCACAAAATAACTCCAATTGATGTGAAACTTATAGATCATACAATAATTAACTATTACGAATTTTATAAAATTGGTTTCGTTGAAAGCAGACGTCGTTTGAAAATTGACTATTCTCAAGTTCTATATTAAATCGAAAAAATATAATTGATTTCAAAATAATTCAATCCAATGATAATAAATTATCATTACTGTGTATATTCGAAAATAGAATTTATACAGATTTAACTATCTTAACTCAATTTAAAATTCTAGGTTATATCGGTATTCAATTTATTAAAATCCTTTTATTTTATTTAATAAATCGTTGCGGTTCATAAACGATTCTATAACGACTTTCTGAAAATTAAATTTTGACATAACTCAAAATTTACAAGGTGAAATCTCGATTTTTCTCTTTCATTAGAAAATTATAATCCAATAGATCCGGAAGATTCTTGTTTCAAAGAATTCAAACTTATATTGGATCCTATATATTCAATTGAAGTTCAAAACGTAAAACTGTGAGCTATCGCGATGGTGCGAGCTTGTTTTTAATTAAATTAAATTTATATGATCAAACTTCGTTTAAATTAATAAACTCCTTATAAAATACTTTTATATTCCCAATACAACATTTAAACAAATTTAAATGTATAAAATTAAACGACTAAAAATCTAGGTCGTTACACTTATGGTGATTCGCGACTCACTGCTCTGCGATCCTGGTATGCCCTGCCACATATTAACTGGGAATGTTATGTATCTAGCTCAGTGGTTGTTGCTGTGGTGGCTTGGCTTTTCTTGATTTGGGAGTTGGTTGTGTTGGTTTATTGTTAAGAAGGATGATATTCAATGTGTTAGTTAGTTGTCGTCTTGTTGGAACTTTCTGTAGGCTTTGTATATTATGTTTTGGGTCGTAATTTGATTGGCAGTGGTGGCTTTGGGTTGTTTGCTTGGGAAGTATGGAGTTTGGTATTTTCATGGATGCAATGTCAGGCTGGGTTTTGAGTGTCTTGTTTTTCTTCTTTCTCCACTGCTCTTGATTGACATTCTTGGTGAAGCGCAAGCTCTCATTATGATGTTTAAGGCTGGTGGAATTCATTGCCTTCCACCTCAAGCATAAGCCTATGCAACGGTCGTTTAATGTCTTGTGGTCCTTGTCACAAGGCTGCTATGTTTTGGTAACTTGTGATGTTTTTTGAACATGCTTCTTTGTTTGGCTGAGAAAATGAATTCATGTAATGCTCTGCTAGTGGGATTTTCTACTAACAATTTGGTTTGATGCTCGAGGTCTCAGGTCCTTTTACTAAGGAACAGGTCCTTTGGTGTTGCCTACTCTAGCTAATGATGGAACTGCCTTTATTGTGTAGTCCCTGTAAGTAATACTGTCTTATTTCGACACATGCAAAGGTCATTTTGTTGTGGTACTTGCTGCTTTCTATTGTGTAGCTTGTCATTGTTGGGTTTTTAATTTTTTGACTAGTGTATGTAATCACCCCTTGCGTGGACTATGTTATCATAGTCTAGATACTGTGTCTAACTCCTGATCTATAACGTAAATAAGATGGTGGTGGACGGTCCACCATAAAAAAATATTTGTAGTAGGTTGATATCCTATCAATCTCCTGTATTATTTGTTATAATAATAAGTGTTTGTGGTCACATTAAAAACTGGTCTTTTTTGCCAAAAAAAATTAGAGACACATCTGTATGCATGAAGGACCAGTCTGTGTGGTTCTATTAGTGACAAATAAGCTAATTTAAATATTGACTAGGTAACGAAAAGATATTTTGATTCTTGAGCATTTTAAAAGATTATCTCCTTTAATGTACCACAATGTTTAGAAGTCTATATATAGTTTGGTCCAATTGAATATCGGTCGAGTAATAAAAACTAATTTCGTTCGGCTTTTAGTTGTAGTTTAGTCTGACATTTTTACATCAAAACCAATCAAATCTGTTAAACGCTTACCTTTTCAGTCGTTGAAATGTCTATTTTAGTTGATGGTTTGAAATATTATTTTGACTACATTAGGATTAACTGAGTTTGCAACATTCTTGTGAACACGGTCTTCTTTTTTGATTCCAAAATGTATTTTTGTAAAAAGCAAAGGGAAGTAGATTACAGGGTGATAATGAGATTCTTTTTAATGTAACCATGTGGAATATCATTTCTAATAAATAATATAGGTATTTATTGCACGCAAGCGAGATCATTTCGGAATTTCTAACCTTTATAAGATTGTAAGTAACATTCACCGTAGAATAATTATTTAGTCAAGTGCTACTAGCTCAAATGACAAATAATATGTCGTTTTAGGTTGAGGTTCCAAAGGTTATGGATTTAGAGCTCAAGGATATCAAAATGAATGTTCAACTTGAATAGAATAAAGAATCACTCCTACTATCTTGTAAACTTTTTATTCACAATAAAAGTGATACTTAATTTAAGGACACTCATTTTATCAAAATAAAGCAGAACGATTATTTAATAAATAATTTTGAACATCAAATTTGTTATATTAGATATGGTCATTTAAGTATAATTTTTGTAATTTGGTATGGTAAATGTATCTCTCAATTTTTATAGTATTGCGGATCACATGTGATTGGGGTGCTCAAGTTAGGAATGAAACTGATCAGTAACCAGAATCTAGTTCTGTTGTTGGCTAAATTGTAATCAGGCCAAGATCAATGTACCAATCAGTATTTCAAATAATTAAATATTTAAATAATCTATTTATAAATTAATTGACAATCAATTAACGATTTCAAAATGTGACTTTTCACATGCGATCAATTCAAGATTTGAAAACACTTCGATTAAATTCAAATGGTTCGTGATATTTCGAGATCAGACATTTTAAGAGCCAAAACGGTATCGACACGTGCAAAAGTTGTTGTTTTGGTATGCAGTGTTGAATTGCGATAAAATCAATGATATCGAAACCATAATGATGAGGTGATGTGCACAGGTGAGTTTCATGGTGATCAGATGCGTAATTTGATCGCACGAACTCTAAAATGTATATCACTTTCAATTGAGAGACTGAATGTTCGGAAAAAGGTTATATGCGACAAACGATGTATTTGTTATATTAGATATGGTCATTTGAGTATAATTTTTGTAATTTGGTACGGTAAATGTATCTCTCAATTTTTATAGTATTGCGGATCACATGTGATTGTGGTACTCAAGTTAGGAATGATATCAAGGTTGGCAAGGCCAACCGGTTTTTAAAGTGAGATTTTTTTTTTAAACTCTTATAAATTAAAATTACCGAGTTTTTACACAATTAAAATAACAATTTGATCCGTAGTACTTTCCTTAGTCAACGTTTTTTGTAATTGTTAAATAAATATCTTGTTCAATACTTCATTGGTATAATATACCAATTTCTTGTCTTGACATAATATGCACTGCTTTAAATGCGTAAATGTTATACTAGTTTCTTACAATTACACTTTCTACTCATGTGACTTTTTTTTTTTTTTTTTGATTTTCACTTAAAGGACTGTTTTATTCAGGGTAATAAGTTTAAAGGACAGGACTTCTAAAAAACTAATTCTTATTTATTCAAGGTAATAAGTTTTAAGGACATGACTTTAAAAAAATTAGTTTTAAGGACATTTTATAGGAAAAAGATAAAAGAATTTATCATTTTAAGTTATGTATAAATAAAGATAATTTTTTAAATTTTTTTTGTAGAACTTAAAAAAATAAATGAGTTTATTTTTTTTTGTAAATTGTCCTTAAAACTAACTTTTTAGAAGTATTATCCTTAGAACTTATTATCCTGAAATAAATTGCACTTCAACCTAATTTGCACTTCTTTTTTTCATATCCTCGAGTAATATTTGTAATTAAGTATATCCATTATTACCATTATATTAATTGTAGTAGCTTTTAAATGCATAAAAAGTATACTAATTTGTTACTATTGTATGTATTGTTTTGTCATATCCTCAAGCAATATTTGAAATCATGTACATCCATTATTTATCATTTAAACAAATGCACTAAACGTTAAATTTAAAATCTAAGCATACAAATATTTATGAATTAAAATTTGTAATAACATTAGTTTGAAAACTAAATAAAATCCATGAATTCCACCTCCGTAAAAGGCCAAAAAAGATTTTACAATTTAATTATTATTTTTTGTCACCGTTCATGCTTTATTTGATGTTTAAATAATCGTCCCGTTTTTTACGGAATGGTAAAGAATAACATAACAGCGTCTAACTCAACGTTATTTTTTGAAGAATATTAACGTTCTGTTAACGCAAATATAGAAAAACACAAATCATCGAACAAGAAATTCATTATTAAATAATGAGCGGAGCAGGATTTGCCATGTATTGTAGGATGAAAAATAGATGGATTTAAAAAAGGTTTTTAGCCTCAAAGAAGTTAGAGAAAAATTTAGTTTTAAAAACAAGAAGTGTGACACTTTTTAGTGGAAACGGTAGTTGTAACTATCATTTTCTGTTTATACTATAATGTCATTCAACTTAAAACCTAAATTTGTTGGCCTTACTACTAATTTTTTTTTGCAAATTCTTCCTTAAACCTATTTACCTGGATTTAAAAAACAGTTATAAGATCACTATTGTATAACAAACATTGTTGGGACCTGGTCGCACAATGCACAGGCTCTTCCCCCCCACACGGTATAAATAACCGTAGATTCGGTTGTGAAAACGGGCAATGGAGCCCAAACGAGTAAGTCGACACCTTTTAGTGGAAAAAAATTGGGGTGAGAGAGGCTCGAACTCTCGACCTCAGGATTACTCAATATTCAGCTATGAGACCTACGCGCTAGCCAACTGCCATATTGCCATATTGCCATGCACATAAAAATTGTGTATGTCTGACTTCGATGGTAATGCCATATTGCCATGCACATAAAAATTGACCTGCTTCAAGTTAGCTATGGTGAAGTGGGTAAAGAGATTATCATGTTATTATTAAAAAGTAAGTGCAGGGATTGGTGGCTGAAAAGCGAAAGACTTGTGCATTCCTTGAGAACTTGCTCATGGTTGAGAATCTTCAGATATAGTTGCAAACTGTAGGATCCATGTGTGTGCATCCATTATCGTTTGATTTCCCTTTATGCATCGGAGAGCCAGATAACAGAAGCGTGGCATCTGGTGTCCATTTGAAAACCATATCCCTGTAAACCATACGTGGTACATCATTAGCAACCATTTCTGCATTCTTCATTCCGTATACGTAAGGCACTGTTAGTCAATCTTGCTGCAGTTGTCAGCGAATAGCAATGGTATTACCATGGTATGATTATATGAAAGGACTACGTTTTGCTCTCCAGGCTTATCCGAACATCTCCGACGGTTCCGTCTTCATTCTTCAGCATTTATATTCATGGTCACCTTGAAATGCAAACTTCATCAAGAGCTTGAATAAGTCTTTAGATTCAAGGTAGCATTCAGCCGTTTATGAATAAAGTACAGCAATTTATGAGATGCTGAGGGGCTGACCGTTTATGCTCTATCAACTAAATAGCATACCAAAAAAAATCGATCAAAAAGTGACGGGATCATGCATTCAGCAGTTTATAAATAAAAGCACAGCAACATTGCTGCTCTCCTACGAAATTATAATAACATACAATAATTGATCTCAAAATTATAACTAAAGAGAGACAAAATTAGTTAGTTTTTAAATATTGTTTATTAGAATTGAGTTTTTGTTATTGTAATATTAGAGAAGAAGAAAAAGAACACTTGTATGTCCGTAAGTTTGACCCATATCTTTATAATAGAAATCCTTGAAACTGATCAGTAACCAGAATCTAGTTCTGTTGTTGGCTAAATTGTAATCAGGCCAGGATCAATGTACCACTCAGTATTTTTAATAAGTAAATATTTAAATAATCTATTTATAAATTAATCGTCAATCAATTTACGATTTCAAAATGTGACTTTTCACATGCGATCAATTCAAGGTTTGAAAACACTTCGATTGAATTCAAATGGTTCGTGCTATTTCGAGATCAGACATTTTAAAAGAGCCAAAACGGTAACGACACGTGTGAAAGTTGTCGTTCTGGTATGCAGTGTTGGATTGTGATAAAATCAATGATATCGAAACCATAATGATGAGGTGATGCGCACAGGCGAGTTTCATGGTGATCAGATGCATAATTTGATCGCAAGAACTCTAAAACGTATATCAGTTTCAATTGAGAGATTGAATGTTTGAAAAAAGGTTATATGCGACAAACGATGGATCGGGTTTCAAAACATATTAAATTGCAGTTGGAAAAGGGTTATATGTCACGAATAATGAAATTGGGTCTTAAGACATATTCCATTGCGTTTAGAAGGTCCTTTAAATTCAAACCGTCTGTTGGCACGCCTCGATCAGAGATTGTGTCAGTTAAGTCCATTTTGAATAATTCACTATGAATACGGGTACACACTTCGAGAATAATATTATTTTATAGTGAAACCGAAAATCGCTATGAAAACTTTTCATTCAACGGTCCATATTTTTCCTCTCAACCCGTCTACTTTTAGTCAAAACTCCCAAGAAAAGGTTGTTCGTATCATCGATATGAATTCATCCACGGTCGCAGAACGTTGATCGAAGCAACAACGACGTTGCTAAAATCCCACTGCCTACAGCGGATATTCCGGATTGGACGACACGTGGCCAAGCCATGATCAGATAGTCGCCACGTAGCACATCGATCAACTTGGATTTTTGTCTATAAATACACCTTTCCATAAATGGAAAGAGGCGGAATTCTTTCTGAAAATATCCCGTCGTACATTTCGATCGAACCACATTGTAACACAAGGTTTTTTGTGTATAATCCACTTCTTTCTCTACCTTCTTTCAATCAAAGCAAATGTAACCTAAAATCGACAGCATAAATAGAAATTATAAAGTGGACGTATGCTTGGTTTAAGCCAAACCAATATAAAAATTATTTCGTGTCCCTTGTATTTACTTCTTTTATTGTATTAAGTGATTGTGAATTATGTGACTTGTGTGTGGATTACACACTTTTCGATTGACTGTCATTAGGCCAACTTTTAACGTCAACACGTTAACAAGCCAGGTAGGGGGAGCGCTACGCAACCACCTTAAGCAATTTCTAAGCTTGAAAGGATTTGGATCGCTATTTGTTGAAGGGACGATGGTAAAACGGAAGAAAGATGAGACATCTTCCCACACTCAAGCCATCAACACCACAGGCATAACAGACCTAGAAAAGGGGGTAAACCAAGAGGCTTTCTTCCACGAAGAACCATCCAAATACTTAACTAAGGATGAGGCGGATGGAGTTCTAGTCGAACTCAGAGAACAAATGACACACCAAGATGAACTCCTCTGAAAGCAACAGGAAATGATGAACAACTTCTTCGCTCGAATGGAAGGAAGACGAAGCAACCAACCATCACTCCTTGCAACAGGCGAAGTTGGGGCATAAGTTATGTTTCGAACCAATGAAATCTAAGCCCCAGATCGGTCTGTAGCTTTGCCATCATTTGGATCGACTCAACTCTCGGGTCGACCAGACCCTGGTTCGACTCAAATCCCAGATCGAACGAGCTTCGGACCATATCGATCGATGCAACCTCCGGATCGACCAGAGCATGGTTCTGTACAACCTCTGGTTCGACCCGACATCTTACCGCAAATTGGACTTATGCCGCCTCCCACTCGACCTTGCCAGCATGGCGATTCAAGCACAGCTAGTGGCAGCAATCTCTCCAAGACTGCAATACCACATCAGCTCCCAATATAACGGAGGGAAACACTACTGTAACCACTATGATATCGTCCCAGGGAGTGGCAATGCCGAACCCCGAACTGATAATGTTATCCTAAGTTGGTCCAATCCTACAAGCATGGATATAGTTCGGCCCAACTTGCATGCCAACCTAAGGGTCCCAAACAATCCAGAATCAACAACCGAGGCTGTGGACCACCTTCACCCATCACTCGTGGGCAGCACCAAACTGACCCCATGAAATCAAGGCTTCACGTTGAAGCCATCGGTGCAGAATTGTATTTGTGACAACGACTTCTCAGAGATGGGAATCAAATCGCCAACATCATTAAGCGCTTCACCCGAGGCACCACTTCTCAGCAAGACATGAATAACGTTCATCGTAGTCCTTTCACATGGGAAATCGGGAACTCTCGTAACCCGTCTGACTTCAAATTTCCAGCTCTGGAACCATATAACGGCAGGACTGATCCTACCATACATCTTATATGATACATGTGTCACATGGATGTACTATCAGTATCCGTTAATGTCATGGCTAAATGCTTCCCTCTCTATCTAACCGATATAGCCGCCATGTGGTTTCGATAGCTAACGACTGAATCGATCAACACCTGGAACATGTTGGCCACCCACTTTATTAAGAAATTCATAGTTCATATATCTCGGCCAAAGAGCGTTGTGTTCCTCATGTCTATTAAACAACGGTCCAACAAGACCTTACGCTCTTTCCTGGAAAGATTCAACGCGGCTGTAGCATCGTTCGATCGACCTGAACTATCAATGGTGCTCATGGACGCTATGGTCGGTATCTTGGATAGAGTAAACTTCAAAATCTCCCTCTAAAGGGATCCTCCCAGAGACATTGGCGAATTTTACTCTGAGGCAAACAGATTCCTTCGGCAAGAGGATGCTAATATCGAGATGGATAACCTCGATGTACTTTCTGTGAAGGATTGAGGACCATCCACTACTATCCAAAATAAAGGGAAAGCCTCGGAAAAGAGCGATAGGAATGTGTGGTTCCTAAGAGATCCCAAATATGATAGATACACTGAGCACAACTCCTTACTGCTAGATATATACCTCGACGTGCGAGGAGCTATACCTTTTCCTAAGCCTCCTAGGAGGGAGACAAATTAAAGAGAACGTGAATCAGGAAAGCACTGCATGTTTCATGATATGGCAGGTCATGACATTAATGACTACAGTCACTTACGTGATCTCATCGAAGAACGGGTTAGACTTTGGAGAGCTACCCGGATATGTTAAGAAATTGGCAGCATCCGCACTGCCACCACTACTCCACCATGCTCCTCAGAATGGTTCTCATGCTCCTTGGAATGGGAAAGATCCCGAGCCTAGCAGTCGCGGCATCATCATCAACTGATCTGATTAGGTCATACGCATGTCTTAGGATACAAGATGTGCATTGCTTTTTATAATTTTCAATAGCTAAGTTGATTCACATGTGTACGGGAGTTAGGCTTTAACTCTCGGGCTTACTATGTTCCCAACAGTACAGCTAGTCTATGAATAAAATGGTTAGATTGAAGTACACACGTACGGGATTAGGCTGTAATACCAAGGCGTGCTCTAGATTCAATCATAAACCGATCATGATTTGTTTTGGCTATGTAATAAAACTTGGAATAAATAGAATCTATTTTCTCAAGCATGGATTATGTTTGATCAATATAAGTATCTTGTCAGGATTTGTCAAGATTCTCAAATGAAACTAGAGTATGGATTATACTCACTCCTCTAACTTAGGTTTAAATAATACCTAAACCTAAAGCTCCGCTTATCAGGATGTGACAAACATAACTCTTTTTCAATATGAGTGCGGATTACACCTAGGTAAACCAAACTACCCTGTCCGGATTTGACGATGAAACATCATCAAAACTCGAGTACGGTTTATATTCGAACCCCAAGTATGGCTTATACCTGATAAATCAAGTTATGTTGTCAGAATTTGGAAAAATAACTCGATCATTGCTAGAGTATGGTTTATACTTCCGAAAGATCTCCAAGCATGGTTTATGCTCGAAAAGGTTAAGCAACACCGTTAGGATTTGTCGGGTCTGATTACCTCCTTTTTTCTGCACAGGTACAAATTATACACAATGTAACAACCCGAATTCCGACAGACTATTTTTTTTTCAAAATTCTAATCTATCGAAACCCATGTTGGTTGCTCTGGTATCCTGCAGAAAAGACAGAGATATAAAATATATCAGAGCTTAGAAAATATCTCACAGCGGAATGGATAAAGTATAATATAATCAAAGTATATCCTAACCGTAGTAATAATACTGCCTAACAGCATCCAAAGCTATCATATCTCTGCCACAAATCTAACATGCGAGTATGTTATAAGGAGGGGATCAGAACGCAAGTTCTGGTGACTGTATTTAAACTATACACTTTGGATAATTCAACATATACCATTCAATCACATTTTCTTATTTATTAGGTTACTTGGGTTATCAACACTCAAGGCTTACACACACGTCATACCTATTTACTTCCCAGTGGATTAACCTAATACAGTATATATGTAGCTACCCCTCCACCCCCCAATATTGAGGTACACCCTATGGTACCCCACTCGCACGGTCTCCACCGTAATGCCACAGAAATGAACGCAGTCCCTCATCCTACGCCGGAGTGACGTACAGATCTCTACATAACAATGTTACATTCCGCATATATCTGTTATTACTATGCTATGTAAGCGTACAGACTTCCACTTTCGATCGAATCAGATTCCATACCAGAGTAATGCCCTCAAGTCTACGATACACCACCCAGAGCAAACATGCATATATCTAGACTTCCCCACATATGTATCGTCAATCGTATTTGATGCCTTAACCGTACATAATGTGCACCAAGTTCCGTGGCAGGGCTATACAAGAAACACGGAACTCGGTCGGGAGCTTTTCCATATCTGTACAGGCCCGCCTTTAAGGGCCTCAAAATACAGATATCCGTCGGGTCTATTTTTTTTTCATGGTGGCTATGGCCCCAACCTCAACTAGTAAAGACTACAAGGGCTAAGAGGCTTGCCCCTAACAAACAATCTAAACATCCAGTTGGCGTCTCCCCTCAGCCACCATACCTCGATAGTGAAAGGTGAATGGCCTATTGGGTTTAGGTCTAGTATTTTCGCATCCCCTAGCTGCCGATGACGGGTACCCAACAATCAACTATCCTTGTTGGTCCTAACCTTTGCCTCCCCGTTGAGGCGACCACCGAATCACCCTAGTGTCACCTCGTCATAGCATTCTGGCTGCAAGGCTACTTTTGAAGTCAAGGTCCACCCACATGGTAGTAACGCGCAGACCCAACCTCTGCGAGCACAACCTAAACATCTGCCATCGCACAGAGGACTACCAGGAGCACCTTACGTATCTCAGGAAGCCGCGTGCTTCCCCTTCATGTCCTTCGGACCCGACAAAATAATCAGATGAATGTGCGCTCCCCTCGTGTCTTATGACACGATGATCTACCCCGTTGGGTTATTCACCCTCAAACGTGCGGACTGGTCCAAGCGCCTCATTTTAATAAGTTATTAGATCCTATGTCTAAACATTCTTTTATGCGCTTGCTTTACCTCGTCAGGTTTCCATTTAACTTGGCTATTCCCATTCACATTGACTTCTTATTCAAGTTACCAAGTTCCTCTTGCTAATTAATTTCGGTCTTATAACTTAACCCATTTAAGCCCATAGCATGTTATTCTCTAGATTGTGATCCAAGATCTGTAATCCACAATCCCTTTATATTCTTGTTGATTTCAAAGTTACAATAACATGTTCTACTTAATATGTAATTCAGTATATCTCAATTCACATGTTTTCTATTTAACATGTCAGTCATTATTTATGATTAAATATAACATATTTCATTTCATAAGTTTGCCTCATTCTTTCTTATTTAATCATAATTCCATCTTACACTGTCACTACAACTTATCGTTGTTTACTTATTAACTTAGTTCTCTTAACTAAGGTTCACTAATAAGTCTCCTTTCCATTTATTATAACCTATGTTATAATTTCCTCTTGTCCCTAGGACAAGCCTTAACATGTTATTCTTATCAGCAGATTTCAGATTTCCAAGTTTACAGATTACTTAATTTATAGTTAAGTACAACTTCTTACATTTCATAAACTTTCCCCCTTTTCTCTACTTATTACAAACAACTGGATTTAGGTTTCCCCATTTACTGATTACTTAATTTACAATTAAGTGTCACTTATCTCATTTCACCAGTTATCTCATTTCCTTACTAGTTTATTATAACCTAAGCTATAATCTTCACTTGTCCCTAGGACAATTCTACCTATTATACAACATTCTCATTAATGTAATTAATTTGTAATATATTATTATCATTCCCCATTCATTCCCTTCCTTGTACTATCGTATCTTCTATTCAATTCCATTTATTTCTATTAATTACAATTAATGTTGTTTACCAGTCCTGCTATTTACATATATATATATATATGTGTGTGTGTGTGTGTGTATGTATGTATGTATATATTTGTGCACTAGACCTCTCACATTAAGCCTACACTTGTGGATGCTGGATTTGTCGGGCGATTCCGGGCAGACTTCTACCATAAGTTGACTTAACCTCGTGTCTTAGCACCACTACATGTTTATTTATGCACTTAGACCCTTCCCATTAGATTTACCACTAGTGGATGCTGGATATGCCGGGCAGTTCCGAGCAGACTTTTACCACAAGTGTAATCTAACCTCGTGTCTAAGCGCGGTTATAGTTCTAGCTAAAGGATTTTCTCTTTTTTCCATTCATCATTATCAAAGAATTTCCATTAATGAAACCACTGAAATCCATCGGAAAAGAAAAAATACGCATGTCCAATGAAACGATTGTTGCTATCTGCTCCAATAGCGAATCATTGGTTTAACTGAATAGCTAAAGAAAATTGATCAACCTTTCTCTTCGTCTCATGAGGTGCTGCCCAAGGAGAAGAAAAGGTGACTTCCGGATTAGGAATAATAAATAAAATAGGAAGCAGATAAAATTGTATATCGAAACGACTCCTGGCATAGTGAAAAAACTACAGAGATTTTGTTTTCATAGTCTGAGACTCGACTCATAAGTTGTTTTTAGTGACACACCATGTCCGTTAATGTCACTCATTAAGAATGCATTAAGTTTCATAAAGCGTTATAGGTAAACAGAAACAGAATATTATAAGATAGATATAAAAGATAACAGCGGAATTTAAAATTTTATTTAAAACATAATTCATAACATCGTGGTCCAGAATATCACAAGTCTGGAACTACAAAAAAACCATTACAATAACATAAAACTTCTGTCTTGTACCATCAGAGTACAGAAATACATAAAAAGCATAATTCCGCAAAAAGAGACAAAGCCATAGTAGTAAAGAAGAAAACTTGAGCCATACTTCAAAAGAAGCTCTTGGCAAGATGATAATCGTGTCCTGACTAAGCCTGAGTATTCCCACCCTGAGAATCTTGGGGGGAAGGGGGTGGAACGGAAGAGAGAAGAGGAAACAAAAAGGGTCAAACATAAAGTCTGGCGAGTCTAGTTACTTTTAGCAAGTAAATAAATAAAAGTAGCATGATAGGAATATAAGGTGGATAAGAAAGGTAACACTATAAAAGGTAAGTGTGACAAGGTAAACATGATAGAGTGTATATGCTTCCCTAATGATTACTCTGCACTAATACTAGTATAACCAGAATGAGATGATTCCAACAACTATCAAATGTTAGACTTAGGCATACGTCCAGATGTACCTTAACTAGTACCCTAATCGATCGGCTCCCTACACTGTACATACTCTGTGTCGGCCCCACAGTAGTAGGTATCACTTCCTAAAGTGGAAACCCTTCGTGGATGTGCACAGCCATACCTACTGGTGTCACGGTCGTCTTAGCCCCCTCTTCCTGGCCCATGCATGCACATGTCCCCGGTCGGTTTGCGCTGCCCACACCATCCTCCTCGTTCGGTTCTCTTACAATCAGCTAGTAAGCGTGCCCCAACTTCGACCTAGTTCGGAGTACTCGTTTGATACCTATCAAGGGTTACAGACTGAAATGGGTCCCACACAATATGATACAAGCTCCCCCTTGTCTTGCATCCCCACTAAGATTTCCATCGGTTATGTATACCACCAGGCGTCTTCAATTAAATAACCCTATCAGTTCTACAAGTTATGCTTACCCTAAAAAAGGTTTTTTTAATTACATAACTCCAACATTTCCACAGGATATGCTTACCACTAGGTGTCTTTAATTACATAACCCTATCAGGTTTAGTTTGTGGGCCTATATGTAAATATTACCCACCCCCTCAAATTTACTTAACCCATCCATTGCTCAACCAAATTTACTTAACCCCAATTTATGTTTATGTTCATATAATCCCTGTGGATTTAACTAGGTTAAGTATTCAAGGTTTATTACCATATTTTCATTTATGGTTATAGTATGCTAGACCTCCCACATTAAGCCTGCCATTTGTGGATGTTATACATGTCGAGCGGGTCCGGGCAGACTTATTCCACAAATCGGGCTTAACCTCGTGTCTTAGCACGTCTCGTATTTGTGCACCTAGGCCTCTCACATTAGATTCACCACTTGTGGTCGCTGGATATGCCGGGCGGTTCCAGGCAGACTTCCACCACAAGTGTAATCTATCCTCGTGTCTAGGCATAGTTATAGTTTCTAATTACTGTAATCCTAGACATTCCATTATTAGCCAATTTTACCTATGTCGTTATAGGCTTCATGTCCCTTTTCCCCAAATATGTTTATAATGAATTATATGTCCAAATTCATGTTTATAAACATCATTCAAGTTATGCCAAATTTCCCCCTTTTCAAGTTATGTCAAAATTTAACGTTTTTCCCCTCATTCCCAAACTAATGCATTCGCATAATTTTAGCAGCATGCCTAGGCTCGAGAATAGCCTGGCTATATAATATAAAAGGGAAAGGTTGAAGGGAAGATGATAGAAATGACTATTCTAACAAAATTGACATAAGCATATGATGGCATAATGATAAGGTGGGCATATAAGAACAGATCAGTGAACTTGTGATAATAAAACTGGTTCTAACATAGTAGGGATGTCATAATAGGCATGATTAGATCTAAACAAGGATTTAGATGTCCAACTAATGACAGATCTAGATTAATCACAACTTGATAGGTACGAGGTGATCTAAATAGTATATTAGATCTGTAACGACCCGCATAATTCTATGTATCGAAGGACCGTAGAATATTTATTTCTTTTTCATATAAGGTCGCATGGTCGTGTAACTTTGGGGAACGACTAGGGGTCATTTCCCATATTCACAATTTTTGCCGATTTTTAAATGATCACTTTGCCCCTGGCGAATCTTGTTTCGCCTATAACTTTTGATTAGTAAGGAGTTTTGACCTGAAACCAATTCTATTAGATCCGTATGATGGTTTACCTTTCCGTGGAGTGGTCACACTTGTCAAACGGACTTACTGTTTGGGAGATATGGCTGAATTAAGGTTTAGAAAGTGAAAAACAACTTAATTGGGCTTAATCGGGTGATTAGCAGCTAGGCCCATTGGAGGATTTCGGGATTAGAGCTGTATGAGGGCTGATTAGGGTTAGAGAAATCTTTTCTTTGTCATTTTCTAGCTGCCACTTACCTCTCTTCAACCCTAACAATGGCCTCCACTTTCTAAATTCATCCCAAATCACCATTTAATCGCGTATTAGCTTAATCTACACCAAATCAAAGAAGTCTAGTGGCAAATCAGAGTTGGAGCTGCTGCTAAGCATTGGAATTCGACCTATAACAGTATCAAAGTTCAGATCTAAGAATAATTTGTGGCCAAGGTGAGTGATTTACATTGTTTTTCACTAATTACGG
Source organism: Allium sativum (assembly GCA_030737875.1). Classification (NCBI taxonomy): domain Eukaryota; kingdom Viridiplantae; phylum Streptophyta; class Magnoliopsida; order Asparagales; family Amaryllidaceae; genus Allium; species Allium sativum. The sequence goes on from CM060915.1 coordinate 285,278,312, forward strand.
CTAATTAAGGGTGATTACTGATAATTAGCGAAATTATGGCTCAGAAAATCTGGAAAATTCTAAAATATTATTTTAGGGCTCTGATAAAAATTTGGGCTAATTTGGATGTGTTTTGCTAATCATATGGCCAAATCATGATTAAGGGTATTAAGGGGAAAACATGGGTTTTGGGTATGTTTGATCCATAGTAACATGTTTAATTGTTGCTTTGGTGTTTATGGTTGATTATACATGTTGTTATTACTGTTTGGAATGATTTTTGATTGCATAGAAAAGTTATATTGGTCAAAAACGCCATCGTATGGCGTAAATAACTTGCTGGAAAAGTTGTAGGAATTTGGATCGGATCGGATCTCCCTCCCCCGCTCGCGAAGCACGTATCACAAACCGGTGATGGAAGCTCGACCCGAACTTCCTGTGAGGCACACCCCATCACGAGCAGATCTGCTGATTCGAACCTGAACCACACAGCATCCACGATCTGATGCCACGAGCTGGAGATCACGACCCGACCTAGAGCCTATATCCCGAATCGAACCGCCAGAAGAAGGAGTGCACGAACCGAACCCATCTCCACTACTCGTACTGGAGCTCACGAACCGACCTGGATGGGGAAGCCGACCCGACCAGATAGTGATGATCACGAACCGTACTACTTCAGGAGGACAGAACCAAACCGAATGGAGCTGTTTTCCAAACCGATCCGTAGGAGACCAAAACCCGAGATGCAAAGGTAGTCCAAATAGGAAGTAGAACTCGGGATCCGGTTGGGAACCAACGAGTTAACTTCATAAGTTAGACTTTGTTGCGGGACGTGTCCAAAGGGGCTATCGATGTATATAGCTTTGACTCACCACTGAGAGACGAATATTGGCTATGGATCAGTGCAGTGGAGCCGTTATCACTCCATGGGGAAGAGTGATTGTAGCAAGGAATTGGGTGACCAAAGTGGTAGATATCATATACTTTACGCACTGAGTGAGAGATGTGAGGATGATTGCTATGCTTGATTGTTTGCCATCACTATGACATGCACACCCCCTCCCCCGTTATCTTTACACCTTATCCTAGTGTCACCTTAGAGTATTGTACATCCTGTTGTGCTAACTCTTTGGTTGCAGGTCCAGGTTCAGGTATGATTGGATTATACCTGTTATTGTTCTATTTTGTTGCTTATCGCTCATACCAGACTTTTGTCTGACCCAGAGTTTTATGTCTCTTCTTATTACTCTGGGTGCTCTTAAACGGGCAGACTAGAGATAGGTTACTGGTTTTGCATGAGTAGCTGTCCGGAGACGAGTAGGAGGCTTACACGTATTATCCTCTATATGTATTCTCCCTGTGTCGTTGTTGGTCACTACTTTGGGCACTAGTAGTGCGCTTTTCCTTTACTTTGCTTTAGAGAATGTTTGAAAAGCTGTAATAATGATGATGTGGAACATAAGCTGTAATTGGATTTCTGCTGCTATGATGGTTTAGTTTTCAGCTTATGCACTGTCTCGCCTGTTTTATGTCAATGTTATGTTATTATTATATTTTATCCCATGCGCTATGAGACATTCTACAGGTTCCTAGTTAGTTCAAATCCCCTTCTTTTCCTTTCTTTGGCAACCGTCTCGTGCTAGTCTGGCATTGGCACAACGTACTTTCATTGGAAATGTCGGCTGGTGCGGGGCGGGCTGTCACACTTGGTATCAGAGGTCTAGGTTGCGTAGTTAATCTAGGGAAAGACACCAGGGAGAGATAGTACGTATATGAGAGCGCGTATTTTTGATATTTTGGTTTTCAAAAGCTATATATATACTATTAGTATATCTAAGGATGAAGTTGCACTGCACTGGCACCACTGAAGGGATGGCTAATCGTTTTCTCCTTAAAGATTGAACGATGAGCCGACATACGAGGAATACTGGTTCAGGAGCCAATAATAGGAATGCTCCTGATATGAGGACAATGTTCACTGATTTCATGAGAGAGATGCTTAGGGTTGTTTGTAGGGCAGCTCCTAATGCTGCAAATGGTGGTGGTGCAGCGGTGCAGGCGCCTAGGGCCGATTTCGCCAAGCTCTGTAAGGACTACACTAGTCTTGGTGGGAAGCCGTTCCACGGAATGGAATCGGCTACAGAATTTCAGGTTTAGCTTGATAGTTGTGAGCGTATTTTCGAGGACTTAGGAATCGATGATGCAATGAAGAGAAAGCTAGCATCCCATCGGATGCAAGGACGGGCTATGAATTGGTGGAATGCTATTAAGGCAGCTACCCCTGAGGATCAAGTTACTTAGGAGCAGTTCAAGGCCCGATTCAGCGATAAGTTTATCCCATCTGCTCAGAAATCAGAGTTGTTTAGGAAGTTCTTGGAGCTTAAGCAGAATAGTAGGGCAGTCTCGGAATATATTGCCGAGTTCGACACTTTGTCGAAGTATGGATTATCTCTTATTGATACTGTCGAGAAGAAGAACGAGAAGTTCATAACCGACCTAGATGGGTACTTGGGGAAAAGACTTATAAACTACATCGATGAGACTTTTGAATCTTTTATGGGGAAAGCATTGAGATCAGAAAGCCTTTACCCTGAGTCAAAGGCCGAGATTTCTGTTATATCTGCAGAGGAGCCAAAGCTGCAAGCAAGCGGTGAAGGCAAGAAGAATTCTCAGAACAAGAGGAAGCAGAACCAAACCAAGGATGGTCAGAATAAGAAGAATAAGAATGATGGTGAGTGCTTTAGCTGTGGCAAGAAGGGCCACTATGCCAGAGATTGTCTGGAAAAGCCTGGGAAAAGGAAGTGCTTCAATTGCGGCCAAGTGGGACATCACAAGGATAATTTCCCGCAACCCCCTAAAGAGAAGAAGATTGTGAAAGCATGTGCTATCAACGCTGTTCCTTCTTCGTCGAATGCCCCAACTGCAGCGGAGAAGGGAAAGGGCGTCATTATTCGAGGTATGCTTTCGTTTTATGATGTTTCTGTTCTAGTTTTGTTGATAGTGAGGCATCCCATTCCTTCATATTTAGTGACCTGGTAGATAAGTTGGGATTGGAACCTGAGATAGTCAATAAACCTTTAGTTGTGACGAACCCGATAGGTGGTTCGACTAGTCTTTGCATGATTTTTCGTAATGTGGTCTTATCGAGTTATGGATGTATGTTTGCTTGTGATTGCTTAGTTGTTTTTCTAATATCATCTCACGTAGATTGTCTGAATTCGGAGGAGATGTTCCTTGAGTGCTTGTCTGATATTGGTTTAGGCCTTTGGGGCTTGTGCTTGGGGAATGTCGAGTTCGACTAGGATGGTTTGCGTGAGATATAAGAAGTTGTTGTGATTTCCATTAAATGATATCTCGGCTTACTCGAGGAGTTATGTACAGCCGTGGCATGATAAGACTGTTCAATGGTATGGACTGCCCCAAGTTGGATTTGATAGGGCTAGGAGATGACTCGATTGGGACTTGAGGAAGCTGCAAGGTAATCGATTGTATAGGACCCTAGGTTGATGTTCTCTTTGGTTCAATAATGGTAGACCTTCGAAGGGATAAGATGTGCTCGTTGATCGTGGAGATGCAATGAAGATTAGGAGGATTCAAGTTGGACTTGAACTTGTAAAAGAAAAATGGTTGTTCGTTGATCTTGGAGATGCAACGAATAAAGAGACGACTCATGTTGGACTTGAGATTTGTCAGTAATGGATACTCGAGACTGGGTCTGAGTATGTGGGTAGCTCTTCTGATGAGAGTACCAAGAAATCGTCGATACTTAGAGTGTTCTAGGTGGACTCGAAGCAGGGGTATCTAGGGACGCCCGTTACCTTGGATCCATTGGACGTGATCTAGTTATCCTTGGAGGATAAACATACGTTGGACGTACGGTAGTCCGTATGGAGGCGGGGCTTCCATTGGCCTTTGGGATTGGTTGGACCAGTCATGTATGTATTGACGTATGTATGGCTTTAGCAGGTGATAAATAGGACATGTTTGATGGAATGCTATGGTTGCTATGTTTGTTCCTATTTTTGTTCCCTTGAGTAGACTATCACCTGTAGGATTCTGGTAATAGAGAATGAAGAGATGATGGCATACACGGATGCTTGTGCTACCAGACTAGGTGCGATAACTGAGGCATTGAATAAGATACATGACAGTTTAGATGCTATGTTTCTTGAATGGAAGCAATTAGAGTATATTGTGGGATATGATCTCAGACGTAAGTATGGATTGGATCTAGAAATGTTAGCAAGTTAGACGATCAGACCGACTTTGATTGAGCGGATTGGTTCCAGTCAGAGGGACGATCCTAATCTACTGGAAATCATCTCCAAGGTAGAGACGGGCATCGAAAGTGAGAAAATGAACAAGTATGGACTTGATCGAGGAAGATGGTTTCGAAAGAATTGGAGACTAGTTGTACCCAACGTTGATGGATTGAGAGATGAAGTTCTTAGAGAACGTCATCACTCAAAACTGACTATGTACCCCGGTGGTAACAAAATGTATCGAGACATGAAGCAGACCTACTACTGGGAAGGGATGTTGGGAAGTTTATATCCAAGTGCATTAATTGCCAACTAGTTAAAGCTGAGCAAAAGGAGCCTAGTGGTTTGTTACAACGGTTGAAAATTCTCGAATGGAAATGGGAACAAGTCTCAATGGATTTCATTGACGGTTTACCAAAGACTAGATTGGATCATGATAGTAATTGGGTGAATCGTGTATTAGCGGATCTCTTAAGGGCTTATATATTAGATTTTGGTGGGTCATGGGATGACCATTTGCATCTAGTTGAGCTTGCATATGATAATAGTTACCAGTCCAGTATTAGTATGACTCCATTTGAGGTTTTGTACGGAAGACCGTGCAACTCACGATCATGTTAATTGGAAACCGGTGAGAAATTTGTGCTTGGACCAGAAGTAATAAGAGAAACTTCATATAAGATGGCGGGAGTTCAAAACGTATTTCATGTTTCCTGTAACAACCTGTATTTTTAATAACCTGTTATAACATAAATCGAGGCAGAAATTAATTCTAAAATCTGAATCAAGGGAAACGGGCTATGCCATTGCGTTCGTCTCGGAAAAATACGCGAAATAGGGTCCGAGTTTTCGAAAATCGGAGTCCGTATGACCCGATTAAGGCCCGACGAAGTTTTCAGAAAATTCCTAAGTAAAAACAGATTTGAATTTCAAGTTCAAAGTTGGAAATTAGGGCAAACTGGCGCAGGCGGGAAAACTCCCGCCAGGACCCCCATGTCGACAGGCATGTCGACAGGGTCCCCAGGGTGTCGACAGCCCTGTCGACACAGGGTGGCTGGGCAGTTTTGCCTGGCGCACCATTTTGGGTCTTGATCTGGTCTTGTGGCTTGGTTCTGGAGAATTCCGAAATCTGATGGACCTAATTCAACTAGGGTTTAATCCTATGGTCTAAATCACTAGCCTAATCTATAAATAAGACCCTAACCTACCCTAAATCATTCATTATTCATTCTAGCAACTAAACTATGTCAAAATCCATCCTCTCATGGCCTCCACTCTCTTCATACAATTCCTAAACAAATTTCTAAGAGATTTCCATGCATACAAGTGTATTTAGGCTTGTATGATCCTCTTTAGCTTGCATTAAAGTCTTGTTTCTCTATTGTCATCATAAAGGAGGAGTCTTGATCAAGTTTGCTTGCATTTTGGGGTTTTATTTTGTTGCATAAGGGGTTTCTTACATTTGCTATACTCATTTGAGTCCGCATAAGCATTGTAAGCCCTCTTACCTTCATTTTAGAAACTCTAAAGTTAATATGTGATGAAAGTTGGGATTTATGCATGTTTAATAAGTTATGCATGCTTATGCGAGTTCACTATGCCATGTTACACATGTTTAATAAGTTATGCATGTTTATGCAAGTTCACTATGCTATGATTTGCAAGTTTAACAAGTTATGCATGTTTATGCAAGTTCACTATGCTATGATTTGCAAGTTTAACAAGTTATGCATGCTTATGCGAGTTCACTATGCCATGTTACACATGTTTAATAAGTTATGCATGTTTATGCAAGTTCACTATGCTATGATTTGCAAGTTTAACAAGTTATGCATGTTTATGCAAGTTCACTATGCTATGATTTGCAAGTTTAACAAGCTATGCATGTTTATGCAAGTTCACTATGCTATGATTTGCAAGTTTAACAAGCTATGCATGTTTATGCAAGTTCACTATGCTATGATTTGCAAGTTTAACAAGTTATGCACGTTTATGCAAGTTCACTATGCTATGATTTGCAAGTTTAACAAGTTATGCATGTTTATGCAAGTTCACTATGCCATGATTTGCAAGTTTAACAAGTTATGCATGTTTATGCAAGTTCACTATGCCATGATTTGCAAGTTTAACAAGTTGTGCATGTTTATGCAAGTTCACTATGCTAAGTTATGCAAGTCCAACATGTTATGCATGTTTATTATGATATGTAAGATTCATCATGTATGTTGTGCCAAGTTCCCTCTTTCTATCCTTTATGCGTTATGACGAATATGTAAGCGATAGAATGACGTTGGGGGGTTTGGGTAAAACTTAAAATACATAAAAATATAAGATTGGGAATTTACCTATTAAGTTAGGTCTACCCCTTGGGAATTTACCTATTAAGTTAGGTCTACCCAAGTATTTGTTAAACTTGTAATTATGTTTTGAAAATAAAGTGGACATGACACTTAGAAAACATAAGTGTGGCCAACTCGAGGTTGGGTTGAGTTTGTAGCATAAACCTACCCGGAACCGACCGGCTTAACTAGTGGCTACAAGCAATAGGACCCAATGTGAGTAGTTGGTCATGTTGCACGTGAAACCCGAGGTTAGACTAAGTTGTGGTGTAAACCTACCCGGACCCGCCCGGCCTAACTAGTAACCACAACAAGGTCTAATGTGAGAGGTTGGGTGCATTAAATTAATTAATGCCTCGTGATTAGGGTTAAGTCATGGCCCACTAATACTTAACCAATTTTGGGGATACGAGGGATTAAATGGGGTTAAGTGGTGAACTGTTGGTTACACTTAACTAATTTAATCCATGATTAGTAAGGGGTTAAACCACACTTAACCCTCTTAGAAAACCCTAGCAACGTGGTCTGTTCCAGCAGTAATCCCAGTTTGGTATCATTCACAACCCTAGAGGCTAGGCTAGGGCGGGGCACGATTACTGGACTGATGTAAGCGACCAAAGCGACGGCTGAGTGGTACAGTGGTGCGGGTCCAGGCGGGCTACGGACGTGCACGTAGTCCGGTGTTGGACAAACTCGAGGCACGGGTACCAGTAGGTTTAGACTATGCATTATTGCTTAGGTGTCTGGGGTTGACACCCGAGGGCTTGATACACCCGAAGGTGGACCCAGCACAGTCTGACTACAACCATATGTGGGCCGTATGGACACCAACACTTGACGTGTTAGGTTTATAGAGAGCCGATCGACTAGACCGTTGGGCTGGACCTTGTATTAAGGTCACCTCATGTTATTGGGCCAAAGTTTGGGCTGAGGGATCAATACCTGTTAGGTTAGTTTGCTAGTACACTGTGGTGCAAAGCTTAATCTTCTTTATGTGATGACACCTTTATCTATTGCCAGTATGTTCATCTCAGTTTCCATCATGATGCTAACTTTATTAGTTTATAGACTGATCGTAGTAGGGCTTACCAGTCTTTTTGACTGACCTGTTTTCTTTCGCTTCTTTTCTTCCGTTTCCCCCCCCCCCCAGGTTCTCAGGGAGGGAACAGTGGTGCTTAGCTTGGATCGCTTGCTTGTTTGCTGGATAGCTCATGTATGTCTGGACATTGAGCTCGCTATGGTTTATCATCTTTATTTTGGGGATAGCACTATGTATTTTCAGTATTTCTGTTTATGATGTACTAGACATGTTTATTTTGGCAGTTGACTTTATGATGTACTAGACTTGTTTTGAGATGGTTTGAGATATTCCGCTGTTTTGTTCTCACTTACTCTGTTAAACATATATATTTATGTTCTTGTTGTGCCTTGATATATCATTATGCATGCTTACCCAGTTCTAACGCCCCCCAGAAGCTAGTGCCCCCGAAAGAGTGACCCTAGCGGAGGTGGGGTGTTACAAATTTGGTATCAGAGCATATGGTTTACAAGAAAGAACAAAAAGTTTTTAAAAGACTTTTGAAAAAACTATTTTCAAAACAAGTATAAAGTATTTTCCAAAGAAAAGTCTAGTATTTTAAAAGGCTATTCCCCAAAAAGCCATTAGCGTTATCCTTCGTTCCCTTGACCTAATCTTATCTTATCTTTCGTTTCAGTATGGCTGAGAATCTTGCCATCCCGGATGGAGTAAACGTACCACTCTGGTATAGGAGACTTCTTGAAGCTAGGGTGGCAGCTGGCCCCGCAAACCCTACTCCCACTCCTCCTCCTGTAGTTGAGAATCCTCCCCCTAATGTCCCTCCTCCAGTGGTTCCTGTTCCTCCTCCTCCAGTTGCTGAGGCTCCTCTTCCTCCTCCTCCCCCTCAGCATCCTCAGGTTGAGTTCACGAAGGTTTGTAAAGATTTCAAGGCGATGGGAGGCAAGAATTTCCTAGGCACGGAATCTTTTGTTGAAGCTAGGAATTGGCTGAAAGACACTGAGGACTTGTTTGCTATCTTTAGGATTGATGACGAGAGGAAGATCTTATTGACAGTGTGGCTTTTGAAGGACGAAGCAGCCTATTGGTGGGAGGTCACCAATGGGACGAGGCCCGTCGAGACTTGGGCCGATTTGAGGGCTAGATTTGTGGCCAAGTTTCTATCTTCTGCTGAGGCGAATTTACAGATGGAGAAGTTCATTGCATTAAAGCAAGGTGATATGTCTGTCAAGGAGTATGTGAACAAGTTTAATCAGCTGGCCCGTTTTGGTTTGGATATGGTGAACACTCCTGAGAAGAAGGCTCTTCGATTTGCTAGAGGGTTGAATGAGCCACTGCAGGGTTTGGCGATGTCACATATTCCGCATGGGGCTACTTTTGAGAGTTTGGTCGATATGGCTCTACTTCAGGGAGATGGAAAGAAAGAGGTCAAGTCGAGTGATACTCAAGCAAAAAAGACTGATTCTCAGGGTAAAGGCAATCAAGGTGGTCAAAGCAGTCAGGGGAATCAGAGCAAGAACAAGAAGGGGAACAGCAACAAAGGCAAGGGAAAGTGCAATTACTGTGGTGCGCCTGGACACTTTGCTAAGGATTGTAGGAAGAAGAAAAGGAAGCTTAGTGGTGGATGTTTTTCCTGTGGTGAGACTGGACACTTCAGCAAGGAATGCCCGAAGAAGAAAGGGTAGGGTCAGACTCAGCGTGCTGGACCTTCAGGAGGGCAAGTTCATGCTCTCAATACCGCTCCAGTTCCCGATCGAGGTAGTGTTTCTGTTGAGAACCTTGTTTATGTTTCCGATCTTCCAGTTCGTACCTTGTTTGATTCTGGTGCATCACATAGCTTTATTTCATCTGATCTTGTTGATAGTTTGCACCTTAGTACTAGCTTAGTGGATGATCCCGTTTGTGTTTCGAATCCCATTGGGGGTTCTGCTCATCTATCTATGATATGTGAGGATCTGAGGATCTCTATACTCAGTGTAGAGTTCTTGTGTAGTGCGTATGTTCTTGGTTTCAGGGGATACGGATTGATTTTGGGCATGGATTGGCTGTCTAGACATGGAGCCATTCTTGATTGTGAGCATAGGGTTGTGAGGCTTGTGACTCGCCTTGGCAACACCTTAGAGATTTCATGCAATCCGAAGGATCCCGTCATGTTGTGCTATCTTGAATCTCTCGACTCGTCAGAGGAAACCCTTCAGTCTGTAAGGGTGGTCCGAGATTATCCAGATGTTTTTGAAGAAGTTAAGGGGTTGCCCCCTAAACGAGAGATTGATTTTCGCATTTATCTGGTGGATAATGCTAAGCCTGTTTCTTTGCCCGTTCGGCACATGGCTCCGCGTGAGAGACGGGAGCTCAGTAAGCAAGTAAAGGAGTTGCTTGAGAAGAACTTCATCAGACGAAGTATATCCGAATGGGGAGCGCCTGTGGTGTTTGCTACTAAGGCAGATGGTTCTCTTCGACTTTGTGTGGACTATAGAGAGTTGAATAAGCTGACTAAGAAGAACAGACACCCATTACCGAGGATTGATGATCTTTTTGACCAGCTTGTTGGTGCTTCTGTTTTCTCTCAGCTTGATCTTGCTACTGGATTTCATCAGCTCAGAGTGGCTGAAGATAGTATAGACAAGACTGCATTCAGAACTCCAGATGGATTCTTTGAATGGCTTGTTATGCCGTTCGGTTTGACGAATGCACCCGCGTATTTCGTGGACTTGATGAGTAGGGTGTTTCGAGAGTTCTTGAACAAGTTTGTCGTGGTCTTTGTGGATGATATTCTGATCTTCTCTAAGGATGAAGAAGAGCACGCGAGGCATCTTATAGAGGTGATGGATACGCTTAGAGCGCATCAGTTAAAGGCCAAGTTCTCCAAGTGTCACTTTTGGAGAAGGGAAGTTCGGTTCCTTGGGCATATAGTATCTAAGCAAGGCTTGGCGGTGGATCCCGCTAAAGTAGTTGCTGTGCAGGATTGGAAGACTCCAAGGAATGCAACCGAAGTGAGAAGTTTTCTAGGGCTTGCAGGTTTTTACCGGAAGTTCATCAAGGACTTTGCGAAGATATCTGCTCCTCTTACTAAGTTGACGAAGAAGAACTTAGTTTTTGCTTGGGATATGGACTGTGAGCTTGCTTTTCAGAGACTCAAGAGAGCCCTTACCTCAGCACCAGTTCTAGCTTTACCCGATGGGGGTAAGATGTTTACCGTGTACACTGATGCTTGTGGCACGGGATTGGGCGCCGTTCTGATGCAAGAAGGCAGAGTTATATGTTTTGGTGGTAGGCAACTTAAGGTGCATGAGAAGAATTATCCCACTCATGATCTAGAGCTGGCAGCGATAGTATATGCACTCAAGGCTTGGCGTCATTATCTTCTGGGAGAGAGATTTGAGCTGTATACTGATCATAAGTCTTTGAAGTATCTCTTTTCGCAGAAGGATCTGAACTTGAGGCAGCAAAGGTGGATGGAATTCTTGGCGTCCTACGATTTTGATATAGCCTATACCCCTGGCAAGGGGAATGTTGTAGCGGATGCGTTGAGTAGAAAAAGGTTGACACTAAGTCCTCTATTTGTTGAGATGAAGAATTTAGAGTTCTTGGCAACCTTTGATTTCTCTCTGGCAGTTGAGTCGATGACCGGTTCTTTAGCATCTCTTGAGCTCAGGCCTACCCTTCTGGATCAAGTTGGGGCTTCGCAGAAGGAAGACCCTCAGATAATTGAGATTATGGATAAGCTGATTCGAGGGGAGACATCTAGTCACCTTGCTCGATATTCTATAGATGATAAGGGTTGGCTGAGGAGAGACGGAAGGCTTTGTGTTCCGATGGTGGAAGACTTGGTGAGGAAAGTTCTTGAGGAAGCACATCGCTCCAAGTTGACTATACATCCGGGTGGAGATAAGATGTATAAGGATATGAAGCGCATTTTCTTCTGGCCTGGAATGAAGAAGGATGTGGCAGAGTTTGTCTCTAGATGTGTTGTTTGTCAGAGAGTAAAAGCCGAGTCGAAGAAGCCCGGTGGGCTATTGCATCCTCTAGAGGTCCCGCTATGGAAGTGGGAGAGTATTTCTATGGACTTTGTTGACGGATTGCCAAGGTCGAGAAAAGGGAATACAAGCATATGGGTCATTGTGGATAGGCTTACGAAGAGTGCTCATTTCATTCCGGTGAAGAGCAAAAGGACCGCATCTGGACTAGCATCAGTATATCTTCGTGAGATAGTACGACTACATGGAGTCCCTTCTAGCATGGTCAGTGACCGAGACCCCATCTTTACTAGTCAGTTCTGGAACAGTTTGCAGGAAGCTATGGGCACGAGGTTGAACCTGAGTACGGCTTATCACCCACAAACGGACGGTCAGACAGAAAGGGTGAATAGGGTACTTGAGGACTTGTTGAGGCTTTGCATTCTGGATTTTGGTGGTACTTGGGAAGACCATCTTCCTCTTGTGGAATTTGCTTATAATAACAGTTATCAGGCGAGCATTGGGATGGCACCATTTGAGGCTTTATATGGGAGACCGTGCAAGTCACCTACATGTTGGTGGGAGACTACAGATAAGCTTATACTTGGACCTGACATGATTAGAGATACATCCGAGAAGGTCGAGTTGATTAGAAGACGGATGAAGGCGGCCCAAGACAGACAGAAATCTTATGCTGATAGGCGAAGGACTGATTTGGAGTTTGATGTTGGGGATATGGTTTTCGTGAAGGTTTCTCCTTTGCGGAATGTGGTTCGGTTTGGAGCAGTAGGAAAGTTAGCACCAAGGTTTTTTGGACCGTTTCCAGTTGTAGAGAGGATCGGGCAGATGGCCTATAGAGTGGAATTGCCCGAGAAGCTAGCTGGAGTGCATAATGTTTTTCATGTTTCGCATCTCCGGAAGTGTTTGCATAAGTCAGAAGAGGTGGTTGAGCCAAGTGTCCTAGAAGATGTGGAAGTAGAGAAAGAAGCTACCTTGAGGAGAGCTCCGATTCGTATCTTGGGGACAGAGATCAAGAAGCTAAGGAATCGTGAGGTCAAGTTGGTGAAGGTTCAATGGGGTGAAGCCGAGGAAGACGCAACTTGGGAAACTGAAGAGAAGATGCGTAGGCTTTATCCATTCCTTTTTGAGGGTACACTCTCAATCTCTTTATCTTTCCATGTCTATCTAGTTTATCTAGTTCATCGTGTCTATCTTATCATGAGAACCTTAGGTAGAATCCTTTGGATGAAACATGTGTTTGAGACATGTTATGTTTGATGGTTGCAAGTGGTTGCAAGTGTTTGCAAGTGGTTACTCGTGGATGCATGATACACATTAGGCACTAGATCGGCTCACACACTTCTCATATTGCATGTGCATGAGTGTTTATGCTTATTCTTGGATGAAATTTGTATGCTATCACATGGATGTTGCATATGGATGTATGATTGAGCACGCATGTAGATATTATACATTATGTTAGGGATTTGCATACATATGGATACATTTCACTAACATATTTTGCATTGATCTTTGCATTAGATAGGTACATATACACACACTTTTGCATATGTTCATCCAGCATTTAGAATCTTGTAAGGACAATGATTGCTCGTGGATGATGCTTTGAGTAGATGGATGTTGGATGGTAGGATATGTTCTTCCTAACTTGAAGATTTCGGGGACGAAATACTTTAAGGAGGGGAGAATGTAACAACCTGTATTTTTAATAACCTGTTATAACATAAATCGAGGCAGAAATTAATTCTAAAATCTGAATCAAGGGAAACGGGCTATGCCATTGCGTTCGTCTCGGAAAAATACGCGAAATAGGGTCCGAGTTTTCGAAAATCGGAGTCCGTATGACCCGATTAAGGCCCGACGAAGTTTTCATAAAATTCCTAAGTAAAAACAGATTTGAATTTCAAGTTCAAAGTTGGAAATTAGGGCAAACTGGCGCAGGCGGGAAAACTCCCGCCAGGACCCCCATGTCGACAGGGTCCCCAGGGTGTCGACAGCCCTGTCGACAGCCCTGTCGACACAGGGTGGCCGGGCAGTTTTGCCTGGCGCACCATTTTGGGTCTTGATCTGGTCTTGTGGCTTGGTTCTGGAGAATTCCGAAATCTGATGGACCTAATTCAACTAGGGTTTAATCCTATGGTCTAAATCACTAGCCTAATCTATAAATAAGACCCTAACCTACCCTAAATCATTAATTATTCATTCTAGCAACTAAACTATGTCAAAATCCATCATCTCATGGCCTCCACTCTCTTCATACAATTCCTAAACAAATTTCTAAGAGATTTCCATGCATACAAGTGTATTTAGGCTTGTATGATCCTCTTTAGCTTGCATTAAAGTCTTGTTTCTCTATTGTCATCATAAAGGAGGAGTCTTGATCAAGTTTGCTTGCATTTTGGGGTTTTATTTTGTTGCATAAGGGGTTTCTTACATTTGCTATACTCATTTGAGTCCGCATAAGCATTGTAAGCCCTCTTACCTTCATTTTAGAAACTCTAAAGTTAATATGTGATGAAAGTTGGGATTTATGCATGTTTAATAAGTTATGCATGCTTATGCGAGTTCACTATGCCATGTTACACATGTTTAATAAGTTATGCATGTTTATGCAAGTTCACTATGCTATGATTTGCAAGTTTAACAAGTTATGCATGTTTATGCAAGTTCACTATGCTATGATTTGCAAGTTTAACAAGTTATGCATGCTTATGCGAGTTCACTATGCCATGTTACACATGTTTAATAAGTTATGCATGTTTATGCAAGTTCACTATGCTATGATTTGCAAGTTTAACAAGTTATGCATGTTTATGCAAGTTCACTATGCTATGATTTGCAAGTTTAACAAGCTATGCATGTTTATGCAAGTTCACTATGCTATGATTTGCAAGTTTAACAAGTTATGCATGTTTATGCAAGTTCACTATGCTATGATTTGCAAGTTTAACAAGTTATGCATGTTTATGCAAGTTCATTATGCCATGATTTGCAAGTTTAACAAGTTATGCATGTTTATGCAAGTTCACTATGCCATGATTTGCAAGTTTAACAAGTTGTGCATGTTTATGCAAGTTCACTATGCTAAGTTATGCAAGTCCAACATGTTATGCATGTTTATTACGATATGTAAGATTCATCATGTATGTTGTGCCAAGTTCCCTCTTTCTATCCTTTATGCGTTATGACGAATATGTAAGCGATAGAATGACGTTGGGGGGTTTGGGTAAAACTTAAAATACATAAAAATATAAGATTGGGAATTTACCTATTAAGTTAGGTCTACCCCTTGGGAATTTACCTATTAAGTTAGGTCTACCCAAGTATTTGTTAAACTTGTAATTATGTTTTGAAAATAAAGTGGACATGACACTTAGAAAACATAAGTGTGGCCAACTCGAGGTTGGGTTGAGTTTGTAGCATAAACCTACCCGGAACCGACCGGCTTAACTAGTGGCTACAAGCAATAGGACCCAATGTGAGTAGTTGGTCATGTTGCACGTGAAACCCGAGGTTAGACTAAGTTGTGGTGTAAACCTACCCGGACCCGCCCGGCCTAACTAGTAACCACAACAAGGTCTAATGTGAGAGGTTGGGTGCATTAAATTAATTAATGCCTCGTGATTAGGGTTAAGTCATGGCCCACTAATACTTAACCAATTTTGGGGATACGAGGGATTAAATGGGGTTAAGTGGTGAACTGTTGGTTACACTTAACTAATTTAATCCATGATTAGTGAGGGGTTAAACCACACTTAACCCTCTTAGAAAACCCTAGCAACGTGGTCTGTTCCAGCAGTAATCCCAGTTTGGTATCATTCACAACCCTAGAGGCTAGGCTAGGGCGGGGCACGATTACTGGACTGATGTAAGCGACCAAAGCGACGGCTGAGTGGTACAGCGGTGCGGGTCCAGGCGGGCTACGGACGTGCACGTAGTCCGGTGTTGGACAAACTCGAGGCACGGGTACCAATAGGTTTAGACTGTGCATTATTTCTTAGGTGTCTGGGATTGACACCCGAGGGCTTGATACACCCGAAGGTGGACCCAGCACAGTCTGACTACAACCATATGTGGGCCGTATGGACACCAACACTTAACGTGTTAGGTTTATAGGGAGCCGATCAACTAGACCGTTGGGCTGGACCTTGTATTAAGGTCACCTCATGTTATTAAGCCAAAGTTTGGGCTGAGGGATCAATACCTGTTAGGTTAGTTTGCTAGTACACTGTGGTGCAAAGCTTAATCTTCTTTATGTGATGACACCTTTATCTATTGCCAATATGTTCATCTCAGTTTCCATCATGATGCTAACTTTATTAGTTTATAGACTGATCGTAGTAGGGCTTACCAGTCTTTTTGACTGACCTGTTTTCTTTCGCTTCTTTTCTTCCGTTTCCCCCCCCCCAGGTTCTCAGGGAGGGAACAGTGGTGCTTAGCTTGGATCGCTTGCTTGTTTGCTGGATAGCTCATGTATGTCTGGACATTGAGCTCGCTATGGTTTATCATCTTTATTTTGGGGATAACACTATGTATTTTCAGTATTTCTGTTTATGATGTACTAGACATGTTTATTTTGGCAGTTGACTTTATGATGTACTAGACTTGTTTTGAGATGGTTTGAGATATTCCGCTGTTTTGTTCTCACTTACTCTGTTAAACATATATATTTATGTTCTTGTTCTGCCTTGATATATCATTATGCATGCTTACCCAGTTCTAACGCCCCCCAGAAGCTAGTGCCCCCGAAAGAGTGACCCTAGCGGAGGTGGGGTGTTACATTTCCCAGGTAAGAAGTTTGTGCACGACCCTAATGTGACTATTTCACCAAATCAGTTGGACGATATCGAGGTAGAACTCGAGGTGATTGGGAACCACAAGACGATTCGTATTGTCGGACACGATACGAAACAACTTCGAAGGAAGACGGTGAAACTAGTCAAAGTCCAGTGGGGTGGGAATGAGAAAGATTGTACTTGGAAAACAGAGGAGAGAATAAGAAATTCGTATTTAGAACTCTCTGCCTGGTAAGATTTTTAATAGTGAAAGTTTCTTCCCTTGTTAGTAGACAACATGCTAGGATAGGCTTGTTGTGTTTGTTATGTATGATTGATTGATTGCAAATAATTGATAGGTATGGGGGAACCTTTGTATGTTTTTGGTTAAGGAACTTCGGGGGCGAAATTTCTTAAGGGGAGAAGAGTGTAACGACCCGCATAATTCTACGTATCGAAGGACCGTAGATTTTTTTTTTTCATATGAGGCCGTATGGTCGTGTAACTTTGGGGAACGACCATTGGGGTCATTTCCCACATTCAGGATTTTTGCCGATTTTAAAATGACCGTTTTGCTCCTAGCGAAATTGTTTCGCCTATAACTTTTGATTGGTAAGGAGTTTCGACCTAAAACCACTTCCATTAGATCTAGATGATGGTTTACCTTTTCGTAGAGTGATCACACTTGTTAAACGGACTTACCGTTTGGGAGATATGGCTGAATTAAGTTTTGGAAAGTGAAAAATAGTTTAATTGGGCTTAACCGGGTGATTAGCAGCTAGGCCCATTGGGGGATTTCAGGATTAGAGCTATATGAGGGCTGATTAGGATTAGAGAAACCTTTTCTTTGTCATTTTTCAGCCGCCACTTACCTCTCTTCAACCCTAACAATGGCCTCCACTTTCTAAATTCATCCCAAATCACCGTTTAATCGCGCATTAGCTTAATCTACACCAAATCAAGGAAGTCTAGTGGAAAATCAGAGTTGGAGTTGCTGCTAAGCATTGGAATTCAACCTTTAACAGTAGCAAAGTTTAGATCTAAGATTAATTTGTGGCCAAGGTGAGCGATTTGCATTGTTTTTCACTAATTATGGCTAATTAGGGGTGATTAGTGATAATTAGCGAAATTATGGCTCAGAAAAATCTGGAAAAATTTGTAAAATTCTAAAATATTAATTTAGGGCTCTGATAAAAATTTGAGCTAATTTGGATATGTTTTGCTAATCGTATGGCCAAATCATGATTAAGGGTATTAAGGGGAAAACATGGGTTTTGGGTATGTTTGATCCATACTAACATGTTTAATTGTTGCTTTGGTGTTTATGGTTGATTATACATGTTGTTATTACTATTTGGAATGATTTGTGATTGCATAGAAAAGTTAGATTGGTCGAAAACGCCGTCGTATGGCGTAAATAGCTCGTTGGAAAAGTTGCAGGAATTTGGATTGGATCGGATCGCCCTCCCCCACTCGCGAAGCACGTTTCACGAACTGGTGATAGAAGCTCGACCCGAACCGCCTGTGAGGCACATCCCATCATGAGATGATCTGCTGCTTCGAACCCGAACCACACAGCATCCACGAGCTGATGCCACGAGCTGGAGATCACGACCCGACCCGGAGCCTATATCCCAAACCGAGCCGCCAGAAGAAGGAGTGCACGAACCGAACCCATCTCCACTACTCGGACTGGAGCTCACAAATCGACCTGGATGGGGAAGCCGACCCGACCCAATAATGATGATCACGAACCGTACTACTTCAGGAGGACAGAACCAAACCGAATGGAGCTGTTTTCCGAACCGATCCGTAGGAGACCAAAACCCGAGATGCAAAGGTAGTCCAAATAAGAAGTAGAACTCAGGATCCGGTTGGGAACCAACGAGTTAACTTCATAAGTTGGACTTTGTTGCAGGACGTGTGCAAAAGGGTTATCGATGTCTATATCTTTGACTCACCACTGTGAGACGGATATAGGCTATGGATGAGTGCAGTGGAGCCGTTATGACTCCATGGGGCAGAGTGATCGTAGCAAGGAATTGGGTGACCAAAGTGGTAGATATCATATACTTTACGCACTGAGTGAGAGATGTGAGGATGATTGCTATGCTTGATTGTTTGCCATCACTATGACATGCACACCCCCTCCCCCATTATCTTTACACCTTATGCTAGTGTCACCTTAGAGTATTGTACATCCTGTTGTGCTAACCTTTGGTTGTAGGTCCAGGTTCAGGTATGATTGGATTATACCTGTTATTGTTCTGTTTTGTTGCTTATCGCTCATACCAGACTTTTGTCTGACCCAAAGTTTTATGTCTCTTCTTATTACTCTGGGTGCTCTTAAACGGGCAGACTAGAGACAGGTTAGCTGGTTGTGCACGAGTAGCTGTCCGGAGACGAGCAAGAGGCTTATACGTATTATCCTCTCTATATATATTCTCACTGTGTCGCTGCTGGTCACTACTTTGGGCATTAGTAGTGCACTTTTCCTTTACTTTGCTTTAGAGATAGTTTGAAAAGTTGTAATCATGATGATGTGGAACATAAGCTGTAATTGGATTTCCGTTGCTATGATGGTTTAGTTTTCAGCTTATACACAGTCTCGTCTGTTTTATGTCAAAGTTATGTTATTATTATATTTTATCCCATGCGCTGTGAGACATTCTACAGGTTCCTAGTTAGTTCAAATCCCCTTCTTTTCCTTTCTTTGGCGACCGTCCCGTGCTAGTCGGGCATTGGCACAACGCACTTTCATTGGAAATGTCGGCTGATGCGGGGCGGGCCGTCATAAGATCCATAATCAAAAGTGGATCTGACAAGATAAAGATTAAGATCCAAATCATAGTTAATTCAGAATATCATGGATTCACAAATTACAATAGATCCGATATGATTCAGTCACAGGGATAGATCCAAATTACAGTCATATCATGTTTTACTTTTAATTATTTAAATCTAAAAGCAACTTAAATCTCACGGTGTTCAGATCTAGAACAATAGAAGGAGAAAAGCAGAGGTTGAATTACAGATCTACACTTGAATCTCTAAACTTTGATTGTAGAAGAAGAAAGAGATTTTACCCAGTCCTGGCACCGACAACATTTAGGCCTCCAATGATTTCAGTGTGAGAAAACAAGAGAAATGAGGCCGTATATATAGCTTCCAGGCTCCAGAACTGAAACACCCCACCTCCGTTAAGGTCACTCACAAAGGGAATGCCTTAACTTTGGTGGAGGTTTATAAGTAAAAGCCACAGATAAACTCAAGACAGATATAAATACACATATTTTGAACAGCGGAAACCAAACAGACTTTTATTTCATCAATACGTGCTCAAACAAAACATTCCATAATTGTCACAAAATACTTCCAATATTACAACCTCATTACTGTCTTGATTATTAAAGAAGCATAAAACATAAATAAAGTGACAAAAATCCCCATAGTGATATCCAAAGCCATAATCCGAGCAAAAGAGATCCAAATCATACATCTACGTTCTTGGAGCTTGTAAAGAGTCTGACTGAGCTGAGTTGTTTCCTCCTTGTGGACCTGGGGGGGGGGACGAAAGAAAAGAAGACGAAAAGAAAATAGAGTCTGACATAAAGCCTGAGTAAATCTAGTAACTCTTCAGTATGTGAATAAGAAAAGGGCTTGATAGATATAAACTGAAAACAGGAAAGTGTCATAAGCTAAGGAAGTGTCGAATGTACTATCGCACCCATACTATATCTCTGCACCTACTTGAGCTTACTTTAACTGGCACCCCATGCTGAGGGTGAAGTGATCCCCATTTTTATTTAAAGATCGGCTCCTACTCGCGTATACATGTGTCATACGGCCCCCAAGAATTGTAGATACCTATGCTGGTCCCACCATGGGGTGTATCAAGACCCATGGTGGCGGCCCCGAAACAAATTCTAGATGGCATAGGTTATACTACTGGTGCCCCCAGTGCCCTGTTTGTCTGCTCCGGAGTGTGTACACGCCCGCACCCCGTTAGAACCTACACTGCTACACCCACCGCCGTCGCTTTGACCGCTTACAATCAGCCCAGTAATCATTCCCCACCCTGCCTAGTTTCAGGGTACCATGATACCTAACTTGGGTTACTGCTGAAACGGGTCCCTCGTTACCAGGATTTTCTAGTCAAACATGTTAAGTGGTTAAGTGTCTGTATTTACCTAACCCCACCTATCAATTCTTGTTAACATGTTGAATTTGGTTAAGTGTTATAGTTGACTTAACACTACCATCTGTCATTAGCCTCTTAGAGCACCAGACCACTCACATTAGACAGGTATTGCTACGGTTACTGGATGTGCCGGTCGGTTCCGGGCAGGTTTACACCGTAGCTCAGCCTAACCTCGGGTAATTATTGGGCTCAATGCTTAACCACCCACATTGGATAGGTATTGTTGTGACTACTGGACAACCAGGCGGGTCCGGGCAGGTTTACATCACAACTCAATCCAACCTCGGGTTAAGCATATCGTGTTTTCTAAATTTACATATTTTATTATTTCTCAATTATATATGTAAATGTCATATCTTTTATTCTTGGGTATATCAATTCATACCGCTTAAATGTCATTGTCGTTGGCATGTGCCAACCATGCCAACATATATTTTCATGTTTTACACCCAATGTTATTACCCCCGTTTGTACGTTCGCAACATTATAACATGTGTTGGGCTTGTCACAATTCAGCCCAACTTTATAAACGTGAGAAAAAGGGGGAATCAAGAACATGTAATACATAAAGGTGTGTGGCGCATGAACTTGCAATTTAGCGATTCAACTAACATATAATATGGGTCATGTGAACTTGCAGTCAAATCAAAGTATAACTAAGTAGGTGACATATGAAATGGCATAGTTTAGGCTAATACAAACTTGTGTTTAAACATGTTTAACTTGGCATAATGTCAACTACAAAACTAGCATGTTGTATATTCACCAAAATGTTCAATTATAACATCTAATCACATAGCCTATTTCAACATGAACTTGCATAGTTTATGAAACCCAAACGATACTTAACATAGATCCAATTATACTTGCAAATTAACATAAGAATGATATCATAGGTTTTGGGTCATGTAGGCATAAAAGGTTTCAAATCTAGAACATGTTTACATAAGCCTTAATTTAGACTTAGTGAATGTATATAGTCCAAGCCATCGACATAAACATAAAGGGATCAATTACTAGTTTTTGCCACAACTTGCTATTGCTATTACTTTCATATACAAATGTCCAATAGGCTTGCATCAATCAATTTAGGCCACAAATATCAATACACAAGTCATGACAGAATCATTACAATACATAAAATTTATATCAATAACACAATTCTATTTTCATTTACATCGAATCACATCATAGTTTTTATTCATATTCTGAAAGGTCATTATACTTACATTGAATGCAGAATCTTGAATTCTGGATTCTGAATTCTGAAATTGAGATGCGCTCCTTTGGGTAGACTAACGTTGTGTTGATTTATTTGATTAAACTTTAATCTTCTTCTTAATTTGATTCGTCTCTAAGCTTTTCTCTCTTGACGGCTATGCTCAATTCCTTCCTGGCAGCATGACGACTCCCATCTTATTTTTTTATGTGAATTTTCAGTTGAGACTTAGGGTGTATTTATAGATTTTTAAATTGTTTTGAGCCGTCAGATGAAGACAGGAGGAATCTAGACCATACAAAGTTCAAAGAGCCAATCAAGAGGTGACATGTCAGCCCTAGTGACACACCGAGCCACAGAAATTCGAGCCAGAGACAGACCTAGCCAGCCAGGTCGACTGGCAGGTCGACACTATGGTCGACCTGGGGTGGCCAGGTCGACACCATGGTCGACCCTATGGTCGACCTGGTCTCTGGGCGGGAATTTTCCCACCCAGCCCAGTTTGAACCTGTTTTTCGAATTTCGAATTTAAAACTGAGCTGTTTGAATTTAAATTTTATTCTGAAACTTCCGAAGGTCATAACTCCTTCATACGCAGTCCGATTCACGCAAACTCGGACTCTATCTCAAGCAGAATTCCGAGACGAACGCAATGGCGTAACCCATTTCCCTTAATTCTTTCATTTAGAATTAATTACACTTTAATTTGTGAAGCTTAATGTTATAGAATTCATGGGGTGTTACATTCTCCCCCCTTTAAAGGATTTTGTCCCCGAAATCTTCAAGTTAGGAAGAATGTATATCCTACCATCCCACAGTCCATCTACTCAACCAACAAACACAGGCATCCACTGTCCTTAAAAGGCTTCTAATGCTTCGTGATCATATGCATAGTGTGTGTACATGTCCTTATCAAATGCAGAAATCAGGCGGTCTACTGATTCGGTTGACCTCCTTAATGCGAATCATGTAAGTGTCATGAATCCATTATGTATGCAAATTTTTCCTACTCATAATTCTACATGAGTGCACAACTATTCATACAAATGCGACGACCATATGACAGCATATCAAGTTTCAATCATATACAAATGAAAATACATATATGCATATGCAATATGAAGTGACTGAGCCGATCTATAACCTAGGGTGTGTGTGTATATGCATCCATGAGAAACCACTAGCAACCATTTGCAGCCATCATCTATAACATGTTTTCAAATACATGTTTGCATCCATTTGTTTTCTACCTAAGGAGTTAGGAAAAGGACCGAGGAGATATACCTAAAAAGATAGATAAAGCATAACTTAAGGAAAAAGAGAGATCGAAGATGTACCCTCAAAAAGAAGAGGGTAGGCAACGCGTATTCTGTCCTCAGTTTCCCAAGTCGCGTCTTCCTCGGCGTCACTCCACTGAACTTTAACGAGTTTGACTTCGCGGTTGCGTAGCTTTTTCACTTCAGTTCCTAAGATGCGGGTTGAAACTTTCCTCACAGTTGCTTCACGTTCCACTTCGGCTTCTTCTAGAATGCTAGGTTCCACCACTTCCGCAGACTCATGCAAACACTTCCGGAGGTGAGAAACATGAAAGACGTTGTGAACTCCGGCCAGTCTCTCGGGTAGCTCTAATCGATAGGCCATCTTCCCAACCTTCTCGATGATAGGGAACGGTCCTACAAATCTTGGTGCTAGCTTTCTTGCGGATCCAAAGCGAACGACATTCCTTAAAGGGGATACCTTAAGGAAAACCCTGTCCCCAACCTCAAACTCAAGGTCGGTCCTTCTTTTGTCGGCGTAGGATTTTTGTCTGTCTTGGGCTGTCTTCATTCTCCTACGTATCAAGTCCACTTTCTCCGAAGTCTCTCGAATCATGTCTGGCCCAAGTATAAGCTTATCTGTAGACTCCCACCAACAAGTTGGTGATTCACACGGTCTTCCATACAAGGCTTCGAAGGGCGCCATACCGATGGTAGCTTGGTAGCTGTTGTTGTAGGCAAATTCCACTAAAGGAAGGTGATCCTCCCACGTCCCTCCAAAGTCAAGAACGCAAAGTCTTAAAAGATCCTCCAAAACTCTATTCACCCTTTCCGTCTGGCCATCGGTTTGGGGGTGATAGGCCGTGCTCAAACATAACTGTGTGCCTACAGCTTCTTACAAACTCCACCAAAACTCACTTGTGAAGATAGGGTCTCGGTCACTAACAATGCTGGAGGGTATCCCATAGAGTCGAACTATTTCCTTGAGATAAAGAGATGCTAGAGATGCGGCAGTCCTTCTACTCTTGATAGGTATAAAGTGGGCGCTTTTAGTAAGACAATCCACTATTACCCAAATGCCAGTGTTGCCTCTTCTCGACCTAGGCAGTCCATCAATGAAGTCCATTGAAATGCTATCCCACTTCCACTGTGGGACCTCTAAAGGATGAAGTAGTCCTACAGGCTTCTTCTGTTCCGCCTTGACCTGTTGGCAGGTCATGCACTTAGAAACGAAATCTGCCACGTCTTGCTTCATGCCGCTCCAAAAGAAAGTCCTTTTTATATCCTTGTACATCTTATCACCGCCAGGGTGTATAGTCATCTTGGAATGATGCACTTCCTCGAGAACCTTCTTTGTCAACTCCCTTGCTTGTGGGACGCATAATCTTCCATCTCGCCTCAGCCAACCCTTATCATCGATGGCGTATCTACTGAGGTGACTAGAAGTCTCACCCCTAATAAGTTTATCAATCTCATCAACAAGATGAGGGTCTTCACGTTGTGCAGCCCCTATTGAGTCCAAGAGTGTAGAGCGTACTTCGAGAGATGCTAGTAAACCCGGTACAAAATCTGAGGAGGGCCTAAAGTTAAAACTGGCTATATACTCCAAGCTTTGCCTTTCCACAAAGAGCGGGCTTAAGGTCAGTTTCTTTCGGCTCAACGCGTCTGCTACTACGTTGCCTTTGCCGGGAGTATAGGAAATTTCAAAATCATACGAAGCAAGAAACTCCATCCATCTTTGCTGCCTCAAGTTAAGATCCTTCTGCGAGAAGAGATATTTCAACGATTTATGGTCAGTGTATAATTCAAACTTCTCACCTAGGAGATAATGGCGCCAAGACTTAAGCGCAAAGACGATGGCGGCTAACTCAAGATCGTGGGTTGGGTAGTTCTTTTCATGAACTTTCAATTGTCTTCCGCTATAAGCTACTACCCTTCCTTCTTGCATTAGAACATCGCCTAGTCTCGTTCCACATGCATCCGTGTATACTGTGAACATTTTGCTTCCATCTGGCAAGGTCAAAACTGGGGTTGTTGTGAGAGCCCTTTTTAATCGTTGGAAAGCAAACTCGCAGTCCAATTCCCAAGTGAACGCCAGATTCTTCTTTGTTAGCCTTGTGAGTGGGGCTGAGATTTTCACGAAATCCCTAATAAACTTTCGGTAAAAACCGGCTAGCCCAAGAAAGCTTCGAACTTCGATTGCATTTCTTGGTGTCTTCCAATCTTGTACTGCCACCACTTTCGCGGGGTCCACAACCAACCCCTCTTTAGACACTATATGCCCCAGAAATCTTACCTCCTTTCTCCAAAAGTGGCACTTGGAGAATTTGGCTTTTATCTGATGTGAACAGAGAGTTTCCATGATTTCTTTTAGATGCTGAGCATGCTCTTCCTCATTCTTTGAAAAGATTAAGATATCATCTACGAAGACAACCACAAATTTGTTGAGGAATTCTCTGAACACCCTGCTCATTAGGTCTACGAAATAAGCGGGTGCGTTTGTCAAGCCAAAAGGCATGACAAGCCACTCGAAGAAACCGTCTGGGGTTCTGAACGCCGTTTTATCAATGCTATCTTCAGCTACTCTTAGCTGATGGAACCCAGTTGCCAGATCAAGTTGGGAGAAGACCGACGCTCCTACAAGCTGATCAAACAAATCGTCGATTCGGGGAAGAGGGTGCCTATTTTTCTTAGTCAATTTGTTTAACTCCCTATAGTCGACGCAAAGGCGAAGCGAACCGTCCGCTTTGGTTGCGAACACCACTGGAGCACCCTATTATGAAATGCTCCATCTAATGAACCCCTTTTCGAGAAGTTCTTTAACCTGCTTACTGAGCTCCTTTCTCTCCTTTGGAGCCATGTGTCTGACAGGTAAAGCTACAGGCTTTGCATTATCCACAAGATATATGCAGAAGTCTATTTCCCGCCTCGGAGGTAAGCCTTTCACCTCCTCAAAAACATACGGATATTCCCGGACTAATCTAACTGATTGCAAATTCTCCTCAGAAGCATCAAGCGACTCTAGATAACTAAGCATAACAGCATTCAAGGGATTACAAGAAATTTCTAGAGTGTTACCAAGCCGAGTCAAGAGTCTAACTACTCTTTTCTCACAATCAAGAATGGCACTATTACTGGATAACCAGTCCATGCCTAAGATCAAACCATATCCCGAGAAGCCCAAGACAAAGGCATTACAACTAAACTCAATGCTGAGAATAGAGATTTTCAAACCCAAACAAACCATTGACAAGTAAGCGGAGCCCCCAATTGGATTTGAAACTACTAAGGGATCTTCTACCATACTAGTGTCTAGATGCAGAGATTCTACTAAGGCAGATGAAATAAAAGAGTGTGATGCGCCAGAGTCAAAAAGTGTGTGAACTGGATGATCATAAAGATAAACTATACTTTCTACAGAAATATTTCTACCTAAAGTTCTCAAGATAGAATTGAGAAGATAAGCAGGATAAAACAAAGCATCTAGGAGAAGAAGTTAAAGAGGAACCCCAGAAGGTCCTGCTTGCGGGCCTTGCCCTTTCTTCTTATTGTTGTGGTCCTTTCCTCCTTGACTATTATCCGTCTTCTTGTTCTGCGATTCTTTCGTTTGTTGGTTCACGTAGAGGAGGAGGAGGAGTAAAAGCATTTGTAGCTGGGGAGTAAAGTCCCCAGACATGCTGAAACAGAAAGGAAAGATTCAAAATGAAGGATAGAGAGAGATAGTGCATATGGCTTTGGGGGATTATGTCTTTTAAAATATAACACTTTTTCTTGAAAAATGCTTCTTTAAACTTTCTTTTTGAAAACAATTTCAAAAAATCTTTATCTTATCTGGTAAACCTATGCTCTGATACCAAGTGAAACACCCCACCTCCGTTAAGGTCACTCATAAAGGGAATGCCTTAACTTTGGTGGAGGTTTATAAGTAAAAGCCACAGATAAACTCAAGACAGATATAAATACACATATTTTGAACAGCGGAAACCTAACAGACTTTTATTTCATCAATACGTGCTCAAACAAAACATTCCATAATTGTCACAAAATACTTCCAACATTACAACCTCATTACTGTCTTGATTATTAAAGAAGCATAAAACATAAATAAAGTGACAAAAATCCCCATAGTGATATCCAAAGCCATAATCCGAGCAAAAGAGATCCAAATCATACATCTACGTTCTTGGAGCTTGTAAAGAGTCTGACTGAGCTGAGCTGTTTCCTCCTTATGGACATGTGGGGGGAACGAAAGAAAAGAAGACGAAAAGAAAATAGAGTCAGACATAAAGCCTGAGTAAATCTAGTAACTCTTCAGTATGTGAATAAGAAAAGGGCATGATAGATATAAACTGAAAACAGGAAAGTGTCACAAGCTAAGGAAGTGTCGAATGTACTATCGCACCCATACTATATCTCTGCACCTACTTGAGCTTACTTTAACTGGCACCCCATGCTGAGGGTGAAGTGATCCCCATTTTTATTTAAAGATCGGCTCCTACTCGCGTAAACATGTGTTATACGGCCCCCAAGAATTGTAGATACCTATGCTGGTCCCAGCATGGGGTGTATCAAGAACCATGGTGGCGGCCCCGAAACATATTCTAGAAGGCATAGGTTATACTACTGGTGCCCCCAGTGCCCTGTTTGTCTGCTCCAGAGTGTGTGCACGCCCGCAACCCGTTAGAACCTACACTGTTGCACCCACCGCCGTCGCTTTGACCGCTTACAATCAGCCCATTAATCGTGCCCCACCCTGCCTAGTTTCAGGGTACCATGATACCTAACTTGGGTTAGTGCTGAAACGGATCCCTCGTTACCAGGATTTTCTATTCAAACATGTTAAGTGGTTAAGTGTCTGTATTTACCTAACCCCACCCATCAATTCTTGTTAACATGTTGAATTTGGTTAAGTGTTATAGTTGACTTAACCCTACCATCTGTCCTTAGCCTCTTAGAGCACCAGACCACTCACATTAGACAGGTATTGCTATGGTTACTGGATGTACCGGTCGGTTCCGGGTAGGTTTACACCGTAGCTCAGCCTAACCTCGGGTAATTATTGGGCTCAATGCTTAACCACGCACATTGGATAGGTATTGTTGTGACTACTGGACAGCCGGGTGGGTATTGGCAGGTTTACATCACAACTCAATCCAACCTCGGGTTAAGCATATCGTGTTTTCTAAATTTACATATTTTATTATTTCTCAATTATATATGTAAATGTCATATCTTTTATTCTTGGGTATATCAATTCATACCGCTTAAATGTCATTGTCGTTGGCATGTGCCAACCATGCCAACATATATTTTCATGTTTTACACCCAACGTTATTACCCCCGTTTGTACGTTCGCAACATTATAACATGTGTTGGGCTTGTCACAATTCAGCCCAACTTTATAAACGTGAGAAAAAGGGGGAATCAAGAACATGTAATACATAAAGGTGTGTGGCGCATGAACTTGCAATTTAGCGATTCAACTAACATATAATATGGGTCATGTGAACTTGCAGTCAAATCAAAGTATAACTAAGTAGGTGACATATGAAATGGCATAGTTTAGGCTAATACAAACTTGTGTTTAAACATGTTTAACTTAGCATAATGTCAACCACAAAACTAGCATGTTGTATATTCACCAAAATGTCCAATTATAACATCTAATCACATAGCCTATTTCAACGTGAACTTGCATAGTTTATGAAACCCAAACGATACTTAACATAGATCCAATTATACTTGCAAATTAACATAAGAATGATATCATAGGTTTTGGGTCATGTAGGCATAAAAGGTTTCAAATCTAGAACATGTTTACATAAGCCTTAATTTAGACTTAGTGAATGTATATAGTCCATGCCATCGACATAAACATAAAGGGATCAATTACTAGTTTTTGCCACAACTTGCTATTGCTATTACTTTCATATACAAATGTCCAATAGGCTTGCATCAATCAATTTAGGCCACAAATATCAATACACAAGTCATGACAGAATCATTACATTACATAGAATTTATATCAATAACACAATTCTATTTTCATTTACATCGAATCACATCACAGTTTTTATTCATATTCTGAAAGGTCACTATACTTACAACGAATGCAGAATCTTGAATTCTGGATTCTGAAATTGAGATGCGCTCCTTTGGGTAAACTAACGTTGCGTTGATTTATTTGATTAAACTTTAATCTTCTTCTTAATTTGATTCGTCTCTAAGCTTTTCTCTCTTGACGGCTATGCTCAATTCCTTCCTGGCAGCATGACGACTCCCATCTTATTTTTTTATGTGAATTTTCAGTTGAGACTTAGGGTGTATTTATAGATTTTTAAATTGTTTTGAGCCGTCAGATGAAGACAGGAGGAATCTAGACCATACAAAGTTCAAAGAGCCAATCAAGAGGTGACATGTCAGCCCTAGTGACACACCGAGCCACAGAAATTCGAGCCAGAGCCAGACCTAGCCAGCCAGGTCGACTGGCAGGTCGACACCCAGGTCGACACTATGGTCGACCTGGGGTGGCCAGGTCGACCTGGTCTCTGGGCGAGAATTTTCCCGCTCAGCCCAGTTTGAACCTGTTTTTCGAATTTTGAATTTAAAACTGAGCTGTTTGAATTTAAATTTTATTCTGAAACTTCCGAAGGTCATAACTCCTTCATACGGAGTCCGATTCACGCAAACTCGGACTCTATCTCAAGCAGAATTCCGAGACGAACGCAATGGCGTAACCCATTTCCCTTAATTATTTCATTTAGAATTAATTTCATTTTAATTTGTGACGCTTAATGTTATAGAATTCATGGGGTGTTACAAGAATTGACTTAGCCACGTCAGCCCTAAGGGGGTCGACACCGCCTTGAGGGGTCGACCCAGGGGTTGACACCCCTTGAGGGGTTGACACCACTAGGCGGGATTTTTGCCGCTCACTTAAATTTCAAATTTTGAAGTGTTTTTTGATTTTCTGATTTATTATGTATATATATATATATATATGTATATGTATATATATATATAATTCTTCTATGCGTATACAAACTTCAAACCCTCATAACTTCTTCATACGATGTCCGATTTATGCAAACCAAATGTCTATCTTGACCAGAATTTTGAGACGGACGCAATGGTAAAGTACATTTCCCTTAATTCTGAATATTAAATCAATTATTATTTAATTTGTCCTCTTTTAGTGTTAATAAAATTACGGGGTGTTACAATCTCCCCTACTCAAAGGATTTCGTCCATGAAATCTTCAAGTTAAGAAGAATGTTCATCCTACCATCCAACATCCATATACTCATCCATCAATCACAGGCATCCATTGCCCTTGAAGACTAGTAATGCTTAAATGAACATATGCATATGTGTGTGTATATGTCCCAATACTAAAGTGAAGATCAGGCGGTCTACTGATTCATTCGACCTCCTTAATGCAATGTATGTTAGTGTCATGAATCCAACATGTATGCAACAATTCTATTATGTCATGTAAGTTCTATATGGGTGCACAATCATCCGTCCAAATGCAACATCCATATGATGATACATCCATTTTCATCCATTAAAAGAAGAAAAATGCATGCACATCCATATGCAATATGAGAGTGATTGAGCCGATCTAGTGCTTAATGCGTGTGTATATGCATCCACTAGCAAACACTTGCATCCATCAAACATAACATGTCTTAAACACATGCTTACATCCATTGGATTCCTACCTAAAGGTCGAAGATTCGATCGATGGGACATACTTAAATGATAAAAACAAGCATAAATAAAAGTTTTGGAAAAAGGATTTAGGAACATACCCTTGAAAAGAAAAGGGTACGAAACACGAATATTGCCTTCGGTCTCCCAAGTCGCATCCTCTGGGTTATCCCCCCATTGAACCTTCATCAACTTGATTTCTTTATTGTGTAGCTTCTTAACTTCCGATCCAAGAATACGAGTAGGAAATCGTCTAATTGTTGCCTCCCGTTCCACTTCCACTTCCTCTAATATACCTGGCTGAACAACTTCTGTGGTATCATGTAAGCACTTTTGCAAATGAGAAACATGGAAAACATCATGAATGCCGGATAATCTCTTGGGTAACTTTACTCTGTAGGCCATTTGGCCAATCCTTTCTAGTATGGGAAATGTCCTACAAATCTTGGTGCCAGTTTCCCTACAGACCCAAACCGAACTACATTCCTCAAAGGTGACACTTTAATGAAAATCATGTCTCCTACTTCAAATTCAATGTCAGTCCTTCTCTTATCTGCGTAAGATTTCTGTCTATATTGAGCGGTCATTATTCATCGTCTAATATGACCAATCTTCTCGGACGTTTCTCTAACCATATCTGGTCCAAGTAATAGTCTTTCTGTAAATTCCCACCAACAAGTCAGTGATCTACAGGGTCGTCCGTATAAGGCTTCAAAAGGTGCCATGCCAATGCTTGCTTGGTAACTGTTGTTGTAGGCGAACTCCACTAAAGTAAGATGCTCTTCCCAAGTACCTACGAAGTCTAGAATACACAGCCTCAAAAGATTCTCTAGAATTTTGTTCACCCTCTCCGTTTGTCCATCGGTATGAGGATGATAAGCGGTGCTTAAACGTAATTGTGTACCTAATGCTTCTTGCAAGATCTTCCAAAATTCACTGGTGAAGATGGGGTCACGATTGCTTACGATACTGGAAGGTTCCCCATGAAGACGGACTATCTCTCGGACATAAACTGCTGCTAACCATGCTGCCGTCCTCTTGCTCTTAGCTGGAATGAAATGAGCGCTCTTTGTAAGTCTATCCACTACAACCCGAATATTGGTGTTGCCTTTCTTTGATCTAGGCAAACCATCCATGAAATCCATGGAGACACTCTCCCATTTCCACTGCGGAACCTCCAAAGGATGAAGCAGACCACCGGGCTTCTTTTGCTCAGCTTTAACTTGCTGGCAGAACAGACATTAAGAAACAAACTCCGGCACATCTCTCTTCATCCCAGCCCAAAAGAAAACCTGCTTCATATACCTATACATCTTATAGCCATCTGGATGAATAGTCATCTTAGAATGATGGGCTTCTTTTAGGACTGTCTTTATCAAGCTTCCAATTCGGGGAACACAGAGCCTTCCATCTCGTCGCAACCACCCTTTATCGTCTGGTGGAGTATCTACTGAGGTGACTAGAAGTCTCCCCTTTACTGAGATTATCCAAGATGTCTAAAATCTGTGGATCATTTTGCTGCGAAGCTCCTATCTGATCCATAAGAGTATGTCGTATTTCTAGCGATGCAAACAAACCAGGCAAAAGCTCGGTGGAGGATCTAAAATCAAAAGTTGATATAAACTCCAAGCTTTTTCTTTCTACAAACAAAGGACTTAAGGCCATCCTCTGTCTACACAGTGTGTCTGCCACTACATTACCTTTGCCAATGATAAGAACTCCATCCACCTTTGCTGCCTTAGATTAAGATCCTTTTGCGAAAAACAAGTGCTTGAGAGATTTATGATCAGTGTACAACTCGAACTTCTCTCCAAGCAAATAATGACGCTACATCTTATGTGCGAATACTATGGCAGCTAGCTCTAAATCATGGGTAGGGTAGTTCTTCTCGTGAACTCTTAGTTGTCTTCCTCCATAACACACTACCATTCCCTCTTGCATCAGAACCGCACCGAGCCCTGTACCACATGCGTCAGTGTATACTGTAAACACTTAGTTCCTATCGGGAAAGGTCAAGACTAGGGCTGTTGTCAGAGCCCTCTTCAATCATTGGAAAGCAACATCACAATCTATATCCTATGAAAACGCCAAGTTTTTTTGTCATCCTGGTGAGTGGGGCTGATGTCTTTGCGAAGTCCTTAATCAACTTCCTATAATAGCCGGCTAACCCTAAAAAGCTTCTCACCTCCGTTGCATTCTTTGGAATCTGCCAATCCTGAGCTTCAACCACCTTTACGGGATCTATTGCTATTCCTTCTTTAGAAACCACATGCCCTAGGAATCTCACCTCTTTTCTCAAAAAAGGCATTTAGAGAACTTTTCCTTAAGCTGATGTGCACGGAGGGTTTTCAAAACTTCCCTCAAATGTTGGGCATGCTCTTCTTCTCTCTTTGAGAAGATCAAGATATCATCGACAAAGACCACGATAAATTTATTTAGAAACTCCTGAAACACACTACTCATCTGATCAACATAATAGGCAGGTGCATTCGCAAACCCAAAAGGCATTACAAGCCATTCAAAGAAACCATCTGTAGTCCTAAAACCGGTCTTATCTATACTGTCCTCAGCCACCCTCAACTGATGAAACCCCATGGCCAATTATAATTGAGAAAATACCAAGGCACTAACAAGCTGGTCGAACAAGTCATCTATCCTTGGAAGTGGGTGCCTATTCTTCTTAGTGAGTTTATTCAACTCCCTATAGTCCACACACAAGCGAAGCGAACCATCCGCCTTGGTTGTGAATACCACTGGAGCAAGCCATTCAGATATGCTTCGCCTAATAAACCCTTTTCAAGTAGCTCCCCTACCTGCTTGCTAAGCTCCTTCCTTTCTCTTAGAGCCATATGGCGCACATGCAATGCAACTGGCTTTGCATTATCCACTAAATATATGCGAAAATCGATCTCGTGCCTTGGGGGTAAACCCCGAACCTCATCAAAGACATCAGAATATTCACGGACTACTGGTACCGATCACAAATCATCGATAGATGCATCAAGAGAATCTTGGAAACTAAGCATGACAAACCCTTGCGGGTCACAAGAAATCTCGAGGGTCTTCCTATGACAAGTCAAAAGCCTAACGACCCTCCTCTCATACTCCAGAATGGCACCATACATGGTTAGCCAATCCATCCCTAGAATCAACCCATAGCCCATAAAACCGAGCGCATACGCATCGCATTCGAACTCGACGCCTAACAGGGATATTCTCAAACCCCGACAAATCATGGATAAATGAGCCGAACCACCAATGGGGTTTGAGACAACAACGAGATCCACTACTATAGTAGTATTTAAGTGCAGAGATTCAACCACAGAACTAGATATAAATGAGTGTGAAGCGCCAGAATCAAAAAGAGTTCTAATATGATGACTGGAAAGAGAAATCAAACCTTCCACGGAAATTTTTCTACCTTTATCCGGAGCACTGGTCGCGAGAACATGCACCTGCCCTCCAGAATCTCCTGCCCTTTGACTTTGTCCCTGTTTTTTCGGGCACTCCCTAGCAAAGTGTCCGACCTCTCCACAATTGAAGCAAGTATTCTTCCTTGTTTTACAGTCTTTGACCAAATGACCCTCTCATCCACAACTGTGACACTTCCTCTTATCCTTAGCCTTTTCATTCTTTCCGCCTTTGTTTTGTCGTGGCTGTTGTTGTCCTTTCTTGGGCCATAACTTCTTGTTCTGCGTTGTTCCCTCAACTTTAACTTCCTTCTTCCCTCCTTTGTCTTCCTCATGCATCAAGGCCATATCGACAAGCCTTTCGAAAGAAGCTCCCATTGGAATATGGGACATAGCTAACTCATGAAGGGGTTCATTTAGTCCTTTAACAAACCGCAAAGCTTTCTTATGCGGAGTGTCTACCAGCTCTAATACAAATCCCGCCAGTTGGTTGAATTTGTTCACATATTCTTTAACAATCATGTTTCCTTGTTTGAGTGCCAAGAACCTCTCCATTTGCATGCTTTTCTCAGCTTAAGAAGGAAACTTCATTTCAAACTTCGTCCTAAAATCATCCTATGTCTCCATCGGACGTCCAGCTTGGGTAACTTCCCACCAGAAAGAAGCTTCATCTTTAAGTAGCCAGGCAGCTAACTGAATCTTCCTTCGATCTTCCACTTCAAATATTACGAACAAGTCCTCGGTCTCCTTGAGCCAATTCCTTGCATCTATGAATGTTTCGGTTCCACGGAATGAATTCCCTCCCATGGTACAGAAATCTTTGCAGATCTTAGCGAAATTATCTGCTCTTGGAGGAGGAGGAGGTGGAGGAGGAACAACGGGTGCAGCAGGAGGAACGTTAGCTTGACCTCTGGCAGGCGCCGTGGCCTCAAGAAACCTAGGAACCTGCCTGGTATCGTAACACCCTCAGGGATATTAGGTTCCCCAGACATGCTGAAACGAAAAGGAAAGTGATTTAGACAAAGGATCGAAGGATATTACATATGGCTTTGGGGAATATGTTTTTCAAAACATACTTTTCTTTTTGAAAAATGCTTTCTTTAAAACCTTTCTGAAAATAATTTTCAAAAACTTTTATCTAATCTGGTAACCTTCAGCTCTGATACCAAGTGTGACACCCCACGTCCGTTAATGTCACTCATTAAGAGAATGCATTAAGTTTTGTGAAGTGTTACAGGTAAACAGACACAGAATATTACAAGACAGATACAAAAGATAACAACGGAATTTAAAATTTAATTTAAAACATAATTCATAACATCGTGGTCCAAAATATCACAAGCCTGGAACTACATAAAAACCATTACAATAACATAAAACTTCTGTCTTGTACCATCAGAGTACAAAAATACATAAAAAGCATAATTCCCCTAAAAGAGACAAAGCCATAGTAATAAAGAAGAGAACTTGAGCCATACTTCAAAAGCAGCTCCTAGCAAGATGATAACCGTCACCTGACTAAGCCTGAGTATTCCCACCCTGAGAACCTGGGGGGATGAGGGAGGGAATGGAAGAGAGAAGAGGAAACAAAAAGGGTCAAACATAAAGTCTGGTGAGTCTAGTTTCTTTTAGCAAGTAAATAAATAAAAGTAGCATGACAGACATATAAGGTGAATAAGAAAGGTAACACTATAAAAGGTAAGTGTGACAAGGTAAGCATGATAGAGTGCATACGCTTCCCTAATGATTACTCTGCACTAATACTAGTATAACCACAGTGAGATGATCCCAACAACTATCAAATGGTAGACTTAGGCATACATCCAGATGTACCCTAGCTACTACCCTAATCGATTGGCTCCCTACTCCGTGGATACTCTATGCCGGCCCCATAGTAGGAGGTATCACTTCCTAAAGTGGAAACCCTTCGTTGATGTGCACAACCATACCTACGAGTGTCACGGTCGTCTTAGCCCCCTCTGCCCGACCCATGCACGCACATGTCCCCGGTCGGTTTGCGCCGCCCACACCGTCCTCCTCGTTTGGATCTCTTACAATCAACCTAGTAATCGTGCCCCAACTCCAACCTAGTTCGGAGTACTCATTTGATACCTATTAAGGGTTACTGACTGCACACAATATGATACAAGCTCCCCCTTGTCTTGTATCCCCACTAGGATTTCCATCGGTTACGTATACCACTTGGTGCCTTTAATTACATAATCCTATCATTTCTACAAGTTATGCTTACCCTAAAAAAAGGTGTCTTTAATTACATAACTCCAACATTTCCACCGGTTATGCTTACCACTAGGTGCCTTTAATTGCATAACCCTATCAGGTTTAGTTTGTGGGCCTATATGTAAATATTACCCACCCCCTCAGATTTACTTAACCCACCCACTATTCAACCAAATTTACTTAACCCCAATTTAAGATTATGTTCATACAATCCCTATGGATTCAACTATGTTAAGTATTCAAGGTTTGTTACCATATTTTCATTTAGGGTTACAGTATGCTAGACCTCCCACATTTAGCCTACCATTTGTGGATACTAGACATGTCGGGCGGGTCCGGGCAGACTTATTCCACAAATCGGGCTTAACCTCGTGTCTTAGCATGTCTCGTATTTGTGCACCAAGGCCTCTCACATTAGATTCACCACTTGTGGTCGTTGGATATGCTGGGCGGCTCCGGGCAGACTTCCACTTCAAGTGTAATCTAACCTCGTGTCTAGGCGCAGTTACAGTTTCTAATTATTGTAATCCTAGGCATTCCATTATTAGCCAATTTTACCTATGTCATTATAGGTTTCATGCCCCTATTCCCCAAATATGTTCATAATGAATTATATGTCCAAATTCATGTTCATAAACATAATTCAAGTTATGCCAAATTTCACCTTTTTCAAGTTATGTCCAAATTTAACGTTTTTCTCCTCGTTCCCAAACTCACGCAGTCGCATAATTTTAGCGGCATGCCTAGGCTCGAGAATGGCCTGGCTATATAATATAAAAGGGAAAGGGTGAAGGGATGATGAAAGATATGACTATTCTAAAAAAATTGACATAAGCATATGATGGCATAATGATAAGGTGGACATATAAGAATAGATTGGTGAACTTGTGATAATAAAACTGGTTCTAACATAGTAGGGATGTCATAATAGGCATGAATAGATCTAAAAAAGGATTTAGATGTCCAATTAATGTCAGATATAGATTAATCACAACTTGATAGGTGCGAGGTGATCTAAATAGTACATTTGATCCATAATCAAAAGTGGATCTGACATGATAAAAATTAAGATCCAAATCATAGTTAATTCAGAATATCATAGATTCACAAATTACAATAGATCTGATATGATTCAGTCACAGGGATAGATCCAAATTACAGTCATATCGTGTTTCACTTTTAATTATTTAAATATAAAAGCAACTTAAAACTCACAGTGCTTAGATCTACAACAATAGAAGGAGAAAGGCAGAGGTTGAATCACAGATCTATACTTGAATCTCTAAACTTTGATTTCAGAAGAAAAAAGAGATTTGATCCAGTCTAGGCACCGATAGCATTTAGGCCTCCATTGATTTCAGTGTGAGAAAACAAGAGAAATGAGGCCGTATATATAGCTGCTAGTCCCCAGAACCGACTTAGCCACGTCATCCCTAGGGGGGTCGACCCATGGGTTGACACCCCCTTGAGGGGTCGACCCGTGGGTCGACACCCCCTTAAGGGGTTGACATTCCTAAGCGGGATTTTTGCCGCTCACTTAAATTTCGAATTTTGAACTAATTCTAATTTTTGATTTATTATATATATATAATTCTCCTACGCGTATACAAACTTCATAGCCTTATAACTTCTTCATACGGTGTCCGTTTTACGCAAACCAAATGTCTATCTTGACTAGAATTTTGAGACGGACGCAATGGCGCAATCCATTTCCCTTAATTATGAATATTAAATTAATTATTATTTAATTTATCCTCTTTTATTGTTGTTAAAATTACGGGGTGTTACATTTTTTTAGAGCCCCGAGTATACGAAGTAGGGGTTATTTTTTACAATTTCGTCCCTTTTTCGATGAAGGAACATTTTCTTTTCCAAGTGACATCCCCTAGTATATGAAAGAATGAAAAATTGCTTTCGTTGTTGTGGAATAAGAAACCTTTGTATCTTAATGCATATATTTAATTTATTCGGAGCTATTAGAGCGGGATATACCCAGTCGGTGCTGCTTATTTTGAGTGAGTTTGCAAGGCGACCACGGTCCTACGGACCAACACCATTCAAAGGTGGATGGCCCACCCCGCCTAGAATATAAATCTTTGACACTTCCATCATTTCTACATAAATAGCCAAAGTATGATTCACCTCTGGATTGGAAAGAACTGGTGGTTCATTTACTTAAGTTAAGAAAATAACTAGGCACGACTGAAAGGAATGGAGCGAACATTTCACTTGGAATAGACTCTCAACAGAATGTCCAGTTGGGACATGATTTTCTTTTGAAGCCCTTCTCGAGCTAAACCATCAATTTTTTCCTCGAAATTCAGAGAATTGATCTCGCCGGCTATTTTACTGACTCGAAGAGCAAGTGGTAAACCATATATGAGTAAACTCATAAGCTTTCTACGCTTCGGAATCAAGAGTCGAAAAGAAAAGAATAAGCATCGTCAGAACGATCCGAAGAAAGTAGGCAGGAGGCAAAGACTTGAAGCGAAGAGCACCGATTGACGCTCCCGAGTGTTTATTGAGCACAAAGTGTGAATCCGTTAGTATGGAACATTTTCTTTTCCAAGTGAAATACCCTATTATATGAAAGAATGAAAATGTGCTTTCGTTGTTGTGGAATAAGAAGCATCATTTATTTTTTTTGAAATCCGTTTAATTCTTTTAAAGTATCCAAAGAATTAAAAAAAAACAATTACCGGGAAAGTATACAAAAAGATAGTTCTTATCTATTATATATAGTATTAGTTAGTGATCTCGGCTCGGTGGGTCCCTTCCTCCATGATGAATTGTTGGAACTAGTCCTAACATCTTAATTGAAAAAGAAAATATTTTTCAAGTAGCAATGAATGCGAGAATATTGACTGGGCTGGCCCGTCAAAAGTCTGCTTCCTTCGCGAACGAAGTGTCCTGAACTAGTCTCCTTTCTTTTATACATTTCCTATGTTACGTCAAATGTTCTATGGATACAATTTTTTCAATGTTCTAAACTCAAATTTCTTTGATTCTGGACCATAAGAACTATTTGTTTCAATATGTATCCTTTTACCCGTAATAGGAATTGGTATTTACCCCGATTTCTCTCTTTCTTTATAAGCTCTGAGTGAACCTGAAAAAGGCCATGGACTTGGATCGGAGATTTTACAATAACCTGCATATTCTACCTGTCAAGGAGCGGGAGTGATTGAGCAATGAGAGGCTCTAACGACCAATAAGGGACGACTAGTATACGCCCTGTTGAGTGAAGTAAAGAGACCAAGTACCGGTCTAAGCCAGAGCAACAACCTGTGTCTTCTGTTATCATTTCCAATTGGACAATCCATTAATTCAATTAGAAGAGGATGCTAAATCGATAAATGTTTTCAATTTTCTGGGTATCAACGGAATAATCTTGTCTGTTTTCATGTTTAAACAAAACATCTTCCATGGTTAGAAATGATTATACTAGGCAAACCTACTCTCATACGAGCTCTGGTGGTTCATTCATTTGACCATAGACTAGAGCTTTAATTCTGCAATATTTTTTTCATTGATTAACCTAGATTCTTTAATTTCCATGAAGAGATCATTTCCGAGAGAGCGAGTCCACTGGATGAAATACTAAAAGTAGAAATGAGACCAGGTATTTTAGAAAAGTAGTCAGTTTGATCTTTCTCATCCAGTCTAGAGAGAATAGTAGAAAAATGGTTCTCCTAAGGCTTAACAGCGCCTTGCTACCTTCATTCTTTCATATCATCAACTATCCGACATAACATAAATAAGAGTCAATTGCATCGCAGTGAATTATAAGATCTTGTATCTTTCATTACCAACATTTACGTTCTATCCACTTATTTTTAATTTCTAACTTCAAACAATAATTCCTTATCCCTTATGAGGCATGATATGTCTTCACAACCTTCGAAACTGCCCCTTAAGCTGATAAACTGCTAATCACTCTGGTCACCCGGATCTTGCTGACTCTGTAAAATTGGATAACTCTGATGATGTCTCACAAAAACCCCACCATAGTTCTCGGGAGACACAAGTCCATACCTTAAACCTATCCAGTCGCCCGAGCTAAGTCAGAAGCTCACATAGAATTTGTGGATGCAACGAGTTCAAGGTGTGCCGCGACCCTAGGGTTCTTAATTGGCGAAGAAAGAGGAGACCCCCGATCTCAATTAGAGTAGGGAGTTCCACTAAGAAAGAATGATTTTTTTGACAAATCATTGATTCATCTGGTTTTTATATTTAAAGAAAATAGAAATATATAATAAATTATATAATTATAATTTTTTTATACTTTACCAGATCGAATTT
Source organism: Allium sativum (assembly GCA_030737875.1). Taxonomy (NCBI): domain Eukaryota; kingdom Viridiplantae; phylum Streptophyta; class Magnoliopsida; order Asparagales; family Amaryllidaceae; genus Allium; species Allium sativum. The sequence goes on from CM060915.1 coordinate 285,319,025, forward strand.
TTTTTATGTTCAAAACTGGATCTTAAATACCAGAACGATGAATGATGTGTTGTTGAACAAATGGATTTGGAGAATAGAGAGAGGTGATGATACTGAGTGCATTCAACAGCTCTGAAATAAATATATGCTAAGGTCAAACCTTATTCCATGATATTTCCATAAGATTCCTCTTTCTTACAAAAACTTTTGATAAACATTACCCTTTTCCTTAAACAAGAATGAAGAAATAGAATAAATAGGGAAGAAAATACGAAATAAAAAAAGAACAGATTTTGTTTCTGTGTATAAAATATATCCTTACTTGTTCTATCCTTCAACTCCTATAAAATAAATTTGGAAGTTTTTTAGACAACTTATTTTTTTATTCCTCGGAATAAATCGTCACATTTTTCTTCGCTTCTTTATGAAAGATATCCAATCAATCAGAATGGAGGTTATTTTTTATCAAATACACTACGTTGACATAGTTCCCCAAAAATAAACCAAAAAGAACCAGAGAGTGCTGCTTCTTTTGATTGAGTTTGCGAGGCGACAACGGTCCTATGGAACAACACCATTCGAAGGTGGATGGCCCGCCCCGCTTAGAATAGAAATCTTTGACACTTCCATCATTTCTACGTAAGATAGCCAAAGTATGATTCACCTTTGGATTGGAAAGAACTGGTGGTTCATTTACTTAAGTTAAGAAAATAGCTAGGCACGACTGAAAGGAGTGGAGCGAATATTGCACTTGGAATAGACTCTCAACAGAATGTCTAGTTAGGACACGATGTAAAGCTAAGCAAATTTCTTCCGTGCCAAGAACGGAAGACTGTGTAGGTTGTGGTTTTTTCCACCAAGAAAGGCATGGGATGCACCATGTCTCTCGAGGAAGCGCTTTTTCAGCTACCTTCTCCTCGAGGTATGGTTTGAGTCCCGATACTCACAAAGAAAAAGCGAAGTGATTTGGACAAAAAGGTAAGTGACTTGGACAAAAAGAGGCCGAAAGGAGTGCTAGCCCCTTAGTGGGGGTCCGGACCCATACGAGTTAGCAGAAAAGGGAGGAGGAAAGAGGCCCTAGGGAGGTGTAAACATTGGGGAGCAAGCAACAACTTTCTTAGTTGCTATTAGCGCAGCCTGAAGCTGGGGAACGCAAGTTTGATCGAGGCTCCCAGAGAACCTATGAATTTTCCAATTATGAGTTGGGCGCTTTATCCTTTCAGCCATGGATGCTTAACATGAACCCGGTGAAATTGAATTCTCCGTGAAGATGCGTGCTTTGGTGAGTCGTCCGAGATCCTTTCGATGACCTATGTTGTGATCAAAGGCCTTCCTCTATTTGTGCATTTCTTTCTCTATTTGGCCTGCCTCATGAAAAATGAGAGTCCTCCTGATTCGAAAAGCGGCGAAGAACAAATAAAATTTGCTATAAAAGCCGGCTAATGGGGGTGTTCGTGCATATGAGAACATTGTAATGGAATGATTCAATCGCAGATTGATACTAGACCAGACAATTTAACCATCTTCACTAGACCCAAAGGTTGCGCTCATACAATGAGCTTTCAGGAAGAACCTGGTTCGCCAGTTGTTCAAACCTGCTCATGAATCATGAAGTTGGGAACATAAACAGAGATGTGAGAGGAGACGTCTTCTATTTCTAATAGGCCACGAACTAGATCAGAAGCATTCTCAATGAATCCATAAGAAGTGATCCTATGAAAATAAAATTCCTTGTATTCTCATTTGAGAATGAAAGGGAAGATTTTAGATTTGAGAGCGTTCGAAGAACAAGGTATATTGATAGAAACCTCTAGTAAAATACCCACCAGTACCCGTAACCCAGCGGAAAAAGTACTGATTCATACACAACATCTCTTTCCTTTATCAGGGGTTCCACCAATTGATACCTTTCCACAAATAATTGAAATTCCATTTCTTGATACAAATGGACCAATGAGAGCAAGAATTTACAGGAACATTTCGTTTCTGGACAGTCCAGTATATTAATTGGCATCGTTTATTTGCATCAACCACGGTGGGCTAGGAAACCTATTCCCAGTTGTTCTGCCAGATTCTGTAAACCTAGGTTTTTTCATTAAACACAGGGGCGCGCTCTACCACTAAGCTAATAGCCCTTCTTGCGGGCCTCCCGAAGAGATCTTGGCAGAATTTCCACATATGAAATTGAGCACAATTTTGCAAAGAATGAGGAGAAAACCTCTTATATGTTTCTAGGGGGTTATTTATCTATATCTATCCCAATGAGCGATCTATCAAATCACTGCAATTGATGTTCGATCCCGACGCAACTATGAATCTCATGGAGAGTTTGATCCTGGCTACAACCTAATCAATTCAATCAGGCACTCGCCATCTATTTTCATTGTTCAACTATTTGAAAACATAAAAAAACCAAAAGCTCTGCCCTTCCCTGCCTAAGGATTTACCTTCGGACTTTTTCAGAATTATATGCCTTTCTTCAAGCCCTAAATTTATTTTCTATCATTGTATCCAATCTAATTTAACACCCAACAGAATCACGAGACGCTACTTAAAATAAAAAATTGTTTAAGAGATTTATTTTGATTTGATGATACCATGTGAACCGCTAGAAACATGCGAAGTGTATGACTAACCCAATAACGAAAGTTTTGTGATGGGACTCGAGCAGACAACCATAATTCTTGATCAATAAAGGAACAATATTACCATTTTTGTTCAAAAAGAGCCTTCCTCGCTTTGCTTCGTCAGTAAGGTGCGGAGCGACCTGCACTTTTCTCGGAGTTTCCTATTTACTATAAAATTTCCTATATTTTACATATCATCATATTAAGCCCATTTGATGTCGCATGTTCCTTGTAACATACAATAAATTCTATTCTAACATGTAATCGTTTAATCATGTAATTATTCAAATCAAACAAATTAACATGTAATTTTCTCAATTTCTACCGTTACCTGTCCAGGTACATAAATGTCACAAGTTGACATGAAATTGAAACAACAGTAATCGCTACACATATTTTGACAAGTTTATATTTCAGCATATGAACATTTTAGCACATTAAACATTTCAACATATGAATTTGCCCAACATATTAATATCTTAACATATTAATATTCCAACATGTCATATTAGCATTTCGTCACTTTAATCATTCTAACTTATGTTTAACATTTCAACATATCATATTTCAACATGTCATTTTAACGGGGAATGTCAAATGATAATATATCATTATCAAAAATGATATAACTTAAATCCACTTACCTAATTTGCTTTCCAAATCTTGGACCTGGTCCAGATCTAGCATTCCATGGTTTTCCCCTAATTGGATTCAGAACCTAACAACCATTGATTCATAATTTTTACTAAAAGAAAAAGGGAAGAAAGAAGAAGAAAATTGAATAGACCAGATCTAGAAAATTATCTTCGAATATGACTCTGAACACCTTCTAATTAATATTCATTCTTTTCTTCCAGAACTTGATTCAGAATTTTCCAAACCTAATTATCTTATTTTTCTCAAGAGATTTGATGAGGAGAAAGAATGGCAGAGCTTAGACGTTGTCTCAGAGAATGTGAGATTTAGGCTTGGCTCTACTAGCCTATTTATCGGTGTTCAGGATCTTATTGTACACGCAGCGCTGAGTCAGCATTGAACGTCGATAAGAAAATAGTCCAGATTCATTAATGAATCTGACTGGATCTGGGGGGTGTCGACCCCCCTGCAGGGATGTTGACCTCTCGGGTCCCATGAGCAGTTTTGGTGCAGAAGTTTGAATATCGAATGTTTGAATTTTCTGGAATTTATCTAACTGTTATATTCACGTGTATTTTTCTTATACTTATACAAATCTTCTAACGACCATTTTATGTGTATATATATACGCACAACTTTCGTTTCGTTTTCAAAATTCAAACGGTGTTGCACTGTTATTTGATTCTTGCCATATTTCATTGATTGTAGCCTTATCTTGAATTTTATCTCTTGTATATATATATTTTTGTACATATATACATATATATTCTCATATATATATATATATACACACACACACACACACACATATATATATATATATATATATATTCTTTACTTCCTTATATGTATATTTTTCCTTATATGTGCGTTTATACATATTTCCTCTCATGAACATGTGTTATTTCAGTCGTTTCCTTAAAACAAAAATATGACGGTAGCGGGATCAAACTCTGTACCTTTATATGCAAGTCACATGCTCTAACCAACTGGGCTACTAAGGCTATTGTTAACAAGGCTTAGAACAATAGTAGATATTGTTCTCTTATTATTCCTCTTTTTCATGTTTGTTACAATATTTCATTTAAACCGTTGCATGAATCTTTTTCTTTTATTTCTCTTTTATTACTAATGCATAATCAGTGCGTAGAACATGTTTACACTGCATGCAACCAATCCTTTCTTTCTTTTAACGCATGCATTAAAATTTTATTCTTCATATATACATTTATATATGTGCATATATATATGTATGCATTATTTAATTATTAAATTGTCATAAAATGTGGGGTGTTACACTCTCCCACCCTTAGGAAATTTCTCCCCCAAAATTTGATAAGGTTAAAAATCAATTAACCCCTCGCATAATATACATCCATCATGTGTGCATCAATTTTTTGCAAATATTATGCACTTGTGCAAAGTGAAATACAACATAATAATACATGTATGCCTAAGCGGTACCTCTTCCATGTATGCAAATTTTTCAAAAATTCTCCAAAAACATGATGCTCACATCCTAAATACACTGGCAGTTCTATATGAATGCAATATTTGAAAATAAAAAAAATATTTTCATTCAAATTTTCCCACACTCTTACTGAGTAAGAGCGTAGTTCATCCAATTGTTGCATTCAAAATCTTACCAACCAACTTTACTTTTCGAATTTTAGAAAAATATAATTTTCTAAATTTGATTTCATATGTTACAAAAAGGCGTAAAACGGAAAACTTCACATCTCCCGTTTTTCCTTTTCGACCTTTTTCCAACCGTACTTGGATTTTATGAAACTTTTTATAAAGATTCCCCTATTTTCTTATCCAAGCACAGCCCACATAAGAAAATTTTCTTTATTGCTGATTTTCTTTTTCATCTTGTCTTGGAAATTTTTATTCCTATCCACCTTTCCTCATAATTTCCCCATCTTTCTTTAACTGTCATGTTTGTTACTTTATTGAATTTGTTGTTTCCTTATTAGTTGTACCATATCTCTTTTCTTAGCTTATTTAATCATTTGATCTAAGTTTAATTTCAAATAAGCCTTCTAGTCTTTCAACTAAAACAGGAAAACAGACACTCTACACAGCTACTACTAAGTGCCAAGAATCTCGGGACTATGTCCCCTCTCAGACGGAAAAGTCCAAACCATGGGATCCACAACAGGTTTAGGTGTTACCCTAACTACCCAACATGAAAAAAATAACAGAACGATCCCAACAGAAATGCAATCACAAGTTGCACCCCTAACATGAAAATTGGCAACAGGATCTACATACTTACTTGCCCTTTACTATCTAGTAGTCACCACCAGTCCTAACTGTGTACCAACAATTATTTCAGGTAACACCCTAGGATTTTCAATGCTTATGCATTCTACGGGAACTAACTATTATTCCAAGATAATTCTCGCTATTTGCTTCATAGCTTCAAAACTTTTCCCGTCTTCCCTGGGCACTATTCCTTACCTACTCCATACTTTTGAAACACGGTTTGGTCTTTTCATTTAAATTTTCTTCCAAAAATTTAAAAGTGTCAAAAGTTAATTTTTCTCATGAAAACTTACTTTTGCCAAAACAAAAAAACATGTCATCTTAAAAAAAATGTAAATCATAATTTTTTTCAAATCATAAAAACTGGAGTAGATACGGACAACTATTTCTTAATCGGGTTTATAACTTGTTCTTACCTATAGGGTCAGTTCAGTTTCTTGCTAAAGGTGCAAACATGTACTCTATTCTTAATTTCTAAACTTATTTTGTCCACCCAACAAAATTTTCTCTTTTAAAACAATTTATCAAAAATGATTGTCAAAAGAATAGATATTTCAAAACTTTCTTTATTAAAAATTCTTTTGTGAAATATAACAAGAAAACTAGCGAGCTATATACATGCTCTAAAATCTGCACCTTTTACTGAGAGAATTTTACTTCAAACAAAATTTTCATGAGAAATCATTGCTTCCAAAATATACCGCAATTTACGTTAAAACCCAATATGTACTTCTTTACATAGTTTAAAACTATAACTTTTACAATGCGGTTAGACTCAAAGCGGGTTTCCAAATTTTCTAGGCTTTCCTAAACACTCCCACAAAGTCAATTCTCTCAACTATATATATATATATATATATATATATTCCTAGTCTGTTCTTCTCTTTTTAACCTTTCCCAATTTATAAGGTTTTACTGCAAAGCCCATTAATATGAAATACTAACATATGTGATCCTCCTTTCTCTATTTCAAAATATATTGTACACCTCCCACCCAAATTTCCTAAGGGTCTCAAATTTCCATATTCATTCCTTTAGTGTACAAAGCAAAATCCCATTTCATATCATATTATACTCTTTCTATTTAGTGGGTTTTTCTATGGATATATATATATAATATTTATATTTTAAAAATACAAATACGTTCACTCACTATTTATACAGGAATCCGAAACCTAAGCTCTGATGCCAGATGTATCAACCGAATTCCAATAGATCGATTTTTTTTCAAAATTCTAATCTATCGAAACCCATGTTTGTTGCTCTAGTAACCCGCAGAAAGGACAGAGATATAAAATATATCATAGCTCAGAAAATATTTCACAGTGGAATGGATAAAGTATAATATAATCAAAGTATAGCCTTACCGCAGTAATAATACTGCCTAACCATTATCCAAAGCTATCATATCTCTACCACAAATCTAACCTGTGAGTATGTTATAAGGAGGGGGTCAAAACACAAGTTCTGGTGACTGGATTTAAACTATACATTTTGGATAATCCTACATATACCATTCAATCACATTTTCTTATTTATTAGGTTACTTGGGTTAACAACACTCAAGGCTTACATACACATCGTACCCATTTATTTTCCAGTGGATTAACCTAATACGGTATATATGTAGCTACCCCTCCCCCCAATATTGATGTACACCCCATGGTACCCGACTCGCACGGTCTCCACCGTAATGCCGTAGAACTGAACGCAGCTCTTCATCTTACGCCGGAGTGACATACGGATCTCTATATAACAATGTTACATTCCGCATATATCTGTCATTACAATGTTACGTAAGCGTACGGACTGCCATCTTCGATCGAATCAGATTCCACACCAGAGTAATGTCCTCAAGTCTACGATAACTACCCAGATTAGACATGCATGTATCTAGACTTTCCCATGTATGTATCGTCAAGCGTATTTGATGCCTTAACCGCACATAATGTGCATCGAGTTCCGTGAAAGGGCTATACAAGAAACACGGAACTCGGTCGGGAGCTTTTCCATATCTGTATAGGTCCGCCTTTAAGGGCCTCAAAATACAGATATCCCTCGAGTCTATTTTTTTTCATGGTGCCTATAGCCCCACCTCGGCCCCTCCCTCAACTAGTAAAGACTACAAGAGCTAAGAGACTTGCCCCTAACAAACGATCTAAACATCCAGTTGGTGTCTCCCCTCAACCACTGTACCTCGATAGCGAAAGGTGAATGGTCTATTGGGTTTAGCTCTAGTTTTTTCGCATCCCCTGTCTACCGATGACGGGTACCCGACGATCTACTATCCTTGTTGGTCCTGACCTTTGCCTGCTAGTTGAGGCGACCGCCGAATCACCCTAGTGTCACCTCGTCACAACATTCTGACTGCAACGCTACTTTTGCAGTCAAGGCCCACCCACCTGGTAGTAATGCGCAGACCTAACTTCTACGAGCACAGCCTAAACATCTTCCACTGCACAGAGGACTACCAGGAGCAACTTACGTATCTAAGGAAGCCGCGTGCTTCCTCTTCCAGTCCTTCGGAGCTGGCAGAATAATCAGATGAACGTGCGCTCCTCTCATGTCTTATGACATCACGATGATCTACCCCGTTGGGTTATTCACCCTCAAACGTGCGGACTGGTCCAAGCACCTCACTTTAGTATGTTATTAGAACTTATGTCTAAATATTCTTTTATGCGCTTGCTTTACCTCATCAGGTTTGCATTTAACTTGGTTATTCCCATCCACGTTGATTTCTTATTCAATTTACCAAGTTCCTCTTGCTTATTAATTTCAGTCTTATAACTTAACCAATTTAAGCCCATTAGTAAGCCCACGACATGTTATTCTCTAGATTGTGATCCAAGATCTGTAATCCACAATCCCTTTATATTCTTGTTGATTTCAAAGTTACAATAACATGTTCTACTTAATATGTAATTAATTATATCTCAATTCACATGTTTTCTATTTAACATATCAGTCGTTATTTACGATTAAATATAACTTATTTCATTTCATAAGTTTGCCTCGTTTTTTCTTATTTAATCATAATTCCATCTTACATTGTCATTACAATTTATCGTTGTTTACTTATTAACTTAGTTCTCTTAACTAAGGTTCACTAATAAGTCTCCTTTCCATTTATTATAACCTATGTTATAATTTCCTCTTGCCCCTCGGACAAGCCTTAACATGTTATTCTTATCAGCAGATTTCAGATTTCCAAGTTTATAGATTACTTAATTTATACAACTTCTTACATTTCATAAGCTTTCCCCCTTTTCTATACTTATTACAAACAACTGGTTTTAGGTTTCCCCATTTACTGATTACTTAATTTACAATTAAGTGTCACTTGTCTCATTTCACCGGTTATCTCATTTCCTTACGAGTTTATTATAACCTAAGTTATAATCTTCACTTGTCTTTATGACAAGTCTACCTATTATACGACATTCTCATTAATGTAATTAATTTATAATATGTTATTATCATTCCCTTCCTTTTACTGTCGTATCTTCTATTCAATTCCATTTATTTCCATTAATTACAATTAATGTAGTTTATCAGTCCTGCTATTTACATATATTTACATATATGTATATATTTATGCACTAGACCTCCCACATTAAGCCTACACTTGTAGATGCTGGATTTGTCGGAACGGTTCTGGGTAGACTTCTACCACAAGTTGACTTAACCTCGTGTCTTAGCACCACTACATGTTTATTTATGCACTTAGACCCCTCACATTATATTTCCCACTAGTGGATGCTAGATATGTCGGGCAGTTCCGGGCAGACTTCTACCACAAGTGTAATCTAACCTCGTGTCTAAGCGCGGTTACAGTTTCCTGTTTACTATAAATATCCTATATTTTACATGCTATCATGTTAAGCTCATTTTATGTCGCATGTTCTTTCTAACATACAATAAATTCTATTCTAACATGTAATCGTCTAATCATGTAATTGTTCAAATCAAACAAATTAACATGTAATTTTCTCAATTTCTACAATTAATGGTCCAGGTACATAAATGTCACAAGTTAACATGGAATTGAAATGATAGTAATCACTTCACATATTTTGACAAGTTTATATTTCAACATATGACCATTTTAGCATATAAAACATTTCAACATATGAATTTCCCCAACATATTAATATCTTAACATATTAATATTCCAACATGTCATATTAGCATTTCGTCACTTTAATCATTCTAACTTATGTTTAACATTTCAACATATCATATTTCAACATGTCATTTTAACGGGGAATGTCAAACGATAATATATCATTATCAAAAATGATATAATTTAAATCCACTCACCTAATTTGCTTTCCAAATCTTGGATCTGGTTCAGATCTAGCATTCCATGGTTTTCCCCTAATTGGATTCAGAACCTAACAACCATGGATTCATAATTTTTACTAAAAGAAAAGGGGAAGAAAGAAGAAGAAAATTGAATAGACCAGATCTAGAAAATTATCTTACTTCGAATATGATTATGAACACCTTCTAATTAATATTCATTCTTTTCCTACAAAACTTGATTCAAAATTTTCCTAAACTAATTGTCTTATTTTTCTAAAGAGATTTGATGAGGAGAAAGAATGGCAAAGCTTAGACGTTGTCTCAGAGAATGTGAGATTTAGGCTAGGCTCTACTAGCCTATTTATAGGTGTTTAGGATCTTATCGTACATGCAGCGCTGAGTCAGTATTGAACGTTATTAAGAAAATAGTACAGATTCATTGATGAATATAGCTGGATCTGGGGGGTGTCGACCCCTCGGGTCCAATGAGCCGTTTTGGCGTAGAAGTTTGAATATCGAATGTTTGAATTTTCTGAAATTTATCTAACTGTTATATTCACGTGTAATTTTCTTATACGTATACAAATCTTCTAACGACCATTTTATGCATATATATATATATATATATATATATATATATACGCACAACTTTCGTTTCGTTTCCAAAATTCAAACAGGGTTGCACCGTTATTGGATTCTTGCCATATTTCATTGATTGTAGCCTTATCTTGAATTTTATCTCTTGTATATATATACTATTGCACATATATACATATATATTCTCATATATATATACACACACATATTTTCTTTACTTCCTTATATGTATATTTTTCCTTATATGTGCGTTTATACATATTTCCTCTCATGAACATGTGTTATTTCAGCCGTTTCCTTAAAACAAAAATTTGACGGCAGCGGGGATCAAACTCTGTACCTCTTATATGCAAGTCACATGCTCTAACCAACTGGGCTGCTACGGCTATTGTTAACATGGCTTAGAACAATGGTAGTTATTGTTTTCTTCTTATTCCTCTTTTTCATGTTTGTTACAATATTTCATTCAAACCGTTGCATGAATCTTTTTCTTTTATTTCTCTTTTATTATTAATGCATAATCAGTGCATGCAACATGTTTACATCGCATGCAACCAATCTTTTCTTTCTTTTAATGCATGCATTACATTTTTATTTTATTCTTCATATATACATTTATGTTTGTGCATATATATGCATTATTTAATTATTAAATTATAGTAAAATGCGGGGTGTTACACACACAAATGGATGGACTAGGCAAGATCCTGGTTTTCTTTCGGCCTTAATACGATCGTTAAGGGTCATCGGTTTTCTGGCCATCTTATAATATGGCCCAGCGTGACCATTGCCTTCCATATTTCTATATATTGGACTTCTATACATTATTCTCTAGAAGATCTAGAATTCACCTTTTCTTTATCAAGAAAGATATGTTCTGGGGGGCAAAGTGTTGACCAATTTTTTGGCAAAAAGTGTTGACCAACTTTTTGGCAAAAACTGTCATAACTCAAGTTCTTATTAAAGTTGGACCATCTCCCTACTGGATCAATCTGCATCTGGATTGACCAGAGCTTGATTCGACCCAAACCAAATGTGTCTCAAGCAGAAACACTCTTCTTCAAGCATGGTTTAGAGTCCAAGGATCGGGTCGATCGATCCGGCAAATTGACCTTGAAGACATTGAACCAGACCTTACACTACACAACAAAGCCCGATTCTCAAGGCTACTTTATCGGTCAAACCAGACCTATTCAACTTCTCTGGCTCCAAGTTCCAAGGTCCACGTGTACCTTGATTATTGAGAAGAATTATTCCCGAATAGGAGACCATGTCCCGGCGCCTGCAGTAGATATTTCGGATCGCGCGACACGTGGTCGAGCCATGATCGGATAACCGCCAAGTAGCACATCGACCGACCTACATTTTTGCCTATAAATACACCTTTCCATGAATGGAAAGAGGAGGATATTCTTTCTGAAATGTTCATGGTTGGCTTTTTAAAAATATCTCGGCGTACACTTCGATCGAACAACATTGTAACACAAGGTTTTTTGTGTATAATCCACTTCTTTCTCTTCCTTCTTTCAATCGAAACAATTGTAACTTGTAATCGACAATATAAACAAAGATTATAAAGTAGACGTAGGCTTGGTTTAAGTCGAACCACTATAAAAATTGTTGTGTGTCCCTGTGTTTACTTCTTTTCTTGTATTTTGTGATTGTGAATTTTGTGACTTGTGTGTAGAATACACACTTTGGGGGTTGACTGTCACTAAGCCAACTTTTGACGTCAACAACACCTAAAGGTAAAGATAGAGGGGAGAAATGCAAGGCTATCGATGGTGGTGTGATGTCAATTAGAGGTTGGACGACGAAAAAAGTGGCGAAGAGCATTTTTCTTTCACCTTCGTTCTTAGGGTGGAGGAGGTTACATCGATGGTTTGATTCGCATGTGGGCGCACAACAAGGCGGACGCAATGCTATGGTCGTAATATAAACTAGTGACGCGTCGGAGGTTGTGCACGAGCGGTGTGCATCGATTTGTATAGGATTTCGAATCTGACCTAAAGAGAGGGTGCGTGAATTTTGATGCGGACGTAGTGTGGCTAGTAAGTGTTTGTTATTTTCTTGTAATATGATTCTAATTTCAAGTCTTCTAACTCATGAAACTTTTGCATGACTCGTATTGCAGATGTGTACGCTTTGGCATTTGTTTTGATAAATTTAGCTGATGTGAGTGATATTATCTCTCATTGAACTGCAATTCTTTACATTATGCAAAATGATGTTTCTAGGTGATTTCTAATCTTAAAACGAGATTTGTAGGATAATTAAACCTAGTCATTAATAAATAAAAGAATTAACATTTCATTTAATACCTTGGATTTTCAGTCTTTTGATCCAAAAGGTAAATCGATGGTTCTTGATTCTGTTGCTACAGATTCTTCCAATTGTGCTACTGCTTCCAAAATTAATTTCAATATCAATCCCGTGAATTCTAATTGCAATATTCCTCAAAGCTCCTTTAATCCCTTACATCCCCCTATGAAATCTGATTTTCTCTCACTCTCTCTTTAAATCTCTTCCTTGGAATGATGGTTCTTATAAGCCAATACAGTTTGATATAGTAAGAGATGGGAAGCCCAATCACTTCCCATATATGGTGAAAGAGGAAGGATTGAAATTCTGGAGTAAACATCTGGTTGGATTCTTTATGGATGGTACGCTCTCTTAAATAACTGTAATGAACTCTCTTATCAAAATTTGGAAGTTAAAAAGAGAAGTTAGTATTAAATCAGATGGTGTAAATTTCTTTTTTAATTTTGCAAATGATATGGAAAGGGAGAGGGTATTGAGATCTGACCCAATCTTCATCAAGGGCAGGATGTTTATAATAATTGAATGGGATCCCTCCATAGGAAATGCGCAACCGCAAATTAAAAAAAGTTCCCATCTGGATTCATTTGCATCGTATTCCCTTACTCTTGTTGACATTAGTGAGGATAAACTGGTTGGCATGTCATGTGGGTAGATTGATCTGTTTTGATTCAAGTACTGAGAGGCTAGAAAGGTTCAAGTATGCAAAAGCATTGGTAGAAATTACCCCTGAATTTGAGCTACCAGAATCTATTGTTGTTCCTGACCTTGGAGATAAATGTCCCCATGTTAAAGTTTCTTATGATTGGAGACAACAAATTTGCACACACTGTAAGGTCTTTTGTCATGAGACAAATTATTGTGAAATGTCATCTCAGAATAATGTGGTGCACAGAATAATAGAAATGAGGCTGTCAATGACAGGAGAAAATAATATAAGCATGACTTCTAGTCTCATGAGAGTAGGCGTTTGAAGAAAACTACTGGATCAGAAACTAAGCAATTCGGTTGGGAACAAGTAACTAATAAAACGAAAATGGTTTGGAAAAGAAAGGAGAAAGGTTATGGTACAGATGTGAGAGGTGATGTTGATAAAGCTATGGAAGAAGTTATTGAGTTAGCAGGGGGAGGGTGTACAGAAATGGGTAGTGAAGTTAATAATGAGGAGCAAATGGATGTATGTTAGGGTTTTTGTAAAGATGGTACTCAGAATGTTATAATTGCAGATCAGTATGGTAATTGCTCCATTCAAGGACAAAAGGTTTCTGATGGAGATGACAATGCAAATAAAAATGCTTCTCAGAAGGGAAATATTTAATTTGATGAAATTCTAAAGGATGTAGTGGATAAAGAATTTCATGTTGATAACCCTTTTTTATTCTGGATGATCATGCAGATGGTAATGTAAATGCATCTCTGGATGTGTTCACTGCTGCTGCAACATCCAGTTCTCTTGCTCAACCTTTTTTGCCTCATATTCTTCCAACTCCTCATCTATTAAACAATCAGCATCTTGTGCCTCCTCATCGTCTAAATCTTCTTTCAGTTTCAATATTCCATCCAAATCTCCTTATTCTCATTTTTCCTCGCCTCAAAATTTTATCCTTCCTCCCTCTCCTACTGCTAATGATTCTAACATTGAAGAGGAATCCCCAAATTCTTTTGGGAGTAAGAAAAAGTCTAAAAAGGAAAAGAAGAAAGTCTTGAAAGAAAATGTTAATGTAGGAGATGATCTTAATGATGGTAAAGAGTTCAAGCCAGATGAAGTATTACCGAGTTGTAATTCAAAAAATGCTTCATCAAGACATATGAGAAGTAATCTGATTTGCATGGTGAATCCCCTACTGTTTAAATGATTAGTACAATATGTTTTTGGAATATAAGAGGTGCTAACTTGCCCTCTAAGCAATGTGAGAAAAAGAATTTGATTAGAGATAATAAAATTCAACTTATGTGCATTTCTGAAACTAAGCTGGATTTCAATTCCACTGGGAAAGCATCAAATTACATAGCTCCAGTATGGCAATTTGATAATAATCTTAATCAAGCTTCATTGGGCAGACTTTTGACTCTTTGGAATCCTTCCATTTTTAATCTTCAGAAAATCTCTGAAACTAATCAATATATTCACTATAATTGTATTTATATTCCTTTAAATCTCTCTTTTCTCCTTACTTCAGTTTATGCTCATAACTCTCTTGCTCTTCGTCTTAGTTTTCTTGAGAATGTTCATCTTCTTAATCCTTCAAATCATCCTTGGCTCATAGGCGGTGATTTCAATTATATGCTTAACAGTAATCAGAAATTGGGTGCTTGTCCTCTAGTGGTTAAGGAGAATGCTCCTATTAATCAAATGCTAATTCAATCTTCTCTATTTCCAGTTCAAAGCTATGGCTTGTTTTAAACTTGGTCAAATTGCGTTAAGTCTGGCCCTCCCACTTTCTATAAACTTGATCATATTTTTGCAAATTCTTCTTTCTTTGATCTCTGGCCTAAAGCTTTCTATGATATACTCTCTCCAATCTTATCTGATCATTGTCCCATATTATTTCAATGGGGGATTGAAGCTGCTATTGTCTTGGGTAAAATCACTTTTTAATTTTTTAATTTTTGGTGTGATAATCCAGAGTTTACTAACATTCTCATTCAGGTTTGGTGCTCAAAGAGAAATAATAATCCTATGGTTAATCTATTGCAAAAAATGAAGGTATTAAAGAATCATCTTAGATCTTGGTCTTCAATTAAATTTGGCAATGGGTCGCAGCATTCATCTTCAATTAGAGCAGAATTAACCCAAATTCAGCAAGAGTTTCAAAAGAAGCCAAATGATGTTGCATTACAAAATCAGGAGTATGAATTGAAGAATAAGCTTAAGTTTACTTTGGAAGTAGAAATGCAGGCTTTAAGGCAGAGTGTTTTCATTAGGAGAGAATTTGATGGGGATAGAAACACAAAGTATTTTCATAATACTTTAAAGGTTCAAAAAGCGAGGAGCAACATCTTTAGGATTAAAGATATGAATGGAAATGTTCAATCCTCTGAAGGGGAAATTAATGCAACGTTTGTTCTGTCTTTTCTTCAATTCTAGCAAATCCTAATGCTTATGTACCAGATGTTAATCTACTCTTTCATATCATATTACCAACTCATTTTATATTGCAATTAGAGGATATTAACAGGCTAATTACAGTAGAAGAGATTAAGGAAGCGACTTTCTGTTTAGATTCTAGTAGTTGTGGAGGACTAGATGGATTTAATTCTTTCTTCTTGCAAATAAACTGGAGTATTATTGGTTGAGATATCATAGCAGCTATTCAATCTTTTTTCATGATCAATCGCATGTCAGCTAGTGTGTCAGCAACATCAATTATGCTTGTTCAAAAGGTTGAAAACCCAGTTTGTGTTGCTGATTTTCGACCAATTTCATGTTGTAATGTTGTCTACAAAGTTATTTCGAAAGTCATTGCTAATAGGCTAAAAAATGTATTGCCTTCCATAATTTCTTTGAACCAGTCAGTTTCATAAAAGGAAGATCCATTTCAGATAACAATTTATTAACGCAGGAATTATTATATGGATATAATAGAAAAGGCATCTCTCCTAAATTTATGTTAAAATTGGATATAAAGAAAGCACTCGATTCTGTATCCTAGTTTTCTATTCTTGCCATTCTTTCAAGGATGAATTTCCCTATCCCTTTATTGCTTGGATTCATTCCTGTATATCAACGCCAAGGTTTTCAATTGCTAGAAATGGCATATTACATGGATTCTTCAAAGGAACTCAAGGAGTACGCCACTTTCGCGGAACGGGTTTACTCCATTGGATTGCCAGTGCTTTAAAACAAGTAAACCTTTTGAACATCGCAATGCTTTTTATAAAAATGAAGCCATTATAAGACTCAGTTCCCATCACACAATGCAACGCAAACCGGAGGATAGAGATTTACCTTATAATGGCCAAAATATGCTTGATACGAATAAAACAAAAGCATTTGGTATTATTACTAGTGTTTATATGTTTCAAAAACAATTTCAAATCATAAGTATCAATCATAGACGACATTAATGCCCCATACCACTATGTCGCCATATATAGGTATACAATCAAAACCGCACGGTGTCGTATTTGGAAATTGGATTTCCGTCATGAACCGAGGCCAGGGATCGTCCTCACCGCTTCGAGACAATCTAGCCTACCATGTCTCAGGATCAGAGCTCGAGTGACCCTTGGATCGTCAGGGCTGGTCCGCCCGATGTGGATTAAACTTAAACCCTGAACACTGCGTTCCCCCGCCCTATGGGGCGAATGTGAGCCAAATGACTCCATATCCGAGGCGCCTCGCAACAACAACAACCACACAGGTGGAAATAATATAAATGTCAGGGCTGGTAGGTCACTGACACAACCCTAGCTAGAAGGAAACGAATGTCCTCCCTGAGGTCCTCTCCCGTTTCTGGTTCATACCGGGGTGCGAGGCTCGCGAATCAACGTTATACACAAAGCTATGACACACAGGCCGTGCTTTGATCATCAACCACAAGACTTTGCTTTTCAACAAAAGCCTTGATCATCTGCCACTTAGGCATGCCACACAAGCAATTCACTCTATGCGACTGATTTCTATCGATATATAACCTCTGAGCTCGTACGTCTCAGAGAAGGGCATTAAGCAAGAGAATAAATTCTCCGCCGCCAAACAGATATATATTTAATAGAGATCAATCAACATAGAACAAAATCCAATGTCAGACACACAGTCCATTTACAAGTTCATTCTGGGTCTGAACGAAACCGGAGGCACCATATACCTCGCATATCCATCGATCTCCAAGTACGTCTGGACGATCACCACTTATTATCTATATTTCGGGATGCCTCCCAATCAAGACATCAGTAATCATCTAACCGAGGTGAAGATCTCCGGTCTTCAACCACCGTCTTCATCATCGACTTCTTACCACCGATCAATTATTTGAAATGAGATTTAACTCGGCCTTTTCAAATACTTCACGTATATTTAGAATTTAAATCAATTCATTTCAATGGTTAAATTATTCGACATCAATAATTCTGTTCTTAAATGTAATTTTCACGCCAAATACATTCAACCATCAAATATCCAATAAACCGGGTAAATTCGATTTATTTCCATTCCATATCGTTTATAATATTTTATAACGATTTATCGCTATTTTTATTCACTTGAAAATAGCCAATTCATTCAAACGACTCTTCAGGCCATAACGCGGGCGTGGCGCTGTTTTTCTTCAGATTTGATTAACACATATCGGAAAATCTAACCGTTGGATCTTCAAAAGTTTTATATCATTAGAAACATCTTTTCAAAACGAATCCAACGGTTTCAGTTTTGGGAAAATCCGACGGTCGGATCTCCCGGTACAATCATTTGAAGTTAGGATTCCAAAATACGAACTGCAGCGTCGTTATTCGATATAATTATATTTATATATATAAATAAATATAATCGATTCTGGCGCTATTTTCCTTCAGATTTGAATTAAACGTTCCAGACAATCCAACCATTGGATCTTTACAAAGTTGGTGTCGTTGGAAAGATATTTCCAAAGCGAACCGAACGGTTTCGGGAAAATCCGATGGTCGGATCTCCCGCACTAATCGTTTGAAATCACAGTTTCAAAACACGAACTGCAGCTTCGTTATTCGGTTTATTTCAATTATATTTATATATATACATATAAATATGATTCATTCTTCGATTTCAAAACCATATTCATTTCACACATTTGATAAAAAATAGTATTTTTATCCAACAGCTATTCATTTCCACCCATCACTATTTTTAACAGTTCATATATATCATAAAAATGTGATTTTTATTATAAAACAATTTATTTCAAAACACTATTATTTTATATAGTTCATACATAAGGTAAAAATGTTATTTTTGGTGTTAAAACAATTTATTTAAAACACTAGTATTTTATATAATCTATATATATGATAAAGATGTTACTTTTATTTTTCAAAGAATTATTCAATACATGAACTTCATTCAACACATGAATTTCTATTTCAACACATGAATTTTATTTCAACACATGAATTTTATTTCAACACATGAATTTTTATTTCAACACATGAATTTTATTCAACACATGAATTTTATTTCAACACATGAATTTTATTTCAACACATGAATTTTATTCAACACATGAATTTCTATTTCAACACATGAATTTTATTTCAACACATGAATTTTATTTCAACACATGAATTTTTATTTCAACACATGAATTTTATTCAACACTTTTTTTCAACACATGAATTTTATTTCAACACATGAATACAAATCAAACACAGAAATATTTTAGAAAATTTCGGCAGCATAACGGTTGGGTAGTTAAAACTGACACCGTCCCTAGTACGACTCCTCGCTCTACCTTAAAGCCTCACAGCTTTTGACAATGGGGATTTTCAATATCTAGTTCGTACGTAGACGAATTTTCCCATATACTAATCCTATTGGGATTTCAACCACAATCAATCATTTCAAATCAACCATTCATGATATTCACCAAATTTTCACATCAACCAATAATCCAAACAATATCACAACCAATATATATCGTCCATGGTCTGTGGGACGAGGGGAGTATATATATATATATACGTATATAACTATATTTCGATTTCATTTCAATATCATTTCAAATTATTTCAACGCATATATCATTTTTACAATGCATATATAACTTATACATAGAACATACAACTTATACAATGCTTATACATGAGGTGTACAATGCTTATATAACTCATACTTTGACTATATAATTTATACATCGTTGTTTCCATATCGTTTATAATTCAGAAATCTCACATTGGGTTCCACTCCACCAAAAATTGCAGAAGGCTCAGAAAAATATTTGGTCTCTTCTAGAATGTAGAAGACATTCTCACGAGTCCACTTTCTCTTGTTTCACTGGATTTCGTCAACATACGAAAAAGATATGATTTTTATTGTAAAATCATAAACCGTAGCGCTTTAAAGTGCTATAAACTATTTAAAATAAAATAAACCGTATACCTTCAAATTTCATTCAAACCTAGGTCTCGATTTAATCTCCAATCCGTAGCACTAGGTTGTAATCGAGCTACACCACATCGAAGAGCGTCGAAGGGCGCGCAAAACAAGGGTAGCCTCGTCGAACTTGGTGTAGCGGTGGTGGCGATTTCCAGCCCGACGGCGGCGAGGGGTGGTGAAGTCTGTGTTGATTTGAAGAGGGGGAAGAGGTCTTCAAAAAGTTCAACAAAGGTGGGGGTCAACGGTGAACGAGGCGGCCAGAAATTGATTGGGAAGAATGGAGTTGACTTCCGCCGTATATCACGAGGGGGGTATCGGGGAAAGAGAAAATATGTGATTGGCCAATGGGGTTTTATTTTATTTATATTTTTTTCTAAATTCAAAAATACCCCTTATCTCATACGAACTCCAATCCAAGCCAGACGACTATCGCCCCTAGCTAAATATCCCCATTCCGAACACAATGGGATATGTTTTGCAGGCCCATTCGACTGTTTCAGTCAGTTTTCTTTCAAATTAAAATATAAAACATTCAATATTGGATTTGAACGTACATTTCAATTTGCTGGGTCCACATACTGATTCTAAAAATTCCCAAAAAATAAATCTAGCTATGTTTCGACGATACGGTCCCAACAAAACTAGTTTCGTCGAATTCTGAGACCGTTTGAAAAATGGTCATTTTCTGGTCGATCCAATTTAACTAAAATTGAACAAACGCATTTTCCTTCGCCACGCTCACATATTAACTTCAAAAATTATGGAATTTGAAACCTAGCAATAATTTGACATCCCGGATCCAACAAAAGTGGTTTCATCGAATTCTGAGGTCGTTTGCAAAATGTCTATTTTCAAGGGCTATATAAACTCTATAGCGACCTTTCTGAAAATTCATTTGGCCATAACTTTTGATTCCCGCTACGAAACTTCATTTTTTCAGATTCGTTAAAAATATATTCATAAACAGATTTAAATATTTTTGGTTTCACTAAAATCCGTTTTGTTTTGCGCCCAGTACAGTCAGTCAAAGTTTGAATTCAAATTTCGAAACTGCCGCGCCATTTCAGGCCTTGTTCATAATTAAAAATAATTATATTTATTTTCAAACAACGATTCAAACATACTTTTCGTCTTTATTATTTAAAATAATTTATTTTAAATATTTAAATCCACTAAAATAGCCAAATTAAAAATTTTAAATTGGTTCAGATTTTCCGGGTTGTTACAATCTCCCCCACTTAAAACTTTTCGTCCTCGAAAAGGAACGAAGTCGGAAGTTGTTTTAATTAACCAACTCAACTTTCATTCTGGCTTCCATTCTTCAACTTTTCAGTTTATAAGAATTTTCAAATTCTTAAAAAATTTGGCTAACACCCTAAATTTTTGAAAAATTTCGCCATAACCTCCTTTGTACGGGGAGCTTCGGAATATTTCAAATAGCCTCCCATGGCTCTCACCAATCCAAAAGAAAAAGGAAAAGCCAAGCGGCTAGCCAATCGGCTCATAAAATCATCAAATCCCAAGAAATACAATAAACATGTACCGATTTGTCGGGCAAACAATTTTATTCCTCTACTTAGCTGTCTATCCATAACCTGTTCACACATATATAATGCACATGTATATATTTTTATCAATTTTTAATTCATTGCAATATTTGTTCAATTTGGCTAAATGGTTCAAAATTCTAATTAATCAAACAACACAACCAGCAATCAATTTGTTTTTATCTTTCAAAAATATACTAATTAATTCATATACTCTTTTAAAATCATTCAGACTATATAATTAAAAAGTTATACATCCATGAAGAGAAAACAACAGCAAATTAGAGAACAAAATGGTAATGCAAAGATATGGTAAATGTACCTTGCACCGGAGTCAATCAGAGATATCCATCCTGCACTTAGGATAGGCTTTCTTAATGCATTCCTCAGTTTCCGAAGTACAATCTCGCGGATCTCCACTCCACTGCACTTTGACTAAGTGAACCTTCTTGTTCCTCAGTTCTTGGTTTCTTTGCCAATAATCTTTAGCGGCCCTCTTCTCACAGCCAATTCTGGAGTAATTTCTATATCCCATTGCGCTGCTTCTTCCACGATCAAGTCTGGATCATGAACATGCTTTCGAAGTTGAGATACGTGAAATACATCGTGCACTCCAAGCAACCAATCAGGCAATTGAACTCTATAAGAGAGAGTTCCAACCCATTCAAGTATAGGGAATGGACCAATAAATCTGGGCGCCAACTTCCCAGTTTTTCCAAATCGAATTACTCCTCTCATCGGAGAAACCCTTAGATACACATAGTCACCAACAGCAAATGCTAAATCCCTCCTTCTCGAGTCCGCATAGCTCTTCTGTCGGCTTTGAGCTGCTAGCAATTGTTTCTTAATGAAATCGTCTTTATCCGCAGCTTCGCGAATCATATCTGGTCCCAATACAAGCCTATTACCAGGTTCAACCCAACAAGCAGGAGATCGACACGGTCTACCATACAATGCTTCGAATGGTGACATTGTCAGGCTCGCTTGGTAGTTGTTGTTGTATGAGAACTCAGCCAAATGCAAATGGTCTTCCCATGATCCACCAAAATTAAGAACACAAGCCCGCAATAAATCTTCCAGTATACGATTCACCCTCTCAGTCTGACCATCTGTCTGAGGATGATAGGCGGTGCTTAGATTCAGCTTTGTCCCCAGTTCTACTTGAAATGCCTCCCAGAATTTGCTAGTAAATATTGGATCTCTATCAATAACTATACTGATCGGCACTTCATGTAGCTTAACAATTTCTTTGAAATAAATCTATGCTAAACTTTGAGCGGTTCTATTGGATCTGACAGGTATAAAATGGGCGGTCTTCGTGAAGCGATCTACGATCACCCAAATACTGTCATTTCCTTTCTTGGTTCTGGGCAAACCATCTATGAAGTCCATGGAAATATGTTCCCACTTCCAACCTGGAATGTCCAGCGGTTGCAATAATCCGGCAAGTTTCTGTTGGTCGCTTTTGACTAGTTGGCAAGTAGGACACTTGCTAACATATATTGAAACGTCCCTTTTCATAGCCTTCCACCAGAGTGTTCGCTTGAGATCGTTATACATTTTGCTCACACCTGGATGGATACTCAGCTTGGACTTGTGACATTCATCTAACACTTCCCTTTTGAGCTCGGGGATGTCGGAAACACAAATCCTTCCTCTCAATCTCAGGATCCCATCGTTATCTATTTGAAAGCCCGAGGGTTCGCCTTTCTGAATTCTTTTGATCATATCCTTAATAAAATTATCATCCTTCTAAAGAATAGATATTTTGTCAATCAAGGAAGTCGTAATAATAAAACTGGCGATTATTGCATTCTTTCTACTTAGTGCATCAGCCACAACATTGGCTTTCCCTGGAGTGTACAAAATCTCAAAATGTATGCTTCAAGAAATTCTAGCCAACGTTGCTGCCTCAGATTCAAGTCTTTCTGGGTGAACAGATACTTTAGCGACTGATGATCTGTATACAGTTCGAATTTCTCACCCAAAAAATAGTGCCACCAGATTTTTAAAGCAAATACGATGGCTAACAACTCAAGATCATGAGTAACGTAATTTTTCTCATGCGGTTTCAGCTGACGGCTAGCATAAGAAACCACTTGACCTATTTACATTAATACTGCACCAAGGCCTTCTCTAGAGGCATCTGTCCAGACTTTCAAGTCTTGATTGCCATCGATAATTGTTAACACTGGAGCAGTTGTTAATCTTAATTTTAGCTTCTGAAAAGCCTCCTCACATTCGGGAGTCCACTTGAATCTTGAGTGCTTCTTGGTAAGCTTTGTTAAGGAACTAGATATCTTCGAAAAATCTTTAATGAACTTCCGATAATAACTAGCCAATCCAAGAAAACTTCGGACTTTTGTGGGAGTACTAGGATGTTTCCAATTTTGAATAGCGGTGATTTTATTGGGATCCACTGAAATTCCTTGTTTTGACACGACATGGCCAAGAAACTTGACTTCTTCTTGCCAGAATATACATTTGGAAAGTTTGGCCTTCAAGACATTCTTTCTGAGAATTTCTAATACTTATTCCAAATGTTTCGCGTGCTCGCTCTCTGACTTAGAGAAGATTAATATGTCATCAATGAAAACCAGAACAAATTTATTCAAGACATCGCGGAATACTCGATTCATTAAATCGACAAAATAGGCAGGAGCGTTACATAAGCCGAACGGCATTACTAACCACTCATAGAATAAATCGGGGCCTCTGAATGCTGTCATAGGAACAAACTCTTCGGCAATATGAAGCTGATGGAAACCTGTAGCTAGGTCCATCCTTGAAAATACTTGTGCACCATTCAATCGATCCAGCAAATCATCAATCCACGGCAATGGATATTTGTTCTTTAATGTCTGCTTGTTCAAGTCACGATAATCCACACATAGTCTGAGAGTACCGTCTGACTTTGAGACAAACACCAATGTTGCTCCCCAATCAGAGAAACTAGGCCTGATCATACCCTTCCATACAAGCTGTCTAGTCTGATTGTCTAATTCTTCTTTCTCCTTTAGAGTCATTCTCCGAATAGCGTGCACTACTGGCCTTGCATTCGGAATTAAAGAGATCTTGAAATCAATTTCTCTCTTCGGAGGTAAACTAACAACTTCTTCGAACACATCTGCATAATTCTTTATGATAGGAATATCTTTTATGAGGTCCGGAATATTCTCTGTGACTACAGGGATATTTTCTATTTGATCAGGAGAAACATCTAGAGCTAACCAAAAGTCTTTTCTATCTGAATTCGGACCTTCACATGGTATGGTTATATAATCCCCTGATTTAATCTTTGCCTTAACCACTCTCTCGACACATTTAACCTCTGCTTCATATTTAGTTAACCAATCCAATCCCAAAATAAGATCCAATTTGGTAAAATTCATGACAATCGAGATGGTAGGAAACCAATACCGGAAAAAAGAGACAGGCACCCCACAAATCCAGCTAAGATCGAGAGAACCCCCAACCGGATTATGGACAGTGATGGGTTCTTTGAGCTTTTTCAAATTCAAATCCAACTTCTTAACTGCATTCTTTGCAATAAAGCTTTGTGACGCGCCTGTATCAAACAGTACTTTAACTGGAATATCCTTGACAGTAAGCGCGCCTTCTAAAATATCTGATTTTCTCTGACTAGCGGAGGGTTCTGAAGTTTCAGCCACTTCATTTACTTGTACTGCTTTAGGTTTTCTGAATTGCGGGCAGGCCTTTGAAAGATGACCAGACTAATGGCATCGATTGCATTTTCTAATCTCTTGGAACTTGTCCCTGGATTTAGATCCTTCCCTTTTCGAAGATCTGCATTTCCTTATCGAATGCCCTTGCTGATTACACTTTAGACATACCACTGTCTTTACCTTTTTCTGACTAGCCTTTGGTCTCTTATTGCCTTTAGACTTTGTACTCGCTTCAGGATGCGTACTTGTCTCTGGGCTATCAGTTTCAAATTTCCTTTTGTTGCTAGAGCTATCTTCCTCTTTGTCGACAAAAAGGCCTTGCTTATCTAGATCTTCATACTGATAAGCCATGTATATCATTTCCGAAAAAGGAAGCTTCACATGCCCCCATTACACTACTTTGGTATTTCCTTTGAAGCCCGTTAATAAACCTCAGATTCTTCCTCTTCGGATTTTGAATTAGATGAGGGGCAAAATGAGAAAGTTCATTGAATTTCTTATGATATTATGGGATATTCATATCTCCTTGTATCAAATAGTAGAATTCATCACATAACCGCTCAGTTGCTTCTGGAGGAGTAAACCTTTCACTGAAAATCTCTTTGAATCTATCCCAGGTGATATCACCTTCTGGATTATCCTTAATGTAACACCCCACCTCTGCTAGGGTCACTCACAAAGGGAATGCACTAGTTTTGGAGGAGCGTTATCGAGGTAAACAAACACAGAAATATTACAAGATAGAACATAGATAAAACAGCGGAAGAATCAAAAGATAAATTTCATTACTTTCAAAAAGTGTCAAAACCTTTTACATCAAATAGCCAAGGTCATTATTTTCCATTACAGCAAATTCTGTCTTGCATAAATAAAGAAGCATAAACTTAAAACATCAAAGTAGCTTAATTCCCCAAAGGTAGCAAAAATGCAGCCATAGTATAGCTCAAGATCAAACCGTACATGAGCTGAACCGAAAGCAAGCGAAATCCAAGCAAGTGCCAGAGTTTCTTCCCTGAGAACTTGGGGGGAAACGAAAGAAAACGGGTCAGTCATAAAGACTGGTAAGTCCAAGTGACTTTCAGCATAAAAACAGATAAAGTTAACATGACATGTATAAACTGAAAGTAAACATAAGGATGCTGTCAAGATGGGCAAGATAGACTAAGATAACATGATAAATCAAGTGAAAATCAAGTATAGCATCACACATTCAAGGTTCGCTGCATCAACTGTACTAGAATCCCAAACCCATGTCTTATATTAATCATGAAATGATCCCTTGGCCCAATATCATGAAATGACCCATTACTAGGTCCAACGAAACGATCCACTAGTCGATCGACTCCCTACAAGTTCTAGCTCGTCACGTGTCTGTGTCATACGGCCCTATCACGAATGTAGTCACCTGTGCTAGGTCCACCATAGGGTGTATCAAGCCCTATGGTGCCAACCACCGACACGAATCAAGCATGCACAGATAAACCTACTGATGCCCAATGCCTGCATTTTCAACTTCGGACCACGTGCACGACCATAGCTCGCCTGAACCTACACTGGAGCACCAACACAGCCGTCGTTCTGGTCGCTTACAATCAGCCCAGTAATCGTGCCCCACCCTGCCTAGTTCCAGGGTACCATGATACATCTAGTGGGTTACTGCTGAAATGGACCGCGTAACTAGGGTTTTTGTCCAATAGGTTAAGTGTTGTCATTTAAATTCATGACTTAACCCTTATCAGTCTAGCATGTCAAGTCGGTTAAGTGTTGTCATTAAATTTCCTGACTTAACCCGCTTACGTGTCATGTCAAATTAGCTAAGTGTTGTCGTTCAAGTTCATGACTTAGCCCTACGAATCATGTGTCAAGTTGGTTAAGTGTTGTCTTTCATGTTCATGTCTTAACCCTATCATGTGGCATTAATTCATTAATGCACCCCAACCTCTCACATCAGACCTGTTGTTGTGGTCACTGGATATGTCAGGCGGTTTCGGACAGATTTACACCACAACTCAGCCTGACCTCGGGTTTTCAAGTGTGGTATGACCAACTACCCACATTGGATCCTATTGTTTGCAGTAACTGGATTTGCCAGGCGGTTCCGGGCAGAATTACACTGCAAACTCAGCCCAACCTCGAGTTGGCCATTTTCAAGTTCGTTCTAGTGTCATGTCCATGTTCATATTTTCATGTCAAGTTCGTGTCAAGTTTCAAGGATAAGTTTCATGCCAAGTTTCCTATAATTACCAATTTTTCCCAACGTTACCCCGTCTAAATATTAGGCTAACAATCTTAGCCTAATTTTCCGTCCGCATGATTTTTGACATATAATATTAGGCTAAAAACTTAGCCTAATTTAACGTACACAAAATTTGCATAAAGCGATTCATTAGCATAAACATGACATAGGTGTAAATTTGGCATTCTCGGTATAGTCAATATGAACACCATAGGTGTGTACTTGCAAAATAATCAACATGAATATCATAGGTGTGAACTTGCAACGTAGACTAAACCAACATACATATATGTGAATTTGCAACATAGACTAAATCAACTTACATATATGTGAACTTGCAAATCATTCACGAACATATGAATAAGTGTGAACTTGAAATATGACATAGGTTTAACATATACACATAAACATGTAGATCTAACATTTGGTCACATATGTGATATGATTTCACAACCTAAAACTTGCATAACATGATAAACTACACAACTTGTCACAATGGGTTATACTCCAAGTTCATATACAAATGAATAGACTTATTCATTAATTCCCAATTCAACATGATGATAGAATAGAACCACAGACATAGATCAACATAATAAACATTGCTCTATTATTAATTTATTTCCAAGGCATGACCTAACTGAATAAATTGATTAAAACATCGCAGGCATAACATTATGAACATGAAAAGGTTTGAATAATAATCTAGATTCAAGAACACAGATAGATCTAACTTAAATAGAAAAATCCCCAAAATCAAGACAAATAAAGAAAATAGGTCTGAATAGAAAATCAAGCTTAGATCCAATTTCATAGTCATAATTTTAGGCAATAACCTCATGGTCATGAATCATAGGTGATTAGTCATAATTGTCCTTGTCATAGTCATAGGCAATAGTCTTATGTTCACCGTCATAGGCATAGGCATAGTCGTATGTTCACAGTCATAGGCGTAGTCATAGTCTTATGCCATTAACAATAGCTTCAACGTCGTAGGCAATATTCCCAATAGTCAAGATCCAAGAAGAAAACAAGAATAGATATGAATCATACATAAATCAATTCCAATTTATAACATGCCCATATTAAGTTTATAGTTTTTATCTAAAAGTAACTGGAACTTACAGATCGTGGTCTAACAAATTTTGATGTAGAAGTCAAGTCTAGAAATTTGTCGTAGAACGTTGCGGTGTCGCTGATCTATTCTCTTGAATTGTTGTAGAAGCGTTGATCTTTGATTTGAATCGAGTTTGAATGCTTAAGCTTTAATTTGGAGGCAGCGGCCATGGTTCAAGAGGTAAATTAGCAGCATAGCAGTGTAAGAATGATTTGTATGAATTAGGCTAGGTCTTAGGATGTATTTATAGGGGTAGCAACTAGTTTAGGCCCATAGATTAACCCTAGAATCAATCTGGACCATCAAAACACGTCTCAGGCTTCAAAAATGGGTTCTGGGTCAAAACAGGCCGACCAGGTCGACCTGTAAGGGGGGGAGGTCGACCATATGGTTGACCTAGGGGGTAGATCGACCCTAAGGTCGATTACATGGTCGACCTGCCTGGTTCTGTGCTGCCTGAAATTTGCTGAATCTTCTACAGGCCATAACTTTTTCATCCGGACTCCGATTTTCGAAAACTCGGACTCGTTTCCAAGCAGAATTTCGAGACAAACGCAATGGCGTAACCCGTTTCCCTTGATTCTTATTTTAAAATTTAATTCTGCCTTGATTTATGGTTTTAACATGTTATTAAAATTCGGGTTGTTACATTCTCCCCTCCTTAAAGGATTTCATCCCCGAAATCTTCAAGTCAAGAAGAATGTGTCCTACCATCCAATCATCCATCTACTCAATCATCAATCACAGGCATCCATTGTCCTTAAGAGATTTCTAATGCTGTATGAACATATGCAGAAAGTGTGTGTATATGTTCCTTATCTAATGCAAATGATCAGGCCTGATTGATCTTCCTAATGCAAAATATGTTTAGTGTCATGAATCCAATATGTATGCAAATAGTCCTAGTCACATAAACACTATATGTGTGCACAAACATCCATCCATATGCAACATCCACATGATAACACATTCAATTTCATTCATAAACAAGTATAAACACTCATGCATATGCAATATGAAAATGTGTTTGAGCCGATCTAGTGCCTAATGTGTGTTATGCAACCACGAGCAACCACTTGCAACCACTTGCAACCATTTGCAAACATCAACCATAACATGTTTCAATCACATGTTTACATCCAAAAAGGTTCTGTCTAAGGTTCTCAAGATAGGATTGAGAAGATAAGCAAGATAAAACAAATCATCAGGGAGAAGAAGTTAAAGATGTACCCCCCAGAAGGTCCTGCTTGCGGGGCTTGCCCTTGCTTCTTAGGGCAGTTCTTGCTGATATGTCCAGTATCACCACACTGAAAGCATGCTCCCATCTTCATCTTCTTCTTTCTACAATCCTGGATAACATGCCCAACTATACCATAGAAGTTGCACTTCCTCTTATCACGTGACTTGTTATTATTGTTGTCATTGTTCTCGCCTCCCTTCTGGAAGTCTTTCTTCTCGTTCTGAGACTCATCCGCCTTAACTTATCACTCATACCTTTCCTATGTAACATGTTAACAAGCCTCACGGAAATTATCTCCATCGTACGGAAAACCCTCTACGAAGCTAGAAAGAAGATTAGCCGTAGATAAAAACTACTGCGACTACGGATGGAGAAAAGAAAGGAAAAGAGATTCAAACAAGGAAACAAAGGATAGTGCTAATGGCTTTTGGGGAATAGCCTTTTCAAAATAAACCTTTCTCTTGAAAAAAAAATGCTTCTTTGTAAATGGTTTTGAAAAGAGTTTTAGAAGGCTTTTAAAAACTTTTGCCCAGTCTAGTAACCTTCTGCTCTAATACCAAATTGTAACACCCCACCTCCGCTAGGGTCACTCACAAAGGGAATGCACTAGTTTTGGAGGAGCGTTATCGAGGTAAACAAACACAGAAATATTACAAGATAGAACTTAGATAAAACAGCGGAAGAATCAAAAGATAAATTTCATTACTTTCAAAAAGTGTCAAAACCTTTTACATCAAATAGCCAAGGTCATTATTTTCCATTACAGCAAATTCTGTCTTGCATAAATAAAGAAGCATAAACTTAAAACATCAAAGTAGCTTAATTCCCCAAAGGTAGCAGAAATGCAGCCATAGCATAGCTCAAGATCAAACCGTACATGAGCTGAACCGAAAGCAAGCGAAATCCAAGCAAGTGCCAGAGTTTCTTCCCTGAGAACCTGGGGGAGGGGGGGAGGGGGGGAGGGGACGAAAGAAAAAGAGGCGAAAGAAAATGGGTCAGTCATAAAGACTGGTAAGTCCAAGTGACTTTCAGCATAAAAACAGATAAAGGTAACATGACATGTATAAACTGAAAGTAAACATAAGGATGCTGTCAAGATGGGCAAGATAGACTAAGATAACATGATAAATCAAGTATAAATCAAGTATAGCATCACACATTCAAGGTTCGCTGCATCAACTGTACTAGAATCCCGAACCCATGTCTTATATTAATCATGAAATGATCCCTTGGCCCAATATCATGAAATGACCCATTACTAGGTCCAACGAAACGATGCACTAGTCGATCGGCTCCCTACAAGTTCTAGCTTATCACGTGTCTGTGTCATACGGCCCAATCACGAATGTAGTCACCTGTGCTAGGTCCACCATAGGGTGTATCAAGCCCTATGGTGCCAACCACCGACACGAATCAAGCATGCACAGATAAACCTACTGATGCCCAATGCCTGCTTTTTCAACTCCGGACCACGTGCACGACCATAGCCCGCCTGAACCTACACTGGCGCACCAACACAGCCGTCGTTCTGGTCGCTTACAATCAGCCCAGTAATCGTGCCCCACCCTGCCTAGTTCCAGGGTACCATGATACATCTAGTGGGTTACTGCTGAAATGGACCGCGTAACTAGGGTTTCCGTCCAATAGGTTAAGTGTTGTCATTTAAATTCGTGACTTAACCCCTATCAGTCTAGCATGTCAAGTTGGTTAAGTGTTGTCATTCAAGTTCATGACTTAACCCGCCTACGTGTCATGTCAAATTGGCTATGTGTTGTCGTTCAAGTTCATGACTTAGCCCTACGAATCATGTGTCAAGTTGGTCAAGTGTTGTCTTTCATGTTCATGACTTAACCCTATCATGTGACATTAATTCATTATTGCACCCCAACCTCTCACATCAGAACTGTTGTTGTGGTCACTGGATATGTCGGGCGGTTCCGGGCAGATTTACACCACAACTCAGCCTGACCTCGGGTTTTCAAGTGCGGTATGACCAACTACCCACATTGGATCCTATTGTTTGCAGTAACTGGATTTGCCGGGTGATTCCGGGCAGAATTACACTGCATACTCAACCCAACCTCGAGTTGGCCATTTTCAAGTTCATTCTAGCGTCATGTCCATGTTCATATTTTCATGTCAAGTTCGTGTCAAGTTTCAAGGATAAGTTTCATGCCAAGTTTCCTTTAATTACCAATTTTTCCCAATGTTACCCCGTCTAAATATTAGGCTAACAATCTTAGCCTAATTTTCCGTCCGCATGATTTTTGACATATAATATTAGGCTAAAAACTTAGCCTAATTTAACGTACACAAAATTTGCATAAAGCGATTCATTAGCATAAACATGACATAGGTGTAAATTTGGCATTCTCGGTATAGTCAATATGAACACCATAGGTGTGTACTTGCAAAATAATCAACATGAATATCATAGGTGTGAACTTGCAACGTAGACTAAACCAACATACATATATGTGAATTTGCAACATAGACTAAATCAACTTACATATATGTGAACTTGCAAATCATTCACGAACATATGAATAAGTGTGAACTTGAAATATGACATAGGTTTAACATATACACATAAACATGTAGATCTAACATTTGGTCACATATGTGATATGATTTCACAACCTAAAACTTGCATAACATGGTAAACTACACAACTTGTCATAACAGGTTATACTCCAAGTTCATATACAAATGAATAGACTTATTCATTAATTCCCAATTCAACATGATGATAGAATAGAACCACAGGCATAGATCAACATAATAAATATTGCTCTATTATTAATTTATTTCCAAGGCATGACCTAACTGAATAAATTGATTAAAACATCGCAGGCATAACATTATAAACATGAAAAGGTTTGAATGATAATCTAGATTCAAGAACACGGATAGATCTAACTTAAATAGAAAAATCCCCAAAATCAAGACAAATAAAGAAAATAGGTCTAAATAGAAAATCAAGCTTAGATCCAATTTCATAGTCATAATTCTAGGCAATAACCTCATGGTCATGAATCATAGGTGATTAGTCATAATTGTCCTTGTCATAGTCATAGGAAATAGTCTTATGTTCACCGTAATAGGCATAGGCATAGTCTTATGTTCACAGTCATAGGCGTAGTCATAGTCTTATGCCATTAACAATAGCTTCAACGTCGTAGGCAATATTCCCAATAGTCAAGATCCAAGAAGAAAACAAGAATAGATATGAATCATACATAAATCATTTCCAATTTATAACATGCCCATATTAAGTTTATAGTTTTTATCTAAAAGTAACTGGAACTTACAGATCGTGGTCTAACAAATTTAGATGCAGAAGTCAAGTCTAGAAATTTGTCGTAGAACGTTGCGGTGTCGCTGATCTATTCTCTTGAATTGTTGTAGAAGCGTTGATCTTTGATTTGAATCGAGTTTGAATGCTTAAGCTTTAATTTGGAGGCGGCGGCCATGGTTCAAGAGGTAAATTAGCAGCATAGCAGTGTAAGAATGATTTGTATGAATTAGGCTAGGTCTTAGGATGTATTTATAGGGGTAGCAACTAGTTTAGGCCCTTAGATTAACCCTAGAATCAATTTGGACCATCAAAACACGTCTCAGGCTTCAAAAATGGGTTCTGGGTCAAAACAGGCCGACCAGGTCGACCTGTAAGGGTGGGAGGTCGACCATATGGTCGACCTGGGGGGTAGGTTGACCCTAAGGTCGACCACATGGTCGACCTGACCCCCAGGTCGACCTTCTTGGTCCTGTGCTGCCTGAAATTTGCTGAATCTTCTACAGACCATAACTTCTTCATCCGAACTCCGATTTTCAAAAACTCGAACTCGTTTCCAAGCAGAATTTCGAGACGAACGCAATGGCGTAACCCGTTTCCCTTGATTCTTATTTTGAAATTTAATTCTGCCTTGATTTATGGTTTTAACATGTTATTAAAATTCGGGTTGTTACACTAAATGATTGTTTCCCACCAGATTAAAGCTTCTTCTTTGAGCGCCCAAGATGCCACTAATCTTTTCTGATCATCTCTCAACTGGAAACGCTCAAATATTCTTTCAGCAGAACTCATCCAAGCTTGAGTTTGAATAATCGATTCATTGCCCGAGAATTCTACTCCACTCAGATTTCGATATCTCTTAAATAGAGCCTCTAGATCTGGTTCGGTATTCCTTCTTCTGTTTCTGACACTCATTTTCTAGTACTTCTGCAAATAGCAGACCAAGTGTCAGGTCAACAGAAAAGATATTATAAAGCATAGAAACATATACCTGAATGTAAATGTGTCTACTACGGTGTATTTCATTCTACTATACTCATACTAGGATATTACTGATCCTATCTGTAATGAGTTATTCGTCCTAGAACACTACTGGTTCTATTTCTGACGAATTCGTTAATATGTTATATTCCAGAACTAAGCTCAACCAAAGCTCTGATACCACGTTGTGACGACCCCAAAACCCCGTACGACGGTGGCAAGCGTAATCTTTGGAATATAACACATAAATAGTAACAACAGAACCGAAATAAATAAATACACCAGATAATGTACAAATAATACACTAGATAAACATAATCATCAGAGTTACACAGTATACAGGATCATACTTAGTACAAAATACAGTTTAGCTATACATAAATGTCTACAGCGGAAAACAAACATAATATGTACAATAGGAGCTGAACAGCATAAAAAGAGACAAATGATAGAATCCATCTTCAGCTCCAGCTATCCAAAAAGAGTCTGCTAAAACCTGAACACAAGGCTGCCCGTGTAGAAAAAGGGGCACCCTAGTTTGCAAACGAAACAAACAACGAGTCAGTCATGGGACTGGTTTGAGAAATCTACTTAACATATTTTATAATATGGCCAATCACAGGACCACGCCACTTTCGCGGAACGGGTTTACTCCATTGGATTGCCAGTGCTTTAAAACAAGTAAACCTTTTAAACATCGCAATGCTTTTTATAAAAATGAAGTCATTATAAGACTCAGTTCCCATCACACAATGCAACGTAAACCGGAGGATAGAGTTTTACCTTATAATGGCCAAAATATGCTTGATACGAATAAAAAAAAGCATTTGGTATTATTACTAGTGTTTATATGTTTCAAAAACAATTTCAAATCATAAGTATCAATCATAGACGGCATTAATGCCCCATACCACTATGTCGCCATATATAGGTATACAATCAAAACCGCATGGTGTCGTATTTGGAAATTGGATTTCCGTCATGAACCGAGGCCAGGGATCGTCCTCACCGCTTCGAGACAATCTAGCCTACCATGTCTCAACATCAGAGCTCGAGTGACCCTTGGATCGTCAGGGTCGGTCCACTCGATGTGGATTAAACTTAAACCCTGAACACTGCGTTCCCCCGCCATATGGGGCGAAAATGAGCCAAATGACTCCATATCCGAGGCGCCTCGCAACAGCAACAACCACACAGGTGAAAATAATATAAATGCCAGGGTTGGTAGGTCGCTGACACCACCCTAGCTAGAAGGAAACGCATGTCCTCCCTGAGGTCCTCTCCCGTTTCTGGTTCATACCGGGGTGTGAGGCTCGCGAATAAACGTTATACACAAAGCTATGTCACACAGGCCGTGCTTTGATCATCAACCACAAGACTTTGCTTTTCAACAAAAGCCTTGATCATTTGCCACTTAGGCATGCCACACAGGCAATTCACTCTATGCGACTGATTTCTATCGATATATAACCTCTGAGCTCATACGTCTCAGAGAAGGGCGTTAAGCAAGAGAATAAATTCTCCGCCGCCAAACAGATATATATTTAATAGAGATCAATCAGCACGGAACAAAATCCAATGTCAGACACACAGTCCATTTACAAGTTCGTTCTGGGTCTGAACAAAACCGGAGGCACCATATATCTCGCATATCCATCGATCTCCAAGTACGTCTGGACGATCACCACTTATTATCTATATTTCGGGATGCCTCCCAATCAAGACATCAGTAATCATCCAACCGAGGTGAAGATCTCTGGTCTTCAACCACCGTCTTCATCATCGACTTCTTACCGCCGATCAATTATTTGAAATGAGATTTAACTTGGACTTTTCAAATAATTCACGTATATTTAGAATTTAAATCAATTCATTTCAATGGTTAAATTATTTGACATCAATAATTCTGTTCTTAAATGTAATTTTCACGCCAAACACATTCAACCATCAAATATCCAATAAACCGGGTAAATTCGGTTTATTTCCATTCCATATCATTTATAATATTTTATAACGATTTATCGCTATTTTTATTCACTTAAAAACAGCCAATTCATTCAAACGACGCTTCAGGTCATAACGCGGTCGTGGCGCTGTTTTTCTTCAGATTTGATTTACACATATCTGAAAATCTAACCGTTGGATCTTCACAAATTTTATATCATTAGAAAGATCTTTTCAAAACGAATCCAACGGTTTCAGTTTCGGGAAAATCCGTCGGTCGGATTTCCCGGTACAATCGTTTGAAGTTACGATTCCAAAATACGAACTGCAGCGTCGTTATTCGATTTAATTTAATTATATATATATAATCGATTCTGGCGCTGTTTTTCTTCAGATTTGAATTAAACATTCCAGACAATCCAACCGTTGGATCTTTACAAAGTTGGTGTCATTGGAAAGATATTTCCAAAGCGAACCCAACGGTTTCGGTTTCGGGAAAATCTGATGGTCGGATCTCCCGCACTAATCGTTTGAAATCACGGTTTCAAAACATGAACTGCAGCTTCGTTATTCGATTTATTTCAATTATATTTATATATATACATATAAATATGATTCATTCTTCGATTTCAAATCCTTATTCACTTCACACATTTGATAAAAACAGTATTTTTATCCAACAGCTATTCATTTCCACCCATCACTATTTTTAACAATTCATATATATCATAAAAATGTGATATTTATTGTAAAACAATTTATTTCAAAACACTATTATTTTATATAGTTCATACATAAGGTAAAATGTTATTTTTGGTGTTAAAACAATTTATTTAAAACACTAGTATTTTATATAATCTATATATATGATAAAGATGTTATTTTTATTTTTCAAAGAATTTATTCAATACATGAACTTCATTCAACACATGAATTTTATTCAACACGTGAATTTCTATTTCAACACATGAATTTTATTTCAACACATGAATTTTATTTCAACACATGAATTTTATTTCAACACATGAATTTTATTCAACACATGAATTTCTATTTCAACACATGAATTTTATTTCAACACATGAATTTTATTTCAACACATGAAATTTTATTTCAACACATGAATTTTATTCAACACATGAATTTTATTTCAACACATGAATTTTATTTTATTTCAACACATGAATTTTATTTCAACACATGAATTTTATTTCAACACATGAATATAAATCAAACACAGAAATATTTCAGAAAATTTCGGCAGCATAACGACAGGGTAGTTAAAACCGGCACCGTCCCTAGTACGACTCCTCGCTCTACCTTAAAGCCTCGCAGCTTTTGACAATGGGGATTTTCAATATCGAGCTCGTACGTAGACGAATTTTCCCGTATACTAATCCTATTGGGATTTCAACCACAATCAATCATTTCAAATCAACCATTCATGATATTCACCAAATTTTCACATCAACCAATAATCCAAACAATATCACAACCAATATATATCGTCCATGGTCTGTGGACGAGGGGAGTATATATATATATAGATATAGATATACGTATATAACTATATTTCGATTTCATTTCAATATCATTTCAATTTATTTCAACGCATGTATCATTTCTACAATGCATATATAACTTATACATCGAACATACAACTTACACAACGCTTATACATGAGTTGTACAACGCTTATATAACTCATACTTCGACTATATAATTTATATATCGTTGTTTCCATATCGTTTATAATTCAGAAATCTCACATTGGGTTCCACTCCACCAAAAATTGCAGAAGGGTCAGAAAAATTTGCTGTCTCTTCTAGAATGTAGAAGACGTCCTCACAAGTTCACTGTCTCTTGTTTCACTGGATTTCGTCAACATACGAAAAATATATGATTTTTATTGTAAAATCATAAACCGTAGTGCTTTAAAGTTCTATAAACTATTTAAAATAAAATAAATCGTATACCTTCAAATTTCGTTCAAACCTAGGTCTCGATTTAATTTCCAATCCATAGCACTAGGTTGTAATCGAGCTACACCACATCGAAGAGCGTCAAGGGCGCGCAAAACGAGGGTAGCCTCGTCGAACTCGGTGCAGCGGTGGTGGCGATTTCCAGCCCGTTGGCGGCGGTCTTCTGAGGCGCAGAACTCGAGAAAGGAGCGACGAGGGATGGTGAAGTCGATGTTGATTTGAAGAGGGGGAAGTGGTCTTCAAAAAGTTCAACAGGGGTGGGGATCAACGGTGAACGAGGCGGCCATAAATTGATCGGGAAGAATGGAGTTGACTTCCGCCGTATATCGCGAGGGGGGTATCGGGGAAAGAGAAAATATGCGATTGGCCAATGGTTTTTTTTTTAAATTCAAAAATACCCCTTATCTCATACGAACTCCAGTCCAAGCCCAACGACTGTCGCCCCTAGCTAAATACCCCCATTCCAAACACAATGGGATATGTTTCGCAGGCCCATTCGACTGTTTCAGTCAGTTTTCCTTCAAATTAAAATATAAAATATTCAATATTGGATTTGAACGTACATTTCAATTTGCCGGGGCCACATACTGATTCTAAAAATTCCCGAAAAATAAATCTAGCTATGTTTTGATGATACGGCCCCAAAAACACTAGTTTCGTCGAATTCTGAGACCGTTTGAAAAATAGCCATTTTCTGGTCGATCCAATTTAACTGAAACTGACCAAACGCATTTTCCTTCGCCACGCTCACATATTAACTTCAAAAATTATGGAATTTGAAACCTAGCAATAATTTGACATCCCGGATCCAATAAAAGTGGTTTCGTCGAATTATGAGGTCGTTCGCAAAATGTCTATTTTCAACGGCTATATAAACTCTATAGCGACCTTTCTGAAAATTCATTTGGCCATAACTTTTGATTCCCGCTACGAAACTTCGATTTTTCAGATTCATTAAAAAGATATTCATAAACATATTTAAATATTTTTTGTTTCACTAAAATCCGTTTTGTTTTGCACCCGGTACAGTCAGTCAAAGTTTGAATTCAAATTTCGAAACTACCACGCCATTTCAGGCCTTGTTCATAATTAAAAATAATTATATTTATTTTCAAACATACTTTTCATCGTTATTATTTAAAATAATTTATTTTAAATATTTAAATCCACTAAAATAGCCAAATTAAAAAATTTTAATTGGTTCAGATTTTCCGGGTTGTTACAATTTATTGAAGTTTTGATGGAGTAA
Source organism: Allium sativum (assembly GCA_030737875.1). NCBI lineage: Eukaryota > Viridiplantae > Streptophyta > Magnoliopsida > Asparagales > Amaryllidaceae > Allium > Allium sativum. The sequence goes on from CM060915.1 coordinate 285,358,108, forward strand.
ATGGTCTGGTTTTTCCACTGATGGTGTGGTGAAAATGGCGTGCCTTCTCAGGCTGCAGGAGAGTTACAATATTGAGTTTTTTCTGTATCTTCTTGTATATTTTGAGTGTTTTTTCTCAATATTGTACATTTTGTTAGGTTTACTATATAACTTTTTCTATAGTTGAATTGTATTTCTTTGTATAGATTTTAGTGGTAATAAAAGTCTTTTTGCCGTTCAAAAAAAAAAGATTTAACTAGTTTAACTGAAATATCACGTTTACTCTTTTGCACGCTATTTTAACAATATCGCTATATTTGAACTATTATGACACTAAACTCACACCAATCACTCTAGATATGTTTCACTTATCTTATGGATGTTTGTATGCTAGTTTCAAATATTATGACTATTGGATGCATGATTGATTGTGTGACGGCCTGGAATTTCGCTCGATCTGAATCAGTCGTTAAACCGATCTAAATCGCTCGAAACCCCTGACTGTTTGAGAACAGGACAAATCAGAACGCAAACAGAAGAACATTTCATTGTATATTACAACAATTCCATCAGATATAAGAATATACAGAGTATAAATGAATAAATATTACACAGAAATGTCAGAGATTTAAATTACATTTAAATACATAGCAGCGGAAAAATAATATAAAGCACAACTGAAGGTGATATACGGATACAGAGCTTTCCGGATATCATTCCAGCTGTAAACCAGGATCCTGTGAATATAAATCTGCAAAACCAAAACTACTAGCTGCCCGTGCGGAAAATAGGGGCACCCAGAGTTTAGGTTAAAACAATAAACTCCAGGTCAGTCATGTGACTGGTGTGAGAACTAAAACAGTTATTTAAAACTCTATTTTTAAAAGAAAGTAATTCAAGGGACCACGCCGTAAAACACGGAACGGGTTTCCTCCCAAGAATACCAGTGCATAAAATAAACAACGCAATGCTTTTTCGAAAAATGAAGCTATTATAAGACCCAGGTCCTATCATACAATGCAACGCAAGCCGGGGGATAGGGTTTTCCCTTATAATAGCCAAACATGCTTGATACGTTTTAAAACAAATCATTTGATACTATAATAAGTGTATAGTGTCAAAACATTTCAATCATAAGTATAAATCATAGACGGCATGGGTACCATATATCATGTCGCCATACTAGTTCTACAATTAAAACCGCGATACACGTATTGGAAATTGGATTTCCGTCATGAGTCGAGGCAAGGGGCAAGCTCCTCTCCGCGTTCGAGACACTCTAGCAAATGTCCCCGGGATTACGCACACTGGGTAACCCCTGGATGCGGCTGGGCCGGTCCTCACTTACGTTAGAGGATTAATTATGCCTGAACACACGTTTCCCGGTCCTTACAGACCTATAATCGAGGCGCCTCATTCCAACAACCACAAAGGTGAAAAGTATATATATGTCAGGGCTGGTAAGTCACTGACACCACCAAAGCTAGAAAGAAACGTGCGCTCTCCCAGCGGTCCGTATCCCGTTTTTAACTCATACCGAGGTGTGAGGCTCGCGAATACACGCTATACACAAAGCTACCACGTAGGTTATGCTTTGATCATCAACCACAAGACTTTGCTTTTCAACAGAAGCCTTGATCCATGCAACTCAGCATGCCACACAGGCAATTCATGCCATGCGATTGATATCTATCGATATATAACCTCTGAGCTCGTACGTCTCAGAGAAGGGCGTTAAGCAAGAGAATAAATTCTCCGCCGCCAAGCAGATATATATTTAATAGAAATCAATCAACACAGAATAAAATCCAATGTCAGACACACAATCCATTTACAAGTCCGTTCTGGGTCTGAACGAAACCGGAGGCACTTTCCTCGCATATCCATCCATCTCCAAGTACGTCTGGACGACCACCAACTATTTCCATCCTCTTGGGTGTACAGCCCAATCAGGATCGTCAGTAATTATCCAAACGATGTGAAAACTTCCGGTCTTCGACCACCGTCTTCATCTTCGACTTATCGTCGAATCGGTTATTCAGAATGGGTGTAAACCCGGACTTTCCGAACAACCCGCGTATATTAAAACAAATGTTACACAAACACAACATACGCCTCATTCCAATTCATTAGTCACTAACCGCAAATTAGCAAGAGAATAATTTCCCAAACATTAACCCCGAAGGCCGAAACCAACATCAGATCAATACCCAGGAAACCATTCTTCTTAGCCAACCTACAGCTAGTTTCTAAATTTCATATTCTTAGGGAAAGATTCCCATTAATTCTATCCAAGATAAATTCTTTAAAATTTATCCTGAAATCTTCCTTTGGATGACATTTAAAACCAAATTATGGTTTTTCCACCTAGTCGAGATTAGCGAACCACAACGAAGTAATTATTTATTTTATTTCCCAATCCCAACCTATTCATCCCATGAAGCAAAACTGGTAATACTCCATATCTAACACCGTGGTGTTATCGGTAAAATTAATTACCATTTCACGTTCAAATCTAATTAAAGATTTAACTATCGCTTTGGAGAAAAACTGGTAATACTCCATTCTCGTTCCTTTTCTAAATTTGGAAATTTAGATTACGAATTCACATTTCAATCTAATTGCAGATTCGTTAAAACTCCTTTTACTGGGTTAAAGAACTAGGTGTTATTTAAAACACAGTTCACGATAAACCCAAATCACATTCTATTTATTATCGGGTTAAAGAACTAGTGTTATTTAAAACACAGTTCACGATAAACCCATTTCAAATCCAATCAAATATATTAGAAATCCCGATTATTTAAAACCCCTTTTTAATCTAATTTATTTATTAGAATCAATTGGGTTTCAAATTTAGTTCAAACTAGTGCATTTCGATAAAAACCATTTTTATCTTTTCAAATGTGGGGTTTTTCATCCCAAATTTTCCCAAATCATTTCTTATGATTTTATACAAATTATTACTATTTTTAATAATTTTATCGAGGCCCGTGCAGTCGATTTCCAACAATGGCCATCGAACTGCACTTACAGCGACCTTTTTCGAATTTGATTTGGACGTATCTCCAAATCCAACCGTTAGATTTTGAATTTCTAATATTCGTTAGAAAGCTCTTTTCGATACGAACCCAACGGTTCCGGTTTTAGGAGAATCCGACGGTCGGATCTCCCGTAATGTCCGTTTGAAGTTAATGGTCGAAATTCACGAACTGCCGCGGCGCGGCGCGTTCTATTCAGGCCATTATATTATATATATAATATATATAATATATATTTCGTCGATTTCTATTTAAAACGAACTATATAAATAGTTTTAAATTTGTTTCAAGAACAAAGTCAACTTCTATTTCAATTCAAATCAAAATTGAATTCTTCTTTATAAATTCGTTTTAAAATTCATTTCTATTCAATTCAAATTTCAATTTAATTTGAATTCATTTCACTTCATTTTAAATTCAATTCGAATTCGTTTCTCAATTCAATTCAATTCAATTCAATTCAAATTGATTTTCTATTCGATTCAAATTCATTTTCTATTCAAATTAAATTCGTTTCGTTTTCTATTTGAATCAAGTTCATTATATATTCAATTTGAAATCAAATTGGTTTTCTATTCCATTCAATTCGAAATCGTTTTATATTCAATTCAAATCGAAATCGTTATATATTCAATTCATTTCGAAATCGTTATATATTCAATTCATTTCGAAATCGTTATATATTCAATTCATTTCGAAATCGTTATATATTCAATTCATTTCGAAATCGTTATATATTCAATTCATTTCGAAATCGTTATATATTCAATTCATTTCGAAATCGTTATATATTCAATTCATTTCGAAATCGTTATATATTCAATTCATTTCGAAATCGTTATATATTCAATTCATTTCGAAATCGTTATATATTCAATTCATTTCGAAATCGTTATATATTCAATTCATTTCGAAATCGTTATATATTCAATTCATTTCGAAATCGTTATATATTCAATTCATTTCGAAATCGTTATATATTCAATTCATTTCGAAATCGTTATATATTCAATTCATTTCGAAATCGTTATATATTCAATTCATTTCGAAATCGTTATAATCGATATAAATATCGTTCGCGTCAAAATGGCGCATCACTATTCAACACGGCTTTATATATCCTATTTCAAATATTTCTTTTTGTCAACACACGACTAATCTCAACGAATGAGTACCGTCCGTGTATGACTATTTTTGTTAAAATATTTCGTTCAACACATGACTAATATCAACGGATGAATATAGTCAACACATGAACCGTTATTTTATAATAATAAAGATATAAATTTTATTATAAAAATATTTCGTTCAACACATGACTAATATCAACGGATGAATATAGTCAACACATGAACCGTTATTTTATAATATTCTTTATTTTTCAAATTGGAATGAGGCCCAATCAATTACCATATAAAGTCAATTATATGGATTTTCATACAACACATGTATAAGATAGCATTGAAGAATAATCAACCATCAACCAAAGTGCACTACACTGTATAAGCATCAAATATAGATATCTAACGCTTATAACAGCCTGTCAATCAATCGATCGACATGCTTTATCAATCAGGATGAGTGAACTCATATTTCATCCCAACACCCGTGTGGGGTTTCAAACAATCACACACAGATTTTATTTGTGCAGTTGGGCGATGTGTAAAATTTATCGACCCAATCAATGTCATTCAAATAGGTGTACATAAACAAACCGTCCGGTTTGTAAATGAATATTTTATTTATTCGCATTCACGTTAAAAATTATATTTTTAACGATAAAACAATTTATCTTAACATATGAATATCTATTCAGTTCATTTATTCAATAAATGATTATCTTTATTTTTCTAACATATTTTAGAAAATTTCGGCGGCATAACGGCACGATACTAGAAACGGGACAAGGCCTAGCCTTATCCCCGGTCTAGTGAAGGCCCACGCCATTCACACATCAATCAAATTCACTTTCGTTATGCAAACCACAAAATTTGGAGTAAGGGTCTAACCTAGCCTTACTCCTTCGCCTTATAACGGCGCACGTCTAATCCTAACCAATTTATCGATTCGATTTTTCACACCACAAACCACATTCAAATCAATATCGCAATCAATCACCAAACAGTCAAACAAACAAGTCCATGGTCTGTGGACGATTGTGTCGGGTGCTACTAAGCACCGTCTGCATCCTAGTATATATATAACTAGAAAAATTAAATTGAAAGGTGAGAAGTTCTCACTAATAGCTATCCTAGCTCCACGGCTCCTCTTTGATAGAAATCTTCATCGCCATCGCATCTTCGTCAGCTTCGCTGCCCGTATTCACTACATATATAAAAATCGAATTTTTACCTTGCTATTCAATATAAAAAAAAATCGAATTTTGACTTCGCTATTCAATATATAAAAATCGAATTTTTATTTCAAAGTTCAATATATAAAGATCGCATTTTTAGTTCAAAGTTCAATATATAAAGATCGCATTTTGACTTCGCTATTGAATATAAAGATTATATTTTTGTTATTCTTATGATGTAAAAATTATATTTTTATTGCTTTAAAAATATAAGAATCATACCTTACTTTTTCTACCTAACAAAAATTCCATCTTTATATTTTTAAAGATATGATCTTTATTTTTGCACGTTCTAATCTTTTCCTATTAAAAGATTAAGCCCTTTTTCTTATTTTAAAGTTTAAAATAAAATCAGTTTTATAATTCCTTTTTAAAAAAAACAGTTTTTATTTTCTTTTAAAACAGTTTTTACAATTCTTTTAAAACAAAACAGTTTTAAAATTCCTAAAACAAAAATCAGTTTCTTTCTTTTATAAAATTGCAGTTTTATCTTTTTTTTTTTTTCTAAATTCTGTTTTTAAAACTCTTAAAAAAAACAGTTTTTATAATTCATTTAAAATTCTGTTTTTATAATTCTACTAAAAATTAGTCTATATAATTAAAAAAACAGTTAAACAGTTTTTAAATTATTTTAAAATACAATTTTTAAACTAAAGAAAATTCAGTTTATAATTTCATTATAAATCAGTTTATATAATAAAAAAAAAAAAATCAGATAAATAAAATAAAATAAATAAATAAAAAAAAAAAAGAAACTTACAGTATTTGGTGGGGGGGGCACGCTCGAGTTCAGGAGGGGCCAAAGGAGGTGCGGCGATGGGTCAGGGGGTCGGTGCGGTTGCGTTAGGGTTTCGAGGGGGGGGTTTCTGGAAGGACGCGGCGTCGGTTTACTGTAGGAAAGGGGAGAGAAGGGATCGGTCTCGCGTGGAGGAGGGGAGAGGAAGAGAGGGGGCGGCGCGGTGGAAGTGGTGGTGCGCCTGCCACCAGCGGCGGCTCTGGGGCGTGGACTCGCCCGCCCGTCGCTTCCCCCATTTTTCTTTTTTTTTTTTTTTTTTTTTGATTTGATTTTCTGATTTAATCGGGGGGGGGCCTAGGTAGTTAAGGAGAAAGGGTTTTATTATTTTTTTTTTTTATTTTATTTAATTTAATTATTTAATTCAATTTAAAGTTGACTTTCTGTTTTAACTCGAAATCAAGCCCACCGACTGTCGCCCCTAGCTAATTACCCCCATTCCGAACACAATGGGATATGCCACGCAAGCTGATTCGACTGTTTGAATCAGTTTTCGTTGAATTTACATTTAAATCACTATATTGAATTTTAAACGTACATTTCAAATTACCGGGGGCGCATACTAACTAGAAAAATTCCAGAAAAATATTTTCTAGCTTCGTATTGACGATACGGTCCTAACAAAACTAGTTTCGTTGAATTCTGAGACCGTTAGAAAAATGGCCAATTTCCAGTCGATTAAAATCAACTGAAACTGGTCAAAACGCGTTTTCCTTTGCCACGCTCACATATTGATTCAGAAAATTATGAAATTTGAAACCTAGCAATAATTCGACATCACGGACCCAACAAAAGTGGTTTCGTCGAAATCCGAGGTCATTTGCAAAATGTCCATTTTTAAGGGCCTGAATTCCATAGCGACTATTCAGAATTTTCAACTGGACATATCTTATCATTTCTAAGATGAAATCTCAGTTTCTTACATCCGTTAGAAAGATATTATCAATTAGATCCTAATGTTTTTGGTTTCACTAAAATCCGGATTGTTTTGCCCCCGGTACATTCAATTGAAGTTTGAAATCGAATTATCGAACTACCGCGCCATTTTCAATTCTATTTATAATTATATATAAATATTTATATTCTAACGACGACGCGTATAAATATATACGTTCGAATTCTATTCAAAATAAATTTTACGTCGATTCTATTTAAAATAATCTATTTTAAATATTCAAAATTCGCTAAAATTGCCAAAATAAAAATTTTAAACTGGCCCAGATTTTCCGGGTTATTACAATCTCCCCCACTTAAAACTTTTCGTCCCCGAAAAGGAACAAAGTCGAAAGTGGTTTGATTATTCAACTCTATGTTCCATCTGGCTTTCATTCTCCAACTCTTTAGTTTCTGAGAATTTCCAAAAATTCAAAAATTTGGCTAACACCCTAAATTTTTGAAAAATTTCGCCATAACCTCCCCTGCAATGGGAGCATCGGGGAATTTCAAATAGCTTCCCCGGTCCTTCAGATCTCAAAAAGAAAAAGAAAAAGCCAAGCGGCTAGCCAATAGGCTCACAAAATCATCATCACCCAAACAAAACAGTAAATTATGTAATAAACATGTACCTATTTGTCGGGCAAACAAATTTTATTCTCTGCTCTAGCCTCCTTGCTATGACCTGTTCAATGTAAGTATATGTATATGGAAGCAAATGCGACCAATTTCAATATAATTCAATATTTGGTTATATTAGGTATAAATGGTTAAAAATTAGCAAACAATTAAACAAACAACACAAACATCAATCAATTAGTGGATTAGAGTTTTAAATTCATAATTTTGATATATATAAAGAAAATCATGTTTTTGATGCCAATTCACAACAATGTGTTCTAACTATATTAGTTTTGGTTCTCACACCAGCCTAATGGAAATATATAGAAAATCACGCCTTCGTCACTCGAAAATAAATACTGGTGATGGTATACTTCATCATCAGGACCATGTCCGGGTGCCTAGAGTGTGACTCTATATCTATCTAATATATTAAAACTTCGAATATACGTTCATGACGCGTATATGCAAAACCTTTATATACTAGATTGTCCACATTCAAAATAAATAAATATTCAAATACGTATAGAATGATTTAAATTTTCAAAACAAAATTGTTTTCATTTGAAAAATATACTCTTCACACTCGTTCTAGGATACTACTGATCCTATCTCTAACGAGTCATTCTAATTGGATATTACTAATCCAATATCTGATGAATTCTTTCGTATGGTTCTAATGTGTCTTGTTCTCGAGCTCTGTAAACCAAAGCTCTGATACCAAATGTGACGGCCTGGAATTTCGCTCGATCTGAATCAGTCGTTAAACCGATCTAAATCGTTCGAAACCCCTGACTGTTTGAGAACAGGACAAATCAGAACGCAAACAGAAGAACATTTCATTGTATATTACAACAATTCCATCAGATATAAGAATATACAGAGTATAAATGAATAAATATTACACAGAAATGTCAGAGATTTAAATTACATTTAAATACATAGCAGCGGAAAAATAATATAAAGCACAACTGAAGGTGATATACGGATACAGAGCTTTCCGGATATCATTCCAGCTGTAAACCAGGATCCTGTGAATATAAATCTGCAAAACCAAAACTACTAGCTGCCCGTGCGGAAAATAGGGGCACCCAGAGTTTAGGTTAAAACAATAAACTCCAGGTCAGTCATGTGACTGGTGTGAGAACTAAAACAGTTATTTAAAACTCTATTTTTAAAAGAAAGTAATTCAAGGGACCACGCCGTAAAACACGGAACGGGTTTCCTCCCAAGAATACCAGTGCATAAAATAAACAACGCAATGCTTTTTCGAAAAATGAAGCTATTATAAGACCCAGGTCCTATCATACAATGCAACGCAAGCCGGGGGATAGGGTTTTCCCTTATAATAGCCAAACATGCTTGATACGTTTTAAAACAAATCATTTGATACTATAATAAGTGTATAGTGTCAAAACATTTCAATCATAAGTATAAATCATAGACGGCATGGGTACCATATATCATGTCGCCATACTAGTTCTACAATTAAAACCGCGATACACGTATTGGAAATTGGATTTCCGTCATGAGTCGAGGCAAGGGGCAAGCTCCTCTCCACGTTCGAGACACTCTAGCAAATGTCCCCGGGATTACGCACACTGGGTAACCCCTGGATGCGGCTGGGCCGGTCCTCACTTACGTTAGAGGATTAATTATGCCTGAACACACGTTTCCCGGTCCTTACAGACCTATAATCGAGGCGCCTCATTCCAACAACCACAAAGGTGAAAAGTATATATATGTCAGGGCTGGTAAGTCACTGACACCACCAAAGCTAGAAAGAAACGTGCGCTCTCCCAGCGGTCCGTATCCCGTTTTTAACTCATACCGAGGTGTGAGGCTCGCGAATACACGCTATACACAAAGCTACCACGTAGGTTATGCTTTGATCATCAACCACAAGACTTTGCTTTTCAACAGAAGCCTTGATCCATGCAACTCAGCATGCCACACAGGCAATTCATGCCATGCGATTGATATCTATCGATATATAACCTCTGAGCTCGTACGTCTCAGAGAAGGGCGTTAAGCAAGAGAATAAATTCTCCGCCGCCAAGCAGATATATATTTAATAGAAATCAATCAACACAGAATAAAATCCAATGTCAGACACACAATCCATTTACAAGTCCGTTCTGGGTCTGAACGAAACCGGAGGCACTTTCCTCGCATATCCATCCATCTCCAAGTACGTCTGGACGACCACCAACTATTTCCATCCTCTTGGGTGTACAGCCCAATCAGGATCGTCAGTAATTATCCAAACGATGTGAAAACTTCCGGTCTTCGACCACCGTCTTCATCTTCGACTTATCGTCGAATCGGTTATTCAGAATGGGTGTAAACCCGGACTTTCCGAACAACCCGCGTATATTAAAACAAATGTTACACAAACACAACATACGCCTCATTCCAATTCATTAGTCACTAACCGCAAATTAGCAAGAGAATAATTTCCCAAACATTAACCCCGAAGGCCGAAACCAACATCAGATCAATACCCAGGAAACCATTCTTCTTAGCCAACCTACAGCTAGTTTCTAAATTTCATATTCTTAGGGAAAGATTCCCATTAATTCTATCCAAGATAAATTCTTTAAAATTTATCCTGAAATCTTCCTTTGGATGACATTTAAAACCAAATTATGGTTTTTCCACCTAGTCGAGATTAGCGAACCACAACGAAGTAATTATTTATTTTATTTCCCAATCCCAACCTATTCATCCCATGAAGCAAAACTGGTAATACTCCATATCTAACACCGTGGTGTTATCGGTAAAATTAATTACCATTTCACGTTCAAATCTAATTAAAGATTTAACTATCGCTTTGGAGAAAAACTGGTAATACTCCATTCTCGTTCCTTTTCTAAATTTGGAAATTTAGATTACGAATTCACATTTCAATCTAATTGCAGATTCGTTAAAACTCCTTTTACTGGGTTAAAGAACTAGGTGTTATTTAAAACACAGTTCACGATAAACCCAAATCACATTCTATTTATTATCGGGTTAAAGAACTAGTGTTATTTAAAACACAGTTCACGATAAACCCATTTCAAATCCAATCAAATATATTAGAAATCCCGATTATTTAAAACCCCTTTTTAATCTAATTTATTTATTAGAATCAATTGGGTTTCAAATTTAGTTCAAACTAGTGCATTTCGATAAAAACCATTTTTATCTTTTCAAATGTGGGGTTTTTCATCCCAAATTTTCCCAAATCATTTCTTATGATTTTATACAAATTATTACTATTTTTAATAATTTTATCGAGGCCCGTGCAGTCGATTTCCAACAATGGCCATCGAACTGCACTTACAGCGACCTTTTTCGAATTTGATTTGGACGTATCTCCAAATCCAACCGTTAGATTTTGAATTTCTAATATTCGTTAGAAAGCTCTTTTCGATACGAACCCAACGGTTCCGGTTTTAGGAGAATCCGACGGTCGGATCTCCCGTAATGTCCGTTTGAAGTTAATGGTCGAAATTCACGAACTGCCGCGGCGCGGCGCGTTCTATTCAGGCCATTATATTATATATATAATATATATAATATATATTTCGTCGATTTCTATTTAAAACGAACTATATAAATAGTTTTAAATTCGTTTCAAGAACAAAGTCAACTTCTATTTCAATTCAAATCAAAATTGAATTCTTCTTTATAAATTCGTTTTAAAATTCATTTCTATTCAATTCAAATTTCAATTTAATTTGAATTCATTTCACTTCATTTTAAATTCAATTCGAATTCGTTTCTCAATTCAATTCAATTCAATTCAATTCAAATTGATTTTCTATTCGATTCAAATTCATTTTCTATTCAAATTAAATTCGTTTCGTTTTCTATTTGAATCAAGTTCATTATATATTCAATTTGAAATCAAATTGGTTTTCTATTCCATTCAATTCGAAATCGTTTTATATTCAATTCAAATCAAAATCGTTATATATTCAATTCATTTCGAAATCGTTATATATTCAATTCATTTCGAAATCGTTATATATTCAATTCATTTCGAAATCGTTATATATTCAATTCATTTCGAAATCGTTATATATTCAATTCATTTCGAAATCGTTATATATTCAATTCATTTCGAAATCGTTATATATTCAATTCATTTCGAAATCGTTATATATTCAATTCATTTCGAAATCGTTATATATTCAATTCATTTCGAAATCGTTATATATTCAATTCATTTCGAAATCGTTATATATTCAATTCATTTCGAAATCGTTATATATTCAATTCATTTCGAAATCGTTATATATTCAATTCATTTCGAAATCGTTATATATTCAATTCATTTCGAAATCGTTATATATTCAATTCATTTCGAAATCGTTATAATCGATATAAATATCGTTCGCGTCAAAATGGCGCATCACTATTCAACACGGCTTTATATATCCTATTTCAAATATTTCTTTTTGTCAACACACGACTAATCTCAACGAATGAGTACCGTCCGTGTATGACTATTTTTGTTAAAATATTTCGTTCAACACATGACTAATATCAACGGATGAATATAGTCAACACATGAACCGTTATTTTATAATAATAAAGATATAAATTTTATTATAAAAATATTTCGTTCAACACATGACTAATATCAACGGATGAATATAGTCAACACATGAACCGTTATTTTATAATATTCTTTATTTTTCAAATTGGAATGAGGCCCAATCAATTACCATATAAAGTCAATTATATGGATTTTCATACAACACATGTATAAGATAGCATTGAAGAATAATCAACCATCAACCAAAGTGCACTACACTGTATAAGCATCAAATATAGATATCTAACGCTTATAACAGCCTGTCAATCAATCGATCGACATGCTTTATCAATCAGGATGAGTGAACTCATATTTCATCCCAACACCCGTGTGGGGTTTCAAACAATCACACACAGATTTTATTTGTGCAGTTGGGCGATGTGTAAAATTTATCGACCCAATCAATGTCATTCAAATAGGTGTACATAAACAAACCGTCCGGTTTGTAAATGAATATTTTATTTATTCGCATTCACGTTAAAAATTATATTTTTAACGATAAAACAATTTATCTTAACATATGAATATCTATTCAGTTCATTTATTCAATAAATGATTATCTTTATTTTTCTAACATATTTTAGAAAATTTCGGCGGCATAACGGCACGATACTAGAAACGGGACAAGGCCTAGCCTTATCCCCGGTCTAGTGAAGGCCCACGCCATTCACACATCAATCAAATTCACTTTCGTTATGCAAACCACAAAATTTGGAGTAAGGGTCTAACCTAGCCTTACTCCTTCGCCTTATAACGGCGCACGTCTAATCCTAACCAATTTATCGATTCGATTTTTCACACCACAAACCACATTCAAATCAATATCGCAATCAATCACCAAACAGTCAAACAAACAAGTCCATGGTCTGTGGACGATTGTGTCGGGTGCTACTAAGCACCGTCTGCATCCTAGTATATATATAACTAGAAAAATTAAATTGAAAGGTGAGAAGTTCTCACTAATAGCTATCCTAGCTCCACGGCTCCTCTTTGATAGAAATCTTCATCGCCATCGCATCTTCGTCAGCTTCGCTGCCCGTATTCACTACATATATAAAAATCGAATTTTTACCTTGCTATTCAATATAAAAAAAATCGAATTTTGACTTCGCTATTCAATATATAAAAATCGAATTTTTATTTCAAAGTTCAATATATAAAGATCGCATTTTTAGTTCAAAGTTCAATATATAAAGATCGCATTTTGACTTCGCTATTGAATATAAAGATTATATTTTTGTTATTCTTATGATGTAAAAATTATATTTTTATTGCTTTAAAAATATAAGAATCATACCTTACTTTTTCTACCTAACAAAAATTCCATCTTTATATTTTTAAAGATATGATCTTTATTTTTGCACGTTCTAATCTTTTCCTATTAAAAGATTAAGCCCTTTTTCTTATTTTAAAGTTTAAAATAAAATCAGTTTTATAATTCCTTTTTAAAAAAAACAGTTTTTATTTTCTTTTAAAACAGTTTTTACAATTCTTTTAAAACAAAACAGTTTTAAAATTCCTAAAACAAAAATCAGTTTCTTTCTTTTATAAAATTGCAGTTTTATCTTTTTTTTTTTTCTAAATTCTGTTTTTAAAACTCTTAAAAAAAAACAGTTTTTATAATTCATTTAAAATTCTGTTTTTATAATTCTACTAAAAATTAGTCTATATAATTAAAAAAACAGTTAAACAGTTTTTAAATTATTTTAAAATACAATTTTTAAACTAAAGAAAATTCAGTTTATAATTTCATTATAAATCAGTTTATATAATAAAAAAAAAAAAATCAGATAAATAAAATAAAATAAATAAAAAAAAAAAAAAAAAACTTACAGTATTTGGTGGGGGGGGCACGCTCGAGTTCAGGAGGGGCCAAAGGAGGTGCGGCGATGGGTCAGGGGGTCGGTGCGGTTGCGTTAGGGTTTCGAGGGGGGGGTTTCTGGAAGGACGCGGCGTCGGTTTACTGTAGGAAAGGGGAGAGAAGGGATCGGTCTCGCGTGGAGGAGGGGAGAGGAAGAGAGGGGGCGGCGCGGTGGAAGTGGTGGTGCGCCTGCCACCAGCGGCGGCTCTGGGGCGTGGACTCGCCCGCCCGTCGCTTCCCCCATTTTTCTTTTCTTTTTTTTTTTTTTTTGATTTGATTTTCTGATTTAATCGGGGGGGGGGGCCTAGGTAGTTAAGGAGAAAGGGTTTTTTTTTTTTTTTTTTTTTTTTATTTAATTTAATTATTTAATTCAATTTAAAGTTGACTTTCTGTTTTAACTCGAAATCAAGCCCACCGACTGTCGCCCCTAGCTAATTACCCCCATTCCGAACACAATGGGATATGCCACGCAAGCTGATTCGACTGTTTGAATCAGTTTTCGTTGAATTTACATTTAAATCACTATATTGAATTTTAAACGTACATTTCAAATTACCGGGGGCGCATACTAACTAGAAAAATTCCAGAAAAATATTTTCTAGCTTCGTATTGACGATACGGTCCTAACAAAACTAGTTTCGTTGAATTCTGAGACCGTTAGAAAAATGGCCAATTTCCAGTCGATTAAAATCAACTGAAACTGGTCAAAACGCGTTTTCCTTTGCCACGCTCACATATTGATTCAGAAAATTATGAAATTTGAAACCTAGCAATAATTCGACATCACGGACCCAACAAAAGTGGTTTCGTCGAAATCCGAGGTCATTTGCAAAATGTCCATTTTTAAGGGCCTGAATTCCATAGCGACTATTCAGAATTTTCAACTGGACATATCTTATCATTTCTAAGATGAAATCTCAGTTTCTTACATCCGTTAGAAAGATATTATCAATTAGATCCTAATGTTTTTGGTTTCACTAAAATCCGGATTGTTTTGCCCCCGGTACATTCAATTGAAGTTTGAAATCGAATTATCGAACTACCGCGCCATTTTCAATTCTATTTATAATTATATATAAATATTTATATTCTAACGACGACGCGTATAAATATATACGTTCGAATTCTATTCAAAATAAATTTTACGTCGATTCTATTTAAAATAATCTATTTTAAATATTCAAAATTCGCTAAAATTGCCAAAATAAAAATTTTAAACTGGCCCAGATTTTCCGGGTTATTACAGATTGTTTACTTGGATGGGCTAGAAAGGTTGTTCGTAACCAATCTAGTATTAGAAAAATCTCGTTCATTAGAGTTTGATGTTTATCGATCAAACGCACAAGATGGTGTATACAGATTGAGCGCATAAGGACGATGGACTTGAACATATGAGATAAATTCATGAAGGTGCATCAGAATATGCATGTTGTTTTAAAGACGAAGGAGCATTGAAGCGTAGCAATCGACTAGAAGATAGAGCAACATGGGAGCTTTACGATGAATCTAAAGATGAAAAATGGACTTGGCGACGAGCTTGAATTTGGGACGTATGTTTGGCGTTTTCACCTGATTTGTATTTAACCAAATTTTCTTTTATATATGATCAGAATGGTCTTTATCGCTGTTAGGGGTTGATGGATTGTTGATGACCATTCTGACCAATTTAACATGGACGATGGTGCAGCTTTAAGGAGTAGGATACGATGGTTCATTCAACATAGGATTTCGGTGTCTCTGCTTTTCGACCAGTGATTTTGACGCTAAGGTAAAGATATAGTGTTTCGACGAGGTGATTTCATTATTCGATGATGGTGATACCATAATGGGAAGCGATGACTTCGACGTCTGATGACTTTTATCTAAAATGCAGGGAGTGGGTCATATTGATGTGACTATCAAATGAGGATGAGAGACATAGGATGATGTCTTACGATATACGATGATGTCTTATGACACATAAAGATCATCAAGGATAGTCCACAGATTGTGACGACTTCGGATGTGAGTCTTATGAACATTTTAGAGATAGATTCTTTTGCGAAGAACGTATGCAAAAAAGATTGTTGGTTTTTTGTGACTTTAGTACACTTTTGAGGGAGTGACACATGGATAGATTAGAGTTTGTCGATGTTTTGATCCGATCTGTCCAGACTCCAGAGTCTGTCGATGTATTGGACTGAGGGTAATTAGTCGGTCAACCAAGGATGTAGCAATGGTCTGGTATTGTCCACCAATGAAGAACTGTTGGTGCCTCAATTGATTGGGTGGTCAGAATTCAGAAGACCATATATTTGACATACTAAGTGAGTGAATGTGAGAATAAATGATGGATGATGTGTTTGTTATAATACTGTCACTCTAGGACACGACATTTATATCATTGATGGATATTTAAGCATCCCTAAACCTTATAATATAGTATACTCCATGATGATCATAGAGTAGTATATATGCTAACTCGATAGAGGAACATGTTCAGCATGATTCTTCATGCCATATATTTATACATTACAACGTTTTATAGCAATTTAATATTTATTTATTGCTCACATTGGATTATTGTTTGACAAAATGTTTTATGTTTTCCCATACTACCTTTAATACTCATCGACGATTTGGATGAGCAAACTATGTAAAAGCTGTAAGCATCATTTGTAATAACCCGGAAATGCGGGCCAGTTTAAAATTTTGTTTTGGCAATTTTAGCGAATTTTGAATATTTAAAATGAATTATTTTAAATAATATCGACGAGAAATTTATTTTTGAATATAATTCGAACGTATATATTATATACGTCGTCGTTAGAATATAATAATTATATATAATTATAAATAGAATTAAAAATGGCGCGGTAGTTCGATAATTCGATTTCAAACTTCAATTGAATGTACCGGGTGCAAAACAAACCAGATTTTAGCGAAACTGAAAACATTAGGATCTAATTGAGAATATCTTTCCAACGAATCCGAGAAATCGAAATTTCATAGCGGGAATCAAAAGATGTGCCCAGTTGAAAATTCTGAATAGTCGCTATGGAATTCAGGCCCTTAAAAATGGAAATTTTGCAAACGAACTCGGATTTCGACGAAACCACTTTTGTTGGGTCCATGATGAAAAGTTATTGATAGATTCCAAGTTTCATAATTTTTCGAATCAGTATGTGAGCGTGGCAAAGGAAAACGCGTTTGACCAGTTTCAGTTGATTTTAATCGACTGGAAAATGGCCATTTTTCAAACGGTCTCAGAATTCGATGAAACTAGTTTTGTTAGGACCGTATCGTCAATACGACGCCAGAAATCATTTTTCGGGAATTTTTCGAGTTAGTATGTGGCCCCGGTAAATTGAAATGCGCGTTCAAATTCAATATATAGAGTTATATGTTGATTTTGACGAAAACTGATCGAACGATCGAACCAGCTTACGATACATATCCCATTGTGCTCGAAATGGGGGTAATTAGCTATGGACGATAGGCGGCGGGTTTGATTTCGACTTCGAAATAAAAAGTTACTTTTTTAAAAGAGAAATTAAAATAAAATATAAATAATTATATTCATATACCCCCCTCCCATTTTCTTCAAAATCAGAAATAAAAAAAAAGGGCTCTGCCCTAGCCCAGAATGCGCCGCACCCATCGGCGACGCCACCGCGTCGATCACCACCCCACTAGCCGCCGTCCGTCACCATCTTCCCTCACGCCCAACCTCTCCTTCCTCGATCCCCTTATCTCGCGACCCCCCCCTCTTCCCTTCCTAACCCTAACCGCATCGCTCAACCCACCGCAAACCCCCCCCCTCCCTGAAGACAGCCGACGTGGACCCCCCCCCCCCCCTCCAGCTTCTCGTCGAGCGTGCAGATCGAAGCCCTAGGGGCTGAGCCTATACGAGGGACGCCGGTCTGACGGAATTAGCATGGCAAAGGTGATTGCTTTTATTTATAAATTCACATCGTTTTTAAATTTCAGTTTTTAATTAAGATAACATTGAATTCAAATTTCAGTTCTTGATATGAATACCATTGGATTAATAAAAATGTGATTTTTATATTATAAAAATAATTAAAGATATATATTATAAAAATAATAAAAATATGATTTTTATCATATGTGAGATATAAGAATATAATTTTTATATATGTAGTGAATCAAAAATATGATTTTTACTTGTGTAGAGTTTTAAAATATAATCTTTTATATTGTAGAAGTATAAAAATATAATTTTTATATGGGTAAGATAGTAAAAATATCACCTTTATATAAGTAGTGAAATAAAGGCGAAATCTTTATATTTGAAAAGGCGAAATCTTTATATTTGAAAAGGCGAAATCTTTATATTTGAAAAGGCGAAATCTCTATATAGTAGCGGTGTAAAAATAGAATTTTTTTTATCTATATAGTAGCGATGTAAAAATAGAATTTTTTTTATCTATATAGTAGCGATGTAAAAATAGAATTTTTATCTATATAGTAGCAAGGTAAAAATAGAATTTTATCCATATGGAGTGATTATAAAAATTTGATTTTTATATATCGAATAGCAAAGTAAAAATTCGATTTTTATATATTGAATAGCGAAGTAAAAATTCGATTTTTATATATCGAATAGCGAAGTAAAAAATTCGATTTTTATATATCGAATAGCGAAGTAAAAATTCGATTTTTATATATCGAATAGCGAAGTAAAAATTCGATTTTTATATATCGAATAGCGAAGTAAAAATTCGATTTTTATATATCGAATAGCGAAGTAAAAATTCGATTTTTATATATGTAGTAGCTACGGGCAACGAAAGTGACAAAGGGAGAGAACAGCGATGACTTCTACATAAGATGAGTCGTGGCATTTGGATTAGCTATCGGTGAGAACTTCTCACTCTAAATTTCTTTTTCTAGTTATATATATATACTAGGATGTAGACGGTGTTTAGTAGCACCCGACACCCGTCATCCACAGACCATGGATGGCTTGTTTGTTTGATTGATGTGTTGTGAAAATTGTTTGTGATTTTGATGTGAAATAGATAATAAAATATATTCATAGGTTGAATAAAATAATTTGGTCGTTAAAAATATAATTTTTAACGTGAATGCGAATAAATAAATATTCATTTACAAACCGGACGGTTTGTTTATGTACACCTATTTGAAGAACATTGACTGAGACGATAAATTTTACACATCGCCCAACTGCACAAATAAAAATCTGTGTTTGTTGATTTGAAACCCCACACGGGTATTGGGATAAAATACGACATACACTAATCCCAATAATTAGTTGTTTGTCGATCGATTGATTGACAGGCTGTTATAAGCGTTAGATATCTATACTTGATGCTTATACAGTGTAGTGCACTTTGGATGATGGTTGATTATTTATCGTTGCTATTATATACATGTGTTGTATGGAATCCATATAGTTAACGCTATATGGTGATTGATTGGGCCTAATTCCAATTTAGAAAATAAAGAATATTATAAAATAAAGGTTCATGTGTTGATAGTACTCATTCGTTGAGATTAGTCATGTGTTGAACGAAATATTTTAACAATAAAATTTACATCTTTATCATATATAAAATTAGAAACTAACTGGAAAATAGATAAGATGAGTGGTCTCATGGATATTGATCTGATGTTGGTTTCGGCCTTCGGGGTTAATATTTAGGGAATCGTTCTCTTACTAATTTACGGTTGGAGTCTGATTTAAATCAAATGATAGATACCATAATTTTTATAAAATATATTAAATAACAAAAATAGTCACACGTGGACAGTACTCATTCGTTGAGATTAGTCATGTGTTGACAAAAATGTAGATTCATGTATTGAATAGGATAAATATTCATTTGTTGAATAGAATAATGGAATTATTGAAATATATAAAGCCGTGTTGATTAGAGATGCGCTATTTTGACATGAACGATATTTATATCTATTATATTCGTTTTTATAATTGAATAGAAAACGAATTTGAATTGAATTTAATAGAAAACGAATTGATTTTGATTTGAATAGGAAACGAATTGATTTTGATTTGAATAGAAAACGAATTCGAATTGAATTGAATATAAAACGAATTCGAATTGAATTGAAAACGAATTGAAATAGAATAAAAATCGATTTGAAATGGATTCAAATTGAATCGAAATTTGAATTAAATTGAATGAATTTAAAACGAATTTATAAGGAAAATTTCAATTTTGATTTGAATTGGAAATGGAAGTTGAAATGTTTTTGAAACGAATTTAAAACTATTTATAAAATTCGTTTTGAATAGAAATCGACGAAATATATATTATATATATAATATAATGGCCTGAATAGAACGCGCCGCGCAACGGCAGTTCGTGAACTTCGACCATTGATTTCGAACGGACATTACGGGAGATCCGACCGTTGGATTCTCCTAAAACCAGAACCGTTGGGTTCGTATCGAAAAGAGCTTTCTAACGAATATTAGAAATTCAAAATATAACGGTTGGATTTGGAGATACGTCAAAATCAAATTTGGAAAAGGTCGCTGTAAGTGCAGTTCGATGGCCGTTGATGGAAATCGACTGTACGTGCCTTGATAAAAATATTAAAAATATCAATAATTTGTGTAAAATCATAAGAAATGATTTGGGAAAAATTGTGATGAAAAACTCCATATTTGAAAAGATAAAAATAGATTTTTATCGAAATGAACTAGTTTTGAACTGAAATTAAAACCCATTTATTTTTAAATAAATAAATTGGATTTGAAATGGGTTTTAAATAGAATTGATCTGTGGGTTTATCGTGAACAGTGTTTTAAATAACACTTGTTCTTTAACCCGATAATAAATAGAATGTGATTTGGGTTTATCGTGAACTGTGTTTTAAATGACATTAGTTCTTTAACCCAGAAAAGGGAGTTTTAATGAATCTGCAATTAGATTGAAATGTGAATTGATAATTTAAATTATCAAATTTGGCAAATGAGCGAGAATGGAGTATTACCAGTTTTGCTCCAAGCGATAGTTAAATCTTTAATTAGATTTGAACGTGAAATGGTAATTAATTTTACCGATAACACCGTCGTGTTAGATATGGAGTATTACCAGTTTTGCTTCATAGGATGAATAGGTTGGGATTGGGAAATAAAATAAATAATTACTTCGGTGTGGTTCGCTATTCCCGACTAGTTTGAAAAACCATAATTTGGTTTGAAATGACATCCAAAGGAAGATTAAAGAATAAATTTAAAGAATTTATCTTGGATAAAATTAATGGGAACTTTCCCCTAAGAATGTGAAATTTAGAAACTAGTTGTAGGTTAGTTAAGAAGAATAGTTTCCTGGGTATTGATCTGATGTTGGTTTCGGCCTTCGGGGTTAATATTTTGGGAATTGCTCTCTTACTGATTTACGGTTAGTGACTAATGAATTGGAATGAGGCGTATGTTGTGTTTGTATAACATTTGTTTTTAATATACGCGGGTTGTTCGGAAAGGCCGGGTTTATACCCATTCTGAATAACTGATTCGACGATATGTCGAAGATGAAGACGGTGGTTGAAGACCGGAAGTCTTCACATCATTTGGGTGATTTCTGATGATCTTGATTGGGCTGTACACCCAAGATGAGAGAATCAGTTAGTGGTCGTCCAGACGTACTTGGAGATCGATGGATATGCGAGGAAAGTGCCTCCAGTTTCGTTCAGACCCAGAACGAACTTGTAAATGGATAGTGTGTCTGACATTGGACTTTATTCTGTGTTGATTGATCTCTATTAAATATACATCTGTTTGGCGGCGGAGAATTTATTCTCTTGCTTAACGCCCTTCTCTGAGACGTACGAGCTCAGAGGTTGTATATCGATGGACATCAGTCGCATGGCATGAATTGACTGTGTGGCATGCTGAGTTGCATGGATCAAGACTTCTGTTGAAAAGCAAAGTCGTGTGGTTGATGATCAAAGCACGGCCTACGTGGTAGCTTTGTGTATAGCGTGGATTCGCGAGCCTCACACCTCGGTATGAGTTAAAAACGGGATAAGGACTGCAGGGAGAGCACGACATTTCTTTCTAGCTTTGGTGGTGTCAGTGACTTACCAGCCCTGACATTTATATACTTTTCACCTATGCGGTTGTTGGATGAGGTGCCTCGATTTTAGGTCTGTAAGGACCGGGAAACGTGTGTTCAGGAACAACTAATCCTCAAACGTAAGAGAGGACCGGCCCTGAAGCATCCAGGGGTTACCCAAAGTGTGTAGTCCCGAGGCATTTGCTAGAGTGTCTCGAAGTGGAGAGGAGCTTGCCCCTTTCCTCGACTCATGACGGAAATCCAATTTCCAATACGTGTATCTCGGTTTTATTTGTAGAGCCTAGTATGGTGACATGATAGATGGTACCCATGCCGCCTAGGATTGATATTTATGATTGAAATTGTTTTGACACTATACACTTATTATAGTATCAAATGATTTGTTTTTAAAACGTACCAAGCATGTTTGGCTATTATAAGGGAAAACCCTATCCTTCGGCTTGCGTTGCATTGTGTGAAGGGACCTGGGTCTTATAATAGCTTCATTTTTCGAAAAAGCATTGCGCTGTTTATTCTATGCATTGGTATTCTTGGGAGGAAACCCATTCCGTGTTATACGGCATGGTCCCTTGAATTACTCTCTTCTAAAGTAAAGTTTTAAATACCTGTTTTAGTTCTCACACCAGTCACATGACTGACCTGGAGTTTATTGTTTTAACCTAAACTCTGGGTGCCCTTATTTTCTACACGGGCAGCTAGTAGTTTTGGTTTTGCAGATTTATATTCACAGGATCCTGATTTACAGCTGGAACGATGCTCGGAAAGCTCTGTATCTGTGCATTACTTTCAGTTGTGTTTTATATTGTTTTTCCGCTGCTATGTAATTTATTGTAATCTCTGATATATATCGAATGTAATTTATTCATTTATACTCTGTATATTCTTGTATCTGATGGAATTGTTGTAATAGAAATGAAATTTTCTTCCGTCTGCGTTCTGATTTGTCCTGTTCTCAAAACGATCAGGGGTTTCGAACGGTCTAGATCGGTTTAACGACTGATTCGGATTGAGCGAAATTCCAGGCCGTCACATTTGGTATCAGAGCTTTGGTTTACAGAGCTCGAGAACAAGACACATTAGGACCATACGAAAGAATTCATCAGATATTGGATTAGTAATATCCAATTAGAATGACTCGTTAGAGATAGGATCAGTAGTATCCTAGAACGAGTGTGAAGAGTATATTTTTCAAATGAAAACAATTTTGTTTTGAAAATTTAAATCGTTTTATACGTATTTGAATATTTTATTTGTATTGATTTGGACAATCTAGTATATAAAGGTTTTGCATATACGCGTCATAAACGTATATTCGAAGTTTTAGTATACTGGATAGATATAGAATCGCACTCTAGTAGCCCGGGGATGATTCCACTGATGACGTACGACATCAGTGGTTTATTTTCGTGTTTCGAAGGTGTGATATCTATATATTTCCATTAGACTAGTGTGAGAACCAAAACTTATATAGATAGATTTATTGTTGTGAATTGGCATCAAAAACAAGATTTTCAGTATATATATCAAAATTATGAATTTGAAACGTTAAATTCACTAATTGATTGATGTTTGTGTTGTTTGTTTATTTTTTTGATAATTTTGAACCATTATGCCTAATAGAATCAAATATTGAATTGTATTGAAAATTGGTAGCATTTGCTTGCATATACATGTACTTACATTGAACAGGTCATAGCAAGGAGGCTAGAGCAGAGAATAAAATTTGTTTGCCCGACAAATAGGTACATGTTTACTATAGTTTACTGTTTTGTTTGGGTGATGATGATTTTATGAGCCGATTGGCTAACCGCTTGGCTTTTTCTTTTTCTTTTTGAGATCAGAAGGCCTGTATGGCAATTTCGGGATTTTCCCGTGGCTCCCGGTGCAGGGGAGGTTATGGCGAAATTTTTCAAAAATTTAGGGTGTTAGCCAAATTTTTGAAAATTTTGAAAAGTTCTTAGAAACTGAAAAGTTGAAGAACTTAAGCCGTAACGAAAATAAAGGAAGTTGAGTTGAATTGTTAAACAACTTTCGGCTTCATTCCTTTTCGGGGACGAAAAGTTTTAAGTGGGGGAGATTGTAATAACCCGGAAATGCGAGCTAGTTTGAAAATTTTGTTTTGGCAATTTTAGCGAATTTTGAATATTTAAAATGAATTATTTTAAATAATATCGACAAGAAATTTATTTTTGAATATAATTCGAACGTATATATTATATACGTCGTCGTTAGAATATAATAATTATATATAATTATAAATAGAATTAAAAATGGCGCGGTAGTTCGATAATTCGATTTCAAACTTCAATTGAATGTACCGGGTGCAAAACAAACCGGATTTTAGCGAAACTGGAAACATTAGGATCTAATTGAGAATATCTTTCCAACGAATCCGAGAAATCGAAATTTCATAGCGGGAATCAAAAGATGTGCCCTGTTGAAAATTCTGAATAGTCGCTATGGAATTCAGGCCCTTAAAAATGGAAATTTTGCAAACGACCTCGGATTTCGACGAAACCACTTTTGTTGCATCCGTGATGAAAAGTTATTGCTAGATTCCAAATTTCATAATTTTTCGAATCAGTATGTGAGCGTGGCAAAGGAAAACGCGTTTGACCAGTTTCAGTTGATTTTAATCGACTGGAAAATGACCATTTTTCATACGGTCTCAGAATTCGATGAAACTAGTTTTGTTAGGACCGTATCATCAATACGACGCCAGAAATTATTTTTCGGGAATTTTTCGAGTTAGTATGTGGCCCCGGTAAATTGAAATGCGCGTTTAAATTCAATATATAGAGTTATATGTTGATTTTGACGAAAACTGATCGAACGATCGAACCAGCTTACGATACATATCCCATTGTGCTCGAAATGGGGGTAATTAGCTATGGACGACAGGCGGTGGGTTTGATTTCGACTTCGAAATAAAAAGTTACTTTTTTAAAACAGAAATTAAAATAAAATATAAATAATTATATTCATATACCCCCCTCCCGTTTTCTTCAAAATCAGAAATAAAAAAAAAAGGGGCTCTGCCCTAGCCCAGAACGCGCCGCACCCATCGGCGACGCCACCGCGTCGATCACCACTCCACTAGCCGTCGTCCGCCACCATCTTCCCTCACGCCCAACCTCTCCCTCCTCGATCCCCTTATCTCGCGACCTCCCCTCTTCCCTTCCTAACCCTAACCTCATCGCTCAACCCACCGCAACCCCCCCTGAAGACAGCCGACGTGGACCCCCCCCCCCTCCAGCTTCTCGTCGAGCGTGCAGATCGAAGCCGTAGGGACTGGTCCGATGGAATTAGCAGGGCAAAGGTGATTGCTTTTATTTATAAATTCACATCGTTTTTAAATTTCAGTTTTAATTAAGATAACATTGAATTCAAATTTCAGTTCTTGATATGAATACCATTGGATTAATAAAAATGTGATTTTTATATTATAAAAATAATTAAAGATATATATTATAAAAATAATAAAAATATGATTTTTATCATATGTGAGATATAAGAATATAATTTTTATATATGTAGTGAATCAAAAATATGATTTTTACTTGTGTAGAGTTTTAAAAATATAATCTTTTATATTGTAGAAGTATAAAAATATATTTTTTATATAGGTAAGATAGTAAAAATATCACCTTTATATAAGTAGTGAAATAAAGGCGAAATCTCTATATAGTAGCGGTGTAAAAATAGAATTTTTTTATCTAAATAGTAGCGATGTAAAAATAGATTTTTTTTTTATCTATATAGTAGCGATGTAAAAATAGAATTTTTATCTATATAGTAGCGAGGTAAAAATAGAATTTTTTCCATATGGAGTGATTATAAAAATTTGATTTTTATATATCGAATAGCGAAGTAAAAATTCGATTTTTATATATTGAATAGCGAAATAAAAATTCGATTTTTATATATCGAATAGCGAAGTAAAAATTCGATTTTTATATATCGAATAGCGAAGTAAAAATTCGATTTTTATATATCGAATAGCGAAGTAAAAATTCAATTTTTATATATCGAATAGCGAAGTAAAAATTCGATTTTTATATATCGAATAGCGAAGTAAAAATTCGATTTTTATATATGTAGTAGCTACGGGCAACGAAAGTGACAAAAGGCGAGAACAGCGATGACTTCTACATAAGAAGAGTCGTGGCGTTTGGATTAGCTATCGGTGAGAACTTCTGATTCTAAATTTCTTTTTCTAGTTATATATATATACTAGAATGCAGACGGTGTTTAGTAGCACCCGACACCCGTCATCCACAGACCATGGATGGCTTGTTTGTTTGATGTGTTGTGAAAATTGTTTGTGATGTTGATGTGAAATAGATAATAAAATATATTCATAAGTTGAATAAAATAATTTGGTCGTTAAAAATATAATTTTTAACGTGAATGCGAATAAATAAATATTCATTTACAAACCGGACGGTTTGTTTATGTACACCTATTTGAAGGACATTGACTGGGACGATAAATTTTACACATCGCCCAACTGCACAAATAAAAATCTGTGTTTGTTGATTTGAAACCCCACACGGGTATTGGGATAAAATACGACATACACTAATCCCAATAATTAGTTGTTTGTCGATCGATTGATTGACATGCTGTTATAAGCGTTAGATATCTATATTTGATGCTTATACAGTGTAGTGCACTTTGGATGATGGTTGATTATTTATCGTTGCTATTATATACATGTGTTGTATGGAATCCATATAGTTAACGCTATATGGTGATTGATTGGGCCTCATTCCAATTTAGAAAATAAAGAATATTATAAAATAAAGGTTCATGTGTTGACAGTACTCATTCGTTGAGATTAGTCATGTATTGAACGAAATATTTTAACAATAAAATTTACATCTTTATCATATATAAAATTAGAAACTAACTGGAAAATAGATAAGATGAGTGGTCTCCTGGATATTGATCTGATGTTGGTTTCGGCCTTCGGGGTTAATATTTAGGGAATCGTTCTCTTACTAATTTACGGTTGGAGTCTGATTTAAATCAAACGATAGATACCATAATTTTTATAAAATATATTAAATAACAAAAATAGTCACACGTGGATAGTACTCATTCGTTGAGATTAGTCATGTGTTGACAAAAATGTAGATTCATGTATTGAATAGGATAAATATTCATTTGTTGAATAGAATAATGGAATTATTGAAATATATAAAACCGTGTTGATTAGAGATACGCTATTTTGACGTGAACGATATTTATATCGATTATATTCGTTTTTATAATTGAATTTGAATTGAATAGAAAACGAATTTGAATTGAATTTAATAGAAAACGAATTGATTTTGATTTGAATAGGAAACAAATTGATTTTGATTTGAATAGAAAACGAATTCGAATTGAATTGAATATAAAACGAATTCGAATTGAATTGAAAACGAATTGAAATAGAATAAAAATCGATTTGAAATGGATTCAAATTGAATCGAAATTTGAATTAAATTGAATGAATTTAAAACGAATTTATAAGGAAAAATTCAATTTTGATTTGAATTGGAAATGGAAGTTGAAATGTTTTTTAAACGAATTTAAAACTATTTATAAAATTCGTTTTGAATATAAATCGACGAAATATATATTATATATATAATATAATGGCCTGAATAGAACGCGCCGCGCAACCGCAGTTCGTGAACTTCGACCATTGATTTCGAACGGACATTACGGGAGATCCGACCGTCGGATTCTCCTAAAACCGGAACCGTTGGGTTCGTATCGAAAAGAGCTTTCTAACGAATACTAGAAATTCAAAATCTAACGGTTGGATTTGGAGATACATCCAAATCAAATTTGGAAAAGGTCGCTGTAAGTGCAGTTCGATGGCCGTTGATGGAAATCGACTGTACGTGCCTTGATAAAATTATTAAAAATATCAATAATTTGTGTAAAATCATAAGAAATGATTTGGGAAAAATTGTGATGAAAAACTCCATATTTGAAAAGATAAAAATAGATTTTTATCGAAATGAACTAGTTTTGAACTGAAATTAAAACCAATTTATTTTTAAATAAATAAATTGGATTTGAAATGGGTTTTAAATAGAATTGATCTGTGGGTTTATCGTGAACAGTGTTTTAAATAACACTTGTTCTTTAACCCGATAATAAATAGAATGTGATTTGGGTTTATCGTGAACTGTGTTTTAAATGACATTAGTTCTTTAACCCAGAAAAGGGAGTTTTAATGAATCTGCAATTAGATTGAAATGTGAATTGATAATTTAAATTATCAAATTTGGCAAATGAGCGAGAATGGAGTATTACCAGTTTTGCTCCAAGCTATAGTTAAATCTTTAATTAGATTTGAACGTGAAATGGTAATTAATTTTACCGATAACACCGTCGTGTTAGATATGGAGTATTACCAGTTTTGCTTCATAGGATGAATAGGTTGGGATTGAGAAATAAAATAAATAATTACTTCGGTGTGGTTCGCTAATCCCGACTAGTTTGAAAAACCATAATTTGTTTTGAAATGACATCCAAAGGAAGATTAAAGAATAAATTTAAAGAATTTATCTTGGATAAAATTAATGGGAACTTTCCCCTAAGAATGTGAAATTTAGAAACTAGCTGTAGGTTAGTTAAGAAGAATGGTTTCCTGGGTATTGATCTGATGTTGGTTTCGGCCTTTGGGGTTAATATTTGGGGAATTACTCTCTTACTGATTTACGGTTAGTGACTAATGAATTGGAATGAGGCGTATGTTGTGTTTGTATAACATTTGTTTTTAATATACGCGGGTTGTTCGGAAAGGCCGGGTTTATACCCATTCTGAATAACCGATTCGACGATATGTCGAAGATGAAGACGGTGGTTGAAGACCGGAAGTCTTCACATCGTTTGGGTGATTTCTGATGATCTTGATTGGGCTGTACACCCAAGATGAGAGAATCAGTTAGTGGTCGTCCAGACGTACTTGGAGATCGATGGATATGCGAGGAAAGTGCCTCCGGTTTTGTTCAGACCCAGAACGAACTTGTAAATGGATTGTGTGTCTGACATTGGACTTTATTCTGTGTTGATTGATCTCTATTAAATATACATCTGTTTGGCGGCGGAGAATTTATTCTCTTGCTTAACGCCCTTCTCTGAGACGTACGAGCTCAGAGGTTGTATATCGATGGACATCAGTCGCATGGCATGAATTGCCTGTGTGGCATGCTGAGTTGCATGGATCAAGGCTTCTGTTGAAAAGCAAAGTCTTGTGGTTGATGATCAAAGCACGGCCTACGTGGCAGCTTTGTGTATAGCGTGGATTCGCAAGCCTCACACCTCGGTATGAGTTAAAAACGGGATAAGGACTGCAGGGAGAGCACGACGTTTCTTTCTAGCTTTGGTGGTGTCAGTGACTTACCAGCCCTGACATTTATATACTTTTCACCTATGTGGTTGTTGGATGAGGCGCCTCAATTTTAGGTCTGTAAGGACCGGGAAACGTGTGTTCAGGAATAACTAATCCTCAAACGTAAGAGAGGACCGGCCCTGAAGCATCCAGGGGTTACCCAGAGTGTGTAGTCCCGAGGCATTTGCTAGAGTGTCTCGAAGCGGAGAGGAGCTTGCCCCTTTTCTCGACTCATGACGGAAATCCAATTTCCAATATGTGTATCTCGGTTTTATTTGTAGAGCCTAGTATGGCGACATGATAGATGGTACCCATGCCGCCTAGGATTGATATTTATGATTGAAATTGTTTTGACACTATACACTTATTATAGTATCAAATGATTTGTTTTTAAAACATACCAAGCATGTTTGGCTATTATAAGGGAAAACCCTATCCTCCGGCTTGCGTTGCATTGTGTGATGGGACCTGGGTCTTATAATAGCTTCATTTTTCGAAAAAGCATTGCGTTGTTTATTCTATGCACTGGTATTCTTGGGAGGAAACCTGTTCCGTGTTATACGGCGTGGTCCCTTGAATTACTCTCTTCTAAAGTAAAGTTTTAAATACTTGTTTTAGTTCTCACACCAGTCACATGACTGACCTGGAGTTTATTGTTTTAACCTAAACTCTGGGTGCCCTTATTTTCTACACGGGCAGCTAGTAGTTTTGGTTTTGCAGATTTATATTCACAGGATCCTGATTTACAGCTGGAACGATGCTCGGAAAGCTCTGTATCCATGCATTACTTTCAGTTGTGTTTTATATTGTTTTTCCGCTGCTATGTAATTTATTGTAATCTCTGATATATATCGAATGTAATTTATTCATTTATACTCTGTATATTCTTGTATCTGATGGAATTGTTGTAATAGAAATGAAATGTTCTTCCGTCTGTGTTCTGATTTGTCCTGTTCTCAAAACGATCAGCGGTTTCGAACGGTCTAGATCGGTTTAACGACTGATTCGGATCGAGCGAAATTCCAGGCCGTCACATCATTTGTAGATACGCAAGTGGATCGGCATGAGGTAGCACACCCTTTTGCATTGTACTAGTATTATTATTGTTTATTTAGTTAATCTTTATTGCTATCCAAGCATAAATGTATTGTTAATTTCAATCTTTTAGGTTATACAATAAAAAAAACTCTATTGCATTCCCATCTGTTAGAATCAATGATATCTTCCACCATCATGTGCTCATTTGTAGTTCTAATGACCATGTCTCTAACCAGTTTACTAATTAAGTTGTCTTCGTAGAGCCGTAGTTCATACCATAATAAGGTAGAATTCCATAAACTATGCTCTTTTGCATACATTTAATGGCACATGTCCTATTTTTCAACAAAAACTTCCAAATGCCAGAATGATCAGTTCTGGGAATTAAATCCAAAAACTTTTGTTCCTCGTGTATTTTCATGATGCAAATCATCCCAGGCTCATTTTGAATCAATTTCTCCAAATATTAAGAGAAAAATATGTTTACACAAATCTCGCAAGCCCATTTCTCCTTTCGTCGTACTTTTACGAATCACTTCCTAAGGAACTTTGCTACGTTTACTCTTCCAAAAAAAATTTAAGCAAACACTTGATCTTATCGATAGTTTCACATGAGAATTCGAAACATTACACCTAAATTATAACCATTGGATAAACGGTAGATTTGATCGGCTTAATTCTTCCTACTAAGCTCAGTAATTTGTTTCCCATCCATTTATTTTGTTTTTAATTTTGTCAATGATAAATAAATTTCACATTCTCCATATTAATACTAGATAGCGGAATACCACGATACCTTACTGTTAATTCACGTTGTTCCATATTAAGGAAGAAAGAAATTTCATCTATATTGATAATTCCTTGACCAAAAAACACTTCAGATTTATCACAATTTAACTCCGAACACGTGACCTTTCCCATAACAGAAAAATATCCTTCAAACTTTGCCAAAGACTTGTTGGCTTAAATGAGTATCAAATTTCCATCAACATAAATTAAGTGCGTGATCGCATTACTAAATTGAAGGTAGGAAAAAAAATATCACTTCCTATTCCATTAATAAAGCAGAAACTCCATAGTCAAAGAGGGTAATTTAGTAAATAAAGAGCACTTTGCCTAAACTTATTTTTGTCCTTACAATAAGCCCTTGAAAAGTAATCGAGAAGCAACCATCACCTTCTTGAACTTTGCAGGAAAATAAAAGCTTTAAATGTATGAATGGTGAATTGCTTGTTAATCGAATCATACACCTTCCTAAGGTCAATTTTAATACACATGTTAATATTGTCTTATCTGTCCAACCCATGAACAATTTCATGCATAAAACAGGATGTCATCACCTACACCTCTCTCTTTGATATATGCATGTTGATTTTAACTCAAAAGCATTCACTTCATTCCATTTCAATTTATTTTTAAGAACAAGTGTTGTAAGAGCACCCCGTTTTTTTCTTCCCAATATCATTATTAAAAAATGTCATAAAATTTTAACCAACACCTTTCTCAGCATCAAGCTTTTCAAAGGACTATCAAATATATTATTTTTTATTTTTACATGGTGAACAACGACCAACCAACACCATTTGTATTGCAACGGTTAAGGTAGTTGATGACCATGGAAAACAAAGTTGGTTGGTGGTTGCTCGTCGTGCATGATGATTTGCATGGTGGTTTATTGTAGTGTGAAATTACATAAAATTGATTGGATTTGTTGTTTTTCCTATGGTATTAGGAAGAGCAAGCCTGGGTGCCCTTAACAAGACATTTTAAGAATATCAAAGCAATTGATGTTAAATTTGTGAATTAATTCGTTAAATCTAGGTATCTACTGGGTTTATGGAAACCCCTCACATTCTAACATGCAAGAGACATAGATTACCTTTTATAGGAACTCTCCAACCTCTAGCCGCTGGATAATTCCTCTGAACTTTCTCCCTCCTTGTTTAATAACTAGCCCCATTTAGGATTTCATGTCACAAGTTTGTACTTGTAAATCAAAGATCAATGTACAAATTACTATAACCATCCATAGTTTTTTTTTGGATATTGCATATATTTCCAAACATTGTTTTCTCTACCTTATCAGCAATAACCCTCTATGTAAATAATTCAAATCGACAATAAATTACCACACATATCTGACCCAAGCCGTTCAATATAGACAAATTGTTAATTGGGATTTAAAATATAAGAAATAAAGGGATGAGAAAGAAACATAACACAAAATCTCATAATGGAAGGACAAAATATAATAATCACATAAATAAATCATAGTTGTTTACAGTATACATTTTACAAAATCAGGGCTAACCCATGAGCATACATACCACGTAATGCAGCTGAATAATACTAGTAGATACGAACTGCGAATATCCATTTCATCTTCAGAACGATGTCTTTGAGTAAATTGAAACAACTCAGGTTGACCCAAACATAATGAAAAAAAATACTCGAGTCAAGACTAAAAATTCATATGCAAGTCAAATCAAAATCAAATGAAATAATGGTACAAGTAACTTAAGAGATGTTACAGGATTTTCCATGTCTGAATCTATAATTGTTTCTATGTCTGTGAATTGCATCTATTTATGTTTAATTTCAAAAATATTTATATAATTAATTAAACACTATTTACCCCCCTTAGTATTAATCTGGCCTTAAGATTCGTATTCCACATTCCTATTAAGGTGCAGTGGAGTATCATCTAGCAAGTCATGGAGTAGCTATTAGAATTTGGAGACACTATTAAGTACTATGCAGTTTAAGTTTAGATTCATGTACAAATAAACAACATATGCATACACGAGATGAGATGCCATATCTCCAAATCAAAAATATATACAAAGATAAAGGAACTATCCCGACACATATATACATCTTTACATGACATAAACAAATGAAACATCCATAGATATGATCATTAGATATAGATTTCCGAACAGGGAAACTCTAAGATAAATAAAGAATACCTGAAACAACTTGGTATGACCCAGGTATTATTAGAAATAATAAACGGGTAGGCTTTGTACTGGTCCAAATCAATAAGGAAGAATAAACACGACGAACATACATAACGTTAGAGTAACTAGTGCATGTCCAAGTACTACTATGGTTACTCTTATACTAATAATATCAACCTGAAGCAAACTTCAAATACCAAGTTGATATCATATATGGGAATAATCCAAAAATATAGTATTAACAAACAACCTGTTTCATTTAAATTTTAAAATTCACCAAAACAAGAAACATGAGTATTGCCTTAATTGGAACAAAATGGAATTTGGTGCAAACTCAAATCAAATTTCAAATACTTAACTAAATAATCACAAAGATGGTGCCGAATTGGAGACCAACACAATGATATGTCTACCTAAAGACGAACTCTACAGTTCACCTAACTAGATGCAAGTCAGATAAGGTAAGTCCCCTAACATGGACAAAATAACTGAATGCATGCCAATAAGAGATACGATTTCCTCGTGAACAACTGGATATCTAGAGACGAACCCAAAAGTTAAGCCTAGCTAGAGACGGACTTGAAGGTCGTACATAATAAGAAACTAGAGACGAAGCTAACAGGTACGCCTAACTACCAGATGAGGTCACTGTTTAAGATTTCGAAAATATCGCCTAGGATCTCCTTCGAGGTCTCATTTTGGGCTCCTCCAAAACCAAGCTGCAAATATCATTGTAAATCTCGTTTTGAATACATCATCTGAGATATTGCAATATTGAACAATATATCGATTGAGGCAAGATACTAAAATATCGGTCGAGATCTTGACTATTTTAGTTAAAGTTTAAACTTGTGCCTAAACCAAAATAATAATTAAAAAAAAAATCAAATCTAACCACGATAATCTCCTTCTATTTTATATTTTTCATGTTAAACGACCATATCATATATTCATTTAAGTTATACAATGCTTATGATTCTCATGTTCACCATTTTTTTAACTGGTATGTTATTTAAGAAATTATGTATTTTATGTTCTATTTATGTTGCATTGTTTAGTATTTTGGATTTTTTATGTTCTTTATCTAACAGTAACTCTCATGTTCATGGATCATAAGTTGTAAGCATTAAACTATTTGCATTGTGTTATTTTTTTAATTTTAAACATATTATGATTTATGAATATGAAAGTTTTTTCATAAATTAAGAACAATGAAGTGATTTTGTCATTCAAGTCTAAATTGTTATTTTTATAATAACATCCATGGAAATTATAGTGCAAGAATATATGTTTTTAACATGCCATATATCCCAAGATTCCGATATGCGCTTTCAGAGCCGAGATGGAAGTCCAAGATAAACCCGAGAGTTAGACTCATCTTATATGAGAACTCCCCCGATATGAGATCAAGCCTCTAAAATCACCGAGACGAAACACCATCGATATCCGAGATTTAAAATCTTGGATGAGGTATACCATCACTTGGACAAAATTAGGAAATGCATGTCAATAAGAGCGACAATCTTCTCATGGACGAACCACGGTACTGAAGATGTACTCAAATTTAACACCTAATTGAAAGTGTCACTTACTCTAGTAAATAACTAAATGAAGCAAAAGCGCCATATACCACTTGGCAAACATCAATTATTTACTAAGTGGTTATAAACTCTACTTAGTAAAACAAAACTAATAATATATAATAAAATATAATAAGATTGTTCGATCAGATAAACGTAAGCATTCATGCCAGTTGATTTCCTAAATCGTTTATGATTTCTCGACTGACCGAGAAATTAGTTTATACATGTACAAAATTAGTTTGGGAAAAACGTCTGTTTATACAAAATGTTATTATTTTGAAGACACTTTTGCATATAATGATAATAAACAATGAACACATATATGAAATTATATCTGGAACTAGATCAGTTTAACAATTTGGAAAACGGTTAGTTTGACTAATTTTTCTTTGATAAATTATTTACATTCAATTTACTTAATGTAGATATTTTTGTATAAATACTAGAAAATTTTAGCTTGCAAAAATCATTAAAACACGGAGAAATAGACATTAAAAATAATATGTTTTTAACCTTATTTTATATGTATCTTTCCTTTAGGAATAATCATATATATTAATCTCTTATAATTTCACACATGCAATTGATAAGGTTTTGACCTAAATAAAATATGAAAATATACTTGCACTAAAAATTCATTCAATAAATTAAAATATTTACCAAATTATAAAGGATGAAATAGAACTTGTTTCGTTTTTCAATTTCCAAAGAATAACAATTACAGTCTTCATGTTAATATAACATGGCACAATGGAAACATGTGCTCTTATTTGGTAAGAGCTCAGGTGTTCGAGACCTAGTTTGACCACATATTAGCATATTAATTAATAAAATAAAAAAATTACCAGTCTTCACAAATCAGTGAAATCTAACCGAAACGAAATAAAAACAGTCAACAAATTAAAATGGCAAGAGTGGTCGCGTGTCACTGCATGACATTTTGACATGGTGGAAGAGGTTATAGATTTGATTCCGCTTCGTGGGATCAAACCCATTTACCATATGATATGTTATATACTATTTAGAACTTGTATATAAATTACCCGTTCATAAGAAATAAAAAATAAAAAAAGAGAAGAAGAGGAAGAAGAGCAATGCATGAACAAGGAAGTAGTAGTAGATGAAGAAACAATGCATGAACAAACAAAACAAGCAATGTGACATTGACATGAGAAAACGTACCAAAATCAAAGAAAATAAAGTGCATTGGTCATTTACAAGCACCGGACACGTACAAAGGTAGTAAATAGATATAGCACTATCCACTATAAAGAAAGTTTTCATGTAACCCCTACACGTTATAAAACAATCAAACTAAAAACGCATCAACCCATCAAGCCACGTGCCCGGTTCCATGCATCAGGCAATGGACGAAACTAAGTAGCAATGCTGCTATTCAGCACTAAGGAAAAATTTGCATATAGATCCAATAAGATGTGTACAATTGCATATGGCATTTTGCATGATCGGACTTCCAAATGTTGAAAGGTTTTTACAAATTTTGTCCGTTGGAAAAACAACCATTCATTCAGTTCAAAAGACACCTCTAACATACGCCTACTTTCTCTATAAATACACATTCTGCCAGTACATTAACTTCACTTTTAATTCCAATTTCAAAGTTATAAAATAATGAGCATAATTTGGTAAATTTCTGAGTGTCTTTTCTGATCTGTGCAAGTAATCACAACTTGCACAGGTAATCTCCATTGTATCCTGAAAGTCTATTTTCTGTCAATCTGCTGTGATAAAGAAGGGGAAAACATTCTTGAAAGATAGCGATCCATTCGTGCCTTAGAGCGATCAATCTATCTGTAATTCTACAACACCAAGTGCTAAGGTACGCATGCAAGACAAATGACGGTAAAATGGCAAAAGGCTGAAGTGTTAGAAGTTTTGTCAATACATGATTGTATTACAAAGTTAGATCTTTTTGTCAATACACGATTGTATTACAAAATTAGATCTTTTCGTCAATACACGATTGTATTGCAAATAGACAGTAACAATTATCAATGTTACTTAATAATGTCACAACTGTCAAGTCAAATAGTGATTATAGCAATGACAATAAGCGAGACCGATTGTGCACTAGATTGGAATGGTACATAATCGTCTCCAACAGACTAGAAGAAGAATATTTCAGTAATGTCCAAGTCCAAAAATGATTCTGTTTCCTTGAAACAATAATGCCGTCGTATGCATTGATTGACGTGATAGCAATTTGTTTCCTAGGATAAAACGGACCAACCCCGTAGTGCAGTTCCAACAAACGGAGCTCTGACGAACTGAAGTAGATTATAGAAACTTGAATAGAGGATTACTTTGAAGAAGAAGTAGCAAAATGAGAAGAATAGCTAATGTGTAATCTATCTTGTTTTGGGCCATGTATTTATAGGTTGGAAGAAATGCCTGTTCGAACATTAATGACCATTGGAAAGGTTGCGACCCTTTAACCAAGCGGTGCATGAATGTACATTCTCATTTAAAATTGAAACGGTTGTATCCATTTAACTGAATGGACATGACAGATCAAAAGTGATCAAGGAACTCGTTTCAATGCAACAGACCCAAGCTGCAAGCAGTGGCCTATTTAACCATGTGACCCCAAGAGTCTCAAGGCACAAAGCCCAATCTTTGACACTACTATAATATTGTGTCATGGACCCAAAGAGTCCCAAAGCATTAAGCCGAAGTTGACATCAATATAATATTGTGTCATGGACTCCAAAAGTTCCAAAGCACTAAGCCCAAGTTGACATCAATATAATACTGTGTCATGGACTCCAAAAGTCCCCTACTAGTCCCAATTTGACATCAATATAATATTGTGTCTTGGCTTAGCCACACCATTCACAATCCCTCTTCTCCTTTATTTATATAAGCCATAGAGAAGTAGGTACTAATATTTCATAATGTGGGACTTAGATTTCTTTCCCCTCTTCTTCCAAAATTCCTCTTGCTCATTCATTTCCAACAATCCCCCACATAAATGAGCAGTCATTCTTAGTTTCATGAATCATTAATCGCATCGGTTAAAGTAGCACATGGGCCTTGAACTTTCCTAGTGATTACCTGTTTGTGTAATTACAGGCGAATCAGTAGACATAGAATGTCCTTGAACTGTAAGCCTTTTGTGTAATTCCAAAGTAGATAACACACGATAAATGTTTCTTATAATCCTTTGTTCTTTGTATGTGTTCATTTTTGCCTTGAATACCTGCCTGGTCTCATATGTGCTTAGAGATTTTGGCCTTATAAATCTCTTTGAAGCGACGCCTTCGCACTTACGTAGGTGATTCTATAAAGGTTATTCTCTAATTCCTCAAATACAGATATCATTAAAAGTATTAATACTTATCCTTTTTAACACGTAATGCACCGACTTATCATAGGAATGGTTAGTGTGTAATAGTGCCAACAAGTTTCTCTTCATTGTCCCTTTGAACCTAGATCTTGGGATCTCCGGTCAACTAGGTGGGGTTTCCATTTTAGAAAAACCTTTATTCTATAGGCCTTAGCCCCATTCCCATCGATAAGATTTGAACTTTCTCTCTTGGCAAGCCTTTTGTAAGTGGATCCGCTAAGTTATCTTTAAATTGAAAGTAATCTATTGTGATACCCCCGTTATAGAGAAGTTGTCTTATGGTTTTATGTCTACGACGAATATGCCTAGTTTACCATTGTATATTGTACTATTAGCTCTTCTAATAGTTGATTGACTATCACAATGTATACATACTGGAGGCATAGGTCTGCTCTAATTAGGAATGTCTTCCAAGAAGCTTCAAATTTATTATGCTTCTTACGCAATTTTATCTAGTGCAATAAACTCAGATTTTATCGTAGAACTAGCGATACAAGTCTGTTTGGATGATTTCCATGAAATTGCTCCATTTCCTAATGTGAATACATATCCACTTGTAGACTTTGTATCATGTGATCCAGTGATCCAATTTCCATCACTGTATCTTCCACTATTGAAGAATAGTTTGTATAGTATAGACCATAGCTCTGCGTATACTTCAGATATCCAAGAACTCCTATTATCGTTTTCCAATGGTATTTACTAGAATTGCTGGTAAATCTACTTGGTTTGCCTACAGCATATGCGATATCAGACCTAATACATACATGATACTTCCTAGTATACGAGAGTATTCTAACTGGTAGATATCATCACCAATGTTCTTCACCCAATTTTGGTTCCTACCTACTGGTGATTTTGCAATAGTTACATTGTATCGCTTGAATTTTTCAAGTATTTTGGTGATGCATATCCCTGTGGTGTTCTCAGAATTTTTACACCTAATGTCACATCAGCCAGTCCTAGGTCTTTCAAATTGAGTCTAGAGAATAACTTATCCTTTGTAAATCTTATTATGGACTTGTTATTGCCTAGGATCAATAGGTCATCAACATAGAGACCATAAGTTGTAACAACCCGAAAATCTGGGCCAGTTTAAAAATTTTATTTTGGCAATTTTAGCGAATTTTGATTATTTAAAATGAATTATTTTAAATAATATCGACGAGAAAATTTCTTTTGAATTAAATTCAATCGTATATAGTTATATAGATCGTCGTTAGAATATAAATATTTATATATAATTATAAATGGAATTGAAAATGGCGCGGTAGTTCGATAATTCGATTTC
Organism: Allium sativum; assembly: GCA_030737875.1. Taxonomy (NCBI): domain Eukaryota; kingdom Viridiplantae; phylum Streptophyta; class Magnoliopsida; order Asparagales; family Amaryllidaceae; genus Allium; species Allium sativum. The sequence goes on from CM060915.1 coordinate 285,397,984, forward strand.
AAAATTCAATTGAATGTATCGGGTGCAAAACAATCCGGATTTTAGTGAAACCAAAAACATTAGGATCTAATTGGGAATATCTTTCCAATGAATCCGAAAAATCGAAATTTCATAACGGGAATCAAAAGATATGTCCAGTTGAAAATTCTGAATAGTCGCTATGAAATTCAGGCCCTTAAAAATGGGAATTTTGCAAACGACCTCGGAATTCGACGAAACCACTTTTGTTGGATCCGGGATGTGAGGTTATTGCTAGGTTTCAAATTTCATAATTTTTGAAACTAGTAGGTGAGCGTGGCGAAGGAAAATGTGTTTGGTCGATTTCTGTTAAATTGGATCGACCAGAAATGGGCGATTTTTCAAACGGTCTCAGAATTCGATGAAACTAGTTTTGTTGGGACCGTATCGTCAAAACATAGCTAGATTTATTTTTCGGGAATTTTTAGAATCAGTTTGTGGCCCTGGCAAATTGAAATGTACGTTTAAATCAAATATTGAATGTTATATATTTTAATTTGAATGAAAACTGACTGAAACAGTCGAATGAGCTTACGATACATATCCCATTGTGTTCGGAATGGGGGTAATTAGCTATGGACGACAGGCGGTGGGCCTCGTTTAGAGGTCGAAAATAAAAGTTGCTTTAGAGTGATAAATTAAATAATAAAAAAAAAAATATTTAATCTCCCTCCTCCCCTCACTCTATACCTGCCCCCCCCCCAAACATTAACTTTAGTCGATCCCCAAATCAGATTTTCCCGATAGGAAAATCGTTGCTCCTCGAATGGCCAACTGCGACGCCAGTAGCCCCACCTCCGCTTCACCGCCTCCTCCTCCATCCGCCGTAGACCCCCCTCCATCGCTCAGCCCTCCGCTTTCTTCTTCGCCCTCATCGACCCAAATCCGTTGAACGACGACCCTCGCGCCCCTCCGAATCTCCTGGAGACCGACGCCGAGATCGAGACCCCCCCATCTCTTCTGAAAGCCGCCAGCATACGAGGGCCCCACCGCGAGCCTGAGGCGCCGCCACCGCCATCAGGAGGACTGCTTCGCCTCTCCTGCCACCTCGAGACGCTGGTGCTACTCCCCCTCTGGCCGTGGAGCCTCCGACAACCCAAAACAGTGAGTGTACATTTTATTTTTCATTTTTACTTAATGAAATCAGTTTTTAAGTCATAAAAATTAGCTTTTATACATATATAAAAATGGGTTTTTATTTGTTTGAATGGTAACGAAAAGATTAGGTTTTTGAATCAAGAAAGATTTAATTTTTAGTATAGAAAGACGAAATTTTTATCGGTAGAAAGGCGGGATCTTTATCTAATCAAGTTAGAATTTTTACATTAGAAAAGATGGATTTTTTACATCAGAAAAGATAGAACTTTTATATTAGAAAAGGCGAGATTTTTATATATTGAACATCGAAGTAAAAATGTGATTTTTATATATTGAACATCGAAGTAAAAATGTGATTTTTATATATTGAACATCGAAGTAAAAATGTGATTTTTATATATTGAACATCGAAGTAAAAATGTGATTTTTATATATTGAACATCGAAGTAAAAATTCGATTTTTATATATTGAATAGCATAGTAAAAATTCGATTTTTATATATTGAATAGCGAAGTAAAAATTCGATTTTTATATAATGAATAACAAAGTAAAAATTGTGATTTTTATATATGTAGTGGCTACGGGCAACGAAGAGGACGAAAAGGCGAGATCGACGGAGATCTCTAAAATAGGAGTGTCGTGAAGTTGGGATAGCTTTCGGTGAGAATTTCTCACCTTTCAATTTCTTTTTCTAGTTATATATATATATACTAGGATGCAGACGGTGTTTAGTAGCACCCGACACAATCGTCCACAGACCATGGACTTGTTTGTTTGGTTGCATAGATTAGTTAGATGATTTGATTTGAATTTGGTTGTTTGGTGAATTTGATTGATGTGTGAATGGCGTGGGCCTTCACTAGACCGGGGATAAGGCTAGGCCTCGTCCCGTTTCTAGTATCGTGCCGTTATGCCGCCGAAATTTTCTAAAATATGTTAGAAAAATAAAGATAACATTTTATTTAATAAATGAACCGAATAGAATATTCATAGATTGAATAAAATGTTTTATCGTTAAAAATATAATTTTTAACGTGAAAGTGAATAAATAAATATTTATAAACAAATCGGCCGATATTTATAAACAAATCGGCCGATTTGTTTATATACACTGATTTGACTGATATTGATTGGGTCGATAAATTTTACACATCGCCCAACTGCACAAATGAAATCTGTGTTTGTTGATTTGAAACCCCACACGGGTGTTAGGATGAAATTTGAAGTTCACTCATCCTGATTGATTAGATATGTCGATCGATTGATTGACAGGCTGTTATAAGCGTTAGATATCTATATTTGATGCTTATACAGTGTAGTGCACTTTGGTTGATGGTTGATTATCTATCGTTGCTATTATATACATTTGTTGTATGGAATCCATATAATTAACTTTATATGGTGATTGATTGGGCCTCATTCCAATTTAGAGAATAAAGAATATTATAAAATAAAGGTTCATGTGTTGACTGTACTCATTCGTGAGACTAGTCATGTGTTGAACGTAATATTTTAACAATAAATTTTACATCTTTATCACTATAAAATAAAGGTTCATGTGTTGACTGTACTCATCCGTTGAGATTAGTCATGTGTTGAACGAAATAATTTAACAAAAATAGTCACACGTGGACAGTACTCATTCGTTGAGATTAGTCGTGTGTTGACAAAAATAAATATTCATTTGTTGAATAGAATAAAGGAACATATGAAGCCGTGTTGATTAGATTGACGCCATTTTGACGTGAACGATATTTATATCGATTTTAAACGATTTCGAAATAAATTGAATTGAAAACGATTTCGAAAAATTGAATTGAAAACGATTTCGAAATGAATTGAATTGAAAACGATTTCGAAATGAATTGAATTGAAAACGATTTCGAAATGAATTGAAAACGAATTCAAATTGAATTGAAAGCGAATTGAAATGAATTCAAATTGAATTGAATAGAAATGAATTTTAAAACGAATTTATAAAGAAGAATTCAATTTTGATTTGAATTGAAATGGAAGTTGAAATTGCTTTTGAAACGAATTTTAAAAACTATTTATATAATTCGTTTTAAATAGAAATCGACGAAATATATATTATATATATAATATAATGGCCTGAATAGAACGCGCCGCGCCGCGGCAGTTCGTGAATTTCAACCATTTATTTCAAACGGACATTACGGGAGATCCGACTATCGGATTCTCCTAAAACCGGAACCGTTGGGTTCGTATCGAAAAGAGCTTTCTAACGAATATTAGAAATTTGAAATCTAACGGTTGGATTTGGAATTACGTCCAAATCAAATTTGAAAAAGGTCGTTGTAAGTGCAGTTCGATGACCGTTGATGGAAATCGACTGTACGGCCTTGATAAAATTATTAAAAATAGTAATAATTTGTGTAAAATCATAAGAAATGATTTAGAAAGAATTGGGACGAAAAACTCCATACTTGAAAAGATAAAAATAGATTTTTATCGAAATAAACTAGTTTTGAACTTGAATTATGATTCTATTTATTTTTAAATAAATAAATTGAATTTGAAAAGGGTTTTAAAAATAACTAGAATTTCCAATGATTGCATTGGAGTGGATTTGAATCGAAATTGTCTTCGGAATATTTCGATGTTGGAATTCGTGATTATGCAGATGTTGTTATGGAAATTTGAAAGATATATATCTATATCGTTATTTCCAGCACGACATTGGTTAATCATAGAATTTGATATTGAATATAAGCCGATATATTTTCTATTCAGAGCCTTGTATTGAATATCAAATGTGATTTGGGTTTGTCGTGAATGGTGTCTTCATTAACACTGTTCTTGAACCCAGTTGAGAAAAGATTAAATCTTTTTATTTAGATTTAATGAAGTGTACCAATTAAATAATATTTAATTGGAATTGAATTGATATTGATTTTTGGGTTTATCGTGAACAGTGTTTTAAATAACACTCGTTCTTTAACCCGATAATTAATGGAATGTGACTTTGGGTTTATCGTGAACCGTGTTTTAAATGACACGGATTCTTTAACCCAGTTAACGATTAAAACTAAGTGGAGTTTTAATGAATCTTTAATTAGATTGAAATGATCGAGAATGGAGTATCACCAGTTTTGCTCCAGGCGATAGTCAAATCTTTAATTAGATTTGAACGTGAAATGGTAATTGAATTTACCGATAACATCGTGGTGTTAGATATGAAGTACTACCAGTTTTACTTCATGGGATGAATAGGTTGGGATTGGTAAATTAAAACAAATGATTACTTCGGTAAGGTTCGCTAATCCCGACTAGTTTTGAATTGATATTCAAAAATAGATTAAAGAATAAATTCAAGAAATTTATCTTGGATAAAATTAATGGGAACCTTTCCCTATGAATGTGAAATTTAGGAACTAACTGTCGGTTAGCCAAGTAGAATGGTTTTCTGAATATTGATCTGATGTTGGTTTCGGCCTTCGGGATTAATATTTGGGGAATTATTCTCTTGATTAATTTACGATTAGTGACTGATGAATTGGAATGAGGCGTATGTTGTGTTTGTGTAACACTTATTTAAAATATACGCGAGTTATTCGGAAAGACCGGGTTTATCCCATTCTGAATAACTGATACGACGATAAGTCGAAGATGAAGACGATGGTCGAAGACCGGAGGTCTTCACGTCGTTTGGGTATTTACTGATGATCTTGATTGGGCTGTACACCCAAGAAGATGGAAACAGTTGGTGATCGTCCAGACGTGCTTGGAGATCGATGGATATGCGGGGTACTAGGTGCCTCCGGTTTCGTTCAGACCCAGAACGGACTTGTAAATGGACTGTGTGTATGACATTGGATTTTAGTCCATGTGATTGATCTCTATTAAATATATATCTGTTTGGCGGTGGAGAATTTATTCTCTTGCTTAACGCCCTTCTCTGAGACGTACGAGCTCAGGGGTTATATATTGATGGATATCAAACGCATGGAGTGAATTGCCTGTGTGGCATGCCTAAGATGCAAATGATCAAGGCTTCTGTTGAAAAGCAAAGTCTTGTGGTTGATGATCAAAGCACCGCCTATGTGGCACAACTTTGTGTAACGTGAATTCGCGAGCCTCGCACCCCGGTTGTGAACCAAAAACGGGAGAGGACCTCAGGGAGGGCATGCGTTTCCTTCTAGCTAGGGTGGTGTCAGTGACCTACCAGCCCTGACATTTATATACTTTTCACCTGTGTGGTTGTTGCTGTTGCGAGGCGCCTCGGTTAGATCGGACGATCCGGGTCCGATGGAGCCATTCGTTGGCTCATTTACGCCCCAAAGGGCGGGGAAACGTAGTGTTCAGGCATAATAATCCACATCGGTGGACCGGCCCTGACGATCCAAGGGGCAGTTGCGGCTGTTCCTAGACATGGGCTAGATTGTCTAAAATCGGTAGAGGACTATCTTTTGCCTCGGTTCATAGATGGAAATCCAACTTCCAAATACGTGACATTTGCGGTTTTAATTGTAGAACTAGTATGGCGACATGATATATGGTACCCATGCCGCCTATGATTGATACTTACGATTTGAAGTTGTTTTATACACTATGCACTTATAGTAGTATCAAATGATTTGTTTTTAAACGTATCAAGCATTCTTGGCTATTATACGGTAAAAACCCTATCCCCCGGCTTGCGTTGCATTGTGTGATAGGACCTGGGTCTTATAATAGCATCATTTTTCTTTATTTAGCATTGCGCTGTTTGTTTTATGCACTGGTATTCTTGGGAGGAAACCCGTTCCGTGTTATACGGTGTGGTCCCTTGATTTACCTAACTTTAAAAATAAAGATAAATAACTGTTTTAGTTCTCACACCAGTCCCATGACTGACCTGGAGTTTATTGTTTTAACCTAAACTCTGGGTGCCCTTATTTTGACACGGGCAGCTAGTAGTTTTGGTTTTGCAGATTTATATTTACAGGATCCTGGTTTACAGCTGGAACGATATCCGGAAAGCTTTGTATCCGTATATTTCTTCTAGTTGTGTATTGTATTATTTTCCGCTGCGATGTATTTAATTGTAGTTTAAATCTCTGATATTTCTGTGTAATATTCATTTTTACTCTGTGTATTCTTGTAATCTGATGCATTGTTGTAATATACAATGAAATGTTCTTTTGTATGCGTTCTATTTTGTCATGTTCTCAAACGATAGGGCGTTTCGAACGGTCTGGGTCGGTTTAGCGACTGGTTCGGACCGAGCGAGATTCGCGATCGTCACACGTGGTATCAGAGCTTTGGTTTACAAAGCTAGAGAACAAGGCAAATTAGAACCATACGAAAGAATTCATCAGATATTGGATTAGTAATATCCAATTAGAATGACTCGTTAGAGATAGGATCAGTAGTATCCTAGAACGAGTGTGAAGAGTATATTTTTAAAGTGAAAGCAAATTTAGTTTTGAAAATCTAAATCAACTATTCGTATTTGATTATTTATTTCATATTGATTAGGACAGTCCAGTATATAAAGATTTTGCATATACGCCTTGCAAACGTGTATTTGAAGTTTAATATACTGGATAGATATAGAATCACACTCTAGTCGCCCGGAGATGATTCTGATGATAGTTCGAACATCATCAGAATTGGTATTCGTGTTTCGAAGGTGTGATATCTATATATTTCCTATTGACTGGTGTGAGAACCAAAAATTAGATAAGGCTTATTGTTGTGATTTGGCATCAAAAACATGATTTTTGTATATGTATCAAAATTATGAATTTGAGACTCTAATTCACTAATTGATTGATGTTTGTGTTGTTTGTTTATTTGGTTGATAATTTTGAACCGTTTAGCCTAATTGAACCAAATATTGAATTGTATTGAAAATTGGCCGCATTTGCTTGCATATACTTGTACTTACATTGAACAGGTCATAGCAAGGAGGCTAGAGCAGAGAATAAAATTTGTTTGCCGACAAATAGGTACATGTTTACTACATAATTTACTGTTTTGTTTGGGTGATGATGATTTTATGAGCCTATGGGCTAGCCGCTTGGCTTTTTCTTTTTCTTTTTGAGATTAGAAGGACCGGGGAAGCTATTTGAAATTCCCCGATGCTCCCGGTGCAGGGGAGGTTATGGCGAAATTTTTCGAAAATTTAGGGTGTTAGCCAAATTTTTGAAAATTTGAAAATTCTCAGAAACTGAAAAGTTGGAGAATGGAAGCCAGATCGAACGTAGAGTTGATTGATCAAACCACTTTCGACTTTGTTCCTTTTCGGGGACGAAAAGTTTTAAGTGGGGGAGATTGTAACAACCCGAAAATCTGGGCCAGTTTAAAATTTTTATTTTGGCAATTTTAGCGAATTTTGATTGTTTAAAATGAATTATTTTAAATAATATCGACGAGAAATTTTTTTTTGAATTAAATTCAATCGTATATAGTTATATAGATCGTCGTTAGAATATAAATATTTATATATAATTATAAATGGAATTGAAAATGGCGCGGTAGTTCGATAATTCGATTTCAAAATTCAATTGAATGTATCGGGTGCAAAACAATCCGGATTTTAGTGAAACCAAAAACATTAGGATCTAATTGGGAATATCTTTCCAACGAATCCGAAAAATCGAAATTTCATAACGGGAATCAAAAGATATGTCCAGTTGAAAATTCTGAATAGTCGCTATGAAATTCAGGCCCTTAAAAATGGGAATTTTGCAAACGACCTCGGAATTCGACGAAACCACTTTTGTTGGATCCGGGATGTGAGGTTATTGCTAGGTTTCAAATTTCATAATTTTTGAAACTAGTAGGTGAGCGTGGCGAAGGAAAATGTGTTTGGTCGATTTCTGTTAAATTGGATCGACCAGAAATGAGCCATTTTTCAAACGGTCTCAGAATTCGATGAAACTAGTTTTGTTGGGACCGTATCGTCAAAACATAGCTAGATTTATTTTTCGGAAATTTTTAGAATCAGTTTGTGGCCCTGGCAAATTGAAATGTACGTTTAAATCAAATATTGAATGTTATATATTTTAATTTGAATGAAAACTGACTGAAACAGTCGAATGAGCTTACGATACATATCCCATTGTGTTCGGAATGGGGGTAATTAGCTATGGACGACAGGCGGTGGGCCTCGTTTAGAGGTCGAAAATAAAAGTTGCTTTTTAGTGATAAATTAAATAATAAAAAAAAAATTATTTAATCTCCCTCCTCCCCTCACTCTATACCTGGCCCCCCCAAACATTAACTTTAGTCGATCCCCAAATCAGATTTTCCCGATAGGAAAATCGTTGCTCCTCGAATGGCCAACCGCGACGCCAGTAGCCCCACCTCCGCTTCACCGCCTCCTCCTCCATCCGCCGTAGACCCCCCTCCATCGCTCAGCCCTCCGCTTTCTTCTTCGCCCTCATCGACCCAAATCCGTTGAACGACGACCCTCGCGCCCCTCCGAATCTCCTGGAGACCGACGCCGAGATCGAGACCCCCCCCTCATCTCTTCTGAAAGCCGCCAGCATACGAGGGCCCCACCGCGAGCCTGAGGCGCCGCCACCGCCATCAGGAGGACTGCTTCGCCTCTCCTGCCACCTCGAGACGCTGGTGCTACTCCCCCTCTGGCCGTGGAGCCTCCGACAACCCAAAACAGTGAGTGTACATTTTATTTTTCATTTTTACTTAATGAAATCAGTTTTTAAGTTATAAAAATTATCTTTTATACATACATAAAAATGGGTTTTTATTTGTTTGAATGGTAATGAAAAGATTAGGTTTTTGAATCAAGAAAGATTTAATTTTTAGTATAGAAAGACGAAATTTTTATCGGTAGAAAGGCGGGATCTTTATCTAATCAAGTTAGAATTTTTACATTAGAAAAGATGGAATTTTTACATCAGAAAAGATAGAACTTTTATATTAGAAAAGGCGAGATTTTTATATATTGAACATCGAAGTAAAAATGTGATTTTTATATATTGAACATCGAAGTAAAAATGTGATTTTTATATATTGAACATCGAAGTAAAAATGTGATTTTTATATATTGAACATCGAAGTAAAAATTCGATTTTTATATATTGAATAGCATAGTAAAAATTCGATTTTTATATATTGAATAGCGAAGTAAAAATTCGATTTTTATATAATGAATAACAAAGTAAAAATTGTGATTTTTATATATGTAGTGGCTACGGGCAACGAAGAGGACGAAAAGGCGAGATCGACGGAGATCTCTAAAATAGGAGTGTCGTGAAGTTGGGATAGCTTTCGGTGAGAATTTCTCACCTTTCAATTTCTTTTTCTAGTTATATATATATACTAGGATGCAGACGGTGTTTAGTAGCACCCGACACAATCGTCCACAGACCATGGACTTGTTTGTTTGGTTGCATAGATTAGTTAGATGATTTGATTTGAATTTGGTTGTTTGGTGAATTTGATTGATGTGTGAATGGTGTGGGCCTTCACTAGACCGGGGATAAGGCTAGGCCTCGTCCCGTTTCTAGTATCGTGCCGTTATGCCGCCGAAATTTTCTAAAATATGTTAGAAAAATAAAGATAACATTTTATTTAATAAATGAACCGAATAGAATATTCATAGATTGAATAAAATGTTTTATCGTTAAAAATATAATTTTTAACGTGAAAGTGAATAAATAAATATTTATAAACAAATCGGCCGATATTTATAAACAAATCGGCCGATTTGTTTATATACACTGATTTGACTGATATTGATTGGGTCGATAAATTTTACACATCGCCCAACTGCACAAATGAAATCTGTGTTTGTTGATTTGAAACCCCACACGGGTGTTGGGATGAAATTTGAAGTTCACTCATCCTAATTGATTTGATATGTCGATCGATTGATTGACAGGCTGTTATAAGCGTTAGATATCTATATTTGATGCTTATACAGTGTAGTGCACTTTGGTTGATGGTTGATTATCTATCGTTGCTATTATATACATTTGTTGTATGGAATCCATATAATTAACTTTATATGGTGATTGATTGGGCCTCATTCCAATTTAGAGAATAAAGAATATTATAAAATAAAGGTTCATGTGTTGACTGTACTCATTCGTGAGACTAGTCATGTGTTGAACGTAATATTTTAACAATAAATTTTACATCTTTATCACTATAAAATAAAGGTTCATGTGTTGACTGTACTCATCCGTTGAGATTAGTCATGTGTTGAACGAAATAATTTAACAAAAATAGTCACACGTGGACAATACTCATTCGTTGAGATTAGTCGTGTGTTGACAAAAATAAATATTCATTTGTTGAATAGAATAAAGGAACATATGAAGCCGTGTTGATTAGATTGACGCCATTTTGACGTGAACGATATTTATATCGATTTTAAACGATTTCGAAATAAATTGAATTGAAAACAATTTCGAAATGAATTGAATTGAAAATGATTTCGAAATGAATTGAATTGAAAACGATTTCGAAATGAATTGAATTGAAAACGATTTCGAAATGAATTGAATTGAAAACGATTTCGAAATGAATTGAAAACGAATTCAAATTGAATTGAAAGCGAATTGAAATGAATTCAAATTGAATTGAAATTTGAATTGAATAGAAATGAATTTTAAAACGAATTTATAAAGAAGAATTCAATTTTGATTTGAATTGAAATGGAAGTTGAAATTGCTTTTGAAACGAATTTTAAAAACTATTTATATAATTCGTTTTAAATAGAAATCGACGAAATATATATTATATATATATAATATAATGGCCTGAATAGAACGCGCCGCGCCGCGGCAGTTCGTGAATTTCGACCATTTATTTCAAACGGACATTACGGGAGATCCGACCGTCGGATTCCCCTAAAACCGGAACCGTTGGGTTCGTATCGAAAAGAGCTTTCTAACGAATATTAGAAATTTGAAATCTAACGGTTGGATTTGGAATTACGTCCAAATCAAATTTGAAAAAGGTCGCTGTAAGTGTAGTTCGATGACCGTTGATGGAAATCGACTGTACGGCCTTGATAAAATTATTAAAAATAGTAATAATTTGTGTAAAATCATAAGAAATGATTTAGAAAGAATTGGGACGAAAAACTCCATACTTGAAAAGATAAAAATAGTTTTTTATCGAAATAAACTAGTTTTGAACTAGAATTATGATTCTATTTATTTTTAAATAAATAAATTGAATTTGAAAAGGGTTTTAAAAATAACCAGAATTTCCAATGATTGCATTGGAGTGGATTTGAATCGAAATTGTCTTCGGAATATTTCGATGTTGGAATTCGTGATTATGCAGATGTTGTTATGGAAATTTGAAAGATATATATCTATATCGTTATTTCCAGCACGACATTGGTTAATCGTAGAATTTGATATTGAATATAAGCCGATATATTTTCTATTCAGAGCCTTGTATTGAATATCAAATGTGATTTGGGTTTGTCATGAATGGTGTCTTCATTAACACTGTTCTTGAACCCAGTTGAGAAAAGATTAAATCTTTTTATTTAGATTTAATGAAGTGTACCAATTAAATAATATTTAATTGGAATTGAATTGATATTGATTTTTGGGTTTATCGTGAACAGTGTTTTAAATAACACTCGTTCTTTAACCCGATAATTAATGGAATGTGACTTTGGGTTTATCGTGAACCGTGTTTTAAATGACACGGATTCTTTAACCCAGTTAACGATTAAAACTAAGTGGAGTTTTAATGAATCTTTAATTAGATTGAAATGATCGAGAATGGAGTATCACCAGTTTTGCTCCAGGCGATAGTTAAATCTTTAATTAGATTTGAACGTGAAATGGTAATTGAATTTACCGATAACACCGTGGTGTTAGATATGAAGTACTACCAGTTTTACTTCATGGGATGAATAGGTTGGGATTGGGAAATTAAAACAAATGATTACTTCGGTAAGGTTCGCTAATCCCGACTAGTTTTGAATTGATATTCAAAAATAGATTAAAGAATAAATTCAAGAAATTTATCTTGGATAAAATTAATGGGAACCTTTCCCTATGAATGTGAAATTTCGGAACTAACTGTCGGTTAGCCAAGTAGAATGGTTTTCTGAATATTGATCTGATGTTGGTTTCGGCCTTCGGGATTAATATTTGGGGAATTATTCTCTTGATTAATTTACGATTAGTGACTGATGAATTGGAATGAGGCGTATGTCGTGTTTGTGTAACACTTATTTAAAATATACGCGAGTTATTCGGAAAGACCGGGTTTATCCCATTCTGAATAACTGATACGACGATAAGTCGAAGATGAAGACGATGGTCGAAGACCGGAGGTCTTCACGTCGTTTGGGTATTTACTGATGATCTTGATTGGGCTGTACACCCTAGAAGATGGAAACAGTTGGTGATCGTCCAGACGTGCTTGGAGATCGATGGATATGCGGGGTACTAGGTGCCTCCGGTTTCGTTCAGACCCAGAACGGACTTGTAAATGGACTGTGTGTCTGACATTGGATTTTAGTCCGTGTGATTGATCTCTATTAAATATATATCTGTTTGGCGGCGGAGAATTTATTCTCTTGCTTAACGCCCTTCTCTGAGACGTACGAGCTCAGGGGTTATATATTGATGGATATCAAACGCATGAAGTGAATTGCCTGTGTGGCATGCCTAAGATGCAAATGATCAAGGCTTCTGTTGAAAAGCAAAGTCTTGTGGTTGATGATCAAAGCACCGCCTGTGTGGCACAGCTTTGTGTAACGTGAATTCGCGAGCCTCGCACCCCGGTTGTGAACCAAAAACGGGAGAGGACCTCAGGGAGGGCATGCGTTTCCTTCTAGCTAGGGTGGTGTCAGTGACCTACCAGCCCTGACATTTATATACTTTTCACCTGTGTGGTTGTTGCTGTTGCGAGGCGCCTCGGTTAGATCGGACGATCCGGGTCCGATGGAGCCATTCGTTGGCTCATTTACGCCCCAAAGGGTGGGGAAACGTAGTGTTCAGGCATAATAATCCACATCGGTGGACCAGCCCTGACGATCCAAGGGGCAGTTGCGGCTGTTCCTAGACATGGGCTTGATTGTCTAAAATCGGTAGAGGACTATCTTTTGCCTCGGTTCATAGATGGAAATCCAACTTCCAAATACGTGACATTTGCGGTTTTAATTGTAGAACTAGTATGGCGACATGATATATGGTACCCATGCCGCCTATGATTGATACTTACGATTTGAAGTTGTTTTATACACTATGCACTTATAGTAGTATCAAATGATTTGTTTTTAAACGTATCAAGCATTCTTGGCTATTATAAGGTAAAAACCCTATCCATCGGCTTGCGTTGCATTGTGTGATAGGACCTGGGTCTTATAATAGCTTCATTTTTCTTTATTTAGCATTGCGCTGTTTGTTTTATGCACTGGTATTCTTGGGAGGAAACCCGTTCCGTGTTATACGGCGTGGTCCCTTGATTTACCTAACTTTAAAAATAAAGATAAATAACTGTTTTAGTTCTCACACCAGTCCCATGACTGACCTGGAGTTTATTGTTTTAACCTAAACTCTGGGTGCCCTTATTTTGACACGGGCAGCTAGTAGTTTTGGTTTTGCAGATTTATATTCACAGGATCCTGGTTTACAGCTGGAACGATATCCGGAAAGCTTTGTATCCGTATATTTCTTCTAGTTGTGTATTGTATTATTTTCCGCTGCGATGTATTTAATTGTAATTTAAATCTCTGATATTTCTATGTAATATTCATTTTTACTCTGTGTATTCTTGTAATCTGATGCATTGTTGTAATATACAATGAAATGTTCTTTTGTATGCGTTCTATTTTGTCATGTTCTCAAACGATAGGGCGTTTCTGTAATATCCCGCGTTTTTGGCCGTCAAATATTCAATTTAATTTATTTATTCTAAATATTTTATTTAGAAAATAAATGGATTTTAATATATAATTCGTTATTTAAACGGAGTTTGAACGTTAATTTATTTATATATTTATAAACGAGCTCGAAATGGCACTGCAGTTCGCTATTTGGCGATTTGAACTTCAACTGAATGTACAAAGTTCGTTTTAAATTGGATTTCTGTGAAACAAGAAACGGGTGGAGCGGATGGAGTATATCTTTCTAGTAGAAGAGAAAAATCAGGATTTCGTCATGTAGATTTTGAGATATGTCCAAATCAAATTTTTGAATAGTCGCTATAGAATCGTTTATCGACCGTATCGGTTTATTCGATATAACTAGAGATCGGGTTTGAATTTAGACAAGGTCCTTTTGGGAAGTAGCGATAATTTAATTTTTAGAATTTTACTGTAATTTTTAATTAATTTAATAAGCAACTTTTTATTTGGAGTATGTGGCACCCTGTATCGACATTTCGGGGTTTCACAATATGAGTCCATCTACCGGTATTATTACATTTTTGGGACCAGAGCACATCACTCATTTAAATGGTATTTTTGTTTCTGTCCATAACAGTCCCTACATGAACAGAATATTTCATAGTGGGGTACGCTATGTTTTTAACTTAAAACAAACTAAACTGAATGGTTAACTGGTCAAACGGACTCAGAATTCAACGAAACAAGTTTCATACGAAACCTTAGGAAGAGGTCTAGTGAAACGTCAAGGCCTCATATTTTTAGGATTTTTTCTGGAATTGTTAGGAATTATTGCTCGGTGTTTTTCATCGATATTTTCTAAGGGATTTTCGCAAACGGTGTCGGAATTCGACGAAACCTGTCCCATTGGGTCCGGAATATTTTTTTATGCTAGGATTACCTATTTGTTTATCAAAAACTGAGGGTTTATGTAGGAAATTTGACACATTTCTTCGTGGAAAGTTATGCATAATAAAATAATATTATTTGTAGCCATCCACACTATACATGAATGACGTAAAGCTATTTTGGTAAACAACTTCATGCGCGGAACTTTAATTTTGACAGTGCCTCTACCAGAAACGAACGAACCAACTAAATTGTGTTCTAACTTTTCCTCCACGTTTTATTAAAATCCATCTAACGAAATTAAAATAAAATAAAATATTGAGGCTCAACTATATATACTCCATCAAGCCGTCAAACTCTGTTTTCGTTCTATAGGATAGACCAAATAGAGTGAAGACAGTACCTCACCTAAGAAATGACGTTTCCTGAGCCGTGCCGACCAAGTTTAAAATTTTCTACCCTACTCTGCTGCTGTCTACATTTTTCCTGCATCCCTATTCGAGAAGACTTGGCTCCCACGGTGTCTCCGCTATATAAGAACAGCTCCTCCATTTGTTTTCATCTCAGTTAACGGTGAAAACCGAGTTTCCTCAAACCAAGATAAAACCAAGCGAACCTTGTTTTTTTTGAACCAAACTTGCCATTTTTTTTTTCTTTCTCCTTACCTGCATGCAATCGGAACCCAACATTTTGAAAAAAAAAAAAGAACAAAAAGGGGGAAACGTTGGTCCAACATGCTGCATGCATGCAGCGCAAGGAGGGGAATTGAAGTGGAAGCGTGGCTTTTGTGCTGATCTGTAGCAGTTCGAAGAAGGGAATAAGGGGCTGAAAGCACCATGAGCAAGAAGAAAGGCATTAGGGAAGATGGACAGTACAAAAATGGTGCAAAGAGTGGTGGTAAGGATTTAATATATGTGCCTAATTAATGATTTAATATGCCTAATATCAGTTAATAGGTTAATTATAATGCCTAATTAAGTTTGTTGGGGCCTAAGCATATACGTACCCAGTCTTATGTTAGTTTTTACGTGGCCAACCGAGACTAGTATAATGTAAGCTGAAGTGCAAGTAAATAATAATAATATATTTGTTGAACTACTTATGGTATGCATGACTGAATAATTCGGTCCAACATATCCGACTATGTACATAACGCAAATACAAGATAACAAATGATTTTAATATGCCGTAACATCCATTTAAAGGCAAATTAATTGATTTTAAACCGTAACTCGAATTGTGTGTGACGTCTCGTATGTTATCAGAATCGAACCCAACAAGGAGCATTGAAATCATATCAACGGGCATAAGATTTTGAGATTTGAAACGGACGCAGTCGAGCGCAGCTGAAAACTTGTGAGACAAACCGTTTGACGACAAATGAATTCAAGGTGAGTTAAACTCACTCAGTTACCTTTTTTATATTTTATATAAATTGGGTATTTTTATTTTGTGTGCTCTGCTTTCCAATGGTTGACTGCTTTGCTAGTTATCTACTTAACTGTTAATTTAACCGATGAAATTAAACTGTGTTTAATTTCAGTGAAATACCAAATCGTTATGTTAACGATTGGTTCCAATAAAGGTAACTCACCTTGGTTGGTCACGTTTATTTATAAACGTGTTTAAATGGTTGAATTGTTTGAATTGCTTATGGTTGATGTTAAATGGTCGTTATTTAATTTATCAGTTAAACAAAACTGAACCGTCTGATTTGAGAAAAACCATTTGAATACAGAGAAGAACAGGTTGGAGGGATCCAACCGGATTCCTCAAATATATTATTTATTTTCATATGATCATATATGAACTGATCTGTTTGTATGATTGATTTGATGGTTGATTATTGACTGGATATTCAGCATCTGTTTGGTTTGAACCAATAGGTGATATTGGTTAAGTGTTTGGCAGAGTATGGCCTTTAAAACCAATCGAGTTATAGATATTGATTCACCGTCAGGTGAATCGATAGAGTTGAGGTTATAAAATTTATTTTATAACCAGAGTTAGATTTGAATTATATTATTTGAATAAAAGTTATTTAATAGAAATAAATAAATATTTTATTTGTTTAAGACTTTGATTTGTTATGAATTTATTTCGCAAAGCAAATGCTGATGTTAATCAGATTTACCAGTTGAAGGATAAGAAATGAATTAAATGGTTAAACCTTGAAAATTTGTTTTGTAAAGAAAACAAATAATGAGAATCTATCTAAATTAATTTAAAGCGAGGATTGTTGAAATCGGTTAATGAGATAATCAAGTTTTTGAGTTAATTAAATCGACCGTTTGGAATTAGAATTGTTTATCAAGTTAATGTGTTTTGACTAAAATAGTTAAATGAATATTGTTTGAATTTAAATAAGGATTTAAAAAGGGATTTAGTAGTTAATTTAGTTAATAAAGGGATTAACTACTAAAGTAGTTAATGTTTGAAATAAATTATTATTTTAATTAATGATGAAGTTAGGAATATATTTTTAAATGGGAATTCATTTAAAAAGGTTACCGAATGTGAGATGCAAGCCAATTGAATGGTGAAAGGAAATAAACGTACTCAATTATATGAATTAAGTGAAAGGAGATTACGATAAAAAGGGTTTATTATAAACCAGAGGTTTTAAGTGAGATTCAAAGTGTTAAGACGTTAATTTTACATTAACGTTATTTGAAAACGAGATCTAGTTAAAAGGAGAATTTTAAATGAGATTCCAAAATGGGAAATTGAATATAGTTATTCGAGATAGAATTAGCCAAACATAATTATTGGGCTATGTTGCCATTTCGTACGACTGCTAGCATAATTCGCAGGGCTGCAGATAGCCTACGGCGGTCGGATGTTTCCTGAGGGAATCAGGCGTAACCATTGTGATCGCTGCGATCTAGAGTCGAGCGAATGGAGTTAAGTCGAATATTAGTTAATCGATTAGAGTTAAATCAAGAATTAGAGTTATTCAAATATCGTATTTTTGAATATTAAAAGAGTTAGAAGTTTTAATTTAACTCAGTTTTGTTAAAGGCCAAGTGATGCTGGATACTGAACCAGTGAACTCATTGGAGTGTCATGTTTGAAACACTATTTATTTTGATAGTTAAAACACCGACTATCAAAAGCTGCCCAATACGATTGTTGGTATGGAAAGACCGGGATCGAATTTACATTCGAACACCATTCCGACCAACAAATACGTGAAGATATTTGAAGACGGTCGAGATGGAGCATTGAAGACCGTGGATCTTCATAAGCGGAGGAACTGCTAAGAATCTCTGGTTTAGCGGCCAGAGATAAACTGTGGTTCGGTCGTGGTTGGAATCCACGAGTGCAAGGACTTCTCGCTACTGATCCATGGGGTGATTCCTATATGGATGCGGTAGGAAAGTGCCTTCGATTCATCCTGTTCCTGGATGACATATATGGACGAGTGTCTGACAGAGTATTTCCAAAGTGTCACGTACGTTGATTTCTTCAAACGTACGATAGTTGTTGGCAGGGAATTGCCATTCTCTAGCTTTCAGCTAGAGTATTTTTGTGGACGTCAATTAGTGATATCTGATGGATTTGACGATGTGGCATTCAAAGTGAATGGTGACCAGATGTTCAGAAGATAATGCTGACCTCAAGCCTCATCAACCGGGAGATGACAAAAATCGGGCAGGCAGCATGGCTATGTGGGTCGCTCCCATTAGGGTGTATGATCACCTATCTAGAGGAAGTCCTATTTGTTTCTTAAATCTATGTTTCGATGCTGTCCCTTATCGGGAGACGGTTGCTGATCCCAACCGTCGGTGATATACATTCGATACACTCAAGCGAAATGAGTGGTCGGTCATGTGAGGGCCGGGTTGCAAGAAGTTCTTGTTGAACCCAGTGTATTCGTCTCTAGAGATACACTATCGGAAGGTGGACCCATACCTTGTCAAGTCGGAATCCAATTCCCAATAAGCGCCTACGGGTTTTGATTGTATACTATATATGTGGAGCGTGAGATGCAAGCGTTCCACTAGATTTCTATTTACTTGTATTTAGACATTATTATAATATCAGACAAGATATTGGTTTCAAACTGTTTTGGGTTATCGTAAGGTAAAAACCGTCCGTATTTATGTGTGGATTTGGTCTTACGATTATCCTTTTCTTTAGAAAAGATTTTGAACTTTAAAATCATGATTGGATGGTTACCCTTATTACTGTGCGAGTTTATCTCACTCTGGTTCACCAGACTGACCCGGTGTTTTGTAAATGCTCGGGTTAGACCGGGTTGTACAGGTTCAGGTTATCGACTGCTATGAAGAGACGAGCTGGAAGAGTCCAGACGTATGATATTATTATTCCGCTGTGTGTTATATGAGGACAGATTAGTATCACTGTCCAGATGTGTACTCTGATATTGTAAGTATTTCAAAAGCTTTCAATAAAGATTATTTCTGTATTATATTTTGTTCCGCTGCGATGTGAGACTCTGTGTTGTGTTCTTCTTCTTCTTCTTCTTCTATTCTAATATTTCTTTCTTTCTTATCTCATCCTCTAAATTCTTTCTATTAATGATCTGGAATGTTCGATGTCTGAATGGTCAACATGGTAGTTTGATGTTGATTTTCGGAGTCGAAAATCCCGGTTCGTTACAGTGGTATCAGAGCTTAAGGTTAAGTAATTACCTTGGCTCTGTGGCGTGACTCAGTAGAGATGGGGTTAGTAATACCCTAAATTGAGTTTGAGTGTATATATATGAGCGCGTATTTGTAAATTGATAACAAAACTGTTTATATTGTGTTGATTAGTTTGTCGAGTAGCTTATGAATTCTGGTCGATACAGTAATGCAAACTGTGTCGATAAGTGTTTCTAAACTCTTGAACAGAATAATCCGACACAGTATGTTTTGAAAGAGGGTAAATGAAATAATTTTACCCAAATTATATTTTAATATAAAAGGATGATTAATATTTGAAGTATTATAGTATATTGGATGTGTTGGTTGATTATAATTGAAATGGTTATATAAATAACCAATTGGAATTCGTATAATACAAAAGCGGATTTATTAATTCTGAAATTAAGATCAGAATTGGAATTAAAATTCCTTAAAGTGGGATAAATGATTGCAAATGAACTTGAATTGAATATACAAGAATTTTAAGATCCTGGGAGATTTTAAATTTGTTTACAAACATTCAGCTGGGTATTTTGAAATAGACTTCGAAATGAAAGGATTTGAATATGGTTTTGATAAGTGATATAGTATTGAACTCACTTCGATAGCTGGGAAATAACTCTGAGGATGCTGGCCACATCATCAGTGTTCATTTCCGAGTTCTAAGTGACGGATTGCTACCAAAGATTTTGTTTTGAATTGCTTTGAGAAAAACAAGTGGTTTTGAATTCTGTAAAGAAAGGTTTGATTTTTGAAAAAGTTGAACCATTTAAAAACTCCCAGGGAAAGTGTTTGAACAAGAACAAAATTAAATAGAAATTTGTGAAAGTAAATATGAATTGAATTAAAACCATTTAACTGGAAATTGAATCGAGATATAATATATCAAGTAGGATCAGATTTTGGATTTGTGAGACAGGAATCTGAAATGGTGTTGGACTGGTAAGTTAAGAGTTGGAATTGATAATGGATGGAAACTGAGTTAAGGATGGAATTTGGCTTGGACGCGTGAAGAATTCGGTTATGAGGATAAAGTTGGAATGCATTTGTATAAGCTGACAGGGTAGCAGATGGAGAGGATATAATGATATGCCCAACAAAAAGGTACACATTTATTTTTATATGGGTTTGGTGATTTATGAGCCTATTTGGCAAGCCACTTGGCTGTTTCATTTTCTTTTGGATTGGAGAAGGCCTAGAAAGGCGAGTTGGAGTTGTACCGATTGAGCCGTACAAAGGAGGTGCTGGCGAAAATTTTCGGAAATTTAAAGTGTTAGAAAATTTTCGATATTTTTGAAAATATTTATTTACAGTATTGAATTGATTTTTGATTTAAAATAAATTAGATTTGAAATGAATGAGTTTATAACGTTCTTTCTTACCTTAGCAATTTCGAGGACGAAATTATTTTAAGGGGGGAAGAATGTAATATCCCGCGTTTTTGGCCGTCAAATATTCAATTTAATTTATTTATTCTAAATATTTTATTTAGAAAATAAATGGATTTTAATATATAATTCGTTATTTAAACGGAGTTTGAACGTTAATTTATTTATATATTTATAAACGAGCTCGAAATGGCACTGCAGTTCGCTATTTGGCGATTTGAACTTCAACTGAATGTACAAAGTTCGTTTTAAATTGGATTTCTGTGAAACAAGAAACGGGTGGAGCGGATGGAGTATATCTTTCTAGTAGAAGAGAAAAATCAGGATTTCGTCATGTAGATTTTGAGATATGTCCAAATCAAATTTTTGAATAGTCGCTATAGAATCGTTTATCGACCGTATCGGTTTATTCGATATAACTAGAGATCGGGTTTGAATTTAGACAAGGTCCTTTTGGGAAGTAGCGATAATTTAATTTTTAGAATTTTACTGTAATTTTTAATTAATTTAATAAGCAACTTTTTATTTGGAGTATGTGGCACCCTGTATCGACATTTCGGGGTTTCACAATATGAGTCCATCTACCGGTATTATTACATTTTTGGGACCAGAGCACATCACTCATTTAAATGGTATTTTTGTTTCTGTCCATAACAGTCCCTACATGAACAGAATATTTCATAGTGGGGTACGCTATGTTTTTAACTTAAAACAAACTAAACTGAATGGTTAACTGGTCAAACGGACTCAGAATTCAACGAAACAAGTTTCATACGAAACCTTAGGAAGAGGTCTAGTGAAACGTCAAGGCCTCATATTTTTAGGATTTTTTCTGGAATTGTTAGGAATTATTGCTCGGTGTTTTTCATCGATATTTTCTAAGGGATTTTCGCAAACGGTGTCGGAATTCGACGAAACCTGTCCCATTGGGTCCGGAATATTTTTTTATGCTAGGATTACCTATTTGTTTATCAAAAACTGAGGGTTTATGTAGGAAATTTGACACATTTCTTCGTGGAAAGTTATGCATAATAAAATAATATTATTTGTAGCCATCCACACTATACATGAATGACGTAAAGCTATTTTGGTAAACAACTTCATGCGCGGAACTTTAATTTTGACAGTGCCTCTACCAGAAACGAACGAACCAACTAAATTGTGTTCTAACTTTTCCTCCACGTTTTATTAAAATCCATCTAACGAAATTAAAATAAAATAAAATATTGAGGCTCAACTATATATACTCCATCAAGCCGTCAAACTCTGTTTTCGTTCTATAGGATAGACCAAATAGAGTGAAGACAGTACCTCACCTAAGAAATGACGTTTCCTGAGCCGTGCCGACCAAGTTTAAAATTTTCTACCCTACTCTGCTGCTGTCTACATTTTTCCTGCATCCCTATTCGAGAAGACTTGGCTCCCACGGTGTCTCCGCTATATAAGAACAGCTCCTCCATTTGTTTTCATCTCAGTTAACGGTGAAAACCGAGTTTCCTCAAACCAAGATAAAACCAAGCGAACCTTGTTTTTTTTGAACCAAACTTGCCATTTTTTTTTCTTTCTCCTTACCTGCATGCAATCGGAACCCAACATTTTGAAAAAAAAAAAAGAACAAAAAGGGGGAAACGTTGGTCCAACATGCTGCATGCATGCAGCGCAAGGAGGGGAATTGAAGTGGAAGCGTGGCTTTTGTGCTGATCTGTAGCAGTTCGAAGAAGGGAATAAGGGGCTGAAAGCACCATGAGCAAGAAGAAAGGCATTAGGGAAGATGGACAGTACAAAAATGGTGCAAAGAGTGGTGGTAAGGATTTAATATATGTGCCTAATTAATGATTTAATATGCCTAATATCAGTTAATAGGTTAATTATAATGCCTAATTAAGTTTGTTGGGGCCTAAGCATATACGTACCCAGTCTTATGTTAGTTTTTACGTGGCCAACCGAGACTAGTATAATGTAAGCTGAAGTGCAAGTAAATAATAATAATATATTTGTTGAACTACTTATGGTATGCATGACTGAATAATTCGGTCCAACATATCCGACTATGTACATAACGCAAATACAAGATAACAAATGATTTTAATATGCCGTAACATCCATTTAAAGGCAAATTAATTGATTTTAAACCGTAACTCGAATTGTGTGTGACGTCTCGTATGTTATCAGAATCGAACCCAACAAGGAGCATTGAAATCATATCAACGGGCATAAGATTTTGAGATTTGAAACGGACGCAGTCGAGCGCAGCTGAAAACTTGTGAGACAAACCGTTTGACGACAAATGAATTCAAGGTGAGTTAAACTCACTCAGTTACCTTTTTTATATTTTATATAAATTGGGTATTTTTATTTTGTGTGCTCTGCTTTCCAATGGTTGACTGCTTTGCTAGTTATCTACTTAACTGTTAATTTAACCGATGAAATTAAACTGTGTTTAATTTCAGTGAAATACCAAATCGTTATGTTAACGATTGGTTCCAATAAAGGTAACTCACCTTGGTTGGTCACGTTTATTTATAAACGTGTTTAAATGGTTGAATTGTTTGAATTGCTTATGGTTGATGTTAAATGGTCGTTATTTAATTTATCAGTTAAACAAAACTGAACCGTCTGATTTGAGAAAAACCATTTGAATACAGAGAAGAACAGGTTGGAGGGATCCAACCGGATTCCTCAAATATATTATTTATTTTCATATGATCATATATGAACTGATCTGTTTGTATGATTGATTTGATGGTTGATTATTGACTGGATATTCAGCATCTGTTTGGTTTGAACCAATAGGTGATATTGGTTAAGTGTTTGGCAGAGTATGGCCTTTAAAACCAATCGAGTTATAGATATTGATTCACCGTCAGGTGAATCGATAGAGTTGAGGTTATAAAATTTATTTTATAACCAGAGTTAGATTTGAATTATATTATTTGAATAAAAGTTATTTAATAGAAATAAATAAATATTTTATTTGTTTAAGACTTTGATTTGTTATGAATTTATTTCGCAAAGCAAATGCTGATGTTAATCAGATTTACCAGTTGAAGGATAAGAAATGAATTAAATGGTTAAACCTTGAAAATTTGTTTTGTAAAGAAAACAAATAATGAGAATCTATCTAAATTAATTTAAAGCGAGGATTGTTGAAATCGGTTAATGAGATAATCAAGTTTTTGAGTTAATTAAATCGACCGTTTGGAATTAGAATTGTTTATCAAGTTAATGTGTTTTGACTAAAATAGTTAAATGAATATTGTTTGAATTTAAATAAGGATTTAAAAAGGGATTTAGTAGTTAATTTAGTTAATAAAGGGATTAACTACTAAAGTAGTTAATGTTTGAAATAAATTATTATTTTAATTAATGATGAAGTTAGGAATATATTTTTAAATGGGAATTCATTTAAAAAGGTTACCGAATGTGAGATGCAAGCCAATTGAATGGTGAAAGGAAATAAACGTACTCAATTATATGAATTAAGTGAAAGGAGATTACGATAAAAAGGGTTTATTATAAACCAGAGGTTTTAAGTGAGATTCAAAGTGTTAAGACGTTAATTTTACATTAACGTTATTTGAAAACGAGATCTAGTTAAAAGGAGAATTTTAAATGAGATTCCAAAATGGGAAATTGAATATAGTTATTCGAGATAGAATTAGCCAAACATAATTATTGGGCTATGTTGCCATTTCGTACGACTGCTAGCATAATTCGCAGGGCTGCAGATAGCCTACGGCGGTCGGATGTTTCCTGAGGGAATCAGGCGTAACCATTGTGATCGCTGCGATCTAGAGTCGAGCGAATGGAGTTAAGTCGAATATTAGTTAATCGATTAGAGTTAAATCAAGAATTAGAGTTATTCAAATATCGTATTTTTGAATATTAAAAGAGTTAGAAGTTTTAATTTAACTCAGTTTTGTTAAAGGCCAAGTGATGCTGGATACTGAACCAGTGAACTCATTGGAGTGTCATGTTTGAAACACTATTTATTTTGATAGTTAAAACACCGACTATCAAAAGCTGCCCAATACGATTGTTGGTATGGAAAGACCGGGATCGAATTTACATTCGAACACCATTCCGACCAACAAATACGTGAAGATATTTGAAGACGGTCGAGATGGAGCATTGAAGACCGTGGATCTTCATAAGCGGAGGAACTGCTAAGAATCTCTGGTTTAGCGGCCAGAGATAAACTGTGGTTCGGTCGTGGTTGGAATCCACGAGTGCAAGGACTTCTCGCTACTGATCCATGGGGTGATTCCTATATGGATGCGGTAGGAAAGTGCCTTCGATTCATCCTGTTCCTGGATGACATATATGGACGAGTGTCTGACAGAGTATTTCCAAAGTGTCACGTACGTTGATTTCTTCAAACGTACGATAGTTGTTGGCAGGGAATTGCCATTCTCTAGCTTTCAGCTAGAGTATTTTTGTGGACGTCAATTAGTGATATCTGATGGATTTGACGATGTGGCATTCAAAGTGAATGGTGACCAGATGTTCAGAAGATAATGCTGACCTCAAGCCTCATCAACCGGGAGATGACAAAAATCGGGCAGGCAGCATGGCTATGTGGGTCGCTCCCATTAGGGTGTATGATCACCTATCTAGAGGAAGTCCTATTTGTTTCTTAAATCTATGTTTCGATGCTGTCCCTTATCGGGAGACGGTTGCTGATCCCAACCGTCGGTGATATACATTCGATACACTCAAGCGAAATGAGTGGTCGGTCATGTGAGGGCCGGGTTGCAAGAAGTTCTTGTTGAACCCAGTGTATTCGTCTCTAGAGATACACTATCGGAAGGTGGACCCATACCTTGTCAAGTCGGAATCCAATTCCCAATAAGCGCCTACGGGTTTTGATTGTATACTATATATGTGGAGCGTGAGATGCAAGCGTTCCACTAGATTTCTATTTACTTGTATTTAGACATTATTATAATATCAGACAAGATATTGGTTTCAAACTGTTTTGGGTTATCGTAAGGTAAAAACCGTCCGTATTTATGTGTGGATTTGGTCTTACGATTATCCTTTTCTTTAGAAAAGATTTTAAACTTTAAAATTATGATTGGATGGTTACCCTTATTACTGTGCGAGTTTATCTCACTCTGGTTCACCAGACTGACCCGGTGTTTTGTAAATGCTCGGGTTAGACCGGGTTGTACAGGTTCAGGTTATCGACTGCTATGAAGAGACGAGCTGGAAGAGTCCAGACGTATGATATTATTATTCCGCTGTGTGTTATATGAGGACAGATTAGTATCACTGTCCAGATGTGTACTCTGATATTGTAAGTATTTCAAAAGCTTTCAATAAAGATTATTTCTGTATTATATTTTGTTCCGCTGCGATGTGAGACTCTGTGTTGTGTTCTTCTTCTTCTTCTTCTTCTATTCTAATATTTCTTTCTTTCTTATCTCATCCTCTAAATTCTTTCTATTAATGATCTGGAATGTTCGATGTCTGAATGGTCAACATGGTAGTTTGATGTTGATTTTCGGAGTCGAAAATCCCGGTTCGTTACAGTTTCGAACGGTCTGGGTCGGTTTAGCGACTGGTTCGGACCGAGCGAGATTCGCGATCGTCACAATATAGTATTAACAAACAACCTGTTTCATTTAAATTTTAAAATTCACCAAAACAAGAAACATGAGTATTGCCTTAATTGGAACAAAATGGAATTTGGTGCAAACTCAAATCAAATTTCAAATACTTAACTAAATAATCACAAAGATGGTGCCGAATTGGAGACCAACACAATGATATGTCTACCTAAAGACGAACTCTACGGTTCACCTAACTAGATGCAAGTCAGATAAGGTAAGTCCCCTAACATGGACAAAATAACTGAATGCATGCCAATAAGAGATACGATTTCCTCGTGAACAACTGGATATCTAGAGACGAACCCAAAAGTTAAGCCTAGCTAGAGACGGACTTGAAGGTCGTGCATAATAAGAAACTAGAGACGAAGTTAACAGGTACGCCTAACTACCAGATGAGGTCACTGTTTAAGATTTCGAAAATATCGCCTAGGATCTCCTCCGAGGTCTCATTTTGGGCTCCTCCAAAACCAAGCTGCAAATATCACTGTAAATCTCGTTTTGAATACATCATCTGAGATATTGCAATATTGAACAATATATCGATTGAGGCAAGATACTAAAATATCGGTCGAGATCTTGACTATTTTAGTTAAAGTTTAAACTTGTGCCTAAACCAAAATAATAATTAAAAAAAATTCAAATCTAACCACGATAATCTCCTTCTATTTTATATTTTTCATGTTAAACGACCATATCATATATTCATTTAAGTTATACAATGCTTATGATTCTCATGTTCACCATTTTTTTAACTAGTATGTTATTTAAGAAATTATGTATTTTATGTTCTATTTATGTTGCATTGTTTAGTATTTTGGATTTTTTATGTTCTTTATCTAACAGTAACTCTCATGTTCATGGATCATAAGTTGTAAGCATTAAACTATTTGCATTGTGTTATTTTTTTAATTTTAAACATATTATGATTTATGAATATGAAAGTTTTTTCATAAATTAAGAACAATGAAGTGATTTTGTCATTCAAGTCTAAATTGTTATTTTTATAATAACATCCATGGAAATTATAGTGCAGGAATATATGTTTTTAACATGCCATATATCCCAAGATTCCGATATGCGCTTTCAGAGCCGAGATGGAAGTCCAAGATAAACCCGAGAGTTAGACTCATCTTATATGAGAACTCCCCCGATATGAGATCAAGCCTCTAAAATCACCGAGACGAAACACCATCGATATCCGAGATTTAAAATCTTGGATGAGGTATACCATCACTTGGACAAAATTAGGAAATGCATGTCAATAAGAGCGACAATCTTCTCATGGACGAACCACGGTACTGAAGATGTACTCAAATTTAACACCTAATTGAAAGTGTCACTTACTCTAGTAAATAACTAAATGAAGCAAAAGCGCCATATACCACTTGGCAAACATCAATTATTTACTAAGTGGTTATAAACTCTACTTAGTAAAACAAAACTAATAATATATAATAAAATATAATAAGATTGTTCGATCAGATAAACGTAAGCATTCATGCCAGTTGATTTCCTAAATCGTTTATGATTTCTCGACTGACCGAGAAATTAGTTTATACATGTACAAAATTAGTTTGGGAAAAACGTCTGTTTATACAAAATGTTATTATTTTGAAGACACTTTTGCATATAATGATAATAAACAATGAACACATATATGAAATTATATCTGAAACTAGATCAGTTTAACAATTTGGAAAACGGTTAGTTTGACTAATTTTTCTTTGATAAATTATTTACATTCAATTTACTTAATGTAGATATTTTTGTATAAATACTAGAAAATTTTAGCTTGCAAAAATCATTAAAACACGGAGAAATAGACATTAAAAATAATATGTTTTTAACCTTATTTTATATGTATCTTTCCTTTAGGAATAATCATATATATATTAATCTCTTATAATTTCACACATGCAATTGATAAGGTTTTGACCTAAATAAAATATGAAAATATACTTGCACTAAAAATTCATTCAATAAATTAAAATATTTACCAAATTATAAAGGATGAAATAGAACTTGTTTCGTTTTTCAATTTCCAAAGAATAACAATTACAGTCTTCATGCTAATATAACATGGCACAATGGAAACATGTGCTCTTATTTGGTAAGAGCTCAGTTGTTCGAAACCTAGTTTTACCACATATTAGCATATTAATTAATAAAATAAAAAAATTACTAGTCTTCACAAATCAGTGAAATCTAACCGAAACGAAATAAAAACAGTCAACAAATTAAAATGGCAAGAGTGGTCGCGTGTCACTGCATGACATTTTGACATGGTGGAAGAGGTTATAGATTTGATTCCGCTTCGTGGGATCAAACCCATTTACCATATGATATGTTATATACTATTTAGAACTTGTATATAAATTACCCGTTCATAAGAAATAAAAAATAAAAAAAGAGAAGAAGAGGAAGAAGAGCAATGCATGAACAAGGAAGTAGTAGTAGATGAAGAAACAATGCATGAACAAACAAAACAAGCAATGTGACATTGACATGAGAAAACGTACCAAAATCAAAGAAAATAAAGTGCATTGGTCATTTACAAGCACCAGACACGTACAAAGGTAGTAAATAGATATAGCACTATCCACTATAAAGAAAGTTTTCATGTAACCCCTACACGTTATAAAACAATCAAACTAAAAACGCATCAACCCATCAAGCCACGTGCCCGGTTCCATGCATCAGGCAATGGACGAAACTAAGTAGCAATGCTGCTATTCAGCACTAAGGAAAAATTTGCATATAGATCCAATAAGATGTGTACAATTGCATATGGCATTTTGCATGATCGGACTTCCAAATGTTGAAAGGTTTTTACAAATTTTGTCCATTGGAAAAACAGCCATTCATTCAGTTCAAAAGACACCTCTAACATACGCCTACTTTCTCTATAAATACACATTCTGCCAGTACATTAACTTCACTTTTAATTCCAATTTCAAAGTTATAAAATAATGAGCATAATTTGATAAATTTCTGAGTGTCTTTTCTGATCTGTGCAAGTAATCACAACTTGCACAGGTAATCTCCATTGTATCCTGAAAGTCTATTTTCTGTCAATCTGCTGTGATAAAGAAGGGGAAAACATTCTTGAAAGATAGCGATCCATTCGTGCCTTAGAGCGATCAATCTATCTGTAATTCTACAACGCCAAGTGCTAAGGTACGCATGCAAGACAAATGACGGTAAAATGGCAAAAGGCTGAAGTGTTAGAAGTTTTGTCAATACATGATTGTATTACAAAGTTAGATCTTTTTGTCAATACACGATTGTATTACAAAATTAGATCTTTTCGTCAATACACGATTGTATTGCAAATAGACAGTAACAATTATCAATGTTACTTAATAATGTCACAACTGTCAAGTCAAATAGTGATTATAGCAATGACAATAAGCGAGACCGATTGTGCACTAGATTGGAATGGTACATAATCGTCTCCAACAGACTAGAAGAAGAATATTTCAGTAATGTCCAAGTCCAAAAATGATTCTGTTTCCTTGAAACAATAATGCCGTCGTATGCATTGATTGACGTGATAGCAATTTGTTTCCCAGGATAAAACGGACCAACCCCGTAGTGCAGTTCCAACAAACGGAGCTCTGACGAACTGAAGTAGATTATAGAAACTTGAATAGAGGATTACTTTGAAGAAGAAGTAGCAAAATGAGAAGAATAGCTAATGTGTAATCTATCTTGTTTTGGGCCATGTATTTATAGGTTGGAAGAAATGCCTATTCGAACATTAATGACCATTGGAAAGGTTGCGACCCTTTAACCAAGCGGTGCATGAATGTACATTCTCATTTAAAATTGAAACGGTTGTATCCATTTAACTGAATGGACATGACAGATTAAAAGTGATCAAGGAACTCGTTTCAATGCAACAGACCCAAGCTGTAAGCAGTGTCCTATTTAACCATGTGACCCCAAGAGTCTCAAGGCACAAAGCCCAATCTTTGACACTACTATAATATTGTGTCATGGACCCAAAGAGTCCCAAAGCATTAAGCCGAAGTTGACATCAATATAATATTGTGTCATGGACTCCAAAAGTCCCAAAGCACTAAGCCCAAGTTGACATCAATATAATACTGTGTCATGGACTCCAAAAGTCCCCTACTAGTCCCAATTTGACATCAATATAATATTGTGTCTTGGCTTAGCCACACCATTCACAATCCCTCTTCTCCTTTATTTATATAAGCCATAGAGAAGTAGGTACTAATATTTCATAATGTGGGACTTAGATTTCTTTCCCCTCTTCTTCCAAAATTCCTCTTGCTCATTCATTTCCAACAATCCCCCACATAAATGAGCAGTCATTCTTAGTTTCATGAATCATTAATCGCATCGGTTAAAGTAGCACATGGGCCTTGAACTTTCCTAGTGATTACCTGTTTGTGTAATTACAGGCGAATCAGTAGACATAGAATGTCCTTGAACTGTAAGCCTTTTGTGTAATTCCAAAGTAGATAACACACGATAAATGTTTCTTATAATCCTTTGTTCTTTGTATGTGTTCATTTTTGCCTTGAATACCTACCTGGTCTCATATGTGCTTAGAGATTTTGGCCTTATAAATCTCTTTGAAGCGACGCCTTCGCACTTACGTAGGTGATTCTATAAAGGTTATTCTCTAATTCCTCAAATACAGATATCATTAAAAGTATTAATACTTATCCTTTTTAACACGTAATGCACCGACTTATCATAGGAATGGTTAGTGTGTAACAGTGCCAACAAGTTTCTCTTCATTGTCCCTTTGAACCTAGATCTTGGGATCTCCGGTCAACTAGGTGGGGTTTCCATTTTAGAAAAACCTTTATTCTATAGGCCTTAGCCCCATTCCCATCGATAAGATTTGAACTTTCTCTCTTGGCAAGCCTTTTGTAAGTGGATCCGCTAAGTTATCTTTAAATTGAAAGTAATCTATTGTGATACCCCCGTTATAGAGAAGTTGTCTTATGGTTTTATGTCTACGACGAATATGCCTAGTTTACCATTGTATATTGTACTATTAGCTCTTCTAATAGTTGATTGACTATCACAATGTATACATACTGGAGGCATAGGTCTGCTCTAATTAGGAATGTCTTCCAAGAAGCTTCAAATTTATTATGCTTCTTACGCAATTTTATCTAGTGCAATAAACTCAGATTTTATCGTAGAACTAGCGATACAAGTCTGTTTGGATGATTTCCATGAAATTGCTCCATTTCCTAATGTGAATACATATCCACTTGTAGACTTTGTATCATGTGATCCAGTGATCCAATTTCCATCACTGTATCTTCCACTATTGAAGAATAGTTTGTATAGTATAGACCATAGCTCTGCGTATACTTCAGATATCCAAGAACTCCTATTATCGTTTTCCAATGGTATTTACTAGAATTGCTGGTAAATCTACTTGGTTTGCCTACAGCATATGCGATATCAGACCTAATACATACATGATACTTCCTAGTATACGAGAGTATTCTAACTGGTAGATATCATCACCAATGTTCTTCACCCAATTTTAGTT
The DNA here is from genome assembly GCA_030737875.1 of Allium sativum. NCBI lineage: Eukaryota > Viridiplantae > Streptophyta > Magnoliopsida > Asparagales > Amaryllidaceae > Allium > Allium sativum. Next base: position 285,429,991 of record CM060915.1, read on the forward strand.
CCTACCTACTGGTGATTTTGCAATAGTTACATTGTATCGCTTGAATTTTTCAAGTATTTTGGTGATGCATATCCCTGTGGTGTTCTCAGAATTTTTACACCTAATGTCACATCAGCCAGTCCTAGGTCTTTCAAATTGAGTCTAGAGGATAACTTATCCTTTGTAAATCTTATTATGGCCTTGTTATTGCCTAGGATCAATAGGTCATCAACATAGAGACCAACAATGACATATCCAATATGTGTGTGTTTTATATACACACATTTATTTGATTCATTTATTGTGAATCCATTTGATAACATAGCTTTATCAAACTTCTAATGCCACTGTTTTGGAGCTTGCTTAAGGCCATAAAGATATTTTACCAGTTTGCAAACTTTATTCTCATTTTATGAGCTCAAAAATCCTTCAGGTTCATATAGATTTCTCCCTCTAGTTCACCATTCAAGAATGCAGTATTAACATCTATTTGATGTATTTTTAAGTCATGTATGGATGCCATAAGCTATCTTATCCATGTTACTAGTGAATATGTATCAAAATCGTTTAGGTCTTCCTTTTATCTAGATCCTTGGACTACGAGCTTTGTACTTGTCTATTGAACCATTTGGTTTCAATATCTTTTTAAATATCCATTTATTACCTAAGGTCTTACATCCTTAAGGTAAATCAACCAATTCTCATGTATGATTGGACATAATGGATTCAACCTTATTGTTAATCGCCTCTTTTCAATAAGGGGCATCGCTGGAAGACATAGCTTGTTTGTATGTCAATGGGTCATCTTCAAACATAAAGGTATAGAAGTTTGATCCAAATGTTTTTAAGGTCCTTGACCTCTTACTTTTTCTTGGTTCTTCCACTTGCTACTCAGCACTACGTTGCTGAGTATTATTTTGTTCAACATCCTCAAGAGAATTAGGAACTTCAACTTCCCTTGGTCTCTTAGGTGTACGATTTTTAGTAACTTGTTTCAAGGGGAATATATGTTCGAAAAATCTAGTGTTTATCGACTCAATGATGGTTATTTCATGAATATCATCAATTTCATATTTGTGCACCAAAAATCGATATGCGGCATTGTTTTGTGCATATCTAACGAATACACAATCAACTATTTTTGACATTCTTTGGTTTTGGTACCTCTACCTTGGCAAGACACCCTCACACTTTTAAGTATTTGTAGGATGGTGGTCTGTTTTTCCAAAGTTCATGAGGAGATTTATATGTTTTCTTTCGGGGTATTTTATTTAAAATATGATTTCCCAAAAGAATGGTTTCTCCCCAAAAGTTATCTGGCAAGCCAGAATAAAGCATTCATCATTTCTTTAAGAGTTTTATTTTTCATTCGGCTATACCGTTGGACTGAGGTGAATATGGTGCTGTAATTTGGTGTAAAACACCATGTTCAGCGCAAAATTCTTCAAAAGGGAATACATATTCTCCTCCTCTATCACTTCTTAAAGCATTGATTTTCCTATTGAGTTAATTCTCAACTTCTGCTTTGTATTGTTTAAACACATCAAATCACATACATCTGTATGTATTATATCTAGCGGTTCTGTTTCTCGTTCAACATGATGAAACGAGTTTCTTGTTAATTTTGCTTCTGCACAAATTTGACATTTATAATTGGTGTCTAGATTAATCAATTTTTGCAATGTATCAAAGTTTACATCCCCTAATTTAGAATGCCACATGTTGGAAGAGTCAACAATATAAACAAAAGATTCACTTTTATCCATTTCAGCGTGTGGTACAATAGTGATTACATTTTTTTCTTAAACGAACCTCACACACATATCCTCTTTCGACATACACTTCATTCTCAGCTTCAAGGATTAATTTGAATCGATGTTTGCTGAGCAATGATCTTGAAATCAGGTTCTTACAAATTTCTGGAATATAGAGAACATCATTTAAAGTTAGTTCCTTTCCAGGCTGCATTCTGATATTACTACATATAAATTCATATCAGCAATGCCCTTTTTGAGATTTTAGCCAAATTTGATTTTGATCTTTTATGAACATATTTGGTCAGAAATTTGGCAAGTCCCAATGTTGTTAGATAAAGCAACATTTTTATGTTATCAACGCTTAAAATTAATGACGTTGAACTTCTCTGACCTTTCTCCATGAGACAGAGTCATTGTTGGAACCACTGGCACAATCAGAGCATTGGCTACCATCTGTGTCGGTGTAAAATTATTGTTGCCATTTTGCGACATAGCTTATTGTCGTCTGCAACAATCAATATTGTTTCAAGAATGTTAGAAGTTTTGTCAATACATGATTGTATTACAAAGTTAGATCTTTTTGTCAATACACGATTGTATTATAAAGTTAGATCTTTTTGTCAATACACGATTGTATCGCAAATAGACAGTAACAACTATCAAAGTTACTCAATAATGTCACAATTGTCAAGTCAAACTGTGATTATAGCAATGACAGTAAACGAGACCGATTGTGCACTAGATTGGAGCGATACATAACTGTCTCCAACAGACTAGAAAAAGAATATTTCAGTAATGTCCAAGTCCAGAAATGATTTTGTTTCCTTGAAACATTATTGCCGTCGTATGCACTGATTGATGTGATAGAAATTTGTTTTCCAGGATAAAACGGACCAACCCCGTAGTGCAGTGTCAACAAACGAAGCTCCGACGAACTGAAGTAGATTATAGAAACTTGAATAGAGGATTACTTTGAAGAAGTAGTAGCAAATTGAGAAGAATAACTAATGTGTATTCTATCCCGTTTTGGGCCATGTATTTATAGGCTGGGGGAAATGCCTATTTGAACATTAATGACCTTTGGAAAAGTTGTGACCCTTTAACCAAGCGGTGCATGAATGTGCGTTCGCATTTAAAATTGAAACGGTTGTATCCATTCAGTTGAATGGACATGACAGATCAAAAGTGATCAAGTAACTCGTTTCAATGCAACAGACCCAAGCTGCAAGCATCGGCCTATTTAACCATGAGACCCCAAGAGTCGCAAGGCACAAAGCCCAATCTTTGACACTACTATAATATTGTGTCATGAATCCCAAGAGTCCCAAAGCACTAAGCCAAGTTGACATCAATATAATATTGTGCAATTGACTCCAAGAGTCCCAAGGCACTAAGCCCAAGTTGACATCAATATAATATTATGTCATGGACTCCAAAAGCCCCCAAGTACTAGGCCCATATAATATTGTGTCTTGGCTTTGCCACACCATTCACAAGCCCTCTTCTCCTTTATTTATATAAGCCTATAGAGAAGTAGGTACTCATATTTCATAATGTGGGACTTAGATTTCTTTCCCCTCTTCTTCCAAAATTCCTCTTGCTCATTCATTTCCAACATGAAGTACGACATAAGAGTAGAAGGGAGCGAACAAAAAAGAAAAAGAAAAAATTCAAGGCAATTTAGTGTGATAAGCTTTCATAGCATAGGGACGTATGATAACAACAATATGAAAATGCACAAAATCAAAATTACCTGTTAATTTACAGCAAGCAATTGAACGCATTTCAATAACAAAACCATTAAGCAGCAAATTGTATCACCTTCTAAGAAGAGGTGGGGCCTTCAAATTGATGTGAAAGCCGCCTCGCCTCGTGTTCGCCAAAAGGATGGTGTCACTTCTAATTAATTCACAAAAGTGATTTTTTCTCTCTAAGACAAAGATAGTTGAAGTCAAATCGAAAGCTTATCTCTTTCATGGTTTCAAAGAGGTGGTGTCGTTCTACTATTATTGGCAAAGTTTATCGCATTTATAAATCTCGAAATCGTTTCGCTTACTAGTGTTGAGGCAGTCCTACTCATACTTATTTCCAAATGTGTCGCTTCGAAAGATTGCTTCGTCTCTCTCCAAAAGGGGCTTCGACTCAAACTTTGAGCCTGACTACTTGCACTCGAATTAGAGATTTGGCTTTATATAAGCATAAAGCATATACTTTGAGCTAACATAAGATCTTAACAATTTGGCTTTGCATTGCTTGTTCGAACTATTAACGAATAAATTCATTAACATTTTTTGACTCTAAAGGTGGGTTCGAACGTCCGACTTTGTTGAACTACTTCTGTTTGCAAAAGTAAGGTTTAAATGACTTATCCCATCATGTATACACCATCTTACTTCCAATTCCAACTAATCTTCCCAAGGATGCGGTTGGGTCTGAATAAGAGTCATTTGAATCAAATATTATTGAATCAACTTTCCGATATAAAGACATGAAAGACACTCAAGACTATGAACAACATGTGCAAAGATTGAAGGCACTGTTCATTATAGAATACAAAAGGAAGCTAATGAGCACTTATGACTCCGATGAATGGAGCATCAACCCTTTCCTAATGTGGCCAACTCTGATTTTAGCTTATAAAAGACAATGTGATAAAGTTGACTCCTATAAATGAGAATAGAAATGCAACTGAGAGCGAAGGGTACAATCTTGTAAAATAAGATCGAAAAAGAATTCAATGGACTTGCTCTAAAATGGAAAAACACTCTCAACCAACCCCGTTGATCTCTCAACTCACTGGAAAGGAATGCTACTTAAAATGACATCATCACTGTAACAATCCAAATTTTAATAAACAATAATTAAATAGAAAATTAATTAATTAACGAATAAGTTGAAAAATTGTAGGAATTTGGCAATGAGGATTGCGTCATTGTGTCTGTTACGATTTTCTGATTCAGATGCATATTTCATTGGTAGAAAATGGAACTTTTTTTGTCATAGTAGCATTTTTGTTGGTGAAATTCAAAATTCAAACCAGAAAAACCGACATACAAAGTGAGAATCTGATAATATTATCTTCTTTTCTATATATTATTTATTAAAAAAATTATACATAATTACTTCTTTTATTGTAAAATATTTGGTTTATTCAACTTTTATTTCGTTGTCGTGATTTAATTCTTTGTCGTTACTATCTGAAATATTAATATCATTTCCTTTTTTGACCACATCTACTTTAATATCTTAAAAAATCCTAACATCCCTTTTCATCCACCTTCTACTTTAGTATTACAAACTAACGGACATATTTTATATTAGTTGCATATAACCAATAAAAAAATAGATACTATCATTTAGTAACCGTTACACAAAATGTTTCAAACATAATACAAATCAATCAAGTATATTTTGAACCAAAAAAACAGTGATAGTGGAAAAAAGACTAGAATGATTATGAAAGCCACAACGACATATACATATATTGGTATATAAAATTATTTAGACCAGAACCCAAATTTTCAAATTCAAAAATTAAAGTCCATTTACATTATTTTGATTCAACCAGCGCAAACGCTTCTTACCCATTATCTCCAAAAAATTACTGTATCTTTTATACAACAACAATCAATTTAATAATATTATTAGAACATATACAACTTGCATCTTACTTACATCTTTACTTTGATCAAAAACAATCGGAAAAGATCTTACTTACATCTTTACTTTCAGACTGTTCACCCACTAATACTAAAGGGTAAATTAAGTTAGCTAGTTTTAACGCTAAGGCGAAGTTTCGTATAATTTATGTTTTGTGTTTGGAGTTTGACATTAAATTTAAAAAATGAGAAAAGTGGAGGGACGGTGAAGATGTTATAAAGAAAACAGAGAAAAAAAACGACAAAAATGTTAGTGGAATATATATGCGACGTTTCTATGTTTATATGAGTGAAAAGTTAAAACTAAAAATAATAAATCAAATGCACCCCAAAAGTTTGCTTTATACAACTGCTTAGTTCGATCATGCAGAACCGAAAAACTATTTTTCCATTTAGTTTTGCACAACCATGCTGCTATGACAAAAAAAATTCATGTCAAAAAATATACTAGGGACACGATTTTAGAAAGGACTACATATTAATTTACCATATTACCTCTCTTGAATTCCACCAATCTCATAGATTACACTACTCCGACGTTTTAACAAAAAAAATGTTTTTGTCATAGAGTAAAACTTTTTCACCAACGATCTCTTTTTTGAATTTAAGTGTGAACAGCAAAACCCTTTTGAAAAGACAAAAGAAAGTCTAGGAAAATAAAGACAGAAAATGAAAATGATTACCAGTCGTACGAAAGAGCACAGGTTGGAATAAAGACGCAAACCAACAAAAATAAAGAAAATGGAGCTTATTTTGCCCAAATGGGTAAACATTTGAATTTGATGATTTAATTTTGGGATCAGATCGGTAAAGAATTAGGGTGGCCCATTGTCGTAACAGGCATAGGCGGACACCCCTCTCGCAGAAGATTTGCGAGCTGTTACCACTCATCATATCCCGTTTGCTGCCTAAAGGATCATGCCTCACATCTTCTGCTTACCGGTTTATTTGTATTAGTGCGTCCTCTTGGCAATTCTAGTATCTGCGATGTGGGACTAAATGGACTGATACCACTATTTTTCCTTTTTTTTTCCAGCACTTTTTTTAATATTATCCCCAACTCTCCAAAACCCTAATCTCTTTTGTTTTACTTTCCGACTACGTACTTCCGATTTTGGTGAAGAAAACGATCTTGAATCACTGAACGAGGCTATCACAACGTTAATGTGTACTTGATTTAGTTAGTTGATTCCATACCTTGCTGTGTTTTATTGTTGAAACTTTGTATGATCTACCAACGATGTATTTCCTTCTTTTTCATTGTTCTAAACAGATTGGTTTACTTGCTTAAATTTATATGTTTTAGTCTTGTGCCTAACTGTTTCGTATTAGATTTGAGCAGGAGTTGTTAAATTGTTTGGTTTAGGCTTGTACATTGATTATTGCGTTAAAATGTTTGTTAATATGCACGCACATTAGCATTTTTTATTTTTATTTTTTTATTTTTTTGCTTGGGCACCAACAGATGTATTCTAGTTAACCATCATGCTTTACAAAACGAGGTTTACATCATAAATTGTGAAACATAAGATTGAATTTGGACTTAAATCATGAATTGTGAAGTTTAAGTATCAATTGTTTATGTCTGTATATTCACATGCTAAACTTCCTGTTTATGTTGGCTTCATTGATATTTAAGTATATATAAAAACATCGTTGCTTCTATTTGCAGTAATTATTATATTGAAATTGATTTTTGATGTTCGAGCTTATGTAATTTGAACCTAAAGCGTGCTCCCCAGCCCTCTTACCCCCTTTTATTTTCTTCTAACATTTTTTCGAAATAATAATATTTCAATTATGGATTCTAACTTTGTTTCTATTGTTTATATAGTTATCTGACCATTGATGGAACAAATTCAGATGTGATTTGAATTACTTTTTTAATGTGAATTAGAGAATTGAACCTTAGATTCAGTCTGACATGTTATTTAAATCTTGAGATTTTAAGGTTTTTGTAATCACAAAGGTTTTCAAAATGAGATTCAACTCATAAATTGTAATGTTCAGACTTCAAATTGAAGCAATATTCAAATCAAAGGTCATAGATTCAAAAGGTCCATGCTTTAATGTTTGTATGTGCTTTGAAATTAATCTTGATGTTTGAACTTCCACATCTACCCATAAAATTCAATATCCTGTCTTGTTCCATTTTTAATTTGTTTAAAAACATCAGAATAAGAATTCTTATTCCAAATAAGTATATTGAATAAATATGAACTAAATTGTTTTCTCAGATGCAATTTTAACTGAGTTTGAATTGAAATGTAAATCGAATCATAAAGCTAGTGATTCGACTTGAAACGGATTTAAATCATATGATTTCAAGATTTTTGACAACTATGGTAATTAATAATGTAAACTGATGTTTTTTCCTTTTTTTAAATTCTAGACATGTTTGAGAAAGTTTTAAGAGACATAGCTTTATCCTTCACATTACTACTTGGTTATTTTTTCTAAAAGGCATGGAGTGCTTTAACTATAAGAATAATTTTAATTTTCTTGTTAGGTTGTTACACACGTCTTAATAAAAGCCAGTGACTTAGCTGGTTGATGAACCGGATTGTCAGACCAATGATATAATGATTTTGAAAAATAAGGTTAGTAACATAATATAAAGAGATGTAAAATGCTACTAGAAGCACTTGGAGGAAACACCTATTAGGGCAAGTAATATAACAGTAGTCCTGTGAAACAGTGGAGATGTGGTGATATTGGAGAGAAAGATGTTTGGAAACTCGTTTTGAATCATTCATCTACAAAGGAACCAAAAAGTTAGGGAGTTGTGATTTAATGGGTTAGAAGAATTCAAGTATATGATCTACATTTGCAACTTGGCTCAAGATAGGCCTGGTGAAAGTTTGCTCTGGCTCAGTTGATAAACAGGCTATTTTGGGTAAAGTTGCAAACATATTACACTATAGCTGGTTCATTTTTGATGTTGAAGTTGGGAATGTATTTTTACAGAGTATTTCTGGGCCATGAAGACTACCTCTGCGAACATCTATATGGATGACTTGGTAGAAAACACAGGCAACAAGATCTTTTGAAATTATGCCTTTCAAATCCTCATCATTCTTAGCAACAAATGGCTACATAGACTCTTTCCATCACCTTCCACAACGCATTAAGCGTAAAACATATATTTCGTAGGAATGCAGTGTATTATTTTAATTCCTTTGGTGTTCCATATTTTAATCCGTCTCGAGTTTGGATTAGAGGACAACATGGTGGATATATCTTTTGAAAGAAATTCTTGTTCCCATGGCAATTCTCTTAAAGTATTTGCAGACTCTTGTACTTGAATTTGGTCCCTTTATGGCACTACAAGAATAATACGGATTTCCGACGGCTGAAAACCGTCGGCGGCCGTCGGAAATGGTCGGAAGCCGTCGGAAATCCCCGTCGCAATTAAAGGCGTCGGCACACAGTGTTTCCGACGGTTTTCGACGGCTATTGTCGACTATTTTTCCTACGGTTTCCTACGGTTTTCATCAATTTCCGACGGCTTTCGACGGCCGTCGGAAACCGTTAGAGACGTTTGCCTGGAAGCCGTCGGAAACCGTTATAGACTTTTGAACCTGTAAGCCGTCGGAAATACTGCTACTTTTTTTTTAAAATTACAGCTGCTATTTAACCATCAAACCCACATTCCACTCAATTCATTAATTCAGACCGTCGGTCTTTAACTCCATCACAACATTTCATACACAAACCATCAAAACCACACCATTTCAACCAAAAAATCATCAAAACCAAACCAATTCAACCAAAAATTCATAAAAACGATAAAAAAACATATAAAACATAACACTTCTACGATTGCACACTATATAATACATCACATTTACTACATCAATCCACCACATCTTGTCTACCATCAAAATACATACGAAATGTCAACCAATGTTCAGTCATACACCCCCATATATATATAGCGCATCTCTAGTCATATATGTACATATGTAAAACTAAAAAAACATACCTAACAAGCAACATCACTGGTCGCCCTCCTCTGCAGAGCCAGCTGATGAGGGAAAGCGTCCATACTGCCGCTCGAACTCTGCTATGCGTCGATCCACTATCTGAGTCATCTCAATGGCTTGGCGGCGATTCTGTTCCTCAAGCTGTGCCACCCTAGCTCTCAAGTCCTCGATCTCTGCGGCGTCCATAGCTTCTCTAGCATGTCTGGCCCGTGCCTGCTGACTGGTGGACTGTAACAATTATTTAAAATTCTTTTAATCATTTACAATTATTTTAATAATCTGCACAGCGTAAAAATATGTAATTAAAGAGTTCGGAGTAATACATTATAATCTTCGTTGACATAAAAAGGTTATCGACTATATCATTACATTATATATCCTCTTTTAACTATTATGGTAAATAAGACCATAAATGAACCTATTCCAAGCCAACGCATAACACTGATTATAAAACGTTATATAAATTACAATAACATAGTTAATGCTTACTTGTTGGTATCAAATGTTAAAGAAATTTGATATGCTTTAAATTATAACAACAACCAATGACAGGTGTGATATCACATGTTAAAGAAATTTGATATGCTTTAAATGGCATAATTTAATACCGTAAACTATGCACTTCATCGAGTTAATTTAGAGCAATAATTATTGATCTCTCAAATGATAACATTGAATGCACGCAACATTGGTATCATGAAAGATATATTTATCACAAAATTAAAGAACTTGAGGCTTAAGCTTTCTAGATAAAAATAAAACGCATAAAAATTAAACTAAACTAAAAATATTTTACCACTTGATTTCCAAATCCATATCGTCTGTTACGCGTCTGTGGATCCATCACTGACTAGAAGATAATGTCCTCCTCGTCTGTAGTAAGCTGCTCATTTCCAGTCTCAGCTAGACGCAACTGACGTTTCTCCATGAACTTCTCCTGCAAGCCCAATAGGAATGTATATAAAATTAATATCATGATATCGTATTTTATATTAATTTAACAATTACTACATAAACTTCTACATAAAATGAAATCTTACGTGACTCTTCCTGGATTTCTCGTCATGCCATGAGTATGTGATGTTCCCGTCTGAGTCGACATGCTCTATGGCATGCGTACGTGTGAACACATCCATATAGGAGACTGGACCCTGCCCCTCAGCCTCCTGAATTAGATTATTAAACACAATTATTAAATGTTCAAAACTATATACAGCATAATAAGTCGCATTTAAAAAAAATTACCAACTCCTGCCGATACTGCTGGAATGACTTGGTTCCTCCTCTATGCGTGACTGGATTTTTATTCCTATTCGCGCTGTTTCTTTGTGACTCCGCCTTCACATTTAAAATTTTATAATTATCAGACTAAATATTTTAATATTTCTTTAAAAAAAATTAGTACACTAACCTTCGCTGTATCACTATCCCAATACTTCAGAAACCCACTCCAAACATTATCTCCCATCCACGTAGGTTTTTTCCTATTTTTTTCATTGTTGATATGGCATCTTTATAGTTTTTCCTCATCTTTTGCATCCAATACGTCCTAGCCAATGCCAAATCATCAGTCTGTATATCAACCTCAGCCTGTATTTCACGTTAAACAAACATTAGTAGTAAAATATGTACAGTATATCTCAGCGATTAACATAAATTATATTGCAAAAAATATAAAAGAAAATACTTACTAGCACATCCTGCCAAATGACCTCCTGCATGTGAGGTGGTATCAAATCCCACTTAGGCCAACATCCCGACATCCTCGCCTTATATGCTGCTGTCGAAGCGGTCAAAATAGTCTTCGAAGGCTGAAGATCGAAAGTCCTGCATTAAATGTGAAAAACATATAAGTGTGCTGTATAAAATAATAAACATGCTAAATAAAGTTTAATTTTTACCCAGTACTCGTAGGAACTAAGGACACGACTGGACGCACGTGGGGATGCGATCCAGAACCCTCGCCTGACGAATTTCCTCTAGATGACATACCTGTCACATACAAATCATTTCAAAGATCTAAGCTAACTTAAACAAACGATATAAGCTGCTAAATAAGTGACATAAAAGATGCAAAAAATGACATAAAAGAGAAATTGTTTATACCTGTATTTGATTTGGTCTCATATTCCAAAGATTAACATTTTTACATTATTGCATATTTAAGACAAATAAATAAGCAAAACTGCATATGACACAAAAGATGTAAAAAACGATCATAAAAGTTAAAAATTTAATAGAGTTACATGAATTGCAAAATAAGCTGGGTTTACTACATAATTACATTACAATAGATAGATAGTACTCGATCATCATCTATATCAATCATCATCTTCTTCAGATTCAAATTCATCCTCAGATTGCATACTATCTTCCTCCGCACTCTCAAACGCATCTACCAAAGCATTTGCCTCATCGATTAGAGGTCCGAAATCTGCATGATCATCTTCAATTATTATTTCATTGTTCTGTTCGAGTTCTGCCTGATAGGCTCCTTCGTCTGGAATATTCTTCCCATCAAACGTAAATCTGGCCTTTGTTTTAAAAACTGCCGACCAATCTGCTTTATCTCTTTTTAGAGACGGGTAAGGAGCATAATAAACCTGTAATGCTTGTTTGGCTAGTACAAAAGGATCATACTTGTAATAACGCGATGTATGCTTTATTTCAATCAGATTATAATCCTTATGTACATTAATCCCAGAACCCGGAACACTGCTAAACCAATCGCATTTAAATAGAAACACCTCCTCTGCGGGTTGTGAGAAATATGTCAATTGCAAAATTTGTGTTAAAACGCCATAAAAATCTTTGATGTGATTCTCAGGATCGTCACTGCCTTTAACGAATACACCAGTATTGTTCATTGATTTTTCAGCACCGTATTCTTTTGTGTTAAATTTATATCCATTAACAAAATATATTGGATATGTCTTAACCAATCTTTTTGGTCCCATTGCAAGATGTTTCAACCCTTCATCAACAACACAATTTTTGGGTTCATAAACATAATTTGTAAACCAAGCAGAAAATTCTTTACTGATATCTCCATTTGGATGTTCACGTTCATAAACGCTGTAAATAGAAATAGTGTTTTGCATTAGATTATACACACGTAAAGATGTAGAAATAAAAATGCAGTAATTGATATTTCAGATTACCTAACGAATGGTGCAACTTCAGCACAATTTAGAAGAATATAAGTGTGAGCTACATGAACATCTTTATCATTTAGCCAGACGTCAACACATTTTCCAGAAGGTCGACCGTGTTGTCTAAAAATAGACAAAACTGTTTGAGACGATTCTTGTTCATCTCCTTCGTCGTTTCTTGGAACATTTTCAAATGATATATTCACATGATCACTGAAATAATGAGAGAAAAAGAACGAAGCTTCTTCTTCGATGTAAGATTTACATATCGAACCTTCAACTCGTGCTTTTTGTCTCACTTTTTTCTTCAAATGATTCAGATACCTATGCAATATTAATTTACATTATTTAATAGTTTTAAATTCAATTAAATTAATCGTTAATATGTCTATATTTACCTCTCGAATGGATACATCCACCCATATTGGACAGGACCTCGATATCGTGCTTCAGTTGGAAGGTGAACAGGTAAATGTTCCATTACATTAAAAAAACCTGGTGGGAATATTTTCTCTAATTTGCAAAGCAATATTGGAATATCTACCTCAAATTTACGTAAACGTTCCACTTTCAAAGTAGTTGAACAAAGTTCTTTGTAAAACAAACTAAGCTCCGTTATTACCTTCCAAACTTTTAACGGCAGTAGTTCTTTGAACATAACTGGGAATAGATGCTCCATCATAATATGACAATCGTGGCTTTTCATTCCGCTCAATTTACCATTTTTGAAGTCAACACACCTACGAAGGTTTGAGGAAATCCCATCAGGAAATCGTAACCCTTCAACCCATTTTAAAACAACGTTAACCTGATTATTATCTAATTCATAACATGCTTTGGGTTTTTTACTGTCATTAGGTTTCATATGAAGCTCGGGACGTTTGCATAATTCTTCTATATCGCGCCTTGATTTCAAATCATCTTTAGTTTTCCCTTTAACATTCAAAATCGTGTTAAAGACATTATCAAATACATTTTTCTCATTATGCATCACATCAATGTTATGACGAAGCAGAAGATGTTTCCAATACGGCAACTCCCAAAAAATAGACTGTTTGCACCAATTATGATAAATCGATTTGCCTTCAATTTCTGTTTGAACTCCAGTTTGATATATCTTTGGATGATTTCGAACCATTTCATATATTTCTTCGCTAGTCCATAACGTTGGAGGTTGTCTGGTTTCTACTCTATTAACCAAAAAGTTTTTCTTGTCTGCTCTAAAAACATGATTTACATGGAGAAAACATCGATGACAGTCAAACCATGAAATTTTCCTACCATGCGGTAAGGAAAACGCTCGTGTCTCTTCCATGCAATATGGACATGATAGACGACCAGCAGTACTCTATCCTGAAAGCATTGCATATGCAGGAAAATCACTTATAGTCCACAACAAAGAAGCAAACATGCGAAAAAATTTCTTCTTTGAAACATCGTACGTTTCTACTCCTTCGTTCCACAATGTTTTTAATTCTTCAATTAACGGTTGTAAATAAACATCAATTCCTTGTGCTGGATCATCGGGCCCAGGAACAATAACAGTAAGAAACATATATTGTGTTTTCATACACATCCATGGAGGTAAATTATAAGGTGTGATGATAATGGGCCATGATGAGTATTTAGAACCAAACTGAGAAAATGGTGAAAACCCATCCGTACATAATCCTAGTCTGACATTACGACTCTCCGCTGCAAAATTGGGATAAGTTTTATCGAAATGCTTCCATGCTTCCCCATCGGCTGGATGGGTCAACGTACCTTCTTGCTCCGATCTCACCTTATGCCATCTCATATGAGATGCAGTTGCAGAAGATGCATATAATCTTTGAAGCCTTGGAGTAAGAGGTAAGTAATGCATACGTTTATATGGAACTTCCTTTCCCTTCTTTTTTCGTGGTTTATATCTTTCTTCATTACAAATTTTACAATTTCTAAGGTTTACGTCATCTTTCCAAAACAACATATATCCTTTTACACATGTATCTATTTTTTGATAAGGTAAACCAAATGCCGACATAAGTTTTTTAACTTCGTAGTGATTTTCACACATTAAATTATCCGGCGGCATGTGCCTTTTTGCAGCTTGTACAATTGCTGTGAACCCAGCTTCAGTGATGTTGTATTTAGATTTCATCGCAATGTATTCCGCGATTACCGATAGCTGAGTGCCGCTTGTACAACCATCCCAAATAGGTTTCTTAGCATTATCCAGCAAATCATAAATTTTCTTAGCTTCAATATTCGGTTCTTCATCATTTCCATCGTCGTCGTCGGCTGCAATCATAGGAAACATAGATCGAGCTGCATCTTCCACCATATTTTCAATACGGGTCGTGCTAACATTTTCTTCAACAGGATTGTCTACCTCAGTCTCAACAGGAGTATTTGATACAACTTCTCCATGACGATCCCAAAAATAATACTCGGGTACGAATCCGTTTTTGCACAAATGGACTTTCACAACATCGGGTAACAAATATTTCAAATGTTTACACTTGCTAAACGGACAACGAATTTCAAGATCGCTTCCATTATTACTTAAAGCAAAGTCAACAAAGACATTTATACCATTATAAAAATCTTCTTTTATTGAACCTCTCTGTCCTCTTCTTTGGTACATCCAACTCCTCCGATCAACAAAATAATCAATCATTTTTCCTAGTTGAGAAATTCAGTCATAAGTCCAAAAATTAATATTTATTTAAGAATTCAAATTACAAAAAAAACTTGTACTTATGGTAATAAAACGCACGTATATTGCAATATTTTCATTTTTAAGGCATATATATTTAATATTAAAAATATATTAATTCCATAGCGTTTTGGTCCATATGTATTTTATATATTAATTCCATAGCGTTTTTCTGAAATTTTGATTTTGTCGTAACTTACAAATTATGAACTAAAATCTCAAATTCTTATATCCGTTAGAAAAATATTTTCAATACGGTCCTAGCGTTTCTTGTTTCGTCCAAATCCGATTTAAAATGAATTTTATATAATTTTTCAAAGTTCAAAATTAAATTTTGAAACTACCGCGCCATTTTAGTCTTGGAATATAAATTATTTTAATTTATAAAATCTAACTTAAATAACAAAAAATCAATCGTTGTTATTTAAAATAAATAATCTTAAATATCCATAACCCAACACAGTTAAATTTGACACTTTTTTTAATGCAATTCTTTTACATGGTCAGACATCCTACTTCCCATTATAAACACAGTAAACATTTACAATTGTATATTACTTCGTTTCAAACGATTCAACAAAATTTCGGCAGCATTTCCCTTTTGTTTCCTGCACTGTACACATGTACGCAGGAAACAAAAGGGAAAATAGAACCAAAATTTTGTGAATCTTTTGAAACGAAGTTGTATACAAAATGTAGATGCTTATTGCGTTTATAACTTGTCCAATACAAGGACAAATCCAACAAATATTGTACCAGATGAATATAAACGGTCGTTTTTTAATTTGAAAAAAAAACAACTATTTATATAACGATCATGTACAACACTCGTCGGACGGGGCCGAAAACACTCTAGGGGATATTAATCAATTATATGTGCGCATATTAATATAAAGTACGTTTTACTGCAACAAAAAAATATTTTATATTTTATCACATCTGCTAACATTTGAATCAACTTAAAACAATATTATTACCGTCGATTCAATAGGCACACAACTAGAATTTAGAATCATGCGTTTTTGTGCATAAATCAAAATTTGCACGATGTACTTTTCATAGTTCATCCATTCAATTATTCGTATGTCAAATAACACGTGCAAGAATGACGAGCGCATAACGGCACACATGTACAAAAATATCCTAAATTATACAACGACATAAACAATCTAAATTGAAACACATACACACACTTAAACCAATTTGTAAATATCTGGGTTTTTAAACAATTTTTTATGACCACTACAAACAACAATATATCCAAAACATGCCTAAATTTTGATGTCAAATACACAAATATGCAAATATTTAACATAACTTTTTCAATTTCAGTGTAGCAAATGAAACACACATATAATATGATGATATAACATACTACAACACCATAGGAACCAATTGCTATCAACAATTAACTCTAATTTTCTAATTTTACCAAATTTAGGTTTAGGTAAAAATTAAAATTTTAAGGTAAAAACGAGATTATACCTCAAATTGATGATGATACAAGCTTGAGAGGAAGTCGGGAGCTATCCGAACGCGAAAAATTTGGTGTTTAGAGGCGGGAAATCGCAAATTGAGAGAGGTAGGGTTTGGAAATCGCGGTTGGAATGGGTTTAGGAGGATATCGACTGAAGCAGAAAATGGCTCGGGGGGAAGAAATCCTGATTATAATCGACGGTTTCCGACGGCCGCCGACGGCCCGTCGAAAGCCGTCGGAAACCGTCGAAATGGGCCGTCGAATTTAAGCCCCTTTCTTGTAGTGTGGTAACCCAACAAGGACAAATATTATTTCTATTTTCTTGTTTCTGGCATGAATTTCTGCTTCCTTTTATTTTGTCACAATCTTTATCCAGTTCAGCAATTTCTGGTTCCTTCTCTTAAATCGTGTTAACACTCCTGTATACCAATGTATTGGAGGCTTGTGTCTGCAGCCAGTAGAATCATTGATCTGTCTATTCTCTACAGTCTTGGTGTCGGCCAATACAAAGATAGTGTTAAATTGCAGCTTTTGAAGCAAAAGCAGAACATGTATCCTATCCTGAACAATTGAAACATGTTCTACAAGCAACTACATCGAACACTGATTCCAACTGTATTCAAACAAATTGATTTAAAATATCAATTATAAATCAAACAACCTATTACTCACAGACATGAACAAGCATTCGAGCTAGAAAGGTTAAGTTTTTATTGCTTGAATCAACATGAACATCAACCTCATCCTTCTTCATATTTCCTTGGACATTGATATCTTCTTCAGTCATAATAGTTGCAATTTTTTCACCATGTGGCCGTGGAATCACAGTCTCATGTACATGGACATGGTCTATGTCATTCATCGTATCGTTTCGTGCACCTTCCTTTTCTTCTTCCTGATAAAGTAGCATAGTGCTGCTGCAATAAATGCTATGAAGATGATAGCACCAAGTGAAGCACAAACTGCAGTGATGACAGTGTGGTTAGGTTCAATATTGCGAGGAGGTGGTTGAGCAGCATTCGGTGGTGGTATAGCAAGCTGAGGTGTAGTTGGCACCATGTCATGAGGCGAGGGTGAAGTGTGCGTACGAGGTGGTGGCAAAACACGTCTAGGCTTTGGTGGGGTCTTTTCTTTATGTGGTGAGGATGGAGGGAATGTATGAGATGGAGGCGGAACACGGGTAGGCTTTGGCGGGGTCTTTTCTTTATGTGGTAGTGAGAACCATGCTGTTGGTGGTGGAGTGTAGTAAGTGTTAAAGAAATATAATTTGAAAGGTTGACTTACTAAATAATTAATATTTGCATTGGAACCATGTATCTAGAATATTGAAAAGGCATGTCTATTGGTTGTTGTAAAGTCATGTCTATTTGGTGAATGGTTGTGTAAACCACTATAAATATGTGGTCATTTTGTAGGTTGAAAGCAAGAAATTCAAAGAAATTCTTCATTTTAAATTAAGCACTCTTCCTCTAATTTCTCCTCCTTTAACAAAGTGGCATCGGAGCGAGGTTAGTAAAGGTGTGATAAAATGGCAAACAATGGAATGTTTTCCTTCCAATATTCTCGTCTCACAAAAGAAAATTATGAAAAATGGTGTATTCGAATGAAAGCTTTGCTTGGCGGACAAAAAGTATGGAAGATCGTAGACAAAGGCTACGACGAACCAGAAAATGAAACTGCATTATCTCGAGCGGAGAAGGAAGCCTTAGTAAAGACGAAAGAAAAAGATCAACTTGCACTTAGTCTCATCCATCAATGTTTGGATGATTCAATGATAGATAAAATATCTGATGCCGCCACTTCAAATGAAGCCTGGGAAATTTTGAAAAAATCTTTCCAAGGAGTTGATAAGGTAAAGAAAGTTAAGCTTCAATCACTAAGGAGTGATTTCGAAGCAATGAAGATGAGTGAATCCGAATCGATTTCAGATTACTATACAAGAGTGAAGGCGAACGTGAATCAATCAAGATGCTATGGAGAAAAAATTGCAGATGTTCGAGTGGTGGAGAAGATTCTTCGTTCTTTGACACCGAAGTTCGATTATGTTGTATGCTTCATTCAAGAAACGAAGGACCTCGAAGAAATGACAGTAGAAGAATTGGAAGGTTCTTTATGTGCTCAAGAAGAGAAAATTAAGAGAAGACGAGAAGAACCACAAGAGCAAGTACTTAAAACTAAAACAATTTTGAAAAATGAAGAAGGAGAAAAACAGTACTTTAGAGGAAGAGGACGCGGATATGGACGAGGAAGAGGACGTGGAAGTCAAGGACGTGAACAAGAAAGAAGCAATGGTGAAAGTTCAAATAACGACGAGAGAATTCCTTCATATTTTAGAGGCCGTGGAAGAAGTCGAGGATGAGGTCGTGGAAATTACCAAAGATCAAATGATAGAAGGTATGACAAATCCAAATTTGAATGTTATAAATGTCATCGATTTGGTCATTTTTCATGGTTATGTCAAACTGCTAATACTGAAGAAAAAGCCAATCTTGTTAATGATAATCAAGAAGTTGAAGAATGCACCTTGTTGCTAACTGAGAAAAAGGAAGAAAAAAAGTTGAAAGCTCGTGGTATTTGGATAATGGTGCTAACAATCATATGTGCATATACAAAGAAAAATTTGTGGAGATCAACGACAAGGTGAAAGGTAATGTTTCCTTTGGAGATTCTTCGAAAATTCATATTGAAAGCAAAGGTACAATTCTCATCTCTTCAAAGAATGGTGACCATAAATTGATCTTTGATGTTTACTATGTTCCTAAACTAGGAAGCAATATTCTTAGTCTTGAACAATTTGTTAAGAATGGTTATGAAGTTTTGATGAAGGATAATTATCTTTGGCTTAAAGATAGAAACAATAACTTGACTGCAAAGGTGGGCATGTCACGGAACCGGATGTTCAAATTGAATGTCCAAACTGTTGAAGCAAGATGCTTGAAGGTTAACGTGCAGGATATGGCATGGTGTTGGCACATGAGATTTGGACACTTGAACTTTGAATCATTGAAAGCAATGGGAGAAAAGATGATGGTAAAGGGGATGCCTGCAATTGAAAATCCAAATCATTTGTTTGAAGCATGTCTTCTTGGCAAGCATGCAAGGAAAAGTTTTCCAAAGAAAGCAACATTTATAGCCTTCAAACCACTTGAATTGGTGCATATGGATATTTGCGGGCCTATCAATCCACCGTCTTTTGGTAAAAGTAAATATTTTATATTTTTTCTTGATGATTATAGCAGAAAAACATGGGTTTATTTTCTCAAACAAAAATCAGATGCTTTCACCACATTTAAAAATTTCAAGATGCATGTTGAGAAAGAAAGTGACTATAATATCAAGGCATTGAGGTCTGATCGGGGAGGCGAATTCACTTCAAAGCAATTCAATGATTTCTGTGCAGCACATGGAATTTGTCGTCCTCTCACTATTCCTGGATCACCATAACAAAACAGCGTGGTGAAAAGAAAAAATAGATCAATTCTTAATATGGTAAGGTATATGCTTAAAGCAAAAAATAGGCCAAAGGAGTTTTGGGCTGAAGCCGTTTCTTGTGTAGTGTATTTGTAAAATCACTCTCCAACTGTGAATGTCAAGGATCAAACCCCTCAAGAAGCATGAAATGGAAAAAGGCCAGGTGTCCATCATTTGCGAGTTTTTGGAAGCATCGCTTATGCTCAAGTTCCACAACAAGAGCGTTCAAAGCTAGATGATCGAAGTGCCAAGTATGTTTTTGTTGGATATGATTATCATTCCAAAGGATACAGGTTGTATAATCCTAACAATGGCAAAGTGGTAGTAAGTCGTGATGTTGAATTCGATGAAGGAGAAACTTGGGATTAGGATGGACAACAAGAGAGCACATATAATTTTCTTCCATATTTTGATGATGATCAAGAATCAGAGAATGTTGAAACTATACAAGAACATTCATCTCCAGCTTCAGATCTTGAAGACTCAAATGAAAGACCGCCGAAGATGAAATCTCTTGCTGATTTATATGAATGAAGTGAAGAAATTACTGTTAATAATGATGAACTCTATTGTCTTTTTGCAGATAACAAGCCAATAAATTTTCAAGATGTTGTGCAAGACAAGAGGTGGAGAGACGCTATGAATGAAGAAATTAAATCCATTGAAAAGAATGACACATGGGAATTAACTTCTCTTCCCAAAGGTCATGAATCCATTGGCGTTAAATGGATATACAAGGTGAAAAGAAATGCAAAAGGAGAGGTGGAGAAATATAAAAGCAAGACTTGTAGCAAAGGGCTATAAACAAAAGCATGGAGTTGATTATGATGAAGTGTTTGCTCCAGTTGCACGCATGGAGACTATTCGCTTGTTGATTTCTCTCGCTGCTCAAAAGAAATGGAAAATTTACCAAATGGATGTCAAGACGGCTTTTTTGAATGGATATCTTAAAGAAGAGGTTTATGTTGATCAACCATTGGGCTACGTAGTTGAAGGGAATGAAAAGAAGGTACTGAAACTCAAGAGATTGTTGTATGGATTGAAACAAGCCCCACGAGCATGGAATAGCCGCATCAACCAATACTTTCAAGATCACGGTTGCATGTCAACAGAATTTGATATGACAGATTTGGGGCAAATGACATATTATTTGGGACTGGAAGTGAAACAAATGGAGGAAGGTATATTTCTTTCTCAAGCAGGTTATGCAAAGGAAGTGTTGAAAAGGTTTAAGATGGTCGATCGCAATCCTGTGAGCACACCCATAGAAGCTGGATTGAAATTGTCCAAGTTTGAAGAAGGATGTGACAACCCCAATTCCCGTACTGACGGTGACGAGGGTAATCTTTGGAATATAACACATAAACAGATAACAGCAGAATAGAATTAAATAAATACACCAGATAATGCACAATAGAATATACTGGATAAACGTAATCATCAGAGTTACACAGTATACAGGATCATACTTAGTACAAATACAGTTCAGCTATACATAAATGTCTACATCGGAAACAAACATAATATGTACAACAGGAGCTGAATATCATAAAAAGAGATAAATGATAGAATCCATCTTCAACTCCAGCTATCCAGAAAGAGCCTGCTAAACCTGAATACAAGGCTGCCCGTGTAGAAAAAGGGGCACCCGAGTTTGAAAGTGAAACAAACTACGAGTCAGTCATGGCACTGGTATGAGAAATCTACTTAACACATTAATAATATGGCTAATCTCAGAACCACGCCACTTTCGTGGAACGGGTTTACTCCATCAGATTGCCAGTGCTTTAAAACAAACAATTCTTTTAAACATAGCAATGCTTTTTATACAAACGAAGCCATTATAAGACTCGGTTCCCATCACACAATGCAACACAAACCGGAGGATAGAGTTTTTACCTTATAATGGCCAAAATATGCTTGATACGAATAAAACAAAAGCATTTGGTATTATTGCTAGTGTTTATAGGTTTCAAAAACAATTTCGAATCATAACTATCAATCATAGACGACATTAATGCCCCATACCACTATGTCGCCATATATAGGTATACAATCAAAGCCGCACAGTCACGTATTTGGAAATTGGATTTCCGTCATGAACCAAGGCAAAAGATAGTCCTTACCGACTTCGAGACAATCTAGCCCATGTCTCAGGGTCAGAGCTCGAGTGGCCCTTAAATCGTCAGGGCCGGTCCACCGATGTGGAATAAAATTCCTGAAAACTACGTTTCCCCGCCCTATGGGGCGTAAATGAGCCAACGAATGACCCCAGCGGTCCCGGATCGCCCGATATAATCGAGGTACCTCGCAACAGCAACAACCACATAGGTGTAAATAATATAAATGTCAGCCAGTTTAAGCACCGACACCACCTTTAGCTAGAAGGAAACGCATGCCCTCCCTGAGGTCCTCTCCCGTTTCTGTTTCATACCAGGGTGTGAGGTTCGCGAATTCACGTTATACACAAAGCTACGCCACAGAGGCGGTGCTTTGATCATCACCACAAGACTTTGCTTCTCAACAGAAGCCTGATCACTACATCTTAGCATGCCACACGGGCAATTCACACCATGCAACTGATGGCTATCAATCACACAGAATGAATTCCATTGTCAGACACACAGTCCATTTGCAAGTCCGTTCTGGGTCTGAACGAAACCGGAGGCACTATATACCTCGCAAACCCATCGATTTCCACGTACGTCTGGACGATCACCACTCGTTATCCATATTTCGGGAAGCCTCCCAATCAGGACATCAGTTACCATCCAAACGAGGTGAAGATTTCGGGTCTTCAATCACCGTCTTCATCTTCGATTTCTTATCGTCGATTTAGTCATTCAGAACGGGATAAACCCGGTCTTTCTGAGCAACTCGCGTATATAATAAACAAGTGCTACACAAGCACTATATACGCATCATTTCAATTCATTAGTCACTAACCGTCAATCAGTAAGAGAACGATTTCCCAAATATTAACCCCGAAGGCCGAAACCAACATTAGATCAAAATCCAGGAAACCATTCGACTTAGCTAACCTTCAGTTAATTTCTAAATTTCACATCCATATCGTTTATAATATTTTATAACGATTTATCGCTATTTTTATTTATTTTAAAATAGCCAATTTATTCAAACGGCGCTTCGGGCCATAACGCGGCCATGGCGCTGTTTTTCTTCAGATTTGAATTAAACATATCTGAAAATCTAACCGTTGGATCTTCACAAAATTTTCATCATTAGAAAGATCTTTTGAAAACGAATCCAAAGGTTCCAGTTTCGGGAAAATCCTACGGTCGGATCTCCCGGTATAATCGTTTGAAGTTTCGATGTCAAAATACAAACTACAGCGTCGTTATTCGATTTAATATAATTATATTTATATATATATAAATATAATCGATTCTAGCGTTGTTTTTCTTCAGATTTGAATTAAACTTTCCAGACAATCCAACCGTTGGATCTTTACAAAATTGGTGTCGTTGGAAAGATATTTCCAAAGCGAACCCAATGGTTGCGGTTTCGGGAAAATCCGATGGTCGGATCTCCCGCACTAATCGTTTGAAATCACGGTTTCAAAACACGAACTGCAGCTTCATTATTCGATATATTTCCATTATATATATATATATATCGATTCTTCGGTTTCAAAATTATATTCTTTTCATACATTTGATAAAAATGATATTTTTATCCAACCGACAATTATTTCAACACTTCGCTACTTTTAACCATTCATGTATATAGAAAAAATGTGATTTTTATTGTAAAACAATTTATTTCAAAACACGATTATTTTATATAGTTCATATAGGTGATAAAAATATGATTTTTATTATAAAACAATTTATTTATTTCTAAACACGACTATTTTACATAGTCTATATAGATGATGAAAATATGATTTTTATTATAAAACAATTTCTTTCGAACCCGAATCCCATTCAACACATGAATTTCTATTCAACGAACGAATTTCTATTCAACACATGAATGTTATTCAAAATTCGTATATATACAATAAAAAGGTGATTTTTATATTGTTAAAACAGTTTATTTAAAACTCGAATACCATTCAACACATGAATTTCTATTCAACGAATGAATTTCGATTCAACACATGAATGTTTTCTATAGTTTGTATATATAGAGTAAAAATGTGATTTTTATTGTTAACACAATTTATTTAAAACACGAATACCATTCAACACATGAATTTCTATTCAACGAATGAATTTTGATTCAACACATGAATGTTTTCTATAGTTTGTATATATAGAGTAAAAATGTGATTTTTATTGTTAAAACAATTTATTTAAAACATGAATACCATTCAACACATGAATTTCTATTCAACGAATGAATTTCGATTCAACACATGAAGGTTTTCTATAGTTTGTATATATAGAGTAAAAATGTGATTTTTATTGTTAAAACAATTTATTTAAAACACGAATACCATTCAACACATGAATTTCTATTCAACGAATGAATTTCGATTCAACACATGAAGGTTTTCTATTCAACACACGAATATAGTTTCAACACAGGAAAATAATTCTAACACATGAATATTATTCAAAATTTCGGCAGCATAACGGCAGGGTAGTTAAAACCAGGACCGTCCCTAGTACGGCTCCTCGCTCTACCTTAAAGCCTCGCAGCTTTTGACAATGGGGATTCATGCATCTAGTTCGCATGCAGGCGGCATGTATATTTTTTTCGTTTCCACAAACTAATCCTATGTGGTTTCAACCAAATAATTCTCAACCACAAACGGGTATTTTTCAACCACAATCAATCAATTTCAACCACAAACAATTCTAATCAACCATTCGTAATCAACCAATTTTCACACCAATCTCAACCAATAAATATCGTCCATGGTTTGTGGACGAGGGGCGTATATATATAAGCATTTCACTTCTATTTCAACACATATATAATTTTTACAACTCATATATAACTTATATATCAAACGTACAACTTATACAACGCTTATACATGAAGTGTACAACACTTATATAACTCATACATCGACTAAATAATTTATACATCGTCGTTTTCCATATCGTTTATAAATTAGAAATCTCACATTGGGTTCCACTCCACTAAAAATGGTAGAAGGCTCAGAAAAATATGCGGCCTCTTCTATAATGTAGAAGACGTCCACACGAGTCTACTATCTCTTGTTTCACTGGATTTCGGTCACAAACAAAAAAGATATGATTTTTATAAGGTTAACCAACTTCGCAATGGTTTTAAAGTGTTAAAACCTTTTATTTAAAACTCAGGTCGTTACCTCAGTAAATGGTTCCGAACTAGGTCTGGATTTTTCGTCGGATCCGTGAAGGGGTAGGGCGATCGGAGCACACAGCGTCGTCGAGGGGGATGTGGCGCCTCTGTGCGCGGTGGTGGGGTGATTTCCGGTGGTCAGATGCGGTCGGGGCGGCGGTGGGAAGTCGCTGACTTCGTGGGGCTCTTTCTTGTCGATGGGGAGGAGGGAGAAGGCGAGGGTTGGTCAGATTTGAAGGGAAGGGGCGGGGCTGTCGAGATCGGGTGGTGGCGGCGCCTGAAGGTGGCTGAGGTGGTGGGAAAAGAGTCGGGAAGGAGGGAGAAACCGTCGCCGTCGAGAAGGATAGAAGTGCGGGGTTGTTTGAGTTTTTTTTATATTTTTAAATTAATGAGAAAAAAATTCCATTGGCCGATGATTTTATAATTTCAAAAATTAGGGTTTTTACAAACGAACTTCAATTCAAACCCAACGACTATCTTCCCTAGCATTTTACCCCCATTCCGAACACAATGGGATATGTTTCAAAGGCCCATTCGAATGTTTCAGTCAATTTTCATTCAAATTAAAATATAAAACATTCAATATTTGATTTGAACGTACATTTCAATTTGCCAGGGCCACAAACTGATTCTAAAAATTCCCGAAAAATAAATCTGGCTATGCTTTGACGATACGGTCCCAACAAAACTAGTTTCATCGAATTCTGAGACCGTTTGTAAAATAGCCCTTTTCTGGTCGATCCAATTTAACTATAATTGACCAAAACACATTTTCCTTTGCCATGCTCACATACTAGCTTCAAAAATTATGAAATTTGAAACCTAGCAATAACTTCACATCCCGGATCCAACAAAAGTGGTTTCATCGAATTCCGTGGTCGTTTGTAAATTGGCCAATTTCACGGGCTATATAAATTCCATAGCGGCCTTTCTGAAAATTCATTTGGCCATAACTTTTGCTTCCTGCTATGAAACTTCGATTTTTCAGATTCGTTAGAAAGGTATTCACTAACAGATTTAAATATTTTTGGTTTCACTCAAATCCGTTTTGTTTTGCACCCGGTATAGTCAGTCAAAGTTTGAATTCAAATTTTGAAACTACCGCGCCATTTCAGGCCTTGTTTCTAATTCAAAGTAATTATATTTATTTTCAATGTCGATTCAAACTTACTTTTCATCGTTATTATTTAAAATATTTATTTTAAATATTTAAAATCCACTATTTTAGCCAATTTAAAAATTTTAAATTGGTTCTGATTTTCCGGGTCGTTACAATCTCCCCCACTTAAAACTTTTCGTCCCCGAAAAGGAACAAAGTCGAAAGTGGTTTGATTAATCAACCCTACGTTCAATCTGGCTTCCATTCTCCAACTTTTCAGTTTCTGAGAATTTTCAAATTCTTCAAAAATTTGGCTAACACCCGGAATTTTCGAAAAAATTCGCCATTTCCTCTTTTGTATGGGAAGAGGTTTGGAAATTTATTGGGTCGTATTAGGTACCCAATAAATCCTATAAAGCATACACATATTTATAGTGATATAATCTGGTGTTTACAGGGGAGCGTGTATAGATAATAACTCCAGAGAATAAATTCTCGTCGCCCTGTCAAAGCCTGAGGGAGTGTGTATTTTAATTGCTCCAGGGGATAAATCCTCGTCACCTCGTCCCGTGTGGGAAATAAATAATCCATGTGCCGTATCTAATGACTAGAGAGACGTGATTATTGTCAACTCCAGACCCGTGTGGGATTTTTATTAATCTGGCAATTTATCATTACAAATTTTATATGGTCATATCAGTCATCAGTTCAACCTGTAATATATAGTCATCGTCATAAAAGCCTCTCGCTCTTATGGTAAATCTTCCACCTCGTCACACAAGATCCAAATGCTTATGTGGTATATGATGAAGTATGCCTATCTTCCAGAAGTATGCCATGTAATGTAGTTCAAAATTAATTGTTACTATCCTATGGCGACGTTTATGATTACACACAGAACAACCAGCACTCCGCATCCAATGGCATTCACAGGAGTTGATATAATAATAAAATTGCGCATCCAACTCATTAAGGTTTACCTATTTGTCGGGCACGCAAATAAAATCTTTACTCAACAGCTAATCCATTTACCTGTTCAAACATATGTAATGCACATGTATATATTTCTATCTATTTTTAAATCAGTTCAATGTGTGATATAATCGAATAAATTCTACCATTCATTCTACTATTGATTAAATTAACTATCGTTTTAATAATTTAATTAATCAAATCTACTATCACACAACACAAACAACAATCAAATTGTTTTTAACTTTTCAAAAATATACTAATCAATTTCTGTACTCTCTTAAAATCATTCAGACTATAGAATTAAAAGTGCACATACATGGAAAGAAAATAACAACAGAGTAGAGAACTAATTGGTAATGCAAAGTATGGTAAATGTACCTTGCACTGGAGTCAATCAGAGATATCTACTCGACACTTAGGATAGGCTTTCTGAATGCTCTCCTCAGTTTCCCAAGTACAATCTCGCGGATCTCCACTCCATTACACTTTGACTAAGTGAACCTTCTTATTCCTCAGCTCTTTGGTTTCTTTGCCGATGATTTTTAGCGGCTCTCTTCTCACAGCCAATTCTGGGGTAATTTCAATATCCTGTTGCGCTGCTTCTTCCACAATCAAGTCTGGATCATGAACATGCTTTCGAAGTTGAGATATGTGAAATACATCATGCACACCAGGCAACCAATCAGGCAATTTAACCCTATAAGCGAGAGTTCCGATCCGTTCCAGAATAGGAGACGGACCAATGAATTTGGGAGCCAACTTCCCAGTTTTACCGAACCGGATAACTCCTCCCATCGGCGATACTTTCAAATATACATAGTCGCCAACAGCAAACGATATATCTCTTCTTCTCTTATCGGCATAGCTCTTTTGTCGGCTTTGAGCGGCGAGTAATCGTTTCTTAACGAAATCGACTTTGTCAGCAGCTTCTCGGATCATATCAGGCCCTAACACAAGTCTATTACCGGGTTCGACCCAACAAGCAGGAGATCGGCATGGTCTACCATACAATGCTTCGAATGGTGATATTATCAGGCTCGCCTGGTAGCTGTTGTTATATGAGAATTCAGCCAAATGCAGATGGTCTTCCCATGATCCACCAAAATCTAGAACACAAGCCCGCGATAGATCTTCTAAAATACGATTCACCCTCTCAGTTTGACCATCTATCTGAGGATGATAGGCGGTGCTTGAGTTCAGCTTTGTTCCCAGTTCCACTTGAAATGCCTCCCAGAACTTTCTAGTGAATATTGGATCCCTATCACTAACTATACTGATCGGCACTCCGTGTAGTCTAACAATTTCCTTGAAATAAATCTGCGCTAGACTCTGAGCAGTTCTGTTTGATCTGACAGGTATGAAATGGGCAGTCTTCGTGAAGCGATCTACGATCACCCAAATACTGTCATTTCCTTTCCTGGTTCTGGGCAAACCATCTATGAAGTCCATGGAAATATGTTCCCACTTCCAACCTGGAACGTCCAGTGGTTGCAACAAACCAGCAAGTTTCTGTTGGTCGCTCTTGACTAGTTGGCAAGTAGGGCATCGGCTAACATATATTGAAACGTCTCTTTTCATAGCCTTCCACCAGAATGTTCGCTTGAGATCGTTATACATTTTGGCCACACCGGGATGGATACTCAGCTTGGATTTGTGACACTCGTCTAACACTTCCCTTTTTAACTCTGGGATGTCGGGAACACAAATCCTTCCTTTCAATCTCAGGGTCCCATCGTTATCTATTTGAAAACACGAGGGTTCGCCTTTCTGAATCATTTTGATCATATCCTTAATAAAGTTATCCTCCTTCTGAAGAATAGATATTTTGTCAATCAAGGAAGTCGTGATAATAAAACTGGCGATCATCACATTCTTTCGGCTTAACGCATCGGCCACGACATTGGCTTTCCCTGGAGTGTATAGAATCTCAAAATCGTATGCTGTAAGGAATTCTAGCCGACGTTGCTGCCTCAGATTCAGGTCTTTCTGGGTGAATAGATACTTTAGCAACTGGTGATCTGTAAACAGTTCAAATCTCTCACCCAGAAGATAATGTCTCCAGATTTTCAAAGCAAATACTATAGCCAACAACTCAAGATCATGAGTGACGTAGTTTTTCTTGTGCGGCTTTAGTTGACGGCTAGCATAAGCAATCACTTGACCTCTTTGCATTAGTACTACACCCAGGACTTCTCTAGAGGCATCCGTCCAGACTTTTAAATCCTGATTGTCATCGATAATGGTTAACACTGGAGTAGTCGTTAATCTTAACTTTAGCTCTTCAAAAGCCTCCTCACATTCTGGAGTCCATTTGAATTTTGAGTGCTTCTTTGTAAGCTTCGTTAAGTGACCAGATATCTTCGAAAAGTTTTTAACGAACTTCCGGTAATAACTAGCCAATCCAAGAAAACTGCGGACTTCTGTAGGAGTACTGGGTTGTTTCCAATTTTGAATGGCTGTGATTTTACTTGGATCCACAGCAATTCCTTCTTTCGATACGACGTGGCCGAGAAACTTCACTTCATTTTGCCAGAATATACATTTGGATAGTTTAGCTTTTAATACATTCTTTCTTAGAATTTCTAGAACCTGTTCCAAATGCTTTTCATGTTCAGCTTTTGATTTAGAGAAGATTAGAATATCATCGATAAAAACCAGAACAAACTTATTCAGGACTCCTCTGAACACTCGATTCATCAAATCGACGAAGTAAGCTGGAGCGTTACATAAGCCGAACGGCATTACTAACCACTCATAGAATAAGTCTGGGCCTCTGAATGCTGTCATAGGAACACACTCTTTGGCAATTCGAAGTTGATGGAAGCCTGTAGCTAGGTCCATCCTTGAAAATACTTGTGCTCCATTCAGACGATCCAACAAATCATCGATTCGCAGCAATGGATATTTATTCTTTATTGTCTGTTTGTTCAAATCATGATAATCCACACATAGTCACAAAGTATCGTTAGATTTTGGGACAAACACCATTGCTGCACCCCAATCAGAGAAACTAGGCCTGATCAGACCCTTCCATACGAGCTGTCTGGTTTGATTGTCTAATTCCTCTTTCTCTTTCAAGGACATTCTTCGGATAGCGTGAACTACTGGTCTTGCATTCGGGATTAAAGCAATTTTGAAATCAATTTCTCTCTGCGGAGGCAAGCGAACAACTTCTTCGAACACATCCGCATAGTTCTTGACGACAAGAATATCTTTGATGAGGTCGGGAATATTCTCTGTGACTACAGGGATATCTTCTATTTGGGCTGGAGAAACATCGAGAGCTGCCCAGAAGTCTTTTCTATTAGAATTCTGACCTTCACAGGGAATAGTTATATAATCACCTGATTTAATCTTCGCCTTAACGACTCTGTCGGCGCAATTAACCTCAGCTTCATATTTAGTCAACCAGTCTAACCCCAAGATAAAATCAAACTCTGTAAAATTCATGACGACCGCGATGGTAGGAAACCGATAACGAGAAAAAGAAACCGGCACTCCACAAACCCAACTGAGATTGAGGGAATCCCCAACCGGATTTTGGACAGTCATTGGTTCTTTGAGTTTCTTTAAATTCAAATCCAGTTTCTTCACCGCATTCTTTGCAACAAAGCTTCGCGACGTGCCGGTGTCAAACAGTACTTTAACTGGAATATATTTGACTGTAAGCGTGCCTTCTAAAACATCCGGCCTTTCCTGAGCAGACGAAGATGCAGGCACTTCTGCCACTTCATTTACATGTACTATTTCAGGTTTTCTGAATAGCGGGCAGGCCTTTAAAAGATGACCCGTCTGATGACATCCACCACATTTTCTATTCGCTTGAAACTTCTCCTTGGATTTAGATCCACTCTTTATTCGCTTTTTCGAGGGTTTGCAATTCCCTTGAAAATGCCCTGGCTTATGGCAGTTATTGCATATGGCAGTCGTTGCTGGTTCTTTTTCAGATCTGGCCCTTTTTTGATTTACTTTGGGCTTCTTACTCACCTCAGACTCCATACTGGTCTTAGGACGATCAGTTCCAGACTTGCCTTTATTACTAGAACTGACTTCCTCTTCGTCACACAACATACCTTTCTTATGGAGATCTCCATACTGATAAGCCATATAAATCATTTCTGAAAAAGGAAGCTTCACATTCCTCATTACACTATTCTGATATCTCCTTTGCAGGCCATGAATAAATCTCAGATTCTTCCTCTTTGGATCTTGAATCAGATGAGGAGCAAAGTGAGAAAGTTCGTTGAATTTCTTATGATATTCTGGAATGGTCATATCTCCTTGTATCAGATAAGAGAATTCATCACATAATCGCTCAGTCACTTCAGGAGGAGTAAATATTTCTAGGAAAATCTCTGTGAATCTATCCCAGGTGATATCACCTTCTGGATTATCTTTGATGATTGTTTCCCACCAGATTAAAGCTTCCTCTTTGAGCGCCCAAGATGCTACTAATCTTTTCTGATCATCCCTCAACTGGATACGTTCAAAAATTCTTTCGACAGAACTCATCCAAGCTTGAGTCTGAATTATAGATTCATTGCCCGAGAATTGTGCTCCGCCAAGATTTCGATATCTCTTTAATAGAGCCTCTAGATCGGGTTCTGAAATCCTCCTGTTTCTGACACTCATTCTCTAGTACTTCTGCAAATGGCATATCAAGTGTCAGGTCACAGAAAAGGTATTTTAAAACATAGAAACATATACTTCCAATGTAAATGTGTCTATCGGGGTGTAATTTCATTCTGCTTTACTCATACTAGGATATTACTGATCCTATCTGTAATGAGTTACCCGTCCTAGAACATTACTAGTTCTATTTCTGACGAGTTCGTTAATATGTTATATTCCAGCACTAAGCTTAACCAAAGCTCTGATACCACGTTGTGACGACCCCAAATCCCGTACTGACGGTGACAAGGGTAATCTTTGGAATATAACACATAAACAGATAATAGCAGAACAGAATTAAATAAATACACCAGATAATGCACAATAGAATATACTGGATAAACGTAATCATCAGAGTTACACAGTATACAGGATCATACTTAGTACAAATACAGTTCAGCTATACATAAATGTCTACATCGGAAACAAACATAATATGTACAACAGGAGCTGAATATCATAAAAAGAGATAAATGATAGAATCCATCTTCAGCTCCAGCTATCCAGAAAGAGCCTGCTAAACCTGAATACAAGGCTGCCCGTGTAGAAAAAGGGGCACCCGAGTTTGAAAGTGAAACAAACTACAAGTCAGTCATGGCACTGATATGAGAAATCTACTTAACACATTAATAATATGGCTAATCTCAGAACCACGCCACTTTCGTGGAACGGGTTTACTCCATCAGATTGCCAGTGCTTTAAAACAAACAATTCTTTTAAACATAGCAATGCTTTTTATACAAACGAAGCCATTATAAGACTCGGTTCCCATCACACAATGCAACGCAAACCGGAGGATAGAGTTTTTACCTTATAATGGCCAAAATATGCTTGATACGAATAAAACAAAAGCATTTGGTATTATTGCTAGTGTTTATAGGTTTCGAAAACAATTTCGAATCATAACTATCAATCATAAACGACATTAATGCCCTATACCACTATGTTGCCATATATAGGTATACAATCAAAACCGCACAGTCACGTATTTGGAAATTGGATTTCCGTCATGAACCAAGGCAAAAGATAGACCTTACCGACTTCGAGACAATCTAGCCCATGTCTCAGGGTCAGAGCTCGAGTGACCCTTGGATCGTCATATGCCGGTCCACCGATATGGATTAAAATTCCTGAACACTACGTTTCCCCGCCCTATGGGGCGTAAATGAGCCAACGAATGACTCCATCGGTCCCGGATCAACCAATATAACCGAGGCGCCTCGCAACAACAACAACCACATAGGTGTAAATAATATAAATGTCAGCCATTTTAAGCACCGACACCACCTCTAGCTAGAAGGAAACACATGCCCTCCCTGAGGTCTTCTCCCGTTTCTGGTTCGTACCGGGGTGTGACGTTCGCGAATTCACGTTATACACAAAGCTACGCCATAGAGGCGGTGCTTTGATCATCACCACAAGACTTTGCTTTTCAATAGAAGCCCTGATTACTGCATCTTAGCATGCCACACGGGCAATTCACACCATGCAACTGATGGCTATCAATCACACAGAATGAATTCCAATGTCAGACACACAGTCCATTTGCAAGTCCGTTCTGGGTATGAACGAAACCGGAGGCACTATATACCTCGCAAATCCATCGATTTCAACGTACGTATGGACGATCACCACTCATTATCCATATTTCGGGATGCCTCCCAATCAGGACATCAGTTACCATCCAAACGAGGTGAAGATTTCCGGTCTTCAACCACCGTCTTCATCTTCAATTTCTTATCGTCGATTTAGTTATTCACAATGGGATAAACCCGGTCTTTCTGAGCAACTCGCATATATAATAAACAAGTGCTACACAAACACTATATATGCATCATTTCAATTCATTAGTCACTAACCGTCAATCAGTAAGAGAACGATTTCCCAAATATTAACCCCGAAGGCCGAAACCAACATCAGATCAAAATCCAGGAAACCATTCGACTTAGATAAACTTCAGTTAATTTCTAAATTTCACATCCATATCGTTTATAATATTTTATAACGATTTATCGCTATTTTTATTTATTTTAAAATAGCCAATTTATTCAAACGACGCTTCGGGCCATAACGCCGCCGTGGCGCTGTTTTTCTTCAGATTTGAATTAAACATATCTGAAAATATAACCGTTGGATCTTCACAAAATTTTCATCATTAGAAAGATCTTTTCAAAACGAATCCAAAGGTTCCAGTTTCGGGAAAATCCAACCGTCGGATCTCCCAGTATAATCGTTTGAAGTTTCGATTTCAAAATACGAACTGCAGCGTCGTTATTCGATTTAATATAATTATATATATATATAATCGATTCTGGCACTGTTTTTCTTCAGATTTGAATTAAACATTCCAGACAATCCAACCGTTGGATCTTTACAAAATGGGTGTCGTTGGAAAGATATTTCCAAAGTGAATCCAACGATTGCGGTTTCGGGAAAATCCGATGGTCGGATCTCCCGCACTAATCGTTTGAAATCACGGTTTCAAAACACGAACTGCAGCTTCATTATTCGATATATTTCAATTCTATTTATATATATATATATCGATTCTTCGATTTCAAAACTATATTCTTTTCATACATTTGATAAAATTGATATTTTTATCCAACCGACAATTATTTCAATACTTCGCTATTTTTAACCATTCATGTATATAGGAAAAATGTGATTTTTATTGTAAAACAATTTATTTCGAAACACGATTATTTTACATAGTTCATATGGGTGATAAAAATATGATTTTTATTGTAAAACAATTTATTTCTAAACACGACTATTTTATATACTCTATATAGATGATAAAAATATGATTTTTATTATAAAACAATTTCTTTCGAACCCGAATCCCATTCAACACATGAATTTCTATTCAATGAATGAATTTCTATTCAACACATGAATGTTATTCAAAATTCATATATATACAATAAAAAGGTGATTTTTATATTGTTAAAACAGTTTATTTAAAACTCGAATACCATTCAACACATGAATTTCTATTCAACACATGAATATTTTCTATAGTTTGTATATATAGAGTAAAAATGTGATTTTTATTGTTAAAACAATTTATTAAAAACACGAATATCATTCAACACATGAATTTCTATTCAACGAATGAATTTTGATTCAACACATGAATGTTTTCTATAGTTTGTATATATAGAGTAAAAATGTGATTTTTATTGTTAAAACAATTTATTTAAAACACGAATACCATTCAACACATGAATTTCTATTCAATGAATGAATTTCGATTCAACACATAAAGGTTTTCTATAGTTTGTATATATATAAAGTAAAAATGTGAATTTTATTGTTAAAACAATTTATTTAAAACACGAATACCATTCAACACATGAATTTCTATTCAACGAATGAATTTCGATTCAACACATGAAGGTTTTCTATTCAGCACATGAATATAGTTTCAACACAGGAAAATAATTCTAACACATGAGTATTATTCAAAATTTCGGCAGCATAACGGCAGGGTAGTTAAAACCGGGACCGTCCCTAGTACGGCTCCTCGCTCTACCTTAAAGCCTCGCAGCTTTTGACAATGGGGATTCATGCATCTAGTTCGCACGCAGGCGGCATGTATATTTTTTTCGTTTCCACAAACTAATCCTATGTGGTTTCAACCAAATAATTCTCAACCACAAACGGGTATTTTTCAACCACAATCAATCAATTTCAACCACAAACAATTCTAATCAACCACTCGTAATCAACCAATTTTCACACCAATCTCAACCAATAAATATCGTCCATGGTTTGTGGACGAGGGGCGTGTATATATATATATATATATATATATATATATATATATATAAGCATTTCACTTCTATTTCAACACATATATAATTTTTACAACTCATATATAACTTATATATCAAACGTACAACTTATACAACGCTTATACATGAAGTGTACAACGCTTATATAACTCATACATCGACTATATAATTTATACATCGTCGTTTTCCATATCGTTTATAAATTAGAAATCTCACATTGGGTTCCACTCCACCAAAAATGGCAGAAGGCACAGAAAAATATGCGGTCTCTTCTAGAATGTAGAAGACATCCACCCGAGTCCACTGTCTCTTTTTTCACTGGATTTCGGTCACAAACAAAAAAGATATGATTTTTATAAGGTTAACCAACTTCGCGATGGTTTTAAAGCGTTAAAACCTTTTATTTAAAACTAAGGTCGTTACCTCAGTAAATGGTTCCGAACAAGGTCTTGATTTTTCGTCGGATCCGTGAAGGGGTAGGGCGATCGGAGCACACAGCGTCGTCGAGGGGGGTGTGGCGCCTCTACACGCGGTGATGTGGTGATTTCCGGCGGTCAGATGCGGTCGGGGTGGCGGTGGGAAGTCGCTGACTTCGTGGGGCTCTTTCTCGTCGATGGGGAGGAGGGAGAAGGCGAGGGTTGGTCAGATTTGAAGGGGAGGGACGGGGCTGTCGAGAACGGGTGGTGGCGGCGCCTGAAGGTGGCTAAGGCGGCGGGAA
Source organism: Allium sativum (assembly GCA_030737875.1). Classification (NCBI taxonomy): domain Eukaryota; kingdom Viridiplantae; phylum Streptophyta; class Magnoliopsida; order Asparagales; family Amaryllidaceae; genus Allium; species Allium sativum. Next base: position 285,466,731 of record CM060915.1, read on the forward strand.
AAGGGTCGGGAAGGAGGGAGCAACCGTCGCCGTCGAGAAGGTGAGAGGAGGGGTTTTTTGAGTTTTTATATATTTTTAAATTAATGAGAAAAAAAATTCCATTGGCCGATGATTTTATAATTTCAAAAATTAGTGTTTTTACAAACGAACTTTAATTCAAACCCAACGACTGTCGTCCCAAGCGTTTTACCCCCATTTCGAACACAATGGGATATGTTTCGAAGGCCCATTCGAATGTTTCAGTCAGTTTTCATTCAAATTAAAATATAAAACATTCAATATTTGATTTGAACGTACATTTCAATATGCCAGGGCCACAAACTGATTCTAAAAATTCCCGAAAAATAAATCTGGCTATGTTTTGATGATACGGTCCCAACAAAACTAGTTTCGTCGAATTCTGAGACCGTTTGTAAAATGGCCCTTTTCTGGTCGATCCAATTTAACTATAATTGACCAAAACACATTTTCCTTTTCCACGCTCACTTACTAGCTTCAAAAATTATGAAATTTGAAACCTAGTAATAACTTCACATCCCGGATCCAACAAAAGTGGTTTCGTCGAATTCCGAGGTCGTTTGCAAAATGGCCAATTTCACGGGCTATATAAATTCCATAGCGACCTTTCTGAAAATTCATTTGGCCATAACTTTTGCTTCCTGCTATGAAACTTCGATTTTTCAGATTCGTTAGAAAGGTATCCACTAGCAGATTAAAATATTTTTGGTTTCACTCAAATCCGTTTTGATTTGCACCCGGTACAGTCAGTCAAAGTTTGAATTCAAATTTTGAAACTACCGCGCCATTTCAGGCCTTGTTTCTAATTCAAAGTAATTATATTTATTTTCAATGTCGATTCAAACTTACTTTTCATCGTTATTATTTAAAATATTTATTTTAAATATTTAAAATCCAATATTTTAGCCGATTTAAATTTTTTAAATTGGTTCAGATTTTCCGGGTCGTTACAAAGGAGAAGAGGTAGATCCTACTCTTTACAAAAGTCTTGTGGGAAGTTTGAGATATTTGAAAAATACAAGGCCCGACATACTTTATGCCGTTGGAGTGATAAGTCGTTTCATGGAGACTCCTACTTCTGTCCATATGACTGCTGCTAAACGAATTCTTCATTACATTAAATGAACACTTGATTTTGGAATATTTTATTCCTCATCCAATGATCTTCTGCTGCATGGATTTTGCGATAGTGATTTTTCTAGTGACATAGATGATAGAAAGAGTACAACGGGGTATGTATTCTTCCTGGGTAATTGTGCTATTTCTTGGTTATCAAAGAAGCAATCTATTATCACATTGTCAACCTGTGAATCTGAATATGTTGCTGCAAGTTCAAGTACATGCCATGCTTTATGGTTAAGAAAGCTGTTGAAAGAACTTCATTTCCACAAAAAGGAGCTACTGAAATATGCATTGATAATAAATTAGCACAAGCACTTGCAAAGAACCCGATATTTCATGATCGAAGCAAACATATCGACACGAGATATCATTTTATTCGGGAATGCATTGCCAATAATGAAGTGGAGCTAAAATATGTGAAAACTCAAGATCAAGTTGCTGATATTTTTACAAGCCATTGAAGATTGAAGATTTTCAAAGAATGAGAGCTATGCTTGGAGTAAGAAAGGAAATTTCAAATTAGGAGGGAGTGTTGGAAATATAATTTGAAATGATGACTTACTAAGTAATTAGTATTTGCATTGGAACCAAGTATCTAGAATATTGAAAAGGCATGTCTATTGGTTGTTGTAAAGTTCTATTGGGTGAATGGTTATGTAAACCACTATAAATATCTGGTCATTTTATAAGTTGAAAGCAAGAAATTCAAAGAAGTTCTTCATTCTAAATTAAGCACTCTTCTTTAATTTCTCCTCCTCTAACAGTAAGGTGGAGGAGTTGTGAAGGTTTGTTGTGGTGGTGCATAGCAATAAGGATAGGCCTATTTAGGCATTTTTGCGAGTTCGTATGGAAGCATGGAAAATGAAGGATAAGGTGATGACTGTGGATGTTGTGAGAGATGGGTTGGTTTTTGTAGAGAAGAGTAGGTATAGTAACATATTGTTACGAATAGTTTGGCTCCTATGTCTATATTATTTCAGAGTGGCTTACTAATTATGGGTACATAGGCTTAAGGGTTCTTACTTCTTGTGTCATCTGACCTTCAAACATGTTTTTAGTCTTTATGCTGCTCTCTATCATGATGTCTATCAGTTTAGATCATCTGTGTAAATTGAGAAGAGGCATCTTATGCAATTAATTCACAGAGAAGACTTGAGGTCGGAGAGCGTGAGCATTCCGGTTCATTCTTATTATTTATGATGTTCAACTCTTATGTGCTAATTTGCTATTAGCTGACATATAACTATAGTACATGAAGTGTATTACTTCTCCTTAGACCCTAAAATTAGCTAACTTATCTGTTCGTAAAAGCCGATGAACAAGCCTAAAGGTTCAAGGTATTCGATGTCATTATTGAGCCAACGTATGTAAACTAATTTGTCTTTCCGCTAAGCCATTCATACTTAAACCCATGTTACTCCTTGTGGTGTAAATCAGCTCTCATTTTATCATTGTTTGTTTTTCCAAAGTTTGTATGTTATAAAATACTTTCATTGTTATATTACTGTTGACAACAAAAAGAGTTCATAGGCTGGGGTAATTTATTTATTTTATTGCAATGCTGATGCAGAATAGAGATCTTTCATCAACTTATTTATTATCATTTATTAATAATATGTAAAATGGTTATAGTCCTCTTAATTTGCATCAATTATATAATTAAAGTTTGTACTGTTGGTGTGGACTGTGGATAGCCTGATCAACTCGTTGGATCACTTAACCATTTTAGGATCAAATCAACTTAGGATTCATAGCCTGATCAAAATAGGATTTTGTACAAAATACAAGTATAAAACTTGGATACAAAAAAAACATGGAGTGAAATATAATAAATGACTAAGTCATGGAATTCATACTGACCCCATGTTCGATACCGATCCCCCATGTGCCTTGGGATCAGATACAAAAAATTTCGGAGTGCAGTAAAATATTGATCCTATTTTTGTTGTGTGGTGCTAAGGGCACCCCAATACGTTCTTCCTAATAACGCGACTAAAGGACACCACAAGAATTTTTATTACACTCTTCTTAATACCACACACGGGCTACCGCACTATTTTACCCTATTTCTATTTTGTCCGATATTCGTTCGTCCTCATTTGTAAAACCGATTAACGAGCTAAACCCTAGATCTATAACTGATCAACGAATTCGATGCCGCAATATACAAAAGCCGTGAATAAGGTTTGAATTAAGCAAATTAGAAGAGGAAGTGAGATATTAGGGTTATCAGATCACCAAACAACTGAGAGATTATCGTACGAATTTGAATTTTACCGCGAGAGATGCGAAGAAGACAGCGATTACAAGAGATTATAGTATTTAGATTAACTTAATACGTGATTAGTTCGGCAAATAAAGATTGAGTGAGAGATTAAATGAAGACCTAATGTGGTGTTAGGAAGCATACAGAATTTAATGAGTTCTATTTTTTTAATTGTGGTATTAGGAAGAATATATTGAGGTGCCCTTATCAACACAGTTTTTGCTTCTATATTCGTGGACGAGCATATATCTTTTGTTGCTATAAATATGCTATCTCTAGGTCATTTTTTGGGATCTCTTCGGGGCTTTCGAACCCTATTATGCAACGACACCTGATGAATAATCACAATTATCTTTCTCTGCTTTCTTAAGGACAAACTATATTGTACTTGTAATCAAATGTATAATCAATCGTTGCTACAAGTGGATGTAGGTACGATTTGCTGAACCACTATAAGACTTGTGTGTTCATTTACTTATATGCATTCTATGTTTTCTTTGTGATTGTTCTGTGACTAATTACTACAATTTATATCCAATTCACACACAAAATGGGTATTGGTGTGCAATTGACTAAAATCAAGCGTTAACATTTTAGCGGTCAGAAGAGGATAAATACTGGACTTTCTATCCTTAGGGACCAATGGCTAAGAAGAACGTTGACAAATGACCAGAAGGCACAATAATGGATGTAGGAAGTCAGCAGGCTTCTTTCGTGGGAAATCCTTCCCTATATCTGACAAGGGAAGACAAGGATAAGGCAAACACTTTAAGAATTCACCTCTACTACTTGGAAACTTTGCTAAAGTGACATGATGACTCAATGATCAGACTCCTCAATCAGGTTGAATAACTAGTTCAATCACTACCTCAAAACCAAAACGCCAAGACTGGACCCAACAATGCTCCATTTTAAAGCTTGGAACCGGAGGGTAAATCCCTTCACTCTTGGAGGGATCGGTACCGACCCGATGAGAGTTGTTGAATCCCTCGGTGCCACTGCAAGCGTGTTGTTTAACCCTCGTTTGGATCAAAATCCAGGACTTAAACATAGAAATGAGGCACACACATGCTTGAATCTTGGACTTGATACTCAAAATGCTCCAATAACGAGCATTGGGACATGAAATTGGCATCAGTTGCTCAATGACGATAATCATGTCATGGAAATGATTTGTAGAATCTTGAGGGTTGGACTGCCTAGCTTCGAACTGGACTGGAACCAAAGTCCAATCTCTTAAAATATCTGGAACCCAAGCAATCCACTAGATTTCAAGCTACTATTGCTAGAGGTTTATGATGGTAGAAAGGACTCTACCACCCATCTAATGTAATACATCAGGCATAAGGAAGTACTCGGGGTATCTAACGATGTCTTGGCCCAATGCTTCCCCCTATATCTCCTAGACTTGGCTCCATATGGTTCAGGCAGCTGAAACCAAACTCTATCAGGAGCTTGTAACAACCTGCCTTTCAGCCCTTCTCGACTCGGTAATTAAACCTACTCAAACCGTTCTCAAAGACGGATGATTAGGGATACCTACACATTTGAACTAAACAAAAGAACTTTTCATTATCATAATAATAACTTTTACATCAGAGTACAACGGAAATAGACATACACAGCGGAAAATAACTAAGCTCGGTGGAAGAAAATAAAATGATCTGGACACAACTCCAGCTTTAATCCAGAACTTGCTCCAAAATGACTCCAAGACTAAATATGTAAAACATAAACTAGCAGGTTGCCCGTGTGGAAAATATAAACACCCAGATTTTAGGTGGAAGACAATAATTTTCAGGTTAGTCGTGGAACTGATATGAGAAACTAAAACAGTTATATCTTTAAAAAGTAGAGTAATTCATAAGACTACGCTGTATAGTACAAAAAAGTTTTTCTCTTATGAATACTAGTGCGAAAAATTGCAATGCTTTTTAAAAATTAAGCTACCTACGGCACACACACCATGCAAACGCAGACTTAAGAGAAATTTTCCCTTTGATAGCCAAACATGCTTAATAGGCGAAAATCATTTGATATTATCATTAATGTCTAATGTGGAAATCACTTTCGCAAATAAATGTATCAATCCTAGTTGGCATAGATACTATATATTATGTTGACATATAGGTTTACAACAAAAACCGTTCAAACTGGTCGTGGAGAATGAATTTCCAACAAATGACCAGGCCAAGGAACGTACTTACCAATGGGTGTATCTTTAGAGGAATAGTAACAACCCGAGTTCTGACAGATCGAATTTTTTTCAAAATTCTAATCCATCAAAACCCGTGTTGGTTGCTTTGGTATCCTGCAGAAAAGACAGAGATATAAAATATATCAGAGCTTAGAAAAATATCTCACAACGGAATGGATAAAATATAATGTAATCAAAATATAGCCTTACCGTAGTAATAATACTGCCTAACCAGTATCCAAAGTTGTCATATCTCTACCACAAATCTAACCTGCGTATATGTTATGAGGAGGGGGTCAGAACACAAGTTCTGATGACTGGATTTAAACTATATACTTTGGATAATCCTACATATATCATTCAGTTACATTTTCTTGTTTATTAGGTTACTTGCGTTATCAACACTCAAGGCTTACACACACATCGTATCCATCTACTTCCCAATGGATTAACCTAATACAACATATATGTAGCCACCCCCTCTCCCCAATATTGATGCACACCCATGGTATCCCACTCGCACGGTCTCCACCGTAATGCCACAGAAATGTACGTAGTCCCTCATCCTATGCCTGAGAGACGTACGAATCTCTATATAACAATATTACGTTCCGCATGTATTTGCCATCTTCATGTTACGTAAGCGTATAGACTGCCACCTTTGATCGAATCAGATCACAGAATAATGCCCTCGAGTCTACGGTACACCACCCAGAGCAAACATGCATGTATCTAGACTTTCCCATGTACGTATCGTCAATTTTACTCGATGCCTTAATCACACATATCCTCTAATATGCACCGAGCTCCGTGGCAGAGCTGTAAAGAAACACGGAATTCGGTCGGGAGATTTTCCATATATGTACAGGCCCGCCTTTAAGAGTCTCAAAATACAGATATCCTTCAGGTATGTTTTTCATGGTGGTTATGGCCCCACCTCGCCCCTCCCTTAACTAGTAAAGACTACAAGAGCTAAGCGACTTGCCCCTAACAAACAATCTAAACATCCAGTTGGCGTCTTCCTTCAACCACCGTGCCTCGATAGTGAAAGGTGGATGACGTCTTGGGTTTAGCTCTAGTCTTTTCGCATCCCACTGGCTGCCATGACCGGTACCCAACGATCTACTATCCTTGTTGGTCGTGACCCCTACCTCCCTATTGAGACGATCACTGAATCACCCTAGTGTCACCTCGTCATAGCTTTCTAACTGCAAAGCTACTTTTGCAGTCAAGGCTACTCACCGGGTAGTTATGCGCAGACCAACCTCTGTGAGCACAGCCCGAACACTACACAACCACAGAGGACTATCAAGGGCACTTTCCACGTCTCAGGAAGCCGCGTGCTTCCCCTTCCAATCATTCGGAGCCGACAGAATAATCAGATGAACGTGCGTTGCCCTCGTGCCTCATGACACCACGATGATCTACACCGTTGGGTTTCGCCCTCAAACGTGCGGACTGGTCCAAGCGCCTCATTTTAATATGTTATTAGGCCCTATGTCTAAACATTCTTTTATGCGCTTGCTTTACCTCATCAGGTTTCCATTTAATTTGGTTTTTCTCATTCACGTTGACTTCTTATTCAAGTTACCAGGTTTCTCTTGCTTATTAATTCCAGTCATATGGCTTAACCCATTTAAGCCTATTAATAAGCCCATAACACGTTATTCTCTAGATTGTGATCTAAGGTCTGTAATCCACAATCCTTTTATCTTCTTGTTTGATTTCATAGTTACAATAACATGTTCTACTTAATATGTAATTAAGTATATCTCAATTCACATGTTTTCTGTTTACCATGTCAGTCATTATTTATGATTAAATATAACTTATTTCATTTCATAAGTTTGCCTCACTCTTTCCTATTTAATCATAATTCCATTTTACACTATCACTACAACTTATCATTGTTTACTTATTAACTTAGTTCTCTTAACTAAGGTTCACTAATAAGTCTCCTTTCCATTTATTATAACCTATGTTATAATTTCTACTTGTCCTTGGACATGCCTCAACATGTTATTCTTATCAGCAGATTTCAGATTTCCAAGTTTACAGATTACTTAATTTGTAATTAAGTACAACTTCTTACATTTCAAAAAATTTCCCCCTTTTATCTACTTATTACAAACAACTAGTTTTAGGTTTCCCCATTTATTGATTACTTAGTTTACAATTAAGTACCACTTATCTCATTACACAAGTTATCTCATTTTCTTATTAGTTTATTATAACCTAAGTTATAATCTCCGCTTGTCCCTAGGACAAGTCTACCTATTATATAACATTCTCATTAACGTAATTAACTATAATAGGCTATTATCATTCCCGGTTCATTCACTTTCTTTTACTGTTGTAACTTCCATTCAATTTCTTATTCATTTCCATTAGTCACAGTTAGTGCCATTTATCTCTATCCTTTTATATACATATATTTTTATATATATGCTTATGTAATAGACCTCTCACATTAAGCCTACCACTTATGGACGTTGGATTTGTCGGGTGGTTCTGGGCAGAATTCTTCCACAAACTGACTTAACCTTGTGTCTTAGCACCGTTACATGTATAATTACGCACTAGACCCCTCACATTAAATTAACAATTTGTGGATGCTGGATTTGCCGGACGGTTCCGGATAGACTTCTATCACAAGTTGAATTTAACCTCGTGTCTAAGTGTAGTTACAGTTTTCTATTTATTGTAAATTTTCTATATAATTTGGGCTTGTCCATTCTTTCAAATTTTTAGTGTAATATTTTTTTTTCATGTCATCATACTAAGCCCATTTTATGTCACATGTTCTTCCTAACATGTAATTAATTTCATCTCAAAATAACATGTGATCGTCAAATCATATAATTATTCTAATTTAACATGTAATGATTCCAACTTCTACAATTAAGGGTTCAAGTACATAAATGTCACAAGTTAACATGAAATTAGAACAACAATAATCGAGCCATATTTAACAAGTTTACATTTCAACATGTGAACATTTAAATGTTTCAACATATGAATTTCCAACATATTAATATCTCAACTTGTCATATTAGCATTTCAACACTTTCAATCATTCCAGTAGATTTACATTACAGATTAATGAGGAATGTCAAACGATAATATATCATTATCAAAAATGATATAACTTAAATCCACTCACCTAATTTGCTTTTCAAATCCTGAATGTGGTCCAGACCTAGTATTCCATGGTCCTCCTAACTGAATTTAGAACCTAGCAACCATGGATCCACAATTCTTACTAAAAGAAAAACGGAAGAAAGAGGAGAAAATTGAAGTAGATCAGATCTAATAAATTACCTTATTTCGAATATGATTCTGAATATCTTCTTATTGATATTCATTCTTTTCCTCCATATCTTGATTTTAAATTTCCTAAACTAAATATTCTATTTTTTTCTGAAGAGAACTGAGGAGGAGGAAGAACGGCAGAGATTAGGCATTGTCTCAGAGAGTATTAGATTTAGGCTAGGCTCTGCTAGCCTATTTACATGTGTTCAGAATCTTATCGTACATGCAGCGTTGAGTCAGCATTGAACCCAGTTAAGAAAATCATCTTGGTTTGCAGATGAATCTAGCTGGATTGGGGGTGTCGACCCCTTTACAAGGGTGTCGACCCAAGTGTCGACCTCGGTGTCGACCCCCTACAGGGGTGTCGACCCCTCTATGGGTCCCACGAGCTGTTTTGGAGCAGAAAATTGATTTCCAAATGTTTGAATTTATGGAATTTATTTAACTGTTATATTCACATGTAATCTTCTCATATGTAAATCTTTTAATGACCATTTTACGCGTATATATATATATATGCATAACTTTAGTTTCGTTTTCAAAATTCAAATGGTTTTGCACTGTTATTTGATTCTTACCATATTTCTTTGGTTGCAGCCTTATTTTGAACTCTATCTCTTGTGTGTATATACATACATATATATTTATATATATATTTGCATGTACATATTTTCATATATATATATATATTTTCTTTACTTCCTTATATGTATATTTTTCCTTATATGTGCGTTTGTACATATTTTCTCTTTAGAACATGTGTTAATTTCACTACAACAAAAATACCATATTACAACTTTCATTTTACAATAGTGGAAAACGCACAGTTGTAATAAATGTTTTTTATAACAGTCAGTTCACTAAAGTTGTAATAAACATATTTCTAACAACTTTTTTATTGTGACTGTTGTAATAAAGGCCTATTACAACTTTTCATTCTTACCTGTTGTAATAAGTGACAGTTTTAACAATTGACATTTTATAATTAGTATAATAATAATAATTAATTAATAATATTAATAATTTCTATTAAATAATCAATAATTAGTAAATAATTTTTAATAATCTATTATATTATATGAAAGCACAATCTTCCTTCGAAGACAATTCAAATCCAGATTCTTCAAAAAATTCATAGATCGACACGTGTACGACGTTTCAATCCTCACCGTTCAGTGCGAAAACCGTCCTTATCTATTATGTGTCCGCCTTTCACCTTTCATTTCCAATCCATTCAAAAATCCAATTGACACATGTCCCCGCACACATCCAGGCCATTAAATTAGTAATCCCTCTCAAACGGTAGAGAAAACAATCGCTCACGCCATCCAGCTGAAACCACCTCCCGAAAGGAACAAAACAAATCAAATCAAGCTCGCAATGTGAAAACATATCGCACTTTTCTAGGCGACTCGACCTTCTCCTCCTTCCTCTTCGACGCCATGCTGCTCCCCATCTGATCTCCATTCTAACTGTTGTTCTCGCACCTCGATATTCAGGCCGCGCGCTCTGTAGATGACACAGGTAATTTTCCCTTTTCCCTCTACGCGTCTTCCACTTTCCGTCCTTGTTCCTCCTAATCTTCCCTTGTTTCCTGCATGATTAACAAGCGATAATATGATTTATGTCGTGCTTATCAATCCCACAAAACTATTCCAATATTCATACGTAGGTAGGCAGTACAAATGCTAATAAATTTTGATTTAATATTTCTATACATAAGAGGGCTTGGATTCCTCATTGCAGAGTCGTTAAAACACAAAAATAATAATTAATTCTGTCTATCTTCCAGAAGTGGTAACATATTGTTAAAAATGTCTGTAAGCCACTCAGTAAGCCAATGCTATATGTATATTAATTCCTAATACCTCTCAACACACAAACTTTTGCTGGTCTACAGACTTACTGCTTGGTGTTTTGGGGTTCTCATTATGGAAGCATGCAGGATATGTATTTTTACTAAAAAGATACACAGTTTTCCTATCATATTATTTTTGACATGAGCACAATGAGCAAGCATAAAACACAATAGTTACATATTATGGTTATGCCAAGATGCATTAGGAATGTGTTCCAGATTCTTTCTATCCTTCACTTTCTCGGGTTTAACATTTGCTGTAGTACCAACCTGATTTGGAGATGACAAAGAGACAATAGTTGAGTGAGACCATACAATAGTGTTCAATGTGAGAAACTGGAATTGTTCTATGATTTGTATGCCTTTTTTTGCAGCATATTGACTGTAAACGGTGGTACTTGCAGTTTTAGTATCTAATGATCACTGATCAGATGGTTAACATTGCAAATTTTTTGCTTTATGTTAATCCGCCGCTGGAACTATGCAGTTTACAATCATCAAAGGTATGGCAAATTAGTTCGTACTAATCCTTGGTTATATTCTACGACCCAACTGGTCCATGTGACTGTTCAGAACTACTGATTACGCGATATAATACGTTTCCGGTAACATTTACTGCCAATGTAAAAATTATTATCCTTAACTAACATTATTTACATATACAATACTACAGTGAATCAATTAATATACTTTATGCTATAAACTGCAATATTAGGAGAACACGGTTGTAGTCAATGATTATGTTACTATATTATTGCACAAAAAGTTATACTATATTAATAAAATAAAATTAGTTAAATAATTATGTTAGATAACTAAATAATTATATAGTTCAAAATGTAGTATATTATATACACACACAAGTAATTACATTATAAAATTAATATTTGAATAAAATAGCAAATATGTAACATGAAATATATTTAGCTCAATTAACATATAGTTTTTATATATTATTCAGACATCCTTCATAGTATAAGAATTAACTTAATTTTATAAAAGGGCTTGTAAAATATATTTACTATTGCTAAGTATTATAATTTAGCGAATTAAATTAAAGATGTATATCTTTTAAACTCATGTACCGAAATATTTTGCAGTATACCAAAATAAGATAGTGAGTCCACTTTTAAACCATAGTATACTGTATATGTTTGATACATGATTTTGTTACTTCCTGGTTTTGTTTGATACATGTAATTGATTGTCTCATTTATCAAAACATGAAAATTATACTATATAAATGGCTCTACTGTAGTTCTGAACAGGTCAAGGGAGAACAACTAAAAATTACTCCCATGTCATTTGTACTCTGCTTTTTAATCACTCCCCATGCATTATACAGAAGAAATTAATACAGAAATGTTTCAAAAAATTACTTTGTTTTCCAAATTAGAATCTAATTATGCATATCAAAATTCAAGAAAATTATCCAATGGACCACTGAAACATGCATGTGCTACCATTTGAACCATAATGGTTGGACACACTCAATATCATGACAAGTTAACTCAAAAAATTGGATTGTTGTTCATCTTATATATTAATGTAGTTGTTAGTTTTGAACATTGTTTTTTATGTTCGTTGCATTTCGAGTGATAGTTTTTTTAGATTCCTTTTTATGGTGAACAACAGCCACCTATAGTTCTTTAAAGGAAACTGCTTTCAACATTATCCTAAATTGAATTTGTAGTATAATTTGAAAATGACTATTTTATGCTCATGACTTTTTCCCATCCTATAAGTTAATTTTCGTCCATATCGTAAAAAATAATAGAATAAAATTTTGATTATCGGCATCTGCAGGATTATATATTCCGCACCAAGAAGATGAAAGCAACAAGTATATGTTTCATTTATGGCTTCCGGTTCTGCAAGCTATTTTACACTTAATTCATTAAACTATTATATATCTTAATAAACATTTCATCGTTAATATTTTCCCACTTTTATTTATTTACATGTTTAGATTAAATTATAATTTTGTCAAATAAGATTGTTCTATACATGGCTATTTATATGTTAGGTTACATATTTTCAGACCAAGTTTTTGTCTTTCACTACCTATACTATTCTAAATTTTAATTGGAATGTTAAACTGTTTGGAATGTTATAACGTGCAATTCTTCTTGGTTCACACTTTATATCTTGAATATTATTATATGAATGCTTTTTTATATTAGTTTCCAATTATCAATATGAAATCTTATACATAGCTATCATGGTAACATTGCAAATAGACAACAGTTGAGTGAGACCATACAATAGTGTTCAATGCGAGAAACTGGAATTGTTCTATGATTTGTATGCCTTTTTTTTGCAGCATATTGACTGTAAACGGTGGTACTTGCAATTTTAGTATCTAATGATCACTGATCAGATGCTTAACATTGCAAAATTTTTGCTTTATGTCAATCCGCCGCTGGAATTATGCAGTTTACAATCATCAAAGGTATGACAAATTAGTTCTTACTAATCCTTGGTTATATTCTATGACCCAACTGGTCCATATGACTGTTCAGAACTACTGACTGCGTGATATAATATGTTTTCGGTAACATTTACTGCCAATGTAAAAATTATTATCCTTAACTAACATTATTTACATATACGATACTACAGTGAATCAATTAATATACTTTATGCTATAGACTGCAATATCAGGAGAGCACGGTTGTAGCCAATGATTATGTTACTATATTATTGCACAAAAAATTACACTATATTAATAAAATAAAATTTATCAAATAATTATGTTAGATAACTAAATAATTGTATAGTTTAAAATGAAGTATATTATACACACACAAGTAATTACATTATAAAATTAATATTTGAATAAAACAGCAAATATGTAACATGAAATATATTTAGCTCAATTAACATATAGTTTTTATATATTATTCAGACATCCTTCATAGTATAAGAATTAACTTAATTTTATAAAAGGTTTTGTAAAATATATTTACTATTGCTAAGTATTATAATTTAGCGAATTAAATTAAAGATGTATATCTTTTAAACTCATTACCGAAATATTTTGCAGTATACCAAAATAAGATAGTGAGTCCACTTTTAAATCGTAGTATACTGTATATGTTTGATACATGATTTTGTTACTTCCTGGTTTCGTTTGATACATGTACTTGATTGTCTCATTTATCAAAACATGAAAATTATACTATATAAATGGCTCTACTGTAGTTCTGAACAGGTCAAGGTAGAACAACTAAAAATTATTCCCATGTCATTTGTACTCTGCTTTTTAATCACTCCCCATGCATTATACAGAAGAAATTAATACAGAAATATTTTGAAAAATTACTTTGTTTTCCAAATTAGAATCTAATTATGCATATCAAAATTCAAGAAAATTATTCAATGGACCATTGAAACATGCATATGCTACCGTTTGAACCTTAATGGTTGGACACACTCAATATCATGACAAGTTAACTCAAAAAATTGGATTGTTGTTCATCTTATATATTAATGTAGTTGTTAGTTTTAAACATTGTTTTTTATGTTCGTTGCGTTTCGAGTGTTAGTTTTTTTAGATTCCTTTTTATGGTGAACAACAGCCACCTATAGTTCTTTAAAGGAAGCTGCTTTCAACATTATCCTAAATTGAATTTGTAGTATAACTTGAAAATGACTATTTTATGCTCATGACTTGTTCCCATCCTATAAGTTAATTTTCATCCATATCGTAAAAAATAATAGAATAAAATTTTGATTGTCGGCATCTGCTGGATTATATATTCCGCACCAAGAAGATGAAAGCAACAAGTATATGTTTCATTTATGGCTTCCGGTTGCCTGCAAGATATTTTACACTTAATTCATGAAACTATTATTTATTTTGAAAAACATTTCATTGTTAATATTTCCCACTTTTATTTATTTACATGTTTAGATTAAATTTTAATTTTGTCAAATAAGATTGTTCTATACATGGCTATTTATACGTTAGCTTACATATTTTCAGACCAAGTTTTTGTCTTTCACTACCTATACTATTCTAAATTTTAATTGGAATGTTAAACTGTTTGGAATGTTATAACGTGCAATTCTTCTTGGTTCACACTCTATATCTTGAATATTATTATATGAATGATTTTTTATATTAGTTTCCAATTCTCAATATGAAATCTTATACATAGCTGTCATGGTAACAGTATATTAATAAGAGAACCATGAAGAAACTCTTTTTTGATGATTTCAAAGTTTTATTTTTTATTGTTTGCACCTTTTTGTTTTCACATATTTTACTGTTATTTAACACACTTTCAAACTTTCTAAATTCTAATAGCTGATAGGCTACCTAGAACAATGAATCCTTTCTTTATTATCTTTAATTTATTATGTTTGCCAAAAAATTATCATCACATACTTATTTATTTAGATTATCATTTATTTAGGTTTTATTTCGATTTGAGCAGGGTGTACATCTTGAACTACTATTGTTCGTTTACTAGCCTTTCGTTCTCATTTGATAAAGTTAGGTGGATTTTACTGACTGCTATATCAGTATATGAATCCAACTATCTATTGCTTCAACTTCAAATACTTGCCTATTTCTATATTCTTCATTATCTAAGTTGGACAAAAATTATTACCTGCATTTTTTGCAACACTAATGCCACTGCTATTCTTCTCCTAAATAAGTTTCCTTTGTAGTTAATTAATTTGTCTGATCATGAAATATTTCTAATAACTTACATATTTCCTAAAAATATATATCATCTCATAAAATTTTACATTATACTATATTGTCAACTGCGGTAAGTTCATATTTGTGTATTTAAACTTATTTTGTTATACATTAGTATGACAAAATCATTAGGAACAAATTAAGTTCCTATATGCTTTCTCTTAAAAAAAATTAAATTTGGACGTTAGCAATTTATATGTTTCATCATAAATTCTATCATTTGAATAGAGAAACAATGCAGACAGGCTGAAGCCTTCTTCTATTTACAAATGGTGTAATCGGCAAGACACGATGACCGACTAGTACTTATTTTCATCAGCTTCGAATATAGAATCCCTTAAAAGATTACTAATGATGTAGAATAAGTACCTTTTGATTGATATTAATCCTGTTGGGTTTTCATTTAGTTAGGTAACAGAAATTTTACACTTTTGCAGCGACCAAAAAAAAAAACTGAGAGTTCACATAGTTTAGCAAAAGATAATTATGAACTAAGTATATAGTTCCAACATCTTCATGTCGATATTCCTGGTTATTTTTCCAACTGTAGGGAAATGTGTACTACAAAAACATTTACTTATAGTGTCGTTGAAAATAATTTGTTAGCAATAATCATACATAATAACCATTTTTTAAACTTTACAGGTTCAGTCCTATACATAATATAATGGGGTGGCTATTTGAACACAAAATTAAACACAAATTACGAAACACAGGGTATTAGCCGTTAGATTATTTTGTCTTTATGTGGGGAGGAGGAAATCATGGGGAAATCCAATGGTGGAGATGCATTGTGTCACTAATTGTAACACCCCGAATTTCACTTAATATTAATGTTTAGTAATTAAAGAATAATTAATCTTAGACGTGAGAATTAAGGGAAACGGGTTGCGCCATTGTGTTCGTCTCGGAATTCTGGTTGAGATAGAGTCCGAGTTTGCGTGATTTGGACTTCGTATGAAGAAGTTATGGCCATCCGAAGTTTCAGAAAATTCAAAACAGATTTAAAATATTCAAATTTCAAGTTTCAGAAGAGGCGGGAAAATTCCCGCCAGACAGAGGGTGTCGACACAGGGGTAGACATGGGTGTCGACCCCCCCCCCCCCAAGGGGTCGACCCCCCCTGTCGGCCAGTTTGGCCTGGGTGCAATCTGAAGGGTTTGGGCTGTGTTTTGGGGCTTGTGACGAAATCTGACGGCTCTAACCTAATCTAGGGTTAATCTAAGGGCCTAAACTACATCCTAAATCTATAAATACACCCTAAGACTACCCTAATCCATACTAAAAATAGATACAACGTCATTATGCCGTCAAAATGCAACTTGAAGGAGCCTCCATCAAATTGTAGAAGAAGATAGCTTCTCAAATCAACTTCTAATCAACTCTAGCAACTTAATCTTCTTCATAGGAGTGCTAATCAACAAGTTGTGAGTTTCTATGCCTTTAGCAAGCAATTGCTAAACTAATTATGATAGGATATAATGAGGTTATGGTTATGTATGTGGATCAATGCAAGTTATGTTATCATATGCTATGTGTTCATGATGTTATGCAAATTATGCAAGTTATATGCTATGTGTTCATGATGTTATGCAAGTTATGCAAGTCATATGCTATGTGTTCATGATGTCATGCAAGTTATGAAAGTCATATGCTATGTGTTCATGATGTTATGCAAGTTATGCAAGTCATATGCTATGAGTTCATGATGCTAGTTATGCAAGTTTTATGCTATATGTTCATGATGCTAGTTATGCAAGTTTTATGCTATGTGTTCATGATGCTAGTTATGCAAATCACTATGATAAACAGTGATCCATTATGACACCATGTTATGCAAGTTTGGTGTTTGATTATATGCAAGTTCATATATGACATGTTATGCAAGTTTGGTGTTTTATTATATGCAAGTAACATGTGCAAGTTTACACCTTTGTATGATATGCATACATATGCAAGTTAACCCCCTTATATGTCATACATACATTTGCAAGTTTACCCCTTTGTATGACATAAGTAACTTATGCAAGTTACCCTCTTTATGACATATGTGATTCATGCAAGTTTGGGTTGATTATTTATGCTAGTTGGGTTTGATGCCATGGTCATATATGCATGTTGACACCTTTAAAACCCATGTTGATGCTAATGTTATGCAAGTTGAACCCATTGTGTTTGAGATGAATCTTCCCTTTAAGTATGTCATGTCAACGTATTACGTGGGGAACGATGGGGTTAATATTCATGTTAATGAAATGGTGTGAAGTTGGTATGATTATGCATACCATAAAGTGGATGGACATAATTGAGTCAATTATGTACATCGTTAAATTTGTAATTAATTAGGGATAATTAATACAAATTATGGGGGTGATTAATTAGGTGTAATTAATCGACTAAGACACGAGTTTGGACCCTTTTGTAGCATAAGACTGCCCGGAACCGACCGGCAAATCCAGCGGCTACAAATGATTGGCCCAATGTGAGAGGTCTTAGGCATAAACTAAATACGTGACAAGTGTAAAGACACGAGGTTAGACTCTGTTATGGCGTAAGGCTGCCCGGAACCGACCGGCAAATCCAGCTGCCATAAAAGACAGTATAATGTGATAGGTCTTTACAAAGGTTACGTTCTTAATCAATTAAGAAACACTTAACCAGATAAGCATGTAGTGGGGCATGAGGGGTTAAGTGGGTGCCTTGGGTGGCATGAGGAAAACAAGTAAGTCCCTAGGGTGGCATGTGGAAATCTAGTGGGTTGCCTTGGGTGGCAATAGAAAATACGATTAGAATACTTAACCAAGTGGAAACATGTAATTAAACATGATTAAAGGGTTAAGTGGGGTGCACTAGAAAAAAAGGGCAAGCTTAGGTGGGTAGCTTGTGGGGGCCTGTAACAACCCGAATTTTTACAACACGTTAAATCAAGAATCAAGACAGAATTAAATTATAAATTCTGAATCAAGTGAAACGGTCTGTGCCATTGCGTTCGTCTCGGAAAAATACGCGTAATAGAGTCCGAGTTTTCGAGAATCGGAGTCCGTATGACCCGTAAAAGGCCCAAAGAAGGTTTCTGGGAATTTGAATTTCGGAAACAGTTTTGGAAATCAGATCTGGGGCCAGGCGGGAAGTTTCCTGCCTAGGCCATGTCGACAGGGCTGTCGACAGGCCTGTCGACTTAGGCCCAGACCAAGTCGACAGCCCTGTCGACTTGCCTGTCGACAGGGGGTGGCCGGGGCAAGCTGCCTGGCGCACCTGTTTGTCTCACCTGGTCTTGTTCTTGGGCTGGTTCTGGAAGCTTCCGAGATCTGATGGTCCTAATCTATCCTAGATCTAATCCTATGGCCTAAAACACTCCTAATCTCTATAAAAACACCCCTAAGCCCCCTCCTAAACCCTCATAAATCACTCTCTCCACGAAGTGCTGCCCAAATGCCAAGTGACCATGGCCTCCATCTCCAATCCCTAAAGCCTAAGCACTCAAATCGGGTTCAAATCAAGAGGAGAAAGCTTGCTACACTAAATCGGAGGGAGATCAACATTGCTATGCGAGTTCCATGACGATTCTTCAACAAAGGAGGCACCTTTCTTAGCCAAGATGATTCATGCTCCTTTCCCTAGGCCTAACTATGTAAGTTCTAGCTACTTTTAGATGGAAACGGTAGTTTTGATAATGACATGGGATAAAATGAGGCTAAACATGATTATGCGAACCTATATGAACCTTACCTTGCCTCTTGTGTTCATGTTTATGATTTTAGGCCATGTGAGTGACTTAATCATGTCTCTCATGCTATGCATAACCTAGTTTAACTTGCAAGTTTGGATCTTTATGCATGAAATGCTAGCATGAACCTTTAGGAACCACTTCACGTGTGAAACATTGGCTAAGACAAGATTTTGGGGCTTATGCATGTTTATGAACCCAAACCCCTTATGCTAACATGCAAGTTTGTGGCCGAATCCTTTTATGAGATTATGCATGCTCGTGGCCAATCCCCTCTTTTAAGTTGTGCATGTTTATGGCCAAACCCTTTTTGATAATATGCATGTTTGTGGCCAAATTACCTTATGACACTATGCATGTTTGGAGCCAATCCCTTTTTGTGGCATCGTGCATGTTTAGGGGTCTACATGTAGCCATAGTATACCTACTATGTTGACTCGCTTGGCTTGCGTTGGGAAAACACGATTTTGGGTAGTTAGATAAGCATGAACATGTCGCGAAATCTTAACTTGATTATGACATGTGTTTATACTTGAAAACATGACTTGAAAGATAACATGGAAGTTGGCATGTAAGTATGCATAAAAACATGAGCTTGGGAATTTACCTATTAAGTTAGGTCTACCCTTTGGGAATTTACCTATTAAGTTAGGTCTACCCAAATGCTTGAAAACTTGTAACATGTTTTGGAAACATGATGAACTTAGACAATATAAGTGTGGCCAACTCGAGGTTGGGTTGAGTTTGCAACGTAAAACTACCCGGAACCGACCGGCCTAACTAGTAGTTGCAAACAATAGGACCCAATGTGAGAAGTTGGTCATGTCGCGCTTAAGACCCGAGGTTAGACTAGGTTGTGGTGTAAATCTACCCGGACCCGCCCGACTTAACTAGTAACCACAACAAGGTCTAATGTGAGAGGTTAAGGGTGCATTAATTAAATTAATGCCACATGATAAGGTTAAGTAAATTTGACTAATGACACTTAACCGATATGACACGAATGGGTAGGTTAAGTGGGACCGGGCTTGATTTCCTTAATGACACTTAACCATGCAAGATGATTAGGGGATGGGGTTAAGTAATTTACACTTAACTAATCCGACTGGGTAATTAGATGAGGTTAAGTAATTAAGACTTAACTAACCTAACCACGGTAATTAGATGGGGTTAAGTAATCCACACTTAACTAATCTAAACACGGTAATTCGATGGGGTTAAGTTAGCCTAGACTTAATTAATCCAACTTGGTAATTTAATGGGGTTGAGCAACTTATACTTAACCAATTATACATGATGATTTGATGTGGTTAAGTGACCTAAACTTAACCAATCTAACTTGTTAATTGGATGAGGTTAAGTGACCTATACTTAGCCAATCTAACTCGTGAATTTATGGAGGTTAAGCTAACCCATACTTAACCATTATAACGTGAAAACATGATAAGGCTAAGTCACGAATCACTTGAATACGCTTGACCGATTTGACTCGGTAATTTGACAAGGTCAAGTTAATTTATATAATTAACCAATCTAAAATGATAATTAGACGAGGTTAAGTTATGGATTGCTTAATATACTTAGCCAACTTGACACATGGTTTGTAGGGTTAAGTTTTGGACTTGGATACTTAGCCAATTTTGACGTGGTTTGTAGACGGGTTAAGTTGTGAACTTAAGTGACACTTAACCCATTAGATAAACCCTAATTCGGAGGATTAGGTAAATAACCATAGTTAACAAGGATTATGGAAATAAGGCCAAGTGGTAAACCTTAGTTAAAAGAAACTAAGTAATAATTCTTAGCCAAGGAAATTTGGACCACCTCTTAGATAAATGAGTAACCCGATACGGTAGGTCATCGTTTAAGTATACGTGTAGGAGCAGACTATCTGATTTAGATAAAGGCTCCAACGAACTGGGTAACGAAGCAGCGGCTTCGGGGAACGTGAGGATATTCTTGGGATCCCTCTGTAAGCTGCCAGGTCATTATACTAGGCTCACGAGAGGTTGAGGTCTGCGGTAGAAGAACCAAGAATATGCCTTGGTTGCTATGCGAGCGACCTAAAGACTGGGGTGGATAGCAGTGAGTCGACGAATACATAAGGTGCCCGAGATAGCAAGTTCGTCGATCATCTACCATCTTGAGTCAAGCGTGTACGTACGGAAAGGCAGGGAACACCCAACAGACCATAATTGCTATCTAATTATGGGTGAGGTAGGCCGTAGGATGTGGGCTGGCCGGAGTGTAGTTCTCATGCAAGATTTCTCTTGTGTTGCCTTTCACTAGTTGAGGGAGGGGTCTCGTGGGACCATAGCCACGTGTAGAAAAGCAGACCTTAGTATCTGCATCGGCAGATAGATCTAAAGCTCCCGACCGAGTCCTGTATTTCTTGTTTTGCCCTGTGACAGGACTCGGATGGCACGATGTGATACATGTGCATACAGTTATAGAAAAACGATTCACGATGAATGCGTGGGAAAAAGGGCGCGGTTGAGGGTTAGCGTAATCCCTAGTGGCCTAGGTGGTTTAACCCAAACCAAAATACGAAAGCGTGCAATAGGTAAGCGTAATCCCTAGTGGTGCTAGGTGGCGTAAGTCCTAGTAGTTCAAACAATGATTCATATGGAAGAGCCTAGCTAGAACAAGGGTGACAGTCCAAACGACTTCAAGGATAAAACGTTTACATGAGAAAGCCCGTACGGCCTACGGCAAAGGACTGATCTTATACATGGAAAGAAACATATGAGTGGGAAAACCTACATATGCTATATATTAGGTTGACATGGACCATTACATGACATTGGGCAAGGGACATTCATGGTTAACACGTGACGCGGGTTGAGATACTAGTACGAGAGGTGCAGAGCAAATATATATGTTAGAACTAGGAAGAATATACATAATAGATACCGTGGGATGTTAGACGGGGCAGATACCTTGGGATAATGTACTCGATAGAAATCTGACGATGTGATACCTTGACTTATCATAACACCGTAGTTTATCATGATACCTTAGTTTACCTTGCCACAGTAGTTCAACCGGCTACCCTGGTTTAGTTTATCTATCTTGTAGTTATCCTTATGTTTACTTTCAGTTTATGCATGTCATGTTACTTTTACCTGTTTTATACTGGAAGTAGATAGGACTTACTCAGTCTTTTTGACTGACCCGTTTTGTTTCGCCTCTTTTCTTCCGTTTCCCCCCCCAGGTTACAGGGAGGAAACAATGCTGTTTAGTTCGGACTTCTTCTGCTTGAAGGTCATCATGGATGGCTTGGACTTTTCTTGGCTATGGCTACTTTACTGTTTTATTTGGGGAATAATTTACGAAAATGTCTTTATGCTTCTTTACTATTGCAAGACAGGTTTTGTTGTACTCTGATGTAAAAGGCTTTAGACCTTATTTATTCATGTTATGAAAGTTTGATTTTACTTCCGCTATTTTATATGTTCTGTCTTGTGATATTTCTGTGCATGTTTACCAATAATGCCCCTCTAAAGCTAGTGCATTCCTTTGCGAGTGACCCTAGCGGAGGCGGGGTGTTACAGGGCCCATTTCAACCAGTAACCCATATGTATCTTATTGGGCTCGACCCATGTCGAGGACGGGACACGCGTACTGGGCTTGACTATAAGAGGCCAAAAACGGGTTAGCGGTGGCAACGCAAGTCCAACGGGTTTCATATGCGTGTGTGAACCCGTGCTGGTAGGTAAGACGTTGTTGCATCGTGTAGGTATAAGTCGTGCACCGTTGGTTGTATCGGGTTGCCACTTTGGGGAGTGATACACCCCACTGTGGGGCCAGCACGGGTATCTACGTTAGGGAGCCGATCGCTTGGGGAGTAGTGGGTACACCTAGTGGAGATAGGGGCAGACGGCACCTATGTGGTCAGCTAGGGGTACACGAAACTACTAGTTATATTTTCTAAGTCCTTGGGTGGGATCAACCTTTAAATAGGAATGACTGGTGTGGTGCAGTGTAGTGATTACCCTTGGGTGGGTAGATGCGTCTTTACCGATATCTTAGTTCATCCTATGTGTAGTTGGCTGCTTAGTGTAGTCATTTATCCCCAGTCATTACCGTATCAAGTTTATATCATACCCTAATTACTTTAATGATTGTATTGTCAAAGTTATAGGGCTCACTCAGACTTATGTATGACCCCGTTGTTTTTATCTTTTTCCCAACCCTCAGGTTCTCAGAGTGGGCCTAGCACTAGTGGGCTTTGATCAGATTGCTTTATCTATCTTTTGGAGCTTGGACCGTGATGTAGAGCCCAGCTTATCTTTTCTATTATGGCTATTAGTTATGTAGTGGGATTATGTACTTATGTTTTACCAGGATGGATATTTAGTACTTAACTCTTGTTTTTGTTGGTTTTGATATGTAACCAAACATGTTTATCTTCTGATGCAATGAAATGATGTTTTAGATTTCAAGTATTATTTATATCTGTCTTGTTGTAATTTTTCTGTTCTATATTCACTTAAAATACTCCACCGAAGTTAAGGCATTCCCTTAGTGAGTGACCTTAGCGGGTGTGGGGTGTTACACGTGGTATCGGAGCTGAAGGTTACCGGAACAGATAAAATTTTTAGAAAACTATTTTTCTAAAAACATTTTTGGAAGAAGTATTTTCAAAAACATGTCTTTTAAGAGAAAAGTTTTTGAAAGAAAAGCATAATCCCCAATAGCCATATCTTTATCTTTCGAATTCTCCGTTTTGAATCCTTCCTTTTTCGTTTCAGCATGGCTGAAGATCTTAACTTTCCGGAGGGTGTAGCGATACCAGTATGGTATAGGAGGTTGATGGAGGCTAGGGCCGCCACTGCGGGTCCAGCAAATGTTCCTCCACCAACAGTTGCACCCGATCTTCTTCCTCCTCCTCCTCCTCGCGCGGATACTTTTGCTAAGACTTGCAAGGAATTTAAGGCTATGGGAGGGAAACCTTTTCAAGGATCAGAAACTTTTGTGGAAGCTAGGGATTGGCTTAAGGAGGTGGAAGAGTTGATAAATATATTTGAGATGGAAGAAGGAAAGAAAGTCAAGTTAGCTGCTTGGTTAATGAAGGGAGAGGCCTCGTTCTGGTGGGAGGTCACTAATGGAGAGCGCCCTATTGACTCTTGGGCGGATTTCAGGCAAAGGTTTGTGGCAAAGTTTCTTTCAAGGGCGGAAGAAAATCTGTATATGGAAAGGTTCTTGACTCTAAAGCAAGGAAACCTATCAGTGAAGGAATATGTCAACAAGTTTAATCAATTGGCAAGGTTTGGTATAGACATGGTGAATACACCGGAGAAGAAGGCTTTGAGGTTCGTTAAAGGCTTGAATGAACCGATGCATGGATTGGCTATGACTCACATCCCTATGGGGGCCACCTTTGAGAAGCTAGTAGACATGGCACTCATGCATGAGGAAGAGAAGGGTCCCAATGCTAATAAGGCACCCGAGAAGAAAGGAGATCAGAAGAGACCTCAACAGCAACAGCAAAACAAGGGTGGGAAAGGCAACGGTGGCAAGGGAAAGAAGAAGTGCTTCAATTGCGGGACACCAGGCCACCTAAGCAAAGATTGTCGGAAGAAGAAGAAGACGGGCTGCTTCCACTGTGGCGAAGCAGGGCATCTAGTGAAGGACTGCCCTAAGAAGGGGCAAAGGACAGGATCTACCTCAGGAGGACAGGTGCAAGCTCTTATGGCACCAGGTCAGGCAAGGGGGCAAGTTCAGGCTCTCCCGGTTCCACCGATTCAGGAAAGAGGTAGAACTATTTCCGTTGAAAGTCTGGTTTTTCTGTTTGATCATCCTGTCCGTACTTTGTTTGACTCTGGCGCATCGCATTCGTTTATCTCATCATCATTAGTTGAGTCACTGCACTTAGACACCAGTCTAGTAGATGATCCCTTGGTTGTTTCAAACCCAATTGGGGGCTCCACTTATTTGTCCATGATATGTTTGGGTTTGAAGATTTCCATACTTAGCGTTGAGTTTAGATGTGATGCTTTTGTTTTGGGCTTCACGGGCTATGGGTTGATTTTGGGCATGGACTGGTTATCCAGTAATGGTGCCGTTCTTGATTATGAAAGGAGAGTTGTTAGGCTCATGACCCGCTTGGGTAACACTCTCGAGATCTCTTGTAATCCCATGGATTCTGTTATGCTAAGTTATCTTGAACCGCTTGACGCTTCGGTCGAGAGTTTGCGATCTGTTAGAGTGGTCCGGGAGTACTCAGATGTGTTTGAGGAGGTGAAGGGCTTACCTCCGAAGCGGGAGATAGACTTCCGAATATATCTGGTGGACAATGCTAAACCAGTATCTTTACCAGTGCGCCACATGGCTTCTCGTGAGAGGAGGGAACTCCATAAGCAAGTAGGGGAGTTGCTTGAGAAGGGGTTCATAAGACGAAGTATATCGGAGTGGGGTGCTCCGGTAGTTTTTGCCACGAAGGCGGATGGGTCCCTCAGACTTTGTGTAGACTATAGAGAACTCAACAAGCTCACAAAGAAGAATAGACACCCATTGCCGAGGATTGATCATCTCTTTGATCAGTTGGTTGGCGCCTCAGTGTTTTCACAGTTGGACGTGGCCACGGGGTTTCATTAGTTGAGAGTGGCTGAGGATAGCATAGACAAGACTGCCTTTAGGACTCCGGATGGTTTCTATGAGTGGCTTGTGATGCCATTTGGTTTGACGAACGCCCCCGCATACTTTGTTGATTTGATGAGTAGGGTGTTCAGGGAGTACCTTAACAAGTTTGTGGTGGTCTTTGTGGATGATATCTTAGTCTTTTCTAAGAGTGAAGAAGAGCATGCCCTACATCTTAGGGAAGTGTTGGAGACTCTTCGAGCACATAGCCTTAAGGCTAAATTCTCTAAATGTCACTTTTGGAGGAAGGAAGTGCGGTTCTTGGGGCACGTGGTCTCCAAGGAAGGGATAGCTGTGGATCCCGCGAAGGTAGTATCCATCCAAGATTGGAAGGTTCCGAAGAATGCTACCGAGGTGAGGAGTTTCTTGGGGTTGGCTGGCTACTATAGGAAGTTTATCAAGGACTTCGCAAAGATATCAGCCCCATTAATTCGCTTGACAAAGAAGAATCTAGTCTTCGCATGGGACGTAGATTGTGATGATGCGTTCCAACGGTTAAAGAGAGCTTTAACCACAGCTCCAGTCTTAGTGTTGCCAGATGGGTGTAAGCCATTTGTTATTTATACCGATGCTTGTGGGACAGGACTGGGCGCAGTCTTAATGCAAGAGGGAAGGGTAATAGCCTACGGTGGAAGGCAGTTGAGAGCGCATGAGAAAAATACCCTACACATGATCTAGAGTTGGCCGCTATTGTTTTTGCGCTTAAGACTTGGCGCCATTATCTTCTTGGCGAGAGATTCGAATTGTTCACTGACCACAAATCATTGAAGTACTTGTTTTCTCAGAAGGATTTGAACTTAAGACAGCAAAGGTGGATGGAGTTCTTAGCATCCTATGATTTCGAGATAGCGTATACCCCTGGCAAGGGTAACGTGGTGGCAGACGCCTTAAGCAGAAAAAGGTTGTCCTTGAGTCCATTGTTCGTGGAACGACGAAGCTTGGAATTTATCTCGATGTTTGATTTCAGACCTTCCGTTGACTTTATACCCGGTTTGCTAGCATCCTTAGAGGTCAGACCTACTCTTTTGGGACGGATTGGCGAGGCACAGCAGGATGACCCACAGTTGGTTGAGTTAGTAGAGAAGCTCATAAGGGGGGAGTCGTCCAGCCATTTGAGTAGGTACAGCCTAGACGATAGAGGGTGGTTGCGTAGAGACGGTAGACTTTGTGTACCGCAAGACGAGGGTTTGAGGAAGGTTATACTAGATGATGCGCATCGTTCAAAGATGACCATTCATAACGGTGGGGACAAGATGTACCAAGACATGAAGCGAGTTTTCTTTTGGGCCGGTATGAAGAAAGATGTGGTCGAGTATGTCGCTAGATGCTTGGTGTGCCAACAAGTGAAAGCGGAGCAAAAGAAACCTGGTGGGTTGCTTCACCCATTGGAAGTTCCGCAATGGGAGTGGGATAGCGTCTCGATGGATTTTATTGATGGGTTACCGAGATCCAGGAAGGGTAATACGGGAATTTGGGTTGTGGTAGACAGACTTACTAAGAGTGCCCATTTCATACCCGTGAAGAATAAGAGGACTGCTCCATGGCTAGCTTCAGTTTATCTTCGAGAGATAGTTCGAGTGCATGGTGTACCTTCTAGCATACTGAGCGATCGAGATCCTATCTTCACTAGCGAGTTTTGGAAGAGTTTGCAAGAGGCAGTAGGGACTCAGTTGTGTTTGAGCACCGCATATCATCCTCAGACGGACGGCCAGACCGAGAGGGTGAATCATGTTCTGGAAGACCTTTTGAGGCTTTGTATCTTAGATTTTGGAGGTACATGGGAAGAGCATCTTCCATTAGTGGAGTTCGCATACAATAATAGCTTTCAATCTAGTATTGGCATGACTCCTTTTGAAGCTCTTTATGGAAGGCCTTGTCGATCACCTACATGTTGGTGGGAATCTACGGATAAGATCTTGCTTGGGCCTGATATGGTTAGAGAGACTTCGGAAAAGATTGATTTGATTCGAAGAAGGATGAAAGCAGCGCAAGATAGGCAGAAATCTTACGCGGATAAGAGGAGGACGGATCTTGAGTTTGATGTTGGGGACATGGTCTTTGTTAAAGTGTCTCCATTACGGAATGTTGTTCGCTTTGGGTCAGTTGGGAAGTTAGCACCAAGATTTGTAGGACCGTTTCCTATTAAGGAAAGGATTGGACGGATGGCATATAGAGTGGATTTACCCGAGAGACTTAGTGGGGTACATGACGTATTCCATGTGTCACATTTGAGGAAGTGCCTACATGAGACCGCAGAGGTGGTAGAGCCGAGCTTGCTTAGAGAAGTGGAGGTAGAGCGTGATGCGACTATTCGACGAGCTCCTACCCGCATCCTTGGGTCAGAGATTAGGAAGTTGAGAAACAGAGAGGTTCGACTAGTCAAAGTGCAATGGGGAGAGGATGAGAGCAATGCTACTTGGGAGACAGAAGCGAAGATGCGTTCACTGTACCCATTCCTTTTTGAGGGTATGTCTTTTAACTTCTCCTTTATCGTTTGTCTAGTACTTATCTTATCTTTAGTATGTCCTCTCATTAGTATCTTTGACCTTTAGATAGGATAAACCTATGGTTGAAACATGTGTTTGAGACATGTTATGATTGATGGATGCATGTGGATGCAAGTGGTTGCTAGTGGTTGCTCGTGGATGCATATGCACACACTTTAGACACTAGATCGGCTCAGTCACTTCATATTGCATATTGCATATAATTGTGTGCAGGTAGCTATATTAATGGATGTATAATGGTTGTGTTATCATATGGATGATGCATTATGGTGTATGGTTGTGCACACATGTAGAAATAGTATGTGTAGATAGGGTTCTTTCGCATACATATTGGATGCATGGCACTATCATGGTTTGCATTAAGGAGGTCAACTGAATCAGTAGACCGTCTGATTTTGCATTAGACAGGGAACATATACACACACTTTTTGCATATGTCCATACAACATTAGAAACTTTAAGGACAATGGATGCCAGTGTTTGATGGTTTGAGTAGATGGTTGTTTGGTTGGTAGGATACATTCTTCTTGACTTGGAGATATCGGGGACGAAATCCTTTAAGTAGGGGAGAATGTAACACCCCGAATTTCACTTAATATTAATGTTTAGTAATTAAAGAATAATTAATCTCAGACGTGAGAATTAAGGGAAACGGGTTGCGCCATTGTGTTCGTCTCGGAATTCTGGTTGAGATAGAGTCTGAGTTAGCGTGATTTGGACTTCGTATGAAGAAGTTATGGCCATCCGAAGTTTCAGAAAATTCAAAACAGATTTAAAATATTCAAATTTCAAGTTTCAGAAGAGGCGGGAAAATTCCCGCCAGACAGAGGGTGTCGACACAGGGGTCGACATGGGTGTCGACCCCCCCCCCCAAGGGGTCGACCCATGTGTCGACCCAGGGGTCGACCCCCCCAGTCGGCCAGTTTGGCCTGGGTGCAATCTGAAGGGGTTTGGGCTGTGTTTCGGGGCTTGTGACGAAATCTGACGGCTCTAACCTAATCTAGGGTTAATCTAAGGGCCTAAACTACATCCTAAATCTATAAATACACCCTAAGACTACCCTAATCCATACTAAAAATAGATACAACGTCGTTATGCCGTCAAAATGCAACTTGAAGGAGCCTCCATCAAATTGTAGAAGAAGATAGCTTCTCAAATCAACTTCTAATCAACTCTAGCAACTTAATCTTCTTCATAGAAGTGCTAATCAACAAGTTGTGAGTTTCTATGCCTTTAGTAAGCAATTGCTAAACTAATTATGATAGGATATAATGAGGTTATGGTTATGTATGTGGATCAATGCAAGTTATGTTATCATATGCTATGTGTTCATGATGTTATGCAAATTATGCAAGTTATATGCTATGTGTTCATGATGTTATGCAAGTTATGCAAGTCATATGCTATGTGTTCATGATGTCATGCAAGTTATGCAAGTCATATGCTATGTGTTCATGATGTTATGCAAGTTATGCAAGTCATATGCTATGAGTTCATGATGCTAGTTATGCAAGTTTTATGCTATATGTTCATGATGCTAGTTATGCAAGTTTTATGCTATGTGTTCATGATGCTAGTTATGCAAATCACTATGATAAACAGTGATCCATTATGACACCATGTTATGCAAGTTTGGTGTTTGATTATATGCAAGTTCATATATGACATGTTATGCAAGTTTGGTGTTTGATTATATGCAAGTAACATGTGCAAGTTTACTCCTTTGTATGATATGCATACATATGCAAGTTAACCCCTTTATATGTCATACATACATTTGCAAGTTTACCCCTTTGTATGACATAAGTAACTTATGCAAGTTACCCTCTTTATGACATATGTGATTCATGCAAGTTTGGGTTGATTATTTATGCTAGTTGGGTTTGATGTCATGGTCATATATGCATGTTGACACCTTTAAAACCCATGTTGATGCTAATGTTATGCAAGTTGAACCCATTGTGTTTGAGATGAATCTTCCCTTTAAGTATGTCATGTCAACGTATTACGTGGGGAACGATGGGGTTAATATTCATGTTAATGAAATGGTGTGAAGTTGGTATGATTATGCATACCATAAAGTGGATGGACATAATTGAGTCAATTATGTACATCGTTAAATTTGTAATTAATTAGGGATAATTAATACAAATTATGGGGGTGATTAATTAGGTGTAATTAATCGACTAAGACACGAGGTTGGACCCTTTTGTAGCATAAGACTGCCCGGAATCGACCGGCAAATCCAGCGGCTACAAATGATTGGCCCAATGTGAGAGGTCTTAGGCATAAACTAAATACGTGACAAGTGTAAAGACACGAGGTTAGACTCTGTTATGGCGTAAGGCTGCCCGGAACCGACCGGCAAATCCAGCTGCCATAAAAGACAGTCTAATGTGAGAGGTCTTTACAAAGGTTACGTTCTTAATCAATTAAGAAACACTTAACTAGATAAGCATGTAGTGGGGCATGAGGGGTTAAGTGGGTGCCTTGGGTGGCATGAGGAAAACAAGTAAGTGCCTTGGGTGGCATGTGGAAAGATAGTGGGTTGCCTTGGGTGGCAATAGAAAATACGATTAGAATACTTAACCAAGTGGAAACATGTAATTAAACATGATTAAAGGGTTAAGTGGGATGCACTAGAAAAAAAGGACAAGCTTAGGTGGGTAGCTTGTGGGGGCCCATTTCAACCAGTAACCCATATGTATCTTATTGGGCTCGACCCATGTCGAGGACGGGACACGCGTACTGGGCTTGACTATAAGAGGCCAAAAACGGGTTAGCGGTGGCAACGCAAGTCCAACGGGTTTCATATGCGTGTGTGGACCCGGGCTGGTAGGTAAGACGTTGTTGCATCGTGTAGGTATAAGCCGTGCACCGTTGGTTGTATCGGGTTGTCACTTTGGGGAGTGATACACCCCACTGTGGGGCCAGCACGGGTATCTACGTTAGGGAGACGATCGCTTGGGGAGTAGTGGGTACACCTAGTGGAGATAGGGGCAGACGGCACCTATGTGGTCAGCTAGGGGTACACGAAACTACTAGTTATATTTTCTAAGTCCTTGGGTGGGATCAACCTTTAAATAGGAATGACTGGTGTGGTGCAGTGTAGTGATTACCCTTGGGTGGGTAGATGCGTCTTTACCGATATCTTAGTTCATCCTATGTGTAGTTGGCTGCTTAGTGTAGTCATTTATCCCCAGTCATTACCGTATCAAGTTTATATCATACCCTAATTACTTTAATGATTGTATTGTTAAAGTTATAGGGCTCACTTAGACTTATGTCTGACCCCGTTGTTTTTATCTTTTTCCCAACCCTCAGGTTCTCAGAGTGGACCTAGCACTAGTGGGCTTTGATCAGATTGCTTTATCTATCTTTTGGAGCTTGGACCGTGATGTAGAGCCCAGCTTATCTTTTCTATTATGGCTATTAGTTATGTAGTGGGATTATGTACTTATGTTTTACCAGGATGAATATTTAGTACTTGACTCTTGTTTTAGTTGGTTTTGATATGTAACCAAACATGTTTATCTTCTGATGCAATGAAATGATGTTTTAGATTTCAAGTATTATTTATATCTGTCTTGTTGTAATTTTTCTGTTCTATATTCACTTAAGCATTCCCTTAGTGAGTGACCTTAGCGGGTGTGGGGTGTTACACTAATTGTGTCTATATTTTTTGTCTAAATAGACTTTCCTTATACACACACGCATATGTGTGTGTGTGTGTGTGTGTGTTCTTATGTGAGCATGTGTGTCACATTTGAATTACAGATCTACCCTCTGGAATCCTTACTGTCTATATACAAGTATTCTCATATACTCTCCATGTTATAATTAATGCAAATATTCTATAACTTGAAGCCTATGATGTTTCAGCAAGTAAATCGTGCGTGCATGACTTGAAGGTCTGTAGAATGTTTTTCCTATAATATTTTTCAACTTAGTTGTTTTTTAAACCATTACAGTTTTGTAACTGGATTTTAAACATTTTGGTTTACTTTAAACCAGGTATTGTATTATGTTTATATCAATAATATTTTCAACAACAATCAATGAATTTAGTAAATCTTGACATCATGTTACATGTTATAAAATTATTTACCATCTCATATAACATTATACGTCTGATGGTTTTTGTTGTTTACATGATTGTTTCCCACAAGAGTAGCTTAGTGAACTATTCTCATTATGCATCTACTATATGTAGCTAAAAAATTAATAATAGAATAGGACTGCATACTAAGTGCAATAATATTTTTTGCTAACAACAAATACTGATGCACTATGCCATTCTTATACATGGACAGATAATAGATCAACTTGCCATATTTGTTTTGGGTACAACGAATAAGATCATGCCCATGTTCCTTGCATTACACAAGACGTGCAACAGCAGCAGCATATGTGCTGGCTTCTTATAGCTAAATTAAAAGCCTCTATTCGTTCTGTTGCTAATTCAGTCTATCCAAACCATGAATGTTATGCCAAGAGAGATCCCTATGTTCATGTACCCTTTTTTTAGTTAAAAACAAGTGGTACCTATATATTTTTCGATTGAGAACGTATGTTTTCTCAAACTTGTGCATATTGTGTATGTAATCTAACTATTACCAACATATAGCGTAGTGTGTCAGTGTTGAAGTTCTGAAAATATATATTGTTGCCAGCCTTTCATCTTTATTGGATACATTTGTATTACATGGGAGTCCAATTCCATACTGGAAACTTTGGAGTGCATTGTATTTGTATGTATTGGGGTACAAACATGGAGCGGTCACGTATTTAGATTATTGCTTTTTCCATCATTTGAAATCATGTGTGTGTGTGTATACACACATAGACACACATGCGCGTGCATACAACACAATACAGCTGTTATCATATATTCAAATTATTTGTAAAGTACTTTGGTGCCGCTAATATTAGAATACAATATGCATTAGCATGAGATATATAGAGAGACAAAAACACACGTTGTGGTTATCTGCATCCAATTAAATTTTGCTTTAAGAAAAAAAATGAAATCCAATATCACATTTCTTTCTTCAAAAAATAAAACAGAACTATTTACTAAGCATTTTGAAAGTGTTTTGCTGACATTATTTTCGTCTAAAGCCATCAATATTAGTTCGTATATTACGCATATGATCGTTTAACACTAATGTAAGAAAAATGAGCAGCTACGATAATGGCTTTCAAAGGACGGTCTATGAATCGCATAGTATTACACCAAAACCGTGTGCGAAGCATGGGTCCACACTATATTTCCGTGCTATAAACCAGTGCTTTAGTGGTGTGCTATATTTCCATACTATATTTCCTGCTTTTTATTGCATTCTTTAATATGTGGGAAACTGAAGAGTTCCGTGCTATGAATTGTTACTGTGTACGAATTGTGAAATCAATTATCAACTTTGTCTAATGAGAAGGAATATTAACTAACTGCAGTTGTTAATTTATGCTTTCATCATTGGCTAATGTAAATTATATTTTAGCAACAAAATTGCTTATACTTTTTTTTACTCAACCACCATATTTAGTACATTTTAAACTTTTGGTTATAACTATAATATATTAATGCTTGGTCATGTAAATTATTATGTGCAGTAAAAATTGAAGCAAGAATCCGTGTGCGTAGCACGGGTTCGCACTAGTTAATATTAATAACTAGTATATTAAATAATAAGTTATCAGTATTGTTAAATAATTAATAATTAATTTTTAGTAATAAATAATTAAGAAATAATCATTAATATTAATAATTAAGAAGTAATAAATAAGAACTAATATTTAATATTAGTAATTAATTTTGGTAATTAATAATTAAAACGGTTTTATTAAATAGTAGTTTTTTTTAATAATTACTGTTAAATATTTAATAGTAAATAATCAGTAATACGTACATAATAACTAACTTTTAATAGTTAAAATTCAATTATAACTAAGAAAAAATTAGTGATAATTAATAATAACTATTATTAATAAGTAATATTTAATATTTTAGTAAAATTTAATATTCAAGAAATTCATATTATATTTAACATAAAATTTTACTTATTAATTCTAATTTATAAATTTTTACTTCTTTAAATTCTGGTATTGGTAGTTCAATTTACATGAAAAAAACTAAAATGCATAGACAATTGAAAATGCATCCTATGACAAGTCTTAGGTGGAATTTCTGTTTCCCCGACCACACGCCCGCTTTTGATATGCTATGGAAATTTCATTTCCCTCCACAAGCAGGCGCACTTTTAACTGAGCAATCCACCGTTAATACTTTTTCACCGTCCCTTCTTTTCATTCACTTAGCAAAATATATTTTCCCTAGTTTGAAATTTAATGGCCACCGAATCAGCTTCTTCCCCAAAACCACCCTATTTAATCGCAATTCGTCCTCCCTATTTTCTTTTCCAATTCGAAATCCTTTCAACCGTTCTTCCCTATGGCAACCAAACCATCGAAGCCCCCTTCCTAAAATCGAGGCGCCAATAGACTGTTGTAAGCGTTAATTATTTATATTTAACGCTTATGCAGTTGTGTAATGCACTTTGGATGATGATTGATTGTGTTTGATTATTGTTGTGTGCATGTGTGCATGTGTGTATGAAATCCATATAAATAAAATTATATGGTAATTGACAGTGTTTGATTCCAATTCGGAAAGAATGAATATTTTAAAATGATGAATAATGAATATTTTAAAATAACTAATATTTTAAAATAATATTTAGTAATGGATCAAAATATGATTTTGACGTCCGATTTGGGATGGACACGGAAGTACTAAAATTTATGAAGCCATATTGATTAGAGTTGCGCCATTTTGACGCGAACGATACTTATATCGATTTTATTCATTTTTATAATGAATATCGAAAAGGAAGTGATTTCAAAATCTAATGTTTTGAAAATATTATCATTTATACATTAATGATATGGAATATTCAATTTTGATTTGAAATTGAATACGAAGTTGAAAACGTTTTGAAAACGAATTTAAAATGATTTATAAAATATGTTTTAAAAGAAAATCGATGAAATATATATAATATATATATTATATATATTTAATGGCCTGAATAGAATGTGCCGCGCCGCGGCAGTTCGCGAATTTCGACCATTGATTTCGAATGAACATTACGGGAGATCCGACCGTCGGATTCTCCTAAAACTGGAACCGTTGGGTTCGTATCGAAAAGAGTTTTCCAACAAATACAAGAAATTTGAAATATAATGGTTGGATTTGGAATTATGTCCAAATCAAATTTGAAAAAGGTCGCTGTAAGTGTAGTTCGATGACCATTGATGGAAACCGACTGTACGGGTCTTGATAACAATATTAAAAATATTAATAATTTGTGTAAAATCATAATAAATGATTTGGATGAAAAATTCCACGTTTGTAAAGATAAAAATATATTTTTATCAAAATGAACTAGTTATGAATTCGAATTATAATCCAATATTTTTAAATAAATAAATTGGATTAGAAATGGTTTTAAAAATAACCAGAATTTCCAATATATGAATTGGAATGGATTTAAATCGAAATTATCTTCGGAATATTTCGATATTGGATTCCGTGATTATACGAATATTGTGGAGAAATTTGGAAGATATATATATCGTTATTCCCAATACGATATTTGTTGATTTCAGGATTTGGTATTGAATATAAGCCGATATAATTTCTATTTAGAGCTTTGTATTTAATACTAAATTGGATTTTGGGTTTGTCGTGAATGGTGTCTTAAATAACACTATTCTTAAACCCCGTGTGAAAAAAATAAATCTTTTAATTAAGATTATAAGGGTTTCCAGTTAATTAATATTTAATTGGAATAAAATGGGATGTGAATTGAGTTTATTGTGAACTGTCTTTTTAACAACACTCGTTCTTTAACCCGGTTTACATTGAAATGTGATTTGGAATTTATAAAAAATTTATTTAGATTTAACGGGAATTTTCCAAAGTAAGGTTTTCCAATTTAAGATATTAAATTGGAATTGAATGGAATTCGATTTGATAATAATCGAAATGAACTTCTATGGAGGAAGACTATTAATATATATATATATATATATATGGAATTTAAAAGGCTTTGTCGTTATTCCATTTATATTATTAGTCGGATACGAAAATTGATATCGATTATATATATTGATCTGTTTTCCGTGAAGATTCCATAATTAATGGAATGTGATTTGGGTTTATCGTGAACTGTGTTTTAAATGACATAAGTTCTTTAACCCAGTTAAAGACAAGATTACATGTCTAACATTGTATTTCGAACTGTATGGTTGATCTCTACTAAATATATATATGTTTGGTGGCGGAGAATTTATTCTCTTGCTTAACAGCCTTCTCTGAGACGTACGAGCTCAGAGGTTATATATCGGTAGAAATAAATAGTACGGTGTAGGTTGTCGATGCGACATATTGGTGTTTCCAAAGTTAAATAATTATTAATATTGACTTTTGGGAAGATTAAAACTAAGTGGAGTTTTAATGAATCATTAATTAGATTGAAAAGAGAATGTCATAATTTAAATTATCAAATTTGGGAAATGATCGAGAGTCGAGTAGTACCAGTTTTACTCCAAGTGATAGTTAAATCTTTAATTAGATTTGAACGGGAAATGGTAATTAAATTTACCGATAACACTATGGTGTTAGATATGGAGTATTACCAGTTTTTCTCCATGGGATGAATAGGTTGGGATGGGGAAATTAAACAAATGATTACTTCGGTAAGGTGCATTAATCCGGACTAGTTTGGAAAACCTTAATATGGTTTGAATTGATATCCAAAGGAAGACTAAAGAATAAATTTAAAGAATTTATCTTTGATAAAATTAATGGGAACCTTTCCCAAAGGATATGAATATTTAAATAAAAGAATATTCAGAATTGGAATGAGGCGTATGTTGTGTTTTTATAGCACTTGTTTATTATATACGTGAGTTATTCGGAAAGGTCGGGTTTATACCCATTCTGAATAACTGATTCGACGATAAGTCGAAGATGAAGACGGTGGTTGAAGACCCGAGGTCTTTACATCATTTGGATGATTACTGATGTCTTGATTGGGCTGTACACCCAAGACAAGGTAATAAGTGGTGATCGTTCAGACGTACTTGGAGATCAACTAGATATGCGAGGACCTCTCACCTGTATTGGACACGGGACAAGGAATAAGGTGCCTTCAGTTTCGTTTAGACCCAGAACGAATTATTAAATGGATGTGTGTCTGACATTGGATTTTATTCCATGTTGATTGATCTTTATTAAATATATATCTGTTTGGTGGCGGAGAATTTATTCTCTTGCTTAACACCCTTCTCTGATACGTACGAGCTCAGAAGTTATATATCGATAGACATCAGTCGCACGGCATGAATTGCCTGTGTGGCATGCAGAGATGCAGTGATCAAGGCTTTTGTTGAAAATCATAGTCTTGTGCTTAATTATCAAAGCATGGCCTTAAAGGGCATAACTTTGTGTATAGCGTTAATTCACGAGCCTCACACCACGGTATGAGTCAAAAACGGGATGAGGGAACGCCGTGAGAACATGACGTTTCTTTCTAGCCATGGGTGGTGTTATGGTATGGAGCCCAAACATTTATATTTTTACCTATGTAGTTGTTGGATTGCGAGGCGCCTCGGATATATAGGTTACTACGGAGCCGATGGATATTGAGTCATCTGGCTCATTTACGCCCCATAGGGCAGGGAAACATGTGTTCAAGAATAACTAATCCTCAAACGTAAGGGAGGACCGGCACTGCAGGATCCAGGGTTGCCCAGAGTGTGTATTCCTGAGACACTGGCTAGAGTGTCTCGAAGTGGTTAGGAGTACATCCCTTGCCTAGACTCATGACAGAAATCCAATTTCCAATACGTGACATTTCGGTTTTGATTGTAGAGCCTAGTATTGGAGACATAGTAGCATGGGATACTATGCCGTCTATGATTGATACATTTATATTTGAAGCTATTTTGACACTATACACCTATTATAGTATCAAATGGTTTGTTTTAAACGTACCAAGCATGTTTAGCTATTATAAGCGAAAACCCTATCCTCCGGCTTGCGTTGCATTGCATTGTGTGATGGGACCTGGGTCATATAATAGTTCATCTTTTAGAAAAGCATCGCGCTGTTTATTCTATGCACTGATATTCTTGGAAGCAAACACATTCCATGTTATATAGCGTGGTCCCTTGATTTACTCCATTTTAAAATAAAGATTTAAATAACTGTGTTAGTTCTCACACCAGTCACATGAGTGACCTGGAGTTTATTGTTTTAACATAAACTATGGATGCCCCTATTTTCCACACGGGCAGCTAGTAGTTTTGGTTTTGCAAATATTATATTCACATGATCCTGGTTAACAACTGGAGCTATATTCGGAACGCTCTGTATCCCTGTATTTCTTTCAGTTGTGTTTTGTATTATTTTCTACTGCATAATAATTTGTAAATCTCTGGTATTTATCAAATGTATGTTATTTGTTCATACTCTGTATATTCTTGTACTTTGATGTAAATTGTTGTAATAAGCAATGAAATGTTCTTCTGTTTCTGTTCTGATTTGTCGTGTTCTCAGACAATTCATTCTTTCTCTTCTCTTCGGAGACCAGGGAAGTTCGGAACGTTATAGCTCTAACGAGAAATCGATTTATTCCCGGACAAACGCTCATTCGGTAGGATCTTCATCGACCTTAGAAGCGAAAATCGACGTGATGTTAACCAAAATCGATAATGTTCTTTCATTAAATCAAATGAATCAAGCTCAAGCTTCTCAACCTTCGTGTTACAAATGTAACGATACTAACCAAATTGTCGATCAATGCCCACACTCGTTAGAACAACTCAATGCTTTTAATAAAGTTAGGAACGACCCTTTCTCTCCAACATACAATCCAGGTTGGAGAAATCATCCCAACTTCTCTTGGTCCCAAAATAACCCAAATTCGAATTTGGTTCGACCCCATTTCAATCATTTCCGAATAATCCTTCGAATTCCCCTTTTCAAAAAATTCAATTCCAAAATTTTGCACCAACTTCTCAAAATCCAGTGCATTAATCTTTTGTTCCCCAAGACGATAAACGATTGACTTCACTTGAGAAAAGTCTCGAAATATTGACTAAAGAAACAACTCAAAATCTCCAAACAAATAACAATTTGCAAAATTTATTGACTTCATACATGCAAAACAAGATTCAATCAATCGCTAAACTTGAAATGCAAACGAGTCAGTTAGCCACGTCCGTAAATGAACAGGAAAGAGGCACTTTCCCAAGTCAACCATTCCACACCCCAAGAGCTAAAATCCAAATCCAAACCAAGCTCATGTCGTTCTAGATAGCAATCTAACTTAATTGAATGCTATCAGGACTTTACGATTCGGTAAGTAAATCGATAATCAAGTTAAAAACCCAAATAATTTATCGGATCTTCCTCTCGACTCTTCAAAAACCACGAATGGTCTTGATCCACATTCTGAGTCTAATTCTTCTCCAACTGAAGTAGACCGACCTATTGAGTTTCGTATTCCATTTCCACACCGTCTTCGACCAAAGAAAGATTCAGACCAAATGGAAAAGTTATTGGAAATTTTCAAACAAGTGAAAGTTAACATCCCTCTTCTTGACATCATTCAACAAGTCCCCATGTACGCTAAATTTATCAAAAACTGGTGTACCCAATAACGACACACTCATGTACCCAAGAAAGTCTTCTTAGCCACCGGACTTAGCGAAGTCTTGACCCAATTAATCCCCGTCAAATACAAAGGCCCCGGATGCCCAACGATCTCGTGCACGATAGGAGATAAAACAATTAACAAATGCCTAGTTGATTTGGGTGCGAGTATCAATTTGATTCCATATTCCGTTTACCAACAACTTGGTTTGGGTGAACTTAAACCAATGAAAATAACTCTTCAATTTGCTGATCGTTTAATTAAGAAACCCGATGGAGAAATTGAGGATATACTCATCAAAGTTGGTCAATTCATATTCCTTGTCGATTTCATTATTTCGAAAACTCAAACTATCAATAATCCAGTGAGTCAAATACCATTGATTTTAGGTCGACCATTTTTGTCTACTTCAAATGCTTTAATAAATTGTGGCAATGGTTCAATGAAAATTTCTTTTGGAAACATGACTGCAGATCTAAATATTTTCAATCTTGAAAGTCATTTGAATGAATCATGTGACCAAACCTTGGGAGTTAATGCCATTCACGAAAATTCCAAAAATGAACCGATTGACCTTAATGATGAATGTGAGGCCGAGTATGAAAAATTGTTCCAGGACGCTCCTAACGAAGTCGAATACACACATCCATTTGAATCGCTTTCAGTTGAGTCCGAATCTCAACCAACTTCTTTAATAGAGAAACCACCAAAGTTGGATCTTAAACCTCTTTCCAATCACCTCAAGTATGTTTACTTAGGTGAAAACGACACTTGTTCTATAATAGTTTCTTCAAATTTAACTCGTGTCGGTTTGTCCATTTCTGACATCAAGGGAATTAACCCCGCAATCATTCAACATCGTATTCACTTTACCGGCGAAGCCAAACCCACTCGCGAAGTGCAACGTAGACTTAAACCTAAGATGAAAGAGGTAGTTCACAAAGAAATTCTTAAACTTCTCAACAATGGTACCATTTACCCCATTTCTGATTGCTTATGGGTCAGCCACATTCACGTTGTTCCTAGAAAGTCCATACTCACCGTTGTCGCAAATGACCAAAATGAACTTCTTCCAACTCATACTCAAGCGGGTTGGCGTGTTTGCATTGATTATCAAAAATGAATGCTATAACACGTAAAGACCACTTTCCTCTTCCCTTCATCGATCAAATGCTCGAACGTTTAGTTGGTCATAAATTCTACTGCTTTCTTGATGGTTATTCCGGTTATAACCAAATTCCAATCGCACCCGAAGATCAAGCGAAAACGACTTTCACATGTCCATTTGGTACCTTCGCTTATCGACGTATGCCTTTCGGACTTTGCAACGCTCCTATGACTTTCCAACGATGTATGATTGGCATCTTTCCCGATATGATCGAACGTTTTTCTTGAAATTTTTGTGGATGATTTTTCGATCTTTGGCGATTCTTTTTCCTCTTACTTACATCATCTTGAATTTGTTTTAAATCAATGTAAAGAAAAACACTTACTATTGAATTGGGAAAAATGCCACTTTATGGTCAAATAAGGTTTGGACATGTAATTTCAAATAATGACATTGAGGTAGATAAAGCGAAAGTTGATGTTATTTCAAAACTACCCATTCCAAAATGTATTAAGGACATTCGTTCATTTCTTGGGCATGCTGGCTTTTACCGATGCTTTGTGAAAAATTTTAGCAAAATTTCTTGTCCTTCGACTACACTTATAGGATAGGACATCCCATTCGACTTTAACTCTGATTGTGTCACTTCTTTTGAACGTCTTAAAAACGAACTCATTTCTTCCCCGATAATTTGCTCGCCCAATTGGGAACTTCCTTTTGAAATCATGTGTGACGCTTCTAACTTCATGGTTAGTGCTGTCTTAGGACAACGCATCAAAAAAATCCTTCATGTAATTTACTACGAGAGTATGACTTTGAACGATGCACAACTCAATTATACGACAACCGAAAAAGAACTTTTAGCTGTAGTCTTTGCACTCGAGAAGTTTCGATCTTACTTGATTGGTTCCCACATCATGGTAAACACGGACCATTCTGCTCTTCGACACCTTTTTCTAAAAAAGATGCT
Source organism: Allium sativum (assembly GCA_030737875.1). Lineage (NCBI taxonomy): Eukaryota > Viridiplantae > Streptophyta > Magnoliopsida > Asparagales > Amaryllidaceae > Allium > Allium sativum. The sequence goes on from CM060915.1 coordinate 285,508,894, forward strand.
AAGTCACGCTTAATCCCATGGATCCTTTTACTTCAAGAATTCGATCTTACAATCAAAGACTAAAAAGGATCTGATAACGTCATTGTCGATCACTTTGTCTCATCTCCCGAACGCACCATCTTCTTTGCCCATCAATGAAAACTTTCCTGATGAACAACTCCTTTCGGTTTTAATCGATCCTTGGTTCGTCGATATAGTGAACTACCTAGTCACTGAAGAAACTCCCTCTTTTTGGTCCAAATATGATAAATACAAATTTCTCTTCCAAGTGAAATACTTCTAATGGGATGACCCATACTTGTTTGAGTATTGTCCAGACCAAATCATTCGTCGATGCGTTCCTGATAGCAAAATTAGGAGTGTTCTCTTGTTCTGCCATGATCGTGCATGCAGCGGACATTTTAGTCCTAGGAAAATAATTGAAAAGGTGCTTCAATGTGGTATTTATTGGCCTACTCTCTTTAAAGACTCGTTCGAATTCTGTAAAACTTGCAGTCGTTGCCAATTCCTAGAAAATATTTCTTAATGAAATATGATGCCTTTGAACCCCATCCTTACGATCGAAATCTTTGATATTTCGAGTATTGACTTTATGGGACCGTTCCCAAATTCTTTTGGAAACTTGTATATTCTTCTTGTCGTTGACTATGTTTTGAAATAGGTCAAAGCCATTCCATGTAAAACAAATAATCATAAAACTGTTGTTAAATTCCTAAAAGAAAACATATTTTTGAGGTTCGGCACACCTCGCACAATAATAAGTGACAATGGAACGCAATTTTGTAATCAATCTTTTGAATCCTTAATGAAGAAATACTCAATAACCCACAAGTTATCAACTCCTTATCATCCGCAAACTTATGGTCAAGTCGAAATGTCGAATCGTCAAATAAAACAGATTTTGGAGAAAATCGTAAATTAAAATAAAAAAGATTGGTTATAGAAATTGACTGATGCGCTTTGGGCTTACTGTACTGCTTTTAAAACTAATCTTGAAATGTCCCCTTTTCGATTGATTTACGGTAAAGCCTGTCATTTACCCGTTGAACTTGAACATAAAGCATTTTGGGCAGTAAAGAACTTAAACTTTGATCTTGAACAAGCTGGCGAAAATCGAAAATTGCAACTCAATGAATTAGAAGAAATTAGGAATGACGCATACGAAAACACGAAAATTTACAAGGAAAAAACCAAAGTTTTTCAAGACAAGTCAATCCTGAGAAAATGTTTTTGCCAAATCAAAAAGTTCTATTGTATGACTCACAACTCCATTTATTCCTTGGGAAGTTAAAGTCAAGATGGACCGGACCATATGTTGTTCGAACTGTTTTTCAATACGGTGCCATCGAAATAGAAAATCCGAGGGATGGATCCATATTCAAAGTCAATGGTCAACGTCTGAAACCACTCTTGGAATTGCCCACTGATCGAGAGGAGGATCTCATGATTCTTCATGAGCCATGCCAAGAAAGTTAATTTTAACCCTTCTTTGTAAATGTGTAAATATTTCTCTTCCGTTCACTCATTGTGTCATGCGTTGACTATGGGGGACACAGTCGAAATCAAGTGTGGAAGGAGTCTCATTTTCATTCTGCTTTGCATAGTTTAAGTTTGCATTTTCCCCCCTTTTTCTCTAAAAAAAAAGAGTTTTGCATTTCTATCTACTTTGAAATAAGACATGATGGAGTTAGCATACAATTTTGGTCGTTTGACTAAAATGTTTGGAAATTTACTTCTCTTAACAGATAATGGAAGAAAAGCTTGAATTATGAGCAAATTTGGTGTAACTGGTATATAGGAAGATTCATAGGTGATGAGTATGAAATGTTTTCTAAATTGTAATCCGATTAATTGAGTGGTTGATTTAGACTAATTGTGATAACATTTTAAATCTTTTAAATGAAGTTGTGCAAAGATATTCTCGCTTAACTCTCTCTTATGTAAAAAAAATTGAAAAAAAGAAAAAAAGGAAGAAGAATATATGTATATAATAATAATCCAAGGGTATCCAGCATTGCTAGTACATCTAGCGTTGGTGTGCAAACTCGACAAGCTCTGTCCTAACTCCCATGTAAGTCGTAATGTTGTGCATTGGTTATATCTTCGTCTCATTTCATGAGTTGGACACCTAAGGATTACTGACCCTCGCGTAAGTCGTGATACAGTATAGGGATGGTATACCTAGGTGTTTGTAAATAATAATAATATAATTATTTTTCGCAATAAAGAAAGAGTAAGCACTTGAAATCCAAGCACCTTCTTTACTTATTTGACGTAACTTGTTAACCAATAGGAAACCGAGATGCCATTTTATGATTATTGATATCGATTATAGAATTCATTTCATATTTGCACTATGTTTTCAACCAATATAACTGGCCAAACTGGAGGAGTTTGTAACGATAACAAGACTTTGTTTGAAGTTTTGAGTAGTAACGGACTAAAATTTCAAAGTACGACCCAACTTGTATTAACTCTTTCGGGTCAATTTTAAAAGTAAATTACCCATTTGTAAATATTCATTCGCTTGCATTTTGTAAATATTTTTTTTACATTTAACATTAGGATTTTTTGGGTATTATCTGCTGAAAACCCTCACAAGACAACACTCGTCCTACTGGGGACATCCAGAGGTTTAACGGCTTGTTGCATAAGATCAATGCAATTTTGCTCCCTCCAAAAGTGGATTTATCTTAGTTTCTTTACTTTATTCGAGGACGAATAAAAAGATAAGTGTGGGAGTATTTGATGTGCACTTAAAAATGCACATTTGTATTCACATATTTATTCTTGTTAAATGAACATTTTTGGGTATTTTATATGATCAAAACATGTTTTAAATATTTTCAAAAACATCACTCATTTTGGGGAAAAATGGTCACTTGTGCATGTTTTAATTTGTGAAATCTTTTAATTGTTCCTTGTAATTATCTCTTGTAGGAAGTTAGGAGCTATAATGATATGCACACATGAAGAAATGAAGGAAAGCATTCATATACACAAGAGAATGCAAAGAAATAATTCATTCTATGGATAGTGGAGGCCCCCACCTTTCAACTAGCCCACCTTATTCTTAAGCTTCATATTAAAGACTAATTGGATGAGACAAAGTGCCTCATGTATTCTACATGACTTATTAGTGACTAATGATAATTAGACACTTCATGAATGGGCATTTTGGGGAATTCCCAAGAAGAGTGATTATGGTTTTAGGGTTTTAGATCATGTATATATGCCCCTTTGTTTCATGTATTTTGGATCTCCTTTTTTTAGCAAATGAAAGTGTAAGTGATCAAATAAATAAAAATGACTTCCAAGCCTATTTCTTTTATGTCTATCTTATGTCTCTTTTAATTTCTATGCTCTCTACTTTGTGTTCATAGTTTAGATTTATTTACATGCTCTCTACATTATGTTCATAGTTTAGATTTATTTACATGCACTTAGCTTAGTTCTTTTCTTGTTCTATTTAGATTTTCTTTCATTTTGTTTACCTTTCCAATGTTGAAACTTACATGTGTTATATGATAACACATATTAGTTGCTAAGCCCCTAAATTTAGGGTTAATGAAGCTCTCTAATTTTGTGTAAGTTCAACATTTGTATGATTTGTGATCTCTCTAATTTTTGCTTATTGTTAGTGAATTTTGGTGTAAGTTTATACAAGTGGGTTTGATAGTTATGTTGCATATGCAAACAAGTTATTCTTATTTAATGTAAACATAAATTACATCAATATTTGCTAAGTGATTTTTGATTACGAAATAAGAACAAAATCAAAATTTGATGATCTATGTCACCAATTACAATAGTGAATAGATCATACTTAAAACAGATCTTGCTTTGCATTCATTTTCATGAGAACAATGAGTGGCTTACTTGTTGTATTATAGTTTGATAGCTTATGTTATGTTAACTAATAACATAAATAAACTACATTTATGATAAATGCAACATTTATGTCACTTATTATTAAAAATAGAGATCATAGATTGTATGTTTGTTAATTTACATAAATATGAGACGGGATTTACCTCTAAATTGCACTTTAATCTCATATTTAGCTCTCAACTTAGTTTCTAGTTTTCATTAGTTTTTGTTAGTAAAACAATCCAAAGTTTGATCTAATTTGATTGAGTAAGATTGAATTACTTCTTTCCTTGCTGATTGACCCGTACTCGGCTCCGTACTAACAATTGTACGTCATGCACTTGCGGTTTATTACTATATTTCATGCGACGGTTTTCTAAGCGAAGGAATATCCGTTTGCGAACAATATAATCTCATGTTACATTTGGTATCAGAGCTGAAGGTTACCGGAACAGATAAAATTTTTAGAAAACTATTTTTCTAAAAACATTTTTGGAAGAAGTATTTTCAAAAACATGTCTTTTAAGAGAAAAGTTTTTGAAAGAAAAGCATAATCCCCAATAGCCATATCTTTATCTTTCGAATTCTCCATTTTGAATCTTTCCTTTTTCGTTTCAGCATGGCTGAAGATCTTAACTTTCCAGAGGGTGTAGCGATACCAGTATGGTATAGGAGGTTGATGGAGGCTAGGGCCGCCACTGCGGGTCCAGCAAATGTTCCTCCACCAACAGTAGCACCCGATCTTCCTCCTCCTCCTCCTCGCACAGATACTTTTGCTAAGACTTGCAAGGAATTTAAGGCTATGGGAGGGAAACCTTTTCAAGGATCAGAAACTTTAGTGGAAGCTAGGGATTGGCTTAAGGAGGTAGAATGATAGATATCTTTGAGATGGAAGAAGGAAAGAAAGTCAAGTTAACTGCTTGGTTAATGAAGGGAGAGGCCTCATTCTGGTGGGAGGTCACTAATGGAGAGCGCCCTGTTGACTCTTGGGCGGATTTCAGGCAAAGGTTTGTGGCAAAGTTTCTCTCAAGGGCGGAGGAAAACTTGTATATGGAAAGGTTCTTGACTCTAAAGCAAGGAAACCTATCAGTGAAGGAATATGTCAACAAGTTTAATCAATTGGCAAGGTTTGGCATAGACATGGTGAATACACCAGAGAAGAAGGCTTTGAGGTTCGTTAAGGGCTTGAATGAACCGATGCATGGATTGGCTATGACTCACATCCCTATGGGGGCCACCTTTGAGAAGCTAGTAGACATGGCACTCATGCATGAGGAAGAGAAGGTTCCCAATGCTAATAAGGCACCCGAGAAGAAAGGAGATCAGAAGAGACCTCAACAGCAATAACAAAACAAGGGTGGGAAAGGCAACGGTGGCAAGGGAAAGAAGAAGTGTTTCAATTGCGGGACACCAGGCCACCTAAGCAAAGATTTTCGGAAGAAGAAGAAGACTGGCTGCTTCCACTGTGGCGAAGCAGGGCATCTAGTGAAGGACTGCCCTAAGAAGGGGCAAAGGACGGGATCTACCTCAGGAGGACAGGTGCAAGCTCTTATGGCACCAGGTCAGGCAAGGGGGCAAGTTCAGGCTCTCGCGGTTCCACCGATTCAGGAAAGAGGTAGAACTATTTCCGTTGAAAGTCTGGTTTTTCTGTTTGATCATCCAGTCCGTACTTTGTTTGACTCTGGCGCATCGCATTTGTTTATCTCATCATCATTAGTTGAGTCACTGCACTTAGACACCAGTCTAGTAGATGATCCCTTGGTTGTTTCAAACCCAATTGGGGGCTCCACTTATTTGTCCATGATATGTTTGGGTTTGAAGATTTCTATACTTAGCGTTGAGTTTAGATGTGATGCTTTTGTTTTGGGCTTCACGGGCTATGGGTTGATTTTGGGCATGGACTGGTTATCCAATAATGTGCCGTTCTTGATTGTGAAAGGAGAGTTGTTAGGCTCATGACCCGCTTGGGTAACACTCTCGAGATCTCTTGTAATCCCATGGATTCTGTTATGCTAAGTTATCTTGAATCGCTTGACGCTTCGGTCGAGAGTTTGCGATCTGTTAGAGTGGTCCGGGAGTACTCGGATGTGTTTGAGGAGGTGAAGGGCTTACCTCCGAAGCGGGAGATAGACTTCCGAATATATCTGGTGGACAATGTTAAACCAGTATCTTTGCCAGTGCGCCACATGGCTCCTCGTGAGAGGAGGGAACTCCATAAGCAAGTAGGGGAGTTGCTTGAGAAGGGGTTCATAAGACGAAGTATATCGGAGTGGGGTGCTCCAGTAGTTTTTTCCATGAAGGCGGATGGGTCCCTCAGACTTTGTGTAGACTATAGAGAACTCAACAAGCTCACAAAGAAGAATAGACACCCATTGCCGAGGATTGATGATCTCTTTGATCAGTTGGTTGGCGCCTCAGTGTTTTCGCAGTTGGACTTGGCCACGGGGTTTCATCAGTTGAGAGTGGCTGAGGATAGCATAGACAAGACAGCCTTTAGGACTCCGGATGGTTTCTATGAGTGGCTTGTGATGCCATTTTGTTTGACGAACGCCCCCGCATACTTTGTTGATTTGATTAGTAGGGTGTTCAGGGAGTACCTTAATAAGTTCGTGGTGGTCTTTGTGGATGACATCTTAGTCTTTTCTAAGAGTGAAGAAGAGCATGCCCTACATCTTAGGGAAGTGTTAGAGACTCTTCGAGCGCATAGCCTTAAGGCTAAATTCTCTAAATGTCACTTTTGGAGGAAGGAAGTGCGGTTCTTGGGGGACGTGGTCTCCAAGGAAGGGATAGCTGTGGATCCCGCGAAGGTAGTATCCATCCAAGATTGGAAGGTTCCGAAGAATGCTACCAAGGTGAGGAGTTTCTTGGGGTTGGCTGGCTACTATAGGAAGTTTATTAAGGACTTCGCGAAGATATCAGCCCCATTAACTCGCTTGACAAAGAAGAATCAAGTCTTCGCATGGGACGTAGATTGTGATGATGCGTTCCAACGGTTAAAGAGAGCTTTAACCATAGCTCCAGTCTTAGTGTTGCCAGATGGGAGTAAGCCATTTGTTGTTTATACCGATGCTTGTGGGACAGGACTGGGCGCAGTCTTAATGCAAGAGGGAAGGGTAATAGCCTATAGGGGAAGGCAGTTGAGAAAGCATGAGAAAAATTACCCTACCCATGATTTAGAGTTGGCCGCTATTGTTTCTGCGCTTAAGACTTGGCGCCATTATCTTCTTGGCAAGAGATTCGAATTGTTCACTGACCACAAATCATTGAAGTACTTGTTTTCTCAGAAGGATTTGAACTTGAGACAGCAAAGGTGGATGGAGTTCTTAGCATCCTATGATTTCGAGATAGCGTATACCCCTGGCAAGGGTAACGTGGTGGCGGACGCCTTGAGCAGAAAAAGGTTGTCCTTGAGTCCATTATTCGTGGAACGATGAAGCTTGGAATTTATCTCGATGTTTGATTTCAGACCTTCCGTTGACCTTATACCCGGTTTGCTAGCATCCTTAGAGGTCAGACCTACTCTTTTGGGACGGATTGGTGAGGCACAGCGGGACGACCCACAGTTGGTTGAGTTAGTAGAGAAGCTCATAAGGGGGGAGTCGTCTAGCCATTTGAGTAGGTACAGCCTAGACGATAGGGGGTGCTTGTGTAGAGACGGTAGACTTTGTGTACCGCAAGATGAGGATCTGAGGAAGGCTATTCTTGATGATGCGCATCGTTCGAAGATGACCATTCATCCCGGTGGGGACAAGATGTACCAAGACATGAAGCGAGTTTTCTTTTGGGCCGGTATGAAGAAAGATGTGGCCGAGTATGTCGCTAGATGCTTGGTGTGCCAACAAGTGAAAGCGGGGCAAAAGAAACCTGGTGGGTTGCTTCACCCATTGGAAGTTCCGCAATGGAAGTGGGATAGCATCTCGATGGATTTTATTGATGGGTTACCGAGATCGAGGAAGGGTAATACGGGAATTTGGGTTGTGGTAGACAGACTTACTAAGAGCGCCCATTTCATACCCGTAAAGAGCAAGAGGACTGCTCCATGGCTAGCTTCAGTTTACCTTCGAGAGATAGTTCGATTGCATGGGGTACCTTCTAGCATAGTGAGTGATCGAGATCCTATCTTCACTAGCGAGTTTTGGAAGAGTTTGCAAGAAGTAGTAGGGACTCAGTTGTGTTTGAGCACCGCATATCATCCTCAGACAGACGGCCAGACCGAGAGGGTGAATCGTGTTCTAGAAGACCTTTTAAGGCTATGTATCTTAGATTTTGGAGGTACATGGGAAGAGCATCTTCCATTGGTGGAGTTCGCGTATAATAACAGCTTTCAGTCTAGTATTGGTATGGCTCCGTTCGAAGCTCTTTATGGAAGGCCTTGTCGATCACCTACATGTTGGTGGGAATCTACGGATAAGATCTTGCTTGGGCCCGATATGGTTAGAGAGACTTCGGAAAAGATTAATTTGATTCGAAGAAGGATGAAACAGCGCAAGATAGGCAGAAATCTTACGCGGATAAGAGGAGGACGGATCTTGAGTTTGATGTTGGGGACATGGTCTTTGTCAAAGTATCTCCATTACGGAATGTTGTTCGCTTTGGGTCCGTTGGGAAGTTAGCACCAAGATTTGTAGGACCGTTTCCTATTAAGGAAAGGATTGGACGGATGGCATATAGAGTGGATTTACCCGAGAGACTTAGTGGGGTGCATGACGTATTCCATGTGTCACATTTGAGGAAGTGCCTACATGAGACCGCAGAGGTGGTAGAGCCGAGCTTGCTTAGAGAAGTGGAGGTAGAGCGTGATGCAACGATTCGACGAGCTCCTACCCGCATCCTTAGGTCAGAGATTAGGAAGTTGAGAAACAAAGAGGTTCGACTAGTTAAAGTGCAATGGGGAGAGGATGAGAGCAATGCTACTTGGGAGACAGAAGCGAAGATGCGTTCACTGTACCCATTCCTTTTTGAGGGTATGTCTTTTAACTTCTCCTTTATCGTTTGTCTAGTACTTATCTTATCTTTAGTATGTCCTCTCATTAGTATCTTTGACCTTTAGATAGGGTAAACCTATGGTTGAAACATGTGTTTGAGACATGTTATGATTGATGGATGCGTGTGGATGCAAGTGTTTGCTAGTTGTTGCTCGTGGATGCATATACACACACTTTAGACACTAGATCGGCTCAGTCACTTCATATTGCATATAATTATGTGTAGGTAGCTATATTAATGGATGTATAATGGTTGTGTTATCATATGGATGATGCATTTTGGTGTATGGTTGTGCACACATGTAGAAATAGTATGTGTCGATAGGGTTCTTTCGCATACATATTGGATGCATGGCACTATCATGGTTTGCATAAAGGAGGTCAACTGAATCAGTAGACCGCCTGATTTTGCATTAGACAGGGAACATATACACACACTTTTTGCATATGATCATACAGCATTAGAAACTTTAAGGACAATGGATGCCAGTGGTTGACGGTTTGAGTAGATGGTTGTTTGGTTGGTAGGATACGTTCTTCTTGACTTAGAGATTTCGGGGACGAAATCCTTTAAGTAGGGGAGAATGTAAACCCCGTATGTTGAATAACTTGTTATAATATAAATCAGGGCAGAATTAAATTTTAAAATCTGAATCAGGGGAAACGGGCTATGCCATTGCGTTCATCTCGGAAAAATACGCGAAATAGAGTCCGAGTTTTCGAAAATCGGAGTCCGTATGACCCAGTTAAGGCCCGAAGAAGTTTTCAGAAAATTCAAAACAGATTTAAAATATTCAGATTTCAAGGTTCAGAAGAGGCGGGAAAATTCCCGCCAGACAGAGGGAGTCGACATGGGTGTCGACCCCCCCCCCCCCCCCCAAGGGGTCGACCCATGTGTCGACCCAGGGGTCGACCCCCCCTGTCGGTCGATTTGGCTGGGTGCACCATTTTGGCTTTTGGGCTGTGCTTGGTGGCTTGTGACGAAATCTGACGGCCTCTAACCTAATCTAGGGTTAATCTAAGGGCCTAAACTACATCCTAATTCTATAAATACACCCTAAGACTACCCTAATTCATACTAAAATTGGAGACAACGTCGTTATGCCGTCAAAATGCAACTAGAAGGAGCCACCAACAAATTAAAGAGGGAGATAACTTCTCAAATCAACTCTAGCAACTTAATCTTCTTCATAGGAGTGCTAATCAACAAGTTGTGAGTTTCTATGCCTTTAGCAAGCAATTGCTAAACTAATTATGATAGGATATAATGAGGTTATGGTTATGTATGTGGATCAATGCAAGTTATGTTATCATATGCTATGTGTTCATGATGTTATGCAAGTTATGCAAGTCATATGCTATATGTTCATGATGATATGCAAGTTATGCAAGTCATATGCTATATGTTCATGATGTTATGCAAGTTATGCAAGTCATATGCCATGTGTTCATGATGTTATGCAAGTTATGCAAGTCATATGCTATGTGTTCATGATGCTAGTTATGCAAATCACTATGATAAACATTGATCCATTATGACACCATGATATGCAAGTTTAGTGTTTGATTATATGCAAGTTCATATATGACATGTTATGCAAGCTTGGTGTTTGATTATATGCAAGTTCATATATGACATGTTATGCAAGTTTTGTGTTTGATTATATGCAAGTAACATGTGTGAGTTTACACCTTTATATGTCATACATACATATGCAAGTTTACCCCTTTGTATGACATAAGTAACTTATGCAAGTTACCCTCTTTATGACATATGTGATTCATGCAAGTTTGGGTTGATTATTTATGCTAGTTGGGTTTGATACTATGGTCATATGAGCATGTTGACACCTTTAAAACCCATGTTGATGCTAATGTTATGCAAGTTGAACCCATTGTGTTTGTGATGAATCTCCCCTTTTAAGTATGTCATGTCAATGTATTACGTGGGGAACGATGGGGTTAATATTCATGTTAATAAAAGGGTGTGAAGTTGGTATGATTATGCATACCATAAAGTGGATGGACATAATTGAGTCAATTATGTACATCGTTAAATTTGTAATTAATTAGGGATAATTAATACAAATTATGGGGGTGATTAATTAGGTGTAATTAATCGACTAAGACACGAGGTTGGAACCTTTTGTAGCATAAGACTACCCGGAACCGACCGGCAAATCCAGCGGCTACAAATGATGGGCCCAATGTGAGTGGTCTTAGGCATAAACTAAATACGTGACAAGTGTAAAGAAACGAGGTTAGACTCGGTTATGGCGTAAGGCTGCCCGGACCCGACCGGCAAATCCAGCTGCCATAAAAGATAGTCTAATGTGAGAGGTCTTTGCAAAGGATACGGTCTTAATCAATTAAGAAACACTTAACCAGATAAGCATGTAGTGGGGGCATGAGGGGTTAAGTGGGTGCCTTGGGTGGCATGTAGAAATCAAGTAAGTGCCTTGGGTAGCATGTGGAAATCTAGTGGGTTGCCTTGGGTGGCAATAGAAAATACGATTAGAATACTTAACCAAGTGGAAACATGTAATTAAACATGATTAAAGGGTTAAGTGGGATGCACTAGAAAAAGGGACAAGCTTAGGTGGGTAGCTTGTGGGGGCCCATTTCAACCAGTAACCCATATGTATCTTATTGGGCTCGACCCATGTCGAGGACGGGACACGCGTACTGGGCTTGACTATAAGAGGCCAAAACGGGTTAGCGGTGGCAACGCAAGTCCAACGGGTTTCACGTGCGTGTGTGGACCCGGGCTGGTAGGTAAGACGTTGTTGCATCGTGTAGGTATAAGTCGTGCACCGTTGATTGTATCGGGTTGCCACTTTGGGGAGTGATACACCCCACTGTGGGGCCAGCACGGGTATCTACGGTAGGGAGCCAATCGCTTGGGGAGTAGTGGGTACACCTAGTGGAGATAGGGGCAGACGGCACCTATGTAGTCTGCTAGGGGTACACGAAACTACTAGTTAAATTTTCTAAGTCCTTGGGTGGGATCAACCTTTAAGTAGGAATGACTGGTGTGGTGCTGTTAGTAATTACCCTTGGGTGGGTAGATGCGTCTTTTCCATTATCTTAGTTCATCCTATGTCTAGTTGGCTGCTTAGTGTAGTCATTTATCCACAGTCATCACCGTACCAAGTTTATATCATACCCTAATTACTTTAATGATTGTATTGTTAAAGTTATAGGGCTCACTCAGACTTATGTCTGACCCCGTTGTTTTTATCTTTTTCCCAACCCTCAGGTTCTCAGAGTGGGCCTAGCACTAGTGGGCTTTGATCAGATTGCTTTATCCATCTTTTGGAGCATGGACCGTGATGTAAAGCCCAGCTTATCTTTTCTATTATGGCTATTGGTTAAGTAGTGGGATTATGTACTTATGTTTTACCAGGATGGATGTTTAGTACTTGACTCTTGTTTTAGTTGGTTTTGATATGTAACCAAACATGTTTATCTTCTGCTGCAGTGAAATGATGTTTTAGATTTCAAGTATTATTTATATCTGTCTTGTTGTAATTTTTCTGTTCTATATTCACTTAAAATACTCCATCGAAGTTAAGGCATTCCCTTAGTGAGTGACCTTAGCGGGTGTGGGGTGTTACAATATCAATACATTTTTACTTACAACTCATGCGTATAAGCTACATAGCACATATTAGTTAAAAATTACATTTTTAACTAACTAAAAATCATCTCATGTGATATACTAGTTAAAAATCATAATTTTAACTTACTAAAAATTATTTCATGTCATGTACTAGTTAAAAATCATATTTTTAACTTACTAAAAATTATTTCACGATTCTGCAAATCTATCTACCCCTTTCTAAAGTGAGATAAAATTTATCACCTCGAGTTCCACTCCGCCAATTCTTTAAATGCATAAGAATTCGACTTTGCTAAGCTTGAAGGTGGTTATCCGAAGACCCAAAGTGTTCAAGCTTAGCTCCAATGCTTTCCAATGCTTAATGGGGATGAAATCAAGTTCGTGCGGGGTGCTTGAACTCTAAGTCTCTACTGTCCGAATTTTGTGAACGGATTAAAGAGGGCTTAGAGAGTGGAAATGGTGTTTAGATGAGGTAGGAGGAGATGTAGAGGGTGTATGAAGCTTTGGAGAGTAGAAAGGAGGAGTTTTGAAGTAGTGGAGGAAGAGATAGGGGGTGCTCGCATGGGCTAGTAGAGGGGGGCATCACGCGTGGGGAGAGGGGTCTGCCGTGGGCTAGAGGGAAGGTGGTCTAGGCGCGGCTAGTGGTGGAGAAGGGAGGAGGAAAGGGGAGCTAGGGTTTGGGAATTTTAGAGGAAGGAGGAAAGTGATGAAGTGAAGAGTAAGAGGAGAGAAGTGAGAGTTATATAGGAATTTATCTTCCGCTCTCTCTGACTGTCTGACTGCAAACAATCTCCATTTGCTGCGAAACTTCTCCATGAGCTAATGTTCGTCAATACGAATCCAACGAATCAAGTGTCATCGAATTCCGAGTTTGTTTGACCTTTCGTTTTAATTTTCTCTCTACCTCATATAAGCTTCAAAAATGTGATTTTTACTTACCTTTTCGTCTTGGACGCTTACACACTAATTCCAAAAATCTTGAAACTTTGGATTCTTCCATTAGTGACTATACGAATCCAGAAAACAAAAGTGAAATCTAATTCCGAGTTCATCTCAATAATGTTCCTTTGTAAACTGAGCATCAGTTTATTAGCAAATGTGTCTGCCTCGCACATGCTAAGTCCATATCGCGTGAAATTTGAAATCAAAGAATGATTGATTAATCAAATCCAACAAAATTGGTCTGGTCGAATTCTGAGGTTGCTGTCAAAATTTTACTTTTTAAGGGCTATGCGATGACTTAAAAATCAAAATTTTAAATTTTGATGCATTATTAAAAATAATTTTTAAAATTTGTTGTGAAATTCTGCATTGTTACATTTATAGACGGAGTTGGCTCCGGATCGGTAGGGCCACATGGCAGCCGACCCAAGGTAACATGATCACGTGGGCTTGGTCACGTCGTAGGAGAACAAGTCTTCATGTGATATATCTGGGTCGATATGGCTCTGGGGCAGCATATGCCCGGGGTCGGTATATTCCCAGGTCCGTATGCCGAGTTGGATCCATACCATTCCTTCATTTCTTTTGCCAAGTGGAAAGTAGGTCAAGCTGGGTTCAAGTGGAGTATACATGCTTCCTACTTCGAGCTCGTGGCACATGGAGGCGTCCCAACCGAACCTTGAGTACTCTGTTTGTGAATCTTGATGGCCTTGATGAAAGGCAGGTCAACACTTCCCGCTGGTTGGAGTCTTCCAAGAGCAGAGTTTTATCTCAAATTTCTTTGTAAGGTAAGGATCAGATGATTCTTCAATATCGTCTTCAGTTTCGATAACCTCATCGTTAGTACGCAGAGGAAGAATCATACATATATGCATAAGATACAAAAAAAATCTGCTTCTTCCTTGGTTAACCTCTCTGCCTCGGTCTTCCTTTCTTCCCTCGCTTCTTTCAATTAATCCACCTTTTACATCATTTGTTTAAGTTGCCTCCTTTATCAGGGTATGTCTCCCCTTGCTCTAGATTCTGCCCTAACTCTTTTAGATCCTCAAACTCCATGTTCATCAACTCTTTGTAAGTATCATCGTCCTAAATGATATCTTCATTGATGCATATAAGGTAAAAACATAGTTTCATCAAAATACGACCTTGAGAATGCCAATTTGTGGTTTTCCTTCTATTGTTGAGCGTTGAGGGCCAACTCTGGCTTGGTTCTTACTCTTATCCCTTATGTTGACTTTTCAGAATCTAAGCCTCCACTAGGAAAATCTTTGCTCGTATCTCTGGGCGGAGGTAGTGGAGGCATCGACTTACTGGTAGGAGGTGGCAGAGGCAGGGCGGATTAACCTATTGTCCTTGGGTCACCTTGTTTATTTGAGTTCGACCTAATGCCAAGTATTAGAGACTTGCGCTTTTGTCCGCGACGGCTCCCATAGTGAAACTTGCATCTTTGGCGGAAGTGGCCAAAGAATGATCCACTTATATCAAGTTTTCCTAAGCGAGGGTCTTCCTTGCCTCTACCGTTGTCATTGTCTTTATCTCACTCTCTAACTTTATCCTAGTATCCTTCTCGAACCATTATGTATGCATAAAACAAAACTCAAGTTAGAGACAATCAATACATAAGTCAGTATTATGTTGTGCAATGCTTATGAGTCTGTATCCTAATGTCCCACTAAAAGGACCAGTTTTTAGGTTTCTCAAGGGAGATATCTCCATGATGCATGAACATACCAAAGTTATTTCTGAGCTTGGAAGAAGACACTCGACATTAATGCCACCAAAACCAAAGGATGATGTTTCCAATGGTATAGCTTATAATGCGTTGAGTTGTCCTTCCATCTCTGTTGGCATGGTAGTCTCGGCTGCTACTACGAGGGACATAGATTGTGTAACCTCGATGTCCTAGTTTCTATTGACAGAGAAGGGACTAGAGTAGGTAGCTGATCGTCTCTTATTTCAGGATCTTCTTCACTGGCCATATTTTCATCTTCGATCTCCTCGTGAGATCCATTAAATTTCTCCTCAGTCTTGGGAACATTTAGATGCGTGATAGGGGGATGTCGCCCGCTTCCTCTCCTCCAACTTCACCTTCTTCAAGCACTATCTCCTGATTGTAACCACAAGCGGTTGAATGGTCCTCGCGTAATAAATCCAAAGTATGTAGGAGATAATATGGAATCAAAGTCTGTGCATTGTGATACTGGACTCATACTTCCCTTAAGGTCAGAATCCCATTCAAGTATCCTTAACCAGCTGGCCTCAAAGGATTTCCTGCATGATTCAAATTTCATGTTAGTCTAGATATTATGACTCGATTAAATTGAAACATGTCAAGCGAGTGTCGAAACGCTTACGTCCTTTTATCCAATGCCTCGCAAATCTCGGGCGATTATCGCACATAAAACCAATCGTGCTTAAAGTTTCCACTACAACAGAAATTGTCTTTTATAGCGGTATATAGTCGCTAATAACCGGTGCTATAACGGTTCGATAAACGTTGTATATTGACATGTAGAAAACCGCCGAATGTTTATAACACAAACAACCGCTATAAAAGATCGTGATTTTATAGCATAGATTTGGCGCTATGTTACTTAAAGACAATAGCTCATTCACACCGCTATAATACATCCAAATCTTAATGAAAGCGAAGATCTTTATAACACAGTATAATTGCTATAACATATATATTCGATAGTGGCTATATGGCGCTATTAAGTCAACATGTTATAGTATTGTTAAATCCTTTTACAACTCATATATACCCGTTAAGAAGGACCTACATCTAATCACGCTAGTAGTTCAATAAATTCATACCCAGTCATAAAATAAATTCAAATTCAAATTCATATCAACAATAATTTCTTAACCTTGTTGAACTTAAAAGCTTTGAGCCGTCCTTTTATTGAACTTAAAGTTGTACGTCACCCTTTTTTGGTGCATTCAAATTAAAAATAAGAAGACATAAATAACCGTTCCCCAGTAGCCCGATCAATTCAACGATCATATTTTCCATTTTAGGTTGCAAGGTAACAAAGCAACAAGCTTTGACAAACATCGTCTTTCCATGCACAAAACATGGATAGCCAAAATCCTTTCACAGCACGCAATATCCAACATATTCTACATGTATTCATTCAACATTAACACTCATTATAAGCAAGCATTGCCAATGCAATTACATGCTTTTTTTCTTTTGAACATTCATGTGCAAAATTCCTTTCAAATCTACTTCCAATTTTCAATTCCATGTATTACCATCTTGATGCTTCGATATTTTAGCTGAAGGCACTGTCATTTCCCCAGACGTTGTCCTAAGAGTTACCAGGGCCTTTGGACCTTTTTATGAGTTGCCGACTTGGACCATCAGGCCCATTAAGTCTACAGGGGCCCTTCCTTGCCATATGCGAACCCCAAGTAACCTGAACACAAATCTTGCAAGCTCACCATAAAGCATACGTAATCGATTGAACAGTACGACACATACTTGATTTCAGACCAGTCTCAAAGTTATTGACAAGTGAAAGTATGTGCCACAATGGTGCTATTCAAATTAGTGTCAAATTAAACTTATATACAATAATACATAATTTAATAACAACAGCTAAGTGTCGGAACAAGGGCAGAATACGAGCCATCAGATCTAAACACAAATTCATATTCAATCCTCCTGATTTCCACCCTACGCAACCCACCTATACTTCAACCGCAGGTCATTCTAACAATCTCCATAATAATCATATTCCATAGTTTATTTTAAACAGCTTCAGGGAATTACTGATATTTTTATCGTATGGCATAAAGTGATCTAAATAGTTTCGAAAAATGGTGTAAAACTGAAATAAAGTTTCAAAATGAAGTTTCTTTGATAACCTTCCCGAAAAATATACATATGAACCGGACATAGAAATGGGGAAAACATGATTAATATATCTCGTTAGACCATTACCAACAACAAACTCACTTAACCCCTCTCATATTTTCATACTGAACCAACAATCTTTGAAACCAGAAAATGGAAAACCAACCACAAAACAACCTCCCCCTCTCTTTGTTTTTTTTTAAGAAAAATAACCATAAATGAATAAAACAAAAATAATTGCTGGTTTATTGCGAAAATTAATTAAAGCGGCAAAGTCTTTGCCATTTTTTCAGTTTGCAATAAAATGATAAAACTCAATGTTTTGTTGCAAAATTAAATAGGATGATAAAATATTGACCAATTTAACCCATTTCACAGTAAAACAGCTCATTGGTTACCGTTTTAGCCACTGGTCTTCTGTTCAGTTAACTAGCCATAGAATGGAATTGAACATGCCATGGAGAAGTGAACAAGTCATACGCACTTCTCAGCAATTACATCGTACATTTACTAATGAAAATAGTTGGTTCTCTGGAGCATAGCTGACATGAACATGTGAAAAGCATGTATGTTCTGAATAAAGAGAAAAGAAACTCGACCAAAGAAGTTGACAATACCATGCATCTGTACAACAAATTTATATTAGTGCAACAAAATGTATGGATATATGCACACACACACACACAAACACAGACACACATACAAATACATGTGTGTGTGTGTGTGGACATGTGTGTGTGTGTGTGAAATGTTCAACTTTCATTTATACAAGCACAACGCCATCATATACTTGGTCAATATATTCAAGCGAGAATCAATTTTAGGAGGTTTTCATAATATCAGCACCTTGAATAATGTATTTGTTGGAAATTTTATGAATTATTTAAAATATGAAATAAGTTTATGATGACTCTTATTTGTGAATATTCCCACATCATGGGATTATAAGAAAGATGCAAGTATTTATACTTGTTTCTAAGAAGTCATGTTGGGGCCTTGGGCTCCTAATGCATGCTTTGTTGTGAGGAGGGAGACCATGCATCATGACCACCACACGCGCGCACGACCGACCGACCGACTCGACCCGGCCCGGCTCGGTTCGGTTTGGTTCGGTTCGGGATTGGTCTTGGGCTTGGGCCTTGGCTATGTGGTGTAGACACTTATATTTTTGGTCTAGAAAACACTGCGTTTTTCGAACTATTTTTTAAATATGTTTTCTCTCCCTCCGCCATTAAAAAAAATACATTCTTTCGGAAATTTTCGAGCAGTTAAATTCGAAAGTGCAAAAGTGCACTGATTTGTTGTGCAAAGCAAATCAGTTATTCATTTTAGAGAGGCTGTTTTATCCTAGAGGCGGCGGCGGAAGTACGAACTGGTTTTGCACCACCGACCAGATCGCCGAATCGTCTTCAAGAAAGCGACCTAGTCTGCGACTTAGCCATTGTTTCCCAACAATTCGAAGACGAAAAATGAAACAATGCCTTTGTCTGCTGCCTCATTCAGTCTCAGCGACCTAATCTCAAATCGCACTGTTTAAGAACAAATTCAGTCAACTTGATCAGCATATGGATCCTCGAGCCAGCGGTACGGGTTGGAGATCTGGACCCCATGGTAGTTGTCGATGATGATTCATTGCGACAAACGATTGGATACTGAAGAGCTGGAATTGGCGAGCAGAACAAATTGGACTTCCTACAGAGACTGCTCATCAAATTGCAACCGGACAGTTGCATTATTTTCCAACAAAGTTCTGCCGCAAGTGGTAGAAGTAGCTGGATAATAACAAAAAGGAGTAATCACTTGGAGAATCAGACTTCATGAAGGTACATTCTATTAACGGGATTTATCCTCAATGCTGATTATGTGCAATAAAACAAATATGGAACCATGAACGGTAGATAACATTTAAACAGGATGTTGCTCATAATTGTTAGATCTATGAGTTTTCAAGTTACACCTAAGATAGTTCCAAATTTGCTTGGAATATGAGTAGTTATGATAAAGAAGTTTTATGTCTTCAAGAAGGTATTGAGCGCAAATTACACTTAGGATCGGTAGATACATTCCAAGTGATAATTTTATCTTTGGTACTGAACTTATTATTTGAAACCAGCAATGCGTTTAAGGACATTCTGGGAGCACATATACAATCCCAAATCAGAGAATTTGACCGAACATCGTTCCATACTGAATTAAAATCAAAGTTTTCATTACCAATAGACAACTAATGCTAGATATCACTGTCTTTTGTGAGATTTCCTATGTGAGATACATAGCGTAAAGAATGCTTATGCATATTTTGATTTTCTGACTTAGATCGAGATTGGGTTCTAAGTATCTATTAAGGCCGATAAGTAAAAATGCAGAAATTAATTTTTTCTGTGATTCAATTATGTTAGTCTCTGAGTTTATGAATATTTTCCTATGAGAAAATATAAATTCTTAAACATATGAACATTTAAAATAGTAAGCATCCACAACCGGCCAGTAAATAACAGAATGGAATCCGCAAGGAAACCATAAACGACAGCAATAACCAACCCAAATGAATGATTCTGGACAGTCACTCTATAATACAAATTTAGAAAACCAGGTCAAATGGCACAAAAGTGTCGGAACAGGCCAGACCCTGCACCGCAGGCAAACCTGACTGAGGAGCCTCTAACGGCTATGATTACTGAGATTCACCTTGTTGGTGAATCAAAGGGTTGGTGAGTAGACATTGGTGTTTCTCGCCATTTTTGCTATGATCGTGATATATTCACAATATACACGGTTGCTGACGATCAGAAAGTGTGTTGTGAGATCCTCACACCACTTAAGCTGTAGAGACTGGTAATAATGAAAATAAAGCATATGATTGGAAAGACATTGATTCTTAAAGATATGATGCATCTGATATGTTTGAAACATTCAAAATTGAAATCAAGCAAATAGGAAAATTAAGAGACTACATAGTGATAGAGGAACATAATACGAATCAAATTCCATTCTGGATTTTTTATGTGATATATTGTACATAAGAGAACTACACCCTATTCACCTGAAATGAACGGTAAAGCTGAAAAAATAGGACCTTTACCGAATTAGTAATTGTCATTTTATTAAATTTCGGTACAGCAAAACAATAGTGGGGGATATTTTATTGACTGCATGTTATGTTATATTTAGAATCCCTTAATCTAAGAATAAAATTTCACCTTATGAAATTTTAAACAGAATTATAAATCCAATGTGTCATATTTTAGAATTGGGGTTTGTTTAACATATGTTTGCGCTCCAAACCCTAAGATAATAAAATTGGCTAGTAGAGCATATGAATGTGTATTTATAGGCTATGCTACTAATAGCAAAGCATACAGTTTTTTTTTATGACCTAAATACACATAATATAATTGAAACAAATGGTGCCGATTGTTATGAAACAAACTTTTTTAAATTAAGGAATAGTGGGGGCACTTCTAGTATGCCTATTAGAACAGAATTTAATGAAAATTCTGAAGTTGAACCTAGAAGAAGTAAAAGAACGAGAACCGTAAAAGACTTTGGTCCGGATTTTTGTGTTTTTACTATAGAGGAGGATCCCTTAAACCTCCAAGAGGCCTTACCTTCTTTAGATGCCAATTTTTTGGCAAGAGGCTATAAATGATGAGATGGATTCTCTGGAATCCAATAAGACTTGGCATTTGGTAGATTTACCCCCGTTGTAAATCTGTAGGTTGTAAATGGGTTCTTAAAAATTAAAACCTGATGGCACTATTGATAAATATAAAACACGACTAGTAGCTAAAGGTTTTAAGCAAAAAGAAAATATAGGTTTCTTTGACACTTTTTCACCAGTAACTAGAATTACACTCATTTGGGTATTAATCTCACTAGCTTCTATTCATAATTTACGAATACACCAAATGGATGTAAAAACCACATTTTTGAACGGTGAATTAGAAGAAGAAATTTATATGGACCAGCCTGAAGGATTTGTAGTACATGGTCAAGAACATAAAGTATGCAAATTAGATAAATCATTATATGGTTTAAAACAAGTATCTAAACAATGGCATGAAAAAATTTGATAACTAAACACTTCACATAGTTTTGAAGTTAATGAAAGTGACAAATGCATTTATTACAAATCTGAGAATGACATTTGCACTATTATATGCCTTTATGTAGATGACCTACTCATCTTTGGGTCAAACATTCATGCCATAAATTCAGTCAAATCCTTATTAATTGCCAATTTTAATATGAAAGATCTAGGTGAAGCGAGTGTAATCCCTGATATTTAGATTACTAGGTCAAAAAGGGGGTTTTTCTTTGGATCAATCCCATTAAACTGAGAAGACTCTAAAGAAATACAATTATATTGACTGTAAACTTGCATGTACACCATATGATCCTAGTGTAAAGTTATTTAAGAACACTGGTGAGGGTGTAAAACAGTCTGATTATGAGAGCATCATTGGCAATCTTCGGGATGCCACTGATTGTACTAGACCTGACATTGCCTATGTCATGGGATTATTGTGCAAGTTTACCAGTAGATCCAGTATAGAGCATTAGCATGCTATTGAGAGGGTCATAAGATACCTAAAATAAACTATGAATCTTGGATTACATTATGAAAAGTTTTCAGTTGTACTTGAAGGATATTCTGATACAGACAGAAATACTTTATCAGATGATTCTATTGCAAAAAGTATAGAACCATTATTACAACAGTAAAAGACGACGTCGTAAGCACAATACTGTAAAAGAACATCACATATATAGTGATGAAAAATTTGATGACTATTGAAAGAAAAACAGAACCGATATTACAACGGTAAGAAATGACAGTCGTATGCACAGTATTGTTAGAGAACATCACATATAAGGTGATGATAATTTGGCAGAACCTTTGACGAAAGGACTGTCCAGAAAGAAAGTCCTTAATAATTCTAAAAGAATGGGACTATTGCCCTGTGATTGTGGAATCACGCACAATGGTAACCCGACCTAAATGACTGGAGATCCCAAGAGCTAGGTTCAATGGGTAAAAACAAGTTGTGTAGTGATAGTAGATGAACATGCTAAATTTTAGATTAAGAAGCATGTATTCCTGAAGTGATTAGAGGATGAGTTAATAAAAACTCTTAATGAGATCTATACTCTATTTGGAGTGGAGTACCTACCTTCAGGAGTGCTCTTGATAGACTCACCTTTGTGAAAGTGGAAATGTGGTCGTTTCCTATGAAGTTTTGGGCAAAACTTCTAGAGCGTTCACTAAACTGGGATAGATGTGCATGGCCATAAACGCACGGGCTTATTTGATTGCACTATAGAAAAGATTGTGTGTGGTTTGATGTCAGGAATAGAGTTCAAGACTATGTGTCACTCTAGTAAAAACTGAATCTTATTCACTACGCAAAGGTTCAAGTCGGATGACACCTTTGTTTATGCACAATCTTATGTTTTTAGAAACTACTCGATAATATTTTAAAAAATTCAAGTGGGGGATTGTTGGAAATTTTATGAATTATTTAAAATATGAAATAAGTTTATGATGGCTCCTATTTGTGAATAGTCTCACATCATGGGATTATAAGAAAGATGCAAGTATTTATATTTGTTTCTAAGAAGTCATGTTGGGGCCTTGGGCTCCCAATGCATGCTTTGTTGTGAGGAGGGAGACCATGCATCATGACCACCACACACGCGCGCGCGACCGACCGACTCGACTCGACCCGGCCCGGCCCGGCCTCGGGATTGGGCTTGGGCCTTGGCCATGTGGTGTAGACACTTATATTTTTGGTCCAGAAAACACTGCGTTTTTCGAACTATTTTTTAAATACATAAAATATTTCTGACTCTTGACCCAGTATTTTCAGTAGATCCTATTTTTCTTCCTCTGCCCAGTTGTAGACGAGATTACTACAGAGAAAAAAAATCTGTTTTATCTCCCTCCGCCATTAAAAAAAAAAATATTCTTTCAGAATTTTTCGAGCAGTTAAATCGAAAGTGCAAATTTGCACTGGTTTGTTGTGCAAAGCAAATTAGTTATTCATTTTAGAGAGACTGTTTTATCCTAGAGGCGGCGGCGGAAGTACGAACTGGTTTTGCACCACCGACCAGATCGTCGAATCGTCTTCAAGAAAGTGACCTAGTCCGCGACTCAGCCATTGTTTCCCAACAGTATTTAATATAGTTCAATCCTACATTTTATTTATTTATTTACCATATATTTTATTTCTATATAGATCATCCTTTTTTTGGGAAAATGCCTACAATTCAACCATGGACTTGTTCAAGTCTTGACTTTTAGAGATTTTCTTTTATTCTATCAGTACCTTCGGTAATGTAATTGAAAATAGTCTGACCCTATCAATATTTTCTTGTATACGCAGTATATTTTGAGATAGAAGATGCTATGATTTAAGTTGGGATACATGTGTGCAGGGGCGGAGCCAGGATTATAAATCACCCTAGGCTATGTAATATTCTTCGGCACCCGAAAAATGATAAGTACGACTGGCCGTAATTCATGGGGTGCTGTAGGATTTATTTATTAAACTAAAATTAACGGATGGATTAGGTTTCGGGCGTTTCGGCTATGCTTAGTTTCGTTTATAATAGCAATTTCGAATATTCTTCTTCGACCAAATACGTAGGATAATAGAAAATTTTGACATATTCAAAAACAAACTAAAATAAATTAATTAATTAGCAACTGATAGGCTAAAAGCAAAAGTGAAAAGAACCCCAAACTAAATGTGTATTTTATTTCGGTCATTTCCTCATCATGATTTTAGTCAAGCTTCTTTATTATGGAAAAAGGGGATCTAAGATAAAATACACATAGCCTGTTTTTGTGAATGAAAGAGTCCAAGGTGCTGCCTTTTACGTCAACTGAATGAGGTATCCTAGTAATATAAAACAAAAGTTCAAAAATCCACCTGGGCTGCAGCCCAGGTTACATCAGCCATGGATCCGCCCCTGCATGTGTGTGTATACATAACATATATATTGGTGGTTGTGTTGTTTGTTAGGGATGGTTGAGGATACATGTTTGATTTTGTCATTCAATAAATTCACAGACTTTGAGATAGTAGCGCAAATTTTGAATACTGAACCGTAAAGCAAAACACCTTATAATGCATTCACCAGTCATATAATGCATTCACCACCCCAATCTTCTGTTTCTCTAGTATCGAACAAGTTACGTAAAACAAACAGATGAGTAGTTTGGATAACTCAATAGTTTTCACCATACCCAAATATTGGCTTAATTGCTTTGTATGACAGAGAAAGAGACAGATAGTTATTCGTTTCAACATTTTTTCTGTGTAAGCAATTATGCAAGGTTCTAGTTTATCATTCTAACATACATTTTAAGGTACCCCCATAACTAAAAATGCTTCACCATGCCCATGTTTTTTTTTTTGGACCTAAAATTTAAATAGTTTATATTGTCAAAGTATCATCGCAAATATTCACTATAGAATACTTTTTGACATTACTGTCTTGGAATGTCTTCCAAACTAGGCATATATTACATTATAACTTTATTGCCCTAACTCAGAACATATTATATTCACTTGCTCCTAAACAAACTACAAAGTTTAACTGTTGTATTCTGAAGATTCATAGCTGTCTTCATTTCCGGTCGCATATCCACTCATATTCATTCCATCCTCTTCACTCTCATCATTATCCTCGTCCATTATCATTGGTTCGACGACCTTCATATCCACCATCTACTTCTTCTTCATTGTTATCATCTAAAACATCCATCAGTTCAATCTGCCTATCCCTACAGTTACCTACATAATCATTGACATTCCTACGATCATCATACTCTCATATCCTAACATCAAACCATTTTCATTGTATTGAGGTGACCCGGAACTACCGTCCGCGTTATCTTTTTCAACATAGTGTTTCTAGGTTGAAGAGCACACTCATTATCCACAGAACTCACAGGAGACTCCTCGTTCACATCAGAGAAATCATGCAACTGTTGTGCTTTTGGTATCGGCACTTGAGGTTAAGTTTTCTAAAGCAGCCCAAGCAGGTTGCTGATACTACAAGATTCATTTCCCATAAAACTCCAACTTCCGCTCTGGCACAAATGAAATTGATGCATCAAAATCCAATAATCTCAAGGCCACAATAGCTATAGCATCTGGAAACCACAGAATTTGAGGAATTGATCCATGACAACCAACATTTTTCTCACTAGTCCCCAATATTGAAATGTCGGCTGTTACTTTGTACTCTTGTATTTACTTTCTTTTTGTGTTAGTGGGCTGAGTCTTTGGCTTGGCCCGTTTATCTATTTACTAGGCTATAAATAAAGCCTACCTTTGTACATTACAATGCATTAATTCAATACGTAGTCTGCTTACATTTTACAATCACAAATTTTGTTTCATACCTTCATATAATTCTTGAGTATCCAGATTATCTTTCATGGTATCGGAGCAGTGAAAGCTTCACAGCAATGGATCCACTGCATTCGCTTGTTATCTTCAATCCTGATAGCATTCTCTATTTAAGAATCACAGTAAGTTGATTGTAATTTTTCCCATCAGATTCAATCTCATCATTTGGGAGATATAATTCAGTTTACACTTTCGAATTGAGTGCCGTGCCAAAGAATCATTGAATTCTTGGCTGCATCATCAACTTCTCAAAGATAAACTGAACTGGAAATCAATAAATCCAGTTCAAACATCACTCTCTTAATTCAAGAAATTAGATTCTATATTAGAAGTCGTCCTAACTTTGTTGAAGATAGTATTCAACAAAGTGGTTGAATTCTAATCCCAAGTTTTCATCACATTTCTTGAATAAAGAAGTTAATACCTGAAGGCCCAGTCAATTTCCTATTCTTTGCCTCGCTTTTCTTCCAGATATCGATTCATCATGTCTGGAGATTCACAGTCAGAAACTGGAAATATTTCATCATCCTTGCTTGGTCAACTGAACAATCCTGATCTCACAACTGAAGCCAACAACCTGATCAAAACTGTTATTAGTCCACAGAGTCAACTGATAACAGTACAATTGGAAGAAGATAATTATCTGTTGTGGAAACTGCAAGTTCAAACCGCAATACAAGGCTATGGCCTCGAAGGATACATCTTTGGTACAATATCCATCCCTCCTCAATTTGTCACTGATACTGAAAACAAGATTGTGAGCAACAAAGAATATACAAAGTACTACAGACAAGATAGATTGATAAGTTCTTGGCTGTTATCATCTATCAGTACCAGTCTTCTACCTCAAGTCATTGAATGTAATTCTGCACATGAAATATGGGCTACTACAGAAAGAGTTTTTAGCACTCAATTAGCAGCAAAAGCAATGCACTACAAAAGAGAACTACAGACTATCAAGAAAGAAGACTCAGAACACATGAGAGAGTATCTTGCTAGAGTTAAAAAACTATACAACTTACTAAGCTCTGCAGGCTACAGCGTAAGAGAGGATGAACAAGTGCTAACTATATTAAATGGTTTAAGTCATGATTATGACGCTATTTTGGCAGTTCTATTATCAAAAAGAAACACACCAGACATGCAATATGTATACTCTACTCTTCTTGCTCATGAAGCAAGAATTAATCACATGAAAATTATTGATCGAGAAATGTCTGTCAACTATGTTGCTAACAAAAAAAATCCAAGAAACGAACAAAATAATCAGAGAGTTGGATTTTCTAACAGATCAAAAGGAAGAGCAAGTGGAATAACAACTCAAGGCCAAAATGTCAGATCCGTGAAAGACTTGGTCACACAGCAGCAAAATGTTATTTCAGATTCACTCAAGGCTTTATGCTAGGTCAAAATTCAGGCAATCAAAGAAATAACAATGGAAATGTTAACCTTACACAAACTAAAGATGAAACAGATCAGAGCAATGCAAATAAAAGTTGTCAATTGAGTGAAATGGCTAGACCAGAACATGTTCTTGATGATGCCTGGTATCCAGAGACAGGTGCAACCAATCACATTACCAGCAGTCTTGAAAATCTTAATGTTGGAAACAGAGAATACAAAGGTAAACAGCTTATTTGTTTAGGTAATGGTGACTGCATTAATATTACACACACAGGAAGTGTACATATCAAAGGGAAAAAATAATTATATTTAAAAAAATTCTTAGGGTACCAAAAATCAGAAAAAATCTCATTAGTATGTCTCAATTTGCCAAAAATAACAATGTATTTTTTGAATTCTATCCAAAATACTGTTTGATTAGAGACATACTAACTAGAGAAGTGTTATTACAGGGTGAAGCTGATCAAGGACTTTATAAATTCTGCTCTGTAATATGCAATAAGTTTGCTAGTTTGAATTGTAATTGTAATTTTTCTGAAGTTACTTCTGATGACAAACATAGCAAAAACATTGATAAAAATGTTACTGATAGCAGCCATAATAGCATATTTGATATTTGGCATACCAAATTAGGTCACCCTAGTGAAAAGATTGTCAAAAAGATACTTACTGAAAATAACATTCCCTTTGATAACTGTACACTTCAATATGTTTGCACTTACTGTCAGTTAGGTAAAAGCCATAAATTACCCTTTGCTAATTCTGAAACAAATTACAGTGAACCCCTAGAAATGGTTGCTTCAGACCTATGGGGTCCAGCACCTTTCAAATCTGACTATATGTTCAAATAATATATATCTTTTCTTGATTCATATACACGGCATACATGGATTTATTTTTTAAAGAACAAATCTGATGTCAGTAATGCTATTATACAATTTATAGTTATGGTGAGAAAACAAACTGGAAGTCAAATGAAAACATTTCAGACTGATGGTGGTAGTGAGTATAAAACTCTTACTAATTATTTTCACAAAAAAGGGATAGTTCATAGAACAACCTGTCTCTATACTTCAGAAAAAAATGGTTTGGTTGAATGAAAACATAGGCATATAGTAGAGTTTGGACTGAGCTTGATGGCTCAAGCCTCAATGCCATTGAAGTTTTGGCCTAAAGCTTTCAGCACAGCAGTTTATCTAATTAACAGACTTCCAACTAAAGTTTTGAATGGTCAGTGTCCTATTGAAAAACTATTTGGGATTAAACCTGACTATAGAACTCTCAGGACCTTTGGATGTTTGTGTTTTCCTTGTATTAGGCCTTACAATAAAAACAAACTCAATTTCAGATCCAAAACTTGTACAATCATTTATTATAGCACCAATCAAAGGGGATATAAGTGTTTGGATGAGACAGGTAAAGTCACTGTAAGTAGACATGTGGTGTTTAATGAGAAGGAGTTCCCTTTTAAAAATCAATACATAAAAACCACATAAAAGGTCTATAATACAAGGAAATCCATACCTGTATTACCTCAATATCCTGAAGCAACCAAAGCAATGGAATCTAAAGAGGAAAGTGAATCTTCACACTCTCAACATAATTCATCTCCAGAGCCAAGTCAAGACACAAGATGTTCCTCTAGACAATCAATTCAGACTCCTCACACAGCCTCAAGAAGCTTAGAGCAAAGTGTTGAAAGAAATTCAAACACAGAAGTTAGATCAGATCATAATAATTCAGAAAACTCACCATCAAACAGTGCTTAACCTGCAGTAAATGTGCCACAAGTAGTTAATGAGCATCCAATGATGACAAGAGCTAAAAGAGTAATATTCAAGCCTAAAGTGTATGCTGTTGTCTCCTCGAATATTGAACAAGAAAATTTCACTCAAGCTATCAACAACACTCAATGGAAGTCAGCAATGGATGAAGAGTTCAAAGCTCTTGTCAAAAACAAAACATGGGAGCTAGTACACCCACCAGAAAACAAAAATATAATTGATTGTAGGTGGACATACAAGCTGAAAAAGAATCCAGAAGGAAGCATAAACAAGTATAAGGCCAGATTGGTAGCTAAAGGTTACACACAGGAATATGTGTTTGATTTCACTGAAACTTTTTCCCCTGTGTTGAAACCAACTACTATTAGACTTGTCCTTAGTATTGCAATTTCTAAGAATTAATTTATAAGGCAATTAGATGTTAACAATGCATTATTAAATGGTGATTTACAAAAAGAAATCTATATGCAACAGCCACAAGGCTATGCACAAGATAAAAGTCTTGTTTGTAAACTCAAAAAGGCTATTTATGGGCTTAAGCAAGCTCCTAGGGTCTGGTTTGATAAAGTTAAAAAACACTCATTAAAAAAGGATTTCAGTCTATCAAATTTGATACCTCATTATTTGTTAACATCTCTGCCATATCATCTATTTTTATACTAATATATGTTGATGATTTGATTATCACAAGGAATAATGAAAAACAGATTAAAGACTTGATAATTTATTTACATCAGCAATTCTCTCTTAAAGATCTTGGAGAATTTTTCTACTTCCTAGGCATTGAAGTTATTAAGTCTCATACTGCATTATTCTCAATCGAAAGAAATACATTTCTGAACTCCTTGACAGAGCTAAAATGACAAATGCTAATCCTCAACCTACTTCTATGATAAGCAGTCAGAATTTCTCAAAATTCAGGGGAGAACCAATAATTAATGCTAAGAAATATAGGAGCATCATTGGTGCCCTACAATATGTTACTATTACTAGGCAAGATATAAGTTTCAGCATTAACAAACTGTCTTAATTTATGCAGAACCCCATGGAAAGTCATTGGAAAGGCATAAAAAGGGTTCTCAGACATCTTAAAGGAACATCAAGCTTGGGTCTACACATCAATAAAGGAAAGGATTTAAACATAACTGGCTACTATGACGCAGATTGGGCTGGAGATCCAGATGACAGAAAATTTGTTTCTGGTCACTGCATATACGTTGGGGATAACCTAGTTGCCTGGGGCTCAAAAAGGCAATCAACTTTGTCCAGATCTAGCAGTGAAGCCGAATATAGGAGTGTGGCAAGTGCAACATTAGAAATCATGTAGCTACAGTCATTATTGATGGAACTAAAAATTCAAAATGAAGACAAAGCAACACTTTGGTGTGATAACCTAATTATAGTTTACATGTCCAGCAATCCAATGTTACACTCTCGTACTAAACATATTGAGATAGATCTACACTTCGTCCTTGAACAAATAGCAAAAGGGAATCTTGAAGTTCGTCACATACCAGCATATTATCAAAAAGCTGACATTTTTACTAAGGCACTATTTATTAAGAACTATCAGAGACTTAGAGATGAACTCAAAATCAAGGAGAGCAACATAGAAGATGAAAAGGAAAGGAAAAACTAATTACTCCCCTTTTTCTCTGTTGATTTGCTGAAGATGAAGACTCTCCAGATCATAAAGTCCTCGTTTTGTCAGAAATCTCTATTGACTCGTAAATTGATGCTCTTTTCATGTTTGTGGGAACATTTCTCTTTCGATTTTTCTTCCAGTCACCATGGATGCAAACCCTAGATCACCGATTGAATTGAGAGGGGGTATTGAAATGTCGGCTGTTACTTTGTACTCTTGTATTTACTTTCTTCTTGTGTTAGTGGGCTAAGTCTTTGGCTTGGCCCATTTATCTATTTACTAGGCTATAAATAAAGCCTACCTTTGTACATTACAATGCATCAATTCAATATGTTAGTCTGCTTACATTTTACAATCACAAATTCTGTTTCATACCGTCATATAATTCTTGAGTATCCAGATTATCTTTCTCCCAATGTTGATAATTCTAACCATTCCTGCATTGTTTCATAATTTGGAGACGACCAGTCTCTGTTTATTGCAGTTTCCGATTTTGCAATCAACTGTAAAAGTTCCTTGGTGCATATTAAGGAACGCAACTTCAAACCCCGTGATTTTCGCTTGTCGGTCCAAAATGTTTGAAAAGCTTCTACAGGGATAAATGCCACTATTAAAGATAACTGTGCCTTGATTAGCTGGCTTCCAAAACCCATTGGCATAGACACATCATATATCCAATTAGGATTTTCTCTACAACGAGCGACATGTTCTGAATAACTAGCATCAAAATTATCGTTAGGCTTAAATGTTCTGTGACTATAGGGAATAAATGCCTCTATTAAAGATAATCGTGCCTTGATTAGCTAGCTTCCAAATCATGCCCACATACTTACATTATATGACCGAAAGTAGATAGATAAATAGTTGCTGCAACATGCTCGCATTTTATGTGTACACAAAATTCCAAATGACGGTTTTATAATAAAGTAAATATTTTAAGGAGCCCTAGAACTATAAGATGCTTCACCTAAGTCTTGCGTTGTATTAAGCGCACACAAATACTTTTTTTCGTAATAATACTACGACAAGGAGGGTACCACATTGTACAGAAAATGGGTCTTAATTTAATTAATCAAACTGACAACAAAAACATAACAAAGAAACTACAATTTTGAGCACAGATGCAAGTTCGGGATATATAAACGCGCTATTTCTAGTTGTAATACATCACTATTATACTTTGTGCATGGGTAAAAATCAATACAATACAAGAATTAAAATGCTCAGAAAAACATGGTCGTATATACTTACTACACGGAGAAAGGACATCCAGAAACCAGGTGGCTGTGGAGGGCCGTTGTGTGGATTATTCGGATCTAGATTACCGTAAGGCCCACCCACACCCACTTCCATGTACATACCCATGCCATAGCCTCCCAATTGACCTCCATATCCACTGTTATACATGCTCCCTATTGGTAAGATTGCAATAAGTATTTGTCCCACATCGGCAAATATTATGAAGTATCTCTCCCTATATATTAATGTTTGGAATAAGATATTGTGAAACAAAACAACATGGGCTTGAGAATGACACAATGGCTTGGTCTCAATGTGTTTGGGGCCTATATAATATTATTATGGGTCAAAGATGGGCACTTGGGGCACGTGGGTGCGTGCGTGACCGTAAGGAACGGGTTCGCCTGCTGCGAACAGTCATGATTTTTTGAACGGCAGCGTCTCCTCGCGAGCAATGGTCACAACTGTTCGTCTCTTATTTATATGGCTCCTTCCCAAACC
Source organism: Allium sativum (assembly GCA_030737875.1). NCBI lineage: Eukaryota > Viridiplantae > Streptophyta > Magnoliopsida > Asparagales > Amaryllidaceae > Allium > Allium sativum. Next base: position 285,541,171 of record CM060915.1, read on the forward strand.
CAGATTCAATTCCGAATTCCGAATTCCTCTTCCTCCTTCCTTCTTTTTCTTCTGCAAAACAAATAGTTTGTTGTATCCTGGAGGGATCTCGCTGCCATTAAAACCATCAATATAGTGGGGGCGATAAATTCCTTAAGGAAAACGTATTCTACATGCCTCAAACGACATCATCCTCCGACTCCCTGGTTCAACCTGTTTCGCAAAATCATCAACAATCTTAAGGAATTTATACGTTATGGCGTCATCCGAATCAACATACAAGATAATGAATCAGGAATTCACCAAATTGGATCGTTTTGATGGCACAAACTACACCTGTTGGCAAGATAAGATCATGTTTCTTCTGACTACACTCAAAATTGCGTACGTGCTTGATGAAAAACTGGAGCCAATACCACCGCCGAATGAAAAAGACACTGCAGATGTTATTGCCAAGAGAAAGAAGCGTGAAGAAGATGAAGTCGTCTGCAGAGGTCACATACTTAATACTCTGTCTGATCGGTTGTCTGATTTATTCACATCTGTCAAGTCACTGAGAGAAATATGGAAAAGTCTAGAGGCCAAATATAGCAACGAAAAACAAGGCGCAGATAAGTTTTTAATTTTCGAGTTCTTTGAATTTAAAATGCTTGATAACGTATCTGTTCTGGACCAAGTACATGAACTACAAGTAATATTCAATAAGTTGAGGAATGTTAAGATCGACATTCCTGAAGCTTTGCAAGTTAGGGCTGTGATGGCCAAACTCCCGAAAAATTGGAGTGATTATCGAAAGAAACTTATGCATTCTTTAGAGGATTTCACGATGGACAGATTCAAAAACATCTTCGAATTGAGGAAGAAACCAGAAATCGTGAGAAGAAAGTTTTTGACTCTGCTGATGCTTCCAATATTAACAATGTTGGAAACGACAATAAAACCTCTGGAAAACGCAAAAGAGAAAACAACAGCAAAGGCAAGGGTGACTGCTACTTCTACGGCAAACCTGGACATTACAAGCGCGACTGCAGATTTTTCAAAAGACAAAAAAAGGAGCAAGGAAAAAACAATAACCAGGGGAAAAAGAGCAATCAAGGCACTTCCAACAAGGCGAACATGGTTGAACAGGAAGATTCAGAAATCGTTGCCATGGTTTCAAGAATGAACATCGATATGATCACAGAACTGAACATGGCAGATACTACCAAAGATAATGATTGGTGGTATGACTCTGGGGCTACTATTCACGTATGCAACAACCAGTCGCTGTTCAAATCATATGAGAAGGTTTCTGACGATACTAAAGTACTTATAGGAAACCATAATGCTTCAAATGTCGTTGGAAAAGGAAGCGTAGAATTAGAGTTCACTTCTGGCAAAAGGATTGTTCTTGTTAATGTATTACATGTTCCAGAAATCAGAAAAAATCTGGTTTCTGCAAGTCTTCTATGTAATAAGGGCGTTAAGGGTGTTTTAGACGGTAATAGTCTTATTTTGTCCAAGGGTGGTATGTTTGTTGGGAAAGGATATGCTTGTAATGGTATGTTTAAATTAAGTATTAATAAAATGAACGAATTTGCTTATGTTGTCGATTCATTTCATTTATGGCATAATAGATTAGCACATCTAAATTACAAAAATTTACAATTTATGTCTAAAGAAGGAATGATCTCATATGATAATGTACACCAATCTAAATGTGAAATTTGCATTGAAGCAAAGATGTGCAAAAAGCCATTTCCAAAATCTGAAAGGAATACTAAACTACTTGAATTAATACATTCAGATATTTGTGAATTAAATGGTATATTGAATAGAGGTGGAAATAGGTACTTTATCACGTTTATAGATGATTAGTCTAGATACACACACGTCTACTTAATGAAATTAAAAGATCAAGCTTTTGAAATGTTTAAGTGTTTCAAAACCAATGTTGAGAATCAAAAGGAAAAGAGGATTAAGGTGTTGCGAAGTGATAGAGGTGGGGAATATTTTTCCTTGGAATTTTCATCCTTTTGCGAAGAAAATGGAATTATTCATCAATCAAGCGCACCTTATACCCCACAGCAAAATGGACTGGCTGAACGAAAAAATAGAACATTGGTTGAAATGACCAATGCTCTGATTTTAAATGCTAAACAACATGTCAATTTGTGGGGAGAAGCACTCTTAACGGCATGCCATTTGCATAACAGAATTCCATCAAAAAAGACTAAGACTTCTCCTTACGAATTATGGAAAGGAAGAAAACCAAACTTGAAATATCTAAGAGTTTGGGGATGTTTAGCCTTTTATAGGGTCACAGATCCGAAAAGGATAAAACTTGGACCAAGAGCATTGAAAAGTATATTCGTAGGATATGCTGAAAATTCTAAAGCATACAGATTATTAGATATAGAATCTAATGTAATTGTGGAATCAAGAGATGTAGAATTCATCGAAAATAAATTTATATGTGATTCCATGACAGTTTCGGATCCTAACATTGAATGTAATTCTCCAAATAAAAGGAGGCTTCAGGATGTTCCTGATGAACCTAGAAGAAGCCAAAGACCAAGGAAAGCCAAAAGCTTAGATCCTGACTTTGTCTCACCAGATGATATAGTTCACCTTGTTGTTGGTGATAGGGATAAATTACTCGATGAGACAATTTTTATTTTGAATAACGAAGAAGATCCTAAAACTTTTAAAGAAGCTATTACTTCAAGGGATGCTACTTTCTGGAAAGATGCAATACAGGATGAGACGGATTCAATTCTATCTAACAACACTTGGGTTCTAACAGATTTACCAATTGGATCCAAACCAATTGGATGTAAATGGGTGTTTCGAAAGAAATATAATACGAATGGATATGTTCAAACTTTCAAAGCAAGGCTAGTAGCCAAAGGATTTAGGCAAAAGGAAGGCATCGATTACTTTGATACATATGCTCCAGTCGCTAGACTAACATCAATAAGGATTCTTTTTGCTCGTGCGTCTATTCATGGATTATATGTGCATCAAATGGATGTCAAGACCGCTTTTCTTAACGGAGAATTAGACGAAGAGGTGTATATGGAACAACCGGAAGGATTCGTCATGAACGGAAATGAAAATAATGTTTGCAAACTAGTTAAATCCTTATATGGATTAAAACAAGCACCAAAACAATGGCATGAGAAATTTGACTCTGTAATTTTGTCTAATGGCTTCAAGCATAATAATGGTGACAAGTGCATTTACTCAAAATTTACATATAAATATGGTGTTATAATATGCCTATATGTGGACGATATGCTCATATTTGGTACTAATATGGAAGGTATAAATGAGACAAAGAACTATTTAACTTCGTGTTTCAAAATGAAAGACCTAAACGAAGTTGATACTATTCTAGGAATTAAAGTAAGGAAACACCGTGAGGGATATGCTTTATGTCAGTCTCACTACATTGAAAAGATACTTCTTAAATACAAGCATTTAAATTTTAAAGAAGCAAGCAGCCCTTATGATTTTTTATCAAAATATTTGCAAATTCTGAAAGAGCAGTTGCTCAACTAGAATATGCAAGTGTGATCGGCACTCTCATGTATGCCATGCATTGCACTCGTCCTGATATTTCTTATGCAGTGTGCAAACTGTCAAGGTATACAAATATTCCTAATGTTTCACATTGGAAGGCAATTGGTAGAGTCTTAGGTTATCTTAAAAGAACAAGCAAATTAGGACTCTACTATGGAAATTTCCCAGCATTTGTAGAAGGATACTCAGATGCAAGTGGTTCAACACCTGAAAATGAAAATAGAGGAACTACTGGATGGATTTTTACTCTTGGAGGGGGAGCTATATCATGGGCCTCCAAGAAACAAACAATTATCACACATTCCACAATGGAAGCAGAATTTGTTGCTTTGGATGCTTTAGCAAAGGAAGCAGAATGGCTATGAAATCTGTTAACAGAGATAGAGTTGTGGCCACAACCATCATCAACCATTTATGTTTATTGTGATAGTGAAGCTACAATGTCTAGGGCATATAATAAGATTTATAACGGAAAATCTTGACATATAAGTTTGAGACATGCATATGTAAGGGAACTAATCGTGAATGGTAACATCACAATCACATATGTAAGATCAAAGAAAAATTTGGCAGACCCATTAACCAAGGGATTACCAAGAGAAATGGTTAAAACAACTAGTTGTGAAATGGGTCTAAAACCTTTTTAATCACCTGCAATAGAAACCCAACCTTACGCTCTATAGCCTAAAGTTTAATGGGTAACAACAAGTTGCAGTTAAGTGATTGACAAACATGAGGGACTCAATGTTTATAATGTTACGTTTTGTGGTGACCATTTGTCCATAGTAACAAATGACGGAAAGAATGGACACCTATATGGACATAAGAAACAATGTTTCAATAAAGTTTGGATATAACTTTATACATGTTCATGAAAACTAGGAGGAAATTAATAACCAGTCTACGGTTATGATATTTTACAGAAGCAAAATAATATTTATGTGTTCATATATTTCGCTTCATCATATAGGATTTTGGTTTAAAGTATTTACTACCAAATATTCTGTTGAAATTTAAATATATGGACTAAAGAGAAAAGTTTAAACCAAAAGGTACTTTCTTATATGCATAAATAAATAGTTATTACAATCTTGTGGGGGATTATTGGGAAGATTGCAATAAGTATTTGTCCCACATCGGCAAATATTATGAAGTATCTCTCCCTATATATTAATGTTTGAAATAGGATATTGTGAAACAAAACAACATGGGCTTGAGAATGACACAATGGCTTGGGCTCAATGGGTTTGGGGCCTATATAATATTATTATGGGTCAAAGATGGGCACTTGGGGCACGTGGGCGCGTGCGTGACCGTACGGAACGGGTTCGCCTGTTGCGAACAGTCGTGATTTTTTGAACGGCAGCGTCTCCTCGCGAGCAACGGTCACAACTGTTCGTCTCTTATTTATACAGCTCCTTCCCAAACCCAGATTCAATTCCGAATCCCTCTTCCTCCTTCCTTCTTTTACTTCTGTAAAACAAATAGTTTGTTGTATCCTGGAGGGATCTCGCTGCCATTAAAACCATCAATATAGTGGGGGCGATAAATTCCGTAAGGAAAATGTATTCTGCGTGCCTTAAATGACATCATCCTCCGACTCTCTGGTTCAACCTGATTCAAAAAATCATCAACACTCCCTCCTCCATACATTCCACTACTACCATACATACCACCTCTTCCATAAAGTCCTCCCCCATAACATCCTCCATGTATGCTACTACTGCCTTATAAACCTCCCCCATCGCATGAGCTTGCTCCAAGCCTACCAGTTGAACCACACATTCTCGACCCATAACCTGAATTTAAGGTTGAATCATAACCTGTAAGCAGAAGGAAACATGAAAGATTTACTCATCTCAAAAGATTCAAAATGAAACATAGATAACGACATTGTAGCCATTGTTCTGATTAGCGAATAAAAGAGACAAATATGGAAAATAAGCATCCAACTTCCACCACAATGATAGAATCAAATGATTCATATTTAATATGTATATGTACTTGTACACAATAATTCTTCCTCTACGTAGATAATTAAACCAAACTTAAGTATCATAAAGTACAAAACATTCTTGTTATAATTATAGTTTATATTCTTTAAATTGATTTTCATAAGTGAAATTCTGCAACTAAACATAATAGAGCTTTCCTTTCTCCCTTATTCCATTATTGCTACTATTTTGAAAATAGTAAAATTTGCTCTATGCGTTCAGATAGTTAACTTGATATTTATTATACAACATGGATTTCGTATCCCCCTCCCCCCTCAATTGCCATCTCAGTTGAGTTTAAATATAACCTACATCTATTTTGTTTCTTGTTTTTTTCTTGGAGAGAAAAATTAGTTAAGATGAGTTGCATTTGATTTTGTTATTAAATCATAAAATAACTTGATGGCTTAACTCAAAATTTTTTTTTAAAGGGTTATACTTTCATATAAGTTCAGTACATTTGATGACAATTAAATTTAATCTTAAAGGGACACTTATTTTGACTGATCATTGTTGAATAACATTTCTATTTATATAAATACAAAATAGGTTCCTTTTCCTTTCAATGTATGACTGACATATGTATTGGTTTTTCCTTCTATAATAAAAAAATGCACCTATCCTTTTCTACTTGTATCACGCACTCTATGGTGAACTCCTTGCTGAAATATGGCTTGTGGTATCTCTGGATTTACAACTACTTTAGTTCAGTAAAGGCTTTGGAGGTTTAGTTAATTGAATCAAATGAATTTTTCTCGAGAAAGGTTGCCAATGGTCCAACAATAAGTCCATAGTTCATGATAGAAAAATTATAGTTCCCAATGATACCCATAAATCCTATTAACCTTTTGATCTTTTGCTGTAAAGGCCGAACTTGAATTGCATCAGTTTGTAGGGGTCTACTACTATAATGGCAAATTATGCAAATTTTGTAATTTTAAAGTATTGGATGGTAGATTGAAAAATACCCACAAATTACAAATATATAAAATGACGAATTAATCTATTTAATACAAATTGGAAAGTCTAGAGTAAACTTTTATAGTCAAAATAATGAATCTGAAGAGAAAACAGCAAAGGGATTACCTGGAGTGTTATGCAATCGATGTAAACAAGCATGAAGGCTCCAAATCAACCGCAGATGTCCAAATCAACCACAGTCACATCCAAATCAGTGATTTTTTCATTGACACAGCCATTTCTGGTAGAACTTTTTATGTCATCCATTAACCTAAGTCGGAGTCAAAACAAAAAAAAAGTCAAAAAAAATCATACCTAGTTAAAGAGCTCCCATACTCCTCCATCAATCAATGTCGAGTCCTAGTATCAAATGCACCGGTGACACTGCGGTGTGAAAAGGTAGAAGGGACCCAACACATCCCAGTTCGCGTATGGCCCTAAATTCCCAAATTTTACATCCCTAGAGGTGGTATCCGATAAGATTAGTGATAGAGAAAATCTAACTTCTGTAGCCTTACCTTGGCAACTGAGACAGAGGAAATGAAGTAACGAGCCTAATGTGCCTGCAACTTCAACCATGAGCCTCTCACCTCCATGGCAATGCTTAGCATCGCCGCTTACAAAGTAGTAAAGCCTGGATGCCTTTCTTTCTCTGATTCCAGGGTTGTTGAAAAGACCAAATTTGTATCTGGATTTCGAACCTAGAAAATACCGATGAAGGACAAAATCGAAGATAAGGGATTAAAATTTCAGACAACGTTGAGTTTACTACTGAGGAGCCAACTATTGTGGCGGAGGAGAATGATTGCGAGTATCTGAGATGGAGTGGAAAATTTTAATTAGGATTATTTGGTTGGAGATAAAATTGAGAGGGGATATGAAAATGATCGTATTTTGGAGAGGGAGATACGGGTTAAATGTTATTTTGGAGGGAAGAGGAAATTTTTGGAGGGTAGAGCATTACACAGCAGGATATAGAACAAAATGAGTTAAAAAACAAATGTTTAAACATAAACAATAATTAGAATAACACATTATAAATGGTAATATTAATAACATATTTTCTTGTAGGATTCTCAACTTATTCAACGACCTAAGGATGATGCGACTGTTGGGTAGCGCTTCTAAATACATAAGTGACGACAATCCCCTCCGGTGCTTGAAATAATATAAGTACCTAATATCTTTTACGGTCGGCTCTCAACCTAAATCCTCTACATAAAGAATGTATGGTCCAAGCACGAAGGCATAGCTATTAGAATGGAGTTGCATTGGCGCCAATCGCATAAGTAATGAATATCCCCAATGAATGGGGTAGGCATCCTATAGAGCACATATTTCTATTACAAGCAGTGAACTCATCCAGGGGAACACTCTCTATCATCCCATCCTGGTGTCCAAACGTCATTTGGGAGTATACCATACTTTATGCAGATTCATGCCAGCATAGCCCCATCGATCCTGAATGCGACAAAGTCCTTAGGATTTTCCAAAACATTGCATCTTCCAAAGCATCTTTTTGCAGATCTTCCTCGACATTTCGTTCACCATCGAGTTGATTTACCATAGCTTCCAGTGGCCATAATTTATTATACTTGCAAACAACCATAGTTAACGTGATTAACCCATACCTCCCATGTTAATGCAAATAAATGTGGAACGTGTATGTTATGCATACTTATGCAGTTCAATTAAACACTTCGAAACATGGTAAAGAGATCCAGTTCATAAGTGGGGTGGCCATCATCGTCGACCGCCACTACAACAAAATTGTCATATTACAACTATTCTTTTGCAACTTGCATAAAATAACAGGTGTAGTAGATACTTTATAGCAATATATTTAGTTTAGCTATTGTAATAAATCCGTTTTTAACAACTGTATTTATGTAGCTGTTGTAATATAAATCAGCAATAACAATTATTTTTTATCAGTTGTAAATTCTAGGCTATTACTACAGTTTTATGGAGTTATAATAGTTATATAACTATTCTACGGTTCCTTAGTTCCAAAGACCTTTGACACGTTCATGAATTCTTTTTTGACTGCTCTTTCCAACAAATATCATTTCCATCTAACCCTGATTTCAATGCCCGCTATCTGAACAAAGATCATTTCCATCTCAACCCTAATTTCAACGCCAAATCCACCATCGCCCGTCTCCCTCTCCCATCGCCTGTATCCCTCTCTTATCGCCCGTCGCCCCTGGCCAATCGCCTCTCGCCATTGACATTTCGTCTTAGATTCACAACATCCCCTGATCTCTTCGCTGTAATTTCAAGGTATGTAGTCTGAGTAATTAGCGGTTCTCTTTTAAAGTGTACCTGATGTTCTCTTTTAAAGCTAGTTCAAAGTTTTTTAACCGAATTGCTTTAGCATGCTAATTGTTCTCAATGAGACTTGTCTACATCAAAGAATGTATTAGTTAGCGAATCTCAACGAGACTTGTCTACGATCTCCTTTTACATAGAGGCCAAATTTTTATTTCTCTTTTCTGTTAGCATTACTCCACTCGAGGAAGATTTCAATTTCAAAATTTTGTTAGACACTTGAAAGTTGCAGGGCTGTTGGTTATTATGCAGATTATAATCTACTAATCTGCAGTCTGGCCTTAGGCATTGGGTATATGTTTTTACTACCAGTAAGATCTAAAATCATTAATTTTCTTGTTAGAACTAATTTCAATTTGTTTTCGTGGTCTACATTTCATGGTTGGTTTAAAATAGATTACTTATGCAATTTTCTTATTCTTTAAGAACTTGTAGCAGTTTTGGTTGTTGTTGGGTTTGAGCATTGAGCTGTTTTCAACAATCATCGAGGTCATTAAACATTTTTGCATCTTGATTTCTGTGTTGCCTTCCAAGATTCGCAAGCCCCGGGCTTCTCTATCTTTGTTTTCATGTTTTAATATCAATTTATCCTGAATTTTCCCTCAACCTATGTCTGTTTGAACTTCCACCTTCCATTGAATGCAATTTTTAAACCCTTCTTTTCCCAACTGGTTTTACAACTAACTCCTCGTTTGCTAGTACTGTAGGATTTCAAAGGTTTCTAAATCATGTAATGCTAGTTTTTTTTTGCGTTGTGATTTTATGTTTGTAGTTGTGTAGTGTGGTATATGTTTTTATATATGACAGTCTAATAATAGTTCACTTATTTGGATTCGCAAACAATATGCTTCATTTGGTTGGTATGCGGTTGTATTTTAAAGTATTATTCTATAATTGATAGGTTCTTTCTGAATTCTGAATTTATAATTATTATATTGGTTTTGCTTATTTAAACCACGTAGAAAGTAGGGTTTGGTTTATACAGTATAGTTTTGGATTATTAAATTAGTGAATCTTTAAGTTATGAGTACTCCAGCATATTAATTTATCCAATTTTGAAGAGGAAAAACAAAATTATCTATGGGCAATATGCACTTTTGTGGTACAGACCATTATTTCCTATTTTTTACCTTTCTTTAGAACATAGGTATAAGGAAATTAGTATTTGTTGTGTGTTCTATCTTTCTTTTAAAGAATGATCAATTTAATTGAAAAAGCTTTTTTTTAAAAAAAAAATGTATTAGTTAGTCTTTTAATATTTGTATTTTTTCATTCAAAGGAATGTAAGACAAAAAAGGTGGAGAACAAATATAGAAATAGGAGAAGAGAAAAAAAGAGGCATAGAAAACTTTTCGATTGATTAGCAAATATATATAATAAATGTATTTTTGTTTACCTTTTTATAATCATGTCAATGTGATATTCTTGTTTGGCCATTTTGGATATTATAACATCTTAGTAATTTGGATTATCAACTATATATTAGAATTGTTTTTGAATGATATCAGTCAGTTATAATAGTAAATATTAATTACTATGTTTATGTTGTGATATTTTAATATTCATTTACGAAGAAAATATAAGATAGATTTATATATAGAAAACACAATTCTTATACTATATGTAGGTATATATTAACATATGTTTGTGCGAATAAATGAAATTAGTTGAATATCATGAACAATGCCTGTGATTAAAATAGCCAGTGATCATTTAATGATTTTAGTGTACTCCATCACATAACCGATTAGAAGACAAGTTGATAAATGATTGTTTTATGCTTTACAACATTTTTCTCATACAAAGTAGTGAGAAGGGGTTAAATTAGCAAGTAATGTCTATCATCGATATTTTAGAGAGAAAAAATGCTAATAGATAATTTTATATATGGTTATATATACAATCCTTATGAAATTTCCTAACATTATTTGTGCTTGAAAGCCAAATTTTAGTTTTCCACCCCCACTGCATCACATTTCTGCGTACGTCATTGTGTATATGTATTAAACTCATTTTGCTGGAAAATGATATTATTAAATGGATACTGCTGTAATTTTCCTCACCATCTATTCATATTATGAACTTTCCCTAATTCAAGCATAATGTACAATCAGAAAAAAGATCACGCTAATTACAGTTTTATGAAAAAAATGGACTTGTATTTACTAGTTTCTTTTGCATGTGCGTCCAGTCAGATCTACAGAAGATATGGACAAAACATGGGTCAATCTACCAAGGTTTCGTAAATTTTAGTTAATATTTTTGTAAATATAACTATTTAGGGATAACTACAGATTTTTTTTTGTTTGTAGAATGTCAGATGAATATAGGCAAGCAGTTCAAAATTTCATCAATAAGCATGTAGAAAGTGAGGGGAATCCAGAAAAAATTATTTATCTGTGTCGTAATGTAGGAACCTTATTTGGCATCCTCCAAGAGACGTTGTGACGCATTTGGTGTGTTTCGGAATTGATCCAACGTATGATGTATGGATTTTTCGCGGAGAAGGGCGTCATCACGAAATGAAGCCGATGAAGTGGCAGATACATACAGCATGTGCTTGGATGCAGAAATTGATGGCGAGGAGAATGAGTATCATGTTAACGATAAACATACGGAAGAGACTAAGAAAATATTGGAGACAACTGAAATTCCTTTGTATCTTGGTTGTACAAGCCACACAAAGTTGTCTGCTATAATGCTTCTTTACAAACATAAGGCTCGAACTGGTATAACAACACGTCATTTACAAAACTTCTTAATCTCCTCAAGGATATGTTACCAAGGAAAATGAGTTTCCTGCTTCCACACACGCAACAAAAAAGTTCGTGAAACATGCATGCATGCATAAACGATTGTTGTTTATTTAGGAAAGAGCTTGCAAATTGTGATTTTTGTCCTAAATGCTGCAAATCTCGTTGGAAAAAGAATAAAATAAAGGAAGACAGAAAGCAATCTAAAATACCTGTGAAGGTTTTAAGATATTTTCCACTCATATCGAGGTTGAAAAGGATGTTAATGTCATTTAAAATATCTAAACAATTAAGAAGGCATAGCAATAATAAAAGAGAAGATGGTAATCTACAGCATCCTGTAGACTCCTCTTAATGGTCTACAGTTGATAGAATGTATTCCTCCTTTGCATCCGATCCATGAAATTTAAGACTTGGCCCTGCAAGTGATGGCTTCAACCCATTTGGTGATTGGAACTCTACATATAGTTGTTGGCCAGTGTTTCTTGTTGCTTACAATTTTCCTCCATCGCTTTGCATGCATAAAGATAATATAATGCTATCTTTATTCATTCCTAGACCACGACAACCAAGAAATGATATCGATGTGTATCTACAACCATTTATCGAAGATTTGAACAAATTATGGAATAAGGGGGTAAAGCTGTATGATGCATACGATGATAGTGAGTTTAGATTAAAAGCAATTTTGATGTGGACAATAAAAGATTTTCTAGCTTATGGAAATTTAGCAGGTTGTAATGTAAAAGGTAAAAGAGCATGTCCTGTTTGTGGCATTAATACATGTTCGAAATGACTACCTTTTAGTAGAAAATGTGCATATTTTGGCCATAGACGATTTTTTGCACTCAATCATGAATACTGTCAAAAAAAAATGATGGAACAACAGAAAATAGACAAATGCCTCAATATATATTGGTACTCAAATCTTTGATGATGTGGAAGATATTGTTAATGAATAGGGGAAAAAACAGAGGAAGAAGAGAGAGAAAGTACAAAGAAAAATAGAGGCAATGTGAAGAAAAAAGGAATCCAAATGTGGGAAAAGAAGTCCATTTTTTTATCTACCTTATTGGAAGGTAAAACATAGAAAAAAATAAAATGTTCTCTCTTTTGCTATCCTTGTCTTAGCAATTAGTATTTTTACTATCCATCCATTATTCCTTTTTTTCATAGGAACTTCCTTTGCATCACAATCTTGACGTAATGCATGTAGAAAAAAATATTTCCTATAGTATTTTTAGTAATTTTCTTAATATAAAAGGAAAATCAAAAGATGGACTCACTTCACATCAAGATTTGGAAGTAATGCGTATAAGGAAGAAATTGCATCCTATAGCTACTGGAAACAAACTATTGCTTCCTGCAGCACCATGCACCTTAACAGACCAAGTAAAAAACATATTTTTGTATAGGATAAGGAATTTGAAGGTGCCTGATGGGTATAGCTCAAACATTGGAAAGTGTTTCGCAAAACATGATAAAATTTTCAAGTCTAAAATCTCATGATCATCATGTATTGTTGCAAGAACTATTATCTGTAGCATTGAGAGGACTTCTTCCTTCCGGTACAAGGAATGCATTACTTCAATTATGTTCATTTTATAATTACATATGTCGAAGAGTGCTTGATAGGGATAAATTAGAATCCATCGAGAATCAAGTTGCATTAACTCTATGTGATCTTGAGAGATTCTTTCCCCCTTCATTTTTTGATATCATGATTCACTTGATAATACATCTGGGAAGGGAAGCAAGGATTTGTGGACTGATACAATACCCGTGGATGTATCCATCTAAAAGGTATTTTTTTGAATATTTAAACATAGTTAATGAAATATGCCCTTATTAAAGTATTTTACGCTCATATCTTGATTATAGGTATATGAAAATACTGAAGGGTTATGTTAAAAATCTAGCTCGACTTGAAAGGTGCATAGCAGAGTGTTATTCTTCTGAAGAATGCATTAAATATTGTAACACCCCATGTCCATTAATGTCACTCTCAAAGGTAATGGATTAACTTTCATGGAGTTTTATTGGCGTATAGAACAGAATATAACAAGATAGATACATATATTGGTACTTGAAAAATTAAAACAACTTTTATCGCAGCGGAGAAATAGTTTGATTACAACAACATCATAAACCAACAATAAAACCAAGTACATTTAATATCCATCTTAACAAATTGTTTTCTGAGTACACAAAGTAAAAAAGCATAACCCCAACATAAGTAGTCATAAAAGAGATAAGCTGAACTTTACTTTCAGCAATCCAAGCACTTCCAAAAGAGAGAGAAAGAGATCCAAATCAAGCTCCACTAGCACCAGTCCCACCCTGAGAACCATTGGGAGGGAGGAAGAAAAGAGGCGAAAACAAAGGGGGTCAGACATAAAGTCTGGCGAGTCCAATAACTTTAACAATATAATTATTAAAGTAATTAGGATAAGGCATAAACTAGTAAAACAAGAAATGACTGTAAAACAAATGGGAAAGGCAAAACAAACAAGAGGAATATGCTGGGGTTAATCGCGCTCCTAATCACTGTAGGATAATTACTATATTGCACCATTACTAGTCACCCTAAAAGTTGATCGCGCCTACTGAACATAATAATCATAATAATGATAATGGTAGTTCCGTGTACCCCTAGCTGTCTTCATAGGTGTCGCCTGCCCTTATCTCCACTAGTTGTGCCCACTACCCCCATGCGATCGGCTCCCTAACTCGTAGATACCTGTGCTGGTCCCACAGTGGGGTATATCACTCCCCAAAGTGGCAACCCGATACCACTAAAGTTGGATGGCTTATATCTACATGATGCAACAACGTCTTACCTACCAGCCCGGGCCCACGCACGCACATGACCCCGTTGGACTTGCGTTGCCACCGCTAACCCGTTTTGACCTCTTACAATCAAACCCAGTAAGCGTGTCCTGTCCTTGATCTAACTCGAGCTCACAAAGATACTTAATGGGTTACTGGTTTGAAAAGGGCCCCCATACTTGACACAAGCTTTCCACCTATGCTTGGTCCCCACTAAAATTTCCCACTTAACCACTTCTTATTCATGTCTTCTTACATGTTTCAATTTGGTTAAGTGTTTCTAATCGTATTTCACATGTCACCCACTTAATTAACCCCATGTCCCACCACATGTTTATCTTGGTTAAGTGTTACTTAATTCATTATAACCGTAACCTTGTAAGACCTCCCACATTAGACTACCGTTTGCGGTTGCTGGATTTGCCGGGCGGGTCCGGGCAGTCTTATACCACAAACGAGCTTAACCTCGTGTCTTTACAATTGTTACGCATTTAATTTATGCCTTCGACCTCTCATATTAGACTACCGTTTATGGTTGCTGGATTTGCCGGGCGGGTCCGGGCAGTCTTATACCACAAATGTGTCTAACCTCGTGTCTTAGGCGTTTATCATTACACATAATTATTTCACCCCAATATGAATTAATTATCCCTATTCAAATTGTCAATAATTTCTAAATTAATCTATGTCCATAATTGTCACCTAAATTATGTCCTTACTTTTCAGGTATATAAATTATACCAATTAGTGTCTCAAATTAATTATATGCCTTTAAAGCCATTTTATGCCAATTCAAAATATGTATATTTAATATTTTCCCATTGTCCCCACGTTGTTCGTATGTTTAATATGAAATATGTTAAACTCGCAAATAGTCTAACTCATAAAAAGAAAAGAAACATCACAACTTGCATAATACATAAAATAGATCTGACTTGCAAATAAGAATTATAACATAAGTTTGCATAGTCAATAACTTGCATAGGAAATGGACATATAGAACATAATTTTGCATCAACTATGTACTTCCATGGATCTAAATATAGATCTAAACATGAAATTGTGAACTTGCATATATGAATATGGTTTTCACCTAAACTTGCATATGTGAATTTGGTTTTCACCTAAATTTGCATTTGTGAATATGGTTTTCACCTAAACTTGCATATGAATTTAAACATGTAAACTAATATCACATGTTTTACATATAAACTCGCATATATATATATACTTGATTCACATATAGACTTGCGTATAATTCGCATACAGACTTGCATAAGATTCACATACGAACTAGCATATGATTTACATCCAAACTTGCATATAAACTGATATCATAAAATGAATCAAGTTAAACATATGTGATTGGACATATGGAATATATCTACTAACATAATTTAACCAAACTGTCATATGTTCACAAACAGATGATAACAAAATTAAGTAATGTCACATGATTCAACAGGCATGTTCTCATAATCCAAATTTATAACTCATCATAATTAGTTTATTAATTATTTTGTGAAAGAAATTGTACTCACAAAGACAGATTAGAGAAGAGAATAATTCGTTCGTCGTTTGTATTAGAATCCTGACGTGCAATTCCTAAGCTTTAAGAAGAAGAAGAAGAACTATTCCAGCAGTAGCATGGAGACCAAGAGATTAATTTAGTTTAGGTTTAGAGCTTGAGTCCATGTGTGCTTATATAGAAGTTTAGATCAATATAAGCCGTTAGATTATCATAGGAGCAATCACAATCATCCAAACTAGATAGAGTTATCCAGAATTGCCACCTATGCCCTAGTGACTCAGCAACAGGTCAGAAAAGACTCAGCAACAAGTCAGAATCATCCCAGTTCAAATTTTCCAGAGGGGGTAGGTCGACCCCAGGTCGACCCCCAGGTCGACCCCAGGTCGACCTGTATAGGGGAGGTCGACCACTTGGTCGACCTGGCCTGAGCGGGAAAAATCCCGCCCAGCCCGCTTCTTTGTTTGAATTTGAACTTTTGAATTTAAATCTGAGCTGTTTTAATTTATTTAAATTCTTGAAACTTCTGAGGGCCATAACTTCCTCATACGAAGTCCGATTTACGAAAACTTGGACTCTATTCCAAGTAGAATTTCGAGATGAACGCAATGGCGTAACTCATTTCCCTTAATTCTCCTCTTAAAAATTAAGTGTTCTTGAAATTGTTAATTTTAATATTTAAAATTACGGGGTGTTACAAATATTTTGCTAGATTTATAAAAGATGAGATTAAATTTGGAGAGAGAAAAAATCGAAATGAAGTGCAACAAAGTGATTCCATTCTCGATGGACGTCCTATTTCCAAAGGAATACCCGTTGTACTTTCAGAAAAGGAAATTAATGTTGCTCATCGATATGTATTGTTCAATATGGACGAAATCGATTCGTGCATAGAGTAAGTATTAGTTAAATTTGATTATTTTATACGAAGGAAGTTAAATTTTAACATGTACATTTGCGTATTCAGAATGCGCACGGAGGAGTGGAAACGTTTGCACCCTCAACTTTTACAAGATCATGTGGAACTTTCAAAATTGCATTCAGCGACTTTCAGTTGTTGGTTTCAAAAAAAGGTTGAAAATGTTATATTTCACTTCAATTAAACAATTAGGCATCTTATATGCACATATTATTGTCATATATCATCGTATACAATGTTATGTATGTCCAGGTTAAAGATGAAAGAAATATTTCAGATGTTAGCAAAATAATAAAATGGCTTTCATATGGAGCTCGGTCGCAAGTAATTTCTTATACTGGCTATATTGTTAATGGACTTCGTTTCTATACTGAGGACTACGAGAAGTCTATGCAAAATAGCGGTGTTTCCATTGAGGCAAATACTGTTCGTGCAGATGGGTCTATGGAGAAAATTATTTATTATGGCATGTTGCGTGATATTTTGTTGTTGGACTACTATCTATTTCAAATTGTTTTGTTTAAGTGTGATTAGGCAAATATTTATCATGGAGTTAAAGTTGAAGACGGGTTTACACTACTAAATCTACATTAGCTTCAAAATCAATTTGTTAGTGATCCGTTCATTTTGGCAACACAAGTTGTACAATGTTCTTCTCTAGAGAAAATAGCTCTTCAAATTGGTATGTCGTTTTGAAAGCACCTCCTAGAGGTTTTCATGAATTGGAAAAATGCGAGGAGGAAAATTCGACTAGCAAACCATTGGATGAGTCACTACTTAATGATAAAGATGTTGATTATGGGGACGAAAGTTACATAAGAAAGGATTGTGATGGATTTTGGTATGTATAAGCATTCATTGTTGATATCTTGTTTTATATGTTGTCATATTCCTTATAGTGTAGTTATACAGTTATATGTCTAATTTGTATAATTTGATTACAAAATATTGCCTTTGTTTTAACTTGGGAAAATAATTTCATACCTGAATAAATTTCTTTTCAGATCGAAAGGATATAGCTTTTCAAATCACATGTTATATCATACATGGTTGTTTACATATTTGTTTGATGTTATATCGTTGCATATTAAAACAGTATTATATTTGGTATGTGGTTAATTATTCACAAATTGTGATATTTTTCTGTTTCACAGGTTGATCATTAATAAAAGGAGATTGAACGGTTTGCATCCATGGGTAAGAACAAGCAACATCAAGCAGAGGTAATCATCTTGAACTTTTTTATTATAGCTCATGGTGCATCAAGCAAATGTGTAATATCTAAGTAAATAATGGTTGATTATTGCTATGTCTAAGCAAATATGCGTGGATGATCTGCAATGCACTTTTCATTAGATAAAATCCTAGTGATTAGAGAGAGAGAGAGAGAGTGTGTGTGTGTATATATATATGATTAGAGTGTGTATATAGAAGAACAAAAAAGAAAAAAAAGAGGGATTGTTGTTTAAGTTACGGTGCTTGTATGCTATTTTTACATGAATTTGTCTTAGTCACTGAAATTTGGTAATGTTGTTTTTATGATGTACTAGTAAGTGGTTCGCTACGCAGCTACTAGATGCTATGTTACACTGTTAAATTATTAACATCCGAAGGTTGATAACATACCACTTCAACTCCAGTAATGAGAACAAACATAATACATCCTATGTATATATCTGGAGTGTATGTTGTGTGCTTATAAGTAGCTTGATTCTATGGAGTATATGTGAAATTTTGTCCAGGTCGTTTTCTAGGCTCCCAAGTTTTTTTTTTTTTTTTTTTTTTTTTTGTAGCTTGATTCAATGGACTATTATAACATCCTTCACCACACTTCACATAAAACGAACCTCTCATGTATGGGTAGTGCTGATAAAATAAAGTTGATAAGGACTATGTTACCTACACTCAAATAAAAAATTATCATTCCAATTAATCAATATTTTGCTAGTTTTATCAATTTGATAAATATAACATTATTTGCGTTAGTTTGATTCAACATTTACTCAAGTAATGCTATATCAATATATCATTTTCTGGTTTTTCTTTAAAAAAAATTCCAATTGTTTCAGCATAACAAATTACAACTGTTTCAACGTGAAAAGTTGCATGATCAATAAAGCAATATTAACAATTTCCTCAACTTTCTAGTGATGCATACTAGCATCTCACAATTAAAGACCAAATTAAGTGATTATGGTAGTACGTATTGATCAGCGTTCTCCTCATCTTTAGGACTATTTTAAGTTCAATTTCAAGATATATATAATTAAAATTTTATTTCAATAGTTAATTTAGTTTAATGTTCATCATTTTAATTTAAGTTTAGAAGTTACGATATCAAATGTACAATACTTCATCTTATCAGATTTTACTGCTACTTCGATTAGTCAAATATGCAAGAAAATACATTTAACTTACACGATTAACGATCAAACAAAGTCTGAATGGCACATAGTACTACACATATATAAGCTTTCATGACAAGTAGCAATGATTGCACATGGGATAAATGAAGTCTCGGAATGGAAAAAAAAGATGTCGGTTCAGAGACGATCTCTAAATCTTTGAAACTTTTTTTTAATTTTTTTTAATTTGATATACATACCACACAAATTCGTGTAGTATACGATATACTACCATGACGGGGTGTTTGA
This sequence comes from Allium sativum, assembly GCA_030737875.1. NCBI lineage: Eukaryota > Viridiplantae > Streptophyta > Magnoliopsida > Asparagales > Amaryllidaceae > Allium > Allium sativum. The sequence continues at coordinate 285,560,682 of CM060915.1, forward strand.
CATAAACGGAGTTTGATATACATATACACAAACACAAATTCGTGTAGTGCACATACATATTTTTTGAAATAAACCTGTTAGTTCAACATGTCATTTCCATTACAAGTTACTTAGCTTCTATATTAAACTACTGGTTCAATTTCATAATACTGACTATAACATATATTTTTTCTAAATTTCTTTTCCATAACCAAAATTTTGCCTCTTATAATGGTAAATCATCAAAAGTACAAATGGCCCTCGCAAAACACACAACTACTGCTGAAAGTAACCATATCCAATTGACAAACCTAACAAAACAAGCCGAGCTTCAGTCACCCAAAATTGCAACAAAACACTTGTATCAAATAGCAGGACCAATAACCAGCCTTTCCATTCTCAGGTTAAAAAAATATTCCTGAAAATATGTATTTTTATATATTCTGCAAATAATCAATTGACCATTATGCATGTCTTTTATAAAAAAATTGAAGAATGAGATATTTTCTCATTGATTCGTTGAAAAAATTGGAACCATCAATGCGAACATTGCATCTAGTAGCTGTTTAATAGTGTAAGTGGTATGTTCTCATTGATCGCTGCAAAACTGTGACGAAGGGAGAAAAAAGACGATGTAGTCCGTGCAGTAAACAATTTGCTCTTTTATGTATTCAATGTCAAGCTGAATGTTTGTTTACGATGGCGTATATTGAATAATATTCTAGCAATTGTCCATGATGAATACTTCGGCTACATAGAGGATAATGGTTGTTTAGTTGTTTCCTTGATTCAAAGAAGTCTAGGTGTCTTGTTGTTTGCACGAATAAAATCACCTTGAAATGAGAAGTGGTTACCAGCTATACGACTATACATTGAAACATATTCAGGTGATAATCTTCAGGTTGCAGCCAAATTGGATTTTCCTGTTTATTTTGGTTCATCCATGAGTTCCTTTTGCAATTATCATTTTTAGCTAGTTAATTTCTTGCTTATTTGTTCATGCATCTGTTCTTGTTATCTTTCAACACATGCTTAATTCTTTGCACTTTCTTTTGATTTCATTATTTGTCTCTTTCACTTTGTTTTTTGCACTAATTAATTTCAGTTTTTTACATATACAAGAACCACATTGCACTTTGTTCTTATAATTTCTTGTGTTTTGCTCTCTCTTTTTCGGCAATCATTTTTCAATTCATATGCTAAATACTCTGTTCTTATTCTCTTTTTCATTGAATTCGACTAATGCGTACTATAATTCATTTTCTTACTATAATTTCAGTGCTCGAAGCAAGCAAAGAAAAGATCAAAAAAGCAAAGTCTTATTGCGCTTGCAGCAGCTCATGGTCTAACTGAGGCTAATGGTTATATTAGAATATCTAAAATGAAAGACATTGAAATTGAAGTTGCTTGTACTTAGGGCATGAATGCTAATGTTAGAAAATCTCCACGCAAACATGGTGAAATTCCTCCATCCATCATTCCTTGCCGTAATTCAACCCCTCTACAAAACGTCATTACCACAAACTCATCAAATCCTCTTGATTCAAATCCACTCTAAGACGTCATTGCCACACGCTTATCCAATCATCACGATTCAACTCTCCTTCAAAATGTCGCTACCACACAACCATCCAATCATCATGATTCAACTCCGCTTCAAAACATCATTACCACGCAACCGTCCAATCATCATGATGCAACTCCGCTTCAAAACATCATTATCATACAACATCCGGTCCTCATAATTTAACCTCTCATCCAAACATCACTCATGCAAATCCCTAAAGAGTTGATTCACTTACGAATTTAGATTCTTCCTCTGAAGAGGCGAACATGGTCAAAACTAAGAGAAAAAGAGAAAAAACAATGATGAGTCTATTTTTACTTTGACACCGAATGAGAAGGTTGAATTTGAATTCAATGATCTAAATCAACCTATTGGTACAAATTCCAAATATTTATCATCATATCTTGGGACGTTAGCGAGGGAGATGGTACCTGTGCCCATTAGCAATTGGATGAAAGTCGATGACAGTTTGAAGGCTGATCTATGGACATGTATTCGGGTACTATCAATTTAATGTAAAAAATACTTAGTATAGCATGCTTCAAAAATATTTAGTATAAAAAGCATGTACATGCATCTAATATTTACATTTAGATATATTCAATTTTATTTATTAAAAATTGAGTGGGTGGACGTGTTAAATGCAACAATAGTTAGCAGTATGAAGTATCGATAGTAAAGTTTCATTGATTAGTAAATAAAAAGGGAATTGCTATTGAAAAGTGCATATTAATGGCGAGGTTCTCCTTATGGATGATATATATTGGGACTTTCAAAAAATTGCAGTGAAAATAAATCATGTACATTGAATCTTATTTGTTAGTGCAAGCATATGTTTGCATGATTATTTTTCTTTAGTGTGTGGTTATATTAGTAATAATATAAATGAAAGCGCTTTTAAGTTAATTTTCCACTGATGTTTTGATCTCGTTTGCTCATTTTTAAATAAACTGCTTTTTAAAACAAGGTCTGGAAATAACAAATTAAATTACGCAGGCCTTGGCTTTTCCGAATTCTGTAAATTTCCTACAGTATGAAATGCAATCTGTTTTTGAGCATCTTTGCATCTGAGATAAATAAAGACCTTTTGTCATCATCTCTTCCAATAAAATGAATATAAGTTATTACTTAATATATGTCCCTTTTCCGTAGCTATTATCACTTTCCATTATATAATTTGCTATTTGTACTCAACTCCTTTGAGCTACCATTAATTAAGTCAGCATACTAAGAAGCAGTAAAACTTTATTTCTTTATGAATTTTTTTATGTTTGACAATTCAAAGGAAAAGGGTGATATTAATCATCTTCCCTCATGCTTTTAATCACAAGGAAAAAAATGAAATGAACATAAGACCATAATCTGGTTCAGTAAAATTGTTGATATAATTACGCGATACAAATTAATCATATCAGGTACCATTTTGTTTCTGACATGATAAAGCAGATATGGTAATTCAAGAAGAGCGCATGTGTGATGTGCCTAAGCTAAAAGATATTGTAATTACATAAAAATATTCATAAATTGTAGTGTAAATAAAAAATAAGAGTGATTTACATTTATAAAAATATTTACTATGATATATAGTTTAACACCTTCTATTATTAGTTTTATTATATAAATCACTCTTTTTAGTTAAAACTATTCCAATGAAGTTTTACAGTGTATATTGTAATTAGTCTATGAACTAAAACACAATTCTATGATAGCAATTCAAACTAATCAGCAGCAAGAATATAAGACAAGTAATTATAACTTTATGAGGAACGATAGATTAAGGCACTTTCTCTCGGTCACTAAATAGTAAATATAATGTAAAGTTGATTTTATTGATAATGTAATTTTATCCTTACATAACTTTAATTGCTAGCTATGATGCCATTTGATTCATACCATATTCGATTCATCATTCCCTTTTTTCTCTCAAAATTTCTTGCATTGCATATTTAAGTCTGTTCCTTTTTATAACCATTCATCTTTTCCATTATTGAAATACAGAATGAATGCTTTTTTATTTATCATTTACTCTTATAAATTAACATGTACTGTAATGTATTTCTCAACACATTTACTATCTTAGCCATCACATATTTCTCTATATCTCAGTTCCCATATCTAACATTTTTCTGTGAGCTGTTTCAATAAACAAATATTAATAGCACAGCTTTCCTATAAAAAATAACAGTTTCAAGGCAATTTCATTTAGAAAATGCTTGGAATTAGATTAAGAAAACAAGTTAATTATATGAAACTCATTGCCAACTGTATACAAAATACATGGCCTGAATAAACGTAAGCTTCGTTTTATTATGTCTAATACATTAGCAATAGCATAATTTAAGCAATATGGAATTTATTTTGTACAGGCAAGATTCAAGTTGGATGACATACATCAGGATATGCTCCTTCAAATGTTGGGACAGCGATGGAAAGAATCAAATTCAAGGCTAGTTAAAGCTATAAAAGTTGCAACAAGGAGTCCCGATGGTTCCAACAAAGTAGACATGTTAAAACCATATAATATCAAGAGTGCTCAAGTTTGGAACGATTTTGTCAATGAAAAATTATCGGAAGAGTTTGAGGTAGTTGGATTTATTTTGATGACTACAATTGAAAGGTTTTCGTTCCATTTTATTTAATTTTAATGAATTTTGCTTTTGCAGTTGACAAGCCATAAATACAAAGCTATACGAGCAAAGAATACAATTCTGCACACTGTGAGAAGAAAGGGGTATGCAAGACTTGCAGATGACATGGTAAGAAAAAATAACTTATAAAATTCGTTGTGTTTGAAAAAATTATTTTATCCAATATAATTTGAGATTTACTAATTTTTTTGGTAGAAAAAAGAAAGTGGTTCCTCATCAGATATCACCAGGGAGGATTTGTGGTGCAGACGCCATACAAAGAAAAATGGAGAACCATAGAATGCTATTGCCGCCGATTACATGGTAAGGATCGATACACATCATAATGAACAGATGTGATGGAGAAACATTTTTATGAACAATGATATATTGTTCTTTTTTTCCTAATAATTTAGCTTAAATAACTACAGAAAAGGTGCATTGTATTCCACTTCAAATCCCAATTATACACCTAAAAAAGCTACTAGAAAATAGACATCAAAATGGTGAACTTTACTGTTTACACATTCTTGTTTTAGATGATTTTACTTTAAACTTTAACAGAGTTAAATTTTGCATGAAGTGATCTTATTACAAATGATATTTTAAGCAATTAAATTCAATCCTTTATTGTTAAAACATGGTCAACTATAACATTTAAATGGTTTTTATTTTTTTATTTTATCTTTTTTTTTAAACCTGAAGCAATCTTAGAAGCTAACTGGGAAACATATTCTTTAATATGTTCCAAAGAAGATGCCATGTACTACCTACTAGTTCTTTTATGCTGACATCGCAAATGGATACTGGATACACACATATATTTGGATGCATATGTTGGACCGTATAATAATATCTCATGTATGTAAAAGACATGCATGATATTTTAATGAGTATACAACCATATACACTAGCAAATAGTTGGTTTATTTAAGAATGACTCGAGTGCGTAATTAAACTCCATTCTGGTTGGTCCGTCCAGACAATTCTTGGCACAAAGAAAGTTGAACTGCATGTGAAATTAGGAGCAGTTTATTAGAATTTGTTGATATATTAGGTGAGATGGGACAGCCCTTGCTAAAAAATGGGAATCGACGTAAATAGTTGTCATTACCAAGTACTTTTCATGTAATGCAGGAAGTACTTTTCAATTATGTGCAAGACATTTTTTCCCTAATCAGCTGTATAAATGAAATTATTAATCTAATTCCCGCATTACTTGAAAAAAAATTAGCTGTCGTTTCCCCATTCATGAAATACAAAATAGTACAGTTGTTTGCCAAAAATTTTCATGTAATCACACCTACTGTTGGAAAACGGCATTAAATTGGTAAAATAATGTATTATTTATTTTATTAGAAAATTTGTACTTGTAACTCTTCAAATACCCTATTTTAATAATCCGTAGCTTCCATTTACTACATTACATTAACTGGCTTATTAATATTACAGAAAACTTAAATATGTGAAAAGTATTTCCATCAAAATGTAAATTTTTGAATTTGTAGGCCAACATAAACAAGTATAAAAACACTCAAAATTCTCAAGGAACTATATCATTGAATCAAGATAGTGGGTCAAAGGTTTTTGGCCGCAAACAAAGAGGTAGAATAAGAGGACTTGGTTTTGGGGTTGCACCATCTCAATTTGGAGCTCGAATGAGTACTTTCAAAAAAGTATGTGAAATGGAAAAACAAATTTCTACCTTGTAGACTCAAATGAAAGAGCTCTCCAATTTGTTCATGGCCGTAAGTTATAACCGATTTACTGTATCAACAAGTAATTACTATGCGCTTAAATACTTACTAGTGCATTTTTTTAACAGAATATCAACGGTAAACAAAATGGAGTAGAAGAACCAGCGACTCCACGTGGTGACACGCCACAGGTATGACTTTTTTTGACTTTTTGTTAGCTTCAAAGATAGCCCAATGATTTATTTGCACAACCTACTTGTATACATATAATCATATGTTTATAGTTCGTGAATATAAGTCCTTACCTGAAGGAAGTTTAATCTCCAGAAAATGAGGTTTTAAGATTAATAATTCTTCGAGTATCTTATCAGCTTAGCTATGACAGGACTACTTTTGGAAAACATTATATTCTACATACCGAGAATTATACAATTTCTTACGCTGTTTTATCTACGTCGGTACATTAATATTAACAATACTGGTTACTCCTCCAAATGATAATGATATAAGCTTAGGAAATGATTTTACATATAACACTCAGACTACTCTAAATGATTCAGGTATAATGGAACAGCAATACTCAATTTATAGTATTACATTTAAGTTTTAAACTCTTTGAACATCCAATATGTTGGTATATAAAAACAATATTTTGATTTAATAGAACACGACGCTGCTGCAGCTTTAAACTGTGGCGGTGTTGTTGTAGCTTTAAAACTGTGGCGCGACTGTAGTTTTAAAACAGCGGCGCTGCTGCAGTTTTAAAACTGCAGCGCTGCTGCAGTTTAAAAACTGCGGCGTTGCTTCAGTTTAAAACTGCGACACTGCTTAAATGCTTTATTAAGTGAAAGCTTCAGTTTTTAGCTGAAAGGCTTACTCCGGTTTCTTAAGTGATGATACAAAGATAGATATTCATAGCATGAACTTTTTTTTTTGCAGTCTTATCGGGGTAGCAATAACGTCTCAAATAGTGGTAATATACAAGTCGAGAATCATTCTAGAAAGTGTAAACTATTGGGTTGGCTAAGAAATTTGTCGTAGAAGCAACAATTGCATCGTCTGATCCTACAACTTTAGTGCATCATGTACCATTAGGAGCAGACGCTTGAAAGTTTTTTGTTGATACGGTAGTCCTGCAGCCACTTTATTCAGGCCTACTTCAGATATCTATACTATTGAGCAAGCAGTTGGGACGACTATTGCTTGGCCTAAGGAGTTTGTCTCTTTTGACTAGTACGTATATGTACTTACATTTGATATATGTTATGGATTCAGCTATGTTTTGTAATGGAGCTATAAATTCAAAAATGTTGTAACTTGAATTGTTTTTTACTATTATGAATGTGAACGGTTTGTATTGCTTCAAGGAATTTAAATGACTACAGTTATTATTAATGAAATAATGTTTTTAATTATAGTACTGTAAAATATATGGTTAATATCAGTGTATTTGCTGCAATTGTAATTATTAGTTGCTACAAGTTTTACAAACAGTTGTAAATCTCTAGCGCAACTGACAAAAACATTTGTTGAAATTTTAGTTACAGCAGCTACAAGCTGTTGTAATAAAATATTTTACAACAGCTAGAACCTGTTGCAAAAGGATCTTATAACAACAGCTAGAAACTGTTGCAATAAAGTTAATTACAACAACCAAAAATCATTGTAAAAATATTTTTATCAACAGCTTGAAGCAGTTGTGAAAAAGCTTTTACAAGTCAATAAGTCTTTCACAACAGTTTAGAACGGTTGTAAAATAACATTTTACAATAGCAGAAAACAGTTGTAAAATATACCCGCTCTATTACCGCTGCGGATATTACGATTGGCAGCCGCAAGTTGTAATAGAATTATTACAACTATTTTTAGCAGTTGTAAAAGGGTATTTCTGTTGTAGTGCACCTTCCTAACATTCTGATCGAATCATAAAATTCCATTGAAAATCGGATCGAAAAACGAAGTTTTGTCGTATTTCCACAGTCTAGTTTTATGCTCTATCCTGTGTGCATGTCTGATATATTAGTCCAGTTCTGTATTTAAGGCTGTCTCTGGGTGTGGAACGATCGAGTTATCGATAAGATGAAGACAAAATCGGCAAATCGGAACTCACAAACGAATTCCATGTAAACGTATTCACAATGATGTAAACTCTAATGCCAAATCGATTGATCGATCATTTCACCATATCGATCGATCCCTACTCCAATCCAAGATTTTAATCCAATCATTGCTATATGTTGGAATCCCGATCCGATCCCATCTCCAAGAAAATCCGATCCTTAACCCACAATAAATTCCTGATTCGATCATGTGTATTGGATATCCCAATTCGATCCATGCCCCAAACATCGGATCCCCGATTTGATTCCTATTCTCCTACCGAAAAACCGACTTCTCCCTCCTCTTCTCTTTTTTTCATCTTGCTTTTTCCTTTGTTCCTTCAATCTTGTGCTGAACTAGCCACGCAACATCTCTCTTTCAATTTCTCTGTGGTCCATCTCGACCTTTCCACTACCCGCGGGAACCTCCGTCCACGTCCGCCAACCATCAACCGCCATCATGTCGACATCTAATGGTGAGATAAAACAACGACATGGTATACCCATATATTGATATAGACGATGGCTGGAGATATGTCAAAGGTCAGTGGTGCTTTGGTGCGTGGTGGTGTAGTTTAATTGACTAAATTCGACAAGGATCTGAAGTAGGAGGAAAGTTCGTGAGCTCCAAAGGTAACGAGTCGGTTCGATAAAAACAAGGAAGGGAGAAGGAAATCGTATTTATATACGCGCTGAGGAAGGAGAAAACTGAACCCGTACTCAGCAAACATTTCCAAAAAAGGAAGGAAGAAAGGGGGAGTGAGATCGACATCACCAATTAAGCCTGAGTATGCTTATGTTTATACGCATTAGTATGCAAATACGATCTCCTATGTGATCACGAATCAAATATTGAATGTGCACAAGAAATCATATAAATGTAAAAATTCGATTAATTCCAAGGTGCATGATCAACACTCGAATGTAATCAAATTTCGAGCACTAACATGTATAATCATATTTGTATCTTCGCATTTCGTATACTACTTACAAAAAATTCCAAGTGTATCGCACAAAAACAAGTACGAGCATGTGAGTGCATACGCAACTCCAAATTGGCAAAGACTTGCTTATACTCAAGTGTAAGCAGGAGTCAATGACTAATACTTAATTTTCAAATCAACAAAAATTGTATGTTCACCATAGAATTCAAAAAAAAATCCTGTCCAAATAGATGAAATAAACCATAGGCAAAGCCGAAATCACAATACTTACACTGTTGGAGCTCGACCAAACATCACAATTGTTAAAAACAATGTACTCCTTATTAAATACAACTCAAAGGAAGGACCATGACCAATTACATAGTGCATCATGGAGCCCATTTTTTCCATTAAGATTTGTTTCAATTCAAAGCATGTTATGTTCACTCAAGACATATTTTCGGGGGCAATTTTTACTGGATGTTTTAGCCCGACTATCGGAAGTTATTCAGATTGCCACAACTCGATGTTTCTCGAGGCTAAAGGCATATGAACTTCGTTCGGAAGCCCAGAGATCAAGTTCGGATAATGCCATACATCCACGACACTTTAGCTCATCGGACAAGTGCCCAAGAACTCTTACACTGAGGGAACGACAAAATCAATATTGAGGGATCAGCAAAACTCCGTGATGGACCATGACTCGCATACCAAAAGTCCAAATTCGTTGAAACTTCACGGAGCAATTTAAGATGCCATGAGGGTTCTACCATAGAAGTCGCAGGGCCTTAGACCCCATATTAGGGGAATGGTACCGATCCCTGTTGGAGGATCGAGACAATTCCCTCACTTAGACCAAAATGGGTGTGGGCCTCAAAAGACTCTTCTCTGATGGTCCTCCGATTCTTCTAGCCTATAAATACCCACTACATAAACAAAAAATGGATTTGGTTGGCATTTGTTTACCTTAGCATATTATATTTGTTGTCTTACGGATCCGAGCACCTGTAACCTTATAACTTAGAAGTAAAGTGAACAAATCATCGAAGTGAATGTAGATCAATCAACGTCGAACCACTATAAATCTCATTGTTTATTTTTATTGCATTCTATTACTCTATTCCTCCTTTTCCATTTTAGTTTAACTATTCATTGGAATTGTTCGGTGTTGTACCAAACTTTGATGTTAGCATTTACATATCGTGTTTACACTATTGAATGGACACGATACCTTAATATCATCGTCACAATTAGGTTGGTTTTTCTTTATACCCGAACCTTTTAAACAGTCGAGTCTACTATATCAAATGAACATAGTAAATGAATAGAGATAATGTACATAAGGTCGGGTTTAGTCTGTGCCACGACACTTGTTTTTATTTGACTTTACTTTATCGAATATAACAATTTTGCTCTATTTAAGTTGACTCAGTTTAGTCTGTGCCACGACACTTGTTTTTATTTAGTTTAATTTATCGAAAAAACACAGTTTTTCTCTGTTTAAGTTGCCCCGGTCTTTCTTTTATTAAAATGCTTAGATCCATACAATATTACTCATCCATATTTACAATATTATTTAGCCATATGTATAACATAATTCATCCATATGGTACAGAGCATTTGCAATTACATTGGCAACAACATATTTCTTGGTAATTATCTGCAAAGTACAAAGCATTTGCACTTGCACTGAGAACAACTTCTTACCGCATTTCCATAAAAATATAATTCTAGAATAACATAATATTTTAATATCCATCTACATATCCACAACTTTTTAACATAAAAGGGTTAATCAATTTTGTATTATAAATATAAAAAAACCATGCTCTATCCATGTTGCTAATCATCCAAACAATATAATACTGAAACTATCACTAATCTAAACCTTTTATTACATCCATAGTTAAATAGTATACAAAATCTGTTGGTAAATCCCTTGAACATACTTCATTAGCTTTAAGCAATTTCTTCTAGCCTTTCTTTATAATGATTACTTATAATTTTATTCCTTTATTATGAATTTACTTCACTGGTTCATGACTAGAATTATGGGTGAACTTTTCATCATGTCCAACTTCATATAGTGGCATTATCCATGTTTATAAAAGTTATGAACTTATAAGGGTTCTTAGTGCCAGAACCCTACTAATATGGATAAAAACTTAAACGTTGGAATTTGGATATTAGGACGCCCACTATGTCAAAAGCATTTGCTATTAAATAGTTCATTTCTGGCATTTCTGTCCATTGTTCCTACATAGCGTTTTTCTTCATACCCATTAAGTACCCCTCTCATTTTTCACAATAAACAACGGTGAAGTGCTTGCAATACATATCCAAGATTTCTAGTGTTTTATCAATTTATTAGCATTGATTTTTTTTAATTTCACAAATCATAGCTCTTTTCTTTTCCCTGTTTAGCAACACAATGGAAACCGCAATTTCAGTCATTGTCAGTGCCCTCAACTTTAACAATAAATGGGTGAAGAAACCCTTGAATATGATGTAGAAATTTGCTTATGCATACAATATCAATCGTCTGTTTTATCTACCACTTTATTCCTTGATTTGGACGAGTGAAGATCTGTTTCAACCATTTCATTTTTCCTTCTTCTTTTTAGAGTGATTTTTTTATAGTGCTTGATTGTTACTGTTGTTTCGAACAATGTTTCACTCTTTCGAATTTAGAAGGATTGTGCTTATAGATCGCTTCTTTAGTTTTCCCTTTTCTTCAATGCGGTCTTGCCTTACGAAATTCAGATTTTGGCTCTAGCGAAAACGTTGTTGAAGGTACTTTATTCTCCTTCAACTTGTTAAATTCGGGCAATTGAAATATATTAATGAGAAGGCATTATTTGTTTCCGTAATCAAGTCAAATATGGGAAACAAATTAATATGGAGAAGGTAATTGATTTGGAGAATCAATCAAGAACTTTTATAGGTGGAAACAAAATAAATGCTGAAGCTTTGTGGTGAATCAAATCAAGGAAATTCCAAAACATCTTCATCCTTATCTTCTAGAATTCTCCTCCTATATATATGAAGCCATTTGCTCACTTTGTGATGAATATAAGAAAATATATCTCTCCATATTATTCCTCAATAAGATTCCTATTTTTGCTTATATGGGGTGAGAATTTGTATTGAGTTTTTTTTTTAATTCTTCTCATTTTGTAACCTCCTCTTAAAGTAAAGTAATAAAGGTTGTTGGGTCCGTGGACGTAGGCAAAAATGAACCATGTTATATTGGTGTGTTCTTTCTTCTCTTTTCTGTTTTCATTCTCTCTATAATTTGTGCCATTAGATTTTCTTCTATTTTTGGCATTATTGAAATTGTTGACAGACTAGATCATGGGGTTTATTTGTTTTCCGCTGCCCAAATCTTTGATTCTGCAATACAGATATATAGGTGGAAACAAAATAAATGCGCAAGATTTGTGGCGAATCAAATTAAGGAAATTCCAAAACATCTTCATCCTTATCTTTTAGAATTTTCCTCCTATATATATGAAGCCATTTGCTCACTTTTGGATTATGATAAGAAAATATATCTCTCCATATTATTCCTCAATAAGATCCCTATTTCTACTTCTATAGGGTGAGAATTTGTATTGAGTTTTCTTGTAATTCTTCTCATTTTGTAACCTCCACTACACCATATATGCTAATTAGACTGTGCTAGTGGCCATATCTACAGCGCTTTGGCATGCCTGTAAGACGTATTAAAAAATGGCGTGTCTAATTATTAGATATGGCTATAGGCCATGTCTAACTGAAAATTTGACACTCCCACGTAGCCGTATCAAAAGTTAAAAAAGAAACGACACATTGTTGTATCTAAAGGGAAATTAGATACGAATATAAACCATAGTTAATTTACGACGGACGCTGGTTTACTATATTTTAGAAACGACTTTTGACTGTATCTATGATGTCAGGCAGACACGGTCTTAAACTGTATCTTATTATATATATGTATATATACATATTATATATATATAAACAGAAAACACAACACATATTTTCCATAACACAGTTCATATCACAATTTATACAAAGCATAGCACAAGTTATACACAAAGCATAACAAGAATTTTCATAACACAGTTTGTAGTGTCGTACAATTATTAAACGAAAACTGTCACAGATGTTTCATCTAATTACAATGTTTGATAAAACTGAGCTGGGTATTGAAAGTAGCAAATTTAATTAAAGAATAAACATATGTGATAAAACTGCAGGATCGGACTGGGAAGATTGAGCGTGTTGATCTTGCTGTGTATTCCACGTTGCTGTAAATTAAAGCAGTGATGAGCAGATGCTGATATTGAATGTACAAAATTTATATGTTTCAAAGCATGCATTGATAAGTATAAGCTAGATAATAGATGTTGATGTGTGCATGCACGAATCATGTGCACAATTTAAGTGTAACAAATACATGGCATGTAGGCAAATAGGCGCTGCATCATAGAGGTCAGAAATGGCGACAAAAGTTACATGGGCAAATTGGCACATACATGTGCAAGTTTAAGAGCATCGTTATTATGGCAGTAATAGAGTCGACATACATCCAGTCAGTCGACTCGTCGATAAGTCATAGACTATAGTTGAAAAATTTATTTCTACTTTCAGGGTATCCACCTACTTTCGATCGACTACATGGAAGGTCACAACAAAGTTCAGGTTCAGGAAGTAGAAAAAGGCATATGGAAGGTCACAACGCCAAACAAGCGACAACACGAAACAATTCCATAGACAACAAATAAATGGGCAAATAGGTAAACATGATCAAATACATGTATTTGATCATGTTGACCTATTTTCCCATGTATTTGTTGTCTATGGAATTGTTTCGTGTTGTCACTTGTTTGGTGTTGTGACCTTCCATATGCTCGACAAAGGACTGTTTGTTTTCGCATGTTTGGTGTTGTAACAATACATGGACAAATAGTCAAGGGCAACATGATCAAGGCAAACAATACGAAACAATTCCTCATGAACCGCAGATGTACACACATGAATTATCAGTGGATCAATCAATTTGTAGAACATTAACAAATAATATTCAGAGTATTTTCACAGTAACATAAATGGAACACAAAGCCATGATATTCGAAGTGAACCTTCCGATGTATTATTGCTTACGTCATGGCAGTTAAGGTCTAGTCCGGTCAGTATCGTGGCTTTGTGTTCGTGTGTGCATTCGGGTCTCACGTATGCTTGTATATGCCACCAAAGCGAGTTCATGAAACTAATACAAACATAAGTGTCATGGAATTCTTATTTCATAAGTAAACCAAGAGTTAAGTGTAAAATTATGTATACCTGCTTTAACATCTAAAGATATCGAATCAGGGACTTCACATGACACACAAACCCACCCGCTCCGACTTCATCAAAGGTCTTTACAAATTGACGATTCAGTTTGGCGGTTTTCTCATCTGGTAGCAGTATATTGTCTAAAACAACTTTTTCATGTGTATGTGGTACAACAATCCCATGGCATCTGGATGACGTAGGATCTCGACAAACAGTAACTATTGCAATAAAGTCGAGAATTTCGAAGGACGGTATTAACAAAATATGCTTAATTTTATTAAAACAGGAAAGCTGGAGTATGTATCCATTAGACTTTAAGCACTCGCTTTAGATTAGAATGCAATAAAATATGCTTAATTTTATTAATAAACTACCTGCTGTTATTATGTCTAGATTAGAGTCGAGAATTTTACATCGTTGATTGTTCACGACATTGGACGCATCCTGGATCGGGGAAGCGACACCCTTTGATGCACTGATTTGTATACTGCTGTGTCCTCCATCCGACGTAGTTAACGGTGCATGAATTCCTTGATCATTCAAAGTTCCTACTATGTTGATCAGAACCTCCATTTTTCCAAACAAGTTTCCCATTGTACCCTTCATATTAGTCATCATACCCTCCAAGCTTCCCACCCTCATTTTCAGCTCATCATTGTCTTCACAAACATGTTTGAATCGTGTCTCTGCAATGACACAAGCCTTAACATGCATTTTTGGTGTGATGCTCCTAACAGCGCGGCTCCTACCCCTTGTATCCTTACCCAACACTTGTGATAAGATATCTTCATCAACAGGCAATTTTTATACATCACTATCGGTGATGTTTTCCTTCAATTTGGCGATTTGATACTAGGATAAAAGTTAAATGCGTTTACACCAACATTTACTTGTAACAGCTTGTAACTATAGTATGTTACTCCCAACTGAATAAATTTAATCCAAACAATAACACCATAACAATAAAAACACGTAACGAAGAAAATGTAATGAGAAACTAATTAATCATAATTATGGAAAGCCTGAAAGCCTGAAATGAAAGTCCAAACAATAGACTGCTCGATGTTAACCATAATGACCATAATACAAGTAAAAACTTACGAAGTACCCAAACCTGGCATATGATATGCTACCATCTTTTTTCCTATGTGTCTTCTCCCATACTGGACGACGGTTGATATTTGTAGATGGAATTGCAACGATCTGCAATATATTCCATTTCATGTATATTTTTCCCTTAGTTGTGTTTTTTACTACCATTGAAAGAAAAGGATCAAATAATTTACCAATTCGTGTTCTACTCTAGCGTGACTTTCACATCCTGCATGGTGGGCATAGCTTAGATTAGATCTATATTTTTTGCTTGCCTCCCTTCTTTCGCTCGCTTCAGGCGTTGCTTCATTCTTTATGAACTCATTCCAATCATCTTGAGCAATTGTAGGTGGACAATTTTTCATCCGTTCTTCGTCATTGTCGAAAGTGTCATAATAAGTTGCTCTCAAGTTTTTCTTGTGTATCCTAAAAGCCTCGTCCATTCTGTTTGAAAACATTTCCTTTGAAAGTGGCTCAATCGTATGCTATTTTTCACAAATTTACCACCAACTGGTTCCAAACGTTATTCTTATATGTTTTGGGTACTTTATCCCAACCTGTGTAAGAGATCGGCACATAAGATCGTACTAGTTTACCAAGCATAGTAACGATTTTTGGAGCGTTTTCTGAGACTGAAATACCAAGTAAGTTTTGTTCAACTTGTTGGTCTTCGAACATGATGCATGTGATGATGTGGGATCTTGCGACATATTTTCCTATGAAATAGAAGCAACATTAAGAATCATGACAAACACCATGAATAAGAATATTATTCACATTTGTTACTAATCATGTTCTCTATTACATTTTCACTCAACAATTCATAAGTCTTACTCACTTTGAAATAGTTAAAAGAAATAATAAAAGCAGAATGGATTGTGATCAGAAAGTGTAAGTCGTGACATACCAAATACATATGATTCCCTAGTTAAAAAAAAGCATTCAACAATTCATAGGTTAACATATGAGTTTGGTTAGATCTTCTAGTTTTTCATTGTCTTCAAAAGATGATTGATAGACGGTAGGAGACTCAGTGTCATCTATTTTTGTAGTCAACCGTTTTGATGTATGTAAAACCACAGACCAACCGTCATTTTTTAAATCTTTTGAGTAGAACACTTGACTCGCTTCGGATGCAAGAATAAATGGCTCATCATTCACGTTGTCTCTATTCTTTAATTTTCCTAAATTAACCATGATCAAGTTTGAAGTGGGATCTATTTTGCAACTATTGATATTATCCTCGACTTTTACCTAATCACAATAAAAAACTATTTGTTTGAAATCAATGTAATCCAACTCAAGTACCTGATGAATGACTCTGTAATAAGTTGTTTCTACTTCCTTATAATTTTTATCTTTACCACTCGCTCTAAATTTTGTAATTGCTCTCCTGCATACACCGCTATCATGTGTTATCATATGGTCTTCGTACATTTTCGTGGAAAATATAAACCCATTCACTTGGTACTTCGTATAACTAAGCGCCTTGAATGTAACACCCCATGTCTGTTAATGTCACTCACTAAGGGAATGCATTAAGTTTCGTGAGGCGTTATAGGTAAACAGACACAGAATAATCACAAGACAGATATAAATAAGGCAACAACGGAAAATTTAAACTTTTATTTCAAAC
Source organism: Allium sativum (assembly GCA_030737875.1). Lineage (NCBI taxonomy): Eukaryota > Viridiplantae > Streptophyta > Magnoliopsida > Asparagales > Amaryllidaceae > Allium > Allium sativum. The sequence goes on from CM060915.1 coordinate 285,577,627, forward strand.
ATAAGTCATAATACCGTGGTCCACAATTTTATAAGTCACAAAAACCATTACAATAAAATAACTTCTGTCTTGCATCATCAGAGTACATAAGAATATAAAAAACATAATTTTTCCTAAATTTAAAGAGTTAAGCCATAGTAGGGACAAGAACTTGAGCCATACTTCAGAAGTAGCTCCTAGCAAGATGATATCTGATTCCTGATTAAGTCTGAGTGTTTCCTCCCTGAGAACCTTGGGGGGACCGGAAGAAAGAAGGAGAAACAACAGGGTCAAACATAAAGTCTGGCGAGTCTAGTTACTTTTAGCTAGTAGATAAATAAAAGCAACATGATAGGCATATAAAGTGGATAAGAGAGATCACAACATAAATGGAAGGTGTGACAAGGTAAGCAAGATAAGGTGATTTGCCTCACCAATGATTACTCTGCATTATTACTAGTATAACTGAAATGAGATGATCACTTCCACTATGAGATGGTAGGTTGGTTTAGGTCATACGTCCAAGTATACCCTAACCACTACCCTAATAGATCGGCTCCCTACCCTGTAGATATCATGTGCTGGCCCCACAGTAGGAGGTATCACTTCCTAAGGTGGCAACCCATGGTGTGCACAACCATATCTACTGGTGTCACGGTCGTCTTAGCCCCCTCTGCCCGGCCCATGCACATACATGTCCCCGGTCGGTCTGCGCCACCCACACCATCCGTCTCGTTTGGATCTCTTACAATCAATCAGTAAGCATGCCCCTTCTCCGCCTAGTACGAAGTTCTTTACTTGAAACCAACTTCGGGTTACTGACTGAAATGGGTCCCACACAATATGATACAAGCTCTCCCCTTGTCTTGTATCCCCATTAGGTTTTCCACTGACTATGTATACCCTTAGGTGTCCTTAATTACATAGCTCTATACTAGTTATGCTTACCCAAAAGGGTGCTTTAATTACATAACTTCATTACATTATCTATCGGTTATGTATACCACTAGGTGTCTTTAATTACATAACCGTATTGTATTATCTACTGGTTATGTATACCACTAGGTGTCTTTAATTACATAACCTTATTGGGTTAAGTTCGTGGGCCTACATGTAAATATTACCCACTCCCTCTAATTTACTTAACCCACCCACTACCCATCCAATTTTACTTAACCCTAATTTAAGTTCATAGTCAAACAATCTTTATGGACTAAATTAGGTTAAGTAGTCCAATTCTTTACCATGTCCATTTATGGTTTTATAATGGGTTAGACCTCCCACATTAGGCCTACAACATGTGGATGCTGGATATGCCAGTCGGGTCCAGGCAATTTTATTCCACAATTGGGCCTAACCTCGTGTCTTAGCCCAATTCGTATTTGCGTACTTAAACCTCCCACATTAGGTTCAACATTAGTGGCTGCTGGATATGGCATTCGGGTCCAGGAAGACTTCCACCACAAATGTACCCTAACCTCGTGTCATAAGTACAATTTAGAATTCCTATTTGTAAATTACTAAACATTCCAAATTAATCCAAATCTACTTATGTCATTATAGGTAACTATTTCTATGTTTTCCCCATTTGAATTACATGTCCCATTTTACATAAATTATGCCAATTATAATCCCTTTTTCCCCATTTCCTCTCTAACGTATTCGTACACATTTTGGCAGCATCTAGGCTATAAAGTAGCCTGGCTACAACAATGAACAATGAATATGACGAAGGTGATAGTTTCAGCATATCTTGGCATAAACATAAACATAAACTGGTATGATAACAAGGTGAATGGTCATGTAATCATCATGGTAAGGTAGGCATAAAAGTGATGAACTTGTAGTAACTACAATGTCAAAGCAACACAATGAGATCTAAATTAACCATAAGGTGTCCAATTAATTAGATCTAGCATAGTTAGGGTGACATAGTAACATGTTAAGATCTAAAGATGGATTCATATGTCAAGTTTACAACATATCTCAATGGATCACAATATGACAGGTGAAAGGTGATTAACATAAAGATTTATATCTAAGTAATGTTACAACTGTCCAATTTAATAGAAGTATATCCACCATAACATGGTTACAAGTTAAGATCCACGTAAGCTGCATAATCGAGTAACCACAATTTTATTTGACCTAGGAAAATAGATCTGTCATGACATAGTATAGGATTTCACATTAACACAGAATCGTGCTTTACAACATATCCAATCCATAGTCTTTCAAAGTATACATTTATTTATCTAAACCTAAAAACAACTAGAACTCACAGCGTGAGGTTTAGAGAATTGAGGAAGAACGAATCTAGAATTTCTAAAATGGATTTGTAGAATATGTTGTAGAAAACGGTTCAGTTCGCACTCTAGTAGCATATGGCCTCCATGACTTCCACTAAAGAAAATATGAGAAATAGGACACGTATATATAGCTGCCACACCCCTTTAAATCGAGTGCCATGTCAGCCCTAGGGGCGTCGACACCCTTGTGAGTGGTCTGATCCCTAAGTCGACACCCCTCTAGGGGGGTCAACCCTCTAGTTCGGGAATTTTGCCACATAGAGGAATTTTTCGAATTTGAATCCTCTGGATAGAATTCTGACTCATCTCTGACTCACCTCTAACTCATGCATATATAAAAAATATTTCTGTGCATATACAAACTTAAAATTCTCATAACTTCTTCATACGGTGTCAGTTTTTCGCAAACCAAATGTCTATCCTGACCAGAATTTCGAGATGGACGCAATGGTGCAGTCTGTTTCCTACTAATTCTGAATATTAAATTAATTATTATTTAATTTATTCTCTTTAATGTCGTTTAAAATTCAGGGTGTTAATTCTCCTTTGCTCAAAGGATTTCATCCCCGAAATCTCTAAGTTGAGAAGAATGCATATCCTACCATCCATCATCTATCTACTCATCCACCATTCACTGGCATCCATTATCCTTAAAGATTTCTAATGCTTATATGAATATATGCAAAGATGTGTGTATATGTCCCAACACTAATGCGAAGATCAGGCAGTCTACTGATTCAGTTGACCTCCTTAATGCAATGTATGTTAGTGCCATGAATCCAATATGTATGCAAATAAACCTATTGTATCATACAAGTTCTATACGTGTGGATGCACATTTATCCAAATGCAACATCATAAGCCAGTTCATCCCTTTCCATCCATAAAAGAGAAGAAAATGCACACACATCCATATGCAATATGAAAGTTCTTGAGCCGATCTTAGTGCCTAATGTGTGTGTATATGCGTCCACATGCAACCACTAGCAAACACTTGCATCCATCAATCATAACATGTTTCAAAAACACGTTTACATACATAGGTTTCCTATCAAAAGGTCGAAAATACGATGGATAAGATATATTCTATTGACAGAAACAAGCACTGATAAAACTTAGGAAAAGGAGTTAAGAACATACCCTCGAAAAGAAAAGGGTACGAAGCACGAATCTTATCTTCGGTCTTCCAAGTCACATCTTCTGGGTTATCTCCTTATTGAACCTTTAGCAATTTGATATCCTTATTGCGCAGCTTCTTAACTTCTGACCCAAGAATGCGGGTAGGGACTCGTCTGACTGTCGCCTCCCGTTCCACTTCGACTTATTCCAACATACTTGGCTCAACTACTACCGCAGTGTCATGCAGGCACTTCCACAGATGAGAGGCATAGAAAACGTCATGAACACCGAATAGATTTTCTGGGAGCTTTACTCTGTAGGCCATTTAGCCAATCCTCTCAGTTATAGGGAATGGTCCCACAAACCTAGGTGCCAACTTCCCTACTGATCCAAAGTGAACCACATTCCTCATAGGTTATACTTTGATAAAACTAAGTTTCCCACTTCGAACTCGATGCCAGTCCTTCTCTTGTCTGCATAGGATTTCTACCTAGCTTGAGCTGTCTTTTTCCGCCGTCGAATAAGGTCAATCTTTTTGGACGTTTCTTTAACGATATCTGGTCTAAGAAATAATCTTTCTGTAGATTTCGACCAACAAGTTGGCGTACAGGGTCATCTGTACAATGCTTCGAAGGGTGTTATGCCGATGCTAGCCTGAAAACTGTTATTATAGGCAAAATCTACTAAAGGAAGATGCTCTTTCCAAGTCCCTCCGAAGTCTAGGATACACAGCCTTAGAAGATCTTCTAGAATCCTATTCACCCTCTCCGTCTGCCCATCGGTCTGAGGATGATAAGCAGTGCTTAAACACAACTGTGTACTAATGCTTCTTGCAAGCTCCTCCAAAATTCACTAGTAAAGAGGGGGTCACGATCGTTTACGATGCTAGAAGGTGCTCCATGAAGATGAACTATCTCTTGGACATAAATTATTGCCAACCATGATGTCGGCCTCTTACTCTTAACTAGAATAAAGTGAACGCTCTTAGTGAGTCTATCCACTATCACCCAAATACTGGTATTACCTTTCTTTGATCTAGGCAAACCATCTATGAAAGCCATAGAGACGCTCTCCCATTTCCACTGTGGAACCTCCAACGGATGAAGTAATCCACTGAGCTTCTTTTACTCATCTTTGACTTGCTAGCAAAATAAACATTGAGAAACAAATTCGGCCACATCCTTCTTCATCCTAGCCCAAAAAAAACCCTCTTCATATCCCCGTACAACTTGTCACCGCCTGGATGAATGGTCATCTTAGAATTGTGGGCTTCTTCTAGGACTGCCTTTATCAAGCTTCCAGTTTGAGGAACAAAAAGCCTTCCATCTCATCGCAACCAACCCTTTTCCTATTGAGGTGACTAGAAATCTCCCCTCTTATGAGCTTATCCATGATGTCTAGAATCTGTGGGTCACCTTGTTGCAAAGCTCCTATCTGATCCACAATAGTCAGTCGTATCTCCAAGGATGCAAATAAATCAGGCAAAACCTCGATGGAGGGTCTAAAATCAAAAGCTGATATAAACTCCAAGTTCTTTCTCCCCACAAACAAAGGACTCAGGGCCACCCTCTGCCTACTTAGTGCGTCTGCCACCACATTACCCTTGCCAGGGGTATAAGAAATCTCAAAATCATATGAAGCTAAGAACTCCATCCACCGTTGATGCCTTAAGTTTAGATCCTTCTGTGAGAATAGATACTTGCAAGATTTATGATCGGTATATAACTCGAACTTTTCTCCAAGTAAATAATGATGCCACATCTTTAACGTGAATACTATGGCAGCTAGCTCTAGATCATGGGTGGGGTAGTTCTTCTCATGAACTCTTAACTGTCTACCCCCATAACATATTACTTTCCCTTCTTGCATCAGAACTACACCAAGCCCTGTACCGCATGCAACAGTGTAAACAATAAACACTTTACTCTCATCGGGCAAGCTCAAGACTAGGGTTGTTGCCAAAGCCTTCTTAAGTCATTGGAAAGCAATGTCACAGTTTATGTCCCATGAAAATGCCAAATTCTTCTTTGTCAGCCTGGTGAGAGAGGCTGATATCTTCGCAAAGTCCTTAATGAACTTCATATAATAACCTGCCAACCCAAGATAGCTTCACACCTCGGTTGCATTTTTAGGAATCTGCCAATCTTGTACTGCAACCACCTTCGCGGGATCTACAGTTATCACTTCTTTGGAGACTACATGCCCTAAGAATCTCACCTCCTTTCTCCAGCAATGGCATTTGGAGAACTTTGCTTTTAGCTGATGGTCACGGAGAGTTTTCAAAACTTCTCCCAAATGTTGGGCATGCTCTTCTTCACTCTTGGAGAAGATCAAAATATCATCAACAAAGACTACAACAATTTTGTTTAGGAACTCCCGAAACACCCTACTAATCAAATCAACAAAATAGGCGGGTGCATTTGTCAACCCAAAAGGCATAACTAGCTATTCAAAGAAACCATCCAGAGTCCTGAAAGCAGTCTTATCTATGCTGTCCTCAGCCACCCTCAATTGATGGAACCCCGTAGCCAAGTCCAACTGATAAACTACCGAGGCACCAACAAGCTGATCAAATAAATCATCATTCCTCAGAAGCGGGCGCCTATTCTTCTTGGTGAGCTTGTTTAATTCTTTATAGTTAACACACAGATGAAGTGAACCATCCGCTTTAGTTGCGAATACTACTAGAGCACCCCATTCCGATATGCTTCGTTTGATAAACCCTTTTTCAAGTAGCTCCGCTACTTGCTTACTCAGCTCCCTCCTCTCCCTTGGAGCCATGTGGCGTGCTGGTAATGCAACTGACTTTGCATTGTCTACCAGATATATGCGGAAGTCAATTTCGCGCCTTGGAGGTAAACCCCGTACCTCATCAAAAACATCGGAATAACCTCGAACCACTGGAACAGATTGCAAATCATTTATGGATGCATCTAGAGACCTTAGGAAGCTAACCATAATAGACCCTTGAGGGTCACAAGAAACTTCGAGGGTCTTCCCATGACAAGTCGGGAGTCTAACAACCCTCCTCTCACAATCCAGAATGGCCCCATACATGGTAAGCCAATCCATTCCTAGAATCAACCCATAGCCCATAAACCCGAGCACATACGCGTCACATTCAAATTCGACGCCTAACACAGATATTTTCAAAACCCCGACAAATCATCGATAAATGAGCCAAACCATCAATGGGGTTTGAAACAACTACAGGGTCTACTACCATACTAGTAATTAAGTGCAGAGATTCAACCACAGAACTAGATATAAACGAGTGTGAAGCACCAGAATCAAAAAGTGTTCTAACTAGATGGTTTAAAAGAGAAACTAAACTTTCTACGGAATATTTTTTACCTCTTTCAGGAGCACTGATCGCGAGAGCATGCACCTTCCCTCCAGAAGGCCCTGCTCTTTGACCTTGTCCCTATGATCCCTGTTACTTTGGGCACTCTTTAAAAAAGTGTCCTACCTCTCCGCAATTAAAGCAATTGGCCTTCCTTCTCTTATAATCTTTGATCAGGTGACCGTCCTTTCCATAATTGTGACATTTTATCTTATCCTTGCCTTTATCATCTTCCCCCCTTTCTTCTGCTGTTGCTGTTGCTGTCTTTCTTGGGCCACACCTTCTTATTTTGTGATGTCCCCTCAGCCTTTTTTTCCTTCTATTCTCCCTTGTCCTCCTCATGCATTAGGGCCATATCAACAAGCTTTTCAAAGGTGGCCCCCATTGGAAGATGGGACATGGCTAAACCATGTAGAGGCTCATTCAGCCCTTTAGCAAACCACAAAGCCCTTTTGTGCGGTGTGTCCACTAATTCTAACCCGAACCTTGCCCGCCGGTTGAATTTGTTCACATACTCCTTCACCGTCAAATTTCCTTGTTTGAGTGTTAAGAACCTCTCCATTTGTATGCTTCTCTCTGCTTGGGAAAGAAATTTCATTTCAAACCTCTGCCCAAAGTCTTCCTAAGTTTCTATCGGACGTCCAGCTTGGGTGACTTCCCACCAAAATGAGGCTTCGTCCTTTAACATCCAAGCAGCTAACTAGATCTTTCTTCGGTCCTCCACTTCAAATATTACGAATAAGTCCTTGGTTTCCTTAAGCCAATTCTGAGCTTCTACGAATGTCTCGTTCCCATGGAATGGCCTTCCTCCCATAGCCTGGAAGTCTTTGCAGATCTTGATAAAGTTGTCAACTTTTGGAGGGGGAGGAGGAGGAATGACTGGTGCAACTGGGGGAGGAACGTCTCTTTGGCCTTCGGCTGGCGCCGTGGACTCCAAATACCTCCGGAACCATCCGGGTATTGTGACGCCCTCTGGGAGATTAGGGATGCTTTGTTCCCCAGACATGATGAAAAAGGGAAAAGGAAGAAATTTAGATAAAGGACCGAATGATACTACATATGGCTTTTTGGAGAATGTTTTTCAAAATAGACTTTCCTTTTGAAAATACCTTTCTTTTAAAACCTTTTTTGAAAATAATTTTCAAAAACTTTTATCTAATCTGGTAAGCTTTAGCTCTGATAGCAAGTGTGACACCCCACGTCCGTTAATGTCAATCACTAAGTGAATGCATTAAGTTTCGTGATGTGCTATAGGTAAACAGACACAGAATAATTACAAGACAGATATAAATAAGGCAGCAGCGGAAATTTTAAACTTTTATTTCAAACATAAGCCATAATATTATGGTCCACAATTTCATACGTCACAAAAACCATTACAATAAAATAACCTCTGTCTTGCATCATCAGAATACATAAGAATATGAATAACATAACTTTCCCAAATTTAAAGAGTTAAGCCATAGTAGGGACAAGAACTTGAGCCATACTTCAGATGTAGCTCCTAGAAAGATGATACCCGATTCCTGATTAAGTTTGAGTGTTTACTCCCTGAGAACCTAGGGGGAGGGGGAAACGGAAGAAATAACGAGAAACAACAGGGTCAGACATAAAGTCTGGCGAGTCTAGTTACTTTTAGCCAGTAGATAAATAAAAGCAACATGATAGGCATATAAATTGGATAAGAGATATAACTACATAAATGGTAGGTGTGACAAGGTAAGTAAGATAAGGTGTATGTGCCTCATTAATGATTACTCTGCATTATTAATAGTATAACTGAAATGAGATGATCCCTTCCACTATGAGTTGGTAGGTTTGGGTCATACGTCCAAGTGTGCCCTAATCACTACCCTAATCGATCGGATCCCTACCTTGCAGATATCCTGTGCTGGCCCCATAGCAGGAGGTATCACTTCCTAAGATGGCAACCCATGGTGTGCACAACCATATCTACTGGTGTCACGGTCGTCTTAGCCCACTCTGCTCGGCCTATGCACGCACATGTCCCCGGTAGGTTTGCGCCGCCCACACCATCCGTCTCGTTTGGATCCCTTACAATCAACCAGTAAGCGTGCCCCTTCTCCGCCTAGTACGAAGTTCTTTATTTGATTCCAACTCCGGGTTACTGACTGAAATGGGTCCCACACAATATAATACAAGCTCTCCCCCTTGTCTTGTATCCCCACTAGGTTTTCCACTGACTATGTATACCCTTAGGTGTCTTTAATTACATACCCCTATACTAGTTATGCTTACCCTAAAGGGTGTCTTTAATTACATAATTTCATTACAATATCTAACAGTTATGTATACCACTAGGTGTCTTGAATTACGTAACCTTATTGCATTATTTACTAGTTATGTATACCACTGGGTGTCTTTAATTACATAACCTTATTGGGTAAAGTTCGAGGGCCTATATGTAAATATTAACCACTCCCTCTAATTTACTCAACCTACCCACTACCCATCCAATTTTACTTAACCCTAATTTAAGTTCATAGTCAAACAATATTTATGTATTAAATTAGGTTAAGTAGTCAAATTCTTTACCATGTCCATTTATGGTTTTATAATGGGCTAGACCTCCCACATTAGGCCTACAACATGTGGATGCTAGATATGCCAGTCGGGACCGGGCTGTCTTATTCCATAGTTGGGCCTAACCTCATGTCTTAGCCCGATTCATATTTGCGACTTAGACCTCCCACATTAGGTTCAACATTAGTGGCTATTGGATATGCCGGTCGGGTCCGGGCAGACTTCCACCACAAATGTACCCTAACCTCGTGTCATAAGTACAATTTAGAATTCCTATTTGTAAACTACTAAACATTCCAAATTAATCCAAGTCTACCTATGTCATTATAGTTAACTATTTCTATGTTTCCCCCATTTGAATTACGTGCCCCATTTTACATAAATTATGCCAATTATAATCCCTTTTTCCCCGTTTCCTCTCTAACGTATTTGTACACATTTTGGCAGCATCTGGGCTATAAATTAGCCTAGCTACAAAAATGAAAAGGGAATATGACGAAGGTGATAGTTTCAACAAATCTTGGCATAAACATAAACTGGTATGATAACAAGGTGAATGGTCATGTAATCATCATGGCAAGGTACATATAAAAGTGATGAACTTGCAGTAACTACGATGTCAAAGCAACATAATGAGATCTAAATTAACCAAAAGGTGTCCAATTATTTAGATCTAGCATAGTTAGGGTGACATAGTAACATGTTTAGATCTAAAGATGGATTCATATGTCAAGTTTACAACATATCTCAATGGATTACAATATGACAAGTGAAAGGTGATTAACATAAAGATCTAGATCTAAGTAATGTTACAACTGTCCAATTTAATAGATGTATATCCACCATAACATGGTTACAAGTTAAGATCCAAGTAAGCTACATAATCGAGTAACCACAATTTTATTAGATCTAGGAAAATAGATCTGTCATGACATAGTATTGGATTTCGCATTAACACAGAATCGTGCTTTACAACATATCGAATTTAAGTCTTTCAAAGTGTACTTTTATTTATCTAAACCTAAAAACAACTAGAACTCACAGCGTGAGGTTTAGAGAATTGAGGAAGAACGAATCTAGAATTTCTGAAATGGATTTGTAGAATATGTTGTAGAAAACGGTTCAGTTCGCACTCCAACAGCACATGACCTTCATGACTTCCAGTGAGGAAAATATGAGAAATAGGACACGTATATATAGCAGCCAGACCCTCTGAAATCGAGTGCCACATCATACCTAGGGGTGTCGACTCCCCTGTGGGTGGGTCGACCCCTAGGTCGACACCCTTGTGGGTGGGTCGACCCCTAAGTCGACACCCCTCTAGGGGGGTAGACCCCCTAGAGCGGGAATTTTACTGCTCAAACGAATTTTTCGAATTTGAATTCTTTGGATAGAATTCTGACCAATCCCCGACTCATGCATGTATATAAATATTTTTGTGCTTATACAAACTTAAAATCCTCATAACTTCTTCATACAGTGTCCGTTTTTCGCAAACCAAATGTCTATCCTGACCAGAACGAGACGGACGCAATGGTGTAGTCCGTTTCCTCTAATTATGGATATTAAATTAATTATTATTTAATTTATACTCTTTAATGTCATTAAAAATTTGGGGTGTTACAATGAACTTCGGCCCGTATATTAGCCACCAAAGAGTTGGGTCTACGTCTCTGCAATTCAACAACTACATAAAACACAAGAAGAAAAATCAAGCATGTTCACGAAGGTGTATTGCAAACTTATAAACACATGAAATACTTTAGATGATGTAATACCTCATTATGTAACCATATAGTAAAAGGTTTAACGACTTCACTGTTGTACCTCTGCCTCATGGTTGAAATTTAGTGCTTTTCACATAGGAGTTGTACCTTCTGTACGTAGATAACACATATCGAAATGAATGTATAAATTGAATTAAAAAATGGAAATTCAAAACCTACTTCATGAACTTATTTCTTCCATGGATCCAATCCATCATGCTTATTTAGGACCCATCCACACTTGTTCGAATTGCACTTGGGTTAACATTATATCTTTACCATTATCCAAAGGTATCTCACCAGTAAACTCATCATCCTCATCTAAAAATGCTTCGCGGGTATGTTTATGGTTGCCATAACCTCCGTTTGGGATATATTCCATGCAATAAAGGCTAGCTTCTTATATGATATATCCTTCTGCAATACACCCTTCAATGTATCTTTTGTTGCACACATACCCTTTATATGTTTCATCAACCTATGATTGTGATCAATTATAACTTGCACACGATATTCATTTATACCGAATAATAATGTACATAACTGAAATTAGTTATTTATCGTTCAAAAGGATACATCCATCTATATCTGACAGGGCACCAACCAATGCTAGATCGGCTAAATGAACCATAACATGGATACTGATATCAAAAAATGTAGGTGGAATTTTATTTTTCAAAAACACACATTGCTTCCACCAACATAGCCTTTGCTTTTATAAGGTTTTCCCTATTGATCACCTTTGAGCACAAAATGTTAAAGAATACACAAATATGATGAATAGCATTTCGTAGATCCTTATGTTGTGTATGAGTATGTTGAAGTAATACTGGAAGCAGATGTTGCATTATGACGTGGTAATCATGTGACTTCATATTTCTTAGTTCGAGAGGATTGATGTTCATGTTGTTATGGAAGTTAGAGGGGAATTTGTTATATACTTTCAAAATTTTCAATACGATGAAAAATCTTATCTTTTTTTCTCTGCTCAAGGTGAAATTTGCCCTTGGTATGATTATTTTTTTGGTTTTGGGATCTACCATCACCCACAACTTTTGTTTCATAGACATGGTTTTCATATCCTTGCGTACATTGATGTCATCTTTTGATTTCTCTTTATGGTCCATAATAGTGCTGATGAGATGCTCTGCAACATTATTCTCTGTATGCATAACATCAATATTATGTCGAATCATATTTGCTTTCCAATATGGTAAATCAAAAAAGATAAACCTCCTATACCACGTAGAAACATTGTCACCTTCTTCAATGGCCGAATTTTTCCTTTTTCGACCAACTTCTTCTTTGTGTTTATCGATTTTCATTTTGACATTCGCTACTCTCTTTTCAACTTCAAAATCATTCAATGGCCTTTTAGGACGACTAAGTTCTTGTTCATTATTGAAATTTGTCTTGTCATATCGAAACCTGTATCCGTTAGGAAGATACATTCGATGTCCCATAAAACACATCTTCTTACTTTCAGGAAGATGATAAGAACAACTGTTTTCCCCACAAACGGGACATGCAAATTAACCATGAGTTGTACATCCCGATAAAATCCCAAGAGCAGGGTGATCATGAATCGCCCACAACACCCTAGCTCTCATTGTAAACTCGGATTTATTCGATGAATCATATGTAAGACCTCCTTCCCATAACTGCTTTATCTCATCTACCAATGGCTCTAAATAAACATCGATATCCTTTCCTGGTTGATTTGACCTAGAAGTCAACCGTGTTAACATTGAAAACTCCCGTTTCATGCACATAGACGGAGGAAGATTATATGGTATTACAATTACCGGCCAACAACAGTAAGGGTTAGTAAGAGAAGCATTCAAACAGAAACCATCTGTTGCTATTCCAAGTGTGACATTTCGCAGCTCAACTGCAAATGTTTTGTTAAAAGAATCCATGGCTTTCCATTGAGAAGTGTCACAAGGATGACGCATTACATTTGGATCAGACTTGGCACGACCATGCCAGATCATTACATCTTCTATCTGTTAGAGAATGGAGTTTTGATGACAACGACCTTATTTCAATTATCATTGATTATAAAATATATGCTAACACTTTTTATACAGAATATATATATATATATATCCAGGAAATATTACTGAAGACTATACAGTTATAAAGATGATAGAGATTCAAAGAACAGAGAAATTTCAATACTCATCAGTAATCAAGATTTCAAGAATTCAAGAGTTCAAGATTAATATAGTTATAGAGTCTAGATTTTGTAAGACTCTAAATAGCACTCTAGGTTCAAATTCTAATTTTAAAATTCTGATTTTCAATTCTATCCTCAATCCTCTCTATCTTATTCTTTTATTTATTTTATTTTATTCTTCTTTATTTTCCAAACTTTAGTTTTATATATTTATATACTTTATATTTATGTTCTTATACCTTATATTTATATAGTTTAAAGCCTTATAATTTTATAAACATATTTATATAGTTTAAATTTATGTTTTCGTATGTTTGTCTATCATATATTATTAATTTACAACACTAGATTTTTACTCAAGAATTTCAAGAATTATTTCCATATCAAAACACTTGAAAAATGCTTTGACAATAAAAAATATACAAGGGTATGTCGACATACCAAAAACACCATGTCGACATACAACTGTCACTTTTCCAATTTTGAAAGGAAGTGTCTTATCACTATTTAAAACGGTTCAGAACCGTTGCAACCTTTCATACTTTATAAAAAGGGGTTAAAACTGAATTTTTTTAATATATCTTCTTCTCTAACTTCATCCTCTTTCTCTACACCATTATTCTTAATCATTTTTATGGTTTTTACACTTATACTCTGTCGAATTCAATTCCATTTTGATCAAACTTCTTCTCTCTACACTCTCTAAATCAAGTGCAATTGAAGAGTTATATGGTTGTTTGTAATTGCTTGGGTTAAGTGAAATAGGAATCGATGTGTCCTTATAGCCGTGAAATCAGTGAAATAGGAATCGGTGTGTCCTTGTAGCCATGAAATCAGGAAAGTAGGAATCGAGGTGTCCTTGTAGCCGAGAAATCAAGGTAGTTGTACTTGACAATTGGAAACCGTAATAAAACTCTACGCAATCCAGCATTGTGCGGGGCTGGACATAGGAGTAATCCGAACCAGTATAAAATCTGGTGTGTTCTTTCCTTTTCTACATCGTTATTTCTGTTTATTTTGCAATCTGCGTCTGTGATTATGTTTGTGGTGTTTGACTCATCCCGTAGTTCACATTAGTTTTAGATTTTGTTTAAATTTTTACAAACACTATTCACCCCCCTCTAGTGTTTGCTTTTCCTTAACGATCCATTCCACATTCCCTAACAATTGGTATTAGAGCTAGTTAGAGAACATTATAGGGGGTTCTCGCTCGGCTGTTTGGTGGCAGGCAGGAGACTATTACTCCTACATGTCCCCGTGTGTGGGTTTGTTGAGTCGCGAGGCTAACCGTGAAATTAGTTCTGAGGTATCGTTGACGGGCCATGGTGGCCAGCTAGGCCACTGGTCATGGAGATGACCCTTAACAATTGGTATCGGAGCAAGGTCTTTCAAAAAGTTCATAATCTGATTTTTGAAAATAGTGATAATGGCAACCAACGCTGGTAGCAACAATAGTTCTTTTATAGAGGGTCAATCCACTGTTAGACCACCCTTGTTTAATGGTAATAATTATTCATATTGGGCATGTAAAATGAAAATTTATTTACAATCAGTAGGATTAGACACATGGAATATTACACAAAATGGATATGTTGAACCCATAACTGCATTTGCATAACGGACAAATGAACAAAAGGCTGCTGCACAAAGCAATTCTAAAGCCATGAATATGTTATTTTGTTCATTAGATAGGAATGAGTTTAATAGAGTATCGGTATGTAAGACAGATTATGAAATCTGGAGAACTTTACAAGTTACTCATGAAGGAACTAGTAAAGTTAAACAGACTAAGATAGACAGGTTAGTTAATCAGTTTGAATTATTCAAAATGAATGAGAACTTCAGATATGTATTGTAGATTTCAAGAGATAGTGCATTCGCTGATAGCACTTGGAAAATCTTATTATGAAACATGTCAAGTTAGAAAAAAATTAAATTCATTAACTCAAGAATATGATTAGAAGACTTTGACTATAGAAGAAGCCAATGACGTCTAAAATGAATATTGAAGAGTTAATTGGAAATTTGATATCATATGAAGTCCAATTATAGAAAAGAAAAGATAATAGATCAACTATAAAGAAGTCTATTGCACTTAAATCAACAACAAATGATTCTGACTCGAGTAGTGAAGATGACGAAGAAATAGCACTCATGACAAATCATTTTAGAAAATTTCTAAAATATAGAAGGAAGGGTTATAATCAAGGAAATTCAAAAATTAATGATGGTTGATGTTTTAACTGCAACAAACCAGACCATATAAAGAAATTTTGTTCATATCCAGACAAATTGACTCAACAAACGGACAATGGAAATTCGTCAAGGAAAAGAAAGAAAGCATACGCAGCAACATTAGATGATTCAGATTCGTCATCAAGTGATGAAGAACCAAAAATCGAAAATACGAATATATGCTTTATGGCAATCCAGAGTTCAGAAAATCATGAAGAAAAGGAACAAAAAACCTGGTACGCATTAACTAGATTTTAGTTTTATTTGGATGAATGGTTGCCTTGTTTGTTTGTTTTGGCTTAAATTTAAAACTTTTAAAACAAACTTTTGAAATTTGAAATTCAAATTTGAAATTTGAAATTCAAATTTGAAATTTGAAATTCAAAATTTGAAATTCAAAATAATAATATAATATTAAATAACTAATAAAATAAGATTGTTTGAATGTTTATTAGGATTAGAATTATCTCAGGAAATCATTAAACCTGAAATATAAATCGATAATACATTTCAAAACATAAAAATCCAATTTTCTTTTGAAATAAGTCAAGTAGGTCAACATACAGAAAAGTATATGTCGACATATCTAACCAGTTTTGAAATTTAAATTTTTAATTTCAAAAGTTTAAACTTTCAAACTTCCCTCCAATTTTTTCACCAACTACCTAGGTCTGAAAAGGTATCCTTTCAATCTGAAAAGTTGTGCCTATTCAATTCATATTCATTCAATTCATATCTATTCAATTTCTGTATATACATCTATCATTTCTACCTTTCTTTCATAACTCAAAACAATATTCTTCATATCTATCCTCTTCAAAATTATCATTTCAATGGCTTCCTCAAGTTCATCTCATAAATTGAAGATAACCAGAACCGTTAAAGGTTATCTTTACAATGACAAAGAGTCCATCAAAACCTATGGTAACTATTTATCAAATGCTAAAGTTAACATGGGTTCTTTTGCCATCTTTAGCAACTTTTCCTCTAATGATCTCGTCTCTCTTTTCAAACACAATGAAGTGTTGAGTCTAACTGACTCTCGTGATAACGACAAAGTATGTTATCCCAAACTCGTGAAGATGATCTATGCAAATCTCAATCGCGGATTTTACAAAGACAATGAAAACCAAATATGGAGTAGTGTCAAAGGAACTCAAATTATTCTCGATGTCGAACTCTTAAGTACTATTCTAAATTGTAGAAGCGTGGGCTCGGATTTCTCAACTTTTGCTATCCAAGAAACCGATATGGAAACCTTTTACAATATTTTTGAAGATGGTGTTCCAATGGATTTCAAAAATCGTTTCTTATGCCCAAAAACAAGTATTGTCAACCTTCTTCTTCAACATACCATCACTCCCCGTTCCGGAAATTTCAACAATCCAACTCTTAAAGTCCAAAAGACTTTCTTTGCCAATATGGGTGGATATATTATCAATTGGGCTGAAAGGATCCTTAATGAAATTATGTAACGACCCGTATTTTCTACCTATTTATTTGGATTATTTTAATTATTTAAAGATTGGTTTGAATTTAAATAATCGAAATTAATGATTTATTTGGAATATATTATTTAAATAAATAATAAAATAATATTTTAATTTCAAAAATATTTGGGTCTCTATAGAATTTGAAATATATTGTGACCGGGCAGTTTAAATTTGTTAAATATTGGTTATATTGAAAATATAGGGACGATTTCGATTCGAAAACGAAGGTTGAGCGATATGGTTTATAATTTAATTAAATAACGAGCTGCAGCGGCGTGGTAGTTCGCGATTTGGCGTTTTGAACTTCAGTTGGTCGTACCGGGTTCAAAATAAGTCGGATTTCCTCGAAATAAGAAACGTCGAGACCGGTTTGACGATATCTTTCCAATGGCAGAAAAAAAATCAAGTTTTCATTATGTAGATTTTATTTTATGTCCAAATCAAATTTTGGAAAAAACGCTATGGAATTCCTTTATATATTATATCGATTATTTATATAGAATAGAGGGTTTTAAATATCGATTTGGCTTAGAATTCAACCCGGGATATTTTATTGTGGTAGTATACGATATTCTGGTCGTGTATGGCCGATTTCAATATTTTAATATTATTATATTGAGGTATTTTAAAATTGGTTTATTTTATTTGAATCGGCCCGTTATAAAAGGGACTTTATTCAAACGACCTCAGTTTTCGACGAAACAAATTTTATTGGAACCGCAACAGCAAATTATTGCTAGATTTTCAAACTGCACGTAAATTGGTGTTATTCTATGAGCATGGCAAAATAAAATGCAGATTAATTCGATCAATTTGGACGTGTACGAACGCTATTTGAGCAAACGGACTCGGAATTTGACGAAACAAGTTTCGTTAGGACCGTATCGTCAAATTATACTATGCCGTCCATTAGCATCTTGAACGGGGTTCATATGTGAGCGTAGCAGCGAATAAACGATGTTTGAAATTTCGATAAGCACGAAATAAAAATCGTCGGTCGTTGTCAGACATCACGTCAAGTTAAAATAATAATTATCCCACTTATATAAACCCCTTTAGATCAGAAATTTCAGCCCAATTCATTTTCAGTTCATCATATTTTGCAAAGGTGTCCTCGTTTACAAAATCATTTATTTCTCTCAATCCGTGATGAATTCGAGGGGGGTTCCAAAGCGAACGTGGTAGATTGGGACAATATCTACCTATTGGAGAAAGTTGGGTTGGAATGGTGGTCGGAGGTGGCCGGAAATCGCGAGTAACAGCCAGAAATCATTTTCGTTTTTAGCCAAAATTGAGGAGGTTGATTTGAGGAGACGGGACCTTGGGGGTTTTGTAGAGGAGAGGCAAGGCTTCGTTTTGGCGGTGGTGGCGTGATCTCTGGTGGTCGGGAGTGTCGGGAATCAACAGATGAATGGAGGACAACTTTTTCCGTTCGGTTTCAAAAGTGGAGTTGGGTTTTGTGGATTTTCCGGCGCCATGGATCAGTAATGGTGGCGGGGCTCTGATGGGGCTGGTGCTGGGTGGCGAGGTCTGTCGAGTGGAGGTGGCCCCGTGGCCTGGAAGTAGTGGTGGTGGAGGAATTTGGCCGATGATCAGAAAAGGGGGAAAACCGAAATTCCGGCGGTTGAGGTTGGCTTAGGGGTCGTGGCTCTTGGCGATGGATCATCATGGAGAGGCGGTTCTGTTGGTCAGGTCCGAGGGGGTGTGCAGGTGTGGTACGGCGGCGGTGATGGGTGATAAAGGTGGTCGGTTTTGTTTCAGGCGAGAAGGGATTTGTGAAGCATCGGGTTTGAGCATCCTTGAGAGGAGAAAACGCGTGAAGGCTTGGTGGATGGATGACGTGGACAAACTGTTAGATTAAGGTAAGGGTGTTTGTTTTTATTAATTATTAAATTATTTATTTAGTTAAGTTAATTATTGTATAATCTATACAAACTTTAACTGAGTGTATCTTACTCGTACGTTAACGGATTTCAGCGAAACTGGATCCGTTGGGATCTCAGGGACGAGGCCTAGGCAATGGCACTGACTAGGCACTAATCTGACGCTGTTGAAAACTCAGTTAATTTTGAACGTCCGTTCCAGATTAAATGCAACAAACGCATCCACCGTCAATAGAAATGAACTGGTGAGTTAATTCTCACACCTTCTGGAGTCCTGTGATGTGGTAAATCCATAGAAAAATATAATCTACAATTTACAGTATAAATTGGTTGATTGGATGCGATGGATGCAAATTGGTTGTTAAGATTTGATTGGTTGCAGTTATTTATATTCCGTCATGTATTTAATTCGTATATTTTTATCAACTGATATCTGTGATGCAGAGAAGGACAGGTTGGAGGGATCCGACCGGATTCATCAAATAAGCAGTATTTTTGTTTGTTGTGCATATATATGAATTGTTCACTCCGACTGACACCAAAACCTATCTGTATGTTGATGGTTGAATAAATATTCACCTGTGTTGTGTTTAAAATCAACCGACAGTGTTGATTGGGTAATTGGCAGTGAATGGCCTAAAATGTGTTGTTTCTGACGTCAGTTGATCATTCGGTGAATTGATGGAGTTGAAAGTATAAATTCTTTTATAACTGAATTAAAGTTCTTCAATTATTTTGTGTAAATATTTAGATTTTGAAACTTACAAATATATGTTTTAAATCAAGTTTATATAAGAAATTATATAAGTGGTTTATATAGGATTTAAGAGCTAGAAAGGCAAAGAAATCACCTGTGGGATGGTAAAGTAGAATAACGACATCTTTATACAATTAAATAGTAATTTTAAATCAATTAAGTTATATGATTAAATTAAGAAGTGGAAATGACAAACGAAATCAGTTAATAGTTAACTGATATGTACGGCTGGTAAAATCCACCATTTTCGAGCAAAATGGACAAAGGAATAAATATTGATTTAAATATTCGTTAAGGTTTATCGAATAATGTTAAATAATAGTTAATCTTCGATTATCTATAATATAAAGAAATTTTTGAATTGGTTATTGTTAATAACCTTAATTATTATTGAATAAGCTTGTAGAAAATGATAATAATCCTATTTTTGATTAAGGTTAAAGTTAACTATATTTTAATATAGTTAGTGTTAAAGCTAATTATTCTTTTATTTAAAAATGATTTAAAGTAATGATTTCAACTTGAAGCCAAGTAAGAAATAATTAGGTGGTGATAAGCTCGATTAAGAGATTTTAAAGTGATTTATGACCCGGTGTTCAACAAACATGGTAAATGAAATAGGAAGTGAGGTTAAAGACTTAAATAAGATTTTTACTTAATGTTTCAAATTAAGTAAGGCGAATTCGAATTGGAATGATACTTTAAAGAAATTAAGTGATGAGATATTCGAACAAAGGTTTTAAAAGTAAGGAATGGTTTATAAAACCAGATTTAAAAATCAAAGTGGTAAACGAGATTTTTGTATCGGTGTCTAAGTGACGAACTATTATTATTCTGAGTTAAGAACGTCATCGATCAAGGTCTGAGAGGTAACTAAAATACCCCAACTTGGTTGATTTCACTATTATCGAGGAATGGAATTAGTTTGGAACGAGGGAAGGTGTTGAGAATTGGTTTTACCCTACACGAGGAATATCAAACTCTAATGTAAGGTTTTGGGAAATATATAATATTGCAATATTAGTTTCAAAAGAAATAAGAATATTGATTTCAAATTATATTGAATATTTATTATTCAATTAGAGTTGATCAAATATAGTATTTGAGGTGGAGTTAGCCAAACATAGTTATTCAGGAAGAGTTGCCATTGCGTACGACTGATAGCGTAATTCGCAGGGCTACAGATAGCCTATGGCGGTCGGATGTTTCCTGAGGGAATCAGGCCTAACCATTGTGATTGCTGCGATCTAGAGTCAAGCGAATGGAGTTAAGTCGAATATTAATTAATCGATAGGAGTAATCAAGTCGAATATTAGTTAATCGATAGGAGTAATCAAGTCGAATATTAGTTAATCAATAGGAGTAATCAAGTCAAGTTAGTCCAGTTGAGTTAAAGAGGTCAAGTTATGTCAAGTACTGAATTAGCAAAAGCTCATGTATTCACACTATTGTTATTTGATAGTTAAATCACCGACTATCAAACCTGACCAATACGATTGTTGGTACGGAAAGACCGGGATTGAATTACATTCGAAAACCATTCCGACCAACAAATACGTGAAGACGTCAATGGAAGACGGAGTAAGTGAAGACTGTGGATCTTCATAAGCGGAAGGACTATTGGTCGAATTTCTCTGGCCTGTAACTAGAGTTACTTTGAATTGTGATTCTGTCGTGGTTGAAATCCACGGATTTGCAAGGACTGCTCGCTAATGATCCATGGGGTGATTCCTATATGAGATGCAGTAGGAGAGTACCTTCGGTTTATCCTGTTCCTGGATGAATTGTATGGACGGATGTCTGACAGAGTATTTCCAAAGGAATTACATGCGTTCATTTCTCCAAACGTACCATTTTTGATGGTGGAGAAATGGTTATTCTCTAGCCAAACCACTAGAGTATTTTTGTGGACGTCAATCAAGTGTGATCTGGCGGATCTGACGATGTGGCATTAAAATTGAATGATGACCAGATGTCTTAAAGTTAAGTTCTGGCCTCAAGCCTCATCAACCGGGAAATGACAAAAATCGGGCAAGCAACATGGCTATGTGGGTCGCTCCCATTAGGGTGTATGATCACCTATCTAGAGAAATTCTATTTGCTTCTTTAATCTATATTTCGATGTTGTCCCTTTTCGGGAGGCGGTTGCTGATCCCAACCGTTGGTGATATACATTCGATACACTCAAGCGAAATGAGTGGTCGGTCATGTGAGGGCCGGGTTGCAAGACGTTCCTTGTTGAACCCAGTGTATTCGCCTCTAGAGATACACGATCGGAAGGTGGTCCCATACCTTGTCAAGGTTGGAATCCAATATCCAGTAAGCGCTCGCGGTTTTGGTTTGTATACCATATATGTGGAGCGTGAGATGCAAGCGTTCCGCTAGATTCTAAATTACTTGTATTTAGACACTATGATAATATCAGAATAAGTTATGATTTCAAAAACGTTTTGGGTTATAGTAAGGTAAAAACCGTTCGTGTTTATGTGTGGGCTGGTCTTACTATTATCCTTTGATTTCAGAAAGAATTTTCCAATGTTAAACAAGTGTGTGTTCTGTGAATTTATCACTGATAGTATTCCAGACTGACCCGGTGTATTTTGCTTTGCTTCAAATGTGCTTGGGTCAGACAGAGTGTATTTACAGGTTATATTCGCTTGGAGTTTCAGGAGCTAGAAGCAGGCGGCTTCACCGTTGGTTATATACAAATATTTTTCCCCTGTGACTGATATATGTTGTACTCTGATGATTGGTATGTATATTCAGTTCTTTTGTATAAAAGATTTGTTATATTATATTTTATTCGTTCCGCTATGAGATTCTGATGTTGTTGTTCTTCTTTCTTCTATTATAATATTTCTTTCTTTCTATTCTCACCCTATATTTTCTTTGTCATAACAATCCAGTGTTTTTTATGCTTGAATAGTCGACATGGTGATTTTATGTCGATTTTCAGGGTCGAAAATCCTTAGGTTATTACAGTGGTATTAGAGCTACTGGTTTAGAGATAACCTTGGCTCTGTGGCGTGACTCAATAGAGATGGGGTTAGCAATACCCTAGATTGAGTTTGTGTATATATACGAGAGCGCATATTTGTAAATTTGATTATTAAATTGTTTTTGCCCAATTTATTTTATAATATAATAAAAGTAATGATTATTATAGTATGGGCAAATTATTTTGATTTGTTGATGTCGATTGAGTAGTATGTTGGGATGGTGTGCTCGATCTTATGGATATAAACCTGAACATGAATCGATTTGTTTAAAACCAATGTTCGAATAAATCAATCTATGTAATTAAATCTGAATGGATAATTGAAGAAATAAATGGATGAATAAGAAGTGATTATAAATAAGTATAACCTCGTATGGATTGAACTGTGTGTCGAATTAGTTGATATGAATGACATGGATGTTTTGAACATAATTGACATTGGTTTTGGGAACTAATAAATTGGTTTGAGTTAAGAACGGGTGAAGACGAGCCAGTTTAGCTTTAAATCAGTTCAAAGGAGAAATTCTGGAGTTAATCGAATCCAGAGCTGCACAATAATTGAGAAAGCTCGAATAAAATATATCGCTTATCGCATAATAACGCTCGCAAAAAGGTACGCCTATGCAAATATAAATTTTTGGATTTTAATTTGGGTTTTGAGTCTGAATTTTGGATTTTCCGACCATGATAGTCGATGTATATTTATTTCTTGATCCTGCAATATTGCAGATGGTCCTCCGTACAGGGGAGACTCTGCCGAAATTTTTCTAAAATTTATGGTGTTAGAATTTTTTTGAAGATTTTTGGAAAATTTTATTTGAAATAAATTGTTTTTAAAACCAATTGGGTCTGTTTGTAAATAAATTCGAGTTTTAAAATTAATTCTTTTTTTGAAAAGATAAAGGGATTTAACGTTCTTTCTACCTTAGCAATTTCGAGGACGAAATTATTTTAAGGGGGAAGGAATGTAACGACCCGTATTTTCTGCCTATTTATTTGGATTATTTTAATTATTTAAAGATTGGTTTGAATTTAAATAATCGAATTTAACGATTTATTTGGAATATATTATTTAAATGAATAATAAAATAATATTTTAATTTCAAAAATATTTGGGGAAATATAAAATTTGAAATATATTATGACCGGGCAGTTTAAAGTGGTCAAATATTGGTTATATTAAAAATATAGGGACGATTTCGATTCGAAAACGATGGTTGAGCGATATGGTTTATAATTTAATTAAATAACGAGCTGCAGCGGCGCGGTAGTTTCGCGATTTGGCGTTTTGAACTTCAATTGGTCGTACCGGGTTCAAAATAAGTCGGATTTCCTCGAAACAAGAAATGTCGAGACCGGTTTGACGATATCTTTCCATTGGCAGAGAAAAATCCAGTTTTCATTACGTAGATTTTATTTTATGTCCAAATCAAATTTTGGAAAAATGCTATGGGATTCCTTTATATATTATATCGATTATTTATATAGAATAGAGGGTTTTTAAATATTTTAAATATCGATTTGGCTTGGAATTCAACCCGGGATATTTTATTGTGGTAGTATACGATATTCTGGTCATGTATGGCCGATTTCAATAATTTAATATTATTATATTGAGGTATTTTAAAATTAGTTTATTTTATTTGAATTGGCCAGTTATAAAAGGGACTTTATTCAAACAACCTCAGTTTTCGACGAAACAAATTTTATTGGAATCGCAACAGCAAATTATTGCTAGATTTTCAAACTGCACGTAAATCAGTGTTATTCTGTGAGCGTGGCAAAATAAAATGCAAATTAATTCGATCAATTTAGACGTGTACAAACGCTACTTGAGCAAATAGACTCGGAATTCGACGAAACAAGTTTCGTTAGGACCGTATCGTCAAATTATACTATGCCGTCCATTCGCAACTCGAACGGGGTTCGTATGTGAGCGCAGCAGCGAATAAATGATGTTTGAAATTGCGATAAGCACGAAATAAAAATCGTCGGTCGTTGTCAGGCATCACGTCAAGTTAAAATAATAATTATCCCACTTATATAAACCCCTTTAGATCAGAAATTTTAGCCCAATTCATTTTCAGTTCATCATATTTTGCAAAAAAGTCCTCGTTTACAAAATCATTTATTTCTCTCAATCCATGATGAATTCGAGGGGGGTTCCAAAGCGAAAGTGGTAGATCGGGACGATATCTACCTACTGAAGAAAGTTGGGGTGGAATGGTGGTCGGAGGTGGACGGAAATCGCGAGGAATAGCCAGAAATCATTTTCGTTTTTGGCCAAAATTGAGGAGATTGGGTTGATTTGAGGGGACGGGACCTTGGGGGTTTTGTAGAGGAGAGGCAAGGCTTCGTTTTGGCGTTGGTGGCGTGACCTCTGGTGGTCGGGAGTGTTGGGAATCAACAGATGAACGGAGGACAACTTTTTCCATTCGGTTTCAAAAGTGGAGTTGGGTTTTGTGGATTTTCCTGCGCCGTGGGTCAGTAATGGTGGCGGGGCTCTGACCGGGCTGGTGCTAGGTGGCGAGGTCTGTCGAGTGGAGGTGGCCCCGTGGCCTGGAAGTAGCGGTGGTTAAGGAATTTGGCCGATGATCAGAAAAGGGGGAAAACCGAAATTCTGGCGATCGAATTTGGCTTGGGGGTCGTGGCTCTTGGCAATGGGCCATCATGGAGAGGCGGTTCTGTTGGTCAGGTCCGGGGGGTGTGCAGGTGCCGTACGGCGGCGGCGATGGGTGATAAAGGTGGTCGGTTTTGTTTCAGGCGAGAATGGATTTGTGAAGCATCGGGTGTAAGCATCCTTGAGAGGAGAAAACGCGTGAAGGCTTTGGTGGATGGCTGAAGTGGACAAACCATTAGATTAAGGTAAGGGTGTTTGTTTTATTAATTATTAAATTATTTATTTAGTTAAGTTAATTATCGTGTAATCTATACAAACTTTAACTGAGCATATCTTACTCGTACGTTAACGGATTTCAGCGAAAATGGATCCGTTGGGACCGCAAGGACGAGGCCTAGGCAATGGCACTAACTAGGAACTGATCTGACACCATTGAAAACTCAGTTAATTTTGAATGTCCGTTCCAGATTAAATGCAACAAACGTGTCCACCGTCAATAGAAATGAACTGGTGAGTTAATTCTCACACCTTCTGGAGTCCTGTTGTTAGATCAAAATTTGGACCTAACACCCAAATTGTTCTGACTTTTATAGAGTTTTAACTGGAGAATGAAGAAAAAGCAGAAAACACACAGAATTTATAGTGGTTCGGCGTTAACAAGCCTACGTCCACTTTATATGTTATTGATTATACTTTGAATGTCGGTACAATCAATGATTTCTCTCTAGCTCACTTTTACAATTGTGATTTCTCTTAGTAATCTAGTAGTTTGACAATAATGGCGGAATCAGTCCTCAATATTGCCAAAAAGATCCTCAAAAATGCCAAACTCCGGGCTATTTATAGCTGATTTTGTCAGGCGGATCGTGGTAACACGTGGCACGAATCCCGAGAACATCAGATCGCATCGCTGCCGTTGAAGAAATAGTCAAATTAGCTGTTGTGGACAGGTGTCGCGATCCCCTTGAAAATCGGATCGAGCAAACGGGGAGAATCAGTCAAAATGACGGTTGGGGCCACGTGTCGCTGGATCCGTGCATCTCGGATCGCTGAAGACTAGCTCGTACTTGAACGGGTCAGAGGGTTCGCCATGCCTCAGGGGATCGGATCGGTCTACACTGGGCAGTAATATATGTTTGGATCGAGTCGCATAGAGGTGTCGTTTCGCTGATGAAATGGGGGCGATCCGATGAGATGCGATCCGATGGTGGGCGAGTCGATGGTGTGCGATCCGACGAGGGGCGAGTCGATGATGCGATCCGTTCCTTCATGTACTTAGGGAATGTAGTTTCATACCTTCTTATTGTGAGTGAACCTGGGTGGCTTGGTCAAAAAGCTAGCCAATATTTTGCCCCCTCGAAGTATGTTTTATCGATGATGGAACATGCTTCGAAGCTATAGAATCGTCTTTTCACAACGAGTCGCAAATCAGTGAACGATTCCTTTTCTGGGATTTTTCAGAGTCTTCATCACTGGATCCGTCGGTCATTTATCGATTCGGATCGCGTGCTCGAATCGCGGTCCGTTAGCAAGCCATTCGCCTTGTTCTTTGGTGAGCACTTGGGCCTCTTCACGGAACGTAACGAAATGGGCTTCTCTTCGAGACGTGGTGGGCTTTTGGTTCGCGGCCCGTCTATTTTCGCGGATCGAATAAGACAAAAAGGGGAGACAAACGGTCGCCCTTTTGCCTATATAAGTCGACCCTCCTCTCCACTTTCTTCCTTCTTCTCGCTTTCGTATCGTATCACTATCTCACCGAGGAAAAAACCTTAGTCTCGATTTCCAAATTTCCGCCCGATTTCAAACATTTAAAAAGGTAACTAGATGATTTCTCTTGAATTTATACCGTGTTCGCACTAGTTTAGAGAGCATGGACGGCGGGATTTTATAAGATTTGGTGAGAATGGAAGTGAGTGTGCCTGGTGCGAAGGGGAGAGTTGAGGAAGAAGATGGAAGAGATGACCAGGTCGACTCGTGGGGATACTAGAACTTCGGATCGTGGAGGAAATGGTGAAGTGGTGAATCGGATCGTGGAGATGCTTGTTAGGATGGGAGAAGAGCAAGCAGCGGATCATGACGAGGTGGCGGGGACACGGATCGCTACGAGATTATAGCGATCCGATCCGAAATACTTCCTGGAGTTAGCGCCTCTGTTGCTGGTCCAGGCTGGCCTCGCGAACCCGTGATCGCACCACGATCTGATCCACACCCCACGATCCGAAAGGGTTTTCACGAACCGACGAGTGAATGCTCCAAAAAACTTGTAGAATAAGCAATGCAATTTAATTCCAGTACACTAATGGACAGTTAGGCTAGACCCTTCATGACGAACATTCTGGACTGACCAAGTGCATAACTTAACAGCATAAAACGACCAATATTTTGACGATCTCATCAGCCTTTACGCTTTTCTTTAATGCATGCACAAGTACACACACCGACACTTGCACACACGGGGGACGGGTAGTTTTAATCTCATTTTTCATGTTTTCTCGCCTAACAGTAATGTCGGATAATCAATCTTCTTCAAGATCCATTACAGAAACGGAGTCCGAGGTTCCTGAGCAATACAACCCCGAGATCCCTCCAATTAACCCAGGAGGTGAAGATTCTGGATCTGAATACGAGGCAACGGAATCGGATCCGTCTGAAAATACTTCATCTAGTGAAGAGTCTGAGATAGACAGGCGAGCTCCCGACGAGATTCCTGGCGCGCTCGGGATAGAGAAATTTTCTGATTCTTTAGCATCTAAACTCGATGATATAAAGCTTAAAAGAATCTGCCTGAGACATGGGATCCCTTGGGATGATGTGATGACACCCAGTAGCGAAGATAGACCCCACTTAGCTCCGGAAGGGTATATGGCAGTCAGTCGCACCATGTGCTTGGTAGGAGCTATTCCTCCATTTCCTCCAATCGTCATCGAGACTTTAAAGCGACTAGGTATCGCTCCGATGCAGCTTCATCCTAACGCATACGCATCTCTATACACCCTATATGTTGCATACGCGGAGATCCTACATACCGAACTCACATTTAGAGATTTAACATTCTTATTTCTTTTCAAGCATCGCTCCTCGGCAACCCCAATTTTCTCTTTCTTTGAATCGGTGGCGAATAGGAAGGTTCTGTATGACGGATACAGCAACATAGGGGATCCTAAGTCTGATTGGTTCTATATAAAGAAACAGGCCGGATGTTCAAGAAGATGGCTTAAATCAAGTAAACTTTAACCTTTTGACTGAATATCTTGTTCAAGAAGCCGAAGCATTAACATTCTCCCCCCCCCCCCTTTTTCTTTGTTTTAAACAGATCACGTCTTCCCGAAAACGGAGGGTCCGTTATACAACAATCGATTGTCTATTCTTCTACAAAGCAGATCCGACTTTCTAAGGATCAAAAAATGCGTCACTGACGAGAATCTTCAGAAGCATCGTCTTCTAGATATAAGATTTGGACTGGGCGCTGGCGGCAAACCCTATAGATACGTGCCCCCAACGGAGGGAGAGGGAACATCGCAGGCAGTAGAAACGACAAAATTTCGCAAGAGTCCTTCCCCGATAATCATTCAAGATGATGAGGACCTGAACATATACAGAGGAGACGAGGCCCGTGGTGACAAGTCCAAGAAAATCCCAATTTCTCCTCCGATCGAACCCGCTGTTCCCGATGATTTGA
The DNA here is from genome assembly GCA_030737875.1 of Allium sativum. Classification (NCBI taxonomy): domain Eukaryota; kingdom Viridiplantae; phylum Streptophyta; class Magnoliopsida; order Asparagales; family Amaryllidaceae; genus Allium; species Allium sativum. The sequence continues at coordinate 285,606,531 of CM060915.1, forward strand.
CAGAAGAACAGTTATTCGACGAGCTAAGCAAAATTCCTCTACCCGATGATGTATACACAGAGAGGGACTTTGAAGGGGAGCCGTTCTTCCCTGCTTCTGAAGAGACTATCGCTCCAACTAGAGAACAAGAAACTACTCAGATGAGCTTGTGTTCAGGCCTGGGTCTGTTAGGGGGAATTATATGGGATGCACAAATCACACACACTGTCCGACCCCGCACTCTTATATCGTCAGTATTCAAAGTTTTAATATGATCTTTTCTTTTTTGCAGGAGAGATGTCCCGCAGGCGATCTTATTCTTATCGTTCTCTTCGTGAGGGCACACCCAGTCTTCATCCGGGTACTGAGCGCTCTCGCGACACTTCTCACAAGCCGACTTCTTCGCAGCCCCGGTCTCCACCGAAATCGACATCTGCCAAGCTTCCTAGTTATCCGGTAGTTCCTGCAGGGGGAAAGAAACTTCCTAAAGAGTTAACTCCTCCGAAAAGTGCACCCTCTCACAGCAGGTCGTCAAAAAGGCATCACGAATCTAAGGATAAAGGCAAGGATCCAATCAAAGGGTCTGAAAAGGAGAGGAGTGACATCGTCCCTTCCAGCCAGCCAGAGTTGGCTGCCCCGGGTCACGGGATTACATGCATGGTCCCGAGATTCAAGGTAGGCTGGAATAGCTGCGGGAACAATTCCCAGACATATTCTTTGATAGGATGACGTTTGTTCAAGCCTTGGAACCGGTCCCTAAGAACTGGGATAATGAAGTTGTCGGGCACATCCGCCACGTAGCCAAGCAGTATGAGATGATGAAGAAACATGCAGTTAACCTTTCAGAAGTCATCCGAACGCATGAAATAGAAGCACATAGATCTAAGGCGAAACTTGAAAACAACGAAAGGGCCAGGACAAAGACAGAGAAGGACCTGGAAGATGCTCAATCCCAACTTGCTTTAGCACGGAGAGATGCCGAAAATTATAAGATTGAATTAGAGAATGCTAAGAAGCGCTTTCATTCGGAACTTGACTCCAATAGCCAAGAGAAGATGGCTTTAAAGAAGGAGGTTGAAGATCTCAAAATGGCCAACATTGAGTTGAAAACAGCACAAGACCATTTTGAAGCTGAGAGAGCCGCTTGGGAGGCAGAAAAAGCAAGTTTGAAAGAAAGCCTAGCTCTGGCTGAAGCAGAAAAGGTGATTTTACATGATCAAGTCGCGGATGCGGAGAGACGGGCAGCTCTCGCTGAAACGAATGTTGAAAGTGCCATCGAAATGGCCACTGCTTCTATCAACAAGCTCCTCGAGAGAGAGAAGGATATCGAGGGGTTTGAAGAAATGATTTTTGACTTCCTTGGCCAAGTCCTCAAAACCCGCAACATCTCGTGGATCCCGGATTACCACGTTACTTTAGCCAATTTATGGGACGCCATTGTTGAGGGTGAGAAGCAGAGATTGGGAGTCGAAGAAATTGATGAAGATGAGTTGATGAAGAGCATCTTGAGGGATAACGAGCCCGAGGACCTGGCAGAGAGTCGTCGTCTGATTCAAGCGGAGATGGAAAAGGAGAGGGCCCTGACTAAGGGTAAAGGCAAAGCTGACGAAGGTTCGAGTTCAGCCGTGGAGCCCAAGACCTCCGGAGTTGAGGAATACCATCCTGATGATCCACTAATCCCTTTGGGCCTAACTCCTGTGGTTGTTGGAGCTCCTGCAGCTACCCAAGAAGGAGGATCTGCTGAAGGTATCTCCCTTTTTTCCCCACAATTTGTCAAAGCAATTGTGAATTGTCGTCGTCTGGTAGAACAACCAACTGAATTAGTAACGTGTGTTCTCCATAATACAGATGGTGAGCCCGTCGACAAGGGTGTTGAAAAAGGAAAAGAGGCGGAGAAGGAGGCTGTCTCGCCAGGTGCCGGTGTTGATATATCAATGCAGACTGAGGCTACAACAGCAGAAAAAAGCGTCCTGGCACCTAGTACTGATGTTCCCAAGGATGCTGAAACCATCGAGGCCTTGAAGGACATGGATGGGCGCCATGTAGAGGATGAGGAGGATATCATTGGCGCCAAAGAGACCGAAGACGATGATGACGAAACTTTGGCCAGCAGAAAAGCTAGGCAGGAAAAGGAAATGGCTTTGAAGATGGCGGGACAAGAGCCTCTGAACATAGTCCCTATCGCAGAACTTGATCCCAAAACTGGGATGATTTTGAAAATCCAGCCCAAATCCATCAGCAGACAACTTCATTTTGCGAATCCTGATGATTTCCCGGCTTCCCTTGCTGATAAAAGGAAGAGAAAGGAGGCGGAAGAGGAATCTTCTAAAGAGTCGGATGTTCCTCTCATAGACAAAAGGAAGAGAAAGAAAGGAGATCAATCCGACGCTGACAAGGCGAAGCTGGAGAAACAGAAGAAGGAGAAGAGGTCGAAGCGTAAATAGGATGTTGTCGCTGGATTATACTTTGTCTTTAGGTTTTCCACTGGCCAGGAAGTGTAATTGTGAGACTGGCCCTCACTTTTGTTTTCTAGGTTGTTCTTCACTTTGTAGGCTTGCCGTATATAAAGGAAAGTTTATCTCTTTTTGCATTATTGTGTACCTGTATTCAAATAAACTTTCCATGTTTAGTTATAGACCATCTAATTATAACTACAAATCAGTCAAACAACAGAAAGAAAAATTAAAAAATTTCGTGCTGCATTGCTGCATTAAAGTTCGTACGTTGCCCCCTATTTCTGAATATGGGAGACTTAGAAAATTTCATAAGATAACTGTTCTTGTGGTACTGAATTTCTGGCGCCTTTCTCAGTGCTTAATCATAGACTCCTTTATACTCTCCTGGCGGTCGCCGAGGTTAGAGTTCAAATTCAATACTTCAGTCGGTCCCTGTTCCTTCAGCAGGGAAGAAGTTCTTTCTCAGCGCTCAATCGGAGACGCTTTTATACTCTCTCTCTCTCTCTGGAGAGTTAGAGTTCGAGCTCAGCAATTCATTCGCTCCCCGATCCTTCAACGGGGAAGGAGCTCTTTCTCAGCGCTCAATCGGAGACGCTTTTATACTCTCTCTCTCTCTGGAGAGTTAGAGTTCAAGCTCAGCAATTCAATCGCTCCCCGATCCTTCAGCGGGGAAGGAGCTCTTTCTCAGCGCTCAATCGGAGACGCTTTTATACTCTCTCTCTCTGGAGAGTTAGAGTTCGAGCTCAGCAATTCAACCGCTCCCCGATCCTTCAGCGGGGAAGGAGCTCTTTCTCAGCGCTCAATCGGAGACGTTTTTATACTCTCTCTCTGGAGAGTTAGAGTTCCGTCAAGGCGGTTTAGATCATGGTACACCGCCATGACGTATGGACATCGACTTCATGTCCATTATGCTCTCTCTCGGCTCTGGAGAGTTAGAGCGCTACCAACGATATAATTTACTTTATTGTATCCTCAGATTTTGACTTGTGATTACATTCCATCTTGATGGAAGGCATTTATGATTATATGCCTCTGGAATCATTGCGTGATTCACAGTAATTTTCATAAAAATAGAAAGACATATAAATAATGCAATAAAGGTAAACGACACACAATATTTTTATAGTGGTTCGATCGAATCATGACCTACGTCCACTTTATAATTTTTTGCTTTAAGAAATCATACTATTCTAGGCAAGTCGTGCCTTGTACATGGTTCTCAATAAAGCAAAAGAACAGATTTGAAACTTTTATGTTAAGTATGGCCGTAAATGTTGGGCATTCCACACTCTGGGGATTTCCTTTCCATCTACGGTTGCCAGCTTGAAGGTTCCATTATCAAGCTTGCTCAGAATGGAGTACGGTCCTTCCCATTTCGCACCCATATGAGTTGGGGGTGGAAAGACACGTTTCAGAACCAAGTCTCCGGGTTCCCAGGTTCGGGCTCGAACCTTTTTGTTGTAGTATCGAGCGACTTGTTGTTTGCATCTCAAGGCGCGCAGGTCTGCTTCATCCCTCTTTTCTTCGATCATATCCAGGGACTCAAGGAGCAATTCATTATTGGTTATCGGATCATAATAAGTCACTCGGTGAGAAGGTACTTTTATCTCAACCGGGATGACTGCTTCTGTTCCAAAAGCAAGGGAGAAGGGGGTATGCCCTGTTGCCGATTTATACATTGTCCTGTAGGCCCATAGTGCCAAGGGTAATTCATCAGCCCACATGGCTCTGGCCCGCTTCAGTCTTCTTTTCAAAATGGATTTAATCACTTTATTCGCCGCTTCGACTTGTCCGTTCGATTACGGGTGCGCCACAGAGGTGTATCGTTTCTCAATGTGGTATTTCTGGCAGAAGTTTCTGAATTCTGTGCTATCGAACTGAGTTCCGTTATCAGTTATAACAATCTTTGGAATCCCAAATCAATAGATGATGTTTCTAATGATAAGATTAATCACTCGTTTAGTTGTGATTGTAGTCAGCGGTTCAGCCTCGACCCATTTAGTGAAATAATCTACGGCTACAATAGCGAACTTTGCTCCGCCCCTAGCTATGGGGAGACTTCCGATAATATCAATTCCCCACATAGCGAAAGGCCATGGGCTCGTCATTGTTTTTAACTGATTAGGAGGTGCTCTAGGTATTTTTGAAAATCTCTGCCACGCATCACACCGTCGTGCGTATTTGGTCGCATCCTTGTTTATAGTAGGCCAGAAATAACCATACCGCAACACCTTTTTTGCCAATGTTTGCCCTCCAGTGTGATCGCCACATTTGCCTTCGTGTACCTCCTGCAGCACACGCTTGATGTCATCGTGGGCTATACACCGGAGGAGGGGCATCGAAAATCCTTGTCTGTAAAGAACTCCAACTTGCAGAACATATCGGACAACTTTACGAATTACTTTATGCCTCTCGCTTTTCTTGGTCGGAAGTGCTCCATCCATCAAGAAATTCTTTAGAGGGGTCATCCACGACTCCCTTTCTGGTTCGCCTCTAGTATTGGATCGATTTCCATTTGATCTATACTAGGGGACCGAAGTACTTCAACGGGGGCTAGCCCGGTCTCTTCAGGATCGTCAGAACTAGCCATCTTTGCCAACTTATCCGCCTGCTGATTCTCTGACCGCGGAATGTGAGATATGCTGCAGTGATCAAAGTCGTTCAGCAACTCCTTCACTTTCTTCAAGTATAAAATCAATCTTGCACTTTTGGCTTGGAATTTTCCAGTATCCTGGTTCACAACTAACTTGGAGTCGCAAAAGATGTCCAGCTTTGTGACTTCTAACTCCTTTGCGATCCTTAGTCCGGCTATCAGGGCTTCATATTCGGAGTCATTGTTAGTGGCGTGAAACTCCATCCGGATAGCATAGGATATCAATCGTTTCTCGGGAGTTTCAAGCACTATTCCAGCGCCGGATCTCTTGTCATTCCTAGCGCCATCAGTATACAATCTCCAGGCACTGGGATCGAGAAGTAAGTTTGAGGGGTCAACCTCTTCGTTTGCTATATCCTCCTCTGGGACGGTAAACTCTGCTATGAAGTCGGCTATCACTTGCCCCCGAATTGATCGTCGGGGCTGAAAGTTCAGATCAAATTGACTTAACTCAATGTTCCATTTGAGTAATCTTCCAAACGCCTTTGGTCTCTGTAAAACTTGCTTGAGTGGATGATCGGTGTATATGATAATGGGATGCGCCTGAAAATAATGTCGAAGCTTTCTAGAGGCGATTAGCAAACTATACGCCAACTTTTCTATCCTTGGATAATTACGCTCTGCTGCCGTCAATTTTTTGCTCACGTAATACACAGGTCTTTGGACCTTATCTTCTTCTCTTACCAACGCTGAGCTGATCGCGTGGGATGACACTGCCAAGTACACGAATAAGTCTTCGTGATCCATCGGCTTAGATAATATCGGAGGTTTCTCCAGGTGCCTTAGTAAGTTCTGAAATGCTTCTACGCAGTCAGGCGTCCATTTGAAGTGACGTTTTCCCCGCTTTATTAATTCGAAGAATGGGATGCATTTGTCCGTAGCCCTGGAGATAAATCTGCTTAGCGTGGCTACTTTTCCTGCAAGGCTTTGCACATCCTTAATTTACCTAGGTTCCTGAATATCTCTGATTGCCGCGATCTGGTCTGGATTAATCTCAATCCCACGGGAACTGACGATGAACCCCAAGAATTTCCCGGAGGCGACACCAAATGAACATTTTGTTGGGTTGAGTTTCATTCCGTACTTTCGGAGAATGCCGAACATCTCTGCCAAGTCCGTAGTATGATGGGAGGATTGCTTGGACTTAACCAACATGTCGTCGACGTATACTTCCATTGTTTTCCCGATCTGGTTATAGAACATTCTGTTGACTCGCCTGCGTTCTTCAAGCCAAAGGGCATCACTACATAGCAATATAATCCCAGATCCGTGATAAAACTAGTGTGTTCTTGATCTGGAACATGCATCGGAATCTGGTTATATCCTGAGTAAGCATCCATAAATGAGAGAAGTTCATGACCCGCCGTCGAGTCCACCAACTGGTCGATCCGGGGTAACGGAAAACTGTCTTTTGGGCAGGCTTTGTTCAAATCCGAGAAGTCGATACACGTTCGCCACTTCCCGTTGGCCTTCTTTACCAGGACTGGATTTGAAATCCAGTCTGGGTAGATCGAGTCCCTGATAAATCCATTACTCTTTAGCTTTCCAACTTCTTCTTTCAAGGCAGCGGACCTCTCTGGGTCTAGCATTCGCCTTTTTTGCTTTACCGGAGGATGTTTAGGGTTAATGCTTAATGAATGGCTCACGATTGATGGGGATATCCTGCACATGTCTGCGTGGGTCCAAGCAAATACATCCAAGTTATTTTTTAAGAAATCCGTCAGTTCTTTAGCAAGATTCGGGTTTAACTGGGATCCAATCTTAAGGACCTTCTCCGGGTCACTATCATCGATCGGTACATCCACAGTTGTCTCGTTGGGAGTCGCCATTCTGCCCCCAGGTTCTTGATCCTCTCTGGGATCTATATCCTCGGGCAACTCTCTGGGCGACTCTCCAACGGTTATCCTCTTTAGTTGCTATAAGGTCTCCGCCCTTGTAGGGGGAGAAGCGCCCTTGGTTTCTATGTCCCCTCCATTGCGAAGTAACTTTAGCTCGGCAACATAACATGCTCGTGCGGCAACCTGATCCCCTCTGACAATACCAACACCAGCTTCTGTGGGGAATTTCAATAATAAGCACCAGGGGGCTATACAGGCTCTAAACTTTGCGAGGGCCGGTCGGCCCAAGAAGGCATTGTAGGGTGATTCAACATCCAAAACCACGAAGGGAAGGATTCTCACTCTCTGGCGTTCTCCTTCCCCAAGCGTAACTGGTAACTCTACATAACCCATTGGAGCAGTGGATGCTCCGTTAAATCCACAGATCCATCCTTGACAGGGCTTCAAGTCTTTTATTTCGAGGTTAATCTGGTCGAATGTCCTTTTGAAAAGAATGTTGACGGAACTCCCGTTGTCGACTAAAACCTTATGAACAATGGCTGGTCCAATAGGTACTGTGATTACAAATGGATCTTCAGTCGCAGCATGGACTCCAATGCTTTCTCGTTCGCGGAAAACGACATCGTCGGTCATCATCTTTTGTTGCTTTACCGGGATATTGTCCTCGGGGTTGCTGCACTCCCCTACCTCGAGGTGTTGCTTGGCTGCATTGACATATTGATCCAATGCCTTGGAACTGTGTCCGACGAGATAAAGTCCTCCGATTACAGTATTGATAACGATGTCCTTTCCCTTTTGCTGGGCAGTTGGCCTGGCAGCAAGTTGATTCTGGTTCTGATTTGGGGCCTATACTGCTTGCCCCCTATCTCTGGGCGTTACTCTGTATTCATCTAATTTTCCTTCTCGAAGAAGCCTCTCGACTACATCTCTTAGGTGATGGCATTCATTTGTCGAATGGCCATGAATCTGATGAAAGAGACAAAACTTCCCCGTTTCGCGTTCTTTCTCCGTCGATTCTCTGGGAGGTGGCCTCTTATTCTGGAGGACGTTGTACGAATCCATGAAGATATTTTCCAAAGTATCATTTATTGGCGTATAACTCTCAAAGGCCCTGGGACGAGTCCTTCTCTGGGAGTCGTTCCCTCGGTTCCTCTTCCGGTTGTTGCCATTACTATTATTGTCATTGTTCCCTGACTGACGACCACCCTGATTCTGATTTCCGACATTAACTTCGACCTTCCCCGAGCTGTCTCCTGTCTGCTTAATGGCGACATTGCTCTGGATTTCCTCCTTATCGGCCGTTTTTGCCTTTCAGTTAGCATATACTTCTTCCCGGCGTAAATGTACGTTAGCTTTTTCGTAGAATAACTCTCTAGTATGGGGTGGCTTGCCTGCCAGGTATCTCCCAAATTCAGTGTCTTTGTCTACTCCATCAATCAGAGCTGCGACAACGGTTGGCTCATGAGGATCTTTAACCTCAGTAGCGGCCAGGTTGAAACGGTCTAGGTACACCCTCAAACTCTCGCCTGGTCGCTGCTTGACAAGGAACAAGTCAATCACACTCTTTGTCTTTTGTGCATAGATGCGGAATTGTTCCATGAACTTTTCACTCAACTCCCTGAAGCTAGAAATCGATATTGCTAGTAAGCGAGTAAACCATAACAATGCTACATCCTCCAAGAATATGGGAAATGCTTTGCACTTGACAGCATCAAAAGCTGCGGCAGCGGTCATTGACCAAGAATATCTCATCAGATGCTGGACGGGATCAGATATACCCGCGTAACGGTTCATCTGTGGCATGTTGAAATGCCTTGGGAAAGTCGCATCCAAAATATCATTAGTGAAAGGGGTATGACTGCGGTCAATTCCCCAATCTTCATTTCGTTGTCCACGGCTATCCGCCAAAATTTGATGGATCATTGCTGCAACATTTGCACTAGTCAGAGGAGGTTCAGGGTCAGTGTTTCTTGCTCGGCGGGGTTCTCTAATCTCTCTTCCGGGAGCAGTCACAAAATCCGGGGCTCGAATTGGGCTTCGTTGCCCCCTGTTACCATGAGCATTTGCATGACCACGGGGCTGAGGCCGTCTGTCTTGTACAGGGCTGTCAATACCCCGAGCTCTGGGAGTTGCGGCGTGATTGTTCACATTATGGTTTGAGGGCCCTACACCCAGTGCCTCTTCTTCTCGTGACGGCAGGGTCCCAAATCGAAACTGCTCTACGTTTTCGGGTCTCTCATATGATCGCCGCGGAGGTCTCGGCGATTCCTCTGACGAGGAAGAGTATTCTGGGGTGAGCGGACGAACCGGTGGCGTCCTTTGCCTTGCGAGATCATCAAGCCTTCTATCCATAGCGGTCAAATTCTGTCGCAGAACGGAGCTTTCCTGCCTCTGAGCAGCAAGCTCATCAAACAGCCTTTCCCACATTTCAAAAAAGCGAGAGAGGTCCCCCTCAGTAACGGGAGCAGAAGGATCATATTGATCATCATCAATTTCTCTTATACGCAAAGAGCTTGAGCCAGGTCGAGCGGAGGGGCCAGGAAGATTGGAGCGAGCCATAGGCTCCTTTCCAGGTCTAGTTGTAGTCTGATTATCAGTTCGGATCACTGTGGATCGAGGATGGTGGCTCGTAGCGCCCCCTGGGATCGGTTCGTGGTCACGGTTCGCGGAGGGTTCGAGGCGTTATCACGGGATCGGGTAACAACCCCTTCAGCAGTTCGGTTCGTCTCGTCCTCGTCGACTCGGAGCGTGGTACCTTCATCGGATCGGTTCGCCCCTAGTGCTCCGCAATCCAAAGTTCCCTCGTTGCCTAGCTCGTGCACACTTTCTTCAACTGCTTCATTCGCGGTTTCATTGGTTCGTGAAGCTCGTACTTCCTTAGATCTCTTTCCAGCCATGATATCCGAGTTGTTGGAATCTTCAAAGAACTGAATAGTGAAGCTCTAGGACTGTTCTCTCAATGAAAGCACAAAAATGTTAGATCAAAATTTGGACCTAACACCCAAATTGTTTTGACTTTTATAGAGTTTTAACTGGAGAATGAAGAAAAAGCAGAAAACACACAGAATTTATAGTGGTTCGGCGTTAATAAGCCTACGTCCACTTTATATGTTATTGATTATACTTTGAATGTCGGTACAATCAATGATTTCTCTCTAGCTCACTTTTACAATTGTGATTTCTCTTAGTAATCTAGTAGTTTGACAATAATGGCGGAATCAGTCCTCAATATTGCCAAAAAGATCCTCAAAAATGCCAAACTCCGGGCTATTTATAGCTGATTTTGTCAGGCGGATCGTGGTAACACGTGGCACGAATCCCGAGAACATCGGATTGCATCGCTACCGTTGAAGAAATAGTCAAATTAGCCGTTGTGGACAGGTGTCGCGGTCCCCTTGAAAATTGGATCGAGCAAATGGGGAGAATCAGTCAAAATGACGGTTGGGGCCACGTGTCGCTGGATCTGTGCATCTCGGATCGCTGAAGACTAGCTCATGCTTGAACGGGTCAGAGGGTTCGCCATGCCTCAGGGGATCGGATCGGTCTACACTGGGCAGTAATATATGTTCGGATCGAGTCGCATAGAGGTGTCATTTCGCTGATGAAATGGGGGCGATCCGATGAGGTGCGATCCGATGGTGGGAGAGTCGATGGTGTGCGATCCGATGAGGGGCGAGTCGATGATGCGATCCGTTCCTTCATGTACTTAGGGAATGTAGTTTCATACCTTCTTCTTGTGAGTGAACCTGGGTGGCTTGGTCAAAAAGCTAGCCAACACCTGTGATGTGGTAAATCCATAGAAAAATATAATCTACAATTTACAGTATAAATTGGTTGATTAGATGCGATGGATGCAAATTGGTTGTTATGGTTTGATTGGTTGCAGTTATTTATATTTCGACATTTATTTAATTCGTATATTTTTATCAACTGATATCTGTGATGCAGAGAAGGACAGGTTGGAGGGAACCGACCGGATTCCTCAAATAAACTGTATTTTTGTTTGTTGTGCATATATATGAATTGTTCACTCCGACTGACACCAAAACCTGTCTGTATGTTGATGGTTGAATAAATATTCACCTGTGTTGTGTTTAAAATCAACCGACAGTGTTGATTGGGTAATTGGTAGTGAATGGCCTAAAATGTGTTGTTTCTGACGTTAGTTGATCATTCGGTGAATTGATGGAGTTGAAAGTATAAATTCTTTTATAACTGAATTAAAGTTCTTCAGTTATTTTGTGTAAATATTTAGATTTTGAAACTTACAAATATATGTTTTAAATCAAGTTTATATGAGAAATTATATAAGTGGTTTATACAGGATTTAAGAGCTAGAAAGGCAAAGAAATCACCTGTGGGGTGGTAAAATAGAATAACGGTATCTTTATACAATTAAATAGTAATTTTAAATCAATTAAGTTATTTGATTAAACTAAGAAGGGGAAATGACAAATGAAATCAGTTAATAGTTAACTGATATGTACGGTTGGTAAAATCCACCGTTTTCGAGCAAAATGGACAAAGGAATAAATATTGATTTAAATATTCGTTAAAGGTTTAGCGAATAATGTTAAATATTAGTTAATCTTCGATTAACTATAATATAAAGAAATTTTTGAATTGGTTATTGTTAATAACTTTAATTATTATTGAGTAAGCTTGTAGAAAATGATAATAATCCTATTTTTGATTAAGGTCAAAGTTAACTATATTTTAATATAGTTAGTGTTAAAGCTAATTATTCTTTTATTTAAAAATGATTTAAAGTAATGATTTTGACTTGAAGCCAAGTAAGAAATAATTAGGTGGTGATAAGTTCGATTAAGAAATTTTAAAGTGATTTATGACCCGGTGTTCAACAAACATGGTAAATGAAATTGGAAGTGAGTGTAAAGACTTAAATAAGATTTTTACTTAATGTTTCAAATTAAGTAAGGCAAACTCGAATTGGAATGATACTTTAAAGAAATTAAGTGATGAGATATTCTAATAAAGGTTTTAAAAGTAAGGAATGGTTTATAAAACCAGATTTAAAAATCAAAGCGGTAAACGAGATTTTAGTATCGGTGTCTAAGTGACAAACTATTTTTATTCTGAGCTAAGAATGTCATCGATCAAGATCGATGAGGCAATAAAACACCCCAACTTGGTAGAGTTCACTATTATCGAGGAATGGTATTAGTTTGGAACGAGGGAAGGTGTTGAGAATTGGTTTTACCCTATACGAGGAATATCAAACTCTAATGCAAGGTTTTGGGAAATATATAATATTGCAATATTAGTTTCAAAAGAAATAAGAATATTGATTTCAAATTATATTGAATATTTGTTATTCAATTAGAGTTGATCAAATATAGTATTTGAGGTGGAGTTAGCCAAACATAGTTATTCAGGAAGAGTTTCCATTGCGTACGACTGCTAGCGTAATTCGCTGGGCTGCAGATAGCCTATGGCGGTCGGATGTTTCCTAAGGGAATCAGGCGTAACCATTGTGATTGCTGCGATCTAGAGTCAAGCGAATAGAGTTAAGTCAAATATTAATTAATCGATAGGAGTAATCAAGTCGAGTATTAGTTAATCGATAGGAGTAATCAAATCGAATATTAGTTAATCAATAGGAGTAATCAAGTCAAGTTAGTCCAGTTGAGTTAAAGAGGTCAAGTTATGTCAAGTACTGAATTATCAGAAGCTCATGTATTCACACTATTGTTATTTGATAGTTAAATCACCGACTATCAAACCTGACCAGTACGATTGTTGGTAAAAGACCGGGATCGAATTACATTCGAAAACCATTCCGACCAACAAATACATGAAGACGTCAATGGAAGACGGAGCAAGTGAAGACCGTGGATCTTCATAAGCGGAAGGACTACTGGTCGAGTTTCTCTGGCCTGCAACCAGAGTTATTTTGATTTGTGATTCTGTCGTGGTTGAAATCCACAGATTTACAAGGACTGCTCGCTACTGATCCATGGGGTGATTCCTGTATGAGATGCAGTAGGAGAGTACCTTCGGTTCATCCTGTTCCTGGATGACTTGTATGGACGGATATCAGACAGAGTATTTCCAAAGGAATTACATGCGTTGATTTCTCCAAACGTACCATAGTTGATGGCGGAGAAATGGTTATTCTCTAGCCAAATAACTAGAGTATTTTCGTGGATGTCAATCAAGTGTGATCTGGCGGATCTGACGATGTGGCATTCAATGTGAATGATGACCAGATGTCCGGGAAATGACAAAAATCGGGCAGGCAACATGGCTATGTGGGTCGCTCCCATTAGGGTGTATGATCACCTATCTAGAGAAATTCCATTTGCTTCTTTAATCTATATTTCGATGCTGTCCCTTTTCGGGAGGCGGTTGCCGATCTCAACCGTCGGTGATATACATTCGATACACTCAAGCGAAATGAGTGGTCGGTCATGTGAGGGCCGGGTTGCAAGACGTTCCTTGTTGAACCCAGTGTATTCGCCTCTAGAGATACACGTTCGGAAGGTGGTCCCATACCTTGTCAAGGTTGGAATCCAATATCCAATAAGAGCCCGCGGTTTTGGTTTGTATACTATATATGTGGAGCATGAGATGCAAGCATTCCGCTAGATTCTAAATTATTTGTATTTAGACACTATGATAATATCAGAATAAGTTATGATTTCAAAAACGTTTTGGGTTATAGTAAGGTAAAAACCGTCCGTGTTTATGTGTGGGCTGGTCTTACTATTATCCTTTGATTTCAGAAAGAAGTTTCCAATGTTAAACAAGTGTGTGTTCTGTGAATTTATCACTGATAGTATTCCAGACTGACCCGGTGTATTTTGCTTTGCTTTAAATGTGCTTGGGTCAGATCGAGTGTATTTACAGGTTATATTCGCTTGGAGTTTCAGGAGCTAGAAGCAGGCGGCTTCACCGTTAGTTATATACAGATATTTTTCCGCTATGACTGATATATGTTGTACTCTGATGATTGGTATGTATATACAGTTCTTTTGTATAAAAGATTTGTTATATTATATTTTATTCGTTCCGCTATGAGATTCTGATGTTATTCTTCTTCTTTCTTCTGTTCTAATATCTCTTTCTTTCTATTCTCACCCTCTATTTTCTTTCTCATAACAATCCAGTGTTTTTGATGCTTGAATAGTCGACATGGTGATTTTATGTCGATTTTCGGAGTCGAAAACCCTTGGGTCATTACAAATTAAGCTCGTAGATTTATCTACAAGAAAAAACACTCTTTACTATTATGTATATCTCACTCGCATTTTCAAATACTTCAATGTTGATCTTAATGGGGAAGGATTTGTCCTTAAAAAGTGTTTGACGCATCAAACATTCATCTCATGCAAATTCCTCTCACCTTTAAACCATATAAGACATTTGAGGCCAAACAAGCTCGAATGCAACAAGAACAAGAGACAATGGAAGTCGAAGAAGAAGAGGCTTCTTTGGAAAGTATCGAGTATCCTACCTTGAAGCGTATTTACAAAGATACGATTGTTCAAAATCAAGTAAAAATCGTCAATAATCAAAAGAAGCTTAATAAGAGGCTATCCAAAATATCCAAATTCATGGTCAAGATAGGAAGAAAGCTTGGAATTTCATCTTCCTCATCAACATCCGAAAACTAGGCCATCTAGTTTAATCTATCTTTATATATTTCTTTGTATTTGCTTATGAATCTCGTATTTGAAGTGTGTCTTGTTTAGTTAGATGTATGTGCTTTCTATTAAATAATGAATGGAGTTTTAATTCTGTAAAATCATCTTTATATATCTGGAAAAATTATAAAACAAATTACAAGAGTTCAAAAGAATTCAAAAATTTTTAAAAATTCACTATAGTATGTCGACATGACAAAAAGAGTATGTCGACATATAACTAACAGATTTCCAAATTGTTTCAAATTTTAAAATTAAAATAATTACTCATGTCCGTTCATAATCCAATGAATTACAGACCCTATTTAAGTATATTTCCTTCAGAAAAATTCATTATTCCATTACTCCTTCTCCCTTATTCATTTCTCATCAAATCCGTGGCAAATCCTATCCATAATATAAGTGAAAATCTTGATGATTCTTTAAATTCTTTTAAGAAAACTCTCTCCATAGTACTGAAATCAGCGCAAAACTAGAATTAATTTAAATGAGGATGGTAGAATTTCCAGATAAACATTTTGATGTAATTCGTTGGAATATCTCTTCTCATTTCAGAACTGAAAACAACCAAACATCACATAACATTGAAGAAGAGTGGAACGATATCCAGAAGAATCCAATTACTAGACAAAATGAATGGGTTAAAGTTCCAAGAAACATTTAATTATTCGGTACGATTTGATTGATTTGTTTAAGTATTCTAAATCATATGGTGTGGTGTGATTTGGATTTTTGAAACTTGTATATATTAAGACATATGATGTGATTTGATTTGGCTTGATTTGTATATATATCAGGCAAACATATGTAATAATGATACTTGGACTGGTTTGTATTTGATCATCATATTAGGTTTTATTATAAGTTTGTATAGATTAAGAGGAGTATTTTTATTGGATAATTACTTAAGTTCTATTCAGGAAGTTATACAATTTAGGGGGAGTACCTTTAGGAAATCTTTTTGATAGTGCCAAAGGGGGTGAAATTATAAAATATAGGCATAGTTTATAGGATTCTTACAGACAGGGAGAGTATTAGAAGGAACATCATCAACAGGTATATACAGGTATGATATTTTATAAACTAAGGTTGTCTTCATAAAAAAGGGGGAGATTGTTCGAGAATGGAGTTTTGTTGACAACAACCTCATTACAATCATCATTGATTATAAAATATATGCTAACATTTTTATATAGAATATATATATATATGCAGGAATTGTATACAGGAAATATTACTGAAGACTGTACAGTTATAAAGATGATAGAGATTCAAAGAACAAAGAAATTTCAAGACTCATGAGTAATCAAGATTTCAAGAATTCCAGAGTTCAAGATTAATATAGTTATAGAGTCTAGATTTTGTAAGACTCTAAATAGCACTCCAGGTTCAAATTCTAATTTTCAAATTCTGATTTTCAATTCTATCCTCAATCCACTCTATTTTATTCTTCTATTTATTATATTTTATTCTTCTTTGTTTTCCAAACTTAAGTTTTATATATTTATATATTTCATATTTATATTCTTATACCTTATATTTATATAGTTTAAATTTATGTTTTCATATGTTTGTCTATCATATAATATTTATTAACAACACTACATTTTTACTCAAGAATTTCAAGAATTATTTTCATATCAAAACACTTAAAAAATGCTTTGAAAATCGAAAATATACATGGGTATGTCGACATACCAAAAACACCATGTCGACATACAACTGTCACCTTTTTAATTTTGAAAGAAAGTGTCTTTTCACTATTTGAAATGATTCAGAACCATTGCAACCTTTCATACTCCATAAAAAGGGGTTAAAACCGATTTTTTTAATATATCTTCTTCTCTAACTTCATCCTATTTCTCTACACCATTATTCTTAATCATTTTTACACTTATACTCTGTCGGTTTCAATTCCATTTTGATCAAACTTCTTCTCTCTACACTCTTTACTCTCTAAATCAAGTGCTATTGAAGAGTTATCAGGTTGTTTGTATTTGCTTGGGTTAAGTGAAATAGGAATCGGTGTGTCCTTGTAGCCGTGAAATCAGGGAAATACGAATCGGTGTGTCCTTGTAGCCGTGAAATCAGGGAAGTAGGAATCGGTGTGTCCTTATAGCCGAGAAATCAAGGAAGTTATACTTGACTATTGGAAATAGTAATAAAACTCTGCGCAATCCAGCGTTGTGCGGGACTGGACGTAGGAGCAATCCGAACAAGTATAAAATCTGGGTGTTCTTTCCTTTTCATCATCTTTATTTCTGTTTATTTTGCATTTGTTTTTGAATATGTGTCAGTGATTGTGTTTGTGGTGTTTTATTCATCCTGTAGTTCACGTTAGTCTTAGATTTTGTTTAAATTCTTACAAACACTATTCACCCCCCCTCTAGTGTTTGCTTTGCCTTAACGATCCATTTTGCATTCCCTAACACTATCTATGGTACAATATACAATCTCTTCAATCTAGAAATTAATGGAGAATATCTTAATGTCTTTCGAGCTAATTTGGTTCATTTTCTCTCGTCGTTAAAAGATGTCCTATATCTTGGTTCATTGCAATTTGTACAAGAAATTCTATTCTCATCATCTTTCCAGTACAACATGCAATCATGGATGCATGCATCATAAGTTTTGTAATTCATCCTAACTTGCTTAATGAACTTCTTCACATTGTGGTATTTTGTCAGCAACGTGTTACCTTCAGGGAGTAACTCCTCCATTAGTTCGAGTAGTGCAGTCGCACCATTATCTGAGAAGTTGTATTGGGTCTTCAAGCTATTCAGTTTCACAATGGAATACAACATCATTATCCCTTTTGGACATGATGGATACAGTGGCTCTTTTGCGCTTTCATAAAGTGGTGTGTACTTATTACTTTCATTGGCCTGCCAATTGCCATCATCCGTACACTGCTCTCCAACATTAGCATGATCAAACAACAGATTTTCAGGTTGAAAATCATGAAATCTATTTGCATCATTCACTAGATCTTCAATCACAATCTGTTCATCCTCGTCAGTAATTGTGGCATTACTAATTGGTTGTTATTTTCCCATCTCCACCTATAACATCCCAGAATTTATGGGGTTTAATAATTAATCTATTTAATCATTTTATATATATTGGTCTGATAATTCAGAATGGTTTGAATTCAAATATTTAATAAATGAGATAATAGATTTAAAGTTCCGAAATGTTCGGAATTGGTTAAAATGCTGTATGGTGTAATTTGGATAAATTACGATATTTATTTTAGTTTATATTCGAGTTGTAATAGCGAATATTTTATTTAAATGATAGTTGAACGTATTAATTTTTTATATAAATTAAAATCGAGCCCATAACGTCACGACAGTTCGTAATATTTCGATTTGAACTTCATCTGAGTGTACAGAATCCGTTATAAGTTGGATTTCTTCGAAACAAGAAACGTTGGAATCTTTTCAGCTATATTTTTCTAATGGAAGAGAAAAATGGAGATTTCGCTTTATAAATTGTAAGTTACGGCTAAATCAAAATTTCAAGTAGTCGCTATGGAATCGTTTATAAACCTTAATGATATATTTAATTATAATTAAGTTGGTTTCGAATTTGGGTAAGTTTTTCAAGATGTATACTTAGTTTAATTTTTATAATTTTACTGTAATTTTTAATTTTGAAAATAAGAAACTTTTTATTTGAAGTATTTTACACCCTATATCAGCATTTTGGGGTTTCACGAAATGAGATAAGTAGTCTATATTATTATATTTTTGGGATGGTAGCACATCGCTTGTCATGACGATATTTTTTTTGTAGATATCAGCCGTAATTGAACAAAGTTTTATGTATTAGGGTGTATAACCATATCTATAACATTAAAATAAAAGAGGGAAAATAAAATAAAATAAAACATGATACCTTACCTAATAAGTAATAGTACTGCGTTCTTTCATCGCAGACCCATATTTTTCCCATAGCTTCATAATTAAGTTTTATATACCCTATGTTATCAAATCAACTGCTAACCTACCTGTACTCTATATTTCTTAACCCTGAAGCTTTCAACACTTATAAATATATGTACGTTCGTTCTCTGTTTCTCTTCTGGAAGACCTAGTACCAAAAGTCACCCCCATTGCTTTTCTACAAGCTAACCACAACCTTCACAAATTTCAAACCAAACCTATAATACGCTGGAGAAATCCAAAAATTTTATATGTCCTAAATACTTATATCGTTCCTTTTCTTCTGGGATGAATATCTTGGTGAAAACGCAACTTTTATACACAGCACAGGCGATCAATTCATGAAATGGATTTTTGTTTTCGAACTCGTGCATGAGTTAGAATAGAGCGTGGATACTAGTGAAGAATGATGAGTTCGGTGAAGGTTTGATGAACTCAATGAGCTTAGGAAGGAAGGGAGAACATTGCAGTGCATGGAGCATGAAGTCAGGAGCTGTGAGCAAGTAGAAGTTGTCGTGAGTTTTAATTCAGTGAAGAAGTATGGTGAAAGTGGGATGGGTTCGTTATTTAAATGATGAAGGATATGGTGATAACTGAGTTCGGTGCTTTACTGTATAGTCATGGCGTAGTGTGAAACGAAGACGGAGGAGGTCAGGTGCGAGCTACAGGTGACGGGGTTGAAGTGGATGAGCTCGGAACGGTGCTCATAATGATGATGGCTTTGGGAAGAACGATGGAGTAGGGAGGGAGTATGGGATTTGGAAGGCACGAAATAATGAAGCAGGTTGGAGGAATTTAATACGAGGGAAGAAGCTTTGTAACTAGGAAGAAGAAACTACACGGATTTGCAGGCGTTGGCTTTAAGATGGAGGTGGGTCGGTTAATGAATGTAAGGCCTATAAAAAAAAGAAAAAAGAAAAGAAATAAAAGTCCAATATGAAAGGTGACGTGAGTTAGTAGGGATGGGAACATGTTTAAATAACGGGAGGAAAGGCTGGAGATGCTACCAACTGGCAACAGTAGCAGTGTAGGTCTAAAGGAAATGAAATGGGCCGTGGAATTTATTTGATAAGTGTAAGATCCAATTTAAATTTTTAAAATATAGTTTGGTATTTTTAGGGAAATCAATTTGTGATTTGACGGGTATGACGATGTGGCATTCAAAGTAAATAAAAGGAGTGATCTGTTAAAAGATACGTTATGACCTCAAGCCTCATCAACTGGGAAATGACAGAAATCGGGCAGACAACATGGCTAAGTGGATCGTGAAGGTTTGGTGTGCGTGTTTGTCAAGTATGATACACACAAGGATCGTGTAATATGACGAACAATATTCAAGTAAGAAGTAATAGCTAATCACAGAAACAGTATCACAGATAAGTAAATGTAGTAAAAGAAAAATCACACTAGGGATTTTTATACTGGTTCGGAGCACCGTCCTACGTCCAGTCCCAGACCTCTCTCTGTATTTTCACTAATCAACTACCTCGCTTCACCCGGAGGAACAGATTCACAATACCCGAGCAACCGAACGGGATTTCACGCCTCTTACAACTCGAGGACTTCACAACTCTGCCTCTCACAACACGGAGGACTTCACACAAGATGAGTAGACTTGTAATTTGACAATGTGTGTTCTTAATAACACGAATTTGTCAATTCCTGTACAACCTTCCTATAATCTTATCCTTAAATAGAATTTGAATTCATGAAGATTTGGAAGATGATATCGTGTTTGAATCAAAAGAATAGTATGTAGATTCTAGGATTCAATAGAGATATAAGAAGATTATGAACTTTTGAGTGCTTTGAATGATCAAGAATGAAATTAGCAATAGATAGAATAGGTAGAAAGAATTTGTTAGTTGAATTGATGATTTCATGTTGTATTTATAGAAGATAAAGAGTTGTAAACATTGATGAAGAGAAGTATTGAATAGATATGATTTTAGATGAAAGAAAAAGGAAGCAACTGTTGATGAATGAAGATGTCTGTACAAAGAGTTTCTTTCAGTTCGAAGACTAGTTGACAGGTAAAAAATAACCAGTAGACTGGTATTTGAATATATATATATATATACGTTATATACATGTGTACACGTTCATTGTGCATTTCTGCCCAGAAACGGTCGACTGCATATATAGAAACCGGTCGACCGGTTTTTGGCATTATGCACAATGAATGTGCATTCATATATATACATATATATATATATATTCAAACTACTGAGGTATATGATTATTTGAGGATAGATTTTAACATTTTTAACACAACTAAATCACTAAATAATGAAACTCTAACTTTCAATACCATTGAATCTCTTCTTTTTGTCGATCTTGAAACTTCTCCTTGTCATTAATCAAAATGCCATAAATTCCTTGATTCAACATTCTCCTCCTTTTTGATTGATGACAACATGCTCTGAACGTGTTTCTAACTCCCCCTGAATATGTACTCCCCTGAAATATATATTAAACAAATCTGCAAAACATATTGTTAGTAACATTTTTCTCCCCCTATGTCATCGACAAAAAGAAGTAGATATCATACAAATACCATAATTTAAGCATGAAATGCACAAGGATTGTAGCATACAATACACACCAGACATAGACAAACAAGTCATGTATCTATAAGTTAATATGTACAAACCCAAAATGAAATACAACACTATTTATGTACAAGTGTTGAGTTAAGTCTTGCTAAAACAAAATATAATACCAAAAGACGTGGATGTAAAGAACTACTAAGGTGGAGAATCGGATTCAATTGTATCCCAATCGATTTCTTTATTTCCTTCTTCTTCCTTGTCTCCTTCGTCTTGAATGTTTTCTTCCTCAGTCTCGGTTTCCCTACGACCACGTACAACAGTTGCCCCAGAACTTGTGCCTTCCTCTGAAGACAACCATGTAAAAGTAGGAGGCATTGGACGTTTGCATGGGTCTTGTATGTGCCTAGAGGAGGATGACGATGCACATGAAATTGCGTCCCAAAAAGTACCAAAGAAAGACTTAAGTTTTGAGAATCGTTTGTCAAGCTTTGTATCTAAACGTTCGATTTTGTTGCAGGTACGCTTAAGTCTTGCTTCAAGAAGGAATTGATTCCGTGCAATTTGTTCAAGTGAATCTTTAGTTGACAAGGATGGTTGAAGGAGTTTAACCTCTTTCGGTTTAGGTTTTGAGGCCTTAGACAAAGTGCTTTCTTGGCGACCTTGTTGTTGATGTTGGTCGAAGGGTATGATATTCAAATAAGGTTCAGGAAACTTCATTCTCTTTCTTGATGCTTTGTCGATACATTTTGGTTTGGAGACTTTTGATTCGGGAGATTTGAGACCACAATTGAGTAGAAGACGCATGATATATTCATTGTAGAATAAATGTGGTCTTGTACGGTCGTTTACAAGCAAAATTTTATCAAAGATCATACTTATCCAGTTAATTTCTATGTCTCCATATATCGCGTATAAAGCCTTAAAATTCTATTTATAGACGGCATCGAAATTACCAACTCTCAGTAATAAAGAGTGCGTAATAGCATGATGTAAAATTCGAGCAGTAGGCCGTAGGTTAATAGCTTTTGTACTGAATTTATGATCTTCAATAAATAGATGACTTACCTTGTCTCTAGTATGAACCATACAGAAATCGCTAGAGAACTTTCTTCCATTATTAGGCAAACCAAGAACCGTAGCCATTCGTTCCTTTGAAATGAATATGTGCTCACCACAAATAACGGACCATAGACAATGAGCAGCATTCTCAGGTTTAAACTTCTCTAAGTTTGGATTAGCATAAAACAACAAATGATTGATTTCCGCACTGTTCTTATTAATATTTAGGAGATTTTGAATATGAGCTCGATTTGCTAATTCTTGAACATCGTAGAGAATAAAATCAGAGAAATTGATGAAATAACCTTCATGGATTGTATAATTTTTCATAGCATTCCATCTCTTCACCGCTATTGGATCCATTAACCATTGTTTGATGTTGGAAGGAGTTGAGTAGAACTTGATTTCCTTAATCTCTTTTGTGGTGGAGCCATTGATTTTGTAGGAGAAAGAAATTTGGGATTTTTTTCCAAAGGGTTTGAGAGTATGAGAGAAATAAAAGGAAGTGAATGGGTGAGTTGATAGAACTGACGTGTGGATTGGGATTTTTTAAAAAACAGAAAAACACGTAACCTGCCGACCGCGTGGATTTCACCGGTCGACTGGTTTCAAACAGAAACTTTTCCGGTCGACTGGTGAAATTCCAACTGGTCGACTGGTTGATAAAAAAGTCATATTTTTCTAGAAAGGTAAACGGTCGACCATAAAGTTCCTACCGGTCGACCGGTAAATGAAAAGTATGTTTTCCAGAGACTTTTCCAGTCGACTGGTGGATTTTTGGCAGTTGACCGTTTTTCCTGAGCTTTGTTTTTCCTGCTTTATGAGATTTTTACGAACTCTACAACATTGTATAAAAAGAATTTATTTCAAAAACATGAAAGAGTCAACCAAAATACATGAAAAAACAAACAAAAGAAATCTTTTAAGATATTGAAAACAATCATTATCCAACAAAGTAAAAAGTAATATAAGATCAATGGGAGGTGGATGACTTGTCTTCGAAAATTTCTTTGATATTGGTAACTCTTGGTGTCCATGGCGACCAAGTTTCCTTTGCTCCTTCATTTCTCATGTAGTTACGATCCCAGGAATTAGGATTCCTAGAAGAAGATGGAGCATGTGGTATTGGTTCATGAACTCCGTGTTTGTCCGTGCTACAAAAAAATGAAGCCATGCGTTCTAAGAGAGTTAAGCGATCGGATGTGAGTTTTATTTCATAATGTAGTTGACGCTAGAGATACATCTGATGTTTCTGGTAGTGATGAATCTCACTTATCTTCTCTCTAGTCCGTGGGGAACAAAATAATGCTTTCTTAGCACATTTGGACTTTGGTGTATATCTGGGGGTATGCGAACATTCTGGTCTACTTTTAGGTGTCTTCGGAGAATAGTATTCCTCCGGTTCAGAACTAGTGGCCGAGATATGTGATCTCTGAGCACATTCGTCGCAGATGTGTGCCATTTTGGATATAACTAAACTCGTTTAAAAATGGACTCAAAGAAAGTAGATACAGAAAGGAGAAGGAAGGAACAAATATATATGTAGGGTTTTCTAAAAAAATGGTTAAAATTAAACATTCAGAGCTTATATACCATTAGAAAAATGTAAAGCTCATAATTTTTTACTAATAATAACAAAAGCTACTTAATAGCTAAGATATAAAAAAATGAAAGTACCATTTAGAAAAGAACTTGATAATGTATTTTTATCGTTTATTCTTTACCTATCAAGTTCAGTTCTAGAGATCAATCCAAGCTCTCTACGCAGAGAAATAAAACTTGATTCCAGTAGAGGCTTAGTAAAAATGTCTGTTAGTTGATGTTCAGTCTGGACATATTCGAGACATATTGTTCCTTTTTCAATAATATCTCTTAAGAAATGATGTTGAATATCAATGTGCTTTGTTCGAGAATGATTGACTGGGTTTTTCGATAAGTTGATCGCACTTGTGTTATCACAGTATATGATGGAGTTTGATAAATGAATATCAAAATCACGAAGTGTTTGTTGCATATATAGTACTTGAGTACAAGCTAGAGCTGTTGATATATACTCAGCTTCACATGTCGAGAGTGAAACGCAATTTTGTTTCTTGCTTAACCAAGAGACAAGTGATTTTCCAATAATATGGCACATACCACTTGTACTCTTTCTATCCGTACGAGAGGAGCCGAAATCAGCATCACTATAAGACACTAGTTCGAATGGACAATCTTTTGGATAGAAAAGACCAAAGTCTTTGGTTTTATTAAGATAACGTATTTTACGTTTTACAGCTCGTAAATGTGATTCTTTAGGATTTGCTTGAAACCTTGCACACAAATAAACACTCATCATTATATCAGGACGACTTGTAGTAAGATAAAGAAGAGAACCAATCATGCTTCGATATAACTTTTGGTCAACATTCTTAACACGTTCATCTTTTTCAAGATGTGTAGTCGTACTCATAGGAGTCGGTTTACCAGATGTATTTTCCAAACCGAAGCATTTGATAAGATTTCCATAGTATTTTTCTTGATTAATAAAAATATTGTTAGAAAGCTATTTGATTTGTAGACCAAGAAAATACAATAGTTCTCCCATATGAGACATTTCAAACTCTTTGGTAATAATATTTGCAAACTCGTTGCTGAGTTTATCGTTTGTTAAGCCAAAGATAATATCGTCTACATATATTTGGATAACTAATATATCTTTTTGAGAATGTTTGATGAATAAAGTCTAATCGACATTACCAATTTAAAATCCAGAATCAATGAGATAGCTTCGTAAACGTTCATACTAAGCACGAGGTGCTTGTTTTAGTCCATATAAAGCTTTCTTAAGTTTATATACATAATCTGGATGTTTCTCATTTACGAACAAGGGAGGTTGTTCGACACATACATTCTCTTTGATAAACCCATTTAGAAAAGCACTTTTGACATCCATTCGATAAAGTCTGAAATTATGATGACAAGCAAAGGACAATAAGATTCTAATAGCTTCTAGTTGAGCAACGGGCACAAAAGTTTCTTCGTAATCGATACCTTCTTCCTGATTGTATCCTTATGCTACTAATCTTGCTTTATTTCTGCTTATATTTCCTTGTTCGTCGGCCTTATTTTTATATACCCACTTCGTACTAATAACTGACTGATCAGTTGGTCTTGGAACAAGTTCCCAGACATCACTGCGCTCGAACTAATTTAGTTCTTCATGCATGGCAATGATCCAGTAATCATCAGTAGCAGCTTCTTTCGGATTCTTAGGTTCGATATTTGAGAGAAACACGACTTGACCCATTTGATTGAGTTGACTCCTTGTTCTTATTTGTGATGTTACTTCTCCAATAACATTTTGAACCGTATGATCTCTTAGAATTCTCGGAGGAGATCGAAATCTTGGTGGAGAAGTTATCACAACAGACTGAGGAATATCCTCAACAATTTCGGAGTCAGAGTCATTATTTGTGATGATAGGATTATCAGTGACTATAGTTTCTTCGTCATCTGATATATTATGAGACGGTTTATAGAATTCATCGAAAGATACATGAAGTGATTCTTCAATAGTTTTAGTTCTCTTATTAAATATACGATAGGCCTTGCTTCGTTCCGAATATCCGACAAATATACCTTCATCGGATTTTGGATCAAATTTTCCAAGTTGGTCTTTCATTTTCAAAATAAAGCATTTAGAACCGAAAACTCTGAAGTATGAGATATTTGGCTTTCTTTGATTAAATAACTCATAAGGTGTATTCTTGGTAAGAGGTCGAATGGATACACGATTCAAAACATAACACGCAGTTGCAACAACTAATGCCCAAAAATGTTTTGGTAAGGTGGATCCATTTAATAATGTTCTTGAACATTCTTGTAAAGACCGATTTTCCGTTCTACAACTCCGTTTTGTTGTGGAGTTCTAGGAAACGAAAAATTATGATTTATACCTTTCTTTGTACAAAAATATTCAAATTCATTATTTTCGAACTCTCCGCCGTGTTCACTTCTTATATTCTTAACCTTAAGCCCTTTTGATTTTTGAATTCTCTCGACGAAGGATTTGAAACGATTAAAAGTGTCACTTTTGTTTTTCAAGAAAATCACCCATGTATAACGAGAGTAATCATCAACAATTACAAATACATATCGACTATGATTTGTTGACTGAACCTGTGTTGGTCCGAATAAATCCATATGTAATAGTTCAAGTGGTTGTAACATTGATATGACTTTCTTGGATTTGAATGACGATTTAGTCAATTTTCCTAATTGACATGCATCACAAATATTATCAACCATAAAGCTCATTTTGGGTAGTCCTCTAACTAGACCATTTTTGGCTAGCTTGTCGATAGTTCTGAAGTTTATATGACAGAAACGTTTGTGCCATAGCCATGGATCATTATCATTTGCTACAAGACACATATCTGAATTATGATTAATATTCATATTCAAAATAAAAATATTTCTGTCTCTATAACCTTCGAAAACTAAATTACGATCTTTATTTAAAATACTACATTTGTTATTCGAAAAGGAAATTGTAAAACCTTTGTCGCATAGTTGACTGATACTAAGTAAATTGTGTTTTAAATTTTTAACTAGATTGACATTTGTAATAAGAGGTAAATTAGATGTACCGCATTGCTCACATCGCCTTTGCCGATGATATAGCCTTTTGAATTATCTCCAAAAGTGATGGAGCCACCATCAGAATAAGTGATATTTGTCAATAAGCTCTTGTCTCCCGTCATATGCTTTGAGCAACCACTGTCTAGTATCCACTTTACTCTTTTCTTAAGTGGGACCTGCAAAAAATAAAATTAAGTTCACGGTACCCACCTTTTCATAGGGCCCTAAGAGTTAGGTCTTAGGAGTCCAAACCCAAACGGGTCCGTTATCCCCTTTATATAGATAAATGGAATTACGATGCGCAGTATTCAAAAAATTCTTAATGTATTTGTTCCTAATCAAATTGTTATTTGTTTTAGGAACCCATATTTTGATAGTCTTGACATTTTTCTTTTGAAATTTCACAACCGGTTTTGGTTTGGAATATAATAAACTAAGATTTTTCTTAGCTTCAGTTTCTTGTACTACTTTATTTTTTCTTTTTCTTTTATTACCAAGATTTTTCTTGATAGCTTGTTTCTTATATCCCAAACCATGTTTATTTGTAGCAGATTGTGAACTTTCAATATTTTTTGTCTAATTTTCTCGACCTTTGTTAAAGTTAGAAACATTTTGAGTAATGTCGTCTAACTTTGTTTGTAAGCTAGCGTTTTCTAGATCTAAAATGTTGACTTTTGCCTTAAGCTGATGATTTTCAGTAGTAAGAGCATCATTTTTCTCTTTTTGAGTTTCAATTTCTTGACTCAAAAGAGATAGTTGAGAATCAATATTAGATGATGATTCTTGAGCTTTTTCAAGTTCCTCTTCTAATATCTTCTTCTCGTCTTTTAACATATCTCGTTCAAATTCTGCTCTACTTAAATCTGCTTGAGCTTGCTTACATTGTTGTTTCATATCTTTAAATTTAAATATTAATTCTGCATTTATATCAAGAACTTCTTCAAAAGAAGGAATTCATACCTCATCTTTTGTCTCCATGAAACATAAATTAGCTTGCTCATTGTCTGAGTCACTTTCACTATCAGATGAAGATGAGTCTGAATCATCCCATGTCACTGAAAATGCTCGTTTCTTTGACTTGTCCTTCTTGTGTTTGAATTTTTCATTTTCTGATTTCTTCTTTTGTTCTGGACAATCCTTTTGCATATGTCCCTTTTTGTGACAATTGAAGCATTCTATATTTGATGATGGTAGTTTATTCGATCCGAACTTCTTTCTGTTGTATCGACTAGCTCTTCGTTGCTTTAAGAATTTCTTGAATCCTTTTGCATTGAACGCTAGATCTTCATCTTCAGAATCTGAAATGTCTTCATCCTTTTCAGCATGAAAAGCTACAATTTTCTTTTCTTCTTTTTGTTCTTTTCTAGCCTGCAAGTTAGCTTCATAGGACATAAGATTTCCTATCAATTCATCTGGCTTCATGGTGGAAAGATCAGTAGCTTCTTCTATTGCTAATACTTTTCCTTCCCATTCATTAGTCAGAGAATGTAGGACTGTTGAAATTACATAAAAATCAGAATATTTTTGCCCTAATCCGATAAGTGCATGATGAATGGTTTGAAACCGTGAATACATCTCATTGATTGTTTCATTCGGCTTCATTTTAAAATTTTGAAATTGACTTTTTAACAATGCTATTTTTGCTTGTTTAACCTTGTTAGTACCTTCATGAGTGGTTTTTAACGTTTGCCAAATTTGATATGCAGTGGTACAGATACTAACACGGTTATATTCGTTTTGATCTAATGCACAAAACAACATATTTATTGCTTTTTCATTTACAGCTGCTGCTAATTTCTCAGCAGGTGTCCATTCTGAATACTCAGTTGTTGGATTCACTATTTCTTTCTGAGTAGTATTTCAAGCATCATAGCTAGTTGATTGCATGTAAAAAGCTATACGTGTTGCCCAATAGCTATAGTTAAGACCATTGAAGAAAGGAGGTCTTTGTATTGATTGACCTTCTGTGTAAGTGTTAGTGCTGGTGCTTGCGTTATTTGCCATATTACTAGAATATATCAAATAACTGTGTTATGGTTATATGATGACCGTGCTCTGATACCAATTGAAGGTTTGGTGTGCGTGTTTGTCAAGTATGATACACACAAGGATCGTGTAATATGACGAACAATATTCAAGTAAGAAGTAATAGCTAATCACAGAAACAGTATCACAGATAAGTAAATGCAGTAAAAGGAAAATCACACCAGGGATTTTTATACTAGTTCGGAGCACCGTCCTACGTCCAGTCCCATACCTCTCTCTGGATTTTCACTAATCAACTACCTAGCTTCACCCGGAGGAACAGGTTCATAATACCCGAGCAGCCGAACGGGATTTCACGCCTCTTACAACTCGAGGACTTCACAGCTCTGCCTCTCACAACACGTAGGACTTCACACAAGATGAGTAGACTTGTAATTTGACAATGTGTGTTTTTAATAACACGAATTTGCCAATTCTTGTACAAACTTCCTATAATCTTATCCTCAAATAGAATTTGAATTCGTGAAGAATTGGAAGATGATATCGTGTTTGAATCAAAAGAACATTATGTAGATTCTAGGATTCTACAGCAATATAAGAAGATTATGAACTTTTGAGTGCTTTGAATGATCAAGAATGAAATCAGCAATAGATAGAATAGATAGAAAGAATTTGTTAGTTGAATTGATGATTTCATGTTGTATTTATAGAAGATAAAGAGTTGTAAACATTGGTGAAGAGAAGTATTGAATAGAAATGATTTTAGATGAAAGAAAAAGGAAGCAACCATTGATGAATGAAGATGTCTGTACGAAGAGTTGCTTTCAGTTCGAAGACCATTCGACAGGTAAAAAATAACCAGTAGACTGGTATTTGAATATATATATACGTTATATACATGTGTGCACGTTCATTGTGCATTTCTGCCCAGAAACGGTCGAACGCATGTATTAAAACCGGTCGACCGATTTCTGGCATTATGCACAATGAATGTGCATTCATATATATACATATATATATTCAAACTACTGAGGTATATGATTATTTGAGGATAGATTTTAACATTTTTAACACAACTGAATCACTAAATAATCAGCCTCTAACTTTCAATACCATTGAATCTCTTCTTTTTGTCGATCTTGAAACTTCTCCTTGTCATTAATCAAAATGCCATGAATTCCTTGATTCAACAGATCGCACCCAATAGGGTATATTGACACCATCTAGAGAATATTCATATTTGTTACTTCTTTTGTTTCTGTATCTCCCGGGAACGGTTATGTTGGTATACCAATCGTAAGGTGATAATACATTCGGAACATTCAAGCGAAATGAATGGCAGATCATGTGTGGTCGAGTTACAAGATGTTCTTGTTGAACTCCAGTGTATCGCTTCTAGAGTACACTGATAGGAAGGTGGTTCCATACCTTGTCATAGTTGGAAATCCATTACTCAATAAGAGCCCGCAGTTTTTGATTGTATATTATACATGTAGAATGTGATATGAAAGCGTTCTGCTAGACTGCTATTTACTTGATTTAGACATTATTATAATATCAGAAAATATTGGTCTTAAGAAATATTTTGGGTTATCGTAAGATAAAAACCGTCTGTGTTTATGTGTGGATCGGTCTTATGATTATCGTTTCTTTTCAAAGGATTTTAAAAGTTAAACCAATTGGTCGCATGACTGACCCAAAGTTTATTTTGTTTTGTTTCCCTAAACTCTTGGATTCCCAAATTTGTATGGGCAATCAAGTAGTCGGGATTTTTCAGAAATACTTGGAGGAGCTCGGAGCAGGAGGCTTCAGAGTTAGATTATGAGTTTATATCTGCTGTGATGTTATGTGATAATGGTATGTATATACAGTTACCAGTTGTATTTCCAAAGTTGTTTTATAATATAGTTTATTCATTCCGCTGTGAGATTCACGTTTACTCTGATTCTGATCTATTATGATCTTCTTCTTCTTCTATTCTAACTTTCTTTCTATTCCTCACCCTCTGACTTCTTTCTATCAATGGTCCGGTATTTCCAATGCTTGAATAGTCGACATTGTGTTTTATGTCGATTTTCAGGGTCGAAAATCCTTGGGTTGTTACACTATCCTTTTTTCCCCGTGAAAATACCATATATGATTGGATAAAACCCCATCTAAGCAAATGAAAATGAATTTCATCTAATTTGAACGTCTTCATATTTTGGCACTGATTGCAAGGGCATAAATACACTCCTTTCTTACCACTGTTTTCTTCAACAAAACAAATAAACATGTTCACCCCATCAATATAGTATGGAGATCTTTGATTAGATTCACTTGTCCACTTTTTGTCTATACTGATGGCATGTTGCCCGCCTATAAATTCAAAAATTGTTACAACTTACAAATCGCATCAATCACTGGATGTTTTCATTGGCAAGTTGTTGTTTTTTCATCTACCACTAGATCACAAATGGGCCTACCCCCTTCACACATGCCCGTATCTTTCTCCGTTAAAACATCAAAGGAATATTCAAGCCTTAACGAGCCTAGTTTGTCTAGCTAGGTTCAGTACATTTGTCTAGGTTCAATACATTTTCAGGCCTTAGCAAGTTAGTTTCAGTACATTTGTCTAAGTCCAGTGCATGAGAAGTAAATAAAACTAGCTAATTCTTGTGTATTGTTCAAGACATGAATTAACTAGTTAACCTAAAACTAGTTTTATTTACTGGAATGAGTATGGCAGTTTAACAAACAAAATTCTAGGTCCATATTCTACCTATCCAGTATCATGACTAGCTAATATAAGGAAATAGATCAAATAACGTATGCACTGACCATGGTGTAATATGACCAACTGTGAAAACCTAACTTTCTTCAACGTTCAACCTTGCTTTGTAACCGCCCTTATGTAAGAACCAATAAATAGCTCTCTGGCCTACAACATGTTGAGCATGAATTGAAACAACAGCGCAAAAAATATCGATTACTAGAAACGAATCAAACCAAAGTTTTACAAGCAATAGAGGCGCACGATTTGCAAATAATGACAAAGAAGCAGATTTGAGCAGACAACTATCGGATTTCTATTATTTTTTGGGAGCAATTTTCAGAAATGGAAATTGGGCACGGGATACAATATTAGACGAGGGAAATTAAAAAAGGGAGGGAGAGAACTTGAAAGGATTAAAAATTTGGAGGGATGGGTGTGCTTTTTCGGCCAAAAGTTTCACACAAAAAAAGGCACGAATTTAAAACGGCCAACAATCAAATCAAATTAACCGATCTGGAGCATTCGCGATGGACGGTCAGATTTGGGGTGTTTGGGGTGGTGCGGATCGCAAACTGTTGTTTGATACGGATCTGAGCATTATCAAATTTGATACGGCTATTAGCCGAATTGTATACCCGCATCCTTGTGTGCCAAATTCGTTGATATGGTGTAGTGCTCTTTTTGAAGTAAAGTAATAAACGTTGTTGGGTCCGTGGACGTAGGCAAAGCCGAACCATGTTAAATTGGTGTGTTCTTTCCTCTTTTTTTGTTTTCGTTCCCTCTATGATTTGTGCCATTTGATTTTATTTTATTTTTGGCATTGTGGAAATTGTTGACAGACTAAATTATTGGGTTCATTCGTTTTCCGCTGCCCAGATCTCTGATTAAGCACTACAAATTGGTATCAGAGCAAGTTGTCATGTTCAAAGACTTTTCCAGCCATGTCAAATTCCGCAAAGAATAACGGTGGTAGAAGCGCTACAAATTATGGAGTCGCTAGATTTGATGGAAAGGGGGTTTTTGGCACATGGAAGATGAAGATGGAAGTGGTGTTGAGGAAAGAGAGGACATTTAAGGTTGTCTCAGATCCAGAGAAATTGAAGAAATTAGCACCTGAAGAGATAGAAAAATTGGAAGAGGATGCTCTTGCTACCATCCAACTTAACATTTCTGATGAAGTACTTAGAGAGTTTTCTCATATGAAAGCTACTAAGGAACTGTGGGATGCTTTTCAGAGAAAGTTCTATGACAAGTCTCTCACCAACCGCATCATCTGACAACAACTTTATTCTTTCAAAATGAGGCCCAGTACAAATGTATTTGCTTATATATATTCCCTCGATACACTTATCATGAATCTTCGAGCAATTAATGTAAAGACTGAGGATGAGGCGCAAGTTGTTATTCTTTCATGTTCTTTACCTGCAGAGTATAACACTTTTGTTAACTCTATGATCTATGGACGTTCATCTATTTGCTTGGAGGATGTGAAGACAAATTTGCATAACGAGATGTCGAGGGGAAAGTTAGCAAGCATGAGCATGGAGAATGATTCTGAAATACTTGTTGCATAGAGAGGAAGAAGCAAAACTAGACCCCAAATATGGTGGAGATAAAGCTAAGTCTAGATCTCAGTCAAGAGAAGCTCGGAAGGGAGTTTGTCATTATTGCAGAGAACCTGGACATTATATTGCAAGTTGCCCCAAGTTGGAGAATAAAAACAAAGTTTTTCCCCAGAAGGCTTCAGCATCTACAGCGGAGACATCAGATTCAGATAATGATCCTGGCATTTTTACAGCTTCCGCCTCTCCTATGAAGAGTACTACGTGGATTATTGACTCTGGAGCATCCTATCACAGGACACCTGATAGGCACTCTTTTTCCACTTATCGTCAGTTTGATGGAGGAGAGGTTCTCATGGGAAATAATGCTTCTTGTCGCATGATTGGTATCGGAACAGTAAAAATCAGGATGTTTGATGGTGTTGTTCATACTTTATGTGATGTCAGGCATGTGCCTGAATTAAGGCGTAGTTTGATCTCCATTGGAGCATTGTGCAATTTTGGATTAAAGTGTGTAATAGAAAAAGATTCATTAAAAATTACAAATGGCTCATTGATAGTAATGAAAGGAGTAAAAGATGGAAATCTATATTTGTTGAAGGGTACAACTGTTGTTGCAGAGACTGCTTTGGTTATTGATTCAGTTGATTCTGATACTACCAGATTGCTTTGGTGAATTCACTTCTCAAAAATTCATCAAATTTTGTGAGTCCGAGGGAATCAAAAGACACTACTCCTCGCCAGGAGACCTTTAGTCAAATGGGGTTGCAGATAGAATGAATCGGACTTTGTTGGAAAAAAACTTGTTGCTTACGGCTGACTGCGGGATTACATAAGAGATTTTGGGCAGAAGCAATATCTACGGTGGTTTTCCTTATCAACCGCGCACCTTCTACCGCCTTAGATATGAAGATTCCTGAAGAAGTATGAAAGGGAGAGCCTGTATCATATTCCATTCTCAGAGTGTTTGGTTGTCCAACTTATGTGCATGAAAGCAAAGGGAAGTTGGATCCAAGATCTCGCAAGTGTGTTTTTCTTGGTTATAAGAAAGGAATTAAGGGTTATAGGTTGTGGTGTCCTACTACCCAGAAAATTGTTACTAGCAGGCATGTTACATTTGATGAGAAGGCTATGTTGAAGGTGGAGCCTTCTTCTTCAGTTAATGATGATGTTGAGAGGACAAATTCTGAATACCAAACACAAGGTAGATCATCATACTTCCATACGAGTAAAAATGGTGATTTCGATGAGACCGTGGTTGATAGGGAAAGGATAGAAGATCAATCTCAAGGTGGAGCTCAAATTCAAACTTGACCAATGAGAGAGAAGAAAAGGCCTACATGGCTTGATGTGGGATTAAACATCGAAGATATTGACTTTGATGACATGGCAGCTTATGCATTAAGCATATTTCATGATGAATCAAGAGACTACAGAGATGCCATTAGTTCAGTTGATAGCTCCAGTTGGCTAGTAGCAATGGAGGAGGAGATTGAGTCTTTGCACAAAAATCACATTTGGGATTTAGTGCCACTTCCTTCTGGCAAGAGAGCAATTGGATGTAAATGGATCTATAAGGTGAAAGATGGCGGCAATGGTGACTTGAGGTACAAAGCAAGATTAGTGGCGAAGGGTTATGTTCAGAAGAAAGATGTGGATTTTCATGATATTTTTTCTTCAGTTGTTAGACACACTTCCATTCGCATTCTTTTAGCATTCGTTGTTCACTTCGACATGGAGTTGGAACAATTAGATGCCAAGAAGCATTCTTGCATGGTGATCTTGAGGAGGACATTTACCTACAATAGCCAGAGGGTTCATTGATAGCAGCAGGCCAGGCCATGTTCGTAAACTTAACAAATCTCTTTATGGCTTAAAGCAGTCTCCTAGACAGTGGTATAAGAAATTTGATAAGTTTATGATATCACATGGTTACTCTAGAAGCTTTAAGGACTAATGCGTCTATTTTAAAAATGTAATGATAACATCATCTATTTGTTATTTATGTTGATGATATGTTGATAGCGTCTAAGAGCATGTCTAAAATTTCGGAGTTGAAGATGGAGCTCAGTAAGGAATTTGAGATGAAAGATGCGGGAAACGCACAGAGAATTTTTGGGATGGAGATTCAGAGGGATAGAAAGGAAAGAGTTTTGAGGCTCACTCAAACTCAATGCATCGAGAAAGTCCTATCTCGATTCGGTATGGAGAATGCTAAACCGGTGGCTACTCCATTAGGCTCTCAATTCAAGCTATCCGGAGATATGTGTCCCACATCGGATGAAGACAAAAGGGATATGCGTAATATTCCTTATTCTAGTGTGGTTGGAAGCCTTATGTATACTATGGTATGCACAAGGTATGATTTAGCTCATGCAGTTAGTTTTGTTAGCAGATACATGTCTAACCCAGGCAAAACTCATTGGCAAGCATTAAAGTGGATTCTAAAATATTTGAGGGGAACTTCTGATGTTTGCTTGTTGTTTGGAGCTAGTGACATAACTCTAAGGGGTTACTGTGATTTAGATTATGCTGGGGATAGAGATGGTAGAAAATCAATTTCGGGCTATGTTTACACACTTGGCATAGGCCCGATTTCTTGGAGAACCAAGCTACAACCCATTGTAGCTTTATCAACTACAGAGGCAGAGCTAATTTCTATTGTGGAAGCGACTAAGGAAGGATTGTATTTGTTGCAGCTTTTAGATGATTTATTAATGATGCAGAAGACCGTAGAGTTGTTTTCAGATAGTCAAAGCGCCATTCATCTTGTGGAAAATCAAGCCTACAGCTCGCGGACAAAGTACATTGATGTTAGGAGTTTCTTTCTCATGCTTGAAGAAAAGAGAAATAAGATAAATCTGTTGAAGATCCACACAAATGACAATCCATCCGACATGCTAACAAAGTCAGTTTCGAAAGATAAGTTTGAGCATTATTCAAACTTGATTGGTGTGGTACGACCAACTTAGCGTCGTGGGGCGCTGACCCAACAACCATTGTTGGTGATTGATGAATATATTTAATCGAGGTGGAGTGTTAAATTTGGGCGATTGAAATATATTAATGAGAAGGCGTTATTTGTTTCCATAACCAAGTCAAATATGGGAAACAATTTAATATGGAGAAGGTAATTGGTTTGGAGAATCAATCAAGAATTTATACAGGTGAAAACAAAATAAATGCGCAAGATTTATGGTGAATCAAATTAAGGAAATTCCAAAACATCTTCATCCTTATCTTCTAGAATTCTCCTCCTATATATATGAAGTCATTTGCTCACTTTTGAATTATGATAAGAACATATATCTCTCCATATTATTCCTCAATAAGATCCCTATTTCTGCTTCTATAGGGTGAAAATTTGTATTGAGTTTTGTTGTAATTCTTCTCATTTTGTAACCTCCTCTTGAAGTAAAGTAATAAAGGTTGTTGGATCCATGGACGTAGGCAAAGCCAAAACACGTTAAATAGGTGTGTTCTTTCCTCTCTTTTTTGTTTCCATTCTCTCTATAATTTGTGTCATTTGATTTTATTTTATTTTCGGCATTGTTGAAATTGTTGACAGACTAGATCATTGGGTTTATTCGTTTTCTGCTACCCAAATCTCTGATTAAGCACTACATAACTGCATTGACATACATGTTTTTTCAACTTCGATTGCATTCTCTACCCATTTAAAATTATATGTGTTCAGATGTATGACCTAATTCTCTGGATTCTTGTTTTTGTGGAACATAATGTATTGGCCAATGTTCATGGATTGCATCAAGTGGAATTGGAAGAATATCACTATACTTTTTATTCAATTCATGTACACAAGGTAAACCTAATATCGCTCAAAGTTTATAGTAACAAACTAAAATGGCAACGTTAGGCAATTTGTCCAAACTAAAAGTATTTTAAATTTATAACAACCTAACGAATATTATTTTCCCTTTCATGTAATAAAAAATATCGTGCGATTATAAATTTTTTATGTATAGATGTGATGGAAATCGTCTACAGCAACGACGACCATACATATTCGTCTTCTATATGTAATCAAGAATTAGGACTGGGGAAACATTTACATAATATAGTGGATTTCAGATGAGGCCACATAGCGTCTAACACATGGTCGTTATCTTTTGTTTGAAATTGCACGTTGTCAAATTATCTTTCTATTTTTCTTAAACATCAACCAATACAATCCTAGGTTTCGTATCAGAAAGAGACAAAGCAAGTAATGCTTTTTCTCAATGGAACCAAATTTTCCAACAAATGGATGACTTATCAAAGCCTTTGGACCAAATTTTCCAACAAATGGATGACCAATTAGAGCATTTGGTAATCCATAATTATGGAAACCTTTCACTATTTCGGTATTCCACTGTCATCTTCTTTGTTAATATCACCTTTGAATATGCTTTTAAGTTAAAAAAATGACACTCAAATTTTCTAGTTGAGGTATGTTTATGTTTTCTGAATGTATTGTAACACATTTCACACTCTTCACCTTCTGATACTTTTCATCTCATCCACAACCTAACTGAACATATGCTTTCTTTCCCAACTACATGTCGAATTGAGCACCATTGAATGACGGAAAAACCTAAATACAAATTGGGAATCCAACAGTATTATCTTCTTTCCTATATATTATTTTGATTAAAAAAATTATACGTAGTCACTTCTTTTGTTACAAAATATTCGGTCTGATCAACTTTTATTTCATTGTCGTGATTTACTCTCTGTTGTTACTATCTGAAATGTTAATATCACTTCCTTCTATAACCGTATCTACTTTAATATCTTAAAAAATCCTAACACTTTCGTTCCATTTACCTTCCACCTCATTATTAAAAACTAATAGACACGTTCTATATTAGTTGCATATAACCAATAGAAAAAATAGATACTGTTATTTAATAACCATTATACAAAATGTTTTAAACATAATATAAGTCAATCAAATATATTTTGAACTAGAAAAACAGTGATAGTGGAAAGAAGACTATAATGGTTATGAAAAATACCCGAACCGTATTTCCAAACTCAAATTAAACTCGATTTGCATTATATTGATTCAACCAGTGCAAAACATTAGTCATCCATTATCTCCAAAAAATTACAGTACACATTATACGACAACAATCAATTTAATGATTCTTAGAACATATACAACTTGCAAATTTAGAGTTCACATACAAAATAAATCAATGATTTCATCAAACACGGTCAGAAAAGATCTTACTTACGTCTTTACGTTTAGACTGATCAACTACTAACGCTAAAAGGTAAAGCTGGTAGATAGTTTCAACACTATGATGAAGTTTAATATTTTATGTTTTGAGTTTTAGACATTAATCATAAAAAATGGGAAAAATGGATGGGCGATGGAAATGTTATAAGGAAAACAAAGCGGACGATGGAAAGGTTAGCGGTATATACATGCGACTTTTCTACATTTGTATAAATGAAAAACCAAAACTAAAAATAATAAATCTAATGCATCCTAAAGCTTTGTTTTATACAACTGCCTTGGTCGATCATGCTAAGCGGGAAAACTGTTTTTCCATTTAGTTTTGCACAACCGATCAAAGTAGATTTTTTCATAGTACATCACCAATAATCTTTTTTTGGATTTAAGCGAATTTAATGATAATTCCGATGCATATGCATGAGAATAGCAAAAATTTTCAGAAGAGACAAGAAAATAAAGACAAAAATGAAAAAGATTACCAATCTTACCAAAGATCGCAATGTTGAAGTAAAAGTGAACTTACAAAAAAAGAGAAAGAAAACGGAACTTTACCTTAACCCAAAAGGGAAACATTTGAATTGGATGAATTAATTTTGGGATCAGATCGGTAAAAATTTCTTTTTTCATTCTCCACATTTTAAGTTTATTGTAATCCTAGATTAAATTGAGGACAAATAACCAATTTTGATTTGAGGACTTATACTTGAACTGTTATACTAGCATAACATATTTAAAACAATAAAGAACGCATGGACTCCCCCCGCATGATAGTATTTGTGACACCCCACCTCTATACTTGCGTTAGCCAAGGCCATTGCAAGCAAAGATGTCAACTAACCTGAAGAATAAGTATGTTGAGGAGCGACCATCTGTATATTAACTTTGAACGAGTGTTAAATATGTCAGATAGTATGGTCTAGCTTTTTAAATCTCATGAGGAAATTTGATACATCTAAATCAAGTCCAAATCTACTACACAGTGGCTATATATAATTCGGAAAGCAATGTAAAATACACTAACAATAAAATCCGAGTCAGACACAAATATTCATATCACAAAGTCATAAATAGATATGAATAATACTACAAGAGCAGTGGTCATAATATAAGTGGTCATGCAAGATCCACTATATCATAAAATAATAGATACATGTACAACACGAAAGAATATGTACACATAAGAGTCACAGTATCAAATACATGAAAGATAAAACCACTAAAACAAGTGCAATTAACCAAAAGGAAGACTATCCCATGCTATAGTCAAGAAGAAGCACCTGTAATACTCGGTCTGACCCGAGTATTATTTATAAGAATAAACAATAAACGAATCAGTCTAGTTGTACTCATCAAAATAAACTAAGATAGAAGTAGAGATATAAATAGCAAATGACATATATGAAATAACAACAATGTTCACATGTAAAATGTGAAGACTCAATATGCCCAGAAATTGTGCCAAAGAAATCTCGGCACTATATAATGATATCTCAATGACAAAGAAACTAAGATTGATAAATTAATATAAATATGAGATTGACAACACATATGTCAATAAAACTAAGATTGATAAATTAATATCAATACGTGGATATTCATGAGAAATGATGTCACCCATCAAATCTACATGAAATAGAAAATATGATATCAACACATGAATAATAGTGAGAAATGATGTCAACCATCAAATCAACGCAAAATAGACAAATCAGATCGATAACATAGTATCGATAAAAACTCAAATGAACTAAAGTTCCTCAAGATGATCAGAGGACATCAAAGTGACCCGAAGGTCGGATTGATCCTAAGATCCACCGGAACCGAAGTTCTTACGATAGGATGGAACCGAAGTTCCTTAATTAGTCCGAAGACTCTCAAGATGAACCGAAGTTCCTCAAGACATTCTGAAGATCCACCGGAACCGAAGTTCCTAAGATATGATGATCCGAAGATCATCGAAGTGACCCGAAGGTCGGATCGATCCGAAGATCCACCGGAACCGAAGTTCCTATATGATCAAAATTGATCAAGTATAGTGTAACTACACCAAGCTAGTAAATATAATAGTTGAGCTACATGTCCCATAACCACTTGCTCTACTCGAATGTTTACGAACAAGTTGTATATTCCACTAGAAATACGAAACGATCATTGCCACAGTGTTCAATCGACAAGAGTTAACCGTCAAAGTAAACACAAGGGGTCATAGTCGTTGTTTTTACTAAGGCGTTTAATTAGATTTTTCATACAAACGAGAAAAAGGTTTATGAAGTAGATAGTAAAACAATTTGGAAAATAACTTCATATAATGAAGTAGAATTTGAAACCGTTTAGTCAAAGATTTGGTACCTACTAATAATTTTAAAACCCCATTTTTTTTACAGTTTCGAAGTGGCAAATCTCATGTAATAGCGATCAAAATAACGATCGAACAATGAATTCACATTATAATAACGTAAACAAAGTCTCACGACTATCGATTATAATTTTCGTTCACCACGAATCAATCGAAAGTTCATGAAATCGAAATGAAGAAATCTGTGAACCAGAGAAACTGTAAAGTCACAAACGAAATCGAAATGGGCCGAAACTCGGTCGGGAATGAGCTCAAATGGCCCTAAACTCTTGACCGTGATATCCACTGGTCAACAACAGAAATATAGGCGATAGATGTCTGAGCACTCAGGACAGATGTCTGAGCTGAAAACCTGCAGTTTTTTTCCCCTGAGAGGTTAGTCAGACGTCTGACCTATATGGTCAAACGTCTGAGCTGTAGAATTAATGTTTTTGCCTTGTCTGAGACCTCTTAATCAACTCCAACCAAGCCCGGACCTCCCATGTTGATTCTAAATATTTAGAAAGCTCGCATATGCTCTTTAAAGCACAAAAATGACATGCATAAACACACATTCACGGGAATGCAAAGGATTTTCGTTTAAAATGCCAAAATGCACAAATTCATAAAACCAAAACAATACACACAATGCATACACAACACAAAGGTAATAATAGCACACACAGCCTTGATAACTTGTATACAAAATTGTGAATACCCAAGAACACATCAACCCAATTCTACACAAGGATGTACAAAAAAAATCAAATTCATATAACCAAATTCAAACTCATGAATGCACATATACACACATACAACCCAAAGCATGGAATACACATACAACATATGCATGCCAAGAGCACCACTTTTACAAGCATGAATGCTTGAGGAATAGATGTGAGTTTATAGGAACTCACCTTTGGTTGTAGGAAGCTAGGAATCGATCCAACAGCAAGCTAAAATGACCTCTTTTCGATCAAAACACAAGAATCCTCAATGAAAATGCACATGAAATCAAAAGCCCTAAACGTTAAGCTTAGGAATTCTCAAAAATAGAAGTGGAGACAAGCTAGAGAAGGTAGAGAGTGAGATTACCTTTCCTCTGACGCCGAGGTGACTATCACACCACTCGTAGTATTCCGTCCGAAGACGAGGTGATTATCACACCACTCGTAGTATTTCGTCCGAAGACGAGGTGACTATCGCACCACTTGTAGTATTCCGTCCGAAGACGAGGTGACTGTCGCACCACTCGTAGTATTCCGTCCGAAGACGAGGTGACAATCACACCACTCGTAGTATTCCATCCGAAGACGAGGTGACTATCACACCACTCGTAGTATTCCGTCTGAAGACGAGGTGAATATCACACCACTCGTAGTATTCCATCCGAAGATGAGGTGAATATCACACCACTTGTAGTATTCCGTCCGAAGACGAGGTTGCTAGAAGCCCAATATAAGCATATGTGTAGTAGATTTGGACTTGATTTAGATGTGTCAGATTTCCTCATGAGATAGAAAAAGTAAGACCATATTATCCGATATTTAACACTCGTTCAAAGCTAATATATAGATGGTCGCTCCTCAACAGCCTTATTCTTCGGGTTAGTTGATACCGTTGCTTGTAATGGCCTTGGCTAGTGCGAGTATAGAGGTAGGGCGTTACAGTATTTTTAGAACAATGAAGAAAAATTGAAGCGTCCTTGTATATTTCATACATAATTGACAATATATATGACTCCGCTCGAATTAATTTGTCTTCACGTAGAACTAGTCTGTTTCAACCAAGCTTGGCTTGAACTATTTCATTTTAATTTGAGATGGTTTACAATTGGGTGTGTCGACTCTTAGCCTTCAACAGGGGCTTCGACTCAAATCTTGAGCTTGACTACTTGCACTCGAATTAGAGCTTTCGTTTTATATAAGCGTAAAGCATATATTTTGAGCTAACATAAGATCTTAACAATTTGGTGCTTGTTCGGGCTATTAACGAAGAAATTCATTAACAATTTTTGACTCTAAAGGTGGGCCCGAACGTCTGACTTAGTTGAACTACTTTTGTTTGCATAAGTAAGGTTTAAATGACTTATCCCATCATGTATACACCATCTTACTTCCAATTACAACTAATCTTCCCAAGGATACGGTTAGGTCTGAATTAGGGTCATTTGAACCAAAGATTATTGAATTAACTTTTCGATATCAAGGCATGAAAGACACTTAAGACTATGAACAACAAGTGTAAAGACTGAAGGCACTATTCATTGTAGAATGCAAAAGGAAGCTAATGAGCACTTATGACTCCGATGAATGGAGCATAAACACTTTCCTTATGTTGCCAACTTTGATTTTAGCTTACAAAAGACAATGTGATAAAGTTGACTCCTTCCTAAAAATGAGAATAGAAATGCAACTGAGAGCGAAGGGTACAATCTTGTAAAACAAGATCGAAAAAGAATTCAATGGACTTGCTCTAAAATGAAAAAAACACTCTTAACCAACCCCATTGATCTCTCAACTCACTGGAAAGCAATGCTAGTTATAATGACATCATCACTATAACAACCCAAATTTTAATAAACAATAATTAAGTAAAAATTAATTAATTAATGAATAATTTGAAAAATTGTAGGAATTTGGCAATGGGGACTGCGTCATTGTGTCCGTTACGATTTTCTGATTCAGATGCATATTTCGTTGGCAGAAAATGGAACTTATTTTGTCGTAGTAGCATTTTTGTTGGTGAAATTCGAAATTTAAGCTAGAAAAACCTACATACAAAGTGAGAATCTGATAATATTACCTTCTTTTCTATATATTATTTATTAAAAAAAATTATACATAATTACTTCTTTCATTGTAAAATATTTGGTTTAATCAACTTTTATTTCGTTGTCGTGATTTATTTCTTTGTCGTTACTATATGAAATATTAATATCGCTTCCTTCTATGACATCTACTTTAATATCTTAAAAAATCCTAATGCTCCCATTTCATTCACGTTCCACTTCAGTATTATAAACTAACAGACATATTTTATATTAGTTGCATATAATCAATAAAAAATAGATACCATCATCTAGTAACCGTTACACAAAATGTTTCAAACATAATACAAATCAATCAAGTATATTTTGAATCAAAAAGACAGTGATAGTGGAAAAATGACTAGAATGATTATGAAAACCACAACGACATAAACATATTTTGGTATATAAAATTATTTAGACCAAAATCCAAATTTTCAAATTCAAAAATTAAACTCCATTTACATTATTTTGATTCAACCAATGCAAACGCTTCTTGCCCATTATCTCCAAAAAATTACAGCATCCTTTATACAACAATAATCAATTTAATGAAATTATTAGAACCCGTACAACTTGCATATTTAGAGTTCGCACACAAAATAAATCAATGATTTGATCAAAAGCAGTCAAAAAAGATCTTACTTACATCTTTACTTTCAGACCGATCGACCACTAATACTAAAAGGTAAAGCTGTTAGATAGTTTGAACGCTAAGGCAAAGTTTCGTATAATTTATATTTTGTGTTTTAGACATTAATTCAAAAAATGAGAAAAGTGAAGGGACGATGGAGATGTCATAAGGAAAACCGATAAAACGACGAAAATGTTAGCGGAAAACCGATAAAAAGACCACATATTAAATTATCATATTATCTTTTCTGAATTCCTCTAATTCCCAAGATTGCACTACTCTGGCATTTTAACAAAATATTGCTTTTGTCA
This sequence comes from Allium sativum, assembly GCA_030737875.1. Taxonomy (NCBI): domain Eukaryota; kingdom Viridiplantae; phylum Streptophyta; class Magnoliopsida; order Asparagales; family Amaryllidaceae; genus Allium; species Allium sativum. The sequence goes on from CM060915.1 coordinate 285,650,942, forward strand.
TAGTAGTAATACTCTTTCACCAACAATTTTTTTTGGATTTAAGTGGCTTATGTAAGTATGAACGGACAAAACCTTTCTGAAAAGACAAATTAAAGGCTAGGAAAATAAAGGCAAAAAATGAAAATGATTAACCAGTCTTACCAAAGACAGCAGGTTGAAGTAAAAATGGTGAACCAACGAAAATGAAGAAAATGGAGCTTATTTTGCCCAAAAGGAGAAACATTTGAATTGAATGAATTAATTTTGGGATCAGATCGGTAAAGAATTAGGGTGGCCCATTGTCGTAACAGGCATAGGCGGACACCCCTCTCGCAGAAGCTTTGCGAGCTGTTACCACTCATCGTATCCCGTTTGCTGCCTGAAGGATCATGCCTTAAACCCTAAGCTTACCGGTTGATTTGTATTAGTGCGTCCTCTTGACAATTCTAGTTTCTGCGATGTGGGACTAAATGGACGGATACCACTATTTTTCCTTTTTTTTTCCCGCACTTTTTTTAATATTATCCCCAACTCTCCAAAACCCTAATTTCTTTCGTTTTCCTTTCCGATTACGTACTTCTGATTTTGGCGACGACAATGATTTTGAATCACTGAACGAGGCTATCACAACATTAAAGTGTACTGGATTTGGTAAGTTGATTCCAGACCTTGCTGTGTTTTATTGTTGAAACTTTGTATGTTCTATCAACGGTGTATTTCCTTTCTTCTTATTCCAGACCTTGCTGTGTTTTTTTTTTTTTTTTTTGGCGCACCAATAGATGTACTCTAGTTCACCATCAAGCTTTAAAAAACCAGGTTTACATCATAAATTGTAAAACATAAGATTGAATTTGGATTTAAATCATGAATTGTGAATTTTAAGTATCAATATTTTATGCCTGTATATTCACATGCTAAATTTCCTGTTTATATGGGCTTCAATGATATTTAAGTATATAAAAACATCGTTTCTTCTATCTGCAGTAATTGTTTATCATATTGAATTTGATTTTGATGTCCGAGCTTATGCAATTTGAACCTAAAGCATGCTCCCCAGCCCTCCTATTCCCTCTTCTTTTCTTCTAACAATTTTTTTTTTTTTTTTTTTTTTTTTTTTGAAATAATGATATTTCAATTATGGATTCTAACAATTTTTCTATTTTTTTATATAGTTATCTGACCATTGATGGAACAACTTCAGATGCTATTTGAATTACATTTTAAATGTGAATTAGAGAATTGAACCTTAGATTCAGTCTGAAATATTATTCAAATCTTCAGATTTTAAGGTTTTTGTAATCACCAAGTTTTTCAAAATGAGATTCAACTCATAAATCATAATGTACAAATTTGAAATTGAAGCAAGATTCAAATCAAAGGCCGTAGATTTAGAAGGTCCGTGCTTTAAGGTTTGTATGCGTTTTGAAATTAATCTTAATGTTTGAACTTCCACATCTGCTCATAAAATTCAGTATCCTCTCTTCTTCCATTTTAAATTTGTTTAAAAACATTAGAATAGGAATTCTTGTTCCAAACAGGTATATTGAAGACAACAATATGAACTGAATCGAGTCATATCTGAAATGGATTTAAATCGAAAGATTTCAAGATTTTTTACGAATGTGGTAATTAATAACGTAAATTGTTGAGTTTTTTTTATTCTAGACATGTTTGAGAAAGTTTTAAGGGACACAGCTTTATCCTTCACATTAATCACGATTCACTACTTGATTATTTTTTCTAAAAGGCGGGGAGTGCTTTTACTATAAGAATACTTTCAATTTTCCTGTTAGGTTGTTACACGTGTGCTAATAGGAGCCAATGACTCAGTTGGTTGATGGACCGGGTTGTGAGACCAATGATTTCATGATTTTGGAAAATAAGGTTAGTTACATAATACACAGATATGTAAAATGCTACTAGAAGCACTCGGAGGAAAACTGTTTTTTGGCTAGCAAATAAAATCAACAAGAGGGCTTTGCACTTGAGGTATAAAATAACCTTCAATGATGTTTTCTATCATTATAAATTGCACCTACTAGGGCAAGCATGAAATACGTAATATAACAATAGTTCTGTAAGTGTGGGATGTGGTGATATTGGAGAGAAAGATGTTTGGAAACTCGTTTTGAATCATTCATCGACAAAGGAACCAAAAAGTTAGGGAGTTGTGATTTAATGAGTTAGAAGAATTCAAGTATATGAAGGGCTATTTTTGCAACTTGGCTCAAGATAGGCCTGTTGAAAGTATGCTCTGGCTCAGTTGGTAAACAGGCTATTTGGGTAAAGTTGTGAACATGTTACACTATAGCTAGTTCATTTTTGATGTCGAAGCTGCGAATGTATTTTTACAGAGTATTTCTGAGCCATGAAAATTACCTCTGCGAAGATCTATATGGATGATAGGCTGCTTTCCAAACTAATTACCCTTACCTTAGAGAAAATATGCACAAAATCTGCCTTTAAAAGCACAACAATTTGTATCTTTGGTGGACTTGGTAGAAAACATAGGAAACACGATCTTTTGAGATTACGTCTTTCAAACCCTCATCTTTCTTAGCTACAAATGGCTACATAGACTCTTTCCATTATCGGACACAACGCACTACCTGCAAAATGTGTATTTTGTAGGAATGCAGTGTATTATTTTATTTCCTTTGGCGTTCCATATTTTAACCTGTCTCAAATTTGGATTAGAGGACAACATGGTGGATATATTTTTTGAAAGAAATCTTGTTCCCATGGTAATTCTCTTAAAATATTTGCAGACTCTTGTACTTGAATTTGGTCCCTTTATGGTAACCCAACAAGGACAACTATTATTTCTATTTTCTTGTTTCTGGCATGAATTTCTGCTTCCTTTTATTTTGTCACAATCTTTATCCAGTTCAGCAATTTCTGGTTCCTTCTCTTAAATCATGTTAACACTCCTGTATACCAGTGTATTGGAGGCTTGTGTCTGCAGCCAGTAGAATCATTGATCTGGCTATTCTCTACAGTTTTGGTGTCGGCCAATACAAAGATATTGTTAAATTGCAGCTTTTGAAGCAAAAGCAGAACATGTATCCTATCCTGAACAATTGAAACATGTCTTACAAGCAACTACATCAAACATTGATTCCAATTTTCTTCAAACAAATTGCTTTAAAATATCAATTACAAATCAAACAACGTATTAATCACAGAATTGAACAAGCATTCAGGCTAGAAAGGTCAAGTCTTTTTGCTTGAATCAACATGAACATCAACCTTATTCTTCTTTATATTTCCTTGGACATTAATATCTTCTTCATTCGTAATAGCTGCAATTTTTTCACCATGTGGCCGTGGAATTGCAGTCTCATGTACATGAACATGGCCTGTGTCATTCACCATATCGGTTTCGTGTACCATCCTTTTCTTCTTCCTGATAAAGCAACATAGAGCTGCTGCAATAAATGCTATGAAGATGATACCACCAAGTGAAGCACAAACTGCAGTGATGACAGTGTGGTTAGGTTCAATATTGCGAGGAGGTGGTGGTTGAGCAGCGTGTGGTGGTGGTGTAGCAAGCTGAGGTGTAGTTGGCACCATGTTATGAGGCGAGGGTGAAGTGTGTGTACGAGGTGGTGGAAAAACACGTCTAGGCTTTGGTGGGATCTTTTCTTTATGTGGTGAGGATGGAGGGAATGTATGAGATAGAGGTGGAACACGTGTAGGCTTTGGCGGGGTCTTTTCTTTATGTGGTAGTGAGAACCATGCTGTTGGTGGTGGAGTGTAATAAGGTGGAGGAGTTGTGAAGGTTTGCTGTGGTGGTGCATAGCAATAAGGATAGGCGTATTTAGGCATTTTTACGAAATATTGTTCGTATGGAAGAATGGAAAATGAAGGATAGGGTGATGACTGTGGATGTTGTGAGAGATGGGTTGGTTTTTGTAGAGAAGAGTAGGTATAGTAACATATTGTTACGAATAGATTGGCTCCTATGTCTATATTGTTTTAGAGTGGCTTACTAATTATGGGTACACAGGCTTAAGGGTTCTTACTTCTTGTGTCATCTGACCTTCAAACATGTTTTTAGTCTTTATGCTGCTCTCTATCATGATGTCTATCAGTTTAGATCATCTGTGTAAATCCAGAAGAGGCATCTTATGCAATTAATTCACAGAGAAGCCTTGAGGTCGGAGAGCGTGAGCATTCCTATTCATTCTTATTATTTATGATGTTCAACTCTTATGTGCTAATTTGCTATTAGCTGACATATGACTATAGTACATGAAGTGTATTACTTCTCCTTAGACCCTAAAATTAGGTAACTTATCTGTTCGTAAAAGCCGATGAACAAGCCTAAAGGTTCAAGGTATTTGATGTCATTATTGAGCCAATGTATGTAAATTAATTTGTCTTTCCGCTGAGCCATTCATACTTTTAAACCCATGTTACTCCTTGTGGTGTAAATCAGCTCTTGTTTTAGCATTGTTTGATTTTCCAAGTTTATATTATTATTATTACTGAACACTGATACAAAATAGAGATCTTTTTAACAACTTGCTTATTATGGTAATGAATAATCTGTAAAATGGTTATAGAACTCTTAATTTGCATCAATGATATAATTAAAATTTGTACCGCTGGTGTAGTTTTGTTACTTGGGAGTCAGACATACCATTTTTGGTGAATTTGTATATGTCAGCTAATAGATTTGATACACTGACGTTTAGAAACCCGATAATTGGCTATTCCAGCAAGATTGCAATATATGTGTGTGAATTCATGTGTGAATTCAGAATCATTACAGCTTGTTGCCTATCTTTCTATTAGGTCTAAAAGTACACAACATTCATCATTATTTGTGGGAAATTGTTACTTTGGATGCTTAAAAGAATACAAGGGGAGGTAGGCCACAAGTACCGGTTTACAATTTATTTAGCGCGTATCTGTATTCGATCCTTTTAGTTTCTAGGGCAATAATTTTAACGCTATACCAAGAGAGCCAATTTCATCATTCTCAAAATTATTTGGATGTCTCTTTTTTTCAAATCAGCATATTGATTACGAGATGAAACATGCCCTCTTGGCATATTCATTCTACAAAGGTCTTGATAGGGAAAGGACAAAATTAATAGGTGTTTCACAAACTTCACTTCGATGTACTGAATTTTGTGGCCTTTGGAGAAAATTACCCTTTTTTGGTTTTATATCTACTATATGTTGACTTTTTATTTAATCATCAATCTACGTTATGGTTAAATATATATTCTCCGTAGCTTCTGAAAGAAAACACACCTTTTAGTTCAAGTATCTTCAAGTGTACATTTATCTTGATTAAGATACGATAAATGTTGTATTATGTAACCGTTAACCAACCTTTTGACAAGGTCGTTATTCTTTGGATTTGGACATTCAGATCGCTTATGAATTGAGCGTGGATTCATATGAACTCGGACTATGCGTTGAAATCGAAATTCTCTTGGGAATCAAAAAATGACTCGACCCATATCAATCACCTCCGGGCATTGCCCGATCACTCACAGAATAGCCCGATCGGCTCGTTGGATCACTTAAAATCAGAAGATTGGATCACGAAGGAATTTGCTCAATTACTTCAGGCTCCAGGATCGATCACTCCAAAATTAGTGATCAGCACGATGCAATTACTAAAAATGAGTGATCGAACATGATGCCTCGGATCCGAGTTTTACCAAGTTGATCGATCATTGAAGCTACAAGGTCAATCATCTAAATTCTGTTGGTCAACACGTTGGATCGTATAAAAAAAAACTAGAGCAAGTTCGGATTTGAGAATCTGCACAGGAACATGATACGAAATTTTGAATCCGAAGGAATGAAGGGTAGGCAATGCGGGTCCGAGCAAACCATGCATGGTTTTGGCACATTTTCAGGTGATTGATCAAAGCACTTGAGATACGAAAATTGCTGGAGTTTTGGGGATACGAAGTTCGTGACCGAACTTCAAGGATCCATGCGGATCCGTGGAAAGCACTTGATCAACACAGAATTTTGTTCAAAATACATGATCGAAGTATAAAATTTGGATATGAAAAAAGCATGCAGTGAAATATGAGAAATGACTAAGTTATTGGATTCAATCGCTGCAAGTGGACGTAGACACGCTTTGCCGAACTACTATATATAAGATTTGTGTGTTCATTTACTTTTATGTGCTCTGTGACTGATTACTACGATTTATTTTTAATTCATATACGAATTGGGTGTTGGCGTGCGATTGACCAAAATCAGACGTCAACATTCTAGAGTGTCAGAAATGGAAAAACATAATCGACTTTCTTCGTCCAGGGAGCGATGGCTAGGAAGAAAAACGCCGACAAATGACCAGAAGGCGCAACGATGGATGAAGGAATCTGTGAGAAATCCTTTCCTCTATCTGATAAGGGAAGACTTGGATGAGGCGATTAACACTTTACAAACTCGCTTCAACCATCAGGGAACTTTGATGAAGAGACAAGAGGACTTGATGACTAGATTCCTCAATTAGGTTGAACAACCGGTTCAACCACTTACTCAGAACCAAAACGTTGGAACCAGACCCAACATTGCTCCACTTCGAAGCTTAGAACGCTGGAGGTAACACCCCTAATGCTTGGAGAGATCAGTACCGATCTCGGTACCGACTCGATTAGAGTAGAGGGCAATCCCCTCGGTACTACTGCAAACATGGCGTCCAACCTTCTTTGGATCGGAATGCTGGATTTGAAAATTGAAGCGCGCACATGCTTGAATCTCGTACTTGATACTCAAAACGCTCCAACAAAGGCATTGGGACAAGAGATTGGCGTCAACTTCTCAATGATGACAATCACGTCATGGAAATGTTTCGGAGAATCTTGAAGGGTGGACTACTCAACTCTGACTTGGACTTGAACCGAAGTCCATTCTCTTAGAATATCCGGAACTCACGTAATCCACAGACTTTAAGCTACCGGTGCTAGAGGCTTATGTTGGTAGAAAAGATCCACCGTTCATCTGATGCGGTACATCAGACATATGAAAATACTCGGGGGGATCTGACGATGTCTTGGCAAAGTGCTTCCTCATCTATCTCTCAGACTTAGCTGTCTTGTGGTTCAGGCAGTTAGAATCAAACTCTATCAGGAGTTGTAACAACCTGGTGGAGAGATTTGTTGAACAATTCATGTTCCGTATCGCTAGATCCAAGAATGTTATAACGCTTACTACAATCAGACAGAGGAAGGGATAATCTCTACGCAAATTCCTAAAGCATTTCAATGCTGCTATGGCTTCTGTGGATCGGCCATATCCATCGATGGTGTTGATGGCCACAGTATTTGGCATTCAAAATTTACTTGGAAGGAGATCTAAGGAATTTCTACCTTGAGGTGGATGGATTCCTGAAGCTGGAAGATGACAAAGCTAATTGTGAATCTATCCAAGTGAATCACGCTAACGACGGAGAACCGTCCAATTCTGGGAATAACAAAAGAAAGGGGAAAGCTGAGGGCAATTCAGACTCTCAAAACCAAATAAAAAAGAGATGGAGATGCGACTCGTATACACAGCTGACTGCGAGTCCGGAGCAGATATTCCTAGATATTGAAGACCATCTTCCAGCGAGAAGACAGAATCAACGGGAGCCTACCGAAAGAGACTTGACTTTCGGAAAATTCTCTGTTCCATGAAAGGGCCGAACATGAAATGAATGAATGCTGACACTTGTTGGATGTCATTGAGGAGTAAGTGAGAAATGGATAACTGCATCAGTATGTCTATAATAAAACAACAATTGCAACTCAGCAAGAACAACCGCAAATTGCAAGGGATGCAAGTGAACCGAGCACTCGTTGTAGCCTTGTCATCAATTGACGAGTGGGAATGAAATGATAATGGTGGCTAAGTCTTTTACCGATGTACGGGAACCAATGAGTCTCTTAAGCATGCTCTTGGATGACCGAACCACCAAACTTTATTTGTTTTAGTTCTTTTATTTCATTAATCAAATTGTAATAAAAAGGCTAAGCCATTTACTCTTGTACGAGGAGCTGGAGGGATCCCTATGCAAACTCTGAATGGTGCGTAACCTATTAGTTTTGCAATAAAAAAATCGTTTTTTCCACTCTAATAAAATTGTTTGACGTGTATGGATTATGATCGTCAGGAATGGATTTTGTGCTTTGCTACTTTAATAAGATCACTAGACGTGTACGAATCATGCTCGTCATCTGTGAAATGTGCAGTTGAGAATCGGTTCGCTGAATCACTTAAAATCAAAAGATCGGATCATAGAGGGTTTGCCTAATCACTTCAGACGCCAGGATGAATTACTCAAAAATTAGTGATCAACACAATACGATCACTTAAAAATGAGTGATCGAGCAGGATGCCTTGGATTCAAACTTTCATTAGGGGTTTCAAATCCGAGTTTTACCAAGTTGATCGATCATCGAAGCTACAAGGTCGATCATCTAAATTCTGTTGATCAACACGTTGAATCCTATCAAAAAAATGAAGTGAGTTCGGATCCGAGAGTTTGCACTGGAGCAGGATACAAAAATTTGAATCCAAAGGAATGAAGGCTAGACAATGCGGATTCGGGCAGACCGTGGGATTGGTGTATGATTTTGACACATTTTCAGGTGATCGATCAAAGCACTTGGGATACGAAAATTGCTGGAATTTTGGGGATACGAATTTTGTGACTGAGCTTTAAGGATTCACGCGCATCCGAGGAAAGCACTTGATCAGCACGGGATTTTGTACAAAATACATGATCGATGTATAGAACTTGGATACGAAAAAAGCATGGAGTGAAATATGAGCAATGGCTGTCATGGGATTCGTACTGACATCGAGATCGCCCATGCCTGGAGATCAGATACGAAAATTTCCAAAGCGCAGTCAAACGTTGGTCCTGTTTTTGCTTTTATATTCGTGGACGAGCATGTATCTTTTGCAGCTATAAATATGTCATCAGGTCATTTTTGGGATTTCTTCAGGACTTTGGAACTCCATTATGCAAGTACACTGCTGACGACTAATTACAACTATTTTTCTCTATTTTCTTAAGGACAAATTGATTTGTATTTGTAATCAAAAGTATAATCAATCGATTACCACAAGTGGACGTAGACATGATTTGTCGAACTACTATAAAATTTGTGTGTACATTTACTTTTATGCACTCTGTGACTCTTTGTTATTGTTCTGTGACTGATTACTACCATTTACATTTAATTCACGTACGAATTGAGTGTTGGCGTTGATTGATCAAAATCAAGCATCAACAATAACCAACCGTCTAAGTTAATTTTTTTCATGACTACAGCTTGCAGCTAAATATACAACATTACCTTGTGAGATATACCATGTTGCAAATTTCATAGCCTTTATGTTTGGGGTTATGTGAAATGCTATGACCGACATGTTACTAGCAGTTGGAAAGAGGCCGACTTTATCATGGTATTCATTTTATTATTATGCAACATCTGAATTGTACTATTATACGGATGATGTTCTTCAGCCAGATGTTTGGCCAAGCAACAGGCTATTTATTTTTGTCATGGGAGAGAATGATTGTGTTGATACCCACCTCTTTTTCACAACTTCATGATTTCAACCTTGAGTTTGGACTACCCAACTATAATGGCCTCAACCAGTTTATATGAGGTAAAGTTAATATTATGTAAATATATGTTAATCATTTCCTCACATTTTCATAGTCGTGGGGAGGATGTGGCGTAGTGACAATTGAATGTAGCTATTTCAGACATTCATGAGATAATTATTCTACGATCTAGTAAATTTACAGTTTTTTGGTCTTTGTGTTCCATCTGTCGGTCCACTTGCTAGTTCCAATCACTCATAAGCAAGCTTCTACGACAAATGTATTAGTACATTGTTTTCTAGTTCCATTTAGGAAGATTATTTATAATTTATTGGGAAAAAAAGGTCTAATTCTTGTTCATTAACGACTTCACTTTTCATTTTATTTTAAACAACTTCAACTGTTATCTATGTCGAGGGGATCAAATCGAAGGCCTTCTTCAGGAAAAGGAGATGTTTACCAGTATCAGCATTACCTGGATTTCACTTCTTAAACATAGACTTGCACGCTAATAATTTGGGTAAAATGTGGGATATAGCTCATGCCTGGTGCATGCAGCTGAATACATGTGTTTTGGTGAAATGTTTTTATGTGGGCTGAATGCTTAAGCCCAAGAACCAACCCATATATGTACTGTTTTCACGCAAAAACTGTGTGTGAGAAAAAAAGTGACTGTGAGACCAATGTGAGGGTTTTTGCTGCAGCCACCATGAGAGTTTGTGAAAACTTTGTATGTATCTCACCTTTTGCTTCTCCATTGTGGTAAATAAAATCATTCTCTCTTGCCCGAGGACGTTGGTTATTTGTTGAACCTCGTTAAATCCTCGTGTTCTCTCATTTTCAGTTTTGTTTTGTTACTTTATAGTTACAATATAGATACTATCAAAGTATACTTCCGCTGTGTATAGATCCTCTGATCTACAATTGGTATCAGAGCCCCCGGTTTCAGTTTCTGGAGTTGTGTTACTGTTTTGTTTAGTGCATAGAAGGTGTTTGTGTTTATTCCTGAAAGTCGTTTGTGTTGAATATGAACGAATCGAGTCGATCTGAGACTGTTGAAACTATTCAAGCACCAAAAGAGGAGAGAATGGTTTATCATAGAGCAAGGGTAGAAGTAGACAAGTTCAATGGTACCAATAACTTCAGCTTATGGAGGACTGATGTGGTCGATGCTCTTGGATCTAGAAGCCTGCTTGGGAACAAAGAAGCCTGATGACTGGTCCGACAAACAGTGGGAGAAGAATCAGCGACTTTGTTTGGCCGCAATCCGAGGCTATCTAGAAACTCATATTAGAGTAAACTATCAACATGAAACCTCGCAAAAAGTGTTGTGGGAGAAGCTTAAAATAAAATACCTTGTGAAAAATGTGGCAAACCGAATTCATCTGAAGAGAAATTTGTATCGGTTTTATATGAAGAAGGATGCAACTCTAAGGAGCACATGGATTCCTTCAATAAGCTTTTAACCGAGCTGGTCAATTATGCTGAGGTCATTTCGGATGAAGAAAATGCTATATGTTTGGTGAATTCTCTTTCAGAGAAATATGAGCCCGTAATCAAGTCATTGATTCATGGCAAAGACAAACTCACATATGATTAGGGCTGTCAATGGGTCGTGTCGGTTCGGGTCGAGTCAAGTCGGGTTCGGGTTGATTTATAAACGGGTCGGGTCAACCCGTTTATTAAATGGGTCATATTTTCCCAACCCTAACCCGACCCGTTTATAAACGGGTTGACCCGAACCGACCTGCGTAACCCGTTTAACTAAATGGGTCGTGTCAGGTTGTGTTGGGTTTACGTGTTTGACCCATTGATAGATATTGCCTACTAATATAAGCAACAAAAGAGCCAAATCACCAACATGCACACTGTTATATAATCACCAACATGCAACAAGTTGCAAAGTCACCAACAGACAACACATATATAAAGCATGAAATCCCCATATTCAAAAATCATTTTCTGTACATAAGCATATATTCCCATACTGCATAAATTAAAGACTGCCAGTATGCAAGAGATATAGTTGTTATAAGTAAAATATAACTAACAACATATAAGAATAAATTGGTAAAATATAACAACTTACGTATACGAGCATACTGATTACTGCATACATAAAAGACTAACAATAATAGTATACATAAAAGACTAATAGTATGGAAGAGATACAATATATAATCGGGTTTGGCGGGTCAAAATCGGGTTAGCGGATCAACCCTAAACCCACCCGTTTATAAACGGGTCAAATTCAGGTTGATCCGAAAATGACCCGCTAACTAAACGGGTCGGGTTAACCTGCTAATTTCCGTGCGGGTTTCGGATCGGGTAGGAAATTGACAGCCCTACTTATGATGAAGTTTATACCACATTATGTAGTGAAGAATTTCGTAAGATGCATGGAGATGACATCTCTAGAGAAGATAGTGGTGACACTCTAGTAGTGAGGGGTAGGAAAAATGACCGTAAGAAAAATGTTGGGCAAAATCGTGATAAAAGTAGAGGACCCTTTAAAGGAAAATGGCGTTTAGCTAAAGATGAATCTGCATGGTGTCATGAGAAAGGCCATTGGGCTAAAGATTGTCCGAAAGTGAAGGAGCGAGACAAGTAAAAGGAAAACGCAGCAAACGTTGTGCAGTCCAACAAAGATGTAGGGGCTGAATCTGATTTTTCCTTAATCACAATGACTTCAATTCTTTTGGTAGAAGATGATGAGCGGGTACTAGACTAGGGAGCAACTTTTCATGTGACTCCAAATAGGGAATGATTCTCAAGTTTTACAAAATTTGAAAGTGAAGTATTGATGGGAAACCATCATTCTTGTAGCAATGGGTATTGGAAGCATTCGGCTAAAGTTGCATGATGGGATAATTAGAGAATTGAAAAATGTGAGATGTGTGCCAAGTTTGAAAAAGAATTTGATTTCTTTAGGAATGCTTGGATCTAAGGGGCTGACTTGATGGTCGAAATGGTGTTATGAAGGTGATTTTTGATGCTATGGTTATCATGAAAGATACACGTCGTCACAACTTATACTATTTGAATGGTAGTACGGTGATTGGAGATGTAGCTACAACTGAACAAAATGAAGTTGCAGCTAAAGAAATGGCAATGCTATGGCATATAAGACTTGCACATCCAGGTGAGAAGTCATTAAACACTTTGATACAACAAAATTTGTTGAAAGGGGCTGTTGCTAGTAAGCTTGATTTTTGCGAACATTGTGTTGAAGGCAAGAAGACTAGGTCTCATTTCAGGAAAGGAATGCATAAATCTAGTGGTGTTTTGGATTATGTACACTCGGATGTATGAGGTCCTTCCAAAAACGCATCTTTGGGAGGTAAGCATTGGTTGTGTGTCTTTTATTGATGACTATTCTAGGCGTGTATGGGTGTATGTTATGGAACAGAAAAGTGATGTTATGGAAATATTTGTGAGATGGAAGAAAGCCGTTGAGACTCAAATGAGTAGAAAACCCAAAGTGCTTCGTTCCGACAACGGTGGAGAGTACACGAGTGATCCATTTCACAAAGTATGCCAACATGAGTGAATCAAAAGACACTTTACTGTTAGAGGAACACCACAGCAGAACGCAGTCGTAGAAAGAATGAATCGTACATTGCTAGAGAGAGTATGATGTATGTTATCAAATTCTGATTTGAGTAAAGCATTTTGGGCTGAAGCTGTTACGTATGCTTGTTTTCTTATAAATCGGTTGCCTTCATCCGCATTGAAAGGAAAAACACCTATGGAAGTATGGTATGGTAAGTCTGCTTATGATTATGATATGATTCATATATTTGGTTGTCCTGCTTGGTATCATGTGAAGGACAACAAGCTTGGTGTACATGCCATTGAATCAGTATTTGTTGGCATGAACAGTGGTGTCAAAGGATTCAAACTATGGAATCCTGTTGAAAAGAAGATCATCATAAGTAGAGATGTTACATTCAATGAAGATATCATGCAGAAGTCAAATGATGCTAAATTGACAGAAATTAGCGTCAGCAGTCCCAACAGCTCCAACAGTCCCAAAAACGTGCAGCATGTGAAGTTTGATGTTGTATCGCAAGCTTCAGTTGATGCTGAAAGGTCAAAAACTGCTGCTGAAATGTCAAAAACTGCTTCTGAACTGTCAAAAACTGCTCTTGAAACATGAAAAACTGATGCTGAAATGATAGAATTTGATGTTGAAATTGATGAAAACACTGTTGATCCGAGTAGTGCTGATGATTCAGAAGCAGAAATAGAGAGGAATGTTCAGGAATCGATTGCTACTAGCAGACCAAGAAGAGATATCAAGAAACCAGGGTGGTTTCAAGATTGTGTAACCTATGCTTTGTCTGTTAATGATGAAGGAATTCCTGAAACGTATATGCAAGCTATTCATAGTGTTAAATGTGAGGAATGGAAAGAGACTATGAGTGAAGAAATGACATCTCTTCACAAGAATGACACTTGGGTTCCTATCAAACTTCCAAAAGACAAGAAAGCAATTGGATGTAAGTGGGTATATGCGAAGAAAGAAGGTGCAAAGAATAATGAGGTGTGCTACAAGGCGAGACTAGTTGCAAAAGGCTATGCACAAAAGGAGGGAATTGACTATAATGAAGTGTTTTCTTCGGTTGTGAAACACTCTTCTATTCGCATTTTGTTAGCCTTGGTAGCACAATATGATTCGAATCTTGTTCAAATGGATGTAAAAACAGCGTTTTTACATGGAGACTTAGAGGAGGAAATTTTTATGTCTCAACCAAGTGGATTCAAAGCTTTCAGTGGAGAGGATCTTGTAAGTTGAAAAGATCATTGTATGGACTGAAACAATATCCGAGGCAATGATATAAACGATTTGATCGTTTTATGTTAGATCAAGGATATACTAGAAGCCACCATGATCATTGTGTTTATTTGAAAAAGCTAAGTGTTGGTTCTTTCATTTTTTTTTTTTTAAATAGAAAATATCATACCAAAAGGGAGAATCTAGCCATTCTCCAACGGCTCACAAAAACGATTTCTAAATAACAGAAACCGTGCACCCACAGATAAGATACAAATACGGAATACAACAAAAGTAACAAAGCTGTAAACAAATTAAAAGCAGCTCCAATCTAATCCTCTGACGAATCAGAAGTTCCGTCAGCAAGCTAAAGAACGACGATGAGTCCAGCTGTCCAATAAAAGAGAGCTGTGGACATGCCTCCAATAGAGCCAAGATGCCATGGGTGAGAAACTCCATAGACATACCGTCAAATCTGACACTGAAGAACTGTGAGCTACCACTGCTACAATTTGGACCCCAGAACCCATACGTGTGCCGGCCTTCCAAACTCCGGCAGAAGTCGATCAAGAAACCTAAGATTGAAGCATCCACCAAGCTCCACACAGTCTGAACCTTGGACCTAATAAACCTGCATAATTAACGAACATCATCGGGGGGGGGGGGGGTTGGATGGAAAAAAAGGGGAGGGGGGAACGGGGAAAAATCTAAAGAAACATAAATTTAATATAAAGGAAAACTAAAGAAGACCAAGCTAATATGAAAAGAATAAACGGTGACGAAATCAAAACCAGAAATCAAAAACCGAGAAAACGACTCAAGTAAAAAAAGAAACAAAAAGGAAGTCCAAAATAAGCCGATGTCAGCCCTCAGATTGGCCGAATTCGGAAGAATGTCTAATGAAATGGCCAATCTCCTAGATCGGCCACTAAGGACACATCTGAAAGGACGACCCCGAAATGCTAGGAAAACATCGTTCCTAACTTTTCGGATGATCGAAGGAGGATCCATTGCTATTTCGTCGTAAACCGCCTTATTCCTGGAGCACCAGATGTGCCAGCAGATAAGACAAGGAATCAGACGTCGTAGAATAGACCGAAAGGATTTACCAGAGTTCCCAGCCCCCCAGAATCTCAGCAAACCTTCCATGGAGATGGCATTACCTCGGCAACCCATAAGGTTCCCAAAGTAATTCCAGACCGCTCTGGCACAAGCACCCGAGATCAGCAAGTGAAAGGAGGACTCAGTGCGTCCAGTGCTGCAACACCTGCATCTGGACACGAGCGGGATGCCTATACGCTGAATGTTCTCATCTATTGGCAAACCATCATGTAAAGTTTTCCACATAAACAGAGAAACCTTAGGCGGAATTTGGACATTCCAGATAAAGCTGAAGACAGTAAGACGTGGACCAGGAATCCTTACTGAATCCCACGCTGCCTTGAGAGAGAAAGGAGCACCGTCCCAAGTGGTACCATTCCCGTGGCCATCCGTAAAAGCCTTTACGGATTGCATACGTTTCCACGTCTCACTAGCATTATACGAGATACCTGTGTAATTCGTGTTTGCTAGCCTATGGTACTTGGCCTGGAGAAACGTCGCACAGAGGGAGTTGTTCGCTCCAAACCTCGCCCAAAGCTTGCAAGCAAAGGTCAAACAGATATCCTTAGGGTTACGGAGCCCAAGACCTCCCTCCTCTTTGGGACGGCAAATGACGTTCCAAGAAATCCAGTGATGTCGAGAAACGTTGTCATTGCTGCCTCAGAAAAAGGAAGAGGCCAAAGAACGGAAGGAGCGAAAGAAGGATGCAGTGGGTGTCATAGCTGCGAAGATATGAGAACCCATGCAGTCAAGGACAGACTTAATGAGAACTAGTCTACCAGCCTGAGAGATGAGAGAGGCATTCCACCTAATAATCTTACCCCTAACTTTGTCAATTAGCGGATCGAAAATGGCGTTGAGCTTCCTCCCTCGATATAGAACTATACCAAGATATGGAAGCGGAAGGGAACTAGCC
The DNA here is from genome assembly GCA_030737875.1 of Allium sativum. Taxonomy (NCBI): domain Eukaryota; kingdom Viridiplantae; phylum Streptophyta; class Magnoliopsida; order Asparagales; family Amaryllidaceae; genus Allium; species Allium sativum. The sequence continues at coordinate 285,667,295 of CM060915.1, forward strand.
TTAAATCCAGAGGTAGATTCGATCAAGGAGGATCTAACTGGGGAAAGGTCTTTAGCAGGCACAAAGCAGCTCTTATCGGTGTTCACGAGTTGCCCTGAACAAATCTCGTACCGTCTGATAAGATCAAGAAGGCAGCGAAAAGAGCGACGAGAACCATTAGTGAAATGATGATGTCGTCAGCAAAAGATAAGGAGGAGATGATAGGGCAGCCCCTCTGAATACCGAACCTATGGATCTGCCCAGCTATCGTAAGGGAGTGGAGTCCACGAACAAAAGCCTCGGCAGCAATAACGAAAAGGGAAGGGGACTGGGGATCTCCCTGCCGGAGGCCTCTACCGGACCTGAAATAGCCAGTAGCCGAGCCATTAATGAGCACAGAAAACCAACAATTCGAGGTTAGTCTCCAAATCACATCGATTAGAGGTTCCAGGAAACCGAAAACCCTGAGGACCTTGATGATGAAGAACCACGACATGCGATCGTAGGCCTTAGCCATGTCTAGCTTAACGACCACATTAGAACCTCGAACCTTCTTGTCGATCTGAGAAATCAGCTCCTGAGCTAAGAGGACGTTATCGGTGATAAGTCGTCCTTTTACGAACCCAGCCTGCGAAGAAGAAATAATGCGCTCAAGAAACGGTGCTAGCCTAGACGCTAGGACCTTAGATATGACCTTATTAGAGAAGTTACACAAACTGATAGGTCTGAAATCCGTGCAAGAGGAAGGATGATCAGACTTAGGGATGAGAACTAAATTAGTGGAAGTCCAACCAGCGGGGAGGTCTTCACTTGAAAAGAAGGACTGAACGGCAAGGCAAAAATCTGCCTGAATGATAGGCCACACACTTCTATAAAAAACTCCGTTGAAACCATCTGGCCCACTCGCACTGTCCTTGCTTAAAGCAGATACGCAGGTACGTATATCTTCCAAGGAAGGGGGTGCGGCAAGGTCTGAGCTGTCCGACGGAAGTACCAATCTAGGGATGAAAGCAAGCAGGGACGGGTCAGGCGAGGAAACCGAGGAAACAGAGAGGAAGGATTGAAAGTGGGAGAGAACAATATCTTTGACTTCACTAGGAGTGGAAGCCAATGATTGGTCAGGGCGATGGATCTGATGGATGGAGAGAAGACTATTCTTCTTACGAATAGTCGAGTGAAAGAACTTGGAGTTCGTATCTCCTTCCACAATCCACTTAATTCTAGCTTTCCGACGAAGGTGGTCGTGTTCGATACGAAGTTCAGACTAGAAAGCGAGCTGGGCCAGTGCCCAAGCCTCCTTATTGACAGCATTAGGCTCCTCATCAAACGTCGCTTCTGCAAGGATAAGAATTTCTTCAGCCGCTCTAACACGGTCGAAAATATTCTTGAACACCTGCTGATTCCACGCCTTTAGGCTAGATTTGAGTCTTTTCAGCTTGCGAGAGAAGGCAACACAAGGGGCACCACTCACTGGAGCTATCCAGGAGCCAGCAACGACTCCAAGGAAGGAGTGGTGAGAACGCCACATGCTTTGGAACCTAAAAGAGGAAGGTCCAGACAGGGAACGGGGAGAACAACTAAACAACATAGGGGCATGGTCGGAGAAGGTGCGATGAAGATCGGTGACAGAAAAAGAGAAAGGAAGGCTAAATCATCCCTCTGAGGCGAAGATTCTGTCTAGCCTAGACAGAATCCGGTTAGGGCCTTCTTGATTGTTACACCAAGTGAAAGCCGATCCGACGAAGGAAACTTCTGAGAGTCCCGAACTAACGATGAAATCGTTGAAATCCGCAATTGCCAAGTGGTTAACGGTATTACCACCACGCTTTTCTGCTTGACTGGCGACAACATTAAAGTCGCCGCCAATCACGGATTCAGAAAATCCCAAGTCAGACAGAGAAAGGACATCCGCCCACAGGGATAGCCTCTCAATCCTATCGCACTTAGCATAGACCGCAGAAAACAGGAAGGACGAAGAAAGAGCGGGAAACGAACAAGCCATGGATAATAGCTGGTCCGAATCGAAGATAGGGTGAACGACAACATCTTTGGACCAGAGGATCCAAATCTTGCCGGAAGCATTAGCTATGGCCCTACCAAAGCCAAGAGAAAAGACCGAAGAGGTAAGTGCTTCTATTCCCACAAGTGGTTCAAGAAGTGCTACCAACCGGATAGAGTGCTTACGGACAATGCGTTTGAGCCTAGCCACCGACGCATCATTCCCAATCCCCCGAACGTTCCAGAAAAGGAAATTCGCCATGAAGAAACAACCCAAGGAAACAACCAGAACACAAGGAGGACGCTACGTAGAACAATCGAACTACCTAACTCAGATAAGATAAAGAGTATGACGAGTAGATCTGACGATCTGCTCGGACGCCGCTACAGAGCGTGTGCGAATGGTACAGAAAGTGCGAGGAGTCGTACGCCGACAGCGGCGAGAGGATCGAGAAGTCGTGTGTGTAGAGTCCTCTCGAATACCAGAAATCCCCGAAGGTACGACACTACGCAGGACAGGAGCAGAAGCGCCCCTCGCCGAACAGCGAGGGGGGTAAGAGTTCTTAGTAAGGCGTGATGGACGATCATTAATGATCGCTATCTCCGCCTTACTAAGAAAGGGAGGAGATCCCAAAGACACAGACGGAGCAGAAACCGACCTAGAGGACGAAAAAGGAGTAGTAGAAGAAAAAGAAGAAAACGACAGAAGAGGCGCGACATGAGGGCTAAAATAAAGTGTGGAGTCGCTCAAAGGAGACGACACCAATTGCTGTATGAACTTTACAAATGCAAGACTATCATCAGATTGATAGACTTGTACTGTAGGCAAAGTTCCAACAACGATCCTCGTAACACCTACCGCAGTCCGCGACAAACATGGGAGGCCACCTCTCCGGTTAACCGTATAGGGAACGATCTCAGCGTCCACTATACGCCTACAACAGAGAAGCCACCCATCCCATGTAGCCAATGCACAAGGTAGCGGACAAAAGGGGCAAAAACCAAACGAAGAACAAAACCATACCATCCTAGTCACTAACGACACGGAAGAGGCCTCGTAGTGACTAGCGAAGTAAACATGACTAAAAACTGCAGTAAAAAACACAGAGCGCAGCCAAAAAGAAAAAGCCCAGTAAAACCAAGCTTCACCAAAGAACAAAAACCAACTGAAAATGGAAAAAGCTAATGCACCAAGCAAGGCAGAATAAACCCATCCAGCTGGAAAAAAAAGGAGCAATTCCCACCGATCAAAATAGCTATGAAACCATGGGGCAAGCTCACAAAGAGCACCCACACGAAAGTGCAGCGCTCTTCTCTCTTCAAGAGCGAAGGAGAAAACTGCACCAAACTATCAAAGTAAAAGAGAAAACGCCGCACAAAAAACACAAGAAGGTTCGCAGTGGATACTGAAGTGTGGGACGCAACGTTCCCGCACAAAGTATCCACAATCATCCTTCCAAGCTTACAAAGACGAGTAAAGAAAGATGACGCACTAAGAACCAAAGGGAAGCTAAAGACGATAATATCACTACGCCCAACAAACACTAGCAACAACCCATTAGAAAAGCGAACAGAAAGCTGTTGGTTCTTTCATTTATTTGCTTTTGTATGTAGATGATATGCTCATTGCATCGGCTTGCAAATCTAAAATTGACAAATTAAAATGCAGGTTGTCGGCTGAATTTGAAATGAAGTATCTTGGAGATGCTAAGAAAATTCTTGGCATGTAAATTCATAGAGACAAGATGAATGACAAAGTATGTTTATCTCAAAAGACATATTTGAAGAAGGTATTAAAGAAGTTTGGCATTAATGAGAGCACCAAAACAGTGAGTACACCTTTGGCTGCTCATTTTAAGTTAAATGCAACTATGTGTCCTTCCCATGATGAATTTCAATTTATGACAAATGTACCGTATGCTAATGCCGTGGGGAGCCTTATGTATGCGTTGGTGTGTACACGACCTGACATTTCACATGCCGTGAGTATGGTTAGTCGTTACATGCATGCTCCTGGAAAAGAGCATTGGAATGCGGTAAAATGGATTTTGAGATATCTTTTGGGAACTATTGATGTGGGTTTGGAATTTGTGCGCGACATGAACAATCATTTATGTGTTGGATATATAGACTCGGATTATGCTGGTGATTTGGGTAAGAGGCGTCCGACTACTGGATATGTGTTTACATTGGCAGGTGGTCCTATATGTTGAAGATCGATTTTGCAATCGACGGTAGCATTGTCTAATACCGAGGCGGAGTATATGGCCGTAACCGAAGCTTTTGAAGAAACAATATGGTTACATGGCTTGTTGAATGATTTTGGAGTGCTGCAAAATCAACTTGTTGTGCATTGTGATAGTATGAGTGTCATTCACCTAGCAAAGAATCAAGTTCATCATGCAAGAACAAAGCACATAAATGTGCGTTATCATTTCATTCGAGAAGTGTTGGCTGAAAATCAAATTTTGTTGGTGAAAATTTGATACAAAAGAGAATCCAGCTGACATGTTAACGAAAGTAGTTCCTAGTGTCAAGTTCAAGCATTGTCTTGACTTGATTAATGTTCTTGATGTTTGATGTATGATACCCAGATTGGGTGGAGGTTCTTCGAAACATTATGAAATCTCATTTTGAGATATTTGGATGAACTACGACAGCTTGATCCTTCAGGTACGTAGGCAGCCACTATGTGGTGCAGCTGATTATGAGGCAAGTGGAGTGTTGTGTATGTGATCATCTCAAGTTTTTGAACATGATATGAGGTGGAGGATTGTGGGATATAGCTCACGCCTTGTGCATGCAGCTGAATACATGTGTTTTTGGTGAAATGTTTTTATGTGGGCTGAATGTTAAAGCCCAAGAACTAACCCGTATATGTACTGTTTTCACGCAAAAACTGTGTGTGAGAAAAAAGAGTGACTATGAGACCAATGTGAGGGTTTTTGCTGCAGCCACCATGAGAGTTTGTGAAAACTTTGTATTTCTTCTTTTGCTTCTCCATTGTGGTAAATAAAATCATTCTCTCTTGCCCGAGGACGTAGACTATTTGCCGAACCTCGTTAGTCCTTGTGTTCTCTCATTTTCAGTTTTGTTTTGTTACTATATAGTTACCTCTTCACATAATGTGAGGGAAAGTCTGCGCGCGCTAATCGACCATCCCCAGAGCCCGGGAAACCGTGAATAGTACCAGGACGAGAGACTGACCTGTGAAGTCCTCGCGCTCGAGTACGGGAGCCTTTAGCACTGGGTATCCACCACTTTATAGTTACAATATAGATACTATCAAAATATACTTCTGTTGTGTATAGATCCTTTGATCTACATAAAATTTATCAAATTTTCAGGAGACAGTAATTTATGTTCATCATTACTTGAATTTCTTGCAATCAAGTAGCTTTGGTAGAACGATAACGGTCTACCCTGTGTAAACAGTGCAAAAGGTCGGAGGATGGATCAAATTATTGTTCTAGAGCCTAGAGGTAGAGATACAGTCAGACATTCTAGGTGAACGGGTTGGAACTCCTGGACCACTTTCATATGATTAGCATGTAAAACATCAAGATTTTAAATGATATGCCAGCCGAAATCAAAGACTTAATTGGTACACTCATACACATGCTAGTTTTGTTTTATCAATCGGTTCGTTCTGCCATTTGCACATTAATGCATATCACTGATTCTTTGGGTGGTCCAAAGATAGGTGAACACATAAAATAGCAGTCTACGTACTGTTTTTTAAATCTTTATTTTTATCGTGAGTTGAACATAGAAGATTTATTGTATTTGGATTTACGTCCAATCTCGAGCAATTTGCTTTTGTGGACTTTCTGGTATGTTTTTTATGTAGATTAAGGGCCTTCATAGGATTTGGAACGAAGCAAGAAGGTGGGGAAGGTGCTTTTTGCCTGTATCTTTAGTGATGTAGGATGAGAAAGACTACTACAGATAGATATTTGTCTTGTATCCCTTATTTCTCCATTCGACTAATCATTGTATTCCATGTGCAGCAGATTAACAACTTTCTATTTTGATGTAGCTGTTTTAAAGTGATACAAGGTATTGGTTGTGTTATGCAATATTAATATGCTTTTTATCGGCGTTTATTTGACATGTGTGGGTCTCTCTCTCTGTATAAATATGATATACATGTACATATACACGGAGACATACAAACAAGTACATGTATATTGTGTACACACACATATACATACATACATACATACAGTATACACACACATATACATATGTATGTGTGTGTTTCTGTCTGTTTTTATGTGTTTTTTTTTTTTTGGATGTATCATTTCATAGCTGCGACGATTTATTAACTTGAACAATAATGCACTCGCTGTTCTTACCAACTTACGCCAGTTGATAAACAATGTCTGAAGTCATGATTCAAATCAATGTAGCTCACACAATTCTCACATGTTACTAGGTTAACAGCCACACTTATTACGTTACTTATTTAAACATACAATCAATCGATGCAATATTTACTTCTCATGCTTGCAGGAAGCTCAGATAGCAATCCTTGTGGTGTGTCCCTCGATATCAAGTTCGTTTTTCCTCATTGTTCCTTGAACATCTATATCTTCATCAATCATCATGGAAACTGCTTGTTCTCCATGTTGTCCAGGAACAACCATCTTGTGAACATGTACATGATCTGATACATTCACATTATCTGCTTCTTGCACCGTCTTCTTCTCATTCTTCTTCTTGTAAAAACAAAATACAGAAGAAGCAACAAATGCGAGTAAGAAGAGGAAACCACCAAGTGAAGCAAATGCTATGATGATGATGGACATTCTTGCCTGTAAGTATATACCAAAGTGAAATATTAATTGACGGTAATGATGATGGTGTGAAGAATCTAATGTGATCGTATGGTATTTGTAGTGAAAGAGCTGGTATCGTCTCCAGTAGGTTTGTCTTAAAATAATAATTTATATGACTTGACTCCTATGCTAAGATTGTACGAAAGCGGCTTGCAAAAGTAAATTTACTTGATCATGATTTTTGTTGCCAACCAAATGCTACTAATTTGTGCTTTTAAAGCTGTTTTTGACATTCATGATGTTAGTTAATGAAAATTATCTTCCTTTTGTAGGAGGTAATTGAAGTCCTCTGATTCTTGTGAAGCTAAATTCTTTCTAAGCTGATTATAATTGTTGAGGAACTATTTTAAGGGGAAGTTGTCAAGGCTAGAACCTGCGATTGGGTGTTGGTGAAAAACATACTGGTTCACCTAATTACCTTTATTATATATATATAGCACATCAAACCACAATTTATGAACTGCTTATAAAGCAAGCACTTTTTGTTCCTTAAAGCTTACTTTAACTGTAATAAAGTAAGCAATATACTAATATTGCTATTTACCCAAGAACCTCGCATATTTTGGGTTGTTGGACAACCTTTCTGTTTGAACTTTTGCTAGTCATGTTCCACCCTAATATATATTTTCATCCATACGTTTTTTTCCTTCTGGTCATGAAATGGGGGGAGAAAATGAAGAATAGGCAGAAGCTAACCCCCCCCCCCCCCCCCCCCCCCCTCCTTCCTCCGTCTGAGTCATTCTACGCCAAATATCCAAGAATAACAAAAACATATTTTCATGCTCAAATTATCAATTATGTTGAATTGGCAGTTCAATTCAATTTTGATCATAAATTATTTCTTGATAACTGCTGTTACATTTCGAAATAGCTATGTATTATGGGTAAGGATTTAAGGAGATAAATATCTAGTGGTAAGTGGTAAAGCTATACTGGAAGAGGTCCTGCGTTTGTGGCACCTGATAACTATTATAGGCATTTTAGAGAAACATAAAAAACCGACAAGGTCAAGCTTCTTGCTACAAAAACACATGATGAAAATCTTCAATGTTTGTTTTTTATTGTGTTATGGACTCATAGTGCATTTATCCTTAGTTCAGTTTGCGTTGCCTTCAAAAAATTTCTTTTTTGCTCTTTTTTCTTCAAATATACTTGTTACTGTGTTTGTGGTGGAAGTGATACAAAAAAAGGGCATTGTTATTGACACTTCAAATATTGTTAAAGGAAAATTAAATATATTTTTTCTAAAAATTGTTAAGGGGAGTAGCAATGGGGAAAGTAGTCTCTTAACAAATAAAGGTAATTTTATCTTATTATCCATTTCGCCGCTTAACAAATAAAAGTAAGTTTATCTTAACGAATATTGCAAGGACCGTAGTATTTTTTTTTCGATTCGTATATATCGATTTTTTTTAAACCCTAAAAGATAAGCGTTTTCGGAGGAGTATGATCGAACTTTTTTTTTTATATAAATATGCCGAATTTTATAATTGCGGAGGCAATGCATCGAAATGATTATTAATTTTCGATATATCACTGTCAAATACATATATAATTGATTACGTGCTGCATTCGGTGCAGTGGTGATGAACTGCTTATTTTAATTTGGTTTTCCTTATCGAATAAGTTTTTTTTAATCTAATTTGAAGGGGCAATCCAGGGATATTGAATATTGTGAAATAATATGATTGTGTAGTCTTTTAACAATTTTTCAAAGAGTGAAGTGTTTTTAAAAAATGTTTATTTCTTAACAATAGTTGAATTGTCAATAACAACACAAAAAAATACTTCATTATTAGGCATGTATAATTTCTCTTATTTGTGATACCTCAAATGATTATAGTTAATCACTTTAATGCTTTCCAAAACAATTATAGTAGCGAGGAAATCAAAATGATGCAAGAAGTTGATATTGTAGTCAAGTCAGTCATGTTAAAAGTAGACGATGAGAGTTGTCTTCTATTTCTAAAATGTTCATGTTCCCATGTCATCTCATTCATTAATTCTGTGAACAAAAACTGAATGGATGTTTGGTTCGGCAGGGACATGGAATCCACAAATTTTGGAGATGGAGAATCCCGTGATAGAAGATGATGTGCTGTATGGATTAATAGGTTTTGGATGGTATCTTTTGTCATATCACATGACTGATATGTGAAGACTGAAGATTACAACACCAGTATAACATAAGTAATCATTTGTAAAATTTGTTAATTATTGGTTAGTCACAGCCAACAAAAAAATTAAAGGTTAAATGGAGAATTGATCTGCTTATTGATCGCTACTTTTCTATGAATTAGAAAAGCGCGAATTTTATAATAAATTTTGCAAACGCATAGATCGTGTAATATGCAGGTCGAATCACAGGGAAAAGTAAATTAAAAATTATTATTTATAGAATTTCGTGGGTGAGTTAGACGACTTTTGAGATTTGTTGAAAATAGAACAATTAAAATTGCAACAATTAGGATTATCGTTGAAACTAATCAAACGATTAATCATTAATGAAAGTAAATTGCAAAACAAGCATAAAAATGCAGAAAATAAAAGTGTAGAATAGAAATAAAAACAGAAATAAAATTAGGATTATAGCTGAAACTAATCAAACGATTAATCATTCATGAAAATAAATGTAAAATACAACTAGTACTCTAGCAAATTTAATTGTGTAGATGACACCAGTTACTAAGAAATAGAAAAATGTAGAAAATAAAAAGAAGAAGAACTTTGTTAATGGAGAAGAAGATAGAAAATGGGATGGTGGCTACAATGAGATTACATGGGTATTTATAGGAGATAACCAACCTAAACTTTAATAGCAAATGGGCCTTAGTTATTTCAAGTAAGTTCTAGGCCTTTGTTAAATTAAGTGAGTTTTAGGCCTTTCTTCCTTTTCTTTTGCAAGCCTCATTTGATTGTAATGTGCATGGCCTTTCTACTATTATTTTCTTATCCAACAGCAACTAGATGTGAGATCTTCATCTGCAAATCTTCAAATGTAGATATACAACAGTTTGATCTCAATTTCTCTACTTTTCTGACTGCATGTGGCTTGGTTGGAATATCTGTAAAAGTGACATAACAATACCCAAGTAATATTTATTTATATTCAAAAGATAAGATATAAGAGTATAAAATAAACACATTTCTATGTTAATCAAATACCCTCACACTTATCTTTTACTCATCCTCGAGTAAAACAAAAATTAAAAACTAACTAGATAGGTCACACTTTCTTAGGAAACGCGATTGCATTGAACGTATGCAACAAGCCGTTAAACCTGTAGGTGTCCCTAGTAGGACGAGTGGTGTCTCGTGAGGGTTTTCAGCGGATACTACCCACAAAATCCAAATGCAGTATGCTATGACTCTAATGTAACTACATGAATGCAGAGGATTTATGCAATTGAAAACAAAAATTGAAAACACGACTTATTTCAGGAAAGTGGTACAACAAATTAAGTTAACAATTTCTAATCAGTTGATTGTACTTTAGATACCTCAACCTACACAAATTTTCAATATAATTCAAGTTTTTAATGTTAAACTCTAGTTTGGTCATTTGGTTCGGTCGATAACATAGTGCAGCCATGAAATAGATTCTTAGCTTGTTTGGCACAATTTGTAAAGTGGTATTATTATTTCCTCGTGTATGACTAGTCAAATCAATAAGGTCAAAAAATGTTTGGGTATCATCGCTTATTCTCCATCTCTATAAAAATTGAAATTTACAATTAATTACATACACCTAACTTAAAGGACCAAGGTATACCACCCATCACTGCCTTGCGGACTGACGGAGAGTTGGGACAGAGCTTGGCGGATTGTGCAGACCGGCGCTGACTTTGTCAACAAGATATCGGTAATCCTTAGGTGTCCAACTCATAAAATGAGACCAAGATATTCTGACGCTGACTTTGTCAACAATATGTCAGATAGAGTTTGGCGAGTTTGCACACCAACGCTAGATATACAAACAATGTTGTATACCCTTGGATTACTACTGCTATTATTATTGAAAATATAAGAACAAGAGAGATTACGCGAATTCAGTTTAACACAATTTAGTTTTAAAGATTCAAAAAGCTAATATAAGTATTTTAAGTCCTCCACTCATTAAACAAAGACTACAATTTAGAATAAACTTCATGACCATCACCTAAGAATCTCCCTATGTACCAGTTACACTATTATCCCTTAAAATTCAACTTTTCATTATATTTCTTATTAGATCTTAGTCGAGAGAAAAATATACTATCAACTGACTAATAATTGTTAACTTACCTTATTGTATCAATCTAAAATGAGTCATGTTTCAAAAATAAAAATAAAAATGGCATGTTACTACGATCTAAAATGCATGATGGTCCTATATGAAAATAAAGAAAAAAATAAAAATAAAATAAAAAAAAGGATGTAATGCAGACTCCCCGCATAATAGAACTAAACAGTGTCTACACGTGAACACGTTTCCTGAATGTGAACGATAAAACCCAAAGATGGATTAAATGCAAAATTATTTGTAAAATGAAGTGAAGTTTAGCCACTAGATGTGAATGCCAATCATATGCAAAATGAAATCTACGACTATGATGCGTGTCATGTGAAAAATGAGATTTCCTTTTCCCCCCACACTTGCCTCTATCAAAAATGTTGTATGGTGTTTTCGTATCTGAATTTTGAGGTATAAGAGGCATGTCAATTTCATTCGATGAAATGGGGTTAAGACTATCTTTGAGACGTTCCATATATTCATTCTCGTCATTTAAAAGTTTGAGTTCATCTTCAAAAAGCGCTTCAAAAGATATAGTAGATACGTCTAGTGAAGTGTGAGAGACTTTCTGAATTGGTAAATCTATCGTGTCATCAACAGCTGTTTCTATCATGTCGACTTGTCATGTTTGGGAATTTTGGTCATTCAAAGAAGATGATGTCAACAAGGGAAGTGAAGGAGATAAAGGTATGGAAGATGAGGTGTTGGGTTGCCAACATTAGAGGAAGATATATTGTCGGGGCTCCCGACATTAGAAGAAGAGATGTTGGGATTGCCAACATAAGAAGATGGAGATTTGAAAGATTCAGAATAATTGGCCTTGGGTGCCAACGGAAGAGTGTCAAGCTTTTTGATTGGGGTAGAAATCAAAGGATTGTCGGGATTTCCAACACTGTTGTAAATCGATTGTCTGGACCTAAGATTGGTGACTGGGTTGACCAAATTATAGCTTTCATCCTCAGTTGGCAACTCATCCTCATACAATCCAAAAAATTCATGTTCGTTAAAATTCTTTTTCAATTTTGAGTTTTTGAAAAATTCAACATTTTCATTTTGTCCAAGTTCAAAAATTTCAAGTTTCTCGCAGCCTGAAGGAGAGAGATCAAAATCTGAGCTTAAATCTTTTTCCTGAAAAGAATTGAAGTCCAAATCATTTATTGAATTTTGAACAACTTCATTTAGATCGTTATTCTCAATTTCCAAAGTTGTTGTTTGAAAATTTTCACTATCAGTAAAGAATGGATTATTTTCTGATTCATCGCATGTTTGAATTTGAATTTGTTGCTCGAGTTGTTCTTTAAAAGCCGTCATTAAACAAAGAAGTTCATCAAGCTGTCTATCTTTTTCATCAAGCTGTCTATCTTGCTTGTCTACCCTCTCTCTAAGAATGTTAAGATGATATTCTTCAAAATCGTTGATTTGAGAGATCTCATTTTGGATTTCTTGATTCTCAAAATTATAGTCCACATCAATTTCACAATCAATATTATTTCCAATGTGTGGATTGTTTGAATTTTCAGAAAAATGACAATGATATTGGAAATCATTTTCATTGTAAAAATTATGTTTGTAACCAAAACTGTTGAAATTCGAGGGGAATTTGCAATTTTGGTTATTTTCAAGATGTTGATATGGGCTATAACTTTGAAAATTTTGGTTTACAACCCCATATTGATGTTGACCAAAGATATATTGGGATTCAAAGCTATTTTGATGTGGATGTGGCCCATAATCGGAATTATTGAAATCGAAATTTCGATCATTTTTATGATTTTGAAAATGTTGGTCATTTGAAAGATTTTGAAAATTGTCGACATTGGGCTCATGAAATTTCAGTAAATTTTGCCTCATGGGTTGTAGTTCATACTCATACTCTTCCAGGGAACGACTTCTCAGGTTATTATCCCACATTTCTCTCAAGATTTTTTTTGAATTAGACATTTGAATGATATAAAAAAAGACAGAAATTTTCTCACTTCAAAATATAATAAAATATTGAGTTGTGCTCTATTAATCAACTGACTCGATTAGAAGAGGGAAGAGGGTCTTATGGTCGTTCACGTATAGTATAAATACTAAGGGATACGACCAATTTTTTACAGGTAGTATGCAACCTTTTTTGCTAATAGTTCAATAAATTGAATTACTATATATATGCGATCCAATTATACGCGACAATCAACTTCACAAAACACCACTTTTCAATTATATTATTTTACAAATCAAATCAAGTGTTAAAAATGAAAATCGACGAGAGTGATTAATTATGAAAATTCGTTTCTCGCCAAACAGATTCAGAAACTACAATCACGGAACATCACAGGATAATAAATTGCAGAAAATTAAAATATTGTACAAGCAAGCCGCTGCCCCTACAGAATATTTTTACAAACAATGTATATATATATATATATATTTCAAGCAACTGCAGCACCTGTAGAGTTTAGAATTTTTTTATAGTGGGGTATAGCTGTCCGTCCAGAGCAAATGAATGACACTGACAATTCAAATCAACTGTTTGCAATCCGCTTGAATATTTGTTTGCTTTGTTTGGACCTTTTTTCCTTCAATTTGGTCTTGATTTTGATTTCTTCCCCTTTTTTTCAAATTAATTTGATCCCCCCTCTCTCTCTCAAAGCAAACAAAAGAAGAAAACAATTAAAAACAAACAAAACCGCCTCAAAAAAAATAAAAACCCAGGCCCTATGTCAAGAACAAATCATACCTTACTCAATACGCAACAACAGGCAATGTATCCCCTGAAACAAAAGACCAGAAAATTCAACAAGACTTACGCCCCCCTTTTAATCTTCTGAAAACAACAAAAATCACGCACCCTTCACTGGAAAATCACGCACCCTTCACTAGAAAAGAAACACACTTTTTCTACGAAATCGATTTAGATTGGATCCTGATTCAATCGGGTTTGCAACGGAAATTATAAAAATCGGATTTCACCCGATAAGCGTTTAATTTCTGTGGGTGCGATTGGGGCGATTTGGACTTCGAATAGTGTTTGGTTTTTGTGAATCGGGTTGTGGCAGTGGTGGACTGTTGATATTTGGATGGTGTTAGAGCAATAGGGTATGAATCAGGCTGGTTCGCGACTTGGAGTTTGGAATTCTAGTTCGGGTTCGAACTTTGTACTGTGGGTGTTGAAGCTATTCAAAAAGTGGGATTGGGTGTGTGATCGACAGGGGTGTATGGGCAGGACTGGGGAGATGAAGTGCTGGCTTACTGAGTTTGTGAGAACAGTTTGGTATTATGGTGCAGGATGATTTTGAGGTGTCGATCTTTTGAACGGGTAGAGGCTTGGGTATGGCGATGTGGTTATTTGCCGTGATGGTGGGGCTTTGGGAAGAGGATGGTATGGCGTAGGTTGCTGGTGATGAACAGCTTTGCAGTACTTTGAAGATGAGGAGTATGTGGTCAACTTGTCTTGTGGATTTATGGAAGAGGGAGGAGTGTATTGTTACTGATGTAGTATGTGATGAATGATCTTGTTGGTTGTAGAAGAATGGGAGAGGGTTAAGATCTGTGGTGAGTTTTGGCGGGGGTATTTGATTGGATAGGCTTGCCTTATGGAGATGATATGAGGGGAGGGTTGAAACGGGTAGGGTCTGTTTTCGGGTTTGCTTGCGTGGATGGTAATTGAGCTATGTTTTTGAAGTTGCGGTGGGTATGGTGGTAGGTGAAGGGAGTTGCATGATGTAGTGAAGGAGTTTTGTGGACGTTGCGTAAATTTGGATTATTGATGGCTAGATGTATGGCCGGTGGAAACCGGTAAGATGATTATGGTTTGCACTGTGATTAAGGAGGCCAGTACGGTGGTAGTTTGCTGAAGTGGTGGAGACAGGCTATGAATTTGAGCAGGGATTTGTGATGATCCTAGGTATTTGATGAGATGGTTATGGTGAAGGCGATGAGCAGAACTTGATTTGTTGAGGAGAACTTTGTATAGGTAGAGAAGGGAGAAAAGGAAGTAGCTAAAAGAAGATAGAAATTTGTATTTTTTTTTTGAAAAAATTGTAAAAGGTAAACAGCTGTAGAAAGGGAAAGAAATTTGAGAATTAAGGCAGAGGAAAGGTAGAAAGAAATTTGAGAAAAATTGGCAATTTATTTTTTTCTCTTGCTTAATGGATGATAACACCAATATAATTGATATACCAAATCATTAGTCAAGAATTATTTATTTATTTATTTATATATATACAAGAAAACAAAAGGAAAATAAAAATAAAAACTAACACGAATCAGAAATTAAATAAATAATAAAATTTAATTGTTGCCTCCTCGGCAACGGCGCCAAAAACTTGATCGCTACTTTTTTATGAACTAGAAAAGTGCGAATTTTAAAATAAATTCTGCAAGCGCACAAATCATGTAATATGCAGGTCGAATCACAGGGAGGCAAATTAAAAATTATTATTTATAGAATTTCGTGGGCGAGTTAGACGACTTTTGAGATTTGGTTGAAAATAGAACAATTGAAATTGCAACAATTAGGATTATCGTTGAAACTAATCAAACGATTAATCACTAATGAAAGTAAATTGCAAAACAAGCATAAAATGCATAAAATAAAAGTGCAGAATAGAAATAACAACAGAAGTAAAATTAGGGTTATCGTTGAAACTAATCAAACGATTAATCACTAATGAAAATAAATGTAAAATACAACTAGTACTCTACCAAATCTAATTGTGTAGATGGCACTAGTTGCTAAGAAATAGAAAATTGCAGAAAATAAAAAGAAGAAGAAGAACATTGTTAATGCAGAAGAAGATAGAAAATGGGATGGTGACTACAATGAGATTACATGTGTATTTATTGGAGATAACCAACCTAAACCCTAATTACAAATGGACCTTAGTTATTTCAAGTAAGTTCTAGGCCTTTGTTAAATCAAGTGAGTTTTAGGCATTTCCTCCTTTCCTTTTGCAAGCCTCCTTTGATTTGTAATGTGCATGGCCTTTCTACTAATTATTTTCTTGTCCAGCAGCAACTTGATGTGAGATCTTCATCTGCAAATCTTCAAATGTAGATATACAACAGTTTGATCTCAATTTCTCTACTTTCCTGACTGCATGCGGCTTGGTTGGAATATCTGTAAAAGTGACATAACAATACCCAATTAATATTTATTTGTATTCAAAAGATAAGATATAAGAGCATAAAATAAACACATTTCTGTGTTAATCACTTATAGAGAATCAAGTCATTTGTTCTTTAGTTATAAAAATAGAATAAAATTAGTAATTAACATTTTATAACTATATTTCTTCTCTTGTTTCATGTGTCTTTTATCAATCAAAACTGGTCTCTTTATTTTCAAACTTACAAAATCTTATACCTAATTTAAAAAACAATTAATTTTTTTTAAGATCATGAAGAAGAACCCATCTCAATCTCCATAGCAATCATGTTTTTTGAATGCTAGTTTATTGTTAGATGTAGAAAAAAAACTTAATACCGAAAGTCAAGTTATCTTAGTTGTTTTTATTTTTTTCGATAGGGTTTCTAGAAAAAACAACACAAAATTTCGATAACATGTTCGAAATTTGGAGAAGGAAATAAATAATTTCCTTTGAAATTGTCTTCAACCTACCTCTCATATGTGTCTTTTTTTTTCCTTTCCAAAAACCGTGTCTGTTGTGCAAAAACAGTGGTTGGGGCAGCGGTAGCAGAACACCCGATGATCTAGCCTGTCGACAATCTCAACAAAACCCAAAAAAAAAGCGTCAAATTATAGAGAAAAACAGAAATAGAAAAGGGAAAGAACACACCAATATAACGAGGTTTGGCTATGCTTACGTCCTCGGATCCAACAATTTATTATTAGTTCGCTTCAAGAGGAGGTATAATATGAGAAGAATTACAATTCAATACAACTTTCTCACTGTAACAACCCGAAATTTTTGAACCAATTTAAAAATTTTATTTTTGCTATTTTAATGGATTGTGAATATTTAAAATGATTTATTTTAAATAATAATGATTTAAAATTTATTTAAATCGAAGTTAGAACATATAAATTTATTTTAATTATAAAACAAACTCGAAATGACGCGGTAGTTTGAAAATTTGATTTTAAATTTCAAATGAATGTACAAAATTCAAAATATATCGGATTTCAGTAAAACCAGAAACGTTAGAATATGTTTAATTATATCTTTCTAATGATCATAATATAAATTGAAAGTTATGTCCAGTTTAAAATTTAAAATAGGTGTTATGGAATTTATATATATTTTAATATAATATATAGCCCTTAAAAATAGCCATTTTGCAAACGACCTCCGTTTTCGACGAAACTACTTTTGTTGCATCCAGAATATCAAATTATTGTCGGGTTTCAATTTTCATAATTTTTGGAATTAATATTTGAGCGTGGTAAATTTAAACGTGATTGGTAATTTCAGTTTGAATTTAATCGACCAGAAAAAGACCAATTTTCAGATGGTCTCCAAATTCGACGAAATTAGTTTTGTTAGGACCGTATCATCGAAACATAGCTAGATTTATTTTTTGTGTAATTTTTGGAGTCAGTATGTGACCGCGGTAAAATAAAATGTACGTTTAAAATTCAATATATTGATTTATGTTTTAATTTAAAAAAAATGATCGAAACAGTCGCATTGGCTTAAGAAACATATCTCACTGTGTTCGGAATGGGGGTATTCAGCTAGGAACGACAATCGTTTGGGTTCATTTGGAGTTCGAATGCAAAAACATGTATTTTTGGAATTAAAGAATATTAGATTATATTATATATAGGTCGAACTGTTGGGTCAAAACCCTAATTTCAATTCATATGGGAGCCGCCGTTCCATTCAAATTCGACGATCAAAATCGTCGATTCTTCCTCCATCTGTTAACCTTAATCCATCGCCAATTAGGACCTGATTCGAAAACAAAAATTGAAATACTTCCTCTGCTCTTCAATTCTATACGATTGAGATTAAATTTTGTGGCCTAAATTGTTTGAATTTTCTACTCGAACAGCCACCGTTTGGCTGCGTTTTCCGACCGCCTGAGAGGCTCGAGTTCGCCATGGATGGTGGCGGAGGGAGACGAGGTCGTGGGCGATGACGTGGAGGTGGCGATAGGCGGTCTGGTGGTCGAGGCATGGCGCGGGGATGAGGTTGAGGGAAGCGACGTTGGGTTTGACAGGAAGAAGGTGATTAAACGATGATTAAGGAAATTTGTTAATCAAGCTTATTAATTATTTTTAATAAATTAATTAAAGTAATCAAAGTTTAAAATCATGTATCTTTTGCAAATAACTCAGAACCAGATGATTTTAGATCCGTTGAAACCGCGTCGACGAGCACTTCACAATGAAATCAACTGGAACAAATTTGGAGCAAACCAGAATTTGAGGCGAATTCAGATCCAATCATCATTCAAAGAATGGCGGAGTGGAACCCAATGTGAGAATTCTCTCACTAAAATTTTTGTACAGTTATTTATTTTATATAAATTACTAGTAATGATTTTTATTCGTTTTAATTATCAAAATGTTATGTATTTTTGGAGTTCAACACATGAATTCGCACAAATCATTTGAAATAGAAGCAAAGTTTGGATATTAGCGGCATTCACATTTCATACTCCGCAGATGGACATTTATGGCGCCGTAAATGGCTGTTGAGTATTTATTTACATTGATGATTAAATTGATTGTATTCTGTTATGATTGTGATGTGAAATGGAGTAAATATAATATATATATATATATATATGCATTGTATAAAATTTATATGCGTTGAAATAAAATATATATGCGTTGTATAAAATTGAAATGCGATAAAATTATCATGTAATGAAATAATTATTTATTCGCTAAAAATATTATTTATAGCTTATATCGATATACAAAATGGTCATGTGTTGAAATAAAATATATATGCGTTGTATATGAAATATATATGCGATGTGAAAAATATATATGCGATGTGGAAAATATATATATATATATATATATATATATATATATATATATACGTTGTTTAACATATATATGCGTTGTATAAAAATGAAATGCGATAAAATTATCATGTAATGGAATAATTATTGGATTGTTAAACATATATTTTTTAACATATATGTGAAATGTATAAAATTGTCATGTAATAGAATAATTATTGGATTGTTAAAAATATAATTTTTAACATATATATGCACTGTATAAAATTGTCATGTAATAAAATATTCAACTTTGATTAAAAATTGAAATGGAAGTTGGAGTCGTTTTTAAAACGAATTTATAAAGGATTTATAAAATACATTTTAAATGAAAATCGACGATATATATTATATATATTTAAATAGTTTGAATAGAATGCGCCTCGCAGCGACCGTTACCTAATTTCAACCACTGAATTTAAATTGATGTAACGGGAGATTCGACCGTCGGATTCCCCTAAAACCGGAACCGTTGGGTTCTTATCGAAAAGAGCTTTCCAAGAATATAAGAGATTTAAATTTGAAAGGTTGGATTTCAGATTATGTCCAAAACAATTTCAGAAAAGGTCGCTATGGATGTAGTTCGGTGGCCGTTATTGGAAACCGACTGAAATGACGATATTAAAATTATTAAAAATATGAAAAAATTATGTAAAATCAGAACAAATGATTTGGAAAGATTTTGGATGAAAAATTCCAAGTTTGGAAAGATAAAAGATATTTTTATAGAAATGAACTAGTTATTAACTAGAATAATAATCCAATGTTTTTAAATAAATAAATTGGATTTGTAAATGGTTTTTGAAATAACCAGAATTTTTCCAATATATATAAATTGGAATGGATTTGAAAGGAAATAATCTTCAGAATATTTCGATATTGGATTCCGTGATTATACAGATATTGTTAAGGAATTTGAAAGATATTGATATCGTTATTCCCAATGTGATATTCGTTAGTTTCAGAATTTGATGTTGAATATAAGTCGGTATTATTTCTATTCAGAGCCTTATATTTAATATCAAATTGGATTTTGGGTGTATAGTGAATAATGTTTTAAATAACATTCGTTCTTTAACCCGATTAACAGTGAAGATTTGATTTGGAATTAATGAATCTTTTTATTAAGATTTAACATTTTCCAAAGTAAAGTTTTCCAATTTAATTCATTAAATTGGAATTGAATGGAAATCGATTTGGAAAATCGAGACGAACTTCTGTAAAGGAAGACCGTTACTATTTATGGAATTTAAAAGGCCTTGCCGCTATTCCACTTATAGTATTAGTTTGATACGGAAATTTTTATCGATTACGATTGATCATATTTCCATGAAGGTTCCATTTTGATGGAAAATGGTTTTGGGTTTATCGTGAATTGTATTTTAAAGGACATTGGTTCTTTAACCCAGTTAAAAGCAGGATTAATTTCCAGAAAGTTGAATAATCATTAAGTGTGATTTTTGAGATTAAATGAAGAAGAGTTTTAATAAATTTTTAATTAGATTTGAATGAATGAATGGTAATTAAATTTACCAAAACATGAGATGTTAAATAAACCAAATATTCTTGGTTGCTGATACTCATGATTGTGATTGATTCATTGTTTGGATTGTGCTCGACCAGTTTATGAGCAAAATATGCTTTTATATTTAGCATTGGGTTGGGTAGAAATATTTGTAAGCTAACATCTGGTGAAACACTTCACGATTTGACTATGAGATATTTAGCAATGTTGTTGAGTTCATTTCAAATTTAATGAATGGTTTTGAAATGATATTTTCTTAATTGAAAAGAAACACAACACCAGAAAGGCTGATTCGTCACGCTTATAAGCATTAGGAAACAGATTCCAAACGGTTATAACTAGGGCTGTCAATGAATACCCGAAAAATCCGAAATCCATCCGCATCCGCATCCGAAAAGCGGATAAATATCCGATATCCGAAAAAGCGGATGCGGATATAGGCATATCCGCATCCGAAAATTATCCGTCCGCTTTTTTTCACGATTATAGCCTAAATTATGTGTATTTTAACATAATTAAATGTACTAATTTATTATTTTTCAAAATTGAAAGTCTACTAAACGCATGCTAATTGCTCAAAATCGTATATTATCATCAAATTTAGTTATTTTTGGCATTTTAGTAATCAATTAAGTTGAAAAATCTTAATATTAAACTAAAAAATCCATTTATTTTCATTGACTTATCAACCGTTGGCGGTGCGGATAATTATCCGATATCCGTCTGTATCCGTGGATGCGGATATCCAATATCTGAAAATGTTTTCGGATGCAGATATGGCACTATCCATATCTGAAAGTATCCGTTTACAGTCCTAGTTATAACCGTTTACCCAACATGCGTGGGTGATTTTTGTAACGGACATTATCACGGTTATAACCGTGTTGAATTCATTAATTACTCACGGTTACACGCGTGAGCTCAAAATAAATACTAACAGTTATAAGTGTTAGTTAAACCGATTTACTCACGGTTTTAAGCGTGATTAGAAAATAAGTACTAACGGTTATAAATGTTAGTTAAATAGGATTGCTCACGGTTTTAGGCGTGAGTAGAAAATAAGTACAAATAACCATTTTTAATATATTATTCACTAACTCTTATAACCATGACTGATTGCACACTTTATACTATTGTTCCTATGCTAGTCAATGATACACATTAACATATACTTCAATTGAAACTAGCATATAGACATGCATTCAGTACTAATATCTGTTAGATACACAATAATAATGCGAGTTACATACACAGTAATAAGTATTTCATAGCAGTAAATACTGATTCCATTCTAGATGCAAATAGTCAATACACAATATCTAAAATAGCAAACATACATGTATCTCCTATTAAATAACGCAAGTTAAATACATCATTAACATACATCACAAATTTTAAAATAAGCTTCAACGTACGTCTTCTAAATTCGGTCTTGCATCTCTAATGTCTACACCTTCCACCGTTATTGAATTGTCATTGTAAGCAAACCTATAACACAAGATAGGGTAAGTGCAAGTACAACACTGCCTTAAATAAATCTCTAATGTCATTATAATACCTTGACAGCTTCTAGGATCTGACTCAATGCTAAGTTACCTTCATTTTTTGTCGTAGATAGAACAACACCATGCAGTTTTATCAAACAGAATGGTTGGATTCTATCACATAGTACACATTACATGATACAACTGATAATAACCTCCTTGAACATGCATTAAAAACAAAAACAAAAAAATAAAGAAAAATGAGTTCACTGAACTTCTGGGTGCAGAAACATTGTTTGTTCCAATACATTTCCCTATCCTCGTGTTAATGAAAAATAAAGAACATATATTATAAACAAACCTGTTCGATAACTGAGTTATCGGTTAAAGAAGTTCTCTGCTTGTTAAGTTTTCCATGACCTCTCTTATATATCAGCAGTTCTCTGCTTGTTAAGTTTTCCATGACCTCTCTTATATATCAGTTCTTTAACGCTCTTCAAATTGGGGTACCTAAGTAGTTCAGGACCAAAGAAAGTTAAGGTGAATGAAAAGAACATGGTAGTTTACAATCCTGCATACTTTCAGTCTTGCTCAAACCAAAAGAAGAAAAACAAGGCATTTAGCCTGCTATATTTCAAAACAAGAATTTAAGGTTACAACATTTAAGAGAAGAAAACGTTTATACCCATATGTAACATATGGTTCAACCCGTAGCAGCAAGTTTATGGTAGCCTTACTCACCTTCATGAATACTCCATTAAATATCTGCACGTTTTGGATAAATTAGATGATGATAGCAGGGGAAATATAAGAGTAATGCGCTAGCTCGGGTTTGAAACGCTAACCTATCTTAGACGAAGGAGCTGCAGAATCTTCCGGGACTTCAGATCCATAGCATTAATACTGTTTTCAAACAGGTGTAAGAAATTGTGAGGAAAAAAGTGTTTATAGAACATTGTCATGCAATTTTTTTCTAAAGCCACTTGATAGGAGTAGACCATAATAAGCTGACCAAATGTAACTTCATAATTCAAGCAAGCAGTTAAAGGAGTTGTGAAAGTCTGAAAGTAAAAAAACTAGGTGACACTTCGTGCAGAAGTATGCTGAACAATGCAGTAGTATAATTTAAAACAGATCAGATCCAAGCATAAACATTGATTACCATCCACGCACAGGAGTTTGGAATATCAATAAGAAAAACCCTATTTACACTATCTTAACTTCCTTCAGCCATATTATAATCAGCAAGCTTAAACAAGCTAATAATACAGGATAATAAGATACTGCTGCTATTTTAACCATTACTAGGCCTAGAAATTCACTCATCCAAAAGAAAGACGACAAAAAACCTAATATAGAAAATCAGTTTCTATGATTAAATATGGTTGTAGTGTGTACATACAAATAATATGCCGAGAATCATTTTTACAATGTTACATTATATACACCAGACAAATAAATGCTCCGCTTCAAAAAGTTTCAAAGTTAAATTGAACAAATAGCAACATATTAATGTTACATTAATGATATAGAGTTTTGTCTGAATATAAAAAAGTTT
Organism: Allium sativum; assembly: GCA_030737875.1. Classification (NCBI taxonomy): domain Eukaryota; kingdom Viridiplantae; phylum Streptophyta; class Magnoliopsida; order Asparagales; family Amaryllidaceae; genus Allium; species Allium sativum. The sequence goes on from CM060915.1 coordinate 285,690,921, forward strand.
ATTTCAACAATGCTCAATTGTGATGCACCTAATTTGGGCAGAAAAAAAGAAAAAGAAAAAAAAACAACAGATTAAAATAGTTCTTTGTTTTAATATGTTCATCAAAATCAAGTGGCAATTCACAGACATCATATCTTGATGGAACATCTATCCATGTTGATATAGGATAGATACAATGAACATAACTTAAGTCATGGCTAATACCAATTAGAATCATAGAGTGTAAGGTGGCCAGACTAGTCGGATACTAACAGAAACAGCTGCTTAATAATAATGAATATATTTGCGAAGTCCATTCAACAAAACTATTATGGACAATCCGATCACCGTCACTTAATAGATTAAATAGCACAATCGACGATCCAAAAATTAGAAGATTGCCCTAACCTTGTCTTTTACATATGTGATTGTGACCACGCATGTTTGACTTTTAAACAATTATTAAAACTGAGCAATGCCCTGCTTGTTGGATTTAAGAAGAGGAGAAAACAAGATTTTCTTACTTGTTTCTTACAATTTTTCTTACATCATAACCAAATGAGAATAGACTTTATATAGATAGCCTTACATGACCCTTCAACTTAAGAGACACACCTATTCACAATAGACACTACATTAAACTAAGAGACACATACTTATTTAATAGACACACTAACTTTCATAAGACTCTTGACATAAAGACACTTAGACTTACGAACCGACACAACAAATTACGAACCGACATGACAATTGACTCTAAAGACACATGACTTTATGAACTGCCACTTACCCCTTTATTTTTTACATTTCCTAATGCCACTTTAAAGTTTACTCAACAAAACTCCCCCGTAAACTTTAAATGCTTCAGTGTTTCAAGGCGGTTTGTATACGTCATCGACCAAATCAGCATATGGAGGCGTCTCCTCCTTAGCATCTCTTTCAACATACTCCATGTACTCTTCATTAACATCTTTAATAATGCGTGCGTTGCTTTGTGTGAACACTTCCCATCCGTTTTCATCTATCAAAGTCTCATACTATTCCTTTTCTCTACAACTGAACTTCTCAGTAACACTTATACTTTTAAATCCAGCTTTATCTTTCTTCTTTTCTTTCTCTGCCTGCTTCTTTTCAAAGTTAGTGGGAGGCACGACTGGAGCTGACAGAACTTTCTCCTTTGAACCTGGCTTTTTAACTTCCAGTTCATCTTTACAGGGCCCTCCTTTTGCCATGGCATGTACATCAATCTTCACTTTCTCCAAAATTACATGTTTTCCTTTTACTAGTATTGCATCTTTGACTCTCTTACCTAAAGAACCGTCATCATCTTTAACTAAAACCCTAATCTTTGGATCCTCATCTGCATTCTCATCAGCCACGTATGGAATCTCAACCGACCCATTTACTTTCTTCTCCTCAGCCTCGACTGTAACTCTCTCTTGCTTCTGAGGCAGCACTCTCACTTGCTTTTGGCTTTTCTTCTGCTTTTTCTTTAACAGCTTTCTCTCTCATCTTCTCCTCTTCTTTTCTCGCCTTCTCTTCCCTTTCTTCTACTTCAGGTTCTTCGACCTCCTCTTCATCTTCTTCTTCTTTTATTTTTGTTTCATCCTTTCCATACACCTCTCTCAATAATTCCCACGAATCATTCGCGGTTTTCTCTCTATTAATATGATTCCATGCTTCTCCATCAACGTTCTCACTCATCAAAACACGAGCTTGATGATCTCTCCGTCTCAAGCTTACAAATTCTTTACGCTCTTTCTCTGTCATGTTTTTAACATCCTTTGGCCATTCGTAGCCATTCTCAACAATCTCCCATAGTCCTTTGGAGATCAACTCTTCTTTTTTTCTGCTACTCCACTTTTCGAAGTTTTCTTTTGTGAGAACGAACGTTGAGAAGAATAAAAATACCATTGTTTCAACCTAGCTCTGATACCAAGTTGTTGGATTTAAGAAGAGGAGAAAACAAGATTTTCTTACTTGTTTCTTACAATTTTTCTTACATCATAACCAAATGAGAATAGGCTTTATATAGATAGCCTTACATGACCCTTCAACTTAAGAGACACACCTATTCACAATAGACACTACATTAAACTAAGAGACACATGCTTATTTAATAGACACACTAACTTCCATAAGACTCTTGACATAAAGACACTTAGACTTACGAACCGACACAACAAATTACGAACCGACATGGCAATTGACTCTAAAGACACGTGACTTTATGAACTGCCACTTACCCCTTTATTTTTTATCATTTCCTAATGCCACATTTAAAGTTTACCCAACACTGCTTTTCAACACTGATCGATAGCTCAATTTATCGAAACCGAGCTATTGCTAAGTTTCTAAAAACTGGGCTACATAGTTTTGAAAAACTGAGCATATAGCTCAGTTTCATAATGAAGTTGGGTAGCTTAGTTTTTTAAAACATGAGTATGCCACAATTGGACATACGTACACATTGGTATATGACTGCAAGGCGTGTAATGTTATTCTAAGAGAACAAACCTTTTGCACATACTCCCGCCTGATAGGACTATGCTACAGAACTAGACTGAAAAAATAATCACAAAAGGTGTATTAACATGTGTGTGTGTGTGTGTTTATGTAACAGCTGGACTGATAGGAAGTGTATTACACAAGATTTGAGTTTTGTTATTCATGTCTCACTGGTTAATTCTTCCAGTAGTCATCAGTTATTTTTTCCAACAAAGAATTTAAAACCAGTATTAAATTGATCTCATCGTGTGGCTTTCACTTGTTGAATTGATAAATGTAGGAAAATATTTCAGGATTTATTATGTTTCTTTTCATGATGATGACTGACCATTATTTATTAAATGAAAATTATCAAATGAAGATATTGTAGGGTCTATTATGTTTCTTTTTAAGATAATTTAGAATTGATTTGTAAGTTAAGATTCCAAATCATGGTTTATTCATTATCTTTTGTTTCTATTGCAAATCAGCTGTACCATGCTACGTTTGTCCAACCCTTTAGTATTAAGGAAAATAGATTAGCATTGCATCTTTCCTCATGAACGTTCAAGTTTCTCCATTTCAATGTGAAAGATATGAGCTGCTCATCTTAGTGCCCAATTATTCTATATTAATTTCTGCTTCGTAGTTTTAAAGACATTATTACTTCCAAATTTGCGTAGGAATTTACTTTTTTGAAATTAATATAATAATAACTCTATTCAAATCAAATATATACCTAATATGGTATGTTCAACTAAATTCTCCATGTGAATGGTTAATATTTTTGCTGCTTTTAGTATGTGTTCCTTTATTGAAAGTTAACTTTAATTCCAACATTGCTAGATGGAAGAAGACAACTTTGTAATTATTCTAAGTTTATGTTACGCTCCTTAATTTCTTTTTTCCTTTTACTCCTTAGTTGGTTTGTTTTTAAATGTAAGTTAGTAACCTGTATTGCTAATGCAATAAATGCAATGTTTATTACTTTATTTTTCTGCACAGTCCAGTGGAATACTATAGAATTACCCTTTTTTATGGCAGTGCCCGAACTAAAATTATGTGCCGTTTGTTTTAGCCAACTGTTGAATATGACTTGGATCATGCAACTATTACTTTATTTAACGTTTCATTAGCCCATATATTAACTGTAACATGTCTTCTTTATTAATTTACTAATTTCTAACCTATAATTCTCCTCTTTTCATTAGTAGAGGATTATGTTATATGAATATAGCGTTATGACAAAGAAATTAAAATTTTGAGACAACACTTGGACGCATTGGAGGCTATACTGGAACAAGATGTCAACTAAATATAATTAGTCTGGAGATCACGATTGACGGTAGAAGTAGTGCGTAATTTCATACAAGAAAAATGCCTTTCAATGTCCCAATTCATAGTAGATGAGTGCAAATTGGATTGTGTATGTTCTTTCCCAACTATTATGTTCTATCTTATAATTCAATTTGGTCAACTATTAGATACCTCTTTTTTAATATATATTGTTGGAAATAAACTTGGTTTTTAAGGAAACATTGATTATGTGACAAATTTTATTCTTGTATTTAGGGAAGCACAAAATAAATGGTAATAAATATTAGAGTTATCAAAATAAGATTAGAGAAGAATCTAGACTAAACAAATACGTAATATGAAGAAAAGTCTAGAAAAAGAAAAGTCTATAGATTCTCTCTTATATAAATTAGGATGTAATCACTCATTTGTATCAATCAAGAAGAATGAAACATATCATGTAATCAAGTTATATTAAGTAATAAAAAGTTTTTCCTTCTTCTCAAAAAGAAATTATTCCTCTTTTTACAATTCATCTTTCTCCTCTAAAATTCTAACAAAGTGGTATCAGAGCTACACAAATTTTCCAACAAAGTGGTATCAGAGCCTGGTTAAAATTATGGCATTTCAATTTTTTTCGACGTTTGTTCTCACAAAAGAGAATTTTGATGAATGGAGCAGTAGGAAAAAAGAGGAGCTAATCTCCAAAGGTCTTTGCGAAATTGTTGAAAATGACTATGAATGGCGTAAAGACATCGAAAGCATGTCGCAAATGGACAAGAAAGCCTTTGCGAAATTAAAATGGAATGATTACCGTGCTCTTTCTGTGATTGCTAAGAACGTCGATGAAAAAGCTTCGGATCTCATTTTTAGAGGAAGGTGTACAAAAGATTCATGGAATCTCTTGAAAAATGTGTACAGAAAAGATGATGCAAAGATAATGAATGAAGATAAGTTGATTGATGGGAAAGATGAAAAGAAAGATAGCGAAAGTGTGAACGAGAAGGAGCAAGAGAAGAAGAAACGAAGCCAGAGCCTATGGAAGAAAAGATGATGGATGAGACAGAGAAGAAGAGGAAAAAGGAGGTGCAGAAGCAAAAGGAAGCTAGGAATGCTGCTGATAAAAAGAAGGATATTGAAGTTGGGCTTGATGCACATAATGCCATGAATGTTTATTGGGCGGTTGAATCAAATGAAGTAGGAAAAGAAAATATAGCTAAAGTTGAAGAAAGTTTAGTGCCCATAGTCGAACAAGATAAGAATGAATCTGATATTATTGAAGTGAGTTCGGTCATCGAGGCGGAAGAGGAGAATAAAATTGCTAGTAACATTAATGCTATTGAAAAAAAAAGAGATTTGAAATCTATTGAAGTTGAGTTTTGCGCTAATGATGTTGAAGAAGATGACAGTGTAGTGGAGTTGAACGAGGTAGACGATGAACAAAAAACTCAAGTTGAAGAAGTAAGTGAAGCGACGCCTAATACAAAGAGTGCCGATAATGAGAAGCTTGATGATGTTACTGAATCTAAAATTATTGATGAGAGAGAGGTTGCTGTCGTGGAAGAAGAGTCTAAAGTCGCGCTTGAAGCTGTTGGTGAGAAAAAGGCTAGCGTTGTTGTTTGTTCGGTATTAGTTAACACAAACAAAGAAATTGAATTGAACAAATACTGTAAAAGTGAATTTTTTAAAGAATTTAAAGATGCCATATATGACTCATTCAAAGTTTATGACACCGGAATAAGGTGGAGGCTAGAGCATACACTTTTTGGAATGTCTTGTGCGAATGGAGGAGGACAAAATGAATGGAGCACCATTGAAGAAATTGCATCGAAGATCTTCATATTGGGAAAGAGGAAGAAACGAAAAAAGAAAATTTGGATAATTTTTTTAGTCCTACCAAAGCACGTAAAATACAAAGAGTCAAAATCTTGCATCAATTTGCAAAACTAAGTTTACGGGGGGATGTTGGAAATAAACTTGGTTTTTAAGGAAACATTGATTATGTGACAAATTTTATTCTTGTATTTAGGGAAGCACAAAATAAATGGTAATAAATATTAGAGTTATCAAAATAAGATTAGAGAAGAATCTAGACTAAACAAATATGTAATATGAAGAAAAGTCTAGAAAAAGAAAAGTCTAGAGATTCTCTCTTATATAAATTAGGATGTAATCACTCATTTGTATCAATCAAGAAGAAAGAAGCATATCATGTAATCAAGTTATATTAAGTAATAAAAAGTTTTTCCTTCTTCTCAAAAAGAAATTATTCCTCTTTTTACAATTCATCTTTCTCCTCTAAAATTCTAACAAAGTGGTATCAGAGCTACACAAAATTTCCAACATATATACATTTCCTATGAAAACTGATGGAACAAATATACCCATGAAGCTGTGTAATCTTCACATTCTGAAGAAAATTCAATAATGCAAGAGATGTATTTTCAGTTATGTTTATATATACGCCTACCTTTGCTTCCATTATCTTTGATGTACTATGCAAATTATTTCCATCAATAACAGATTTGCTGCTTAAGAAAATATTTTTTGCGGAGAAAATAGTCTTCAATATATATTGTGTGCAGTTTACGTCCTTTGTACAGTTGAATTGAAGTGTGTGCAGTTTACATCCTTTGTACAATTGAATTGAAGTGTGTGCAGTTTGCATCCTTTGTACAGTTGAATTGAAGTGTGTACGTAATACATACATGTTGCCAGTTTTGACGTTTTTAGTTTTTATTGTTCGCCCATTTTATAAATATTTCCCAATCAATGAATTCATTTTATAGATGTACTCTATTCATACACATTTTGCAATTATGAAAAATAAAAATCTTAGATGCATGTTGGATACGTTTTCGTTACAAATATGACTAAAGATTCCATTAAAAAAAAATAAGATCCATAAATGTCATTATCTTTATTTATCATTCTTATATCCAATATATCTTTACATAAATGCTGCAATGGTAAGCACTAAACAAATCATTCATGAAAACAAAATATTGGAAGGAAAATGAAACTTTAAATGCATAGGAACCATGTGGATAATGCCTTATTAGCTTCAAAAAAATTAGAGTGTATCTAGCATGTTGGGAAATACCATGCGCTATTTATACTGCTATTTTCTTATGAATTTTAAGACATAGTTGTTGGTGCAGTGCAAAGTTTTTTCTTGCAGCAGCTCATAGCTTTCAGGACCCACTAAAACCAAGCATTACTTCAGCAAACCGGTATGGTTTATATAGCTGCTTATTTTTATATTACAGTTTTTTATGTTTTCTCTGCAGATTCATCATTTTGAAGCATTTCCGTTTTGTGGACAAATTTGTAGCCAAGCTGTTGGTAGAGTTCACATTTTAAGGGAACTGCATGTTTTCTTAAATATGTATTTTAATATATGTTCATGTTCTTAATGAAATGTTATTTTGTAATGAATCAATTAATTCTATTTCACAATACGTACATATTGTTTGCAAAGATCTAGACATGCCCAAAAATTGATGGATGTTACATTTATTGGGCTTTAATAAGATTGTATACTTATTTCTTTTCATATGTAATGCGGTTATAGCTCGCAAGAATCTTATGTAAGTATAATCAGCAAATCAATGGCTCCATTATGAATAATCAAGTGCGTATTCATTGTGATCATTTTTTTTGCTTCATCTTATTTACCTACATGTATACATTTTCATTAGTGTATTGCGATAATAGTCATTATATGAACTCTTTGTCTTTTTTGTCATTTATGAGTTAATATTGTCATTGTAGATGGAAATTTTTTGATGATAATTTTTATTGATCGTTAATTTTTATTTTTTACTATTTCCAAACGAGTGAATGAAATTTATAAGTATTCATGGCGTACATGTATGGAAAATAACAATTTTGGATGCATATTGTATGCGTTTTAACAATACTATAAATTCTTAATGATCAAGTTGTGAATAAATTTAACAATGATCAAATTTACATTTCCAACTTAGTACACTAAAGCTTATATTAAGCATAACCTGAACCTGCGCCATCGACACATGGTACATACTATATAAATATTACACAATATTTGAGGTAAATTAGTCCACGCGCGAAGTGCGTGTCTTGATAACGCGCGAAGCGCGTGTCATCATCACGTGCGAAGCGCATGCCATTACGCTTGTGGATTACAAAAAAATAATCAATGTAGACAAATTGGTTAATTTAGTGGATATTCATAAGAGGGAATAAAAATAGATTTCGAAAACTTGTGATGTAAAAAATGAAAGAGGGATTGCCTAAATTTTATGTATTGATATTACTGTATTAGTATGTAACTGATTAATGTATGGAAGAAGCGATACATAGATTGTGATTTTGTAATTGATAACAATCTCGAAGAAACATATCTCTGATTGGAAAATGTTAATTGTCAGGACTAAGCTTAGTATCCTGTTATTATCTTATTAGCAAACTAACATTACCTCCAGGTTAATAACATTAAAACTAAAGATAGATATATAATATCAAGTGCAAGAAAACATCCCTTGAACAACCATACATTCAAATTTCATTTCTTAACCCCTGATAACTACTTTCGAAGCAAAATGGTTTAATGGTTCTTAAAAGAAAGGTAGCGCCAAATATCTTATTAACAAGTTGAGTTTATGAATTAGTTCAAGGAATTTTTTTGTGAAAAAGTGCTCACTGAAAGAATTTGTAAGAAGTTCTCACTGTAAAAATTTATAAAAAGTTATTCATTACAGTCTCTTAATTTGTAAAAAAAGAAAAAAGTCTACAGATTATGGCATCATGTATATTGAACGAAAAAACATGTCATAGCTATTTACTTATTTACAAAAGTAGTCATGATCGTTCGAAAAGAATATATAAATAATTGTGCAACATGTTTGTAACAGGCTAAATAATAAAGTCAAATGATTTGTACTTGCACTAATTGTTCAACAATGAATGTTTATGAAAAAAAACCAAGTGCGTAGAACCTAAAATTATAGGAATTTCTTTTATAAAAGGTAATATGTAACTTGCAATGAGAATATAATATGTAATGGAAATTAATTAAAATTTGATCTATATCAATCCCAACAATTCCTTAGAATTTACATGTTGACACAAACAACATTATAAATTTTTGTATTAGGCTAAGATGACATGAACTATATAATCTCATACCGAGATATCTAAAAAGACATGCGAGAAAGGAACAGTCCCTCGGCACCAGATGAAGTACATACAACTTAGCCTCAAACAATAATAATCAGCTTTGGATACCACTAAGGGGAAAGTAATAAAAACACAAATAAGTGGTACAAGGACATAACTTAAGAACAACGAGAATCTAACTGCATACTGTGTAACAATAAGGGAAATCAAGACTTATGATCGGAAAAACACAACCATAAAACAAGCACGTTGGAAAGAGCCATGACAAAACTATAAGAAAACACCCACTTCAAAAACCCTAGATCTAAATTCGAAAATTGAATTAAGAAGAAAGTAATACAAATCAAAATTGGTTAAATGTCAATAGAATTTGGATATACCTTAATCTCAACGTGAATGGTAGATACCAACTTGAACCCTAGATCCACGAACAATGAGTTTGCCCTCGACCCTGGTTGCGGACGTCGAAGTGAACCTCAGACCTCAGTGTGAACCCTAATTTTCAATGAGACCAATGGATCTCCAATTTGAACAGCGAACGGAAGAATGCATTGGAATAGGAACTGTGAATAAAAGGTACCCTAAAGCGTTAGAAGTGAATAAAAGGCGGAGCGAGTAAAAGGAAAAAGGGAATTACAAAGCTCTCCCTAGATGTAACACCCCCCATATTTTCTGTGAACATAAGAGTAACAAATCAGAGAATAATTAAATTTTAACAAAATAATTAAGGGAAAAGGGTTACTCCATTGCGTTCATCTCGAAATTCTGCTTGGAATAGAGACCAAGTTCGCGTAAACGGGACTCCGTATGAAGAAGATATGGCATTTAGAAGTTTCAATAAAAAACCAGCCCGAAATTCAAAATTCAGATTTCGAAATTCAAAACAGAAACCCGGGCTGGGCGGGAAAATTCCCGCCCAGGACCCAGGTCGACACTAGGGTCGACCTGGGGGTCGACCTAGGTAAACATGTCGACACTAGGGTCGACCTCCCCCTTTCCAGATCTAGAGACAGATCCATTTTTCTGCACCTGGATGCCTTTCTAACCGGATTCATGAGCTCTAACCTATTTAAATACCCCCAAAACCTAGCTTTCTCTCCACACAATTTCATTCTGCCTATACTCTGCCTCTTTTCTAATTAAAAATAAAAATGGCGTCGTTACTCTACTAGAATCAAGACTAGTACTAGTGCATCTTCTTCCAATCTGAAAAGAGTTAAAAGAGAACAACTATTTTCTAATCTAATTGATAGTCTACGCCAAAGGAGCGTTATTCAGTGTCAGAGTACAGATCCCAGAAATGAAGATTTACCTTTTCAATCGTGAGTACAGTTATTTTCAGATATGAAATTTAATAATTATCTTGACATTTTTGCGAATCTGGATCTGAGGTTATGCATATTTTTCTGTGAATCTATCTTGTTAATATTATTGTGACTGTTCTGTATCTGTTCCCTCTTTTCTTCCTTTTTGTTTATAGTTAGGCTACCACGAGCCTGCATCAAATCTCATAAGAGATTAACGCACAAACGCTAAATTTTGGGAAAAAGAATGAATGATGCATAATTGGACATGACTGATCTGTGACTGATTTGAGAAATGGACATATGTTGAAAATTAGATCTAGATCTGTGTATACTCTGTGATTTGGAAGAAGAGGAATAATTGTATGATAACGTGTGACTTGAAACTTGGGGATATAACGCATATTAAAATTAAGATTTGATTTTGAAATGTTCTAATTTAAAGATCTAGATTTTTGGGTAAATTTTATGTAATGATTCATGATTTGAAAAAGGAATATGTGACTTAGGCGCAGAGACCTATATTATAATAGGATAACTATCAATGTGAATACGTCTAAAAGTGGATTTTTGGATAATTGGCATTAAAGGCTATAATTTGACATAATTCATATGGTATATCATGATTTGGGCTTTTACAGAATATTCTGTACTGTGCAAAGTTTAACCAAAAATTTGGGCATATGTTGTATTATGAATTATGACTATGATTGTAATAACCCGGAAATCTGGGCCAGTTTAAAATTTTTATTTTGGCAATTTTAGCGAATTTTGATTATTTAAAATGAATTATTTTAAATAATATCGACGAGAAATTTATTTTGAATAGAATTCGAACGTATATATTATATAGATCGTCGTTAGAATATAAATATTTATTTGTATTTATAAAAGGAATTGAAAATGGCGCGGTAGTTCGATAATCCGATTTCAAACTTCAATTGAACATACCGGGTGCAAAATAAACCGGATTTTAGTGAAACCAAAAATATTTGAAGAATCCGAAAAATTGAAATTTCATAGCGGGGATAAAAAGTTATGCCCAAGTGAAAATTCTGAATAGTCGCTATGGAATTCTGGCCCTTAAAAATAGCCATTTTGCAAACGACCTCGGATTTCGACGAAACTACTTTTGTTGGATCCGGGATGTCTAGTTATTGCTAGATTCCAATTTTCATAATTTTTCGAATCAATATGTGAGCGTGGCAAAGGAAAACGCGTTTGACCAGTTTCGGTTGATTTTAATCGACTGGAAAATGGCCATTTTTCAAACAGTCTCAGAATTCGATGAAACTAGTTTTGTTAGGACCGTATATCAGTACGAAGCTAGAAAATATTTTTTTTGGAATTTTTTGAGTTAGTATGTGACCCCAGTAAATTGAAATGCGCGTTCAAATTCAATATATAGAGTTATATGTTGATTTTGATGAAAATGATCGAATCAGCCTACGATACATATCCCATTGTGTTCGGAATGGGGGTAAAACGCTAGGGACGATAGTCGGTGGGTCTCGTTTCGATTTCGAATAAAAAGTCAACTTTATATATAAAATTAAATAAATAACTAAATCCCCTTTATTCCCTCTCTCCTCAAACATACCCCCCTCGTTCAGTTTTCTTAATCAAAGAAAAAAAAACCAAATCGACAAGCGCCTCCCCCCCCCCCCCGATCAGTTCGCCGTCGCCGCCCCAGGTGGGGAGCCACCACCGCACCCCTCCCCTTCCGATCCACCTCCTCCCGTTCTCCTTCCTCCCCTCCCTTCTGCTACCTCGCGACCTTGAAGAACCCGCACCCCCAAAACCCATCGCAGCCCCAAAACTCCGCCCGCCTCCACCTGTTGCCGCCCCTCCGACGCCGACGAGCATCTCCAGCACCCCCACGCAGCAGCTCCGCCCCTTCCTTGCCCGATTCGAAGTACGTATTTCAATTTGAAGTGTATTCGCAGATTTTTAATTATTGTATGATGATAAAGACCCGATCTTTATATAGTTATTAGTGAAATAAAAATTCAATTTTATTTTTATTTTTATACGTATGAAAGCAAATGAAATATGGGTTTTTATATAGGAAAAAGGTTGTATTTTTTTTATAGAGGAAGTTTAGATTTTGATTGATATGAAGTTACGATTTTTAATCAAAGAAAGCTATGATTTTTATAGGTAGAAAGAACGAATTTTTAAATATTGAAAAGGTGAAATATTTATATATGAAAAGGTGAAATATTTATATATGAAAAGGCGAAATCTTTTTAATAGAAAAGGCGAAATCTTTATATGAAGAATAGTGTGATTAAAAATATAATCTTTATATTATAGCGAAGTAAAAATTCGATTTTTATATATTGAATAGCAAAGTAAAAATTCGATTTTTATATATTGAATAGCAAAGTAAAAATTCGATTTTTATATATTGAATAGCAAAGTAAAAATTCGATTTTTATATATTGAATAGCAAAGTAAAAATTCGATTTTTATACGTTGAATAGCAAAGTAAAAATGTGATTTTTATATATGTAGTGAAAGCGGACAACGAAAGTGACAAGAGGCAAGAACGGCGGAGATTTTCTACATATGAAGAGTCGAGGCGTTTGGATTAGCTAGTCTGTGAGAACTTCTCACCTTTCAATTTTGTTTTCTAGTTAATATATATACTAGGATGAAGACAGTGTTTAGTAGCACCCGACACCCGTCGTCCACAGACCATGGACGGCTTGTATGCTTGTTTGTTTGATTTTGATGTGTAGTTGATTGTGTGATGTGATGTGAAATGAAATAAAATATTTATATAGTTAAAATATTTTATAGTTAAAAATAGAATTTTTAACGTGTATATAAAATAAATATTTATAAACAAATCGGATATTTGTTTATATACACTGATTTGATCGATATTGATTGGGACGATAAATTTTACACATCGCCCAACTGCACAAATAAAATCTGTGTTTGAAACCCCACACGGGTATTGGGATGATATTTGACGTACACTAATCCCGATTGTTTAGTTGTATGTCGATCGATTGATTGACAAACTGTTATGAACGTTAAATATTTATATTTGATGCTTATACAGTGTAGAATGCACTTTGGATGATGGTTGATTATTCATCGTTGTTATTGTATACATGTATTGTAGAAAATCCATATAATTAACATTATATGGTAATTGATTGGGCCTCATTCCAGTTTTGAAAAAGAAATATTTGAAATAGAAATATTCGAAATAGAATATTTGAAAATAGGAATATATGAAGCCGTATTGATTAGATTGACGCCATTTTGACGTGAACGATATTTATACCGATTTTATTCATTTTATAATGAATATCGAAAGTGATTTCAAAATCTGATTTTTCGAAAAGAATTGAAATTCGAATTGAAATTGAATATAAATGAATTCGAATTGAAATTGAATAGAAATGAATTCGAATTGAAATTGAATATAAATGAATTCGAATTGAAATTGAATTGAAATCGATTTGAAATGAATTTAAAACGAATTTATATTGGAATATTCAATTTTGATTTGGAATTGAATATGAAGTTGAAACCGTTTTGAAAGTGAATTTAAAACGATTTATAAAGCACGTTTTGAATTGAAATCGATGAAGTATATATTATATATATAATAGAATGGCCTGAATAGAACGCGACGCTCTGGGCAGTTCGTGAATTTCGACCATTAACTTCGAACGGATATTACGGGAGATCCGACCGTCGGATTCTCCTAAAACCGGAACCATTGGGTTCGTATCGAAAAGGGCTTTCTAACGAATATTAGAAATTAGAAATCTAATGGTTGGATTTGGAATTATGTCCAAATAAAATTTGGAAAAGGTCGCTGTAAGTGCAGTTCGATGGCCGTTGACGGAAATCGACTGTACGGGCCTTGATAAAATTATTAAAAATAGTAATAATTTGTGTAAAATCATAAGAAATGATATTTGAAGAATTGGGAAGAAAAACTCCATATTTGAAAGGATAAAAATAGATTTTTATCGAAATGAACTAGTTTTGAACTAGAATTATAATTCTATTTATTTTTAAATAAATAAACTGAATTTGAAAAAGGTTTTAAAGGTAACCAGAATTTCCAATAATTGAATTGGAATGGATTTGAATCGAAATTGTCTTCGGAATATTTCGATGTTGGATTTCGTGATTATACAGATGTTGTTATGGAAATTTGAAAGATATTTATATATCGCTATTTCCAATACGATATTTGTTGATCGTAGAATTTGATATTGAATATAAGCCGATATATTTACTACTCAGAGCCTTGTATTTAATATCAAATGTGATTTGGGTTTGTCGTGAATGGTGTTTTTATTGTCACTGTTCTTGAACCCAGTTGAGAAAAGATTAAATCTTTTTATTTAGATTTAATGAAGTGTACCAATTAAATAATATTTAATTGGAACTGAATTGGTATTGATTTTTGGGTTTATCGTGAACAGTGTTTTAAATAACACTTGTTCTTTAACCCGATAATTAATAGAATGTGATTTTGGGTTTATCGTGAACCGTGTTTTAAAATGACACTGATTCTTTATCCCAGTTAAAGATTAAAACTAAGTGGAGTTTTAATGAATCTTTAATTAGATTGAAAAGATCGAGAATGGAGTATCACCAGTTTTGCTCCAGGCGATAGTTAAATCTTTAATTAGATTTGAACGTGAAATGGTAATTGAATTTACCGATAACACTATGGTGTTAGATATGAAGTATTAACAGTTTTACTTCATGGGATAAATAGGTTGGGATTGGGAAATAAAATAAATGATTACTCCGGTGTGGTTCGTTAATCCCGACTAGTTTGAATTGATATTCAAAAGAAGATTAAAGAATAAATTTGAAGAATTTATCTTTGATAAAACTAATGGGACCCTTTCCCAAAGTATAAGAATATTGGAATAAAAGTATATTCTGAATTGGAATGAGGCGTATGTTGTGTTTGTGTAACACTTATTTAAAGTATACGCGAGTTATTCGGGAAGACCGGGTTTATCCCATTATGAATAACTGATACGACGATAAGTCGAAGATGAAGACGGTGGTCGAAGACCGGAAGTCTTCACGTCGTTTCGGTGATTACTGATGATCTTGATTGGGCTGTACACCCAAGAAGATGGAAACAGTTGGTGATCGTCGAGACGTAATTGGAGATCGATGGATATGCGGGGTACTAGGTGCCTCAGGTTTCGTTCAGACCCAGAACGGACTTGTAAATGGACTGTGTGTCTGACATTGGATTTTAGTCTGTGTGATTGATTTCTATTAAATATATATCTGTTTGGCGGCGGAGAATTTATTCTCTTGCTTAACGCCCTTCTCTGAGACGTACGAGCTCATGGGTTATATACTGATGGATATCAAACGCATAGAGTGAATTGCCTGTATGGCATTCCTAAGTGGCAATATGATCAAGGCTTCTGTTGAAAAGCAGAGTCTTGTGGTGGATGATCAAAGCACGGCCTGTGTGGCATAGCTTTGTGTAACGTGAATTCGCGAGCCTCACACCCCGGTGTGATTCAAAAACGGGAGACGGACCTCAGGGAGGGCATGCGTTTCCTTCTAGTTAGAAGTGGCGTCAGTGGTTTTACACGCCCTGATGAGTTTGACTTATGTGGTTGTTGCTGTTGCGAGGCGCCTCGGATATATCGGTCGTTCTCGAACCGATGGAGTCATTTGTTGGCTCATTGACACCCCAAAGGGTGGGGAAACGCAGTGTTCAGGCATTTTAATCCACATCGGTGGACCGGCCCTGACGATCCAAAGGTCACTCGAGCTCTGACCTGAGACACGGACTAGAGCGTCTCGAATCGGTTGAGGACTATCTTTTGCCTCGGTTCACAGATGGAAATCCAATTTCCAAATACGTGATTTTGCGGTTTTAATTGTAGAACTAGTATGTCGACATGATATATGGTACCCATGCCGTCTATAATTGATACTTATGATTTGAAATTGTTTTATATACTATGCACTTGTAATAGTATCAAATGATTTGTTTTAAACGTACTAAGCATATTTGGCTATTATAAGGGAAAACCCTATCCCCCGGCTTGCGTTGCATTGTGTGATAGGACCTGGGTCTTATAATAGCTTCATTTTTCGAAAAAGCATTGCGCTGTTTCGTTATATGCACTGTTATTCTTGGGAGGAGATCCGTTCCGTGTTATACGGCGTGGTCCCTTGATATATCTGATTTAAAGTAAAGTTTTAAATTACTGTTTTAGTTCTCACACCAGTCCCATGACTGACCTGGAGTTTATTGTTTTAACCTAAACTCTGGGTGCCCTTATTTTGACACGGGCAGCTAGTAGTTTTGGTTTTGCAGATTTATATTCACAGGATCCTGGTTTACAGCTGGAACGATATCCGGAAAGCTTTGTATCCGTATATCTCTTCTAGTTGTGTATTGTATTTTTTTCCGCTGCTATGTATTTAAATGTAATTTAAATCTCTGATATTTCTGTGTAATATTTATTCATTTATACTCTGTATATTCTTGTAATCTGATGTATTGTTGTAATATACAATGAAATGTTCTTCCGTCTGCGTTCTATTTTGTCGTGTTCTCAAAACAATCAGGTGTTTCGAACGGTCTAGATCGGTTTAGCGACTGATTCGGATCGAGCGAAATTCTTTTTTGTTACATTTGGTATCAGAGCTTTGGTTTACAAAGCTCAGAGAACAAGACACCTTAGAACCATATGAAAGAATTCATCAGATATTGGATTAGTAATATCCGATGGGAATGACTCGTTAGAGATGGGATCAGTAGTATCCTATAACGAGTGTGAAGAGTATATTTTTAAAATTGAAAACAATTTTTGTTTTGAAAATTTAAATCAATTATTTGTATTTAATTATTTATTTTATATTGAGGTGGACAATCCAGTATATATAGATTTTGCATATACGTCTGATCCGCGTGTATTTGAAGTTTTAATATACTGGATAAATATAGAATCACTCTAGTCGCCCGAAGATGATTCTGATGATGCCGCGGCGTCATCAGCATTTATATTCGAGTGTCGAAGGTGAGATATCTATATATTTCCATTGACTGGTGTGAGAACCAAAATTTGATAGGGCCTATTGTTGTGATTTGGCATCAAAAATCTGATTTTTGACTATGTATCAAAATTATGAATTTGAAACGTTAATCCACTAATTGATTGATGTTTGTGTTGTTTGTTTATTTGTTTGATAATTTTGAACCATTACGCCTAATTGAACCAAATAGTGAATTGTATTGAAATTTGGTCGCATTTGCTTGCATACACATGTACTTACATTGAACAGGTCATAGCAAGGAGGCTAGAGCAGAAGAATAAAATTGTTTGCCCGACAAATAGGTACATGTTTAACATAATTTACTGTTTTGTTTGGGTGATGGTGATTTTATGAGCCGATTGGCTTTTTCTTTTTCTTTTTGAGATTAGAAGGCCTGTATGGCAATTTCGGGATTTTCCCGTGCTCCCGGTGCAGGGGAGGTTATGGCGAAATTTTTCGAAAATTTAGGGTGTTAGCCAAATTTTTGAAATTTTTGAAAAGTTCTTAGAAACTGAAGAAGAACTTAAGCCATAATAAAAATAATGAAAGTTGAGTTGGTATTTAAAACAACTTTCGGCTTTGTTCCTTTTCGGGGACGAAAAGTTTTAAGTGGGGGAGATTGTAATAACCCGGAAATCTGGGCCAGTTTAAAATTTTTATTTTGGCAATTTTAGCGAATTTTGATTATTTAAAATGAATTATTTTAAATAATATCGACGAGAAATTTATTTTGAATAGAATTCGAACGTATATATTATATAGATCGTCGTTAGAATATAAATATTTATTTATATTTATAAAAGGAATTGAAAATGGCGTGGTAGTTCGATAATTCGATTTCAAACTTCAATTGAACATACCGGGTGCAAAATATACCGGATTTTAGTGAAACCAAAAATATTTGAATCTATTGGTGAATATCTTTCCAACGAATCCGAAAAATTGAAATTTCATAGCGGGGATAAAAAGTTATGCCCAAGTGAAAATTCTGAATAGTCGCTATGGAATTCTGGCCCTTAAAAATAGCCATTTTGCAAACGACTTCGGATTTCGACAAAACCACTTTTGTTGGATCCGGGATGTCTAGTTATTGCTAGATTCCAATTTTCATAATTTTTCGAATCAATATGTAAGCGTGGCAAAGGAAAACACGTTTGACTAGTTTCGGTTGATTTTAATCGACTGGAAAATGGCCATTTTTCAAACGGTCTCAGAAATCGATGAAACTAGTTTTGTTAGGACCGTATATCAGTACGAAGCTAGAAAATATATTTTTTGGAATTTTTCAAGTTAGTATGTGACCCCAGTAAATTGAAATGCGCGTTCAAATTCAATATATAGAGTTATATGTTGATTTTGACGAAAACGATCGAATCAGCCTACGATACATATCCCATTGTGTTCGGAATGGGGGTAAAACGCTAGGGACGACAGTCAGTGGGTCTCGTTTCGATTTCGAATAAAAAGTCAACTTTATATATAAAATTAAATCCCCTTTATTCCCTCTCTCCTCAAACATACCCCCCGTTCAGTTTCCTTAATCAAAGGAAAAAAAACCCTAATCGACAAGCCCCCCCCCCCCGCGATCAGTTCGCCGTCGCCGCCCCAGGTGGGGAGCCACCACCGCACCCCTCCCCTTCCGATCCACCTCCTCCCTTTCTCCTTCCTCCCCTCCCTTCTGCTACCTCGCGACCGTGAAGAACCCGCACCCCCAAAACCCATCGCAGCCCCAAAACTCCGCCCGCCTCCACCTATTGCCGCCCCTTCGACGCCGACGAGCATCTCCAGCACCCCCACGCAGCAGCTCCGCCCCTTCCTTGCCCGATTCGAAGTACGTATTTCAATTTGAAGTGTATTCGCAGATTTTTAATTATTGTATGATGATAAAGACCCGATCTTTATATAGTTATTAGTGAAATAAAAATTCAATTTTATTTTTATTTTTATACGTATGAAAGCAAATGAAAAATGGGTTTTTATATAGGAAAAAGATTGTATTATTTTTATAGAGGAAGTTTAGATTTTGATTGATATGAAGTTACGATTTTTAATCAAAGAAAGCTATGATTTTTATAGGTAGAAAGAACGAATTTTTAAATATTGAAAAGGTGAAATATTTATATATGAAAAGGTGAAATATTTATATATGAAAAGGCGAAATCTTTATAATAGAAAAGGCGAAATCTTTATATGAAGAATAGTGTGATTAAAAATATGATCTTTATATTATAGCGAAGTAAAAATTCGATTTTTATATATTGAATAGCAAAGTAAAAATTCGATTTTTATATATTGAATAACAAAGTAAAAATTCGATTTTAATATATTGAATAGCAAAGTAAAAATTCGATTTTTATATATTGAATAGCAAAGTAAAAATTCGATTTTTGTATGTTGAATAACAAAGTAAAAATGTGATTTTTATATATGTAGTGAAAGCGGACAACGAAAGTGACAAGAGGCAAGAACGGCGGAGATTTTCTACATATGAAGAGTCGAGGCGTTTGGATTAGCTAGTCTGTGAGAAATTCTCACCTTTCAATTTTGTTTTTTAGTTAATATATATACTAGGATGCAGACGGTGTTTAGTAGCACCCGACACCCGTCGTCCACAGACCATGGACGGCTTGTATGCTTGTTTGTTTGATTTTGATGTGTAGTTGATTGCGTGATGTGATGTGAAATGAAATAAAATATTTATATAGTTAAAATATTTTATAGTTAAAAATAGAATTTTTAACGTGCATATAAAATAAATATTTATAAACAAATCGGAGATTTGTTTATATACACTGATTTGATCGATATTGATTGGGACGATAAATTTTACACATCGCCCAACTGCACAAATAAAATCTGTGTTTGATTGTTTGAAACCCCACACGGGTATTGGGATGATATTTGACGTACACTAATCCCGATTGTTTAGTTGTATATCGATCGATTGATTGACAGACTGTTATGAGCGTTAAATATTTATATTTGATGCTTATACAGTGTAGAATGCACTTTGGATGATGGTTGATTATTCATCGTTGTTATTGTATACATGTGTTTTAGAAAATCCATATAATTAACAATATATGGTAATTGATTGGGCCTCATTCCAGTTTTGAAAAAGAAATATTTGAAATAGAAACATTCGAAATAGAATATTTGAAAATAGGAATATATGAAGCCGTATTGATTAGATTGACGCCATTTTGATGTGAACGATATTTATACCGATTTTATTCATTTTATAATGAATATCGAAAGTGATTTCAAAATCTGATTTTCGAAAAGAATTGAAATTCGAATTGAAATTGAATATAAATGAATTCGAATTGAAATTGAATATAAATGAATTCGAATTGAAATTGAATATAAATGAATTCGAATTGAAATTGAATTGAAATCGATTTGAAATGAATTTAAAACGAATTTATATTGGAATATTCAATTTTGATTTGGAATTGAATATGAAGTTGAAACCGTTTTGAAAGTTAATTTAAAACGATTTATAAAGCACGTTTTGAATTGAAATCGACGAAGTATATATTATATATATAATAGAATGGCCTGAAAGAACGCGCCGCGCTGGGCAGTTCGCGAATTTCGACCATTAACTTCGAACGGATATTACGGGAGATCCGACCGTCGGATTCTCCTAAAACCGGAACCTTTGGGTTCGTATCGAAAAGAGCTTTCTAACAAATATTAGAGATTAGAAATCTAACGGTTGGATTTGGAATTATGTCCAAATAGAATTTGGAAAAGGTCGCTGTAAGTGCAGTTCGATGGCCGTTGATGGAAATCGACTGTACGGGCCTTGATAAAATTATTAAAAATAGTAATAATTTGTGTAAAATCATAAGAATTGATTTGTAAAGAATTGGGAAGAAAAACTCCATATTTTAAAGGATAAAAATAGATTTTTATCGAAATGAACTAGTTTTGAACTAGAATTATAATTCTATTTATTTTTAAATAAATAAACTGAATTTGAAAAAGGTTTTGAAGGTAACCAGAATTTCCAATAATTGAATTGGAATGGATTTGAATCGAAATTGTCTTCGGAATATTTCGATGTTGGATTTCGTGATTATACAGATGTTGTTATGGAAATTTGAAAGATATTTATATATCGCTATTTCCAATACGATATTTGTTGGTCGTAGAATTTGATATTGAATATAAGCCGATATATTTACTATTCAGAGCCTTGTATTTAATATCAAATGTGATTTGGGTTTGTCGTGAATGGTGTTTTTATTGTCACTGTTCTTGAACCCAGTTGAGAAAAGATTAAATCTTTTTATTTAGATTTAATGAAGTGTACCAATTAAATAATATTTAATTGGAATTGAATTGGTATTGATTTTTGGGTTTATCGTGAACAGTGTTTTAAATAACACTTGTTCTTTAACCCGATAATTAATAGAATGTGATTTTGGGTTATCGTGAACCGTGTTTTAAAATGACACCGATTCTTTAACCCAGTTAAAGATTAAAACTAAGTGGAGTTTTAATGAATCTTTAATTAGATTGAAAAGATCGAGAATGGAGTATCACCAGTTTTGCTCCAGGCGATAGTTAAATCTTTAATTAGATTTGAACGTGAAATGGTAATTGAATTTACCGATAACACTGTGGTGTTAGATATGAAGTATTAACAGTTTTACTTCATGGGATAAATAGGTTGGGATTGGGAAATAAAATAAATGATTACTCCGGTGTGGTTCGTTAATCCCGACTAGTTTGAATTGATATTCAAAAGAAGATTAAAGAATAAATTTGAAGAATTTATCTTTGATAAAACTAATGGGAACCTTTCCCAAAGTATAAGAATATTGGAATAAAAGAATATTCTGAATTGGAATGAGGCGTATGTTGTGTTTGTGTAACACTTATTTAAAGTATACGCGAGTTATTCGGGAAGACCGGGTTTATCTCATTCTGAATAACTGATACGACGATAAGTCGAAGATGAAGACGGTGGTCGAAGACCGGAAGTCTTCACGTCGTTTGGGTGATTACTGATGATCTTGATTGGGTTATACACCCAAGTAGATGGAAACAGTTGGTGATCGTCCAGACGTACTTGGAGATCGATGGATATGCGGGGTACTAGGTGCCTCCGGTTTCGTTCAGACCCAGAACGGACTTGTAAATGGACTGTGTGCCTGACATTCCATTTTAGTCTGTGTGATTGATTTCTATTAAATATATATCTGTTTGGCAGCGGAGAATTTATTCTCTTGCTTAACGCCCTTCTCTGAGACGTACGAGCTCAGGGGTTATATACTGATGGATATCAAACACATAGAGTGAATTGCCTGTGTGGCATGCCTAAGTGGCAATATGATCAAGGCTTCTGTTGAAAAGCAGAGTCTTGTGGTGGATGATCAAAGCACGGCCTGTGTGGCATAGCTTTGTGTAACGTGAATTCGCGAGCCTCACACCCCGGTGTGAATCATAAACGGGAGATGGACCTCAGGGAGGGCATGCGTTTCCTTCTAGTTAGAAGTGGCGTCAGTGGTTTTACACGCCCTGACGAGTTTAACTTATGTGGTTGTTGCTGTTGCGAGGCGCCTCGGATATATCGGTCGTTCTCGAACCGATGGAGTCATTTGTTGGCTCATTGACACCCCAAAGGGTGGGGAAACGCAGTGTTCAGGCATTTTAATCCACATCGGTGGACCGGCCCTGACGATCCAAAGGTCACTTGAGCTCTGACCTCAGACACGGACTAGAGCGTCTCGAATCGGTTGAGGACTATCTTTTGCCTCGGTTCACAGATGGAAATTCAATTTCCAAATACGTGATTTTGCGGTTTTAATTGTAGAACTAGTATGTCGACATGATATATGGTACCCATGCCGTCTATGATTGATACTTATGATTTGAAATTGTTTTATACACTATGCACTTGTAATAGTATTAAATGATTTGTTTTAAACGTACTAAGCATATTTGGCTATTATAAGGGAAAACCCTATCCCCCCGCTTGCGTTGCATTGTGTGATAGGACCTGGGTCTTATAATAGCTTCATTTTTCTAAAAAGCATTGCGCTGTTTCGTTATATGCACTGTTATTCTTGGGAGGAAACCCGTTCCGTGTTATACGGCGTGGTCCCTTGATATATATGATTTAAAGTAAAGTTTTAAATAACTGTTTTAGTTCTCACACCAGTCCCATTACTGACCTGGGGTTTATTGTTTTAACCTAAACTCTGGGTGCCCTTATTTTGACACGGGCAGCTAGTAGTTTTGGTTTTGCAGATTTATATTCACAGGATCCTGGTTTACAGCTGGAACGATATCCGGAAAGCTTTGTATCCGTATATCTCTTCTAGTTGTGTATTGTATTATTTTCCGTTGCTATGTATTTAAATGTAATTTAAATCTCTGATATTTCTGTGTAATATTTATTCATTTATACTCTGTATATTCTTGTAATCTGATGTATTGTTGTAATATACAATGAAATGTTCTTCCGTCTACGTTCTATTTTGTCGTGTTCTCAAAACAATCAGGCGTTTCGAACAGTCTAGATCGGTTTAGCGACTGATTCGGATCGAGCAAAATTCTTTTTCGTTACAATGATTTAGGCATGTAAATTTAGGCTTAATTTATGATTAGGCAAGATATGTAAATATAATTTTCGAAATATATAATCTGCTAAATCTGTTGAATTGCCTAATCTATTGAATTGCCTAATCTGCTAAATCTGTTGAATTGCCTAATCTGCTAAATCTGTTATCTGTTAAATCTATTGAATTGTCTAATCTACTAAATCTGTTATCTGCTAAATCTGTTGAATCGTCTAATCTACTAGATCTGTTATCTGTTGAATTGCTTAATCTGTTGAAAGTTGAATAATTGTAATTTGGGGTATGAAAATCCGTAGGCTCGATCTAAGATTGAGTAAAACATGGAAATTTGATTAATCTGCTGTAACCTGTAAAGAAGTTTAATCTGTTAAATGGACATAATTAGTCTGATATCTGTATAATCTGTATTGGAAAAAATTGGCTATGACACGAGGTTAGACTCCACTTGCGGTAGAAGCCTGCCCAGAACCAACCGGCTTAACCGGCAACCGCAAACTGTCAATCTAATGTGAGAGGTCGTAGGCATAACTAAAATATGCTTAGACACAAGGTTAGGTCTGGCTTGTGGTAGAAGTCTGCCCAGAACCGCCCGGCATATCCAGCGGCCACAAGCTACCGACTTAATGTAAGAGGTCTGTGCATTAATATTTAATTAATGCAAATCTGAGATAAATACGATGTCTAAAACGTGTTGGGTGGATAGAGTTAAACCAACAGGACTGATGAATCTAACAAAACCCGTTTCGTGAATCTGTAGGCCCAATACAAAGTTAGACAATCTTTAAGTCTGTTAAATCCGTACATCTGATCTGTTAATCTGAAAACTTGTTAACTTGATTGTCTGATCTATGAACTAGTAATCTGTACTCTGTCTGAAATCTGTAAACCAATTAATCTGAAATCTGTTAGTCTGGGGACACAAGGTTAGGAGGGGAATTACTTGTGTCATCTGTTGTGTGGAACCCATATTAGTCAGTAACCCTTTCTGGTATCAAAATTTTGACCCCACGCTATGTAAGGGTCCGGGCACGCTTACTGAACTAGTTATAAGCAGTTCATTCTGATAATGGAGAGGGGTGTTGATGGTGCATTCCAACTGGGTCATGTGCGTGCATGGATCTGGTTTTCTCTGAGGATGTAAGACACCGTGACATCTGTAAATAGGTCTGTTCCAATAGGTTGCCACTTTAGGGAGTGATACACCCTACTGTGGGGCCGACACAGGGTATTTATGTATTAGGGAGCCGATCGCTTGGGGTAGGACTTAGGGTACACTTAGTTTTGTCTGTTTCTGTTGGTACCATATGTTTCTGTTGGGTGGTAACACCTGTCTATTTCTGCATTGTACCGTCTGTTGGGGTGGTAAAGGCCCGTTACTAGTGTACACATAATTCTAACATTCTGTTTCCGTCTCTGATTCCTTTTCCGATTCTGTTTCTGTACCATCTGTCTATTGGGGTGGTAAATGCCCATTAGTTGGGTGGTAAAGGCCCATTAGTTGGGTGGTAAAGGCCCATTATTAGTATTATGCTTCTGTACCTTCTGTTTGTTCGGGTGGTAAAGGCCCATTACTAGCATTCTGTTTCTGAAGAGATTATTCTGTTTCCGTTTCTGTTTCAATTTAGACATTAGGGTAACACCTAATCCTGTTATACTAGTATTAGTGCAGAGAAGTGAAAAGCTTAGCTTAGCCTATATCATTCCGTTTCTTCTGTTAGCCTGCTATTCCTGTTACGATTATCTCTCATCCAGTTTTATTTACATGTCATGATACTATTATCTGTTTATATGCTGAAAGTCACTGGACACCATACTTATGTCTGACCTAGTTAGTTTCGCCTCTTTTCTTTCCGTTCCCCCCCAGGTTTTCAAGGTGGAAACATAGGAGCATGATTCAGATTCTCTCTGCCTGAAGTGTTTGAAGTATTGCTTGGCTTTGGCTCTATCTTTCCATGGCAGTTTATATTGGGGATTATGGCTTTATAAACTATGCATTCTGAAGGCTTTTGTACAAGACCGATATTTATGTACTTAAATTCCGATATTGTGGTTTTGAAAGTTGTTACTAAACTCATTTCTGTTTCTGTTGTAATAAAGTTATAAATTTTTCAAGTACTACTTTATCTGTCTTGTAAATATTCTGTTCTATCAACTAAAACGCTCCACCGAAGTTAAGGCATTCCCTTTGTGAGTGACCTTAACGGAGGTGGGGTGTTACACTTGGTATCAGAGCTGAAGGTTACCAGATTTGATAAAAAGTTTTTGAAAACTATTTTCAAAAAGATTTTAAAAAGGAAGTATTTTCAAAAGTAGAGTTTATTTTGGAAAAACATAATCCTCAAAAGCCAAATATCTATCTTTTCTCCGTTTTGAATCCCTTTTCTTTTGTTTCAGCATGTCTGGAGATCTTAACCTTCCGGAGGGCGTACCGATACCTGGCTGGTTCAGGAGGTACCTAGAAGCTAGGGCTAATGATGCGGGCCCAGCAAACGTCCCTCCTCCCCCAGCTGCAGCGGTTCCTCCTCCTCCTCCACACGTGAATACTTTCTCGAAGATATGTAGAGACTTTCGAGCCATGGGTGGGAAGAACTTTAATGGAACTGAATCCTTCGTGGAGGCAAGGAACTGGCCCAAAGAAACTGAGGATTTGTTCATTATCATCCAGGTGGGCGATAGGCAGAAGATACAGTTAGCGGTATGGTTGCTTAAGGACGAAGCATCTTTTTGGTGGGACGTCACAAATGGAGAGCGTCTGGTAGAGACATAGATGGATTTCAGGCATAGGTTCGAGATGAAATTTCTCTCACGAGTAGAAGAGAGTCTATACGTAGAGAGGTTCTTGGCGTTGAAGCAGAGGAATTTATCAGTGAGAGAGTACGTCAACAAGTTTAATCAGTTGGTGAGATTCGGCTTAGATTTGGTAAATACACTGCATAAGAAGGCACTAAGGTTTGCTAAAGGTTTGAACGAGCCGCTACATGGATTGGCAATGTCCCACATTCCTATGGGGGCTACCTTCGAGAAATTAGTTGACATGGCATTGATGCATGAAGAGGAAACCAAAAGTGAGAAGAAAGGAGAAAAGCTTGAAGGACCACAGAACAAGAAGGCAGGGCCCAAAAAGGAAACACAAAAGAAGGATGAGAAGTCTGAAGACAAGAAGGAGAAGAAGTGCTTTACTTGTGGAAGCTCGACCCATCTGAACAAGGATTGCAGAAAGAGGAAGGGCACCTGCTTTAACTGTGGTGAGATGGGACACTTCATTAGGGATTGCCCGAAGAAACGAGGGCAAGGGCAGAGGACAGGTCCTATCTCTGGAGGGCAGGCGAATACCCTCGAGGCTGGTGGATAGGATAGAAACAGGAAAACTTTTTGAAGAAGGGTTAATTTCCTTATCTGATTATTGAGTTAAAACTCTTTTTGATTCTGGCATTTTGATTCTGTAATTGAAACTCTGCACTTTAATACTAGTCTTGTTTCTGGTTCCGCTATAGTCTCAAACCCAATGAGGGTTACGACTCATCTGTTTGTGATAAGT
Organism: Allium sativum; assembly: GCA_030737875.1. Lineage (NCBI taxonomy): Eukaryota > Viridiplantae > Streptophyta > Magnoliopsida > Asparagales > Amaryllidaceae > Allium > Allium sativum. The sequence continues at coordinate 285,718,349 of CM060915.1, forward strand.
TGGGGTTTGAGGGTATCGGTGTTGGGCGTTAAGTTGACTAAAACGCATACATTCTGGGTTTTTATCATGCTTAGTTTCCTAAGAATCATTTGGTAATCTGATCTGTACCAGTAGTCTGTAAGTATCTGAATATTTCTGATAAGGTTAAGGGTTTTTACTCAAAGCGTGAAGTAGATTTCCAATTCGGCATTGTTTAATGGAAGTAATTCACTGGGTGTCAATCTGATGTTGATTTTGGTCTTTGGGGTTGATACTTAGGGAATTTGTAACGAGTCGGATTTTGCCCGGCCTTAATCGATCGCAAAATCGACCAAGACCGTTCAAATCCCGCCTACGTTAACTTTGGGAATACAACACATCAGAACAACAACAACAACAACAGACTTTTATAACATCAATAATAAATGTTACATCAGAGTACAGAATATCAGAGTATATTGACTAATAATTACAGCGGAAGATAATTTTACATGATTTTAATACATTGCAGCGGAAACAAAATAACTAAGGCAGCAGAAGACTTCCAATGTTCTGGACACAGCTTTAAGCTTCAATCCAGGATCCTGCTAAAGAGATAAACCTGTAGACAAACTGCTCGACTGCTCGTGTGGAAAAGAGGGCACCCGAGTTTGCAAAGGTGGAAACAAACAACGGGTCAGTCATGGGACTGGTGTGAGAATTCTTAACTAATTTAACTAATAGTAATAGGGCAAATCCAAGGACCACGCCGCTAACGCGGAACGGGTTTACTCCAACGGATTGCCGGTGCATAAATGTGTCAGAATCAAATAATAAGTAAATCGTACAACAACGTTATGCTTTTGAGAAAAGTGGAATCACCATAAGACCCAAGTCCCATCACACAATGCAACACAAACCAGAGGATATGGTTTTACCTTATAGTGATTAAACATGATAAATACGGCAAATACTAGTTTAATATTATTATTCGTATATATCAAAACATTACAAAGTAAATGTATAAATCCTAGGAAGAATAGTATCCCATACTACTATGCCTCCATATTAGTAATACAATCAAATCCGAATGGGGTCGTATTGGAAATTGGTTTCTATCATGAGTCAAGGCTAGGGAGGAGCTCCTACCGATTCGAGACACTCTAGCTAATGTCTCAGGATCCCCCGTAGTGAATCCTTGGAAAGCTGCAGGGCCGGTCCACCATACGAGTTGCGGATTAGTTATTCCTGAACACACGTTTCCCAGTCCTATAGGACCTGTCATCCGAGGCGCCTCATTCCATCATCCACATAAGTAAATGTCGGGCCGTGTTAAAGCCCAAACACCACTTCTAGCTAGAAAGAAGCGTGCTGCTCTCCCTGCGTTCCCTTCTCCCGTTTTAGACTCCGCCGGTGTGTGAGGCTCGCGAAGTCACGCTATACACAAAGCTATGCCTAAACAGGCTATGCTTTGATCATTCCACAAGGCATGCTTTTCAACAAAGCCTTGATCATATGCATCTTAGCATGCCACATTATCACTCCATATCACACTACCAATCCTTTGCAGAAATTTATGAACGGGTGTTAAGCAAGAGAATAAATTCTCCGCCACCAAACATCCATGCATTCGACAGAAGATTAATAACATGATATTTAATGGAGTACGATGTCTGACACACAATCCATTTATAAGCTTATGCTCTGGGTCTGAGCGAAAGCCAAATCCGTACTAATCAACACTATGTCCGGACGGCCACCACTGTAGCCCCTTCAAGGTAGCTACTCCAATCACGGGCATCAGCAGTCGTCGTCCATTCGATATGAAGAACGTCGGTCTTCAATCGCTGTCTTCAACTCTTGAATTTTAAACGTCGTTCAAATTATTTGGAATGAGATAGACTCGGATTTTCCAAATAATTCTTGTATATATATAAGTTGGAAATCATTTCATATCGTTATTAGTAATTTGTAACGATTTATCTTTATTTTTATATATATAAAAATAATTAAATTCCATTTCATTAACGTAATTACATAACAAGTAGTGAATGTTTTGCTTCACAACCTATCTAAATGTTTATAACGTGTTATGAAATTTATTTTATTTCGTTACATTTTGCTAACGAAAAACATTCCTATTCGTATATACAATATTAACGTACAATGTACACACCATAATGTTTATCTTAATTTTCATACACATACACATCTTATACATAACAATGTACATTTTCTAGTTTCATCCTTCGAATTACACAAAATGTATTTTGTGTATCATACCAATTCCAACAAAAATAGCATTTTTGTGTTTCATTTCAATTTAAACAAACGAATATTTTAGTTCATCCATTTTTACTTCTACAAGAATGAGTATTTTTGTTTCTTTATTTCAATATAACAAAATTGATAATTTTATTATCTTTTCAATGCAAACCAAAAGTAATAATTTTACATTACAAACAAAACGATAATTTTTTGTGCTAATCTATTTACATGAAAATGAAATTTCCATATCTTAAATCTTTTTAATGAAAATCTAATTCATTAACATATAAATTTATCGTTATAATCTTTACTGAAATTCTTTTACATGGGTATGTAAATTTCACCGTTATCCTTTTCAATAAAAATTTAATTGATTAAAATGTAAATCTCTTACTTTAAGTTCCGTTTACATGAAAATGTAATTTTCCTTCTTTTATTCACATTAAAATGTATACTTTTCTTTTTACATCAAAAATGTAACTTTCACCTTTTTAAGTATAAACAAAAGTTAAATCTTTTAATTTGACAAAAACGGTGATAAACAATATGACCTTTCATTTTTAACAAAAGAATATTAAAAATATTCTTTTTAACTTTCACCAAAAATGAAAATTGTGTGTTAACTTTCAAAACACAAACAAAATGAATGTTTTCTTTTTATTACGAACAAAAATGAATGTGTTTTATTTCATTCTTTGCATTTGACAAAATAAATATTTTTGTCCTCTATTTACATTTGATAACAATGTATATTTTTATCATTCTTTCACATTTGACAAAAAGATTTTTTTTTTTATATATATACTTATCATATACACAAAATGTATATTTTGTGTGTCATTCCAATTACAACAAAAATGAATATTTTTGTACGTCATTTAAAATCTAACAAAAACGAGTATTTTTGTGTCATTCAACTCCTAACCAAAAATGCAATATTTTTTGGTGTCAACTTCATTTCTATACAAATGAATATACTTTTGTTTATTTAATTCCATGTAACAAAAATAATAATTTTGTTATTCTTTTAATGTCAAACAAAAGTAATAATTTTTCTTATCTCTTTCAATGCAAAACCAAAATGATCTTGACTATTTAGAATGGCAATGTAAATTCCAATCTTAAGTTACATCATAAAAATGTAATTTTAATTTACAATGTAAATTTCATATCATGGTTACATAGAAAAATGTAAATTTTGTTCGCATAGCAAATTTTATAACATAGTTACATAGAAAAATGTAAATTTTGTTTACATAGCAAATTTCATATCATAGTTACATAGAAAAATGTAAATTTTGTTCGCATAGCAAATTTCATAACATAGTTACATAGAAAAATGTAAATTTTGTTTACAATGTAAATTTCATAACATAGTTACATAGAAAATTGTAAATTTTGTTCGCATAGCAAATTTCATAACATAGTTACATATAAAAATGTAAATTTTGTTTACATAGCAAATTTCATATCATAGTTACATAGAAAAATGTAAATTTTGTTTACATAGCAAATTTCATATCATAGTTACATAGAAAAATGTAAATTTTGTTTACAATGTAAATTTATACTTTTTTTTACATAATAAAAATGTAAATTTCATTTACAACCATTTTACATTGACAAAAATATGATTTTTTTCGCTACTACTTTACATTGGCAAAAATGTTCATTTCTACCTGACATAACGTGACGGTAAAAATATTGTTTTTCTAATTAACACAACATAACGGTGAAAATATTCATTTCTAAATAGTATAACATGACGGTGAAATTATTCATTTCTAAATAACATAACATAACGTTATTATCTGATGCAACATTTTATATTAAAAATGTACTTTTTCTCTACACAAAAATATTCTAACTAAATTGTGATTTTTGTGTTGACGGTTTTAACATAACATAAACTGAATATTTTACGTTGATGGTTCCAACATATCCTAAAATGAATATTTTATGTTGGCATTTCATAAAATGATAATTCTATTATATCAACCTTAAAATGACAAATTCTACTATGTTAACATTAACATGATAATTCTAACATATCGACATAAAAATGATATTCTAATATGACGCTACCAATAAAATGTGCATTTTTATTCTCATATGACGTTACTAACAAAATGTGTATTTTTATTCTCATATCATATTTGCTAACAAAGCGGTTTTTTTTTTATTTAACGTAAACAATATTACACAAAAATATGTATACATATTTTGTTGAAAAACTAGCTCAACAAAATGAGATAAAAATGTTCGCTCATATTTTTCTAGCAAATTTCTAATCAAAAATATTATTATGATTAGCATAACACATTTCAAATAAAAATGTTGTTTTTATTTCATACGCAAATTTTTGACAACATGAATATTGTACATTTTATACATACAATAAAATGTTGTTTCGTCGTACACACAAAGTCATGTCAAACATGATCACACACAATTCAGTTCAGCGATTCAAGCAATTACAACACAAATCAACATTTCAACGATTATACATACAACATAAACATGGAATAAATATAATTTCATATCTGAAATAAATAATTAAATTTGATTTAAAAAAAAATAGAAATCTCACTTAATCTGGTTATTTCTGATTTTCATTTCATATACAACAAAAAATATTCTATCGAATAAACAGGTCAATGAACAGCATCATATTGTTAAATTCAAATCGCGAACATTCAAGCAGCATACAGTTAAAATATAACACGGTAATAATTAATTTATTTTTAATTATTGAAGAGGAAATAGAATTCTCACATTGATTTTTGCTGAAAATTTGACTGTCTCAGAATCAGCTCTGGTCTGCGCCATCGCGAAGATCTCGGAAAGGCGAGTCCAACGCAACTAACGGTTCGTCAATCGGACCTCGTATGAAAGAGATATTGATTTTTAAAGATTGCATAAATTAAATATTTAATTAATAAAATAATAAGAAAAAATACTTCTTCTTCTCGTCGTTACTTCAGTAAACACCGTGAACCCATCCGCTCCATTCTTTGCTTCTGGACGCACCACCAACGCCACCACCGGACTTCGATCGGACGCCACCATCTCGACCGCCATCATCGACTCTTCCAGCGCCTCCATTAGGGTGCAACTCGCAACCCCCTCTGGTCCGCAAACCACCCATAAACGCAGCCACTTTAGGCTGAGAATTCGCGAAATCCGTGCACTGAAAACCGATCTTAACCGTATGGATTGAAAGATCTCTCCGAGAGCTTCGATTTGGTACCAAGTTTGTCGATTTTCGTTGAGCGGATCAAAAGTTATGAGCGTTTGAAATTAGGAGATTTCTGGCCTTCGGTTTAGGCGGCGGGGGAAATTAGGGTTAGGGTTTCGACCTGAATATTTTAATAATATTTTAATATTAAATCTCGAAAATCGTGCTTAAAAGGTGGATTTTCGGACTTTCTCTGATTTGGGCCTGCTTACTGTCGTTCTTAAGGTTTTGACACCTTCTGAACGCAATGGGATAGGTCCTGCGGCCCAATTCCGAAATCTGTATGATTTTTTTTTTTAAAATTGCATTAAAAATTAATTAATTAAATATTGACCGTACATTAAAATATGCCGGGGCCACATATGACCTCAGAAAATTCTAAAAAAAATATATTTTTAGCTTTCTTATGGCGATACAAATCCAACAAAATTATTTTCGTCGAATTCTAAGACTGACTGAAAAATGGCTATTTTTAAGGCGTTTAAATTTAACTGAAATAGTCAAAACACATTTTCTTTTGCCACGCTCACATATTAATTCGAAAAATTCTAAAAATTGAAACCTAACAATAATTTGACATTCCGGTTCTAACAAAAGTGCTTTCGTCGAAAACCGAGGTCGTTTGCAAAATGGCTATTTTCAAGGGCCATATATTTAATATTAAAAATACATTTTTAAACAAATAAATTATGAAACTCAAAATATATAAGTGTTTACTGTTTTTCAATGCAGAAACGTCATTCTGAACTCAATGGAAGTGGTTTCGAGTCAAAATTCCTTCATATGTGAAAAGTAGCCTTTCGGGCCATATATAATATATATATAAATTCTACAGCGACTTTTCTAAAAATTGAATTGGCCATAAATTTTGATTTCCGCTATGAAATTTCAATTTTTCGGATTCGTTAGAAAGATATTTTTAAATAGATTCTAATATTTTTGGTTTCACTAAAATCCGTTAAATTTTGCATCCTGTATGGTCAGTCAAAGTTCAAGTTTGACTTTTCAAACTACCGCATTATTTCTAACTCTTTTTATAATTAAAATTAAATTATTCATTCTAACTTCGATTTAAATCAACTTTCAATCATTTTTATTTTAAATAAATTATTTTAAATATCGAAAACTCATTAAAATCACTTAAAATAAAATTTTAAATTAGCCCCAAAAATCAGGGTTGTTACAGTCTCCCCCATTTAAAACTTTTCGTCCTCGAAAAGGAACGAAGCTAAAAGTTGATTAATTAACTAACTAATATATATATATTTTCCATTGGTTTAAATAATTTTATTAGTTGATTAACTTTCAAATATATAACTTTTTATATATTCACAAATCATATTTTCCAAAATAGAGTATAATTACAAACACGCATATTATAGGCTTGCTACTCTCAACTCATTCTAGGGCATTACTATCCCCATCTCTAATGAGTTTTCTCATTCTAGGATGCTGCTGATCCTATCTCTAATGAGTATTCTTATTGGATATTACTAATCCAATCTCTGATGAACCTTTTGTTCAGTTCTAATGAGTTGTACCCCCAAAGATTTGAGCTAACCAAAGCTCTGATACCAACTGTAAAGATACCGCGAAATCCGGTAGGCTTTGCAACCATCCCTTCATCCTCCAGTACAGCAGGTAAAACCCACCGTGGCTTACAGTTGTACCCCAGACACCTTGTTTTACGACGACCCTTTCGGGATCCCCCGGCCGCAGCCTACCAACCCTAAACAGGGACATGTGGGGGTAAGAGTCTCCCGTTCGCCACCAAACCGCAAAGCGAGAACCCCCCATCATGCTGCATCCTATTACCAGGCATGCCAAACAAGGACTGGTGTGAGAATTCTTAACTAATTTAACTAATAGTAATAGGGAAAATCCAAGGACCACGCCGCTAACACGGAACGGGTTTGCTCCAACGGATTGCTGGTGCATAAATGTGTCAGAACAAATAATAAGTAAATCGTACAACAACGTTATGCTTTTGAGAAAAATGGAATCACCATAAGACACAGGTCCCATCACACAATGCAACACAAACCAGAGGTTAGGGTTTTACCTTATAGTGATTAAACATGATAAATACGGCAAATACGAGTTTAATATTATTATTCGTATATATCAAAACATTTCAAAGTAAATGTATAAATCCTAGGAAGAATAGTATCTCATACTACTATGCCTCCATACTAGTAATACAATCAAATCCGAATGGGGTCGTATTAGAAATTGGTTTCCATCATGAGTCAAGGCTAGGGAGGAGCTCCTACCGATTCGAGACACTCTAGCTAATGTCTCAGGATCCCCCGTAGTGAATTCTTGGAAAGCTGCAGGGCCGGTCCACCATACGAGTTGCGGATTAGTTATTCCTGAACACACGTTTCCCAGTCCTATAGGATCTATCATCCGAGGCGCCTCATTCCATCATCCACATAAGTAAAATGTCAGGCCGTGTTAAAGCCCAAACACCACTTCTAGCTAGAAAGAAACGTGCCGCTCTCCCTGCGTTCCCTTCTCCCGTTTTAGACTCCGTCGGTGTGTGAGGCTCGCGAAGTCACGCTATACACAAAGCTATGCCTAAACAGGCTATGCTTTGATCATTCCACAAGGCCTTCTTTTCAACAAAGCCTTGATCATATGCATCTTAGCATGCCACATTGTCACTCCATATCACACTACCAATCCTTTGCAGAAATATATGAACGGGTGTTAAGCAAGAGAATAAATTCTCCACCACCAAATATCTATACATTCGACAGAAGATTAATAACATGATATTTAATGGAGTACAATGTCAGACACACAATCCATTTATAAGCTTATGCTCTGGGTCTGAGCGAAAGCCAAATCCGTACTAATCAACACTACGTCCGGACGGCCACCACTGTAGCCCCTTCAAGGTAGCTACTCCAATCACGGGCATCAGCCGTCGTCGTCCATTCGATATGAAGATCGTCGGTCTTCAATCGCCGCCTTCAACTCTTGAATTTTAAACGTCGTTCAAATTATTTGGAATGATATAGACTCGGACTTTCCAAATAATTCTCGTATATATATATAAGTTGGGAATCATTTCATATCGTTATTAGTAATTTGTAACGATTTATCTTTATTTTGATATATATAAAAATAATTAAATTCCATTTCATTAACGTAATTACATAACAAATAGTGAATGTTTTGCTTCACAACCTATCGAAATGTCTATAATGTGTTATGAAATTTATTTTATTTCATTACATTTTGCTAACGAAAAACATTCCTATTCGTATATACAATATTAACGTACAATGTACACACCATAATGTTTATCTTAATTTTCATACACATACACATCTTATACATAACAATGTACATTTTCTTGTTTCATCCTTCGAATTGCACAAAATGTATTTTGTGTATCATACCAATTCCAACAAAAATAGCATTTTTGTGTTTCATTTCAATTTAAACAAACGAATATTTTAGTTCATCCATTTTTACTTTTACAAGAATGAGTATTTTTTTTCTTTATTTCAATGTAACAAAATTGATAATTTTATTATCTTTTTGTAATAACCCGGAAATTCTGAGCCAGTTTAAAATTTTCATTTTGGCAATTTTAGCGAATTTTGAATATTTAAAACAGATTATTTTAAATAATATCGACGAGAAAATTTATTTTGAATATAATATAACGTATATAATATACGCGTAGTCGTTAGAATATAAATATTTATATATAATTATAAATAGAATTGAAAATGGCGTGGTAGTTCGATAATTCGATTTCAAACTTCAATTGAATGTACCGGGTGCAAAACAATCCGAATTTTAGTGAAACCAAAAACATTAGGATCTAATTGATAATACCTTTCCAATGAATCCGAAGAATCGAAATTTCATAGCGGGAATCAAAAGATATGTCCAGTTGAAAATTCTGAATAGTCGCTATGGAATTCAAGCCCTTAAAAATGGGAATTTTGCAAACGACCTCGGATTTCGACGAAACCACTTTTGTTGGGTCCGTGATGTTAAATTATTGTTAGATTCCAAATTTTATAATTTTTCGAATCAATATTTGGGCGTGGCGAAGGAAAACGCGTTTGACCAGTTTCAGTTGATTTTAATCGACTGGAAAATGACCATTTTTCTAACGGTCTCAGAATTCGACGAAACTAGTTTTGTTAGGACCGTATCGTCAATACGAAGCTAGAAAATATTTTTCTGGAATTCTTCTAGTTAGTATGTGACCCCGGTAAATTGAAATGTACGTTTAAATTGAATATATAAAGAGTTATACTTTAAATTCAACGTAAAGTGATCGAGACGGTCGAATCAGCTTGCGGTACATATCCCATTGTGTTCGGAATGGGGGTAATTAGCTATGGACGACAGGCGGTGGGTCTCGTTTCGAGGTTGAATAATAAGGTTGCTTTTTGAAAATTAAATTAAATAAAAAAAACCCCTTTGCCCCTTTATCTATCTCCTCAGCCCCCCTTTTCATTTTTTTTTCAGAAAGGAAATAAAAAAGAAAAAAATAACAAACCCGCTCAAAACACCCCGTCGCCCCACGATTGCCTCCCCCTTCTGGCGCCGCACCACCAGGAACCCACCGCCGATGATCTCCTCCTCCTGCCACACCTCCGGCCCTTCCTCTCCTCTTAAATTCGACGGCCCTTCCCCCAAAACGACCAACGCCCAAACCCTCAGCCCTAAATCGCACCCTAAGACCGCCACTACCCCTAGCCGACCTCCACCACCCCTCTGAGCTGACCTCCGACCAGTGCGACGCCCCACCACCCTGCCGACATCAGTAGACCGCCATCCCCTCCTCTTAGGCCGCGGTGAGTTTCTTTTTGTTTTTTTTATTATTTGTTTTATTTATTTATTTAAGGTAGTAGAATTTAAAAAGCTAAGGTTTTTAGAAGTGAAAAGCTTTAATTTTTGAAATTGTAAAGAGATGATTTAATTGCAAATGAATAGAAATAAAAATACGATTTTCAGGTAAAAGGGTTTGATTTTTACAATAAAAAGGATACGATCTTTTAAAGAAGAAATTTTTATGATAGTAAAGGAGGAATTTTTATCATAATAAAGAAGAAAAAATTCGATTTTTAATTTATAGAAATTATAAAAACATGATTTTTATATAGGGGTGATAATAAAAATATGATTTTTATATTATATAGATAATAAAAATTCGATCTTTATTATGTAGGAGAAATAAAAATATAATTTTTATTATGTAGAAGAAGTAAAAATATAATTTTTATATAGGTAAGATAGTAAAAATATCATCTTTATAAACATAGCAGAATAAAAATTTGATTTTTTTTATTATATATATGTTGAAAGAAAGAAGTGATTTTTATAGTGATGAAATAAAAATTTAATCTTTATTTTTGAAAAGGCGAAATCTTTATAGTTGAAAGGGCGCGATTTTTATATATTGAATAGCGAAATAAAAATTCGATTTTTATATATTGAATAGCGAAATAAAAATTCGATTTTTTATATATTGAATAGCGAAGTAAAAATTCGATTTTTAAATGTATGAAATGATTATAAAAATATGATTTTTAAATTGAAAGTGAACAAATAAAAATTTGATTTTTATATATGTAGTGGCTACGGGCAAAAAGGCGAGAACGTTGAAGATTGCTATCAAAGAAGAGTCAAGATGATTGGATAGCTATCGGTGAGATTTCTCACCTTTCAATTTCTTTTTCTAGTTATATATATACTAGGATGCAGACGGTGTTTAGTAGCACCTGACACCCGTCATCCACAGACCATGGATGACTTATTTGTTAAATTATTTGGTTGTGTAGTTGGTTAGATTATTTGGTTTGAAATTGAATTGTTTGGTGAAATAAATTGATTTGATTGATGTGTGAATGGCGTGTGCCTTCACTAGACCGGGGATAAGGCTAGGCCTCGTCCCGTTTCTAGTATCGTGCCGTTATGCCGCCGAAATTTTCTAAAATAAGTTAGAAAAATAAAAATGTCATTTTTATTTCGTAAATGAACTGAATAAAAATCCATGTGTTAAAATAAATTATTTCTATCGTTAAAAAAATATAATTTTTAGCGTGAATGTGAATAAATAAATATTTATAAACAAATCGACCGATTTGTTTATATACACTGATTTGACTGACATTGATTGGGACGATAAATTTTACACATCGCCCAACTACACAAATAAAATCTGTGTTTGATTGTTTGAAACCCCACACGGGTGTTGGGATGAAATTTGAAGTTCACTCATCCTGATTGATTAAATATGTCGATCGATTGATTGACAGGCTGTTATAAGCGTTAGATATCTATATTTGATGCTTATACAGTGTAGTGCACTTTGGTTGATGGTTGATTATTTTCAATACTATTATATGCGTGTGATGTATGAAAATCCATATAATTAACATTATATGGTGATTGATTGGGCCTCATTCCAATTTAGAAAATAAAGAATATTATAAAATAAAGGTTCATGTGTTGACTGTACTCATTCGTTGAGATTAGTCATGTGTTGAACGAAATATTTTAATAATAAAATTTATATCTTTATCTTTATAAAATAAAGGTTCATGTGTTGACTGTACTCATTCGTTGAGATTAGTCATGTGTTGAACGAAATATTTTAATAATAAAATTTATATCTTTATCTTTATAAAATAAAGGTTCATGTGTTGACTGTACTCATCCGTTGAGATTAGTCATGTGTTGAACGAAATATTTTAATAATAAAATTTACATCTTTATCATATTTAGAATTAGAAATCAACTGGAAAATAGATGAGATGAGTGTTCTCCTGGATATTGATCTGATGTTGGTTTCGGCCTTCGGGGTTAATATTCAGGGAATTGTTCTCTTACTAATTTACAGTTGGAATCTAATTTTATATCAAACGATAGATACCTTAATTTTTATAAAATACATTAAATAACAAAAATAGTCACACGTGGACAGTACTCATTCGTTGAGATTAGTCGTGTGTTGACAAAAATAAATATTCATTTGTTGAATAGAATATTTGAAAATAGAAATATATGAAGCCGTGTTGGTTAGATTGACGCCATTTTGACGTGAACGATATTTATATCGATTTTATTCATTTTAAAATGAATATTGAAAAGTGATTTCGAAATCGAATATTTTGAAATGAAACTTGAATTAATTTGAATTCGAATTGAATATATAACGATTTCGAAATGAATTGAATTGAAAACGATTTCGAAATGAATTGAATTGAAAATGATTTCGAAATGAATTGAATTGAAAACGATTTCGAAATGAATTGAATTGAAAACGATTTCGAAATGAATTGAATTGAAAACGATTTCGAAATCAGTTGAATTGAAAACGATTTCGAAATGAATTGAATATATAACGAATGTGATTTCAATGGAATATATAACAAATTTGATTCGAATAGAAAACCAATTTGAATTGAATCGAATAGAAAACCAATTTGAATTGAATCGAATAGAAAACCAATTTGAATTGAATCGAATAGAAAACGACTTTGGAATTGAATTGAATTGAAAGCGAATTGAAATGAATTCAAATTGAATTGAAATTTGAATTGAATAGAAATGAATTTTAAAACGAATTTATAAAGAAAAATTCAATTTTGATTTGAATTGAAATGGAAGTTGAAATTGCTTTTGAAACGAATTTAAAACTATTTATATAATTCGTTTTAAATAGAAATCGACGAAATATATATTATATATATTATATATATAATATAATGGCCTGAATAGAACGCGCCGCGCCGCGGCAGTTCGTGAATTTCGACCATTTATTTCAAATGGACATTACGGGAGATCCGACCATCGGGTTCTCCTAAAACCGGAACTGTTGGGTTCGTATCGAAAAGAGCTTTCTAACGAATATTAGAAATTTGAAATCTAACGGTTGGATTTGGAGATACGTCCAAATCAAATTCGAAAAAGGTCGCTGTAAGTGCAGTTCGATGGCCGTTGTTGGAAATCGACTGTATGGGCCTTGATAAAATTATTAAAAATATCAATAATTTGTGTAAAATCATAAGAAATGATTTGGGAAAAATTAGGATGAAAAACTCCATATTTGAAAAGAGAAAAATAGATTTTATCAAAATGAAATAGTTTGAACTAAATTTAAAACCCGATTTGTTTTTAAATAAATGAATTAGATTTAAAAAGGGGTTTTAAATAATCGGGATTTCTAATATATTTGATTGGATTTAAAATGGGTTTATCGTGAACGGTGTTTTAAATAACACTAGTTCTTTAACCCGATAACAAATAGAATGTGATTTGGGTTTGTCGTGAACTGTGTTTTAAATAACACCTAGTTCTTTAACCCAGTAAAAGGAGTTTTAACGAATCTGCAATTAGATTGAAATGTGAATTGATAATTTAAATTATCAACTTAGAAAATAAGCGAGAATGGAGTATCACCAGTTTTGCTCCAAAACGATAGTTAAATCTTTAATTAGATTTGAACGTGAAATGGTAATTAACTTTACCGATAACACCGTGGTATTAGATATGGAGTATCACCAGTTTTGCTTCATGGGATGAATAGGTTGAGATTGGGAAATAAAATAAATAATTTCTTCGGCGTGGTTCGCTAATCTCGACTAGTTTAGAAAACCATAATTTGGTTTGAAATGACATCCAAAGGAAGATTAAAGGATAAATTTGAAAGAATTTATCTTGGATAAAATTAATGGGAACCTTTCCCTAAAAATGTGATTTTGTGAATAAAAGAATATTCTGAATTGGAATGAGGCGTATGTTGTGTTTGTGTAACATTTGTTTTTAATATACGCGGGTTGTTCGGAAAGGCCGGGTTTATACCCATTCTGAATAACCGATTCGACGATATGTCGAAGATGAAGACGGTGGTTGGAGACCGGATGTCTTCACATCGTTTGGATTATTACTGACGATCCTGATTGAGCTGTACACCCAAGAGGATGGAAATAGTTGGTGGTCGTCCAGACGTATTTGGAGATGGATGGATGGATATGCGAGGAAAGTGCCTCCGGTTTCGTTCAGACCCAGAACGAACTTGTAAATGGATTGTGTGTCTGACATTGGATTTTATTCTGTGTTGATTGATTTTTATTAAATATACATCTGTTTGGCGGTGGAGAATTTATTCTTTTGCTTAACGCCCTTCTCTGAGACGTACGAGCTCAGAGGTTGTCGATGGACATCAGTCGCATGGTATGAATTGCCTGTGTGGCACGCTAAGATGCAATGATCAAGGCTTCTGTTGAAAAGCAAAGTCTTGTGGTTGATGATCAAAGCACGCCTACGTGGCAGCTTTGTGTATAACGTGAATTCGCGAGCCTCACACCTCGGTATGAGTTAAAAACGGGATACGGGCCGTTGGGAGAACACGACGTTTCTTTCTAGCTTTGGTGGTGTCAGTGACTTACTAGCCCTGACATTTATATACTTTTCACCTATGTGGTTGTTGGATGAGGCGCCTCGATTATAGGTCTGTAAGGACCGGGAAACGTGTGTTCAGGAATTGCCAATCCTCTAACGTAAGTGAGGACCGGCCCAACCGATCCAAGTGGCTACCCAAAGAGTGTAGTCCTGAGCATTTGCTAGAGTGTCTCGAAGCGCAGAGGAGCTTGCCCCTTGCCTCGACTCATGACGGAATCCAATTTCCAATACGTGATATTGCGGTTTTAATTGTAGAACTAGTATGGCGACATGATATATGGTACCCATGCCGTCTATGATTTATATTTATGATTGAAATTGTTTTGACACTATACACTTATTATAGTATCAAATGATTTGTTTTAAACGTACCAAGCATGTTTGGCTATTATAAGGGAAAACCCTATCCTCCGGCTTGCGTTGCATTGTGTGATGGGACCTGAGTCTTATAATAGCTTCATTTTTCGAAAAAGCATTGCGTTGTTTATTGATATGCACTGGTATTCTTGGGAGGAAACCCGTTCCGTGTTATACGGCGTGTTCCCTTTAATTACTCTCTTTCAAAGTAAAGTTTTAAATAACTGTTTTAGTTCTCACACCAGTCACATGACTGACCTGGAGTTTATTGTTTTAACCTAAACTCTGGGTGCCCCTATTTTCCGCACGGGCAGCTAGTAGTTTTGGTTTTACAGATTTATATTCACAGGATCCTGGTTTACAGCTGGAATGATATCCGGAAAGCTCTGTATCCGTATATCACCTTCAGTTGTGCTTTGTATTATTTTTCCGCTGCTATGTAATTTACTGTAATCTCTGATATTTATCGAATGTAATTTATTCATTTATACTCTGTTTATTCTTGTATCTGATGGAATTGTTGTAATATCAATGAAATGTTCTCCTTCTGCGTTCTATTTTGTCCTGTTCTCAAACGATCAGGGGTTTCGAACGGTTTAGATCGGTTTAACGACTGATTCAGATCGAGCGAAATTCCCGGCCGTCACATTTGGTATCAGAGCTTTGGTTTACAGAGCTCGAGAACTAGACACATTAGAACCATACGAAAGAATTCATCAGATATTGGATTAGAAATATCCAATTAGAATGACTCGTTAGAGATAGGATCAGTAGTATCCTAGAACGAGTGTGAAGAGTATATTTTTCAAATGAAACAATTTTGTTTTGAAAATTTAAACCATTTTATACGTATTTGAATATTTATTTATTTTGAATATGGACAATCCGATATATAAAGATTTTGTATATACGCGTCATGAACGTATATTCGAAGTTTTAATATATTAGATAGATATAGAATCACATTCTAGTCGCCCGGAGATGATGTTGATAATGACCATGGCATCATCAATATTTATGTTCGTGTTTCGAAGGTGTGATTTTCTATATATTTCCATTAGACTGGTGTGAGAACCAAAACTTATATAGCTAGAACACTTTGTTGTGAATTGGCATCAAAAACAAGATTTTTGTATATATATCAAAATTTATGAATTTGAAAACATTAATCCACTGATTGATTGATGTTTGTGTTGTTTGTTTATTTGTTTGCTAATTTTTAACCATTTTGCCTAATTGAACCAAATATTGAATTGTATTGAAAATTGGTCGCATTTGCTTGCATATACATATACTTACATTGAACAGGTCATAGCAAGGAGGCTAGAGCCGAAGAATAAAATTTGTTTGCCCGACAGATAGGTACATGTTTACTACATAAGTTACTGTTTTGTTTGGGTGATGATGATTTTATGAGCCTATTGGCTAGCCGCTTGGCTTTTTCTTTTTCTTTTTGAGATTAGAAGGACCGGGGAAGCTATTTGAAATTCCCTGATGCTCCCGGTGCAGGGGAGGTTATGGCGAAATTTTTCGAAAATTTAGGGTGTTAGCCAAATTTTTGCAATTTTTGAAATTCTCAGAAACTGAAAAGTTGGAGAATGGAAGCCAGATCGAACGTAGAATTGATTAATCAAACCACTTTCGACTTTGTTCCTTTTCGGGGACGAAAAGTTTTAAGTGGGGGAGATTGTAATAACCCGGAAATTCTGAGCCAGTTTAAATTTTTTATTTTGGCAATTTTAGCGAATTTTGAATATTTAAAATAGATTATTTTAAATAATATCGACGAGAAAATTTATTTTGAATATAATATAACGTATATAATATACGCGTAGTCGTTAGAATATAAATATTTATATATAATTATAAATAGAATTGAAAATGGCGCGGTAGTTCGATAATTCGATTTCAAACTTCAATTAATGTACCAGGTGCAAAACAATCCGGATTTTAGTGAAACCAAAAACATTAGGATCTAATTGATAATACCTTTCCAACGAATCCGAAGAATCGAAATTTCATAGCGGGAATCAAAAGATATGTCCAGTTGAAAATTCTGAATAGTCGCTATGGAATTCAGGCCCTTAAAAATGGGAATTTTGCAAACGACCTCGGATTTCGACGAAACCACTTTTGTTGGGTCCGTGATGTTAAATTATTGTTAGATTCCAAATTTCATAATTTTTTGAATCAATATGTGGGCGTGGCGAAGGAAAACGCGTTTGACCAGTTTTAGTTGATTTTAATCGACTGGAAAATGACCATTTTTTTAACGGTCTCAGAATTCGACGAAACTAGTTTTGTTAGGACCGTATCATCAATACGAAGCTAGAAAATATTTTTCTGGAATTCTTCTAGTTAGTATGTGACCCCGGTAAATTGAAATGTACGTTTAAATTGAATATATAAAGAGTTATACTTTAAATTCAATGTAAACTGATCGAGACGGTCGAATCAGCTTGCGGTACATATCACATTGTGTTCGGAATGGGGGTAATTAGCTATGGACGACAGGCGGTGGGTCTCGTTTCGAGGTTGAATAAAAAGGTTGCTTTTTGAAAATTAAATTAAATAAAAAAAAATAAAAAAAACCCTTTGCCCCTTTATCTATCTCCTCAGCCCCCCTTTTCATTTTTTTTCAGAAAGGAAATAAAAAAGAAAAAAATAACAAACCCGCTCAAAACACCCCGTCGCCCCACGATTGCCTCCCCCTTCTGGTGCCGCACCACCAGGAACCCACCGCCGATGATCTCCTCCTCCTGCCACACCTCCGGCCCTTCCTCTCCTCTTAAATTCGACGGCCCTTCCCCCAAAATGACCAACGCCCAAACCCTCAGCCCTAAATCGCACCCTAAGACCGCCACTACCCCTAGCCGACCTCCACCACCCCTCTGAGCTGACCTCCGACCAGTGCGACGCCCCACCACCCTGCCGACATCAGTAGACCGCCATCCCCTCCTCTTAGGCCGCGGTGAGTTTCTTTTTGTTTTTTTTATTATTTGTTTTATTTATTTATTTAAGGTAGTAGAATTTAAAAAGCTAAGGTTTTTAGAAGTAAAAAGCTTTAATTTTTGAAATTGTAAAGAGATGATTTAATTGCAAATGAATAGAAATAAAAATACGATTTTCAAGTAAAAGGGTTTGATTTTTACAATAAAAAGGATACGATCTTTTAAAGAAGAAATTTTTATGATAGTAAAGGAGGAATTTTTATCATAATAAAGAAGAAAAAAATCGATTTTTAATTTATAGAAATTATAAAAACATGATTTTTATATAGGGGTGATAATAAAAATATGATTTTTATATTATATAGATAATAAAATTTCGATCTTTATTATGTAGGAGAAACAAAAATATAATTTTTATTATGTAGAAGAAGTAAAAATATAATTTTTATATAGGTAAGATAGTAAAATATCATCTTTATAAACATAGCAGAATAAAAATCTGATTTTTTTATTATATATATGTTGAAAGAAAGAAGTGATTTTTATAGTGATGAAATAAAAATTTAATCTTTATTTTTGAAAAGGCGAAATCTTTATAGTTGAAAGGGCGCGATTTTTATATATTGAATAGCGAAATAAAAATTCGATTTTTATATATTGAATAGCGAAATAAAAATTCGATTTTTTATATATTGAATAGCGAAGTAAAAATTCGATTTTTAAATGTATGAAGTGATTAGAAAAATATGATTTTTAAATTGAAAGTGAACAAATAAAAATGTGATTTTTATATATGTAGTGGCTACGGGCAAAAAGGCGAGAACGTTGAAGATTGCTATCGAAGAAGAGTCAAGATGATTGGATAGCTATCGGTGAGAATTTCTCACCTTTCAATTTCTTTTTCTAGTTATATATATACTAGGATGCAGACGGTGTTTAGTAGCACCTGACACCCGTCATCCACAGACCATGGATGACTTATTTGTTAAATTATTTGGTTGTGTAGTTGGTTAGATTATTTGGTTTGAAATTGAATTGTTTGGTGAAATAAATTGATTTGATTGATGTGTGAATGGCGTGGGCCTTCACTAGACCGGGGATAAGGCTAAGCCTCGTCCCGTTTCTAGTATCGTGCCGTTATGCCGCCGAAATTTTCTAAAATAAGTTAGAAAAATAAAAATGTCATTTTTATTTCGTAAATGAACTGAATAAAAATCCATGTGTTAAAATAAAATATTTCTATCGTTAAAAAAATATAATTTTTAGCGTGAATGTGAATAAATAAATATTTATAAACAAATCGACCGATTTGTTTATATACACTGATTTGACTGACATTGATTGGGACGATAAATTTTACACATCGCCCAACTACACAAATAAAATCTGTGTTTGATTGTTTGAAACCCCACACGGGTGTTGGGATGAAATTTGAAGTTCACTCATCCTGATTGATTAAATATGTCGATCGATTGATTGACAGGCTGTTATAAGCGTTAGATATCTATATTTGATGCTTATACAGTGTAGTGCACTTTGGTTGATGGTTGATTATTTTCAATACTATTATATGCGTGTGATGTATGAAAATCCATATAATTAACATTATATGGTGATTGATTGGGCCTCATTCCAATTTAGAAAATAAAGAATATTATAAAATAAAGGTTCATGTGTTGACTGTACTCATTCGTTGAGATTAGTCATGTGTTGAACGAAATATTTTAATAATAAAATTTATATCTTTATCTTTATAAAATAAAGGTTCATGTGTTGACTGTACTCATTCGTTGAGATTAGTCATGTGTTGAACGAAATATTTTAATAATAAAATTTATATCTTTATCTTTATAAAATAAAGGTTCATGTGTTGACTGTACTCATCCGTTGAGATTAGTCATGTGTTGAACGAAATATTTTAATAATAAAATTTACATCTTTATCATATTTAGAATTAGAAATCAACTGGAAAATAGATGAGATGAGTGTTCTCCTGGATATTGATCTGATGTTGGTTTTGGCCTTCGGGGTTAATATTCAGGGAATTGTTCTCTTACTAATTTACAGTTGGAGTCTAATTTTATATCAAACGATAGATACCTTAATTTTTATAAAATACATTAAATAACAAAAATAGTCACACGTGGACAGTACTCATTCGTTGAGATTAGTCGTGTGTTGACAAAAATAAATATTCATTTGTTGAATAGAATATTTGAAAATAGAAATATATGAAGCCGTGTTGGTTAGATTGACGCCATTTTGACGTGAACGATATTTATATCGATTTTATTCATTTTAAAATGAATATTGAAAAGTGATTTCGAAATCGAATATTTTGAAATGAAACTTGAATTAATTTGAATTCGAATTGAATATATAACGATTTCGAAATGAATTGAATTGAAAACGATTTCGAAATGAATTGAATTGAAAACGATTTCGAAATGAATTGAATTGAAAACGATTTCGAAATGAATTGAATTGAAAACGATTTCGAAATGAATTGAATTGAAAACGATTTCGAAATCAATTGAATTGAAAACGATTTCGAAATCAATTGAATTGAAAACGATTTCGAAATCAATTGAATATATAACGAATGTGATTTCAATGGAATATTTAACAAATTTGATTCGAATAGAAAACCAATTTGAATTGAATCGAATAGAAAACCAATTTGAATTGAATCGAATAGAAAACCAATTTGAATTGAATCGAATAGAAAACGACTTTGGAATTGAATTGAATTGAAAGCGAATTGAAATGAATTCAAATTGAATTGAAATTTGAATTGAATAGAAATGAATTTTAAAACGAATTTATAAAGAAAAATTCAATTTTGATTTGAATTGAAATGGAAGTTGAAATTGCTTTTGAAACGAATTTAAAACTATTTATATAATTCGTTTAAAATAGAAATCGACGAAATATATATTATATATATAATATAATGGCCTGAATAGAACGCGCCGCGGCAGTTCGTGAATTTCGACCATTTATTTCAAACGGACATTACGGGAGATCCGACCGTCGGGTTCTCCTAAAACCGGAACCGTTGGGTTCGTATCGAAAAGAGCTTTCTAATGAATATTAGAAATTTGAAATCTAACGGTTGGATTTGGAGATACGTCCAAATCAAATTCGAAAAAGGTCGCTGTAAGTGCAATTCGAGGGCCGTTGTTGGAAATCGACTGTATGGGCCTTGATAAAATTATTAAAAATATCAATAATTTGTGTAAAATCATAAGAAATGATTTGGGAAAAATTAGGATGAAAAACTCCATATTTGAAAAGAGAAAAATAGATTTTATCAAAATGAACTAGTTTGAACTAAATTAAAAACCCGATTTGTTTTTAAATAAATGAATTAGATTTAAAAAGGTGTTTTAAATAATCGGGATTTCTAATATATTTGATTGGATTTAAAATGGGTTTATCGTGAACGGTGTTTTAAATAACACTAGTTCTTTAACCCGATAACAAATAGAATGTGATTTGGGTTTGTCGTGAACTGTGTTTTAAATAACACCTAGTTCTTTAACCCAGTAAAAGGAGTTTTAACGAATCTGCAATTAGATTGAAATGTGAATTGATAATTTAAATTATCAACTTAGAAAATAAGCGAGAATGGAGTATCACCAGTTTTGCTCCAAAACGATAGTTAAATCTTTAATTAGATTTGAACGTGAAATGGTAATTAACTTTACCGATAACACCGTGGTATTAGATATGGAGTATCACCAGTTTTGCTTCATGGGATGAATAGGTTGAGATTGGGAAATAAAATAAATAATTACTTCGGCGTGGTTCGCTAATCTCGACTAGTTTAGAAAACCATAATTTGGTTTGAAATGACATCCAAAGGAAGATTAAAGGATAAATTTGAAAGAATTTATCTTGGATAAAATTAATGGGAACCTTTCCCTAAAAATGTGATTTTGTGAATAAAAGAATATTCTGAATTGGAATGAGGCGTATGTTGTGTTTGTGTAACATTTGTTTTTAATATACGCGGGTTGTTCGGAAAGGCCGGGTTTATACCCACTCTGAATAACCGATTCGACGATATGTCGAAGATGAAGACGGTGGTTGGAGACCGGAAGTCTTCACATCGTTTGGATTATTACTGACGATCCTGATTGAGCTGTACACCCAAGAGGATGGAAATAGTTGGTGGTCGTCCAGACGTACTTGGAGATGGATGGATATGCGAGGAAAGTGCCTCCGGTTTCGTTCAGACCCAGAACAGACTTGTAAATGGATTGTGTGTCTGACATTGGATTTTATTCCGTGTTGATTGATTTTTATTAAATATACATCTGTTTGGCGGTGGAGAATTTATTCTTTTGCTTAACGCCCTTCTCTGAGACGTACGAGCTCAGAGGTTGTATATCGATGGACATCAGTCGCATGGTATGAATTGCCTGCGTGGCACGCTAAGATGCAATGATCAAGGCTTCTGTTGAAAAGCAAAGTCTTGTGGTTGATGATCAAAGCACGCCTACGTGGCAGCTTTGTGTATAACGTGAATTCGCGAGCCTCACACCTCGGTATGAGTTAAAAACGGGATACGGGCCGTTGGGAGAACACGACGTTTCTTTCTAGCTTTGGTGGTGTCAGTGACTTACCAGCCCTGACATTTATATACTTTTCACCTATGTGGTTGTTGGATGAGGCGCCTCGATTATAGGTCTGTAAGGACCGGGAAACGTGTGTTCAGGAATTGCCAATCCTCTAACGTAAGTGAGGACCGGCCCAACCGATCCAAGTGGCTACCCAGAGTGTGTAGTCCTGAGCATTTGCTAGAGTGTCTCGAAGCGCAGAGGAGCTTGCCCCTTGCCTCGACTCATGACGGAATCCAATTTCCAATACGTGATATTGCGGTTTTAATTGTAGAACTAGTATGGCGACATGATATATGGTACCCATGCCGTCTATGATTTATATTTATGATTGAAATTGTTTTGACACTATACACTTATTATAGTATCAAATAATTTGTTTTAAACGTACCAAGCATGTTTGGCTATTATAAGGGAAAACCCTATCCTCCGGCTTGCGTTGCATTGTGTGATGGGACCTGGGTCTTATAATAGCTTCATTTTTCGAAAAAGCATTGCGTTGTTTATTGATATGCACTGGTATTCTTGGGAGGAAACCCGTTCCGTGTTATACGGCGTGTTCCCTTGAATTACTCTCTTTCAAAGTAAAGTTTTAAATAACTGTTTTAGTTCTCACACCAGTCACATGACTGACCTGGAGTTTATTGTTTTAACCTAAACTCTGGGTGCCCCTATTTTCCGCACGGGCAGCTAGTAGTTTTGGTTTTACAGATTTATATTCACAGGATCCTGGTTTACAGCTGGAATGATATCCGGAAAGCTCTGTATCCGTATATCACCTTCAGTTGTGCTTTGTATTATTTTTCCGCTGCTATGTAATTTACTGTAATCTCTGATATTTATCGAATGTAATTTATTCATTTATACTCTGTTTATTCTTGTATCTGATGGAATTGTTGTAATATTAATGAAATGTTCTCCCGTCTGCGTTCTATTTTGTCCTGTTCTCAAACGATCAGGGGTTTCGAACGGTTTAGATCGGTTTAACGACTGATTCAGATCGAGCGAAATTCCCGGCCGTCACACTTTTCAATGCAAACCAAAAGTAATAATTTTACATTACAAACAAAACGATAATTTTTGTGCTAATCTATTTACATGAAAATGAAATTTCCATATCTTAAATCTTTTTAATGAAAATCTAATTCATTAACATATAAATTTCATCGTTATAATCTTTACTGAAATTCTTTTACATCGGTATGTAAATTTCACCGTTATCCTTTTCAATAAAAATTTAATTGATTAAAATGTAAATCTCTTACTTTAAGTTCCATTTACATGAAAATGTAATTTTCCTTCTTTTATTCACATTAAAATGTATACTTTTCTTTTTACATCAAAAATGTAACTTTCACCTTTTTAAGTATAAACAAAAGTTAAATCTTTTAATTTGACAAAAACGGTGATAAACAATATGACCTTTCATTTTTAACAAAAGAATATTAAAAATAGTCTTTTTAACTTTCACCAAAAATGAAAATTGTGTGTTAACTTTCAAAACATAAACAAAATGAATGTTTTCTTTTTATTACGAACAAAAATGAATGTGTTTTATTTCATTCTTTGCATTTGACAAAATAAATATTTTTGTCCTCCATTTACATTTGATAACAATGTATATTTTTATCATTCTTTCACATTTGACAAAAAGTTTTTTTTTTTTATACATATCATATACACAAAATGTATATTTTGTGTGTCATTCCAATTACAACAAAAATGAATATTTTTGTACGTCACTTATAATCTAACAAAAATGAGTATTTTTGTGTCATTTAACTCCTAACCAAAAATGCAATATTTTTTTGGTGTCAACTTCATTTCTATACAAATGAATATATTTTTGTTTGTTTAATTTCCATATAACAAAAATAATAACTTTGTTATTCTTTTAATGTCAAACAAAAGTTATAATTTTTCTTATCTCTTTCAATGCAAAACCAAAATTATCTTGACTATTTAGAATTGCAATGTAAATTCCAATCTTAAGTTACATCATAAAAATGTAATTTTAATTTACAATGTAAATTTCATATCATAGTTACATAGAAAAATGTAAATTTTGTTCGCCTAGCAAATTTCATAACATAGTTACATAGAAAAATGTAAATTTTGTTTACAAAGCAAATTTCATATCATAGTTACATAGAAAAATGTAAATTTTGTTCGCATAGCAAATTTCATAACATAGTTACATAAAAAAATGTAAATTTTGTTTACAATGTAAATTTCATAACATAGTTACATAGAAAAATGTAAATTTTGTTCGCATAGCAAATTTCATAACATAGTTACATAGAAAAATGTAAATTTTGTTTACATAGCAAATTTCATATCATAGTTACATAGAAAAATGTAAATTTTGTTTACATAGCAAATTTCACATCATAGTTACATAGAAAAATGTAAATTTTGTTTACAATGTAAATTTATACTTTTGTTTACATAATAAAAATGTAAATTTCATTTACAACCATTTTACATTGACAAAAATATGATTTTTGTCACTACTACTTTACATGGCAAAAATGTTCATTTCTACCTGACATAACGTGACGGTAAAAATATTGTTTTTCTAATTAACACAACATAACGGTGAAAATATTCATTTCTAAATAGTATAACATGATGGTGAAATTATTCATTTCTAAATAACATAACATAACGTTATTATCTGATGCAACATTTTATATTAAAAATGTACTTTTTCTCTACACAAAAATATTCTAACTAAATTGTGATTTTTGTGTTGACGGTTTTAACATAACATAAACAGAATATTTTACGTTGACGGTTCCAACATAACCTAAAATGAATATTTTATGTTGGCATTTCATAAAATGATAATTCTATTATATCAACCTTAAAATGACAAATTCTACTATGTTAACATTAACATGATAATTCTAACATATCGACATAAAAATGATATTCTAATATGACGCTACCAACAAAATGTGCATTTTTATTCTCATATGACGTTACTAACAAAATGTGTATTTTTATTCTCATATCATATTTGCTAACAAAGCGGATTTTTTTTATTTAACGTAAACAATATTACACAAAAATATGTATACATATTTTGTTGAAAAACTAGTTCAACAAAATGAGATAAAAATGTTCGCTCATATTTTTCTAGCAAATTTCTAATCAAAAATGTTATTTTGATTGGCATAACACATTTCAAATAAAAATGTTGTTTTTATTTCATACGCAAATTTTTGACAACATGAATATTGTATATTTTATACATACAATAAAATGGTGTTTCGTCGTACACACAATGTCATGTCAAACATGATTACACACAACTCAGTTCAGCGATTCAAGCAATTACAACACAAATCAACATTTCAACGATTATACATACAACATAAACATGGAATAAATATAATTTCATATCTGAAATAAATAATTAAATTTGATTTTAAAAAAAATAGAAATCTCACTAGATCTGGTTATTTCTGATTTTCATTTCATATACAACAAAAAATATTCTATCGAATAAACAGGTCAATGAACAACATCATATAGTTAAATTCAAATCGCGAACATTCAAGCAGCATACAGTTAAAATATAACACGGTAATAATTAATTTATTTTTAATTATTGAAGAGGAAGTAGAATTCTCACATTGATTTTTGCTGAAAATTTGACTGTCTCAGAATCAGCTCTGGTCTGCGCCATCGCGAAGATCTCGGAAAGACGAGTCCAACGCAACTAACAGTTCGTCAATCGGACCTCGTATGAAAGAGATATTGATTTTTAAAGATTGCATAAATTAAATATTTAATTAATAAAATAATAAGAAAAAATACTTCTTCTCGTCGTTACTTCAGTAAACACCGTGAACCCATCCGCTCCATTCTTTGCTTCTGGACGCACCACCAACGCCACCACCGGACTTCGATCGGACGCCACCATCTCGACCGCCATCATCGACTCTTCCAGCGCCTCCATTAGGGTGCAACTCGCAACCCCCTCTGGTCTGCAAACCACCCATAAACGCAGCCACTTTAGGCTGAGAATTCGCGAAATCCGTGCACTAAAACCCGATCTTAACCGTATGGATTGAAAGATCTCTCCGAGAGCTTCGATTTGGTACCAAGTTTGTCGATTTTCGTTGAGCGGATCAAAAGTTATGAGCGTTTGAAATTAGGAGATTTCTGGCCTTCGGTTTAGGCGGCGGCTGAAATTAGGGTTAGGGTTTCGACCTGAATATTTTAATATTAAATCTCGAAAATCGTGCTTAAAAGGTGGATTTTCGGACTATCTCTGATTTGGGCCTGCTTACTATCGTTTTTTAAGGTTTTGACACCTTCTGAACGCAATGGGATAGGTCCCGTGGCCCAATTCCGAAATCTGTACGATTTTTTTTTTAAATTGCATTAAAAATTAATTAATTAAATATTGACCGTACATTAAAATATGCCGGGGCCACATATGACCTCAGAAAATTCTAAAAAAAATATTTTTAGCTTTCTTATGGCGATACAAATCCAACAAAATTATTTTCGTCGAATTCTGAGACTGTTTGAAAAATAGCTATTTTAAGGCGTTTAAATTTAACTGAAATAGTCAAAACACATTTTCTTTTGCCACTCTCACATATTAATTCAAAAAATTCTGAAAATTGAAACCTAACAATAATTTGACATTCTGGTTCCAACAAAAGTGGTTTCGTCGAAAACCGAGGTCGTTTGCAAAATGGCTATTTTCAAGGGCCATATATTTAATATTAAAAATACTTTTTTAAACAAATAAATTCTGAAACTCGAAATATTTAAGTGTTTACTATTTTTCAATGCAGAAACGTCATTCCGAACTCAATGGAAGTGGTTTCGAGTCGAAATTCTTTCATATGTGAAAAGTAGTCTTTCGGGCCATATATAATATATATATAAATTCTACAGCGACCTTTCTAAAAATTGAATTGGCCATAACTTTTGATTTCCGCTATGAAATTTCAATTTTTCGGATTCGTTAGAAAGATATTTTTAAATAGATTCTAATATTTTTGGTTTCACTAAAATCCGTTAAATTTTGCATCCTGTATGTTCAGTCAAAGTTCAAGTTTGACTTTTCAAACTACCGCGTTATTTCTAACTCTTTTTATAATTAAAATTAAATTATTCATTCTAACTTCGATTTAAATCAACTTTCAATCATTTTTATTTTAAATAAATTATTTTAAATATCGAAAACTCATTAAAATCACTTAAAATAAATTTTTAAATTGGCCCCAAAAATCAGGGTTGTTACAGAATTATTTTCTTAACCGACGTCTAATAGGAACAGAGCTCTTGTTTTGATCGTACTTGCTTCTATCACTCAACTGTATCCTATCGATTGAGTCTTTGACCTTTAGGTAGAAACTAATGGGTGTAAACATGTGTTTGAGACATGTTATGTTTGATGGTTGCAATGGATCCAAGTGGTTGCTAGTGGTTGCTCGTGGATGCATATGCACACACTAGGCACTAGATCGGCTCAAAAACACTCTCATACTGCATATGGATGTGTGTGCATTTTTCAATTTTGTGATGAAAAATGGTTGACTCAGCACATGGATGTTGCATATGAATGAACGGTTGTGCACTCATATAGAAATTATATGTATCAAATAGGAAAATTGCATACATGTTGGACTCATGGCACTGACATAATTTGCATTAAGGAGGTCAACTGAATCAGTGGACCGCCTGATCTTTGCATTAGATAAGAGACATATACACACTTTTGCATATGTTCATACAACATTAAAAGTTTTTCTAAGGACAATGGATGCTTGTGGATGATGGTTGAGTGGATGGGTGATTGGATGGTAGGATACATTCTTCCTAACTTGAAGATTTCGGGGACGAAATCCTTTAAGGAGGGGAGAATGTAACACCCCGTATTTTGTGTGAACATAAGAGTAACAAATCAGAGAATAATTAAATTGTAATAAAATAATTAAGGGAAAAGGGTTACGCCATTGCGTTCGTCTTGAAATTCTTCTTGGAATAGAGTCCAAGTTTGCGTAAATCGGACTCCTTATGAAGAAGATATGACCTTCAGAAGTTTCAATAAAAAACCAGCCCGAAATTCAAAATTCAGATTTCGAAATTCAAAACTGACACCCGGGCTAGGCGGGAAAATTCCCGCCTAGGACCCAGGTCGACACTAGGGTCGGCCTCCCCCACCCCCCTTTTCCAGATCTGGGGACAGATCCATTTTTCTGCACCTAGACGCCTTTCTGACCGGATTCGTGAGCTCTAACCTATTTAAACACCCCCAAACCTAGCTTTCTCTCCACACAATTTCATCTTGCCTATACTCTGCCTCTATTCTAATTAAAAATAAAAATGGCATCGCTACTCTGCTAGAATCAAGACTAGAACTAGTGCATCTTCTTCTAATCTGAATAGAGTTAAAAGAGAACAACTATTTTCTAATCTAATCGATAGTCTACGCCAAAGGAGCGCTATTCAGTGTCAGAATACAGATCCTAGAAATCAAGATTTACTTTTTCAATTGTGAGTACAGTTATTTTCAGATATGAAATTTAATAATTATCTTGACATTTTTGTGAATCTGGATCTAAGGTTATGCATACTTTTCTGTGGATCTATCTTGTTAATATTATTGTGACTGTTCTGTATCTGTTCCCTCTTTTCTTCCTTTTTGTTTATAGCCATGCTACCACGAGCCTGCGTCAAATCTCATAAGAGATTAACGCACGAATGCTAAATTTTGGGAAAAAGAATGAATGATGCATAATTGGACATGACCGATCTGTGACTGATTTGAGAAATGGACGTATGTTGAAAATTAGATCTAGATCTGTGTATACTCGATGATTTGGAAGAAGAGGAATCATTGTATGATAACATGTGACTTGAAACTTGGGGATATAATGCATATTAAAATTAAGATCTGATTTTTAAATGTTCTAATTTAAAGATCTTGATTTTTGGGTAAATTTTATGTAACAATTCATGATTTGAAAAACGAATATGTGACTTAGGCGTAGGGACCTATATTATAATAGGATAACTATCAATGTGAATACGCCTAAAAGTGAATTTTTTGGATAATTGGCATTAAAGGCTATAATTTGGCATAATTCATATGGTATGTCATGATTTGGGCTTTTAGAGAATATTCTGTACTGTGCAAAGTTTAACTAAAAATTTGGGCATATGTTGAATTATGAATTATGACTATGATTTAGGCATGTAAGTTTAGGCTTAATTTATGATTAGGCAAGATATGTAAATAGAATTTTAGAAACATATAATCTGCTAAATTTGTTATCTGCTAAATCTGTTGAATTGCCTAATCTGCTAAATCTGTTATCTGTTAAATTTGTTGAATTGCCTAATCTGCTAAATCTGTTATCTGTTAAATCTGTTGAATTGCCTAATCTGCTAAATCTGTTGAATCGTCTAATCTGCTAGATCTGTTATCTTTTGAATTGCTTAATCTGTTGAAAGCTTAATAATTGTAATTTGGGGTATGAAAATCCGTAGGCTCGATCTAAGATTGAGTAAAACATGGAAATTTGATTTAATCTGCTGTAACCTGTAAAGAAGTTTAATTTGTTAAATGGACATAATTAGTTTGATATCTGTATAATCTGTATTGGAATAAATTGGCTATGACATGAGGTTAGACTCCACTTGCGGTAAAAGCTTGCCCGTAACCAACCGGCTTAACCAGCAACCGCAAACTGTTAGTCTAATGTGAGAGGTCGTAGGCATAACTAAAGTATTCTTAGACATGAGGTTAGGTCTGGATTGTGGCAGAAGTCTGCCCGGAACTGCCCGACATATCCAGCGGCCACAAGCTACCAACCTAATGTGAGAGGTCTGTGCATTAATATTTAATAAATGCAAATCTGAGATAAATATGATGTCTAAAATGTGTTGGGTGGATAGGGTTAAACCAACTGGACTGATGAATCTAACAAAACCCGTTTCGTGAATCTGTAGGCCCAATACAAAGTTAGACAATCTGTAAGTCTGTTAAATCCATACACCTGATCTGTTAATCTGAAAACTTGTTAACTTGATTGTCTGATCTGTGAACTAGTAATCTGAACTTTGTCTGAAATCTGTAAACCAGTTAATCTGAAATCTGTTAGTCTGGGGACACAAGGCTAGGAGGGGAATTAATTGTGTCATCTGTTGTGTGGAACCTATATTAGTCAGTAACCCTTTCTGGTATCAAAACTTTGATCCCACGCTATGTAGGGGTCCGGGCATGATTACTAAACTAATTATAAGTGGTTCATTCTGATAATGGCGAGGGGTGTTGATGGTGCGTTCCAGCTGGGTCATGTGCGTGCATGGATCTGGTCTGCTCTGAGGATGTAAGACACCGTGACATCTGTAAATAGGTCTATGCCAATAGGTTGCCACTTTAGGGAGTGATACACCCTACTGTGGGGCCGACACAGGGTATTTATGTATTAGGGAGCCGATCGCTTGGGGTAGGACTTAGGGTACACTTAGTTCTGTCTGTTTCTGTTGGTACCGTCTATTTCTGTTGGGTGGTAACACCTGTCTGTTTCTGCGTGGTACCGTCTGTTGGGGTGGTAATTGCCCATTACTAGTGTACACCTAATTCTAACATTCTTTTTCCATAGGGATTATTCTGTTTCCGTTTCCGATTCTGTTTTCGTACCTTCTGTCTGTTGGGGTGGTAAAGGCCCATTAGTTGGGTGGTAAAGGCCCATTAGTTGGGTGGTGAAGGCCCATTATTAGTATTCTGCTTCTGTACCTTCTGTCTGTTCGGGTGGTAAAGGCCCATTACTAGCATTCTGTTTCCGTAGAGGTTATTCTGTTTCTGTTTCTGTTTCAATTTTAGACATTAGGGTAACACCTAATCCTGTTATACTAGTATTAGTGCAGAGAAGTGAAAAGCTTAGCTTAGCCTATATCATTCTGTTTCTTCTGTTAACCTGCTATTCCTGTTACGGTTATCTCTCATCCAGATTTATTTACATGTCATGATACTATTATCTGTTTATATGCTGAAAGTCATTGGACTCACCAGACTTATGTCTGACCTAGTTTGTTTCGCCTCTTTTCTTTCCGTCCCCCCAGGTTTTCAGGGTGGAAACATAGGAGCTTGATTCAGGTTCTCTCTGCCTGAAGTGTTTGAAGTATTGCTTGGCTTTGGCTCTATCTTTCCATGGCAGTTTATATTGGGGATTATGGCTTTAAAAACTATGCATTCTGAAGGCTTTTGTACAAGACCGATATTTATGTACTTAAATTTTGATATTGTGGTTTTGAAAGTTGTTACTAAACTCATTTCTGTTTCTATTGTAATAAAGTTATAAAATTTTCAAGTGCTACTTTATCTGTCTTGTAAGTATTCTGTTCTGTCTACTAAAACGCTCCACCGAAGTTAAGGCATTCCCTTTGTGGGTGACCTTAACGGAGGTGGGGTGTTACATTGGAGGTTCCAATGACTTACAAAATAATCAGAATTCATCATGGTTTTAAATGTTATAGTCCCTTATCACGGTTATTTCTATTATAAACTTATCATGGTTAAAACCATGATGACATACAGTTGAAAAAGTGTGACAAAACAGCTCTTTTGGTGTTGTGAAATGTTTTCCCGATTCTGGATAGGGATTGTTTTATAAAAATGTTCTATAAAACAGAAAGGATTTCAAGGGATAAACTGATGTTGAGAAATGATTTAGAAATGTATTATGTGTTGCATTGTAGTTCATCACATAATCAATTAGTTGCCATTGATGATGTATCTTTTTGGCGACGGAGAATTTATTCTCTTGCTTAACACCCTTCTTTGAGATGTACGAGCTCAAAGGTTATGTGACTAATAGTGACTGATCATATGTGTGAATTGCTGATGTGAAGTACTATTGTTTGAAAATACTTGAGATTATTATGCTGTGAAATGATTTTCCCTACTTCGGATATAAAATGATTTAGTATGTGGCTAAAGATTCTAATAACCCGGACGACTAAAAGTATGGGTGAGATGGCGGTGTAGTCTCCGAGGTCGTGGTATTGTGCATCGTCAGTGTAGCATGCTCCATCGTGGGAGGTGCATATATATATATATATATATATATATATATATATCGAGTTGGTTGTATATTGTTTGTATGCATTGTGATATTATGGAATTCATATTTCCAAATGATTTTGGTTTGAGATCCCGAAGTGAAATCTACTTTGCTATGAAAGTTAGATATGTATTTCAAATGATTTGAAATAAGAATCGAGAAATAAAGTCCAAAGGAATGATTTCTGTAAAGAGAATTGGATTTCGAAAATCTATGTTTGGGGTTAAGCCTAGATGTGTAGATTTGAAAATTACATGTTGTATGATGCATTGTAGATCCATATGTCTATTATTGGTTATTATTTAGGCACTGGTATTTATGGAGGTAAAACCATTCCGTGACATGTGGCGTGGTCCCGTGATTTACCATATTTTAAAGTAAAGTTTTAATAACTGTTTTTAGTTCTCGCATCAGTCCCATGACTGACTTGGAGTTTATTGTTTCCACCTAAACCTTGGGTGCCCAAATTTTCCACACGGACAGTTAGTAGTTTTGGTTTTGCAGATTTCTATTTAACAGAATCCTGGTTTACAGCTGGAGCTATATTCAGAAAGCTTTGCATCCGTGTATTTCTTTCAGTTGTGGTAGTTGATATATTTCCGCTGTGCATTGTATTTATACATTTTTATTTCCGCTGCTATGTAATTTAATCTCTGATATTATTTTTCCGCTGTGTAATATTTATTCATACTCTGATATTCTTGTACTCTGATGTAAATTGTTGTAATAGCAATGAAATGTTCTACTGTTTTTGTTCTAACGCGTCGTGTTCTCAAAGCAATCCAGTTTTTCCCGTCTTCTCTGAAACCGGGGGATTTCGGATCGTTAAACTCAACCTATTATAATTACAGAAAATAGGGATCTTTTGAAGATAATATATGGAGAGAGAGATTTCTTCTTCTGCATGTCAAAAATATAAGCCAATGCCTATGTATATATAGGGGAATGATGAATAGTGCTTCATGGATAAGGAAGAAACATTTGCTGATATATTCCACTGCAAATGTGGCACATCTTTAATTTAACCTATACTATTATTTGATTGATTTTAATCAAATAATATAACCTCTCATTTTATCCAAATTTGTTGCAACATATAACAAGTGTGACGGCCCGCCCCGCACCAGCCGACATTTCCTTCGAAAGTGCGCTGTACACATGCCCAACTAGAACAAAACGGTCGCCAAAGAAAGGAAAGAAGAGAATGAACTAATCAAAAACCTATAGAATGTCTCACAGCGCATGGAACAAAATATAATAATAATGTACTTGACATAAAAAAGGCGAGACAGTGCATAAGCTGATAACTAAAACTGACACCAACATCAGAGTAGCGGAAGTCTAAATACAGCTTATTACAACTTTTCAAATTACTGTCTCTAAACAAAAGAAAGGAAAAGTGCACTACTAATGCCCAAAGTAGTGACCAGCAGCGACACAGGGAGAATATCTATATATGTATCATACGTGGAAGCCTCCTGCTTGTCTCCGGTACGGCTACTTGTGCATCACCAGCTAACCTGTCTCTAGTCTGCTCGTGAGAGCACCCAGAGTAATAAGAAGAGACATAAAACTCTGGGTCAGACAAAAAGTCTGGTATGAGCGATAAGTAGCTAAACAGAACAATAACAGGTATACTAAACCATACCTGAACCTGCAACCAAAGAGTTAGCCCTACATACAGTATAATACTCTAAGGTGCCAATGAACAGATGGTGGAAAGATAACGGGGGTGGGGGTGCGCATGTCATAGTGAAGGCAAACAAATCAAACATAACAACCATCCTCACATCTCTCACTCAGTGCGTAAAGCATACGATGTCCACCACTGTCAATCACTAGACCCATCGAAGTAGTGACGGAGTTCGACTTGTACAATTACTGCTACTACCAAGCTTACCACATGGAGTGATGACCAAACCTTTACAAATGACCGCACTTCATTGGTCTATATCTCTTTAGTCGTACCTAGGCCACTATGGCCCTGAATCCGTTCACATACTCCCTACATATAGTGATTCAAAGTTACAGACATCGACAACCCCTTAGGCACATCCCGCAACAAAGCCCAACTTATGAATTTAACTCTTTGGTTCCCAATTGGATCCTAAGTACAAACTTCCCACTCGGACTACCTTTGCATCTCGGGTTTTGGTCGCCATCTCTGGATCGGTCTTCATTCAGTTCGTGATCATCATATAGGCTCGAGTTCATATCAGTTCATAGCACCCTCTCCAGATCGGTTCAGATCGTAGTGACCTTCCTCCAGCGGTTCAGATCGGGGTGACCTTCCTCCAGCGGTTCGGATCGGGGTCCACACCTCCTGGCTTCATGGAAAACTCCTCTGGTTCGGTCCTTCTTCCCAAGCACTCCGGATCGGGTCGGGTCTCTCAAGCTTATCCATGGTGCATCGGTTCAGGTCGGAGTGGCATACGAGAGGCTGATCGGGTCCAGATCGTCTTGCGGATACAACAACTTGGAGGGCGGTTTGGTTCGGGCTCCTTCCTCCGATCCAATCCGGATCGGCCAGATTCTTGCACTTTTGCCAGCGACTGTTTACGCCATTCGACGGCGTTTTCGACCAATCTAACACTTCTAGACAATCACAATTCATACTACACAGTCATAGCAACATGTACAATCAATCATAAACACCAAAACAACAACTATAGCATGTAAAATGGATCAAACATAACCAAAATCCCATATTTCCCCTTAAGCATATTTAGGCAAAACTAATGATATGATTAGCAAAACTTAATCAAATTAATCCAAATTTCTAACAGAGGTCTAAAACATTATTTTCGAATTTATAAATATTTTTCCATAATTTTATCATGTTTAATTTCGTTAATCTTCACTAATTACCCTTAATCAACCATAATTAGTGCAAAACTATGCAAATCACTCATCTTGGCCACAAATAAAACCTTTAGAACTGAAACTCTACTGTTTAGGTGCGAATACCAATGCAACACAGCAACTCTACCTCGATTCTTGCGCTAGTCCACCTTGATTTGATGTTGCTAGGCCTAATCCTTGGTTAGAAAGTGATTTGGAGGTGTTTTAGAGGTTGAAGGCCATTGTTAGGGTTTCTAAGAGGTAAGTGGCGGCTAGAAAATTGAAATAAAATGAAAACCTAACTCACTTCAGCCTCCCCATAACCCTAATCCCGAAAAGGGTTATCGGCCCATTCACTAATCACCCTATTTGGCCCGGTTAAGCAGTTTTTCACCTTCCAAACCTTATTTCAGCCATATCTCCCAAACGGTAAGTCCATTTTTCACATGTGACCACTCTACGGAAAGGTAAACCATCATCCGAAGCCATTGGAAGTGGTTTCAGGTCAAAACTCCTTTCCACTCAAAAAGTTATGGCCAAAACAAGATCAGCTAGGGGTAAAATGGTCATTTAAAAATCGGCAAAAATCATGAACATGGGAAATGACCCCAATAGTCGTCTCCCAAAGTTACATGACCATACGACTTCATACATGAAAGAAATAAATATTCTACGATCCTATGATGCGTAGAGTGCGGGTCGTTACACTCTCCCCCGTTAAGAAATTTCGTCCTCGAAATTCCTTAACCCAAAACATACAAAGGATCCCGCATGCCTACCAACCATATACAACAGTCAATCATGCAAAACAAAAAAAACAAGCCTATCCTAGCATGCGGAAAAACTAAATCGAAGTTAAAATCTTAGCAGGCGAAGAGTTCTGGATACGTCTCCCTAATGCTCTTCTCTATCTCCCAAATACAGTCATTCTCATTCTCGCCCTACTGAACTTTGACTAACTTCACCGCTTTCCTTCGAAGTTGCTTCGTATCGTTCCCAACAATACGCATAGGCTTGCGGTTCCCAACCACCTCGGGTTCAACTTCGATATCATCCAACTGATCAGGTGAAATAATCACATTTGGGTCGTGTACGAACTTTCTTAACTGGGAAACATGAAATACGTTGTGAACTCCTGCCATCTTCTCTGGTAATTCAATTTTGTATGCCAAATTCCCAATTTGCTCAAGAACTGGGAATGGACCAATAAATCTTGGTGCTAACTTACCTCTCCTGCCGAATCGTTTCACGCTCTTCAATGGAGAAATCTTGACAAACACCAAGTCGCCAATGGAGAACTTTAATTCTCTTCTCCTCTTATCAGCATAAATCTTCTGCCTATCTTGGGCAGCCTTCATTCGCTGTTGGATAATCTTAGTCTTATCTGAAGTTTCTCTTATCACGTCGGGTCCAAGTACAAACTTCTCACCAGCTTCTACCTAACATGACGGTGAGTTGCACGGTCTTCCGTACAAAGCTTCAAATGGAGCCATACCGACACTGGATTGGTAACTATTATTGTATGCAAACTCTACTAGATGAAAATGGTCATCCCATGATCCACCGAAATCCAATACACAGGCTCTCAAGAGATCTTCTAAAATACGATTCACCCTCTTTGTCTGTCCGTCGGTTTGAGGATGATACGCGGTACTGAGATGTAGTTCTGACCCTAACGCCCCTTGTAAGATCTTCCAAAATCCACTAGTGAACAATGGATCTCGGTCACTCACAATGCCTTTGGGTATTCCATGAAATCTCACTACCCACTTTATATATAGTTCCGCTAACTTAGTTGTCGTCCTGTTTGACTTGACGGGTATAAACCTTGCACTCTTAGTCAATCGGTCCACAATCATCCAAATGCTATCATGGCCCGATTTAGTCCTTGGTAACCCATCAATGAAATCCATTAACACTTGTTCCCATTTCCATTCTGGAATTTCTAATGATTGAAGTAAACCACTAGGCTTCTTTTGCTCAGCTTTAACTAGCTGGCAGTTCATGCATTTGGATATAAACTTCCCAATGTCTCTTTTCATCCCTTCCCAGTAGTAGGTCTGCTTCATGTCTCGATACATCTTGTTACCACCGGGGTGTATAGTCAGTTTTGAGTGATGACATTCTCTAAGCACTTCATCTCTCAATCCATTGACATTGGGTACAACTAGTCTTCCATTCTTCCTAAGCCATCCATCTCGATCAAGCCCATACTTGTTCATCTCTTCGTTGATTCCCATCTCTAACTTTGAGATGATTTCCAATAGGTCAGGATCGTCCCTCTGACTCGAACCAATCCGCTCAATCAAAGTGGGTCTGATCATAAAACTTGCTAACATTTCTGGATCCAATTCGCACTTTGGTCTGAAATCATACCCAGCGATGTACTCCAGTTGCTTCCACTCTAGAAACATAGCCCCTAATCTGGCATGTCTTCTACTCAATGCATCAGCCACTGCATTGCCCTTTCCTGGTGTATATGCGATGTCGAAATCATAGGAAGCTAAGAATTCTAACCATCTTCACTGTCGAAGATTTATATCCTTTTGAGAGAAAAGATACTTTAACGATTTATGATCGGTAAACAACTCGAATCTTTCTCCCAAGAGATAATGTCTCCACATCTTCAGTGCAAACACGATCGCTGCCAATTCCTAATCATGGGTAGGGTATCTTTTCTCATGCGGTTTCAGTTGCCGGCTTGCATAAGCTACAAACTTACCTCCTTGCATCAATACAGCACCTAGCCCTGTGCCACATGCATCCGTGTATACCGTCATCTCTTCATTCCCCTTAGGAATGACTAACACTGGTGCACATGTCAACTTTTCTTTTAGGCTCTTGAATGCATTCTCGCACCTTTCGTCCCAGATGAAGGCTTGATTCTTCTTGGTCAACTGAGTCAACGGTGCTGCTATCTTGGAGAAGTCTTGGATAAACTTACGATAATATCCAGCTAATCCCAAGAAACTTCTTATGTCCATTGCATTCTTGGGCGTAGACCAATGTTGTACCGTAGCCACCTTCGTAGGATCCACGGAAATACCATTCTCTGAAACAACATGGCCCAAGAATCTCACTTCTCTCCTCCAGAAGTGACACTTCGAAAACTTTTCTTTCAATTGGTGTTTTCTCAACACCTCCATCACTATTCTTAAATGTTCCTCATGTTCTTCCTCTGTCCTCGAATAGACCAAAATATAATCGACGAACACAAGGAGAAACTTATTCAATTGATCTCTGAATACCCTATTCATAAGATCCACAAAGTATGCTGGGGCATTGGTCAGCC
Source organism: Allium sativum (assembly GCA_030737875.1). NCBI lineage: Eukaryota > Viridiplantae > Streptophyta > Magnoliopsida > Asparagales > Amaryllidaceae > Allium > Allium sativum. Next base: position 285,757,420 of record CM060915.1, read on the forward strand.
CGAATGGCATGACCAACCACTCATAAAATCCAGACGGCGTCTGAAATGCCGTTTTAGCTATACTATCAGCTTCCACTCTAAGCTGATGAAAACCTGTCGCGAGATCCAACTGAGAGAATACTCTCGCGCCACTCAACTGATCAAACAAATCATCAATCTGCGGTAGAGGATACTTATTCTTCCTCGTCACTTTATTCAACTCGCGGTAGTCTACACACAAACGAAGGGAACCATCCGCCTTGGTAGCAAACACAACTGGTGCTCCCCATTCAAAAACACTCCTTCTGATAAATCCCTTCTTCAAAAGATTGCTGACTTGCACCCCGAGTTCTCGCTGCTCCCTTGGTGCCATACGACGAAGTGGTATCACTGTAGGTCTGGCATCTTTCACTAAATCAATACGGAACTCAATCTCTCGGTGTGGTGGAAGCCCGATCACTTCCTCGAAGATGCCCGGATACTGGCCAACCACGGGCAAACCTGACAACTCACTATGTGGAATGTCGAGGGAATTCAGAAAACTAGCCATTATCCCATCACCGGGTAGACCACCAAACACTACCCTCCGCCCATCATTCGCTCTAGCTGTCGCCAAAAAGCCCTCACAGTCTACCACCACCCCGTATCTTTGGAGCCAATCGACTCCCAAAATAATTTCAAACCCAGTAAAGCCCAAAACAAAGCAATCACAAACAAACATGCATCCATGACTCGATAAGACCATATTACGACAAATCATGCTAAGGCTAGTCGAACCACCAATCGGGTTCGTCACTACTAAAGGTCTATCGACAATCTCGGGCTCCAATCCCAACCTATCTACCAAGTCACTAGATATGAAAGAACTGGAAGCCCCGGTATCAAACAAAACTCTAACAGGAACATCATAAACAAAAAGCATACCTTGAGTAACAACATTCTTTCCTTTCTCTGTCGCAGCTGGGGCATTCGACGAAAAAAAGAATAGCATTAAGGGCACATGCTTTCACCATCTTCATTTCTTTAGGGGGTTGCGGACACTTGTCCTTGTGATGTCCCACTTGGCCACAGTTGAAGCACTTCCTATCCGCTGGCTTGGCCCGACAATTACTAGCATAATGGCAGTTCTTACCACAGCTGAAGTACTCAACATCTTTCTTTTTCTGGCCATCCTTATTCTGGTTCTGCTTCCTCTTATTCCGAGGACCACTCTTGCCTCCACCACTTGCTTGCGGCTTTGGCTCCTCTGCAGATGCGACCTCAGTCTTCGACTTAGGGTAAAGACTCTCTGACCTCAATTCTTTCCCCACAATCGATTCAAATGTCTCATCGATGTGGTGAATAAGCCTTTCCCCCAAGTACTGATCCAAGCCAGTTATGAACTTGTCGTTCTTCTTCTTGGCAGTATCAATAATAGATAACCCATACTTCGACAAAGTGTCAAATTCGGCAATATACTCCGAGACAGCTCTGCCATTCTGCTTGAGCTCCAAGAATTTCTTAAACACCACTGACTTCTGAGCAGCCGGAATGAACTTATCGCTAAAGCGAGTCTTAAACTGCTCCCAAGTAATCTGATCCTCGGGAGTAGCTGCCTTTATAGCATTCCACCAATTCATTGCCCGTCCTTGCAGCTGACGGGACGCTAGCCTTCTCTTCATCGCATCCTCGATACCCAAGTCTTTGAAGATACGCTCGCAGCTATCCAACCAATCCTGAACATCTGTAGCCGACTCCGTTCCGTGGAACGGCTTCCCACCAAGACTTGTATAATCCTTATTCAGCTTGGCGAAATCGGCCCTAGGCGCCTGCACTATTGGACCACCACCATTACCATTATTGGGAGCTGCCCTCTGCACATCCCTAAGCATCTCTCTCATGAGGTTAGTAAACATCGTCCTCATGTTAGCAGCATTCCCATTATTGGCTCCTCTACCGGCACCTCTTGTGTATCAGCTCATCATTCAATCTGTAAAGAGAAAACAATTAACCATCTCCATAGTGGTGCTAGTGCAGTGCGAGTTCATCCTTAGCTATACTAATAGTATATATATAGCTTTTGAAAACTAAAATAATCACAAATATGCGCTCTCATATACGTATACTATCTCTCCCTGGTGACTTCCCTAGGTTAACTACGCAACCTAGAGCTCTGATACCAAGTGTGACGGCCCGCCCCGCACCAGCCGACATTTCATCCAAAAGTGCGCTGTACACATGCCCAACTAGCACAGAACGGTCGCCAAAGAAAGGAAAGAAGAGAATGAACTAATCAAAAACCTGTAGAATGTCTCACAACGCATGGAACAAAATATAATAATAATGTACTTGACATAAAACAGGCGAGACAGTGCATAAGCTGATAACTAAAACCAACATCAACATCAGAATAGCAGAAGTCTAAATACAGCTTATTACAACTTTTCAAATTACTGTCTCTAAACAAAAGAAAGGAAGAGTGCACTACTAATGCCTAAAGTAGTGACCAGCAGTGACACAGGGAGAATATCTATATATGTATCATACGTGGAAGCCTCCTGCTCGTCTCCGGTACGGCTACTCGTGCATCACCAGATAACCTGTCTCTAGTCTGCCCGTGAGAGCACCCAGAGTAATAAGAAGAGACATAAAACTCTAGGTCAGAAAAAATGTCTGGTATGAGCGATAAGCAGCTAAACAGAACAATAACAGGTATACTAAACCATACCTGAACCTGGACCTACAACCAAAGAGTTAGCACTACATACCGTACAATACTCTAAGGTGCCACTGAACAGATGGTGTAAAGATAACGGGGGTGGGTGTGTGCATGTCATAGTGATGGCAAACAAATCAAACATAACAACCATCCTCACATCTCTCACTCAGTGCGTAAAGCATACGATGTCCACCACTGTCAATCACTGGACCCATCGAAGTAGTGACGTAGTTCGACTTGTACAACTACTGCTACTACCAAGCTTACCACATGGAGTCATGAACAAACCTTTACAAATGACCCCAATTCATTGGTCTATAGCTCTTTAGTCGTACCTAGGTCACTGTGGCCCTGAATCCGTTCACATACTCCCTACACATAGTGATTCAAAGTTACATACATCGACAACCCCTTAGCACACGTCCCGCAGCAAAGCCCAACTCATGAAGTTAACTCTTTGGTTCCCATCTGGATGCTGAGTACAAACTTCCCACTCGGACTACCTTTGCATCTCGGGTTTTGGTCGCCATCTCCGGATCGGTCTTCATTCAGTTCGTGATCATCATATAGGCTCGGGTTCATATCAGTTCGTAGCACCCTCTCTAGATCGGTTCGGATCGTAGTGACCTTTCTCCAGCGGTTCAGATCGGGGTGACCTTCCTCCAGTGGTTCGGATCGAGGTCCATACCTCCTGGCTTCGTGGAAAACTCCTCTGGTTCGGTCCTTCTTCCCAAGCACTCCGGATCGGGTCGGGCCTCTCAAGCTTCTCCATGGTGCATCGGTTCGGGTCGGAGTGGCATACGAGAGGCGGATCCGGTCCAGATCGTCTTGCGGATACAACAGCTTCGAGGGCGGTTTGGTTCGGGCTCATTCCTGCGATCCAATCCGGATCGGCCAGACTCCTGCACTTTTTCCAGCGACTGTTTACGCCATTCGACGGCGTTTTCGACCAATCTAACACTTCTAGACAATCACAATTCATACCACACAGTCATAGCAACATGTACAATCAATCATAAACACCAAAACAACAACTATAGCATGTAAAATGGATCAAACATACCCAAAATCGCATATTTTCCTTAAGCATATTTAGGCAAAACTAATGATATGATTAGCAAAACTTAATCAAATTAACCCAAATTTCTAACAGAGGTCAAAAACATTATTTTCAAATTTATAAATATTTTTGTAGAATTTTATCATGTTTAATTTCGTTAATCTTCACTAATTACCCTTAATCAACCATAATTAGTGCAAAACTATGCAAATCACTCACCTGGGCCACAAATAAAACCTTTAGAACTGGAACTCTACTGTATGGGCGCGAATACCAATGCAATACAGCAGCTCTACCTCGATTCTTGCTCTAATCCGCCTTGATTTGATGTTGCTAGGCCTAATCCTTGGTTAGAAAATGATTTGTAGGTGTTTTAGAGGTTGTAGGCCATTATTAGGGTTTCTAAGAGGTAAGTGGCAGCTAGAAAACTGAAATAGAATGAAAACCTAACTCATTTCAGCCTCCCCATAACCCTAATCCCGAAATGGGTTATCGGCCCATTCACTAATCACATTATTTGGCCCAGTTAAGCAGTTTTCACCTTCCTAACCTTATTTCAGCCATATCTCCTAAACGGTAAGTCCGTTTTTCACTTGTGACCACTCTACGGAAAGGTAAACCATCATCCGAAGCCAATGGATGTGGTTTCAGGTCAAAACTCATTTCCAATCAAAAGTTATGGCCAAAACAAGATCATATAGGGGGCAAAATGGTCATTTAAAAATCGGCAAAAATCATGAACATGGGAAATGATCCCAATAGTCGTCCCCTAAAGTTACATGACCATACGACTTCATATGTGAAAGAAATAAATATTTTACGATCCTGTGATGCGTAGAATGCAGGTCTTTACAACAAGATTTGATTGATTTATCAAATCCACTAATCTCTCCCATTTCTTTTCAATTTGTTGCCTATAATTAATTGATTACAAGAATCAATTAAAATCTTCTCCATAATTGGCATAGATTTAAACCCTCCAATTTTAACACTCCACCTTGATTTAAATATATTCATCAATCAACATAATTAGTTGTTGGGTCTGCACCCCATAGCGCTAAGTAGCTCGTACCGCACCAATCAAGTTTGAGCAATACTCAAACTTGTCCTTCGAAACCGACTTGGTTGGCATATCAGCTGGATTGTCATTTGTGCGAATCTTCGACAACTTTATTTTATTTCTCTCTTCTTCAAGCGTGAGAAAGAAACTCCTAACATCAATGTGCTTTGGTCGTGAACTGTAGGCTTGGTTTTCAACAAGATGAATGACGCTTTGACTATCTAAAAACAGCTCCACGGTCTTCTGCATCATTAATAAATCATCCAAAAGCTACAACAAATACAATCCTTCCTTAGTCGCTTCCACAATAGAAATGAGCTCTGCCTCTGTAGTTGATAAAGCTACAATGGACTGTAGCTTGAATCTCCAAGAAATCGGGCCTATGCCAAATGTAAAAACATAGCCCTAGATCGATTTCCTACTGTCTCTATCCCCAGCATAATCTGAATCACAATAAACCCTTAGAGTTATGTCACTACCTCCAAAAAACATGTGATACCTCACGTCCATTAATGTTACTCACAAAGGGAATGCATTAACTTCCATAGAGCGTTTTAAGTGTGTATAGAACAGAAACTTAACAACAAGACAGATATAAATAGTACTTAAAAATTTAAAATTTTATTCATTGCAGCGGAAAACACATAGGTTTGATTACATCATCAGAAACCAGAGTCAAAGTACATAATATCCATGTTGACTAAATCAGAGTACATAAATTGAAAGACATAACCCCAACACAAAATAGCCATAAATAAGATAGGCTGAACTTTTACTTCAGCGATCCAACCAACTTCTAAAAGCAAGAGATACAGCTGTCCAAAATCAATCTCCACTGGTGCTAGTTCCACCCTGAGCACCTGGGTGGGGGGGGGGGAGGGAAGGAAGAAAAGAGGTGGAAACAAAAGGGGTCAAACATAAAGTCTAGCGAGTGCGATAACTTTAACAATATAATTACCAAAAAAACTAGGCTAAGGCATAAATTGGAAAAAAGGAAATGACTGTGAACAATTGGGTATGGCAGAGCAAACTAAAGGAAATAAGATGAACAAAGATAACGTTAAAGGCGCACCTAGTTGCTATAAGATAATTATTACACTGCACCACACCAAACACCCTAAAAGTTGATCCCGCCTACAAGACTTTAATAATGATAGTGGTAGTTTCGTGTACCCCTAGTTGCCTTCATAGGTGCCGCCTGCCCCTATCTCCACTAGGTGTACCTACTACCCTATGCGATCGGCTCCCTAACTCGTAGATACCCGTGCTGGCCCCACAGTGGGGTGTATCACTCCCCAAAGTGGCAACCCGACACCACCAACAATGCACGGCTTATACCTACACGATGCAACAACGTCTTACCTACCAGTCCGGGCCCACACACGCACATGAACCCATTGGACTTGCGTTGCCATCGCTAACCCGTTTTGGCCTCTTACAGTCAAGCCTAGTATGCGTGTCCCATCCTCGACTTGGGTCGAGCCCATAAATATACTTATGGGTTACTGGTTGAAACGGGCCCCCATTACTTGACACAAGCTATCCTCCTAAGCTTGGTCCCCTCCAGTACACCCCACTTAACCCTCTTCTTATTCATGTTCACTTACATGTTTCAATTTTGGTTAAGTGTTTCTAATCGTATTTCACAAGCCACCCAAGGCACCCACTTAACCCCCATGTCCCACCACATGTTTATCTGGTTAAGTGTTTCTTAATTCATTAACACCGTAACCTTGTAAAGACCTCCCACATTAGACTGGCATTTGTGGCAACTGGATTTGCCGGGAGGGTCCGGGCGGTCTTACACCACAAACGAGCCTAACCTCGTGTCTTTACAACTGTTACACATTTAATTTATGCCTAAGACCTCCCATGTTAGACTGGCATTTATGGCAGCTGGATTTGTCGGGCGGGTCCGGGCAGTCTTACACCAAAAAAGAGCCTAACCTCGTGTCTTAGGCGATTAATTACACATAATTAATTATCCGCCAATTTGAATTAATTTCCGTATTCAAATTATCAATCAATTCCAAATTTAACTATGTCCATAATTGACTCAATTATGTCCATCTATTTATGGTATGCAAAATTATACCAATTATCATCATAAATTTATTTTATGCCATTTAAGGCATTTATGCCAATTCTCAATATTAAATCTTTTATTATTATCCCTTCGCCCCACGTTGTATGTTCGTTTGTTTAACGTGAAATATACGTTAGACTCGAATAGTCTAACTTATGGAATAAAGAGAAAGCATCACAACATACATAGAAATAAAACTAGATCTAAACATAAGGGGTGAACTTGCATGTGTGAATGAGGTTCTTTATCTAAAACTTGCATAGGCCAAGGTCACAAACTTGCATAAAACTACATATGTCATAGATCTAAATCTAAAGGTGTAAACTTGTTTAGGTAATAGTCACAAACTTGCATAAACCATGTATGTCATAGATCTAATCATAAGGTGCAAACTTGCATAGGCAATAATCACAAACTTACATTACATGATTCATACTCCAAACATATATATATATATATATATATATATATATATATACTTGCATATGTGATTTATGCAACATAAACGATGGTGTAAACTTACATCTAAACATGTAAACTAGCATATAGAATTTTGTATACTAGCATATAACTCACACATGTCATAGCCTAACTTTAGACCCAATTTACACATAAAATAGATGTCATGAAACATGTAAGGTTGTATATAATTTCCATTAACTTGCATATGATCCATGCCTCAATTAACATCCTAACTTGTATGTAGAATTATCAAGTTAAACTTTATATAACTTAACACATGAATTAGTTCTACAGACATAGCCAAACTAGCATATGAAATGATTGTACATAAGCCAATAATTAATATAGATTTACAAAATAACATCACAGCTTTACAACATAGATAATAACAACATGGATAGTAGCATAACAGATTTACAACATAGATAATAACATAACGTTCAATGATTCACAACATAACCATATAATCCCAAATCATAACTCAACCAAATTAAATTGTTAATTATCTTATTAAAGAAATCGAACTCACAACTCAAATAAGGTCTTGAGTTCTGAAATCTGAGTTCTGAAATTGATTTAGCTTTCCTTTGAAGGAGACAATTTGTTGCGGTTTAAATTAGAATTGAATTGATTAGCTTTTCTTCCTCTCTAATTGGTGGCGGCTATTCTAGGTTGCAAGATGACAGCATGGAGGCCATGATTCTAATTTTTATTTGATTTTAGGGTTTGAGTCTACATGTGTTTTTATAGAGTTTAGGATTAATTTAGGCCATCCGATCAACCTAGAATAAACCATAGCCATTCAGACCAGATCAGAAACCCTAATGACTCAGCATACAGACATTAAATCGTCATCAAACAAATTTGCCCGCGGGGAGGGGGGCAGGTCGACCTGGCCCTGGCGGGAAATTTCCCGCCTACCCCAATCTGACTCTGAAATTCGAATTTTTGAAATCTGTTTAAATTTTTCTGAAACTTCCGATCGCCATAACTTCTTCATACGAAGTTCAGTTCACGCAAACTCAGACTCTATCTCAACCAGAATTCCGAGACGAACACAATGGCTCAACCCGTTTCCCTTAATTCTCACATATGAGATTAGTTATTCTTTAATTTATGAACATAAATATTGAAAATTATGGGGTGTTACATTCTCCCCTCCTTAAAGGATTTCGTCCTCGAAATCTCCAAGTTAAGGAGAATGCATATCCTAACATCCAAACAACCATCTACTCAACCATCAAACACAAGCATTCATTGTCCTTATAAAATTCCTAATGTCGTATGACCATATGCAAGAAGTGTGTGTATATGTTCTTTATCTAATGCAAAATCAGGCGGTCTACTGATTCAGTTGACCTCCTTAATGCAAACCATGATAGTGCCATGCGTCCATTATGTATGCGAAAGAATCCTATCGATACATATTATTTCTACTTGTGTGCACAACCATTCACCGAAATGTAGCCTCCATATGATAGTACAACCATTATACATCCATTAACTTAAATATGTACACACATTTATATGCAATATGAAGTGACTAAGCCGATCTAGTGCCTAAAGTGTGTGTATATGTATCCACGAGCAACCACTAGCAACCACTTGCATCCACATGCATCCATCATACATAACAAGTCTCAAACACATGTTTCAACCATAGGACTACCCTATCTAAAACTCAAAGATACTAGCGAGAGGACATACTAAAGATAAAACAAGTACAAGCTAAGCGATAAAGGAGAAATTAAAAGACATACCCTCGAAAAGAAAAGGGTACAATGAACGCATCTTCTCTTCTGTCTCCCAAATAGCGTTGCTCTCTTCATCTCTCCATTGCACTTTGACTAGCTTGACCTCTTGATTCCTCAACTTCTTAATCTCCGACCCAAGAATGCACATAGGAGCTCGTCGAATCGTCGCATCACACTCTATCTCCACCTCTCTAAGCAAACTCGGCTCTACCACTTCCGCGGTCTCATGTAAGCACTTCCTCAAATGTGATACATGGAATACATCGTGTACACCACTAAGTCTCTCAGGCAACTCTACTCTATATGCCATCTGTCCAATCCTCTCCTTAATAGGAAACGACCCTACGAACCTTGGTGCTAACTTCCCAACGAACCCAAAGCGAACAACATTCCGTAATGGAGAAACCTTGACAAAGACCATGTCCCCAATATCAAACTCAAGATCTATCCTCCTCTTGTCCGCATAAGATTTATGCCTGTCTTGCGCCATCTTCATCCTCCTTTGAATCAAATCGATCTTTCCTGAAGTCTCTCTAATCATATCGGGCCCAAGCAAGATCTTATCTATAGATTCCCACCAACATGTAGGCGAAAGACACGACCGTCCATAAAGAGCCTCAAACGGTGCCATGCCAATGCTAGACTGAAAGCTATTATTATATGCGAACTCCACCAAAGGAAGAAGTTCCTCCCACGTACCTCGAAAGTCTAAGACAAACAACCTCAATAGGTCCTCTAGAATACGATCCACCCTCTCGGTCTGGCCGTCCGTCTGAGGATAATATGCGGTGCTCAAACATAACCGAGTCCCTACCGCCTCTTGCAAGCTCTTCCAAAACTCTTTAGTCAAGATAGGATCGCGGTCGCTTACTATGCTAGAAGGAACACCGTGCAAACGACCTATCTCTCGAATGTATACGGAGGCTAACCATGGAGCAGTCCTATTACTCTTCACGGGAACAAAATGGGCGCTCTTAGTAAGTATGTCTACCACGACCCAAATCCCCGTATTACCCTTCCTCGATCTCGGTAATCCATCAATAAAGTCCATCGAGACACTTTCCCACTTCCATTGTGGGACCTCCAATGGGTGAAGCAACCCACCGGGCTTCTTTTGCTCTGCTTTTACTTGTTGGCACACCAAGCATCTAGCGACAAACTCAGCCACATCCCTCTTTATACCGGCCCAAAAGTAAACTCATCTCATGTCCATGTACATCTTGTCCCCTCTGGGATGGATGGTCATCTTCGAACGATGTGCATCATCAAGAATGGTCTTCCTCAAATTCTCGTCCCGTGGTACACAAAGTCTGACCTCTAAGGATGCTAGCAAACCAGGTACAAAGTCAATGGAAGGTCTAAAGTCAAACGTAGAGATGAACTCTAAGCTTCGCCGCTCAACAAACAACGGACTCACGGACAACCTTTTCCTACTTAAGGCGTCTGCCACCACGTTACTCTTGCCAGCGGTATATGCTATCTCAAAATTGTAGGATGCTAAGAATTCTATCCACCTTTGCTGCCTTAAGTTCAAGTCCTTCTCAGAGAACAAGTATTTTTGCGATTTGTGGTTAGTGAACAATTTGAATTTCTCGCCAAGAAGATAATGGCACCAAGACTTAAGCGCGAAAACAATAGCGGCCAACTCTATGTCATGTGTAGGGTAATTTCTCTCATGCACTCTCAACTGCCTTCCTCCATAGGCTATTACCCTTCCCTCTTGCATTAAGACTGCGCCTAGTCCTGTCCCACAAGCATCAGTATAAACGATAAATGGCTTACTCCCATCTGGCAACACTAAGACTGGGGTTGTGGTCAAATCTCTCTTTAAACGTTGGAACGCATCATCACAATCTACATCCCATGTGAAAACTAGGTTCTTCTTCGTCAAGCATATTAATGGGGCTGATATTTTTGCGAAGCCTTTGATAAACTTCCTATAGTAGCCAGCCAACCTTAAGAAACTCCTTACCTCGGTAGCATTTTTAGGGACCTTCCAATCATGGATGGCCACTACCTTCGCGGGATCCACAGCTATCCCTTCTTCAGAAACCACATGCCCAAAGAATCGCACTTCCTTCCTCCAAAAGTGATATTTAGAAAATTTAGCTTTAAGGCTATGCGCTCGAAGGGTCTCCAACACTTCCCTAAGATGTAGGGCATGCTCTTCCTCGCTCTTAGAAAAGATCAAGATGTCATCCACAAAGACTACCACGAATTTATTAAGGTACTCCCTAAGAACCCTACTCATCAAGTCAACAAAGTATGCAGGGGCGTTTGTCAAACCGAAGGGCATCACAAGCCACTCGAAGAAGCCATCCGGAGTCCTAAAGACAGTCTTGTCTATGCTATCCTCAGCCACTCTCAACTGATGGAAACTCGTGGCTAAGTCCAACTGCGAAAACACTAAGGCGCCAACTAACTGATCGTTGAGATCATCAATCCTCGGCAGTAGGTGCCTATTCTTCTTAGTAAGCTTATTAAGTTCTCTATAGTCCACACAAAGTCTAAGGGACCCACCTGCCTTCGTGGCAAATACTACTAGAGCTCCCCACTCCGATATACTACGTCTTATGAACCCCTTCTCAAGCAATTCTTTCACTTGCTTACTGAGTTCTCTTCTCTCTCTTTGAGCCATGTGGCGCACTGGCAATGCAACTAGTTTTGCATTATCTACTAGATATATTCGAAAGTCTATCTCACGTTTTGGGGGTAGACCCTCACCTCATCGAAGACATCAACATATTAACGGACTATACGAACAGAATATAAATCATCATTGGATGCGTCAAGGGATTCTAGGTAGCTAAGCATTACTGGACCTCTAGGGTCACAAGAAATATCAAGGGTCTTTCCACAACGAGTCAACAATCTAACTACCCTTCTTTCACAATCTAGGATGGCCCCGTATCTAGTTAGCCAATCCATACCTAGAATCAAGCCATAGCCTATGAAGTCAAGAACAAAGGCGTTGCATTCAAACCCAACGCCCAAGATAGACACTCTCAAATCCCGACAAATCATAGAAAGATGAGCCGAACCACCAATAGGATTTGAGACTACTAAGGGATCTGTAACTAAACTAGTATTTAGGTGAGGTGTTTCAACTAATGATGTAGAGATAAACGAATGTGATGTGTCAGAAACGAATAAAGTACGGACATGATGATCAAACAGAAAAACTAAACTTTCAATGGAAATCGTTCTACCTCGTTCTTGCAGCGGTGGGACCACGAGAGACTGAACTTTCCCCTTGCCTGCCCTGGTGCCATAAGAACCTGCACCTGTCCTCCCGAGGTAGACCCTGCCCTCTTCCCTTTCCTTGGGCAGTCCTTAATCAGATGTCCCGCTTCGCCACAGTGGAAACAACCAGTCTTCTTTTTCTTCCTACAATCTTTGCTTAGATGGCCTGGTGTCCCACAGTTAAAGCATCTTTTCTTTCCCTTACCAATGTTGCCTTTACCACCTTTCTTGTTCTGTTGTTGCTGTTGCGGTTTCTTTTGATCCCCTTTCTTCTCGGGTGCCTTATTAGCATTGGCGCCCTTCTCTTCTTCATGCATAAGCGCCATGTCAACTAGTCTCTCAAAGGTAGCCCCCATGGGGACGTGGGTCATAGCTGACCCATGAAGCAGCTCGTTCAAACCCTTAACAAATCTAAGGGCCTTCTTTTCTAGTGTATTCACTAAGTCCAAGCCAAATCTCGCCAACTGATTGAATTTGTTGACGTATTCTTTCACTGATAGATTCCCTTGCTTCAACGCCAAAAATCTTTCCATATATAAATTCTCTTTAGCCCGTGAGAGAAACTTTGCCTCAAACCTATGCCTGAAATCTGGCCATGCATCAACTGGACGCTCTCCATTAGTGACCTCCCACCAAAACGAGGCCTTATCCTTCATTAGCCAGGCAGCTAACTAGACCTTTCTTCCATCTTCCACTTCAAAGATCCCAAACAATTCTTCCACCTCCTTTACCCAATTTCGAGCTTCCACAAATGTCTCCGTCCTGTGAAAAGGTTTTCCACCCATTGCCCGAAAGTCCTTACATATCTTTGCAAAAGTATCGACAAGAGGAGGAGGAGGAGGAGGAGCAGTAGCATTTGCTGGACCTGCGGTGGTGGCCCTATTCTCCAAATACCTCATAAACCATTCTTGTATCGATATCCCCTCGGGTATCTCGAGAATTCCAGACATGCTGAAACGGAAAAGGAAAGATTCAATACAAAAGAACCGAAGGAAAGTTATATGGCTTTTGGGGTAATGCTTTCTAAAATAAGCTTTTCTCTTGAAAATACTTCCCTTAAAACATACTTTTGAAGGTACTTCTTTATAAAAGTGTTTTTGAAAAACAGTTTTTCAAAATTCATATCTGTTCTAGTAACCTTCAGCTCTGATACCACGTGTGACACCCCACGTCCATTAATGCCACTCACAAAGGGAATGCATTAACTTCTATGGAGAGTTTTAAGTGTGTATAGAACAGAAACTAAACAACAAGAGAAATATAAACGGTACTTAAAAATTTAAAATTTTATTCATTGCAGCGGTAAACACATAGGTTTGATTACATCATCAAAAACCAGAGTCAATGTACATAATATCCATCTTGACTAAATCAGATTACATAAATTGAAAGACATAACCCCAACATAAAATAGCCATAAATAAGATAGGCTGAACTTTTACTTCAGCGATCCAAACAACCTCTAAAAGCAAGAGATATAGCTGTCCAAAATCAAGCTCCACTGGTGCTAGTTCCACCCTGAGCATCTGGTGGAGGGGGGGGGGAGGAAGAAAAGAGGTGGAAACAAAGGGGGTCAGACATAAAGTCTAGCGAGTGCGATAACTTTAACAATATAATTACCAAAATAACTAGGCTAAGGCATAAATTGGAAAAAAAGGAAATGACTGTGAATAATTGGGTATGGCAGAGCAAACTAAAGGAAATAAGATGAACAAAGATAACGTTAAAGGCGCACCTAGTCGCTATAAGATAATTACTACACGGCACCACACCAAACACCCTAAAAGTTGATCCCACCAACCAGACTTTAATAATGATAATGGTAGTTTCGTGTACCCCTAGTTGCCTTCATAGTTGCCGCCTGCCCCTATCTCCACTAGGTGTACCTACTACCCCCATGCGATCGGCTCCCTAACTCGTAGATACCCGCGCTGGCCCCACAGTGGGGTGTATCACTCCCCAAAGTGGCAACCCGATACCACCAACAATGCACGGCTTATACCTACAAGATGCAACAACATCTTACCTACCAGCTCGGGCCCACACACGCACATGAACCCGTTGGACTTTCGTTGCCATCGGTAACCCGTTTTGGCCTCTTACAGTCAAGCCCAGTATGCGTGTCCCATCCTCGACTTGGGTCGAGCCCACAAAGATACTTATGGGTTACTGGTTGAAACGGGCCCCCATTACGTGACGCAAGTTATCCACCTAAGCTTGGTCCCCTATAGTACACCCCACTTAACCCTCTTCTTATTCATGTTCACTTACATGTTTCAATTTTGGTTAAGTGTTTCTAATCGTATTTCACAAGCCACGCAAGGCACCCACTTAACTCCCATGTCCCACCACATGTTTATCTGGTTAAGTGTTTCTTAATTCATTAACACCGTAACCTTGTAAAGACCTCCCATATTAGACTGACATTTGTTGCAGTTGGATTTGCCGGGCGGGTCCGGGCAGTCTTACACCACAAACGAGCCTAACCTCGTGTCTTTACAACTGTTACGCATTTAATTTATGCCCAAGACCTCCCACATTAGACTGGCATTTATGGCAGCGTGTTTTGCCGAGCGGGTCCGGGCAGTCTTACACCACAAAAGAGCCTAACCTCGTGTCTTAGGCGATTAATTACACATAATTAATTATCCCCCAATTTGAATTAATTTCCTTATTCAAATTATCAATCAATTCCAAATTTAACTATGTCCATAATTGACTCAATTATGTTCATCTATTTATGGTATGCAAAATTATACCAATTATCATCATAAATTTATTTTATGACATTTAAGGCATTTATGCCAATTCTCTATAATAAATCTTTTAATATTATCCCTTCGCCCCACGTTGTACAGTCGTTTGTTTAACGTGAAATATACGTTAGACTCGAATAGTCTAAATTATGGAATAAAGAGAAAGCATCACAACATACATAGAAATGAAACTAGATCAAAACATAAGGGGTGAACTTGCATGTGTGAATGAGGTTCTTCATCTAAAACTTTCATAGGCCAAGGTCACAAACTTGCATAAAACTACATATGTCATAGATCTAAATCTAAAGGTGTAAACTTGTTTAGGTAATAGTCACAAACTTGCATAAACCATGTATATCGTAGATCTAATCATAAGGTGTAAACTTGCATAGGCAATAATCACAAACTTACATTTCATGATTCATACTCCAAACATATATATATATATACACACTTGCATATGTCATTTATGCAACATAAACGATGGTGTAAACTTACATCTAAACATGTAAACTAGCATATAGAATTTTGTATACTAGCATATAACTCACACATGTCATAGCCTAACTTTAGATCCAATTTACCATAAAATAGATGTCATGAAACATGTAAGGTTGTATATAATTTCCATTAACTTGCATATGATCCATGCCTCAATTAACATCCTAACTTGTATGTAGAATTATCAAGTTAAACTTTATATAACTTAACACTTGAATTAGTTCCACAAACATAACCAAACTAGCATATGAAATGATTGTACATAAGCCAATAATTAACATAGATTTACAAAATAACATCACAGCTTTACAACATAGAAAATAACAACATGGATAGTAGCATAACAGATTTACAACATAGATAATAACATAACGGTCAATGATTCACAACATAACCATATAATCCCAAATCATAACTCAACCAAATTAAATTGTTAATTATCTTATTAAAGAAATCGAACTCACAACACAAAATAGGTCTTGAGTTCTGAAATCTGAGTTTTGAAATTGATTTAGCTTTCCTTTGAAGAAGACAATTTGTTATGGTTTAGATTAGAATTGAATTGATTAGCTTTTCTTCCTCTCTAATTGGTGGCAGCTATTCTAGGTTGCAAGGTGACAACATAGAGGCCATGATTCTAATTTTTATTTGATTTTAGGGTTTGAGTCTACATGTGTTTTTATAGAGTTTAGGATTAATTTAGGCCATCTGATCAACCTAGAGTAAACCATAGCCATTCAGACCAGATCAGAAACCCTAATGACTCAGCATACAGTCATTAAATCGTCATCAAACAAATCTGCCCCCGGGGAGGGAGGGGGGTAGGTCGACCTGGCCCTGCCGGGAAATTTCCCTCCTACCCCATTCTGACTCTGAAATTCGAATTTTTGAAATCTGTTTAAATTTTTCTGAAACTTCCGATCGCCATAACTTCTTCATACGAAGTCAAATTCACGCAAACTCGAACTCTATCTCAACCAGAATTCCGAGACAAACACAGTGGCGCAATCCGTTTCCCTTAATTCTCACATCTGAGATTAGTTATTCTTTAATTTTTGAACATTAATATTGAAAATTACGGGTGTTACAAAACAAGCCAATATAAAAATTTCCTCTTTTAATATCTTAGAATCCACTTTATTGCTTGTCAATGAGTCTTTCATGGGTTAGACATGTATATGCTAACAACACTAACTGCATGAGCTAAATCAGGCCTTGTGCATACCATAGCATGCATAAGGCTTCCAACCGAACTAGAGTATGGAATATTACACATATCCCTTTTGTCTTCATCCGATGTGGGACACATATCTCTGGATAGCTTGAATTGAGAGCCTAATGGAGTAGCCAGCGGTTTAGCATTCTCTATACCGAATCGAGATAGGACTTTCTCGATATATTGAGTTTGAGTGAGCCTCAAAACTCATTGCTTTCTATCCCTTTGAATCTCCATCCCCAAAATTCTCTGTGCGTTTCCCAAATCTTTCATCTCAAACTTGTTACTGAGCTCCATCTTCAATTTTGAAATTCAAGTCATGATCTTAGAAGCTATCAACATATCATCAACATAAAGCAACAAATAAATGTTATCATCAATGCATTTCTTAAAATACACACATTGGTCCTTAAAACTTATAGAGTAACCATATGAGATCATAAATTTATCAAATTCATTATACCGCTATCTAGGAGACTGTTTTAAGCTATAAAGAGATTTGTTACGTTTACAAACATGACCTGGCCTACTACTATTAATGAACCCCTCTAGCTGCTGTAGGTAAATGTCCTCCTCAAGATCACCATGCACGAATGTTGTCTTGACATCTAGTTGTTCCAACTCCATGTCGAAGTGAGCAACCAATGCCAAAAGAATGCGAATGGAAGTGTATCTAACAACTAGAGAAAAAATATCGTGAAATTCCACATCTTTCTTCTGAGCATAACCCTTTGCCACTAAACTTGCTTTGTACCTCAAGTCACCATTGCCCCATCTTTCACCTTATAGATCCATTTACATCCGATTGCTCTCTTGTCGGAAGGAAGTGGCACTAAATCCCAAGTGTGATTTTTGTGCAAAGACTCAGTCTCTTCCTCCACTGCTACTAGTCAACTGGGGTTATCAACTAAACTAATGGCATCTTTATAGTCTCTTGGTTCATACGAAATATGCTTAATGCATAAGCTGGCATGTCATCTAAGTCAATATCTTCAATGCTTAATCCCACAAAATCATCAAGCCATGTAGGTATTTTCTTCTCTCTGATTGGTTAAGTTTGAATTTAAGCTCCACCTTGAGATTGATCTTCTGTCTCTTCCTTACTTACCACAGTGTCATCGTAATCACCATTTTTACTCGTATGGAAGTCTGACGATATACCTTTTGTTTGGTATTCTGAGTTCTTCCCCTCAACGTCATCATTAACTGAAGAAGAAGGCTCCACCTTCAACATAGCCTTCTCATTAAATGTAACATGCCTGTTAGTGACAATCTTCTAGGTAGTAGGACACCACAACCTATAACCCTTAATTCCTTTTTTATAGCCAAGAAAAATACACTTGCGCGATCTTGGATCCAACTTCCTTTTGCTCTCATGCACGTAAGCTGGACAACCAAACACTCTGAGAAAGGAATATGATACAGGCTCTCCCTTCCATACTTTTTCAGGAATCTTCATATCTATGGCGGTAGAAGGTGTGCGGTTGATAAGGAAAACCGCTGTAGATAATGCTTCTGCCCAAAATCTCTTATTTAATCTCGCAGTCAGTCGTAAGCCGTAAGCAACGGGTTCTTTCCAACAAAATCTGATTCATTTTCTCTGCAACCCCATTTGACTGAGGGTCTCCTGGCATGGTGTAGTGTCTTTTGATTCCCTCAGACTCACAAAGTTTGATTAACTTTTGAGAACTGAATTCACCACCATTATCTGAACGAAGAACCTTCACTTTCTTTCTAGACTACTTCTCAACAAGAGATTTCTAACTTTGAAACTTATCAGAAGTTTCATCTTTGGACTTCATAAAGTAAACCCATACTTTTTTAGAAAAATCATCAACAAATGAAACAAAATACCTGGCTCCTCCATCGATAGGCATGGTGCGGAGCCCCAAATATCAATGTGAACATACTTTAAAATATCTTTAAACTTATACTCTGCATTGCCAAAAGAAATGTAACGACCCGGAAATCCGAGCCAATTTAAAAATTTTAATTTGGCAATTTTAATGAATTTTGATTATTTAAATGAATTATTTTAAATAATATCGACGAGAAATTTATTTTGAATAGAAATTCAACGTATATATTTATATACGTCGTCGTTAGAATATAAATAATTATTTTTAATTATAAAAGGAATTGAAAATGGCGCAGTAGTTCGATAATTTGATTTCAAAATTCAAATGAATGTACCGGGTGCAAAATAATCCGGATTTTAGCGAAACCAAAAATACCTGAATCTAATTGAGAATATCTTTCCAATGAATCCAGGAAATCAAAATTTCATAGCGGGAATCAAAAGTTATGTCCAAATGAATTTTCAGAATAGTCGCTATGGAATTCTGGCCCTTAAAAATGGGAATTTTGCAAACGACCTCGGATTTCGACGAAACCACTTTTGTTGGATCCGTGATGTCAAGTTATTGCTAGATTCCAATTTTCGTAATTTTTCGAATCAATATGTGAGCGTGGAAAAGGAAAACACGTTTGACCAGTTTCAGTTGATTTTAATCGACTGGAAAATGGCCATTTTTCAAACGGTCTCAGAATTTGATGAAATTAGTTTTGTTAGGACCGTATCGTCAATACGAAGCTAGAAAATATTTTTCGGGAATTTTTCTAATTAGTATGTGGCCCCAGTAAATGGAAATGCGCGTTCAAATTCAATATATAGAGTTATATTTTGATTTTGACGAAAACTGATCAAAACAGTCGAATCAGCCTACGATACATATCCCATTGTGTTCGGGTCGTTTCAGCGTGGTATCAGAGCTTTGGTTTACAAAGCTCAGAGAACAAGACACATTAGAACCATACGAAAGAATTCATCAGATATTGGATTAGTAATATCCAATTAGAATGACTCGTTAGAGATGGGATTAGTAGTATTCCAGAACGAGTGTGAAGAGTATATTTTTAAAATCAAAATAATTTTTGTTTTGAAAATTTAAATCAATTATTCGTATTTGATTATTAATTTATATGAATTTGGACAATCTAATATATAGAGATTTTGCATATATGTCTTGCAAACGTGTATTCAAAGTTTTAATGTATTGGATAGTTATTGAATCACACTCTAGTGCCCGGGGATAATTCTGGTGGCGGGGCACCATCGCCAGTATTTATTTTCGAGTTTCGAAAGTGAGATTTCTATATATTTCCAATTGACTGGTGTGAGAACCGAAACTAGATAGGGCTTATTGTTGTGATTTGGCTTCAAAAATGTGATTTTTTGACTATATATCAAAGTTATGAATTTGAAAAGCTAAACGACTAATTAATTGATGGTTGTGTTGTTTGATTATGGCTTGATTAATTAAATTTTTAACCAGTTAGCTAAATTGACCAAAAAGTGAATTATATTGAAATTTGTTCGCATTTGCTTGCATATACATGTACTTACATTAAACAGGTCATAGCAAGGAGGCTAGAGCAGAAGAATAAAATTGTTTGCCCGACAAATAGGTACATGTTTACCATAATTTACTGTTTTGTTTGGGTGATGATGATTTTATGAGCCGACTGGCTTTTTCTTTTTCTTTTTGAGATCAGAGGGCCTGTATGACAATTTCGGGATTTTCCCGGTGCTCCCGGTGCAGGGGAGGTTATGGCGAAATTTTTCGAAAATTTAGGGTGTTAGCCAAATTTTTGAAAAATTTGAAAAGTTCTTAGAAATTGAAAAGTTGAAGAACTTAAGCCGTAGTGAAAATTATGAAAGTTGAGTTGGTTTGTAAAACAACTTTCGGCTTCGTTCCTTTTCGGGGACGAAAAGTTTTAAGTGGGGGAGATTGTAACGACCTGGAAATCCGAGCCAATTTAAAAATTTTAATTTGGCAATTTTAATGAATTTTGATTATTTAAAATGAATTATTTTAAATAATATTGACGAGAAATTTATTTTGAATAGAAATTCGACGTATATAATTATATACGTCGTCGTTAGAATATAAACAATTATTTTTAATTATAAAAGGAATTGAAAATGGCGTGGTAGTTCGATAATTCGATTTCAAAATTCAAATGAATGTACCGGGTGCAAAATAATCCGGATTTTTGCGAAACCAAAAATATCTGAATCTAATTGAGAATATCTTTCCAACGAATCCGGGAAATCAAAATTTCATAGCGGGAATCAAAAGTTATGTCCAAATGAATTTTCAAAATAGTCGCTATGGAATTCTGGCCCTTAAAAATTGGAATTTTGCAAACGACCTCAGATTTCGACGAAACCACTTTTGTTGGATCCGTGATGTCAAGTTATTTCTAGATTCTAATTTTCATAATTTTTCGAATCAATATGTGAGCGTGGCAAAGGAAAATGCGTTTGACCAGTTTCAGTTGATTTTAATCGACTGGAAAATGGCCATTTTTCAAACGGTCTCCGAATTCGATGAAATTAGTTTTGTTAGGACCGTATCGTCAATTCGAAGCTAGAAAATATTATTCGGGAATTTTTCTAATTAGTATGTGGCCCCAATAAATGGAAATGCGCGTTCAAATTCAATATATAGAGTTATATTTTGATTTTGACGAAAATTGATCGAAACAGTCGAATCAGCCTACGATACATATCCCATTGTGTTCGGGTCGTTTCAAGAAACCTTTGTCTTCTTTCCAAGTACACATCCTTCACAAAAGTCAAGTTTTTAATGATGAACGCCGTCAATCAAGCCTCTCTTTTTCGATACTTCTAAACTTCGCTCTCCAGTGTGGCCCATACGAAAATGCCACAATCTAGTAGAATCGGAATTGACAGAATCAATAACTGAAGCAGACTCTGGAACAGTAGTTGTACCCTTCAGCAAATATAGCTTTCCAGCTTTTACCCCGTTCATTACTATCAATGAGCCATTCATAATTTTTAATGAATCTTTTTCTATTACACACTTTAAGCTAAAATTGCACAGTGCTTCAATAGAGATCAAACTACACCTTAAATCAGGCACATGCCTGACATCACAAAGTACAAACAACACCATCAGACATCCTGATTTTACTGTTCCAATACCAACCATGCGATAAGAAGCATTATTTTCCATGAGAACCTCTCCTCCATCAAACTGACGATAAGTGGAAAAAGGGGGCCTATCAGATGACAGGTCCTGAGTAATTAATCAACATAGTTCTCTTTATAGAAGAGGCAGAAGCTGTAAAAATGCAAGGATCGCTTTCTGAATCTGATGTCTCCGCAGTAGAAGCTGAAGCCTTTTGAGGAACAACTTTGTTTTCATTCTCCAACTTGGGGCAACTTCCAACATAATTTCCAGGTTTTCTACAATAATGACAGACTCCCTTCCGAGCTCCCCGTGACTGAGAACTGGACTTAACTCTATCTCCACCATTTTTGGGTCTACTCTTACTTCTTCCCCTTTGTGTAATAAGGCCTTCAGAATCATTCTCCATTCTCATGCTTACTAACTTTCCCCTCAACATCTCGTTATGTAAATTTATCTTCACATCCTCCAAGCAAATGGATGAATGCCCATAAATCATAGAGTTAACAAAAGTGTTATACTTTATAGGTAAAGAACATAACAGAATAACAGCTTGCGCTTCATCCTCAATCTTTACATCAGCTACTCGAAGATTCATGACAAGTGTGTTAAGGGCATCCACGTGAGGAAATACATTGGTTCCATGCTTCATCTTGGATGAATAAAGCTGTTGTAGGATGATGCAGTTGGTGAGAGACTTGTCATAGAACTTTCTCTGAAGAGCATCCCATAGTTCCTTAGCAGTTTTCACATGAGAGAACTCTCTAAGTACTTCATCGGAAATACTAAGTTGGATGGTAGTGAGAGCATCCTCTTCCAATTCTTCTATCTCTTCAGGTGCTAAATTCGTCAATTTCTCCGAATCTGAGACAACCTTAAATGTCCTCTCTTTCTTCAATTCCGCTTCCATCTTCGTCTTCCATGTGCCAAAATCCCCTTTCCATCAAGTCCAGGGAATCCATAATTTGTAGCGCTTCTACCACCATTATTTTTGGTGGAATTAGATATTGCTGAAATAATCTTTGAATAGAACAACAAGCTCTGATACGAATCTGTTGTGCAAAAACAGTGGTTTGGGCAGCGGAAGTAGAACACCCAATGATATAGCATGTCGACAATCTCAACAATGCAAAAAAAATGCCTTAAATTATACAGAAAAACAAAAATAGAAAAGGGAAAGAACACCCAAATATAATGGGGTTCGGCTATGCCTACGTCCTCATACAACAACTTATTATTACTTCGCTTCAATGAGATGAATTACAACTCAATACAACTTTCTTACCCTATTACAATTACAGAAAATATGGATCTTTTGAATATGGAGAGAGAGATTTCTTCTTCTATGTATCAAAAATATGAGCCAATGCCTGCATATATATAGGGGAATGATGAATAATGCTTCATGGATAAGGAAGAAACATTTCCTGATTTATTCCACCGCAAATGTGGCACATCTTTAATTTATTTCACCTATACTATTATCTGATTGATTTAAATCAATTAATATAACTTCTCATTTTATCCAAATTTGTTGCCACATATAACAATATTTCATTGATTTATCAGATCCACTAATCTCTCCCATATCTTTTCAATTTGTTGCCCATAATTAATTGGTTACAAGAATCAATTAAAATCTTCTCCATAATTGGCATAGACTTAAATCGTCCAATTTTAATAGTGTCTACTTAAAAACCTTCCTCGTTCCAAGAAAGGGGTAAAATTATAGTCTTCCTTCCATGGCATTTCTATAACCATCAAAAGTTACACAAAAGACAAGTTATCCTGAACATACAAATCATTAGCTTGAATAAACAATAAATCCGGAGCTACATGAGATAACCTAGTCAATAGAAAGCTATTTAACCGGCTGATAGCATAACATGCATTGTCAGTGCTAATAGCGCGTCACACCGAATAAATCCTACACAAGTGAGATAAACGCATATGGGATTTTTGGAAGTACTCCATGTAAGTAGTGTCGACTGCAAGACCGTTGCATAAAAGGGAATATAGGTAAACAGAAGACCCAAAGCGATGTTGAAGGTATAAGGGAATCTCAAGAGTCCTTGTTGCCTAAAATCGTATCAAAAGTTCATTTATTGAATCCTCACTTATTGTCCATGGCGACGGTGGAATAACAAGCCAGAGCTGTATCCAAATATACAATGTAGAATATCTGTAGTAAATAAGATATATAGTAAAATATTATCTTTGAACGAGTGCGCTAACATCATATCAATTTATCTAATGTTGAAGTATGCAATATACGAATCAAGGAATCTATTGCTAGGTCCTATGTAGGGCCTGACCTTAAACAGGTTTTTGATGCCATGCAGGATAAGGTTATTGATTTCTAGAACTCTAATAGGTTTATTGTTGTAGGTATATTTGTTACGGGCACACCAAATACACAAACCTATGCAACAAGGGGTAATGCGAAAGAGCATAACACGAATGGATTTACCTCTAGCATAAGACAAACAATAACTATTGTTGCCTAAGGTCAATACAGGCGTGCCTTGTTACATAGGTTGAAGCCCTTCTGCACGATTTGAATGTTGATTTTTGTGAGGTTAAAATCCATGGTAGAGCGTTATGAGGGAGTTTCCACATGAAGATGGAAACTTTGAGTAGCAAATTCGAAATAATGCAAAATGAAAAGATCTTCTTTCATGTCTTTGATTAAAAATGGTCTGCGCTAAGTAATTTGGAACATCTTATAGAAAACTGTTGAGATATTACCAAATTTGCTATCATAAATCTTTGAATCTGATCTAGTTCTACATCAATGTCATCAACAATTATTCAAATTTTCTAGAATTTTGAATTTGTAATTGAGATTCTGTAATCATTTGTTATACGTTAATTGTCAGGAGATCGGTGGTGCAAATTGGAGCAGTGGCGGATGTTAGGGAATGCAGAATGGATCATTAAGGCAAAACTAACACTAGAGGTGGGGGTAAATAGTGCTTTCGAGAAATTTAACAAAATTTAAAACTCATATGATCTACTATATGAATCACACACTGTAGAAATAATCACAGACACAGAATCAAACATAAACACAAAGATAAACAAAAATAAAATGCAGAAAAGGAAAGAACACACCGGATTTTATACCGGTTCGGATTACTCCTACGTCCAGTCCCATACAACACTGGATTGCGTAGAGTTTCATTACTATATCAATATCCAAGTAGATTTCATGGCTACAAGTTTACCACCGATTCCAAACTCCCTTGATCAAGTATATTCCTTTTGATTTCACCAGCTACATGGTTAACACCGCTCCATTTCCTTGATTTCAAGGCTGTAAGGAACACACCTTTTCCCAAACACTATCCAAAAAATTACAACAACCCTATACTCTTCAATAGCACTTCGATTCAGAGAGTAATGAGTAGAGAGTGAGAAGAGAAGAAGCTTTATATAAATAGAATTGAATTCAGCAGAGTATAAGTGTAGAAATTATAAAAAAATGAAATATTAATGGTGTAAAGAAAGGGGATGTAGATGGAGAAGAAGAATGATGATTTTTTTTGAAATCAGCCTCTATTTATAAGATTTGAAAGGTTGCAACGCTTCTGGAACGTTACAAATAGTGAAAAGACACTTCCTTTCAAAGTAAAAAATATAACAGTTATATGTCGACATGCCCAATAGTGTATGTCGACATATCATAGTATAAAATTGAAATTTGTCTATTTTTCAAGTGTTTTGATATATATATAATTCTGGAAAATTTTGAATTAGTACATAGTGTTATAAACAAGTATTATAAAGTATAAAATCATATGAAAACATAAATATAAAATATATGAACATATTTATTAAATTATAAAGTTTAAGACTATATAATTGTAAGTATATAAAAGTATATAACTAATACACACACACACATTTATAGACTTATAAAAACTTGAGTTTAAAATCAAAAATTAAAATAGAGAAACTTAAGTAGAATAAAAATTGAAACTAGAATTTGAAAATAGAATTTGAAAAACAGAATTTGAATTTGAACTTGGAGTGCTATTCAGAGTTTTACATAAACTAGACTATATTACTATATTTATTTTGAACTTTTGAAATATTCAAATCTTGATTACTCACGAATCTTGAATCATCTCTGAATTCTGAATGTCTAGAAGCTCTTAAACCGTACAGTCTTTAGTATTAATTCCTGTCTATAAATCCTGCATATATGTATGTATGTGTGTTTGTGTGTGTGTGTGTATATATATTCTAGATAGAGATGGTAGTATATATTTTATAATCAACGATAATTGAAATAAGGTTGTTGTCATCAAAACTCCATGCTCCAACAATCTCTCCCTTTTTGATGATGACAACCTTAGTTTATAAAATATTCCAAATTGCTCATACCTGTTGATTTTGATCCTCCTAATACACCCTCTATCATTATGAATCCTATATACTCTCATTTAGCCTATGTCTAACTAATCCTTATATTTTATAATTTCTCTCCCTTTGTTATTATCAAAAAGAAATTCTAAAAATACTCCCCTTAAATCCTATATCTATCTATGTAAGCAAAGACTATAATATTTGACTAATGTATTTAACATACATGACTCCCCCCAAATGTATTCCTATACTATTCTAAAGTACTAGTATAAATAACTCCCCCTAAATTTATGCTATAAATTTTTCTAATATAATTATCCCTGATTCTATAATATCCTTATATCTCCTTCTAAATCTATGTTTCTAAACCTAAAAGATTATAACTCCCCTTAAAATTATGACTATACTAGTCTAATAAACAAAATAAAAGGATAATAAACTAAGCAAAACCAATCAAATTTTATAATCAATTCAAACAAGCAAATCAATCCAAACAATCAAGCAATTCAAACAATCAATTTAAACTATTAAATCAACCAAAGCAAAAATACATGTCTAAAAAATGCTTTTTGATCCTTCAACTAATCCTTAGAAACTCTAAAACTCCCCCTTAATCTAATACAAGACTAAACCTATCCTAAACTCTAATTCCTTTAAAACTACAATAAGACTTTAATCTAGACTAAGAATTAGTTCTGATAAGATATCCTTAAAATTATGATATAAGTTAAATAAATCAATTTAATACAAACAATCAATCAATTTAAGTTTTGTTGTCTCAAAACATCAATTCAAATAAATTCAAACATAAAAGCAAACATTTATTGTAACTTATATTTATCCTAAAACCTGTAAAGCACCTATCAACTACAAATGCACAAGTATATTTCTAACACACATATCAACCACTAATGAAATTCAACCATGTCAAACAATTCAAACAAGTCAATCAAATCATGCAAATCAATCAAGCCAAACAAGTTAATCAAGCCAATTTGTAACATCCCATAATTTTAACCAAGTTTGACTTGGATTTTAATATATAATTTTGATTTTTCTTAATATAAATTTTTTACTTTGAACAAGTATTTTGTTTTGTTAAATATGATTTTATATATAAAAAAAACTTATTTTAAAATTTCTGTAAGTAATGATATTTTCTGTTTTGATAATATTGATTTGTAAAAATATGAATTTGGTAAAGGATAATTTATTTTATGATTTTTCAAGAATGATTATTATTATTTTATTTATTTTCATAAATTTATAATGGTATTTATAAATTGTATAAAGATTGTTATGTATTTATTTAAGACCATATTTAAAATTTTGAGGATTTCCATATTTAAGCATTTACTTTCAACCATTTGTTAATATAGAATTTTATAAATTATATGTGTAAATATATTTGCTAAATAATATAGATAAATATTTTTAAATTATAAATAAATTATGTATATATATTTTATAAATCTTAAGTGATAAGGTGTTACATTTGTTTGGCTACATTTATAAGTGTTACAACTCATGTTGCTAAAATAAATTTATTAATTAAAATGAGGTGTCCTCTTACATGTCATGGTGCATGGAGAGATTCATATCATGAAGACAAGTAGCCATATATGTGTAATTTTGCATGTAATTAGCATCATGAATTGAGCCATGTGTCCCCTAATTAAAAAGACTAAATTGCCCTTTTAAATACCTATATAAACTCAAGTACTCCTCACCATTCAAAACAAAACTTGAGTTTATATTCCACGCTCAAAGAAAATTGCTCCACTTTGTTCTCTGTTAATTTCCTGTATATGGAAAAATCACTTTTCTTTTCATTCAAAAATCAAAATCCTTCCATTCATTCAGTTTTAGTTAGTATGATCTGTGCAAAGGATGTTCAGATGATCGTTTCTGATTTTTAGAAGCTAACGGATCCGGATTTCATCAAGTAGAGGAACAGAAATCTTGAATTTACAGTAAAGAGGAATTTTCGAGTTGAAACTTAGAAAAATCTTTTCTCCCAAGCCAGAGAGAATTAGATCGCGCCGTTAGCGCTGTTGCGATTAGCAGACGGAGTAGTATTTTTGGTGAAAGTTTCATACGATTTCGTGTCGATGATTTGAATTGTTCGAAACTAGGGTTAAAAATTGGCAGAGAACCAGGCATATAGAGGAAATGGTGAGCGGCGTTGCGATGAGAATGGAATGGGCTTCGATGTGGTGAAGTTTGGCGAAGTCTGGTGCCATATTGGAGGGTGCGACATTAAGCTTGCGCGGGTTCCAGGTCACGGCACGACGGACGGATTTTGAAGTAGAGCCCCGGACTTGAGATGGTGCGGTGTGTTGAGACGAGGAGGAGGAGAGAAGTTTGCTGGTAGGTTCGGTTTGGAGTTCGGTGGAGTGTTGGACTCGTGTATGTGCACCACCGTGCACGGGTATGTACAGGACAAAGAAGAAGAGGGGATGCGAGAAGAGGAAGAAGAAGGAAGGAGCATGGGCCGGGGTTTGAACGTGTAGAGAATATGGGCTTTGGGCCAAAAGTATGGGTAGGTTTTATTTAATTTTTAAAGTTTATATTTTTCAAAACTTTAAACACCCATATCTCGTTTGATTTAAATCGGATTTACTCGCCGTCAGAGGTGTTAGAGTCGTATTAGAAAGTAGAACACAACTGTATATAGTATTGGTAATTATTGTTAAGTATAAATTTTTATAAAAAAAAGAATAATGATAATAAAATATAAATCATTGTGTATAATATAACGAAGATCATTATTGATGGAATTTCAATATAAATCAGCAGAAAAATTACCAACTGCTGATAAGAAGAGACTACAAGCAGTTCAAGTAGCATGGTATTGTTCGCCTAGGTGATGAAGATGTTAGACCTAGTACGGTGAGAATTTCTAATTTGAAATATTTATTTAAATTAGTTAATTATAATTAGCTGAGATTAATTATAATTAGTTGATGATGATTGTGTGATGGATGTTGATGTTTGAATGATTGTTCATGAATTAGATAATACATTGAACACTAGTAAGCGTTATTGTCTGTAACACTTGTGCACAATAAAAATGTTGTTTGTGATGAATAAATTCTATCCATCTGATCATATGGTTCATTTGGATAAATATGATTGCATTGTATAATATCACACACACACACAAACACACCGTGGTTGTGGAAATATATGGGTGATCGATTTAGAATCTCCTTCCTATATACGATTTTATTTAATTATTAAATAATATTTAATTGTTAGTTCTGAATTAAATATCAACTTTTTAAATATTGAATTAGGATTGGAAATTGGTTTGAAATATGTATTAATTTTTGTATAATGATCTTTAACTAGTTTTGGTAAAAATACTATTTAATGAGTTTTTGAAATTTGAATATGAATGATGTCTCTTTATATTAATAATAGAATATACACCAGAACGTTCTAGGATGACAGAGAAGATAGTGTCTTGGCTTGGGCTTGGAAATTCAGTTTCCTGCTCTCCCTGACTACCCCTAACTGGTCCGACAACGGGACGGTAAATTCGAAATCTGATTTGAAATATAATTTGAACCTGTTTCAAATAATTTGGAAATATAAATTAAATTAAAAAGGACGTGAAAATTTATAATCATTATATGGTTTGGATAGAGTGCACTATGATGCGACAATTCGTAAATATCATTTTCAAATTTTGAATGGCTTTATTATTTTAAATTAACTTGACTTGAAATGAGATATGGGGATTTGAATCGTAAATGAATTGATAACTATTTGGTAGGGGATTTGAATTGAAAGCCTGTGTAAATCATAGCTACTGTTTTAAATGCGCTTGTTACTTGGAAAGACCGGGATCGAGTATATGTTCGAAAACCATTCCAAGTAATAATACGACGTTATGCAGCAAATTCAAGACTCGGTAAACGACGAATGAAGACCGGGAATATTTGAATTTGTTTAAATTGATTGTTGATAAATGTCTTGGTTGGGTAGGCCGCTCGATACGAGGTATGAGTTACATGAGACTTGTACATATTTAAGTATTTTCGGGTTGTTGATCCGTTCAAGCCCAGGAAGGATTTGTATGGATGGTGTGTCTGACATTGAACTTGACCGCATAGCACTGATTTCCGTTAACGTATATCGGATTTGTGGCAATATATTATCCTCATCTCTAAGTCATATGAATTTAGAGGGTATGCATTGGTTGAAATCAGTGATATGTCGTGAATTGTCAATGTGGCATACTCGAGTTATGAAACGAGCTAGTGATGATCAAAGAATGGCTTATTGAAGCATAGCTTTGCATATGACGTGACACCGACAAACCTCACACCTCGGATTGATGAGAAACTGGCGGTTAGGTTTTATACTTATATATGAATTGATGATGAAGCTGTGCAGCAGTGTGAAACCACTTATAAACCTGGGGAAGTTGGGTATGTTCGGGGGGCTGTGTCTGGTCGAAAACCGTTGATCTGCCCTGACGATGTGTAGTTGGTGTCCGCATGATGGATGAAAAAGCCGTGAGGTACTTCGTTTTGTATCCCTGATTGATCTTTCGTGCCAGGAATCATCAAGTTGGAAATCCCATCTCCAACACGAGCCATACGATTTTTTTGATTGTATATATATATATGGCGACATAATTTTATGGGTATTAGGCTGTCTAGGATTAATACATTTATTTGCAAAATTGTTTTCCACACTATATGATAATATTAGAAGAGGATTTTCACGTATGAAGGCATGTTTGGTTATCATAAGGTAAACTCACCCATCTGGTGTGCGCTTGCATTGTGTGATATGGGACGAGCTTATGATAGCTTCATTTTTCCAAAGTCATTGCGAATTCATATGCACGGGTATTCACATGGAGTAAACCCGTTCCGCGTCAGCAGAGTGGTCCAGTGAATTTTCCAACTTTAAAATAAAACCAAAAAATAACTGTTTTGAGTTCTCACATCAGTCCCACGACTGACCTGGAGTTTATTGTTCCTTTCTAAACTCTGGGTGCCCATTAATTTCCACACGGGCAGCTAGTAGTTTACTTTTGCAGTTATAGATCGTTGGAGCAGGATTCGGAGCGCTTTTAGAGTTGGAGTCCACGCTAGAGTTTGGAGCTTTCGCTATATCATACGGTTTCTTCCGATGAGAGTATATTTCCTTTTCTTCCGCTGCATATGTATAACTCTGATATTCTATGTAACTCTGATGTAACATTGTATTTTGCAATGAAAGGTTCTGTTATTCTGTTCAATATATGTACGTACCCATAACAATTCATCTTTATGAATGGTTTGAGTCGGTTTAATTACCGGCGAAAATCGGGCAAAAAGATGGGTCGTTACATTTGTGGTATCAGAGCTTTGGTTATACAAAGCTATCGGGTACGACGTATTTTGATCAAAGGATAGGACTCATCAGAGTTATATTATCTTATTAGAGATAGGGTTAGAAATGCCATAGAATGAGATTTTGGAATATTATGACGAGAAAGTGTATTTTTGAAACCTATATAAGATATTTTTAAAAAGTAAATCATTTTGAAAATGGTGATTATTTGAAATATATTTTTAAATAAAATTGGAAACAAGGGTTTCTATATTTTATTTGATGTCATGATTGGACTATCGAGTATGCAAGGATTTTGAATATACGTCTGATCAACATATATACAAAGTCCAATATATACTAGGTAGATGTAGGGTCACACTCTAGTCGCTCGAGGATGATTTTACTGATGACCATGGCACCATCAGTAGTTATTTTCGAGTTTTGAAAGTGGGATGACTATATGGTTTCAATTAACACGTCGAGGAATACTTGAACCATTTCGATATGTTAGAATTATTAAAAGGGTATATAATGTAGGCACAATACGTTACAGATGCAAAACCAACTATTTTGGGATATTGTAGAAGTAAACTATGTTTAAGAATTAGAAAAAAACGCAAGTGTGAAAATTCATTAAAAGATTATATCAATACCACCTTTAAAGAAATCTAAAGATGATTTAGACTTAAGTCAAGAATTTGTTTAAAGAGATGATTTTGAGAATGAGTTTAAAAAGTTAATTTAAATCGTAACAAACATCGAAGCAGGAAAATTTTGATCTTGAAATATTAAATTTGAAGAAGTAAGTTCCGAAAATGTTAAGATTAATATTTGAAACAACCCTAGCTTGAATATATATACACATAATCAGAGTGCGCCGAGGAAGCGTGATGGTATTTTAAATAAAACTATTTTAAGAGATTTTCCGGCTAATTGATTAAGAAAATTTTCTAAACCAGATTTGATATTTAAACAAGAATGAGAAAGAGCTATATATACATTTTGAATTTAAAGTGGATTTAGAGAAAGTGTTATTCGATTAGGTGAATATGACAACTAAAATATAAATAATAATGAAAACAAATTTAACTTATAAGTGGGTTAATATGTGATTATATTGGAAATGATTGGGAAAATAAAAAATAAAAAATTTAGAATGAGTGTTTCGGAAATATAATTCTATCCCTTCCCTTTTTGCTAGGTTTTGTTCGACCCATTGTCATCTTTTGAATATCACCCCAAATTGTCATGCTTGAAATTTTAACTATCCAACTTTGTTTCTGAATTCTTCGTTTTGCCCTGCTCTGATAAAGCCATGGGCAAGTGAATTAATTTGGACTTGAAACCAGTATTTTGAATTACCTCTTAAATTGAACTTGAATATGTATTAAGAGCAATAAAATTTCTAATATTGAATTTAGCCAAGATGGTGTTTTGCACGATAATTGAATGATTTGGGAAAGAATTATTTGAGAATTTAGATTTAAATTTCTAATTTAAACACTTGGTCTTATAATTGATGAGAAAATCATGAGTTCAGCAAGAGTAAGTTAGAAAGATAATTTCCAAACGTTAAAATTTTCTTAGGGTCATAAACCTCTAAGTATTAGACCGTATCTCTCCCAGTTTATCCTTAGTGGTAGGATAGCAGCTCTGAGTCTAACCCAAAGAATTCAATTTTTGAACAAGACCCGTGACAACCCTAGTAATCGCAAGATTTTAGAAGTTTCCTTAGGCTGTACCATTAATGGGAATTAGATAGAGTATCCTGAGATAATATGAGCCTTGGTTCTGACCATTTCATTTCGAATATGTTGAGGGAGAAATGGGAATTTAAAATTGGTTAAGGAGTTTAAATTTACTCGACTTCCTTTTCGTGGACCAAAAGTTTCTAAGGGGGGTGAATGTAACATCCCATAATTTTAACCAAGTTTGACTTGGATTTTAATATATAATTTTGATTTTTCTGAATATAAATTTTTACTTTGAACAAGTATTTTGTTTTATTAAATATGATTTTATCTATAAAAAAAACTTATTTTTAAGATTTATGTAAGTAATGATGCTTTCTGTTTTGATAATATTGATTTGTAAAAATATGAATTTTGTAAAGGATAATTTATTTTATGATTTTTCAAGAATGATTATTATTATTTTATTTATTTTGATAAATTTATAATGGTATTTATAAATTTTATAAAGATTGTTATGTATTTATTTGAGACCATATTTAAGATTTTGAGGATTTCCATATTTAAGTATTTACTTTCAACCATTTGTTAATATAGAATTTTATAAATTATATGTGTAAATATATTTGCTAAATAATATAGATAAATATTTTCAAATTATAAATAAGTTATGTATATATATTTTATAAATCTTAAGTGATAAGGTGTTACATTTGTTTAGCTACATTTATAAGTGTTACAACTCATGTTGCTAAAATAAATTTATTAATTAAAATGAGGTGTCCTCTTACATGTCATGGTGCATGGAGAGATTCATATCATGAAGACAAGTAGCCATATATGTGTAATTTTGCATGTAATTAGCATCATGAATTGAGACATTTGTCCCCTAATTAAAATGATTAAATTGCCCTTTTAAATACCTATATAAACTCAAGTACTCCTCACTATTCAAAACACAACTTGAGTTTATATTCCACGCTCAAAGAAAATTGCTCCACTTTGTTCTCTGTTAATTTCCTGTATATGGAAAAATCACTTTTCTTTTCATTCAAAAATCAAAATCCTTCAATCCGTTCAGTTTTAGCTAGTATGATCTGTGCGAAGGATGTTCAGATGATCGTTTCTGATTTTTGGGAGCTAACGGATCCGGATTTCATCAAGTAGAGGAAGATAAATCTTGAATTTACAGTAAAGAGGAATTTTTGAGTTGAAACTTCGAAAAATCTTTTCTCCCAAACCAGAGAGAATTAGATCGCGCCGTTAGCGCTGTTGCGATCAGCAGAAGGAGTAGTTTTTTTGGTGAAAGTTTCATGCAATTTCGTATTGATGATTTGAATTGTTCGAAACTAGGGTTAAAGATTGGCGGAGAACCAGGCAACGATAGAGGAAATGGTGAGCGGCGTTGCGATGAGAATGGAATGGGCTTCAATGTGGTGAAGTTTAGCGAAGTCTGGTGCCATATTGGAGGGTGCAACATTAAGCTTGCACGGGTTCCAGGTCACGGCACGATGGACAGATTTTGAAGTAGAGGTTCGAACTTGAGATGGTGCGGTGCGTTGAGACGAGGAGGAGAGAAGTTTGCTGGTAGGTTCGGTTCGGAGTTCGGTGGAGTGTTGGACTCGTGTATGTGCACCACCATGCACGGGTTTGTACAGGACAAAGAAGAAGAGGGGATGCGAGAAGGGGAAGAAGAAGGAAGGAGCATGGGCCGGGGTTTGAACATGTGGAGCATATGGGCTTTGGGCCAAAAGTATGTGTAGGTTTTATTTTTATTTTTAAAGTTTATATTAGTCAAAACTTTAAACACCCATATCTCGTTCGATTTAAATCGGATTTACTCGCCGTCATAGGCGTTAGGGTCGTATTAGAAAGTAGAACGCAACAGTATATAGTATTGGTAATTTTTTTAAGTATAAATTTTTATAAAAAAAGAATAATGATAATAAAATATAAATCGCTGTGTATAATATAACGAAGATCGTTATTGATGGAATTTCAATATAAATCAGCAGAAAAATTAACAACTGCTGATAAGAAGAGACTACAAGCAGTTCAAGTAGCATGGTATTGTTCGCCTCGGTGATGAAGATGTTGGAGCTAGTATGGTGAGAACGTCTAATTTGAATTATTTATTTAAATTAGTTAATTATAATTAGCTGAGATTAATTATAATTAGTTGATGATGATTGTGTGATGGATGTTGATGTTTGAATGGTTGTTCATGAATTAGATAATACACTGAACACTAGTAAGCGTTATTGTCTGTAACGCTTGTGCACAGTAAAAATGTTGTTTGTGATGAATAAATTCATATCCATCTGATCGTATGGTTCATTTGGATAAATATGATTGCATTGTATGATATCACACACACACAAACACACCGTGGTTGTGGAAATATATGGGTGATCGATTTAGAATCTCCTTCCTATATACGATTTTATTTAATTATTAAATAATATTTAATTGTTAGTTCTGAATAAAATATCAACTTTTTAAATATTGAATTAGGATTGGAAATTGGTTTGAAATATGTATTGATTTTTGTATAACGATCTTTAACTAGTTTTGGTAAAAATATTATTTAATGAGTTTTTGAAATTTGAATATGAATGCTGTCTCTTTATATTAGTAATAGAATATGCACCAAAACGTTCTAGGATGACAGAGAAGATAGTGTCTAGGCTTGGGTTTGGAAATTCAGTTTCCTTCTCTCCCTGGTTATCCCTAACTGGTCCGATAACGGGACGGTAAATTCGAAATCTGATTTGAAATATAATTCGAACCTATTTCAAATAATTTGGAAATATAAATTAAATTGAAAAGGACGTGAAAATTTATAATCATTATATGGTTTGGATAGAGCGCACTATGATGCGACAATTCGTAAATATCATTTTCAAACTTCGAATGGCTATATTATTTTAAATTAACTTGACTTGAAATGAGATGCGTTGGATTTCAAATAATAATTGTATTTGAATAGAAAGGAAATTTCGATTTTTGACATATGATTTTTCATGTTATATTCAAACAAATTTGAAATACGTGTAGTTATCGATCAAAATCGAATAAAACAAGTTATTAAATTTGAAAAAATTAGGATAATTCCTATAAAGGTGATTAGGATTCGAATACTTGAACTTCGAATAATTTTAAATCTATTTGATTTAAAGGGCTATTTTTAACAGCGGTACTTTGGTAACATTTCCAAATGTTATTATTGGTTTTGAAATTTATAAGTGTGAACTATTAGTTGACTATAAGAATAGTTTCGAAGATTTTTTTAAGTATTGGAAATATTTATATGGAAATGAAATGGGTTTTCCAATTTTAAAATTTGGATATGGTTGGAGATAAATCTTCGGATGTTGATATTAATTTGGTAAACGAAAACTCTTATTATCTGAGGAGCTTAAAAGGTAATTCACCGTTATTCCGCGTATAATGTGAGTTGGATACAAAGATTAATATTGATGATAAGTTGATGGTATTTCTATCCAGATCAAATATCAAAGAGTTGAATATATCTTTTAATTAAGATATGGGTTTCTCCACGTGATTGAAATAAGTTAGATAGAAATAATCTTTGATATTTGTTATAAAATTTCAGGGGGTAAATGAATACTATCTGGGGAATTTGGAAGATATTATTATATCGTTATTCCACTTATACTATTCTTTGATTTTGAGAATTTATATCGAATATAATTGGATAAAATTTATGTGTAATTTATGATTCAATATCGATTGATTTGGGTTTGTCGTGAATCTTATCTTCAATAATATCATTCTTGAAACCCGATAAGATTGAATGGTGGAAATTCATATCATAATTTGGGATTTAATCAAATCTTTGATTCGTGGGAATTAAAGGTAAGAAATGGAAGCGAAGGTAAAATTTTTGATTTCAAAGAAGAGATAAGATGATAACGAGATGTATGAAATTTATAGTAATCCAAATCTTGAGTCGTAAATGAATTGATAACTATTTGGAAGGGGATTTGAATTGAAAGCTTGTGTAAAGCTACTGTTTTAAACGCGCTTGTTACTTGGAAAGACCGGATCGAGTATATGTTCGAAAACCATTCCAAGTAATAATACGACTTTATGCAGCAAATTCAAGACTCGGTAAACGACGAATGAAGACCGGGAATATTTGAATTTTTTTAAATTGATTGTTGATAAATGTCTCGGTTGGGTAGGCCACTCGATACGAGGTATGAGTTACATGAGACCTGAACATATTTAAGTATTTTTGGGTTGTTGATCCGTTCAAACCCAGGAGGAATTTGTATGGATGGTGTGTCTGACATTGAAATTGACCACATAGCACTGATTTCCGTTAACGTATATCGGATTTGTGGCAATATATTATCCTCATCTATAAGTCATATGAATTTAGAGGGTATGCATTGGTTGAAATCAGTGATATGTCGTGAATTGTCAATGTGGCATACATGAGTTATGAAACGAGCTAGTGATGATCAAAGAATGACTTATCGAAGCATAGCTTTGCATATGACGTGACATCGACAAACCTCACACCCCGGATTGATGAGAAACTGGCGGTTAGGTTTTATACTTATATATGAATTAATGATGAAGCTCTGCAGCAGTGGGAAACCATTTAGGAACCTGGGGAAGTTGGGTATGTTCGGGGGGCCGTGTCTAGCTGAAAACCATTGATCTGCCCTGACGATGTGTAGTTGGTGTCCGCATGATGGATGAAAAAGCCGTGGGGCACTTCGTTTTGTATCCCTGATTGATCTTTCGTGCCAGGAATCATCAAGTTGGAAATCCCATCTCCAATACGAGCCATACGATTTTGTTGATTGTATATATATATATGGCGACATAATAGTATGGGTATTATGCAGTCTAGGATTAATATATTTATTTGCAAAATTGTTTTCCACACTATATGATAATATTAGAAGAGGATTTTCACGTATGAAGGCATGTTTGGTTATCATAAGGTAAACTCGCCCATCTGGTGTGTGCTTGCATTATGTGATATGGGACGAGCTTATGATAGCTTCATTTTTCCAAAGTCATTGCGAATTCATATGCACGGGTATTCACATGGAGTAAACCCGTTCCGCGTTAGCAGAGTGGTCCAGTAAATTTTCCAACTTTAAAATAAAACCGAAAAATAACTATTTTGAGTTCTCACACCAGTCCCACGACTGACCTGGAGTTTATTGTTCCTTTCTAAACTCTGGGTGCCCATTAATTTCCACACGGGCAGCTAGTAGTTTAGTTTTGCAGTTATAGATCGTTAGAGAAGGATTCAGAGCGCTTTTAGAGTTGGAGTCCACGCTAGAGTTTGGAGCTTTCGCTATATTATACGGTTTCTTCCGCTAAGAGTATATTTCCTTTTCTTCCGCTGTATATGTATAACTCTGATACTCTATGTAACTCTGATGTAACATTGTATTTTGCAATGAAAGGTTCTGTTATTATGTTCAATATATGTACGTACCCATAACAATTCTCTTTATGAACGGTTTGTGTCGGTTTAATTACCGGCGAAAATCGGGCAAAAAGATGGGTCGTTACACAATTAATTCAATTAAGACAAATAAGTTAAACAAGTTAATCAAGCCAAATAAGCCAATCAAGCCAAACAAGTTAAACAAGCTATGTGTTTCTAAAACAATGATTTCCCATATAGTACACTTGTTATGTGTGGAGTTTAAAATTAATATGTAATGTAGTGTGTGTAGTATATTGGTTATAATGTAGTATGAAATGCATGTCATATGCAAAGCAATATAAAATGATATATTAAATGAAATGCAACTTATAATGTGAATAATTTGGAATGTACTATAACTTATAATAATAAGATGTGTAATGATAGTGTATAGAATGATTTGCTGATTATATCTATTTAGGTAAAATGTTTTCAAAGTACTATCTAACTATTATGCA
Organism: Allium sativum; assembly: GCA_030737875.1. Lineage (NCBI taxonomy): Eukaryota > Viridiplantae > Streptophyta > Magnoliopsida > Asparagales > Amaryllidaceae > Allium > Allium sativum. The sequence continues at coordinate 285,796,574 of CM060915.1, forward strand.
TATACATATATATTACAAATTATTTGAATAACAAGGGCAATATATATTAATTTCTAGACTTAGGTTAATGATGCTTATGAAAGAGATTGAAAGGATAGTATAGATATGATATTCATAATACAATATTTAGAATCATTTTATGAGAAATGTGGAGTTATATAATCTTAGTAGGGTGCTTCTTTAATACAGTAAAAATTGAAGATCTTTTTAAAGAGAATATAGAATTGTATCATATAAAGTAAACTATTTTATATAAACATATATTCATAATTGTATATATGTAAACAAATTTTAAAAAGGACTTATATTTTTTAATTTATTATGAAATATAAATCAATAATTTGATACAAATTAATTTTAAGTTTAAACTTTTTAGAAATCAAAATATATTAATTTGCTAATGAACCATTTATATGTTAAAACTTAAAAAAAAAATCTATAGTCATAACAAAATTACGAAATCTGGATATAAATTAAACTATTAAGGCAGAAAATCATATATATATATATATTATACCAAAATATTAGGTTAAATATTCAAGAATTTATAAATTTTAACAAGAAATCAAAATTAATATTAAGTTTAAAATAGTATTTATGATAATGTAACCCAAAATTTTTATGAAATCATATGAACAATATATAAGTTAAACTATGCATGTTTAAACTATATATAAAAGATAAATAACAATATTAAAAAAATATTAACTATGTATGTCATATTAACAAGTCTATATTTTTATTAATTTATATATATTTTGAAACAAGATATAAGAAAATAAGTAGACAAAAAAGTTAATAACTAGAATTTGAACTGGCATTTTCTTATTTAAAAGATCGAGGGAAGTTTGAAAAGTTTAAGCTTTTGAAACTCAAAATTTGAATTTCACTTTACAGGCCTTTATGTCGACATAAGGACATATGTATGTCGACATACATGCATAAATTTCAAATAACATATGGTTTTGTGATTTTGGTTTTAAATTATCGATTAATATTTCAAGTTTAACTATTTTCAGAAATAATATTAATCCTAACAAACATCCAAAATTTATTTTTTTATTATATTTATTATTTTATTGATATTTTGAATATCAAAATTCAAAATTTGAATTTGAATTTTAAATTTCAAGTTTGAATTTTAAAGTTTAATTTTCAAATTCAAATCAAAGCAAACAAAACATCCATTCCACCAAAAAATTTAAAAATTAATTTAGGCGTACCCGGTTTTTAGATCGATTTCTTCATTATTCTCTGAATTCTGAGTCATTGTGAAACACATATTTGGATTTCCACTTTCTAGCTCTTCATCGCTTGATGATGAATCTAAATTTTATTTACATCTTTCAGAATTTGACAATGAGATCGATGATTTAGTATTTTAACCAATTTGGCTCCAAAATTTTGAATTTGAATTTTGAATGAATGGACACTTCAACTGCTATAAGCCCAAAAGTCATATCCCTTCATAAACTCTTTTTTTCTTGATTGATGAATGATCATCTTGATGTCTTTTGGCCAATAATCATCAAATATAACTTCTTTCCGACAAAACAACATACCTTTTCAAAGAATCAAGTGATTCTTCAAAATAACTATTTGTAATTTGAGATAATAACATCATGATGATTCTGTGATATATTCATTTAAACTTGTAAGAACCCGTAACTTCCCCGTGAAGGAAAGAGCGGATACTTCGAGAACAACACACAAAAGAACGCAGACGGAAGAACATTTCATTGTATATTACAACAATTCCATCATAATACAAGAATATACAGAGTATAAACAAATATTATACAACAGAAAATATAAGATATTACAATACATTACATAGCAGCGGAAAATAATACAATACACAACTAGAAGTAATACGCGGATACAAAACTTTCCGAGTATCGTTCCAGCTGTAAATCAGGATCCTATGAATATAAATATGCAAAACCAAAACTACTAGTTGCCCGTGTCAAAATAAGGGCACCCGGAGTTTAGGTTAAAAACAATAAACTCCAGATCAGTCATGGGACTGGTGTGAGAACTAAAACAGTTATTTAAAATTTTGCTTTAAATCAGATATATTAAGGGACCACGCCGTATAACACGGAACGGGTTTCCTCCCAAGAATACCAGTGCATATAACAAAACAGCGCAATGCTTTTTGGAAAAATGAAGCTATTATAAGACCCAGGTCCTATCACACAATGCAACGCAAGCCGGGGGATAGGGTTTTCCCTTATAATAGCCAAATATGCTTAGTACGTTTAAAACAAATCATTGCTTATTACTATGAGTGTATAGTGTATAAAACAACTTCAAATCATAAGTACCCATCATAGACGACATGGGTACCATATATCATGTCGCCAGACTAGTTCTACAATTAAAACCGCAAAATCACGTATTTGGAAATTGGATTTCCATCTGTGAACCGAGGCAAGGGATCGTCCTCACCGTCTTCGAGACTCTCTAGCCTGAGCCTCAGGGTCAGAGCGCATCGACCCTTGGATCCTCAGGGCCAGTCCACCGATGTGGATTAAACTTAAACCCTGAACATGCGTTCCCCCGCCCTATGGGGCGTAAATGAGCCAACGAATGACTCCATCAGACCCGGATCGTCCGATCAAACCGAGGCGCCTCGCAACAGCAACTTACACATAAGTCGGATCTCCCGCAATATCTATTCGAAGTCAATGGTCGAAATTCACGAACTACCGCAGCGCGTCGCGTTCCATTCAGGTCATTATATATTATATATATATAATATATATAATATATACTTCGTCGATTTCCTTTTAAAACGTATTTTATAAATCGTTTTAAATACGTTTTCAAAACGATTTCAATTTTATTTCAATCTAATTCGAATTTCAATTATTCAGTTTAATTCGAATTTCATTTCAATTCAATTTAATTCGAATTTCAATTCCTTTCAAAATATCAGATTTTGAAATCACTTTCGATATTCATTGTAAAATGAATAAAATCGATATAAATATCGTTCACGTCAAAATGGCGTCAATCTAATCAACACGGCTTCATATATTCTATTTTCAAATATTCTATTTCAAATATTTTATTTCAAATATTTGTTGTCAAATATTTTATTCAAATAGTTCTCTTCAAATATTCTATTTCAAATATTTCTTTTCCAAATATTTCTATTCAAATATTTCTTTTCAAAACTGGAATGAGGCCCAATCAATTACCATGTAATGTTAATTATATGGATTTTCTACAACACATGTATACAATAACAACGATGAATAATCAACCATCATCCAATGTGCATTCTACACTGTATAAGCATCAAATATAAATATTTAACGCTCATAACAGTCTGTCCATTAATCGATCGACATACAGCTAATTATTGGGACTAGTGTATGTCATATATCATCGCAATACCGTGTGGGGTTTCAAACAATCATACCCAGATTTATTTGTGCAGTTGGGCGATGTGTAAAATTTATCGTCCCAATCAATATCAATCAAATCAGTGTATATAAACAAATCTCCGATTTGTTTATAAATATTTATTTTATATACACGTTAAAATTCTATTTTAACTATAAAATATTTCTAACTATATAATATTTTATTTCATTTCACATCACATCACACAATCAACTACACATCAAAATCAAACAACCAAGCATACAAGCCGTCCATGGTCTGTGGACGACGGGTGTCGGGTGCTCCTAAACACCGTCTGCATCCTAGTATATAATTTTAACTAGAAAAAAAGAATTAAAGTGAGAATTTCTCACCGACTAGCTAATCCAAACGCCACGACTCTTCATATGTAGGAAAATCTCGCCGTGCTCGCCTTTTGTCACTTTCGTTGCCCGTACTCACTACATGTATAAAAATCGAATTTTTACTTCGCTATTCAATATATAAAAATCGAATTTTTACTTTGCTATTCAATATATAAAAATCGGATTTTTTACTTCTCTACATAAACAAAAATCACATTTTTACCCCACCACTATATAGATAAAAATTCTATTTTTACATCGCTATTATATAGATAAAAATTCTATTTTTACCTTGCCACTAATATAATAAAAATTATATTTTTATTACCCTACATGAAGAAAAATCAAATTTTTACTATCATACCTATATAAAAATCATATTTTTAATATGACACTAGTGTAAAAATTATATATTGAACTTCTCTATATTATAAAAGTTATATTCTTAACTTTCATAAAGATTGTATTTTTTTTCTCATGAAGACCTCGTTTTGTCCAAATCAAAAATCTTACCTTTTGCTTTTAAAAATATGATCTTTTCCTATTCAAAAATATTATTTTTATCGTTTTAAAAATAATGTCATTTTAGTTCAATTTCAATACGTTTTAAATCCAATTCAAAACGATTTCAATTCTATTTTTATATCGTTATCCATATAATAAAGATCAAATCTTTACTATCTATATAAAATAAAAATCGTATTTCTATACTTTCTATATTATAAATATCGTATCTTTACATTGCTACTACTATAAAGATCACATCTTTATTACTCTACAATATGTAAAATCATATTTTTATTCTTCTAAAGATATAAAAATCATATTTTTAATATTTCTACTTTATAAAAATTATATTTTTAACCTTCATATACAATAAAAATCTCATCTTTTCATTATAAAAAAAAATCATTTCTTATTAATGCTATAATATATAAAAACTGAAAGCAAGCAATGTATTTACAGTAAAAACTGAGGGTAAAATAAAATAAAAAGGAGAGGCTTACTAGTTTCGTCGTTCGGAGGAGAGAGCGGGAGGCGAGGGGTTCATAGGCGCGGATCGAGGAGGAGGGAAGCGGCGCTGGGGGGAGGCGCACCTCGTCGGAGTTCGGCGCCGGAGGTGGGATTTTCGTGGACCTCGAGGGGAGTTTCTACGAGGGAAGAGGACAGGAGGGCGGGATTGATGGAGGGGGCAAATGGCAGGGCGTCGGTGGACTAGCGACGAGGCGTGAGGTTGGCCAACCCCGGCGGGGCGTGGCATCGAGATCAAGGGCACGGGGGCTATGGCATAGCGATTTTGATTTTTTATTTTATTTTAACTTCTGTTATATGGGAGAGAGAAAGTGTAGAGGGGGGGGGGGGGGTTTAGAAAGGAGTTGACTTTATTTTATTATTTTATTTTTAAATTCAAAAAGCATCTTTTTACTTCGAACTCAAAATGAGACCCACCGACTGTCGTCCCTAGCGTTTTACCCCCATTCTGAAAACAATGGGATATGTATCATAGGCCAATTCGATCGTTTCGATCAGTTTTCGTTAGATTTAATATTTAAATCATTTTATTGAAATTTTAACGTACATTTCAATTTACCGAGGTCACATACGGACTCAGAAAATTCCAGAAAAATATTTTCTGGTTTCGTATTGACGATACGGTCCTAACAAATCTAGTTTCGTCAAATTCTGAGACCGTTTGTAAAATGGCCATTTTCCAGTCGATTAAAATCAACCGAAACTGGTCAAACGCGTTTTCCTTTGCCACGCTCACATATTGATTCGAAAAATTATGAAAATTGGAATCTAGCAATAACTTGACATCGCGGATCCAACAAAAGTGGTTTCGTCGAAATCCGAGGTCGTTTGCAAAAAGGCCATTTTCAAGGGCCGAAATTCCATAGCGACTATTCTGAATTTTCAACTTGACATATCTTTTGATTCCCGCTATGAAATTTTGATTTTTCGGATTCGTTGGAAAGATATTCTCAATTAGATTCTATTGTTTTTGGTTTCACTAAAATCCGGTTTATTTTGCGCCCGATACATTCATTTGAATTTTGAAATCGAATTATCGAACTACCGCGCCATTTTCAATTCCTTTTATAATTTAAAATAAATTTTTATATTCTAACGACGATCTATATAAATATATACGTTCGAATTCTATTCAAAATAAATTTCTCGTCGATATTATTTAAAATAATTCATTTTAAATAATCAAATTCGCTAAAATTGCCAAAAATAAAATTTTTTAAATTGGCCTAGATTTCTGGGTTATTACAATCTCCCCCACTTTAAACTTTTCGTCCTCGAAAAGGAACGAAGCCGAAAGTTGTTTAATAATTCAACTCAACTTCTATTATTTTCACTACGGCTTAAGTTCTCCAACTTTTCAGTTTCTAAGAACTTTTCAAATTTTTCAAAAATTTGGCTAACACCCTAAATTTTCGAAAAATTTCGCCACAACCTCCCCTGCACCGGGAGCACCGGGAAAATCCCGAAATTGCCATACAGGCCCTCTGATCTCAAAAAGAAAAAGAAAAAGCCAAGCGGCTAGCCAATCGGCTCATAAAATCATCATCACCCAAACAAAACAGTAAATTATGGTAAACATGTACCTATTTGTCGGGCAAACAATTTTATTCTTCTGCTCTAGCCTCCTTGCTATGACCTGTTCAATGTAAGTACATGTATATGCAAACAAATGCAACTAATTTTCAATACAATTCACCATTTGGTTCAAATTGGCTATATGGTTCAAATTTAATAAATCAAACAATAATCAAACAACACAATCAGCAATCAATTAGTTGATTAGTTTTTTAAATTCATAAATTTGATATATAGTCAAAAATCACATTTTTGATGCCAAATCACAACAATAAGCCCTATCTAATTTTGGTTCTCACACCAGTCAATAAGAAATATATAGACATCTCAGTTTCGAAACTCGAACACATATACTGATGATACTATAGTAATCATCAGGATCGTCTCCGGACGACTACAGTGTGATTCTATATCTATCCAGTATATTAAAACTTCAAATACACGCGGATCAGACGTATATGCAAAATCTATATATACTGGATTGTCCAGATCAAGTTAAAATAAATATTCAAATACGAATTATTTAAATTAAATTTTCAAAACAAAACTTGTTTTCACTTTTATTTATCCAAAACACTACTCTTCACACTCGTTCTAGGATACTACTGATCCTATCTCTAACGAGTCATTCTCGTTGGATATTACTAATCCAATTTCTGATGAATTCTTTCGTATGGTTCTAATGTGTCTTGTTCTCTGAGCTTTGTAAACCAAAGCTCTGATACCAGCTGTAAGAACCCGTAACTTCCCCGTGAAGGAAAGAGCGGATACTTCGAGAACAACACACAAAAGAACGCAGACGGAAGAACATTTCATTGTATATTACAACAATTCCATCAGAATACAAGAATATACAGAGTATAAACAAATATTATACAACAGAAAATATCAGATATTACAATACATTACATAGCAGCGGAAAATAATACAATACACAACTAGAAGTAATACGCGGATACAAAACTTTCCGAGTATCGTTCCAGCTGTAAATCAGGATCCTGTGAATATAAATCTGCAAAACCAAAACTACTAGCTACCCGTGTCAAAATAAGGGCACTCAGAGTTTAGGTTAAAAACAATAAACTCCAGGTCAGTCATGGGACTGGTGTGAGAACTAAAACAGTTGTTTAAAATTTTGCTTTAAATCAGATATATCAAGGGACCACGCCGTATAACACGGAACAGGTTTCCTCCCAAGAATACCAGTGCATATAACAAAACAGCGCAATGCTTTTTGGAAAAATGAAGCTATTATAAGACCCATGTCCTATCACACAATGCAACGCAAGCCGGGGGATAGGGTTTTCCCTTATAATAGCCAAACATGCTTAGTACGTTTAAAACAAATCATTGCTTATTACTATAAGTGTATAGTGTATAAAACAACTTCAAATCATAAGTATCAATCATAGACGGCATGGGTACCATATATCATGTCGCTATACTAGTTCTACAATTAAAACCGCAAAATCACGTATTTGGAAATTGGATTTCCATCTGTGAACCGAGGCAAGGGATCGTCCTCACCGTCTTCGAGACTCTCTAGCCTAAGCCTCAGGGTCAGAGCGCATCGACCCTTGGATTCTCAGGGCCAGTCCACCGATGTGGATTAAACTTAAACCCTGGACATGCGTTCCCCCGCCCTATGGGGCGTAAATGAGCCAACGAATGACTCCATCAGACCCGGATCGTCCGATCAAATCGAGGCGCCTCGCAACAACAACTTACACATAAGTCAAACTCGTCAGGGTGTGTAAAACCACTGACGCCACTTCTAGTTAGAAAGAAACGCATGCCCTCCTTAACGTCCTCTCCTGTTTTGGTTCACACCGGGGTGTGAGGCTCGCGAATCTACGCTACACAAAGCTACGCCACAAAGGCCGTGCTTTGATCATCAATCACAAGGCTTTGCTTTTCAACAAAAGCCTTGATCCATTGCCCCTTAGGCATGCCACACAGGCAATTCATTCCATGCGGTGGATATCCATCAATATATAACCCCTGAGCTCGTACGTCTTAGAGAAGGGCGTTAAGCAAGAGAATAAATTCTCCGCCGCCAAACAGATATATATTTAATAGAAATCAATCACACAGACTGAAATCCAATGTCAGACACACAGTCCATTTACAAGTTCGTTCTGGGTCTGAAAGAAACCGGAGGCACCTAGTACCCCGCATATCCATCGATCTCCAAGTACGTCTGGACGACCACCAACTGATTCCCTCCTCTTGGGTGTTCGGCCCAATCAAGATCATCAGTAATTATCCAAACGACGTGAAGACCTCCGGTCTTCTACCATCGTCTTCATCTTCGACTTATCGTCGTATCAGTTATTCAGAATGAGATAAACCCGGTCTTTCTGAATAACTCGCGTATATAATAAATACGTGTTACAAAAACACAACATACGCCTCATCCCAATTCATCAGTCACTAACCGTAAATGAGCAAGAGAATAATTCCCCAAACATTAACCCCGAAGGCCGAAACCAACATCAGATCAATACCCACGAAATCGCTCTGCTTAGCCAACCTACAACTAGTTTCTAAATTTCACATTCATAGGGAAAGGTTCCCATTAATTTTATCAAAGATAAATCCTTTAAATTTATTCTTTAATCTTTCTTTTGAATATCAATTCAAACCAAATTTTGGTTTATCCAAACTAGTCGGGATTAACGAACCTTACCGAAGTAATCAATTGTTAAATTTCCCAACCCCAACCTATTCATCCCATGAAGTAAAACTGGTAATACTTCATATCTAACACCACGGTGTTATCGGTAAATTCAATTACCATTTCACGTTCAAATCTAATTAAAGATTTAACTATCGCCTGGAGCAAAACTGGTGATACTCCACTCTCGATCTTTTCAATCTAATTAAAGATACATTAAAACTCCACTTAGTTTTAATCTTTAACTGGGTTAAAGAATCAGTGTCATTTAAAACACGGTTCACGATAAACCCCAAAATCACATTTCAATCAGTCCCTAACCGTAAAATAGCAAGTGAGCAATTCCCTAAGTATTAACCCCGAAGGCCGAAACCATCATCAGATCAATACCTCTGAAACCATTCAACTTAACTAATCTCCAGTTAGTTTCTGATTTTCATAACTCCTTTAGGTCAAAGAACAGTATTATTGACGATACCGTTCACGACAACCCAAAATCACGTTCCATTAATTATCGGTTAAAGAACAAGTATTATTTAAAACACTGTTCACGATAAACCCAAAAATCAATACCAATTCAATTCCAATTAAATATTATTTTGGTACACTTCATTAAATCTAAATAAAAAGATTTAATCTTTTCTCAACTGGGTTCAAGAACAGTGTTAATAAAGACACCATTCACGACAAACCCAAATCACATTTGATATTAAATACAAGGCTCTGAATAGAAAATATACCGGCTTATATTCAATATCAAATTCTACGACCAACAAATATCGTATTGGAAATAACGATATATATATATCTTTCAAATTCCCATAACAATATCTGTATCATCACGAAATCCAACATCGAAATATTCCGAAGACAATTTCGATTCAAATCCATTCCAATATAATTATTGGAAATTCTGGTTATTTTCAAAACCATTTCAAATCCAATTTATTTATTTAAAAATAAATAGAATTATAATTCTAGTTCAAAACTAGTTCATTTCGATAAAAATCTATTTTTATCTTTTCAAATATGGATTTTTTCATCCCAATTCTTCACAAATCATTTCTTATGATTTTACACAAATTATTACTATTTTTAATAATTTTATCAAGGCCCGTACAGTCGATTTCCATCAACGGCCATCGAACTGCACTTACAGCGACCTTTTCCAAATTTGATTTGGACATAATTCCAAATCCAACCGTTAGATTTCTAATTTCTAATATTCGTTAGAAAATTCTTTTCGATACGAACCCAACTGTTCCGATTTTAAGAGAATCCGACGATCGGATCTCCCGCAATATCTATTCGAAGTCAATGGTCGAAATTCACGAACTACCGCAGCGCGGCGCGTTCTATTCAGGCCATTATATTATATAAATATAATATATATAATATATATAATATATACTTCGTCGATTTCCTTTTAAAACGTATTTTATAAATCGTTTTAAATACGTTTTCAAAACGATTTCAATTTTATTTCAATCTAATTCGAATTTCAATTCTATTCAGTTTAATTCGAATTTCATTTCAATTCAATTTAATTGAATTTCAATTCCTTTCAAAATATCAGATTTTGAAATCACTTTCGATATTCATTATAAAATGAATAAAATCGATATAAATATCGTTCACGTCAAAATGGCGTCAATCTAATCAACACGGCTTCATATATTCTACTTTCAAATATTCTATTTCAAATATTTTATTTCAAATATTTCTTGTCAAATATTTTATTCAAATAGTTCTCTTCAAATATTCTATTTCAAATATTTCTTTTCCAAATATTTCTATTCAAATATTTCTTTTCAAAACTGGAATGAGGCTCAATCAATTACCATATAATGTTAATTATATGGATTTTCTACAGCACATGTATACAATAACAACGATGAATAATCAACCATCATCCATAGTGCATTCTACACTGTATAAGCATCAAATATAAATATTTAACGCTCATAACAGTCTGTCCATCAATCGATCGACATACAGCTAATTATTGGGACTAGTGTATGTCATATATCATCCCAATACCATGTGGGGTTTCAAACAATCATACCCAAATTTATTTGTGCAGTTGGGCGATGTGTAAAATTTATCGTCCCAATCAATATCAATCAAATCAGTGTATATAAACAAATCTCTGATTTGTTTATAAATATTTATTTTATATACACGTTAAAATTCTATTTTTAACTATAAAATATTTCTAACTATATAATATTTTATTTCATTTCACATCACATCACACAATCAACTACACATCAAAATCAAGCAACCAAGCATACAAGCCGTCCATGGTCTGTGGACGACGGGTGTCGGGTGCTACTAAACACTGTCTGCATCCTAGTATATAATTTTAACTAGAAAACAAGAATTAAAGTGAGAAGTTCTCACCGACTAGCTAATCCAAACGCCACGACTCTTCATATGTAGGAAAATCTCGCCGTGCTCGCCTTTTGTCACTTTCGTTGCCCGTACTCACTACATGTATAAAAATCGAATTTTTACTTCGCTATTCAATATATAAAAATCGAATTTTTACTTTGCTATTCAATATATAAAAATCGAATTATTTTACTTCTCTACATAAACAAAAATCACATTTTTACCTCACCACTATATAGATAAAAATTCTATTTTTACATCGCTATTATATAGATAAAAATTCTATTTTTACCTTGCAGCTAATATAATAAAAATTATATTTTTATTACCCTATATAAAGAAAAATCATATTTTTACTATCATACCTACATAAAAATCATATTTTTAATATGACACTAGTGTAAAAATTATATATTGAACTTCTCTATATTATAAAAGTTATATTCTTAACTTTCATAAAGATTGTATTTTTATTCTCATGAAGACCTCGTCTTTTCCAAATCAAAAATCTTACCTTTTGCTTTTATAAATATAATCTTTTCCTATTCAAAAATATTATTTTTATCGTTTAAAAAATAATGTCATTTCAGTTCAATTTCAATACGTTTTAAATTCAATTCAAAACGATTTCAATTCTATTTTTATATCGTTATCCATATAATAAAGATCAAATCTTTGCTATCTATATAAAATAAAAATCGTATTTCTATACTTTCTATATTATAAAAATCATATGTTTACATTGCTACTACTATAAAGATCACATCTTTGTTACTCTACAATATATAAAATCATATTTTTATTCTTCTAAAGATATAAAAATCATATTTTTAATATTTCTACTTTATAAAAATTATATTTTTAACCTTCATATACAATAAAAATCTCATCATTTCATTATAAAAAAAATCATTTCTTATTAATGCTATAATGTATAAAAACTGAAAGCAAGCAATGTATTTACAATAAAAACTGAGGTTAAAATAAAATAAAAAGGAGAGGCTTATTGGTTTCGTCGTTCGGAGGAGAGAGCGGGAGGCGAGGGGTTCACAGGCGCGGATCGAGAAGGAGGGAAACGGTGTTGGGGGTAGGCGCACCTCGTCGGAGTTCGGCACCGGAGGTGGGATTTTCGTGGACCTCGAGGGGAGTATCTGCGAGGGAAGAGGACAGGAGGGCGGGATTGATGGAGGGGGCCAATGGCAGGGCGTCGGTGGACTGGTGACAAGGCGTGGGGTTGGCCAAACTCGGCGGCGGCGTGGCGTCGAGATCGAGGGCACGGGGGCGAGGGCACAACGATTTTGATTTTTTTTTATTTTAACTTCTGTTATACGGGAGAGAGAAAGTGTAGAGGGGGGTTTAGAAAGGAGTTGACTTTATTTTATTATTTTATTTTTAAATTCAAAAAGCATCTTTTTACTTCGAACTCGAAATGAGACCCACCGACTGTCGTCCCTAGCATTTTACCCCCATTCCGAACACATTGGATATGTATCACAGTCCAATTCGACCATTTCGATTAGTTTTCGTTAGATTTAATATTTAAATCATTATATTGAAATTTTAACGTACATTTCAATTTAACGGGGTCACATACGGACTCAGAAAATTCCAGAAAAATATTTTTTGGCTTCGTATTGACGATACGGTCCTAACAAAACCAGTTTCGTCAAATTCTGAGACCGTTTGAAAAATGGCCATTTTCCAGTCGATTAAAATCAACTAAAACTGGTCAAACGCGTTTTCCTTTGCCACGCTCACATATTGATTCGAAAAATTATGAAAATTGGAATCTAGCAATAACTTGACATCGCGGATCCAACAAAAGTGGTTTCGTCGAAATCCGAGGTCGTTTGCAAAATGGCCATTTTCAAGGGCCGAAATTCCATAGCGACTATTCTGAATTTTCAACTGGACATATCTTTTGATTCCCGCTATGAAATTTTGATTTTTCGGATTCGTTGGAAAGATATTCTCAATTAGATTCTATTGTTTTTGGTTTCACTAAAATCCGGTTTATTTTGCACCCGGTACATTCATTTGAATTTTGAAATCGAATTATCGAACTACCGCGCCATTTTCAATTCCTTTTATAATTCAAAATAAATTTTTATATTCTAACGACGATCTATATAAATATATACGTTCGAATTCTATTCAAAATAAATTTCTCGTCGATATTATTTAAAATAATTCATTTTAAATAATCAAAATTTGCTAAAATTGCCAAAAATAAAAATTTTAAATTGGCCCAGATTTCCCGGTTATTACAAAACTTTTTAAGAAATCATATCATGATAACTTGATTTTTCCAATAAAATTGAATGTAGACTCATCTAATACTGATGCAAGGTATGAATTTAAACTAGTGTTATTATTTTTGCCATTTAATATTTTCAAAAATCAGATTATGAACTTTTTGAAAAACCTTGCTTTGGTACCAATTATTAGGGAATGCGGAATGGATCGTTAAGCCAAAACAAACACTAAAGGGGGGTGAATAGTGTTTTTGAGAAATTTAACAAAATCTACAACTTATATGATCTACTATATGAATCACACACTATAAAAATAACCATAGACAAAGAATCAAATACAAACACAAAGATAAACAAAAATAAAATGCAGGAAAGGAAAGAACACACCAAATTTTATATTGGTTCAGATTACTCCTACATCCAGTTCCGCGCAACGCTGGATTGCATAGAGTTTTATTACATATCAATATCCAAGTACAATCTCCTTGATTTCATGGCTACATGGTTACCACTGATTCCAAACACCATTGATCAAGTATATTCCCCTGATTTCTCCATCTACAAAGTTAACACCGCTCTGTTTCCTTGATTTCAAGGTTACAAGGAACACATCTTTTCCCAAACACTACCCAAACAATCATAACTACCAATAACTCTTCAATAACACTTCGATTCAGAGAGTAATGAGTAGAGAGTGAGAAGAGAAGAAGCTTTATATAAATAGAATTGAATTCGGCAGAGTATAAGTGTAGAAATTATAAAAATACGAAATATTAATGGTGAGATGGAGAAGAAGAATGATGAAAAAAATTCAAAATCAGCCCCTATTTATAGTATTTGAAAGGTTGCAACGCTTTTGGAACGTTACAAATAGTGAAAACACTTTCTTTCAAAATAAAAAATATAACAGTTATATGTCAACATATCATAGTATAAAATTGAAATTTGAGTATTTTTCAAGTGTTTTGATATATATAAATTCTGAATTTTTTTGATTTAAAACATAGTGTTATAAACAAGTATTATAAAGTATAAAATCATAAATATAAAATATATGAACATATTTATAAAATTATAAAGTTTAAAACTATATAAATATAAGTATATGAAAGTATATAACTATATAATTATATATATACTTATAGACTTAAAAAACTCGAGTTTAAAATCAAAAATTAAAAAAGAGAAACTTAAGTAGAATAAAAATTGAAAGTAGAATATGTAAATAGAATTTGAAAATCAAAAACTGAAAAACATAATTTGAATTTGAATTTGAACCTGGAGTGCTATTCAGAGTCTTACATAAACTAGACTCTATTACTATATTTATTTTGAACTCTTGAAATCTTGATTACTCATGAGTCTTGAATCATCTCAGAATTCTGAATCTCTAGAAGCTCTTAAACTCTACAGTCTTCAGCATTAATTCCTGCCTATAAATCCTGCATATATATATATATATATATATATATATTATAGATAGAGATGTTGGTATATATTTTATAATCAATGATGATTGAAATAAGGTTGTTGTCATCAAAACTTTATTCTCCAACAGTGGACTAAATGAGTGGTGGGCTTTTTTGTTTGTGGCAGTGGCGGTCTTGGAGACAAGAAAGAGAAAGGAAATAAAGGGGATATTTTCCAGAGAAGATGTAGTAAACATGTTCACTCATTCAACTTTTTTTTAACAGTTTTCTCCTTTAACTATATTCCTTTTATTTAATCGCCTCTTCCTTTAACAATTTCCAGATACATAAAGATCGACTCAAATTAGTAAAATATCC
This sequence comes from Allium sativum, assembly GCA_030737875.1. Taxonomy (NCBI): domain Eukaryota; kingdom Viridiplantae; phylum Streptophyta; class Magnoliopsida; order Asparagales; family Amaryllidaceae; genus Allium; species Allium sativum. Next base: position 285,812,052 of record CM060915.1, read on the forward strand.
TAAAATTCAAATTAAGTGGTGAACTATTTCAGATAAGTCCTTAGAATCCTAATTTTACTTATGTTATCTATTGGTAAACACGGAACCAACAATATGCAGTATGATTGAATGTGGAAAATTCAAGTTTCGGGGGAGATCAATTTCTTTCACTCACTCGAAATGGATTATTTTAACTCATTAATATTATTGTTGGATTTTCAAACGTGTAAACCTCATTGTAATTTAATTTTGATCAAAAAAATGATATGGTGAAATTTAAGTAAACAGAGGGATTTTTATGACTCAGGTTGTCAAAATTTTGCTCTACTGAAGTCCTTTTAATGAACATATTCATAGTTCTTTGAGAAAGCGACGACAGCTGTGTTCATTTTTAAGAGTCGAGTGTTCTTATTCATATTGACTTGGCGAGTTTCTTATTATATTAACTCCCTCTTGAGGTCCTTTGTTATAATATCCTTCTGGGTCTGTTTAATACAGAAGTATATAAGAAGTGACACAACTATAGAATATTGTCTTAAAGCCTACTGAGGCCAGTTTCATGTTCTCGTTGTGGTTGAATGTTGCATTTCCCATAGAATCATACTCTATATCGTGCAAAGTAGTATTATCCTAGAAGCTGATCCAAAATAACATCAAAATCTTTTGGTGAATCATAATAATGCAATTAACATGCATTTGGGGTAAAAGTTAATTTACTTATAGGCATGTAAGGTTTGCGGAACTATTTTGGAAGAAGCTGCCGATAATAAAAAAACTTATTTTTTTGTTTTGTTATCATGTCATATTATTCTGCCCATATTTTGATTCGGATGGTCCAAAATTAAAAATATATCAATCTAGTCAACTAGATTAACCTTGTACACAATCTCTGACATGTCTTATCTAAGGCCTTTCAGATCATCTAAATTAATGATTTATGATTAACTATTCATTACTTTCTACATTGTCCCTTGGAGTAATTTATGATTGCTATAACGATTAGTCTTTGCTTACTATATCTAATGCAATATATTATATACACGTGAACTGTAATATCCTTATTAATAGTTGGTTTGAAAGCATAATTTTTTTGTTCAATCTTGAAGTTTCAAGTTGGAAACATGCCCTTGAGATCAACCAAGTGGAGCAAATCAGATTCAACTCTGTATAAGAGAATTTCTGCTTGAAGGCAATGTTGGAGTCAGCATTGGCAATGATGGAAACAACATTGGCAAAGTTGGAAACAACATTAGCAAAGTTGGAACAAATGCTGGAGCTACTATAGAAGTGCCTTGGACTAGTGGAACTGGAATGAAGAATGTAGATCTGAATGATAGAAGGCCACCTGTTGAATAATATTTCCCAAAACTACCTAGAAGAAACAATGCTTAAGGTGAGTATGGAACAGTAGATTGAGACTTGAATAAACGAAAACATGAAAGTTGTACTGGGTACGTGATATACGCACCCGGTTGGATTGGGGAGCACGATACCGTTGGGGATGAGAGACTGTTATCGAACAACAGGATCCATAAAGCTAAGATGAATAAATGGATGATTAAATATGGAATACCAGATTAGAGCATAGAGGTTGTATTGTTAACATCATGAATGCTAGGAATCCCCATGATTTCAATCTACCGACGCTGGATACTTAAGATAGAAAGTCGAATTCGACCGTTCATCTGCTGAGGTATGACATATTAATGTAGAGCTTTTAAAGAGGTGATAATGCGCATTTTTCTACTTTAATTGAATGATTTGGCCATGATGTGATCTAGGCATTTGGCGAATAGATCTATCTATTGATGGAATGAGCTTATGAATAAGTTCTTGAAGCACTTTTAAATTGCATGCCACAAGGCTTGACGAGTCTACCGACTGTAAATTAAAGACTCAGAGAGAGCCTAAAATGTTGCTAAGCTACTTGAATAGATCCAACACAACAGTTGATGCAGTGGATAGACCACACCCATCGATTATCTTGATGATGACGGTTTCTGGAGTTGTTGGTAATATCGGTTTCAAGATGGCTTTGGAGGACCAACTTGATGGAATTTTATCATGAAACTGAAAGATACCCGAGGCAAGAGGTTGCGAAAGCCAAAGAAACCGATCTATTTAATAAAATCAATGCTGTAGATGGCAGAAGATCGTCCAAAACCAAGTTTGGAAAGAATAAAGTTAAGAAGAAAGCTGATAACGACAGCAAGGAATTCAGGAAAGCCAAAATGCCAATGAGAGAATTCATGGAATCCAAGTTCACTACTAGCATGAAGTTGAACGTGACTCCAAAGAGGTTATACTTAGAGACTAGGGACACCTCCTGAAACACCCCACCTCCATTAAGGTCACTCACAAAGGGAATGCCTTAACTTCGGTGGAGGTTTATAAGTAAAAGTCACAAATAAAACACAAGACAGATATAAAAACATATGTATAAGCAGCGGAAAACAAACAGACTTCCATTTCATAAATACATGTTCATACAAAACATTTCCATAATTGTCTCATAATAACTTCGAAAACATTACATCATCATTTATATCTTGATTATTAAATAAAGAAGGATACAACATAATAAATGTTGCATAAATCTCCATAGAACGTGTCCAAAAGCCATAGCCAAGGAAAGTGAGTCCAAACCATACATCTACTATCTTGAAGCTTGCAAAGAGTCTGACTAAGATGGGTTGTTTCCTTCCTGTGGACCTGAGGGGGAGGGGAACGGAAGAAAAGAAGACGAAAGAAAAATAGAGTCAAACATAAAGCCTGGTAAGTCTAGTGAATCTTCAGTATGAGAATAAGAAAAATGGCATGATGGGTATAAACTGGAAATAGGAAAGTATCATAAACTAAGATAAAGCAGTTTTGAATAGAATATACTATCACACCACACACTATATCTCTGCACCTACTTGTATTGTCTCAACTGGCACCCCATGATCAGGGTGAAGTGATCCCCTTTCTAAAGATCGGCTCCTACTCGCAAAATCATAAGTGTCATACGGCCCCCAATGATTGTAGATACCAATGCTGGTCCCACCATGGGGTGTATCAAGTCCCATGGTGGTGGCCCGACACAATCCTAGAATGCATAGGTTATACTACTGGTGCCCAGTGCCCTGTTTGTCTGCTCCGAAGTGTGTGCACACCCGCACTCCGTTAGAACCCACACTGCTACACCAACCGCCGTCGCTTTTGACCGCTTACAATCAACCGAGTAATCGTGCCCCACCCTGCCTAGTTTTAGGGTATCATGATACCTAATTGGGTTACTGCTGAAATGGGTCTCCGTTACTAGGGTTTTCTAGTCAAACATGTTAAGTGGTTAAGTGTCTGTATTTATCTAACCCCACCCATCAGTTCAATTAACATGTTGAATTGGTTAAGTGTTTTAGTTAACTTAACCCTACCATCCTAACTTGTCTGTCGTTAGCTTTTTAAAGCACCGACCACTTACATTAGACAGGTATTGTTACAGTTACTGGATGTGCCGGTCGGTTCCGGGCAGGTTTACACTGTAACTTAGTCTAACCTCGGGTCCTTATTGGGCTCAATGCTTAACCTCTCACATTGGATAGGTACTGTTGTGATTACTGGACAGCCGGGCGGGTCCGGGTAGGTATACATCACAACTCAATCCAACCTCGGGTTAAGCATACTCGTATTTTCTAAATTTACATATTTGTCTCTATTACTTGTTATATGTAAATTTGTTAACAATTAAACGTTGTGGCCCACAATCCAAGTTCATCATTTTTGGTATAAGAATTTTATACCATTTAAGTGCCACCAATTATTGGCATGTGCCAAACATGCTAATACATATATTTTTCACCAATTTATGTCAAGTTTCCTATAATTACCAATTTTTCCCAACGTTACCCCATCTAAACATTAGGCTAACAATCTTAGCCTAATTTTTCGTCCGCATGATTTTTAACATATAATATTAGGCTAAAAACTTAGCCTAATTTAGCGTACACAAAATAGGCATAAAGAAATTCATTAACATAAACATGACATAGGTGTAAACTTGGCCTTTTCGGCATAGTCAATATGAACATCATAGGTGTAAACTTGCAAAGTAGTCAACATGAATATCATAGGTGTGAACTTGCAACGTGGACTAAATCAACATACATATATGTGAATTTGCAACATAGACTAAATCAACTTACATATATGTGAACTTGCATTGAAATAGGGATCTAACTAAATAGGTATCACATGAATTAGCATATGATTTAGACAACATAAGCCTAAACATGTTTATCTAGGCATAACATCGAACATCACTAGCATATGACAAGAATATGACATGTCCATAAAGTATGTATAATTTTATCACATGTGTGAACTAGATCCATTCATATGTCCAATTATAACATGAAATATGTATTAAAGTGGATCTTGGCATGGATCCAATTATGAACTTGCAACTTTTGTATAAACATATGAGCATGTATATGAACTTAATCATTTAGGCATAGAGGTTTAGCATAAAGTATATACATGAGATCTTAATCACATACAACCTATATAATCACATAAACATATAGGTGTAGATATGAACCAAATAACTTGTATGTGAATTTGAATAGATCCAACATCAATTAGATTAATCCACAAACATTCTAATGGATCCAACATTAAGTCAGTTATATCACAAACATCCAATACCATTCACAACACAATCATTGCAACACATAGATATGAATTAACATCGTCGTTATACAATAGCACAATTCCATTTCCATTTTACATCGAATCAAATCTTAATTTTATTCCCATTGGAAAAATCACTATACTTAGAACAAACGACGAACTTGAATTCTGGATTCTGATTTCTGAATTTTCAATGCTTTCCTTTGGCTTCATAAACGTTGTTTGATTCTTGTTTTTACTTTAGTTTTGCTCGTCTCTAATCTTTCTTCAAGTGGAGGCTACTCTTGGCTTCCTTCCAGCAGCATGACGGCTCTAGCTCTATTTTATTTCTGTGAATTTAGTTTGAAAACTAAGGTTGTTTATATAGAATCTCAAACTAATTAGATCCGTCGATGAAGATAGAGTTAATCAAGGCCATCCATCTCAGGAGAAGCCAATCAGAAAGTGACAAATCAGCCCTAGTGACACTGCCAAGCCCCAGAAATCGAGCCAGGACCAGACCAAGCAGGTCGACCACCAGGTCGAGTACATGGTCGACCTGGGTACCCAGGTCGACTCCCAGGTCGATCCCCTGGTCGAACTGGGTCCTGGGCGGGGAAATTCCCGCCCAGCCCAGTTCTGGTCCAGTTTTGATTTTTGAACATGTTTTCGGGCTGTTTGAATTTTAAATCGAATTCTGAAACTTCCGGAGGTCATAACACCTTCGTACGGAGTCCGATTTACGCAAATTCGGACTCTATCTCAAGCAGAATTCCGAGACGAACGAAATGGCATAATTTGTCTCCCTTAATTCTTTCATTTAGAATTAATTATACTTTAATTTGTTAATTTACTACATTCTCCCCTCCTTAAAGGATTTCGTCCCCGAAATCTTCAAGTTTAGAAAAACGTATATCCTAACATCCAATCGTCCATCTACTCAACCAACAGACACAGGCGTCCATTGTCCTTAAAAGACTTCTAATGCTTCATGATCATATGCATAGTGTGTGTATATGTCCTTATCTAATGCAAAAATTAGGCGGTCTACTGATTCAGTTGACCTCCTTAATGCGAATCATGTAAGTGTCGTGAATCCATTATGTATGCAAATTTTTCCCTACTCATAATTCTACATGAGTGCGCAATCATTCATACAAATGCGACATCCATATGACAACATATCAAGTTTCAACCGTATACAAATATGAATACATATATGCATATGCAATATGAAGTGACAGAGCCGATCTAAAACCTAGGTTGTGTGTGTATATGCATCCACGAGCAACCACTTGCAGCCATCAACCATAACATGTTTCAATTACATGTTTACATCCAAAGGGGTTTCTACCTAAGGATAAAGGATAATATCGAGGAGATATACCTAAAGAGATAGATACACGTACAACTTAAGGAAAAAGAGAGATTAAAGATGTACCCTCAAAAAGAAAAGGGTAGGCTGCGCGTATACTGTCCTCAGTTTCCCAAGTCGCGTCTTCCTCGGCGTCGGTCCACTGAACTTTGACAAGCTTGACTTCGCGGTTGCGTAGCCTTTTCACTTCAGTTCCTAAGATGCGGGTTGGAACTCTCCTCACAGTTGCTTCGCGTTCCACTTCGGCTTCTTCTAGAATGCTTGGCTCCACCACTTCCGTAGATTCATGTAGACATTTCTGGAGATGAGAAACGTGAAAGACATTGTGAATTCCAGCCGACCTTTCGGGCAGCTCTACTCTATAGGCCATCTTCCCAATCTTCTCGATGATAGGGAACGGTCCTACAAATCTTCGTGCTAGCTTTCCTACGGATCCAAAGTGAATGACGTTCCTTAAGGGAGATACCTTAAGGAAAACCCTGTCCCAACCTCAAACTCAAGGTCGGTCCTTCTTTTGTCTGCGTAGGATTTCTGTCTATCTTGGGCAGTCTTCATTCTCCTTCGTACCAGGTCCACTTTTTCTGAAGTCTCTCTAACCATGTTTGGCCCAAGTATAAGATTTTCTGTAGACTCCCACCAACAAGTTGGTGATCGGCACGGTCTTCCATACAAAGCTTCGAAAGGAGCCATGCCGATGGTTGCTTGGTAGCTGTTGTTGTAGGCGAATTCCACTAAAGGAAGATGATCCTCCCATGTTCCTCCAAAGTCAAGAACGCACAGTCTCAGAAGATCTTCTAATACTCTGTTCACCCTTTCCGTCTGACCATCAATTTGGGGGTGATAGGCCGTGCTCAAGCATAACTGTGTGCCTACAACTTCTTGCAGACTCCGCCAAAATTCGCTTGTAGAGATAGGATCTCGCTCACTCACTATGCTAGAGGGTATTCCATGGAGTCGAGCTATTTCCTTGAGATAAAGAGAATCTAGAGACGAGGCAGTCCTTCTACTCTTGATAGGTATAAAGTGGGCGCTTTTTGTGAGTCTGTCCACTATTACCCAAATGTTAGTATTGCCCCTTTTTGACCTAGGCAACCCATCAATGTAGTCCATTGAAATGCTATCCTACTTCCATTGCGGGACTTCTAGAGGATGAAGCAGTCCTCCGGGCTTCTTTTGTTCCTCCTTGACCTGTTGGCATATCACGCACTTAGAAACGAAATCTGCCACATCCTTCTTCATGCCGCTCCAATAGAAAACTCTCTTTACGTCCTGGGTGTATTGTCATCTTGTAATGATGTGCTTCCTTGAGAACCATCTTTACTAAATCCCCTGCTTGTGGGACGCATAGTCTTCCATCCCGCCTTAGCCAACCCTTATCATCGATGGAGTACCTATTGAGGTGACTGGAAGTTTGGCCCCTAATTAGTTTATCAATCACATCCACAAGCTGAGGGTCTTCACGTTGTGCGTCCCCTATTGAGTCTAAAAGAGTGGGTCGTACTTCTAGTGATGCCAACAAACCAGGTACAAAATCAGAGGAGGGCCTAAAGTCAAAACTGGCTATATACTCCAAGCTTTGCCTTTCTACAAAGAGAGGGCTTAAGGTCAGCTTCTTTCTACTCAAGGCGTCTGCTACTACGTTGCCCTCGCTAGGAGTATAAGAAATCTCAAAATCATATGAGGCAAGGAACTCCATCCACCTTTGCTGCCTCAAGTTAAGATCTTTCTGTGAGAAAAGAAACTTCAACGATTTATGGTCAGTATACAATTCGAACTTCTCACCTAGGAGATAATGGCGCCAAGACTTAAGCGCAAAGACGATGGCGGAAAACTCAAGGTCGTGGGTTGGGTAGTTCTTTTCATGAACTTTCAATTGTCTTCCACCATAAGCTATTACCTTCCCTTCTTGCATCAGAACAGCGCCTAGTCCCGTACCACAAGCATCCGTATATACTGTGAACATCTTGCTTCCATTAGGCAAAGTCAGAACTGGGGCTATTGTAAGATCCCTTTTTAAGCATTGGAAAGCAATATCACAATCCAAATCCCAAGCGAACGCTAGATTCTTCTTTGTTAGCCTTGTGAGTGGAGCTGAGATTTTTGCGAAATCTCTAATGAACTTTCGGTAAAAAACGGCTAGCCCAAGAAAGCTTCGAACTTCGGTTGCATTTCTTGGTGTCTTCCAATCTTGCACTGCCACCACTTTCGTGGGGTCCACAGCTAACCCCTCTTTGGACACTACATGTCCAAGAAACCTTACCTCTTCTCTCCAGAAGTGGCACTTGGAGAATTTTGCTTTTAGTTGATGTGCACGGAGAGTATCCATGACTTCCTTCAGATGTTGAGCATGTTCTTCCACGCTTTTTGAGAAGATCAAAATATCGTCTACGAAGACCACCACGAACTTATTGAGGAATTTTCTGAACACACTGCTCATTAGGTTTACGAAATAAGCGACTGCGTTTGTCAAGCCAAAAGGCATGACAAGCCACTCGAAGAAACCGTCTGGGGTTCTGAATGCTGTTTTATCAATGCTATCTTCCGCTACCCTTAGCTGATGGAACCCAATAGCCAGATCAAGTTGGGAGAAGACCGACGCACCTACAAGCTTATCAAAAAAATCGTCTATTCTGGGAAGCGGGTGTCTATTCTTCTTCGTCGTCTTGTTTAGCTCCCTATAGTCCACACAAAGACGTAGTGAGCCATCTGATTTGGTGGCGAACACCACTGGAGCACCCCATTCCGAGATACCCCGCCTTATAAACCCCTTCTCGAGAAGCTTCTTAACCTGCTTATTGAGCTCCTTTCTCTCCTTTAGAGCCATATGTCTAACAGGTAAAGCTACGGGCTTTGCATTATCAACAAGATATATGCGGAAGTCTATTTCCCACCTCGGAGGTAAGCCCTTTACCTCTTCAAAGACATCCAGATATTCACGGACCACTCTAACCGACTACAAATTCTCAACAGAAGCATCAAGCGACTCTAGATAACTAAGCATAATAGCATTCAAGGGATTACAAGAAATTTCTAGAGTGTTACCGAGCCGAGTCAAGAGTCTAACCACTCTTTTCTCATAATCAAGAATGGCACCATTACTGGATAACCAGTCCATGCCTAAGATCAGCCCATATCCCGAGAAGCCAAAAAAAGGCACTACATCTAAACTCAACACATAGAATAGAGATTTTAAAATCCAAACAAACCATTGACAAATAAGCTGAGCTCCCAATTAGATTTGAAACAACCAAGGGATCTTCAACCATATTAGTGTCTAGGTGCAGAGATTCTACTAAAGCATATGAAATAAAGGAGTGTGATGCGTCGGAATCAAAGAGAGTGCGAACTGGATGATCATAGAGATAAACTAAACTTTCTACAGAAATATTTCTACCTCGTTCTTGCGAAGGTGCCACCCGCGCGTGAACCTGTGCCCCTGAAGTGGATCTAGTCTTCTGTCCCTACTCCTGCTTCTTTGGGCAGTCCTTAATTATATGCCCTACTATACCATGGAAAAGGTACTTCCTCTCATCTTAGGTTTTATAATTCCTTCTTCCTTCGTGAGTCGAGTTTATATCCACGAATTTCTCATCCTTGCGTTGAACTCCCTAGCCAAACCCCCTCATCCTCATCTTTTCCATCTCTGTGTAATAATATTGACAAGTTTCTCAAAAGCTGCCTATATCGCACGGAAAACCCTTCAAAGCTTGAAAGAAGACTAGTGCAGGTGAAACTACTATGGCTATAGATGGGAGTCGGGCACAACTTTGCCCTTCGATAGGTATCGTAGTCTTATCAAGCTTACGGAACCGTGTCGCGATGAGGTTACCTCCTAGAAAGCCAGGAGCCTCGAAGACTCAAGATAGAAGGGGACAAGAATTCAAACAGAGGATCAAAAGATAGTGCGTATGGCTTTTGGGGAATATGCCTTTAAAAAATAAACTTTTCTTTGAAAAAAAATATGCTTCTTTAAACTTCTCTTTTGAAAATAGTTTCAAAAACCTTTATCTAATCTGGTAAATCTGTGCTCTGATACCAAGTGAAACACCCCACCTCCATTAAGGTCACTCACAAAGGGAATGCCTTAACTTCGGTGGAGGTTTATAAGTAAAAGTCACAAATAAAACACAAGACAGATATAAACATATATGTATAAGCAGCGGAAAACAAACAGGCTTCCATTTCATAAATACGTGTTCACACAAAACATTTCCATAATTGTCTCATAATAACTTCCAAAACATTACATCATCATTTCTGTCTTGATTATTAAATAAAGAAGCATAAAACATAATAAAAGCTGCATAAATCCCCATAGAACGTGTCCAAAAGCCATAGCCAAGGAAAGAGAGTCCAAACCATACATCTACTATCTTGAAGCTTGCAAAGAGTCTGACTAAGCTAGGTTGTTTCCTCCCTGTGGAGCTGGGGGAAGGGGGAACGGAAGAAAAGAAGACGATAGGAAAATAGAGTTAGACATAAAGCCTGGTAAGTCAGTGACTCTTCAGTATAAGAATAAGAAAAAGGGCATGATAGGTATAAATTGGAAATAGGAAAGTATCATAAACTAAGATAAAGCAGCTTTGAACAGAATATACTATCGCACCCCACACTATATCTCTGCACCTACTTGTATTGTCTCAACTGGCACCCCATGATCGGGGTGAAGTGATCCCCTTTCTAAAGATCGACTCCTACTCACAAAACCATATGTGTCATACGGCCCCCAATGATTGTAGATACCTATGCTGGTCCCACCATGGGGTGTATCAAGTCCCATGGTGGCGGCCCGACACAATCCTAGAATGCATAGGTTATACTACCGGTGCCCAGTGCCCTGTTTGTCTGCTCCGAAGTGTGCGCATGCCCGCACTTCGTTAGAACCCACACTACTGCACCAACCGCCTTCGCTTTTGACCGCTTACAATCAGCCCAGTAATCGTGCGCCACCCAGCATAGTTTCAGGGTACCATGATACCTAATTGGGTTACTGCTGAAATGGGTCCCCGTTACTAGGGTTTTGTAGTCAAACATGTTAAATGGTTAAGTGTCTGTATTTACCTAACCCAACCCATCAGTTCAATTAACATGTTGAATTGGTTAAGTGTTTTAGTTAACTTAACCATACCATCCTGACTTGTCTGTCCTTAGCTTTTTAAAGCACCGACCACTCACATTAGACATGTATTATTACGGTTACTGGATGTGCCGGTCGGTTCCGGGCAGGTTTACGCCGTAACTCAGTCTAACCTCGGGTCCTTATTGGGCTCAATGCTTAACCTCTCACATTGGGCAGGTATTGTTGTGATTACTGGACAGTCGGGTGTGTCCGGGCAGGTTTACATCACAACTCAATCCAACCTCGGGTTAAGCATACTCGTATTTTTAAATTTACATATTTGTCTCTTTTACTTGTTATATGTAAATTTGTTAACAATTAAATGTTGTGGCCCACTTTCCAAGTTCATCATTTTTGGTATAAGAATTTTATACCATTTAAGTGCCACCAATTATTGGCATGTGCCAAACATGCCAGTACATATATTTTTCACCAATTTATGTCAAGTTTCCTATAATTACCAATTTTTCCCAACGTTACCCCGTCTAAATATTAAGCTAACAATCTTAGCCTAATTATTCGTTCGCATGATTTTTAACATATAATATTAGGCTAAAAACTTAGCCTAATTTAGCATACACAAAATAGGCATAAAGAAATTCATTAACATAAATATGACATAGGTGTAAACTTGGCCTTTTCGTCATAGTCAATATGAACATCATAGGTGTGAACTTGCAAAATAGTCAACATGAATACCATAGGTGTGAACTTGCAATGTAGACTAAATCAACATACATATATGTAAATTTGCAACATAGACTAAATCAACTTACATATATGTGAACTTGCATTGAAATAGGGATCTAACTAAGTAGGTATCACATGAATTAGCATATGATTTAGACAACATAAGCCTAAACAGTTTAGATCTAGGCATAACATCGAACATCACTAGCATATGACAAGAATATGACATGTCCATAAAGTATGTATAATTTTATCACATGTGTGAACTAGATCCAATCATATGTCCAATTATAACATGAAACATGTATTAAAGTGGATCTTGGCATAGATCCAATTATGAACTTGCAACTTTTGTATAAATATATGAGCATGTATATGAACTTAATCATTTAGGCATAGAGGTTTAGCATAAAGTATATACATGAGATCTTAATCACATACAACCTATATAATCACATAAACATATAGGTGTAGATATGAACCAAATAACTTGTATGCGAATTTGAATAGATCCAACATCAACTAGATTAATCCACAAACATTCTAATGGATCCAACATTAAGTTAATTATATCACAAACATCCAATACCATTCACAACACAATCATTGCAACACATAGATATGAATTGACATCGTCGTTATACTATAGCACAATTCCATTTCCATTTTACATCGAATCAAATCTTAATTTTATTCCCGTCAGAAAAATCATTATACTTACAACAAACGACAAACTTGAATTCTGGATTCTGAGTTCTGAATTTGCAAGGCTTTCCTTTTGGTAGATAAACGTTGTTTGATTCTTGTTTTTACTTTATTTTTGCTCGTCTCTAATCTTTCTTCAAGTGGAGGCTACTCTTGGCTTCCTTCCAGCAGCATGACGGCTCTAGCTCCATTTTATTTGTGTGAATTTAGGTTGAAGATTAAGGTTATTTATATAGAATTTCAAACTAATTAGAGCCGTCGATGAAGCTAGAATTAATCAGGGCCATCTATCTCAAGAGAAGCCAAACAGAAAGCGACAAATCGGCCCTAGTGACACAGCCAGCCCCAAAAACCGAGCCAGGACCAAACCAAGCAAGTCAGGTCGACCAAGCAGGTCGACCTGTAGGTCGGCCCCTAGGTCGGGTACATGGTCAACCTGGGTACCCAGGTCGACTCCCAGGCCGACCCCCTAGTCGACCTGGGTCCTGGGCGGGAAAATTTCCGCCCAGCCCAGTTCTAGTCCAGTTTTGAATTTTGAACATGTTTTCGAGCTGTTTGAATTTTAAATCGAATTCTGAAACTTCCGGAGGTCATAACTCCTTCATACGAAGTCCGGTTTACGCAGACTCGGACTCATATCTCAAGCAGAATTCCGAGACGAACGCAATGGCATAACCCGTTTCCCTTAATTCTTTCATTTAGAATTAATTATACTTTAATTTGTTAATTTGCTGTTAACAGAAAATTCAGGGAGTTACACCTCCTCATTGAATGCCAATGAGAAAAGGGACCATGAATTGAGAAATGACATCTGGAAAATACATCGTCTTCCATGAGCTTGATGTACACAACATAAATGAGTGTACTTATATGAAGGATCTGATCGAGAAACATGTTAGGAGCAACCAAATTCTACAATACAATAGAAATCCAATTACAATGGTGTGGGCGGAGCAACCACCATTTACTGACAGAAACGACCAAGGATCCGATTCATGTTATCTGATGATCGATATAGACATGAGAAGTTTGTCTGTCACATCCTTCTTTCTGCACTATGCTTTTATCCATTTTTGTATTTTAAGATAATAACCTCAGACCATTTATACGTGTACAAGAATCAAAGAGATAATTATGCATGCTTTGAGTTGGATATCGGGAATCACTGTTTAAAATTTCTATTTGTTTTGCCTCGCTTGAAATAGTTAAAAATATCCATTGAGATGTGATGGTCTGTTTCGTGCAAGACGATGTCTGATTCACCAAAAGGTGATTACTTCCGACAAGAATGTGAAGATTGGTTTAATATCATTTGATTTCTTCTCGGAGAGCGAGGGATTCAGCCAGAATCATAATATGTCCCACTGGAGTGCTTAGGATCGAAAAAGGCAGGAAATAATTCTTCATCGGAGAACGACTGGATTAGTTCACTATCGTTGGATATCTTCCCGAAGATCAGAATATTCTAGAAGGATCATGATTTTCCCTATCAGAGTGCTTTGGAGATGGAGAAGAAAAGAAGTAGGACTCTTTACCAGGATTGACCCACTGTCGCTGAGTCCTGTTGGATAAGTGAGTGGATTGAGCTTGATAAGGATCTACCAAGTTCCAATGGAAGGTGTATTGGATTGGAGAGCAAAGAGCAGGACGCTTTGACAGAGTGCCGCTAGATTGAAACACACGTCATTGGTTCTTTTCACTAAATAGTGGTCAGGTTGAGTTCAGTTAGAGTCTGTAAATAGACCATGATGGTTTGAAGAAGCTTTGCAGTAAAAGGGTCAAGCGAGTCCATAGATCGATCCAGAGAGACCATGAATCGATTCATCTGAACTATGAATTACTACATTGGTCTAGATAGATTACAGACTCGCTAAGAGATTCACAGAGATCGTCCCTTTAAAATTAAAACTTAACAATTTAGAGAGAGTGCCTAATTAAATTTTGAACCCTAAATGATCTTGAAAGATTGTCCAAGCTTAAAAACTAAACCATCCGGAGAGATCACCTGATTGAAACTTGAATGTTAAATGATATGGAGAGATCGCCTTCCTAACTTAAATGTTAAATGATACAAAATTCACAAACTTAGGTTGGATACAGGTCAGAATGGTGAGGCCATTTTCCAAGTTAGATCTACTGCACATGGATATATTGAAACTCCTCAAAACCGGTTGATGTAAAGAGAACGGTGCTCGAAAGTTTCAGTAAATTTAGTTGAAGGCCTCACCTTGAGCGAGACTTAGCCTTCGTCCGTTTAGCCGAGAACCTTGAGTAGGATTGAGTTTTGGTCAGCCTAGTTGAATTGTTTTACCTTGACCAAGTCTAAGGATTTAGTCTTAGTCAACTTAGTTGGTGAGCTTTGCTTTGAGCTTGATTGATTCTTGGTCAATTTTCCTTAAGCAAGATTGGTTCATGGTCAGTATTTCTTAAGCAAGAGTAAGTCTTGGTCGGCTTAGCCACATAGCTTTACCTTGAGTGGATTCGGTCGACTTAGCTTAGTGGATTTTCGTTGAGTGGATTTGGTAGACTTAGCCCAATAGCTTTCCCTAGATCGGGCTCGGTCTTTGATTTCTCCTTGTTTGCTTTTAGCTTGAATTATGCTTGAACTAGTCATAAAACTTGATATTGACTTGAATTTGCCAGAAAGCGCAACTGCTAAAATTTAACCAAGGAATTGGATGAGAAAGAGGCATGGATGCTCAATCATCTGAGTTAAATTTTTGGGATTTGTGTTTATTCATTGTTGTATTTCCATCTAAAACACGTACTTGGAGGGGCAAATGTTTACCCCGTTTTAAATCAAAACATTTTCTAGAGAATTCAATGAAACAAGAATAGAACGAAACTTCATAGAAGCACTTAGAAAACACTAGGAAACAACTTAGAAAAGACTGAAGTAAATAAATAGAGCTAACTCCATGACTAGAGGCTGAATCTTCTTTATGACTCAGATCCGAGTCATAGCTTAACCTCGAGAATTGCGACTCGTCTGCACCTCTACATTGCACCTATGAAGTTTCAGATAATTTAGATAAGTATTGAACGGGATGTGGATGATTTGTACTTTAACATTGAATGAACTGTATAACTCATAAAGATGGATAATCAAACCAACATGGAATGATTCAAGTTTGGATGAGACGACTCAAATAGAAGACTGAATCAAGAAAGAAATGCTAAAAATTATCTAGTTGTATGGCCTGACATCTGGTCACATAATTAGCTCGGATGGACTTGCGATTCATGGTGAAGACTTGACTTAGCTCATGGGTTCTTCTGCACTTTAATTTTCATCTTAGTGCCGGATGGAATTGTCCATAAATATTGGATCATTTACAACTGGAAAAAAGACTTTTGGGATTTGGAGACGTCATTACTCTATTGGATTACTATCCTTTCTTTACATTTTATTATCTTTGTTGACATTTATTTAAGACTTGTAAATTAGACCTATGGCTAACTGAGATCCAACTAGCAAGAGCATAAAAGATCGATTAAAGCGCACGTAAGCCTGAATCAATCGAACCGATATAAAAAATTTATGCTTCTTTACTTATATCTGTTTTTTGTTTGATGTTTATCTGTGATTTGCGTCTGATATTGAATTTCCTTTAAAGCTGATCCTTTCATTATAATTAGGTGTTGATTCCAATTTTAAAGTTAACACATTTATAACATTCTCAAGGGAAGAAATTGTGAATTTTTTATTTTGCTAATATTTGTCCAAATATGTAGCCTAAGGCCGAGTTCAGCCTTAATTTAAGTTTTGTGTTTAAACTTATACTTGAAAGGCGTGGAAGTGGAAAAAGGATGCAGTAGTATTAGTCACTATTAGAGTAACTCCAACGGTTGCATATTTATCCCCTTATTCTTGAATTTTGTTGAATAATGCTCCCAACAAAGTAGGGGAAACGTAATATTACGGTTAATATTCAGGGACCAATCCTGAATTCGGAATTGGCCATGGATGCCGAAATAATCGGCAATGTATGTAGTTCACCGATTTTTTCAGCATGCTCCGAAATAATCGGAATTGTACATACAGCACCGATAATTTCGGCGCTTTCCCTCCTAACCCAAACACACATAAGGTTCGGTTGTTTTTATGCCCAAAACGGCTATAAAACAATCATATTTTCCTCCAACGAATATAAAATGGTCCTATTTTATTACGACTATAAAACGGTCATAATACAGTTACAACGACTATATTTAGTTAGATTGAAATGCGTATTTTATTAATTTTCCTACTTTTCCCATTATCTGGTAACTTTAGATGTTTTAATAATAGTTGCTTAATATCACTTAAAAATAGAGTAAAGTAGATTGCTTATGTTTAAATAAAGCACTAAATCATAAATATTGAATAATTTCAAACAATCAGAAAATAAAACACAAGTTCGGACAAGCATACATCAACATAAAGGCATTAAAATAACTAATTATCCCTATAGTGGTTCCATAAATGATTCATAAGATCTTTCTGCAGCCTATTATGGAGTTGTGCGTCTCTAAACGAAAGATGGTGGTCTAAATGAATGTTGAGTTCCTCTTCTTTTATCTGTGTATTGTCGAAATACAACGGATTGTTGCGAAGCACCTTCATATTCGTAGTGTCTTTGCCCGTCATCCATATCTCTTTCATCTTCAATGATCATGTTATGTAGGACAATGCAGACAAACATGATTGTAGACATGTTTTTCCTAGACCACAAACGACATGGATTACTGATCATTGCAAATCTTGACTTTCGAACACCAAATGCTCGTTCTACATCTTTTCTTTGTCCCTTCTTCGCTGCTGCGAATTTCACTTGTTTAGGTGTTAATTGATTTGGACATGTTTTACAATGGTGCTCCATTGCGGTAAATACCATCACCTAGGTAATAGTCATGGTTGTAAGTATTTTGCCCAAAGGTAAATGTTACAAGAGTGTTGTAACCACAAAATGGCCACAACACCAAAGGTGCTCTTGGAGCACTTCACCAAATGGTAGGGTTAGAAATTACGGAGCCACAAACACAAAATAAAGAGCAAAAAGTAAAGAACAAGGAATTTTTATAGTGGTTAGGTCAATTTAGATCTACGTCCACTATGGAAACACTATTCATTATCTCTTTTGGATTTACAACATACATGAATTCTCTCATATCTCCCATTAACAATGATCTTTTACTCTTTCTCTCTTTTTAGCTTTTGATTTCACTTGAATTCACGGAGATAACTGTGAGATCTCTTGATTTGTGACGATGTTATGTTGATCTTCAATCACTTGATCAATTTGGCAAACTTCGTTAGTTCCATGGTGAATTTGTGTTAGATCTAAGCTTTAGAGAGAATTAATGAAGATTCAGGATCTCTTGAGTTGAGTTTGAGAGATTTCTAAGGAGATCGGAGAAGATTTGGTCACTTAATTGTTGGAGGGAGGTAAATTGAGTTGGAGAAGCCATTAATGGAGCTTGGAGTGCCTGAGAGTGGTGGAGAAGTGGGGTATTCATAGGTGTAGTCTGGAGGTAGTGGCAGAGTCGTAATTATGGTGTGCAGGATTTGGGTCGTTCATATATTTATTTACGAAACTGCCACTGGACAGCTAGCGGCAGTTGGCGATTGTTGTAAAACCAACCTAGAAATAATGCATGAGCGACCAAAAATAGACTGCACGACCGAACATGCGCGACTCCTTATTAACCAATCGCATGTGCAACCCAGATTATGTGTTAGATGACTGAACACTTAAATTACATCTTTGCCGTCTTTATCTTTTTCTGCTACAGTACCGTTATTGTGTGCTGACCGAGCACTTAAATTAATGCGCAAGCGATCCCTCAGATATAGAATGTAAGCGACCCAAATAATTGATGAGAGACCATAATAGTAACACTGCTTGATCCGTCGACGTTTTGGTGCTCAAACCATTATCTGAGAAAGCCGCTCTGTAATAACCCGGAAAATCTGAACCAATTTAAAAAATTTATTTTGGCAATTTTTATAAATTTTGAATATTTAAAATGAATTATTTTAAATAATAACGACGAGAAGTTTATTTTGAATAGAATTAGAACGTATATATTTATTTGAATCGACGTTTGAATATAAATATTTATTTTTAATTATAAAAGGAATTGGAAATGGCGCGGTAGTTCGAAAATTCGATTTCAAATTCCAAATGAATGTACAGGATTCAAAATTAACCAAATTTTAGCGAAACCAAAAATATTTGAATCTGTTTGAAAATATCTTTTCAACGAATCCGAAAAATTGAAATTTCATAGTGGGAACAAATAGTTATACCCAGTTGAAAATTCAGAATAGTCGTTATGGAAATATAGCCCTTAAAAATAGCGATTTTGTAAACAACCTCCGTTTTCGGTGAAATATATATATATATAATATATAATGGACTGAATAGAACGCGCCGCGCTGCGCGAGTTCGCGAATTTCGACCATTGGCTTCGAATGGACATTACGGGAGATCCGACCATCGAATTCTCCTAAAATCGGAACCATTGGGTTCGTATCGAAAAGAGATTTCTAATGAATATTATAGATTTGAAATATAACGGTTGGATTTGGAATTATTTCCAAATCAAATTTGGAAAAGGTCGCTGTAAGTGCAGTTCGAGGGCCATTTATGGAAATCGACTGTACGGGCCTTGATAAAATTATTAAAAGTATCAATAACTAGTGTAAAATCAAAAGAAATAATTTGAAAAGAATTAGGATGAAAAATTCTATATTTGAGAAGATAAAAATAGGTTTTTATCGAAATGAACTAGTTATGAACTAGAATGATGAAATCCAATATTTTTAAATAAATAAATTGGATTTGAAATGGTTTTAAAAATAACCAGGATTTCCAATATATGAATTGGAGTGGATTTAAATCGAAATTATCTCCGGAGTATTTCGATATTGGATTCCGTGATTATATGGATATTGTGGAGGAATTTGGAAGATATAAATATATCGTTATTCCAATACGATATTTGTTAATTTCAGAATTTGATATTGAATATAAGCTGATATATTTTCTATTCAGAGCCTTCTATTTAATATCAAATTGGATTTTGGGTTTTTCATGAAGGGTATCTTTAATAATACTGTTCTTAAACCCAATGGAGTTAAGAAAATTAGAAACTGACTGGAGATTAGTTAAGTTGAATGGTTTCCTAGGTATTGATTTGATGTTTGTTTCGGCCTTCGGGGTTAACACTTAGGGAATTGTTCTCTTACTAATTTACGGTTAGAGATTAATGGAATGTGAATTGGGTTTGTTGTGAACTGTGTTTTAGCGACATTCGTTCTTTAACCCGATTTACAGTGAATCGGGATTTAGAATTTATAAATCTTTTGTTAAGATTTAAAGGAGATTTTCCAAAGTAAAGTTTTCCAATTTAACATACTAAATTGGAATTGAATGGAATTCTATTTGGTAATAATCGAAGTAAGCTTCTGTAGAGGAAGAAGATTAATATATATGGAATTTTAAAGGCCTTGTCGTTATTCCATTGATATTATCGGTTAGATATGGAAGTTTATATCGATTATATATATCGGTTTGTTTTCCATGAAGATTCCATTGTTAATGGAATGTGATTTTGGGTTGTCGTGAATGGTATCTTTAATAATACTGTTCTTAGACCCAACGGAGTTAAGAAAATCAGAAAGTAACTGGAGATTAGTTAAGTTGAATGGTTTCCTGGGTAATGATCTGATGTTGGTTTCGGCCTTCGGGGTTAATACTTAGGGAATTGTTCACTTACTAATTTACGGTTAAAGGCTGATGGAATGGAATGTGATTTTGGGTTTATCATGAACGGTGTTTTAAAGGACATTGGTTCTTTAACCCAGTTAAAGACAGGATATGATTTCCCAAGTTAAACAATCATTAATATTGATTTTTGGGAAGATTAAAACCAAGTGGAGTTTTAAAGAATAAAAGACCAAGTGGAGTTTTAATTTAAAGAAATTCTTTTAAAGAATAAAAGACTGGTTATCGAGGAGAAGATCAAATCATTACCTAATGCAGCCGTTTCATATTCTAATTTTTTGCAGAATGTCAAATCGCGTAAGCGTTGTTTTCGATGTGGTGATTTTGGCCATTGGAACAAAGAATGTAGGAATCCGATCGTCTGCTTCAGCTGCAAGAAAGTGGGTCATAAGGGATTTCAGTGTCCCAATAATCTGCACAAAAAAATTTCTTCGAGGAAGAAAATGGTGGTAGGTAATGAAATCCATATTTCTCAATTTTCTGGTGATGGCGAGTTTGACAGGGTTAATTCTTGGGTGACGATTTCAATTGTGAAGGGGGAGTTTTCGATCAATCAGTTGGAACAGATGTTGAAGCATAACTTTCATTATCTGCATGGTTGGATTTGGAATGTTAAGCGCTTCAACAACGACTTTGCGGTTAAATTTCCTCGGAATTTCTTGGATAGGGAGCATTTCTTGACAAATGATCGTGGTTCAATTTGCATCCATCCATGGTCCTTGAGGTTTTACTCTGTTAAACCCAGGGATTTGACGACTATTTGGATTACTCTCAGGAATTTACCCATTATTTTTCGGAGTCACTGGATGGTTAGCTTGATTTTGATGAAAGTAGGGGAGGTTAATAGGATCCAGAAAAATAGTTGGAGTGCGATGGATTTATCGTTTCTTAGAGTGGAAGTAGAAGTGCCTACTCCAATTTATCTGCCGTCGGTGTTGAGGCTTTTTTCAAGAAATTCCTATCATGAAGTAGGGGTTAGCAGATTCTATGGGGATCCGAATGCAGAGTGGGAATTTCCTGATTTTAAGAACCTGATTTTCAAGAAAGATGCTGCTGGTGTTCTTAAGACTTGGAGGATTAAGAAGGATGGGCAGAGGCATGAGGTTTTCACGCAAGAGGTAGGAGGACCATCGTGCTCTGTTAATGATGAAGATAATGTGACTGTGGAAGTGGGGGAGAAGCATGCAGTGGATGATGTTAATGTAAATTGAGAATGTGCATGTAGCAGTGAGTGTAGCTGAGGATGTTCTGGCTTCTGATGGGAAACATGCAACTGAAGCAGGTTCTGGTTCAGGTGCATCTAATCAGGTGTATACCCAAAGGAAAGGTAAACAGGTTGCTGGATTCACTTTGCTTAGGAGGAGTGCCAGATGTAATCAGGACATGGAGCACCCTTGTGAAGGTAGTGTTTTTGTTCCTTCTGTTTTGAATAACTTGTCTAATGATCAATTGTATGATTTAGCTGTTAAATCTGGTTTCTCCTTGAGTAAATTTGATGCTAACATTGCTGAGTTTAAGAAGAAAGAATTAGAGAGAGTAGAATCTATTAAATGATAATAGTTTCATGGAATGTTCGTGGTTTAGGCAAACCCAAAAAACGCCTTAGGGTTAAGAATTTTTTGCTATCTTTAAACCCTGACATTGTTTTCAAACAAGAGTCTAAAATTGCTTATGGTGATAACTTTTGTTTCACGTCACTGGGGGGCTCTCTATTGGATGGTTGGAGTTTTCTGAATGCCATTGGTAGTTCAGGAGGCTTAATGATTGGTTGGAACACCAATAATTGGGAGTTGAGGCAGGAGAGAAAGGATACTCATTGTTTGCATGTTTCTCTTTGTCATAAAAGCACAGGGGTAATATACTTTTTCACAAATGTTTATGGACCCCAAACGAGAATCGAGAGAAGGGTGTTATGGGATGAATGTCTATCCTTTATGAGAAATATCCTTGGCTTATTGGAGGTGACTTCAATGTTACGAGATTTCAATATTAGAGGAATAAAAGAATGGAGAATTATGGGGAGGATATGGAGGAGTTTGATGACTTGGTACAAAATTGTAATCTCATTGATCTTTCTTTGAACAATAGAAAATTTACTTGGAGCAATGGTAGAGATGATCCTACTTTGGTGAAGCTTGACAGATTCTTTTCTAATCCTGAGTTTGAAGATTTGCATCCACTATCCTCGCAAAAGGGTCTGGCATCAGTTTTTTCTGATCACTGCCCTATAGAATTTGACTCTGGCGATGGTGCAATCAGAAAATCTTTTTTTCGTTTCGAGAAGATGTGGTTTTTGAAACAAGGATTTGATGAATTGGTGAGAAATAAGTGGTTTGAATTTTCAGGTCCAAATGATGTTGCTAGTTCAATTAGTAGGAAGTTGAAGCTTTTGAGAAAGCTTTTGAAGAAATGGAATAAAGAAGTTTTTGGTTCAGTTCGATTGAAAAAAGAAAGCCTGGAAGATGATATTCTCAAGCTAAACATTCTGGCTGAGCAAAGACATTTGACTGATGGTGAAAGAGCTTTGTTGAAGAACAAAGAAGCTGAACTGTTAAAAGTGATTGATTAAGAGGAGTTATACTGGAAGCAGAGATCAAGAGATCAATGGGTTAAGGAGGGTGATAGGAACACTGTCTATTTTCATAGAATGGCAAATGGCAGAAGAAGATCAAACATGATTTGCGATATTGATCATGATGGAAAAGAGGTGAGCAGCCAGGAGGAATTGAATACGGTGTTCACTGATTATTATAGAAATTTTTTTGGTTCAGGTGGTTCTATCAAAGCTGAGGTCGACTGGAGTGTTCTTTATCCAAGCAAGATTGATCTCTCTGGACTAGATGCTAGCTTTTCAGAAAATGAAATCTTTGCGGCTTTAAATGAAATGCCTAATGATAAGGCTCCAGGTCCGGATGGTTTTCCCAACTTTTTCTTCAAAAGATACTGGGATTGGATCAAAGTGGATATCATCAATTTGTTTAATGATTTTGAAAGAGGAACATTAAAATTAGAAATGATAAGCTACGCCAATGTTGTGCTTATCCCTAAGAAGGAAGGATACATGTCACCATCTGATTTCAGACCTATTAGTCATTTAAATAGTACTTACAAGTTGATTACTAAAGTACTGGCTAATAGATTAAAATTGGTCATGGATAGATTGGCTGATAAGTCTCAAACATCGTTTATCAAGGGCAGATACATTCTTGAAGGCGCGGCTATGGTGCAAGAAGTTGTTTCTTTCTGTTCTAATAACTCTGTTCCTTGTATGATATTGAAGCTGGACTTTGCAAAAGCATTTGACACTGTGGATTGGGAGTTCATGTTAGATATGCTAGAAGCAAGGGGATTTGGTCAAGCTTGGATTGGATGGATGAGAAAGATTTTTATGGCATGTAAAGCGAATGTTTTGGTTAATGGTGTTGCAGGTAAAACTATAAGCTCGAAGAGAGGATTAAGGCAAGGTGATCCGTTGTCACCTTTGTTATTTGATTTGGAAGCTGATGTATTCACTCAAATTCTGCGTATTAGCTGTGAAAATGGTATTTTAAAAAGCTTTGGAGATGAGTACGTCATGGGTGGAATCACTTCATTTACGCTGATGATACTATTATCTTCAGTAGACCAGAATGCAAATACATTACTGCGCTCAAGTTTATCCTTTATGCATTTGAAAATCTATCGGGATTGAGAATCAGTTTTCATAAAAGCTCTGTTCTTGTGATTGGAGCTGATCCTGGAGTGGAGAAGGACATTGCTGATATGTTAAACTGTAAGGTGGGTGAGTTCCCATTGAATTATCTTGGTTTGTGCATTAGGCTAGGGAAGCTTCACAAAGATGATTGGTTCTCTCTAATACATAAGGTAGATAAGAGATTATCAAGATGGAAAGGAAATTCATTATCTAAAGCTGGAAGGCTTATTCTTGTTAATTCGGTGTTAACAGCAATTCCTTTATACTGGTTGTCTTTTTTTAAATTTCCTGAATAGGTGATCAAGAAAACTGATGCAGTTAGAAGAAATTTTCTATGGGTTGGCAAAGGTGAGGCTAGTGCAGCAGTTTGTTTGATTTCCTGGAATCAAGTTTGCAAGAGTAAAGAACAAGGTGGTTTGGGAGTAATTAGTCTGGTTGACATGAACAAAGCTTTGCTATGTAGATGGTTGTGGCACATACCATCTCATAAAGATTCATTATGGTGTGAATGGGTATCTAACACTTACTATAATGGCATTTTTTCATTATATGTTAATGTTAGTCATCCTTCTTCATTTTGGAGGGGCATTATGGATACTTCACATATTTTTAAAGTGCAATACGGTATAAAAATGAACAATGGCAGATGGTGCTATTTCTGGCTAGACAAATGGCTTCTTCCAATTGCTTTGGCTTCGGAATTTAGTTGTTTGTTTGAAATTTCTTGTGAGAAATTTGCATGTGTTTCTGATTTGTTTGATCCTTTAGCCGAGGGATTTAAGTGGAAGTTGACCTTTAATAGAATCATTGAAGGTAGAGCTCTTATGCAGATGTTGGAGCTTTTTAAACTTTTGGAGGATGTTTGTGTTGTGAATAGTGATGATGAATGTTATTGAAGTAACAAGACTAAGTTTTCAGTGAAGAGATGCTATGAGATGATTAATTTCTCTGGAAGGAAAATGTTGGGGTTTAAATATATGTGGAGTTTTGTTGAGGTTCTTTGAAGATTTGCATGTTTATGTGGACTTTAATGCATGGAAAAGTTAACACTAAGAGTCTTCTCAAAAGGAAGAATATCAATGTGGATGAGTTTTGCGGTCTTTGTAGTGCTGAAATAGAGGATTACATGCATTTGTTCTGTGACTGTGATCTGGCATTCTACGTCTGGACTAAATGCATGGTGAATGTGAATGGTAATCTTGCCTGGAGGGATTTGATTCGAGATCAAGTTCAGTTTTGGAGTCACACCTCTTCTAAAGACTGTGCACTTCTTAATTTTGCATTCTGTTGGGTTATTTGGAATGAACGAAACAGTAGATGCTTTAAAAATGTTGCTAAATCATCAACTGCCATTGTTTTTCTAGTTTTAAAGTAATTTTACAAGTGGGCTGGTATTGATGATTGGGTTTTCATTGATTGTATTACAGATGGCAGGGGAGCTGGAGGCTTCTGATAGGCTCCTATTGCTTTGGAGTTACACGACACTAATATGTAGCGTAGCATTTTGTTGTAATCACATTTTGTAGCTCCTGCGTGAGCGTTTATATGACGATGTTTGTAGTATTTTTTTGGCTCCTGCGTGAGCGCTTTAGTTTCTTTTTGTGGTGCCATTGTATCTCTAGGCTTTGTATTTGCTTCAGTATTTATATATGGCGTGGCACTCTATGGAGTCGCCACTACCTTGCTCTCACAAAAAAAGTGGAGTTTTAATGAATCTTTAATTAGATTGAAAGGATCGAGAATGGAGTACCACCAGTTTTACTCCAAGCGGTAGTTAAATCTTCAATTAGATTTGAATGAGAAATGGTAATTGAATTTACCGATAACACTGTGGTGTTAGATATGAAGTATTACCAGTTTTGCTTCATGGGATGAATAGGTTGGGATTGGGAAAAATTAAACAAATGATTACTTCGGTAAGGTTCGCTAATCCCGACTAGTTTGGATAAACCTTAATATGATTTGGAATGATATCCAAAGGAAAATTAAGGAATAAATTTAAAGAATTTATCTTTGATAAAATTAATGGGAACCTTTCCCAAAGTATATGAATATTTGGATAAAGAAATATTCTGGATTGGAATGAGGCGTATATTGTGTTTTTATAGCACTTTTTTATTATATACGCGAGTTAATCAGAAAGACTAGGTTTATCCCATTCTGAATAACTGATTCGACGATGTGTCGAGGATGAAGATGGTGGTTAAAGACGGGAGGTCTTCACATCGTTTGGATGATTACTGATGTCTTGATTGAGTGTACACCCAAGACGAGGTAATAAGTGGTGATCATCCAGACGTACTTGGATATCGACGAATATGCGAGGGCCTCTCCCCTATATTGGACATATGTGGGAGGAATAAGGTGCCTTCGGTTTCGTTCAGACCCAGAACGAACATGTAAATGGATGTGTGTCTGACATCGGATTTCATTCTTTGTAATTGATAGTCATCGGTTGCATAGCGTGAATTGCCTGTGTGGTATGTTGAGATGCAAATGATCAAGGCTTCTGTAAAAGCAAAGTCTTGTGGTTGATGGTCAAAGCACGGATTTAATATAGCATAGCTTTATGTAGCATTAATTCGCGAGCCTCACACACTGGTGTGAAGCAGAAATGGGAGAGGGCATGCGTTTCCTTCCAGCTATGAGTGGTGTCAGCGTTTTACTAGCCCTGACATTTTACTTATGTAGATGATGGATTGCGAGGTGCCTCGGTTATATCAGTCATTCCGGGGCCGATAGTTTGGTCGGGATATGACCAGTTTACGCCCCGTAGGGCGGGGAAACGCATTGTTCAGGCATTTTAATCCACTCCATGTGGACCGGCCCTGACGATCCAAGGTGCAGTTGTGGCTGTTCCGGAGACATGGGCTAGATTGTCTCGAAGCGGTAAGAACCATCTCTTGCCTTGGTTCACAGATGGAAATCCAACTTCGAACACGTGACTTTGCGGTTTTGATTGTAGTGCTTAGTATGGCAGCATAGTGATATGGGGGCACTTATGCCGTTTATGATTGATACTTATGATTGAAATAGTTTTGACACTATACACTTATAGTAATAGAAAAATATGAAATTTCATGTACCAAGCATTTAGGTTAAAACTCTATCCTCCGGCTTGCGTTGCATTGTGTGATGGGACCTGAGTCTTATAATAGCTTCATTGTTTTTTATTTAGCATTGCGCTGTTATTTTATACAATGGTATTCTTGGGAGGAAACCCATTCCGTGTTATACGGCGTCCTAACTTTAAAATAAACATTAATAACTGTTTTAGTTCTCACACCAGTCACATGACTGACCTGGAGTTTATTGTTTTAACCTAAACTCTGGGTGCCCCTATTTTCCGCACGGGCAACTAGTAGTTATGGTTTTGCAGATATATATTCATGGGATCCTGGTTTACAGCTGGAATGATATTCGGAAAGCTCTGTATCCGTATATTCTTTTCAGTTGTATTTTGTATTATTTTTCACTGCATTGTAACTTGTAAATCTCTAATATTTAGTAAATGTGTAATATTTATTCATACTCTATATATTCTTGTATTCTGATGTAGATTGTTGTAATAAGAAATTAAATGTTCTTCTGTTTGTGTTCTGATTTGTCGTGTTCTCAAAGCAATCCGTTCTTTCCTTCACGGGGAAGTTCTGGGTCCTTACAGTGGTATCATAACTTTGGTTTACAGAGCTCGGAGAACAAGACATGTTAGAACCAAACGAAAGAATTCATCAGAGATTGGATTAGCAATATCCAGTGAGAATTACTTATTAGAGATGGGATCAGTAGTATCCTAGAATGAGTCGGAAGAGAGTTGTCTTCAAATAAAGATGAAAACATTTTTTTGTTTTGAAAATTTAAATCAATTATTCGTATTTGAGTATTATTTTTATATTGATTTGGACAATCAAGTATATAAAGATTTTACGTATACGTCTGATCCACGTGTATTTGAAGTTTTATTATACTAGATAGATTTAGAATCACACTCTAGTCGCCTGAGGATGATCCTGATGATGAGGCCTCATCATCAGAGTCTATGCTCGAGTTTCGAAAGTGGGATATCTATATATTTCCATTAGCCTAGTTTGAGAACCAAAATTTAGATAGGGTTATTTATTGTGACTTGGCATCAAAAACATGATTTTTTTGGTATATAAAAATTATGAATTTGAAACGTTAACTAACTAATTGAATGATGGTTGTGTTGTTTGATTATTAGTTTGACTAATAGAATTGTTGAAACTAATTCGTACATTATGGTAAATTTGGCCAAATTGAGTCAAATGTTGGACTGAATTGAAATTTTCTTGAAATTTGCATATATGTATATGTATATACATTGAACAGGTCATAGCAAGGAAGATAAGAGAGGAATAAAATTGTTTGCCCGACAAATAGATACATGTTTATTGTATTTTTTGGGGTTTTTGATGATTTTATGAGCCGATTGGCTAGTCGCTTGGTGGTTTCTTTTTCGTTTTGGATTGGAGAGGCCTGCGTGGCGGTTTGGGGATTTTCTCGATGCTCCCGTACAAAGAGAAGTTATGGCGAAATTTTTCGAAAATTTAGGGTGTTAGCCAAATTTTTGATAAATTTGAAAAGTTTTTAGAAACTGAAAAGTTGAAGAACTTAAGCCATAATTAAGATAATGAAAGTTGAGTTGGTTTGTAAAACAACTTTCAGCTCCGTTCCTTTTCGAGGACGAAAAGATTTTAAGTGGGGGAGATTGTAATAACCTGGAAAATCTGAACCAATTTAAAAATTTTATTTTGGCAATTTTAATGAATTTTAAATATTTAAAATGAATTATTTTAAATAATAACGACGAGAAGTTTATTTTGAATAGAATTAGAACATATATATTTACTTGAATCGACGTTAGAATATAAATATTTATTTTTAGTTATAACAGGGATTGGAAATGACGCGGTAGTTCAAAAATTCGATTCCAAATTTCAAATGAATGTACAGCATTCAAAATAAACTGGATTTTAGCGAAACCAAAAATATTTGAATCTATTTGAAAATATCTTTTCAACGAATCTGAAAAATTGAAATATCATAGCGGGAATAAAAAGTAATGCCCAGTTGAAAATTCAGAATAGTCGCTATGGAAATGTAGCCCTTAAAAATAGCGATTTTGCAAACGAACACCATTTTCGACGATATATATATATATATATATATATATATATATATATATATATATATATATATATATTATAATGGCATGAATAGAATGCGCCGCGCTGTGGCAGTCCGCGAATTTCGACCATTGGCTTCGAATGGACATTAGTGGAGATCCGACCGTCGGATTCTCCTAAAACCAGAACCATTGGGTTCGAATCTAAAAGAGCTTTCTAATGAGTATTAGAGATTTGAAATCTAACGGTTGGATTTGTAATTATGTCCAAATAAAATTTGGAAAAGGTCGTGTAAGTGCAGTTCGAGGGCCGTTTATGGAAATCGACTGTACGGGCCTTGATAAAATTATTAAAAATATTAATAATTAATGTAAAATCATAAGAAATGATTTGAAAAGAATTAGGATGAAAAATTCCATATTTGAGAAGATAAAAATAGGTTTTTATCGAAATGAACTAGTTATGAACTAAAATTATGAAATCCAATATTTTTAAATAAATAAATTAGATTTGAAATGGTTTTAAAAATAGCCAGGATTTCCAATATATGAATTGAAATGGATTTAAATCGTAATTATCTTCGAAATATTTCGATATTGGATTCCGTGATTATACAGATATTGTGAAGGAATTTGGAATATATAGATATATCGTTATTCCAATACGATATTTGTTGATTTCAGAATTTGATATTGAATATAAGCTGATATATTTTCTATTCAGAGCCTTGTATTTAATATCAAATTGGATTTTGGGTTTGTCGTGAATGGTATCTTTAATAATGTTCTTAAACCCAACGGAGCTAAGAAAATTAGAAACTGACTGAAGATTAGTTAAGTTGAATGGTTTCCTGGGTATTGATCTGATATTGGTTTCGGCCTTCGGAGTTAATACTTAGGGAATTGTTCTCTTACTAATTTACGGTTAGAGACTGATGGAATGTGAATTGGGTTTGTTGTGAACTGTGTTTTAACGACATTCGTTCTTTAACCCGATTTATAGTGAATTGGGATTTGGAATTTATAAATCTTTTGTTAAGATTTGAAGGAGATTTTCCAAAGTTTAGTTTTCCAATTTAACATATTAAATTGGAATCGAATGGAATTCGATTTGGTAATAGTCGATGTAAGCTTCTGTAGAGGAAGACGGTTAATGCACATGGAATTTAAAAAGCCTTTTCCTTATTTCATTGATATTATCGGTTGAATATGGAATTTTATATTGATCATATATACCGATTTGTTTTTCATGAAGATTCCATTGTTAATGGAATGTGATTTTGGGTTGTCGTGAATGGTATATTTAATAATACTTTTCTTAGACCCAACGGAGTTAAGAAAATCAGAAAGTAACTGGAGATTAGTTAAGTTGAATGGTTTCCTGGGTATTGATCTGATGTTGGTTTCGGCCTTCGGGGTTAATACTTAGGGAATTATTCACTTGCTAATTTACGGTTAAAGGCTGATGGAATGGAATGTGATTTTAGATTTATCATGAACGATGTTTTAAAGGACATTGGTTCTTTAACCCAGTAAAAAACAGGATATGATTTCCCAAGTTAAACAATCATTAGTATTGATTTTTGGGAAGATTAAAACTAAGTGGAGTTTAATGAATCTTTAATTAGATTGAAAGGATCGAGAATGGAGTACCACCAGTTTTATTCCAGGCGATAGTTAAATCTTTAATTAGATTTGAATGAGAAATGGTAATTGAATTTACCGATAACACTGTGGTGTTAGATATGAAGTATTACCAGTTTTGCTTCATGGGATGAATAGGTTGGGATTGGGAAAAATTAAACAAATGATTACTTCAGTAAGGTTCGCTAATCCCGACTAGTTTAGATAAACCTTAATATGATTTGGATTGATATTCAAAGGAAAATTAAAGAATAAATTTAAAGAACTTATCTTTGATAAAATTAATGGGAACCTTTCCCAAAGTATATGAACATTTGGATAAAAAAATATTCTGGATTGGAATGAGGCATATATTGTGTTTTTAAAGCACTTGTTTATTATGTACGCGAGTTATTCAGAAATACAGGGCTTATCCCATTCTGAATAACCGATTCAACGATGTGTCGATGATGAAGACGGTGGTTGAAGACCGGAGGTCTTTACATCGTTTGGATGATTACTGATGTCTTGATTGGGCTGTACACCCAAGACGAGGTAATAAGTGGTGATCGTCCAAACGTATTTGGAGATCGACAGATATGCGAGGGCCACTCCCCTGTATTGGACATATGGGGGAGGAATAAGGTGCCTCTAGTTTCGTTCAGACCCAGAATGAACTTGTATATGGATGTGTGTCTGACATCGGATTTCATTCTGTGTGATTGATAGTGTAACACCCCACGTCCGTTAGTGTCACTCACAAAGGGAATGCACTAAGTTCTGTGGAGCATTTAGGGTAAAAGATGCAGATAAATTACAAGACAGACAGAAATTAAACAGCGGAAAATAAAACTTTGCTTTATTGATAAAATAGTTTGTACAATGATTTCTTTACAATATCAGAGTATCATCTGTCTTACAAAATAAAGAAGCATGAAAATACATTTATATTCCCCGATTTTAGCAAGAGCCAGCCATAGCATCTGAAAGGAGAATCCAAGCAAACTTCGACAAATCTTCAAGCGGGAAAGAGTGGCAGTCCAACTTAACCTGAGCTAAACTATTCCCTCCTTTACTACCTTGGGGGGGGGGGACAGAAGAAAAGAAGACGAAAGAAAAACAGAGTCAGACATAAAGCCTGAGTGAGTTCAGTAACTTCTAGCATGTGAACATGGAAAAACAAAATGACATGAATTAACTGAATACAAGATTACACCATGACGATAGGGTCAACAAGATTAGACAAGGTAATCACAAGATATGCTAAGATAAGATAAACTGGATACGCTCTAATACTTTCGCCGCTTTGTTATTCCCTTGTTGTACTGGTTTCTATATCTCTGTACCGCCTAACTAGTGTCCCAACTAGTAACGATAACGTGATCCCAATCCCTGTAGTTTCCATTGCCTTCAGGCATACATTTATTATTTGTTACCTGGATCAGATCTAAGGTTTTCTATCAAGTGCTTTCTAGTTTTCAACTAGAGTTTATGCTATCTGCTGAATGCTTCTCGAGTTCAGGGTTTTTCCCACCTAGTCCAACTAGGGATTACGCTACCTGTCGAACGATGTCGCAAGTCTAGGACACACTACCTAGAGTGGTATATGTTCCTATACTTCCCCACGCATGTATCGCGAATCGTTGTCGCTTATCTAGATGCACATGTCCTGTAATGTGCGGTCCGAGTCCTGTGACAGGGCAACTCAAGGAATACAGAACTCGGTCGGGAGCTTTCAGATATCTGCCGATGCAGATGCTAAGGTCTGTTTTTTTAATTCCAGTGGCTATGGTCCCACTTGACCCCTCCCTCAACTAATGAAAGGCACACCTTGTAAAATGAGAACTATACGCAGGCCCCTGGTGCCCCACTATCCTATGGCCATCCTCACCCATAACTAGATAGCAATTATGGTCTTTTGGAGTTCTCCGCCTTTCCGCTTCATGTATCTCGACTGACTCAAGATGGATGGTAGACGACGAGTTGCTATCACAGGGCTACCGTTTTCTCGCCGAATCACGTCGGTCCATCCCAGTCTTTAGGTTGCCATATATATTGCAACCAAGGCATACCCCTGGTTCTTCTACGCAGACCTTAACCTCTGTGAGCCCAGGAGGATCATCTGCAGCCTCACAGAGGGATACGAAGAGTACCCTCATGTCCCCTCGAAGCCTCGGGCTTCGTAACCCAATTCGTTGGAGCCTTCTTTTTAATCAGATGGACGTTCACTCCTTCCCGTGTTATACTAAGAATTACTACTTAGTTCTACTAACTAAGGTTTACCACTTAGTTTCCAGAATCGTTGTTTTCTTAACTAAGGTTTATTACTTAGTTCCTTTCCCGTTAATTTGGATTGGTTAAGCGTCATTAGTCAATTCAAGCTAACTTAACCCTCTTCATTTATCCTGTTAAACTGGTTAAGTGTTGACTTAACCCTATCACAAACCAAGTTATATTGGTTAAGTATCTCCTACCTGTATTGGTTAAGTGTTCCCTTTTTAACTTAACCGCGCCCGTCTGTTTTAACTAACATGTTATTAATGGTTAAGTATTATCCCTTCACGTTTTAGACTTAACCCTATTCCTTTATCACAATCTGATGGTTAAGTGTGTTCAAGTTTACTTAACCCTACGGTCTAGCCCAGCTAACATATCGAATTGGCTAAGTATATTTACTTAACCTCAACCTCTAGTCTAGTTAACATGTTAATTTGGCTAAGTGTTTTCTTAGTTACTTAACCCCTACAAATCTGGTCTTGTTACCATAAGTTTGGTTAAGTGTCTCTATGGACTTAGCCCTCCCATTCTAGCTTGACTGTGTTAAGTGTTTGTATGAACCTAACCCCGCCCATCGGTTTGGTTATCTTGTTGAATTGGTTAAGTGTCTTAGTTAACTTAACCCTACCATTCTTGTTCTAGCTTTAATTAAATAGATTAAAGCCGCGACCACTCACATTAGACAGATATTGTTGCGAATACTGGATGTGCCGGTTGGTTCCGGGCAGGTTTACCTCGCAACTCAGTCTAACCTCGGGTTAGGCATATTCGTGTTTTCTAAGTTCAAAGGGTTTTGATTAGTTCTCATATCAGGTTTTGAAAGTAACCATCCCGTCCGTCGGATCAGTTAGGGATAGCTAGGGAGAGCAGGAAACTTGTATTTTCCAAACCCAAGCCTAGACACCATCCTCTCTGTCACCCTAGAACTTTCTGGTGTGTTATTAGAAGAGATGTCGTTTAACAAACCTTTAATTTGTCTAAGTTTACATTTCTCATTTAGAACAAATTCTATAAGTAAATTATTCCTAATTTACTTATTTCCTAATTCCTCTTTTAATGTAAATTGTCAACATTCATTCTTATGGCCCATTTTTCCCTCTAAACCATGTTTATGCTTTTTGGTATGTAAACTATACCAAATTAAGTGTCATTAATCATGATTTTGCTAAACCTGCCAATTACTCCCAATTATGGCCAATTTTAAATTTAGGCCAATATACTTACCGTGCCAAATTAGCTAATCCGATTCAACAATTCTAATTCATGTCAAACTAGACTTATTACTCTAGTTTACTATTCATGTAAATGCTAGATTTACACGTCGATACTAGATTCAGGTTACACAATCTATAGTTCATGTCAAATTTGTCCAATTTGCATTCTTATGAACATGCCGTAATGCGTGTTCCCAATTTATGCCAATTTCCAAGTTAAACTACGTTTTTTTAGTAAATTTCATATTTTGCCCAAACCGCATTCCCACCGTTCGTATAATTGTGATCTAGATTTATAAATAAAGCTAGGTTCGTAGAAAATAGGGAATAAACCAAAGATGCTATGCAAAAGATAGACATACTAACTGGCATAAAAAGGGTTGAATAACCATGTCGGTTCAAGAACATGGGTAGACCTAACTTAATAGGTAAATTCCCAAGGTCTAAAACTAAAGAAAACCAAGAATAAATAGAATAGAGATGAAGGTTCAAGAACATGGGTTGACCTAACTTAATAGGTAAATTCCCAAGGTCTAAAACCAACGAAAACCAAGGATAGACAGAATAGAAAGATCAGGTTTAGACCCAATTTCACAGTCACAAAACTTAAGCAACACTTTCCTAGTCAGGAATCATAGGTGTTTAGTCACAGTTGTCCTTGTTATGTCATAGGCAATAGTTTATGTTTCCAAATCAAAAGCATAAGCTTAGTCAAGGAAATAATTCTCATAATCACAGTCACAGTCATAGGCAATGTCCATAGTCATAGCAATGTCCATATTCATAGGCAATGTTCACAGTCATAGGCAATGTTCACAGTCATAGGCAATGTTCATAGTCAAAGAGGCATATGGTTCTAAGGTCCATAGTTTCATAGTCACAGTCTTATTTGTCCTTGAATCATAACAGTTCTTGATTAGGTCCAAGAATATAGGCACTGATTCGAATAGAGAGAGATTTGGCATATTCTTTTATTCCTTTAATTTCATGTCACGAACAAAGAAAAACGTTCAAATCTAAAAATAACTGACTTACAGAAATTATATTAGGATAGAAAGATGGCGTTGCTATGATTCGTTGCTCGAAATCGTTTGATTTAGCCTTTGATCCTCATCCTGAAGCTTTAATCTTGATTCGAACCTCTTCTTGAGCAGCACATCGTCGTCTTGATTTATTTTATATATTATTCTATTTATTATTTAATTAAGAGGAGGAGAAGAAGCCATGTTTGCCAAGAATCTTTGCAGCATAAGGGTAGAAATGAATTGTGAATAGAGAAGAAGATCAGGGCTGTTTATATAGTGTTAGGCGGACGAATCTGGTCAGAATGACGTCTAGATACAGAAGAACGAACTGGGTGCAGAAAACTGGATTTTGGGACCCAGGTCGACTGGGCAGTCGACATGGGGGGGGGGGGGGGTGGTGTCGACTGTGCAGTCGACACCCCTGTCGACTTGACCTGGGCGGGAATTTTCCCGCCCTGCCCCCTGTGTGTTTGAATTCGAATTTGGCTCTATTTTAAACTGTTTTGAACTTGGAATTTTCTGAAAACATTGACGGGCCATATCTTGGTCATACGGACTTCGATTTTCGGAAATTTGGACTCTATTTCGCGTATTTTTCCGAGACGAATGCAATGGCGTAGATCGTTTCCCTTGATTTTGATTTTAACTCTTAATTCTGCCTTGATTCGTGAATCTTAGTTTTGCAGAATTACGGGGTGTTACATTCTCCCCCACTTAAAAGGATTTCGTCCCCGAAATCTTCAAGTTAGGAAGAACGTGACCTAATATCCAATCACCCATCTGCTCAACCATTCAATCACAGGCATTCATTGTCCTTAAAAGATTTTTAATGCTTTCATGTTCATATGCATAGTGTGTGTATATGTCTTTACCTAATGCAAAATCAGGCGGTCTACTGATTCAGTTGACCTCCTTAATGCGAATCATGTCAGTGTCATGCGTCCAATCATGTATGCAAGCATCCCTAGTTATGTAAATACTACATGCGTGCACAGCCATTCATCCATATGCAACATCCATATGACAACATATCAAGTTCAACTTACAAACAAATACATATCTGTAAATGCAATATGAAAGCGTCCGAACTTGATCTAGTGCCTAATACGTATGCATATGCATTCACGAGCAAGCATTTGCAACCACTTGCAACCATTCAACCATAACATGTTTTAAATACATGTTTACATCCATTGGCTTCTACCTAGGGATCGATGATACGTCCTAGAGGATATACTTTGGAAAGAGAGAAACAATTATGCGTAAAGCTCCTACAAACAAAAGAAATCAAGGATGCACCCAAGGAAAAGGGTATGATGCTAGTATCTAGCCTTCTTGAGCTTTACTCCACTGTATCTTAACTAATTTAACTTCACGATTGTGAAGTTCCTGATCTCCATTTCCAAAATGAACAGGTGTTAACTATGATACCAAGTGAACATACCAAGATGGTTTGAGGTCTCTCCTCTTAGCTTATACATCATACCATAACTATGAGGGTAAAAAGGTCACTACGCCCTTTTTAGAGTGCCTGCCACAACTATTCATTTTTCACGCAAACCACCCTAGTCGAACTTGACATTCCTCAAGTACAAGCCCCAAAGGCCTAAACCAATATCAGACAAGCATCCAAGGAATATCTCCTCCGAATTTAGATGATCTACGTGAGATGATATAAGCAAACTCGATAGCTACCCTCAAATCCCTACTAAAAATAGACTGGTCGGACCACCAATTGGATTTGAGACTCTAGTGGGATCTTTCTACTATACAAGTACTATGGTGCAGAGACTCAACTATGGAAGCAAATACGAACAAATGAGAAGCGCTAAAAAACTAGACTCTGCCAACAGAACTTTACTACTTTTCTCCTAGGTACGCTTGGTGGTGAAAGTATGTACTTGCCCTTCTGAAAATCTTGCTCCTCCTTCTTGCCCTTGTCCTTAATTATATGCCCTATCATACCCTAGCAAAGATACTTCCTCTTGTCTTAGGTTTTATAATTTCTTCCTCCTTCGTGAGCTAAATCTATATCCATGAATTCCTCATCCCAGGGTTATGCTCCTTAGCCAAACTCCTCATCCCCTTCCGTGTGTAGTCATGTTGACAAATCTCTCGAAAGCTGCTTCCATCGTACAAAAAATCCTATAAGCTTGGAAGAAAAACTAGCCGTAGGTGAAACTACTACGGTTATAGATGGAAGTCGGGCACTACTTCGCCCATCGATGAGGTTACCTCTAGAAAGCCAGGAGCCCCAGAGACTCAAGAAAGAAGGAGACAAGAATTCAAACAGAGGAAGAGAAGATAATGCGTATGGCTTTGGGGAATATGGCTTTAAAACAAATCTTTTCTTTCGAAAATGCTTCTTTTAAAATCGTTTGAAAATAATTTTTCAAACCCTTTATCTGATCTGGTAACCTTCAGCTCTGATACCACGTGTAACACCCCACGTCCGTTAGTGTCACTCACAAAGGGAATGCACTAAGTTCTGTGGAGCATTTAGGGTAAAAGATGCAGATAAATTACAAGACAGACAGAAATTAAACAGCGGAAAATAGAACTTTGCTTTATTGGTAAAATAGTTTGTACAATGATTTCTTTACAATATCAGAGTATCATCTGTCTTACAAAATAAAGAAGCATGAAAATACATTTATATTCCCCGATTTTAGCAAGAGCCAGCCATAGCATCTGAAAGGAGAATCCAAGCAAACTTCGACAAATCTTCAAGCTGGAAAGAGTGGCAGTCCAACTTAACCTGAGCTAAACTATTCCCTCCTTTACTAGCTGGGGGAGGGGGGAAACGGAAGAAAAGAAGACGAACGAAAAACAGAATCAGACATAAAGCCTGAGTAAGTTCAGTAACTTCTAGCATGTGAACATGGAAAAACAAAACGACATGAATTAACTGAATACAAGATTACACCATGACGATAGGGTCAACAAGATTAGACAAGGTAATCACAAGATATGCTAAGATAAGATAAACTGGATACGCTCTAATACTTTCGCCGCTTCGCTATTCCCTTGTTGTACTGGTTTCTATATCTCTGTACCGCCTAACTAGTGTCCCAACTAGTAACGATAACGTGATCCCAATCCCTGTAGTTTCCATTGCCTTCAGGCATACATTTATTATTTGTTACCTGGATCAGATCTAAGGTTTTCTATCAAGTGCTTTCTAGTTTTCAACTAGAGTTTATGCTATCTGCTGAACGCTTCTCGAGTTCAGGGTTTTTGCCACCTAGTCCAACTAGGGATTACGCTACCTGTCGAACGATGCCCCAAGTCTAGGACACACTACCTAGAGTGGTATATGTTCCTATACTTCCCCACGCATGTATCACGAATCGTTGTCGCTTATCTAGATGCACATGTCCTGTAATGTGCGGCCCGAGTCCTGTGACAGGGCAACTCAAGGAATAAAGAACTCGGTCGGGAGCTTTCAGATATCTGCCGATGCAGATGCTAAGGTCTGTTTTTTTATTCCAGTGGCTATGGTCCCACTTGACCCCTCCCTCAACTAATGAAAGGCACACCTTGTAAAATGAGAACTATACGCAGGCCCCCGGTGCCCAACTATCCTATGGCCATCCTCACCCACAACTAGATAGCAATTATGGTCTTTTGGAGTTCTCCGCCTTTCCGCTTCACGTATCTCGACTGACTCAAGATGGATGGTAGACGACGAATTGCTATCACAGGGCTACCGTTTTCTCGCCGAATCACGCCGGTCCATCCCAGTCTTTAGGTTGCCATATATATTGCAACCAAGGCGTACCCCTGGTTCTTCTACGCAGACCTTAACCTCTGTGAGCCCAGGAGGATCATCTGCAGCCTCACAGAGGGATACCAAGAGTACCCTCACGTCCCCTCGAAGCCTCGGGCTTCGTAACCCAATTCGTTGGAGCCTTCTTTTTAATCAGACGGACGTTCGCTCCTTCCCGTGTTATACTAAGAATTACTACTTAGTTCTACTAACTAAGGTTTACCACTTAGTTTCCAGAATCGTTGTTTTCTTAACTAAGGTTTACTACTTAGTTCCTTTCCCGTTAATTTGGATTGGTTAAGCGTCATTAGTCAATTCAAGCTAACTTAACCCTCTTCATTTATCCTGTTAAACTGGTTAAGTGTTGACTTAACCCTATCACAAACCAAGTTATATTGGTTAAGTATCTCCTACCTGTATTGGTTAAGTGTTCCCTTTTTAACTTAACCTCGCCCGTCTGTTTTAACTAACATGTTATTAATGGTTAAGTATTATCCCTTCACGTTTTAGACTTAACCCTATTCCTTTATCATAATCTGATGGTTAAGTGTGTTCAAGTTTACTTAACCCTACGGTCTAGCCCAGCTAACATATCGAATTGGCTAAGTATATTTACTTAATCTCAACCTCTACTCTAGTTAACATGTTAATTTGGCTAAGTGTTTTCTTAGTTACTTAACCCCTACAAATCTGGTCTTGTTACCATAAGTTTGGTTAAGTGTCTCTATGGACTTAGCCCTCCCATTCTAGCTTGACTGTGTTAAGTGTTTGTATGAACCTAACCCCGCCCATCGGTTTGGATATCTTGTTGAATTGGTTAAGTGTCTTAGTTAACTTAACCCTACCATTATTATTCTAGCTTTAATTAAATAGATTAAAGCCGCGACCACTCACATTAGACAGATATTGTTGCGAATACTGGATGTCCCGGTTGGTTCCGGGCAGGTTTACCTCGCAACTCAGTCTAACCTCGGGTTAGGCATATTCGTGTTTTCTAAGTTCAAAGGGTTTTGATTAGTTCTCAAATCAGGTTTTGAAAGTAACCATCCCGTCCGTCGGATCAGTTAGGGATAGCCAGGGAGAGTAGGAAACTTGTATTTTCCAAACCCAAGCCAAGACACCATCCTCTTTGTCACCCTAGAACTTTCTGGTGTGTTATTAGAAGAGATGTCGTTTAACAAACCTTTAATTTGTCTAAGTTTACATTTCTCATTTAGAACAAATTCTATAAGTAAATTATTCCTAATTTACTTATTTCCTAATTCCTCTTTTAATGTAAATTGTCAACATTCATTCTTATGGCCCATTTTTCCCTCTAAACCATGTTTATGCTTTTTGGTATGTAAACTATACCAAATTAAGTGTCATTAACCATGATTTTGCTAAACCTGCCAATTACTCCCAATTATGGCCAATTTCAAATTTAGGCCAATATACTTACCGTGCCAAATTAGCTAATCCGATTCAACAAATCTAATTCATGTCAAACTAGACTTATTACTCTAGTTTACTGTTCATGTAAATGCTAGATTTACACGTCGATACTAGATTCAGGTTACACAATCTATAGTTCATGTCAAATTTGTCCAATTTGCATTCTTATGAACATGCCGTAATCCGTGTTCCCAATTTATGCCAATTTCCAAGTTAAACTACGTTTTTAGTAAATTTCATATTTTGCCCAAACCGCATTCCCACCGTTCGTATAATTGTGATCTAGATTTATAAATAAAGCTAGGTTCGTAGAAAATAGGGAATAAACCAAAGATGCTATGCAAAAGATAGACATACTAACTGGCATAAAAAGGGTTGAATAACAACGTCAGTTCAAGAACATGGGTAGACCTAACTTAATAGGTAAATTCCCAAGGTCTAAAACCAAAGAAAACCAAGAATAGACAGAATAGAGACGAAGGTTCAAGAACATGGGTAGACCTAACTTAATAGGTAAATTCCCAAGGTCTAAAACCAACGAAAACCAAGGATAGACAGAATAGAAAGATCAGGTTTAGACCCAATTTCACAGTCACAAAACTTAAGCAACACTTTCCTAGTCAGGAATCATAGGTGTTTAGTCACAGTTGTCCTTATTATGTCATAGGCAATAGTTTATGTTTCCAAATCAAAAGCATAAGCTTAGTCAAGGAAACAATTCTCATAATCACAGTCACAGTCATAGGCAATGTCCATAGTCATAGCAGTGTTCATAGTCATAGGCAGTGTTCACAGTCATAGGCAACGTTCACAGTCATAGGCAATGTTCATAGTCAAAGAGGCATATGGTTCTAAGGTCCATAGTTTCATAGTCACAGTCTTATTTGTCCTTGAATCATAACAATTCTTGATTAGGTCCAAGAATATAGGCACTGATTCGAATAGAGAGAGAGAGAGATTTGGCATATTCTTTTATTCCTTTAATTTCATGTCACGAACAAAGAAAAACATTCATATCTAAAAATAACTGACTTACAGAAATTATATTAGGATAGAAAGATGGCGTTGCTATGATTCGTTGCTCGAAATCGTTTGATTTAGCCTTTGATCCTCATCCTGAAGCTTTAATCTTGATTCGAACCTCTTCTTGAGCAGCACTTCGTCGTCTTGAATTATTTTATATATTATTCTATTTATTATTTAATTAAGAGGAGGAGAAGAAGCCATGTTTGCCAAGAATCTTTGCAGCATAAGGGTAGAAAAGAATTGTGAATAGAGAAGAAGACCAGGGCTGTTTATATAGTGTTAGGCGGACGAATCTGGTCAGAATGGCGTCTAGATACAGAAGAACGAACTGGGTGCAGAAAACTGGATTTCGGGACCCAGGTCGACACCTATGTCGACTGGGCAGTCGACATGGGGGGGGGGTGTCGACTGTGCAGTCGACACCCCTGTCGACTTGACCTGGGCGGGAATTTTCCCGCCCTGCCCCCTGTGTGTTTGAATTCGAATTTGGCTCTAGTTTTAAACTGTTTTGAACTTGGAATTTTCTGAAAACTTTGACGGGCCATATCTTGGTCATACAGACTCCGATTTTCGAAAATTTGGACTCTTTTTCGCGTATTTTTCCGAGACGAACGCAATGGCGTATCCCGTTTCCCTTGATTTTGATTTTAACTCTTAATTCTGCCTTGATTCGTGAATCTTAGTGTTGTAGAATTACGGGGTGTTACAGATAGTCATCGGTTGCATAGCGTGAATTGCCTGTGTGGCATGCTGAGATGTAAATGATCAAGGCTTCTGTTGAAAAGCAAAGTCATATGGTTGATGATCAAAGCACGACTTTAATATAGCGTAGCTTTGTTTAGCATTAATTCGCGAGCCTCTCACATCGGTGTGAACCAGAAATGAGAGAGGACCTCAGGGAGGGCATGCGTTTCCTTCTAGCTAGGAGTGGTGTCAGCGTTTTACTAGCCCTTGACATTTTACTTATGGGGATGATGGATTGCGAGGCGCCTTGGTTATATCGGTCGTTCCGGGGCCGATAGTTTGGTCGGGATATGACCAGTTTATGCCCCATAGGGCGGGAAAACGCATTGTTCAGGCATTTTAATCCACTCCGTGTGGACCGGCCCTGACGATCCAAGGTGTAGTTGCGGCTGTTCCTGAGACATGGGCTAGATTGTCTCGAAGCGGTAAGGATGATCCCTTGCCTTGGTTCACAGATGGAAATCCAACTTCCAATACGTGACTTTGCATTTTGATTATAAAGCCTAGTATGGTGACATAGTGGTATGGGGCACTTATGCCCTCTATGATTGATACTTATGATTGAAATTGTTTTGAAACTATACACTTATAGTGATAGAAAAATATGAAATTTCACGTACCAAGCATTTTTGGCTATTATAAGGTAAAAATTCTATCCTCCGGCTTGCGTTGCATTAGTTGATGGGACCTGAGTCTTATAATAGTTTCATTGTTCTTTATTTAACATTGCGCTGTTGTTTTATGCACTGGTATTCTTGAGAGGAAACCCATTCCGTGTTATACGGCGTGGTCTCTTGATTTACCTAACTTTAAAATAAAGATTAATAACTGTTTTAGTTCTCACACTAGTCATATGACTGACCTAGAGTTTATTTTTTTAACCTAAACTCTGGGTTACCCTATTTTCCGCACGGGCAACTAGTAGTTTTGGTTTTGCAGATTTATATTCACAGGATCCTAGTTTACAGCTGAAATGATATTCGGAAATCTCTATATCCGTATATTCTTTTCAGTTGTATTTTGTATTATTTTTCGCTGCATTGTAACTTGTTAATCTCTGAT
The DNA here is from genome assembly GCA_030737875.1 of Allium sativum. Taxonomy (NCBI): domain Eukaryota; kingdom Viridiplantae; phylum Streptophyta; class Magnoliopsida; order Asparagales; family Amaryllidaceae; genus Allium; species Allium sativum. Next base: position 285,855,356 of record CM060915.1, read on the forward strand.
ATTTAGTAAATGTGTAATATTTATTCATACTCTGTATATTCTTGTATTCTGATGTAGATTGTTTTAATAAGCAATGAAATGTTCTTCTGTTTGTGTTATGATTTGTCATGTTCTCAAAGCAATCCATTCTTTCCTTCACGTGGAAGTTCTGGGTCCTTACACGCTCGACCCACCAAGATGTCCATGTCACCTGTATTTACCACCTCATGTAGTCAACCCATTATAGTTACTATCTCTAAGTTGATTGTTACAATTTAATGTGTTAGACAGTTGATCATAATATATTTGCCCAGTTACCATCCGCTATGCAACATTACTGCTGTTGCTCTGGCCATTTGACTTATGCATGGATGATTATTGAGAGGTCCATGTATATTCTAGTCTGCTAACAAGCTTCATGATATTTACTTGCTACGTGCATGTGGCTTCCTTTATAGCCCAACGCGTTTTGGTTTTAAATATGACGTTGTAGCTATCTGATGACTGATCCGAACTGGGAGAAGCATTGTGCACGACCAAAACTGTGATGCATGATCCAAAATAAATACATTGCTCGTCTAACTCACTTAGCAATGAAGTGAATGATCAGCTGTTGCCATGCTGGACAGAATGGAGTGCGCGATCAAGGATTGCTTCATATTTTTGCCGTCGTCATTTCGCTTAAATTAAGAGTGCTGATCCAAACATTGAATACACTGATTCTCTTCGGTGACGTGGCTTACGGTATGCAAGTCTGCAGGCCCATATTGCATGTTTATTCTTCACGACCTATGGAATCGCACACCCCAGTTATAAGAGAAAACTTTTGGATCATCTTTTTGAAGTATGATGTCACACGTAAATTGCGTGGGACCAAACCATAATGTAATGTTCAAGCAGAATGTGTATGACCGGGTTTATGAGCTTGCGCGACCGATTTTATATAGCTCGACTGACCCTGTAATGTGCGACCACTTGTGACCGAGCAGGTAATGCACGATCGAACCCTTATGTTGCTCGACAATCTTGCGCTCGATCAGGCTAGTGCTCATACGCTTTGAGATGTGTCTGAACCATTGTTTTTCGAATCACGCTTCACAACGGGGTTAACAAGGAGGTACCTGGCCTTGAGCAAGGTCACTAAACATACGAGATCCTTCTATAACATTTAAGTCACTATTCGAACCGAGCATTTCGAAGAAAACATGCCATATCCACAAATCATAGGATGCTGCGACGTCCAAAATGATGGTTAGTCGTCTTTCCTTGCCGTTATGAATCTTGTAATGCCTTAGGGCAATTCTACCATTCCCAATGTATACAGTCGAGACTTCCCAACATGCCCAACCATCCCCAGCTTTTGTGCATTTCTCTGATGCGCACTATATCAAATTCGTTCGGGGACCTTAAGTACTCCCTTCCGTAGACATCCACCACAGACTGACAGAAAATTTCAAGTGTCGAGCTCTCCGCAATTCGGTATGCACCGTCCAATGCATCTACATGAGTGCCATAAACTAACATTCTCATAGCAGTCGTCATTTTCTATTCGTCGGTGAGCGCCGATGTCTTTGATGCACTTTTTTTATGCTTAAAGTATTCTTTGTTACCTTGTATACCTTTCAAGATTCGAAGAAATAGAGCTCTCTGCATCCTGTATCTTCTACGAAATATATCAGGCCCGTAAGTGCAGTTGTCGTTAAAGTAATCTTGCATCAGAGATTTATGATATGCAGCTTGGTTTCGATTTATAAACTTCCTTTCAGGAACTGATCCACGTCGAGTTGTGGATGATGAACCATAGAATTCATGGTATATGTCGACAATTTTTTGTATTTCTTTGGCTTCCTCTTCAAGGATTTCTTCTTCCTTAGAATCACTGTCAAAAGCTACCGTGCATTACATAAAATAGGAATCCATTTTTGTGTTGTGAATTTCTTTGTATATAAGTATGGTGTGCAATGTTGTTTCTGTATATAACTGTGTCATACTAGGAAAAATGTTACTACTTTTGTTTTTTGGGTATGATTTGGAATCCAAATCCCAACAAGAAAAACAATCTGCACCGTAGGAACAAAGCCTTATGCAACGAATCAGAAAAGCAATCCGCATTAGTATTATTTAAATCAACATTATGAAGTCGGGCTCCTCTTTGATCATGTCAACATCAACTGATATATCCCCTAAACCTCATAGAATCCCTAATTTAATTTTGAAAACCGCCATACCAAAATTCCTCGCTCCTTCGCCAAAGATCACTCAAAATCAATATCTTCATCACTTCGAACCCATCACCTTAAATTCATCTGCATCACTACAATATGAGACCTCGTCTTTCGGAGATATGGGTAACAAAATAAATTTGCATGCATTTTAGGCAACTAAGATATAATTGCTCCTATCAATCTGATGAATTAGAATTTTCCGTTGTCAGCAAGCCTTCACCGTGCACGAGCTTTCCAGAAGTTGCGACCCTACTTGCTACGGATGATGATTATGAGTCCCCTTATGGTAAGTATTTTTGCACTTTAGAAAGCTTAGATGATTTTGAAACTATTTGTGATGAGCTTTAGGTTTGCTAAGGAAATTGGTTTGTTTGCGAATTGAAAAGCAATGAGAATCATAATTTTCTGTACTTTTTAGTGTATTTAAATTGGTTGCAAAATATAAGGACTTCATTACATACTCGTCATTTAACCTTTACAAACTTACGATGACGTGAATAAATTGTTATATGATGTTGCCATCTAATAATTTTGTGCATCTTAACTATTTCGGTCTTCATCTTTTGGCAATGTCCCTTTAATTAAACCTATCTGATGGACGCGTTTTATGTTAAAATCATAAAATTTCACTTGAATTACCATATTCATTAGTTGCAGAACGTTCTATTTTTCTGCTAAGATTAAATGATGATTATAATAAATGGTCCTTTATGTGTGCAATACCATTGATTGTGCATTAGCAATGAGGGACTAGACTGAATTTAACAATCTAAATCATTTAGAAGTAGCAGCATATGTGTGCATTAGCACTAAGTGTGTAGCAGCATCAACTTTCTTGACTAGAGTAAACATACACAAACTACTTTTAGAAGTTACCATAAGTTTTTGGGTTATGGATGATATCTATGAACATGTTGTAAATATCAACATGTATGATTTTGGAATCAGGAAGATTATTGTTTAGTGCATTAACCATGTTCTCCACTTTACTATTAAATGGATTCACAAGATTATCAACATCAGGCGAGCAGTGAGTAAGCATGTTCTGAGCTAGAATGCTTGGTATGCATGCGATTGATCCTACTCCTGATATAACAAATTTTCTAGCTCCAAGACTGTGAACCCATGCATTGTTATATACATAGTTAAATGATGCAATTACCTGTAAGAAATATGAGAAATCAATACACGCAAGCAACTTAAAATGAGTTTCTCAGAGTACCGTCAGACTAGTAAGTCGGAAAACTGTTCGCCATTATACTCGTTTATGGTGTTGTAGTTGCGCATTAAGTAGTTATTTAAGTAGTCATTGCTTCCCATCCCTATGAAGAACAAGCTATCTGCTACTGCATTTTTGTTTGTGATCTGATTTAAGGGTAATTTCAAATTTTTTTACTTATTGGTTAAATGGTACGTGCCCAACCTGAACCAAATGCATGTTATTATGATAGCTTGTGAAATCCCGACGACTATATTATTATATATGAGAAAGAAAAATTACAAAATTTCTGCCAGTAATATCTAGATGATGGTCTGAGGCATGTAAAAGGTAAGCTTAAAAAAATTATACTATACAAGGTACTATTGAGTGAAGCTTATAGACTGGGGAGCAATTGTATGCATATAATGATATGTAATAGACTGAGGCTTAACCAATCCATGGAGTGCTTAAAATACAGTGTAGCCAGTAAGCATGGTCGTGCCTTGAAAGCATGATCAAATATTCAACATTATGGGCATGAATAGTAGTGATAGAGAAGTGAAAACTATGTTTCATTAACATATATTGAACATATACCTGCATATCTCATGGGCCTGCAAATTGTCAATTGCAGCGACTATAACATGTGGTGGTGTATCTTGCCTAATCTGAATCTGTCGTGCAAAAAAGGATGCTTTGAAAATTTCTCAAGAATCTAAGACTTCGAAATCCTGGATGAAGGCAGCCAATGAAAAATAAGTTTTTATGTTTGTTTGTTTGGAAGAAAATTTCTGTATAATGTAGAAAGTATGTGTATTTGTTTTAGGGGTCATTATATAGATTTCTGTTTCCAACGTAATATGTCCCTTATTCACCAATGAGAAATTTGACCGTTCTTCTCACTACGCCATAGATGGCCTACGGAAACCCCAGAGAAGTGACGCAGTAGGTGCAAAAAGTGTTGCTATAGGGAAAAAGTGATCTGTGACAACACTTTTTTGGGGTTGCCTTTTGCTGCGTTGCCTTAGAGTCAAAGGCAACACCTTTGTGACCCTATGGTAACATCAGTACTGGTGTTGCCACATGTACCACTACAACAAAAATTACCCTTTCACAACTACCAAAAACAGTTGTAATATGTCTATTACAACTGGCAAGCTCCATTAGTTATATCTGAAATCGTATAAAGTCAACCTTTTTTACAACTGTTTCTAGCAGTTGTTAAATTTTGTTTTACAACTTTTAAAAAGTAATTATACCTCAGCTGCTATTAATCAGATTTTCATAATATTATAATAAATATTATTGTAACACAGTATTTTATTCAAATAAATATTTTATTTCAACATTTACTGGTATATTACAAAATCATTCATATTTACATATATTCCTCACTACATTGTCACTCGATTCACTTATATACAAACTCTCACATACAACCATAAGCAAGAAAAAATACACAAAAATGATTAATGCAAATTATCATAATACTGTCATACCATTTGCATACTTAAGTTATCCCTTTCTTTTTCTCCTTCAAAACAACAAGTGTAGACCCCAGTGCTATGCCACCATTTGGAAAAGATGCACTAGAACGAAAACAAAAACGCCATTACTCAAGTATAGCAAAAAGCTATTACCCCTATAGCAGCTCACATTTTCGAAAGGGCAGAACAATCACCAACCTATAATTAGTGTAATGTAGTGTACTGATATGAACAAGTCATATACTAAATAGCCCAAGACTGATACCAGTGGTAAACAAAAAGGCGTACTAGCTGTCAAACGGTCTTAAGTTACGGACATAATCATTTATCAAATCTAATATTACCTAAAAGAACATGGTCATCATTCTGATTACAGTAGCAAAGTATGCATTTGCGTTCCATTTTTGCAAGAAGAAGAAGCCGTTTGAGGAAGTTGCATTGAAAGAGATTTCAGTGGTGTAGACCCTAACCGAGTCTTCAGTATTTTAGTTCTAAGAAAGTGAAGTTATATACAAATGCAGGGTAAATTCATAACAAACGAGTAACAAACTAGTTAAAGCATAATTACCATGTCTATAAGCATTGATATTAGCACCCAGCTCATTTTAGCAATATTAATCGAATTAGGCCTCATGCAAACCAATGTCAATGGTGTTTTCCTTCTTTATCAATCCACTACACGATAAAACAAAGGTTACTAAAATAAATAAATAAAACCAAACATTGTAAATCAATATAAGTTACCCGAAAATACTAAATACAATCTTCACTGCAAGACCTGCTCTATCCCTACCTTTGAAGATTTATAGAACATCTTCCAACTCGGCGCTGGGGATGCTGACCATTAAGACAATGATTTTGCATTGGAGTACCACCATATTTACATTGGAGTAAGGCAACATGAATAAAAATGAAAACATGGTGAGTTAATACTTAGGAGGTTAATAAAAATGAAAACATAGTAGTAAGCATACAATAACATGTGCTTAGCCTTTAACAATGCAAATCCATTTGATGCTCTAGCTAATGATCAGGATGGAAATGATGCTACTGAGGTTAATATTTACTCTAATATGCATGTTAATACTCAGGAGGTTGAACATTCTATGGGAAATAATTCTGATGCTGCTATTGGTTCACAAGCACAAGACTATAACAATCATGAAGCTGCAGATCAGAATACCAAGCAAATTCAGGTTGAAGAGGTGGATGATTTGGTAGGTAATCTTTTTGAGGAAAATTCTGCTAATGTTGAAAAATCTACTAAAGGAAAATCAGGTATGAGCAACACTTCTGATTCAAAGATGCTAGAGCAAGTCCTGACTCTCCCTGCAGAATATATGAGCATCATCCTACAAAACCACTTTTTTGGTAAAGAATATACCTGAATCAAACCATTTCAATTTTACTCATCACTTTTAACTCATCACTTTTAACATAACACTCAAATAGTTTTAAAAACAGGCTCAACCATCACATGTAGAAAATAGATAAAGACCATGATTGCCAGAATTCCCATAATCCTGGAGCGTTCAAAATTAGGCTGACATAGAGCATAAAACCAATATTAATAGGCATAATAAAAAAATTAAGCCACATTGTAATGTTATTTTCATAACTCCTATGAATTATCTTAGAAAAAGACATGACAGATCATATTAATCAAAGAAATTAAATAGTACTACCAGGAATGTTTCTAAGGGCAAGTCTGTGGCTGCTAATGATGTTCAGACAGGAAATAGTTTTGAGTCTCTGGATGAACATTGTGATGATGATGAAGCTGTGGTTGAAAAGGGTGAAATATGTGAAACATCAAAGGCTAGAGAAAAGGTGAACAACAATATTGTTGCGTGCGCAAATGACGATCAGTTATAGACTATCCCCGACCAAGATAATGTTTTCTCTAATGCTATAAATGATGGAGATAATGAAATCAATGTTCCACTTCCAATCCTAACAACGTCCACTGAATTCAACTTCAGACCGGTATTTCTTAACCTAGTGGTACCCACCACTAACCATCTGAACGTTAGCCCCAATCCTATGTAGACCTTCCTTGAAGAGATTAGTTGCTTTGGTTTGCGGATGAATAGTTGTCCCAACGCTGAGCAAGTGGCATCTTCCTCCTCTGCGTCGGTGTTCAGTAAGGCGTCTACGTTGGATGATCCGCCGATTGACAATATTAACAAGCTCTCAACTGACAAACAACTTACTATTCAGAACTTGGAAGACTTTTTGAAGAACAATGACAAGCAAAAGGAAACATTTGTAACAATCTTTCAACTGACAAACAACTTACTGTTCAAAACTTAGATGACTTTTTGAAGAACAATGACAAGCAAAAGGAAACACATGTACAATCAGAAGATCAAAGTGATGATGCAAATACCTCAAGTGATCTAACGTCTGTCGCTCAGCAGCTTGATCAAAATTCAGAGCCTAAAGACAAACCAAGGTTATTAACAAAGAAAAGAGGTGAATTAACTTTGGCATATTTTTTGTGAACATGTAAATCAGGAAACTGAACAGTTCATGATATTTCACAGACTTCTTAACTTCCTAGCAACTGAACATGTAAACCAGGAACCAAGGGTTGTTTAACATAGCATGCAACATAACTGGCCTATATAGCATTATAGGAACCAGTGTACACAAGTATCTCACTGTGAATGGCCTTAGAAGAGAGTATTTAGTCTTTTTGGCTAACTATGATTCCAATTCTTACCTCTTCAAAGTTAGCCAAACATACTTGTGCTATGACGTTAGAAAATTTCATAAAAACAGAAAGGTGTAAATCGATTATTCATAGAAAGGTGTAAATTAGAAAATCAACAAGATCAAGGGCTATCATTTTACTTATCAACCTATTACATATTAACAAATTGTGAAACTGATGATATATGTTCTTAATTAAAATACTTACATTTGAATTAACAGTTACCAAACGAGCGGAATAACTCTTCGTAGATGGAGGCAAAAGAGGCATTTGATGTCAAATTAGGGCAAGTGCAAAGTAGGTGGTTATTGATGGAAGGATTAAAAAATCTGCATCTAAAGGGAGCAGCGTATGGAGGTAGAAGGGTTTCCATGTTTACATCGTCAATTGCATCTCAAACTTAAATTTTGACAGCTCGAGTTGGAACAACAGAACATGACAGAGTGGATGGACTGCACACAGCGCTGGAGTTGCTGCCAGCAAATTTTACGGTGGTGAGATGTGAGAAGTGGGAGCAAAACGGATTTAACAAACACGATTTCATTTTCAGTTAGTAGAGCGAATTTGATTCACTGCGATAAGAATTGAGATTTTGGTTTAGGGTTTGAATGATTTAAGGGTTATGAAAATGGAAGCCGACTCTAATTTTTCTCAGAACTACGCTTAGCGGGAAAATGAAAATTTGGAGGAAAAGAGCTAAGACACTGAAGGAAAATCAGATTCACGCGGACCGCTAACCTGAACTGTTGGATTGTGTTGACGCAGATTGATAATTTTATTCACGTGGCTACTGCAACACATGTTGATATATATGCTAACACATTGAAGCATGTGTTGCAATAGACATAAAACAACATAGCGCTAGCAACACCATGAATTTTCGTTGCGATAAACCATCTATGGTGTAGTGTCTTTTGTGTTGTAATGTGCATCCCACTTTGTTCTAATGATAAATTTGGTTAGTATTCTATTGTGTTGTTTATTATGTGTTTAATTTACATTTTCATCTATATGTTGTCTTGTTGTAGTGAAATTCACAAATTCAAAATTAATCTTTTTCTGCAAATGTAATATATTTGGAACCCGTGTTATTTATGTCTTGTCATGTAGTTGTTGTCACGGTATTTTTATAGTTCGGCATCGCTATGGCATCGTTGAAATTTAGCGATGCCATTATGATGTACGTTATGTATCACAAAAACGACGTCGTTAAAATTTAGTGATGCCATTGTGATACCAATAATGCGACTCCATAGCGACGCCATACAATTTAGCGAGGCTCATTTTTCCATCGAACACTCCAGCGTCGCACTGAAGTCACCAACAGTTTTAGCGACGCCATAATTACGCCAAATGCCTATCAGAAAACAATAGATTTCTAGTAGTGTACGTGACTACTCTCTCATCGACACATACGTGGAAAAAAAGTCTTGGGGGACATGACTGGTGGTTTAACAATGCGTGGATGCATGTTGGCCGTGTACCCATAGTACCAACACAACAACATGTACCAAAAAGCAAAAATCTGCTGAACCTTTCCATAAGCGTACGAATTAAGTGCAGGGTATAGACATCCCAAAATAGTCAACCCCTCGGTCAATCATATGGAGACGCTCTAAATCGGCTAATGATATTAGGTGGCACAATCGAATTGTACTCTTTTGGTTTGAAAAGAATGTCGAACCAAAGAGATATAAAAGGGAAGCTCGGAATACAGCATCCTGCATATCCTCCGTATCCATATGTGCGAGAATATAATCATGTAAATATGCAATCGTAACGGCTCCGAGGGATATATGATCGGCGATAAAATCAGGTGACTCATAACTAGAGTTAAAAGGGTATGACACTCTATCAACAGCGCCTATCTCAATCTACGTAAGCATATAAAAATATGCTGGTGTGATACCTATCTCAAAATTTGGAAAGTGAAAAGTGTGTGTCGTAGGCCACCATCTCTTAACTAAGGTCCCTAGCAATGGTCGATCGAAGGTCTGGGCTGGTCTAATTTGTAAGAAATGACCGAACGGACTGCAAGTAGCCTCTCTCGAATACCAAGAGGAAGTGCGTCAAAGGTACATGTAACAAACTTCGCCCAACTCCCATGAACGCAAATGTTGCTCGACTAGTAATATTTTTTTGGTTGGTTACTATATTATAAAATAACAGTACATACTACCTATTGCTAAACGATTAGTTATGCAATGAAAAATTATGTTAAATTAAGAAAGTTTACCTGAACGGTGTTGAGAGTCGTAAACATACGGTGAGTGAAACCTTGGGGTAACCCATGTAGGATCCCTAGGTCCCAATTGTCATCTCTACTGTGGGTGGGGTATGCACTGGACTACCTGTCTCGTCCAGTTATGCTCGAATGGTCCGTCGAGCGATCTTCGTAACGCATGGTGCCATAACAATGTAAAAAACGATTAACAACAAATTAAAAAAAGAGAATTTATAATGTATTATAGAAAATTTCGGCACCTATCAGCGTCCTAGGTCGAGCGCCGAATTTACCGGCGCATGCCTGTTGGGAGAACAACCGGATTCTCCCCTTAATCTTACGCCTCGTGATATTACGAGGCGTAAAATTGTTAGAGGTGCTCTTATCATGGGAGGACTAAATAATTTACCATGTTTTTTCCTAATATTTGAAAAAGAGAGAAAATGTCATTTTAAACTTCATATGTTAAAATCATTTCACAAAATAACCATTTTCTAAAAGGATCTCAAAATTGGTCAATCGGTTCGGGAAGCCCAGAATTTCAAACTGTATACCAAACATGGCCTTGAATTTTATTTTCTATTTTCATTTTTCAAAAAAGATTGGACTGTATTTTGTACAAATTGTTTAATTTAAGTATGAAAATGCACTGGCATTAGTTTTCGTTGAATCATTATGCTTCCTGGGATTGTTAATTATACTTTCAAAATGTTACATGATTCTTACTTCCGTACGTAGCTGGTGCATTGTATGTTTATCTGGATGCATCTGAGCACACATGGGTTGTAAAGTGATAAATTTTCTTTCATACATTCATAATTAATTGAGTGCGACAGAGTATTTTAATATCCTATTTGGTTTTAAATCTCATATGTTATAGGCCACAATATATGTTTGGCATTTGTGCACTATGATGCATATGACTGATGGAAAGTCTAATTCCTTTTACTAGGTCCTGTTGCAAAAGAAAAAGCTGTAGTTTTCAACACTTATACTTTGTCAACTCATGCATGTATATTCTTCTATGAATTACTATATATTTTAGTGTATTATGCATGTACGATTTCTTGGTTGAATTATTCATGTTTCAAAAATCCAGTACACAGACTTTGTTGTAAATTTTCATAGCATGGTTTTGGGTATGGGGTTTGTTTTTGAAGAGAGAAGAAAGAAGGAAGAAGGAATGGGCAAATTTATTTGTCCCACATCATGAAATAAGAAAGAGCATGCTTTTATATATACAAAGGCATGATGTATTATAACAAATAAGAGAAGGAGAGAAAAGGAAATGGGCCTTGAGCATGAACTTGACATAGATAATAATATTTAAAATGTTAAAAGATGGGCCTTGGGGCTCTTAGAGTCTCGTGATCCATTAGGCCACGGAAACAAACCTGTCGATAGGCCAAAATTCACTCGGTTGACAGTTTTGCTCTCTGGTTGAAAACGGGCGACCGGTGAAATTTGGGCAGTCGACAGGTTTCATCCCAAAGGAAAGGGATGCGACGTTGTACGGACGGAAATGGTCGTTGCAAACGGTCGTGACGTTTCGCCGAAAGGACACCTCTTCGTTTGTTATAAATAGCAACACCCAGAAATGTTTCAAATAACTTTGAATACATCTTCTTCTTCCTCCATTGATCTGCAACATCATTAAAGCGTTTCTAACGCTACCGTTTCTATTACGCCTTAGAGGCGTTGCAAAATTCGGAAAGTGTTGCAGATTTGTTCTTTTCTTCTTCTCTTCATTCTTGTTCTCTACTTGCATCATCAGAAACCAAATTTAAGAGTGTTCTTGGTTGGATCAAAGTAGTACAAACTTTGAATCCGATAACGCTGTTTCAAGGCTTCATTGAATCCTGAAGTCAATAGTTCGATAACTCTTTTGTACCTAGTGGGTTGAACTATTATATGAAAGAATTTGCTCCGCAAATCCTTGAAGTCAGAATTACAGCAAATTCTACTCCTCCAAAACGCCTCAAACCACAAACTTCCAAACAAAATTTTCAGACAATATTTTCAACCATGGAAGGTTTGAGCGCGTTGCAAGTGATGAATCAGCATTTGACGAAGTTAGAGCGATTTGATGGATATAATTTCACTCGTTGGCAAGAGAATATGAAATTCTTTTCGATCACGGTCAAATTATTTCATATTCTCGAAGATGGATTGGAGAAAATACCGGAGGAAACCGATAAGGATAGTGCAGAACTAAAAGCTAAAAGGGAAAAGCGCAAAGAGGAAGATTTTCTGTGCAGAGGCCACATTCTGAATGCACTGTCTACTCCGATATACAATGCTCACAGGACCTTGGACACCGCGAAGGCACTCTGGACTGCGCTAGAAAGCAAACTTCGCATCTCTGAGGCAAGTAATAAAAAATTTCTTATATGCAATTTTATGGATTTCAAAATGGTCACCAACAAGTCCATAATTGGACAAGTAAGTGAAATTCTACTGTTGGTAAATTAACTTAAGGATGCCGGTATTGATCTCCCTGAAACTTTTGTTGTTGGAGTTATTATTTCGAGGGCTCCCAAATTCTTGGTATGATTATAAGAAAAAATTAAAACATGCGGAAATGGATTATGATTTAGACGGTTTACAGCATCATCTTCGTATTGAAGAGGATTCTCGTAAACGCGAACTAGATGATAATCCGCAAACTGAGGTCTCAATCTAAGGCTAATAATGTTGAAATTAATGATAAGTTGAAGCCTAAGAATGAGACACAGTTTAAAAAGAAAGGTAATAATTCCAAGAACAAGAAGAAGGGAGACTGTTTCTATTGTCACAAACCCGGCCACTATGCCCAAGACTGTCATCTTCGGAAGAAACAACAAAAAGCGAATGTGGTCGAAGAAAAGCTTGTGGCTCTCGTACAAGAGGCAAACTCCATTAGTGGCATTGATAATAATTGGTGGCTCGATACTGGAGCAACTATTCATATTTGCAAAGACCGTAATCTGTTTAAGACTTACGATGAGAATAACGGAGAACCAAGCGAAGTAACTGGCGCAAACAAAGTTGCAAGTAAAGTTCTGGAAAAAGGCACTATTGAATTAACATTCACCTATGGGAAAGTTCTTACTTTAGTCAATGTATTTTATGTACCAGATATGTGTATGAATTTGATCTCTGGATACCTTCTTAACAAAGGAGGATTCAAGATGGTGTATGAGTCTGATAAATTAGTGTTGTCCAAGAACAGTAAACTTATTGGACAGGGATATTCTTGTAACGGCATGATTAAGTTGAATCTAATGAAGAAATCTTCTGCTTATACTGTTGACTGTGTTAATTTATGGCACAGTAGATTAGGACATGTTAATTATAAGTCACTTAGAAATATGCATAAATTTGGATTAATTTCTAATTGTGATTTCGAATCTATTTTTAAATGTGAAATATGTTTTCAAACAAAAATACATCAGAAATCCTTTAAATCTGTTGAAAGGAAAACCAGTTTGCTAGATTTGGTATATAGTGATGTGGGTGACTAGAAAAGTCATATCACCTATGGTGGTAACCAATACTATATAACATTTATTGATGATTATTCTAGATATGCTTATGTATATCTAATGAAATCTAAAGATGAAGCCTTTGATAAGTTCAAAATTTACAAAGCAGAAGTCAAAACACAGTTAGGAATTAAAATTAAAGTGTTACATTCAGATCGTGGTGGTGAATATTTTTCAAATGAGTTTACTTTGTTTTACAAACAAAATGGTATTATTCACCAATGTACCGCCCCTTATACACTACAACAAAATGGAGTTGCTGAGAGAAAAAATAGAACTTTTGTAGAAATGGTTAATGCCCTGCTCAAAAGTTCTAATATGACTTATAACCTATGGGTGATGCTATATTATCTGCATGTTACATTTTAAATAGAGTACCACTTAAAACGAATAATATTTCTCCTTATGAATTATGGTTTAATAGAAAACCTAATCTTACTAAACTCAAAATTTAGGGTTGCTTAGCTTATGTTAGAAAACCAGACCTTAAACGACCGAAGGTAGATAATAGAGCTTTTAAGTGTGTTTTCATAGGATATTCTCTTAACAGTATAACTTATAGATTTATGATTCTTGATACCATAGAAGTCATAGAATCTGTAGATGTAGAATTTTTTGAAAATCAGACTATTGAGAATCCATTAAGATCATCTAGTCCAGAACCAACTGAGACTAATGATACAAACGATGATGAATATGCTCCTGCTCAAAACAGCAAGGAAGTGTCAGTACCAGATGATAGTACTGAACACAGGAGAAGTAAAAGAGTGAGAATAGAAAAGGACTATGGTCCTGACTTCATAACATATCACGTAGAAGGCAATAAGGACGAAGTCCTTAATATGAAAAAATATGTAATGAACGTCGATGATGATCCCAAAACTTATTCTGAGGCTATGAGTTCTAGAGATTCTGATTTTTGGAAAGAAGCCATCAATGATGAAATGAATTCCATAATGTTAAACCAAACTTGGGTATTAGGCGATTTACCTCCTGGTGCCAAACCTATAGGATGTAAATGGATATTCAAGAAAAAGTTGAATACAAATGGACCCATTGATTAGTTCAAAGCCAGATTAGTGGCTAAGGGATATAAACAAAGACAAGGAGTAGAATATTTTGATACATATGCTCCGGTGGCTCGCATATCTTCGATACGCTGTTTAATAGCGCTTGCATCAATTCATAACTTGTTCATACATCAAATGGATGTAAAGACAGCTTTTCTAAATGGAGATTTAGAAGAAGAGATGTACATGGAACAACCTTAAGGTTTCATAACCTCAGGCCAAGAATAGAAAGTTTGTAAATTAGTTAAATCTCTTTATGGCCGAAAGCAAGCTCCTATGCAATGGCATGAGAAGTTTGATAAACTTGCATTGTCATTTGGATTCGTTGTTAATGTTGCAAATAAATGTATCTATAGCAAATCGGATAACAACGGTTATGTTATAATATGTTTATACGTTGATGACATGATGATATTTGGTTCCAATATATCCTATGTGAACGAAACTAAGAAGTTTCTATCTTCTAAATTTAATATGAAAGATCTAGGTGAGGCTGATGTAATTTTAGGAATTAAAATCATTAGGAAAGCGGGGGAGTTATTACTAACCCAATCTCATTACATTGAGAAATTCCTAAAGAAGTATAATCATTATAATGACAAACCAACACCAACTCCTTTAGATCCAAGTATAAAATTAGAAAAGAACACTGGACGTACCATTTCTCAATTGGAATATTCCAGTATTATTGGGAGTCTTATGTATGCTATGCATTGTACTAGACCAGATATCGCACGTGCTATAAGTGTATTGTGTCGATTTACGAGTAATCCAGGTTTCGAACACTGGAAAGCCGTTTCCAGAGTCTTAGCTTATTTGAAGGGAACCATGAACTATGGTTTATCTTATAAAGGATATCCTGCTGTAATAGAAGGATATAGTGATGCAACCTAGAACAATGTAGAATCGAAATCCAAGTCTACGACTGGATGGATATTTACATTAGGAGGCGCTGCTGTGTCTTGGGCTTCCAAGAAGCAGACCTGTATATCTGATTCAACTATGTTGTTAGAATTGATTGCATTAGCAGGCGCATGTAAAGAAGCGGAATGACTTAGAAATTTGTTAGTAGAAATCCCATTATGGAAGAAGCCTTCTCCAGCAGTCTTGATTAACTGTGATAATCAAGCAACGATATATAATATTTCTAATAGAAGATATAATGGAAAGTCTAGACATGTGAGTCTAAGACATCACATGGTGAGACAGTTACTCAAAAGTGGAGCTATAACTGTTGACTACATAGAAATGAAGAAAAACTTGGCTGACCCACTTACTAAGAGTCTTCCAAAGGCAATGGTTTCTATAAAGTCTAAAGAAATGGGACTAAGGTCTGTGAATGAAGATTGATCATCCTTAACAGAAACCAAACTTGTGTCTTGAAAAGGATAGACAAAGTTCAATGGGTACCAACAAGTTAAGGAAATGATTATGGAATACTAAATCAATAATCCCATAATGTTTAGTGTTGGATTCTGCATGAACAAAGGATGGATAAAAAATCCTTAATAAGTCTAGAAACCCTAAAAGGTGTCTCACAGAAACACCTTAAGTGACTTACCTATATGAGTATGGAAATCAGGCCGTTTCCCAGGAAAGTAAGACCGCTTTCTAAGTAGACTCATGAATCAGGATTTTAGCACATGGTCATTAACGTGCTGAGCAATACAAAACACTCTAACTAAGGAATACAACATGTGTGATTGTTCCGGTTTTATAATTAAGGGATACTTGGTTCAAGTTTCGTTCACCATTGAATCTCGATAGAACTTTGAATGGTTTACACTAAGTAAAAGTTCAAATCCAAAAGATACTTTTATTTATGTGTTGTTTCCACGATGATGCAAAACTTGATCTTAGAACTACATAGGTTGATCCCACTTCGGCATGTAGGAAGTCACACGAGTGACACAGCCGTCCATTTTATTTTGAAAATTGGGGGAGATTGTTGTAAATTTTCATAACATGTTTTGGGTATGGGGTTTGTTTTTGAAGAAAGAAGAAAGAAGGAATGGGCAAATTTATTTGTCCCACATCATGAAATAAGCAAGAGCTTGCCTCTATATATACAAAGGCATGATGTATTATAACAAAGAAGAGAAGGAGAGAAAAGGGAATGGGCCTTGAGCATGAACTTGGCATAGATAATAATATTTAAAATGTCAAAAGATGGGCCTTGGGACTTGGGGCTCTTAGGGTCTCGTGATCCATTAGGCCACGGAAACAAACCAGTCGACAGGCCAAAATTCACTCGGTTTACAGTTTTGCTCTCTGGTTGAAAACGGTCGACCGGTGAAATTTGGGTGGTCGACCGGTTTCATCCCAAAGGGAAGGGATGCGACGCTGTACGGACGGAAATGGTCGTTGCAAATGGTCGTGACGTTTCACTGAAAGGACACCTCTTCGTTTGTTATAAATAGCAACGCCCAGAAATGTTTCAAATAACTTCGAATACATCTTCTTCTTCCTCCATTGATCTGCAACATCATTAAAGCGTTTCTAATGCTGCAGTTTCTGTAACGCCTTAGAGGTGTTGCAAAATTCAGAAAGTGTTGCAGATTTGTTCTTTTCTTCTTCTCTTCATTCTTGGTCTCTACTTGGATCATCAGAAACCAAATTTAAGAGTGTTCTTGGTTGGATCAAAGTAGTACAAACTTTGAATCCGATAACGTTGTTTCAAGGCTTCATTGAATCCTGAAGTCAATAGTACGATAACCCTTTTGTACCTGGTGGGTTGAACTATTGTCTGAAAGAATTTGCTCCGCAAATCCTTGAAGTCAGAAGTACGACAAATTCTACTCCTCCATAATGCCTCAAACCACAAACTCCCCAACAAAATTTTCAGACAATATTTTCAACATGGAAGGTTTGAGCGCGTTGCAAGTGTTGAATCAGCATTTGATGAAGTTAGAGCGATTTGATGGAGATAATTTCACTCGTTGGCAAGAGACTATGAAATTATTTCTGATTACGATCAAATTATTTCATATCTCGAAGATGGATTGGAGAAAATACCGGAGGAAACCGATAAGGATAGTGCGGAACTAAAAGCTAAAAGGGCAAAGCGCAAAGAGGAAGACTATCTATGCAGAGGCCACATTCTGAATGCACTGTCTATTCTGATATACAAAGCTCACAGGACCTTGGACACTGCGAAGGCACTCTAGACTGTGCTAGAAAGAAAATATCGCATCTCTGAGGCAAGTAATAAAAAAATTCTTATACGCAATTTTATGGATTTCAAAATGGTCACCAACAAGTCCATAATTGGACAAGTAAGTGAAATTCTACTGTTGGTAAATCAACTTAAGGATGCCGGTATTGATCTCCCTGAATCTTTTGTTGTTGGAGTTATTATTTCAAGGCTCCCAAATTCTTGGAATGATTATAAGAAAAAAATTAAAATATGCGGAAACGGGTTATGATTTAGACAGTTTACAGCGTCATCTTCGTATTGAAGAGGATTCTCGTAAACGTGAACTAGATGATAATCCGCAAACTGAGTCTCAATCTAAGGCTAATAATGTTGAAATTAATGATAAGTTGAAGCCTAAGAATGAGACACAGTTTAAAAAGAAAGGTAATAATTCCAAGAACAAGAAGAAGGGTGACTGTTTCTATTGTCACAAACCCGGCCACTATGCCCTAGACTGTCATCTTCGGAAGAAACAACAAAAAGCGAATGTGGTCGAAGAAAAGCTTGTGGCTGTCGTACAAGAGGCAAACTCCGTTAGTGACATTGATAATGATTGGCGGCTTGATACTGGAGCGACTATTTATATTTGCAAAGACCGTAATCTGTTCAAGACTTACGATGAGAATAACGGAGAGTCCAGCGAAGTAACTGGCGCAAACAAAGTTGCAAGCAAAGTTCTGGGAAAGGCACTATTGAAATAACATTCACCACTGGGAAAGTTCTTACTTTAGTCAATGTATTTTATGTACCTGATATGTGTAAGAATTTGATCTTTGGATACCTTCTTAACAAAGGAGGATTCAAGATCGTGTATGAGTCTGATAAATTAGTGTTGTCCAAGAACAGCAAATTTATTGGACAGGGATATTCTTGTAACGACATGATTAAGTTGAATCTAATGAAGAAATCTTCTGCTTATACTGTTGACTCTGTTAATTTATGGCATAGTAGATTAGGACATGTTAATTATAAGTCACTTAGAAATATGCATAAATTAGGATTAATTTCTGATTGTGATTTCGAATCTATTTCTAAATGTGAAATATGTGTTCAAACAAAAATACATCGGAAATCCTTTAAATCCGTTGAAAGGAAAACTGGTTTGCTAGATTTGGTATATAGTGATGTGGGTGTCTTGAAAAGTCATATCACCTATGGTGGTAACCAATACTATATAACATTTATTGATGATTATTCTAGATATGCTTATGTATATCTAAAGAAAACTAAATATGAAGCCTTTGATAAATTCAAAATTTGCAAAGCAGAAGTCGAAACACAATTAGGAACTAAAATTAAAGTGTTACATTCAGATCGTGGTGGTGATTATTTTTCAAATGAGTTTACTTTTTTTTGCAAACAAAATGGTATTATTCACCAATGTACCGCCCCTTGTACACCACAACAAAATGGTGTTGCTGAGAGAAAAAATAGAACTTTAGTAGAAATGGTTAATGCCATGCTCATAAGTTCTAATTTGCCTTATAACCTATGGGGTGATGCTATATTTTCTGCATGTTACATTTTAAATAGAGTACCACTTAAAAAGAATAATATTTCTCCTTATGAATTATGGTTTAATAGAAAACCTAATCTTACTAGACTCAAAGTTTGGGGTCGCTTAGCTTATGTTAGAAAACCAAACCCTAAACGACCACAGTTAGGTAATAGAGCTTTTAAGTGTGTTTTCATAGGATATTCTCTTAATAGTATAACTTATAGATTTATGATTCTTGATACCTTAGAAGTCATAGAATTTGTAGATGTAGAATTTTTTGAAAATCAGACTATTGAGAATCCATTAAGATCATTTAGTCCAGAACCAATTGAGACTAATGATACAAATGATGATGAATATGCTCCTGCTCAAAACAGTAAGGAAGTGTCAGTACCAGATGATAGTACTGAACACAAGAGAAGTAAAAGAGTGAGAATAGAACAGGACTATGGTCCTGACTTCATAACATATCTCGTAGAAGGCAATAAGGACGAAGTCCTTAGTATGACAAGATATGTAATGAACGTCGATGATGATCCCAAAACTTATTCTGAGGCTATGAGTTCTAGAGATTTTGATTTTTGGAAAGAAGCTATCAATGATGAAATGAATTCCATAATGTTAAACCAAACTTGGGTATTAAGCGATTTACCTCCTGGTGCCAAACCTATAAGATGTAAATGTATATTCAAGAAAAAGTTGAATACAAATGGATCCATTGATAAGTTCAAAGCCAGAATAGTTGCTAAGGGATATAAACAAAGACAAGGAGTAGAATATTTTGATACATATGCTCCGGTGGCTCGCATATCTTCGATACGCTGTTTAATAGCACTTGCATCAATTCATAATGTAACACCCCGTATTTTCTGTAAACGTATAAGTAACAAATCAGTGGATAATTAATTTTTAAAATAAGAATCAAGGGAAACGGGTTGTGCAATTGCGTTCGTCTCAGAATTCTGCTTGGAAACAAGTCCGAGTTTGCAAGAATCGGAGTCCGTATGAGGGAGATATGACCCTCCGAAGTTTCAGGAATTTTCAGAATCGAAAACAGCTCGAATTCGAATTCAAAATTTGAATTTCAAACGCAGAACAGACTGGACGGGAAATTTCCTACCCAGACCCAGGTCGACTGGGGAGTCGACTGGGCAGTTGACCCTCCGAAGTTTCAGGAATTTTCAGAATCGAAAACAACTCGAATTCGAATTTAAAATTCGAATTTCAAACGCAGAACAGACTGGGCGGGAAATTTCCCGCCCAGACCCAGGTCGACTGGGGAGTCGACTGGGCAGTCGACCCCCCAGACCAGGTCGACTGGGCAGTCGACAATGGTCCTCGAGCCCATTTTTGGGCCAGTGTTCGTTCTGATGTTTCCAGTCCGATTTCTGTCCAGATTCATCTGCCTAAACCTATTTAAATAGCCCCAAACCTAGCCTTCTCTACACACAATTCTATTCTGCTTCTACTCTGCCTCTGATCTAAATAAAAATAAAAATGTCATCGCTACTCTGCTGGAATCAAAACTAGAAGCTAATCAACATCAACCTAAGCAACTCAATTCAAACTAGAGATTAAAGCTTCTGCAACGATTCTACAACAATTAAAGTTCTTTCTTTAATCCAACCAAGGCAAGCACAGTTATTTTCCGATATAAACTTTAATCATAATTGTGACATGATTGAAAATCTGAATTTGAGATTGTGTATGTTCTGTTCTGATCTATTTTATTCTGTATCTCTTCTTCTTTCTGTTCTATAGCCAGGCTACTACGAGCCTACGCCAATCTCCTAAGAGATTAACGCACGAACGCTAAAATGTTTGGGACAAATAATGAATGTGGCATAATTGGACATGGCTAATCTGTGACTGATTTAAGAAAAAGGACATAGGTTGTAAAATAGATTTAGATCTATGCATATTCTGTGAATTGGAAGAAGAGGAACCATGGTATGTTAACATGTGACTTGAGACATTGGACATAACGCATATTTTGAATTAAGATCTGTTATAACTAGATTGTTGGGCATATTGTTTATATAACAATTCATGATTTGAAAGAGAATATGACTTAGTTGTGAAGATCTATATTAAGATTTGATAACTATCAAATGTGAATAACACCTAAGTAGGAGATTTTTGAATATATGACATGCATTGAAATCGATGGCTATATTTGGTATAATTTATATGTGAATCTTTTGTACTAGGCAAGTTGAACTAAATTGGAACATGTAAATTACGACCATAATCTGTGACATGTAAATTCAATGCAAACGTGGGGTATATGATCATAGTGTGAATCATGACAACTATTTAGGCATGCAAACTTAGGCCAAATTTATAACTAGGCAAGATATGTTTGTGAAACTTTAAGGGATGATTAAATCTGTTATATTTGCCTAATTTGCTAGTTCTACTATATTTGCCTAATCTGCTAGTTCTGTTATATTGCTTAATCTGCTAGTTCTGCTCTACTGCCTAGTCTGCTAGATCTGTTCATCTGCCAAATCTGTCATCTGCTAAGTCTGCTGAAAATGCCAAATCTGTTATATGCTAAATCTGCTAAATTACTTAATCTGCTGAATACGTTAAGTCGCCTAATCTGCGAAAATTTGTTATCTGCTATATCTGTTGAGTTGATATAATTAATCTGTTATTGACATAATCTGAATTGGCTATAGTTATGAATAATTGACATGTATATTAGGCGTGGGCATAAATGGTAAATTATTAATTAATTGGCCGCAAAGATGAAAATGGCTAACTCGAGGTTATAATGAGTTTGCGGCATAATCCTGCCCGGAACCGCCCGGCACATCCAGTGGCCGCAAACAATAGGTTCTAATGTGAGAAGTTAGTCATAATGTGCTTGAAACCCGAGGTTAGACTCAGTTTGCGGCAGAAATCTGTCCGGAACCAACCGGCCTAACCAGTGGCCGCAAACTGTCAGTCTAATGTGAGAGGTCAGGGCATTAATATTTAATTAATGAAAATCTGAGATAAATATGATGTCTAAAACGTGTTGGGCGGATAGGGTTAAACCCACTAGACTGATGAATTTAATAAATCTGTTCCGTGAATCTGTGGGCCCAATTACAAAATTAGACAAATCTGTAAGTCTGTTAATCTGTAACTGGTTAATTGGTAAGTCTGTTAAATCTGTTAGTCTGAAAACTTGTCTGTGAACTAGTTGGTCTGAATTCTGTATGTCTGAACTTGTAAACAAGTTAATCTGAAATCTGTTAGTCTGGGGACACAAGGATAGGAAGGGAATTACTTGTGTCATCTGTTGTTTGGGACCCATATTAGTCAGTAACCCTTTCTGGTATCAAAACTTTGACCCAACAATAGGTAGGGTCCGGGCACGCTTACTGAACTAATTATAAGCGGTTCATTCTGATAATGGCGAGGGGTGTTGATGGTGCGTTCCAACCGGGTCATGTGCGTGCATGGATCCCGGTCTGCCTCTGAGGATGTAAGACGCCGTGACATCTGTAAATAGGTCTGTGCCAATTGGTTGTCACTTTAGGGAGTGATACACCCTACTGTGGGGCCGACACAGGGTATTTATGTATTAGGGAGCCGATCGCTTGGGGTAGGGTTTTAGGGTACACTTAGTTCTGTCTGTCTCTGTTGGTACCGTCTGTTTCTGTTGGGTGGCAACACCCGTCTGTTTCTGCGTGGTACCGTCTGTTCGGGTGGTAAAGGCCCAATTACTAGTGTACACCTAATTTTACATTCTGTTTCCGTAGGGATTAATCTGACTGTTTCTGTTCGGGTGGTAAAGGCCCACTATTAATATTCTGCTTCTGTCTGTTTCTGTTCGGGTGGTAAAGGCCCACTATTAATATTCTGTTTCTGTCTGTTTCTGTTCTGGTGGTAAAGGCCCATTATCAGCATTCTGCTTCTGTCTGTTTCTGTTTGGATGGTAAAGGCCCATTACTAGCATTCTCTTCTGTGGAAATTATTCTGTACCCGTTTCTGTTTCAGTTTAGACATTAGGGTGACACCTAATTCTGTTATACTAGTATTAGTGCAGAGAAGTGTAGAGAAATAGCTTATGTCATTCTGTTCTTCTGTAATATCCGCTACACCAGTTACTGTTATCTCTCATCCAGTTTTATTTTCATGTCGTGTTATTATTATCCTTTCATAACTGAAAATCACTGGACTTGCCAAACTTTTTGTCTGACCCTTGTTGTTTCGCCTCCTTTCTTCCGTTTCCCCCACAGGTTTTGTAGAAGGGAATACTCTAGCTTGATCCAGATTTCTTCTGCTTGAAGTGCTTAAAGTATGGCTTGTCTTCTTCTGAGGGGATTATGATTTTAAACTACGCATTCTGAAGGCTTTTGTACAAGACTGATATATTGTACTTGAATTCTAATTTTGTGGTTTGAAAGGATGTAACCAAGCTTATTTCGGTTTCTGCTGTAATAAAGTTATAAAATTTTCAAGTACTGTTTTATCTGTCTTGTAAGTTTCTGTTCTGTTTACTAAAAAGCTCCACCAAAGTTAAGGCATTCCCTTTGTGAGTGACCTTAACGGAGGTGGGGTGTTACACTTGGTATCAGAGCTGAAGGTTACCAGATTTAATGAAAAGTTTTGAAAACTATTTTCAAAAAGGTTTTAAAAAGGAAGTATTTTCAAAAGTAAAGCTTATTTTTGGAAAACATAATCCCCAAAAGCGATCCTCTGTTTGAATCTTTGTTTCCTTCTTTCTCCGGGGCTCTCGGCTTTTTGGGAGGTAACCTCATCGCGGCATGGATTTGTAGGCTTGATAAGACTACGACACCGGTCAAAGGGCAAATAAGCGCCCGACTTCCATTTGTAGCCGCAGTAGTCTCACCTACGGCTAATTTTCTTTCGAGCTTTGTAGGATTTTCCGTGTGATGGAGGCCGCTTTCAAGGGACTTGTCAACGTGTTACACACAGATAGTAAAGATGAGAATGAGGGAGTTTGGCTAAGGAGCACAACCCATGGATGAGAAACTCATGGATATGGACTTGGTTCACAAAGGAGGAAAAAAGGAAACACAAAAGAAGGAAGAAAAACCTGAAGATAAAGGAGGAGAAAAGTGCTTTACTTATGGAAGCTTGACTCAAGAGGAAGGACAGAGGACATGACCTACTTCGGGAAGGCAGGCGAATGCTCTCATAGTTGGTGGATAGGATAGAAGTAGGAAAATTTCCGTAGAGAGTTTAGTTTCCTTACCTGATTATTGAGTTAGAACTCTTTCCGATTATGGCATTCTGATTTTGTAGTCGAGTCTCTGCACTTTAATACTAGTCTTGTTTCTGATCTGGTTATAGTCTCATACCCCATAGGGGTTACGACTCATCTGTTGGTGATAGGTTGGGTTTTGAGAGATATCTGTGTTTGGCGTCAAGTAGGACGCATACATTCTGGGTTTTATAATGCTTAGTTCGGTAACCTGATCAGTACCAGTAATCTGTAAATATCTGAATATTCCCGATAAGGTTAAGATTTCCAGTTTTGACATTATCTAAAGAGGGTAATCCTCTGGGTGTCAATCTGATGTTGGTTTCGGTCTTCGGGGCCGATACTTAGGACCCATGTCTAATGGGAACCAAGTTTTTGTTTTATCTATACTCGCTTCCATCATTCGACTGTATCCTATCGATCGAATCTTCGAACTTTAGGTAGAAATTAATGGGTGTAAACATGTGTTTGAGACATGTTATGTTTGATGGTTGCAAGTGGATGCAAGTGGTTGCTAGTGGTTGCTCGTAGATGCATATACACACACTAGGCACTAGATCGGCTCGAAAATACTCTCATACTGCATATGGATGTGTGAGCATTTTAAATTTTTGTGGATGCAAAATGATTGACTCAGCACATGGATGTTGCATATGACTGAATGGTTGTGCACTCATATAGAAATGATATGTATCAAATAGGAAAATTTGCATACATGTTGGACTCATGGCACTAGCATAATTAGCATTAAGGAGGTCAACTGAATCAGTGGACCGCCTGATCTTTGCATTAGATAAGGAACATATACACACACTTTTGCATATGTTCATACAACATTAGATGTTTCTAAGGACAATGGACGCCAGTGATTGATGATTGAGTAGATGGATGTTGGATGGTAGGACACATTCTTCTTAACTTGAAGATTTCGGGGACGAAATCCTTTAAGGAGGGGAGAATGTAACACCCCGTATTTTCTGTGAACGTATAAGTAACAAATCAGGGGATAATTAATTTTTAAAATAAGAATCAAGGGAAACGGGTTGCGCCATTGCGTTCGTCTCGGAATTCTGCTTGGAAACAAGTCCGAGTTTGCAAGAATCGGAGTCCGTATGAGGGAGATATGACCCTCCGAAGTTTCAAGAATTTTCAGAATCGAAAACAGCTCGAATTTGAATTCAAAATTTGAATTTCAAACGCAGAAAAGACTGGGCGGGAAATTTCCCGCCCAGACCCAGGTCGACTGGGCAGTCGACCCTCCGAAGTTTCAGGAATTTTCAGAATTGAAAACAGCTCGAATTCGAATTCAAAATTCGAATTTCAAATGCAGAACAGACTGGGCGGAAAATTCCCGCCCAGACCCAGGTCGACTGGGGAGTCGACTGGGCAGTCGACCCCCCCAGACCAGGTCGACTGGGCAGTCGACCTGGGTGTCGACCTGGTCCCCGAGCCCATTTTTGGGCCAGTGTTCGTTCTGATGTTTCCAGTCCGATTTCTGTCCAGATTCATCTGCCTAAACCTATTTAAATAGCCCCAAACCTAGCCTTCTCTACACACAATTCTATTCTGCTTCTACTCTGCCTCTGATCTAAATAAAAATAAAAATGGCATCGCTACTCTGCTGGAATCAAAACTAGAAGCTAATCAACATCAACCTAAGCAACTCAATTCAAACTAGAGATTAAAGCTTCTGCAACTATTCTACAACAATTAAAGTTCTTTCTTTAATCCAACCAAGGCAAGCACAGTTATTTTCCGATATAAACTTTAATCATAATTGTGACATGATTGTAAATCTGAATTTGAGATTGTGTATGTTCTGTTCTGATCTATTTTATTCTGTATCTCTTCTTCTTTCTGTTCTATAGCCAGGCTACTACGAGCCTACGCCAATCTCCTAAGAGATTAACGCACGAACGCTAAAATGTTTGGGACAAATAATGAATGTGGTATAATTGGACATGGCTAATCTGTGACTGATTTAAGAAAAAGGACATAGGTTGTAAACTAGATTTAGATCTATGCATATTCTGTGAATTGGAAGAAGAGGAACCATGGTATGTTAACATGTGACTTGAGACATTGGACATAACGCATATTTTGAATTAAGATCTGTTATAACTAGATTGTTGGGCATATTGTTTATATAACAATTCATGATTTGAAAGAGAATATGACCTAGGTGTGAAGATCTATATTAAGATTTGATAACTATCAAATGTGAATAACACCTAAGTAGGAGATTTTTGAATATATGACATGCATTGAAATCGATGGCTATATTTGGTATAATTTATATGTGAATCTTTTGTACTAGGCAAGTTGAACTAAATTGGGACATGTAAATTACGACCATAATCTGTGACATGTAAATTCAATGCAAACGTGGGGTATATGATCATAGTGTGAATCATGACAACTATTTAGGCGTGCAAACTTAGGCCAACTTTATAATTAGGCAAGATATGTTTGTGAAACTTTAAGGGATGATTAAATCTGTTATATTTGCCTAATTTGCTAGTTCTGCTATATTTGCCTAATCTGCTAGTTCTGTTATATTGCCTAATCTGCTAGTTCTGTTATATTGCTTAATCTGCTAGTTCTGCTCTACTGCCTAGTCTGCCAGATCTGTTCATCTGCCAAATCTGTCATCTGCTAAGTCTGTTGAAAATGCCAAATCTGTTATATGCTAAATCTGCTAAATTACTTAATCTGCTGAATACGTTAAGTCGCCTAATCTGCGAAAATCTGTTATCTGCTATATCTGTTGAGTTGATATAATTAGTCTGTTATTGACATAATCTGAATTGGATATAGTTATGAATAATTGACATGTATATTAGGCGTGGGCATAAATGGTAAATTATTAATTAATTGGCCGCAAAGATGAGCATGGCTAACTCGAGGTTAGAATGAGTTTGCGGCGTAATCCTGCCCGGAACCGCCCGGCACATCCAGTGGCCGCAAACAATAGGTTCTAATGTGAGAAGTTAGTCATAACGTGCTTGAAACCCGAGGTTAGACTCAGTTTGTGGCAGAAATCTGCCCGGAACCAACCGGCCTAACCAGTAGCCGCAAACTGTCAGTCTAATGTGAGAGGTCTGGGCATTAATATTTAATTAATGAAAATCTGAGATAAATTTGATGTCTAAAACGTGTTGGGCAGATAGGGTTAAACCCACTAGACTGATGAATTTAATAAATCTGTTCCGTGAATCTGTGGGCCCAATTACAAAGTTAGACAAATCTGTAAGTCTGTTAATCTGTAACTGGTTAATCGGTAAGTCTTTTAAACCTGTTAGTCTGAAAACTTGTCTGTGAACTAGTTGATCTGAATTCTATATGTCTGAACTTGTAAACAAGTTAATCTGAAATCTGTTAGTCTGGGGACACAAGGATAGGAAGGGAATTACTTGTGTCATCTGTTGTTTGGGACCCATATTAGTCAGTAGCCCTTTCTGGTATCAAAACTTTGACCCAACAGTAGGTAGGGTCCGGGCACGCTTACTGAACTAATTATAAGCGGTTCATTCTGATAATGACGAGGGGTGTTGATGGTGCGTTCCAACCGGGTCATGTGCGTGCATGGATCCCGGTCTGCCTCTGAGGATGTAAGACGCCGTGACATCTGTAAATAGGTCTGTGCCAATTGGTTGTCACTTTAGGGAGTGATACACCCTACTGTGGGGCCGACACAGGGTATTTATGTATTAGGGAGCCGATCGCTTGGGGTAGGGTTTTAGGGTACACTTAGTTCTGTCTGTTTCTGTTGGTACCGTCTGTTTCTGTTGGGTGGCAACACCCGTCTGTTTCTGCGTGGTACCGTCTGTTTGGGTGGTAAAGACCCAATTACTAGTATACACCTAATTCTACATTATGTTTCCGTAGGGATTAATCTGACTGTTTCTGTTCGGGTGGTAAAGGCCCACTATTAATATTCTGCTTCTGTCTGTTTCTATTCGGGTGGTAAAGGCCCACTATTAATATTCTGTTTCTGTTCGGGTGGTAAAGGCCCATTATCAGCATTCTGCTTCTGTTTGTTTCTGTTTGGATGGTAAAGGCCCATTACTAGCATTCTCTTCTGTGGAAATTATTCTGTACCCGTTTCTGTTTCAGTTTAGACATTAGGGTGACACCTAATTCTGTTATACTAGTATTAGTGCAGAGAAGTGTAGAGAAATAACTTATGTAATTCTGTTTTTCTGTAATATCCGCTACACCTGTTACTGTTATCTCTCATCCAGTTTTATTTTCATGTCATGTTATTATTATCTGTTCATAACTGAAAATCACTGGACTTGCCAGACTTTTAGTCTGACCCTTGTTGTTTCACCTCATTTCTTCCGTTCCCCCCCAGGTTTTGTAGAAGGGAATACTCTAGCTTGATCCAGATTTCTTCTGCTTGAAGTGCTTAAAGTATGGCTTGTCTTCTTCTGTGGGGATTATGATTTTAAACTATGCATTCTGAAGGCTTTTGTACAAGACTGATATTTTGTACTTGAATTCTGATATTGTGATTTGAAAGGATGTAACCAAGCTTATTTCAGTTTCTGTTGTAATAAAGTTATAAATTTTTCAAGTACTGTTTTATCTGTCTTGTAAGTTTCTGTTCTGTTTACTAAAATGCTCCACCAAAGTTAAGGCATTCCCTTTGTGAGTGACCTTAACGGAGGTGGGGTGTTACACATAACTTGGTCATACATCAAATGGATGTAAAGACAGCTTTTCTAAATGGAGATTTAGAAGAAGAGATATACATGGAACAGCCTGAAGGTTTCAAAACCTCAGGCAAAGAAAAGAAAGTTTATAAATTAGTTAAATATTCAACATTATGGGCATGAATTGTAGTGATAGAGAAGTGAAAACTATGTTTCATTAACATATACTGAACATGTACTTGCATATCTCATGGGCCTGCAAATTGTCAATTGCAGTGACTGTAACATGTAGTGGTGTATCTTGCCTAATCTGAACCTGTCGTGCAAAAAAGGTTGCTATGAAAAATTCTCAAGAATCCAAGAATTCAAAATCCTGGATGAATGCAGCCAAGGAAAAATAAACTTTTATGTTTGTTTGTTGGGAAGAAAATTTCTGTATAATGTAGCAAGCATGTGTATTTGATTTAGGGGTCATTATATAGATTTCTGTTTCCAATGTTATATGTCCCTTATTCCAATTATAAATTTGACTGTTCTTCTTTTGTGTTGTGAACTGCGTCCCACTTTGTTCTAATGATAAATCTGGTTAGTATTCTATTGTGTTGTTTAGTATGTGTTTAATCTACATTTTCATCTATATGTTGTCTTGTTGTATTGAAATTCACAAATTCAAAATTAATGTTTTTCTGCAAATATAATATATTTGGAACCCGTGTTATTTATGTCTCGTCATGTAGTTGTTGCAATGGTATTTTTAATGTTCGACATCGCTATGGCATCGTTGAAATTTAGCGATGCCATTATAACATACGTTATGTATCACAAATACGACGCCGTTAAAATTTAGTGACGCCGTTGTGATACCAATAATGCGACTCCTTAGCGACGCCATATAATTTAGCGACGCACATTTTTCCATCGAACACTCCAGCGTCGCTATGGAGTCACCAACAGTTTTAGCGACGCCATAATGACACCAAAAGCCTATCAGAAAACAACGGATTTCTAGTAGTGCACGTGGCTACTCTCTCATCGACGCATACGTGGGAAAAAAGACTTGGGGAGCATGACTGACGGTTTAACAATGCGTGGATGCATGTTGGTCGTGTACCCGTAGTACCAATACAACAACATGTACCTTAAAGCAAACATCTGCTGAACCTCTCCAAAAGCGTACGAGTCAAGTGCATTGTATAGACATCCCAAAATAGTCGATCCCTCGGTCAATCATAGGGAGATGCACTAAATCGGCTAATGATACTTGGTGGCCCAATCGAATCGTACTCTTTTGATTCGAAAAGAATGTCAAACCAAAGAGATATAAAAGGGAAGCCCAGAATACAACATCCGGCACATCCTCCGTATCCATATGTGCTAGAATATAATCATGTAAACATGCAATCGTAACGGCTCCAAAGGATATATGATCGGCGACGAAATCGAGAAAATACAGTAAGTAAGACTCGGGTGACTCATAATTATAACTAGAGTTAAAAGGGTATGACACTCTATCAACAACGCCTATCTCGATCCACGTAAGCATATAAAAATATGCTGGTGTGATACCTATCTCAAAATCTGAAAAGTGAAAAGTGTGTGCCGTAAGCCACCATCTCTCAACCAAGGCCCCTAGCAATGGTCGATTGAAGGCCTGGGCTGGTCTAATTTGTAAGAAACGATCGAACGGACTAGCAATTAGCCTTTCTCGAATACCAAGAGGGAGTGCGTCAAATGTACATGTAATAAACTTCGCCCAACTCCCATGAACGCAAATATAGCTCGACCAATAAAAATATTTTTGTGGTTGGTTACTATATTATAAAATAACAGTACATACTACCTACGAACGTTGCTAAACGATTAGTTGTACAATAACAAATTATGTTAAATTAAGAAAGTTTACCTGAACGGTGTTGGGAGCCGTAAACATACGGCAAGTGAAACCTTGGGGTAACTCACGTAGGATCCCTAGGTCCCAATCGTCGTCTCTGCTGTGGACGGGGTGTGCACTGGACCAGCTGTCCCGTCCAGCTATGCTCGAATGGTCCGTCGAGCGATCTTCGTAACGCGTAGCGCCATAACGATGTAAAAATCGATTAATAAAAAATTTAAAAAGGAGAATTTATGATGTATTGTAGAAAATTCCGGCATAGGATGCTATCTATCAGCGCCCTAGATCGAGCGCCAAATTTACCGGCGTCTTACGTTAAGACACTGATAATTTTGGTGTACGTCGATAAATTTGGTGCATGCCTGTTGAGAGAATAACCGGATTCTTCCCTTAATCTTAAGCCATATTACGAGGTGTAATATTGTTAGAGATACTCTTATCAAGGGAAGACTAAATAATTTACCATGTTATTTCCTTCTAATATTTGAAAAGAGAGAGAAAATGTCATTTTAAACTTCATATGTCAAAATCATTTCACAAAACAACCGTTTTCCAAAAGGATCTCAAAATTGGTCAATCGGTTCGGGAAGCCCAGAATTGCAAACTGTATACCAAACATGGCCTTGAATTTTCTTTTCTATTTTCATTTTTCAGAAAAGACTGGACTATATTTTGTACAAATTGTTTAATTTAAGTATGAAAATGCACTGGCATTAGTTTTCGTTGAATCATTATGCTTCCTGGGATTGTTAATCTCTACTCTCAAAATGTTCTATGATTCCTACTTCCGTAAGTAGCTGGTGCATTGTAAGTTTATCCGGATGCATCTGAGCACACATGGATACATTCATAATTAATGGAGTGCGACGGAGTATTTTAATATCCTATTTGGTCTTAAATCATATGTTAGGCCACAATATACGTTGGGTATTTGTCCACTATGAAGCATATGATTGATGGAAAGTCTAATTCCTTTTACTAGGTCCTGTTGCAAAAGAAAAGGCTGCAGTTTTTCAACACTTATACTTTGTCTACTCATGCACGTATATTCTTCTATAAATTACTATATATTTTAGTGTATTATGCATGTAGTGATTTCTTGGTTGAATTATTCATGTTTCAAAAATTCAGTACACAGACTTGGACATGAAATGGTACATGTTAGGGACAGCTTGTTGGTTGGTCTACAAAGTTTGCCTGTAAAACTTTGCAGATGATATGAAAGAAAGAAACACATAAACCCTCTTCTGCATGCTTAAATCATTTGTCTGTCTACACGCTTGCAACATACATGAAGGGGATTTAACGCGAGGATAAGAGTATGTTCGTTGATTTCTTTAACTTTTTTTCATCTTCCTATAATTACATCTAAATTTGTTATAACCAGTCAAATTTGATATGTATTTTGTATGCAGAATCTACCAACAGATGTTGCTGGGACAAATTCCAATATCTGAATGAAGTTGCTAGTTACATGTACTGTGCCTATATATAGGTACACTATTATATGAACTATATTCACAAGTACTGAGAATATCTTAGTACAAGTTAAAGTGAGACGTATGTGCTATTATGGCAGTACATGCAATGTTGTTCAGGTTCCCGATGATTTTCATATAGTCGTCAGTTTTATGTAAAAGTTGCATACGGCTAAAATCTTTCAAATCCAAATCCTATCATGTTTTATATATTGACTCCAGATCATATCTGGCAAATGGAAATTCTGGATTATGAGTATCATTCATGCCTTCATATAAAATTTCATCCAAGCAGTATAATTTATATTTCTGGGCCCTTTCTATATTTTTTTAAGAGTTGTACTGTAGGACCCTTTGTTATTATGTGCTATCAATATGCTGTTGGTCTGTAATATTAATATTACACGCAGCTGGAGCCTGGGACAGATTCTTGTGGTGCATACCCTAATCATTACTGGACGGTGGCCTCTCCAATTACTGTAGATTGATTGCAGTCTGTGGTCTCATATTTGTGTTACACATGCCATCAAATGGTAAATCCAAGTTGATCCTACCATCTCTTTCGATATTCTTTTCTTACCATAAAAAACTGAAATTGATTGAAGTTATGCTTACATATCTGTAGAACCGAAGAATTTTACGTTAGTTAATACGAAGTAAAGATAAATAAGTAGGACCTCTAATGAATTGCGCCTCAAAAGTAGAAAGTGAAACCCTACTTTTTTCTCTTTATTTAGCATGATTCGACCGCATTTTGTTCGGTCCACCTAGCATTACTCTTCTGCATATACTTTGTGTCATGACACAATAACTACGTCTTTCTCAACAAACCGCACCAGGGAGGGCAAATGTTGATTTTGTTTTTAGCTGAGCATTATATATATATATATATATCTGTCGTATGTACTGTAAACCTGAACCTTATTTGCCCATCATATGAGCTGCAAAAATATTCCATATGACCAAATAAATACTCTATACTTTCTACTGTAAGATGCACATACTCAAACGGATCATGCATCAACGAAATAAAATATAAATTTAATGTATTTAAAGA
Source organism: Allium sativum (assembly GCA_030737875.1). Lineage (NCBI taxonomy): Eukaryota > Viridiplantae > Streptophyta > Magnoliopsida > Asparagales > Amaryllidaceae > Allium > Allium sativum. The sequence continues at coordinate 285,888,784 of CM060915.1, forward strand.
ACGCAAGTAATGGAATGGGCAGCCTGTAAGTTGCGGTCATGCATCTTATTATACTATGTGATGTTTTCCTGTTATATTTAATAATGTTTTAAAAGTATGTGTGGGCAAGCATGGTGGATAGTACCTCCAAATGATATCTAATATTGATATACCAAATGAGAGGTGTGGCGATCGAAACCTGAATATGTAAATCTTTTCTAATAACTTGGAGTACATGGGTCGGTGTGTACATAGATTCATTTGGATATACAAAATAGAAAAATGGATACAGTTAGGGTGTGTTTTTTATGATTTACATTACATGGTAAGAAGGAGAAATCGAAAGTGGTAGTTTTCCGATACGATGAACAAATTAATAAAGCACGTTCCTGACGTGAGATGGCATCACTCTAATTTTAATTGCCTTTTTGAGGAACGTCAATACCTCCCAGAATATTTTGACGGAAATGCATTCTTCTTTTGAGATGTTCCTCTATCTTGTGAAAATTATTGTAGAAGGATATTGTTAATAACATGTCAATTTTGTAAAAAAGATGGTCATTTTTCAAGTGCACACCATTGATTTCAAATTTTTAAGCAGGTCTCGAGCCAGTAAAATTCAGATTTTCGAACAAAAATACTCATGTAAAAACAGTAGCATTTGACATTTGACTGAATTTAATAGATTGAAACGATGAAAGGTAATCGTTTCACATGTTTACTATATTCAATGTAATATTAACCAAAATTAGTTGTGTAATTGATCATCTCTTGTCTAAAATTAAAATGGTAATTTGATCACATTTTATTGTTATGTGAAGACTGTCTGTAACAGTACACCCATAACAATAATAAAAACCCTAAAAATATATACATTTCTTATTCAAAAACGGTGTGTCGTTAACAATGTTGTTGTAAAAGATCTGTTATGAGCGCTTTCGGGTAGAATGAGTGGTGGATTGAGGAGTCCCAACTAAGGAAGGATTGTCTGTAGCATCCAGCAATGTCAACATTAGCATTAAACTCTATTTGGGAACTATATTCATTCGACCTAGGGGGATGGAAGAGTTGAGATCTTAATTAGATGATCATTTCATTCATTTCACAAAGACCACCTTTCGTTGTCCCTTAAATTTTCTTATTAAACACAGACTGCCCTTTGTTGTCTCTTAATTTTTCTTATTCTTTGTAATTAACTTTAAAAACTATATAAAACATGCTATAAACCAAACACCAAGTTTTTGTTCAACTATTGTTTTGCTGAAAGGTATAGAATAGGTCGGGTGTAAACTATAATTAGGTTCGATATCGATGTATTTTTCCATCGGAAACATTGCCGGCAAAGGCAAACAATACCTTAATCATTGTGGAGCCATTCTTGGCGAGACTTAAACAAGTAGTAGTATGTGTGAAAAATGCTTTACATTAGCAACCGTAGAAAACTGCATTCTGCACTTGATTTATATGATGATGATAATAATAAGAATAAGAATAAGATGAGTTATAAAATGAGATTCAGATGAATAGTATGAATTGATAGATAGGGAGTTAGGTGGACGCTGCAGTGCGCAGCGATTGACTGTATAGCCAGGATGACAGATGAAGAGTTAAAAAGAAGTTTTTTTAGTTCACGTGGGAGTCCTGACAGTAATTTGCATCCAGTAGAATTTAGAAAAATGGAAACTTTCTTCCTGCTTTCCTTCATTTGTTAACCCGAAGAACTGCAGTTTAAAAAGGAACCCGGCCTTCTTTTCACTTTCAACTTTTTATCAATTCCGAAGACAGACAGGAGTCAGATCCAATGCTGCAAACAAACAGATGGATGAGCTTGATTTATTGCATGATTGCTCTGCACCAGCAGCAGTAGCCATATACTTTTATTTGCTTTATTCACTTCGATTCTTTCTCTTCACTTCAATCTAAATATTACCACCATAACTATATTTTACCAGGGATGGACTTATACAGTATTATGACACACATGTCAACAGTTACTTCTGATATACATAATTAGATTGCACAAAATGGGATTCGTTTTTTTTAAAAAAAAAAAACTACATAGATATGAGCTACATGAACTGGATTGCAGTGTGCATCATGCAAGGTTATATCACCCGATACATCACACACCCTATAACCAACATTATCACAAATCAAGCCGCCGCAAACCCTAAGCTAAAAAACAGCGAAACCCTAGAAAATGTCAGACATGTTGGATCTTGATTAACCTAGAGGGGGGGGGGGGGAGGGGGGGTTTACAACAAATAAAAACCCTAAAATAAAAGGAGAAGTGGCCTCCTTTTTTTATTTCATTATTTCTTGAGAATTTCGGTCGTCTTTTATCTTTCAATGGTGCTCGAAATTTTCGTGTACTAGGGTTTTTCAATTTGCTTTGAATCGTAGCTGATCAATTGTTTTGGCTCTGGAAATCTTCGAATTGATCGACGCTGGAAGACTTCACGATCTGGAACCACCAACCTCTCGTTCGATTTATCACAATAAGCTCTCTGATTTTTGTTCGAATGCTTGAATTGATTTCTGTGGATTGGATATTTTTTGCTGATGAGGAAGAGAGTCTATATATAGTGTAACACCCCACCTCCGCTAGGGTCACTCGCAAAGGAATGCACTAGCTTTAGAGGGGCATTATTGGTAAACATGCACAGAAATATCACAAGACAGAGCATATATAAATAGCGGAAGTAAAATCAAACTTTCATAACATGAATAAATAAGGTCTAAAGCCTTTTACATCAGAGTACATCAAAACCTGTCTTGCAAAAATAAAGAAGCATAAAAACCTTTTATAAATTATTCCCCAAGTAAAAACAGTAAAGTGGCCATAGCCAAGAGAAGTCCAAGCCATCCATGATGACCTTCAGGCAGAAGAAGTCCAAACTAAACAGCATTGTTTCCTCCCTGTAACCTGGGGGGGAAAACGGAAGAAAAGAGGCGAAACAAAACGGGTCAGTCAAAAAGACTGAGTAAGTCCTATCTACTTCCAGTATAAAACAGGTAAAGGTAACATGACATGCATAAACTGAAAGTAAACATAAAGATGGCTACAAGATAGATAAACTAAATCGGGGTGACGGGCTGAACTACTGTAGCAAGCTAAACTAAGGTATCGTGGTAAACCACGGTGTCATGATAAATCAAGGTATCACATCGTCAGATCTCTATCGGGTACATTATCCCAAGGTATCTACTCCGTCTAACATCCCACGGTATCTATTATGTATATTCTTCCTAGTTCTAACATGTATATTTGCTCTGCACCTCTCGTACTAGTATCCCTACCCGCGTCACGTGTTAACCATGAATGTCCCGTGCTCAAAGTCGTGTTATGGTCCATGTCAACCTAAGATCGCATATATAGGTTACTCAAATCATATGTTTCTTTCCATGTATATAAGTTCAGTCTTTTGCCGTACCTCGTACGGGCTTCCTCATGTCGTAATATCCTTGAAATCGTTTTGGACTGTCACCCTTGTTCTAGCTAGGCTCTTCCATAGGAATCATCGTTTGAACTACTAGGACTTACGCCACCTAGCACCACCAGGGATTACGCTTACTTATCGCACGCTTTCGTATTTCGGTTTGGGTTAAACCACCTAGGCCACTAGGGATTACGCTAACCCTCGACCGCGCCCTTTTTCCCCGCATTCATCGTGAATTGTTTTTCTATAACTGTATGCACATGTATCACATCGTGCCATCCGAGTCCTGTCCCAGGGCAAAACAAGAAATACAGGACTCGGTCGGGAGCTTTAGATTTATCTGCCGATGCAGATACTAAGGTCTGCTTTTCTACACGTGGCTATGGTCCCACGAGACCCCTCCCTCAACTAGTGAAAGGCAACACAAGAGAAAATCTTGCATGAGAACTACACTCCGGCCAGCCCACATCCTACGGCCTACCTCACCCATAATTAGATAGCAATCATGGTCTGTTGGGTGTTCCCTGCCTTTCCGTACGTACACGCTTGACTCAAGATGGTAGATGATCGACGAACTTGCTATCTCGGGCACCTGATGTATTCGCCGACTCACTGCTATCCACCCCAGTCTTTAGGTCGCTCGCATAGCAACCAAGGCATATTCTTGGTTCTTCTACCGCAGACCTCAACCTCTCGTGAGCCTAGTATAATGACCTGACAGCTCACAGAGGGATCCCAAGAATATCCTCACGTTCCCCGAAGCCGCTGCTTCGTTACCCAGTTCGTTGGAGCCTTTATCTAAATCAGATAGCCTGCTCCTTCACGCATACTTAAACGTTGACCCACCATATCGGGTTACTCACCTATCTAAGAAGTGGCCCAGATTTCCTCGACTAAGAATTATTACTTAGTTTCCCTTAACTAAGGTTTACCACTTAGCCTTATTTCCATTGCCCTTGTTAACTATGGTTATTTACCTAATCCTCCGAATTAGGGTTTATCTAATGGGTTAAATGTCACTTAAGTTCATAACTTAGCCCGTCCCCAAATCATGTCAAAATTGGCTAAGTATCCAAGTCCAAGACTTAACCCTACAGACCATGTGTCAAGTTGGTCAAGTATATCGAGCAATCCATGACTTAACCTCGTCTAATTATCAATTTAGATTGGTTAAGTATATATTAATTTGACCCTATCAAATTACCAAGTCAAATCGGTCAAGCGTATTCAAAACGATTCGTGACTTAGCCTTATCATGTTTTCACGTTAGATCGGTTAAGTATAGGTTAACTTAACCTCATCAAATTAACGAGTTAGATTGGTTAAGTATAGGTCACTTAACCTCATCAAATCCTCGTGTTAAATTAGTTAAGTGTTTAACTTAACCCCATTAAATTACCAAGTGAGATTAATTAAGTCTAGGCTAACTTAACCCCATCCGATTACCATGTTTAGATTAGTTAAGCTTAATCTTAACCCCGTCCATCAACTGTATTGTACGGTTAAGTGTCACTAAGAAAATTTACTTAACCTTATCACGTTATCGTGTCGGATTGATTAAGTGTTGGTTAACTTAATCTCGTCCACTAGTCGTATATAAAAAAATGGTCAAGTGTCATTAGGCAAATCAAGTTACTTAACCTACCCAAGCTTATCATGTTTTGTTAAGTATCATTAGCCTAATCAAATTACTTAACCCATTTGTCCATATCATATTTGGTTAAGCCTCATTAATCAAATTAACTTAACCCTATTATGTGGCATTAATTTAATTAATGCACCCTCAACCTCTCACATTAGACCTTGTTGTGGTTACTAGTTAAGCCGGGCGGGTCCGGGTAGATTTACACCACAACCTAGTCTAACCTCGGGTCTTAAGCGCGACATGACCAACTTCTCACATTGGGTCCTATTGTTTGCAACTACTAGTTAGGCCGGTCGGTTCCGGGTAGTTTTACGTTGCAAACTCAACCCAACCTCGAGTTGGCCACACTCATATTATCTAAGTTCATCATGTTTCCAAAACATGTTACAAGTTTCCGAGCATTTGGGTAGACCTAACTTAATAGGTAAATTCCCAAAGGGTAGACCTAACTTAATAGGTAAATTCCCAAGCTCATGTTTTTATGCATACTTACATGTCGTCTTCCATGTTATCTTTCAAGTCATATTTTCAAGTATAAGCGCATGTCCTATTCAAGTTAAGACCTTGCGACAAGTTCATGTTTATCTAACTACCCAAAATCGTGCTTTCCCAACGCAAGCAAATCGAGTCAACATAGTAAGGATACTATGCCACATATTGGTCACAAACCATGCATGATGCCAAAAAGGGCTTGGCTTCCACATGCATAACATCGTAAAGGGATTGGCCATAAACATGCATAGTGTCATAAGGTAATTTTGGCCACAAACATGCATATTATCACAAAGGGTTTGGCCATAAACATGCATAGTCTCATAAAGGACTTGGCCAATGTTTCACAAGTAAAATGGTTCCTAAAGGTTCATGCTAGCATTTCATGCATAAAGATCCAAACTTGCAAGTTAAACTAGGTTATGCATAGCATGAGAGGCATGATTAAGTCACTCACATGGCCTAAAATCATAAATATGAACACAAGAGGCATGGTAAGGTTCATATGGATTCGCATAATCATGTTTAGCCTCATTTTATCCCATGTCAACATTAAAAATACCGTTTTGACCCAAAAGTAGCTAGAACTTACATAGTTAGGCCTAGGCAAAGAAGCATGAATCATCTTGGCTAAGAAAGGTGCCCCCTTTGTTGAAGAATCGTCATGGAACTCGCATAGCAACGTCGATTTGGCCTTGATTTGGTGTAGCAAGCTTGCACCTTTTGATTTGAACTTGATTTGAGTGCATAGGCTCTAGGGATTTGAGATGGAGGCCATGATCAATGTTGATTTTGGCAGCACTTAGTTGCTAGGTTTTATTTTTAGTGATTTAGATTAGGTTTAGGGTCTTTTTATAGAGATTAAGATAGTTTTAGGCCATAGGATTAGATCTAGGGTTAATCTAGACCACAGAAATCGTCACAGGCCCATCAGACCAGACCAAGACTGCATCCAGGTGCACCAGGCCACCAGAACACGGCGTTGTGTTTTTGGGCCCAGTCGACACCCAAGTCGACAACCCTGTCGACTTGGGGTCCAGGGGTGTCGACAGCCCTGTCGACTCCCCTGTCGACATGGGCTTTGGCGGGAAAATTCCCGCCTGGCCCCATTTCTGATTTCCAAAACTGTTTCCGAAATTCAAATTTCCAGAAATCTTCTTTGGGCCCTAAACGGGTCATACGGACTCCGATTCTCGAAAACTCGGACTCTATTTCACGTATTTTTCCGAGACGAACGCAATGGCATAGCCCGTTTTACTTGATTCAGAATTTAAAATTAAATTCCGCCTTGATTCTCGTTTTAACATGTTGTTGAAATGCGGGTTGTTACATATAGGGTTTTCATGCCCAATTCTTCTCTGATTTTGTTGTAATTGGCTTGGACTAATTTGCGTGAGTTTACCCCTTTATTTCCACGACATTGATGACTTGCCCTGATTTGATTTATTGTGATTTGCTTGCCATGAGTGATTGATTGAATTCTGGAAACTTGGAATAATTTTCAGTCCAACTAAAAATGATGATTTCTGGAAACATTCTGAATTTCAATTTTATTTCTTTTCAAACTTTATCCCATCGATTATGTTGTTAAATGTTTTCCCGAAGCTTGTGATGCATCTGGTAGATTTTCAATATCTCTGTGAACTTGGTGAATTGATATCAATATTCAATTTCCAAATTTAACACTACCGCGCAAAAAAAAAAAAAAAAGAAGAAGAAGAAAAAGAAAGAAAGATTCCTTGTATATTACATGCATTTTACTGAAAAAATTATTTGCCACGTTGATCCATTCCTTATTTACACCAGTCAATGTAAATACCATGTTGATTGCATGCTGCTCTGTTAAGCCTAAAAGTAATTTCTCATGTCATGCGACATTCGAATTAGCACTACAAAAAACTGATCATATAACAACGGTGGAACACCGTTGTAATATACCTTTTACAACGGTGATGCAACTGTCGTGTATTAAGAAGTTGTAATAGATAAATATCTTTTACAATTTTTTTTGCACAGTTGCAGCACCGTTGTAGTTTTGTATATTTTACAACTGTTATTCACTATTGTTATAAACTTTATTACAACTTTTATAAACCGTTGTAGTAATACCTACTACAACTTTTATGCACCGTTGTAGTAATACCTACTACAACTTTTATGGACCGTTGTGACTTCGTTATTATTACATCTATTTCTGTTGATTTGTAATAGACTTTATTATAACTTTAATTGAATAAAATTTTCAAATGCAACAAAAACTGAATAAACAAAAAACAAATTGATATAAATTCAAAGCAACGGATCCATTCATACAAAAAACGTTACAACTTTATATTTGAAATACAAAACCAATGAATCATACATCATCACAGTAATATACTAATTCTTCATTACAAATAATGATTACAAATCAGTACCATCAAAAAACTCTGCTTTAACTATCAGCCTGCTTCATCTTTGCACTTCCTCAACATCCCCAACACCACAAGACACATCACCTGCACAATCACAAAACATGCATATACATAAACATAACCTTTAGTTTGTTGTAAACATAAAATGGTGGATATGTACTTTTCATGTAAATATGGTTCACATATTTTGAATGTCGTTAACTAGGCCGGTATTTTACCCATCAGCGACGCTTTTTAGTTTATTTTCTCTGCTTTGCACCGGAATGTCTCCTTCTTGCTGGGAAGATTCCACAGGACAAAATTACAGATATCAATACTTCTAATTTAAGGCATAGTATTTCAACTACAGAACAGAACTTTAATAGGATATTTCACCCAAAAAAAGTTCAAGGCTATGTGTCGTGAGTATTGCTTTTAACAAAAAAGAGATTAAATATCCTAATAAGGTGCTTAGACCAGCTCCTGTAGAGACAATACATCATAAACCAATTGGTTATACGGTTAAAGGTAGAAAAACCCAAAGGTACATTAGAGAAAAGGGAGAAAAAAAGGAAAACAAAAACAAAAAGAACTCTAATAACTCAACTTCCAATTTAACGTTATTTCCACATTTTCCTCCCTTTGTAATGACAACTTAAAGAATATAGTCCAATAGCAAATTCAGGGATGAAGATATAATAAACATGAGTTCCGTCTAAAATTAGTTCAAGTCTAAAATGACTTCAAATATTTCAAAAACAATTCGGGGTTATTTCCAAATTACCTGCACTCTCAAAATCATTTATGCTTATCTGATGCAGCTGACTGCTGCTGCCTGCTGCTAGTAGTTCTACTCAAATAACCAACTGACCGCCCTTTATTTCTCTAGTTCATAAGGACCAGAATCTCCCCTATTGGCATGGATGACGAAATCGACATCGGATTCAATGCTGCCGTTGTCCCCGACAAAGGCTGCATCATGATACTCCCGTCAGCATCATGATACAAGATGAGAACTGTAACAAAGATGATAATTTGTTGACAAGCTCAAATTCTCTAAAAGTTAGAAAATGTCTATTAATGATAACATAACTCGATTCTTTAAACGTCAAAAATGATATTTTGTTACTGATATTCATCATTTTAATTTTTTTTAACAATGTGTGCAAACTAACTCATTGCATCAGTTTGAAAACTAATCCAATAGAGCTCTCCTCATTAAACACATCAATTAAATAGTTGAGTGACATGAAAAATGGAACATATGCCCGGTAAAACTAATTTAAAACGATTACAAATATTCTCACTCACATGGTATTTTATTTCTATAGAACACATTTATGCTTTTGTTTAACAAGTTTATCAACATAATATATGCAGGATGTTACCTTCTGAAGATCAAATGATGGTGTACAAAATATGGACTGTAACAAGTGTAGGATGTTACATCACATCTAGAAACATGTCGCTGGAAAATGAAACTGAGATCAGAGATATGTCCGAATAAAAGTATAAATAGATTTTACAAGATAACTATGTTAGCTAATTTTTAAAAATACTAAACAAGTATATGAAATATGGACTGTTGATACTATTATGGAAACTGATGATTAAGTAAATGTTAAAGAGATATATGTAATTACTTCAAGAACTTTTAACTGAATACTTGAATCTCCAAGGTACGTTTTCTCTTACATGAAATACAACCAACCATAATATACCAAAGTGGATAATTTAGGACATTTAATCATGACCAATCTCAGTTTGTGTGCATCTAATTTAAATATAAACCAACGTATCTTTGAATTAAAGTTTCTTATGGACCTCATTTTTTTTCCCTTTGCGTAACAAATTAGTAGTAACTAATCTTACGTATCCAAGAAAAAAATACGTCTCATACAAACTACAACTAATATCTCCTTCCTCATTTTGCTAATAATATGTCTCATACAAACTACAACTAATCTCTCCTTCCTCATTTTGCTACCATGTGGCATTTAGCAGCTCATTTAGTGAATCGAGTTGGAACATTGCAACAGCCAACATGTCAGTAAATATGTTTGTACATATACTATCATGTTTAAAAACTAAGTCATGTAATAACAACTTCAAAAAGTGTGTCTAATTAACTAAGTCGTGCAATAACCCCTTTGAAAACAGTGTCTAATTAGCTTTGCAACAACCAACTATCTACTTAGCTTCTTTGGTAGACAATGCAATCACAGTTTGTAACCTTGCTTCCCAATTAACAACAGTGTCACTGAAACTAAGTACACACTCAGGAGTTGATTTTCATGTATCTCTAAGTACAACATAAGTTGAATCGCAATAATCTATCCATATTGCAATCTTTACTATTACTAAAAACCACTACTGCACTTCAAAAGAAACCCCACAACAATACAACAAGTGGATCAGCGAAAAATGACCAAATGCATCAGTAAGAACCCAAAACTAATTGACTTTTGTGTAAATCCAAAGTTGCAAACTTAAACTAGGTTTAATCATAAGGTTCACTTACTGTTGGTCGACGAATTGGGGATGACAGGAGCGACTCGCTTGGCATGCTGGAACGACACTAGAGGCTGTTTGAAGATGACACAATACTGGAAATTGTTGCTGGCTTGGAGACGATGGACGACAGAAGGACCAACAAGGGATCGCGGTGGAGCTATAGGCGGGGACTGATGGCCACTTTCGTGGATTGCGTATTCATTCCTTTTGGTGGCCAGAGTTCCTGGAAGCGGAGAAAGAAGCGTTGGATGCATCAGATGAGAGGAGCGAAGGGTGTGAAGCTTAAGCGACGTCAAGTAGGACACAGAGGGGGGTCTTAGAGACGCAGATCCCTGAGGTGGAGGCTGGGTCAACAGAGAGGGATATAGTGATAATATGAGGCGACAGAATCGATGAACGACGAACGAAGCTCGCAGTGGAAATAGAAGCAACACGGGTTCAGGATTGGATTTTGTGGTGGAGGGAGACAGTCTCGGTGGAAGGACCGGCGGTGGCATGAAGTAGAGGCCATACGCATTGGAGCTGAACTAGGGATTGAAGATTTTGGGGATTTTGATTTTGGGGAAGGCAAAATAATGGGATGAGAAATAAAGCAAAGGAGAGGGACGGGAATAAAAGGAACAGAACATAAGGGTTGGCCGCCAAAATTTTCAAGCTACCGCCACTTCTCCAAAGAATTGATTTTTTCACGTTTATCTGATTGGTACTTACTAATGTGATTACATCTTATATTTCAATTGTTTTTAGCACTATACATAATATTATTTCTCATAGTAATCAATTAACCAATTTCAACACTCAATAGATCACATTGGTTAAGTCATCTAAATATTCATTTCGATTTTAAGGTTCAATTATCATAAGAAAAAAACTAACTAGTTTTTTGAAATTTTGGATATTTTATAAAAATTCTAGTTCATTGATTTTTTTTTAAAAATTAATTTGTGAAAATTTCAATATTTTATAAGTTTTGTCTAGAAAAATTTAAACTTTTTTTGAAATATTGGATGTTAAATATAATTATTACCATAACTATTAAATATTAAATACTAATAATAAGTATTACTTTTAATTATTAAAGATTTCTTATTAATCGTTCGTTATTATAAATTAATTATTAAATATAATCTTAGTTATTAATCTCTTCTTCTTAATTATTAATCTCTACTTCTTAATTATTAACAACAATCATTGATTATTCATGATTACCATTAATTATTATATTTTAATTATTAACTATTTAATAGTAATTATGTAATATTAACTATATTTTTTAATTATTCTTCTTAATTTCTAAGTATTAAATATTACAAATTGATTATTGATCATTACTTCCTAACTGGTTATTAATAGTAATTATTAGTTATTAATTATAAATAATCAATATAAATGTATTAAATATTAATTATTAGTTGTTAATTATATTAAAATATAGTCACATATTATAACAGTCAAAAAATAAAAGTTGTGATAGGCTTTTATTACAACTATCAAAATAACACAGTTGTTAAAAATAAGTTTATTACAACTTTTCTGGAAAAAAGTTGTAAAAAACATTTATTACAATGGTGCTTTTACCACCGTTGTAAAACTAAAGTTGTAATATGGTGTTTTTGTTGTAGTGTAGCATGCATAGTTCATGATAGTGTGTGTATATATTGTTGGAAATGAATGAATAAAGAAAGAAGAAATTGGGAAGAAGAAGAGATAGCAACATTTAAAGTGGCACATCATGGAAATATTAGCACAAACTCTTCTAATATATTAGAAGCCAAATAGGCTTATGTAAAATAGAAAGGAGAGGGATGATATGAGGATGTGGGCTTGTCCATGACATAATAATACATTAAAATGTCAAAGGTAGGGCCTTGGGCCTTGGGGCTCTTGGGGTCTCTTGATTGAATATGCTCGACAACTGTAGATTGGGATAGTGTGAGAATATTTTTTCTCAGAATTTTAAAGGTGTGTCCGTTCAGTCCAAAATTCGAAAGGAATGTCTGTTAGCTGAATGAGTACAACTATTTGAATTCTCAACGTACGCGTAATAATAACCGGGTGTTAAAGGGTCACAACCTTTCCAATTCTGACGGTTACTAATGCATGCGAACAGGCACTCCTCCTTGCCTATAAATATACTGCCCAGAACAAGACAAAATTCACTTTTTTTGCTTGCATTACTTCTCCTTCTTCAAAGTAATCCTATGATCTAGTTTCTGTAATCAACTTCAGTTCGTCAGAGCTCCCTTTGCTGGCACTACGCAACAGAGTTGGTCCGTTTTATCCTGGAAAACAAATTGCAACTACGTCGATCAGTGCATACGACGACAATATTGTTTCAAGAAAACAGAATATTTTCTGGACTCGGGCATTACTGAAACAGAATACTTTTTGTATATCTTCAATCTAGTGCACAAATCAGTTACACTTTCTGTGATTATTGTAAACACAGTTTGACGTGACAATTGTGGCATAATTAATTAACGTTGATTGTTGTTGCTGTTTGTAATACAATTGTGTATTTACAAAAGTTCTAACAATCTTGAAACAATATTTGTTGTAGATGACGAAAAACAGAAGCAATGATTCTGCACCGATTCAGACGGTGGAAACTTCTTAGCCAGCGCTTGTGCTTCCAACAATGTCTCTTTCTCATGGCGAAAGGCCAGAGAAGTTCAATGGAATCAATTTCAAGCGCTGGCAACATAAGATGTTGTTTTATTTAACAACATTAAGCCTTACTAAGTTTCTGACTGAAGAGGCTCCTGTGGTAGAAGAACTCGAACCTGACGCTACTAAAGTAGAGGCACTTAATATTTGGACAAACTCAGATTTCATGTGCAAAAACTATATTCTGAATGGTCTGGATGATAGCCTCTACAATGTCTATTGTACTTTTGCAACGTCCAAACAACTCTGGTTGATTCTGGAAAAGTACAAAACTGAAGATGCAGGCATGAAGAAATTCATTGCTGGAAAATTTCTTGACTTCAAAATGGTTGACTCAAAGACGGTGATAGGTCAAGCTCAAGAATTACAACTTATCACCCGTCAACTAGAAGATGAAAAGATGACTCTTAGCGAGACTTTTCACGTTCCCACAACTATTGATAAATTGCCTCCTCCATGGAAGGACTTCAAAAATTACATTAAGCACAAGCATAAGGAAATGACAATGGAAGATCTCATAGTTCGGCTACACATTGAGGAAGATAACAGAAATTCTGAGAAAAAGATTTCGTAGAATATTTCTACCAAAGAAAAATGTTGTTGAGTCAGACAAGACAAACTAAAGAAAAAGGGAGAATGCTCATAAGAAGTCAAAGAAATTACTGAGTTCTTGCCACAACTGTGGAAAGAAGGGTCACAAAGCAGCCGAATGTCGTGCACCTAAAAAGAAGAAGTTAGAAGCAAATACGGCTGATGTTTCGAAAGGCATTTCTAATCTTGATTTATGTGTTGTAATATCAGAATGCAACCTTGTTGGTAACTCAAAGGAATGGTTTGTAGACACTGGAGCCACTCGACACATACATGCTAACAAGTGGATGTTTACAACCTATAAAACTGCAACTGATGCTGAACAACTTTTTATGGGCAATTCTTCTACTTCAAAGTTTGAAGGCAAAGTTGTGTTGAAACTGACTTATGGAAAGGAACTGACTTTAAATGATGTTCTCCATGTTCTAGAAATTCGCAAGAACCTGATTTCAGGATCGTTGCTGAGCAAGCATGGCTTCAAATTGACCTTTGAAGCTGATAAATTTGTGCTTTCCAAGAATGGAGTGTATGTTGGAAGAGTATATGCGTGTGATGGTTTGTTTAAAGCAAATGTAACCACTATTGTACCACACACTGACATGAATACAAGTGAATCTTTTGCTTAAACTGTTGAATCTTATAACATATGGCATTCTAGATTAGGGCATGTAAACTTTGATACATTGCAAAAATTGATTAATCTAGAACTTATACCAAAATGCAATATAGATTCCAACTATAAATGTCAAGTTTGTGCAGAAACAAAATTGACAAGAACCTCATTTCATCATGTTGAACGAGAGACCGAACCTCTAGACTTAATACATACTGATGTATGTGACTTGAAAATGTGTCAAACTAGAGGTGGAAAAAGGTACTTTATTACATTCATTGATGATCGTACCAGATACTGCCATGTATATCTCCTTAGAAGTAAGGACAAGCATTCGAAATGTTTAAACAGTATAAGGCAGAAATTGAGAATCAACTCAACAAGAAAATAAAATCTTTAAGAAGTGATAGAGGAGGAGAATACGAGTCTCCATTTGAGGAATTCTATGCTGAGCATGGAATTATACATCAAACTACAACTCTATATTCACCTCAATCCAACGGTATAACCGAATGAAAAAATAGAGCTCTTAAAGAAATGATGAATGCCTTACTAATTAGCTCTAGCTTACCAGATAATTTTTGGGGGGAAGCTATTCTTTAGGCAAATCATATTTTAAATAAAATATCCCAAAAGAAAACATCTAAAACTCCTCATGAACTTTGGAAAAATAGACCACCATCTTACAAATAACTAAAAGTGTGGGGGTGTCTTGCCAAAGTAGAGGTACCAAAACCAAAGAAGGTCAAAATTGAACCAAAAACTATTGATCGTGTATTCATTGGATATGCACAAAATAGTACCGCATATTGATTTTTGGTTCACAAATCTGAAATTAATGATATTCATGAAAATACCATGATTGAGTCAAGAAATGATAGATTTTTCGAAGATATATTTGCCTTGGAACATGGTACTGAAGCCGATACACCTAAGAGACCAAGGGAAGATGAAATTCCTTATTCTCTTGAGGATGCCGAACAAAATAACACTCAGCAAAGTAGTGCTGAGCAACACATGGAGCAACCAAGAAAAAGTAAAAGGTCAAGGACTTTAAAAACCTTTAGACCGGACTTCTATACATTTATGTTAGAAGATGATCCATTGACATATAAACAAGCTATGTCTTCCAGCAATGCCCCTTATTGAAAGGAGGCAATTAACAATGAGATTGAATCCATTATATCCAATCATACATGGGAATTGGTTGATTTGCCTCAAGGATGTAAGGCCTTAGGTAATAAATGGATATTTATAAAGAAATTGAAACCTGATGGTTCAATAGACAAGTACAAAGCTCGTCTGGTAGTCCAATGATTTAGACAAAAGGAAGACCTGGACTATTTCGATACATATTCACTTGTAACGAGGAAAATCAGAATGCTCATTGCAATTGCATCCATACATGATTTAGAAATACATCAAATGATGTTAAAACTGCATTCTTGAATGGTGAACAAGAGGAGGAAATCTATATGAAACAACCTGAAGGATTTCTAAGCTCAGAAAATGAGAATAAAGTTTGCAAACTGGTAAGACCACTTTATGCCCTTAAGCAAGCTCCAAAACAGTGGCATGAGAAGTTTGATAATACTATGTTATCAAATGGATTCATGATAAATGAATCAGATAAATGCGTGTACATGAAACTTACACATATTGGATAGGTCATTGTTTGTCTTTATGTTGATGACCTATTGATCCTAGGCAATAACAAGGCCATAATAACATCTACAAAAGATATGCTATCCTCTAGATTCGATATGAAAGACCTAGGATTGGCTGATGTGATATTCGGTGTAAAAATTCTGAGAACACCACAGGGATATGCATTATCCCAATCGCATTACATCACCAAAATACTTGAGAAATTCAAGCAATATAATGTAACTATTGCAAAATCACTAGTTGAAATGAACCAAAATTGGGTAAAGAACACTAGTGATGGTATCTACCAATTGGAATACTCTCGTATGCTAGGAAGTATCATGTATGTTATGAACTGTACTAGGCCTGATATCGCATGTGCTATAAGCAAACTAAGTAGATTTACCAACAATCCTGGTAAGCATCATTGGAAAGCGATAATCAGAGTTCTAGGATATCTAAAGTGTATACAGAGTTATGGTCTATACTATACAAACTATCCTTCAATAGTGGAAGGATACAGTGATGCAAATTGGATCACTAGATCAAATGATACAAAGTCTACAAGTGGATACGTGTTCACATTAGGAAATTGAGCTATTTCATGGAAATCATCCAAACAGACTTGTATCACTAGATCTGCGATGGAATCAGAGTTTATTGCACTTGATAAGGCTGCAGAAGAAGCAGAATGGATTCGAAGCTTCTTGGAAGACATTCCTAATTGGAGCAAACCTATGCCTCCAACATGTAAACATTGTGATAGTCAATCAGCTATTGGAAGAGCTAATAGTACACTATACAATGGTAAACCTAGGCATATTCGTCGTAGACATAAAATGATAAGATAACTTCTCTCTAACGGGGTTATCACAATATATTACGTTCGATCTAAAGATAATTTAGCAGATCCACTTACAAAAGGCTTGCCAAGAGAGATCGATGGGAATGGGGATAAGGCCTATAGAATAAAAGTTTTTCTAAAATGGAAACCCCACTTACTTGACTGGAGATCCCAAGATCTAGTTTCAAAGGGACAACGAAGTTTAAGAGAAACTTGAAAACCATTCCTATGATAAGTCAGTGCATTAATCTTGAATAAGGATAAGTATTAGTACTTTTAATGATGTCTGTATTTGAGGAATTAGAGAATACCCTTTACAGAATCACCTAAGTAAGTGCGAAGGCGCCGCTTCAAAGAGAATTATGAGGCCAAATTCTCTAAGCACTTATGAGACCAGGCAGGTGTTCAAGGCAAAAACGAACACATACAAATAACGAAGGGTTATAGGAAACATTTATCGTGTGTTATCTACTTCGGAATTACACAAAAGGCTTACAGTTCAAGGACAGTCCATGTCTACTGATTTGCCTGTGATTCAAATTGTAATCACTAGGAAAGTTCAAGGCCCATGTGCTACGTTAGCCGATACGATAAATGGTTCGTGAAACTAAGATCGACTGCTCATTCATGTGGGGGATTGTTGGAAATGAATGAGCAAAGAAAGAGGAAATTAGGAAGAAGAAAAGATAACAACATTTAAAGTCTCACATCATAGAAATATTAGAACAATCTCTCCTAATATTTTAGAAGCAAAATAGGCTTATGTAAAATAGAAAGGAGAGGGATGATATGAGGATGTGGGCTTGGCCATGACATAACAATACATTAAAATGTCAAAGATAGGGCCATGGGCCTCTTGGGGTCTCTTGATTGAATATGGTCGACGGTTGCAGATTGGGATAATGCGAGAATATTTTTTCTCAGAATTTTAAAGGTTTGTCCGTTCAGTCCAGAATTCGAAAGGAATGTCTGTTAGCTGAATGAGTACAACCATTTGAATTCTCAACGTACGCATAATAATAACCAGGTGTTAAAGGGTAGCAACCTTTCCAATTCTGACGGTTACTAATGCATGCGAACATGCACTCCTCCTTGGCTATAAATATACTACCCAAAACAAGATAGAATTCACTTTTTCTGCTTGCATTACTTCTCCTTCTTCAAAGTAATCATCTGATCTAGTTTCTGTAATCAAATTCAGCTCATCAGAGCTCCCTTTTGCTAGCATTACGCAATGGAGTTGGTCCGTTTTATCCTGGGAAACAAATTGCAACTACGTCGATCAATGCATACAATGACAATATTGTTTCGAGGAAATAGAATATTTTCTGGACTCGGGCATTATTGAAACATAATACTTTCTGTATATCTTCAATCAAGCGCACAAATCGGTTATGCTTTCCGTGATTATTGTAAACACAGTTTGACATGACAATTGTAGCATAATTGATTAACGTTGATTGTTGTTGCCGTCTATTTGTAATACAATTGTATATTTACAAAAGTTCTAACATATATACATGTATATATGTGTATATATATATGTATATGTATATGTATATATGTATATAAATATATATACACACATACACACACACATATAACACACATATATATACAAAAAATTCTGTGTGTATATGTATTAATTCAGTTACACCCTTGTTGTTTGCTGTGTGTGCTTGTACATGAGCCATGCATCTGTTAAATCTTCTGGACAATTGCACCTTGTATATTTGCTCGGCCGTGTTGTGTATTTGATATGTGTCATTTCTTGTATTGCTGCACATGTGTGTTCATGGATACATGTATATATCTACACCTTTGTGTAAACTGTGTTGTTGCACTCCATTGTAGCTTCACCTATATTCCTGAGCTTATATTCTGGCCTGCTCTTCTTGTGCATTGATTTGGGTCTTGCTTCTGTTGATGTGTACATGCTGAAGTGCTTTGCGATTGCACAAATGCTTGTGCACACTGTCTGTTATGCAGTATCCCTTTTTGTTGTCCATTCTTGCTGTGTCGTGTCACTTGAATTTGACCATGACTAACATTTTAAGAGCTGTTATGGTTCCTGAATGTTGCATGAAGTTTGAAAATCTATGACTTCCACCATGTACACGATTCCTGAAACTGAATTGTCTTGTATATGTGCATGTTGTCACTACCACTCCACTGCCCATCTTGCCATGCTGTACAGATTTTTGCCTCGGCCATGTGTTTGTGTATCACTGTTGCACTTGTCATTGCTACCATGTATACTCATGTATACGTTCACGTATATATACACATGTGTGTGTGTATATATATATACATATGTTTGTATATATGTGATATTTCATATGTTCTATATCACTTGTATTGAATTTCTTGGTCCATGTTCACTCACTGATGTTTGACTGTATTACCCCTACATAAAAATATATGTTTATATACATACACATGTATGTATATGCATGTATCATGCATGTGCAGTTTGTATATGTGAGCACTTTGAATTATAGACAATTTGTGAGCGTTAGAGGCACAGTCTGCATTGTGGTATTTACAGTGAATCACTGTGAATATCAAAAGCTATCGGACACAAATAGATTTATATACATATCATACCATGTCAAGAAATAAGATGAGAAACATACCAAAATTCTGAGGCAAATAAATTTATATCTACTAGAATTTAAAAATATTCTTGTTCCAGTTTACCGTGCGTGTTTCTATTACATGTATGCAGGTGACTGGACTGATAGTGAAGATAAGACTAAATGTAAATGAGTGAATCAGTACATGAGAGAGCAGAGAGAAATGTAACCGAGTCTATAAATGAAGTGTAACTGAGTGTTTGAGTGTTATAGTGAGAACCTGATGTAACAAATGAATTTGAGATTGAATGTATTGTATTACAGTGAGATGTACAAATAGTGGAGTTGTAAGATTGTACTATTGAAATGTTGAAATAAAATATTACATTTCAATAAAATACTGTTTGAATATTTAAATTTTTGTGTAGTAGTATTTTATTTAAATATAAATATTTATTTCTGTATGTGATGTAGTAGAATAGTACAATTATAAACACAATTATTATTATTATATATATATATGTTTGTTATCACCAAACCAAAATCATATAATTGTCAAGATTGAATTTATTCAGTTACAAAAAATCAAAACAATGGCGGATTCCTTTTTCTTTGCGACGATCTCTCCTTTGGTTCCTTGCGCCTCCACTCCCTAACCATTTTCTCTCCCTCCCGCTTCTTCTTCCATCTCGCTGAATAGCTAAGAACAAAAAAGCAAAATCACGGTCCCCTTCTTCCAATGCAACCAGATCCATTAGCTGCGCCAAGTCACTATAGTCCTTTTTCGATTCTGAAGTCAACCTTGAGACTAACTATTGTTGATAGTCTATATTACTTCAAGTTTTCCTCATCTGATGAGTGATTACGTGTCCTAGAAGCTGCTCTGTCTATTATTGGTGGTAGACCCTTTATTGTAACTCCTTGGATTGTTTCGATTGATAGAGTACTTGAACAGGTACTTTCTATCCCTGTTTGGATGCAGTTCACACATATACCCTCCGTTCTTCAACCTCTTCTTGATCTAAATTGGCTTGCTTGCGATATTGGAAAGCTTAAGTATTTTTATGTCAACATTGTTGCTAGGAAAAACTAAGTATAGGCTAGGGCTCTAATTGAGATTACACCAGATAAATCTTTGCCTTCTCGGATTAATATTTGCATTGATAATCGTGAACACCTTGTGGATATGAAGTATAGATGGAAACCGGATATTTGCACTTCTTGCAAATCCTTTAGTCATTATTCTGATGATTGCCAGCTTGATGGAAATGTGCATCCCCCAGTTAAGACTCCTCTACCTAGACCTCCTGTCAGAGTTTGGGTTCCAACTGGTAGAAAGTTTGACCATGTGGTGGATCCTACACCTGATCATGTTATTTCACCTGATCCAAAAGTTCCCATAATGCCTGATGTTTTCCCTAGTCCTAATGTCTTGTGGGTTAAGGGGGAGCGTGCTTGGGTGCATTTCCCCTCTAGAATGCGTTATGATACTCAGCATTACACGTTTATTGCAGATAGGGGTGATAGACGTCATCTTTTCTTCCGCCCTGAAGGTAATGACGTAAAACAATGGGATGATGGTGAAACTGGTGATGATAACTCGATTATTCTGCAAGACTCTTCCTGGGATAGGAACCCTATTTTTTCCTAGTAGCTTCTTTCTACGGGGAAGATTTGGCATCCCGCCTTGAGACCTTTGTGCGGTATATGACACCCTACACGGGTACCTTTTATGATTATCTGTATTATGGTGACATAGTTTAGTGCCTTCTATTTTACCTTGCTGTGTGTTTTAAGTTTGTAATCTTTGCTATTTTGAAGTATTAATAATGACTGGACACTTCAAACCAGTTTAGTTTCTCTGTGCATGTGCAGAGAACCTATTTCCTTTTTTTATATAATAAAGTGGTACGGCCACTATAAAAACGGCTTGCATTGCCAAAAAAAAATCATAAAATTGTTATGTACAACAATTTGCCCCTTTTGATGATGACAAACATATAATAAAATTTTGAATACAATAAATGTGTTTGACAATGAAGTATAGAACTCCCCCCATATGTATGGTCTCCCTACAACAGAACTCCTCCTAAATATGTGCATATGAGTGATAAGAGTAACTAAAATGAATTTCCAATAATAAAATATTCAAGAAATATTCACTAATTAATAAAAAACTTAACCATTCTCCCTCTTTTGTTATCATCAAAAGGATACAGAAATCAAAATATAGATTAGAAATACAAAATCAGATCAAGAGAGAGAATGTAAATCATAGATCTCATTTAATCAAACTAAAACCATAATATTTTAAGAACTAGATGCAAAATTCACAGTGTAGAATGATGGATTAACGATGGATTTTATAAAATGAAGAGAGTTTTAAAATAAATGAATTCCAGTTATTTTCAAAGAAATTTTTAAGATTGAGCACAAAACAGTGATGGATTTGGACTACAATTATAAATTCAAATCAAGTGACAAAATCAATTAATCTCAAAGCCCAATGACTATCAATCAAGAAATCATAATATATCATAAAATACTAATACATTTCACAAAATAGAAAATGGATTGATAGGTTGGTTTTTACACACCAAGGAAGATTTCATATATGTAAATTTTTATTTATTTTCTTTTCTTTTTCTTTTCATTTTAAGATCACACTAACCATGCATATCCAGATCTTGGATTTTTAAATGGGATCAGTCGCAACTTAAATTATAAGTAATCTCTAACCATGTATGGCCAAATCTTGGATTTTTAAATGAGGTTGGAGAAACACTTATTATACAAAATCTCCTCAGTATCTAAAACCAAAATGGATGTTATAAATGTGGTAGATAAAGAGATGATTTGAGAAATAAATTTAAAAATTAATCATATTATGAAATATGCTCAACTGTACCGGGATTTTTGATTTTTTTTTAAATTATCTCTTTTTCTAAAAAGAATAATATAATCACATTTCCATCACAAATTTTGAAACTGTATATTCGTTAATGATTTAAAAAATATTAAACTCTCCACATTAATATAAAATCATGATGGATGACAGAAGGATGATAGTAAAAGAAAATGTTCGTGAAATAAGCGCTAATTCAAAGATATTATAAAATCTATTCAAAACATCATGAGAATTTAAATAAATTTTGCTCTTAATTTGAAATATACTGTAGTCACAACTCATCACGATTTCATAAATCTGATAATAATTTTAATGAGTTCCAAATATAGTTCAATTTGGTCAAAGATTTAATTTTTTTGAATAAATACCCCAAAACGGTTTTAAAATTGAAAAAATCAATTATAAGAGGGATTCGAAAGATCTATACAAGATGAGAAAAAATAAATCAAATGAATGTGACAACACTTTTAGAACCGATACCACTTGAAGCTCCTAATTATCCATAGTAGTCAATGAGAAACTAAGCACTGAATTTACAATGAAAATCACTAAGCCAAAATAATCTAACAAATCAATCCCTTCTATCAGAGCAGCAAACATTCAATTTCAGAACAAAATGTGATTGCACCAAATGTGATTCGGTTTTTAATAAACTACACAGATATGAGCTACATGAACTGGATCGCAGTACACATCATCCAAGGTTATTCAAACAAAAATAACTATACAGGCTAGCTTGTGTACTGTATAATACAGATGCAGTTTTGTCAAACTACAATAGAAAATGGATTACTCTATACGACATGAAAATTGATATCAATAAAATACTATGCATCTTATTACATTTCACTTGCATTATGCTCAACCTTTTTTTTGGAAATAGTAAAAAAAATTCAGCCCCAGGCCCACCCAAAATGGGTATGTTACCTGATACATCGCACACCATATAACCAACATTATCACAAATCAAGCCGCCATAAACCTAAGACAACGAAAACAGCGAAAACCCTAGAACTAAAATATGTGTTCCAACTTTGATTTTCAACTTTGATTTTCAGTGATACTTTCAACAGTATCTTTTGTACCATCCAGAATGTATATATTACTCCGTCCAGGGAGATTCAAAAGAGATTTCCCATTGATCCAAGGATCAAACCATAAACTTGTTTGTTTTCCATCCTTAAATCTTCTTTCAATTAGCTTTATTCAGATTTCACTACGATTGAGAATATTTTTCCATATGTAAGAATGATAACTTTCAGCTCTAGTGGTCCAAAAGTTTTTGTTCTTTAAACATGGGTCTTTCATCCATTTGAACCATAGAGAATTCCCACTGATAAATTTTCGAAATAATTTTAATTTGCAAGTTTCACTAAGATCTCTAGTATTTCTAATTCTAAGAGCACCAATTTTTTTTTTTGCTAACAAACTTTATCCCAAGCTAATTTATGATATTTCCATTTCCATATGAACTTAGCACATTGTCTTTCTACCTTCTGTATTGCTTTTATGAGAATGTTATGAGTTTTGTAACTAATAGATTATGATAACATTGATGACCGTGTGAGTTAGTTTGATTCTGCTTGCAATAGAAAGTAATTTAATAGACCAACCCTCTAGTTTGCTTTGAATTCAATCATAAAGCCTTGCACAATCTCTTTCACTAAGCTGATTAGAACTAAGAGGAAGCCCAAGATAGCTAATAGGGAGATTCCCCTCTTTGAATTTAAGAATACTTAAAATTCTCCCTTTGTTTCTGCATCTAGAACTGAAATACAACTTGCTTTTATTTTCATTTACTTTTTTTTTTTTTTTTTTTTTTTTTGAAAGGCAAAAAGGAAACTATATTATTAACCACGTGGTTACAAAATAGCTAATAATTCTATACAATGCAAAAGAGACAAAACCAAGAATAACAAGAAAAGGCAGCCCAAAACAGAATCAAGCTGTAGAATGAGATGATCTTGTCATCTTGCGAATTATTTGCATATATATTTGGTCACTGCTCCTTCTCTCATTGCCAAAGATACGATTATTCCTTTCAAGCCAAATCTCATAAATGAACCTTTTAAGAAGCCTAAGCATAATGCATGTCTTTGTATTTTTCCATCTTGTTGCTTTATATATGTTATACCATTCAGTTTGGCTAACTGAAGAAGGCTTTTGAAAACCTCCAATCGCAAGCAGCTTGGACCAGATATTGCTCACAAAAGTACACTCAAAGAATAAATGAACATTAGTTTCTGCGTGGGAGTTACACAAAACACACATATCCTCTGAAATGATACCATAAGATAGGAGTTTACTTTTAGTATTGACTGCATTAGCCATGATCTTCCAAAGTAAAAGGTTCTCTTTGGCCGAGCTGCCACAATTCCATATTCTTGAATGCCAAGGGAAGGGCTGCCTTGGGGACATCAGGAGGTTGTACACAACTTTGATCGAATGTTCTTTTCCCATCCATTGCAATGCCTTATCTCCAGTGAATCTGTAACAGTTAGTGATTTCATGCCAAAGTTCCCTGAGAGTGGGTGAGCTAGAATAGGGAAGTTCAAGGGCATCATCATGAAAATAGTCTGCAACAAGAGCAGATTGAGGAATACCAGAATTCAACATCACATTATAATCGACAACTTCACTTAGAATTAAACCTGGTTTAGCCCAAGGGCTGTGCCAAAAAGAAAGATTAGTGCAAGTTCTCCAATTACACTGAATAAACTTCTTGAAAGTGAGACGATGCTTTAGAATGTTTCTCCAACTCCAGCTACAACTTTGAGGAATTGACATGGTCCAAAAATCCTTACTGCCAATCATATTACTATGAATCCACTGCGCCCATAAGCCCTTCTCATTAGAGAACAATCTCTCAAAGTATGTTGACATAGCTGCTTTATTCCACATGCACAGATTTGTTATGCCAAGACCTCCCAATTTCTTGTCATCATATAATTTATGAAATGCAAAAGGAATAAGCTTTTTTGAGAATGGGTCTCCGTGCCAAAAAAACTTGTTTAGAGCAGAGGTGATCATATCAATAAGCTTGGTAGGCAACATGTAGTGTCTAGACCAATATGTAGTCATTGCATTGGCTATGGATTGTACAATTGTGAGCCTACCAGCTTGAGATAGCTTACAAGAAGGCCACTGCAATAATTTATTTATGATTTTTTCATACAGTGGCATGCAATGCTCCTTAGTCAGTCTCGAGCAATTCAAAGGCATACCAAGATAAAAGGCATTAGTTGGTAATTCAGCAAGACCAGAAAAATTGATTATCTCAGTTTTCTTTTCTGTAGGCACACCAGCGATCAAGATATGAGATTTTGATAAATTAATTTTAAGACCAGTAATGTCATGGAAGTAAGCAAGGATATCAAAAATGCATTGGATATTCTTAATAGTAGGCTTTGTAAAGATAATCAAATCATCTGCAAAAAGTAGATGCGAGATCATGGGATTCTTACATTTGGGATGTAGCTCCAAATTACCATTCTGAATCTGCTCCTTAATTAAAGAATTTAGTAACTCCATTACAATGATGAATAAATATGCAGAGATTGGATCACCTTGCCTCACCCCTGTAGTTCCTTCAAAATAACCATGAAGCCTGCCATTTCTAATAATAGAATAGGTGGGTGTAGATATACATGTATGTATCCAGGCAATGAACGGCAAAGGAAAATTCATACGTGCTAATACTGCAAGAATGGAGTGCCATGACACAGAATCGAATGCCTTCCTGATATCTAATTTGATCATGCATCTTGGAGAGATATTTTTCCTTCTATAACCATATAATAATTCCTGGGTCAACAGGATATTATCAGATATAGATCTACCCTTAATGTACGCAGATTGATTCAGAGAGATGATTGAGGGTAGTACAGCTTGTAATCTATTTGCCAGAATTTTGGAAATTATTTTATAAAGAATATTGCAACAAGAAATTGGACGAAAATCAGAAACTGATCGAGGATTATTAATCTTTGGGATGAGCGCAATAGCTGTAGCATTAATACTCTTAGGTAACACATTGTTCAAGAAAAAGTACTGAATTGCAGAAGTAAAGTCATCACCAATTATAGACCAGGAGTGCTGAATAAAGTAGGCATTGAACCCATCAGGACCTCCACAGCTATTTGCATCCAAGCCGAAGGCAGCAGCTTTAATTTCTTCACCATCTATTAATCTGACCATGACATGAGATTGTTCATCAGTAAGGGAAGGAATTATGACATTGAAGAGAGGTTGTATATTAATGGGTGTAGGCGGTGCTGCTAGGATTGAGGAAAAATAGTCAACAAAAGCTTTATTAATTCCATCCTCGTCCGAGTGCGAGACACCATGCATGTCATTAATGGAATGTATTGACTCTCTTAATCTCTGTATCTTAATTGAGTTATGGAAGTAACGAGTGTTTCTATCGGCTTCCCGTTCTCTTCTAAGCATAGCATTCTGTTTCAGACCTTGGATCTCCATATTGAAAGCAGTCTTCAACTTACATTGCAGCTCACGCTCAGACTTTAGAAGATTTTGGTTATTAGGAAATTTGTTGATTTCCTCTTGAACTCTGTGCAGCTCATGTCTGATAGTGGATGACAGTTTAGCTCCTGAACCAAAGGTGTGGCTTGACCAAACTTTAAGGTTTAGTTTCAGAGCTTTAAGTTTATGTAGAAGCCGATGCAAAGGGTTTCGACTAGAGTGCTGCTTCCAGACCTGCAATAAAATCTGAGAATAATCTGCATGCTTAGTCCAAAAGTTAAAAAATTTAAAACAGGAAAATCCCTTGTTAATGGCGTTTACACTTCCCCAATGAAGAAGAAGAGGACAATGGTCAGATAAGGATGGTGGAAGAATTTCATAATAGGAATTTTGCCAAAGGTTGACGAAATGAATGTTTGCAAAGATGTAGTCAAGTTTACAACGTGTAGGAGGATTTGATCTACTATTATTGCTCCAAGTATATTCAAAACCCGAGCTACTAAGGGGAATAAGACAAGAGTTGATAAGTGCTTGATTAAGAGGTGCAATTTCCTTGACAGTAAGAGGACAGCCACCGGATTTATGAGAGGATGAATACATACAATTGAAGTCACCTCCGACAATCCATGGCTCATTTGAATTTAGAGAAGGAAGAAAATCAAGAAAAACTTGACGAAGAGACACACCATTTTGTGCATAAACAGATGTAAGAAGAAAACAAGAATTAGATGGCAAATATGTACATTTGAAATGCAGGAATTGATCAGAAGAGGCGAGTTTTGTCAATTGAAAAAAGGCAGGGTTCCAAATAGTTAGAAGTCTTCCATAACTAGCATTATCAAGATTATGCTCATAGAACCAACCAGAGGAAACAAAAGAAGCTGCAGGCTTGGTCAGTTTCAAATCCAGTTTAGTTTCTGAAAGGCAAATAAGTTGTACACCTTTATTTTTAATGAAATCTCTTATGTCACCTTGTTTGGTTTCCAAATGCAAACCACGAATATTCCAAAAAGCAATTCTATGCATCATTAATGACAAGTGGGGAGGATAGAGGGGTGGAATGTTTCCCATTGTGTCGATTGGTTGGCATCTTATTACTTCCAGAAGGCTGAATGTCATTAAGCGAAAAATCAATTCCATCATTGAGATCATCAAGAGTAGTACTCTCAGAGGCATGCAATTTCTTCTTTCTACCCCTCTTCATTTTTTTGCTACTATGAGAATTGATCCCAATTGAATTTAAAGAGGATTTGCCATCTGTGACTTTTAGAGGAGGAGGAAGAGTGATATGAGGAGGAGTTGAAAGGTGGGCATAAGGCGAAGAGAGAGATGAATTGAGATCAATGTTGGTCGATGAATTTGGATGGACATTAAACGAAAAAGAATCAGAAGTGTTAGGATGAGATGTTGATGAAGAAGCGCCCAAATTGGGTGCATCAATATTAGAGTCTGGTGGAATCTCAAAGCCTGACATGTCATCTAAAGCAGAGAAAGCATTATGTAAATTGATTTCCTCTATTATGTTTTCATTAACATCAATGATTTGTTTGCCTTTTTTCAAATTTCTAGCTGCCTGATCAGTGGAGCAATTATCCTTTACAACATTAGATTGATCAACAGTTCCATTATTCTGATGGACTCTACCACTACTGTCCACATTTATCACGTCATCCATATTTCTATCCATGTTTTCCACCATATGATCCTCCACATTTGCATTAATCTTGGAACCATTGTTTTCGACATTCGATTCCTGTTCAGTTGTTGTTTTCCTAACCCATACCTTCTTCTTTCTCGTGCTAACATTATTCCATTCATTGCGTTTGTTTTCAATCCCTTCCCTAGTCATGTTATTCCTCATAGAGTAATTTGCATTTTCTTGAAAATGCACATTCGCATCAAGTTTCTGACCTTCCTCGACTTCATCTTTGCAATCATTGTGTTCACACTCGATGGTATTATGCCCAAACACCTTACAGATTGTACAAATCGATGGCCTCCAATCATAATACACTTTCACTGAAGGACAATTTACTCCAAGCTCATCAACCACTATGCTATCGGGTAGTTCAAAGTCAGGATTAATCTCAACAAGAGCTTTGGCGTATTTAAAGCGTTGCAATTTCTCTGTGCTTTCATCAAAACAGATGAGTCTTCCTATATGACAAGCTAGCCAGTTGATACCGGGTAATGTCCAAAGTAAGGGTGGAATTCTGTGTAGATGAATCCATATTGGAACTTTTCTAATCTGGGATTGTGAGCTACCAAACGCAGGATCCCAATTAGTTATAATAAACATCCTTCCTCTAATAAAAATGGGATCTGCATGAATGATTTTCTCCTTATCTAAAATATTCGAGAATTTGAAAAAGAAATTGAACCCATCAAATTTAATATCAACTTCCCCTTGCAGTTTCCAGTACTTGCGCAAGAAATTAACAACAAAACCATAAGATGACGTACCATCCAAGAAGAAACCCACTAAATATTCACTCCAATACTTAAGCCCAGCATTCTTAACATGTTCAGGAATCAGCCTTTTCTTACCATCACGTGGAATATCGTACTGAATCGGCTTATAGGAACCAGCGTTACGAGGTAGAGATTTGAACAGTGATGCAAAATCAGATTTAATCACTTTTGGGTTAGAAGGGTGTGATGGATTAGAAGTATTTTCAGAAGAGTTTGGTGGAGAGATAGCGCCAGATTGATTTTTTAAGGGAATATTAGTGTTCAAGGTTGGATTATCAAGATGAAACATAGATCGAGAAGAAAAATTATTGGACTCAGAAGGAATGGATGACGGATTAGGAAACAAAGGAATATCGGGAATTACAGATTGGGAGAGATCTGGATTGGAAGCGAAAGTTTCAGTAATTGGGTGGAAACAGGACGAATTGACTGTAGGTGGTGGATCAGGAGGACGAGAAGGGAGTGGTGGAAAGGCTTGATCAAGGGTGAAAGAGGAAGGGGATGAATTAGAGAAGGACGCCATTAGCAAAGGGTAATTAGCAAAGGGTAATTAGAGGATTTTCATTTACTTTTAAGCCTGCATTATCCTCCATTTTTTTCAAAGATATTGATAATAGGTTTGGCACTGTTTATATATGCATTAGAAAAATAAGGAGGTCATCAACGTACAATAAATGAGTAATAGTTCGTTTAACCCTATTAATGGGTTTAGTATTTCCCTTAAGCAACTCAATTTCAATAAGTAGAGAAAAGTACTCCATGACCATAGTAAATAAATAGGGGGACATGGGGTCCACTTGTCTGATTCCTCTATTACTATGAATAAACCCTTCAGGAGAATGAGGATGGAAAATGTGACATAGTTAATACATTCTCCAACCAAGCCACCGAATTTCTAATTAAATCCAAATTGCCTCATCACGTGCAATATGAAATCTGTGTTAATTTTGTCAAAAGCTTTATGAAGATCCACTTTGATATATATATATATATATATGTATTTTGTTTTGATATTGAAATTTTAGATCATCTCATGGCCAATAAAGTGTTTTCAGAAATCAATATCTCAGGAATGAATGCACTTTGGTTTTCAGAAATTAGAAATTTAAGAAAAACTTTTATCCTATTGCATAGAATATTAGAAATTATTTTGTAAATAAAGTTGGAACAAGCAATAGGCCTGAAATCTCCTAACCCTTTAGGCACTTTAGTTTTTGGAACAAGAGTTAAAAAAGTATGATTGGTGTTTTTTAATAATTTACCCAAGTAAAAAATTCTTGAACAACATCCAGCATTTGAAACATTAAATCAGACCAGTGATACGTATAAAACTTAGCCCCAAAGTCATTGGGGCTTGGGCTTTTATCATTATTAACTTTAAAAACAATATTCTTGTTTTTCAAAATATTTATAGATATGGATAAGCAAATAGTTGGTTCGGTTTCAAATGCATCAAAAATCTTGAAATCAAACTAACCATTCAAGAAACATAAACCGAACCAAACCAAACCGATATTTTTTGAAACCAAAACTAATCGAACCGATAATATTTGGTTCAGTTTGGTTGGTTTACCTTAGAATGGAATAGGTCTTCTAGTTTTTGATATAATACAGGAGTTAAACAAATGACTGAGTTCGTACGATGCAAATATTTTGCAAATAAATCTCTTCTTCAAAAAATGTTAATATGAAATTAAAGAAAATAAATAATATTATCATGAAAATATTGTAAATAATAGCATTGTTAGTGGTAATTTTTTGACATTTAAATAAATAAAATTTTAAGTTTGGTTTAATTTGTTGGTTCGGTTTTCAAATATTAAAACCAAACCAGACCAATAAACCGAAGTAATAAAAAAAACAAAAACCAAAACCAACCAGTTAACTTACAAAACCAAACCGACCAAACTTAATTGGTTTGGTTGGTTTGATTGGTTTTAACCAATAAATGCTCACCGTTATTTATCAGGGATAAAAGAATATCCTGGCTATTATCATTAGCTATATATTTGAAATCTATTTTGGGGAATTACTTTTTATAAGAAAAACAGTTATATAAAGACTTAAAATTGCTAATAGCTTCACTTTTAATTTGCTTAGCATCATTCATAATATTGCCACAAGTTTCTAACACCTTGCTAATGTCAATATTCTAGCAGACATCTTAGTATAATTTTTTAGAAGCCTCTAACTTTGTCTTTCTAACTTAAATTAATAGCCTGGATGTGAAGAGAATTGGCAAGTTCTTCCTGAGCTATGAAAAAAGCAGTAATTGAAAGAGGTCTGAGCTATGATCATCTAATTCATTTTGCAGATTTTCTCATTTTTCCCTAATAGTTTTGATGTCTTTGTTTCTACTATTATTCCAAATTTTTAGTTTATTTTTAATTGCTTTCAAAATTTTAACGAATTTGAATTGAGCAGTACCATACAAATGGTTAGAAAGACTATTATTGCCCACTTCCATATAAGTTTTATTATGAGTCCAACCATTAATAAATTTAAAAGGAGAATTGAAAGAGGAAGAATTATTAGAAAACAAAGAAACTTTAAGGGGGTGTGATCACTAGTAGCTTGGAGGAGGGTATTACAATTAAATGACTTAAAACGCATTTACGAAATGCTGATTTAGAAGAACTCTGTGTAACTTATAATGTATGTTTCTAAACTCACCAGATTTCCAAGTGAACTTATTACCATACAAAGCAGGTTCAAATAAACCAGTTTTAATTAAAAAAAATCATAAATTCAAGTTTGCTAAAAGATAAAGGGTGGCCTCCTCTTTTTACGTATGCATGAATAATAGTATTGAAATCCCTTAAAATAATCCAAGGGGAGTCAATATTATTATTATGCTTAGAAAGGCTATGCCAAAGGGAAAATATTATTTTCTCACTGTTGACGCATAGATACAAGAGATATGCAAGCTAAAGCCCCCTTTTGTTTTCGAAAGAGAAGCGAATAAACTAAAAATCTAAAAGGGATTCAGTCAACTTCCAGAAGCTGGGATCCCAAAAAACTAAAAACCAAAAACAGTAGGATCTAGATTAACCCTAGAAGGGGGAGGTGAATAGGGTTTATTGCAGTTTTGAGGAATATTAAAATTATCACAGCTCAGATGCAGTAGTATAAAATAAGTGCAGAAAATAAATGACACAGATTTTACCCAACTTCGGCAAACCCTACCTACTGCTGCATTCCCCAAGATTTCTTCTAGAATTTAAACAATCTCTATGCTTAAAAATTCCTTATAAAATCGCGACACTCGCTCGTAACTGTTCTAATCCTATGCTCAAAACCTTGTGTTGATCATTATCCCAAAGATCAGAATTTTTAATTTACAAAGTCGTTACTCGTAAACCCTAACTATAACTCCTATAGTTAACTAGTTTACAAAAAAACTGGAAAAGTGATGGATTAGTTACAAAAGAAATATAAAAGCAAAACAATAAAATAAAACCAAAACCCCCTTTAAATAAAGTAAAATAGCCGTCCCCTTTTTCACTTGAAAATAAAGCTTCCTCTTTTTCTTGGTAGCAGCCGAAATATAAATTAAGGGTTTTGTCCTTCTGCCTAAATCGCGATGCCTATTGCTCTCTGATTGAAATTGATTCTTCGATGATTTTTAATGCTTGTCCACTAGTCGACGATTTGGTGGTTCTTTGAGATCGAAACACTGAAAATTTGTTAGTAATCTGGATTTTGTTTCTCTTTGTTGTTTTGCTTGTGGTTTCGATGATTTGCCGATCATGAATTGCATGTATTACATAGGGTTTAGAACCCTTAATCAACTCTGATTTATCATGTGACTTGGTATTTATTTGTACTTGATTCTTGCATGATTTTCCCCTTCTATTTCTAAAAAAATTGTTGCCATGAGTGCCCATTTAAATTCTGAAAACAATTGATTGAAATTTATTTCTAAAATTTGTTATGCGATTTCCTTGAATGATTGATAATTAGTTGTCAACAATAAAACACTTGGGCACACTAATAAACTCTTGCATTATTTTCTAGAATTAAAATTCTTTGCTCCTTGCCATAAATCAACACCTTGATATTTGTCGTGTATGCCTTGTTCGATTTCTGGAATGTCATGAGATTTTGAATCCATCCTTGCGTGATTAAATGATTGATGAATTGCCAAATATATTTATGTCATCACTGCAAGTTTAAATTCATTCTTACTTCTGTGAATTAATAAAAAGAAATTTTTTCCTTTTTCTTCTGAACAATTCGAGCCGCTTTAAGCCATTATGTTCATGCAGTCTTTTGATGCCATGCATTTGTGTACTGCTTGTAAATGAGTCAGAATGCTTCACCATGCCATTTGTTGGCATGCCATGCTCCATGAAATTTGTTTTCATTTCTGACCATGGTTCTTAAGTATTTCACTTGTGCTTGAACCCTTGCTTTGCTTGGCTTTGTGTGATGCCACTGTGCTCTTACATGTGCACTGTATTTCCATTTCTTGTTCCATTGGGATTTTGTTGTTGAGTTTCCTTTTACCTAAGAAAAAACTTCCACTATGCACATTTATATTCTTTGCCTCCCTTCATTGCTGCATCTTGCACATGCTTGTGATTAATTGTGCATTTGTATTGTTGTTTGAACTTGCACTATATAACCTCAGTTTTGTCATGTTTGTCGCTTTATGTGTTTGAACCATATTTGTTTGCATTGCTGCATCATGTTCTTGTCTTGCATGTGTGCTTATGTACTCTTGATTTTGTCTTTTGTACATGCATAGTGATAACATCTTTTCTGTCATTAGCGAACTTGAACCTTGCTGCTCCTTTGTTCATGGCACATGTTGCTTGTATATATTGGCACCTACTACTTGGAACTGGTGCACTGCACTTGAATGTCTAGATTTGTGTGCTTGCATGATTTTAGTTATTTGAGTCGAGCTTTGTTATTGCTTGAGCTCGGCTTACTGGCATGTTCCATGTATTTGAACTTGTGTATTTTATGCTTGCACTGTACTTGGAAAAACTACCTAGTTTCATGACACTATTGTTTTCATGTGCCTGCTGCATTGAGCCTAGTTTCAGCATGTTTGTGTCCAGTTTGTGTGCTTGCTCACACTCATATGGGAGCAGATACTATGTCTTGCCATTTGCACTTGGTTTTGTGCTAATGTACATACTTTCATTGATGCTACCTTTGGCCATTCCTTGGTGTTGTGCATTTAAATTTGGCATGCTTTTTGGTGATTTTGCTCTGTCCATTCATGTGTGCCATACTGCTGCCATGTATATTTTTCCTTGACCCTTTACTTAGTTTCCCTGTAGCATCCTTGAACCTTTTTCTTGTTTCATTGGTATTGCATGCGAACTCGATTGTGTGCTTGGCTCGAACCCATCTTTGTTGCTGATCCATTCATGTGTCTTGTGCATATGTAGTTGAACCAGTTGACTTGTGTGCTTGACCCATCTCCATTCTAGCTTCACGCATTCTTTTCTTGAGTACTTTTGCTATGTACATGACATGTTTACATGCTCGACTTGTAAACAACTTTGAACTATGCTTCTCCATTTGCATGGTTTACTCGGCCATGCTTTGTTTCATTTGCTCCATGCCCTTATTCATGTCCAAGCACCACTTTCCTGAGTTGTTATTGCCACATGTATGAATGAAAGTTCCCGTGCACGTCATATATGTGTATATATTTATGCACATGTGTATACATGTATCGTGCATGTGCAATTATATTTTTTATTTACATCAGCAGACCAGCAAACCACTATATGATGAGTCATGGCTGGTCCAGATCAGTAGAACACAACTGCGAGTTGATGTTGGTCTTGATCAGCAGACCACTATAGCTGTGTTGAGGTTGATCTATAGACACAAAATATATTGTCTACCTTATGATATTTATAGTGAATCATTGTGAATATCACAAGCAGTCTAGACACAGATAGCTGTATATACATATCAGACCAAGTCAAGAAATATGATGAGATACACACCAAAATTCTAAGATAAATAAAGGTTAAAAATAGATTTATATCTATTAGAAGGTAAATCAATTATTGTTCCAGTTTATTGTGTGTATTTCTATGACAAGTGTGCAAGTGACTGGACTGACTCTGAAGCAGGCTAAAGACAGAGCGTGTTAGTATGTTTGTCAATGTGTCTGTACATAAGAGAGTGTGAGTAACTGAGTCAGCATATGAAACTAAGTGATTGAGTGTTGTAGTGAGGAACTAATGTAATAAATGATATAGAATGTATTATATCACTAAGATGTACAATAGTGGAGTTAGAAGAATGTGCTATTCAAATGTTGAAATAAAATATTATATTTGAATAAAACACTGTTTGAATACTTAAATCTTTGTGAAGTATTATTCTATTCAAATATAAATATTTATTTTTGTATGTAGTGTAGTATAGAATAGTATAGTTACAAACACATTTATAATAATATATATGTTTGTTATCATTAAACAAAAATCATATTGTTATATACGATAATATCCCCCTTTTGATGATGAAAAACATATAAATAATATTCTGAAAGTAATAAATGTGTTTGTGAAGTGAAGTGTAGAACTCCCCATATATGTATGCTCCCCCTACAACAGAAGCCCCTATATATGTGCATATGAGTGGAAAATAATAATAATTGAATTTTCATTATTAAAATATTCATCAAATATTCACACAATGATCTGAATCTTAATCATTCTCCTCCTTTTGTTATCATGAAAAGGATATAGAAACCAAAATAGTAATGGAATATAAATTAGAAATATAAAATCAAATCAAGAGATAGAATGCATATCATAAATCTCATTTAATCAAACAAAAATCATAATATTCTTCAAACTAGTGGCAAATTTCACATTTTAAAATGATGGATTTACGATGGATTTTATAAAATGGAGAGATTTTTTAAAACATATGAATTCCAGTTATTTTCAAATAAAATTTTAAAACATGAGCACAAAACAGCAATGGATTTGGACTATGGTTATAAATTCAAATCAAGTGACAAGATCAAACAATCGCAAATCCCAAAAACTATCAATCAAAAAAATCATAATATATCATAAAATGGTGACATATTTCACAAATCAGAAAATGAATAGATAAGTTGGTTTTTATATAGCAAGGAGGATCTCATATATATTTATTTTTTTATTTTCTTTTTCTTTTCTTTTCTTTTCATTTTATTTTAAGAGCACACCACGTATAGCCTATAAGGATTTTTAAAATGTGATCAGTTGGAACCTAAATTATAAATAATCTCTAACCATGCATGACCATATCTAGGTTTTTTTAAATGAGATTGGAGAAACAATTATTATATAAAAATATTCTTAGTATATAAAACCTAAATGAATGATAGAAATGTGGTAGAGATAGAGATGATCGTGAAATAAATCTCTACTTTAATTTATTATGAAATATGTTCGACTATACTGGGATTTTTGAAAAAAAATCAATTATCTCTTATTTTGAAAAATAATATAGTCACATTTCCATCACAAATTTTGAAACTTGAACTTTCTTTTATGAAAAAAATAAACTCTCCACATTAAATAAAACCATGATGAATGACAGAAGGATGGTAGAAAGAAAATATGTTCGTGAAATAAGCATCAGTTCAAAGATATTATAGAAAAATTTGTTCAAACATTATGAGAATCTGAATAAAATATCCTCTTGTTGTGAAATATACTATAATCACAACTCATCACAATTTCAAAAATCTCATGATAATTTTGATGAGTTCAAAATATAGTTCAAGTTGATCAATCATATCAATTTTTGAATAAATAATCAAATAATGATTTTAAATTTGGAAATATCAATATCATGAGTGATTCAGAAAGAACTATATAAGTTGAAAATCAGTTAAAAAAAAATCAATCAACTGAATATGAAATACTTCTAAGACATATACCACTTGGAGCTCCTAATTTCCCATAGAAGTTAATGAAAACCTGTACACTGATTTTTTTAACATGTCATGCACACATCAGGCCTAAGCAAGCAAATCTAGCAATTTAATTCCATTTATCAGAGTAGCAATCTTTCAATTTCAGAACAATACTTACAAGAGAGTTTTCACTATATTTACAACAAGACTAAGAGACAATTTATGATCCAATATAAAAAACAGATCATTTGAAATCACTTGAAGAGATGTGTAAAGTTCAAGATTCAAGATATCAACAATTTCACATGATTTCTAGAAATCAAATATCCAACCAAATTATCACGATTTAATAATGAGTTTCAGGATGCAACACAATACTCTAGCAAAACGAATTTCAATTCAAAAATATCACACCCATCCAAACTAATGAAATTAACACAACTTATTAAAAGCAGTTTTTAGGAAGTGTGTTGTAATAAGTGCAGTTTTTCAAGTCTTTCCATGGTGAATTAGAAGAAACTCAAAATAGCAAAGTAGAGAGAAATTTCAATAGCTTTTCAGATTTTTTTTAAAGAATTTTGAATAGCAATGTTAAAGATATGATAAGAATGCTTTAGCACTGTTAGGAATTCAGGATTAAAAAAAAACTAAACTTCAAAGAATTACAAAATATTTACAATTTTAAATTCAAGATCTGGAAATCATCAAAACATTGAAGTTTTATACAAATGAATATAATTTTCAGAAAATCAGGAATTTTGCAATTTGAAGTTTAAGAAGCTTAAGAAGTAAAAAAAAAAAAATTGCAGTGTAAATACAAATCAGTATAAATAGAAAGGAAGAATAAAAGAAAAAATAGAAGGAGGAATAGAAAGGAAGAATAAAAATAGGGAATATAAAAAAAAAGTGAGTCTAGAGATTATAACCGATTTACAATAGACGTTGTGGATTTCCAACTCATCAATCTTGGCTAAGGAACATATATCGAATAGCTTCAATTCAAATAATGAACAGTCTTTAATTCTTCTAAAACGTCGTTCCATAGCCACCCTACAACACCTAAGTATTTATGGGATCAAGTGGTCTAACATAAGTTGTTTTACCTCTCATAGCTTTGTTCGCACGTTATGGTACCCAAACTTGTTTATACAACAATCCGTCTGAATTTACCTTTGTGCCATTTGGAACCCAAATCCATTTGATCTTACTCGAATTCTGTAACAACCCGCATTCTGCGTATCGGAGGATCGTAGAATATTTATTTCTTTCGCATATGAAGTCGTATGGTCATGTAACTTTGGGAAACATCCATTAGAGTCATTTCCCATGTTCATAATTTTTGTCGATTTTTAAATGACCATTTTGCCCCTAACTGATCTTGTTTTGGCCATAACTTTTGATTGGAAATGAATTTTGACCTGAAACCATTTCCATTAGATTCATTTGATGGTTTACCTTTCCGTAGAGTGGTCATAATAGCCAAACGGACTTACCGTTTGGGAGATATGGCTGAAATAAGGTTTGGAGGGTGAAAAACTGCTTAACCGGGCCAAATAGGGTGATTAGTGAATGGGCCCATAACCCATTTCGGGATTAGGGTTATGGGGTGGCTGAAATGAAGTAGAGAATCATTCAATTTCAGTTTTCTAGCCTCCACTTATCACCAAGGAACCCTAAAAATGGCCTCTAACCTCTAAATCACCTCCAAATCATCTTTTGATCAAGGATTAAGCTTAGCAACATCTAATCAAGGGAGATCTACACCAAATCAACATTGGAGCAGTTGTTTAGCATTGGGATTCACATCAAATCAGAGGTTTATTTTAGATCTTAGTTTATTTATAGTTAAGGTGAGTGATTTGCATAGTTTTGCACTAATTATGTCTCATTAAGGGTAATTAGTGTTAATTAGCGAATTTAAACATGATAAAATTCGGGAAAAATGTTCATAAAATCTTAAATGATGTTTTAGACCTCTGATATGAATTTGGGTTAATTTGGTTAAGTTTTGCTAATCCTATCATTAGTTTCACCTAAACATGCTTAAGGGGAAATATGGGATTTTGGGTATGTTTGATCCATTTTAACCTATCATGTTGATGTTTTGATGTTTGTGGTTGATTATGCATGTTGCTATGACTGTATGATATGCTTTGTGATTGATTTCAATAGTTAGAATGGTCGAAAACGTCGTCGAATGGCGTAAACACTTGCTAGAAAAGTTTCAGGAAACAGTGCAGGATCGGATCGGATATGGGGGCTCGGATCGGATAAGTTGAACTGGGCAAGGGATTCGATCGGATCGGAACCTGACACTTGAGAAAATTAGCAAAAAGGAAGGCCACGCTAACTGAACTGGGATCGGATCGGATAAAGGAGGAGGGATCGGATCGGATAAAGAAGGAGGGATCGGATCGGAGCACGTGAAGAACGATGGAGCTGATCGGAGTGGAAGCACGAACTGAATGGTAGATGGCACCCGACCCGACCCGAAGTGAGGCACCCGACCCAAACCGACACAACGCAGTAGACACCCGACCCGAACTGATAGCTTGAAGAGAATCCGACCCGACCCCGTATTGACCAATAACCCGAGATGTAAAGGTAGTCCAATATGGGAAGTTAGAGCTCAGGATCTAGTTGGAAACCGATGAGTTCACTTCATGGTTGGACTTTGCTGCGGGACGTGTGCTAAGGAGTTGTCGACGTTCATAACTTCGATTCACCACTAAAAATGAATGATGGGCTACTTATCAGTGCAGTAAAGTCATTATGACTCGAGGGGCAAGGTGATGGTAGCAAGACTACGTTATCAGTGCAGTAGAGTCATTATGACTCGAGGGGCAAGGTGATGGTAGCAAGATTACGTTATCAGTGCAGTAGAGTCATTACGACTCGAGGGGCAAGGTGATGCATAGTAAGACTATGAGCCAGCGCAGATGGGGTGAATAACTCCATGGGGGCAAGTGAACATAGTAAGGATTGGTAAGACTATGAGCCAACGCAGATGGGGCGAATAACTCCATTGGGCAAGTGGACATAGTAAGGATTGGTAAGACTATGAGCCAGCGCAGATGGGGCGAATAACTCCATGGGGCAACTGGACATAGTAAGGATTGGTAAGGCTATGAGCCAGCGCAGATGGGGTGAATAACTCCATGGGGCAAGTGGACATAGCGAAGGATCAGTGGCTACGTTATCAGTGCAGTGAAGCCATTTTAGGACTTCATGGGGCAAAGTGATCGTAGCAAGGGTGGGTGATCGAAGTGGTGAATATCGTATGCTTTACGCACTGAGTGAGAGATGTGAGGATGGTTGCTAAGCTTGATTGTTCGCCATCACTATGACATGCACACCCCCACCTCCGTATCTTTACACCATTTGATATGGCACCTTAGAGTGTTGTACATTATGTAGTGCTAACTCTTTGGTTGCAGGTCCAGGTTCAGGTATGTTTTGTCTACCTGTTATTGTTTACTTTAGATGCTTATCGCTCAAACCAGGCTTTATGTCTGACCCAGAGTTTTATGTCTCCTCTTATTAATCTGGGTGCTCACACGAGCAGACCAGAGACAGGTTTACTGGTGATGTGTGAGTAGCTGATTCGGAGGCGGGCAGGAGGCTTCCATGTATGATATATATATATTCTCCCTGTGTCGTTGGTGGTCGCTACTTGGGCATTAGTAGTGTACCTCCTTTATCTTGCTTTTGCTTTGAGACAGTTTGAAAAGTTGTAATAATGTTTAACTTTGGATCATAAGCTGTACTTACATTTTCCGCTGCTATGTTAGTTGTTTCAGCTTATGCACTGTCTCACCTGTTTTATGTCAAGTATGTTATTATTATATTTTATCCTATGCGCTGTGAGACATTCTACAGGTTCTTTGTAGTTCATTTCCTTCTTCCTTTTCCTTCTGACGACCCGTTCCATGCTAACTGGACATGTGTACAGTGCACTTTTGGAGTAAATGTCGGTTGGTGCAGGGCGGGCCGTCACACTTGGTATCAGAGCGCGTGTAACGACCCGTATTCTCCGCATCATAGGATCGTAGGATATTTATTTCTTTCACATACGAAGTCGTATGGTCATGTAACTTTGGGAGACGACTGTTGGGGTCATTTCCCATGTTCATGATTTTTCCCGATTTTTAAATGACCATTTTACCCCTAGTTGGCACTGTTTTGGCCATAACTTTTGACTGGAAATGAATTTTGACCTGAAACCACTTCCATTGGCTTCGGATGATGGTTTCTCTTTCCGTAGAGTGGTCACATTAGCCAAACGGACTCACCGTTTGGGAGATATGGCTGAAACAAGTTTCAGGTGGTGAAAAACAGCTTAATTGGGCTTAACCGGGTGATTAACAGCTAGGCCCAAAGGGAAATTTTGGGATTAGGAGTTTAAAAGGGCTGTTAGGGTTTGGAGAATACCTTTTTCTCATTTTTCAGCCGTCACTATTCATTCCTCTTAACCTAGCCATGGCCTCCACCCTCTAAATCTCCTCAAAACACCTCTTAATCACTTTCTAATTGAAGATTAGGCTTAGCAAACATCAAATCAAGGAGTATTAGCACGAGAACCGAGGTAGAGCT
The DNA here is from genome assembly GCA_030737875.1 of Allium sativum. Lineage (NCBI taxonomy): Eukaryota > Viridiplantae > Streptophyta > Magnoliopsida > Asparagales > Amaryllidaceae > Allium > Allium sativum. The sequence continues at coordinate 285,930,534 of CM060915.1, forward strand.
GCTGTGTAAGATTGGGAACAACGCCAAATCAGAGAATATTTCAGTTTTGGGGTTTTAGTTGTGGCCAAGGTGAGTGATAGCATCGTTTTGACACTAATTACAGTTAATTAAGGGTGATTAGTGAAGATTAGCGAATTTGTACACTAATAAATTCTGGAAAAATGTTTAGAAATTCTTAAATAATATTTCATGCCTCTGTTAGAAAATTTAAACGATTTGATTAAGTTTTACTAAGTATGTGCTTAAACATGATTAAGAAGGATTATAGGAAAATGTGAGGTTTTAGCCACTTTTGATCTATTTTGATTCATTTGGATTGTTGTTTGGTGTTTGTGGTTGTTCTTACATATTGCTATGACTCTATGGTATGTTTTATGATTGATTAGAATAGTTAGATTGGTCGAAAACGCCGTCGAATAGCGTAGAAAGCTCGCTGGAAAGTTGCAGAAATGTGCAGGTTCCGAACCGGATCGGATCGGAGTAGGGGGTCGGATCGGATTTGTGAACTGACCGAGGGGATTCGAACTGGATTGGAACTTGTCACTGGAGGAGGCTTGGCGAGAAGGAAGGTCGTTTACTTAGAGTCGGAGTAGGTTGAAGAGCGGATCAGATCGGGGTAAGCTAGGGAGCGAAGCGGATCGGAGCAAATAAGGAGGTGGGATCGGATCGGGCTATGGAGCAGGACCGGATCGGAGTAGGCCAGGGGACGAGATCGGATCGGAGCAGGCAAGCTGGAGGAGGGACGAACCGAACTTACTGGGGCGTGACATCCGAACCGAACCGAGGGGAAGGATCACCGAACCGAACCACACGCAGGAATACACCATGGAGCATTGCACCGAACTGAATCGTGTTATACGCATATATCCGAACCGAATCGAATTCAGGACCACTTTTATGCGACGACTCTTTTGAAGACCAATTCCAACTCGATCAAAACCCGAGATGCAAAGGAAGTCCAAATGAGAAGTTAGAGCTCAAGATTTAGATGGGAATCAACGAGTTCGCTTCATGGTTGGGCTTTGCTGCGGGACGCGTGCCAAGGAGTTATCGATGTCTATAGCTTTGAACCACTATGGTAGGAGGTACGAAGACGGATTTAGGGCCATTATGGCATCGGTAGAACCAAGGGCTACAACCAATGAAGTGGGTCATTGAAATGTTTGGTCATGACTCCATATGTTTAGCTTGGTCATAGCAGGGTTTCTACAAGTCGGGATTCATCGTTACCTCAGTTTGTCTAGTGTTCCAAAGTGGTAGATATCGTATGCTTTATGCACTGAGTGAGAAATGTGAGGATGGTTGCTATGGATGATTTGTTTGCTATCATTATGACATGCACACCCCCACCCCCGTATTCTTACACTATTTATTATGGCACCTTGGAGTATTGTACGGTATGTGGTACTAACTCTTTGGTTGCAGGTCCAGGTTCAGGTATGGTTTAGTATACCTGTTATCATTCTGTTTAGATGCTTATCGCTCATACCAGGCTTTATGTCTGACCCAGAGTTTTATGTCTCCTCTTATTACTCTGGGTGCTCACACGAGCAGACTAGAGATAGGTTAGCTGGTGATGCACGGGTAGATGATCCGGAGACGAGCAGGAGGCTTCCACGTAAAATATATACATAATATTCTCCCTGTATTGTTGAAGATCACTGCTTGGGCATTGGTGGTGCATCTTCTATTTTAGCTTTCTTTTGTTTAGAGACAGTAAGTTTGGAAAAATTGTAATAAGCTGTATTTGAATTTCCGCTGCTCTGATGATGGATGTTGATTTTAGTTATCAGCTTATGCACTGTCTCACCTGTTTTATGTCAAGTATGTTGTTAATATATTTTATTCCATGCGCTGTGAGACATTCTACAGGTTCCTTGATTAGTTCATTCCCTTCTTTCCTTTCTTTGGCGACCGTTCCGTTCTAGTCGGGACATGTGTACATCGCACTTCCGGAGGAAATGTAGGCTGGTGCGGAGCGGGCCGTCACATTTGGTATCAGAGCCAGGTTGCGTAGTTAACCTAGGGAAGTTATCTGGGAGAGATAATATACGTATACGAGAGAGTGTATTTGTGATTACTTTTGTTTTAAAAGCTATATATATATACTATTAGTAGTATATGGATGAAGTCGTACTGCACTAGCACCACTATGGAGTCGTTAATCATTTCCTTTTTCGGATTGACGATGAGCCGATATGTTAGAGGTACCGGTAGAGGGGCCAATAATGGGAATGCTGCTGACATGAGGACGATGTTTACTGACCTCATGAGAGAGATGCTTAGAGATGTACAGAGGGAAGCTCCCAATGGTGGAAATTGTGGTGGTCCAATAGTGCAGGCACCAAGAGTCGACTTCGCCAAGCTGAATAAGGATTATACCAGCCTTGGTGGGAAGCCGTTCCATGGAACGGAGTCGGCTACGGATGTTCAAGATTGGTTGGATAGTTGCGAACGCATCTTCGAGGATTTGGGTATCGAGGATGCAATGAAGAGAAAGCTAGCGTCCCGTCAGTTGCAAGGGCCGGCAATGAATTGGTGGAATGCTATAAAGGCAGCTACTCCCGAAGATCAGATTACTTGGGAGCAGTTTAAGGCTCGCTTTAGTGAGAAGTTCATTCCAGCTGCTCAGAAGTCAATGCTGTTTAAGAAGTTCTTGGAGCTCAAGCAGAATGGCAGAGCTGTCTCGGAGTATATTGCTGAATTTGACACTTTGTCAAAATATGGGTTATCTCTTATTGATACTGCCGAGAAAAAGAATGAGAAATTCATAACTGGTTTGGATCAGTACTTGGGGTAAAAACTTATTAACCACATCGATGAGACGTTTGAATCGATTGTGGGGAAAGCGTTAAGATCAGAAAGTCTCTACCCTAAGCCGAAGACCGAGGTTGCATCCGCAGATGAGCCAAAGCCACAAGCAAGTGGTGGAGGCAAGGGTGGTTCCCAGAATAAAAGAAAGCAGAATCAGACTAAGGATGGCCAGAAGAAAAAGAATAAGCAAGATGTGGAGTGCTTCAGCTGTGGTAAGAAGGGCCATTATGCTAGTAATTGTCGGGCCAAGCCAGCGGATAGGAAGTGCTTCAACTGTGGCCAAATGGGACATCACAAGGACAAGTGTCCACAGCCCCCTAAAGAAAAGTAAATGGTGAAAGCATATGCTCTTAATGCTATTCCTTCTTCGTCGAATGCCCCAACTGCGGCGGAGAAGGGAAAGAATGTCGTCATTCAAGGTATGCTTTCTGTTTATGATGTTCCTGTTAGAGTTTTATTTGATACCGGAGCTTCCAGTTCTTTCATATCTAGTGACCTGGTAGATAGGTTGGGATTGGAGCCCGAGATTGTCGATAGACCTTTAGTAGTGACGAACCCGATTGGTGGTTCGACTAGCCTTAGCATGATTTGTCGTAATGTGGTTCTATCGAGTCATGGATGCATGTTTGTTTGTGATTTCTTTGTTTTGGGCTTTACTGGGTTTGGCATTATTTTGGGAGTAGATTGGCTCCAAAGATACGGGGTGGTGGTAGACTGTGGGGGCTTCTTAGTGACAGCTTGAACGGATGATGGGCGGAGGATAGTGTTTGGTGGTCTACCCAGTAAGGGGGTATTGGCTAGTTTTCTAAACTCCCTCGACATTCCGCATAGTGAGTTGTTAGGTTTGCCCGTGGTTGGCCAGTATCCGGATGTTTTCGAAGAAGTGACCGGACTTCCACCACACCGAGAGATTGAGTTTCGTATTGATTTGGTAAAGGATGTCAGGCCTATAGTGATGCCACTTCATCGTATGGCACCAAGAGAGCAGCGAGAGCTCGAGGTGCAAGTCAGCGATCTTTTGAAGAAGGGATTTATCAGAAGGAGTGTTTCTGAATGGGGAGCACCAGTTGTGTTTGCTACCAAGGCGGATGGTTCCCTTCGTTTGTGTGTAGACTACCGCGAGTTGAATAAAGTGACGAGGAAGAACAAGTATCCTCTACCGCGGATAGATGATTTGTTCGATCAGTTGAGTGGCGCGAGAGTATTTTCTCAGTTGGATCTCGCGATAGGTTTTCATCAGCTTAGAGTGGAAGCTGAGAGTATAGCTAAAACAGCATTTTGGACGCCGTCTGGGTTTTATGAGTGGTTGGTCATGCCATTCGGGCTGACCAATGCCCCAGCATATTTCGTGGATCTTATGAATAGAGTATTCAGAGATCAGTTGAATAAGTTTGTCCTTGTGTTCGTTGATGATATTTTGGTCTATTCAAAGACAGAGGAAGAACACAAGGAACATTTAAGAGTAGTGATGGAGGTGTTGAGAAAACACCAATTGAAAGCAAAGTTTTCTAAGTGTCACTTCTGGAAGAGGGAAGTGAGGTTCTTGGGCCATGTTGTATCAGAGAATGGTATTGTCGTGGACCCGACGAAGGTGGCTACGGTACAAGATTGGCCTACGCCCAAGAATGCAACAGATGTAAGAAGTTTCTTGGGATTAGCTGGATATTATCGTAAGTTTATCCAAGGTTTCTCCAAGATAGCAGCACCATTGACCCAGTTGACTAAAAAGAATCAAGCTTTTGTCTGGGATGAAAGGTGCGAGAATGCATTTAAAAGTCTAAAGGACAAGTTGACAAGCGCACCAGTGTTAGTCATTCCTAAGGGGGATGAAGAGATGACGGTATACACGGACGCCTGTGGTACCGGACTGGGTGCTGTATTGATGGAAGGCGGTAGGGTTGTAGCTTATGCAAGTCGGCAATTGAAACCGCACGAGAGAAGATACCCTACCCATGATTTAGAATTGGCAGCGATCGTGTTCGCGTTAAAGATGTGGAGACACTATCTCTTGGGAGAAAGATTTGAGCTGTTTACAGATCATAAGTCGTTAAAGTATCTCTTCTCTCAGAAAGATCTGAATCTCCGTCAGTAGAGATGGCTAGAGTTCTTAGCTTCCTATGATTTTGACATCGCATACACACCGGGAAAGGGCAATGCGGTGGCTGATGCATTGAGTAGAAGACATGCCAGCCTAGGGGCTATGTTCCTTGAATGGAAGCAACTGGAGTATATCGCGGGTTTTGATTTCAGACCAAAGTGCGGATTGGATCCAGAAATTTTAGCATGTTTGACGATCAGACCCACTTTAATTGAGCGGATCGGCTCTAGTCAGAGGGACGATCCTAACCTATTGGAAATCATCTCCAAGTTAAAGATGGATATCGATGAGAAGATGAACAAGTATGGGCTTTATCGAGATGGATGGCTTAGGAGGTTCGACCATCTGAACTTGCTTCCCGTGCCAATTATACTTCTGGTGGAATGACCCAATTCGTGTGACTCGACGAGTAATTAACTGGATTTATGAAAGTACGCCGGTACCAAATCTTTCTGTAAATTGGCTACCTGATCTGGCTTTCTTCGATTGAGTTAGAGGGATCCTTTGAATGACTCGAAGACTTATAAGCGACTTAGGACCTTCCAGCACCGGTACTACTGTATACTTCAGTACATTAAACGGATTTCCTAGCTATCCTTGCAGGTTCCAATTGCAAGAGTCACAGAAAAGTAGCAAGTATATTACATTCCAATTCGACTCCCGGTTGATGATGTTCGAGCTGAGGGACTTGAATTTTATATTTCCCTGCCACTTCGTTACATAGTCCTGGTTCACTCCATGAAAGTCACTCGTCTTCCCAATTCTTCCTCCCCGGGATCAGCATTCGGACAGAACAAGAGAGATTGTTGCTTCTGGATCCTCCCGAGTTTCAATCTAGCGCTGTGCTCTTGGTTACCTAACTTGCTCCAGGTTCCGCTTCACTTCAAGGTTTAACGGGTAAGACGGTAACAACAGAGCGGCAAGGGGATATATGCATTATTCGTTCAAGCTTACTAGCTGCGGATGGAACAGCAACAACTAGTTCTGGTTAGCCCAATCCCAGTCCACCATTCGACCTACTCATGGCATGCTAGTGGCAGTTGACACTAGTTCATATTTGTATTCCGTCCGTACTCAGACATATATTTCATGCAGAGACGAAGCTAAGCCGCTATGGTCGTTTACAACTATTAGAAGCGATAGCTAGCGGCAGGCAGGTTAAAGCAGTGCCGACAATAAGCTCGAAAGGGTTCATTCAAGCACAAGAGAAGGGGTCCAGTATATTATTTAGGCATAATAGGTTCTACCAACTTTCACTTTTTTGTGTTAAGCATCACTCTAGCGAACCAAACACGAATTTGACTTTATTTCTCACTATTTTATTTATAAATCGAAATCTTTTATATCTTTCTTGTTATCTGCTAATCAAGTAAGCTAGCATGCATAGTTTACCGTCCTGTAAAATGGTTTCAAAGAAGAATGGAAAGCTTGTTGTACCCAATGTCAATGGATTGAGAGATGAAGTGCTTAGAGAATGTCATCACTCAAAGCTGACTATACACCCCGGTGGTAATAAGATGTATCGAGATATGAAGCAGACCTACTACTGGGAAGGGATGAAAAGAGACGTTGGGAAGTTTATATCCAAATGCATGAATTGCCAGCTAGTTAAAGCAGAGCAAAAGAAGCCTAGTGGGTTGTTACAACCATTAGAAATTCCCGAATGGAAATGGGAGCAAGTCTCGATGGATTTCATCGATGGTTTACCAAGGACTAGATCGAGACATGATAGCATTTGGGTGATTGTGGACCGATTGACTAAAAGTGCAAGATTTATACCAGTTAAATCGACTAGAACGGCAGCTAAATTAGCAGAATTGTATATGAAGTGGGTAGTGAGATTTCATGGAGTACCTAAAAGCATTGTGAGCGACCGAGACCCGTTGTTCACTAGTGGGTTTTGGAAGAGCTTACAAGAGGCTCTAGGGTCAGAGTTACATCTCAGTACCGCATATCATCCTCAGACCGACGGTCAGACTGAGAGGGTGAATCGTATTTTGGAAGATCTCTTGAGAGCGTGTATATTGGATTTTGGTGGATCATGGGATGACCATTTGCATCTAGTAGAGTTTGCATATAATAATAGCTACCAATCCAGTATCGGTATGGCTCCGTTTGAAGCTTTGTACGGAAGACCGTGCAACTCACCATCATGTTGGATAGAGACTGGCGAGAAGTTTATGCTTGGACCAGATGTGGTGAGGGAAACTTCAGATAAGATCAAGATCATTCAGCAACGAATGAAGGCTGCCCAAGATAGGCAGAAGAGTTATGCTGATAAGAGGAGAAGAGACCTAAAATTCTCCGTTGGTGACTTGGTGTTTGTCAAGATTTCTCCGTTGAAGAGCATAATACGATTTGGCAGGAGAGGCAAGTTGGCACCAAGATTTGTTGGCCCATTCCCTGTTCTTGAACTAGTCGGGAATTTGGCATACAGAATTGAATTACCAGCGAAGATGGCGGGAGTTCACAACGTATTTCATGTTTCCCAACCAAGGAAGTTCGTTCACGACTCAGATATGACTATTTCACCTGATCAGTTAGAGGACTTCGAAGTAGAACCCGAGGCGGTTGGGAACCGCAAGCCGGCCCGTATTGTCGCACATGACATGAAGCAACTTCGAAGGAAGGCGGTGAAGCTAGTCAAGGTACAGTGGAGCGAGGACGAGAATGATTGTACTTGGGAGACAGAGGAGGACATTAGGAAGACACACCCAGAACTCTTTGCCTGGTAAGATTTTGACTTCGATTTAGTTTTCCGCATGCTAGGGTAGGCTTGTTTGCTTGTTTTGCATGTTTGATTGTTGTATATGGATGTTAGGCATGCGGGATCCCTTGTATGTTTTGGGTTGAGGAATTTCGGGGACGAAATTTCTTAAGGGGGGGAGAGTGTAACGACCCGTATTCTACGCATCATAGGATCGTAGGATATTTATTTCTTTCACATACGAAGTCGTATGGTCATGTAACTTTGGGAGACGACTGTTGGGGTCATTTCCCATGTTCATAATTTTTCCCGATTTTTAAATGACCATTTTACCCCTAGTTGGCACTGTTTTGGCCATAACTTTTGACTGGAAATAAATTTTGACCTGAAACCACTTCCATTGGCTTCGGATGATGGTTTCTCTTTCCGTAGAGTGGTCACATTAGCCAAACGGACTCACCGTTTGGGAGATATGGCTGAAACAAGTTTCAGGTGGTGAAAAACAGCTTAATTGGGCTTAACCGGGTGATTAACAGCTAGGCCCAAAGGGAAATTTCGGAATTAGGAGTTTAAAAGGGCTGTTAGGGTTTGGAGAATACCTTTTTCTCATTTTTCAGCCGTCACTATTCATTCCTCTTAACCTAGCCATGGCCTCCACCCTCTAAATCTCCTCAAAACACCTCTTAATCACTTTCTAATTGAAGATTAGGCTTAGCAAACATCAAATCAAGGAGTATTAGCACGAGAACCGAGGTAGAGCTGCTGTGTAAGATTGGGAACAACGCCAAATCAGAGAATATTTCAGTTTTGGGGTTTTAGTTGTGGCCAAGGTGAGTGATAGCATCGTTTTGACACTAATTACAGTTAATTAAGGGTGATTAGTGAAGATTAGCGAATTTATACACTAATAAATTTTGGAAAAATGTTTAGAAATTCTTAAATAATATTTCATGCCTCTGTTAGAAAATTTAGACGATTTGATTAAGTTTTACTAAGTATGTGCTTAAACATGATTAAGAAGGATTATAGGAAAATGTGAGGTTTTAGCCACTTTTGATCTATTTTGATTCATTTGGATTGTTGTTTGGTGTTTGTGGTTGTTCTTACATATTGCTATGACTCTATGGAATGTTTTATGATTGATTAGAATAGTTAGATTGGTCGAAAACGCCGTCGAATGGCGTAGAAAGCTCGCTGGAAAGTTGCAGAAATGTGCTGGTTCCGAACCGGATCGGATCGGAGTAGGGGGTCGGATCGGATTTGTGAACTGACCGAGGGGATTCGAACTGGATTGGAACTTGTCACTGGAGGAGGCTTGGCGAGAAGGAAGGCCGTTTACTTAGAGTCGGAGTAGGTTGAAGAGCGGATCGGATCGGGGTAAGCTAGGGAGCGAAGTGGATCGGAGCAAATAAGGAGGTGGGATCGGATCGGGCTATGGAGCAGGACCGGGTCGGAGTAGGCCAGGGGACGAGATCGGATCGGAGCAGGCAAGCTGGAGGAGGGACGAACCGAACTTACTGGGGCGTGACATCCGAACCGAACCGAGGGGAAGGATCACCGAACCGAACCACACGCAGGAATACACCATGGAGCATTGCACCGAACTGAACCGTGCTATAAGCATATATCCGAACCAAATCGAATTCAGGACCACTTCTATGCGACGACTCTTTTGAAGACCAATTCCAACTCGATCAAAACCCGAGATGCAAAGGAAGTCCAAATGAGAAGTTAGAGCTCAAGATTTAGATGGGAATCAACGAGTTCGCTTCATGGTTGGGCTTTGCTGCGGGACGCGTGCCAAGGAGTTATCGATGTCTATAGCTTTGAACCACTATGGTAGGAGGTACGAAGACGGATTCAGGGCCATTATGGCATCGGTAGAACCAAGGGCTACAACCAATGAAGTGGGTCATTGAAATGTTTGGTCATGACTCCATATGTTTAGCTTGGTCATAGCAGGGTTTCTACAAGTCGGGATTCGTCGTTACCTCAGTTTGTCTAGTGTTCCAAAGTGGTAGATATCGTATGCTTTATGCACTGAGTGAGAAATGTGAGGATGGTTGCTATGGATGATATGTTTGCTATCATTATGACATGCACACCCCCACCCCCGTATTCTTACACTATTTATTATGGCACCTTGGAGTATTGTACGGTATGTGGTACTAACTCTTTGGTTGCAGGTCCAGGTTCAGGTATGGTTTAGTATACCTGTTATCATTCTGTTTAGATGCTTATCGCTCATACCAGGCTTTATGTCTGACCCAGAGTTTTATGTCTCCTCTTATTACTCTGGGTGCTCACACGAGCAGACTAGAGACAGGTTAGCTGGTGATGCACGGGTAGATGATCCGGAGACGAGCAGGAGGCTTCCACGTAAAATATATACATAATATTCTCCCTGTATTGTTGAAGATCACTGCTTGGGCATTAGTGGTGCATCTTCTATTTTAGCTTTCTTTTGTTTAGAGACAGTAAGTTTGGAAAAATTGTAGTAAGCTGTATTTGAATTTCCGCTGCTCTGATGATGGATGTTGATTTTAGTTATCAGCTTATGCACTGTCTCACCTGTTTTATGTCAAGTATGTTGTTAATATATTTTATTCCATGCGCTGTGAGACATTCTACAGGTTCCTTGATTAGTTCATTCCCTTCTTTCCTTTCTTTGGCGACCGTTCCGTGCTAGTCGGGACATGTGTACAGCGCACTTCCAGAGGAAATGTAGGCTGGTGCGGAGCGGGCCGTCATAGCGCGTATTTGTGATTACTTTGGTTTTCAAAAGTTATATATATATATATATACTATTGGTAGTACAAGAATGAAGTCGCACTGCACTAGCACCACTATGGGGTCGTTAATCGTTTCCCTTTTACAGATTGACGATGAGCCGATATGCTAGAGGTGCTGGTAGAGGAGCCAATAATGGGAATGCCGTTGACATGAGGGCGATGTTTACTGACCTCATGAGAGACATGCTTAGAGAAGTGCAAGGGGCAGTTCCCAATCCCGGAGTTGGTGTTGGCCCAGTAGTGCAGGCGCCTAGGGTCGATTTCGCCAAGTTGTGCAAGGATTACACTAACCTTGGTGGGAAGCCGTTCCACGGGACGGAGTCAGACACAGACGTTCAAGATTGGATTGATAGCTGTGATCGTATCTTTGAATACTTTGGTCTTGAGGATGCGATGAAGAGAAGGCCAGCGTCTCGTCAGCTGCAAGGGCGAGCGATGAATTGGTGGAATGCCATTAGAATAGCTACTCCAGAGGATCAGGTTACTTGGGATCAGTTCAAGGCTCGCTTTAGCGAGAAGTTTATTCCAGCTGCCCAGAAGTCAATGTTGTTTAAGAGATTCTTGGAACTCAAGCAGAGTGGTAGGGCAATTTCTGACTATATTGCCGAGTTCGACACTTTGTCGAAGTATGGACTATCTCTTATCGATACTCCTGAGAAGAAGAATGAGAAGTTCATTAATGGTTTGGATGGATACTTGGAGGAAAGGCTTATCAACCACATCGATGAGACTTTTGAATCGATTGTGGGGAAAGCTTTGAGATCAGAGAGTCTTTACCCTAAGTCAAAGACTGAGGCTGCATCTACAGAAGGGCCAAAGCCGCAAGCAGGCGGTGGAGGCAAGAATAACTCTCAGAACAAGAGGAAGCAGGACCAATCTAAGGGTGGCCAGAAAAAGAACAAGAAGGATGTTGAGTGCTTCAGCTGTGGTAAGAAGGACCATTATGCTAAAGATTGTCGGGCCAGGACAGCGGATAAGAAGTGCTTCAACTGTGGTCAAGTGGGACATTTCAAGGATAAGTGTCTGCAACCTCTTAAGGAGAAGCAGATTGTGAAAGCATATGCTATTGATGATGTTCCTTCTTCGTCGAATGCCCCAACTGCGGCGGAGAAAGGAAAGAATGTTGTTATTCAAGGTATGCTTTCTATTTATGATGTACCAGTTCAAGTTTTGTTTGATACTGGGGCTTCTCGTTCCTTCATATCTAGTGACCTGGTAGATAGGTTGGGACTGGAACCCGAGATAGTCGATAGACCATTGGTTGTGACGAACCCGATTGGTGGTTCGACTAGCCTTAGTATGATTTGCAGGAATTTGGTCTTATCGAGTCAAGGATATATGTTTGTTTGTGATTGCTTTGTTTTGGGATTTACTGGGTATGGCATTATATTGGGAGTCGATTGGCTCCAAAGATACGGGGTGGTGGTAGACTGTGAGGGCTTTTTGGTGACAGTGAGGGCGGATGATGGGCGGAGGGTAGTGTTTGGTAGTCTACCTAGTGATGGGGTTATGGCTAGTTTTGTAAATTCCCTCGACATCCCGCAGGATGAGTTGTCAGATGTGCCCGTGGTTGGCCAGTATCCGGACGTCTTCGAGGAGGTGACCGGGCTCCCACCACACCGAGAGATTGAGTTCCGTATTGATTTAGTGAAAGATGCCAGACCTATAGTGATGCCACTTCGTCGTATGGCACCAAGGGAGCAGCGAGAGCTTGGGGTGCAAGTCAGCAATCTTTTGAAGAAGGGGTTTATTAGAAGAAGTGTCTCCGAGTCGGGAGCACCAGTTGTGTTTGCCACTAAGGCAGATGGTTCCCTTCGTTTGTGTGTGGACTATCGCGAGTTGAATAAGGTAACGAGGAAGAATAATTATCCTCTACCATGGATAGATGATTTGTTTGATCAACTGGAAGGAGCTAGAGTGTTCTCCCAGTTGGACCTCGCGACAGGATTTCATCAGCTTCGAGTAGCAGATGAGAGTGTTCCAAAAACGGCATTTAGGACGCCGTCTGGATTTTATTAGTGGTTGGTCATGCCATTTGGGTTGACCAATGCGCCAGCCTACTTTGTGGATCTTATGAATCGAGTATTCAGAGATCAGTTGAATAAGTTTGTTCTTGTGTTCGTGGATGATATCCTTGTTTATTCGAGGACAGAGGAGGAACACAAGGGACACTTGAGAATAGTGATGGAGGTGTTAAGGAAACACCAATTGAAAGCGAAATTCTCTAAGTGTCACTTTTGGAGAAGGGAAGTGAGATTCTTGGGTCATGTTGTTTCAGAGAGTGGTATTGCCGTGGACCCCGCGAAGGTGGCTACGGTACAGGATTGGCCTACGCCCAAGAATGCAACAGATGTAAGAAGTTTCTTGGGATTACCTGGATATTATCGTAAGTTTATCCAGGTTTCTCCAAGATAGCAGCACCGTTGACTCATTTGACTAAGAAGAATCAGTCCTTCGTCTAGGACGGAGTGTGTGAGGATGCATTCAAGAGTCTAAAAGAGAAGTTGACGCGTGTGCCAGTGTTAGTCATTCCTAAAGGGAATGAAGAGATGACGGTATACACGGATGCTTGTGGTACCGGACTGGGTGCTGTATTGATGCAAGGAGGTAGGGTTGTAGCTTATGCTAGTCGACAGCTAAAGCCGCATGAGAAGAAGTATCCTACCCATGATTTGGAATTAGCAACGATCGTGTTTGCGATGAAGATGTGGAGGCACTATCTCTTGGGAGAAAGATTTGAGTTGTTTACCGATCATAAATCGTTAAAGTATCTCTTCTCCCAGAAAGATCTGAATCTCCGTCAGCAGAGATGGTTAGAGTTCTTAGCTTCGTATGATTTTGATATCACATACACGCCTGGGAAAGGTAATGCGGTAGCCTATGCCTTGAGTCGGAGACATGCCAGTTTAGGGGCTATGTTTCTTGAATGGAAGCAACTGGAGTACATCGCTGGGTATGATTTCAGACCAAAGTGCGAATTGGATCCAGAAATGTTAGCAAGTTTGACGATCAGACCCACTTTGATTGAGCGGAGCGGCTCTAGTCAGAGGGACTATCCTAACCTATTGGAAATCATCTCCAAGTTAGAGGTGGGTATCGATGAGGAGATGAACAAGTATGGGCTTGATCAAGATGGATGGCTAAGAAAGAATGGAAAGCTTGTTGTACCCAATGTCAATGGATTGAGAGATGAAGTGCTTAGAGAATGCCATCACTCAAAACTGACTATACACCCCGGTGGTAGTAAGATGTATCGAGACATGAGACAAACCTACTACTGGGAAGGGATGAAAAGAGACGTTGGGAAGTTTATATCCAAATGCATGAATTGCCAGCTAGTTAAAGCCGAGCAAAAGAAGCCTAGTGGGTTGTTGCAACCATTAGAAATTCCAGAATGGAAATGGGAACAAGTGTCAATGGATTTCATTGATGGGTTACCAAGGACTAGATCGGGACATGAGAGCATTTGGGTAATTGTGGATCGACTGACTAAAAGTGCAAGATTTATACCAGTCAAATCGACCAGAACGACAGCTAAGTTAGCAGAATTGTATATGAAATGGGTAGTGAGATTTCATGGAGTACCTAAAAGCATTGTGAGTGATCAAGACCCGTTGTTCACTAGTGGGTTTTGGAAGAGCTTACAAGAGGCTCTAGGGCCAGGATTACATCTCAGTACCGCATATCATCCTCAGACTGACGGTCAGACGGAGAGGGTGAATCGTATATTGGAAGATCTCTTGAGAGCTTGTGTACTGGATTTTGGCGGATCATTGGATGACCATTTGCATCTAATAGGGTTTTCATATAATAATAGCTACCAATCTAGTATCGGTATTGATTGACATAGAAATGTGTTTATTTTATGCTCTTATATCTTATCTTTTGTATATAAATAAATATTACTTGGGTATTGTTTTGCTATTTTTACAGATATTCCAACCCAGCCCGCATGCAACCAGAAATGTAGAGAAATAGAGATGAAATTGCTGTGTATTTGCAGTTTGAAGAATTGTAGATAAAGATATCACATCTAGTTGCTGTTAGACAAGAAAAGGAGTGATAAAAAGGCTTTGCACATCACAAATCAATGAAGAAATATCAAGGAAGCAAGAGGAAAAGGAGAAAAGGCCCAAATTTGCTTTATTTATCAAAGGCCCATTTATGTATCTCATTGTAAACTAATTAGTGATGTAATGACCAGGCCCATTTATCATTAGGGTTAGGGTTAGGGTTTGGCTATCTACTCTATATATACCCTTGTAATGGCATTGTAGCCACCATCCTATCTTCCATTGTTCTAATAAAAGTTCTTCTTTCTCTTTTATTTTCTGCATTTCTTTTGTTTTCTTAGCAACTAGTGTTGTCTATACGATTAGATTCGGTAGAACACTATTTGTATTTTGCACTTATTTGCATTAGTGATTTACCGTCTGATTAGATTCAGCGGAAATCCTAATTTTAATTCTTGTTTGTTATTTCAATTTCTGCAATTTCAATTTCTGCTTTTATTATTTTCTTAGGTCAAATTGGATTTGATTAGATTCAAATCTAATTCATAGTTTTATTTCTTTTCCATTGAAATTGTGATCTGATCGTCGGTTCAGTTAGATCTGTTCTGAATCAAATCACAGTTTTAGTTTTGTTTTGTTTTGTTTTCAAAATCAACCTCCAAAGTTCGTCTAACACGCCCACGAAACATATAAATAATAAAATTTAACTTTCCTCCCTGTGTTCGACCTGTTTGCTACACACCTGTATGCTTGCAGAATTTATTACAAATGTCGCGCTTTTTTAATTCATAGATTAGCGTCGATCAAGTTTTTTGGCGCCGTTGCCGGGGAGGTAACGATTAAATTTTATTATTTATTTAATTTCTGATTCGTGTTAGTTTTTGTTTATATTTTCCTTTTGTTTTTCTTGTATATATAGAAAAAAATAATTTTTGATTGAATAAATTTGGTGTTGTTCAATGCTGTCGTAATCTTTCAAAAAAAAAAAGGAAAAAAAAAACAGAGACTGCCATCTTTTATTTATTTCTTTCCACCTCTGCATTTTCTGATTTCTACAATTTTCTAAAAAAAAAAAAAAAAAAAAAAAAATTCTTTCCTTATACTGTTCTTTTTCTTCTGTAATATTCTCTGCTTTGATATTACCACCCTTTGCCACAGCGTCTTCTGCCAAATCACCAAACAAACTTCTCCAAACCTTCCCTGTTCACCGCCTTGAACCATACCAAACTTCACCACGCTTCTGCCACCCTCTTAACTTCCGTACCAAAACCACAAAAATCCACCCAAAAGTTCGGATTTCACCAACGCCACCAACAGTCCACAATTTCCATCAACCTTCCCAAGCACCATATTTCAAACGCAATACTGATTTTCTGTCAATCTAAACCACCACGTCGCAAGCATACAGCATACTCCTCATCCACAAACTCTAGCAACCGTTCCTCCAGCATACATCAGCTTGCCATCCACAAACCCTCACAACAGAGCCTTCCTCCACCAAATCTCCACATTCAAAAGGCCACGCTGCAACCAAGTTTCACAAAAAAATTAAACTGCTCATTGCCACAATAATACTCCGAAACCACCTTCTCCTTCAACAACTCCCCAAAACCTGATTCACACATTCATGTCCGATCTGCCATCCGCCTCTTACCATCGTCAACACAACAACCAACAACCACTAATCTCCTGCCAAGATCAACAACCGAAACCACACTTTTCCACAAAAACCCATCTGCCATAACAACCAGTTCGAATCCTCAATACCCCAATTCGCGCACAGTTCAAAACCCTCTCCAGATCGTAGTTCTTCTACCCCTTCTCAGACTTCATCAAACACCACGTCATCAAACAATCGCACTTCAGCTTCACCCCTGAATTCAAACAGCTCTTAACCCGATAACCCAATCGGGTAAAAGTAATTCACATTCGATTCGAAAAAAAAAAATCTTGCAAGATCTGTTTCCTGAAACCCGAAAGTCTAATTTATTGGGGCGTGAGTTTTTGGTGAGAATTGAGTGAAAATTATAGGGAGTGGTGAGAGTTTGTTTTTATTTTTTTGGTTCCAGAAAAGTCTATAAGAAACAGGGCGTGGGTTGGAATTGTGTACAGTGTAAGGACGCAAGTTTGGTAGCTTATTTCCTGGACTTTATTTGTGTATTGTTATAGACGACAAAAGGAAGGGAAGTTTGAATTGTTTTGGAAAACGATTGTTTCCGGATTTGAAAAGATTTCGTGATTAATTTCATAAAAATAACATGGGGTATTAATTTTCTCTTACCTTGTTCATTACTCTTGGACTGTTCGTGTTTCTTCTACGATTGTGAAAAACCATATTTGAGTGTGTGATCAAGTTTTGAGTGCACATGCTTTGAGTCTAGTTAGCTTTTTATAGTTACCATTTAATTCCTAGTCTAGTCAGTTTGTTTAGTCTTCTTTAATTTTGATTTAGATTTTTTTTCTTTCTTTTTTTTTATTATTTTCTCTCTCCATCATTCAAAAAACAATTAATAGAAGGGGACAACAACAGGAAGCAGCGGACGATTCAGATGGGTTGGAGCGGTTGCACACCAAGTGGGGTGTGAACGCGCTAGCGCTTCCCAAATTCACTGGAGGACTGCCGATCAAGGTGAAAACTTTTAAAAACACTACAGGTGCTCTGCTGCAAAAGAAAAAATATATATATAGACAATTGTTGTAAAAAAATTCTGCAGGGGCAGCGGCTTGAATGTAAATTTTCATTCTGCAATTTACATTTCTGTGTCTGTTCTGTGACTGATATTTCTGAATTTGTGGTGAGGAACGGTTTTCCATAACTAATCACTCTCATCGATTTTCAATTTTAACACGTGATTTTGATTTTCAAAATAATATAATTGAAAAGTGGTGCTTTGTGAAGTTGACTGTCTCGTACAATTGGATCGCGGATATATATTAGTTCAATTTATTGAACTATTAGCAAAAGAGGTTGCATACTACCCGTAAAACATTGGTCGTATCCCTTAGTATTCATACTATACGTGAACGGCCATAAGACCCTCTTCCCCCTTCTAATTGAGTCAGTTAATTAATAGAGCACAACTCGTTCTTTTATACTATTTTGAAGTAAGAATAATTTCTGTTTTGTCGTGATTTCTTTAAAATGTCTGATTCAAAAAAATCATTGAGAGAAATGTGGGATAATAATCGGAGTAGACGTTCGCTTGAAGAGTATGAGTATGAAATACAACTCATGAAGCAAGATTTTCCAAAATTTGGTGAAGCCAATGTCAACAATTTTCAATATTTTCAAAATGACCAACATTTTCAAAACCATAATTATAATCGAAATGGCGATTTCAATTCAAATTTCAATAATTTCGATTATGGGCCACATCCACATCAAAACGGTTTTGAATCGCAACGTACCTTTGATCAACATGGGGTTGGAAACCAATTCGAAAACAATTTTGAAAATGATTTTCAAATCGATCAAAATTTTCAAAATTACAACCCATATCAACATCTTGGAAATAACCAAAATTTCAATTTTCCATCGAATTTCAACAGTTTTGGTTATGACCCTAATTTCCAAAATCAAAATGATTTCCAGTATCATTGTCATTTTTCTGAAGATTCAAACAACCACCACATTGGGAATGATATTTATCATGAAATTGATGTGGACTATAATTTTGAGAATCAAGAAATCCAAAACGAGAGTTTTCAAATCAACGATTCTGAAGAATATCATCTTAACATTCTTAGAGAGAGGGTAGAAAACCAAGATAGACAGCTTGATGAACTTCTTTGCTTAATGAAATCTTTTAAAGAACAACAAGAGCAACAAAATCAAATGAGCATTGAATCAGAAAATAATCCAATTTCTACTGACATTGAAAATTTTCAAATAACGACTTTTGAAATTAAGAAAAACGATCTAAATGAAGCTGTTCACAATCCAGTAAATGACTTGGACTTCGATTCTTTTCAAGAGAAAGATTTGAGCTTAGATTTTGATCTTCCCCTTTCAGGCTGCGAAAAAGTTGAAATTTTTGAAATTGAACAAAACGAAAATGTGGAATTTTTCACTTCAAATTTGGAAAAGGACTTTAATGAACATGAATTCTTTGAATTATGTGAGGATGAAAGCCTTAATTCTGACCCCAATCCCGACAATCATTTGATTCTGACCCCAATCGAAAAGCTTGACACTCTTCCAATGACAATCAAGACCAATTCTTCTGAAAATTCCAAACCTCCATCTTCTTTGATCGTTGGCAATCCCAACAAACCATCTTCTATACCTTCACTTCCTTCACTTCCCGTGTCGACACCTTCTTCTTCGAATGACCAAGACTCCGAAACGGAACAAGAAAAAGTTGTTGATGACACGACAAATTTACCATGTCAAAAATCCTCTCGTACTTCAATTGACATATCTACGTTGTCTTTCGACGAACTCTTCGCAGATGAACTTAAACTTTTAAATGACGAGGATGAATTAGAATCAGGCCATGAATCCAAATTTGAAAATTTTGATTTTGAGAATTCAAACGAACTTGAAATTGTCAATGTCGAAAATACGTTGTCGATTGAGAAATGTGATCACATGCTGTTGAACAACACTCAAAATTCAAATTTCACTGAATTTATACTCGATCACAAATTCTTGAAAAATTACACTGATAAATTTGTTGAACACATGAATTATTCTTGGAATGTTGGCTTGGTTGAAAAACTTCAGGTTAGGACGACCCTACATATTTATCTCCTGGACTACAAATCGAGGTATAAAGATGAGATGGTTTTCAAAAACTTTTGCTTGTTAGAAAACATGTCTAGACATAGTGTGAATGGGACTCATCGGGCTAGAAACAAGTGTGGGGGAAAAAGTTGGTGGAATTCTTTGCATTGCGTTCACCGCAAACACATATATCATTGTATATATGATCCATTCTTACATATAGTTAGATTGCATTTCATTTTACAGATCATTTTGCATCTCATTCACCTTTGGGTGCGATCTTTCAAATTTAGGAAACGTTCACAGTGCGGACACTGTTTTGTTCATGTGTGGGGGGGAGTATGCATTTCATCCATTTTCATTTTTCTTTGTTTTTTTTTATTTCAGCCTTTTAAGTAGGACCATCATACATTTTAGATCGTAGTAACATACCAATTTTTTTTTTTTTATAATACGACTCATTTTCAATTGATACAGCAAAATAAGTTTACAATTTTTAGCCAGTTGATAGTATTTTTCTCTCTCAACTTAGATCGAATAGGAAATATAATGAAAAGTTTAATTTTGAGGGATAATAGTGTAACCGGTACATAGGGAGATTCTTAGGTGATGGCCATGAAATCTATTCTATATTGTAGACTTTGTTTAAATAAGTGGAGGACTTAAAATACTTATATTGGCTTTTCAAATCTTTAAAACTAAGTTGTGTTAAGTTGAATTCGCGTAACTCTCTTTTGTGCTTATATTTTCGATAATAATAATAATAGTATTCCAAGGGTATCCAACATTGCTTGTATATCGAGCGTTGGTGTGCAAACCCGCCAAGCTCTATCCGACACGTTGTTGACAAAGTCAAAGTTGGAATATCTTGGTCTCATTTTATGGGATTGGACACCTAAGGATTACCGACACGTTGTTGACAAAGTCAAAGTCGGCCTGCACAATCCGCCAAGCTCTTTACCCACTCTCCGTTAGTCCGCGAGGCAGTGCATGGGTGGTAAACCTTGGTCTTTTTAGTTAGGTGTATGTACTTAATCATAAATCTTAAAATATTATAGAATAAAGAATAAGCTATGATACCCAAACACTTCTTGAACTTATTGATTTGACTAGCCATACATGAGAAAATTAGAATACCACTTTGCAAACTGTGCCAAGCAAACTAAGAATTTATTTCATGGCTGCACTATGTTATCGACCGAACTAACTGGCCAAACTGGAATTTAACATTTGAAAACTTGATTTATATTGAAAATTTGTGACAAGTCGAGGTATCTAAAATAAAATCAACTGGTTAGAAATTATTAACTTAATTTGTTGTACCACTTTCCTGAAACAAGTCGTGTTTTCATTTTTTTTTCGTTTTTATTTGCATATGTCCATTGCATTCATGTAGTTTCATTAGAATCATAGCATACTGCATTTGGATTTTGTGGGTAGTATCCGCTGAAAACCCTCACGAGACACCACTCGTCCTACTAGGGACACCTAGAGGTTTAACGGCTTGTTGCATACGCTCAATGCAATCGTGTTTCCTACGAAAGTGCGACCTATCTAGTTAGTTTTTCATTTTTCTTTTTACTCGAGGACGAGTAAAAGATAAGTGTGGGGGTATTTGATTGACATAGAAATGTGTTTATTTTATGCTCTTATATCTTATCTTTTGTATATAAATAAATATTACTTGGGTATTGTTTTGCTATTTTTACAGATATTCCAACCCAGCCCGCATGCAACCAGAAATGTAGAGAAATAGAGATGAAATTGCTGTGTATTTGCAGTTTGAAGAATTGTAGATAAAGATATCACATCTAGTTGCTGTTAGACAAGAAAAGGAGTGATAAAAAGGCTTTGCACATCACAAATCAATGAAGAAATATCAAGGAAGCAAGAGGAAAAGGAGAAAAGGCCCAAATTTGCTTTATTTATCAAAGGCCCATTTATGTATCTCATTGTAAACTAATTAGTGATGTAATGACCAGGCCCATTTATCATTAGGGTTAGGGTTAGGGTTTGGCTATCTACTCTATATATACCCTTGTAATGGCATTGTAGCCACCATCCTATCTTCCATTGTTCTAATAAAAGTTCTTCTTTCTCTTTTATTTTCTGCATTTCTTTTGTTTTCTTAGCAACTAGTGTTGTCTATACGATTAGATTCGGTAGAACACTATTTGTATTTTGCACTTATTTGCATTAGTGATTTACCGTCTGATTAGATTCAGCGGAAATCCTAATTTTAATTCTTGTTTGTTATTTCAATTTCTGCAATTTCAATTTCTGCTTTTATTATTTTCTTAGGTCAAATTGGATTTGATTAGATTCAAATCTAATTCATAGTTTTATTTCTTTTCCATTGAAATTGTGATCTGATCGTCGGTTCAGTTAGATCTGTTCTGAATCAAATCACAGTTTTAGTTTTGTTTTGTTTTGTTTTCAAAATCAACCTCCAAAGTTCGTCTAACACGCCCACGAAACATATAAATAATAAAATTTAACTTTCCTCCCTGTGTTCGACCTGTTTGCTACACACCTGTATGCTTGCAGAATTTATTACAAATGTCGCGCTTTTTTAATTCATAGATTAGCGTCGATCAGGTATGACTCCATATGAAGCTTTGTACGGAAGACCGTGCAACTCACCATCATGTTGGATAGAGACTGGCGAGAAGTTTATGCTTGGACCAGATGTGGTGAGAGAAACTTCAGATAAGATTAAGATCGTTCAGCAACGAATGAAAGCTGCCCAAGATAGGCAGAAGAGTTATGCTGATAAGAGGAGAAGAGACTTAAAATTCTCCGTGGGTGACTTGGTGTTCGTCAAGATTTCTCCGTTGAAGAGCGTGATACGATTTGGCAGGAGAGGCAAGTTGGCACCAAGATTTGTTGGCCCATTCCCTGTTCTTGAACTAGTCGGGAATTTGGCTTATAGAGTTGGCTTACCAGAGAAGATGGCGGGAGTTCACAACGTATTTCATGTTTCCCAACTAAGGAAGTTCGTTCACGACCCAAATATGACTATTTCACCTGATCAGTTAGAGGACTTCGAGGTAGAACCCGAGGCGGTTGGGAACCGCAAGCCGATTCGTATTGTGGGGCACGATACGAAGCAACTTCGAAGGAAGGCGGTGAAGCTAGTCAAGGTTCTGTGGGGCGAGAACGAGAATGATTGTACTTGGGAGACAGAGGAGAGCATTAGGAAGGCATATCCAGAACTCTTTGCCTGGTAAGATTTACTTCGTAATTTAGTTATTCCGCATGCTAGGATAGACTTGTTTTGCATGGTTGATTGTTGTTTTATGATTGATAGGCATGCGGGACCCTTTTGTGTGTTTTGGTTAGGGAATTTCGGGGGCGAAATTTCTTAAGAGGGGAGAGTGTAACAACCCGCATTCTACGTATCGGAGGATCGTAGAATATTTATTTATTTCCCATATGAAGTCGTATGGTCATGTAACTTAGGGAAACATCCATTAGAGTCATTTCCCATGTTCATAATTTTTGTCGATTTTTAAATGACCATTTTGCCCCTAGCTGATCTTGTTTTGGCCATAACTTTTGATTGGAAAGGAATTTTAACCTGAAACCACTTCCATTAGATTCGTTTGATGGTTTACCTTTCCGTAGAGTGGTCATAATAGCCAAACGGACTTACCGTTTGAGAGATATGGCTGAAATAAGGTTTGGAAGGTGAAAAACTGCTTAACCGGGCCAAATAGGGTGATTAGTGAATGGGCCCATTACCCATTTCGGGATTAGGGTTATGGGGTGGCTGAAATGAAGTAGAGAATCATTCCATTTCAGTTTTCTAACCTCCACTTATCACCAAGGAACCCTAAAAATGGCCTCCAACCTCTAAATCACCTCCAAATCATCTTTTGATCAAGGATTAAGCTTAGCAACATCTAATCAAGGGAGATCTACACCAAATCAACATTGGAGCTGCTGTTTAGCATTGGGATTCACATCAAATCAGAGATTTATTTCAGATATTAGTTTATTTGTGGCTAAGGTGAGTGATTTGCATAGTTTTGCACTAATTATGGCTAATTAAGGGTAATTATTGTTAATTAGCGAATTTAAACATGATAAAATACGGGGAAAATGTTCATAAAATCTTAAATGATGTTTTAGACCTCTGATATGAATTTGGGTTAATTTGGTTAAGTTTTGCTAATTCTATCATTAGTTTCACCTAAACATGCTTAAGGAGAAATATGGGATTTTGGGTATGTTTGATCCATTTTAACCTATCATGTTGATGTTTTGATGTTTGTGGTTGATTATGCATGCTGCTATGACTGTATGATATGCTTTGTGATTGATTTCAATAGTTAGAATGGTCGAAAACGTCGTCGAATGGCGTAAACACTTGCTAGAAAAGTTTCAGGAAACAGTGCAGGATCGGATCGGATCGGATATAGGGGCTCGGATCGGATAAGTTGAACTGGGCAAGGGATTCGATCGGATCGGAACCTGACACTTGAGAAAATTGGCAAAAAGGAAGGCCACGCTAACTGAACTGGGATCGGATCGGATAAAGGAGGAGGGATCGGATCGGATAAAGAAGGAGGGATCGGATCGGAGCACGTGAAGAACGAGGGAGCTGATCGGAGCGGAAGCACGAACTGAATGGGAGATGGCACCCGACCCGACCCGAAGTGAGGCACCCGACCCGAACCGACACAATGCAATAGACACCCGACCCGAACCGATAGCTTGAAGAGAATCCGACCTGACCCCGTATTGACCAATAACCCGAGATGCAAAGGTAGTCCAATATGGGAAGTTAGAGCTCAGGATCCAGTTGGGAACCGATGAGTTCACATCATGGTTGGACTTTGCTACGGGACGTGTGCTAAGGAGTTGTCGACGTTCATAACTTCGATTCACCACTAAAAATGAATGATGGGCTACTTATCAGTGCAGTAGAGTCATTATGACTCGAGGGGCAAGGTGATGGTAGCAAGACTACGTTATCAGTGCAGTAGAGTCATTATGACTCGAGGGGCAAGGTGAAGGTAGCAAGATTACGTTATCAGTGCAGTAGAGTCGTTACGACTCGAGGGGCAAGGTGATGCGCAGTAAGACTATGAGCCAGCGCAGATGGGGTGAATAACTCCATGGGGCAAGTGGACATAGTAAGGACTGGTAAGACTATGAGCCAGCGCAGATGGGCCGAATAACTCCATGGGGCAACTGGACATAGTAAGGATTGGTAAGGCTATGAGCCAGCGCAGATGGGGTGAATAACTCCATGGGGCAAGTGGACATAGCGAAGGATCAGTGGCTTCGTTATCAGTGCAGTGAAGCCATTTTAGGACTTCATGGGGCAAAGTGATCATCGCAAGGGTGGGTGATCGAAGTGGTGAATATCATATGCTTTACGCACTGAGTGAGAGATGTGAGGATGGTTGCTATGCTTGATTGTTTGCCATCACTATGACATGCACACCCCCACCTCCGTATCTTTACACCGTTTGATATGGCACCTTAGAGTGTTGTACAGTATGTAGTGTTAACCCTTTGGTTGCAGGTCCAGGTTCGGGTATGTTTTGTCTACCTGTTATTGTTCACTTTAGATACTTATCACTCATACCAGGCTTTATGTCTGACCCAGAGTTTTATGTCTCCTCTTATTACTTTGGGTGCTCACACGAGCAGACTAGAGACAGGTTTGCTGGTGATGTGCGAGTAGCTGATTCGGAGGCGGGCAGGAGGCTTCCACGTATGATATATATATTCTCCCTGTGTCGTTGGTGGTCGCTACTTGGGCATTAGTAGTGTACCTCCTTTATCTTGCTTTTGCTTTGAGATAGTTTGAAAAGTTGTAATAATGTTTAACTTTGGATCATAAGCTGTACTTACATTTTCCGCTACTATGTTAGTTGTTTCAGCTTATGCACTGTCTCACCTGTTTTATGTCAAGTATGTTATTATTATATTTTATCCTATGCGCTGTGAGACATTCTACAGGTTCTTTGTAGTTCATTTCCTTCTTCCTTTTCCTTCTGACGACCCGTTCCGTGCTAACTGGACACGTGTACAGTGCACTTTTGGAGTAAATGTCGGTTGGTGTGGGGCGGGCCGTCACAAATTCATTTTGTTAACTTTTGGGATGCAAATTCGTTTAAATGGATTGTTACAAAACAAGTTCTTATCTCGTTTGTGATTTAAAAATTTTAGAATCCAAAATTTCAAGTCGTTTTTTTCCAAAGCAATATGAAAGATTTTCAAAATCATTAGAAGTTAGCTTTTCAAAATCATTAATTTTCCCAAAGCCAAGACCATTCTTATTTACAGCAGAAAGTTAGTTTTTCAATAACATATTCAAATATTTTTCTCCATTAGAAAATTTATCTACAGTTGATTCAAGTCGTTGAATTTTAAATTTAAGGTCACTATTTTCTTTTATCAAATTTGAACAATGATTTATAGCAATCTTCTTTTCATCATTTGATTGTTTCAAAATCAAATTTTTTTTTTCAAGTAATAATTTTGGTCTTTGACTCAGAGATCTCAACTTCAATTTTTTGTTTTGTTTTTTAGATTCAAGTTTTTCAAATTTCTTGTATTTTTCAATCTTGCTTTCAAGCTCTTTCAAAATCAGTTCTGTTTTCTACAAATTTTCTTTTTCAGCAATTTCAGGTTTGCAATTTTCATTCATCTTAAAATTTTCCAATTCATCTGCAAAAAATTGGTTTTAAAAGTTAGTCCATCCCTATTTTTTTTTTAAACTCATGATTTCTGTTTCAGGGTTTTGAATTTTTTATTGAGATGAGTTAAATCGGTTTACAAACAAAAAACAATCTTTGCAATTAGAGTTTGAAATTTTTTTAGAGCTTTCAAGTTTTAATTCCAAATCATTATTTTTTCATCGTAACCAAGAGTTTTCAGATTTCAAATTTTCATTTTTTTGATTTGAGAATATCAACAGCTTTTGTTAATTCTGTAAAAAAACTAAATCTTTATTTGAGAAATCTTTTGTTTCATCGTCTGTTGTGACTCCATCATCTGATTTATCTAAATTTCCATCTGTAAAACCTGTTAAGCACTAATCTGAAGCTGAGTTGACATTATGGGGGCTTTGAGCTATTGTTGTCCTTTCTTCCGTATAGTGTATCAGTAGTTTCCCAGATTTCTTGTGCAGTTAAATAATGAGAGATATGGTTATATTGATCATCATTAATATAAGAATATAAAATATACGTAGCACGAGAATTTATAATTCTATCATTCTTATCTGCAATATCACCTCCGTTGATAATAATATCCCACATTTAATATTAATAGATTTTAAATAGGATTCCATTTTTGATTTCCAATTTAAAAATCTATTCCATTGAAAATAGTTAGAATAATACTGGATTAACTCTCGCTATTCTGACAACCAGAACAATCCATGATTCTAGAGTTAATGAAAATACTAGCTTTGATACCACTTATAGGATCTAGATTAATCCTATAGGGGGTGAATAGGGTTTAATGCAGTTTTGAGGAATATTAAAATTATCACAGCTTAGATCGCAACAGTTTAAAATAAGTGCAAAAAATAAATGATATAAATTTACCTAGCTTCGACAAACCCTGCCTACTGCTACATTCCCCAAGGTTTCTACTATAATTAAAACAATCCTTATGCTTACAAATTCCCTTTAAACTAGCGACATCCTCCACCAACTGTTCTAATCCTATGCTCAAAACCCTGCATTGATCTTCATCCCCAAGATCATTTTTTCTTGAATTACAAAGCCGTAAAACAATAAAATAAAACCAAATCCCCCCTTTAAATAAAGTAAAATAGCCATCCCCATTTTCACTTGAAAATAAAGCTTCCTCTTTTTTTGATGGCGGCTGAAATATAAATTAGGGGTTTTGTCCATCTGCCCATATCGCGACGCCTGTTGCTCTCTAATTGAAATTGATTCTTTGATGATTTCTGATGCTTGTCCACTGGTCGGTGATTTGGTATTGCTTTGAGATCAAAACACGTAAATGTTGTGAGTAATCTGAATTTTGTTTCTCTATTGTTTGGCCTGAAGTTTCAATGATTTGCCGATGATGAATTGCATGTATTATGTAGGGTTTAGAACCCTTAATCAACTCTGATTTCAAGTATAACTTTGTTTTGATTTGTACTTGAATCTTACGTGATTTCCCCTTTTATTTCTGAACAATTTGTTGCTATGAGTACCCATTTAAATATTTGAAACAACTGATTGAAATTTATTCCCAAAACTTACTGTATGATTTCTTGGAAAGATTGATAATTGGTTGCCAAAAATAAAACTCTTGGGAACGCTGTTAAAATCTTGCATTATTTTCCAGAACTGAAATTCTTTACTCCTTTCCATAAACCATCACGTTGATTAATTGCTGTGTATGCCTTGTTCGATTTCTAGAATGTCATGAGATTTTGAATCCATCCTTGCATTATTAAATGATTGATGAATTGTTGAATATATTTATGCCATCAATGCAAGTTTAAATTCATTTTTATTTCTGTGAATTTAAAAAAGAATGATTTTCCTTTTTTTCTAAATAATTCAAGCTGCTTTAAGCCATTATACTCATGCAATCTTTTTATGCCATGCATTTGTAAACTGCTTGTAATTGAGTCATAATGCTTCACTATGCCATTTGTTTCCATCCCGTGTTCCATGCAATTTATTAGCATTTCTGGCCATGGTTCTTGAGTATATCATTTGTGCTTGAACATTGAATTTGCTTGGCTTTGTATGATGCCACTATGATCTTACATGTGCACTGTATTGCCATTTCTTATTGCATTGGGATTTTGTGGCTGAGTTGCCTTTTACCTAAAAAGAAACCACCACAATGCATATGTATATTCTTTTCCTCCCTTTATTGATGCACCTTTCACATGCTTGTGATTAACCGCGCATTTGTATTGCTGTTTGAACTTGCACTATATCACCCGAGTTTTGTCTAGTTGGCCAATTTATGTGTTTGAACCATATTTGTTTGCATTGCTACATCTTGTTATAATCTTGTATATGTGCTTGTGGACTCTTAATTTTGTCTTTTGTACATGCATAGTGATGACATTTTTCTTTCATTAGCAAACTTAAACCTTGTGTGATGCCCCACGTCCGTTAATGTCACTCACAAAGGGAATGCATTAAGTTTTGTGGAGCATTATAGTAAATAGAACAGAAATATTAGAAGATAGACATAAAGAAAAAGCAGTGGAAGTAAAAACTTTATTTATCATTATGATAACCCCAAACTTCCACGGAATGAAAGTAAGGAATAATCATTTGGAATACAACATAAATACAATTATACATATCACGTATACAACATAGCATAGGAAATTCATAGAGTAACAACATCATAGCAGTGGAAATATAATGTCATCAACCACAGAAAGTCCACAGTCACAGAATTCTAGATTATTACATCAAGTTAGCTGAAAAAGAAATAAGTTCCAACTCCAACTTAAACAACGTGAAATGAAACAAGTTTAATGTCTGGAATTAAAAAGAGAAAAATGCAATAGTAGCGAATGATAGATGTCTTCAAGCTCCAAGTCATCACCTCTCCACGAAAGCAAATCCGAGAAAGATAATAAGCAGCTCCAAAGAAAAGACTCCAAGCAAAGAATGAACCTGTTTACTTGGCTGCCCATGTAGAAAGGAGGGCACCCGAGTTTGCAAAATGGTGGAAACAAACAACGGGTCAGTCGTGGGACTAGTGTGAGAATTCTTAACTAATCAATCACTATTAATAGGACAAATCCAAAGACCACGCCGCTAACGCGGAACGGGTTTGCTCTAATGGACTGCCGTGCATAAAAGTGTCAGAACAAATAATAAGTAAATCGTACCATAACGTTATGATTTTGAGAAAAATGGAATCACCATAAGACCCAGGTCCCATCACACAATGCAACACAATCCAGAGGATAGGGTTTTACCTTATGGCGATTAAACATGCTAAATACGACATATACGAGTTTAATATTATTATTAGTATGTATGAAAAACATTTCAAAATAAATGTATCAATCCTAGGACACATAGATACCATAATACTATGCTTCCATACTAGTAATCACTGTTTCAAATCTCGCAAATATCGCCCGAGATCTCCTCCGAGATCTCGTTTTGGGCTCCTTCCGAAACAAAACAGCAAATATCACTCTAAATCTCCTTTCAAATATATCGCCCGAGATATTGCAATATCGAACGATATATCGGCCGAGACGAAATACTGGAATATCGTCCGAGATCTTAGTTTTTTTGGTTAAAATTTAAATTTGTGCCTGAACTAGAACTATAATTAAGAAACTCAAATCTAACCATATTAATCTTTTGTTATTTTACATTTTGCATGTTAAATGACTATACTGTATGTTCGTATATGTTTTACAATGCTTATGATTTTCATATTCGTCTTTTTACGTACATGTTACTTATGAAATTTTGTATTTTATGGTCTATTTATGCTGTTTTTTTAATGTTTTGGCTCCTTTTAATGTTTCCTGTCTAACAATATTTTTTCAAAGCATATTACGATTTAGAGTATGAATGATCTTTCACAAAATAAAGAATAATAAAGTTATTTTGCATTTTAATTTTAAGTTACTATGTTTTTAATAGCATTCATAAAAATCATTTTGTTAAAATATCATTTTTAACATATCATGTACCCCGAGATTGTTCCGATATGAACTTTCGGACCCGAGATGAAAATCTGAGACAAACTCCCGAGTTAGACTCATCTCGTTCGAGATCTCCCCCGATACGAGACCGAGTCTATAAAACCCCCGAGACGAAACGCGACCGATATCCGAGATTTAAAACCTTGCTAGTAATACAATCAAATCCGTAGGTTCGTATTGGAAGTTTGGATTTCCATCATGAGTTAAGGCTAGGGAGGAGGTCCTTACCGATTCGAGACACTCTAGCTAGTGCCTCAGGATCCCCCGCAGTGAACCCTTGGATAGTTGCAGGGCCGGTCCACCATACGAGTTGCGGATTAGTTATTCCTGAACACACGTTTCCCAGTCGTATAGGACCTATTATCCGAGGCGCCTCATTCCATCATCCACATAAGTAAAATGTCGGGCCGTGTTAAAGCCCAATCACCACTTCTAGCTAGAAAGAAACGTGCTGCTCTCCCTGCGTTCCCTTCTCCCGTTTTAGACTCCGCCGGTGTGTGAGGCTCGCGAAGTCACGCTACACACAAAGCTATGCCTAAACAGGCTATGCTTTGATTATCCCACAAGGCCGGCTTTTCAACAAAGCCTTGATCATATGCATCTTAGCATGCCACATCAGCACTCCATATTGCACTACCAATCCTTTGCTGAAATATATGAACGGGTGTTAAGCAAGAGAATAAATTCTCCGCCACCAAACATCCATACATTCGACAGAAGATCAATAACATGATATTTGATAGAGTATGATGTCAGACACACAATCCATTTATTAGCTTATGGTCTGGGTCTGAGCGAAAGCCAAACCTGTGAAATCAACACGTACGTTTGGGCAATGACCGTGACCCTTGAATTCTGAACAAGTCAAATCAGGGCCTCGATCGTTGTCCATCCGAGGGAAGATTTACGGTCTTCATACGCCATCTTTATACTTTTATTAACGTCGTTTGATTATTTGGAATGAGAGAACTCGGACATTCCAAATAATCCTCGTATATATATATTTTTTAAAATCCTTCGTATCTCTTTATAATGATTACTTCTTATTTTAATTATTTAAAATAATTAACTTTTATATAACGGCGCCTTAAGTCAATGGGCGACTATGGCGCTGCATTCAACCAATTTTGATTTTTACATTTCTCAGAATCTAACCGTTGGATCTTAACGTAATATATATCGTTGGAAAGATTTTTCCAAGACGGTTCTAACGGTTTTAGTTTCAAGAAAATCCGACGGTCGGATCTTCTTGTATAGTCATTTAAAGGTACGGTTTCAAAACGCGAACTACCGTGCTCCATTCGTTTAATTTTAATTATATTTATATATATATAATCGTTTAATCGCAATAACGTTGTTTGATTTAAACAACGCTCTAACAACTACCGATCCTTATTAAATTTTATTTCATTTGAAAATGAAGATCATATCACAACATCCTATTCACTCTTTACTCAAATTAAAAATGTTAATTTTGATACATTGCAAAATCCTACCCTTAAATTACATATAAAATGTAAAATTTAACCTCAATGTGTTTTCTCATCTTAATTACATAATAATAAAAATGTAACTTATATTTGCATTAAGAATCATATTCTAAATTACAGCTAAAAATGTAAATTTATTTACAATGCAAACTTTACTTCTTATTTACATTGTAAAAATATGATTTTTAATTCCAATGTAAACTCTACTTCTAATTTACATCGTAAAAATATGATTTTTTTTAATTACAATGCACACCCTCATTCTAATTACATAGAAAAATGTAATTTTTACCATACGGTGTAACTCCCTATATAATTTACATATAAAAATGTAAATTTTAACATACGATGTAAATTCACAAGTTAGTTACATAGAAAAATGTAATTTTTAACATACGGTGTAATTCCCTATATAATTTACATATAAAAATGTAAATTTTAATACACGATGTAAATTCACATGTTAATTACATAGAAAAATGTAATTTTTAACATACGGTGTAATTCCCTATATAATTTACATATAAAAATGTAAATTTTAACATACGATGTAAATTCACATGTTAATTTCATAGAAAAATGTAATTTTTAACATATGGTGTAATTCCCTATATAATTTACATATAAAAATGTAAATTTTAACATACAATGTAAATTCATATGTTAATTTCATAGAAAAATGTAATTTTTAACATACGTATATAATTTACATATAAAAATGTAAATTTTAACATACGATGTAAATTCACATGTTAATTTCATAGAAAAATGTAATTTTTAACATACGGTGTAATTCCCTATATAATTTACATATAAAAATGTACATTTAACATACGATGTAAATTCACATGTTAATTTCATAGATAAATGTAATTTTTAACATACGGTGTAATTCCCTATATAATTTACATATAAAAATGTAAATTTTAACATACGATGTAAATTCACATGTTAATTACATAGAAAAATGTAATTTTTAACATACGGTGTAATTCCCTATATAATTTACATATAAAAATGTAAATTTTAACATACGATGTAAATTCACATGTTAATTTCATAGAAAAATGTAATTTTTAACATACGGTGTAATTCCCTATATAATTTACATATAAAAATGTAAATTTTAACATACGATGTAAATTCACATGTTAATTACATAGAAAAATGTAATTTTTAACATACTGTAACACCCCGCCTCCGCTAGGGTCACTCGCAAAGGAATGCACTAGCTTTAGAGGGGCATTATTGGTAAACATGCACAGAAATATCACAAGACAGAACATATAAAATAGCGGAAGTAAAATCAAACTTTCATAACATGAATAAATAAGGTCTAAAGCCTTTTACATCAGAGTACATCAAAACCTGTCTTGCAATAGTAAAGAAGCATAAAGACATTTTCATAAATTATTCCCCAAGTAAAAACAGTAAAGTAGCCATTAGCCAAGAAAAGTCCAAGCCATCCATGATGACCTTCAAGCAGAAGAAGTCCGAACTAAACAACAGTATTTCCTCCCTGTAACCTGGGGGAGGGGGGGGGGGAAACGGAAGAAAAGAGGCGAAACAAAACGGGTCAGTCAAAAAGACTGAGTAAGACCTATCTACTATTAGCATAAAAACTAGTAAAGTTAACTGACATGAGAAACTGAGATGAACATAAGCATGATGACAAGATAGATAAGCTAAATCAAAATAACAGGATGAACTACTGAACTCAGATAAACTAAGGTGTCATGATAAATTACGATGTCAAGATAAAACAAGGTATCACATCGTCAGGTTTCTTTCAAGTATAATATCCCCAAGATATCTGTCACGTATAACGCCCCGTGATATCTATCCTGCATTTTAGCTCTGCACCTACCGTACTAGTATCCCCACCGTATCATGTGTTAACCAAGAATGACCCTCACTCAAAAGTCGTGTAATGGTCCATGTCAACCTAATATATCGCATATATAGGTTACTCAACTTGTATGTTTTATTCCATGTAAATGTTCAGTCCCTTGCCGTAGACCATACGGGCTTTCCCATGAGATTCTACATTACTTTAACATAGTTCCATGATCCTTAAGATCGGTTTGGACTGTTACCCTAAACCTAGCTAGGGTCTTCCAACATGAATTATCGCTTGTACAACTAGGACTTATGCTACCTAGGGCCACTAGGGATTACGCTTACCTATTGCACGTTTTCGTATCTCAGTTTTGGTTCAACCACCCAGGGCCACTGGGATTTACGCTAACCGTCAACCGCGCCCTTTTTCCCACGCATTCATCGTGAATCATTTTCCATGACTGTATGCACATGTATCACATCGTGCCATCCGAGTCCTGTCACAAGGCAGATCGAGAAATACAGGACTCGGTCGGGAGCTTTCGATTTATCTGCCGATGCAGATGCTAAGGTCTGTTTTTCTATACGTGGCTATGGTCCCACGCGACCCCTCCCTCAACTAGTGAAAGACAAGACAGGATAAATCCTGTATGAGAACACACTACTGGCCAACCCACAATCCTAGCCTTACCGCAACCATAATTAGATAGCAATTATGGTCTATTGGGTGTTCTCTGCCTTTCCGTACGTACACGCTTGACCAAAGATGGTAGGTAGTCTGACGAAATGCTATCTAGGGTACGACCGTGTATCGTCGACTATCCCCTATCCATCCCCGTCTTTAGGTCGCTCGCATAGCAACCAAGGCATACTCTTGGTTCTTCTAACGCAGACCTTAACCTCTCATGAGCCTAGTATAATCACCTGACAGCTCATAGAGGGATACCAAGAATACCCTCACGTTCCCCGAAGCCGCTGCTTCGTTACCCAGTTCGCTGGAGCCTTTATCTAAATCAGATACTTGCTCCTACTCGTATACTTAAACGATGACCTACCGTATCAGGTTACTCATCTATCTATGAACTGGTCTAAATTTCCTTGACTAAGAATCATTACTTAGTTATTCCTCAACTAAGGTTTACCACTTAGCCTTATTCCCGTTATCCTTGTTAACTACGGTTATCCCCTATCCTCAGAACTAGGGTTTACATAATGGATTAAGTGTCACTTAAGTTCATGACTTAACCCGTCTACCAATCATGTCAAAATTGGCTAAGTATCCAAGTCCAAGACTTAACCCGTCTTCAAATCATGTCAAAATTGGCTAAGTATCCAAGTCCAAGACTTAACCCTACAAACCATGCTCACGTTGGTTAAGTATGTATTAAGCAATTCACGACTTAACCTCGTCCAATTATCATTCTAGATTGGTTATGTATATATTAACTTGACCCTATCAATTTACTCAGTCAAATCGGTCAAGTGTATTCAATCGATTCGTGACTTAGCCTTATCATGTTTTCACGTTAGATCGATTAAGTATAGTTTAACTTAACCTCAATAAATTCACGAGTTAGATTGGTTAAGTATAGGTCACTTAACCACATCAATTCATCATGTTTAGATTAGTTAAGTGTTTAACTTAACCCCATTAAATTACCAAGTGGAATTAATTAAGTCTAGGCTAACTTAACCCCATCCGATTTCCATGTTTAGACTAGTTGAGTCTAATCTTAACCCCATTCGTTAACCGTATTTTTCGGTTAAGCGTCATTAAGAAAACTTACTTAACCTTACCAAGTTATCGCGTTGGATTGATTAAGTGTTGGTTAACTTAACCCCATCCACTAGTCATATAAAAATGGTTAAGTGTCATTAGGCAAATCAAGTTACTTAACCTACCCAACCTTGTCATGTTTTGTTAAGTATCATTAGCCTAATCAAATTACTTAACCCATTTGTCCATGTCATATTTGGTTAAGAGTCATTAATCAAATTAACTTAACCCTATCATGTGGCATTAATTACTTAATGCACCTTCACCTCTCACATTAGACTTTGTTGTGGTTACTAGTTAAGCCGGTCGGTTCCGGGTAGCTTTACACCACAACTTGGTCTAACCTCGGGTTCAAGCACAACATGACCAACTTCTCACATTGGGTCCTATTGTTTGCAACTACTAGTTAGGCCGGTCGGTTCCGGGTAGTTTTACGTTGCAAACTTAACCCAACCTCGAGTTGGCCACACTTATATTATCTAAGTGTCATGTCCATCATGTTTCCCAAAACATGTTACAAGTTTTCAAGCATTTGGGTAAACCTAACTTAATAGGTAAATTCCCAAAGGGTAGACCTAACTTAATAGGTAAATTCCCAAGCTTATGTTTTTATGCATACTTACATGTCAACTTCCATGTTATATTTCAAGTCATGTTTTCAAGTTGTATTTTCATGTCATTAGAAATTACCCATAACATAACCCAACACTTTTAAACTCGCATATACGTTCGCGACAACGTAATGGATTAAAAGAAGAGACTTGGCAAAGGCATGACAAAAATGGATATTAAGCCACAAGTTAATCATGGTGGAAAATGAGGCACAAATGTGTTCATTAACTTGCATGTTACATTCTTAAGCCTCAAAACATGCATAAACCCAAACTTGGAACATAAGCGAATCATGGTGACAAAAGATATGGAATGATGACTAGTAACTCGCATATATCATCATATAAGGGTTATGACTTCATATGCAAGTTGACATAAAGGTTATGAGGGTTCTTATGTTGCCTAATGCAACATTTCAACATAAAGGTTGTAGCTTTTAGCTCACAAGATCAAGATAATGACTTCATAAACTTGCATGACATGATAGCATGTATCATACTCAATGATCAAACCCAAACTTGCAACATGAACATTTAACTTCATAGTTAATATCTAAGAGTAGGGAAAGGGCTTACATTGCTATGAAGGCACAAAAGATATGACAAAGCCCTTATGCAATCAAATAGACCCAAAATGCAAGCTCTAACATAAAAACCCTTGAGCCAAAATGATCAAAACCCTTGCTTTATGATGCAAAGATAGAAACTTGACTTGAATGCAAGCTAATGACACTCATACAAGCTTGAAAACACTTGTATGCATGGAAAATCTCTCATAGAAACCATTTAGAAATTTTATGAAGAGAGTGAAGGCCATGAGAGGTAAAATTTTGCCATAGTTTAGTTGCATGAATGAATAATGAGGATTTAGGATAGGTTAGGGTCTTATTTATAGATTAGGCAAGTGTTTTAGGCCATAGGATTAAACCTAGATTCAATCCAAGCCATCAAAGCCTGTCTTGGGGAAGAAGTCAAGTGTAGGAACCATCTAGGGCCTTTAGATTAAAGATGAACCATGAGAACCATCCAAATGCAAAATCTGCATTTGAGCGAATCGGCCCACGGGTTGACAGCCAAACACCCTGGATTAACCCCTAGTCGACCCAGCGAGCTCGGGTCGACCTCAAAAATCGGCCGGTTCGGTTATTCCCCTCTCCCAATTCGCTGTTTTGAACATTTTTGCATATTTATTTATTTAATTTTCAATTATATATATATATATATATATATATATATATCAATATATATATATTTCTCTGCGCAACCCATTTCACTTAATTAAGTATACTTTAATTTGGGAATTTTTCGTGAAACTTCGCGAGGCCATGTCTTGGTCATACGGACTCCGATTTTCGAAAACTCGGACTCTATTTCGCGTATTTTTCCGAGACGAACGCAATGGCATAGCCCGTTTCCCTTGATTCAGATTTTACAGTTTAATTCTGCCTCCATTTATGTTATAACAGGTTATTGAAAATACGGGTTGTTACATTCTCCCCACCTTTTAGGATTTCGTCCCCGAAATCTCCAAGTTAGGAAGAACATATCCTACCATCCATCATCCATCTACTCAAAACATCATCCACAAGAAACCATTGTCCTTAGATAATTTCTAATGCTGTATGAATATATGCAAAACGTGTGTGTACATGTTCCTTAGCTAATGCTAATGATCAGGCCTGAATAATCTTTCTAATGCAAAATATGTATAGTGCCATGAATCCAACATGTATGCAAATAGTCCTAGTCATATAGATACTATATGCGTGCACAATCATTCATTTATATGCAACAACCGCATGATAATACATTCGATTTCATCCATAAACAAGTATAAATACTCGTGCATATGCAATATGAAATGTGACCGAGTCGAGCTAGTATCTAATGTGTATTCGCGCATCCACGAGCAACCACTTGCAACCACTTGCAACCATATCAATCATAACATGTTTCAAATACATGTTTACATCCATAGGGTTCTACCTAGAATTCCCTGAAACAGGGCCGAGAAGATAAACAAGACAAACTCCTTACGGGGTTTGTAACAGAAAGTAGGACCGAGAGGATGTCCACAAAAGATAACCTACAAGTAAGCTCTACAGAAACAGGGATCAAGGATATACTCCCAAAAAGAGATATCATGCGCGTATCTAGTCTTTGACCATCAAAGTCGTATTTCCTCGGGCTTACTTTCATTGTGCCTTGACCGCCCTTTAACTTCGCGATTTCGTAGCTTCTTATTTCCTGCTTCCATAACATGAGCTGAAACTCATTTCTTCGTCGCCTCTCGTTCCACTTGCACTTATCCTTTTTCTAGAATACTTGGCGCAAACATGACTGCGTACTCATGATCTCATGCAAGCTTTCCAAAATTTACTAGTGAATCTTGGATCTCGTTTATATACTATAAGGCATTCCATGTAGAAGAACTTTCTCTTGAAAGTAAACAGATGTCAATCAGGTTATCATGCGCACTTACTAGGGTGATCTCTATAACCCATGCATAAATGAAGTAAACCATCCGTCTTATTGGCGAACACCACTCGATCGGGCTTCAAATTTCCAATAAAGGCATCAAGGGATTCTAAGTAACTAGTCATGACAGAACCTCAAAAAGGTTACCCGATACTTCGAGGGCATTACCAAGGCTAGTCAAAAGGTCTAACTACCCTCCTATCAAAACCGAGAGTGGCACCCCCTACTGGATAACCACTTCATCCCTAGAATCCATCCATAACTTATAAACATAAGCATTATTTCCAAACTCAACACTTGGCATAGACATTCCCAAATCCAAACAAGTCATGTATAAATGGACTGATTCTCCAATAGGACTTTGAGACAAAAATGGGATTCTCTATTACGCTAGTACTTGAGGTGCAGAGACTCAACTATCGAAGCAGACTTAAATGATACGAACAACGAAGTCCTAACGGGATGATAGAGAAGGAAAGCTAAACCTTTAACAAGATCGTTACCCTCCTTCCGAGGTACTCTAGAAATGAGAGCATACTACTGCCCTCCCGATGATCTTGTCCTTGTCCCATAATACTTAACTATCCGCCCCGTTTTACCATGCCAAAGGTACTCTCTCGTCATGGGTTTCATTGTTCATCTTTCTCCCTCCTTTGAGGACTAAGCCATACCAACAAGTTGCTCATCCTTAAGCTCGTATCCTTTATCCTTCTTTCTCACGATCCTTTCTTATAACGCGGCCACTGGTCTCTCGAGAACCACCTCCATCGTATGGAAAGCACTTTCGTAGGTAGAAAAGACTAGTCGCAGTTAAAACTACTGTGACTACAGATGGAGGAAAGAAAGGAAAAGAGACTCAATTATGGAAACAAGGATAGTGCTAATGGCCTTTGGGGAATAGCCTTTTTCTTTTAAAAGAAAATTTTCTTGAAAAATGCTTCTTTGTAAACGGTTTTTTTTCAAATAGTTTTCAGAAGGTCTTTAAAAACTTTTGCCCAGTCTGGTAACCTTCTGCTCTGATACCACGTGTAACACCCCGCCTCCGCTAGGGTCACTCGCAAAGGAATGCACTAGCTTTAGAGGGGCATTATTGGTAAACATGCACAGAAATATCACAAGACAGAACATATAAAATAGCGGAAGTAAAATCAAACTTTCATAACATGAATAAATAAGGTCTAAAGCCTTTTACATCAGAGTACATCAAAACCTGTCTTGCAATAGTAAAGAAGCATAAAGACATTTTCGTAAATTATTCCCCAAGTAAAAACAGTAAAGTAGCCATTAGCCAAGAAAAGTCCAAGCCATCCATGATGACCTTCAAGCAAAAGAAGTCCG
Organism: Allium sativum; assembly: GCA_030737875.1. Lineage (NCBI taxonomy): Eukaryota > Viridiplantae > Streptophyta > Magnoliopsida > Asparagales > Amaryllidaceae > Allium > Allium sativum. The sequence goes on from CM060915.1 coordinate 285,969,904, forward strand.
AACTAAACAACAGTATTTCCTCCCTGTAACCTGGGGGGGGGGGAAACGGAAGAAAAGAGGCGAAACAAAACGGGTCAGTCAAAAAGACTGAGTAAGCCCTATCTACTATTAGCATAAAAACTAGTAAAGTTAACTGACATGAGAAACTGAGATGAACATAAGCATGATGACAAGATAGATAAGCTAAATCAAAATAACAGGATGAACTACTGAACTCAGATAAACTAAGGTGTCATGATAAATTATGATGTCAAGATAAAACAAGGTATCACATCGTCAGGTTTCTTTCAAGTATAATATCCCCAAGATATCTGTCACGTATAACGCCCCGTGATATCTATCCTGCATTTTAGCTCTGCACCTACCGTACTAGTATCCCCACCGTATCATGTGTTAACCAAGAATGACCCTCACTCAAAAGTCGTGTAATGGTCCATGTCAACCTAATATATCGCATATATAGGTTACTCAACTTGTATGTTTTATTCCATGTAAATGTTCAGTCCCTTGCCGTAGACCATACGGGCTTTCCCATGAGATTCTACATTACTTTAACATAGTTCCATGATCCTTAAGATCGGTTTGGACTGTTACCCTAAACCTAGCTAGGGTCTTCCAACATGAATTATCGCTTGTACAACTAGGACTTATGCTACCTAGGGCCACTAGGGATTACGCTTACCTATTGCACGTTTTCGTATCTCAGTTTTGGTTCAACCACCCAGGGCCACTGCGATTTACGCTAACCGTCAACCGCGCCCTTTTTCCCACGCATTCATCGTGAATCGTTTTCCATGACTGTATGCACATGTATCACATCGTGCCATCCGAGTCCTGTCACAGGGCAGATCGAGAAATACAGGACTCGGTCGGGAGCTTTCGATTTATCTGCCGATGCAGATGCTAAGGTCTGTTTTTCTATATGTGGCTATGGTCCCACGCGACCCCTCCCTCAACTAGTGAAAGACAAGACAGGATAAATCCTGTATGAGAACACACTACTGGCCAACCCACAATCCTAGCCTTACCGCAACCATAATTAGATAGAAATTATGGTCTATTGGGTGTTCTCTGCCTTTCCGTACGTACACGCTTGACCAAAGATGGTAGGTAGTCTGACGAAATGCTATCTAGGGTACGACCGTGTATCGTCGACTATCCCCTATCCATCCCCGTCTTTAGGTCGCTCGCATAGCAACCAAGGCATACTCTTGGTTCTTCTAACGCAGACCTTAACCTCTCACGAGCCTAGTATAATCACCTGGCAGCTCATAGAGGGATATCAAGAATACCCTCACGTTCCCCGAAGCCGCTGCTTCGTTACCCAGTTCGCTGGAGCCTTTATCTAAATCAGATACTTGCTCCTACTCGTATACTTAAACGATGACCTACCGTATCAGGTTACTCATCTATCTATGAACTGGTCTAAATTTCCTTGACTAAGAATCATTACTTAGTTATTCCTCAACTAAGGTTTATCACTTAGCCTTATTCCCGTTATCCTTGTTAACTACGGTTATCCCCTATCCTCAGAACTAGGGTTTACATAATGGATTAAGTGTCACTTAAGTTCATGACTTAACCCGTCTACCAATCATGTCAAAATTGGCTAAGTATCCAAGTCCAAGACTTAACCCGTCTTCAAATCATGCCAAAATTGGCTAAGTATCCAAGTCCAAGACTTAACCCTACAAACCATGCTCACGTTGGTTAAGTATGTATTAAGCAATTCACGACTTAACCTCGTCCAATTATCATTCTAGATTGGTTATGTATATATTAACTTGACCCTATCAATTTACTCAGTCAAATCGGTCAAGTGTATTCAAGCGATTCGTGACTTAGCCTTATCATGTTTTCACGTTAGATCGATTAAGTATAGGTTAACTTAACCTCAATAAATTCACGAGTTAGATTGGTTAAGTATAAGTCACTTAACCACATCAATTCATCATGTTTAGATTAGTTAAGTGTTTAACTTAACCCCATTAAATTACCAAGTGGGATTAATTAAGTCTAGGCTAACTTAACCCCATCCGATTTCCATGTTTAGACTAGTTGAGTCTAATCTTAACCCCATTCGTTAACCGTATTTTTCGGTTAAGCATCATTAAGAAAACTTACTTAACCTTACCAAGTCATCGCGTTGGATTGATTAAGTGTTGGTTAACTTAACCCCATCCACTAGTCATATAAAAATGGTTAAGTGTCATTAGGCAAATCAAGTTACTTAACCTACCCAACCTTGTCATGTTTTGTTAAGTATCATTAGCCTAATCAAATTACTTAACCCATTTGTCCATGTCATATTTGGTTAAGAGTCATTAATCAAATTAACTTAACCCTATCATGTGGCATTAATTACTTAATGCACCTTCACCTCTCACATTAGACTTTGTTGTGGTTACTAGTTAAGCCGGTCGGTTCCGGGTAGCTTTACACCACAACTTGGTCTAACCTCGGGTTCAAGCACAACATGACCAACTTCTCACATTGGGTCCTATTGTTTGCAACTACTAGTTAGGCCGGTCGGTTCCGGGTAGTTTTACGTTGCAAACTTAACCCAACCTCGAGTTGGCCACACTTATATTATCTAAGTGTCATGTCCATCATGTTTCCCAAAACATGTTACAAGTTTTCAAGCATTTGGGTAAACCTAACTTAATAGGTAAATTCCCAAAGGGTAGACCTAACTTAATAGGTAAATTCCCAAGCTTATGTTTTTATGCATACTTACATGTCAACTTCCATGTTATATTTCAAGTCATGTTTTCAAGTTGTATTTTCATGTCATTAGAAATTACCCATAACATAACCCAACGCTTTTAAACTCGCATATACGTTCGCGACAACGTAATGGATTGAAAGAAGAGACTTGGCAAAGGCATGACAAAAATGGATATTAAGCCACAAGTTAATCATGGTGGAAAATGAGGCACAAATGTGTTCATTAACTTGCATGTTACATTCTTAAGCCTCAAAACATGCATAAACCCAAACTTGGAACATAAGCGAATCATGGTGACAAAAGATATGGAATGATGACTAGTAACTCGCATATATCATCATATAAGGGTTATGACTTCATATGCAAGTTGACATAAAGGTTATGAGGGTTCTCATGTTGCCTAATGCAACATTTCAACATAAAGGTTGTAGCTTTTAGCTCACAAGATCAAGATAATGACTTCATAAACTTGCATGACATGATAGCATGTATCATACTCAATGATCAAACCCAAACTTGCAACATGAACATTTAACTTCATAGTTAATATCTAAGAGTAGGGAAAGGGCTTACATTGCTATGAAGGCACAAAAGATATGACAAAGCCCTTATGCAATCAAATAGACCCAAAATGCAAGCTCTAACATAAAAACCCTTGAGCCAAAATGATCAAAACCCTTGCTTTATGATGCAAAGATAGAAACTTGACTTGAATGCAAGCTAATGACACTCATACAAGCTTGAAAACACTTGTATGCATGGAAAATCTCTCATAGAAACCATTTAGAAATTTTATGAAGAGAGTGAAGGCCATGAGAGGTAAAATTTTGCCATAGTTTAGTTGCATGAATGAATAATGAGGATTTAGGATAGGTTAGGGTCTTATTTATAGATTAGGCAAGTGTTTTAGGCCATAGGATTAAACCTAGATTCAATCCAAGCCATCAAAGCATGTCTTGGGGAAGAAGTCAAGTGTAGGAACCATCTAGGGCCTTTAGATTAAAGATGAACCATGAGAACCATCCAAATGCAAAATCTGCATTTGAGCGAATCGGCCCACGGGTTGACAGCCAAACACCCTGGATTAACCCCTAGTCGACCTAGCGAGTTCGGGTCGACCTCAAAAATCGGCCGGTTCGGTTATTCCCCTGTCCCAATTCGCTGTTTTGAACATTTTTGCATATTTATTTATTTAATTTTCAATTATATATATATATATCAATATATATATTTCTCTGCGCAACCCATTTCACTTAAATAAGTATACTTTAATTTGGGAATTTTTCATGAAACTTCGCGAGGCCATGTCTTGGTCATACGGACTCCGATTTTCGAAAACTCGGACTCTATTTCGCGTATTTTTCCGAGACGAACGCAATGGCATAGCCCGTTTCCCTTGATTCAGATTTTACAGTTTAATTCTGCCTCCATTTATGTTATAACAGGTTATTGAAAATACGGGTTGTTACACATACGGTGTAATTCCCTATATAATTTACATATAAAAATGTAAATTTTAACATACGACTAATTCTCATTCTTTATTTACCTTATTAAATTGTAATTTTCTTTACTATGCAAAATCTACTTTATATTTACATCCTAAAAATGTAAATTTATTTCATGTCAAATTTCTACATCTTATTTACATATAAAAATGAAAATTTAATTTACATGCAAGCTCTACTTTATATTAACATCATAAAAATGTAAATTTATTACATCGTAAATTCTTACTTCTTATTAACATATAAAAAAATGTAAATTTAATCTTATGTCAAATTCTACTTTATATTAACGTTATAAAAATGAAAATTTATTACATCGTAAGTTCCTACTTCTTATAAACATATAAAAAAAAATATGTAAATTTAATCTTATGTCAAATTCTACTTTATATTAATGTTATAAAAATGTAAATTTATTACATCGTAAGTTCCTAGTTTAATTCACATTAAAATAATGTAAATTTCATACGATGTAAATTCCTACTTTAATTCACATTAAAATAATGTAAATTTCATAACAAGCACATGATGATATATTTATACATGATTCATATCCACAAGGTATACTTCAACAAATTTAAACAAGGTAAAAAAAATCTAATTTTTCCTACCGATCTATAATTTTAATTAACAAATCTATGATTGAAAATAACGGATCTAAAATCATAACATCACAAACAATTCGAATCCATAACCTATGGTAACATTCATCGCAGATCCATCGGTATTTGACTTTCAACTTCACATAACGCAAGAATAATAATTAAATTAATTAAATTAAATTAAAAATAAATTCTCACATTGTTCGGGACTGAAATGAAGGTCCAACCTCAATCAGATCTCGTGTTTGAAGTCACGGCGATTTCAGATCTGAAACATTTCAATTTGAAGTTCATATGTATAAATTAGAAAACACTTTTAACAACTGTCACTGCGACACTTAAAAGCGTGGCAAAACTGAAATTGAATTTTACCTTGAACTTCAGAAAGTTCAAAACTTTGAATCCGATTTTCGGGAGATGTAGTAGACGGTTTCAGGTGAGGTTTGTTGGAGGTTGACTGGGAAGGGGAGGCGCACGTGCGCCTGGCACGGTGGGGGGTGCGGCGGCACGGTGGAGGTGCGGCGGTGGCTTATTCGACGCGGGTTCGGGCTCGAAATTCGAGAGCTACAGGCTATGAAATCGAGTGAAACTTGTCGGGGATTGGAGAGGAAGGGAAGAGTTTCAAAAAGTTCAACTACGGCCAAGTCTAATTGTGTGTGGATTAGTGGGAAAATGGAGATGAAAAATCAAGGGGGGGGGGCTACGGGTTCATTCGATCAGGGAAGAAGGTACTGTAGCGGGTATTTATATATTATTATATTAGGTTTAATTTATTAATTATTTAATTAGTCCAATAAAGGTCCGTTTGGCTAGAAACTCTGAATTAGGCCCAACGACTGCCGTTCTTACCCATTAGCCCCCGTTCCGGACTCATCTGGACCTGTCCCGTTAGACCAAATGGTCATCTTGACCCCCGTTTTTTGAGTTTTAAAATTTAAGTCCTTTAATTTTAATTCTACCGTACAAATAATTTTACCGGGGCATATACGAACTCAGAAAAATCCAAAAAAAATATTTTCGCTTTCTTATGACGATACGGTCCTAACAAAATTTATTTCGTCGAATTCTGAGGTCGTATGCAAAATGTCGATTTTCAAGGGCGATATATTCTCTATAACGACCTCTCTGAAAATTCATTTAGTCATAACTTTTGATTCCCGCTATGAAACTTCGATTTTTCAGATTCGTTAGAAAGATATTCATTGACAGATTTAAATATTTTTCATTTTACCAAAATCCGGTTTATTCTGCATTCTGTGTGGTCAGTCAAAGTTCAGGTTTGACTTTTCGAACTACCATCCTTTTCTAATTCCTTTTTTATTTAAAATAAATATATTCGCATTAAATTCCTTTTTTATTTAAAATAATTCATTTCAACTATTTAACACCTTTGAAATCTCTAAAATGAAAATTTTAAATTGGCTCCAAATTCCGGGTTGTTACAATCATAAAGTAGCATAGTCAAAACATCCCTTGTCAGAAATACATGAAAACCGTTTCTTAGTTAAAAAATCTGTCTTATTCTTAAACATCAGAGTACAAAATAGAAGAAGCATAATCCCCAAGTGAAAACATAGCCATAGTATCAAAGATATAAGCTTGAGCAGTACATCTAGCATGTTGAAGCAAGACAAAGGCAGAATCTTGACTACGCCTGAGAATTCCCTCCATGAGAACCTGGCCTGGGGGGCGGGGGAATGGAAGAAAGAAGAGAAAACAAAAAGGGTCAGACATAAAGTCTGGCGAGTCTAGTTACTTTTAGCAAGTAAATAAATAAAAGCAGCATGACAGGCATATAAAGTGGATAAGAGAGATTACTACATAAAAGGCAGGTGTGACAAGGTAGACCAGATAAGGTGTATACTCTTCTCTAATGATTACTCTGCACTATTACAAGTATAACCAAAATGAGATGATCCTAAAGATGTATGAAATGGTAGACTTAGGCGTACTTCTGGTGAGAGGTTTTAACCCCGTACAATCCACAGGCAGCCCCAATAACGGACTCCTAAACTTACCAGAGTCTAGATGTACCCTAACTACTACCCTAATCGATCAGCTCCCAACTCCGTAGAAACCCTATGCGGGCCCCACAATAGGATGCATCACTTCCTACGTGGAAACCCTTCATTTTCAAGATGTGCACAACCATATCTACTGACGTCACGGTCGTCTTATCCCCCTCTGCCCGGCACATGCACGCACATGGCCCAGTCGGTTTACGCCGCCCACACCGCCCTCCACGTTTGGATCTCTTACAATAAGTCCAACAAGCATGCCCCTTCTCCGACCTAGTTCGGAGTACATGTTTGATACCTACTCCGGGTTACTGGCTGAAACGGGGCCCACACAATATGGTACAAGCTCTCCCCTTTGTCTTGTATCCCCCACTAGGTTTTCTTTGGCTATGTATACCACTAGGTATCTTTAATTACATAACTCTATTATTTCTACAAGTTATGCTTACCCTAAAAGGTGTTTTTAATTGCATTACTTTATTATTTCAACCGGTTATATATACCACCAGGTGTCTTTAATTACATAATCTTATCAGGTTAAGTTTGTGGGCCTGTATGTAAATATTACCCACCACAACAAGGCTTACTTAACCCTCACTGATCCAAGCAGGTTCATTTAATAGTTAAGTTTGTGGGCCTATATATACAAATATTACCCACCTACCCAACTTAACCTTCCCACTGATTCAACCAACTTTACTTAACCCCTATTCATGTTTATGTTCACACAATCCCTATGGATTCAACTAGGTTAAGTGTTACAGACTAATAGGTTATCTCCATTCACATTGGCTGCATTTTACTTGCCAAAGTTTCACTTGCTTATTAATTTCATATAAATATAACTTTATCCATTTAAGTTCATTAATAAGCCACATTACATGTTATTCTTCAAATTGTAATTAACAGAAGTAATCTTACAATCTTTCACCTCTAGATCGTAATTAACAGAAGTAATCTTACAATCCCTTTTGCATTGTCTATTTTCATAGTTACAATAACATGTTTTACTTAATATTTAATTAAGTATGCTTCTTCTCAGTTCACCTGTTTCCTGTTTAACATGTCACTACAACTTGATGTTGTTTACTTATTAACTAAGTTTTCTTAACTAAGGTTTACTAATAAGCTTTCTTTCCTTTTATTATAACTTATGTTTTAATTTCCACTCGTCCCTCGGACAAGCCTACCTATTATATACAACATTTACATTAAGTAATTGATCATAATAGGTTACTATCATTCCTTGCTTACTCCAATTCATTACCATGTCCATTTATGGTTATAATGGGCTAGACCTCCCACATTAGGCCTACAACTTGTGGATGCTGGATATACCGGTCGGGTCCGGGGAGATTTCTTCCACAAGTTGGGCCTAACCTTGTGTCATCGGCCGTCTCGTATTTGCGCACTTAGACCTCTCACATTAGGTTCAACATTAGTGGTTGCTGGATATGCCAGTCAGGTCCGGCCAGACTTCCACCACTAATGCAAGCTAACCTCCTGTCATAAGTGCAATTACAATTTCTAATTGTAATTATTAGACGTTTCATTCTATCCAATTTTTTTTACCTATGTCTTTATAGGTGATTATGTCCCTTTTTCCCCATTTTGAATTATATGTACAATTCATATAAACATTATTTAAATTATTCCAATTCTAACCTTTTTCCTCCGTTCCCTAACTAACGCATATATTTGACGGCATCTACGCTAGAAAGTAGCCTAGTCATAAAAATAAAATGGGAAAAGTGATGGGAATATGACAAAGGTGATTGTTTTGGCACAAATATAAACTAGCATGGTGATAAGGTGGACATATGAGCATAAATCTGATGAACTTGTGGTTGTTAACTAATTCTAACAAAACTATGATGTCATAATAAGATCTAAATTAATAATTTAGACGTCCAACTGGTTCAGATATAACATGATAGGCATAAGGTGATAAACTAGATCTGATTAATAATTTAGATGTCCACATAATTCAGATCCAATAGTTGAAAATAGATCTAACACAAATATGGTCAAGATCCACATCATAGCATGTCATAGAAATTACAATAAATCTGACAAGATAGAGATTTAGATCCAATAGTTAGAAATAGGTCTAACACAAATAAGGTCAGGATCCATATCATAGAATGCCACAAAAGTTACAATAGATCTGACAAGATAGAGATTTAGATCCAAGTTATAATCAATTTAGAATGGCATAAGTTCGCAATTTACAACGGATCCAGTATAACATAGGCACATGAAAAAAAATCCAAACTATAGTCATATCAGGATTTACTTTTAAATATTTAAGTCTAAAAGAAACTTGGAACTCATAGAGTTTGGATTAGAAAATAGAGAAAGAATGGATCTTGAATCTCTAACTGATTTGCTTAAGTTGATTGTTGTAGAAGATGGGATCCGTCTCAGTTCAAACACCGGCAACATTTGGCCTCCATGATTTCCAATGAAGAAAACATGAGAAATGGACACATAGTTATCGCTTCCAGCACCTCTGAAACCGACCGTCACGTCAGCCCTAGGGGTGTCAACACCCTTATAGGGGGGTCGACCCTGGTGCGACACCCCTCTAGGGGTCGACCCCCTAGAGCGGGAAATTTACCGCCTTACAAAATTTGATTTTTGAACGGGTTTGGATAAGGTTCTGACTCATATCTGACTCATATGTAATTCTTCTGCGCGTATACAAACTTAAAATCCTCATAACTTCTTCATACGTTGTCCCTTTTATGCGAACCAAATGTCTATCTTGACCATACTTTCGAGATGGACGCAATGGCGATGTCCGTTTTCCTTAATTCCGAATATGATATACACGTTAATGTGTATATTTTATCCGCATATTTATCTTATTTTATCTTTTAAATAATTGATATTGTGTATTTATAGCTGTGTTTTCAGATTGTTGACAAGAATCATGGTTTAGAGCATTTGCTGAATAAAGCATGAAGAATTTGCTGAAAAAGAGTGAAGTTAAAATTACTTAAGCTTGAAGAGTTTAAAGCTTGAAGAACGGTTGCAAATATAGTTTAGTTGGGTAGATTTGGCTCACTAAAGACTTATATTGTGTTCACATTGGCTCAATTGCAGACCATTTCACTCATGTAGCGTTCACATTAGCTCCTTTGCAAGGCTTCTAATTCATGCACTATACGCGTTCACACTGGCTCACTTACAAGGCCTCTTACTCTATAACCCCGTTCACACTAGCTTATATGTCATTTGGGCTAATTCTTTAGTCCCACATTGTGGAATTTGCCAAGTAGCCTTTGTAATATCAGCTATAAGTACATTGTATCTCATTCATTGTAAAACACATTAGGTTTTATTCTGTAATTCTCTTCTTGGAATAAAATCATTCTTCTTCCTCAGTTCTATTTAGTTTTAGTTTTATTTATGTTCATGTTATTTAATTTCTGTTTTCCTCTTCTTCTTTAGCTATGTCTAGCTAATCCCCTTTGATTAGGGGGTGATGACGCTAATAGATATGATTCAACATGAATCACATAGCCAATAGATGAGGACTGTATACATGTAGATCTGGTTCTGAATCAAGGGTTAGATCTGAACCTTCATATCCTGTGTCGTTTAAGAGCTATGCTCCTTCACAGGGTATATTCGTGTTCGATCTAACAATTATCAGTTTTAGATCTAATTTTAGGGTTTTAGAAATTAATTTGTGAATCTGTCCTGATAGTCTATGGTTGTTTAAGAGCTCAGCTCCTGCATAGGCTATGCTTGTCGCTATTTACTTATTTGTTTCTAAGAATCTATTCATCATTGATTCGTGTTTGTGACAGAAACATGAATTAGATTATATTTATTTGTTGGCTATTGATGAGTGTGAATCTAATCTATGTCATTATCCCCTAATTGTTATCTCTTATTATATAAATCTTTTTTTTTTAATTTTCTTTGTTTTCAAGCAATCAAAATACTGGAATAACTTGACTGGATTTATTAATTAAAATACTTTTGGTCCCAGAGTTCGACACCCTCTACAACAATCCTTGTTGTTTAGGAAAGACGAACGGATTTTACAGTTGTTTAAAATTGTAGAATTTGTTCGCAAACAGAATATTAAATTAATTATTATTTAATTTATCCTCTTTAATGATAACAAAATCATGGGGTGTTACATTCCCCCCTACTTAAAGGATTTCGTCCCCGAAATCTCCAAGTTGAGAAGAATGCATATCCTATAATTCATCATCCATCTACTAATCTATCAATCACTGGCATCCATTGTCCTTAAGGATTTCTAATGCTTATATGAATATATGCAAAGTTGTGTGTATATGTCCCAATACTAATGCGAAGATCAGGCAGTCTACTGATTTAGTTGACCTCCTTAATGCAATGTATGTTAGTGCCATGGATCCAATATGTATGCGAATAATCGTATTATAACATGTGGGTTCTATGTGTGTGCACACTCATTCATCCAAATGCAATATCCATATGCTAATACATCCATTTCCACCCATAAAAGAAAATAAGACGCACACACATCCATATGCAGTATGAGAGTGATTGAGCCGATCTAGTGCGTAATGTGTGTCTATATGCATCCATAGGCAGCCACTAGCAAACACTTGCATCCACTTGCATTCATCAAACATAACATGTCTCAAACACATGTTTACATCCATAGCATTCCTATCTAAAGGTCGAAGATACTATGGATAGGATATATTCAAATGATAGAAACAAGCACAGATAAAATTTTGGAAAAGGAGTTAAGAACATACCCTTGAAAAGAAAGGGTACGAATACTGAATCTTGTCTTTGGTCTCCCAAGTCGCATCCTCTGGGTTATCTTCCCATTGAACCGTTATCAGCTTGATCTCTTTATTGCGTAGCTTCTTAACTTCTGATCCCAAAATACAGGTAGGGACTCGTCTGACTGTCGCCTCCCGTTCCATTTCTACTTCCACTAATGTGCTTGGCTCAACAACTTCCACGATGTCATGCAAACACTTCTGCAGATGAGAAACATGTAAAACATCATGAACATTGGATAAATTTTCTGGAAGCTTTACCCTATAAACCATTTGTCCAATCCTCTCGGTTATGGGAAATGGTCCCACAAACATAGGTGCCAACTTCCCTACCGATCCGAAGCGAACCACGTTCCTCAGAGGTGACATTTTGATAAAAAATAAGTCTCCCACTTCGAATTTGATGTCAGTCCTTCTCTTGTCTACGTAGGATTTCTGTTTATCTTGAGCTGTCTTCATTCGTCATCGAATAAGGTCAATCTTATCAGACGTTTCTCTAACCATATCTGGCCCAAGTAATAATCTTTCTGTAGATTCCCACCGACAAGTTGGTGATCTATAGGGTCGTCCTACAATGCTTCAAAGGGTGCCATGCCGATGCTGGCTTGATAGCTATTATTATAGGCATACTCTACTAAAGGACGGTGCTCTTCCCAAGTCTCACCGAAGTCTAGGATACACAGCCTTAAAAGATCTTCAAGAATTCTGTTCACCCTTTCCTTCTGCCCATCAGTCTGAGGATGATAAGTGGCGCTCAAACACAATTATGTACCTAATGCTTCTTGCAAGCTCCTCCAAAATTCACTAGTAAAGATGGGTTCACGATCGCTCACGATGCTGGAACGTACTCCATGAAGACCAACTATCTCTCGGATATAAACTGCTGCCAACCATGATGCCGTCCTCTTACTCTTAACTGGAATAAAGTGAGCGCTCTTAGTGAGTCTATCTACCACAACCCAGATACTGGTATTGCCTTTCTTTGATCTAGGCAAACCATCTATGAAATCCATAGAGACACTCTCCCATTTCCATAGAGGAACCTCCGACGGATGAAGTAAACTACCAGGTTTCCTTTGCTCAGCTTTGCCTTGCTGGCAAATCAGACATTGAGAAACAAACTCTGCTACACCTTTCTTCATCCCACCCCAAAAGGAAACCCTTTCTAAAGTAGCTCCAAACTTTCTCTTGGATCCATATGGCGCACGAGCAATGCAATTGGCTTTGCACTGTCCACCAAATATATTTGGAAATCAATCTCGTGACTTGGGGTAACCTCGAACCTCATCAAAGACACTAGGATACTCACAGACTACTGGAACAGATTTTAGATCATCGATAGATGCGTCAAGTGACTCTAGGAAACTCAACATAACAAACCCTTTGGGGTCACAAGAAATCTCGAGGGTCCTCCGTTGGAAAGTCAACATTCTAACGACCCTCCTCTCACAGTCTAGAATGGCAATATACGTGTTAAGCCAATCCATTCCTAGAATCAACCCATAGCCCATAAACCCGAGCACATATGCGTCGCACTCAAAATCGACGCCTAACACAGATATCCTTAAACCCCGACAAATCCTAGATAAATGAGCCGAACCACCAACGGGGTTTAAGACAACTACGGGATCCGCTACCATATTAGTAACTAAGTGCAGAGATTCAACCACAGAACTACATATAAATGAACATGAAGCGCTAGAACCAAAAAGGGTTCCAATAGGGTGACTGGAAAGAGAAATCAAACCTTCCACAGAAACTTTCACACCTCTATCTGGAGCATTGGCCACGAGAGCATTCGCTTGCCCTCCAGGGGTTCCTGCCCTTTGACCTTATCCTTGCTTCCTTGGGCAGTCCCTAGAAAAGTGCCCGGTCTCTCCGTAACTGATACAAGCGTTCTTCCTCTTCTTGCAGTCCTTGACGATGTGACCTCCTTGCACATAATTATGGCACTTCCTCTTATCCTTAGCCTTGTCGTTCTTTCCGACTTTCTTTTGTTGTTGTAGCCGTCCTTTCTTGGGCCATACCTTTTTATTTTGTGTTTCCTCAACATTAACTTCTTCCTTTTTACCTTTATTTGAACTTTATATATGTTCCCTTCCCGGGCCATCATTTTTTCTCAACCTTGGGTTGTGCTCCTTAGCCTGAACTCCCTTACTCTCCTTTTTACCATATTTGTGTAATAAGCTAACTAGTCTCTCGAAAGCTACCTCCATCACATGGGAATCCTTACGAAGCTCGAGAAAGTTAGCCGCAAGTGAAACTACTGCGGCTGCAGATGGAGGTTAGGCACTTCATTTCCATTCGACATGTGCCACAGTTTAAACATGCCTACGGCATCATGCCAGAATGGGGACACCTTTTGGGAAGAGTCGGTTCCCCAGACAAAAACGAAAAAGGAATCAAGCGGAGAATCAAGAGATATTACATATGGCTTTCGGGAATATGTTTTTCAAAACAGACTTTTCTTTTTGAAAATGCTTGTTTTTAAAACCTTTTTGAAAATAGTTTTCAAAAACTTTATCCAATTTGGTAACGTTAAGCTCTGATACCAAGTGTGACACCCCACGTCCATTAATATCACTCACAAAGGGAATGCATTAAGTTTCGTGGAGGGTTATAGTAAACAGAACAGAAATATAACAAGACAGACATAAAGAAATAACAGTGGAAGTAAAAACTTTATATATCATAAAGTAGCATAGTCAATACATCCCTTGTCTGAAATACATGAAAACCATTTCTTCATTAAAACATCAATCTTATTCTTAAACATCAGAGTACAAAATAGAAGAAGCATAATCCCCAAGTGAAAACATAGCCATAGTAGCAAAGATAGAATCTTGAGCTGTATTTCTAGCATCTCCAAGCAAGATGATAGCAGAATCTTGACTAAGCCTAAGAATTCCCTCCCTGAGAACCTGGGGGAGGGGAGGGGGAGAGGGGAACGGGAAACAGAAGAAAGAAGAGGAAACAAAAAGGGTCAGACATAAAGTCTGGTGAGTCTAGTTACTTTTAGCAAGTAAATAAATAAAATTAGGATGATAGACATATAAAGTGGATAAGAGAGATTACTACATAAAAGGCAGGTGTGGCAAGGTAGACAGGATAAGGTGTATACTTTTCTCTAATGATTACTCTGCACTATTACAAGTATAACCAGAATGAGATGATCCTCAACATGCATGAAATGGTAGACTTAGGCGTACTTCTGGTGAGAGGTTTTAACCCCATACAGTCCAGAGGCAACCCCAATAACAGACTCCTAAACTTACCAGAGTCTTGATGTACCCTAACTACTACCCTAATCGATCGGCTCCCTACTCTGTAGATACCCTATGCTGGCCCCACAGTAGAATGTATCACTTTCTAAGTGGCAACCCTTCATTTTAAAGATGTGGAGAACCATATCTACTGATGTTACGGTCGTCTTATCCCCCTCTGCCCGGCTCATGCACGCACATGGCCCGGTCGGTTTGCGCTGCCCACACCGTCCTCCACGTTTGGATCTCTTACAATCAGTCCAATAAGCAAGCCCCTTCTTCGACCTAGTTCGGAGTACATGTTTGATACCTACTCTGGGACACTGGCTGAAATGGGTCCCACACAATATGATACAAGCTCTCCCATTTGTCTTGTATCCACCACTAGGTTTTCATTGGCTATGTATACCACTAGGTGTCTTTAATTATATAACCTATTATTTCTACAAGTTATGCTTACCCTAAAAGATATCTTTAATTACATAACTTTATTATTTCTACCGGTTATGTATACCACTAGGTGTCTTTAATTACATAACTTTATTAGGTTAAGTATGTGGGCCTATATGTAAATATTACCCACCGCCACAAGATTTACTTAACCCTCACTGATCCAAGCAAGTTTATTTAACGATTAAGTTCGTGGGCCTATATATACTAGTATTACCCACCTACCTAAGATTTACTTAACCCTCCCACTGATTCAACCAAGTTTACTTAACCCCTATTCATGCTTTTGTTCACAAAATCCCTATGGATTCAACCAGGTTAAGTATTACAGACTAACAGATTATCCTCATACACATTGGCTTCTTTTTACTTGCCAAAATTTCATTTGCTTATTAATTTCATATAAATATTACTTAATCCATTTAAGTTCGTTAATAAGCCCCATTACATGTTATTCTTTAGATTGTAATTAACAAAAGTAATCATACAATCTTTCACCTCTGGATCATAATTAATGGAAGTAATCTTACAATCCCTTTTGTATTGCCTATTTCCATAGTTACAATAACATGTTTTACTTAATATTTAATTAAGTATACTTTTTTCATTTCGCCTGTTTCCTGTTTAACATATCACTACAACTTGACGTTGTTTACTTATTAACTTAGCTTTCTTAACTAAGGTTTACTAATAAGCTTTCTTTCCTTTTAATGTACTTATGTTATAATTTCCACTCGTCCCTAGGTCAAGCCTACCTATTATATACAACATTTTCATTAAGTAATTAATCATAATAGGTTACTATCATTTCTTGTTTACTCCAATTCATTACCATATCCGTTTATGGTTATAATGGGCTAGACCTCCAACATTAGGCCTACAACTTATGGATGCTGGATATGCCGGTCGGGTCCGGGCAGGCTTCTTCCACAAGTTGGGCCTAACCTCGTGTCATAGGCCATCTCGTATTTGCTCACTTAGACCTCTCACATTAGGTTCAACATTAGTGGTTGCTGGATATGCCGGTCGAGTCTAGGCGGACTTCCACCACTAATGCAACCTAACATCGTGTCATAAGTGCAGTTACAATTTCTAATTGTAATTATTAGACATTTCATTCTTATCCAATTCTTACCTATGTCTTTATAGGTGGCAGACTTCCACCACTAATGCAACCTAACCTCGTGTCATAAGTGCAGTTACAATTTCTAATTGTAATTATTAGACATTTCATTCTTATCCAATTCTTACCTATGTCTTTATAGGTGGTTATGTCCCCCTTTTCCCCATTTTGAATTATATGTCCAATTCATATAATTATTTAAATTATGCTAATTCTAACCTTTTTCCCCCATTCCCTAACTAACACATATATTTGATGGCATCTAGGCTAGAAAGTAGCCTAGTCATAAACAATAAAAAGGGAAAAGTGATGGGAATATGACAAAGGTGATTGTTTTGGCACAAAAATAAACTAGCATGGTGATAAGGTGGACATATAAGCATAAATCTGATGAACTTGTGGCAGTTAACTAATTCTAACATAACTATAATGTCATAATAAGCATAATAAGATCTAAATCAACAATTTAGATGTCCAACTAGTTCAGATCTAACATGATATGCATAAGGTGATAAACTAGATCTAATTAATAATTTAGATGTCCACATAATTCAGATCCAATAATTAAAAATAGATCTAACACGAATAAGGTCAAGATCCACATCATTGCATGTCATACAAATTACAATAGATCTGACAAGATAGAGATTTAGACCCAATAGTTAGAAATAGATCTAACACAAATAAAGTCAAGATACACATGATAGAATGCCACAAAAGTTACAATAGATCCGACAAGATAGAGATTTAGATCCAAGTTACAATCAATTTAGAATGGCATATGTTCGCAATTTACAATGGATCCAGTATAACATAGGCACATGAACAAATCCAAACTATAACCATATCAAGATTTACTTTTAAATATTTAAATCTAAAAGCAACTAGGAACTCACAGAGTTGGATTAGAAAGTAGAGAAAGAATGGATCTTGATTCTCTAACTAATTTGCTTAAGTTGATTGTTGTAGAAGATAGGATCCGTCTCAGTTCAAACACCGGCAGCATTTAGCCTCCATGCGTTCCAACGAAGAAAGCAAGAGAAATGAACACATACTTCTAGCTGCCAGCACCTCTGAAACCGATTGCCACATCAGCCCTAGGGGTGTCAATACCCCTATAGGGGCGTCGACACCGGTGTCGACACCCCTCTAGGGGGGTCGACGCGGGAAATTTGCCGCCTTACGAAATTTTGATTTTTAACGGTTTAAATAAGGTTCTGACTCATATCTAACTCGTATGTATATATATAATTCTTCTGCGTGTATACAAAATTAAAATCCTCATAACTTCTTCATACGATGTCCGTTTTACGCAAACCAAATGTCTATCTTGACCAGAATTTCGAGATGGACGCAATGCCAAAGTCCTTTCCCTTAATTCAAAATATTAAATTAGTTATTATTTAATTTTCCTCTTTAATGTTAACAAAATTATGGGTTGTTACACCTTGCTGCGACTTTGTTCATGACACCTGTTACTTGTATTTATTGGCACCTGCTACTTGAAACTTGTACCCTGCACTTGAACGTCCAGATTTTTGTTCTTGCATGATTTTAATAATTTGAGTCGAGCCTTGTTATTGCTTGAGCTTGGCTTACTGGCATATTCCATGTATTTGAACCTGTGTACTTTGTGCTTGCATTGTACTTGGAAAAACAACCCAGTTTTGTGATACTGCTGTTTTCATGTGCTTGCCACGTTGAGCCTTGTCTCACCTTGTTTGTGTCTAGTTTGTGTGCTTGCTCACACTCATATAGGAGCAGATACTATGTATTACCATTTTTATTTAGTTTTGTACCAGTGTACTACTTTCATCCATGCTATCTTTGGCCATTCCTTTGTTTTATGCACTTAAATTTAGCATGCTTTTTGGTGATTCTGCTCTGTCAATTCATGTGTGCCGTCCTGCTGCCATGTATATTTTTCCTTGACCCTTTACTTAGTTTCCCTATAGCATCCTTGAACCTTTTTCTTGTTTCATTGGTGTTGCTTGTGAACTCGACCTTGTGATTGTCTCGAACCCATCTTTGTTGGTGCTCCATTCTGTCTTGTGCTTATGTAGTTTAACCAGTTGACTTGTGTGCTTGAGTCATTTCCATTATTGTTGCATGCATTCTTTTCTTGAGTACTTTTTCCATGTACATGACATGTTTACATGCTCGACTTGTAAACAACTTTGAACTGTGCTTCACCATTTGCATGGTTTGTCCGGTCATGCTTTGTTTCATTCGCTCTGTGCACTGATTCATTTCCATGCACCACTTTGCTGAGTTGTTATTGCTACGTGCATGAATGACAGTTCGCCTGCACATCATATATGTATATATACATGCACATGTATGTGTATACATGTATCGTGCATGTGCAATTATAATTTTTTATTTACATCAGCAGACCACTATACGATGAGTCGTGGCTGGTCAAGATCAGCAGACAACAATTGTGAGTTGAGGCTAGACTTTATCAGCAGATCACTGTAGTTGTGTTGTGGCTGATCTGCATGCATAAGTTATATTGTCTACCTGGTGGTATTTATAGTGAATCACTATGAATATCACAAGCAGTCTAGACATAGATAGTTGTATATACATATCAGACCGAGTCAAGAAATATAATGAGAAACACACCAAAATTCCGAGGCAAATAAAATTTAGAATAATTTTATATCTACTAGAATGTAAATCATTTTTATTCCAGTTTATTCTATGTGTTTTTGTGACTGGACTGACTCTGTACAGAGTGTGTCAGTATGTGTGTCAATGTGTCTGTATATAAGAGAGTGTGAGTAACTGAGTCAGTATATGAAACTGAGTGACTGAGTGTTGTAGTCAGGAACCAATGTAATAAATGAAATTGAATGTATTATATCACTGAGATGTACAATAGTGGAGTTAGAAGAATGAGCTATTCAAATCTTGAAATAAAAACTATATTTGAAAAAAAACTGTTTGAATATTTAAATTCTTGTGCAATATTATTCTACTCAAATATAAATATTTATTTCTGTATGTAACGTAGTATATAATAGTATAGTTACAAACACATTTATAATAATATATATGTTTGTTATCATCAAACAAAAATCATATTGTTATATACAACAAAAACCACCTTTGCAATTATTGTGAAAAAATCCCAATTGGGCACTATTTTTATATGTAAATCGGAAATATTTGAGTCATCTAATTTATACTAAAGTAAACCCAAAATTTCTGGTTTATGCAAGTGTATTAAATTGAATAAATCCAATTTTCTTTCAAGGGAGTTAAGACCCCTTACATTCCAAGTTATAATCGTCATAAATAAAATATAAAAGATATAATATAAAGTATGCATAATACTTCAATTTTTCAATGGAAGTACTGTCATCCTCTCTGATCCCCATTTTGTTGCTTTTCTTTTATACTGCTTGCTGTCTTTGACACTAAGTTGATCACTCCAGTTAACATTTTCGGTGATGTATTTTTTTCCTGAAATCAGTATTTGTTTCATGTTCAATAATATCATATGTATTGACCTCACTGAGCTTCTAGATTTTACTTTTCTTATTTTTGTTCTTAATTACAGAGCTTGCTACAGAAGAAAATTTGTTAACTGCTTTCTGAATAGCTGCATCTGAAATGACTTTGTGAGATTTTGGTGCTGAGCTGTCAGTTAATAGTGCTGGATTTGTTGATTCCGGGCTAGTAGGTAGGTCAAGAAAGTTAGAGACCGCTACAAAATTATCTATATTCATATCATTTATATTTGTAACTAAGCTTGGGTCTTCCAATAGGAAGGAAGGCTCAATGACCTGTTCACTATTTGCCTCTATGATTTGTTCTGAAATTTTAAAATCCTCAGCATTTGAAATGACATTGGGGGATGCTTATTTGGCTTCCCCATGCTTGTCTTTGGTGCTGCACTTAGACTGCAATTTTGTAGGGGACTTTGTATTATCTTGAACTATGCTTTCTTGAAGTGGTTCATTATGATGAATGGTTTCTGCTCTTTTCTCAAAATCATTCATGCATGACCTATTTCTTGCATCATTGTTTTGGTAAACTCATTAAACTGCTAAATATGCCAGCCTTTTCGAATTTCATAATCAATTTTTATTAGACATTACTCGTCCATGATTTCTGTTGTATATTTCTCTTTCCAAACTTTCTTAATAGTGCAATGTTCTGAGTTATGCCCAAAGCATTTGCAGTAGATTCATCTTTGTGGGATCCACTCATACTGAAAATTTTGAACTAAAGTCTCACCATCATGCATTGAAATTTGTGCTTTATTTAACAGTTCAGAATCTGCCTGAATTTCCACTAATATTCTAGCGAAATTAAGCCTAGTTTCATTGGTTATATGCTTGTCCAGTTTCAGTGGGATGCCAACTAAACTAGTGATGACACTGAAAGCCTCCTTATCCCAGGGCTTGAGACTTAGCTCCGGTAGCCTAATCCAAATAGGAATGGAACTTAATACATCTCTATCAAGAAATGCTTAGATAGACCATTTCTTTAAGACTATCAACTTTCCATTGATGAATTAACGTCCTCCTTTTAAATTTTTCTCACAATCTAATTCATTTGAGAATCCAATTATGAAAAACCATTATTGTAAGAAAATATTTCAAATGTACCACTAGGTTTCCATGTCCGTGCTATGAACTCGTTGAAATGATGATTGGGTATCCTATAGCCATAGACATAGGCAACCATAGAACTGCTCCATTTGAACTCTGTTCTTTTATTGGCCTCCTCCTTCATAAGCATCATCTTCTTGTTGTTGAATGAGAATGGCTCTATATAGCCTGTGCAGTTAAAGCGCTCAACGGTTCCAATGCGTTGGAGATGCAAAATCTTTTAGCGGGGATAAAACGAGGAAATAACTGGATACTGTGGATGTGTATAAAATAGCATATAAACCTCGTATTTATTGATTTTACAAATATACAAATGATAAATAAATGTAAAACCAACATTCAAATTAATTATAATTATTACATTCTTAATTTTAAATAAAAAGCACAAGAAAATATATGCAAATAAACGTAAACTTTTATTTAGCTTGATTAAATTAATAGAATACTATAATATTTTATATTTTGAAAAGTATATGTTAAAAAATTATATTAAAAACTAGTTTTTTAAATTTTATAATATATAAATCTCATTTAAAAGATGTAGCTGAAACAGTGGGATATAGCTTAAATAATGGGGTATATCGGAATATAGCAGGGATTCAATCGGGAAAGCTATTTCAAAGGCTATTTGGAAATAACATAGCAGTAGAAATATGTTATACGATATACCAAGGATATTTTAGGGTAATAGCGGGGCATAAAATGCACAGTATGTAGTTGAGATCAAAATCAAAATTTGATCCTCTATTTTTAACCATGTCCGCCCATGTGCTAGTTGGTTTATTTCCTTCCACTGGTGCTGCATTGTTTCTATACCTGCTACTATCTCTGACATTATTTCTTGATTGTAAATGTGGATCTAACACAACCCGAAACCCCCTCTCGGCCTAGATCGAACTGGAATATAGATAGGTTGAGACCACGATGCATCAAAACACAAAAACAATAGAATATCTCATTGCTATTACAACAATTTACATTAGAGTACAAGAGTAAAAGAGTTCGGAAAATAATACACAACCAAAATACAATTATCAGAGAATGAATAAATTTCATAGCTGCGGGAATGGAAAATACTTATACAATGTAAATAACAATGCAGTGGAAAACATCATCTAACACAGCTGAAGGCAATACACCGATACACAGCTTTCCGAAAATAGCTTCAGCCTTAATCCAAGATCCCAGTAAAAGAAAAGAATTTGCAAACCCAAAACTACTAATTGTCCATATGGGAAATATGGGCACCCAGAGTTTAGGATTAAACAATAAACTATAGGTTTTTCAACCATCCCTTCATCCCTTAAGGTAGCAGGGTAGCCTCCTACCGTGGCTGCAAGTTGATCCCCTAGTCACCTTGTTTTACGGCCAGGCTCTCGAATGCATAACCATCACTAGAAAAGGATATGTAGGGGTAAGAGCGCACCGTTCACCAGCAAACCATATAACGACAACCTCCTATCATGTTGCACCCTATAGAAATAGGCAAGCCAAACATGGATTGGTGTGAGAGCTAAAACAGTTATTAAAACCTTACTTTAAATTAGGGTTAATCACAGAACCACGTCGTATGTCACGGAATGAATTTTCTCCTATGAGTACTAAAAATTTAAATAAAACAATTAATAGACAACACAATGTTTATTTTTGGTAAAATTAAGCTATTATAAGATTTAGGTCCTATCACACAATGCAACGCAAGCCGGAGGATAGAATTTTATCTTATAATTCCCAAACATGCTTGGTACGTCTTAAAACAAATATTTTTGATATTATTATAAGTGCATAGAGCAAAAAATGACTTTGAATATAAATGCATCAATCATAGACGACATAGTACCCCATCCTACTATGTCGCCATATAGACTTACAACAAAAAACCGAAAAGCCGCTTATTGGAAATTTGGATTCTATCTATGAGTCGAGGCAAGGGAACATCCTTATCAATTTTGGGCCACCTCTAGCGAGATGCTCAGGATCAACACACGTGACCCTTGGAGCGCCAGGGCCGATCCACACTTACTTTTGTGGATTGGTTATTCCTGAGCAATACGTTTCCCGATCCTATGGGACCTATTGTCTGGTCAGTACGTCGACCATTTAGCCTTGTGCGGCCATATCTGAGGGACCTCGCTATCCATGATCCACATAAGTAAAATGTCTGGGATCCATACCATGACATCACTTCTAGCTAGAAAGAAACGCTTGCCCTCCCTGCTGTCCTTCATCCTATTTTTGATTCTTACCGGGTTATGAAGCTTGCGAATTAACACTACAAACAAAGCGGTGCTATATCAAAGCCATGCTTTAATCCTCATCCACAAGGCCCTGCTTTTCAAAAAGAAGCCTTGATCATTGCATCTTAAAATGCCACATTGTCAGCCCATGCCATATCATTGATTTCCATCAATATATAACCTATGATCTCGTACGTCTCAGAGAAGGGTGTTAAGCAAAGGGAAAAAATTCTCTGCCACCAAGCAGATACATATTTAGTAGAGATCAATTAATATAGCACAAACTACAATGTCAGGCATACAATCCATTTGCAAGTCTGTTCTGGGGCTGAACAAAACCGAAGGCACCTTATTCCTCGTCCTATATGTCCAATACAGGATAGAGGCCCTCGCATATCCAACCGATTTAGACTACCACCACTTATTATCTTGTCTTGGGTCTACGACCCAATCAAGACTTTAGCAATAGCCCAAATGATGTGAAGATCTCTGGTCTTCAACCACCGTCTTCATCTTCGACTTTTAATCGTCGTAATAATTATTCAGAATTGGTTGAACCCAGTCTTTCCGATAACTTGCGCATTTTTATTATCGTGTGAAAAATATACAAAGATAAACTTATTTCATTCCAATCTAGAATATTCTTTTCATCAAGTATTTATTACCTTTAGAGAAAGGTTCTCCTTAATTTTACTAAAGATAACTTCTTCTAAACTTTTAGTTTATTCCATTTCCCGGAAATCATTTCAAAAAAATTCATAATATCTCTTCACCTCAAAAATCATATCTTAATGATTATTCAACTTTTAGAAAATTAATCTTGTCTTTAACTGGGTTAAAGAACAACTGCCATTTAAAAACATCGTTCACAATAAACCCTAGATCATCTTCCATTAGTATGGGATCTTCACAGAAAACTGAATACTTTATAATCGATATAAATTCCCGTACCAGGCTAATAAAACAAAAGAAATAATGATAAAGCCTTTTAAATTCCGTGAATAGTAAAGGCCTTCCAATACAAAATCTCATTTCGTTTATTATGAAATCGAATTCCATTCAAATCCATTTCATTATATATAATGTAAACTTTTAATTATATTAAAACCATTAATAAATCCACTTTACTAATTTTCAACCAATGGATTATTACCCTAGTTGTTAACTAGTTCATTCAAATAAAGATATCTTTTATCTTTTCAAATAAAGGCCCTAACAGTCGGTTTTCAATATAGACCACCGAACCCAACGGTTCTGGTTTTAGGAGAATTTGACGGTCGGATCTCCCTTTGTGACACTCTACATCTGTTAATGTCATTCTTTATCAAACTACATTAAGTTTTGAAGCATTATAGGCAAACAGGAACAGAAACATTACAAGACAGATATAAAATAACAGCAGAATTAAAACTTTATTAAATAGAAAAGCTTCTGGTTCAAACCCAGTTACATAATAAGTCTGGAATACTGAAAACATAAAACTTCTGCCTTGTACAAAATCATCATCAGAGTACAATAATACACAAAAAGAGCATAATTGAAATGACCCGAACTTCCCCGTGAAGGAAAGCCCGGATTGTTTTGAGGACAAGACGAATCAGAATACAAACATAAGAACATTTCATTGCTTATTACAACTATTTACATCAGAGTACAAGAATATACAGAGTATTAACAAATAATATACATTTGATATATATCAGAGATTTACAAATTACAATGCAGCGGAAAATTGTACAAAACACAACTGAAAAGAATATATGGATATAGAGCTTTTTGAATATCATTCCAGTTGTAAACCAGGATCCTGTAAATATAAATCTACAAAACCAAAACTACTAGCTGCCCGTGTGGAACATAGGGGCACCCAGAGTTTAGGTTAAAATAATGAACTCCAGATCAGTCATGTGACTGGTGTGAGAACTAAAACTGTTATTTAAAACTTTATTTTAAATTAGATATATCAAGGGACCACGCCATATAACACGAAACGGGTTTCCTCCCAAGAATACCAGTGCATAGAATAAACATCGCAATGCTTTTTGGAAAAATGAAGCTATTGTAAGACCCAGGTCCCATCACACAATGCAACGCAAGACGGAGTATAGGGTTTTCCCTTATAATAGCCAAACAAGCTTGGTACGTTTAAAACAAATCATTTGATACTATTATAAGTGCATAGTGTAAAAACAACTTCAAATATAAATGTATCAATCATAGACAGCATAGCATCCCATGCTACTGTGTCGCCAATACTAGGCTCTACAATCAAAACCGCAAGGTCGCGTATTGGAAGTTGGATTTCCATCTGTGAACCAAGGCAAGGGATCGTCCTTACCGCTTCGAGACGCTCTGGCCCGTGTCTCAGGATCAGAGCTCGAGTGGCCTTTGGATCGTCAGGGCCGGTCGATGTGGATTAAAATGCCTGAACACTACGTTTCCCCGCCCTATGGGGTGTTAATCTAGTATGTATAAAGACCATCCATCGACTCCGCAGAGACTGATATAACCGAGGCGCCTCGCTATCCATCATCCACATAAGTAAAACGTCTGGGCATGCAAAACCTAGACACCACTCCAAGCTAGAAGGAAACGCATGACCTCCCTGAAGTCCTCTCCCGTTTCTGGTTCACACTGGGTGCAAGGCTCGCGAATTAAACCTACAAAAAGCTATGCTATATTAAAGTCGTGCTTTGATTATCAACCACAAGACTCTGCTTTTCAACAGAAGCCTTGATCATTTGCATCTCAGCATGCCACACAGGCAATTCACGCTATGCAACCGATGTCAATCAATCACACAGAGTGAAATCCGATGTCAGACACACATCCATTTACAAGTTCGTTCTGGGTCAGAATGAAACCAGAGGCACCTTATTCCTCCCCATATGTCCAATACAGGGAGAGGCCCTCACATATCCGTCGATCTCCAAGTACATCTGGACGATCACCACTTATTACCTCGTCTTGGGCGTATAACCCAATCAAGACATCAGTAATCATCCAAACGATATGAAGAGCGCCGGTCTTCATATCGCTGCCTTCATCCTCGACATATCCTCGAATCATTTATTCAGAATGGGATAAACCCGGTCTTTCTGAATAACTCGCGTATATAATAACAATATGCCTCATTCCAATCCAGAATATTCCTTTATTCAAACATTCTTATACTTTGGGAAAGGCTCCCATTAATTTTATCAAAGATAAATTCTTTAAATTTATTCTTTAATCTTCTTTTGGATATCATTTCAATCTAATTAAAGATGCATTAAATTGCCACTTGGTTTTAATCTTCCCAAAAATCAATATTAACGATTGTTTAACTTGGGAAATCATATCCTGTCTTTAACTGGGTTAAAGAACCAATGTAATTTAAAACATAGTTCACAATAAACCCAAAATCACATTACATTCCATCAGCCTTTAACCGTAAATTAGCAAGTGAACAATTCCCTAAGTATTAACCTCGACGGCCGAAACCAACATCAGATTAATGCCCAGAAAACCATTCAACTTAACTAATCTCCAGTTAATTTCTGATTTACTTAACTCCATTGGGTCTAAGAATAGTATTATTAAAGATATCATTCACGACAACCCAAAATCTTATTCCTGTCTTTAACTGGGTTAAAGAACCAATGTCCTTTAAAACACGGTTCTCACACCAGTCAAGTGACTGACCTGGAGTTTATTGTTTTAACCTAAACTCTGGGTGCCCCTATTTTCCACACGGGCAACTAGTAGTTTTGGTTTTGCAGATTTGTATTCATAGGATCCTGGTTTACAGTATGATACCATATGTAACGATACAGATTCCGCTCAGACCTAATCGATCGCTAAACCGACCAGGACCGTTCGAATCCCGCATATGCTAACTCTAAGCATACAACACATCAGAACAAATAACAGAAGACTTTTTTAAACATCATAATAATGTTACATCAGAGTACAAAATATCAGAGTACATCGAATAAATTATACAGCGGAAGATAAATTTACATAAATGTAATACAATGCATAGCGGAAGACTATAAATGTCTGGATACTGCTTAAAGCATCAATTTAGAATCCTACTCAATATATCTGTAAAATAAAATAACTCGACTGCCCATATGGAAAATAGGGGCACCCGACTTTGCAAGAGAAAAGCAAACTACAGGTCAGTCATGGGACTGGTGTGAGAAACTCGACAGTTAAAATTAACTTATATAATCATAAGACAAATCACAAGACCACGCCGCTAACGCGGAACTGGTTTACCCCCCATGAACGCCAGTGTATAAACAACAATCTGTAATATAGATATGGATCTACTATGCATCAATCAACATGCAATATCCCAATCTACCCATTTAGATTAATCACCCTATTTTCGATTTTTCCAAATCCAATTCGATTTACAGAAATTATTCCTTTGGATTTTATTCCCGATTCTTATTCCAAATCATTTGAAATACATATCTAGCTTTTATATCAAAGTAGATTTCACTTCGGGATCCCAAACCAAAATATTTGGAAATACGAATTCCAAAACATAACAATGCATACAAACAAGTATGCAACCATATATCGGGCTCCCCTCAGACAAGGCAAAGGGCACATACCTAAGCAACTCGATATATATATATATGGACCTCCCACACATGGAGCATTCTAATTAAAGATGCATTAAAACTCCACTTGGTTTTAATCTTCCCAAAAATCAATAGTAACGATTGTTTAACTTGGGAAATCATATCCAAAAGAATATTAAAGAATAAATTGAAAGAATTTATCTTTGATAAAATTAATGGGAACCTTTCCCAAAGTATAAGAATATTTGAATATAGGAATATTCTGGATTGGAATGAGGCTTATGTTGTGTTTTTATAGCATTTGTTATTATATATATGAATTATTCAGAAAGACCGGGTTTATCCCATTCTGAATAACTGATTCAAAGATATGTCGAGGATGAAGACGGTGGTTGAAGACTGGAGGTCTTCACACCGTTTGGATGATTACTGATGTCTTGATTGGGCTATACACCCAAGACGAGGTAATAAGTGGTGATCGTCCAGACGTACTTGGAAATCGACAGATATGCGAGGGCCTCTCCTCTGTATTGGACATATGGGGAGGAATAAGGAGCCTCCGGTTTCGTTCAGACCCAGAACGAACTTGTAAATGGATGTGTGTCTGACATAGGATTTCACTTTGTGTGATTGATAGATATCAGTTGCATAGCGTGAATTGCCTATGTGGCATGCTGAGATGCAGATGATCAAGGCTTCTGTTGAAAAGAAGAGTCTTGTAGTTCATGATCAAAGCACAACTTTAATATAGCATAGCTTTGTGTAGCATTAATTCGCGAGCCTCACACCCCGGTGTGAACCAGAAATGGGAGAGGACCTCAGGAATGGCATGCATTTCCTTCTAGCTAGGAGTGATGTCAGCGTTTTGCATGCCCTGACATTTTACTTATGTGGATGATGGATAGCGAGGCGCCTCGGTTATATCGGTCGTTCCGGGGCCGATAGTTTGGTCGGGATATGACCACTTGACGCCCCATAGGGCGGGTAAATGCAGTGTTTAGGCATTTTAATCCACATCAAGTGGACAAGCCCTGACGATCCAGGGGCCCACATGAGTCTGGGTGTAACGACCCATGGATTTTGCGTCCTGGATATCAGCATACACCCTATGTCGACTATCAAGCATCGAAAATACCGGATAGTGCATTAAAGAAATTAGAGGGTGAGATAGATAAGATAGAAACTTAGAATAGAAGAAGAACATACACATTAGAGTAAACAAGAATCTCACAGTGGAACGAACAATATATAATAGATACATAACTTTGAAATAAAATCAGTATATGTATACAATAACATTATCATAGTACAACACTTACAACACAGCAGAAATAAACAATAGCTATATATTCCTGAAGCCTCCTGCTTCAAGCTCTCCAAGTATATCTGTAAAATACTGACTACTTGACTGCCTGTACAAAATTGGGCACCCAAGAGTTTAGGGAAAACAAAACAAAACTCTAGGTCACTCATGGGACTGGTGTGAGTAAAACAATTTAAAACAGTTTGAGCAATAAAACGATATCTCATAAGACTACACCGTATAACGGAACGGGTTTTTCCCTTATGAGAAATAATCTTTATATCAAAATTCTTTTGATATTATAATAGTGTCTATCAACCACAATATAATAATCATTTAGCAGAAATGCTTTCATCTCATGTTCTACATATTTAGTATACAATCAAAACCGCGAGCACTATTAGATAATGGATTACCAACTATGACAAGGTATGGAACCACCTTCTGATGGTGTACCTCTAGAGAGGAATACACTGGGTTCAACAAGAACATCTTACAACCCTGCCACACATGACCGACCACTCATTTCGCTTGAGTGTACCGAATGTATATCATCAACGGTTGGGATCAGCAACTATTTCCCGAATGGGACAACATCGAATAGATTAAAGAATGAAATGAATATCTCTAGATAGGTGATAATACACCCTAATGGATGCAACCCACATAGACATGCTGCTTGCCCGATTTTTGTCCTTTCCCGTTTGTGAGGCTAGAGGCCACACTTATCTATGACAGATCACACAATTATTCACTTTGAATGTCACATCGTCATACCCGCCAAATCACAAATTAATTCCCCCAAAAATACAATGGGTATACAGATAAGAGAAATGAATTCCTCCGCCACCAAACGTAAATACGTTTGAAGAGATCAACTTACGGGATCTATTAAATATACTCCGTCAGACGTCTTCCGTACAAGTCGTCCTAGGATTGGACAGATCGAAGGTATTATTCTGTAAACAAGACAGCCCTTGCATAACTTCGTCTTCAATTATCTTCATTACATTTGATCGCAACGCTAATGCCCATACAGAGTGGTTTTCAGATAATGAATCTGATCCCGGTCTCTCCGTATTGACGACGGAAATGGTCAAAATCTTCGATAGTCAATGATTTAACTATCAAAGGAAAACATGTGTACAAACAACGGTCATATTTCCAAATGGAAATCTTACCGACCAAACATCAATCAACACTGATCCACTTTAATTTAATTTGTCATTCAATTATCCATTTCACTATTCCTGTTTCCATATATTCAACATTTCTTATTTTCTAAATTTAGAAAATATACATTATTAACATTGGAAAACATTTCCAATTCTTATTTTCTATATTAGAAAACATTTCTGATTCTTATTTGGAAAACATTTCCAAAACTTCTACATTGGATTTAAACAGATGTTTAAATCAAACATCGCTATGCCAACTCAAACCATTATACTCGTTAACTAAATTCACTTAGCCAATCTTCACTGTCGAACCTTAACCAATCCTTAGTTAAAAACGAAGCCAATCAAATTGGGGTATAACTACCTCTCCGACCTTAACTGAACAACGTTTCTAATTTCAAAATAGACAAGATTCACCTTTCAAACCTTTAACAAACTTCCTTACGTAACTCTCTTTCGAATAAATCTCTGTTCGATAACTCTTTCCTTCGAATAAACTATATTCGATAATCTCTCTTCGAATAGCCATATTCGATTAACTCTATTCAATTAGCAATATTCAATTAACACTATTCAATTAAATCTAATCGATTTACTCTTTCTTATCAGTTAGCTCTATTTGATTAACTCTATTCTATTAACTCTATTTGATTAACTCTATTGGATTAACTCTATTTGATTAACCCTAATTGATTAACTCTATTGGATTACCTCTAATCAATTAACTCTTATCAATTAACTCCCATTGATTAACTCCTTTTGAATAAACTATATTCGATTAATTATCTTCTTCGAATAAACTATATTCGATTAACTCCTTTCGAATAAACTATATTCGATTTACTCCTTTAACTCTATTCGAATAAACTATATTCGATTAACTCCTTTAACTCTTTTCGAATAAACTATATTCGATTTACTCCTTTAACTCTATTCGAATAAACAATATTCGATTAACTCCTTTAACTCTATTCGAATAAACTATATTGGATTAACTCCTTTCGAATAACTAATATTCGATAACTCCATTCGAATAATAATATTCAATAACTCCTTTCGAATAACTAATATTCGATAATCCTTTCGAATAACTAATATTTGATAACTCTCTTCGAATAACTAATATTCGATAACCTCTTTTCAAATAAACTATATTCGATTAATTCTCTTCTTCGAATAACCTTATTCGATAAATCTTTCTTCGAATAAACTATATTCGATTAACTCCTTTAACTCTATTCGAATAAACTATATTCGATTAACTCCTTTAACTCTATTCGAATAAACTATATTCGAATAACTCTAATCCAACTAACTCTAATACAATTAACTCTATTCGAATAACTATTATTCGACTAACTCTTGTTCAATTAACTCTATTCAATTATCTCTCATCAGTTAACTCTATTCAATTAATTCTAATTCGATTAACTCTGATCGATTAACTCCACTCGATTAACTCTAATCGATTAACTCCACTCGATTAACTCCTTTCAATTAACTCTAACTCGACTAACTCTAATTGTTTAATTCTAATTCGATTAACTATAATCGATTAACTCTAATTCGATTAATTTTAATTCGATTAACTCTGTTGAATTAACTCTATTACAATCAACTCTCATCAATTAACTCTATTTGATTAACTCTGATTCGATTAACTTTAATTTGATTAACTCAAATCGATTAACTCCATTAAGTTTGCCTTCGTATTTCAAAATAGTATCCCATTTCCAAATTCTATTTATACTTCTGTTTATAGAATTATTCGTACGAAATCTCCTTTTTATTTCTAACACTTAAATCTCATTTAAAATTTCCTTTTATATTTGTTTTCACAAATATTTTCCTTTCTTATTTGTTTCACAAATATTTTCCTTTTATATTTGTTTCACAAATATTTTCCTTTTATATTTGTTTTCACAAATATTTTCCTTTTATATTTGTTCTTTGATTTTATAAAAATATTTTCTTTTATTAAACCCTTTTCCTTTCATATATAAAATCCATTGATTTTATAATACTTTATTTTCAAAATGCACTTTGAAAATCCCCTTTTCTACATTCCAGTATTTCTTACGGTATTTAAAATACCCAAATAACAATGATCGATATCATTCAACACACGTAATCAACATAGATTATATATCACATCATATATTACAATATATGAAAAAAAGTAAAATAAATGTTGAGAAATCCAGTTGGATTCCTCCGACCTATTTCCCTGCATCCACAGATGTTACACAATATAATTCACATCAAATTTCATTTCAATATGAAATATTCTGATAAACAGAATCAATATTTGATTAACAATATATATATATATAACTATTGTTGTCTATAATTTCAACCAATCACTTAGCAGTTCGACCAAACAGTCAACACACAAAATCAATCATCATTTATCAGTTCTAAAAATACGTTATAAAAATATGAACAGGTAGAGTTGGTGAGTTTTACTCACATTGGACAGTTATCGTTAAATAATGTTTAACTATCTTTGATTCAGACGGACAATTTATTTTGCCATAAATTTTAACGAGCTCCAATCCACTCCCAGTCGGTTCCATTGTGTTGCACTCATCCAAACGATCCCAACGGGTCTTGTTTCGTCAATTTCTGATCATGTGTAAAATTGTTATCAATTTTACAAGTGATAAATGGTTTAAATATCATTAACGTTAAAATAAGGGTTATTAATTTACTTGATCACTTCTCTAAATCCACGGTTTAACTGTTGTAATGATCTTCTTCCACAGATTGTTACTTTCAGGCAATGAAAAAACGCTGACTTACTTCTATCCCTTACTCCCTTTTCATGATAATTTCAACAAACAAAAACCCCATCCTTCACTACACTTTACAGACAAGCGTCAACCCCCCTCATTATTTTAATCCACATCGCTAACTATTCTCCTCGGATTGAAGAAATATACCCCGTTCCTCTTTTATTCAGCAGCCCTCGTCCATCTTTGTTCGCCATTATCTCCCTCTCCACTGCACAATTAAATGAACGACCGTCACCCTCAACTTCCCCTTCACGTCCTCTATCTCCCCATCCCATTAACTTCGAACTCGACCCTGATTCATCAATCTCGATATCGAGCACCCCAACCTGGCTACAGGAAGACCAGCGATGCTTTCTATCACCGAACACCACAATGTTTGCTACTAGGTGTGAATCTCCACGTTATACTTGGAACCAGTGTTTGTTTCCAACCTCAATGTTTTAAATCCTCACCAATTGAAACCCTAGTTCGCTGTAACAAAACCCCACTGCAAATTCTTGCGTCGAGTGTAATAAAACAGGTATGAGGTGGAAGCTATCGGTCTAAGGATCTCAAATATATGAACTTTGGGATTTTAGGATTTTTATTGAGTCTGTTTTGGATTTTATCCCCTGGTTTTGCTCACGAAGAAAACAATGGCGGATTTTATGTTGACCAGAAGGAGTGAAGTATTAGGGTTAGAGAGGAAAAAGGTCAATAGGATAAGCTATATAAGCAATAAATTGATTTTCTTCCCCAATAACGGCCTCAATGTGGTACCATCATCCTTTGTAACGATCAAGACTGGTAAGTCCATCAGTCCACATAGTTGTCCAGGTACCAGTAGAAGATTCGGCGGCTACCGCAGCCCCTGCTTCTTCAGCGGGAACTCCGGGTTGAGGAGTTACTCGGAATGCTGCTAATATATCAGTATCTTTGGTTTCGTAATCAGGTGTATAATAAGTCAATCTGTATTTATAGGAAAAATAAAATATTTTTTTAATTGATTATTTAATTCAATTATAATCAACTATTGTTTGTGATTACCATTTAAAAATTCATACGATCACATACAATAACCAAATTCGATGAAAATTGACAGGCAGCTATAGTTCGGCATTACGGACCCAACGAAACTGGTTTCGTTGAATTCCGAGTCAGTATGCTCACACAACGTATTTTTAACAGTCAAAATACTGACTGTTTTTCACATTAAATTCCGCACGGCCACATACTGACTTCAAAAATCACGGAAATTGAAATCTAACAATAATTTAATATTACGGATCCAACAAAATTGGTTTCGTCAAAAACGGAGGTCGTTTGCAAAACTGGCTATTTTTAAAGCTCTAAATAACCCATTTAAATATATAAATATATTTAAAAACAATTAAATTAAATATATATATATATATATATATATATTATCGTATATATATTCACATAGAATATCGTATAGCTCCAATTGGATTTATAACCCGATATTCAAATCCCGGTTGAATCGATATTCAATTTGTATTGAAAAATCCTTTTATAATATAAATAAATCGCTATAATTTATAACGGAATTCCATAGCGACTTTTCAAAAATTTGATTTGGACATAAATCAAAATCTACAAAATGAAATCCCGAATTTTCTCTTCCATTAGAAAAATATACTTCACCAGCTCCGAACGTTTCTTGTTTCACAGAAATCCGATTTAAAAAGACCCTGTATATTCAGTTGAAGTTCGAATCGCCAAATTACAAACTACCGCGCTATTTGGAGCTCGATTTTAATTATAATATGATTATACGTTCAAACTCCATTTAAATAATATATTCGATAATATAATTCAACTCTAAACTGAATTATAGATTATAAAAGATCCGATTCACACAATAATGTGAGTTGCACTATTTTTGACTATTTCAGAAATTAAATATTTTATTATATTATTTATATTAATTAAATATTCAATATTATTTAATTCTGATCATTTTAAATAACCAAACCATTATTTAAATAATTAAATAAATTATTTATAATACCGTAAAAATATGGGTCGTTACATTCTTTCCCCCTTAAAATAATTTCGTCCTCGAAATTGCTAAGGTAGAAAATAAACCTTATTGACTAGTTAAAAATTATTTGTTTAATTCTTAAATTCCAGTTTCACTTTACCAATAAAATTTAATTAAAATATTAATTCATTTCTATTAACAAAATTTTTCAAAATTTCTGAAAATTTTCTAACGCCTTAAATTTCCAGAAAATTTCATTAGCACCTCCTTTGACGGCTCATTCGGTACAACCACAACTCGCCTCTCCGGGCCTTCTTCAACCCAAAAAAAAAATCAAACAGCCAAGCAGCTTGCCAATTCGGCTCATAAAAATCTCATACCCTATGAAATATAAACTTGTACCTTTTTGTCGGGCATATCATTATTTACCGCATTTGATTCCATTCAATATCTGCTCAACATATATTTAATCATTCCAATTGATTTCCAATCAATTTCAGTCAATCCAATCTCAACATAATTATTCACTTATATCCAAGCCAAATTTCATTTCAAACTCGAGTTCCATTCTCGATTCCAAACTCTTAACTCGATTATCAAATTACGCTTCAAATTCAAATCTCACAAATCCAATTGGTCTCGATATCATTCTAATCCAATTCTATTTCAATTTCAATTTGGTTTTCCCAATTTCTACTTAATTTGTTTTCAATTTAAACAATCTCTTCTTGGGAGTTCTAAATATCTTTACTTTTCAAAATCAAATATTCCCTTTCGAAATTCAAAACAACTTGTTTTTCTAAACAATTTCGACAACAGTCTCTTTGGTAGTAATCCGTCACTTAGAACTCAAAAATAACACTGATGAAGTGGCCATCATCATCAGGGTTATTTTCCAGCTATCGAAGTGAGTTCAATACTATAACAATTTCAAAAATTTATCTTAAAACACTTCTATTTTGAAATCAATTTCAAAACACCATTCTCAATGTCGTAAAACAATTTAAATCTCCTAGGATTTTGAAATTCTCATATATTAACTCCAAATCCATTTACAAACACTTTTTCAAATGTCCAGAGTTTAATTCCAATTCTGATTTTAAATTCAGATTTAGTTCACCCGATTTCATATTACACTTATATGAAATTTAATTGGCTATTTACATTACTGTTTTACTTTCTATAATCTTACTCGATTATAATAACAACCAATATATCCAATAACCATAATGATTCCAAGATGTATAT
Source organism: Allium sativum (assembly GCA_030737875.1). Lineage (NCBI taxonomy): Eukaryota > Viridiplantae > Streptophyta > Magnoliopsida > Asparagales > Amaryllidaceae > Allium > Allium sativum. The sequence continues at coordinate 286,006,342 of CM060915.1, forward strand.
TTCTTTTATATAAAAAATATTTTGGGTAAAATTATATCATTTACCCTCTTTTAAAACATTCAGTGTCAGTTCATCATATTTAAGTGTTTATAAACCCCAACCGATATAGTGGATCAAACTGATCGACCAGAACTCATAAACACTAAATCAATAAATCTCCACAATATAAAATCATTTTATATTGAACAAAAATACGGGCTCTTATATGTACACTCAACTCAATCTAGGGTATCATTATCCCCATATCTACTGAGTCACGCCACAGAGCCAAGGTAATTACTTAACCTTAAGCTCTGATACCACTGTAATGACCCGGGGATTTCACGATCCTGGATATCGGCATACAACACTATGTCGACTGTCAAGCATCGGAAATACTGGATAGTCCATGAAAGAAATTAGAGGGTGAGAATAGAAAAGATAGAAACTTAGAATAGAAGAAGAACATACACATCAGAGTAAACACAAATCTCACAGCAGAACAAACAACATATAATAGATCCATAAATTTGAAATAAAATCAGTATATGTATACAATAATATTATCATAGTACAACACTTACAACACAGCAGAAATAAACAATAGCTATATATTCCTAAAGTCTCCTGCTTCAAGCTCTCCAAGTATATCTATAAAATCCTGACTACTTGACTGCCCGTACAAAATTGGGCACCCAAGAGTTTTGGGAAAACAAAACAAAACAAAACTCTGGGTCAGTCATGGGACTGGTGTGAGTTAAACAATTTAAAACAATTTGAGCAATAAAACAATATCACATAAGACCACGCCGTATAACGGAACAGGTTTCTCCATTATGAGAATCCAAAATAATCTTTATATCAAAATTCTTTTGATATTATAATAGTGTCTATCAACCACAATAAAAAAATCATCTAGCAGAAACGCTTTCATCTCACGTTCTACATATACAGTATACAATCAAAACCGCGAGCACTTATTGGATAATGGATTACAACCTATAACAAGGTATGGAACCACCTTCTGATAGTGTACCTCTAGAGAGGAATACACTAGGTTCAACAAAACCATCTTGCAACCCAGCCACACATGACCGACCACTCATTTCGCTTGAGTGTATCAAATGTATATCACCAACAATTAGGATTAGCAACCGTTTCCTGAATGGGACAACATCGAATAGATTAAAGAATGAAATGAATATCTCTAGTGTAACAATCCGAAAAATCTGAGCCAGTTTAAAATTTTAAATTGGCTAATATAGTGGATATTAAATATTTAAAATAAAATATTTTAAATAATAACGACGAAAAGTATGTTTGAATCGATATTTGAAAATAAATATAATTATTTTGAATTATAAACAAGGCCTGAAATGGCGCGGTAGTTTCAAAATTTAAATTCAAACTTTGACTGACTATACAAAGTGCAAAATAAAACGGATTTTGGTGAAACCAAAAATATTTAAATCTGTTAGTGAATATCTTTCTAACGAATCAGAAAAATCGAAGTTTCATAGCGGGGGTCAAAAGTTATGGCCAAATGAATTTTCAGAAAGGTCGCTATAGAGAATATATAACCCGTGAAAGTAGACATTTTGCAAACAACCTCGGAATTCGACGAAACCACATTTGTAGGATCCGGGATGTCAAATTATTGCTAGGTTTCAAATTTCATAATTTTTGAAGTTAATATGTAGCGTGGCAAAAGAAAATGTGTTTGGTGAATTTCTATTAAATTGGATTGACCAGAAAATGGCCATTTTTCAAACGGTCTCAGAATTCGACGAAATCAATTTTGTTAGGACCGTATCGTCGATACGAAGCTAGAAATAATTTTTTTGGAATTTTTAGAATCAGTATGCGGCCCCGGCAAATTGAAATGTACGTTCAAATCAAATATTGAATGTTTTATATTTTAATTTAAAGAGAAACTGATTGAAACAGTCGAATGGGCCTACGAAACATATCCCATTGTGTTCGGAATGGGGGTATTTAGCTGGGGACGACAGTCGTTAGGTTTGGATTGGAGTTCGTATGCGATAAGGGGTATTTTTGAAATTTTAAAAATATATAACTAAAAAAAACCCTTTGGCCAATCTTAAATCGACACCCCCATCTTCTCTCTCCCCGATAGCAGGTCGCGACGGCGGAAGTTGTTCACCACTCCCCAGCCAGATTTCTTCCAATCCGCTCCACGAAACACCTCGACCCAGTTGGGAATTTTGTAGAGAATCCCTTCCTCTTCAAATCCATCTGAAGTTTGAATTTTTTTTATTGAGTGAATCGAGAGTTCTGGCCCCCCAAAGTTCAGCCGCCTCATCCACCGTAACCTGCCAGATCCGCCATCGAGTGCCACCATACCCCCGTCGATCTGAGTGCACTTCCTTGCTCTACGACGTGGTGAAGCCCGATTATCCCCTAGCTGCACGGATTTTCTGAAAAATCGATACCTAGTTTTGAAGATTTAAGTGAGGTAACGACTTTGAAATTATTTCACTGTTTATAACACTTTCAGGCGCTATAGTTTATGATTTTACAATAAAAATCATATCTTTTTCGTTTGTGGTCGAAATCCAGTGAAACAATAGATAGTGGACTCATGTGGACTTCTTTTACATTCTAGAAGAGACCGCATATTTTTCTGAGCCTTCTGCTATTTGTGGTGGAGTGGAACCCAATGTGAGATTTCTAATTTATAAACGATATGGAAAACAATGATGTATAAACTATATAGTCGAAGTATGAGTTATACAAACATTGTACACCTCATGTATAAACGTTGTATAATTTGTATGTTCGATGTATAAGTTATATATGCATTGTAAAAGTGACATATGCGTTGAAATAAATTAAAATGATATTGAAATGAAATTGAAATATATTTATATATGTATATCTATATATACATATACACTCCCCTCGTCCACAGACCATGGACGATATATATTGATTGTGATATTGTTTGGATTATTGGTTGATGTGAAATTTGGTGAATATCGTGAATGGTTGATTTGAAATGATTGATTGTGATTGAAATCCCAATAGGATTAGTATATAGGAAAATTCGTCTGCGTACGAACTAGATATTGAAAATCCCCATTGTCAAAAACCGCGAGGTTTTAAGGTAGAGCGAGGAGCCGTACTAGGGACGGTGCCGGTTTTAACTACCCTGCCGTTATGCTGCCGAAATTTTCAATAATATTCATGTGTTAGAATTATTTTCATGTGTTGAAACTATATTCATGTGTTGAATAGAAATTCATGTGTTGAGTAGAAATTCATGTGTTGAATGAAATTCATGTGTTGAATAAATTCTTTGAAATATAAAAATAATATTTTTACTTTATATATGAACTATATAAAATAATCGTGTTTTGAAATAAATTGTTTTACAATAAAAATCACATTTTTTATTATTTATATCAACTATAGAAAATATTCATTTGTTGAATAGAAATTCACGTGTTGAATAGAAATTCATGTGTTGAATGAACCTCATGTGTTGAATGAATTCTTTGAAAGATACAAATAACATTTTTATTATATATATCAACTATAGAAAATATTCATGTGTTGAATATAGGACTAGAACGATAAAAATCATATTTTTATCGTATGTGTGAAGTCAAAAACATTCATTTGTTTAATATATAGATTGAACAATAAAATCTATATTTTTATTGTGAATATGAAGTGCTAAAAATATTCATGTTTTGAATAAATATTTTTGATGATAAAAATATCATTTTTATCAAATATATAAAGTGAAGATGGTTCTGAAATCGAAGAAAGAATTATATATATATTTATATAAATATAATTAAAATAAATCCAATAACGAAGCTGTAGTTCGTGTTTTGAATCCGTGATTTCAAACGATTAGTGTGGGAGATCTGACCATCGGATTTTCCCGAAACCGAAATTGTTGGGTTCGCTTTGGAAATATCTTTTCAATGACACCAACTTTGTGAAGATCCAACGGTTGGATTGTCTGGAATGTTTAATTCAAATCTGAAGAAAAACAGCGCCACGGCCGCGTTATGGCCTGAAGCGTCGTTTGAATGAATTGGCTATTTTTAAATAAATAAAAATAGCGATAAATCGTGATAAACTATTATAAACGGTATGGAATGAGAATAAACTGAATCTACTCGGTTTATTTGATATTTGATGGTTGAATGTGTTTGGTGTGAAAATTCATTAAAGAACAGAATTATTAATGTCGAATAATTTAACCATTGAAATGAATTGATTTGAAATTCTAAATATACATGAATTATTTGAAAAGGCCGAGTTAATTCTTATTTCAAATAATTGATCGACGATTGAAAGTCGAAGATATGAAGACGGTGCAAGACCGACAATCTGCACATCGAATGGAGGGGTGCTACTGATGCTCATGATGGGAGTAGCTACCTTGAAGGGGCTGAAGTAGTAGCCATCCGGACGTACTTGTTGATTGTACGGATATGCGAGGTATAGAGTGCCTCCGGTTTCGCTCAGACCCAGAAAGAACTTGTAAACTATGTGTTTGACACTGAATTTTGTTCTGTACTGATTGATCTCTATTAAAAATATATCTATTTGGCGGCGGAGAATTTATTCTCTTGCTTAACACCCTTCTCTGAGACATACGAGCTCAGAGGTTATATGTCGATAGAAATCAGTCGTATGGAGTGAATTGCCTGTGTGGCATGCCTAAGTGGCAGATGATCAAGGCTTCTGTTGAAAAGCAAAGTCTTGTGGTTGATGATCAAAGCACGACCTGTGTGGCATAGCTTTGTGTATAACGTGAATTCGCGAGCCTCATACCCCGGTATGGGCCAGAAACGGGAGAGGACATCAGGGAGGGCATGCGTTTCTTTTTAGCTAGGGTGGTGTCAGTGACCTACCAGCCCTGACATTTATATTATTTTCACCTGTGTGGTTGTTGCTGTTGCGAGGCGCCTCAGATATATCGATGACTATGTGGAGCCGTTGGAGTAATATGACTCATTTACGCCCCACAGGGCGGGGAGACGTAGTGTTCTGGCATAATAATCCACATCGGTGGACCGACCCTGACGATCCAAGGCTTGCCTGCGTGCTTGCCTGAGGCTCGGTCTAGAGAGTCTCGAATTAGGTTAGGACTATCTTTTGCCTTGGTTCATGACGGAAATCCAATTTCCAAATACGACACCGTGCGGTTTTGATTGTATATATATATATGGCGAAATGATATATGGTACCCATGCCGTCTATGATTGATAGTTATGGTTGAAATTTGTTTTTGAAACATATAAACACTAGTAATAATATCAAATGCTTTTGTTTTACTCGTATCAAGTATATTTTGGCCATTATAAGGTAAAAATCTATCCTCTGGTTTGTGTTGCATTGTGTGATGGGAACTGAGTCTTATAATGGCTTCATTTTTATAAAAAGCATTGCGATGTTCAAAAGATTTACTTGTTTTAAAGCATTGGCAATCCAATGGAGTAAACCCGTTCCGCGAAAGTGGCGTGGTCTTGTGATTAGCCATATTGTAAAATGTGTTAAGTAGATTTCTCATACCAGTCCCATGACTGACTCGTAATTTGTTTCACTTGCAAACTCAGGTGCCCCTTTTTCTACACGGGCAGCCTTGTATTCAGGTTTTAGCAAGCTCTTTCTGGATAGCTGGACCTGAAGATGGATTCTATCATTTATCTCTTTTTATGCTGTTCAGCTCCTGTTGTACATATTATGTTTTCTTTTCCGCTGTAGACATTTTATGTAAAGCTGAACTGTATTTTGTACTAAGTATGATCCTATATACTGTGTAACTCTGATGATTATGTTTACCCAGTGTATTCTATTGTACATTATCTGGTGTATTTATTTATTTCTGTTCTGCTGTTATCTATTTATGTGTTATATTCCAAAGATTACCCTTGCCACCGTCTTATGGGGTTTGGGGTCGTCACAAACGTGGTATCAGAGCTTTGGTTAAGCTTAGTTCTGGAATATAACATATTAACGAACTCGTCAGAAATAGAACCAGTAGTGTTCTAAGATGAATCACTCACTACAGATAGGATCAGTAATATCCTATAGCAGAATCAGAAAGTTGAAAAACTTAAGCCATAATAAAAATAATGAAAGTTGAGTTGATTTGTGAAACAACTTTCGGCTTTGTTCCTTTTCGGGGACGAAAAGTTTTAAGTGGGGGAGATTGTAACAACCCGAAAATCTGGGCCAATTTAAAATTTTTATTTTGGCAATTTTAGTGAATTTTGAATATTTAAAATAGATTATTTTTAATAAAAACGACGAGAAATTTATTTTGAAAAGAATTTGAACGTATATATTATATAGATCGTCGTTAGAATATAAATATTTATTTTAAATTATAAAAGGAATTGAAAATGGCGCGGTAGTTCGATAATTTGATTTCAAACTTCAAATGAATGTACCGGGTGCAAAATAAACCGAAATTTAGCGAAACCAAAAATATTAGAATCTATTTGAGAATATCTTTCCAACGAATCCGAAAAATTAAAATTTCATAAAGGGAATCAAAAGATATGGCCAAATGAATTTTCAGAATAGTCGCTATGGAATTCTGGCCCTTAAAAATAGCCATTCTGCAAAAGACCTCGGATTTCTACGAAACCACTTTTGTTGGATCCATGATGTCAAGTTATTGCTAGATTTCAATTTTCACAATTTTTCGAATCAATATGTGAGCGTGGCAAAAGAAAACGCGTTTGACCAGTTTTAGTTGATTTTAATCGACTGGAAATTGGCCATTTCTCAAACGATCTCAGAATTCAACGAAACTAGTTTTGTTCGGACCGTATCGTCAATATGAAGCCAGAAAATATTTTTCTGGAATTTTTCGAGTTAGTATGTGACCCCGGTAAATTGAAATGCGCGTTCAAATTCAATATATAGAGTTATATGTTGATTTTGACGGAAACTGATCGAAACAATCGAATCAGCTTATGATACATATCCCATTGTGTTCGGAATGGGGGTAATACGCTAGGGACGACAATCGTTGGGTTCGAATCGGGGTTCGGATGAAAAGTCAACTTAAAGGAGAAACAAAATTAAAATAAATAATTAAATTAAATATTAATACACCCCTCCTCCCTCCTCTCTCTCTTCATTTTCGTTCAAAATCAAAAATAAAAAAAAAGAAGAAAAGGGGAAAGGGGGATGCGATACCCCAAACCGCCGCCGCAGCGGTGCTGCTGCCACCGCCGCTTCCGAGGAGGCGCCGCTCCATCCACATCCCCGCTGCCCCCTCTTCTCGATCCCCCTTCTTCTTCTTCCCCGACTTCCTCCTCTCGTACACCCCATGCCCTAGCCCTCCCCACCGCCGATACCTCCGCCACCTCCTCCTCAGGCAGGTGCGCCTCCGACCCCTGAACCCCGCAGCGCCCTCCTCCGCTTCTTTCTCCCCCGTCCTCTTCTGAATTGAGCCCAGTTTCCCCCCACGACAGCAACCCCCTCCGCCTCCTCCTTGATCGGACGCGCCTAGCCAAGCCTCCCCCTACCTCTGACCATCGACATGAACCCCCCTTTTTCCCTCCAATCGACGCTATAAGCTTTCATATTTTTATTTATTCTTTTCTTTTTTTTTTCTTCTGAACTTAGCATAGATTTTTAAAGTAAAAAAGAACAGATTTTTAAGAAGGAAAAGGGTTGATTTTTCTTTTTTTTTAAGTAGAAAGACTAGTTTTTTTAGTATAAAGACGAGTTTTTTTTATAAATATTAGTTTTAAATATATAAAGTATAGATTTTTAAATATGATAAAGGAATGATCTTTCATATGTAAAGAGATTTGATTTTCTTACGATAAAAGAACGGATTTTCTTAGGTGAAAAGTTTATGTTTTTATATATGAATAACATGAGAAAAGTTGAGTTTTTTAACACCGCAAAGTTGAAATTTTTATATATTAGAAGCTATAAAAATATATTTTTTATATAATAGAGAAATTAAAAATATAATTTTTATACTAGTGGCATATTAAAAATCTGATTTTTATATTATATAGATAATAAAAATTCGATCTTTATATAAGAAGTAGAAATATAAAAATATAATTTTTATATATAAATAAGCGTTGTAAAAATATATGAAATAAAAACATAATTTTTATTTATTGAATGAAGGATAAAAATATAATTTTTATTGTGAACAGCGGGAAAAGAACTGAATTGGAATTTCAAAGGAATCTAGATGTTCAGCAAGTTCAAAAGCAAAGCACGGCGGAGTGGAACCCTCTGTGAGAACTTCTCACCTTCTTATTTTGTTTTTCTAGTTAAATATATACTAGGATGCAGACGGTGTTTAGTAGCACCCGACACCCGTCGTCCACAGACCATGGACGGCTTGTATGCTTGTTTGTTTGATTTTGATGTGTAGTTGATTGTGTGATGTGATGTTAAATGAAATAAAACATTTATATAGTTGAAATAAAATATTTTATAGTGGAAAATATTTTATAGTTAAAAATAGAATTTTTAACGTGTAATATAAAATGAAATAAAAATAAACAAATCGGACGATTTGATTATATACACACATTTGACTGATATTGATTGGGACGATAAATTTTACACATCGCCCAACTGCACAAATAAAATCTGTGTTTGATTGTTTGAAACCCCACACGGGTATTTGGATGATATTTGACGTACACTAATCCCGATTGTTTAGTTGTATGTCGATCGATTGATTGACAGGCTGTTATAAGCGTTGAATATTTATATTTGATGCTTATACATTGTAGAATGCACTTTGGATGATGGTTGATTATTCATCGTTGTTATTGTATACATGTGTTGTAGAAAATCCATATAATTAACATTATATGGTAATTGATTGGGCCTCATTCCAGTTTTGAAATAGAATTATTTGAAATAGAAATATTTGAAAAAGAAATATTTGAAAAAGAAATATTTGAAATTGAAATATTTGAAAAAGAAATATTTGAAAATAGAAATATATGAAGCCGTGTTGATTAGATTGACGCCATTTTGACGGAAAGGATATTGATATCGATTTTATTCATTTTGTAATGAATATCGAAAGTGATTTCAAAATCTGTTATTTTGAAAAGAATTGAAATTCGAATTAAATTGAATAGAAATGAATTCGAATTGAAATTGAATATAAATGAATTCGAATTGAAATTGAATTGAAAACGAACTGAAATTGAATTAGAAATCAATTTGAATTGAAATCGATTTGAAATGAATTTAAAACAAATTTATATTGGAATATTCAATTTTGATTTGAAATTGAATATGAAGTTGAAACCGTTTTGAAAATGATTTTAAAACGATTTATAAAGCACGTTTTGAATTGAAATCGACGAAGTATATACTATATAATATATATATATATATATATATATATAATATAATGGCCTGAATAGAACGCGCCGCGCCACGGCAGTTCGCGAATTTCGACCATTGACTTCGAATGGATATTGCGGGAGATCCGACCGTCGGATTCTCCTAAAACCGAAACCGTTGGGTTCGTATCGAAAAGAGCTTTCTAACGAATATTAGAAATTAGAAATCTAACGGTTGGATTTGGAATTATGTCCAAATCAAATTTGAAAAAGGTCGCTTTAAGTGCAGTTCGATGGCCGTTGATGGAAATCGACTGTACGGGCCTTAATAAAATTATTAAAAATAGTAATAATTTGTGTAAAATCATAAGAAATGATTTGTAAAGAATTGGGATGAAAAACTGCATATTTGAAAAGATAAAAATAGATTTTTATCGAACTGAACTAGTTTTGAACTAGAATAATAATTTATTTATTTTTAAAATAAATAAATTGAATTTGAAAGGGGTTTTAAAAGTAACCAGAATTTTCAATAATTGAATTGGAATGGATTTGAATCGAAATTGTCTTTGAAATATTTCGATGTTGGATTTCGTGATTATACAGATATTGTTATGGAAATTTGAAAGATATTTATATCGTTATTTTCAATAGAATATTTGTTGGTCGTAGAATTTGATATTGAATATAAGCCGATATATTTTCTATTCAGAGCCTTGTATTTAATATCAAATGTGATTTGGGTTTGCCGTGAATGGTGTCTTCATTAACACTGTTCTTAAGCCCAGTTGAGAAAAGATTAAATCTTTTTATTTAGATTTAATGAAGTGTACCAATTAATTAATATTTAATTGAATTGATATTGATTTTTGGGTTTATCGTGAATAGTGTTTTAAATAACACTTGTTCTTTAACCCGATTATTAATGAATGTGATTTTGGGTTTATTGTGGGCCGTGTTTTAAATGACATTGGTTCTTTAACCCAGTTAAAGACAGGATATTGATTTATGTGAAGATTAAAACTAAGTGGATTTTAATGAATCTTTAATTAGATTGAAATGATCGAGAATGGAGTATCACCAGTTTTACTCCAGGCGATAGTTAAATCTTTAATTAGATTTGAACGTGAAATGGTAATTGAATTTAGCGACAACACCGTGGTGTTAGATATGAAGTATGACCAGTTTTACTTCATGGGATGAATAGGTTGGGATTGGGAAATTAAAATAAATGATTACTTCGGTGTGGTTCGCTAATCCCGACTAGTTTGAATTGATATTCAAAGGAGATTAAAGAATAAATTTAAAGAATTTATCTTTGATAAAATTAATGGGAACCTTTCCCAAAATATAAGAATATTTGAATAAAAGAATATTCTGAATTGGAATGAGGCGTATGTTGTGTTTGTGTAACACGTGTTTATTATATATATACGCGTGTTGTTCAGAAAGACCGGGTTTATCCCATTCTGAATAACTGATTCGACGTGGTGTTGAAGATGAAGACGGTGGTTGAAGACCGGAAGTCTTCATGTTGTTTGGGTGATTACTGATGATCTTGATTGGGCTGTACACCCAAGAAGATGGAAACAGTTGGTGATCGTCCAGACGTATTTGGAGATCGATGGATATGCGGGGTACTAGGTGCCTCCGGTTTCGTTCAGACCCAGAATGGACTTGTAAATGGACTGTGTGTCTGACATTGGATTTTAGTCTGTGTGATTGATTTCTATTAATTATATATCTGTTTGGCGGCGGAGAATTTATTCTCTTGCTTAACGCCCTTCCCTGAGACGTACGAGCTCAGGGGTTATATACTGATGGATATCAAACGCATAGAGTGAATTGCCTGTGTGGCATGTCTAAGTGGCAAATGATCAAGGCTTCTGTTGAAAAGCAAAGTCTTGTGGTTGATGATCAAAGCACGGCCTTTGTGGCTTAGCTTTGTGTAACGTTTACTTCGCGAGTTTCACACCCGGTATGAACCAAAAACGGGAGGCGGACCTCAGGGAGGGCATGCGTTTCCTTCTGGCTAAAAAGTGGCGTCAGTGGTTTTACACGCCCTCACGAGTTTGACTTATGTGGTTGTTGTTGTTGCGAGGCGCCTCGGTTTGATCGGACGATCCGGGTCCGATGGAGTCATTTGTTGGCTCACTTACGCCCCAAAGGGCGGGGAAACGCAGTGTTCAGGAATTTTATTCCACATCGGTGGACCGGCCCTAACGATCCAAGGGTCACTCGAGCTCTGATCCTGAGACTCGGGCTAGACAGTCTCGAATCGGTGAGGACTATCTTTTGCCTCGGTGCATAGATGGAAATCCAACTTCCAAATACGTGACATTTGCGGTTTTAATTGTAGAACTAGTATGGCGACATGATATATGGTACCCATGCCGCCTATGATTGATACTTATGATTTGAAGTTGTTTTATACACTATGCACTTATAATAGTATCAAATGATTTGTTTTAAAACGTATCAAGCATTCTTTGGCTGTTATAAGGGAAAACCCTATCCCCCGGCTTGCGTTGCATTGTGTGATAGGACCTGGGTCTTATAACAGCTTCATTTTTCTTTATTTAGCATTGCGCTGTTTGTTTTATGCACTGGTATTCTTGGGAGGAAACCTGTTCCGTGTTATACGGCATGGTCCCTTGATTTACCTAACTTTAAAAATAAAGATTAATAACTGTTTTAGTTCTCACACCAGTCCCATGACTGACCTGGAGTTTATTGTTTTAACCTAAACTCTGGGTGCCATTATTTTGACACGGGCAGCTAGTAGTTTTGGTTTTGCAGATTTATATTCATAGGATCCTGGTTTATAGCTGGAATGATATCCGGAAAGATTTGTATCCGTATATCTCTTCTAGTTGTGTATTGTATTATTTTCCGCTGCGATGTATTTAAATGTAATTTAAATCTCTGATATTTCTGTGTAATATTGATTTATACTCTGTATATTCTTGTATTTGATGGAATTGTTGTAATATACAATGAAATGTTCTTCCGTCTGCGTTCTGTTGTGGCTTGTTCTCGAAGTATCCGATCTTTCCTTCACGGGGAAGTAACCGATCCTTTCACTTACGTAACTCTCTTTCGAATAAATCTCTATTCGGTAACTCATTCCTTCGAATAAACTATATTCGATAATCTCTCTTCAAATAGCCATATTCGATTAACTCTATTCAATTAACACTATCGATTAACTCTAATCGATTTACTCTTATCAGTTAGATCTATTTGATTAACTCTATTCTTTTAACTCTATTTGATTAAATCTGTTGGATTAACTCTATTTGATTAACCCTAATCGATTAACTCTATTGGATTACCTCTAATCAATTAACTCCTATCAATTAACTCCCATCGGTTAACTCCTTTCGAATAAACTATATTCGATTAATTTTCTTCTTCGAATAAACTATATTCGATTAACTCCTTTCGAATAAACTATATTCGATTTACTCCTTTAACTCTATTCGAATAAATTATATTTGATTAACACCTTTAACTCTATTCGAATAAACTATATTCGATTAACTCCTTTAACTCTATACAAATAAACTATATTCGATTAACTCCTTTCAATCTATTCAAATAAACTATATTCGATTAACTCCTTTAATTCTATTCGAACAAACTATATTCAATTAACTTCTTTAACTCTATTCGAATAAACTATATTCGATTAACTCCTTTCGAATAACTAATATTCGATAACTCCTTTCGAATAACTAATATTCGATTACTCCTTTCGAATAACTAATATTCGGTAATCCTTTCGAATAACTAGTATTCGATATCTCTCTTCGAATAACTAATATTCGATAACCTCTTTTCGAATAAACTATATTCGATTAATTCTCTTCTTCGAATAACCTTATTCGATAACTCTATCTTCGAATAAACTATATTTGATTAACTCCTTTAACTCTATTTGAATAAACAATATTCGATTAACTCCTTTAACTCTATTCGAATAACTCTAATCCGACTAACTCTAATTCAATTAACCCTATTCGAATAACTAATAATATTCGACTAACTCTTGTTTGATTAACTCTATTCAGTTAACTCTCATCAATTAACTCTATTTGATTAACTCTAATTCGATTAACTTTAATCGATTAACTCCACTCGATTAACTCCTTTCAATTAACTCTAACTCAATTAACTCTAATCGATTAATTCTAATTCGATTAACTATTTTCGATTGACTCTAATTCGATTAATTCTTATTCGATTAACTCTATTGGAATAACTCTATTTCAATTAACTCTCATCAATTAACTCTATTCGATTAACCCTAATTCGATTAACTCTAACTCGATTAACTCAAATCGATAAACTCCATTAAGTTTGCCTTTGTATTTCAAAATAGTATCCCCTTTCCAAATTCTATTTATACTTCTATTTATAAAATTATTCATACGAAATCTCCTTTTTTATTTCTAATCCTTAAATCTCATTTAAAGTTTCCTTTTATATTTGTTTTCACAAATATTTTCCTTTCCTGTTTGTTTCACAACTATTTTCCTTTTATATTTGTTTTCACAAATATTTTCCTTTTATATTTGTTCTTTGATTTTATAAAAATATTTTCTTTTATAAAATCCTTTTCCTTTTGTATATAAAATCCATTGATTTTATATAAATACTTTATTTTCAAAATACACTTTGAAAATCCCCTTTTCTACATTCCAGTATTTCTTACGGTATTTAAAATACCCAAATAACAATGATCAATATCATTCAACACACGTAATCAACACAGGTTATATATCACATCATATATTACAATATATTAAAAACAGTCAAATAAATTTTGAGGAATCCAGTTGGATTCCTCCGACCTGTTTCCCTACATCCATAGATGTTACACAATATAATTCACATCAAATTTCATTTCAATATGAAATATTCTGGTGAACAGAATCAATATTTGATTTACGATATATATAACTATCGTTAGCTATAATTTCAACCAATCACTTAGCAGTTCAACCAAACAGTCAACACACAAAATCAATCATCATTTATCAGTTCTAAAAATACGTTATAAAAATATGAACTGGTAGAGTTGGTGTGTTTTAATCACATTGGACAGTTATCGTTAAATAACGATTAACTATCTTTGATTCAGACGGACAATTTATTTTGCTACAAATTTTAACGAGCTCCAATCCACTCCCAGTCAGTTCATTGTGTTGCCTTGTCCATATGATCCCAACGGGTCTTGTTTCGTCAATTTCTGATCACGTATGAGATTGTTCTCAATCTTACAAGTGATAAATGGTTTAAATATCAGTAACATTAAAATAAGGGTTATTACTTTACTTGATCACTTCCCTAAATCGACGGTTTGACCGTTGTAATGATCTTCTTCCACCGATTGTTCCTTTTAGGCAGTGAAAACACGCTGACCTTCTTCAATCCTTACTCCCTTTTCATGATAATTTCAACAAACAAAAACCCCACCCTTCACTACACTTTGCAGAAAAGCTTCAACCCCCCTCATTATTTTAATCCACATCGCTAGCTGTTCTTCTCGGATTGAAGAAATACACCTCGTTACTCTTTTATTCAACAACCCTCGTCCATATTTGTTCACCGTTATTTCCCTCTCCACTGCACAGTTAAATGAACGGTCATCACCCTCAACTTCCCCTTCACGACCTCTATCTCTCCATCCCATCAACTTCGAACTCGACCCTGATTCATCAATCTCGATCTCGAGCACCCCAACCCGGCTACAGGAAGACCAACAATGCTTTCTACCACCGAACACCACCAAAGTTTGCTACTAGGTGTGAATCTTTGTGCTATACTTGAAACCAGTGTTTGTTTCCACCCTCAATGCTTTAAATCTTCACCGATTGAAACCCTAGTTCGCTGTAACAAAACCCCACTACAAATTCTTGCGTTGAGTGTAATAAAACAGGTATGAGGTGGAAGCTATTGGTCTAAGGAACTCAAATATATGAACTTTGGGATTTTAGGATTTTTATTGAGTTTGTTTTGGATTTTATCCTCTGGTTTTGCTCACGAAGAAAACAACGACGAATTTTATGTTGACCAGAAGTAGTAAAGTATTAGGGTTAGAGAGGAGTTAGCGAATATTTATCGAAAAAGTAAAATATTTTATTTTATTTTTAATTGATTATTTAATTCAATTATAATCAACTGCTGTTTGTGATTACCATTTAAAAATTCATACGATCACGTACAATAACCAAATTCGATGAAAATGGACAGGCAGCTACAATTCGACATTACGACCCAATGAAACTGGTTTCGTCGAATTCCGAGTCCATATGCTCACACAACATATTTTTAACTGTCAAAATACTGACTGTTTTTCACATTAAAATCCCGTACGGCCACAAACTGACTTCAAAAATCACGGAAATTTAAATCTAACAATATTTAATATTGCGGATCCAACAAAATTGGTTTCGTTGAAAACGGAGGTCATTTGCAAAACTAGCTATTTTTAATGCTCTAAATAACCCATTTAAATATATAAATATATTTAAAAAAATTAAATTAAATATAAATAAATATATATATTATCGTATATATATTCACACAGAATATCGTATAGCTCCAATTGGATTTATAACTCGATATTCAAATCCCGGTTGAATCAATATTCAATATATATTGAATAATCATTTTTTATTATAAATAAATCGCTGTAATTTATAACGCAATTCCATTATGACTTTTAGAAAATTTGTTTTGGACATAAATCAAAATCTACAAAATGAAATTCCGATTTTTCTCTTCCATTAGAAAAATATATTTCACCAGCTCCGAACGTTTCTTATTTCACAGAAATCCGATTTAAAACAGACCGAGTATATTCAGTTGAAGTTCGAATCGCCAAATTACGAACTGCCTCGCCATTTGGAGCTCGATTTTAATTATAATATAATTATACGTTCAAACTTTGTTTAAATAATATATTCGATAATATAATTCAACTCTAAACTGAATTATAGATTATAAAAGATCCGATTCACACAATATTGTGAATTCCACTATTTCTGACTACTTCAGAAATTAAACATATTATTATATTATTTATATTAATTAAATATTCAATATTATTTAATTCTGATCATTTTAAATAACCAAACCATTATTTAAATAATTAAATAAATTATTTATAATACCGTAAATATACGGGTCGTTACACTGGGTCCTAAGGGGCGGCCTAGAGCGTCTCAAAGTGATAAGGACGATCCCTTGCCTTGGTTCACAATGGAAATCCAACTTCTAATAACACATTATGCGGTTTTAATTGTAGAACTAGTATGGCGACATGATATATGGTATCCATGTCATCTATGGTTGGTACATTTATATTTGAAGTTGTTTTCTTCACTTACAGTAATAATAAAAGATGAAATTTAGCGTATCAAGCATTCTTTGGCTATTATAAGGTAAAATCCTATCCTCCGGCTTGCGTTGTATTGTGTCATGGGACCTGGGTCTTATAATAGCTTCATTTTTCTTTATTTAGCATTGCGCTGTTTGTTTTATGCACTGGTATTCTTGGGAGGAAACCTGTTCCGTGTTATATGGCGTGGTCCCTTGATTTACCTAACTTTAAAATAAAATTAATAACTGATTTAGTTCTCACACTAGTCACTTGACTGACCTAGAGTTTATTTTTTTAACCTAAACTCTGGGTGCCCTATTTTCCACACGGATAGCTAGTCGTTTTGGTTTTGCAGATTTGTATTCATAGGATCCTGGTTTACAGCTGGAATGATATTCGGAAAGCTCTGTATCTGTATATTATTTTCAGTTGTATTTTGTATTATTTTCCGCTGCATTGTAACTTGTAAATCTCTAATATTCAGTAAATGTTTAATATTTATTCATACTCTGTATATTCTTGTAATCTGATGTAAATTGTTGTAGTAAGCAATGAGATGTTCTTCTGTTCGTGTTCTGATTCGTCTTGTTCTCAATATAATCCGTGATTTCCCATAAGGGGTATTTGGGTCGTTATAGTTTGATCCAATATCGAAATATTCCGAAGATACTTTTGATTCAAATCCATTCCAATTCATATATTGGAAATTCCGGTTATTTTTAAAACCATTTCAAACCTAATTTATTTATTTAAAAAAATAATTGGATTATAATTCTAGTTCAAAACTAGTTCATTTCGATAAATATATATTTTTATCTTTTCAAATATGGAATTTTTCATCCTAATTGTTTCCAAATCATTAATTATGAAATTTTTAATAATTTTATCATGGCCCGTACAGTCGATTCCCATAAACGGCCATCGAACTGCACTTACAACAACCTTTTCCAAATTTGATTTGGACATAATTTGAAATCCAATCGTTATATTTCAAAACTCTAATATTCATTAGAAAACTTGTTTCGATACGAACCCAACGATTCCCGTTTTAGGACAATCCGACGGACAGATCTCCCAAAATGTCCATTTGAAGTCAATGGTCGAAATTCGTGAACTGCCGCAGCGCGGCGCATTCTATTTAGGCCATTATATTATATATAATATATTTTTCGTCGATTACCATTTAAAAGTATTTTATAAAATGTTTTAAATTTATTTTCAAAACGATTTCAACTTCGTATTCAATTTCAAATCAAAATTGAATATTCCATATCATCGACACATAAATGATAGTATTTTCAAAACATTAGATTTGAAATCAATTCCTCTTCGATGTTCATTATAGAAATGAATAAAATCGATATAAATTTCGTTCACGTCAAAATGGCGTTAAACTAATCAACACGGATTTATACATATTTAAATATTTTCGTGTCCATCCCAAATCGGACATCAATGTCAAATTTTGATCTTTAACTGAATTTTATTTTAAAACATTCTTTATTTTAAAATATTTATTATTTTAAAATATTCATTCATTCTGAACTAGAATCAAACACAGTCAATTACCATATAATTTGATTTATATGGATTTCATACACACATGTATACAACAACAATCAAACACAATCAACCATCATCCAGAGTGCATTCTACACTGCATAAGCATCAAATATAAATATTTAACGCTTACACAGCTTGTCAACCAATTGATTGACATACAACTAAATATCGGGATTAGTGTATGTCTAATATCATCCCAATACCCATGTGGGGTTTTAAACAAGCAAACACAGATTTTGTTTATGTAGTTGGGCGATGTGTAAAATTTATCGTCCCAAACAATATCAGTCAAATGTGTGTACATAAACAAATCGTTTGATTTATTTATAAATATTTATTTTATTCATATACACGTTAAAAATCATATTTTTAACTATAAAATATTTTACTCCATTCCACGTCACACAATCAATTTTCACAACACAATCGAACAAACAAACAAGTTGTCTATGGTCTGCGGACGACGGGTGTCGGGTGCTGCTAAGCACCGTCTGCATCCCAGTATATATTTTAACTATAAATAAAATAAAAGTGAGGAATTCTCACCGAGGGTTCCACTCCGTCGTGCTTTGATTGTCGATCTACGTAGTATACCTACGTTAAAAATTATTTTTTTAGCCAATCAATAATTATTTTATAAATAAAATGCATAGGCTAAAAATTATATTTTTATCTTTCATATTTTCATTACCACGCTACATAGTTAAAAATCACATTTTTATTCCGCTACTATATAGATAAAAATAAAATCTTTCTATCACTAATGATTATATAAAAAACACATTTTAACATTGCGATCCAAACAATAAAAATCATATTTTTACTTTGCTACATATATGATAAAAGTCACATTTTTATATCGTCACTTCATAAATAAAAATCGTATTTTTATCCTATCGCTACATATATAAAGGTCAAATTTTTACTGTCTATATAATGTAAAAATAATATTTTTATTATCTATATAATATAAAAATCATATTTTTATTATCTATATAATATAAAAATCATATTTTTATATCGATTCAAACAAAGAAAAATCAGTTTTTAAATCAAAGAAAAAAAATCAGTTTTTAGATCAAAGAGAAAAATCAATTTTTAAATCAAAGAAAAAGTCAGATTTTACCTCTGTTACTCTCGCGGTTTAAGGATCTACGTCTAGGGCTTTGCGCGCGATGAGGTGGTCTCACCGTTGTTGGGTGGTGCGGCGGGCCAGGAGGTCGCAACTGCTGTCTCGCTACTAGGGTTCGGATTGGGCTTCAAATTGGGGGATTTGCCCGCGGAGAGGGAGAGAGAGGGGACGAAGGAGAGGGTGGCGATGGAGGCAGGGCGCGGCGTCGGCCAGGGAGGGGGTGGCGATGGAAAAAGTCAAGCGACCGGGGGGAGCTTCAGAACGACGGGTTCGATATTTTTTCCTTCTTTGAAAATGAAATCGATAGAAGGCGGGTTTGACTGGTTAAGGAGAAAATAGGGGGGATATATTTATAATTAATATTTTATTAATTTTATTCATAAAGTGACTTTTTAATTCGAACCCCAAATCGGACCCACCGACTGTCGTCCCTAGCTAATTACCTCCATTTCGAACGCAATGAGGTATGTACCATAAGTCAAATCGACCGTTATGATCAGTTTCCGTTAAATTTACAATATAAATTAATATAATAGTCAAACTTGATTTTAATGCACATTTTAATTTACCGGGCCCACATACGAACTCCAAAAATTCCAAAAAAATAAATCTGGCTATGTTTTGACGATACGATCCTAACAAAACTAGTTTCTTCAAATTTGGTGACCGTTTGAAAAATGGCCATTTTCTGGTCGATCCTAATTGACTAAAACTGCCAAAACACGTTTTCTTTCGCCATGCTCACATATTAATCCCAAAAATTATGAATTTTGGAATCTAGCAATAATTTGACATCCCAGATCCAACAAAAGTGGTTTCATAGAAAACGGAGGTCGTTTGCAAAATGGCTTTTTTTAAGGTCTATATTTCCATAGCGACTATTCTAAATTTTCAACTGGGCATAACTTTTTATTCTCGTTATGAAATTTCAATTTTTCGGATTCATTGGAAAGATATTACCAAGTAGATTCTAATATTTTTGGTTTCGCTAATATCCTGTTTATTTTGAATCCTGTACATTCAGTAAAAAATTAAAATCGAATTTCCAAACTACCGCGCCATTTCCAATTCCTTTTATAATTAAAATAAATATTTATATTCTAACTTCGATTCAAATAAATATATACATTCTAATTATATTCAAAATAAATTTCTCGTCGTTATTAATTTACATAATTCATTTTAAATATTCAAAATTTATAAAATTGCTAAAATAATTTTTTTAAATTGGTTCGGATTTTCGGGGTTATTACAATCTCCCCCACTTAAAATCTTTTAGTCCTCGAAAAGGAATCGAGCTGAAAGTTGTTTAACTAATCAACTCAACTCCTATTCTTTTCATTATGGCTTAAGTTCTTCAAATTTTCAGTTTCTAAGAAATTTTCAATTTTTTTAAAAATTTGGCTAACACCCTAAATTTTCGAAAAATTTCGCCATTACCTCCTTTGTACGGGAGCACCGGGAAAATCCCCAAACGGCCACACAGGTCTCTCTAATCAAAAAGAAAAAGAAACAGCCAAACGGCTCAAAAAATCATCAAAAACCCCAAGAAATACAATAAACATGTACCTATTTGTCGGGCAAACAATTTTATTCCTCTGCTTAGCTTCTCTACTATGACCTGTTCAATGTATATACATGTATATGCATGCAATTTCTATCAATTTTCAATTCAATTTAACATTTGATACAATTTGGCTTAATGGTTCCAAATTCTAATTAATCAAAACAATAATCAAACAACACAATCAACAATCAATTAGTTGATTAACGTTTCAAATTCATAATTTTGACATATATACAGAAAATCATGTTTTTGATGCCAATTCGCAACAATAAACCCTATCTAGTTTTGATTCTCACACCAGTCAATTGGAAATATACAGATATCCCACTTTCAAAACTCGAACACAGATACTGATGATGTAGCTATCGTCATCAGGATCATCTCTGGGTGACTAGAGTGTGATTCTATATCTATCCAGTATATTAAAACTTCAAATACACATGGATTAGATGTATACGCAAAATTTTTATATACTTGATTGTCCAAATCAATATAAAAATAATATTCAAATACGTATAACAAATTTTAAATTTTCAAAACAAAATTCGTTTTCATTTTTATTTTAAAAATATCAATCTTCACACTCGTTCTACGATACTACTGATCGTATCTCTAATGAGTCACTCTCATTGTATATTACTAATCCAATCTCTGATGAATTCTTTAGTTTGGTTCTAACGTGTCTTGTTCTCCGACCTCTGTAAATCAAAGCTCTGATACCAAACTATAACGACCCAAAATCCCCCTTACGGGAAATCACGGATTGTATTGAGAACAAGACGAATCAGAACACAAACAGAAGGACATTTCATTGCTTATTACAATAATTTACACAAGAATACAAGAATATACAGAGTATGAATAAACATTACACATTTACTAAATATTATTTTAAAACATTCATTATTTTAAAATATTTATTATTTTAAAATATTCATTCTTTCTGAACTGGAATCAGACATAGTCAATTACCATATAATTTGATTTATATGGATTTCATACACACATGTATGCAGCAACAATCAAACACAGTCAACCATCATCTAGAGTGCATTCTACATTGCATAAGCATCAAATATAAAATTTTAATGCTTGCACAGCCTGTCAACCAATCGAGTGACATACAACTAGATATAAGGATTAGTGTATGTCTAATATCATCCCAAAACAGGTGTGGGGTTTTAAAAAATCAAACACAGGTTTTATTTGTGCAGTTAGGCAATGTGTAAAATTTATCGTCCCAAACAATATCAGTCAAATGTGTGTACATAAACAAATCGTCCGATTTGTTTATAAATTATTTTATTCATATATACGTTAAAAATCATATTTTTAACTATAAAATATTTTACTCCATTCCACATCACACAATCAATTTTCACAACACAATCGAACAAACAAACAAGTCGTCCATGGTCTATGGACGACGGGTGTCGGGTGCTTCTAAGCACCGTCTACATCTTAGTATATATTTTAACTAGAAATAAAATAAAAGCGAGGAGTTCTCACCGAGGGTTCCACTCCGTCGTGCTTTGATTGTCGATCTACGTAGTATACCTAGGTTAAAAATTATATTTTTAACCAATCAAAAATTAATTTATAAATAACATACATAGGCTAAAAATTATATTTTTATCTTTCTAAAAATAATTTCATATTTTCATAACCACGCTACATAGTTAAAAATCATATTTTTATTCCGCTACTATATAGATAAAAATCAAATCTTTCTATCGCTAATGAGTATGTAAAAAACACATTTTTACATTGCCATTCAAATGATAAAAATCATATTTTTACTTTGCTACATATATGATAAAAATCACATTTTTATATCGTCACTTCATATATAAAAATCGTATTTTTATCCTATCGCTACATATATAAAGATCAAATTTTTACTATCTATATAATATAAAAATCATATATTTTTTATCTATATAATATAAAAATCATATTTTTATATCGATTCAAACAAAGAAAAATCATTTTTTAAATCAAAGAACCTTCACGTATTGAGTTAAGACCAAGACGAATCCGAATACAAACGAAAGAACATTTCATTGTAATTACAACAATTCCATCAGAATACAAGAATATATAGAGTATGAATAAATATTATACATCAGAAAAATATCAGAGATTTAAATTACAATACATACCAGCGGAGAATAATACAAAACACTACTGAATGAGATAAACGGATACAGAGCTTTCGGGATATCGTTCCAGCTGTAAACCAGGATCTTGTGAATATAAATCTGCAAAACCAAAACTATTAGCTGCCCGTGTGGAATATAGGGGCACCCAGAGTTTAGGTTAAAACAATAAACTCCAGGTCAGTCATGTAACTGGTGTGAGAACTAAAACAGTTATTTAAAACTTTACTTTAAAAGAAAGTAATTCAATGGACCACGCCGTATGACACGGAACAGGTTTCCTCCCCAGAATACTAGTGCGTAGAATAAACAACGCAATGTTTTTTGAAAAAATGAAGCTATTATAAAATCCAGGTCCCATCACACAATCCAACGCAAGCCGGAGGATAGGGTTTTCTCTTATAATAGCCAAACATGTTTTGTAACAACCCGTATTTTTATAACGTGTAATAACCATAAATCAAGGCAGAATTAATTTTTAAAATAAGAATCAAGGGAAATGGGTTACGCCATTGCGTTCGTCTCGAAATTATGCTTGGAAACGAGTCTGAGTTTTCGAAAATCGGGGTCAGTATGACCAAGTTATGACCTTTCGTATTTTTCAGAAGTTTTCAAGTTCAAAACAGCTCAGGATTCAAATTCGAATTTCGAATTCAAACCTCAGAATGGACTGGGCGGGAAATTTCCGGCCCAGGACCAGGTCGACCTGGGGTCGACTATGTAGTCGACCTGCCCAGGACCAGGTCGACCATAGTTTCAAACTGGGGGTCGACCTGGTGCCCGAGCCCACTTTTGAAGTTGGATTCACTCTGATGTTTCTGGACTCGTTTCTGTCTACATTCGTTGACCTGACCCCATATATACAACCCCTAACACTAGTCTCTCTACACAAAATTCTTTCTGACCTTATGCTGCTCTAATTCTGGTTGAAAAGTTAGAGGAAGGGGCTACTTCTTCTACGTCGAAACTACGTTGCTGATTTGGGGATTTTGGTTAGGACTTGACTAAGCATATAAAGATTCAACATCGACTCTCTTTTTCTAATTCTCGAGCCATGATCTGTAAGCCCCAGTTATTTTTAGATATAAACTGTAAATGTAATATGAATATGATGTAAATTGAAATTGGACCTATGTATGATGGCTGTTTTACATCCATTCGTGTTCATCTTGGATCTTGACTTTTGGATATATTACTATGACATTGATTTGGGGCCTATTCATGTTGTAAATCAAAAAGAAAAACCCCTCATATTATCATGTTGAATCTGCTATTAGTCACAAGTTTATGACTATCACCTTATGTCAATCGTTACCATGACTATACTGTCACGTTATGACAACTGTTATCTTGACTAGTACCTTATTTTGTTAGATTTGGAATCTTTATGTTTGAGGCCAATATTCCATATGCCAGTAATGTTATAATCATTTATCTCAAGTCATACCATGCTATGCTAGTAATCACTTTTGCCACCTTAAACTCGTCCCTTTTTATGTTATTCCCTAATTAGATTTATTTGTATCGATTCGAGCTTACGTGCGATGGGAATACGATTTGGGTAGACTAGGTAAAACATGAATTGACTTTGAACTTGACCTTGAACGTTGTTATAACTTGAACCTGGATATGGACATGAACTTGACACGATTTGACATGAAACATGACATGAAAACTCGATATGAATTTTGACATGAAAACTTGAACGTGGGCATGACAATTAGATAAACTTGAAAATAGCCAACTCGAGGTTGGGTTGAGTTTGCAGTGTAAATCTGCCCGGAACCGCCCAACAAATCCAGTGACTGCAAACAATAGGATCCAATGTGGGTAGTTGGTCATATCGCACAAAAAACCCAAGGTTAGACTATATTGTGGTGTAAATCTGCCCGGAACCGTCCGGCAAATCCAGTGACCACAACAGTTAGTCTAATGTGAGAGGTTGGGGTGCATTAATGAATTAATGCCACATGATAGGGTTAAGTCATGAACCACTTGAATATACTTAACGAACTTGACACGATGATTTGATAGGGTTAAGTCATGAACCGCTTGAACACACTTAACCAACTTGATACATGATTTGGATAGGGTTAAGTCACGAATTTGAATGACAACACTTAACCCATTAGAAACCCTAGTTACGCGGTCCTTTTCAGTAGTAACCCACTTAGATGTATCACGATACCCTGGGACTAGGCAGGGTGGGGCACGATTACTGGGCTGATTGTAAGCGACCAGAACGATGGCTGAGTAGGTGCGCCATTGTAGGTTCAGGCGGACTATGGTCGTGCACGTAGTCCGGAGTTGAAAAAGCAGGCATTAGGCACCTGTAGGTTTACACTGTGCATGCTTGATTCTTGTCGATGGTTGGCACCATAGGGCTTGATACACCCTATGGTGGACCTAGCACAGGTAACTACATTTCAGGATAGGGCCGTATGAGATAGACACATGACGAGCTAGAACTTGTAGGGAGCCGATCGATTAGTAGATCGTACCATAGGACCCCGTAATGGGTCACTTCATGATATTGGGCCAAGGGATCATTTCATGATTAATACTTGACATGGGTTAGAACACTAGTACAGTTGGTGCAACGAATCTCGAATATGCGATGCTAGACTTGACTTATCATGTTATCTTAATTATCCTACCAGTTCTGTTATCATCCTTATGTTTAATTCCAGTTTTCACATATCATGTTACCTTTACTAGTTTTCATACTGAAAGTCACTAGGGCTTACCAGTCTTTATGACTGACCCTTTTTCTTTCGCCTCTTTTTCTTTCGTCCCCCCCCCCCAGGTTCTCAGGGAGGAAACACTAGCTCTTAGCTTGGATTTAGCTTGCTTTCTGACAGCTCATGTACGGTTTGGTCTTGGGCTATGCTATGGCTGCTTCTGCTATTTATGGGGAATAATTTACTTTTGTTATCTTAAGTTTATGCTTCTTTATTTGGAACTTGATGTAATGGAATAATTTGTACCTTGGATATATGGGGTTTTGACTCTTTTCCTGAAAGTAATAAATTTGGTTTTTAATTTCTACCGCTGCTTTACTTATGTTCTGCCTTGTGATATCTCTGTGTATGTTTTCCTAGATAATACTCCACCAAAACTAGTGCATTCCCTTTGTGAGTGACCCTAGCGGAGGTGGGGTCTAACATATTTGGTACATTTAAAATAAATTATTTTGATACTATTATAATGCAAAGTGTATGAAAACAACTTCAAATATAAATGTATCAATAATAGGCGGCACAGGTACCATCTATCATGTCGCCAATACGAGGCACTACAATCAAAACCGAAATGTCACATATTGGAAATTGGATTTCCGTCATTAGTTGAGGCTAGGGATGACTCCGCACCGATTCGAGACACTCCAGAAAATGCCTCAGGATCTCCTGCAGATAACCCCTGGATCATCAGGGCCGTTCCTCTCTTACGTTTGAGGATTGTTTTACTTGGGAAATCATATCCTGTCTTTAACTGGGTTAAAGAACCAATGTCATTTAAAACACGGTTCACGATAAACCCAAAATCACATTCCATTCCATCAGCCTTTAACCGTAAATTAGCAAGTGAACAATTCCCTAAGTATTAATCCCGAGGGCTGAAACCAACATCAGATCTTTACCCAGGAAACCATTCAACTTAACCAATCTCCAGTTAGTTTCCGATTTTCTTAACTCCATTGGGTCTAAGAACATTATTATTAAAGATACCATTCACGCCAACCCAAAATCTTTTTTGATATTAAATCCAAGGCTCTAAATAGAAAATATATTGGCTTATATTCAAAATCAAATTCTGAAACCAACAAATATCGTATTGGAATAACGATGTATATATATCTTCCAAATTCCACCACAATATCCGTATAATCATGAAATCCAATATCGAAATATTCCGAGCATAATTTCGATTCAAATCCATTCCAATTCATATATTGGATATCCTGGTTATTTTTAAAACTATTTCAAATAAAATTTAATAATTTTAAAAATATTGGATTTATTATTCTATTTCAAAACTAGTTCATTTCGATAAAATATATTTTTATCTTTTCAAATATGGATTTTTTTCATCCCAATTCTTTCCAAATCATTTAATATGATTTTACATAAATTATTGATATTTTAAATAATTTTATCAAGGCCCATACAATCGATTTCCATAAATGGCCATCGAACTGCACTTACAATGACCTTTTCCAAGTTTGATTTGAACATAATTCCAAATCCAACCATTAGATTTCATTTTTCTTATATTCTTTGGAAAGCTCTTCTCGATACGAACCCAACGGTTCTGGTTTTTGGAGAATCCGACGGTCGGATCTCCCGAAATGTCCGTTCGAAGTCAATGCTCGAAATTCGCGAACTGCCGCGGCGCAGTGCGTTGTATTCAGGCCATTATATTTATATAATATATATATATATATTATATATATTTCGTCAATTTCCTTTCAAAACGTATTTTATAAATCGTTTTTAATTTGTTTTCAAAACGATTTCAACTTCATATTCAATTTCAAATCAAAATTGAATATTCCATATCATCGATATATAAATGATAATTTTTTCAAAACATTAGATTTTGAAATCCATTCCCTTTCGATATTCATTTTAGAAATGAATAAAATAGATATAAATATCGTTCACGTTCAAATGACGTCAATCTAATCAACACGGCTTCATATGTTTAAATATATTCGTGTCCATCCCAAATCGGACATCAAAATCAAATTTTGATCTTTTACTGAATATTGTTTTAAAATATTCGTTATTTGAAAATAATTATTATTTAAAATATTCATTCTTTCTGAACTGGAATCAGACACAGTCAATTACCATATAATTTGGTTTATATGGATTTCATACACACATGTACACAACAACAATCAAACACAGTCAATCATCATCCAGAGTGCATTCTACACTACGTAAGCATTAAATATAAATATTTAACGCTTACACAGCTTGTCAACTAATCGATTGACATACAACTAAATATCGGGATTAGTGTATGTCTAATATCATCCCGTGAAGCAAAACTGGTATTACTCCATAACTAACACCACAGCGTTATCGGTAAATTTAATTACCATTTCCCATTCAAATCTAATTAAAGATTGAACTAAAATTAGATAGGGTCTATTGTTGTGAATTGGCATCAAAAACATGATTTTCTGTATATATATCTAAAAATTATGAATTTGAAACGTTAATCCACTAATTGATTGATGTTTGTGTTATATGATTATTCATTTAAACCAACATGTGAATGAAAGGTGAATTAGGCCAAATTGAATAAAATTTTGAACTGAATTGAAAATTGTTTGGAAATGCATGCGTGTACATATAAATGTGTGAACAGGTCATAGTAAGGAGGCTAGAGAAGAGGAATAAAATTGTTTGCCCGACAAATAGGTACATGTTTATTGTATTTCTTGGGGTTTTTGATGATTTTATGAGCCGATTGGCTAGCCACTTGGTTGTTTCTTTTTCTTTTTGATTGGAGAGGCCTATGTGGCGGTTTGGGGATTTTCCCGGTGCTCCCGTACAGGGGAGGTTATGGCGAAATTTTTCGAAAATTTAGGGTGTTAGCCAAATTTTTGAAGAATTGGAAAATTCTTAGAAACTGAAAAGTTGAAGAATGAAAGCCATAATGAAAATAATGAAAGTTGAGTTGGTTTGTAAAACAACTTTCAGCTCCATTCCTTTTCAAGGATGAAAAGATTTTAAGTGGGGGAGATTGTAACAACGCCGAAAATCAGAACCAATAAAAAAATTTTATTTTGGCAATTTTAATGAATTTTGAATATTTAAAATGATTTATTTTAAATAATAACGATGAGAAATTTATTTTGAATAGAATTAGAAGTATATATTTATTTGAATCGTCATTAGAATATAGATAATTATTTTTAATTATAAAAGGAATTGAAAATGGCGCAGTAATTTGAAAATTCGATTTCGACTTTCAAATAAATGTATAGGATTCATAATAAACTGGATTTTAGAAAAACCAAAAATATTAGAATCTATTTCAGAATATCTTTCCAACGAATCCGAAAAATTGAAATTTCATAGCGGGAATAAAAAGTTATGCCCAGTTGAAAATTCTGAATAGTCGCTTTGGAAATATAGCCCATAAAAATGGAAATTTTGCAAACAACCTCCGTTTTTAACGAAACAAATTTGGTTGGATATAGGATGTCAAGTTATTGCTTGATTCCAATTTTCATAATTTTTGGAATCAATATATGAGCGTGTCGAAGTTAAACGTGTTTTGACAGTCTTAGTCAATTTTAATCGACTGGAAAATGACCATTTTTCAAACGGTCTTCAAATTCAGCGAAATTAGTTTTTTTAGGACCGTATCGTCAAAACATAGATAGATTTATTTTTCTGGAATTTTTGGTTTCAGTGTATGGTCCCAGTAAATTAAAATGTACGTTGAAATTCAATATGTTGATTCATATTTTAATTTTGAGAAAAACGGATGGAAATAGTCAAACTGGCTTACGGGACATATCCCATTGTGTCCGGAATGGGGTTATTTAGTCAGGAGCGACAGTCGTTGGGTTCGATTTGGAGTTCGAAAGAAAAAATAACTTTTTGGAGAATTAAATTAAATAAATATATACTTAATCAACCCTCCTTTATCTCTCCTCTCCATATTCATTCACCGTAAGAAAAAAAAAGAAACGCACGCACCTCTCTCCCGTTGCTTCCACCACCGCTTTCCCCTAGCACCACCGTCGACCTCCTCCTCCTTCTCTCCTCATTCCCTCCTCCTCCTTCTCTCCTCATTCTCCTCTTTCTCTCTTCAAATTTGCAAACCCTAAGCCCCAAATTGCAAACCCTAAGCCCCAAATTGCAAACCCTAGCCGCCGTGGGCCCCCACTGCCCTAGCGCCGCCACCTGCACCTCCCTCACATCCAATTAGATCTGGCACCGCCTCTGGCCACCCTCCCCATTGCCGTGGGGCCCCCATCACCCAAAAACTCATTTTCAACAAAAATCCCGTTTTTGCAAATAACACCCTAAGCTTCCACAGCCCATAACTCCCAAACCGAGCGCTTCTGGCCAAAACTCCACAGTACCAAATTCTAAGGGCACATTTTTCTCTTCGATTTTGGTATATGATAGTCCTATTTTGGATTGCCGAGCTGTCGGGAAAACGTGTCCAAAATCTGTTGTCTAAACACTGTCCAAATGCTGTCTTTTCGCGATTTTCGACGAAATGGCACATTTTCAGAAGGAAGACCACTAGTTGAAATTTTTCCGGAATGGTGCGTTTAAGTTAGAAAAAAAGATGGTGTGAAGATTGGAGCTCGTTTGCAAATTCTGGAACCAGAACAGCAAGTCCGGGCGATAGAAAATATGTGAATTTTCTCCGCTTTAAAGCTTCTATGGTTTTTGAGTATGAAGTATACAAAGTTATGATTATTATTTATATAAAGTTATGGTTTTTATTTACATAAAGTTATGATTTCTAATTATATAAAGTTATGATTTTTAATTACATAAAATTATGATTTTTAGTTATGTAAAAATATCATTTTTGGTTAGTTAAAAATAGGATTTTTATCGTAGGAAGGAACTATTTTTGGCTAGGTTACAAAAATGAATTTTAACTAGTGTATGGCATGGAAATGTTTTTAGAAAGATAAAATTATGACTTTAGATTATATATGTTATTTATAAAATGGTCATACAAAGAAATAATTATTAGCTGGCTAAAAATCCGCTTTTTTATCTATGTAGCAGCGTTATAAAAATATGATTTTTTATGTACATGTAGCAACATTAAAAATATGATTTTTTATGTACGTGTAGCATTATAAAAATATGATTTTTTTTATGTACGTGTAGAGACATTAAAACTATGATTTTTATATATGGAGAGTATTAAAAATATAATTTCATACAATTGAAATAAAAATGTGATTTTTACTATGAACAGCGTGAAGAAGATTGCGTTGGAATTTTATGCAAGTCAGGAATGTTTTGAAATTCAGAAATAAAAATGGCGGAGTGGAGACCAAAGGTGAGAACTCCTCACTATAATTTTCTTATACAGTTATTTATTTCATAACTACATATATGAACTGTTCCCCGTCGTCCACAGACCATAGACGACTTGTTTGATTGTTTGGTTTGGCTGATTAGATTCTTTGGTTGAATTTGGTTGTTTAGGTGAAATGAATTGATTAGAATTGTTATGTTTGTATGGCGCGAGCCAGTATTAGGAGAGGGGTAATGCTTGACATTACCCGATTTTGATATCGCGCCGTTATGCTACCAAAATTTTCTAAAAAATGTTAGAACAGTAAAATTATCATTTTTATTGTATAAATGAACTGAATAAAATATTCATGTGTTGAAATAAATATCTTATAGTTAAAAATATAATTTTTAACGTGTATATGAACAAAATAAATATTTATAAACAAATCGGACGATTTGATTATGTACACACATTTGACGGATATTGATTGGGACGATAAATTTAACACATCGCCTAACTGCATAAATAAAATTCATTATTTGTTGATTGAAACCCCACATGGGTACTGGGATGATATTGGACATACACTAGTCCCAATGATTAGCTGTATGTCGATCGATTGGTTGACAAACTGTTATAAGCGTTGAATATTTATATTTAATGCTTATGCAATGTAGAATGCACTTTGGATGATGGTTGACTGTGTTTGATTGTTGTTGTGTACATGTGTGTATGAAATCCATATAAATCAAGAATACTAGTGCAAATAATAAACAACACAATGCTTTTTGGAAAAATGAAGCTATTATAAGACTCATGTCCCATCACACAATGCAATGCAAGACGGAGGATAGGATTTTCCTTTATAATAGCCAAACATGCTTGGTACGTTTAAAATAAATTATTTTGATACCATTATAGTGTAAAGTGTATGAAAACAACTTCAAATATAAAGGTATCAATCATAGGCGGCATGGGTATCATCTATCATGTCGCCAATACTAGGCTCTACAATCAAAACTGAAATATCATGTATGGAAATTAGATTTACGTCATGAGTCGAGGCCAGGAATGGCTCCTCACCGATTCGAGACACTCTAGCAAATGCCTCAGGATCTCCCGCAGAAGACCCTTGGATCTTCAGGGTCGGTCCTCTCTTACGTTTGAGGATTGGTTATTCCTGAACACACATTTCCCGATTCTATCAGACCTATATCCATCGGCTCCGATGAGACCGATATATCCGAGGCGCCTCGCAATCCAACAACCACATAGGTAAAATAACAACGATGTCAGGGCGAGTAAAACGCTGACACCACCCATAGCTAGATAGAAATGTCGTGCGCTCCCTGCAGTCATAATCCCGTTTTTGACTCATACCGAGGTGTGAGGCTCGCGAATTAACGCTATACACAAAGCTACGCTGTATTAAAGCCGTGCTTTGATCATCAACCACAAGACTTTTCTTTTCAACAAAAGCCTTGATCACTACATCTCAGCATGCCACACAGAAAATTCATACCATGCGACTGATATCTTTCGATATATAACCTCTGAGCTCGTACGTCTCAGAGAAGGGCATTAAGAAAGAGAATAAATTCTCCGCCGCCAAACAGATACATATTTAATAGAAATCAATTGGCTCAGAATAAAATCCAATGTCAGACACACAATCCATATATAAGTTCGTTCTGGGTCTGAACAAAACCGGAGGCACCTTATTCCTCCCCCACATGTCCAGTACAGGGGAGAGGTCCTCGCATATCCGTCGATCTCCAAGTACGCCTAGACGATCACCACTTATTACCTCGGCTTGGGTGTACAGCCCAATCAAGACATTAGTAATCATCCAAACGATGTGAAGACCTCCGGTCTTCAACCACTGTCTTCATCGTCGACGTATCGTCGAATCAGTTATTCAGAATGGGTATAAATCCGAACTTTTCGAATAACTCGCGTATATAATAAACAAGTGCTATAAACCACAACATACGCCTCATTCCAATTCTGAATATTCTTTTATTCAAATATTCACATACTTTGGGAAAACTTCCCATTAATTTTATCAAAGATAAATTCTTTAAATTTATTCTTTAATCTTCCTTAGGACATCATTTCAATCTAATTAAAGATTCATTAAAACTCCACTTGGCTTTAATCTTCCTAAAAATCTATATTAATGATTGCTTAACTTGGGAAATCATATCCTGCCTTTAATTTGGGTTAAAGAACCAATGTCATTTAAAAAACGGTTCACAATAAACCCAAAATCACATTCCATTCCATCAGCCCTTAACCGTAAATTAGCAAGTGAACAATTCCCTAAGTATTAACCCCGAAGGCCAAAACCGAAATCAGATCGATACCTAGGAAACCATTCAACTTAACTATTCTCTAGTTAGTTTCTGATTTTCTTAACTCCGTTGGGTCTAAGAACAATATTATTAAAGATACCATTCATGACCACCCAAAATCTCATTCCATTGTTAATCGGGTTAAAGAACAAATGTCATTTAAAACACCATTCACGATAAACCCAAAGACCAATTTCAACTCAATTCTAATTAAATATTAATTAATTGGTATTCTTCATTAAATCTAAATAAAAAGATATAATCTTTTCTTAACTGTGTTTAAGAACAATGTTAAAGAAGACACCATCCACGACAAACCCAAAATCACATCAGCCTCTAACCGTAAATTAGTAAGAGAACAATTCCCCAAGTATTAACCCCGAAGGCCGAAACCAACATCAGATCAATACCCGGGAAACCATTCAACTTAACTTATCTCCAGTCAATTTCTAATTTTCTTAACTCCGTTGGATTTAAGAACAGTATTATTAAAGATACCATTCACGACAAACCCAAAATCCAATTTGATATTAAATACAAGGATCTAAATAGAAAATATATCGGTTTATATTCAATATCAAATTCTGAAACCAACAAATATCATATTGGAATAATGATATATATATCTTCCAAATTCCACCACAATATCCGCATAATCACGAAATCCAATATCGAAAGATTCCGAGCATAATTTCGATTCAAATACATTCCAATTCATATATTGGAAATCCTGGTTATTTTTAAAACCATTTCAAATCCAATTTATTTATTTTAAAAATATTGGATTTATTATTCTATTTCAAAACTAGCTCATTTCAATAAAAATATATTTTTATCTTTTCAAATACGGAATTTTTCATCCCAATTCTTTCCAAATCATTTATTATGATTTTACACAAATTATTGATATTTTTAATAATTTTATCATGGCCTGTACAGTTGATTTCCATAAACGGCCATCGAAGTGCACTTATAGCGACCTTTTCCAAATTTGATTTGGACATAGTGCCAAATCCAACCGTTAGATTTCAAAATTCTCATATTCGTTAGAAAGCTCTTTTCGATATGAACCGACGGTTTCAGTTTTAGGAGAATCCGACGGTCGGATCTCCCGTAATGTCCATTCGAAGTCAATGGTCGAAATCTGCGAACTGCCGCAGTGCGGCGCATTCTATTCAGGCCATTATATATATAATATTATATATATTTCGTCGATTTCCTTTTAGAACATGTTTGATAAATCATTTTAAATTCATTTTCAAAACGATTTCAACTTCATATTCAATTTCAAATCAAAATTAAATATTCTATATCATTGATATATAAATGATAATATTTTCAAAACATTAGATTTTGAAATCAGTTCTTTTTCAATGTTCATTATAAAAATGAAAAATCGATATAAATATCGTTCACGTCAAAATAGCGTTGATCTAATCAGCATCACTATATATATTTAAATATATTCGTGTCCATCCCAAATCGAACATCAAAATCAGATTTTGATCTTTTACTGAATATTATTTTAAAATATTCATTATTTTAAAATATTCGTTATTTTAAAATGTTTATTCTTTCTGAACTGAAATCAGACACGGTCAATTACCAGATAATGTGATTTATATGGATTTCATACACACATGTGTGCAACAACAATCAAACTCATTCAACCATCATCCAGAGTGCATTCTACACTGTATAAGCATCAAATGTAAATATTCAACGCTTACACAGCTTGTCAACCAATCGATTGACATACAACTAAATATTGGGATTAGTGTATGTCCAATATCATCCCAACACCCATATGGGGGTTTCAATCAACAAATAACGAATTTTATTTGTGTAGTTGGGCGATGTGTAAAATTTATCGTCCCAATCAATATCAGTCAAATGTGTGTACATAAACAAATCATCCGATTTGTTTATAAATATTTATTTTATTCATATACACGTTAAAAATTATATTTTTAACTATAAAATATTTTATTTCCATTCCACATCACATAATTAATTTTTTTTACAACATAGTCAAACAAACAAACAAGTCGTCCATGTTCTGTGGACGACGGGTGTCGGATGCTGCTAAGCACCGTCTACATCCTAGTATATATTTCAACTAGAAAATAAAATAAAAGTGAGAAGTTCTCCCATTTGGGTTCCACTCCGCCGTGGCATTATATTGGTACTACACACATGCTTTTATGGCCGCCCTCTCGAATTCACGACCAACCCCTCAGGGGCCTGTTGGAGTGAGAGTCCACCGCTCGCCACCAAACACATGGTGAGAGCCCCTATCACGTTCACACCTATCGCCGTCGCGCGCCGCCGGAGGGTGGCCTCCCCAGTGCCGCCTCTCCCTCCTCCTTCTCCACCGCCGCTCTCCATCCTCTCCCTCCTCCTTCTCCACCGCCGCTCTCCTTCCTCTCCTCTTCTGATTTCGTGACCCGTCCCCATTCATACCTTAGCGCCGCCATCCTTCAAGACACCACCAGGCTACTACACGCCGCCTCCCTGGCCAGGCCGCACACTCTCCGAACTCCCCTCTCTCTCTCTCCCTCTTCCCTCGACAACTGAAAATCACACCCTTCCTCCTCCTTAATCCGACGAACCCCTTTCTCTGATTCCTCGACGCCGCAAAACCCCCTATTCGGCGATTCGATGTAAGTAAATTCAGTTTGAATTTTATTTCAGATTTTTTATTCATTAGAACATTATAAAAATCCAATTTTTATATATATAATAGCTAGATAAAAATCCAATTTTTATCTATATGATAAGAAAGATAAAAAGGCGGCTTTTACATATATTAGCGAATTAAAAATATAGTCTTTGTTTAGTTAAAATTATAATCTTTGTTTAGTTAAAAATATAAATTCACATCGATTATTCTATGTTTTTTCTTTAAACAAAGTTTCGAATTTTAACGTGAACAAAGTTTTGATTTTTAAAGTGAAAAAGATTTGATTTTCTTGAAATAAAAAGATTTCATTTTTGAAAACAAGAAGGTTTTGTTTATATAAAAAGATATGATTTTTTTATATAATAGAGAATTTAAAAATATTATTTTTATATGAGTAGCGAATTAAAAATAGGATTTCTATATAATAGAGATATAAAAATATGATTTTTATCGCTTGTATGTTGTTTATGAAATGGGCATACAAAGAAATAATTATTAATGGTTAAAAATTTAATCTTTAACGTAGGTATGCTATGTGAATTGGCAAATCTGAAATTCAGAAAAGAATGACGGAGCGGAACCCAAAGGTGAGAACTTCTCACTTTAATTTTATTTCTAGTTAGTATATACTAGGATTCAGACGGTGTTTAGTAGCTCCCGACATCGGTCGTCCACAGACCATGGACGACTTGTTTGTTTGATTTGATTGTGTTGTGAAAATTGATTGTGACGTGGAATCTAATAAAATGTTTTGTAGTTAAAAATATAATTTTTAATGTGTATATGAATAAAATAAATAATTATAAACAAATCGGACGATTTGTTTATATACCCACATTTGAGTGATATTGATTGGGACGATAAATTTTACACATCGCCCAATTACACAAATAAAACCTGTGTTTGATTGTTTGAAACCCCACACGGGAATTGGGATAATATATGACATACACTAGTCCCAATAATTAGTTGCAGGTTGATCGATCGATTGACAGGCTGTTGTAAGCGTTAAATATTTATATTTGATGCTTATGTAGTGTAGAACGCACTTTGGATGATGGTTGACTGTGTTTGATTGTTGTTGTGTATATGTGTATATGAAATCCATATAAGTCACATTATACGGTAATTGACCGTGTCTGATTCCAGTTCAAAAAGAATGAATATTTTAAAATAATGAATATTTTAAAATAATGAATATTTTGAAATAATATTCAGTAAAAGGTCAAAATCTGACTTTGACGTCTAATTTGGGATGGACACGAATATATTTAAATATATAAAGCCGTGTTGATTAGATTAATGCCATTTTGATGTGAACGATATTTACATCGATTTTATTCATTTTTATAATGATTATCGCAAAGGAATTGATTTCAAAATATAATGTTTTGAAAATACTATCATTTATATATCGATGATATGGAATATTTAATTTTGATTTGAAATTGAATATGAAGTTGAAATCGTTTGGAAAATGAATTTAAAACGATTTATAAAATATGTTATAAATGGAAATCAACGAAATATATATAATATACATATTATATATATATATAATGGCCTGAATAGAACGCGCCGCGCTGCGGTAGTTCGCGAATTTCGACCATTGACATCGAACAGACATTACGGGAGATCCGACCATCGGATTTTCCTAAAACCGGAACCGTTGGGTTCATATCGAAAAGAGCTTTCCGAAAAATATTGGAGATTTGAAATCTAACCACTGGATTTGGAATTATGTCCAAATCAAATTTGAAAGGGGTCGCTGTAAGTGCAATTCGATGGCCGTTTATGGAAATCGACTGTACGGGCCTTGATAAAATTATTAAAAATATCAATAATTTATGTAAAATCATAAAACATGATTTGAAAAGAATTGGGATGAAAAATTTCATATTTGAAAAGATAAAAATAGATTTTTATCGAAATGAACTAGTTTTGAACTAGAATTATAATCCAATTATTTTTTTTTTAAATAAATAAATTGGATTTGAAATGGTTTTAAAGATAACCAGGATTTCCAATATATGAATTAGAATGGATTCGAATCAAAATTATGCTCGTAATATTTCGATATTGGATTACGTGATTATACAGATATTGTGGAGGAATTTGGAAGATATATATATATATCGTTATTCCAATACGATATTTGCTGGTTTCAAAATTTGATATTGAATATAAGCGGATATATTTTCTATTCAGAACCTTGTATTTAATATCAAATTGGATTTTGGGTTTTTCATGAATGGCATCTTTAATAATACTGTTCTTAAACCCAATGGAGTTAAGAAAATTAGAAACTGATGGGAGATTAGTTAAGTTGAATGGTTTCCTGGGTATAGATCTAATGTTGGTTTCGGCCTTCGGGGTTAATACTTAGGGAATTGTTCTCTTACTAATTTACGGTTTGAGACTGATGTGATTTAGGGTTTGTCGTGGATGGTGTCTTCATTAACAATGTTCTCAAACCTAATTGAGAAAAGATTAAATCTTTTTATTTAGATTTAATGAAGTATACAAATTAATTAATATTTAGTTAGAATTGAATTGAAATTGGTCTTTGGGCATATCCATCGATCTCCAAATACATCTGGACGATCACCACTTATTACCTCGTCTTGGGTGTACAGCCCAATCAAGACATCAGTAATCATCCAAACGATGTGAAGACCTTCGGTCTTCAACCACCATCTTCATCCTCGACATATCGTCGAATCAGTTATTCAGAATGGGATAAACCCGGTCTTTCTGAATAACTCGCATATATAATAAGAAGTGCTATAAAAATAAAACATACGCCTCATTCCAATCCAGAATATTCCTATATTCAAATATTCCTATACTTTGGGAACGGTTCCCATTAGTTTTATCAAAGATAAATTCTTTAAATTTATTCTTTAATCTTCTTTTGGATATCATTTCAATCTAATGAAAGATGCATAAAAACTCTACTTGGTTTTAATCTTCCCAAAAATCAATATTAACGATTGTTTAACTTAGGAAATCATATCCTGTCATTAACTGGGTTAAAGAACCAATGGCATTTAAAACACGGTTCACGATAAACCCAAAATCACATTCCATTCCATCAGCCTTTAACCATAAATTAGCAAGTGAACAATTCACTAAATATTAACCCCGAAGGCCGAAACCAACATCAGATCAATACCCAGGAAACCATTCAACTTAACTAATCTCCAATTAGTTTCTGATTTTCTTAAATCCATTGGGTCTAAGAATAGTATTATTAAAGATACAATTCACGACAACCCAAAATCTTATCCCTGTCTTTAACTGGGTTAAAGAACCAATCTCCTTTAAACACGGTTCACGATAAACCCAGAATCACACTCCATTCCATCAGCCTTTAACTGTAAATTAGCAAGTGAACAATTCCCTAAGTATTGACCCAGAAGGCCGAAACCAACATCAGATCAATACCCAGGAAACCATTCAAATTAACTAATCTCCAGTTAGTTTCTGATTTTCTTAACTCCATTGGGTCTAAGAACAATATTATTAAAGATACCATTCACGACAACCCAAAATCTTATTCCATTGTTAATCGGGTTAAAGAACAAGTGTTATCCAAAACACCATTCACGATAAACCCAAAGACCAATTTCAATTCCATTCCAATTAAATATCAATTAATTGGTACTTTATTAAATCTAAATAAAAAAATTAATCTTTTCTCAACTGGGTTCAAGTACAGTGTTAATGAAGACACTACTCACAACAAACCCAAAATCTCATTTATTATTAAATACAAGGCTCTGAATAGAAAATATATCGGCTTATATTCAATATCAAATTCCAGAATCAACAAATACCGTATTGGAATAACGATATATATATATCTTCCAAATTCCTCCATAATATCCGTATAATTATGGAATCCAATATCGAAATATTCCGAAGATAATTTCGATTCAAATCCATTCCAATTAATATATTGGAAATTCCGGTTATTTTTAAAACCATTTCAAACCCAATTTATTTATTTTAAAAAAATAATTGGATTATAATTCTAGTTCAAAACTAGTTCATTTCGATAAAAATATATTTTTACCTTTTCAAATATGTAATGTTTCATCCCAATTCTTTCCAAATCATTTATTATGATTTTACACAAATTATTGATATTTTTAATAATTTTATCAAGGTCCGTCCAATCAATTTCCATAAACGGCCATCGAACTGCACTTACAACGATCTTTTCCAAATTTTATTTGGACATAATTCCAAATCCAACTGTTAGATTTAAAATCTCCAATATTCCTTAGAATTCTCTTTTCGATACGAACCCAACAATTCTGGGTTTAGGAGAATCCGATGGTCGGATCTCCCGAAATGTCCATTCGAAGTAAATGGTCGAAATTCGCGAACTGCCGCAGCGCGGCGCGTTCTATTCAGGCCATTATATTATATATATAATATATATAATATACATTTCATCGATTTTCATTTAAAACGTATTTTATAAATCGTTCTAAATTCATTTTCAAAACGATTTCAACTTCATATTCAATTTCAAATCAAAACTGAGTATTCCATATCATCGATATATAAATGATAGTATTTTCAAAACATTAGATTTTGAAATCAATTCCTCTTCGATATTCATTATAGAAATGAATAAAATCGATATAAATATCGTTCACGTCAAAATGGCGTTAATCTAATCAATACAGCTTTATATATATTTAAATATTTTCGTGTCCATCCCAAATCGGACATCAAAATCAAATTTTGATCTTTTACTGAATATTATTTTAAAACATTCATAATTTTAAAATAATTATTATTTTAAAATATTCATTCTTTTGATCTGGAATCAGACACAGTCAATTACCATATAATTTGATTTATATGGATTTCATACACACATGTATACAACAACAATCTAACACAGTCAACCATCATCCAAAGTGCATTCTACACTGCATAAGCATCAAATATAAATATTTAACGCTTACACAGCTTGTCAACCAATCAATTGACATACAACTAAATATCGGGATTAGTGTATGTCTAATATCATCCCGATGCCCGTGTGGGGTTTCAAACAATCAAACACAGGTTTTATTTGTGTAGTTGGGCGATGTGTAAAATTTATCGTCCCAAACAATATCAGTCAAATGTGTGTACATAAACAAATCATCCGATTTGTTTATAAATATTTATTTTATTTATATACACGTTAAAAATATGATTTTTAACTGTAAAATATTTTACTCCATGCCACATCACACAATCACTTTTCACAACACAATCGAAACAGCCAAACTGGCTTACGATACATATCCCATTGTTCAGAATGGGTGCAATTAGCTAGGGGCGACGGTCGTTGAGCCCTGTTTGGGGTTCAAAATAAAAAGTCAACCTTTTGAAATCAAATGGAAAATAAATAATTATTATATATATAAATTTCTCACTTAAGTCCCTCCCTTTCTCCTATACTTTTCAGAACGGAAAAAAAAAAGAGAAAACCCATCGTGATCCACAACCCCCCTCGATCCGTTCACCGCCGCCGCTCGAGAGGAGCCACCACCGGCGCTGACTCGCGCCTTCCTCCCTCTCCGCTGCGACCACCTCCTCTCCTTCCCTCCTCTACTTGCTCCTCTCCTCCGGTAGAAGCCGCCACCACCCAAAAACCACACCCACCACCTATCAAACCGCCGGGGCCGCCTAATTTGCCCCCTCCACCTCCAATGAGCGCCATCTCCCCCTTATCTCCGCTGTAAGTCTCCAATTATTTTTGTTGTTCATGGAATCGAAGTAAATGTTTTTTATATATAGTAACATGATAAAGAGGCGATTTTTATATATATGAAAGTGAAATTAAATATGATTTTTATATTATATAGATAGTAAAAATATGATTTTTTATATTATAGAGAAAATAAAAATATGATTTTTATAATATGAGTTACGATATGAAACTATAAATTCTATCGCAAGTATGTAATAATATAAAGATTCGATTTTTACATATGTAGAATGGCAATAAAAATATAATTTTTATTTTGTAGGAAGAATTATAAAAATGTGATTTTTGTAGATAAAAATACAATTTTTATAATGTTTTCATTATGATAAAGATACGATCTTTATATGGATATCATTAAGATAAAAATTCGTTTTTTATTATATATGAAGCAAAATAAAAATTCGATCTTTATATAAGAGGTAGAAATATAAAATTATAATTTTTATATAGAAAGAAACATTGTAAAAATATATTATTTTTATATATGAAGCACCATTATAAAAATGTGATTTTTTTTAAAATTAAACATCATATTAAAAATGTGATTTTTACTATGAACAGCGTGGAAAAGTTTGAGTTGGAATTTCGGGCAAACCCGAACAGTTCAAAAATATGGAACGACGGAGTGGATCCCAAAGGTGAGAACTTCTCACTTTTGTTTTATTTTCTAGTTTAAATATATACTAGAATGCAGACGGTGCTTAGTAGCTCCCGACACCCGTCGTCCACAGACCATGGATGGCTTGTTTGTTTGATTGTATGTTATTATGAAAATTGGTTGTGATGTGGAATGGATAAATAAAATATTCATAAATGGAAATAAAATATTTTATAGTTAAAAATATAATTTTTAACGTGTATAGGAATGAAATAAATATTTATAAACAAATTGAATGATTTGCTTATGTACATACATTTGACTGATATTGATTGGGACGATAAATTTTACACATCGCCCAACTGCACAAATAAAATTCATTATTTGTTGATTGAAACCCCACACGGGTATTGGGATGATATATGACGTACACTTGTCCCAATAATTAGTTGTATGTCGATCGATTGATTGACAAACTGTATGAGCGTTGAATATTTATATTTAATGCTTATACAGCGTAGAATGCACTTTGGATGATGGTTGATTGTTTATCGTTGTTGTTGTATGCATGAAATCCATACAAATCAAATTATATGACAATTGATTGTGTCTGATTCCAGTTCAGAAGGAATGAATATTTTAAAATAACGATTATTTTAAAATGATGAATATTTTAAAATAATATCCAGTAAAAGATCAAAATTTGGGTTTGATGTCCGATTTGGGATGGACACATAAATATTTAAATATATAAAGCCGAGTTGATTAGATTGACGCCATTTTGACGTGAACGATATTTATATCGATTTTATTTATTTTTATAGTGAATATCGAAAAGGAAATGATTTCGAAATCTAATGTTATGAAAATACTATCATTTATATATCGATGATATGGAATATTCAATTTTGATTTGAAATTGAATATGAAGTTGAAATCCTTTTGAATTTTTTTTTAAAATAACTTATAAAATATGTTTTAAATGGGAGTCGGCGAAATATATATTTATAATATATATATATATATATATATATATATATATGATGGCCTGAATAGAACATGCCACGCTGCGGCAGTTCGCGAATTTCGACCATTGACTTCGAACAGACATTACGGGAGATCCGACCGTCAGATTCTCCTAAAACCAGAACCATTGGGTTCTTGTCGAAAATAGATTTCTAACGAATATAAGAGATTTGAAATCTAACGGTTGGATTTGGAATTATGTCCATATCAAGTTGGAAAAGGTCGCTGTAAGTGCAATTCGATGCCCGTTTATGGAAATCGACTATACGGGCCTTGATAAAATTATTAAAATATCAATAATTTGTGTAAAATCATAATAAATGATTTGGAAAGAATTAGGATTAAAACTCCATATTTGAAAAGCTAAAAATATATTTTGATCGAAATGAACTAGTTATTAACTAGAAGAATAATTTATTTATTTTTAGAAATAAATAAATTGGATTGGAAATGGTTTTAAAAATAACCAGAATTTCCAATATATGAATTGGAATGGATTGGAATTGAAATTATCTTTGGAATATTTCGATATTGGATTTTGTGATCAAACAGATATTGTGGAATTTGGAAGATATACATATATATCATTATTCCAATACAATATTTGTTGGTTTTAGAATCTGATATTGAATATAAGCCGATATATTTTCTATTCAGAGCCTTGTATTTAATGTCAAATTGGATTTTGGGTTTGTCGTGTATGGTATCTTTAATAATACTATTCTTAAACCCAATGGAGTTAAGAAAATTAGAAACTGACTGGAGATTAGTTAAGTTGAATGGTTTCCTGGGTATATATCTAATGTTGGTTCGGCCTTCACGGTTAATACTTTGGGAATTGTTCTCCTACTAATTTACGGTTAGAGACTGATGTGATTTTGGGTTTGTCGTGGATGGTGTCTTCACTAACACTAGGAACAGTTGAGAAAAGATTAAATCTTTTTATTTAGATTTAATGAAGTATACCAATTA
The DNA here is from genome assembly GCA_030737875.1 of Allium sativum. NCBI lineage: Eukaryota > Viridiplantae > Streptophyta > Magnoliopsida > Asparagales > Amaryllidaceae > Allium > Allium sativum. The sequence continues at coordinate 286,050,898 of CM060915.1, forward strand.
ATTAATATTTAATTGGAATTGAATTGAAATCGATCTTTGGGTTTATCGTGAACGGTTATTTTAAATAACACTTGTTCTTTAAACTGATTACCAATGGGATGAAATTTTGAGTCGTCGTGAATGGTATCTTCAATAATACAGTTCTTAGACCCAACGGGGTTAAGAAAATCAGAAATTAAACGGAGATTAGTTAAGTTGGATAATTTCCGGGGTATTGATCTGATGTTGGTTTCGGCCTTCGGGGTTAATACTTAGGGAATTGTTTGCTTGCTAATTTATGGTTAAAGGCTGATGAAATGGAATGTGATTTTTGGTTTATCGTGAACCGTGTTTTAAATGACGTTGGTTCTTTAACCCAGTTAAAGATGGGATATGATTTACCAAGTTAAACAATTGTTAATATTGATTTTTGGGAAGATTAAAACCAAGTGGAGTTTTATTGAATTTTTAATTAGATTGTAATGATATCCAAAGGAAGATTAAAGAATTAATTTTATGAATTTATCTTTGATAAAATTAATGGGAACCTCTCCCAAAGTATATGAATATTTGAATAAAAGAATATTCAGAATTGGATTGAGGCGTATGTTATGTTTTTATAATACTTGTTTAATATATATGCGAGTTATTCGGAAAGGCCGGGTTTATACCCATTCTGAATAATTGATTCGACGATATGTCGACGATGAAGACGGTGGTTGAAGACCGGAGTTCTTCACATCGTTTGGATGATTACTGATGTTTTGATTGGGCTGTACACCCAAGCCGAGGTAATAAGTGGTGATCGTCCATGCATACTTGGAGATCGGCGGATATGCGAGGACCTCTCCCCTGTATTGGACATGTGGGGGAGGAATAAGGTGCCTCCGATTTCGTTCAGTTCCAGAACGGACTTATAAATGGATTGTGTGTTTGACATTGGATTTTATTCTGTGCTGATTGATATCTATTAAATATATTTCTGTTTGGCGATGGAGAATTTATTCTCTTGCTTTACGCCCTTCTCTGAGATGTACGAGCTCAGAGGTTATATATCGATAGATATCAGTCGCATGGCATGAATTGCCTGTGTGGCATGCTGAGATGCAGTTATCAAGGCTTTTGTTGAAAAGCAGAGTCTTGTGGTTAATGATCAATGAATGGTTTTAATAAGTGTAGCTTTGTGTATAGCGTTAATTCGCGAGCCTCACACCTCGGTATGAGTCAAAAACAGGATCGTGACTGCAGGGAGTGCACGACGTTTCTTTCTAGCTATGGGTGGTGTCAGCGTTTTACTCGCCTTGACATCGTTGTTATTTTACCTATGTGGTTGTTGGATTGCGAGGTGCCTCGGATATATCGGTTTCTTCACAGCCGATGGATATAGGTCCGATAGGACCAAGAAACGTATGTTCAGGAATAACCAATCCTCAAACGTAAGAGAGGACCAGCCCTGAAGATCCAGGGGTCTTCTGCAGGAGATCTTGGGGCATTTGCTATAGTGTCTCGAATCGGTGAGGAGCCATCCCTGGCCTCGACTCATGACGGAAATTCAATTTCTAATACGTGACATTTCAGTTTTGATTGTAGAGCCTAGTATTGGTGACATGATAGATGGTACCCATGCCTCCTATGATTGATACATTTATATTTGAAGTTGTTTTGTACACTTTACACTTTAATAGTATCAAAATGATTTGTTTTTAAACGTACCAAGCATGTTTGGCTATTATAAGGGAAAACCCTATCCTCCGGCCTGCGTTGCATTGTGTGATGGGACCTGGGTCTTATAATTGCTTCGTTTTTCTAGGAAGCATTTCGCTGTTTATTATATGCACTAGTATTCTTGGGAGGAAACCCGCTCCGTGTCATACGACGTGTTCCCTTGAATTACTCTCTTTTCATGTAAAGTTTTAAATAACTGTTTTAGTTCTCACACCAGTCACATGACTGAGCTGGAGTTTATTGTTTTAACCTAAACTCTGGGTGCCCCTATTTTCCACATGGGCAGCTAGTAGTTTTGGTTTTGTAGATTTATATTCACAAGATCCTGCTTTATAGCTGGAACGATATCCGGAAAGCTCTGTATCCGTTTATATGTATATTCTTACTCTGTATATTCTTGTATTCTGATGGAATTGTTGTAATAAGCAATGAAATGTTCTTCTGTTTATGTTCTGATTCGCCTTGTTCTCAACTCAATTCATTCTTTCCTTCACGGGGAAGTTCCAGTCGTTTCAGGTGGCCCGGTATAACCGAGGCGCCTCGCTATCCATCATCCACATAAGTAAAATGCCAGGGCGTGCAAAACGCAGACACCACTCCTAGCTAGAAGGAAACGCATGCCCTCCCTGAGGTCCTGTCCCGTTTCTGGTTCACACCGGGGTGTAAGGCTCGCGAATTAACGCTACACAAAGCTACGCTATATTAAAGCCGTGCTTTGATCATCAACCACAAGAGTCTGCTTTTCAACAAAAGCCTTGATTATTTGCATCTCAGCATGCCACACAGGTAATTCACGCTATGCAACCGATGTCTATCAGTCACACAGAGTGAAATTCGATGTCAGACACACATCCATTTACAAGTTTGTTCTGGGTCTGAACAAAACCGAAGGCACCTTATTCCTCCCCTATATGTCCAATACAGGGGAGAGGCCCTCGCATATCCGTCGATCTCCAAGTATGTCTGGACGATCACCACTTATTACCTCGTCTGGGGTGTACAGCCCAATCAAGACAACAGTAATCATCGAAACGATGTGAAGACCTCCGGCCTTCAACCACCGTCTTCATCCTCGACATATCGTCGAGTCAGCTATTCAGAATGGGATAAACCCGGTCTTTCTGAATAACTCGCGTATATAATAATAAGTGCTATAAAAACACAACATACGCCTCATTCCAATCCATAATATTCTTTATTCAAATATTCTTATACTTTGTGAAAGGTTCCCATTAATTTTATCAAAGATAAATTCTTTAAATTTATTCTTGGATATCATTTCAATGTAAATAAAGATGCATTAAAACTCCACTTGGTTTTAATCTTCCCAAAAATCAATATTAACGATTGTTTAACTTGGGAAATCATATCTTGTCTTTAACTGGGTTAAAGAACCAATGTCATTTAAAACACGGTTCACGATAAACCCAAAATCACATTCAATTCCATCAGCCTTTAACCGTAAATTAGCAAGTGAACAACTCCCTAAGTATTAACCCAGAAGGCCGAAACCAACATCAGATCAATACCCAGGAAACCATTCAACTTAACTAATCTCCAGTTAGTTTCTGATTTTCTTAACTCCATTGGGTCTAAGAACAATATTATTGAAGATACCATTTACGACAACCCAAAATCTTATTCCTGTCTTTAACTGGTTAAAGAACCAATGTCCTTTAAAACACGATTCATGATAAACCCAAAATCACACTCCATTCCATCAGCCTTTAACCGTAAGTTAGCAAGTGAACAATTCCCTAAGTATTGATCCCGAAGGCCGAAACTAACAACAGATCAATACCCAAGAAACCATTCAACATAACTAATCTCCAGTTAGTTTCCGATTTTCTTAACTCCATTGGGTCTAAGAACAGTATTATTAAAGATGCCATTCACGAAAACCCAAAATCTTATTCCATTGTTAATTGGGTTAAAGAACAAGTGTTGTTAACTGGGTTAAAGAACAAGTGTTATTTAAAACACCGTTTACGATAAACCCAAAGACCAATTTCAATTCCATTCAAATTAAATATCAATTAATTGGTATACTTCATTAAATCTAAATAAAAAGATTTAATCTTTTCTCAACTGGGTTCAAGAACAGTGTTAATGAAGACACTATTCACGAAAAACCCAAAATCACATTTAATATTAAATACAAGGCTTTGAATAGAAAATATATCGGCTTATATTCAATATCAAATTCTGGAATCAACAAATACCGTATTGGAAAAACGATATATATATATATCTTCCAAATTCCTCCACAATATCCGTATAATCACGGAATCCAATATCGTAATATTCCGAAGATAATTTCGATTCAAATCCATTCCAATTCATATATTGGAAATTCCGATTATTTTTAAAACCATTTCAAACCCAAATTATTTATTTTAAAAAATAATTGGATTATAATTCTAGTTCAAAACTAGTTCATTTCGATAAAAATATATTTTTGTCTTTTCAAATATGGAATTTTCATCCCAATTCTTTCCAAAACATTTATTATGATTTTACACAAATTATTGATATTTTTAATAATTTTATCAAGGCCCGTACAGTCGATTCCCATAAACGACCATCGAACTACACTTACAGCGTCCTTTCCCAAATTTGATTTGGACATAATTCCAAATCCAACCATTAGATTTCAAATCTCTAATATTCCTTAGAAATCACTTTTCGATACGAAACCGACAGTTCTGGCTTTAGGAGAATCCGATGGTCGGATCTCCCGAAATGTCCATTCGTAGTCAATGGTCGAAATTCGCGAATTGTCGCAGCGCGGTGCATTCTATTCAGGCCATTATATTGTATATATATACATATTTCATCGATTTCCATTTAAAAAGTATTTTGTAAATCGTTTGAAATTCATTTTCAAAACGATTTCAACTTCATATTCAATTTCAAATCAAAATTGAATATTCCATATCATCGATATATAAATGATAGTATTTTCAAAACATTAGATTTTGAAATCAATTCCTCTTCGATATTCATTATAAAAATGAATAAAATCGGTATAAATATCGTTCACGTCAAAATGGCGTTAATCTAATCAACGCGACTTTATATATATTTAAATATTTTCGTGCCATCCCAAATCGGACATCAAAATCAAATTTTGATCTTTTACTAAATATTATTTTAAAACATCCATTATTTTAAAATAATTATTATTTTAAAATATTCATTCTTTCTGAACTGGAATCAGACACAGTCAATTACCACATAATTTGATTTATATGGATTTCATACACACATGTATACAACAACAATCAAACATAGTCAACCATCATCCAGAGTGCATTCTACACTGCATAAGCATCAAATATAAATATTTAACGCTTACACAGCTTGTAAACCAATCAATTGACATACAACTAATATCGGGATAAGTGTATGTCTAATATCATACAAATACCCGTGTGGGGTTTCAAAATATCAAACACATGTTTTATTTGTGCAGTTGGACGATTTGTAAAATTTATCGTCCCAAACAATATCAGTCAAATGTGTGTACATAAACAAATCGTCCGATTTATTTATAAATATTTATTTTATTCATATACACGTTAAAAATCATATTTTTTACTATAAAATATTTTACTCCATTCCACATCACACAATCAATTTTCACAGCACAATCAAACAAACAAACAAGTCGTCCATGGTCTATGGACGATGGGTGTCGAGTGCTCCTAAGCACCGTCTGCATCCTAGTATATATTTTAACTAGAAATAAAATAAAAGTGAGGAGTTCTCACCGAGGGTTCCACTCCGCTGTGCTTTGATTGTCGATCTACGTAGTATACCTACGTTAAAAATTATATTTTTAACCAATCAATAATTATTTTATAAATAACATACATAGGCTAAAAACTATATTTTTATCTTTCTAAAAATAATTTCATATTTTCATAACCATGCTACATAGTTAAAAATCACATTTTTATTCCGCTACTATATAGATAATTTTTTTTACTTTTCTACATATATGATAAAAATTACATTTTTATATCGTCACTTCACATATAAAAATCGAATTTTTATCCTATCGCTACATATATAAAGATCAAATTTTTACTAAATATATAATATAAAAATCATATTTTTATTATCTATATAATATAAAAATCATATTTTTATTATCTATATAATATAAAAATCATATTTTTATATCGATTCAAACAAAGAAAAATTAGTTTTTAAATCAAAGAAAAAATATATCAGTTTCTACCTCTGTTAATCTCGTGGTTTGAGGGTCTGCGGCTAGGGCTTTGCGCGCGATGATGTGGCCTCGCCGTTGTAGGGTGGTGCGGTGGGTTAGGAGGCGGCTCCGGCTGTCTCACGGCTAGGGTTCGGGTTGGTCTTCAAATTAGATGTTTTGGCTGGGGGAGGGAGAGAGAGGGGACGGAGGAGAGGGTGGCGATGGAGGCAGGGCGCGGCGTCGGCCGGGGAGGGGGTGGCGATGGAGAAAGTCGAGCGACGAGGGGGGAGGGATTCAGAACGACGGGTTCGAATTTTTCTTCTTCTTTAAAACTAATATCGATAGAAGGGGGTGGGTTTGACTGGTTAAGGAGAAAACAGGGGGATATATTTATAATTAATATTTTTTAATTTTATTTCCATAAAGTAACTTTTTAATTAGAACCCCAAATCGGACCCACCGGCTATCGTCCCCACCTAATTACTCCCATTCCGAACGCAATGGGATAGGTCTCGTAAGTCAATTCGACCGTTACGATCAGTTTCCGTATAATTTACAATATAAATTAATATAATAGTCAAACTTGATTTTAATGCACATCGAGTGGACCGACCCTGACGATCCAAGGGCCCACCTGAGTCTGGGTTCTGAGGGGCGGGCTAAAGCGTCTTGAAGTTGTAAGGACAATCCTTTGCCTTGGTTCATGATGGAAATCCAACTTCCAATACGACATCATGCTGTTTTAATTTTAGAACTAGTATGGCGACATGATATATCGTACCCATGCCGTATGTGATTGATACATTTATATTTGAAGTTGTTTTCTTCACTTTTAGTAATAATAAAAATGAAATTTAGCATATCAAGCATTCTTTGGCTACTAGAAGGTAAAACCCTATCCTCCGGCTTGCGTTGCATTGTGTGATGGGACGTAGGTCTTATAATAGCTTCATTGTTCTTTATTTAGCATTGCGTTGTTTGTTTTATGCACTGGTATTCTAAGGAGGAAACTCGTTCCGTGTTATACGGCGTGGTCCTTGATTTACCTAACTTTAAAATAAAGATTAGTAACTGTTTTAGTTCTCACATCAGTCACGTGACAGGCCTGGAGTTTATTGTTTTAACTTAAACTCTGGGTGCCCATATTTTCCACACGGACAACTAGTAGTTTTAGTTTTGCAGATTTGTATTCACAGTATCCTGGTTTACAGGTGGAATGATATTCGGAAAGCTCTGTATCCGTATATTCTTTTTAGTTGTATCTTGTATTATTTTCCGCTGCATTGTAACTTGTAAATCTCTGATATTCAGTAAATATGTAATGTTTATTCATACTCTGTATATTCTTGTATTCTGATGTAAATTTTTGTAATAAGCAATGAAATGTTCTTCTGTTTGTGTTCTGATTCGTCTTATTCTCAATACAATTCGTGATTTCCCGTAAGGGGGATTTTGGGTCGTTATAATTACCATTTCACGTTCAAACCTAATTAATGATTTAACTATCACCTGGAGTAAAACCGGTGGTACTCAATTCTCGATCATTTCGTGAATTCGGTAAATTTAATTATCTCATTCTAATCTAATTAAAGACTCATTAAAACTCTAGTTCAGTTTTAATCTCAAAAATCATTATTTAATGATTATTCAGGTTTTGGGATTAAATCCTATGTTTAAATGGGTTAAAGAACAAATGTTATTTAAAAAATTATTCGCGATAAACCCAAAATCATCTTTCACCAAAATGGAGTCTACATGGAAATCTTAACAATATATAATCGATATAAATTCTCGTATCAAACCTGTAACACCCCACATCCGTTAGTGTCACTCACAAAGGGAATGCACTAAGTTTTGTGGAGCATTTAAGGTAAAAGATGCAGATAAATTACAAGACAGAAAAAAAATTAAAACAGTGGAAAATAAATCTTTACTTTATTGATAAAATAGTTTGTACAACAATTGTTTTCCAATACCAGAGTATCATCTATCTTACAAAATAAAGAAGCATAAAATAACATTTATATTCCCCAATGTAGCATAAGCCAGCCATAGCAGCGGAAAAGAGAGTCTGAAGCGATATATCCAAGAGTCTTCAAGCTTGGAAAGAGTAACAGGTCCATACAAATCTGAGCTACTAAGTCATTTGCTTACAAAAGTTAGAACAATGCTAAACATTATTCTTTTCTCATTCCTCTTTTTTTTTTCATGTTTTGCTGCAATATTTAATTTAAGGATATCTTTTCATACGGAGTCCAATTTACGCAAACTCGGACTCTATCTCAAGCAGAATTTCGAGACGAACGAAATGGCGTAACCCGTTTCCCTTAACCCTTCTTCTAAAATTTAATTATACTTTAATTTGCGAAACTTAATGTTATAGAATTACGGGGTGTTACATTCTCCCCTTCTTAAAAGGATTTCGTCCCCGAAATCTTCAAGTTAGGAAGAATGTGTCCTACCATCCAATCACCCATCTACTCAACCATTCAATCACAGGCATTCATTGTCCTTAAAAAGATTTCTAAATGCTTTCATATTCATATGAATAGTGTGTGTATATGTCTTTATCTAATGCAAAATCAGGCGGTCTACTGATTCAGTTGACCTCCTTAATGCGAATTATGTCAGTGTCGTGCGTCCAATCATGTATGCAAGCAACCCTAGTAATGTAAATACTACATGTGTGCATAGCCACTCATCCATATGCAACATCCATATGATAACATATCAAATTAAATCCGTTAAGAAAATACCTATATGCGAATGCAATATGAAAGTGACTGAGTTGTTCTTGCGCCTATGGTGTGTATATGCATTCACGAGCAACCACTCGCAACCATCAATCATAACATGTTTCAAATACATGTTTACATCCATTGGCTTCTACCTAAGGATCGATGATACGTCATAGAGGATAAACCTTAAAAGCTAGAAAGTATACATAAAATTCCTAGGAAAAAGAGATCAAGGATATACCCTTAAGACAAAGGGTATGATGCTCGTGTCTAGTCTCCAGTCTTATATGTCGCACCTTCTTGAGCTTCATAATACGGTACCTTATCTAATTTAACTTCATGATTGCGAAGATTCTTCACCTCCATTTCCAAGATAAACAGATGTTAACCTTGATACTAGTGTATATACTGAGATAATTAGAGGTCTCTCATCTACTTAGCTTATACATCATGTTACAAATCTGAGGGTCTAAAGCAAAAGGTTGCTATGTACTTTTTACCTCTCTTAAGGTCAGTCTTTCTTCCTACCTAGGGCACCTGCCACAATTGTTCATCTCCCACCTTTACCATCCTTGTGTAACATGTTTACAGTTCTCTCTAAAGCTACCTCTATCACAAAAAGAACCCTACAAAGCTTGGAAGAGAATTAGCCGTAGGTGAAACTACCGCGACTATAGATGGAAGTCGGGCACTGCTTCGCCCTTCGATAGGTATCGTAGTCTTATCAAGCTTACAGAACCATGCTGCGATGAGGTTACCTCCCAGAAAGCCAAGAGCCCCGAAGACTCAAGAAAGAAGGGGACAAGAATTCAAACAGAGAATCAGAAGATAGTGCGTATGGCTTTGGGGAATATGCCTTTAAACCAAAAAAATTCTTTTGAAAATGCTTCTTTTTTTTAAAGCCGTTTTGAAAACAATTTTTCAAATCTTTTATCTGATCCGGTAACCTTCAGCTCTGATACCAAATGTAACACCCCACATTCGTTAGTGTCACTCACAAAGGGAATGCACTAAGTTTTGTGGAGCATTTAAGGTAAAAGATGCAGATAAATTACAAGACAGAAAAAAATTAAAACAGTGGAAAATAAATCTTTACTTTATTGATAAAATAGTTTGTACAACAATTGTTTTCCAATACCAGAGTATCATCTATCTTACAAAATAAAGAAGCATAAAATAACATTTATATTCCCCAATGTAGCATAAGCCAGCCATAGCAGCGGAAAAGAGAGTCTGAAGCGATATATCCAAGAGTCTTCAAGCTTGGAAAGAGTAAAAGGTCCATACAAATCTGAGCTACTAAGTCATTTGCTTACAAAAGTTAGAACAATGCTAAACATTATTCTTTTCTCTTTCCTCTTTTTTTTCATGTTTTGCTGCAATATTTAATTTAAGGATATCTTTTTCATACGGAGTCCAATTTACGCAAACTCGGCACAGTGTCGACTGGGGTGTCGACCTGGCCCCTGAGCCAGGTCGAACCCAGCCCACCCTGGCTGGCCTGGTCTGTGTTTGGTCGATTTTCTGAGCCTTGCCTTGTCACTAGGGCTAGGTGTCAGCTCCTGGTTGGTCTCTCCTTCGAACGAACGGCTATTATTAAACCAAGCTCCATCGACGGTCTAAATCAACTCACAAACTCTATAAAAAGGACCTAAGACTAACCCTAATTCACACAAACTAAAATGGAGATGAGACCGTCATGCTGCTGAGGAGAGACTAAGAATAGCCGTCAGAAATAGAGGGACAATTAGGAGATAATTTGAAAGCTTAAAGCAACGTCAATCAAATCAAAACAACGCCTACAACAAAGGAAAGCATCTCCAATTTCAGAATTCAGATTCCTGAATTGAAGATTCGTCATACGTTGTAAGTAGAATGCTATTCCGATGTGAATAATTAATTGCGTTTGATTTGTGTAAAATGCGAAATGGAATTGTGGCGATAATAATCTATATTTGTATGTTATTTTGATTCTAAACTATTTGGGAATGTTATGATATACGATTGGATATTTGCAAGTATGTGATTTGCGATGGAAGTTAACAACGAAATGGAATTATGGCGATAATAATCTATACTTGTATGTTATTTTGATTCTAAACGATTTGGAAATGTTATGGTATACGATTGGATTCATACAGGTATATGATTTATGTTGACAACCATATGTTGTGGTATTTTATTTGGGATTCATGCAAGTATATGATTCACTATTATGCCAATATGATGTACATACTTTTTTGATCACTTTTAGTGTGTAATTGGATACGACTAAGTACTATAGTTTATATGAATCTATGTTGGAATTAGCAAATCATACTTTTGTATTAGAAACAAAAGTAAGCATTTTTATGAACATGACTAAACTATGTTTGGTATTATGCCTAGTTGAAAACATGTTTTAGGCCTAAGTTGTTATCAAAAATCATATGGCGATAAATGTGACACAATTAAGTTAGATTTACATTTCAATTTCAAGTTTACATGAATAGAATGATTCATGCTTAAGTATTGTTTATGCCATGATTATATGAATAGAATGATTCATTTTTAAGTATTGTTTATGCCATGATTATATGAATAGAATGATTCATGTTTAAGTATTGTTTATGCTATGATTATATGAATAGAATGATTCATGTTTAAGTATTGTTTATGCCATGATTATATGCTATTACAATGCAAGTTCACATGTGCCTAATCCGTGTTAATTGAATCGTCATGTTGCAAGTTCATGCGTTCACACTCCCCTTTTTATGTTACCTTATAAACACCATATTATAAGCCTCCCCTTTTCATATGGCTAAGTTGGGTTTAAATGTTAAACCCAACATATCTATATTGTAGCAAACGTGTAAAACGGGGGTAATGACGTTTGGGTTAAAACATAGAACATATGTGTTGGCATGTTTGACGCATGCCAACAACCTTGAAAAACAATTAAGTGGCATAAATAAATTTTAACCAATAAAGATGAATTTGAATAATGGGCCACAAATATTTACATATAAAAAGAAAAGAGACAAAATATGTAAATGTAGAAAATACGATGTGTTTAACCCGAGGTTGGATTGAGTTGTGATGTAAACCTGCCCGGAACTGCCCGGCTGTCCAGTAGTCACAACAATACCTATCCAATGTGGGTGGTTAAACACGGAGCCCAATAAGGACCCGAGGTTAGACTGAGTTGTGGCGTAAGACTACCCGGACCCAACCGGCAACAGGCAGCCACAACAATACCTGTCTAATGTGAGAGGTCAAGGCTTTAAAAAGACAATTAAGGCCGAGTCAGGATTGATAGGATTAAGTAAATTAAATTAATACTTAATCAAATGGAACATGCTAAACTAAACAGACTGATTGGGGGTTAGGTTTATAAAACACTTAACCAACTTAGCATGTTGGCTAGAAATAGAAAACCTAGTAGTGGGGGACCCTTTTCAGCAGTAACCCTACAAAGTGTATCAGGATACCCTGAACTAGGCAGGGTGGGGCACGATTACTGGGCTGACTGTAAGAGGTCAAATCGACGACGGTGGTGCGGCAGTGTAGGTTCTAACGGGGTGCGGGCGTGCACACACTCCGGCGCAGAAAAATAAGGCACTGGGCACCAGTAGCATACCTGTGCATTCTAGAATTGTGTCGGGCCGCCACCATGGGACTTGATACACCCCATGGTGGGACCAGCATAGGTAACTACAACATCGGGGGCCGTAAGACACTTGTAACTATGCGAGTAGGAGCCGATCATCAGAAATGGATCACTTCACCCTGATTATGGGGTGCCTGTTGGGAACTAGTTTATATGAGTACAGAGATTAATATGGGGTACGATAAGTACATTCGACTCTAGACAACTTAACCTAGTTTATAGTACTTTCCCATTTCCAGTTTATACTTGTCATACCCTGTTCTTTATTCATAGATTGAATAGTCCTAGACTTACTCAGGCTTTTTGTCTGACTCTACTTTTCTTTCGTCTTCTTTTCTTTCCTTCCCCCCCAGGTCCACAGGGAGGGAATACCGCAGCTTGACCAGCTCTCACATCCAGCTTGAAGAGAAAGAATGTATTGCTTGGATCTTTTCCGTTTTGGGCTATGGCTTTGGACAACAATTATGGGACTTTTGCAGTTTATTTATGTTTCTTTATGCTTCTTTAAATAATGTAATCAAGACAGTTTTGAAGGTGTTATGTTTTTGGAAGGATTGTAAGACAATTATGGCATGGTTTGTGTAACACGTATTTTAATGAAATAAAGGTTGTTGTTGTTTTCCGCTGCTCAAAAATACGTGTTCTTATATCTGTCTTGTATATCTGTGACTTATACTTATAAACCTCCACCAAAATTAGGGCATTCCCTTTGAGAGTGACCCTAATGGAGGTGGGGTGTTTCAAAACCAATAATATAAATGGAATAGCGGTAATGCCTTTTAAATTCCATATATAATAACTATCTTCATTCACAGAAGCTTATCTCTCGAATTCCATTCAATTCCAATTTAATATATTAAATTGATATTAAATTGGAAAACTTTACTTTGGAAAATTTCCATTTAAATCTTAATAAAAGATTTATAAATTCCAAATTATATTCTCACTGTTAATGGGTTAAAGAACAAATGTCGTTTAAAACACAGTTCACGATAAACGTATAATCAACTTTCATTTCAGTTCTAATTAAATATTAATTAATTGGTAAATTTATCTAAATCTTAGTTAAAAGATTTAACCTTTCCTCAACTGGGTTGAAGAATAAATTTATTTAAGACACCATTAACGACAAACCCAAAAATCCAATTTACTTTATTTAATTCCAATTAAATATTAATTAATTGGAAAACTTCATTAAATCTCAATTTAAAGATTTATTCTTTTCTCAACTAGGTTTAAAAACAATGTTATTTAAGCCACCATTCACGAAAAACCCAAAAACCAATTTGCTTTATTAAATTCCAATTAAATATTAATTAATTGGAAAACTTCATTAAATCTTAATTTAAAGATTTATTATTTTCTCAACTGGGTTTAAGAACAATGTTATTTAAGACACCGTTCATGACAAACCCAAAACCCAACTTGACATTAAATAAAAGGCTCTGAATAGAAACTATATCGGCTTATATTTAATATCAAATTCTGAAATTAACAAATATCCTATTGGGAATAACGATATTTATATATCTTCCAAATTCCACAACAGTATCCCTATAATCACGAAACCCAATATTGAAATATTCCGAAGATTATTTCCATTCAAATCCATTCCAGTTTTCTCATTGGAAAACTCTATTTATTTGAAAACCCATTCTTAATCCAATTTATTTATTTATTTAAAAACATTAGATTATTATTCTAGTTAATAACTAGCTCATTTTGATAAAAATATATTTTAATCTTTTCAAAACTTGAATTTTTCATCCAAAATCTTTCTAAATCATTTATTATGAGTTTACATTATTTTTTTCAAATTTTTAATAATTTCATTTAGGCCCTTACAGTCGGTTTCCAATAATAGCCACCGAATTGCATTTACAATGACCTTTTCCAAAATTGATTTGGACATATTTTTAAATCTAACCATTAGATTTCGAATCTCTTTGTAAAGCTCTTTTCGATACGATCCTAACGATTCTGGTTTTAGGAGAATCCGACGGTCTGATATCCCGTTACATTAGTTTGAAGTTAATGGTCAAAATTAGCGAACGGTCGCTGAGCAGCGCGTTCTATTCGGGCCATCAAATATATAATATATATATATTATATGTATTTCATCGATTTCCATTTAAAACATATTTTATAAATCATTTATGAATTCGTTTTAAAACAATTCCAATTTCTCTTTCAATTTTATATCAAAATTGAATATTCTATATCTTTATCATGTAAAAATGATAATATTTTTGAAACATTAAATTTTGAAATCACTTCTTTTTTATATTCATTATAAAATGAATAAACTAGATCGATAAACGCGTTCGGATTAAAAGGGCGTCTAACTATATAACTATTTTTATTGTTCAGGCATTTTATTCAACACATGAATATTTAATTCACTTCATTAACATGTTAAAAATAATATTTTTACCTAACAAAAATATTTTAACATATAATTCTTTTATTCTTCATTAACGTGTTAAACATGAATTTTTTTTATCTAACAAAAATATATTTTAACCCATGCTTCTTTTATTCTTCATTAACATGTTAAAGACGACATTTTTTATCTAACAAAAATGTATTTTAACATATGCTTCTTTTATTCTTCATTTAGATGTTAAAGATGACATTTTATATCTAACAAAAATGTATTTTAACATATGCTTCTTTTATTCTTCATTATCATGTTAAAGATGACAATTTTTTTATTTAACAAAAATGTATTTTAACATATGCTTCTTTTATTCTTCATTAACATGTTAAAGATGACATTTTTTTATCTAACAAAAATGTAATTTAACACATGATTCTTTTATACTTCCTTAACATATTAAAGATGACATTTTTTAATCTAACAAAAATGTAATTTAACATATGTTTCTTTTATTCTTTATTAACATGTTAAAGATAACATTTTTTATCTAACAAAAATGTAATTTAACATATGATTCTTTTACCAGTTTATACATACAATAAAAATGTGATTTTTATTGTTAAAACATTTTATTTTAAAATATTCTTTATTTTAAAAGATACTTTATTTTAAAAATATTATTTATTTTTAAATATTATTTATTTTTAAATACTCTTTTTTTAAATATTCTTTATTTCTGAATTAGAATGCGACTCAATCAATTACCATATATTTTCAGTTATATGGATTTCGTACATCACATGTATTCAACAAAAATGATAAATAATCATTAAATAGACCACTCACATCTAGATTGAAATTTACAACTGTTTGAGCATTAAAATAAATAAATAAATAATGCTCATCACAGCCTGTCAACCCATCGATTGACATACAACTAAATATTGGGAGTAGTGTATGTCAACTATCATCCCAATACCCGTGTGGGGTTTTCAAACAACAACATCATTGGTTAATAAATTTAACCAATTCTAATTCGGTTGGAATTATTTTTTCTACTTTTTAAATTATAAATGGATATTTATAATATAATTTCAACTACTACATTAATATTGACATTATTTTTAATGTGTTAATCATCACAACATCACAAATAAAACACAATACAATCAATTAAATCGTCCATGATCTGTGGACGAGGGAGGTGAGCTAAAAATTTATAATGAATACAACTGATAAAAACCTACACTGGCAATTCTATATATTTTTATACATAAATAAAATAACATGATAAAATATAATTTAGTGAGGAGTTTTCACCTTGGGTTTCCATTTCGTAATTTTTTATGCAAAGGAATGTGGCCTTTTCAGCTCCATAATCCACATACTTCATCCAAATTAGTTTTATTGCGAAGCTGTAGTCGATGCGGTTCCAACGCATCTTGTTTTGTTGAATTCCGAGTTCGTATGAAAAAGTTATGTTTTTTACAAAATTAATGTACATATATATGTCACTAAATAAACATAAATTAATTAATTACCTAATCCTCACTAACCACTCACTCTAATCCCTTCTCTTCCTCCTCCAACTCACGTTCACAGCCACCCAAAACATCCCATTGCTGCACCATTCTCTCCACTCTCCCTCCTTCAACTCTCGATGAAAATTCAAACAGTAAATATCATTCTTCTTCTCAAGTTCTCCTCTTCGATCTCATACACAATAGAACAACTCAACCTCACCCCAAAAAAATGTGTTCTCCCCCACGACGCATGGTGCACCGTACCCATCTCAACAAGTTTTGTCTTTAAATTCCATAAAATTTTGTGCAATAGTGCTATTTCATACCACAAACACATACAAACACGAATTCGACAACCAATGTTTAAATTTCGCGAAAATTCAAGCCCTAGGCCCCTCCATCTCACGTTGTAAAAATTTCAGCATACACAAGATGCGCCAAACAGCTTGAAATGAATATAAGGTGGAAGCTCTCCTCACAAGGATCTCGAATATATTTATTTCATGAATTTTAGATGAGCATTGGATTTGTTCTTATTTTCTGAAAAGGGAGATTTCACGTTTTTGGAAGAAGGAAGGGGGCTGCGGTGAATGAATGATTAGTATTAGATTTATAGAAGTTTAGGACGTTATATAGTGGGAGATAATTATTTTTTTATTGATTTAATATTTTACTCTATTTGATTATACTCAATTTTTGCCGATTTTCATGGTCTAAAAATCCGTGCGGTCACCTACGTATCCTGTTGAAACACCCCACCCTCCATTAAGGTTACTCGCAAGGGACTGCCTTAACTTTGGTGGAGGTTTGTAAGTAAAAGTCACAGATAAAACATAAGACAGATATAAACACACACATATATATAAGCAGCGGAAAACAAACAGACTTTTTATTTCATAAATATGTATCCATACAAAGACATTTCCATAACTGTCACATAACAACTTCCAAAATATTACAGCATCATTTCTGTCTTGGTTATTAAATAAAGAAGCATAAAACATGATTAAAACTGCATAAGTCCCCATGATTTTGTCTAACTGCCATAGCCTAAAACAAGAGAGTCCAAAACCATACATCTGCTATCTCGAAGCTTGCAAAGAGTCTGACTAAGCTGGTTGTTTCCTCCCTGTGGACCTGGGGGTTGGGGGGGGGGGAGGGGGAACAGAAAGAAAGAAGACGAAAGAAAATAGGGTCAGACATAACGCCTGGTAAGTCTAGTGACTCTTCAGTATGAGAATAAGAATAAGGGCATGATAGGTATAAACTGGAAACAGGAAGGTATCATAAACTAAGATAAAGTAGTTTTGAAACGAATATACTATCGCACCCCATACTATATCTCTGCACCTACATGTATTAGTTCTAAACTGGCACCCCATGCTGAGGGTGAAGTGATCCCCTTTTCCTAAAGATCGGCTCCTACTCGCATAATTACATGTGTCTTACAGCCCCCAAAGATTGTAGATACCTATGCTGGTCCCACCATGGGGTGTATCAAGTCCCATGGTGGCGGCCCGACACAATACTAGAATGCATAGGTTATACTACTGTTGCCCCCAGTGCCCTGTTTGTCTGCTCCGAAGTGTGTGCACGCCCGCACTCCGTTAGAACCCACACTGTTGCACCCACCGTCGTCGTTTTGACCGCTTACAATCGGCCCAGTAATCGCGCCCCACCCTGCCTAGTTTCAGGGTACCATGATACCTAATTGGGTTACTGCTGAAATGGGTCCCCGTTACTAGGGTTTTCTAGTCAAACATGTTAAGTGGTTAAGTGTCTGTATTTACCTAACCCCACCTATCAATTTCATTAACATGTTGAATTGGTTAAGTGTTTTAGTTAACTTAACCCTACCATCATGACTTGTCTGTCCTTAGCTTTTTAAAGCACCGACCACTCACATTAGACAAATATTGTTACGGTTACTGGATGTGCCGGTTGGTTCCGGGAAGATTTACACCGTAACTCAGTCTAACCTCGAGTCCTTATTGGACTCAATGCTTAACCACCCACATTGGATAGGTATTGTTGTGACTACTGGACAGCCGGGAGGATCCGGGCAGATTTACATCACAACTCAATCCAACCTCGTGTTAAGCATATTCGTATTTTCTTAATTTACATAGTTGTCTTTATTACTTAATATATGTAAATTTGTCAACAATTAAATGTTATGGCCCACATTCCAAGTTTAACATTTTTGGTATAAGAATTTATACCATTTAAATGTCACCAATTTTGGCATGTGACAAACATGCCAATTTCATATATTTTTATGTCAAGTTTTACTAATATTCCCAACGTCACCCCGTTTAAACATTAGGCTAACAATTTTAGCCTAATTTTCGTTTGCATAGTTTAAACATATAATATTAGGCTAAAACTTAGCCTAATTTAGCGCACACAAATAGGCATAAGGGAATTCATAAACATAAACATGACATAGGTGTAAACTTGGCATTTTTGGCATAGTCAATATGAACATCATAGGTATGAACTTGCAAAATAGTCAACATGAATGTGAACTTGCAACATGGCCTAAATCAACATATATGTGAACTTGCATTGAAATAGGTATCTAACCAAATAGGTGTCACACAAATTAGCATATGATTTAGATAACATAAGCTTATACTTTTTTTTTGGGTCTAGGCATAGCATCGAACATCACTAGCATATGACAAGAATATGACATTTTCATAAATATGTATAACTTTATGACAAGGGTGTGAACTAGATCCAATCGCATATCAAATTACAACATGAAACATGTACTAAAGTGGATCTTGACATGGATCCAATTAGGAACTTGCAACTTTTGTATAAACATAGGGGCATGTATATGAACATAACCATTTAGGCATAAAGGTTCTAGCATAAAGTATATACATGAGTGTCTAATCACAAACAACCTATATAATCACATAAACATGAACTATACAACTTGCTTGTGATGTTGTTGTCATTCTAAAAGTACAATAGAATCAACATCAATCTTATTTATACCGCAAACATCCCAATTTCATTCGCAACACAATCATTTCAATACATAGATATGAATTAACATCGTCGTTACATAATAGCACAATTCCACTTCCAATTTACATCGAATCAAGTCTTAGTTTTATTCTCATCGGAAAAATCATTATACTTACAACAAACGACGAACTTGGATTCTGGATTCTGAATTCTGAATTTGATATGCTTTCCTTTGGGTAGACTAACGTTGTTTTGATTCGTGTTTTACGTTAGTATTGGCTTGTCTCTAAGCTTTCTAACTGACGACCACTCCTAGTTTCTTTCCAGCAGCATGACGGCTTTAGTTCTATATTATTTGTGTGAATTTAGGTTTAGACTTGAGTTGTATTTATAGAATTTTAAACTGATTAGAGCCGTCGATGAAGCTCGAGTGAATCCAGACCCATCCATCTCAAGAGAAGCCAATCAGAAAGCGACATGTAAGCCCTAGTGGCTCATCCAAGCCTCAGAAATCGACCAGAACTCGTCCAGGCCAGCCAAGGCTTGACCAAGCAAGTTTTTTGGCCTGGGCGCACTTGGCAGGTGCGCCAGTGCAAATTTGTACTGGCGCACTTCCCAAGTGCGCCAGTACAATTTTGTTCTGGCGCACTTCCCAAGTGCGCCAGTGCATTCTGACCCGTTTCTGGTTTTTCTGCCCAACTTCATTCGTCCATATCTTCTTCATACGATATCCGTTTTACACAAACTCGGACTCTATCTCAAGCAAAATTCCGAGACGAACTCAATGGAGTAACCCATTTTCCTTAGTTCCATCATTTAGAATTAATTATACTATAATTTGTTAAGTTACAGTTAACAGAAAATTCGGGGTGTTACATTCTCCCCTCCTTAAAGGATTTCGTCCCCGAAATCTTCAAGTCTAGGAGAACGTAAGTCCTAACATCCAATCGTCCATCTACTCAACCAACAAACACAGATGTCCATTGTCCTTAAAAGACTTCTAATGCTTTATGATTATATGCACAGTGTGTATATATACCCTTAACTAATGCAAAATCAGGCGGTCTATTGATCTAGTTGACCTCCTTAATGCAAATCATGTTAAGTGTCATGAATCCATTATGTATGCTAATTTGTCTTTACTCATAATTCCACATGAGTGCGCAACCATCAATACAAATGCGACATCCATATGACAACATACCAAGTTTCAACCACATACAAATATGAATACATATATGCATATGCAGTATGAAGTGACTGAGCCGATCTAAAACCTAGGGTGTGTGTGTATATGCATCCACGAGCAACCACTAGCAATCACTTGCAACCACTTGCAGCCATCAACCATAACATGTTTCAAATACATGTTTACATCCAAAGGGGTTTCTACCTAAGGATAAAGGATAATATCGAGGAGATATACCTAAAACGATAGATACAAGCACAACTTAAGGAAAAAGAGAGATCAAAGATGTACCCTCAAAAAGAAAAGGGTATTCTGCGCGTATTCTGTCCTCAGTTTCCCAAGTTGCGTCTTCCTCGGTGTCACTCCACTGAACTTTAACGAGATTGACTTCGCGGTTGTGTAGCTTTTTCACTTCAGTTCCTACGATTCGAGTTGGAACTCTCCTCACAGTTGCTTCGCGTTTCACTTCGGCTTCTTCTAGAATGCTTGGCTCCACCACTTCCGCAGATCCATGTAGACATTTACGGAGATGAGATACGTGAAAGACGTTGTGAATTCCAGCCAATCTTTCAGGCAGCTCTACTCTATAAGCCATTTTCCCAATCTTCTCGATGACAGGGAATGGTCCTACAAATCTTGGTGCTAGCTTTCCTGCGGATCCAAAGCGAACGACGTTCCTTAAGGGAGATACCTTAAGGAAAACCCTGTCCCCAACCTCAAACTCAAGGTCGGTCCTTCTTTTGTCGGCGTAGGATTTCTGTTTGTCTTGGGCCGTCTTCATTCTCCTTCATATCAAGTCCACTTTTTCTAAAGTCTCTCTAATCATGTCTGGCCCAAGTATAAGCTAGTCGGTAGACTCCCACCAACAAGTTGGTGATCGACAAGGTCTTCCATACAAAGCTTCGAAGGGGGCCATACCGATGGTGGCTTGGTAACTGTTGTAGGCGAATTCCACTAAAGGAAGGTGATCCTCCCAAGTCCCTCCGAAGTCAAGAACGCACAGTCTTAGAAGATCTTCTAGTACTCTATTCACCCTTTCTGTCTGACTATCAGTTTGGGGGTGATAGGCCGTGCTCAAGCATAACTGTGTGCCGACAGCTTCTTGCAGACTCCGCCAAAATTCGCTCGTGAAGATGGGATCTCTGTCACTCACTATGCTGGAGGGTATTCCATGGAGTCGAACTATTTCCTTGAGATAAAGAGAAGCTAGGGACGAAGCAGTCCTTCTACTCTTGATAGGTATAAAGTGGGCGCTTTTTGTAAGCCTGTCCACTATTACCCAAATGCTAGTATTGCCTCTTCTTGACCTAGGCAACTCGTCAATGAAGTCCATTGAAATGCTATCCCACTTCCATTACGGGATTTCTAGAGGATGAAGCAGTCCTCCAGGCTTCTTTTGTTCCGCCTTGACCTGTTGACATGTCACGCACTTAGAAACGAAATCTACCACGTCCTTCTTCATGCCGCTCCAGTAGAAAACTCTCTTTACGTCCTTGTACATCTTATCTCCACTTGGGTGTATTATCATCTTGGAATGATGGGTCTCCTCGAGAACCTTCTTCACTAAATCCCTAGCTTGTGGGACACATAGCCTTCCATCCCGTCTCAGCCAACCCTTATCATCGATGGAGTACCTATTGAGGTGACTGGAAGTTTCACCCCTAATTAGTTTATCGATCACATCCACAAGCTGCGGGTCTTCACGTTGTGCGGCCCCTATCGAGTCTAAAAGAGTGGGCCGTACTTCTAGGGATGTCAATAAACCAGGTATAAAATCTGAGGAGGGACTAAAGTCATAACTGGCTATATACTCCAAGCTTTGCCTTTCTACAAAGAGAGGGCTTAGGGTCGGCTTCTTTCTGCTCAACGCATCTGCTACTACGTTGCCTTTTCCAGGAGTATAGGAAATTTCAAAGTCATACGAGGCAAGGAACTCTATCCACCTTTGCGGCCTCAAGTTAAGATCTTTCTACGAGAAAAGATACTTCAACGATTTATGGTCAGTATATAATTTGAACTTCTGACCTAGGAGATAATGGCGCCAAGACTTAAGCGCAAAGACGATGGCAGCCAACTCAAGATCGTGGGTTGGGTAGTTCTTTTCATGCACTTTCAATTGTCTTCCACCATAAGCTACTACCCTCCCTTCTTGCATCAGAACAACGCCTAGCCCCGTACCACAAGCATCCGTATATACTGTGAACATTTTGCTTCCATCCGGCAAAGTCAGAACTGGGGCTGTTGTGAGAGCCCTTTTTAATCGTTGGAAAGCAAACTCGCAATCCAAATCCCAAGTGAACGCCAGATTCTTCTTTGTTAGCCTTGTGAGTGGAACTGAGATTTTCGCGAAATCCCTAATGAACTTTCAGTAAAAACCGGCTAGCCCAAGAAAGTTTCAGACTTCAGTTGCATTTCTTAGTGTCTTCCAATCTTGCACTGCCACCACTTTCGCGGGGCCCACAGCTAACCCCTCTTTGGACAATATATGTCCAAGAAATCTTACTTCTTCTCTCCAAAAGTGGCACTTGGAGAATTTGGCTTTTAGCAGATGTGCACGGAGAGTATCCATGATCTCTTTCAAATGTTGAGCATGTTTTTCCTCATTCTTTGAGAAGATCAAAATATCGTCTACGAAGACCACCACGAACTTATTGAGGAATTCTCTGAACACCCTGCTCATTAGGTCCACGAAATAAGCGGGTGCGTTTGTCAAACCGAAAGGCATGACAAGCCACTCGAAGAAACCATCTAGGGTTCTAAATGTTGTTTTATCAATACTATCTTCAGCTACCCTTAGCTGATGGAATCCAGTAGCTAGATCAAGTTGGGAGAAGAGCGACACACCTACAAGCTGATCAAACAGATCGTCTATTCTGGGAAGCGGGTGTTTATTCTTTTTAGTCAGCTTGTTTAGCTCCCTATAGTCCACACAATGACGTAGTGAACCATCTGCTTTGGTGGCGAACACCACTGGAGCACCCCATTCCGAGATACTCCACCTTATAAACCCCTTCTCGAGAAGCTCCTTATCTTTCTTACTGAGCTCCTTTCTCTCCTTTGGAGCCATGTGCCTAACAGGCAGAGCTAAGGGCTTTGCATTATCAACAAGATATATGCGGAAGTCTATTTCCCACTTCGAAGGTAAGCCTTTCACCTCTTCAAAGACATCCGGATATTCCCGGGCTACTCTAACTGACTGCAAATTCTCAACAGACGCGTCAAGCGACTCTAGATAACTATGCATAACAGCATTCAAGGGATTACAAGAAATTTTTAGAGTGTTACCGAGCCGAGTCAAGAGCCTAACCACTCGCTTCTCACAATCAAGAATGGCACCGTTACTGGATAACCAGTCCATGCCTAAGATCAGTCCATATCCTGAGAAGCCCAAAACAAAGGCACTACATCTAAATTCAACACTTAGAATAGAGATTTTCAAATCCAAGCAAACCATCGACAAATAAGCCGAGGCCCCAATCGGATTTGAAACAACCAAGGGATCTTCTACCATACTAGTGTCTAGGTGCAGAGATTCTACTAAAGCAGATGAAATAAAGGAGTGTGATGCACCAGAATCAAAGAAAGTGCGAACTGGATGACCATACAGATAAACTAAGCTTTCTACAGAAATATTTCTACCTAAGGTTCTCAAGATAGGATTGAGAAGATAAGCAAGATAAAACAAAGCATCTAGGAGAAGAAATTAAAGAGGTACCCCCGAAAGGTCCTGCTTGCGGGCCTTGCCCTTGCTTCTTAGGGCAGTTCTTACTAATATGTCCAATATCACCACACTGAAAGCATGCTCCCATCTTCATCTTCTTCTTTCTACAATCCTGGACTATATTCCCAACAATGCCACAGAAATAACATTTCCTTTTCTCACGTATCTTGTTATTATTGTTGTGGTCCTTTCCTCCTTGACTATTATCCTTCTTGTTTTGCGATTCTTCCGCCTACTGTTTCACGTAGAGGAGGAGGAGGAGTAAAAGCGTCTGTAACTGGGGAGTAAGGTCCCCAGACATGCTGAAACGAAAAGGAAAGTATTCAAGACAAAGGATAGAGAGATAGTGCATATGGCCTTTGGGGAAATTATGCCTTTTAACAACAACTCTATTTCTTGAAAACAATGCTTCTTTAAACTTCTTTTTGAAAATATTTTCAAAAACTTTTATCTAGTCTGGTAAATCTATGCTCTGATACCAAGTGAAACACCCCACCCTCCATTAAGGTCACTCGCAAGGGACTGCCTTAACTTTGGTGGAGGTTTGTAAGTAAAAGTCACAGATAAAACACAAGACAAATATAAACACATATATATAAGCAGCGGAAAACAAATAGACTTTTTATTTCATAAATACGTGTTCATACAAAGACATTTCCATAACTGTCACATAACAACTTCCAAAATATTACAGCATCATTTCTGTCTTGGTTATTAAATAAAGAAGAATAAAACATGATTAAAACTGCATAAATACCCATGATTTTGTCCAACTGCCATATCCTAAAACAAGAGAGTCCAAACCGTACATATGCTATCTCGAAGCTTGCAAAGAGTCTGACTAAGCTGGGTTGTTTCCTCCCTGTGGACCTGGGGGGAGGGGGAGCGGAAGAAAAGAAGACAAAAGAAAATAGGGTCAGACATAAAGCCTGGTAAGTCTAGTGACTCTTCAGTGTGAGAATAAGAATAAGGACATGATAGGTATAAACTGGAAACAGGAAGGTATCATAAACTAAGATAAAATAGTTTTGAAACGAATATACTATTGCACCCCATACTATATCTCTGCACCTACATGTATTAGTTCTAAACTGGCACCCCATGCTGAGAGTGAAGTGATCCCCTTTTTTAAAGATCGGCTCCTACTCGCATAGTTACATGTGTCTTACGGCACCCAAAGATTGTAGATACCTATGCTGGTCCCACCATGGGGTGTATCAAGTCCCATGGTGGCGGCCCGACACAATACTAGAATGCAAAGATTATACTACTGGTGCCCCCAATGCCCTGTTTGTCTGCTCCGAAGTGTGTGCATGCCCGCACTCCGTTAGAACCCACACTATTGCACCCACCGCCGTCGCTTTGACCGCTTACAATCAGCCGAGTAATCGTGCCCCACCCTGGCTAGTTTCAGGGTACCATGATACCTAATTGGGTTACTGCTGAAATGGTTCCCCGTTACTAGGGTTTTCTATTCAAACATGTTAAGTGGTTAAGTGTCTGTATTTACCTAACCCTACCTATCAATTTCATTAACATGTTGAATTGGTTAAGTGTTTTAGTTAACTTAACCCTACCATCTTGACTTGTCTGTCCTTAGCTTTTTAAAGCACGACCACTCACAGTAGACAGATATTGTTACGGTTACTGGATGTGCCGGTCGGTTCCGGGCAGATTTACACCGTAACTCAGTCTAACCTTGGGTCCTTATTGGGTTCAATGCTTAACCACCCACATTGGATAGGTATTGTTGTGACTATTGGACAACCGGTCGGGTCCGGGCAGATTTACATCACAACTCAATCCAACCTCGTGTTAAGCATATTCATATTTTCTAAATTTACATATTTGTCTTTATTACTTAATATATGTAAATTTGTCAACAATTAAATGTTATGGCCCACATTCCAAGTTTAACATTTTTGGTATAAGAATTTATACCGTTTAAATGTCACCAATTTTGGCATGTGACAAACATGCCAATTTCATATATTTTCATATCAAGTTTTACTAATGTTCCCAACGTCACCCCGTTTAAACATTAGGCTAACAATCTTAGCCTAATTTTCGTTCGCATAGTTTTAACATATAATATTAGGCTAAAAACTTAGCCTAATTTAGCGCACACAAATAGGCATAAGGGAATTCATAAACATAAACATGATATAGGTGTAAACTTGGCATTTTTGGCATAGTCAATATGAACATCATAGGTATGAACTTGCAAAATAGTCGAGATGAATGTGAACTTGCAACATGGCCTAAATCAACATATATGTGAACTTGCATTGAAAAAGGTATCTAACCAAATAGGTGTCACACAAATTAGCATATGATTTAGATAACATAAGCCTAAACTTGTTTTTGGGTCTAGGCATGGCATCGAACATCACTAGCATATGAAAAGAATTTGGCATTTTCATAAATATGTTTAACTTTATGACAAGGGTGTGAACTAGATCCAATCGCATATCTAATTACAACATGAAACATGCACTAAAGTGGATCTTGACTTGGATCCAATTAGGAACTTGCAACTTTTGTATAAACATAGGTGCATGTATATGAACATAACCATTTAGGCATAAAGGTTCTAGCATAAAGTATATACATGAGGTTCTAATCACAAACAACCTATATAATCACATAAACATGAACTATACAACTTGCTTGTGATGTTGTTGTCATTCTAAAAGTACAATAGAATCAACATCAATCTTATTTATACCGCAAACATCCCAATTTCATTCGCAACACAATCATTTCAATACATAGATATGAATTAACATCGTCGTTACATAATAGCACAATTCCACTTCCAATTTACATCGAATCAAGTCTTAGTTTTATTCTCATCGGAAAAATCATTATACTTACAACAAACGACGAACTTGGATTCTGGATTCTGAATTCTGAATTTGATATGCTTTCCTTTGGGTAGACTAACGTTGTTTTGATTCGTGTTTTACGTTAGTATTGGCTTGTCTCTAAGCTTTCTAACTGACGACCACTCCTAGTTTCTTTCCAGCAGCATGACGGCTTTAGTTCTATATTATTTGTGTGAATTTAGGTTTAGACTTGAGTTGTATTTATAGAATTTTAAACTGATTAGAGCCGTCGATGAAGCTCGAGTGAATCCAGACCCATCCATCTCAAGAGAAGCCAATCAGAAAGCGACATGTAAGCCCTAATGACTCAGCCAAGCCTCAGAAATCGACCAGAACCCGACCAGGCCAGCCAGGGCCTGACCAAACAAGTTTTCTGGCCTGGGCGCATTTGGCAGGTGCGCCAGTGCAAATTTGTACTGGCGTACTTCCCAAGTGCGCCAGTGCAATTTTGTTCTAGCGCACTTCCTAAGTGCGCCAATGCATTCTGACCCATTTCTGGTTTTTCTGCCCAACTTCGTTCGTCCATATCTTATTCATACGGTATCCGTTTTACGCAAACTCGGACTCTATCTCAAGCAGAATTCCGAGACGAACGCAATGGCGTAACTCATTTTCCTTAATTCCATCATTTAGAATTAATTATACTCTAATTTGTTAAGTTACAGTTAACAGAAAATTCGGGGTGTTACACCTGTTTTCAATGAAAATTGACATGCAACCACTCTCTGACATTACGAATCCAATGAAACTGGTTTCGTTGAATTCCGAGTGAGTATGCACAAACAACAAATTTTTAAAGTCAAAATATTGCCTGTTTTTCACTTTAAAAATAACGCTCGGTCACTTATTGATTTTAAAAATCATGAACTTTGGAATCTTACCATTATTCGACATTACGGATCCAATAAAAAAAGTTTCATTAAATTCCGAGGTCGTCTCAATAATGTTCCTTTGTAAAATTGCTCCAATTAGCTTCAAAAATGCGATTTTACAGTACCTTTTCTTCTTGTACGCCCAAATGCTAACTTCAAAAATTATGCCCTTTTGGATTTTACCATTATTAGAAGACACGAGTCCCAAAAAAAATTGAATCGAATTCTGAGCTTCCTAGCAAAATTTCATTTTTTTAAGGGCTATGCGGTGATATTAAAAATCGAATTTTTAAAATTTCCAAAACAAACTTATAAATCAATTTAATAATTTTACTGAGTTCATTTTTTATCAAATAAAATATAAAAACTAATTTTAAAAGTATCCTCAAATTTTATTTAGTAAAAATAATCAATTTATATTCTTATTTTCATTTAATTGCTTAAATTAAAATTTTAAATTTGCTCTGAAAATCCGAGTTGTTACAAGTTTGGTGGCGGAGGATTTATTTTCTTGCTTAACACCCTTCTCTGAGACGTACGAGCTCAAAGGTTGTATATCGGGAGAAACCAGTGGTATGATGTAGATTGTCGATGCGACATGTTTGATTTCCCAAAGTTAAACAATCATTAATATTGATTTTTGAAAGATTAAAACTAAATTGAGTTTTAATGAATCTTTAATTAGATTGAAATGAGAATGTGATAATTTAAATTATCAAATTCGGGAAATGACTGAGAATGGAGTACCACCAGTTTTACTCCAAGCGATAGTTAAATATTTAATTAGATTTGAATGTGAAATGGTAATTAAATTTACCGATAACACCGTGGTGTTAGATATAAAGTATTACCACTTTTGCTCCATTGGATGAATAGGTTGGGATTGGGAAATTAAACAAATGATTACTTTGGTAAGGTGTGCTAATCCCAACTAGTTTGGATAAACCTTATTTTGGTTTGAATTGGTATCCAAAGGAAGATTAAATAATAAATTTAAAGAATTTATCTTTGATAAAATTAGTAGGAACCTTTCCCTAATGATGTGAATATTTGAATAAAAGAATATTCTGAATTGGAATGAGGCGTATGTTATGTTTGTTTAGCACTTGATTATAATATACGTGGGTTATTCGGAAAGACCGGGTTTATCCCATTCTGAATAACCGATACATCGATAAGTCGACGATGAAGATGGTTGTTGAAGACCGGAGATCTTCACATGGTTTGGATGATTACTGATGTCTTGATTGGGCTGTGCACCCGAGACAAGGTAATGAGTGGTGATTGTCCAGACGTACTTGGCGATCGACCGGATATGCGAGGACCTCTCTCCTGTATTTGACATATGGGATGAGGAATAAGGTGCCCCCAGTTTCGTTTAGACCCAGAACAAACTAGTAAATGGACGTGTGTCTGACATTGGATTTTATTCTATGTTGACTGATTTCTATTAAATATTTATTTGTTTGGGGGCGGAGAATTTATTCTCTTGCTTAACACCCTTCTCTGAGACGTACGAGCTCAGAGGTTATATATAGATAGACATCAATCGCATGGCGTGAATTGTTAGTGTAGCATGCTGATATGCAAATGATCAAGGCTTCTGTTGAAAATCAGAGTGTAACAACCCGGAATTTTGGAACGAATTTAAAATTTTTATTTTAACAATTTTAATGGATTTTGAAATTTTAAAATAATTTATTTTAAATAATAACGACTAAAAATCTATTTTAATCGATGTTAGGACGAAAAAATTTATTTTAATTATAAAAGGAGTTAGAAATAGCATAATAGTTTGATAATTTGAATTTGAACTTTGACTAAATGTACAGGATTCAAAATAATTCGGATTTTAGTAAAATTAAAAATATTTAAATCTATTTAAAAATATCTTTCCAACGAATCAGAAAAATTGAATTTTCATAGCGGGAATAAAAAGTTATGTCCAGTTTAAATTTAGAAATAATCGCTATGGAATTTATATATATATATATATATATATATATATATTAATACAATAAATAGCCATTTTGCAAACGACATCCGTTTTCGACAAAACCACTTTGGTTGGATCTGGAATGTCAATTTATTGCAAGATTCCAATTTTTATAATTTTTGGAATTAATATGTGAGCGTGGCAAAAGAAAATGTGTTTTGTCAATTTTAGTCAATTTGGATCAACCAGAAAATGATCATTTTTCAAACGGTCTCCAAATTCGATGAAATTAATTTTTTTAGGACTGTATCGTCAAACCGTAGCTAGATTTATTTTTTTGTAATTTTTGGAGTCAGTATGTGGCCCCGGTAAATTAAAATGTATGATCAAATTAAATAATTAAATGTTTTACATTTTAAAATAAAGAAAAGTGGGCTGAGACGATCAAACGGGAAAATGGGGCCTAATCCATTGTGTCCGGAATAGTGATATTTGTCTAAGGGCAATATTCGTTGGGCTGAATTTGGAGTATTAGAAATTAACGGGCTTTTTTTGTGAAAACTAGAAAATTAAATATTAAAATAATATAAATACCCATCCTATTACCAAACCCCAAGATATTTGTAGCCGTCGCCTTCCTTTCTTGAATGGCTGATAATACACCAAACCAATTTGCCATTCTCTCCTGAATCTTTCTAAATTAAATCGAATTTCTAAAACCAAATTATAGAGGATCCTATGCTCTACGAATTCGTATAGGTGAGATCGTGATTCGCGTTGCCTGGAGGAAGAAATTCAATGACGAAGTAGCTGGGTTTGGAGCAAATTTCGGGAAGGGACTACCAGGTTCGCCATGGTTGTCAGAGGTGAGAGAGAAGGCTCAGCCGTGTTTCGGGGGATAGCTGATCGGGTTCCGAACCCCTTGCGGAGCGTGCGGCGGTAAGGAGGAACATCAGACGTTGGGTTTGTTTTGTCCGGAAAGGGGAATCAGGGGAAGAACGATAATTAAGGGTAGGGATTGGTTATTAATTATTAATTAATATATATATTTATTTTAAATTGTAATCAATGTTTAAAAGGTCATAACCTGTTCAAACAGGAACGAAATCAAACGATTTCGACTGCGTTGGAATCGTGAAATCCAGTTCTACATTCCAGAACAGACCAGATTTGAAACGGAGAGATCTAAAATTTTGAAGAATTCAAAACCCCACGATGTGAGATTTCTCGTTTTAAATTTAAAATAAAAATTATATATATATATATATATATATTTAAACTGATTTTGATTGATCTTGGTTGTGATGTTGGATCTAAATATATGTGGTTCGTTAAAATTTGTCATCCTTAGCAAGTTAACTAATAATAAAATAATCATTCGTTAATTTTATTAGTGTTGGTCAAAAAAATTCATTGATGAAATAAAATATTTCAACAATAAAAAGATTACATTTTTATTACATATGGTGATCATTAAAAATATCATTTTGCTATAATCATGTCATGTTAATTAAATATATCAATTTTGCAAGATCATGTCATGTTAGAATTAAAAACATCACTTTTGTTAGAAATGTTTATTTAGAATAAAAACATCACTTTTATTAGAAATGTTTATTTAGAATAAACACATCACTTTTGTTAGAAATGTTTATTTGGAATAAAAATGCCATTTTTGTTAGAAATGTCATATTTGAATAAATGTCATTTATTTAGAATAATATCACGTTACAATAAATATGTTAGAATAATGTCACCTTACAATAAATATGTCATTAATTTAGAATAACGTCACGTTAAAATAAATATGTCATTTATTTAGATTAATGTCATGTTACATTAAAATTTCATTTGTTTAGATTATATTCATGTTGAAATGAAAATAGAAAATTGTTCATGTTTAATATAAAAACATGTTAACATTAAAAGTCTCATTTTTAATATAATGAATGAAAATGTTCATGTTAATATAAAAACATTCATGTTTGAATAAGAATGTTGAAAACATTAAAAATCACATTTTTAATGTAAAGACGGATATGCTAGAAAAAAAACATGCTAGAAAATGTGTTATATGTTGAAAACATTATTTTCAACATGCTAGAAAAGAAAGAAAAGAAAATATGTTAGGAAAAGAATAAAAATGTTAAAACACTATTTTTTATCATGCTTGGAAACATATGTTAGGAATTATTTTGTATGTTAAAACATTACTTTTAACATGCCAGAAAAGAGGAAAATAAAACAAATATTAAAATATGTTAGCACATTAAAAATATACTTTTTAATCTAAATACGGAGCATATACAATTTACATGTAATGAAATATATTTTTGTTATTAAACAATACTCTTTTACATGTAATGAAATAAATGGCTTTGAAATCGCCAAGCGAATTATATTTATATATATACAAATATATAAATTAAAATTAAAATTAAACGAATCGCGCGCAGTAGTTCGCATTTCGAAATCGTAACTTTAAATGATTATACTGAAAGATCCAACTGTCGGATTTTCCCAAAACTGGAACCGTTAGGACCGCTTTGGGATGATCTTTCCAACGACATGAATTTTGTTAAAATCAAAAGGTTAGATCTTGAGAAATGTGTAAATCAAATTTTGATGAAAATAGCTCCAAGGCCATGTAATGACTGAAGCGTTGTTAAATTAAAATGGCAATTTTTATATAAATAAAAATAGCGATAAATCGTTATAAAATATTATTAACGATATGAAATGGAAATGAACTAGTCTCCCTGGTTTATTAGGTAACTATTAGTTTGTTAAAAATACGAATTTTAAACATATGTATGCAACAAATAAAATTGACATGTTATGGTTAATTGATTGAATGGATTGCGCTCGACCAATTTATGAGCAAATTATGTTTTTACATTTAGCATTGGGTGGTTAGAAATATATGTGCTTACACCTTGTGAAACACTTCAGAATTTGATTATAAGGTGGTTAGCGATGTTGTTTATTTCAAAATTGATGAATGATTTTGAAAAGTGGTTTCTTAAGTAAAAAGAATAGTATTCCCGATTTTGGACAGGGAATGTTTTATAAAATGTTTTATAAAACAGAAAGGATTTAGTAGGCTATACCCGATGATTTTGAAATGATTTGTAAGTAAAAATCTATACAGATTTGATTATACTTGTGGTTGTTATGTTGTGAAATGATTTTCCCTACTTCGGAATATAAAATGATTTAGCAAGTATGCGGCTGAAGATGCGTGTGACCCGAAATTGACTAACAGTATGTGGGCGTGCATGTCTTCCCCAACTGGTGGGATGGTGCATTGTCAGTGTAGCCGTTAGGTGCATATATATATATATATATATATATATATATATATATATATTGGTTCGGTTAGGGTGCGTACTGCCCGGTCCTGAGGGAACATGGCCGATATTTGGTTTCATACTTGTTTGTATGTTTTGTTATGTTTTGGAATTCATATTTCCAAATGTTTTGTTTTCAATTCCCGAAGTGAAATCTACTTTGATATGAAAAAATAGATATGCATTTCAAAATGATTTGAAATAAGAAATCAGGAATAAAGTCCAAAGAAGTAATTTCTGTAAAGTGAATTGGATTTTGAAATCTAAGATTAGGGATTAAGCCTAAATGGTTAGATTAAGGAATTGCATGTTGATTATTGCATTGTAGATCTATATGTTTATTTATAGTTAATGTTTATGCATTGGCAATCCAATGAAGTAAACCCGTTCCGCGTCAGCGGCGTGGTCCTGTGATTAGCCTTATTATTATTAAATAGGTTAAGTAAGATTTCTCATACCAGTCCCATGACTGACTCGTAGCTTGTTTCACTTTGCAAACTCGGGTGCCTATATTTTCCACATGGGCAGTCGAGTAGCTTATTTTGCAGATATATTAAGCAGGATTCTGGATCGAAGCCTAAAGCTATGTACAGAGCACTGATAGCCTTCCGCTGTGTTAGTTATTCGTTGCCGCTACATTGTATTACAACTATTGTAATTTAATCTTCCGCTGTGGTATTTATATTTGATGTACTAGATCTAATATTTTGTACTTTGATGTTACATTATTATGATTTTATAAAAGTCTACTGTTATTTGTTCTGATGCGTTGTATGCCCAAAGTTA
Organism: Allium sativum; assembly: GCA_030737875.1. Lineage (NCBI taxonomy): Eukaryota > Viridiplantae > Streptophyta > Magnoliopsida > Asparagales > Amaryllidaceae > Allium > Allium sativum. The sequence continues at coordinate 286,084,835 of CM060915.1, forward strand.
GTGCATTCGTGGATTTCCAACTTTTGGATCAGACCTGTGTGGTTTATGGTCGATTCAAAGGGCGGGGATTTTCTGGTCATTACATGTGGTATCAGAGCTTTGGTTAATTCAAATCTTTAGGGTACATCTCGTTAGAACTGAACAAAGACTCATCATAGGTAGGATTAGTAATATCCTACAAAGGGAATACTCATTAGAGATAGGATCGGCAGTATCCTAGAATGAGAAAACTCGTTAGAAATGGGGTTAGTAATGCCCTACAATGAGTTGAGAGTGACAAGTCCGTAATTAACGTTTTTACGATTATATATATAATCCGATCTTAGAAAATATGATTTTTGAATATATAAAAGTTATATATATTTGAAAAGCTAATCAACTAATATGAATTATTGAAAATAATAATAATAAATAAATAAATAAATGAAAGTTGAGTCGGTTAAATAAACAACTTTCAGCTACGTTCCTTTTCGAGGACGAAAAGATTTTAAGTGGGGGAGATTGTAACAACTCGGAATTTTGGAACCAATTTAAAATTTTTATTTTAACAATTTCAATGGATTTTGAAATTATAAAATAATTTATTTTAAATAATAATGACTAAAAATCTATTTTAATCGATGTTGGAATGAATAAATTTAATTTAATTATAAAAGTAGATAGAAATAACGGAGTAGTTTGAAAATTTGAACTTTGACTGAATGTACATGATTCACAATAAATCGGATTTTAGTAAAACCAAAAATACTTAAATCTATTTAAAAATATCTTTCCAACGAATCTGAAAAATTGAAATTTCATAGCGGGAATAAAAAATTATGTCCAGTTTAAAAATAGAAATAGTCGCTATGGAATTTATGTATATTTTAATATAATAAATAGCCATTTTGCAAACGACCTCCGTTTTCGACGAAACCACTTTGGTTGGATCCGGAATGTCAATTTATTGTAAGATTCCAATTTTCATAATTTTGGGAATTAATATGTGAGCGTGGCAAAAGAAAATGTGTTTTGTCAATTTCAATCAATTTGGATCGACCAGAAAATGACCATTTTTCAAACGCACTCCAAATTTTATGAAATTAATTTTGTTAGGAATGTATCATCAAAACATCGCTAGATTTATTTTTCTATAATTTTTGGAGTTAGTTTATGGTCCCGGTAAATTACAATGTAAGATCAAATTAAATAATTTAATGTTTTATATTTTAAAATAAAGAACAATGGGCTGAGACAATCAAACGGGCTAACGAGACCTAGTCCATTGTGTTTGGAATAGGGATATTTGGCTAGGGGCAATATTTGTTGGGCTGAATTTGGAGTATTAGAAATTAACGGGCTTTTTTTGTGAAAACTAGAAAATTAAATATTAAAATATTATAAATACCCAACCTATTACCAAACCCTAAGACATACGCAACCGCCGCCTTCCTTTCTTGAATGGCCAATAGTACACCAAACCAACTCGCCAATCTCTCCCAAATCTTTCTAAGTTAAATCGAATTTCTAAAACCAAATTATAGAGGATCCTACATTCTACGAATCCGTACGGGTGAGATCATGATCCGCGTTGCATAGAGGAGGAAATTCAAGCACAAAGTAGTTGGGTTTGGAGTGGGTTTCGGGGCACAAGGGAGTGCCGAGTTCGCCATGGTTATCAGAGGTGAGAGAGGAGGCTCGGCCGTGTTTTAAGGGATAGCTGATCGGGGTCCGAACCCCTTGTGGACAGTGCGGCGGTGAGGAGGAACATCAGACGTTGGGTTTTGTTTTGTCCAGAAAGGGGAATCAGGGGAACAACGATAATTAAGGGTTGGGATTGGTTATTAATTAATAATTAATATATATATTTATTTTAAATTGTAATCAATGTTCAAAAGGTCATAACTTGTTCAAACAGGAATGAAATCGAATGATTTCGATTGCGTTGGAATCGTGAAATCCAGTTCTACATTCCAGAACAGACCAGATTTGAAATGGAGCGATCTAAAATTTTAAAGAATTCAAAACCCCCAATGTGGGATTTCTCATTTTAAAATTACGAAACGGGTTTATTAGATTCATCAGTCCAGTTGTTTTGACCATATTCACCCAACACGTTTTAGGTATCACATTTATCTTAGATTTGCATTAATTAAATATTAATGCACAGAACACTCACATTAGGTCGGTAGATTCTGGCCGCTGGATGTGCCGGGCGGTTCTGGGCAGACTTCTGCCACAAGCCAGACCTAACCTCATGTCTAAGAATCTTTATGCCTATAGAATGACAGTTTGCGGTTGTTGGTTAAGCCGGTTGGTTTAACGCAGTATCGCAAACGGAGTCTAACCTCGTCGCTCAACATTCTTATTTTAGCCAATGTATTCCATTACAGATTATGCCAATATCAGAGTAATTATGCCAATTCAACAAATTAACTTCGTTACAAGTTACAACGGATTATTTCAAAGTTCTATTAACATGTTTTGCCCAATTTTAGATCGAGCCTACAGATTTCATACCTAAATTACCGTATTCAGTTTTCAACAGATTTAGCAGATTAGGCAATTTAATAGATTTAATCATCCCTTAAAATTCCATTGACATACCTCGCCCAATTATAAAATTATGCCTAATTTTACATGCCCAAATTGCGGTCATAATTCAATATATAACACATGTCCAAAATTTTAGTCAAAATTTGCACTGTACAGAATATTCTCTAAAAACCCCAAATCATAATGCACAATAAAAATTATGCCAAATTATAATCGTTGATTACCGCGTATGTCAAATATCCAAAAATCCGAATTAAGCGTATTCACATTAATAGTTATCCCTATTTTAATATAGGTTTTACAATCCTTTTTCTTTCAAGTCATAATTCGCAATATAATGTATACCCCAAGATCTAAAGTTACAACATGTATTATGTCCTCAAAATCAGATCTTGAATTATAACATGCATTATGTCCCCCAAATTACAAGTCATATGTTGTCATACAATAATTCTCCTTCTTCCAAATCATAAACCGTCATATATAGTATGCTCAGATCTGGATCTTTAAATTACAACTTATGTTGTGTTCTCAATTTAGTCACAAATCGGTTATGTCCGATTATGCATCATTCAATATTTTCCCCAATTTAGCGTTCACGTGTCAATCTTTTATGAGATTTGGCCCAGGCTCGTGGTAGTCTGGCTATAGAACAGAAAGAAGCAAGAGATACAAAATATTTACAATAAGATATATCTACACAAAATACAACAGATCTGATAAACAAGAATAAGATAGATCTACACAGAATAAAACAGATCTGATAAACAGGAATATGCATAATCTCCAATTCAGATTTATAACCATATCAAGATCATAATTAAATTTCATATCTGAAAATAACTTTACTCACAATTCATGGTTTAAGAAAGAGAAGGACAATTATGGGATCTGATTTTCTGGATCTGATTTAGCTTTTCGTTGATGTATGCGTTGATTTGTTATCTTTTAATCCTATTCAGATTGGAAGAAGAAGAAGCACTAGTTCTAACTCAGGTTTCAACAGAGTAGCGACACGATTGATTTATTTAATATGAATTAGAGCAGAGTATAGGCGTAATGAAATTGTGTGGAGAGAAAGTGAGGTTTGTGGGTGTTTAAATAGCTTGGGAGCAACGAATCTAGTTAGAACGGGCGTCCAGATGCAGAAAAATGGATCTGTCCTCGGATCTGGGAAAGGGAGGAGGTCGACCCCCAGGTCAACCTCATGGTCGACCTGCCTACCCAGGTCGACCCCCTGGTCGACCTGGGTCCTGGGCAGGAAATTTCCCGCCCATCCCGGGTGTTTTTTCTGAATATCGAATTTGAATTTCGAGCTGAGCTGATTTAAATTTTCTAAAACTTCTGAAGGTCATAACTTCTTCATACAAAGTCCGATTTACACAAAATCGGACTCTATGTCAAGCAGAATTCCGAGACGAACGCAATGGCGTAACCCATTTCCCTTAATTCTTCTCTTAAAAATTAATTATATTTTGTTTTGTAACTTTATGTTCACAAAAAATAAGGGGTGTTACATTCTCCCCTCCTTAAAGGATTTCGTCCTCGAAATCTTCAAGCTAAGAAGAATGTGTCCTACCATCCAATCACTCATCTACTCAACCATCATCCACAAGCATCCATTATCCTTATAAAACTTCTAATGTTGTATGAACACATGCAAAAGTGTGTGTATATGTCTCTTATCTAATGCAAAGATCGGTCGATCTACTGATTCAGTTGACCTCCTTAATGCGAATTATGTTAGTGCCATGAGTCCAAATATTTATGCAAGAAATCCTATTTGATACATATCATTTCTACATGAGTGCATAACCATTTATCCAAATGCAACATCCATGTGATAAGTCAATCATTTTTCATCTAATAAAATTGAAAATTGCACAAACATCCATATGAAGTATGAGAGTGCTTTTGAGTCGATATAGTGCCTAGTGTGTGTATATGCATCCACGAGCAACCACTAGCAATCACTTGCATCCACTTGCAACCAACAAACATAACATGTCTCAAACACATGTTTACCCCCATTAGTTTCTACCTAAAGGTCGAAGTCTCGATCAATAGGATACAACCGAGTGATAGAAGCAAGTATAATTAAATCAAAAAGCTTTATTCCCATTAGACATCGGTTTAAGAGAATAACCCCATAAGTATCAACCCCGAAGACCGAAATTAACATCAAATTGACAATCATAGAATTAATCCCATTAAACAAATGTCAAACTGGAAATCTACTTCACACTTCGAGTAAAAACCCTATCCTTTTCAAAAATATTCAGATACTTACAGACTACTGGTACAGATCAGATTATCAAATGATTCTTAGGAAACTAAGCATGATATAACCCCACCATATCCCACAAAACCCAGAATGTACATGTCAGAGTCAACTTAATGCCCAACACAGATACCCTCAAACCCTAACCTATCACAAACAGACGAGTCGTAACCCTTATGGGGTTTGAGACTTTAGCGGGATCAGAAACAAGACTAGTATTAAAGTGCAGATTCTCAATTACAGAATCAAAATGCCAGAATCAAAGAGAGGTTTAACTCAATAACCAGATAAGGAAATTAATCCTTCTACAGAAATTTTTCCTACCTCTATCCTGTCCACCAGCCACAAGAACATTTGCCTGCCCTCCAATAGGTTCTACCCTCTGCCCTTGCCTTCTGGGGCAATCCTTGATCAGATGTCCTGTCTCACCTTACTGAAAACAACTAGTCTTCTTACATGTTAACAAGTCTTTCTCTAAATTTGCCCCCATCGCGCGGAAAACCCTACAAAGCTCGAAAGAGGATTAGCCGTAGGTGAAATTACTGCGGCTACAGATGGAAGTTGGGGACTTCTTTGCCCTTCGACAAGCGTCATAGTCTCCTCATGCCTAAGGAACCATGTCGAGATGGGGTTACCTCCCGGAAAGCCAGGAGCCTCGGAGAATCAGAAAAGAAGGAAACAAGGATTAAACAGAAAATCAAAAGATAGATATATGGCTTTGGGGACTATGTTTTTCAAAACTCTACTTTTGAAAATACTTCCTTTTTAGAACATTTTTGAAAATAGTTTTCAATTTTTTATATCTAATTTGGTAACCTTCATCTCTGATACCAATTGTAACACCCCACTTCCGTTAATGTCACTCGCAGGGAATGCCTTAACTTCGGTGCAACGTTATAAGTAAATAGAACAGAAATTTTCAAGACAGATAAAGTAGTACTTGAAAATTTTATAACTTTATTACAGAAGAAACAGAAATAAGTTTGGTTACATCTTTCAAAACCACAATATCGGAATTCAGGTAAATACATATCGGTCTTGTACAAAAGCCTTCAGAATGCATAGTTTTTAAAGCCACAATCCCCAACATAAACTGCCATGGAAAGATAGAGTCAAATCCAAGCAATACCTCAAACACTTCAAGCAGAGAGAATCTGAATCAAGCTCCTATGTTTCTACCCTGAGCACCTGGGGGGGGGGGGGGAAACGGAAGAAAAGAGACGAAACAAACTAGGTCAGACATAAGTCTGGTGAGTCCAGTGACTTTCAGCATATAAACAGATAATTGTATCATGACATGTAAATAAAACTAGATGAGAGATAACCATACCAGGAGTAGCAGGTTAACAGAAGAAATAGAATGATATAGGCTAAGCTAAGCTTCTTACTTAGTTTTCACTTCTCTGTACAAATACTAGTATAACAGAATTAGGTGTTGTCCTAATGTCTAAACAGAATGATCTCTTCAGAAACACGATGTTAGTAATGGGCCTTTACCACCCGAACAGAGACAGACGGTACAGAAACAGAATGCTAATAATGGGCCTTTACCACCCCAGCTAATGGGCCTTTACCACCCCAACAGAGACAGACGTACAGAAGCAGAAGCAGGAACGGAATCAGAGACGAAAACAGAATAATTCCTATGGAAACAGAATATTAGAATTAGGTGTACACTAGTAATGGGCCTTTACCACCCCAACAGACGGTAGCACACAGAAACAGACAGGTGTTACCACCCCAATAGAAACAGACGGTACCAAGCATAAACAGACAGAACTAAGTGTGCCCTAAATTCTACCCCAAGCGATCGGTTCCCTAGTACATAAATACCCTGTGCCGGCCCTACAGAAGGGTATATCACTCCCTAAAGTGGCAATCTATAGACACAAACCTATTTACAGATGTCACGGCGTTTTACATCCTCAGAGCAGACTGAATCCATGCACGCACATGCCCCTGTTGGAATGCACCATCAACACCCCTCGCCATTATCAGAATGAACCTCTTACAATTAGTTCAGTAAGCGTGCCTTGGACCCCTACCTAGTGTTGGGTCATAGTTTTGATACCAGAAAGGGTTACTGACTAATATGGGTCCCAAACAACAGATGACACAAGTAATAACCCCTCCTAACCTTGTGTCCCCAGACTAACAGATTTCAGATTAACTTTCTTACAGATTTCAGATGTACAAAGTTCAGATAAACTAGTTCTTAGATCAGATATATAAGTTAACAAGTTTTCAGACTAACGAATCAGATATACAGATTAAAAGTTTTCAGACTAACTGATCAGATTTACGGATTAACAGACTTACAAATCGTTTCACCTAACCTTGTATTGGGCCTACAGATTTACGAAATGGGTTTATTAGATTCATCAGTCCAGTTGTTTTTACCCTATTCACCCAACACATTTTAGGTATCACATTTATCTTAGATTTGCATTAATTAAATATTAATGCACAGACCTCTCATATTAAGTCAGTAGCTTGTGGCAGCTGGATGTGCCGGGCGGTTCCGGGCAGACCTTTGCCACAAGCCAGACCTAACCTCATGTCTAAGCATCTTTATGCCTATGACCTCTCACATTAGATTGACAGTTTGTGGTTGCTGGTTAAGCCGGTTGGTTCCGGACAGGCTTTTACCGCAAACGGAGTCTAACCTCGTGTCTTAGCATTCTTATTTTAGCCAATGTATTCCATTACAGATTATGCCAATATCAGAGTATTATGCCAATTCAACAAATTAACTTCGTTACAAGTTACAGCAGATTATTCAAAGTTCTATTAATATGTTTTACCCAATTTTAGATCGAGCCTACAGATTTCATACCTAAATTACCGTATTCAGTTTTCAGCAGATTTAGCAGATTAGGCAATTTAATAGATTTAATCATCCCTTAAAATTCCATTGACATAGCTCGCCCAATTATAAAATTATTCCTAATTTTATATGCCTAAATTACGATCATAATTCAATATATAACATATGTCCCAAATTTTAGTTAAATTTGCACCGTACAGAATATTATCTAAAAACCCCAAATCATATTGCACAATATAAATTATGCCAAATTATAACCGTTGATTACCGCGTATGTCAAATATCCAAAAATCCGAATTAAGCGTATTCACATTAATAGTTATCCAAATTTTAATATAGGTTTTTCAATCCTTTTTCTTCCAAGTCATAATTCACCATATAATATATACCCCAAATCTAGATCTTAAGTTACAAAATGTATTATGTCCTTAAAATCAGATCTTGAATTATAACATGCATTATGTCCCCCAAATTACAAGTCATATGTTGTCATACAATAAATCTCCTTCTTCCAAATCATAAACCGTCATATATAGTATGCCTGGATCTGGATCTTTAAATTACAACTTATGTTGTGCTCTCAATTTAGTCACAAATAAGTTATGTCCGATTATGCATCATTCAACATTTTCCCTAATTTAGCGTTCGCGTGTCAATCTCTTATGAGATTTGGCTCAAGCTCGTGGTAGCCTGGCTATAGAACAGAAAGAAGGAAGAGATACAAAATATTTACAACAAGATAGATATGCACAAAATACAACAGATCTGATAAACAAGAATAAGATAGATCTACACAGAATAAAACAGATCTGATAAACATGAATATGCATAATCTCCAATTCAGATTTATAACCATGTCAAGATCATAATTAAATTTCAATCTGAAAATAACTATACTCACAATTTATGGTTTAAGAAAGAGAAGGACAATTTTGGGATCTGGTTTTCTGGAGTTGATTTAGCTTTTTGTTGATGTAGGCGTTGATTTGTTATCTTTTAATCCTATTCAGATTGGAAGAAGAAGAAGCACTAGCTCTTGCTTAGGTTTCAGCAGAGTAGCGACGCCATTGATTTATTTAATATGAATTAGAGCAGAGTATAGGTGCAATGAAATTATGTGGAGAGAAAGTGAGGTTTGGGGGTGTTTAAATAGCTTACGAGCAACGAATCTAGTCAGAACGGGCGTCTGGATGCAGAAAAATGGATCTGTCCTCGGATCTGGAAAATGGGGGGAGGTCGACCCCATGGTCGACCTGCCTACCCAGGTCGACCCCAGGTCGACCTGGGTCCTGGGCAGGAAATTTCCCGCCCAGCCCGGGTGTGTGTTTTGAATTTCGAATTTGAATTTCGAGCTGAGCTGTTTTAAATTTTCTGAAACTTCTGAAGGTCATAACTTCTTCATACGGAGTCTGATTTACGCAAACTCGGACTCTATCTCAAGCAGAATTCCGAGATGAACGCAATGGCGTAACCATTTTCCCTTAATTCTTCTTTTAAAAATTAATTATACTTTGCTTTGTAACTTTTTGTTCACAGAAAATACGGGGTGTTACATCTATCCTCTGGCTTATGTTGCATCGTGTGATGGGACCTGAGTCTTATAATTGCTTCATTTTTCAAAAAGCATTATGCTATTTGTTCATGCACTGATATTCTTAGGAGGAAACCCGTTCCGTGTTATACGACTGGGTCCCTTGATTTACTTTAGTTTAAAGTAAAGATTAAATAACTGTTTTAGTTCTCACACCGGTCACATGACTGACTTGGAGTTTATTGTTTTAACCTAAACTCTAGGTGCCCCTATTTTCCACATGGGCAGCTTGTAGTTTTGGTTTTGCAGATATTATATTCACAAGATCCTGGAATGACAATTGGAACTATACTCGGAAAGCTCTGTATTCCTGTATTTCTTTCAGTTGTGTTATGTATTATTTTTCCGTGGCATTGTAATTTTAAATCTCTAATATTTTCCAATGTATAATATTTTTTCTTACTCTGTTATATTTTTGTACTCCGATGTAAATTATTGTAATAAACAATGAAATGTTCTTCTGTTTGGGTTCTGATTTGCTGTGCTCTTAACTCAATCCGGGCTTTCTCGTAAGGGCGAGTTTTGGGTCGTGTCAAGTATTTTCTATAGATTTTGATTTTTCATCAAATCATGAATTATATTTTAATAGTAATCTTTAATTATCAATTATTTACTGCTTCATAATAAATATTAATTAAAATTTATTTAATAGTAATATTCAATGCCATTATTATTAGTCCTTAATTATATTTATTAATTACCTAATGTAACTAATAAATACTAACTGTAATTTACTAGTTTTTAATTATAATTTTGAGCTAAATCGAGCAAATTAAATTTTTGCAATTTATTTATTTGAAATATTTTTTGTTTTAATGCAATTTTGCAATTTTTTCATGCAACTTGCAATTATTAAATGCATATTACACAATTAAAGATAAATAGTCGATTAATTATAAATTAGTTGAATTAAAAATCATGAATTAAATTATCTTGATTAAGTGCTCTTCTCGAATATCTTGTTCGTAGCTTCAGACTTATACTTCATTCACCCTTTATTCTTGGTTAAATGTATATAACACACATGTTTAAAAAATCACATTGATTTGATCCTTTCATATGGCGAAGATTCCCTCGAAAACTATTACAAAGTAAATCAATTTGTACAATAGTAAATTAGTTATTAATGATTAATTATTAAATATTAGTAAATAATAAATATTAGTGACATATGATTGATATAATATTATTAATGATTAATAAATATTCGTACCATATGATTAATATAATAAATATTATTAGTAATGCAATATTATAACTAGTAATCGGTAACATATGACTAATATATATAATATTATTAACAATATATTATTAAATATTAATAAATAATAAATATTAGTTTTAAGAAAGCATATGATTATAAATTATTTATTATTGAAAATTCGTAGTAGACATTCATTATAACGATTACAACGGGCATTTTTTATTCATTGCAAATTTGGCACCTATTACAATGGTCATTTTTTGCCAGTTGTACAATTGACGTCCATGACAACGGGCATCTTATGAATGTTGTAAAATTGAATCTATTACAATGGGCAAGAAACAACCGTTGTAATAATCCTATTGCAATGGGCTTCCATCGCCTATTACAAAAAATGCATTATATAGGGCGTTTATTACAACGGGCATTAATATACTGTTGTAATAGTCATCTATTACAACGGGTAGCCCATGCCTGTTGTAAGAATAATGTTGTAGTAGATCTATTTTGCTGTAGTGAAAACTGATTTGGATTTAAATTAAAATCTTACCGTTGGATTTTAAAGCTCTTACTATCATTTGAAAACTCTTTTCTATACGAACCCAACGATTTCGATTTCAGGAGAATTCGATGATAGAATCTCCCGTTACGTCAATCCGAAGTTACGGGTTGACGTTCGTGAACTGTCGTTGCGCGATGCGTTCTATTCAAGCCTAAATTAGATTTATAATTAAAATAAAATCGAAAATGTTTCCAAAATAATTTATAATTATTATTTATTATTCACAACTTCCATTTGAAATTATATTTCAATCATTTACCTTTCATAATCAAATATCTCAATATTAATTCATTTTAATATTATTTAAGTTTTTTTTTTAAATTGCCTGATGAAATCGAAGGCAGCTTATTTTCTTGCCTGTCCACCATAGAGGAACGCCTTTGATGCAGCCCACACAGAGGCTTTTTGTCCCCAACTGAATTTATATAGGTTTAAGCGATTACAACCTAAACTTCCACGCGAAGGAAAGAACGGATTGAATTGAGGACAAGACGAATCATAACACAAACAGAAGAAGGTTTCATTGTTAATTACAACAATTCCATCAGAATACAAGAATATACAGAGTGTGAATAAATATTATACATCAGAGAAATATCAGAGATTTAATTACATTACTACAATGGAAAAATAATATAATATACAACTGAAAGAGATATATGGATTCAAAGCTTTCCGGATATCATTCCATCTGCAAATCAGGATCCTGTGAATATAAATCTGCAAAACCAAAACTAATAGTTGCCTGTGTCAAAATAAGGGCACCCAGAGTTTAGGTTAAAACAATAAATTCTAGGTCAGTCATGTGACTGGTGTGAGAACTAAAACAGTTATTAATCTTTATTTTAAAGTTCGGTAAATCAAGGGACCACGCCGTATAACACGGAACGGGTTTCCTTCCAAGAACACCAGTGCATAAAACAACAGTGCAATGCAAAATAAAAAACAATGAAGCTATTATAAGACCCAGGTCCCATCACACAATGCAACACAAGCCGAAGGATAGGGTTTTACCTTATAATAGCCAAAGGATTCTTGATACGTTAAAACAAATAATTTGATACTATTATCAGTGCATAGTGTATAAAACAACTTCAAATATCAATGTATCAATCTTAGACGGCAGGGGTACAATATATCATGTTGCCAATACTAGGTTCTACAATCAAAACTGCAATTGTCACGTATTGGAAGTTGGATTTCCATCTATGAACCAAGACGAGGGATCGTCCTTACCAAATTCGAGACAATCTAGCACATGTCTCTGGCAAGCGCGCAGGCAAGGCTTGGATCGTCAGGGCCGATCCACTCGATGTGGATTATTATGCCTGAACACTTTTCCCCGCCCTTTGGGGCGTAAATGAGTCCTATGACTGCATCGGCTCCACATAGTTACCGATATATCCGAGGCGCCTCGCAATCCAACAACCACACAGGTGAAAATAATATAAATGTCAGGGTTGGTGGGTCACTGACACCACCCTAGCTAGAAGGAAATGCATGCCCTCTGTAACACCCCGCCTCCGCCAGTGCCACTCTTGCAAGGACACTAGCTTTGGAGGGGCGTTAAACAAGGTAAACATGCATGCAGATATCACAAGACAGAACATATAAGTAAAACAGAGTAGTAAAGCAGCGGATAAACTAGCATATCAAAACCATAGTTAAGTTACAACAAAGTACTTGATCATTATTTTCCAAACAAACAAAGTCTAGAGAAAACATAAACTGATAAACTGAAATACATAAAGTGCTATCCCCAAAGTGAAGTGATAAACCATAGCTAGCTCAATGTCCAAAACCGTACATGAGCAAATCCAGTAAGCAAGCTATAAAGATCCAACCTAAGCTCCAATGTTCCCACCCTGAGGACCTGAGGGGGGGGGGGGGAAACGGAAGAAAAGAGGCGAAAGAAAACAGGTCAGTCAAAAAGACTGGTAAGCCCTAACTACTATCTATCTATGAACTAATAAAGTTAACTGGCATGAGAAGTTGAGATGAACATAAGGATAACAACATACTGGCATGATGATTAACTAACAAGATAGATAAAGGTGTCATCGCAAAATCAAGGTTAAGTTTTGCACCACGGGTGTACTAGCATTCTAACATGTCAAGTAAAAACAAGAATTGATCCCTTGGCCCAAGCTTGGCCCAATATCATGAGATGACCTAAATCAAGGTCCAACTACACGGTCTAGTCGATCGGCTCCCTATAAGCCTAACTCGTCGTGTATCGGTGTCATACGGCTTAATCATGTAATGTAGTTGACTGTGAAGGGTCCACCCCTAGGGTGTATCAGACCCTACGGTGTAACCCTCAGACACAATTCCAGGATGCACATTCTAAACCTACCGGTGCCAGTGTTCAACTCCGGACTTAATGTGCACGACCATGGTCCGCCTGAACAACCGGTGCATCATTCAGCCGTCTCTTTTGGTCTCTTACAATCAGCCCAGTAATCGTGCCCCACCCTAGCCTAGTCCTAGGGTCTTATGATACTATCTAGAGGGTTACTGCTGAAAAGGACCACGCAACTAGGATTTCTTAATGGGTTAAATGTGGTTAACCCGATCCAAACGTGGATTAAATTGGTTAAGCGTACCCAAGGTTCCTGACTTAACCCCGATTAACCCATCAAGCCCAAATTGGTTAAGTATTAAGTGGACCATGACTTAACCCTAATCAGGAGGCATTAATTAACTTAATGCGCTTCTCTCACATTAGACTTTGTTGTGGTTACTAGTTAAGCCGGGCGGGTCCGGGTAGCTTTACACCACAACTAGGTCTAACCTCGGGTTCGAGCACAACATGACCAACTTCTCACATTGGGTCCTATTGTTTGTAGCCACTAGTTAAGTCGGGCGGGTCCGGGTAGATTTATGCTACAAACTCAACCCAACCTCGAGTTGGCCACACTCATATTTTCTAAGTGTCATGTCCATTATGTTTCCAAAACATAATTACAAGTTAACATATCACGTCATGTTATAAAAACCATGTTTATGTCATAATGTTACCCAATCCCAACGTAATCCCCTCGTTTACATAATCGCTTCAACGCATAAAGGATAAAATAGGGAACTTGGCATAATCATGACAAAAAGGTGTTGAAGCCACAAGTTTATCATGGTGGCATATGAAATGTACATATGTTCATATACTTGCATATTGCATTATTAGGCTTCAAAAGCATGCGTAAAACCAAACTTAGCATATGAGTGATACATGGTGATAAATGACATATAGAAGTTGCTAGAAGTTCGCATTTAGCCTCACATGCAAGTTATCATAAGGGATATGATAACTTCCATGTTGCCAAAATGCAACCTTTAATATAAAGCTTGAAGCTTTAATCCCAAAACTCAAGTTTAACTTGCATAACATGATAACATGTGTATAATGATCAACCCAAACTTGCATAACATGGCAACATGTGTCATACATAATGATTAAACCAACTTGCATAGCATAATGATCAACCAAACTTGCATATCATAGTGATCAACCAAACTTGCATATCATAGTGATCAACCAAACTTGCATATCATAATGATCAACCCCAAACTTGCATCATTCATTTAACTTTAGAGTTCAATAAAAAGAAAGTAGAAAAGGGCTTACAATGCTATGAAGACACAAATGAATATTTATTATAATGATTCAGACGAAGCCCTTATGCAATCACCAAAAACCCAAATATGCAAGCTCCAAATGAAAAACCCTTGAGCCAAATCAATAAAAATCCTTGCTTTGTAATAGAAATGTTGCAACTTGACTTGAATGCAAACTAACAACACTCATACAAGCTTGAAAACACTTGTATGCACTCAAAGTCTCTCATAGAATTAACTTAGAAATTTTAGCATGAGAGTGGAGGCCATGAGAGGAACAAATTTGACACAGTTTAGTTGTAGGGTTGAATAATTATGATTTAGGCTAGGTTTAGGGATCTTTTTATAGAAGATTAGGATAATATTAGCCATAGGATTAACCCTAGATTCAATCAGAGCCATCAAATCCCGTCACTAGCCAACAAAACAGGTCAAAACAGCCAAATAAGTGCACCAGGTTGCCTGGGTCCGACCAGGCAGGTCGACCCCCAGGTCGACCCTGGGGTCGACTCCCCAGTCGACCTGGGGGGGGGGGAGGTCGACTCCCCAGTCGACCCCCAGGTCGACCCCCTGGGTCTGGCGGGAATTTTCCCGCCACTTCTGAAAATTGAAATTTTTGAATCTGTTTTGAATTTGAATTTTTCGTGAAACTTCGCGAGGCCATATCTTGGTCATACGGACTCCGATTTTCGAAAACTCGGACTCTATTTCGCGTATTTTTCCGAGACGAACGCAATGGCCTAGCCCGTTTCCCTTGATTTAGATTTTACAGTTTAATTCTGCCTTGATTTGTGTTATAACTTGTTATTCAAAAATACGGGTTGTTACACCCTCCCTGATGTCCTCTCCCAATTCTGGTTCACAACCAGGGTGTGAGGCTCGCGAATTAACGCTACACAAAGCTATGCCACAAAGGTCGTGCTTTGATCATCAACCACAAGACTCTACTTTTCAACATAAGCATTGATCATTTGCATCTTAGCATGCCATACAGGAAAACCACTCCATGCAACGGATATCCATCAATCACACAAAATGATATCCAATGTCAGACACACAGTCCATTTACAAGTCCGTTCTGGGTCTGAACGAAACCGGAGGCACCTTGTACCTTGCATATGCATCGATCTCCAAGCATGTTTGGACGATCATCAACTGATTCGCTCCTCTTGGGTGTACAGCCCAATCAAGATCATCAGTAATTATCCAAATGATGTGAAGACCTCCGGTTTTCAACCATCGTCTTCATCCTCGACACCTCGTCGAATCAGTTATTCAGAATGGGATAAACCCGATCTTTCTGAATAACTCGCTTATATAATAAACAAGTGTTACACGAACACAACATACGCCTCATTCCAATTCAGAATATTCTTTTATTCAAATATTCACATCTATAGGGAAAGGTTCCCATTAATTTTATCAAAAATAAATTCTTTTAAATTTATTCTTTAACCTTCTTTTGGATTTCAATCCAAACCAAATTATGGTTTATCCAAACTAGTCGGGATTAACGAACCTTACCGAAGTAATCATTTGTTTTAAATTTCCCAATCCCAACCTATTCATCTCATGAAGTAAAACTGATAATACTTCATATCTAACACCATGGTGTTATCGGTAAATTCAATTACCATTTCACGTTCAAATCTAATTAATGGTTTAACTATCGCCTGGAGCAAAACTGGTGATACTCCATTGTCGATCATTTCAATCTAATTAAAGATTCATTAAAATTCCACTTGGTTTTAATATTCCCAAAAATCAATATTAATAATTATTTAGCTTGGGAAATCATATCCTGTCTTTAACTGGGTTAAAGAACCAATGTCATTTAGAACACGGTTCATGATAAACCCAAAATCCCATTCTATTCCATCAGCCTTTAGCCATAAATTAGCAAGTGAACAATTCCCTAAGTAATAACCCCGAAGGCTGAAACCAACATCAGATCAATACCCAGTAAACCATTCAACTTAACTAATCTCCAGTTTATTTCTGATTTTCTTAACTCCGTTGTGTCTAAGAACAATATTATTAAAGATACCATTCACGACAATCCAAAATCACATTCCATTAACAATGGAATCTTCATGGAAAACAAATCGATATATATAATCAATATAAACTTCCATATCCGACTAATAATATAAATGGAATAACGACAAAGCCTTTTAAATTCCATATATATATTAGTAGTCCTCATCCACAGTAATTCACTTAGATTATTACCAAATCGAATTCCGCTCTATTCCAATTTATTTCATTAAATTGGAAAACTTTACTTTGGAAGATCTCCTTTAAATCCGAACAAAAGATTTATAAATTCCAAATCACATTTCACTGTAAATCGAGTTAAAACCCAATTCACATTCCATTAATTATCGGGTTAAAAAACAAGTGTTATTTAAAACACCATTCACGATAAACCCAAAAATCAATTCCAATTCAAATCCAATTAAATATTATTTAATTGGTATACTTCATTAAATCTAAATAAAAAGATTTAATCTTTTTCTCAACTAGGCTTAAGAAAAGTGTTAATGAAGACACCATTCACGACAAACCCAAATCCCATTTGATATTAAACACAAGGCTCTGAATAGAAAATATATCGGCTTATATTCATTAGCAAATTCTACGACCAACAAATATCGTATTGGAAATAACGATATAAATATATCTTTCAAATTTCCATAACAATATATGTATAATCATGAAATCCGACATCGAAATATTCCAAAGACAATTTCGATTCAAATCCATTCCAATTCAATTATTGGTAATTCTGGTTACTTTTAAAACCCTTTCAAATCCAATTTATTTATTTCAAAAATAAATGGACTATAATTCTAGTTCAAAACTAGTTCATTTCGCTAAAAATCTATTTATATCTTTTCAAATTTGGAATTTTTCATCCCAATTCTTTCCAAATCATTTCTTATGATTTTACACTAATTATTGATATTTTTAATAATTTTATCATGGCCCGTACAGTCGATTTCCATAAACAGCCATCGAACTGCACTTACATCGACCTTTTCCAAATTTGATTTGGACATAATTCCAAATCCAATCGTTAGATTTCAAATCTCTAATATTCGTTAGAAAGCTCTTTTCAATACGAACCCAACTTCCATTTTTAGGAGAATCCGACGGTCGGATCTCCCGTAATATCCATTCGAAGTCAATGGTCGAAATCCGCAAACTACCGCGGCGCAACGCATTCTATTCAGGCCAATATATGTATATATTATATTTCGTCGATTTCCCTTCAAAACGTATTTTATAAATCATTTTAAATTTGTTTTCAAAACGATTTCAACTTCCTATTCAATTTCTAATCAAAATTGAATATTCCATATCATCGATATATAAATGATAATATTTTCAAAACATTATATTTTGAAATCAATTCCTTTTCACTATTCATTATAAAACTGAATAAAATCGATATAAATATCGTTCACGTCAAAATGGCGCAAATCTAATCAATACGTTTTTATATATTTCAATAACTTCGTTATTCTATTCAACAAATGAATATTTTCTTCAACACATGAATATATTTTTTTATTCAACACATGAATATTTATTAATTCTTACTTAAAATAAAAATGTGAATTTTATTGTATAAATATTTCATTCAACACATGATACGTTTCAACACATGAATATTCTCAACACATGACTATTTTGTTTATTCAACACATAAATTTAGTTTCCTGTTCTGAATATTAATTTAAAATATTCTTTATTTTCTAAATTGGAATAAGGCCCAATCAATTGCCATATAATGTTAATTATATGGATTCCATACAACACCTGTATATAATAGCAACGATAAATAATCAACCATCATCTAGAGTGCACCACACAACTGCATAAGCATAAAATTAAAATAATTAACGCTTACACAGTCCATCGACCAATCGATCGACATACAACTAAATAATTAGGATTAGTGTATGCCTAATATCATCCCAACACCCGTGTGGGGTTTCAATTCAACAAACACAGATTTTTATTTTGCAGTTGGGCAATGGGTAAAATTTATCGTCCCAATCAATATCATTCAAATGGGTGTACGTAAACAAATCGTCTGTGTAACGAACCGGATTTTCGGCGACTTTGGTTATCGACATAAGCTCGATGTCGATAACCAAAACATCGAAAAATCCCGGTAATTAATGAAAGAAATTAGAGGGTGAGAATAGATAAGATAGAAACTTAGAATAGAAGAAGAAGAAGAACACAACATCAGAGTAACATGAACCTCACAGCGGAACGAATAACATATAATAGATAACATAACTTTGAAATATAACAGTTATGTATACAATAGCACTTATCAGAGTACAACACTTACAACACAGCGGAAATAAACTATAGCTATATGATCTTGAAGCCTCCTGCTCCAAGCTCTCCAAGTATATCTGCAAATTCCTGACTACTTGACTGCCCGTACAAATTAGGCACCCAAGAGTTTAGGGAAAACAACAAAGTAAACTCCGGGCCAGTCATGGGACTGGTGTGAGTAAAATAGTTTAAACAGGTATATGAACAAGTAAACGATATCTCATAAGACCACGCCGCAGAACGGAACTGGTTTTTCCCTTATGAGAATCCAAAATATCTTTATATCAAAAACCTTTTGATATTATAATAATGTCTATGTACAAATAGATATCAACTAGCAGAAACGCTTTCATCTCACGTTCTACATATATAGTATACAATCAAAATCGCAAGCACGTATTGGATAATGGATTTCCAACTATGACAAGGTATGGAACCACCTTCCGATCAGTGTACTCTAGGAACGATACACTGGAGTTCAACAAGAACATCTTGTAACTCAGCCACACATGACCGACCACTCATTTCGCTTGAGTGTATCGAATGTACATCACCAACGGTTGGGATCAGCAACCGTTCCCGTATATATATGGGACAGCATTGATAGATTTAAGAAACAAATGAATATTCTCTAGATAGGTGATTATACACCCTACTTCGGTGCGACCGACTTAGCCATGCTGGCTGCCCGATTTCTGTCATTTACAGGTTGATGAGGCTAGAAGCTACGCTTTATCATTACATCCGATTCACTTCGAATGCCACATTGTCAAATCCATCGAAAATCACTAATTGACGTCTACAACAGTACGTTACGTGTTAGCTAATGAAGTTTCCTTCTCCGCTTCCACTCTTGGTAAAGTTGAAGAAATCAATGTACGTGACCTTTCTGGAAATACTCTGTTAGACATTCATTCATACAAGTCATCCCCATTCACTTAGAATGTCACATCGTCATACCCGCCAAATCACAAATTGACTTATCCAAAAATAACATGGGTATACAGCTAAGAGAAACGAATTCCTCCGCCACCAAACGTGAATACGTTTGAACAGATCAACTTACGCGATCCATTGGATATACTCTGTCAGACCTTCGTCCATACAAGTTGTCCTGGGACTGGACAAACCGAAGGCACTACTCAGTATATCCATCTTAGTCACTGTTATCTAAGACTTATACAGCAGCCCTTGCACTTTACTCCGTCTTCAAATTATCTTTGGCATAAATGATTCGCAACGCTTATGCCAATACAGAGTGGTTCTTCGGATAATAATCCAACCGGTCTCTCCATATTAACAACGTTAAAATGGTCAAAACTTCGATAGTATGTGATTTAACTATCAAAGAAAACAAGTGTGAAAACAACGATATCATTCCCAAATGGAAATTATATCGATCAATCATCAACATATATCTATATATATTCACATTGCCTTATTTTCTATGTTTAGAAAATATATGTTATTAACACTGGAAAACGTTTCCATCTGCTTATTTACAATCACTACTCTTCCCCAACCATCAGTCCCTGACTGTAAACTAGTATGAGAACAATCCCCTAAGTATAAATCCCGAAGGCCGAAACCAACATCAGATAGGCACTTAGAAAATCATTCAATTTACTAATCTCTAGTCAGTTCTAATTTTACTTAACTCTATTTGATTAACTCTGATTGATTAACTCTGATTGATTAACTCTAACTGGTTAATTCTAACCGATCAACTCTAACTGGTTTTACTTGGTTTGACTAACTCAATTTATTAACTCGACTGACTAATTCAACTCGATTAACCTAACTTGATTTACGTATCTCGATTAACTGAACTAATCACTTTGATTAACTCGACTAATTCACTTTGGTTAACTTAACCAATTCACTTAACTAATTCACTTAGTTTAACTTAACTAATTCACTTAACTCCTGTCGAATAAACTATATTCGATAACTCCTCTAACGCTATTCGAATAAACTATATTCGATTAACTCCTTTGATTTAACTCTAACTGGTTAATTCTAACTGATCAACTCTAACTGGTTTTACTTGGTTTGACTAACTCAATTTATTAACTCGACTGACTAATTCAACTCGATTAACCTAACTTGATTTACGTATCTCGATTAACTGAACTAATCACTTTGATTAACTCGACTAATTCACTTTGGTTAACTTAACCAATTCACTTAACTAATTCACTTAGTTTAACTTAAAATTTGCTTATATAAGTGATGGAAGAGATTTGTGGCTGCTTGAAATTTGCTTATATAAGTGAACGGGATTTTCTTGTGGTTGAAAAGGAAGGATGTGGCTTCATTTTGATCCACTTACTCATTTAGGATATTTTATTGAATATCATTTTATATCCATCTCTGCACTCTAAAAATCCGTACGATCACATATGATACCTAAAAATCACGAAACTGGACATGTAGCTAGAGTTCGACATTACGTTCCCAACGAAACTGGTTTCGTCGAATTTCGACTTCGTATGCCCACACAGTGTATTTTTAACTGTCGAAATACTGATTGTTTCTCACTCTAAAAATCCGTACGGCCACACAGTGCCTCTAAAAATCACGAAACTGGAAATCTAACAACTATTCGAATTTCGGATCTAACAAAATTAGTTTCGTCGAATTCCGACTTCATTTGCAAAAGTGGCTATTTTAACGCTCTAAATAGCCTATTTAAATATATAAATATATTTAAATATAATTGAGTTAAATATTAAAATTAATTATTATCGTCTGTATTCACAGTGGAATACCATACAGCTTCAGAAAATCCTATATATTTTCTAACTCGATATTTCGAATCTGGGTCAACCCGATGTTCGATTTATATTGAAATTCCTTTTAGAAATATAAATAATTCCTTTATAAATTATAAAGGAATTCCACAGCGACTTTTCTAAAATTTGATTTGGACATACATCAAAATCTACACGACGAAATCCCGATTTTTCTCTTCCACTAGAAAGATATACTCCACCAGCTCCACACGTTTCTTGTTTCACAGAAATCCGGTTTAAAACGAATCCTGTACATTCAGTTGAAGTTCAAATCGCCAAATCGCGAACTGCAGCGCCATTTCAAGCTCGATTTTAATTATATTATAATTATACGTTCAAACTGTCGTTTATATAATATATTCATTATTCAAATTCAATTTCAAGCTGAATTAAATATCACGGATGACCCAGTTCACACCATATCACCGTTTCAGCCAATTCTGATTATTTCAGAATTAAATATATTATTTAATTATTTATATTAATTAAATATTCACCATTATTTACTTCAACGACCATGAAATCCTTTTAATCACCTCTTAAAAAATTAAATTAATTAATTATTATCTCACGGGAAATGCGGGTCATTACATTCTGATTTGCAAATGAAGATTTATTTCAACACATGAATATATTTATTTTATTTCAACACATGAATATATTTTATTTTATTTCAACACATGAATATTATTTTCCATTCCACATCACTTGCCAAATTAACACATACAGATCAATCAAAACACAACCAAACAAACAATTCGTCCATGGTCTGTGGACGACGGGGAAACAGTTCATATATGCAGTTATAAAATAAATAACTATATAAAAACAATTTTGGTGAGAAGTTCTTACATTGGTTTCCACTCCTTCAAAAATTGTCGGAAGCTCAGAAAAATATCCGGTCTCTCCTAGAATGTAGAGGACGTCGCCACGAGTCCAATGTTTCCTGTTTCATCGAATTTCATTACCGTATGAAAAAGAAATGACTTTTATTCTGAAATCATAAAACATGACGGTTTTAAAGTGTTGAAATGTTTTAAAATAAACCAACCCACAGTTGAAAGCTCGAAACTAGGTTTTGATTTTGCGTGAAATCCGAAGCACGAGGTTGGAATCTGATGACACCACCTTGAAGCGCCAGGAGGGGCCCACCTGCGCCAGAAGTAGGACCCACTTCGGTGGCCTATGGAAGCTTCGGCGGCGCCTGAAAGAGCTGGATTCGGAGCCACCGTACAGGAGAAACACCACATGATAAATTCCAAACCTTATATAGATTTGAAGCTTGCTGGATGACCTTCAAAAATCTTAACTATTTGGAGTGATTTTAATGAGTAGATTTGGAGATTTTGAAGAGAGAAGCCAGGAAGAGCTATCCGTCGGGCGTCGAGAGCAAACCTGGGTGGATCGGGTTTCAACGATAAAGGAGATGGAATTTGATTGGCCTAGGTATTATATTTTAATTATTTAATTTAATTAAATCCAAAAATACCCTTTTCTCCATACAAACACCAATTCAAACCCAATGACTGTCGCCCCCAGCTAAATACCCCCATTCCGAAGACATTGGGATATGTTTCGTAACCCAATGACTGCCCGTACAAATTAGGCACCCAAGATTTTAGGGAAAACAACAAAGTAAACTCCGGGTCAGTCATGGGACTGGTGTGAGTAAAATAGTTTAAACAGGTATATGAACAAGTAAACGATATCTCATAAGACCACGCCGCAGAACGGAACGGGTTTTTCCCTTATGAGAATCCAAAATATCTTTATATCAAAAACCTTTTGATATTATAATAATGTCTATGTACAAATAGATATCAACTAGCAGAAACGCTTTCATCTCACGTTCTACATATATAGTATACAATCAAAATCGCAAGCACGTATTGGATAATGGATTTCCAACTATGACAAGGTATGGAACCACCTTCCGATCAGTGTACTCTAGGAACGATACACTGGAGTTCAACAAGAACATCTTGTAACTCAGCCACACATGACCGACCACTCATTTCGCTTGAGTGTATCGAATGTACATCACCAACGGTTGGGATCAGCAACCGTTCACGTATATATATGGGACAGCATTGATAGATTTAAGAAACAAATGAATATTCTCTAGATAGGTGATTATACACCCTACTTCGGTGCGACCGACTTAGCCATGCTGCCTGCCCGATTTCTGTCATTTACCGGTTGATGAGGCTAGAAGCTACGCTTTATCATTACATCAGATTCACTTCGAATGCCACATTGTCAAATCCATCGAAAATCACTAATTGACGTCTACAACAGTACGTTACGTGTTAGCTAAAGAAGTTTCCTTCTCCGCTTCCACTCTTGGTAAAGTTGAAGAAATCAATGTACGTGACCTTTCTGGAAATACTCTGTTAGACATTCATTCATACAAGTCATCCTCATTCACTTAAAATGTCACGTCGTCATACCCGCCAAATCACAAATTGACTTATCCAAAAATAACACGGGTATACAGCTAAGAGAAACGAATTCCTTCGCCACCAAACGTGAATACGTTTGAACAGATCAACTTACGCGATCCATTGGATATACTCTGTCAGACCTTCGTCCATACAAGTTGTCCTGGGACTGGACAAACCGAAGGCACTACTCAGTATATCCATCTTAGTCACTGTTATCTAAGACTTATACAGCAGCCCTTGCACTTTACTCCGTCTTCAAATTATCTTTGGCATAAATGATTCGCAACGCTTATGCCAATACAGAGTGGTTCTTCGGATAATAATCCAACCGGTCTCTCCATATTAACAACGTTAAAATGGTCAAAACTTCGATAGTCTGTGATTTAACTATCAAAGAAAACAAGTGTGCAAACAACGATATCATTCCCAAATGGAAATTATATCGATCAATCATCAACATATATCTATATATATTCACATTGCCTTATTTTCTATGTTTAGAAAATATATGTTATTAACACTGGAAAACGTTTCCATCTGCTTATTTACAATCACTACTCTTCCCCAACTATCAGTCCCTGACTGTAAACTAGTATGAGAACAATCCCCTAAGTATAAATCCCGAAGGCCGAAACCAACATCAGATAGGCACTTAGAAAATCATTCAATTTACTAATCTCTAGTCAATTCTAATTTTACTTAACTCTATTTGATTAACTCTGATTGATTAACTCTGATTGATTAACTCTAACTGGTTAATTCTAACCGATCAACTCTAACTGGTTTTACTTGGTTTGACTAACTCAATTTATTAACTCGACTGACTAATTCAACTCGATTAACCTAACTTGATTTACGTATCTCGATTAACTGAACTAATCACTTTGATTAACTCGACTAATTCACTTTGGTTAACTTAACCAATTCACTTAACTAATTCACTTAGTTTAACTTCACTAATTCACTTAACTCCTGTCGAATAAACTATATTCGATAACTCCTCTAATTCTATTCGAATAAACTATATTCGATTAACTCCTTTGATTTAACTCTAACTGGTTAATTCTAACCGATCAACTCTAACTGGTTTTACTTGGTTTGACTAACTCAATTTATTAACTCGACTGACTAATTCAACTCGATTAGCCTAACTTGATTTACGTATCTCGATTAACTGAACTAATCACTTTGATTAACTCGACTAATTCACTTTGGTTAACTTAACCAATTCACTTAGTTTAACTTAACTAATTCACTTAACTCCTGTCGAATAAACTATATTCGATAACTCCTCTAACTCTATTCGA
This sequence comes from Allium sativum, assembly GCA_030737875.1. Classification (NCBI taxonomy): domain Eukaryota; kingdom Viridiplantae; phylum Streptophyta; class Magnoliopsida; order Asparagales; family Amaryllidaceae; genus Allium; species Allium sativum. Next base: position 286,110,355 of record CM060915.1, read on the forward strand.
ATAAACTATATTCGATTAACTCCTTTGATTTAACTCTAACCGGTTAATTCTAACCGATCAACTCTAACTGGTATTACTTGGTTTGACTAACTCAACTTATTAACTCGACTGACTAATTCAACTCGATTAACCTAACTTGATTTACGTATGTCGATTAACTGAACTAATCACTTTGATTAACTCGACTAATTCACTTTGGTTAACTTAACCAATTCACTTAACTAATTCACTTAGTTTAACTTAACTAATTCACTTAACTCCTGTCGAATAAACTATATTTGATAACTCCTCTAACTCTATTCGAATAAACTATATTCGATTAACTCCTTTGATTTAACTCTAATCGATTAACTCCATCGAATAAACTATATTCGATAACTCCTTCGATTTAACTAATATTCTATAACTCACTTCGACTAACTAATAATTGATAACTCCTTCGAATAACTATATTCGATAATCTCCTCTCGAATAAACGATATTCGATAATCTTCCCTTTCGATTTAACAAATCGATAACTCCTTTTCGAATAACTAAATTTGACAACTCCTTTCGATTTAACTAATCGATAACTCCTTTCAATTAAAACTATAATCGATAACTCCCAACATCGATACTTCTTTCGATGAAATTAACATCGATTAACTCCTTTCGATGAAACTAACATCGATTAACTCCTTTCGATGAAAATAACATCGATTAATTTAACTCGACGAACTTAACTCGACTCACTTATCTCGATAATCTAACTCAAGAACTCAACTCGATTAACTTATCTCGATAATCTACTCAAGTTGATTAACTCCTATCGAATAACTAATATTCGATTTAACTCCATTCGCTTGACTCTAGATTGCAGCGATCACAATGGTTACGCCTGACACCCTCAGGAAATATCCGACCGCCGTAGGCTATTTACAGCCCTGCGAATTACGCTAGCAGTCGTACAAGATGGCAAATTACCCTGAATACTATGTTTGACTAACTCTGTTTCAAATAACTATATTTGATTAACTCTAGTTCGTTTTAACTCAAATCGATTAACTCTAACTAATTAGCTCCAACTGGTTAACTCTAACTGATTAACTCTAACTGGTTAACTCTATTTGACTAACTCGACTTGACTAACCCCTTTCGAATAACATATTCGATTAACTAACTTTCGAATACCATATTCGATTAACTAACTTTCGAATAACATATTCGATTAACTAACTTTGAATACCATATTCGATTAACTCCATTCGAATGTCTATATTCGATTAACTAACTTCGAATACCATATTCGATTAACTAACTTCGAATACCATATTCGATTTCTCCTTTCGAATACCATATTCGATTTACTTTATTCACTTTATAAAGATTTCCTTTTTAACAACGTTTTATTCATTTGAAAAGATTTACTTTTAAATAACGGTTCTACACTTTAAAAATGATTTCCTTTTTATTGTGTTCCCTTTCCAATTCTATTTGTAAATGGTTTACAAATATTCCCTTTTCAAATTTATTCTTGAAATATTCTAACTCCTTAAATTCTCTGAAAAATTCGCCATAACCTCCTTTGTAACGGGAGCATCGGGAAAATCCCCAAACCCGCCACACAAGCCTTTCCATTCAAAAAGAAAATTGTTGAAATTATTTCCTTTCTAAATATCTCTTATTTATAAATATTCCAATTTTTAAATATTTCTTATTTATAAATATTCCATTTATAAATATTTTATTTTCACTATCATTTTGAAGATCCCCTTATCAACATTTCGGTATGTCATGGTATTCAATCATATCAAATCACGATGTTCAATATCGTCCAAGCACATATAATTGCCCATAGATTTTATAACACATCATATAACAATATATGAAAAACAATAAAATAACTGTTGAGGAATCCAGTTGGATTCCTCCCACCTGTCTCCCTGCATCCACAGATGTTACACAATAAAATCAACATCGCTTTCAGTTCCATATGGTATATTCTGTTAAACAGAATCAATATAGAAATTCAACTAACTGACTAGCAGTTCAATCAAACAGTAAACACACAGTCAATCAGCCAATATTTAACAGTTCTAAAAATACAACATGAAATTATAAACTGTTCAGAGTTAGTGAGATTTACTCACATTGGACGATCATCGTCAATGACGATAACCATCGCTTGATCCAGACAATTTATTTTGCTATAAATTGTAACTGACTCCAATTGACTCGCGGTTAGTTCCATTGTGTAGTGTCCGTCCATACGATCCTATCGGATCTTGTTTCGTTGAATTCTGATCATGCACGAGCAAGTTATTGTGTTTACAAGTTTATATAAACGTTAAATAGCTAAGTGATTTAAATTTAAACCTTAATGGGCCTTAACCCTTCATTAGCCCAAACACCAATTCGTACTGGCCCAACCACAATGCTTCTTCCCTAACCACGAAATCCCACTGCTCCCAATTACCCACGACAGTACCATTTTCCACCACTTCATCCACCTCATTCCCCTTTGATACTCCATCGATTCAAGAACCGACAACACCAACCACCTCCTCTTCGAAATCTCCTTCCTCCTAACCCCTCAAAGCTACTCTCGACATCACCGTATAAATCCCGTCGAGACCCCATATACCCGAACCTGGTGATAACATCCGACCTCAGTCACCACCAAATCACCCCAAAAACTCACCGCAAGTCCCATTCGACTTCCTAAACTACATGGTAACCTCAAAAACATACATTGGTGGCTCCCCGTCCTCCTGTGATGAACCCTAGCTCCCTGACTTCGACGCAGAAAAAAATGTCGAGCTTTGAAAACTCCATCGCATGACTTCTGAATGGTGTCAAACTGAAGGGGATCTCTCAAGGAACCGATATACATGAGTAATATGATTTTATAGATTTAATTTCATTTGTGTTTGATTTTCCTTTCTTCATTTTTTTGTTACTGTGATGGAAGAGATTTGTGGCTGCTTGAAATTTGCTTATATAAGTGAACGGGATTTTCTTGTGGTTGAAAAGGAAGGATGTGGCTTCATTTTGATCCACTTACTCATTTAGGATATTTTATTGAATATCATTTTATATCCATCTCTACACTCTAAAAATCCATACGATCACATATGATACCTAAAAATCACGAAACTGGACATGTAGCTAGAGTTCGACATTACGGTCCCAACGAAACTGGTTTCGTCGAATTTCGACTTCGTATGCCCACACAGTGTATTTTTAACCGTCGAAATACTGATTGTTTCTCACTCTAAAAATCCGTACGGCCACACAGTGCCTCTAAAAATCACGAAACTGGAAATCTAACAACTATTTGACATTGCGGATCTAACAAAATTAGTTTCGTCGAATTCCGACTTCATTTGCAAAAGTGGCTATTTTTAACGCTCTAAATAGCCTATTTAAATATATAAATATATTTAAATATAATTGAATTAAATATTAAAATTAATTATTATCGTCTGTATTCACAGTGGAATACCATACAGCTTCAGAAAATCCTATATATTTTTCTAACTCGATATTTCGAATCTGGGTCAACCCGATGTTCGATTTATATTGAAATTCCTTTTAGAAATATAAATAATTCCTTTATAAATTATAAAGGAATTCCACAGCGACTTTTCTAAAATTTGATTTGGACATACATCAAAATCTACACGACGAAATCCCGATTTTTCTCTTCCACTAGAAAGATATACTCCACCAGCTCCACACGGTTCTTGTTTCACAGAAAACCGGTTTAAAACGAATCCTGTACATTCAGTTGAAGTTCAAATCGCCAAATCGCGAACTGCAGCGCCATTTCAAGCTCGATTTTAATTATATTATAATTATACGTTCAAACTGTCATTTATATAATATATTCATTATTCAAATTCAATTTCAAGCTGAATTAAATATCACGGATGACCCAGTTCACACCATATCACCATTTCAGCCAATTCTGATTATTTCAGAATTAAATATATTATTTAATTATTTATATTAATTAAATATTCACCATTATTTACTTCAACGACCATGAAATTCTTTTAATCACCTCTTAAATAATTAAATTAATTAATTATTATCTCGCGGGAAATGCGGGTCATTACATTCTTCCCCACTTAAAATAATTTTGTCCTCGAAATTGCTAAGGTAGAGGACGACCCTATCTATTGGAATTCCTAAGATTTGTTTACCCCTTATTTCTGATTTTAACTGACCCAAATAAATATCGACTAAAATATTTATTTATTCCGACTAACTAAAATTTTCAAAATTTCTGAAAATTTTCTAACACTTTAAACTTTCGAAAAATTTCGCCAGCACCTCCTTTGTACTGGTCAATAGCTCAAACTCCAACTCGCCTCTCTGGGCCTTCTTCAACCCAAAATAAAATCAAAACGCCAAACGGCTTGCCAATTCGGCTCATAAATTCCAAACTCATATAAAATATAAACTTGTACCTTTTTGTTGGGCATATCATCATATCCCTACCATCTGTTATCAACTCAGCATATACAAATGCCATCCCAATCAACTCCAACCAAGTTATTCTTAACACAACCATTCGCTTATATCCAAGCCAATTATCATTTCAGCTCGAGTTTGATTCTCGATTTCAAACTCTTAACTCATCAGTACAAGACCATTTCAGATTATTCTCTTATCACCCCAGTTTTACTTAACTTAACAAGTTAAATTTAAATTTTGGAATTTAAATTCCTAGGCTTTTATTTCATGTAAATTTGAAATCATAATACCAATTCAAAACCTTTGAATTTCTAAACAACTTGTTTTCTCAAAACAGTTCAAATCAAAATCTCTGGTAGTAATCCACCACTTAGAAACACGAAAATCACACCGATGGTACTACGCAGTCATCATCGGAATTATTTTCCAGCGACCCAAGTGATTTCAATACTATATCATTTTTAATACTATTACTAAATACTTCCATTTTGAAAACATTTCAAAATCTCCCAGGAACTTAAAATTCACCTATATCTAATCCAGATTCAATTACAAACACTTATCTGAATTTCCAGTTTTTAATTTCAATTCTGACTTTAATTTCAGATTTAATTCACTTTGTAATACTTATACGAAATTTGATTGGTTATTTTCATAACCGTTTCACTTTTATAATCTTACTCAATTATAATAACAACCAACACATTATAATAATTCCAATATATATACTTCGGGTAAAATTATTTCATTTACCCTCTTTTCAAAACATACCGTGTCGACCCATCGTATTCGAGTGTTTAGTAACTCCTACCGATACAGTGGATCAAACCGATCGATCAGAATTCATAAACAACTCAACCAATGAATCTCTACAATATAAAACCATTTTTATATCAAATACAAATACGCACTCGTATATATACACTCAAACTCAATCTAGGGTATTACTAACCCTATCTCTACCGAGTCACGCCACAGAGCCAAGTAATTCTTAACTTAAGCTCTGATACCAACTATAACGACCCGGATTTTCGGCGACTTTGGTTATCGACATAAGCTCGATGTCGATAACCAAAACATCGAAAAATCCCGGTAAATAATGAAAGAAATTAGAGGGCGAGAATAGATAAGATAGAAACTTAGAATAGAAGAAGAAGAAGAAGAATACAACATCAGAGTAACATGAACCTCACAGCGGAACGAATAACATATAATAGATAACATAACTTTGAAATATAACAGTTATGTATACAATAGCACTTATCAGAGTACAACACTTACAACACAGCGGAAATAAACTATAGCTATATGATCTTGAAGCCTCCTGCTCCAAGCTCTCCAAGTATATCTGCAAATTCCTGACTAATTGACTGCCCGTACAAATTAGGCACCCAAGATTTTAGGGAAAACAACAAAGTAAACTCCGGGTCAGTCATGGGACTGGTGTGAGTAAAATAGTTTAAACAGGTATATGAACAAGTAAACGATATCTCATAAGACCACGCCGCAGAACGGAACGGGTTTTTCCCTTATGAGAATCCAAAATATCTTTATATCAAAAACCTTTTGATATTATAATAATGTCTATGTACAAATAGATATCAACTAGCAGAAACGCTTTCATCTCACGTTCTACATATATAGTATACAATCAAAATCGCAAGCACGTATTGGATAATGGATTTCCAACTATGACAAGGTATGGAACCACCTTCCGATCAGTGTACTCTAGGAACGATACACTGGAGTTCAACAAGAACATCTTGTAACTCAGCCACACATGACCGACCACTCATTTCGCTTGAGTGTATCGAATGTACATCACCAACGGTTGGGATCAGCAACCGTTCCCGTATATATATGGGACATCATTGATAGATTTAAGAAACAAATGAATATTCACTAGATAGGTGATTATACACCCTACTTCGGTGCGACTGACTTAGCCATGCTGCCTGCCCGATTTCTGTCATTTACCGGTTGATGAGGCTTGAAGCTACGCTTTATCATTACATCCGATTCACTTCGAATGCCACATTGTCAAATCCATCGAAAATCACTAATTGACGTCTACAACAGTACGTTACGTGTTAGCTAATGAAGTTTCCTTCTCCGCTTCCACTCTTGGTAAAGTTGAAGAAATCAATGTACGTGACCTTTCTGGAAATACTCTGTTAGACATTCATTCATACAAGTCATCCCCATTCACTTAGAATGTCACATCGTCATACCCGCCAAATCACAAATTGACTTATCCAAAAATAACATGGGTATACAGCTAAGAGAAACGAATTCCTCCGCCACCAAACGTGAATACGTTTGAACAGATCAACTTACACGATCCATTGGATATACTCTGTCAGACCTTCGTCCATACAAGTTGTCCTGGGACTGGACAAACCGAAGGCACTACTCAGTATATCCATCTTAGTCACTGTTATCTAAGACTTATACAGCAGCCCTTGCACTTTACTCCGTCTTCAAATTATCTTTGGCATAAATGATTCGCAACGCTTATGCCAATACAGAGTGGTTCTTCGGATAATAATCCAACCGGTCTCTCCATATTAACAACGTTAAAATGGTCAAAACTTCGATAGTATGTGATTTAACTATCAAAGAAAACAAGTGTGAAAACAACGATATCATTCCCAAATGGAAATTATATCGATCAATCATCAACATATATCTATATATATTCACATTGCCTTATTTTCTATGTTTAGAAAATATATGTTATTAACACTGGAAAACGTTTCCATCTGCTTATTTACAATCACTACTCTTCCCCAACCATCAGTCCCTGACTGTAAACTAGTATGAGAACAATCCCCTAAGTATAAATCCCGAAGGCCGAAACCAACATCAGATAGGCACTTAGAAAATCATTCAATTTACTAATCTCTAGTCAGTTCTAATTTTACTTAACTCTATTTGATTAACTCTGATTGATTAACTCTGATTGATTAACTCTAACTGGTTAATTCTAACCGATCAACTCTAACTGGTTTTACTTGGTTTGACTAACTCAATTTATTAACTCGTCTGACTAATTCAACTCGATTAACCTAACTTGATTTACGTATCTCGATTAACTGAACTAATCACTTTGATTAACTCGACTAATTCACTTTGGTTAACTTAACCAATTCACTTAACTAATTCACTTAGTTTAACTTAACTAATTCACTTAACTCCTGTCGAATAAACTATATTCGATAACTCCTCTAACTCTATTCGAATAAACTATATTCGATTAACTCCTTTGATTTAACTCTAACTGGTTAATTCTAACCGATCAACTCTAACTGGTTTTACTTGGTTTGACTAACTCAATTTATTAACTCGACTGACTAATTCAACTCGATTAACCTAACTTGATTTACATATCTCGATTAACTGAACTAATCACTTTGATTAACTCGACTAATTCACTTTGGTTAACTTAACCAATTCACTTAACTAATTCACTTAGTTTAACTTAACTAATTCACTTAACTCCTGTCGAATAAACTATATTCGATAACTCCTCTAACTCTATATTCGATTAACTCCTTTGATTTAACTCTAACTGGTTAATTCTAACCGATCAACTCTAACTGGTTTTACTTGGTTTGACAAACTCAATTTATTAACTCGACTGACTAATTCAACTCGATTAACCTAACTTGATTTACGTATGTTGATTAACTGAACTAATCACTTTGATTAACTCGACTAATTCACTTTGGTTAACTTAACCAATTCACTTAACTAATTCACTTAGTTTAACTTAATTAATTCACTTAACTCCTGTCGAATAAACTATATTCGATAACTCCTCTAACTCTATTCGAATAAACTATATTTGATTAACTCCTTTGATTTAACTCTAATCGATTAACTCCATCGAATAAACTATATTCGATAACTCCTTCGATTTAACTAATATTCTATAACTCACTTCGACTAACTAATAATCGATAACTCCTTCGAATAACTATATTCGATAATCTCCTCTCGTATAAACGATATTCGATAATCTTCCCTTTCGATTTAACAAATCGATAACTCCTTTTCGAATAACTAAATTTAACAACTCCTTTTGATTTAACTAATCGATAACTCCTTTCGATTAAAACTATAATCGATAACTCCCAACAACGATACTCCTTTCGATGAAATTAACATCGATTAACTCCTTTCGATGAAACTAACATCGATTAACTCCTTTCGATGAAACTAACATCGATTAATTTAACTCGACGAACTTAACTCGAATCACTTATCTCGATAATCTAACTCAAGAACTCAACTCGATTAACTTATATCGATAATCTACTCAAGTTGATTAACTCCTATTGAATAACTAATATTCGATTTAACTCCATTCGCTTGACTCTAGATTGCAGCGATCACAATGGTTACGCCTGACTCCCTCAGGAAATATCCGACCGCCGTAGGCTATTTACAGCCCTGCGAATTACGCTAGCAGTCGTACAAGATGGCAACTTACCCTGAATACTATGTTTGACTAACTCTGTTTCAAATAACTATATTTGATTAACTCTAGTTCGTTTTAACTCAAATCGATTAACTCTAACTAATTAACTCCAACTGGTTAACTCTAACTGAATAACTCTAACTGGTTAACACTATTTGACTAACTCGACTTGACTAACCCCTTTCGAATAACATATTCGATTAACTAACTTTCGAATACCATATTCGATTAACTAACTTTCGAATACCATATTCGATTAACTAACTTCGAATACCATATTCGATTAACTCCTTTCGAATGTCTATATTCGATTAACTAACTTCGAATACCATATTCGATTAACTAACTTCGAATACCATATTCGATTTCTCCTTTCGAATACCATATTCGATTTACTTTATTCACTTTATAAAGATTTCCTTTTTAACAACGTTTTATTCATTTGAAAAGATTTACTTTTAAATAACGGTTCTACACTTTAAAAATGATTTCCTTTTTATAATCTTCCCTTTCCAATTCTATTTGTAAATGGTTTACAAATATTCCCTTTTCAAATTTATTCTTGAAATATTCTAACTCCTTAAATTCTCTGAAAAATTCGCCATAACCTCCTTTGTAACGGGAGCATCGGGAAAATCCCCAAACCCACCACACAGGCCTTTCCATTCAAAAAGAAAATTGTTGAAATTATTTCCTTTCTAAATATCTCCTATTTATAAATATTCCAATTTATAAATATTTCTTATTTATAAATATTCCATTTATAAATATTTTATTTTCATTATCATTTTGAAAATCCCCTTATCAACATTTCGGTATGTCATGGTATTCAATCATATCAAATCACGATGTTCAATATCGTCCAAGCACATATAATTGCCCGCAGATTTTATAACACATCATATAACAATATATGAAAAACAATAAAATAACTGTTGAGGAATCCAGTTGGATTCTTCCCACCTGTCTCCCTGCATCCACAGATGTTACACAATAAAATCAACATCACTTTCAGTTCCATATGATATATTCTGTTAAACAGAACCAATATAGAAATTCAACTAACTAACTAGCAGTTCAATCAAACAGTCAACACACAGTCAATCAGCCAATATTTAACAGTTCTAAAAATACAACATGAAATTATAAACTATTCAGAGTTAGTGAGATTTACTCACATTGGACGATCATCGTCAATGACGATAACCATCGCTTGATCCAGACAATTTATTTTGCTATAAATTGTAACGGACTCCAATTGACTCGCGGTTAGTTCCATTGTGTAGTGTCCGTCCATACGATCCTATCAGATCTTGTTTCGTTGAATTCTGATCATGCACGAGCAAGTTATTATGTTTACAAGTTTATATAAACATTAAATAGCTAAGTGATTTAAATTTAAACCTTAATGGGCCTTAACCCTTCATTAGCCCAAACACCAATTCGTACTGGCCCAACCACAATGCTTCTTCCCCAACCACGAAATCCCACTGCTCCCAATTACCCACGACAGTACCATTTTCCACCACTTCATCCACCTCATTCCCCTTTGATACTCCATCGATTCAAGAACCGACAACACCAACCACCTCCTCTTCGAAATCTCCTTCCTCCTAACCCCTCAAAGCTACTCTCGACATCACCGTATAAATCCCGTCGAGATCCCATATACCCGAACCTGGTGATAACATCCGACCTCAGTCACCACCAAATCACCCCAAAAACTCACCGCAAGTCCCATTCGACTTCCTAAACTACATGGTAACCTCAAAAACATACATTGGTGGCTCCCCGTCCTCCTGTGATGAACCCTAGCTCCCTGACTTCGACGCAGAAAAAAATGTCGAGCTTTGAAAACTCCATCGCATGACTTCCGAATGGTGTCAAACCGAAGGGGATCTCTCAAGAAACCGATATACATGAGTATTATGATTTTATAGATTTTATTTCATTTGTGTTTGATTTTCCTTTCTTCATTTTTTTGTTACTGTGATGGAAGAGATTTGTGGCTGCTTGAAATTTGCTTATATAAGTGAACGGGATTTTCTTGTGGTTGAAAAGGAAGGATGTGGCTTCATTTTGATCCACTTACTCATTTAGGATATTTTATTGAATATCATTTTATGTCCATCTCTGCACTCTAAAAATCCGTACGATCACATATGATACCTAAAAATCACGAAACTGGACATGTAGCTAGAGTTCGACATTACGTTCCCAACGAAACTGGTTTCGTCGAATTTCGACTTCGTATGCCCACACAGTGTATTTTTAACCGTCGAAATACTGATTGTTTCTCACTCTAAAAATCCGTACGGCCACACAGTGCCTCTAAAAATCACGAAACTGGAAATCTAACAACTATTTGACATTTTGGATCTAACAAAATTAGTTTCGTCGAATTCCGACTTCATTTGAAAAAGTGGCTATTTTAACGCTCTAAATAGCCTATTTAAATATATAAATATATTTAAATATAATTGAATTAAATATTAAAATTAATTATTATCGTCTGTATTCACAGTGGAATACCATACAGCTTCAGAAAATCCTATATATTTTTCTAACTCGATATTTCGAATCTGGGTCAACCCGATGTTCGATTTATATTGAAATTCCTTTTAGAAATATAAATAATTCCTTTATAAATTATAAAGGAATTCCACAGCGACTTTTCTAAAATTTGATTTGGACATACATCAAAATCTACACGACGAAATCCCGATTTTTCTCTTCCACTAGAAAGATATACTCCACCAGCTCCACACGTTTCTTGTTTCACAGAAATCCGGTTTAAAACGAATCCTGTACATTCAGTTGAAGTTCAAATCGCCAAATCGCGAACTGCAGCGCCATTTCAAGCTCGATTTTAATTATATTATAATTATACGTTCAAACTGTCGTTTATATAATATATTCATTATTCAAATTCAATTTCAAGCTGAATTAAATATCACGGATGACCCAGTTCACACCATATCACCGTTTCAGCCAATTCTGATTATTTCAGAATTAAATATATTATTTAATTATTTATATTAATTAAATATTCACCATTATTTACTTCAACGACCATGAAATCCTTTTAATCACCTCTTAAATAATTAAATTAATTAATTATTATCTCACGGGATATGCGGGTCATTACATTCTGATTTGCAAATGAAGATTTATTTCAACACATGAATATATTTATTTTATTTCAACACATGAACATATTTTATTTTATTTCAACACATGAATATTATTTTCCATTCCACATCACTTGCCAAATTAACACATACAGATCAATCAAAACACAACCAAACAAACAATTCGTCCATGGTCTGTGGACGACGGGGAAACAGTTCATATATGCAGTTATAAAATAAATAACTATATAAAAACAATTTTGGTGAGAAGTTCTCACATTGGTTTCCACTCCTTCAAAAATTGTAGGAAGCTCAGAAAAATATCCGGTCTCTCCTAGAATGTAGAGGACGTCGCCACGAGTCCAATGTTTCCTGTTTCATCGAATTTCATTACCGTATGAAAAAGAAATGACTTTTATTCTGAAATCATAAAACATGACGGTTTTAAAGTGTTGAAATGTTTTAAAATAAACCAACCCACAGTTGAAAGCTCGAAACTAGGTTTTGATTTTGCGTGAAATCCGAAGCACGAGGTTGGAATCGGATGACACCACCTTGAAGCGCCAGGAGGGGCCCACCTGCGCCAGAAGTAGGACCCACTTCGGTGGCCTATGGAAGCTTCGGCGGCGCCTGAAAGAGCTGGATTCGGAGCCACCGTACAGGAGAAACACCACATGATAAATTCCAAACCTTATATAGATTTGAAGCTTGCTGGATGACCTTCAAAAATCTTAACTATTTGGAGTGATTTTAATGAGTAGATTTGGAGATTTTGAAGAGAGAAGCCAGGAAGAGCTATCCGTCGGGCGTCGAGAGCAAACCTGGGTGGATCGGGTTTCAACGATAAAGGAGATGGAATTTGATTGGCCTAGGTATTATATTTAAATTGTTTAATTTAATTAAATCCAAAAATACCCTTTTCTCCATACAAACACCAATTCAAACCCAATGACTGTCGCCCCCAGCTAAATACCCCCATTCCGAAGACATTGGGATATGTTTCGTAAGCCAATTCGTTTGTTACAATCAGTTACTCTTCAAATTAAAATATAAAACATTCAAATTCTATTTTGAACATACATTTTAATTTGCCGGGGCCACATACTGATTCTAAAAAATTCCAGAAAAATTATATTTGGCTTTGTTTTGTCGATACCGTCCTAAAAAAACTGATTTCATCGAATTCTGAGACCGTTTGAAAATGGCCAGTTTCCGGTCGATCCAATTTGATTGAAATCAACCAAACACATATTCCTTTGCTACGCTCACATATTAACTTCAAAAATTATGGAATTTGAAACCTAGCAATAATTTGACATCCCGGATCCAACAAAAGTGGTTTCGTCGAAAACAGAGGTCGTTTGCAAAATGTCTATTTTCAAGGGCTATATATACTCTATAGCGACCTTTTTGAAAATTCATTTGGCCATAACTTTTGATTCCCACGATGAAATTTCTATTTTTCTGATTAATTAAAAGATAGTCATAAACAAATTTATATATTTTTGGTTTCACTAAAATCCATTTTATTTTGCACCTGTTACAGTCAGTCAAAGTTTGAATTAAAATTTTTGAAACTGTCGTGCCATTTCAGGCCTTGTTTATAATTAAAATAAATATATTTATTTTCAAACATCGATTCAAATAGATTTTTCATCGTTATTATTTAAAATAATTTATTTTAAATATTTAAAATCCACTAAAATAGCCAAATTAAAAAATTTAAATTGGTTCAGATTTTCTGGGTTGTTACAATCTCCCCCACTTAAAATCTTTTCATCCCGGAAAAGGAACGAAGTCGAAAGTTGTTTAATTAACCTACTCAACTTTCATTTTGGCTTTCATTCCTCAACTTTTCAGTTTCTAAGAAATTTCAAATTCTTCAAAAATTTGGCTAACACTATAAATTTTCGAAAAATTTCGCCACAACCTCCCCTGCACGGGAGCACCGGTAAAATCCTGAAATTGCCATATAGGCCTTTCCAATCCAAAGAGAAAAAGAAACAACCAAACGACTAGCCAATCGGCTCATAAAATCATCAAAAACCCCAAGAAATACAATAAACATGTACCAATTTGTCAGGCAAACAATTTTATTCCTCTTCTCTAGCCTCCTTGCCATGACCTGTTCACACATATATATGTACGTGTATGCAATTCCATACAATTTTCAATACAGTTCAACATTTGATACAATTTGGCTCAATGATTCCAAATTTTAATTAGTCAAAACAATAATCAAACAACACGGTCAGCAATCAATTTGTTGATTAACATTCCAAATTCATAATTTTGATATATATATATATATGTAGAGAAAATCATGTTTTTGTTGCCAAATCACAACAATAAGCCCTATCTAGTTTTGGTTCTCACACCAGTCAATTGGAAATATATATATATACCACTTTCGGCACTCGAACATAAATACTGATGATGAGGCCGCATCACCAGAATTATCCTGGGTGACTAGACTGTGATTCTATATCTATCCACTATATTAAAACTTTGAATACCCGTGAATCAGACATATATACAAAATCTTTATATATTGGATTGCCCAAATTCAATACAAATAAATATTCAAATACATTGAATAAAGTTTAAATTTTCAAAACAAATTTCGTTTTCATTTTAAAAATATACTCTTCACACTCGTTCTAGGATACTACTGATCTCATCTCTAATGAGTCATTCTCATTGGATATTACTAATCAAATCTCTGATGAATTCTTTCGTTTGGTTCTAACGTGTCTTGTTCTCTGAGCTCTGTAAACCAGAGCTCTGATAACAAGCTGTTACAACTCGAAATTCCCCGCGAAGGAAAGCACGGATTGAATTGAGGACAAGACGAATCAGAATACAAACAAAAGAACGTTTCATTGTTAATTTCAACAATTCCATCAGAATACAAGAATATACAGAGTATGAATAAATATTATATATCAGAGAAATATCAAAGATTAAATTACATTACTGCAGCGGAAAAACAATACAATACACAACTAACGAGATATACGGATACAGAGCTTTCCGGATATCGTTCCAGCTGCAAATTAGGATCCTGTGGATATAAATCTGCAAAACCAAAACTACTAGCTGCCCATGTCAAAATAAGGGCACCCAGAGTTTAGTTTAAAATAATAAACTCCAGGTCAGTCATGTGACTGGTGTGAGAACTAAAACAGTTATTAATCTTTATTTAAAGTTAGGAAAATCAAGGGACCACACCGTATAACACGGAACGGGTTTCCTCCCAAGAACACCAGTGCATAAAACAACAGCGCAATGCTAAATAAAGAACAATGAAGTATTATAAGACCCAGGTCCCATCACATAATGCAACACAAGCCGAAGGATAGGGTTTTACCTTATAATAGCTAAAGAATGCTTGATATGTTAAAACAAATCATTTGGTACTATTATAAATGCATAGTGTATAAAAAACTTCAAATTTATATGTATCAATCCTAGACGACATGGGTATCATATATCATGTCGCCAATACCAGGTTCTACAATCAAAACCGCAATTGTCACGCATTAGAAGTTGGATTTTCATCTATGAACCAAGGCGAGGGATCGCCCTTACCGAATTCGAGACAATCTAGCCCATGTCTCAGGCAAGCGCGCAGGCAAGCCTTGGATCATCAGGGCCAGTTCACTCGATGTGGATAATTATGCTTGAACACTGTGTTTCCCCGCCGTTTGGAGCGTAAATGAGTCCTATGACTCCATCGGCTCCACATAATCACTGATATATCCGAGGCGCCTCGCAATCCAACAACCACACAGGTGAAAATAATATAAATGTCAGGGCTGGTAGGTCACTGACATCACCCTAGCTAGAAGGAAACGCATGCCCTCCCTAATGTCCTCTCCCATTTCTGGTTCACAACCGGGGTGTGAGGCTCGCAAGCTAACGCTACACAAAGCTATGCCACAAAGGCCGTGCTTTGATCATCAACCACAAGACTTTGCTTTTCAACAGAAGCGTTGATCATTTGCATCTTAGCATGCCATACAGGAAAACCACTCCATGCAACCGATATCCATCAATCACACAGAATGATATCCAATGTCAGACACATAGTCCATTTAAAAGTCCGTTCTGGGTCTGAACGAAACCGGAGGCACCTTGTACCTCGCATATCCATCGATCTCCAAGTACGTCTGGACGATCACCAACTGATTCCCTCCTCTTGGGTGTACAGCCCAATCAAGATCATCAGTAATTATCCAAACGATGTGAAGACCTCCGGTCTTCGACCACCGTCTTCATCCTCGACAGCTCGTCGAATCAGTTATTCAGAATGGGACAAACCCGGCCTTTCTGAATAACTTGCGTATATAATAAACAAGTGTTACACAAACACAACATACGCCTCATTCCAATTCAGAATATTCTTTTATTGAAATATTCACATCCATAAGGAAAGGTTCCCATTTATTTTATCAAAGATAAATTCTTTTAAATTTATTCTTTAATTTTCTTTTGGATTTCAATCCAAACCAAATTATAGTTTATCCAAACTAGTCGGGATTAACGAACTTTACCGAAGTAATCATTTGTTTTAAATTTCCCAATCCCAACCTATTCATCACATGAAGTAAAACTGGTAATACTTCATATATAACACCACGGTGTTATCGGTAAATTCAATTACCATTTCACATTCAAATCTAATTTAAGATTTAACTATCGCCTGGAGCAAAATTGGTGATACTCCATTCTCGATTATTTAAATCTAATTAAAGATTCATTAAAACTCAACTTTGTTTTTATATTCCCAAAAATCAATATTAATGATTATTTAACTTGGGAAATCATATCCTGTCATTAACTGGGTTAAACAACCAATGTCATTTAAAACACGGTTCACGATAAACCCAAAATCTCATTCTATTCCATCAGCCTTTAACCGTAAATTAGCAAGTGAACAATTCACTAAGTAATAAGCCCGAAGGCCGAAACCAACATCAGATCAAAACCCAGGAAACCATTCAACTGAATTAATCTCCAGTTAGTTTCTGATTTTCTTAACTCCGTTGGGTCTAAGAACAGTATTATTAAAGATACCATTCACGACAACCCAAAATCACATTCCATTAACAATGGAATCTTCATGGAAAAAAATCGGTATATATAATCGATATAAACATCCATATCCAACTAATAATATAAATGGAATAACGGCAAAGCCTTTTAAATTCCATATATATATTAGCAGTCCTCATCCACAGAAATTCACTTAGATTATTACCAAATCAAATTCCACTCCATTCCAATTTATTTCATTAAATTGGAAAACTTTACTTTGGAAAATCTCCTTTAAATCTTAACAAAAGATTTATAAATTCCAAATCACATTTCACCGTAAATCGGGTTAAAGAACGAATGTCATCAAAACACAGTTCGCGATAAACCCAATTCACATTCCATTAATTATCGGGTTAAAGAACAAGTTTTACTTAAAACACCGTTCACTATAAACCTAAAAATCAATTCCAATTCAAATCCAATTAAATATTATTCAATTGGTATACTTCATTAAATCTAAATAAAAAGATTTAATCTTTTTCTCAATTGGGCTTAAGAACAGTGTTAATGAAGACACCATTCACGACAAACCCAAATCCCATTTGATATTAAATACAAGGCTCTGAATAGAAAATATATCGGCTTATATTCAATATCAAATTCTACGACCAACAAATATCGTATTGGAAATAATGATACTAATATATATATCTTTCAAATTTCCATAACAATATCTGTATAATCACGAAATCCAACATCGAAATATTCCAAAGACAATTTCGATTCAAATCCATTCCAATTCAATTATTGGAAATTCTAGTTACTTTTAAAACCCTTTCAAATCCAATTTATTTATTTCAAAAATAAATGGATTATAATTCTAGTTCAAAAGTAGTTCATTTCGGTAAAAATCTATTTTTATCTTTTTAAATGTGGAATTTTTCATCCTAATTCTTTCCAAATCATTTCTTATGATTTTACACTAATTATTGATATTTTTAATAATTTTATTAAGGCCCGTAAAGTCGATTTCCATAAACGGCCATCGAACAGCACTTACAATGACCTTTTCCAAATTTGATTTGGACATAATTCCAAATCCAACCACTAGATTTCAAATCTCTAATATTCGTTAGAAAGCTCTTTTCGATACAAACCAAATGGTTTTAGATTTGGGAGAATCCGACGGTCGGATCTCCCGTAATATCCATTCGAAGTCAATGGTCGAAATTGCGAACTGTCGCGGCACGGCGCGTTCTATTCAGGCCATTATATAAATATAATATATATATATATATATTATATATTTCATCGATTTCCTTTCAAAACGTATTTTATTAATCGTTTTAAATTCGTTTTCAAAACGATTTCAACTTTCTATTCAATTTCTGATCAAAATTGAATATTTCGTATCATCGATATATAAATGATAATATTTTCAAAACATTATATTTTGAAATCAATTCCTTTTCTCTATTCATTATAAAAATGAATAAAATCAATATAAATATCGTTCACGTCAAAATGGCGCAAATCTAATCAACACGGTTTTATATATTTCAATAATTTCGTTATTCTATTCAACAAATGAATATTTTCTTTAACACATGAATATATTTTTTATTCAACACATGGATATTTATTAATTCTTACTTACAATAAAAATGTGAATTTTATTTTATAAATATTTTGTTCAACACATGATACATTTCAACACATGAATATTCTCAACACATGAGTATTGTCAACACATGACTATTTTGTTTATTCAACACATGAATATTTAGTTCCCTGTTCTGAATATTAATTTAAAATATTCTTTATTTTTTAAATTGGAATGAGGCCCAATCAACATATAATGTTAATTATATGGATTCCATACAACATTTGTATACAATCGCAACGATAAATGATCAACCATCATCCAGAGTGCACCACACAACTGCATAAGCATTGAATATAAATAATTAACGCTTACACAGTCTGTCGACCAATCGATCGACATACAACTAAATAATTGGGATTAGTGTACGCCAAATATCATCCCAACACACGTGTGGGGTTTCAAATCAACAAATACAGTATTATATTTGTGCAGTTGGGCGATGTGTAAAATTTATCGTCCCAATCAATATCAGTCAATTGGGTGTACGTAAACAAATCGTCTGATTTACAAATGAAGATTTATTTCAACACATGAATATATTTTATTTTATTTCAACACATGAATAATATTTTCCATTCCACATCACTTACCAAATTCACACACATAGATCAATCAAAACACAACCAAACAAACAAGTCGTCCATGGTCTGTGGACGACGGGGAAATAGTTCATATATGCAGTTATAAAATAAATAAATATATTAAAACAATTTTGGTGAGAAGTTCTCACATTGGTTTCCACTCCTTCAAAAATTGTACGAAGCTCATAAAAATATTCGGTCTCTTCTAGAAAGCTGAGGAAATCGCCACGAGTCCAATGTTTCCTGTTTCATCGAATTTCGTTACCGTATGAAAAAGATATGATTTCTATTCTAAAATCATAAATCACGACGGTTTTAAAGTGTTGAAATGGTTTAAAATAAACCAACCCATACATTTCAGGTGAAATCTCGAAACCAGGTTTCGATTTTGTGCGAAATTCGAAGCACGAGGTTCGAATCGGACGACACCACCTTGAAGTGCCAGGAGGGGCGCACCTGCGCCAGAAGTGGGTCCCTCTTTGGTGGCCTATGGAAGCTTTGGCGGCGCCTGAAAGAGCTGGACTTCGGAGAGTCCGTACATGAGAAATACCACATGACAAATTCCAAACCTTGTATAGATTTGAAGCTTGCGGGACGACCTTCAAAAACCTTTACTGTTTGAAGTGATTTTAATGAGTAGATTTGGAGATTTTGAAGAGAGAAGCCAGGAAGAGCTTTCCGTCGTGCATCAAGAGCAAACCTGGGTGTATCGGGTTTCAACGATAAAGGAGATAGAATTTGATTGGCCCAGGTATTATATATTAATTTTTTAATTTAATTAAATCCAAAAATACCCTTTTCTCCATACGAACACCAATTCAAACCCAATGACTATCGCCCCTAGCTAAATACCCCATTCCGATCACAACGGGATATGTTTCGTAAGCCAATTCGACTGTTACAATCAGTTACTCTTCAAATTAAAAAATAAAACATTCAAATTCTATTTTGAACGTACATTTTAATTTGCCGGGGCCACATACTGATTCTAAAAAATTCCAGAAAAATTATATCTGGCTTTGTTTTGTCGATACGGTCCCAACAAAATTGATTTCATCGAATTCTGAGATCGTTTGAAAAATGGCCAGTTTCCGGTCGATCCAATTTGACTGAAATCAACCAAACACATTTTCCTTCGCTACTCTCACAAATTAACTTCAAAAATTATGGAATTTGAAACCTAGCAATAATTTGACATTCCAGATCCAACAAAAGTGGTTTCATCGAAAACAGAAGTTGTTTGCAAAATGTCTATTTTCAAGGGCTATATATACTCTATAGTGACCTTTTTGAAAATTTATTTGGCCATAACTTTTGATTCCCACTATGAAATTTCAATTTTTCAGATTCGTTAGAAAGATAATCATAAACAAATTTAGATATTTTTGGTTTCGCTAAAATCCGTTTTATTTTGCACCCGGTACAGTTAGTTAAAGTTTGAATTCAAATTTTTGAAACTGTCGCGCCATTTCCGGCCTTGTTTATAATTAAAATAAATATATTTATTTTCAAACATCGATTCAAATAGATTTTTCGTCATTATTATTTAAAATAATTTATTTTAAAATTTTAAAATCCACTAAAATAGCCAAATTAATTTTTTTAAATTGGTTTAGATTTTCCGGGTTGTTACATACGGGGACCCACCTCCGCGTCTTGAATGGGAGTAAGGCAGAAAAGTATCGAACCTCCGACCTCTTTAATATGAAGCAAGTATCAAAATATCCTGTCATTCGTACTAAAAATAAACAAAGAATTTTCAAAGGAAGACTTCTTTTAAAATGTTGGCTAAATAGCCTAACCAAACTTCCGTTTAAAAGGTTACTATTCAATTTAAATCATAAACTTCGACGTACCAAAATCTAGTGAAAATTAATTCAAAGCCATTTCGTTCAGTTACGAAATTTCATCCATATTTTTATATTTTGCATCCATCCAAAATCAGACGTCAAAATCAAATTTTCATTTCCATTGAATATTATATTATTAAATATTCTGTTTTCTTCCGAATTGGAATGAAATCCCAACCACTATCCACATAGATAAACTTATATGGATTTCATTCATTATATGCATCCAAAAATAGTTGTTAACAACCATCAATCACCCAATTCACATCCAGCGTGCAACTACTTCTGTATAAGCTTTAAAGAAACAATTAACGCTTATATAGGCATGTCAATCAGCCGATTAACATACAACTAAATACATGGGATTAGTGTACAATCAAATATCATCCCAATACCCATGTGGGGTTTTCATCCAATTCAAATTAACCACAAATTCATTAAATTAATCATAAATTATTTGTCTCAGGTTATTATTCAATCCAATCTATATCACTTAAATGAGTGAACATAAGCAAGTCGTTCGACTTGTAAATGGATGTTTAATCCAATATGAACTACCATGGATATTTTAACATTGTTTTTAACATGTTAATCAACTCAAAATCACATTCAAATCATAATACAATAAATCATCCATTCATCCATATGGTTTGCAAGCAGTTTGTGATGTGAGCCACCATATATCGTATAACAATTTATAATAATTAACCAAAAAAAAGTTGGCCTAGGAAGTCAATATATATTAATTCATGATTATAATAACTATAAAAAAATAGTTTGAGGGAGAGCTCTACCTTTGGTCGTTTATCGTTAAATTACGATAAACGTCGATTGACTGAATCAGATGTTTTCCTTCGCTAAAAATTTCCACGACCTCTAAATCATGCCAAACTAGTTTCATTGCCAAGCTCTCATCGATACGGTTCTAAGGAATCCTATTTAATTGAATTCCAATAATGAATGAAATAGTTATGCTTTTTACATGTTTGTGTACATATATATGTCATTAACAATATAATTAATATTAAATTAACCTCTTGATTATCCTCCTAATCACCTCCTCATTATTCTTCCTCCTTCCTGTATAGCACAAGTCGCAACCTCCAATATCCACTCATGTAAATCTTTGATCCCATCTACCTTCTTCCATACACAATTAAATCAAAAATCGAGAGAACCATTATTCTTCTCTTCGATTGCTCCTCCACCCCATCATCATTTCGAAAAACTTGCACCCCCACGAAAATTGCCGACTTCAGCCCTCCATACGCACGCAAGCTACAAGCCTTGACACAAAAACTCATCAAATCCTCCAAAATTTTCACACTTCATGTTAATTGATGCTCTAGTCTAAAAAACAAACCCTAAATCACCTCTAGATGCCTCAATTTCCCGCATTCACAAACCTATGTCCTTAGCTTATGTTGTATGAACAAAACAACGATGTCAATTATCTTTGAACCCTTCAAAATCCATATCAAAACGAAGAGAATTGCCTCAAGGTCTCAAAAATACAATCTTTTGAATTTATTTGAATTGTTAAGGTTTTTCGAGGGAGAAAAACTCTCCCATTTTCATTTTCCAGTGCCAACTTTAAATTTGTTGACCACGGCATGAAGTGAACTAGGGTTAGGGAAGGAAATGATGATTTATAGGGTAGGTTTAATATTTTTTATTTGATTATAATATTTATTTTATTCGAACATTAACTGTATTCACCATTAAAAATTATATGATCACATACGAATCCCATTTTCGATGAAAAATAGACATATAGCTATATCTTGACATTACGGACCAAAGAAAACTTGTTTCATTGAATTCCAAGTCCATTTTCTGCCGTAGAGTATTTTTAGGGCCAAAATATTGACCGTTTTACATTTAAATAGCACATGACCATATATTAGCTTCATAGATCTTGAAATTTGAAATCTAACAATAATTTAGTATTTCGGATCCAACAAAATTGGTTTCATTGAAAATGGAGGTTGTTTGGAAAATGGCTACTTTTAAGAGCTATATAATAGTATTAAATTTCAACATTATTCAAATTAATAATAAAATAATTATTATTACATATATCCAAATAAAATATCATGTAAAATAAACATACTTGAGTTTATAACTCGATATTGCAATCTTCTAGTCAAACGGTATTCAGTTTACATGAAAATAATTTTATTTTATTTATTAAATCGTTATATTTTATAAACAATTCCATAACGACTTTTTGAAATTTTAATTTGGACATAACTTACAATTTATAACCCGAAATCTCAATTTTTTATATTCGTTACAAAAATATTATCAAATATATCCTAACGTTTCCTATTACGTAAAATTCTGAATTATTTTGAATCCTGTATGCTCATTTAAAGTTCAATACAAAATTTTCAAACTACCTCGAAATTACGAGCTCATTTTAATTAAATTTTATATTTATACCTTCTAACTTCATTTTTAAATAAATTCCGACTCATTAATTATCAAAACAAATCATTTTAAAATCCATTAAAATCAACTAAAATTCATAATTTAAATTTGCCAGAAATACAGGTTGTTACTGAGGGGCTGTGGGAATGCACTCCAAGCCAAGACCGCAAGTTGAAGATAATGGTGATGTTTGGGTCGCATTTACAGAGAGAAGCAAGGTGGAGCTCAGTTTCATTTTCTAGAATGTGTTAGTGGTTCATTGCAGGTCATTGGCTGTTCGACAAGGTAATGCAGCTAACTTTAGCGAATTTGTTTTCGAACTCGGATAGAGGCACCATAGTTTGGTAGTTATCTTGTTGTTGTATGGGATAATGTTTTGGTGATGGCTTTCGAATATACATGAAGGAGGCTCGTGATGTAACACCCCATATTTTCTTTTAACATCAGAGTTACGAATTAAATAATATTTAATTTCAAATGTGAGAATTAAGGGAAATAGGTTACGCCATTGCGTTCGTCTCGAAATTCTGCTTGGGATAGAGTCTAATTTCGCATGAATTGGACTCCGTGTGAAGGAGTTATAGCCTTCAGAAGTTTCAGTAATTTAAATAAACAATTCGGATTAAAGTTCAGAAATTCGAAAATCAAAATTCAAAAACAGAAGCGGGCTGGGCGGGAAATTTCCCGCCTAAGGCCAGATCGACCAGGAGGTCAACCAGGGGGTCGACCTCCCACCATACAGATCGACCTTGGGGTCGACCTCCCCCTCGGGTCAGATCTAAAATCTGACGTTTTTCTTTGTCTGACGATTCTGAATCTTTGCTGAGTCATTTAGGGCTAATGTGGCTATTCTATCTTGCTTGAATGGCTTTGATTTGCTCTAGGTTAATCTGACGGTTCCTATTAAATCAAGCTTCTATATAAGCAACCTAAACCCTAAGCCACACAAAAATATTCCTAGAGTCGTCATGCTATCAATACTCAACCTAGAATAGCTGCCATTCTCCTTCAACTAGAAAACAAGACTAGAAGCTTCAAATCAAATTAAATCAAATCTAGTTTAGAACAACGATTAGTCTACATCAAAAGCGAGCATTTCAATTTTAGAATACAGATCCCAGAAATCTAGATTTTCCTTTTTTGTTTGTAAGTGTAGTTATCTTTCAGATGTGAATAAATTAAAGACATGGTTTGTAACGAATTGTAAAATAGAATTGTACCAAGGTGTATGTGATGTTGATTCATGACTATTCATGTCTATCCTATCATGTATGCCTATGAACTAGTGTGGTTTATTGAACCTATCATGTTATGTAGGAATTTGTGAATAAACCTACTATGTTGAAATTGTGGGAATGAAATTATCACGTTATATGCAAGTTTGGGAAAACTATCTTGTCATGAATACATGCAAGTTTATAGGATAAAACATGATTGTGTAAACCTATATGTTTAGAACTACAACTTTATATGTTAGATCCATATGCCTTTATGTTAGATCCATGTTAACTTGATTCAACCCCTATGCAAGTTCACCACTACATGCCAAGTTTAATTTGTATAGTTTTATGTAAATTCATATGTTTGTGGTTCATGTTGCATAGATATAATTTGCAAGTTCATAGTTAAAGGTATATTGTTTAATGCCAAATTCATGTGACACATTTATAGTTAGATCCATACTTTTGTATGATGTTGGAATGTTGCCAAGTTCCTCTTTTCCCCTTTTTGTTTTATAAGTTTGGCTAAAATATCGAGCCTGACGTCCTATGTAATTTTGCGAACGTACAACGGGGGTAATGTTAGGGAAAACTTGAAATTACATGTAATTGGCATGTTTGGCATAATCATGATAAATGGCATGAAAATGGTACAATTTTTATACCTAAAATTATGAATTTGATTTTGAGGGAAAGTGGGCCATGACAATAAATTGTTGAAATTTTACATAAAAGGATAAATATGTAAATTTAGTAAAAGAAAAATATGCCTAACCCGAGGTTAGATTGAGTTATGGTATAAGACTGCCTCGAACCGCCCGACAAATCCAGCAACCGTAACAATATAGATCTAATGTGAGAGGTTAGCGCATTGAGCCCAAAAGAACCCGAGGTTAGACTGAGTTACGGTGTAAAACTGCCCGGAACCGACTGGCACATCCAGTGACTGTAACAATACATGTCTGATGTGAGTGGTTGGTGCTTTAATAAAAGAACTAAAGCTAAGACAGGAATGGTGAGGTTAAGTAAATTTAGAACACTTAACCGTTATAACATGTTAATTAGACAAGTAGGTGAGGTTAAGTAAATTTTGAACACTTAACCATTATAACATGTTAATTAGACAAGTGGGTGAGGTTAAGTAAATTTAGAACACTTAACCGTTATAACATGTTAATTAGACAAGTAGGCGAGGTTAAGTAAATTTAGAACACTTAGCCGTTATAACATGTTAATTAGACAAGTGGGTGAGGTTAAGTAAATTTAGAACACTTAACCGTTATAACATGTTAATTAGACAAGTGGGTGAGGTTAAGTTTAGAACACTTAACCATTATAACACGTTAATTAGACAAGTGGGTGAGGTTAAGTAAGTTTAGAACACTTAACCGTTATAACATGTTAATTAGACAAGTGGGTGAGGTTAAGTAAATTTAGAACACTTAACCGTTATAACATGTTAATTAGACAAGTGGGTGAGGTTAAGTAAATTTAGAACACTTAACCGTTATAACATGTTAATTAGACAAGTGGGTGAGGTTAAGTAAATTTAGAACACTTAACCGTTATAATGCGTTAATTAGACAAGTGGGTGAGGTTAAGTAAATTTAGAACACTTAACCGTTATAACATGTTAATTAGACAAGTGGGAGAGGTTAAGTAAATTTAGAAACACTTAACCAATATAACAAGATGAATGACTAGAGTTAAGTTAATAGGAAACACTTAACCAGTATAGCATGATGAATGGGTAGGTATAAGTAATAAGAAACACTTAACGAATATAATTTGATTTATGGAAAGGTTAAATTAAAATAAGAGAGAAACACTTAACCAATATAACTTGATTTGTGGTAGGGTTAAATTAACGCAAGAAGGCAACACTTAACCAAAGTAACATGACACATAGATGCGTTAAGTTAACTTGAATTGGTTGATGACACTTAACCAATAAAACAGGATGAATATGTCGGGTTAAGTTAACACTTGACCAATATAACTCAATGAACGAACGGGGTTAAGTTAATGGGAAACACTTAACTGATCCAACATGATAAGTAAGGAGGGTCAAGTTAATAAGAAACACTTAACCAACATGACATGATGAATGAGTGGGTTAAGTTAACATGAATGGACGACACTTAACCAATATGACGTAACGTGTGGGAGGGTTAAGTACATATCAGGTCGGTTGGTAATATTAGTACATATAGGCCCACAAACTTAACCATTAAATAAACCTGCTTGAATCAGTGGAAGGGTTAAGTACGTAATGGATTGGTGAGTAATATTAGTAGATATAGGCCCACAGAACTTAACCATTATATAAACATGCTTGAATCGGTGGAAGGGTTAAGTACATATCGGATTGGTGGGTAATTTTAGTAGATATAGGCCCACAAAACTTAACCAATAAGAAACCCTAGTATCGGGGACCCATTTCAGCAGTAACCCACATAGATGTATCATGGTACCCTGAAACTAGGCAGGGTGGGGCACGATTACTGGGCTGATTGTAAGCAGTCAAAGCAGCGGCAGAGGGTACGTCAGTGTAGGTTCCGATGGTTTACGGGCGTGCACGTACTCCAGAGTGGGAAAAAGCGCACTGGGTACCAGTAGTTACACTGTGCGTCTTGAATCGTGTCGGGTCGCTATAATAAGGATTGATACAACTTATGATGGGACCAGCACAGGGCATCTAAATGCAAGAGAGGTTCGATTGACACAGACACATGGAACATGAATATAAGTAGGGAGCCGATCGATAGGCTAGTAAGGGTACATCTAACATGTTCATGGCAATTAGGCTGGTTGAGGTGGAATCCTCATGATAGGTGTACACCTGAAGGCTGCCACAATTACGGGGATTGGGATCACGCTGTAATATTTCCATTTTATACAGATTACTAGTTGGGTCACTAGTTAGGCGGTGGAGAGATATAGAAATCAGATTAATAGAGTAGTAGCGAAGCAGAGCAAAAGTATAAGCGCATTCATTTCACCATGCACTTATCTTATCTTTAGTTACCTTGTTTTTATGGTATTGTCCTATTTTCAGTTTATTCATGTCATGATCCTTTATCTTGTTTGCAAGCTGAAAGATCACTGGACTTACCAGACTTATGTCTGACCTAGTTTGTTTTTCGCCTCTTTTCTTCCGCTCCCCCCAGGTAGTCAGGGAGGGAATAGCTAAGCTTAGCCCGGACTACTTCTCTTTCTGAGCTTGAAGATTAGTTGGTGCATTGCTCTGAACTCTCTTTCCCACTGCTATGGCTGGCTTATGCTTTATTGGGGAATATCATTGTTATTTTGTGCTTCTTTTACACTTGGAAGTGAATAAATCAAGACAGAAGTTCTATGTATTACTTTTAAGTTTGATTTGAGAAAATTGTTGTAAAAGCTTGACTGATTTAAGTTGTTAATAAAATGACTTTATTTTCCTCTGCTTTATTTGTCTGTCTTGTAATTTATCTACATCTTTTACCTATAATGCTCCACCGAAGTTAAGGCATTCCCTTAGTAAGTGACCTTAACGGAGGAGGGGTGTTTCACGTGATGTAAAACTGGGGAAGAAGCTTTTAAAAAATGTGAATTAAGGTAATTATTTTAATTTAGTAATCAAGTTTTATTTACATTTAAATTGTTCAGTAGCTTAAATAATGAATTTCATGTCAAAGTTATACAAGATTTTATCGAACGCAATCTGTCGTGTAATCCGTAGCTGCATGATGTCTAATCAGGAATAAAAATTGAAACAGAATAGATAGGAAAAAATTAAGGTGAGTAAACTCACTCTCTGGTGTTTATAATTTATTATGAATGAATGTTTATTTAGTGTATAATTTTTATATACTATTGATCGGCACTTTTCTATGGATTAAAAAAGCAGAAATTTTGTAATAGCGCACATATCTTGTAATATGTAGTTCGAATCACAGGGAGGAATTTTAAAGTTTATTGTCTATATATTTTTTGGGTGAGTTAGACAATATTCGGAGATGGTTTTGAATTAATGCTAATGAATTTACTATGGATCTGAATCTAATCAGATCAATACCAAATTCCAACAACTAAAAAAAAAAGGGACAAATTACTAGAAAAGAAATAACAAACAAAAACAACAGAAAATTAAAATTAGTAATGCCATTGAATTTAATCAAACGGTCAATCCTAATGTGAAATAAAAATAACAATAACAATTTACGTTCTAACAAAACTAATTGATTAAAAAATACGTATTATTATGAAGAAAATAATAGACTGAAACAAAGAAAACTTTATTAAGAACATGAACAGATACATGATAATGGAACTTCATTTACAATGGATATCATGTGTATTTATAGAAGATGTAGGCACCTCTCAATATGAATACTGGGCCTAGAAATTATCTCCTGAATATCTTTGTTTACAAATAAAGAAGATATGGCATAATGGTTGAGATATTCCATGCAGATTTCCTCTCCTGGTTAATGACACGTGGCAGATTGATTGGCTTTTCCTTGGCAATAATTCAATCAAATATTTTTGTAAATGGCAGTTGAAAATGAATGATTTGAATTGATATCCTTGAGAAGAATGTGCCTATTCTTGAAATGTTTATTAGTGTATATCATACATACATACATATGAATATATATAGTGTGGTGCTAAGGGAACCCCCACATGTTCTTCCTAAAACCACAATTAAGAAAAAAAATTCATTAAATTTTGTTTGCTTTCTAATACCATATCACCTCTCCTTTCTAATCTCTCACTCTATCATTTTTTGCCAAACTAATCACGTACCAAGCAAATCTAAATACCTTACTATCTTGTAATCGTTGTCTTCTTCGCATCTCTCACAGGAAAATTCAAATCGCATGGTAATCACTCATTTGTTTGTTGATTTGAAAACCCTAACATCTCACTTTCTCTTCCAGTTTGCTTAATTCAAACGTTATTCACGGCTTTTGTATATTGCAGCATCGAATTTGTTGATCGTTTATAGATTTAGGGTTTAGCTCATTGATCGGTTTTACAAATGAGGATGAACAAATATCGATCAAAATAGAAATAGGGTAAAATAGTGTGGTGGCCCCTATTTTTTAAGCGCATTATTCAGAAGAGTGTTATACTAATTCTTGTGGTATTGTTTAGTCGTGGTATTAGGAAGAACATATTGGGTTCCTTTAGCACCACACTATATATATAATATAACACTAGTCCATATATTCTTCAGAGTAAAGGAGGCAGTGTGAATGTTCTTTCTTCAGCCAAAAGAGGGCTTGACGGCGATCGAACTTAGGTGTCTTTGCCCATATTTCCATGCCTTTACCAGTGAGCTACAGCTTCTTTTGCAATTGAGATAGCTTTGATATAGGAAATTACCTTTTTCTTTGTAGTTGGCCTTTAATTGAAATGAAGGAGACATTAGTTGACAATATGTAAAAACACATAAAAATAACCAAAGTATCATTTATTAATTTACAAAAGATAAAGTACAAGAGCATAAAATAACCACATTTCTATGTTAATCAAATACCCCCACACTTATTTTTTACTCTTCCTCGAGTAAAAAAAAGAAAAAGAAAAAAATGAAAAGCTAAACTATATTGGTCACACTTTCGTAGGAAACACGATTGCATTAAGCGTATGTAACAAGCCGTTAAACCCCTAGCCATCCCCAATAGGACGAGTGGTGTCACGTAAAGGTTTTCAGCGGATACTACCCACAAAATCCAAATGCAGAATGTTATGGTTCTAATGCAACTATATGAATGCAATGGACATATGCAAATGAAAACAAAAAAAATTAAAATACGATTAGTTTCAGGAAAGTGGTACAACAAATTAAATTAACAATTTATAGTCAGTTGATTTTATTTTAGATACCTTAACTTGTCCCCGGCAACGGCGCCAAAAACTTGATCGACACTTTTCTATGGATTAGAAAAGTGTAATTTTGAAATAAATTCTACAAGTACACAGATCGTGTAATATACAGGTCGAACATAGGGTGGAATTTTAAATTTTATTATTTATATCTTTCTTGGGTGAGTTAGACAAAACTTGGAGGTTGATTTTTGAAAAAAAAATAGAACTGCAAATAAAACTATTATTAAGTTGAGTTAGATCTGAATATAATCAAATCTTTATTCAATCCAATATGATCTAGGAAAGCAATTTAAAAAACATCAATTAAAATTGTAGAAATTAAATAACTAACAGAAAGTAAAATTAGAAATACCGTTGAATCTAATCAGACGGTCAATCACTAATGAGAATAAGTGCAAAAGACAACTAGTACTCTACCAAACCTAATTGTGTAGAAGGCACTAGTTGCTAATAAAATAAAATAAAAACAGAAAAGTAAAAGAAAACTCTCAATTCATGGATGATGTTTACAATGAGAATACAAGGGTATTTAGAGGATAGATAGCCAATCTAAACCCTAATACAATCACGAATGGGCCTTAAATTATTTTATTAAAATTGGGCCTTTCCTCTTTTCCTCTTGATTCGTTAACAAGCCTTCCTTGATTTATGACATGGATCTTCTTTCTACCAATTATTTTCTTGTCCAAAAAGCAACTTGACTAAGATCTTCATCTGCATGTCTTCGTATATATATACACAACATTTTGATCTTTAATTTCTATTTTTCTGACTGCATGTGGCTTAGTTAACATATCTGTAAAAGTGAAAAAACAATATCCAAGTAATAATTTATTTATATAAAAAAGATAAGATATAAGAGCATAAAATAAACACATTTCCATGTCAAACAAAATGCCGCCACACTTATCTTTTACTCGTCCTTGAGAGAAAAAAGAAAAACTAAACTAAATAGGTCACACTTTCGTAGGAAACACGATTGCATTGAGCATATGCAACAAGCCTTTAAACCCCTAGGTGTCCATTGTAGGACGAGTGGTGTCTCATGAGGGTTTTCAGCGGATACTGTTGTATATAACGGTGTTGTATACACAATTATATGATTTTTGTTTGATGATAACCATCAAATATATATTATTTTAAATGTATTTGTTATTGTACTATTACATCACATCACAGACAGGAATATAACATTTACATTTAAATGAAATACTACTATACAAGAATTAAAATATTGAATCGGTATTTTATTTAAATGTAATATTTTATTTCAACATTCCAAACAGTACAAATTTATAACTCCAACTATTTATAAAATTTCACTGATATACATTTTCATATACATTCTGTATCATACACAGCTCCTCACGACAAATACACTCAGTCATTCAGTTTACATACCTTTTAATTTATACTTTCTTAGACACACTGACACATTCACTGACACAACACTTTCTTTTGTCTTCTGTCAGTTCATTCTTCACTGCTCACAGTCAGTCCAGTCATCACTTGTTTACCTGTCACATAAAACACACACAGAGTACACTGCAATAAAAATAAATCTGAATACATGCAAATATAAATTTTATTTTAAAAATTTTATTTGCCTAAGATTTCTGGTGTGTTTCTCATCATTTTTCATGACTTGATCTAATTAATATATCTAATCGTCTGTGTCTAGACAGCTTGTGATATTCACAGTGAAACACTGTAAATACCACAAGGTAGTCAGTGTATATACAAAATATTTCAGTGCAGGGATAGATATCTGTTCTGAATGGCTGCATATACACATGTATATATATATACATACACACGTGTGTGCACTACCTAGCCAATGTAGTGTCCAACTGAGGAGTATTCACGTAGACCATCAAACCTCAGTGCATAACTCAACAAATTTCAAGACAGTGAAGCTATCAAAAAATATGGTTGAGACAAGTGAAGCCAAACAAGTATCCAAATATCCCAAGTGTCGAGCTAGTGTCACACGTACACAAGAAATTGACTCAGTGCATATGAACACGGTCGAGCACTCAACATAAATAATGTAATGGTAACATATTCAAATGGTCACGCATATTATAGTAGCAAGCTAGGCAAGTTATCATGAAGTTTAAAGTGCATGTGCACAAACTGTTTCAACATCATGGGTGTATATACATGGAAATAGCAAACATGAACAAGTGCAGCAATATCGGAGAGTTCTGGAAAAATATGTCAAGCCAGTCTATACTCTTGCTTGACATTCTTACATACAAACATGGATGCACAAAGACAAATGGTTCAGGTATATATAGCAATGTCACAACAACAATGAAAGTAGCTTAAGTTTAGGAAACATGGTGATTGGAGCTCAACCATAACATTAGTTTCACAAATACAAACAGAGTGGCCAAAGCTGATGGTACGGACATCATCTACAAATCTACAGCAATATATGTGCATCAACTCCAAGGACATATGTGAAATTCATGTAAGTTCAGATTTCAAGTATACATGACTATATAGTCGCGTCATGAACAAAGCATGTTACAAGACTGGTCTAAAGGAACTTGGCGCAGCAAAAACAATGCAGTGCGAGACCAAGAAGTCAAGTCAGGTGTCACAGGTACACACATAAAAGTAGCAAGCTTTAAATGAATTCCAGAATATACCATGCATAGAATAGAGCAAGTTTTAAACAGAAAGGCAAGTACATGGCAGGAGCAAGAACACCAAGTGCATGAATGTAGCCACACAAATATGAAGATACAACTCAAATGCAACAGGTTTGAAAAAGTTTTAAAAGTGGAAAGTTTTTCAATAATTCCAAAAAACAATCAATCAATTAGCATGAATATTTTGGGCAAGTGTTATTTTGAGAAATTTCTAAAATCACATATCATGAGTGTTAACTGGAAGTTTACTAGAGTCTGTAAAAACTAGGGTAATGATTACAGAGTTGTAATCAGGGGAAATATGATATAGGGGATTAGATCAGTCTAGGGTTTTGAGCATAGGATTAGAATAGGAGCGAGGGGTTCGCTAGTTTACATGGTCTTGTAAGTGGAATCTGATCTATTACCTTGTAGAAACCTCAGGAATTTAGCAGTAGGCAGGATTTTGCCGAAGCTGGGTATATCTTGTGTCATTTACTTTCTGTATTTTTATTTTTGCTGCATAGTGTGTTCTATGAATTTTTAATTTCTCGTAAAAACTGTGATAAACCCTATTCACCCCCTCTTGGGTTAACCTAGATCTAACAAGTGGTATCATAGAAGGTATTTTTGTTTAACTTTAGAGTAATGGTGTTCCCTAGTTGTCAGTCCATAGAGAGTCAGTCCAGTCATATTCCATCTATATTTAATGGCACAGATTTTTTAATTTGGAAATCAGAAATGAAATCTTATTTAAAATCTGTTGATATTAAATGTTGGAATAGTATTATAAATGGGTATGATGTTATAAATAGGGTTGATATTGAATTTAATTTACGCGCTACTCATATTTTATATTCTTATATTGATGATGCACAATATAGCCTTATTTCCCATTGTTTAAATGTGCAGGAAATCTAGCAGACTCTCAAAGCGCTGTATGGAAAAACTGACAACTGCTCAAAATCCTAGAAAGTCATCTCAGCTTCAGATTTGTGCTTAACAGGTTGTATAGATGGAAATTCAGATGAAGAGTCAACAGAATATTTTTCTTGTAAAGATTTAATTCATCGTTTAAATGGTTTAACTGAATCTGTTGAGAATGTAAAATCCAAAAATAAAATTCTGATATCTGAAAAGCTTGAGTTAATCAGTAAAAATAATATTTTGGAATCAAAACTTAAGAAGGTAAAAAAATCTTCAAACTCTAGTTGTAAAAGTTGTTTGGTTTTGGAAAACAATCATGTTCATCAAAAAAAATATTCAAAATCTTGAAAATGAAATTATGATTTTAAAAGAGAACAAGATTGAGCTTGAAAGTACAAACAACTTTTTACAAAAGGAATTTGAAAATTTTAAGACTACCATAAATTCCAAATATGAATTTGCTGAAAAACAAAATTTGTTGAAAACGGATTTGATTTTGAAAGAACCTGAAAATGAGATTGAAAAATCTAAGAAATTTGAGTCTGAGAAAGAAAAATGATTTGAATCTGAGATCTCTGAGTCCCAAGCCAAAATCAAGTTACGTGAATCTGAAAATTTGGTTTTGAAACAACATGATATTGAAAGAAAGATCACTAATAATCGATGTTCTAATTTAATAAAAGAAAACGGTGATCTTGAATCCAAAATTCAACGATTAGGATCAACTTTGGATAAATTTTCTATTGGGAAAATCGTTGAACATGATGTTGCAAAATCAAGTTTCTATTGGAAATAAACATGGTATTGGCTTTGGGAAAAATAATGTTTTTGAAAATGTCAATTCAAATGGTTTTAAAAATGCTTCAAGTTGCTTCAAGATGGATAGTTTTGAAAAGTTGAACTCTGGAAATTTCAATTTTTTTTTTGATCACAAACGTGATAAGAAATTGTTTGATAACAGTCTATCTAATCCATTTTGGACTCCAAAATGAAATAAAGTGAATTCAAATAAATTCAAACAGATTTGGGTCCCTAAAGGAACTTTGGTAAATTCTGATGGATTGTTATATAAACAGATTTGGGTGCTAAAACATATGAATACAAATGTGAGTGGTTTTACTAATTTTGTTAGACCACTCAATTCCTTGAACTGTTAGGTACTGGTGGAGGCTGAGGAACTGCTTTGCGAAAGAGAAACTGAACTCAAATTGCTTCATATCATCAAATTATTCACAGTTCCTTAAGCCAAGTTTGTTGAGTCGGAGATTCTAGTTTACATGGATTTCAGGTATAATCTCTGAACTCATCTTTGAAAATATTCTTTGTTTTTATTTTCTTTGTTTATTCCTCCTTCTACCCCTTCTATTTTTGTTTTTGCTTTTGAGTTATCACTGCTATATTTTTTTTGTTCTTCTCTAAGCTTCATTAACTTCAAATTGCAGAATTCATATTTTTCTGGAAATACGCTTCATTTAAATAGAACTCTGATGTTTTAATCTTTTCAGATCTTGAATTTAAATTTGTAAATATCTGCAATTGTTTTGAAGTTTGCTTTCTGATTCTCTGAATTCATAACAGTGTTGATGTATTCTTGTCATATCTTGAACACTATTAATTTGAATTCTAAATTTATTTTTGAAGATCTGAAAATTTAAATGGAATTTCACACATTTCTGCTGTTTTGAGTTTCTTCTAATTCATTTTAGAAAAGCTTGAAGTATTATACTCATTATAGCACTCTACTACTTCTCAGTTGTGATAATTTCATTATTTTTCAGTTTGGCTTGGATATTTTGAATTATCTTGAATTAGTGATATATCTTTAAATTCATCTTTATTCATGATCATTATGGTTGAAATTTGTTTGTTTGAAATCATCTGAAATTTTTGAAATTTTGAATCCCACACACCTCTTAAATTTGAAATTATTAATCTTGTGTGACTGACTCATTAAAACTTAACAATGATTCAAGTGATTTCAAATAAATTATTTCCTAATTTTTGGACCATGAATTATATCTCTCAAGCTTGATGTAAATGATCTGAAATTACTCTTGCACTTGTCAGAAATACTTTGAAAAATTCTTTGAAAAAAAATCCAATCCTTGAAACTTAATGTCATTTCATGATTGTTTGATTTAAATATTTGACTGTTTAAAATCATTTGAAACTATTGATTTCTTGAATCTCACACACACCTCAAATCTAAAGTTTATAATATGGTGTGACTGATTCATTTAATCCTGATATTTTCATATACCTTCAAATGATTTAAAATAAACCATATATTTAAACTTGATCATGGATCATCTCATGTGACCGTCATCAAGACAAGTTTTGCTTTGAAACTGTTGGTTCTGCCCTGATACTAACTTGAAAATTTTTGGTTACTACTTTCTTTGATAAATTTTTTGGTCTACTGCTCTGATAAAAGGAATCTCTTTTGAAAATGAATTTGAAATTGTTTGTTTTGATCAAAATTGGTTACTGCTCTGATAAACGAAATTTATGCTAAATTTGTCTGATTGGGCTTTGTGAATAAAAGTTCTGTTGTCTGAGATATCCTTGTTCGTATCTAGCATCATGTTAAAATTCTCGTTAATTAAGTATTCAACTGGTATCGGTTTAGATGTGATGTTGTTGCATTGCTGTTTATATTTTAATTCCCTCTTACTTCGTATAACTCTTCATATCCCTCTTGTGATTGATTTTCAATTTTAAAACTATTTATTGATTATTCATTCAGAAATTAAAATCAATATCCAAATTGAACTGTATTTATAATTCATATAAATTATTATCAGAATTTGAAATTGTGATGAATTGTGACTGCAGTATATTTCACAGCAAGAGGATAATTTATTTAGATTTTTCATGATGGTTGAACAATTATTATAATATCTTTGAATTGTCAATTATTTCACGTCCATCTCCATTATCTATCATCTTTTTGCCATCCATGATAATTTTATATTAATGTGGAGAGTTGATTTGTTTTAAAATCTTTTTGAATAAACAGTTGGAATATTTGTGATAGAAATGGGACTTAGTTATTTTTCAGAATTAGTGACAATTGAATTTTTTTCAATGATCTCGGTACAGTTGATCATATTTCATAATATTATTAATTTAGAAATTTATCTCACAACCATTTCTGTACCTATCACATTTCTATCGATCTTATTGGTTTATATATACTAAGGAGTTTTTCATTTTGGAGCTGAAAATGAAATGATAAATATAATTAATACATAAGTGTTTCTCTAACCTCATTTAAAAATCCAAGCTCTGATTAAGCATGGTTACGAGATTACTGATATTTAAGCTGCAACTGATCTCATTTAAAAATCCAAGATCTGATTATGCTTGGTCAGTATGCTCTTAAATTAAAAGAAAAAGAAAATAAATAAATTAAATAAAAATTTATATGAATTTCTCCTTGGTATGAAAAAACCAACCTATCAATCCATATTCTAACTTGTGAAATGTGTTGAAAATATTATGATATTTTGATTGATAGCTGTTGGGATTTGAGATTATATGATTGCGTCACTTAAATTGAATTTATAATTATAGTGCAAATCCATCACTATTTTTGTGCTAATTTTTTTTATGCTTTTGAAAATAATTGGAAATAATTTTTTTAACTCTCTCCATTATATATAAATTTCATTGTAAATCCGTCATTCTCTGCAATGTGAAATGTGCCGCTAGTTCTTAGTTTATTATGATTTTTGTTTGACTGATTGAGATTTATGATGACTGTTCTTCCTCTTATGGTGAAATTATAATTTTTGGTCATTTTTCATCTATATTTTAAATTTTGTATCCTTTTGATGATAACAAAAGAGGGAGAGTTGGTTGAGATTTTGATTTATGAGTGAATATTTTATAAATATTTTTAATTTTGAAAATTAATTATTATTCATTCATTTCACTCATGCACAGTTATAAGGGGAGTTTCTGTTGTAGGGGTTCAAATAGGGGGATTTCAGTTCTTCACTGACATTTATTGGATTCAAAATCTTAATATTTGTTTGTCATCATCAAAAGGGGGAGATTATTGTATATAACTGTGTTGTATACACAATTATATGATTTTTGTTTGATCATAACAATCAAATATATATTATTTTAAATGTGTTTGTTATTGTACTCTTACAACACATCACAGACAAGAATATAATATTTATATTTAAATGAAATACTATTGTACAAGAATTAAAATATTGAATTAATATTTTATTTAAAT
This sequence comes from Allium sativum, assembly GCA_030737875.1. Lineage (NCBI taxonomy): Eukaryota > Viridiplantae > Streptophyta > Magnoliopsida > Asparagales > Amaryllidaceae > Allium > Allium sativum. The sequence continues at coordinate 286,148,915 of CM060915.1, forward strand.
GTAATATTTTATTTCAACATTCCAAACAGTACAAATTTATAACTCCAACTATTTGTAAAATTTCACTGATATACATTTTCATACACATTCTGTTTCATACACAGCTCCTCATTACAAATACACTCAGTCACTCAGCTTACATACATTATCATTTATACTTTCTCAGGGACATTGACACATTCATTAATACAACACTGTCTTTTGTCTTCTGTCAGTCCAGTCTTCACTGCTTACAGTCAGTCCAGTCATCACATGTTTACCTATCACATGAAACACACACACAGTACACTGCAATAGAAATAAAATTGAATACATGCGAATATAAGTTTTATTTTAAAAATTTATTTTCCTCATATTTCTGGGGTGTCTCTCATCATTTTTCATGACTTGATCTAATTCATATAACCAATCGTCTATGTCTAGACAGCTTGTGATATTCACAGTGAAACAGTGTAAATACCACATGGCAGTCAATGTATATACAAAATATTTCAGTGCAGGGACAGAAATCTATTTTGGATTGCTGCATATACACAGGTATATATATATATATATATATATACACACACACATATATACTCACACATACACACACGTGTGCACTGCCTCGCCAATCTCGTGTGCAACTGAGGAGTATCCATGTGGACCATTTCAACTCAGTGCACAACTCAACACATTTCAAGATAGTGAAGCTATCAACAAATATGGTCGAGACAAGTGAAGCCAAACAAGTATTCAAATAGCCCAAGTGTCGAGCTAGTGTCACATGTACACAAGAAATTGACTCAGTGCATATGAACATGGTGGAGCACTCAACATAAAAAATGTAATGGCAACATATTCAAATGGTCGAGCATATTATAGTGGCAAGCCAGGCAAGTTATCATGAAGTTTCAAGTGCTTGTGCACAAACTATTTCAACATCATGGGTGTACATACATGGAAATAGCAAACATAAACAAGTGCAACAACATTGGAGAGTTCTGGAAAAATATGTTAACCCAGTCTGTACTCCTACGTGACATTCTTACACACAAACATGGATGCACGAAGACAAATGGTACAGGTATGTATAACAATGTCACAACAACAACAAAAGTAGCTCAAGTTCAGGAAGCATGGTGATTGGAGCTCAAGCATAACATTAGTTTCAAAAATAAAAACAGAGTGGCCAAAGCTGATAATATGGACATCATCTACAAATCTACAACAATATATGTGCATCAATTCCAAGGAAATATGTCAAATTCATGTAAGTTTAGATTTCATGTATACATGACTATATGGTCGGGTCATGAACAAAGCATGTTACAAGACTGGTCTAAAGGAACTCGGCACAGCAAAAACAATGCAGTGCAAAGCCAAGAAGGCAAGTCAGGTGTCACAGGTACACACATAAAAGTGGCAAGCTTTAAATGAATCCCATAATATAGCATGCATAGAATAGAGCAAGTTTTAAACAGAAACGCAAGTACATGGCAGAAGTAAGAACACCATGTGCATGATTGTAGCCACACAAATATGAAGATACAACTCAAATGCAACAGGCTTGAAAAAGTTTTAAAAGTGGCAATTTTTTCAATAATTCCAGAAAACAGTCAATCAATTAGCATGAATATTTTGGGCAAGTGTTATTTTGAGAAATTTCTGAAATCACATATCATGTTTGGCAAGAATAATAATACTTCCAGAAATGCAAATCTACATGTGTGAAGTTTTGGCAACCACTTGAACAAAATTGGCAATGTATTCATCTATATATATTTGGCATTAAATCATAGCAACAAAGAGGATACATCATCTTGAGAATAGGGAAACAGATCATGGAATGAATCTGCAGTTTCACAGGGAAGAAAATCATTTATGTTTCCAATTTTCGAATGCATATTTTTTGGCAAGAAATCGGTTTTCAATTTATCCAGAAATTATAGAGGTTTTCAAAGCCGATTCTATTCTAAGCAATTAATCAACCAAGCAAAAAAGGAAAGTAGACAAGTTCATTTGACAAAGCCTAATTCACGCAATTCAGTATGCTTTGCAAACCAGATACATCGGAGGCCAAATTGAAGACCAGATTAGTCAATCTAATCAAGTATATCAAAAGTGGAAACCACAAAATCAGTCGAATCATGTCTAGGTTCATCTCGAAAATCATGGCAATTCGCAGTGTAATCAAAAGAGGAAAACATAACACAAATCAGCCTAGTCATATAAGGAAATCAGAGAAGTAATAGGATTTAATTATCCTATTTAAACACAAATCATCATCGGCTAAAAATATAGGAAAAACCACAAACATTTCAGAGAAAGAAAATATAGAGAACTCACATTTTTCACGAGTGGTTTCCATTGCAATATTCCCCAGATCAAAGTAACAAATCCATCTATAGCATTTCGAAGCATCAGAGATTTGATTTCAGATACAAACGATCGAGATTTGGGAAGATTTAATAAAACTCTAGCCGCCGCCATTTTTTTCCAAAAGAGGAAATGATCGGATAATAACAAAGAAGGGTGGACACAAATCAAAAGGGGCCGACCAACTTCAAGTGGTTAAAGGGAGATTATTTTTCCTTTTTAAATATAGGGTTTTGATTTAATTTTTGTTGTAATTTCAATTTATTTTTGTAAACCGTCTGAACAGTTTCTAGAGTCTGTAAAATTCTAGGGAAACCAGTTAGGGTGTTAACTGGCAATTTACAAGAGTCTGTAAAAACTAGGGTTACTGGATATGTAGTTGTAATCAGGGGAAATCTGATCTAGGGGATTAGATCAGTCTAGGGTTTTAGTGTAGGATTAGAATAAGAGCGAGGGGTTCGCGAGTTTACATGGTCTTGTAAGCGGGATCTGATCTATCACCTAGTAGAAACCTTAGAAATGTAGCAGTAGGCTGGAATTTGCCGAAGCTGGGTATATCTTGTTTCATTTACTTTCTGTGTTTTAATTTCTGCTGCATTATGTGTTCTGTGAATTTTTAATATCTCGTAAAAACTGTGATAAACTCTATTCACCCCCTTTTAGGGTTAATCTAGATCCAATAGATAATACCAACGAAATCCAAATGTAGTATGTTGTGGTTTTAATGCAATAACATGAATGCAATGCACATATGCAAATGAAAACAAAAAAAAAATGAAAACATGACTTGTTTCAGAAAAGTGGTACAACAAATCAAGTTAACAATTTCTAGTCAACAGATTTTATTTTAGATACCCCAACTTGTCACAAATTTTCAATATAATTCAAGTTTTCAAATGTTATGTTCTAGTTTGGCCAGTTGGTTTGGTTGATAAGATAGTGCAACCATGAAATAAATTCTTAGTTTGCTTGTCACAGTTGGTATTATTTCCTTGTATATGGCTAGTCAAATCAACAAAGTTAAGAAGTGTTTGGGCATCATTTCTTATTCTCTATCTTTATAAAAATTAAAATTTATGATTAATCACATGCACCTAATTTAAAGACCAAGGTATACCACCCATGCACTGTCTCGCAGACTGACAGAGAGTTGGGAAAGAGCTTGGCGGATTGTGCAGACCGAAGCTGACTTTGTCAACATGTCGGTAATCCTTAGTTGTGCAACTCATAAAATGAGACCAAGATATACCGACGCTGACTTTGTCAACAACATGTCGGATAGAGCATGGCAGGTTTGCACACCAACGCTAGATTTACAAGCAATGTTAGATACCCTTGGATTATTATTATTGTTGTTATTATTATTATTATTACTATTATTACTATTATTGAATATACGAAGAAAAAAGAGTTACGCGAATTCAGCTTAACATAACTTAGTTTTAAAGATTCGAAAAGCCAATATAAGTATTTTAAGCCTTCCACTCATTAAACAAAGACTATAATTTAGAATAGACTTCATGGCCATCATCTACGAATCTCCCTATGTTCCAGTTACACTATTATCGCTTGTAATCCAACTTTTCATTATATTTCTTATTCGATCTTAGTTGAGAGAAAAAATACTATCAATTGACTAACGATTGTTAACTTATTTTGTTGTATCAACCAAAAATGAGTCGTATTTCAAAAAAAATGGCATGTTTCTATGATCTAAAATGCATGATGGTCCTATATGAAAAGAAAGAAGAAAAAAAATTAAAGACAAAAAAAGTGATGCAATGTAGACTCCCCCCACACTTAGACAAAACAGTGTCACATTGTAAACATGTTTCCTAAAATTGAAAGATAATACCCAAAGGTGGATTAAATGGAGAATGATTTATAAAATGAAATGCAATTTAGCAACTATATGCGAATGAAAATGGTATGCAGAATGAAATCTACCATTATGATGGGTGTCATGTGAAAAATGAGATTTCCTTTCCCCTCCCCCCAACACTTGTCTCAATTGGAAATGATGTATGATAATTTCATATCTGAATTTTAAGGTATAAGAGGCATGTCAGTTTCATTCGACGAAATGGGACAAATATTACCTTTAAGACATTCCATATATTCATTCTTGTCATTTAAAAGTTTGAGTTTGTCTTCAAAAAGCTCTTCAAAAGATATAATAGGTACGTCTAGTGAAGAGTGAGACACATTATGAATTGGTAAATCTATCGTGTCATCAAAAACGGTTTCTATCATGTCGACTTGTCCTGTTTCAGAATCATGGTCATTCGAAGAAGAAGGTGCCGACAAGGGAAGTGAAGGAGTTAAAGGTATAGAAGATGGGATGTTAGGATTGCCAACATTGAAGGAAGAGATATTGTCGAGGTTGCCGACATTAGAATAAGAGATGTTAGGATTGCCAACATTCTAAGAGAATGGAGATTTAAAGGATTCAGAGTAATTGACCTTGGTAGCCAACGGAAGAGTGTCAAGCATTTCGATTAGGGTCGAAATCGAATGATTGTCGGAAATGTCAATATTATTGTCAATAGTTTTTCTGGACCTAAGGGAGGTAACTGACTTAACCGAATTATGGTTTTCATCCTCAAAAGAGTTCATAGTACAAGAATTATATTTTGGATTTACTTCCGGTTGACTAGGAAATTTCTCATTACTTTTCATTAGATCCTTCATAATATCCATAATTTGATCGATCCTTGCATCTTGATTGTTTATCTGTTTCTCAAGTCGAGCGATTTATTGGGAAGATTGAGGAGACTGAGCTGATGATTGAAAGTGAGAATGCTTATATGGTTGACTTGAAGGCTCAGATTGAGGTCGAATTTGAGAATTTTGAGGAAGAAAATAGGGCTTGCAAATTCGAATTCAGCATCATGTGAGATGGATTCGCGAATTATTGGTATTAGACCCCGAGAAATTTGGATGATTTCTCCAACTAGGATTATATGAGGATGAGTACGGACAGTTTTGAGCTATGGCATTGACTTGGTCTTGAGGGTAATACTGGGATTGTTCTTCGAATTGAGGAGCTTGAGTTTCTAAGGGAATATGAACTGAATCCACGACATGTACTCCTCTAATGGAAGTATGCATAGGAACATGAATTGACTTCCATTGCATGTCCTTCTCAGAATAATCTTCTAAAAATTTCCTAGCTCCATCGGCTATTTTATACACAAATTCTCCTCCACACATTGATTCTAGTTGTGTTCGAGTTTGATAGTTTAGCCCTTCATATGCAATTTGACATAAGTGATGTTTTGGGATTGCATGATGAGGACAACTATATAGAAGTTGGTTGAATCTTTCAAAGTATTATGAAAAGGTTTGCACTTCATTTTGAGAAAAACTGATTTATTTCAGTTCGTTTTTTAGAGTTTTATGGAAAGGGAAAAACTACTTCAAGAATACATTGATAAATTCATCCCAACTTCTTATGGATTGTCTTAGAAGAGAATTTAGCCATCTTTTAGCGCTTTCAAATAATGCAAATGGAATTAGCCTTAGCTTGATTGATTCATTAGACAATTGTTTCATTTTAGTTGTGGATGAATACAATTCAAATTCACATAGAAATTCATAGGCATTTTCAGAACCAGTAAATTTTGGTACCCCTCGAACAAAAAAATGTTTAAGCTCAAAATTCTCTTCAATAGGTAGATATACGATGACAAAAGCCCGAAAAGTCATAGTTGGGTAACATTCTTCTTGAAGTGGTAAGGGTCTATCCATTTCAACATTCAGATTTTTAAAATTGTGATTGATTCGATTTTTATCCATTTCGTTTGGAAAATTTTGGTTTATCTGAGTACCCCTAGTAGAATTATGGTGCCTAACACTCTTCTCACTCATCGTTGTCAAATATAGAAAATCCAAAACTTAAGGTTGATACAAGAGGCTTTATATTCAAAATAAATAACGTACTCAAGTATATCTTGTTAATTGATAATCTCGATTTAAAGGGGGAATAGGGTATGATGGTCGTTCACATATAGTATAAGTACTAAGGGATAGGGCCAATGTTTTACGGGCAGTATGCAACCTCTTTTGCTAGAAGTTCAATAAATTGAACTAATGTATATCCACGATCAAACCGTTGAGAGAATCAATTTCATAAAATACACTCTCATAGTTAAATGTTTTGAAATAACTAATCAGGTTCTATTGTTGAAAAACTATGAGAATGATGACAGTAGTTATGGAAATTTCAGTCAAGCACAACAATCAGACAATAAAATTGCAGAAATAAAAAAATTGTACAAGCAAGCCGCTGCCCCTACAGATTTTTTTTACAAGATATGTATATATATATATCTAATTCTAAGCAACTGTAGTACCTGTAGAGTTTAGAAATTGTTACAATGGGGTATGGCAGTCCGTCCAGAAAATTTTAGTAGTGCTCACGTTTCAGACTTCACTATTTGCAGATTGGTTGACCTCTGAATTCCTTATATTGCTTTGTTGAACTCTTCACTTTGGTCTTTGAAATTTATCTTCATTTTCTTCTTCTTCTTCCTCTTTTTTTCCGACAAGAAAAGAAATTGAAACAAACTCAAAAAGAACAAAAACTAAATTGAAATGAAAAAGTTAAATAAAATAAAAACTAGGTAGACTAAAAGAAAAACGAGAAACTAAACTTAACAAAAAGAAGCAAACTAAAAAAAACTAAGCCTACCAAATTCGGGTAACAAAAAAAAAATCATGCACTAAAAAGAAAAGGCAACCCAATTGTGTTGCTCAAACCGAAACTCTCTCCCCTTTCTTTATTTTTTTCTCAAAACAAACCGCGCCAAAAATAGGAAATAAATCCTTCTATTGCCAAATTGATTCAAGTACTAGATGCAAACAACAATTCTTGACATGCCCCTTTCTCCAGAAAACAAATCACGCCTTTTTTTTCTTTTTCTATTTTTTTTGGCTTTTCGAATTTGTGGTTGGATTTTGGGTTTTGAGAATCTTCGACGCAGACTGCGTTCAAACTTGGTTTTAAATTCTAATCAATGGTTTTAGAACAGGCCTTCGGATTTGGTGACTTAGTGGTTTCTAGTCAGTTGTTGATGTCGAGATCTGGTGTTTGAAGCGGGTTGTTTGTGATTTGTGGCAAGTGAATGGTGCAGGGCTGACGAAGCGCTTGAACCAATTTGTGAATCGGCCTTTTTGCTTTGCTGTTTGAAGGAGCAATGTAGGTGATCGCTAATTCGACCGTAGTTTGTGGTTGAAAGATTGTGTGGTGATTGCGGATTGGGTATGTGATGGGAGTACTGATAATGGAGAATTTATCACTGTAGAAGATTATCGTGGTGGAAGCAGGAGCAGACTATGGTGATCGGAGTAGGATGATGATGGGTAAGCATTGGTCGGGGCTGGATTTGTTCAGGCTTTGGGTTGAATCTGTAGGAGGGTTTGGTAGATGGTGCGTGCAGATGTGATGGGATTGGGTGCGCATAGGATGGGATGTATGAGTATGGCGTCATATGGTTGAATGTTGACTAAATTCGGGTTGTCAAAGGCAGTGACCTGTTGAGTACTTGAAGATGGGTGTTGAAGTGTGGATTTGTTGATGGCGTTGGAGTTGTGTACGTGAGATGGAGGATGGTGAAGAGTTTGCGTCATGACAGTTGATGTAACACCCCACATCCGTTAAGGTCACTCACAAAGGGAATGCCTTAACTTCGGTGGAGAGTTATAGGTAAAAGATACAGATAAATTACAAGATAGACAAAATTTAAAACAACGGAAAATAAAACTTTACTTTATTGATAAAATAGTTTGTGCAATAATTATTTTCCAATGCCAGGATATCTGTTTTACAAAATAAAGAAGCATAAAAATACATTTATATTCCCCAATGTAGCGTGAGCAGCCATAGCAATGGAAAAGAGAATCCAAGCAAAACTTCGACTAACCTTCAGCTTGGAAGAAAACTGGGCTAAGTAGTAATATTCCCTCCCTGCGAACCGGGGGGGAACGGAAGACAAGAAAGCGAAAGAAAACAGAGTTAGACATAAAGTCTGGTAAGTTCAGTAATTTTCAGCATGTGAACAGGTAAAAGCAACCTGGCATGAATTAACTTTATACAAGACTACACCATGATGATGGGAATCATAAGGTTAGCACAAGATATGATAAGGTAAGATAAACTGGATGCACTTCTATACGTTCTCTTCTTCGCCACTACCTTGTTATTCTAATTTTTATATCCCTGCACCACCTGACTAGTAATCTGTATAAACTGACAAGAACAGATACGTGATCCCAATTCCCACAATTTTTGTTTGTCTCAAGTGCACATTTGTCATCTATTACCTAGGTCTAACCTAGGGTTTTTCTATCGAGTGCTTCCTAGATTTAACTAGGATTTACGCGACTTATCTAATGCTTCTCGGATTTTAGGGTTTACGCGACCTAGTTCCAACTAGGGATTATGCTACCTATCGAATGACGCCCCTACTCTAGGACACAATACCTAGGGCGGTATACGTTACTAGACTTTCCCCACGTATGTGTCGTGGATCGTTATCTCTGTCTAGATGCACATGTCCTTTATATGTGCGACCCGAGTCTCATGGCAGGGCAAATCAAGAAACACGGAACTCGGTCGGGAGCTTTCAGATATCTGCCGATGCAGATGCTAAGGTCTGTTTTTCTAGTGGCTATGGTCCCACCTGACCCCTCCCTCAACTAATGAAAGGCACACCTTGAAAAATGAGAAATATACGCAAGCCCTCTATGCCCCCACTAACCTATGGCCATCCGCACCCATAACTAGATAGCAAGTATATGGTCTGTTGGAGTTCTCCGCCTTTCCGCTTCACGTATCTTGATTGACTCAAGATGGTAGGTAGACGACGAGTCGCTATCACAGGGCTACTGGTCTCGCTGAATCACGCTGGTCCATCCTAGTCTTTAGGTTGCCATATATTGCAACCAAGGCATACCCTTAGTTCTTCTAACGCAGACCTTAACCTCTGTGAGCCCAGGCGGATCATCTGCAGCCTCACAGAGGGATACCAAGAGTACCCTCACATCCCCTCGAAGCCGCGTGCTTCGTCCCCCAGTTCATTGGAGCCTTCTTTAAGATCAGATGGACGTTCGCTCCTTCTCGTGTCGTACAAAGGTTTACTACTTAGTTCCCTTAACTAAGGTTTACTACTTAGTCCCCAAACCGTCGTTTTCTTAACTAAGGTTTACAACTTAGTCCTTTTAACTAAGGTTTACTACTTAGTTCTCTTTCTCGTCAAGTTGGATTGTGTCATTAGTCAATTCAAGTTATCTTATCCCATTCATTTGTTATGATAAACTGATTAAGTGTTATCAGTAGTTCATGTTGACTTAACCCTACCACAAATCAAGTTATATTGGTTAAGTATTTCTTATTACTTAACCCCACCCCTTCACCTTGTATTGGCTAAGTGTTCCTTTTACTTAACCCTGCCCTTTCTGTTTAGCTAACATGCTAAAGCGGTTAAGTGTTCTCTTAGTTAACTTAACCCTAACATCTGTTTAATCCACATGTTCTAATGGTTAAGTATTATCCCTCCCTGTTTTAACTTAACCTTGTTCATTCGGCACACCACGATGGCTAAGTGTTCTAAGTTTACTTAACTCCACCTTCTAGTCTAGTAAACATGTTAAATTGGCTAAGTGTATTTTACTTAACCTCACCCACTTGTCTAGCTTAATTGTTTCTTAGCTTTAAATTATTCATTTAAAGCACCAACCACTCACATTAGACAGATACTGTTGCGGTCACTAGATGTGTCGGTCGGTTCCGGGCAGATTTACACCGCAACTCAGTCTAACCTCGGGTCCTTTTTGGGCTCAATGCTCTAACCACCCACATTAGATAGGTATTGTTACGGTTGCTGGATTTGTCGGGCTGTTCCGTGCAGTCTTATACCGTAACTCAATCTGACCTCGGGTGAGGCATATTCATATTTTCTACAATGTACATATTTCTCATTTAGGACAAATTCTTCTTGTAAATTATTACTAATTTACTTATGCCATAATTACTCTTTTATTGTACACTGTCAACATTTATTATTATAGCCCACTTTCCTTCTAAACCATGTTTATAAGATTATACCAAATTAAGTGTAACTAACCATGGTTATGCTAAACATGACAATTACATGTAATTTCAAGTTATTAATCAGAATAGGCTATAACCTACCTTCCCAAACTTGCCATAATAGTTATGCCCAAAATCACTATGCCACATATTTGGCGTTCCAAGTAAGTTGTTAAGCATAATCTAGACTTAATGTTCTTATTTACATTTTTGGCCCAACTTAGATTAAATATCCAATTTTTCAATTCATGTTAGAACTAGATTTAATATTCCAGTTTACAATTTATGCCAAAACTAGACTCACATGCCAACTACATGGTTTGCGGCCAATTAACATTTTACCATTATACGCCCAAGTCTGATATGCATGTAATATTTACTATTATAGCCAATTCGGATTTATATCAACATATTTATTATGCCAAATTATATAAATTAAGCTACGCCCAAATTCCCCCGCCGTAGTCATACGTGTAACATGATTTCATAAGTTTCTAAGTACTTATGAAATGAAACTAGCAAAAGGATCAGGGGATAAGCACGAGAATTTGACATAAAAGAATAGGCATGCGAAAATGAACCAATTACAAAGGTAATTGTTCCAATAAGTTTGGTGTACATAACAGTGAATAGGAATAAACTAGACAAGCTACATCATAAATACAAGATCAACACAATTTAGGGAATAGGCATAGGTGATTTGGTCTAACATAATGCCAATTCGGTGTACAACATGATTTACAACTATAGTGTTATGGGCATAAGCAACTAACCAAACTAGTCATAGGCAATTAACCTCAATAGTCATAGTCATGGTTTCATAGTTATGAATCATGGTCGATTAAACACAATAGTCATGGATAATAGTCTTATAATCATAGGCAGTAATCTCATAGTCATGAGTCATAGGTGGTTAGACACAATTGTCCTTGTCATAGTCATAGGCAATAGTTTTATGTTCACGGTCTTAGGCATAGGCATAGTCTTATGTTCACCGTCATAGTCATAGGCATAGTCTCATGTTCACAGTCATAAGCATTGGCATAGGCTATTAACAATAATTTCAACGTCATAATCGAGAATCAGATCCAGAGGCATATACAAGCATCGATTCAAGCGAAAGGATTAGGCATATTCTTATATCCATTCAATTACATGCCACAAATAGATCTAGACGTTCAAATCTAAAAAGTAACTGACTTACATTGACCGGAGAAAGGATAATCAAATAGCGTTGTGATAATTTTGCTAGGATTTGCATGACGTTGCTCGAAGCCGCTGAAATAGCCTTTGATCCTTTTCTTAAAGCTCTAATCCTGATTTGAATCTCCAATTTGCAATTCCTAGTCGTAGTCTTCAAGAATAGTCTTCATGTTTTATTTTAATTTATTTATTTCAATTATTCCAGAAGCATCATAAGGAGATAATAGAATGGTGTAAAGAGAATGAGGCTAGGAGCCTGTTTATATAGGATTAGGCAGACGAATCTAGACTGAAAATGTGATCAGATACATCATAATGAACTAGGCTCAGAACTGGGTTCTGGCACCAGGTCGACCCCCAGGTCGACCATAGGGTCGACCTTGTCCCTGGGAGGTCGACCATAGTGTCGACCCCCAGGTCGACCTGGGCCTGGGTGGGAAAATTCCCGCCCAGTCTGCGCTGGCGTTTGAATTCGAATTCGAATTTCAAGCTGTTTTCGATTTTGAAAATTCCTGAAATTTCGGAGGGCCATATCTCCCTCATACGGACTCCGTTTTTCGAAAACTTGGACTCGTTTCCAAGCAGAATTTTGAGACGAATGCAATAGCACAATCCGTTTCCCCTGATTCTTATTTTAAAGTTTAATTCTTCCTTGATTTATGGTTTTAACATGTTATAAAAATACGGGGTGTTACATTCTCCCCCTCTTAAAAGGATTTCGTCCCCGAAATCTTCAAGTTAGGAAGAATGTATCCTACCATCCAATCACCCATCTATCATTCAATCACAAGCATTCATTTTCCTTGAAAAGATTTCTAATGCTTTCATGTTCATACGCATAGTGTGTGTATATGTCTTTATCTAATGCAAAAATCAGGCGGTCTACTGATGCAGTTGACCTCCTTAATGCGAATTATGTCAGTGCAATGCGTCCAATCATGTATGCAAGCATACCTAGTTATGTAAATACTACATGTGTGCATAGCCATTCATCCATATGCAATATCCATATGATAACATATTCAGTTAAATTCGTTAAGCAAACACATATATGCTAATGAAATATGAAAGTGACTGAGTGGTCCTAACGCCTATGGTGTGTATATGCATCCACGAGCAACCATTTGCAACCATCAATCATAACATGTTTCAAATATATGTTTATATCCATTGGCTTCTCCCTAAAGAACGATGATACGCCCTAGCGGATATACTTTAAAAGCTAGGGGGTATGTATAAAATTCCTAGAGAAAGAGATCAAGGACGTACCCTTAAGAAAAAGGGTATGATGCGTGTATCTAGTCTTCAGTCTTCTAAGTCGCATCTTCTTGAGCTTCACTATTCTGTACCTTATTTAATTAATCTTTACGATTGCGAAGCTTCTTGACCTCCATTCCCAAAACTACCGTTGACCGGATAGTTGGCTTTTAATTGTCAACTGGATTCATCCGGAAGTCTATCCTGCGTTTTAGGGGTAAACTCCTAACCTTAATCAAAAACCTCTGCGTACTCATGGACTACCCTAACAGATTGCAAATTGTCGATTAAGCGATTCTAGCTAGCTAAGCTTAACTAATTCTTTACACGGAATCTTGAGGGTATTTCCAAGGCAAGTCAAAAGTCTAACTACCCTCCTTTCAGAATTATTAGCCAACCAACCCATGCCTAGAATCAACTCATAGCCCCTGGAACCAAAAACATAAGCATTACGCTTAAACTCAACACTTAATATAATTATTCTCAAATCCTTACAAACCAAAGGTAAACGGGCCGAACCACAGATCAGATTTGAGACAATAATGGGATCTTCTGCTATACAAGTACTAAGGTGCAGAGACTCAACTATGGGAGTAGATATGAACAAATGCGAAGCACTAAGATCAAAAGAGTACTAATTGGTTGATCAAAACGAGAAGTTATACTTTTCAAACAGAGACTTTTACTATCTCTCTCCCAGGTATTCTGATGGTGGAAGTATGCACTCTCCCTTCTGAAAATCCTGTCCCTCGTCCTTGCCCTTATCCTTAATTATATGTCCTATCATACCATTGAAAAGATACTTCCTCTCGTCTTAGGTTTTATAATTCCTTCTTTCTTCGTGAGTCGAGTTTATATCCACAAATTTCTCATCCTTGTGTTGAGCTCCCTAGCCAAGCTCCCTCATCCTCATCTTTACCATCCCTGTGAAATCATATTGACAAGTTTCTCAAAAGCTGCCTCCATCGCACGGAAAACCCTCCAAAACTAGCTGCAAGTGAAACTACTATGGCTATAGATGGGAGTCGGGCACTACTTTGCCCTTCTATAGGTATCGTAGTCATATCAAGCCTACAGAATCGTGTCGCGATGAGGTTACCTTCCAGAAATCCAGGAGCCCCGAAGATTCAAGAAAGAAGGGGATAAGAATTCAAACAGAGGATCAGAAGATAGCGCGTATGGCTTTTGGGGAATATGCCTTTAAAACAAAACATTTATTTTGAAAATGCTTCTTTTAAAAACCGTTTTGAAAATTACTTTTCAAATCTTTTTATCTGATATGGTAACCTTCAGCTCTGATACCACGTGTAACACCCCACATACGTTAAGGTCACTCACAAAGGGAATGCCTTAACTTCGGTGGAGAGTTATAGGTAAAAGATACAGATAAATTACAAGACAGACAAAATTTAAAACAGCGGAAAACAGAACTTTACTTTATTGCTAAAATAGTTTGTACAACAATTATTTTCCAATGCCAGGATATCTGTCTTACAAAATAAAGAAGCATAAAAAATACATTTATATTCCCCAATGTAGCATGAGCCAGCCATAGCAATGGAAAAGAGAATCCAAGCAAAACTTCGACTAACCTTCAGCTTGGAAGAAATCTGGACTAAGTAGTAAATTCCCTCCATGCGAACCGGGGGGCGCAGGGGGGGGGACGGAAGACAAGAAAGCGAAAGAAAACAGAGTCAGACATAAAGTCTGGTAAGTTCAGTAATTTTCAGCATGTGAACAGGTAAAAGCAACATGGCATGAATTAACTGTATACAAGACTACACCATGATGACGGGAATCATAAGGTTAGCACAAGATATGATAAGGTAAGATAAACTGGATGCACTTCTATATGTTCTCTGCTTCGCCACTACCATGTTATTCTAATTTTTATATCCTTGCACCACCTGACTAGTAATCCGTATAAACTGACAAGAACATATACGTGATCCCAATTCCCACAATTTTTGTTTATCTCAAGTGTACATTTGTCATTTATTACCAAGCTCTAACCTAGGGTTTTTCTATCGAGTGCTTCCTAGATTTAACTAGGATTTACGCGACTTATCTAATGCTTCTCGGATTTTAGGGTTTACGCGACCTAGTTCCAACTAGGGATTATGCTACCTATCGAACGACGCCCCTACTCTAGGACAAAATACCTAGGGCGGTATATGTTACTAGACTTTCCCCACGTATGTGTCGTGGATCGTTATCTCTGTCTAGATGCACATATCCTCTGTATGTGTGACCCGAGTATCATGGCAGGGAAAATCAAGAAACACGGAACTTGGTCGGGAGCTTTCAGATATCTGTCGATGCAGATCCTGAGGTCTGTTTTTCCAGTGGCTATGGTCCCACCTTACCCCTCCCTCAACTAATGAAAGGCACACCTTGAAAAATGAGAACTATATGCAGGCCCTCTATGCCCCCACTAACCTATGGCCATCCGCACCCATAACTATATAGCAAGCATATGTTCTGTTGGAGTTCTCCACCTTTCCGCATCACGCATCTTGATTGACTCAAGATGGTAGGTAGACGACGAGTCGCTACCACAGGGCTACTGGTCTCGCCGAATCACGCTGGTCCATCCTAGTCTTAAGATTGCCCTATATTGCAACCAAGGCATACCCTTGGTTCTTCTAACGCAGACCTTAACCTCTGTGAGCCCAGGCGGATCATCTGCAGCCTCACAGAGGGATACCAAGAGTACCCTCACGTCGCCTCGAAGCTGCGTGCTTCGTCCCCCAGTTCGTTTGAGCCTTCTTTAAGATCAGATGGACGTTCGCTCCTTCTCGTGTCGTACTAAGGTTTACTACTTAGTCCCCGAACCGTCGTTTTCTTAACTAAGGTTTACAACTTAGTCCTTTTAACTAGGGTTTACTACCTAGTTCTCTTTCTCGTCAAGTTGGATTGGTTAAGTGTCATTAGTCAATTCAAATTATCTTAACCCATTCATTTGTCATGATAAACTGATTAAGTGTTATCAGTAGTTCATGTTGACTTAACCCTACCACAAATCAAGTTATATTGGTTAAGTATTTCTTATTACTTAACCCCACCCCTTCACCTTGTATTGGCTAAGTGTTCATTTTATTTAACCCTGCCCTTTCTGTTTAGCTAACATGCTAAAGCGGTTAAGTGTTATCTTAGTTAACTCAACCCTAACATCTGTTTAATTCACATGTTCTAATGGTTAATTATTGTCCCTCCCTGTTTTAACTTAACCTTGTTCATTCGGCACACCACGATGGCTAAGTGTTCTAAGTTTACTTAACTCCACCTTCTAGTCTAGTAAACATGTTAAATTGGCTAAGTGTATTTTACTTAACCTCACCCACTTGTCTAGCTTAATTGTTTATTAGCTTTGAATTATTCATTTAAAGCGCCAACCACTCACATTAGACAGATATTGTTGCGGTCACAGGATGTGCCGGTCAGTTCCGAGAAGATTTACACTGCAACTCAGTCTAACCTCGGGTCCTTTTTGGGCTCAATGCTCTAACCACCCACATTAGATAGGCATTGTTACGGTTGCTGGATTTGCCGGGCGGTTCCGGGCAGTCTTATACCGTAACTCATTCTAACCTCGGGTTAGGCATATTCGTATTTTCTACAATGTACATATTTCTCATTTAGGACAAATTCTTCTTGTAAACTATTACTAATTTACTTATGCCATAATTAATCTTTTATTGCACACTATCAACATTAATTATTATGGCCCACTTTCCCTCTAAACCAGGTTTATAAGATTATACCAAATTAAGTGTCACTAACCATGGTTATGCTAAACATGACAATTACATGTAATTTCAAGTTATTAATCAGAATAGGCTATAATCTACCTTCCCAAACTTACCATAATAGTTATGCCCAAAATCACTATGCCACATATTTGGCGTTCCAAATAAGTTGTTAAGCCTAATCTAGACATAATTTTCTTATTTACATTTTTGGCCCAACTTAGATTAAATATCCAATTTTTCAATTCATGTTAGAACTAGATTTAATATTCTAGTTTACAATTTACGCCAAAACTAGACTCACATGCCAACTACATGGTTTGCGGCCAATTAACAATTTACCATTATATGCCCAAGTCAAATATGCATGTAATATTTACTATTATAGCCAATTCGGATTTATATCAACATATTTATTACGCCAAATTATATAAATTAAGCTACGCTCAAATTCCACCGCCGTAGTCATACGTCTAACATGATTTTATATGTTTTTTAAGTACTTATGAAATGAAACTAGCAAAAGGATCAGGGGATAAGCACGAGAATTTGACATAAAAGAATAGGCATGCGAAAGCGAACCAATTACAAAGATAATTGTTCCAATAAGTTTGATATACATAACAGTGAATAGGAATAAACTAGGCAAGCTACATCATAAATACAAGATCAACACAATTTAGGGAATAGGCATAGGTGATTTGGTCTAACATAATGCCAGTTCGGTGTACAACATGATTTACAACTATAGTGTTATGGGCATAAGAACCTAACCATACTAGTCATAGGTAATTAACCTCAATAGTCATAGTCATGGTTTCATAGTTATGAATCATGGGCGATTAAACACAATAGTCATGGATAATAGTCTTATAATCATAGGCAGTAATCTCATAGTCATGAGTCATAGGTGGTTAGCCACAATTGTCCTTGTCATAGTCATAGGCAATAGTTTTATGTTCACGGTCTTAGGCATAGGCATAGTCTTATGTTCACCGTCATAGGCATAGGCATAGTCTCATGTTCACAGTCATAGGCATATGCATAGGCTATTAACAATAGTTTCAACGTCATAATCGAGAATCAGATCCAGAGGCATACACAAGCATCGATTCAAGCGAAAGGATTAGGCATATTCTTATATCCATTCAATTACATGCCACAAATAGATCTAGACGTTCAAATTTTGAAAGTAACTGACTTACATTGATCGGAGAAAGGATAATCAAATAGCGTTGTGATAATTTTGCTAGGATTTGCATGACGTTGCCCGAAGCCGCTGAACTAGCCTTTGATCCTTTTCTTAAAGCTCTAATCCTGATTTGAATCTCCAATTTGCAATTCCTAGCCGTAGTCTTCAATCATGTTTTATTTTAATTAATTAGTTTATTTCAATTATTCCAGAAGCATCATAAGGAGAGAATAGAATGGTGTAAAGAGAACGAGGCTAGGAGCCTGTTTATATAGGATTAGGCAGACGAATCTAGACTGAAAACGTGATTAGATACATCAGAATGAACCCAGGCTCAGAACTGGGTTCTGGTACCAGGTCGACCCCCAGGTCGACCATAGGGTTGACCTGGTCCCTGGGAGATCAACCATAGTGTCGACCTGGTCCTGGGTGGGAAAATTCCCGCCCAGTCTGCGCTGCCGTTTGAATTCGAATTTCGGGCTGTTTTCGATTTTGAAAGTTCCTGAAACTTCGGAGGGCCATATCTCCCTCATACGGACTCCGTTTTTCGAAAACTCGGACTCATTTGCAAGTAGAATTTCGATGCGAATGCAATGGAGCAATCCGTTTCCCCTGATTCTTATTTTAAAAGTTAATTCTGCCTTGATTTATGGTTTTAACATGTTATAAAAATACGGGGTGTTACAATTGACTGTAGGTTGGCTAGTTGATGATCGGTCGGTTGTGTGTAGCAGACGTTGATGGTAGAAGGTTATGGTGTGGACTGTGGTGATGATTTGTAGATTTCGGCAAGCTATTAGATAGAAAAAAGGAAGTTGCAGATTTTTTTTAATGTAAAAGAAGGAAGAGAGTGTAAAGAAATTGGAAAGGAAGTGGAATGATGGAAACAAATTGGTGGAATTTTGGCAATTTTTCTTTTTCTTTTAGAAAACAACACTTGTGGAAAAAGAAAAGTAAGTTTATTGAAAATTGAAAGGGAATAGAGAGAGGAAAGAAATAGAGAGAAAAGATGGCAATTTTTTTCCTCGGCTTAGAGATTTCAATATCAATAGTTTAAAACCAAATCGTCTAATCAAGATTTTTTTTATAAATACAAGAAAACAAAGAAAAAACTAATAAAATAAAAACTAACATGCATCGGAAATTAAATAAATAATAAAATTTAATTATTGCCTCCCTGGAAATGATGCCAAAAACTTGATCGACACTATTCTATGAATTAGAAAAGCACAAATTTTGTAATAACTGCAAGCACACAGATTGTGTAATATGCAGGTCGAATCACAGGGAGGAATTTTAAACTTTATTATTTATATATTTCTTGGGTGAGTTAGACAATATTTGGAGATGGTTTGGAATTAATGCTAATGAATTTACTATGGATCTGAATGTAATCAGATCAATACAAATTCCAACAACCAAAACAAAAGGACAAATTACTAGTAAAGAAACTGCAAACAAAAACAACAGAAAATTAAAATTAGTATTGATGTTGAATCTAATTGAACGGTCAATTCTAATATGAAATAAAAATAAATATAACAATTCGTGTTCTAACAAAACTAATTGATTAGAAAACACGTATTGTTATAAAGAAAATAATAAACTGAAATAAAGAAAACTTTATTAAGAACAAGTACAGAATACAGAATAATGGAACTTCATTTACAATAGATATCATGTGTATTTATAGAAGATTTAGGCACCTCTTAATATGAATACTAGGTCTAGAAATTATCTCCTGAATATCTTTGTTTACAAATAAAAAAGATATGACATAATGGTTGAGATATTCCATGCAGATTTCGTCTCCTGATTAGTGACACATGGCAGATTGATTGGCTTTTCCTTGGCAATAATTCTTTCAAATATTTTTCTAAATGGCAGTTGAAAATGAATGATTTGAATTGATATCCTTGAGAAGAATATCCTATTCCTGAATTAGTATATCGTACTTACATACATATGAATATATAGACACACATATATAATATAGCACTAGTCCATATATTCTTCAGAACAAAGGAGGCATTGTGAATGTTCCTTTCTTTAGCAAAAAGAATGCTTGACGGGGATCGAACTCAGGTCTCTTTGTCCAGATTTCCATGCTTTTACCAATGAGCTACAGCTTCTTTTGCAATTGAGATAGCTTTGATATGGGAAAGTAGCTTTTTCTTTGTAGTTGCCCTTTAATTTAAATGAAGGATACATTAGTTGACAATTTGTAAAAACACATAAAAACACCCAAAGCATCATTTATTTATTTATAAAGGATAAAAGTATAAGAGCATAAAATAACCACATTTCTATGTTAATCAACTGTTTCTTGGATGTTTTGATGCATTGATGAATTGTTCATCAATTGCGGCTACTCTATATATATATTAGTTATATTTAGGCTTAGTTGTTGGATATTCCCGTATTTTTTAGCAGATGAGATCCTATGCGCCTCGCATAATAGTTGACAACCTTCCATGCCGCGATATCCTTCCTTGAAGCAAGATTATTTATGTTGTCTAATATATGTGGATGTAGAAAAAATGGATTGGAGGGATCCAACTGGATTCCTCAACAATTTAATTGTTGTTTTCATATATAATGTTATATGTTATGATAAATAATATAAAATTGATTATCGGGTGTTTTAAATGATTGAATACCACTGGCCCTAAAATAATTGGTACCATATAAATATATTTGAATGAAAGGGAAAAGAATTTGGGTTTTAAAAATGGAAATTTATTTTTCCAAAATAGAATTTGAATTTCGAATGGGCAGAAAATATTAACTTATCGTTGATAATAAAAACAAGTAGGTGAATTTATAAACAATGTTAATAAATGAAGTGAAATAACTTATTGTTGGTTAATTTGGGAATGTAAATTCAAGTGTGAATGTAAAAGGGAAAGGGGAATCGTTTCGAAAAAAGGAAGCAATGAAATTTATTCGAATATTCGGTATGTAAAATGAATTGGAATAAATCCATATGGATTTTTAATTGGAATTCGACCATGTCAAATTTCAAAAATAAATTATTCCTAGAAAGGATATTTGGATTTTATTTAGTAAGAACTATAATTTAAGTATTTCCATGTTTTAAAATATAAATTAGATTTATATTTATATATAAGTAATGATAATAAAATGTTTTCTTAAAATGGAATTATTAAATAAGAAATTATTAAGAAGTAAAATAAATATACAATGAAATGGGAAGAGTGATATTATATTGGTTTTGACCAATATCTTATAAAAAGATTGAAGGCATTATAAGATTATAAACAATATTATAAGTGATGTTGGGCATTAAAAGGATTGGAACTTATATTAAGAGTTGGTAAGTAAAAGAATTGCTATAAATGAAAGTTATTAGGATATAAAGGAATTAAAAATCATTTCAAAAAGTGAACGATAGATTTTATTCCCAAATTCGAAACATAAACCGAATTAAGATAAATCCAAAAGATTTATATCTGGAATTTGATCATACTGAATTTTATAAAATAATTTATTTCCAAGAAAATTGGAATGTAATATAGAGTTGAGTTGTAAATGAAATTGTAACTGTGTTATGAATTTTGAATGAAAAATCAATGATTATGGATAATCAGAGTCGCTACGTTAGATTAGGAAAACTGGCTTAATTTATAATAAATTATCAAAGAATGGAGTGGGAATTTATTTATAAACCAAGTAGGTGATGAAATAAGATAGTTGTTAAGTTAGGTTTGGAATATTTTCTTGAATGAATGCTATTTTTAAAATTTTCTATAAATACATCTTAGCTTTCTCCAAATTTTCAAACCCGAATTTCTAAAACCCCTATAGCCATTTTTAAATTCATCATCTATTGGTTCACGTTCCTCTTCTCCATCTATCCACTTTTAGCCAAAACTCATTACACCATAAACATCATTTCACAATGGTTTATAGCCCTTGCAAATTGATTTAGCAATAGCTTTAAGCCATTGCGAAATTGTGTTTGGTAAAAATTTAGTAACGGCTCTTGACCATTGCTAAAATCTTTTGTAGCAAATAAAGTCCATTAAAAATTTTATCACTTCAACGGATATCATCCCTTGCGATTTTTTTAGCAGTTTTCAGCATTTGCTAATTATACATTTCATAAAAGAAAATTACGGCTTTTTGGCTCTCCTTTTGTACTTCATATTCAGTATAAACCTTTGCAGATTTGACATATTATAACAAAAGAAAGATTATAAACTAAATATTTCCAATAGATTCAACGTAAAAAACAAATTTCACAACAAACTTTTAAAGTTCAACAATATATACCATTACAAAATTTAAAATGGTTATAACTATGCATTAATACAAAATTCAGTAGAAGTGTCAAAATAATATTAAAGTACTTTTCAATTTCACAAAAAATATTACAATACTAATTACAAGCCATCAACAAATAGCTCCATCATCGAGATTATAGTACTAGCACACTAGACAATGTGATCTTCAAAACAACTACTGGAAACAAAAGAAAAAACCAATGTTAGATGCTTTTAAACTAATGTACAAAAATTCATACTGGTGACTGCAGGACATTTATATTTCCACTCCAATTGAAGAAGCTTTTTTTATTTAAAATCAAACGAAGAAGGTTAGGTGAAGAACATAGTAATGTAGTACATGTTAAGACATAAGTAGAATAATTTGCAAATGAACAATGAGTAAGGACAATGTATGTTGGTAGTGTTAGTGCTAAAGTAATAACATGTTATTATGGCAGTACGTAGGCAGTAACAACAGTTATTATTCACAGTGCAAGTGCCCACAAATAATTATGAGATATGAGCAAATAAAATCATGTCCGAATCAATAATAATAGTACTTTGAAGAGCAATTCTCGATCAAATAGAAATGAAATAAATGCAGAAACTCTTTAACAATTGGAATTCAATCACATCAAATTTTATTAAAAAATCATTTCCAAGGAAATTGGAATGTAATTTAGAAGTTGAGTTGTAAATGAAATTACAATTGAGTTATGAATTTTGAATGAAAAATCAATGATTTTGGCTAATCAGTGTTGCTGAGTTAGATTTGGAAAACTGGCTTAATTTATATTAAATTATCAAAGAATGGAGTGGGAATTTATTTATAAACGAAGTTTAAAAGTTTATATTTAAATTAAATTAAAATGAACTCACTGCAGCGTGGTAATTCATAATTTTACATTTTTAACTTCAATTGAGGATATAGAACTCAATTAAATAGGAATTCTATGAAATAAGAATATCCGAACCTATTGAATAATAATTTTCTAATGGAAAAGAAAAATCTGGATTTCATCTTATATATTTTGAGTTATGTGAAAATCAAATTCCCAGGAAAACAATAGCATAACCATTTATAAACCATGATGATTTATTATATAAAAAAAGTTTATTTACTATATAAAATTCGGATTTCCATTAGAAAAATCCAGACTTGAGTTATAAAATTAATATGAACTCATGAGGATTAAATGGACATATTTTTGAGTTAAAAAAAATCAGATTTTTAAATAAAATGGAGATAACTAATTAAAATGGAATTTAATTAGTTAATTTTATATAAGGAATGTTACTCAACGTGGTTAAGTAAAATGAAACTATGGATTATAATTCGAACTTGAATATGAAATTTGGAATCGAATATGGAACTTAAGTCTGACTTGTTTATAAGTCTATAATAATGCGTTTGAACATGATTGATTCCAATTAAAAGTAAAGTGGGAAAATAAGCTAATTTGAGAATAAATTAGCAAATTGAATGAAGTAAATTTTAATGTAGGATTGATCTGAAGTCAATAAAAATAGGAAATGCATGTATGTGTATATATGAGATAGGTACGTAATGAAACAAATGGAAGAAATAAATTGAATGCTCATTCAAAAAGGTACATATTTAATTAAATATGAGGTTTTATGAGCCTGTTTGGCAAGCTGCTTGGCTGTTTGATTTTCTTTTTAAACGGAAAGGGCCCAGAGAGGAGATTTATAGTTGTACTGATTGAGCCTACAAAGGAGACTTTGGTGAAATTTTCCAAAAATTTAAGGAGATATAAAAATTGAAGAAAATTTGATAACTAAAATCGATTTATCGATTATATATAGAATTTGGAACCAAATTATTTAATAAAATGTCACATGTTGCACTAGACGTTTCATTAAAAATAGACAAGCATGGACTATAACAACATTACTATAGTATACGAATTCCGAAAGGGAAACGATTAAGATTTAATATGAGATTAAAATTATAGTTAGTTAATTGCAGTATTTCAGATTGTTGGAACGATGTTTTATGCAACATTCAATCTAACTCAAGTAAATATGATTTGGAAATGTTTTCCAAATAAAATGAGAAATATTTTCTAAGTATAGAAAAAGAATGGGTTCGTGAGAAAAATAAGTTGAATGGAAATCTTTTCCCATCGTAATAAGAGAATGCTTTTGAAGAATAGAAAATAAGAATTTGATGGAAATTTGAAAGTGTTTTCCAAGTATCATGAGAGGCTAAAGCAGTTTTGAGAAATATATCAATAAGGATATTTGAGATCATGAATATTGGGAAGAATTTTATCCATGAAATATTAATTAAAAGGGCTCAGTGATTGTTTGGTGCAGATCAATAGTATTTCCTTTTGGATATAAGATATTTGGATGAACTTTTGTTTCTTTGATAGTTAAATAACGACTATTAAAATGTTAGCTAATTTAATATTATCGTGATCAATATGGAGGGGCCAGTTGGATTTATTATTTGAAACCACTATGTTTTGGCGTAAATATTGCGATTAGATCATTTCGAAGATAATCGAAGTCGGAGTAAAGCGCAAGAGATTTTTTCGTTAATCCTAGGTAAAAATTACCTAAGATGAATTACTGAAAATAGTGCATTCGGTTTCATTCAGTCTCGGAACAAACTTGTATGGACGAATGTCTGATAGCGTAGTTCCAAATGATTATGTACACTGATTTACTTAAAGGTACTTTTGTTTAGTGGCGGAGAAGAAACCTTCTCTGAGCTTAACACCCAAAATATATTTGTGAATTTCAATTAGCGATTTGTTGGATCTGATGATGTGGCATTCAATGTAAATGACGACGTTATGTTCTTTATGGTAATGGTGACCTCATGCCTCATCAACCGAGAAATGACAGAAATCACGCAGGCGGCATGGGTCATTCCCATAAGGGTGTATTGTCACCATCTAGAGAAAATCCATTTGTTCTTCTTCTGTTGCTTCTGATTACAGGAAACAATTGTAAATAAAAATAGTGGGTGACAGTATATTCGATACTCTCAAATTTAATCAGTGGTTAGTCATGTGTGGCCGGGTTGCAAGATGTTCTTTTGAACCCCGGTGTTTCCTCTATAGAGAACATTGATCGGGACGTGGTCCCATACCTTATCATGTTCGAAATCCAAACACCAATACGAGCCATACATTTTTAGTTATAAACCAACTATGTTGGAAAATCAGATGCAAACTTTTTGGCTATATTCCTATTTATTTGTCGGTTGATAAACACTATTATAATATCACTATATATCCATATAAAATGCGATTTGGTTATTGTAAGGTAAAAACCATCCATGTTTATGTGTAGATCGGTCTAACGGTTGTCTTTTCTTTAAGACAGATTTTTAAAGCAAAATCAAGCGGTTGGAGTTTACGTACTGTAACAACTCGAAATCCCCCTTTCCGGAAAATCATGGATTGAGCTGAGAACAAGCCACATCGGAACACAAATAGGAGAACATTTCATTGCTTATTACAACAATTCCGTCAGAATACAAGAATATAACAGAGCAAGAATCAATATTACACATTTGATAAATATCAGAGATTTAAATTACATTTAAATACATAGAAGCGGAAAAATAGTACAACACACAACTGAATTAAATACAAGGATGCAGAGCTTTCCGAGTATCATTCCAGCTATAAACCCGGATCCTGTGAATACAAATCTCCAAAACCCAACTACTAGCTGCCCATGCGGAAAATAAGGGCACCCAGAGTTTAGGTTAAAACAATAAACTCCAGGTCAGTCATGTGATTGGTGTGAGAACTAAAACAGTTATTTAAACTTTACTTTAAATCAGATATATCAAGGGACCACGCCGTATAACATGGAACAAGTTTTCTACCAAGAATACCAGTGCATATAACAAAACCGCGCAATGCTTTTTGGAAAAATGAACCAATTATAAGGCCCATGTCCTATCACACAAAGCAACGCAAGCCGAGGGATAGGGTTTTCCCTTATAATAGCCAAACATGCTTGGTACGTTAAAACAAGTCATTTGATACTATTACAAGTCCATAGTGTATAAACAACTTCAAATATAAATGTATCAATCCTAGACAGCATAGGTACCATATATCATGTCGCCAATACTAGGCTCTACAATCAAAACTGCAATTGTCACGTATTGAATGTTCGATTTCCGTCTGTGAACCGAGGCAAGGGATCATCCTCACCGCTTCGAGACTCTCTAGCCCGAGCCTCAGGCAAGCGCGCAGGCAAGCCTTGGATCGTCAGGGCCGGTCCGATGTGGTTTATTATGCCTGAACACTGCATTTCCCCGCCCTTTGGGGCGTAAATGAGCCAAATGACTCCATCGGCTCCAAATAGTCACTGATATATCCGAGGCGCCTCGCAATCCAATAACCACACAGGTGAAAATAATATAAATGTCAGGGCTGGTAGGTCACTGACACCACCCTAGCTACAAGGAAATGCATTCCCTCCCTGAGGTCCTCTCCCATTTCTAGTTCACAATAGGGGTGTGAGGCTCGCGAATTAACGCTACACAAAGCTACGCCACAAAGGCCGTGCTTTGATCATCAACCACAAGACTCTTCTTTTCAACAGAAGCCTTGATCATTTGCATCTTAGCATGCCACATAGGCAAACCACTCCATGCAACCGATATCCATCAATCACACAGAATGATATCCAATGTCAGACACACAGTCCATTTACAAGTCCGTTCTGGGTCTGAACGAAACCGGAGGTACCTTGTACCTCGCATATCCATCGATCTCCAAGTACGTCTGGACGATCACCAATGGATTCCCTCCTCTTGGGTGTACATCCCAATCAAGATCATCAATAATTATCCAAACGATGTGAAGACCTCTGGTCTTCGACCACCGTCTTCATCCTTGACACATCGTCGAATCAGTTATTCAGAATGGGATAAACCTGGTCTTTCTGAATAACTCGTGTATATAATAAACAAGTGTTACACAAGCACAACATACGCCTCATTCCAATTCAGAATATAATTTTATTCAAATATAAATTATTTATCGTTAAAAATATAAATTTAACGTGAATTTGAATAAATAAATATTCATTTACAAATCAAACGATTTGTTTATGTACAACCATTTGAAGGATATTGATTGGGACGATAAATTTTACACATCGCCCAACTGCACAATTTATATTCAGTGTTTGTGGATTGAAACCCCACACGGGTGTTGAGATGATATTTGGCGTACACTAATCCCAATTGTTTAGTTGTATGTCAATCGATAGGTTGATAGACTGTGTAAGCGTTAATTATTTATGTTTAATGCTTATGTAGTTGTGTAGTGCACTCTGGATGATGGTTGATTACTGATCGTTGCTATTATATACATGTGTTGTATGGAACCCATATAAGTAACATTTTATGGTATTTGATTGGGCCCCATTCCAATATGGAAGATAAAGAAGATTTTAAAATAAAATTCATGTGTTGAATAAAAGAAAATTCATGTGTTGAATAAAAGGAAATTCATGTGTTGAATGAAATATATATTCATGTGTTGAATAAAAGAAAATTCATGTATTGAGAAAAATCTCTAAACGATAAAATTCACATCTTTATCATATATAAAATTAGAAACTAACTGGAAATCAGTAAAGATGAATGGTTTGCTGGGTATTGATCTAATGTTGGTTTTGGCCTTCGGGGTTAATAATTAGGGAATTGTTCTCTTACTAATTTACGGTTACAGTCTGGTTAATAACTAAACGATATAAATCACAATTTTATCAAATATATAAAATAACAAAAATAGTCATGTGTTGACAATACTCATGTGTTGAGAATATTCATGTGTTGAAAATACTCATGTGTTGAATGAAATATTTTATACAATAGAATTTACATTTTATTGTAAGTAAGAATTAACAAATATTCATGTGTTGAATAAAATGTATATTCATGTGTTGAAGAAGGTATTCATTTGTTGAATAGAATAACGATGTTATTGAAATATATAAAGCCATGTTGATTAGATATGCGCCATTTTAATGCGAACGATATTTATATCTATTTTATTCATTTTTATAATGAATATCGAAAAGGAATTGACTTCAAAATCTAATGTTTTAAAAAATATTATCATTTATATATCGATGATGCGGAATATTCAATTTTGATTGAAATTGAATATGAAGTTGAAATCGTTTCGAAAACGAATTTAAAACGATTTATAAAATACGTTTTAAAAGGAAATTGATGAAATATATATAATATATTTATATTATATATATATATATATATATATAATGGCCTGAATAGAACATGTCGCATTGCGGCAGTTCGCGAACTTCGACCATTGACTTCGAACGGACATTACGGGAGATCCGATCGTCGGATTCTCCTAAAACCGGAACCGTTGGGTTCGTATCGAAAAGAATGAATATTAGAGATTTGAAATCTAACAGTTGGATTTGGAATATTGTCCAAATCAAATTTGGAAAAGGTCGCTGTAAGTGCAGTTCGATTGTCGTTGATGGAAATCGACTGTACGGGCCTTGATAAAATTAATAAAAATATCAATAATTTGTGTAAAATCATAAGAAATGATTTTTAAAGAATTGGGATCAAAAATTCCATATTTGAAAAGATAAAAATAAATTTTTATTGAAATGAACTAGTTTTGAACTAGAATTATAATCCATTTATTTTTGAAATAAATAAATTGGATTTGAAAGGGTTTTAAAAGTAACCAAAATTTCCAATAATTGAATTGGAATGGATTTGAATTGAAATTGTCTTTGGAATATTTTGATGTTGGATTTCGTGATTATACAGATATTGTCATGGAAATTTGAAAGATATATTTATATCATTATTTCCAATATGATATTTATTGGTCGTAGAATTTGATATTGAGTACAAGCCGATATATTTTCTATTCAGAGCCTTGTATTTAATATCAAATGGGATTTGGGTTTGTCGTGAATGGTGTCTTCATTAACACTGTTCTTAAAACCAGTTGAGAAAAGGATCGAATCTTTTTATTTCGATTTAATGAAGTATACCAATTAAATAATATTTAATTGGAATTGAAATGGAATGTGATTTCGGATTTATCGTGAGTTGTGTTTTAAATGACATTAGTTCTTTAAACCATTTAAAGATAGGATTTATTTCCTTGATTTAAACAATCATTAAGTAATGATTTTTGGAAATTAAAACTGAAGTAGAGTTTTTATGAATTTTTAAATAAATTGAAAGGTGATTTTGATAATTAAAATTATCAAATTCAAGAAATGATCGAGAATGGAGTATCACTAGTTTTGCTCCAAGCGTTAGTTAAATCTTTAATTAGATTTGAACGTGAAATGGTAATTGAATTTTCCGATAACACCATGGTGTTAGATATGAAGTATTACCAGTTTTACTTCATGGGATGAATAGTTTGGGATTGGGAAATTTAAAACAAATGATTACTTTGGTACGGTTCATTAATCCCGACTAGTTTGGATAAACCATAATTTGGTTTGAATTGATATTCAAAAGAGGATTAAAGAATAAATTTAAAGAATTTATCTTTGATAAAATTAATGGGAACCTTTCCCAAAGTATAAGAATATTTGAATAAAAGAATATTCTGAATTGGAATGAGGCGTATGTTGTGTTTGTGTAACACTTGTTTATTATATACACGAGTTATTCAGAAAGACCGGGTTTACCCCATTCTGAATAATTGATTCGACGATGTGTCGAGGATGAAGACGGTGGTCGAAGACCAGAGGTCTTCACATCGTTTGGATAATTACTGATGATTTTGATTGGGTTGTACACCCAAGAGGAGGGAATTAGTTAGTGATCATCCAGACGTACTTGGAGATCGATGGATATGCGAGGTACAAAGTGCCTCCGGTTTCGTTCAGACCCAGAACGGACTTGTAAATGGACTGTGTGTCTGACATTGGATATCATTCTGTGTGATTAATGGATTTCGGTGGCATGGAGTGGGTTGCCTTTGTGGCATACTAAGATGCAAATGATCAAGGCTTCTGTTGAAAAGCAGAGTCTTGTGGTTGATGATCAAAGCACGGCCTTTGTGGCGTAGCTTTGTGTAGCATTAATTCGCGAGCCTCACACCCTGGTTGTGAACCAGAAACGGGAGAGGAACTCAGGGAGGGCATGCGTTTCCTTGTAGCTAGGGTGGTGTTAGTGACCTACCATCCCTAACATTTATATTATTTTCACCAGTGTGGTTGTTGGATTGCAAGGCGCCTCAGATATATCGGTGACTAAGTGGAGCCGATGAAGTCATTTGGCTCATTTACGCCCCAAAGGGCGGGGAAACGCAGTGTTCAGGCATAATAATCCAATCAGTGGACCGGCCTTGACGATCCAAGGCTTGCCTGCGCGCTTGCCTGAGGCTCGGGCTAGAGAGTCTCGAAGCGGTGAGGACGATCCCTTGCCTCGGTTCATAGACGGAAATCCAACTTTCAATACGTGACAATTGCGGTTTTGATTGTAGAGCCTAGTATTGGCGACATGATATATGGTACCCATGCCGTCTAGGATTGATACATTTATATTTGAAGTTGTTTATACACTATGCACTTATAATAGTATCAAATGATTTGTTTTAACGTACCAAGCATGTTTGGCTATTATAAGGGAAAACCCTATCCCTCAGCTTGCGTTGCATTGTGTGATAGGACCTGGGTCTTATAATAGCTTCATTTTTTCAAAAAGCATTGCGCTGTTTTGTTATATGCATTGGTATTCTTAGGAGAAAACCTGTTCCGTGTTATACGGCGTGGTCCCTTGGTATATCCGATTTAAAGTAAAGTTTTAAATAACTATTTTAGTTCTCACACCAGTCACATGACTGACCTGAAGTTTATTGTATTAACCTAAACTCTGGGTGCCCTTATTTTCCGCACAGGCAGCTAGTAGTTGGGTTTTGCAGATTTATATTCACATAATCCTGGTTTACAGCTGGAATGATACTCGGAAAGCTCTGTATCTGTTTATTTCTTTCAGTTGTGTGTTGTATTATTTTTCCGCTGCTATGTATTTAAATGTAATTTAAACCTATGATATTTATCAAATGTGTAATATTGATTCATGCTTTATTATATTCTTGTATTCTGATGGAATTGTTGTAATAAGTAATGAAATGTTCTTCTGTTTGTGTTCCGATGTGGCTTGTTCTTAACTCAATCCGTGATTTTCCGGGAAGGGAAATTTCGGGTTGTTACATCGTGGTATCGGAGCTTTGGTTTTCAGATCTCGGAGAACAAGACACTTTAGAACCATACGAAAGAATTCATCAGAGATTGGATTAGTAATATCCAATAAGAATGACTCGTTAGAGATGAGATCAGTAGTATCCTAGAACGAGTGTGAAGAGTATATTTTAAAAATGAAAACAATTTTTGTTTGAAAATTTAAACCTTATTCAACGTATTTGAATATTTATTTGTATTGAATTTGGACAGTCCAATATATAAAGATTTTGCATACACTTCTGATCCACGGGTATTAGAAGTTGTAATATACTGGATAAATATAGAATCACACTCTAGTCGCCAGGAGACGATTCTGATGATAGTCTAGACAACATCAGCATTAGTGTTCGAGTTTTGAAAGTGGGATTTCTATATATTTCCAATTGACAGGTGTGAGAACCAAAATATAGTTAGAATATATTGTTGTGACTTGGCGTCAAAAACATGATTTTCTGTATATATGACAAAATTATGAATTTGAAACGTTAATTCATTAATTGATTGATGGTTGTGTTGTATGATTATACTGTTATCTAATAAAACCATTATATGAAAGAACGGTACATATAGCCAAATTGTACCAAATATTGAACTGTATTGAAAATTCTTTGAAAATGCATGCATGTACATATATATATATATATATATATATATATATATGTGTGTGTGTGTGTGTGAACAGGTCATAGCACGGAAGCTAAGTAGAGGAATAAAATTGTTTTCCCAACAAATAGGTACATGTTTACTGTATTTCTTTGGGTTTGGATGATTTTATAAGCCCATTGGCTGTTTCTTTTTCGTTTTGGATTGGAGAGGTCTGTATGGCAATTTTGGGATTTTCCCGGTGCTCCCGTGCGGGGGATGTTATGGCGAAATTTTTCAAAAATTTAGGGTGTTAGCCAAATTTTTGAAAAATTTGAAAAGTTCTTAGAAACTGAAAAGTTGAAAAACTTAAGCCGTAATGAAAATAATGAAAGTTGAGTTGATTAGTTAAACAACTTTTAGCTTCGTTCCTTTTCGGGGACGAAAAGTTTTAAGTGGGGGATATGGGTTTATATAATTAATTTATTTAATTTATTTTTCAATCAAAAGTTGACTATTTCTTTTGAACCCCAAACGAGCCCCAACGACTGTCATCCCTAACGTATTACCCCCATTCCGAACACAATGGGATATGTATCATAAGCTGATTCGATCGTTTCAATCAGTTTCCGTTAAAATCAAAATATAACTCAGTATATTGAATTTGAACGCACGTTTCCATTTACCAGGACCATATACGGACTCTAAAAATTTCCGAAAAATATTTTCTAGCTTTGTATTGACAATATGGTTCTAACAAAATTAGTTTCATCAAATTATGAGACCGTTTGAAAAATGGCCATTTTCTGGTCGATCAAAATTGACTGAAACTATTCAAACACGTTTAACTTCGCCACGCTCACATATCAATTCAGAAAATTATGAATTTTGGAATCTAATAATAATTAGATATCCCGGATCCAACAAAAGTGGTTTCGTCAAAAACAGAGATCGTTTGCAAAATTTCCATTTTTAAGGGCCAGGATTCCATAGCGACTATTCTGAATTTTCAATTGGGCATAAATTTTTATTCCTACTATGAAATTTTAATTTTTCGGATTCGTTGGAAAGATATTCTCAAATAGATTCTAATATTTTTTGTTTCGCCAAAATCCGGTTTATTTTGAATCATGTACGTTCAATTAAACTTTGAAATCGAATTTTCAAAATACCGCACCATTTTCAATTCCTTTTATAATTTAATATAAAATATTTATTTTCTAACGACGATCTATATAAATATATACATTCTAATTCTATTCAAAATAAATTTCTCGTCGTTATTATTTAAAACAATTCATTTTAAATATTCAAAATTCATCAAAATTGCCAAAATAAAAATTTTAAATTGGCTTGGATTTCCGGGTTATTACACATACACCAGTTCCACGACTGACCCAGAGTTTATTTGTTTTGTTTTACCCTAAAATCTTAGGTGCCTAAGTTGGTATAGGAAGCCAAGTAGTTCAGGTGGTTACATATACCCTTGGAGGAGCTTGGAGCAGGAGGTGTCAATGTTAGATGTCTAGAGTTTATTCCATTTTGTTATATACTCTGATGATGTATGTAAGTGCAGATACAGCTTTGTATCCCAAAGATTATTATATATATTATATTTTGTTCTGCTGCGATGTAAGATTTTGTGTTGTTATTTATGTTCTTCTTCTATCTTTATTTTCTTTACCCACAATAATTCGTATTTCCGTGCAATTTGGGTTTGACATGTGGTGCATTTATCAACTAAAAGGGTATGGTTTTTGGGTTATTAAAAACCTATTAAATCAGGAATGAGTGTTTAACATTTCATTAAAACTAGGAATTTCAAAGTTAATATTCTTTTCCTTTTTTGAAAATAAATAATGTTTTTTCCTTTCCAACTCAGGACCAAACCTAATATAGTTATATGCAATTTTTCATAAAACATTTTTTACCAAATATTTACTTCATTTCTTGCAAAAAATTAATATCACTTTCAAAATTTACAAAATTAAAAGCATTTACCCTAGCCTCAAAATTCGTTGGTTTTCAAATAAGAGCAAAATAATTCCTTTTTAATATTATCTTCATTAAAAATATTTATTTTCGAACTTTCTTTTTTCAGAAACGAGCAATGGGACAAACTTTTCTTTCAATAACTAGAAAAATAATTTCTTATTCTGCTTTGAAAGAAAAATCTTAACACAAAAATAACACACTCAATTAAACAAAGTAGTTAAACCATCCAAAAATGTGTAATAGCATTTATTCTATATTTCCTAAAATGTACTACTATTTATCAAAATACTTTTTGAAACTTTGCTTAAATGTTGTGTAATCTTTTTTTTTCTTAATAAAAATCAATAATTTCATTATGTAGTAATATTTTGAACTAGCAAAATATATAAAACTTTTACCATCACATGCATGCTTCTTCCAAAAGAACATTTAATTTATTTATAATTTTTTTTTTATTTAGACTAATTAGACTAAATAGCTCTATAATTGTAGCGTCCCAAAAAATTTCGATCCTTAAATTTCAACATTAATGCATCCCATGTCCAAAATTAAGTACTGAAAAGCCAGAAAGATAAAAGATACAATATTAAAGGGTAAGGAAAAGATAAATAAGAAAGATTAGAATAGAAGAAAAAAGAAGAAGAATATCACAACAAAATCAGAATCTCACATCGCAATAGAAAAAAATATAATATAGAAATAAATCTTTATTGAGATCTTGAAATAATACTTGCAATCATTAGAGTGCGTCAATACATCTAGAAAGTTATAATAATCTGCCTTCATTTATAAGACACAACGGAAAAAATAGTCGATATCATATGTTTGAGTACCTCCAGCTTGTCTTTGGACTTCACAGCATCCAATAGTCTAAACCTGTAAATCTCGGTCTGACCGAACATTGCAAATGCCACGGATCAATCTAGTGAACTAGTGTAAGAAAAATTCACTAAGTTTATAGTTATCATGCAACTTGATTTTAAAGTAAGAATCTTTTCGAAAGAAAATGATAATCGTAAGACAAACCCACACACAAATACGTACGTTTTTTACCTTACCATAACCCAAAACATTTTGAAAACATATCTATTTTGATATTATAATAATGTCTAAATAAAATAAATAACCATCTAGCAGAATGCTTGCATCTCATGCTCTACATACATAGTCTATAATAAAAAACCGCGGGCTCTTATTGGAGAATGAATTTCCAACTACGACAAGTATGGCAGCCCACCCCGCACCAGCCGACATTTCCAATGAAAGTGCGCTGTGACAATGTCCAACCAGCACAACACGGTCGCCATAAAAAGGAAAAGAAAGGAATTTGAACTAGCAAGGAACCCGTAGTATATCTCACAACGCATGGAACAAAATATAATAATAACATAACTTTGACATAAAGCTAGTGAGACAGTGCAAAAGCTGAAAACTAAACCATTATAGCAGCGGAAAACCCAAAATACAACTTATGTTCCACATCATCATTATTACAAATTTTAAAACTGTCTCCGAAGAAAAATAAGAAAGGTATACTACTAATGCCCAAAGTAATGACCAGCAGCGACACAGGGAGAATACATACATACATACATACATATATATATATATATCATTCGTGGGAGCCTTCTGCTCGTCTCCGGATCAGCTACTCATGCATAACCAGCTAACCTGTCTCTAGTATGCCCGTTTAAGAGCACCAAGAGTAATAAGAAGAGGCCTAGAACTCTGGGTCAGACAATAGTCTAGTATGAGCGATAAGTAGCAAAACAGAACAATAACAGGTATACTAAACGTTACCTGAATCTGGACCTGCAACCAAAGAGTTAGCACAACAGAATGTAAAATACTCTAAGGTAACACTGGCATATGGTGTAAGGATACGGGGGTGGGGGTGTGCATGTCATAGTGATGACAAACAATCAAGAATAACAACCATCCTCACATCTCTCACTCAGTGCGTAAAGCATACGATATCCACTGCTTTGACCACCCAAATCCTTTGCTATGATCACTCTGCCCCATGAAGTCATGATGGCTCCACTGCATTGATCCATAGCCACTAATCCTTTGCTATGTCCACTCTGCCCCATGAAGTCATGACGACTCCACTGCACTGTCTCATAGACATGCTACGATCACTCTGCCCCATGGAGTAATAACTACCCCACTGTACTGATCCGTAGCCGAACATCCGTCTTGGTGGTGAGTTAAAGCTATGGACATCGATAACCCCTTTGCACACGTCCCGCAGCAAAGCCTAACTCATGAAGTTAACTTGTTGGTTCCTAATTGGATCCAAAGTTCTACTTCATATTTGGACTACCTTTGCATCTCGGGTTTTGGTCTCCTTCGGATCGGTCTTCATTTGGTTCGTAGCTCATGCCTCTCATCCAAGCTCCTTGGTTCGGTTCGTAGTCTCCCTTCTGGTTCAGGTCGGACTATCCATACAGGTCGGGTCGGTTCGTGGTCCACCTAACGGTCTCCCACCGGGTCGGGTCGTGATGCTCCAAGCTGGGCCATGGTGTCACACTGGTTCTTCGGAGTAACGGGCACTCCGGGTTGGGTCTTCCATTGGCTCGAGGGTCGAGCCTTCATCGCTTCCTCGATTCATGATAGTCCACTTGTGGTGTATCAGTTCGGTCGCGCGCAGGGGGTGCTTCACGAGTGGTTCGGGTCGGGCTTCCATAATCGATTCGTGATACATGCTTCACGAATGGAGAAGGGCGATCCGATCCCTGCACTGTTTCCTGCAACTTTTCCAGCGACGGTTTTATGCCACATAACGGCGTTTTCAACCATTCTATATTTCCTAATCAATCACAAAACATACCACAAAGTCATAGCAATATGTATAATCAGCCACAAACACAAAAACAACAATATAACATGTCAAAGTGGATCAAACATACCCTAAAACCCATGTTTTCCCTTAATCCTCCTTAATCGTGTTTAAGTATACAATTAGCAAAACTTATCCAAATTAGTCCAAATTTCTATTAGAGCCCTGAAATAATATTTTAGAATTTTACAAATTTTTCCAGATTTTTCTAAGTTATAATTTCGCTAATTAACACTAATCACCCCTAATTAGCCATAATTAGTGAAAAACAATGCAAATCAATCGTCTTAGCTACAAATTACTTATAGATCTGAAAGTATCTCTGATATAGGTCGAATCTATGTATGTTCCAATAGCTCTATCCCAAACTTGATGCTAATTTGCCTTGATTTGATGTAAATCTTCTTAATTAGTGATTAGAAGGTGATTTGGGATGATTTTAGAAGGCGGAGGCCATGGCTAGGTTTAGAGAAATGTTTAGTTGGCTGAGAAAATGAAAATAGATCGTTTCCTAACTGATCTCAGCCTCCCCATAACCCTAATCCCGAAATGGTTATGGGCCTAGCTGCTAATCACTCTAATTAGGCCCGGTTAAGCTATTTTCACCTTCTAAACCTTATTTCAGCCATATCTCCCAAACAGTGAGCCATTTGGCAAGTGTGACCACTTTATCGAAAGGTAAACCATCATCCGGATCTAATGGAAATAGTTTTAGGTCAAAAATCCTTACCAATCAAAAGTTATAGCTGAAACAAGATCAGCTAGGGGTAAAACGGTCATATAAAAATCGGCAAAAATCGTAAACATGGGAAATGACCCCAATAGTCGTTCCCCAAAGTTACACGACTATACGACCTCATATGAAAAAAAAAAAAATCGACGATCCTTTGATACGTAGAATGCGGGTCGTTGCACTCCCCTACCCCCCCTTAAGAAATTTCGCCTCTGAAATTCCTCAACTAAGAAAAAACCAACGGATCCCGCATGCCTACCAGCCATATCTCGCAATCTAACATACAAAACAGACAAAACAAACCTGTCCTAGCATGTAGAAAGACTAAATCGAAATGAAAACCTTACCAGGCAAAGAGTTCAAGATACGTCTCCTTAATGCTCTCCTCTGTCTCCCAAGTACAGTCATTCTCATCCCCTTCCCACTGAACCTTGACTAGATTCACTGCTTTCCTTCGAAGTTTCTTCGTATTGTGCTCGACAATACGAATCGGCTTGTAGTTCCCAACCGCCTCGGGTTCTACTTCGATATCATCCAACTGATCAGGTGCAATAGCCACATCGGGGTCATGCACGAATTTCCTTAACCGGGAAACATGAAATACGTTATGAACACCCACCAACTTGTCCGGCAACTTAACTTTATATGCTAATTCCCAACTTGTGCGAGAAGTGGGAATGGACCAACAAATCTTGATGTTAACTTTCCTCTCCTACCAAATGGAGTCACGCTCTTTAATGGAGAAATCTTGACAAACACCAAGTCGCCCCGGGAGAATTTTAAATCTCTTCGCCTTTTATCAGCATAACTCTTCTGCCTATCTTGGGCAGCCTTCATTCGCTGTTGGGTAACCTTGATCTTGTCTGAGGTTTCTCTTATCGCATCTAGCCCAAACACAAATTTCTCACCGGTTTCTAACCAACATGACGGTGAGTTGCACGGTCTTCCGTACAAAGCTTAAAATGAAGCCATACCAATACTGGACTGATAACTATTATTATATGCGAATTCAACTAGATGCAAATGGTCATCCCATGATCCGCCAAAATCTAATATGCAAGCTCTCAAGAGATCTTCTAATACTCGATTCACCCTCTCTGTCTGACCGTCAGTTTGTGGATGATATGCGGTACTGAGATGTAATTCTGATCCTAATGCCTTTTGTAAGCTCTTCCAAAATCCACTAGTGAACAACTGATCTCGGCCACTTACAATGCCTTTGGGTATTCCATAAAATCTCACTACCCATTTCATATATAGTTCTGCTAACTAGGCCGTTGTTCTATTTGACTCGATAGGTATAAACCTTGCACTCTTGGTCAATCGGTCCATAATCACCCAAATGCTATCATGGCCCGATCTAGTCCTTGGTAACCCATCAATGAAATCCATTGAGACTTGTTCCCATTTCCATTCTGGAATTTCTAATAGTTGCAACAAACCACTAGGTTTCTTTTGCTCAGCTTTAACTAACTGGCAGTTCATGCATTTGGATATAAACTTCCCAACGTCCTTTTTCATTCCTTCCCAGCAGTAGGTCTGCTTCATGTCTGGATACATTTTATTATCACCGAGGTGTATAGTCAGTTTTGAGTGATGACATTCTCTAAGCACTTCATCTCTCAATCCATTGATATTGGGTACAACCAGTCTACCATTCTTTCTAAGCCATCCATCTCGATCAAGCCCATACTTGTTCATCTCTTCATCGATTCCCATCTCTAATTTGGAGATGATTTCCAATAGGTTAGGATCGTCCCTCTGACTGGAACCAATCCTCTCAGTCAAAGTGGGTCTGATCGTCAAACTTGCTAACATTTCTGGATCCAATTCGCACTTTGGTCTGAAATCATACTTGGCAATGTACTCCAGTTGCTTCTATTCAAGAAACATAGCCCCTAAACTGGCATGTCTTCTACTCAATGCATCAGCTACTGCATTGCCTTTTCCTGGTATATATGCGATATTGAAATCATAGGAAGCTAAAAATTCTAACATCTTTACTGTCAGAGATTTAGATCCTTCTGAGAGAAAAGGTACTTTAATGATTTATGATCAGTAAACAACTCAAATCTTTCTCCCAAGAGATAATGTCTCCACATCTTCAACACGAACACGATCCCTGCCAATTCCAAATCGTGGGTATGGTATCTTTTCTCATGCGGTTTCAGTTGCCGACTTGCATAAGCTACAACCCTGCCTCCTTGCATCAATACAACACCCCGTCCGGTACCACATGCATCTGTATATATTGTCATCTCTTCATTCCCCTTTGGAATGACTAACACTGGTGCACATGTCAACTTTTCCTTTAGACTCTTGAATGCATCCTCGCACTTTTCGTCCCATACAAAAGCTTGATTCTTCTTGGTCAACTGAGTCTATGGTGCTGCTATCTTGGAGAAGTCTTGGATAAACTTACAATAATATCCGGATAATCCCAAGAAACTTCTTACGTCTGTTGCATTCTTGGGTGTAGACCAATCTTGTACCGTAGCCACCTTCGCAGCATCCACGACAATACCATTCTCTGAAACAACATGGCCCAAGAATCTCACTTCCCTCCTTTAGAAGTGACACTTAGAAAACATTGCTTCCAATTGGGTTTTCTCAACACCTCCATCACTATCCTCAAATGTTCCTTGTGTTCATCCTCTGTCCTTGAATAAACCAAGATATCGTCTACGAACACAAGAACAAACTTATTCAGTTGATCTTGGAATACTCTATTCATAAGATCCACAAAATATGCTGCTGCATTGGTTAAC
This sequence comes from Allium sativum, assembly GCA_030737875.1. Classification (NCBI taxonomy): domain Eukaryota; kingdom Viridiplantae; phylum Streptophyta; class Magnoliopsida; order Asparagales; family Amaryllidaceae; genus Allium; species Allium sativum. The sequence goes on from CM060915.1 coordinate 286,189,239, forward strand.
CCGAATGGCACGAACAACCATTAATAAAATCCAGACGGCGTCCGAAAGGCCATTTTAGCTATACTCTCAGCTTCCACCCTAAGCTGATGGAAACTTGTCGCGAGATCCAACCATGAGAACACTATCGCGCCACTCAACTGATCAAACAAATCATCTATCCGCGGTAGAGGATACTTATTCTTCCTCGTCACCTTATTCAATTCGCGGTAGTCCACGCACAATCGAAGGGAACCATTTGCCTTGGTAGCAAACACAACTGGTGCTCCCCACTTAGAAACACTTCTTCTGATAAATCCCTTCTTCAAAAGATCACTCGCTTGCACCTCAAGCTCTCGCTGCTCCCTTCGTGCCATACGACGAAGTGGCATCACTATAGGTCTGGCATCTTTGACTAAATCAATATGGAACTCAATCTCTCGGTGTGGTGGAAGTCCGGTCACTTCCTCGAAGACGTCCGGATACTGGCCAGCCACAGGCACATCTGACAACTCATCATGCGGGATGTCGATGGAAGTTAGAAAACAAGCCATTACCCCATCACTAGGTATACCACCAAACACTACCCTCCGCCCATCAGTCACTCTAACTGTCACCAAAAAGCCCTCACAGTCTACCACCACCCCGTACCTTTGAAACCAATGCCAAACCCATTAAAGCCCAAAACAAAGCAATCACAAACATACATCTATGACTCGATAAGACCACATTATGACAAATCATACCAAGGCTAGTCGTACCGCCAATCGGGTTTGTCACCGCTAAAGGTCTATCGACTATCTCGGGTTCCAATCCCAACCTAATTACCAGGTCACTAGATATGAAGGAATGGGTAGCCCTGGTATCAAACAGTGTCGAGCAGGAACATCATAAATAGAAAGCATACCTTGAATGACGACATTCTTTCCTTTCTCCGCCGCAGTTGGGGCATTCGACAAAGAAGGAACAACATTAAGAGCATATGCTTTTACAATCTGCTTCTCCTTAGGGGGTTGCGGATATTTATCCTTGTGATGTCCCACTTGGCCGCAGTTGAAGCACTTCCAGCCCGCTAGCTTTGCTTGACATTCTTTATCATAATGGCCCTTCTTGCCACAGCTAAAGCACTCAACATCGTTCTTACTCTTCTTCTGACCATCATTGGTCTGATTCTGTTTCCTTTTGTTTTCTAAGAATTATTCTTGCCTCCACTGCTTGCCTGCGGCTTTGGCCCTTCTACAGATGTAACAGCGACTTCAGCCTAAGGCTTAGGATAAAGGCTCTCTGATCGCAATGCTTTTCCAACAATCGATTCAAAAGTCTCATCAATATGGTTGATAAGCCTTTCCCCCAAGTATTTATCTAAGCCTATTATGAACTTCTCATTCTTTTTCTCAGGAGTGTCAATAAGGGATAATCCATACTTTGATAAAGTATCGAACTCAGCAATATACTCCGAGACTGCCATACCATTTTGTTTAAGCTCCAAGAACATCCTAAACAACTTTGATTTATGAGCAGCTGGGATAAACTTATCATTGAATCGTGTCTTGAACTGATACCAAGTAACTTGATCCTCATGGGTAGCTGCGTTAATAGCATTCCACCAATTTGTAGTCCGTCAGTGCAGCTGACGGGATGCTAGCTTCCTCTTCATCGCATCTTCGATACCCAAGTCTTCGAAGATACACTCACAGCTATCCAACCAATCCTAAACTTCTGTAGCCGATTCCGTTCTGTGGAACGGCTTCCCTCCAAGACTAGTGTAGTCCTCACAGAGCTTGGCGAAATCGGCCCTGGGCGCCTGCCCCACTGCACCACCACCATTTGCAACATTAGGAGCTTCCCTCTAAACATCCCTAAGCATATCTCTCATGAAGTCAGTGAACATCGTCCTTATATCAGGAGCATTCCCATTATTAGCTCCTCTACCAATATTCCTCATATATCGGCTCATCGTTCAATCTGTAAGGAGAAAACGATTAACCATCTCTTCGGTGGTGCCAGTGCAGTGCGACTTCATCCTTAAATATACTAGTAGTAGCACATATATATTTTGAAAACCAAAATATCAAAAATACGCGCTGTAACACCCCACCTTCGTTAAGGTCACTCGCAAAGGGAATGCCTTAACTTTAGTGGAGCATTTTTGGTACAAGATGCAGAAAAATTACAAGACAGAAAATAAAGCTGCGGAAAATAAATAACCTTTATTGATTTAAAACAACTTGTACAAAGATTGTTTTACAACACCAATACTTATTACAACAAAGCAACCGTCTTGTTTAAAATAAAGAAGCATAAACTGACAATGATATTCCCCAATAAAGCATGAGCTAACCATAACAGTAGAAAATGGAGTTCAAAGCAATGCGTCAAAGAATCTTCAAGCTCGGGAAGAGTAACGGTCCAAAATGAGCTGAGCTATTCTCTCCCTGGCTACCGGGGGGGAGGGGGTGGGGAGGGGAAACAAAAGAAAAGAAGCAAAAACAAACTAGGTCATACATAAGTCCGGTAATCCAGTTATACTTCAGCATGCAAACAAGAAAAGGACTATGACATGAACAAACTGAACTTAGAACCATACCATAGTGATAAGATAATTCAAAAACAAGACAAGGTAAGCTTAACGGAATTGGCTATCGCACCCACTTCTATTTCTCTACACCCACTAAGGACTAGCATCGTGTGTTCATGATAAAATGATCCCTTTTTTTATTGTGTATGCAGTCCCTTATTCATCTAGTGTTACCTAGATCCAACTAGGGTTTACTTATCGAACGCTTCCTAGATTCAACCAGGGTTTACGCTACCCAGGGCCACTGGGGTTTATGCTACCTATTGAATGCTTCTCGGATTCAGGGTTTACGCGACCTAGGTCCAACTAGGGATTATGCTACCTATCGAACGATGCCCCTTAGTCTAGGACACACTACCTAGGGCGGTATATGTTCCTAGACTCCCTACGTATGTGTCGTGAATCATTATCAATGTCTAGGTGCACATGTCCTCTATATGTGCGATCCGAGTCCCTTGGTAGGGCTAATCAAGAAACACGAAACTCGGTCGGGAGCTTTCAGATATTTGCCGACTGCAGATGCTAAGGTTTGCTTTTACAGTGGCTATGGTCCCACTAGACCCCTCCGTCAAACTAACAAATGAAAGGCACCCAAGAAAAACAAGAATGAGAACTATACACAGGCCCTCTATGCCCTACAAACCTATAGGCCAAACCTCAGCCATAACTAGATAGCAAGTATATGGTCTGTTGGAGTTCTCTGCCTTTCCGCTTTACGTACTCGATTGACTCAAGATGGTAGGTAGATGACGAGTTGCTATCACAGGGCAAAAATTGGTCCCGCCGAATCACGCTGGTCCGTCCTAGTCTTTAGGTTGCCTTATTATTGCAACCAAGGCATACTCTTGGTTCTTCTAACGCAGACCTTAACCTCTGTGAGTCCAGGAGGATCATCTGCAACCTCACAGAGGGATACCAAGAGTACCCTTACGTCCCCTCGAAGCTGCGTGCTTCGTAACCCAGTCCGTTGGAGCCTTCTTCCTGATCAGACGGACGTTTGCTCCTTTCGTGTTCTACGTGGCTTTCTTGACTAAGGTTTACTACTTAGTTCCCTGAATCGTTCGTTTTCTTAACTAAGGTTTACAACTTAGTCCTCTTAACTAAGGTTTACTACTTAGTTCTCTTCCTCGTCATGTTGGATTGGTTAAGTGTCATCGGTTAATTCAAGTTAACAAAATCCATTCACTTGTCATGTTGAATTGGTTAAGTGTTATCCAGCAGTTTACGTTGACTTAACCCACACATATATCATTTCAAATTGGTTAAGTGTTATCTAGCGGTTCATATTGACTTAACCCACCCATATATCATGTCAAATTGGTTAAGTGTTCCTTAACCTTACTCGTTTATTAGGTTATACTGGTTAAGTGTCTCTCATTAACTTAACCCTGTTTATGCTACAATGGTTAAGTGTTCTAAGTGTACTTAACCACATCTTCTGGTTTGGTTAACATGTTATAACGGTTAAACATTTACTTAACCTTACCCACTTGTCTAGTTAACATGTTATGATGGTCAAGTGTTTCCTTAGTTACTTAACCCCCACAAATCTTGTCTTGTTAACATTTTAAGTTGGTTAAGTGCTTCCTTAATTACTTAACCTCACCATTTCCAGCTTGACTGTTCATGAGCTTTAATTAATTAATTAAGGCACCAACCACTCACATTAGATAGGTATTGTTGTGGTTACTGGATGTGCCGGTCGGTTCCGGGCAGTTTTACACCGCAACTCAGTCTAACCTCGGGTCTTTCTGGGCTTGATGCACTAACCTCTCATATTAGACATGTATTGTAGTGGTTACTGGATGTGCCGATCGGTTCCAGGCAGGTTTACACCAGAACTCAGTCTAACCTCGGGTTAGGCATATTCATCTTTTACTAAATTTACATATTTGCCTTTCATGTTTATATGTAAATTATGGCCCACTTCCCTTCTAAATCATATACATAATTTTTGGTATATAAACTATATCATTTTCATGCCACCATTCATTTACATGCTTATGTGACAACATGCCAATTACATTTAATTTCTTGTTTTTCCCAACATTACCCTCGTTGTACGTTCGCAAAATTGCATATGGTGTTAGGCTCGATATTTAGCCTAACTCACAAAATGGGAAAGCATAGAGCATGTAATATTTCAACATCATAAAAAATGCGACATATAAATTTGGCATATGATAATAAACTTGCATGAATCTTAAGCATGTGAACTTTACATAGATCTACACAAACTAGACTTGGGCATGTAAGGGTGAAATTGCATGGGATTGGATCTACTTAACATAGATCTAAACATGTAAAGTTATAGATCTAAACATATAAGGTTGTACGAACATTATTTAGCCTAACAACTTGTGTGCAACAAAACATAAGGGAATCACCCAGTTTCTAACCATGATAGATTAATTCACAACATGATAGGTTCGTATAAATTTTGTGGAATCCTGTCATACAACTTGCATACAATATAAACATAATCTTGACATATAAATATATGTATGAACTTGACGTGGCATGTAAGTGTGAATAAATTAGATCTACTAATCACCATTGCGAGAAATAGCGTAGATCCAAATTACATACCCATGAACATATACAGATCTAGATTGCATACACATGAACATACGTAGATCTAAATTGGATCTAACATAAAAATATGTAACTTACATTAAATTAACATATATAGATCTAACTTGGATCTAACCTATAAACATGTTTAAATTAACATATATGGATCTAATCATAAAGTCATATGAATTTAGACCCATAGAATTGTGTGAACATAGCTTAGCCTCATGAAATTTCATATGGCATAACTTAGGAAAATCAACAAACGTGATGGCTTCATGTGAGTACATAAAAACCACAAACATACTACATGAGAACATCAATCCCAATTAGTTTCATCACAAGAATATGACATAGGGAAATCACATGAATAAACATGAATCCACATAGATAAACTAATAGGCACCGTTCTAATATCAGTTTCTGACAAGGCATGACTTCCAATTAATGTTTAAATCGGAAATATAACTGTACTTACAAAATATAGGCAAGTCTTGTTTTTTCTGAAATCGGTTTTCTGAAGCTGAATAGCTTTCCTTTTATGTAGATTAGTCGTTCTTTTAATTTAGTTTTGATTTAGCTTGGTTCGTCTCTTTGTTGGCTTCAAGTGGCCGCTACTCTAGGTTGTCTAATGGCAGCATGATGGCTCTTAGTTTGATTTTTAATATGATTTAGGGTTGAGGTATTAGGCTGCTTTTATAGAGATTTGATTGGATAGGAGCCGTCAGATCATCTCAGAATCAATAAAGACCATTAAGACAAGATGGAGTTATCCAGAACAGCCAACTCAGCCCTAATGACTCAGCAGGGAGTCATAAATCGTCGGTTTTCAGATCTGCCCAAGGGGGGGTAGGTCGACCCCTAGGTCGACCCTAAGGTCGACATGTATAGGGGAGGTCGACACTAGGGTCGACCCCCTGGTCGACCTGATCCCTGGGCGGGAAATTTCCCGCCCAGCACATTTCTCCTTCTGGATTTGAATTTTGAATATTGATTTGAAACGTTCTAATTCTTGATTCTTCCGAAGGCCATAAGTCCTCCATACGGAGTTCGATTCTCGCAAACTCGGACTCTATCTCAAGCAGAATTCCAGGATGAATGCAATGGCGTAACCCGTTTCCCTTGATTCTCAGATCTATAATTAATTATTCTCTAATTCGTTACTTAAAATATTTTCTGAAAATACGGGGTGTTACACGCGCTCCCATATACGTACTCTCTCTCCCTGGTGTCTTTCTCTAGGTTAACTACGCAACCTAGAGCTCTAATACCAAGTGTGACGGCCCGCCCGACACCAGCCGACATTCCCAGTGAAAGTGCACTATGCCAACGTCCAACCAGCACGGGACGGTCGCCAAAGAAATGAAAAGAAAGGAATTTGAACTAGCAAGGAACCTGTAGTATATCTCACAACGCAAGGAACAAAATATAATAATAACATCACTTTGACATAAAGCAGGTGAGACAGTGCATAAGCTAAAAAGTAAACCATCATAGCAGCAGAGAATCCAAAATACAGCTTATATTCCATATCATCATTATTGCAACTTTTAAAACTGTCTCCGAAGCAAAATAAGAAAGGTATACTACTAATGCCCAAAGTAGTGACCAGCAGCGACACAGGGAGAATACATATATATATATATATATATATATATATATATATATATCATTCGTGGGAGCCTTCTGCTCGTCTCCGGATCAGCTACTCATGCATAACCAGCTAACCTGTCTCTAATATGCCCGTTTAAGAGCACCAAGAGTAATAAGAATAGACATAAAACTCTAGGTCAGACAAAAGTCTGTTACGAGCGAAAAGCAGCAAAACCGAACAATAATAGGTATACTAAACGATACCTGAACCTGCAACCAAAGAGTTAGTACAAACGAATGTACAATACTTTAAGGTAACACTAGCATATGGTGTAAGGATACGGGGGTGGGGTGTGCATGTCATAGTGATGGCAAACAATCAAGCAAAGCAACCATCGTCACATCTCTCACTCAGTGCGTAAAGCATACGATATCCACTGCTTTGCCCACCCAAATCCTTTGCTATGATCACTCTGCCCCATGGAGTCATGATGACTGCACTACACTGATCCATAGCCACTAATCCTTTGCTATGTCCACTCCGCCCCCATGAAGTCATGACGACTCCACTGCATTGTCTCATAGCCATGCTATAATCACTTTGCCCCATGGAGTAATAACTTTCCCACTGCACTGATTTGTAGCCGAACATCCGTCTTGGTGGTGAGTCAAAGCTATGGACGTCGATAACCCCTTTGCACATGTCCCGCAGCAAAGCCCAATTCATGAAGTTAACTCATTGGTTCCCAACTGGATCCTGAGTTCTACTTCCTAGTTGGACTACCTTTGTATCTCGGGTTTTGGTCCCCTCTGGATCGGTCTTCATTTGGTTCGTAACTCATGCCTCGCGTCCAAGCTCCTTGGTTCTGTTCGCAGTCTCCCTTCTGGTTCGGGTCGGACTGTAGATACAGGTCGGGTCATGATATCCTCCCAGGTCGGGTTGGTTCGTGGTCCACCAAACAGTCTCCCGCCGGGTCGGGTCGTGATGCTCCAAGCTGGGTCGTTGTGTCACACTTGTTCTTCAGAGTAACGGGCACTCTGGTTCGGGTCCTCCATTGGCTAGTGGGTCGAGCCTTCATCGTTTCCTCGATTTGTGACTGTCCACTTTTGGTGTATCGGTTCGGTCGCGCGTAGGGGGTGCATCATGAGCGGTTCGGGTCGGGCTTCCACCATCGGTTTGTGATACGTGCTTCGCGAGTGGGGAAGGGAGATCCGATCCTATCCCTGCACTATTTCCTGCAACTTTTCCAGCGGCTGTTTTATGCCACACGACGGCGTATTCGACCATTCTAACTTTTCTAATCAATCACAAAACATATCACACAATCATAGCAATATGTATAATCAGCCACAAACACCAAAACAACAATATAACATGTCAAAGTGGATCAAACATACCCAAAAACCCATGTTTTTCCCTTAATCCCCCTTAATCATGTTTAAGCATACAATTAGCAAAACTTATCCAAATTAGCCCAAATTTCTATCAGAACCCTAAAATAATATTTTAGAATTTTACAAATTTTTACAAATTTTTCTAAATTATAATTTCACTAATTAACACTAATCACCCCTAATTAGCCATAATTAGCGAAAAGCAATGCAAATCACTCACCTTAGCCACAAATTACTTATAGATCTAAAAGTATCTCTTATATAGGTCGAATCTCTCTATGTTCCAACAGCTCTATCCCAAACTTGATGCTAATTTGCCTTGATTTGATGTAGATCTTCTTAATTAGTGATTAGAAGGTGATTTGGGATGATTTTAGAAGGTGGAGGCCATGACTAGGGTTAAAGAAATGTTTTAGGCGGCTGAGAAAATGAAAATAGATCATTTCCTAACTGATCTCAGCCTCCCCAAAACTCTAATCCCGAAATGGGTTATGGGCCTAACTGCTAATCACCCTAATTAGGACGGTTAAGCTGTTTTTCACCTTATAAACATTTTTTCAGCCATATCTCTCAAACGGTGAGTCCGTTTGGCTAATGTGACCATTCTACGGAAAGGTAAACCATCATCCGGATCTAATGGAAGTAGTTTCAGGTCTAAACTCCTTCCAATCAAAAGTTATGGCAAAAACAAGAACAAATAGGGGCAAAACAGTCGTATAAAAATCGGCAAAAATTGTGAACATGGGAAATGACCCCCATAGTCGTTCCCCAAAGTTAAACGACTATACGACCTCATATGAAAAAGAAATAAATATTCTACGATCCTTTGATACGTTGAATACGGGTCGTTACAACAAGGTATGGGACCACCTACCGACAGTTTACCTCTAGAGAAAATACACTAGGATTCAACAAGGACTATTTGCAACCCTGGTGACCATTCATTTCTCTTGAGCGTATCGAATATACTATCACTTTATGTGACGACCGCCCAAAACTCTGGCACTATACAAGAGGAATAATGCGTTGACATGTGTGTCGGGAAGCTATGGGCAATCATCAAGGTATGATACATAAGCGGAACCTGTCGTAAACTCACAGCACAAGGATAAAATATAATGGAACTTATACAACAGGTAATGATAGTGAAACAGAAAACAAAATACTTTCATGACAACTAGAAAGTATGTCTCATACGCTGGATATCAACAACAGTTTTTGTACAATTTTCCTCACTACAACAATCAAAGAAATAGCAAACAGCGGAAACAAATACTAAATAGTAGTAAAACTGATACGTTAGCCTCTTGCTCACCAATGGTCAACATTGTCATTCCCACTAAAGCATCACCTATCACCTACTTCTCAGTCTGTCCATCCACAACTGGATGAACAGCCCAAGGTAATAAGAGGAAACGTAAAACCTTGAGTCAGACAATAGTCTTAGTGAGCGATAAAACGGCTGACAAACTTCATCAATAAAGTATATGGGAATGGGTAAATAAATAATTAATCTATCCAGCTCCAGAGAAGACTTACACCTGCCTTCGCCACACCTGACAGTGATAGCCTTTATGATCCATACATCCAAACGAATAACAATCCAGTCATGGAAATTAGAACAACCATTTATACATGGAAAAAACAGCTCAACCATCATCACAACAAAGTATTCAAACATCCATGACCGACTCTGGCTATCACCGACAACCTTGGTCTGAATCCGCCGCTATAGTATGACTGGCTAACAATTCAGCATCAACTGTCAAGGACCATACTCGACGCCCCAGTTCTAGCAAAACTGCACATGCTATACTCAATATGTGTTACATGCTATACTCAACATGTTTCTAGGCCAAACACGACGCCCAGGGCACTCAACCTACAATTGGTCTTCAATTGTACCCTTGCTTCGAGTCTGCTAGAACTTACGACAACAAAAATCCCTCGGCCTTCTCATCTCTAGTCGTTATCAATTACGACTATTAATTAGCTCAGAACACTTTAGATCAATCACTTCACACGAACTCAATACATCTTTGAGTTGTTTCCACATTCGTCACATCCGACGAACAATTCACCTCACTTTGTCATTCTTCCATGGAAGTCACTTCAATGTCACACCATAGCCGAGCCAATTACATCACTGCGCTGCTGCTAGGGTTCGTGGGGTTGGCCCAGAATTTTTTTAAAAGCATTTTCCTTCAAATTTGGGTCGTACCCGAAAACATAATTTTTCAGAAAACGACCCTGTGACCGACCCTTGGCCATGTTCGACCGAACCCGCACCTGGGTATACGACTAAACCTCCTTCCTCGACCTAAGATACTGCTCGACCAACCCACCTTCAACGCGTAGACCGACCGACTCGAACTTCCTGAGTACGACCGACCCTCAATGTTCGACCGACCCAAATTTCCTCTAAACTCAGAACCCTCAGACCTGTTCGACAGACCCTCCCTAGATCGACCCGACCCAGATGACTGACCCGACCCAGAGGAGACCAACCAACTGACCAGGCATAGGTTTTGGCTTGTTCTCCAAGCCACACCTTGGGCCGACCAACCATGTTCGACCGACCCGCTATGTTCGACCCAAAACCTGCATCCTCCAATGCAACTCCAATTTCGACCAAAACTTCGCCAAAATGATTCGTTTAACGAAATCTGGTTATCCAATACATCTAATATGATCACAAGCATGATATGAAATCAGCAATAACAACAATATGACAATTCCATCAACAAACATGTAAAGTTCACCAAAATCACCATAAATGTATATATGAGCAAAAACCATGGATCTAACTTGCACATTCATATGAAATGTCATAGAAATTACCTATCTAAACTTGCCAAATCAGATCAAAGGGTGATCTATATGGAAATGAACTTACCAATGCATAGATCTAAGGAAAAACACTTGAGTGTGATGAAAAACATGATCAACTACTCGTACACGTCATTGAATCCATGTGAGAGGTGTAATCAACTCACTGATCTTCCCAAACAAGCAAAAATCAATGAAATAGGAATCCAGACAGCAAGCACTTCACACCAATTACCTTGATCCGATGAATCCTTGCTCAATTAATGTAGATCTAGCCTCCAATGGTATAGATATATGATTTCCCTCTTCGGGTTTGGATTTTTAATGGTGGAAGGGTGTCAGAGGAAGGAGGAGCACAAGGCCTCTAAATGAGAGAACGGGAAAATAAAACCATTTCCCATATCCCATACCCCCTATTTACAGTTTCCACCAACCCACTAACGGGCCTCTCCAAATCAGCCTATTAAGGCTCCCAAAACCTGAAGAATCAATTGAAAAACCTTAAAACAGTGATTCCTCCCGAACCGTTGAACCAAATCCCAAATGTAACCACTCTACGAAAAGGAAATCATCATTTCCTTTCCAATGGCATAGGTCTCCCCCTCTGATTCGATCTGAGTCGAAAGTTATGCCCTGTACAAGACTGAAAGGGGCAAAATGGTCACAAATAAAATCGGTAAAAATTATGGACATGTCTTTCATCCCCATAAGCAACATATTGAAAGATGAGAATGATCCAACCCTCAGGGAATAAATAAAAATATTTTACAATTTTTCGACACGTAAAATGTGAGCTGTTACATTCCCCCCCCCCCCCAAGAATTTCGCCCCCGGAATTTCAAATAAACACAAGCAGTCACAACAATTCCGCATGCTTATCATCCATGAGATTCCAATTCTATCATCCAAACTAGCAACCATCAAGCCATGCATCCATAGCCTTATCCTAGCATGCGGAATTCTATCAAACAACAATAAGATACAACGTTATAACGATGATACGATATCACAGGATCCTACTGATGAAGAGTTCTGGACGAGTTGCCTTCATGTTCTCTTCTGTCTCCCACGTACAATCGTTACTACGTTCACTTCATTGTACCTTGACTAGCTTCACTGTTTTCCTCCTAAGTTGCTTCGTGTCATTCTCTACAACACGAAGTTGCTTATGAGGTCTCGTAACTACGGTTTCTACTTCCAAGTCTTCATACTACCCTAAAGATACCACTATATTCAAATCATGCACGAATTTTCGTAGAAATGACACATGGAATACATTATGTACACTCGACATCTTCTCGGGTAATTTCAATCTATATGCGAGCTTTCCAATTATCTCGACTATCGGAAACAGTCCAACAAACCTATAAGACAACTTTCGTTTACTTCTGAATCGAACCATATGCTTCAACTGTGAAATCTTCACGAAAATCATATCGCCTACGTCGAATTCCAAGTCCTTACGACGCTTATCGATGTAACTCTTCTGACGGTCTTAGGCTACCTTTATTCGTTGTGGAACAATCTCGATACAATCTGAGATCTCCCTAATCATCTCCGACCCAATTACCAACTTATCTCCAGTTTCTAACCAACATGCCAGAGAATTGCACGGCCTCCCGTACAACGCCTCATATGGTGCCATCCCAATACTCGACTGGTAGCTATTATTATAAGCAAACTCAACTAGATGCAGATGGTGCGCCCATGATCTTCCGAAGTCTAACACACAAGCCCTTAAGAGATCTTCCAAAACGCGATTGACTCTCTCGGTCTGACCATCAGTTTGGGGACGATAAGCCGTACTCAAGCACAATTCAATTCCCAAAGCTTCTTGCAAACTTTTCCAAAATCCACTCGTGAATAATGGATCTCCATCACTCGCTATACTCTTTGGGACACCATGGAATCGAACTATCCATTTCACATAAAGTTCAGCCAATTTCGATGCCGTCATGGTCAACTTGACAGAAATGAATCTTGCACTTTTGGTCAAGCGATCCTCTATAACCCAGATTCCTTCATTTCCTGCTCTGGTTCTAGGTAGTCCATCGATAAAGTCCATTGATATCTGCTCCCACTTCCATGTAGGAACTTCCATTGGCTGAAGCAACCCACTCTGCTTCTTCTATTCAGCTTTCACCAATTTACAGTTCATACACTTGTAAATGAACTTTCCAATATTTCGATACATCCCTTCCCAGCAGTAAACTCGCTTTATGTCCTGATACATCTTATTACCAAAGGGATGAGTCATCAACCTCAAGTGATGACATTCTCTCAGAACCTCATCTCGTAATCCGTCGATATCAGGAACAACCAATCGCCCTTGTTTTCAAAGCCAACCTTCTTGATCGACTTCGAACTCTTTATCCTCTAGTTCTAATCCCTTGATAAACTCAACAAGCTTTGCATTTTCTTTTGGCTCTCACCAATCCTTTCGATAAGAGTAGGTCTTATCGACAAGCTTGCCAACATTTCAGGTTCTAACTCACACCTTGGCCTGAAATCATACCTTGTCAAATAATCAAGACTCTTCCATTCCAAAAACATCGCTCCTGAACTTGCGTGTCTTCCACTCAATGCATCTGCAACTATATTACCTTTGCCAGGAGTATAGGCTATGCCAAAATCATATGATGCCAGAAACTCTAGCCACCGTTTCTGCCAAAGATTCAAATCCTTCTGGGAGAAAAGATACTTTAGTGACTTATGATCCTTAAACAACCTTAATCGAACTCCCAACAGGTAATGTCTCCACATTTTCAGAGAAAACATAATCGCCTCCAACTCTAAATCATGACTTAGGTGATTCCTCTCATGAGCTTTAGCTGTCGACTTGTGTAAGCCACCACCTTATCCTATTGCATCAGTACTACTCCAAGTCCAGTACCACATGCATCGGTATACACCACTATGTCTTCATTTCGGCTTGGAATGGTCAATACAGGTTTACTCATTAGTCTCGCTTTCAGGATTCCGAACGCTTGTTCACACTTCGCATCCCATGTGAACACTTGGTTCTTCTTCGTTAATCTCGTTAACGGTGCAGCTATCTTGGAGAAGTCCTTGATAAACCGTCGGTATTAACCAACCAACCCAAGGAAACTTCGCACATCCGTATCATTTTTAGGTCTATCCCTATCCTGCATTGCTGGCACTTTAGCGGGGTCAACCACTATCCCTTTTCCAGAAACTACATGGCCTAAGAATCTCACTTCATCCTTCAAGAAGTGACACTTCGAGAACTTAGCTTTCAGTTGATGCTTTCGCAAGATCCCTAACACAACTCTCAAGTGCATCTTGTGTTCTTCCTCATTCCTAGAGTAAACTATAGTATCAACCACGAATAAAAGAACAAACTTATTCAACTAATCTCCGAACACTCTATTCATAAGATCCATGAAATACGCTGACGTGTTAGTCAACCCGAATGGCATCGCCAACCAATCGAAGAAACCGGATGGTATCCTAAAATCAGTCTTTGGCACACTATGCTTAGCCACCTTCAACTGGTGAAATCCCGGTGCCAAATCCATCTAAGAAAACATTTTGACTTCGTGTAGCTAATCGAATAAGTCATCAATCCTTGGCAACAAATATTTATTATTTTTGTCACCTTGTTTCGCTCACGATAGTCCACACACAACCTTAACGAGCCATCCTCCTTAGTTGCAAACACGACCGGTGCACCCCATTCGGAAGCACTTTTCCGAATGAAACCCTTCCTATGAAGGTCTCGAACTTGCACCTCCGACTCTCGCTGTTCCTTAGGCGCCATCCGCCTAAGAGGATTAACGACTGGTCTAACTACCTCGACCAAATCGATCCTAAACTCGATCTCATGATGCGGCGACAACCCTTTGACCTCGTCAAAGACATCCTCATACTCCTTAGCGATCAACACAGATGACAAGTTTTCTTGTAGAATCACAAGCAAATATATATAGCTAACGAAGACAACTTCTTCGCGCTTACACTTTATCAACACCTTTCGCCCTTCCACATCCCCGACTCTTACCTCTAGCTTCTCGCAATTCACCCTTGCCGCATACTTCTTGAGCCAATCCATGCCCAAGATGATCTCAAACCCAATGAAGTTATGAACAAAGCAATCACACACAAAAGATCAACCATGACTCAACATCACTAGACCATGGCACAACATGCACAAACTGGACGAACCCCCAAGTGGATTAGTCATTATCAATGGTCTATCACAAATCTCGGGTTCCAAACCTAAGTGACACACAAGCTCATTGCAAATGAAAGAATGCGATGTTCCAGTATCAAACAAAACTCAAACCAAAACACCATGAACAGAAAGAGTACCTTGCGCCACGACACCCTTTCCCTTCTCCTCTGTAGTAGGAGCATTCGAAGAAGATGACACTGACCCTAAAGCATAAGCCTTAACCACTTGCTTCCCGTGAGCTGATTTTGGACAATCTTTCTACTCATATCTCGGCTTCCCACCCTTGAAGCACTTCTTTTCAGCTTTAGGATTCTTGTATTCACTAGCAAAAAGGACCTTTTGCTAACAATTGAAGCAAGTCACTTCTCCCTTCTACTTCTTTTGGCCATCCTTTCCTTTCAGTTGTTGTTGCTTCCTCTTCTTGTTATTACCACCCTGTAGTGATTTCTGCTCCTCTTTAGCTACAACAATAGACATCTTCTTAGGAAACAGACTTTCATGCCTCAAATCCTTCTCGACGATCTTCTCAAAGCTTTCATCGAGGTGATCCACAAGCTGATTCCCAACATATTCATCCAATCCCAAGACAAACTTCTCGTTCTTTTGATAAGGGGTATCTACATATGAACGAGCATACTTCGATAAAGCCTCAAAGTCGGAAATATATTCAAGAACTAGGTGACCATTCTGTTTAAGCTCCACGAATCTCTTAAATAGAACCGACTTCTGCATAGTGGAGATAAATTTTTCTTCAAACTTAGCTTGGGACAATTCCCATGAAATATCCGCTTCAGGAGTCTCAAGTGTGACAGAGTTCCACCAGTCCATTGCTCTGCCCACAAAATGCCTTGATGCAAGTTTCTTCTTTGTTGCATCATCAATACCCAAGTCTTTGAAGATTCGAACACAAGTGTCCAACCACCTTTGAACCTCTTCAACTAGTTCAATGCCCTTGAACTGTTTCCTTCCCAACGAGGTAAAGTCGTTGCATAATATTGCAAATTCTACAACCCTAGGCACCGAAACGCCAACCTCAATTGTAGCTGCTACTGGAGCGAGGTTCCTTCGAAGGCATGCTTCCATCATAGCTTCAAACATGGCCAGGTAATCAGGTGCCCCGCCATTACCCCCTCCCGACAAAGCTTCTTCCCTAGCAGAATATCTCGTATAGCGTCGACTCATTCTAAATATTCAAATTAAAATGATTAGCCATTTTCAAGAAAACTGCTAAAGGAATACAACCGCTACTACTATATTTGCTAATATACATAGTAAGCATCCAAGTAAATTCTACAAGTACGTCTCTCATACGTAATTACGTCTTTAAACTTTGGCCACAATCGTTGACCTGTGCTCTGATACCAAATGTGACGGCCGCCCACATCCCCTACACTATATAAGAGGAATAATGCGCTGAAAGGTGTGCCGGAAAGCTATGGGCGACCATCAAGGTGTGATACATAAGAGGAACCTGTCGTAAACTCACAGCACAAGGATAAAATATAATAGAGCATATACAATAGGTAGTGATAGTGAAGCAGAAAAAACTAAACTTTCATAACAACTAGAAAGTATTTCCCTTACACGTGGATATCAACAACAGTGTTTGTACAATTTGCCTCACTACAACACTCAAAGAAATAACAAACAGCGGAAACAAATACTAGATAGTAGTAAAACTGATACGTGAGTCTCCTCCTCGCCATCGATCAACATCGTCGTTCTCACTAAAGCATCACATGTCACCTGCTTCTCATTCTGCCCATCACAACCGGATGAACAACCCAAGGTAATAAGAGGAAACATAAAACCTTCCCCATAACTGACAGTGATAGCCTTTACGGTACATACATCCAAATAAATAACAACCATGTCATGGATATCAGAACAACCAATGATACATGGCAAATGCAACTCAACCATCATCACAACGAAGCATTCAAACATTCATGACTGACTCTGGCTATCACTGGCAACCTTGCTTTGAAACCACCGTTATCGTATGACTGGCTAACTATTCGCCATCAACTGTCAAGGGCCATACTCGGCGCCTCGGTTCTAGCAAAACTGCACACGCTATAATCTACACGTGTTACACTCAACATGTGTCTAAGTGTAACACCCCACCTCCATTAATGTCACTCACAAAGGGAATGCATTAACTTCAGTGAAGCGTTATAGTTAAAAGATACAGATAAATTACAAGACAAACAAATAAAGCAGCGGAAAACAAAGTCATTTTATAAGCAACGTAGTTCAGTCAAGCTTTTACAACAATTGACTTAATCATACTTAAAAGTACTACATAAAACTTCTGTCTTGATTCAAAAACTTCCAAGTATATAAGAAGCATAAAACATAGCAAAGTAGCATAAGTCCCCAAATTAAAGTGCAATCACAACCACAGCCAAAGATAAGAGGATCTAAGCAATACATCAAAGAATCTTCAAGCTTAGAAAGAGAAACGGTCCAAACTGAGCTGAGCTATTCCCTCCCTGACTACCCTGGGGGGAGAAACGGAAGAAAAAAAGACGAAAGAAAATGGGTCAAACATAAGCCTGGTAAGTCCAGTGACTTTCAGTATGAAAACAGGTAAAAGCAACATGACATGAATAAATTGAATATAAGACAATACCATGATAAGAGGGATAACAAGATAAGATTAGCCTAAGATATGATAAGGCAAGATAAACTTAATGCGCTTCTAACTTTTCTCTGCTTCGCTACTACCCTGTTATTCTGGTTTCTATATCTCTGCACCACCTAACTAGTGTCCCAACTAGAAATCTGTATAAATTGATAATGTGATCCCAATCCCCGCAATTGTGGTAGCCTTCAAGTGTACATCTATTATGAGGATCCCACCTCAATCTGCCAAATTGCCATGGATATGCTAGATGTACCCTTACTACCCTATTGATCGGCTCCCTAACTCGCATGTATGAATTACTTGTGTCATTTGACCTCGCTTATATGCATTCATTACTTGTGTCATTCGGCCCCGCTTGTAGGTAGATACATGTGCTGGCCCCATCATGTGGTGTATCAATTCCCATGATGGCGACCCAACACGATTCAAGATGCATAGTGTATGCTACTGATGTCCAGTGCCTTCTTTTTCACTCTGGAGCACGTGCATGCCCATACTCCGTCGGAACTACACTGCTGCACCACCCACCGCTATTTTTACCGCTTATAATCTGCCCAGCAATCGTGCCCCACCCGGCCTAGCTTAGGGTACCATGATACATCTTTGTGGGTTACTGCTAAAATGGGTCCCCGTTACTAGTGTTTCCTAATCAACATGTTTTAATGGTTAAGTGTTCTCAATTTAACTTAACCCCACCCATTTGCTTAATTTACATGTTGTACTGGTTAAGTGTTGCCTATTCATATGTTACTTAACCTTCTCACTGATTCACACATGTTTATTTAACAGTTAAGTTTGTGGGCCTAGATATACTAATATTACCCACTTACCCAAGATTTACTTAACCGTTCCCCTTATCAAGTCCATATGTATTATTGGTTAAGCTTGCGTTAACCCTATCCACTTTGATCATATAATATTGGTTAAGTTGTCATCTTGTCCATGTTATCTTAACCCATCCACCTAACATGTCATATTGGTTAAGTGTTTCCCCTTGACTTAACCCTACTCGTTCATCATGTTATGTTGGTTAACTTAACACTACTCATTCATCATGTTGAATTTGGTTAAGTGTTTCCTATTAACTTAACCCTTCCACTTGTCATGTTACCTTGGTTAAGCGTTGCCCTATCACACATTATGTTATATTTGGTTAAGTGTTGCCCTATTGTGTTAACTTAACCCTACCATTCTTAGCGTATCTGTTCGTTAGCATTAATTCATTCATTAATGCCTCAACCTCTCACATTAGAACTGTTGTTTGTGGTTGCTGGATGTGCCGGGCGGTTCCGGGCAGATTTCTACCGAAAACTCGTTCTAACCTCGGGTTTTTGGCTTAATGCGCTAACCTCTCACATTAGATCTATATTGTTGTGGTCGTTGGATGTGCCGGGCGATTCCGAGCAGTCTTACACCGTAACTCAACCTAACCTCAGGTTAGGCATGTTCATCATTGGCCAATTTACATATTTACCATTCATGTCCAAGTCTAGAATCTTATATGCTAATTATACCAAATTCACCAAGCTAGTCATGTTCCAATTCCCAAGTTATGCCCAACAAATTCAATTACAAGTTATTACTCAAATACAGTTTACACCCAATCCTCCCAAATTTGCAATAATAGTCATGCCCCAAAATGCAACATACATTATGCTTGGCGTCCCAACTAATAGTTATGCCCAATCTAGATTTAAGATTTCAATTTACAATTTTCGTCCAATCTAGATTTAATATTTCATTTTACCCCAAGTTCGCAACAATAAAAATTATGCCCCAAATCACAAGTTACAAATTATGTTCCACTATTACCAAATAGATTATTCTCCAATATCAATTTCAGGTTATGCCCATCAATTTTACCAAAATAGTTTATACTCAAATATTCCCCGTATTCCAATCGTTCGTATTTCGCGATTTCAGCCTAGGTTCGAAGGTAACCCAGGTTCATAAAAGAAAAGTGAAATAAGGGAAAAGAGAGAAGGAGCATAAAATAAGAGTAGGCATAAAAATAGGCATGTAACAACAGACCTAATACAAGAAATTTAGATCCAACAAAGATAGATTCTTGAATAAGCTAATACAATCATTATCGCAGCATAAGAATAGCATCATGAACCAAAAAGGATTATATATTCGATGTTCAACAAAGATAGGCATGATTGAATCGATATAATAACTTCTTAGGCATGTAAAATCATAGATTCAATAGAAAGATAGGGGTATATCTGAAAAAATCGTCTCATCGTCAAGCATAGACTTAGATCCATTTTATTACATGCCAAGATTACTATTAGGTGTTTAAATCTGAAAATAACATGAACTTACATTGCTAGGATTAAGAAATGATAATTGAATCGTTGTTGTTGCGGAGACTCTAATTTGATGTTGATTAATCTTCAAAGTTGATTTGAGGCACTCTAATTTGATTTCTAGATTGGAGAAATGGCGGTGGCTAGGCTAGATTGAAGATGAACAACATGACGGCTTCATAGCTTCGGAGCAATAGAATTAGGGTTGGTTTATGAGTGTATATATAGATGTCTAGGATTACTAAGAGCCTTTAGATCAACCTAGGATCCATCCAAGCCAACTAGTCCAAGAAAATTCGTCATCAGGCCAATCAGGTAACGATACATCAGCCCTAGGGTGTAAAAATACGTCACTGGATCTGGATCAAACAGGGGTCGACTCCCTACAAGGGGGTCGACACCTATGTCGACACCCCAGGGGGGTCGACACCTATGTCGACTCCCCTATAAGGGGGTCGACACCTATGTCGACTCCCCGAGGAGGGGGTCGATGCCTCTGAGCGGGAAATTTCTTGCTCAGACCGCTCTGACCGAATTTCGAATTTTGAACAGTTTTGACTTTAATTATTATTTTAATTCAAATTTTGTTTTAAACTTTAAATCTTCTGAACTCCATAACTTCTTCTTACGGAGCCTGATTTACGCAAACTCGGACTCTATCTCAAGCAGAATTCCGAGACGAACGCAATGGTGTAACCCGTTTCACCCAATTTTAGTTCTAAAAATTAAATGTTCTTAAATTTGTTAATTTAATATTTAAAATTATGGGGTGTTACATTCTTCCCCCCTTAAATGATTTCATCCTCGAAACCTTCAAGTCAAGAAGAATGTATATCCTACCACCTAACATCCATCTGCTCAACCATTCAATCACAGGAATCCATTGTCCTCAAAAAGATTTCTAATGCTTTCATGATCATATGCATAGTGTGTGTACATGTCCTTATCTAATGCAAAATCAGGCGGTCTACTAGTTTAGTTGACCTCCTTAATGCAAATTATGTCAGTGCCATGACTCTATTATGTATGAAATTATTCCTAATCGTACCTTATAACCTCTACATGAGTGCACAATCATTCATACAAATGCAACATCCATATGATAACACATCAAGTTTCAATCCATATCTAAATACATATATGCATATGCAATATGAAAGTGACTGAGCTGATCTAGTACCTAATGTGTGTGTATATGCATCCACGAGCAACAACTTGCAGCAATCATAACATTTTTCAGATACATGTTTACATCCGTTGGTTTCTACCTAAGGATTAATAATAGGACCGAGGAGGTATACTTAAGAGATAGATACAAGCATGCATAAATTTATGGAAAAAGAGATCAAGGATGTACCCTCAAAAAGAAAAGGGTAGGATGCGCGTATCTTGTCTTCAGTCTCCCAAGTCGCGTCTTCTTCAGCGTCACTCCATTGTACTTTAACTAGCTTGACTTCACGATTTCGAAGCTTCTTGACCTCCATTTCTAAAACTCACTACTAAAGATAAGATCTCGATCACTTACTATGCTAGAGGGTATCCCATGTAGTCGGAATATCTTTCTAAGATAAACAGTTGTTAACCATGATACCAATTATATATACTAAGATGATTAGAGGTCTCTCCTCTACTTAGCTTATCCATCATGTCACAAATCAGAGCGTCTTCATGTTACGCCGCTCCTATCCAATCCAAAAGCGTAGGCCGCTCTTCTAGCGATGCTAACAAACCAGGTACGAACTTGACTGAGGGTCTAAAGCTAAAGGTTGCTACGTACTTCAAACTTTACTCCTCTTAAGGTCAGTCTCTTTCTACTTAGGGTGCATGCCACAACATTACCCTTGCTAGGGGTATAAGCAATCTCAAAGTCTTATGAGGCAAGAGATTCCATCTATCGTTGTTGCCTCTATTTCAAATCTTTTTGCGAGAACAAATATTTTAAAGACTTAGGATCCGTATATAGTTCAAACTTTCTCTCTTAAAGGATAATGATGCCATGACTTAAGAGAGAACACTATAACATCTAATTCCAAGTCATGGGTAGGATAGTCTTTCTCATGTACATTCATCTGTCTTCTTCCATAACTAACTAACCTCTCTTCTAGCATTAAAACAGCACCTAGCCCTGTCCCGCATGCATCCGTATAAACTGTAAACGTCTTGTTCCCTTCGGGCAATGTCAAGACTGGGGTTGTTATTAGGGTTCCCTTCAATTGTTGGAAAGCTACATCACGAATGAAATCCCAAGCAAAAGTTAGATTCTTCTTCGTCAATCTAGTAAGTGGGGCTGATACCTTCACAAGGTCCTTAATTAACTTCCTATACTAGCCCGCTAATCCAAGAAAACTTCTTACTTCCATTGCATTTCTTGGGACCTTCAAATCTTGCACCGCAACTACTTTTGCAGGATCTACTGTTATCCCTTCCTTGGATATCACATGTCTTAGAAACCTTACTTCTTCTTTCCAAAAATGATATTTGGAGAATCTAGCCTTAAGATGAAGCGCTTGGAGGGTATCCGAGATTTTCCTTAGACATAAAGCATGTTCTTCCCCACTCTTAGAGAAAACCAAAATATCATCTATGCACAAGCGAAGTGAATAATCTGCCTTTGTAGCGAAAACAACTGGAGCACCCCATTCAGAAATACTTCGTCTTTTGAACCCTTTCTCAAGTAACTCTTTTACTTGTTTACTGACCCCTTCCTTCCCCTTGGAGTCATGTGTCGTACAGGTAATGCAACTGGCTTTGCATTGTCAACTAGATATATGCGGAAGTCTATCTCGCGTTTTAGGGGACAAACCCCTAAATATCTGCGTACTCTTAACGGATCGCAAATCGTTGATGGATGCATCAAGCGATTCTAGGTAGCTAAGCCAAACTGATCCCTTAGGATCACACGAAATCTCGAGGGTGTTCCCAAGGAAAGTCAAAAGCCTTACTACCTTCCTTCCCAATTACTAGCTAACCAATCCATGCCTAGAATCAACCCATAGGCCATGAAACCAAAAACATAAGCATTACAGTTAAACTCAATACTTAATAAGCTATTCTCAAATCCTTACAAACCAAATATAAATGAGCCGAACCACCAATTGGATTTGAGACAATAATGAGATCTTCTACTATACAAGTACTAAGGTGTAGAGACTCAACTATGGAAGCAGATATAACCGAATGAGAAAGGCTAAAATCAAAAAGAGCACTAATAGGATGACCAAAAATAAAAACTAAACTTTCTCAACAGAAACTTTACTACCTCTCTCTCCGGTACGCTGGCGGTGAGAGCATGCACTTTCTCTCGTGAAAATCCTGTCCTTTGTTCTTCCCCTTGTCCTTAAATATATGACCCATTATACCATTATAAAGACACTTCCCTTTGTCTTAGGTTTTACTATTCTTTCCTCCCTTCTTGTCTTGTGATTCTTCCACTTACACCTCTTTCTTTTACCTCCTTTTTGAACCAAGTCAATATTCATGAGTTTCTCATCCTTGGTTTGTGCTCCTTAGCCAAACTCCCTCATTCTCATCTTTACCATCCTTGTGTAACATGTGGACAAATCTCTCGAAAGCTGACTCCATCGCACGGAACATCCTACAAAGCTTGAAAGTAAATTAGCCGCAGGTGAAACTACTGCGGCTATATAAGGAAGTTGGGCACTTCTTCGCCCTTTGACAGGTGTCATAGTCTTATCAATCCTACGTAACCATGTCGGGATGAGGTTACGTCCTTGAAAGCCAGGAGCCCCGAAGATTCGGGAAAGAAGGAAACAAGGATTCAAACAGGGGATTAAAAGTTAGTGCATATAGCTTTGGGGAATGTGCCTTTAAGACAAAACTTTTTCTTTTGGAAATGCTTCTTTTAAAACCACTTTGAAAATAATTTTTCAAATCTTTTATCTGATCCGGTAACCTTCAGCTCTGATACCAGTGAAGCGTTATAAGTAAAAGATGCAGATAAATTACAAGACAGACAAATAAAGTAGCCGAAAACAAAGCCATTTTATAAGCAACGTAGTTCAGTCAAGTTTTTACAACAATTGACTCAATCATACTTAATAGTACTACATAAAACTTCTGTCTTGATTCAAAAACTTCCACGTATATAAGAAGCATAAAACAAAGCAAAGTAGCATAAGTCCCCAAATTAAAGTGCAGTCACAGCCATAGCCAAAGATAAGAGGATCCAAGCAATACATCTAAGAATCTTCAAGCTTGGAAAGAGAAATGTTCCAAACTGAGCTGAGCTATTCCCTCCCTAACTACCTAGGGGAGAAATGGAAGAAAAGAAGACGAAAGAAAACGGGTCAGACATAAAGCCTGGTAAGTCCAGTGACTTTCAGTATGTAAAACGGTTAAAAGCAACATGACATGAATAAACTAAATATAAGACAATACCATGATAAGAGGGATAACAAGATAAGATTAGCCAAAGATATGATAAGGCAAGATAAACTGAATGCGCTTCTAACTTTTCTCTGCTTCGCTACTACCCTGTTATTCTGGTTTCTATCTCTCTGCACCACCTAACTAGTGTCCCAACTAGAAATCGGTATAAATGATAATGTGGTCCCAATCCCTGCAATTGTGGTAGCCTTCAGGTGTACTTCTATTATGAGGATCCCACCTCAATCTGCCTAATTGCCACGGATATGTTAGACGTACCCTTACTACCCTATTGATCGGCTCCATAACTTGCATGTATGAATTGCTTATGTCATTTGACCTCGCTTGTATGCATTCATTACTTGTATCATTTGACCTCGCTTGTATGCATTCATTACTTGTGTCATTTGACCTCGCTTGTATGCATTCACTACTTGTGTCATTCGGCCCCGCTTGTATGTAGATACCTGTGCTGGCCCCATCATGGGGTGCATCAATTCCCATGACGGCGACCCGACACGATTAAGGATGCATAGTGTATGCAACTGATGCCCAGTGCCTTCTTTTCCACTCCAAAGCACATGCATGCCCATACTCCATCGTAACTACACTATTGCACCACCCACCGCTATTTTGACCGCTTATAATCAGCCCAATAATCATGCCCCGCCCTGCCTAGCTGAAACACCCCACCTCCGTTAAGGTCACTCACAAAGGGAATGGCTTAACTTTGGTGGTGGTTTATAAGTAAAAGTCATAGATAAACACAAGACAGATATAAATACACATATTTTAAATAGCGGAAACCAAATAGACTTTTATTTCATCAATACGTGTTCAAACAAATATTTCCATAATTGTCTCAAAATACTTCCAACATTACAACCTCATTATTGTCTTGGTTATTAAAGAAGCATAAAACATAAATAAAGTGACAAAAATCCCCATAGTGATATCCAAAGCCATAATCCGAGCAAAAGAGATCCAAATCATACATCTACGGTCTTGGAGCTTGTAAAGGGTATGACTGAGCTGAGTGGTTTCCTCCCTGTGGACCGGGGGGGTGATGGAAGAAAAGAAGACGAAAAGAAAATAGAGTCAGACATAAAGCTTGAGTAAATCTAGTAACTCTTCAGTATGTGAATAAGAAAAGGGCATGATAGATATAAACTGAAAACAGGAAAGCGTCACAAGCTAAGGAAGTGTCATTTAGAATCGAATGTGCTATCGCACCCACACTATATCTCTGCACCTACTTGAGCTTATTTTAACTGACACCCCATGCTGAGGGTGAAGTGATCCCCATTTTCTAAAGATCGGCTCCTACTCCCGTAAACATGTGTCATACGGCCCCCAAGAATTATAGATACCTATGCTGGTCCCACCATGGGGTGTATCAAGACCCATGGTGGCAGCCCCGACACGATTCTAG
The DNA here is from genome assembly GCA_030737875.1 of Allium sativum. NCBI lineage: Eukaryota > Viridiplantae > Streptophyta > Magnoliopsida > Asparagales > Amaryllidaceae > Allium > Allium sativum. Next base: position 286,215,159 of record CM060915.1, read on the forward strand.
AAGGCATAAGTTATACTACTGGTGTACCCAGTGCCCTGTTTGTCTACTCCGGAGTGTGTGCACGCCCGCACCCCGTTAGAACCTACACTGCGCACCCACCGCCGTCGTTTTGACCGCTTACAATCAGCCTAGTAATCGTGCCCCACCCTGCCTAGTTTCAGGGTACCATGATACCTAACTTGGGTTACTGCTGAAACGGGTCCCTCGTTACTAGGGTTTTCTAGTCAAACATGTTAGGTGGTTAAGTGTCTGTATTTACCTAACCTCACCCATTAATTCCTGTTAACATGCTGAATTTGGTTAAGTGTTTATAGTTGACTTAACCCTACCGTCTTTCCTTAGCCTCTTAGAGCACCAGACCACTTACATTAGACAGGTATTGCTACGGTTACTGGATGTGACGGTCGGTTCCGGGCAGGTTTACACCGTAGCTCAGTCTAACCTCGGGTCATTATTGGGCTCAATGCTTAACCACCCACATTGGATAGGTATTTTTGTGACTACTGGATAGCCGGGCGGGTCCGGGCAGGTTTACATCACAACTCAATCCAACCTCGGGTTAAGCATACCGTGTTTTCTAAATTTACATATTTTATTACTTCTCAATTATATGTAAATGTCATGTCTTTTATTCTTGGGTATATCAATACATACCGCTTAAATGTCATTGTCGTTGGCATGTGCCAACCATGCCAACATATATTTTTCATGTCTTACACCCAATGTTATTACCCCCGTTTGTACGTTCGCAACATTATAACAAATGTTGGGCTCGACACAATTCAGCCCAACTTTATAAACGTGAGAAAAGGGGAAATCAAGCACATGTAACATTTACAATACATAAAGGTGTGTGGCGCATGAATTTGCAATTTAGCGATTCAACTAGCATAAATTATGGGTCATGTGAACTTGCATTCAAATCAAAGTATAACTAAGTAGGTGACATATGAAATGGCATAGTTTAGGCTTATACAAACTTGTGTTTAATCATGTTTAACTTGGCATAATGTCAACCACAAAACTAGCATGTTGTATATTCACCAAAATGTCCGATTTTAACATCTAATCATATAGCATATTTCAACATGAACTTGCATAGTTTATGAAACCCAAACGATACTTAATATAGATCCAATTATACTTGCAAATAAACATAAGAATGTGTTCATAGGTTTTGGGCCATGTAGGCCTAAAAGGTCTCAAATCTATAACATGTTTACATAAATTCTAACTTAGACTAAGAGAATGCATATTGTAACACCCCACGTCCGTTAGTGTCACTCACAAAGGGAATGCACTAAGTTCTGTGGAGCATTTTAAGGTAAAAGATGCAGATAAATTACAAGACAGACAGAAATTAAACAGCGGAAAATAAAACTTTGCTTTATTGATAAAATGATTTGTACAATGGTTTCTTTACAATATCAGAGTATCTTCTGTCTTACAAAATAAAGAAGCATAAAAACAACATTTATATTCCCCGATTTTAGCAAAAGCCAGCCATAGCATCTGAAAAGAGAATCCAAGCAAGCTTCGACAATTCTTCAAGCTGGAAAGAGTGACGGTCCAACTAAATCTGGGCTATGCTATTCCCTCCTTTACTACCTGTGGGGGGGGGGGGAACGGAAGAAAAGAAGACGAAAGGAAAACAGAGTCAGACATAAAGCCTGAGTAAGTTCAGTAACTTCTAGCATGTGAACATGGAAAAACAAAACGACATGAATTAACTGAATACAAGATAACACCATGATGATAGGGTCAGCAAGGTCACAAGATTAACACAAGATAGTTACAAGGTATGCTAAGATAAGATAAACTGGATATGCTCTAATACTTTCGCTGCTTCGCCATTTCCTTGTTATACGGATTCCTATTATCTCTGCAACACCTAACTAGTGTCCCAACTAGTAACGATAACGTGATCCCAATCCCTGTATTTTCCATCGCCTTCAGGCATCCATTTATTTATTTGTTACCTAGATTTAATCTAGGGTTTCTTACCAAGTACTTTCTAGATTCCTCTAAAGTTTGCGCTATCTGCTGAATGCTTCTCGGATTCAGGATTTATGCCACCTAGTTCAACTAGGAATTATGCTACCTGTCGAACGATGCCCCCAAGTCTAGGACACACTACCTGGAGTGATATATGTTCCTATACTTCCCCACGCATGTATCGCGAATCGTTATCGCTTGTCTAGATGCACATGTCCCATAATGTGCGGTCCGAGTCCTGTGTCAGGGCAAATCAAGGAATACAGAACTCGGTCGGGAGCTTTCAGATATCTGCCGATGCAGATGTTAAGGTCTGTTTTTATTTAAGTGGCTATGGTCCCACTTGACCCCTCCCTCAACTAATGAAAGGCACACCTTGTAAAATGAGAACTATACGCCGGCCCCTGGTGCCCCACTATCCTATGGCCATCCTCACCCATAACTAGATAGCAAGTATATGGTCTTTTGGAGTTCTCCGCCATTCCGCTTCACGTATCTCGATTGACTCAAGATGGATGGTATACGACGAGTTGCTATCACAGGGCTACCGTTTGCTCGCCGAATCACGCCGGTCCATCCTAGTCTTTAGGTTGCCATGTATTGCAACCAAGGCATACCCCTGGTTCTTCTACGCAGACCTTAACCTCTATGGGCCCAGGCGGATCATCTACAGCCTCACAGAGGGATACCAAGAGTACCCTCACGTCCCCTCGAAGCCTCGGGCTTCGTAACCCAATTCGTTGGAGCCTTCTTTCTACTCAGACGGACATTCGCTCCTTCCCGCGTTATACTAAGAATTACTACTTAGTTTTATTAACTAAGATTTTCCACTTACTTTCCAAAATCGTTGTTCCTTGTTCTTGACTAAGGTTTACTAATTAGTTCTCTTTCCCGTCAGTTTGGATTGGTTAAGTGTCATTAGTCTATTCAAGCCAACTTAACCCTCCTCATTCATCCTGTTAAACTGGTTAAGTGTTATCAGTTGACTTAACCCGACCACAAACCAAGTTATACTAGTTAAGTATTTATTACTTAACCCTACCCATTTACCCTGTATTGGTTAAGCGTTCCTTTAACTTAACCTTGCCCGTCTGTTTTAACTAACATGTTATTAATGGTTAAGTATTACCCCTTCATGTTTTAGACTTAGCCCTATTCCTTTATCACAATCTGACGGTTAAGTGTTCAAGTTTACTTAACCCTACGGTCTTGTCCAGCTAACATATCAAATTGGCTAAGTGTATTAACTTTACTTAACCCCTCCCTCTAGTCATGTTAATTTGGCTAAGTGTATTAACTTTACTTAACCCCACCTTCTAGTCTAGTTACCATGTGAAGTTGGTTAAGTGTCCCTATGGACTTAGCCCTCCCATCCTAGCTTAACAGTGTTAAATTTGTTATGTGTTCCTATGGACTTAACCCTCCCATTCTAGCTTAACTGTATGGCCCTAACCCCACCCACTAGTCTGGTTATTATGTTGAATTGGTTAAGTGTCTTAGTGAACTTAACCCTACCATTCTTGTCCTAGCTTTAATTTAATAGATTAAAGCCACGACCACTCACACTAGACAGATATTGTTGCGATTACTGGATGTGCCAGTTGGTTCCGGGCAGATTTACATCGCAACTCAGTCTAACATCGGGTTAGGCCTATTCGTGTTTTCTAGTTCAAGGGTTTTGACTAATTTTCAAATCAGGTTTTGAAAGTAACCATCCCGTTCGTCGGATCAGTTAGGGATAGCCAGGGAGAGCAGGAAACTTGTATTTTCCAAACCCAAGCCTAGACACTATCCTGTCTGTCACCCTAGAACTTTCTGGCGTGTTATTAAAAGAGTTGTCCTTAATAAACCTTTAATTTGTCTAAATTAACATTTCCTCATTTAGGCCAAATTCTATAAGTAAATTATTCCTAATTTACTTATTTCCTAATTACTCTTTTAATGTAAATTGTCAACACTTATTCTTATAGCCCATTTTCCCTTCTAAATCATATTTATGCTTTTTGGTATGTAGACTATACCAATTAAGTGTCACTAACCACGATTTTGCTAAACCTGACGGTTATTCCCAATTATGGCCAAATCTCAAATTTTATACCAATATACTTATTACGCCAAATTAGCTAATCCAATCCTGATTTAACATTCTAATTCACGTCAAACTAGATTTATTACTCTAGTTCTCTATTCATGTAAATGCTAGATTTACACGTCAATGCTAGATTCAAATTACACTTCTTATCATTCATGTCAAATTTATCCAATTTGCGTTTCTATGAACATGCCATAATACATGTTCCCGATTTATGCCAAATTCCAAGTTTTACAACTATGTTTTAGTACATTTCACATTATGCCCAAATCGTATTCCCACCGTTCGTATAATTGCGATTCAATCTAGATTATGGATAAATCTAGACTCATAGAAATTAGGGAACGAACCAAAGATGCTATGCAAAAGATAGACATACTAAATGGCATAAAAAGGGTTGAAGAACGACGTCGGTTCAAGAACATGGGTAGACCTAACTTAATAGGTAAATTCCCAAGGTCTTAAACCAAGAATAGGCAGACTAAAGACGTAGGTTCAAGAACATGGGTAGACCTAACTTAATAGGTAAATTCCCAAGGTCTAAAACCAAAGAAAACCAAGGACAGGCAGAATAAATAATTGGGTTTAGACCCATCATATAATCACAGAACTTAAGCAACACTTTCCTAGTCATGAATCATAGGTGTTTAATCACAGATATCCTTGTTATGTCATAGGCAATAATTTATGTTTTCTAATCAAAGGTATAGGTTTAATCAAGGAAATAATCCTCATAGTCACAATCACAGTCATAGGCAATGTTCATAGTCATAGGCAGTGTCCATAGTCATAGGCAATAATCATAGTCATAGACAAATGTTCATAGTCATAGGCATATGGTTTTAAGGTCCATAGTTTCATAGTCACGGTCTTATTTGTCCTTGAATCATAACAGTTCTTAATTAGGTTCAAGAGTATAGGCACTGATTCGAATAGAGAGAGAGAGAGAGAATTGGCATATTCTTTTATTCCTTTAATTTCATGTCACGAACAGAGAAAAACATTCAAATCTAGAAATAACTGACTTACAGAAATTATATCAGAACAGAAAGATGGCGTTGCTAAGATTCGTAGAAAAACAGTCGTTGAAGTCGTTTGAACCTCCTCTTGAATCCTAGCTTGACTTGAACCTTTTCTTGAAAGTCTTTTAGCAGCATCTCCTCATCTTGATTTATTTTTATATATATTATTCTATTTATTATTTAATTTAAGAGGAGGAGAAGAAGCCATGTTTGCCAATAATCTTTGCAGCATAAGGGTAGGAAAGAATTGTGAATAGAGAAGAAGACTAGGGCTGTTTATATAGTGTTAGGCGGACGAACCTGGTCAGAATGGTGTCCAGATACATCAGAACGAACAGGGTGCAGAAGGCTGGAAAAACGGGGGGGGGGGGGGTCTACCCCCAGGTCGACTATGTAGTCGACCTGGTTGCCCCAGGTCGACTACCCAATCGACCTGGGTAGCCCAGGTCGACTACCCAGTCGACCTGGGTGTCTTGGGCGGGAAAATTCCCGCCCTGGCCAATCCGGCCCGATTTTTGAAATTTGAATTTGACCTGTTTTGAATTTTGAACTTCGCTGAATCTTCCGGAGGCCATATCTCCCTCATACGGACTTCGATTTACGCAAACTCGGACTCGTTTTCATGCAGAATTCCGAGACGAACGCAATGGCGCTGCCCGTTTCCCTTGATTTTGATTTTAACTTTTAATTCTGCCTTGATTTGTCAATCTTAGCATTACAGAATTACGGGGTGTTACATTCTCCCCCACTTAAAAGAATTTCGTCCCCGAAATCTTCAAGTTAGGAAGATTGTGTCCTACCATCCAATCACCCATCTACTCAACCATTCACTCACAAGCATTCATTGTCCTTAAAAGATTTCTAATGCTTTCATGTTTATATGCATAGTGTGTGTATATGTCTTTATCTAATGCAAAATCAGGCGGTCTACTGATTCAGTTGACCTCCTTAATGCAAATCATGTCAGTGCCATGCGTCCAATCATGTATGCAAGCATCCCTAGTCATGTAAATACTACATGCGTGCACAGCCATTCATCCATGTGCAAAATCCATATGATAACATATCAGGCTCAACTTACAAACAAATACATAATTGTAAATGTAATATGAAAGCGTCTGAACTGATCTAGTGCCTAATACATATGCATATGCATTCACAAGAAACCATTAGCAACCACTTTCAACCATCATCCATAACATGTTTCAATTACATGTTTTCATCCAAAAGAGTTTCTACCTAAGGATTGAAGATACGACCTAGGTGATATACTTTGGAAAGAGAGAAACAATTATGCGTAAAGCTCCTAAAACAAAGAAATCAAGGATGCACGCTCAAGGAAAAGGGTATGATGCTAGTATCTAGCCTTCTTGAGCTTTACTCCACTGTATCTTAACTAATTTAACTTCACGATTGTGAAGTTCCGGATCTCCATTTCCAAAATAAACAGATGTCAATCACGGTAGCAAGTGCACACACCAAGATGGCTTGAGGTCTCTCCTCTTAGCTTATTCATCACACCATAACTATGAGGGTCGAAAGGTTACTACGTGCTCTTTAAACTGCCTGTCATAACTATTCATCTCTCACGCAAACCATCCTAGTCGAACTCGACATTCCTCAAGTACAAGCCCCAAAGGCCTAAACCAATATCAGAAAAGCACCCAAGGAATATCTCCTCCAATTTTAGACGATCTACGTGAGACGATATAAGCAAACTCGATAGCTATTCTCAAATCCCTACTAACCAAAAATAAACTGGTCGAACCACTAATTGGATTTGAGACTCTAGTGGGATCTTTCTACTATACAAGTACTATGGTGCAGAGACTCAACTATGGAAGTGGATATGAACAAATGAGAAGCGCTAGAACCTAAGGAAATAGTACGAACAGAAAAATAAACTCTTCCAACAGAACTTTACTACCTTTTTCCTAGGTGCGCTTGGTGGCGAAAGCATGTACTTGTCCTTCTGAAAATCTTGTTCCTCGTTCTTGCCCTTGTCCTTTTAATTATATGCCCTATCCTACCCTAGTAAAAATACTTCCTCTTGTCTTAGGTTTTATAATTTCTTCCTCCTTCGTGAGCTAAACCTACATCCATGAATTCCTCATCCTAGGGTTGTGCTCCTTAGCCAAACTCCTCATCCCTCCCCGTGTGTAGTCATGTTGACAAATCTCTCGGCAACTACCTCCATCGTCCGGAAAACCCTATAAGCTTCGAAAGAAAACTGCCCGTAGATGAAACAACTACGGCTATGGATGGAAGCCGGGCACTACTTTGCCCTTCGATGAGGTTACCTCCCAGAAATCCAGGAGCCCCGGAGACCCAAGAAAGGAGAAAAGAATTTAAACAGAGGTAGAGAAGATAGTGCATATGGCTTTGGGGAATATGTCTTTAAAACAAATCTTTTCTTTTGAAAATGCTTCTTTTAAAATCGTTTGAAAATAATTTTTCAAATCTTTTATCTGATCTGGTAACCTTCAGCTTTGATACCACGTGTAACACCCCACGTCCGTTAGTGTCACTCACAAAGGGAATGCACTAAGTTCTGTGGAGCATTTTAAGGTAAAAGATGCAGATAAATTACAAGACAGACAGAAATTAAACAGCGGAAAATAAAACTTTGCTTTATTGATAAAATGATTTGTACAATGGTTTCTTTACAATATCAGAGTATCTTCTGTCTTACAAAATAAAGAAGCATAAAAACAACATTTATATTCCTCGATTTTAGCAAAAGCCAGCCATAGCATCTGAAAAGAGAATCTAAGCAAGCTTCGACAATTCTTCAAGCTGGAAAGAGTGACGGTCCAACTAAATCTGGGCTATGTTATTCCCTCCTTTACTACCTGGGGGGGGGGGGACGGACGAAAAGAAGACGAAAGGAAAACAGAGTCAGACATAAATCCTGAGTAAGTTCAGTAACTTCTAGCATGTGAACATGGAAAAACAAAACGACATGAATTAACTGAATACAAGATAACACCATGATGGTAGAGACAGCAAGGTCACAAGATTAACACAAGATAGTTACAAGGTATGCTAAGATAAGATAAACTGGATATGCTCTAATACTTTCGCCGCTTCGCCATTTCCTTGTTATACGGATTCCTATTATCTCTGCACCACCTAACTAGTGTCCCAACTAGTAACAATAACGTGATCCCAATCCCTGTATTTTCCATCGCCATCAGGCATCCATTTATTTATTTGTTACCTAGATTTAATCTAGGGTTTCTTACTAAGTACTTTCTAGATTCCTCTAAAGTTTACGCTATCTGCTGAATGCTTCTCGGATTCAGGATTAATGCAACCTAGTTCAACTAGGAATTATGCTACCTGTCGAACGATGCCCCCAAGTCTAGGACACACTACCTAGAGTGGTATATGTTCCTATACTTCCCCACAAATGTATCGCGAATCATTATCGCTTGTCTAGATGCACATGTCCCATAATGTGCGGTCTGAGTCCTGTGTCAGGGCAAATCAAGGAATACAGAACTCGGTCGGGAGCTTTCGGATATCTGTCGATGCAGATGCTAAGTTCTGTTTTTATTTCAGTGGCTATGGTCCCACTTGACCCCTCCCTCAACTAATGAAAGGCACACCTTGTAAAATGAGAACTATACGCCGGCCCCTGGTGCCCCACTATCCTATGGCCATCCTCACCCATAACTAGATAGCAAGTATATGGTCTTTTGGAGTTCTCCGCCTTTCCGCTTCACGTATCTCGATTGACTCAAGATGGATGGTATACGATGAGTCGCTATCACAGGGCTACCGTTTGCTCGCCGAATCACACCGGTCCATCCTAGTCTTTAGTTTGCCATGTATTGCAACCAAGGCATACCCCTGGTTCTTCTACGCAGACCTTAACCTCTGTGGGCCCAGGCGGATCATCTGCAGCCTCACAGAGGGATACCAAGAGTACCCTCACGTCCCCTCGAAGCCTCGGGCTTCGTAACCCAATTCGTTGGAGCATTCTTTCTACTCAGACGGACATTCGCTTCTTCCCGCGTTATACTAAGAATTACTACTTAATTCTATTAACTAAGATTTACCACTTAGTTTCCAGAATCGTTGTTCCTTGTTCTTGACTAAGGATTACTAATTAGTTCTCTTTCCCGTCAATTTGGATTGGTTAAGTGTCATTAGTCTATTCAAGCCAACTTAACCCTCCTCATTCATCCTGTTAAACTGGTTAAGTGTTATCAGTTGACTTAACCCGACCAAAAACCAAGTTACACTGGTTAAGTATTTATTACTTAACCCTACCCATTTACCCTGTATTGGTTAAGTGTTCCTTTAACTTAACCTTGCCCGTCTGTTCTAACTAACATGTTATTAATGGTTAAGTATTACCCCTTCATGTTTTAGACTTAGCCCTATTCCTTTATCACAATCTGACGGTTAAGTGTTCAAGTTTACTTAACCCTACGGTCTTGTCCAGCTAACATATCAAATTGGCTAAGTGTATTAACTTTACTTAACCCCTCCCTCTAGTCATGTTAATTTGGCTAAGTGTATTAACTTTACTTAACCCCACCTTCTAGTCCAGTTACCATGTGAAGTTGGTTAAGTGTCCCTATGGACTTAGCCCTCCCATCCTAGCTTAACTGTGTTAAATTGGTTAAGTGTTCCTATGGACTTAACCCTCCTATTCTAGCTTAACTGTATGGCCCTAACCCCACCCACTAGTCTGGTTATTATGTTGAATTGGTTAAGTGTCTTAGTGAACTTAACCCTACCATTCTTGTCCTAGCTTTAATTTAATAGATTAAAGCCACGACCACTCACATTAGACATATATTGTTGCGATTACTGGATGTGCCGGTTGGTTCCGGGCAGATTTACATCGCAACTCAGTCTAACCTCGGGTTAGGCCTATTCGTGTTTTCTAGTTCAAGGGTTTTGACTAATTTTCAAATCAGGTTTTGAAATTAACCATCCCGTTCGTCGGATCAGTTAGGGATAGCCAGGGAGAGTAGGAAACTTGTATTTTCCAAACCCAAGCCTAGACACTATCCTCTCTGTCACCCTAGAACTTTCTGGCGTGTTATTAAAAGAGTTGTCGTTAATAAACCTTTAATTTGTCTAAATTAACATTTCCTCATTTAGGCCAAATTCTATAAGTAAATTATTCCTAATTTACTTATTTCCTAATTACTCTTTTAATGTAAATTGTCAACACTTATTCTTATAGCCCATTTTCCCTTCTAAATCATATTTATGCTTTTTGGTATGTAGACTATACCAATTAAGTGTCACTAACCACGATTTTGCTAAACCTGACGGTTATTCCCAATTATGGCCAAATCTCAAATTTTATACCAATATACTTATAACGCCAAATTAGCTAATCCAATCCTGATTTAACATTCTAATTCACGTCAAACTAGATTTATTACTCTAGTTCTCTATTCATGTAAATGCTAGATTTACACGTCAATGCTAGATTCAAATTACACTTCTTATAATTCAAGTCAAATTTATCCAATTTGCATTTCTATGAACATGCCATAATACATGTTCCCGATTTATGCCAAATTCCAAGTTTTACAACTATGTTTTAGTACATTTCACATTATGCCCAAATCATATTCCCACCATTCGTATAATTGCGATTCAATCTAGATTATGGATAAATCTAGACTCGTAGAAATTAGGGAACGAACCAAAGATGCTATGCAAAAGATAGACATACTAACTGGCATAAAAAGGGTTGAATAACGACGTCGGTTCAAGAACATGGGTAGACCTAACTTAATAGGTAAATTCCCAAGGTCTTAAACCAAGAATAGGCAGAATAAAGACGTAGGTTCAAGAACATGGGTAGACCTAACTTAATAGGTAAATTCCCAAGGTCTAAAACCAAAGAAAACCAAGGACAGGCAGAATAAATAATCGGGTTTAGACCCAATCTCATAATCACAGAACTTAAGCAACACTTTCCTAGTCATGAATCATAGGTGTTTAATCACAGATATCCTTGTTATGTCATAGGCAATAGTTTATGTTTTCTAATCAAAGGTATAGGTTTAATCAAGGAAATAATCCTCATAGTCACAGTCACAGTCATAGGCAATGTTCATAGTCATAGGCAGTGTCCATAGTCATAGGCAATTTTCATAGTCATAGGCAAATGTTCATAGTCATAGGCATATGGTTTTAAGGTCCATAGTTTCATAGTCACGGTCTTATTTGTCCTTGAATCATAACAGTTCTTAATTAGGTTTAAGAGTATAGGCACTGATTCGAATAGAGAGAGAGAGAGAATTGGCATATTCTTTTATTCCTTTAATTTCATGTCACGAACAAAGAAAAACGTTCAAATCTAGAAATAACTGACTTACAGAAATTATATCAGAACAGAAAGATGGCGTTGCTAAGATTCGTAGAAAAACAGTCGTTGCAGTCGTTTGAACCTCCTCTTGAATCCTAGCTTGACTTGAACCTTTTCTTGAAAGTCTTTTAGCAGCATCTCCTCGTCTTGATTTATTTTTATATATATTATTCTATTTATTATTTAATTTAAGAGGAGGAGAAGAAGCCATGTTTGCCAATAGTCTTTGCAGCATAAGGGTAGGAAAGAATTGTGAATAGAGAAGAAGACTAGGGCTGTTTATATAGTGTTAGGCGGATGAACCTGGTCAGAATGGCGTCCAGATACATCAGAACGAACAGGGTGCAGAAGTCTGGAAAAACCAGGGGGGTCGACTATGTAGTCGACCTGGTTGCCCCAGGTCGACTACCCAGTCGACCTGGGTAGCCCAGGTCGACTACCCAGTCGACCTGGGTGTCTTGGGCGGGAAAATTCCCGCCCTGGCCAATCCGGCCCGATTTTTGAAACTTGAATTTGACCTGTTTTGAATTTTGAACTTCGCTGAATCTTCCGGAGGCCATATCTCCCTCATACGGACTCCGATTTACGCAAACTCGGACTCGTTTTCATGCAGAATTCCGAGACGAACGCAATGGCGCAGCCCGTTTCCCTTGATTTTGATTTTAACTTTTAATTCTGCCTTGATTTGTGAATCTTAACGTTACGGAATTACGGGGTGTTACACATATAGTCCATGCCATCGACATAAACATAAAGGGATCAATTTCTAGTTTTTGCCACAACTTGCTATTGCTATTACTTTCATATACAAATGTCCAATAAGCTTGCATAAATCAGTTCATTCCACAAATATAAGTACACAATTCATGACAGAATTATTACAATACACAGAATTCATACAATAACCCAATTCTATTTTCATTTACATTGAATCACGTCATAGTTTTTATTCATATTCTGAAAGGTTTCTATACTTACAACGAATGCAGAATCTTAAATTCTCGATTCTGAATTCTGAAATTGAGATGCGCTCCTTTAGGTAGATTAACGTTGCGTTGATTAATTTGATTAAGCTATAATCTTCTTCTTAAATTGATTCGTCTCTAGGCTTTTCTCTCTTGATGGCTATGCTCAATTCCTTCCTGGCAGCATGACGACTCCCATCTTATTTTTTTGTGTGAATTTTTAGTTGAGACTTATGGTATATTTATATATTTTTAAATTGTTTTGAGCCGTCAGATGAAGACAGGAGGAATTTAGACCATACAAAGCTCAAAGAGCCAATCAAGAGGTGACATGTCAGCCCTAGTGACACACCGAGCCACAGAAATTCGAGCCAGACCTAGCCAGCCAGGTCGACCAGGTAGGTCGACTGGCAGGTCGACACCCAGGTCGACACTATGGTCGACCTGGGGTGGCCAGGTCGTCACCATGGCCGACTCGGTCTCTGGGCAGGAATTTTCCCGCCCAGCCCAGTTTGAACCTGCTTTTCGAATTTCGAATTTAAAACTGAGCTGTTTGAATTTTAAATTTTATTCTGAAACTTCCGAAGGTCATAACTCCTTCATACGGAGTCCGATTCACGCAAACTCGGACTCTATCTCAAGCAGAATTCCAACACGAACGCAATGGCATAACCCATTTCCATTAATTCTTTCATTTAGAATAATTACACTCTAATTTGTGGAGCTTAATGTTATAGAATTCACGGGGTGTTACATTCTCCCCCCTTAAAAGGATTTCGTCCCCGAAATCTTTACATTAGGAAGAATGTATATCCTACCATCCAACAGTCCATCTACTCAACCAAAAAACACAGGCATCCACTATCCTTAAAAGACTTCTAATGCTTCATCATCATATGCGTAGTGTGTGTACATGTCCTTATCTAATGCAGAAATCAGACGGTCTACTAATTCAGTTGACCTCCTTAATGCGAATCATGAAAGTTTCATGAATCCATTATGTATGCAAATTTCTCCTACTCATAATTCTACATGAGTGCCCAACTTATTCATACAAATGCGACAACCATATGACAGCATATCAAGTTTCAACCATATACAAATGAGAATACATTTATGCATATGCAATATGAGGTGACTGAGCTGATCTAAAACCTAGGGTGTGTGTGTATATGCATCCACGAGCAACCACTAGCAATCACTAGCAACCATTTGCAGCCATCATCCATAACATGTTTTCAAATACATGTTTGCATCCATTTGTTTTCTACCTAAGGAGTTAGGAAAAGGACCGAGGAGATATACCTAAAAAGATAGATAAAGCATAACTTAAGGAAAAAGAGAGATCAAAGATGTACCCTCAAAAAGAAGAGGGTAGGCAGCGCGTATTCTGTCCTCAGTTTCCCAAGTCGCGTATTCCTCGGCGTCGCTCCATTGAACTTCAACGAGCTTGACTTCGCGGTTGCGTAGCATTTTCACTTTAGTTCCTAAGATGCGGGTAGGATCTCTCCTCACAGTTTCTTCACGTTCCACTTCGGCTTCTTCTAGAATGCTAGGTTCCACCACTTCCGCAGCCTCATGCAAACACTTTCGGAGGTGAGAAACTTGAAAGACATTGTGAACTCCGGCCAATCTCTCGGGTATCTCTAATCTATAGGCCATCTTCCCAACCTTCTCAATGATAGGAAACGGTCCTACAAATCTTGGTGCTAGCTTTTCTGCGGATCCAAAGCGAACGACGTTCCTTAAAGGAGATACCTTAAGGAAAATCTTGTCCCCAACCTCAAACTCAAGGTCGGTCCTTCTTTTGTCGGCGTAGGATTTCTGTCTGTCTAAGGTAGTCTTCATTCTCCTACGTATCAAGTCCACTTTCTTCGAAGTCTCTCGAATCATGTCTGGCCCAAGTATAAGCTTATCTGTAGACTCCCACCAACAAGTTGGTGATTTGCACGGTCTTCCATACAAGGCTTCTAAGGGTGCCATGCCTATGGTAGCTTGGTAGCTGCTGTTGTAGGCAAATTCCACTAAAGGAAGGTGATCCTCCCACGTCCCTCCAAAGTCAAGAACGCAAAGTCTTAAAAGATCCTCTAAAACTCTATTCACCCTTTCTGTCTGGCCATCGGTTTGGGGGTGATAGGCTGTGCTCAAACATAACTGTGTGCCTACAGCTTCTTGCAGACTCCGCCAAAACTCACTTGTGAAGATAGGGTCTCGGTCACTAACAATGCTGGAGGGTATCCCATGGAGTCGAACTATTTCCTTGAGATAAAGAGATGCTAGAGATGCGGCAGTCCTTCTGCTTTTGATAGGTATGAAGTGGGCGCTCTTAGTAAGCCTATCCACTATTATCCAAATGCTGGTGGCCTCTTCTCGACCTAGGTAGTCCATCAATGAAGTCCATTGAAATGCTATCCCACTTCCACCGTGGGACCTCTAAAGGATGAAGTGGTCCTCCAGGTTTCTTCTCTTCCGCCTTGACCTGTTGGCAGGTCATGCACTTAGAAACAAAATCTGCCACGTCTTGTTTCATGCCACTCCAAAAGAAAGTCCTTTTTATATCCTTGTACAACTTATAACCGCCAGGGTGTATAGTCATCTTGGAATGATGCGCTTCCTCGAGAACCTTCTTTGTCAACTCCCTTGCTTGTGGGACGCATAATCTTCTATCTCGCCTCAGCCAACCCTTATCATCGATGGCGTATCTACTGAGGTGACTAGAAGTCTCACCCCTAATAAGTTTATCAATCACATCAACAAGCTGAGGGTCTTCACGTTGTGCAGCCCCTATTGAGTCCATGAGAGTAGGGCGTACTTCGAGAGATGCTAGCAAACCTGGTACAAAATCCGAGGAGAGCCTAAAGTTAAAACTGGCTATATACTCCAGGCTTTTCCTTTCCACAAAGAGCGGGCTTAAGGTTAGTTTCTTTCGGCTCAATGCATCTGCTACTATGTTGCCTTTGCCGGGAGTATAGGAAATTTCAAAGTCATACGAGGCAAGAAACTCCATCCATCTTTGCTGCCTCAAGTTAAGATCCTTCTGGGAGAAGAGATATTTCAATGATTCATGGTCAGTGTATAATTCAAACTTCTCATCTAGGAGATAATGGCGCCAAGACTTAAGCGCAAAGACGATGGCGGCTAACTCAAGATCGTGGGTTGGGTAGTTCTTTTCGTGAACTTTCAGTTGTCTTCCTCCATAAGCTACTACCCTCCCTTCTTGCATTAGAACATCGCCTAGTCCCGTTCCACATGCATCTGTGTATACTATGAACGTTTTGCTTCCGTCAGGTAGAGTTAGAACTGGAGCTATTGTAAGATCCCTTTTTAGGCGTTGGAAGGCAATGTCACAGTCCAAATCCCAAGCGAATGCTAGATTCTTCTTTGTTAGCCTTGTGAGTGGAGCTGAGATTTTCACGAAATCCCTAATAAACTTTCGGTAAAAACCGGCTAGCCCAAGAAAGCTTTGAACTTCGGTTGCATTTCTTGGTGTTTTCCAATCTTCCACTGCCACCACTTTCGCGGGGTCCATAGCCAACCCCTCCTTGGACACTACATGCCCCATAAATCTTACCTCCTTTCTCCAAAAGTGGCACTTGGAGAATTTGGCTTTTAGCTGATGTGTACGGATAGTTTCCATGTTTTCTTTCAGATGCTGAGCATGCTCTTCCTCATTCTTTGAGACGATTAAGGTAACATCTACGAAAATAACCACAAATTTGTTGAGGAATTCTCTGAACACCCTGCTCATTAGGTCTACGAAATAAGAGAGTGCGTTTGTCAAGCCGAAAGGCATGACAAGCCACTCGAAGAAACCGTCTGGGGTTCTGAATGTCGTTTTATCAATGCTATCTTCAGCTACTCTCAGCTGATAGAACCCAGTTGCCAGATCAAGTTGTGAGAAGACTGACGCTCCTACAAGCTGATCAAACAAATCATCGATTCGGGGAAGAGGGTGCCTATTTTTCTTGGTCAATTTGTCTAACTCCCTATAGTCGACGCAAAGGCGAAGCGAACCGTCCGCTTTGGTTGCGAACACCACAGGAGCACCTCATTCCAAAATGCTCCATCTAATTAACCCTTTTTCGAGAAGTTCTTTAACATGCTTACTGAGCTCCTTTCTCTTCTTTGGAGCCATGTGTCTGATAGGTAAAGCTACAGGCTTTGCATTATCCACAAGATGTATGCGGAAGTCTATTTCCTGCCTCGGAGGTAAGCCTTTCACCTCCTCAAAGACATCCGGATATTCCCGGACTACTCTAATTGATTGCAAATTCTCATCAGAAGCATCAAGCGACTCTAGATAACTAAGCATAACAGCATTCAAGGGATTACAAGAAATTTCTAGAGTGTTACCAAGCCGAGCCAAGAGTCTAACTACTCTTTTCTCACAATCAAGGATGGCACCATTACTGGATAACCAGTCCATGCCTAAGATCAAACCATATCCCGAGAAGCCCAAAACAAAGGCATTACAACTAAACTCAACGCTGAGAATAGAGATTTTCAAACCCAAACAAACCATTGACTAGTAAGTGGAGCCCCCAATTGGATTTGAAACTACTAAGGGATCCTCTACCAACTAGTGTCTAGATGCAGAGATTCTACTAAGGCAGATGAAACAAAAGAGTGTGATGCGCCAGAGTCAAAAAGTGTGCGAATTGGATGATCATAAAGATAAACTACACTTCCTACAAAAATATTACTACCTCGTTCCTGCTGAGGTGCCACTAGCGCATGGACCTGACCCCCTGAAGTGGATCCGGCTTTCTGTCCCTACCCTTTCTTCTTTGGGCAGTCCCTAGCCATGTGTCCAACCTTGCCGTAATGGAAGCAAGTAGCACTCATCTTCCTCTTCTTCTTTCTGTAGTCGTTCATCACATGTCCAACGATGCCACAGAAATAACATTTCCTTTTCTCCCGTGTCTTGTTATTATTGTTGTGGTCCTTTCCTCCTTGACTATTATCCGTCTTCTTGTTCGGCGATTCTTCCGGTTGCCGGTTCATATAGAGGAGGAGGAGGAGTACAAGCATCTGTAGCTGGGGAGTAAGGTCCCTAGACATGCTGAAACAGAAAGGAAAAATTAAAAACGAAGGATAGAGAGAGATATTGCACATGGCTTTGGGGGATTATGCCTCTTTAAAAATATAACACTTTTTCTTGAAAAATGCTTCTTTAAAATTTCTTTTTGGAAACAATTTCAAAAAAAAACTTTTATCTTATCTGGTAAACCAATGCTCTGATGCCAAGTGAAACACCCCACCTTCGTTAAGGTCACCCACAAAGGGAATGCCTTAACTTTGGTGGAGGTTTATAAGTAAAAGTCATAGATAAACACAAGACAAATATAAATACACATATTTTAAACAGCGGAAACCAAACAGGCTTTTATTTCATCAATACGTGTTCAAACAAATATTTCCATAGTTGTCTCAAAATACTTCCAACATTACAACCTCATTACTGTCTTGATTATTAAAGAAGCATAAAACATAAATAAAGTGACAAAAATCCCCATAGTGATATTCAAAGCCATAATCCGAGCAAAAGAGATCCATATCATACATCTACGGTCTTGGAGCTTCTAAAGGGTCTGACTGAGCTGAGTTGTTTCCCTCCTGTGGACCTAGGGGGGGGGGAACGGAAAAAAAGAAGATGAAAAGAAAATAGAGTCAGACATAAAGCCTGAGTAAATCTAGTAACTCTTCAGTATGTGAATAAGAAAAAGGCATGATAGATATAAACTGAAAACAGGAAAGCGTCACAAGCTAAGGAAGTGTCATTTAGAATCGAATGTGCTATCGCACCCACACTATATCTCTGCACCTACTTGAGCTAATTTTAACTGACACCCCATGGTTAGGGTGAAATGATCCCCATTTTCTAAAGATCGGCTACTACTCGCGTAAACATATGTCATACGGCCCCCAAGAATTGTAGATACCTATGCTGGTCCCACCATGGGGTGTATCAAGACCCATGGTAGCGGCCCCGACATGATTCTAGAAGGCATAGGTTATACTGCTGGTGTCCCCAGTGCCCTGTTTGTCTGCTCCGGAGTGTGTGCACGCCCGCACCCCGTTAGAACCTACACTGTGCACCCACCGCCGTCGTTTTGACCGCTTACAATCAGCCCAGTAATCGTGACCCACCCTGCCTAGTTTCAGGGTACCATGATACCTAACTTGGGTTACTGCTGAAACGGGTCCCTCGTTACTAGGGTTTTCTAGTCAAACATGTTAAGTGGTTAAGTGTCTGTATTTACCTAACCTCACCCATTAATTCCTGTTAACATGTTGAATTTGGTTAAGTGTTTATATTTGACTTAACCCTACCATCTGTCCTTAGCCTCTTAGAGCACCAGACCACTCACATTAG
This sequence comes from Allium sativum, assembly GCA_030737875.1. Taxonomy (NCBI): domain Eukaryota; kingdom Viridiplantae; phylum Streptophyta; class Magnoliopsida; order Asparagales; family Amaryllidaceae; genus Allium; species Allium sativum. The sequence goes on from CM060915.1 coordinate 286,233,955, forward strand.
ACAGGTATTGCTACGGTTACTGGATGTGCCGGTCGGTTCCGGGCAGGCTTACACCGTAGCTCAGTCTAACCTCGGGTCATTATTGGGCTCAATGCTTAACCACCCACATTGGATAGGTAATGTTGTGACTACTGGACAGCCGGGCAGGTCCGGGCAGGTTTACGTCATAACTCAGTCCAACCTCGGGTTAAGCATACCGTGTTTTCTAAATTTACATATTTTATTACTTCTCAATTATATGTAAATGTCATGTCTTTTATTCTTGGGTATATCAATTCATACCGCTTAAATGTCATTGTCGTTGGCATGTGCCAACCATGCCAACATATATTTGTCATGTCTTACACCCAACGTTATTACCCCCGTTTGTACGTTGGCAACATTATAACAAATGTTGGGCTCGACACAATTCAGCCCAACTTTATAAACGTGAGAAAAGGGGAAATCAAGCACATGTAACATTTACAATACATAAAGGTGTGTGGCGCATGAACTTGCAATTTAGCGATTCAACTAACATAAATTATGGGTCATGTGAACTTGCATTCAAATCAAAGTATAACTAAGTAGGTGACATATGAAATGGCATAGTTTAGGCTTATACAAACTTGTGTTTAAACATGTTTAACTTGGCATAATGTCAACCATAAAACTAGCATGTTGTATATTCACCAATATGTCCGATTTTAACATCTAATCATATAGCCTATTTCAACGTGAACTTGCATAGTTTATGAAACCCAAACGATAGTTAACATAGATCCAATTATACTTGCAAATAAACATAAGAATGTGTTCATAGGTTTTGGGTCATGTAGGCCTAAAAGGTCTCAAATCTATAAAATGTTTACATAAATTCTAACTTAGACTAAGAGAATGCATATACTCCATGCCATCGACATAAACATAAAGGGATCAATTTCTAGTTTTTGCCACAACTTGCTATTGTTATTACTTTTATATACAAATGTCCAATTGGCTTGCATAAATCAGTTTATGCCGCAAATATCAATACACAAGTCATGACATAATTATTACAATACACAGAATTCATACAATAACACAATTATATTTTCATTTACATCGAATCATGTCACAGTTTTTATTCACATTCTGAAAGGTTACTATACTTACAACGAATGCTGAATCTTGAATTTTGGATTCTGAATTCTGAAATTGAGATGCGCTCCTTTGGGTAGATTAACGTTGCGTTGATTAATTTGATTAAGCTATAATCTTCTTCTTAATTTGATTCGTCTCTAGGCTTTTCTCTCTTGACGGCTATGCTCAATTCCTTCCTGGCAGCACGACGACTCCCATCTTATTTTTTTTTGTGAATTTTTAGTTGAGATTTAGGGTGTATTTATAGATTTTTAAATTGTTTTGAGCCGTCAGATGAAGACAGGAGGAATCTAGACCATAAAAAGTTCAAAGAGCCAATCAGGAGGTAACATGTCAGCCCTAGTGACACACCGAGCCACAGAAATTCGAGCCAGTGCCAGACCTAGCTAGCCAGGTCGACCGGGTAGGTCGACTGGCAGGTCAACACCCAGGTCGACACTATGGCCGACCTGGGGTGGCCAGGTCGACACCATGGTCGACCTTATGGTCGACCTGGTCTCTGGGCGGGAATTTTCCCTCCCAGCCCAGTTTGAACCTGTTTTTCGAATTTCGAATTTAAAACTGAGTCTTTTGAGTTTTAAATTTTATTCTGAAACTTCCGAAGGTCATAACTCCTTCATACAGAGTCCGATTCACGCAAACTCGGACTCTATCTCAAGCAGAATTCAGAGACGAACGCAATGCAGTAACCCATTTGCCTTAATTCTTTCATTTAGAATTAATTACACTTTAATTTGTGAAGCTTAACGTTATAGAATTCATGGGCTGTTACACTAGCTCAGGGTACCATGATACATCTATGTGGGTTACTGCTGAAATGGCTCCCCGTTACTAGGGTTTCCTAATCAACATGTTTTAATGGTTAAGTGTTCTCAGTTTAACTTAACCCCACCCATTTGCTTAATTTACATGTTGTACTGGTTAAGTGTTGCCTATTCATATGTTACTTAACCTTTTCACTGATTCACGCATGTTTATTTAGCGGTTAAGTTTGTGGGCCTATATGTACTAATATTACCCACTTACCCAAGATTTACTTAACCCTTCCCCTTATCAAGTCCATATGTATTTTTGGTTAAGCTTGCGTTAACCTATCCACTTTGTTCGTATAATATTGGTTAAGTTGTCTTCTTGTCCATGTTAACTTAAACCACTCACCTAACATGTCATATTGGTTAAGTGTTTTCCTTTGACTTAACCCCACTCGTTCATCATGTTATGTTGGTTAACTTAACCCTACTCATTCATCATATTGAATTCGGTTAAGTATTTCCTATTAGCTTAACCCTTTCACTTGTCATGTTACCTTGGTTAAGCGTTGCCATATCACACATCAAGTTATATTGGTTAAGTGTTGCCCTATTGTGTTAACTTAACCCTACCAGTCTTAGCATGTCCGTTCATTAGCATTAACTCATTCATTAATGCCTCAACCTCTCACATTATAACTGTTGTTTGCGGTTGCTGGATGTGCTAAGCGGTTCCGGGCAGACATCTACCATAAAATTGTTCTAACCTCGGGTTTTGGGCTTAATGCACTAACCTCTCACATTAGATCTATATTGTTGCGGTCGCTGGATGTGTCGGGCAGTTCCGGGAAGTCTTACACCGCAACTCAATCTAACCTCGGGTTAGGAACGTTCATCTTTAGCGAATTTACATATTTACCATTCATGTCCAAGTCTAGAATCTTATATGCTAATTATCCCAAATTCACCAAACTAGTCATGTTCCAATTCCCAAATTATGCCCTACAAATTCAATTACAAGTTATTACTCAAATATAGGTTACACCCAATCCTCCCAAATTTGTAATAATAGTCATGCCCCAAAATCACAATATACATTATGCTTGACGTCCCAACCAATAGTTATGCCCAATCTAGATTTAATATTTCAATTTACAGTTTTCGTCCAATCTAGATTTAATATTTCAATTTACCCCATGTTCGCAACAATAACAATTATGCCTCCAAGTCACAAGTTACAAATTATGTTCCATTATTACCAAATAGATTATTCCCCAATATCAATTTCAAGTTATGCCCAACAATTTCACCAAAATAGGTTATACTCAAATATTCCCCGTATTCCAATAGTTCGTATTTCGCGATTTCAGCCTAGTTTCGAAGGTAACCCAGGTTCATAAAAGAAAACGGAAATAGGGGAAAAGAGAGAAGGAGCATAAAATAAGAACATGCATAAAAATAGGCATGTAACAAAAGATCTAAAACAAGAAATTTAGATCTAGCAAAGATAGATTCTTGAATAAGCTGATACAATCATTATCGCAGCCATAAGAATAACATCATGAACCAAAAAGGATTATATATTCGATGTTCAACAAAGATAGGCATGATTGAATCGATATAATAACTTCTTAGGCATGTAAAATCATAGATTCAATAGAAAGATAGTTGTAAATATGAAAAGATTGTCTCACCATCAAGCGTAGACTTAGATCCATTTTATTACATATCAAGATTACTATTAGGTGTTTAAATCTGAAAATAACATGAACTTACATTGCTAGGATTAAGAAAAAATAATTGAATCATTGTTGTTGCAAAGACTCTAATTTAATGTTGATTAATCTTCAAAGTTGATTTGAGGCTCACTAATTTGATTTCTAGTTTGAAGAAGATGGCGGTGGCTAGGCTAGATTGAAGATGAACAGCATGACGACGTCATAGCTTTGGAGCAATAGAATTAGGGTTGGGTTATGAGTGTATATATAGATGTCTAGGATTATTAGGAGCCTTTAGATCAACGTAAGATCCATCCAAGCCATATAGTCCAAGAAAATTTATCATCAGGCCAACCAGGTAATGACACGTCAGCCCTAGGCTGTAAAAATATGTCACTAGATATGGATCAAACAGGGGTCGACTCCCTACAGGGAGGGTCGACACCTATGTCGACTGCCACTAGGGGGGTCGACACCTCTGAGCGGGAAATTTCCCGCTCAGCCCGCTCAGACCGAATTTCGAATTTTGGACAGTTTTGACTTTTAATTATTATTTTAATTTATTTTTTGTTTTAAACTTGAAATCTTCTGAACTCCATAACTTCTTCATACGGAGCTCGATTTACATAAACTCGGACTCTATCTCAAGCATAATTCCGAGACGAACGCAATGGTGTAACCCGTTCACCCAATTCTTCTTCTAAAAATTAAATGTTCTTAAATTTGTTAATTTAATATTTAAAATTACAGGGTGTTACACTAAGCCATACACAGCGCCCAGGGCACCCAACCTATAATTGTTCCTTAATTGTACCCCTGCTTTTAGTCCGCTAGAACTAACGACAAAGGAAATCCCTTGGTCTTCTCATCTCTAGTCGTTATCAGTTACGACTATTAATTAGATCAGAACACTTTAGAGCAATCACTTCACACGAACTCAATACATCCTTGAGTCGTTTCCTCATTCGCCACATCCGATAAACAATTCACCTCACTTTGTCATTCCTCCATCGAATTCACTTCGAAGTCGCACCATCGTCGAGACAATTACTGTGTGTTGACTGTTTGATTGAACTGCTAGTCAGTTAGTTGAATTTCTATATTGATTCTGTTTAACAGAATATATCATATGGAACTGAAAGTGATGTTGATTTTATTGTGTAACATCTGTAAATGTAGGGAGACAGGTTGGAGGAATCCGACAGGACTCCTCAACAGTTATTTTTTTTGTTTTCATTTATTGTGATATATGATGTGATTCATAATCTGTTGTTGATTATATGTGTATGGACGGTATTGGACATCATAATTTGATACGTTAAACACCATAACATACCGGGATTTGGAGAAAAAGGGAATTTGTCAAAGTGAGTACTAAAAAGAGAATATTTATAAAATCAGAGGATTTTATAAAAGAGAATATTTATAAATAGAAATTTATTTATAAATTGATTATTTATAAATAGAAAATACTTAGAAATAAAACCCTAAAGGAATTAGCAAACCATTTGCAAATAGATTAGAAAGAGAAATGTTTGTAAACCATTTGCAATTGGATTAGAAAAAGAAATGTTTTTAAATCATTTAAAAATCAAATAGAAAGAGAAATGTTGTAAACCATTTACAAATCAATCAGAAAGAGAAATGTTTGTAAAACAATTACAAATGAGACTGAATAGGGAATATTTGTAAAACCTTTACAAATGAAATCAAAAGAGGAATATTTGTAAAACCTTTACAAATGAAATTGAAAAGGAGATATTTGTAAAACCATTTACAAATAGTATTAAAAATGAAATTTATTTATAACCGAATAGGATGTTATAAAAAGGAAATTTATTTATAACCGAATAGGATGTCATAAAAAGGAAATTTGTTTATAACCGAATAGGACGTTATAAAAAGGAAAACGTTATAAAAAGGAAAACGTTACTAAAAAGGAAATCATTTGTAAAGTGAAGCACCGTTACTAAAAGTAAATCTTTATAAATGAATAGTTATTCGAAAAGGAGTTAATCGAATTTAGTTATTCGAATAGAGTTAAATCGAATATGGTATTTGAAGGGAGTCAATCGAATAAGGTATTCGAAAGTTAGTAAATCGAGTATGTTATTCGAAAAGGGGTTAGTCGAGTCGAGTTAGCTGAATAGAGTTAATCAAATATTTGTTATTCGAATAAGAGTTAACCAATTAGAGTTAATCGATTAGAATTAACCAGTTAGAGTTAATCAGTTAGAGTAAATCGAACTAGAGTTATTCAAATGGTGTTTATCGAATATTAGTTTATTCGAATAGAGTTAAAGGAGTTATCAACTAGAGTTAAATCAAATAGAGTTAATCCAATGGCGTTAGTCCAATAGAGTTAATTGATAAAGGTTAATCGAATAGAGTAAATTGAATAGAATTATCGAATATACCTTATTCGAAGGAAAGAATTATCGAATAGAGATGATTCGAAAGAGAGTTACGTAAGGAAGTTTTGTTAAAGAACTAAAAGGTGAACTTTGTCTATTTCAAGGTTAGAAACGTTGTTTAGTTAAGGTCTGAGAGGTAGTATTACCCCAACTTGATTGACTTCATTTTTAACTAAGGAATGGTTAAGGTTCGATAGTGAAGGTGATTTAAAGGAATTTAGTTAATAAGCGTAATGGTTTGAGTTGGCATCGCGATGGTTTGTTTAAACATCAGTCTAAGTCCAATGAAGGAGTTTTGGAAATGTTTTCCAAATAAGAACCAAAAATGTTTTCTGATATAGAAAACAAGAAATGGAAATGTTTTCCAATGGTAATAACATATATTTTCTAAATTTAGAAAATAAGAAATGTTGAATATAGGAAACAAGAGATGAAAAATGAACTAAGGAGATAAATGTTAAATGATGCTTGATCGATATAAATTTCCATCTAGAAATAATATCGTTGTTTGCACACCTATTTTTCTTTGATGGTTAAATCACAGGCTATCGAAGTTTTGACCATTTTAGCGTTGTTAATATGGAGAGACCGGTTGGATTATTATCCAAAGAACCACTTTGTATTGGCATAAGCATTGCGAATCATATATGCCAAAGATAATTGAAGACGGAGTAAAGTGCAAGGGCTATTGTATAAGTCTTAGATAACAGTGCCTATGTAACAACCCGAATTTTAACAACATGTTAAGACAAGAATCAAGGCAGAATTAAATATTAAAATCTAAATCAGGGAAAACGGGTTGCGCCATTGCGTTCGTCTCGGAAAAATACGCGAAATAGAGTCCGAAATTTCGTAAATCGGAGTCCGTATGATCAAGATATGGCCTCGCAAAGTTTCACGAAAAATTCAAATTCAAAAACAGATTTCAAAATTTCAGAATTCAGGGTAGGCGGGAAAAATCCCGCCCCAGGCAGGGTCGACACAGGGTCGACACCATTGTCGACCCCCCCCCAATGGGTCGACACCCATGTCGACCCATGGGTCGACACCCTTGTCGACCCAGGGGTCGACCCCCCCCGGCCGGGCCAGTTTTTCTGGGGCACCATTTGTGACCTGTTGAGTCTTGCTCTAGAAGTTTCTGACGGGATTTGACGGACCTGATGTGTTTTAAGTTTTATCCTATGGCTAAAACTAATCCTAAACAACTATAAAAAGACACTAAGACCTAGCCTAAATCATACTATTTCATTTTAGCATTCATGCAGCCGCCATTAAACCTAGAACTCTAAATTAAAAATACAAAGAACAAAAATTAAAGAAGACGAAGGATGATTCTTGAAGGCTACAACTAGAAGCTACAACAACTACGACGCTTTAGACAACGGATTTGGAGCTATTTGATTTAAAGTTTTGATTTGGATTGCTTGTTTCATATTGTAAGTTCTATGTCACTTTTTAGGCAAAAACGCTAAAATAACATGGACATGCTATGAATTGAAACCGGATTTAAGAACTATTATTAATCCATGTTTATATTGTTTAACTTTGAATCAAAATTTGGGGAATATTGCTATGTTAATGTTGCAAGTTAAACTTATCATGATGATGATGTTGTTATGAATCACTTGGGCTTAATTTTATTGCAAGTTGAACAAATACATGTCCATGGAATCATTATGTTCATCGAAATCCTCATGTTGATTAAACCATGCCTATGATGCTAATTAAACCATGTCTATGATATTAATGAAACTATGCCTGTGATGTTAATATACCTATCATGCTAATGACAAATTGGGAATTGCTAGGTCATGATGAAAAGTTGGAATCATTGTGTTTATAATGCTAGATGAGAATCATTATGTTAAAAATACTAAATTGGAATCCACTATGCCTATTAGAATCACCATGCCTTTAATGTTTCATGTTATGCCCGCAATGATTATTATGCCTATGATGTAAAGTTGAAATCAACATGTTAAACTAAGTTGGAAACATTATTATGCCAAGTTATCATCATGCTAGTATTGAAATCATGGGATATGTTATAGCCTGTTTATTATGCAAGTAATGTTGGAATTGTCACGTATGCCTATCACATGTCTGGTGTTATTCCCCTTTATCTCTTGAATTGTTTATGCTTGTGAACGAAGTACGTTTATATACGTTGGGGATACGATTGGGTAGAATAGGAAAAAAAACTTGAATTGATTATAATCATAAACCGTGAAATTTGGCATAAGTAGAACATGAAATATGGCACGAAAACTCGACTTGAACATGCCATAACTTGACTTGAAACATGCCTTAGTTGGGCACGAAATTGACATATGAACGTGCTATGAAAATAGCACGAATCTGATAAGAACATGGGCATGACTTTAGAAAACAAGAAAGTGGCCAACTCGAGGTTGGGTTGAGTTTGTAGTGTAAACCTGCCCGGAACCGCCCGGCAAATCCAGTTGCTACAAACAATAGGATCCAATGTGGGTAGTTGGTCACATCGCGCTTGAAACCCGAGGTTGGGTTGAGTTCATAGCGTAAACCTGCCCGGAACCGCCCGGCAAATCCAGTGGCTAAGAACAATAGGATCCAATGTGAGTGGTTCGGTGCATTAACGAATCAATTAATGCCTATTAGGGTTAAGTCATGAACATGAAAAGACAACTTAACCAACTTGAACACGATTTGTAGGGCTAAGTCATGAACTTGAAACGACAACACTTAGCCAACTTGACATGATACGTAGGCAGGTTAAGTCACGAATTCAAATGACATACTTAACCATCTTGACACGACTAGATTGGAAAAGGATTAAGTCACGAATTACATGACTTGATCGGTTAGGCAGGGTTAGGTCACGAATTACATGACCTAATCTGTTAGGCGAAACCCTAGACACGACCCGTTTCAGCAGTAACCCTCTAGATGTATCAAGGTACCCTGGGGCTAGGCCGGGTGGGGCACGATTACTGGGCTGATTGTAAGAGGTGAACGACGGCAGTGGGGTATGCCAGTGTAGGTTCGGTGAACTACGGTCGCGCACGTATTCCGGGGCAGACACTGGGTATCCGTAGATTTATCTGTGCATCTTGAATCGTGTCAGAGGTTGACACCCTAGGGCTGATACACCTGAAGGTGGACCCAGCACAGGTGACTACATTCGTGATTAGCCGTATGACACGGACACTTGACGAGCTAGAACTTGTAGGGAGCCGATCGACTAGATAATCGCTCCGTAGGACCCCGTACTTGGGTCAGACCCCGTTTCAGGGTCATTTCATGATATTGGGCCGTGGGATTTATTTCGTGATTAACTTGTGACATGGGCTTAGTATACCAGTACAGTCGATGCAACGAATCTCGAACATGTGATGCTTTACTTGACTTGTCTTGACTTATCCTAATCACCTTAGTCTATCTTGTTCACCTTGACACCAATCTTAAGTTTAGTTCCAGTCCATACATGACAGGTTGTTTTAACCGTTTTTACACTGAAAGTCACTAGGACTTACTCAGTCTTTATGACTGACCCTTTTCCTTTCGCCTCTTTTTCGTTCGTTCCCCCCCCCCCAGGTTCTCAGGGAGGAAACACTAGCTCTTAGCTTGGATATCACTTGCTTTGGCTCAGCATGTACGGTTTGCTATGGCTGCTTCTTTTGACTACACTTGGGGAATAAGCTGTTTTTCTGTTTTTAAGTTATTGCTTCTTTGGCTATTATTACAAGACAGTTGTAATGAAGTTATTTGAAATATTTGTAAAAGACATGGTTTATTTTGGAATGAAATGAAGTTCTGTTTTGCTCATAAATTCTTCCGCTGTTTACTTAATTATTTACTTATGTTCTGTCTTGTGATAATTCTATGATGTTATCTCGATAATACCTCTCCAAAACTAGTGCATTCCCTTTATGAGTGACCCTAGCGGAGGTCGGGTGTTACACTTGGTATCAGAGTAGAAGGTTACCAGACTGGGCAAAAGTTTTTAAAACCTTCTGAAATCTATTTGAAAAACCGTTTACAGAGAAGCATTTTTCAAGAAAATTTTGTTTTGATTAAAAGGCATATTCCCCAAAGCCATTAGCACTATCTTTGTTTCCTCGTTTGAATCTTTTCCCTTTTCGTTTTCAGCTTATCATGGCCGACGACCTTAATCTTCCCGAGGGGGTCAATATACCCACTTGGTTCCGTCGTTTCCTCGAGGCTCGGGCTAATGTGGCAGGCCCAACCAATCCTCCTCCTTATCCTCCTCAACCCCCGCGAGAAACCACTTTTTCAAAGATATGCAAGGACTTTAAGGCCATGGGCGGAAAGGATTTCCTAGGAACCGAGACTTTTGTTGATGCACGGAATTGGTTGAAGGAAACCGAAGACTTGTTTGTTATCTTTGAGGTAGAGGACAATAGGAAAGTACAGTTGGCAGGGTGGCTCATGAAAAAGGAAGCTTCTTATTGGTGGGAAGTCACCAACGCTACTAGGCCCATTGAGACTTGGGCGGACTTTAGAGGGAGATTTGGGCTTAAGTTTTTGTCATCGGCAGAGGAGAGTCTCCAAATGGAACGGTTTCGGGCCCTCAAACAAGGAAATATGACAGTTAAAGAATACGTGAACCGTTTCAATCAGCTTGCTCGCTTCGGATTGGAGTTAGTCAACACTCCTCAGAAAAAGGCGCTACGTTTTGCACGAGGCTTGAACGAGCCACTACATGGTTTGGCCATGTCTCATGTGCCCATGGGGGCGACCTTTGAAAGCTTGGTGGATATGGCCCTACTGTATGAGGAAGATAAGAAGGGCAAGAAAGAGGTCAAGCCCAACGATTCTCAGAATAAGAAGGTAGACTCTGAGAAAGGAAGCAAGAACGACAACTCACGTGATAAAAGGAAATGCAATTTCTGTGGTACGGAAGGGCACATAGCCAAGGATTGTAGAAAGAGGAAGAGAAAGCAAGGTGAATGTTTTCATTGTGGGGAGTGGACACATCAGCAAGGACTGCCCTAAAAAGCAGACCGGACCTTCTGGGGGTACATCGTTAACTTCTTTTTCTAGCTTTGTTTTATCTTGTTATCTCCTCGATCCTATCTTGAGAACCATAGGTAGAATCTTTTTGGTTGTAAACATGTAATTGAAACATGTTATGATTGCGAAATGGTTGCAAGTGGTCGCAAGTGGTTGCTCGTGGATGCATGAATACACATTAGGCACTAGATCGGCTCAATCACAGTTTCATACTTGCATATGCATGAGTGTTTATTTTGGAAACTTGGTTGTACTATCATTTGGTTGTTGCATATGATTGAATGTTTGTGCACTCATGTAGAAATTATGAATTATAATAGGAAAATTTTGCATACATATTGGATTCATTTCACTAAACATATTTTGCATTTAGAAGATCAATCAGGCCTGATCATTAGCATTAGCTAAGGAACATATACACACACTCTTTGCATGTGTTCATAAAACATTAGAAGTCTTTTAAGGACCATGGTTGCTTGTGGATGATGTTTTGAGTAGATGGATGATTGGATGGTAGGACACATCCTCCCTAACTTGGAGATTTCGGGGACGAAATCCTTTAAGGAGGGGAGAATGTAACAACCCGAATTTTAACAACATGTTAAGACAAGAATCAAGGCAGAATTAAATATTAAAATCTAAATCAGGTAAAAACGGGTTGCGCCATTGCGTTCGTCTCGGAAAAATACGCGAAATAGAGTCCGAAATTTCGTAAATCGGAGTCCGTATGATCAAGATATGGCCTCGCAAAGTTTCACGAAAAATTCAAATTCAAAAACAGATTTCAAAATTTCAGAATTCAGGGTAGGCGGGAAAAATCCCGCCCCAGGCAGGGTCGACACAGGGTCGACACCGGTGTCGAACCCCCCCCCCCAATGGGTCGACACCCATGTCGACCCCTGGGTCGACACCCTTGTCGACCCAGGGGTCGACCCCCCCGGTCGGGCCAGTTTTTCTGGTGCACCATTTGTGACCTGTTGAGTCTTGCTCTAGAAGTTTCTGACGGGATTTGACAGACCTGATGTGTTTTAGGGTTTATCCTATGGCTAAAACTAATCCTAAACAACTATAAAAAGACCCTAAGACCTAGCCTAAATCATACTATTTCATTTTAGCATTCATGCAGCCGCCATTAAACCTAGAACTCTAAATTAAAAATACAAAGAACAAAAATTAAAGAAGACGAAGGATGATTCTTGAAGGCTACAACTAGAAGCTACAACAACTACGACGCTTTAGACAACGGATTTGGGGCTATTTGATTTAAAGTTTTGATTTGGATTGCTTGTTTCATATTGTAAGTTCTATGTCACTTTTTAGGAAAAAACGCTAAAATAACATGGACATGCTATGAATTGAAACCGGATTTAAGAACTATTATTTATCCATGTTTATATTGTTTAACTTTGAATCAAAATTTGGGGAATATTGCTATGTTAATGTTGCAAGTTAAACTTATCATGATGATGATGTTGTTATGAATCACTTAGGCTTAATTTTATTGCAAGTTGAACAAATACATGTCCATGGAATCATTATGTTCATTGGAATCCTCATGTTGATTAAACCATGCCTATGATGCTAATTAAACCATGTCTATGATATTAATGAAACTATGCCTGTGATGTTAATATACCTATCATGCTAATGAAAAATTGGGAATTGCTAGGTCATGATGAAAAGTTGGAATCATTGTGTTTATAATGCTAGATGAGAATCATTATGTTAAAAATACTAAATTGGAATCCACTATGCCTATTAGAATCACCATGCCTTTAATGTTTCATGTTATGCCCGCAATGATTATTATGCCTATGATGTAAAGTTGAAATCAACATGTTAAACTAAGTTGGAAACATTATTATGCCAAGTTATCATCATGCTAGTATTGAAACCATGGGATATGTTATAGCCTGTTTATTATGCAAGTAATGTTGGAATTGTCACGTATGCCTATCACATGTCTGGTGTTATTCCCCTTTATCTCTTGAATTGTTTATGCTTGTGAACGAAGTACGTTTATATACGTTGGGGATACGATTGGGTAGAATAGGAAAAAAACTTGAATTGATTATAATCATAAACCGTGAAATTTGGCATAAGTAGAACATGAAATATGGCACGAAAACTCGACTTGAACATGCCATAACTTGACTTGAAACATGCCTTAGTTGGGCACGAAATTGACATATGAACATGCTATGAAAATAGCACGAATCTGATAAGAACATGGGCATGACTTTAGAAAACAAGAAAGTGGCCAACTCGAGGTTGGGTTGAGTTTGTAGTGTATACCTGCCCGGAACCGCCCGGCAAATCCAGTTGCTACAAACAATAGGATCCAATGTGGGTAGTTGGTCACATCGCGCTTGAAACCCGAGGTTGGGTTGAGTTCGTAGCGTAAACCTGCCCGGAACTGCCCGGCAAATCCAGTGGCTACGAACAATAGGATCCAATGTGAGTGGTTCGGTGCATTAACGAATCAATTAATGCCTATTAGGGTTAAGTCATGAACATGAAAAGACAACTTAAACAACTTGAGCACGATTTGTAGGGCTAAGTCATGAACTTGAAACGACAACACTTAGCCAACTTGACATGATACGTAGGCGGGTTAAGTAACGAATTTAAATGACATACTTAACCATATTGACACGACTAGACTGGAAGAGGATTAAGTCACGAATTACATGACTTGATCGGTTAGGCAGGGTTAGGTCACGAATTACAAGACCTAATCTGTTAGGCGAAACCCTAGACACGACCCACTTCAGCAGTAACCCTCTAGATGTATCAAGGTACCCTGGGGCTAGGCTGGGTGGGGCACGATTACTGGGCTGATTGTAAGAAGTGAACGGCGGCAGTGGGGTATGCCAGTGTAGGTTCGGTGGACTACGGTCGTGCACGTATTCCGGGGCAGACACTGGGTATCCGTAGATTTATCTGTGCATCTTGAATCGTGTCATAGGTTGACACCCTAGGGCTGATACACCCGAAGGTGGACCCAGCACAGGTGACTTCATTCGTGATTAGCCGTATGACACGAACACTTGACGAGCTAGAACTTGTAGGGAGCCGATCGACTAGATAATCGCTCCGTAGGACCCCGTACTTGGGTCAGACCCCGTTTCAGGGTCATTTCATGATATTGGGCCTTGGGATTTATTTCGTGATTAACTTGTGACATGGGCTTAGTATACCAGTACAGTCGATGCAACGAATCTCGAGCATGTGATGCTTTACTTGACTTGTCTTGACTTATCCTGATCACCTTAGTCTATCTTGTTCACCTTGACACCATTCTTAAGTTTAGTTCCAGTCCATACATGACAGGTTGTTTTAACCGTTGTTACACTGAAAGTCACTAGGACTTACTCAGTCTTTATGACTGACCCTTTTCCTTTCGTTTCCCCCCCCCCCCAGGTTCTCAGGGAGGAAACACTAGCTCTTAGCTTGGATATCACTTGCTTTGGCTCAGCATGTACGGTTTGCTATGGCTGCTTCTTTTGACTGCACTTGGGGAATAAGCTGTTTTTCTGTTTTTAAGTTATTGCTTCTTTGGCTATTATTACAAGACAGTTGTAATGAAGTTATTTCAAATATTTGTAAAAGACATGGTTTATTTTGGAATGAAATGAAGTTCTGTTTTGCTCATAAATTCCTCCGTTGTTTAGTTAATTATTTACTTATGTTCTGTCGTGTGATAATTCTGTGTTGTTATCTCGATAATACCTCTCCAAAACTAGTGCATTCCCTTTGTGAGTGACCCTAGCGGAGGTCGGGTGTTACAACCTAAGATGGATATATTGAATAGTGCCTTCGGTTCATCCTTTTCCTGGATGACTTGTATGGATGAATGTCTGACAGAGTATTTTCAGAAAGGTCACGTACATTGATTTCTTCAACCGTACCAAGAGTGGAAGCGGAGAAGGAAACTTCTTTAGCTAACACGTAATGTACTGTTGCAGACGTCAATTAGTGATTTTCAATGGATCTGACAATGTAGCATTCAAGTGAATCTAATGTAATGATAAGGCCTAACCTCAAGCCTCATCAACCGGTAAATGACAGAAATCGGGCAGGCAGCATGGCTAAGTCGGTCGCTCTGAAGTAGGGTGTATAATCACCTGATCTAGAGTTTCATTTACTTCTAAAAATCTATTGTCGATATTGTTCCATTCGGGAAACGGTTGCTGATCCCAACCGTTGGTGATATACATTCGATACACTCAAGCGAAAGGAGTGGTCAGTAATGTGTGGCCGGGTTGCAAGATGTTCTTGTTGAACCCAGTGTATTCCTTTCTAGATGTGCACTAGTGAAAGGTGGTTCCATACCTTGTCATAGTTGGAAATCTATTACCCAATACGTGCTTGCGGTTTTGATTGTATACTATATATGTAGAACGTGAGATGAAAGCGTTTCTGCTATATTATATTTTGGTTGATAGACATTATTATAATATCAAAAGGTTTTTGATATAAAGATATTTTGGATTCTCATAAGGGAAAAACCTGTTCCATTATACGGTGTGGTCTTATGAGATATCGTTTACTTGTTCGAACTGCTTTAAACTGTTTTACTCATACCAGTCCCATGACTGACCCGGAGTTTATTTGTTTGTTTTCCTTAAACTCTTGGGTGCCTAAATTTGTACAGGCAGTCCAGTAGTCGGGATTTTATAGATATTCTGGAAGAGCTTGGAGCAGGAGGCTTCAAGATCATATAGCTATAGCTTATTTTCGCTGTGTTGTACTTTGATAATGATGTATATTCAAATACAGATGTATATTTCAAGTTATGTTATATATATTATATGTTATTCGTTCCGCTGTGAGGTTCGTGTTACTCTGATGTTGTGTTCTTCTTCTTCTTATATTCTAAGTTTCTATCTTATCTATCCTCACCCTCTAATTTCTTTCATTAATCATCCGGTATTTTTGACCCTTGGATGTTCGATATGTGTTGTATAACGGATAACCAAGGTCGCCAAATTTCTGAGTTGTTACAGATTAGTTAACTAGTAATTATGAAAGGAGGATAGTTAGACTTTCGAGTCGCCTCGGGGATACCCTCGAAATTTCGTGCGATCCTAAGGGAACAGTTTGTCTTAGCTACCTAAAATCACTTTATGTATTTATCGACGATTTTCGATCCGTTAGAGTAGTCCATGAGTAGTAGATGTTTTTTTGATTAAGTTTAGGAGTTTCCCCCCTAAAAACTCGAGATAGACTTCCGCATATATCTAGTTGACAATACAAAGCCAATTATGCGATCAACGATAGTTTTGGAACAGGATTGGCGAGGATAGCCAGAGTCGGTTAAGTGCTCAATTGTTTGATTTTTTTACTAGTATCATCTCACATAAATCATCCAAATTCGGAGGAGGTATTCCTTGGATGCTTGTCTGATATTGGTTTGGGGCTTGTACTTGAGGGATACCAAGCTCGACTAGGATGGTTTGCATAAGAGATATCGACACTCAGATTTGTGACATGAGGGATAAGCTAAGTAGAAGAGAGACCTTTAATCATCTTAGTATATACACTTGGTATCATGGTTAACTTCTGTTTATCTTGGAAAGATAGTTCGACAACATTGGGTACCCTCTAGCATAGTAAATGATCGAGGTCCTATCTTTACTAGTGGGTTTTAGAAATGGAGGTCAAGAAGCTTCACAATCGTGAAGTTAAATTAGTTAAGGTATAGTGGAGTGAAGCTAAAAGAAGATGCGACTTAGAAGACTGAAGACTAGATACGCGCATCATACCCTTTTTGAGGGTATACCCTTGATTCCTCCTTTTTCTATAATATTTATTTGCATGCTAGTCTTTATCTTTTAAGTATATCCTCTCGGTCCTATGCGCAATCCTTAGGTAGAAGCCAATGGATGAAAACATGTGTTTTAGACATGTTATGATTGATGGTTCCAAGTGGTTGCAAGTGTTTGCTAGTGGTTGCTCATGGATGCATATACACACATTAGGCACTAGATCGACTCAGTCACTTTTATGTTGTATATGCATATATGTACTTGTATATGATTGAAACTTGATGTTTTATCATGTGGATGTTGCATTTGTATGAATGATTGTGCACTCATGTAGAAAGTAATGATTAAGGATGACTGCATACATAATGGACTCATTACACTATCATAATTCGCATTAAGGAGGTCAACTGAATCAGTGGATAGCCTGATCTTTTGCATTAGTATTGGGACATATACACACACATTTGCATATGTTCGTACGACATTAGAAGTCTTTTAAGGACAATGGATGCTTGTGGATGATGGACGAGTAGATGGATGATTGGGTGTTAGGATGCATTCTTCTTAACTTGAAGATTTCGAGGACGAAATCCTTTAAGGAGGGGAGAATGTAACACCCCGAATTTTCTGAGAATATTAAAATTAACAAATTCAATAACACTTAATTTTTAGAAGAAGAATTAAGTGAAATGGGTTGCGCTGTTATGTTCGTCTCAAAATTTTGGTCAAGATAGACATTTGGTTTGCATAAAACGGATACCTTACGAAGAAGTTATTAAGCCTTGAAGTTTGTATGCATATGAGAAAAATATATATAGATATATATATATATAAATTAAATAAATAAATATGCAAAAAAGTTCAAAACAGCGAATCGGGAGGGGGAATAACCGAACCGGCCTATTATTGAGGTCGACCCTAGCCCCGTTAGGTCGACTAGGGGTTGATTCAGGGTGTTTGGCTGTCAACCCGTGGGTCGATTCGCTCTAAGGAAGATGTGGCATCTGATTGGTTCTGATGGTTCAGGGTTAGTCTAATGGTCCTAAAACACTCTCTACAACCATATAAGGATCCTAAACCTAAAACCTAATTCTATTATTCACTCTTATCTAAACCTAGCCGTCATCTCTTTCAACTCAAAGGCAAGATAGAAGCTAATTAATAGTGACGAATCAAATCAAATATAAATTAAAACAACGATTAGTCTACATCAAAGGCGAGCATTTCAACTTCAGAATACAGATTCCAGAAATCAAGATCGTCTTTTGTTAGTAAGTTTAGTTATCTTTGAGATGTGAACAAATTTAAGACGTGATTTGTAATAAAATGAAAAATAGAATTGTACCAAGCTGTATGATAATGATGATGCTGACTCATGTCCATTTACTATGATAATTTTGTCATGTATGTCTTGGAATGATTGTGGTTTATTGGACTTATCGTATAGGAATTGATGATGAACCTATTATGATTTGGGGAATGAAACTATCATACCGCATATAAGTTTGATAATCTTTTCAAGATATGTTACATGCAAGTTTTTAGGTTAAATAATGTTAGATCCAAATGCCTACATGTTTAGATCTACAACTTTATGTGTTTAGATCCATGCTAATTAGATCCAAGTCAAGATCTATACATATGTTCATATGATTTAATGCAAGTTACATGTTTTATGTTAGATCCATATGCCTACATGTTTAGATCTACAACTTTATGTGTTTAGATCCAGGCTTATGATCATTATTGTTAGATCTAGTTCGCATCTACATGTTAAAGTTAAACTTATACATGCTTTGGTAATGTACATGTCATGATTATGACATATGCTAGTTTATAAACCAAGTTATGTTTACATATACCTAGATCTACATATTAACGTTTTTAGGCTTGTGATTATTTAGTCCAATTCATATGCAAGTTCATGAGACATGTTAGTTGAAATGAATGATTTTCTATGTCAACATTACATGACATATGTTTGGTTGGATTTATATTAGGCACGTTACCTTCTATTACCACTTGTTTATAAATTAGGCTAATTTGCGGGCCTATTTACTTTATGTTATTGATGCAAACATATAAACGGGGGTTACGTTGGGATGGACATTAAATTATAACATGTTAATGTTGTAGATGGGCCCATAACCATGTAAATGGTTAAGGCCATGAAATGTGTAATTTATATACCGTTGGTAATGAACATAACTTAAGTTATGAACATAATTAAAATAATGTGACATGAAAACATTTGAAGAAAATTTACATCTATACTTGACATAAATGACAAACATGTAAATTTAGCAAAAGACGAATATGCCTAACCCGAGGTTAGACTAAGTTGTGGTGTAAAACTGCCCGGAACTGACCGGCATATCCAGTGACCTCAACAATACCTGTCTAATGTGGGTGGTTAGTGCATTGAGCCCAAAAAGGAACCGAGGTTAGACTGAGTTATGGTGTAAAACTGCTTGGAACCGACCAGCACATCCAGTGACCACAACAATACCTGTCTAATGTGAGTGGTTGGTGCTTTAATAAAGCTAAGTCAAGATTGGTAGGGTTAAATCAATTAAGGAAACACTTAATCAATTCAACATGTTAACTAAACTGATGGGTGAGGTTAAGTGAATTCAGAACACTTAACCGTTATAACATGTTAATTAGACAAGTGGTGAGGTTAAGTAAATTTAGAACACTTAACCGTTATAACATGTTAATTAGACAAGTGGTGAGGTTAAGTAAATTTAGAACACTTAACCGTTATAACATGTTAATTAGACAAGTGGGTGAGGTTAAGTAAATTTAGAACACTTAACCGTTATAACATGTTAATTAGACAAGTGGGTGAGGTTAAGTAAATTTAGAACACTTAATCGTTATAACATGTTAATTAGACAAGTGAGTGAGGTTAAGTAAATTTGGAACACTTAAACATTATAACATATTAATTGGACAAGTGGGTGAGGTTAAGTAAATTTAGAACACTAAACCGTTATAACATGTTAATTAGACAAGTGGGTGAGGTTAAGTAAATTTGGAACACTTAAACGTTATAACATGTTAATTAGACAAGTGGGTGAGGATAAGTAAATTTAGAACACTTAACCTTTATAAAATGTTAATTAGACAAGTGGGTGATGTTAAGTAAATTTAGAAACACTTAACCAATATAACTTGATTTGTGGAAAGGTTAAGTTAAAATAAGAGGGAAACATTTAACCAATATAACTTGATTTGTAGTAGGGTTAAGTTAATACAAGAAGGCAACACTTAACCAAAGTAACATGACATGTAGGTGGGTTAAGATAACTTGAATTGATTGATGACACTTAACCAATACAACAAGATGAATACGTGGGGTTAAGTTAACAAGAAACACTTGACCAATGTAACTTGATGAACGAACGGGGTTAAGTTAATAGGAAACACTTAACCAATCCAACATGATAAGTAAAGAGGGTCAAGTTAATAAGAAATGCTTAACCAACAAGACATGATGAATGAGTGGGTTAAGTTAACATGAGCGGACAACACTTAACTAATATGGCGTAAGGTGCGGGAGGGTTAAGTACATATCGGGTTGGTGGGTAATATTAGTAAATATAGGCCCATAAAACTTAACCATTAAATAAACATGCTTGAATCAGTGGAAGGGTTAAGTACATATCGGGTTGGTGGGTAATATTTGTAAATATAGGCCCACCAAACTTAACTATTAAATAAACATGCTTGAATCGATGGGAGGGTTAAGTACATCTCATGTAGGTTGGTAATATTAGTACATATAGGCCCACAAAACTTAACCGTTTATTAAAAATGCTTGAATCAATGGGAGGATTAAGTATATATCTGGTTGGTAGGTAATATTAGTAAATATAGGCCCACAACTTAACCAGTAGGAAACCCTAGTAATAGGGACCCATTTCAGTAGTGACCCACATGGATGTATCACGGTACCCTGAACTAGGCTGGGTGGGGCACGATTACTGGGCTGATTATAAGCGGTCAAAGCAGCGACATGGGGTACATCAGTGTAGATTCCGAAGGTTTACAGGCGTGCACGTACTCCGGAGTGGGAAAAAGCAGGCACTGGGTATCAGTAGTTATACGATGTGCATCTTGAATCATGTTGGGTCGCTATCATAAGGATTGATACACCTTATGGTGGGACCAGCACAGGGTATCTACACGCAAGAGAGTGCCGATTGACACAAACACATGGAACATGAATACAAGTAGGGAGCCGATCGATAGGGTAGTAAGGGTACATCAAATATGTTCATGGAAATTTGGCTAATTGAGGTGGAATCCTCATGATAGATGTACACCTGAAGGCTACCACAATTATGGGGGTTAGGATCACGATTATTATTTTTTACAAATTACTAGTTGGGACAATAGTTAGGTGGTGCAGAGATAAATATAGAAATCAGATTAACAGAGTAGTAGCGAAGTAGAGAAAAAGTAGAAGCGCTTTAGTTCACCTTGCACTTATCTTGTCTTTAGTTACCTTGTTTTTATGGTATTGTCCTATTTTTGGTTTATTCATGTCATGATCTTTTATCTTGTTTGCATGCTGAAAGATCACTGGACTTACCAGACTTATGTCTAACCTAGTTTGTTTTTCGCCTCTTTTCTTCCGTTCCCCCCAGGTAGTCCGAGAGGGAATAGCTCAGCCTAACTTGGACCTCTTCTCTTTCCAAGATTGAAGATTAGTTGGTGTATCGCTTCGGACTCTCTCTCTTCCACTACTATGGCTGGTTCATGCTTTATCGGGGAATATCATTGTTTTTATGCATCTTTTATTCTTGGAAGTTTTTAAATCAAGATAGAAGTTCTATGTATTACATTTAAGTATGATTGAGGAAATTGTTGTAAAAGCTTGACTGAATTAAGTTGTTTATAAAATGAATTTATTTTCCGTTGCTTTATTTGTCTTTTGTAATTTATCTGCATCTTTTACCTATAATGCTCCACCGAAGTTAAGGCATTCCCTCTGTGAGTGACCTTAACGGAGGTGGGGTGTTTCATCTTAACCCTAAAATATGGTGTCGTCATGTTGTTCGTCTACAAGCTAGCCTAGCCTCCTTCATCTTCTCCAAACTAGAAAATCAAATCCAAACTAGTAATCGATTAAAAGGACTTCAAATCAAACGTCTACATCAAAGGATAGCTAAACAAATATAGAAATCAGAACCCAGAATACAAGATCCATTCTTATTCTATAAGTTTAGTTATTATTTAGATTTAAACATCTAACAGAAATCATGACTGTAATAATCAGATCTAGAACGATGCCTAATTTTGATTCATGTCTATCCTTTTGTCAAATCTAAATTGATAATGCCTATGAGACTATTGTGGTTGATGAAATGACACCTATCATGCCTATGAGACTGTTGGCCTGACATAATAGGACCTATCATGCCTATGAGATTGTTGTGACTGACATAATAAAAGCTATCATGCCTATGAGACTGTTGGGTTGACATAATGGAACCTATCATGCTTATGAGACTGTTGTGATTTATGTGATGGAACCTATCATGTTGTACATCCTATGCATATGAGACTATTGTGATTTATATAATAGGACTTATCATGTTGTACATAAAAATTAGTGATTCTCTTAAGTCCAATTTTATCTAATCTTTATGCCTATGGTGTAAATTTCTTAGCTTGTCTACACATATTGTTAATGTACAACATCAAAACATGATTCTTGAATTGGGTACGTCATTACATGCCTATTTTTCATTATGTCAGTTCTTATGCTCCTTCTCTATTTTTCCCTTTTTACTTTCTTTTGTGAATACTAAGTTCATTCGGAACTTAGATTGAATCTCGTTGTACGTGCGATTATAACGTGGGGAAAATTGGGTATAATTTTATTTAGTAAATTTTGGGCATAGCATGTGAATGTGGCATAAAACTTATACTGACTGCACTTGGGAGATTATTGGCATAAAAAAGACATAATCTTGGACACATATGACAAATATGTAAATCGGCTAAATATGAACATGCCTAACCCGAGGTTAGATTGATTTGCGGTGTAAGATTGCTCGAAACCGCCCGGCACATCCAGCAACCGCAATGACATAGATCTAATGTGAGAGGTAAGCGCATTAAGCCCCAAAACCCTGAGGTTAGATTGAGTTGCGGTGTAAGACTGCCCGGAATTGCCCGGCACATCCAGCGACCGCAACAATATAGATATAATGTGAGAGGTTGGTGCTTTAGTGAATGAATTAAAGCTAAGGAATAGACAGGCTAAGAATGGTAGGGTTAAGTTAATTAAGGCAACACTTAACTAATACAACATGTTAATTAAACAGATGGGTGGGGTTAACTTAATTTGAAAACACCTAACCGTTATAACATGTTGATTAGAAAACCCTAGTAATAGGGACCCATTTCAGCAGTGACCCCATAGATGTATCACGTTACCTTGAACTAGGCAGGATGGGGCACGATTACTGGGCTGATTATAAGTGGTCAAAATAGCGGCGGGTGCTGCAGCAGTGTAGGTTCCAGTGGAGTATGGGCGTGCATGTACTCCGGAGTGGATAAAGCAGGCACTGGGCATCAGTAGTATACATTGTGCATATAGAATTTGTGTCAGGTTGCAACTATAGGAATTGATACACCCTATGGTGGGACTAGCACAGGTATCTACAATTAAGCGGGGCCAAATGACACAAGTAAGAAATGCATGCGAGTAGAAGCCGATCGGAAAAAGGGATCACTTTGTTATGAACACATGATGGTAGTTGAAACATTTGTTAGTAGGTGCAGAGAAAAGGGAAATGAGTGCGATAGAATATTCAGTTTATCATGCCTTATCTTATGTTATCTTATTTCTATGGTATTGTCCTATATTCAATTTATTCATGTCATGATTCTTTTACCTATTTACATGCTGAATAATCACTGGACTTACCAGACTTATGTCTGACCCAATTTCTTTTGCCTTCTTTTCTTCTGTACCCCCCTCCCCCAGGTCCGCAGGGGGGAATACTTCAGCTTAGTGCAGATCTTTTCCAGCTTGAAGAGAGTAGATGTATTGCTTGGACTCTCTTTTCTTGGGCTATGGCTGTGGTTACACTTTTATTGGGGATTTATGCTGCTTTACTACTACTTTATGCTTCTTTATGTACTTGGAGTTTTAAATCAAAACAGATGTTTTATTGTAATAATTTATAAGTTGGGTTTTGAGACATGCTTGTAATGTTTTGACTAAACCACGCTATATATAAAATGTTTTCAGTTTTCCGCTGTTATATATGTCTGTCTTATAAATTATCTATGCCTTTTACCTAAAATACTTCACCAAAGTCAATGCATTCCTTTTGTGAGTCCTTAACAGAGGTGGGGTGTTTCGCTTAGTATCAGAGCGATGGTTTACCAGATCAAATAATTTTTTTTTTGAAAACTATTTTTCAAAAAAAGAAGTTAAAAGAAGAATTTTAAAAAAAAGTGTTGTTTTATTTTAAAGGAATAATCCCCAAAGCCATATGCACTATGTTCCATCCTTTATTTTGAACCTTTACTTTTCATTTCAGCATGTCTGGGGATCTTAATATTCCCGAGGGTGTACCAATACCTGGCTGGTTCAGAAGGTATCTAGAAGCTAGGGCTAATGACGCTGGCCCAGCAGACGTTCCTCTTCCCCCTGTTGCAGCCGTTCCTTCTCCTCCTCTGCGTGTGAATGCCTTCTCGAAGATATGTAGAGACTTTCGAGCTATGGGTGGAAAGAACTTTAATTGGACTGAGTCGTTTGTGGAAGCAAGAAACTGGCTCAAGGAAATAGAAGATTTGTTTGTTATCTTCGAAGTGGATGATAGGCAGAAGATACAATTGGCTGTGTGGTTACTTAAGTATGAAACCTCTTACTGGTGGGAAGTTAATAATGCTGAGATACCAGTTGAAACTTGGGAGTATTTCAGGATGAGAATTAAATTGAAGTTCCTCTCGCAAGCTAAATGAAGCCTGCAGATGGAGAAGTTCTTAGCACTCAAATAGGGAAGCCTATCAGTTAAGGAATACATCAACCAATTCAACCAGCTGGCTAGATTCGGACTGGAGTTAGTAAACACTCCGCATAAAAAGGCTCTCTGATTCGTTAAAGGGTTCAATGAGCCACTGCATAGCCTAGCTATGTCCCAAATACTTATGGGTGCGACTTTTGAGAGACTAGGGGACATGGCGTTGTTACAGGAGGAAGACAAGGATGGCAAGAAAGGGGCAAAGGTGGAGGAACCTCTAGATAAGAAAGTGGAGGGGTCGCAGAATAAGAAAGCGGATTCCAAGAAAGGCGGGAAGAACTGCAAACCCCATGGCAAGAGGAAGTGCAAATTTTGTGGCATACCTGGACATCTAATTAAAGACTGCAGGAAGAAGAAGAGGAAGATGGGTGGTTGCTTTCAATGCGACGAGACAGGGCATATGGCTAAGGATTGCCCAAAAAGGCAAGGGTAAGGGAAGAGGACTGGATCTACTTCTAGAGGGAAGATTCACTCTCTCATAGCACCTTCGCAAGAAAGAGGTAGAAATATTTCTGTTGAGAGTTTAGTTTATCTTTCTGATCATCCAGTTCATACACTTTTTGATTCTGGCACATCACACTCTTTTATATCTACTGCTTTAGTTGAATCTCTGCACCTAGATACCGGTATAGTAGAGGATCCCATGGTTGTTTCATATCCAATTGGGGGCTCGGCTTATTTGTCCATGATTTGTTTGGATTTGGAAATTTCTATACTAAGCATTGGGTTTAGATGTAATGCTTATGTTTTGGGCTTCACGGGCTATGGGTTGATTCTAAGCATGGTTATCCAGTAATGGTGCCATCCTCGATTGTGAAAAGTGAGTGGTTAGACTTATGACTCGCCTCGGTAATACTCTCGAAATCTCTTGTAATTCCATGAATTCTATTATGCTTAGCTGTTTAGAATCTCTTGATGCGTCTGTTGAAAACTTGCAATCTGTTAGAGTAGTCTGTGAATACTCGGATGTCTTTGAAGAGGTGAAAGGTTTACCTCCGAAGCGAGAGATAGACTTCCACATATACTTGTTGATAATGCAAAATCTGTTGCTTTACCCGTTAGAAACATGGCTCTAAGGTAAAGAAAAGAGCTCAGCAGGCAAGTTAAAGAGTTGCTTGAAAAGGGGTTCATAAGGCGGAGTATTTTTGAATGGGGTGCTCCAGTGGTGTTTGCAACCAAAGCAGATGGTTCACTTCGCTTGTGCGTGGACTATAGGGAGCAAAACAAGCTGACCAAGAATAATAGGCACCCACTTCCTAGCATAGACGATTTGTTCGACCAGATCGTAGGTGCCTTAGTTTTCTCCCAACTAGATCTGGCCACCGGATTCCATCAACTAAGAGTGGCTGAGGACAGCATAGATAAGACCGCATTCAGGACCCCGGATGGTTTCTTCGAATGGCTTGTCATGCCTTTCGGCTTGACAAACGCACCTGCCTACTTCGTTGGCTTGATGAGTAGGGTGTTCAGAGAGTTCCTTAATAAATTTGTAGTGGTCTTCGTGGATGACATTTTGATTTTCTCAAAAAGTGAGGAAGAACATGCTTTGCATTTAAGGGAAGTCATGGATACTCTTCGTGCACATCAGCTGAAAGCATCTCCAAATGCCATTTTTGTAGAGATGAAGTAAGGTTTCTTGGACATGTGGTATCCAAAGAAGGGATAGCTGTGGATCCCGCAAAAGAAGTTGCAGTGCAAGATTGGAAGATCCCATGGAATGCAATCGAAGTACGAAGTTTTCTCGGGCTAGCAGGCTTTAACAGAAAGTTCATTAAGGACTTTGCGAAGATCTCAGCCCCACTTACTAGGTTGAAAAAGAAGAACCTAACTTTTGCTTGGGATTTGGATTGCGATTTTGCTTTCCAACGATTGAAGAGGGCTCTAACAACGGCCCTAGTTATGACATTTCCTGATGGGTGTAAGAAATTTACAGTATACACAGACGCATGTGGTACAGGATTGGGCACTGTCTTGATGCAAGAGGGAAAAGTAGTTTGTTATGGAGGAAGGCAGTTGAAGGTACATGAGAAAAATTACCCAACTCATGATTTAGAACTAGCTGCCATTGTTTTCGCTCTTAAGTCATGGTGTCATTACCTGCTAGGAGAAAGGTTTGAACTATTTACTGACCATAAATCGTTAAAGTACCTTTTCTCATAGAAAGATATTAACTTAAGACAACAAAGGTGGATGGAATTTCTTGCCTCATATGATTTTGAGATTTCTTATACCTCTGGCAAGGGCAATGTGGTAGCGGACGCCTTAAGTAGGAAAAATATGACCTTAAGTCCTCTCTTTGTAGAAAGGCAAAGCTTGGAGTACATAGCAAACTTTGACTTTAGACCCTCCATTTAATTTGTACCTGGTTTGTTAGCTTCGCTAGATGTGCGGCCTACGCTTTTGGACTAAATAGGAACCGCGCAATGTGAACACCCTCAGCTCGTTGATGTGATGGATAAGCTAATTAGAGGTGAGACTTCTAGTCACCTCAATAGATACTCCATCGATGACAAGGGTTGGTTATGACGGGATGGAAGACTATGTGTCCCACAAGTAAGGGATTTGGTGAAAACCGTTCTCAAAGAACCGCACCATTCTAAGTTGACCATACGCCTAGGTGGGGATAAGATGTATAAAGACATAAAAAGGGTTTTCTTCTGGAATGGCATGAAGAAGGATGTAGCTGAGTTTGTCTGTAAATGCTTGATATGCCAGCAAGTCAAGGCAGAGCAGAAGAAGCCTGGTGGTCTGCTTCATTCCCTAGAGGTCTCACAGTGGAAATGGGATAGCATCTCGATGGACTTTATTAATGGGTTGCCTAGTTCAAGAAGGGGTAATACCAGTATTTGGGTAATAGTGGACAGGCACACTAAAAGCGCTCACTTTATACCTGTTAAGAGTAGAAGGACTACCTCATCGTTAGCATCCATTTATCTCAAGGAGGTGGTTCGACTGCTTGGAATACCCTCTAGCATAGTAAGTGATTGAGGTCCTATCTTTACGAGTGAGTTTTGGAAGAGTTTGCAAGAGGCTGTAGGCACACAGCTATGCTTGAGCACTGCCTATCACCCTCAAACCGATGGTCAGACGGAAAGGGTGAACAGAGTATTAGAAGATCTTTTGAGATTGTGCATTCTTGACTTTGAAGGAACATGGGAGGATCATCTTCTTTTGGTGGAGTTCGCCTACAACAATAGCTACTAAGCCACCATAGGCATGGCACCCTTTGAGGCTTTATATGGAAGACCGTGCCGATCATCGACTTGTTTGTGGGAGTCTACAGACAAGCTCGTACTTGGGCCTGACATGATCAGAGAAACTTCAAAAAAGGTTGACTTGATACGAAGATGAGTGAAGACCGCACAAGATAGACAGAAGTCCTACGCTGATAAAAGAAGGACCGACCTTGAGTTTGAGTTTGGAGACAGAGTTTTCTTAAAGTATCTCCTTTGAAGAATGTCGTTCGCTTTGGGTTCGTGGGAAAATTTGCACCAAGATTTGTAGGGCCATTTCCTATCATTGAGAGGATTGGGAAGATGGTTTATAAAGTAGAGCTGCCCGAAAGATTGGCTGGAGTACATAATGTATTTCATGTCTCTCATCTACGAAAGTGTTTACATGAGTCTGCGGAAGTTGTGGAGCCAAGCATACTAGAGGAAATAGAGGTGGAACGAGAAGCAACGGTGAGGAGAGTTCCAACTAGTATCTTGGGTACAAAAGTTAAAAAGCTACGCAATCGTGAGGTCAAGCTAGTTAAAGTACAATGGTGTGATGCTGAGGAAGACGCGACGTGGGAGACTAAGGGCAAGATATACGCAGCCTACCCTTATCTTTTTGAGGGTACATTCCTGATCTATTTTTCCATAAGTTTATGCGTGCTTGCATCTATCTTTTAAGTACATCTCCTCAGTCCTATTCTTAGCCCTTAGGTAGAAACCAATGGATGTAAACATGTATTTGAAACATGTTATGGTTGATGGTTGCAAGTGGTTGTAGTGGTTGCTCGTGGATGCATATACACACACACTAGGTACTATAACGGCTCAGTCACTTTCATATTGCATATGCATAAATGTATTTATATATGGATTGAAACTTGATGTGTTATCATGTGGACATTGCATTTTTATGAATAGTTATGCATTTGTATGAATAGTTATGCATTTGTATGAATAGTTGTGCACTCATGTAGAAGTTACAAAATACGATTATGAATAATTGCATACATGATGGACTCATAGCACCGACACGATTCGCATCAAGGAGGTCAACCGAATCAGTAGACCGCCCAATTTTGCATTAGATAAGGACATATACACACACTATGCATATAATCATGAAAACATTAGAAAATCTTTTAAGGACAATGGATGCCTATGATTGAAGGTTGAGTAGATGGATGTTGGATGTTAGGATACATTCTTCTTAACTTAGAGATTTCGGGGACGAAATCGTTTAAGGAGGGGAGAATGTAACACCCTGTATTTTCTGTGAATATTAAAATTGACAAATCTAAGAGCAATTAATTTTTAAAAGAAGAATTGGCTGAAATAGGTTATGCCTTGTGTTCATCTCGGAATTATGCTTGAGATAGAGTCCG
This sequence comes from Allium sativum, assembly GCA_030737875.1. Classification (NCBI taxonomy): domain Eukaryota; kingdom Viridiplantae; phylum Streptophyta; class Magnoliopsida; order Asparagales; family Amaryllidaceae; genus Allium; species Allium sativum. Next base: position 286,263,396 of record CM060915.1, read on the forward strand.
AGTTTGCGTGAATCGGACTCCATATGAAGAAGTTATAGAGGTTAGAAGATTTCTAGTGTAAACAGAAAATAATAATTAAATAATAAATTTAGCTAAAAATTCAAAAAACGGTCAGAATAGCTGGGCGGGAAAACTCCCTCCCAAGGGTGTCGACCCCCCTAAGGGGAGTCGATATAGGTGTCGACCCCCCTATAGGTTTGTCGACATAGGTGTCGACCCCCTTGTAGGTAGTCGACCCCTTTGAGATCCAGTTCCTATGACGATTTTTTTTAAACCCGAGCTAATGTGGCCTTCTCTGATTGGTCGACGACTAATTTCTAAGGTATTAGGGTTTATGTGTCGTGCTATGGTTGGTTGGATGACACATCTCTTTGGTTTGATGGCTCTGATTTCTCCTAGACATCTATATATACGTAACTAAACCTAAACCCTAACCTCATAACCGTAAAATATGGTGCCATCATGCTGTTCGTCTTCAAGCTAGCCTAGCTTCCTTCATCTTCCCCAAACTAGAAAATCAAATCAAAACTAGTAATCGATTAAAAGAACTTCAAATCAAATGTCTACATCAAAGGATAGTTAAACAAATTCAGAAATCAGATCCTAGAATACAACATCCGTCCTTTTTCTGTAAGTTCAGTTATTATTTAGATTTAAACATCTAATAGAAATCATGACTGTAATAATCAGATCTAGAACGATGCCTAATTATGATTTGTGTCTGTCCTTTTGTCAAATCTAAATTGATAATGCCTATGAGACTATTGTGATTGATGAAATGACACCTATCATGCCTATGAGACTGTTAGACTGATATAAAATAGAACCTATCATGCCTATGAGACTTCTATGACTAACATAATAAAACCTATCATGCCTACGAGGCTGTTGGATTGACATAATGGAACATGTCATGCCTATGAGACTGTTGTGATTTATATGATGGAACCTATAATGTTGTACATCCTATGCCTATGAGACTATTGTGACTTATATAATGGGACTTATCATGTTGTACATAAAAATTAGGGATTCTCTTAAATCCAATTCTATCTAATCTTTATACCTATGGTGCAAATTTCTTAGCTTCTCTACACATATTGTTAATGTACAACATTGAAACATGATTCTGGAATTGGGTACATCTTTACATGCCTATTTTTCTTTATGTCAGTTCTTATGCCCCTTCTCTATTTTTCCCTTTCTACTTGCTTTTGTGAATACTAAGTTCATTCGGAACTTAGATTGAATCTCGTTGTACGTGCGATTATAATGCGGGGAAAATTAGGTATAATTTTATTTAGTAAATTTTGGGCATAGCATGTGAATGTGGCATAAAACTTATAATGACTGCACTTGGGGGAATATTGGCATAAAAAAGACATAAACTTGGACATATATGACAAATATGTAAATTGGCTAAATATGAACATGTCTAACCCGAGGTTAGATTGAGTTGCGGTGTTAGACTGCCCAGAACCGCTTGGCACGTCCAGCAACCGCAACAATATACATCTAATGTGAGAGGTTAGCGCATTAAGCCCCCAAAAACCCGAGTTTAGAATGAGTTGCGGTGTAAGACTACCCAGAACCGCCCGACACATTCAGCGACCGCAACAGTATAAATATAATGTGAGAGGTTGGTGCTCTAATGAATGAATTAAAGCTAAGAAACAGACAAGCTAAGAATGTATGGGTTAAGTTAATTAAGGCAACACTTAACCAATACAACATGTTAATTAAACAGATGGGTGGGGTTAGGTTAATTTGAGAACACTTAGCCGTTATAACATGTTGTTTAGAATACCCTAGTAACGAGAACCCATTTCAGTAGTAACCCACATAGATGTATCACGGTACCTTGAACTAGGCAGGGTGGGGCACGATTACTGGGCTGATTATAAGTGGTCAAAATAGCGGCGGGTGGTGCAGCAATGTAGGTTACGGCAGAGTGTGGGCATGCACGTACTTCGGAGTGGATAAAGCAGGCACTGGGTTTCAATAGTATACACTGTGCATCTAGAATTTGTGCCGGTTGCTACCATAGGAATTGATACACCCTATGGTGGGATCAGCACAAGTATCTACAATCAAGCAGTGCCAAATGACACAAGTAAGAAATGCATGCGAGTAGAAACCGATCGGAAAAAGGGATCACTTTGTTATGAACACATGATGGTAGTTGAAACACTAGTTAGCAGGTGCAGAGAAAAGGGAAACGAGTGCGATAGAATATTCAGTTTATCTTGCCTTATCTTATGTTATCTTATTTCTATGGTATTGTCCTATATTCGGTTTATTCATATCATGATTCTTTTACCTGTTTACATGCTGAATAATCACTGGACTTACCAGACTTTGTCTGACCTGATTTCTTTTGCCTTCTTTTCTTCTGTTCCCTCCCGGTCTGCAGGGAGGGAATACTTCAGCTTAGTGCAAATCTTTTCCGGCTTGAAGAGAGTAGAAGTATTGCTTGGACTCTCTTTTCTTTGGCTATGGCTGTGGTTACACTTTTATTGGGGATCTATGTTGCTTTACTATTACTTTATGCTTCTTTATGTACTTGGAGTTTTAAATCAAGACAGATGTTTTATTGTAATAATTTAGAGGTTGGGTTTTGAGACAATGCTTGTAATGTTTTGACTGAACCACGCTATATATGAAATGTTTTCAGTTTTTCGCTGTTGTATATGTCTGTCTTGTAAATTATCTATGCCTTTTACCTAAAATGCTTCACCAAAGTTAATGCATTCCCTTTGTGAATGACCTTAATATAGGTGGGGTGTTTCATACGCATTCAGGGGTCTACTCGAAGTTGTGTTTCTCTTTTCGGAGTATATCGAAGAAGGGGATGCATTTGTCAGTGGCCTTAGAGATGAACCGACTTAAAGCGGCAACCCTTCCATCAGAATTTGGACATCCCTGATGTTCTTGGAGACTCGGATGTCCCAAATAGCTTGGATTTTTTCGGGATTGGCTTCGATGCCCTGAGAATCGATAATGAAACCCAAGAATTTTCCCGAAGCGAACCCAAAGGAGCATTTCAGGGGGTTGAGTTTCATGTCGTACTAGCGGAGGACATCCAACATTTCGGAGAGGTCGCGGACGTGATTGGTTGATACTTTAGATTTTACTAGCTTATCGTTCACATACACCTCCGTGGACTTTCCAATCTAATTTTTAAAGAGTCGGTTAACCATTCGTTGATAAGTGGCACTGGCATTTTTGAGGCCGAAGGGCATAACACGGTAGCAGTAGAGCCCGAGGTCGGTTATGAAAGAGGTATGATCTTGGTCGTGGAGGCTCATTAGGATCTGGTTATAGCCTGATTAGGCGTCCATAAAAGATAGTAGGTGGTATCCGGTGGTCGAGTCGACCAACCGATCAATCTTCAAGAGCGGAAAGCTGTCCTTAGGACATGCCTTGTTCAGATCGGAGAAGTCGATGCAAGTTCGCCATTTACCATTGTCTTTTTTAACCAGAACTGGATTGGAAACCCATTCGGGATAGTTAGCTCCACGGATGAAGTTATTGTTGAGAAGACGGCCTACCTCTTCTTCGAGCGCTTTGGACCTCTCGGGCCCCAAGAATCGGTGTTTCTATTTGACTAGAGGCATTCTGGGATCTAAGCGAAGGGAATGGCAAGCAATTGCGGGGTCGATGCCCTTCATGTCGGAATGAGTCCATGCAAACACATCTAAATTGGCTTTCAGAAAGCATATGAGATCTTCTTTAATTGCTAGGTGGAGTTGTGACCCTACCTTCAACAACCTTGTTGTGTCGTCGAGGTTGACGGGAATATCTACTGTTGATTCGACCGGAGTAGCCCTCTCGTACTTGGGCTCTTCGTCCTTCCATGGGTCGAGGTCATTGGAAAGACTGGATTGGCGCCTGAGCCAGGGCCCAGACGCCACTGATTGCTATGATGAGATTTTTTGGCACAAGAAAGTGTGGGCATGTTTTTGCCCTTGTCCCTATTGCACGCGTTCTTCCATTCTATTACGTAACATTCCCTGACGCTTACTTGATAGCCCTTAACGGTTCCGATCCCATTTTCTATCAAGAATTTCATTAGAAGAGACTATGGCGTCATGTAAACTCAGAATTCGATGAGAACGAGGTGCCCTAGGAAAGCGTTGTAGGGGGAGTCGATGTTTATGACCATGAAAGTGTGAATTCGGACTCGGCTTCGTTCCTCCTCACCCAGTTCTACAGGTAGGCCGATCGTCCCTACAGGGGAACTAGAGGACCCATTGAAGCCGTGAATTGCGGCGTGACATGGCTTCAAGTCATTTTTTCCAATTTCATCTGGTCGTAGTTGGCCTTGAAGATGATGTTAACCGAGCTCCTTGAGTCGAATAAAACTTTCTAAATAGAAGCGGCACCGATCTGGGTTGTGATGACTAATGGATCGATGGTTAGGATTTCCACCCCTATCGATTCACTTTCTTGGAAGACTATGTCGTCCCGCATGGTCTTCTGCAGCTTGGATGGGATGGACTCAGGGAGAGCGGAGTAGGCTTCGTAAGTAGCATATTTCATGGAACTCACATATTCCTCCATTTTTCGAAAGCTGTTATGTGTGGGGTAAGGTCCGCCACATATGGTGTTGATCACGATTCCTTGCCTTGGGTTAGACGGTCCTGGAGTATCCTTGGCGGCTGCTTGTAGAGCTGGCGCTGGAGGCTGTGAGTTTGCTTCATGGGGAAAGGGCTCTTGCACATATTGCTCCAGCCATTTCTCACGAATGAGTTTCTCGATTGCATCCCTAAGTTGGCGACATTCGTTAGTGTCGTGCCTGTAAATGTCATGGTATCGATAGTACCTTCCGGTGTTCTTCTCACGGTCAGTTGATTCTCTAACGCGTAGTGTAACACCCCATAATTTTTAATATTAAAATTAAAGAATTAAAGAATACTTAATTGTTAAATGGGTTACGCCATTGCATTCGTCTCGAAATTCTGCTTGGGATAGAGTCCAAATTTTCGTAAATCGGACTTTGTATGAGAAGTTATGGCCTTTAGAAGTTTCAGTAATTTAAATAAATTAAATACAGTTCAGATCAAAAATTCAAAATTCAAAATTCTAGCGAGAAAGCGGGCTGGGTGGGATTTCTCCCGCCCAAGGCCAGGTCGACCAGGGCGTCGACCACCCCTATACAGGTCAACCAGGGGGTCGACTTGCCCCCCAGGGCATATCTAAAATGTGACGATCCTGACTTGTTGCTGATTCTTACCTAACCTTTTGTTGAGTCACTAGGGCAGAGATGGCAATTCTAGATAACTCTATCTAGTCTGGACGGTTGTGATTGCTCATATGTAATCTAACGGCTTAGGTTAATTTTAACTTCTATATAAGCACACATAGAATCAAACCCTAAACCTAAACTAAATTAGTCTCTTGGCCACCATGCTGCTGCTAGAATAGTTCTTCTTCCTATAGCTTAGGGATTGGCAAATCAGAATTCTAATACAAAAAGACGAACGAATTATTCTCTTCTGTAACCTATCTTTGTGAGTACAATTTCTTTCACAAAATAATTAATAAATTAATTATGATGAGTTATAATTAGGATTATGAGAACATCTCTGTTGAATCATGTGATGTCGTTTAACTTAGTTATCGTTTATTGGCGAACATATGACAGTTTTGTTAACTTATGTTAGTAGATCTATTTCATATGTACAATCACATATGTTTAACTTGATTCATTTTATGACATCAGTTTATATGTAAGTTTGGGACGTAAATCATATGCTAGTTTGTATGTCAATCTTATGCAAGTCTTTTTTTTACATATGCTAGTTTGTATGTGAATCTTATGCAAGTCTGTATGCGAATTATTCACAAGTTTATATGTGAATCAAGTATATATATATATATGCTAGTTTATATGCAAAACATGTGACAAATTCATATGCAAGTTGTAGGAATCCATATGTAAGTTTAGGTGAAAACTATGTTCACATTTTTTAGGTGAAAATTATATTCACATATGCAAGTTTAGGTGAGACCCATAACTCATATATGCAAGTTCACAATTTCATGTTTAGATCTATATTTAGATCCATGGTAGTTTTGCAAATTTATGTTCTATATGTCCATTGCTTATGCAAGTTATTGGCTATGCAAATTTATGTTATAATTCTTATTTGCAAGTTAGATCTATTATATGTGTTATGCAAGTTGTGATATTTCTTTTCTTTTTATAAGTTAGACTATTTGCAAGTCTAACATATTTCATATTAGAACATACGAATAGCGTGGGGACAATGGGAAAATACTAATTATGCAAATTGTGAATTGGCATAAAATGGCTTTAAAGGCATATAATTAATTTGAGACATTAATTGGTATAATTTATATACATAAAAAGTATGGAAATAATTTAGGTGACAATTATGGACATATTTTAATTTGGAAATTATTGGCAATTTGAATAGGGATAATTAATTCATATTGGGGTGAAATAATTATGTGTAATAATAAATGCCTAAGACACGAGGTTAGACTCGTTTGTGGTATAAGTCTGCCCGGACCCGCCCGACAAATCCAGCAACCACAAACGGTAGTCTAATGTGAGAGGTCGAAGGTATAAACTAAATGCGTAACAATTGTAAAGACATGAGGTTAGACTCGTTTGCGGTATAAGACTGCCCGGACCTGCCCGGCAAATCCAGCAACCACAAACGGTAGTCTAATGTGGGAGGTCTTACAAGGTTATGGTTATAATGAATTAAGTAACACTTAACCAAGACAAACATGTGGTGGGACATGGGGGTTAAGTGGGTAACATGTGAAATACGATTAGAAACACTTAACCAAATTCAAAAATGTAAGAAGACATGAATAAGAAGGGGTTAAGTGGGAAATCTTAGTGGGGACCAAGAATAGGTGGAGAGCTTGTGTCAAGCATGGCGGAACCCTTTTCAAACCAGTAACCCATTAAGTATCTTTGTGAGCTCGAGTTAGATCGAGGACGGGACACGCTTACTGGGTTTGTTTGTAAGAGGTCAAAATGGGTTAATGGTGGCAACGCAAGTCCAACGGGGTCAAGTGTGTGCGTGGGTCCGGGCTGGTAGGTAAGACGTTGCATCGTGTAGATATAAGCCGTGCATCTTTAGTGGTATCGGGTTGCCACTTTGGGGAGTGATACACCCCACTGTGGGACCAGCACGTGTATATACGAGTTAGGGAGTTGATCGCAGGGGGGTAGTGGGTACAACTAGCGGAGATAGGGGCAGGCGTTACCTATGAAGACAACTAGGGGTACTTGAAACTACCATTATGATTATTATGTTCAGTTGGCGGGATCCACTTTTAGGGTGACTAGTAGTGGTGCAGTGTAGTAATTATCCTGTAGTGTTTGGAGCCGCAATTAACGTTATCTTATTCTTCTTGTTTTCTTTGTCATGCCCATTTGTTTTACAGTCATTCCTTGTTTTACTAGTTTATGCCTTATCCTAATTACTTTAATAATTATATTGTTGAAGTTATTGGACTCGCCAGACTTTATGTCTCACCCCCTTTGTTTTCGCCTCTTTTCTTCCAACCAACCCTCCCCTCTCTCCGCAGGTTCTCAGGGTGGTACTAGTACTAGTGGAGCTTTATTTGGATCTTTCTCTCTCTTTTGGAAGTGCTTGGATTGCTGAAAGTAAAGTTCAGCTCATCTCTTTTATGGCTACTTATGTTGTGGTTATGCTTTTTTACTTTATGTACTCAGAAAACAATTTGCCAAGATGGATATTAAGTGTACTTGGTTTTATTGTTGGTTTATGAAGCTGTTGTAATCAAACTATTTCTCTACTGCAACAAAAGTTGTTTTAAAATTTTCAAGTACCAATATATGTACTGTCTTGTTATATTCTATTCTATACACCAATAATATTCCATGGAAGTTAATGCATTCCCCTTGAGAATGACATTAATGGATGTGGGGTGTTACATGTGGTATCAGAGATGAAGGATATAAGAACAGATAAGAGATTTTGAAAAACTATATTTCAAAAGCATTTTATAAAGAAATGCTTTCAGAAGTATGTTTTAAGGAGAGTATTTTCAAGAGGAAAGTTTGTTTTAAAAACATAACCCCCAAGAGCCATATATTTTTCTTTCGATTCTCCGTTTTGAATCTCTTCCATTTTCTTTTCAGCATGTCTAGATTATCCTAGATACCCGAGGGAATATTGATACCAACCTGGTTCAGAAGGTATCTGGAGGTTAGGGCCACCTCACTGTAGGCCTAGCAGACATTCCTCCTACCCCAGCTGCAGCCGCTCCTCCTCCTCCCCTTCCCCACATTGATATTTTTTCGAAGATATGCAAAGATTTTCGGGCAATGGGCGGGAAACCTTTTCACGGATCAGAGACATTTGTTAAAGCTCGAAATTGGCTTAAGGGGGTGGAAGATTTGTTTGGTATCTTCGAGATAGAAGATGGAAGGAAGGTCCAATTGGCTGCTTGGTTAATGAAGGACGAAGCCTCGTTTTGGTGGGAGGTTACGAATGGAGAGCGTCCACTGAGACATGGATGGATTTCAAGCACAGGTTCGAGATGAAATTCCTCTCACGAGCAGAAAAGAATTTATACATGGAAAGGTTCTTGGCGTTGAAGCAGGGAAATTTATCAGTAAAGGAGTGCATCAACAAGTTCAATCAGTTGGCGAGATTTGGCTTAGACTTGGTGAACACACCTGAAAAGAAGGCACTGAGATTCGTTAAAGGTTTGGACGAGCTGCTACATGGGTTGGCTATGACCTACATTCCTATGGGGGCTACCTTTGAGAAACTGGTTGACTTGGCGCTTATGTATGAAGAGGAGAAAGGCGCTAGTGCTAATAAGGCACCGGAAAAGAAAGGGGATCAAAAGAAGCCACAGCAGCAACCTAAGAAAGGTGGTAAGGATAATAATAGCAAAGGAAAAAAGGAGCTTCAATTGTGGAACACCAGGCCATCTGAGCAAGGACTGTAGGAAGAAAAAAAAGACTGGCTGCTTCAACTGTGGTGAGGCAGGACATTAGATTAAAGAATACCCGAGAAGGAAAGGGCAGAGGACACGGTCTACTTCTGGAGGGCATGCTTAGGCTCTCATGGCACCAGGGCAAGCAAGAGGGCAGGTTCACGCTCTCATGTCACCAGGATAGGAGAGTGGTAGAAACATTTCTATTGAAAGTTTGGTTTTTCTGTTTGATCATCCTGTTCATACTTTGTTTGATTCTGGCGCTTCACACTCGTTTGTGTCTGCTTTGTTAGTTGAAACACTACACCTAAATACTAGTCTAGTTACGGATCCCATAGTAGTCTCAAATCCTATTGGTGGTTCGGCTCATCTTTCAATGATTTGTCAGGATTTTGAGAGTTTCTATCTTGAGCGTTGAGTTTAAATGCAACGCCTTCATTCTTGGCTTTATGGGCTATGGGTTGATTCTAGGTATGGATTGGTTATCCAGTAATGGTGCCATCCTCGATTGTGAAAAGAGAGTGGTTAGTCTTATGACTTGCCTCGGCAACACTCTCAAAATATCTTATAATCCCATACATTTTGTTATGCTTAGCTACCTAGAATCTCTTGATGCGTCTGTTGAAAACTTGCAGTCTATTAGAGTAGTCCGTGAATGCTCAGATGTATTTGAAGAGGAGAAGGGCTTACCTCCGAAGTGGGAGATTGACTTTCGCATATACCTTGTTGACAATGCAAAACCCGTAGCTCTACCCGTTAGACGCATATACCTTGTTGGTTCCGCATATACTTAAATGTAACACCCCGTAATTCTAAATATTAAAATTAAAGAATACTTAATTGTTAAAGTGAGAATTAAGGGAAATGGGTTACGCCATTGCGTTCGTCTCAAAATTCTGCTTGGAATAGAGTCCAAGTTTTCGTAAATCGAACTGTGTACGAGGAAGTTATGACCCTCAGAAGTTTCAGTAATTTACGTAAATTAAAAGTAGTTTAGATAAAAAATTCAAAATTCAAAATTCAAGCGAGGAAGCAGGCTGGGCGGGATTTCTCCTGCCTAAGGCCAGGTCGACCAGGGGGTCGACCTCCCCTATACAGGTCGACCAAGGGGTCGACTTCGGGGTCGACCTACCCCCCGGGGCAGATCTGAAATATGATGATCCAGACTTGTTGTTGAGTCTTACCTGACCTGTTGTTGAGTCACTAGGGCAGAGATGGCAATTCTAGATAACTCTATCTTGTTTGGATGGTTGTGATTGCTCCTATGATAATTTAACGACTTATGTTGATTTAAACTTCTATATAAGCACACATAGAATCAAACCCTAAACCTAAACTAAATTAGTCTCTTGGCCACCATGCTGCTGCGAGAATAGTTCTTCTTCCCAGTGCTTAGGGATTGGCAAATCAGAATTCTAATACAAAAGACGAACGAATTATTCTCTTCTCTAACATGTCTTTGTGAGTACAATTTCTTTCACAAAATAATTAATAAATTAATTATGATGAGTTATAATTGGGATTATGAGAACATGTCTGTTGAATCATGTGATGTCATTTAACTTTGTTATCGTTTGTTGGTGAACATATGACAGTTTTGTTAACTTATGTTAGTAGATCTATTTCATATGTCCAATCACGTATGTTTAAATTGATTCATTTTATGACATCAGTTTATATGTAAGTTTGGGATGTAAATCATATGCTGGTTTGTATGTGAATCTTATGCAAGTCTGTTTTTACATATGCCAATTTGTATGTGAATCTTATGCAAGTCTGTATGTGAATTATACACAAGTTTATATGTGAATCAAGTATATACATATGCTAGTTTATATGCAAAACATGTGATAAATTCATATGCAATTTCTAGGAATCCATATGCAAGTTTAGGTGAAAACTATATTCACAATTTTTAGGTGAAAATTATATTCACATATGCAAGTTTAGGTGAGACCCATAATTCATATATGCAAGTTCATGTTTAGATCTATATTTAGATCCATGGTAGTTTATGCAAATTTATGTTCTACATGTCCATTGCCTATGCAAGTTATTGGCTATGCAAATTTGTGTTATAATTCTTATTTGCAAGTTAGAACTATTTTATGTGTTATGCAAGTTGTGATGTTTCTTTTCTTTTTATAAGTTAGACTATTTGCGAGTCTAACATATTTCATATTAGAACGTACGAACAAAGTGGGGACAATGGGGAAATATTAATTATGCAAATTGTGAATTGGCATAAAATGGTTTTAAAGGCATATAATTAATTTGAGACATTAATTGGTATAATTTATATACCTAAAAAGTATGGACATAATATTGGTGACAATTATGGACATATTTTAATTTGGGAATTATTGACAAATTGAATTGGGACAAATAATTCATATTAGGATGAAATAATTATGTGTAATAATACACGCCTAAGACACGAGGTTAGATTCGTTTATGGTATAAGACTGCCCGGACCCACCCGGCAAATCCAGCAACCACAAACGGTAGTCTAATGTGAGAGGTCAAAGGCATAAACTAAATGCGTAACAATTGTAAAGACACGAGATTAGACTCGTTTGCAGTATAAGACTGCCCGGACCCGCCCGGAAAATCCGGCAACCGCAAACGGTAGTTTAATGTGGGATGTCTTACAAGGTTACAGTTATAATGAATTAAGTAATACTTAACCAAGACAAACATGTGGTGGGACATGGGGGTTAAGAGGGTGACATGTGAAATACGATTAGAAACACTTAACCAAATTCAAACATGTAGGAAGACATAAATAAGAAGGGGTTAAGTGGGAAATCTTAGTGGGGACCAAGCAAAGGTGGAAAGCTTGTGCCAAGCATGGGGGGACCCTTTTCAAACTAGTAACCCATTAAGTATCTTTGTGAGCTCGAGTTAGATCGAGGACAGGACACGCTTACTTGGTTTGATTGTAAGAGGTCAAAATGGGTTAACGGTGGCAACGCAAGTCCAATGGGGTCAAGTGTGTGCGTGGGCCCGGGCTGGTAGGTAAGACGTTGTTGCGTGTAGATATAAGCCGTGCATCTTTAGTGGTATCGGGTTGCCACTTTGGGGAGTGATACACCCCATTATGGGACCAGCACGGGTATCTACGAGTTAGGGAGTCGAACGTAAGGGGGTAGTTTGTGCAACTAGTGGAGATAGAGGCAGGCGGCACCTATGAAGACAGCTAGGGGTACACGAGACTACCATTATGATTATTATGTTCAGTAGGTGGGATCAACTTTTTGGGTGATTAGTAATGGTGCAGTGTAGTAATTATCCTATAGTGTTGGAGGCGCAGTTAACGTTTTCTTATTCTTCTTGTTTGCTTTGTTATGCCCATTTGTTTCACAGTCATTCCTTGTTTTACCAGTTTATGCCTTATCCTAATTACTTTAATAATTATATTCTTAAAGTTATTGGACTCGCCAGACTTTTTGTATGACCCCCTTTGTTTTCGCCTCTTTTCTTCCTTCCCCCTCCCCCCCCCCCCCCGGTTCTCAGGGTGGGACTAGTACTAGTGGAGCTTGATTTGGATCTTTCTCTCTCTTTTGGAAGTGCTTGGATTGCTGAAAGTAAGGTTCAGCTCATCTCTTTTATGTCTACTTATGTTGGGGTTATGCTTTTTTACATTATGTACTCAGAAAACAATTTGTCAAGATGGATATTAAATGTGCTTGGTTTTGTTGTTGGTTTATGAAGCTGTTGTAATCAAACTATTTCTCCGCTACAATGAAAGTTGTTCTAAATTTTTCGAGTACCAATATATGTATCTATCTTGTTATATTCTGGTTTATACACCAATAATACTCCATGGAAGTTAATGCATTCCCTTTGAGAGTGACATCAATGGATGTGGGGTGTTACACGCAGCTTCTTGTATGGAAAGGTATTACACGTTTCCAAATAGATTGTCTCTATGTCTTCATTTAATGGGGTGTAGGTCTCGAAAGCTTGGCGATGGCCGGGCTTTCTCACTTCCGTTGGGGCTTGCCCATTGTTCCGTCCATCCGGTCTGCCATTGTTTGATTTTTTCCTTTGAGGACCTGCCTCCCTGTTTTGGTCAAAGGGTTCCCCACCTCTGCTACCTCTGAAGTGGTTATTGGCGGTATCCCCTTGGGAATCATTGGGACGACTTGTGGCGGAGAGCCGGTTCCGTCTTGCCTCTTCTTGGCACAAGTATTGATCTGCCTTTGCATAGAAGGCATCGAGGCTCCTGGGCTGTTTTCGATCGATCCAGGCCCCGAACTCTGAAGTAGGGAGAACACCTTTCGCTAGTTGAAGGAGTATGGTGCGGGGATCTGGATCCTCGACCTCGGCGAGAGCTGTGTTGAACTGGGAAAGATAGCTCCTAAGCGACTCGGTGGGCCCTTCGTATAGGTTGGACAAAGTGAGGGCATTCTTCGGAGTCGGGATGTGCACCCTGAATTGCTTGACCAGCTCTGTTGCTAGCTGTCTGAAGTTGTTGATGGAATCAAGAGGGAGGCAAGAGAACCAAAGTAAAGAGGTACTGGACAGAAAGACCCGAAAGCATTTTCATTTGGCCGGATTGTCACCCCGGCTCGAGTCCATTTGCCATTCACAGCGATTCAAGAAGGCACAGGGGTCAGTGGTACCGTCATAGAGTGGCATTTGTGGCATGCTAAAGCACCTCAGCCACTCGGCCTCATTTACACTTCTTGTGAAGGGGTTACGCCTAATGTGGGCTTCCCATGCGCCGTGTGCGCCCCTTCGCATTTCCCTCATGACCCTTCGTATCATGTCGGGAAGGTAAGTTGGATGGTGATCCACCATTGGGATCCACGAATTATGACGTGGCTTCGGAGTCCTGTTGCGAGGTCATATTCTATGATGGATGTCTGGATTGCCTTCCTCTATGTCCTCAACATCTATGATTGGGTCTTGGTATGGATGGTGATGTGGAGAGAGGTGATGCGGATCCTGTTCCAAAGGAGCGCGGGCTGTTGGAATAGCGGGCCCTTCACCCTGATTAGCGACCATTGGGTTGTATCAAGAAAGAGGTTGGTTTGTAGGATCTGGTCCATCATTGATAATCAAGCGAGAGCAGTATCAGTACCGTGCCCCCTCGCTGTATGTGACTGTAGTTCGGTCGCCATTGTCGTTCCCATTCCCGTTGGCATGACCGTTACCGTTATCGAGGGCATTGGTACGAGCGGCGACATTGTTAATGAGGGTGGACCACTTCCTTTAGTGTGGGCCCCTTGACTCGGAAGAGGAAGTTTCCGATGCAGTTGGTCAAGGTCGAGCATTGTTCCGAGTTAATTGAAGTCCAGCGATGATGCGTTGACTTTTTTGAAGTTGCCGCGTAAGGCCGATGTTATCCCTTAATGCTTGGTTGAGCTCGACCGCGGTGTTCTCGTATCTTTCATTAAGCACGCAAATTTGAGCTTGGGTAACGGGCGCTTCGGGGTCCACAACAGGAGGGACGGTTTCATTAGTGGCCGGGACATCTACCGGTTAAGGTTGTTGGGAGGTACTGGCCTCGGCTGCGGCTGATGATCTGACCATTGCGTTCTTTGACTTCTTTACCACCATAAGCGGACTCGACAGCAGGTTGGGCAAGGAACCTTAAGCTCGTCGAGGTCGAGATGATAATATGGAAGAATGACGCAAATATTGAATTCATACCTTCTCAGTGAAAGCACCAAATGTTGATGGCAAAAAATGTCGTAAACACCAAAGATTCCTATTACTAGGAATATTTAATTTGGTCGCAAGACTAGGTAAGAGAAAACGGTAAATGGCACGAGAATTTATAGTCCGCGGATTAGGCTTACGTCCACTTTGGAAGGATGTTGAACTTTTATTAATCACTTAAGAATTACAAGGTAGAGCCATGCTCATTACATTCGCTTTTATCATTGTCATATGCTAGGTATTTGGGAAAACGGATATTTAATTCTCCTTCTTCCTCAAATTAGAGATTCTATTAATGAGGCTTATGAAGCTCTACGAAGGACTCAAGTGAAGAAAATACAACCCCTTTGAAGTGTGAGGCCATGGGCTATTTATAGGAGTGGGGGTATGTAGGATTAGGTAGAAATAGGGGACCACTGGCAGAATTTTGAACCCACCACGTACGCGCCTTAGAATTTTGAACCCGGGCACAGGTTCAAAATTTCAAACCTACTGGGTTCGAAATTACGAACCTATTGGGTTCAAAATTTCGGACCTAGGCGTGGGTGCGGAATTTTGCACCCGCTAGGTTCGGAATTCCAAGCCCAGGTGTGGGTGCGAAATTTCGCAGCCACTGGTTCAGAATTTTGAACCCAGTCATGGATGCGAGACTTCGCACTCGCTAGGTTCGAAATTTTACACCCACTGGGTTCGAAATCTTTAACCCAGGCGTGGGATCGAAATTTTGAACCTAGTCACGGATGCGAAATTTCGCACCCGGCTGGGTGCGAATTCCGCATCATGCCTGGCGCGAAATCCTTCCGAGGGGTGCAAGGATTCCCAAAACTGGGTGATTGAGGCTCGTAGCTCCTTCGGGTCTGAGGCCTTGGTTTGTGGGTGTCTTTTAGATGCCGCGAGGTTTCAAGTGGTGTAGTCCCTTCTTTGTAATAACCCGGAAATCCGAGCCAATTTAAAATTTTTATTTTGGCAATTTTAGCGAATTTTGAGTATTTAAAATGAATTATTTTAAATAATAACGAAGAGAAATTTATTTTGAATAGAATTCGTACGTATATATTTAATCGAATCATCGTTAGAATATAAATAATTATTTATAATTATAAAAGGAATTGAAAATGGCGCGGTAGTTCGAAATTTTGATTTCTAAGTTCAAATGAATGTATAGGATGCAAAATAACCGGATTTTGGCGAAACCAAAAAGAGTAGAATCTATTTGAAAATATCTTTCCAACGAATCCAAAAAATTGGAATTTCAGAGCGGGGTTAAAAAGTTATGTCCAGTTGAAAATTCAGAATAGTCGCTATGGAATTATGGCCCTTAAAAATAGAAATTTTGCAAACATCCTCGGTTTTCGACGAAACCACTTTTGCTGGATCCGTGATGTCAAGTTATTTATAGGTTTCAAAATTCGTAATTTTCTGATTTAATATGTGAGGGTGGCAAAGGAAAACGCGTTTGACCAGTTTCAGCTGATTTTAATCGACTGGAAAATGGCCATTTTTCAAATGGTCTCAGAATTTGACGAAACTAGTTTTGTTAGGACCATATCATCAATACGGAGCTAGAAAATATTTTTCGGGAATTTTTAGAGTCCGTATGTGGCCCCGGTAAATTGAATTGCACGTTCAAATTCAATATATAGAGTTATATGTTAATTTTGACGAAAACTGATCGAAATGATCGAATCAGCTTACGATACATATCCCATTGTGTTCGGAATGGGGGTAATTAGCTAGGGATGACAGGCCGTGGGCCTCGTTTAGAGGTCGAAGAAAAAAGTCAACTTTTTGAAATTAAAAATAATAAAATAAATATATTTATATAAACCCTCACCTTACCACTCTCTCTCCCCATCAAAAATTAGTTTTAGAAAGAAAAAAAAGAAAATCGATCGCCCCCCTTTGCCCTAGCCGCGCTGCCCACGAAGAAGTGCCTCCCCCTCTCCCCCCCCCCCTCCAGCTAGCCCCCTTCTTCCCCGACCTCCCTCTTTTCTTCCTCCTTCGATTAGAGAACCCGAACCCAACCCTAAACCCACGTCGCCCTCCCCCAAATGCGACCGTCGCCGCCATCCTGGGTCCCACCACCACTTGCGAACCCTCCAGCCACCCCCAGTAGCATTCACCGCCCCTCAGTCCCATTTCCGACCTCATGAAACCCCTCCTCGGAAAACAAAATAAAGGTGCGTTTTTTTATTTGATTTCTTTATTTCAGTTTTAAATATATAGACTAGCAAGTTAGGAATTCGATTTTTATTTATAAATTTTCTTTGATTCAAGAATGGATTTTTATATATGTTAATCACGTAGAAAGGTCGTATTTTTATATATGTGAAAGCGAGGTAAAAATATGATTTTTATATTATATAGATAATAAAAATTCGATCTTTATTATGTAGGAGATATAAAAATATGATTTTTATTATGTAGAAGAAGCAAAAATGTGATTTTTATATGAGTGGCGATATAAAAATATAATCTTTATTAGAAGAAGAGCGATATAAAAGTATAATCTTTATTTGAAGAAGAGCGATATAAAAATATAATTTTTATTATGAAGTTAGCGTGATAAAAATATGATCTTTATTATATGAACACAGTTGTAAAGACAGAATTTTTATCCATATAGTAGCGGTATAAAAATAGAATTTTTATCTATATAGTAGCGGTATAAAAATGTGATTTTTATCCATATAAAGTGATTATAAAAATGTGATTTTTATATACATGGCAACAATATAAAATGTGATTTTTATATATGTAGTGGCTACGGTCAACGAAAGCGATAAAAGGCGAGTGGCGAAGATTTCCTACATACAAAGATTCGCGGTGTATTGGTTTAGCTAGTCGGCGAGAACACCTCACTTTTATTTTAATTTCTAGTTGAAATATATACTAGGATGCAGACGGTGCTTAGTAGCACCCGACACACGTCGTCCACAGACCATGGATGACTTGTTAGTTTGATTGCTATGTTGTGAAATTTGAATGCTGTGTTTTGAAATTTTGATTGTGTGATGTGAAATGAAATAAAATATTTTATAGTGGAAAATATTTTATAGTTAAAAATATGATTTTTAACGTGTGTATAAAACAAAATCAGAGATTTGTTTATATACACTGATTTGACTGATATTGATTGGGACGATAAATTTTGTACATCGCCCAACTACACAAATAAAAATATGTGTTTGTTGATTTGAAACCCCACACGAGTATTTGGATGATATTTGGCGTACACTAATCCCAATTATTTAGTTGTATGTCGATCGATTGGTCGACAGACTGTGTAAGCGTTAATTATTTATATTTAATGCTTATGTAGTTGTGCGGTGCACTCAGAATGATGGTTGATGATTTATCGTTGCTATTATATACTTGTGTTGTAGAAAATCCATATAATTAACATTATATGTAATTGATTGGGCCTCATTCCAATTTAGAAATTAAATTCATGTGTTGAATAGAAAATAAATTCATGTGTTGAATTGAAAATAAATTCATGTGTTGAATAGAATAAACATTCATGTGATGAATAAAAGCCGTGTTGATTAGATTGACGCCATTTTGACGTGAACGATATCTATATCGATTTTATTCGTTTTTATAATGAATATAGAAAAGAAAGTGATTTCAAAATTTAACGTTTTGAAAATATTATCATTTGTATATCGATGATGTGGAATATTCAATTTCGATTCGAAATTGAATATGAAGTTGAAATCATTTTGAAACGAATTTCAAACGATTTATAAAATATGTTTTAAAAGGAATCGACGAAATATATATTATATATATAATATAATGGCCTAAACAGATCGCGCCGCGCTGCGGCAGTTCGCGAATTTTGACCATTGACTTTGAATGGATATTGCGGGAGATCCGACCGTCGGATTCTCCTAAAACCGAAATCTTGGGTTCGTATCGAAAAGAGCTTTCTAACAAATATTAGAAATTTGAAATCTAACGGTTGAATTTGGAATTATGTCCAAATCAAATTTGGAAAAGGTCGCTGTAAGTGCAGTTCGATGGCCATTGGTGGAAATCGACTGTACGGGCCTTGATAAAATTATTAAAAATAGTAATAATTTGTGTAAAATCATAAGAAATGGTTTGTGAAGAATTGGGATGAAAAATTCCAAATTTGAAAAGATAAAAATAGATTTTTATCGAAATGAACTAGTTTTGAACTAGGATTAAAATCGATTTATTTTTGAAATAAATAAATTGAATTTGAAAGGGGTTTCAAAAGTAACCAGAATTTCCAATAATTGAATTGGAATGGATTTGAATTGAAATTGTTTATGGAATATTTCGATGTCGGATTTCGTGATTATACAGATATTGTTATGGAACTTTGAAAGATATATTTATATCGTTATTTCCAATACGATATTTGTTGGTCGTAGAATTTGATATTGAATATAAGCCGATATATTTTCTATTCAGAGCCTTGTATTTAATATCAAATGTGATTTTGGGTTTATCGTGAACCGTATTTTATATGACATTGGTTCTTTAACCCAGTTAAAGACAGGAGATTGATTTTTGGGAAGATTAAAACTAAGTGGAGTTTTAATGAATCTTTAATTAGATTGAAATGATCGAGAATGGAGTATCACCAGTTTTGCTCCAGGCGATAGTTAAATCTTTAATTAGATTTAAACATGAAATGGTAATTGAATTTACCGATAACACCGTGGTGTTAGATATGAAGTATGACCGGTTTTACTTCATGGGATGAATAGATTGGGATTGGGAAATAAAACAAATGTTTACTTCGGTGTGGTTCGCTAATCCCGACTAATTTGAATTGATATTCAAAGGAAGATTAAAGAATAAATTTAAAGAATTTATCTTTGATAAAATTAATGGGAACGTTTCCCAAAGTGTAAGAATATTTGAATAAAATGATATTATGAATTGGAATGAGGCGTATGTTGTGTTCGCGTAGCACTTGTTTATTACATATATACGCGAGTTATTCAGAAAGACCAGGTTTATCCCATTCTGAATTACTTGTTCGACGTGGTGTAGAGAATGAAAACAGTGATTGAAGACCAGAGGTCTTCACATCGTTTGGGTGATTACTGATGATCTTGATTGGGCTGTACACCTAAGAGGAGAGAATCAGTTGGTGATCGTGTAGACGTACTTGGAGATCGATGGATATGCGAGGTACAAGGTGCCTCCAGTTTCGTTCAGACCCAGAACGAACTTGTAAATGGACTGTGTGTCTGACATTGGATTTTATTCTGTATGATTGATTTCTATTAAATATATGTCTGTTTGGCGGCGGAGAATTTATTCTCTTGCTTAACGTCATTCTCTGAGACGTACGAGCTCAGGGTTATATATTGATGGATATCAATCGCATGGAGTGAATTGCCTGTGTGGCATTCCTAAGTGGCAATTGATCAAGGCTTCTGTTGAAAAGCAAAGTCTTGTAGTTGATGATCAAAGCACGGCCTGTGTGGCATAGCTTTGTGTAGCGATGATTCGCGAGCCTCACTCCCTGGTGTGAACCAGAAACGGGAGAAGGATCCAGGGAGAACATGCGTCTCTTTCTAGCTAGGGTGGTGTCAGTGACCTACCGGCCATGACATTTATATTATTTTCACCTGTGTGGTTGTTGCTGTTGCGAGGCGCCTCGGATATATCGGTGACTGTGTGTAGCCGATGGAGTCATTTGGCTCATTTACGCCCCAAAGGGCGGGGAGACGTAGTGTTCCTGTAACGACCCAGATTTTTGGCGACTTTGGTTATCGACATAAGCACGATGTCGATAACCAAAACATCGAAAAATCCCGGTAATTAATGAAAGAAATAAGAGGGTGAGGATAGATAAGATAGAAACTTAGAATAGAAGAAGAAGAAGAACATAACATCAGAGTAACACGAATCTCACAGCGGAACGAATAACATATAATAGAAAACATAACTTTGAAATATAACAGTTATGTATACAATAGCACTTAACAGAGTACAACACTTACAACACAGCAGAAATAAACTATAGCTATATGATCCAGAAGCCTCCTGCTCCAGCTCTTCAAGTATATCTGTAAATCCCGACTACTTGACTGCACGTACAAATTTAGGCACCCAAGAGTTTAGGGAAAACAACAAAGTAAACTCCGGGTCAGTCATGGGACTGGTATGAGTAAAACAGGTTAAACAGGTATATGAACAAGTAAACAATATCTCATACGACCACGCCGCAGAACGGAACGGGTTTTTCCCTTATGAGAATCCAAAATATCTTTATATCAAAAACCTTTTGATATTATAATAATGTCTATGTACAAATAGATATCAACTAGCAGAAACGCTTTCATCTCACGTTCTACATATATAGTATACAATCAAAATCGCAAGCACGTATTGGGTAATGGATTTCCAACTATGACAAGGTATGGAATCACCTTCCGATCAGTGTACTCTAGGAACGATACACTGGAGTTCAACAAGAACATCTTGCAACTCAGCCACACATGACCGACCACTCATTTCGCTTGAGTGTATCGAATGTACATCACCAACGGTTGGGATCAGCAACCGTTCCCGTATATATATGGGACAGCATTGATAGATTTAAGAAACAAATGAATATTCTCTAGATAGGTGATTATACACCCTACTTCGGAGCGACCGACTTAGCCATGCTGCCTGCCCGATTTCTGTCATTTACCAGATGATGAGGCTAGAAGCTACGCTTTATCATCACATCAGATTCACTTCGAATGCCACATTGTCAGATCCATCGAAAATCACTAATTGACGTCTACAACAATACATTACGTGTCAGCTAAAAGAAGTTTCCTTCTCCGCTTCCACTCTTGGTACGGTTGAAGAAATCAATGTACGTGACCTTTCTGGAAATACTATGTCAGACATTCATCTTCATTCACTTAGAAATGTCACATCGTCATACCCGCCAAATCACAAATTGACTTATCCAAAAATAACACGGGTATACAGCTAAGAGAAACGAATTCCTCCGCCACCAAACGTGAATACGTTTGAACAGATCAACTTACGCGATCCATTGGATATACTCTGTCAGACCTTCGTCCATACAAGTTGTCCTGGGACTGGACAAACCGAAGGCACTATTCTGTAAACAGGATAGCCCTTGCATTTTACTCCGTCTTCAATTATCTTTGGCATATATGATTCGCGACGCTTATGCCAATACAGAGTGGTTCTTTGGATAATAATCCAACCGGTCTCTCCATATTAACAACGTTAAAATGGTCAAAACTTCGATAGTCGGTGAGTTAACTATCAAATGAAAACATGTCCGTGTACAAACAACGATCTAAATTCCAAATGGAATGTCAATCGATCAATCATCATGTATATCTATACATATTTCCTTATTTTCTATATTTAGAAAATATTTGTTATCAATGTTGGAAAACATTTCCATTGTTTATTTACGTATCACTATCCTTCCACAACTATCAGACTCTAACTATAAACTAACAAGAGAACAACTTCCTAAGTATAAACCCCGAAGACCGAAACCAACATCAGATCGATACCCAGGAAACCATTCAACTTATTAATCTCTAGTCAGATTCTAATTTTGCTTAACTTTATATTCTTTAACTCCATTCGCTCAACTCTAGATCGCAGCGATCACAATGGTTACGCCTGATTCCCTCAGGAAACATCCGAACGCCGTAGGCTATTTACAGCCCTGCGAATTACGCTAGCAGTCGTGCTAAATGGCAACTCATCCTGAATAACTATGTTTGTTTTAACTATAACTGTTTAACTCTAACTGTTTTAATCTAACTGTTTAACTCTAACTGTTTAACTCTATTGTTTAACTCTAACTGTTTAACTCTATTTGACTAACTCGACTTGACTAACCCCTTTCGAATAACATATTCGATTAACTAACTTTCGAATACCATATTCGATTTCACCTTTTTAACAACGTTTTATTCATTTGAAAAGATTTACTTTTAAATAACGGTTCTACACTTTAAAAATGATTTACTTTTTATAATGTTTCCTTTTCAATTCTATTTGTAAATGGTTTACAAATAATCCCTTTTCAAATTTATACTTGAAAATATTCTAACTCCTTAAATTCCCGGAAAAATTCGCCATAACCTCCTTTGTATCGGGAGCATCGGGAAAATCCCCAAACTCGCCACACAGGCCTTTCCATTCAAAAAGAAATGTTTTGAATTTATTTCCTTTTTGAATATCTCCTCTTTATAATTATTCCAATTTATGAACATTTCTTATTTATAAATATTCCACTTTATAAATATCTCTTATTTATAAATATCCCATTTTATAAATATGCTATTTTCAATATCACTTTGAAAATTCCCTTATCAACATTCCGGTATGTTAGGGTGTTTAACATATCAAATTACGATGTCTAATATCGTCCATACACATATAATCAACAACATATTATATATCACATTGTATATCACAATATAAAAATCACAGTAAAATATCTGTTGAGGAATCCAGTTGGATTCCTCCAACCTGTTTCCCTGCATCCACAGATGTTACACAATATGATTATCATCACTTTCAGTTCTATATGATATATTCTGTTAAACAGAATCGATATAGAAAATTCTACTAACTGACTAGCAGTTCAATCAAACAGTCAACACACAATCAATCAGTCCATATTTAACAGTTCTAAAAATATAACATGAAAATATAAACTGTTCAGAGTTAGTGAGATTTACTCACATTTGCGGTTCATCGCTAAAGAACGATAAACTGTTGTTTGATTTGAATCAAATAGTTTAATTCGCCGTAAATTCAAACGAGCTCCATTCCACTTCCGGTCAGCTCCAGTGCGTAGCCACCGTCCATACGATCCCAACGCAACTTACGGTTCGTAAAACTGATCACATATGGTTAAGATATCGCGTTAACAAGTTTAATCACTATTTAAATTAAAAATTAAACTTGTCTAAACATTAATTTGGGCCTCACCCCTTTATTTTTCCTCAGCCCAATTAGAAATGATAACGGCCTGCCCAAAACCATTCTTCTTCCCCCTTAAAGCTTAAACCCGATTACCATTCCAGTATCTTCCCCCAAAATCGATATCGTTCCCCTTTACTTCTACCTACTTCCGCTCCATCGTTGGTGGACTTCAGACCGTCGCACCCCTCTCTTCCGATGCGCCTCCAACACAGCAACCACCACAGACCGACCTTGCCCCCTCCCGGTCGTCCATTAGACCTTCCAGTCCCCCAGAAATCAAATTACTTCAAAAAAAAAAAGAATCGCAAAACAATAGTCCTCGTTCAGCTACAAACCGCATCACCAGACATCATCGGAACCGCCACCCTTCACTGTCGGAGACGCAACTCAACCTCCCCTTTCCGTCGATGCCACACGCTCATCCCACGTGAACCAGTACGACCTCACAAATTCCAAAAACCCCAAAAGCAATAACATACGAATGGCAGGATGCAAACGAAAATGGGACTTGGCATTTGAAACTTGGGTTACGATTTTGATTTTTGTGTAGATCTGTTATTTCGGTTTCTATTTATGAAGAGACGCAAAAAGGGACATTGTCTGTGGGTTTATAGGGTAAATACTTAAGGCTTTAAGTAAAAGTAGCTGGAGAAACGTGTGGCAAGCACTTACATTTGTAGGCCTATAACTGTGGTGGAGGTGACGATATGTGGTAACCTCATGAGCCAAGGAACTTAACATTTATTTTTGATTTGTTTTATATTTGTCCATTTGGTTTGTTCCCTTTGTTAACTATGATTTAATCCCTACAAATCATGCCTCGCATCCTTATTTAATCAAATGAAAATTTGCATGTACATTGAAATACCATCACTTTATTGAACGGTACTTGTATATATATATATATAGTTTAGCGTACCCACTACACGAAATATCGCATTCGTTCACGGATCGCTGGTGACAAGAATAAAAATACCATTGTGTCCAGCAGTGTACCACGATCCCAAAAATATAAAAATGTTGGTAGGTTAACTCATATTGTGAAACCCCTTATGTATTGGTTAAGGGTGCAAAATACTTCAAATAAAAAGTTGCTCATTTAATTAACTAAAAAATACAGTAAAATTCTAAAAATTTAATTATCACTACGTCTCAAAAGAACCTTGTCTAAATTCAAACCAGATATTCAAATATATTGAAAACCCTTTTATAACGTAAATAAAGCGTTACTAATTATAAAGCAATTCCACAGCGACTTTTCTAAAATTTGATTTGGACGTACATCAAAATCTACCCGACGAAATCTCGAATTTTCTCTTCCACTAGAAAGATATACTCCATCAGCTCCACACGTTTCTTGTTTCACAGAAATCCGGCTTAAAACGAATCCTGTACATTCAGTTGAAGTTCAAATCGCCAAATAGCGAACTGCAGCGCCATTTCGAGCTCGTTTATAAATATTTTATAAACTATACGTTCAACTGTCGTCGATTCAATATAATCGTTATTATATTTCGAATCGAAACTCCACCAAATCTCATATGCTATTCAATTCACACGATATTGTGAATTTCACTATTTCCGACTATTTCAACATTATAATATATTATTATATTATAATTATTAATTAAATATTCAATATTATTTAATTGAATGATCATTAACTTCTCTAGATCACCAATTATATAATTAAATAAATTAATTATATATCTCTAAAAATGCGGGTCATTACATTCTTCCCCACTTAAAATAATTTCGTCCTCGAAATTGCTAAGTTAGAGGACGACCCTACCTATTGGAATTCCTAAGATTTGTTTACCCCTTTTTTCTGATTTCAACTGAACTAATTAATATCGACTAAAATATTTATTCATTCCGACTAACTAAAATCTTCAAAAATTTTGAAAATTTTCTAACACTTAAAATTTTCGAAAAATTTCGCCAGCACCTCCTTTGTACTGGTCAATAGCTCAAATTCCAACTCGCCTCTCTGGGCCTTCTCCAACCCAAAAGAAAATCAAAACGCCAAACGGCTTGCCAATTCGGCTCATAAATTCCAAACTCATATAAAATATAAACTTGTACCTTTTTGTTGGGCATATCATTATATCCCTACAATCTGTTATCAATTCGGCATATACAAATGCCATCCCAATCAAACTCAATCACTTTTATATCGTCAAACCAAATCATTCGCTTATACTCAAGTCGAATCCCATTTTCAATTTCAAGTTTCATCCTTGATTTTCAAATCCTAGGTCCAGCTAAATTTCAAATTCTACTTAACTTAGTTCAAGTTAAATTTCAATTTATTTTTACCATCTCACTTTATTTAACTTCATAAGTTAAATTTAAATTCCAAAACTTAAATTCCTGGGTAAATTTCAAATCCATTTGAAATTACAATGCCAATTCAAAACCTTTGAATTTCTAAATAACTTGTTTTCTCAAAACAATTCAAATCAAAATCTCTGGTAGTAATCCACCACTTAGAAACTCGAAAATCACACCGATGATACTGCGCAGTCATCATCGGAATTATTTTCCAGCGACCCAAGTGACTTCAATACTATATCATTTTCAAAACCATTACTGAATACTTCCATTTTGAAAACATTTCAAAATCTCCCAAGAACTTAAAATTTCCTTATTTTAATTCCAAATCTGATTTAAATTCAAATTTAATTCATCTTATTTCATATACTTTACTTATATGATTCTGATTGGTTATATATAACCATTTCACTTTATAATCTTATCTGATTATAATTACTACCAACACATCCTATATATGATAATATATCACATAGACATACTGTGTCGGCCCATCGTATTCAAGTGTTTATTTACTCTTACCGATACAGTGGATCAAAATGATCGACCAGAACTCATAAACAACTCAGCCAATGAATCTCCACAATATAAAACAAATTTTTATATCAAATACAAATACGCACTCGTATATATACACTCAAACTCAATCTAGGGTATTACTAACCCTATCTCTACCGAGTCACGCCAAAGAGCCAAGGTAATTCTTAACTTAAGCTCTGATACCAACTGTAACAACCCGGATTTTCGGCGACTTTGGTTATCGACATAAGCACGATGTCGATAACCAAAACATCGAAAAATCCCGGTAATTAATGAAAGAAATAAGAGGGTGAGGATAGATAAGATAGAAACTTAGAATAGAAGAAGAAGAAGAACATAACATCAGAGTAACACGAATCTCACAGCGGAACGAATAACATATAATAGATAACATAACTTTGAAATATAACAGTTATGTATACAATAGCACTTAACAGAGTACAGCACTTACAACACAGCGGAAATAAACTATAGCTATATGATCCAGAAGCCTCCTGCTCCAGCTCTTCAAGTATATCTGTAAATCCCGACTACTTGACTGCCCGTACAAATTTAGGCACCCAAGAGTTTAGGGAAAACAACAAAGTAAACTCCGGGTCAGTCATGGGACTGGTATGAGTAAAACAGGTTAAACAGGTATATGAACAAGTAAACGATATCTCATACGACCACGCCGCAGAACGGAACGGGTTTTTCCCTTATGAGAATCCAAAATATCTTTATATCAAAAACCTTTTGATATTATAATAATGTCTATGTACAAATAGATATCAACTAGCAGAAACGCTTTCATCTCACGTTCTACATATATAGTATACAATCAAAATCGCAAGCACGTATTGGGTAATGGATTTCCAACTATGACAAGGTATGGAATCACCTTCCGATCAGTGTACTCTAGGAACGATACACTGGAGTTCAACAAGAACATCTTGCAACTCAGCCACACATGACCGACCACTCATTTCGCTTGAGTGTATCGAATGTACATCACCAACGGTTGGGATCAGCAACCGTTCCCGTATATATATGGGACAGCATTGATAGATTTAAGAAACAAATGAATATTCTCTAGATAGGTGATTATACACCCTACTTCGGTGCGACCGACTTAGCCATGCTGCCTGCCCGATTTCTGTCATTTACCGGATGATGAGGCTAGAAGCTACGCTTTATCATCACATCAGATTCACTTCGAATGCCACATTGTCAGATCCATCGAAAATCACTAATTGACGTCTACAACAATACATTACGTGTCAGCTAAAAGAAGTTTCCTTCTCCGCTTCCACTCTTGGTACGGTTGAAGAAATCAATGTACGTGACCTTTCTGGAAATACTATGTCAGACATCCATCTTCATTCACTTAGAAATGTCACATCGTCATACCCGCCAAATCACAAATTGACTTATCCAAAAATAACACGGGTATACAACTAAGAGAAATGAATTCCTCCGCCACCAAACGTGAATACGTTTGAACAGATCAACTTACGCGATCCATTGGATATACTCTGTCAGACCTTCGTCCATACAAGTTGTCCTGGGACTGGACAAACCGAAGGCACTATTCTGTAAACAGGATAGCCCTTGCATTTTACTCCTTCTTCAATTATCTTTGGCATATATGATTCGCGACGCATATGCCAATACAGAGTGGTTCTTTGGATAATAATCCAACCGGTCTCTC
The DNA here is from genome assembly GCA_030737875.1 of Allium sativum. Classification (NCBI taxonomy): domain Eukaryota; kingdom Viridiplantae; phylum Streptophyta; class Magnoliopsida; order Asparagales; family Amaryllidaceae; genus Allium; species Allium sativum. The sequence goes on from CM060915.1 coordinate 286,291,561, forward strand.
CATATTAACAACGTTAAAATGGTCAAAACTTCGATAGTCGGTGAGTTAACTATCAAATGAAAACATGTCCGTGTACAAACAACGATCTAAATTCCAAATGGAATATCAATCGATCAATCATCATGTATATCTATACATATTTCCTTATTTTCTATATTTAGAAAATATTTGTTATCAACGTTGGAAAACATTTTCATTGTTTATTTATGTATCACTATCCTTCCACAACTATCAGACTCTAACTATAAACTAACAAGAGAACAACTTCCTAAGTATAAACCCCGAAGGCCGAAACCAACATCAGATCGATACCCAGGAAACCATTCAACTTATTAATCTCTAGTCAGATTCTAATTTTGCTTAACTTTATATTCTTTAACTCCATTCGCTCAACTCTGGATCGCAGCGATCACAATGGTTACGCCTGATTCCCTCAGGAAACATCCGAACGCCGTAGGCTATTTACAGCCCTGCGAATTACGCTAGCAGTCGTGCTAAATGGCAACTCATCCTGAATAACTATGTTTGTTTTAACTCTAACTGTTTAACTCTAACTGTTTAACTCTAACTGTTTAACTCTAACTGTTTAACTCTATTGTTTAACTCTAACTGTTTAACTCTATTTGACTAACTCGACTTGACTAACCCCTTTCGAATAACATATTCGATTAACTAACTTTCGAATACCATATTCGATTTCTCCTTTTTAACAACGTTTTATTCATTTGAAAAGATTTACTTTTAAATAACGGTTCTACACTTTAAAAATGATTTCCTTTTTATAATGTTTCCTTTTCAATTCTATTTGTAAATGGTTTACAAATAATCCCTTTTCAAATTTATTCTTGAAAATATTCTAACTCCTTAAATTCTCGGGAAAATTCGCCATAACCTCCTTTGTATCGGGAGCATCGGGAAAATCCCCAAACTCGCCACACAGGCCTTTCCATTCAAAAAGAAATGTTTTGAATTTATTTCCTTTTTGAATATCTCCTCTTTATAATTATTCCAATTTATGAACATTTCTTATTTATAAATATTCCACTTTATAAATATCTCTTATTTATAAATATCCCATTTTATAAATATGCTATTTTCAATATCACTTTGAAAATTCCCTTATCAACATTCTGGTATGTTAGGGTGTTTAACATATCAGATTACGATGTCTAATATCATCCATACACATATAATCAACAACATATTATATATCACATTGTATATCACAATATAAAAATCACAGTAAAATATCTGTTTGAGGAATCCAGTTGGATTCCTCCAACCTGTTTCCCTGCATCCACAGATGTTGCACAATATGATTATCATCACTTTCAGTTCTATATGATATATTCTGTTAAACAGAATCGATATAGAAAATTCAACTAACTGACTAGCAGTTCAATCAAACAGTCAACACACAATCAATCAGTCCATATTTAACAGTTCTAAAAATATAACATGAAAATATAAACTGTTCAGAGTTAGTGAGATTTACTCACATTTGCGGTTCATCGCTAAAGAACGATAAACTATTGTTTGATTTGAATCAAACAGTTTAATTCGCCGTAAATTCAAACGAGCTCCATTCCACTTCCGGTCAGCTCCAGTGCGTAGCCACCGTCCATACGATCCCATCTCAACTTACGATTCATAAAACTGATCACATATGGTTAAGATATCGCGTTAACAAGTTTAATCACTATTTAAATTAAAAATTAAACTTGTCTAAACATTAATTTGGGCCTCACCCCTTTATTTTTCCTCAGCCCAATTAGAAATGATAACGGCCTGCCCAAAACCATTCTTCTTCCCCCTTAAAGCTTAAACCCGATTACCATTCCAGTATCTTCCCCCAAAATCGATATCGTTCCCCTTTACTTCTACCTACTTCCGCTCTATCGTTGGTGGATTTCAGACCGTCGCACCCCTCTCTTCCGATGCGCCTCCAACACAGCAACCACCACAGACCAACCTTGCCCCCTCCCGGTCATCCATTAGACCTTCCATTCCCCCCGAAATCAAATTACTTCAAAAAAAAGAATCGCAAAACAATAGTCCTCGTTCAGCTACAAACCGCATCACCAGACATCATCAGAACCGCCACCCTTCACTGTCGGAGACGCAGCTCAACCTCCCCTTTCCGTCGATGCCACACGCTCATCCCACGTGAACCAGTACGACCTCACAAATCCCAAAAACCCCAAAAGCAATAACGTACGAATGGCAGGATGCAAAAGAAAATGGGACTTGGCATTTGAAACTTGGGTTACGATTTTGATTTTTGTGTAGATCTGTTATTTCGGTTTCTATTTATGAAGAGACGCAAAAAGGGACATTGTCTGTGGGTTTATAGGGTAAATACTTAAGGCTTTAAGTAAAAGTAGCTGGAGAAACGTGTGGCAAGCACTTACATTTGTAGGCCTATAACTGTGGTGGAGGTGACGATATGTGGTAACCTCATGAGCCAAGGAACTTAACATTTATTTTTGATTTGTTTTATATTTGTCCATTTGGTTTGTTCCCTTTGTTACCTATGATTTAATCCCTACAAATCATACCTCGCATCCTTATTTAATCAAATGAAAATTTGCATGTACATTGAAATACCATCACTTTATTGAACGGTACTTGTATATATATATATATAGTTTAGCGTACCCACTACACGAAATATCGCATTCGTTCACGGATCACTGGGGACAAGAATAAAAATACCATTGTGTCCAGCTGTGTACCACGATCCCAAAAATATAAAAATGTTGGTAGGTTAACTCATATTGTGAAACCCCTTATGTATTGGTTAAGGGTGCAAAATACTTCAAATAAAAAGTTGCTCATTTAATTAATTAAAAATTACAGTAAAATTCTAAAAATTAAATTATCACTACGTCTCAAAAGAACCTTGTCTAAATTCAAACCTGATATTCAAATATATTGAAAACCCTTTTATAACGTAAATAAAGCGTTACTAATTATAAAGGAATTCCACAGCGACTTTTCTAAAATTTGATTTGGACGTACATCAAAATCTACCCGACGAAATCCCGATTTTTCTCTTCCACTAGAAAGATATACTCCATCAGCTCCACACGTTTCTTGTTTCACAGAAATCCGGCTTAAAACGAATCCTGTACATTCAGTTGAAGTTCAAATCGCCAAATAGCGAACTGCAGCGCCATTTCGAGCTCGTTTATAAATATTTTATAAACTATACGTTCAACTGTCGTCGATTCAATATAATCGTTATTATATTTCGAATCGAAACTCCACCAAATCTCATATGCTATTCAATTCACACGATATTGTGAATTTCACTATTTCCGACTATTTCAACATTATAATATATTATTATATTATAATTATTAATTAAATATTCAATATTATTTAATTGAACGATCATTAACTTCTCTAAATCACCAATTATATAATTAAATAAATTAATTATATATCTCTAAAAATGCGGATCATTACAGTTCCGGGTTTTATTTAATCCACATCGAGTGGACCGGCCCTGTGGCTCCAAGGGTCGATGCATTCTGATCCTCAGACTCGGGCTAGACAGTCTCGAATTTGGTAGAGGGCTATCTTTTGCCTCGGTTCACAGATGGAAATCCAACTTCCAATACGTGACTTTGCGGTTTTGATTGTAGAGCCTAGTCTGGCGACTCGATATATGGTACCCGTGCCGTCTATGATTGATATTTATGATTGAAATTATTTTGACACTATGCACTTATAATAGTATCAAATGATTTGTTTTTAACGTACTAAGCATGTTTGTCTATTATAAGGGAAAACCCTATCCTCCGTCTTGTGTTGCATTGTGCGATGGGACCTGGGTCTTATAATAGCTTCATTTTTCCAAAAAGAATTGTGTTGTTTTGTTATATGCACCGGTATTCTTGGGAGGAAACTCGTTCCGTGTTATATGGCGTGGTCCCTTGATATATCTAATTTAAAGTAAAGTTTTAAATAACTGTTTTAGTTCTCACACCAGTCACATGACTGATCTGGAGTTTATTGTTTTAACCTAAACTCTGGGTGCCTTTATTTTGACACGGGCAGCTAGTAGTTTTGGTTTTGCAGATTTGTATTCATAGGATCCTGATTTACAGCTGGAACGATACTCGGAAAGCTCTATATCCATGTATTACTTCTAGTCGTGTATTGTATTATTTTCCGCTGCTATGTAATGTATTGTAATCTCTTATATTATATAATGTATATTATTTTTTAATACTCTATATATTCTTGTATTTTGATGAATTGTTCTAATAAGCAGTGAAATGTTCTTCTATTTGTGTTCCGATGTGGCTTGTCCTCAATTCAATCCGGACTTTCCTTACCGGGGAAGTTCGGGTCATTTTAGTTTGTATCAGAGCTTTGGTTTACAAAGCTCAGAGAACAAGACACATTAGAAGCATATGAAAGAATTCATCAGAGATTGGATTAGTAATATCCAATGAGAATGACTCGTTAGAGATGGGATCAGTAGTATCCTAGAACGAGTGTGAAGAGTATATTTTTAAAATGAAAACGAATTTTGTTTTAAAAATTTAAACTTTATTCAACCTATTTGAATATTTATTTATATTGAATTTGGACCGTCCAGTATATAAAGATTTTGCGTATACATGTGATCTGCATGTATTCGAAGTTTTAATATACCAGATAGGTATAGAATCACACTCTAGTCGCCCGGAGATGGTTCTGATGGTCGCTATAGTACGTACATCATCAGAATTTATATTCGAGTTTCGTAAGTGGGATTTATATATGATTCCAATTGACTGGTGTGAGAACCAAAATTAGATAGGGCTTATTGTTGTGATTTGGCATCAAAAATCTGATTTTTGGACTATGTATCAAAATTATGAATTTGAAACGTTAATTCACTAATTGATTGCTGATTGTGTTGTTTGATTATTGTTCTTTTAATTAAATGTTGAACCTTTAGCCAAGTTGAACCAAATAGTGAGTTGTATTGAAAATTTGCCGCATTTGCATACATATACATGTACTTACATTGAACAGGTCATAGCAAAGGGGCTAGAGCAGAAGAATAAAATTGTTTGCCCGACAAATAGGTACATGTTTACTAATTTATTGGGTTTTGGATGATTTTATGAGCCGATTGGCTAGCTGCTTGGCTGTTTCTTTTTCTTTTTGGATTGATGAGGGCCATGGGAGGCTATTTGAAATATCCCAAGTCCCCGGTGCAGGGGAGGTTATGGCGAAATTTTTCGAAAATTTAGGGTGTTAGACAAATTTTTGAAAAATTTGAAAAGTTCTTAGAAACTGAAAAGTTGAAGAACTTAAGCCGTTATGAAAACAATGAAAGTTGAGTTGATTAGTTAAACAACTTTCGGCTTCGTTTCTTTTCGGGGACGAAAATTTTTAAGTGGGGGATATTGTAATAACCCGAAAATCCGAGCCAATTTAAAAATTTTATTTTGGCAATTTTAGCGAATTTTGAGTATTTAAAATGAATTATTTTAAATAATAACAATGAGAATTTATTTTGAATAGAATTCGAATGTATATATTTAATTGAATCGTCGTTAGAATATAAATAATTATTTATAATTATAAAAGGAATGGAAAATGGCGCAGCAGTTCGAAAATTCGATTTCAAAGTTCAAATGAATGTACAGGATGCAAAATAAACCGGATTTTGGCAAAATAAAAAATAATAGAATCTATTTGAAAATATCTTTCCAACGAATCCAAAAAATTGGAATTTCATAGCGCGGATAAAAAGTTATGTCCAGTTTAAAATTCAGAATAGTCGCTATGGAATTCTGTCCCTTAAAAATAGAAATTTTGCAAACGACCTCGGTTTTCGACGATACCACTTTTGTTGGATTCGTGATGTCAAGTTATTGCTAGGTTTCAAAACTCATAATTTTCTGATTCAATATGTGAGGATGGCAAAGGAAAACGCGTTTGACCAATTTTAGTTGATTTTGATCGACTGTAAAATGGCCATTTTTCAAATGGTCTCAGAGTTTGATGAAACTAGTTTTGTTAGGACCATATCATCAATACGAAGCTAGAAAATATTTTTCGGGAATTTTTAGAGTCCGTATGTAACCTCGGTAAATTGAATTGCGCATTCAAATTCAATATATAGAGTTATATGTTGATTTTGAAGAAAACTGATCGAAACGATCGAATCATCTTACGGTACATATCCCATTGTGTTCAGAATGGGGGTAATTAGCTAGGGACGACAGGTGGTGGGCCTCATTTAGAGGTCGAAGAAAAAAGTCAAATTTTTGAAATTAAAATTAATAAAATAAATATATTTATATAATCCCTCACCTTACCACTCTCTCTCCCCATCAAAAATTAGTTTCAGAAAGAAAAAAAGAAAATTGATCGCCCTTGCTTTGCCCTAGCCGCGCCGCCCGCGACGGAGTCCCTCTCCCTCTCCGCCTTCCCCTCCAACTAACCCCCTTCTTCCCCGACCTCCCTCCCTTCTTCCTCCTTCGATTAGAGAACCTGAACCCAACCATAAGCCCACGTCGCCCTCCCCCAAATGCGACCGCCGCTGCCATCCCTGGGTCCCACCACCACCTGCGAACCCTCCGGCCACCCCCAGCAGCATCCACTTTCCCTCCTTAGTCCAATTTCCGACCTCATGAACCCCTCCTCGGAAAACGAAATAAAGGTGCGTTTTTTTATTTGATTTCTTTATTTCAGTTTTAAATATGTAGATTAGCAAGTTAGGAATTCGATTTTTATTTATAAATTTTCTTTGATTCAAGAATGGATTTTTATATATGTTAATCACGTAGAAAGGTCGGATTTTTATATATGTGAAAGCTAGGTAAAAATATGATTTTTATATTATATAGATAATAAAAATCCGATCTTTATTATGTAGGAGATATAAAAATATGATTTTTATTATGTAGAAGAAGCAAAAATGTGATTTTTATATAAGTGGCTATATAAAAATATAATCTTTATTAGAAGAAGTGCAATATAAAAGTATAATTTTTATTTGAAGAAGAGCGATATAAAAATATAATTTTTATTGTGAAGTTAGCGTGATAAAAATATGATCTTTCTTATATGAACACCGTTATAAAGATAGAATTTTTATCCATATAGTAGCGGTATAAAAATAGAATTTTTTTCTATATAGTAGCGGTATAAAAATGTGATTTTTATCCATATAAAATGATTATAAAAATGTGATTTTTATATACATGAAAACAATATAAAAATGTGATTTTATATATGTAGTGGCTACGGTCAACGAAAGCGATAAAAGGCGAGCGGCGAAGATTTCCTACATATGAAGAGTCGCGGTGTATTGGTTCAGCTAGTCGGTGAGAACTCCTCACTTTTATTTTAATTTTTAGTTGAAATATATACTAGGATGCAGACGTTGCTTAGCAGCACCCGACACCCGTCGTCCACATACCGTGGATTACTTGTTTGTTTGATTGCTGTGTTGTGAAATTTGATTGCTATGTTGTGAAATTTGATTGTGTGATGTGAAATGAAATAAAATACTTTATAGTGGAAAATATTTTATAGTTAAAAATATGATTTTTAACGTGTATATAAGACAAATAGTAATAAACAAGTCGGAGATATGTTTATATACACTGATTTAACTGATATTGATTGGGACGATAAATTTTACACATCGCCCAACTACACAAATAAAAATATTTGTTTGTTGATTTGAAACCCCACACCGGTATTGGGATGATATTTGGCGTACACTAATCCCAATTATTTAGTTGTATGTCGATCGATTGGTCGACAGGCTGCGTAAGCGTTAATTATTTATATTTAATGCTTATGCAGTTGTGTGGTGCACTCTGGATGATGGTTGATGATTTATCGTTGCTATTATATACATGTGTTGTAGAAAATCCATATAATTAACATTATATGGTAATTGATTGGGCCTCATTCCAATTTAGAAAATAAATTCATGTGTTGAATAGAAAATAAATTCATGTGTTGAATTGAAAATAAATTCATGTGTTGAATAGAATAAACATTCATGTGTTGAATAAAAGCTGTGTTGATTAGATTGACGTCATTTTGACGTGAACGATATTTATATCGATTTTATTCATTTTTATAACTAATACAGAAAAGAAAGTGATTTCAAAATTTAACGTTTTGAAAATATTATCATTTGTATATCGATGATGTGGAATATTCAAATTCGATTCGAAATTGAATATGAAGTTGAAATCGTTTTGAAAATGAATTTAAAACGATTTATAAATTATGTTTTAAAAGGAGTCGACGAAATAAATATTATATATATTATATATGTAATATAATGGCCTGAATAGAACGCGCCGCGCCGCGGTAGTTCGTGAATTTCGACCATTGACTTCGAATGGATATTGCGGGAGATCCGACCGTCAAATTCTCCTAAAACCGGAACCGTTGGGTTCGTATCGAAAAGAGCTTTCTATGAATATTAGAAATTTAAAATATAACGGTTGGATTTGGAATTATATCCAAATCAAATTTGGAAAAGGTCGTTGTAAGTGCAGATCGATGGCCATTGGTGGAAATCGACTGTACGGGCCTTGATAAAATTATTAAAAATAGTAATAATTTGTGTAAAATCACAAGAAATTGTTTGTGAAGAATTGGGATGAAAAATTCCAAATTTGAAAAGATAAAAATAGATTTTTATCGAAATGAACTAGTTTTGAACTAGGATTAAAATCGATTTATTTTTGAAATAAATAAATTCAATTTGAAAAGGGTTTTAAAAGTAACCAGAATTTCCAATAATTGAATTGGATTGGATTTGAATTGAAATTGTCTGTGGAATATTTCGATGTCGGATTTCGTGATTATACAGATATTGTTATGGAAATTTGAAAGATATATTTATATCGTTATTTCCAATACGATATTTGTTGGTCGTAGAATTTGATATTGAATATAAGCCGATATATTTTCTATTCAGAGCCTTGAATTTAATATCAAATGTGATTTTGGGTTTATCGTGAACTGTGTTTTAGATGACATTGGTTCTTTAACCCAGTTAATGACAGGATATTGATTTTTGGGAAGATTGTAACTAAGTGGAGTTTTAATGAATCTTTAATTAGATTGAAATGATCGAGAATGGAGTATCACCAGTTTTTCTCCAGGCGATAGTTAAATCTTTAATTAGATTTAAACGTGAAATGGTAATTGAATTTACCGATAACACCATGGTGTTAGATTTGAAGTATAACCAGTTTTACTTCATGGGATGAATAGGTTGGGATTGGGAAATAAAATAAATGATTACTTCGGTTTGGTTCGCTAATCCCAACTAATTTTAATTGATATTCAAAGGAAGATTAAAGAATAAATTTAAAGAATTTATCTTTGATAAAATTAATGGGAACGTTTCCCAAAGTGTAAGAATATTTGAATAAAAGAATATTCTGAATTGGAATGAGGCATATATTGTGTTTGTGTAGCACTTGTTTATTATATATGTACGCGAGTTATTCAGAAAGACTGACTTTATCCCATTCTGAATAATTGATTCGACGTCGTGTCGAGAATGAAGATGGTGATTGAAGACCGGAGGTCTTCACATCGTTTGGGTGATTAATGATGATCTTGATTGGGCTATACACCCAAGAGGAGAGAATTAGTTGGTGATCGTCCAGACGTACTTGGAGATCGATGGATATGCGAGGTACAAGGTGCCTCCGGTTTCGTTCAGACCCAGAACGAACTTTTAAATGGACTGTGTGTTTGACATTAGATTTTATTCTGTATGATTGATTTCTATTAAATATATATCTATTTGGCGGCGGAGAATTTATTCTCTTGCTTAATGCCCTTCTCTGAGACGTACGAGCTCAGGGGTTATATATTGATGGATATCAATCGCATGGAGTGAATTGCATGTGTGGCATGCCTAAGTGGCAATTGATCAAGGCTTCTATTGAAAAGCAAAGTCTTGTGGTTGATGATCAAGGCATGGCCTGTGTGGCATAGCTTTGTGTAGCTTTGATTCGTGAGCCTCACTCCCCGGTGTGAACCAGAACCGGGAGAAGGATCCAGCGAGAACATGCGTCTCTTTCTAGCTAGGGTGGTGTCAGTGACCTACCAGCCCTGACATTTATATTATTTTCACCTGTGTGGTTGTTGCTGTTGTGAGGCACCTTGGATATATCGGTGACTGTGTGGAGCCGATGGAGTCATTTGGCTCATTTACGCCCCAAGGGCGTGGAGACGTTGTGTTCGGGGTTTTATTTAATCCACCTCGAGTGGATCGGCCTTGTGGCTCCAAGGTCGATGCGTTCTGATCCTGAGACTCGGGCTAGACAGTCTCGAATTCTGTAGAGGACTATCTTTTGCCTCGGTTCACAAATGGAAATCCAACTGTCATTACGTGACTTTGCGGTTTTGATTGTAGAGCCTAGTATGAAGACATGATATATGGTACCCATGCAGTCTATGATTGATACTTATGATTGAAATTGTTTAGACACTATACACTTATAATAGTATCAAATGATTTGTTTTTAACGTACCAAGCATGTTTGGCTATTATAAGGGAAAACCCTATCCTCCGGCTTGTGTTGGATTGTATGATGGGACCTGGGTCTTATAATAGCTTCATTTTTTTCAAAAAGCATTGCGTTGTTTTGTTATATGCACCAGTATTCTTGGGAGGAAACCCGTTCCGTGTTATACTGCGTGGTCCCTTGATATATCTAATTTAAAGTAAAGTTTTAAATAACTGTTTTAGTTCTCACACCAGTCACATGACTGACCTGGAGTTTATTGTTTTAACCTAAACTCTGGGTGCCCTTATTTTGACACAGGCAGTTAGTTGTTTTGGTTTTGCAGATTTGTATTCCCAGGATCCTGATTTACAGCTGGAACGATATCGGAAAGCTCTGTACCCGTGTATTACTTCTAGTTGTGTATTGTATTATTTTCCGTTGCTATGTAATGTATTATAATCTCTGATATTTTATAATGTATATTATTTGTTAATACTCTGTATATTCTTGTATTCTGATGAATTGTTGTAATAAGCAATGAAATGTTCTTCTATTTGTGTTCTGATGTGGCTTGTCCTCAATTCAATCCTGACTTTGCTTACCGGGGAAGTTCGGGTCGTTTTATTCTTGATCTTATTTCCTTCACTCCCGAGCGTTCCTTTTCGGCCTCAGCTTCGCGAGGTACGTTGAGTTGAGCGTGTCTCATAATCTCCTGGGAACCGAACCAAAAAGCCAGTTAACAATATTCATATACAGCAAATCAAATCCAATTTATATAGAATTGAGGGGATTATTAGATCCAGTGGAAAAGAATGCAAATTGCACTCCAAATCAGATTCTCGCCTCTTTTTCTATTTTCTTACATCTCTACAGATCTAAAATTTTCCCTTTTTCAGATAAATTATAAATTTATAAGAATTTGGGACTGTTGACCTAAAAGGTTCAAACTTTGGATTTGGAGGCTTTAAGGTGAGTGGAAAATTTATATATACATTTATAATAACGTATTTATCTCATTTGTAATAAATCTCGGTTTTTGTGTCTACTTCTATCAGATTTGTTCAATAAATTGTTGTAATTAGATTGATACCCATCAGATCTGATTGTAAAAATTGTTAAAACTAGAAAATTGCATATTGTGGTTATGTATAAAATTAATTGTAGCATCCTTAAACTTGTTTACACATATTCTTATAGTTATATTATAAAATATATTGCAATAGGTGTAAAGCACTATAGATCTGGAATTCTGTCCCATTAGACACCATTCAGCAGTAGTTACATTCCTGGTCTCTTGTTCCGTGTTGAATAATAAATTATGTTAATTTGTGTAAAAAGATATGATTGTTAAATTACGCGATTGTAATATTGAAAATATGCCTGTTTGTATTCAATTTTGTTGGGTTTGGCTTAATTATTGTAAATATGTCATTTTCCTCCTTTTGCATAAAAAAGCATTATTTTGAAATCACAAGAGATATGATAAAAAGACAAAAAAAGGAAAAGTGGTGCAACTGTATGTATAAATATAAACATACATATTTTTACGTAATTTCCATCGACTATTCGAAATTATATATTTACATATATTTCTTGTGATTTTGAAATGTGTTAATTCCACTAATTAGGCATAATTTACAATGATTACAGCTAAAGGTCTTTTTTTAAGATTGAAACTTTTTTAGCAAGACTGAATGCAAAAAGGGACGTTTGGTTATTTATTTAACCAAATCATTAAATTTAAAATAATAGTAATAATAAAAATAATAACTAAGTTGACCGCATGAAAACATAAATATATACAGATATCCATCTAAATCAGCGTAAAACGGTAAAATATACATTGTATGGAATGTTTGAATGTTTGGGTAAGGTTCAATTATCGAATTATTTGTAAATGTAATCCGTATTGAATTAATATATTTGTGATGACCATTTGTAGCAATCAATATAATTAGTTGCTAATATAGGACCGCAAATCAATAAATGACAATTGTAACCAATGTTGAATGGGGAAACTATAACAGGATAATGGTTACAATTCCCAAATTAATTAGGATAAATGTTATATATACCCCCCAATTAGGAAATTTAAATTATAACCGCATTTAGACACGAGGCTAAGCTCAACTTATGGTAGAAGTCTGCTCGAAACTGACCGACAAATCAACATCCACAGGTAGTCAGGTTAATGTTAGGGATCTAATGCATATACATAAATGTACTAAGGCATGAGTTTAAGTTCAACTTTTGTAGAAGTCAGCCCAGAACCGACCGACAAATTCAGCATCCAGAAGTAGATAACTTAATGTGAGAGGCATGGTGCATAAATAAATAAATATGTGTATGTATACATATTACATATATATATATATAACAATTAACCGATAAATAAATAAGAATAGTAATTGTCCGTTGGGGTACAACAAATAGATACTTCAGGACTGATAAATGGTTTCCTTAGGAAAATGTGATCGTTATGGTTATAATGGGCAATAAATGTAGAAATAAAAGAAAATGGGTGTCATAAGGGGATTAACGGATATTGATTGTTGTTTAAATACTAATTCAAATTAGGGAAGTAATCAAATAAATATCCTAGGTAAAAGAAGATATAACCTTCCTTATTTATATTAATGGATATAGAACTTATAATTAAAAATAGAGTTGGACTTAGTAGGCTAATAATGTGGAAATATTATTTGCCATAAGAACCTGTGACAATAATAAATCATATGGAGAGAAACTAAACAGAAAGGTCTTAGTAATGTAGCCCACTTTATCCCAATAGGGAAAGGTATTAAGGGCTAATGGGGTACGAACCTAATAACCTATGCATATAGTTCGCTTCTTGGGTCTTAAGTAGTTGGGGTTGAAGACTCCACTTGGGGATAGGTCCTTCAGTATAGGGCTCTTAAATGGCATGTGCGCGTATTGTCTACCCAAACTTGGAAACTAAAAACATCAAATATAGCTACCTACCTTATGGGAAGTAGTAAGTGACTAAGGGGATTATACAATAAGGTCAGCTAGAAGGTATATGAGCAATAAAATACCATCTCTCACCTTATGCGGGGCAAGGGTTTGTGCATGAATGGAAGAAACCTCAACTAATACGGCCCGTAGCTAATGCTCTCTAGTTTATAAAAAAATGGAACAAGTTATCGAGAGGTATTAAGTCACCAATAAGTCTGTCGACCAATGAGTCCGCCTAGGGTCTTAAGTGATTGGAAGAATCCACCCTATCTATCATTGATAGCAAGGCGGAAAATAATAAAGGGAAAGTGGATGGAAAGGTATATGTGTATGTGAGAACCCGACAGTTGGGGGTTCACTTCTCGGTCTAAAAAGCCATAAAATTATAATCTAGCATTCAACTAAATTATTGTTTAAAGGCTTCCTGAGTATATGCGTAAACACTATATCTTAGAATACTACTTTGGAAGGGTAGTAGGGTCGTGCGTAGACACTTACAAGATTAGGCTAGAATCACTAACCTTGGTAGGCATACATTTTGGGTTGAACCAAACGAGATACATCTATGTATTATAATATGTATTGTACATTTCCTGTTCATCATAATTTTGTTGTTCTGACCCCCTCCTCATTACAACCACCCAGATCCTCTAGAGAAGGTCGGGTTCTCACAAGTGTTTAAGTTTGGACTTCTATTCTCATTCTCTCTCATGCTCGGTATTGGTAAAGTGACTTACTTTTGAAAAAGGTAGTTACTTGAGTTAATACTAGTTTATCGTATTTTGTTTCCGCTGTGAGTTATCTTACTGTACTCTGATTATGCTTATACTCATCTATTTGCATGTACCAGATATATACGCTATGTGCTTGGATGTGTTTGAGCTTATATTTTGTCGAAATTTGGGCATAGAAAAGCGTGGGGTGTTACAGTGGTCCCGTGATATTACCTTATTCTAAATAAGTAAAGTTTTACTTACTATTTTTAAGTTCTCATACTAGTTCCACGATTGATTTGGAGTTTATTGTTTTCGCCTAAACTCTAAGTGCCTATATTTTCCACATGAGCAGCTGGCAGTTTTGGTTTTGCAGATTTTTATTTAACAGGATCCTGGTTTACAGCCGGAGCTATATTCGGAAAGCTTTGTATCCTTGTATTTCTTTCAGTTGTGTTAGTTGATGTATATACATTTCTATTTCCGTTGCTATGTATTTTAATCTCTGATATTATTTTTCCGTTGTGTAATATTTATTCGTACTATGATATTCTTTTACTCTGATGTAAATTGTTGTAAATGCAATGAAAATTTATTTTGTTTTGTGTTCCAATACATCATGTTCTCAAACAATTCGCGTTCTCATTCGGTCTAGGCCAAACGGGGATTTTGGGTCGTGTCAGGGTGGTATCATAGCTTTTGTTTACAAAGCTCGAGAACAAAACACATTTGAACCGAACGAAAGAATTCATCATAGATAGAATTAGTAACATTATATTTAAGAACACTCATTGGAGATAGGATCGGTAGTATCCTAGAATGAGAAACTCATTAGAGATGGGGCAGTAATGCCTTAGAATGAGTAGAGAGTGACACATTTATAAGTTTGTGATTATATATATAACCCGATCTTAGAAAATATATTTTTGAGTATATAAAATATATATGTTTTGAAAGTTAATTAATAAATTAATTGTTTGTGTGATTGTTCGATTTCCTGTTTAATTACTCAGGATGTTTGATATTGGATAGTGAAAAAAACACTTGTTATGTATTTGAATTAAGTTAAGTTAAACCAAATTTAAAATTAGTTAGAATTGGATATATATACATATATATGTCAAATAGGTTATTGGTCTAAAGCTGAGTAAAGAAATAAATTGCATGCCCAACAAACAGGTGCACATTATTTATTTGGTTGCACAATTTAATTATTATATTGTTGTGAGTTAATTGGATTCGCTGTGATGGATTCATGTGTGAAATTAAACATATACCATAGGATAACACACAAGCATGGACTGCACCGCATAGCATATACAGAGCACAACATAGCATAGCATATCCATATAAGCATGCAATTATTTGGTGCTTATACGATAGGGTTTTGATTAACATATGAGCATGCACTTGTTTGATGCTTGTATGGAGAGGACTGGATTACAGGTTGAACTGAGGAGTGATTGTGGACTTAATAAACATATAAAGAAAATTGCATGATTTAATAACGAACCCTACACAGGTCTTGAGATGACAAAAATATACATGTCACTCTTGTTGTAGATAATTTAGGCACAAGGATCATGACTAATCCCCCACATGGGTCCCAGGACGATAAATTTTTACACATCTCCCTTGGGTGTATATAGATCACAATGGATGTTCACATGATTTTTAAATCCCACTCACAGGTATTGGGATGATAAATTCTTACACATCTCCTAATGGGGATTTGTTTGATATATATATATTGATTTATTAAGCGCCTTTTAAGGTCATTTGTGATTTTTTCGAAAACCCGTACAAAAGAGCGAAATTTTTCAGAAATTTAAGGCGTTACCAAATTTCAGGAAAATTGAATGTTCTTAGAAACTGAAAAAGTTGAAGAACTCAAGCCGTAATGAAAGTTGAGTTGGTTAGTTAAACAACGTTTAGCACCATTTCTTTTTCGAGGATGAAAAAGTTTTAAGTGGGGAGATTGTTACAATCTAGAATTTTGGAACCAATTTAAAATTTATTTTTAATGGAAATTAAATATCCCTTGAGTTCAGCACATGACCTATTCACCAAGTTTATTTGTTATTAGAAGCGTTGTTTGAAAATACGACATTTGTATTTCAAACAATGTGGATGGACACTTTATTGTACCTTAAATGGAAATGGATGATTTTTTATGTTATGATGTGAATTTGAAATAATTAACATGTTAAAGACAATGTTAAATTATTTGTGGTAGTTGAAATTTGATTAAAAATCCATTTACAAGTCAAACGGCTTGTATATGTTCACCTTTTTAAATAATATTGATTAGATGGAATAAACAATTTATTTATTAATTATTAGTTGAAAACCCCACATGGGTATTGAGATGATATTTGATTTACACTAATCCAAAATGTTTAGACTAAATATTAATCGATTTATTCACAGACCAATATAAGCGTTAAATAATTATTTAAGGCTTATATGATGTAAGTGCACTTTAGATGTGAATTGGATGTTTATTAGTTGTTTATAACTATTGTTGAATACATGTGATGTATGGAATCCATATAACTGAAATTACATGGTAATTGAGTGAATCCATTTTAATCCGGAATAAAACAAATATTTTAATATAATATTCAGTTACAATTGAAGTTTGGTTTTGATGTCCGATTTTGGATGGATACAAAAATACTAAAATTGACTAAACAGTGAAAAGTGCAATTTTAAAGATAAACGACTGAAATGATTTTTCAAAGAAGATTATATATATTATATAATTTATAAAAATGATTTTGAAGCGTTTTGATTTATTAATTGAATTCGGGCTTGAAAAGAAAGCGTCGCACAATGACAGTTCGTGAACGTCAACTTACCGAGAGATCCGACCGTCGGATTCTCCTGATATTGGAACCGTAATGACATGATCTTTCCAATAAAATTAGAATTTTTTAAATGTTTAAATTTTAATTTAAGTCCAAATCAGTTTTGGAAAAGGTCGCTATGGATGCAGTTCGTTACCCGATAATGGAAACCGAAAGGGCCTTGATAAAATTATAAAAAATATAAATAAATTATGAAAAGTTATAATAAATGATTTGGAAAGATTTTTGGATGGAATACTCCATGTTCGAAAAGATAAAAGATATTTTTGTCTAAATGAACTAGTTGACAACTAGAATAATAATGTAATGATTTTTTAAAAATAATAAATTTGATTTGCGAACAGTTGTCATAAACAAAAGTTCCAACGTATGAATTCGAATGAATTTGAATGAGAATTATCTTCGGATATTTTGATATTGGATTCCATAATTATACGGATATTTTTATGCGAATTTGGAAGATATTGATATCGTTATTCCAAAACGATATCTGTTAGTTTGGTATTGAATGTAAGTCGACATGATTTTCATTTAAGATCTTATATAAAATAATGAATTGGATTTTGGGTTTGTTGTGAATGGCATCTTAAATAATGCTGTTCTTAAGCCTTGTTGAAAGGAAAGTTATAGAATAAATCTTTTAAGTAAGATTTAATGAAAGTTTCTAAATTTAATAAATTAAATTGGAATTAAATGGAAAATGAGATTTTTGGTTTGTTGTGAATTGTATCTTCAATAATAATGTTCTTGAACCCATTTGTGAATGGAATAAATCTTTTAATTAAGGTTTAGAGAAGTTTTCCAATATATTTAATTAAATTGGAATTGAAAGGAATTCGAGTTAATAATAATTGAAATGAGCTTCTAAAAAAGAAGGTCTTTACTATTTATGGAATTTAAAGGCTTTGCCCTTATTCCACTTATAGTATTGGTTCGATACGGAAATTTATATCGATTATAAATTGTTTAGATTTCTTTGAAGATTCCATATTAAATGGAAGATGATTTTGGGTTTATCATGAGCAATGTTTTAAATGACATTTGTTCTTTAACCCAAGTAAAGGTAAGATAAATTTCCAAAGGCTGAATAATCATTAAGTAATGATTTTTGTAACTAAAACTAAGTTTGAGATTTAAAGAATCTTTAATTAGATTGAAAGTTAAAGAGTAATTAAATTTACCAAACAGGAGAAGTATTCAAGATGGAGTACCACTAGTTTTACTCCATGCGATAGTCAAATCTTTATTTAGATTTGAACGTTAAATGGTAATTAAATTTACCGGTAACACGATGGGTGTTAAATATAGGGTACTATCAGTTTTTCTCCATAGGATGAATATGTTGGGATTGGGATAATAAAATGAATGACTACTTCGGTAAGGCTTGATAATCCCGACTAGTTTGATAAACCCTAATCTGGCTTAAGTTGTGAAAAGATATTATAAAATCATTTAGAAGTGATTTCCAAGGAATGAAATTAAACAATAAGTTTAAATGAGATAATTTTTGATAAGATTTATGGGAATAATCCCCAAAGTAACAAATATTTGAATAAAAGAATGTTCTAGATTATAATGGGATGTGTGATGCATTTATATATCACATGATTCTAAAGTATGCGCAGGTTATTCGGAAAGATCGGGTCTAACCCATTTTGAATAACTGTTACAAGGATTAAAAGTCGCAGATTCGAAGATGGTGGTTGAAGAGCAGAGATCTTCACATCATTTAGGTGATTACTAATGTATTGATTGGGCTGATCCCCTAAGACAAGGTAATAAGTGGTGTTCGTCCAAACGTACTTGGAGATCGACCAAATATGCAAGGGCCTCTCTCCTGTATTAGACATATGAGATAAGGAATAAGGCGCCTCCGGTTTTGTTCAGACCTAGAACATCCTGAAAATGGATTGTATTTTTGACATTGTACTTCGCGCTCTATCCGTTGATCTCTGCTAAATATATCTGTTTGGTGGCGGAGAATTTATTCTCTTTCTTAACACCCTTTTCTGGGCATACAAGCTCAAAGGTTATATATCGGTAGACATTAGTTGTATGGTATGAGTTGACAATGTGGCATGCTGAGATGCAATGATCAAAGTATTGAAAAGTAGAGCTATCTGGATGATCATCAAAGCATGGCTTTAATATAGCGTAGCTTTGTGTATAGTGTTAATTCGTGAGCCTCACACCCGGTATAAGTCAAAAAGGGGAATAGTAACTTCAGGGAGTGCATGCATTTATTTCTAGCTAGAGGTGATGCCACAGTATGGAGCCCAGACAATTTACTTATGTGGATGATGGATGGGAGGGCCCTCAGATATGATTGGTCGACATACTGACCAAGTGATAGGTCCGATAGGACCGGGAAACATATTGTTCAGGAATAACTAATCCACAAAAGTAAGAGTGGAACGGCCTTGAAGATCCAAGGGTTACTAAGGGTCTGATCGCGAGGCATGTGCTAGAGTGTCTCAAAACCGATGAGGAAGATCCCTTGCCTCGACTCATAGATGGGATCCAATTTTCAATACTTGACTTTTTAGTTTTAGTTGTACACCTATATAATGACATAGTAGGATGGGGTACTATGCCATCTATGATCGATACATTTATATTTAAAGTAGTTTTATACACTATGCACGTATAATAATATAAAAAATATTTGTTATAAAAGTATTAAGCATCTTTGGCTATTATAAGGTAAAACTCTATCCTCCGGCTTGCGTTGCATTGTGTGATGGGACCTAGTCTTATAATATCTTCATTTTTCAAAAAACATTGCTTTGTTTTATGTTTCAAACGAGTATTCATGTGGAGCAAACTCGTTCCGTATCATACAGCGTGGTCCCGTGATATTACCTTATTTTAAATAAGTAAATTTTTAACAGCTATATTTAAGTTCTCACACAAGTCCCATGACCAAGTTTTCTCCTAAACTCTAGGTGCCCATATTTTCCACACGAAAAACTAGTAGTTTTGGTTTTGTTAGATTTTTATTTAATAGGATCCTGGTTTATAGCCGGAGCTATGTTCGGAACGCTTTGTATCCGTGTGTTTCTTTCAGTTGTGTTAGTTGATGTATTTCCATTGTGCATTGTATTTATACATTTCTGTTTCCACTGCTATGTATTTTAATCTCTGATATTATTTTTCCGCTGTGTAATATTTATTCACACTCTAATATTCTTGTGCTCTGATGTGAATGGTTGTAAAAGCAATGAAAAGTTATGTTGTTCTGTGTTTCAATGCGTCGCGTTCTCAAGCAATCCGCGTTCTCGTTCGGTCTAAGTTCGGCGGGTATCTCGGGTTGTGTCATTAGTGGATCCATAAGAGATAGAAAAACCCATAAGATCTCTTAAGTTACTATGCACTTTGATTTATTTATTTACATATGGATGTTAGTTCTGATCCTAGTGTTTTTTCTTTTCTCAAAATGTGCTTGGTTCAGCTTGAGTGTTATAATTATGGGTTCCTTTTTAGGAGATGGAGACAAACTTGGAAGCTCAGTTTTATTCTAGTTATATTATCACATCAAATTAGTTTAAGCAGTTGTAAATTTATGTTATTTCCAATTGTTTACTCCAAAGAAGGAAAGATGTAAATTTATGTGTTGACCCGCTTCTTAGTCAAAGCAGTCGCATATGGAATCTCTGATAAACAACACATTAGAGTATTGGAAACGTCGTCAGAAGACAGGCAGCGATTTGGTCGAAATCGCATCACAAACAAAGAAAGGCCTGAAACTCCTACCAGATGACCTTTTTTGGGCCCGAAAACAGCAATTACGGAGCTGAGCTCTAAAACTCTTGTAGATCTCTGAGTCAGCTTCAGTTTGAGCTTTGGTTTGGCTCAATCGGACTTACGGTTTGAAAGTTACGCCTGTTTCCGTGAACGCATGCAGAACCGGAAACCTGGAATTTAGCATTGAATAGATCCTCGGATCGGATCGGACAAGCCTGTTCGGATCGGACACTGCCTTAAAATGGACAACTTGGCACTTGCTCTTCACATTCACATCCGCACGGATCGGATCGGAGGGAGCATTCCCGATCCGCTCCACCTTCAAAGCATTGGACACGGAGACTTCAGATTGAGGACACCAACTCGGTTCGGATCAGACCCGAACCGACCCGCCTGAAGTATCCTGCACAGAAGTGCTTCCAGCCTTCAGATCGGGGATTCCACCTCGGTTCGGATCGGACCCGAACCGATCCGACCCCTAGTGACCTGCTGCTACACTTCGGATCTGACCTATTCTTAAGGAGCCAATACCCCCTACTCTCATGGATCGAGCTCCACCTGTCCTAGCACGATCTGAAGACCACTTCTCCACTACTTCCGAGATGGCCTCACCACCCTCCACGTGGCGCCTCCGAACCGGACCACTTCAGAGCCTTGCAAGGCTCCTCTGCGCCTATAAATACACCCTCACATGGCTATTTCAGGGGACTTTTGGAACTCTAACTCTTCATGGCATCCATTATGGTTCTTCGCAAGGCTATTGCATAACCTAGAAGTCGAATTCCACATTGTAAACACGAGGATTTCCTATATAAACGGAAAGCAAACAACATTGTAATACCTTCTTAGGATTTAAGAAACTATAAAGTGGACGTAGGCTTGGTTTGAGCCGAACCACTATAAAAATCTCGTGTGTTCCTTTTTATTTTTATCGTTTTTCTGCATTGATCTGTGATTGTGAGGTTTTCATATAGCATTTGGGTGTTAGGCCCAAAATTCGGTCTAACAATATGAATCACTGATTTATTATTTATTTCGGCTGTGAGAATCTGAGTTGTATTTTATTTGTATCTATATTCTATGACTAATTTTTTTATTACCCCAAAAATTTATGTATCATTTTGAGAAAATTCTGTTGTTTAAATTGGTGTGTCATTACATTTGGTATCAGAGCTTTGGTTGAGTGAATACCTAAGCCTTGGGGTGGACTCGTTAGAGATAGGTAAGTATTACCCTAGAATGAATAGAATCATTCCTGAGAGATTTTGGCCATACGTCTAACATATGTACTAAGCTCTGTAACTACGAGATAGATATTAATAGATCTCGCTCTAGTCTCTTGAAATAATTCAAATGATGACTATAGCATCATCACTGTTTATTTTTGGGTTTCGAAAGTGAGACGGATATAAGATACTAGTTGAGACGTCGAGTTTGTGCTTTGAAATATATTCGAAAATGACTGAACTTTTATTTTACCTTCTCCTAATATATAAACTAAGTAATTAGTTTAAATGTACATAAATTGGTTAATTGTTTATATATAAATCGCCAGATTTGAATAACGTTCCTTTTCGGAGATAAAATTTTCTAAGCGGGGAAGAATGTGAGGAACCGTAGGTTTACCGTTTAGAATTATAGTAGATTTCAAGTTAGGTCGAAATATAAAGGACATAGGGATTCGATTTTTGAAAATAAATTCAGGATACGTATATTATAATTTGAGAGTAACAAAAATTAGATTGTTCGTAGAATTAGAATTTATGCATTAAAAAAATTCTAACATTAAATTTGTTATTAAATGAATCATTAAAATATTTATTTTTTAAAGAAAATTATAATAAAAACATCGAAGTTTGTTTCATTGAATTTCAATTTCGGCAGCTCTGTTAAAATCGAGTTATACGATCAACATTTGGTAACAAGTACAAATATAATGTAAATAGCAAATTATCACTCGAGCGTTAGATTAACAAATTTTAGTAAGTGATATCGTTTGTACTGATACACTGAACATAACAGCATTCATTTCTATGTGTTCGGATGTTTGGTTGTTGTAGCGCGATGTTTGATGTCAGGAACAACGGGTTTATAAAATTGGACATGATATATGTAAATTATATGTGAAGCAAACTAAACTATGTCCAAATTTCGAATGCATTAAAAAACAAAATACTATGCTGAATTCAAATTGAAATCACATGTGAATAGGTAGGTTGAATGGGATTAAGTCAAGCACAGATCCACAATTTAAGGAACAGAAGATATTATCAATAGTTATAACTTTCGTTCACCTTCTTTTCTCCGCTTGGCCTCATTTATTCTTTCTCTAACTTTCTTCAAATTAATTCATAGTAAAAAAATGAAAACTAAAGGCTTCAGAAAAATCAATCTCCTCTTCTTTGTTACATCTTCTTTCCACGTCTACGCATCAATACCTCCATTTATTAAGACAATTTGGGGTTCTCTAACATGGTATCAGAGCAAGGTTTAATTTATGTGCACATAACTGCCACATTTTTCCACGTCACCCTATAAGATCCACGTATTAGGCTCAAGATATGCCACACGTGTGGGGGCGGGTTGAGACAATTCCCGCAACCGGAAATTTATAAAATAAATTCAGTATAAATATTAAGCATCCACCCTTTACATTGCCAATTGATTTTGTGATGATTTGGAGTTCTCTAACACCATTACTAAAAAAGGAATGATTCAAAACGTAAGAGCATCACCAGCGTCTGACCCCAGTTCGTCACCGCCTTTGACCCGAGCTTCGCACCCAGATCCATTGCCAGCGTCTGCCTCCACCCGTTTGCCTGACTCCTTACACCTGTCCCATAGTTCACCAACCGAAGGCTAGGTGAAACAGCCGAAAACCCGCCTCGCCTATACTCAAACGGCCCTGCACATAAGAACAACCCAGCACTGTTTTTCCTCCATCAAGTTCACGTGCACCCGGAATTGGTTTGGCTGGGAGATTGCTTGACCATATAACTATTGGAGTTTGTGCTAAGGCTACATAGGCTTCTTTGATTCTATTGTAGTTTCTAGTAAATGAAAGTTATTCATCTCCGTCATCTTACCTCATACATTCCTCCAATATATTATAAAAACTGAAAATTTGTTACTTTTAACGTTGTGGTTATGCGAGTTGAATAGGCGAGAGTGAGCATGTTTGCCTTTATGCATTACTGCATTGGGTCATGGGAGTATTTTGTGCAAGTTTTTGGTTTGTGAAATCAATGTTAAGAACTGTAACTTAAATGGGATTGTTTTCCTAGTAAGAGGATAGTCTTGGAGGTGAAAAATGCAAGTGCAAACGATTGTCATTGGTGGATAAAGACTTAGGGACAGATGTAATATAGACAAAAAATGCTTGAGGATTATTCTGTGAGGGTGTAGGTGAAAGAAAGAAAGAAGACGAAAGACTGATAAGTTAGTGCCTGGAACTTTTATGCGAAAAGTATTTTATTTCAGTGAAAGTTGAATTTGTTATTTCAATAGTAAGTTTTAATTTTTTACAATATATCAAATAAATTAAATAACTTGTGTATATATGAGGTCCGATTGACATATGTCTACTTCCACAGGACATGTCACAAGATGAAATCTTTCTAGATGGAAGTAGAGATTGTTGAAACTTCGCGTTTGTTCAGATTTTCAGTTGGACATAAAACCAAAGGTGAGTGTTTAAGCACTCATACTTGACAAACATTTTCTCGCAAATTGACAAATTAAATTTGTTGTATTTATCTGTTGGTTAAATTCTATTGATGCATGAATTGTTTAGTTGTAAATTGAATTAGTTGGATTGTTTGTGCACTTGGTTACATGATATACACGTCATATATATAAAAACATGTGTGGGAAATAAATATTCATATATGATGTGATACCCATGTTTTCAATATTTGGCTATGTTACATATGTTATAATTGGTCATTATAATCTTTGTTAATTCCCTATTAATGTCAGACACATTTTGAAATATTTACTTGTGATACTGGTAGGTTTGAAAGGATATATACCCGAATTAGATTACAAATATTTCAATTGGCCAAGGTAGAAAATTAAATTATAAACACCATTGGTCAAAAAAAATTGTTTTCTGAATTGAAATTGATTTGAAATTTAATAATGAATTATTGAAGATTAATAGAAATTGTCTAAAAAATGTATTTTTTATTCGACTTGATTTATCACTAAATTGAGATTTTATGAATTATATGATAAATTATCGATGAATGATTTCAAATTGAATTATTTGTAAACTCGGTTTTTGGAATTTGGATATATGGTCAATTGGAACTAAGAAATTGAGTATTTGAATGTAATGATTTAACAGAGGTTGTTATTGGAATCTATGTTATTAAAGTGCTCAGTGAATCCAATGCGTCAGAGGTGCAAAAAGTTGTAACAGGGTTAAAGCGAGATATAGCATGAGTCCAAAATAACATATAAAATTCATATTTAGTACTTTTTCAAATATATAACTGATAAATAAATAGAAAATCAACATTCAACGTAATTATAATTAGTACTTTCTTACTTTTAAACAAAAGCATAAGCAAACATTTATAAATATATATAACTTTTATTTAGCTGGACTAAATTTAATAGAATATTGTAGTATTTTATATTCTAAAAAAATAAGTTAAAAAATTATATTAAACATCTAATTTTATAAATATCATAATGTCTAAATTTCATTTTTAAATTCATTTTTTTAGAAGATATAGAAGAAATAGTGGAATATACCCGAAATAATGGGATATATCAGAAATATCGTAATACAGCGGGGATTAAAGCGAAAAGGCTGTTTCAGAGGCTATTTGGAAGTAGCGTAGTGGAAGAAATACGCTATGTGATATAGTTGGGATATGGCAGGATAATAGCGGGGCATTAACTGCACAGATTGAAATTAATATTTTTGAATTTGATTCAGTAACATAGACTTAAAAGTTTACAAGATTTTGTAAATTTTGTTTGTTAATTTGAATTTATTTTGAAATTTATCGACATGTAATTTAACATGATTTTGATATTGGGATATATCATAATTTAGATCAAAACATTAAAAAGGGTAGTTCTAAATTAATTTCAAATTTAAGATTCGATCTTAAGTTGAACCCATTATTTTGGAATATGCGTTATAGTTGAATTTAACATATTTTCTCGAATGAAACCGAAATTTGAATCGAATTCTATTTTAATATGAATTGTTAAAATGAAGAATTAAATATATAAATTTGGAAATTTATTATTTCAAATTCAACTTGAAATACAAAATGTATAAATGTATAATTTAAGTGTTGAATGGAATCGACAAATTAAGTTGATTTATATAGAATTTGAAATCTTAAGATGAATGTAATTTTAAATTGGTTTTTATCGAAACTAGTGTATTTCAAGTGTTAAGCCTACGAGTTTGGATATAGACTAATATAATAAAATTAGCTAAATTAGTGATTTATGTGTAATCGATGTAACGAAAATGGATTGGAAATTCGAAATACGTTGAAATCTGTGACACCCACGTCCGTTAATGTCACTCTTTATCAGAATACATTAAGTTTCGCGAAGCGTTATACGTAAACAAAAAAAAAACATTACAAGACAGATACAAAATAACAGCGAAATTAAAACTTTATTAAACAGAAAAGCATTCATGGTTTAAACCCAATTACCTAATAAGTCTGGAATACTGAAATCATAAAACTTCTACCTTGTACAAAATTATCATCAGAGTACAATAATACATGAAAAGAGCATAATCCCCAAAACATAGCCATAATAGAGAAGGTACGAAATCAAGTAGTATATCTAAGAAGCTACAAGCGGAATGAAAGAAGAATCCTGATCAAGCTTGAATATTCCCACCCTGAGAACCTGTAGGGAAGGGCGCGGGGAAATAGAATAGAAAGAGGACGAAACAAAATATGTCAGACATAAGTCTGGCGAGTCCAGTTACTTTTAGCATATAAATAAATAAAAGCATCATGACAGGCATATAAACTGGAGAGATAGATAATAGTATATAAGGCACGTACGCCAAGGTAAATAGGAAAAACAGAATAGAATATATTGCGCTTCTTTAACACTTTTCACTGCACCAATAGTAGTATAATCGAAACAAGATGATCCCAACAAGTATAAGATGGTAGACTTAGGTGTACTTGTAGTGAGAGGTTTTACCCCCATACAATAACAGGTAGCCCAATAGAACAGATGGGTATTACCCCCAACAATAGTAATGAGATCTAGACAGGCAAGACTAGATATACCCTAATTACCTCAATCGATCGGCTCCCTAACCCTGTAGATACCCATGCTACCCCCACAGTAGGATGTATCACTTTCTAAAGTGGCAACCCCGTTATTTCCAAGATGCACGGATATACCTACTGATGTCACAGCGTCTTATCTTCCCGAGCAGTTGGAGTCATGCACGCACATGACCCCGATGGAATGCGCCGTCACACACCTCTTCCCAAGTGACCTTTTATAACCAGCTCAGTAAGCGTGCCTGGCCCCGACCTAGTTTAGAGTACTCCGTTTGATACCAAGATAGGTTACTGACTGATATGGGTCCCCACTCTAGATGATCAAGCTCTCCCCTTTGTCTTGCATCACCACTACTATGTTTTCAATAGGTTATGCCTAACGGTTTAACTTGATTGCATAACCCCAACAGGTTAAGCTGTCGTGTGTGTGTATATATATATATATTATATACATATATAATTTTCGAAATATATATATATATATATATATACGCACATAAATTTATTGCTCGCCCACCATACACTAACAAGTTTAACTTAACCCTTCTGATTCAAGCAAGTTTACTTAACCCCTGCTCCCTTAATATGTTCATATCACCCCCAACATATTAAAATAGATTATGTATTTATTATCATTCATTCATTAATGGTTATAATGCGCTATACCTCCCAAATTAAATCTACAACCTGTGGATGCTAGATATGTCAGTTGGGTCCGGACAGACTTCTTACACGAGTTGGACTTAACCACGTGTTTTAGCATCGTCACGTGTTTATGCACTTTGACCCCTCACATTAGATTTTGCCACTTGTAGATGTTGGATATGTCGGGCGGTTGTGGGCAGAATTCTACCACAAGCGTAATCTAGCCTCGTGTCTAAGCACGGTTACAGTTTCTAATTACTGTAAATCTTGGAATATTCATTCTTTAACAATTATTCCTATTTCATTATAGGTTTTCAAGCCCCTTTCACAAGTCATATTCATTGCGTACCATATGCCCCCAAATTAAGGTCTTTAATCACAGTTTGGTTTATGCCCCAAATCCATATTCATGTTTTCAGTTTAAGTTATGCCGCAATTTCATAATACAAGTTATACCCTAATTTTAACGTTTCCGCTCGTTCCCAATTTCAGGCGTTCGCATATTTCAGTGGTATGCCTAGGCTCGAAGGTAGCCTAGCTATAAAAATAAAAATGGAAAGAAGAAGGGCAAAGAACAGAAATAAGCATAATAACCAAATAGGCATATGATGGCATAAATAGGCATAACAACCGAATAAGCATAAAGTGACAGAATTGGGTATAATGAATATACAAGAACGTACCTGATGAACATGTGATAACAGAACTGATTAGGCATAGTTTTAGATCCAAATTCATATACATGTCAAGATTACATTTTAGGTGTTTATATCTAAAAATAACATAGACCCACAGAGACTGGATCTACGAAAATTAAGGAAAGCGTGTTGATGTTGAATCGGCGATCTTTGAATACGTATGAATCGTCGTTGCTGAAGAAAAGGCTAATTTAATCTGAGTTGGAGCAGCATTTCGTCGTCGCCATTGATTTAAATGAATAAAACAATGGGTATAGGGCAAGGAATCTGGTCAGAAAACAAGTCCATACACGCTGAACTGGATCTGCCCCGATCTGGGGGGTGTCGACCTGGGTGTCGACACCCCTGTGTTGGTGTCAACCCATAGGTCGACACCCCTTGGGGGGTCAACCCCTAATGGTCTGAACTCCCGACCAAGCCCGCATCTTCTGATTTTTGACTAATTTGAACATTTTTGAATTGTGTATCTTATGCGTATACAAACTTCTAACCTTAATAACTTCTTCATACGATATCTGTGTTATGCAAACCAGGTGTCTATCTTGACCAGAATTCCGAGACGAACACAATGGCGCAGTCCGTTCCGAATATTTATTTAAGTATCCCTTAATTTATTATTAATAGTGTGTTTTAAATTATGAGGTGTTACAAAATCTATTTAATGAAATATTTTAAATTAGTAATTAAAATTGATTCGTTAAATCAACGTTGATTTTTGAATCGGTTAATTTGATTTTAGTTTCACTTTAAAATTGTAAATTGAAATGATTAGAGTTTATTGTTGAATAAGAATGTGAAACCAAAAATGGTTTAAAGTGGATTTTGAAACTCGATATTGGGTTCAAATGGTTTGGAAGGAAATAAACTGTTTATTCCAAAATATTATACTTATTTTATTATTAAAAATTAGTATTATTTTATATTAAAATATCATATTTAAACTATTTTACTTATACTATTATTTTTTTTGGCAAAGCCAGCGGGGATTAATGGCCCCTACCATATATTTATGTCATAAGAAGGTCTTACAACATAAAGCATTACATAATATTAGAATAATAAGGATAAAAAATTAAAAGGGGGGGTAGATCATGTCCACTTGTTTTTGATAGAAATATCATCAAAGGAAGACATGTTGATTTCATTGCCAATTTTTCTCATTGCTGCATAATAGACTTCCGTCCTGCTTCTTCTATTTCGGTTGAAAACCCGAGCATTTCTCTCATTCCACACTTCACTTATGACCACTTTGAGCATGATTAGTAGCTCATAGGAGGTATTATTTTTCCATCTTGTTGCTTTATAGATGTTATGCCACTCCTCTTTGTTGTTTAAACTAGGCGCAGCAAAGCCTCCTTTGCTTTTTATTTTCCTCCAAACATTATTGGAGAAAGGACAGTTAAAATATAGATGAATACCTTCCTCTTCTCCCATTGTACACAATATGCACCTGTCAGAGACATTTATTCCCCTTTGCTTCAGTTTTTTCATAGTGTTTAGGCCGTTATAGCATACTTTCCACATTAGAAAGTTCAGCTTTTCCGTATTTCTCTCATTCCATATCCTTTTATACCACGGACGTCTGCTCATCGTCTCTTCTTCAATTAGCGCCGAGTGCACAGACGCAATATTATGCTTCCCTTCATTCTCATTCCACACGTATTCATCTTCATTCGCATACCTGTATTCCTTATTGTTGTATTTCCCCCATAACTCATTCACATGAACACTATGCGTGCTCTCAAGCCTTATCCTCCCATTTGTGATGTAGTTCCTTGCCTTCGCATTTATTGGAATTCCAGTACTCATTCTGCCATTGTAACTAATTACATCAGAAAGTATCAGTCCTTTGTCTATCCATGGGCTATTCCAAAAGCTTGCATTGCTCCCCTCTGATATATTGATTTTTAACATAGTCTTTGTTTTTTCTCAAACCTTTATTATCATTTTCCATACCCAACTATGATGTGCTTTTGGCTTTACAGTCTAGATGTTGTCATCTTTCAAATTGTGTGTCATACACCATTCAACCCATATTGATTGCTTTTGATTTACCAGGTTATCATAATGCTTTGATAACGCCACCACATTCCATAGTTTGATGTCTTTTAATCCCAACCCACCCTTCTTTTTTGGTCTTTCTAGTTTTTTGTGCGCTATCGGAGTAAGCTTTGATGAGTGGACTGTACCAAACCATAAAAAGTTTCTCATCGCTGTCTTGATCATTGATAGGAGTTTGTTCGGCAGTAGTAGTGTTCTAGACCAATATACCATCATGGAGAATATAACTGATTTAAGAATCACTAGCCTTCCTGACTGTGTTAGATATCTATTTTCCCAACGCGCAAAGACAGAGGTTATCTTGTCATAGAGAGGCATGCATTGCGCTTTCGTAATTCTTTTTGTCGATAAAGGAATTCCTAAGTATGACATATCATTATCAATGGAAGACAACCCAGTTATGGAGAGGCAAACAGAGGAGTGATGAGGAGAAAGACCTGCCAATAGAATTTTCGATTTGGAGCAGTTCATTTTAAGGCCAGAGAAATTATGGAACGAGGACAGGGTTGAAATTATGGTCAGCAAGGATTTATGGGAAGGTTTGGTGAATATGAGCAGGTCATCAGCGAACGCAAGGGAGGTTATCAATGGAGAATTGCATTTCGGGTGTAGGTGATAATTCTTTAGGTGGACTTGTCTTGTCAGCTCCGCAGATAGCGCTTCCATGACTATGATGAATAAATAGGCGGAGATAGGATCCCCTTGCCGTAGCCCATTGCACCCTTTAAAGTACCCAACAGAGTGAGCATTATAGACTAGAGTGTACCTTACAGTGGATATACATAAGTAGATCCAATTGATAAATAATTCTGGAAAATTCATTTTCTTCATTACGTTGATCAGAGCAGACCATTTAACGGAATCGAAAGCTTTCATTATATCCACTTTAAGCATCGCACGAGGCGATATGTTCTTAGTATGGTAACCATTCAATAGTTCATGGGTTAGCATTACATTATCAAGTATACATCTATTCGGTAAGAAAGCCGCCTGGTTCGGAGAGATTATAGTTGGTAATACTTCTTTTAGTTTTCTAGCCAATATTCTAGAGATCGCTTTGTATATAATGTTGCAACATGCTATAGGCCTGTATTGAGTTACTTCTTCCGGGTTGCTGATTTTAGGAACTAAGGCTAGGTTTGTTGAGTTTATTGAGCTGAGTATTTTGCTAGACAAGAAAAAACTGTGAACAGCTCGAAGCACCATAGGAGAGATGATCGGCCAACATTGTATGTAAAACATCACATTGAACCCATCCGTACCTGGCGAAGCAGCCTTTCTCGTCGTAAATATTGAGTCTTTGATGTCATCATCAGTAACTAGCCTCAATATTACATCTTGCTGGTCATTCGATAGGGAAGGTAATACAACATTTTCAAGGAAGGACGTGTCTGAATCAGGAGGATCCTTTCCAAGTAATTCAGAATAGTATTCCAGAAAAGCATTATCAATGGAAGAGGGTTCAGTTTGTGTAATGCCACTTGTGTCCTTTTGATGGATGTAGTCTTTTGCTTGCTTTATCTTCAACGAAGCATGGAATTCCTTTGTATTTCTGTCTCCCTTAGTAGCCCATTTCTGTTTGTTTTTCTGAGAGGCCATGCAAGCTTCAGATTTGAGGGCTTCTTCAAGTTGTTGAATTTTGTCTTTCTCCTTCTGATAGTCTTCAGGATCAGCGTTTGGTTGTAAAGTCCGCATCTGTATCAGCTTCAGGTCATTTGTAAGAGAGTCCGAGATTTTGTTTCCATTTCCGTATATCTCTGCAGACCACTTTTTAAGCGCTACTTTTGTATTTTTTAGTTTCCTTTGCAAGTTGAGCATCGGATTTCCATATGTATGAATTGACCATGCTTCCCGAACAACCTGCATAAAGGTAGAATTTGTTGTCCAAACATCAAAAGATTTGAAATTCACCTGTTTTTTAATAGATGCTGAGCCGACTGAGAGGATTAAGGGGCTATGGTCAGATAAGAGGGGCATGGTGATGTTAACTTTGATGGTTGGCCGTAAGTTTAGACTAACAAGGTTCATTAAAGCATGGTCAATTTTAGTTAATGTTCTAGGGCCATCAAGACTTTTGTTTGACCATGTGAATTCACTTCCAATAGAGGGAACTTCAATCAATTCAGCATTAAGCATGGCATTATGCAGAGGAGAAAAATCAGCTACAGTTAGCGGAATGCCACCATGTTTATGATCAGACTTGTAGCAGCAGTTGAAATCTCCAATCACTAGCCATGGATGGGTATTTTGTCTGAAGTGAGGTAGGTAATCTAGTAAACTTTGCCGCTCATTAGATATATTGCTAGCATAAACAAATGTCATGTACAAGGACATTTTCGAAGGGATATGGTGAACTTTAGCATGGATAAATTGGTGGTGAATGATTATTGAGGAGAGGATAAACACAGAAGGATCATATATTACCATCAGACGACCGTAAGGAGCAGGGTCATGGTTGGTTACAAAGAACCAGGAAGGGTTAATATACGAAGAGGCTTTGGAAGAGAGAAGGGGGTTTAATTTTGTTTCAGAAATGGATAAGAGGGAAAGGTTACGGTCATGAACTAGATTCTTTATTTGGTCTTGCTTCATTGGTTTGTGCGCTCCCCTTATGTTCCATGCTGCGATGTTACTCTGCATCGTTAAACAACGGAATTTTAGAGAAACTTCTAGTTCTTCTTGGAGAAGATGGTGGAGATATCCCAGGGATAGTTGAGTTTGTTGCATCCGTCTCCCAGTCCAAGCCAAGGGAAGACAAGTTAAGAGGTTCCGGGATGCACTTGCTTCTTTTCTTTTTCCCCTTTTTTTTATTTTTAACTGGCATGAGACCAGGTTTAATCGCTATATTTGACTTTAAATATTTGTCTCTGGAAAGAGCAGATGGAACACTATCCTTGGGATTGCTGGATTTGGAGGGTTTGGAAGCGGTTTTGGATGAGGTGGCAATATCAGATGTGGCAGTAGGTTTGGGCTGGACATCTGCATTGTAATTTGGCTTGGTACTTATCAAGGAGGCCAATGGGTTTGTATTTGAGGGTTTGGTTAGGTAGGTTGAAGAGGATAGTAAGCCTGTCGATGGGTAGGAGATGAGTGGGACAGTGGGGTTTATGCCAGGAATTGGGTTATGGTTGGTATCAGTAGTAGTAGCACTACATTTATTAGCCTTCATTTTGCCATGCAAATCAACAGTTTTGCATGCAACTTCTTCCCCATTCTCTTCTTTATTTCCTTTTGTTATCTTTTTTTTCTTGTTTTCTTGCTTTCCTAGTTGTCTTCCCTTCTCCGAATGTTTATTTGTACTGCCTTCATCTTTTTTTGTGCTTGTCACCGATATTGAATCCTTTTTCCTCTATTTTCAGTTTCAATTCTTCCATCTTCCTCTGTTTTTTCATTTCCTTCAACTTCCCCTGCTTCATTTGCACTAAGAAATTCCATTTCTTCCTCTCTGTCTCTTTGGCCACTTCGTTGTTCATTATTTGTGTCGTCACCATTGTCATGGTCTTCAGGAGTGTTTAATACATTAAAACTATTGTGTTGCACACTCTCACTTGTGTTCCCATTAGTCCTTTTCATTGCATTTACATTTGTTTTAACTGCCTCTTGCGCTAATCTCTTTTTATAAACTTGCTCCCTTTCGCTTTGTCGTTTGTTGTTACCTCTCCTTCTATTTATTTCCACCCTTTGCCATGCATTTGTTTGTTAAACTTCCTTCTGTTGTTTTTGAACAACCACCTCAGCTTCCTTCCCTTTTGTTACTGTTGTTTCATCAATTAGACTTCCTTTGCTTTTTAATTCTTCCTCTTTAGCTTTCTTACACACTGCTGTCTTATGGCCAAAAACTTTGCAGTGCATACATATGTCAGGTTGCCATAAGTACTCAGCATATATTAACTGCATCGTTCCATCCGGGTTCAGGACTTCAAAGGACCTATCCAATTCAATCTGCGGCGTAATTTCAATCAGGCATTTTGCATCATTTATCCTTGCTAGTGCTTCAGTCGCGCTGTCAAGACATATTAGATTCCCAATTCTATTTGCAATCCAGTTGATCCCCAGATGTGACCATAAATAAATTGGGATATTTGTAAATTTAACCCATACTGGCACTGCTTTTATTGAGCCACTTACATTTCTTATCGATGGATTCCATTGCATTGTTATGAATATCTTATTTCTCATTATCATTGGATCTCCCCTAATCACCTTTTCTTTGTCATCGTCATTATCAAATTCAAATAGAAAAACTGACCCATCTGATTTGACTTTAAAGTTTCCCTTCAGATTCCATCTCCATTTCAGCATCTCAATTACTAAAGTATATGACAAAGGTTGATCTAGGAAAAACCCAATGACATAATTCTTCCATACTTCTGTTCCCGCTTCAACAATTTCAGAAGAAGGCACCATCTTTCCATCTTGGTAGTGGATTTCATACTGAACAGGCTTGTACTGGCCCGCGTTGCGAGGTAGGTGCTGAAAGAGGCGTTTGCCAGCCCAAGCTTGTTCAGTGGTTGTATCTGTTGGGGTAACAGCAGAAACTATGGGTTTTGGGAGGATGGGATTGTTGGTCGGTATTGGGAGAGGCAGCGGGTTAGCGGAGCTTGTATGGGTGTTTGGGTCAGGGTCTGGGGGACGTTTAGGAGGGGGTTGGGTTAGATTGACGTTGGGCAGCACTTTGACAGAGGAGAGAGAAGAGGTATGGGTTTGATGGGATTGGGCGGGAGGGATGTTCGGCTCAGCTGCCATTAAAAAACTGCTACTATTTCTACACAAAGGTACATAGTTTCACAATTAACTGAAAACTTTGGGGGCACGAAGACTATGTCTACCATGCCCTTTGGTTAATGCCAGTTTTAAAGTGGCTGTGCACTATGTCACCGTATTGTAGCCGCCGGGGATCGAACCTGTGCCACTGCAAATACATGCAGCAACTCATGGTATTCGTAAACCACTGGGCCACTAGACTTTGACTAAACTTTGGGGACACGAAGACTATGTCTACCATGCCCTTTGGTTCAGCCGGTTTTATAGTGGCCGTGCACTATGTCTCGGTATTGTGGCCGCTGGGGATCGAACCTGTGCCACTGCAAACTACATGCAGCAACTCATGGTGTTCGTAAACCACTGGACCACTAGACTTTGACTTTACTTATACTATTTTATTTCATATTATTCTATATATAACTATCCTACTAAACTGTTATATTTTAATGATTCATATATCTATACAAACTATTTGAATAGGAAGTTTATTTTCAATCAAAACTGTTGAACCCAAATTGTTTGAATATATGTTTCCATTAAAATAACAATAATTGTGATATGGAATCTAAACCAAAATTTGAAATTTGATAACGAACTGATTACAATAAGAAATTATGGAATTGGAGTTGAAGTGCGATATTTAATTGTTTTGAGATACGACAATGAAAATTGAATTTGATGTAAATTGATTACTGATTTAAGATATCATGTTTTACTTAAACATAAATGATCATGGTGTGAAAAATGATGATGGATTGTTAAAGAGACCAGGGACGGATATTGGCATACTCTCTGTCAATACTAGAACAACTTTAACAACTATATATGTGGAGGATGATCTAGAATGAAGTGGTTGATTTGAAGAACGTTTTATGGAATAAAGTTAGAGAACAGTGATAGATAGCTTTG
Source organism: Allium sativum (assembly GCA_030737875.1). Taxonomy (NCBI): domain Eukaryota; kingdom Viridiplantae; phylum Streptophyta; class Magnoliopsida; order Asparagales; family Amaryllidaceae; genus Allium; species Allium sativum. The sequence goes on from CM060915.1 coordinate 286,327,739, forward strand.
ACACTTGTATCATAAATTAAATGACTAAAATAGGAGCCTACATCCGGCCATTGAGGATAGCGACCACTAGTGGACACACCCCATTGTATATTACTCGCTCAACTTGTGATTCATTTGGTGCAACTTGATTTGATCGGGGGGTGTTCGACGCGGTCGACCTCGGATGGGTTACGACCAGCCAGAAAGGGTAAAGTGGTAGAATCTACCTTGGCATAACCTCATATGCCTTGTCATATTTATCCTTGTATGAGCCGATTACGAGTTTGGTTTGAAAATTAAATGTGTTAAGGAGGATCAGTATAATGCCTTAATGATATTTTGATATTTATTTTACTGATAGACATTATCTATTATAGTGTATGCTATTATATATAAATAGTTTAATGGATACTTAGGGGATGAAAGGACCCGTAACAACTCTTGAGTTACTATGCATTTTGATTTATTTATTTACATGAGGATGTTAGTTATGATCCGGGTGTTTTTGCTCTTCTCAAAATATGCTCGAGTCGGCCTGAGTATTGCAGTTATGGATTGCATTTTGGCAGATGAAGACATAGTTGGAAGCTCTATTTTATTCTAGTTATATTATCACATCAAATTAGTCTAAGCAGTTGTTAACTTATGTTATTTCCAGTTGTTTTACTTCAAATAAAGAAAGATGTAAATATATGAATCACGTATGTATTATTTATTTCCATTGTGAAATTCTGAGTTGTATTTTATTTTTATATTTGTGTTCTGTGATTGATTCAATTATTGCCCCAAAAACTATCAATCATTTTGAGAAAATTCCATTGTTTAAAATAGTGGGTCGTTGCAACATAGATCACAACAAAACATCTTGCATGAGCCAAGCAGACCACTATAAAAAGTTGCACTCATCGAAGTTTAATTAGAATATGGCATATCGATACTGGTGTCGGTGTACACTTAGATACGAAATGTCGTCCTGATCAGGCAAACACTAGACACAAACGGATCACTGAGTTTTGTGAGATCCACGCATGTGGGTCACCGAGTTTTGCACGCAAGCAAGTGAAGCTTTGGCATAGCATGTATTCTTCCTAGGTTTGGGACAAGGAAATAACATTTTTGTATCACATTTTGTGTGACAATTTCTTATAACACCTGAATACAAAATTGAGGCAAAACGTAGAATGGGTTTTCCAAAACTTCGATTACGAAATGGTTTTTCGTATCGGACTTTTTAGCATTCAACTTGACTTCGACGAAGCCACTTTGGGAGAAACGCTCAAATGTTGGCAAACTTTCGGGATACGTACTGATCTCAAGATGGGTATAACTCCCAAGATACGAAATTTTGGGCTCTAGCCCACCAACCTTACCTACAAATATCCCAATGATGTGACATTTGATGGGACCTTTTTTCCTGTTCAATTTTTGCACTCGGGAAGCTTGGATAAAAACTCAATAATGGCTTCCACCATGAACTTTTTCACCTAAATACACTTTTTGAACTTGGCACCTCACATAGAAGACTTTCTTCAATATTTTGGCTCTCAAATGGGCTTTTATCTCGCTTTTGAACATTTTTTTGGACATAGAAGCATATCTCAATCATATTGCGCTTAAGAAGATGACCACGGCTATAGGTAATTGACAGGGGCATTGTAATTCTCATTGTGCAACTTTGTAACTCAAAGACTTGTAATCGACAAAACTTATAACTGCAATGTATACGATGAATGGTTATGATCAATTGGACGTAGGCGCTTGAACGAACCACTATAGATTCTACATGTCCCTTAACTTACCTGCACGTTCTACTTAGATTTACTACTAAGCTCATACAACTTGGGTGTTGGCGAGGGAGGACCAATTTCCATCGTCAACATTTTGGCGTGTCAGTAAGGAAATTTTATAACACCTTTGGATTATCTTTAGAAATAGACACTCTAGGATTTCTATTGAGTTTGAAACTATGGTTAAGTGAAAACAAATCTTCTTAGCCTATTTAGAAGGAGCGGAAGCAGAAGAAAGCCAAGAAGTTTCTTCTACTGGGAATCCCTCAAACTTCATTACTCGAGAGGATGTGGATGGTATGGTTTAGGATATGACGAATGAATTGACCACATCTCTCGAACGACAAGAAGAACTCTTTCAAAAGCAAAATGAAGCTATAAATGTTTTTATAGCTCGGATGGAAGGCCTCGGAAGGCCATAGTTCATAGGAAACGTCGTTGAGCCAAGTACTAGTGTTCATCAAGTATTTGCTTGGTCTTACGGGAATCCTCCAGAATCAGCCGCAGGTCGATGATGATCCTCGGATTGGCACTATCCCCTCCACAATCGGGGGAAACACCCCTAATCCCGATGTAAGAATGGCCAAGGATACTTTGGTTAGTCATGTTTTTGGTTTAAGTACTGAAAATTTTTCTTAAGCACCAGTGCATAAAGGCGTGGATGTTGGGGGTGCTCCCACAGTTCTGAGAGTCTGGTTTACTCTCATTGCGGCTCCTAAGATTTGGATTGAGCAGGATGTTCTTCTTGTGGCTCTACAAGTGGCTAATTTGGAATTGAACATTGGGGGAATCAATGTTAGCTTAAATGATTGGAGACAGTTTCTCGGATCAGGAAGTGAAAGTGAAGTTGTCTACACAATTCAGCATTTTACTCAAGGTAGGTCATCTCTCATGGATTTGCCTATGTCACTCGCAGTCTGTTTTATTCGGAAATAAAGAATTCTTAGAACCCTCTAAACTTCGAATTTCTAATGTTGAAAGCTTTAGATAGCAAGCAGGATCCTACAATTTGTTTAATGTGCTACATGTGCCACATGGAAGTACTTATAGCCATGGATAACGTAATGGAAAAGTGCTTTCCTCTTCATTTTACAGACATTGTCTTTATGTGGTTTAGACAATTGGAATCAAAATATGTTAATAGCTGAAATCTCTTGGTAAAAAAGTTTCTTGAGCAGTTCGGGTTTTACATCGCTCGGCCCAAAAGTGTTATGATTCCTACAACGATTAAGCAAAGGGCAGAAGAGACTTTGTGCAAATCATAGAAAGGTTCAATACTACGGTGACTTCGGTTGATAAGCCTGATCAGTACATGGTTTTAATGGTTGTCATCTCTGGTATTCACGATAAAACTGATTTCAAGAACCCACTACAACGAGACCCACTAAGGGACCTCGGCCAATTGTACATTAAAGCGGAGAGGTTTCTACGAGAAAAGGACCCTCAAAGTGAAAAACCAGTTCACTATGCCAACATAGCAAGGGACGGAGGATCGTTCGACCCCGAAAAAGGGTAAGTAAAATAAGAGAATGATAGGAATGTACGGTCACACATGGAGCCAAAATTCCCCTTTTATACTAAAATCACTCACGGCTTAGAAAGAATCTATCTCGAAGTTCATGAAACCACCCCTATTTAAAAGCCCCACAAGATAGAGCCAACTGAAAAACAAATGAACTCAAAGTACCGTGTATTCCCTGAATTGGCGAGACATGACACCGACCGGTGAAGGAAACTTCGCGATCATATTAAAGTACATGTAGGAACGTCGAGCTACCACCTTGCATCAAGAACTGGGTCACTTCCATAGCTCAGGCTCAGCTTCTTACTACCACCGAGGACAGGAGAAGGCGAAGACCTAGTTCCCGCGGGATCATCATAAACTTATCTGGCTCCTTGGAACTTGTTATCTTTTAGACTCTGGACAGTTACTTTTGATTTTCTATTTAGCACCTTTTTTAGTCGAACAACTTGCACTCGTAGGCGGCTACATCAATTTACACATGTACGAGATCGGTCTATGATTCTTGAGCATACTCAAAATTCGATGCAAAACCGGTCGTATCTCAGTGGCTTTGTTAATAAAATGTTTGGACTATGGCCCACGGACTATAGGCTAATACATTTGGACTTATGTCCATGGACTCCGATCGACTACTTTTGGACCCTGGTCCTTGGACTTTGATCCACTACTTTTGGTCTCCAGTCAGTGGAACTTAGTCCACAACTTTTGGACTTTGGTCCACTACTTTTGGACTCCGGTCCACGGCCTTTGGACTAGGTCCGCCAAGTATAAAAACATAACAACTTGATCCATCAAGTATATAATATATTAATTACTTGATTCGTCAAGTGTATATGGTCTTAATTACCTAATCCATTAAGTATGTAATATCTTAATGACTTGGTCCACCAAGTATACAATGTCTTGTAGCTTGGTCCTCCAAGTATATAGTGTCTCATACCTTGGTCTTCCATGTGCAAAACTATTTTGCAGGAACATACTTGCTTCATAAAGACCCAGCAAGCACGTGGCTTTTGGTTTTCTGGAGTCCATGCATCTTCGATTCAACACTTCATCAAAATATGGTCCGCATCGATTGTCTACCATTATTCAACACGATCCATAGCAACTGTCGGCCTTCTAATCAGAGCACGATCCATGAAGATCGTCAGTCTTTTGTTCAGTGTGATCTGTAGCGATCGTTGGCTTTCTATTTCATGCACGCATGGCGATCATCTAATTTCCATTTGAATACGACCCATAATGGTCGTCTTCTTCCACTCAATACGATCGAAGGTGATTGTTGAGTTCCTTTGGCTCTTGCTTTATTGTTCTCCATCTATTAGGATCCGGCGGGATCACAGATTCATGAATTTTTAGCTGTCTTCTAATACGATCTGCAGTGATCGTTTACATCTATTTAGTACGATCTAGTGCGATCACAACTTCCTGGTACTCTATTAACATGATTCGTTGCAATCGTGCTATCTTGTTTTTATAACTATTCAAGTTCATCCCTAACTTCCCTCGAATCTCGGACGGATTTACAGATATTTGGATTATCCCAAAACATGTCTCCCTTCCCACGAAGACCTTCTAAGGAAGACATGTTTTGTGGGACAAATTATTTATTCTCCATTTGGTAGAGGTTGTCATATGATGATTTCATGACTATCAAAATACTCGCAATTTGAGTACGATGCGAAGCAATTTGGTCGAAGTTGCAAAGTGCTCAGAACAGGCTTGGAAATATGGTTAATTCTTGGATTCACATTCTCGATTCAAAAAGGATTTGGATCAGGTGAAAAACTAAGGTCTTGGCATGTAAAAACTTGGTTCAGCTCCAAAACGTTTTTCATGGCTATGGTGATCACCCAGAAGCACATGCGCACACTTAGGAATTTACACAAGCCAAAATACTAATCCCCGGATTGGGTTTGTACTTCGTATCCATGTAATAAGAAGTGATCTCAAAAAGCTGGATCACATCGACTAAAGCAAAAATCTAGGTGCGCTCCTTCCAATTTGCACATCACTCAAAGCGCTAGTCCATGAATCGGGCTCATACTTTGTATCCCCTAGATGCAAATTTGCACTGCATCGATCACCACAAAACGGCTTATGCAAGTGCCGTAGATCAATAAAAAAGGGCTATGCACGTCGATTTTTCATTAGAATATAGGATCATCGATCCCGGGATCGGTGTACGTTGGATATGAAATGTTGACCTGGTTAGGCAAGCGCCAAGCACAAACGAATCACTGAGTTGCATGTGATCTATATGTGTTGATCACCTAAGTTTACTCTGGAGAAATGAAGCTTTGGCATTACACGTCTTTTTCCTAAAACTATTAGTACGAAATAACATTTTTGCATCTTAGTTTGTGTAACTCCCCATAATTTAATACACTCTAACTATATAATAATGATAATAAAATGGGAGTCAATTAAATGTTCAGAAATAAGCGAAATAGATATTACCCTTTTGTTCTTCTCGGAATCCTGGTTCAGATAGACCCCAAGTTTTGTAAAATGGATAATGTATGAAGAAGTTATGGACGTGAGAAGTTTGTACATATATAAATAGGTTATATATAAATATAATTCAAAATAATTCAAACTAGACCAATGCAAAATTAACGCAGGAAACAATGGGGATGGGATGACCTATAACAGCCCTGGGTCGACCTAAGGGTCGATCCATGACATGGGAGGTCGACCCATGGGTCGACACATTATGTCGGTAGGTCGACCCACCTAGATGTTGGGCGAATTCTGAGCTCTGAACCTGGACCCTTTTTAATACCGGGTTAGTTCGCTGACTCGGCATTACGTGTATGGTTAAGATTGAAACCCTAATATCTAACAGTGGTGGATTGTCCTAGGTAGTTTATATAAAGGCATGCAACCTCATTTGTTCTACGCACAAAATTATTCTTCTTCTTTCTCCTTCCTCTAAACTCTTTTCTAAGAAAATATAAGCATAGAACTACTAAGGTGCTTCACAAACATATATATATATAGGAAGGAGAATTCAAACTGCTCTACAACAATAAAAGATTAAAGCGGACCTTTTTTATAACGATATATTGGTACATAATAAGATATTATCATCATCTTTACCAAGTATCGATGTAGGTTTTATGTCACTTTTAGATTTGATTATTCAAAAAGTTTTTAGACGGTAATTAATGTTGGATCTTAAATAAATAGTGCCTAAAGTAATCCCTATATATGCTTATCATTGTTAGTCAAGTTCTACTGTCTATACATGATGTTTTATATAGATCTACAGTTAAAGTATGCCTTTGTTTATTTACAGTCTATATGTCTTTTTGTTCTGAGATCTGTTTTTCTCCTTTCTTTTGCTCTTTATCGACGCTGAACCTAGGCTACTCCAAAGCCTAGGCTATTGCCGTTAATCGCATACAAAGGACATAAATTGAAATAATTAGGTAATGACATTTAATTGGAGAAAATTGGGCATATTGTAACCTTTGGTTGTTAAATTGGGATGATTACATGTTAATCTATAAATTGGGTTAATTACTTGTTAATTTGTTAAATTGGGTTAATTACATGTTAGGAAGAACATGCAACATGTTAATGAGGTAGATTGGACTTAATGTAAGATTAAGTATGCCATGTAAGAGTATATGAGTACCTATTGTGAAAACCAAGTAAAATGAATCATTGTAAGTCTAATTATACATTTGGGTAGGTGCTTGTTGGGGAAGGGGTTGTACACCAATAACACTTAGATAAATCATTTTACAACCGCGCTTACTAATGAACTTAAACCAGATAAGTTACACCTATTAATAAATAAGCTAATGGGGTCCCAAGTCTAGTAGTTGTATCAGGTTTTTGGACGCTTAAATCCTAGGTACACTAGAACACAAGCTTGGAGGAGGCTTGGGTCAAGTTGTGTGGAACCTATATCAGCTAGTATCGCTGTTGGTATCTCGGTAGGGACCCGCACAAGGTAGGGGTTAGGACATGCTTTAATTAACTAGATTATAAGAGGTTCAAGGTTTAGGGTGCGAATACGGATCCTCCCTGCAGGTTCATGAGCGTGCATAGTCCCAACTACGGGAAAATAAGATGTTGTAACACCTACAAATAGGTTTGTATTCTATAAGTTGATGGGTTAGGGACTAATACACACGTCTGTCAGGGCTAACACAGGGTATTCGGGTGATAGGGAGCCGATTGCATAGGTAGTAATTAGGGTAGCACCTAGTCCTGTTAACAATAGTAAGTTGGTGTAGTTAACTTGACTCTTGGGATATGAATGAGAAGTTTAATGCACCTTTATCTTGTTTTGACATCCCGTTTACCTCGTACATATATACATGTTTTATTGTAATTTCTCTTCCATATTATTTATCTGTCTTGATACCTTTTCATATACTTATGCTAAGAATTACTAGAACTTACCAGACTTTATGTCTGACCTTTTTGTTTCCCTTCTCTCTCTTCCTTTCCCCCTCCCTTCGGTTCTCAAAGTTGGAGTGGTCGGTAGTTGAGATCGCGATTCTACTTGGACTGGGATAGCTCTCCTTTTTCTTGTACTTTCTTCAGTTTATCTATGTTATTTGCAATGACACTAGAGGAATATTATTATGCTTATTTTTTTTTGTACACTGATTATGAGATAGATTTCTTTTGGTATTTGACAAAAATATGATGTTGTAACTTTGGGTTGAAACAATGCATTCTCTTTAGAGTGGCATTAACGGACGAGGGGTGTCACATTTGGTATCAGTTCCTAAGGTTATAAGATCAATGAAAAAGTTACTGAAAAGTGTTTTCAAAATAAAGAATTTTCAAATAAAAATCAATTTTTGAAAAGCATATCCCTTCGAGTTATTTACAATATTCCTTCGACTCTCTTTCTGAATTATTGTTTCATCCTTTTTTTAGCATATTTGGGGCTCTTGACTTTCCAAAGGGCATTCCCATACCCACATGGTTTCATAGATATATAGAAGTTATGACGCCTGTGGGAGTACAAGATAATCTCCCTAACCAAGCTGCAGAAGCAGTAGCGCCCCTTCCTCCTCTCATATTCAGCTTTTCTAAGCTATGTAAGGACTTCTGTACAATGGAAGAAAAGCCTTTTAGTGGAATTGAAAGTTAGATAGAAGCACACAATTGGATAAGAGAAACGAAGAATGTGTTCAACTTGTTCGAGCTCGATGATAGGAGGAAAATCCAGTTAGTCGCTTGGCAACTAAAGGATGAAGCATCGTACTGGTGGGAAATAGTTCAATCCAAACCAGAAGTAGCTACTTGGGATAACTTTAAGGCTATCTTTGAGGCGAGATTCTTATCGCAAGAAGAAGAAGGAATGCAAATGGAGAGATTTCTAGACTTGAAACAAGGGAGCGTGACTATAAATAAGTATGTCAACACCTTCAATCAACTAACAAGATTTGGATTAGAGTTAGCAAATACTCCTCACAAAAAGGCCTTGAGGTTCGCTAAGGGATTGAACCAACCGCTTGAAGACTTAGCATTGACGCATGTACCAATAGGAGCAACCTTTGAAAGACAAGTAGACATGGCTTTAGTGCATGAGGATGACAAAGAAGGGAAGAAAGAGGAAGAGAAACCCAAGACAGAGAAAACAAAATGGTGGCCTAAGAAAAACAATGCTAAGAATGGGCGAAAGCCCGAAAAAGCTCAGATCAAAATAGAAGTGAAATGCCATGGGTGTGGTGCTTTAGGACACTTTGTGAAAGTTCGTAGAAAAACAAGTTATGTTTTCTTTTTTTGTGGCCAAGTGGGGCATCTCAAGGGGCCGTTCCCTAAGAGACAAGGGCAGAAAGATGGATCGTCTAGAGGGCAAGTTATTGCTTTAGAGGGTGGTGAACCAGACCATGTTAGCAAAGTCGTGGTAGATGGTTTGATTTCTCTTTTAGACTATCCTATAAGAACTCTTTTTGACTCTGGTGCTTCACACTCGTTCATATCCAACTTGGTAGTAGAAAATTTGCACCTAAATACTAGTATTATTTATGATCCCATTAAGTCTCAAGCCACATGGGAGGAACGGCTCATTTATCCGTGATATGTAGGGTTTTGAGCATTTTTGTTTTATGCATCGAATTTGAATGTGAAGCATATGTCCTTGGTTTCATGGGTTACAGACTAATCCTAGGAATGGATTGGCTAGCCATGTATGGAGCCATACTTGATTGTGAAAAGAGAGAAGTTAGACTTCTTACTTGCCATGGTAGAACTCTTGAAATTTCTTGTGACCCGTCAGGGTCGGTGATGCTAAGTTTCCTAGATTATGTTAATGCTTCAATTGATGATCTTCGATAAGTACCCATAGTTAGCAGATTTCCGGACGTGTTTGATGAGGGTAGAGGGTTACCTCTAAGGCGTGAAATAGACTTGTGCATTTAATTGGTGGAAAATGCGAAGCCAATCGCATTGCCAGTGCGCCATATGGATCCTAAAGAGAGGTAGGAGCTCAGCAAACAAGTGGGTGAGTTGTTGGAAAAAGCATTCACTAGGCGGAGCATTTCGGAGTGGGGAGCTCCTATCATTTTTGCAACCAAGGCAGATGACTCTCTTTTCTATGTGTGGACTACAGATAATTGAACGAACTCACCAATAAGAATAGGCACCCACTACCAAGGATTGATGACTTATTTGACCAACTAGTAGGTGCTTCAGTTTCTCGTAGTTGGATCTAGCCATGGGATTTCATTAGCTTAGAGTGGTGGATGATAGCATTGACAAGACGGCTTTAAGAATTCCGTATGGTTTCTTTGAGGGGTTGGTTATGCCTTTTGGGCTAACCAATGGACCGGCATACTTCATGGACTTGATGAGCCAGGTGTTTAGGGAGTATCTGAACAAGTTCGTGGTGGTGTTCATGGATGACATTTTGATCTTCTCCAGGAGCGAAGAAGAACATGCCCAACACTTATAGGAGGTTCTAAGTACGCTTAGAGCACATCAACTTAAATAAAAAAAATTAAAATGTCATTTCTGGAGGAAGGAAGTAAGGTTCCTAGGTTATGTGGTCTCTAAGGAAAGGATAGCAGTGGACCCTACTAAGGTCGTCGCAGTCCAAGATTGGAAGGCTCCGAAGAATGCGACGGAGGTGAGAATTTTCCTTGGGTTGGCGGGAAATTATAGGAGGTTTATTAAAGACTTTGTGCAGATCTCATCTCTTCTTGCCCATTTGACGAAGATGAACTTGGTTTTTTCTTGGAGTGAAGATGGTGAAGATGCTTTTCAAACGCTAAAGAGGGATCTGAAAATAGCCCATGTCCTAACTCTTCCTGATGGAAGCAATATGTTTACAAATCTACATAGATGCTTGTGGCAGAGTATTAGGTATCGTACTGATGTAAGAGGGCAGGGTCGTGTGATATGGTAGTAGACAACTAAGAGTTCATGAGAAGAACTACCCCACTCATGACTTGAAGTTGGCTGCAATAGTGTTCAAACTCAAGTATTGCGGTAATATTTACTTGGAGATAGATTTGAGCTATATATGGATCATAAGTCACTCAAATATTTGTTCTCATAGAAGTATCTCAACTTGAGGCAGCAACGGTGCATGGAGTTCCTAGTGTCATACGACTTTGAGATAGCTTATACACCAGGCAAGGGTAATGTGGTGGCGGATGCATTAAGTAGGGAGAGGATGACTCTGAGTCCTCTATTCGTAGAAATGCAAAGCTCGGAGTACATCTCGACCTTTAATTTAAGCCATCTATGGATTTCACATTTGGTTTGTAGGCACCATTGGAGGTGTGGCCTATCTCATGGAGCAAATTGGATCTATGCAGCAAGAGATCCAATAGTTGAAGGACAGACTTGGTCAACGAGAAACTTCTAGTACCTAGCTAGATATACTATGGTAGAAAAAGGGTGACTAAGATGAGATGGAAGGCTATATGTCTATAGAGTTGGTGAATTTCTAAGAGCAGCGATAGAGGAAGCTCATCACTCTCGGATGACTATCCATTCGGGCGATGACAAGATGTACCGAGACATGAAGCATGTTTTCCATTCAACTGGCACGAAGAAAGATGTAGCAGAGTTTGTTCCTGATGTTTGACTTGTCAAAAGTTAAGGATGAACAAAAGAAATTCGGTGGATTACTTTAGTCCTTGGATAGCCCACAATGGAAATGGGAGAGCATCTCTACGGATTTCATTGATGGACGGCCTATATCAAGGAAGGGCAACTCGAGAATTTGGGTGACAGTGGACAGGCTTATAAAGAGTGCTCATTTTATCCTAGTCCAGAGCAAGAAGGCGGCATCCTATCTAGCTTCATTTTACCTTTAAGAGATTGTCCGTCTACCTGGGGTACCCTCAAGCATAATAAGTGACCGTGACCCCAAATTTACAATTGAATTTTGGAGGAGCTTTCAAGAAGCCCTAGGTACATAGTTAAGATTTAGAACAACTTATCACCCTTAGACAGATGGACAAGTTGAGAGGGTTAATAGAGTTATTATGGATCTACTAAGACTGTATATACTAAATTTCAGAGGGACTTAGGAGGAGAATCAACCATTGGTTGAGTTCGCATACAATAATAGTTATCAGTCAAGCATAGGGATGGCACCCTTCGAAGCATTATATGAACGACCTTGTAGATCACCAACTTGTTGGTAGGAGTCTATTGATAGACTTCTACTAGGGCCTATCATAGTAATAAAGACTTCGATAAAGATAAACCTCACTCGAAGAAGGATGAAAGCTGCACAAGATAGACAAAAGTCGTATGTCGATAAGAGAAGAACCAATTTGGAATTCGAAGTAGGAGACATGATCTTCATTAAAGTATTGCCCGTAAGGAATGTGGTTTGCGTTGGCTCAGTAGGGAAATTGGAACCAAGGTTCGTAGGACCATTTCACATAGTAGAGAGGATATGCTAAATAGCCTATAGAGTAAGATTGCCGAAGAGACTGGCTAGAGTTCATGACATATTCCATGTTTCCCATTTGAGGAAATGTCTTCATGATTCAACGAAGGTAGTGGAGCCAAGTACTTTTGGAGATGTCGAAATCTAGAAAGAGGCATCAGTTCAAAAAGTTCCTACTTGTATCCTTGAGATAGAAGTCAAGAAACTACGCAACAAGGAGATAAAGTTAATATAAGGTGCAATAGGGAGAAGAGAGAGACAATGCAACATGGGAACCGGAGGACAAGGTTCATGCTTCTTACATTTTTTTCTTTGATAGAACATTTTAAATTTCCCTTTCTAGCTTTTGGATTTGAATTCATTTATCTATATCATTTGAATTATCGGCCTTTTAGGATAGAAACCTATGTTTGGAAACATGTGTTTGAGAAATGTTATGTTCGATGATCGCTAGCGGTTGCTAATGGGTTCATGTGGATGCATATACACACATTGGGCACTATATTAGCTCAAGCACTTACATATTGCATATGGATGTGTGCATCTTATTTTTTTCAATGAATAAAAAACGGTTTATTTATCATATGAATGTTGCATTTCGGTGAATGGATGTGCACACATATAGAACTTATATGTATTATTAGGATTATTTGCTTACATAATGGATACATGGCCTATACATACATTGCATTAAAGAGGTCAACTAAACCAGTCGACCACCTGATTTTCGCATTAGCTTAAGAACATACACACAACACTTTTTGCATATGTTCATATCAAGCATTAGAATTTTAATGACAATGGATGCCTGTGGATGATGGTTGAGTAAATGGGTGTACGTCTAAATAGTAACATTCTTCTTAACTTAGACATTTCGGGGACGAAATCCTTTAAGGAGGGGAGAATGTAATATCACATAATTTAACCCACCTAAATAAAGATAATAAAATGGGAATAAATTAAATGTTTAGAACTAAGTGAAACGGACATTACCATTGTGTTCGTCTCGAAATTCTAGTTTAGATAGACCACAAGTTTGCATAAAACAGACAACGTATGAAGAAGTTATGGACATAAGAAATTTGTATATATATATAATGAGGTTATACATAAATATAATTCAAAATAATTCAAACCGAAATAATGCAGAATTAATACAGGAAACAACGGGTATGGGACGACCCATAACGGGCTTTGGTTGACCCATGGGTCGACACATTATGTCGATGGGTTGACCCACCCACATGCTAGACGGATTCTGAGCTTCAAACCTGGAGTGTTTTTAATACTAGGTTCGTTCGCTGACTTGACAATACATGTATGGCTAAGATTGAAACCCTAATATCTAAGATGTCAATATAAAGGCATGCAACCTCATTTGTTCTACATGCAAAATTAATCTTCTTCCTCCTCCTTCCTCCAAACTCTATTCTGAGTAATATATATGCATAGAACTACTGAGGTGCGGCCCAAGTATATAATAGCAAGGACAATTTGGACTACTCTACAATAATAAAAAAATTAAAGTGAACCTTTTCTACAGCGATATATTCATACATAAAGAGATATTTTCATCATCTTCACCAAGTATCGTTGTGAGTTTCACGTCATTTTTAGATTTGATTGTTTAAAAAGGTTTTGGGTAGTAATTAAGGTTGGATTTGAAATAAGCAATGCTTAAAGTGATCCCTATATGTTCTTATATGTGTTCTTATCACTGTTAATCCAATTCTACTGTTTATACATAATGTTTTATTGTCTACAGGTAAAGTATTCCTTTGTTTATATACAGTCTTTCTATATGCCTTTTTATTCTGAGATTTGTTTTTCTCTTTTCTTTTTCCTCTTTATCAACGTTGAACCTAGGCTATTCCAAAGCCTTGGCTATTGCCGTTAATCGCGTACAAAGGACATAAATCAGAATAATTAGATAATGACATTTAATTAGAGAAAATTAGGAATATTGTAACCTTTGACTTTAAATTGGGTTAATTACATGTTAATTTGTTAAATTATGTTAATTACGTGTTATTCTATTAAATTGGGTTAATTACATGTTAGGAAGAACATGCAACATGTTAACCGGTTAGATTGAACTTAATGTAAGATTAAATATGACATGTAAGAGTATATGAGTGCCAAATGTAAAAATCAAGTAACATGAATTATTGTATGTCTAATTATACATCTGGTAAGTTGCTTGTTGGGGAAGGGGTTGACCCCAGTAACATTTAAATAAATGTCATTTTACAACCGGGCTTATTAACGAAATTAAACCTGCTAAGTTACACTTGTTGATTATTAAGATAAAGAGTTCCCAAGTCTAGTAGTTGTATCAGGTTTTCGGGACCCTTAAATCGTAGGTGCATGGGGACTTAAGCCCAGGGGGTGGCTTGTGTCAAGTTATGTGGAACCCATATAAGTCGTATCCCTGTTGGTATCCGGTAGTGACCCCGTGCTTGGTAGGGGTTCGGGCACGCTTTACTAAATTAGATTATAAGAGTTTCAAGGTTTGAGTGGTGGGTACAGGTGTGTTCCAAAGGAGTCATGAGTGTGCATGCATCCGACTATGGGAAACTAAGACACTGTAACACCTACGAATAAGTATGTGTTCTATATGTTGTTGGGTTAGGGACCGATACATCCTACTACCAAGGCTAACACAGGGTATTCAGGGAATAGGGGCTCGATCGCATGGGTAACAATTTAGGTAATTCCTAATCCTTTTTGTACTAGTAAGTTGGTGCAGTTAAGTTGATTCTTGGGATATGAATGAGAGTTTAATCCACCTTTATCTCGTTTTGACTTCTCGTTTTGCCTCGTACTTATATACATGTTTTACTTTACTTTCTCTTCCAGCATTATTTATCCATCTTTAAACCTTTCATATACATATGCTACAAATTACTGGAACTCACCAGACTTTATGTCTGACCCTTTTTGTTTCCCGTCTCTCTTCCTCCCCCCTCCCCTTCAGGTTCTCAGAGTGGGGGTGATCAGTAGTTAAGATCATGATTCTACTTGGACGTGGATAGCTCTCCTTTTTCATATATTTTCTTCGGTTTAGCTATGTTATTTGTAATGACACTTAAGGGATATTATTATGGTTTTTGGTTTTTGTACACTAATTGTGAGATAGATTGCTTTTGGTATTTCAGAAAAAAACGATGTTGTAACTTTGGGTTAGAATGATTCTTTCTTGATTAATAAAAGTTTTATGTTTTCTGTTGCATTATTTATATCTGCCTTGTAAAAATTTTTGTTGTTTACCTATTGTTCTTCACAAAACTTAATGCATTCTCTTTAGAGTGACATTAACGGACATGGGGTGTCATAGTTTGTGTGGCAATACCGTATCCTGCCTAGATACAAAATAGAGGCAAAATGTTACATGGATCTTCTAACACTTCGATTATGAAATGGTTTTTTGTATATGAGTTTTGGGCATTCAACTTGGCTTGGACGAAGACATTTCAAGGGAAGCAATCAGATTTTGGCTAACTCTTGGATACGTAGCAATCTCGGGATATGTAATGATCTTGGGATCGGTGCAACTCTTGAGATAAGAAATTTAATGCTTCGGCCAAGTGACCTCGCCTATAAATACCTCACTAAGGTGACATTTGATGGGACCTTTTTGACTCTACACTTTGGCAACCGGGAAGCATGGAAAAAAACTCATTAATAGATTCCACCATAAGCTTTTTGGTCGGAAGTACACTTTTTGGTTTTGGCACTTCATATAGAAGATTTTCCTTAATGTTTTAGCACTCGGATTGGCTTTTGGATTTCTTTTGAATACTTTTTGGACGTAAAAGCATATCTCAATCATATTGGGCTTAAGAAGATGACCATGGCTATAGGGAATTGAAAAGGACATTGTAATTCTCATTTTTCTACTTTGTAACTCAAAGACTTATTGTTAACCCCGTTGTTAACGCGGTTCAAAGAACGATGGTTTAGGCGCGTCTCAGAGCATACGAGCGCACGCCAGGGGTCAAACGCTTTGGTCGCACGCCATGGGCCACACGTCCAGGGTCGCACACCAAAGGTCTCGAGAATTCGTAAGCGTGAAACAAACGTGGGAGTTCACTATAAGCGAAACAAAGCGTGGGAGTTCGTAGCGCGGAGCGATGCAACCCACCAAAGGTCGCAGGAGATCGTAATAGCGAAACAAAACGCGGGAGCTCACTATAAGTGGGACGAAGCATGGGAGTTCATAGCGCGGAGCGATGCAACCCACCAAAGGTCACGGGAATTTGTAAGCGCGAAACGCAATGTGAGAGTTCACTATATGTAAAACAAAGCATGAGAGTTCGTTGCACGGAGCGATGCAACCCACCAAAGGTTACAGAAATTCGTAAGTGCGAAACGAAATGCGAGAGCTCACCATAAGTAAAATGAAGCGTGGGAGTTCATAGCGCGGAGCAATGTACTCACCAAAGGTCGCGAGAATTCGTAAGCATGAAACGAAACATGGGAGGTCACTATAAGTGAAATGAAGCATGGGATTTCATAGTGCGGAGCGAGGCAACCCACCAAAGATCGCGGGAATTCGTTAGCGTAGAACAAAATGTGGGAGTTCATTATAAGTGAAACGAAGCGTGGGAGTTCGTAGCGCGGAGCAATGCAACCCACCAAAGGTTGCAGGAATTCATAAGCGCGAAACGAAACATAGGAGCTCACTATAAGTGAATAAAGCTTGGGAGTTCGTAGCGCGTAGCGATGCAACCCTCTAAAGTTGCTAGAATTCGCACTGCGAAATGTTGCAACAACCAAAAATAATTTCTATAGAGAAAGCAACTTCTAACTTCTCCACAAGAGAGATCAACAACACTCAATGAACTTTAAAATGTTGAGTCAACTGACAGAAGAGGAGTAACATTGTATTTTAATGTCCTCTCCAAAATACGGGGTATCCGATGAAGTCTCTAATGTTATAACTGATCGAAAAAACAAACATTGAGCTATAAAAAATTCTTTCCATAATGAAGACTAATAATGACCTAGTAAACAAAAAGCAACGAATGGATCAAAGATCAAGTTCCACATCAACAAAAATCATTCATTTGGATGCCCGCATTCCTCGTAAAACAAAACATACAAGCTTCGAGGGGTAAATGTTAACCCCGTTGTTAATGAGGTTCAGAGAATGATGGCTCATGCGCTTCTCAGAGCGTACAAGCGCACGCGAGGGGTCACACGCCCGGGGCCGCACGCCATGGACCACACGTCCAGGGTCGCACGTCAGGGGTCACACTTCTGGGGACGCACGCCAGAGGTTACGCATCTGGGGTCGCACGCCATGGACCACACGTCCAGGCTCGCACGCCAGGAGTAATGTGACAACCCCAAACTTCAATAGAACGAAAGCAAGGATAATCATTGGAATATGGCATATTTACAACAAAAACAGATCTCAGATAATATCATAACACATAAATCATTGCAGCGGAAATAAAATGTCATCAACATCATAATATCCAATACATCAGAGTACACAGACAAAGGATACACTTAGCAAAATAGAAAGTCTGAATGAAAAGGAAATAAGTCTCAAGCTCCATAACGTACATCAAAACCCAAAGATGAATACAAATCTCAAAGAAGAAGAAAAGATAAAAGAGAGGGTCTTGGTCTTCCTCTCAAAACAGCCTTCAATCCAGAATGCGTCCAACTAAAAACCTGTCACTTGGCTGCCCATGTGGAAAAGAGGGCACCCGAGTTTACAAAGTGAAATAAACTTCGAGTCAGTCATGAGACTGGTATGAGAAATCTTTCTACACTACCTAATAATGTGGCAAAACACAGGACCACGCTGCTAACGCGGAACGGGTTTACTCCATTTGATTTCTAGTGCATAAGTAAATAAATTTTATTCAAAATAACGTAATGTCTTTTTAGAAAAATGAAATCATTATAAGACTCAAGTCCCATCACACAATGCAACACAAACCAGAGGATAGAGTTTTACCTTATAATGATCAAACATGACTTGATACGTGTAAAATAATATTTTAATATTATTATTATTGTCTAATCAGTATTAAAATACTTCAGAGTAAATGTATCAATCTTAGACGGCATGGGTACCATATACTATGTCGCCATATAAACGTTTACAATCAAAACCATAATGTCGTATTGGAGATTTGGTTTTCCATCATGAGTCAAGGCTAGGGACGATCTCCTTACCGATTCGAGACACTCTAGCAAATGCCTCCGGATTCCCCGCAGCGAACCCTTGGATATCTGCAGGGCCGGTCGACACTTAACGTTAGTAGATTAGTTATGTCTGAACACACGTTTCCCAGTCCCTTTGGACCTCTAATATGGCCACTAACAACCTATAAGCCCGAGGTACCTCATAATCCATAATCCACATAAGTAAAATTGTCAGGGCTGGTAGGTCGCTGACATCACTCTAGCTAGAAAGAAACGTGTGCACTCCCTGCGTGCCTTGTCCCGTTTTAGAATCTACCGGGGTGTGAGGCTCGTGAAATCATGCTATACGCAAGGCTACGCCTAAATAGGCTATGCTTTGATCATGTAGCACGAGGCCTGGTTTTCAACAAAAACGTTGATCATTTGCATCTTGACGTGCCACATTGACAGTTCACGCCATGCGACCAACCATTATCCATATATACCCTCTGAGGGTGTTAAGCAAGTGACTAAATTCTCTTCCACCAAACGGATATACATTAGATAGAAATCGATTTAACTACATGGAATGAAATCCAACGTCATACACGCATCCATTTACAAGTCCGTTCTGGGTCTGAACGAAACTGGAGTCACCTGATTTCTTGTCAGTGCTCGCATATCCAGACAATCAACAAGAACGTCGAGACAACTACCACAGTAACCCTTTTTTGGGAGCAAATCAGTCCAAGGCATCAGTAGCCATCCATTCGACGTTGAAGTTCGCCGGTCTTCAATCACCGTCTTCTATTTGTTAGATTCAAATCGTCGTATAATTATTTGAAATGAGTTGAACTCGGTCTTTTCAAATAATTTTTTGAATAATTATCATTTAGATCATTTTATATCATTAATATTTATTTATAACAATTTATCGCTATTTTTATTTATCTAAAATAGCTCAAAATAATTAAACGATGCTTCGGGTCGATGGGCGGCCCTGGCGCTGTTTTTACCAAAGTTTGATTTACACATATCTTGAAATCTAACAGTTGGATTTTGACGAAATTTATATCATTGGAAAGATCTTCCTAAAGCGGTCCTAAGGTTCCAGTTTTGGGGAAATCTGATGGTCGGATCTTTCGGTATAGTCGTTTAAAGTTACGATTGTCGAAATGCGAACAACCGCATGCGATCATTTAATTTATAATTTATATTTATATAAATTTAAATTTAAATTGGTTGGCGATCTCAATTATTAAAATTCATTATGTCTATCGCACCTAAAATGACGGTAAAAATGCCATTTTTATTTCTACTCTTTTTATCGCATCTAAAATGATGATAAAAATGTAATTTATATTTCTACCTTTTTTATTGCTTATAAAACGTCAACAAAAATGTCAATTCTAATTCTCTATCTCTATTTACACCTAAAATGTAAATATATGTGTACTTTTTATATTCATGGTAATATTTACATCTACATGTAAAATAATAATAAAAAATGTACTTTTTAAATTCATGTTTTTATTCACACGTAAAATGTAAATAAAAATATACTTTTTTAATTCATCTTTTTATCCATACCTAAAATGTAAATAAAGTAATCACTTTATTTATTTCTGTCTTTTAATTTTCATTTAAAAATGCAAATAAAGGTGTCACTTAAAAGTTGTCCTTTTTATTCATAACTACAATGTGAATAAAGGTATCATTTAAAAGTTGATCTTTTTATTTACAACTACAATGTAAATAAAGGTGTCAATTAAAAGTTATCCTTTTTATGCACAACTACAATGTAAATAAAGGTGTCATCTTAAAGTTGTTCTTCTTATTTACAAATACAATGTAAATAAAGGTGTCATCTTTTTTCTATGTTTCATTTGCATCTAAAAATACAAATGAAAAATGTAATCTTTTTCTCTATGTTTATATTTGTATATTAAAATGAAAATAAAATGTGGTCTTTTTCCTATGTTATATTTGCATATAAAAATGCAAATAAAATGTGATATTTTTCCTATGTTTATATCAGCATATAAAAATGCAAATAAAGTGTGATCTTTTTCCTATGTTTATATTTGCATATAAAAATGCAAATAAAATGTGATCTTTTTCCTATGTTTATATTTGCATATAAAAATGCAAATAAAATGTGATCTTTAATTCTAAGTTTTTATTCACATCTAAAACGTGAATGAAAATACACCTGTTAATTCTATGTTTTACTTGCAACTAAAAATACAAATAAAAATGTAATCTCTTTTTCTATATTCCATTTGTATTTAAAAATACAAATGAAAAATGTAATCATTTTCCTATATTTCATTTGCATTTAAAAATACAAATGAAAAAAATGTAATATTTTTTCTATATTTCATTTGCATCTAAAAATACAAATGAAAAATGTAATCTTTTTTTTATCATGTTATTATTCATAACTAATTTACAAATAAAAAGGTACTTTCTTAAATTCATGTTTTTATTTGCAACTAGTTTGCAAATAAAAATTCACTTTTTCTTCTCAAAAGATAATAACGCTAAAAATGTACTTTTTCAATTTACATCTAAAATGTAAATAAAATATACTTTTCTTTTTATATTTCTTTTTTTTTATTTACATCTCCAATGTTAATAAAGGTGTCACCTGAAATTTGTTCTTTTTACTTACGTCTACTATGTAAATAAAGGTGTAAGTTAAACTTTGTTCTTTTTATTCTAACAAGGTGATGGCGCTACTAACAAGTCATACTATAAAATGATTCATTTTAATGTAAACTAGTTTTACATCAAAATGATCAATTCAATATTTAACACATACGCTACTATCATGTCATATTATAAAAAGTGCTATTCTTGTTTCAACAACATGCTATTAACAAAAGAGTTACTTTTGTTTTCACAAAAACAATATTAATAAAAGAATCAATAAAAACATACTTTCTTAAATCTAAGTTTTTTTTATTCACAACTACAAGGTAACTAAAATCCACTTTTTTAATTACATGTCTTTATTCACATCTAATATGTGAATAAAAATATAATTTTGTTTATCATCACTAGATTTGAAATAAAATATAATTCCAGATTTAAATTCTAGCAATGACTAAAAATTAACAACTATGTAGATCTACACATCAGAATATCATGAATAAATTCTAATTTACCATATCACAGATCTATATTATTTAACATACATACAGCAATTCACATAGCGAATATAATTAAATTATTTAATTATATAAAAATTAGAAATATCACAGAAGTATTGGATTCTGAATAGATCCACTTTGAATTTGACCCAAATTCGACTTGCTCAGAATTGATTCTAATTTGTCTAGAAAAATAGGTCTCTGAATTACGATCCCGATGGTCCTGAAATCGTCAGATTTCGAGTTCGTGTCAATAAGTTATGATTTAATTATGATTGGAAACATTTTAAATTAATTAAATATCATAAAAACAAGTCCATACTCTTCTTCCTCCTGATTACAGTACTTGGTCACGATGAAACCCAATTTGTCCACTTCTAGGTTTAGACTTTGCGTTCAAACGGTGATGGTGTTCGACGATCGGAGAGTCTCACGACGAAGGGGGACGAGGGGCGTAGGTTCGCCCATAGTGGGGGCCCACTCGACGATGCCTAGGTGTCTCGGCGGTGGGTTAAACCCGTGCGGTTTGGAGCGCTGCACCTCGGTGCTCGTGTCACTTGAGGTCGAACCGACCGTGTGGAATCGAAGAGGAGGAAGTCCTCTACGATAGACTCAACTAGAGTGTGGTCTAATTCAAGGAGGAGGAGGAGATTTTAGTGGGGGAAGTTTCGAAGAATACTGGCCATGGATGGTTTGAAGCGGCGGCTACAATTTTGAAAATGGATTAGGGTTTAGATTTTTCTAATTTTTATAATATTAAATTGTTGATTTTACAATTAAACCCAATATTTCTTACATAACTCCGATTCAGCCTAAACGACAGGCCTTCCTAGCTAATAACCCCTATTCCAGATCCAATGGGCCATGCCTCATGGGCCCAAACGGCTGTCTGTGGCCTGAGTTATTTATTTTAATATTTAAATCATTTATTTAAATAATTCAAACCTACATTTAAATTCACCGAGGCCATATACGAACTCAGAAAAATCCAGAAAAAATATATCTGGCTTCGTTATGACGATACGGTCCTAAAAAAAATTAATTTCATCGAATTCTGAGACCGACTGAAAAATGGCTATTTTCAGTCGATCAAATTTGACTGAACTGAACAAAACACATTTTCCTTTGCCACGCTCACATATTAATTTAAAAAATTCAGGAAAATTAAACTTAACAATAATTTGACATTCCAGTTCAAATAAAAGTGGTTTCGTCGAAAACGGAGGTTGTTTGAAAAATGGCCTTTTATACGGGCCATCAATTATACTACATCAACTAATCTGAATATTCAACTGGCCATAACTTTTGATTCCCGCTATCAAATTTCGATTTTTCGAATTCATTAGAAAGATATTTACAAACAAATTTAGATATTTTTGGTTTCACTAAAGTCCGTTAAATTCTGAATCTAATATATTCAGTCAAAGATCAACTTTGACTTTTCAAACTACTGAGCTAATTCCAATTCCCTTTGAAATCAAAATAAATATATTCATTCTAACCTCAATTAAAATAAAATTTTAATCGTTGCTACATAAAATAAATTATTTTAACTATTCCAAATTCACTGAAATAGCCAAAATAAAAAAATTAAATTAGTTCTGATTTTCCGGGTTGTTACAATCTCCCCTACTTAAAATCTTTTCGTCCCCGAAAAGGAAACAAAGTAAAGTAGGAAACAAAATAGAAACTGTAAATATTGTAAATATGCCTTAACATAAGAGTCACTCGGAGATGTCCACTCTGCACTTGGGATAAGCCTGTTTGATGTGATCCTCAGTCTCCTACGTACAGTCTCTAGGATCCTCGCTCCACTGCATTTTAACCAGATGGATCCTCTTGTTCCTCAGAATTCGGGTCTTCTTGCCAACAATTTTCACTGGCTCCCTCCTTACTGCTAAGCTTGGCGTAATCACCAAATCTTGTTGTGCTGCTTCCTCCACAACCTGGATCATGAACATGCTTTCGGAGTTGGGACACATGAAATACATCATGAACCCCTGGCATCCAGTCTGGTAACTGCACTCTATAAGCGAGAGTTCCCACCCTATTATAGGGAATGGACCAATGAATCTCGGCGCCAACTTTCCATTCTTCCCAAAACGAATGGCACCTCTCAATGGGGAGACCTTCAAGTATACATGATCGCCAACAGAGAATTCTAAATCTCTTCTCCGTGAGTCTGCAAAGCTTTTTTGTCGGCTCTGAGCAGTCAGTAGGCGCTTCTTAATAAAATCAACTTTCTTTGCTACTTCGCGAATCATGTCGGGACCCAGGATTAATCGATTGCCTAGTTCTACCCAACATGCTGGAGATCTGCATGACCTGCCATATAAGGCTTCAAATGGCGACATCTGCAAGCTGGCTTGGTAACTGTTATTATAAGAGAACTCTACCAAGTGCAAGTGGTCCTCCCACAAACCTCCAAAGTCAAGAATGCATGCTCGCAACAAATCTTCCAATATGCAGTTCACCCTCTCAGTCTGGCCATCTGTCTGAGGGTGGTAAGCAGTGATGAAACTCAACTTGGTCCCAAGCTCTTCTTGGAATGCTTCCCAGAATTTGCTAGCAAAAATCGATCATGGTCACTGACAATGTTACTAGGAACTCCATGCAGTCTGACAGTCTCTTTGACATAAAGCTGCACCAGACTTTGAGCTGTCCTATTAGATTTGACAGAAATGAAATGGGCAGTCTTTGTGAGGCGATCTACTATCACCCATATACTATCATTCCCTTTTCTTGTTCGGGGCCAGCCATTAATAAAGTCCATAGAGTCTGGTCCCATTTCCAACTTGGAACCTCTAGTGGTTTCAACAATCCTGCCGGCTTCTGTTGGTCGCTTTTGACTTGCTGACAAGTGGGACATCTAGCGACATATATAGAGATGTCCCTCTTCATAGATCTCCACCAAAATGTGCGCTTGAGGTTGTGATACATCTTGCTTACCCCTGGATGAATACTAAGCTTAGATTTATGGCATTCATCTAAAACTTCCCTTCTAAGCTCAGGAATGTACGGGACACAGATTTGGCCTAATAGCCTCAGAACCCCTTTGTCATCAATTTGGAAACTCATGGGTTCGCCTTCCCGAATTCTTTTGACAATTCTCTGAATAAATTTATCATCCTTCTGGAGAGCAGAAATTTTATCAATCAAGGAGGGTGTAATAATGAGATTGGCGAGGAAAAGATTAGTGTTGGCCGTATTTTTCCTGCTGAGCACATTTGCGACAACATTCGATTTCCCTAGAGTATATAGGATATTCAGGTCATAGGCTGCAAGAAATTCAACCCACTGTTGCTGCCTCATATTCAAATCTCTTTGGTTAAAAAGATGCTTCAAGGATTTGTGATCCGTATATAGTTCGAACTTCTCAACCAAGAGATAGTGCCTCCATATCTTTAGAGCAAACACAATGGCCATTAGCTCAAGATCATGAGTGGCATAATTTTTCTCATGCGGTTTCAATTGTCGGCTAGCATATGCAACTACTCTGTCCCTTTGCATTAGCACCACACCAATACCTTAAACAAATAAAAGGTTAACATGTTAAAATGAGATTTAAAAATGTCTTTTCTAACATGTTTATTTATATAAAAAGGGTAACCTTCTTTAGAAGCATTTGTCCAGACTTTCAAATCCTGATTGCCCTCGATAATGGTCAACACGGGAGCAGTGATCAGCTTCCTTTTTAGCTCTTGGAAGGTTGTCTCACATTCGGGTGTCCAGATAAACTTTGCATGCTTCTTGGTTAGCTTTGTCAATGGACAAGATAGCCTCAAAAAATCCTTGATGAATTTCCGATAATATCTAGCCAGTCCTAAGAAACTTCTGACCTCAGTGGGAGTTCTAGGCTGTTCCAATCTTGGACGGCTGAGATCTTTCCTGGATCGACTAAAATGCCTTCCTTTGACACAACATAGCCGAGGAATTTCACCTCTTCTTGCCAAAATATGCATTTGGATAATTTGGCTTTCAACACATTTCTTCGCAGAATCTCCAAGACTTCTTTCAGATGCTGTTCGTGCTCAGTGGTGGTTTTAGAAAAAATGAGGATGTCATCGATGAACACCAGCAAAAATTTATTCAAAACATCTCGGAATACTCTATTCATCAAATCAACAAAGTATGCTAACATAGCCCGAATGGCATTACTAGCCATTCATAAAATGTGTCTGAACCTCTGAAAGCAGTAAAAGGAACATGCTCTTCTGCGATACGCAGTTGATGGAAACCGGTGGCTAGATCCATCCTAGAGAATACTCGTGTTCCATGTAAGCGGTCCAGTAAATCATCAATACGAGGTAGTGGATATTTGTTTTTCAGTGTTTGCTTATTGAGGTCGCGGTAGTCCACACACAGCCGAAATGTACCGTCAGATTTCGGGACAAATACCACTGTTGCACCCCATTCTGAGAAGCTAGGCCTGATCAGACCCTTCCACAAAAGCTGCTTAGTTTGATTGCTCCACTCCTCTTTTTATTTTGGTGACATTCTTCGAATAGGATGCACTACGGGTCTTGCATTTGGAACTAGGTCAATTCTGAAGTTGATTGCTCTACGTGGAGGTAAGCTATCAACCTCGTTGAACACATCAGCATAATCTTTAACGACGTGAATATCCTCAATAGAAGTAGGGGTGACTTCTAGAGAAGACCAGAATTCTTTTATGTCAGTGGATGAGCCGTGGCATGGTATAGAAATAGTCTTTCACAATTTAGTTTTAATTTTGACTATTCTTTTGGCACACTTGACTTCGGCCTCATATTCAGTCAACCAATCCATTCCCAGTATGATATAGTATCCACAGAAATTCATGACGATCAAATTGAAAGGGAACTGGAAATATGAATAAGAAACAGGCACTCTACAAAACTGATCTAGAATAATGGAACCTCCTATCGGACTATGAGCTCTAATCAATTCTTTAAGTTTCCTTGGTTTCAGTTTTAACTTTTTAATTGTGTCACTAGAAATAAAGCTTCGTGATGCACCAGTGTCAAATAGTGCTGAAATAGGAATGTTCTTAATATTAAGTGTACCTCTTAAAACATCTGGTTTACCTGCTCCTTCGGACGAAGCTGGTGCAGCCGTACCCTCATAGACATGTGCTACTTGAGAACTCCTTAACAGTGGGCAATTGGGCTTGATGTGTCCTTTCTGATGACAGTTGTAGCATTCCCTCTTGTCTTGAGAACTCTGGCCACGATTCTGAGAACTCTGGCTACGATTCTGGCTAGGTCTAGATTCATTCCTCTTGGGCCTCTTTGGAGCTCTGCACTCGGATTCATAGTGCCCCACCTTGCCGCAATTATAACATGTCACCTTGGTCATGTCCCTCTTCTTTCCTTGCGGCTTAAATGCCGAAGAGTTACCTGCCTTAGGCTTCTTGTCGGTTTGCTCCTTCTTGTTGTTGTTCTGATTTTTCGGCCGCTCTTGCTGTGCATCCTGGTCATTCTCCTTGTAGCGACAGGCCATCTTGATTACTTCGTTGAATGGGAGTTTGATATGAGCCATGACTCTGTCCAGGTACTTCTTAGAAAGGCCCTTTATGAATCTTTTGTTTTTCTGAATGGGATCCTAAATCAACTCTGGGGCATAGCTGGAAAGTTCCTCGAACTTCCTCACGTATTATGAAATAGTCATACTCCCCTGTTGTAAATTTGCGAATTGGTCATGGAGTCTCTTCTTTTCCTGTGTAGGGATATACTTTTCATTGAAGAGCTCTTTAAATCTGGCCCAAGACATGTTGGTCACATCATTGCCAATCTTGACCATATTCCACCAATGTTGAGTTTGGTCCTTCAATAGCCAAGTTGCCATAAATCGCTTGCGTTGATCTTCTAACTCCAAGCCTTCGAAAGTATGCTCGTTGTCATTCAACCGTATATGTGCCTCACTCGCGGTCTCCCGCCCGGTAAAGGATACTCCACCCAAGTTTCTGAACTTCTTCCATATCCTCTCTAAATCAAATGGCTGTGGGGGTGGAGGTGGTGGTGTTACGACCTCAGAAGTAGGTTGTTCCTGAGTAATGGGGGTCTCATCTCTGGCTGGCCCTCTAGCTCCACCTCGAGCTCTGCCTCGAGCTCCGCCTCGGGCTCCACCTTGAGCTGTTCTTGCTCTAGTGTCTATTTTAAATCAGTCTGTACCATCAAGGAAAGAGTCAGACCAACAAAATGATAATTTTTAAAGGAAAGATAAAGTATGAAAAAATGGAAAGAGGATGATATAATGACTGATTAATATGTGCTATTCTGCTGTGCTCATTCTAGGATATTACTAATCCTATCTCTAATGAGCTACTCCCTTAGAATACTGCTGATTCTATCTAGGCGAATTGTTCAAAATATGTCATACTCCGAGGCTAAGGTTAACATCGCTCTGATACTAAATGTGATAACCCCAAA
Organism: Allium sativum; assembly: GCA_030737875.1. Taxonomy (NCBI): domain Eukaryota; kingdom Viridiplantae; phylum Streptophyta; class Magnoliopsida; order Asparagales; family Amaryllidaceae; genus Allium; species Allium sativum. The sequence goes on from CM060915.1 coordinate 286,355,623, forward strand.
CTTCCGTAGAACGAAAGCATGGATAATCATTGGAATATGGCATATTTACAACAAAAAGAAATCTCAAATAATATCATAACACATAAATCATTGCAGCGGAAATAGAATGTCATCAACATCATAATATCGAATACATCAGAGTACGCAGACAAAGGATACACTTAGCAAAATAGAAAGTCTGAATGAAAAGGAAATAAGTCTCAAGCTCCATAATGTACATCAAAACCCAAAGATGAATACAAGTCTCAAAGCAGAAGAAAAGATAAAAGAGGGGGTCTTCATCTTCCTCTCAAAGCAGTCTTCAATCCAAAATGCATCCACCTAAAAACATTTCACTTGGCTGCCCATGTGGAAAAGAGGGCACCCGAGTTTGCAAAGTGAAACAAACTTCGAGTCAGTCATGGGACTGGTATGAGAAATCTTTCTACACTACCTAATAATGTGGCAAAACACAGGACCACGCCGCTAACGCGGAACGGGTTTACTCCATTTGATTGCCAATGCATAAGTAAATAAATTTTAGTCAAAATAACACAATGTCTTTTTAGAAAAATGAAATCATTATAAGACTCAAGTCCCATCACACAATGCAACGCAAACCAGAGGATAGAGTTTTACCTTATAATGATCAAACATGACTTGATACGTATAAATAAAATAATATTTTACTATTATTATTAGTGTCTAATCAGTATTAAAATACTTCAAAGTAAATGTATCAATCTTAGATGGAATAGGTACCATATCCTATGTCCCCATATATAGGTTTACAATCAAAACCATAATATCGTATTGGAGATTTGGTTTTCCATCATTAGTCGAGGCTAGGGACGATCTCCTTACCAATTCGAGACACTCTAGCAAATTCCTCAGGATTCCCCGTAGTGAACCCTTGGATATCTGCAGGGCCGGTACACACTTAACGTTGGTGGATTAGTTATGCCTGAACACACCTTTCCCGGTTCCTTTGGACCTCTAATATGGCCACTAACAACCTATAAACCCGAGGTACCTCATAATCCATCATCCACATAAGTAAAAATGTCAGGGCTAGTAGGTCGCTGACATCACTCTAGCTAGAAAGAAACGTATGCACTCCCTGCGTTCCCTTGTTACGTTTTAGACTCTACCGGGGTGTGAGGATCGTGAAGTCACGCTATACACAAAGCTACGCCTAAACAGGCTATGCTTTGATCATCAACCACAAGGCCTGCTTTTCAACAAAAACCTTGATCAATTGCATCTTGACGTGCCACATTGACAGTTCATGCCATGCGACCAACCACTATCCATATATACCCTTTGAGGGTGTTGAGCAAGAGAATAAATTCTCCGCCACCAAACGGATATACATTAGATAGAAATCGATTTAACTACAAGGAATAAACTTCAACTTCAGACACGCATCCATTTACAAGTCCGTTCTGGGTCTGAACGAAACCGGAGTCACCTGATTTCTCGTCGATACTCGCATATCCAGACAGTCAATAAGAATGTCCGGACAACTACCACCGTAACCCTTTTCTGGGAGCAAATCAGTCCTGGGCATCAGTAGCCATCCATTCGATGTTGAAGATTGCCGATCTTCAATCACCGTCTTCTATTTGTTCGATTCAAATCGCCATATAATTATTTGAAATGAGTTGAACTCGGTCTTTTCAAATAATTTTTCGAATAACTATCATTTAAATCATTTTGTATTGTTAATATTTATTTATAATGATTTACTGCTATTTTTATTTATTTAAAATAGCTCAAAATAATTAAATGACGCTTCGGGTCGATGGGCGGCCCTGCCACTGTTTTTACCAAAGTTTGATTTACACATATCTTGAAATCTAACCGTTGGATTTTGACGAAATTTATATCGTTGAAAGACCTTCCCAAAGCAGTCCTAACGGTTCAAGTTTTGGGAAAATCCGATGGTCGGATCTTTCGGTATAATTGTTTAAAGTTACGATTGTCGAAACGCGAACTACCACGCGCGATTCGTTTAATTTATAATTTATATTTATATAAATTTAATTTAAATTGGTTGGCGATCTCAACTATTAAAATTCATTCTTTCTATCGCACCTAAAATGATGGTAAAATGCCATTTTTATTTCTACTCTTTTTATCGCATCTAAAATGATGATAAAAATGTAATTAAAATTTCTACCTTTTTTATTGCTTATAAAACGTCAACAAAAATGTCAATTCTAATTCTCTATCTCTATCTACACCTAAAATGTAAATATAAGTGTACTTTTTATATTCATGTTTATATTTACATCTACATGTAAAATAATTTAAAAAAATTACTTTTTAAATTCATATTTTTATTCACTTGTAAGATGTAAATAAAAATATACCTTTTAAATTCATCTTTTTATCCATATCTAAAATGTAAATAAAGATGTCACTTTATTTACTTCTGTCTTTTTATTTTCATTTAAAAATGCAAATAAAGGTGTCACTTAAAAGTTGTCCTTTTTATTCATAACTACAATGTAAATAAAGGTATCATTTAAAAGTTGATCTTTTTATTTACAACTACAATGTAAATAAAGGTGTCACTTAAAAGTTGTCCTTTTTATTCATAACTACAATGTAAATAAAGGTGTCATCATAAAGTTGTTCTTTTTATTTACAACTACAATGTAAATAAAGGTGTCATCTTTTTTCTATGTTTCATTTGCATCTAAAAATACAAATGAAAAATGTAATCTTTTTCTCTATGTTTATATTTGTATATAAAAATGCAAATAAAATGTGGTCTTTTTCCTATGTTATATTTGCATATAAAAATGCAAATAAAATGTGATCTTTTTCTTATGTTTATATTTGCATATAAAAATGCAAATAAAGTGTGATCTTTAATTCTAAGTTTTTATTCACATCTAAAATGTGAATGAAAATACACCTGTTAATTCTACGTTTTACTTGCAACTAAAAATACAAATAAAAATGTAATCCCTTTTTCTATGTTTCATTTGCATTTAAAAATACAAATGAAAAATGTAATTTTTTTCCTATATTTCATTTGCATTTAAAAATACAAATGAAAAAAATGTAATCTTTTTTCTATATTTCATTTGCATCTAAAAATACAAATGAAAAATGTAATCTTTTTTTATCATGTTATTATTCATATACAAATAAAAAAGTACTTTCTTAAATTCATGTTTTTATTTGCAACTAGTTTGCAAATAAAAATTCACTTTTTCTTCTCAAAAGAGAATAACGCTAAAAATGTACTTTTTCAATTTACATTTTTATTTACATTTAAAATGTAAATAAATATACTTTTCTTTTTATATTTATTTTTTTTATTTACATCTCCAATGTGAATAAAGGTGTCGCCTGAAATTTGTTCTTTTTACTTACGTCTACTGTGTAAATAAAGGTGTTACTTAAACTTTGTTCTTTTTATTCTAACAAGGTGATGGCGCTACTAATAAGTCATACTACAAAATGATTCATTTTAATGTAAACTAGTTTTACATCAAAATGATCAATTCAATATTTAACACATACGCTACTATCATGTCATATTATAAAAAGTGTTATTCTTGTTTCAACAACATGCTATTAACAAAAGAGTTACTTTTGTTTTCACAAAAACAATATGAATAAAAGAATCAATAAAAATATACTTTCTTAAATCTAAGTTTTTTTTATTCACAACTACAAGGTAAATAAAAATCCACTTTTTTAATTACATGTCTTTATTCACATCTAATATGTGAATAAAAATATAATTTTGTTTATCATCACTAGATTTGAAATAAAATATAATTTCAGATCTAAATTCTAGCGACGACTAAAAATTAACAACCATGTAGATCTACACATCAGAATATCACACAAACAATGAATAAATTCTAATTTACCATATCGCAGATCTATGTTATTTAACATATGCACAACAATTCACATAGCGAATATAATTAAATTATTTAATTATATAAAAATTAGAAATCTCACAGAAGTATTGGATTTTGAATAGATCCGTTTTGAATTTGACCAAAATCCAACTTGCTCAGAATTGATTCTAGAAAAATAGGTCTCTGAATTACGATCCCGACCGTCCTGAAACCGTCAGATTCCGAGTTCGTGTCAATAAGTTATGATTTAATTAAGATTGGAAACATTTTAAATTAATTAAATACTATAAAAACAAGTCCATACTCTTCTTCCTCCTGGTTACAGTACTTGGCCGCGATGAAACCCAATTTGTTTGCTTCTAGGTTTAGACTTTGCGTTCAAACGGTGCGGGTGTTCGACGATCGGAGAGTCTCACGACGAAGGGGGACGAGGGGCGCAGGTTCGCCCATGGTGGGGACCCACTCGATGACGCCTAGGTGTCTCGGCGGCGGCTTAAACCCGTGCGGTTTGGAGCGCTGCACCTCGGTGTTCGTGTCAATTGAGGTCGATCCGACCGTACGGAATCGAAGAGGAGGAAGTCCTCTACGATAAACTCAACTAGAGTGTGGTCTAATTCATGGAGGAGGAGGAGATTTTAGTGGGGGAAGTTTCAAAGAATACTGGCCATGAATGGTTTGAGGCGGCGGCTATAATTTTGAAAATGGATTAGGGTTTAGATTTTCTGATTTTTATAATATTAAATTGGTTATTTTACAATTAAACCCAATTTTTTTTAACTCCGACTCAGCCCAAACGATAGGCCTTCCTAGCTAATAACCCCTATTATGGATCTAATGGGCCATGCCTCGTGGGCCCATACGGCTGTCTGTGGCCTGAATTATCTATTTTAATATATAAATCATTTATTTAAATAATTCAAACCTACATTTAAATTCACCGGGGCCACATACGAACTTAGAAAAATCCAGTAAAAATATATCTAGCTTCGTTATGACGATACGGTCCTAACAAAATTAATTTTGTCGAATTCTGAGACCGTTTGAAAAATGGCTATTTTTCAGTCGATCAAATATGACTAAATTGAATAAAACACATTTTCTTTTGCCACGCTCACATATTAATTCAAAAAATTCTGGAAAATTTAAATTAACAATAATTTGACATTCTGGTTCCAACAAAAGTGGTTTTGTCGAAAATGGAGGTCGTTTGAAAAATGGCCTTTTATACGGGCCATCAATTATACTATAGCGACTATTCTGAATATTCAACTAGCCATAACTTTTGATTCCCGCTATGAAATTTGGATTTTTTGGATTTGTTGGAAAGATATTTACAAACATATTTAGATATTTTTTGTTTCACTAAAATCCATTAAATTCTGAATCCGGTATATTCAGTCAAAGTTCAACTTTGACTTTTCAAACTACCGAGCTAATTCCATTTCCCTTTGGAATCAAAATAAATATATTCGTTCTAACCTCGATTAAAATAAATTTTTAATCATTATTACATAAAATAAATTATTTTAACCATTCAAAATTCACCAAAATAGCTAAAATAAAAATTTTAATTTGGTTCTGATTTTCCGGGTTGTTACAAGTAACACGTTTGGGGTTGCACGCCTAGGGTTACACGTCCAGGGTCGCACGCCAAGGGTCACATGTCTGGGGTCGCACGCCATGGACCACACATCCAGGGTTGCACGCCAGGAGTCACACATCTGGGGTCGCATGCCATGGACCACACATCTGGGGTCGCACGCCATGGACCACACGTCCAGGGTCGCATGCCAGGGATCACACGTCTAGGGTCGCACACCATAAATCACACATCTGGGGTCGTACGCTATGGACCACACGTCCAGGGTCGCATGCTAGGGGTCACACGTCAGGAGTCGCATGCCCTGGACCACACGTCTAGAGTCGCATGCCAGGGGTCACACGTCTGGGGTCGCACACCATAGACCACACGTCCAGGGTCGCACTCCAAGGGTCACACATCTGGGGTAGCACGCCATGGACCACACGTCCAGGTTCGCACGCTAGGGGTCACACGTCTGGGGTTGCGCGTCATGGACCACACATCCAGATTCGCACGCCAGGGGTCACACGTCCAGGATCGCATGCCTGGGGTCACACATTTGGGGTCGCACGTCATGGACCACACGTCCAGGGTCACATGCTAGGGGTCACACGTCTTGGGTCGCACGCGAGGGTTCACACATCTGGGGTCGAACGCCGTGTACCACATGTCAGGGGTCATGCAGCCGTTGTCACCAGTTGTGTACAGTTGGCTCCAGCTGTCTAGTGGCAGTTACGTAAATACACCGACGTGCGACCCAAAACCTGAACACCATAATTATGACTTTGCCAGCTGGTCCAAACTTTTCCTATAAATACCTCATTTCACCTCACTTCAAGGGACCTATTTCCACCACCAAGAAGTGTTGTCCAAAGGTTTCCTCTACCATTCTAGAGCTCTCCAACCACCATTAATGGCTTCCAAAGCTCTCTCAATCTTCATCGAACGATGTGAAGATCAAATCACCTTCATTCTCCATTAGAGATCTCTCAAAGCTCCATTAGTGGCTCCAAAAGCTTTCTCCTCCTTCCGCCAGGGCCGATTCTACCAAGTCACCTTCTCCAATCTATGTTAGAGATCATTCAAGCTTCATTTTACTTTCTACTACCGCCATTAACTCTCTTTAAAGCATAGATTTACCGCAAATTCATTATGGAACCAAGGAAGCTCACCTAAATCTCTAAGTGATTGACGACCTACACTTCAAGTGCCACCAATTAAGAGATTTCCTCCGTTCCTCCGTGAATCCAAGCGTAATCTAGATCCTAAAAAGGAGAAAAAAGAAAGGGATTAACAATGTGAATGAATCCATGTATTTTGTACTCTCCAAAGTGATAATGAGAATCGCCTCCAAAGTGGATGTAGATCTATTTTAGATCGAACCACTATAAAAACTCTTGTGTCTTTACTTACTTTTTTCCGCTTACTTTGCATTTGTAGCATAATTTTCTATTGCATATCGAATTGGTGAAGTACGGTCCACGTATCTTTGGTGTTGAACCATTTTTGGTTTAAACACTTGTACTTGATAAAACTTGTAGATGCAATGTATATGATGAAGGGTTACGATAAATCGTAAATAGGTTTTCGAGTCGAACCCCTATAAATTCTACGTGTCCCTTTACTTACTCGCACATTCTACCTGGATTTACTACTTTACTCGTACAACTTAGGTGTTGGCGAGGGAGGACCAATTTCCATCGTCAACACAACCCATCCTTCATAAAATCAGCCATATTTTTTTCCAAACAAATGCGCTTTTTTTAATACTTTAATAGAGCACTTTGGATTTGAAATACTAATTTTTTAAAACTTATAACTTTTAAATTTATATCTTGAAACTCTCCCAAAACTTCTTTTTTCAAAGTTTTTAAAAGTTTAACTGGAGGCAAGACTCAATGCAGGATATTAACTTTTATTTCCGATTAGTAATTCTATTCAAGACAATCTATTTATGTACTAGAACCTACCTCTAACACATCTGTGCATAACGTATTAACTCCTTTTATTCACATTTTTCCTTAAATACTTATGTCGCTTAGTCCCACAACTAGCTTACGAACTTTATTTGAAAATAAATTTGTACGCTTTTCTCAAAAATTATTTTAATGATTATCTTTATTTTTCAAACTAGTACATTTTGAAAACAGTAAACTTTTAAATTTAGAATTGGAAAACTCTTCTAGAAATCTTTTCCTCTGTATCAATTTTTCTAGGTACTTTAAAAGGTTTAATTGTGAGGATAAGTACAAAGTGGTTTCTTAATTCCATTCTTAAATCATTTGCGCAATTTTTTTTCCTTCATCTAAATTCTTATTAATGATAATCCCTCCATAGCTATGTCTAAACTAAAATTTGAGTCTAGCTCTATCTTTCCGTCAAATCCACTACTTTAATACAAAAATAGGAACCACCCATTGCTTGACAGTATTTTCCACCGTTTCAAAATGAAAACTTGCCATCCCCTTATATTTTCATTAAACAAAACAAAATAATAATTTTTCTATCACGTTCTCTTTCAAATTTTTTATCTATGTCTATTTCATATTATAGAAGTTACCGTGAATTTACGTATCCTTTTCGTAAGCATCATTCAAAAATTCATTTATGCTAATTTAACTCTTCTTCAATCCCCACCTCTACACTCTCTGAATTGTATCCACAATCTTCATCGCTACTTTAAAGGTTAGGGTTTCTCAAGTTGCACTCAGTTGAAATACAAATGTAGCTTTTTGTTTAATTTCCTTGATTTTGTTTTTAACATCGTTGAACTACCTTGATCTTAAAATAAGATTTTAGTTTTGTCAAGTAGTAGTGTAGTTAGTGATTTTTGACATGGCCTTAAGCCTTAGGTATGTGTAGTGAAACTATAATTCCTAAATTCAAAACTATTAATCCTAATAATTTTTGTACACTATAGTATTGTAAAGTGCTAATTTTGACATTAAATATAATTCATTCACAATATCATTGCTATTTGCGTATATAAGGTAAACCTGGACTATTACTTTTCTTACTTTTTTCCACTTGAGATTTGTGTTGAAATTATTTATCCATCTTACTCTTCTTTCCTGCAAAGTCCAACTTTATGCACAACCTTGTACACATTCCATCATCAAATTTGAATATTTTCAAAAAAATTATAATCTGTGTATTTCTATACTTACCATATTCAGTATATGCATATTTTCTTCTCTACTATGTAATATAAAAATTAGTTTGTGTGTGTGTGTACATATATATATATATATATATATATATATATATATATATATATATATAGGCTCTATATTGGTGTGAAAAAATTGTTTTCATTTAGGTCCTTTCCATATTATTTAAGGTATGTTTAGATATTTACCTTTATTTAATGTTCACTTTTGCTTTCCTTGTGTAGATGGTCTACTGTTTAATGTTTATTTAATGTTATCCAAGGCCTCTGATGCGATCAGGTCAATTCTGACTCATGTTTGAGATGGTAGTAAACCTTGTATCATTGCATAAACAATCAGACTACTATTATGCCATCATATAGCTTCACTGCTTATCCTTTAAAAAAAGGTATGCATATTTTTACTCAATGGTCCACAGAGTCAACCATTATTTCAATTCTTTATGCAAAAAATGTAATTTTCACCAAGCATACGAAGCCTTTCTGAAATTAACAGGTTAGCCTTCTACTTGCATCTAAAGCAATATTGCCAGAATTACTTGTGCGGAATAAGTAATACTTTCTTATGCCTAAACTTTTAACTGTATGGTCATGTACCGATGCTACAACTAATTTAGTATGATATCTATTATCAACATATTGTTCAAATTATTAAACTAAGTGCTTAATCTTCGTATTGATGTTCTCTTAATGTTTTTCAAGTTTGATTTTAGTATTTAAGAAGTAGAGCTAGCTCTGTTTTACAATCAATAAGTAACTTTAAGTAATTTATTTAAGGTTTATTAATATTTGTGTTAGTAATATTGATTTAATGTTTCATTTACTTAAATATATTACATTTAGACATTTCTTCATACTAACTTTTTTTGGCTACAATGTAGATCTAAACAGTTAAAGAAAGGCATGGTTTTGTTGAAAACAATGGTGTTAAGAACTGGTCGATGAAGTCTTCAAAAAGGCTGGTAATAAGTAACAACCCTGAATCTTGAACTAAAACTCAGCATTTTTTTTCTATGATGCTCTTGATAGAAAGGACATTTCCTTATACCCTGTTGCACAATATTTGAGTTGTAAATATGCAAACTTTCTTTTCAAGGTGCTTTTTTTTTAAACCATTTTTTTCATGGTACTTCGGACTAAATAACTCTATCCAAAAAAATTTAACCAACAATGATCTACCCAAATAAGAATATGAGATTTAGTAAAAAAAGTAATATTATAAAGAAAGGCAGATTGCAAGTAATAACCTGAATTGTAAACTAAATAGAAGATTTTTTAATTTTGTTTCTATGGTTAAAAAATAACTAATTTCAAGGGGACGTCTCTATGCATATTTGATACAAATGTAACATTTCGCGTAATTTAATTTGTGTGGTTTCGTTGATGCTTTATGCCAATATTTTAAAATTGTTTAAGTACAAAAGGTTTTCCTAAAATCTACATATCTCAATTTATTTTTCATTACTTCTGATGTTGTTCCCAAACAAATATCTATATTCATGACATATTTTCTTCCTATTTTTAATTTATTTGTCTAATGTATGCATTAAAAACTTTCTTCTATTAGTTAATTAAGTATTTAATATGAGCTTCCATAATTATATTTACAAGTTTGGAACAAAGGATCGTATATTTACCATTAACGCCTCTTTCCACTTGGCATATACGGGTATTTTTTAATAGAAATCAAGTTAAAACAAATGAAAAGCATTTTCATTTTTTAGAAGCCTTATGTCAATCATGAGAGGTGTAGGCACGCGCTTCGCGCGTGGTGATGGCACGCGCTTCGCGCGTGGTCATGGCACGCGCTTCGCGCATGACTATGGCACGATATGTTCTTTCTAGTATGCTAAAAAAACAATTTTTTAGAGTAAAGAGATGCTAAAAAAACAACATTGCAGAGAGTAAAGAATAAACTTACAATTTATAGATGTGGTAGAGGTGGTTCATATATAAAATTGTATAAACTGGTAAATATGCCTGGAAAGGTCGAAGTAGAGAAGAACTTCAAATCATAATGCTTACTATTCCTATTTACAAACCCTAGGCATCATCGAAACTCGCAAATTACAAAACGCCGAGAAAATTAAAACTGAGGAGCCTGAAGCTTTGAAATATTCCCAAAGTTTAACAACTAAACAAAAAGAAAGAATTAAAAATAAATGACTAACCATACAATATTTACTAATTAACGTGCATTAATTTCTTTGTTAATAAACATTAATTAAAATTGCAACGTACATTAATTGTTATTAAATATTTCATTATTTTTCTCCTTTTCTATATATGCGCTCGTATATAAATATATATTATATGTATAGACACACACTTTGTTTCCAATAAACTTTATTTTAAATTTTAATTATAATTAGTTTAAGTTACTAATTTCATAATAATTAATCAATCAATCAAATAATCAATTGTCTTGCGACTACAATTTATGGTTGAAAATATCAAATGAACAAACTTTTAGGATTTTAATTTTTTAAATATTCTATCTAATGTTAAGTTTTGATAATATATATAGAGAAGCGATTAAAATTTGTAATGAAAGCCTATTTACAAATCCTCTTTTTGAGCGATATTAGCCTAATATAAATATAAATGACATTAAATGTTTAATTTATTGGGGAGATTAGGTTAAATAACAATTTAGTATATTTTAAAATTCATACATAAGGGCATTTTGGGAAGTTCATGATCGGACCAAAACTTTGCGCTTCCAAGAGAGTTATTAATAAAGATATGTGCATATTTGATGGAAAATATAGATTTGCTCCTTGCAATAAATTTAGGAAAAACTCCCGAAGCTAATCACATGCGAAGCACAGGCCTCAATCTAGTGTTTATATATTCCTAATCCATTTTCCTTCTTACCCTTTCTCATATTATAAGGCTCTAATGTCCCACCCACTAATCTTAAATACTGAAATTTTCAGATATTAACAAATGAAAATTTTCTTTTTATTTCAAACTATATTGTGTACTTTATACTATAACCAATCAAGGGCTTATTGCTCTTAAATTTTCATAACCATTATATTAGTGCACAAAACCGATATCCCAACATTTCCATTTTTCATTTCTCTTTCCATCTGGGTTTCTCTATAGATCTAGGTATATATAATATAATATAGTTATATTTTAAAAATACAAATACGTTCACTTGGTATCTATACAGGAATTCTAAACCTAAGCTCTGATATTAAATGTAACAACCTAAATTCCAATGGGCGCAATTTTTTTGCAAAATGCTAAAATCCAAGTCCACTAATATCTGAGTAGGTTGTCTAATATCCTGTAGAAAATCAAAGATAAGCATATCAAAGCCAAAATGAATATCTTATAGCAGAAATGAATAAAATATGATAATAAATACTTACCACAATAATGACACTGACTAAGCAAGAAACACTAAGGTGAAAAATCTTTGTCATTTATCTAACATGCAGCGTAGTAATGATGAGGTGTTAGAACAAAAGTTCCAATGAATGGACAAGTTATTCTTTTCAAGAACAACACTACATATATCATTCGATACTGATTCAGCTTATATTAGGGTATTAGGGTTTATAACGATCTTGACTTTGTGTGTAAATCATAAACATATACTCTATAGAAGATGAAACCTAATAATAAATATGTAGTTATATGCCTAGTTGATTGTCGTGGTCCTACGTACTACCCATAGTACCCTCCATATCCTCCTCGGTGGGATTTCATCGTCAAGCTAAGAAAGAGTACTCCAACTACATCTGTAAAGGACAACTTTGTGAGGCCTACAATATAGATGCTCTATCGTTAGGTAAGAAAACATTAAACCACGTCTGCATCAAGTCGCTCCAATGCTCGGACATCCATGTTGTACCACCGATGCATACATCAAGGACTTACATGTAATCGTATTGTCTACTACGTGAGCTCGGCTAACAAGGCTTACCATTTTACGGAACTCACATGGAGATTTCTATATTTTTAAAGGATGGTTTCATTGGTCCTACAATACAGATATTCTATTTGGTCTATTTATTTGTTCATGTCTATAGATCCACGCAGTTCCCTCCCCTCAACTAGTTTAAAGGACCATCAAGAGCTAAGTGATTGTGTCGTACAGTAAACAATTTAAACATCAAATTAGCGTCCCTCATCTAATGTCCCGATAGTGAAAAATCATTAACCTATTGGTTTGCTCCAGTCTTTCTGTTTCTTTCTATGACTGATGATGATACGAAATCGAACGATTAATATCCTTATTAGGACTTGACCATAAAGCCTTCTCCTTGAGAAGAGGCAACCGCTGAATCATAAAGTCACCCTTCAGTCTCCATACTACCCTCAATATGAATGCAGTTTAGTCAAAAAAGATTTGATGATACCACTAGAGATTTGCCTCTGGGTGCCGCTCCGTTAGGCCTACCTCAGAGGGCCATCCTAAATTATCCTCAAGTCCCATAGAAGTCTTGCACTTCATTCCAGCCTCGCTGCAAAATAGGTTGGACATGCTCCTAATGTATTTAAAACTTCTGCAATGATCTGCTTCTTTTAGCCCTTCATCCAAACTTCTGTCGAACTGCTCCAAACGTACCTCTCTATTTTACTAATCCTGTGTCAAATATTTCATTATGCATTTAGCTTACTTTTCTTTTTTATAACATTGATTGGTGTTACCTACCCAGTTTCCTTTAATCTGAGCCTTATTTACTTGCTTATTAACTTTATCGGCCACTTACTTTCCCCAATCAGCATTTGTCGTCGGAACGGACCATTACTATTACATGCTTATTAAACTTATTCCAAAGTATGAGTTTTATTTACAATAGGCCTGTCTTACTTTAATTATAACCCTCGTGTTATAACTTTACTCACAAACATTAAGATTTTCCAAATCCCTCTTTCTTTATTTTTAGCCCAATCCTAGATTTGAGCCCAAACTTGTGACTCCCCACCCCGAGATCCACACTAACAAAGAGCAATAAGGAGTAATTTTATCTGCTAATACGAAGAATAGGTTTTGTTAGGACGATCTATATTAACTAAGTATCAAGTATGTCAAAACTGTGATATAATTTTTTTTCTGACCTAAGAGGTTCGACACACTTAAACTGGTCTAATACATTACTACAATGGCTACAGGGTCTATTCAGATCAAAATACAATATGTATACATATATATATACATATAATATTTACATATGACAGAATAGTCAACACGATCACAAATGTGCATGTACATCAAATATGGTACATTGTGTAGTACAAAGAGGTGATATAATCACGATATACAAATATAGATACATCAAATCCCCATCAAAAAGAATATGTACAATCGAGTTGAAGTTATCCGAAATATACAATCCAAAAACTATGTAGTCAAGTCCTAAATGTAGCTAGAGTGTCCATGATGAAATAGCTAAGATAATACAAGAAACCTAACATGCAACTTTGGTCTAACCCGAGCAATAAATAAATAGGTTGGTCTAGCTGAAATGAGGATTACATGATAATGTTATAAGGTTACACAAGTGAAAACTCTTTTTACCATGAGAAGAGTAAGTAAAAGATGTCACATAGATAGTGGGTCACAAGCAACGTGATAACGATATAAGGGATTTCACCACAATTAATAAGTGCTATCTTTGAGCTAAACACGCATATCATCTTTTAAATCACAAAGTCATCGAGCACATATACTAAAATATCATGGACTACTCCAAACTCTGTATTATAAATTCATCAGAGTTTAACTTCACAAAGTGATCATAAATTTTAAAATTTTCAAACAAACCATTTGGCTACAATGGAAATACATTATAAAATATCACCAAAGATGGATTCAAAACATCACAAACACCAAAGTCACTAAAGCCAAAAAATGGATTGAAAAAATTAGAAATTATTGCACGTGATTCTCCAATTACTCCCCCGAAGCTTTTGCCGTGTACAATACACGTATTACGGCGGTGATCACTGCAACCCCTCGGTCATATCTTGACCCCCATGGTCAAGTGAATATGCATATAAGACTTCCCTGAGTCAAGCTTCCTACGAAGCGAGTACCGGTACACACAAATAACAAATAATGTACCAAAGACTCCCAAATAGTTATTTAAATAATGAAAACAGTACATACCATACCTTATGTTTTCACTACTCAATTTACTATAAGCTACCCCACTCCACCCTAGTAAACATCAAATATCTTTGATTGTCGAGCTAGGAATTAACCAAAATAATTAATTTACGTGTCCCATACCACCTAACTAATTAAATCTTTTAAATCGCAACCTTGTTTTCTTGATGGGTGGAAAACTTGTGATTTTATATACAGAAAATAATTAGTTTTGAGTAAACAAATCTTATAAAACGATTTAGAAATAATTTGATTATTTCTTAAAAAATCTTTATATTTAGAAAAATATTGTTCCTACTCTTGCCTTAAGACGATTTAATTATCTAAAACCTTTAAAATCTTGTTGCCGCAAAGTTAATAATATACATATGCAGAGAAAATTCCTTTTTGAAACAGTTATATAAAGTGCATGATATCACAAGGAAACCTAAAAATTTCATATGGAAAAATACTTGGAAAAAACAAGAAAATCCATGAATCTGAACTATGGAGTTTGTACAATTTTTTGGCTTTTCCTAGAACAAGACCAAAGCCTTACCAAATCACCATCAAATTCTCTTCGAAAATAAGCATATATACTAAAAAACACACAAGGAAAGACACGGGAACACCAAGCAATAGCAGAAATTGCTTGTGTAACTTCTACTACCTGTATTGACATAGGCAAGTCCCTATGTCGACACAGGCTTACCTATGTCGACCTAAATAAGGATTTTCCCTAGCCTTGTTTTCCTGCTTAAATCATAATTTTGAGCCATGGTATGGTCAAATACTAGTCATTTTTAGGTCATACAGTTGAGCATATACAAAGTAGAAAACTCAAGTAACAATTGGAAAAGAAATTACAACAAATAGATACACGAGTATAGAGTAATTCACTATCAAGGATGGACCCAAATCAATTTTGAACTAAATTTTTTATCTAAACCAAAATTTATGTTTTACTAAACAAAACTTAAGAAATAAAGATATTTCACAGGAAAAAGAGATTCTCAACTAGAATGAGCAAGTTTTCCTCATCTATATTGCAATCTGTAGCTATTAACAGCAAAGGACTTGAGCAAAAACTTGACTTTTAGCCAGTAAATTATTCTCAACTCATGTAAACAAAGTTGCATTAACGTGCAGAGAAAAGATTAAGTTTATCAACAAATTCTTGAATTAAAGCTGAAATACCTCGTAGATTTCGTGGAGTTTACCTTTAGAAGTAAACACAACTTGATTCCATACATTTTTATCTAATTTTTGGTGATTAAAACTTAAGATTTGGAGGAGGATTTGGCTTTACAATAACTAGCCTTGGGAGGAAGAAGATGGCTATTTTCTATTAGTGAAAAATGAGTGTGCTTTTATTTCGTTATGGAACTTTCCAATATTCTCCTTAGTAAATTAAGGAAAACAAAACCTCACTTGATCCCTTAATCACTTAGTTATACCTAGTTTGTGTTATTAACACACTATGGCCACTCTCTCTCATATTACATATTTTAAACATGTAAAAATGCATTTTTTACACCAGGTTACTTACTAACATTTCTTATGTTAAGATTTTCAACTAGTCTGCAAGTTTAAACATTTTCCCCATAAAGGTTAAACATTTTTTTATATTAATACACCAAAAATTACATTTTTAATAAAAGCATTATTTTATCTTTATTTTTTGTTAAACTTGCAACTTCTACAATTTTAAAACTTTGTATAATTCGTACAAGCTTATTATAAATGCTTATAATCTATTTAATATCAGTTTGTTTAAGTTGTGCCCAACTTTACATTTTCCAAGAAATTTTACTTGTTTTCCACATTATTCACTAATCTTTAAATCTTTTTTTTCTTAAGGAAGACGGGTGTATAGAATAAAGCTACACTGTAACGACCCGGATTTTTAGCGACTTTGGTTATCGACATAAGCACGATGTCGATAACCAGAACATTGAAAAATTCTGGTAATTAATGAAAGAAATTAGAGGGTGAGGATAGATAAGATAGAAACTTAGAATAGAAGAAGAAGAAGAACACAACATCAGAGTAACACGAATCTCACAGCGGAACGAATAACATATAATATATAACATAACTTTGAAATATAACAGTTATGTATACAATAGCACTCATCAGAGTACAACACTTACAACACAGCGGAAATAAACTATAGCTATATGATCCATAAGCCTCCTGCTCCAGCTCTTCAAGTGTATCTGTAAAATCCCGACTACTTGACTGCCCGTACAAATTTAGGCACCCAAGAGTTTAGGGAAAACAACAAAGTAAACTCCGGGTCAGTCACGGGACTGGTGTGAGTAAAATAGTTTAACACAGTTTAACATATATATGATATCTCATAAGACCACGCCGTGAATACGGAACGGGTTTTTCCCTTATGAGAATCCAAAATCTTTGACAAGCAATATCATTCTGATATTATAATAATGTCTAAGTACAAATATATATCAATCTAGCAGAAATGCTTTCATCTCACGTTCTACATATATAGTATACAATCAAAATCGCAAACACGTATTGGATAATGGATTTCCAACTATGACAAGGTATGGAACCACCTTCCGATCAGTGTGCTCTAGGAACGATACACCGGAGTTCAACAAGAACATCTTGCAACTCAACCACACATGATCGACCACTCATTTCGCTTGAGTGTATCGAATGTATATCACCAACGGTTGGGATCAGCAACCGTTTCCCGTATATATATGGGACAGCATTGATAGATTTAAGAAACAAATGAATATTCTCTAGATAGGTGATTATACACCCTACTTCGGTGCGACCGACTTAGCCATGTTGCCTGCCCGATTTCTGTCATTTACCGGTTGATGAGGCTAGAAGCTACGCTTTATCATCACATCAGATTCACTTCGAATGCCACATTGTCAGATCCATCGAAAATCACTAATTGACATCTACAACAGTACATTACGTGTTAGCTAAAGAAGTTTCCTTCTCCGCTTCCACTCTTGGTACGGTTGAAGAAATCAATGTACGTGACCTTTATGGAAATACTCTGTCAGACATTCATCAACACAAGTCATCCTCATTCACTTAGAATGTCACATCGTCATACCCGCCAAATCACAAATTGATTTATCCAAAAGTAACACGGGTATACAGCTTAGAGAAACGAATTCCTCCGCCACCAAACGTGAATACGTTTGAACAGATCAACTTACACGATCCATTGGATATACTATGTCAGACCTTCGTCCATACAAGTTGTCCTGGGACTGGACAAACCGAAGGCACTATTCAGTACATCCACCTTAGTCACTATTATCTAAGACTTATACAACAGCCCTTGCATTTTACTCCGTCTTCAATTATCTTTGGCATATATGATTCGCAAGGCTTATGCCAATACAGAGTGGTTCTTTGGATAATAATCCAACCGGTCTCTCCATATTAACAACGTTAAAATGGTCAAAACTTCGATAGTCTGTGATTTAACTATCAAAGAAAAACAAGTGTGCAAACAACGATATTATTTCCAGATGGAAATTATATCGATCAATCATCAACACATATCTATATATATATTCATATTTCCTTATTTTCTATGTTTAGAAAATATATGTTATTAACACTGGAAAACGTTTCCATCTGCTTATTTACAAATCACTACTCTTCCCCAACTATCAGTCCCTGACTGTAAACTAGTATGAGAACAATCCCCTAAGCATAAATCCCGAAGGCCGAAACGAACATCAGATAGACACTTAGAAAACCATTCAATTTACTAATCTCTAGTCAGTTCTAATTTTACTTAACTCTATTTGATTAACTCTGATTGATTAAATCTAACTGGTTAATTCTAACCGATCAACTCTAACTGGTCAACCTTAATTAATTAACTCTAACTGGTTTTACTTGGTTTGACTAACTCAATTTATTAACTCGACTGACTAATTTAACCCGCACTACAACAAAACAGTCCTTTTACAACGGGCAAAAACCGTTGTAATATGCATTTCACAACGGGCATATGCCCGTCTGAATATGCACCGTCGTAATAGCTTCTGACTATTTGACAACGGGCAATGACTGTTGTAAAGGACCGTGGTAATAACTTGCTCTGTCACGTGCAATGACTCTATGACAATGGTTATTAACCCGTCGTAATAGCCAATAAATTACAAGCGGCTTTTGCCCGTTGTAATATAGTATATTACAACGGTCATCGACCGTTGTAGAAATAAATGCCAATTTAAATATAACTACTGTGATATACATCCATAATAATAATGAATATTTTAACATGTAATAAATACTGTAATGCAACAATCAAAATCACATAATAACACACACTAAAAGACTGGAGCAAGAATCATATAATTCCAACACATTTCAAAAAGTTCAATAAGTTTATACTCCCAAAGACTAGATAAGTTTACATTCCAAAAGGTTAGATAAGTTACGTCGACATAGTTCTAACATAAATTACATAACTTGTTTCATACCAACATTGGACCAAGGGAACGTAATCTTTGTGCCATGCAACGGTACGTCCAACGGCTTGCTGATCTTGAGTCTGCATATTTTTACTGGCACAGTGTGACTGCAAAAAAAGAAAAACATTACCAAATGTAGAGAAAATATATTATTATAACCACTCAAAACTTATTATACAACATTTAAGTCTTGCGTTGATGTAACCTTACAACATTGCACTAAATTGGGAGTGTACAAAAAGTTATTTGTTTTATTCCCAATTTTTGTACACATATCACCAGATAGTATTATACATCATTTGAGTATATTATAACTTCAAGTCATCTTGAGCAGCAAGGTAGAGCAGAGGATACAAGTGCAAACTATAATAATTAAGTTCCAAAGGTATCGGTCTCCTAGCAACATAACAAAGTTCCAAAGGTTTCTTTTCACAAGTATCCAACCATGTCCTTATTATTGCATATGGTTTTGGCCAAACATAGGGCTTTTCATCCATACTAGTGAAGTATATGTTCAATGGGGTTAATGCCTGCCTAGCTTACCAGCATTTAGTTCAATATACTTCCTACTTCAGTTTAGACACCACCATATCCACAATTTGCAGTTGTATTTTAAGTAAAAATATTTGTATTTGTAACTGACATTATATATGAACTTTTATTTCTACAATTATATGACCAAAGGAATAATTAATTACATAATAGGCTTCTACTGAAAGTCCAAATATATGCAGATGTAGACTGGAACTAAGTTCACCTTTGAAAAACCATTGTGAATCTTTTATCTAAAATGTATTTAAAAACTCAGTTGAATAATGGGATGATCTCTATATGTGAGCACAACAACTAATTATTTGTTCCATGCATGAGGAAATTGTTTTATATATCTACAATAATGGGATAATCTCAATATGTGAGCACAACAACTTAGTAGTTGTGCTTGTGAGCACAGCAACTTAGTTGCTATGCTTCGGCACAGCAACTAGTTGTTGTGCAGAGCACAGCAACTTATTTGTTGTGCAGAGCACAGCAACTTAGTTGCTGTGCTTCTGCACAGCAACTTAGCTTCGGCACAGCAACTTAGTTGCTGTGCTCTGCACAGCAACTAAGTTGTTGTGCCGAAGCACAGCAACTTTCGGCACAACAACTTAGTTGCTGTTCAGAGCACAACAACTTAGTTGTTGTGCTTCGGCACAGCAACTTAGTTGCTGTGCACGGCAACTATGTTGCTAACATACTTTAGTTTTCTAGCAAAATAATCATTGTAAAATTGTTGACATCTTACATCAGCAAAATAATCATTGTAAAATTGTCGACATCTTACATCAGCAAAATAATCATTGTAAAATTGTTGACATCTTACTTGTGATGATATCGGGATTAGAAGGAGAACCATCGTCCTTTTTTAGCATAACTCTTACCCTCCCTATTTGCATAAAATCCCGTGGGTATGCCTTATCCTCCTGCAACGACGCCACAACAATTCAGTGCACATACTTGAAGATAATGTGTAACAAAAAGGCATTGTTATAGCACAATTATTTCACCATCCACCACTTCTTCCTAGATCCTTTACTAAGAGCAATTGCACCAAAAAGTCAACTGCAAAAGAAACAGCCAATTTGGTGCCATTGCTAATTTATTGCTTGAGTAATCAACATGGAGCACATAACTACAATGTGAGATACTGACAACTCATTTTGATTATCAGTTATTGACAACTGATCAAAATACAAGTGCATTTCAGCAATTGATTAAAAATAAAATTTTGAAATTACAATACTGAGAACTCAGTTGCTCAAATCAAGCAATGGATGGAGCCTATAGTTGCAATGTTAGATATCGAGGTCTTATGTATCTAAAACTTGATCAAACATATCAACAAGTGTATTGTCATTTGTGAAAATGTTATTAAAAATGAATTAGGAATCGAAAATGGGAAATTGCTCCTGGCAAACAGTTGGCTTTGCTGTCATATTGCAATTTCTGGACATACTATATAGGTATACTGCATTTATTTGGCAAATACAAATACAGTTATGCTACGCAAACAGAGTTTTCTGAGCCGCAAATCCAAACTAATCGAAATTAATAAAAAGAGCCCAAATACCTCAATTATGCAATCAATCTTAAGATAATTACAGCAATCCTTGATTTCGTTACATGTCGGATTCTCGCAAGCTTTTCCCAATCCAATGCGCCGACCATCAGCCACCATTTTCTTAGAATTTATGTAAACTGGATAAATGATGTTCCATTTTTTCCACTCTGGTGCAGACCTATCCATCAATTCACTGTCCCGATCAAAAGTTCCAAAAAAGATTATACGGAAATTTTGAAACGGACAAAATGTTTCCAGCATAATTTTTTTAAGTGTATAAAACATGTTTCACAACAGCAAAGGTGGCCACTTTTTCTTCATTTCATTTTGGCATGAAACAAACCAACAGGTATGACTTTTACAACTGGAAGGGAAACAGGTCCTAAATGGCACAACTATTGGAATTCACTACCCAAGTATTCCACATCCAAGTTCAAACTGGGTGTAGCCAAACATGCAGTAAGACAAATATACCCAAATGTTTCAACACTTAACGAAAATGATGTGGGTTATTGGAGAAAAAAAAGGAAAAAAAAGAAAAATAGAACTGCAGTTAACAGGTCACGCTTGGGAACTAAGGTCTCCAAGTCACCGCAAACAAGGAAAGGCCAACGAGAAACATGTTGACATATGTAGTATGGGCTCAGTTACTGTGTATTCAACAACATTAAAACAAATACCCTATGACCGCCACCAGTCACACAATGGTGTACCAGATTGCGAAATGAATGGTCAGTGTAACTTTGGTTTGTTCTTACAGTCGCAACAAAAAGGTGTAAACACAATTTCAAATCAGCACGCAAGGAAGGAATATGTTGCATACCAATGAACAATCTCACACCGACCATAGGACAACCAACAATATATTCAACTGAAGTTATCATACTTGAAAAAAAATAGGAATCGTGAGTAATGAACTCACCTTCAAACAGTGACGTCTCGGTTGGCTGTTGTCGACTTCGCTTCAGTGGGTGCTGAAATTGATGATGACGGAGGACTACAGGTGGTAGGTTGGGTCGACTTTGGTCCGGTGGCGGAGCTCCGGCCATTGGCAATTGCGACAGGGGAAAGAGGAGAAGTGCCACATCGTCTAGTTCCAGGTTACGGCATAACTGGAAATCACATGCCAGGTTTCCGATCGAAGAGGGAGGTGATACGGTGTAGCTGCGGTGGAACGATGGAGGCGATTTTAGGGAAATTGATTTGGGGCAAATAAATTGACAGAAGAAGGAAAAGTGAGAGAGATTTGGGGAAAAATAATTGTGTACGACTCAAATAAACAAAGTAAAAGGGATGGTGGTGTAAACAAATGGAGGACACGCGTGCTATATTCTACAGCAACCAAGCCAAGTGTCCTTTATTTCCAAAAGTTTTGGACAAGTGCCACACCAAATAAACAAATATTTTTAAACATAAATACCATTATACAATGCAAAATACAAGCAAAATGTATTTAAAATTTCCAAAACAAAACTTAAATTAAAACAAATTCAATCTACATACATCAAAATAATTATCAAATAAAACCCAAAATTCAAAAAATAAAATAAATTTCCAAGTTAAATAAAGTTCAAATCTTAAAACAAAAACAATAAACTGGTTTATAGCTTATCAAATAAAATAGAATCACATTTTACAAATATTAAACAACTATATATTGAAATACTAATAACGATAAACTTAAATAAAACCACCCATATTCAAAGAATAATATTTAAATCCATACTTATAAATCAAAAACAAATTAAATAACTAGATTTCAAATCTATAAAAAAAATCGATTTCTAAAATACATAACCCAAATTTATTCGTATTTTTTAAAACGTCGAAAATTTTGGTCCGTTACCACGCATGGTGCAAACGACCAACAAGCTGGGTATTGCAGTCATAACACCACGAAGGGTGAAAATCAATAAAAGCAGAGATCTAAAGATACTAACGAAACAAAATAAAGGAAGCATGAGTAAAACAGTGGAAACTGTACCTCTGTGGAGACCAATTACATAACCAAAAATACATCTACAATCCAAAAAATTAAGATCACCATCATCGGTACTTTCATCAGCCTCCATATGCACATAAGGCACCCATTACCAAAACAAGATGACACGCTGATCAAAACAAACTCCAAGCGCATCGATTAACATTGTGCTAGAGCCACAACCAAAAACCTTAGAGATTTTCCTGATAACACAGCGATAAGAAGGGGAGCTATGTGGCTTTCTATAGTGGAGCGAAGACAAGGAGGAGAAAGTGACATTGGAAATTATGGAAATTAGGGAGTGGCTTTCTGCTGTGTGGCAAGGAAGAGAAAGTGGCTTTCTACTTTGTGGCCTTCTGTAGTGGAGCGATAAGATGGGAAATTAGGGCTTGGCGGCAGCGGAAAACACTGGAATAGATAAAATCGACCAAGATAAAATGAATGGACATAGGTTAGGGAGAAAGAGGCGGATGGGAGTGAAGAATGATATAAGAAAGTCAAGGTAGAGGATTAGGGAGTGAGTGGACAAGAGGGAAAGATTGGTGGAAGAAATGAAGCGGAAGAAGAGTCCGCCATGACATAAAAATTTATCTACAAATTTTTAACATTAATTTTTAATAGTAATTCATTAATCATAAATTATTAATATTTATTGTTAATTATAAATTATTATATATTTGATATTAATTACTCGATATTACTTATTAATAACTTGAAAATAAAATTAAGCCTCTTTAAATACAGATTATATATAATTAGTAATTAGTGATTATTTATTAATAATCATTAGTTATCATAAGTTATAAATGATATATAATACTATTAATGATTAATTATTAAGTATTAAAAGATAATATAATATTATTAATAATTAGTGATATAATATTATTGTTAGTACTTAGTACATTATGATTAATATAATATGATTAATGATTAATTATTAAATAATAATAAAAAATCAATATTGATTTTAGAAAGTATTGTAATTATTAATTATTGATTGCAAAAATTGGTAAATAAATATTTATTACAACATGCATTTTATGATCATTATAAAATTGACATCGGTTAAAACGGGCAAGTTATGAGAGATGCAAAATTGGTACCTATTACAACGAGCGTTACCCATTGTAAAATTAGCATCTCTTACAATGGGCATTTTTTGACCGTTGTAAAATAAGCATATATTACAACGGACATTTTGTGAACGTTGTAAAAGCGAAATCTATTACAACGGGCCTTAAATGACCGTTGTAATAGCATTATTTTACAACGGGTAGACCTTGTCCGTTGTTAAAAGGTTATTGTACAGGACATCTATTACAACGGTCCAGAAATGACCGTTGTGATAATACTCTATTACAACGGGCAATAGACGCCCGTTGTTAAACGGACGTTGTAATAAAGTATTTTTGTTATAGTGCCGATTAACCTAACTTGATTTACTTATCTCGATTAACTGAACTAATCACTTTGATTAACTCGACAAATTCACTTTGGTAAACTTAACCAATTCACTTAACTAATTCACTTAGTTTAACTTAACTAATTCACTTTGATTAATCTAACTATTCACTTAACTCCTGTCGAATAAACTATATTCGATAACTCCTCTAACTCTGCTCGAATAAACTATATTCGATTAACTCATTTACTCTATTCGAATAAACTATATTCGATTAACTCCTTTGATTTAACTCTAATCGATTAACTCCATCGAATAAACTATATTCGATAACTCCTTCGATTTAACTAATATTCTATACTCACTTCGATTAACTAATAATCGATAACTCCTTCGAATAAACTACATTCGATAATCTCCTCTCGAATAAACGATATTCGATAATCTTCCCTTTCGATTTAACAAATCAATAACTCCTTTTCGAATAACTAAATTTGACAACTCCTTTCGATTTAACTAATCGATAACTCCTTTCAATTTAACTATAATCGATAACTCCCTTCGATGAAACTAACATCGATACTCCTTTCGTTGAAATTAACATCGATTAACTCCTTTCGATGAAATTAACATCGATTAACTTAACTCGACGAAATTAACTCGACTCACTTATCTCAATAATCTAACTCAAGAACTTAACTCGATTAACTTATCTCGATAATCTAACTCAAGAACTTAACTCCTATCGAATAACTAATATTCGATTTAACTTCATTCGCTTGACTCTAGATCGCAGCGATCACAATGGTTACGCCTGACTCCCTCAGGAAACATCCGACCGCCTTAGGCTATTTACAGCCTTGCGAATTACGCTAGCAGTCGTACGAGATGGCAACTTATCCTGAATAACTCTGTTTGACTAACTCTATCTCAAATAACTATATTTGATAACTTCTACTTCGAATAAGTGGTATTAGATAACTTAACTCGAAAATCTTAACTCGAATCGATTAACTCCAATTGATTAACTTGACTTACTTAACTCACTGGTTAACTTGACTTACTTAACTCACTGGTTAACTCTATTGAACTGGTTAACTCTACTGAACTGGTTAACTCTACTGAACTGGTTAACTCTATTCAACTAACTCGACTCGACTAACCCCTTTCGAATAGCATATTCGTTTTACTAACTTTCGAATACCATATTCGATTTACTCCCTTCGAATACCATATTCGATTTAACTCCTTTCGAATACCATATTCGATTTACTTTATTCACTTTATAAAGATTTCCTTTTTAACAACGTTTTATTCATTTGAAAAGATTTACTTTTAAATAACGGTTCTACACTTTAAAAATGATTTCCTTTTTATAACGTTTCCTTTTCAATTCTATTTGTAAATGGTTTACAAATATTTCCTTTTCAAATTTATTCTTGAAATATTCTAACTCCTTAAATTCTCTGAAAAATTCGCCATAACCTCCTTTGTAACGTGAGCATCGGGAAAATCCCCAAACCCGCCACACAGGCCTTTCCATTCAAAAAGAAAATGGTTTGTAATTATTTCCTTTTTGAATATCTCCTATTTATAAATATTCCACTTTATAAATATCTCTTATTTATAAATATCCCATTTTATAAATATTCTATTTTCAATATCACTTTGAAAATCTCCTTATCAACATTTCGGTATGTTATGGTATTCAATCCTATCAAATCACGATGTTCAATATCGTCCAAGCACATATAATCGCCCACAGATTTTATATCACATCATATTACAATATATGAAAAAGAATAAAATAACTGTTGAGGAATCCAATCGGATTCCTCCAACCTGTCTCCCTGCATCCACAGATGTTACACAATATGATTATCATTACTTTCAGTTCAATATAAATTATTCTGATAGCAGAATCAATATATAAATATTTAACGGTATATATATATAATTACATATATATATATATATAATTTTCACTAACTGACTAGCAGTTCAGTCAATCAACCAACACACAACAATCAACATATGATTAGCAGTTCTAAAAATACATTATAAAAATATAACTGTTCAGAGTTGGTGAGTTTTACTCACATTGGCAGTTCATCGTTAAAGAACGATAAACTGTTGTTTGATTTGAATCAAACAGTTTATTTCGCCTTAAATTCAAACGAGCTCCAATCCACTCCCCGTCAGTTCCATTGTGGAGTTCCCGTCCATATGATCCCGACGGATCTTGTTTCGCTAGATTTCGATTCCGTATGACAAAGTTATTAATGTCATTACGAGTTATACAATTAATTTGAAAGAGAATAATTAATTTAACTTGAGTTGGGCTTTACCAAACTAACCCGTCCCATGGCCTAAACTCGTTTCCCACTGATGCCTTCTTCCCCGTTTTACTTCCACGCACCTGCTACTCCAACCACACACCATAGCCGCATATAATCTCCATTGTTGCTTCATAATTTTCGAAACCGAAATCACCAAACTCCCCCTTGTCAAACCCTCCTCCTCGTCATGCCAAGTAAACAGAACTCGCCCTCCTTCCCTGAATGCGTCGACAGTATTACACGGAAGAACTGGAGCAGGCATCAACACCAGTGAACACCGAACAACCCAAAAATTTGTGTACTAGCGTGTTCTCACCCTTTGAATCCAAGTATACTATTCGATTTGCAAATCGAGGTGCCAAAAGTCTAAAAACATTAACCCTAGAACTACTGAAGCTCGCGTTTGCCAAAGTCGAGGCCAGCAACACGAATCGCACCTTTTAGAACTGCTACCAAACTGAAGTGAAGCACTCCAAGATCCCAAATACATATGTATTTTCATTCGTAGAGTTTTATTTGATTTTTGGTGGATTTATTTTGATCGAACCTTTCACTGGAAAGAACAAGGAAGCAACGGCGCATTTTTTTATCTGTTGACTTAATGAGGGAATTAGGTTATAAGGATTGTTATGGGGGGTATTTATAAGGGATGAGATTTAGATATTTAAGTTAGATATTTTTAGGATATTTTATTTTAATCATTTTATATTCGTTCTTGGTCCTTAAAAATCCCTGCGACCACATATGATACCCAAAAATCACCAAACTGGACATACACCTTCAGTTCGACATTACGGTCCCAACGAAACTGGTTTCGTCGAATTCTGACTCCGTATGCTCACACAGCGTATTTTTAACTATCAAAATAATGACTGTTTTTCACTCTAAAAATCCGTACGACCACACAGTGACTCTAAAAATCACGGAACTTGGAATCTAACAATAATTTGACATTGCGGATCCAACAAAACTGGTTTCGTTGAATTTCGACTTCGTTTGCAAAAGTGGCTATTTTTAACGCTCTAAATAGCCCATATAAATATATTTAAATAAATTAAATTAAATATTAATAATTTAATATTATCGTATATATATTCACCTAGAATATACCATAGCTCCAAAATATTCGTATATGGATTTATAGCTCGATATTCCAAATCCATATTATATCGATATTCAATTTATATTGAAATTCCTTTTATAAACCGTTATAAATTATAAAGGAAATTCCACAGCGACTTTTCTAAAATTTGATTTGGACGTAAATCAAAATCTACATGACGAAATCTCGATTTTTCTCTTCCATTAGAAAACTATTATCAAATCGGTCCTGACGGTTCTTGTTTCACAGAAATCCGACTTAAAACGGACCCTGTATATTCAGTTGAAGTTCAAATCGCCAAATAGCGAACTGCCACGCCATTTCAAGCTCTATTTTAATTATATTAAAATTCTACGTTCAACTGTCATTTATATAATATATTCGTTAATATATTTCAACTCTAAACTGAATTATATATTTTGAATTTTCCCTATCCACACCATATCGCCATTTCAGCCAATTCTGGTTATTTTCAGAATTAAATATATTATTCTATTATTTAAATTAATTAAATATTCACTTTATTTAATTAAACCACGATTTAATTCCCTAAATCACTATTTATATAATTAAATAAATTAATTATACCCCTGGGAAAATGCGGGTCATTACATACACAGCCGATTATGCATAGATATATATAGCCAGAAATACAGTCTGGTTGATAGGCCCAACCAGTGGCACATAAAGTATAGACCATATAGGTAAATATAGCAAGTCTAAGCATCACAGATAATATGTACATGAAAAACCTGTAAGTATAGCATAAAAGTACACAACCAAAATATAGCATCAAGATGAGATATAACCCAACGCCGATATCAGTAGGGGAAGAGAGAGCTACTGCCTTGTGTTCCAGGGGACTACGGCCTGGGAAGAGAGAGCCTGAAGTGTGCATGTCTATCTATGTCTGTCCATAGTTCGAAAAATGCAGTATGTGATACATGTTCCCATCATGAGTTTTTTAGGTCTGCCGAAGACATGTGCATTTCGTTCTAACCAAATACTACAAGAGAAGAGAGCCAACAAGGAATCCAGCTTGGGGTCGGGGGGTATGCTGCCAGTATTCAAACAAAGATCGAATTGGAGGGATGCTGCCGAGCAGAAATGAGCTAATTGCAGCCCATACTGCGAAGGAGAAGTCGCATTAGAAGAAAAGATGAGAGAGGGATTCATTATGATGGTTACAAAGCACACTAATGGGATCGACATTGACGTTGAACTGACGGAGTCTATCTTTGGTGTTGATACAATTGTGGATGAGAAGCCATTGGAAGAAGATGAAGCAAGGAGGAAGGTGACATTTCTAAATACGAGAGAAAGAAAAACAATGACCTGGGTGGATCAAGAATTTGTAGCAGGCCGCAATTGAGAATTTATTCGATGATCCCAAAGCCCACTTGAAAGAATCTGGGCCATCAGCTAAGTAAATAGAATTAATCATCCTTCCAACCAAAATTAATTCACTAAGAGTACTAAGCCCAAAAAGAGATGATGGTAAAAAGCCCAACGGGCCAAGCTCGAAGGCCTCTGCAACAATTAAGTGGCTGGATTGGTTAAGTACAACAAGATTAGGGAATAAATTGGAAATGGGGATCTGCTCTTTCCAAATATCCATCCAAAATAAACAAGATTCTACATTATGTACTTTCACATGAAAAGGATTTTAACTCTAGAGAGAGATGATATAACTCCCATCCAGAACGACGACAGCCTGGCAGATGGACGGAAGTGAAGGATAAGAAATGGGTTCGAAATATAAAGCCGCAACAAGATCCATTCTTTCCATATAAAATGTACTTACGAGAGAATGCGCCAAAGCCATTTTGCAAGCAGTGCAAGGTTGAAAGTGGCGAGGTGAGGGACACCGAGACCGCCATGATCTGGCGGGAGGCATACTGTTTGCCAATTGACTAGTTTTTTCTGTTTTTCACCATTCCATAGAAAAGAGCTGCCAATTGAATCAATTTTGTTGATTACCCAGATGAGGAGTTTGTGAAAGGACATCCAGTAGGTTAGCACAGAAGAGAGGACATGTTTGACAAGGATGAGTCGGCAGTTGAGGATAAAGATTTTGCTTTCCATCTGGCAAGTCTGGATTCAATTTTAGAAATGAGGGGAAGCCAATTTGTTTTGTGGAGACAAAAAGGGATACCAAGGTAGGTTATTGGGAATTAATCTAGCTTACAGTTTTATCATGCAGCGATCATAGGGCCAAGATTAATGGAGTTTTCCATCATGATAATGGAAGTTTTATTAAAATTAATGGAAAGTACAAACCCCATTTCAAACGTGTAAAGGAGAACTTTAAAATAGTGAATGTTTGAAGGGGTAGGAGAGGCAAAAAGAATGGTATCATCTACAAATTGCAAACTCGATGTACATAAATTAGAGTTTGAGAGTGAAATGCCAGTAAAAATTTATGAGAGAGAGATATTTCACCATTTGATTAAAGACATATGCTATCAGAACAAAGATTAGAGGTGAGAGGGGGTCTCCTTGCCTTAAACCTCTTTTTGATTTGATTTTACCTCCAGTTTCACCGTTTATACAGACAGTTGAGAAGCTAGTGTTTAGAATTTGTCTGATCCAACTGCACCACTTAGAAGGGAACCCTCTATGAGTCATGAGAGCAAGTACGAATATCTAATTAATTGAGTCAAATGCTTTTGAAAAGTCAAGTTTTAGGAGGACATCAGGGGTATTAGAGACATGACAGAAGGAGATAACTTCTTAAGTGGCTGCTACACAGTCTAATATATTTCTCTCTAGAATGATTATAGATTATTCATTTCCAACTAATGTAGCAATATGAGATTGATGTATGTTAGCTAACATTTTGGTGATAATCTTGAATGTGGTGCTGACGAGCCTAATAGGTTTGAAAGAATGGAGGGTGTTAGCACCAGGAAACTTTGGAGTGAGGATGATATTAGCATCGTTAAGCTTGGCAATCATTGATGGGTTAGAGTAAAATTCTTTACATTTTAAATTTAAATATTACACAAATTACATCTTCTTATTAATTTAAAAATCAAACTTCGTTTAAATTATTTTTAACATGCTTAATATTGGTTTCTAACCAATGTTTTCATTTTGTTGTTTGTTTTCAACACAAACAAGATAAAATTTACCATTTGTCACTAAACTTGAGATTTAAACACATAATTGCATTCTAATCTCTTAAACACTGATAGTTTATGGTATAAAGTTTAACAAAAATTTACTTTGTGCTTGTTTAAATTTTATTACATAACCCAAACTAAAAAAATAACGTTTTATTTATTTACTAAATATTGCCCAACTCATTCTTGTCTATTCTCAAAATTTACCACCAAAATCATATTCAACTTATTAAATTTTGAAACTAAGATGTTAATATCAAAAATCTCACTATTATAATTATTTTCATTACATATTCACTTGTTATGAGATTTTGTGGTGCTTTTGACACAATTTAATAATTCTCCAATCAAATGCACATTTTTAACTCTAAAAATCCTCAACTTATACGACTTAAAAATTTTCAAGATTTAACTACCCCCCAAAATATAACTTAATTTTTACTTAATCATTAATTTATTCATTTAAAGGTAATTATATGAAACCAAGGTTGTTACAGATTCTCCTTTATAAAATTTTGTTCTTGCAATTTCCTAAGGGAAAAGTGGTAGCAACTAATATGTTTCATCAACCCAAAGGATAAGCAATGAAAAAATAAGGTTGAGTTTATAAATTTCTCACCCTCAAGATCAAAAGATAAGAAATTAGGATATGCACGCTCAATTAACTCTTTAGTTACTCCAAATGCAGTCATTGGTATATAGCTACATTTGAGAACAGCATACCACCCTCAAACCGATGAACAACCTAAGAGGGTGAATAGGTTTCTTGAGGATCTTCTAATACTGTGTATCCTAGATTTCGGAGGGACTTGGGAGGAGCATCTCCCATTGGTTGAGCTTGCCTACAGCAGTTACCAGTCAAGCATAGGCATGGCACCTTTCGAGGCACTTTACAGATAACCTAGCAGATCGCTAACTTGTTGTTGGGAGTCTACGGACAGACTCTACTTAGGCCTGACATGATTCGAGAAACATCTGAGAAGATTGACCTTATCCACCGAAGAATGAAAGATGCTCAGGACAGGTAGAAGTTATATGCTGATAAGAGAAGGACTGATTTAGAATTCGAAGTAGGAGATATGGTCTTCATCAAAGTATCACTCTTAGGAAATGTTGTTCACTTTGGCTCAGTAGGGAAGTTAGGGCCGAGGTTTGTAGAGTCATTCCCTATAGGAGATATGCATATCCTATCGTTTGAATCTTTAATCCTTAGGTAGAAACCAATGATTGGAAACACGTGTTCAAGACATGTTATGATTGATGGTCGCAAGTGGATGAAAGTGTTTGCTGGTGATCACCGTGGATGCATATACACTCACACTAGACATTTGATTGACTCAAGCATTTACATACTGCATATGGATGTGTGCATTTTTAATTTTCAATGGATGGAATTGGTTGAATCATCGTATCATTTTCGCATTTTGGTGGATGATTGTGAACACATATAGAACTTATATATTAGGATTCTTTTGCAAACATACTGGACATATGGCATAGACATATATTGCATTAAGGAGGCCAACTTTATCATCGACCGCCTGATTTTCGAATTAGTGTAAGAACATAAAAACACAACACTTTTGCATATGCTCATAAAAGCAATAGAAATTCTTAGGACAATGGATGCCAGTTGATGATGGATGAGTTGATGGTTGTAGGTTGTTGTTAAAATAATAACATTCTTCTTAACTTGGAGATTTCGGGGACAAAATCCTTTAAGTAGGGGACAATGTAACACCCCAAAATTTAATACTCCATAACCCTGCAGTAAAGGAAATAAAATGAATAGTATACAATTAAATATTTCGGACTAAGTAAAACCCAATTTACGGTTGCATTCATCTCGGAATTCTGTTTCGGATAGACCACGAGTTTGTGTAAATCGGATAACGTATGAAGAAGTTATGAGCTTTTAAAGTTTGATGGAAATTTGAATTTCAAAACAAAGTTATATGTATTAAATAAAATTCAGATAGAATAATTTAAGCAGGAACCGATGGTCATGGGATTACCCTTACCGACCTGGGTCGACCCATGTCGGGTGGGGTCGACCCATGGGTAGACCCGACGGAAAGGGGTTGAACCAATGACATGCAGGTCCGATTCTGAATGATGTATTTGGACTGTTTTGAATGTTAGGTTTGTTGGATGAGTTGTATGGCTAGATTTAAAACCCTAGAATCAAACGGTTAAGAATTAGCTCAGTTAATCTATAAATAGGGTCTCTCATTTATTTTAATCTACATACAACTATTCTTTACCTCTCTACCTCCATAGCTATATTATAAATTAATTAAAATGGGGAGATGCTGCTGAAAACTAGATTAACAGAGAAAATTTAAGATCTGCAATGTACATACAAACTTTTTCAAGAACTATTTCTAAACCAAATACCTATCCCTGTGAGTTCAAGTTACTTTCATATCTGATACCTAGAAATGTGTTATGATAGTAAATAAAATTGGATCTAGAACATACTGTACCTATAAGTTATTTTCTATACTTTATTCATCTATGCAAGTTATTGCAGTAATATACATTCTTTTACTGTCAATTAATTAATCAGTTATGCTCATACATATCTATTTTCCTTATCCCTTTTCTACTGTTTAATTTATTTCCAGTCTTGTTTATATGCCTATTTTATACAGTTTTATTTGATTCTATTCTTCTGCTTCTACTTTTCCCTTTTTATTTATGCCAACCCAAGGCCATGTCAGATTTAAGATTGTTTATAATTGAATTTGGTATAATATATGACAATGGAAAAGGAGAATTTGGGCATATTATTGTGGACTTGTGACTGTAATTTGGGCATGTTATAAAATGGGGACTTTTGACCGTAATTTGGGAATATAATAAAAATGAAGAATATGCATATATGTATACATGTTAGATTAGACTTAATACAGAGATTAAGTAAAGGACATGTTAAAATAATTTTAGTACCAGATGTAGGTTAAGTAAACTAAATTACTATAATGTATATATACATCTGGGTAGGTGTTTGTTTTGGGGAAGGGGTTTTACACATAATAACATGAAAGATTACAACCATGCTTATTAAAGAACTTAAACCTACTAAGTTAAACATGATTATTAATAAGTTAAGAGGTCCCTCATTCTGCTGTTGTATTGGGTTTTGGGGACTCTTAAATCCTAGTTACTTATGGGCACAAGCTTAGGGGATTTGGCTTGTGTTAATCTTGCTGTGTGGAAACTGTATCAGTCAGTATCCATGTTGGTATCTTGTTGGGGGGCCTCACACTAGGTAAGGGCTAGGGCACACTTTACTGAATTGGATAGTAAGAGGTTCAAAAAGAGAAAGGTGGGTACGGGCGCGTTCCGGTGGAGTCATGAGCGTGCATGTGTATGATTAGGGAAACTAAGCCGCTGTAACACCAATAAATAGGTATGTGTTCTATAAGTTGTTGGGTTAGGGAGTGATACATCCTAGTGTCGCAGCTGATACAGAGTAATTATGTAGTAAGGATCCGATCACATGGGTTGTAATTAGGGTAACACCTAATCCTATTATGTAATTAGGCTAACACCAAATCTCTGTTATGTAATTATGGTAACACCTAATCCTGTTGTGTAATTAGGGTAACACCTGACCTATTGTGTAATTAGTTTAGTACCGAATTCTTGTTATACTAGTATTGGTGCAGAGAAAAACTTGTTCTTGGGATATAAATATGAAGCTTTACTCGATCCTTGTTTTATCTTGTTTTCTTATACTTATATGCTACGGTACTTTCTCATCCAGTCTTATCTATCTGTCTTGACACCTCTATTTTATGCATATCTAAAATTCACTGGAACTCGCCCGGCTTTATGTATGACCTGTTTTGTTTCGCTTCTTTCTCTTCCTTCCCCACCTCCTCAGGTCCTCAGAGTGGTAGTACTCCGCATTGATTAGGATTTTCTTTCAACTTGGATCAGGACTCTTCTGCATTGATGCACCGCTTTGATTATCTTTCTACTTTGCTATGGCTTGTAAAAAGGGATATGATTTTGCATTATTGTACTCTGATGTTTGGCATTATAAGATAGATGGTTTTATTTGAAGTATTTGGTATTTGATGATGCAACTAATTTGGAATAATGTTTTTCTTTTAATAATTAAAGTTAAATTTTCTACTGCCTATTTATATCTGTCTGGTGAAAATTTGTTTTTTGTTTACCAATTGCGCTTCATGAAACTTAATGTATTCTCTTATGAGTGACACTAACGTACATGCAGGTGTCACATTCTCTACTTTAATTTTTATCTTCCAAACGGCGAAGAATTGGTGAAAGTCATTAACAAGAAAGCTGTAGAGTTTGTCGAGAGCTACCTACAACAAAAAATTAAGGGCGATTAGTTTAGTGGTTTGGTGAAAATCTAGGTTCGAAACCGAAAGAGGAAGCTTCGGACTTTCTCGTATTACGTGCAAACGAAGGAGAGTTGGCCAGAAGTGTCAACTAGGAAGTTGGAGAGGGGTGTATGGTCTAAGACTTTCATGTTGGTTGGTCAGCCTGAAATTGACCGTGGTGGTTGTGGCGTAGAGATAATCGAAGGTAGTTTTTTGTGGAGCAGCGAATAAAGATATGGATTTTTCAGAAAATGGAGGTAGAATTAGGAGAGGTGATCAACTGGAGATAGGTGTGTGGTGGTGTGGCCTAAGTGCTGGTGAAGTTTAGTGGAATTTGGTTGTCGTGGCTATGGCTAGGGGCCTCAAACCATTTCCGATTCGAGATGCCTTTGCTTGCCGGCGCTGGCGATTAGGGGTGCGGGATTCACGGCGGAGACTGTAACACCCCACGTCCGTTAATGTCACTCACTAAGGGAATGCATTAAGTTCCGTGAAGCGTTATAGGTAATCATACATAGAATAATTACAAGACAGATATAAATAAGATAGCAGCAGAAATTTAAAAACTTTTATTAATCATAAAGCATGGTTGCACCATATGTCTGAAAATACATAAACTCGGTATATCATTAAAAATTATATCTTATACTTTAAATATCAGAGTACAATACCAAAGAAAGAATAATCCCCAAATCATGAGCCATAGTAGCAAAGATAGAAGCTTGAGCAATACATCTAGAAGCTCCAAGCAAGACGATAGCAGAATCCTGACTAAGCCTGAGAATTCCCTCCCTTAAGAACCTAGGGGGAGGGGGGAACGGAAGAAAGAAGGAGAAACAAAAAGGGTCAGACATAAAGTCTGGCGATTCTAGCTACTTTTAGCTAGTAGATAAATAAAAGTAACATGATAGGCATATAAAGTGGATAAGGGAG
Organism: Allium sativum; assembly: GCA_030737875.1. Classification (NCBI taxonomy): domain Eukaryota; kingdom Viridiplantae; phylum Streptophyta; class Magnoliopsida; order Asparagales; family Amaryllidaceae; genus Allium; species Allium sativum. The sequence continues at coordinate 286,392,183 of CM060915.1, forward strand.
ATCACTACATAAATGGCAGGTGTGACAAGGTAAGTAAGATAAGGTGTACATGCCTCACTAATGATTACTCTGCACTATTACTAAAATATCCAGAAAGAGATGATCCCTTCAACTATAAGGTGGCAGACTTAGGCATACATCCAAATGTATCCTAACTACCCTGAGCGATATGCTCCCTAACCCTCGTAGATACCTTGTAATTGCCCCCACAGTAGGAGATATAACTTTCTAAAGTGGAAACTCCTCGTCGTAACAATGTGCACAACCATATCTACATGTGTCATGGTCTCTTATCCCCTTCTGCCCAGCTCATGCATGCACATGGCCTGGTCGGTTTGCGCCGCCCACACCGTCCTCCACGTTTAGATCTCTTACAACAGTCAGTAAGCATGCCCCTTCTCCGCCTAGTATGGAGTACTTTATTTGATACCCACTATGGGTTACTGACTAAAATGGGTCCCACACAATATGATACAAGCTCTTCCCTTTGTCTTGTATCCCCCACTAGGTTTTCACTGACTATGTATACCGCTAGGTGTCTTTAATTACATAACCTTATTTATTTCAACCGGTTATGCTTACCTATAGGAGTCTTTAATACATAACCCCTAATCTTCCAACCAGTTATGCTTACCTATAGGTGTCTTTAATTGCATAACCCTATTACTTCTACAAGTTATGTTTACCCTAAGAGGTGTCTTTAGTTTCACAACTTTATTATTTCAACCGATTATGTATACCACTAGGTGTCTTTAATTACATAATCTTAACGGGTTAAGTTTGTGGGCCTATTACCCTTCCCCTCTTCAGATTTACTTAACCCACCCGTCAACCATGTTCACTTAACCCCCAACTTAAATTTAAGTTCATACAATCCCTATGGATTAACTTTAGGTTAAGTAGTCCAATTCTTTACCATGTCCATTTATGGTTTCATAATAGGCCAGACCTCCCTCGTTAGGCCTACAACATGTGGATGCTGGATATGTCGGTCTTGTCCGGGTTGACTTATTCCATAGTTGGGCCTAACCTCGTGTCATAGCCCGATTCGTATTTACGTACTTAGACCTCCCACATTAGGTTTACCATTTGTGGCTGTTGGATATGCCGGTAGGGTCCGGGCAGACTTCCACCACTAGAGCAACCTAACCTCGTGTCATAAGTACAATTACAATTACAATTCCTAATTGTAATTACTAGACATTCTATTTTTAATTAATTAATCAATTAATTAATCCTTTCCTTGTATAGATGTCAATACCTATTTTGCCCAATAATTTGAATTACATGTCCATAATTGTTCATATTCAAATTATGCCATTTTAATCCCTTTTTCCCCCGTTCCTTAACTAGCGCCCTCACAAAATTGGCAACATGCCTAGGCTAGAAAATAGACTAGTCATAAACGATAATAGGGAAAATAATGAGAATATACTAAAATGGTCATCTTGGCATAAACATAAACTTGTATGATAGTAAGGTGAACATACATACTAGCATGGACATGAAATTTTCATCATAACAAGGTGGACATAAAACTTGTGAACTATGATGTCACAATATCCAAATTAGCCATTTTAGATGTCCAATCGATTTAAGTCCAACATGAATCATAAGGTGACAAATTTAGATCGCATAGGATAGATCTAACATGATTCATAAGGTGAAAATTTTAGATCACATAGGATAGATCTAACATGAATCATAAGGTGACAATTTTAGATCACATAGGATAGATCTAACATGAATCATAAGGTGACAATTTTAGATCTCATAGGATAGTTCTAACATGAATCATAAGGTGACAAATTTATATCACATAGGATAGATCTAACACGAATCATAAGGTCACAAATTTTTGATCACATAGGATGAATCATAAGGTGACAATTTTAGTTCACATAGGATAGATCTAACATGAATCATAAGGTGACAATTTTAGATCACGTAGAACAGATCTAACATGATAATTTTTTATCACATAGAATAGATCTACATACATCCGCATCATAGCATATCATAAAAGTAACAACCCAAGATCCATAATGATAACATAGTAGAACAATTGAATTGAATCCAAAGAAATAGATCTATCATGATATGGCGTAAGATCTAACAATAACATAGATTTAAAGTCTACAACGCATCCAAATCACAATCTTTCATAACTCACTATTATTTATCTAAAACTAAAAGCAACTAGAACTCACTGTGATTGGATTGCTAAAATGATAGAAAAGGTACTGAGTCTATGTTTGAATCTCAGAATTTGATATGCTTTAGAAGAAGATGAGAAACCCTAGTTCAGTTCAGAATACGGCATAGTTTGGCCGCCATGACTTCTAATGAAGAAATATGTGAAATGTCCATATATTTATAGCTACAGAACCATCTAGAACCGACTGCCACATAAGCCCTATGGTAAATCAGGTCGTGGGTCACCTTCCACTTAGGCAAAGGCCTGAATACCCAAAAAAACTATTATAGGCGCACTTTACAGGTGCACTAGTGTAAAAATACATGGGCGCACTTGTCAAGTGCGCCGGAAATTTCCGCTTTTTCTGCCAAACTTCTATCGTCCATAACTTTTTCATACGTTATCCATTTATGGCAAACCAGGTGTCTATCTTGACCAGAATTTTGAGAGGGACCCAATGGTGCAGTCCGTTTTCCTTAATTCTGAATATTAAATTAATTGTTCTTTAATTTATCCACTTTAATGTTGTTAAAAATTCGGGGTGTTACAAGGAGGCCACTTTCGATGGGGGTACTAGTGATAGGTCGGGTTCAGGCTTTGGTGGCCCTACAGCAACGCAGTAGTGATTGATGGAGGGGGACGTGTTTTGAAAACGATGGAGAAGAAAGGTTATTTTATTTAAGTAATGATGTGATTAATTTATTTGAAGTTTAAACATGTATATCTTGCGAACTCAGAATATGACGAGACAGGATCCGCTAGGATCGTATCGACGCAAGCTACATATACAAACTGATTTAGACGAGACTAAAGCTAGTTGGAATTTTTGTTTTATAATTTCATGTTTAATTTAATTAAAAAATGACTGTTATTGAAATGGTCAAAAATCACTGTGAGAACTCTTTATAATTTGAATAGTTATTATAATCATCAACTTATTATAAATTGATTGCTTGTGGTTGCTATGATTGCTTCGTAGATGATGGATGTTCATTACAGTTTTATTATTACTATTTATGTATACATAAGCATTAACGACTGTAATGCTTATACTATAACTGATTATGTGATGGATGATAATTGTTGTGGTCAATATAACAATTGTTCACACAATTCACACCACGAATATGGAAATATTTTGGAATTGAGTAAGTCGAGTTTCATTGGAATATTAAATGTACAATATTTCATTTAAGTGAAATACACGTGAAAATGGAAATTGGATTTTTATATCCGAAAAAATTTAGCAACGAAAATTAAATAATTTAAAATAACTATTGAAAAGTTTGAAATGAATTTGAAAGATTTTTGAATTATAAATGGCTTGTTCTAATTAAAAATAGATTTTGAATTGTAAATTCGAGTTACGTATAAAAACGATGATTTCAACTTAAAATGACTGTTCCAATGATATTTTTTATTTTTATAATGGATTTATGGAAAGTTTGGATTTCAAAAGATTTAATTCTGAAAAATATTATTATTTTAATATTATAATAATATAGTATATTCAATTTTAATTTATAATTGAATTTGAAGTTGAAATCGCTTAAACGTTTCATAAAATATATTTGAGCTGAACTGTTCGAGATATATTTTAAATTAATATGTTTTGAATAGGACGAGTCGTATAGCGACACGTCGCGAATTTCAACCATGAACTTCAGATGACCATAACTAATGAAGTTTAAATCGGTTTTTCCCGAAACGAGAAACGTTTGTTTTCTATTGATAATAGCTTCCACATGAAAGAAGAAATTTTGGATTTCTACTTATAGATTTCACGTTATGTTTAAACAAAATTTCGAAATGGTCGTTGTAAACGCAGCACGATGACCGTGATTAGAAATAGATCGAAGTGGCCATATAAAAATTATTAAAAATATGGAAAAATTATGATAAATCATGTTAAATGATTTTAAAGTGATTTGAGAAAGAAATGTGAAGTTTCGAACAATATTATGATTTTCGTGTTTTTCAGCCTAACTTGTTGAATACGGTAAAAGACTTTTTGGACATTTAAAGTTAAGGATTGGGTATATAGTTTTCAAAAGCTATTATATATATTTTGTATAATTAATAAATTATTTGAAAGGCAATTCAAATTGATTATTAAATATAAGTCAAAGTATGGTCTGAATAGGACTAGTCGCGTAGTGATAGTTCGTGAATATCGACCGTTGACTTCAAATTGGCATACCAGGAGATCTAACCATCGATCCTCATGAAACGAGAAACGTTTGGTTCAAAATGAAAAGAGTTTTCAAATAGAAAAGAAAGTTTTATGATCCAATGGTTAGATCTTAAAATAAGCTAAAATCAAATTTGAATAAATTGAATTTGGATAGAAATGATATTCACATATTTGGTATTGATTACCGTTGTGTAGTTGTTTAATATTTTAGGAATTTGGAAGTTATTTATATCATTATTCCACTTATAGTATTTGTTGATTATGAGAACTGGTGTTGACTATAATTGGATATAAATTCTATGTAAATCTTATACTTAATATCAATTAGTTTGGGGTTTGTCATGAATGGTGTCTTCAATAACATCGCTCCTCAACCCAGTTAAAGATGAAGAGTATGGAATAAATCTTTTAATTAAGATTTAAGAAGTTTTGCAAAGTTGAGTATTCCAATTAATAAATTAAATTGGAGTTGAATGGGAATAGATTTAGCGATAATCGAAATAGGTTTCTGTGGATGAAAACCTTTACTTTTTAAGGAATTTAAAAGGCTTTTCCATCATTCCACTTATAGTATAGGTCCTATACGGGAATTCATATCAATTATAAGTTGATATGTGTTTCGTGAAGATTTCATTTAGAATGGAATTCGATTTTGGGTTTACCGCGAATGATGTCTTGAATAGCATTGTTCTTTAACCCATTTAAAAGCGAAGATGGTTTCTCAATATTAGTTGAAATGAAATCTTTATTTAAATTAATATAAGTATTTAAAGAAAGAAGTTGGAACTTGATGGTTTATCATTGAGTTGAATGTTCTTCTGGATGTTTGATCTGATGTTAGTTTAGGCTTTCGGGGTCATACACTTGAAAGATTATTCTATTAGCATTGTATAATCGAGAACTAGTTTTGGTTAATGAATGGTTTTCCCTAATAATATTAATAAGAAATCATAAGTACGATTTTGGGTTAGAGATATGAATTGAGGAAAGATAAATTAATTTACCATAATCAATGATCAACGAATGGGTTGGGTTTGGGATGAATGTGTTTCCTACAAAGATATAAGAAATTTTTAATCAAATTTGAAATGAAAGAATGGAATTGGCATAGATAGTTCAACTTCCAAAATACGAGCGGTACTAGATATGGAGTACACCCAGTTTTGCTCCATAGGATGAATAGGATGGGAATGGGATAATGATTTGAGAAATTACCCTTTTCGCGAGATTCAATAATCTCGACAAAGCGTAGGAAACTTGATTTGAGTTAAGTTTGGGACATGAGATTTTACAATCAATTGAAATGATTTCCAAGGAAAGATTTAAACAAGAGTTTAAAGAATGTAAATATTTGATAAGATTTAAGGAAGTAATTCCCAATGTAAAGAATGATTTGAGTAAAAGAATATTCAAAAATGCAGTGAGACTCGTGATATCCTTGTATGTCAATATTGGTTTTAAAGATATGGTAGTTATTTTGGAAAGACCGAGTTCCAACCCCATTCTGAATAACTATACGAAGAATATTTAAGAATATTTGAAGACGGTAGTTGAAGACTGGGGATCTTCACATCGTTTCAATTAATTGTTTACGTCACGATTGGGTTGTACACCCAAGATGAGGTTATAAGTGGCAGTTTTCCAGATGTACTTATTGATTGTCCAGATTTGCAAGGGCCTCTCTCCTTTATTGAACAAGGAATAAGGTCCTTCAGTTTCGTTAAGACACTGAATGGACTTATGTTTGACATTGTATTTCGAAGTGCATGATTGATCTTTACTAAACATATTTCTGTTGGTGGTTAAGAGGTTATCTCAACATAAAACCCTTCTTTGAGACGTACGAGCTCTAAGGTTATATGGTTAGTGATTATGGATTATATGTTGTGAATTGAAAATGTGACATGCTAAGTGGTGAGTTATTGGTAAACAATGTTTTTTGTCGAAAAACAGTGCTTTGTGTAAAACGTGACCTCAGGACCTCACAACCGGTAATAAGCCGAAACATGTTGAAGTACCGTAGAGTTAATGATTAACGTTTCCTTTTAGTTGAGAAGTGAAGCAATTTTATGGAACCCAGGCAAAAAGTCTTAGTGGATGATAGATCGAGGCACCTCGAATGATGGTCAACAACGACCGAGAGACGTTATGTTCAAGAGAGATTCGAACTAAACCTGTTTATAGGAGGGTCGTCTCTATCGCTAAAGAAAAGGGCATTATTGATCCTAGGATATCCTGCTAGAGGTATTCCGAATCGCGGAAAGGAAGATCCTTTGCCTTAGTCATTGATGGAACCCAACTTCCAACATGAACCTTTACGGTTTTAGTTGAATACTATGTATTATACCTAATATATGGTACTTATGTCTTCTACGATTTATACATTTACTTTCGAAAGTGATTTCCACACTATGCATTAGTAATAATAAAAGAGATTTTCACATACCAAGCATATTTGGTTATCATAAAGCAAAACTTGCTCCTCTGATGTGTGTTGCATTGTTTGATGCGATATGAGTCTTATGGTAGCTTCATTTTCAAAAAGCATTGCAAGTAGTTTTATGAATGGTATACACGAGGGAAAAATCGTTCCATGTTATACAGCATAGTCTTATGATTTACCTAACTTTAAAATAAAGTAAATAACTATTTTTAGTTCTAACACCAGTCCCATGACTGATCTGGAGTTTATTGTTCCTCCACCTACACTCTGGGTGGCCATATTTTCCACACATGAAGCCTAGTAGTTCTGGTGTGCAGATATTTTATAGGGCAGGTTCTGGATTGAAGCAAGAGCAGTGTCAAGAACATTTTATTTCTTCTGTTGAGAGTTTATATTTTCTGTTATGTACATGATACACTTTGATATTATTATTTTCGTTGTGCGTATATTTATTATTATACTCTGATGTAAGCTATACTTTGATGTAAAAGTTATTGAAATAATAATGAAAAGTTGTTTTGTTCAATTCTTATTAGTTGTAACCCCAACGGATAGGTCTTGTAGATCTGTTTTAGTCGGGTTAACCTTCGGCCTGAACCGGGCAGTATGGCGGGTTGTCACATTTGGTATCAGAGCTTTAGTTTATGCAAAGATTTGGGTTACGCCTCATTTGAACAAAAGGAAAGGACACATCAGAGGTAGGATTAGTAATATCCTAAAGGAGTGACTCATTAGAGATAGGGTTAGTAAATTCCATAGTATGAGTTTAAGGAATATTATATATAAAAGAGAACGAATTTGCATATATATAAAAACGAATTTGGTTTTTAAAGATTATATATGGATAACCTACCTGATTATCTTATAATTAGAGTTTGAGCATTTCATTTGATATTAAGGTTGGACTATCAAATATAAGAAGATTTTGAATATACGCCTGGCAGACATATATATGACGTCTCAAATATATTAGATAGATATAGAATCACACTCTAGTCACTTGAGGATAATTATGGTGATTTTTGCCACATCACCAATGTTTATTTTCGAGTTTCAAAAGTAGTATGATTCTAATTGAAATGTCGAGATATGCTTAAACCCATTTTGATAAGTGTTTGAAAATGATTTGAATAGACAAGATAAAGGAAAGAACAACCGTAATCTTAGAACTTGGTTAAATTTTAATGATTGTAATTTGGGGAATGATTAAGACGATTTTAGCTTTAAATCTAACCAGTACAAGTTAAATAATTTGAAAGGGTAAAAGTGAATCAAATGAACTAAAATTTAACTTAAGTAAAGTTAAATAAAATTGGATTGGATGTACATTGAGCGGAATTGGAATGATAAAACTTATATAAGATTGGTTTGGTATTTTGATAAAGATGGAAATTAATTGGGAGTGGATGTATATATATTGGACAGGTTATTAAATGGAAGCTAAGACGAGGAATAAAATTGAATGCTCGACCCGAAGGTACATATTTACTGTATTGATTGGGTATGATGATTTTATAAGTCGATTGGCAAGCCGCTTGGCTTTTGGATTTTCTTTTGATTGGTGAGGGCCTACAGAGGTGAGTTTTGGTTGTACTAATTAAGTTGTAAAAGGAGGTTATGGAGAAATTTTTCAGAAATTTAAGTCGTTAGCAAAATTCTAGAAATGGGAAATTTCTAAGAAATTAAAAAATGAAGAGCTTAAGTTAGTTGGAATAAAGGCTTTATTGGTGACACGACTCAAAACCCACGCCCGGTCTAGATCGAACAAGAATATATATTGTTTGAGTAAACGACGCATCGGAACACAAAACAATAGAATATTCCGTTGCTATTAGAACAATTTACATCAGAGTACAAGAATAACAGAGTGCGAAAAATAAATATATAGCAGAAATACAATTATCAGATAATAAAATAAATAACATAGCAGTGAGAATGTATGATATAAATACAGTGCAGTGGAAAACATCAACTAACATAGTTGAAAGCTATACATAGATACAGAGCTTTCCAGAGTATAGCTTCAGGCATAATCCAGGATCCTATGAAATGAAAAGAATCTGCAAAACCGAAACTACTGACTGCCCATATGGAAAATATGGGCACTCAAAGTTTAGGTGGAAAACAATAAACTCCTGGTTGGTCATGGGACTGATATAAGAGCTGAAACAGTTACCAAAGTTTTACTTTAAAATAGGGTAAATCACGGCGCCACGCAGTATGTCTCGGAACGGGTTTACTTCATGTTAATTCCAAAGCTTGAAATAAACAACAATCAACACAAGGCTTTTTTTTAAATGAAGCTATTAAAGGACTCAGGTCCCATCACATAATGCAACGTAAGCCAGAGGATAGAGTTTTACCTTATGATAGCAAAAAATGCTTGGTACGTTTTAAAACAAATATTTTTGATATTACTATAAGTGCACAGTGTATAAAACAACTTCGAATATAAATGTATCAATTATAGACGGCAGAGTACCCTATCCTACTATGTCAACATATAGGTTTACCACTAAAACCGAAAAGTTGTGTATTGGAAGTTGGATTCCATCTATGAGTCAAGGCAAGATAACTTCCTCACTGATTCGGGCCATCTCTAACGGGATGCCAAGGATCAACACACGTGACCCTTTGAGCGCCAGGGCCTGTCCGCTCTTGCTTTTGTGGATTGGCAATTCCTAAACAATACGTTTCCAGTCTATTGGACCTATTATCTGGTCAGTACGTCGACCATCCTGGCCTTGTGCAGCCATATCCGAGGGCCCTCACTATCCATCATCCACATAAGTAAAATATCTGGGCTATATCCCATGACATCACTTCTAGCTAGAAAGAAATGCATGTCCTCCCTACAGTCCTTCATCCCGTTTCTGACTCATACCGGGGTGCGAAGCACTCGAATTAACGCTATACACACAGATGTTCTATACTAAATCGATGCTTTGATCATCATCCACAAGACCCTGCTTTTCCACAAAAGCCTTGTTCATTACATCTCAGCATGCCACATTTTCAATCCACATTATACCACTTATTTCCACCGATACATAAAGTCTAAGCTCGTACGTCTCAGACAAGGGTGTTAAGCTAAGAGAATAAATTCTCCGCTACAAAAAAGATACATATTAAGTAGAGATCAGTGAATATAGCACAAAGTATAATGTCAGACATACAATCCATTTACAACTCTGTTCTGGGTCTAAACGAAACCGAAGTCATCTTATTCCTCATCTCATATGTCAAATCAGGGGAGAGGACCTCGTATATCTGGTCGATTTCCGAGTACATTTGGATGACCACCACTTATTACCTTGTCTTGAGTGTACATCCCAATCAAGACATTAGAAATAGCCCAAAAGATGTGAAGATCACCGGTCAACCACCGTCTTCATATTTTTGACTTTAAATCATCGTAACAATTATTCAGAATGGGGGTCTTTCCAATAACTCACACCTCTTTATAATCGTGTGATAAATACACAAAGATATCACACATCTCATTCTAATCCAGAAGATTCTTTTTAGCCAAATATTCATATCTTTGGGGAAAGGTCCCCATTAATTTTATCAAAGATAAATTCTTTTAGACTTATTGTTTAATTCATTCCTCGAAAATCATTTCAAAAGATTTTATAATATCTTTTCAAATCAAAAATCATTACTCAATGATTATTCATTTTCGAAAATTCATCATGCCCTTAACTGGGTTAAAGAACCAATGTCGTTTAAAAACACCGTTCACAATAAAACCCACAATCATCTTCCGTTTAATACGGAATCTTCACGGAAATCTGGACAATTTATAATCAACATAAATTTCCATATCAGACTAATACTATAAGTGGAATAGCGGCGAAGCCTTTTAAATTCCACAAATAGTAAAGGTCTTCTCTTACAAAAGCTCAATTAGATTATTATTAATTGAATTTCATCCAAGTCCAATTTAATTAAATAAACTGGAAACTTCATTAAATCTTATTTAAAAGATTTATTCTATGCACAATTGGGTTTAAGAACAATATTATTTAAGATAACATTCACAACAAACGACAAATCAATTTGATATCAATATAAGATCTTAAATGGAAATCATGTCGACTTATATTCAATTCCAAATTCTGAAACCAACAGATATCATATTGGAATAATGATATCAATATCTTCCAAATCACTCAATGTACCAACCTGGAAAATTAGAACCAATTTAAAATTTTTATTTTGGCTATTTCAATGAATTTTGAATAGTTAAAATTATTTATTTTAAATAATAACGATACAATTTTTTATTTTAACCAAAGTTAGAACGAATATACTTATTTTAATTTTAAAAGGAATTAGAAATAGCACAGTAGTTTGAAAAGTCAAATTTGAACTTTGAATGAATGTACAAGATTCAAAATTAAACGGATTTGAGTGAAACTAAAAATATCTAAATCTGTTTAAAAATATCTTCCCAATGAATCCAAAAAAGTTATGGCCGGTTGAATATTCAGAATAGTCGCTATGGAATATAGTATAATTTATAGCCCGTATAAAAGGGCCATTATACAAACGACCTCTATTTGCGATGAAACCACTTTTGTCGGATCCTGAATGTCAAATTTTTGCTAAGTTTAATTTTCTAGAATTTTTGGAATTAATTTGTGAGCGTAGTAAGTTAAACTCTAATTTGATAATTTATGTTGAATTTAATCGACCGTTAAAAAGGCCATTTTTCAAACGGTCTCCAAATTCAACGAAATTAATTTTATTAGGACCGTATCGTCAAAACATAGCTAGATTTATTTTTTAGGAATTTTCAGAGTCCGTATGTGGGCCTGATGAATTTAAATGTACGATCGAAGTAATTTAATAAAGGATTTAAATTTTAAATTAAAGAAATCATGCCAAAAACAATCGTTTGGGCTGACGGGACCTAGCCCATTGGTTCCGAAACAGGGGCAATTAGGTCGGAACAACACTTGTTGGACTGAAATTGGAGTTGTTAAGGATTTACGGGTTTATTTGCAAATTGGTTAATTAAATATTATAAAAATACATTCATTTTCAAAACACTAGTCCTCTTCACTGCAGTAGCCGCCGCCATCTACAATCCCATGGCCTAAAATCTTCGATTCTTCCTCCTCTAATCAATCCCAATCCCCTCACTGAAACTTCCTACTCCAGTTGAAGAATTTGTGGAGATTCCTCTCCTCTTCCTATCCATACAGATAACCCGCACCATAGTCGAGAAACCACCAAGTATTCACACCCCAAACCCGACCCAAATAAACCGCCGCCGCCTCCCCTGGTGCCGATCGCACCTGACCGCGTGGGGCCCCCTACACGCGCCACCCCTAGCCCCTCCACGTCACGCAACCCGATCCTCCTCCCGTGCCTTGTATCGCTTGCGGAATTGAACCCTAGGTTTGAACGTTTATTGATAAGGTGCGGCCTTGGTTCTGTGTTGAAGAAGAGGGTAAAGATATGTTTTATCATTTTATTAATTTAATTTAAAACTTATTATCAACCTAAGTTAAATCATAACTTGCTCACACTGAATCAGAATTGAACGATTTTCGAAGTGTTGCGATCGTGAGCCCGAGATCTGCGTTTCTAGACCAAAAGGAACCAATTCTAAGCAGATTGAATAAATCAAACATTTTTGTTGAATCAAAACATTCAACAAAAATAAAGTATCACCTTTATTATATGTTGTTGGAATTAAATTTGCAATAAGATAGAATCAAACATTTCTGTTATTTTTGTTGAATCAAAACATTCAAACAAAAATAAAGTATCACCTTTATTATATGTTGTTGGAATTAAATTTGCAATGAAACTGAATCAAACTTTTTTGTTATTTTGTTGAATCAAAACACTCAAAAAAAATGAAGTATCACCTTTGATACATTTTGTTGGAATTAATTCTGCAATAAAAATGAATCATACATTTTGTCACTTTGATTGAATTAGAATTTTCAATCAAAATGAAATATTCCCTTTTATGCATTTTGTTGACTCAAAATTTTCATCAAAAATGAATCATACAATTTTTGTCATTTTGATTGAATTAGAATTTTCAATCAAAATGAAATATACACTTTTGTTATTTGATTGAGTTAGTTCATTTGAAAAAAAAGAACATTCCATTAAAAAGTTCACATTTTTTTAATGTAATGTTAGAATATAGTAAATGTACATATTTTGAATAAAAACATGATTTCATTAAAAATTCATATTTTAGTGTCGAGAATGAAATACAGGAAAATGTTCATATTTAGGATAAAAACATGATTACCTTGAAATATACATTTAATGTAATGTTAAAAACAAGAAAAGTGTTCATGTTTTAGAATCAAAACATGATTTCATTAAAAATATACATTTTAATATAATGTTAAAAATAAGAAAAGTGTTCATATTTTAAAATCAAAACATGATTTCATTAAAATATACATTTTAATGTAATGTTAGAAATTAGTGAAAAGATTCATATTTTAAAATCAAAACATGATTTCATTAAAAATATACATTTTTAGTGTAATGTTAAAAATAAGAAAAGTGTTCATGTTTTAGAATCAAAACATGATTTCATTAAAATATACATTTTAATGTAATGTTAGAAATTAGGAAAAGATTCATGTTTTAAAATGAAAACATGTTATACATAAAAATTTCACTATAAGTGGACAATGTTCATGTTTTAAAGTAAAACATGTTTTTACAATAAAAACTCACTTTTAATGTAATAATAGAAATATAGAAAAAGATACATGTTTTAAAGTAAAACATGTTTTACATTAAAATTTCACTTTTCAATGTAATAACAGAATTTAGGAAAAGATGCATGTTTTAAAATGAAAACATGTGTTACATTCAAAATTCACTTTTTAATGTAATATTAGGAGTTGGACCAACATGCATATTTTAAAATAAAACATATTTTCATTAAAACCTTTGTTTTAATGAAATAAATAAATCATTAGAAAATGTTTATTTTTGAAACAAAGGCATGCTAATATTAAAAATATCATTTTTATAAAAGAATGATTCATATAAAAATGATTCATGTTTGAATAAGAGTGTTGAAACATTAAAATCATAACTTTTAATGTAAGGTTTGATTATTGGAAATATTGTTAAAATTTCATTTATATTTACATGCATATATTAGAATTTATATGCAGTGTTAAAATTACATTTATATTTACATCGCATATATTAGAATTTATATGCATTGTCAAAATTACATTTTTATTTGTAATGCATTTATTAGAATTTATATGCGTTGTTAAAATTACATTTATATTTACATCGCATATATTAGAATTTATATGCACTGTTAAAATTACATTTATATTTACATCGAATATATTAGAATTTATATGCGTTGTTAAAACTACATTTATATTTACATCACATATATTAGAATTTATATGCATTGTCAAAATTACATTTTTATTTGTAATGCATATATTAGAATTTATATGCGTTGTTAAAATTACATTTTTATTTGTAATGCACATATTAGAATTTATATGGACTGTTAAAGTTACATTTATATTTACATTGCATATATTAGAATTTATATGCATTGTTAAAATTACATTTATATTTACATTGCATATATTAGAATTTATATGCATTATTAAAATTACATTTATATTTACATTGCATATATTAGAGTTTATATGCATAGTAAAGTTAAAAATACAAATACAAATAAAAAGTAGTTTTTATTTGTCATTGACTCAGATGTCACGTAAATGAAATATATTTTGTTTGACATGATATAGATATGATATGCCAATCAAAACATTCTTTTATTTGGCATATTAAATACATTAGTGGAATCGTCGAATGGTTTATATTTATATATAATTATATATATAAATATAAATTAAAAGTAAACGAATCGCGTATGGTAGTTCGGGTTTTGGAATCGTAAATTTAAACAATTATATTGAAAGATCCAACTGTCAGATTTTCCCAAAATTGGAACCTTTAGGACCGCTTTGGGAAGATCTTTCCATCGATATAAATTTTGTTAAAATCCCAACGGTTAGATTTTGAGATATGTGTAAATCAAATTTCGATAAAAACAGCGCCAGGGCCGCCTATTGACCCGAAGCGTCGTTACATTAATTAGCTATTTTTATATAAATAAAAATAGCGATAAATCATCATTAAATACTATTAACGATATGAAATGTTTCTGAATCATTTGAAAAGACCGAGTTCAATCTCATTTCAAATGATTATACGACAATTTAAATTGAAGATATTGAAGACGGCGATTAAAGACCGACAAACTGTGAAAACCCGTAACTTCCCCGTAAAGGAAAGCGGCGGATAGTTCGAGAACAAGCCACAACAGAACGCAGACGATAGAACATTTCATTGTATATTACAACAATGCATCAGATTACAAGAATATACAGAGTATAAATGAATATTACACAGAAATAACAGAGATTTAAATTACATTTAAATACATCACAGTGGAAAATAATACAATACACAACAAGAAGTAGATATGCGGATACAAAGCTTTCCGGATATCATTCCAGCTGTAAACCAGGATCCTGAAAATATAAATCTGCAAAACCCAAAAACTACTAGCTGCCCGTGTCAAAATAAGGGCACCCAGAGTTTAGGTTAAAACAATAAACTCCAGGTCAGTCATGTGACTGGTGTGAGAACTAAAACAGTTATTGATCTTTATTTTTAAAGTTAGGTAAATCAAGGGACCACGCCGTATAACACGGAACGGGTTTCCTCCCAAGAATACCAGTGCATAAGACGAACAGCGCAATGCTAAATAGAGAAAAATGAAGCTGTTATAAACCCAGGTCCTATCACACAATGCAACGCAAGCCGGGGGATAGGGTTTTCCCTTATAACAGCCAAAGAATGCTTGATACGTTTTAAAACAAATCATTTGATACTATAGTCAGTGCATAGTGTATAAAACAACTTCAAATCATAAGTATCAATCATAGGCGGCATGAGCGCCCCATCCCACTATGTCGCCATATATAGGATTACAACTAAAACCGCAGGATCACGTATTTGGAAATTGGATTTCCGTCATGAACCAAGGCAAAAGATAGTCCTTACCGAATTCGAGACTGCCTAGCCCGAGTCTCAGGATCAGAACGCATCGACCCTTGGATCGTCAGGGCCGGTCCACACGGAGTGGATTAAAATGCCTGAGCACTACGTTTCGCCGCCCTTTGGGGCGTAAGCGAGCCAACGAATGACTCCATCGGACCCGGATCGTCCGATCTAACCGAGGCGCCTCGCAACAGCAACAACCACATAAGTCAAACTCGTCAGGGCGTGTAAACCCACTGACGCCACTTTTAGCTAGGAGGAAACGTAGGCCCTCCCTGAGGTCCTTTCTCCCGTTTCTGGTTCATACCGGGGTGTGAGGCTCGCGAATTCACGTTACTCAAAGTTGTGCCACACAGGCTGTGCTTTGATCATCACCACAAGGCTTTGCTTTTCAACAGAAGCCTTGATCATTTGCATCTTAGCATGCTACACAGGCAAACCATTCTATGCAACCGATATCAGTCACAGAGAATGGAATCCGATGTCAGACACACAGTCCATTTACAAGTCCGTTCTGGGTCTGAACGAAACCGGAGCCACCTAGTACCCCGCATATCCATCGATCTCCAAGTACGTCTGGACGATCACCAACTGTTTCCATCTTCTTGGGTGTACAGCCCAATCAAGATCATCAGTAATCACCCAAACGACGTGAAGACTTCTGGTCTTCGACCACCATCTTCATCTTCGACTTATCGTCGTATCAGTTATTCAGAATGGGATAAACCCGGTCTTTCCGAATAACTCGCGTATATTTAAATAAGTGTTACACAAACACAACATACGCCTCATTCCAATTCATCAGTCACTAACCGTAAATTAATCAAGAGAATAATTCCCCAAATATTAACCCCGAAGGCCGAAACCAACATCAGATCAATATCCAGAAAACCATTCTGCTTGGCTGATCGATAGTTAGTTTCTAAATTTCACATTCATAGGGAAAGGTTCCCATTAATTTTATCCAAGATAAATTCTTTATATTTATTCTTTAATCTATCCTTTCGAATTTCGATTCAACTAGTCGGGATTAACGAACCTTACCGAAGTAATCATTTGCTTTAATTTCCCAATCCCAACCTACTCATCCCATGAAGTAAAACTGGTAGTACTTCATATCTAACACCACAGTGTTATCGGTAAATTCAATTACCATTTCACGTTCAAATCTAATTAAAGATTTAACTATCGCCTGGAGTAAAATTGGTGATACTCCATTCTCGATCTTTTCAATCTAATTAAAGATTCATTAAAACTCCACTTAGTTTTAATCTTTAACTGGGTTAAAGAATCAGTGTCATTTAAAACACGGTTCACGGTAAACCCAAAATCACCTTCCATTAATTATCGGGTTAAAGAACGAGTGTTATTTAAAACACTGTCCACGATAAACCCAAAAATCAATATCAATTCAATTAAGTATTATTTAATTGGTACACTTCATTAAATCTTAATAAAAAGAATTAATCTCTTCTCAACTGGGTTCAAGAACAGTGTTAATGAAGACACCATTCACGACAAACCCAAATCACATTTGATATTAAACACAAGGCTCTGAATAGAAAATATACCGGCTTATATTCAATATCAAATTCCACGACTAACAAATATCATATTGGAAATAACGATATATATATCTATATCTTTCAAATTACCATAACAACATCTGTATAATCACGAAATCCAACATCGAAATATTCCGAAGACAATTTCGATTCAAATCCATTCCAATGCAATTATTGGAAGCTCTGGTTATTTTCAAAACCATTTCAAATCCAATTTATTTATTTTAAAAATAAATAAATTACTATTCTAGTTCAAAACTAGTTCATTTCGATAAAAATATATTTTTATCTTTTCAAATATGGAGTTTTCATCCCAATTTTTCCCAAATCATTTCTTATGATTTTACACAATTTATTATTATTTTTAATAATTTTATCAAGGCCC
This sequence comes from Allium sativum, assembly GCA_030737875.1. Taxonomy (NCBI): domain Eukaryota; kingdom Viridiplantae; phylum Streptophyta; class Magnoliopsida; order Asparagales; family Amaryllidaceae; genus Allium; species Allium sativum. The sequence continues at coordinate 286,410,069 of CM060915.1, forward strand.
GTACAGTCGATTTCCATCAATGGCCATCGAACTGCACTTACAGCGACCTTTTTCAAATTTGATTTGGACGTATCTCCAAATCCAACCGTTAGATTTCAAATTTCTAATATTCGTTAGAAAGCTCTTTTCGATACGAACCCAACGGTTCCGATTTTAGGAGAATCCGACGGTCGGATCTCCCATAATGTCCGTTGGAAATAAATGGTCGAAATTCGCGAACTGCCGCGGCGCGTTCTATTTAGGCCATTATATTATATATATAATATATATAATATATATTTCATCGATTTCTATTTAAAACGAATTATATAAATAGTTTTAAATTCATTTCAAAAGCAATTTCAACTTCCATTTCAATTCAAATCAAGATTGAATTCTTCTTTATAAATTCGTTTTAAAATTCATTTCTATTCAATTCAAATTTCAATTCAATTTGAATTCATTTCAATTTGTTTCCAATTCAATTCGAATTCGTTTTCAATTCAATTCATTTCGAAATCGTTATATATTCAATTCATTTCGAAATCGTTTTATATTCAATTCATTTCGAAATCATTATATATTCATTTCATTTCGATTTCATTTCATATTCAATTCATTTCGAAATCGTTATATATTCAATTCATTTCGAAATCGTTATACATTCAATTTATTTCGAAATCGTTATATATTCTAACGACGACGTATATAATATATACGTCGAATTATATTCTAAATAAATTTCTCGTCGATATTATTTAAAATAATTCATTTTAAATAATCAAAATTCGCTAAAATTGCCAAAATAAAAATTTTAAACTGGCCCAGATTTCCGGGTTATTACACAATCTTCACATCGAAAGGATAAATACTGGTGCCCGACATTGGTTAGCTACCAGTAAAGGGTTAAAGTGGTACCGGGACATACTTGTTGATTGGTCGGGTATGCGAGCACCTCTCTTCCGTATTGGACATACGGGACGAGGAATAAGGTGACTCCGGTCTCGTTTAGACCCAGAACGGACTTGCAAATGGATGTGTGTCCAACATTGGATTACATTCCATGTAAATTGATTCCTATTTAATTTATATCTATTGGTGGTGGAGAATTTATTTTCTTGCTTAACACCCTTCTCTAAGACACATGAGCTCAGAGGTTATATATTGGTAGTTATCGATCGCATGGCGTGAATTTCACAATGTGACATGCCAAGATGCAATTGATCGAGGCTTTTGTTGAAAAGCAGAGCCTTGTGGATGATGATCAAAGCATAGCCTATTTTGGCATAGCTTTGTGTATAACGTTACCTCGCGAGCCTCACACCCCGGTAGAGTCAGAAACGGGACAAGGGAATGCAGGGAGTGCACACGTTTCTTTCTAGTTAGAAGTGGTATTAGGGTTTTGCAAGCCTTGACATTTTACTTATGTGGTTGATGGAATGAGGCACCTCGGATTTATTGGTCGATTGTGACCATTTTATAGGTCTAATAGGATCGGGAAGCGTGTGTTCAGGCATAACTAATCCACTAAGGTATATTTATGGACCGACCCTGCAGTATCCAAGGGTTCACTACGGGGGACCCTGAGACATTGCTAGAGTGTCTCGAATCGGTAAGGAGATCGTCCCTAGCCTTGAATCATGATGGAAACCCAATTTCCAATACGACATTGCGGTTTTAATTGTAAACCTATATATGGCGACATAGTAGGATGGGGTACTATACCGTCTAGGATTAATACATTTACTTTAAAGTATTTTAAAACTGATTAGACACTAATAATAATATCAAACATTATTTTCCATGTATCAAGCATTTTTTATCATTATAAGGTAAAACTCTATTCTTCGGTTTGCGTTGCATTGTGTGATGGGACTTGAGTCTTATAATGATTTCATTTTTAAAATAGCATTGCGTTGTTTTTGAAATTTATTAAACATATGCACTGGCAATCCAATGGAGTAAACTCGTTCCGCGTTAGCGACGTGGTCCTGTGATTAGCCATATTGTTAATTAAGAAAGATTTTTCATACCGGTCCCATGACTGACTTGTAGTTTGTTTCACTTTGCAAACTCGGATGCCCACTTTCCACATGGGCAGCCAAATGATAGGTTTAGGTATGGATGTATTCTGGATTGGAGCTTGCTTAAGGAAGAAGACGAAGAACACTTTCCTTTTTTTATCTTTAATTGCTTCTTGAGACATTTAGACATTATTGATCTTTGATGTATTTGGTGGAGATTGAGACTTATTTCTTTTTTTGTTGAGACTTTTATCTGCTAACTATACCATGTAACTGCGTACTCTGATGACTTTGATGTTTTGTTGTGATGACATTCTTATTTCCACTGCAATGATTTATATGTTATGCTATTATCTGAGATCTGTTATTGTTGTAATTATGTTATGCTCCTATGATTATCCTTGCTTTCGTACTACGGAAGTTTGGGGTCGTCACAGTCAACAATATCGGTATAATTACAAAATCCAAAATTGAAATATCCAAAGATTATTTCCCATTTAAATCCTTCCCAAATTATACGTTGGGAATCTTTAGTTATATTAAAACCCCTTTTTAATCTAATTCATTATAATTAAAACATTGGATTCATTCTACTAATTTTCGAAACTAATCTTTTGATAAAAATATTGTTAATCTTTCAAAACTTGGAATACTTTATCCAAGCCCTTTATGATTCATTTATTATGATTTATCATAATTTATTTATATTTTTAATAATTTTAATTTATGTCGTTACAGTCGGTTACCAATATCGGCTACCGAACTACATCCATAGCGACCTTTTTCAAAACTGATTTGGATATATTTTAAGATCTAACCAGTCAAATTCAAACCATTTATATTTATTTGAAAAAACTTTATGATGCGTAACCAACAGTTCTGGTTTTAGGAGAATCCAACGGTCGGATCTCCCGTTATGTCAATTCGAAGTTACAGGTTGACGTTCATGAACTATCGCTGCCCGACGTGTTATAGTCACGCATGAATCGATTTATAATTTATAAATAATTCAAAACACTTCTATACTTCCTTTATTAATTTTATAAAATATATAATTACCTTTGAAAACCTGTTTCAATCGTTTAACTTCAAAATCAAATATTCCACGATTTGGCCTACTTCTATATTATTTTAATGGACATAATAATATTATTTTCTCAAAAGTCATCATTTTATGCTCGAATTTTACTTATAGTCGTAATAAAAATAAACGAAGAAATTTCGAAGAAAAAAATCTTTTCAAGCGTTCGCTATATATCCTAACCGAACTTCACCGTAAAAAGCTATTATTCATTTTAAATAAAAAATTTGATTAGCCATAAGTATATTAAAAATACTTTGAAATCTTTCGTAATCGTTAAGAATATTCATCGATATTTTGATATAAAAGCGTCTATCCAAAATTGGACATTAAAACTAAACTTCGGTTTTTCACCGAATATTTATATTATTAAAATATCCATTTTTAATCCGAATTGGAATAAAATTCAACCAAACATCATATAATTTCATTCATATGAATTCTACGCATCCAACAATAGTTGCAATCAACTATTAATCATCCAAATTGCATCCAGTGTGCATCTATTTTCATATAAGCTTCAAATGATTTATTGACGCTTTTTTCGCTTTGTTAATCAATCGATCAACATACGAGCTACATACAAGGGAAATGTGTAAATCAAATATCATCCCGAGTCCTATATGGGGTTTCAATCAACATCAATCAATTTAAATCTACTAAGGATTTATGAATTTAACCATATCTAATCAATTCGAATTATTTTTTGGACTAACCAATTTTACTTAAACGAGTGATTAAAAATTCACCGTTCAAACTACAAATAGATATTTAATCCAATTTCAACTACCACAAATATATTAACATTATTTTGACATATTAAATGTCTCAAAATCACAGTCACAACGTAATACACAAAATCAACAATTTATCCATCAGGTTTGCAAAAAACAGTGATGTGAGCTATCATATCCGTATAACTTTTTCTGATAAATTAAGCAAATAAAAATCAACATATGAAATCAATATATATTTAGATATAATTATAATAACATAACAAATAGTTGAGTGAGAGAGTTCTCACTTTGGTCGGTTCAAATTGTTGATTTCCCTTTTAAATCAAATTATACTTAGGTTTAATTTGAACCAAAAATGTAACTTACTCCAAATTTTACCAAATTAGTATTGTTGTGAAGCTCTTGACTCCACGATCGTAATAGATCCAGTTTCGCGCGATTCTAAGTTTGTTTGCATAAGTTATCAACGTATGAAGTTCGAATACATGAATTAAAATAATATATAAATCAGCTCATCTTCTCAAATGCTTCAACCCATCGTTCCTCACTGTCCATCGCCTGCCGCAGCTGCCTGGGCCCATGTGTCGCTGACCTGGGTTCACCATCGGCCTCCCTGATGCCTGGCATGCCTTCGCAGTGAGTGGCGCCGCCGAGATCGCCTTCGGCGATCGTAATTTGACTGAAGCCTCAAATTGACATTGACGTCGATTTCGACGTCTCCCAGGCACCAGACGATCGCAGATCACCACAGAAAGAACTGGTGCGCCACCAGCTTCCACCGCCCTTCAGTTACCTTCGACCATCGAGGCCTCCACTACCGCCAGTAAGCTCAAATGTGTTCGCTGCTCCTCCATGAACGTCGGTGACGTCCATGTACCATTTCTGGCCACCACGACTATCTTTAGGTTGAACATCCTAAATCAAACTTGTAGCCCTTCCTCTTCTACAACTTTCCCTTTAACACCAACATCTGACTCTCATTTGTTTGGCCACAAAGCCCAATAAACCGAAAGTGATTTTCTGGCTTTAAATATGGATCCCGACATACCGTAACTCCAAGCACCCTCAAATTTTTCTGGTATGTAGCTCTCCTCGTATACAAATCTCCAGCTGGAAGTTTCCTCAAATTATTTATGGATTGGAAGATATAAATTATCTCACGTTGAGGAGCTTATTTGCAAAATGTTTTGAGATAGAGGATGGGGTGGCTGCAAAGTTGCCAAGAGGAAAGTGATTAGGGTTTGTAGAGATGAAAATATTACAAAGATTAAGGTTTAGGTTTTATATTTTATTATTTTCTTGCTAAACGTTGTCTCCGATCGACATTTATTAAGGCCCTAATCACATATAAACTTCATTGGCGATGAAAATTGACATAAAACTATGTTTTGACATTGCAGTCCTTATGAAACTCATTTTTTCGAATTCCAAGTTCATTTGCTAAAAAGCTCTAGTTTTGGTCAAATGGTTGATCAATTCACAATCTATTACGCACGGCCATATACTAGCTCCAAAAATTACGAAATTAGAAATATAGCAGTAGTTTAATCTTCTGGATACAACAAAATTTGTTTCATCGAAAATGGAGGTCTTTTGCAAAATAACTATTTCTAAGGCCTATATATAATATTAAAATATTAATAAATTCCATAGCGACTATTTGAAAATTTAATTTGGACATAACTTACAATTTAAAACATGAAATCGCAATTTCTTATATTCATTAGAAAGATATAATTAAATAGATTCTAACATTTCTTGTTATACAGAAATCGGACTTATATTGAATTTTGTATATCATTTGAAGTTCAAAACGTAATATTATGAACTACCGCGTCGTTATGAATTTGTTTAATTAAATATTAAATTTATACATGCTAACTTCGTTTTAAATAAATTTTAAGTCATTTATATTCTCAAAATAAATCATTTAAAATATTTAATTTTCGTTAAAATCAATTAAAAATAAATTTTAAATTGGTTCCAAAATTCAAGGTTGTTACAGTTGCTTAAGTAAACAACCTTTAGTTCCATCTTTGATTTCGAGCACAAAATCTTTATAAGTGGGGGACATCGTAACGACCTAGATTTTAATAAGTAATATTTAATTAATTTAAATATTTAAAACAATTTATTTTAATAATTAACAACTTGGAATGTATTTAATTTAAGGTTTAAATGTATAAAATTTAATATAATTAAAAACGAGCTCGCAACGGCCCGGTAATTCATAATATCACGTTTTGAACTTTAAATAAATGTATAAGATCCAATATAAGTCAAAATTCGTTGAAAAAAGAAACGCTTGAATCTATCGAACTATGTTGTTCTAATGAAAGTAAAAAATCATGATTTCATCTTGTAGATTGTGAGTTATGTTCAAATCAAATTTTCAGAAAGTCGTTATGGAATCGGTTATAAACCGTAATGATTTATTAAATAAAATAACATGATTTTATAGTAAATTGGTTTTCAATTTGGCATGAAAATGGAAGTATCGAGTTTAGAATCCAATATAGTTTAACTTGAAGTTAAATTGGTAGATACGATAATTATAACTTTTATTAAAAGAATTTGAATATTTTGAAATTAAATTATATACAATTGATTTAATTGAATATTAGAAAATAAACAATTTGCAAACTATCTCGGATTTCGATGAAACCAATTTTATCGGATCCGTAATGAAAAATTGTTGTAAGACTCCAAATTTCTAATCAATCAGAATTAGTATGTGTTCGTGCAAGATATAAACGTTCAATGTAAATATGTATGTATAATTAATCAATAATTTGAGCTCAAACTAGCGCTATTTGAACAAATGGACTTGGATTTCGAATGAAACAGGTTTTATTAGGACCGTAGTGACAAAATATAGTTGTATATCAATTTTTATCCCATCCGTAATTCATATTTGATCGTGCGAATTAATTAACGTCAATCGGGATAGCAATAGACACATAGTGAATAATTGAAAAGAATATTATCAAACCCAAAATATTTCACCTATAAATACACCTAAGATTTCCTAAACCTAATTCCCAAATTCATTAGCCTCTATATTTTTCAAATTAACCCCTCTCTCTACTTTAATTTTTTTTCCTTTTGGCAAAGCCAGCGGGGTTGAATGGCCCCTACCATTATATTTATATCAACAAGAGTTCTTAAAATATAAGTATAAAGAAAATAGAAAAGAAAAGGTCAGTAAAGTAAAGAAAAGAAGGGGCATAGAGTTAGCTCCATCTTTCAACCGTAGCACTGCTGAATGAAAATGGAGAGTAGATTATTGATCTTCTAATGTTGCTTCTTATAGCATGAAAAAGTTGTAGTCTTGTTCTAGCTAGCCTTCCCAGAGAAAACTCTTTGATTTCTCTCTGCCCAGACATCATATAAAGTGCACTTTAACATTATCGGAAACAAATAAGTTTCTTCTTCTTTCCATCTAGTAGCCAAAAATGTTGTATGCCATTCTTCTTTGTTGTCACGCCTTATGTCTCTAATTCCACCCATTCCTTTTGTTCTCCTCCATATGTACCCAGTATAGGAGCATCTAAAATACAAGTGCTCCATATCTTCGGGAATTGATTTGCAGAATGTGCATTTATCATTAACCAATATTCCTTTAGCCGAAAGTTTGGATAAAGTGTGCAATGCATTATTGATTACCTTCCACATAAAAATGTTCAATCTCTCATTGGTTCTGTTGTTCCATGTTCTTCTGTACCATTTCATTTTAGTCATGCTTTTTTCTTCCATCAATGTAGAGTATATCTTGCCAGTACTATGTGTTACTTTATCATATGACCATAAGTACTTGTCCTTTTCCTGAAGCTTATATGTTTGCATATTGAATATACTGAAAACATTTGACATATTACTGCATACATTGGGTAGTGAGACCTTTTCGTTGCACACATAGGATGTGGCATTAGCATTTAATGGAATGCCGCTCAAAATGATATCATCATGGGTTGCAGCATTCATTAAGATTAAACCAAGCTTTAACCAAGGAACTTTCTAGAATTCAGCATTGCTATTGTAAGTTATCTAAAGCATAGAGTGAGGCAGTATTTTGTTGCGTACCTTCATCATAGTTTTCCAAACCCAGCTACTAGCAGCTTTTGGTTTCACAGTCCTTATGTCTTGATCTTTAAGATTGTAATTGATGCACCATTTGACCCATAACATGTTCGATTGAATGACAAGATTCTGGTAGTGTATTGCTAAAGCCGCATAATTCCAGACTTTAATGTTTTTGATTCCTAATCCTCTTTTTCTCCTTGGTTTTTCAGTTTTGTGGTAAGCTATAGGTGGAATCTTGTTTGTATGCATAGATCCCCTCCATAGGTAATTTCTCATCGCCTTCCGAATCATAGTAATCAGTTTTGTCGGCAAAAGAAACATACGACAACAGTATACAGTAATAGAGAAGATTAAGGAATTCATTATTACTAATATGGCTGGTTGAGATTGAAATTTATTTTCCCACCGATTCAAAATTGCCATTATTTTCTCATACAAGGGTATGCATTGAACCACAATTATCTGTTTAGTTGCAAGCGGTATACCAAGGTATGTACTGCTACCATTCATTAGTGACATATTGGTTATTCTTTGGCATTCAAGCAGCTTTCCAATAGACAAACCTGCAATGAAAACTTGGGATTTTACATGGTTCAAACGAAGCCCAGAGAATGCATAGAATTTGGAGAGGGTGCTCATAATGGAAGACAGTGATTTTTGGGATGGTTTAGTGAAGATTATGAGGTCGTCAGCAAAGGTGTAACAACCCGAAAATCTGGGCCAGTTTAATTTTTTTTTTTTTGGGCAATTTTGGCGGATTTGATTGATGTGTGAATGGCGTGGGCCTTCACTAGACCGGGGATAAGGCTAGGCCTCGTCCCGTTTCTAGTATCGTGCCGTTATGCCGCCGAAATTTTCTAAAATATGTTAGAAAAATAAAAACATCATTTTATTTAAAGAATGAATTGAAAACCATTTCGAAATGAAATGAAATGAATTGAAAACGATTTCGAAATGAATTGAATTGAAAACGATTTCGAAATGAATTGAATTGAAAACCATTTCGAAATGAAATGAATTGAAAATGATTTCGAAATGAATTGAATTGAAAACGATTTCGAAATGAATTGAATTGAAAACAATTTCGAAATGAAATGAATTGAAAACGATTTCGAAATGAAATGAATTGAAAACGAATTGAAATGAATTCAAATTGAATTGAAATTTGAATTGAATAGAAATGAATTTTAAAACGAATTTATAAAGAAGAATTCAATTTTGATTTGAATTGAAATGGAAGTTGAAATTGCTTTTGAAACGAATTTTAAAACTATTTATATAATTCGTTTTAAATAGAAATCAACGAAATATATATTATATATATTATATATATAATATAATGGCCTGAATAGAACGCGCCGCGCCGCGGCAGTTCGTGAATTTCGACCATTTATTTCAAACGGACATTACGGGAGATCCGACCGTCGGATTCTCCTGAAACCGGAACCGTTGGGTTCGTATCGAAAAGAGCTTTCTAACGAATATTAGAAATTTGAAATCTAACGGTTGGATTTGGAATTATGTCCAAATCAAATTTGAAAAAGGTCGCTATAAGTGCAGTTCGATGGCCGTTGATGGAAATCGACTGTACAGGCCTTGATAAAATTATTAAAAATAGTAATAATTTGTGTAAAATCATAAGAAATGATTTAGAAAGATTTGGGATGAAAAACTCCATATTTGAAAAGATAAAAATAGATTTTTATCGAAATGAACTAGTTTTGAACTAGAATTATAATTCTATTTATTTTTAAATAAATAAGTTGAATTTGAAATGGTTTTGAAAATAACCAAAATTTCCAATGATTGCATTGGAATGGATTTGAATCGAAATTGTCTTCGGAATATTTCGATGTTGGATTTCGTGATTATACAAATGTTGTTATGGAAATTTGAAAGATATATATATATATATATCGTTATTTCCAATGCGATGTTTGTTAGTCGTAGAATTTGATATTGAATATAAGCCGGTATATTTTCTATTCAGAGCCTTGTATTGAATATCAAATGTGATTTGGGTTTGTCGTGAATCGTGTCTTCACTAACACTGTTCTTGAACCCAGTTGAGAAAAGATTAAATCTTTTTGTTTAGATTTAACGAAGTGTACCAATTAAATAATATTTAATTGGAATTGAATCGATATTGATTTTTGGGTTTATCGTGAACAGTGTTTTAAATAACACTCGTTCTTTAACCCGATAATTAATGGAATGTGACTTTGGGTTTATCGCGAACCGTGTTTTTAAATGACATTGATTCTTTAACCCAGTTAACGATTAAAACTAAGTGGAGTTTTAATGAATCTTTAATTAGATTGAAATAATCGAAATGGAGTATCACCAGTTTTGCTCCAGGCGATAGTTAAATCTTTAATTAGATTTGAACGTGAAATGGTAATTGAAATTACCGATAACACTGTGGTGTTAGATATGAAGTATTACCAGTTTTACTTCATGGGGATAAATAGGTTGGGATGGGGAAATTAAAATAAATGATTACTTCGGTAAGGTTCGCTAATCCCGACTAGTTTGAATTGAGATTCAAAAATAGAATAAAGAATAAATTCAAGGAATTTATCTTGGATAAAATTAATGGGAACCTTTCCCTATGAATGTGAAATTTAGAAACTAACTGTCGGTTAGCCAAGCAGAATGGTTTTCTGAATATTGATCTGATGTTGGTTTCGGCCTTCGGGGTTAATATTTGGGGAATTATTCTCTTGATTAATTTACGGTTAGTGACTAATGAATTGGAATGAGGCGTATGTTGTGTTTGTGTAACACTTATTTAAAATATACGCGAGTTATTCGGAAAGACCGGGTTTATCCCATTCTGAATAACTGATACGACGATAAGTCGAAGATGAAGACGATGGTCGAAGACCGGAGGTCTTCACGTCGTTTGGGTAATTACTGATGATCTTGATTGGGTTGTACACCCAAGAAGATGGAAACAGTTAGTGATCGTCCAGACGTACTTGGAGATCGATGGATATGCGGGGTACTAGGTGCCCCCGGTTTCGTTCAGCCCCAGAACGGACTTGTAAATGGACTGTGTGTCTGACATTGGATTTTAGTCCGTGTGATTGATCTCTATTAAATATATATCTGTTTGGCGGCGGAGAATTTATTCTCTTGCTTAACGCCCTTCTCTGAGACGTACGAGCTCAGGGGTTATATATTGATGGATATCAATCGCATGGAGTGAATTGCCTGTGTGGCATGCTAAGAGGCAAATGATCAAGGCTTCTGTTGAAAAGCAAAGTCTTGTGGTTGATGATCGAAGCACGGCCTTTGTGGCGTAGCTTTGTGTAACGTTGATTCGCGAGTATCACACCCGGTATGAATCAAAAACGGGAGACGGACATCAGGGAGGACCTACGTTTCTTTCTAGTTATGAGTGGCGTCAGTGCTTGAACTGGCTGACGAGTTTGACTCATGTGGATGTTACTTATTATTACTTGCTGAAAAGCGAGGCGCCTCGTGATATCGGTTTCGGCCGATGCTTCTGGTCGGCTGACGGGCCAGGCTTACGCCCCAAAGGGCGGGGAAACGTAGTGTTCAGGCATAATAATCCACATCGGTGGACCGGCCCTGACGATCCATGGGGCAGTTGCGGCTGTTCCTGAGACATGGGCTAGATTGTCTCGAATCGGTTGAGGATCTTGCCCCTAGCCTCGGTTCATACCATAAATGATAACCCAACTTCCAATACGACATTTGCGGTTTTGATTGTAAACTTATATATGGCGACATAGTGTTATGGGCCATTCATGCCGCCTATGATTGATACTTATGATTTGAAGTTGTTTTATACACTATGCACTTATAGTAGTATCAAATGATTTGTTTTAAATGTATCAAGCATTCTTTGGCTGTTATAAGGGAAAACCCTATCCTCGGCTGCGTTGCATTGTGTGATGGGACCTGGGTCATATAACAGCTTCATTTTTCTTTATTTAGCATTGCGTTGTTTGTTTTATGCACTGGTATTCTTGGGAGGAAACCCGTTCCGTGTTATATGGCGTGGTCCCTTGATTTACCTAATGATTTAAAATAAAGATTAATAACTGTTTTAGTTCTCACACCAGTCACATGACTGACCTGGAGTTTATTGTTTTAACCTAAACTCTGGGTGCCCTTATTTTCGACACGGGCAGCTAGTAGTTTTGGTTTTGCAGATTTATATTCACAGGATCCTGGTTTACAGCTGGAATGATATCCGGAAAGCTTTGTATCCGTATATCTCTTCTAGTTGTGTATTGTAATATTTTCTGCTGCTATGTATTTAAATGTAATTTAAATCTCTGATATTTCTGTGTAATATTCATTTATACTCTGAATATTCTTGTAATCTGATGCATTGTTGTAATATACAATGAAATGTTCTTCTGTCTGCGTTCTGTTTTGTCGTGTTCTCGAACGATAGGGCGTTTCGAACGGCCTGGATCGGTTTAGCGACTGGTTCGGACCGAGCGAAATTCCATCTCGTCACAAAAGGCTAGGGTAGTGATTTGTGGAGAAGAATTGGTGAAAGTCATCTAGGTAATTGGTGAAAGTCTCTACTTTAATTTTTATCTTCCATACGGTGAAGAATTGGTGAAAGTCATCAACACGAAAGCTGTAGAGTATGTCGAGAGCTACTTACAGCAAAAATTTGAAGGTGATTGGTGTAAATCTGGGTTCGATATCAAATGAGAAAATTTTGAATTTTCCCATATCGCATGCCAACAAAGGAGAGTTGCCCGAAGGTGTCAACTAGGAAGTTGGAGAGGGAAGGATGGTATATGACTTTCATGTTGGTCGATCAGCCTGAAAGTGATCGTAGTGGCCATGGCTTAGAGATAATCAGAGCTGATGTATTTTGTGGAGTAGTGAACAAAGATATAGATTTTCCGGTAAATGGAGGTAGAATTAGGAGAGGTGGTCAATTGGAGAAAGGTGCGTGGTGGTGGTGACGAGGTCCTGGTGAAGTTTCATGGCATTTGGGTGCACGTGGAGAGGGCTAGGAGGCTTGAACCATTTCTGGATCATGGTGGCTTTGCTCGCAAACGGTGGCTATAAGGGGCTAGGGATTCACGGTGGAAGGGCGACTCTCGAAGGGATTGCTGGTGGTAGATCGGGTTCAGCCTTTGGAGGCCCTATAGTGGTGCAGCGACAATCTAAGGAGGGGTAACGTGGTTTGAAAATGATGAAAAAGAAAGTTTATTTAATTAAATTAATGATGTGATTAAATCATCTGAAGTTAAACATGTATATCTTGTTCGTACGAACTCAGAATCTGACAAGACGGGATCTATTAGGATCGTATGGACGTAGGCTACGTGTACAAAATGATTTGGACAAGACTGGAGCTAGCTAGAATTTTGGGTTAAATTAAACCCACGTTCAATTTAATTCAAAAGTGACCGTTATTGAAATGATCAAAATCACAATGAGAACTCCTTTTAACTTGAATATTTATTATAATCATCAACTGATTATATATTGATTGATTGTGGTTGCTATGATTGCTTCGTGGATGATGGATGCTAATTACAGTTTAATATTACTGTTTATGTACATATAAGCATTAACGACTATAATGTTAATATTATAGTTGATTGTTTGATGGATGATAATTATTGTAGTTGTTATTATAATTGTTCACACAATTCACACCGATATGGAAATATTTTGGAATTAATTGAGTCGAGTTCCATTGGAATATTAAATGAACAATATATTCATTTAAGTGAAATAAATATGGAAATTGGATTTTTATATCCAAAATGATTTGGAAATGAAGTCAAAATGATTTCAAATAACTATTAAAGAGGTTGAAATGAATTTGAAAGAGATTTGAATTAGAAATGGCTTGTTCTAATTAAAAATAGATTTTGAATAGTAATTTTAAAAGTAAATTCGAGTTAGATATATAAACGACGCTTTTAACTCGAAATGATTGTTCCAGTGATCTTATTTATTTTTATAATGGATTTCTGAGAAGTTTGTATTTCAAAAGATTTAATTTTGAAAAATGTTATTATTGTAATATTATAATAATATAAAATATTCAATTTTGATTTGTAATTGAATTTGAATTGGAAATCACTTTTAAACGAATTTATAAGCGTTTTATAAAATATATTTGAACTGAATTGGTTGAGATATATTTTAAATTAATATGTTTTTAATAGGAGGAGCCGCGTATCGATAGTTCATGAATTTTGATCATGAATTTCAAATGACCCTAATAATGAAGTTTAAATCGAATTTTCCAAAAATGAGAAACGTTTATTTTCTATTGATAATAGCTTTTAAATGAAACAAGAAGTTTTGGATTTCGACTTAAGGATTTCAAGTTTTGTTTAAATCTATTTTGAAAATGTCATCGTAAACGCAGTACGATGATAGTAATTGGAAATCGATCGAAATAGCCATATAAAAATTAATAAAAATATGAAAATTTATGATAAATCGTTTTAAATGATTTTAAAGTGACTTGAGAAAGAAATATGAAGTTTAGAACTATATTTTTATTTTTGTGTTTTTCAGCCTAACTTGCTGAATACGGTAGACAACATTTTGGATATATAGTTTTCAAATGCTATTATATATGTTTTATACAATTAATATATTATTCTATATCATAATAATATAGAATATTCAATTTTGATTTATAATTGAATTTGAATTTGAATTCGCTTTTAAACGATTTTATAAGTGTTTTATAAAATATATTTGAACTGAATTTGTAATAACCCGGAAATTCTGGGCCAGTTTAAAATTTTTATTTTGGCAAATTTAGCGTATTTTAATTATTTAAAATAGAATATTTTAAATAATATCGACAAGAAAATTTATTTTGAATATAATTCGACGTATATATTATACGCGTCGTCGTTAGAATATAAATATTTATATATATTTATAAATAGAATAGAAAATGGCGCGGTAGTTCGATAATTCGATTTCAAACTTTAATTGAATGTACCGGGTGCAAAACAATCCGGATTTTAGAGAAACCAAAAATCATAGGATCTAATTGATAATATCTTTCCAACGAATCCGACGAATCGAAATTTCATAGCGGGAATCAAAAGATATGTCCAGTTGAAAATTCTGAATAGTCGCTATGGAATTCAGGCCCTTAAAAATGGACATTTTGCAAATGACCTCGGAATTCGACGAAACCACTTTTGTTGGACCCGCAGTGTCAAGTTATTGCTAGGTTTCAAATTTCATAATTTTTCGAATCAATATGTGAGCGTGGCATAGGAAAACGCGTTTGACCAGTTTCAGTTGATTTTAATCGACTGGAAATTGGCCATTTTTCATACGGTCTCAGAATTCGACGAAACTAGTTTTGTTAGGACCGTATCGTCAATACGAAGCTAGAAAATATTTTTCTGGAATTTTTCTAGTTAGTATGTGACCCCGGTAATTTGAAATGTACGTTTAAAATTCAATATAAGGATTTAAATGTAAATTCAACGGAAACTTATCGAGACGATCGAATCAGCTTGAGAGACATATCCCATTGTGTTCGGAATGGGGGTAAAACGCTATGGACGACAGGCGGTGGGCCTCGTTTCGAGGTCATATGAAAAAGTCAACTTTTAATGAATAAAATAATTAAATAAAAAAAAAATTATTTCTCTCTCCCTTCATCCTTTTAACCGCTCTGCCCCCCCCCCCCCCTTCTCTCATTCCCAAATCGATACAGAAGAAAAAAAAAAAACGTCGAACCCTGGAAACGCGCCGCCAGGCGCTGACCATCGCGCCACCGGAGCGGACGCGGCTCCGATCAGCCCCCCCTCGAAGACCTCGACAACCGCGCACCCCTTTCTCTCTCTCCCCCCCCCCCCCAAGCCCCTAAAACCGACTGCCTCACCTGAATCGGGCCACCGACGGCCTCACCATCACCTGGCCGCCACCTCATTGGACTGCACCGCCCTTTGCCACCACCAACGACCCCTCCGACCCCCGGTCATCCCAATAAAACCCCTTTTCCCACCAACAAATCAATGTAAGTCTTTATTTTATTTTATTTCTTATTCATATAGCCTATAGAAAGTTAGATTTTTAGAACAGGAAAGATTTGATTTTGATTTTGATTTTTATTAATAGAAAGTTTAGGTTTTAAGAAAAATATACAAAGTCTATATTTTATTTATAAAAAGGAAAAACTGATTTTTTTTAAAAGTATTTTAAACTGATTTTTTTTTAAAAGATTATAAATCTGATTTATTTAAAGTTAAAAACTAATTTTTGTTTACAGTTAAAAACTGATTTTTGTTTAAAGTTAAAAACTGATTTCTGTTTTATATTTAAAGTTAAAAACTGATTTTATTTTTAAAAGGTTTAAACTTTAAAATAGAAAAGGCGGAATTTTTATTGAATAGAAGTAATAAAAATATGATTTTTATATTATTAAAGTATTAAAAATATAATCTTTATAGGATAGAGAATATAAAAATATCATTTTATTGTGTAAATGAATTGAATAATTCATAGGTTGAAATAAAAATATGATCTTTATATTGTTTACATAGAAGAAAATTTAGATCTTTATATATTGAAAGCGAAGAATAAAAATTCGATTTTTTTTATATATTGAATAGCGAATTGAAAATTCGTTTTTATATATTGAACTTCAGAATAAAAATAGAATTTTTATATATTGAACTTCAGAATAAAAATAGAATTTTTATATATTGAACTTCAGAATAAAAATAGAATTTTTATATATTGAACTTCAGAATAAAAATAGAATTTTTATATATTGAACTTCAGAATAAAAATAGAATTTTTATATATTGAACTTCAGAATAAAAATAGAATTTTTATATATTGAACTTCAGAATAAAAATAGAATTTTTATATATTGAACTACAGAATAAAAATAGAATTTTTATATATTGAACTTCAGAATAAAAATAGAATTTTTATATATTGAACTTCAGAATAAAAATAGAATTTTTATATATTGAACTTCAGAATAAAAATAGAATTTTTATATATTGAACTTCAGAATAAAAATAGAATTTTTATATATTGAACTTCAGAATAAAAATAGAATTTTTATATATTAAACTTCGATAGAAAAATATGATTTTTTAAATATTGAATAGCGAAATAAAAATATGATTTTTATATATATAGTGACTGCGGGCAACGAAGATGACGAAGATGCGATAGCAATGAAGATTTCTATCAATGAAGTGCCGTGGAGCTAGGATAGCTATAGGTGAGAACTTCTCACCTTTCAATTTAATTTTTCTAGTTATATATATATATATATTAGGATGCAGACGGTGCTTAGTAGCACCCGACACAATCGTCCACAGACCATGGACTTGTTTGTTTGACTGTTTGGTGATTGATTGCGATATTGGTTTGAATGTGGTTTGTGGTGTGAAAAATCGAATCGATAAATTGGTTAGGATTAGACGTGCGCCGTTATAAGGCGTAAGAGTAAGGCCAGGTTAGACCCTTACTCCAAATTTTGTGGTTTGCAGAATGAAATTGATTTGATTGATGAGTGAATGGCGTGGGCCTTCACTAGACCGGGGATAAGGCTAGGCCTCGTCCCGTTTCTAGTATCGTGCCGTTATGCCGCCGAAATTTTCTAAAATATGTTAGAAAAATAAAAATATCATTTTTATTAGAAATGAATAAAATAACATATTCATTTACAAATCAAAACGATTTGTTGATGTACACCCATTTGACTGATATGGATTGGGACGATAAATTTTACACATCGCCCAACAGCACAAATAAAATAGGTGTTTGATTGTTTGAAACCCCACACGGGTGTTGGGATGAAATTTGAAGTTCACTCATCCTGATTGATTAAATATGTCGATCGATCGATTGACAGGCGGTTATAAGCGTTGAATATCTATATTTGATGCTTATACAGTGTAGTGCACTTTGGTTGATGGTTGATTATTTTTCAATGCTATGATATACATGTGTTGTATGAAAATCCATATAATTAACCTTATATGGTAATTGATTGGGCCTCATTCCAATTTGAACAATAAAGAATATTATAAAATAAAAGTTCATGTGTTGACAGTACTCATTCATTGAGATTGGTCATGTGTTGAACGAAATATTTTAGTAATAAAATTTACATCTTTATCAATATAAAATAAAAGTTCATGTGTTGACAGTACTCATCCTTTGAGATTGGTCATGTGTTGAACGAAATATTTTAGTAATAAAATTTACATCTTTATCAATATAAAATAAAAGTTCATGTGTTGACAGTACTCATCCTTTGAGATTGGTCATGTGTTGAACGAAATATTTTAGTAATAAAATTTACATCTTTATCAATATAAAATAAAAGTTCATGTGTTGACAGTACTCATCCTTTGAGATTGGTCATGTGTTGAACGAAATATTTTAGTAATAAAATTTACATCTTTATCAATATAAAATAAAAGTTCATGTGTTGACAGTACTCATCCTTTGAGATTGGTCATGTGTTGAACGAAATATTTTAGTAATAAAATTTACATCTTTATCAATATAAAATAAAAGTTCATGTGTTGACAGTACTCATTCATTGAGATTGGTCATGTGTTGAACGAAATATTTTAGTAATAAAATTTACATCTTTATCAATATAAAATAAAAGTTCATGTGTTGACAGTACTCATTCATTGAGATTGGTCATGTGTTGAACGAAATATTTTAGTAATAAAATTTACATCTTTATCAATATAAAATAAAAGTTCATGTGTTGACAGTACTCATCCTTTGAGATTGGTCATGTGTTGAACGAAATATTTTGATAATAACAGCTATTTTTGAAAAAGAAATATTTGAAATAGAATATTTGAAAAATAGAAATTTATGAAGCCGTGTTGATTAGATCAACGCCATTTTGACGTGAACGATATTTATATCGATTTTATTCATTTTAAAATGAATATTGAAAAGTAATTTCGAAATCGAATGTTTCGAAATTAATTGAATTGAAAACGATTTCGAAATGAATTGAATTGAAAACGATTTCGAAATTAATTGAATTGAAAACAATTTCGAAATGAATTGAATTGAAAACGATTTCGAAATGAATTGAATTGAAAACGATTTCGAAATGAATTGAATTGAAAACGATTTCGAAATGAATTGAATTGAAAACGATTTCGAAATGAATTGAATTGAAAACGATTTCGAAATGAATTGAATTGAAAACGATTTCGAAATGAAATGAATTGAAAACGATTTCGAAATGAATTGAATTGAAAACGATTTCGAAATGAATTGAATTGAAAACGATTTCGAAATGAATTGAATTGAAAACGATTTCGAAATGAAATGAATTGAAAACGATTTCGAAATGAATTGAATATAAAACGAATTCAAATTGAATTGAAAGCAAATTGAAATGAATTCAAATTGAATTGAAATTTGAATTGAATAGAAATGAATTTTAAAACGAATTTATAAAGAAGAATTCAATTTTGATTTGAATTGAAAAGGAAGTTGAAAATGTTTTTGAAACGAATTCAAAACTATTTATATAATTCGTTTTAAATAGTAATCGACGAAATATATATTATATATATTATATATATAATATAATGGCCTGAATAGAACGCGCCGCGCCGCGGCAGTTCGTAAATTTCGACCATTTATTTCAAACGGACATTACGGGAGATCCGACCGTCGGATTCTCCTAAAACCGGAACCGTTGGGTTCGTATCGAAAAGAGCTTTCTAACGAATATTAGAAATTTGAAATCTAACGGTTGGATTTGGAGATACGTCCAAATCAAATTCGAAAAAGGTCGCTGTAAGTGCAGTTCGATGGCCATTGTTGGAAATCGACTGTACGGGCCTTGATAAAATTATTAAAAATAGTAATAATTTGTGTAAAATCATAAGAAATGATTTGGGAAGAATTGGGATGAAAAACTCCATATTTGAAAAGATAAAAATAGATTTTTATCGAATTGAACTAGTTTTTGAACTAGAATTATAATTCTATTTATTTTTAAATAAATAAATTGAATTCGAAAAGGGTTTTAAAAATAACCAAAATTTCCAATGATTGCATTGGAATGGATTTAAATCGAAATTGTCTTCGGAATATTTCGATGTTGGGATTCGTGATTATACAGATGTTGATATGGAAATTTGAAAGATATATATTTATATCGTTATTTCCAATACGACATTTGTTAGTCGTAGAATTCGATATTGAATATAAGCCGATATATTTTCTATTCAGAACCTTGTATTGAATACCGAATGTGATTTGGGTTTGTCGTGAATGGTGTCTTCACTAACACTGTTCTTGAACCCAGTTGAGAAAAGATTAAATCTTTTTATTTAGATTTAATGAAGTGTACCAATTAAATAATATTTAATTGGAATTGAATCGATATTGATTTTTGGGTTTATCGTGGACAGTGTTTTAAATAACACTCGTTCTTTAACCCGATGATTAATGAATGTGATTTTGGGTTTATCGTGAACCGTGTTTTTAAATGACACTGATTCTTTAACCCAGTCAAAAGATTAAAACTAAGTGGAGTTTTAATGAATCTTTAATTAGATTGAAATAATCGAAATGGAGTATCACCAGTTTTGCTCCAGGCGATAGTTAAATCTTTAATTAGATTTGAACGTGAAATGGTAATTGAATTTACCGATAACACCGTGGTGTTAGATATGAAGTATAACCAGTTTTACTTCATGGGATGAATAGGTTGGGATTGGGAAATTAAAACAAATGATTACTTCGGTTAGGTTCGTTAATCCCGACTAGTTTGAATTGATATTCAAAAATAGATTAAAGAATAAATTCAAGAAATTTATCTTGGATAAAATTAATGGGAACCTTTCCCTATGAATGTGAAATTTAGAAACTAACTGTCGGTTAGCCAAGCAGAATGGTTTTCTGGATATTGATCTGATGTTGGTTTCGGCCTTCGGGGTTAATATTTGGGGAATTATTCTCTTGATTAAATTACGGTTAGTGACTAATGAATTGGAATGAGGCGTATGTTGTGTTTGTGTAACACTTTTATAAAATATACGCGAGTTATTCGGAAAGACCGGGTTTATCCCATTCTGAATAACTGATACGACGATAAGTCGAAGATGAAGACGATGGTCGAAGACCGGAGGTCTTCACGTCGTTTGGGTGATAACTGATGATCTTGATTGGGCTGTACACCCAAGAAGATGGAAACAGTTAGTGATCGTCCAGACGTACTTGGAGATCGATGGATATGCGGGGTACTAGGTGCCTCCGGTTTCGTTCAGACCCAGAACGGACTTGTAAATGGACTGTGTGTCTGACATCGGATTTCATTCTGTGTGACTGATATCGGTTGCATAGGATGGTTTGCCTGTGTGGCATGCTAAGATGCAAATGATCAAGGCTTCTGTTGAAAAGCAAAGTCTTGTGGTTGATGATCAAAGCACGGCCTTTGTGGCGTAGCTTTGTGTAACGTTTACCTCGCGTGTTTCACACCAGGTATGAACCAAAAACGGGAGACGGACCTCAGGGAGGGCATGCGTTTCCTCCTAGCTAGAAGTGGCGTCAGTGGTTTTACATGCCCTGACGAGTTTGACTTATGTGGTTGTTGCTGTTGCGAGGCGCCTCGGTTTGATCGGACGATCCGGGTCCGATGGAGTCATTCGTTGGCTCATTTACGCCCCAAAGGGCGGGGAAACGCAGTGTTCAGGCATTTTAATCCACATCGGTGGACCGGCCCTGACGATCCAAGGGTCACTCGAGCTCTGATCCTGAGACTCGGGCTAGGCAGTCTCGAATCGGTTGAGGACTATCTTTTGCCTCGGTTCATAGATGGAAATCCAATTTCCAAATACGTGACATTTGCGGTTTTATTTGTAGAGCCTAGTATGGCGACATGATATATGGTACCCATGCCGCCTATGATTGATACTTATGATTTGAAGTTGTCTTATACACTATGCACTTATAATAGTATCAAACGATTTGTTTTAACCGTATCAAGCATTCTTTGGCTGTTATAAGGGAAAACCCTATCCTCGGCTGCGTTGCATTGTGTGATGGGACCTGGGTCTTATAACAGCTTCATTTTTCTTTATTTAGCATTGCGCTGTTTGTTTTATGCACTGGTATTCTTGGGAGGAAACCCGTTCCGTGTTATACGGCGTGGTCCCTTGATTTACCTAATGATTTAAAATAAAGATTAATAACTGTTTTAGTTCTCACACCAGTCACATGACTGACCTGGAGTTTATTGTTTTAACCTAAACTCTGGGTGCCCTTATTTTGACACGGGCAGCTAGTAGTTTTGGTTTTGCAGATTTATATTCACAGGATCCTGGTTTACAGCTGGAACAATATCCGGAAAGCTTTGTATCCGTATATCTCTGTCTAGTTGTGTATTGTATTATTTTCCGCTGCTATGTATTTAAATGTAATTTAAATCTCTGATATTTCTGTGTATATTTATTCGTTTACACTCTGTATATTCTTGTAATCTGATGCACTGTTGTAATATATAGTGAAATGTTCTTCTGTATGCGTTCTGTTTTGTCGTGTTCTCAAACGATAGGGCGTTTCGAACGGTCTGGGTCGGTTTAGCGACTGGTTCGGACCGAGCGAAATTCCTTGCCGTCACAGTTGGTATCAGAGCTTTGGTTTACAGAGCTCGAGAACAAGGCACATTAGAACCATACGAAAGAATTCATCAGATATTGGATTAGTAATATCCAACGGGAATGACTCGTTAGAGATGGGATCAGTAGTATCCTAGAACGAGTGTGAAGAGTAAATTTTTAAAATGAAAACAAAATTTTGTTTTGAAAATTTAAATCAATTATTCGTAGTTGATTATTTATTTATATTGATTTGGACAATCCAGTATATATAGATTTTGCGTATACGTCTGATCCGCGTATATTCGAAGTTTTAATATACCGGGTAGATATAGAACCGCACTCTAGTAGCCCGACAATGTTCTGATGGTGGTTCGAAACATCATCAGCATTTATTTTCGAGTGACGAAGGTGTGATTTCTATATATTTCCATTAGACTGGTGTGAGAACCAAAACTTATATAGTTAGGAACACATTGTTGTGAATTGGCATCAAAACATGATTTTTGTATATGTATCAAAATTATGAATTTGAAACGTTAAATTCACTAATTGATTGATGTTTGTGTTGTATGTCTATTTGTTTGATAATTTTTAGCCATTTAGCCTAATTAAATCAAATATTGAACTATATTGAAATTTGGTTGCATTTGCTTGCATATACATATGTATCATTGAACAGGTCATAGCAAGGAGGCTAGAGCCGAAGAATAAAATTTGTTTGCCCGACAAATAGGTACATGTTTACTACATAATTTCCTGTTTTGTTTGGGTGATGATGATTTTGTGAGCCTATTGGCTAGCCGCTTGGCTTTTTCTTTTTCTTTTTGAGATCTGAAGGACCGGGGAAGCTATTTGAAATTCCCCGATGCTCCCATTGCAGGGGAGGTTATGGCGAAATTTTTCGAAAATTTAGGGAGTTAGCCAAATTTTTGAAATTTTGAAAATTCTCAGAAACTAAAGGGTTGGAGAATGGAAGCCAGACCGAGCGTAGAGTTGATTAATCAAACCACTTTCGACTTTGTTCCTTTTCGGGGACGAAAAGTTTTAAGTGGGGGAGATTGTAATAACCCGGAAATTCTGGGCCAGTTTAAAATTTTTATTTTGGCAAATTTAGCGTATTTTAATTATTTAAAATAGAATATTTTAAATAATATCGACGAGAAAATTTATTTTGAATATAATTCGACGTATATATTATACGCGTCGTCGTTAGAATATAAATATTTATATATATTTATAAATAGAATAGAAAATGGCGCGGTAGTTCGATAATTCGATTTCAAACTTTAATTGAATTTACCGGGTGCAAAACAATCCGGATTTTAGAGAAACCAAAAATCATAGGATCTAATTGATAATATCTTTCCAACGAATCCGACGAATCGAAATTTCATAGCGGGAATCAAAAGATATGTCCAGTTGAAAATTCTGAATAGTCGCTATGGAATTCAGGCCCTTAAAAATGGACATTTTGCAAATGACCTCGGAATTCGACGAAACCACTTTTGTTGGACCCGCAGTGTCAAGTTATTGCTAGGTTTCAAATTTCATAATTTTTCGAATCAATATGTGAGCGTGGCATAGGAAAACGCGTTTGACCAGTTTCAGTTGATTTTAATCGACTGGAAATTGGCCATTTTTCATACGGTCTCAGAATTCGACGAAACTAGTTTTGTTAGGACCGTATCGTCAATACGAAGCTAGAAAATATTTTTCTGGAATTTTTCTAGTTAGTATGTGACCCCGGTAATTTGAAATGTACGTTTAAAATTCAATATAAGGATTTAAATGTAAATTCAACGGAAACTTATCGAGACGATCGAATCAGCTTGAGAGACATATCCCATTGTGTTCGGAATGGGGGTAAAACGCTATGGACGACAGGCGGTGGGCCTCGTTTCGAGGTCATATGAAAAAGTCAACTTTTAATGAATAAAATAATTAAATAAATAAAAAAAAATAATTATTTCTCTCTCCCTTCATCCTTTTAACCGCTCTGGCCCCCCCCCCCCCCCTTCTCTCATTCCCAAATCGATACAGAAGAAAAAAAAAACGTCGAACCCTGGAAACACGCCGCCAGGCGCTGACCATCGCGCCACCGGAGCGGACGCGGCTCCGATCAGCCCCCCCTCGAAGACCTCGACAACCGCGCACCCCTTTCTCTCTCTCCCCCCCCCCCCCCCCCCAGCCCCTAAAACCGACTGCCTCGCCTGAATCGGGCCACCGACGGCCTCACCATCACCTGGCCGCCACCTCATTGGACTGCACCGCCCTTTGCCACCACCAACGACCCCTCCGACCCCCGGTCATCCCAATAAAACCCCTTTTCCCACCAACAAATCAATGTAAGTCTTTATTTATTTTATTTTATTTCTTATTCATATAGCCTATAGAAAGTTAGATTTTTAGAACAGGAAAGATTTGATTTTGATTTTGATTTTTATTAATAGAAAGTTTAGGTTTTAAGAAAAATATACAAAGTCTATATTTTATTTATAAAAAGGAAAAACTGATTTTTTTTAAAAGTATTTTAAACTGATTTTTTTTAAAAAGATTATAAATCTGATTTATTTAAAGTTAAAAACTAATTTTTGTTTACAGTTAAAAACTGATTTTTGTTTAAAGTTAAAAACTGATTTCTGTTTTATATTTAAAGTTAAAAACTGATTTTATTTTTAAAAGGTTTAAACTTTAAAATAGAAAAGGCGGAATTTTTATTGAATAGAAGTAATAAAAATATGATTTTTATATTTTTAAAGTATTAAAAATATAATCTTTATAGGATAGAGAATATAAAAATATCATTTTATTGTGTAAATGAATTGAATAGAAATTCATAGGTTGAAATAAAAATATGATCTTTATATTGTTTACATAGAAGAAAATTTAGATCTTTATATATTGAAAGCGAAGAATAAAAATTCGATTTTTTTTATATATTGAATAGCGAATTGAGAATTCGTTTTTATATATTGAACTTCAGAATAAAAATAGAATTTTTATATATTGAACTTCAGAATAAAAATAGAATTTTTATATATTGAACTTCAGAATAAAAATAGAATTTTTATATATTGAACTTCAGAATAAAAATAGAATTTTTATATATTGAACTTCAGAATAAAAATAGAATTTTTATATATTGAACTTCAGAATAAAAATAGAATTTTTATATATTGAACTTCAGAATAAAAATAGAATTTTTATATATTGAACTTCAGAATAAAAATAGAATTTTTATATATTGAACTTCAGAATAAAAATAGAATTTTTATATATTGAACTTCAGAATAAAAATAGAATTTTTATATATTAAACTTCGATAGAAAAATATGATTTTTTAAATATTGAATAGCGAAATAAAAATATGATTTTTATATATATAGTGACTGCGGGCAACGAAGATGACGAAGATGCGATAGCAATGAAGATTTCTATCAATGAAGTGCCGTGGAGCTAGGATAGCTATAGGTGAGAACTTCTCACCTTTCAATTTAATTTTTCTAGTTATATATATATATATTAGGATGCAGACGGTGCTTAGTAGCACCCGACACAATCGTCCACAGACCATGGACTTGTTTGTTTGACTGTTTGGTGATTGATTGCGATATTGGTTTGAATGTGGTTTGTGGTGTGAAAAATCGAATCGATAAATTGGTTAGGATTAGACGTGCGCCGTTATAAGGCGTAGGAGTAAGGCTAGGTTAGACCCTTACTCCAAATTTTGTGGTTTGCAGAATGAAATTGATTTGATTGATGAGTGAATGGCGTGGGCCTTCACTAGACCGGGGATAAGGCTAGGCCTCGTCCCGTTTCTAGTATCGTGCCGTTATGCCGCCGAAATTTTCTAAAATATGTTAGAAAAATAAAAATATCATTTTTATTAGAAATGAATAAAATAACATATTCATTTACAAATCAAAACGATTTGTTGATGTACACCCATTTGACTGATATGGATTGGGACGATAAATTTTACACATCGCCCAACAGCACAAATAAAATAGGTGTTTGATTGTTTGAAACCCCACACGGGTGTTGGGATGAAATTTGAAGTTCACTCATCCTGATTGATTAAATATGTCGATCGATCGATTGACAGGCGGTTATAAGCGTTGAATATCTATATTTGATGCTTATACAGTGTAGTGCACTTTGGTTGATGGTTGATTATTTTTCAATGCTATGATATACATGTGTTGTATGAAAATCCATATAATTAACCTTATATGGTAATTGATTGGGCCTCATTCCAATTTGAACAATAAAGAATATTATAAAATAAAAGTTCATGTGTTGACAGTACTCATTCATTGAGATTGGTCATGTGTTGAACGAAATATTTTAGTAATAAAATTTACATCTTTATCAATATAAAATAAAAGTTCATGTGTTGACAGTACTCATCCTTTGAGATTGGTCATGTGTTGAACGAAATATTTTAGTAATAAAATTTACATCTTTATCAATATAAAATAAAAGTTCATGTGTTGACAGTACTCATTCATTGAGATTGGTCATGTGTTGAACGAAATATTTTAGTAATAAAATTTACATCTTTATCAATATAAAATAAAAGTTCATGTGTTGACAGTACTCATCCTTTGAGATTGGTCATGTGTTGAACGAAATATTTTAGTAATAAAATTTACATCTTTATCAATATAAAATAAAAGTTCATGTGTTGACAGTACTCATCCTTTGAGATTGGTCATGTGTTGAACGAAATATTTTAGTAATAAAATTTACATCTTTATCAATATAAAATAAAAGTTCATGTGTTGACAGTACTCATTCATTGAGATTGGTCATGTGTTGAACGAAATATTTTAGTAATAAAATTTACATCTTTATCAATATAAAATAAAAGTTCATGTGTTGACAGTACTCATTCATTGAGATTGGTCATGTGTTGAACGAAATATTTTAGTAATAAAATTTACATCTTTATCAATATAAAATAAAAGTTCATGTGTTGACAGTACTCATCCTTTGAGATTGGTCATGTGTTGAACGAAATATTTTGATAATAACAGCTATTTTTGAAAAAGAAATATTTGAAATAGAATATTTGAAAAATAGAAATTTATGAAGCCGTGTTGATTAGATCAACGCCATTTTGACGTGAACGATATTTATATCGATTTTATTCATTTTAAAATGAATATTGAAAAGTAATTTCGAAATCGAATGTTTCGAAATTAATTGAATTGAAAACGATTTCGAAATGAATTGAATTGAAAACGATTTCGAAATTAATTGAATTGAAAACGATTTCGAAATGAATTGAATTGAAAACGATTTCGAAATTAATTGAATTGAAAACGATTTCGAAATGAATTGAATTGAAAACGATTTCGAAATGAATTGAATTGAAAACGATTTCGAAATGAATTGAATTGAAAACGATTTCGAAATGAATTGAATTGAAAACGATTTCGAAATGAAATGAATTGAAAACGATTTCGAAATGAATTGAATTGAAAACGATTTCGAAATGAATTGAATTGAAAACGATTTCGAAATGAATTGAATTGAAAACGATTTCGAAATGAAATGAATTGAAAACGATTTCGAAATGAATTGAATATAAAACGAATTCAAATTGAATTGAAAGCAAATTGAAATGAATTCAAATTGAATTGAAATTTGAATTGAATAGAAATGAATTTTAAAACGAATTTATAAAGAAGAATTCAATTTTGATTTGAATTGAAAAGGAAGTTGAAAATGTTTTTGAAACGAATTCAAAACTATTTATATAATTCGTTTTAAATAGTAATCGACGAAATATATATTATATATATTATATATATAATATAATGGCCTGAATAGAACGCGCCGCGCCGCGGCAGTTCGTAAATTTCGACCATTTATTTCAAACGGACATTACGGGAGATCCGACCGTCGGATTCTCCTAAAACCGGAACCGTTGGGTTCGTATCGAAAAGAGATTTCTAACGAATATTAGAAATTTGAAATTTAACGGTTGGATTTGGAGATACGTCCAAATCAAATTCGAAAAAGGTCGCTGTAAGTGCAGTTCGATGGCCATTGTTGGAAATCGACTGTACGGGCCTTGATAAAATTATTAAAAATAGTAATAATTTGTGTAAAATCATAAGAAATGATTTGGGAAGAATTGGGATGAAAAACTCCATATTTGAAAAGATAAAAATAGATTTTTATCGAATTGAACTAGTTTTTGAACTAGAATTATAATTCTATTTATTTTTAAATAAATAAATTGAATTCGAAAAGGGTTTTAAAAATAACCAAAATTTCCAATGATTGCATTGGAATGGATTTAAATCGAAATTGTCTTCGGAATATTTCGATGTTGGGATTCGTGATTATACAGATGTTGATATGGAAATTTGAAAGATATATATTTATATCGTTATTTCCAATACGACATTTGTTAGTCGTAGAATTCGATATTGAATATAAGCCGATATATTTTCTATTCAGAGCCTTGTATTGAATACCGAATGTGATTTGGGTTTGTCGTGAATGGTGTCTTCACTAACACTGTTCTTGAACCCAGTTGAGAAAAGATTAAATCTTTTTATTTAGATTTAATGAAGTGTACCAATTAAATAATATTTAATTGGAATTGAATCGATATTGATTTTTGGGTTTATCGTGGACAGTGTTTTAAATAACACTCGTTCTTTAACCCGATGATTAATGAATGTGATTTTGGGTTTATCGTGAACCGTGTTTTTAAATGACACTGATTCTTTAACCCAGTCAAAAGATTAAAACTAAGTGGAGTTTTAATGAATCTTTAATTAGATTGAAATAATCGAAATGGAGTATCACCAGTTTTGCTCCAGGCGATAGTTAAATCTTTAATTAGATTTGAACGTGAAATGGTAATTGAATTTACCGATAACACCGTGGTGTTAGATATGAAGTATAACCAGTTTTACTTCATGGGATGAATAGGTTGGGATTGGGAAATTAAAACAAATGATTACTTCGGTAAGGTTCGTTAATCCCGACTAGTTTGAATTGATATTCAAAAATAGATTAAAGAATAAATTCAAGAAATTTATCTTGGATAAAATTAATGGGAACCTTTCCCTATGAATGTGAAATTTAGAAACTAACTGTCGGTTAGCCAAGCAGAATGGTTTTCTGGATATTGATCTGATGTTGGTTTCGGCCTTCGGGGTTAATATTTGGGGAATTATTCTCTTGATTAAATTACGGTTAGTGACTAATGAATTGGAATGAGGCGTATGTTGTGTTTGTGTAACACTTTTATAAAATATACGCGAGTTATTCGGAAAGACCGGGTTTATCCCATTCTGAATAACTGATACGACGATAAGTCGAAGATGAAGACGATGGTCGAAGACCGGAGGTCTTCACGTCGTTTGGGTGATAACTGATGATCTTGATTGGGCTGTACACCCAAGAAGATGGAAACAGTTAGTGATCGTCCAGACGTACTTGGAGATCGATGGATATGCGGGGTACTAGGTGCCTCCGGTTTCGTTCAGACCCAGAACGGACTTGTAAATGGACTGTGTGTCTGACATCGGATTTCATTCTGTGTGACTGATATCGGTTGCATAGGATGGTTTGCCTGTGTGGCATGCTAAGATGCAAATGATCAAGGCTTCTGTTGAAAAGCAAAGTCTTGTGGTTGATGATCAAAGCACGGCCTTTGTGGCGTAGCTTTGTGTAACGTTTACCTCGCGTGTTTCACACCAGGTATGAACCAAAAACGGGAGACGGACCTCAGGGAGGGCCTGCGTTTCCTCCTAGCTAGAAGTGGCGTCAGTGGTTTTACACGCCCTGACGAGTTTGACTTATGTGGTTGTTGCTGTTGCGAGGCGCCTCGGTTTGATCGGACGATCCGGGTCCGATGGAGTCATTCGTTGGCTCATTTACGCCCCAAAGGGCGGGGAAACGCAGTGTTCAGGCATTTTAATCCACATCGGTGGACCGGCCCTGACGATCCAAGGGTCACTCGAGCTCTGATCCTGAGACTCGGGCTAGGCAGTCTCGAATCGGTTGAGGACTATCTTTTGCCTCGGTTCATAGATGGAAATCCAATTTCCAAATACGTGACATTTGCGGTTTTATTTGTAGAGCCTAGTATGGCGACATGATATATGGTACCCATGCCGCCTATGATTGATACTTATGATTTGAAGTTGTCTTATACACTATGCACTTATAATAGTATCAAACGATTTGTTTTAACCGTATCAAGCATTTTTTGGCTGTTATAAGGGAAAACCCTATCCTCGGCTGCGTTGCATTGTGTGATGGGACCTGGGTCTTATAACAGCTTCATTTTTCTTTATTTAGCATTGCGCTGTTTGTTTTATGCACTGGTATTCTTGGGAGGAAACCCGTTCCGTGTTATACGGCGTGGTCCCTTGATTTACCTAATGATTTAAAATAAAGATTAATAACTGTTTTAGTTCTCACACCAGTCACATGACTGACCTGGAGTTTATTGTTTTAACCTAAACTCTGGGTGCCCTTATTTTGACACGGGCAGCTAGTAGATTTGGTTTTGCAGATTTATATTCACAGGATCCTGGTTTACAGCTGGAACGATATCCGGAAAGCTTTGTATCCGTATATCTCTGTCTAGTTGTGTATTGTATTATTTTCCGCTGCTATGTATTTAAATGTAATTTAAATCTCTGATATTTCTGTGTATATTTATTCGTTTACACTCTGTATATTCTTGTAATCTGATGCACTGTTGTAATATATAGTGAAATGTTCTTCTGTATGCGTTCTGTTTTGTCGTGTTCTCAAACGATAGGGCGTTTCGAACGGTCTGGGTCGGTTTAGCGACTGGTTCGGACCGAGCGAAATTCCTTGCCGTCACAGAATTGGTTGAGTTATATTTTAAATTAATATGTTTTGAATAGGACAAGCCGCGTAGCGATAGTTCGCGAACTTAAATCATGAACTTCAAATGACCATAACTAATGAAGATTAAACCATATTTTCCCAAAATGATAAACGTTTATTTTCTATTGATAGTAGCTTTCAAATGAAAGAAGAAGTTTTGGATTTCAACTTATAGATTTCAAGTTCTGTTTAAATCTATTTTTGAAAAGGTCACTGTAAACGCAGTACGACGACAGTAATTGGAAATCGATCGAAATGGCCATATAAAAATTAATAAAATATGGAAAATTTATGATAAATCGTATTAAATGATTTTAAAGTGATATGAGAAAGAAATATGAAGTTTCGAACTATAATTTTATTTTCATGTTTTTAACCTAACTTGCTGAATACGGTAAACGACGTTTGGTACATTTAAAGTTAAAGATTGGATATAGTTTTCAAAAGCTATTTTATATGTTTTATAAAATTAATAAATTATTTAGAAGGCAATCTGAATTGATTTTTAAATATAAATCGAAGTATGGTCTAAATAGGACTAGTCGCGCAGCGGTATTTCACGAGTGTTGACCATTGACTTCAAATTGACGTGTCGGGAGATCCAATCATCAATCCTCATGAAACGAGAAACGTTTGGTTCAAAATAAAAAGAGTTTTCAAATACAAAAGAAAGTTTTATGATCCAATGGTTAGATCTTGAAATAAGTTTAAATTAGACTTGAATAAATTGAATTTGGATAGAAATAATCTTCGGATGTTTGGTATTGATTACCATTGTGTAGACGTTTACTATTTGAGGAATTTGGAAGATGCTTATATCATTATTCCACTTCTAATATTCGTTGATTACGAGAATTTGTGTTGAATATAAGTGGATATAAATTTCGTTTAAATCTTATATTTAATATCAATTAGTTTGGGGTTTGTCATGAATGGTGTCTTCAATAGAATCGCTCTTTAACCCAGTTAAAGATGAAGAGTATGGGACAAATCTTTTAATTAAGATTTAATAAAGTTTTCCAAAGTTGAGTTTTCAAATTAACAAATTAAACTGGAA
Source organism: Allium sativum (assembly GCA_030737875.1). Classification (NCBI taxonomy): domain Eukaryota; kingdom Viridiplantae; phylum Streptophyta; class Magnoliopsida; order Asparagales; family Amaryllidaceae; genus Allium; species Allium sativum. The sequence continues at coordinate 286,442,534 of CM060915.1, forward strand.
TTGAATGGGAATCAATTTAGTGATAATCAAGATGGGTCTCTGTTGATGAAGACCTTTACTATTTAAGGAATTTAAAAGGCTTTGTCATTATTTCGCTTATTGTGACGGCAGGGAATTTAGCTCGGTCCGAACCAGTCGCTAAACCGATCCAGGCCGTTCGAAACGCCCTGTCGTTTGAGAACAGGACAAAACAGAACGCATATAAAAGAACATTTCATTGTATATTACAACAATGCATCAGAATACAAGAATATACAGAGTATAAACAAATGAATATTTCACAGAAATATCAGAGATTTAAATTACATTTAAATACATAGCAGCGGAAAATAATACAATACACAACTAGAAGAGATATACGGATACAAAGCTTTCCGGATATCGTTCCAGCTGTAAACCAGGATCCTGTGAATATAATCTGCAAAACCAAAACTACTAGCTGCCCGTGTCAAAATAAGGGCACCCAGAGTTTAGGTTAAAACAATAAACTCCAGGTCAGTCATGTGACTGGTGTGAGAACTAAAACAGTTAATCTTTATTTTTAATGTTCGGTAAATCAAGGGACCACGCCGTATAACACGGAACGGGTTTCCTCCCAAGAACACCAGTGCATATAAGTAAACAACGCAATGCTTTTCTAAAAATGAAGCTATTATAAGACCCAGGTCCCATCACACAATGCAACGCAGCCGAGGATAGGGTTTTCCCTTATAATAGCCAAACATGCTTAGTACGTTTAAAACAAATCATTTGATACTACTATAAGTGCATAGTGTATAAAACACTTCAAATCATAAGTATCAATCATAGGCGGCATGAGCGCCCCATCCCACTATGTCGCCATACTAGGCTCTACAAATAAAACCGCAAATGTCACGTATTTGGAAGTTGGATTTCCATCTATGAACCGAGGCAAAAGATAGTCCTCAACCGATTCGAGACAATCTAGCCTACCATGTCTCAGGAACAGCCGCAACTGCCCCCTGGATCGTCAGGGCCAGTCCACCGATGTGGATTATTATGCCTGAACAATACGTCTCCCCGCCCTTTGGGGCGCAAACGAGCCAACGAATGACTCCATCGGACCCGGATCGTCCGATCAAACCGAGGCGCCTCGCAACAGCAACAACCACATAAGTCAAACTCGTCAGGGCGTGTAAAACCACTGACGCCACTTCTAGCTAGAAAGAAACGCAAGTCCTCCCTGAGGTCCGTCTCCCGTTTTTGGTTCATACCGGGTGTGAAACTCGCGAAGTAAACATTACACAAAGCTACGCCACAAAGGCCGTGCTTTGATCATCACCACAAGACTTTGCTTTTCAACAGAAGCCTTGATCAATTGCCACTTAGGCATGCCACACAGGCAATTCACTCCATGCGTTTGATATCCATCAATATATAACCCCTGAGCTCATACGTCTCAGAGAAGGGCGTTAAGCAAGAGAATAAATTCTCCGCCGCCAAACAGATATATATTTAATAGAGATCAATCACACAGACTAAAATCCAATGTCAGACACACAGTCCATTTACAAGTCCGTTCTGGGTCTGAACGAAACCGGAGGCACCTAGTACCCCGCACATCCTTCGATCTCCAAGTACGTCTGGACGATCACCAACTGTTTCCATCTTCTTGGGTGTACAGCCCAATCAAGATCATCAGTAATCACCCAAACGACGTGAAGACTTCTGGTCTTCGACCATCGTCTTCATCTTCGACACCACGTCGAATCAGTTATTCAGAATGGGATAAACCCGGTCTTTCTGAATAACTCGCGTATATATTATAAAAGTGTTACACAAACACAACATACGTCTCATTCCAATTCAGAATATTCTTTTATTCAAATATTCCTATACTTTGGGAAAAGTTCCCATTAATTTTATCCAAGATAAATTCTTTAAATTTATTCTTTAATCTCCTTTGAATATCAATTCAAACTAGTCGGGATTAGCGAACCACACCGAAGTAATCATTTATTTTATTTCCCAATCCCAACCTATTCATCCCATAAAGTAAAACTGGTAATACTTCATATCTAACACCACAGTGTTATCGGTAAATTCAATTACCATTTCACGTTCAAATCTAATTAAAGATTTAACTATCGCCTGGAGCAAAACTGGTGATACTCCATTTTCGATCATTTCAATCTAATTAAAGATTCATTAAAACTCCACTTAGTTTTAATCTTCGGCTGGGTTAAAGAATCAGTGTCATTTAAAACACGGTTCACGATAAACCCAAAATCACATTCCATTAATTATTGGGTTAAAGAACGAGTGTTATTTAAAACACTGTTCACGATAAACCCAAAAATCAATATCACTTCAATTCCAATTAAATATTGTTCAATTGGTACACTTCATTAAATCTAAATAAAAAGATTTAATCTTTTCACAACTGGGTTCAAGAACAGTGTTAGTGAGGACACCATTCACGACAAACCCAAATCACATTTGATATTCAATACAAGGCTCTGAATGGAAAATATATCGGCTTATATTCAATATCAAATTCTACGATTAACAAATGTCGTATTGAAATAACGATATAAATGTATATCTTTCAAATTCCCATAACAACATCTGTATAATCACGAATTCCAACATCGAAATATTCCGAAGACAATTTCGATTCAAATCCACTCCAATGCAATCATTGGAAATTTTGGTTATTTTTAAAACCCTTTTCAAATTCAATTTATTTATTTAAAAATAAATAGAATTATATTTCTAGTTCAAAACTAGTTCATTTCGATAAAAATCTATTTTTATCTTTTCAAATATGGAGTTTTTCATCCCAATTCTTTCTAAATCATTTCTTATGATTTTACACAAATTATTACTATTTTTAATAATTTTATCAAGGCCCGTACAGTCGATTTCCACCAATGGCCATCGAACTGCACTTACAGCGACCTTTTTCAAATTTGATTTGGACATAATTCCAAATCCAACCGTTAGATTTCTAATTTCTCACATTCGTTAGAAAGCTCTCTTCGATACGAACCCAACGGTTCCGGTTTTAGGAGAATCCGACGGTCGGATCTCCCGTAATGTCCGTTTGAAATAAATGGTCGAAATTCACGAACTGCCGCGGCGCGGCGCGTTCTATTCAGGCCATTATATTATATATATAATATATATTTCGTCGATTTCTATTTAAAACGAATTATATAAATAGTTTTGAATTCGTTTCAAAAACATTTTCAACTTCCTTTTCAATTCAAATCAAAATTGAATTCTTCTTTATAAATTCGTTTTAAAATTCATTTCTATTCAATTCAAATTTCAATTCAATTTGAATTCGTTTCATTTCGAAATCGTTTTCAATTCACTTTGAATTCGTTTTCAATTCAATTCATTTCGAAATCGTTTTCAATTCACTTTGAATTCGTTTTCAATTCAATTCATTTCGAAATCGTTTTCAAATCGATATAAATATCGTTCACGTCAAAATGGCGTCAATCTAATCAACACGGCTTCATATATTGATATTTTCAAATATTCCATTTCGAATATTTCTATTTCAAATATTTCTATTTCTAAACTGGAATGAGGCCCAATCAATTACCATATAAAATTAATTATATGGTTTTTCATACAACACATGTATATAATAGCATTGAAAAATGATCAACCATCAACCAAAGTGCACTACACTGTATAAACATCAAATATAGATATTCAACGCTTATAACAGCCTGTCAATCAATCGATCGACATATTTAATCAATCAGGATGAGTGAAATTCATATTTCATCCCAACACCCGTGTGGGGTTTCAAACAAACAAACACAGATTTTATTTGTGCAGTTGGGCGATGTGTAAAATTTATCGTCCCAATCAATGTCATTCAAATAAGTGTACATAAACAAACCGTCTGGTTTGTAAATGAATATTTATTTATTCACATTCACGTTAAAAATTATATTTTTAACGATAAAACATTTTATTTCAACCTATGAATTTCTATTCAATTCATTTACACAATAAAATGATATTTTTATTTTCTAACATATTTTTAGAAAATTTCGGCGGCATAACGGCACGATACTAGAAACGGGACAAGGCCTAGCCTTATCCCCGGTCTAGTGAAGGCCCACGCCATTCACACATCAATCAATCCATTCAATTTCACCAAACAATTCAATTTCAATCAAATAATCTAACTAATTTTATGCAACCAAACAAACAAGTCCATGGTCTGTGGACGGTTGTGTCGGGTGCTACTAAGCACCGTCTGCATCCTAGTATATATATATAACTAGAAAATGAAATTGAAGAGTGAGAAGTTCTCACAGATAGCTATCCAGTCATCTCGACTCTTTCCTGATAGAAGTCTTCCTCTTTTTCGAATCTTCGTCAGCTTCGTCGCCCGTAGCCACTACATATGTAAAAATCGAATTTTTACTACGCTGTTCAATATATAAAAATCGAATTTTTACTTCGTTATTCAATATATAAAAATCGAATTTTTACTTCGTTATTCAATATATAAAAATCGAATTTTTACTTCGAAGTTCTACATATAAAAATCATATTTTTAATTCGAAGTTCAATATATAAAAATCACATTTTTAATTCGAAGTCATTATATAAAAATCACATTTTTAATTCGAAGTTCAATATATAAAAATCACATTTTTAATTCGAAGTCATTTAAAGAAAAACCATATCTTTATTTTTCCTATGTATTAAAAATTATATTTTTATGTTTCTAGAAATCATATCCTTTTGTTATAAAAAAAATATATAATCTTTTCGCTTTCAAAAATCTCGACTTTCCTTATATCAAAAATCTCGACTTTCCTTATTATAAAAAGAAATCTCCTCCTCTTACTATGAAAAATCATTTCTTATATAATTGAAAAACCATATATTTTCTATAATCAAATTCATTATTTCATATCAAAGAAAATTTATTTTCAGATCAAAGAAAACCAAATTTGTAATCAAAGAAAGATCCATATATTTTCGCTATCCATATATGGAAAGATTATATTTTTATTCGCTACCCAAATAATAAAAATCACAATTTATTTTGTCTACTCCATAGTAAATATCATTTTAATTTCCTTTTAAAAATCAGGTTTTTATTTCCTTTTAAAAAAATCAGTTTTTAAATCCTTTATAAATCAGTTTTTAAATCCTTTATAAATCAGTTTTTAAATCCTAAAAATCAGTTTATAAATTCATTATAAAATCAGTTTTTAAATCCTAAAAATCAGTTTATAAATTCATTATAAAATCAGTTTTTAAATCCTAAAAATCAGTTTTTAAATCCTTTAAAAAAAACAGTTTTTAAATTCTAAGAAAATCAGTTTTTTTCTATTTAAACAAAATCAGTTTTTTTTTCTATTTAACTTATCTATTCAAATTACCACATTTATATATATAAATGTATAAAGTTATAATAAAAAAAACTTACATTTATCTCGGCAGGAAGGGGTTCACGTCATTTCTGGATCAGGGGGGCGCTGGTGTGGCTCGCGTCGCCCGATGCGAAGAGGGGGGGGGAGGTCGCGGTGGTTGTCAGGTGAAGGGGGTTTCGGGTATGGCGGATTTGGGGTCATCGGGAGCGGAGGAGAGAGAAGAGAGGCAGAGGGGTGGTGCGAGCTTGGGGAGGCGACGGCTACACCCCCCCCCCCGGCGGCGTCGCGATGGTCGATTGGGGGGGGGGCGTCGATCGCCTGTCGCGATCCCTTTTCTTTTCTTTTTTTGTTGATCTACTGAAATGAAAATTAGGGGGGGCAGAGATAAAGGAAAGGGGAATTTTATTATTTTTTTATTTTATTTTATTTTATTATTATTTAATTCAACCTTAAGTTGACTTTTTCATACGATCTCGAAACGAGGCCCACCGCCTGTCGTCCATAGCATATTACCCCAATTCTGAACACAATGGGATATATACCGCAAGCTGATTCGACTATTTGAATCAGTTTCCGTTTAATTTACATTTAAATCATTATATTGAATTTTAAACGTACATTTCAAATTACCGGGGTCACATACTAACTAGAAAAATTCCCGAAAAATATTTTCTAGCTTCGTATTGACGATATGGTCCTAACAAAACTAGTTTCGTCGAATTCCGAGACCGTTGGAAAAATGGCCAATTTCCAGTCGATTAAAATCAACTAAAACGGTCAAAACACGTTTTCCTTTGCCACGCTCACATATTGATTCGAAAAATTATGAAATTTGGAATCTAGCAATAACTTGACACTGCGGATCCAACAAAACTGGTTTCGTCGAAATCCGAGGTCGTTTGCAAAATGTCCATTTTTAAGGGCCTGAATTCCATAGCGACTATTCAGAAATTTCAACGGGACATATCTTTTGATTCCCGATATGAAATCTTGATTTTTCGGATTCGTTGGAAAGATATTATCAATTAGATCTCATTATTTTTGGTTTCACTAAAATCCGGATTGTTTTGCACCCGGTACATTCAATTGAAGTTTGAAATCGAATTATCGAACTACCGCGCCATTTTCAATTCCTTTTTATAATTATATATAATTATTTATATTCTAACGACGACGTATATAATATATACGTTCTAATTATATTCAAAATAAATTTCTCGTCGATATTATTTAAAATAATTCATTTTAAATATTCAAAATTCGCTAAAATTGCCAAAATAAAAATTTTAAACTGGCCCAGATTTTCGGGTTATTACAATCTCCCCCACTTAAAACTTTTCGTCCCCGAAAAGGAACAAAGTCGAAAGTAGTTTGATTAATTAACTCTACGTTCGATCTGGCTTCCATTCTCCAACTTTTCAGTTTCTGAGAACTTTCAAAATTTCAAAAATTTGGCTAACACCCTAAATTTTTGAAAAATTTCGCCATAACCTCCCCTGCACCGGGAGCATCGGGGAATTTCAAATAGCTTCCCCGGTCCTTCAGATCTCAAAAAGAAAAAGAAAAAGCCAAGCGGCTAGCCAATAGGCTCACAAAATCATCATCACCCAAACAAAACAGTAAATTATGTAGTAAACATGTACCTATTTGTCGGGCAAACAAATTTTATTCTCTGCTCTAGCCTCCTTGCTATGACATGTTCAAAGATATATATGTATATGCAAGCAAATGCAACCAATTTTCAATATAATTCAATATTTGGTTCAATTAGGCTAAATGGTTCAAAATTAGCAAACAAATGAACAAACAACACAAACATCAATCAATTATTGAATTAGAGTTTCAAATTCATAATTTTAATACATATACAAAAATCAGATTTTTGATGCCAAATCACAACAATAAGCCCTATCAAATTTTGGTTCTCACACCAGCCAATAGGAAATATATAGATATCACACCTTCAACACTCGAATACTAATTCTGATGATGTAGCTACAATCATCAGAATCATCTTCGGGCGACTAGAGTGTGATTCTATATCTATCCAGTATATTAAAATTTCGAATGCACGCGGATCAGACGTATACGCAAAATCTATATATACTGGATTGTCCACATCAATATGAATAGATAATCAAATACGAATAATTGATTTAAATTTTCAAAACAAAAATTTGTTTTCATTTGAAAAATATACTCTTCACACTCGTTCTAGGATACTACTGATCCCATCTCTAACGAGTCATCCCCATTGGATATTACTAATCCAATATCTGATGAATTCTTTCGTATGGTTCTAATGTGCCTTATTCTCTGAGCTCTGTAAACCAAAGCTCTGATACCAACTGTGACGGTAGGGAATTTCGCTCGGTCCGAACCAGTCGCTAAACCGATCCAGGCCGTTCGAAACGCCCTATCGTTTGAGAACAGGACAAAACAGAACGCATATAAAAGAACATTTCATTGTATATTACAACAATGCATCAGAATACAAGAATATACAGAGTATAAACAAATGAATATTACACAGAAATATCAGAGATTTAAATTACATTTAAATACATAGCAGCGGAAAATAATACAATACACAACTAGAAGAGATATACGGATACAAAGCTTTCCGGATATCGTTCCAGCTGTAAACCAGGATCCTGTGAATATAATCTGCAAAACCAAAACTACTAGATGCCCATGTCAAAATAAGGGCACCCAGAGTTTAGGTTAAAACAATAAACTCCAGGTCAGTCATGTGACTGGTGTGAGAACTAAAACAGTTAATCTTTATTTTTAATGTTCGGTAAATCAAGGGACCACGCCGTATAACACGGAACGGGTTTCCTCCCAAGAACACCAGTGCATATAAGTAAACAACGCAATGCTTTTCTAAAAATGAAGCTATTATAAGACCCAGGTCCCATCACACAATGCAATGCAGCCGAGGATAGGGTTTTCCCTTATAATAGCCAAACATGCTTAGTACGTTTAAAACAAATCATTTGATACTACTATAAGTGCATAGTGTATAAAACACTTCAAATCATAAGTATCAATCATAAGCGGCATGAGCGCCCCATCCCACTATGTCGCCATACTAGGCTCTACAAATAAAACCGCAAATGTCACGTATTTGGAAGTTGGATTTCCATCTATGAACCGAGGCAAAAGATAGTCCTCAACCGATTCGAGACAATCTAGCCTACCATGTCTCAGGAACAGCCGCAACTGCCCCCTGGATCGTCAGGGCCGGTCCACCGATGTGGATTATTATGCCTGAACAATACGTCTCCCCGCCCTTTGGGGCGCAAACGAGCCAACGAATGACTCCATCGGACCCGGATCGTCCGATCAAACCGAGGCGCCTCGCAACAGCAACAACCACATAAGTCAAACTCGTCAGGGCGTGTAAAACCACTGACGCCACTTCTAGCTAGAAAGAAACGCAAGTCCTCCCTGAGGTCCGTCTCCCGTTTTTGGTTCATACCGGGTGTGAAACTCGCGAAGTAAACATTACACAAAGCTACGCCACAAAGGCCGTGCTTTGATCATCACCACAAGACTTTGCTTTTCAACAGAAGCCTTGATCAATTGCCACTTAGGCATGCCACACAGGCAATTCACTCCATGCGTTTGATATCCATCAATATATAACCCCTGAGCTCATACGTCTCAGAGAAGGGCGTTAAGCAAGAGAATAAATTCTCCGCCGCCAAACAGATATATATTTAATAGAGATCAATCACACAGACTAAAATCCAATGTCAGACACACAGTCCATTTACAAGTCCGTTCTGGGTCTGAACGAAACCGGAGGCACCTAGTACCCCGCACATCCTTCGATCTCCAAGTACGTCTGGACGATCACCAACTGTTTCCATCTTCTTGGGTGTACAGCCCAATCAAGATCATCAGTAATCACCCAAACGACGTGAAGACTTCTGGTCTTCGACCATCGTCTTCATCTTCGACACCACGTCGAATCAGTTATTCAGAATGGGATAAACCCGGTCTTTCTGAATAACTCGCGTATATATTATAAAAGTGTTACACAAACACAACATACGTCTCATTCCAATTCAGAATATTCTTTTATTCAAATATTCCTATACTTTGGGAAAAGTTCCCATTAATTTTATCCAAGATAAATTCTTTAAATTTATTCTTTAATCTCCTTTGAATATCAATTCAAACTAGTCGGGATTAGCGAACCACACCGAAGTAATCATTTATTTTATTTCCCAATCCCAACCTATTCATCCCATAAAGTAAAACTGGTAATACTTCATATCTAACACCACAGTGTTATCGGTAAATTCAATTACCATTTCACGTTCAAATCTAATTAAAGATTTAACTATCGCCTGGAGCAAAACTGGTGATACTCCATTTTCGATCATTTCAATCTAATTAAAGATTCATTAAAACTCCACTTAGTTTTAATCTTCGGCTGGGTTAAAGAATCAGTGTCATTTAAAACACGGTTCACGATAAACCCAAAATCACATTCCATTAATTATTGGGTTAAACAACGAGTGTTATTTAAAACACTGTTCACGATAAACCCAAAAATCAATATCACTTCAATTCCAATTAAATATTGTTCAATTGGTACACTTCATTAAATCTAAATAAAAAGATTTAATCTTTTCACAACTGGGTTCAAGAACAGTGTTAGTGAAGACACCATTCACGACAAACCCAAATCACATTTGATATTCAATACAAGGCTCTGAATGGAAAATATATCGGCTTATATTCAATATCAAATTCTACGATTAACAAATGTCGTATTGAAATAACGATATAAATGTATATCTTTCAAATTCCCATAACAACATCTGTATAATCACGAATTCCAACATCGAAATATTCCGAAGACAATTTCGATTCAAATCCACTCCAATGCAATCATTGGAAATTTTGGTTATTTTTAAAACCCTTTTCAAATTCAATTTATTTATTTAAAAATAAATAGAATTATATTTCTAGTTCAAAACTAGTTCATTTCGATAAAAATCTATTTTTATCTTTTCAAATATGGAGTTTTTCATCCCAATTCTTTCTAAATCATTTCTTATGATTTTACACAAATTATTACTATTTTTAATAATTTTATCAAGGCCCGTACAGTCGATTTCCACCAATGGCCAACGAACTGCACTTACAGCGACCTTTTTCAAATTTGATTTGGACATAATTCCAAATCCAACCGTTAGATTTCTAATTTCTCACATTCGTTAGAAAGCTCTCTTCGATACGAACCCAACGGTTCCGGTTTTAGGAGAATCCGACGGTCGGATCTCCCGTAATGTCCGTTTGAAATAAATGGTCGAAATTCACGAACTGCCGCGGCGCGGCGCGTTCTATTCAGGCCATTATATTATATATATATAATATATATAATATATATTTCGTCGATTTCTATTTAAAACGAATTATATAAATAGTTTTGAATTCGTTTCAAAAACATTTTCAACTTCCTTTTCAATTCAAATCAAAATTGAATTCTTCTTTATAAATTCGTTTTAAAATTCATTTCTATTCAATTCAAATTTCAATTCAATTTGAATTCGTTTCATTTCGAAATCGTTTTCAATTCACTTTGAATTCGTTTTCAATTCAATTCATTTCGAAATCGTTTTCAATTCACTTTGAATTCGTTTTCAATTCAATTCATTTCGAAATCGTTTTCAAATCGATATAAATATCTTTCACGTCAAAATGGCGTCAATCTAATCAACACGGCTTCATATATTGATATTTTCAAATATTCCATTTCGAATATTTCTATTTCAAATATTTCTATTTCTAAACTGGAATGAGGCCCAATCAATTACCATATAAAATTAATTATATGGTTTTTCATACAACACATGTATATAATAGCATTGAAAAATGATCAACCATCAACCAAAGTGCATTACACTGTATAAGCATCAAATATAGATATTCAACGCCTATAACAGCCTGTCAATCAATCGATCGACATATTTAATCAATCAGGATGAGTGAAATTCATATTTCATCCCAACACCCGTGTGGGGTTTCAAACAAACAAACACAGATTTTATTTGTGCAGTTGGGCGATGTGTAAAATTTATCGTCCCAATCAATGTCATTCAAATAAGTGTACATAAACAAACCGTCTGGTTTGTAAATGAATATTTATTTATTCACATTCACGTTAAAAATTATATTTTTAACGATAAAACATTTTATTTCAACCTATGAATTTCTATTCAATTCATTTACACAATAAAATGATATTTTTATTTTCTAACATATTTTTAGAAAATTTCGGCGGCATAACGGCACGATACTAGAAACGGGACAAGGCCTAGCCTTATCCCCGGTCTAGTGAAGGCCCACGCCATTCACACATCAATCAATCCATTCAATTTCACCAAACAATTCAATTTCAATCAAATAATCTAACTAATTTTATGCAACCAAACAAACAAGTCCATGGTCTGTGGACGGTTGTGTCGGGTGCTACTAAGCACCGTCTGCATCCTAGTATATATATATAACTAGAAAATGAAATTGAAGAGTGAGAAGTTCTCACAGATAGCTATCCAGTCATCTCGACTCTTTCCTGATAGAAGTCTTCCTCTTTTTCGAATCTTCGTCAGCTTCGTCGCCCGTAGCCACTACATATGTAAAAATCGAATTTTTACTACGCTGTTCAATATATAAAAATCGAATTTTTACTTCGTTATTCAATATATAAAAATCGAATTTTTACTTCGTTATTCAATATATAAAAATCGAATTTTTACTTCGTTATTCAATATATAAAAATCGAATTTTTACTTCGAAGTTCTACATATAAAAATCATATTTTTAATTCGAAGTTCAATATATAAAAATCACATTTTTAATTCGAAGTCATTATATAAAAATCACATTTTTAATTCGAAGTTCAATATATAAAAATCACATTTTTAATTCGAAGTCATTTAAAGAAAAACCATATCTTTATTTTTCCTATGTATTAAAAATTATATTTTTATGTTTCTAGAAATCATATCCTTTTGTTATAAAAAAAATATATAATCTTTTCGCTTTCAAAAATCTCGACTTTCCTTATATCAAAAATCTCGACTTTCCTTATTATAAAAAGAAATCTCCTCCTCTTACTATGAAAAATCATTTCTTATATAATTGAAAAACCATATATTTTCTATAATCAAATTCATTATTTCATATCAAAGAAAATTTATTTTCAGATCAAAGAAAACCAAATTTGTAATCAAAGAAAGATCCATATATATTCGCTATCCATATATGGAAAGATTATATTTTTATTCGCTACCCAAATAATAAAAATCACATTTAATTTTGTCTACTCCATAGTAAATATCATTTTAATTTCCTTTTAAAAATCAGGTTTTTATTTCCTTTTAAAAAAATCAGTTTTTAAATCCTTTATAAATCAGTTTTTAAATCCTTTATAAATCAGTTTTTAAATCCTAAAAATCAGTTTATAAATTCATTATAAAATCAGTTTTTAAATCCTAAAAATCAGTTTATAAATTCATTATAAAATCAGTTTTTAAATCCTAAAAATCAGTTTTTAAATCCTTTAAAAAAAACAGTTTTTAAATTCTAAGAAAATCAGTTTTTTTCTATTTAAACAAAATCAGTTTTTTTTTCTATTTAACTTATCTATTCAAATTACCACATTTATATATATAAATGTATAAAGTTATAATAAAAAAAAACTTACATTTATCTCGGCAGGAAGGGGTTCACGTCATTTCTGGATCAGGGGGGCGCTGGTGTGGCTCGCGTCGCCCGATGCGAAGAGGGGGGGAGGTCGCGGTGGTTGTCAGGTGAAGGGGGTTTCGGGTATGGCGGATTTGGGGTCATCGGGAGCGGAGGAGAGAGAAGAGAGGCAGAGGGGTGGTGCGAGCTTGGGGAGGCGACGGCTACACCCCCCCCTCCCCCGGCGGCGTCGCGATGGTCGATTGGGGGGGGGGGGCGTCGATCGCCTGTCGCGATCCCTTTTTTTTTTTTTTGATCTACTGAAATGAAAATTAGGGGGGGGGCAGAGATAAAGGAAAGGGGAATTTTATTATTTTTTTATTTTATTTTATTTTATTATTATTTAATTCAACCTTAAGTTGACTTTTTCATACGACCTCGAAACGAGGCCCACCGCCTGTCGTCCATAGCGTATTACCCCAATTCTGAACACAATGGGATATATATCGCAAGCTGATTCGACTGTTTGAATCAGTTTCCGTTTAATTTACATTTAAATCATTATATTGAATTTTAAACGTACATTTCAAATTACCGGGGTCACATACTAACTAGAAAAATTCCCGAAAAATATTTTCTAGCTTCGTATTGACGATATGGTCCTAACAAAACTAGTTTCGTCGAATTCCGAGACCGTTGGAAAAATGGCCAATTTCCAGTCGATTAAAATCAACTGAAACGGTCAAAACACGTTTTCCTTTGCCACGCTCACATATTGATTCGAAAAATTATGAAATTTGGAATCTAGCAATAACTTGACACTGCGGATCCAACAAAACTGGTTTCGTCGAAATCCGAGGTCGTTTGCAAAATGTCCATTTTTAAGGGCCTGAATTCCATAGCGACTATTCAGAAATTTAAACTGGACATATCTTTTGATTCCCGATATGAAATCTTGATTTTTCGGATTCGTTGGAAAGATATTATCAATTAGATCTCATTATTTTTGGTTTCACTAAAATCCGGATTGTTTTGCACCCGGTACATTCAATTGAAGTTTGAAATCGAATTATCGAACTACCGCGCCATTTTCAATTCCTTTTTATAATTATATATAATTATTTATATTCTAACGACGACGTATATAATATATACGTTCTAATTATATTCAAAATAAATTTCTCGTCGATATTATTTAAAATAATTCATTTTAAATATTCAAAATTCGCTAAAATTGCCAAAATAAAAATTTTAAACTGGCCCAGATTTTCGGGTTATTACACTTATAGTATTAGTCTGGTATGGGTATTCATATTGATTATAAGCTGATATGATTTCCATGAAGATTTCACTTAGAATGAAATATGATTTTAGGTTTATCGTGAACGATGTCTTGAATAACATTGTTCTTTAACCCATTTAAAGGAGAATATGATTTCTCGAGATTAGTTGAAATGAAATATTTGTTTAAATTAAATAAATGATTTAAAGAAAGAAATTGGAACTTGATGGTTTATTGTTGAGTTTGGTGATCTTCTGAGTGTTTGATACGATGTTGGTTTAGGCCTTCGGGGTAATACACTTGTTAGATTATTCTCTTGGTAATAGAGAACTAATTCTGATTAAAGAATGGTTTTTCCCTAACAATATGAACAAGAAATCGAAAGTGCGATTTTGGGTTAGAGATATCAATCAAAGAAAGATAAAGTAATCTACTCTAACCAATGATCAACGAATGGGTTGGGTTTGGGATAAATGTGTTTTCCCCCAAACATAATCGAAATCTTTAACCAAATTTGAAATGAAATAATGGAATTGGTAGAGATAATTGAACTTACCAAAATACGAGGGGTATTAGATATGAAGTACCACTAGTTTTGCTCTATGGGATGAATAGGATGGGAATGGGAGAATAATTCGAGAAATTACCCTTTTCGCAAGATTCAATCATCTCGATAAAGCGTAGGAAACTTTGATTTGAGTTAAGTTGGGGAAATGTGATTTTATAGTCAATTGAAATGCTTTACATGGAAAGATTTAAACAAAGTTTAAGGAATGTAAATCTTTGATAAGATTTAAGGGAGTAATTCCCAATGTGAAGAATGATTTGACTAAAGAATATTCCAAGATGGAATGAGACTCATTATATCCTTGTATATCATATTGGTTTTAATGATGCGCTAGTTATTTTGGAAAGACTGGGTTCCAACCCATTCTGAATAACTTACAATGAATATTCAAGAATATTTGAAGACGGTGGTTGAAGATTGGGGATCTTTACATCGTATAAAGTGCACTTTAACATTATCAGAAGCAAATAAGTTTTTTCTTCTTTCCATCTAGTCGCCAAAATATTGTATGCCATTCTTCTTTGTTGTCGCGCCTTATGTCTCTCGTTCCACCCATTCCTTTAATTCTCCTCCATATGTACCCCGTATAGGAGCATGTAAAATACAAGTGCTCCATATCTTCGGGAATTGATTTGCAGAATGTGCATTTATCATTAACCAATATTCCTTTAGCCGAAAGTTTGGATAAAGTGTGCAATGCATTATTGATTACCTTCCACATAAAAAAGTTCAATCTCTCATTGGTTTTGTTGTTCCATGTTCTTCTGTACCATTTCATTTTAGTCATGCTTTTTTCTTCCATCAATGCAGAGTATATCTTGCTGGTACTATGTGTTACTTTAGTACTTGTCCTTTTCCTGAAGCTTATATGTTTGCATATTGAATATAATGAAAACATTTGACATATTACTGCTGCATACATTGGGTAGAGAGACCTTTCCGTTGCACACATAGGATGTGGCATTAGCATTTATTGGAATGCCGCTCAAAATGATATCATCATGGGTTGCAGTATTCATTAAGATTAAACAAGGCTTTAACCAAGGAATTTTCCAGAATTTAGCATTGCTATTGTAAGCTATCTAAAGCATAGAGTGAGGCAGCATTTTGTCGCGTACCTTCATCATAGTTTTCCAAACCAAGCTACTAGCAGCTTTTGGTTTCACAGTCCATATGTCTTGATCTTTAAGATTGTAACTGATGCACCACTTGACCCATAACGTGTTCGATTGAATGACAAGATTCTGGTAGTGTATTGTTAAAGCCGCATAATTCCAGACTTTAATGTTTTTGATTCCTAATCCTCCTTTTCTCCTTGGTTTTTCAGTTTTGTGGTAAGCTATAGGTGGAATCTTGTTTGTATGCATAGATCCCGTCCATAGGTAATTTCTCATCGCCTTCCGAATCATACTAATTAGTTTTGTCGGCAAAAGAAACGTACGACACTAGTAAACAGTAATAGAGAAGATTAAGGAATTTATTATTACTAATCTGGCTGGTTGAGATTGAAATTTATTTTTCCACCGATTCAAAACTGCCATTATTTTCTCATACAAGGGTATGCATTGAACCATAGTTATCTGCTTAGTTGCCAGCGGTATACCAAGGTATGTACTACTACCATTCATTAGTGACATATTGGTTATTCTTTGGCATTCAAGCACCTTTTCAATAGACAAACCTGCAATGAAAAATTGGGATTTTGCATGATTCAAACGAAGCCCAGAGAATGCATAGAATTTGGAGAGGGTGCTCATAATGGAAGACAGCGATTTTTGGGATGGTTTAGTGAAGATTATGAGGTCGTCAGCGAAGGCTAGGGTAGTGGTTTGTGGATAAGAATTGGTGAAGAATTGATGAAAGTCATCTAGGTGATTGGTGAAAGTCTCTACTTTAATTTTTATCTTCCAAACGATGAAGAATTGGTGAAAGTCATCAACATGAAAGCTGTAAAGTATGTCAAGAGCTACTTACAGCAAAAATTTGAAGGTGATAGGTGTAATGATTTGGTGTAAATCTGGGTTCAATATCGAATGAGGAAATTTTGAATTTTCCCATATCGCATGCAAACAAAGGAGAGTTGCCCGAAGGTGTCAACTTGGAAGTTGGAGAGGGAAGGATGGTACATGACTTTCGTGTTGGTCGATCAGCCTGAAAGTGATCGTAGTGGCCATGGCTTAGAGATAATCAGAGCTGATGTATTTTGTGGAGTAGTTAACAAAGATATAGATTTTCCGGTAAATGGAGGCAGAATTAGGAGAGGTGATCAATTGGAGAAAGGTGCGTGGTGGTGGGGCCGAGGTCCTGGTGAAGTTTTAAGGGATTTGGGTGCTCGTGGAGAGGGCTAGGAGGCTCGAACCATTTCTGGATCATGGTGGCTTTGCTCGCAAACGGTGGCTATAAGGGGCTGGGGATTCACGGTGGAAGGGCGACTCTGGAAGGGATTGCTGGTAGTAGATCGGGTTCAGCCTTTGGTGGCCCCATAGTGGTGCAGCGGCAATCGAAGGAGGGGTAACGTGGTTTGAAATGATGGAAAAGAAAGGTTATTTAATTAAATTAATGATGTGATTAAATCATCTGAAGTTTAAACAAGTATATCTTGTTCGTACGAACTCAGAATCTGACGAGACGGGATCTATTAGGATCGTATGGATGTAGGCTACGTGTACAAAATGATTTGGACAAGACTGGAGCTAGCTAGAATTTTGGGTTAAATTAAACCCACGTTCAATTTAATTCAAAAGCGACCGTTATTGAAATGATCAAAATCACAATGAGAACTCCTTTTAACTTGAATAGTTATTATAATCATCAACTGATTATATATTGATTGATTGTGGTTGCTATGATTGCTTCATGGATGATGGATGCTTATTACAGTTTAATATTACAGTTTATGTACATATAAGCATTAACGACTATAATGCTAATATTATAACTGATTGTTTGATGGATGATAATTATTGTGGTTGTTATTATAATTGTTCACATAATTGACACCGATATGGAAATATTTTGGAATTAATTGAGTCGAGTTCCATTGGAATATTAAATGAAAATATATTCATTTAAGTGAAATAAATATGGAAATTGGATTTTTATATCCAAAATGATTTGGAAATGAAAACAAAATGATTTCAAACAACTATTAAAGAGCTTGAAATGAATTTGAAAGAGATTTGAATTAGAAATGGTTTGTTCTAATTAAAAATAGATTTTGAACAGTAATTTTAAAAGTAAATTCGAGTTAGATATATAAACGACGCTTTTAACTCGAAATGATTGTTCCAGTGATCTTATTTATTTTTATAATGGATTTCTGAAAAGTTTGTATTTCAAAAGAATTAATTTTGAAAAATGTTATTATTGTAATATTATAATAATATAAAATATTCAATTTTGATTTATAATTGAATTTGAATTGGAAATCGCTTTTAAACGAATTTATAAGCGTTTTATAAAATATTTTTGAACTGAATTGGTTGAGTTATATTTCAAATTAATATGTTTTTAATAGGAGGAGACGCGTATCGATAGTTCATGAATTTTGATCATGAATTTCAAATGACCATAATAATGAAGTTTAAATCGAATTTTCCAAAAATGTGAAACGTTTATTTTCTATTGATAATATCTTTCAAATGAAATAAGAAGTTTTGGATTTCGACTTATAGATTTCAAGTTTTGCTTAAATCTATTTTGAAAATGTCATCGTAAACGCAGTACGACGATAGTAATTGGAAATCGATCGAAATAGCCATATAAAAATTAATAAAAATATGGAAATTTATGATAAATCATTTTAAATGATTTTAAAGTGACTTGAGAAAGAAATATGTGTTTTTCAGCCTAACTTGCTGAATACGGTAGACAACGTTTTGGATATATAAAGTTAAAGATTGGATATATAGTTTTCAAAAGCTATTATATATGTTTTATGCAATTAATATATTATTCTGTATTATAATAATATAGAATATTCAATTTTGATTTATAATTGAATTTGAATTTGAATTTGCTTTTAAACGTTTTTATAAGTGTTTTATAAAATATATTTGAACTGAATTGGTTGAGTTATATTTTAAATTAATATGTTTTGAATAGGACAAGCTGCGTAGCGATAGTTCGCGAATTTCAATCCTAAACTTCAAAAGATCATAACTAATGAAGATTAAACCGGATTTTCCCAAAATGATAAACGTTTATTTTCTATTGATAAGAAGAAGTTTTGGATTTCAACTTATAGATTTCAAGTTCTGTTTAAATCTATTTTTGAAAAGGTCACTGTAAACACAGTACGACGACAGTAATTGGAAATCGATCGAAATGGCCATATAAAAATTAATAAAATATGGAAAATTTATGATAAATCGTATTAAATGATTTTAAAGTGATATGAGAAAGAAATATGAAGTTTCGAACTATAATTTTATTTTCATGTTTTTTAACCTAACTTGCTGAATACGGTAAACGACGTTTGGTACATTTAAAGTTAAAGATTGGATATAGTTTTCAAAAGCTATTTTATATGTTTTATAAAATTAATAAATTATTTAGAAGGCAATCCAACTTGATTTTTAAATATAAATCGAAGTATGGTCTGAATAGAACTAGTCGCGCAACGGTATTTCACGAGTGTTGACCATTGACTTCAAATTGACATATCGGGAGACCAATCATCAATCCTCATGAAACGAGAAACGTTTGGTTTGAAATAAAAAGAGTTTTCAAATACAAAAGAAAATTTTATGATCCAATGGTTATATCTTGAAATAAGTTAAAATCAGACTTGAATAAATTGAATTTGGATAGAAATGATCTTCGGATGTTTGGTATTGATTACCATTGTGTAGACGTTTACTATTTGAGGAATTTGGAAGATGCTTATATCATTATTCCACTTCTATTATTCGTTGATTACGAGAATTTGTGTTGAATATAAGTGGATATAAATTTTGTTTAAATCTTATATTTAATATCAATTAGTTTGGGGTTTGTCAAGAATGGTGTCTTCAATAGAATCGCTCTTTAACCTAGTTAAAGATGAAGAGCATGGGACAAATCTTTTAACTAAGATTTAATAAAGTTTTCCAAAGTTGAGTTTTCAAATTAACAAATTAAATTGGAATTGAATGGGAATCAATTTAGTGATAATCAAGATGGGTCTCTGTTGATGAAGACCTTTACTATTTAAGGAATTTAAAAGGCTTTGTCGTTATTTCGCTTATAGTATTAGTCTGGTACGGGAATTCATATTGATTATAAGCTGATATAATTTCCATGAAGATTTCATTTAGAATGAAATATGATTTTAGGTTTATCGTGAACGACGTCTTGAATAACATTGTTCTTTAACCCATTTAAAGGAGAATATGATTTCTCGAGATTTGTTGAAATGAAATATTTGTTTAAATTAAATAAATGATTTAAAGAATGAAGTTGGAACTTGATGGTTTATTGTTGAGTTTGGTGATCTTCTGAGTGTTTGATACGATGTTGGTTTAGGCCTTCGGGGTAATACACTTGTTAGATTATTCTCTTGGTAATAGAGAACTAATTCTGATTAAAGAATGGTTTTTCCCTAACAATATGAACAAGAAATCGAAAGTGCGATTTTGGGTTAGAGATATCAATCAAAGAAAGATAAAGTAATCTACTCTAACCAATGATCAACGAATGGGTTGGGTTTGGGATAAATGTGTTTTCCCCCAAACATAATCGAAATCTTTAACCAAATTTGAAATGAAATAATGGAATTGGTAGAGATAATTGAACTTACCAAAATACGAGGGGTATTAGATATGAAGTACCACTAGTTTTGCTCTATGGGATGAATAGGATGGGAATGGGATAATAATTCGAGAAATTACCCTTTTCGCACGATTCAATCATCCCGATAAAGCCTAGGAATCTTTGATTTGAGTTAAGTTGGGGAAATGTGATTTTATAGTCAATTGAAATGCTTTACAAGGAAAGATTTAAACAAAGTTTAAGGAATGTAAACCTTTGATAAGATTTAAGGGAGTAATTCCCAATGTAAAGAATGATTTGACTAAAAGAATATTCCAAGATGGAATGAGACTCATTATATCCTTGTATATCATATTGGTTTTAATGATGCGCTAGTTATTTTGGAAAGACTAGGTTCCAACCCATTATGAATAACTTACAACGAATATTCAAGAATATTTGAAGACGATGGTTGAAGACTGGGGATCTTCACATCATTTGGATTAATTGTTGATGTCTCGATTGGGGTGCACACCCAAGACGAGATTATAAGTGGCAGTTGTCCAGACGTACTCGTTGATTGTGCAGATTTGCAAGGGCCTCTCTCCTTTATTGGATGAGGAATAAGGTGCCTTCGGTTTCATTCATATCTAGAACAAAATTGTATGGATGTGTGTCTGACATTGTATTTCATAGTGTGTGATAAATCTTTACTAAACATACTTTTGTTGGTGGTTGAGAGGTTATCTCAACTTAACACTCTTCTTTGAGACGTACGAGCTCAAAGGTTATATAGTTAGTGATTATCGGATTATATGTTGTGAATTGACAATGTGGCATGCTAAGTGATGAGCTATTGATGATTAAAGTTTTTTTTGAAAAGTAGTGTTTTATGTAAAGCGTGACTTCAGGACCTCACAACCGGTATTAACCCGAAACAGGATGAAGTAACGTAGAGTTAAGGACTGACGTTTCCTTCTAGTTGAGAAGTAATGCCATGGCATGGAGCCTAGGCAAAAAATCTTAGTGGATGGTAAATCAAAGCGCCTTGAATGGTGACCAACAACGACCGAGAGACGTTATGTCTAGGAGAGATTCGAATTGCACCTTTCTATATGTGGGTCGGTTCTGCCATTATAGAAAGGAGCATTTGTGGATATTGGAACATCCCGCTAGAGGTGTTCCAAATCGTGGAAAGGATGATGCTTTGCCTTGGTCATTGATGGAAACCAACTTCCAATACGAACCTTTATAGTTTTAATCGTACACTATGTATGTAGATGTAATATATGATACCTACATCTTCTATGATTTATACGTTTACTTTCAAAAATGATTTCCACACTATGCACTGGTAATAATAAAAGAGACTTTCACGTACCAAGTGTATTTGGTTATCATAAGGAAAAACTTGCTCCTCTGGTGTGTGTTGCATTGTGTGATGGTATGCGAGTCTTATGGTAGTTTCATTTTCAAAAAGCATTACGAGTAGTTTTATGACTGGTGTTCATGAGGGGAAACCCGTTATTTGTTATACGGCATGGTTTTATGATTTACCTAACTTTAAAATAAATTAAATAACAATTTTTAGTTCTCACATTAGTCCCATGACTGATATGGGGTTATTGTTCTTCCACCTGAACTTTGGGTATCCATAGTTTTGACATGACCAATCAAGTAGTTTTGATTTGCAGATATTTTATAGGGCAGGTGCTGGATTGAAGCTAGAGCTATGTCCAGAACATTTTATTTCTTTCGCTGAGAGTTTATGTTTTCCGTAGTGCACATGATACACTCTGATATTGTTATTTCCGTTGTGCATGTATTTATTATTGTACCTTAATGTAAGTTGTACTTAATGTAAAAGTTATTATAATAATAATGAAAAAGTTGTTTTGTTCAGTTCTTATTAGTTGTGACCCAATGTTATATGTCTTGTTAATCGCTTTAAGTTCGTTTAACCATCGGTCTGAACCGGCCAGTAAGGCGGGCTGTCATAAATTTCATTTCATGATGTAATCACACTTATATCTTCTCGCAAATGACATGAAAATGTTAAGGACAAGTTAAGGACAACTTCGAACATGGATGATGTTTCACTCATATTGTACGTTGATGTATTGTATCGCATGTATCATATTCAGTTTTAAATTCTTCTCTAATATCAAGTTGTGATGCCTTACCCCGAGACCCATACTAGCAAAGATCATTAGCAAGTAATGTCATCTGCTAATACGGAGAAAAAGGCTGTTTAGGGGCGGCCATATATAGTCCTGTATTAAATAAGTATTAAGTATGCCAAAATTTTGCAATAAATTTTTCTTACTTTAAGAGGTTCGACACACTTAAAATCGTTTAATACATTACTATAATGGCTATAAGATCAATTCAGAATAAAACATAATATATATAATATTTACAGATCATATAACATTCAACACGATCATAGATTTACATATACATGAAATATGCTACATAGTGTAATACAAAAGAGGGGATATAGTCACCATAAACAAATATATATACATCAAGTACCCATCAAAAATAATATGTATAATCAAGTCGAAAGTATCCAAAATATACAATACAAAAACTATGCAATCTAATCCCAGATGTAGGTAAAGTGTCCATGTTGAAATAGCTGGGATAATCCAAGAAACGTAACCTACAACTCGGTCTCGCCTGAGCAATAAATACATGGGTTAGTCTCGTTGAAACGAGGATAAGATGATAATGATATAACGTTATCAAGTAAAAATTCTTCTTGCTACGAGAAGAGTAAATAAAAGATGTCATACAGAATATTAGGTCACAACAACGTGATAATGATATAAGGGAGTTCACCATAAGTAATAAGTGTTAGCTATGAGCTAAACATGTATATCATCTTTTGAATCACAAAGTTATCATAGACATACACCAAAATATCATGGAATACACCAAACTCTATATTAAACACATAAGAGTTTAACTCTACAAAGTTGGTCTCAAATCTTAAAGTGCTCATATTAACCATGTGGCTGTAATGGAAATTCATTATAATATGTCACCAAAGATGGATCCAAAACATCACAAACACTAAAATCACCAAATCCACAAAGTGAATCCAAAATATAGGAAATTATTGCATGTGCTTCTCAAATGAGCTCCCTAGGAACTTATGTTGAGTAGTATACATGTATTCGGTGCAGATCATTATGACCCTCTGGTCGAATTTATCTTGACCCCCCGATCAAGTCTTGACTCCCCTCCCGGTCAAATGAGTATGCGTTTAAGAATCCTTGAGTCTAGCTTCTCCTTAAGCGAGTACCTGCACACATAAATAATTAAGAATGTGTCATAGACTTCCAAATAGTGATCCGAATAATGTAAACAATACGTCACATACCATACATTTTGACAACTCGAATTACTATAAGTTAGCCAACTGCACACTAGAAAACATATCATATCTTCGACCATCGAACTAGGAATTAACCGAACCAATTTAATCTATGTGTCCGATAGCACGCGATTAGTTAAATCGTTTAAATCACCTTGCTTTATGTGCAAAAAACATGTGATTTTATATATGGAAAATGTAACAACCCGAAATTTGGGGCCAATTTAAAATTTTCATTTTAGAGATTTTAGGGGGTTTAAAATAAATTATTTCAAATAAAAATGAATGGAAATTTATTTTGAGCAAAGTTTATGCAAATATATTCAAATAAATTACATAAAGAATTAGAAACAGGATGGTAGTTTGAAAAGTCAAATTTGAACTTTGACTAACTACACAGGATGCAGGATAAACCGGATTTTGGTGAAACGAAAAATATTTAAATTTGTTAATGAATATCTTTCTAACGAATCTGAAAAATCAAAGTTTCATAGCGGGAATCAAAAGTTATGGCCAAATGAATTTTCAGAAAGGTCGCTATAGAAAATATATCGCCCTTGAAAATCGACATTTTGCATAAGACCTCGGAATTTGACGAAACCACTTTTGTTGAATCCGGGATGTAAAATTATTGCTAGTTTTCAAATTTCATGATTTTTGAAGCTAGTATGTGAGCGTGGCAAAACAAACTGTGTTTTGTCAATTTCGGTCAAAACTAATTGACTGAAAAATAGAAAATTTTCAAACAGTCTCAGAATTCGACGAAATAAATTTTGTTAGGATCGTATCGTCATAAGAAAGCCAAAAATGATTTTTCTGGATTTTTCTGACTTCGTATGTGACCCCAGTAAAATTAGAAAGTACGTTCGAATTAAAAATAAAAGAATTAATTTGAAAATAAAAGAAACATGCTTTTAACTTCAGAATTGGACTTCGGCAATAGCGCCATTGCGTTCAGAAGGCGTCAAAACCTATTGTTCGACGTCGTTGAGCACGAATTGGAGTTCGTACGAAAAAATCCTATTTTCCGGAATTAAATAAATTAAATAAAGTAGAAAATACGTGGAAAATACTAGTATATATACGGCCGTACCCTCTTCCTCTTCTTCCCGATCGCGTGAAACCCATAGCCGCCCCCCTTTATAAAACTTCCTCTCCATTTTCCCATCAATCCACTCACAATTAGACTTAGCCGTAGTTGAACTTTTTGAAGCTCTTCCCTTCCTCTCCAATCTCCGACAAGTTTCATTCGATTTCACGCCCCATAGCTCTCGAATTTCGAGCCCTAACCCGCAGCCTTTAAGCCGCCGCCGCCCCCTGCATAGGCCGCCACACCACCCTATCTTCCCGGCGTGGATGCGCCTCTCGTAGCTCTCCAATCTCTCGCAAACCGTTCGCAAAACCATCGACTACAGCTCCCGAAATCCGAATTCAAAGTTTTGAACATTTCTGAAATTTAAGGTATGAATATTTCAGATTTTGCGACGCTTTTAAGCGTTACAGCGATAGTTGTTAAAAGTCAGTTCTGATTTATTCATATGATCTTCGAATTGAAATCTTTCAGATCTGTAACTGCCGTGACTTTGAACACGAGATCTGATTGAACCCGAACCTTCATCTCAAATCCAAGCTAGGTGAGAATTTATTTTTATTTAAATTTAGTTAATTTAATTATTATTATTATTATGGCGTTATGTGGAATTGAAAGTCAAACACAATTGAATTTGCGATGAAATGTTACCATGGGATGGATTCTAATTGTTGTGATGCTATGATTGTAGATCCATTATTTTTATTCATAGATCTGTTAATTATAAACATAGATCGGTAGGAAAAATTAGATTTTTCCTCGTTTAAATTTGTTGAAGTATGCCTTGTGAATATGAATCATATATAAATCTATCATCATACACGTCGTTATGCAATTCACATTATTTTAACAATTAAAGTAGGAAATTCGCATCGTCGTGAAATTTACATCGTTATGCAATTTACATTATTTTTATTGTGAATTAAAGTAGGAAAAATTACATTTTTATAATGTTAAATTAAAGTAGATTTTGCATTATGTTAAAAATCACATTTTTCTTTGTAATTAAATGATGAATTTCATCGTATGTCAAAATTTACATTTTTATATGTAAATTATAAAGTGAAATTATATTGTATGTTAAAAATTACATTTTTCTTTGTAATTAAAAGGTGAATTTCATCGTATGTCAAAATTTACATTTTTATATGTAAATTATAAAGTGAATTAATGTCGTATGTTAAAAATTACATTTTTCTTTGTAATTAACATGAAAATTTCATCGTATGTTAAAATTTACATTTTTATATGTAAATTATATGGGGAATTACACCGTAGGATAAAATTACATTTTTTATATGTAATTAAAACATGAATTTACATTGTGTGTTAAATATTACATTTTTATATGTAGGGTCTATAGGAAATTATACCGTATGACAAAAACTACATTTTTCAATATAATTAAAGGATGCAATTTTATTGTATGATAGAATTTACATTTTTCTTATATATATATATATATATATATATGTATATATATATATATATATGTATGTATGTATGTAACATAGAATGGGAATGAACATTAGAAATAAAATTTATTTGTTTCATATGTAAATAAGATGTAGAAATGTGTCATTGTAATTAAAAATCATATTTTTACAATGTGAATTAGAAGTAGAGTTTGCATTGTAATTAAAAATCATATTTTTACAATGTAAATTAGAAGTAGAGTTTGCATTGTAATTAAAAATCATATTTTTATAATGTAAATAGAAAATGGTGTTTGCATTGTAATTAAAAATCATATTTTTACAATGTAAATTAGAAGTAGAGTTTGCATTGTAATTAAAAATCATATTTTTACAATGTAAATAGAAAATGGTGTTTGCATTGTAATTAAAAATCATATTTTTACAATGTAAATTAGAAGTAGAGTTTGCATTGTAATTAAAAATCATATTTTTATAATGTAAATAGAAAATGGTGTTTGCATTGTAATTAAAAATCATATTTTTACAATGTAAATTAGAAGTAGAGTTTGCATTCTAATTAAAAATCATATTTTTATAATGTAAATAGAAAATGGTATTTGCATTGTAATTAAAAATCATATTTTTACAATGTAAATTAGAAGTAGAGTTTGCATTGTAATTAAAAATCATATTTTTATAATGTAAATAGAAAATGGTGTTTGCATTGTAATTAAAAATCATATTTTTACAATGTGAATTAGAAGTAGAGTTTGCATTGTAATTAAAAATCATATTTTTATAATGTAAATTAGAAGTAGAGTTTGCATTGTAATTAAAAATCATATTTTTACAATGTAAATAGAAAATGGTGTTTGCATTGTAATTAAAAATCATATTTTTACAATGTAAATTAGAAGTAGAGTTTGCATTATATTTAAAAATCATATTTTTACAATGTAAATAGAAAATGGAGTTTGCATGAAATTAGAAACCATATTTTTACAATGTAAATTAGAAGTAGAGTTTGCATTGTAATTAAAAACCATATTTTTACAATGTAAATAGAAAGTGGAGTTAGCATGAAATTAGAAACCATATTTTTACAATGTAAATAGGAAGTAGAGTTTGTATTGTAATTAAACTTACGTTTTTATATGTAAGTTGAGAATGTACATTGGAGTTGAAATCTACATTTGTATATGTAATTTAAAAAGTAGGATTTTGAATGTATCAAAATTTACATTTGTGTTACATGTAAATAAGGAAAAAATAGGAATTTGCATAGGAATTGAATTTACATTTTTATGTAAATAAAAAAAGATGGAATTTACATTTTCAATGTAAAGAAAAGAATGAATTTAGGATGCGGTAATATTATCTTCATTTTCAAATGAATTAAAATTTAGTAAGGATCGATAATTGTGCAGAGCGTTGTTTTAATCAAACGACGTTATTACGATTCAATGATTATATATATATATATATAATTAAAATTAAACGAATGGGGCGTGGTAGTTCGCGTTTTGAAATCGTACTTTTAAACGACTATACAAGAAGATCCGACCGTCGGATTTTCTTAAAACTGAAACCGTTAGGACCGTCTTGGAAAAATCTTTCCAACGATATATATTGCGTTAAGATCCAACGGTTAGATTCTAAGAAATGTGAAAATCAAAATTGTTTGAATGCAGCGCCATAGTCGCCCATGGACTTAAGGCATCGTTATATAAAAATTTAATTATTTTAAATAATTAAAACAGGAATGAATCGTTAGTAAAATAATTATTAATGTATAAGAAGGATTTTAAATAAATATATATATATATATATATACGAGGATTATTTGGAAAGTCCGAGTTCTCTCATTCTAAATAATCAAACGACGTTAATTGAAGTATAAAGATGGCGTATGAAGACCGTAAATCTTCCCTCGGATGGACAACGATCGAGGCCTTGATTTGACTTGCTCCCAATTCAAAGGTCATGGTCATTGCCCAAACGTACGTGTTGATTTCACGGGTTTGGCTTTCGCTTAGACCCAGAGCATAAGATAATAAATGGATTGTGTGTCTGACATCATACTCTATCAAATATCATGTTATTGATCTTTTGTCGAATGTATGGATGTTTGGTGGCGGGGAATTTATTCTCTTGCTTAACACCCGTTCATATATTTCTTCAAAGGGTTGGTAGTACGATATGGAGTGATGATGTGGCATGCTAAGATGCATAGGATCAAGGTTTTGTTGAAAAGCAGGCCTTGTGGGATGATCAAAGCATAGCCTGTTTAGGCATAGCTTTGTGTACAGCGTGACTTCGCGAGCCTAACACACCGGCGGAGTCTAAAACGGGAGAAGGGAACGCAGGGAGAGCAGCACGTTTCTTTCTAGCTAGAAGTGGTGATTGGGTTTTAACACGGCCCAACATTTTACTTATGTGGATGATGGAATGAGGCACCTCGAATGATAGGTCCTATAGGACTGGGAAACGTGTGTTCAGGAATAACTAATCCGCAACTCGTATGGTGGACCGGCCCTGCAGCTTTCCAAGGGTTCACTGTGGGGGATCCTGATACATTAGCTAGAGTGTCTCGAATCGGTAGGAGCTCCTCCCTAGCCTTGACTCATGATGGAAACCAAAATCCAAATACGACCCTATGAATTTGATTGTATTACTAGTATGGAGGCATAGTAGTATGGGATACTATTCTTCCTAGGATTTCTACATTTACTTTGAAATGTTTTTAATATATACTAATAATAATATTAAACTCGTATTTGCCGTATTTAGCATGTTTAATCGCTATTAGGTAAAGCCCTATCCTCTGGTTTGTGTTGCATTGTGTGATGGGACCTGGGTCTTATGGTGATTCCATTTTTCTAAAAAGCATAACGTTGTTGTACGATTTACTTATCATTTATTCTGACACTTTTATGCACGGCAATCCATTAGGGTAAACCCGTTCCGCGTTAGCGGCATAGTCTTTGGATTTGTCCTATTAATAGTGATTAAGTAGTTAAGAATTCTCACACCAGTCCCACGACTGACCCATTGTTTGTTTCCACCTTTTTGCAAACTCGGGTGCCCTCCTTTCACACAGGCAGCCAAGTAAACAGGTTTATTCTACGCTTGGAGTCTTCTCTTTGGAGCTGCTTACTATCTTTCTTGGATTTGCTTGTGGAGAGGTGATGACTAGAAGCTTGAAGACACTTATCATTCGCTGCTTTTGCATTTTTCTCTTTCTTTTTATTTCAGACATTAAACTTGGTTTATTCCACATTGTTTAAGTTAGAGTTGGAACTTATTTCTTTTTTGCAAACTTGATGTAATAATGTAGAATTCTGTGACTGTGGTTTTCTGTGGCTGATGACATTATATTTCCGCTGCTATGATGTTGTTACTCTATGAATTTCCTATGCTATGTTGTATCTGTGATATGTATTATTGTATTTATGTTGTATTCCAAATGATTATTCCTTACTTTCATTCCGTGGAAGTTTGGGGTCATCACGGTTGGTATCAGAGCTTTGGTTAAATTTAGCTTTGGGATATAACATATTTATGATTATTCGTTTACGTAGAATCACAATATTATATGGCGAACATTTCATGTGAATACATAATAGTCAGTCATTCTATCATTATCTTTTATCCGTCCTTTTTTCTTGATCAACTCTTCAAATAACCATTATAGTTGTTCTGACTCTTTCCTTGATCGTACAGAACTAACTAGAAATGAGTACCGCTGCCGCTAGAGCCGCTAGAGCTAGAGCAAGGAGGCAGAATGCTGCTAGAACTGAGGAGGCTACTATCCAACAACCACCACCACCGCAGCCCTTTGATTTGGATAAGATGGCAAAGAAATACAAGAACCTGGGAGGACTGCCATTCAAGGGTACTGAGACTGTGACACAAGCTCAAGCTTGGCTGAGGAACTGTGAAAAGATTTTTGGAGGATTAGAGCTGGAGGATCATAGGAAAAGATTAGTAGCTTCATGGCTGTTACAAGAGGAAGCTCAAAACTGGTGGGACAATGTCACGGTTGGAGGGATTGCAGACAATATGACTTGGACAAGGTTTAAGGAGCTTTTTAATGACAAATACATCCCAAGGCAGGAGGTAGAGAAACTACATGACGAGTTCGCCAATCTGAAGCAAGGCAACAAGACCATTTCAGAATATGTACGAAGATTTGAAGACCTCTCCCGCTATGCCCCTGAATTGGTTCAGGATGACTTTCAGAAGAACAAGAGGTTCATTAATGGGCTTGCGAGGAAGTATATTGATAGAGCCACTGCCCACATCGACCTCTCTTTCAATAGGCTGGTGGAGTTCGCTTGTCGATATGAGGAAAATGATAGGAATAATTCCCAACAATACAGGGAAAGGAGCTTGGCCAACAATAAGAGGAAGCAAACAGAGAAGAAGACTGAAGGAAGCAATTTTGGAGCTGCTAAGGGGAACGATAAGTCAAAGGTGAAATGTTACAACTGCCAAAAATTTGGGCACTACAGCAAGGACTGCAGGAATCCTAAGAAGGCCCGAAGCGACGACACCAAGGAATACTACAATTACCACAAGAAGGGTCATATCAAGCCAAACTGTCCGCTGTTGAAAGGAGCACAAGTTGCACATGTGTATGAGGGGGCAAGTGCACCATCTTCTTCCGCTCCTACTTCTTCCGAAGGAGCAGGTAAGCCCGATGTTTTAGATGGTACCATGTCTGTTAAAAATATCCCTGTTACTGCCTTATTTGATACGGGTGCATCGAGAAGCTTTATTTCTAGTAATGCGGTCCAGAAATTGAAACTAAAGCAAAGAAGTCTTAAAGAACCACTAAATGTTCACAACCCTATAGGAGGTTCTACTACTCTAGATTTATTTTGTAAAGTGCCTGTATCTTACTCCTATTTCAAATTTCCATTTAACTTGATCATTATGAATTTCTCCGAGTTTGATATCATCCTCGGTCTTGATTGGCTAACCAAATATGATGCTGGTGTTATGTTCAGAAAGAGTGGTTAAGGTGAACACAGGTTTCGGAAACACTGTTGCTATACCTTGCCATGGGCCAAAATCTGACAGAAATGCATTTTGGTCTTCCCTAGAGATCACTCCCATTTCCTTAGAAAATATTCCCGTGGTCAAAGATTAAGCGGATGTATTTGAAGAAGTAGACAGCCTACCCCCGCGAAGGGAAATCAATTTCAGGATTGATCTTGTTCCTAATGCAAGACCTGTAGTTCATGCCATCAGAAGGATGACTCCTAAAGAAAAGGAAGAATTGCAAACCCAAACTAAGCAGCTTCTGTGGAAGGGACTCATCCGACCTAGCTTTTCAAATTGGGGCAGTTGTGGTGTTTGTCCCCAAATTGGATAGTACTCTAAGACTTTGTGTCGATTACCGCGATCTTAACAAACAAACATTGAAGAACAAATACCCCTTGCCCCGCATAGATGATTTGATGGACCAATTGAATGGAGCCAAGGTGTTTTCGAAGATGGACCTAGCCACAGGTTTACACCAACTCCACATAGCTGAAGAATGCATACCTTTGACTGCCTTCAGAGGTCCCGATATATTCTATGAATGGTTAGTGATGCCATTCGGTTTATGCAATGCTCCAGCCTACTTTGTTGACTTGATGAATAGGGTCTTCCGGGAGGTCCTAAATAAATTCGTCCTAGTCTTCATTGATGATATTCTAATCTATTCTAAAACTAAAGAGGAGCATGAAGGGCATTTAAGGAATTGTTGGAAATTCTGCGACGAAATGTTCTAAAAGAAAAGTTTTCCAAATGCACATTTTGGCAAGAGGAAGTAAATTCTTGGGCCATGTTGTGTCAAAAGAAGGAATCGCAGTTGATCCAAGTAAAATTGCCGCCATTTGAGATTGAAAGCAGCCCAGTACACCCACTGAAGTAAGAAGCTTCCTAGGTTTGGCCGGATATTATAGGAAATTTGTCGAAGGTTTCGCCAAGCTGTCTAGCCCATTAGCAAAGCTTACCAAGAAGCATGCCAAGTTCAATTGGACATCGGATTGTGAGGAGGCATTCCAAAAGCTAAAGGTGAGTTTGACTACTGCTCCCATACTTACCATCATCGATGGCAACCAAGATTTAAAGGTCTACACCGATGCTTCTCAAAGTGGTGGTTTTGGTGTGGTACTGATGCAAAGGGGCAGGGTCGTTGCATATGCAAGTCGTCCATTAAAGCCGCATGAGAAAAATTATTGTGTCCATGACTTAGAGTTGTTGGCCGTAGTCTTTGCTTTAAAATTTTGGAGACATTATCTTTTGGGCGAAAAATTTGAATTATATACAGACCATCAATCTTTAAAATATCTCTTCGATCAAAAGGATCTGAATTTAAGGCAGCAACGATGGCTAGAATTTCTGGCGGCATACGATCTTGACATCTTATATACGCCAGGGAAAGCCAATGTTGTGGCAGACGCACTTAGTAGAAAGGAAGTCATTGTCGCAAGCCTCATCATCACCCCTTCTTTGATTGGTAAGATCGCCTCTCTTCAGAAAAGGGATGCTTTTATTCGGAAAATGATTGAAAGAATTCAAGGAGGTGAAAACACGGACTTCCAAATAGATGGCAAGGGAGTTCTCAGATTGCACGGGCGGATTTGTGTTCCAAGTATCCCCGAGCTCATAAGAGAAGTTTTAGATGAGGGTCACAAATCAAAGCTTTGCATCCACCCCGGTGTGAGCAAAATGTATCAAGACCTAAAGCGCACATTTTGGTGGAGGTCTATGAAGAGGGATATATCCATTTATGTGAGTAGATGCCCCACATGCCAACAAGTAAAAAGTGATCAACAAAAGCTGGCAGGATTGTTGCAACCATTAGAAGTTCCAGATTGGAAGTGGGACCAAGTCTCCATGGATTTTATAGATGGTCTGCCTCGTACTAGGAAAGCAAATGACAGCATATGGGTGATCGTGGATCGCTTCACAAAGTCCGCTCATTTCATACCTGTCAAATCCACTAGAACTGCTCAAAGTCTGGCGCAAATCTATTTCAAAGAAATCGTCAGGCTACATGGGTAATAAAACTAAATCTTTCCTTTTCATCATAATCTGAATGAAAATTTTCTTTTGCAAATTAAATGATAATCTTTTCTTTTACACAGAGTTCCTAGTAGCATCGTTAGCGACCGTGATCCTATCTTTGCTAGTAAATTTTGGGAAGCATTCCAAAATGAGTTGGGAACAAAGTTGAATCTCAGTACCGCGTATCACCCTTAGACTGACGGCCAGACTGAGCGAGTGAATCGCATTCTTGAAGATCTATCGCGAGCTTGCATACTCGATTTTGGAGGTTCTTGGGAGGATCACTTGCATTTAGTTGAATTCTCGTACAACAATAGCTATCAAGCAAGTTTGAAAATGTCTCCATTTGAAGCCTTATATGGTAGGCCGTGTAGATCGCCAGCATGTTGGGTTGAAAAAGGAAATCGGCTTGTGTTGGGTCCAGACATGATCCGAAAAGCTTCGGACAAAGTTGACTTTATTAAGAAGCGACTATTGGCTGCCCAAAGTAGACAGAAAAGCTATGCAGACGTAAGAAGGCGAGAGCTAGCTTTTGAAGTGGGTGACTATGTCTATCTGAAAGTCGCTCCAATGCGAGGTGTTATCCGTTTTGGAAAGACGGGAAAATTAGCACCTAGATTCATCGGCCCCTTCCCTATTCTTGAAAAGATTGGCACCCTAGCTTATATAATTCAGATGCCAGACTGGTTGCCTGGAGTGCACGATGTATTCCATGTATCTCAACTTCGAAGGCATGTCCATGATCCAGGTCTGATTGTGGAAGAAGCAGCACAGCAAGATTTGGAGATTACCCCGAGCCTTGCAGTGAGAAGAGAACCACTGAAAATTATTGGCAAGGAGACTAGGAAGCTGAGAAATAAAAGTATCAACCTAGTCAAGGTGCAATGGAGCGGTGATCCTGGAGACTGCACTTGGGAAACCGAGGAGAGTATCAAACAAGCCTATCCCAAATGCAGAGTGGATGTCCTCGATTAGTTTTATTTTGAGGTATGCTTAAAATATTTTCTATTCTTTATGTTGGTTCCTACCCTTCTATTCTTCTCTTTTCCTTTTCGAGGACGAAAAGTTCTTAAGCGGGGGAGACTGTAACAACCCGGAATTTGGGGCCAATTTAAAATTTTCATTTTAGAGATTTTAGGGGGTTCAAAATATTTAAAATAAATTATTTCAAATAAAAATGAATGGAAATTTATTTTGAGCAAAGTTAATGCAAATATATTCAAAAAAATTACATAAAGAATTAGAAATAGGATGGTAGTTTGAAAAGTCAAACTTGAACTTTGACTAACTACACAGGATGCAGGATAAACAGAATTTTGGTGAAACAAAAAATATTTAAATCTGTTAATGAATATATTTCTAACGAATCTGAAAAATCGAAGTTTCATAGCGGGAATCAAAAGTTATGGCCAAATGAATTTTCAGAAAGGTCGCTATAGAAAATATATCGCCCTTGAAAATCGACATTTTGCATACGACTTCGAAATTCGACGAAACCACTTTTATTGGATCCGGGATGTAAAATTATTGCTAGGTTTCAAATTTCATGATTTTTTAAGCTAGTATGTGAGTGTGGCAAAAGAAACTGTGTTTTGTCAATTTTGGTCAAAATTAATTGACTGAAAAATAGCCATTTTACAAACAGTCTCAGAATTTGACGAAATAAATTTTGTTAGGATCGTATCATCATAAGAAAGCCAAAAACGATTTTTCTGGATTTTTCTGACTTCGTATGTGACCCCAGTAAAATTAGAAAGTACGTTCGAATTAAAAATAAAAGAATTAATTTGAAAATAAAAGAAACATGCTTTTAACTTCAGAATTGGACTTCGGCAATAGCGCCATTGTGTTCAGAAGGCGTCAAATCCTATTGTTCGACAGCCGTTGAGCGAGAATTGGAGTTCGTACGAAAAAACCCTATTTTCCGGAATTAAATAAATTAAATAAAATAGAAAATACGTGGAAAATACTAGTATATATACGGCCGTACCCTCTTCCTCTTCTTCCCGATCGCATGAAACCCATAGCTGCTCCCTTTTTTAAAACTTCCTCGCCATTTTCCTATCAATCCACTCACAATTAGACTTAGCCGTAGTTGAACTTTTTGAAGCTCTTCCCTTCCTCTCCAATCTCCGACAAGTTTCATTCGATTTCACGCCCCGTAGCTCTCGAATTTCGACCCCAACCCGCAGCCTTTAATCCGCCGCCTCCCCCTGCATAGGCCGCCGCACCCCCTATCTTCCCGGCGTGGATGCGCCTCTCGTAGCTCTCCAATCTCCCGCAAACCGTTCGCAAAATCATCGACTACAGTTCCCGAAATCCGAATTCAAAGTTTTGAACATTTGTGAAATTTAAGGTATGAATATTTCAGATTTTGCGACGCTTTTAAGCGTTACAGCGACAGTTGTTAAAAGTCAGTTCTGATTTATTCATATGATCTTCGAATTGAAATCTTTCAGGTCTGTAACTGTCGTGACTTTGAACACGAGATCTGATTGAACTCGAACCTTCATCTCAAATCCAAGCTAGGTGAGAATTTATTTTTATTTAAATTTAATTAATTTAATTATTTTTATTATTATGGCGTTATGTGGAATTGAACGTCAAACACAATTCAATTTGCGATGAAATGTTACCATGGGAGGGATTCAAATTGTTGTGATGCTATGATTGTAGATCCATTATTTTTATTCATAGATCTGTTAATTATAAACATAGATCGGTAGGAAAAATTCGATTTTGCATGAAATTAAAAATCATATTTTTACAATGTAAATTAGAAGTAGAGTTTGCATTGTAATTAAAAATCATATTTTTATAATGTAAATAGAAAATGGTGTTTGCATTGTAATTAAAAAATCATATTTTTACAAATTGAATTAGAAGTAGAGTTTGCATTGTAATTAAAAATCATATTTTTACAATGTAAATTAGAAGTAGAGTTTGCATTGTAATTAAAAATCATATTTTTACAATGTAAATAGAAAATGGTGTTTGCATTGTAATTAAAAATCATATTTTTACAATGTAAATTAGAAGTAGAGTTTGCATTGTAATTAAAAATCATATTTTTATAATGTAAATAGAAAATGGTGTTTGCATTGTAATTAAAAATCATATTTTTACAATGTGAATTAGAAGCAGAGTTTGCATTGTAATTAAAAACCATATTTTTACAGTGTAAATAGAAAGTGGAGTTAGCATGAAATTAGAAACCATATTTTTACAATGTAAATAGGAAATAGAGTTTGTATTGTAATTAAACTTACGTTTTTATATGTAAGTTGAGAATGTACATTGGAGTTGAAATCTACATTTGTATCTGTAATTTAAAAAGTAGGATTTTGAATGTATTAAAATTTACACTTGTGTTACATGTAAGTAAGAAAAAAAATAGGAATTTGCATAGGAATTGAATTTACATTTTTATGTAAATAAAAAAAGATGGAATTTACATTTTCAATGTAAAGAAAAGAATGAATTTAGGATGCGGTAATATTATCTTCATTTTCAAATGAATTAAAATTTAGTAAGGATCAGTAATTGTGCAGAGCGTTGTTTTAATCAAACGACGTTATTATGATTCAATGATTATATATATATAATTAAAATTAAACGAATGGGGCGTGGTAGTTCGCGTTCTGAAATCGTACTTTTAAACGACTATACAAGAAGATCCGACCGTCAGATTTTCTTGAAACTGAAACTGTTAGGACCGTCTTGGAAAAATCTTTCCAACGATATACATTACATTAAGATCCAACGGTTAGATTCTGAGAAATGTGAAAATCAAAATTGTTTGAATGCAGCGCCATAGTCGCCCATGGACTTAAGGCGTCGTTATATAAAAATTTAATTATTTTAAATAATTAAAACAGGAATGAATCGTTAATAAAAATAATTATTAATGTATAAGAAGGATTTTAAATATATATATACGAGGATTATTTGGACCGAGTTCTCTCATTCTAAATAATCAAACGACGTTAATTGAAGTATAAAGATGGCGTATGAAGACCGTAAATCTTCCCTCGGATGGACAACGATCGAGGCCTTGATTTGACTTGCTCCCAATTCAAAGGTCATGGTCATTGCCCAAACGTACGTGTTGATTTCACGAGTTTGGATTTCGCTTAGACCAGAGCATAAGCTAATAAATGGATTGTGTGTCTGACATCATACTCTATCAAATATCATGTTATTGATCTTTTGTCGAATGTATGGATGTTTGTGGCGGGGAATTCTCTTTCTTAACACCCGTTCATATATTTCTTCAAAGGGTTGGTAGTACGATATGGAGTGATGATGTGGCATGCTAAGATGCATAGGATCAAGGTTTTATTGAAAAGCAGGCCTTGTGGGATGATCAAAGCATAGCCTGTTTAGGCATAGCTTTGTGTACATCGTGACTTCGCGAGCCTCACACACCAACGGAGTCTAAAACGGGAGAAGAGAACGCAGGGAGAGAAGCACGTTTCTTTCTAGCTAGAAGTGGTGATTGGGTTTTAACACGGCCCAACATTTTACTTATGTGGATGATGGAATGAGGCGCCTCGGATGATAGGTCCTATAGGACTGGGAAACGTGTGTTCAGGAATAACTAATCCGCAACTCGTATGGTGGACCGGCCCTGCAGCTTTCCAAGGGTTCACTGCGGGGGATCCTGAGACATTAGCTAGAGTGTCTCGAATCGGTAGGAGCTCCTCCCTAGCCTTGACTCATGATGGAAACCAAAATTCAAATACGACCCTACGGATTTGATTGTATTACTAGTATGGAGGCATAGTAGTATGGGATACTATTCTTCCTAGGATTTCTACATTCACTTTGAAATGTTTTTAATATATACTAATAATAATATTAAACTTGTATTTGCCGTATTTAGCATGTTTAATCGCTATAAGGTAAAACCCTATCCTCTGGTTTGTATTGCATTGTGTGATGGGACCTGTGTCTTATGGTGATTCCATTTTTCTAAAAAGCATAACGTTGGTGTTCGATTTACTTTTCATTTATTCTGACACTTTTATGCACGACAATCCATTAGAGTAAACCCGTTCTGCGTTAGCGGCATGGTCTTTGGATTTATCCTATTAATAGTGATTAAGTAGTTAAGAATTCTCACACCAATCCCACGACTGACCCGTTGTTTGTTTCAACCTTTTTGCAAACTCGGGTGCCCTCCTTTCTATACGGGCAGCCAAGTAAACAGGTTTATTCTACGCTTGGAGTCTTCTCTCTGGAGATGCTTACTATCTTTCTTGGATTTGCTTGTGGAGAGGTGATGATTAGAAGCTTGAAGACACTTATCATTCGTTGCTTTTGCATTTTTCTCTTTCTTTTTATTTCAGACATTAAACTTGGTTTATTCCACATTGTTTAAGTTGGAGTTGGAACTTATTTCTTTTCTGCAAACTTGATGTAATAATGTAGAATTCTGTGACTGTGGATTTTCTGTGGTTGATGACATTATATTTCCGCTGCTATAATGTTGTTACTCTATGAATTTCCTATGCTATGTTGTATCTGTGATATGTATTATTGTATTCCAAATGATTATTCCTTACTTTCATTCCGTGGAAGTTTGGGGTCATCACAGAAAAAATTAGCTTTAAGTAAACAAATTTTATAAAATGATGTAGAAAACAATTTGAATATTTCTTAAAAACCTATATACTTAGAAAATTATTATTATTTTATTGCCTTGGGAACGTTTAATTTATAAAATATAAACCTAGAAAACCTTGTTGTCTCAAAGCTATTAATATATATTGTGTGTGTAGAGATATTCCTTTTTGAAACCAGAGGTGCATGTGTTACAAAGAAACACAAGAATTTCACATAGAAAAACGCTTGAAATCGACAAGAATACCATGAATCCGAAGTATGGATTTTGCAAAAAAAATTGGCTTGTCATAGAATAGGATAAAAGTCTCACCAAATCGTCATCAAATTCTCTTCAAAAACAAACATAGCCACTAAAAGACACACAAGGACACAGTAACTTCCAGCAACAATAGAAGTTGCTTGCGCAACTTCTATTACCTGTGCTGACACATGTGTTGACATAGGTCTAGCCTGTATCGAAACAAAATGCGAACTTTTCCCAAGATTGTTTGCCTATTTTAATCACAACTTTGAGCCATGCACTAGTTAACTCCTAGGCGTTTTCAGGTCATACAATTGAATATATACGAAGTAGAAAACCCAGGCAGCGCAATAAAAAATAAATTGCAACAAATGGATGCACGAATTTAGAGTAATTTACTCACAAAGTTGCACAAAAATCAATTCAATACTGAAATTTTTGCCTAAAACAAAACCTGAGTTTTACTGGAACAAAACTCAACACAACAGAGATAATTTATAGGAAAAATAAATTACTAACTAGAGTGAGTAAGTTTTTCTCGCCTATATTGCAATTTGTTACAACTAGCAGTAAGGGTTTGAGAAAAAACTTAATTTTTAACCTGAAAAGAACTCTCAGCTTCTTGTTAACAAAGTTACGATAACATGCAAAGAAAAATAAATTAAATTAACTACAAATTCTCAAATTAAAGATGAAATATATCTTAAATTTCATGGATATAACCTATAGGAATGACCACAACTTGATTCCACAGATTTTTTAGTTTTATTTTTGGTGATTAAAACTTTAGATTTGGACGAGGATATGGCTTACAACAACTAGCCTAAGGAGGAAGCAGATGACTATTTTTCTATTAAGTGAAAAATGAGCACACTTTTCTTTCTTTAGGGCATTTTCCAGAATCCTCCTTATTAAATTAAGAAATTATGGGAAATTAAACCCCCCCCCCCCTAATCACTTAGTTAGGCCTAATTTGTGTAATTATCACACTATGGCCTCTATCTTCCAAGTATTTACATATATTAAACTTGTAAAAATGCAAGCTGTACACCAAATTGCTTATTAAAATATCTTATGTTAACATTTTCAACTTGTTTACATGTTTAAACATTCTTTTATATTAATACACCAAAATTTACATTTTCAACAAAAAGTCCATTTTATCATTATTTTTGTTAAATTGTAACTTTTGCAATTTTTAAATCTTTGTATGATTCTCACAAGCTTATGAAAAATGTTTATAACCTATTTAATATCATTTTATTTAAGTTATGCCCAATTTTACATTTTCTAAGCAATTTTGTATGTTTTTTGTATTATTCTCCAATCTTTACATTTTAAGTTTAAATATTACAAAAATTACAACTTTTTATTAAATTAAACACCAATCTTCAATTATATTATTTTTAACATGCTTAATAGTAGTTTCTAGCCAACATTTTCATTTTGCTTTTTGTTTTTAACCGAATAAATTTAAAATTTCCCATTCACTTCAAAATTCACCATTTTCGTTAAATTCGAGATTTAAACACACAAGTGCTTTTAAATTTCTTAAACATTTATAGTATACACTAAAAGTTTCACAGAATTCTTTTTTGTGCTTGTTTAAGTTTTATTACACAACCCAACTTTAAAAATTAACTTTTCATATATTTACTAAATATTGCACAATTCATTCTTGTCTAATTCTCCATACTTAACATAAAAATTATTTTCAACTTATTACATTTAAAAACAATGATCTTATGGTCAACAATCTCCCTATTATAATTGTTTTCATTATTTATTCACTTGATATTGGATTGTGTTGTGTTTCAACACAATTTATTCACAGCCCAATCAAATTTACATTTTTAACTCTAAAAATTTCTCAACTTATACAACTTAAGGATTTTCAAGAGTTAACCTCCCCATATTTAGCTTAATCTTTAATTAATCAGCCATTTAATCATCTATAGGTGATCATAAAATATTAGGGTTGTTAAAATCTATTGACTTCGTTCCTAGCCTTGGATTATGATATTTTACTTTTATCATAATAAGTTACATTCTTTACTATTTATCAAGTATCTAACTTGATTTCTTACTGTTTTACTTTTTATAACACCTTACTATTATTTTATTCATTTACTTACCATCTTTGTAAGTTCTATCTTTAGGAAATTATGCTTATTCCTAATTTGTTGATTATTGAAAATGAACAAAAAAAATTATTTTTGTAATATAATATTGAACAACCTAAAAACTAGTGTCCGTATTTGTAAGACATTTCTTTTTATTATTATTCTTGAGCTATTAGATAGTGCAAAATACGGCTAAATTCCTATTTTACACTAATTTACTTCCTTTTTCTTTTATTCTTGTAATTATGTATGTTGCTTTACTTATAAACCAAGCTATGGAAATATATATGTTTTTCTTGACTAACCAATGTAGGCTATTCCTAAATTCCAATTTAATTGGTATATTTTAATTCCCATTCTTAATTTATTTCCAAAATTTGACATGATTACTGTAAATTTACCCTAACTGGGCTATGCTCATTTTTCTACAACATATTTTTCTCAACAATACTTATGTTCGTTCACGTTTAATTCTAAACATTTGACTTCTTCATAAAAGTATAAGTTCCTCAAATTTGTAGTTTAAATACAGATTTATTGTAAGCAGTCCTGACTAAACTATGTCAAATTAAATCATTGTAGGAATTAAATTACTTTGAATAACTCTAATTGAACTATACCTAAGTATAACAGAAAATAAACTACTACAGATAATTCTAATTTAAACTATGCTAAATTATAACAGGAATTAAATGATACTATACATCATTAATAAAAATATATAATTTAAACCCACTCACCCGTTGTCCTAAACTCTTTTCCTTAACGGTTACATATTCCGCCTCTAATAAAATTAATTTAATTTTATAAAACTTTTCCCCTATAAAAATTTTGGTCGCTTCTGTCTTAAAAAGAAAGAATCCATAAGGGGAAAGATTGTGTTGTGAGGAAATAGCTATGCCTAGGGGTCTATTTATATGTTAGGCTAGGGATCTTAGACTGTTAGGTTCCAATATTAAATCTACGCAAGTCACGTCATTGAACCAATAGGAACT
Organism: Allium sativum; assembly: GCA_030737875.1. Classification (NCBI taxonomy): domain Eukaryota; kingdom Viridiplantae; phylum Streptophyta; class Magnoliopsida; order Asparagales; family Amaryllidaceae; genus Allium; species Allium sativum. The sequence goes on from CM060915.1 coordinate 286,485,141, forward strand.
CGTCGTGTCAGCTAAAAATCCAAAACCAGCAAATAGAAACAAGCCATATCAACAAAAATGTATAATTTTTGTCACATATCGTACCTGGGTGAAATTACATCTAGGTAATTGGGCAAATCGACCCTCGCATAGCTTAGATCGACCTATAGGTCGATCGAACTGGGTCCAAGGTCGACCTGGCCCTTTCTTTTCTTATTTGCTTCTGAAATTTGATTTTGCGATAACTCCTTCATTTTGACTTCATTTTCTACAAGCTAAATATGTAAATTGATTAGAAAATTACCGTAGATGTAATGAAATTACTCTTAAATCCAAATTATGATAATTTTACAAACTTATTTAATCATTAAAAATGTGGGGTTACAAATAAGGACAAGTAAATAACCGACTGTACTCCAAACTGGGAGCATCTCATATGTAGGAAAATCACTAGTAGTTTGTAATAAAGAAGCGAACATATGATTATTATTTTTAAATGTCGTATGTTTCAACTTTTTCATGCCGTAGTATTTTCAAATCTTTAATTAATTATTGTAGATAAACATAAATACCTTATGTTGATACATCAGGGTCAGAGATGACAATAATGAGAAACAAATATAGAGTTTTCATACATTTACATAGAGGTAAATTATAAGGAGTAATGATAATAGACTAAGATGAATATTTACCGTCAAACTATAATGAATGATGAAAATTCATATGTACATAAATTTAGTGTGTCATTACGAAATTCTACAGCAAATTTGGGACATGTCTTTTCGAAATGTTTCCATGCTCCTCCATCGAACGAATGTGTCAAAGTTTCCACTTCATGTGTTCTCATACTTTGTCATCGCAGGTGATATGTTGTAGCTGAGGACACATAAAACTTTTGAAGAAGAGTTATCAACAAATGCTTTCAGATGCAGACGGTGCCATATCCATATCTACATTCATGGGTATAGGCGGATAACCGATGGTGATTCTATTCGCTAACAATCGATAAATAAAAAAGCATAAACAATTTTTTTGTTTAATATAAACATTTTTAAATTACTTTGATTATTAAAGTGTTAAATATAAATAAATATGTCGATAACAAATAGTGTTGAGCAGTTATTAATGAGTACAATATGAAGTTCAAACTTAATAAAATGATTAAAAAATACAGGAAACTTGTGTGAAGGACCAAAAAACCAAAAAGTTTGCCCAAAAGGACAGAAGGCAAAAAAGTTGCTCAAAATGCCAAACTTAATAAAATGATTAAAAAATACAGGAAACTTGTGTGAAGGACAAAAAAACCAAAAAGTTTGCCTAAAAAATATCTTTCAATACATTAAAATACACATAACTTAAGTTAGAATCTTAAAATAATGGATAGATACTTCCATATGCGAATGCTTCGTGCCCATATCCGCATCCGTTTTTTTTTCTAGATACCAGATATTTATTTGCTTTTGTGATATAGATGCAAATGAATTTCAGATTTGGTTTTGAGTATACATTGACAACCATATACTAAGGTCTAGGAGTAATGGGTTAATAATGCATTTTCTTGTGCGAAGCTTCATTTACTTTTGTTTTTCAATACAACATACAAAGATAGTTGTTTATCTTTTGGTAGGACAGACCAAAAGTCGTCATATGTGTTTTCATATCGTAATGATTGTCACACATCACACTATTGGGTAACGTATATCAATATTTATTTACAGCTTGTACAACTGTTGTGCATCTACCATTTGTAATGTTGAATTTTGATTCCATACTGATATATTCAGCGGTAACTGATAATTTGATTCCACTTTTACGATCATCACATAACGCTCTCTTTGCAACATCCAATGAATCATAGTTGCTTTTCGCTCCCACATTTGTCTCTTTTTCTATATTGACGTTTTCATCGTCAACTTGAATGGTAGGGAACAATGATTGTGTTGCATCTTCCACTATACATTCTATTGGATTCATCAAAACATAATCGTTCTGTAGCACTATAAGATTCACTGTAAATGCAAAATAATAATAATAATAATAATAATAATAATAATAATAATAATAATCTGTGATGATCCAACAAATAATAGCTTGGCATAAAACCAGATTTATATAAATGTACTTTAACTATAGTGTGTTGCTAAAAGCACCCAAATTATTTCTTCCTAATACCATGAGTGGTATTAGGAAGTGTAAAACTAGTTGCTTTTAGCACTGCACCACAATGTGATGCTAAAAGCACCCAGATTTACACTTCCTAATACCATGCATGGTATTAAAAAGAAGAAATTTGGGTGCTTTTAGCAGCACTCTTAACTATATATGGTTTCCAATGCTTCAAATGTTGGCATTTATTAAAAGAGCAACGAAGTTCTTTGTTATTTTGATTATTAGATGTTGTGAATCTAATAAATTCTGTATACCATTGTAGAAATGTTCTTTCATCGAATCTTTCAATTCAGTTCTTACTTCTTATATCCAAGTACGGTCGAGAAAATAATCAAACATTGTTCTTAATTTGAAAATATATACTAGTAATTTCGAACATCAAACTTATGTTTAAAATAAATTAAAGCCTTTAGAGACAAAAGTACACCACACTTCTGTCTAATTTTGACACGACCTCACTGTACTTCTCTTTGTTGCTTAACTTTTTTTTTTTTTTTTGAATTTGTTCAGGAGGGAAATCGACCGGAATCGTAAAATCTTCCCTAGTGCACCTAATTCGGTCCGCGAGCACCACACAAGTGGTTGATCTTAGCGTATGCAAATGGTAATCTTTTTGCTCTATGCTTAAGTATACATTCAAGAAGTATATTGTTGTTGTTGTATTTTCTAAAATAAACTAAAGTCTTTTGGTATTAAAGACTTTATACACCACACTTCTGTCTGATTTCAACCTTACTTCGCTTCGCTTCTCTTTTATGCATAACTTTGCATTCAAATAGTGTATTATTGTTGTATTGTCATAAGCAAATTAAAGTCTTTTGGGACTAAAGGCTTTTATTTCTAGTTGTATTTGTTTTTTTTAATTGGTATTTATATACAAATTTGGATAGTATAAGTCATATGCTCCTAGCAAAGGGGTCTGACAGAATCAAACTCATGACATCTTGTATTCCACTCCTATGCTCTAATCAGTCAAGACAAGGAAGCTTATCTTATTTTTAAAAAATATTATATTCATTTCTTATTCTTTTACAAAAATGACTTTATAGAATATTTGTTCTTGGGCAAATTCTATTTATACCACTGATTGTGATGAATTGCCCCCTATTTTTTTAAAAACTTATGCATGACCAAAATACTCTTTAACTCGTAGAGTCACTACGAGGTTATGTTGCTTACCTCGTAGGGACTCTACGAGGTAATGTTGCTAAATTTGTAGGGCACATACGAAGTAATGATATCAACCTCGTAGGCCTACTGCGTGGATGAATCACAATTCTAACACCCGCACTGCGTGGTTGATGAAAACGTGTGGAAAAAAATATATTCAGTGAAAGTATTTTTATTCAGCGAAATTTTAAAGTAAAAAAGGGACAACTCAGCAGTTTTGGTGGTTATAATACAATTTGCCTTGTTCCTGTGAGTTGTGATGGACTTAAGCATCTATGCCGACTTTATCGAAATACGCCAGGTAAAACGATCCTCGCCCTCCTCCACCACTCTAGCCACCTTTTTCCTCTACTCTACTTCCACAGCCGCCAGCCCCACGTACGTCCCTCAGAACCTCCAGATCTCAGAGTCGACCAGCAGCCTCCAAATTCCCAATGCCTTTATGCTTACCCAACACCAATCGAGCTTCAATGTCTGCGTTCCATGTCCGTGCTACTGACGTTGACGGATTTCAAATTATGGTGAAGAAAAATAGTCGCAATCGCCACAAAAAAATGGAGAAAATTGATGCCACTGTTGATGTTTACAAGACGTCATATTGGCAGCAGTTCCCCGCAGTTCCATGTTGCCGTTCAGCTCTGACCGCTAAATATAATTCTGCTATGATAGCATCTTCCAAACAGCAGGTTCCAACAAAGGGAATTAGTAATAATCGGTCACTGATGCTGCTTTCTGTTCCACAGTTTCCAGTATGAAGCTCGAGAAGATACTCGACATTTCAATTACTGGAATACTGCTAAAGGAAGTGGCCGCGCATGGACAGAAATTGTATTAGATAACCAAATCCTTGTTTCATGCCTCCTAAATTTTAGAAGCCTAAGCAGTCAAAATATGTCATGGGCTAAAATGTACCCGGCACTAGTTCGAAAAGGTAAATAATAGTGAGACAAAGCTATATTAGTTTAATGGACAAAAATTGTATCAGATTACCAAATCCTTGTTTCATGCCTCCTAAATTTTTACAAGCCTAAGCAGTATCAAAATATGTCATGGGCTAAAATGTACCCGGAACTGCTTCGAAATGGTAAATAATAGTGAGACAATGCTATAGTAATTTATACAGTAGCTTTCACTCCTCACTATGCTTTTTCAAAGCTTATATTCATAAGGTTTGGAAACCAATAGGAGAATTTACTATATACTCTAAGAAAGATGAATTTTATAGTATAAATTTTGATATGAAAGAAGACTATGATAGGATTTTGGAAGGAGGAAGGAGGACTTTATTCTTACAGTAGAAAGTCTTTATTTTTCTTTTATTATTATTATTATTTTTTTTTTTTTTTTGTAGAGTCAACATGAGGAATCGCACGACTAACAAAATCCTCAGAACTAGTGGTAAGCCTCGAGTTATAGTGAGAATGCCCAGTGGAATATATGATCGACCTGTCCTAGGACATACCATCTAAAACTTGTCGATTCCATTGATTCAAATCACCTTCAAGAGCAACAACGAAATTACCTTCAATAACCAAAGAGTAAAGAAAACGTTGCTCCCTAACTTCTTGGGAAAGAAAATGAAAGAAACAACCCCTATCAACGCAAGTCAGTTCGGTAGTGCATCCAGTTTCTCTCAACTTCAATCCATTCAAAGGTGGGATTGTAAGGTACTGGTGGAGGGCTAACAGGAGGTTCAGGAGGAGCAAGTGTAATCAATTCAGGATTAGGTAAAGGTGGAACTATAGGAGGCGGAGGAGGAACAAGAGGGGGATCGGATGGAGCATCAGGGGGAGTAGTTGGGGGTGAAGTCATTAAGACAGGCTGAATAGCCTTACGAACCCAACGACAGGCAGGAGGCTTAGGAAGTGGAACCTTATCCGGGAAGGGGACAGAAAGTGGTTGCTTACAATAAGAGGTTATGTGACCGAAGGAATGGCATGAAGTACAAATATCAGGTGTCTAGGCGTATCACACTCTAACCTCAACAATAACACTAGGAGCAAGTTGGACCTTAATCGAAGAGGGAAGTGGCTTGTTGCGGGTAATTTCAGTGAGAGCTTTGGCATAAAGTAATGATGATGAAGCCTTGGATGGTAGGTATTAAACTTGATAAAGATATTCTACAGTCTATACCTATTTCGATACATCTCCCTGGTTTGCCTTTAGAATATTAGATAGAAGAGGGAATAAGTCGTATTGCGTTAGTAATTTGTAATCCCCTAAAGCTTGATAAAGTTACAGAAGGAATTCGGAAGATAGCATATGCTTGGGTGTTGGTTGAGGTTTACAACTCATTTTCATAAGCAGGCATATTCCAGTTTTGTTAGAAGAGGATCAGCTTATTATACAGGATATTGAGTACGGGTGTGGTATCCACCTCGATACTCGAATTGTTATAGTTTTGGCTATGTAGAAAATGTTTGCCAGTTTGCCAAAGTTTGGATGCCCAACCAGTCAACTCCTCCATCTTTCCCTAGTGATTTTATGGAAATTGATAATAGAGTTCAGTGCACTGATTAACAAAACCATGAGGGTACAGGTTCTTCCGCACATGTCTTTGATTGTGCTTCTGACTAGCAAGCTAGCAACATAGAGACTCGAAAGCAACTAATTGAACAGACTGAAGGTGATTTAATTTCTTCTGAGCCTGATGCTATGGGCTTGATGACTACTGTTCATGAGATGGATGCATCTATCGGCAACAACATAGATAATAATATTTCTGAGTATATTATGACAAGATCAAAAATAGTACGGAGGACCAGGTTTGATGAAGCAAATGAAGATATGCAGGCGCACCAATTCTTCTGTCCCAAATTCAGTGTGCCTCCGTGTTCCAACCAATCAGAACCTCCTGATTTTCACCTTTTGCACTTAAACATCTGAATTGTTTTTGTACTTAAAATGCAAAAAAGCGGAAATGATGAGATTTGATTGAAGGGACATGAAAAATAGGGGAAATCGGTACAGAAGAATTGGTCTCATGTGCAGGTGGATGTGGACGCTGGAGTGATCGATAACCCTGAATGGACTAACATGGTCAACAGAATCAAGGGAAAGAAGAAAAAGCTAAGAAATTTAAGAAGTTGACTAATTTAGTCTTTGGGCCAAGCGCTTCTTCGGGTACTTAGTGTTGTATCTTACTAGGAAAAATAGTGATATGTAATTTTCTTGTGGGTATGATTTGACTTATATTAGGTTCTATATAGTTATAGATTACAATTATCTTTAGATTACATGTCTCTAGTTGTACGAGTATTCAGTGCGGGTGTTTTTTTTTTTTCAAAGTGAGGGTTCTAAAATTTGTTCTGAATTTGCATTGCTACATATATAGTCTTTGTACATGTATATAAATATTAATAAAAGACCAATTTTCTAAAAAGAAAATTTGTTATATTTATTTCTTAACTATTTAGAAAATCGATTTTAGTAAAATATTTGTTATTGTTATATTCATTTCTTATTTTTTTTAGAAAATTGTTTTTAGTGGAAATAAACTTCTAGAAACTTAATTTTAGCAGATCAATGGTTGTTGTTAAATTCCTTTTATTATTATTATCATTAATTGATTCTTACCATTTTTTGCCTTATTTCCAACATTCAATAATGTGGGGGTGGTAAGACCAAAATATAGTTAGAACTGTGTACATAGATGCACGTTAAATAGTTAACACCAGTTGTTTACAAAGTTTCTACATATGCTCATGAAGATATGCAATGCAGTGATGTATTACACTGTAACAGCAAGAACTAAACCTGTGTAAAAATGGGGGATAAAATAGCATTGCAGATACAAATGAAAAGATAATATAATAAATACGAGTAAAAATTTACAGTAGAAATAATGTAAATAACCGGCTTACATATAAGATGTAAATGTAGCCCTGAATATGATGTCAAACCTGCATGATGCCCCCACGTGAATTGAAGCATGCTTAGAGCAGGCAAATATTACAAGTCATGATTTGTATATCAAAACCACTCATTTGGTTTCACAACTAACTTCCAACCTTGATTTCATAACTTGCTATATATTTTTATATGCTCGTTTTATCAATGTTTATTATCTTATATAATAATGTACCCCCTCCTACAATAATTAATATTTTTCCACACAATTTCAGACATGTAACGGTTGTCATGATTCTATGGCCATCCTAGTCAACTATATTGTAACAAACTAGTGTCACATGCAATACTCCATTATTATTCTTTGCAAAATTCCAAAATGAACAATTTATCATATATACACGTAAACATAAGTTATGTGTATGCATATGTAGAATTCACCGCATTTCTCTTTTTTTTTACATTCCATTCATTCACCATTAGTTCATTTTCGCTCATTCAGCTAGTTAATTGGTTATCAAGCATTAATAAGTAACCAACCTTTATAAAGTAAGCAAGCACGAAACTAATCAATCATTCAATCATAATGTTTGGCTAATATATAAAACTTACCTACAAATGAAGACTCTCAAAGCAATTCATGAACCCTAATTAACAGTACTATCATTCCAATTAATTAGGTCTAATGTTGCTCGGAAGAAAACCAAATCCTAGTCCGTTATGACCACCCATAGCCGAAGAAGAAGAGCCCGGGTCCCCAGAGCCATGGCTAGTACTTGGCCAGTTCAAAGATCCTACTTGCACCATTGCTTGGCTTTGGGGAGGGGGATTTGCTTGTAGCTCTTGCACTTGCCTCTTCAAAAACTTAACATATCGAATTGCTTCGTCTAGCATGGATGCAGTGTCCATCTTCGTGCCTCCGGGCACCAACCTTTGTAAAATCCTTATCCTCTCACTTATCCTTTCTCTCCTATGTCTAGCTGCAATGCTTTGAGGGTCATCGCTTATGCGAACGTTCCTCCTCTTGGGTTTCTTTATTGTAGAAGGATCAATGTCCACAGGTTGCATGGCAGCTATTTTGTACATCATCTCCTTCATTGCTCCTAATTGCCCTTCCTCTTCATCTTCCAGACCCATATCAACGTTGATGTTATTGTTGCTGCTGTGTTGGTTGCTGTTGCTGGTGTTGATACAATTGCCTTCATACAGCACCATTTCTCTTTGGTTCATAGCTTGAAATTGACTATTGTTGTCTAGGGTATTAGGGTTGAGGAATTCATAAGGGGTGTTTTGATGTTGAAGTTGATCAAGAAGGAGATGGTTTCCCATAGTCATGTCTAGATCCCAAGAAGAAGAGTTTGAGCTTGTAGGAGTACTGGAGGAGTTAGGAATATCCATGTTTAAATAAGTAAATAAGTATATAATTTTATGCGACTGGTTTGAGAAGTGATGAAAGAAGTGTGGGCAATGTGTACACGAGAGCTAGAATGAAGAATAATAAGGAGAAGAGAGAGAGAGAGAGAAGAAGAGTTAAAGAGTTAGGTCTAATGAATCCCATACCAAAGCAAGAGGGGAGTTTAAATAATACTGTAGCGATGAAGGTTATTGTCACTATTGGGATTGGTTGTATATTGTAGGATAAGATCTGTACATGTGGGATAGTTATGCAAGTTTATACACATGACTAAGAGATAACATATTTGTACTTGATTAAAGTATTTAAAAGGCAAATAGTTCACTTTTGCAGTCATTATTTAATCAGTGGTGATTTAATTTACTTAGTTACAGCCGCAATGTTATATGTAGGTCTCCCCCTTGCTACATGGGAAGGGCCATACTTCAAAGGTTCTAAAATAGATTTAATATAAACATATACCATGAAACCTTTTTGGTCTTTAAGTAATTGCACAAGAAATTAATACTTCTATAAAAGGAGATAAATAGCTATAAATTATTGTGCTATCTAGTAGCTCGTTGGGTACCAAACTATTACATTCAACGCTTAAACGGTTTTAATAAACCGATAAATGAATATGATCACTTATGGAATAAAAGAAAATAATTAAAAAAATAACCATTACTAAATCATAACCACTGAACTCATAACTATTATTTCTACACTAGAGAATGTGTTCCAACTTATTAGCTTAGCACTGTCAAATAATAGCCCATTTGGGATTCAAATATTACACCATTTTTATTGTTATCTCCATGTTTTATCAAATGTGCATGCCACTCTTGCTTGAAGGAAATTGAAAGATTTCCATTAGGGAATGTAATTGTTACAGTAAGTATATTACTATCACATAGCAAAAATGACAACATGTTGTATAATTATGCACCAAGATATAGTGGGGCTACTAGTAGATTTAATAAGTTTAGGGAAATGGTATGGTGATAGGAATAAAATAATAATATAGAAATGAGATATGGTAGCAATGAAGGATAGGGAAGGCACCCCCAAATGATCAAAGGCTACAGCTGTGAACCTCGTGAACTATTGCAGCCTTTTACACATCCCTAGACCTCTCACTCATCATATGTATCATCTTCTTCCCCCTACAATTTTTTTCCCCTTCTTTTTTAATGTGCTAGATAGGCCTGATTAATTTAAACCAGTTAAGTATTTACCTATGTTCTAGAAAGCTTGTGTAGGGGAATCCCTTTTGTATGCAATATTTACCATTCCATGCTTAAAGCTAATTTCATCGCTTTTAACTCAATCTGTGTATGTATTTATTATATAAAGTACATCACAAACACATGTTAACACAGAGTCTTATTTTTGTCTTCATATTGTTGTTATATGTTGCTAACTGTATGTACAACCAGCAATTATACATGTATGCAATGTATAAACTAATACAAGTTGGAAACTAGGGAACAACCCAATTATTTATTGCATTATATTTGTATGCCAACTTCAGACAGTATGGAGGAACCCAGGAAACATTATAATACAAAATACTGAATTAAATGGTCATATTCTTAATATATTATGGGAATTTTAGTTATCTCCACATTTCAAAGTTCAAACTTCAAACTATATGGCACTGTTCAAATTAATGTATATCAAACTAGAATTAGCTACTTGATTCTTTGATTGTAAGTTGACAGCTGCAAATGTATACTCCATACGGAGGCTCAATGTTTAGTTAAACATAATTAGAACAAAATTCAATATAATTAAGCAAACTTGTTACTTAGGAACTTCTCAGACTCAATTAAACTAATCTACTTTCATTGTTTTCTTTTCATTACTTATTTACTTCCTTTATTTATTTTTATTTTTCTGATTGAGCCTTGAATATATTAATTAATCAAGCTTATGGTTAGCTTAATTTCTAAATCATAATCATTTAAAGATGGGAGGTCAATCACATTGCTCTAGCTGCACATTAATTAATTATTCATCAAATCCATGAAATAACTCGAGAAGATAACACTTTCACTGAACATTTCAAACAAAATTCATCCAAAACACTCAGTTGTGTGTTCTTATAAAACATTATCATGACATATCGATAATCATGAATCTTCGACAATGATAATGATAGCTGATCGCCTATCCATTCTAAGCAAATGAAACATCCATGTCAATATAACTTGATTGTCGATAAGAATGAACACGCGTACCACGTTTGTTTATGATAGTTACGACAATTAGGACGCAAGCTAACATTTGTCAAACATATGACATTGATCAAGATGTGATCGATCATCCGAAATTTGTCATAGTGCTTCATTGCATTCATGATAAGTAAAGGGAATCTTTAGTTAAAAGCGATAATTGCTACTCGACCACTAGGTTGAAGAGTTGGATTTGATGAGTTATAGTTACATTAAGGGTCATAGATTTCAAAGTGGGTAGTCCTTTAATGAAAAGAATCAAAGCTTAGAAAAGAAATTGTGACATCATTGTGATCAAGAAATTCACACAAGAACTTGGTAAGAGCTAACTCGTTTTCTTTTTTCTAAGTTTTGATGAAAGTTGAGGCTAGGTCTGGCTATGCATTATATACTTTATCAGCATCCACTCAGCAATGCATCACATTTTAATTGCTATGAATGAAAAAGTTGAGGACGCATTCAAAGCAATGCCTTTGTTTGTGAGTATTCAACGAGAGGTACTTTGTTTCTTTTAAAGCTACTTTTGCCTTAACATGGACGAGGGGTAAAGTATTCATCATCCTTGTATGTTGTAGAGTAGAAAGAACATGCAAGAATATATGTGAATAAAATTCAAAGTGTACATGATTCATGATTAATTTCCTGCTGCGTATGCTGTGTTAAACAACCCGGTTATTTTCAAGAACTCATATCAATTTGTTTCTAGCTAATTAACTAAAACTTGAGCTAAATATCTCCATTCTCTTTATTTTTTTATTTTTGGGTATAGGATACAGATTAATTGCATAATTCATAACAATGCACTTTTCCTTCAAAGTTGACAATTATATTGAAAATAATAAGTATGACACTGCAGCATATATTTAACATCTTTTTACCTGGAAAATAGAATGTGGGTTTCTTCCAGGAAAATATTGACTTCTGATCTCCAAATCTCAGAACATTTTTTCTTTAAAGAAGATTGCTGGAATAATTAGTGTGATATATAATTGATACTTAGCAGGGATGATGTTAATCCACATTCATCATCTGGAATTGCATTACTTTGACGTTGAAGTATAAATTTGAGCCTGAAATGGGCATGTCCTTTTTACAGCGATAATGAGATCTAAGGTAGTTCAGCGTTTGATTATATATCTTATTTTATCTTGTTTAAACTTGCACATACATGTGCATTAGCACGGATGAATGTATACATCCATGAACAAGAATGCGTACATATACAGTGCTTACTATGCATGCTTTGAAAGTTTCTTTGAATTGCGTCATCATTTTATTTTATTAGTCTGTACCCTGCATTTAACAAATAACTCAAAATCTGTTAAACTTTTTATTACATGAGGCATAAAATAACAGAATGATGGAGTCAATATGTAGAATACCCACGTAAACTTCTCAAACGAAAATCATGATAAATATTTACTTTTAAATAGTTAATTTCCAAAGCTATGTTACTTTGTTAAGGCTTTCTTTAAAAAGCAACAACAATTCCCAAGATGAAAATAAATCAAATATCAGTACCATATAGTCACATTTTCACATTAAAGTAGAATTTTGATAGTGATATGAGAGGGAAAAACAAAACCGTGGCGCTGAATTAATTGAATGTTCTAACCATTTCCATTTTCTGAATTTAAAATTTGAATTAGACGTCAATCTCACAATAAATGGAAAGGGGACAAACAAACAAGAGAAATGTCAAAATTTCAGCTTGGCTTGTTTTTGGTAAACTTAAACATGACATTTGAATATACAGTGACGAAATTCAAGAAGGAACGGTGAATATTTACTGGAAAAGTCAAGTTTAGAGTTCATATATTATTGTCCAAGCATTACTGATTCATATGGTAATGGTAATTTTACTTCACCCTCATCAAAAAGCTATCATTCCATTTATTGGGAATAAGTTTTTTACAATGCATAATACATATTTTAGCCCTATTTTGTATTAACCGAATTTGCTATATACGTGTGAACTAAAATCTGGTATAGTCACTTAAATACTGTTTCTGAAATAAATTAATGATTAATCACATCACCCTTTCTTGCTTTTATAGGTTGGATGTACGAGTTCTGTTAGATTTGAGTAAAAACAGTTAAAATTTCTTGCTTTTGCTTAATGGAGAGCTTTACGAATATATTGGTTCTATTATCCCCCATACCGAACAATATAACAAGAATTGGAACATATGGCGATTTATGTGACTTTGCTTGCAGTGAACATATTCAATGCTTGTTCTTACAACATGCATTGTTTTTCGAAAGAACAAGCGATCAACTTGATACAGAAGCGGATTGCAGAAAATATGATGTTAAATGTTTGGCCAATTAACTAAGAATAAAGAGTTACATGAAAGAATAAGCCCCTAAACAAAGGAAAAATATGTGTTACGCAATGACAAATTCCATGTTTATCTTATATCAGTCCCTTCCATGGAAATTTTACTTAGACAAAGTATAGAGAGCTACATGTTCGGTAAATTTATCAAATTATAAACTTTGAAATTAATTGAGATGCACTTATCGTAAATTTGAAAGGGCAAATGGCATTAAGCATTATCAATAATTTTCCTAAGACTGAAAGACAATAAGTTTTAGCTTCAATTTCTTATAATTCCACAAAGAAAATCACTTCCTTCTCGATTGTGATCACACAATCAAAATACCTTCTTCAAAATTATAACATGTTCATGTTTATCGATCTTGGATTCTTGTTTGTTATTGGCTTGCAATGACCTTGTTTGACTTGACCTTAAACTACCAACATGCCTTTAGCCATGATTAAAACTAGAATGATATTTGGAAAGATTTACCAGAGCTAAAATGGGGTATGTAACAACATAAACAATAGAGAATGGTGATTTTCTATTGTACTTTAACAACATTATTGTTTGCCAAATCCAACAAAAGTGACACATTGTTTGGCTCGGTCTCCCCTGATATTGTGAACCATACCATCAAGGCAACTTATGTTTAACAAACCATAACTTATGTTTAACACTGATACTTATGTTCAGTGCTGTTTTAACATCGTAACAATCTGAGAATTTGGTATGTCAGTCGAAACATATCGATTTACTCCACGCAATCGAACAATTGTTGTACAAAATAATGCCACTATGTTTAAGAATCAGTGGCCTTCCTACATGCAATTATAAAGTTAGCCATCTTGTAGAACCAATCAACCACACGAGAAACTGCCATGGTGGAGTCGCACTAATTGCAAGGCATGTAAAAACAATGTGTTTGAGAACTGGTGGTTGCATGTAAAAGATTGTCCCTTGGAAGTTTTAAAAGGGAGATAATATGGAAAGCAGCTTACTCATTTTCTATTCAACTTAGATGAGGGTAGGCCGTAGCAAATCCGCCATTAGCCCTACATCTTTTATCCTTTGTATCGTATATATAAACAAATGTATTCAGAACAGAGCATTCTGCATCATTTTGACTATAATAAAAACTTTCTTTTACATTCACAAAAATTTTAAAAATGATATTGGAGTTTCAAGTCTAATGGCACTTATCAACTCTTATCAAATTCAAATACCACCATAGTTGTAACTTCTCTCCTCAGACCAGTTTCATCTTTAGAATCCTCAACTCTTGTCCTAGAACAAGAAATATAACAATTCAAGAATATGTTCTTTACTTAAAGTTCTATGTGGTGCCTGAAGAAGAGTCAGAAAATGTTAGAAATTATATATGATTACATTAAGTAAAACGAAATAATGAAGACAAAGAGAAAAAAAAAACTGTATATCTTTTATTCATTAGACAAGCCTAAACATAGAGGCGGATACAACCAATTACAGGACAAACAGAAATATCAAACATGCTAACTAAATAATAGGACAAATAAATAAATAGTTATAATTTCTAACACCCTCTCTTAAACTATATGTGCTAATATCTAGTTTATAAAGCAATGAACTGTGTTTCTCAATTTTTTCTTTTTACGCAGACGAACTAGGTCAAAACTATCATCTCTATCCGGTTGGACATGCTCAACTATTTTATGTTGATTGATACTTTAGCCAAATACTCTTGGTTTTCTCTTAGGGATCCACTGACCTCTCCATTCGGGTTTTCCCTTGTAAATGTCATCCTCCAACAAGTAAGAACCGCAACTCTTCTTTCTTACTTGTTAGATGACATAAAACCAACACTGCTTCACTCGCAGTTTGCCAACTTCATTTGTAGGCATGTCTGTTTCTTACAGACATATCACCAAACAACTTCTAAGCATTTTTCAAATTGTTCAACCTCATTACCGACACGTCTTCTTCCCTGTCTCCATCCACAACCAACGTTCTGCAGAATGTCTTCTCCATGCTGACATCAGCATTGCTTACACTTCCTAACATAACTCCACTTCTTCATTGTCCATTCAACAACCACATTGCTCACTTCACACACCCTGCATGTTCATACAATCCACAAGCACCATCAATCACCTTTTGCAACCACTGTCATCACAGCACTAAACTGCAATTCACTCGGTGCTTCTTAAAACCTACTCACACCATTTTATCATACTGCACTCAATCTGCCACCTAAACTGATCCGACTACTGCCAAGCTCCACTACATCCACACTCAAAAATAGCTCTTCTTCACAACTCCCTAACCATCAGACAAACTACACACACTTCCCTCAACATCTCATCAACTGCAGCCTTGCAACCATCTATATTCAAACACCACCTACCAGATTTCTAGTTGAAGATCTTGTCTAAACCCAAACATCTAACCCAAACAACGATGCCACCATCACACCAGCCCATTTCCAACTGCAAAAGCAGCTCCATCCGAGTCCGCAAAGCCTAAACATATAGGCGGATACTGTTGTTCTAAGTAAATCGGAAGCAACAAAGCAAACAGCAACTACTCTTCGAGTAATTGCAAACGAGTACAGTAGTATATGGTAGGAGAAGAAGAAGGTAGACAGTACCGTTTGATTACAGTCCGTCTGCGTGTAGTTTGTCCGAGTCCAGTAGTCGATACTGTTCCCTTAAAGCAATATTGCTCTCCCACCGACGCAGAGGAGATGATCAGCAATTCGCTTCCCAAGGTTAAACGGACCTTACTCTGCAATGTTGCGCTACAATCGCAGAGGGACGACGAACGCAAGGTAGGTATTTATTTGCAGAACAGAGCAATGTAGGATGGAGGACAAGAGGAGAGAAGAGCAGAAAATCAGTGGTTTTGATTTGATTTTCGCAGGCCTTTATATAAGCAGCGAAGAGGCATCCTTTAAAGAACAGGCGCTCCTGTTTGAATTGCAACGGCTGTGACTGTTAGAAAAGTTGCGACCCTTTACCAACAGAAGTCTCCGTTGGCATTTCGCGCGGCCGATTTCAAAAATAGGACGTTTTTCACAGCGCAGCCCATCGGAGGCTCAATCGATCATCAGACCCCAAGAGCCCCAAGGCCCAAGGTCCTTATCTTTGACCCTTTAAATATTAACATGAATTTTAATCACACCATAGTTCATGTCATTGCCTCTTTCTTCCATCTCTTTTTTCTTTTGTAATAGCATATCAAACCTTAGTATAAGTAGTGACAAAGGTGTTAGTTTTCCCCGATGTGGGACTAAATGAATTTTGCCAAAAACCACTCATTCATTTCCAACAATCCCCCACATGAATGAATATTATCTAATATGTTCTGCAATTTTGTGTAACATTTATCATATCGGTAAAAGTAGCACAGAGACCTTGAACTTTTCCTAGTGTTTTATCGTTATAACTAACTGGTGAATCAGTAGACTAGATTGTCTTTGAACTGTAAGCCGTTTGTGTAAGTCTATAAAGATAACACATGATAAATGCTCTTTAACCCCTTGGTTCTCTGTTTGTGTTCGTTTTTGCCATGAACACCGCCTTGGTTTCATGAGTGCTTGAAAAATTCGACCTTACAATTCTTCTTGAAGCGGCGCCTTCGCACTCACATAGGTGATTCTATAAAGAGTATCCCATAATACCCCACTTGGTTCTTTATAACACCACAGTATAGACATCATTAAAAGCCAAGCTTATCCTATTCTCCGACGGGTTATGCACTGACTTATCATAGGTGTGGTTTATATTTAACAGTGCTGTCAAGTTTATCTTAAACTTAGTTGTCTCTTTGAACCTAGATCTTGGGATCTCCAGTCAACTAGGTGGGGTTTCCGTTTTAGAAAACTTTTAGTTCATAGGTCTTAAGCCCATTCCCATCGATAAGGTTTGAACTTTCTCTCTTGGCAAGCCTTTTGTTAGTGGATTCGCTATGTTATCCTTTGGCCTTACATAGTCTATAGTGATAACTCCATTAGAGAGAAGTTGTCTTATGGTTTTATGTCTACGACGAATATGTCGAGACTTACAATTATACAATGTACTATTTGCCCTTTCTATAGCAGATTGACTATCGCAATGTATACATATTGGAGGTACAGGTTTTTCCCAGTTTGGAATATCTTCCAAGAAACTCCTAAGCCAATCTGCTTCTTCTGCGGCTTTATCTAGAGCAATGAACTCCGATTCCATTGTCGACCTTGCTATGCAAGTCTGTTTGGATGATTTTCATGAGATTGCTCCATTTCCTAATGTAAACACATATCCGCTTGTGGATTTTGTGTCATTTGAGCCAGTTATCCAATTGGCATCACTATATCCTTCTACCACTGAAGGATACTTATCATATTGTAACACATAGTTTTGTGTGTACTTCAGATATCCTAGGACCCTGATTATTGCTTTCCAGTGATGTTTGCCATGATTACTGGTATATCTACTCAGCTTGCTTATAGCGTATGCAATATCAGGCCTAGTGCAATTCATGACATACATGATACTTCCCAGTATGCGAGAATATTCAAGTTGATATATTCCATCACCGGTGTTCTTTACCCAATTTTGATTCATATCCACTGGTGATTTTGCAGTGGTTATATTATACTGCTTGAACCTTTCAAGTAATTTGGCAATGTAATGTGACTGAGATAAGGCATATCCTTGTGGTGTTTTTATAATTTTCACACCCAAGATTACATCAGCTACTCCTAAGTCTTTCATGTCGAATCTAGAGGATAACATATCCTTCGTAGATTTTATTATGGCATTATTATTTCCTAGGATTAGTAAATCATCAACATAAATACAAACAATGACATATCCAATATCCGTATATCTTATATATACGCATTTATCTGATTCATTTATTTTGAATCCATTTGATAACAAAGTTTCATCAAATTTCTCGTGCCATTGTTTCGGAGCTTGTTTAAGTCCATAAAGTGATTTTACTAATTTGCACACCTTATTTTCATTTCCCGGGCTTAGAAGCCCTTCTGGTTGCTGCATATGTATTTCTTCTTCCAGTTTACCGTTCAAAACGCAGTTTTCACATCCATTTGGTGTATTACCAAATTCAATACAGATGCGATTGCAATAAGCATCCTAATTGATGTTATTCTGGTAACTGGAGAGTATGTATCAAAGTAATCCAGATCTTGCTTTTGTCTGAATCCTTTTATTACAAGTCTTGCTTTATACTTGTCTATTGAGCCGTCAGCCTTTAGTTTCTTCTTAAATATCCATTTATATCCTAGTGGTTTTGATCCTTTAGGGAGATCCACTAGTTCCCACGTATGGTTTTGTAGAATGGATTCTATTTCACTATTGACGGCTTCTTTCCAATAAGGAGCATCGGGAGATGACATTGCTTGTTGGTAAGTTAGAGGATCATTTTCTATCATATATGCATAGAATTCAGGTCCAAAGGATTTAGAGGTCCTTTGTCGCTTGCTCCTTCTCGGTTCCTCTATCTCAGTTTCATCATTCAATTTTCTTTGATCAGCATTATCCTTGGGAGTATCTGGATCTCTTGGCCTCTTTTGAATACTTGTTTCAATAGATGTTTTTAGAGGATAAATGTGTTCAAAGAATCTTACATTTCGAGACTCGATAATGGTGTTTTCATGAATGTCATCAATTTCAGATTTGTACACCAAAAATCGATATGCACTACTATTATGAGCATATCCAATGAATATGCAATCTATAGTCTTCGGTCCTATTTTGACTTTTTCAGTTTTGGAATTTCCACTTTGGCAAGACACCCCCACACTTTTAAGTATTTGTAGGATGGTGGTCTGTTTTTCCAAAGTTCGTGGGGAGTCTTGAACGTTTTCTTTCATGGTATTTTATTTAAAATATGATTTGCCGAAAGAATAGCTTCTCCCCAAAAATTGTCTGGTAATCCAGAACTAATTAGTAAGGCATTCATCATTTCTTTAAGAGTTCTGTTTTTTCGTTCGGCTATACCGTTGGATTGAGGTGAATACGGGGCTGTAGTTTGATGTATGATTCCATGCTCAGCACAAAATTCCTCAAAAGGAAACTCGTATTCTCCTCCTCTATCACTTCTCAGTGATTTTATCTTTTTATTAAGCTGATTTTCAACTTCTGCTTTGTATTGCTTAAATACGTCGAATGCCTCGTCCTTGCTTCTAAGGAGATATACATAGCAATATCTCGTACAGTCATCAATAAAGGTAATGAAATACCGTTTTCCACCTCTAGTTTGACACATTTTTAAGTCGCACACATCCGTGTGAATTAAGTCTAGAGGTTCTGTATTCCTTTCAACTTGATGAAAAGAAGTTCTAGTTAGTTTTGATTCGGCACATGTTTCACATTTGTAATTGGAATCTATTGTAAACTTAGGTATAAATTCTAAGTTTATCATTTTTCGCAATGCATCAAAGTTAACATGGCCTAATCTAGCTTGCCACATATTAAATGACTCAGCGATATAAATAGAAGGTTCCGCTTTATTCATATCTTTTGGTACAATAGTCATTACATTCGTTTTGAATAGATCATCACTTACATACCCTTTACCCACATATACTCCGTTTTTAGACAATACAAAATTATCAGAAACAAAGACCAACTTGAATCCATTCTTGCTCAGTAGTGATCCCGAGACCAAGTTCTTCCGAATGTCTGGAACGTGGAGCACGTCATTCAAAGTGAGTTCTTTTCCAGAAGTCATTTTGAGAACCACTTTTCCCTTGCCTTCAACCTTTGACGTAGAGGAGTTTCCCATAAATAGTTGCTCTTCCTGTGTCGCGGGTTTATAGTCGGAAAACATCCACTTGTTGGCGCAGATGTGTTTCGTGGCACCAGTGTCCACAAACCATTCTTTAGTGTTGCCAACTAAGTTGCATTCTGAGATCACTGCTGACAAATTCATTTCAGAGACATTTTCTGAAAGCTCATCGAATTGTGTAACATTAACTTGGTCTTTCTTCTTGTTCTGATTCTTTGGACCTCGACACTCGCTTGCCTTATGTCCTTTCTTCCCGCAAGTATGGCAATTTCCCTTGAATTTCTTCGCCTTCTTTGCGTTGGGGTTGTTTTCCCTCTTTCTTTTTTTGTTCTTTTCAATTTCGACCACGTTCGCCTTTGCCACAATGGTATTAGTTGCCTTCTTTTCAGATTTTTGATTGTCCTCTTCAATTCTGAGTCGAACTATCAAATCTTCCATTGTCATCTCTTTTCGTTTGTGCTTCAGATAATTCTTGAAGTCTTTCCATAACGGTGGCAATTTCTCTATTGCGGCAGCTACTTGAAACGACTCGCTTAAAGACATTCCTTCATCATGTATCTCATGTATAATGACCTGCAACTCTTGAATTTGGCTAATCACTGTCTTAGAGTCTATCATTTTAAAGTCCAGAAATTTACCGACGATGAATTTCTTCATGCCAGCATCTTCCGTCTTGTACCTTTTGTCAAGAGACATCCAGAGTTCCTTCGATGTTTACAATACACATTGTACAGACTGTTATCCAGCCCGTTTAATATGTAATTTTTACATATGAAGTCGGAATATTTCCAAGCAGTGAGTGCCTCGACCTTTGTAGCGTCAGGCTCCAATTCATCGACTTTAGGAGGATCCTCTGTAAGGAAATTTGCCAATCCAAAAGTGGTCCGGTAGAACAACATTTTCTGCTGCCATCTTTTGAAGTCAACACCAGTGAATTTTTCTGGCCGTTCTCCGTGCGAGAAAGTGACAGTAGGAGGAACCAAAGGTCCTGTTGGTTGCGCGGCCATAGCAGATTTAGTTGCCGAAACTTTGCTTTCGTTCGCCATTGCCTGAAAGCAAAAGAAACTACTTAGAAAAACAAGAAATATTGCTTTAAGATTGTTGTTCTAAGTAAATCGGAAGCAACAAAGCAAACAGCAACTACTCTTCGAGTAATTGCAAATCAGTACAGTAGTATATGGTAGGAGAAGAAGAAGGTAGGCAGTACCGTTTGATTACAGTCCGCCTGCGTGTAGTTTGTCCGAGTCCAGTAGTCGATACTGTTCCCTTAAAGCAATATTGCTCTCCCACCGACGCAGAGGAGATGATCAGCAATTCGCTTCCCAAGGTTAAACGGACCTTACTCTGCAATGTTGCGCTACAATCGCAGAGGGACGACGAACGCAAGGTAGGTATTTATTTGCAGAACAGAGCAATGTGGGATGGAGGACAAGAGGAGAGAAGAGCAGAAAATTAGTGGTTTTGATTTGATTTTCGCAGGCCTTTATGTAAGCAGCGAAGAGGCATTCTTTAAGGAATAGGAGCTCCTGTTTGAATTGCAACGGCTGTGACTGTTGGAAAGGTTGCGACCCTTTACCAACAGAAATCTCCGTTGGCATTTCGCGCGGCCGATTTCAGAAATAGGACGTTTTTCGCAGCGCAACCCATCGGAGGCCCAATCGATCATCAGACCCCAAGAGTCCTAAGGCCCAAGGCCCTTATCTTTGACCCTTTAAATATTAACATAAATTTTAATCATGCCATAGTTCATGCCATTGCCACTTTCTTCCATCTCTTTTTTCTTTTGTAATAGCATATCAAGCCTTAGTATAAGTAGTGGCAAAGGTGTTAGTTTTCCCCGATGTGGGACTAAATGGATTTTGCCAAAAACCACTCATTCATTTCCAACGGATACAACCACTTACATAACATAAAAGTAGGATCTAAACATAAAACTAGAACAAACAGAAATATCAAACGTGCTAACTAAATAATAGGACAAATAAAGAAATAGTCATTATTTCTAACAGAAAACACTCATCGTTCTCCTCATGGCTGCAACTGATAAGAAATCATCAGAGAATCCTTATCATGTGGTCATGCTTCTTTGGCTGCATAGTACTTGTCTGTCTCACCATGAACTCTTCATTTTTCCTGTTTAATAATTTCTAAAATTCAAGAATACCTCTCTTAGTGATTTTCTTTTTGAAACTGGTATTTTATATAAAAGTTTTATGTAGTATGCTGTAGCAAATGGGTTAGACCCCTCTAAACGAGAATCTAACCCACGATTTTTTGCAACATGTTCAAGAGTTCTAAACAGTTTGGATAAGGTGCTTGTGAAACCTCTTTCAGTTATTTTATCTACAAATCATCATCATGGCAGGAAACAAAGACGATAATGTCTATTCAGTCTCATCAAAGATAGATTGCTTTGCAGTTAATGACCCGCTATTATCCTCACTACAATAATCGGCTCGAATGATGGTGGAAGGGGGGCGACGGCTAACACTGTTTAAAATATGCAATCGTTTTGGTAGCCATCGCTCGATGATTATACAGGCAAAAACCCGTCAATCTTACATTCATTTCCCACCAAAGTTTTTTTTACAACAAAACTCTTCTCCCCTCATCACCTGTCACCACCTCCAGTCACAGCCGTCACCACCCACATTGAAGCCACTCGATCACCCTCAAATTGTTGGGTAAATTTTAAATAAAATATTGGAAATTAAACCAAATTTAATGTCGGTTCGTAAGTCTCAGTGTCTTTATGTCAAGAGTATTATGGAAGTTAGTGTGTCTATTAAATAAGTATGTGTCTCTTAGTTTAATGTAGTATCTATTGTGAATTGGTGTGTCTCTTAAGTTGAAGGGTCATGTAAGGCTATCTATATAAAACCTATTCTCATTTGGTTATGAAGGCAAGAGAGAAAGTGAAAGCTCTGATACCAATTTGTAAGAAATTAAAAGAAAGAAAATCTAGTTTTCTCCTCTTCTTCTAAATTCAAACAATTTTTTTTTTTTTTTGATTTTTTTTGGATTTTTTTGCTCCTTTTTTTCTCTTGTCTCAAAATACCATTACAAACTTCTCCTTTTATAATAGGAGAATACAAACCATCATACAAGAATAGATACATCATTTTTAGTTCCATGAATTTATTCTCACATATTAAAATGCAACTTACCACGCCTTATATCTGAACGCAATGCCTTAATATCATTTTCGTATCAGAACTAGGTTGAGACAATGGTATTTTTATTCTTTTCATCGTTCGTTCTCACAAAGGAAAATTATGAAAGATGGAGTAATAGAAAAAAAGAAGAGTTGATCTCCAAATGATTATGGGAGATTGTTGAGAATGGCTACGAATGGCCAAAGGATGTTAAAAACATGACAGAGAAAGAGCGTAAAGAATTTGTAAGCTTAAGACGGAGAGATCATCAAGCTCGTGTTTTGATAAGTGAGAACGTTGATGGAGAAGCATGGAATCATATTAATGGAGAGAAAACCGCGAAAGATTCGTGGAATTTGTTGGAAGAAGTGTACGCAAACAAGGAGCCCCTAATGAAAGTAAAGAAAAAGAGGATGAAACACTTGCTGCGAATTCAAAATTTGATGAAAAAGAACATGAAGAAGACAAAGTTGAAGAAAATGAAAAAGCAGAAGAGGTCGAAAAAATAGAAGATGAAGAGAAGGTTGAGGAAGTAAGTGAAAGTGAAGCAGTGACAAATAATGAAGTATATGGAATTGGAGGGGATGCAAATGAGAAAAACTATGAAAGCGAAGGAGATGAAAATAAAGAAGATGAAAATAAAAAAGAAGACGGAAACGAAGAGGATGAAGATGGAGGCGTAAATGATGAAGAAGTTGATAGTGAAAATAAAAATTCTGCAGATAGAGCAGGAGAGGGTGCTGGAAGAATGGAGAAAGTGGAGGCCAATGGAGATGGTAGAAAAGGAAGAACGACTGCTAATGATGTTTCTACCAATAGTGAAACGGTGAGTACTGAAATAAGAAGAAGCACAAGGAGGGTTAAAGGAATTAAGATGAGTCCTTTGGGTAAAGAAGATGATGAAAAGATGTTGAAGCTAAAACGTTGGAAGTAGAGGCTAAGAAAGAAAGGTTGAGAAAAGAGAAAGAAGCAGCTGAATTGAGAAAAAAATTGATAGATGAAGAGATTGAAAAAATGAGAATGGCCGAGGAAAGAAAGAAAAGGAAGAAAGAACAAAAGAAAAGAGCTGAATACGAAGCCCGAAAGAAAGCTGAGAAAAAAGAAATAAAGAAAGCTATCTTGAATGTTTTTCTTCCAGATGAAGTATACATTAAGCAACCTCCCGAATTCAGAGAGAAACGTGAAGAGCTAGCTGGTGACATATACAAACCGCCCTGAAAGACTAAAGCATTTAAAGTTTACGGGGGAGTTTTGTTGGGTAAACTTTAAATAAAATATTGGAAATTAAACCCAATTTAATGTCGGTTCGTAAGTCTCAGTGTCTTTATGTCAAGAGTCTTATGGAAGTTAGTGTGTCTATTAAATAAGTATGTGTCTCTTAGTTTAATGTAGTGTCTATTGTGAATTGTTGTGTCTCTTAAGTTGAAGGGTCATGTAAGGCTATCTATATAAAGCCTATTCTCATTTGGTTATGAAGGCAAGAGAGAAAGTGAAAGCTCTGATACCAATTTGTAAGAAATTAAAAGAAAGAAAATCTAGTTTTCTCCTCTTCTTCTAAATTCTGACACAAATCTTATTGGTATGGCTTACATCTACTCCCTCTGTTCCTATATATAAGATGTTTTAGCAAGTTTGATGTGTTTCAAAATATAAGATGTTTAAGGTTTCATTCGTTCTTTATCCGTGATGCATAATAAATAATTATACTTTTTATGCTTGTATCATGTTCTCAACCACTAATTATTCCTTTGTTAATGACTTTTTCCCTACTTTTTAAAAAAGTTGTATATGAAAAGAAGTAATTTAACAGAATAAGGCAACATTGATTAACTCCTTAATTCTTGTGCAAACAAGCAAAACATCTTATATATTGGAACAGAGGGAGTAAAATTTATGTTTAATTTAGGTTTATTTTAGTTTTAATCAAAAACGCTTATTTCGAAAATTGGTTCTATGGTTTTGAAATTGATAGTTATGTGATATTAGTTGATGATAATAGTATTCTAAGTCGATTTAGAAGTTTAAATTAGTTTATTTTGAGATTGAAAATGATGATTATTGCGTGTTAGTTATCACAATATTGTATTAGTTGAGGTAGAGATATAGATTGGTAGTTTGGTTTAAAAATTTGTGTAAATTATTGATTAACATACTTACTGCTAAGTTTATGTGAATATTTATTTCAGTTTAAAACAATGTTTGTTATAGTTTAGATGAAAATCTGTGTGGTATATATATATATTGTTAATTATAAGTGTTAGCATAGTTTGCTAACTTCTATATTTAGTTTAAAAAAGCGGTAAATTAAAATTTTAATAGTTAGTTAAAATTTAAAGTACATTTCAAAATTTCAAATTTATTAAGTAAAATATATAAAGGGTCGACTTTTTGAAACCTTAACCTAATTAAAAGAACTTAGAATAGAATACAACTCGAAAAGGGTCCAATAATGGCGTTCAAATCCCTAACTTTCCCTACAGCCGAAATCAATTTTTCTGAAGATCTGTATGCTTCAGATCAAAGAAATAGGTTTCCACCAGATCGTATTCTACTTCAAGATAGATCAGGAAGGCATGCAACTTCTAAATCTCAAGTTTCAAAGCCGATTCCCAATTTTCATTCAGAAGTGGATTTTCCATCCGTTATCTCAAAGAATCTTCTAAACTCGAAAAATCTTGAAAAGGAGTGTTCTAAATCATGGAAACAAGTAATTACTGAGTCTAATTATCACTTGGATTCATTTCGGTTATCATATTTTGAGCCTTTAATGAAAGATAATCTTAAGTTTGCGACAATTAATGAAAATTTAATCAAGAAGGCAAGAGAAAATTGGTAGAATGCTATAGTCTTTTATGTTTATGGTAGCAGACCATTCTATAAATACTTAAAAAATTATATTGATCGGACATGGCACATACAAGGGGATTATCAGCTTTTCACTAGACAAAATGGTTTTTTTATCATAAAATTAAGCAGTGAGGAAGAATGTGATAGATTATTATCATTTGGTCCTTATAATAAAAGACTTATCTTTATGAGAAAATGGGTTCATGGTATGAAGCTGTCACGTGAATGTTTGCATTCCATCCCAATTTGGGTTCGTCTTCCTAATCTTGACTTAGATTTATGGTCGGAAGAGGCTATTAATCGGATTGTATCAACACTTGGACAACCTATAAAATTAGAAATGTCATAGAAGGTATGATTCGTGTTTTATATGCTAGAGTATTGGTTGAAGTTGACATTAAATTCAACTTTCCGGAAGCGGTTCCTATACAGTTTCATGATGGAAGTGTATCATGGCAGAAAGTAGTTTACGAATGGACTCCACAAGCTTGTTCTAGTTACAAATTTTTTGGTCATTCAAGTGCTTCTTGTAAGGCAGTCAAGGTTTGGAGACAGAAAGACACTTATAACAATGACAATTGTATGGATGTAGAAGAAAACTTAGCTGTTAATGACAAAGATCTATCTAAGCATAGTAATCCAGCTAAGGATTTAAATGGGAAGGTTTATGATTTAAATTCAGCTAGTAGAAGTGTTAAAAATATATTTGCAAGTCCTAATTTCAACCCTTTTAATATTCTGGCTAATGATATAGATAGTATGCAAGAAACAGGTTTGGATAATATTAATGTAGGTAAACCTGGTGAGACAGCAGCTGTTACCACTGAAGGTGATAGTTTGATTCAAAATAAAGACGAAGTGCAGAATGTAAAAGTTCTGTCTAAGGAAGGAACATGTGATAATAATAGAGATGAATTTATCAATGAGGCAGAGGGTACTATGGATAGTGAAGAAAACAATCAGTCGCAGGTCAATGATGTTGATAGAAGTAAGGATATATTTATTGATGAATCTGATAGATCAAGCAGCAGTTTCAGAAATAGGAGAACTAAGTTTAAAAGCTACAAATATAAGAGTATTAACAAGATCATGGATGGAGAGCCTTTGGTAGTAGAAAATCCAGAGTGGGCGAAATTAGTTTCGCAATACCAAAATAGACTGAAGTCCAAGAAAGCCAAAGAGGATGGTAACTCTCCAGGAGGAATCATTCACGGTGGAATATCTAAAAAGTGTTCCTCATAGTTGCATGTAGTGGGTTTTCTATCTCTGAAATATGCTTTTTACTAAGCTTTTTGATGGTGTTTTGCCTTTGTCCTTGGGCTTAGGTTTTCTGCTAGTTTTGTGTGGGCTTCTTTTATTGGATTTTAGTTTTCTACTGAGAGAGCTTCTGTTCAATGTTTGCTTGGTGTTGTAAGCTGGTGCTTGAGCTTGTGATAGTTTGGGTCTTTTATGTGTTTAAGGAGTTTTTGCTTGTAGCTTTTTATTGGTTTTATTTTGTTGGGTCTTTGTAGTTCGAGCTGGTTTTAGTTTTATGTATAGTATTTGTTTCTGTAAGTGATGTATTTTGTAATCAGCTCGAACTCTACTTGTAACTTGCTTGTTGTAATATAAGTACTCTTTTATTTCCAAAAAATAATAATATAAAGGGTCGAATAAATTATAAAATTTTGAAATGAGCACAACGACAATAAAATATTCTATAGAAATAGATTATAGTTAACTGAAAGTTAAAATTCATTATAAAATTTAAAATTTATTTAACAACTATTTAAATAGTTGAATCGTGTATCTAAATTAATAGGAAATATCAGCACAGAATGTTGGAGAAAGGAATTTTGATGACAACAATCTTGTTTCAATTATTAGCATTATTGATTATAAAATATATACTAACATCTTTATCTAGAATATATATATATATATATATGTGTGTGTGTGTGTGTGTGTGTGTGTGTGTAGGAATTATATACAGGTGATACAGAAGACTGTACAATTTAAGAGATTCAAGATTCAAGACTCATGAGAATCAAGATATCAAGATTCAAGACTCATGAGAATCAAGATATCAAGAGTTCAAGAATATCAAAGTAATAGAGTCTAGTTAATATGTAAACTCCGGTTAGCACTTTCATATTTTGTGTTCAAATCATCTTATTTTCAAACTCCTTTCTAAATGATTTCAAATTATTTTTACTTATGTTTTCAAATATATATGTTTATTATATGGTTTATATATTATATAAAGTTTTACAATATATATATGTTTATAATTATAATATAGTTATATATCATCCATATATATATATATATATATATATATATATGATTAGTATGTTTTTATACTTTAGAAAATGTACTTTAAACAACTAGTTTTGATTCAAGAATTTCTATATATATATATATATATATTGCTTTGAACACTTGAAAAATGATTTTAAAAATTCAAATATCATGCATAAGTCGACATAAAATATTTGACATGTCGACATATAACCGTCACATTTTCAAATTTCAAAGGAAGTGTCTTTTCGTAATTTGAAACGATTCAGAACTATTGCAACTTTTGAAACTCTATATAAAGGGGTCATTTCTGAATTTTTAACCAACTTTTCTTCTCCTTCTTCATCCTTACTCTTACCACCATTATTCTAACTTAATTTCTTGATTTCTACACTTATACTCTATTGTTTTCAATACAAATTATACAGTCACTATCAAATACTCTCTGTTTGAAAGTGTTATTCAAGGGTTCTAAGGTTGTTTGTAATTGTTAAGGTAAATGTGTGTTCCTTTTAGCCCGTAAATCAAGGAAAGTGAGCGATGTGAATCTTGTAGCTGAGAAATCAAGAGTGTTGAATCGGTGTGAACCTTGTAGCCGTGAAATCAAGCGTGTGGAATCAGTGTTAACCTTGTAGCCATGAAATTAAGGGGGTTGTAAGATTGATACTAGTATTAATAAAAACTCTGCGCAATCAAGCGTTGCGTGGGACTAGACATAGAAGTAATCCGAACTAGTATAAAATACTGTGTGTTCTTTCCTTTTTGTGCATTTTATTTCTGTTTATATCTGCATCTATGATTGTTTCTGTTGTGATATTCATTTTGTGATTCATACAGCTGTTTGAATTAAGGGTGTGCAAAAAACTGAAATAAAATCGTAACCAAACCGAAACCGATAAAAACCGAATCGTAAAAAACTGAAACCGAAAATCAAAAAACTTAACCATACTAATATTTCGGTTTCGGTTTTAGGTCCAAACCGAACCAAAAAAAACCTGAACCGAACCGAATTATAAAATGTTGCACATTGTCTCTTTGTGCATTTATTTCGTACTATATACTATATACACACTGGCCATTACTTCACTCATTTGATTTAGCTTAATATAGGATTAGGACTAGACTAATATAAATTGTTCATTTCTTATTTTTGTAGATTCTTGGATGTTTTGAATCGAAGATGAAAGTTGAGGTACTAGCGGACTATTTTCTAGAATTCCAAGTTGCTACTTGTCTGCTGTAGTGTGGTTCACTGGAGTGCTACTACTCATTTACTTTTTTTGTTTCTTGTCTTTGGCTTAGAGCTAGTTAGCTTAGCTTTGTACTACTTTGGATGACTTATAGTCTATTAGTCTGTGTTTTGTACCATGTGTCTCAATCCAGTCGGTTGAAACAATTTATTTTAATTTCTTTTGTGGTTGTTTAAATTTATAATATTTTTTGTTTAAATCGGTTTTAAAACCGAAACCGAACCGATAAAAACCGAAACTGAGGTTTTGAAACCGAAACTGAGGTTTTGAAACCGAAACCGAAACCGATGCTTAGGTTACGATTTTGGTTTTCGATTTTTAAAACTGAGGTCTTTCGGTTCCGGTTTTACCCCAAAATTAAACTGAACCGGGGTTTGTTCACCCCTAGTTTGAATAATTGTTGATTGTTTAAGTTTTCTATCATCTCTTTAAAACACTGTTCAACCCCTCTAATGTTAGTTTTTGCCTTAAGATCCGTTATTCACATCCCTAACATTTGGTATTAGAGTATAGATTTTCAAAAGTTCATCATATGAATTTTGGAAATATCAAATGACAAATTTTGAAATGATTTATAACACTAGTTTAAATCATGCATTGCATCAGCATTAAATGAGTCTAAATTATATTTTGTTGAAAAATCAAGTTATCTACTGAATTATTGTTCTATTAGGGAAAAGATGTGTTACATGGCTGTTGAAAATTCAAATCTTGATGGTCAAATGATGGAGATCAGAAAGGACAGATGGATATTGGATAGTGGCTATTCAAGACATATCTACGATTACTGAATAATCTAGTGAAAGTGTTTAAGAAGCGGTAGGATCGTATAGTATGGAGTAAAATATGATAAGGTAGAGTAGTAGCTGTAGGTAAAAACACACAGTCGATTTTATACTGGCTCGGACCACTGTCCTACGTCCAGCCCCAGACTCCCTTCTAGTATTTCACTAACACAAACACCCTCGCTTCAGCCGGAGGAATAGCCTGAATGGGATTTCTTGCCTCAACTACTGAAGAGGACTTTCATAATACAAAATAATTGATGACTTTTTGTGTTCTTGATAACACGAATATGTCAATTTGAAGTACACTCTTCATATAATCTTTCCTTGATGATAACCGTGTAGCCTGTGAAATAGTATGGAAGACTAAAATCTCAAGTGTTTGTAAATAGAGTGTTTTTAGAGAATTAAAGAGCTTTTAGTAAGATAGAAAGAATTAGAATGAAATTCGGTATTTGGATCACTTAATCATGCCTCTATTTGTAATATACAAAAAGTTACAACCAATCATGAAGATATTTGATCAAGAGATATAAAATGGAAAGTTATAACTCTTTATAATAAGTTGTATCCCTTCGTATTAAAATGTCCAAACAAAAATTTCAGAGCCTGTTTTGATTTAAAATTAAAATCAGCAAGGAATTAGGCTATCTTGAGCAGATTCAAAATTTTTCAGACCAGACGTCTGAATATTATGTGAATTTGAAATTTCTTTGAACAAGCAGACATCTGTCTAAAAATTTTCAGACATCTGTTTTATGAAGCAGACTTATTCCTTGCCTATTTTATTGTAAAAATATATAAAAATAAAATATGTGTGTGTAATCATCAAGGTAGACTTTAACAAACAAATCTAACACTAACAGAATCTTACAACATATATAATCTTCATTTGTGTTCTTGAATCTGCTATCGAATATCTTCCTACAAAACAGAGTTGGTTGATATAGTATATATGCTTATGTATAGTTGTCATAGTCAAAACGCTATATAGCGAGTTTCAACATTTTCCCCCTTTTTGACTAATGACAACTATATAAGCTTCCCCGGTCAATATGCATATATTATCACTTGTTTCTTCCCTTTTTTCATTGACAAAAAGGGTTACTTATAAAATAATTTAAGTATTTGTGCATGACATACAATCACACCATAAACACAGACATATAATAGACAAGCATAACATTCAGACATAACATATCATAGCATGTAATAGAGATTTGTGCTGAAATATAGGGTTAAGTACCAAAAAATATTACAAGCCAATAATTAAAAATTTTAAAGCCAAAATATTAATAAGATAACTTATACCACTATAGCTTACCAACTTTCTGAAGTTGGAACACTTTGAGCCACACTTGTATCTCCACCCTTAGGACCACCATGTTCAGAACTAGTATCAAGAGCATCTTCGGGCGAACTAGATGACCATTGAAATTGAGAAGGAGCATGAGCTTGGCTAGAAGACGTCCTGGTGCAAGATATTGTCTCCCAAATTTTGTTTAGAAAATCTTTGATGGAATCGAATTTCTTGTTTGTTTGTCTTTCAAAACGATTGAGATCTTTTTGAATTCTAGATTGTTTGCATGATTGCATAACTAGAGCTTGCTTGGAAGGCATTTTGGGAGAGTTAACTTGAATTCCTTCTTCTTCTTCTTTCCTATGTTGATGGCGATGAGAAGGCTTGGCCATAAGTGCTTCCGGTTGAGATGCTACATGTTCAGTCCAAACCTCAAAAGACATATACTCCAAAGTAGCGGATTAGGATCAAAATCCATAAGTTTTAAGGTTTTAGAGCCAATTTCTTTGATGGTAATAGAAGAAGTATCGGGTATTGTTATTTTACAAGCGGTAAGAATCTGATTAATATAAACACCGTAGTGAAGCGTCTTATACTTATGCTTGTACGTAATATTCGTCCATTCATCTAGAATGATCTTTTCCCAATTGATTTGCTTGTTGGAGTACAAGGCATGCAAGGCTTGAAAATCACTTTTATAAACTTTTTCATAACTTCCTTTGCGGGGTTGGATTGTTCGGACCAATACGCGGTTTAATAGACGATCTTGTTGTCGAAGATGGGCAGAGGTAAGGTCATGTATATTAATGTGATTATCAGAAAGAAACTTGTGTGATATCTCGTCCCTTGTAGTCATATCAACTTCAATTGTCTCGATATCAAGTCCTTGCCAAGCACAACTCAAAATTTGACCTAATCGTTGAGCCGGATGAAGAATTCGTTTTCCATATACCCAAGACGAAACACAATCCTTTTTATTTGAGGTCTAGTATGATCTAGGATTAAGTTTGCCAAGAATTTTTTTACTAGCAAAGGATAGATTTTGACATTATTTGTATTAAAATCAACTAGAGATTCAAAGTGATAATGTCTAGCATATTGTAGGATTCGATAATTATAGAGAATCAAACTTAACAAAAGCACCTTCAAAGAATTTGGAATCTTTCATTGCCTTGTATCTTTCTTTCGCGGTGTCATCCCAAAGCTGTTGTTTAATTAATTTGTCAGAGGGAGGGTTGGATTCTTATTCTCCTGCACGTTTGCCACGATTTGACAAGATCATTGTGGTAAAATTTTGAAATTTTGAAGTGGTTTGGTAAATTGGTGGCTAGGGTTTTATAAGAGGTAAAAAGGTGAAATGGTAAAAAGTGAAGAGATGAAGAGTTATGATTGTTGGTAAAAGAGTCATGTCCTTTTAAAAATAATTCTGTTGTGGTTCAGACGTTTGAATAAAATGATCAGACATCTATTTTTGTCAAAATGTCAAGCAGTAGAGAATGAACTAGTTCATTTTGATGTTGTTTTAGACGTCTGGTTTTATTAAATCAAACGTCTGTTTTATTGAACGTAAAAATTATAACTCAGGAATCAGACGTTTGATTTTTTTCTTCCAAACGTCTGTTTTTTGTTAAATATGGAACAAGGTTTTAGTTCATTTTAAGCATATTTCAGACATCTGGTTTTGAGTAGACAGACGTCTGTTTTTATTTGGAAATTTTATCGTACTCTGCAGTCAGACGTTTGTCTGGAATAAATCAGACGTCTGTTCTGTAAATTTTTGTAAGAACATATTCTTTATGCTGAAAAAATTATTTTATATATATATATATATATATTAAAAAAGGTTACAACAATAAAATGAGTAAATAATGAAATGCAGATAATCTAAAATGAAAGTTAATTTTTAGAAGATGGAGTCTTTGATGGTGTTGAAAAACTTTTCCCTTATTTGCTTTGTAATTTATGTCCTAGGTGTTCGGACTATACGAAGGTCATTAGGGATAAAACCTATAGTACTTCTTTGTAGGGTTCACTGGATCTTTTTCAGTTCGATAGGATGAGGATAGATCAATAGAGTCTGGTGGGATTGGCAGAGGTCGAAAAACATCCTTCAATTTTGGGCCATAAAATTTATAGATCATTTTCTTGAGAAAATTTAAACGAGTTGCAGTGACCTTTTGCTCAAAGTATAATTCTTTTTGGAGTGCTATTTGCTCTGTTTGATAGTGATGAATTTCATCTACTTTCCTTTTCATATCCGCTGATGAAAACATAGCTCTTTTTGCCTTCTTTGAATCTGGAATGAATCCTGTGTGATAATTTCCCTATTGATATTCTGGTTCAATTTTGGAGTTGGTGTGGGGAAGTGTGGAGTATCTGACGAGTTACCCATTGTGAAGGTAATATTAATTGAAGAATTCGAGTTGTTGGAAGACATAGTTGATAGACTCGTTTTTGTACTTCTTTTAATTTTATATTTTGTGTATTCATTGTAAAGAAAATCATAAGCTTATATAAGTTAGATTACAAAAGAACATGTGGTTGGAATTTCAGGAAGTTATAACCAGAGAATAACTTAAGCATAGTGAGTGTTTTTAGGAAAGAGGTTATGTTTAGTTATTAGTTAAACATGTAAACAAACTTGTTTAAAAAATAATTTTTAGAGTAATTTATAGTAAATTATATATCTTTTACTGGCATAATTCCCAATTCCCGTCTTAGCTTTATAAATGTATTCTCTAATAAAGGTTTAGCGAATATGTCGGCACTCTGGTTTTCAGTTGAGATATATTCTAAATTTATAATTTCTTTTTCTATGTTATCACGTAAAATGTGTTGACAAATGTCAATATGTTTAGTTCGTGAATGATTTATAGGATTTTTGGATAAATTTATTGCACTAGTGTTATTGCAATATATTATTGATTTAGTTAAGTTTACTCCAAAATCTTTGAGTGCTTGTTGCTATAGATCGCCTGTGCACAAGCTGAAGCAGCATATATGTATTCTGCTTCACATGTAGAGAGTGATATGCAATTCTGTTTCTTACTAAACCAAGATACAAGTGATTTTCCAGTAAAATGGCACGTACCACTTGTACTTTTTCTATCCGTCCGTGATCCACCAAAATCAGCATCACTGTAAGATATTAAATTGAATGGACATCCTTTCGGATAAAAAAGACTGAAGTCCTTAGTATTATTAAGATATCTTAGAATCCGTTTCACTGCTCTTAAATGTGATTCTTTAGGATCTGCTTGGAATCTTGCACATAAGCATACACTCATCATTATGTCAGGACGACTTGCAGTCAAATAAAATAACGAATCGATCATACTTCTATATAGTTTTTGATCAACACTCTTTCCTTTCTCATCTCTATCAAGATGAGCTGTAGTACTCATAGGAGTTGGCTTTCTAGAATTATTGTTTATTTAATTAGATTATTACAATATTTTTCTTGATTAATAAAAATAACATTTGAAAATTATTTAATTTGTAATCTAAGAAAATACAATAATTCTCCCATGTGAGACATTTCAAATTCTTTTGTCATAATAGTAGAAAACTCGTTACACAGATTTTCATTAGTTGAACCAAAAATAATATCGTCTACATAAGTTTGTACAATTATAAATCTTTATTTGTATTTTTAATAAATAGTGTTTGATTATTTTTTCAACTCGAAAAACTGAATTTATTAAGTAACTTTTGAGTCTTTCATACCAAGCACGTGGTGCTTGTTTTAAACCATATAATGCCTTTTTAAGTTTCTCAACATAATCTGGATATTTTTCATGTATAAATAACGGTGGTTGTTCTAGATATAATTTTCTTTAATAAACACATTTAAGAAAGCGCTTTTAACATCCATTTGATAAAGTTTAAAGTTATGAGAGCATGCGTATGCTAAAATATGTGTATAGCTTAAAGTCCTGCTACAGGTGCAAATGTTTCTTCATAATCAATACTTTCCTCCTGATTATAGCCTTGTGCTGCTAATCTAGCATTATTTCTTGTAATATTTCCAAGTTCATCAGCTTTATTTTTATGCACCCATTTTGTTCGAATAACCGGGTGATCATTTGGACGAGGTAATAGCTCCCAGACATCATTTCGCTCGAACTGGTTTAATTCTTCTTGCATATCCATTATCCAATAATAATCCGTAGAGGCTGCTTTTCGATTTTTGGGTTCAATAGTTGAAAGAAATGCCACTTGACCCATTTGATTTAATTGACTCCTTGCTCGAATATGTGAATCAATTTCTCCAATAATGTTTTGTGTAAGATGGTCTCGTAAAATTCTGGGAGGTGACCTAATTTGTTCGATAGGATTATTTTCAATATTTTCAAGACTAGTATTTTCAGTAATATCGTCATCATCTTTGATGTTTATATTTTTATCAATGCTTTCATCAAAAGGTACGTGTAAAGATTCTTCTATAATATTAGTGTGCTTATTGAAAATTCGATAGGCCTTACTATGTTCTTAATATTCGACGAATATCCCATGATCAGCTTTTGGATCAAATTTTCCGAGTTTATCTTTAGTGTTAAGAATAAAAAATTTAGAACCAAAAATTTTAAAATAAGAAATATTGGTTTTCTTCCATTAAAGAGTCCATAAGGTGTACTTTTAGTTAAAGGACAAATGGAAGTTCGATTTAGTACATAACAAGCAGTTGCTACAACTTCTACCCAAAAATGTTTTGGTAAAGTGCTTCCATTTAATAAAGTTATAGCACATTCTTGTAAAGTTCTATTCTTCCTTTCTACCAGCCCATTTCGTTGTGGGGTTCTAGGAAAAGAAAAATTATGATTTATTCTCTTTTTATAAAAATGTTCAAATAACTCATTTTTGAATTCACCACCATCATCGCAATGAATGTTTGTAACTTTTAGATTTTTAGAATTTTGAATTCTTTTGATAAAATCTTTTAAAATGTTCAAAAGTATCGCTTTTATTTTTCATAAAAATAGTCCAAGTATATCTTGAAAAATCACCAATTATCACAAATACATACCGATTATGATTTATGGATTGAACTTGAGTAGGTACAAATAAATCAATATGTAATAATTCTAACGGTTGTAAAGTCGATATAACCATATTAGATATAAAAGAAGATTTGGTTAATTTTCCTATGTGACAATCTTCGCAGAGAATTTTTACTTTATAATTAATTTTAGGTAACCCATTTACTAATTCATTTTTCGAAAGCATCTGTATAGTTTTAAAGTTTATATGACAAAAATGTTTGTGCCATAACCAAGAATCATTATTATTGGCTATTAAACACATTTCTTTATTGTTATTTACTTTCATATTTAGAACATAAATATTTCTGTCTCTATTTCCTGCAAAAATAAGATTTTGCTTTTGGTCAAAAATACTACATTTATTTTCAGAGAATGTTATTTTAAAACCTTTGTCACATAATTGACTAATACTAAGTAAATTATGTTTTAAATTTTTAACTAAGGAAACATTAGTAATAAGAGGTAAGTTTGAAATACCATAGTTTCACATATCTCTTTTGCCAATGATAAAACCTTTTGAGTTATCTCCAAAGGTAACACAACCACAATCAAAGTATGAAATATTGGTAAGCATATCTTTGTCTCCGGTCATGTGTTTTAAGCAACCACTATCTAAAATCCATTTTCTCTTTTTGAGTGGGACCTGCAAAAAATATTAATAAGCTCATTGGTACCCACGTTTTGATAGGGTCCTAAGAGTTAGATCTTAGGAAGCCGAACCAATTGGGTTTAGTATCCCTTTTGTACAAATAATTTTTATTATTATGAACAGATTCCATAAATGAATCGATATGTTTGTTCCTAATCAAACGATTGTTATTTTTTGGAACCCATATCTCAATTTATTAATCTTTTTGGTGCATTTTGATTTGTCCTTAATTTTTGAATCAACTTTCCTCTTTAGATTTGCATTTTTTTCTTTGGACGACTCTTTCTTAAATCCTAAACCGTTTTTGTTTGAAGATGGTTGAGAATTTTCTTATATCCTAGACAAATTTTCTCTACCGTTATTAAAGTTAGATACATTCATAGAAATACTATCTAACTA
Organism: Allium sativum; assembly: GCA_030737875.1. Classification (NCBI taxonomy): domain Eukaryota; kingdom Viridiplantae; phylum Streptophyta; class Magnoliopsida; order Asparagales; family Amaryllidaceae; genus Allium; species Allium sativum. Next base: position 286,522,743 of record CM060915.1, read on the forward strand.
GGTTTGAATACTTTTATTTTCTAACTCTAATTCTTTTATTTTGGTTTCCAAAATATGATTTTCAGAACTAATTTCTTCATTCTTTTCCTTCTGAGTTTCAATTTCTTAACTCAAAAGTGAAAGCTGACCATCTGTATTTGGAAGAGTCTCTTGAAACTTTTCAGGTTCTTCTTCTAAGATTATTTTTTCATCTTTTAGCATGTCTCTTTCAAACTCAGCTTTATTTTGATTTTCACGAGTTTCTTTAAGTTTCTTCTAAAGGGTTTTTATAGTGTTTAAAAGTCAGCATTAACTTCTACTAGACCATCATAAGATAAATCACTTACTTTAGATTCATGAGCCATGAAGCATATATCTGCTTGCTCATTTTCGCTGTCATTATCACCGTCTGATGAATCCGAATCTGAGTCGTCCTATGTGACTAAAAAGGCCTTGTTTCTGAATTTTTCTTTCTTATTCTTGTTGCTGAAATTCTTCTGATTTTCTTTTAGTTTTGGACAATCCTTAACCATGTGACGTTTCTTGTGACAACTAAAGCATTCTAAATTTGAGGATGGAGGTTTGCTTGAGGTATTATTTTTGAAATTTCATTTTCTATATTTTAGAAATTTCTTGAATTTTTTAGCGATAAACGCTAAATCCTCATCTTCTGACTTTTATTCTTCATTATCAGCGTGAAAAGCTACATACGTTTTCTCTTGAGCTAATTCCCTTTTTGCTTGAAGATTTATTTCACAAGACATGAGATTGCCTATGATTTCTTCTGGCTTCATCGTTGGTAAATCATTGGCTTTTTCAATTGCTAATACTTTTCTTTCCCAATCGTCAGTTAGAGAATTTAGCACTTTTGATACAATATCAAAGTCACTATATTTTTCTCCTAGTCCTATTAATGCATGTAGAATGTCTTGAAATCTTAAATACATTTCATTGATGGTTTCATTCTGTCTCGTTTTAAAGTTCTAGAACTGGTTTTTGAGCATTGAGGTCTTTGTTTATTTGACTTTGCTTGTACCTTCATGGATAATTTTGAGGGTTTCCCATGCTTGATATGCTGAAGTACAGATGCTTACCAATTGAACTCATTCCCATCCAAAGCACAGTAGCATATTCATAGCTTTGGCATTCACATTTGTTTCATCTTTTTGAGTTGTTGTCCATGTTGAATATTCGATTGTAGGTGCTATGAATTCTGTTTGAGTAGCATTCCATGCACTAAAACCACTTGCTTGCATATATATCCTCATTCTTGTAGCCCAGTAATTGTAGTGCAATCCATTAAACAAAGGTGGATTTGAGTAGACTGTCCTTTTGCAAAAGTAGTTGAGCTAGTACTTGGATTATTTTCCATATTATCGAAGTATCAAATATTGGTGTTACGGTTATAGGATGGCCTTGCTCTGATACTAAATAAAGTGTCTAAGCAGCGGTAGGATCATACAGTATGGAGTAAAATATCATAAGGTAGAGTAAGAGCTATAAGTAAAAACACACAGTCGATTTTATACTACTTCGAACCATTGTCCTACGTCTAGTCCCAAACTCCCTTCTGATATTTCACTAAAACAAACACCCTCGCTTCATCCGAAGGATTAGGTTCACAATTACCCGAACAACTGAACGAGATTTCTTTCCTCAACTGCTGAAGAGGACTTTCACAATACAAAGTAATTGATGACTTTTTGTGTTCTTGATAACATGAATATGTCAATTTGAAGTACACCCTTCCTATTGTCTTTCCTTAATGATAATCGTGTAGCTTGTGAAAGAGTATGGAAGATTAAAATCTTCAGTATTTGTAAATAGAGTGCTTTTAGAGATTTAGATAGCTTTTAGTAAGATAGAAAGAATTAGAATGAAATTTGGTGATTGGATCACTTAATCAAGCCTCTAATTATAATATACAAAGAGTTACAACCAATCATGAAGAGATTTGATCAAGATATATAAAATGGAAAGTTGTGACTCTTCATAATAAGTTGTATCCCTTCGTATTCAGATGTCTGAACAAAAATTTCAGATGTTTGTTTTGATTTAAAATTAAAAATAGTAAGGAATTAGACTATTTCAGGGCAGATTCAGATGTCTGAATTTTTTAGACCACAAGTCTGTCTGAAAATTTTCAAACGCCTGTTTTATGAAGAAAACTTATTCCTTACCTATTTTATAATGAAAAAAATATATAAATAAAATGCGTATGTGTGTAATCATCAAGGATGACTTTAACAAATAAATCTAAGACTAGCAGACTTTTACAACATATATAATCTTCATTTGTGTTCTTGAATCTACTGTCGAATATCTTCCTGCAAAACATAGTTAGTTGATATAGTATATATGCTTATGTATTGTTGTCATAGTCAAAAATCTATATAGCGTGTTTCAACGTCTAGTGTATGAAGATGGAGGAATAGTTAACTTTGGTGATAATTTTAAAGGATATGTGGTTGGCATCGGCAATGTCGGCAATTCTGAAACTCCTACTATTTCTAATGTTTTATTGGTTAGGAATTTAAAACATAATTTACTAAGTATAAGTCAATTATGCGATAAAGGCTATAAAATTAATTTTGAAAAAGATATATGCTTTATAGAAGATAAAAATTCAAAAATAATATTCGAAGGAGATAGACATAGTAATATCTATATAATAAGTACGATCTTCTAGTGATAATATATGTCTTATGGCAAATACAAGTGACCCTTGGATCTGGCATAAGAGATTCGGTCATATATATTTCAAACATATTTCTAGGATTTCAAAATTAGATTCAATTAAAGGTTTACCTAAAATGAAATTTAAAGTAAATAATTTATGCGACGCTTGTCAATTCGGAAAATTGAAAAGAAATTCATTAAATCAAAAGAAGAAATTACAACCTCAAAACCATTAGAGTTAATTCACATGGATCTATTCGGTCCTTCCTAAACTCAATCGATAAATCACAATAGATATATTTACGTAATAATCGATGATTTTTCTAGATTTACTTGGACTCTTTATCTTAAAAATTAAAATGATGCTTTTGATCAATTAAAAACCTTTGCTAAAAGAATTCAAAACTTACTACCTTTAAAAATTAAATTAATACGTAGTGATAACGGTGGAGAATTCGAAAACGAAAATTTTGAAAATTTTCGTAACAAAAAGAGGATAATCCATAATTTTTATTTCCCTAGAATTCCTCAACAAAATGGAGTAGTTGCACGTAAAAATAGATCAGTTCGAGAGTGTGTGAGAACCATGTTATCAGATAGTAACTTACCAAGAAAATTTTGGACTGAAAAGCAGTTGCAACAGCTTGTTATATGTTAAATAGAATTTTGATAAGACCTTTAACTCATAAAGCACCATACAAACTTTTATATAATAAGAAACCGAAGGTATCGTATTTTAAATATTTGGAAGTAAATGTTTTATTCTTAACACCAAAGAAAATTTAGACAAATTTGACTCTAAATCCGATAAAGGAATATTTATTGGATATTCAGAGAGAAGTAAAACATATAGAGTTTTTAATTTAAGAACTAATACTATAGAAGAAACTTTAAATGTATCTTTTGACGGGAATTATATACGAAATAATGAAGATGAATGCGAAAATGAGATTGATGAAGTAAATAATGAAATTCATCAACCAAATAAGAAAATTAGACTTCTAAGAGATCATCAAATAGAAAATATCTTAGGAGATATTGAATTTGTTGTTAGAACAAGAAATTAATTAAATATTATGAGTATTCAATGTTTATTTCAACTATTGAAGCTAAAGATCCAAAGGAAGCATTATTCGACGATTCATCGATCCTTGCTATGCAAGAGGAATTGAATTAGTTTACCAGGAATGATGTATGGGAACTTGTTCCTAGACCAAAAAACAAAATTGTAATTGGAACTAAATGGGTTTATAAGAAAAAAAATTAATGAACTCGACGAGGTCGTAAGAAATAAAGCTCGACTAGTTGCACAAGGATATAGTCAGGAAGAAGGAATAGATTATGATGAAACCTTCACTCCTGTAGCAAGACTAGAAACGATTAGGATGTCACTAGCCTTCGCAAATCATAATAATTTCAAATTATTTCAAATGGATATGTTAAAGAATATGTATATGTGAGAAACCTTCTCTTTTTGAAGATGAAAAGCTTATGGATCACGTGTATAAAGAAAGCGTTATATGGATTAAAATGAGCTCCTAGAGCATGGTAAGATCGATTAAGAACTTATTTATTATAATCAAACTTCAAGATTGGTAAAGATAGTACACTATTTATTAAAAGAAATAAAAACGATATTCATTTAGTACAAATATATGTTGACGATATAATATTTGGATCAATTAGTAATCAAATAAATAAAGAATTCTCCAGTATCATGACCCAAGAATTCGAGATGAGGCATATGGGTGAACTCACATTTTTCTTAGGTTTACAAATACGACAACCAAAAAATGGAATATTTATTAATCAAGATAAATACTCTAAAGATCTAATGAATATATACAATTTAACTACAACAAATGGAAGACCTAACCTATGGTAACTAATATTGCACTAAGTAAAGACGATACGTCAAATAATGTCGATCAAAAATTATATAGAGGAATGATAGGATCATTATTATATATAACTGCTAATAGACTAGATATAATGCATAGTGTATGTCTCTGTGCAAGATATCAGTCTCAACCTAAAGAAACTCACTTAAAAGCCATAAAACGTATTCTACAATATGTAAAACATACGTTACATTTTGGATTATTTTATGCTAAAAATGATTCGTTTGATTTAATATCCTATTATGACACTGATTACGCGGGATGTAAATCAGATCATAAAAGCACTAGTGGAACATGTCACTTCTTAGGACATTCTCTAGTTTCCTGGTTAGTTAAAAGCAAAATACAGTATCCTTGTCTGCAACTGAAGCAGAATATATATCTACTGCTTTAACTTGATCACAAATAATATATATGCAACAAACTCTAAAAGATTTTAGATTAATATAAATAAATCACCAATATATTATGATAATACAAGTGCTATAAATATATCTAAAAATCCAGCTTATCATTCGAGAACCAAACATATAGATATAAGACATCATTTCCTGAGAGATAACATAAGTAAAGAGAAAATTTCACTATATTTCATAGAGATACAAAAACAATTAGCCGATATATTAACTAAATTTTAAATGAAGCAACATTCACTAAATTTAGAAGAGAATTAGGCATTTGTTCCTTGAGTGAAATAGAGTAACTAAATATATTAATATGTGTTCAAAATAATATAAAAAAACGTATGTCGACATACATGTTTTTACATGTCGACATACAACTACTAGATTTTTTAAATTTAATTCCCACCAAAAGTTAGCTACAACCTGTATTTAAAATCATTTTTTCGAAATTCCTTCTTCATCTCTCCATCTTCTCTTTGGAAAAACTCTCAAACAAATAAAACAATGGCCTCCTCTAATATGAATCAAAACACCCACATTTTGGTTACGGGACCATCCGAAGGTCCATTTCAACGAACTACACTTGCGAGAGTACTGAAATTGGAGTAATCAATGAAGGATGTACTGCGAATGCTTACTGAAATTAAAGTTGTACACATAAGAATGAACAAGGAGCATGAGAAACAAGGGAAGATAATGAGAAATTTGCAACGGTTTGTTATGGGTAAACAAACTAACCCAATCATTATCGAAGATGATAATCAAATGGAAGAAGAGGAAGAAGAAGAAGAAGAGGAGGAGGAGGAAGAGGAGGAAGAAGCAATGGAAGAAGAAGAGATAATAAACAAAAATATGGATGAAGACGATAGCGTTATATGACTAGGTGAAGTATGCTTTGCGAAATGTGGTTGAGCAAAGTGGGGAATTTTGTCTTCATTGTCCCCATTGCCCAATTCACATATCGCCAATTGTCAAAAAGCATTAAACATTTGGATTTTCGCACAAACGATGTAAAACATATATTTGTAAATTTATTGTAAATACGTGTACACATAAATGCTTTATTTGGAAGCTTTTTATATATTGTTTGACCTGTTTGTAAACAATGTTTGAATTGCATAGTTTATAAAATGTTTGTTCACATTATCTTTCAATTTTAGTTAGTAGATATATAATAGTATAGATTTATTACTATAATCTTATGAAAGTTATATATAGATAAGTATTTAGTATCAGATTCATTTACAACACAGATTTAGGGGGAGTGTAGTTTAGTATAGTTTAATTTAGAATAGTTTTTGTTGATGGCAAAGGGGGAGAAATTATAAACATGATAGAGCAAAAGATAGGCATAGTTTAAGGGAGAGTTAAGGGAAATTCAACGTGAAAGAGGGAGTATTCAAAATTCATGGTAAAAGTGGGAGAATTCAAGAAATCAGATCAACAGGTATACCAGCTATGAATATTTTATAAAACCATGGTCGTCATTATATAAAAAGGGAGATTGTTGGAGAATGGAATTTTGATGGCAACAACTTTGTTTCAATTATTAACATTATTGATTATTAAATATATACTAACATTTTTATCTAGAATATATATATATATATATATGCAGGAATTATATACAGGTGATACAGAAGACTATACAATTTAAGAGATTCAAGATTTCAAGATTAAAGACTCATGAGAATCAAGATATCAAGATTTCAAGAGCTCAAGAATATCAAAGTACTAGAGTCTAGTTAATATGTAAAACACTAGTTAGCACTTCCAAATTTTGTTTTCAAATCATCTTATGTTCAAACTCTTTTCTAAATGATTTCAAATTATTTTTACTTATATTTTCAAATCTATATGCTTATTATATAGTTTACATATATTATAAAGTTTTACGTTTGCATTATATATATGTTTATAATTATAATATAGTTATATATTGTTGGAAATGAATGAGCAAAGAAAGGGGAAAGTAGGAAGAAGAAGAGATAAGGAAGAAGAAGGGATAGCAACATTTAAAGTCCCACATCATAGAAATATTAACACAATCTCTCCTAATATATTAGAAGCAAACATGCTTATGTAAAATAGAAAGGAGAGGGATGATATGAGGATGTGGGCTTGGCCATGACATAATCCGAAAGGAATGTATGATAGCTGAATAAAGACAACCATTTGAATTCTCAACGGACGCATATTAATAACCGGGCGGTTAAAGGGTCGCAACCTTTCCTATTCTGATGGTTACTAATGCATGCGAATAGGCACTCCTCCTTGCCTATATATACACTGCCCAAAACAAGACAGAATTCACCTTTTTTCTGCTTGCATTACTTCTTCTTCTTCAAAAGTAATCTTCTGATCTGGTTTCTATAATCAACTTAAGTTTATTAGAGCTCCGTTTGCTGGCACTACGCAACAGAGTTGGTCCGTTTTATCCTGGGAAACAAATTTCAACAACATCGATTGGTGCACACGACGAAAATATTGTTTCAAGGAAACAGAAAACTTCTGGACTCGGACATTACTGAAACAGAATATTTTCTGTTTATCTTCAATCTTGTGCACAAATCGGTTACGCTTTCTGTGACTATTGTATACACAGTTTGACAGGACAATTGTGGCATAATTGTTTAACGTTGATTGTTGTTGTTGTCTGTTTGTAATACAATTGTGTAATTACAAAAGTACTAACAGTCTTGAAACAATATTTTTGTTGCAGATGACCAAAAATAGCAGCACTGATTCTGCACCGATTCAGACGGTGAAAACTGCTCAGCCAATGCCTGTGCTACCAACAATGGCTCTGTCTCATGGCGAAAGGCCAGAGAAGTTCAATGGAATCAATTTCAAGCACTGGCAACAGAAAATGTTGTTTTATTTAACAACATTAAGCCTTGCCAAGTTTCTCACTGAAGAGGCTCCTGTAGTAGACGAACTCGAACCTGACGATACTAAAGTAGAGGAACTCAATATCTGGACAAACTCAGATTTCATGTGCAAAAATTATATTCTGAATGGTCTAGATGATAGCCTCTAGAATGTCTACTGTACTTTTGCAACATCCAAACAACTCTGGTTGGCTCTGGAGAAAAAGTACAAAACTGAAGATGCAGGCATGAAGAAATTCATTGCTGGAAAATTTCTAGACTTCAAAATGGTTAACTCAAAGATGGTGATAAGTCAAGCTCAAGAACTGCAACTTATCATCCGTTAACTAGAAGATGAAAAGATGACTCTTAGCGAGACTTTTCAAGTTGCTGCAACTATTGAGAAATTTCCTCCTTCTTGGAAGGACTTCAAAAATTACCTTAAGCATAAACGTAAGGAAATGACAATGGAAAATCTCATAGTTCGGCTACGCATTGAGGAAGATAACGGAAATTCTAAGAAAAAAGATTTCTCAGAATATTGCTGCCAAAGCAAATGTTGTTGAGTCAGACAAGACTAACAAAAGAAAAAGGGAGAATGCTCCTAAGAAGTCAAAGAAATTTCTGGGTTCTTGCCACGACTGTGGAAAGAAGGGGCACAAAGCAGCCGAATGTCCTGCACCTAAAAAGAAGAAGTTAGAAGCAAATACGGCTGATATTTCGAAAGGCATTTCTGATCTTGATTTATGTGCAGTAATATCAGAATGCAACCTTGTGGGTAACTCAAAGGAATGGTTTGTAGACACTGGAGCCACTCGACACATATGCGCTAATAAGTGGATGTTTACAACCTATAAAACTGCAACTGATGCTGAACAACTTTTTATGGGAAATTCTTCTACTTCAAAGGTCGAAGGCAAAGGAAAAGTTGTGTTGAAACTGACTTCTGGAAAGGAACTAACTTTAAATGATGTTCTCCATGTTCCAGAAATTCGCAATAACCTGATTTCAGGATCATTACCGAGCAAGCATGGCTTCAAATTGACCTTCGAAGCTGATAAATTTGTGCTTTCCAAGAATGGAGTGTATGTTGAAAGAGGATATGTGTGTGATGGTTTGTTTAAAGCAAATGTAACCACTATTGTACCACGCACTGAAATGAATGAAAGTGAATCTTCTGCTTATATTGTTGAATCTTCTAACATATGGCATTCTAGATTAAGGCATGTAAATTTTGATACATTGCGAAAATTGATTAATCTAGAATTTATACCAAAATGCAATATAGATTCAAACTATAAATGTCAAGTTTTTGCAGAAGCAAAATTGACAAGAACCTCGTTTCATCATGTTGAACGAGATACTGAACCTCTAGACTTAATACATACTGATGTATGCGATTTGAAAATGTGTCAAACTAGAGGTGGAAAAAGGTACTTTATTACATTCATTGATGACTGTACCAGATACTGTCATATATATCTCCTCAGAAGTAAGGACGAAGCATTTGAAATGTTTAAACAGTATAAGGCAGAAGTTGAGAATCAACTCAACAAGAAAATCAAATCTTTAAGGAGTGATAGAGGAGGAGAATACGAGTCTCCATTTGAAGAATTCTGTGCTGAGCATGGAATTATACATCAAACTATAGCTCTGTATTCACCTCAATCCAACGGTATAGCCGAATGGAAAATTAGAACTCTTAAAGAAATGATGAATGCCTTACTGATTAGCTCTGGCTTGCCAGATAATTTTTGGGGAGAAGCTACTCTTTCTGCAAATCATATTTTAAATAAAATACCCCGAAAGAAAACATCTAAAACTCCTCATGAACTTTGGAAAAACAGACCACCATCCTATAAATACCTAAAAGTGTGGGGGCGTCTTGCCAAAGTAGAGGTACCAAAACCAAAGAAGGTCAAAATTGGACCAAAAACTATTGATTGTGTATTCATTGGATATGAACAAAACAGTGTTGCATATCGATTTTTGGTACACAAATCTAAAATTGATGATATTCATGAAAATACCATCATTGAGTCGAGAAATGCTTGATTTTTCGAACATGTATTTACCTTGAAACATGGTACTGAAAATCATGCACCTAACAGACCATGGGAAGATGAAGTTCCTTATTCTATTGAGGATGTTGAACAAAATAACACTCAGCAAAGTAGTGTTGAGCAACAAATGGAGGAACCAAGAAAAAGTAAAAGGTCAAGGACTTTAAAAACCTTTGGACCAGACTTCTATACATTTATGTTAAATGATGATCCATTGACATATAAACAAGCTATGTCTTCCAGCGATGCCCCTTATTGGAAGGAGGCAATTAACAATGAGATTGAATCCATTATGTCCAATCATACATGGGAATTGGTTGATTTACCTCAAGGATGTAAGGCCTTAGGTAATAAATGGATATTTATAAGGAAATTGAAACCTGATGGTTTAATAGACAAGTACAAAGCTCGTCTGGTAGTCCAAGGATTTAGACAAAAAGAAGACTTGGACTATTTCGATACATATTCACCTGTAAGGAGGATCACGTCAATTAGAATGCTCATTGCAGTTGCATCCAACATGACTTGGAAATACATCAAATGGATGTTAAAACTGCATTCTTGAATGGTTAACTAGAGGAGGAAATCTATATGAAACAACCTGAAGGATTTCTAAGCTCAGAAAATGGGCATAAAGTTTGCAAACTGGTAAAATCACTTTATGGCCTTAAGCAAGCACCAAAAAGTAGCATGAGAAGTTTGATAATACTATGTTATCAAATGGATTCACGATAAATGAATCAAATAAATGTGTGTACATAAAACATACACATATTGGATATGTCATTGTTTGTCTTTATGTTGATGACCTATTGATCCTAGGCAATAACAAGGCCATAATAACATCTACAAAGGATATGTTATCCTCTAGATTTGATATGAAAGACCTAGGAATGACTGATGTGATATTGGGTGTAAAAACTCTGAGAACACCATAGGGATATGCATTATCCCAATCGCATTACATCACCAAAATACTTGAGAAATTCAAGCATATAATGTAACTATTGCAAAATCACCAGTAGATATGAACCAAAATTGGGTAAAGAACACTGGTGATGGTATTTACCAATTGGAGTACTCTCGTATCCTAGGAAGTATCATGTATGTTATGAACTGTACTAGGCCTGATATCGCTTATGCTATAAGCAAACTAAGTAGATTTACCAGCAATCCTAGTAAACATCATTGGAAAGTGATAATCAGGGTTCTAGGATATCTAAAGTATACACAGAGTTATGGTCTATACTATACAAACTATCCTTCAATAGTGGAAGGATACAGTGATGCAAATTGGATCACTGGATCAAATGATACAAAGTCTACAAGTGGATACGTGTTCACATTAAAAAATGGAGCAATTTCATGGAAATAATCCAAACAGACTTGTATCGCTAGATCTACGATGGAATCGGAGTTTATTGCACTAGATAAGACCGCAGAAGAAGCAAAATGGAGTCGAAGCTTCTTGGAAGACATTCCTAATTTGAGCAAACCTATGCCTCCAATATGTATACATTGTGATAGTCAGTCAGCTATTGGAAGGGCTAATAGTACACTATACAATGGTAAATCTAGGCATATTCGTCGTAGAGATAAAACGATAAGACAACTTCTCTCTAATGGCGTTATCACAATAGATTACATTCGATCTAAAGATAACTTAGCGGATCCACTTACAAAAGGCTTGCCAAGAGAGAAAGTTCAAACCTTATCGAAGGGAATGGGGCTAAGGCCTACAGACTAAAGGTTTTTCTAAAATGGAAACCCCACCTAGTTGACTGGAGATCCCAAGATCTAGGTTCAAAGGGACAACGAAGTTTAAGAGAAACTTGATGGCACTGTTACACACAAACCATTCCTGTGATAAGTCAGTGCATTATATGTTGAATAAGGATAAGTATGAGTACTTTTAATGATGTCTGTATTTGAGCAATTAGAGAATGCCCTTTACAGAATCACCTATGTAAGTGCGAAGGCGCCGCTTCAAAGAGAATTATGAGGCCAAATTCTCTAAGCACTTATGAGACCAGACAGGTGTTCAAGGCAAAAACGAACACATACAGAGAACGAAGGGTTATAAGAAACATTTATCGCGTGTTATCTACTTTTGAATTACACAAAAGGCTTACAGTTCAAGGACAGTCTATGTCTACTGATTCGCCTGTGATTCAAATAGGTAATCACTAGGAAAGTTCAAGGCCCATGTGCTACTTTAACCGATGCGATAAATGACTCGTGAAACTAAGATCAACTGCTCATTCATGTGGGGGATTATTGGAAATGAATGAGCAAAGAAAGGGGAAAGTAGGAAGAAGAAGAGATAAGGAAGAAGAAGAGATAGCAACATTTAAAGTCCCACATCATAGAAATATTAGCACAATCTCTCCTAATATATTAGAAGCCAAATAGGCTTATGTAAAATAGAAAGGAGAGGGATGATATGAGGATGTGGGCTTGGCCATGACATAATAATACATTAAAATGTCAAAGATAAGGGCCTTGGGCCTCTTGGGGTCTCTCGATTGGATATGGCCGACGGTTGCTGATTGGGCTAGTGCACTGACATGAGAATATTTTTTCTCAGAATTTTAAAGGTGTGTCCGTTCAGTCCAGAATTCGAAAGGAATGTCTGTTGGCTGAATAAAGACAACCATTTGAGTTCTCAACAGACGCATATTAATAACCGGGCGGTTAAAGGGTCGCAACCTTTCCTATTCTGATGGTTACTAATGCATGCGAACAGGCACTCCTCTTTGCCTATATATACACTGCCCAAAACAAGACAGAATTCACCTTTTTTCTGCTTGCATTACTTGTTCTTCTTCAAAGTAATCTTCTGATCTGGTTTCTATAATCAACTTCAGTTCGTCAGAGCTCCGTTCGCTGGCACTACGCAACGGAGTTGGTCCGTTTTTTCCTGGGAAATAAATTGCAACAACGTCGATTGGTGCATACGACGGCAATATTGTTTCAAGGAAACAGAAAACTTCTGGACTCGAACATTACTGAAACAGAATATTTTCTGTTTATCTTCAATCTTGTGCACAAATTGGTTATGCTTTCTGTGATTATTGTATACACAGTTTGACGTGACAATTGTGGCATAATTGATTAACGTTGATTGTTGTTGCTGTCTGTTTGTAATACAATTGTGTAATTACAAAAGTACTAACATATATCATTCATATATATATATATATATAGTTTTATATCATACGATTAATATGGTTTTATACTTTAGAAAATGTATTTTAAACAACTAGTTTTGATTCAAGGATTTCCAGAATATATATATATTTATTTATATTGCATTAAACACTTTAAAAATGATTTCAAAAATTCAAATATCATGCATATGTCGACATACAGTATTTGACGTGTAGACATACAACTGTCACATTTTCAAATTTCAAAGAAAGTGTCATTTCATTATTTGAAATGATTCAGAACTGTTGCAACCTTTGGAACTCTATATCAAGGGGTCATTTTGAATTTTTAACTAACTTTTCATCTCCTTCTTCATCCTTACTCTTACCAACATTATTCTAACTTAATTTCTTGATTTCTGCACTTATACCCTACCGTTTTCAATACAAATTATGTCATTCTTTTTCTCTTCTCAACCTCTTTCAAATACTCTCTATTTGGAAGTGTTATTTGAGGGTTCTAGGATTGTTTTTAATTGTTAAGGAAAAGGTTCCTTGTAGCCTTTAAATCAAGGAAAGGGGGTAGAGGGAACCATGTAGCCGAGAAATCAAGGGAGTTGAATCTATGTGAACCTTGTAGCCGTGAAATCAAGGGTGTGGAATCAGTGTTAACCTTGTAGCCATGAAATCAAGGGTGTTGTAAGATTGATAGCAGTATTAATAAAGCTCTGCGCAATCCTACGTTGTGTGGGACTGGATGTAGGAGTAATCTAAACCAGTATAAAATCCAGTATGTTATTTCCTTTTCTGCATCTTATTTCTGTTTATATCTGCATCTGTGATTGTTTCCATTTTGATATTTATTATGTGATTCATACAGTTGTTTGAATAATTGTTAACTATTTAAGTTTTCTATAATCTCTTAAAAACACTATTCACTCCCTCTAGTGTTAGTTTTGCCTTAAGATCCGTTATTCTCATCCCTATTACATAATAACGCAAATGGGAATAATAACCTTGCTTTACACGATGGTGGCTCAAAATCCTTCCAGCAACATAGGAGAGTCGATAAAATTTTAATTTGTGTTTATAAAAATACTTATACTTTCATTCATGTATATTTTTAGTATGTTTTTATTCATGTATATTTTCAGTTTACGAAATACGGACGCAGGCCTACAATGTCTGAGAAGTTCAGAGTCACTCATGTCGTTGAGCAAATAGATGAGAATGGTAAAGTCTCATATGATTAGATGAACCACAAAGCTGCATTAGTAATGGTAATATGCTTATATGTAATGACAATGTTTCATTCCTTTATTTCGCAGTTTATACGTAAATTGTACAACTATTGAGTCAAATTTATGTTCATAATTGCAGAAGAGATATGAAGCGAAGCGATAAAGAGTGGCACAAGCAATTGGATGAGAGCAGATGATGCTTGAGGAGTTGAATAACATATGGGCTGTCATTGTGGCACCACCTGATTGAATTAGGCATTATGGTTTCGACAATTAGGAGGTAAACCGTTTTAATAACTTATATTTAAATTTAGTATAATAATATTGAGCATGAATATAACTACTGCTAACTATGTTAAATGCTCTTAATTTCCAAAAGGCGTACAAGAGATCCCTGGCCGAGGAGGAGATAGCTCAAATGTAGAGACAACTGGATGAGATCAATGACTGACGAAAGAACTTTTTGGCACAACAGATAAATGAGCGTATTGCTACATACTTTCAAGAGCATAGGACAATGAACGAGGAGGGTGACGCAAATGCGAGTAACATGTACGATGCGTCTTATGATGATGATGTGTAAGTATGGATGTCTTTTTGATAGATTTTATGGATATTTTCTATGGGTATGACATATGTACTTATTTGGTTTGATGGATTTGATATTTTATTTGATGGTTTTGATACTTAGTAGTTGTTTGATGGACTTGGCGGATATTATGGATGATGGATATGAGTATTGGTATTTTGTTTGATGGATAATAAAATATTTGTGTTACTTGGTAATATGGTTGCGTAAATATTGTGTTATATATATACATATGTGTGTGTGTGTATGTGTGTGCGTGCGTGTGCGCGTGTGTGCACACGCATGTGTGTGTTATACTTGATTATTTGCGATATATTTAATTATATGATGGATTGAATTGTGATATTTGCGAATTGAATGTGTATGATGGATGGAAAGAGCCAATGAAAGACTTGTGTGGTTAAAAGGGTATAATGTGCTCGTAAGGAAAACAAAAAATATCCAAATCTGCCACTGCTAGTAACGATCGATTATTCTAGGCTTCCAAAAACTAGTGATGGCTAACAACGACCAAATTGTTCCACGTTTACAACAGTTTATGATGACTTGTTATGTCTATCTGCTTACCAACTTAATGCCACGTGGTCAAGTTCCCTTCACGAGTCGTCGCTAAATTGATGATGGAACCTTTTTTCCTTGCTTTTCCTGTTGGCGATAGGTTAAATAGCAATGACACATCGCGACGGCTGGCAATTACCTTTGACTCGTTTTAACCATTGCTATGCGTGCCTTGTTTTGTTGTGCTCGTTGTAACCCTGCTATATCCTATAGTGAAATACTATGCTACACTTTTCCCAAGTAGTTTTTAATATTGTTTTTTCGTTTTCACCCCTCTATATTCCGCTATTCTCAATATATCACGTTATTTACCCTATAATATGCTATTTTTGCTATATCTTTAATGAAAGAAACAAACTGAAAATAACATCTATACATTAAAAAAATAATAAAATTAGATTTTTTAGTTGAAAATTTTTAATATATAATTTTAAAAACCAAAAATAATATGACATTCCATTAAATTTAATCCAATTAAATAATATTTTATGTTTATTTATAGATATTTGCGTATGTTTTTATTTAAATTTAACAATGCACTAGTTATAGTTAAATTGAATGTCGGTTTTTCATTTAGTTATCATTTACATATTCATAAAAACATTAGGAACAAGTTAAATGTGCTCTTTTAGAGTCACTCGCTATATCCTGCAATTTCTTTACTTTATCTCCGTTATGACTTTTTGACCTCTCCCACATTGAATCCGCTGTGTGTTTTAACTGCACAAGATAGATTCCCAAGGGAACCGTGACACCAATTTGAACCCGCCACCTTCACCTTGGTTAAGCGTGAAAGACTTGTCATTACCATTCCTTTAGATGAAAATAACTACTACTCTGAAAATGTCAAGTGGAGATAGCCTTAAAAGCTATGGACTTAAAAAGTTTAGCAAAGGGAACAACCCTTATTCCAACAAAAAAACAGAAGACAATGAAGGAAAATTGATAAACAACAAAGATTACATCAACTATAAAAGAAAGATAATTTATTAGCATATTGGTTATTGTCATTGATTAGTGCATATATGTTACCTCAACAGTGGCCATCATTCATCATAGGAAATTTGAATAATCGTAGACCAACTTTTAAAATCTCAATTCGTAGTAAGAATCATGCATTAAAAAAAGACAATTACTAAACTTTAGAAAGAAAAGCATGTCTATAAGAAACTATCTCGCAAAGATCAAAACATCCCGCGATCTTCTTGGCCTTGCTCATAACGAAATATCTGAAATTGAGTAGATATTAACCGTAATTGTGGTTTTTAGATGGGGGATATGAATACGTTGTAGTTATTATATCATCACAAAAGACCGCCATATTTATAACATGTTCATTCTACCATCTTTGCTCATAAGGAAGGGTATAGCATAGAAAGCCAACTGAAACAAAGTATTCAATCACTTATGCCACCAATTCAAGGAGCAAGAATCAACAAAGAAACCTATACAATCAAAGCAAAAAATAAGAAGGTTAGTTAGCGCAAAATATGGCACTTACACCCATAGAGAGTTTAAGATGAGATTAATAAAGATAATTAAAAGAAGATTAAAAAACCAATAAGAATCGCACACAAGAATTTATAATGGTTCGGTAGCAAAGGGCCTAGGTTGACTTTCAGAATATCACTTTCTATTCTTGATTTTTACAATTATAAGAGTTTAAAACTATGAAATCTAAATTAATACAAAAAGTTGTAAATTTCTCCATGTTCCTAATGGTCTTTTTTTAATCTAGGCACCTCATTTTTATTGATAAATGTCACTCCAGATTTACTGGAAGGAAAATGGAATTTGTGAAGGTAGTAAAGGGAGAAGGAGTAGCCACATCTTGAATTAGGGTCATGTCGACTATAGCGGAGATTCGGATTGGAACCAATCCAGGATGGTATGTTGTGCAAAAATTTGCTTTGACACCAATTTGTTATGCAAAAATTGCACGAATGTGGAAGCGCAATAAGTAGGATCTAGATTTGCTAATTGAACATCAATCTAATCTGATAGCAGTTATTTTATTACATCAACAAAATAGTAAATAACTATAATAGAGAAACAAAGACACACACATTATTTATACTGATTCCACTATCATCGAGATAGTGTACGTACAGTCCAAAAGAGAGAGATTTTATTCCACATGAGAGAATACAAGAGATTACAAAATAAGAGTTTACATATCAAAACCTCAATCAGGCCTAACAAGAAGAGACACCATTAGGGATCATTGGCTCCATGCCAGGATGGGTTTACACAAATGTCTACCCCTCAATATATAGCTAGTGCAAATCCATGTGAGTCATCAATTACATTAGCAACCAACATATGGTAATAATGTAATGGAGGAAAATTACCATAACAACAAATGTGCAAAGATAGAAAGTAAATCAATTCGTTTCTTTTGCATAGATGGAAGAAATTAATCCCTTCATTTATTTCTCTACCATCTCATTAAATGCAATCGGTGCATTCCTATTATAAAAATATTTACTTTCCATTTTTTGCAAATTTGTTCCAATCAATTTGTGATTTTGTACCAACAAATTTAACACTCCACCTTGATGCAAAATCACATATCTGCAACAACCAATCTCGAATCCAATTCTCTTCACATCATAAAACTCTTCAACAAAACTCCACCTTCAGTCAAAATCTCACAATTAGATAGAAACCAAAAATAAATATTTGCCTAATGGGTTCTAGCAAAACTACCCCCCCATCACACCATGTTAACGAGCTCAGACAACGTCCTCGTCCGCTAACAAAATGTTGCAAATATCCAAAATAAAAAAGAAGGCGGACACCAAAGTAATCTCAACACCGCCGAGGCCAAAAATAATTCTCTCAATCACCAATTCAAAAAAATCCAAATCTTTGTAAGCACAGAAAATCTCTGTCGTGCCACTTAGTTATTACAAACTTCACTAACTGCATGTAAAAGATGCATCTACCACCATGAGATGCACCGCGCATAAACCAACGGTCTAAAAGTGCTTGCAATAACATCGACACCCATCTAACACTTGACCTGAGCTCCTTCCTTGATCACCCCGGATCCCTCGAGCATCATCAACATGAAGACCCTTGTCTAAACCGCAATGATCTCTGTCTCGACACACATCTATCACTTGACCTATGATCCTTTCCTGATCATGTTGGATCCCTCGAGCGTCACCAACATGAAGACTCCTATCTAAAACATGATCAAAAGTTCCCAAATCCAATGGTCCCTTCAACGCAGTAAACTACATATCACGTCAAAGTTCCCAAATTGGAACGTTCTTCTATCTCAACATAATCTACTCCACCAAAGTCTTCCTTTTCTCCCAAAATAGTAATAACATAATCACCACTGAATCTACCAACCTTTGTAGAAATAATTGGTGCACAATTTAAAACAAATCGCCTTGCTCTGATACCAATCTGTTGTGCGAAAATTTGCTTTGATACCAATATATTATGGAAAAATTGCACGAATGCGGAAGCGCAATAAGTAGGATCTAGATTTGCCAATTGAACATTAATATAATCTAATAGCAATTATTCTATTACATAAACAAAATAGTAAATAACTATAACATAGAAACAAAGAGACACACAATATTTATACTGGTTCCACTATCATCGAGAAAATGTACGTACAGTCCAAAAGAGAAAGATTTATTCCACACGAGAGAATACAAGAGATTACAAAATAAAAGTTTACATATCAAAACCTCAATCAGGCTAAACAAGAAGAGACACTATTGGGGATCACTGGCTCCATGCCAGGATGGGTTTACACTAAAGTCTACCTCTCAATATATAGCCAGTGTAAATCCATGTAAGTCATCAATTACATTACCAACCAACATATGGTAATAATATAATGGAGGAAAATTACCGTAGCAACAAATGTGTGAATATAGAAAGTAAATCAATCTGTTTCTTTTGCATAGATGGAAGAAATTAATCCCTTCATTTATTTCTCTACTATCTCATCAAATGCAATTAATGCATTCCTATTATAAAAATATTTACTTTCCATTTTTTGCAAATTTGTTCCAATCAATTTGTGATTTTTTATCACCAAATTTAACACTGATTTGTGTTTATCTAGTTATAGACTGACCCAAACCTTGCTCGCCTCCATTTCAATGTTGTCTCCCGCTCTTTCCTACCCTTGGATTTGGATTTCTTCGAGTTAGTTACCTTTTTATGCTGGTTTGGGTTTGATGATTTTGTTTTGCACTTGGATAATATGAGTTGGCATAATATGATACCAATTGTATGCAAGGTTAGGCCAACCCAGGTTCAAGAAGCTTGTCGATTTGGATTTTGCAACAAACCAGACCCGAGATTGGTGACAATCTTTTGAAGTGATGCTATCTGGATTTTGTGAATCCTTAACCTAAGCTTTGATTCATTTATCTAATTATTCATTTGAATTTTTTTGACCATTACCTCATAATATCTTTGAACTGAATTAATTTTTATTGTTTGAAAAGACGCTATTCGGCCTCTAGAACAATTGGCATTTTCTCAAGAGTTAACTTAGGGAATAGTCATGTCTTTTAAAATAATCATGACTTTTGATTGACTACTGTCCATGTATAATATCTAAATAAATCATGTTGTTTCTTCATCCTTGCTCGATTCCATTAAACAAGATACTCTTAATTATGAACCGTTAATGGCTCCACTTAGGGTCTCTCTCCAGAGTCCTCAAGTATGTTATACAATTTTCACTGAGTCAAGAAATTTAACATTTACAATACACATGATTTTGGATCATTATGTGCGTCTTAAGACTGCCAGCTTATAAGTGCATTGATGTGCAATCAGCTCACGGCTATGCAAAACCAACTACATCAGCAGCCATGTTTAAATACATGTATGGATATGGTATTTATTTTTAATTTCATATCAATATCCGATCGAGATTCGAAGACAGTCTTCAGACCTAATGACGACCGGACTTCCCTAAGTGTAAGGGAAGCCGACCCTAAGCTTCTCCTATATAATATTAGTTTTCCCTTCTTTATCGCTTCTTTTTCTCAATTCTTGATGTGATCTGACTCTTAAACACCTTAATTCACAACTATAACTAACCATGACTTCACAATCTTTAGATAACCCCTTTCACTATTCGAGTCTGGTTGATCATTCTCCCACCCGAAACCTTCACCATAGACCGGTTTCTCGTTGTCTTTTTCTTCCACAATATGGGTGAGTTTACCATTTTACTAAACAAAAATTTATTTTTTGTATTTATGGTGATGATAGGCATATGTGGGTGGAACAACGACGCCATAAGCATCGAGTTGGCTAGGGACATGTGGCAGCGAGGGTGAATGTGAGATTATGAGGAGTTGAGGCAAGATGAGTGTAACATCATAAAAATTAAAATCAAGAATATTAATAGTGAAATAAATTTAGTAAGAAATAAATTAATATAGATATCCAAATTTGTCTATGGAATCTTAACCATTGAGTCCGTAGAGATCTTCTTGATATTTTTCATATATAACTTATTATGGTCCAAGTTAGAACAGGAGAGTCATAAGAGAAAAGAGATATTCAAACTTAGAACCATATTTAAGAATAAAATAAGGTTTAAAAAATAAAAATAAAAAATTAGCTTGGGTCTACCATCAGAAGGGAATGGTTGATCCGAACGGGTGTAATTGGACAATTTTTTGCTAAGTACGTAACAAATGGAGATTTAAGAGTTGGGCAGATTGTTAATGAGTTAACAGACTTATTTTCAATGGTTCAATTTAAGTTTAAAACCTGGGTGTATGGTCAAATTTGAATAAAAATTGAATCAAATCCAGATTTAGATCTAAAAGTTAATTTAATGGCTAGGATTAGGATTATGACATGGCAATACATGAATAGATAAAGCTATATATGATGGCCTTTAATTCTCTTATATTATAAAAGGGAAGCTACACTAACCCTCATTTCACTTTGAATTTTTTTCTTATCCTTCTTCGTATATGTTGTTTCCCTTTGAATTTCTGAGGTAGAGATTAAAGTAAATATTTTAAAAGTAGGAAGATAAAAATAAGAATTTATTTAAGAATAAGGGTTAAGGAATAAAGCTTAGGACCTCAAGTAAGTGGAAAGTTACATTTTTCTCGAATTAGGAAGATTGATGGAATAACCTTAGAAATATCTCTAGTTTGCATAAGTTTAAAAGAAATAGACTCATCAATACAGGTTAGGCTTAATTGAAAATTTTAGATTTATAAATTATGCGAAAAATGTAATAAAAAGGAATTACAATCTAAAATATGTAAAAGTTATAGATTTAGCCAAACTCTTTTATGTAAATTAATCCACACCTAACGTATTTTGCAAAAAGGAAGAAACAAATTTAATTCTAAGAAATTAATTAACCTTTCAATGTAAATTAAATATACACGTGATTCATCCAATCTGTAATTTGAATGAATGACAATAATCTAAGGCTTAGTTGCAATAAACAGAAGAATCGTGGTAAGAACTATAACTTAAAAAACAAGTTACAACAGAATGACAAAGATAATGACAAATATAATAAAAAGAGATAGTAAAACTATATTGGCATATTTTTGATGATTGGTGGGGAACTAGGAATGATGATTTTGGTTTTCCTTTAAAATATAATAAAACTACAAAAAATAATTAAGTATAATACTTGATGAATGTCTTAAATAAAATGAAGAATGACTATTAAAAAAATTTCAAAATTATAATAGGAAGGCAACGACCAAGTCTAATGCTTGAGGTTTGTATTATAACTCATGTTATAATAGGACTTGAAAGGAATTGACTACCGTGATAGGTAAAAGACTACCATTATTATTATGATTGGTAGAAACCTTAAAGATAACAATTATCATGACAAGTAGATGTCTATCGTAACTACTATAATAGGTAGAGACTATAAAAGACAGTGACTATAATTACTGTGATAGGTGGAAAAGAAAACAATTAACATGTCAAATATATGGTTATCACTGTTATGATTGGTAGAAAGCAAAACAACAGTCATGATAGGTAGAAACCTTAATGACAGTGAATCATAACTAATATGAGAGGTATAGCTTAAAAAAGTCAACAACTATCATGATATGTAGACGACTATCACTATGATAGATAATGACTATCATGATAGGTGGATGACTATCATTATTATGATAGGTTGAAAGAAGAACAATTGTCATGATAAGAAGACGACTATCATTACCATGGTATGGAAAAATTCCAAACACAACGACTGTCACGAGTATGACTGTTATAATTATTATTGATTGGTAAAGAATTTAAAAGATAACAACTATTTTGATATATAGAGAACAAATCTAACGACTTGATATGGAATGAGGTGGAAACTCAATGAGATTTTTGTTTGGTGTCAGTCTTAATGACAAACAGATACATACGTCGGTGCTGGAATTAACTGGCTATAGAAGAACGAGAGCTAAGGAAAGTGTGTCCTTACGATGTTCGAGCAAGTTGATATCGATGCAGAAAATAAAATGCCTTGGGTTCTCATGCTCTCAATGGATAGATGTCCATCTAAATCGATATGTGGGCGTCTTAGATGTTGGAATTATGAGAACGAAAACAGGGTGGCCCATCCTAGCGATGTTAGTCTAAGGGAATTTTGTAAGAGTAAGAAGCGTTAGGCTATTGTGTATAAAAGGAGAGGAGAAAAGAATCGTTGATGAATCACTATGCGAGATTACACTTTACTTTCTTATTTAGGTGTGGCAAAGTAGTAAAGGATAGAGGCTTGGTAGGCCGAACATCAGGCATATTAGGCATGACTTTTAGAGTAAGAATTTATGATGTAGATAATCCCTTTAAGAAAGAAAGCAAAAACACAGAGCTTTTATGACATAATTTTAAGACTAATTTCTCATGATCTTCTTCTTTCTAGTAGCTTACTTCTCATTCATCAGACCTTAATATCTAACCCGTTCCTTTTCTTCTCCCCACAAATAGACATGCATGAAAGTAGTTGTCGTTGGAATAAAAGAATAAGAACTAGAGGAAGTGCATTCTAATTATGTCTGGGCATGTAAACATCTGAGCGGAAAATAAGACGCTTTGGGTTCTTGTGCATTCAATAGTTACATGTCCATTTAAACGAATATGCGGGATGATTTAAGAGCTGGAAATAAGAGACTATAAGAAGGGTGGCCACCGTGACGATGTTAGTCTATGTGAATTTTTGTTATAATAAGAAGCATTAGGCTATTGCGAATGAAGGGAAAAAGGAAAGTGTCTTCGATGAGTAATTATGCGATATTATGCTTTTTACCCTCTTTTAGGCATGGTAGAATAGTAAAGGACAAAGATCCAATAGGATGATCATCAGGTAAACTAAGAATGACTTTTAACGTAAGAACATATGATTCAGACAATAATTTTAAGAATGAAAGCACGAACACAGATCCTTTATGACATTTAAATTAGTTTCAAGATTATTTGAACTTGATCTTCTTCTTTCTAGTATCTTACTTCTCATTTACCAAACTTCAGTGTCTACATATTCACTTTCTTCCCCTCAACATTAGGCGTGCATGGAAATAGTTGATCTTAGAGGATTAGAGCAGGACGCCCTTCTTCACTATGTATTTCTATTTGCATCTTTATCTTCAATTTAGTTTTGATGTACCCGGAATTAATGGTGATGTTTTTGATATGTACTATGATTTATACTTTGAGATTGAGTTGTATTAACATTATGCTTTGAAACATTTTGGGATACTGCTTTTCTAAAAAGTTTTTAAACTTATTATATGTTTCCACTGTGATATGTTATATTTTTGTGTGAAGTTACTTCATACCCTATATGGTATCTCTATACCAAGACGATCCACGATCTTTGATATGACCATGCTTGGTTATGTCATAAGGTATGTAGGTCACAATGGGCGAAGGAGGAAGACGTGGATGGACTCAATGCTTGGTTTAATAAGTGGTATTCATTTTGGAAAAGAGTTGTATCAGAAATGAGTTAGTAGGGAATAAGAAAATTCCCAATTAGAGGTATATATATCCGAGATCGGGGAAATGTTAAGGGCCCGTGATCTAGGTGGATGTGGTTGGGGAAGAAGTCCATACGAATCCTTGTCGGTGGACATAGCCATGTCTTAGGATATATGAGGTAGTGTGTAATCCAGATCAATCGTAGAAACTACTATCTAGATCAATGTAAATGATTGGTGGGGTCATTTGACTGATGTAGTTTAGGCCCTTGCCTATCTTTATTTATTTATTCGAAAACGTATATTGTACATGAGCTAGAGCATATCCTATGTCGAGCAACAATCTTGGACTTAAAACTCGAGCTTTGGGATTGGATCATACTCCTGGACTAGAAATTTGAAATTAGAATTCAAATCATATTTTTGGACTAAACACTTAGAAAAATGAACACGCTTAAGTCTATGAAACTAAAAACCAATGAATTGAAGCCAAGCACTAAACTATCGGATGCCGATAGTCTATCCAGATACTTAATCATGACTTATGCTTGTTTATCTAAGGCCTAGTGAGATGGTTTCTCTGGTGAAAATCTAAATCACAATATTGATATTTCTTTTAATTTAAGCCGATATTTTTCTACAACACACTACGCACACTACACTTGATTTTACACATTAGGGTGTAGGTTTATTAGTCTAACAACCATTGTTTGTCGACTTTCATAGTCAAATGGGTTTAAAACGATCATGTCGCGTAGCCGAAAGAGTTTCTATGGAAGAGTCAGAGCATGAGACTTCTAACACATCTTTTAGTTCATCTACAGACTCTGATAGAATGACTTCCAATCAACAAGTGGAGCAAGATGTAGCACACTAAAAGACCGCAGAAGAGGTAAGAGTTTATGCACTGAAGCTTAAGGGGTTGCATTGTTAGAGAATCCAGAAGATTATGTACCTTCCTCCATCGATGAATTTAAGTTAAAGAGAATCGTTGTCTAGCTTAAGATTCCATTCAAGAACATGTTGGTCCCTAGTTAAATGATAGGGCATACTTTCCTCTGGAAGATTACATATCTTAGAATTGATATATATATGCATGGTTGATGTGTCTCATCATTCAACACCTATACTTGTGAGTTTCTTTATCACATGAGGTTTTCCCCATGGAAACCCATTTGAACGCTCACATCCACTTAACCTATATTTACATCTTGTACATCGAGTATATCCTCGAGTGCCAACCTGCGACGATGTTCGCTTCCTATTCAATATCATGCGAAGGAGTGTTGTGTCACTCTTTAAATATAATAAGGATATTCAGATTAATCAAATAATTTTTTTGCAAGGCTGAGTTATCAAATATTAATTGGAGGCTGTAATAAACTGAATGTATTTAAGACTAATATGGTTCTTCGACTTAGATATTCGGATGGTTTTGTCAGATGATGGATGAATGGAAGTGAATGTTAAATTATTGAGTTTGAAGTGACATTCCTATTCTGTCACAACTAATTTGAACCTTTTCTTCGCCTCAAATAATCAGGTAAGGCCATGAGAGAGCATTTGAAATGGCACTTTCCGAATTATTTCATTTACCAACATATCACTAGAATGCTAGAGCTTCATTAATGATGAGTATCCATGTAGCTTTGGTTTTTTAGAGAATGGTCGGAGCATTGATCCTAACGGAATTGGAGCATTAGAAGATGTCCAAATAAAGGGTGAAGGAAGCGGAGAAGAGGAGGTTGTCCTTGTCGTGCCTCAGTTCCAGGGTGAGATATTAAAGGCGCTCAAGATTGTATAGAAGGAAAAGATGTGAGTTTGAGTCATAAGCTAGTAATAGACTGGAGAGGAAATGTTCAAACTTCCTACTCGATAACTCTTACTCCTTCTAAACTTAACGTGTTGGAACCTTCATGACCTTGATCTCCCAAAGTTACACCAGACAAAGATGCTCTAGTCAATTCAGAAGAGATGTTCAAGAGCCTGGTTGATATTCCGCTCGTGACCACGCTATTTGATTTCAAGGACGTCAACCTTGACCGCTTCATTACTAGTCCATAAAATGCTGATACTTCTGCTAGTGTTAGAGAGATTACTCCATCAAGTTAGGTCCAAAAATTTATCATTTGGAGATTATACTGACCCATATTTTACATATTATAGGATCATATAATAATTCTACTTAATTCCCTAGGGGTCGTATTTTTCTAAAATTTTAATATATGGTTCGCGAGAATATAATATATGTCCATCGTGATTTTTACCAGATCTACTTGTGATCATTTTTCCCCTATGACTTAGTGCTTTAACCATAAATTTTTCTAGAGACCGAATTAGGTGTTCTAACAAGTCTCTTTGGATCGAGATGATGAAGGCCATTCTACAGAGTGGTCATATTAAAGATTTGACTCAACAGTTTAGGAGAAATCACAGTTTTAAATTTCCACTTTTACATGACGAATTAATTAATAGTTAGTGGGTTGATTAGCGAGTCTATTATACTAGTGATGTGGAGCTATAAATAGAGGGTGTTATGAGAGACTAACTTTTCTCCTTATTTCAAACAAAGGGTTGGGCATCTACAATTCTCCAGTTCAACCCAATCTTAAATCCCCAGTCTCCTTCTTCATCAAATCATTATACATAGCATCTCAAGCCAAGGTTTACATCAAGAAATATCAGATCCTGTCATTTTACATCATATTCAAGCATTTTATTCGATGTTCATTTTGGAGTATCATCAAATTGCATTGGATCTAGGTTTTGGTGAGTGATAAGATCTCTTACATAGCTATTATGGATTATTTGTATAACTAGGTTGATTAAATCATCTCATATGTTAAATCCACTCCAAAATTTGATCATACATGTTAATTTTAGATCTAGATATCCTAGGATAATTCAATTTGACATCTATCCAATAATTTGTCAGATCCATCATGTTTAATATAAAATTAATTTTAACATGTTGAAGAAGTATGATTGTTGTGATATGATTCATGTTTGTATGTCTCTGTATGACTGAATACATTTGAAATTGCATGAATTGTTATTTGTATGATTTTATAATATGTTATGCTTGATTTGTTCATTTAGAATTATGTATTAGGACTCATAATCAAAGAAAAGAGGAAATCATAGTTTTAGGTATCAGATTCAAACGAAGCATGACGGAGGATCTCTAGAGGACGCTAGGAGGCTACTAAAGAATTTTTACTCAAAAATTCATTAAGTACATGGATCGGTACTGGTCCATCCGTGGATCCGTACCGACCAATCAATTCAACTTGGATGAAGCCGAAACTTCGTGCATGACATCTAAGTACTTCAAGGAGACTACATATGAAGTTTGAGCCTAAAATAATCTAATTAAATGGACCAAATATGGTCCAGAGTGGATTAACCCTCCTAGTAGTCCATTGAGCATGAACCATATATGTTCCATTCCATTGGCTCATATAGAGAGGAAATTTTGGCAATATCAGGATGTGGTACTAGGAAGGCTATGATGCAAGTTTTGTTTGGTTTGAATAGGTAGACTTACATGCAAACTGATGAAGTGGCTAAATGTATAGACTGTATACAGTCCATAAGGGATGGATCTCTTAGAGGTTTATCATATGTGAGTTCGAGAACATGAGGTCCATAGTGGAAGGATATGTAGACTTCTTTCTCATGCTAGAGGTCTTGGTGCAACGATAACATTTATAGGTGGAAGTTATCATCCAAGTGTTTGGATTATTCGATTGTGAACTCAAGCGGGACTTGTCAAAGGCTATTGTGATAGACAGCTAGGTATGGAATAGGGCTACGATATATTGGACTAAATTCAGTGGGACTCGGTCTAAAGGAGTTTTGAATAGCTCATGAGATTGATATTGCTACAAAATCATTGATTGCTCGAAGGATTCTAGCAAACTCATAGCAAAATTATCATGGGGTTTCCTATCAAGATCTGAGAGATTGTGTACCTTGAATCGCTTGGGAAGTGATTAGTTGTCTTAGGAAGACAAACATACGTGGGACGTGCAATAATATGACTAGAACCTAGGTCCTTCATTTGCAGTTGATGGATATATACGTCTGATCATTCGATATCAGTGTATTCAAGGCTTTAGTCGGTGATAGCTAAGTTATTTCTTGTTATGGATGATATGGTTGCTTGTATGTTCTCTTCTATTTCCTTGTGTAGGTTATCACCATACGACACTGAATAGATGCATGGATTGAGAATTTGTTCTGACTAGTTTCTACTTCTATGTTATTTGAGTAGCATATTGTATGTGATTATTATGTGCTAGCTCTTTAGTTGTAGGGATAGGTCAGTGAGACTTGAAATGTCTCCTGTATAGATGTTTATTATCTTTAATCGCTAATACCAAACTATTGACTGACTCCAAGTTATATGTTTCCTCTTATTACCTAAGAGTGCTCATTAATGATGTTGTTAAGTAGACTAAGTAGCAGGTTCGGGGATGATGCAGCAGTTCAATGACAAGTTGGAGGCTAACGTATTACTATCTTACTATATAGCTATTTAGATGACTTTCGCTATTGACTATCATATACTCTAATGAGGGATTTAGAAAGGCTTGATGTATTCAGTTATTCATATATTAAGTTATACTGTACATGATTTATGAGATTTTATGGAGGTATGATTTCCTGGTTTATTATGCTTTACCAATTATTGTGTTGTATACTTTGTAATTATATGTTGTCCATGCACTGTGAGTTATACGACAGGTTCTATTTTCGATTTACTTTCCTTGATGATTGTCCCATATTTGCATGGCATGTTATGCAATGCACTTTTCCTATAGTTTGATGCTAGATATATGAGGCGGTCGTCACACTTGTCATCAAAGCTTTAGTTAATGGATTTTACCTAAAATTCAAGAGCGTAAAGGGTTGTGACGACCCCAAACCCTGTACGATGGTGGCAAGGGTAATCTTTGGAATATAACACAAAAACAAATAAAAGCAGAACAGAAATAAATAAATACACCAGATAATGTACAATAAAATACACGGGATAAACATTATCATCAGAGTTACATAGTATACAGGATCATACTTAGTACAAAATACAGTTCAGCTTTACATAAAATGTCTACAGCGGAAACAAAACATAATATGTACAATAGGAGCTAAACAACATAAAAAGAGATGAATGATAGAATCCATCTTCAGCTCCAGCTATCCAGAAAGAGCCTGCTAAAACCTGAATACAGGGCTGCCCGTGTAGAAATAGGGGCACCCGAGTTTACAAGTGAAACAAACAAGTCAGTCATGGGACTGGTATGAGAAATCTACTTAGCATATTAACGAACTCGCCAGAAATAGAATCAGTAGTGTTCTAAGAGAGCGTAAGGATCCGTAACTTCCCCGGAAAGGAAAGCCCGGATTGCTTTGAGAACAAGCCACATCGGGACAAAAACAAAAGAACATTTCATCGTTTATTACAACAATTCCATCAGAATACAAGAATATTACAGAGTATAAATGAATAAAATACATTTGATAAATATCAGAGTTGACAATACATTACATAGCAGCAGAAAATAATACAATACACAACTAGAAGTAACACACAGATGCAAAGCTTCCCGAATATCGCCTCAGCTGTAAATCAGGATCCTGTGAATATAAATATGCAAAACCAAAACTAGTAGCTGCCCATGCGGAAAATAGGGGCACCCATAGTTTAGGTTAAAACAATAAACTCCAGGTCAGTCATGTGACTGGTGTGAGAACTGAAACAGTTATTAATCTTTATTTTAAAGTTAGGTAAATCAAGGGACCACGCCGTATAACACGGAACGGGTTTCCTCCCAAGAATACTAGTGCATAAAACAACAGCGCAATGCTAAATAAAGAACAATGAAGCTATTATAAGACCCAGGTCCCATCACACAATGCAACACAAGCCGGAGGATAGGGTTTTACCTTATAATAGCCAAAGAATGCTTGATGTGCTAAATTTCATCTTTTATTATTACTATAAGTGTATAGTGTCAAAACAAATTCAATCATAAGTATCAATCATAGACGGCATGGGTACCATATATCATGTCGCCAATACTAGGCTCTGCAATCCAAACCGCAAATGTCACGTATTGGACGTTGGATTTCCATCTGTGAACCGAGGCCAGGGATCGTCCTCACCGCTTCGAGACAATCTAGCCTACCATGTCTCAGGATCAGAGCTCGAGTGACCCTTGGATCGTCAGGGCCGGTCCATCGATGTGGATTAAAATGCCTAAACACTGCGTTTCCCCACCCTTTGGGGCGTAAATGAGTCCTATGACTCCATCGGCTCCACGTAGTCACCGATATATCCGAGGCGCCTCACAATCCAACAACCACACAAGTGAAAATATTATAAATGTCAGGGCTGGTAGGTCACTGACACCACCCTAGCTAGAAAGAAACGAATGCCCTCTCTGATGTCCTCTCCCGTTTCTGGTTCACAACCGGGGTGTGAGGCTCGCGAATTAACGCTACACAAAGCTACGCCACACAGGCAGTGCTTTGATCATCAACCACAAGACTTTTCTTTTCAACAAAAGCCTTAATCATTTGCATCTTAGCATGCCACACAGGAAAACCACTCCATGCAGCCGATATCCATCAATCACACAGAATGATATCCAATGTCAGACACACAGTCCATTTACTAGTCCGTTCTGGGTCTGAACGAAATCGGAGGCACCTTGTAGCTCGCATATCCATCGATCTCCAAGTACGTCTGGACGATCACCAACTGATTCCCTCCTCTTGGGTGTACAGCCCAATCAAGATCATCAGTAATTATCCAAACGATGTGAAGACCTCCTGTCTTCGACCACCGTCTTCATCCTCGACACATCGCCGAATCAGTTATTCAGAATGGGATAAACCTGGTCTTTCTGAGTAACTCGCATATATAACAAACAAGTGTTACACAAGCACAACATACGCCTCATTCCAATTCAGAATATTCTTTTATTCAAATATTCTTACACTTTGGGAAAGGTTCCCATTAATTTTATCAAAGATAAATTCTTTAAATTTATTCTTTAATCTCCTTTTTGAATATCAATTCAAACCAAATTATGGTTTATCCAAACTAGTCGGGATTAGCGAACCTTACCGAAGTAATCACTTGTTAAATTTCCCAACCCTAACCTATTCATCCCATGAAGTAAAACTGGTCATACTTCATATCTAACACCACGGTGTTATCGGTAAATTCAATTACCATTTCACATTCAAATCTAACTAAAGATTTAACTATCGCCTGGAACAAAACTGGTGATACTCAATTCTCGATCATTTCAATCTAATTAAAGATTCATTAAAACTCCACTTGGTTTTAATCTTCCCAAAAATCAATATTAATGATTGTTTAACTTGGGAAATCATATCCTGTCTTTAACTGGGTTAAAGAACCAATGTCATTTAAAACACGGTTCACGATAAACCCAAAATAACATTCTGTTACAATGGAATCTTCATGGAAAACAAATCGATATATATAATCGATATAAACTTTCATATCCGACTAATAATATAAATAGAATAACGGTAAACCCTTTTAAATTCCAGATATATTAGTTGTCTTCCACCATGGAAATTCACTTCGATTATTACCAAATCGAATTACATTCCATTCCAATTTATTTTATTAAATTGGAAAACTTTACATTCGAAAATCTCCTTTAAATCTTAACAAAAATTTATAAATTCCAAATCACATTTCACTGTAAATCGGGTTAAAGAACGAATGTCGTTAAAACACAGTTCACGATAAACCCAAATCACGTTCTATTAATTATCGGGTTAAAGAACAAGTGTCATTTAAAACATCGTTCACGATAAACCCACAAATCAATTCAAATTCAATTCCAATTAAATACCATTTAATTGGTATACTTCATTAAATCTAAATAAAAAGATTTAATCTTTTTCTCAACTGGGTTTAAGAACAGTGTTAATGAAGACACCATTCACGACAAACCCAAATCCCATTTGATATTAAATACAAAGTTCTGAATAGAAAATATATCGGCTTATATTCAATATCAAATTCTACGATCAACAAATATCGTATTGGAAATAACGATATGAATATATCTTTCAAATTTCCATAACAATATCTGTATAATCACGAAATCCAACACTGAAATATTCCAAAGACAATTTCGATTCAAATCCATTCCAATTCAATTATTGGAAATTATGGTTACTCTTAAAACCCTTTCAAATCCAATTTATTTATTTCAAAAATAAATGGATTATAGTTCTAGTTCAAAACTAGTTCATTTCGATAAAAATCTATTTTTATCTTTTCAAATATGGAATTTTTCATCCCAATTCTTTCCAAATCATTTCTTAGGATTCTACACAAATTATTGCTATTTTTAATACTTATATCAAGGCCCGTACAGTCGATTTCCATCAACAGCCATCGAACTGCACTTACAGCGACCTTTTCCAAATTTGATTTGGGCATAATTCCAAATCCAACCGTTAGATTTCAAATATCTAATATTCGTTAGAAAGCTCTTTTCGATACAAACTCAACAATTCTGGTTTTAGGAGAATCCGACGGTCGGATCTCCTGTAATATCCATTCGAAATCAATGGTCGAAATTCACGAACTGCCGTAGCGTGGCGCGTTCTATTCAGGCCATTATATATATACATGTAATATATTATATATATTTCATCGATTTCCTTTTTAAACCGTATTTTTTAAATCGTTTAAATTTGTTTTCAAAATGATTTCAACTTCATATTCAATTTCTAATAAAAATTGAATATTTCATATCATTGATATATAAATGATAGTATTTTCAAAACATTGTATTTTGAAATCAATTCCTTTTCGATATTCATTATAAAAATGTATAAAATCGATATAAATATCGTTCACGTCAAAATGGCGTCAATCTAACCAACACGGCTTTATATATTTCAATAACTTCGTTATTCTATTCAACAAATGAATATTTCCTTCAACATATAAATTTTCTTTTATTCAACATAGGAACATATATTTTTATTCAACACATGAATTTTCGTTTATTCAACACATGAATATATATTTTATTCAACACATGAATTTTCTTTTATTCAACACATGAATATATAGTTTATTCAACACATGAGTTTTCTTTTATTTAACACATGAATATATATTTTATTCAACATATGAATTTTCTTTTGTTCAACACATGAGTATTCTTTATTTCCCAACTTGGAATGAGGCCCAATCAATTACCATATAATGTTAATTATATGGATTCTCTATAACACATGTATATAATATCAACGATAAATAATCAACCATCATCCAGAGTGCATCCTACACTGCATAAGCATCAAATATAAATATTTAATGCTTATAACAGCCTGTCAGTCAATCGATCGACATACAGCTAAACAATTGGGATTAGTGTATGCCAAATATCATCCCAACACCCGTGTGGGGTTTCAAATCAACAAACACAGATTATTATTTGTGTAGCTGGGCATAGGGCTGTCAATTGGTCGGGTTGAGTCGGGTTCGGGTCGGGTCAAGTCGGGTTCGGGTTGATTTATAAATGGGTCGGGTCAACCCGTTATTAAACGGTTCATTTTTTCCTAACCCTAACTCGACCCGTTTATAAACGGGTTGACCCAACCCGTGTAACCCGTCTAGCTAAACGGGTCAGGTCGGGTCGGGTTAACCCATTTGATCCGTTGGCTACTATTATTCAATAATATAAACAGTCAAAGAAACAAAGGCAAAAATCATCAATATACGTTATAACATAACTAACGACGTAAACCTGCCATCACCAAGCAGCACAACGTTTCCAAAAATCTCCAACAGGCTTCTGTTCCCTAATCCCATGCTACAAAGAATCTCAGTCATTCAAGTATTAAACATACCAAACTTACGATAAAAAATGAATGACTGAAGTCACAAAGAAACATGAAAATAATAAGAACAAAGACATAACATTTGATCTTTCAAGTTTGAAGCATCATTATGAATCTATATTCCAAGTTTCAAAAATTTAAATGTGATCAAAAAGGAAGAAAAATCGAATACCAGACCAGCAAATTTAATTCATCCAAATCAAATTGAACAAGTATGCTGGTTCCACACTGATACTATATCAGACCAAAAAAAAAAGTGCCACAATCAACTTATCAACTTGTACACAACAACATAACACTGATAGTTGATACATTCATAGTTTCTTTCATACAAATTGGTAAATTACCAAAATACAAATTCACCAACAACTACATTCATAACAGCATAATACATTCATAGTTTACCAACATACAAAATCACCAACAGCATAATACATTCATGATTCATAGTTTCATACAAAATTACAAATTACCAACATACAAAATCCACCAACAGCATAATACATTCATAGTTAATGTAGCAATTGTAATAACAACTCCTAAAAGACCTTCAACAGCAAGAATGATGGCATATGCTTCACTGGAAACCAAAACATCATCATGCATCATTATCCATGCTCCATTTGATGTCTGATCACACCCTAATTAGTGTTGCTGTCTAATTTCTCAATAGAGAATACTAGTAGCAAACTAAATATAAAATGTCTAGGGTACAAGCAAGTAAAATATCTATAACTACACACACAAAGGTTGACCTAAACGCGGTTTCATTTCGATTATGCATATAGTTTCTAGTCAATTCTGATTCTGAGTTAAAATATCTGCAGGACCACAAGATAATGATTAATGACATGTACCTTTTTATTGAGAATACTTACATATAAAATGTCATATAGGTTGTCAGCCTTAGCAGAATATAACTAGTAAATTATGCATTAAAGCGATCCCAATGACAAGATGAGGAAAGAGTGATTTCAAATAACATGAATTCACCAAACAAAATGCTTATTAATTCAATCACAACTCTTAATTTGTTTTACATTTTATAGGCTAGAGGAAGCTTCGTCGCAAATGAAATAATGAATCATAGCAGCAGCCATAAGCCGCTGGCATATAGCAGCAGCCGTTAGCCGCGTCCATGTAACAGCAGCCGTGAGACGCTGCCACGTTGCAACAGTCGTGAGCCTGCTCACGTCTGCTGCTACATGGCAGCGGCTCACGGAAGCTGTTACATGGAAGTGGCTCACGGATGCTGCTAGATGGCTTTTTGCTATTGCAAATGTAGCATGAGTTGTAAAATAAATAACATGTACCGCTTATACTTGTGCGTCCAGTTGTGGGTTGTTAGAAGAACACTCGGCGGTTTGAGAGTGAGTACTGCTGATTTCCAAGTTACTTATGTCTTCCGTTAACTCTTCAAGATTAGGTACCAAAGTAGCAACGCCTGTCAAGTTATTAAATATTTAGAAAAGAAAATTTTATGCACTAAACAAATACAATAAGAAAGTTAACCTCCATCTCCAAATATCCAATCACGTGTGCATACGATTGCCTGAACAATTTCGGGCTTAAGTGCATTTCGGTATTGATCAAGAACTCGATCACCTACACTAAATGATGCTTCAGAGGCAACTGTAGATATAGGAATGGATAGAACATCACGAGCCATTATAGATAATTCCCGAAATCTATACTGATTAGCTTTCCAATATTCAAGATTATCCAAATTTGTCTTCCTATCCAATTTTGGTTCATCTAAATATAATTCCAATTGTGTTTTTTGCGCTAGAAAGGTAAATTCTGCACTCTCAAAATTATCAAAGTCCTACATATATGTTACATACATTAAACAATAAACACTAAATAGTGTAATTGAGGGGGAAAAAATTGTAATCATTAATGCATAGTTAGTTATATAAAGCTTACATGTATAACATCCAAGCATTCCCTAGAAACAAGTATGTCATCAGAAGAAGATTGACTCTGATTACTAGAAACGGTGTTAGTTCTTTTACCATATAATTACCTGTAAGCATCAAAAAGAGCAAATATAGTTTCACGAGCTTTACTC
Source organism: Allium sativum (assembly GCA_030737875.1). Classification (NCBI taxonomy): domain Eukaryota; kingdom Viridiplantae; phylum Streptophyta; class Magnoliopsida; order Asparagales; family Amaryllidaceae; genus Allium; species Allium sativum. The sequence goes on from CM060915.1 coordinate 286,559,125, forward strand.
ATTTCTACGGAACCAGCACCATAAAGCCTCTTATAAGAAAACTCCGCAAACTGAATCTTATATCTAGGATCTAAAATAACAGTAATTGAGAGAACAAGACTATACGCCTTCCAATACTTCTCAAATTTCCCCATCATTCCACTTGCAATCTTACTAATAAAACTATCACCATCAGCCCTAGATCTTTGCAATGTGTCTTGAACAACGAATAATTGAGGGAAATACAAATTTGCAGTAGGATATTTCATGCCAGAAAAAAGACAAGTCACTTCGTAGAAAACCTTTAAAAACTTACAAATTTGTTCCACTTTCAATCTGAATCCACTTTCATCTATTCAGATTGAGAAATCGTGTGCTTGTAGTTAGAATCGCTCAATTGTAAATGACGAAAAGCACGTTGATAATAAATAGCACTCTCAAGCATGAGAAAGGTGGAATTCCATCTAGTAGGAACATCCTGACGTAAACCTTTTTTACACTCCAAAGAAACATGAGATACAAATTCTAAAAATTTCAGTTTTTGCGCTTGTAAACCTCTTACATATTTGATGCTCTCCCTAATTTTTGATACACACATATCAACTTCTTTTAACCCATCTTGCACTATAAGATTAAGGATATGAGCACAACATCTAATGTGAAAAAAATCACCATCCATCAACAAAAATTCCCTCAACTAAAGTTGCTCCTTTAGCAAATTAACAAATACATCATTCACACTCGCATTGTCTAAAGTAATGGAAAATATTTTCTTGTCAATGCCCCACTCAATCAACAAATTATAAATCTTTTCGGACAAAGCAACTTCGGTGTGTGGAGGAGGCATAAAACTAAAATTTAAGACTCTTTTTTGAAGGACCCAATTAGCATCAATAAAATGAGCAGTCAAACAAATATATCCATCAGTTGCTATAGAAGTTCATAGATCAGAATCAAACAAATTCTACCCGGAGTTGAAACTAACAAGTCTTTAAGCCTTGACTTTTCCCATTCATACATTTTCATCACATCGGATCTAGAAGTATTTCTAGAAATCATCTTAATGTCGGGACAAACATAAGAAAATAATTGCCTAATTCCAGCATACTCGACAAATTGAAACGGCAAATCATGCATCAATATCGACATTACCAACAATTCCCTAAACTTTTCTAGATCAAATTTAGAAGACCTAGTTATAATAGAGCCCTCGGCCTGACTTATAAGCAACTGACCTATATCTCGACTACTAGTTTTGGAACAAGTTTTAATATGACGTTTCAGGTTCCTGGTGCCATAAGAACTATCACATAAATAGATAATACCGCATTTCCTACACTTAGCCTTTTTTTTCATCATCTTGCGATGGAATAATTTCAAATTTAGACTATACCTCAGAAGTAAGCTTCCTGCGTCTCTTGCCGACAATTTTTTCAACCGTTATTTCTATGTTTTCTATTCCAACTTCTTCCATATTGGCATCTCCAACTTGTTCTTCACTGCTTAGTGTAAAAGTTTCCATTGCTTTTCTGCAAAATTAAAGAACAAAAAAACCCATATTAGATCGGTTTCATTTTGATTGTATTGCGGCACTACCTACCAAAAAAGTGCAGTTTAATTTTGCAGCTTGTTTTACGAAAAGTGCAGTTTCATTTTGGTGTCCCGCGGTTTATTGTTCAGTCACTTCAGTTACATTATTGTTAATAAACTGCAGTTAATAGCTATTGGCTTGTGGCTGCAGGTTCATCAACATTTGAATGTGTCCTTAATTTTCCTTTTCACTAATGCTAACCTTTATAGGTCCACGATAAAGATATGAATCATGTGATTGGTGTTGCTCATCACCCTCATAGAAATTTGGTTGCAACCTATGGTGAAGACTTGAGAATACCTAGTGAAGACTGCCCTATGAAGACTGCGCTATTAAAATATGGAAGCCTTGAGAGCAAGATCGACCCTTTTCATGCATCTTTTGCAGCTTCATTCATTCTTCCGTTTCAATTTTAAGTTTAATTATTTGTACATTTACATGCAGTAATTTCAATCTGAAATAGATTACGTGCTATGTTAAACTAGAAGCCTAGAATCCATAGTAAATTCTTTGCATTTACAAAACAGTCACTCGATTTAATAAATCACACACTCGATAATGTAATTAATTTGAGCTAAGTGCAATACAATGAACACATGCAAAAATGGAAACTTTGTTTTCCTACAGGCTACAATTTATACATAAAATGAAAAAGTATGAACCTTTCTCTTTTAATAAGGAGAAGCTACAAATACTGGGTAGCTGGACACTGGAGTTGCTCGAATCGATGGACCGGCCGACGATAATGGAGACTGGAGTTGACGACAGAGATCAGTGATGAGTTTGACTGTTTGAGTCGATGTAGAATAGATCAGACCGATTGAATTTTGAGTATTCGATTGAGAGATTAAAAAAATTGAAAGGGGAGAGGAGAAGATTCAGATCGATTGCATTGAAAATGAAGTGGGAAACTAGGTTGGGTGGCGGCTAAAACTAAAAGATAGTGACGGGCTAACCCTAACCGTAACCCTAGACCCTGAGTAAGTTACGTTACCGCGTTACGTGTTAGACTGTCTATTACTAGTATGGGTGCCAGCAAAATTAAAAGTTAAAACTCAAAGTTAAAACCGGGTTCGTTGTACACTTATACTTATTGCTAGCCACTCTACAAAAAGTCAAAACACGGTTATGTCACTGTTAGTTGCTACTTGCTACAGTAAATTACTAAGTACATAAAATAATTTAGTATTTTCTCTTTTTTTAATATGTTAAACGGGTTTAGCGGGTCAATTTCGGATTAGCGGGTCAACCCTAAACCCACCCATTTATAAACGGGTCAACTTCGGGTTGACCAGATAATGACCTGCTAACTAAATGGGTTGGGTTGACCTGCTAATTTCCGTGCGGGTTTCGGGTCGGGTCACGGGTCGTGTAGGAAATTAACAGCCAAGTTGGGTGATGTGTAAAATTTATCGTCCCAATCAATATCAGTCAAATGGGTGTACATAAACTAACTGTCTGATTTGTTTATAAATATTTATTTTATATACACGTTAAAAATTATATTTTTAACTATAAAATATTTTATTCCATTACATATCACGCAATCAATATTCACACCACAAACAACAAACAAACAAGTCGTCCACGGTCTGTGGACAATGGTTGTCGGGTGATGCTAAGCACCGTCTGCATCCTAGTATATATTTCAACTAGAAAACAAATTAAAAGTGAGAAGTTCTCACCCATAAGCTAAACCAAACGCCACGACTCTTCATATGTAGAAATCTTCGCCGTGCTCACCTTTTATCACTTTTGTCGTCCGTGTTCGCTACATATATAAAAATCACATTTTTATATTGTCTATTATATAAAAATCATATTTTTAAAACGCTATTATATATATGAAGATTATATTTTTAGTTCAACTCCACTTAGATAAAAATCATGTTTTTATCGTTTCTTCACATAGATAAAAATCCAATCTTTCCTCCGGTAAAAACCAAATCTCTATATGGTAAAAATCACATTCTTACTTCGTCACTACATGTATAATGATCATATCTTTACATAATGAAAAATCTAATTTTTATACACCATGTTAAATATAATGAAGATAACTTGTTTCTATATAAAAATTATATTTATACATTTCTACTTCTTATATAAAGATCGAATTTTTATCTTCACTTCATATAAAGATCGTATCTTTATCATAATGAAAGCATTATAAAAATTGTATTCTTATTTATAAAAATCACATTTTTATAATTCTCCCTACAAGATAAAAATTATATTTTTATCGCCATACTACATATATAAAAATCGAATCTTTATCTATTCACTTTTATTATAAAAATTCTATTTTTATATTTCTAAAAATCCAATCTTTTCTTATTCTAAAAATCAAAACTTTATCCTACTATAAAGGTATAATCTTTTTAAGTATAAAGATTAAATTTTTATTATCTATATATTATAAAAATCATATCTCTAAATAATTAAAAATTAGATTTTTAATCGTGGTATTATTTTAAAACTGAAAATAACACAAACATAAATGTAAATAAATAAAGAACTCACTGTTTCTTTGATTTTTATTGAAGGGGGAGGGGCCCCGGAGTCAGGTGGTGGTCAGGGGAGGTGTCAACAGTGGCGGCGGTGCTCCAGTTGTCGGGACGTGGTTGTTTTAGGTTGATTGGGGGTTTAGGCTTTGGTTTTAGAGGGGGTGAGGAAAGAGGGGGGGGGGTATGAGCGTCGGAGTGGGTGCCTCTGGTGGTGAGGCTCGTTGCGGCGGTGACGAACGGTGGAGGGGAGCGAGCGACGGGTCTTGGATCGAGGGGGTAGCGAGATTTCTTTTTCTTTTTTTTTCTTTTTTTGAATTGAATGGGTATGAGAAGAGAGGGGGGGCTATATGATTTTATTTTATTTTATTTTATTTTCATTTCAATACTGTTGACTTTTCATCCGACCACCTAATGAGATCCAACGATTGTCGCCCCTAACTAATTACCCCCCATTCCGAGCACAATGGGATATGTTTCGCAAGCCAATTCCATCGTTTCGATCAGTTTTCATTTAAATTAACATTTAAATCATTGTATTGAATTTTAAATGTACATTTCAATTTACTAGGGTCACATACGAACCCCAAAAATTCCAGAAAAATTATTTCTAGTTTCGTATTGACGATACGGTCCTATTAAAACTAATTTCATCAAATTTGAAGACTGTTTGAAAATTGGTCATTTTCTGGTCGATCGAAATCAACTATAACTGGTCAAACGCATTTTCCTTTGCCACGCTCACATATTGATTCAGAAAATTATGAATTTTGAAACCTAGCAATAATTTGACATCCCGGATCCAACAAAAGTGGTTTCGTCGATAACAGAGGTCGTTTGCAAAATTTCCATTTTTTAGGGCTATATTTTCCATAGCGATTATTCTGAATTTTCATCTAGGCATAACTTTTAATCCCCGCTATGAAATTTCAAATTTTCAGATTTTTTTTGGAAAGATAATTTCAAATAGAATCAAATGTTTTTGGTTTCGCTAAAATCCGGTTTAATTTGAATCTTGTACATTCACTTGAAATTTGAAATTGAATTTTCAAACTACCGCGCCATTTTTAGTTCCTTTTATAATTAAAAATAAATATTTATATTCTAACGTTGATTCAAATAAATATTTGCGTTCTAATTCTATTCGAAATAAATTTATCGTCGTCGTTATTTAAAATAAATCATTTTAAATATTCAAAATTCACTAAAATTGCCAAAACAAAATTTTTAAATTGGCTCGGATATCCGAGTTATTACAATCTCTCCCACTTAAAACTTTTCGTCCCCGAAAAGGAACAAAGCTGAAAGTTGTTTTACAAACCAACTCAACTTCCATTGTTTTCAATACGGCTTAAGTTCTTTAACTTTTCAATTTTTAAGAATTTTTCAATTTTTTCAAAAATTTGGCTAACACCCTAAATTTTCGAAAAATTTCGCCGTAACCACCCCTGCACTGGGAGCTTCTGGATATTTCAGATAGCCTCCCTTGGCCCTCACCAATCCAAAAGAAAAAGAAAATGCCAAGCAGCTAGCCAATCGGCTCATAAAATCATCCAAACCCAATAAATTTGTAAACATATACCTATTTGTCAGGCAAACAATTTTATTCTTCTGCTCTAGCCTCCTTGCTATGACCTGTTCGATGTATATACATGCATATGCATGCAATTTCAAACAATTTTCAATACAGTTCAATATTTGGTTCAATTTGGCTAAACGGTTCAAATTCTAATTAATCAGCCACTAATCAAATAACACAATCAGCAATCAATTAGTTGATTAGCTTTTAAAATTCATAACTTTGATACATAGTCCAAAAATCAGATTTTTGATGCCAAATTACAACAATAAGCCCTATCTAGTTTTGGTTCTCACACCAGTCAATTGAAAATATATGAATATCACACCTTCGAAACCCGAACACAAATACTGATGATGTCGCGACATCACCAGAATTATTCCCGAGCGACTAGAGCGTGACTCTATATCTATCCAGTATATTAAAACATCGAATACCTGTGGATCAGACGTATATGCAAAATCTTTATATATTGGATTGTCCAAAGTCAATACAAATAAATATTCAAATACGAATAATAAAGTTTAAATTTTCAAAACAAAATTGGTTTTCAATTTTAATTTTCAAAACAACACTCTTTACACTCATTCTAGGATACTACCGATCCTATCTCTAACGGGTCATTCTCATTGGATATTACTAATCAAATTTCTGATGAATCCTTTCAATTGGTTCTAACGTGTCTTGTTCTCCGAGCTCTGTGAACCAAAGCTCTGATACCAAGCGTAAGGACCCGTAACTTCCCCGGAAAGGAAAGCCCGGATTGCTTTGAGAACAAGCCACATCGGGACACAAACAGAAGAACATTTCATTGTTTATTACAATAATTCCATCAGAATACAAGAATATTACAGAGTATAAATGAATAAAATACATTTGATAAATACAAGAGATTACAATACATTACATAGCAGCGGAAAATAATACAATACACAACTAGAAGTAATACGCGGATACAGAGCTTTCCGAATATCGCCTCAGCTATAAATCAGGATCCTGTGAATATAAATCTGCAAAACCAAAAGTACTAGCTTCCCATGTAGAAAATAGGGGCACCCAGAGTTTAGGTAAAAACAATAAACTCCAGGTCAGTCATGTGACTGGTGTGAGAACTGAAACAGTTATTAATCTTTATTTTAAAGTTAGGTAAATCAAGGTACCATGCTGTATAACACGGAAGGGTTTCCTCCCAAGAATACCTGTGTATAAAACAACAGCGCAATGCTAAATAAAGAACAATGAAGCTATTATAAGACCCAGGTCCCATCACACAACGCAACACAAGCCGGAGGATAGGGTTTTACCTTATAACATCCAAAGAATGCTTGATACGCTAAATTTCATCTTTTATTATTACTATAAGTGTATAGTGTCAAAACAATTTCAATCATAGGAATCAATCATAGACGACATGGGTACCATATATCATGTCGCCAATACAAGGCTCTACAATCAAAACTGCAAATGTCACGTATTGGAAGTTAGATTTCTATCTGTGAACTGAGGCATGGGATCGTCCTCACCGCTTCGAGACAATCTAGCCTACCATGTCTCATGATCAGAGCTCGAGTGACCCTTGGATCGTCAGGGCCGGTCCACCGATGTGGATTAAAATGCCTGAACACTGCGTTTCCCCGCCCTTTGGGGCGTAAATGAGTCCTATGACTCCATCGGCTCCATGTAGTCACCGATATATCCGAGGCGCCTCGCAATCCAACAACCACACAGGTGAAAATAATATAAATGTCAGGGCTGGTAGGTCACTAACACAACCCTAGCTAGAAAGAAACGCATGCCCTCCCTGATGTCCTCTTCCATTTCTGGTTCACAACCGGGGTGTGAGGCTCGCGAATTAACGCTACACAAAGCTATGCCCCACAGGTGGTGCTTTGATCATAAACCACAAGACTTTGCTTTTCAACAAAAGCCTTGATCATTTGCATCTTAGCATGCCACATAGGCAAACCTCTCCATGCAACCGATATCCATCAATCACACAAAATGATATCCAATGTCAGACACACAGTCCATTTACAAGTCCGTTCTGGTTCTGAACGAAACCGGAGGCACCTTGTACCTCGCATATCCATCGATCTCCAAGTACGTCTGGACGATCACCAACTGATTCCCTCCTCTTGGGTGTACAGCCCAATCAAGATCATCAGTAATTATCCAAACGATGTGAAGACCTCCGTTCTTCGACCACTGTCTTCATCCTCGACACATCGCCGAATCATTTATTCAGAATGGGATAAACCCGGTCATTCTGAGTAACTCGCGTATATAATAAATAAGTGTTACATAAACACAACATACGTCTCATTCCAATTCAGAATACTATTTTATTCATATATTCTTACACTTTGGGAAAGGTTCCCGTTAATTTTATCAAAGATAAATTCTTTAAATTTATTCTTTAATCTTCTTTTGAATATCAATTCAAACCAAATTATGGTTTATCCAAACTAGTCGGGATTAGCGAACCTTACCGAAGTAATCACTTGTTAAATTTCCCAACCCGAACCTATTCATCCCATGAAGTAGTCATACTTCATATCTAATACCACGGTGTTATCGGTAAATTCAATTACCGTTTAACGTTCAAATCTAATTAAAGATTTAACTATCGCCTGGAGCAAAACTGGTGATACTCCATTCTCGATCATTTCAATCTAATTAAAGATTCATAAAACTCCACTTGGTTTTAATCTTCCCAAAAATCAATATTAATGATTGTTTAACTTGGGAAATCATATTTTGTCTTTAACTGGGTTAAAGAACCAATGTCATTTAAAACACGTTTCACGATAAACCCAAAATCACATTCCATTACAATGGAATCTTCATGGAAAACAATTCGATATATATATAATCGATATAAACTTCCATATCCGACTAATAATATAAATGGAATAACGGCAAACCCTTTTAAATTCCAGATATATTAGTTGTCTTCCTCCACGGAAATTCGCTTCGATTATTACCAAATCGAATTCCATTCCACTCCAATTTATTTTATTAAATTGGAACACTTTACTTTGGAAAATCTCCTTTAAATCTTAACAGAAGATTTATAAATTCCAAATCACATTTCATTGTAAATCGAGTTAAAGAACGAATGTCGTTAAAACACAGTTCATGATAAACCCAATTTACATTCCATTAATTATCGGGTTAAAGAACTAGTGTTATTTAAAATACCGTTCACGATAAACCCACAAATTAATTCAAATTCAATTCCAATTAAATACCATTTAATTGGTATACTTCATTAAATCTAAATAAAAAGATTTAATCTTTTTCTCAACTGGGTTTAAGAACAGTATTAATGAAGACACCATTCACGACAAACCCAAATCCTATTTGATATTAAATACAAAGCTCTGAATAGAAAATATATCGGCTTATATTCAATATCAAATTCTACGACCAACAAATATCGTATTGGAAATAACAATATAAATATATCTTTCAAATTTCCATAACAATATCTATATAATCACGAAATCCAACATTGAAATATTCCAAAGACAATTTCAATTCAAATCCATTCCAATTCAATTATTGGAAATTCTGGTTACTTTTAAAACCCTTCCAAATCCAATTTATTTATTTAAAAAATAAATGGATTATAATTCTAGTTCAAAACTAGTTCATTTAGATAAAAATCTATTTTTATCTTTTCAAACATGGAATTTTTCATCCCAATTCTTTCCAAATCATTTCTTAGGATTTTACACAAATTATTGCTGTTTTTAATAATTTTGTCAAGGCCCGTACATTCGATTTCCATCAACGGCCATCGAACTGCACTTACAATGACCTTTTCCAAATTTGATTTGGACATAATTCCAAATCTCTAATATTCGGTAGAAAGCTCTTTTCGATACGAACCTAACGGTTCTGGTTGTAGGAGAATCCGGCGGTCGGATCTCCCGTAATATCCATTCGAAGTCAATGGTCGAAATTCGCGAACTACCGCAGCGCGGCGCGTTCTATTCAGACCATTATATATAATATATATATATATTTCATCGATTTCCTTTTTAAAACATATTTTTTAAATCGTTTTAAGTTTGTTTTCAAAAAGATTTCAACTTCATATTCAATTTCTAATCAAAATTGAATATTTCATATCATCGATATATAAACGATAGTATTTTCAAAACATTGTATTTTGAAATCAATTCCTTTTCGATATTCATTATAAAAATGAATAAAATCGATACAAATATCGTTCACGTCAAAATAGCGTTAATCTAACCAACACGGCTTTATATATTTCAATAACTTCGTTATTCTATTCAACAAATGAATATTTCCTTCAACATATGAATTTTCTTTTATTCAACACATGAATATATATTTTTATTCAACACACGAATTTTCTTTTATTCAACACGTGAGTATATATTTTATTCAACACATGAATATATAGTTTATTCAACACATGAATTTTCTTTTATTCAACACATGAATGTATTTTTTATTCAACACATGAATTTTCTTTTATTCAACACATGAATATTCTTTATTTTCCAACTTGGAATGAGGCCCAATCAATTACCATATAATGTTAATTATATGGATTCCCTACAAAACATGTATATAATAGCAACGATAAATAATCAACCATCATCCAGAGTGCACCCTACACTGCATAAGCATCAAATATAAATATTTAACGCTTATAACAGCCTGTCAATCAATCGATCGACATACAACTAAACAATTGGTATTAGTGTACGCCAAATATCATCCCAACACCTGTGTGGGGTTTCAAATCAACAAACACAGATTTTTATTTGCGCAGTTGGGCGATGTGTAAAATTTATCGTCCCAATCAATATCAGTCAAATGGGTGTAAATAAACAAACCATCCTATTTGTTTATAAATATTTATTTTATATGCATGTTAAAAATTATATTTTTAACTATAAAATATTTTATTCCATTACACGTCACACAATCAATATTCACACCGCAAACAACAAACAAACAAGTCATCCATGGTCTGTGGACAACGGGTGTCGGATGCTGTTAATCACCGTTTGCATCCTAGTATATATTTCAACTAGAAAACAAATTAAAAGTGAGAAGTTCTCACCCATAATCTAAACCAAACGCCATGACTCTTCATATGTAGAAATCTTCGCCGTGCTCGCCTTTTGTCACTTTGTTGTCCGTGTTCGCTGCATATATAAAAATCAGAATTTTATATTCTCTATTATATAAAAATCATATTTTTAAAACGATACTATATATATGAAGATTATATTTTTAGTTCAACCCCACTTAGTTAAAAATCATATTTTTATCGTTTCTTCACATAGATAAAATCCAATCTTTCCTCTGGTAAAAACCAAATCTCTATATGGTAAAAAATCATATTCTTACTTCGTCGCTACATGTATAAAGATCATATTTTTACATAACGAAAAAATCTAATTTTTAATACACCATTTTAAATATAATAAAGATCACTTCTTTCTATATAAAAATTATATTTCTACATTTCTACTTCTTATACAAAGATCGAATTTTTATCTTCACTTCATATAAAGATCGTATCTTTATCATAATGAAAGCATTATAAAAATCGTATTCTTATTTATAAAAATCACATTTTTATAATTCTTCCTACAAGATAAAAATTATATTTTTATCGCCATACTACATATATAAAAATTGAATCTTTATCTATTCACTTTTATTATAAAAATTCTATTTTTATATTTAAAAATCCAATCTTTTCTTATTCTAAAAATCAAACCTTTATCCTACTATAAAAGTATAATCTTTTTAAATATAAAGATCAAAATTTTATTATCTATATATTGTAAAAAACATATCTCTAAATAATTAAAAATTAGATTTTTAATCGTGGTATTATTTTAAAACTAAAAATAACACAAACATAAATGTAAATAAATAAAGAACTCTCTGTTTCTTTGATTTTTATTGAAGGGGGAGGTGCGGCGGAGTCGGGTGGTCGCCAGGGGAGGTGTCAACAGTGGCGGCGGTGCTCCAGTTGTCGGGGCGTGGTTGTTTTAGGCTAATTTGGGGTTTAGGGTTTGGTTTTAGAAGAGGGGGAGGAAAGAGGGGGGAGGGGGGAATGAGCGTCGGAGAGGGTGCCTCTGGTGGTAAGGCTCGTCGCGGCGGCGACAAACGGTGGAGGGGGCGAGCGACGGGTCTTGGATCGAAAGGGTAGCGAGATTTCTTTTTATTTTTTTGAATTGAATGGGTATGAGAAGAGGGGGGCTATATGATTTTATATTACATTATTTTATTTTCATTTCAATATTGTTGACTTTTCATCCGACCACATAACGAGATCCAACGACTATTGCCCCTAGCTAATTACCTCCATTCCGAACACAATGGGATATGTTTCGCAAGCCAATTCCATCGCTTCAATCAGTTTTCATTTAAATTAACATTTAAATCATTATATTGGATTTTAAATGTACATTTCAATTTACTGGGGTCACATACGGACCCCAAAAATTCCAGAACAATTATTTCTAGCTTCGTATTGACGATACGGTCCTAACAAAATTAATTTCATCAAATTGGAAGACTGTTTGAAAAATGGCCATTTTCTGGTCGATCGAAATCAGCTAAAACTGGTCAAACACGTTTTCCTTCGCCACGCTCACATATTGATTCAGAAAACTATGAATTTTGAAACCTAGCAATAATTTTACATCCTAGATCCAACAAAAGTGGTTTCATCGAAAACAGAGGTCGCTTGCAAAATTTTCATTTTTAAGGGCTATATTATCCATAGCGACTATTCTGAATTTTTATCCCCGCTATGAAATTTCAATTTTTCAGAATCTTAGAAAGATATTTTCAAATAGAATCAAATATTTTTGGTTTCGCTAAAATCCGGTTTATTTTGAATCCTGTACGTTCACTTGAAATTTGAAGTCGAATTTTCAAACTACAGCGCCATTTTCAATTCCTTTTATAATTAAAAATAAATATTTATATTCTAACATCGATTCAAATAAATATTTACGTTCTAATTCTATTCAAAATAAATTTCTCTTCGTTGTTATTTAAAATAAATCATTTTAAATATTCAAAATTCACTAAAATTGCCAAAATAAAATTTTTAAATTGGCTCGGATTTCCCGGTTATTACAGTAAAGGCATATGGGAGGCATACCTGAAATTTAATTTGGATGATAACTATTTTATATGATATATAATGCAGTAGAACTTGAGCACCATTGCTACTTTTCTCTGATACTGCTGACCGTTCTTATTTCAGATAAAGAATGAGTCATCAAAATACACGGAACACAACCAGGAAAGAGCCTGCTTCTGGAGGGGTATAAGAAGATGCTTGATTGAGAGACACTATACCAGATTTTCCAACTCTGTTTGAAGTAATGACGACATCGATCATGAGAAGGATATCCACTCCAGAGGTGACAGCAGATGGAAGTGCTTCTATGTAGGTATCTTCGGTTATTGACTTCGCTAAGCTGTTCAAAGATTATACTTCTTTGGATCACAAGGTGCTTGTTGGGACATAATCTTCGATCAAATTTCAAAACTGACTCAACATTTGTGCTTTCATATTTGGAGATCTGGAAATCGATGACGTAATAAAGGGGAAGCTCCCTTCGAGATAGCTTTAGGGCCGAGTATGGATTGGTCGAATTCCATTCTTCTTGAGACTCCAAAGGACCAAATTCATAGGAACATTTTAGGATAAAATTTGAAGAGAAGTTCATTTCTAGGTCCAAAAGTATATTATCCTCAAGAGATTTGTTGAGTTGAAGCATGATGGTAAACCTATAGCTAAGTATGTAGTGGAATTTGAGGTTTTATCTAAGTATTCCCACCCTCTTAAAGAGACTCCATATCATAAGAATGAGAAGTTCATCGCGGGATTTGATGAATATCTTAGAGAGAAGCTTGTGAACCATATTAAGGTTCCATCAAAAAGTTAGTTGAGAAAGATTTAAGGCATGAGAGTTTGTTCCTGAAGAAGAGTGAAGCTGTTGTTGACAATAAGGAGGAGTCAAAGTCACAACGAGGTGGCGGAATGAGAAAATGTGGAATTGAAAGAGAAATCAACAGCAACAGGGAAAGAATGATTAGAAGAAACCTAAGGGTGAGGTTACTTGTTCAATTGTCATGAGTAAGACCATTATTCTAAGGAATGCAAGCTTATTAAGGAGGAAAACAAGTGCTATAGTCATGATAAGACCGAGAGTTTGAAGAAGAATTTTCCAGAACCGCCGAAGGATAAGCAGGTTGTTAAGGCATATATGTTGGACGTTGTGTAATCTTCTTTGAAATGTCCTACTACCACAGAGAAGGGAAAGATTATTAGTGTGCAAGGTATGTTTTTTATCAGAGGTATTTCTGTTTGAGTTCTATTCGATGTCGGAGTATCGCATTCTTTTATCCATAATGGGCTTATGTGCAGGTTAGCTTTAGAACCTAATATTATTGATAGACCATTATTTGTGAATACCCCATTAGGAGGTCATCATGTATTTATATGCTTTGTCCTAGTCTAGTCTTATTGATTCATGGTTTCCCTTTTGTGTGTGATTGCTTTGTTTTGAATCGTGTTTGGTTTGGGATTAATCTAGGTATAGATTGACTCAAGCGGTATGCAATCATAGTGGATTGCAAGAGGCTCGAGGTGACAATCAGGAATGTGAAAGGGCGGATGGTTGTGATATGCTACTTACAAGAGGACGGAGTCCTAGTCAGCACTTTCTATTTGCTTTCAATTTTGGGGGATTGGTTGTCATATGCGACGATCATTAGAGAGTTCTCTGATGTATTTGATGAGGTCAAAGGACTCCATCAGCAAAGGGAAATTGAGTTTCATATTGATCTAGTGGATGGAGCCAAGCCTATTGTTATGCCCCTTAGGCATATGGTGCCAACGGAACAACGAGAGTTGATGGTGTAAGCGAATGATCATTTGAGTGAAGGATTAATTTGGAGAAGTGCACTCGAGTAGGGTGCACCACTTGCTTTTGCGACCAAGGCAAATTGATCTTTGCAAATGTGTGTGGATTATCGTGAGCCGAGTAAGGTGACCAAGAAGAATGAATATCCATTACCGAGGATCGTTGACATATGTGATCAACTTCATGAAGCCAAAGAGTTTTCCCAATGGATTTAGCAATGGGATTTCACCAATTGAGGATGGCTACGGATAGTATACCAAAAACTGCTTTCAGGACATCATCCGAATTTTATGATGACTGGTGATGCCAGACTAATGCAACAACATATTTTGTAGGCCTTAAAAATTTAGTTTTTAGAGTTCAGCCGAATAAAATCACGCTTGTGTTCATGGATGATATATTGTTTTACTCAGGACTAAGGAAGAATATAAGACACATTTGATGATTCTTTCAGATATCTAGCGAAAGCATCAATTGAGAGCTAAGTTATTAAAGTATCACTATTGGAAGGAAGAAGTGAGGATCTTAGGTCATGTTGTATTAGGACAAAGAATAATAGTGGATCCTACAAAGGTTGCAACAATCCTGGATTGTGATATACCTAAGAATGCTATAGACGTTAGAAGTTTCCTTGGTTTAGCTAGATAGTATCGCCTATTTATCAAGGACTTTTCAAAGATAATTGCACCATTGGCTTGATTGACGAAGAAGAATCAGACCTTCATATGGGTTGTGAGGTTTGAGTAATCTTTTGTGGTCTTTAAAGGGAGATCAACAGGTGCATCTGTATTAGTTACTCGATTGGAAATGAAGAGATGGTTATGTATAACAATGCTGTGGTACTAGATTAAAAGCAGTGCTAATGCAGGAATAGAAAATTGTGACCTATGCAAGTCAGCAACTAAAGCCAAATCAAAGAAATTATCCAACTCATAACTAGGAGTTAGCAACGATGGTATTTACTCTAAAGATATGGAGACATTATCTGGTGGGAGTTAGATTCGAACTATTGATGGAACATAAGTCATTGAAATGTCTTTTCTCCCAAAAAGATTTGAATCTTTGGCAGCAATAATGATGGTTAGAGTTTTTAGATTTTTATGAGTTTGGTGTAGCCTATACTCTATGGAAAGGAAACGTAGTAGCCGATGCATTGATTACAAGGCATGCGACTTGGGGAGCTATGTTTACTGAATGAAAGAACCTAGAATATGTGGTTTGATTTGATTTCAAGCCCATTTTGAATTGGAGCCTGAGATGTTTGCAAGTTTATCAACTAGATCTACTCTCATTGTAAGGATCGGCAAAAGTCAAAATAAAGATGGCAAACTTGTTGAGATTATTCAGAGATTCAAAACGAGTGTCGAGTCCAAGGAAATGAAGAGCTAAAATGTTGATCAAGATGGTTGGTTTTATAAGGATGAAAGACTGTTTGCTTCTAATATAGATGGATTAAGAGATGAGGTTCTTAGGGAATGCCATCACTCTATGTTGACTAATCATCCTGGTGGTAATAAGATGTATTGAAATATGAAAAAGAGTTTACTTCCGGGAAGGCATGTAAGGAGATATTGGGAGATTCATCTTGAAGTGTATAAATTGTCAGTTAGTTAAAGCTGAGAAAAAGAAGTTGAGTGGGTTACAACAACCATTAGAGGTTCCTAGTGGAACTAGGAGAAAGTATCGATGGATTTTGTTGATGGATTAACAAGGACTAAAGCAGGATATGATGGTACATGGGTAACTGTGGATCCTGACCAAAAGTAAAAGATTTATTCCTGTCAAATCTACCAATACGTCATATAAGTTGGCTGAATTATATATTAAACGGATATTTCAACTTCATGGAGTATCTATGAGTATCGTAAGTGACCGGGATCCTTTGTTTACCAGTTGATTCTGGAAGAGATTATAAGGGACATTGGGAACCCAACTACATATGAGTACGACTTATCATCCCCAAACCCATGGTCAGATTGAGACAATTAACCGAGTATTGGAAGATCTTTTAAGAGCATGTTTGAAACACCCTGCCTTCGTTAAGGTCACTCACTAAGGGAATGCCTTAACTTTGGTGGAGCGCTTTGGGTAAAAGATGCAGATCAATTACAAGACAGACAAATAAAGCAGCGGAAAATGAAACTTTACTTTATTATAAAACAGCTTGTACAAAGATTGTTTACAATACCAAAGTATCTATCTTGTTTAATAAAATAAAGAATCATAAATGACAATAATATTCCCCAATAGAGCAAAGCAAGCCATAGCTGAAATGGGACTAGATCCAAAGCAACACATGATGATATTGAAGCAACAAGAATCCAAGCTAAGCAGAAGTGTTTCCTCCCTGACTATCTTGGGGGGGGGGGGGGGGGGACAGAAGAAAAGAAGACGAAAGAAAACAGAGTCAGACATAAAGCCCGGTAAGTTCAGTTACTTTCAGCATGTGAACTGGTAAAAACAACATGGCATGAATTAACTGGATACAAGACATAACCATAACAATAAGGATAACAAGATACCAAAGGATAAGAATAAGATATGATAAGGCAAGATAAACTGGATGCGCTACTACTCTTTCTCTGCCTCGCCACTACCCTGTTATTCAGATTTCTATGTCTCTGTACCGCCTAACTAGTGTCCCAACTAGTAATCTGTATACAATGATAATAATTACAACGTGATCCCAATCCCCGCAATTATGGTAGCCTTAAGGTGTACATCGATTATGAGGATTCCACCTCAATCAGGCTAATTGCCATGAATATGTTCGATGTACCTTACTACCCTATCGATCGGCTCCCTACTCGCATATTCACATGTGTCATACGACCCCCACTTAATTGTAGATACCTATGTTGGTCCCACCATGGGGTGTATCAAGTCCCATGGTAGCGACCCGACACAACTCTAGAGTTAGTACCACATACCGTACAATACTCTAAGGTGCCATAACAGATAGTGTAAAGAATACGGGGGTGGGGTGTGTATGTCATAAGGGTGGTAAACAAATCAACCAAAGCAACCATCCTCACATCTCTCACTCAGTGCGTAAAGCATACGATGTCCACCACTGTCAATCACTAGACCCATCGAAGTAGTGACGGAGTTCAACTTGTACAACTACTGCTACTACCAAGCTTACCACATGGAGTTATGACCAAATCTTTACAAATGACCCCACTTCATTGGTCTATAGCCCTTTAGTCGTACCTAGGCCACTGAGGCCCTGAGTCCGTTCACGTACCTCCCATACATAGTGATCCAAAGTCATAGACATCGATAGCCCCTTTGGCACACGTCCCGCAGCAAAGCCCAATCATTAAGTGAACTCATCGGTTCCCAACTAGATCCTGAGCTCTAACTTCCCATATTGGACTACCATTGCATCTCGGGTTATTGGTCAACACTGGGTCGGGTTCCCCTTCTAGCCATCAATTCGGGTTGGGTCCCCTACTTTGAGTTGGTTCGGTTCGTAGTCTTCTCCTGTAGCGGTTCGGTTCGGGTCCACAGCGTTGCATCGGTTCGGGTCGGGTGTCCCACTTCGGGTCGGGTCGGGTTGCCATCTCCCATCTAGTCCGTGCTTCCGCTCCGATCAGCTCCCTCGTTCTTCACATGCTCCGATCCGATCTCTCCTCATTTATCCGATCTGATCCCAGTTCAATTAGCGCGGCCTTCCTTTTTTCCAGTTTTCTCAAGTGTCAAGTTCCGATCCGATCGAATCCCTTGCCCAGTTCAACTTATCCGATCCGAGCCCCCATATCCGATCCGATCCAGAACCTGCACTTTTCCTGCAACTTTTCCAGCAAGTGTTTTACGCCATTCGACGATGTTTTCGACCATTCTAACTATTGAAATCAATCACAAAGCATATCATACAGTCATAGCAACATAGCAAACTAACCACAAACACCAAAACAATGAATTTACATGTCAAAATGGATCAAATATACCCAAAACCCCATATTTTCCCTTAAGCATGTTTAAGCAAAACTAATCATAGGGTTAACAAAACTTAACCAAATTAAACCAAATTTCTAACAGAGGCATAAAATATTATTTTCGAATTTATAGATATTTTTCCAGAATTTATTAGTGTATAAATTCGCTAATCTTCACTAATTACCCTTAATTAACTGTAATTAGTGTCAAAACGATGCCAATCACTCACCTTGGCCACAAATAAATTTCTCAGAACTGAAACCTTGCTAATTTGGGTGAATACTGATGTCTAACAGCAGCTCTAACCTTGCTTTCGTGTTTTCTCTCCTTAATTTGATGTAGATTAAGCCAAAACTTGATTAGAAAGTGATTAGAAGGTGATTTGGGTGTTGGGGGCCATTGCTAGGGTTCCAAGAATGAAAGTGGCAGCTGAAAGAAATGTTTTCTAACCCTAATCAGCCCCTATACATCTCCAATCCCGAAATCCCCTTTGGGCCTAACTGCTAATTACCCGGTTAAGCCCAATTAAGCTGTTTTTCACCATCTGAAACTTGTTTCAGCCATATCTCCCAAACGGTGAGTCCGTTTGGCTAATATGACCACTCTACGGAATTGTAAACCATCATCCAGAGCCAATGGAAGTGGTTTCAGGTCAAAATTCCCTTCCAGTCAAAAGTTATGGCCAAAACAGTGCCAACTAGGGGTAAAATGGTCATTTAAAAATTGGGAAAAATCATGAACATGGGAAATGACCCCAATAGTCGTCTCCCAAAGTTACATGACCATACAACTTCGTATGTGAAAGAAATAAATATTCTACGATCCTATGATGCGTAGAATACGGGTCGTTACACTCTCCCCCCTTAAGAAATTTCGTCCCCGAAATTCCTTAACCCAAAACATATAAAGGATCCCGCATGCCTAACAGCCACATACAACAATCAAACATGCAAAACAAGCAAACATGAAACACCCCACCTCCGTTAGGGTCACTCTCAAAGGGAATGCCCTAATTTCGGTGGAGGTTTACAAGTATGAGTCACAGATATACAAGACAGATATAAGAACACATATTTGTGAACAGCGGAAAAAACAACAACTTTTATTTCAACAAAATACGTGTTACACAAACCATGTCATAATTTGTCTTACAATACTTCCAAAAACCATTACATCTTCATAACTGTCTTGATTACATTATTTAAAGAAGCATAAAAAAACATAAGTAAACTGCATAAGTCCCATAATTGCTGTCCAAAGCCATAGTTCAAAACGAAAAAGATCCAAGCCATACATTCCTTCTCTTCAAGCTGGATGCGGAAACTGGTCAAGCTGCGGTATTCCCTCCCTGTGGACCTGGGGGGGGGGGGGGGGGGGGGGGACGAAAGAAAAGTAGAGTCAGACATAAAGCCTGAGTAAGTCTAGGACTATTCAGTCTATGAATAAAGAACTGGGTATGACAAGTATAAACTGGAAATGGGAAAGTACTATAAACTAGGTTAGGTTGTCTAGAGTCGAATGTACTTATCATACCCCATATTAATCTCTGTACCCATATAAACTAGTTCCCAACATGCACCCCATAATCACGGTGAAGTGATCCATTTCTGATGATCGGCTCCTACTCGCATAGTTACATGTGTCTTACGGCCCCCGTTGTTGTAGTTACCTATGCTGGTCCCACCATGGGGTGTATCAAGTCCAATGGTGGCGGCCCGACACAATCCTAGAATGCACAGGTATGCTACTAGTGCCCAGTGCCTTATTTTTCTGCGCCGGAGTGTGTGCACGCCCGCACCCCGTTAGAACCTACACTGCTGCACCACCGCCGTCGATTTGACCTCTTACAGTCAGCCCAGTAATCGTGCCCCACCCTGCATAGTTCAGGGTATCCTGATACACCTTGTAGGGTTACTGCTGAAAATGGTCCCCCGCTACTAGGTTTTCTATTTCTAGCCAACATGCTACGTTGGTTAAGTGTTTTGTAAACCTAACCCCCAATCAGTCTGTATAGTTAGCATGTTCCATTTTGATTAAGTATTAATACAGTTTACTTAATCCTATCAATCCTGACTCAGCCTTAATTGTCTTATTAAAGCCTCGACCTCTCACATTAGATAGGTATTGTTATGGCTGCCTGTTGCCGGTTGGGTCCGGGCAGTCTTACGCCACAACTCAGTCTAACCTCGGGTCCTTATTGAGCTCCGTGTTTAACCACCCACATTGGATAGGTATTGTTGTGACTACTGGACAGCCGGGCGGTTCCGAGCAGGTTTACATCACAACTCAATCCAACCTCGGGTTAAACACATCGTATTTTCTAGATTTACATATTTTGTCTCTTTCCTTTTTATATGTAAATATTTGCAGCCCATTATTCAAATTCATCTTTATTGGTTAAAATTTGTTTATGCCACTTAATTGTTTTTCATGGTTGTTGGCATGCGTCAAACGATACCAACACATATGTTCTATGTTTTAACCCCATCGTCATTACCCCCGCTTTATACGTTCACTAAAATATAACATATGTTGGGTTTAACATTTAAACCCAACTTAGCCACATGAAAAAAGGGGAGGCTTATAACATGGTTTTTATATATTCTAAGTGACATAAAAAGGGGAGTGTGAACGCATGAACTTGCAACATAACGATCTAATTAACATGTATTAGGCATATGTGAACTTGCATGGTAACAGCATATAATCATGGCATAAACATACTTAAACATGAATCATTCTATTCATATGATCATAACATAAACATACCTAAACATGAATCATGGTTTTTAATCTATTCATGTAAACTTGCAATTGGAATGTAAATCTAACTTAATTTATGTGTTACATATATCACCATAAGATTTTTATAACAACATAGGCCTAAACATGGTTTCAACTAGGCATAACACCAAACATAGTTTAGTCATGTTCATAAAAATGCTTACTTTTGTTTCTAATACAAAAGTATGATTTGCCAATTCCAACATAGATTCATATAAACCATAGTACTTAGTCGAATCCAATTACACACTGAAAGTGATCATAAAAGTATGTACATCATATTGGCATAATAGTGAATCATATACTTGCATGAATCCCAAATAAAATACCACAACATATGGTTGTCAACATAAATCATATACTTGTATGAATCCCAAATAAAATACCACAACATATGGTTGTTAACATGAATCATATACTTGTATGAATCCCAAATAAAATACCACAACATATGGTTGTTAACATGAATCACATACTTGCAAATATCCAATCGTATACCATAACATTTCCAAATCGTTTAGAATCAAAGCAACATACAAATACAGATTATTATCGCCACAATTCCATTTCTCACTTTACACAAATCAAAACACAATTATTTATTCACATCAGAATAGCACTCTACTTACAACGTATGACGAATCTTCAATTCAGGAATCTGAATTCTGAATTTGGAGATGCTATCCTTTATTGTAGGCGTTTTTTTGATTTAATTGACGTTGCTTTAAGCTTTCGAATTATCTCCTAATTGCCTCTCAATCCCTGACGGCTATTCCTAGTCCTTCCTCAGCAGCATGACGGTCTCATCTCCATTTTTGTTTGTGTGAATTAGGGTGAGTCTTAGGTCCTTTTTATAGAGTTTGTGAGTTGATTAGGACCGTTGATGGAGCTTGGTTTAATAATAGCCGTTCGTTTGAAGGAGAGACCAATCAGGAGCTGACACCTAGCCCTAGTGACAAGGCAAGGCTCAGAAAATCGACCAAACACAGACCAGGCCAGCCAGGGGGGCTGGGTTCGACCTGGCTCAGAGGCCAGGTCGACACGCCAGTCGACACCGTGTCGACTTGGCAGTCGACACGGGTGACCCAGGTCGACTACCCAGTCGACCTGGGTAGCCCCAGGTCGACTACCCAGTCGACCTGGGTGCCTTGGGCGGGAAAATTCCCGCCCTGGCCAATCCGGCCCGATTTTGAATTTTGAATTGGTTTTTCTGAGCTGTTTTTGTCTGTTTGAATTTTAAACTGAATTTTGAAACTTCCGGGGGCCATATCTTCTTCATACGGAGTCCGTTTTACGCAAACTCGGACTCTATTTCAAGTAGAATTCCGAGACGAATGCAATGGCGTATCCTGTTTCCCTTAATTCTTTGATTTGAAATTTATTATACCTTAATTTGTGAATTTCACTGTTATAGAATACACGGGGTGTTACATTCTCCCCTACTTAAAAGGATTTCGTCCCCGAAATCTTCAAGTTTAGGAAGAATGTATATCCTAACATTCAAACGTCCATCTACTCATCCATCAAACACGAACATCCATTGTCCTTAAAAGACCTCTAATGCTTAATGATCATATGCGAAGTGTGTGTTCATGTACTTATCTAATGCAAAATCAGGCGGCCTACTGATTCAGTTGACCTCCTTAATGCAAATTATGTAAGTGTCATGAATCCATTATGTATGCAAATTTTCCTATTCATGATTCTACATGAGTGCACAATCATTCATATATAAATGCAACATCCACATGACAACACATTAAATTCCAACCATATACAGTTGCAAACATAAATATATGCATATGCAATATGAAGTGACTGAGCCAATCTAAAACCTAAATTGTGTGTGTATATGCAACCACGAGCAACCACTAGCAATCACTTGCAACCACTTGCAACCATCATCCATAACATGTTTCAATTACATGTTTTCATCTAAAGAGTTTCTACCTAAAAGATAAGGTCGAGGAGATATACAAAGATAGATAAAAGCGCAACTTAAGGAAAAAAGAAAGATTAAAGATGTACCCTCAAAAAGAAAAGGGTATGCTGCGCGTATTCTAGCTTCAGTTTCCCAAGTTGCGTCTTCCTCAGCGTCGCTCCACTGAACTTTGACGAGCTTGACTTCGCGGTTGCGTAGCTTCTTCACTTCCGTTCCTAATATGCGGATTGGAACTTTCCTCACGGTTGCTTCGCGTTCCACTTCAGCTTCTTCTAGAATATTGGGCTCTACCACTTTAGCAGATTCATGTAGACATTTTCGGAGGTGCGAAACATGGAAAACGTTGTGAACTCCGGCCAGCTTTTCGGGTAGCTCTAATCTATAGGCCATTTTCCCAATTTTCTCAATAATGGGAAACGGTCCGACGAACCTTGGTGCTAGCTTTCCTGTGGTTCCAAAACGAACAACGTTCCTTAACGGAGATACCTTAAGAAAAACTCTGTCCCCAACCTCAAATTCAAGGTCGGTTTTCCTCTTGTCGGTGTAGGATTTTTGTCTGTCTTGGGCTGTCTTCATTCTTTTTCGTATTAAGTCTACTTTTTCTGAAGTCTCTCGGATCATATCTGGTCCAAGTATGAACTTGTCAGTAGACTCCCACCAACAAGTGGGCGATCGGCACGGTCTTCCATATAAGGCTTCGAAGGGCGCCATTCCGATGGTTGCTTGGTAGCTGTTGTTGTAGGCAAACTCCACCAAAGGAAGATGGTCTTCCCACGTCCCTCCAAAGTCAAGGACGCACAGTCTTAAAAGGTCCTCCAAAACCCTGTTCACTCTTTCTGTCTAGCCGTCGGTTTGGGGATGATAGGCTGTGCTTAAGCATAACTGTGTGCCTACCGCTTCTTGCAGACTCCGCCAAACTCACTTGTGAAGATAGCGTCTCGGTCACTAACAATGTTGGAGGGTATTCCATGGAGTCGGACAATTTCCTTGAGGTAAAGATATGCTAGGGATGAGGCAGTTCTTTTACTCTTGACAGGTAAGAAGTGGGCGCTTTTAGTGAGCCTATCCACTATAAGCTACTACCCTTCCTTTTTGCATCAAGACAGCGCCTAGCCCTGTCCTACATGCATCTGTATAAACTGTGAACATCTTGCTTCCATCTGGCAACGTCAAAACTGGGGTTGTTGTAAGAGCCCTTTTTAGTCGTTGGAAAGCAAACTCGCAAACCAAGTCCCAATTGAACACTAGATTTTTCTTTGTCAGCCTTGTGAGCGGAGCTGACATCTTTGCAAAGTCTCTGATGAATTTCCGATAGAAGCCTGCTAGCCCGAGAAAGCTTCGGACTTCTGTTGCGTTCTTAGGTGTCTTCCAGTCCTGCACCGCTACTACCTTAGCCGGGTCTACAGCTAACCCTTCTTTGGATACTATGTGCCCATGAAATCTTACTTCCTCTCTCCAAAAGTGGCATTTGGAGAATTTGGCTTTTAGTTGATGGACTCGCAGAGTTTCCATGATTGCCCTTAGGTGCTGAGCATGTTCTTCCTCATTCTTCGAGAAGATCAAGATATCGTCTACGAAGACTACTACGAACTTGTTGAGGAAATCCCTGAACACCTTACTCATTAGGTCCACGAAGTAAGCGGGTGCGTTTGTCAAGCCGAAAGGCATGACAAGCCATTCAAAGAAGCCATCTGGGGTTCTGAATGCTGTCTTATCGATACTATCTTCAGCCACCCTTAGCTGATGAAATCCGGTCGCTAAATCGAGTTGGGAGAAAACAGACGCTCCTACAAGCTGATCAAACAGATCGTCAATTCTAGGGAGAGGATGCCTATTCTTTTTCATTAGTTTGTTGAGCTCCCTATAGTCAACACATAGACGGAGTGAACCATCCGCCTTTGTAGCGAACACCACTGGAGCGCCCCATTCTGAAATGCTCCTTCTAATGAACCCCATCTCTAGAAGTTCTTTAATCTGTTTACTGAGCTCCTTCCTTTCCCGTGGATCCATGTGTCTAACGGGCAACGCAACGGGCTTTGCATTATCTATAAGATATATGCGAAAGTCTATCTCCCGCTTCGGAGGCAAGCCCTTCACCTCTTCGAAGACATCCGGATATTCCCGGACCACTCTAACCGTTTGCAAATTGTCGACAGAGGCATCTAGCGATTCAAGATAACTAAGCATAACCGCATACGAGGGATTACAAGTAATTTCCAAAGTGTTACCGAGCTGGGTCAGGAGCCTAACAACCCTTTTCTCACAATCAAGGATGGCCCCATTACTGGATAGCCAATCCATGCCCAAAATCAAACCATATCCCGAAAAGCCCAAAACAAAGGCACTACATTTAAATTCTACGCTTAGAACAGAAATTTTCAATCCCACACAGATCATAGATATATAAGCTGGGCCCCCAATTGGATTTGAAACAATTAAGGGGTCCTCTACCATACTAGTTTCTAGGTGCAGAGATTCTACTAAAGCAGACGAGATAAAGGAGTGCGATGCGCCAGAATCAAATAAAGTGTGAACTGGGTGATCATAAAGATAAACTACACTTTCTACAGAAGTATTTATACCTCGCTGTTGCAGAGGTGGCGCCTCTAGCACATGAACCTGTGCCCCCGAGGTGGATCCAGCCCTCTGCCCCTGCCCTCGTTTCTTTGGGCAATCCTTAGCCATGTGGCCTGTCTCACCGCAAGAAAAGCACCCACCATTCATCTTGGCCTTCTTTTTCCGGCAATCTTTCACTAAGTGCCCCACTTTGCCATAGAAATTACACTTCCTCTTCTCTTTGTTGTCTTTCCCGCCCTTCTTAAAGTCTGTCTTCTTAGGCTGTAAACCCTCTTTCTTCCCTTGAGAGCTTTCTGCCTTTGTCTCCTTCTTGCCCTTATCCTCTTCGTTTAGCAATGCCATCTGTACCAACCTTTCATACCTAGCTCCCATGGGTATATGGGTCATGGCCAAACTATGTAATGGCTCATTCAACCCTTTGACAAAACGGAGAGCCTTCTTGTGCGGGGTATTGACTAGGTCCGATCCGAACCTAGCCAGCTCATCGAACTGATTAACATACTCTTTGACTGTCATATTCCCTTGCTTAAGAAATAAGAATTTTTCCAACTACAGACTCCTTTCAGCGTCTGAGAGAAATTTAGCCTCAAACCTTGCCCTTAAGTCCTCCCATGTTTCCACTGGTCTTTCTGCATTGGTGACTTCCCACCAGTAGGAAGCCTCGCCTTTAAGTAGCCATATTGCCAGTTGTACCTTCTGCCTATCTTCTACCTCAAAGATGACGAATAAGTCCTCGGTTTCCTTTAGCCAATTCCTAGCTGCCGCGAAGGACTCAGTTCCATGAAAGTCCTTCCCTCCCATAGCTTTGAAATCTTTACATATCTTAGCAAAAGTATTACCCCGCGGAGGAGGTGGAGGAAGAGGTGTTGCTGCAGCTGGATGATTTCCTGCAGCTGGAGGAGGAGGAAAGGTAGGACCTGGCTGAGTGGCCCTTGATTCTAAGAATCGTCTAAACCAACCAAGTATTGGTATACCCTCTGGCAAGTTAAGTTCTTCGGACATGCTGAAACAAAAAGGATAGATTCAAAACGAATGATAAAAGATAGTACCTATGGCTTTGGGGGACTTTGCCTTTTTAAAATATAATATTTTATCTTTAAAAATGATTTTTAAATTTTCCTTTGAAAATAAATTTCAAAACTTTTATCTTATCCGGTAAACCTATGCTCTGATACCAAGTGAAACACCCCACCTCCGTTAGGGTCACTCTCAAAGGGAATGCCCTAATTTTGGTGGAGGTTTGTAAGTATGAGTCACAGATATACAAGACAGATATAAGAACAAATATTTTTGAACAGCGGAAAACAACAACAACTTTTATTTCAACAAAATACGTGTTACACAAACCATGTCATAATTTGTCTTACAATACTTCCAAAAACCATTACATCTTCATAACTGTCTTGATTACATTATTTAAAGAAGCATAAAAAAACATAAGTAAACTGCATAAGTCCCATAATTGCTGTCCAAATCCATAGTCTAAAACGAAAAAGATCCAAGCCATACATTCCTTCTCTTCAAGCTGGATGCGGAAACTGGTCAAGCTGCGGTATTCCCTCCCTGTGGACCTAGGGGGGAACGAAAGAAAAGAAGGCGAAAGAAAAGTAGAGTTAGACATAAAGCCTGAGTAAGTCTAGGACTATTCAGTCTATGAATAAAGAACTGGGTATGACAAGTATAAACTGGAAATGGGAAAGTACTATAAACTAGGTTAGGTTATCTGGAGTCGAATGTACTTATCGTACCCCATATTAATCTCTGTACCCATATAAACTAGTTCCCAACAGGCACCCCATAATCAGGGTGAAGTGATCCATTTCTGATGATCGGCTCCTACTCGCATAGTTACATGTGTCTTACGGCCCCCGTTGTTGTAGTTACCTATGCTGGTCCCACCATGGGGTGTATCAAGTCCCATGGTGGCGGCCTGACACAATCCTAGAATGCACAGGTATGCTACTGGTGCCCAGTGCCTTATTTTTCTGCGCCGGAGTGTGTGCACACCCGCACCCCGTTAGAACCTACACTGCTGCACCACCGCCGTCGATTTGACCTCTTACAGTCAGCCCAGTAATCGTGCCCCACCCTGCCTAGTTCAGGGTATCCTGATACACCTTGTAGGGTTACTGCTGAAAAGGGTCCCCCGCTACTAGGTTTTATATTTCTAGCCAACATGCTAAGTTGGTTAAGTGTTTTGTAAACCTAACCCCCAATCAGTCTGTATAGTTTAGCATGTTCCATTTTGATTAAGTATTAATATAGTTTACTTAATCCTATCAATCCCGACTCAGCCTTAATTGTCTTATTAAAGCCTCGACCTCTCACATTAGACAGGTATTGTTGTGGCTGCTTGTTGCCGGTTGGGTCCGGGCAGTCTTACGCCACAACTCAGTCTAACCTCGAGTCCTTATTGGGCTCCGTGTTTAACCACCCACATTGGATAGGTATTGTTGTGACTACTGGACAGCCGGGCGGTTCCGGGCAGGTTTACATCACAACTCAATCCAACCTCGGGTTAAACACATCGTATTTTCTACATTTACATATTTTGTCTCTTTCCTTTTTATATGTAAATATTTGCGGCCCATTATTCAAATTCAACTTTATTGGTTAAAATTTATTTATGCCACTTAATTGTTTTTCATGGTTGTTGGCATGCGTCAAACGATACCAACACATATGTTCTATGTTTTAACCCCATCGTCATTACCCCCGCTTTATACGTTCACTGAAATATAACATATGTTGGGTTTAACATTTAAACCCAACTTAGCCACATGAAAAAAGGGGAGGCTTATAACATGGTGTTTATATATTCTAAGTGACATAAAAAGGGGAGTGTGAACGCATGAACTTGCAACATAACGATCTAATTAACATGTATTAGGCATATGTGAACTTGCATGGTAACAACATATAATCATGGCATAAACATACTTAAACATGAATCATTCTATTCATATGATCATAGCATAAACATACCTAAACATGAATCATGGTTTTTAATCTATTCATGTAAACTTGCAATTGGAATGTAAATCTAACTTAATTTATGTGTTACATATATCACCATAAGATTTTTATAACAACATAGGCCTAAACATGGTTTCAACTAGGCATAACACCAAACATAGTTTAGTCATGTACATAAAAATTCTTACTTTTGTTTCTAATACAAAAGTATGATTTGCCAATTCCAACATAGATTCATATAAACCATAGTACTTAGTCGAATCCAATTACACACTGAAAGTGATCATAAAAGTATGTACATCATATTGGCATAATAGTGAATCATATACTTGCATGAATCCCAAATAAAATACCACAACATATGGTTGTCAACATAAATCATATACTTGTATGAATCCCAAATAAAATACCACAACATATGGTTGTTAACATGAATCATATACTTGTATGAATCCCAAATAAAATACCACAACATATGGTTGTTAACATGAATCACATACTTGCAAATATCCAATCGTATACAATAACATTTCCAAATCGTTTAGAATCAAAGCAACATACAAATACAGATTATTATCGCCATAATTCCATTTCTCACTTTACACAAATCAAAACACAATTATTTATTCACATCGGAATAGCACTCTACTTACAACGTATGACGAATCTTCAATTCAGGAATCTGAATTCTGAATTTGGAGATGCTATCCTTTGTTGTAGGCGTTGTTTTGATTTAATTGACGTTGCTTTAAGCTTTCGAATTATCTCCTAATTGCCTCTCAATCCCTGACGGCTATTCCTAGTCCTTCCTCAGCAGCATGACAGTCTCATCTCCATTTTTGTTTGTGTGAATTAGGGTGAGTCTTAGGTCCTTTTTATAGAGTTTGTGATTTGATTAGGACCGTCGATGGAGCTTGGTTTAATAATAGTCGTTCGTTTGAAGGAGAGACCAATCAGGAGCTGACACCTAGCCCTAGTGACAAGGCAAGGCTCAGAAAATCGACCAAACACAGACCAGGCTAGCCAGGGGGGCTGGGTTCGACCTGGCTCAGGGGCCAGGTCGACACGCCAGTCGACACCGTGTCGACTTGGCAGTCGACACGGGTGACCCAGGTCGACTACCCAGTCGACCTGGGTAGCCCCAGGTCGACTACCTAGTCGACCTGGGTGCCTTGGGCGGGAAAATTCCCGCCCTGGCCAATCCGGCCCGATTTTGAATTTTGAATTGGTTTTTTTGAGCTGTTTTGGTCTGTTTGAATTTTAAACTGAATTTTGAAACTTCCGGGGGCCATATCTTCTTCATACGGAGTCCGTTTTACGCAAACTCGGACTCTATTTCAAGTAGAATTCCGAGATGAACGCAATGGCGTATCCCGTTTCCCTTAATTCTTTGATTTGAAATTTATTATACCTTAATTTGTGAATTTCACTGTTATAGAATACACGGGGTGTTACAAAACAAGCCTACCCTAGCATGCGGAAAACTAAATCGAAGTCAAAATCTTACCAAGCAAAGAGTTCTGGATATGTCTTCCTAATGTTCTCCTCTGTCTCCCAAGTACAATCATTCTCATCCTCGCCCCACTGAACCTTGACCAGCTTCACCGTCTTCCTTCGAAGTTGCTTCATGTCGTGCTCGACAATACGGGCCGGCTTGCAGTTCCCAACCGCCTCGGGTTCTACTTCGAAGTCTTCTAACTGATCAGGTGAAATAGTCATATCTGGGTCGTGAACGAACTTCCTTAGTTGGGAAACATGAAATACATTGTGAACGCCCGCCATCTTCTCTGGTAAGCCAACTCTATATGCCAAATTCCCGACTAGTTCAAGAACAGGGAACGGGCCAACAAATCTTGGTGCTAACTTGCCTCTCCTGCCAAATCGTATCACTTTCTTTAACGGAGAAATCTTGACAAACACCAAGTCACCAACGGAGAATTTTAAGTCTCTTCTCCTCCTATCAGCATAACCCTTCTGCCTATCTTGGGCAGCCTTCATTCGTTGCTGAATGATCTTGATCTTATCTGAAGTTTCCCTCACCACATCTGGTCCAAGCATAAACTTCTCGCCAGTCTCTATCCAACATGATGGTGAGTTGCACGGTCTTCCGTACAAAGCTTCAAACGGAGCCATACCGATACTAGATTGGTAGCTATTATTATATGCAAACTCTACTAGATGTAAATGGTCATCCCATGATCCACCAAAATCCAGTACACAAGCTCTCAAGAGGTCTTCCAATATACGATTCACCCTCTCCGTCTGACCGTCGGTCTGAGGATGATATGCAGTACTGAGATGTAACTCTGACCCTAGAGCCTCTTGTAAGCTCTTCCAAAACCTACTAGTGAACAACGGGTCTCGGTCACTCACAATGCTTTTAGGTACACCATGAAATCTCACTACCCACTTCATATACAATTCTGCTAACTTAGCTGCCGTTCTGGTCGATTTGACTGGTATGAATCTTGCACTCTTAGTCAATCGATCCACAATTACCCAAATGCTATCATGTCCCGATCTAGTCCTTGGTAACCCATCAATGAAATCCATTGACACTTGTTCCCATTTCCATTCTGGAATTTCTAATGGTTGCATCAAACCACTAGGCTTCTTTTGCTCGGCTTTAACTAGCTGGCAATTCATGCATTTGGATATAAACTTCCCAATGTCTCTTTTCATCCCTTCCCAGTAGTAGGTCTGCTTCATATCTCGATACATCTTATTACCACCGGGGTGTATAGTCAGTTTTGAGTGATGACATTCTCCAAGCACTTCATCTCTCAATTCATTGACATTGGGTACAACAAGCTTTCCATTCTTTCTATGCCATCCATCTCGATCAAGCCCATACTTGTTCATCTCCTCATCGATACCCATCTCTAACTTGGAGATGATTTCCAATAGGTTAGGATCGTCCCTCTGACTAGAGCCGATCCGCTCAATCAAAGTGGGTCTGATCGTCAAACTTGCTAACATTTCTGGATCTAATTCGCACTTTGGTCTGAAATCATACCCAGCGATGTACTCCAGTTGCTTCCATTCTAGAAACATAGCCCCTAAACTGGCATGTCTCCTACTCAATGCATCAACCACCGCATTGCCCTTTCCCGGTGTATACGTGATGTCAAAATCATAGGAAGCTAAGAATTCTAGCCACCTTTGCTGTCGGAGATTTAGATCTTTCTGAGAGAAGAGATACTTTAACGACTTATGATCGGTAAACAACTCAAATCTTTCTCCCAAGAGATAGTGTCTCCACATCTTCAATGCGAACATGATCGCTGCCAATTCCAAATCATGGGTAGGGTATCTTCTCTCGTGCGGTTTCAATCGCCGACTTGCATAAGCTACAACCCTACCGCCTTGCATCAATACAGCACCTAGTCCGGTACCACAGGCATCCGTATATACCGTCATCTCTTCATTCCCCTTAGGAATGACTAACACTGGTGCACTCGTCAACTTGTCCTTTAGACTCTTGAATGCATTCTCGCACCTTTCATCCCAGACAAAAGCTTGATTCTTCTTGGTCAACTGGGTCAACGGTGCTGCTATCTTGGAGAAATCTTGGATAAACTTACGATAATATCCAGCTAATCCCAAGAAACTTCTTATGTCCGTTGCATTCTTGGGCGTAGACCAATCTTGCAGCGTAGCCACCTTCGCAGGATCCACGGCGATACCATTCTCTGAAACAACATGGCCCAAGAACCTCACTTCCCTCCTCCAGAAGTGACACTTAGAAAACTTTGCTTCCAATTGGTGTTTTCTCAACACCTCCATCACTATTCTTAAATGTTCCTTGTGTTCTTCCTCTGTCCTCGAGTAGACCAAAATATCATCAATGAACACAAGGACAAACTTATTCAACTGATCTCTGAATACCCTATTCATAAGATCCACAAAATATGTTGGGGCATTGGTCAGCCCGAATGGCATGACCAACCACTCATAAAATCCAGACGGCGTCCGAAATGCCGTTTTAGCTATACTCTCAGCTTCCACTCTAAGCTGATGAAAACCTGTAGCGAGATCCAACTGAGAAAATACTCTCGCGCTACTCAACTGATCAAACAAATCATCTATCCACGGTAGAGGATACTTGTTCTTCCTCGTCACTTTATTCAACTCGCGGTAGTCTACACAAAACGAAGGGAACCATCCGCCTTGGTAGCAAACACAACTGGTGCTCCCCATTCAGAAACACTCCTTCTGATAAATCCCTTCTTCAAAAGATCGCTGACTTGCACCTCGAGCTCTCGCTGCTCCCTTGGTGCCATACGACGAAGTGGCATCACTATAGGTCTGGCATTTTTCACCAAATCAATACAGAACTCAATCTCTCGATGTGGTGGAAGCCCGGTCACTTCTTCGAAAACATCCGGATACTGGCCAACCATGGGCAAACCTGACAACTCACTATGCGGAATATCGAGGGAGTTTATAAAACTAGCCATACCCCCTCACTGGGTAGACCACCAAACACTATCCTCCGCCCATCATCCGCTCTAGCTGTCACCAAAAAGCCCTCACAGTCTACCACCACCCCGTATCTTTGGAGCCAATCTACTCCCAAAATAATGCCAAACCCAGTAAAGCCCAAAACAAAGCAATCACAACCAAACATGCATCCATGACTCGATAAGACCACATTACGACAAATCATGCTAAGGCTAGTCGAACCACCAATCGGGTTCGTCACTACTAAAGGTCTATCGACAATCTCGGGCTCCAATCCCAACCTATCTACCAGGTCACTAGATATGAAAGAACTGGAAGCTCCGGTATCAAACAAAACTCTAACAGGAACATCATAAACAGAAAGCATACCTTGAATGACGACATTCTTTCCCTTCTCCGCCGCAGTTGGGGCATTCGACGAAGAAGGAATAACATTAAGGGCATATGCTTTCACCATTTGCTTTTCTTTGGGGGTTGCGGACACTTGTCCTTGTGATGTCCCATTTGGCCACAGTTGAAGCACTTCCTATCCGCTGGCTTGGCCCGATAATTACTAGCATAATGGCCCTTCTTACCACAGCTGAAGCACTCAACATCTTGCTTATTCTTTTTCCTCTGACCATCCTTAGTCTGACTCTGCTTTCTCTTATTCTGGGAACCACCCTTGCCTCCACCACTTTCTTGTGGCTTTGGCTCCTCTGCAGATGCAACCTCAGTCTTCGGCTTAGGGTAGAGACTTTCTGATCTCAATGCTTTCCCCACAATCGATTCAAACGTCTCATCGATGTGGTTAATAAGCCTTTCCCCCAAGTACTGATCCAAACCAGTTATGAATTTCTCATTCTTCTTCTCGGCAGTATCAATAAGAGATAACCCATACTTCGACAAAGTGTCGAATTCAGCGATATACTCCGAGACAGCTCTGCCATTCTGCTTGAGCTCCAAGAATTTCTTAAACAGCACTGACTTTTGAGCAGCTGGAATGAACTTCTCGCTAAAGCGGACCTTAAACTGCTCCCAAGTAATCTGGTCTTCGGGAGTAGCTGCCTTTATAGCATTCCACCAATTCATTGCCCGCCCTTGCAGCTGACGGGACGCTAGCTTTCTCTTCATCGCATCCTCGATACCCAAATCCTCGAAGATACGTTCGCAACTATCCAACCAATCCTGAACATCCGTAGCCGACCCCGTTCCGTAGAACGGCTTCCCACCAAGGCTAGTATAATCCTTATTCAGCTTGGCGAAGTCGACTCTCGGCGCCTGCACTATTGGACCACCACCGTTTCCACCATTGGGAGCTGCCCTCTGCACATCCCTAAGCATCTCTCTCATGAGGTCAGTAAACATCATCCTCATGTCAGCAACATTCCCATTATTGGTCCCTCTACCGGTACCTCTAACATATCGGCTCATCGTCAATCTGTAAAAGGAAACGATTAACGACCCCATAGTGGTGCTAGTGCAGTATGACTTCACCCTTATACTACTAATAGTATATACATATATAGCTTTTAAAAACCAAAATAATCACAAATACGCTCTCTCGTATACATATATTATCTCTCCCTGATAACTTCCATAGGTTAACTACGCAACCTAGAGCTCTGATACCAAGTGTGATGGCCCGCCCGCACCAGCCGGCATTTCCTCCTAAAGTGCGCTGTACACATGCCCGACTAGCACGGAACGGTCGCCAAAGAAAGGCAAGAAGAGAATGAGCTAATCAAGAACCTGTAGAATGTCTCACAGCGCATGGAATAAAATATAATAATAACATACTTGATATAAAACAGGTGAGACAGTGCATAAGCTGATAACTAAAACCAACATCAACATTAAAGCAGCGGGAATCCAAATATAGCTTATTACAACTTTCCAAATTTACTGTCTCTAAAACAAAAGAAAATTGAAGTAGAAGATGCACTACTAATGCCCAAGCAGTGATCTTCAACAACACAGCGAGAATACTATATATATCATACGTGGAAGCCTCCTGCTCGTCTCCGGATCATCTATCCGTGCATCACCAGCTAACCTGTCTCTAGTCTGCTCGTGTGAGCACCCAGAGTAATAAGAGGAGACATAAAACTCTGGGTCAGACATAAAGCCTGGTATGAGCGATAAGCATCTAAACAGAACAATAACAGGTATACTAAACCATACCTGAACCTGGACCTACAACCAAAGAGTTAGTACCACATACCGTACAATACTCTAAGGTGCCATAACAGATAGTGTAAAGAATACGGGGGTGGGGTGTGTATGTCATAAGGGTGGCAAACAAATCAACCATAGCAACCATCCTCACATCTCTCACTCAGTGCGTAAAGCATACGATGTCCACCACTGTCAATCACTAGACCCATCGAAGTAGTGACGGAGTTCAACTTGTACAACTACTGCTACTACCAAGCTTACCACATGGAGTCATGACCAAATCTTTACAAATGACCCCACTTCATTGGCCTATAGCCCTTTAGTCGTACCTAGGCCACTGAGGCCCTGAGTCCGTTCATGTACCTCCCATACATAGTGATCCAAAGTCATAGACATCGATAGCCCCTTTGGCGCATGTCCCGCAGCAAAGCCCAATCATGAAGTGAACTCATCGGTTCCCAACTGGATCCTGAGCTCTAACTTCCCATATTGGACTACCTTTGCATCTCGGGTTATTGGTCAACACTGGGTCGGGTCGGGTTCCCCTTCTAGCCATCGGTTCGGGTCGGGTCCTCTACTTTGAGTTGGTTCGGTTCATAGTCTTCTCCTGTAGCGGTTCGGTTCGGGTCCACAGCGTGGCATCGGTTCGGGTCGGGTGTCCCACTTCGGGTTGGGTCGGGTTGCCATCTCCCATCCAGTCCGTGCTTCCACTCCGATCAGCTCCCTCGTTCTTCACATGCTCCGATCCGATCTCTCCTCCTTTATCCGATCTGATCCCAGTTCAATTAGCGTGGTCTTCCTTTTTGCCAGTTTTCTCAAGTGTCAAGTTCCGATCCGATCGAATCCCTTGCCCAGTTCAACTTATCCGATCCGAGCCCCCATATCCGATCCGATCTGGTCCAGAACCTGCACTTTTCCTGCAAATTTTCCAGCAAGTGTTTTGCGTCATGTTATGTTGGTTAAGTGTTCATATTGACTTAACCCCACCCGTTTACCATGTTAAATTGGTTAAGTGTCATCAGTCAATTCAAGTTAACTTAACCCATCTACTTGTCATGTTACTATGGTTAAGTGTTGCCCTCTTGTACTAACTTAACCCTGCCACAAATCATGTTATGCTGGTTAAGTGTATCCTCTTGTGTTACTTAACCCTACCACACGTCATGTTATATATATATATATTGGTTAAGTGTTACCTTAGTTAACTTAACCCTACTGTCTGCTTAAATAACATGTTATATCGGTTAAGTGTCCTAAATGTACTTAACCTCTTCCACTTGTCTAATTAACATGTTATAATGGTTAAGCGTTCTAAATTTACTTAACCTTACCCACTTGTCTAATTAACATGTTAAATTGGTTAAGTGTTCTAAATTTACTTAATCTTACCCACTTGTCTAATTAACATGTTAAATTGGTTAAGTGTTATAAAATTAACTTAACCCTACCAAATCTTGTCTTAGCTTTAATTCATTTATTAAAGCACCAACCACACATTAGACAGGTATTGTTGCGGTCACTGGATGTGCCGGTCGGTTCCGGGCAGCTTTACAACGCAACTCAGTCTAACCTCGGGTTCTTATTGGGCTCAATGCCTTAACCTCTCACATTAGATAGGCATTGTTGTGGTTACTGGATAGTCGGGCGGGTCCAGGCAGTTTTACACCCCAACTCAATCTAACCTCGGGTTAGTCCTATTTATATTTTCTACAATGTACACATTTCTCATTTAGGACAAATTCTATATGTAAATTATTCCTAATTTACTTATGCCATAATTACTCTTTTAATGTACATTATCAACATTTATTATTATGGCCCACTTTCCCTCTAAATCATGTTTATAATTTTTGGTATGTAAATTATACCAAATTAAGTGTCACTAACCATGATTATGCTAAACATGACAATTACATGTAATTTCAAGTTATTAATCAGAATAGGCTATACCCCACCTTCCCAAACTCGCCATAATAGTCATGCCCAAAATCACTATGTCATATATTTGGCATTCCAAATCAATAGTTAAGCTTAATCTAGACTTAATGTTCCTATTTACATTTTACACCCAATCGATTAAATATCCAAACTTACAATTCATGTTAAAACTAGATTTAATATTCTACTTTAAAGTTTATGCCCAAAACTTGGTTTACAATCCAATTACATACTATGCGGCCAATTAACAATTTTACAATTTACGCCCAAGTCTAGCATGCATGTAAGTTATTTACGATTATAGCCAATTCAGATTATGTCATCATATTTGTTATGCCAAATTATTTTAATTAAGCTAGCCCCAAATTCCTGCGCCGTAATCGTACGTATAACATGATTTCCCAAGTTTCTGAGTACTCATGAAATGAAACTAACAAAAGGAATAGGGGATAAGCACGAGAACTGACATAAAGAATAGACATGCAAGAACGAACCAAATACAAAAATAATGGTTCCAATAGGTTCGATGTACATAACAGTAAATAGGAATAAACTAGACAAGTTACACCCTAAATATGAGATCCAACATAATTAAGGAAATATGCATAGGTGATTTGGCCTAACTTAATGCCAGTTCTAAGTACAACTTAATATGTTAATGGGAATAGGCATAAGCCACTAACTACAATAGTTATATGCACTTAACCACAATAGTCATGTATGACTAACCACGACAGTTTCTCAATCATAGTCATAGGTAGTAGTCTCATAGTCATAGTCATAGGCAACAGTCTTATGTCCAGAGTCGTATGCATAGTCTTATGTTCATAGTCATAGGCATAGTCTTATGTTCATAGTCATAGGCGTATGCATAGTCTCCTTGGTAATTAATCACAATAGTCCTGAATCAGGTCCAAAGGCAAGTACAAACACATATTCATATGAAAGGATCAGGCATATTCTCATATCCGTTTGATTTCATGTCATAAATAGATCTAGGCGTTCAAATCTAAAAAGTAACTGACTTACATTGATCGGTTTTAGAATAAGATAGCGTTGTGGTGATTTGTTATGATTCGCGTGACGTTGCTCGAAGCCGTTGAACTAGCCTTTGATTCCCTTCTTGAAGCTTTAACTTGATTTGAATCTTCAATTTGAAGAAGAACCATAACTTTTTTTAGTGGAGAATAAGATTTTTTTTAATGGTGGAGGCTTAGAATAGAGAGAAACAACATGTATATGGCTCAACGAATTTGTGTGGAGAAACCTTAGGTCTAGGCATTCTTTTATAGGTGTAGAGAGTGTTTTAGAGCCATTAGATCATCATAGAATCAATCAAGACCATCTAGACAAGATAGAGTTATCCCAGTGACTCAGCAATAGGTTAGGAATTACTCAGCAATGATTCAGCATTTGTATTAATAACTTTCTACTTTAATGTTAATATACCAAATGTACATCTTTTCTTTTTTATTATTTATTGTCAATCAACCGAACATAAATACCTACTTAATATATATATTTTCCCTTTACTGTATACATTAACTACCCATATATAAATATTTATTTATACATGAATAAATCTTTCTTACTTTTAATTTGTCATAAATCCAATTAGAGACGACTACAAAAAAAAAAAAATCCTTGAAAACCAAAAATGCTCAACGTACGCCACATGATGCGTACACGTCATATATATATGTATATTATTTATATATATACTTATTTTTATCTATCTTTCCAATTAACCATTTTCACACTAAATCACTTTTTGAACTACGTTCACACTAAGCCATTTTAAGCCATTCCCCTAAAACAAAAATATGGCGTTGGCGGGGATCGAACTCTGTATCTCTTGTATGCAAGTCATATGTTCTAACCAAATGAGCTACTAATTCTTTTGCTTACAAACCTTAGAACAATGGTAAGCATTATTTTTTTTCATTCCTCTTTTTTCATGTTTTGCTGCAATATTTAATTTAAAGATATCTCCTTCATATGGAGTCCGATTTTCGCAAACTCGGACTCTATCTCAAGCAGAAATCCAAGACGAACGCAATGGTGCAACCCCTTTTACCTAATTCTTCATTTTCAAATTAATTATTCTTTAATTTGTGAAACTTAATGTTATAGAATTACGGGGTGTTACATTCTCTCTCCCTTAAAGGATTTCGTCCCCGAAATCTTCAAGTAAGGAAGAATGTGTCCTACCATCCAATCATCCATCTACTCAATCATTCAATCACAGGCATTCATTGTCCTTAAAAAGATTTCTAATGCTTTCATGTTCATATGCATAGTGTGTGTATATGTTCTTATCTAATGCAAAATCAGGCGGTCTACTGATTCAGTTGGCCTCCTTAATGCGAATTATGAGAGTGTCATGCGTCCAATATGTATGCAAGCATCCCTAGCCATGTAAATACTATATGAGTGCATATTCATTCATCCATATGCAACATCCATATGATAACACATCAAGTTTTAATCCATATACAAACATATGCACTTGGATCCATATGCAATATGAAAAGGTGACTGAGCCGACCTAGTGCCTAATGTGTGTAAATGCATCCATGAGCAACCACTAGCAAACACTTGCATCCACCAAACATAACATGACTCAAACACATGTTTCAACCATAGGTTTATTCCTACCTAAGGATCGAAGATATGACCTAGAGGATATACCTAAAAAGATAGTTACAAGTATGCATAAGATTCCTACAAAAAGATCAAGGATATATCCTTAAGAAAAAGGGCATGATACGCGTGTCTTATCTTCAGTCTCCCACGTCGGGTCTTCTTGAGCTTCACTCCACTGTACCTTAACTAATTAACCTTCACGATTGCAAGGCTTCTTGTTCTCCATTTCCCAAACTTTCGTTGATAGGATAACAGGCTTGGCATTGTTAACTGGATATATGCGGAAGTCTATCTCGCGTTTTAGGGGACGAACCCCTAACCTAACCAAAAACATCTGCGTGCTCATGGATTACTCTAACAGATCGCAAACCGTCGATGGATGTATCAAGTGATTCTAGGTAGCTAGGGCTGACTGATCCTTTAGGATCGTACGAAATCTCAAGGGTATTTTCGAGGCGAATCAAAAGTCTAACTACCCTCCCTTCACAATTACTAGCTAACCAACCCATGCCTAGCATCAACCCATAGCCCATGAAACCCTAAAACATAAGCATTACGCTTAAACCCAATACTTAATTTTAGCTATTCTCAAATCCTTACAAACCAAAGATAAATGGGTCGAACCGCCAATTGGATTTGAGACTAAAATGGGATCTTCTACTATACAAGTACTAAGGTGCAGAGACTCAACTGTGGTAGTGGGTATAAACGAATATGAAGTGCTAAAATAAAAAGGGTGCTAACAGGCTAATCAAAAAGAAAAGATAAACTCTCAACAGAAACTTTACTACCCCTCTCTCCAGTACACTGGCGGTGAGAGCATGCACTTGCCCTTGTTGTTATACCATAAAAATACCTCGTCTTGTCTTAGTGTTTTACTATTCTTTCCTCCTTCGTTGGCCAAGTCCATATCCATGAATTTCTCATCCTTGGGTTGTCTCCCTCATTCTCATCTTTACCTTCCATGTGTAATCATGTTGACAACTGTCTCGAAAGCTGCTTCCATCGCACGGAAAATCCTACAAAGCTCGAAAGAAAATTAACCGCAGGTGAAACTACTGTGGCTATAGATGGAAGTCGGACACTTCTTTGTCCTTTGATAGGTGTCATAGTCTCGTCAAGCCTACAGAACCATGCCGCGATGAGGTTACCTCCTAGAAAGCCAGGAGCTCTAGAGACTCAGGAAAGAAGGAAACAAGGATTCAAACAGAGGATCAAAAGATAGTGCATATGGCTTTGGGGAACATGCCTTTAAAACAAAACTTTTCTTTTGAAAAATGCTTCTTTTAAAACCATTTTGTAGGTAAATTTTCAAATATTTTTTCTAATTCTGTAACCTTCAGCTCTGATACCAGGTGAAACACCCCGCCTCCGTTAAGGTCACTCACTAAGGGAATGCCTTAACTTTGGTGGAGCACTTTGGGTAAAAGATGTAGATCAATTACAAGACAGACAAATAAACTAGCGGAAAATGAAACTTTACTTTATTATAAAACAGCTTGTACAAAGATTGTTTACAATACCAAAGTATCTATCTTGTTTAATAAAATAAAGAAGCATAAATGACAATAATATTCCCCAATAGAGCAAAGCAAGCCATAGCTGAAATGGGACTGGATCCAAAGCAACACACGATGATCTTGAAGCAACAAGAATCCAAGCTAAGTAGAAGTGTTTCCTCCCTGACTACCTGGGGGGGGGGAGGGAAGGAACGAAAGAAAAGAAGACGAAAGAAAACAGAGTCAGACATAAAGCCTGGTAAGTTTAGTTACTTTCAGCATGTGAACAGGTAAAAACAACATGACATGAATTAACTGGAAACAAGACATAACCATAATAATAAGGATAACAAGATAACAAAGGATAAGCATAAGATATGATAAGGCAAGATAAACTGGATGCGGTTCTACTCTTTCTATGCCTCGCCACTACCATGTTATTCAGATTTCTATGTCTCTGTACCGCCTAACTAGTTTCCCAACTAGTAATCTGTATACAATGATAATAATTACAATGTGATCCCAATCCCCACAATTATGGTAGCCTTCTGCTGTACATCAATTATGAGGATTTCATCTCAATCAGCCTAATTGCCATGAATATGTTCGATGTACCCTTACTAACCTATTGATCAGCTCCCTACTGGCATATCCACATGTGTCATACGGCCCCCACTTGATTGTAGATGCATATGCTGGTCCCACCATGGGGTGTATCAAGTCCCATGGTAGCGACCCGACACAACTCTAGATTGCATAGTGTATACTACTGTTGCCCAGTGCCTTCTTTTTCTGCTCCGGAGTGTGTGCACGCCTGCATTGCGTTAGAACCTACACTGCTGCACCAACCGCCGTCGCTTTGACTGCTTATAATCAGCCCAGTAATCGTGCCCAACCCTGCCTAGTTTCAGGGTACCATGATACATCTATGTGGGTTACTGCTGAAATGGGTCCCCGTTACTAGGGTTTCCTAATGGTTAAGTTTGTGGGCCTATATTTACTGATATTACCCACCAACCCTGACGTGTACTTAACCCTTCTACAGATCCAAGCACGTGTATTTAATGGTTAAGTGTGTGGGCCAATATTTACTGATATTACCCAGCAACCCGATATGTACTTAACCCCCCTACTCGTCATGTTATGTTGGTTAAGTGTTCATATTAACTTAACCCCACCCGTTTACTATGTTATATTGGTTAAGTGTCATCAGTTAATTCAAGTTAACTTAACCCATCTACTTGTCATGTTACTATGGTTAAGTGTTGATCTCTTGTATTAACTTAACCCTGCCACAAATCATGTTATGCTGGTTAAGTGTATCCTCTTGTGTTGCTTAACCCTACCACACGTCATGTTATATATATATATATATATATATATATATATATATATATTGGTTAAGTGTTACCTTAGTTAACTTAACCTTATTGTCTGTTTAACTAACATTTTATATCGGTTAAGTGTCCTAAATGTACTTAACCTCACCCACTTGTCTAATTAACATGTTATAATGGTTAAGCGTTCTAAATTTACTTAACCTTACCCACTTGTCTAATTAACATGTTAAATTGGTTAACTGTTCTAAATTTACTTAACCTTACCCACTTGTCTAATTAACATGTTAAATTGGTTAAGTGTTCTAAAATTAACTTAACCCTACCAAATCTTGTCTTAGCTTTAAAGCACCAACCACTCACATTAGACAAGTATTGTTGCGGTCACTTCATGTGCCGGTCGGTTCCGGGCAGCTTTACACCGCAACTCAGTCTAACCTCGGGTTCTTATTGGGCTTAATGCCTTAACCTCTCACATTAGATAGGTATTGTTGTGGTTACTGGACAACCGGGCGGGTCCGAGCAGTTTTACACCACAACTCAATCTAAACTCGGGTTAGGCCTATTCATATTTTCTACAATGTACACATTTCTCATTTAGGACAAATTCTATATGTAAATTATTCCTAACTTACTTATGTCATAATTACTCTTTTAATGTACATTATCAACATTTATTATTATGGCCCACTTTCCCTCTAAATCATGTTTATAATTTTTGGTATGTAAATTATACCAAAATAAGTGTCACTAACCATGATTATGCTAAACATGACAATTACATGTAATTTCAAGTTATTAATCAGAATAGGCTATACCCCACCTTCCCAAACTCGCCATAATAGTCATGCCCAAAATCACTATGTCATATATTTGGCGTTCCAAATCAATAGTTAAGCCTAATCTATATTTAATGTTCCTATTTACATTTTACACCCAATCTAGATTAAATACCAAACATACAATTCATGTCAAAACTAGATTTAGTATTCTAGTTTACAGTTTATGCCCAAAACTTGGTTTACAAGCCAATTACATACTTTGTGGCGAATTAACAATTTTACCATTTATGCCCAAGTCTAATATGCATGTAAGTTATTTACGATTATAGCCAATTTAGATTATGCCATCATATTTGTTATGCCAAATTATC
The DNA here is from genome assembly GCA_030737875.1 of Allium sativum. Taxonomy (NCBI): domain Eukaryota; kingdom Viridiplantae; phylum Streptophyta; class Magnoliopsida; order Asparagales; family Amaryllidaceae; genus Allium; species Allium sativum. The sequence goes on from CM060915.1 coordinate 286,603,141, forward strand.
TTAATTAAGCTACACCGAAATTTCCTCTCCGTAATCGTACGTATAACATGATTTCACAAGTTTTTGAGTACTCGTGAAATGAAACTAACAAAAGGAATAGGGGATAAGCACGAGAATTGAAATAAAAGAATATACATGCAAGAATGAACCAAATACAAAAATAATGGTTCCAATAGGTTCGATGTGCATAACAGTAAATAGGAATAAACTAGACAAGTTACACCCTAAATATGAGATCCAACATAATTAAGGGAATAGGCACAGGTGATTTGGCCCAACTTAATGCCAGTTCTAAGTAAAACTTAATAGGTTAAGGGAATAGGCATAAGCCACTAAATACAATAGTTATAGGCAATTAACCACAATAGTCATGTACGACTAACCACGATAGTTTCTCAATCATAGTCATAGGTAGTAGTCTCATAGTCATGAATCATAGGCAATAGTCCCAAATTATGAATCATAGTCATAGTCATAGGCAACAGTCTTATGTTCATAGTCATAGGCATAGTCTTATGTTCATAGTCATCGGCATAGTCTTATGTTCATAATCATAGGCATAGGCATAGTCTCCTTGGTAATTAATCATAATAGTCCTGAATCAGGTCCAAAGGCAAGTACAAACACAGATTCAAATGAAAGGATCAGGCATATTCTCATATCCATTTGATTTCATGTCACAAATAGATGTTGGCGTTCAAATCTAAAAAGTAACTGACTTACATTGATCGGTTTTAGAATAAGATAGCGTTGTGATGATTTGCTATGATTCGCGTGACGTTGCTCGAAGCCATTGAACTGGCCTCTGCTTCCCTTCTTGAAGCTTTAACTTGATTTGAATCTCCAATTTGAAGAAGAACCATAACTTGTTTTAGTGGAGAATAAGATTTATTTTAATGGTGGAGGCTTTGAATAGAGAGAAACAACATGTAGACGGCTCAAAGAATTTGTGTGGAGAAACCTTAGGTCTAGGCATTCTTTTATAGGTGTAGAGAGTGTTTTAGAGCCATTAGATCATCATAGAATCAATCAAGGCCATCTAGACAAGATAGTGTTATCCCAGTGACTCAGCAATAGGTCATGAATGACTCAGCAATGACTCAGCATTTGTATTAATAACTTTCTACTTTAATGTTAATGTTCCAAATGTACATCTTTTCTTTTTTATTATTTATTGTCAATCAACCGAACATAAATACCTACTTAATATAAATATTTTCCCCTTACTGTATACATTAACTACCCATATATAAATATTTATTTATACATGAATAAATCTTTCTAACTTTTAATTTGTCATAAATCCAATTAGAGAAGGCCACGTAAAAAAAAAACAATCATTGACAACCAAAAATGCGCAACGTACGCCACATGATGCATAAACGTCATATATATATATTTATATGTATATATATATATATATATATTATATATTTTTATTTATTTTTATCTATCTTTCCAATTAACCATTTTCACACTAAACCACTTTTTGTACTGCGTTTACACTAAGCCACTTTTAAGCCATTGCCCTAAAACAAAAATATGGCGTTGGCGGGGATCGAACTCTGTATCTCTTATATGCAAGTCACATGTTCTGACCAAATGAGCTACTAAGTCTTTTGCTTACAAACCTTAGAACAATGCTAAACATTGTTCTTTTTTCATTCCTCTTTTTTCATGTTTTGCTGTAATATTTAATTTAAAGATATCTCCTTCATATGGAGTCCGATTTTCGCAAACTGGGACTCTATCTCAAGCACAATTCCGAGACAAACGCAATGGCACAACCCATTTTACCTAATTCTTCTTTTCCAAATTAATTATTCTTTAATTTGTGAAACTTAATGTTACAGAATTACGGGGTGTTACATTGTTTATTTTATTTTGGACAATCATGCGAATACCATCTTCATTTGGTTGAGTTTACCTTCAACAATAGCTATTATTCGAGTATTGGTATGTCACTGTATCAGGCGTTATACGATAGATCATGTAAATTATCCTCATTTTGGTTAGAGACTGGAGAGAAGTTAGTACTTGGTCCAGAAATGATAAGGGAAATGATGGATACGATTGAAATCGTTTTGAAATGAATGAAGGTAACCCTGGATCGCTAAAAGAGTTATGCCAATAGGAGGAGGAAGGGTTTGGAATTCTTAATCGAAGATCTAGTATGTTAGAACATTTCACCTCTACGGAATGTTGTTCAATTTAGGAGGAAAGACAAGTTAGCTCCAAGATTTGTTGACCTATTTCCAATTATAGAGCATATTAGGAAGCTTTGTAATAGAGTGGATTTACATGAGAAGATAATATGTGTGCACAAAGCTTTTCATGTGCCGTATCTACTCAAGTAGATGAAAGACTTAGAGGTAGAGCCAGAAGTTTCTAGGTCTCGTAAGCTACTTTGCATTTCTTGGAATGACACCAATCATCTAAGGAGGAAATATGTTAAGCTAGTCAAGATACAACAGAGTAAAAATGATGATGATTACATATGGTAAACAATATGAAGTCAACCTATCCAAAACTCTTCGAGTGGTGTGTCCTATATATCATATCTAATTTATGCCATTATGATTTATACTGTTACAGTTCCACATGAAAAGATACGGTTTGTTTGGATGAATAGTTGTATGCTAGATTGAATGATGGATTGATTGCTCATGGGTGCCAGGCATGTGAGACAATATGTTTGTCCCTGTTTACTTAGCATTATAAGCGGGTGAAATTTCTAAAGGAGGGAGGGAGAATATAATAACCAATATTTTATGTATCTGAGGATCGTAAAATAATTCTATTTAATTCTCAGGTAGTCATATCATTCTCACGTTTTGATATGTGGTTCATGAGGATGTGATACATGTCCTGAAATATATCTGTTACCATTTTACCCCCTTGGCTCACTATTTTAGACACAACTTTTTCTAGAGAGCGAATTAGATATTCAAATTGCTCTCATTGAATCAGGATGGTGACTAGCCATTTCATAAACTGGTCACATTAAAGATTTGACTCAGCAATTAAGGAGAATCGCTGTTTTGATTTTTCATTTCTAAAGGATAGAATAATTAGTATCTAATGGGATGATTAGTAAGCCCATTAAGATAATGATTCAAAGAAATAAATTGAGGATGTGAGGTGAGAATTAGAACTTTTCTCCTTATTTCAAATGTTGGGTTAGGCGTCTGTGATTCTTCAATTCAACCCAATCTCAACTCCCTAATCTTTTGTCCTTATCAAATCATCATACATAGCTTATAGAGGCAAGATCAACATCAACAAGATTGGTTCTCCCCATTTTTATCATACTCTAGCATTTTCTTTGCTGTTCGGATTGGATTATAGTCATATTGCATTGGATCTAATTTTTGGTGAGTACTGGAGATCTCTCACATGACTATTATGGATTATTTGTTTACGTAGGTTGATTACATCATCTCTTATGCTGAATCTACTTTAATCTCGATCATAAATGTTAATTTTAGATCTAGACATCCTAAGATAATCCACTTTGATATTTACCAGGTAATTTGTTAGATCCATTATGTCTAACGTGAAGTTAGTCTTAAAATTTTGGAGACCTATGATTATTGTGATAAAATTCATGTTTGTATGTGTCTATAATTACATATGTTTGAAATTGCATGAATTACTATTTGTATGATTCAATTTATGCCATGCTTGAATTTTTTGTGTAGAATTGTGTGTATTAGGACTTGGAATTAAAGCAAATCGGAGGTTCAATTGATCTATAGCCTATGGACTGGTACATGAAGCAGTACTGATGCGTAGCCTATGGACCAGTACAAATCCATCAATTTAACTTGGGTGGAGATGAAACTTAGTGCGTGGCATCTTGGGACATCAGGGAGGCTTCAGATGAAGTTTGAGCCAAAAATAATCTAACTCTATAGACCGTATACGGTTCACATGGGATGGACCTCTTGGAGGTCCATAGGAATGGACCGTATACGGTCCATGCCATTGGCTCATATAGGTATGAAATTTTAGCTGTAGAGGAATGGGAACCTTGGAAGAATATGGTGCAAGTTTGGTTGGGTTTGGATAGATAGAGTACTTGCAATTGGATGGAGTGGCTAAATGTATGAATCATATATGCCCCATAAGGGATGGACCCTCTAGAGGTCCATCATATGTGAGTGCAGGGACATGAGTTCCATGGTTGAAGGAGCTTGGGGCATCCTGATCGTGCTAGAGGTCTTGAATTGTCGATAGCATCTATAGAATGGACATTATCATCAAAGCGGTATGGGTTCTTTGATTTTGAACTAAAGAGGAAGTGGTCAAAGGTGATAGGCAGCTGGATATGAAACGAAGTTGCGATATAATAAACTGAAAGTGGGACTCAAATTGAAGAAGGGGTTTTGGATAGCTCATGTAATTGATAGTTCCAAGGAATCATTGATAGTTCAAAGGGTTATATCGGACTCAGAGCACAAGTATCATGGGGACGCCTATCAGAATCTGAGAGAACGTGTACCTTAGATAGCTTTGGATATGACCTAATTTTTTTGGAAAGGAAAAAAATACGTGGGACATATGGTAGTCCGACTAGTGCCGAGGTACTCCGTTAGCCCTTGATTTATAGCAACGACTAGTCATTTGATATCAATGTATTCAAGTTTAGTCTGTGATAGCTTGGTTATTGTATGTTACAATGCTATGGTTTCTTGTGTGTTCTCTTCGGTTTCTCTGGGAAAGCAATCACCGTAGGGCACTGAAGAGAAGTAGGGATCGGGAATCATGTTCTAACCAATGTCTACTTCTACGTTGTTTGAGTAGCATACTTTATGTGATTAATATGTGTTAACTCTTTGGTTGTAGGTACAGGTCAGGTTAGACTTGAACTATCTAGTATCATATTTCCTTGTATAGATATTGATAGCCATTTATCGCTCATGCCAAACTGTTGTTTGATTCAGTGTTTTATGTTTTCCCTTATTACCTTGAGGTTCTCATAAATGATGTTGTTGAGTAGCAGGTAGTAGGTTTGGTGACGATGCAGTAGTGTGATGACGAGCTGGTGGCTTACGTATTACTATCTTACTATATAACTATTTGGATGACTTTCGTAGTTGACAATCACATACTTCGATGAGTATAGTGAGTCTTACGGTATTTAGATATTAAAATATTTAGATAAATTTTACACGATTTTATTATTATATGTTGTTCATGTTCAATGAGTTATACGATAGGTTCTGTTTTCGTCTTACTTTCCTTGATGATAGCCCCATATCATCCTGGCATGTCATGCAACACCCTTTTCCTATAAGTTGGTGCACCATGTATGAGGTGGTCATTACAGAGGGGGAATATGTTACATAAGACATTGTCATTACACTTCATAACACATGTTTATGTTTATGTTTGACGATTTGTGATCAACATATATCTTTATTTCAGGCGGATGTGAAAGAAAAGGTCACCATAGTCGTAATATGGATGACTATGTTTATAAACCACATGAGCATCAATTTTAATCAAAGTATGGATACCATACTAGCCGTGATCGTTGAGGCAAAAAATGGTGTTTCTCCGATAGTGAATATTATTGGAGATCACACTTGCCATCCCGAAGAGGTTACAAATCATACCTGTGTGGCAGCGTACAACCAAAGGATCCCATTCAAGTCTCTCCTCAGGTTCCACCACCCTCAAAGAATGCAAGTTGGAGCCAGACTGTAGGAGCTTTGGAACCAGTTAAAGAACTTCAACGTGCTCTATGCTATCCAATAAGAAGACGAGCCAAGTTGTAGAAGCCCCTGAGCTAATTTTTTCTACATATAAGCAAAAATATCATCTTTAAGCCTTATTTCCTACTCTCTATTTTGATATATCAATGTTTGTTGCACAAATTACCTAATCTATACAAGACTGAAAAAAGTTCGTGGATAAGGTTTGTGATGCATACAAGTAGTACAGCAAGGTGCATAAGGTAGCTAAAAATATTAATTATATGGGATATAGAGATGGATCTTGACCGTTCAAAGCAAGAGGCCTATTTTAACAACGATAAAATTAACCACTTTAATGCTAAAGTTGCTGATTATGAGATCGAAATGGCCAAGGTAGGATAACAAGTTGAAATTTCTAAGAAGGGATTCTATGATAGCAGGGACCGATCCCAAAGGAAAATATATAGCATGTCTTTTAAGATTACTGCCATAGAAAATGACAATAAGACCCTTATGATTAAAAATCAGAGGTTAAAGGGTTAAATGGTCGACCTTAAAGTTGAGCTCGCTAAAGTTGAGAAAGCAAAGAATCCGCGTTAGAGACTGTTCAAATGGCTTGCGATGAGGCCATGGAGATGATGGCTAAATACGAAAGGGATACTACTGAGCTCAAGACTAGGCTTGACGAGGTGGAGAGGGAAAAGGAAGAACTTGAACCCTTTATTCTTGAATTTAATGTGAAAGTTTTTCGTCACTGAGATATATAATGTGTTAAGATTACCCATAGACACTTGTTGAAGCTTAGGATCATTTTATCATGGATGAAAAATTCTTCATCCAGAGTGACTTGGCGAAGGAGGAGGGATTGATTAAGTAATGTTTGAGAGGGAATGATACCAGTGTGCTCCAAAATGGCCGTTGGATGCTTCAGGAGGAGGGGTAGTGGAAAGAGAAGCTAAGGTAGCTCAAAAAAAGAGGATTAGAGCCATTGTGGAAAGGTATGACATCGCACAAGAAGCCGATTCTATTGGCCAATCGTTAGGCCTAGAGGCTCTTGTTATCTCAATTTCCTAAATATTTTCTACTGACCTTGGATATGACCCCGATTATTCGAGTTTATCGAGTCAACCGCCATTATTCCCCATACAAAATGGCAAGACTCTTTAATGAGAGGAAGAGATGGGGTACAAAGGTATTTTTATACTTTCTCCAATATTTAAAATGGTTCTTGTTACATGTGATAAGGCCAGTTGGCTTTCTCTTGAACCTTTTGAGGGAAACGATGGTTTAATTGTAATGGTCTTCCTACCACAAGTACCTAAACTGAAATGATGCTAGTTGCAACACCAACTACATTTTCCTTTACATCCCAAGTGTCTTTAGTTAATGCATTAGCTGTAGATACTGACTAGAATAAAGAAATGAATGGTATCCTTATGAACAAAAATGCAGGCATTTATGACTTGTAAAAAGACCCATAGGAAGTTATGGTCATAGGAGAAACCTGAAAAAACGATGAGCATATTCTAGAGGAGATGCTCTGTAAGTGTGAGGAGCAGCTAGCTATTAAGAAAGGAGAAACCCACATCTCCTCACAACCACTTACTATGTGTATGGCAGGTGACCTTGGTTATGAGAAATCAAAACACATGATTTTTGGTTGAATTTTTTACACCTATATGCAAATGTGATAGGGGCAACAATTTTGGAGTGAAAATATTTAAAGTGCAAGCATGGGAAGTCCTTTGAAAATGTACTACATAAGAAGCACAAGAAGCACTAGAAAGATAAGTGAGTGAAAAGCACTCGAACATTTATCTTTTTGATGCATTTGTTTTTGAATTATATTAGTCAAGTTTGTGCGAGTACGACCCTCGCTTCTAGACTTGTGAAAAATAATGAACCAATATTTAGACTCTTTTGATCAAATCATGAATAAACCAAAATTTTTATATAAATGTTTCAAGAGTTTGTGTTTTCCATTTAATGTACTAACAATTAAGCACTTGTCATTGACACTTAAAACTGTATGCAATTGGCTATGCACACGAAGGTTGGCCTACAAAGCCATTCTTGAGCTTTCCTTTTGACTGTAGTCATGAGTAAAGCGATGACATGTTTTTCAAAATTTGGGCGTTGTAATGAGCCATGTAAACTTAATACCCATTCCCTATCTCGGATCGGAAAAGTTAATGGGAATATTGATTTTAGTTCCAAAATTAACTCCTCACCATTTTTCAAGTTGGATTTCAAGTTAGAGTTGGTTGACATTAGGAGTCATCCTTTATTCCCTTCTGTCGTGTCTAAGGTTGAAATCTTAGTTGTCATTACTCTTCATGTGCCTATCACACTTGTCCTTGGTTTATATTCCAATCCATGCTTTTGGTATTATAGTGTGTGTGATAGATGGTTGGATCACATTTGCTTAGGTTTATACTTCAGTCCCATCTCTGAGGATTAGATTCAATATGGTAAACGATTGAGTTACATCTACTTAAGCATTGTTCCCTTGCTTATATATTAATGGTAAGAGTGTCCTGGTGGACGGTCTAGTCACATCCAGATTGGGTTTATACTCCACCCATCGAAATGAAGGTTGGAATTTTAGATGTCGTTCTGAAAGCAATCAAATCATGCTTTCCTTTGCCCATTATATCTCATCGTATATTGAGATATTAGTTGATAGAATGGATGGTCGATTTATATCTATGTTCTTTAGGATCATACTTTGCTTACTAGTCATAAGTAAGACTTAAATGGTGAGCGGTTAGTGTATGCAGACATTTTTAGGTCGTATTAAATTTGCTATTCCACGTATTAATTCACATACATAAGGAGGCCAAGGGATTTATTAAAAAATTGAAGCAAGATTGGCACATCCTACCTTATTTGTAATATTTACAAGTAAAATGCTGACTAGACAAGCGAAGCAAGCTTTAAGTGGAATAAAATTTGAGATGTTTGCCATTATGAACTCTTGGTAGTTCGTCACCATCAGTGATAATTAGATATAAAGATCCATTTTCAAGCCTCCATTTGATGACTTAAGAACCTTCCCATTTAAGGCTTAGGTATTTAGAGAAAGGGAAAATGTGTTTAAAGCAAGGACGCCAATATCGAAGGTTCCAGATCAAACCATAGAATTGTAGTATCGGATGACTTGCATTTTATGCGCAGTTGCTCTTAAGTTAGATTCTTCTCGTTTCTCATCGATCATGTCTAAGGATTCCAAGAAAAGCTCCTTAATCAATAAAGGATCATAATATACTGCTTGTAAGAAGGGATTTCCAGTTCAATTAGATTGACGTCTTCTTAGCTATAGGCTAGAGCAAATGGTGTGTTGCCATTAGCTGACTTGTGGGTGGTTCTATTAGCCTATATGACAATGGTAATTAACTAAAACTCTTTCTTTTAGCTTTCTGTAAACGTTTGTTTAGAATAGTCTCGATTATCTTGTTCCTATCTTTGACCAGTCCATTTGACTAAGAATTAGCGACCTCTCTTATTAATGTGGTAGGCAGAAAAAAGTCTTGGAACTCAGTGTTGTCATTTTAGGACTCATTATAGATTATGATAGTTCTAAGGTGACCAAAGCAACAAATTACATTTCATGGAATTAAGTTGATCATTTTTTTAGTAAAAATAGTAGTTAAAGGCTCAATTTCAGCCCATTTGGTAAACTAATAAATTGCAGTCATGGCGTATTTCGCACTACCCTTGGAAATTTGTGGAGAGAAAAAGAAGTCAATGTGTAAATTGCAAATGACCAAGGACTAACCAACTGAGTAAGCTACATCAGCAGGGCTCTCGGAATATTTGCAAACTTTTAGCACTTATTGCAACATCCTGAAAATCTGGTTGTGTCCCCTTTAACTGTTGGCTATAAATATCCATAATAGTGTATTTTCTTTGCTAAAGTCCGAACCCAATGTGATCACAACAATTGCCTCTCTGTACTTGCTATAACATCTGCTTGGTGTTATTATGGGCTACACACATAAGCAATGAAATTGACAATTTTTCTTGTATAATACGCCTTCTTGAATTATGTAGCACGTAGCTTGATGAAGAATGGCCCACTACTCCTTCTCTCTTTTAGGAAGTAATTCTTCTAGCGAAAAGTTATTGATTAAACTCATTCACGACTTCATCATGATCTCCATCGTTTGAACCTGATCAATTTCTATTTGATCGATACTCGAGGCATCCAACACTTCCACTAGCATCGGGACCATTTATTAAGCATATCCATAATTGTTCAAATTTGCTAATGAATCTGCATTCTCATATACTCATGAGAGCTACGCGAGATGGTGCAATGTTAAAAATTAGTTAACTACTCATGGACTTGGTTGAGATAAAGAGAGAGCCACATTCATTTTACATAAAACTCTTGTGTTACTTTATATACTAGGAACAATAAATCATAAAAGATATTAATTGAATTCACCCCCAGCTCCTTCTAAAGTTTGAGCCCGACAATCAGGAGTTCATATCTAATTTCGCTATTTGTTACATGAAATTGAGTTTCACAGCATAACAGGTCGATTGTTCCTTAGGAGTTACAAGAATGATTCCCATCGTAGAACATTGATCTTTGTGTCCTTCATTAGTGGGCATCTTCATTAAACAGATGACTTATCACTATGTTCCGAACAGTCATCTAGTGTAGTGAAGAGTCATCTAGTGTATTGAACTTAGGAACGAAATACGCCAAAGCTTGTCCTTGAATGACACTCCTACGAGTATAGGTGATGTCGAAATAGCTTAATTTCATATTCCACTAGTGTAACCTCCTAGATGCCTCAAGCCATTATAGGACATGTCCTAGTGGTAGGTTAGTGTAAAGTTTAGTTTTGTGAGACTTAATGTATCAAATAGAGTTTTTGGATGAAATCAGAGGGTATTAAGTTGTCTTCTTGAGCTTTAAATAGTTGCATTTTGTTCCCATTAATCTTTTACTTGCATCGAAATCGGGACTTTGGATGTAATGGTCATCACTCACAAGTGTAAAATGGGTAACGTGTAATGACATGGTCATATACACAAATTAGTCTTTATGATCTAGTGGCTTTGACAAATTTGTTGGCTTCTCTAAATGGTCTAAAACATTTTAAAATGCTTTAATATAATCCTATGTTCAAATAAATTTACGCTTCCTACTTTTGACCAAGTGAAAGAAAGGAATGCACTTGTCTATTTCCCTTGAGATGGATCTATAACTGCAACTACCTTCCCATTCAAGCCTTGCACATCCTTGATCTTTGAAACACCCCACCTCCGTTAGGGTCACTCACAAAGGGAATGCCCAAATTTTGGTGGAGGTTTATAAGTATAAGTCACAGATACACAAGACAAATATAAATACACATATTTTTTAAACAGTTGAAACAACAACAACTTTTATTTCATCAAAATACGTGTCATACAAACCATACCATAATTGTCTTTCAATACTTCCAAAAACATTACATTTCCATAACTGTCTTGATTATCAAAGAAGCATAAAACATAAAATAAAGCAGCAAAATCCCTATAATGATATCCAAAACCATGATCCAAGCAAAAGAGATCCAAACCGTACATCGATTGTCTTCAAGCTTGCAAAAGAGTCTGACTAAGCTGAGTTGTTTCCTCCCTGTTGACCTAGGGGGGAGGGGACGAAAGAAAAGAAGACGAAAAGAAAAATGGTGTCAGACATAAAGCCTGAGTAAATCTAGTGACTTTTCAGTATGTGAAAAAAAAAAGGATATGACAGACATAAACTGAAAACAGGATAGTATCATAACTAAGGGAGTGTAGTCTAGAATCGAACATACTATCGAACCCACACTATATCTCTGCATTTGCTATAATTATTCTAACCGGCACCCCATGCTGAGGGTGAAGTGATCCTTTTTGTTTTCTAAAGATCGGCTCCTACTCGTACGTGTGTCTTACGGCTACCCCAAGAAGTGTAGATACCCATGCTGGTCCCACCATGGGGTGTATCAAGACCCATGGTGGCGGCCCCGACACAATTACTAGAAGACATAGGTTATACTACTGTGCACCCAGTGCCCTGCTTGTCTGCTCCGAAGTGCGTGCATGACCACACATCGTTAGACCTACACTGTGCACCCAACAATTGCCGTTATTTGACCGCTTACAATCAGGCCAGTAATCGTGCCCCACCCTGCCTAGTTTCAGGGTACCGTTGATACCTAAATTGGGTTACTGCTGAAACGGGTCCCTACGTTACCAGGGTTTTCTAGTCAACATGCTAAGTGGTTAAGTGTTTGTATATACCTAACCCCACCCATCAATATTTGTTAACATGTTGAATCTTAGGTTAAGTGTTTTCAGTTGACTTAACCCTACCACCTGTCCTTAGCCTTTTAGAGCACCGACCACTCACATTACACAGATATCAGTACGGTTACTGGATGTGCCGGTTGGTTCCGGGCAGGTTTACACCGTAGTTCAGTCTAACCTCGGGTCTTTTTTGGGCTCAATGTTTAACCATCCACATTGGATAGGTATTGTTGTGACTACTGGACAGCCGGGCGGGTACGGGCAGGTTTATGTCACAACTCAATCCAACCTCGGGTCAAACATGTCGTCTTTTCTAGATTTACATATTTCATTATTTATGTAAATGTCATGTCGTCTTTTAATTGGGGTATAACAATTTATACCGCTAAAATGTCACAGTCGTTGGCACGCGCCAAACATGCCGACATATTTATTTATATCATGTTTTACACCCAACGCTATTACCCCCGTTTGTACGTACTAAGGTTGGGCTCGACACAATTCAGCCCAACTTGATAAACGTGAGAAAAGGGGAAATCCAGAACATATAATATTTTCTATGATACATAGAAGTTGTAGCGCATGAACTTCCAAATTGGCGTTAACATAAACATTGGATCATGTGAACTTGCATTCAAAATTGACATACAACTAAATGGGTGTCACATAGGATGGCATATGTAGATTTATACAAACTTGGGTTTTAACATATTAACTCGGTATAATGTCGAACACAAAACTAGCATGTTGTAAATTAACACAAAAATGTCCAAATCTAATATATAGTCTATTTCCATATGAAATTGCATAGTTTATGTAACCCAAACTGCATTTAACATAGTTCTGATCATACTTGTAAGATGTATACATAAGTTTTGAGGCAAGTAGGCATAAAAGATCTCAGATCTAGGATATGTTTACATAAGTATATGGCCCATGATATCAACATAAACATAAAGGGGATATTAACATAAACATGTGAGGGATCTAATCATAGATTTTGCCACAAACTTGCAATTGCAATTACTTTCATATACAATCATATAATAAATTTGCATCGACCCATTTATGCCACTAATCAATACACAAAATCATGATAGAAACATTACAATACACAAGATCAACATTATTATACAACAATAATATAATTCTATTCTCAATTACATCGTATCACATCATAATTTTATTCAGATTCTGAAAGACCGCTATACTAACTACGTGTGACGAGATCTTGTTTTCTGATTTCTTTTTTCTGAATTTGGAGGTGCTCTCCTTTGGGTAGAAATTTGTTGATTGATTTGATTAGACTTTAATTTGCTTCTTAGTTTGATTCTTGGCGGCTACGATTAACTCCTTCCCGGCAGTATGACGACTCCTCTCTTATTCTCTTATGTGAATTAGTTGAGTCTTAGGGTGTATTTATAGAGTTTTCAAGTTAATTTGAGCCGTCAGATGCAAACAGGGAGGGAAATCAGACCGTACAGCACACCAGAAGTCGAACCAGGGTCAGACCCACCTGGTCAGGCCGACCGGGCAAGTCGACCTGCAGGTCGACACCCAAGTCGACTGCGCAGTCGACTTGGGGGGCCAGGTCGACTGCCCAGTCGACACTAGTGTCGACCTGGTCACCGGGGCGGGAATTTTCCCGCTCAGCCCAGTTTGAACTCGAATTCGAATTTTAAACCTGTTCTGAGCTGTTTTTGAATTTCAAATTTATTCTGAAACTTCCGGAGATCATAACTCCTTCATACGGAGTCCGTTTCACGCAAACTCGGACTCTATCTCAACCAGAATTCCGAGACGAATGCAATGGCTTAAGCCATTTCCCTTAATTCTTTCATTAGAATTAATTATACTTTAATTTATGAATTTCACTGTTATAGAATATACGGGGTGTTACATTCTCCCCCACTTAAAAGGATTTCGTCCCCGAAATCTTCAAGTTTAGGAAGAATGTATATCCTACCATCCAATCGTCCATCTACTCAACCAACAAACACAGGTGTCCATTGTCCTTAAAGACTTCTAATGCTTTATGATCATATGCATTGTGTGTGTAAATGTCCCTATCTAATGCAGAAATCAGGCGGTCGACTGATTCAGTTGACCTCCTAAATGCGAATCATGTAAGTGTCATGAATCCATTATGTATGCAAATTTTTTCCTACTCATAATTCTACATGAGTGCACAAAAATTCATACAAATGCGATAACCATATGATAACATGTAAAATTTCAACACATATGAACGAGAATACATATATGCATATGTAGTATGAAGTGACTGAGCCGATCTAAAACCTAGGGGGTGTGTGTATATGCATCCACGAGCAACCGCTAGCAATCACTTGCAACCACTTGCAGCCATAATCCATAACATGTTTTCAAATACATGTTTGCATCCATTTGTTTTCTACTTAAGGAGTTAAGGAGAAAGGTTTGAGGAAATATGCCTAAAAGATAGATAAAGCATAACTTAAGGAAAAAGAGAGATCAAAGATGTACCCTCAAAAAGAAAAGGGTAGGCTGCGCGTATTCTAGCCTCAGTTTCCCAAGTCGCGTCTTCCTCGGCGTCGCTCCATTGAATTTTGACGAGCTTGACTTCGCGGTTACGTAGCTTTTTCACTTCAGTTCCTAAGATGCGTGTTGGAACTCTTCTCACAGTTGCTTCACGTTCCACTTTGGCTTCTTCTAGAATGCTAGGCTCTACTATTTCAGCAGACTCATGTAAACACTTCCGGAGATGAGAAACATGAAAGACGTTGTGAACTCCAGCCAGTTTTTCGGGTAGCTCTAATCTATAGGACATCTTCCCAACCTTCTCGATGATAGGAAATGGTCCTACAAATCTCGGTGCTAGCTTTCCAGTGGATCCAAAACGAACAACGTTCCTTAGAGGAGATACCTTAAGAAAAACTCTGTCCCCAACCTCAAACTCAAGGTCGGTCCTTCTCTTGTCGGCGTAGGATTTCTGTCTATCTTGGGCTGTCTTCATCCTTCTTCGTATCAAGTCCACTTTTTCTGAAGTTTCTCTGATCATGTCTGGACCAAGAATAACCTTATTTGTAGACTCCCACCAAAAAGTTGGTGACTTGCACGGTCTTCCATACAATGCTTCGAAGGGTGCCATGCCTATGGTAGCTTGGAAGCTATTGTTGTTAGCAAACTCCACGAAGGGAAGGTGATCCTCAAATGTCCCTCCAAAGTCGAGAACACAAAGTCTCAAAAATCCTCTAAAACTCTATTCACCCTTTCCGTCTGGCCATCGTTCTGAGGGTGATAGGCCGTGCTTAAACATAACTGAGTGCCTATAGCTTCTTGCAAACTTCGCCAAAACTCGCTTGTGAAGATAGGGTCTTGGTCACTAACAATGCTGGAGGGTATCCCATGGAGTCGAACTATCTCCTTGATGTAAGGAGACGCTAGGGATGAGGCGGTCCTTCTACTCTTGACAGGTAAAAAGTGGGCGCTCTTTGTAAGCCTATCCACTATTACCCAAATGCTAGTATTGCCCCTTCTCGACCTAGGCAGCCCGTCAACAAAGTCCATTGAAATGCTATCCCACTTCCACTGTGGGACCTCTAGGGGATGAACCAGTCCTCCAGGCTTTTTCTGTTCCACTTTAACTTGTTGGCATACGATACACTTAGAAACGAAATCTGCCACGTCCTTCTTCATGCCGTTCCAAAAGAAAACTCTCTTTACGTCCTTGTACATCTTGTCTCTATCTGGGTGTATTGTCATCTTGGAATGGTGTGTTTCCTCGAGAACCATTTTTACTAAATCCCTTGCTTGTGGAACGCATAGTCTTCCGTCGCGTCTCAGCCAGCCTTTATCATCGATAGAGTATCTACTGAGGTGACTAGAAGTCTCACCCCTAATTAGCTTATCAACCACTTCAACTAGCTGAGGGTCCTCACGTTGTGTCGTCCCTATTGTGTCCAAAAGAGTAGGGCGCACCTCAAGAGATGCTAACAAACCCGGTACGAAATCAGAGGAGGGCCTAAAGTTAAAACTGGCTATATACTCTAGGCTTTGCCTTTCTACAAAGAGTGGGCTTAGGGTCAGTTTCTTTCTACTCAAGGCGTCTGCCGCCACATTGCCCTTGCCCGGAGTATAGGAAATCTCGAAGTCATACGAGGCAAGAAACTCCATCCATCTCTGTTGCCTCAAGTTAAGATCTTTCTACAAGAAAAGATATTTCAACGATTTATGGTCAGTGTAAAGTTCGAACTTCTCACCTAGGAGATAATGGCGCCAAGACTTAAGTGCAAAGACGATGGCGGCTAACTCAAGATCGTGGGTCGGGTAGTTCTTTTCATGAACTTTCAATTGCCTTCCACCATAAGCTACTACCCTTCCTTCTTGCATCAAGACAGCACCTAGCCCTGTCCCACATGCATCTGTATAAACTATGAACATCTTGCTTCCGTCTGGCAGAGTCAGGACTGGGGCTGTTGTAAGAGCCCTTTTTAGGCGTTGGAAAGCCAACTCGCAATCCAAGTCCCAATTGAACACTAGATTCTTCTTTGTCAGCCTTGTGAGTAGAGCTGAGATTTTCGCAAAATCCCTTATGAATTTTCGGTAGAAACCTGCTAGTCCTAGAAAACTTCGGACCTCAGTTGCATTCTTTGGTGCCTTCCAGTCTTGCACCGCAACTACCTTCGCGGGGTCTACGGCCAGCCCTTCTTTAGATACTACATGCCCAAGAAACCTTACTTCTTCTCTCCAAAAGTGGCATTTTGAAAATTTTGCCTTTAGCTAATTTGCTCGGAGAGTATCCATGATTTCCTTCAGATGTTGACCATGCTCTTCCTCACTCTTTGAAAAGATCAAGATATCGTCTACGAAGACATCCACAAACTTGTTGAGGAGTTCTCTGAACACTCTTCTCATTAGGTCCACGAAATAAGCGGGTGTATTTGTCAGGCCGAAAGGCATGACAAGCCACTCAAAGAAACCGTCTGGGGTTCTGAATGCCGTTTATCAATACTATCCTCAGCTACTCTTAGTTGATGGAACCCAGTTGCTAGATCAAGTTGGGAGAAAACTGACGCGCCTACAAGCTGATCAAACAAATCGTCGATTCGGGGAAGAGGGTGCCTATTTTTCTTGGTCAACTTGTTTAACTCCCTATAGTCAACACAGAGGTGAAGCGAACCATCTGCTTTGGTTGCGAACACCACTGGAGCACCCCATTCTGAAATGCTCCTTCTAATGAACCCCTTTTCTAGAAGCTCTTTAACCTGCTTACTGAGCTCCTTTCTCTCTTTTGGAGCCATATGTCTGACGGGTAAAGCTACGGGCTTTGCATTATCTACAAGATATATACGTAAGTCTATTTCTTGCTTCGGAGGTAAGCCTTTCACCTCCTCGAAGACATCCGGATATTCCCGGACTACTCTAACCGACTGCAAATTCTCGCCAGAAGCATCAAGCGACTCTAGATAACTAAGCATAACAACATTCAAAGGGTTACAGGAAATTTCTAGAGTGTTACCAAGCCGAGTCAAGAGTCTAACTACTCTTTTCTCACAATTAAGAATGGCACCGTTACTGGATAACCAGTCCATGACTAAGATCAAACCATATCCCGAGAAGCCTAGAACAAAGGCATTACAACTAAACTCAACAATGAGAATAGAGATTTTCAAACCCAAACAAACCATTGACAAGTAAGCGGAGCCCCCAATTGGATTTGAAACTACTAAGGGATCCTCAACCATACTAGTGTCTAGATGCGGAGATTCTACTAAAGCAGATGAAATAAAGGAGTGTGATGCACTAGAGTCAAAAAGTGTGCGAACTGGATGATCATAAAGATAGACTACACTTTCTACAGAAATATTACTACCTCGTTCCTGTGGAGGTGCTGTCAGAGCATGAACTTGACCCCCTGAAGTAGATCCAGCTTTCTGTCCCTGTCCTTTCTTCTTTGGGCAGTCCTTAGCTTGGTGCCCAGTCTTTCCGCAATGAAAGCAACCACCCATCTTTGCCTTCTTCTTCCGATAGTCTTTCTCTATATGTCCAACTATGCCACAGAAATGGCACTTTCTCTTCTCACGGGACTTCTTGTTCTTTCCTCCTTTCTTAAAGTCTGTCTTCTTAGCCTGTAAACCTTCTTTCTTTTCCTCCGCCTTAGTCTCTTTCTTGCCGTGGTCTTCCTCGTGTAGCAACGCCATGTCCACCAAGCTTTCATAAGTCACTCCCGTGGACACATGGGTCATGGCAAGGCTGTGTATAGGCTCATTCAGACCTTTGACGAAGTGAAGCGCCTTCTTGTGTTGGGTATTTACTAAGTCCAACCCGAATCTGGCCAACTGATTAAACTGATTGACGTACTCCCTGACCGTCATGCTTCCCTGTTTAAGATTCAAGAACTTCTCTATTTGTAGGCTCCTTTCAGCTTGGGAGAGGAATTTCAGTTCGAACCTTATCCTAAAATTATCCCAAGTTTCCACTGCCCTTTGAGCATTAGTGATCTCCTACCAATAGGAAGCTTCATCTTTGAGCAACCACACTGCTAGCTGTATCTTTTGCCTATCATCAACTCCGAAGATGTCAAACAGATCCTCGGTCTCCTTTAGCCAATTTCTTGCTCCTACAAAGGGTTCAGTTCCATGGAAGTCTTTTCCACCCATAGACTTGAAGTCTCTACATGTTTTGGCAAAAGCATTTCCAAGGGGAGGAGCAGGAGGAGGAGGAACTGGTGCTACTGGGGGAGGAAGGATATCTGTCGGGCCCGCGCCATTTGCGGCCCTAGCTTCTAAGAACCTCCTATACCAACCGGGTATCGGTACTCCTTCAGGAATGTTAAGGTCTCCAGACATGCTGAAACAAAAAGGAAAGATTCAAAACGAAGGATAGAGGGAGATAGTACACATGGCTTTGGGGGATCATGCCTTTTAAAATATAACACTTTTTCTAAAAAAAATGCTTCTTTAAACTTTCTTTTGAAAATAATATCAAAAACTTTGTCTTATCTGGTAAACCTATGCTCTGATACCAAGAGAAACACCCCACCTCCGTTAGGGTCACTCACAAATGGAATGCCCTAATTTTGGTGGAGGTTTATAAGTATAAGTCACAGATACACAAGACAGATATAAATACACATATTTTTTTAAACAGCGGAAACAACAGCAACTTTTATTTCATCAAAATATGTATCATACAAACCATACCATAATTGTCTTACAATACTTCCAAAAACATTACATTTCCATAACTGTCTTGATTATCAAAGAAGCATAAAACATAAAATAAAGCAGCAAAATCCCCATAATGATATCCAAAATCATGATCCAAGCAAAAGAGATCCAAACCGTACATCGATTGTCTTCAAGCTTGCAAAAGAGTCTGACTAAGCTGAGTTGTTTCCTCCCTGTTGACCTGGGGGGGGGGGGGAAGCGAAAGAAAAGAAGACGAAAAGAAAAACGGAGTCAGACATAAAGCCTGAGTAAATCTAGTGACTTTTCAGTATGTGAAAAAAAAGGATATGATAGACATAAATTGAAAACAGGATAGTATCATAACTAAGGAAGTGAATCTAGAATCGAACATACTATCGAACCCACACTATATATCTGCATTTGCTAGAATTATTCTAACCGGCACCCCATGCTGAGGGTGAAGTGATCCTTTTTGTTTTCTAAAGAGCGGCTCCTACTCGTACGTGTGTCTTACGGCTACCCCAAGAAGTGTAGATACCTATGCTGTTCCCACCATGGGGTGTACCAAGACCCATGGTGGCGGCCCCGACACAATTACTAGAAGACATAGGTTATACTACTGGTGCCCCCAGTGCCCTGCTTGTCTGCTCCGGAGTGCGTGCACGACCACACACCGTTAGACCTACACTGTGCACCCAACAATTGTCGTTATTTGACCGCTTACAATCATCCCAGTAATCGTGCCCTACCCTGCCTAGTTTCAGGGTACCGTTGATACCTAAATTGGGTTACTGCTGAAACGGGTCCCTACGTTACCAGGGTTTTCTAGTCAACATGTTAAGTGGTTAAGTGTTTGTATATACCTAACCCCACCCATCAATATTTGTTAACATGTTGAATCTTTGGTTAAGTGTTTTCAGTTGACTTAACCCTACCACCTGTCCTTAGCCTTTTAGAGCACCGACCACTCACATTAGACAGATATCAGTACGGTTACTGGATGTGTCGGTTGGTTCCGGGCTGGTTTACACCGTAGTTCAGTCTAACCTCGGGTCTTTTTTGGGCTTAATGTTTAACCACCCACATTGGATAGGTATTACTGTGACTACTGGACAGCCGGGCGGGTCCGGGCAGGTTTATGTCACAACTCAATCCAACCTCGGGTCAAACATGTTGTCTTTTCTAGATTTACATATTTCATTATTTATGTAAATGTCATGTCGTCTTTTAATTTGGGTATAACAATTTATACCATTAAAATGTCACAGTCGTTGGCACGTGCCAAACATGCCAACATATTTATTTATATCATGTTTTACACCCAACGCTATTACCCCGTTTGTACGTACTAATGTTGGGCTCGACACAATTCAGCCCAACTTGATAAACGTGAGAAAACGGGAAATCCAGAACATATAATATTTTCTATGATACATAGAAGGTGTAGCGCATGAACTTGCAAATTGGCGTTAACATAAACATTGGATCATGTGAACTTGCATTCAAAATTGACATACAATTAAATGGGTGTCACATAGGATGGCATATGTAGATTTATACAAACTTGGGTTTTAACATATTAACTTGGTATAATGTCGAACACAAAACTAGCATGTTGTAAATTAACCCAAAAATGTCCAAATCTAATATATAGTCTATTTCCACATGAACTTGCATAGTTTATGTAACCCAAACTGCATTTAACATAGTTCTGATCATACTTGTAAGAAGTATACATAAGTTTTAAGGATGTAGGCATAAAAGATCTCAGATCTAGGATATGTTTACATAAGTATATGGCCCATGATATCAACATAAACATAAAGGGGATATTAACATAAACATGAGAGGGATCTAATCATAGATTTGGCCACAAACTTGCAATTGCAATTACTTTCATATACAATCGTATAATAAACTTGCATCGACCCATTTATGCCACTAATCAATACACAAAATCACGATAGAAACATTACAATACACAAGATCTACATCATTATACAACAATAATATAATTCTATTCTCAATTACATCGTATCACATCATAATTTTATTCAGATTCTGAAAGACCACTATACTTACTACGTGTGACGAGATCTTGTTTTCTGATTTCAGTTTTCTGAATTTGGAGGTGCTCTCCTTTGGGTAGAAATTTGTTGATTGATTTGATTATACTTTAATTTGCTTCTTAGTTTGATTCTTGGCGGCTACGATCAACTCCTTCCCGGCAGTATGACGACTCCTCTCTTATTCTCTTATGTGAATTAGTTGAGTCTTAGGGTGTATTTATAGAGTTTTCAAGTTAATTTGAGCCGTCAGATGCAAACAGGGAGGGAAATCAGACCGTACAGCACACCAGAAGTCGAACCAGGCTCAGACCTACCTGGTCAGGCCGACCGGGCAAGTCGACCTGCAGGTCGACACCCAAGTCGACTGCGTAGTCGACTTGGGGGGGCCAAGTCGACTGCCCAGTCGACACTAGTGTTGACCTGGTCACTGGGCGGGAATTTTCCCGCCCAGCCCAGTTTGAACTCAAATTCAATTTTTAAACCTGTTCTGAGCTGTTTTTGAATTTCAAATTTATTCTGAAACTTCCGGAGATCATAACTCCTTCATACGGAGTCCGTTTCACGCAAACTCGGACTCTATCTCAACCAGAAGTCCGAGACGAACGCAATGGCCTAAGCCATTTCCCTTAATTCTTTCATTAGAATTAATTAAACTTTAATTTATGAATTTCACTGTTATAGAATATACGGGGTGTTACAATCTTCATTGGGACTTGATGGTCCTTATGGAAACAATCTTATTGGAGTTGACTTTGACCCTATGAGAGTTATAGCACCCCATTTTCTAAGACTTAAAGTTAAGTGCTATAGTTCTTGCAATCATCTACAATATTAACTTCAGACGATAGAAAAGAAATTATTAATAATCATAACACAAAATATAATGAAATATGATAGAATTTAGAATACATTCATTGATACAAAAAATTAAATACATTCCCTTTTGCGAAATCTTTTTTCTATCAAATATAATTACTATAAAATAATATCCGTGAGAGCGACACGTGAAAATGCCTTCTCGGTTAACCAAAGTAAAATATATAGGTTCTAACATTCATGTCATTACATAAATCCAAAAGATAAAGCAAACAGCGGAAAAGAACTCCTACAATAACTATTGGCTCCTGCACCCCTTTGGAAGCTTGTTCCTAGAAGTGAACCCTGAAAAACCTCAACCCTTAGCCTATCCAAACGTGTACCCAAGAGTTTAAGGGAGAAAAAAGTTTTGGGTTAGTCAACAGATTGATCTGAATAATAACTTATCTACTCGAATCATGTAGATATCTAGCGATACCACGCTACTTAGAGGCATGGGTTCCCCCTCTCTAGTACCTCCTCAACCTAACCCTCCTAATGACCATGCACCCACAATGTTTATAACAAAAAAACGGTGTGCAACAATATAGTAAAGTATGGATCACACCACATAGTTTTACCCTTAGGATGACAATAAACCCACGTTTCCATATGATGGGAAACAACATACATATTTACCCTTTGATATATCTATACCTTTTGAAAATCAAAACATGCTAGGAAAAGACATACATGTGCCATAGTTTTATCTATAGAATGACTAAGAACCTTTCAACACATGTGGCAATAACCATACACATGCAATAATTTTGTCCATAGGGTGACTAAGAACCTTCCGATACAAGTCGGGTAGCCCTATGTCGATGGTAAACATAGTTTATCAACACATGTAGGAAATGACTACAATGACACATATTTTAACGATCATATATTTAAATTTTTTATTTAAATTTTAATCGTTTATTGAGTGGTGGTTCCAAAATGTGACATTTCACATATGATCGAATCAGAATTCGAGACCATTTCCATTGAGTCCTGATTGATGATGGGAACTTTTTAGACTGTTTGGTTGGTAGCTTCGAATCGATTCGTGAATCGATACAAAAGCTAACTTCTACATGTAATGGAATTAGGTCCTCAAAACCTTTTCCATTAGTCTTGGAATGGCTTCTATGATTCTTTTGAGTGTAAGGTTCGACAAGTTTAAGGTTTGGGAGATTTCGGGCTTGCTGAATAGTGTTTTGGGTGAAGATTATAAATAGACATTGTCTCCCCCATTTGCAATCCCTAGCCTCCTTCTTTATCATCAATGGCCGATATCACCCAATTCAATTTGTCCACTTTTAGAAAAAAAGTAATACAAATTTTTTTTGTATCAATGACATGAGCTCATCGATGTTGGTCGTTCATCGATTGGGGATCAAAATTGGCCGAAAACCACCAAAAGACAAGCCCAGGCTAGTTTCATTTCTTCGCTTGCCATGGCTTCATCATTGGTTATCAGGCAATGGTGCTTGTAGGAAAGAGGAGGAGCAAGGCGAGATCTTCATTCACATGGTGATCTGGGGTCGTTTCATGGTCGGACAATGGAGTTTGGGTCAGATGAATGTTTCATTTCGTTGAGCTTTTCACGGCATTGAGGGTTATTCTTAGGTGCGTGGGAGCCGCTCAGAGGGGGTGTCACGGTGGTCGGGGAGCGGTGGCATTCAGTTGTCCAGAATGGTGGTGACTGTTTGATTGATCGAGGGTGGTTCAGTTTTGAACCTAGAAGGGGATGCGATTTTAATCACTTGATTAAGCGTTAATGACATGTAATTAGTGTTAAACTATTGATATTGTAATTATTTGTATTTGGTAACTTATATATGTCATAACTTTTGCGCACAAGGTCCATTCGAGACACTATTTCTTGCATATGACTCATGATGGTGAGCTCTACGCTTTGAAGCAAGTTCGGACTAGTTTGGTTGAGATGAGTGATATTACCTCTCACTACACTATAGTTATAGTACAGTATATTATTGATGTTTATATGTGATTTCTAATTGTAGAATGAGATTTCTAGGATAATGAAATTTATTAATTAGTAAATAAAAAGATATAAATAGAGATTTATTTAGATTTGATGTGGATATAACGTTTTACCCATTTGCGTGCTATTACATGCCGTTACACATCGTTTTGGCATTGTTGCAAGACTTGGGCCATTTGGACATGTATTTCACCTTGGTTGATGTACATAAGCTTTACTTATCCTATTGTATGCTTTTGGATGCTTGTATGCTAGTTTAAAAGTTTGTATATAAAATATTGGCTGCATAGTTAAAATGTATGCTTAGTTTAGCTTAAAACAATGTTCGTATGCTGTTTAGTATTAAGATATCACATGCATTAGAGTTGGGTTTTCTTATCGATTAAATGCACACATTGGTGTATATTGATTGAGTGCATAAGAAGGATAGCACTTAGATGAGTCTAAAGATTTAGCAGCATAAGAGCTGGACGATGGATTGGAAGATGGAGCAACATCAACAATCGGTTTGACAGTGGAGGGAGGACTTTGGTTCAGTAGGCTTAACAGTATTTGGATCGGTATATGACAAACTGGATTCAAACTGGGTTAGGTTGAAATGGATATGAATCAGTGTATGTCGAACTGAATTTGGATCGGTATGTCGAACCGTATCCTGAATTGGCATAATGGCTAATCAGAACTCGCATTGATAGGCCTATCTGAACTCGTATCAGTATGTCAATCTGACATACATCAGTTGATTTTGAGGGAGGAATCGATTTGCGTGGCCTCTAAAGCTTGGTGGTCAATCAGAAGATGAAGGTTGGACTAAGCGACATGCTGGATTTCTCAATAAGTGCCAAACATTTTTCCCTAGATGCATATTTAACCCATTTTTATTAAATACATGTTTCAAGTAGACGTCATCGATTCCTATGAAGTGGTGGATATCGACTACTGCTATTGTTGGCTGCTTTAGCCAATTTGACATGGACGATGGTGCAATTTTGAGGAGTGGGATATGATGGTTCATTCGATAGGGATTTCGACACTGTGGCTCTTCAGTTAGTAGCTTTGGCATGAGGCAATAAGTAGTGCTTATATAAGTGGTTCGTCATTTGATGACGGTGATTCGAAGATCGGATGCCAGGCTGCATCGATAGATAGTTTTCTTGAAGATGAAGAAACGACGACATTAGGTCGCATTGGAGTGACTGTCAAGTAGAGAGATGGAGATACATGATAATATCATACAACATGCGATGACCGTTAGGGACAATTCCCAAATCATGTTGACTTCAGATGGGAGTCCTAAGGACAATGTAAATATGGATTTCGCTACAGAGATTGTGCGCAAAAGGGTTATTAATATTAGCGACTTTGTTATGCCTTTAAGGGAAGGGAACAAGGATGGATTAGAATTCGTCGATGTAAAACCTGATTTGCCTAGACCCCAAAGCGTGTCGATGTTTTGGATTGACTAAGGTTATCTACTATAGTCCGCTGATGTAGGACGTAGTGATAGTCTGATAGAGTTCTTGGATGTATAACCTGTCAATGCCTCTATGAATAAGGTAGTTGAAGTACCGAGTGCCATATGCTTTACACATTGAGTGAGTTAATGTGAGGATGGATGATGGATGCTATGGTTGTTTACTTATTTATCACCATTTGGTACTTAAACATATATCACACCTTCTCTACTTGACATTTAGCATAATGTAGCATATATCGATTGTTATGTGCTAACCTTCTGGATGCACGGGCAGGGCTAGTATGATTCTCCATACACTCTTTGCTATATATACTATTGCGACTTTTGCAGCACTTTGAGATTTGTTTATCACTCATAGACACTATCATCTAATTCAATGTTTTATTTTCCTCTTAATACCTTGGGTGCTCATCGATGATGCCGATGAGCAAGCTAGGTGATGGGTATAGGTATTATTCGCTCTTGTGTAGGTGGATTCACATGAAATGACATTTTACATATTTATACTTATATCCTTATTGTTTATTACGCCGTATGACTATATGGAGCCTTGACAATGTTATATATAATTATTAGAGGCAATTTATTAGTTTGAGTTTATTTATCGCCTGTATAAACTATATTCCTATTCTATGTAATTATACGAGCCTTTATACTCTGATTATATGGTTTATATAGTTATTGCTATCTTGCTTGTTTTATATCTATGAATTGTTACAATTATATATGTTACCTGGTGAACTGTGAGATATACGATAGGTTCTATGATTGATTTTTATGTTCTCTTCTTCTCTTCTCTTCAACTTTCTTCTTTTCCTTGCCTTTTTTCCCTTTCTAATGTTTCTTTCTCCTAAAACCCTTTGTTCATTAACCGGGTTCCTATGTAGCACTATATTGGTTTGTCTAGACATTGATTGTGTATAGTGGTCATCACCCGTGATATTGCAGCTTAGGTTGCATTGTTTAACCTAAGAAGTACCAAAACTAAGAGTTAATATATACTAGGGAGCATGTTTTTGTATATATTTTGGTTTTCAAATCTACATGTTAGTAATATATATACTATAGGTTGTTTTGCACACGACTGCCATTAGGATAATTTTCTCTATTAGCGAGTTATCATCCTGACCACTTGTTTTGGATGATCTAGCAAACTAGAATTACTACCAGCTACTTTGTCATTGGATATGAGATTTAAGAAGAATCAAGGACTACTAGCCCTGATTCATAGAATATGTTTCCAATAATGCTATGATCCATATCTGAGGTTTTCTTATATCTATAATTGGTTATGGCACTCAAGTGTAATGAGTCGATTATGTTGCGTTGTATGGACCGTTAAGTGTTTATGTGGGAAACTATTCCTTGGGACGAAGTCGATTATTCTGTTGTTGTGTGAGAGATATTTAGATTAACACAAGGAATTCTTTGATGCATTGGAGTTAGGTGTTGCAGTGAATTTGGCATCCACTCTCAGGAAACTCCAAGGTTAAACTTGAATCGATCGAGGATCTTTATCGTTTCGGGTTCTCGAAATTTACACGCTCGAGTCCAGTTCAGTTCGAAGAGTTTTGTATTGATATCTTAGAAGTCAACGAGAAATTCCCCGATCTAGGCGACATATCTTCACTGTAGAGGGTGATCGAATTTGATGTGCTACCAAAATGCGGTTACTTCCTCTATTGTCACTTCGAAGTTTGGAGTTTGTGGCTTGGTTGACCAACTGACTCGGAGGGTGATTGACTTAATTCTGAGAGAATGATCGCTTTGAGGAGTTAGTATGGAAAGCTCATGCAGTCTGGGTTGAGCTTGTATCTAATATAGAATTTTGTCTTGCTTTTAAGGACAAATTATGGAGACATGTACTGATCGTCGTTTCGATTTTGTTGAGTGCTCCCTCAATGAAAAAGAAAGGAATACGATATCACTTTAGATATGTGTTTCCCATCAATAGTGTTTCCAAAAGTATTTTAGTTTGACTTTTATGTTTCACCATTTCATCTGATCTTGTGGTTTGGTGGATGAAATTATATTGAGACTCATGACAAATGGCTTTCTTTCTTGATTTTTTACCGTGCTTAGGGCTTATTAGAATATGTATGGTGTAACATCCCGTGTTTGGTCGCTGAAATTAATACTATGGATGACTGCAACATCCATAAAATTAATCTTAGGCCTCGAGGTGGGGGGGGGGGGTGTTATGACATAACTAGTCTATACTTGGTAGTAAACATGGTCAATCAAAACTCAAATCTCATCGAGTCATGTTTGTGTGTTTGCCAATTTAGTTACATGTTGTTGATTGTCGAGTTTAACTGGACTTAATATTTGAGTCCAATAGTTCACTTACTAAGTAGATATAGAATATCGGTGGTAGTGAAAGGTTGCTGGTGATGAAAGCAGGCTAGGACAAGATTTTTATAATGAGTCATCTTTCATTTAGCAATAGTCAGATGAGACATAGATCTTCGGTAGGAAAGTCACTTATGATTGGATGATAGCGGGCTGAGATATTTCTCTAGTAGTGAATCGTCATCTGAGCTTGTAGCTTGAGAGTATCTGGACATTTTTGATGAGGTGTCCAGATTTCCACCATATTTAAGTTGAGTTCCTTATCGATCTGGTTAAAGTTTAAGACCAGTAGTTATGCCCTAAAGCATGCAACACTTTAGGGTACAAAGTAAGTGAGTATACATTCTCGCGATTTACAGAATGATTGATTAGCTCTAGAGTGTAAGGATGTTCCTTCAGTTGGGAATCCCGAGGGGATTTTTTATATTGTGTTGTAGTATTGAGAAAACATCATCTGTTGGGGTTATACTTTTTGGAGAGAAAAGTGAAGTTTTTGGGTCACGATGTCTAATGTAGGAATTCATTTAGAAATCCTATGGGAGTTATGATGGTTTGGAATTTTAAGTTGACCCATGGCTATATTGGTTACTCGTTCTAAGTGGGAATAGTGAGCCAGTGGGAAATATTTGGTTGCATTGCTTGGTTTAGTGCTGTGTACTTCCGAATGGAAGGTTGTCGTATTTTAATCGATAACCAAAATCTTTTGAGAAGGAGTATTCAACTCCCGATTCAGAGTGGATGGCAATAGAGTTCGCCTTTGGGAAATAAGAGGCACTATTTACTAGTGAAGAAGTCAGAGTTCTTTAATGATGTTGTATCACTAGAGTTTCCCTTTTCCACAAGATATTTTGACCTTTGCTGGCATCAGCGGTTGGAATTCTTGGCCTCCTACGATTTTGTAGTTTCCCATATGTGCATGAGGGAAATGCAGTTGTTTGTATGCGTCGAGTTGGAAATTTGCCAGTACAGAGGCGATATTTCTTTAGTGAACATTGCTTATGTTTATTACGGGTTATAATTCCATACCTCCAGGTGAGGTAGTATGGACTCGACCACAATGGTTGGTTCCATGTGAATGATATGTTGTTTTTTCCCAACATCAATGGAAGGGGTTAGTTGTGCATTCATTTTATGTTGAATGCGACATCCGTTAGCTATAGCTAAATGGGAAGAATCAAATAGTTTTCCATAACTAATTAATATTTCAATATGGATGCAAGAATAGATGTCGAATCATATATAAATTGAATTTAATATTGGATATCTCAGATTAGTATCCTGCATGCTACAATAGGCATGGATGTTATTTTGATGATAGCTATTATTTTTCCATCCATGATTGACTATTGATGTTTGATGTAACTATATTTTCTTATATGGTTGTTAGACATGCAGGATAATTGTATTGTTGTACCTCTTATATATTACAGATAAATTCCGTACACGGTTTTACATGCATATTTTAGATAAATTCAATTTATTTAACATGCTTATTTTCTCGTACTATTTCTGCTATTTGTCTAAACCCTTTTTGTTGAGCGCGTGCAACGTGAAGCAATATTTGATTGTTTGGATCTTAATTAGCTATTATTTGCATCTAATTGCTAAGCTTTCTTGAAAAGAGGTATGTAATAGAAGTAGAGTTATTGTGTTTGCTATTTGGTGCATTTTTGTGATTTTATGCTTCAGATATAGGTAGCCACTTTTGGGCTTTTGTTTTCTTTTGTTGGTTTGAACCTCGCATAGCAAGTTGTGGTTTTTCCTGATCATACCATGCATGAGAGGTGGTTCCGAATTTTTTGTGAGTTTGGCTAAAATTGGAATGAAATTCGATAAATGATGCTAAGTTGAAATATCTTCCGTCTTGTGAGTTGTCACCTTTATTTTTCATCATTCTTTCGTTTGGAAAATAAGCGTATGACTTTGGCTTTTGGCTTTGTTGCATCAGTCCAAATTTTGATTGTGATCATCACTTAGAAATGGGAATATTGGAACCATGCCAAATTTTGAGCCTGCTTCCTTTGTGATGATCGCTTTATTGGTTGTTCTTGAGGGTATTAAGTGACGTTTTGACTCGTATTGCCATCTATTTGATAGTGGTGGGTTGTGTTGTTCAGTCTTTGGAAATTTCAAGGATGAAGTCCTTTAAAGAGGGGAGAATATAATAACCCATATTTTAGCGATTATATATTTAAATATTGATCGTTAATTAAGTAGTTGTTCCAAAATGTAACTTCCCAAATATGATTGAATCAGGACTCGAGACCACTTCCATTAAGTCTAGGTCGATGAAGGGAACTTTTGTAGTAGAAGCATCGATATGTTTCGATAGTTGGATTTCTAGCTGGTAGCTTCAGATTGATTCGTAAATCGACCCAAAAAGCCAGCTCTTGTGTGTGATGGAATTAAGTCCTGAAACCTTTTCCATTGGTCTCAGAATGGCTACCAAGATTCGACTAAAAGGTTCGATATGTTTAGGGTTTGAAAGATTTTGGGCTTGGTGAATAGTGTTTTGGGTGAAGGTTATAAATAGATATCATCTCCTCCATTTGTAATTCTTAGCCTTCATTTTCCTCTCCAATGGTTGAAATTCTCCAATTCGATCCATCCACTTTTTGCAAAAAACACCAACAACAAAAGTTATTTGTACCGACGATGCAAACACATCGGTATTGGATGTTTGATGATTGGGTGTTTGAGTTATCCTGAAATTGCCAAAAATAAAGCCCATGTCAGTTTTGTCTTTTACTCATCAGAACATCATCATACAATATGAGGCCATGGTGCCTGAAGGAAAGAGGAGAAAGAAGGTAATACCTTCACACGCGTGGTGGTCTGGGATCATTTCATGCTAGCTAGTGGAGTTTGGGTCAGATGAACGTTTTTCTTTCATTAAGATTTTGATGGTGGAGGAGGCGGCATCGATGGTCATTCTTCGGCGTATGGGTGAAGCTAGAGGGGGTGTCATGGTGGTCGGGTTACAATTGCGTTCGGTGGTCCAGAATGGATGCGACAACAGTTTAATTGGTCGAGGGTGGTTCGGTTTCGAACCTAGAAGGAGACGCGGTGTTAGTCACATGACCAAGTGTTAATGACAAGTAATTAACATTAAACTAATGATGTTGTTAATTATTTTTACTCGGTAATCTATTTATGTCACATCTTTCGCGTACCAGGTTCGTTTAGGATGTTGGTTCTTGCATTGGACTCGTGATGGCGACCTCTACGCTTTGGATCAGGTTCGGCCTAGTTTGCTTGAGGCGAGTGATATTATCTCTCACGATATTATAGTTGTAGTATAGTATATTATTGATGTTTATATGTGATTTCTAATTGTAAAATTAGATTTCTATAATAACAGAACCTAGTAATTAGAAAACGAAAAGAGATAAATAGTGATTTAATTAGATTTGACTTGGATATCTTATTTTGTCCATTTACACGCTATCACGCACCACTACATGTTGTTTTGGCACTGTTACTAACTTGGGCCTTTGGACGTGTATTTCACTTGGTTGTTGTGTGTAGGTTTATTTTATTTATCCTATTGGATGCTTTTGGATAACTGTATGCTAGTTTAGGAATTTGTATGAGTATTGGTTGTACGGTTGAATTGTTTGCTTAGTTTAGCTTAAAAAGTCATTCGTAGGCGATCAAGTATCAGGAAATCTAGTTCGTCAGAGTTGAGATTCTTATCGATCAAATACATGCATTGGGGTATACTGATTGAGTACACAAGGAGGACAAAAACTAATAGTTGAGGTAGATTCACGATGGAGCTTTATAGCACTTAGATGAATATGAAGACTTTGCAGTATTAGAGCTCGACAATGGACTTGAAGACGAAGCGACATCCGAGTTCGATGAAAGGTTTGACGATGAAGGGGAGACTTTGGTTCAGAAGGCCAAACCGAAACTTGATCGGTGCATGCCAAACCAGACTGAATCATTGTAAGCCAATTCGAATCTGAGTGGGTGTATGCTGAAGCAAATACAGATTAGTATGCCGAACAGGATCCTTGATTAATATGCCAAATGATCGGAAACATGATCGATAGCGGATCCGAGATTGATAGGCCAATACGACTTGGGTCGGTTTATTCTAGGGGAATCGATTTGCATGGTCTTTATAGCTTGGTGGTCGGACTTAGCGACGAGCAGGATTTCACAACGAGAGCCAGGTGTTTTTTCCTGCATGTGCATTTTTGTTAAATATATGATCCAAGTAGACGTTATCGCTTACTATGGAGCGGTTGATAATGACTACTACTGTTGTTAGATGATTTGGCCAATTTCACATGGACTATGGTGCACGAGGAGTAGGGCATGATGGTTCGTTCAATAGTTATCTCAACATTTTAGCTCTTTGACCAGTAGCTTGGCATGACGCAATATGTAGTGCTTATATTATGGTTTTTCATATGACGATGGTTATTCCAAGATGGGAAGCATGTGTAACAACCCATTTTCTATGTACTGGAGGATCGTAAATTAGTTTTATTTAATTCATTAATTTTAATATATTGATACTGGGGGTATCAGACATGTCCACGATTTTTACCAATTTTTTTATGACCATTTTTACCCTATGACTTGCTATAAATTTTGTTTAGGGCTGAATCAGTTGCACTAATTAGTCTCATTAGATCGGAATGGTTGTCGGCTATTCTGTAGAATGGTTACATTAAAATTTTGGCCCTACAGTTTAGGAGAAATCGTTGTTTTAAGTTTTTATTCTTACTGGCTAGGTTAAATAGCAGCTAATGGGATAATTAGTGAGCCCATTAGTATAATTACCTGAGATTATAAATAGGGGGTTTGAGGAGAGAATTAGGGTTCTTCTCCTTATTCCACACACTAAGTTGGGTAACTGTGAACCTCCAGTTCAACCTAATTTCCCTAATGCTTAATTTCCCATCCAAATGATTCTATATCAATCTAGAAGCAAGATATACATCCACGGAGAACAGATCTCAATGTTTTACATTGAATTCAAGTGTTTTCTTCACTATCTCTTCTTTGTTCAGATTTGATTTTATCAATATTACATCAGACCTAAGTTTTGGTGAGTGGTAGAGATCTCTCACATGCTTACTACGGATTGTACGTGTTAATTAGGTTTGTTAAATATCTTATATCCGAATTTCATCTAAAACTGGATCATACATGTTTATTTTAGATTTAGATACCCTAGGATAATCTTTTTTGATCATATATTATGTAATTCGCTAGATCCATCAAGCTTTATAAATTTTTGATGTCAAATTATGCTAGATTTGTGATTACTATAATGTGAATCAAGTTTGTATTCGTCTATATGACTGTTCATGACCAAAATTAGATGAAATGCTTTTTGATTGGTGAACTGTATGGTTTGTGTGATTTGTTTGTTTAGAATTGTAAATGAAGAACAGAGAAAATCAGAGGTTCAAACGATCAGATTCAAACAAAGCTCTAGAGGGCATCAGGATGGTGCTCTATTTTTTTATCGGAAAATGCACTAAGTGTATGGACCGGTATTGGTCCATAGCCCATGGACCGGTACCGATCCATCACGGATGGTCGAGAGATGACAAAATTTCATGTGTGTCTTATTGGTGTCAAAAGCAGCAGGTCACGCGCAAAGTTTGGTGATAATTGGATGGGTCAAAGTGAAAATGCTTGAATACTCGTCGATGGACCAACATGTGAAGCTTTGGAAAGGCGATTTGAGGTGTGGATGGAACTAAGGGATATATATGAGGTGGTGAATGAAGTGGTCCAACACCTAGCCGAAAATTGGCTAAGTGTATAGACCAGTACCAATCCAGGGGTTGGACATGCGCCAGTCCATCACAGTGTATGGTTGGGTGCTGGGGTTCTTAAGGTAAGAAGCCTTGGTCTTCAGAAGCATAAAGGTGCTATCCATTAGTCGATAACATCTACTAAGTGGAAGTTATCATCAGAGTGGTGTTTATTCTTCAATTGTGAAACAAGACGAGAGTGGTAGAAGTCAAAGTGATAGGCAACACAGAGTGGATCGATGCCACGAAATAATGGACTGACTCCAGTGGGACTCGAACTAAAGGTTGGAGTCGGGGATGGCATATATTATTGGAAGTGCCAAAGAATCATTGATAGGTTGAAGGTTCTAGAGGACTCGAAGCAAGGTTATTATAGGATGCCTATTAAAATATAAGAGATCAAGTTGCTTGGATAGATGTGAAATTAAAATATAAGAGATCAAGTTGCTTGTATAGCTGTGGACGTGATCTAGTTGTCTTCGGAAGATAAATGTACATCGGACGTATAATAATATGACTAGAACCGGGGTTTTCCATTAGTCCTTAACGGATGGCAATGACCAGCCATTCGATATCAACTTATTCAAGGCTATAATAGGTGATAGCTCGGACGTTGTTTGTTATGGATGCTATGATTGCTTGTGTGTTCTCTTCTGTTCTTCTAGGTAGGCTATTACTGCAGAATACATAAGAGAAGTTGAAATTGGGAGTCATATTATGGCTAATGTCTAGTTCTGTGTGTTTAAGTAGCATATTTAATGAGATTATTATGTGCTAACTCTTTGGTTGCAGGGACAGGCCAGGTGAGACTTCTATCTATTATTGTATTATCCAGTGCAGTCGTTGATAGTCTTTTATCACTCACACCTGAGACTTAAGGTATTATGTTTCCTCTTATTTTCTTGGGGGTGCTTATCAATAATGTGGATGTGTAGACTGAGTAGCAGGTGATAGGTTTGGTGACGATGTTGCTGTGTGACGACGAGGAGGAGACTGACATATTACCATCCTTACTATATAGCTATTTGGATGATTTCTACTTTTTTGCTTATATACACTCCGATGAGGGATGCAGTAGCGCATAATGTATTCAGATACTCTACTACTGAGATGTTATGTCCTCAGTATTCTGATATTTTTATGGAAATGGGATTTCCTGCTTTTATGATTCATTACTATATCATATTATATACTTTGTTATTATATATTATCCATGGGTGTGAATTATGCGATTGGTTCTGTTTTGGTTTACTATCCTTAATGATTGTCCCATCTCGGACTGGAATGTCATGCAGCACACATTTCCTATTGTTTAGTGCAGGAGGTATAGAGCGATTTTCAAGCTTGGTTTCAAAGCTTTGGTTAGTCAATTTTACCTAAAGTTTAGGAGCATAAAATTATATATATACGTACTTGTAATTTTTTATTGGATGATTACTATATTATAATATATAGTATATATTTTAATAAGAACTTCAACACCATTGCGGCCTTTCTTTTATATGGACTGATGACTCTTATTTCAGATAAGTCATTAAAATACGAGGAATGCTTCTAGGGACGAGCCTGATAATTGAGGCATAGGCAAGGGTAGTCAATGACGGGATGTTGCTACACCCAATTTTCCTTTTATGTTCTAGGCCAAGACGCAGTGATCATGAAGAGGATACCGACTCCAAAGAGGTAGTAGATGGTGGTGCTCCTATGAAAGTACCTAGGATAGTTGATTTTTCCAATCTTTGTAAGGACTATTCCTCTATGGGTGGCAAGCCATTTAGTGAGACAAAATCTACGATAGAGGTGCAGAGTTAGTTGGATACTTGTATTCACATCTTTGGATACTTGGGGATCGATGATGCAATAAAGAGGAAGCTCGTTTCATGGAAGCTTCAAGGGCGAGCTACAGATTGGTGGAACTCCATTGCTTTTGAGACTCTAGAGGAGCAGATTACTTAGAATCAGTTTAGGAAAAGGTTTGAGGAGAAGTACATTTTTAAGGTCTAGAATTTGATTCTCTTTAAGATATTTGTTGAGCTGAAGAAAGGTGGGATACCAATGGCTGGGTATATGCCAGAGTTTGAAGCTTTTTCGAAGTATGCTCATTCTATTATTGAGACTCCATACCAGAAGAATGAGAGGTTTATTATGGGATTGGATGAGTGTCTTAAAACGCAATTAGTAGATCATATTGAGGACCCGTATGGGAAGTGGGTGAGAAAGATTTAAGGTACAAGAGTTTGTTCCCAGAGAAAGATTGAGTTGTTGCCAAGAGTAAAAAGGAGTTTAAGCCACATTATGGTGGTGGGGATAAGAAAAAGTGGAATGGAAAAAGGAAGCAATAATAGTAGTAAGGGAAATATGGCCAGAAGAAACATCAGGCGAGATTACCTGCTTTAACGGTCATGAGAAGGGATATTATTCCAAGGATTACAAAGATCCTAAAGCAGAGAAAGTGTTTTAACTATGATAATATTGGGAACATGAAGGAGAGAATTTCCCAGAACCACAAGGGATAAGGATGTTGTGAAGGCATATGCATTGAATGTTGTGCCATCTTTTTCAAGTGCTCCGATTACAGTGGAGAAAGGGAATGGTACTATTATGCAAGGTATGCTTTCTATCTGAGGTGTTTCATTTCATTTTTTGTTTGATATTGTAGCGTCCCATT
Organism: Allium sativum; assembly: GCA_030737875.1. Classification (NCBI taxonomy): domain Eukaryota; kingdom Viridiplantae; phylum Streptophyta; class Magnoliopsida; order Asparagales; family Amaryllidaceae; genus Allium; species Allium sativum. The sequence continues at coordinate 286,639,506 of CM060915.1, forward strand.
CTTTTATCTGTAATGAGCTTGTCTCCAAGTTAGGTATAGAACCCGAGTTTATTGATAGACCATTGGTTGTGGCTAACCTAGTAGGGGCTGTTCTAATTTTTGTAGCTTTATCGTAGTCTACTTTTATCGGGTCATGATTTCTCTTTTGCATGTGATTGCTTCGTTTTAAACTTCATTTTGCTTGGGATTATTTTGGGAATAATTTGGATTAAAAAGTACAAGGCTATAATGGATTGCGAAAGGCTCGAGGTGATGATCGAGAATGTGGGTGGGAGAACAGTTGTGGTACACTGTCTGCAAGAGGACGAGATTCTAGTCGTCTTTTTATATTTGCTTACGATTCCATGGGATAGATTGCCATCGTGCCGATCATTCGAGAATTTTCTGACATCTTTGTCAAGGTTATAGGATTACTGCCATAATGAAAAATTGAGTTTCATATATATCGAGTAGATGGGGCCAGACCTACTATTATGCCTCTTAGCTGGATGGCGCCTGGGTAACAACAGGAATTAGAGGAGCAAGTGAATGACCTTTTGAGTAAAGAGTTCATTCAGAGAAGCGTATTCGAGTGAGGTGCACCAGTTGTGTTTGGGACCAAGACCGATGAACCATTGAGATTGTGTATGGATTGTTGTGGGATGAATAAGGTGACCAAGAAGAACAAATATCCATTATCGAGAATTAGGGACATGTTTAATTAGCTTCACGAAGCCAAGATGTTTTTCGAAATGGATTTGGCGAAGGGATTTTACTAACTGAGTGTGGCTAAGGATAGTGTGTTGAAAACATCTTTTAGGACACAATTTTACGAGTGGCCGGTGATGCTATTTAGATTGACCCGCAAACTGACATATTTTGTGGATCTTGTGAATTAGGTTTTCATAGATCAATTAAATAAATTCATGCTTGTGATTGTGGATGATATATTGGTTTACTACAGGACTGAGGAGGAACACAAGATGCATTTGAGAGTTGTTATGGAATTCTTTTGAAAGCATCAGCTGCAAGCTAAGTTTTCGAATTGTCACTTCTAAAAGGAGGAATTGAGATTCTTGGTCTATATCATATCAGGATAAGGAAATGCTGCGAATCCCGCTAAGATAGCAGTGATTCACGAATGGAATCTACCTAAGAGTTCGATGAATGTTAGGAGTTAGTTTAACCCAATATTATTGGCATTTTTATCAAGGACTTTTCAAAGATAGTTGCACCATCGACTAGATTAACAAAGAAGAATCATGTCTGTGCATGAAATGCAAAGTATAAGCATGCTTTTGTGGTCTTGAAAGAAAGATTGATGAACGCTCCTGTATTGGTTTTTATGAGTGGAAATGACGAGATGTTGTGTATACCGATGCATGTGGTTCTAGACTGGGAGCAGTGTTAATGCAGAGGGAAAAAATTATGGATTATACAAGTAAACAACTAATTCCACATGAAAGGATTTATCCAACTCATTAGTTGGATTTACCAATGATAATTTGTAATGGCCTGCAAATCCGTACTATCTGAGTCGACTAATAACACCACACATCCAACCCAAATTGCACAGAAATACGAATCGTTATTAGAAAGAAGTTAGAGGATGAGAAATAGAAAGAAAGAAATATTAGAATAGAAGAAAACGAAGATCACAAACTCACAGCGAAACGAATAAAATATATTAAATAACATAACTTTTGAAATACAAATCAGTAACAGTATATACGTACCATTATCATAGCACAACAGTTATTCCTGGAACAGTTATAAACACCTGTTTCCAGATACAACATAGTACACAGCGGAAGTATGATAGTTTATAGCTAACCAGTAAAGCCTCCTGCTTCCAGCTCTTCCAAGTGAATCTGAAAAATCCCGACTACTTGAATGCCCGTACAAATTTGGGCACCCAAGAGTTTAGGGAAAACAAACAAAATAAACTCTGGGTCAATCATGGGACAGGTGTGAGTAAACTCCAACCATTTGTTTAACTTTCAAAATCATTTCGAAAGAAAGGATAATAGTAAGACCAGCCCACACATAAACATGGATGGTTTTTACCTTACTATAACCCAAAACACTTTGATACGAAAATCCAGTGATATTATAATAGTGTCTAAATCAAATAAATAACGATCTAGCGGAACGCTTGAATCTCACGCTCCATATATAATATAAAATCAAAAACCGCAGGGCTCTTATTGGAGATTGGATTCCGACTATAACAAGGTGTAATGACCCAGAAAATCTGAACCAATTTAAAATTTTTAAATTGGCTAAAATAATGGATTTTAAATATTTAAAATAAATATTTTAAATAATGGCGATGAAAACTGAGTTTGAATCGACATTTGAAAACGAATATAATTAATTATAATTATATATAGAATTGAAAATAGTGCGGTAGTTCGATAATTCGATTTCAAACTTCAATTGAATATACCGGGTGCAAAACAATCCGGATTTTAGTGAAACCAAAAATAATGGAATCTAATTGGTAATATCTTTCTAACGAATCCGACCAATCGAAATTTGATAGCGGGAATCAAAAGATATGTCCAGTTGAAAATTCTGAATAGTCGCTATAGAATTCAGGCCCTTAAAAATGGATATTTTGCAAATGACCTCGGATTTCGACGAAACCACTTTTGTTAGATCCGCAGTGTCAAGTTATTGTTAGGTTTCAAATTTCATAATTTTTCGAATCAATATGTGAGCGTGGCAAAGGAAAACGCGTTTGACCGGTTTTAGTTGATTTTAATCGACTGGAAATTGGCCATTTTTCAAACGGTCTCAGAATTCGACGAAACTAGTTTTGTTAGGACCGTATCGTCAATACGAAGCTAGAAAATATTTTTCTGGAATTTTTCTAGTTAGTATGTGACCCCGGTAATTTGAAATGTGCGTTTAAAATTTCAATATAGTGATTTAAATGAAAATTCAAAAGGAAACTGATTGTAACGATCAAATCAGCTTGCGATACATATCCCATTGTGTTCAGAATGGGGGTGAAACGCTATGGACGACAGGCGGTGGGCCTCATTTCGAGGTCGTACGTAAAAGTCAACTCTTTGCTAAATTAAATAATTAAATAATAAAAAAAAATCTCCCTCCCTTTTCCTTCGTACTGGCCCCCCCGTTCATTCGATTACAACCAGAAAGAGGAAAAAAAAAACCCTAAGGACTATCGACAGACCGACCCCCCCCCCGAAGCGCCGCCGCCGCCCATCTTCACCCCCCCTTCATCGATCGAAGACCCGAAGCCCCCCCCCCCCAGATCGCACGAGCTCCGCCGAAGCCCCCCCCTCGTTCGCGACGCTGAAGCCGCCGACCCCCCCTGAAGTGCCGCCGACGCCTTCTTCCTTCCCCCTCCCCCCCTTTTCTTCGCAGGTAAATTGTTTACATTTTATTTTATTTTCATCTTTGAATTTCGATTATAAAGATTTTAAAAACTGATTTTTAAAAGGTTTTTAAAACTGATTTGAAAAGATTTAAAAACTGATTTTAAAAGCATTTTAAAAACTGATTTAAAAAGCTATAAAAACTAATTTTGTTTTAAAGTAAAAATCAGATTTTTATATATTGAAAGTAAAAGTAAAAATCAGATTTTCATATATAGAAAGTAAAAGTAAAAATCAGATTTTTATATATTGAAAGTAAAAGTAAAAATCAGATTTTTATATATAGAAAGTAAAAGTAAAAATCAGATTTTTATATATTGAAAGTAAAAGTAAAAATCAGATTTTTATATATTGAAAGTAAAAGTAAAAATCAGATTTTTATTATAGAAAGTAAAAGTAAAAATCAGATTTTTAGATATTGAAAGTCGAAGTAAAAATTCGATTTTTATATAGTGAATAGCATCGTAAAAATTCGATTTTTACATATGTAGAGAATACGGGCGACGAAGCGACAAAAGGAGAGATTGGCGAAGATTTCTCCAAGGAAGAGTCGTAGTAGTTGGATAGCTATTGGTGAGATTTCTGATTTAAAAATATTATATATATGTGTTGAAAATGAAAGTGAATTGCTATATATATAATATATATATATATATATATATATATATATATATATATACGCCCCTCGTCCACAAACCATGGACGATATTTATTGGTTGAAATTGTCGTGGAAATTGATTGATAGCGAATGATTGTTTGGGATTGTTTGTGATTGATATTGGTTGATTGCGGTTGAAAAATACCCATTTGTGGTTGAGAAATATTTGGTTGAAACCACATAGGATTAGTTTGTGGAAATGAAATAAATATATACATGCCGCCTGCGTGCGAACTTGATGCATGATTCCCATTGTCAAAAACCGCGAGGTTTTAAGGTAGAGCGAGGAGCCGTACTAGGGACGGTCCCAGTTTAACTACCCTGCCGTTATGCTGCCGAAATTTTGAATAATATTTGTGTGTTTGAATTATTTTCATATGCTTAAACTATATTTATTCATTGTATAGAAAACATTCATGTGTTGAATTGATATTCATTCGTTGTTTAGAAATTCATGTGTTGAATGGTATTCATATTTTGAAATAAATTGTTCGATAATAAAAATCACATTTTTATCTATATATAGAAACCATAGGAAACATTCATGTGTTGAATTGATATTCATTCGTTGATTAGAAATTCATGTGTTGAATGGTATTCATATTTTGAAATAAATTGTTAGATGATAAAAATCCTATTTTTATCATCTACATGAACTATATAGAAAAATAGTGTTTTGAAATGAATTGTTTTACAATAAAAAAAATCACATTTTTATTGTATGCATAAATCGTTGAAATGTGAAGTGTTAAAAATAGCCACTTGTTCAAAATAAACATATATGAGTTGAAATATTCATTAATTAACTAATGAAATGATTTGCACCTATGTATGTAACATTAGAATAAATGGTGTCTTTAAACCAAACAGAAATCAAATATGAAGTTGAATAGAAAAGGATAAATGATAAGAACTGTATATATATGTATATGCATATTCATTGAACAGGTTATAGCAAAGGGGCTAGAGAAGAGGAATAAAATTTTGTGCCCGACAAATAGGTACACATTTACTGATTTGTTTGGGTGATGATTTTGAGCCTGTTGGCTAGCCGCTTGGCTTTTTCTTTTTCTTTTTGAGATTAGAAGGACCGGGAACGCTATTTGCGATTTCCCGATGCTCCCGGTGCAGGGGAGGTTATGGCGAAATTTTTCCAAAATTTAAGGTGTTAGAAAAATATTTGAAGTGAAAACGATATAGAAATCATTGAATGAACTATATTTATATAACTATATAAATATAAATAAAATTAAAACGAAACGAAGCCGTGCAGTTCGTATTTTGAAATCGTGATTTCAAACGACTAGTACGGGAAATCCGACCATTGGATTTTCCCGAAACCTCAACCGTCGGGTTCGCCTTGGAATAATCTTTCCAACGGCACCAACCTTGTAAAAATCCAACGGTTGGATTGTCTGGAATGTTTAATTCAAATTTGAAGAAAAACAGCGCCAGAATCGATTATATTTATATATAAATATAAATAGAATTATATTTAATCGAATAACGACGCTGCAGTTCGTATTTTGAAATCGAAACTTCAAACGATTGTAACGGGAGATCCGACCGTCGGATTTTCCCGAAACTGGAACCGTTGGATTCGTTTTGAAAAGACCTTTCTAATGATGTAAATTTTGTGAAGATCCAACGGTTAGATTTTCAGATATGTGTAAATCAAATCTGAAGAAAAACAGCGCCACGGCCGCCTTATGGCCCGAAGCGTCGTTTTGAATAAAATGGCTATTTTAAAATAAATAAAAATAGCGATAAATAGTTATAAAATATCATAAGCGATATGGAATGGTAATAAACTGAATTTGCTTGATTTATGTGGCTTTTGATGGTTGAATGTGTTTGGTGTGAAAATTACATTAAAGGACAATATTGGTGTTGTCGAATAATTTAACCATTGAAATAAATTGATTTGAAATTCTAAATATTCGTGAATTATTTGAAAAGGCCGAGTTAATTCTCATTTCAAATAATTGATCGACGATTGAAAGTCGAAGATGAAGACGATGGTCGAAGACCGGAGATCTTCACCTCGTTTGGGTGGTAACCGAGGTCCTGATTGGGAGGCATCCCAAAATATGGATAAAGAGTGGTGATCGTCCAGACGTACGTGGTGATCGAAGGGTTTGAGAGGTATTTAGTGCCTCCGGTTTCGTTCAGACCCAGAACGGACTTGTAAATGGACTGTGTGTCTGACATTGGAGTTTATTCTGTGTTGATTGATTTCTGTTAAATATACATCTGTTTGGCGGCGGAGAATTTATTCTTTTGCTTAACGCCCTTCTCTGAGACGCACGAGCTCAGAGGTTGTATATCGATGGACATCAGTCGCATGGCATGAATTGCCTGTGTGGCATGCTAAGACGCAGTGATCAGGGCTTCTGTTGAAAAGCAAAGTCTTGTGGTGATGATCAAAGCACCGCCTGTGTGGCGTAGCTTTGTGTATAACGTGAATTCGCGAGCCTCACATCCCGGTATGAACCTAAAACGGGAGAAGGACCTCAGGGAGGGCATGCGTTTCTTTCTAGCTAGGGTGGTGTCAGTGACCTACCAGCCCTGACATTTATATACTTTTCACCTATGTGGTTGTTGCTGTTGCGAGGCGCCTCGGTTTGATCGGACGATCCGGGTCCGATGGAGTCATTCGTTGGCTCGTTGACGCCCCAAAGGGCGGGGAAACGCAGTGTTCAGAAATTTTAATCCACATCGGTGGACCGGCCCTGACGATCCAAGGGCCCACCTGTGTCTGGGTCCTGGGACACGGGCTAGAGCGTCTCGAATTCGGTAAGGACTATCTTTTGCCTTGGTTCATGACGGAAATCCAATTACCAAATACGACATCGTGCGGTTTTGATTGTATATATATATGGCGACATGATATATGGTACCCATGCCGTCTATGATTGATAGTTATGATTTGAAATTGTTTTCAAAAACATATAAACACTAGCAATAATATCAATTGCCTTTGTTTTATTCGTATCAATCATATTTTGGCCATTATAAGGTAAAACTCTATCCTCCGGTTTGCGTTGCATTGTGTGATGGGAACTGAGTCTTATAATGGCTTCATTTTTATAAAAAGCATAGCGATGTTTAAAAGAAAGATTTGTTTTAAAGCACTGGCAATCCAATGGAGTAAACCCGTTCCACGAAAGTGGCGTGGTCCTGTGATTAGCCAATTATATATATGTGTTGAGTGGATTTCTCATACCAGTCCCATGACTGACTAGTAGTTTGTTTCACTCTCAAACTCGGGTGCCCCTTTTTCCACACGGGCAGCCTTGTTTTCAGGTTTAGCTGGTTCTTTCTGGATAGCTGGAGCTGAAGATGGATTCTATCATTTATTTCTTTTTATGCTGTTCAGCTCCTATTGTACATATTTTGTTTATTTCCGCTGTAGACATTTATGTATAGCTGAACTGTATTTGTACTAAGTAAGATCCTGTATACTGTGTAACTCTGATGATTACTTTTATCCAGTATATTTTGTTGTTCATTATCTGGTGTATTTACTTAATTCTGTTCTGCTATTATCTGTTTCTGTGTTATATTCCAAAGATAACCTTGTTTCCGTGAGAACGGGAAATCGGGTCGTCTCATCGTGGTATCAGAGCTTTGGTTAAGCTTAGTTCTGGAATATAACATTTGAACGAACTCGTCAGAAATAGAATCAGTAGTGTTCTAGGACGGGTAACTCTATACAGATAGGATCAGCAATATCCTAGTATGAGTATAGCAGAATCAGAACAACTCGTTAGAGATGGGGTCAGAAGTACCTCAGAACGAGTCGAGAGTAATATGTTTTTAAATAACGTATTTGTGATTATATATATATAGTCTGGTTTTAGAAATATAATTTTTGAATATATAAAAGATATATATTTGATAAGTTAGAAAAGTTAAAAACAATTGGATTGGTTGTTGTGTTGTGTGATTGTAGATTTATCAAACTACTTTCGACTTTATTCCTTTTCGGGGACGAAAAGTTTTAAGTGGGGGAGATTGTAACGACCCAGAAAATCTGAACCAATTTAAAAATTTTAAATTGGCTAAAATAATGGATTTTAAATATTTAAAATAAATATTTTAAATAATGGCGATGAAAACTGAGTTTGAATCGACATTTGAAAACGAATATAATTAATTATAATTATATATAGAATTGAAAATAGTGCGGTAGTTCGATAATTCGATTTCAAACTTCAATTGAATATACCGGGTGCAAAACAATCCGGATTTTAGTGAAACCAAAAATAATGGAATCTAATTGGTAATATCTTTCTAACGAATCCGACCAATCGAAATTTGATAGCGGGAATCAAAAGATATGTCCAGTTGAAAATTCTGAATAGTCGCTATAGAATTCAGGCCCTTAAAAATGGATATTTTGCACATGACCTCGAATTTCGACGAAACCACTTTTGTTAGATCCGCAGTGTCAAGTTATTGTTAGGTTTCAAATTTCATAATTTTTCGAATCAATATGTGAGCGTGGCAAAGGAAAACGCGTTTGACCGGTTTTAGTTGATTTTAATCGACTGGAAATTGGCCATTTTTCAAACGGTCTCAGAATTCGACGAAACTAGTTTTGTTAGGACCGTATCGTCAATACGAAGCTAGAAAATATTTTTTTGGAATTTTTCTAGTTAGTATGTGACCCCGGAAATTTGAAATGTGCGTTTAAAATTTCAATATAGTGATTTAAATGAAAATTCAAAAGGAAACCGATTGTAACGATCAAATCAGCTCGCGATACATATCCCATTGTGTTCAGAATGGGGGTGAAACGCTATGGACGACAGGCGGTGGGCCTGGTTTCGAGGTCGTACGTAAAAGTCAACTCTTTGCTAAATTAAATAATTAAATAATAAAAAAAAATAATCTCCCTCCCTTTTCCTTCGTACTGCCCCCCCCCCCCCCCGTTCATTCGATTACAACCAGAAAGAGAAAAAAAACCCTAAGGACTATCGACAGACCGACCCCCCCCCCCCCCCCGAAGCGCCGTCGCCGCCCATCTTCACCCCCCCTTCATCGATCGAAGACCCGAACCCCCCCCAGATCGCACGAGCTCCGCCGAAGCCCCCCCCTCGTTCGCGACGCTGAAGCCGCCGACCCCCCCCTGAAGTGCCGCCGACGCCTTCTTCCTTCCCCCTCCTTTTCTTCGCAGGTAAATTGTTTACATTTTATTTTATTTTCATCTTTGAATTTCGATTATAAAGATTTTAAAAACTGATTTTTAAAAGGTTTTTAAAACTGATTTGAAAAGATTTAAAAACTGATTTTAAAAGCATTTTAAAAACTGATTTAAAAAGCTATAAAAACTAATTTTGTTTTAAAGTAAAAATCAGATTTTTATATATTGAAAGTAAAAGTAAAAATCAGATTTTTATATATAGAAAGTAAAAGTAAAAATCAGATTTTTATATATTGAAAGTAAAAGTAAAAATCAGATTTTTATATATAGAAAGTAAAAGTAAAAATCAGATTTTTATATATTGAAAGTAAAAGTAAAAATCAGATTTTTATATATTGAAAGTAAAAGTAAAAATCAGATTTTTATATATAGAAAGTAAAAGTAAAAATCAGATTTTTAGATATTGAAAGTCGAAGTAAAAATTCGATTTTTATATAGTGAATAGCATCGTAAAAATTCGATTTTTACATATGTAGAGAATACGGGCGACGAAGCGACAAAAGGAGAGATTGGCGAAGATTTCTCCAAGGAAGAGTCGTAGTAGTTGGATAGCTATTGGTGAGATTTCTGATTTAAAAATATTATATATATGTGTTGAAAATGAAAGTGAATTGCTATATATAATATATATATATATATACGCCCCTCGTCCACAAACCATGGACGATATTTATTGGTTGAAATTGTCGTGGAAATTGATTGATAGCGAATGATTGTTTGGGATTGTTTGTGATTGATATTGGTTGATTGCGGTTGAAAAATACCCATTTGTGGTTGAGAAATATTTGGTTGAAACCACATAGGATTAGTTTGTGGAAATGAAATAAATATATACATGCCGCCTGCGTGCGAACTAGATGCATGATTCCCATTGTCAAAAACCGCGAGGTTTTAAGGTAGAGCGAGGAGCCGTACTAGGGACGGTCCCGGTTTAACTACCCTGCCGTTATGCTGCCGAAATTTTGAATAATATTTGTGTGTTTGAATTGTTTTCATATGCTTAAACTATATTTATTCATTGTATAGAAAACATTCATGTGTTGAATTGATATTCATTCGTTGTTTAGAAATTCATGTGTTGAATGGTATTCATATTTTGAAATAAATTGTTCGATAATAAAAATCACATTTTTATCTATATATAGAAACCATAGGAAACATTCATGTGTTGAATTGATATTCATTCGTTGATTAGAAATTCATGTGTTGAATGGTATTCATATTTTGAAATAAATTGTTAGATGATAAAAATCCTATTTTTATCACCTACATGAACTATATAGAAAAATAGTGTTTTGAAATGAATTGTTTTACAATAAAAAAAATCACATTTTTATTGTATGCATAAATCGTTGAAATGTGAAGTGTTAAAAATAGCCACTTGTTCAAAATAAACATATATGAGTTGAAATATTCATTAATTAACTAATGAAATGATTTGCACCTATGTATGTAACATTAGAATAAATGGTGTCTTTAAACCAAACAGAAATCAAATATGAAGTTGAATAGAAAAGGATAAATGATAAGAACTGTATATATATGTATATGCATATTCATTGAACAGGTTATAGCAAAGGGGCTAGAGAAGAGGAATAAAATTTTGTGCCCGACAAATAGGTACACATTTACTGATTTGTTTGGGTGATGATTTTGAGCCTGTTGGCTAGCCGCTTGGCTTTTTCTTTTTCTTTTTGAGATTAGAAGGACCGGGAACGCTATTTGCGATTTCTCGATGCTCCCGGTGCAGGGGAGGTTATGGAGAAATTTTTCCAAAATTTAAGGTGTTAGAAAAATATTTGAAGTGAAAACGATATAGAAATCATTGAATGAACTATATTTATATAACTATATAAATATAAATAAAATTAAAACGAAACGAAGCCGTGCAGTTCGTATTTTGAAACCGTGATTTCAAACGACTAGTACGGGAAATCCGACCATTGGATTTTCCCGAAACCTCAACCGTCGGGTTCGCCTTGGAATAATCTTTCCAACGGCACCAACCTTGTAAAAATCCAACGGTTGGATTGTCTGGAATGTTTAATTCAAATTTGAAGAAAAACAGCGCCAGAATCGGTTATATTTATATATAAATATAAATAGAATTATATTTAATCGAATAACGACGCTGCAGTTCGTATTTTGAAATCGAAACTTCAAACGATTGTACCGGGAGATCCGACCGTCGGATTTTCCCGAAACTGGAACTGTTGGATTCGTTTTGAAAAGACCTTTCTAATGATGTAAATTTTGTGAAGATCCAACGGTTAGATTTTCAGATATGTGTAAATCAAATCTGAAGAAAAACAGCGCCACGGCCGCCTTATGGCCCGAAGCGTCGTTTTGAATAAAATGGCTATTTTAAAATAAATAAAAATAGCGATAAATAGTTATAAAATATCATAAGCGATATGGAATGGAAATAAACTGAATTTGCTTGATTTATGTGGCTTTTGATGGTTGAATGTGTTTGGTGTGAAAATTACATTAAAGGACAATATTGGTGTTGTCGAATAATTTAACCATTGAAATAAATTGATTTGAAATTCTAAATATTCGTGAATTATTTGAAAAGGCCGAGTTAATTCTCATTTCAAATAATTGATCGACGATTGAAAGTCGAAGATGAAGACGATGGTCGAAGACCGGAGATCTTCACCTCGTTTGGGTGGTAACCGAGGTCCTGATTGGGAGGCATCCCAAAATATGGATAAAGAGTGGTGATCGTCCAGACGTACGTGGTGATCGAAGGGTTTGAGAGGTATTTAGTGCCTCCGGTTTCGTTCAGACCCAGAACGGACTTGTAAATGGACTGTGTGTCTGACATTGGAGTTTATTCTGTGTTGATTGATTTCTGTTAAATATACATCTGTTTGGCGGCGGAGAATTTATTCTTTTGCTTAACGCCCTTCTCTGAGACGCACGAGCTCAGAGGTTGTATATCGATGGACATCAGTCGCATGGCATGAGTTGCCTGTGTGGCATGCTAAGATGCAGTGATCAGGGCTTCTGTTGAAAAGCAAAGTCTTGTGGTGATGATCAAAGCACCGCCTGTGTGGCGTAGCTTTGTGTATAACGTGAATTCGCGAGCCTCACATCCCGGTATGAACCTAAAACGGGAGAAGGACCTCAGGGAGGGCATGCGTTTCTTTCTAGCTAGGGTGGTGTCAGTGACCTACCAGCCCTGACATTTATATACTTTTCACCTATGTGGTTGTTGCTGTTGCGAGGCGCCTCGGTTTGATCGGACGATCCGGGTCCAATGGAGTCATTCGTTGGCTCGTTGACGCCCCAAAGGGCGGGGAAACGCAGTGTTCAGAAATTTTAATCCACATCGGTGGACCGGCCCTGACGATCCAAGGGCCCACCTGTGTCTGGGTCCTGGGACACGGGCTAGAGCGTCTCGAATTCGGTAAGGACTATCTTTTGCCTTGGTTCATGACGGAAATCCAATTTCCAAATACGACATCGTGCGGTTTTGATTGTATATATATATGGCGACATGATATATGGTACCCATGCCGTCTATGATTGATAGTTATGATTTGAAATTGTTTTCAAAAACATATAAACACTAGCAATAATATCAATTGCCTTTGTTTTATTCGTATCAATCATATTTTGGCCATTATAAGGTAAAACTCTATCCTCCGGTTTGCGTTGCATTGTGTGATGGGAACTGAGTCTTATAATGGCTTCATTTTTATAAAAAGCATAGCGATGTTTAAAAGAAAGATTTGTTTTAAAGCACTGGCAATCCAATGGAGTAAACCCGTTCCACGAAAGTGGCGTGGTCCTGTGATTAGCCAATTATATATACGTGTTGAGTGGATTTCTCATACCAGTCCCATGACTGACTCGTAGTTTGTTTCACTCTCAAACTCGGGTGCCCCTTTTTCCACATGGGCAGCCTTGTATTTAGGTTTAGCTGGTTCTTTCTGGATAGCTGGAGCTGAAGATGGATTCTATCATTTATTTCTTTTTATGCTGTTCAGCTCCTATTGTACATATTTTGTTTATTTCCGCTGTAGACATTTATGTATAGCTGAACTGTATTTGTACTAAGTAAGATCCTGTATACTGTGTAACTCTGGTGATTACTTTTATCCAGTATATTTTGTTGTTCATTATCTGGTGTATTTACTTAATTCTGTTCTGCTATTATCTGTTTCTGTGTTATATTCCAAAGATAACCTTGTTTCCGTGAGAACGGGAAATCGGGTCGTCTCACAAGGTATGGAACCACCTTCCGATAGTGTACCTCTAGAGAGGAATACACTGGGTTCAACAAGAACGTCTTGCAACCCGGCCCACACATGACAGACCACTCATTTTGCTTGAGTGTATCGAATGTATATCACCAACGGTTGGTATCAGAAACCGTTTCCCGAAAAGGGACAGCATCGAAAGATTAAAGCAGTAAAGGAATTTCTCTAGATAGGTGATTATACACCCTAATGGGAGCGACCCACATAGCCATGCTGCCTGCCCGATTTTTGTCATTTCCCGGTTGTTGAGGCCTGAGGCTACGATTACTTATCCTTCCTTGATAGCATAATCACTTTGAATGCCACATTTTCAGATCCGTTAATCACTAATTGATTTTCACAGATATATTATGGATATTATGCTAAGAGAATAAATTCTCCGCCACCATATATATCTATACAGACCAACATATGTGATCATTGGAAATACACTGTCAGGCATTCGTCCATACACGTTCGTTCTGGGACTGAACGAAACCGAAGGCACAATTTCTATTAATAGAAAAAGTTCTTGCACTTTACTCCGTCTTCGATTATCTTCATATAATCTAAGTCTCAACGCTACTACTAATACGGAGTGGTTCTCGGATAATAATTCAACCGGTCTCCCCATATTGACAATGATATTGGCAAACACTTCGATAGTCTGTTATTTAACGATCGAAGAAAAAAAACAACATTCATCCACAACATCCAACAAGTCACTGGGCCTGTTAACTAATATTTCATTAATTAAATCACTTCTACCTTTCTTTATCAATATTTGTTAACCAAACATTTTCAATAATCATCTTGGCCTCTTATGCTATTTGGAAAACATTCCCATATATCACCTTCTTTTATTTTCTATACTTAGAAAATATCTTCTCTTTAATTGGAGGAAATTCCAATTACTTATCTCTTTCACAACCATTCACTTTTAGACTTAGGAAATATTTATAATTTTATTTCCAAAGTTCCACTTATTGGGTTAAAATGACTGTTGTGTAAAACATCGTTACAACAACCCAAAACACTGCATTCAATTAACTCTTATTCAAACATTTCTCTTCGACCCTGGATCTTGCTATTTATCGGTTAAAAATGAAATCAATCAAGTTAGGGTATAACTACCTCTCAGCCCTTGACTGAAAACATCCATAACTTCAAAATGGACAAGACCACTTACCTCGAATAATCAACATCATAAAAACTAGTTATTCATTTTTAAACCCGTATAAGTTCTTTCTAATTTGACTAGATTTAATTATAGATTTTCTTTTTATTTATAGTATTCTATTTTCGAGTTCGTTTCTTTGTCGAATTCTATATATATATATATATATATATATATATATATATATATATATATATATATATCAATACATTGATGTCTAACTATCCAATTTTCTTAAAAATATTCTAACTCCTTAAATTTCAGGAAAATTTCTCGATAACCTCCTTTGTACCGGGAGCATCGGGAAAATCCAACACAGGCCCTCTCCATTCAAAAAGAAAATTAAAAAGCCAAACGGCTTGCCGATACGGCGCATAAAATCTCATATGGAATTTAAACGTGTACCTTTTTGTCGAGCACACAAATTATAAACTTCATTCTCTTCATTCCACACCTGCTTAACAGAAGCTCACCTGTTTTCCAATTTATCCCAACTCAATCCGATCGTTTGAATTCAGTTTTGCCCATTTACTCTTTAATTAGCTTCTTAGTCTATTTCACTTGTTATTTGAACATATCATGTTCGTATGTATTTTTAGTTTGCTTATAAATCAATTGAATCCCATTTTCATTTCAGGTTTCATATTCGATTTCGAATATGAAATTCACAAGTCTCCTTTACTTATCAAAAGAAATATCTCAATCCAAAATTCGATTAACAAATTATTCTTCCACTTACTCAATTCTACTCAAAAATAAATAACTGATTTTGTTTCGAAAATCATTCCACTTACTTCATTGGAGTTCATATTTATTTTTTATCTCCAGTCTGGATTGTTCTAATGGCAATTCGGATTTTATTTCCTTAAAATCCTTTTACTTATTTAAATAAACCGTTATGGCTTTAAAATGGTTCTGGCGCTGTTTTTATGAAAATTTTATTCTGACATATCTCAAAATCTATTCGACGAAATCCAGATTTTTCTCATCCATTAGAAATCTATTATTCAACTTTTCCTGACGATTCTTGTTTCAAAGAATTCCGACTTAAATTGAGTTCTATATACTCAATTGAAGTTAGAAACGCCAAATTACGAACTACCGCGCCGCGGCGAGTTCGTTTTAATTATATTTATATATATAAACTTATAAACTACGTTTAAAATAAATTCAACTCCATTCTGATATTTTTTTAACATATATCAAATCCATTTTTCCAATTCAACATAATATTTCCGATCTTCTAAAATTGTCGATTTTCCCTAACTGGGAAATAAATTTATTTATACTTCGATCTTCTACATTCAAATTCCACTTCAATTCTATTTGAATTTCCTATATTCAAATTCCATTTCAATTCTATTTGAATTCTATATTCAAATTCCATTTCAATTCTATTTGAATTCTATATTCAAATTCCATTTCAATTCTATTTGAATTCTATATTCAAATTCCATTTCAATTCTATTTGAATTATATTCAAATTCCATTTCAATTCTATTTTCAACTCATTTTCCCATTTCACTTTTTAAATTCTTCCTTGAATTTAAACTTCTAAATTATCCAACGATAATTTATCTCAATAAATTATAAACATCATTTATAATTTAACTTCCTTGTTTTATGAAGTAAAAGTTTCCATTTCGAAATCTATTTAAAAACCAAAATCTTATTTTGGAGTATTCACTTTATCAACTCGTATCTATGTAAATATAGAACCTATTTTCATGTTTTATCTTTGTTTCAATTTAAATATCCTAATTGGGAAAAATCTATTTTTTTATACATCCGACATAGTCGAATTCAAACATAAATCCTAAGGATTTATTCAACTTCATTTATATTTCGAATATCGGAATAAAGTTAATTGTATATTATTTAAACCGATTTTAAGTTCTCACTTTAAATTCAGTTTTGAATTTAAATGTTTAAATTATCTAAATGGTAATTTTTCACCTTTCTATTTACAAACACCATTATTAAACTAGTCTTGCTTTCAAATAAAAATTATTCTTCTTTGGAAAAATATATTTTCCTTCCCAAAGTCACACTTGTATTTCTATTTTCTGAATTATCCAATGCTAAATTCATTTTACTTCATTTATAAACTTCGTTTATAAATGAACTATTTATAAACTTCGTTTATAAAGGAACTACTTGTTTATTTTTCAAAACAAGTTTATATTTCAAATCTATTTTAAGATTCAAATTCTATTTTAGAAAAATAGAATTTACCTTTTAAATCTCAAATACCCCTTTCAGGGTATTTTTATAAATTAACACTTAGGCCCAGTGATATTTAAACACCAATAACCAATTATTTATTTCAGGTTTTCTAACACATCATATATGACAGTATATATTCAAGCAAATAAACAAACAAATAACATAATTTTGAGGAATCCAGTTGGATTCCTCCAACCTGTTTTTCCTGCATCCACAGACGTTAGTCAACATAGTAATACCCGTCCTGCTTCGAGGCAGGATATTGCGGTATGAAGGTCATCCTGAAATGACCCGAACTTCCCCAGTAAGGAAAGCCCGGATTGAATTAAGGACAAGACACATCGGGACGCAAACAGAAGAACATTTCATTGCTTATTACAACAATTTCATCAGACTACAAGAATATATAGAATATGAATGAATAAAATACATTAGATAAATATCAGAGATTACAATACATTACTGCAACGGAAAATAATACAAAACACAACTGAAAGAGATATACGGATACAGAGCTTTCCGGATACCATTCCAGTTGTAAACCAGGTTCCTGTGAATATAAATCTGCAAAACCAACAATACTAGCTTCTTATGTCAAAATAAGGGCACCCATAGTTTAGGTTAAAACAATAAACTCCAGGTCAGTCACGTGACTGGTGTGAGATCTAAAACAGTTATTAATCTTTATTTTAAAGTTAGGTAAATCAAGGGACCACGCCGTATAACACGGAACGGGTTTCCTCCCAAGAATACCAGTGCATAAAACAACAGCGCAATGCTAAATAAAGAACAATGAAGCTATTATAAGACCCAGGTCCCATCACACAATGCAACACAAGCCGGAGGATAGGGTTTTTACATTATAATAACCAAAGAATGCTTGATACGCTAAAATTCATGTTTTATTATTACTATAAGTGTATAGTGTCAAAAAAATTCAATCATAACTATCAATCATAGACGGCATAAGTGCCCCATACCACTATGTCGCCATATATAGGTTTACAATCAAAACCGCAAAGTCACGTATTGGAAGTTGGATTTCCATCTGTGAATCAAGGCAAAAGATAGTCCTTACCGATCTGAGAGACTCTAGTCCGCCCCTCAGGTTTGAGCTCGAGTGACCTTTGGATCGTCAGGACCGGTCCACCGACGTGGATTAAAATGCCTGAACACTGCGTTTCCCCACCCTTTGGGGCGTAAATGAGCCAATGACTCCATCGGCTCCACACAGTCACCGATATATTCGAGGCGCCTCGCAACAACAACAACCACATAGGTCAAACTCATCAGGGCATGTCAAAAAACTGATACCACTTCTAACTAGAAAGAAACGCATGTCCTCCCTGAGGTCCCCTCCCGTTTCTGGTTCACAACCGGGGTGTGAGGCTCGCGAATCAACGCTACACAAAGATATGCCACACAGGCCGTGCTTTGATCATCAACCACAAGACTATGCTTTTCAACAGAAGCCTTGATCATTTGCCACTTAAGTATGCCACACAGGCAATTCACTCCATGCGATTGATATCCATCAATATATAACCCCTGAGCTCGTACGTCTCAGAGAAGGGCTTTAAGCAAGAGAATAAATTATCCACCACCAAACAGATATATTTTTAATAGAAATCAATCACATAGAATAAAAGCCAATGTCAGACACATAGTCCATTTACAAGTTCGTTCTGGGTCTGAATGAAACCGGAGGCACCCTGTGTAATAACCGGGAAATGCGAGCCAATTTAAAATTTTTATTTTAGCAATTTTGTTGAAGTTTGATTATTTAAAATGAATTATTTTGAATAATTCGACAATATATTTATTTTGAATGGTATAGAACGTATATATTTATATAGATCGTCGCTAGAATATAAATATTTTATTTATAATTATAAAAGGAATTGAAAATGGCGCGGTAGTTCGATAATTCGATTTCAAATTTCAAATGAATGTACCGGGTGCAAAATAACCCGGATTTTAGTGAAACCAAAAATGTTTGAATCTAATAAGGAATATCGTTCCAACGAATCCGAAAAATCAAAATTTCATAGCGGGAACCAAAAGATATGCCCAGTTGAAAATTCTGAATAGTCGCTATGGAATTTAAGCCCTTAAAAATGGAAATTTTGCAAATGACCTCGGTTTTCGACGAAACCACTTTTATTGGAACCGAAATGTCAAGTTGTTGCTAGTTTTCAAATTTTGTAATTTTTCGAATCAATATGTGAGCGTGGCAAAGGAAAACGCATTTGACCAGTTTCAGTTGATTTTAATCGACTGGAAAATGGCCATTTTTCAAACGGTCTCAAAATTCGATGAAACTAGTTTTGTTAGGACCGTATCGTCAATACGAAGCTAGAAAATATTTTTCTGGAACTTTTCGAGTTAGTAAGTGGCCCCTGTAAATTGAAATGCGCATTCAAATTCAATATATAGAGTTATATTTTGATTTTGACGAAAACTGATCGAAACGATCGAATCAGCTTACGGTACATATCCCATTGTGTTCGGAATAGGGGTAATAAGCTATGGACGACAGGCGGTGGGTCTCGTTTCGACGTCGAAAATAAAAGTTGCTATTTAGAATTTAATAATATATATATTTATATCAAGGCCCCCCTTTTGTCTCTTCCACGATCGGATTTTAAAATAAAAAAAGGAAGGAGGAGACACGCTCCTCCCAGCAACGCGTCGCCGGAGCCCACGCCGCCGCCAGGAGGCGCAGCCCCCCTCCTTGCGCCACCTCGACTTCCTTCTCCCCCGCTTCCTCTTCTCCCCCTCCAACCATTCAAACCGCGCCCAAACCCTAGCTGGCCCGTGCCTCCATGAACCGACTCTCCCCTCCCATCGCTGACGATGGCGAATGCTCCTCCTCCGCACCCTTTCAGTTCAATGACGAAGTGAGTATTTCGGTTTATCATGTTTTATTTCTCTTTTTTTTGTAATGAATATAAAAAAAACTGAAGTTAGGATTTCTAAAACTGAAGTTATATGATCTTCAAAACGGAGATAAATATTATATTTTGATAACAATAAAGATACGATATTTAGTTCTAAAAAGATTTGATTTTTATGTTTGGAAAAGGACGGATTTTTAGAGATTAGAAGATCGTATTTTTAAAGGTGAAAAGATCGTATTTTTAAAGGTGAAAAGATCGTATTTTAATATAGGAAAGATGTGATTTTTGAAATAGAAAAGATTAAATTTTTATCTATATAGTAGAGATGTAAGAAATAGAATTTTTATCTATATCGTAGCGATGTAAAAAAATAGAATTTTTATCTATATAGTAGTGATGTAAAAATAGAATTTTTATCTATATAATAGCGAGGTAAAAATAGAATTTTTATCTATATAGTAGCGGTGTAAAATAGATTTTTTATCCATATAGAGTGATTGTAAAAATGTGTTTTTTATATATGTAGTGAATACGGGCAATGTAATGACCCGCATTGGCAGAGGTATTATAATTAATTTATTTAATTTTATAAATGGTGGTTTAGAGAATTTAATGGCCGTGGAATTAAGTAATGGTGAATATTTAATTAAAATAATAAATTAAATAATATATTTAATTCTGAAATAATCAGAATTGGCTGAAATGACGATATGGTGTGAACCAGATCATCTGTGATATTTAATTCAGCTTGGAATTTAATTTGAATAGCGAATATATTATATAAACGATAGTTTGAACGCAGAATTATAATATAATTAAAATCGAGCTCGAAATGGCGCTGCAGTTCGTAAATTGGCGATTCGAACTTCAACTGAATGTACAGGATTCGTTTTAAGCCAGATTTCTGTGAAACAAGAAACGTGTGGAGCTGGTGGAGTATATCTTTCTAGTGGAAGAGAAAAATCGAGATTTCGTCGTGTACATTTTGATTCACATCCAAATCAAATTTCAGAAAAGTCGCTGTGGAATTCCTTTGAAATTTATAAAGGAATTATTTATATTTTTAAAAGGGATTTCAATATAAATCGAATATCAGTTGACCCAGATTGAAGTGTCAAGTTAGAAATTCATATAGGAATATTCTAGAACTGTATGGTATTCCACTGTGAATATAGACAATAATATTTATTTTTAAATATTAAATTTAATTGTTTTTAAATATATTTATATATTTAAATGGGTCATCCAGAGCTTTAAAAATAGCCAGTTTTGCAAACGACCTCAGAATTTGACGAAAATAATTTTGTTGGATCCGCAATGTTAAATTATTGTTAGAAGTCAAATTACGTGATTTTTAGAGTAAGTGTGTGGCCGTACGGATTTTCAGAGTGAAAAACAGTCGATAATTCGACCTTTGAAAATACGCTGTGTGACCATACAAGGTCGGAATTCGACGAAACCAGTTTCGTTGGGACCGTAATGTCGAACTCTAGTGGCATGTCAATTTTCGTGATTTTTGGGTATCGTATGCGATCATAAGGATTTTTAGAAGCCAAATACATATAGCGGTTACTTATAAATGAATTATTCTATAAGGATTTTTCTGCGGTCAAAGGAAAATGCGCCGCATGTTTTGTTCTTCTAGTAGAAAGTTCGATCTTCAAAAATCCAAGAGAAATACAAATCTAATTCTATAAATCATTCTGTACCCATATTTGGTTTCACAATCATGTTTCCTTCAATCTGGTAATTGTTTGGGCAAGTTCGACGCACTGTTTGGCCGTCAGTACTTCAACAGAGAACCTAGGGTTCCGGTTTTGTAGAAATCTAAGCATCGAATCATGAATTAGTGGTTAGTTTTGGGATCGAGGAGGAAATCCGCACTTGTGTGCTTAGTTTTGGTGGGTTTCGTGATAAAGAATGTCGGTGGAAGCTATAGGGGTACATCGACGAGCTGATGACGCGTCCTCGGGTTTGGCTATCGAGCTAGTCAAGTTTAGGTGGAGGATGGAGAGGCCGGAAGGAGGAGAGCAACGGTGTTATTGGTTTTTGAAATCAACAAGCATGGAGGAGGAAATCGAAGTGGGAGGATCAGTTTTTGGCTGTGTGAAATACTGGAGCATGTTCGGTTCTGGGAAAATGAAGAGGGAGGAGTAGCGGATCGGGTTTTAAAGAGAGGGGATGGGCCAAGGTATTGAGTTAAGGCCCAAGGATGTTTTTAATTCAAGTTTAGTTTTAATTTAAATACTGAAATCTTCGAAATGTTATAACTCGGTCATATATAATTGAAATTCAGCGAAACAAGATCCCGTAGGATCGTATGGACGAGAACTACCCAATGGAGCTGACTGGAAGTGGATTGGGGCTCGTTTGAATTTATGGTGAAATAAACTGTTTGATTCAAATCAAACAACAGTTTATCGTTCTTTAATGATGAAATGCAAATGTGAGTAAATCTCACTAACTCTGAACAGTTTATAATTCCATGTTGTATTTTTAGAACTGTTAGATATTGGTTGATTGGCTATGTGTTGACTGTTTGATTGAACCGCTAGTCAGTTAGTTGAATTTCTATATTGACTCTATTTAACAGAATATATCATATGGAACTGAAAGTGATGTTGATTTTATATTGTATAACATCTGTGGATGCAGGGAAACAGGTTGGAGGAATCCGGCTGGATTCCTCAACATTTATTTTACTATTTTTCATATATTGTGATATATGATGTGTTATATAATCTGTTATGGATTATGTGTGTTGGAATGATATTGATCCTTGTTATTCGATATTTTAAATATCATAAAAGACCCTGGGATGTGAAAAGAATTATTTCAATGTATATTGAAATAAAGGGATTTTATAAAATCAATAGATTTTATAAAAGGAAATATTTCGAAAATAAATAAAAGGGGAAATGTTTATAAAATGAATAGAGTTTAATAAAAGGGAAAAATGTTGATAAAATGAATAGAATAGAAAAAAGGAAATAACTAGAGTAGAATAAATAAAGATATACAAGGAAATATTTGCAAACCATTTACAAATAGGATTGAAAAGGAAATAGTGTAAACCATTAGCAAATAGATTAGAACGAGGAAGGTTTGTAAACCATTTACAAATCAATCAGAAAGAGAAATGTTTGTAAACCATTTACAAATGAGATTGAATAGGGGATATTTGTAAAACCATTTACGAATAGAATTAAAAAGGGAAATCATTTGTAAAGTGAATAACCGTTACTAAAAGTAAATCTTTATAAATGAATAGTTTAATCGAGTTAAAAGGAGTTAATCGATGTTAGTTTAATCGATTAGAGTTAAAGCAAATGGGTTAATCGAATATAGTTTATTCGAATAGATAGTAAAAGGAGTTAATCGATGTTAGTTTAATCTATTAGAGTTAAAGCAAATGGGTTAATCGAATATAGTTTATTTGAATAGATAGTAATACTACAACAAAAACAATCTATTACAACGTCATTTTTACAACGGGCATCGACTGCCCGTTGTAATAGAGGGATATTACAACGGTCAATTAAGAACCGTTGTAATAGATGCCCTATACAACCCCTTTTTTACAACAGGCACAGGAAGCCCGTTGTAATAGGTGTCTATTACAACGGTTTTTTCTGGCCCGTTGTAATATATATCAATTTTACAACGTTCCCAAAATGTCCGTTGTAATAGATGTCAATTTTACAATGGGCAAAAAGTGACGTTGCAATAGATGCCAATTTTACAACGGTTAAAAAATGCCAATTGTAATCGTTATAATAAATGTCTATTGTGAGTTTTTAATAATAAACAATTCATAATCACAATGCTTTCTTAAAATTAATATTTATTATTTATTAGTATTTAATAATTTATCATTAATAATATTATATATATTAGTTATATGTTACTAATTGCTAACTATAATATTGCATTACTAATAATATTTATCATATTAATCATATGCTACTAATATTTATTAATCATTAAAAATATTATATTAATCATACGTCACTAACATTTACAACATTTGTTTTAAAAGCATTGTAAATACAAACTTTGTTGCGACACTATTTGGACAAATGTTAGATTTGATTTGTTCATAAAATATTTGTCAAAAATGTGGTCAATAATCAGGTTTAAGAACATATTTATAAAATCATTATATATATATAATTTCATTTATGTCAATTATTATAATGTGATAACCTATATATATATATATATATATATATATATGTGAAGAACAAATAAATTGTAATTCTTTATATGAATATATATATATAGTTGATGGTTAAATTGATGTGCACAAATATATATATATATATATATATATATAGTGGATGTATGATAGATTGTATATTGTGTGTGTAACATAGCAATTGGGATAAGTGTTGGTATAATTATAAAGGGTTAATATAAATCCTAGGGGTAAAATTGGTAATGGCAACAAATGAAAACCCTGGCCGGTTTAACAAATAAAAGAAAGAAAGAGGCCGACCCTTTATACCATTCTCTCGTCCAAAATAAAATCAAAAGAAAACCCAAAAACGGCCGATGACCTAGCAGCGAAAAATTAGGAAATACAACCATCTCGCTATCAAATTGGAGACGGATTCGTGATGGAGGGAA
Source organism: Allium sativum (assembly GCA_030737875.1). Taxonomy (NCBI): domain Eukaryota; kingdom Viridiplantae; phylum Streptophyta; class Magnoliopsida; order Asparagales; family Amaryllidaceae; genus Allium; species Allium sativum. The sequence goes on from CM060915.1 coordinate 286,663,941, forward strand.
CTCGAGAGAGAGAGAGCAACGAGTCTAGGAGAAGCCCGAAGCCTGAAATCGAGATCTGGGAAATAGAAATCGAGATTAAACCCTATGTGAGTGTATTTCCTGTTCTTATTTGACAATAAGCCTTTTTACGGGCAGCTGATTTACTTATATGTTTATTGTAGGATTGTTATAAACAAACATACATGTTTGTTGAGTGATTTTGTATGTTTGTATGGCTGTTTGTTTGATATACAGTTTTGGAATTAAAGTGTTAAAACAGATTTAGGCATTGTTTGCTATGTAAATAGGGTTGGAAGAGTGAGTACAGGCAGTGTGGGAAAGTAGATACATGCTTATGTCTATACTTACCTCTAATCATATTTACACAGTGATAAAATAATTAAATACTGTTGTAAAAACAGTAAAGTATTCCTGAGTAAGATACATAAATATGAATAGCATGCTAGTTTAAATGAATAGATGCTTGACCCAGTAATCCATTTTACATTTGTCTGGACACATATTTCCAGTGCTAAGGAATTGAAGGGTGAGTTACTATACTTAATGTATGCTGAGTGTAATGGATGCACTAATGCAATGTGTGAACAATGTTTGTATGCATGACTTGCACATGGATGATTTGTTGTGAAGGTTTGATTGATTTCAGATTTATAGGTGGGATGTTTCGTTACCTGTTAACTAAACTGATGCACAAATTTAACATATGACATTTGATAAGTGTTTAGAGAAAAATTTCTTAACCAGAACGGGTACCAGTTTAGTAAACACAGGCCAATATAGAATATATAGATATACATGTGTATATTTCAATGGCTTGTCCATGGGTGCAATTGAATAATCCGCTCTCAGAAATAAGAATTTGTGTATGTGGTATGTGTTCCTTTTTGGATGTATGGTTGTGAAGGACTCAGTTTTAGATGTATTTATAAATTCTGAAATTGAGAGGATATAAGTATACATACAGGAAGATGGGTGTGTATACATGTACATTATAAATGGTCTATATGATATGGATGTACATGTATACATACCGGAAATTGGGTGTGTGTATATATATTTATATATGAGGACTGGGTTTAGAAATTAAGTGGGATTATAGGTATACATACATAAAAGATGTGTGTATATTTATATTAGAGGATGAATTGTTGTGTTAAGAAGGAGGTTAATTAAATAAAGTTAATACATATATAAATGCCTCGACTATATTTATCTGCCATATATGTTATGAAAGTGAGTTTGTTGTTCACTATAAATGATTCGGCATATGCAGGGTAGTTGTAAAATGACATGTATTTGCAAAATAGCCTGATATGCAAATTTATATCCATTGAGTATGCAGGCTAATGGTAGGAATTACTGATGTATACCATTCGCTGAAATTGAATGAATTGATCTATGTATTTGTTTATACCCAATGTAAATTTGTATGAGGAGTTTGCCTGAATATAACTGTGAAGTAGACAAGGCATGCACCACTGAATATAACCGGTTTTTATATAATCTGTTTGATCAGTTTTGACATGCATATTGAAAACTTGATTAAAAGGTAAACTTTGAACTGCACTGTACATTGAGCATATACCTGATAAGTAAAACCATTGAATCATAGAAATATTCACTTGTATATTTTTGGACATAGAAATACTCATAAAAGAAGCTCGAATTGGTACGGTGAGCTCACATTGTGATGGCAATGAAATCCGTTAGACTATTTCCAAGGCCACCGGGAATGGAGCCAGTAAGTTGATTATCATCCAGGTAGGGAGTGTCAAGTTTTTCTCCATCATCCATTGAATCATTTTATAGGGTAAATGGAAATCATCATTCAGAATGTATTGGCATCAAAGTTTGTACATCTTGAAGCATTTTGTTTTGAAATCTCAAATCCTTGTTGTAGAAACCATGCATTACTGCTTCAGAAACAATAATTTGCTTACTCATTTTCATGTACTTATTTTTGATCTCTAGGTAACTGTTCTTCTCTCACACAAATTGTATTTTATCATTTATTTATATTGATTTTCTTGCATAAGGCTTCATCTATTTGTTGATTATTTTAATCTCAGGTTTGTTATCCTGTTGCTAATGACAGAGGCATGAAGAACTACAGTCCATTCAATTGACACAAAGCTTGGTGGGTTTAACATTTCTATTGTTGCCAAAAATAAGGTGAGATATTTATTTGTTGGCATAGTTAATTCCTTTTAGTAACAAGCGGCGTAACCTGCTTCCATTTTTTATTTCATTCCTTTTTTCTCTTTATTTAACATAATCAATTTTTTCGATTATACATAGGTTACCAGTGATATAAAAAATTACTAATTTTTGGTAAATACTTGTGGTTTCCATTTATTTATCATATATGAAAAAGCTAAAAAGGGAATTGTATGTCCATATGCGCATTACACAAAATGTATATCTTTGAATATCACTCAATTGGTAACTCATCTTAGTTTGAAATTTCAGGTTTAAAAACAAGATATGGGAAGGGTTTTCCTAAACCGTCCCAATTTTTCAAAGAAATAAACAAAAACAATTATAATTAAATTCAGCCTATATTGTTTCAAATTTCCTAAAAATTCAGCCTATGTTGAATCATCTCCCAGTCTTTATTACTGCCTACATGTAATAGAAAAACAACTGCTTATGTATAGGTTTGGACCAACATAAAAAAAGGAACATATAAGGGCAACAAAAGTAATACGTACTTCAATTTTTTTTTAATATGCCTAAAGTCGAATCATGGCAATAGCAAAGCAAAGAGTAAAGAACTGCATTATGCATTTAATTGTGACATTTAGTTTTAAGTAAACTTTTTCATCTGTCATGGAAAACAAATGTTTCATAATTAAAACGCATTAAAGAAATTTAATGCCTTGAACAACAACTTAGTTGCTGTGCTTCGGCACAACAACTTAGTTGCTGTGCCGAGGCACAACAACTAAGCATTGCTGTGCAGAGGCACAACAACTAAGTTGCTGTGCCAGAGGCACAACAACTAAGTTGTTGTGCCGAAGCACAGCAACTAAGTTGCTGAAGCAACTAAGTTGCTGAAGCAACTTAGTTGCTGAAGCAACTTAGTTGCTGTGCTTCGGCACAGCAACTTAGTTGCTGTGCTTCGGCACAGCAACTTAGTTGCTGTGCTCTGGCACAGCCACTTAGTTGCTGTGCTTCGGCACAGCAACTAAGTTGCTGTGCAGAGGCACAACAACTAAGTTAATGAAGCAACTTAGTTGTTGTGCTCTGCACAGCAACGCTTAGTTGCTGTCCCGAGGCACAACAACTTAGTTGCTGTGCACAGCAACTAAGTTGCTGTGCCTCGGCACAGCAACTAAGCGTTGATGTGCAGAGAACAACAACTAAGTTGCTTCAGCAACTAAGTTGCTTCAGCAACTAAGTTGCTTCAGCAACTAAGCTGCTGTGCCAAAGCACATCAACTAAGCTGATGTGCCGAAGCATATATTTGGACTTTCAATAGAAGCCTATTATGTAATTAATTCTTCCTTTGGTCATATAATTGTAGAAATAAAAGTTCGTATATAATGTCAGTTACAAATACAAATATTTTTACTTATATACAACTACAAACTGTGGATATGGTGGTGTCTAAACTGTGTCTAAACCGAAGTAGGAAGACTATGGAACCAAAGGCAGTAAGGTTACAGCAATGCAAGACTTAAATGTTGTATAATAAATTTTGACTGGTGTATAATAATATATTCTCTCTACATTTGGTAATTTTTTTTGCTTTTTTTGCAGTCACCCCGTGCTAGTAACTATATGCAGACTCGAAGATCAACAGGCCGTTGGATCTACCGTCGCGTGGCACAAAGATTACCTTTCCTTGGTCTAGTTTTGGTACTTATGAAACTAGTTATGTAATTTATGTTAGAACTATTTCGACATAACTTATCTAACCTTTTGGAATGTAAACTTATCTGGTCTTTTGGAGTATAAACTTATCGAACTTTTTGAAATGTGTTGGAATTATATGATTCTTGCTTCAGTCTTTTAGTATGTGTTATTATGTGATTTTGATTGTTGCATTACAGTATTTATTGCATGTTAAAATACTTATTATTATTATGGATGTATATCGCAGCAGTTGTATTTAAATTTGCTATTACAACGGGCAAAAACCGTTGTAATTTACTGTATTACAACGGGCAAAGGCCGCTTGTAATTTATTAGCTATTACAACGGGTTAATAACCATTGTCATAGAGTCATTGCACGTGACAGAGCAAGTTATTACAACGGTCATTTACAACAGTCATTGCCCGTTGTCAAATAGTCAGGAGCTATTACGACGGTGCATATTCAGACGGGCATATGCCCGTTGTTAAATGCATATTACAACGGTTTTTGCCCGTTGTAAAATGACTGTTTTGTTGTAGTGTAAAAGGAGTTAATCGATTAGAGTTAAAGCAAATGGGTTAATCGAATATCGTTTACTCGAATAGATAGTAAAAGGAGTTAATCGATGTTAGTTTAATCGGTTAGAGTTAAAGCAAATGGGTTAATCGAATATAGTTTATTCGAATAGATAGTAAAAGGAGTTAATCGATGTTAGTTTAATCGATTAGAGTTAAATCAAATAAGTTAATCGAATATAGTTTAGTCGAATAGAATAAAGTAGTTATCGAATATACTTTATTCGAATAGAGTTAGAGGAGTTAATCGAATATATAGTTTATTCAAATAGAATAAAGGAGTTAATCGAATATAGTTTATTCGAATAGAGTAAAAGGAGTTAATCAAATGTATAGTTTATTCAAATAGAATTATAAGAGTTATCGAATATAGTTTATTCGATAGGAGTTAAGTGAATAGAGTTAAAGTTAAATCAAAAGAGTTAAGTGAATAGAATAAATTGAATAGAGTTATCGAATATATCTTATCGAAGGAAAGAATTATCGAATAGAAAAGATTTGAAAGAGAGTTACGTAAGGAAGTTTTTTAAAGAATTAGAAGGGTGAACTTTGTCTATTTCAAGGTTAGAAATGTTGTTCAGTTAAGGTCTGAGAGGTAGTATTACCCCAACTTGATTGACTTCATTTTTAACTAAGGAATGGTTAAGGTTCGATAGTAAAGGATGATTAAGTGAATTTAGTAATTAAAGGAAATGGTTTGAGTTGGCATCGCGATGGTTTGTTTAAACATCTGTCTAAGTCCAATGAAGAAGCTTTGGAAATGTTTTCCAAATAAGAAACCAGAAATGTTTTCTAATAAAGAAAACAAGAAATCGAAATGTTTTCCATTGTTAATAACGTATATTTTCCAAATTTAGAAAATAAGAAATATTGAATATAGGGAAACAGAAGATAAGTAAATTAATGAAATAAAGAGATAAATGTTGAATGATGTTTGATCGATATAAATTTCCATTTGGAAATAATATCGATTGTTTGCACACCTGTTTTTCTTCGATAGTTAAATCACAAACTATCGAAGTTTTGACCATTTTAACGTTGTTAATATGGAGAGACCGGTTAGATTATTATCCAAAGAACCACTCTGTATTGGCATAAGCGTTACGAATCATATATGCCAAAGGAAATTAAAGACGGAGTTATGCAAGGGCTATCCTATTTACAGAATAGTGCCTTCGGTTCATCCTGTTCCTGGATGACTTGTATGGACGGATATCTGACAGAGTATTTCCAGACGATCACGTATATCGATTTCTCCAACCGTACCAAGAGTGGAAGTGGAGAAGGAAACTTCTTTTATCTAACACATAATGTATGGTTGAGGACGTCAATCAGTGATTTGATGGATTTGACGATGTGGCAATCAAAGTGAATCTGGTGTGATGATAAAGCGTTGCTTCAAGCTTCATCAACCGGTAAATGACAGAAATCGGGCAGGCAGCATGGCTAAGTCGGTCGCTCCGAAGTAGGGTGTATAATCACCTGATCTAGAGTTTCATTTATTTCTAAAAAATCTATTGTTGATGCTATCCCATTCGGGAAACGGTTGCTGATCCTAGCCGTTGGTGATATACATTCGATACACTCAAGCGAAATGAGTGGTCGGTCATGTGTGGCCGGGTTGCAAGGTGTTCTTGTTGAACCCAGTGTATTCATTTCTAGAGGTACGCTAGCGAAAGGTGGTTCCATATCTTATCATAGTTGGAAATCCATTACCCAATACGTGCTTACGGTTTTGATTGTATACTATATATGTAGAACGTGAGATGAAAGCGTTTCTGCTAGATGATTATTATACTGTGGTTGATAGACATTATTATAATATCAAAAGGTTTTTGATATAAAGATAATTTGGATTCTCATAAGGGAAAAACCCGTTCCGCTATACGGTGTGGTCTTATGAGATATCGTTTACTTGTTCAAACTATTTTAAACTGTTTTACTCATACCAGTCCCATGACTAACCCGGAGTATATTTTGTTTTGTTTTCCCTAAACTCTTAGGTGCCCAATTTTGTACGGGCAGTCAAGTAGTCAGGAATTTACAGATACTTGAAGAGCTGGAGTAGGAGGCTTCAGGATCATATAGCTATAGTTATTTCCGCTGTGTTGTAAGTGTTGTACTTTGATAATGATGTATATTCAAATACAAATGTATATTTCATAGTTATGTTACATATATTATATGTTACTCGTTCCGTTGTGAGATTCGTGTTACTCTGATATTGTGTTCTTCTTCTTCTTCTATTCTAAATTTCTATCTTATATATCCTCGCCCTCTGTTTTATTTCTATTAATTTCCTGATTTTCAGTTTAATTTGGGGTTGGACTTGCGTTTTTGTTCAGCTCAAATTGGACCGGATTTTCGGGTCATTACAGTTGGTATCAGAGCTTAAGGTTAAGTATAAACTTGGCTCTGTGGCGTGACTCAGTAGAGACAGGGTTAGTAATACCATAGATTGAGTTGAGTGTATATATACGAGTGAACGTATTTGTAGATGATATAAAAATAATTTTGTATTGTGAATATTTATTGGTTGAATAGTTTATGAGTTCTGGTCGATCAGTTTGATCCACTGTATCGTAGGAGTTTATAAACACTCGAATACGATGGGTCGTCACGATATGTTTGGAAAAGAGGGTAAATTAAAATAAGTTTACCAAAGGTATATCTTGACATAGAGAAGATATATATATCAAAATTATAATATATTGGATATATTGGTTGTTATTATAATCAAGTAAGATTATAAATTAATTGGTTATGTGAATAAACAAACAGAATTCATATAAGTGAAATACGTGAATCAGATGAGTTAAATCTGAAATTTAAACTAGAAATTGAATTAAAACTCTGGAGAATTGGATAAATGTTTGTAAATGGATTTGGATCAAAAATAAGGAAAATTTAAGATCTTGGGAGATTTTAAATTGTTTTACAAGCAGTGTGAATTATATTTTGAAATGAATTTCAAAGTGGAAGTGTTTAGAAATGGTTTTATAGTATTGAACTCACTTCGATCGCTGGAAAATAGATTCTGATGATGGCAGCTACATCATCAGTATTCATTTTCGAGTTGTAAGTGACGAATTACTACCAGAGATACTGTTTTGAATTTGTTTTGGGAAAGACAAGGTGTGTTGAATTTCAGAATGGGATTTATAATATAGAATTGAATATAGAATTTGAATAAAGAGAATTCAAATAGAATTGAATATAGAAATTCAAAGGGAGTTTGAATATATGAAATTCAATGGAATTGAAGTAGAATTGAATATAGAAATTCAAAGAGAGTTTGAATATATGAAATTCAATGGAATTGAAATAGAGTTTGAATATAGAAATTCAAATGGAATTTGAATATAGAATTCAAATGGAATTCAAATGTAGGATTTGAATATAGAATTCAAATGGAATTTAAACTATAGAATTTGAATATATAGAATTTGAATAAAATTTGATATATATATTTGAATAATAGAAGTGATATAAAATTTGAATAGAAATTGAATAGAATTAACTAAGTCGAAGAGGAATTAGTTAATCGAGTTTTGAATTTGAAGTTGAACATTGAAAGGTGAATTGGATTTGTAAATGGATATTCGAAATCGAGTTTAGAACTTAAGTTTGAAATTTGAATTCAAATTAGTTAATAAGCAAGTTAAAATATATTTGAACATGTCGTGTTCAAATATAAAAGTGAAATAGACTAAAGAGTTAATTAACAAATTAATTAACGAATTGAGTTAAAACGATCATGTATAGTTAAAATAGATTGGGCAGGTACAAATATACGTGAGATATGTATGGATAAGGTATGAAGGTACATAAATAGAATGCTCGACGAAAAGGTATGTATTTAATTCATATATGAGATTTTATGCGCCGTATTGGCTAGCCGCTTGGCTTTTTCTTTTTCTTTTGGATTGATGAGGGCCATAGGAGGCTATTTGAAATATCCCGATGCTCCTGGTACAAAGGAGGTTATGGCGAATTTTTCCGAGAATTTAAGGAGTTAGAATATTTTTAAGATAATTTGATAGTTAGAAATCAACGTATCGATATATATATATATATATATATATATATATATATATATATATATAGAAGTCGATAAGGAAACGAACTTAGAAATAGAATAGTAAAATCAAAAAGGAAGACTAAGAATAAAATCTAGTAAGAATAGAAAGAGGAAGCATATACGTGTTTAAAAGTAAATAAGTAGTTGTATGGTATTGATTATTCGAGTAAGTAGTCATATCTGTTTTGACGTTATAAATGTTATTTAGTCAAGGTCTGAGAGGTAGTTATAACCCAACTTGATTGATTTCATTATTAACAAATAAATAGTATGATTTCAGGCTCGAAGATCAATGTTGAATAAGAGTTAGTTGAATATAGTATTTGGGTTGTCGTAACGATGTTTTACACAACATCCGTTTTAACCCAAATAAGTGTAAGCTTGGAAATATTATAAAGAATATTTCCTAAGTATAGAAATAAACGAGATCGGAAAAGAGATAAGTAATTGGAATATTTTCCAATGATAAATAGCATATATTTTCTAAAGTTTAGAAAATAAAGGAAGGCGTTATTCGGAAATGTTTTCCAAATAATATAAAAGGCCAATATGGTTATTGAAAACGTTTGGTTAACAAATATTGATAAAGAAATAGAGAAGTGATTTAACTAATGGAATATTAATTAAGGGCTCAGTGACATGTTCAAAAGGAAAATTTGATTTTTGAAAAGAGTAAACCGTTTAAAAACTCCCAGGGAAAGACTGTTTGAATTAAAAACAAATTTAACAGAAATTTGTGAAAGCAAAATTGAATTAAAGTAGAGCCAGTAAAGTGGTAACTGAGATTGAATTAGAATGATATCAAGATAAATTGGATTGTGAGATTCAAAATTGAAGTGTAATGTGATAATCAAGTTAAGAGTTGGGAATCGAGAAGAAACTCGAGTTGAAATGATATTTGGCTCGGATATAAGCGAATGGTTGTGTTGTGGATAGAAGCAGATTGAAATTTGATTGGGATGACCCATGTATATGCTGAATTGATAACAGGTGGAAAGAATATAATGATATGCCGACAAAAGTTACAAGTTTATATTTCATATGGTATGAGATTTTGATGAGCCGAATTGGCTAGCCGCTTGGCTGTTTGATTTTCTTTTGGGTTGGAGATGACCTAGAGAGGCGAGTTGGAGTTTGACGTATTGACCAGTACAAAGGAGGTACTGGCGAAATTTTTCAAAGAGTTAAGGCGTTAGAAACTTTTAGGATTTTTGCAAATTTTCATTGTAATAATTAATTAATAATTTAATTGAAATTAAATTGGTTCAGTTGAAACTGAAGTTAAGAAGTGAACAAATATGTTCTAACCGGTCGATAGGGTCGTCCTCTACCTTTTAGCAATTTCGAGGATGAAATTATTTTACGTGGGAAAGATTGTAATGACCCGCATTGGCAGAGGTATTATAATTAATTTATTTAATTTTATAAATGGTGGTTCAGAGAATTTAATGGCCGTGGAATTAAGTAATGGTGAATATTTAATTAAAATAATAAATTAAATAATATATTTAATTCTAAAATAACCAGAATTCGCTGAAATGACGATATGGTGTGAACCGGATCATCTGTGATATTTAATTCAGCTTGGAATTTAATTTGAACAACGAATATATTATATAAACAACAGTTTGAACGTAGAATTATAATATAATTAAAATCGAGCTCGAAATGGCGCTGCAGTTCGTAAATTGGCGATTCGAACTTCAACTGAATGTACATGATTCGTTTTAAGCTAGATTTCTGTGAAACAAGAAACGTGTGGAGCTGGTGGAGTATATATTTCTAGTGGAAGAGAAAAATCGGGATTTCGTCCTGTACATTTTGATTCACGTCCAAATCAAATTTCAGAAAAGTGGCTGTGGAATTCCTTTGAAATTTATAAAGGAATTATTTATATTTTTAAAAGGGATTTCAATATAAATCGAATATCGGGTTGACCCAGATTGAAGTATCAAGTTAGAAATTCATATAGGAATATTCTAGAACTGTATGGTATTCCACTGTGAATATAGACGATAATATTTATTTTTAAATATTAAATTTAATTGTTTTTAAATATATTTATTTATTTAAATGGGTCATCTAGAGCATTAAAAATAGCCAGTTTTGCAAACAACCTCAGAATTCGACGAAACTAATTTTGTTGGATCCGCAATGTTAAATTATTGTTAGTAGTCAAGTTCCGTGATTTTTAGAGTAAGTGTGTGGCCGTACGAATTTTCAGAGTGAAAAACAGTCGATAATTCGACTTTTGAAAATATGCTGTGTGAGCATACGAGGTCGGAATTCGACGAAACCAGTTTCGTTGGGACCGTAATGTCGAACTCTAGTGGCATGTCAATTTTCGTGATTTTTGGGTATCGTATGTGATCATAAGGATTTTTTGAAGCCAAATACATATAGCGGTTACTTATAAATGAATTAAATAATGAATATAATATTATTTAAATCTTCTATAAATACACTGCAATCTCCCTAAAACCCTAAATATATTTTTCTGCGGTCAAAGGAAAAATGCGCCGCATGTTTTGTTCTTCCAGTAGAAAGTTCGATCTTCAAAAATCTAAGAGAAATACAAATCTAATTCTATAAATCATTCTATACCCATATTTGGTTTCACAATCATGTTTCCTTCAATCAGTTAATTGTTTGGGAAAGTTCGATGCACTGTTTGGCCGTCAGTACTTCAACAGAGAACCTAGGGTTTCGGTTTTGTAGAAATCTAAGCATCGAATCATGAATTGGTGGTTAGTTTTGGGATCGAGGAGGAAATCCGCACTCATGTGCTTAGTTTTGGTGGGTTTCGTGATAAAGAATGTCGATGGAAGCTGTAAGGGTACATCCACGAGCAGATGACGCATCCTTGTGTTTGGCTATCGAGCTAGTCAAGTTTAGGTGGAGGACGGAGAGGCCGGAAGGAGGAGAGCAACGGTGTTATTGGTTTCTGAAATCAGCAAGCATGGAGGAGGAAATCGAAGTGGGAGGATCAGTTTTTGGCTGTGTGAAATACTGGAGCGTGTTCGGTTCTGGGAAAATGAAGAGGGAGTAGTAGCAGATCGGGTTTTAAAGAGAGGGGATGGGCCAAGGTATTGAGTTAAGGCCCAAGGATGTTTTTAATTCAAGTTTAGTTTTAATTTAAATAGTGAAATCTTCGAAATGTTATAACTCGGTCATATATAATTGAAATTCAGTGAAACAAGATCCCTTAGGATCGTATGGACGAGAACTACCCAATGGAGCTGACTGGAAGTGGATTGGGGCTCGTTTGAACTTATGGTGAAATAAACCGTTTGATTCAAATCAAACAACAGTTTATCGTTCTTTAACGATGAACTGCAAATGTGAGTAAATCTCACTAACTCTGAACAGTTTATAATTCCATGTTGTATTTTTAGAACTGTTAGATATTGGTTGATTGACTATGTGTTGACTGTTTGATTGAACAACTAGTCAGTTAGTTGAATTTCTATATTGACTCTGTTTAGCAGAATATATCATATGAAACTGAAAGTGATGTTTATTTTATATTGTATAACATCTGTGGATGCAGGGAAACAGGTTGGAGGAATCCGACTGGATTCCTCAACATTTATTTTACTATTTTTCATATATTGTGATATATGATGTGTTATATAATCTGTTATGGATTATGTGTGTTGGAATGATATTGATCCTTGTTATTCGATTTTTTAAATATCATAAAAGATCCTGGGATGTAAAAAGAATTATTTCAATGTATATTGAAATAAAGGGATTTTATAAAATCAATAGATTTTGTAAAAGGAAATATTTCGAAAATAAATAAAAGGGGAAATGTTTATAAAACGAATAGAGTTTTATAAAAGGGGAAAATGTTGATAAAACGAATAAAATAGAAAAAAAGGAAATAACTAGAGTAGAATAAATAAAGATATACAAAGAAATATTTGCAAACCATTTACAAATAGGATTGAAAAGGAAATAGTGTAATCCATTAACAAATAGATTAGAACGAGGAAGGTTTGTAAACCATTTACAAATCAATCAGAAAGAGAAATGTTTGTAAACCATTTACAAATGAGATTGAATAGGGGATATTTGTAAAACCATTTACGAATAGAATTAAGAAGGGAAATCATTTGTAAAGTGAATAACTGTTACTAAAAGTAAATCTTTATAAATGAATTGTTAGTTCGAGTTAAAAGGAGTTAATCGATGTTAGTTTAATTGATTAGAGTTAAAGAAAATGGGTTAATCGAATATAGTTTATTCGAATAGATAGTAAAAGGAGTTAATCGATGTTAGTTTAATCGATTAGAGTTAAAGCAAATGGGTTAATCGAATATAGTTTATTCGAATAGATAGTAAAAGGAGTAAATCGATGTTAGCTTAATCGATTAGAGTTAAAGCAAATGGGTTAATCGAATATAGTTTATTCGAATTGATAGTAAAAGGAGTTAATCGATGTTAGTTTAATCGATTAGAGTTAAAGCAAATGGGTTAATCGAATATAGTTTATTCGAATAGATAGTAAAAGGAGTTAATCGATGTTAGTTTAATCTATTAGAGTTAAGCAAATGAGTTAATCGAATATAGTTTATTAGAATGGAATAAAGTAGTTATCGAATATAGTTTATTCGAATAGAGTGAGAGGAGTTAATCGAATATATAGTTTATTCAAATAGAATAAAGGAGTTAATCGAATATAGTTTATTCGAATAGTGTAAAAGGAGTTAATCGAATATATAGTTTATTCAAATAGAATTAAAAGAGTTATCGAATATAGTTTATTCGATAGTTAAGTGAATAGAGTTAAAGTTAAATCAAAAGAGTTAAGTGAATAGAATAAATTGAATAGAGTTATCGAATATACCTTATCGAAGGAAAGAATTATCGAATAGAAAAGATTTGAAAGAGAGTTACGTAAGGAAGTTTGTTAAAGAATTAGAAGGGTGAACTTTGTCTATTTCAAGGTTAGAAACATTGTTCAGTTAAGGTCTGAGAGGTAGCATTACCCCAACTTGATTGACTTCATTTTTAACTAAGGAATGGTTAAGGTTCGATAGTAAAGGATGGTTAAGTGAATTTAGTAATTAAAGGAAATGGTTTGAGTTGGCATCGCGATGGTTTGTTTAAACATCTGTCTAAGTCCAATGAAGAAGCTTTGGAAATGTTTTCCAAATAAGAAACCAGAAATGTTTTCTAATAAAGAAAACAAGAAATGGAAATGTTTTCCATTGTTAATAATGTATATTTTCCAAATTTAGAAAATAAAAATATTGAATATAGGGAAACAGGAGATAAGTAAATTAATAAAATAAAGAGATAAATGTTGAATGATGTTTGATCGATATAAATTTCCATTTGGAAATAATATCGATTGTTTGCACACCTGTTTTTCTTCGATAGTTAAATCACAGACTATCGAAGTTTTAACCATTTTAACATTGTTAATATGGAGAGACTGGTTGGATTATTATCAAAAGAACCACTCTATATTGGCATAAGCGTTGCGAATCATATATGCCAAAGGAAATTGAAGACAGAGTTATGCAAGGGCTATCCTGTTTACAGAATAGTGCCTTTGGTTCATCCTGTTCCTGGATGACTTGTATGGACGGACGTCTGACATAGTATTTCCAGACGATCATGTATATTGATTTCTCTAAACGTACCAAGAGCGAAAGCAGAGAAGGAAACTTCTTTTAGCTAACACATAATGTGTGGTTGGGGATGTTAATCAGTGATTTGATGGATTTGACGATGTGGCATTCAAAGTGAATCTGGTGTGATGATAAAGCGTAGCTTCAAGCCTCATCAACCGGTAAATGACAGAAATCGGGCAGGCAGCATGGATAAGTCGGTCGTTTTGAAGTAGGGTGTATAATCACCTGATCTAGAGTTTCATTTATTTCTAAAAAATTTATTGTTGATGCTGTCCCATTCGGGAAACGGTTGCTGATCCCAGCCGTTGGTGATATACATTCGATACACTCAAGCGAAATGAGTGGTCGGTCACGTGTGGCCAGGTTGCAAGATGTTCTTATTGAACCCAGTGTATTCTTTCTAGAGGTACACTAGTGAAAGGTGGTTCCATACCTTGTCATAGTTGGAAATCCATTACCCAATACGTGCTTGCGGTTTTGATTGTATACTATATATGTAGAACGTGAGATGAAAGCGTTTCTGCTAGATGATTATTATACTGTGGTTGATAGACATTATTATAATATCAAAAGGTTTTTGATATAAAGATAATTTGGATTCTCATAAGGGAAAAACCCGTTCCATTATACGGCGTGGTCTTATGAGATATCGTTTAGTTTTTCAAACTGTTTTAAACTGTTTTACTCATACCAGTCCCATGACTGACCCGAAGTTTATTTTGTTTTGTTTTCCCTAAACTCTTGGGGACCCAATTTTGTACGGGCAGTCAAGTAGACAGGAATTTACAGATACTTGAAGAGCTGGAGCAGGAGGCTTCAGGATCATATAGCTATAGTTATTTCCGCTGTGTTGTACTTTGATAATGATGTATATTCAAATACAAATGTATATTTCAAAGTAATGCTACATATATTATATGTTATTCGTTCCGCTGTGAGATTCGTGTTACTCTGATATTGTGTTCTTCTTCTTCTATTCTAAGTTTCTATCTTATCTATCCTCACCCTCTGTTTTCTTTCTATTAATTCCCTGATTTTCAGTTTAATTTGGGGTTGGACTTGCCTTTTTGGTCAGCTCAAATTGGACCGGATTTTTGGGTCATTACAGGCAACGAAATTGACGCCAGGCGAGCACGACGAAGATTTTGTACATCAGAAGAGTCGTGGTATTGGATTAGCTAGTCGGTGAGAATTTCTCACTTTAAATTTCTTTTTCTAGTTATAAATATATACTAAGATGCAGACGGTGTTTGGTAGCATCCGACACCCGTCGTCCACAGACCATGGACGGCTTGTATGCTTGTTTGATGTGCTGTGAAATTTGTTTGTGATGTTGATGTGAAATCGATAATATAGATTAATGTGTTGAAATAAATTAATTATTGTTAAAAATATAATTTTAACGTGAATATGAATATAGTGAATGTGAATAATTAAATATTCATTTACAAACCGGACGGTTTGTTTATGTACACCTATTTGAAGGATATTGATTGGGACGATAAATTTTACACATCGCCCAACTGCACAAATAGTATTCGGTGTTTGTTGATTTGAAACCCCACACGGGTGTTGGGATGATATTTGGCGTACACTAATCCTAATTATTTAATTGTATGTCGATCGATTGGTCGACAAGCTGTGTAAGCATTAATTATTTATATTTAATGCTTATGCGGTTGTGTGGTGCACTTTGGTTGATGGTTGATTATTTATCGTTGCTATTTATATACATGTGTTGTATATAAACCATATAATTTACATTATATGGTAATTGATTGGGCTTCATTCCAATCGGGAAAATGAAGAATATTATAAAATAAAGATTCATGTGTTGAATATAAAAATAGTCATGTGTTGACGATGCTCATGTGTTGAGAATATTCATGTGTTGAAACTATTCATGTGTTGATTAAAATATTTCAACAATAAAATTTACATCATTATCATATTTAAGATTAGAAACTACTTTACGGTTGGAGTCTGATTAAAAATCAAACGATAGATACCATAATTATATAAAATATATTACATAACAAGAATAGTCATGTGTTGACAGTACTCATGTGTTGAAAAAAATATAGATTCATGTGTTGAATATAATATATATTCATTTGTTGAATAGAATAACGAATTTATTGAAATATATAAAGCCATGTTGATTAGAGTTGCGCTATATTTACGTGAAATATTTATATCGATTATATTCGTTTTTATAATGAATATAGAAAAGGTAGTGATTTCAAAATATAACATTTTGAAAATATTATCATTTATATAGTAATGATATGAAATATTCAATTTTGATTTGAAATTGAATATAGAGTTGAAATGGTTTTGAAAACGAATTTAAAACGATTTATAAAATACATTTTAAAAAGGAAATCGATGAAATATATATAATATAATATATATATTATATATAATAGCCTGAATAGAACTCGCCGCGCTGCGGTAGTTCGTAAATTTCGACCATTGACTTCGATTTGACGTTGCTTGAGATCCGCCCGTCGGATTCTCCTAAAACCGGAACCTTGGGTTCGTATCGAAAAGAGCTTTCCAATGAATATTAGAAATTTGAAATCTAACGGTTGGATTTGGAATTATGTCCAAATCAAATTTGGAAAAGGTCGCTGTAAGTGCAGTTCGATGGCCGTTGATGGAAATCAACTGTACGGGCCTTGATAAAATTATTAAAAATATTAATAATTTGTGTAAAATCATAATATGTGAATTGGAAAGAACTGGGATAAAAAGTTACACATTTGAAAGGATAAAAATATATTTTTATCGAAATTAACTAGTTTTGAACTAGAATTAAAATCAATTTATTTTTGAAATAAATAAATTGGATTTGAAAGTGGTTTTAAAAATAATCAGGATTTCCATTATACGAATTGGAATGAATTTGAATCGAGGTTATCTTCGGAATATTTCGATGTTGGATTCCGTGATTATACAGATATTGTTATGGGAATTTGAAATATATACTTATATCGTTATTTCCAATACGATATTTGTTGGTTTCAGAATTTGATATTGAATACAAGCCGGTATATTTTCTATTCAGAGCCTTGTATTTAATATCAAATGTGATTTGTGTTGGTCGTGAATCGTATTTTAGGTGACATTGGTTCTTTAACCCAGTTAAAGGCAGAATATTGATTTGTGGGAAAATTAAAACTAAGTGGAGTGTTAATGAACCTTTAATTAGATTGAAAGTGAATTGATAATTTAAATTATCAAATCTGGAAAGTGACCGAGGATGGAGTATCACCAGTTTTGCTCCAAAGTGATAGTCAAATCTTTAATAAGATTTGAATTTGAAATGGTAATTAATTTTACTGATAACACCGTGGTGTTAGATATGGAGTATTACTAGTTTTGCTCCCGAGGATGAATAGGTTGGGATTGGGAAATAAAACAAATAATTACTTCGGTGTGGTTCACTAATCCCGACTAGCTTGGAAAACCATAATATGGTTCGAAATGATATCCAAAGGAAGATTAAAGAGTAAATTTAGAAGAATTTATCTTTGATAAAATTAATAGGAACCTTTCCCAAAGAATGTGAATTTTTGAATAAAAGAATATTCTGAATTGGAATGAGGCGTATGTTGTGTTTGTGTGACATTTGTTTATTATATACGTGGGTTATTCGGAAAGGCCGGGTTTATACCCATTCTGAATAACCGATTCGACGAAAAGTCGAAGATGAAGACGGTGGTTGAAGATCGGAAGTCTTCACATCGTTTGGGTGATTACTGATGATCTTGATTGGGCTGTACACCCAAGATGAGGGAATCAGTTGGTGATTGTCCAGACGTACTTGGAGATCGATGGATATGCGAGGAAAGTGCCTCCGGTTTCGTTCAGACCCAGAACGAATTTGTAAATGGATTGTGTGTCTGACATGGGATTTTATTCTGTATTGATTGATCTCTATTAAATATACAACTGTTTAGCGGTGGAGAATTCGTTCTCTTGCTTAACGCCCTTCTTTGAGACGTACGAGCTTAGAGGTTGTATATCGAGGGACATCAGTCGCATGGAGTGAATTGCCTATGTGGCACGCCTGAGTGGCAAATGATCAAGGCTTCTGTTGAAAAGCAAAGTCTTGTGGTTGATTATCAAAGCACGGCATGTGTGGCGCAGCTTTGCGTATAACGTGAATTCGCGAGCCTCACACCTCGGTATGAGTCAAAAACGGGATAAGGACCCAAGGAGTGCACGATGTTTATTTCTAGCTAGTGGTGGTGTCAATGCTTAAATTGGTTGACATTTATATATATTTTTCACCTGTGTGGTTGTTGGAATGCGAGGCGCCTCGGATATAGGTCTGTTAGGACTGGGAAATGTGTGTTCAGGGATTGCCAATCCTCAAAAGTAAGAGAGGACCGGCCTTGGAGGTTCCAAAGGATCATAGTGGGGTCCTGAGACATTTGCTAGAGTGTCTCGAATCGGAGAGGAGCTTGCCCCTTGCCTCAACTTATGATGGAATCCAATTTCCAATACGTGATATTGCAGTTTTAATTGTAGAACTAGTACGGCGACATGATATATGGTACCCATGCCGTCTATGATTGATATTTATGATTGAAATTGTTTTGAAACTATACACCTATAATAGTATCAAGTGATTTGTTTTAAACGTGCCAAGCATGTTTGGCTATTATAAGGGAAAACCCTATCCTCCGGCTTGCGTTGCATTGCGTGATGGGACCTGGGTCTTATAATAGTTTCATTTTTTCCAAAGAGCATTGCGCTGTTTTGTTATATGCACTAGTATTCTTGGGAGGAAACCCGTTCCGTGTTATACGGCGTGGTCCCTTGAATTACTCTCTTTTAAAGTAAAGTTTTAAATAACTGTTTTAGTTCTCACACCAGTCACATGACTGACCTAGAGTTTATTGTTTTAACCTAAACTCTGGGTGCCTCTATTTTCCACACGGGCAGCTAGTAGTTTTGGTTTTACAGATTTCTATTCACAGGATCCTGGTTTCTAGCTGGAACGATACACGGAAAGCTCTGTATCCGCGTATTACTTCTAGTTGTGTTTTGCATTATTTTCCGCTGCGATGTATTTAAATGTAATTTAAATCTCTGATATTTGTCGAATGTAATATTTATTCATACTCTGTGTATTCTTGTATCTGAAGGAATTGTTGAAATAAACAGTGAAATGTTCTTCTGTTTGCGTTCTAATTTGTCCTGTTCTCAAAACGATAAGGGGTTTCGAACGGTCTTGGTCGGTTGAACGATCGATTCGGATCGAGCGAAATTCTTTACCGTTACATTTGGTATCAGAGCTTTGGTTTACAGAGCTCGAGAATAAGACACATTAGAACTGAACGAAAGAATTCATCAGATATTGGATTAGTAATATCCAATTAGAATGACTCGTTAGAGATGGGATCAGTAGTATCCTAGAACGAGTGTGAAGAGTATATTTTTCAAATGAAAACAAATTTTGTTTTGAAATTTATATCTTTTTATACATATTTGAATATTTATTTATTTTGAATTTGGACAATCGAGTATATAAAGGTTTTGCATATACGCATCATGAACGTATATTCGAAGTTTTAATATACTGGATAAATATAGAATCACATTCTAGTCGCCCGGAGATGGTACTGATAATTATCATGACATCATCAGTATTTATGTTCGTGTTTCAAAGGTGTGATATCTATATATTTCCATTAGACTGGTGTGAGAACCAAAATATAGCTAGAATACATTGTTGTGAATTGACATCAACAATGTGATTTTTGTATATATGTCAAAATTATGAATTTGAAATTATAATCCACTAATTGATTGATGGTTGTGTTGTTTGTTGATTTGTTTGATAATTTTGAACCATTTAGCCTAATTGAACTGAATATTGAATTGTATTGAAAAATGATTACAGTTGCATGCATATACATGTACTTACATTGAATAGGTCATAGCAAGGAGGCTAGAGCAGAGAATAAAATTGTTTGCCCGACAAATAGGTACATGTTTACCATAATTTACTGTTTTGTTTGGGTGACGATGATTTTATGAGAATATTGGCTAGTCGCTTGGCTTTCTCTTTTTCTTTTTGATTGAAGAAGGCCATGGGAGGCTATATGAAATATCCCGAAGTCCCCGGTGCAGGGGAGGTTATGGCGAAATTTTTCGGAAATTTATGGTGTTAGCCAAATTTTTGAAAAATTTGAAAAGTTCTTAGAAACTGAAAAGTTGAAGAACTTAAGCCGTAAAGAAAATAATGAAAGTTGAGTTGGTTTGTAAAACAACTTTCGACTTCGTTCCTTTTCGGGGACGAAAAGTTTTAAGTGGGGGAGATTGTAATAACCCGGAAATGCGAGCCAATTTAAAATTTTTATTTTGGCAATTTAAGCGAAGTTTGAATATTTAAAATGAATTATTTTGAATAATTCGACGAGAAATTTATTTTGAATAGAATAGAACGTATATATTTATATAGATCGTCGTTAGAATATAAATATTTTATTTATAATTATAAAAGGAATTGAAAATGGCGTGGTAGTTCGATAATTCGATTTCAAATTTCAAATGAATGTTCCGGGTGCAAAATAAACCGGCTTTTAGTGAAACCAAAAATATTTGAATCTAATAGGGAATATCTTTCCAACGAATCTGAAAAATCAAAATTTCATAGCGGGAATCAAAAGATATGCCCAGTTGAAAATTCTAAATAGTCGCTATGGAATTCAGGCCCTTAAAAATGGAAATTTTGCAAACGACCTCGGTTTTCGACGAAACCACTCTTGTTGGAACCAGAATGTCAGGTTATTGCTAGGTTTCAAATTTTGTAATTTTTCGAATCAATATGTGAGCGTGGCAAAGGAAAACGCGTTTGACCAGTTTTAGTTGATTTTAATCGACTGGAAAATGACCATTTTTCAAACGGTCTTAGAATTCGATGAAACTAGTTTTGTTAGGACCGTATCGTCAATACGAAGCTAGAAAATATTTTTCTGAAATTTTTCGAGTTAGCATGTGGCCCCGGTAAATTGAAATGCGCGTTCAAATTCAATATATTGAGTTATATTTTGATTTTGACGAAAACTGATCGAAACGATCGAATCATCTTACGGTACATATCCCATTGTGTTCGGAATGAGGGTAATTAGCTATGGACGACAGGCGGTGGGTCTCGTTTCGAGGTCGAAAATAAAAGTTGCTTTTTAGAATTTAATAATAAAAAATATATATATTTATATCAAGGCCCCCCTTTTGTCTCTTCCACGATCAGATTTTAAAATAAAAAAGGAAGCAGGAGACGCGCTCCTCCCAACAGCGCGTCGCCGGAGCCCACGCCACCTCCAGGAGGCGCAACCCCCCTAGCCTCCCTCCTCGCGCCACCTCGACTTCCTTCTCCCCCTCCAACCATTCAAACCACGCCCAAACCCTAGCTGACCCGCGCCTCCATGAACCGACCCTCCCCCCCCATCGCTAACGATGGCGAATGCTCCTCCTCTGCCCCCTTTCAGTTCAACGACGAAGTGAGTATTTCGGTTTATCTTATTTTATTTCTCTTTTTTTTTATATTGAATGTAAAAAAAAACTGAAGTTAGGATTTCTAAAACTGAAATTATATTATCTTTAAAACGGAGATAAATATTAGATTTTGATAACAATAAAGATATGATTTTTAGTTCTAAAAAGATTTAATTTTTATGTTTGGAAAAGGTCGGATTTTTAGAGATTAGAAGATCGTATTTTTAAAGGTGAAAAGATCGTATTTTTAAAGGTGAAAAGATCATATTTTAACTATAGGAAAGATGAGATTTTTGAAATAGAAAAGATTAAATTTTTATCTATATAGTAGCAATGTAAAGATTGAATTTTTATCTATACAACAGCAATGTAAAAATAGAATTTTTATCTATATAGTAGCGATGTAAAAAATAAAAATTTTATCTATATAGTAGCGATGTAAAAAAATATAATTTTTATCTATATAGTAGTGACGTAAAAATAGAATTTTTATCTATATAATAGTGATGTAAAAATAGAATTTTAATCTATATAGTTGCAGTGTAAAAATAGTGTTTTTATCCATATAGAGTGATTATAAAAATGTGATTTTTATATATGTAGTGACTACGGGCAACGAAATTGACGCAAGGCGAGCACGACGAAGGTTTTCTACATCTGAAGAGTCGTGGTATTGGATTAGCTAGTCGGTGAGAATTTCTCACTTTAAATTTCTTTTTCTAGTTATAAATATATACTAGGATGTAGACGGTGTTTAGTAGCACCCGACACCCGTCGTTCACAGACCATGGACGGCTTGTATGCTTGTTTGATGTGTTGTGAAATTTGTTTGTGATATTGATGTGAAATCGATAATATAGATTAATGTGTTGAAATAAATTAATTATCGTTAAAAATATAATTTTTAACGTGAACATGAATATAGTGAATGTTAATAAATAAATATTCATTTACAAACCGGACGGTTTGTTTATGTACAGCTATTTGAAGGATATTGATTGGAACGATAAATTTTACACATCGCCCAACTGCACAAATAATATTCAGTGTTTGTTGATTTGAAACCCCACACGGGTGTTGGGATGATATTTGGCGTACACTAATCCCAGTTATTTAATTGTATGTCGATCGATTGGTCAACAAGCTGTGTAAGCGTTAATTATTTATATTTAATGCTTATGCAGTTGTGTGGTGCACTTTGGATGATGGTTGATTATTTATCGTTGCTATTTATATACATGTGTTGTTTAGAAACCATATAATTAACATTATATGGTAATTGATTGGGCCTCATTCCAATCGGGAAAATGAAGAATATTATAAAATAAAGATTTATG
Source organism: Allium sativum (assembly GCA_030737875.1). NCBI lineage: Eukaryota > Viridiplantae > Streptophyta > Magnoliopsida > Asparagales > Amaryllidaceae > Allium > Allium sativum. The sequence continues at coordinate 286,686,954 of CM060915.1, forward strand.
TGTTGAATATAAAAATAGTCATGTGTTGACGATGCTCATGTGTTGAGAATATTCATGTGTTGAAACTATTCATGTGTTGAGTAAAATATTTTAACAATAAAATTTACATCTTTATCATATTTAAGATTAGAAACTACTTTATGGTTGGAGTCTGATTAAAAATCAAACGATAGATACCATAATTATATAAAATATATTACATAACAAGAATAGTCTTGTGTTGAAAGTACTCATGTGTTGAAAAAAATATAGATTCATGTGTTGAATAGAATATATATTCATTTGTTGAATAGAATAACGAATTTATTGAAATATATAAAGTCGGGTTGATTAGAGTTGCGCTATTTTGACGTGAACGATATTTATATCGATTATATTTGTTTTTATAATGAATATAGAAAAGGTAGTGATTTCAGAATATAACGTTTTGAAAATATTATCATTTACATAGTAATGATATGAAATATTCAATTTTGATTTGAAATTGAATATAGAGTTGAAATGATTTTGAAAATGAATTTAAAACGATTTATAAAATACGTTTTAAAAAGGAAATCGATGAAATATATATAATATATATATATATATATATTATATATATAATGGCCTGAATAGAACGCGCCGCGCTGCGGTAGTTCGTGAATTTCGACCATTGACTTCGATTTGACGTTGCGGGAGATCCGCCCGTCGAATTCTCCTAAAACCGGAGCCGTTGGGTTCGTATCGAAAATAGCTTTCCAGTGAATATTAGAAATTTGAAATCTAACTGTTGGATTTGGAATTATGTCCGAATCAAATTTGGAAAAGGTCGCTTTAAGTGCAGTTCGATGGCCGTTGATGGAAATCGACTGTACGGGCCTTGATAAAGTAATTAAAAATATTAATAATTTGTGTAAAATCATAATATGTGAATTGGAAAGAACTGGGATGAAAAATTCCACATTTGAAAGGATAAAAATATATTTTTATCGAAATGAACTAGTTTTGAACTAGAATTAAAATCAATTTATTTTTGAAATAAATAAATTGGATTTGAAAGTGGTTTTAAAAATAATCAGGATTTCCAATATACGAATTGGAATGGATCTGAATCGAGGTTATCTTCGGAATATTTTGATGTTGGATTCTGTGATTATACAAATATTGTTATGGGAATTTGAAAGATATATTTATATCGTTATTTCCAATACGATATTTGTTGGTTTCAGAATTTGATATTGAATATAAGCCGATATATTTTCTATTCAGAGCCTTGTATTTAATATCAAATGTGATTTGGGTTGGTCGTGAATCGTGTTCTAGGTGACATTGGTTCTTTAACTCAGTTAAAGGCAGAATATTGATTTGTGGGAAAATTAAAACTAAGTGGAGTTTTAATGAATCTTTAATTAGATTGAAAGTGAATTGATAATTTAAATTATCAAATGTGGAAAGTGATCGAGGATGGAGTATCATCAGTTTTGCTCCAATGCGATAGTTAAATCTTTAATTAGATTTGAACGTGAAATGGTAATTAATTTTACCGATAACACCGTGGTGTTAGATATGGAGTATTACCAGTTTTGCTCCAGGGGATGAATAGGTTGGGATTGGAAAATAAAACAAATAATTACTTCGGTGTGGTTTGCTAATCCCGACTAGTCTGGAAAACCATAATATGGTTTGAAATGATATCCAAAGGAAGATTAAAGAGTAAATTTAGAAGAATTTATCTTTGATAAAATTAATGGGAACCTTTCCTTAAGAATGTGAACTTTTGGATAAAAGAATATTTTGAATTGGAATGAGGCATATGTTGTGTTTTTGTAACATTTGTTTATTATATACGCGGGTTATTCGGAAAGGCCGGGTTTATACCCATTCTGAATAACCGATTCGACGATAAGTCGAAGATGAAGACGATGACCGGAAGTCTTCACATCGTTTGGGTGATTACTGATGACCTTGATTGGGCTATACACCCAAGATGAGGGAATCAGTTGGTGATCGTCCAGACGTACTTGGAGATCGATGGATATGTGAGGAAAGTGCCTCCGGTTTCGTTCAGACCCAGAACGAACTTGTTAATGGACTGTGTGTCTGACATAGGATTTTATTCTGCTTTGATTGATCTCTATTAAATATACATCAGTTTGGCGGCGGAGAATTCATTCTCTTTCTTAACGCCCTTCTCTGAGACGTACGAGCTCGGAGGTTGTATATCGATGGATATCAGTCGCATGGAGTGAATTGCCTGTGTGGCACGCCTGAGTGGAAAATGATCAAGGCTTCTGTTGAAAAGCAAAGTCTTGTGGTTGATGATCAAAGCACGGTCTGTGTGGCATAGCTTTGTGTATAACGTGAATTCGCGAGCCTCACACCACGGTATGAGTCAAAAACGGGATAAGGACCCAAGGAGTGCACGACGTTTCTTTCTAGCTAGTGGTGGTGTCAGTGCTTAAACTGGCTGACATTTATATATACTTTTCACCTGCGTGGTTGTTGGAATGTGAGGCGCCTCGGATATAGGTCTGTTAGGACCGGGAAACGTGTGTTCAGGAATTGCCAATCCTCAAAAGTAAGAGAGGACCGACCTTGGAGGCTCCAAAGGATCATAGTGGGGTTCTGAGACATTTGCTAGAGTGTCTCGAATCGGAGAGGAGCTTGTCCCTTGCCTCGACTCATGATGGAATCCAATTTCCAATACCGATATTGCGGTTTTAATTGTAGAACTAGTATGGTGACGTGATATATGGTACCCATGCCGTATATGATTGATATTTATGATTGAAATTGTTTTGAAACTATACATATATAATAGTATCAAGTGATTTGTTTTAAACGTACCAAGCATGTCTGGCTATTATAAGGGAAAACCTTATCCTCCGGCTTGCGTTGCATTGTGTGATGGGACCTGGGTCTTATAATAGCTTCATTTTTTCCAAAGAGCATTGCGCTGTTTTGTTATATGCACTAGTATTCTTGGGAGGAAACCCATTCCATGTTATACGGCGTGGTCCCTTGAATTACTCTCTTTTAAAGTAAAGTTTTAAATAACTGTTTTAGTTCTCACACCAGTCACATGACTAACCTGGAGTTTATTGTTTTAACCTAAACTCTGGGTGCCCCTATTTTCCACACGGGCAGCTAGTAGTTTTGGTTTTGCAGATTTATATTAACAGGATCCTGGTTTACAGCTGGAACGATACTCGAAAAGCTCTGTATCCGTGTATTACTTCTAGTTGTGTTTTGCATTATTTTCCGCTGCGATGTATTTAAATGTAATTTAAATCTATGATATTGGTCGAATGCAATATTTATTCATACTCTGTGTATTCTTGTATCTGATGGAATTGTTGTAATAAACAGTGAAATGTTCTTTTGTTTGCGTTCTAATTTGTCCTGTTCTCAAAACGATCAGGGGTTTCGAACGGTCTTGGTCGGTTGAACGATCGATTCGGATCGAGCGAAATTCTTTACCGTTACACCTTGTACCTCGCATATCCATCGATCTCCATGTACGTCTGGACGACCACCAACTGATTCCCTCCTCTTGGGTGCACAGCCCAATCAATATCATTAGTAATCACCCAAACGATGTGAAGACCTCCGGCCTTCAACCACCGTCTTCATCCTAGACACATCGTCGAATCAGTTATTCAGAATGGGTTAAGCCCGGTCTTTCTGAATAACCCGCGTATATAATAAACAGGTGTTACACAAACACAACATATGCCTCATTCCAATTAAGAATATTCTTTTATTCAAATATTCTTATACTTTGAGGAAAGGTTCCCATTAATTTTATCAAACATAAATTCTTTAAATTTATTCTTTAATCTTTCTTTGAATATCAATTCAAATTAGTCGGGATTAGCGAACCACACCGAAGTAATCATTTATTTTATTTTTCCCAATCCCAAACTATTCATCCCATGAAGTAAAACTGGTCATACTTCATATCTAACACGACGGTGTTATCGGTAAATTCAATTACCATTCCACGTTCAAGTCTAATTAAAGTTTTAACTATCGCCTAGAGCAAAACTGGTGATACTTGATTCTCGATCATCTCAATCTAATTAAAGATTCATTAAAACTCCATTTGGTTTTATTCTTCCCAAAAATCATATTAATGATTGTTTAACTTGGGAAACCGTATCCGGTCTATAACTGGGTTAAAGAACCAATGTCATTTAAAACACGGTTCACGATAAACCCAAAATCACATTCAAATTCAATTCCAATTAAATATCATTTAATTGGTATACCTCATTAAATCTAAATAAAAAGATTTAATCTTTTTCTCAACTGGGTTTAAGAACAGTGTTAATGAAGATGCCATTCACGACAAACCCCAAATCCCATTTGATATTAAATACAAGGCTCTGAATAGAAAATATATCATCTTATATTCAATATCAAATTCTACGACCAACAAATATTGTATTGGACATAACGATATCAATATATCTTTCAAATTTCCATAACAATGTCTGTATAATCACGAAATCCAACATCGAAATATTCCAAAGACAATTTCGATTCAAATCCATTCCAATTCAATTATTGGAAATTCTGGTTACTTTTAAAACCATTTCAAATCCAATTTATTTATTTCAAAAATAAATGAATTATAATTCTAGTTCAAAACTAGTTCATTTCGATAAAAATCTATTTTTATCTTTTCAAATTTGGAATTTTTTATTTCAATTCTTCACTAATCATTTCTTATGATTTTAAACAAATTATTGCTATTTTCAATAATTTTATCAAGGCTCGTACGGTCGAATTCCATCAACGGCCACCGAACTGCACTTACAGCGATCTTTTTCCAAATTTGATTTGGACATAATTCCATATCCAACCGTTAGATCTCAAATCTCTAGTATTCTTTAGAAAGCTCTTTTCGATACGAACCCAACGGTTCCTGCTTTAGGAGAATCTGACGGTCGGATCTCCCGTAATATTCATTCCAATTCAATGGTCGAAATTCGCGAATTGCCGCGCCGCGTTCTATTCAGGCCATTTAATATATATAATATATATATTATATATATTTCGTCGATTTCCTTTTTAAAATGTATTTTATAAATAGTTTTGAATTTGTTTTCGAAACGATTTCAACTTCATATTCAATTTTGATTCAAAATTGAATATTCCACATCATCGATATACAAATGATAATATTTTCAAAACGTTATATTTTGAAATCACTTCCTTTTCTATAACCATTGTAAAAACGAATATAACCTATATAAATATCATTCGCGTAAAATGGCGCATATCTAATCAACACGGCTTTATATATTTTAGTAACTTCGTTATTCTATTCAACAAATGAATATTTATTCTATTCAACACATGAATCTATATTTCTTTCAACACATGAATATTCTCAACACATGACTATTTTTATTGTTTTATATATTTTATAAAATTGTGCTTTATATCATTTAATTCTTAATCAGACTCTAACCGTAAATTAGTAAGAGAACGATTCCTTAAATATTAACCCCGAAGGCCGAAACCAACATCAGATCAATACCCAGGAAATCATTCATCTTAACTGATTTCCAGTTAGTTTCTAATTTCATATTTGATAAAAATGAGAATTTTATTGTTAAAATATTTTACTCAACACATGATAAGTTTCAACACATGAATATTCTCAACACATGAGTACCGTCAACACATGACTATTTATTCTATTCAACACATGACATATACAGAAAATCATGTTTTTGATGCCAAATCACAAAAATAAGCCCTATCTAGTTTTTGGTTCTCACGCCAGTCAATTGGAAATATAAAGAAATCCCACTTTCGTCGCTCGAATATAAACACTAATGATGGCGCGCCATCATCAGAATCAGACCTGGGCGACTAGAGTGTGATTCTATATCTGTCGAATATATTTGAAGCTTCAATACACGCGAATCAGATGTATACTAAAATCTTTATATACTTGATTGTCCAAATCAATATAAAATAAATATTCAAATACGAATAATAAAGTTTAAATTTTCAAAACAAAACTTGTTCATTTTAAAAACACACTCTTCACACTCGTTCTAGGATACTACTGATCCTATCTCTAACGAGTCATTCTCATTGGATATTACTAATCCAATCTCTGATGAATTCTTTCGTTTGGTTCTAATGTGTCTTGTTCTCCGAGCTCTGTAAACCAAAGCTCTGATACTACGATGAGACGACACGAATTTCCCCGGTAAAGAAAGCCCGGATTGAATTGAGGACAAGACACATCGGGACGCAAACAGAAGAATATTTCATTGCTTATTACAACAATTTCATCAGACTACAAGAATATACAGAGTATGAATGAATAAAATACATTCGATAAATTTCAGAGATTACAATACATTACTGCAGCAGAAAATAATACAAAACACAACTGAAAGGGATATACGAATACAGAGTTTTCCGGATATCATTCCAGCTGTAAACTAGGTCCTGTGAATATAAATCTGCAAAACCAAAACTACTAGCTGCCCGTGTCAAATAAGGGCACCCAGAGTTTAGGTTAAAACAATAAACTCCAGGTCAGTCATGTGACGGTGTGAGAACAAAAACAATTATTAATATTTATTTTAAAGTTAGGTAAATCAAGGGACCACGCCGTACAACACGGAACGGGTTTCCTCCCAAGAATACCAGTGCATAAAACAACAGCGCAATGCTAAATAAAGAACAATGGAGCTATTATAAGACCCAGGTCCCATCACATAATGCAACGCAAGCCGGAGGATAGGGTTTTTACCTTATAATAACCAAAGAATGCTTGATACGCTAAAATTCATGTTTTATTATTACTATAAGTGTATAGTGTCAAAATAATTTCAATCATAGACGGCGTAAGTGCCCCCATACAACTATGTCGCCATATATAGGTTTACAATCAAAACCGCAAAGTCATGTAGTAGAAGTTGGATTCCCATCTGTGAATCAAGGCAAAAGATAGTCCTTACCGATTCGAGAGCCTCTAGTCCGCCCCTCAGGTCAGAGCTCGAGTGACCTTTGGATCGTCAGGGCCAGTCCACCGATGTGGATTAAAATGCCTGAACACTGCGTTTCCCCGCCCTTTGGGGCGTAAATGAGACAAATGACTCCATCGGATCCACACAGTCACCGATATATCCGAGGAGCCTCGCAAAAACAACAACCACATAAGTAAAACTCGTCAGGGCATGTCAAACCACTGACGCCACTTCTAACTAGAAAGAAGCGCATGTCCTCCCTGAGGTCCTCTCCAGTTTCTGGTTCACAACCGGGGTGTGAGGCTCGCGAATCAACGCTACACAAAGCTATGCCACACAGGCCGTGCTTTGATCATCAACCACAAGACTCTGCTTTTCAACAGAAGCCTTGATCATTTGCCACTTAGGCATGCCACACAGGCAATTCACTCCATGCGATTGATATCCATCAATATATAACCCCTGAGCTCGTACGTCTCAGAGAAGGGCGTTAAGCAAGAGAATAAATTCTCCGCCGCCAAACAGATATATATTTAATAGAAATCAATCACATAGAATAAAATCTAATGTCAGACACACAATCCATTTACAAGTTCGTTCTGGGCCTGAACCAAATCGGAGGCACCTTGTACCTCGCATATCCATCGATCTCCAAGTACGTCTGGACGACCACCAACTGATTCCCTCCTCTTTGGTGTACAGCCCAATCAAGATCATCAGTAATCACCTAAATGATGTGAAGACCTTCGGTCTTCGACCACCATCTTCATCCTCGACACATCGTCGAATCAGTTATTCAGAATGGGTTAAACCCGGTCTTTCTGAATAACTCGCGTATATAATAAACAAGTGTTACACAAACACAACATATGCCTCATTCCAATTTAGAATATATTTTTATTCAAATATTCTTATACTTTGAGGAAAGGTTCCCATTAATTTATCAAAGATAAATTCTTTAAATTTATTCTTTAATCTTCCTTTGAATATAAATTCAAATTAGTTGGGACTAACGAACCACACCGAAGTAATCAATTATTTTATTTTTCCCAATCCCAACATATTCATCCCATGAAGTAAAACTGGTCATATTTCATATCTAACACCACGGTGTTATCGGTGAATTCAATTACCATTCCACATTCAAATCTAATTAAAGATTTAACTATCGCCTGGAGCAAAACTAGTGATACTCCATTCTCGATCATATCAATCTAATTAAAGATTCATTAAAACTCCACTTGGTTTTAATCTTCCCAAAAATCATATTAATGATTTTTTAACTTGGGAAACCATATCCGGTCTTTAACTGGGTTAAAGAACCAATGTCATTTAAAACACGGTTCACGATAAACCCAAAATCACATTCAAATTCAATTCCAATTAAATATCATTTAATTGGTATACTTCATTAAATTTAAATAAAAAGATTTAATCTTTTTCTCAACAGGGTTTAAGAATAGTGTTAATGAAGACACCATTCACGACAAACCCCAAATCCCATTTGATATTAAATACAAGGCTCTGAATAGAAAATATATCATCTTATATTCAATATCAAATTCTACGACCAACAAATATTGTATTGGACATAACGATATCAATATATCTTTCAAATTTCCATAACAATGTCTGTATAATCACGAAATCCAACATCGAAATATTCCAAAGACAATTTCGATTCAAATCCATTCCAATTCAATTATTGGAAATTCTGGTTACTTTTAAAACCATTTCAAATCCAATTTATTTATTTCAAAAATAAATGAATTATAATTCTAGTTCAAAACTAGTTCATTTCGATAAAAATCTATTTTTATCTTTTCAAATTTGGAATTTTTTATTTCAATTCTTCACTAATCATTTCTTATGATTTTAAACAAATTATTGCTATTTTTAATAATTTTATCAAGGCTCGTACAGTCGAATTCCATCAACGGCCATCGAACTGCACTTACAATGACCTTTTTCCCAATTTGATTTGGACATAATTCCAAATCCAACTATTACATTTCGAATCTCTAATATTCATTAGAAAGCTCTTTTCGATACGAACCCAATGGTTCCAGTTTTAGGAGAATCCGACGGTCGGATCTCCCGTAATATCCGTTCGAAGTCAATGGACGAAATTCGCGAACTGCCGCGGCGCGGCACGTTCTATTCAGGCCATTTAATATATATATAATATATATATTATATATATTTCATCTATTTCCTTTTTAAAATGTATTTTATAAATCATTTTAAATTCGTTTTCGAAACGATTTCAACTACATATTCAATTTTGAATCAAAATTGAATATTCCACATCATCGATATACAAATGATAATATTTTCAAAACGTTATATTTTGAAATCAATTCCTTTTCTATAATCATTATAAAAACGAATATAACCGATATAAATATCGTTCGCGTCAAAATGACTCATATCTAACCAACACGGCTTTATATATTTCAATAACTTTGTTATTCTATTCAACAAATGAATATTTAATTTATTCAACACATGAATCTATATTTTTTTCGACACATGAATATTCTCAACACATGAGTATCATCAACACATGACAATTTTTATTATTTAATATATTTTATAAAATTGTGCTTTATATCATTTAATTCTTAATCAGACTCTAACCGTAAATTAGTAAGAGAACGATTCCCTAAATATTAACCCCGAAGGCCGAAACCAACATCAGATCAATACCCAGGAAACCATTCATCTTAACTGATTTCCAATTAGTTTCTAATTCATATTTGATAAAAATGAAAATTTTATTGTTAAAATGTTTTACTCAACACATGATAAGTTTTAATAGATGAATATTCTCAACACATGAGTATCGTCATCACATGACTATTTATTCTATTCAACACATGAATTTTCTTTCATTCAACACATGAATTTTCATTTTATAATATTCTATATTTTCCAAATTGAAATGAGGCCCAATCAATTACCTTATAATGTTAATTATATGGACTCCATACAACACATTTAGATAATAGCAACGATAAATAATCAACCATTATCCAGAGTGCATTCTACACTGTACAAGCATCAAATATAATTATTCAACGCTTATAACAGCCTGTCAATTAATCGATCGACATACAGCTAATTATTGGGATTAGTGTATGTCCAATTTCATCCCAACACCCGTATGGGGTTTCAAACAATCAAACATAGATTTTATTTGTGCAGTTGGGCAATGTGTAAAATTTATCGTCCCAGTCAATATCTGTCAAATCGGCGTACATAAAAAAATCGTTTGATTTGTAAATGAATATTTATTTTATTTCAACGCATGAATATATATTTTATTTCAACACATGAACATATATTTTATTTCAACACATGAATATATATTTTATTTCAACACAAGAACATATATTTTATTTCAACACATGAACTTATATTTTATTTCAACACATGAACATATATTTTATTTCAACACATGAACTTATATTTTATTTCAACACATTAACATATATTTTATTTCAACACATGAACATATATTTTATTTCAACACATGAACATATATTTTATTTCAACACATGAACATATATTTTATTTGAACATATGAACATATATTTTGTTTCAACACATGAATATATGTTTTATTTCAACACATGAATATATGTTTTATTTCAACACATGAATATATGTTTTGTTTCAACACATGAATATATGTTTTATTTCAACACATGAATATATATTTTATTTCAACACTTGAATATTTCAATTCCAATCACACAATCAATTTTCACAATACATCAATCAAACAAACAAGCCGTCCATGGTCTGTGGACGACGGGTGTCAGGTGCTGCTAAGCACCGTCCACATCCTAGTTTATATTTCAAACTAGAAATAAAATTAAAAGTGAGGAGTTTTCACCGACTAGCTAAACCAATTCACCGCGACTCTTCTTATGTAGAAAATCTTCGCCGTGCTTCTAACGAGATCTATTTCACGCGGTATATGTCGAAAATCACATTTTTAACATTCGGTCTTTATAAATAAAAATCATTTTTTATTAGCGCTACTTTCTATATAAAAATTATATTTTTATATCACTACTCAAATAGTAAAAATCACATTTTTGTTCAGCTATTATATAAATAAAAATCGAATTTTTCTTCGCCATATGAATATATAAAAATCGATTTTTTATCTTCACTATATGAATAAATAAAAATCATATTTTACTTTGCTTCCTACATAAGAAAATTCATTTCTTTTCTAGTTTAAAAATCACTCCTTTTCTAGTTTTAAAAATCACTCCTTTTCTAGTTTTAAAAATCACACCTTTCCTAGTTTTAAAATCACACCTTTTCTAGTTTAAAAATCACACTTTTTCTATAAACAAAAAACCATATTTTTCTCAATGTCATACTGTACATATAAACTGATTTTGTTATCATTACAAAACCTATTTACATTTAATAAAGAAAAATAAATAAACAAAGCCTTTCTTTACAACAAAAGTCAGAACTGATTTCATTTAATCACATAAATTTATTTAACCTAAATAACTAAATAAAATGGTTCACCTTTCTTCGAATGGATGAGGGGTTTCATGCGTTGGAGGGAAGGAGGGAATGCAGGGGTTTTGTGGAGGCGTCGACGGCTGTCCAGGGTGGCGGCGCCGGAGTTCACAGCGGCGATTCCTCCTTGGGCTTGGGGCGGGGTTTTGGAGGGAAGAAATGAGGAGGAGAGAGGGGCGGAGTGAGTAGATCGGCGGGGAGAGGAGGGGGTGAGGAAAAGGCGCGGCGGTGGGACCCCACCTGCGGTGGCGCGGTGGTCAGCTGAAGGAGGGGCGCGATCTTTTCCTTCTCCCTTTTTTTATTTTCTAAAATCGGGGGTTGACATGGAGAAAGAAGGGTGAAGGGGTTTTATATAAATTTAATTATTAATTATTTTAATTTTAAACTCCATAAAGTTACCTTCCCATTTTAACCCCAAATCAAACCCAATGACTGTCGTTCCTTGCTATTTAACCCCATTCTGAACACATTGGGATATGTATCATAAGCTGATTCGATCGTTTCGATGAGTTTCCATTTAAATTATCATTTAAATCCTTATATTGAATTTGTAACGTACATTTCAATTTACTGGGGCCACATATGTAATAACCCGAAAATCTGGGCCAGTTTAAATTTTTTATTTTGGCAATTTTAGCGAATTTTGATTATTTAAAATGAATTATTTTAAATAATATCGACGAGAAATTTATTTTGAATGGAATTCGAACGAATATATTTATATAGATCGTCGTTAGAATATAAATATTTATTTATATTTATAAAAGGAATTGAAAATGGCGCGGTAGTTCGATAATTCGATTTCAAACTTCAAATGAATGCACTGGGTGCAAAATAAACCGGATTTTAGTGAAACCAAAAATATTAGAATCTAATTGAGAATATCTTTCCAACGAATCCGAAAAATCAAAATTTCATAGCGAGAATCAAAAGATATGTCCAGTTGAAATTTCTGAATAGTCGCTATGAAATTCAGGCCCTTAAAAATGGGAATTTCGCAAACGACCTCGGATTTCGACGAAACCACTTTTGTCGGATCCGTGATGTCAAATTATTGCAAGGTTTCAAATTTCATAATTTTTCGAATCAATATGTGAGCGTGGCAAAGGAAAATGCGTTTGACCAGTTTCAGTTGATTTTAATCCACTGGAAATTGGCCATTTTTCAAACGGTCACAGAATTCGACGAAACTAGTTTTGTTAGGACGGTATCGTCAATATGAAGCTAGAAAATATTTTTCGGGAATTTTTCTAGTTAGTATGTGACCCCGGTAAATTGAAATGCGCGTTCAAATTCAATATATATAGTTATATTTTGATTTTGACGAAAACTGATCGAAACGATCGAATCAGCTTACGATACATATCCCATTGTGTTCGGAATGGGGGTAATTAGCTATGGACGACAGTCGGTGGGCATGATTTCGACTTCGAAATAAAAAGTTGCTTTTTGAAGATAAAATTAAATTAAATATATAAATTATTATATACTCTCTCACCTCTCCCCTCTTTCTCTCTTCATTCAGATCTAAAACAAATAAAAAAAACCCCCGCTCAAATCGATCGTGCCCTATCCCTCGTCCACCGTTGCCTCCACCCTCCACCGACCCCCCACCGTCGAGCCACCTCCCCATCGCGCCACCGCGTTGCACCCCCCCCCCCCCCCACCGTCTAACCTCCCTCCTCTCCCGATTAAAGAACCGCGAGCCCCCACCCCCCTCTTTTTGAAGCCGTTGCCACCACCGAAGTGGTCCCGCCAACCATCACGCCTCCACCCAGTCCCCTAGCCGCCGCTCAACGCCTGAAGCCGCCACCGCACCCCCCTGCGACCGTAGCACCGTCTCTCTTCGCCCCTTCGAGGTCGAACTCACCTCCTTTCGTTAGTGCATCGCAGGATGGCCCCCCTCCCCTCTGGAAAAGATGTGATTTTTGGCAAAAAGGGTGAGTTTTACTTATTTTTATTTAATGAAATTAGTTATATATAAAAATGTACATATAGAAAAATCAGAAATCAGTTTTTATAATAGCATAGGTTTAGAAATCAATTTTTTTTATTATGGTATTAAATAAAAATATGATTTTTATATATTGAATAGCGAAGTAAAAATATGATTTTTATATATTGAATAGCGATGTAAAAATATGATTTTTATATATTGAATAGCGAAGTAAAAATATGATTTTTATATATTGAATAGCGAAGTAAAAATATGATTTTTATATATTGAATAGCGAAGTAAAAATATGATTTTATATATTGAATAGCGAAGAAAAAATTCGATTTATATATATTGAATAGCGAAGTAAAAATTTGATTTTTATATATTGAATAGCAAAGTAAAAATTCGATTTTTATATATTGAATAGCGAAGTAAAAATTCGATTTTATATATTGAATAGCGAAGTAAAAATTCGATTTTTATATATTGAATAGGGATGTAAAAATAGGATTTTTATATATTGAATAGCAAAGTAAAAATTCAATTTTTATATATTGAATAGCGGTATAAAAATGTGATTTTTATATATGTAGTGAATGCGGACAACGAATGTGACAAAAGAAGAAACGGCGAAGATTTCTACATGAGAAGAGTCGTGGGATTGGATTGGCTAATCTGTGAGAACTTCTCACCTTTTAATTTTGTTTTCTAGTTAAAAATATATACTAGGATGCAGACGGTGTTTAGTAGCACCCGACACCCGTCGTCCACAGACAATGGACGGCTTGTATGCTTGTTTGTTTGATTTTGATGTGTGGTTGATTGTGTGATGTGATGTGAAATAAAATAAAATATTTATATAGTTAAAAATATTTTATAGTTAAAAATAGAATTTTTAACGTGTATATGAAATGAAATAAAAATAAACAAATCGGACGATTTGTTTATATACACACATTTGACCGATATCGATTGGGACGATAAATTTTACACATCGCCCAACTGCACAAATAAAATCTGTGTTTGATTGTTTGAAACCCCACACGGGTATTGGGATGATATATTACATACACTAATCCCAATAATTAGTTGTATGTCGATCGATTGATTGACAGACTGTTATGAGCGTTAAATATTTATATTTGATGCTTATACAGTGTAGAATGCACTTTGGATGATGGTTGATTATTCATCGTTGTTGATATATACATGTGTTGTGAAAAAATCCATATAATTAAAATTATATGGTAATTGATTGGCCCTCATTCCAGTTTTGAAATAGAAATATTTGAAATAGAAATATTTGAAAAAGAAATATTTGAAATAGAATATTTGAAAATAGAAAATATATGAAGCCGTGTTGATTAGATTGACGCCATTTTGACGTAAACGATATATATTTCGATTGTATTTGTTTTATAAGGAATATTGAAAAGTGATTTCAAATTCGAATATTTTAAATTGAAATTCGAACCGAATTGAAACGAATTAGAATTCGAATTGAAATTGAATCGAATTGAATTTGAATAGAAAACGAATTCGAATTGAAATATATAGAAATGAATTCGAATTGAAATTGAATATAAAGGAATTCGAATTGAAATTGAATATAAATGAATTCAAATTGAAATCGATTTAAAATGAATTTAAAACGAATTTATATTGGAATATTCAATTTTGATTTGAAATTGAATATGAAGTTGAAACCGTTTTGAAAATGAATTTAAAACGATTTATAAAATACGTTTTAAAAAGGGAATCGACGAAGTATAGATTATATATATTATATATATAATATAAAGGCCTGAATAGAATGCGCCGCGCCGCGGTAGTTCGCGAATTTCGACCATTGACTTCGAGTGGATATTGCGGGAGATCCGACCGTCGGATTCTCCTAAAACCGGAACCGTTGGGTTCGTATCGAAAAGAGCTTTCTAACGCATATTAGAAATTTGAAATCTAACGGTTGGATTTGGAATTAGGTCCAAATCAAATTTGAAAAAGGTCGCTGTAAGTGCAGTTCGATGGCCGTTGAAGGAAATCGACTGTACGGGCCTTGATAAAATTATTAAAAATAGTAATAATTTGTGTAAAATCATAAGAAATGATTTGGGAAGAATTGGGATGAAAAACTCCATATTTGAAAAGATAAAAATATATTTTTATTGAAATGAACTAGTTTTGAACTAGAATAGTAATTTATTTATTTTTAAAATAAATAAAGTGAGTTTGAAATGGTTTTGAAATATAACCAGAATTTTCAATAATTGAATTGGGATGGATTTGAATCGAAATTGTCTTTGGAATATTTCGATGTTGGATTTCGTGATCATACAGATGTTGTTATGGAAATTTGAAAGATATGTATATATATCGTTATTTCCAATATGATATTTGTTGGTTGTAGAATTTGATATCGAATATAGGCCGGTATATTTTCTATTCAGAGCCTTGTATTTAATATCAAACGTGATTTGGGTTTGTCGTGAATGGTGTCTTTATTAACACTGTTCTTGAACCCAGTTGAGAAAAGATTAAATCCTTTTATTTAGATTTAATGAAGTGTACCAATTAAATAATATTTAATTGGAATCGAATTGGTATTGATTTTTGGGTTCAACGTGAACAGTGTTTTAAATAACACTTGTTCTTTAACCCGATAATTAATGGAATGTGATTTTGGGTTTATCGTGAACCGTGTTTTAAATGACACCGATTCTTTACCCAGTTAAAGATTAAAACTAAGTGGAGTTTTAATGAATCTTTAATTAGATTGAAAAGATAGAGAATGGAGTATCACCAGTTTTGCTCCTGGCGATAGTTAAATCTTTAATTAGATTTGAACGTGAAATGGTAATTGAATTTACCGATAACACCGTGGTGTTAGATATGAAGTATGACCAGTTTTACTTCATGGGATGAATAGGTTGGGATTGGGAAATTAAAATAAATGATTACTTCGGTGTGGTTCGCTAATCCCGACTAGTTTGAATTGATATTCAAAGGAGATTAAAGAATAAATTTAAAGAATTTATCTTTGATAAAATTAACGGGAAACTTTCCCAAAATATAAGAATATTTGAATAAAAGAATATTCTGATTTGGAAAGAGGCGTGTGTTGTGTTTGTGTAACACGTGTTTATTATATATATACGCGAGTTGTTCAGAAAGACCGGGTTTATCCCATTCTGAATAACTGATTCGACGTGGTATCGAAGATGAAGACGGTGGTTGAAGACCGGAGGTCTTCACGTCGTTTGGATAATTACTGATGATCTTGATTGGGCTGTACACCCAAGAAGATGGAAACAGTTGGTGATCATCCAGACGTACTTGGAGATCGATGGATATGCGGGGTACTAGGTGCCTCCGGTTTCGTTCAGACCCAGAACGGACTTGTAAATGGACTGTGTGTCTGACATTGGATTTTAGTCTATGTGATTGATTTCTATTAAATATATATCTGTTTGGTGGTGGAGAATTTATTCTCTTGCTTAACGCCCTTCTCTGAGACGTACGAGCTCAGGGGTTATATACTGATGGATATCAAACGCATAGAGTGAATTGCCTGTGTGGCATGCCTAAGTGGCAATTGATCAAGGCTTCTGTTGAAAGGCAAAGTCTTGTGGATGATGATCAAAGCAAGGCCTGTGTGGCATAGCTTTGTGTAACGTTGATTCGCGAGCCTCACACCCCGGTTGTGAACTAAAACGGGAGAAGGATCCAGGGAGGGCATGCGTTTCTTTCTAGCTAGGGTGGTGTCAGTGACCTACCAGCCCTGACATTTATATACTTTTCACCTGTGTGGTTGTTGCTATTGCGAGGCGCCTCGGATATATCGGTCGATCCAGGACTGATGGGGTCATTGGACTCATTTACGCCCCAAAGGGCGGGGAAACGCAGTGTTCAGGCACTTTAATCCACATCGGTGGACCGGCCCTGTGGCTCTTAGGTGCAGTTGCGGCTGTAGCCTGAGGCTCGGGCTAGAGAGTCTCGAATCGGTTGAGGACTATCTTTTGCCTCGGTTCATAGATGGAAATCCAACTTCCAAATACGTGACATTTGCGGTTTTATTTGTAGAGCCTAGTTTGGCGACATAGTGGGATGGGGCGCTTATGCCGTCTATGATTGATACTTATGATTTGAAGTTGTTTTATACACTATGCACTTATAATAGTATCAAATAATCTGTTTTAAACGTATCAAGCATTCTTTGGCTATTATAAGGTAAAAACCCTATCCTCCGGCTTGCGTTGCATTGTGTGATGGGACCTGGGTCTTATAATAGCTTCATTTTTCTTTATTTAGCATTGCGCTGTTTGTTTTATGGACTGGTATTCTTGGGAGGAAACCCGTTCCGTGTTATACTGCGTGGTCCCTTGATTTACCTAACTTTAAAATAAAGATTAATAAATGTTTTAGTTCTCACACCAGTCACATGACTGACCTGGAGTTTATTGTTTTAACCTAAACTTTGGGTGCCCTTATTTTCGACACGGGCAGCTTGGATTTGCAGATTTATATTCACAGGATCCTGGTTTACAGCTGGAACGATATCTGGAAAGCTTTGTATCCGTATATCTCCTTCAGTTGTGTATTGTATTATTTTCCGCTGCGATGTATTTAAATGTTAAATCTCTGATATTTCTGTGTAATATTTGCTTATACTCTGTATATTCTTGTATTCTAATGGAATTGTTGTAATATACAATGAAATGTTCTTCCGTCTGCGTTCTATTTTGTCGTGTTCCCAAAACAATCAGGCGTTTCGAACGGTCTAGATCGGTTTAGCGACTGATTCGGATCGAGCGAAATTCCTTTTTGTCACAGTTGGTATCAGAGCTTTGGTTTACAAAGCTCAGAGAACAAGACACATTAGAACCATACGAAAGAATTCATCAGATATTGGATTAGTAATATCCAATAGGAATGACTCGTTAGAGATAGGATTAGTAGTATTCTAGAACGAGTGTGAAGAGTACATTCTTAAAGTGAAAACAAATTTTGTTTTGAAAATTTAAATCAATTATTCGTATTTGATTATTTATTTGTATTGATTTGGACAGTCCAGTATATAAAGATTTTGCATATACGCCTTGCAAACGTGTATTTGAAGTTTTAATATACTGGATAGATATAGAATTACACTCTAATCGCCCGGAGATGATTTTGATGATGGAGCTCCATCATTAGAATTTATGTTCGAGTGACGAAAGTGGGCTTTCTATATATTTCCTATTGACTGGTGTGAGAACCAAAATTAGATTGGGCCTATTGTTGTGATTGGCATCAAAAATCTGATTTTTGACTATGTATCAAAGTTATGAATTTCAAAAGCTAATCAACTAATGGATTGATGTTTGTGTTGTTTGTTTATTTGTTTGATAATTTTGAACCATTACGCCTAATTGTGTCGAATATTGAATTGTATTGAAAATTATCCGCATTTGCTTGCATATACATGTACTTACATTGAACAAGTCATAGCAAGGAGGCTAGAGCAGAGAATAAAATTTGTTTGCCCGACAAATAGGTACATGTTTATCATAATTTACTGTTTTGTTTGGGTGATGATGATTTTATGAGCGATTGGCTAGCCGCTTGGCTTTTTCTTTTTCTTTTTGAGATCAGAAGACCTTTATGGCAATTTCGGGATTTTCCCGTGCTCCCGGTGCAGGAGAGGATATAGCGAAATTTTTCGAAAATTTAGGGTGTTAGCCAAATTTTTAAAAAATTTGAAAAGCTTTTAGAAACTGAAAAGTTGAAGAACTTAAGCCGTAGTCAAAATAATGAAAGTTGAGTTGTTTTGTGAAACAACTTTCGGCTTTGTTCCTTTTCGGGGACGAAAAGTTTTAAGCGGGGGAGATTGTAATAACCCGGAAATCTGGGCCAGTTTAAAAAATTTATTTTGGCAATTTTAGCGAATTTTGATTATTTAAAATGAATTATTTTAAATAATATCGACGAGAAATTTATTTTGAATGAAATTCGAACGAATATATTTATATAGATCGTCGTTAGAATATAAATATTTATTTATATTTATAAAAGGAATTGAAAATGGCGCGGTAGTTCGATAATTCGATTTCAAACTTCAAATGAATGTACCGGGTGCAAAATAAACCGGATTTTAGTGAAACCAAAAATAATAGAATCTAATTGAGAATATCTTTCCAACGAATCCGAAAAAACAAAATTTCATAGCGGGAATCAAAAGATATGTCCAATTGAAATTTCTGAATAGTCGCTATGAAATTCAGGCTCTTAAAAATGGGAATTTCGCAAACGATCTTGGATTTCGACGAAACCACTTTTGTTGGATCGGTGATGTCAAATTATTGCTAGGTTTCAAATTTCATAATTTTTCGAATCGATATGTGAGCGTGGCAAAGGAAAACGCGTTTGACCAGTTTCAGTTGATTTTAATCGACTGGAAATTGGCCATTTTTCAAACGGTCTCAGAATTCAACGAAACTAGTTTTGTTAGGACCGTATCGTCAATATGAAGCTAGAAAATATTTTTCGGGAATTTTTCTTGTTAGTACCTGACCCCGGTAAATTGAAATGCGCGTTCAAATTCAATATATAGAGTTTTATTTTGATTTTGACGAAAACTGATCGAAACGATCGAATCATCTTACGATACATATCCCATTGTGTTCGAAATGGGGGTAGTTAGCTATGGACGACAGTCGGTGGGCTTGATTTCGACTTCGAAATAAAAAGTTGCTTTTTGAAGATAAAATTAAATTAAATATATAAATTATCATATACTCTCTCACCTCTCCCCTCTTTCTCTCTTCATTCAGATCAAAAACAAATAAAAAAAACCCGCTCAAATCGATCGTGCCCTAGCCCTCGTCCACCGTCGCCTCCATCCTCCACCGACCCCCCCACCATCGAGCCACCTCCCCATCGCGCCACCGCGTTGCACCCCCCACACCGTCGAACCTCCCTCCTCTCCCGATTGAAGAACCGCGAGCCCCCACCCCCCTCTTTCTGAAGTCGTCGCCACCACCGAAGTGGTCCCGCCAACCATCACGCCTCCACCCAGTCCCCTAGCCGCCGCTCAACGCCTGAAGCCGCCACCGCACCCCCCTGCGACTGTAGCACCGTCTCTCTTCGCCCCTTCGAGGTCGAACTCACACCCTTTCGTCAGTGCATCGCAGGATGGCCCCCCTCCCCTCTGGAAAAGATGTGATTTTTGGCAAAAAGGGTGAGTTTTACTTATTTTTATTTAATGAAATTAGTTATATATAAAAATGTACATATAGAAAAATCAGAAATCAGTTTTTATAATAGCATTGATTTAGAAATCAATTTATTTTATTATGGTATTAAATAAAAATATGATTCTTATATATTGAATAGCGAAGTAAAAATATGATTTTTGTATATTGAATAGCGATGTAAAAATATGATTTTTAAATATTGAATAGCGAAGTAAAAATATGATTTTTATATATTGAATTGCGAAGTAAAAATATGATTTTTATATATTGAATAGCGAAGAAAAAATTCGATTTTTATATATTGAATAGAGAAGTAAAAATTCGATTTTTATATATTGAATAGCAAAGTAAAAATTCGATTTTTATATATTGAATAGCGAAGTAAAAATTCGATTTTTTTTTATTGAATAGCGAAGTAAAAATTCGATTTTTATATATTGAATAGCGATGTAAAAATAGGATTTTTATATATTGAATAGCAAAGTAAAAATTCGATTTTTATATATTGAATAGCGGTATAAAAATGTGATTTTTATATATGTAGTGAAAGCGGACAACGAAAGTGACAAAAGAAGAAACGGCGAAGATTTCTACATGAGAAGAGTCGTGGGATTGGATTAGCTAATCTGTGAGAACTTCTCACCTTTTAATTTTGTTTTCCAGTTAAAAATATATACTACGATGCAGACGGTGTTTAGTAGCACCCGACACCCGTCGTCCACAGACCATGGACGGCTTGTATGCTTGTTTGTTTGATTTTGATGTGTGGTTGATTGTGTGATGTGATGTGAAATGAAATAAAATATTTATATAGTTAAAAATATTTTATAGTTAAAAATAGAATTTTTAACGTGTATATGAAATGAAATAAAAATAAACAAATCGGACAATTTGTTTATATACACACATTTGACCGATATTGATTGGGACGATAAATTTTACACATCGCCCAACTGCACAAATAAAATCTATGTTTGATTGTTTGAAACCCCACACGGGTATTGGGATGATATATGAGATACACTAATCCCAATAATTAGTTGTATGTCGATCGATTGATTGACAGACTGTTATGAGCGTTAAATATTTATATTTGATGCTTATACAGTGTAGAATGCACTTTGGATGATGGTTGATTATTCATCGTTGTTGATATATACATGTGTTGTAAAAAAAAATCCATATAATTAAAATTATATGGTAATTGATTGGGCCTCATTCCAGTTTTGAAATAGAAATATTTGAAATAGAAATATTTGAAAAAGAAATATTTGAAATAGAATATTTGAAAATAGAAAAATATATGAAGCCATGTTGATTAGATTGACGTCATTTTGACGTAAACGATATTTATATCGATTGTATTCGTTTTATAAGGAATATTGAAAAGTGATTTCAAATTCGAATATTTTAAATTGAAATTCGAACCGAATTGAAACGAATTGGAATTCGAATTGAAATTGAACAGAATTGAATTTGAATAGAAAACGAATTCGAATTGAAATAAATAGAAATGAATTCGAATTGAAATTGAATATAAAGGAATTCGAATTGAAATTGAATATAAATGAATTCGAATTGAAATCGATTTAAAATGAATTTAAAACGAATTTATATTGGAATATTCAATTTTGATTTGAAATTGAATATGATGTTGAAACCGTTTTGAAAATGAATTTAAAACGATTTATAAAATACGTTTTCAAAAGGGAATCGATGAAGTATAGATTATATTTATTATATATATAATATAATGGCCTGAATAGAACGCGCCACGCCGCGGCAGTTCACGAATTTCGATCATTGACTTCGAATGGATATTGCGGGAGATCCGACCGTCGGATTCTCCTGAAACCGGAACCGTTGGGTTCGTATCGAAAAGAGCTTTCTAACGAATATTATAAATTTGAAATCTAATGGTTGGATTTGGAATTAGGTCTAAATAAAATTTGAAAAAGGTCGTTGTAAGTGCATTTCGATGGCCGTTGATGGAAATCGACTGTACGGGCCTTGATAAAATTATTAAAAATAGTAATAATTTGTGTAAAATCATAAGAAATGATTTGGGAAGAATTGGGATGAAAAACTCCATATTTGAAAAGATAAAAATTGATTTTTATTGAAATGAACTAGTTTTGAACTAGAATAGTAATTTATTTATTTTTAAAATAAATAAAGTGAGTTTGAAATGGTTTTGAAATATAACCAGAATTTCCAATAATTGAATTTTGATGGATTTGAATCGAAATTGTCTTCGGAATATTTCGATGTTGGATTTCGTGATCATACAGATGTTGTTATGGAAATTTGAAAGATATGTATATATATCGTTATTTCCAATAAGATATTTGTTGGTCGTAGAATTTGATATCGAATATAGGCCGATATATTTTCTATTCAGAGCCTTGTATTTAATATCAAATGTGATTTGGGTTTGTCGTGAATGGTGTCTTTATTAACACTGTTCTTGAACCCAGTTGAGAAAAGATTAAATCCTTTTATTTAGATTTAATGAAGTGTACCAATTAAATAATATTTAATTGGAATCGAATTGGTATTGATTTTTGGGTTTATCATGAACAGTGTTTTAAATAACACTTGTTCTTTAACCCGATAATTAATGGAATGTGATTTTGCGATTATCGTGAACTGTGTTTTAAATGACACCGATTCTTTACCCAGTTAAAGATTAAAACTAAGTGGAGTTTTAATGAATCTTTAATTAGATTGAAAAGATAGAGAATGGAGTATCACCAGTTTTGCTCCTGGCGATAGTTAAATCTTTAATTAGATTTGAACGTGAAATGGTAATTGAATTTACCGATAACACCATGGTGTTAGATATGAAGTATGACCAGTTTCACTTCATGGGATGAATAGGTTGGGAATGGGAAATTAAAATAAATGATTACTTCGGTGTGGTTCGCTAATCCCGACTAGTTTGAATTGATATTCAAAGGAGATTAAAGAATAAATTTATAGAATTTATCTTTGATAAAATTAATGGGAACCTTTCCCAAAATATAAGAATATTTGAATAAAAGAATATTCTGAATTGGAAAGAGGCGTATGTTGTGTTTGTGTAACACGTGTTTATTATATATATACGCGAGTTTTTAAGAAAGACCGGGTTTATCCCATTCTGAATAACTGATTCGACGTGGTGTCGAAGATAAAGACGGAGGTTGAAGACCGGAGGTCTTCACGTCTATTGGATAATTACCGATGATCTTGATTGGGCTGTACACCCAAGAAGATGGAAACAGTTGGTGATCGTCCAGACGTACTTGGAGATCGATGGATATGCGGGGTACTAGGTGCCTCCGGTTTCGTTCAGACCCAGAACGAACTTGTAAATGGACTGTGTGTCTGACATTGGATTTTAGTCTGTGTGATTGATTTCTATTAAATATATATCTGTTTGGCGGCGGAGAATTTATTCTCTTACTTAACGCCCTTCTCTGAGACGTACGAGCTCAGGGGTTATATACTGATGGATATCAAAAGCATAGAGTGAATTGCCTGTGTGGCATGCCTAAGTGGCAATTGATCAAGGCTTCTGTTGAAAGGCAAAGTCTTATGGATGATGATCAAAGCAAGGCCTGTGTGGCATAGCTTTTTGTAACGTTGATTCGCGAGCCTCACACCCCGGTTGTGAACTAAAATGGGAGAAGGATCCAGGGAGGGCATGCGTTTCTTTCTAGCTAGGGTGGTGTCAGTGACCTACCAGCCCTGACATTTATATACTTTTCACCTGTGTAGTTGTTGCTGTTGCGAGGCGCCTCGTATATATCGGTCGATCCGGGACCGATGGGGTCATTGGACTCATTTACGCCCCAAAGGGCGGGGAAACGTAGTGTTCAGGCATTTTAATCCACATCGGTGGACCGGCCCTATGGCTCCTAGGTGCAGTTGCGGCTGTAGCCTGAGGCTCGAGCTAGAGAGTCTCGAATCGGTTGAGGACTATCTTTTGCCTCGGTTCATAGATGGAAATCCAACTTCCAAATATGTGACATTTGCGGT
This sequence comes from Allium sativum, assembly GCA_030737875.1. NCBI lineage: Eukaryota > Viridiplantae > Streptophyta > Magnoliopsida > Asparagales > Amaryllidaceae > Allium > Allium sativum. The sequence goes on from CM060915.1 coordinate 286,711,679, forward strand.
TTTATTTGTAGAGCCTAGTATGGAGACATAGTGGGATGGGGCGCTTATGCCGTCTATGATTGATACTTATGATTTGAAGTTGTTTTATACACTATGCACTTATAATAGTATCAAATAATCTGTTTTAAACGTATCAAGCATTCTTTGGCTATTATAATGTAAAAACCCTATCCTCCGGCTTGCGTTGCATTGTGTGATGGGACCTTGGTCTTATAATAGCTTCATTTTTCTTTATTTAGCATTGCGCTGTTTGTTTTAGGCACTGGTATTCTTGGGAGGAAACCCGTTCCGTGTTATACGGCGTGGTCCCTTGATTTACCTAACTTTAAAATAAAGATTAATAACTGTTTTAGTTCTCACACCAGTCACATGGCTGACCTGGAGTTTATTGTTTTAACCTAATCTCTGGTTGCCCTTATTTTCGATACGGGCAGCTAGTAGTTTTGGTTTTGCAGATTTATATTCACAGGATCCTGGTTTACAGCTGGAACGATATCCGGAAAGCTTTGTATCCATATATCTCCTTCAGTTGTGTATTGTATTATTTTCCGCTGCGATGTATTTAAATGTAATTTTAAATCTCTGATATTTCTGTGTAATATTTGCTTATACTCTGTATATTCTGATGGAATTGTTGTAATATACAATGAAATGTTCTTCCGTCTGCGTTCTATTTTGTCGTGTTCTCAAAACAATCAGGCGTTTCGAACAGTCTAGATCGGTTTAGCGACTGATTCGGATCGAGCGAAATTCCTTTTTGTCACAACATATTAACTCTAAAAATTCCCGAAAAATTATTTATAGCTTCGTATTGACGATACGGTCCTAACAAAAATAATTTCATCGAATTCTGAGACCGTTTGAAAAATGGCCATTTTCTAGTCGATTGAAATCAATTGAAACTAGTCAAATGCGTTTTCCTTCGCCACGCTCACTTATTGATTTGAAAAATTACGAATTTTGAAACCTAGCAATAACTTGGCATCACGGATCCAACAAAAGTGGTTTCGTCGAAAACGAAGGTCGTTTGCAAAATTTCCATGTTTAAGGGCCAAAATTCCACAGCGACTATTCTGAAATTTCAACTGGACGTAACTTTTTATTCCCGCTATGAAATTTCAATTTTTCGGATTCGTTGGAAAGATATTTTCAAATAGATTCAAATATTTTTGGTTTCACTAAAATCCGGTTTATTTTGAATCCTGTACATTAATTTGAAATTTGAAATCGAATTTTCAAACTACCGCGCCATTTTCAATTTCTTTTATCATTAAAATAAAATATTTATATTCTAACGTCGATTCAAATAAATATATATGTTCTATTTCTATTCAAAATAAATTTCTCATCACCACTATTTAAAATAATTCATTTTAAATATTCAAAATTCGCTAAAATTGCCAAAATAAAATTTTTAAATTGGCTCGGATTTCCAGGTTATTACACATCCACTAATATATTTTTGTGGGGCACATAGGGAAATCATCCGCTATGAAGTTGCGGGCATCCGCTAATGAGACTACGGGAATCATCCACTAATCAACCCAATGTATATATATATATATATATATAGTCAACCCTAAATAACTAATATATTTAAATCAACCAGAAAGCATTCAAAAAAGCACAGACAATTATTTTTAATGGATAAAAATAATTCTAAATAAGATGAGTGAGATTTACTCACCGTGATTTCTATTTGTCGAGATAACGCTTTGTTTTTGATTAAATTAAACAACTGTTTAATTTAACCGAAAATTCTTATTCCCTCCAAGTTACTTCGCATAAATTCCAAATGATATCTTTATCTATACGAATCCCACTGACTTCATTTTGGTGAACTTATGTTATAGCATGTAAACAATATATAATCGTTACTGGTTTATATTATATATATATATATGTATATTTAAAACAAATTATATAATTAACAACTTAAGTAATTATATTTAAATTACCTAATCCATTTTTTCAGTAACCCTTGATGATCACTACATCTTCTTTACCAGGAAACAGACGACATCTTGAAACAAACCCAAACTCCACCGTAAACCCCTCCTGTCTTTTCTCGCTCTCCGATCAATTATTGATCAATCAAACTTTACCTACTCCTCGAATCCTACCTGACAGACATCATCTCTCAATTACACAGACTGACCTCTTCAAAACCTTTATTACTAAATCCTACAATACCCTATCCATCCTTATTTTCTAACTCCAGTAGTCTACCAATAACAACTCCACCCAGATGCACCCAAACAAGCATCAGCTTCGCATACTCTCCCCCCAACATATGATACGCACTCTCCAACATCACTCAATTCATTTTTTGTCACCCCTCAAAAATCAACATAGTCGTATTGCAACCATTTAACTCGTGCACCTCCATCATCGTTGTTCACGCATTAGCCTTTGTGACCTAGAACCCCAAAACCAAACTCGAGTTTCCAATTCGCGACATTTTCACGTACACTGTAATAGGTGCGATCGTTCTTGTCACTGAATCCCTCAAAAACTCCATCACATTGAATGCCAATACACTGTGAAATCCTTCAAACACCACCTCCAGCCTTCCCACCCCCTTGAATCGCTAACCCTAGCTTCGAAATCATGCTCGCATTGCTCCCAAAACTCCGAGGTTGAACTCGAGTTTAGACCTAAAATCGAAATCGAGTTCGAACCTGCTTTTGTTAATCGAATGGAACGATTTCCTCTTTTTGATTTAATTGTGTTTTGAACAGGAACGAATGGCTCTTATAATTTATTACTGATAGAACTAAATGAGGAAATGGCCATTTTAATTTCGTTTTAACAGAATTCATTTCGTTCGCAAGACAGAAGAGGAAAATAAAAGAAAGAGATCATCATGTATATATAATCGATAACCCTTAGCACCCTAGTAATAGGCAGTAGGGTTGCTGTAGAACATAAGTGGCTGATGTAACGTGTATTAAATTTTGATATAACTGCGATTTGATTTAAAGAGATTTTGTTTCATTTTAAATAGATACTAATTTTATTTTGATCCTATCCACAATCAAATATCTCAGGGTCCATTATTTTAAACCACGAACCGCTATTTTAACGTAACCACTGTTGTTTCAACAATGTAACACTATTCTGAAATAACTGAATATATTTTGATATTTAATTTCAACGTATATATAAATAACCAAAATAAATTAATACAATATAATTTAAATTCATAAACAAATAAATTCTTCCATAATAAATTATTATTATCGTCGTCCATATTCAAATAGAATATATATTGATCATCTGAATTGTTTTGATTTAGTTTTAAATTTCGAAATTAAAATATTTTTCGTATTATGATAATTTAATATATTCGATATTAAATAGAAACCGATTATTAAACCGATAACTTAATATACAAATCCATTTATATTATCAACCAAATATTTAAAACCATATTAAATATTTAAAATAAATTTTTCAAAAATCTGGATCATTACATTCTTCCCCCTTAAAAAAATTTCGTCCCCGAAATTACTAAGGTAGAAAAGTGCTTCAAACCCATTAACTTTTTAAACTCATTTATGTTGAAACTCAACACTTCATACTTCCATAAACTTTAGTTCTACCAAAACTTTTGGTCTTCATTAATTTACTTTGAATGATTTCAACCCATTCATTCATATCTAATTCTAGTCAATTTATTCACATCGATCCTTTTAACTTTCTTAAGTTAAATTTAAATTTCAAAATTCAAATTCCCGGGTTTATATTCCAAATCCTTTAGAACCCCATAAACATATACACATATTTCTTTACATCACAAATTCAAAACATTTGAATTTTTCAACCAACTTGTTTTCTTTTAAACAAGTTTTCTTCAAACACTTTTCTAAGGTAGCAATTTGTTACTTAGAAACTCGAAAATGAACATTAATGATGCTGTAGTCATCATCAGAATTATTTCCCAGCCACTGAAGTGAGTTCAGCGCTTTATCACTTTCAAAATCGATTCAAAAATGATTTATATTCAAAAGTCCTTCGAAAATAAATCTATATTCTTTTAATATACTTCAGAAAATATTTTCCAACTTCCCAGGATTTAAAATTCCAAATTTTGGTTTGAATTTAATTTTAATTCATCTCATTTGTATATATTTCATTCATATACAGATTCTATTTGGTTATATATAACCATTTCAATTTTTTATAATCTAATTTGATTATAATAACAACATCCAACACATCCATTTATTATAATAAATTCAAAATAATACTAAAAATATAGTTTTGGTAAAATTATTTCATTTACCCACTTTAAAACAATACCGTGTCGAATTTTCTATTCAATTGTTTAGAAATTTTTATCGACTTCGTGGCGTCCCACGATTCGATCAGAATTCATAAACCACTCAACAGACTAGCCAACACAATATAAAACAACTTTTATATCAATTAACAAATACGCTCCCTCGTATATATACACTCAACTCATTCTAGGGTACTACTGAACCTATCTCTAATGAGCAGAATCCCACCAGAGCCTAGGTATTCGCTCAACCTAAGCTCTGATACCAGCTGTAACGGCCCGCAAATCCGTACTATCTCAGTTGACTAATAACATCACACGTCCAACCCAAATTGCACAGAAATACGAATCATTATTAGAAAGAAGCTAGAGGATGAGAAATAGAAAGAAAGAAATATTAGAATAGAAGAAAACGAAGATTAAAACTCACAGCGGAACGAATAAAATATATTAAATAACATAACTTTTGAAATACAAATCAGTAACTGTATATACATACCATTATCAGAGCACAACAGTTATTCCTGGAACAGTTATAAACACCTGTTTCCAGATACAACATAGTACACAGCGGAAATATGATAGTCTATAGTTAACTGGTAAAGCCTCCTGCTTCCAGCTCTTCCAAGTGAATCTGAAAAATCCCGAATACTTGACTGCCCATATAAATTTGGGCACCCAAGAGTTTAGGGAAAACAAACAAAATAAACTTTGGGTCAGTCATGAAACTGGTGTATGTAAAATCCAACCATTTGTTTAACTTTCAAAATCCTTTCGAAAGAAAGGATAATAGTAAGACCAGCCCACACATAAACGTGGATGATTTTTGCCTTACTATAACCTAAAACACTTTGATACGAAAATCCAGTGATATTATAATAGTGTCTAAATCAAATAAATAACGATCTAGCGGAATGCTTGTATCTCACGCTCCACATATAATATAAAATCAAAAACCGAAGGGCGCTAATTGGAGATTGGATTCCGACTATGACAAGGTATGGAACCACCTTCCGATAGTGTATCTCTAGAGAGGAATACATTGGGTTCAACAAGAATGTCTTGCAACCCGGCCAACACATTACCGACCACTCGAGTGTATCGAATGTATATCACCAACGGTTTGGATCAGCAATCGTTTCCCGAAAAGGGACAGCATCGATAGATTAAAGAAGTAAAGGAATTTCTCTAGATAGGTGATTATACACCCTAATGGGTGCGACCCACATAGGCATGCTGCCTGCACGATTTTTTTCATTTCCCGGTTGTTGAGGCCTGAGGCTACGATTACTTATCCTTCCTTGATAGCATAATCACTTTGAATGCCACATTTTCAGATCCGTTAATAACTAATTGATTAGCACAAATATATTCTGGATATTATGCTAAGAGAATAAATTCCCTGCCAACATATATATCTATACAGACCAACATATGCGATCATTGGAAATACCCTGTCAGGCATTTGTCCATACAAGTTCATTCTGGGGCCAAACGAAACCGAAGGCACAATTTCTATTAATAGAAAAAGTTCTTGCACTTTACTCCGTCTTTGATTATCTTCATATAATCTAATTCGTAACTCTAATGCCAATATGGAGTGGTTCTCGGATAATAATCCAATCGGTCTCCCCATATTGACAACGATATTGGCAAACACTTCGATAGTCGGTTACTTAACTATCGAAGAAAAACAAACAAAATTCATCCACAACATCCAACAAGTCACTAGGCCCGTTAATTAATATTCATTAATTAAATGACTTCTACCTTTCTTTATCAATATTTGTTAACCAAATATTTTCAATAATCATCTTGACCTCTTACGCTATTTGGAAAACATTCCCATATATCACCTTCTTTTATTTTCTATACTTAGAAAATATCTTCTATTTAATTAGAGGAAATTCCATTTACTTATCTCTTTCACAACCATTCACTTTTAGACCTAGGAAATATTTATAATTTTATTTCCAAAATTCCACTTATTTGGTTAAAACGAATGTTGTGTAAAACATCGTTACAACAACCTAAAACACTGCATTCAACTAACTCTTATTCAAACATTTCTCTTTAAGCCTGGATCTTGCTATTTATCAGTTAAAAATGAAATCAATCATGTTGGGGTATAACTACCTCTCAGACCTTGATTGAAAACATCTTTAACTTCAAAATGGATAAGACCACTTACCTGGAATAATCAACATCATAAAAACCAGTTATACATTTTTAAACCCGTATAAGTTCTTCTTTCTAATTTGACCAGATTTAATTATAGATTTTCATTTTATTTATAGTATTCTATTTTCGAGTTCGTATCCTTATCGAATTCTATATATATACATATATATATATATATATATATATATCAATACATTGATTTCTAACTATCAAATTTTCTTAAAAATATTCTAACTCCTTAAATTTTCGGAAAATTTCGCCATAACCTCCTTTGTACCGAGAGCATCGGGAAAATCCCCAAACCGCCACACAGGCCCTCTCCATTCAAAAAGAAAATTAAAAAGCCAAGCGGCTTGCCGATACGGGGCATAAAATCTCATATCGAATTTAAACGTGTACCTTTTTGTCTGGCACACACATTATAAACTTCATTCTCTTCATTCCATACCTGTTTAACACATGTTCACTTGTTTTCCAATTTATCCCAACTCAATCTAATCGTTTGAATTCAGTTTCGCCCATTTATTCTTTAATTAGCTCCTTAGTTTATTTCACTTGTTATTTGAACATACCATGTTTGTATGTATTTTTAGTTTGCTTATTAATCTATTGAATCCCATTTTCATTTCACGTTTCATATTCAATTTCGAATATGAAATTCACAAGTCTCCTTTACTTATCAAAAGAAATATCTCGATCCAAAATTCGATTAACAAATTATTCTTCCACTTAGTTAATTCTACTCAAAAATAAATAACTGATTTTGTTTTAGAAATCATTCCACTTACTTCACTGGAGTTCATATTTATTTTATATCTCCAGTCTGGATTGTTCAAATGGCAATTCGGATTTTATTTCCTTAAAATCCTTTTACTTATTTAAATAAACCGTTATGCCTTTATAATGGTTCTAGCGCTGTTTTTATGAAAATTTGATTTTGACATACCTCAAAATCTATTCGAGAAATCCAGATTTTTCTCTTCCATTAGAAAACTATTATTCAACCTGTCCTAGCGATGCTTGTTTCAAAAAATTCTGACTTAAATTGAGTTCTTTATACTCGATTGAAGTTCGAAACGCCAAATTACGAACTACCGTACCGCGGCGAGTTCGTTTTAATTATATTTATATATATAAACTTTTAAACTTCGTTTAAAATAAATTCAACTCCATTTTTATATATTTTTAATATATATCAAATCCATTTTTCCAATTCAACATAATATTTCCGATCTTCTAAAATTGTCGATTTTCTCTAACGCGAAAATAAATTTATTTATATTCGATCTTCTATATTCAAATTCCATTTCAATTCTATTTGAATTTCCTATATTCAAATTCCATTTCAATTCTATTTGAACTATACATTCAAATTCCATTTCAATTCTGTTTTAATTCTATATTCGAATTCCATTTCAATTCTATTTGAATTCTATATTCAAATTCCATTTCAATTCTATTTAAATTATATTCAAATTCCATTTCAATTCTATTTTCAACACGTTTTCCCATTTCACTTTTTAAATTCTTCCATGAATTTAAACTTCTAAATTATCCAACGATAATTTATCTCCCTAAATTATAAACATCGTTTATAATTTAACTTCTTGTTTTATGAAGTTAAAGTTTCCATTTCGAAATCTATTTAAAAACCAAAATATTATTTGGAGTATTCTCTTTATCAACACTTATCTATATAAATATGGAACCTATTTTCATGTTTTATCTTTGCTTCAATTTTAAATATCCTAATTGGGAATAATCTATTTTTTTATAAATCCGACATAGTCGAATTCAAAAATAAATCCTAAGGATTTATTCAACTTCATTTATATTCCGAATATCGGAATAAAGTTAATCGCATATTATTTAAACCGATTCTAAGTTCTCACTTTAAATTCAGTTTTGAATTTTAATATTTAAATTATCTAAATGGTAATTTTTCACCTTTCTATTTACAAACACCATTATTAAACAAGTCTCGCTTTCAAATAAAAATAATTCTTCTTTGGAAAAATATATTTTCCTTCCCAAAGTCGCACTTGTATTTATATTTTCTGAATTATCTAGTGCTAATTCATTTTACTTCATTTATAAACTTCGTTTTTAAATGAACTATTTATAAACTTCGTTTATAAAGGAACTTCTTATTTCAAAACAAGTTTATATTTCAAATCTATTTTAAAATTCAAATTTTATTTTATAAAAATAGAATTTCCCTTTTAAATCTCAAATACCCCTTTCAGGGTATTTTTATAAATTAACACTTAGGCCCAGTGATATTTAAACACCAACAACCAATTATTTATTTTAGGTTTTCTAACACATCATATATGACAGTATATATGCAAGCAAATAAACAAACAGATAATATATTTTTGAGGAATCCAGTTGGTTTCCTTCAACCTGTTTTTCCTGCATCCACAGACGTTAGTCACATAGTAATACCCATCCTGCTTCAAGGCAGGATATCGTGGTATGAAGGTCATCCGCTAATTTTTTTTTTGGGGTGCATAGGGAAATCATCCGCTATAAAACTGCGGGTATCCGCTAATGAGACTGCGGGAATCATCCACTAATCATCCCAATATATATATATAATAGTCAACCCTAAATAACTAATATATTTAAATCAACCAGAAAGCATTCAAACAAGCACAGACAATTATTTTTAATGGATACAAATAATTCTAAATAAGGTGAGTGAGATTTACTCACTGTGATTTCTATTTGTCGAGATAACGCTTTGTTTTTGATTAAATTAAACAATTGTTTAATTTAACCGAAAATTCTTATCGCCTCCAAGTTACTTCAAACAGATTCCAAATGATATCTTCATCTATACGAATCCCACTGACTTCGTTTTGGTGAACTTCTGTTATAGCATGTAAACAATATATAATTGTTACCAGTTTATATTATATATGTATATTTAAAACAAATTATATAATTAACAACTTAAGTAATTAAATTTAAATTACCTAATCCTTTATTTTCAATCACCCTTGATGATCACTACACTTTACCAGGCAACACACGGCATCTTGAAACAAACCCAAACTCCACCGTAAACCCCTCCTGTCTTTTCTCGCTCTCCGATCAATTATTGATCAATCCAACTTCACCTGCTCCTCGAATCCTACCTGACATACATCATCTCTCAATTACACAGACTGACCTCTTCAAAACCTTCATTGCTAAATCCTACAATACCCTATCCATCCCCATTTTCTAACTCCAGTAGCCTATCAATAACAACTCCACCCAGATGCACCGAAACAAGCATCAGCTACGCATACTCTCTTCCCAACATATGATACGCACTCTCCAACATCACCCAATTCATTTTTTGTCGCCCCTTAAAAATCATCATAGTCATATTACAACCATTTAACTCGTGCACCTCCATCATCGTTGTTCGCGCATTAGCCTTCCTGACCTAGAACCCCAAAACCAAACTCGAGTTTCCAATTCGCGACATCTTCACGCACACTGTAACAGGTGCGATTGTTCTTGTCACTGAATCCCTCAAAAACTCCATCGCGTTGAATGCCAATCCACTGTGAAATCCTTCGAACACCACCTCCAGCCTTCCCACCCCCTTGAATCGCTAACCCTAGCTTTGAAATCATCCTCGCATCGCTCCCAAAACTCCAAGGTTGAACTCGAGTTTAGACCTAAAATCGAAATAGAGTTCGAACCCGTTTTTCGTAATCGAATGGAACAATTTCCCCTTTTTGATTTAATTGTGTTTTGGACAGGAATGAATGGTTCTTATACTTTACTACTAATAGAACTAAATGAGGAAATGGCCATTTTAATTTCCTTTTGACAGAATTCATTTTATTCGCAAGACAAAAGAGGAAAATAAAAGAAAGAGATCATCGTGTATATATAATCGATAACCCTTAGCACCCAAGTAATAGGCAGTAGGGTTGCTGTAGAACATAGGTGGCTGATGTAACATGTATTAAATTTCGATTTAATTGCGATTTGATTTATAAAGATTTTGTTTCTTTTTAAATAGACACTAATTTGATTTCGATCCTATCCACAATCAAATATCTCGGGGTTCATTAATTTAAACCACGAACCGCTATTTTAACGTTACCACTGTTGTTTCAACAGTGCAACACTATTATAAAATAACTGAATATATTTTGATATTTAATTTCAACGTATATATAAATAACCAAAATAAATTAATATAATATAATTTAAATTCAAAAATAAATAAATTCTTTCATAATAAATTATTATTATCGTCGTCTATATTCAAATAGAATATATATTGATCATTTGAATTGTTTTGATTCATTTTTAATTTCGAAATTAAATTATTTTTCGTATTACGATAATTTAATATATTCAATATTAAATAGAAATCTACTATTAAACCGATAACTTAATATACAAATCCATTTATATTATCAACCAAATATTTAAAACCATATTAAATATTTAAAATAAATCGTTCAATAATCTGGGTCGTTACATAATTTTTCTTTAAAGATATGGAGGCATTATTTTTTGGGAGTTAGATTCGAGCTACTCATTGATCAAAAGACGTTGAAGTATCTTCTCTTGAAAGGATTTAAATCCTGTAGAATTGATGGTTGGAGCTTCTGGCATCATATGAATTTGGTGTAACCTATACTCCATGAAAACGAAACGCAATGATCAGTGAATTAAGTAGAAGACATGCGAGTTAAGGAGCTATGTTTACTAAATGGCAGCACCTTGAGCATTTCGCTAGGTTTGATTTCATGCCTCACTATGGGTTGGAGCCTAAAATTTTAACAAGCTTGTCGATTAGACCTACTCTCATCGAAAGAATTGGCGAGAGCAAGATGTACGATGCGAAGCTTATTGAGATCTTGCAGAGATTGGAAATGAGAGTTGAGTCCAAGGAACTAAAGAGTTATGAAATTGATAAAAATTGTTGGCTTCATAAAGATGGAAAACTGGTTGTTTCTAATATAGATGGATTAAGAGATGAGATTCTAAGAGAATGCCATCGCTCTAAGTTGACTATTCATCCTTGTGTTAACAAGATATATCGAAATATGAAGAGAGTTTACTGTTGGGAAGTTATGAAAGTGGATGTCCATAGATTTTTCTTAATGTGTAAGAAGTTTCAGTTAATTAAAGTTGAGTAGAAGAAGTTAAGTGGATTATTGTAGCCACTAGAAGTTTCTACATGGAATTGGGAGCAGATGTCGATGGATTTTATCAATGAATTGCTAATGACAAGTGTAAGATATGATGGTATATGGGTTACCATGGATCATTTGACGAAAATCACAAGGTTTATTACTGTCAAATCTACGAAGACAACATCCAAATTGGTTGATCTGTAAACTAAGTGAATAGATCGATTCCATGGAATACCGAGGAGTATTATAAGTGATCGAGATCCTTTATTTGCAAGTGGATTCTGGTAAAACTTGCAACAGGCATTGGGAACTGAGCTACATATGACCAAACCAATGGCCAGACAAAGAGAGTCAACCATGTATTAGAAGATCTTCTGAGAGCTTGTGTATTAAATTTTGGAGGATTTGGGACTTCATTTGGTTGAGTTCCCTATAAACAAAAGTTATCAGTTGAGTACTGGTATGGTATCATATGAGGCATTGTATGGTAGACCATGTAATTTACCTTCTTGCTGATTAGAGATTGGAGAAAATTTGGTACTTGATCCATAACTGATAAGAGAAACGATGGATAAGACTGAAATTGTTCGATGAAGAATGAAGATAGCCCAAGATCGCCATAAGGATTATGTCGATAAAAGGAGAAAGGATTAGAAATTCTCAGTACAGGATTTGGTATTTGTTAAGATTTCATCTTTGAGGAATGTTGTTTGATTTTGAAGGGAAGGCAAGTTAACTACGAGATTCGTTAGGCCGTTTTTGATTATCAAGCATATTGGGAAGCATGCTTATATATTGTATTAACCTGAGAAGATGGCAGGCATGCACAATGTTTTCCATGTGTTGTATCTATGGAAGTTTGTTTAAGATCTAAGTTTGATAGTATCTGTTGATCAGATGGAAGAGTTCAAGGTAGAGCTAGAAGTTTCTAGACCTCGTAATCCCCTTCAAGTAGTTAGGAATGGTAAGAAGCAACTTAGGCGAAAGGTTGTTAAGCTAGTTAAGTTATAATAAAGCGAGGACGATGACGATTGCACATAGGAAATGGAAGAGAGATTAAGGACACCCATCAAGAACTCTTTGAGTGGTACATCCCATATATCATATCTTACTTGTACCCATATATCATATCTTACTTGTACCATTTTGTCTTACACAATTATAGTTCTGCATGCTAGGGTAGGATTTTGGTTGCATGGATTGTTGGATATTAGATTGAATGTAAGATTGGCTACTCATGGATGGTAGGCATGCATGTAATTTTTTTACTTAAGCTTTCTTTGAATTACGGGGGTAAAGTTCCTAAAGGGGGAAGAATGTAACGACTCATAATTTACATAGAGGATTGTAAAATAATTCTACTTAATTCCTTAATGGTCGTATCATTCTAAAATTTTAGTATATTGTTCATGGGATGTAAGGCATGTTTATGATTTTTACCGAATCGTTTTGTGATTTTTCTTCCCTATATGACATACTTATTTAGCTATAACTTTTGTTTTGGACTGAATCAGGTGTTTTGATTAATCTCATTGGATCAGAATAGTGGTTTTCCATTCCATATAGTGATCACATTCAAGGTTTCAGATATTGGGTTTTGGAAAAAAAATCTGGGTTTATAACCCGGCCAAAATGGATGATATATGAAACATTTATAGCTAAAAAACGCTACCAAATTTCAGATATCAGGTAAAATCTCGAATTTTCATCTCAGGCGAGATGAGCAAGATTTAAAACCTTGATCAAATTAAAGATTTAGGCCAGAAGTTTAGGAAAAATCCTAATTTTATGTTTTTGTTTCTACTGGCTTGATTAATTAGCAGTTAATGGGCTGATTAATGAGCCCGTTAGTCTAATGATCTGAGATTATAAATAGGGGATTTGAGGAAAGAATTAGGGTTTTTCTCCTCATTCCACACATTATGTTGAGCATCAAGAACCCCCAGATCAACCGAACTTCCCTAACCCTAATTTCTCTCCCCAAATCATTTTATATTGCGTCCAAAAGCAAAAATTAACATCAAGGAAGATCAGATCTCACTATTTTCAATTAATTTCAAGTGCTCGCTGTCTTTTAGCTATCCAGATTTTGCTTCCTCAATATTGCATTGGATCTTGGTTTTGGTGAGTGATAAAGATCTTTCACATGCTTACTATGGATTATATGTCTTAATTAGGTTAACTAAGCACTTCATATGCTAATTTCACCCAAAACCTGACCATACATGTTTAATTCAGATCTAGTCCCTAACATAATCTAATCTGATTAGATGTTATGTAATTCACTAGACCTATATGTTTTGGATGTGTTTAACTTGAATTATTCTAATTTTGTGATTATTATAATATGAATCATGATTGTATGCATTCATATGATTGTCCATGATCGAGATTAGATGTACTATTGTTTGATTATTTGAATTGTATGTTAAGCGTAAATTATTTATTTTGAATTGTGTGTCGTAAGGCGTAGAATTAGGGGTGACCAAATGGTTAGTTCGGTTTGAAACTGATTAATAATGTGGAAACCAAAATAACCATTCAAGAAGCATAAACAAATCCAAACCAATATTTTTTGAAATATCAACTAATTAAATAATAATATTTGGTTCTGTTTGGTTTGCACGTTTAGTTATCTTAAAATGAGATTGATCTTGTAACAACCCGAATTCCGACAGACCGATTTTTTTTCACAGTTCTGATCTGTTGAAACATATGTTGGTTTGTCTAGTGTCCTGTAGAAAAGATGGAGATGATAAACATATCAGAGCTCAGAAAACATCTCATAGTGGAATAAAATAAAATGAAATCAAATATAGACTTACCCAGATAATAATACTTCCTAACTAGTATCCAAAGCTATCATATCTCTTCCACAAGTCTAACCTGCGAGTATGTTATGAGGAGCGTGTCAGAACACAACATCTGGTGACTGAATTTAAACTACACATTTTGGATAACCCTACATATACCGTTCAGTTACATTTTTTTTTAATAGGCTACTGGGTTAACATCACTCAAGGCTTACACACACGTCATACCCATCTACTTCTCAGTGGATTAACCTAACACAATATATATGTAGCTACCCCCAACAATAAGGTACACACCATGGTACCCCACTCGCGCGGTCTCCGCCGTAATGCCACAGAAATATACGCCGTCTCTCATCCTACATTGGAACGACGTAGGGATCTCTGTATAACAACGCTACATTCTGCATAGAACCGCCATCGCTATGTTACGTGAGCGTATAGACTGCCACCTTCGATCGAATCAGATTCCATCATAGAGTAATGCCCTAGTGTCTACTATACACCACCCAGAGCAGACATGCATGTCTAAACTTTCTCACGTATGTATCGTCAATCGTATTCGATGCCTTAACCATTACGATATACCTTGCGGAAACAGTATGCATGTATCCATACATATTTTCTACTATGCACCAAGTTCCGTGACAGGGCTATATCGGAAACACGAAACTTTATCGGGAGCCTTTTCAGATATCCAGATACACAGATGCTATGGTTTGCATTTTCACGGTGGCTATGGTCCCAAAATACTCTTCCCTCAACTAGTGAAAGACAAACAGATGAGAGCTAATGACATGGCCCAAAAAACCAACAAACAATATCCTAACTGGCCTGTCCCTCAACCAAAGCCTTGATAGTGAAAGGTCAATGATCTTTAGATTAGCTCGCCGTCTTTCCGTGTCACGCATTACGTTGGCTGTCGATGACTGGTACCCAACGATTACCATCAACCAAATGGTTAGACTTGCCTAAGGCAAACAAATGAGATGGTCATAACCCGCTTAGTCAAAAGGAAACAAGATCGTTGAATCACCTATGCCATCCTATAGCCTTCTGACTACCCCCTATCGTGGCAGTAAAGGTATACTCACTGGGTAGTAACGCACAGACCCAACCTCTGCAAGCACAGCCTAAACGCTGTCATAGTGCAGAGGACTACCAGGAGGTCCCTCCACGTCCCAAGAAGCCGCATGCTTCCCCTTCTATTCCTTTGGAGCTAGCAAAATATCAGTAGAACAGTAGGTTGAATAATCAGATGGACGTGCGCTTCCCTCGTGTCTTATGACACCACAATGATCTACCTCGTTCGGTTATTCACCTTCAGACGTCCGGACTGGTCCAAGCGCCTCCGGTTAATGTGTTATTAGACCCTATGTCTAAATGTTTACTTACGCACTTGCTTTATCTCATCATATTTCTAGTTAACTTGGTTATTGCAATTTATATTAACTTCTTATTTAGGTTACCAAGTTCTTCCTGCTTATTAATTTTAGTTATATAACTTACCCCATTTAAGTTGATTAATAAGCTTTTAACATGTTATTCTTATCAGTAGATTTTAGATTTTCCGGTTTACAAATTATTTAATTTATAATTAAATATAACTTATCTCATTACGTAAGCTATCTCATTCCCTCTATCGTTTAATATAACCTAAGTTATAATTTCCCCTTCCCCTTTGGACAAGCCTACATATTATCTTTCCTTTTCCCCTTCATGTTTATTCATGATAGGTTATTATCATTTCCCGTTCATTCCAGTTCTTTTACTGTTGTAACTTTCCTTTATTTCCAATAATTACATTCAATGCCATTTATTTCTATCATGTTATATACATATATTCCTATATATGTTTATGCACCAGACCTCTCACATTAAGCTGACCACTTGTGAATGTTGGATTTGCCTGGATATTCCAGGCAAACTTCTACCACAAGTTGGACTTAATCTTATATCTTAGCACCATTATATGTATGTTTACGCACCAGACCTCTCACATTAAATTAGCCACTTGGGGATGCTGGATATGTCGGGCGATTCCAGGAAGACTTCTAACACAAGTTGAATTTAACCTCATGTCTAAGTGTTATTACAATTTTCTATTTACTGTAAATTTAGGCATATTCATTCTTCCAAATTTTACTGTAATTCTTATTTACAATCTTTTGGCACAATAATATTCTTGACAAATGTTCATTGTAAATATTCATAATTGCAGTGTTCACAGAAATTCCCAATTCCGATAGGTGATTAATGGAAATAGGCTTCTATATAACCTCAATAGATTAAACAAATTTACTTAACCCCACAAATTCAACATGTTTACTTAACCTTACAGATTTAAAAGATTCACAGGTTACTTATAGTTTCATTACCATGTTCCACTAAATCTTGAATTAAGCCAACAGATTTACATGTTCATACAACCCCAAATTTCCAGTCATATTCCACAGTTCTTAATTTAAACATATTTTAGCAGGTTAAATTATTTCAGCAGATTAAACATTTCAGCAGTTTTACAATTCAGCAGATTCATCATTTCAGAAGATTACAACAGGTTAAACATTTCAGCAAATTTATTATTCGTATTAACGGGGAATGTCAAACAATAGATATACCATTATCAAAAAGGTATAACTTAAATCCACTCAACTAAAAGTTTTCCAATTCATGAATCTGGTCCAGACCTAGCATTCCATGGCTCTCCAAACTGAATCTAGAATCTAAGTAACCATGGATTCACAAATCTCAAAATAAAAGAAAAAGGGGACAAAAGAAGAGAAATCTAAATTGACTAGATCTAAGAATTTACCTTACTTCGATCAGAATTCTAAA
This sequence comes from Allium sativum, assembly GCA_030737875.1. Taxonomy (NCBI): domain Eukaryota; kingdom Viridiplantae; phylum Streptophyta; class Magnoliopsida; order Asparagales; family Amaryllidaceae; genus Allium; species Allium sativum. The sequence goes on from CM060915.1 coordinate 286,728,952, forward strand.
CACCCATCTGCAGATATACATTCTATTCCTCCAGATGTTGAATTAGAATTTCATAAGATTAGTTATTCTATTTTCTAAAGAGAATTGAGGAGGAAGAAGAATAGCAGAGTCTAGAAAGCCTCTCATAAAATATGAGATTTAGGATAGGCTCTGCTAGCCTATTTATAGGTGTTCAAAAAGTGGATATGATCTTGTATGCGCAGGGCTGAGTCAACAACAAATATGGTCTAAAAAATAGTCCAGATTCATTGAACGATTCTATCTAGATCTGAGGTGTGTCGACCCCTGGGTTGACCCGAACCTTGCTTAGGCTGGTTTGGTTTTTTTTGCGCATTGTCTTCATTTTGAATTGATTTGAATTATTCTAATATTATATTCGTATATAAGGTCCTTATACATATAAAAGCTTCTAATGTTTGAATTTACATGTGTGTGTGTGTGTGTATATATACAACTTTTATTTCATTTTCAAAATTCAAACGGCCTATTACTGTTGTTTAATCCTTACCTATTTTCATTGATTGCAGGTTTATTTTGAATTTATCTTATATATATATATTGCACATGTATATGAATATATCTACATATACATGTATACATATATTTCTGCTATATGTGCGTTTATACATATTTTCCCTTAAGAATATGTATTATTTTATCCGTTTCTCTAAAATAAAAATATGGCTCCTGCGGGAATCAAACTTGCGCCACTCTCTTAGCCAATTGAGCTACAAAGGCTTTTGTTAACAAGGTTAAAAATAATGGTGGTCATTGTTCTTTTCTTATATCTCCTTTTCATGTTTGCTGTAATATCTCATTTAATGGTATCTCTTTCATGTTAAATTTGTTTTCTGCAATCCATAGGTCTAAATTGACCAGAAAATCGCCACCGACGCAATGATGCTAATCCCGTGACCAAATTCTGGAAACTCTTCAAATTTTATTTTATTTTACTATTTAACTAAAAATGCGGGGTGTTACAAATCTTCTAGTTGTTGACATAATATGGGTTTAAAACAAACAATTGAGTTCACATGACGCAAATATTTTAGAAAGCAAACTTTTCTGGTAAAAATATCAATATGAATTAAAGAAGAAATATTGTTATGAAAATATTATAAATAACAGCATTGTAAGTGGTAAAAATTTAACTTTTAAATAAATAGAATTTTAATTATGGTTTAGTCGATTGGTTCGGTTTTCAAATATTAATTACCGAAACCGACCAATAACCCGATGTATTATAAAAATAAAAGCCAAAACCAACCAATTAACTTACAAAACCAAACCAAACCGACCAATCGTAACAGGTTTGGTTTCTTTAATTACTTTTGACCAAAAAATGCTTGCCTCCACTTAGAATTGAAGAACATAGCAAATCAGAGGTTCAAATGATCAGATTTAGATGAAACTTGGTCGAGGAGCTTTGGGGGGCATCAGGATGGTGCTAAAAAAATCATCTTAAAATACACTAAGTGTATGGACCAGCACCAGTCCGTAGGCTAGGGACCAGTACCGATCCATCACGGATGGTTGAGAAGCGACAAAACTTCATGAGTGGCTTATTGGGGTCAATAGGGTGTCATGCACAAAGTTTGGTTATGATTGGATAGGTCACAATGCAAATGCTCGAATACTCATCGATGCACCAGTAGAAGAAGTTCTCGAAAGGCAATTTGAGATGTAGATGGATCGAAGGGATATATTGGAGGTGGCGAGTGAAATGTTCCAGAACTTAACCAAAAATTGGCTAAGTGTACGGACTGGTTCTAATCCATAAGGAAGGGACTTGTATCAATCCATCACAGTTGATGGTTGGGGGCCAGTGTTCTTAATGTGAGATGTTGTGTCCTTCAGGAGCATAGTCGTGGTTCTCGTTAGTCGATGGCATCTACCGGGTGGAAGTTATCGTCAAAGTGGTGTTTATTTTTTAGTTGTGAACTCAGGCAGGAATGGTCGAAGTGAAAAGTGATAGTCAGCTCAGGGTGGATGGAAGTTGCAAGACAATGGACTAACTCGAGCTAAAAGATAGAGTTGGGGATAACTTATATGATTTTAAATGCCAAGGAACCGTTTATAGGTCAAAGATTCTAACAGATTCAAAGTAGGGGTATCGTGGGGACACCTGTTAAGACCTAAGAGATAGACCACCCTGAATCGTTGTGGAAGTAATCTAGTTGTCTTTGGAAGACAAATGTATGTTAGACGTATGGTAGTCTGACAAGAACTAGGTTTTACTATTGGCACTTGGTGGATGGCAATGAACAGTCATTCGTTATCAACGTATTCAAGGCTTAATTGGTGATAGTTAGATCATAGTTTGTTATGGATGATATGGTTGCTTGTGTGTTCTTTTCTATTCGTCATGTAGGGTATCACCGGAGGATACATAAGACAATTGGGGATTGAAAATCCTATTCTGACTAGTTTCTACTTCTACATGTTTGAGTAGTATATTTAATGAGATTATTATGTGCTAAATCTTTGGTTGTAAGGACATGTCTGGTTGGATGGTTTCTACTGTTTTGCTTGTATGTTCTTTGATGAGGGATGTAATGTGTAACACCCTGGAATTTGACGTTAATTAAACTGGTTATATTTATTTTCCAAGGAGGGAATCTATTTGAATGGTCTCCAGAGCTTGGAGGCTGATATGAAAATGAAGGATGGACTCGGAAATGAGATGAATTTTGCTATGAGTGTTAGATATTTTTTTCCCGGATGTGCATTTAACTGTTTTTGGTTAAATACACGATTTAGTAGATGTTATCGATTACTATGAAGTGGTCAATATCAACTACTATTGTTGTTCGTCGCTTTGGCCAATTAAACATGGTTGATGGTACGATTTCGAGGAGCATGACATAATGGTTTGTTTGATAGTGATTTCGACTCTATTGCTTTTCGATCAGTTGCTTGGCATGAGGCAATATGTGGTGCCTATATTAATGATTCGTCATCTGATGAGGGTATTTTAAGATTGGAAGAAAGTGTAACAACCTATATTTTATGTATCGGAGGATTGTAAGATAACTCTATTTAATTCCTTAGTGGTTGTATCATTCTAAAATCTTAATATATTGTTTATGGGATTGTGAGACATGTCCATGATTTTCTACCGGATTGTTTTGTGAACATTTTGCACCTATGACTTACTATTTTAACTATAACTTTTGCTTGGGACCAAATCAAGTGATCTAATTGGTCTCAATTGATCAAGATGGCGGTTATCATTCCATAGAGTGGTCACATTAAAGATTTGGCCCAACATTTTAGGACAAGTCACTTTTTTAAGTTTTTGTTTCTATTGGCCAGGTTAATTAGCAGGTAACGGGCTAATTAGTGATCCCATTAGTCTAATGACTTATGATTATAAATTAGGGTTTTGAGGAGAGAATCAAGGTTCTTCTCCTCATATCACACATTAGGTTGAGAGTCCATAAACTTCTGGTTCAATCTAATTTTTTTTGACCATATTTTCTCCCCTATATTATTCTATATTGCATCTAGAAGAAAGATTTACATCAAGAGCGATCGGATCACACTGATATTCATTGAATTCAAGTGCATTCATCAGTGTCTCTTCGCACTCCAGATTTTATTTCACCAATATTGTATCGGATCTAGTTTTCATGAGTTATAGAGAACTCTCACATGCTTATTATGGATTATATGTGTTAATTAGGTTAATTAAACACCTCGTATGCTCATTTCACTTAAAACTAGATCATACATGTTCAATTCAGATATAGACGCACTTGAATAACATAACTTGATCATATATTATGTAATTCGTTTGATTCGTCATGTTTTGTATGTGTTTAATGTCGAACTATGCTAGATTTGTGATTATTATAATGTGAATCTTGTTTGTATGCGTTCATATGATCGTTCACGAATGAAATTAAATGAATTATTGTCTGAGTAGTTGAATTGTATGTTAAGCATGATTTGTTTGTTTAGAATTGTGTCGTAGGGCTTAGAAATGAAGAACAGAGCAAATCAATGGTTCGAATGATCAGTTTTAGACGAAACCTGGCAGAGGATCTTTGGAGAGCATCATGATGATCTAATAAATTTCCATTAAAAAATACATAGAGTGTATGGACCAATACTGATCCTGTAACAACCTGCCTGGAATGGGGCTAAATTCTAGTCCGGAAAAAGCGTATCGGAATTTAGAGTCGTTCTAAGTGGATCGTTGGTTCCTATAAAGAAATACAAAAATAGATATCATAGATCAATCTAAACGAAACTAGCATCTCACACAGCGGAAGTGATAAATATAGTAACTTAAAATAGGTGTACCTTTAATTAAGTTTATAACAAATGTTGGGCTCGACGAGTCTTAAGTAATCATAAGTGGTGCATCAATAATAATTATCCTAACAATATGATAATACTACCATAATTACATAAAAGCCTCCATCATCAAGCCGCATCTCCAAAGAATCACTGATCATCACTGATCCCAAGCTTCCTCATCTACTAACTTGATTATGTTATAAGGAGGGAGGTCAGGACATAAGTTCTAGTAAATGAAAAACATATTAGTTTAAGAATGACTACTTCATATATTTGGCATTACAAATCCTTCATGGTATGTTGATGTAAACAAACATACAAACAATTAAACATATAAGGCGAACATCCTAGTAGTCACTTAAGGCTTATATATGAATCTAAGGGCGGACGTGCTTACAGTCATTTAATACCCCCACAAAGTAATCTAAAGGTGGACATTCTTACAATCACTTAATAACCCACAAGGCAGGGTATTCTAGTCACTTAATGCCATTTGCTAATTTATTAAGGGTGTACATCCCTGCAGTCACTTGATACCATATGGCAAACCCCTAACCACTTAAGACCATGTCTCTAACATTAACGTCATCAATAATGTAACGACCCGGAAAATCTGAACAAGTTTGAAACTTTTAATTTGGCTAATTTAGTGAATTTAAAATATTTAAAATGAATATTTTAAATAATAACGACGAAAAGTAAGTTTGAATCGACGTTTGAAAATGAATATAATTATTTCTAATTATAAACAAGACTTGAAATGGCGCGGTAGTTTCAAAATTTGAATTCAAACTTTGACTAACTGTACCGGGTGCAAAACAAAATGGATTTTAGTGAAACCAAAAATATTTAAATCTGTTAGCGAATATCTTTCTAACGAATCTGAAAAATCGAAGTTTCATAGTGGGAAGCAAAACTTATGGCTAAATGAATTTTCAGAAAGGTCGCTATAGAGTTTATATAGTCCGTGAAAATGGCCATTTTGCAAAGGACCTTAGAATTCGACGAAACCACTTTTGTTGGATTCGGGATGTTAAATTATTGCTAGGTTTCAAATTTCATAATTTTTGAAGCTAGTATGTGGGTGTGGCAAAGGAAAATGTGTTTGGTCGATTTCTATTAAATTGGATCGACCAGAAAAGGGCCATTTTTCAAACGGTCTTAGAATTTGATGAAACTAGTTTTTTTGGGACCGTATCGTCAAAACATAGCTGGATTTATTTTTCGGGAATTTTTAGAGTCTGTATGTGGCCCCGGCAAATTGAAATGTACGTTCAAATTAATTATTGAATGTTTTATATTTTAATTTGAAGGAAAACTGACTGAAAACGTTGAATGAGCCTACGAAACATATACCATTGTGTTCGGAATGGGGGTATTTAGCTAGGGACGACAGTCGTTGGGTTTGGATTGGAGTTCGTATGAGATAAGGGGTATTTTTGGGTTTTTAAAATTTATAAATATAAAAAAAATTCAATGGTCCACCTCAGATTTTCTCTCCCCGCTTTCTCTCTCTCCCTCCTCCGATCGACGATGGAAACCTTTCAAAACTTCCCAGGCCGATTTCTTCCAATCCGCTCCACTAAACACCTCGACCCGGTTGAGGATTTTGAAGAGCTCGGCGAGAGCTTCCAATCCATAGCAACCTCAACCTCCCCCGTGCTGTATTCCGTCAGATTCGTCGCCTTGAAGGTTCGCCGTAGCGAGGCGAATTGCTCCCCCCTCCGACGATCGGACGGCGTGCGGTTGGCACCCCCCGGAGCGGTTTTCGAAGCCCGACATCGTGGTGCACTCTGATCTTCATCTCGCTTCACGGATTTCACGAAATCGCGTGACCTAGTTTTGAAGAATTCAGCTAAGGTATGACTGTAAATTATTTAAACTATATTATAGCACTTTAAAGCGCTACGGTTTTTGATTTCACTGTAAAAATCAAATCTTTTTCGTTTGTTGACGAAATTCAATGAAACAAAAGACAGTGGACTCACGTGGACGTCCTCTACATTCTAGAAGAGACTGGATATTTTTCTGAGCTTTCTGCTATTTTTGGTGGAGTGGAACCCAATGTGAGATTTCTGAATTATAAACGATATGGAAAACGACAATGTATAAATTATATAGTCGATGTATGAGTTATATAAGCGTTGTACACCTCATGTATAAGCGTTGTATAAGTTGTACGTTCGATGTATAAGTTATATATGCGTTGTAAAAATTATATATGTGTTGAATATAAGTGAAATATACTTATATATATATATATGCCCCTCGTCCACAAACCATGGACGATATTTTTTGGTTGTGATTGGTGTGAAAATTGGTTGATATCGAATGGTTGATTAGAATTGTTTGTGGTTGAAAAATATCCGTTTGTGGTTGAGAATTATTTGGTTGAAACCACATAGGATTAGTTTGTGGAAAAGAAAGAAAAAATACACATGTCGCCTGCGTGCGAACTAGATGCATGAAATCCCCATTGTCAAAAGCTGCGAGGCTTTAAGGTAGAGCGAGGAGCGGTACTAGGGATGGTCCCGGTTTTAACTACCCTGCCGTTATGCTGCCGAAATTTTGAATAATATTCATGTGTTAGAATTATTTTCATGTGTTGAAACTATATTCATGTGTTGAATAGAAAACATTCATGTGTTGAATAGAAATTCATTCGTTGAATAGAAATTCATGTGTTGAATGGCATTCATGTATTAAATAAATTGTTTTAACAATAAAAATCACATTTTTATTTTATATATACGAACTATAGAAAACATTCATGTGTTGAATAGAAATTCATTCGTTGAACAGAAACTCATGTGTTGAATGGTATTCGTGTTTGAAATAAATTGTTTTATAATAAAAATCATATTTTTATCATCTATATGAACTATATAAAATAGTCATGTTTTGAAATAAATTGTTTTATAATAAAAATCATATTTTTATCATCTATATGAACTATATAAAATAGTCGTGTTTTGAAATAAATTGTTTTATAAAAAAAATCATATTTTTATCATCTATATGAACTATATAAAATTGTTTTGAAATAAATTGTTTTACAATAAAAATCACATTTTTATTATATACATGAATTGCTAAAAATAGTGAAGTGTCGAAATAAATGTCTGTTGGATAAAAATATCATTTTTATCAAATGTATGAAAAGCATATGTTATTGAAATTGAGGAATCAATTGTATTTATATATAAATATAAATATAATTAAAATAAATCGAATAATGGAGCTGCAGTTCGTATTTTGAAACCGTGATTTCAAACGATTAGTGCGGGAGATCCGACCGTCGGATTTTCCCGAAACCGAAACCGTTGGGTTCGCCTTGGAAATATCTTTCCAACGACACCAACTTTGTAAAGATCCAACGGTTGGATTGTCTGTAATGTTTAATTCAAATCTGAAGAAAAACAGCGCCAGAATCGATTATATATAGGGTGTGTTTTTTACAGGTCCCTATTAAGTTTCAAAATATAAAAAAAACCCGGTGATAAACATAATATAGAATACATCCCTATTTTTGAACTTCCGCTAAAAAAATTCCAGATCTACCCTTATACACCTAAAAAACTATCCAACAACTGTTTGTCCTCATTTACTCAATCAATCGCTCCTATTATCTCGCCCATAAACCTAAATCAACAATTCTGGAAAACAGTCGTTCAATCCAACAGCAATTTTTTTATTACTTTTTTTTTATTTTTACGAAAAACTAGACAACTATATAAAAAAATATTACATAAAATGATTTTTTTATTACTTTTTTTTATTTTTTACAAAAAACTAGACAATTATATACATATATTACGTAAAATTGCATACATTTATGCAACTAAGTGTAATAATTGCATGCATATATTAATATTATGCAGAAAATAAATTATTAGTTTTGCGTAGCTAATTGAAATAATTGCATACATATACAGAACTGTACTGCGTAATTGCTGGAACAAAAAAAATGACAAAAAAGTAAAAACATATAATTATAACAAGATGCTTATATATATATGCAAATAACAGAAACATGTGCATACTTACATGAAAAATTTCATAACATTTACATGTACTACAAAAAATAAGTACACACCACATTTACATGTACTACATCAAAAATTTCAAAACAATTACAAAGCAGAGATGACGGTCTTTTGAAGAACAAATAATTTTGTTAAGACCCAGCTTATTGCGCAAACCACATCTAGTAGTCTCTGTAGAAACACATGCAGATTTCAATCATTTGGAAAAGGATGGACGACCAATCTTCAACAACACGATAACACCAATATCTGCCGGAACACTGTTATATAAAAAAAGAAAATCAACATTAGTAGGCTTAATGTGCAGTAACCTAAATTAAAAAAAAATTGCTTCAGAATAATATAAATACATGCATACAATTCATCAAAATAACAATAATTTCTGAATATTTATATGCAAGTATTCCAGATATATGCATAGAAATATGAATATATTTGTAAAATAATATGTTTTTCGGTTTGTTTGATAAAAAATTGCATACATATATGCATATATTAAAAATAGCTGCATATTTGTCTGCAACTTTTTATCAGAAGTTCAGCAAAAATCAGATATTTTCCTACATCTTACACAATAATTTCTAAATATTTATATGCAAGTATTCCAGATATATGCATAGAAATATGAATATATTTGTAAAATAATATGTTTTTCGGTTTGTTTGATAAAAAATTGCATACATATATGCATATATTAAAAATAGCTGCATATTTGTCCGCAACTTTTTATCAGAAGTTCAGCAGAAATCAGATATTTTCCTACATCTTACACAATAATTTCTAAATATTTATATGCAAGTATTCCAGATATATGCATAGAAATATGAATATATTTGTAAAATAATATGTTCTTCTGTTTGTTTGATAAAAAACTGCATACATATATGCAAATATTAAGAATAGCTGCATATATGTCCGCAACTTTTCATCAGAAGTTCAGCAAAAATCAAAGATATTTTCCTACATCTTACAGATCGCGATTTTGAATATTTTTCTGTTTGCATTTTCATCAAAAATTGCATACATATATGCATATATTTAAGAATAGCTGCATAATTGTCCGCAACTTTTTAACAGAAATTCAGCAAGAATCAACCATGTTGCAAAAGAAAACTTTAAAACTGTATACACTCTCAATTAAAACACACATTACAAATTGTCATTCCAGGGAGTTGTCGAATGAGTTTTACAGATAGAAAATATAAATATAGTGACATACAAATAAAATTAAAACATAGTCAAATGATTGAATTACTAGCCGCCCAAAAAAACTAGAAGAATACCTTTCGCTGAAATCACTTCGTTGTCGCGCCCGTCTGCCTGGATTGCTAATCTCTCCTTCTATGCAAATTGAAATCCAAATCGCTTGACTGGATTCGATGCGATGCCTTCCAGAATCGCTGCTGACTCTTCGCTAGAACCAAAAATTGAACGCGATAAGAATTTTGGGGATTAAGGGGTTTCGGTTGAAGGAGGAAGCAGCCACCGATTAGAGGCCATCAATTTCGTTGGAGCCGCCGCCGCCATGAAGAACGAATTTTAGGTTTCTGGAAAAGAAAAAAAAGTAAATACGTAATGAATAGATCCAACCTAGCTAAATACGACGTGAATTAAGAAAAAGGGCACTTTTGTAAAAATACCAGCCGCTGTTTGAAATTAGGGATGTAATTTATATGTTTTGAAACAGGAGGATGTGAGCCTAATTAAGTTTGCTTTCAGGGATGTGTGCCTAATTTTCACTTATATATATATATAATTAAATTAAATCGAATAACGACGTTGCAGTTCGTATTTTGAAATCGAAAATTCAAACGAGTGTACCGGGAGATCCGACCGTCGGATTTTCCCGAAACCGAAACAGTTTGATTCGTTTTGAAAAGTTCTATCTAGTGAAATAAAATTTGTGAAGATCCAACGGTTATATTTTCAGATATGTGTAAATCAAATCTAAAGAAAAACAGCGCCACGGCCGCGTTATGGCCTGAAGCGTCGTTTGAATAAATTGGCTATTTTTAAATAAATAAAAATAGCGATAAATTGTTATAAAATATTATAAACGATATGGAATGTGAAATTTAAAAACTTACTGAAGGTTAGATAAGTCGAATGGTTTCCTGGGTTTTGATCTGATGTTGGTTTCGGCCTTCGGGGTTAATATTTGGGAAATCGTTCTCTTACTGATTTACGGTTAGTGACTGATGAATTGGAATAAGGCGTATGTTGAGTTTGTATAGCGCTTGTTTATTATATACGCGAGTTGCACAGAAAGATCGGGTTTATCCCATTCTGAATAACTGAATCGACGATAAGAAATCGAAGATGAAGACGGTGATTGAAGACCGGAGATCTTCACCTCGGTTGGATGGTAACTGATGTCCTGATTGGGGGGCATCCCGAAATATGGATAATGAGTGGTGATCGTCCAGACGTACGTGGAGATCAATGGGTATGCGAGGCATATGGTGCCTCCGGTTTCGTTCAGACCCAGAACGGACTTGTAAAAGGACTGTGTGTCTGACATTGGAATTCATTCTGTGTGATTGATAGCCATCACTTGCATGGTGTGAATTACCTGTGTGGCATGCTAAGATGCAGTGATCAAGGCTTCTGTTGAAAAGCAAAGTCTTGTGGTTGATGATCAAAGCACCGCCTGTGTGGCGTAGCTTTGTGTATAACATGAATTCGCGAGCCTCACACCCCGGTATGGACCAGAAATGGGAGAGGACCTCAGGGAGGGCATGCGTATCCTTCTAACTAGAGGTGGTGTCAGTGCTTAAACTGGATGACATATATATCATTTTCACCTATGTGGTTGTTGCTGTTGCGAGGCGCCTCGGTTATATCGGTCGACCCGGGACCGATGGAGTCATCCATTGGATCATTTACGCCCCAAAGGGCGGGGAAACGCAGTGTTCAGGCATTTTAATCCACATCGGTGGACCGACCCTGACGATCCAAGGGTTTGACTAAGTACTTTCCCTGAGACTCGGGCTAGACAGTCTCGAATTCGGTAAGGACTATCTTTTGCCTTGGTTCGTGATGGAAATCCAATTTCCAAATACGACATCATGCGGTTTTGATTGTAAACCTATATTTGGCGACATAGTGGCATGCGACACTCATGTCGTCTATGATTGATACTTATGATTTGAAATTGTTTTTAAAACATATAAACACTAGTAGTGATATCAAATGCTTTTGTTTTATTCGTATCAAGCATATTTTGGCAATTATAAGGTAAAAGCTTTATCCTCCGGTTTGCGTTGCATTGTGTGATGGGAACTGAGTCTTATAATGGCTTCATTTTTATAAAAAGCATTGCGATGTTTAAAAGATTTACTTGTTTTGAGCATTGGCAATCCAATGGAGTTAACCCGTTCCATGAAAGTGGCATGGTCCTGTGATTAGCCATATTATAAATGTGTTAAGTAGATTTCTCATACCAGTCCCATGACTGACTAGTAGTTTGTTTCACTTGCAAACTCGGGTGCCCCTTTTTCTACACGGGCAGCCTTGTGTTTAGGTTAGCAGGCTCTTTCTGGATAGGTGGAGCTGAAGATGGATTCTATCATTTATCTCTTTTTATGCTGTTCAGCTCCTATTGTACATATTATGTTTGTTTTCCGCTGTAGACATTTATGTATAACTGAACTGTATTTGTACTAAGTATGATCCTGTATACTGCGTAACTCTGATGATTATGTTTATCCAGTATATTATTTGTGCATTATATGGTGTATTTATTTATTTCTGTTCTGCTATTTATTGTTTATGCGTTATATTCCAAAGATTACCCTTGACACCGTCGTAGAGGGTTTTGGGGTCGTCACAAATAATAACTCTCATTGTGGGTTCAGAAATATCAATGGTCACTTACTACCAAGTTTAGGTCGGAAACACAACTTCATTTAAGAAACCCTCCTGGCGGACCCTTTGGTCACTATCTAGCCATCCCTACGGGTGAGTGCCTAGTCACTAAGTACTTCCCTTAGACGGTGGTTCTTTCATATGTGATCATTCCCTAAGTCAGCCCTCACTAGCCCTTAGATAATAAGCAGACATTACTTAGAGAACTACCCTACTCATGCTATCGTCCATTAAGATCACTTAATAATTTATAGGAGAAAGGTGGACCCAAAGACATTTAAGACCTTTGTAAGGGTGAGTCCCATGACTTGGGTCCTAAACCAAGGAACGAACCTTAGGAATGGACCTAGTCCAAACTACTTAATACCCAAATTAAGGTAGATAAACCACTTAATACCCTCTCATGGAAGGCCTACTTCACACAAAATGAATATATATATATATATATATATAACGGAGGTTAAATGGCACCCCTATTATGTGGCACCCCATTTGCCCGTCAATGTACGCCATTCATTTGTAATGAGATAAATTAGTATAGGGAGACAGAATGAGTGGAAGGAGAGAGAAACGAGAATGTGTGATGGAAATTAGGGGGCTATAGGGGTTCTTCACTATTTGGCGGTGCTCTTGATCCTACCAACAAATACACACACGTATATATATATATATATCTCTATGTGTTTGTATACACTGGACATCTCACATTAAGCCGTCCATGTGTGGATGATGGATTTGCTGGGCGGTTCCTGACAGGCTTCTAATACAAGTTGGGTTTAACCTTGCATCTAAGTGTACTATTATAATGGCACATGACACATAGACCTCTCATATTAAGTAGCCTTACTTGTCGATGCTGGATATGCTGGTAGGTTTCAGGCAGGCATCTACTACAAGCAATGGTTAACCTTGTATCTGTGTGTCATTAATTGTAATTGAAGTCATTAACTCACACACATGCATACAAATTACTATGGGGACATTCAAATTGTAGTTTACACATATTTAGTACACACTTAATACACAATAATATCACGTTTATTCCACTATAAATATATATAAATATAGGCGTGAATCATGCGAACAAAATTAACGTCCTTACCCCGTTTGAAATGTCAATCTTAACAATCATTATTATGGTATACAAGTTAATTTTCCTATTGATTTAACATGGTCCAACATGTGTATTCACAATAAATGATAAAAAGTGAAATAACAACATCAACATATAACATGTAACCAAGGCTTCAATGATTATTTTAATAACAGATTAGGGACAAGGTTTAATATTCCTAAATACATAAGTAAAATCCTTAATTTAGTACTAATTCACTTTTATGTAATTTTCGTGTACAAAACTTTAATACTTTAATAATTTGCAAATAATACATTCAAACAGTCCATTTCAGAAAAAGATGTTTAAACCTATTCAAATTGCGATATTCAAGTCCTTAAGCTTTTGCAATGAAAATATACATACATATGGATTTACATTTACAATAAGAGAATTAGACCATATTCAAAAATCATACCAACACCCAAAAGCCTTTCCTTCCATTACATCAATAATCCAAACCCAACTATAATTGATTGACCATTTCTATGTAAAAATATGAATAATGGGAGACTGGAGGGATTTGATATTGTTACCTTTTCATATAAACCCAAGTCTTCCTAGGCGCAATAATCCAACTTTAGACCATCAAATCAAAGAAAATAATAGACTTAAATGATTTCCACTCACAATGCTTTGAGGATGAACAACCAAAGGTATTGGGTAGAATTTCGCAAATGTCCTTCGATATTTTTATTAATATATAAAAGAATCAAATAAATCAGAATCATATATATATATGCAAATTAAATTAAAGAATTCTCAAACCTACATAAATCTTATAATATAGAGGATAGAATTGAGGTTAGAGAAGGAGATGATAAATTTAACCTTATATTTTGGATTTAGCAAAGCATAAGGATAGTGGAGGCGAAAGAATGAAACGAAATATAAGATTTGGGAGAGGCTAGAAGGATGGTATATATAGTTGCAAGTATTAATAAAGACCATGTGATCTATTAGATTAAATTCATGCATACCGCTTATGCAAATTTATATAAAAACCCTCACAAAAACAAGCCTTCACCACCCTGCACCACCAGGAGCGGTCGACCCCTTAGGTAGGAGCCATCGACCCTTTGGGTCTTGATTTGTCTAGAAGATTTAATTCTCCTAGTTAGTGGCCTAATTTATTAAAAGTTTATTTATTACATTGATTTATTTCCTTTGTTTGCTTATGTTTGTCCCCCATTTGACATGGATATATACACACAAATTCAAACTCACATGGAGTACTATTTTCATGCTAATCCTCAATTAATATATTCTCTATATGTACATATACATATACATATATATATATATATATATATATATATGAAATTCAAACCTTGTGAGTTAATATTTTCGCACAATTTTTTTTGTTAAAAATATTTTACATACGGGCTCCCTTTTCAACAAATAAAATAAGAAAAAGAATCTAAATCTCTCGACGAACGCAACTATAATACTTTCGCTGCGCAACTCCAAATTATTAAAAATTCTTATTTTCAGCCTATTAATATTTTATTAACTTATTATTGTTTATATTTAATTTAATTATCTATGTTAATTTAGGGTATATTTTATGGGGTGTTACAGGTCTGTAGGCTATGAACCAATATCGATCTATCACGGATTGGGAGGCAATGAAACTTCGTGCATGGCCTATTGGGGTCAATAGTGGGTCATGCGCGAAGTTTGGTGATGAATGAATGGGTGAAAGTGCAAATGATCGAATACTCATTGATGGACCAGTAGGAGAAGCTTTGGAAAGGCAGTTGGATATGTAGATGGAATGGATGTATATACTCGAGGTGACGAATGAAATGATCCACTTAGTCAAAAATTGGCTAAGTGTATGGAATAGTACGGATCCATAGGGGATTGACCGATACTTGCCTGTCATGGTTGATGAATGAGGGATGGGAGTCCTAAGGCGAGAAGTTGTGGTCTACAAGAGCATAATGGTGATTTTCGCTAGTCCTTAACTTATATAGGGTGTAATTTATCATCAAAGTGTTGTTTATTCTTCGATTATGAACTTGGGGCAAGAGTGGTCAAAGTCGAAAGTGATAGGCAGCTAAGAGTTGATCAATACTGCGAGATAATGGACTGACTCGAGTTAGACTCGAACTAAATTATGGAGTCAGGGATTGATTATACGACAGGAAGAGCCAAGGAATCATAGATATTTAAAAGATTCCAGCGAATTAGAAGCAGGGGTATCATGGGGATACTTGTTAAGATCTAAGAGATCGAGTACACTGGATCGTTGTAGAAGTGATATGGTTGTCTTTGGAAAACAAATATATGTTGGACGTATGGTAGCTCGACTAGAATTGTCTTTTTCCATTAGCTTTTGATGGATGGAAATGGACAATCATTCATTATCGAAGTATTCATGGATTTAGTTAGTGATAGCTAGGTCATTTTTTGTTATGGATTCTATGGTATCATGTGTGTCCTCTTCTATTCTTCTGCGTAGGTTATCACCGAAGTATAATGAAGGAAGTGTGGATTAAGAATCCTTTTCTGACTAGTGTTTAAGGTGCATATTTAATAAGATTGATATGTGCTAACTCTTTGGTTATAGGGATAGGTCTGGTGAGACTTGAACTGTCTATTATTTTATTATCCTGTGTAGTTGTTGATAGTCTTGTATCGCTCACACTAGACTGTTGTTTGACTTAAGGTTTTATGTCTCCTTTTACATTGGGGTGCTCATTGATGATATTGATAGGTAGACTGAGTAGCATGAGACAAGTTTGGTGATAATGCTACTATGAGACGACGTGAAGGAGGCTACCGTATTACCATTCTTACTATATGGGTATTTGGATGGTTTCTATTATATTTCTTGTATATGCTCTGATGAGGGATACACATGCCAGAATTTAGTGTTAATTAAATTGGTTATTTAGCTATATTCCAAAAATGGAATTTTTGCAAATGATGGAATTTTACCACGTCGCGTTCGTGATGGAATTATTGTCAACTTTCATTTTTGAAATTCGACGAACGGAGTCCGTATGAAAAAGTTATGAACCAAATACAAAAATGGACCAAAAAATAAATAAACATAATATATTAATATACTTTTCCATTTGTTACTTGCTAACTCTTTTGCTCACATTTCATAGAAGCCGCAACGAGGCTCTGCCATTCTCAATTCTCCAATCTCTTCTAATATTATGAAATATAAACATAGACAAATCATATTTATAAGGGTTATAGAAGTTGAATCTAGATTTGTGCAAAAGGGTTGGCTCTATGAACATGTAATCTCTATTAATAGTTTACTTCACCTTTTCTAATTTTCCTTTAAGACCAATAAATCTTATTATGTATGCATATCCTCGTTTTATACAAATTGTAGATCAGCAAGATTTGAAATTATAGGCCAAAAAGCAATGTTCAGATTTCAATTTTGAATATCTATTAGGTGAGAAAGAAATATATCCATTGTTAAAAATATCACATTTGTTTTATTTGTGTCAAATATGAATTTATATGCCTAAAAGTATTAGATTTATCTTATTTATATCAAATATGAAATTAGTATACATTTGAATTTGATATAAATTTAAGGCCTTAAGGTTATAATATTCATATCTTGTCTAAAATTCTTTAATATATTTATGGTTATTGTGTATACCGTAAATCTGGAAATCAGTCCGTAAACATTTTATGTTTCTGAAATTATATTCCATAGGGTTAATATATATATCGTGGAGTTGTTTCTTTAGAATTATAAACCTATTTGTGTTCAATATTGTTTGGGCTTTTTACTTGATTGTTGTAAATTTTTACTTTTTACACTTTAAATAAAAAGGCATTATTTGAAATCTACAAGAAATTTTATTATTACCTATTTCTTGTGATTTAAAATATGTCAACATTCCCTCTTTTAAATAGTTTGGGAAAACTTTATAGTAATTACAGTAAATAACCTTTTAAAGAAATTTTGAATCTCAACAAGATTAAACACAAAAGGTTTATTCTAGTCATTAGTTTGGAGTAGAATATGAAATAATAATAATAATAATAATAATAAAACATAACTGCATAAATATCGCGTTAAAAATATAAATATATAAAACAATTATAACTTTATCTGTCCAAACTTATGAAATTTACACTATTAGTATTATTTACAAACTTATGTTGTGTGTCTGAGTTTTTAACAATTTTCAACTTTTGATGGGAATATATATGGTAATATTTCCCATAATAAGTGGAAATGAATATTAGTAATCGTTATGTTGTTATCAATATATATAGGGTTAATTGCTATAATTGAATGGTTACAAATAAGTTAAAAAGGGAATTCAAATTATAACCATTAATGTTGTGAAGAAATGAATAAATAAGTAATAAATATGGTTATAATTAAAAATGGATAGGAATAAATGTTGTGGCTCCAATTTGGGATATTAATATGTATATATCTACTAAGAACTAATAAAATCAAATAATGATAGTATGATTATCGAAGTTACAACAAGTAGTATTAAAATAAGACCGATATAAATGGAATTTAAGTTTGATGCCTTAGGGTCATTATGGACATATAACCATAATAATACTAAATTTAATTAAAGGGGATTTAATGGGCAATAATGGTCGTAGTGAATATGAAGTCCAATAAGGAAATAAATAATAACCTATAGTTTTAATATTAGGAAATCATCCTTATCTTATTTTAGTTTAATTCTAGAAACAATATCCTTGATTAATTAACAAGGATTCGACTTAGTGGGTTAATGATGCGTGGTCAGTTGTCTTATTCGACAGAGGTCTACACTTTCCAACAGTCGGATATATGTACATGTGATGTGATATATCATTAACCATAGGAACTGATGACTATAATTAATTGAATTGCGTGAATTATCCTAAAAGTTTACTTTAAGTGTTGAGATACTAAGTGACTGTAGCACCTGCCTCTCTTCCGAAAGAAGAAACCAACTAGAAAATAACTCACAACGTAGCCTACTTCGAGATTAGAGGTATTAAGTAGTGGGTCTGCCTATTGGGTATTAAATGACTAGATTCTCCCTTCCCCTTAAGGGTAGAGTCAATAGGTCCTCCCTTAAGAGGTATCATATGATCGTATATCTAACTTCCCTGCAAATAATAAGTGTTAAATGGCTAATTGTGTGCAAGATTGGTAATCTCCATGATAGTCTGCTTCCTCTAATAGTAAGTGGTTGGGTTAATGCCAGCCTTGGGATGTGGTATTAAACGTCCATACGATTTTCTATTCAATGGGAAGTATTAAGTGACTAGGGTATTATCCAATAAGGTTAGCTAGATAGTAACACATAGGTCCATCAAGGGAAGGTCATAAATGATGGTTATTCATCTAACTATTTGTGACACCCTACGTCCGTGAATGTCACTCACTAAGGGAATGCATTAAGTTTCGTGAAGCATTGTAGGTAAATAGACATAGAATAATTAGAAAACAAATATGAATAAGATAGCAACGAAAATTTAAATTTTTATTTCAACATAAATCATAATACCGTGGTCCACAATACCAAAAGTCACAAAAATCATTACAATAAAATAACTTCTGTCTTACATCATCAAAGTACATAAGAATATAAAAACATAATTCACCAATTGAAAAAATTAAGCCATAGTAGAGATAAGAATTTGAGCCATACTTCAGAAGTAGCTCCAAGAAGGATGATATCTGAGTCCTGACTAAGCATGAGTGTTTCCTCCCTGGGAACCTTGGGAGTGGGGGGGTGGGGGGAATGGAAGAAAGAAGGAGAAACAAAAGGGTCAGACATAAAGT
Source organism: Allium sativum (assembly GCA_030737875.1). NCBI lineage: Eukaryota > Viridiplantae > Streptophyta > Magnoliopsida > Asparagales > Amaryllidaceae > Allium > Allium sativum. The sequence goes on from CM060915.1 coordinate 286,748,072, forward strand.
CTAGCGAGTCTAGTTACTTTTAGCTAGTAAATAAATAAAAGTAACATGATAGGCATATAAAGTGGATAAGAGAGATCACTAAGCAAATGGCAGGTGTGGCAAGGTAGACAGGGTAAGGTGTATGTGCTTCACTAATGATTACTCTGCACTATTACTAGTATAATGAATAATGAGATGATCCCTTCCACCATAAATTGGTAGACCTAGGGCATAGGTCCGAGTATACCCTAACCACTACCCTAATTGATCGGCTTCCTACTCCATAGATATCCAGTGCTGGCCCCACAGTAGGAGGTATCACTTCCTAATATGGCTACCCTTGAGGTGTGCACAACCATATCTACTTGTGTCACAGTCGTCTTGTCCCCCTCTACCCGGCTCATGCACGCACATGGCCCGGTCGGTTTGTGCCGCCCACACCATCTATCTCGTTTGGATCTCTAATAATCAATTAGTAAGCGTGCCCCTTCTCCGCCTAGTACAGAGTTCTTTATTTGATACCAACTCTGGGTTACTAACTGAAATGGGTCCCACACAATATGATACAAGCTCTCCCCTTAGCTTGTATCTCCACTAGGTTTTTCACTGACTATGTATACGCTTAGGTGTCGTTATTTACATAGCCCTATGTCAATTGTGCTTACCCTAAAAGGATGTCTTCAATTACATAGCTTTATTATATTTTCCACTGGTTATGTATACCACTAGGTGTCTTTAATTACATAACCTTATTGGGTATAGTTCGTGGGACTATATGTAAATATTACCCACCCCCTATAATTTACTTAACCCACCCACTAGCCATCCAATTTTTTTATCCCTAACTTAAGTTCATAATGATACATTCCTTATGGATTAATTAAGTTAAGTAGTCCAATTAAATACCATGTCCAATTATGGTTATAATGGGCTAGACCTCCCACATTAGGCCTACAACATGTGGATGCTAGATATGCCGGTCGGGTCCAGGCAATCTTATTCCACAGTTGGGCCTAACCTCGTGTCTTAGCCTGATTAGTATTTGTGCACTTAGACCTCTCACATTAGGTTCAACATTAGTGGCTGCTGGATATGCCGGTCAAGTCCGGGCAGACTTCCGGCACAAATGCAACCTAACCTCGTGTTATAAGTGCAATTACAATTCCTAATTGTAATTACTAAATATTCCATTTTTATCCAAATTTACCAATGTCATTATAGGTGATTATTTTTATGTTTCCCATTTCAATTAAATGTCCAATTTGTATAAATATTGCATAAATTATGCTAATTATAAATCCCTTTTCTGCATTTCCTAACTAACATAATCACATATATTTTGGCGGCATCTAGGCTATAATGCGGCCTAGCCATAACAATGGAAAGGGAATATGACAAAGTGATAGTTTCAACATATCTTAGCATAAACTAGCATGATAATAAGATGAATGGACATTTAATTAACATCATAACAAGGTGGGCATAAAATTGATGAATTTGTGGCAACTACGATGTCAAAGAAAACATAATGGGATCTAAATTAACTATTTTAGGTGTCTAACTATTTAGATATAGCTTAATTAGGGTGACATAGTAACATGTTTAGATCTAAAGATGACTTCACATGTCAAGTTTACAACATGTCTAGATTGATCACAATATGACAGGTGAAAAAGGGGATTTACATAATGAACTAGATCTAGCCAATGTTACAACTGTCCACTTTAATAGATGTACATCCACCACAATATAGTTACAAGTCAATATCCTCATAGGCAACATAATAGAACAACCACAATTGTATTATATTTAGGGAAACAAATCTATCATGACATAGTATAGAATATAACACTTGCACAGAATCATACTTTACAACATATCCAATTTACAGTCTTTCACAATTTACTTTTATTTATCTAAAACTAAAAGCAAACTAGAAACTCATAACATTAGGTTTAGAGAATTGAGAAAGAATGGATCTTAAATTTCTGAATTTGATTTGCAAAGTTCGTAGTTGTAGAAAACAGTCCTATCTCAGTCCGTATCCCGGCAGTATATGGCTCCCATAATTTCCAATGAAGAAATAGGAGATTTGAGCACATACTTATAGCTGCAGAACCCTCTGAAACTGACTGCCACCTCAGCCCTAGGGGTGTCGACACCCCTGTGTGTGGGTCGACCCATAGGTAGACACCCCTTAAGGGTGGTCGACCTGTAACACCCACCCTCCATTAAGGTCACTCACAAAGGGAATGCCTTAACTTTGGTGGAGCGTTTTAGTAGACAGAATAGAAATTTACAAGACAGATAAACAATACTTGAGAAATTATAACTTTATTACACCGGAAAACAAAAATCAGTTTGGTTACATCTTTCCCAAAAACTCAAGTACATAAATATTAGCCTTGTTCATAAAATCATCAGAGTACAAAACTTTAAAATCATAATCCCCACAGAAGCTGCCATAAGGAGCCAAGCCATACTTTAAGCAATCTAAGTACTTCAAGCAGAAGAAATCCGGATCAAGCTAAAGTATTCCTTCCTTGGAAAACCTGGGGGGGACGGAAGAAAAAGGGGCGAAAACAAGCAAGGTCAGACATAAAGTCTGGCAAGTCCAATGACTTTTAGCATATGAACAGATAATAATAATCATGGCATGCAAATAAAACTGGATAAGAGATAACAGAAGCAGCAGATGTACTTATGTTAAACAGAAGGAACAGAATAATATTACTTTTCATTTCTCTGCACTAATACTAGTATAACAGGATTAGGTGTCACCCTAATGTCTATACTGAAGCAGAAATAGGAACAGAATAATTTCCACAGAAACAGAAAGCTAATAATGGGCCTTACCACCCGAACAGAAACAGACAGAAGCAGAATGCTGATAATGGGCCTTTACCACCCGAACAGAAACAGGCAGAAACGGAATGTTAATAATGGGCCTTTACCATCAGAACAAAAACAGACAGAAATAGATTAATCCCTATGGAAACAGAATGTAGAATTAGGTGTACACTAGTAAACAGGCCTTTACCACCCGAACAGAAACAGACAGAAACAGATTAATCCCTACGGAAACATAATGTAGAATTAGGTGTACACTAGTAAATTTGGCCTAAGTTTGCATGTCTAAATGGTTGTCATGATTCACAATATGATCATATACCCCGCGTTTGCATTGAATTTACATGGCACAGATTATGGTCATAATTTACCATATAACACATGTCCCAATTTAGTTAAACTTTCCTAGTACAAGAGATTCACATATAAATTATACCAAATATAGCCATCAATCTCAATGCAGGTCATATATTCAAAAATCTCCCACTTAGATATTATTCACATTTAATAGTTATCAAATCTTAATATAAACCTTCACACCTAAGTCATATTCTCTTTTTATCCCAAATCATGAATTGTTATATAAACAATATGCCCAACAATCTAGAACTTTAAATTATAACAAATATTAATTCAAAATATGCGTTATGTCAAAGCCTCAAGTCATATGTTAACATACAATGGTTCCTCTTCTTCCAATTCACAGAATATGCATAGACCTAAATCTAGTTTACAACCTATGTCCTTTTTCTTAAATCAGTCACAGATTAGCCATATCCCATTTATGCCATCATTCATTATTTGTCCCAAAGTTTAACGCTCGTGCGTTAATCTCTTATGAGATTTGGCGCAGGCTCGTGGTAGCCTGGCTATAGAACAGAAAGAAGAAAGAGATACAGAATAAAATAGATCAGAACAGAACAGAACAGACATAACCTCAAATTCAGATTTACAGTTCATGTCACAATCATAATTAACATTTATAGTGGAATATAACTGTACTTGCCTTGATTGGATTAAAGAAGAAGAAGAGTTGCAGTTGTTCTCTTTTAATTTTAATCAGTTTGGAAGAAGATGCTTTAGTCCTAGTTCCATTTCATATTTCAGCAGAGTAGCGACGCCATTTTTATTTTAATTAGAACAAAGGCAGAGCATAGGTAGAATGAAATGGTGTGGAGAGAAAGTGAGGTCTGGGGGTGTTTAAATAGGATTAGGCGGACGAACCTAGACATAAAACGAGTCTAAATACATCAGAATGCATCAGGTTCAGAAAGTGGGTTTCGGGAGGCAGGTCGACCCCCAGGTCGACCTGGTCTGGGAGAGGTCGACTACCCAGTCGACCTGGTCAGGGGTAGGTCGACTACCCAGTCGACCACCCAGTCGAGCTGGGTCCTGGGCGGGAAATTTCCCGCCCAGCCCGCTTCTAGGTTTGAATTCGAATTTTCGAGCTGTTTTCGATTCTGAAATTTTCTGAAACTTCGGAGGGCCATATCTCCCTCATACGGACTCTGTTTCTCGAAAACTCAGACTCGTTTCCAAGAAAAATTTCGAGACGAACGCAATGGCGCAACCCGTTTCCCTTGATTCATATTTTAAAATTTAATTATTCTCTGATTTGTTACTTATACGATCATAGAAAATTCGGGGTGTTACATTCTCCCCTCCTTAAAGGATTTCGTCCCCGAAATCTTCAAGTTGAGAAGAATGTGTCCTACCATCCAGTCATCCATCTAATCAACCATCATCCACAAGTATCCATTGTCCTTAGAAAACTTCTAATGTTGTATGAACATATGCAAAAGTGTGTGTATATGTTCCTTATCTAATGCAAATATCAGGCAGTCCACTGATTCAGTTGGCCTCCTTAATGCGAATTATGTTAGTGTCATGAGTCCAACATGTATGCAATCTTCCTATTTGATACATATTATTTCTAAATGTGTGCGCAATCATTCATCCAAATGCAACATCCATGTGATGAGTCAACCATTTTGCATCCACAAAAATTGAAAATGTTCACACATCCATATGTAGTATGAGAGTGTTTTCAAGCCGATCTAGTGCCTAGTGTGTGTATATGCATCCACGAGCAACCACTAGCAACCACTCGCATCCACTTGCAACCATCAAACATAACATGTCTCAAACACATGATTACATCCATAGGATTCCTATCTAAAGTTCGAAGATTCGGTCGATAGTCAAATGATGGAAGCGAGTATAGATAAAACAAAAACTTGGTTTCCCTTAAACCTTGGTTGAGAGACAAACTCCCCTAAGTATCAACCCCGAAGACCGAAATCAACATCGGATTGACACCCAGAGGATTTCCCTCAATGTCAAAACTGGAAATCTCAACCTTATCAGAAATATCCAGATGCTTACAGACTACTAGTACAGATCAGATTATCGAATGATTCTTAGAAAACTAAGCATGGGAAAATCCCACTATATCCCTCAAAACCCAGAATGTATGCATTACAATCGACTTGATGCCTAACACAAATACCCCCAACCTATTACCAACAGATGAGTCATAACCCTTATGGGTTTGAGTCTACAGCGGAATCAGAAACAATACCAGTATTCGAGTGCAGAGTATCGATTACAGAATCGAAATACCAGAATCAGAAAAGAGTTTTAATTCAGAAATCAGATAAAGAAATTAAACCTCCTACAGAAAGTTTTCCTATTTCTATCCTATCCACTAGACTCGAGAGTGTTTGCCTGCCTTCCAGAAGTCGGTCCTGCCCTCTGCCCTTGTCCTCGTTTCTTCGGACAGTCCCTAGTGAAGTGTCCCATCTTGCCACAGTTGAAGCAAGTGCCCTTTCTTTTTCTGCAATCCTTGTTCAGATGAGTCAAGCTTCCACAAGTAAAGCACTTTTTCTCCTTCTTATCTTCAGACTTTTCACCCTTCTTTTGTGTTTCCTTTTTGGGCCATGCTTTCCAGTTCTGCGGTTCTTCCTTCTTTGCCTCCTTTTCATCGTCTTCCTCATGCAGTAGTGCCATATCCACCAAACTCTCATAAGTAGCTCCCATGGGTACATGGGTCATGGCTAGGCTGTGCAGTGGCTCGTTCAATCCCTTAACAAAGCGGAGAGCCTTTTTATGCTGGGTGTTGACTAAATCTAGCCCGAACCTAACCAGTTGGTTTAACTGATTGACGTATTCCCTGACCGTCATACTTCCTTGCTTAAGAGATAAGAACTTTTCCAGTTGTAGACTTCGTTCAGCTTGCGAGAGGAATTTTGTCTCAAACCTTGTTCTGAAATCCATCCATGTTTCAACCGGCCTCTCGGTGTTAGTGATTTCCCACCAGTAGGAAGCTTCGTCCTTGAGCAACCATACCACCAATTGTACCTTCTGCCTATCGTCCACCTCGAAGATAACGAATAGATCCTCAGTTTCCTTGAGCCAGCTCCTTTCTTCTACGAATGATTCAGTTCCCTTCAAATCCTTTCCACCCATGGCCCTAAAATCTTTACAGATATTTGAAAAAGCAATGGCACGGGGAGGGGGCGGAGGAGGGGGAATTGCTGCAGCTGGAGGAGGAATATCTGCTGGGCCTGCATCGTTTGCCCTAGCCTCTAAGTACCTCCTGAACCAGCCAGGTATTGGCACGCCCTCTGGAAAGTTAAGATTCCCAGACATGCTGGAATGAAAGAAAAAGATTAAAACGGAGAACAGAAAAGATAGATACATGGCTCTTTGCGGATTATGTTTTTCAAAATAAACTTTATTTTTCGAAAATACTTCCTTTTCAAAACCTTTTTGAAAATAGTTTTCAAAACTTTTTATCAAATCTGGCAACCTTCAGCTCTGATACCAAGTGTAACACCCACCCTCCATTAAGGTCACTCACAAAGGGAATGCCTTAACTTTGGTGGAGCGTTTTAGTAGACAGAACAGAAATTTACAAAACAGATAAACAATACTTGAGAAATTATAAATTTATTATAGCGGAAAACAGAAATCAGTTTGGTTACATCTTTCCCAAAAACTCAAGTACATAAATATCAGCCTTGTTCAGAAAATCATCAGAGTACAAAACTTTAAAATCATAATCCCTACAGAAGCTGCCATAAGGAGCCAAGCCGCACTTTAAGCACTCTAAGTACTTCAAGCAGAAGAAATATGGATCAAGCTAAAGTATTCCTTCCTTGGAAAACCTGGGGGGGGGGGGGACGGAAGAAAAAGGGGCGAAAACAAGCAAGGTCAGACATAAAGTTTGGCAAGTCCAGTGACTTTTAGCATATGAACAGATAATAATAATCATGGCATGCAGATAAAACTGGATAAGAGATAACAGTAACAGAAGCAGCAGATGTACTTATGTTAAACAGAAGGAACAGAATAATATTACTTTTCATTTCTCTGCACTAATACTAGTATAACAGGATTAGGTGTCACCCTAATGTCTAAACTGAAGCAGAAACAGGAACAGAATAATTTCCACAGAAACAGAAAGCTAATAATGGGCCTTACCACCCGAACAGAAACAGACAGAAGCAGAATGCTGATAATGGGCTTTTACCACCCGAACAGAAACAGGCAGAAATGGAATGTTAATAATGGGCCTTTACCATCCGAACAGAAACAGATAGAAACAGATTAATCCCTACGGAAACAGAATGTAGAATTAGGTGTACACTAGTAAATGGGCCTTTATCACCCGAACAGAAACAGACAAAAACAGATTAATCCCTACGGAAACAGAATGTAGAATTAGGTGTACAGTAGTAAATTTGGCCTAAGTTTGCATGCCTAAATGGTTGTCATGATTCACAATATGATCATATACCCCGCGTTTGCATTGAATTTACATGGCACAGATTATGGTCATAATTTACCATATAACACATGTCCCAATTTAGTTAAACTTTCCTAGTACAAGAGATTCACATATAAATTATACCAAATATAGCCATCAATCTCAATGCCTGTCATATATTCAAAAATCTCCCAAATCTTAATATAAACCTTCACACCTAAGTCATATTCTCTTTTTATCCCAAATCGTGAATTGTTATATAAACAATATGCCCAACAATCTAGAACTTTAAATTATAACAGATCTTAATTCAAAATATGCGTTATGTCAAAGCCTCAAGTCATATGTTAACATACAATGGTTCCTCTTCTTCCAATTCACAGAATATGCATAGATCTAAATCTAGTTTACAACCTATGTCCTTTTTCTTAAATCAGTCACAGATTAGCCATATCCCATTTATGCCATCATTCATTATTTGTCCCAAAGTTTAACGTTCGTGCATTAATCTCTTATGATATTTGGCGCAAGCTCGTGGTAGCCTGGCTATAGAACAGAAAGAAGAAAGAGATGCAGAATAAAATAGATCAGAACAGAACAGACATAACCTCAAATTCAGATTTACAGTTCATGTCACAATCATAATTAACGTTTATAGCGGAAAATAACTGTACTTGCCTTGATTGGATTAAAGAAGAAAAAGAGTTGCAGTTGTTCTCTTTTAATTTTAATCAGTTTGGAAGAAGAAGCTTTAGTCCTAGTTCTAGTTCATATTTCAGCAGAGTAGCGACACCATTTTTATTTTAATTAGAATAGAGGCAGAGCATAGGTAGAATGAAATGGTGTGGAGAGAAAGTGAGGTCTGGGGGTGTTTAAATAGGATTAGGCGGACGAATCTAGACAGAAAACGAGTCTAAATACATCAGAATGCATCAGGTTCAGAAAGTGGGTTTCCGGAGGCAGGTCGACCCCCAGGTCGACACTATGGTCGACCTTGTCTGGGGGAGGTTGATTACCCATTGGACCTGGTCAAGGGTAGGTCGACTACCCAGTCGACCACCCAGTCGACCACCCAGTGGACCTAGGTCCTGGGACGGAAATTTCCTGCCCAGCTCGCTTCTGGGTTTGAATTCGAATTTTCGAGCTGTTTTCAATTCTGAAATTTTCTGAAACTTCGGAGGGCCACATCTCCCTCATATGGACTCCGTTTCTTGAAAACTTGGACTCGTTTCCAAGCAGAATATCGAGACGAACGCAATGGCACAACCCGTTTCCCTTGATTATTAATTTAAAATTTAATTATTCTGTGATTTGTTACTTATACGATCACAGAAAATTTGGGGTGTTACACGACCCCTAGGTTGACACCCCTCAAGGGGGGGTTGACCCCCTAGAGCGGGTATTTTGCCGCTCTGACGAACTTTTAAAATTCGAACCGTTTTAGATAAAATTCTAACTCATCTCTGACTCATGCGTATGCATATAATTTTTCTACACATATTCAAACTTAAAACCCTCATAACTTCCTCATTGTGTCCTTTTTACGCAAACCAAATGTCTATCTTGACCAGAATTTTGAGACGGACGCAATGGTGCAGTCCATTTGCTCTAATTCTATATATTAAGTTAATTATTATTTAATTTATCCTCTTTTAGTGTCAGTACGCATTCGGGGTGTTACACTATCCTATAGGTGGTAAGTGACTATTTACTTTCTCTCACCTTATGTAGGGTTCGGGAATATGTGTGAATGATGGAAGCCTTGAATTAGAGGGAGTTTGTTTCAAAATTATTTTATCATTTAATAAACCACCAAGTAAGTATTAAATTATCAATGGATCCGCCTTGGGCCTTAAGTGATCACAAGGACCCGCCTATATGTTAAATTGCAAGTGAGATCGTAAGTGGCTCTATTGTGTAACCCACTTCCTTTATTAGGGTATTGAGAAATTAAAAGCCTAACTCTTAGTGTTGGTGTATGTCAGAATTATGGTTTAAAGGCTTTATACTTATGCGTAAAAGTTCTATCTTAGTGTATCGTGATAACGTTATCTTTGGGAAGTCTACCTTTAGTAAGGTAGTTAATCGTTATGCAAAAGGCTTTACAAGTTTAGGTAAGAATTAGTAGCGTTATTAGACATACAGTTTGGGTAAAACCAAATGGGATACATTATTGTACGGTGGACAGTACTATACATTTTCTACTCTTCAAGTCTTGTTGCTCTGACCACCTCCTCATAAGAACTCTCATGTTTATCTTAGGGAAGACATGTCTTTGCAAATGTTCAAGTTTGGTTTTCTGTTCTTGTCCTCTCATGCTTGGTATTGATGTAGCGACTTGCTTTTAAGATGGTCACCTTTATCGATACTTGTTGTCCTATCTTTTTTCCGCTGTGAGTTATTTTATTGTATCCTGAATTTGGATTATGCTCATGCTCTTCATTTGCAGGTACCATATTTATATTCTCCATGCTTTTCTAAGGCATATATTCCTCTATAAAAAGGAATGCAGTAAATTTCTTCAATCTTCCGATTATAATTTTTAGTAATCCTATAGTTCTTTCCAATCCTAATGAAGGTTCGATACTACTTTCTTAAATTTGTAAAGACCTAGTGTTAGTTATTTGTAACATTAAACTCTTTTGTAAAGCTTATGTTCTAAATTTTGAGGGGAAGTGACTTATCTTAGGTATGGAATGGCTATCATTTTATGGAGAATTCCAAAACTTTAATATGAGGGTTGTTTGTTTAAAGAGGTATAGAAGCCATACCGTGAGGTTCTATGTATGATAAAAAATATAGCGGATATAAACCAGTTATACTCATTAAATCCATAGATAATGAAGGACCAATCTATATACCTATTGTCTATGAATTTCTGAAGTCTTTAAGGAAGATTCGTGTCTCCTACCCCAAAGAAAGACGAATTCCAATTAAACCTAGAGAAAAAAAAGCTTGTCCAGTTGCTCCACCTTTAAGGCATATAGGGCCTAAGAAGAGATGAGTAAGAGATAAGAATCTTAGAGTTATCATAGAAAGGGCTTATTCGTAGAAGTACTTCAAAATGAGGAGCATCCGTTGTATTAGTTATAAGGAAGGAGAATCAATAAAACTCTACATGGGTTATTGAGAGATAAATAAATTGACAAGGAATAATAAGTAACCTATGTCTAAGATACATGATCTATTCTATCATCTCGGAGGAGCTAAGGTCTCTTCCCGATTAGACTTAGCGAATGAATTTCACCGGTAGGAATCTTTGAAGTGAGTAAGCCCAAGATGGCATTCTAATACAAGACAGACTCTTTAATGGGAAGTGATGCCATTTGGATTGATAAATGCTTTAAATTTCTTTGTTATTTGATAAGTACGGTATTTAGAGGGGCACTTAATAAGATAGTGTTCATGCATGATATTTGGTTTTATTCTAAGCATTGCAAGGAGCATGAAGGTCATCTTAAAGAGGCTCTAGGAACCTTGAGAAAATATCTGCCTAATGCTAAATTTACTAAATGCCACATTTTAAAAAATGAGGTAAGATGTTTTGGTCATATAGTTCTAGGATAAGGAATGGCTGTTGATCCCACTAAAGTTGATAATATACAAGAATGGAGGATTACACGGAATACAATAAAGGTGAAATGCTTCTAGGGTTGCCAGGCTACTATAGAAAAATCATTAAGGACTTTGCAAGAATAACATCACCTCTAACCCAAATGGCTAAGAAAAACCAAGCCTTCTTCTGGAATAGTTGCAAAAATACATTTGGGAAACTCAAAAAATCTTTAACTAGCGCACCCGTTCTTGCATTCCTCATGATATTAAGCCATTTACAGTGTATATGTGGTATGGACTGGGAGGAGTTTTAAAGTAAGAAGAAAGAGTAATTTATAATGCAAGTAGGCAACTAAAGGATCACGAAAAGAGGTATCCATTATAGGATTTGGAACAAGTGGCAAAAATCTTTCGCTCAAAATGCGGAACCATTATCTCCTTGGAGATAGATTTGAGCTGTTCACTGATCATAAATGACTTAAGTATTTATTTTCTCAAAAGATGTAAATATTAGGCAACAATGATGGATGGACTATATAGTGCCTTTTGATTTTTGTACTTGGTACAGCTCATGAAAAGGGAATGTAGTCCACGACGACTCAAGTCAGATACATGTTACCTTAAATGCTACATCTAAAATGCAACTTTTGGAGTTCCTTTCCAATTTTAACTTCCAGTCGCCCGACAAAATCCTTTCTAGGATTTTAGTAGTTTTAGAAGTGATGTCAGCTTTGATTGAATGTATAGGTCATAAGAAAGAGAAAATTGAGGAATTAAGGGAGATAGTGGGAAAGTTTAAGCTAGGAGTACACTTTCCTCATGCTAGTAGATATTTTATAGATGATGAAGGATGTTTGAAATGAGATAGACATCTTTTCGCCGCAAGAATTGGTTATTTAATAACCGAAGTTCTTAAAGAATTCCACCATTGGTGATTACCACCAGTGATTATTATTATGACTTATTATACTTAACTGTTGTTATAAAATTTTATGTAATTTATGGTTCCATATAAATTAATGTTACGAAAGTAAAATAAAGTAATAACAAAACATAGTTTTACCAAGCAAAATCCAATAACGTCATTTAAAGCGTTTGAAAATGAAATTTTAGCAAACGACTATATATATTTTTAATAAAGCACGAACCCTTAGTATAAATGTTAATTTGGAAACTATACAACATGATAGTCTGATTCTTTTTTATTTGGTTTGGACATAATGCTTATATTTTTCTTATTTTTGTAGTATCGGGTTAAGTATTTACTAGATGTTAAAAGGAAATTTAAGTATTATTTCTACGTGTCATATATATGAATGAAGAGTATTACAATACTATCAAATAAATTAGAAATGTTGTTTATAAATATAACAACCCGGAAAATCAGTACCAATTTAAAAATTTATTTTGGAAAATTTAATGAATTTTGAATATTTAAAATGATTTATTTTAAATAATAACGACTAGAAATTTATTTTTAATAGAATTAGAACGCATAAATTTATTTAAATCAAAATTAGAATATAAACATTTATTTTAATTATAAAATGAATTGAAATCAGCACGGTAGTTTGAAAATTCGATTTCAAATTTCAAATGAATGTACAAGATTCAAAATAAACTGGATTTTAGTAAAACAAACAATATTTGAATCTATTTGAAAATATTTTTCCAACGGATCTGAAAAATTGAAATTTCATAACGGAAATAAAAAGTTATGTCCAGTTGAAAATTCAGAATAGTCATTAAGGGAATATAGCCCTTAAAAATAGAGATTTTGCAAATGACCACCATTTTCGACGAAACCACTTTTGTTGGATCCGAAATGTCAAATTATTGCGAGATTCCAATTTTCAGAAATTTTGGAATCAATATGTGAGCGTGTTAAATTTAAACGTGTTTGGTCAATTCAGTTTGAATTTAATCGACTGAAAAATGACCGTTTTTCAAACGATCTCCAAATTTGATGAAATTTGTTTTGTTAGGACCGTATCGTCAAAACATAGCCAGATTTATTTTTATGGAATTTTTGGAGTCCGTATGTGGCCCCAGTAAATTAAAATGTGCGTTTGAATTTAAAATATAATGATTTATATTTTAGATTTAATGAACTGATCGTAACAGCCCAATTGGGTAACGAAACATATCCCATTGTGTTCAGAATGGGGGTAATTAACTAAGGACGATAGTCGTTGGGTTCGATTTGGAGTTCAAACAAAAAGTCAACCTTTTAGGAAAATTAAAATAAAATAAATTAATTACATAATTACCCTCACCCTGCTCTACACTCTCTCTCCCATCATTTCAAATCATGGAAAAAAAACCTCGCTTGATCAAATCGAACGCCACCGCCCTCCTGGCCACCACCGTCCACCGCGCCCTCAGTCGGCCATCAGACCCTCCTTTCTCCGCCTCCCCCAACCCTACCTCCTCATCTTCCCCTTCGATCCATTCAAGCCCCAAACTCCCCAAAGCCCAAAATTCGAACCGCCTACCCCTGAGCACCGCCAACAGCCTGCCGCTACCCTCCTCCACGTCAGCCGCCACCTCAGCACACCCCTAAGCCTCCTCGGCCACATTAGCTCTCCGTGGACCCCCCATTCACCATAACACCCCCCTGAAACCCTAGCCCGATCACCAACGACGCCAACAACACCCGCGAGCATCGCCTCATTGGATCGAAAAACAATGTGATTTTTATTTATTTATTTCTTTGATAAAGATTTGATTTTTATGTTTAGAAAGACATGATATTTGGGATATGAAAAGCTTTGATTTTTAGTTAAGAAAAGCTTTGATTTTTAGCTAAGAAAACCATTGATTTTTAGTTAAGTAAAGCTTTGATTTTTAGTTAAGAGAAGCTTTAATTTTTAGTTAAGAAAAGCTTTGATTTTTAGTTAATTAAAGCAGTGATTTTTGATGCCATAAAGATTGGATTTTTAGTTATATAAAGATATGATTTTTATACAAATGCTTTTAAAGTAAAAATATGATTTTTATTTATACAAAGATCAGATTTTTCTTAACGGAAAGATATGAATTTTATTAATGAAAAGATTTTATTTTTGAGAACAAAAAGATTTGTTTATATAAAAAGATACGATTTTGTAAATAAAAATGATATAATTTTTGTTTATAGAAAAGATTAGATTTTTAGATATAAAAATATGATTTTTATAGTGCGAACAACGACATAAAAATATGACATATATATATATATATATTATATGAGTAGCGGTATAAAAATGTGATTTTTAATATAAACATCATATTAAAAATGTGATTTTTAGTATGAACAGCATGGAAAAGATTTCGTTGGAATTTCGGGCAAACCCAAACCATTCAGAAATTAAAAAATGGAGGAGTGGATCCCAAAGGTGAGAACTTCTCACTTTAATTTATTTTCTAGTTAAAAATATATAATAGGATGCAGACGGTGCTTAGTAGCACCCGACACCTTTGTTTGAAACCATGTTTGTTTGGTTAATTAAACTATTTGGTTGAATTTGGTTTGGGAAATGAATTGAATTGATAGAATTTGGTATGTACATGGTGTGAGCCATTAGTAGGCAAGGGATAAGTCTAGACCTTATTCCAGTTCTAATATCGCGCCGTTATGTTGCCGAAATTTTCCAAAAATGTTAGAATAATAAAAATATAATTTTATTGTATACATGACTTGTATAAAATATTCATGAGATGAAATAAATGTTTTATAGTTAAAAATACAATTCTTAACGTGTATATGAATAAAATAAATATTCATTTTCCAATCAAACGATTTTTGTATGTACACACATTTGACTGATATGGATTGGGATGATATATTTTGCACATCGCCCAACTGCACAAATAATAATCGTTATTTGTTGGTTGAAACCCCACATGGGTGTTGGGATGATATTTGACATACACTAATCCCAATTGTTTAGTTGTATGTTAGTCGATTGGTTGACAGACTGTTGTAAGCGTTAATATTCATATTTAAAGCTTATGCAGTTGTGTAATTCACTCTGGATGATGGTTGACTATGTTTGATTATTGTTGTGTACATGTGTATGAAATCCATATAAATAAAATTATATGATAATTGGCTGTGTCTGATTCCAATTCGGAAAGAAAGAATATTTCAAATTAAAGAATATTTTGAAATAATGGGTAATGAATATTTTAAAATAACTAATATTTTAAATAATATTAAGTAATGTATCGAAATATGATTTTGATGTCTGATTTGGGGTGGACACAAAAATATTTAAATATATATAAAACCGTGTTGACTTAATTGACGCCATTTTGATGTGAACGATATTTATATCGATTTTATTCATTTTTACAATGAATATCGAAAAGGAAGCGATTCAAAATCTAATGTTTTGAAAATATTATCGTTTACATATTAATGATATGGAATATTCAATTTTGACTTAAAATTGAATATGATGTTGAATTCGTTTTGAAAACAAATTTAAAATGATTTATAAAATACGTTTTAAAGGGAAGTTGATGAAATATACATATTATATATATTTAATGGCCTGAATAGAATGCGCCGCTCCGCAGCAGTTCGCGATTTCCGACCAATGACTTCGAATGAACATTACGGGGGATCCGACCGTCCGATTATCCTAAAATTGAAACCATTGGGTTCGTATCGAAAAGAGCTTTCCAATGAATACAAGAGATTTGAAATCTAATGGCTTGATTTGGAATTATGTCCAAATCAAATTCGGAAAAGGTCGCTGTAAGTGCAGTTCGATGACCGTTTACGGAAATTGACTGTACGAGCCTTGATAAAATTATTAAAAATATCAATAATTTGTGTAAAATCATAATAAATGATTTGGAAAGAATTGGGATGAAAAATTCCATATTTGTAAAGATAAAAATATATTTTTATCGAAATGAACCAGTTATGAACTAAAATTATAATCCAATATTTTTAAATAAATAAACTGGATTTGAAATGGTTTTTAAAAATAACCAGAATTTCCCATATATGAATTAGAATGGATTTGAATTGAAATCATCTTCAGAATATTTCGATATTGGATTCCATGATTATACGGATATTGTGGAGGAATTTGGAAGATATATGTATCGTTATTCCCAATACGATATTTGATGATTTCAGAATTTAATATTGAATATAAGTCGTTATAATTTTTATCTAGAGCCTTGTATTTAATATTGAATTGGATTTTGGTTTGTTATGAACTGTGTTTTAAATGACACTGTTCTTAAACCAATTTGAGAAAATATTAAATCTTTTAATTAAGATTTAAAGTTGAATTACTAATTAATTAACATTTAATTGGAATTGAAAATGGAATGTGAATTGGG
Source organism: Allium sativum (assembly GCA_030737875.1). Classification (NCBI taxonomy): domain Eukaryota; kingdom Viridiplantae; phylum Streptophyta; class Magnoliopsida; order Asparagales; family Amaryllidaceae; genus Allium; species Allium sativum. The sequence goes on from CM060915.1 coordinate 286,764,570, forward strand.
TTTATTGTGAACTGTGTTTTTAACGACATTCGTTCTTTAACACGATTTACAGTGAAATGTGATTTGGAATTTAGAAATCTTTTTATTAATATTTAACAGGAATTTTCCAAAGTAATGTTTTCCAATTTAATATATTAAATTGGAGTTGAATGGAATTCGATTCGATAATAATCGAAATGAGCTTCTGTGGAAGAAGACTGTTAATATATATGGAATTTAAAAGGCTTTGTCGTTATTCCATTTATATTGTTAGTCATATACGGAAATTGATATCGATTATATATTGATTTATTTTCTGTGAAGATTCCATTTTTATGGAAGAGGATTTGGGTTTATCGTGAGCTGTGTTTTAAATGACATTAGTTCTTTAACCCAGTTAAAGATAGGATTACATGTCTATCATTGTATTTCGAACTATATGGTTGATCTCTGCTAAATATATATCTGTTTGGTGGTGGAGAATTTATTCTCTTGCTTAACACCCTTCTTTGAGATATACGATCTTAGAGGTTATATGTCGGCAGAAATCAATAGTACGGTGCAGATTGTCGATGCGGCATATTTGTGTTTCCAAAGTTAAATAATCGTTAATAATGATTTTTGGGAAGATTAAAACTAAGTGGAGTTTCAATGAATCTTTAATTAGATTGAAATTGGATTGATAATTTAAATTATCAAATTTGGGAATTGATCGAGAAGGAGTATCACCAGTTCTTGTTGCTGGTCCTGTGTGGGCTGGGTACGCATGATAGGGGGTTCTCACCATGTGGTTTGGTGGCAAACAGTGGACTCTTACCCGTACATGTTCGTTTTAAGGGTTGGTAGCTGTGTGCGTGTAGTCGAGAGGCTCGCCGTAAAACAAGGGTACTGGGGGACCAGTTAGCAGCCACGGTGGGTTTTACCTGCTACTATGGGGGGTGAAGGGATGGTTGCAAAGCCTACCGGTTTTTGTCTGGCTGTGTTAGTTTGGTATCAGAGCTTTGGTTTTACAGAGCTCGAAAACAAGGCACATTAGAACCAAACGAAAGAAATCATCAGAGATTGGATTAGTAATATCCAATAAGAATGGCTTGTTAGAGATCGGATCAGTAGTATCCTAGTCCGAAGAGGGTTGTTTTTTTAAAATAAAAATAAAAACAATTTTTATTTTGAAAATTTAAATCTTATTATTCGTATTTGAATATTTATTTTAGATTGAATTTGGATAGTCGAGTATATAAAAAATTTGAATATACGTCTTGCAAACGTGTATTCGAAGTCTCGAATATACTAGATGGATATAGAGTCACACTCTAGTAGCACGGGGATAATGCTGGTAATGGTGCACCATCGCCAGTATTTATTTTCGAGTGACGAAAGTGGGATATCTATATATTTCCAATTGACTGGTGTGAGAACCAAAACTAGATAGGGTCTATTGTTGTGAATTGGCGTCAAAAATCTGATTTTTGGACTATGTATTAAAGTTATATGTTTGAAACGTTAATCAACTAATTGATTGCTGATTGTTGATAGTGTTATGTCATTATTCATTTAAAGCAACATGCAAAAGAAAGAAAATTTAGCCAAATTGTGTCAAATATTTAACTGAATTGAGAATTGGTTGAAAATGCATACATCTATACATGTATATAATGAACAGGTCATAACAGGGAAACTAAGTGTGACGGCAAGGAATTTCGCTCGGTCCGAATCAGTCGCTAAACCGACCCAGACCGTTCGAAAACGCCTTATCGTTTGAGAACAGGACAAAACAGAACTCATACAGAAGAACATTTCACTATATATAACAACAATGCATCAGATTACAAGAATATACAGAGTATAAATGAATATTACACAGAAATATCAGAGATTTAAATTACATTTAAATACATAGCAGCGGAAAATAATACAATACACAACTAGAAGAAGATATATGGATACAAAGCTTTCCGGATATCGTTCCAGCTGTAAACCAGGATCCTGTGAATATAAATCTGCAAAACCAAAACTACTAGCTGCCCGTGTCAAAATAAGGGCACCCAGAGTTTAGGTTAAAACAATAAACTCCAGGTCAGTCATGTGACTGGTGTGAGAACTAAAAACAGTTATTATCTTTATTTTCAAAGTTAGGTAAATCAAGGGACCACGCCGTATAACACGGAACGGGTTTCCTCCCAAGAATACCAGTGCATAAAACAAACAGCGCAATGCTAAATAAAGAAAAATGAAGCTGTTATAAGACCCAGGTCCCATCACACAATGCAACGCAGCCGAGGATAGGGTTTTCCCTTATAACAGCCAAAGAATGCTTGATACGTTTAAAACAAATCATTTGATACTATTATAAGTGCATAATGTATAAAACACTTCAAATCATAAGTATCAATCATAGGCGGCATGAGCGCCTCATCCCACTATGTCACCATATATAGGTTTACAAATAAAACCGCAAAGTCACGTATTTGGAAATTGGATTTCCGTCTATGAACCGAGGCCAGGGATCGTCCTCTACCGATTCGAGACAATCTAGCCTACCATGTCTCAGGAACAGCCGCAACTTCCCCCTGGATCGTCAGGGCCGGTCCACCGATGTGGATTATTATGCCTGAACAATACGTCTCCCCGCCCTTTGGGGCGCAAACGAGCCAACGAATGACTCCATCGGTTCGAGAACGACCGATCAATCCGAGGCGCCTCGCAACAGCAACAACCACATAAGTCAAACTCGTCAGGGCGTGTAAAACCACTGACGCCACTTCTAGCTAGAAAGAAACGCAAGTCCTCCCTGAGGTCCGTCTCCCGTTTTTGGTTCATACCTGGTGTGAAACACGCGAGGTAAACGTTACACAAAGCTACGCCACAAAGGCCGTGCTTTGATCATCACCACAAGACTTTGCTTTTCAACAGAAGCCTTGATCATTTGCATCTTAGCATGCCACACAGGCAAACCATCCTATGCAACCGATATCAGTCACACAGAATGAAATCCGATGTCAGACACACAGTCCATTTACAAGTCCGTTCTGGGTCTGAACGAAACCGGAGGCACCTAGTACCCCGCATATCCATCGATCTCCAAGTACGTCTGGACGATCACTAACTGTTTCCATCTTCTTGGGTGTACAGCCCAATCAAGATCATCAGTTATCACCCAAACGACGTGAAGACCTCCGGTCTTCGACCATCGTCTTCATCTTCGACTTATCGTCGTCTCAGTTATTCAGAATGGGATAAACCCGGTCTTTCCGAATAACTCGCGTATATATTCTAAAAGTGTTACACAAACACAACATACGCCTCATTCCAATTCATTAGTCACTAACCGTAAATTAATCAAGAGAATAATTCCCCAAATATTAACCCCGAAGGCCGAAACCAACATCTGATCAATATCCAGAAAACCATTCTGCTTAGCTAACCGACAGTTAGTTTCTAAATTTCACATTCATAGGGAAAGGTTCCCATTAATTTTATCAAAGATAAATTCTTGAATTTATTCTTTAATCTATTTTTGAATATCAATTCAACTAGTCGAGATTAACGAACCTTACCGAAGTAATCATTGGTTTTAGTTTCCCAATCCCAACCTATTCATCCCATGAAGTAAAACTGGTAATACTTCATATCTAACACCACAGTGTTATCGGTAAATTCAATTACCATTTCACGTTCAAATCTAATTAAAGATTTAACTATCGCCTGGAGCAAAACTGGTGATACTCCATTTCGATTATTTCAATCTAATTAAAGATTCATTAAAACTCCACTTAGTTTTAATCGTTAACTGGGTTAAAGAATCAGTGTCATTTAAAACACGGTTCACGATAAACCCAAAATCACATTCATTAATTATCGGGTTAAAGAACGAGTGTTATTTAAAACACTGTTCACGATAAACCCAAAAATCAATATCAATTCAATCCCAATTAAATATTATTTAACTGGTACACTTCATTAAATCTAAATAAAAAGATTTAATCATTTCTCAACTGGGTTCAAGAACAGTGTTAGTGAAGACACCATTCACGACAAACCCAAATCACATTCGATATTCAATACAAGGCTCTGAATAGAAAATATATCGGCTTATATTCAATATCGAATTCTCTGACTAACAAATGTCGTATTGGAAATAACGATATATATATATATATCTTTCAAATTTCCGTAACAACATCTGTATAATCACGAATTCCAACATCGAAATATTCCGAAGACAATTTCGATTCAAATCCATTCCAATGCAATCATTGGAAATTTTGGTTATTTTCAAAACCCTTTTTCGAATTCAATTTATTTATTTAAAAATAAATAGAATTATAATTCTAGTTCAAAACTAGTTCATTTCGATAAAAATCTATTTTTATCTTTTCAAATATGGAGTTTTTCATCCCAAACTTTCACAAATCACTTCTTATGATTTTACACAAATTATTACTATTTTTAATAATTTTATCCAGGCCCGTACAGTCGATTTCCATCAATGGCCATCGAACTGCACTTACAGCGACCTTTTTCGAATTTGATTTGGACGTATCTCCAAATCCAACCGTTAGATTTCAAATTTCTAACATTCATTAGAAAGCTCTTTTCGATACGAACCCAACGGTTCCGGTTTTAGGAGAATCCGACGGTCGGATCTCCCGTAATGTCCGTTCGAAATAAATGGTCGAAATTCGCGAACTGCCGCGACGCGGCGCGTTCTATTCAGGCCATTATATTATATATAATATATATAATATATATTTCGTCGATTTCTATTTAAAACGAATTATATAAATAGTTTTAAATTCGTTTCCAATTCTATTTCAACTTCTATTTCAATTCAAAGCAAAATTGAATTCTTCTTTATAAATTCGTTTTAAAATTCATTTCTATTCAATTCGAATTTCGATTCAATTTGAATTCATTTCAATTTGCTTTCAATTCAATTTAAATTCGTTTTCAATTCATCTCGAAATCGTTTTCAATTCAATTCATTTCGAAATCTTTTTCAATTCAATTCATTTCGAAATCGTTTTCAATTCAATTCATTTCGAAATCGTTTTCAATTCAATTCATTTCGAAATCGTTTTCAATTCAATTCATTTCGAAATCGTTTTCAATTCAATTCATTTCGAAATCTTTTTCAATTCAATTCATTTCGAAATCGTTTTCAATTCAATTCATTTCGAAATCGTTTTCAATTCAATTCATTTCGAAATCGTTTTCAATTTCGATATAAATATCGTTCACGTCAAAATGGCGTCAATCTAATCAACACGGCTTCATATATTCCTTTATTTTCAAATATTCTATTTCAAATATTCCTTATTTTCACGATTGGAATGAGGCCCAATCAATTACCATATAAAGTTAATTATATGGATTTTCATACAACACATGTATATAATAGCAACGATAAATAATCAACCATCAACCAAAGTGCACTACACTGTATAAGCATCAAATAAAGATATCTAACGCTTATAACAGCATGTCAATCAATCGATCGACATATTTAATCAATCAGGATGAGTGAACTTCATATTTCATCCTAACACCCGTGTGGGGTTTCAAACAATCAAACAAATATTTTATTCGTGCAGTTGGGCGATGTGTGAAATTTATCGACCCAATCAATGTCCTTCAAATAGGTGTACATAAACAAACCGTCTGGTTTGTAAATGAATATTTATTTTATTCACATTCACGTTAAAAACTATATTTTTAACGATAAAATATTTATTCTAACACATGAATTTTCTTTTCAGTTCATTTATTCAATAAATGACATTTTTATTTTTCTAACATATTTTTGAAAATTTCGGCGGCATAACGGCACGATACTAGAAACGGGACAAGGCCTAGCCTTATCCCCGGTCTAGTGAAGGCCCACGCCATTCACACATCAATCAAATCAATTCGTTATGCAAACCACAAAATTTGGAGTAAGAGTCTAACCTAGCCTTACTCCTTCGCCTTATAACGGCGCACGTCTAATCCTAACCAATTTATCGATTCGATTTTTCACACCACAAACCACATTCAAATCAAATCATATAACTAACTACACAACCAAACAATTTAACAAACAAGCCATCCATGGTTTGTGGATGACGGGTGTCGGGTGCTACTAAGCACCGTCTGCATCCTAGTATATATATAACTAGAAAAATTAAATTGAAAGGTGAGGAGTTCTCACATATAGCTATCCTAGCTCGACGGCTCTTCATTGATAGAAGTCTTCATCGCTATCGCATCTTCGCCACCTTCGTTGTCCGCTTTCACTACATATGTAAAAATCGAATTTTTATTTCAAAGTTCAATATATAAAAATCGAATTTTTAGTTCAAAGTTCAATATATAAAAATCGAATTTTTATTTCAAAGTTCAATATATAAAAATCGAATTTTTATTTCAAAGTTCAATATATAAAAATCGAATTTTTATTTCAAAGTTCAATATATAAAAATCGAATTTTTATTTCAAAGTTCAATATATAAAAATCGAATTTTTATTTCAAAGTTCAATATATAAAAATCGAATTTTTATTTCAAAGTTCAATATATAAAAATCGAATTTTTAGTTCAAAGTTCAATATATAAAAATCGAATTTTTATTTCTAAAACATTCCCATATATTTTCAAAACCTTGTGATATATACATATTCACAACTTTGTGATATAGATATATTTTCAACAATGCTAATTTTTATATTTAAAAATCATTTCAAATTTATATTTTCTATTTAAAGTTTTAACCTTTTTCTAATCAGTTTTTACTTTCTTTTCAAAACAGTTTTTAAAATATATTTTTTTCAAAACAGTTTTTAGTTTCTTTTAAAAATAACAGTTTTTAGTTTCTTTTAAAAATAACAGTTTTAACCTTTAAACATTTTTCAGTTTTCAGTTTTTTTTTTTTATTACTTTTAAAAATATCAGTTTTTTCCTAATTAAAATTCAGTTTTATACCTAATTAAAATTTAGTTTTATATCTAATTAAAATTTAGTTTTAATACTGTTTATATACAGTAAAAATAAAATAAATGAAATAAAATAAATAAAATAAAAACTTACGGAGGAGGGGGGACGAGCCACTGGCCATCGCGCATCGGAGGGTGGAGGCTGAGGTCGCGGTGCCTTCTTCTGACATGGCGGCTGGTGAGGTGGTGCTCGCGGACTGGGGCGAGTTCGGGTGGTCAGCGTCGATTGGAGAAGAAGAGGAGTGAGAGGGGAAGAGAGGGAGGCGGGGCGGAGGTCTGGGGCTGACGAGGGGGAGGCGTTTAACGCCGGCGGCGGGCGAACGATGGGGGGGGGGGCGATTTCGATTTCGTTTCTTTTTTTCTTTTTTTTTTAATTTTCTGTAAAAGGAAATCGGGGGGGGGGGGGCCTGGGTAGTTAAGGGGAAGATAATATATATATATATTTTTTTTAATTAATTAATAAATTTTATCCTAAAGAGTTGACTTTCACATACGACCTCGAAACGAGGCCCACCGCCTGTCGTCCATAGCGTTTTACCCCCATTCCGAACACAATGGGATATATATCGCAAGCTGATTTGATTGTTACAATCAGTTTCCGTTAAATTTACATTTAAATCACTATATTGAATTTTAAACGTACATTTCTAATTACCGGGGTCACATATTAACTCGGAAAATTACAGAAAAATATTTTCTAGCTTCGTATTGACGATACGGTCCTAACAAAACTAATTTTGTCGAATTCTGAGACCGTTGGAAAAATGGCCAATTTCCAGTCGATTAAAATCAACTGAAATGGTCAAAACACGTTTTCTTTTGTCACGCTCACATATTGATTCGAAAAATTATGAAATTTGAAACCTAGCAATAACTTAACATCACGGACCCAACAAAACTGGTTTCGTCGAAATCCGAGGTCGTTTGCAAAATGTCCATTTTTAAGGGCCTGAATTCCATAGCGACTATTCAGAATTTTCAACTGGACATAACTTTTGATTCCTGATATGAAATCTTGATTTTCCGGATTCGTTGGAAAGATATTATCAATCAGATCCTAATGTTTTTGGTTTCACTAAAATCCGGATTGTTTTGCACCCGGTACATTCAATTGAAGTTTGAAATCGAATTATCGAACTACCGCGCCATTTTCAATTCCTATTTATAATTATATATAATTATTTATATTCTAACGACGACGCGTATAATATATACGTTCGAATATTATTCAAAATAAATTTTCTCGTCGATTTTATTTAAAATAATCTATTTTAAATATTCAAAATTCGCTAAAATTGCCAAAATAAAAATTTCAAACTGGCCCAGATTTTCGGGTTGTTACAATCTCCCCCACTTAAAACTTTTCGTCCCCGAAAAGGAACAAAGTCGAAAGTGGTTTGATCATTCAACTCTACGCTTGATCTGGCTTCCATTCGACAACTTTTCAGTTTCTGAGAATTTTCTAAATTTCAAAAATTTGGCTAACACCCTAAATTTTTGAAAAATTTCGCCATAACCTCCCCTGCACCGGGAGCATCGGGGAATTTCAAATAGCTTCCCCGGTCCTTCAGATCTCAAAAAGAAAAAGAAAAAGCCAAGCGGCTAGCCAATAGGCTCACAAAATCATCATCACCCAAACAAAACAGGAAATTATGTAGTAAACATGTACCTATTTGTCGGGCAAACAAATTTTATTCTTCGGCTCTAGCCTCCTTGCTATGACCTGTTCAATGATACATATGTATATGCAAGCAAATGCAACCAAATTTCAATATAGTTCAATATTTGATTTAATTAGGCTAAATGGCTAAAAATTATCAAACAAATAAACATACAACACAAACATCAATCAATTAGTGAATTTAACGTTTCAAATTCATAATTTTGATACATATACAAAAATCAGATTTTTGATGCCAAATCACAACAATAAATCTACCTATATTAGTTTTGGTTCTCACACCAGTCTAATGGAAACATATAGATATCACACCTTCGAAACACGAATATAAATATTGATAATGCGGCCGCATTACCAAAATTATCTCCGGGCGACTAGAGTGTGATTCTATATCTATCCAGTATATTAAAATTTCAAATACACGCGGATCAGACGTATACGCAAAATCTATATATACTGGATTGTCCACATCAATATAAATAAATAATCAAATACGAATAATTGATTTAAATTTTCAAAACAAAAATTTGTTTTCACTTTAAAAATGTACTCTTCACACTCGTTCTAGGATACTACTGATCCTATCTCTAACGAGTCATTCTAATTGGATATTACTAATCCAATATCTGATGAATTCTTTCGTATGGTTCTAATGTGCCTTGTTCTCTGCTTTGTAAACCAAAGCTCTGATACCAACTGTGACGGCAAGGAATTTCGCTCGGTCCGAATCAGTCGCTAAACCGACCCAGACCGTTCGAAAACGCCTTATCGTTTGAGAACAGGACAAAACAGAACTCATACAGAAGAACATTTCACTATATATAACAACAGTGCATCAGATTACAAGAATATACAGAGTATAAATGAATATTACACAGAAATATCAGAGATTTAAATTACATTTAAATACATAGCAGCGGAAAATAATACAATACACAACTAGAAGAAGATATACAGATACAAAGCTTTCCGGATATCGTTCCAGCTGTAAACCAGGATCCTGTGAATATAAATCTGCAAAACCAAAACTACTAGCTGCCCGTGTCAAAATAAGGGCACCCAGAGTTTAGGTTAAAACAATAAACTCCAGGTCAGTCATGTGACTGGTGTGAGAACTAAAAACAGTTATTATCTTTATTTTCAAAGTTAGGTAAATCAAGGGACCACGCCGTATAACACGGAACGGGTTTCCTCCCAAGAATACCAGTGCATAAAACAAACAGCGCAATGCTAAATAAAGAAAAATGAAGCTGTTATAAGACCCAGGTCCCATCACACAATGCAACGCAGCCGAGGATAGGGTTTTCCCTTATAACAGCCAAAGAATGCTTGATACGTTTAAAACAAATCATTTGATACTATTATAAGTGCATAATGTATAAAACACTTCAAATCATAAGTATCAATCATAGGCGGCATGAGCGCCCCATCCCACTATGTCACCATATATAGGTTTACAAATAAAACCGCAAAGTCACGTATTTGGAAATTGGATTTCCGTCTATGAACCGAGGCCAGGGATCGTCCTCTACCGATTCGAGACAATCTAGCCTACCATGTCTCAGGAACAGCCGCAACTGCCCCCTGGATCGTCAGGGCCGGTCCACCGATGTGGATTATTATGCCTGAACAATACGTCTCCCCGCCCTTTGGGGCGCAAACGAGCCAACGAATGACTCCATCGGTTCGAGAACGACCGATCAATCCGAGGCGCCTCGCAACAGCAACAACCACATAAGTCAAACTCGTCAGGGCGTGTAAAACCACTGACGCTACTTCTAGCTAGAAAGAAACGCAAGTCCTCCCTGAGGTCCGTCTCCCGTTTTTGGTTCATACCTGGTGTGAAACACGCGAGGTAAACGTTACACAAAGCTACGCCACAAAGGCCGTGCTTTGATCATCACCACAAGACTTTGCTTTTCAACAGAAGCCTTGATCATTTGCATCTTAGCATGCCACACAGGCAAACCATCCTATGCAACCGATATCAGTCACACAGAATGAAATCCGATGTCAGACACACAGTCCATTTACAAGTCCGTTCTGGGTCTGAACGAAACCGGAGGCACCTAGTACCCCGCATATCCATCGATCTCCAAGTACGTCTGGACGATCACTAACTGTTTCCATCTTCTTGGGTGTACAGCCCAATCAAGATCATCAGTTATCACACAAACGACGTGAAGACCTCCGGTCTTCGACCATCGTCTTCATCTTCGACTTATCGTCGTATCAGTTATTCAAAATGGGATAAACCCGGTCTTTCCGAATAACTCGCGTATATATTCTAAAAGTGTTACACAAACACAACATACGCCTCATTCCAATTCATTAGTCACTAACCGTAAATTAATCAAGAGAATAATTCCCCAAATATTAACCCCGAAGGCCGAAACCAACATCAGATCAATATCCAGAAAACCATTCTGCTTAGCTAACCGACAGTTAGTTTCTAAATTTCACATTCATAGGGAAAGGTTCCCATTAATTTTATCAAAGATAAATTCTTGAATTTATTCTTTAATCTATTTTTGAATATCAATTCAACTAGTCGAGATTAACGAACCTTACCGAAGTAATCATTGGTTTTAGTTTCCCAATCCCAACCTATTCATCCCATGAAGTAAAACTGGTAATACTTCATATCTAACACCATAGTGTTATCGGTAAATTCAATTACCATTTCACGTTCAAATCTAATTAAAGATTTAACTATCGCTTGGAGCAAAACTGGTGATACTCCATTTCGATTATTTCAATCTAATTAAAGATTCATTAAAACTCCACTTAGTTTTAATCGTTAACTGGGTTAAAGAATCAGTGTCATTTAAAACACGGTTCACGATAAACCCAAAATCACATTCATTAATTATCGGGTTAAAGAACGAGTGTTATTTAAAACACTGTTCACGATAAACCCAAAAATCAATATCAATTCAATCCCAATTAAATATTATTTAACTGGTACACTTCATTAAATCTAAATAAAAAGATTTAATCATTTCTCAACTGGGTTCAAGAACAGTGTTAGTGAAGACACCATTCACGACAAACCCAAATCACATTCGATATTCAATACAAGGCTCTGAATAGAAAATATATCGGCTTATATTCAATATCGAATTCTCTGACTAACAAATGTCGTATTGGAAATAACGATATATATATATATATCTTTCAAATTTCCGTAACAACATCTGTATAATCACGAATTCCAACATCGAAATATTCCGAAGACAATTTCGATTCAAATCCATTCCAATGCAATCATTGGAAATTTTGGTTATTTTCAAAACCCTTTTTCGAATTCAATTTATTTATTTAAAAATAAATAGAATTATAATTCTAGTTCAAAACTAGTTCATTTCGATAAAAATCTATTTTTATCTTTTCAAATATGGAGTTTTTCATCCCAAACTTTCACAAATCACTTCTTATGATTTTACACAAATTATTACTATTTTTAATAATTTTATCCAGGCCCGTACAGTCGATTTCCATCAATGGCCATCGAACTGCACTTACAGCGACCTTTTTCGAATTTGATTTGGACGTATCTCCAAATCCAACCGTTAGATTTCAAATTTCTAACATTCATTAGAAAGCTCTTTTCGATACGAACCCAACGGTTCCGGTTTTAGGAGAATCCGACGGTCGGATCTCCCGTAATGTCCGTTCGAAATAAATGGTCGAAATTCGCGAACTGCCGCGACGCGGCGCGTTCTATTCAGGCCATTATATTATATATAATATATATAATATATATTTCGTCGATTTCTATTTAAAACGAATTATATAAATAGTTTTAAATTCGTTTCCAATTCTATTTCAACTTCTATTTCAATTCAAAGCAAAATTGAATTCTTCTTTATAAATTCGTTTTAAAATTCATTTCTATTCAATTCGAATTTCGATTCAATTTGAATTCATTTCAATTTGCTTTCAATTCAATTTAAATTCGTTTTCAATTCATCTCGAAATCGTTTTCAATTCAATTCATTTCGAAATCGTTTTCAATTCAATTCATTTCGAAATCGTTTTCAATTCAATTCATTTCGAAATCGTTTTCAATTCAATTCATTTCGAAATCGTTTTCAATTCAATTCATTTCGAAATCGTTTTCAATTCAATTCATTTCGAAATCGTTTTCAATTCAATTCATTTCGAAATCGTTTTCAATTCAATTCATTTCGAAATCGTTTTCAATTTCGATATAAATATCGTTCACGTCAAAATGGCGTCAATCTAATCAACACGGCTTCATATATTCCTTTATTTTCAAATATTCTATTTCAAATATTCCTTATTTTCACGATTGGAATGAGGCCCAATCAATTACCATATAAAGTTAATTATATGGATTTTCATACAACACATGTATATAATAGCAACGATAAATAATCAACCATCAACCAAAGTGCACTACACTGTATAAGCATCAAATAAAGATATCTAACGCTTATAACAGCATGTCAATCAATCGATCGACATATTTAATCAATCAGGATGAGTGAACTTCATATTTCATCCCAACACCCGTGTGGGGTTTCAAACAATCAAACAAATATTTTATTCGTGCAGTTGGGCGATGTGTGAAATTTATCGACCCAATCAATGTCCTTCAAATAGGTGTACATAAACAAACCGTCTGGTTTGTAAATGAATATTTATTTTATTCACATTCACGTTAAAAACTATATTTTTAACGATAAAATATTTATTCTAACACATGAATTTTCTTTTCAGTTCATTTATTCAATAAATGACATTTTTATTTTTCTAACATATTTTAGAAAATTTCGGCGGCATAACGACACGATACTAGAAACGGGACAAGGCCTAGCCTTATCCCCGGTCTAGTGAAGGCCCACGCCATTCACACATCAATCAAATCAATTCGTTATGCAATCCACAAAATTTGGAGTAAGAGTCTAACCTAGCCTTTCTCCTTCGCCTTATAACGGCGCACGTCTAATCCTAACCAATTTATCGATTCGATTTTTCACACCACAAACCACATTCAAATCAAATCATATAACTAACTACACAACCAAACAATTTAACAAACAAGCCATCCATGGTTTGTGGATGACGGGTGTCGGGTGCTACTAAGCACCGTCTGCATCCTAGTATATATATAACTAGAAAAATTAAATTGAAAGGTGAGGAGTTCTCACATATAGCTATCCTAGCTCGACGGCTCTTCATTGATAGAAGTCTTCATCGCTATCGCATCTTCGCCACCTTCGTTGTCCGCTTTCACTACATATGTAAAAATCGAATTTTTATTTCAAAGTTCAATATATAAAAATCGAATTTTTAGTTCAAAGTTCAATATATAAAAATCGAATTTTTATTTCAAAGTTCAATATATAAAAATCGAATTTTTATTTCAAAGTTCAATATATAAAAATCGAATTTTTATTTCAAAGTTCAATATATAAAAATCGAATTTTTATTTCAAAGTTCAATATATAAAAATCGAATTTTTATTTCAAAGTTCAATATATAAAAATCGAATTTTTATTTCAAAGTTCAATATATAAAAATCGAATTTTTATTTCAAAGTTCAATATATAAAAATCGAATTTTTAGTTCAAAGTTCAATATATAAAAATCGAATTTTTATTTCTAAAACATTCCCATATATTTTCAAAACCTTGTGATATATACATATTCACAACTTTGTGATATAGATATATTTTCAACAATGCTAATTTTTATATTTAAAAATCATTTCAAATTTATATTTTCTATTTAAAGTTTTAACCTTTTTCTAATCAGTTTTTACTTTCTTTTCAAAACAGTTTTTAAAATATTTTTTTTTCAAAACAGTTTTTAGTTTCTTTTAAAAATAACAGTTTTTAGTTTCTTTTAAAAATAACAGTTTTAACCTTTAAACATTTTTCAGTTTTCAGTTTTTTTTTTATTACTTTTAAAAATATCAGTTTTTTCCTAATTAAAATTCAGTTTTATACCTAATTAAAATTTAGTTTTATATCTAATTAAAATTTAGTTTTAATACTGTTTATATACAGTAAAAATAAAATAAATGAAATAAAATAAATAAAATAAAAACTTACGGAGGAGGGGGGACGAGCCACTGGCCATCGCGCATCGGAGGGTGGAGGCTGAGGTCGCGGTGCCTTCTTCTGACATGGCGGCTGGTGAGGTGGTGCTCGCGGACTGGGGCGAGTTCGGGTGGTCAGCGTCGATTGGAGAAGAAGAGGAGTGAGAGGGGAAGAGAGGGAGGCGGGGCGGAGGTCTGGGGCTGACGAGGGGGAGGCGTTTAACGCCGGCGGCGGGCGAACGATGGGGGGGGGGGGGGCGATTTCGATTTCGTTTCTTTTTTTTTTTTAAATTTTCTGTAAAAGGAAATCGGGGGGGGGGGGGGGGCCTGGGTAGTTAAGGGGAAGATAATATATATATATATTTTTTTTTTTTAATTAATTAATAAATTTTATCCTAAAGAGTTGACTTTCACATACGACCTCGAAACGAGGCCCACCGCCTGTCGTCCATAGCGTTTTACCCCCATTCCGAACACAATGGGATATATATCGCAAGCTGATTTGATTGTTACAATCAGTTTCCGTTAAATTTACATTTAAATCACTATATTGAATTTTAAACGTACATTTCTAATTACCGGGGTCACATATTAACTCGGAAAATTACAGAAAAATATTTTCTAGCTTCGTATTGACGATACGGTCCTAACAAAACTAATTTTGTCGAATTCTGAGACCGTTGGAAAAATGGCCAATTTCCAGTCGATTAAAATCAACTGAAATGGTCAAAACACGTTTTCTTTTGTCACGCTCACATATTGATTCGAAAAATTATGAAATTTGAAACCTAGCAATAACTTAACATCACGGACCCAACAAAACTGGTTTCGTCGAAATCCGAGGTCGTTTGCAAAATGTCCATTTTTAAGGGCCTGAATTCCATAGCGACTATTCAGAATTTTCAACTGGACATAACTTTTGATTCCTGATATGAAATCTTGATTTTCCGGATTCGTTGGAAAGATATTATCAATCAGATCCTAATGTTTTTGGTTTCACTAAAATCCGGATTGTTTTGCACCCGGTACATTCAATTGAAGTTTGAAATCGAATTATCGAACTACCGCGCCATTTTCAATTCCTATTTATAATTATATATAATTATTTATATTCTAACGACGACGCGTATAATATATACGTTCGAATATTATTCAAAATAAATTTTCTCGTCGATTTTATTTAAAATAATCTATTTTAAATAATCAAAATTCGCTAAAATTGCCAAAATAAAAATTTCAAACTGGCCCAGATTTTCGGGTTGTTACACTAAGAGAAGGAATAAAATTGTATACCTGACAAATAGGTACATCTTTATTAATTTTCTTTTTCTTTTAAAGATTTATGAGCCTAAGGCTGGCCGCTTGGCATTTTCTTTTTCTTTTAAAGATTTACGAGCCTAAGGCTGGACGCTTGGCATTTTATTTTTCTTTTAAAGATTTATGAGCCTAAGGCTGGTCGCTTGGCATTTTTTTTAAAGATTTATGAGCCTAAGCTGGCCGCTTGGCATTTTCTTTTTCTTTTAAAGATTTATGAGCCCAAGGCTGGCCGCTTGGCATTTTCTTTTTCTTTTAAAGATTTATGACCCTAAGGCTGGCCGCTTAGCGTTTTCTTTTTCTTTTAAAGATTTATGAGCCTAAGGCTGGCTGCTTGGCATTTTCTTTTTTCTAAAGATTTATGAGCCTAAGGCTGGCCTCTTGGCATTTTCGTTTTCTTTTGGATGGATGAGGGCCCTGCGTGGCTAGTTGAGGTTTTAAATGTATCCACGTTCAAAGGAGGTTATGGCGAAATTTTTCAAAAATTTAGGGTGTTAGCCAAATTTTTGAAGTATTTGAAAAATTTTAGAAATTGAAAAGTTGAAGAATGAAAGTTGAGTTGATTAGTAAAACAACTTTTAGCTCTATTCCTTTTTGAGGACGAAAAGATTTTAAGTGGGGGAGATTATGACAACCTGGAAAATCAGAACCAATTAAAATTTTTATTTTGGCAATTTTAATGAATTTTGAATATTTAAAATGATTTATTTTAAATAATAACAACTAGAAATTCATTTTTAATAGAATTAGAACATATAAATTTATTTAAATCGAAATTAGAATATAAAATTTTACTTTAATTGTAAAAGGAATTGAAAATGGGGCGGTAGTTTGAAAATTCGATTTCAAATTTCAAATGATCGTACAGGATTCAAAATAAACCGGGTTTTAATGAAACCAAGAATATTTGAATCTATTTGAAAATATCTTACCGAAGGATCTAAAAAATTGAAATTTCATAGCGGAAATAAAAAGTTATGACCAGTTGAAAATTCAGAATAGTCGCTGTGGAAATATTGCCCTTAAAAATAGAGATTTAGCAAATGACCTCTGTTTTCGACGAGACCACTTTTGTTGGATCCGGAATGTCAAATTATTGCTAAATTCCAATTTTCAGAATTTTTGGAATGAATATGTGAGCGTGGTAAATTTTAACATGTTTGGTCAATTCAGTTTGAATTTAATCGACTGAAAAATGACTGTTTTTCAAACGGTCTCCAAATTTGATGAAATTAGTTTTGTTAGGACTGTATCATCAAAACATAGCCAGATTTATTTTTCTGGAATTTTTGGAATCCGTTTGTGGCCCCGGTAAATTAAAATGTGTGTTTGAGTTTAAAATATAATGATTTATGTTTTAAATTTAGTGGAAACTGATCGTAACAGCCGAATTGGGTTATGAAATATATCCCATTGTTTTCAGAATGGGGGTAATTAGCTAGCAGCGACAGTCATTGTGTTTGATTTTGAGTTCTAATAAAAAGTCAACCTTTGTTGGAAAATTAAAATAAAATAAATTAATTATATAATTACCCTTACCCCTCTCTACTCTCTCTCTCCCCTCATTTTAGATCGTGGAAAAAAAAAACCCCGCTCATTCAAATTAAATGCCACCGCCGTCCACCGTGCCCTCCGCCGGCCATCAGACCCCCCCAACGCCACCTCCTCCTCTTCCCCTTCGATCCACTCAAGCCCTAAACCACCAAAGCCCCAAATTTGAACCGCCTACCCCATGAACGCCGCCAACAACCTACCGCCACCCTCCTCCACGTCAGCCGCCACCACAGCAACCCCCTAAGCCTCCTTCGCCAAGTCAGCGCCCCGTGGACCCCCCATTCACCATAACACCCCCTAAAACCCTAGCCCGATCACCAACGACGCCAACAACACCCGCGAGCATCCCCTCCTTCGATCGAAAAACAATGTGAGTTTTATTTATTTTTTTCCTAGATAAAGATTTGATTTTTATGTTTAGAAAGACATGATTTTTGGGATATGAAAAGCTTTGATTTTGAGTTAAGTAAAGCTTTGTTTTTTGTTAAGACAAGCTTTGAAATTTAGTTAAGAAAAGCTTTGATTGTTAGTTTAGTAAAGCTTTGATTTTTAGTTAAGAAATGCTTTGATTTTTAGTTAAGTAAAGCTGTGATTTTTAATGCCATCATATAAAGATATGATTTTCATACATATGGTTTTGAAGTAAGAATATGATTTTTATTTATATAAAGATCGGATTTTTCTTAATGGAAAGATATGAATTTTATTAATGAAAAGATTTCATTTTTGAAAACAAAAAGATTTGTTTATATAAAAAGATACGATTTTGTTAATAAAAATGATATTTTTTTGTTTATAGAAAAGATTAGATTTTTCGATATAAAAATATGATTTTATAATGCAAACAACGATATAAAAATATGATTTTTATATATATGAGTAGCGTTATAAAAATGTTGTTTTTAATATAAACATCATATTTAAAATTTGACATTTACTATGAATAGAGTGAAAAAGATTTCATTGGAATTTTGGGCAAATCCATACCGTTCAAAAATAAAAAAAATGGAGGAATTGATCCCAAAGATGAGAACTTCTCACTTTAATTTATTTTCTAGTTAAAAATATATACTAGGATGCAGATGGTGCTTAGTAGCACCCGACACCTTTGTTTGAAACCATGTTTGTTTGGTTGTTTGTTCGATTAGATTATTTGGTTTGGGAAATGAATTGAATTGATAGAATTTGGTATGTACATAGCACAAGCCATTAGTAGGTGAGGGATAAGGCTAGACCTTATTCCGGTTTTAGTACCGTGCCGTTATGCTGCTGAAATTTTCAAAAAATGTTATAACAATAAAAATATAGTTTTTGTTGTATAAATGAACTGTTTAAAATATTCATGAGATGAAATAAATGTTTTATAGTTAAAAATTTAATTTTTAATGTGTATATGAATAAATTAAATATTCATTTACAAATCTGACAATTTGTTTATATACACACATTTCACTGATATGGATTAGGACGACATATTTTACACATCGCCCAACTACACAAATAATAATCATTATTTGTTGGTTGAAACCCCACACGGGTGTTGGGATGATATTTGACATACACTAATCCCCATTGTTTAGTTGTATGTCAGTCGGTTGGTTGACAAGCTGTTGTAAGCGTTAATTATTCATATTTAATACTTATGCAGTTGTGTAATGCACTATGGATGATGGTTGACTGTGTTTGATTATTGTTTTGTACATGTGTGTATTAAATCCATATAAATAAAATTATATGGTAATTGACTGTGTCTGATTCCAATTCGGAAAGAATGTATATTTTAAATTAAAGAGTATTTTAAAATAATGAGTAATGAATATTTTAAAATAACTAATATTTTAAAATAATATTAAGTAATGTATCAAAATATGATTTTGATGTCCGATTTGAGATGGACACGAAAATATTTAAATATACATAAAACTATGTTGATTTAATTGACGCCATTTTGACGTGAACGAAATTTATATCGATTTTATTCATTTTCATAATACCAAAAAGGAAGTGATTTTAAAATCCTAATGTTTTGAAAATATTATCATTTACATATTAATGATATGGAATATTCAATTTTGATTTAAAATTGAATATGAAGTTGAATTCGTTTTGAAAACGAATTTAAAACGATTTATAAAATGCGTTTTAAATGGAAATCGATGAAATATATATAATATATATTATATATAATATATATATATATAATATATATTGTATATATTTAATGGCCTAAATATAATGTGCCGTGCCGTGGCAGTTCGCGAATTTCGACCATTGACTTCGAATGAACATTATGGGAGATCCGACTGTCGGATTCTCCTAAAACTGGAACCATTGGGCTCGTATCGTAAAGAGCTTTCCAATGATGACAAGAGTTTGAAATCTAACGGATTTGGAATTATGTCCAAATCAAATTTGGAAAAGGTCGTTGTAAGTGCAGTTCGATGACCGTTTATGGAAATCGACTGTATGGGCATTGATAAAATTATTAAAAAATATCAATAATTTGTGTAAAATCATAATAAATGATTTGGAAAGAACTGGGATGAAAAATTCCATATTTGAAAAGATAAAAATATATTTTTATCGAAATGAACTTGTTATGAACTAGAATTATAACAAAATATTTTTAAATAAATAAATTGGATTTGAAATGGTTTTTAAAAATAACTAGAATTTCCAATATATGAATTGGAATGGATTTGAATCAAAATTATCTTCGGAATATTTTGATATTGGATTTCGTGATTATAAGGATATTGTGGAGGAATTTGCTATTGGATTCCGTTATTATGTACCCTGAGTGTAGTGTGAATAATAACTGATTTAGGGGTTTGCTTCGAGACACTTTGGGTTCGGGATTACACGCTCGGAATATTTCGATTATTGGATTCTGTGATTATTCGGTTGTGTGGATCGACCTTAGAGGATCCAGGGGTTACCCAGAGTGTGTAGTCCCAAGGCATTTGCTAGAGTTTATTGAAGCGGAAAGTAGTACATCCCTTGCCTAGACTCATGATGGAAATCCAATTTCCAATACGTGACATTTCAGTTTTGATTATAGAGCCTAGTATTGGCGACATACTAGCATGGGATACTATGCGTTCTATGATTGATACATTTATATTTGAAGTTGTTTTATACACTATGCACTTATAATAGTATCAAATGACTTGTTTTAAACGTACCAAGCATGTTTGGCTATTATAAGGTAAAACTCTATCCTCCGGCTTGCATTGATTGAGTGATGGGACTTGAGTCTTATAATAGCTTCATTTTTCCAAAAAGCATTACGCTGTTTGTTTTATGCACTGGTATTCTTTGGAGGAAACCTGTTCCATGTTGTACGGCGTAGTCCCTTGATTTACTTTATTTTTAAAGTAAAGATTCAATAACTGTTTTATTTCTCACACTAGTCACATGACTGACCTGGAGTTTATTGTTTTAACCTAATGTCTCGGTGCCCCTATTTTCCAAATGGGCAACTAGTAGTTTTGGTTTTGTAGATTTACGTTCACAGGATCCTTGTTTACAGTTGGAATGATATTCAGAAAGCTCTGTATCTGTATATCTCTTTTAGTTGTGTTTTTGTATTATTTTCTGCTGCATTATAATTTGTTAATCTCTGTCATTTATCCAATGTATATTATTTGTTCATCCTCTGTATATTCTTGTACTCTGATGTAAATTTTAGTAATAGCAATGAAATGTTCTTCTGTTTGTGTTCTGATTTGTCGTGTTCTCAACTCAATCCAGGATTTCCTTTACGGGGAAGTTTGGGTCGTGTCAATAACCATATATAATTCTATAAATATATAAACATTACATGTGCATTTGTTGAGACCAAACCATCACGTAAGTTTCTCAGTATTTCGCACATTTCATCATACAAAATATTAGTATATTCCTTAAAAACAAAAAAATATGGTACAACAGCATAAAACACAAATTTACAAGTATAAAGAATCTGATATTTAATATTGCTATCATAAAAGGAAAAAAAATCCTGTTATAGGAACGAAATACTTATGTTTTTTGAGTGCAAGATGTAATTTTTTTTGACCAAAAAACTTAACTATTTCTTTGAATATTTATTACTTGTACATGTTTGCTATCTATAAATTCTTAACCCTTTTATTCCCATTATATATATATATGTATATGAATATAATGCTTGATTCTTAACTCTTATTATAGTTATATATATATATCTTACTTTCCAATGTATAATAGACTTTTGTTATAACTTATAAGAGGTGTTTTAAATAGAAAACTTAGTGTATTATCAAAAAAATTATATGTGTTTCTTGTGTTTCCTATTGCATAAGTAGTCTTGATTACATAATTTCTATATTTATATTAACAATCAACTTGTCTAAAAAAATTATATGTGTTCCTTGTTTTTCTTATTAGGTTCATAAGTTAATTTTGTTCCACTGGTTTTTGTAATATGAACCTACATTCATAGCACACTACTTAAAACAATATTGTCCATCTATGTCATTTCATTAGTCATCAAAAACAGTTTCAGTTAGATCATACATACCCTCCCATCCTAAACAAATAATTCGATTCTGGAGCCAAACAACTATTGTACAATCCCCATTATAACATACTGTGATGATTTAGGTTAACATCTCAAAAATAGCAGATACTAACAATGTATGCAAATGTCTTAATTATATATCATAAGAGAAAAAAACTGAGAAATTCAAATTTCCATGTTAGAGTATTCTAAGATGTTAAAACCTTTTTTTATTAAACAAACTTCAACGACTTTATCCTTCTCTTCAAATGTTTGTTAATCTAACAATATCGGATTTTTTTAGTATATTTAACTAATATTTTCAACAAGTTAAAAAAATCAGTTGATTAAGTATATTATCGTTAACATCAGGTTACCATTATTTACAAACTTAACTATAAACTTAAAACCCTAAATAAAATTACTTGTTGATTCAGTTGGCTAAATTCAATAGGAAGTTTTAAGATAAATAGTTGAATTTTTATTTTTAAAACACTTCATGATTCTCTAAACTACAACCATTGGGTTTTATGATAATGCATATAGTAATCAACTATAATTTTTTTTGCTAGCAAAAAGCAATGGTTTTAAGTAAGAAAACAAATTGGACTTACATACCCACAAAGGAATCCTATTAACATTTCATGTACTATTTGATCTCTTATACAATCATGAACTAAAATGAAAAGAAAAATGAAAACCTAGTACCCAATCCAAATTCGTTAAAAAAGTCAAAGAAAAAGTCATTTTCAACAAAATCGTGTCACCATAAAAAAGCTAAAACTTTCTATAGCCTTGGGATTTAATGCAACAATTGCATTTATCATTATTGATTAGCTTACTTTCACCCTTCAACCTACCAATAATCCACATACCAAAATCCATTTACCCATTTCTAGTAACAATTAATACATAACTAAATCGAATTGGATTTAAGCTTCCACACCAATAAGTAAACGCTAATAATCATCACCAATCACCTCTTTGATGACCAACCTAGCACCTTCATCATAGTCATTCCTATGTAAAATTTAATAACATGAAATTAGAAGAAAACATAAATAATATAGTAATGCGAGATTATGTAATTTTACTAAACAAATTGCAATCTTTTGATTTGTATAAATTTGGTAGGTGATAAGTTGAGCAATGAAATCGATGGTCCAATTTGATTTGATGGAGAGAGACATCGAAAGAATCAGTTGATTAAGGTTTGTAGTAGCAGGAAGGGTTGTTGGTGTCATTGTAATGCATTCATGTCGTAATGAAACGAATTGAGGAAGATATTGCATAAAAAGCTGAACAAGCAAATGGCATTTTTGATTGTACAAAAAGACACAACGAAATTCATATTAAACGAGTTCTTTTTATTAATGGTAGAGATACATATTTTCAGTAAGAAAATGTTAACTATAGAAAATGATACACACACAGACAATAGATTTGACTCCCAATATCTACTTATTTATAAACTTGACAATAACATCCTATGCTACGTCACACATGATCATTATAAATGTATGAGCGTATAATAATTTACTCTTAAACTATCTAAACATTTATTAGTTATATAAATTAGATAAATTTGGATTTCATTTATACAAATAGAGTAACCCATTAAAAATCTTAAGCTCACTATAAACTAAAAGTGAAACCTTTTTTAAACCTTCCTATTTGATTTATTGTTGAGCAGCCTAGTTCCATCAACTGTTATGTGCTGTATTGATTATATAAAATTATCTATTGTTGATTCTTAATTATTTTTATAATTTATGAAATTCTATATGATTCACTCAGTCTACTTGTAAAGAATAATTCGCTATAGCTTTATAGTTATATATGCATGTACATGTGTGTATCTATATACGTTACTGAACAAGTACTTTATCTAGGATAAAAAGATCATAAAACGTTTGGGTATAGGAACAAACTATGGTTAGAGTATATCATTTGAACTCTATATATATATATATATATATATATATATATATATATATATATATATATGATCCTTATTGGCTCAGCGACATCACATTTATCCTAATAAAGAACAACACCAAAAAGTATAATAAAAAAGGGATAAAAATTTCAAAATTACAAATATCCTAGCCATGATACGACTTCTTTTCTTGTTGCTAACTAGCCTACTATTGAACTAGTGTGTAACCTATGATGGATTTTTAACTGTTAAATTTGAATGATTAAATTTTGATTTTAAATGTTGATTTTAGAATATAAAGGAATTTTTATTTAATAATTAAACCAAGTTTGAATGTATTATTTATAATTAAACTATAAATGAGCTCGTAATGACGCGGTAGTTTGTAATATTTCGTTTTTATCTTTAATTGAATATGAAGAATCCAATATAAGTCAGAATTCTTTGAAACAAGAATCGTCCGAATCTATTCGATTATAATTAATAAAAGAGAAAAATTAAAATTTCACATTATAGATTTTGAGTTACGTCAAAATCAATTTTTCAAGAAGTCGCTATGGAATCATTTGCAAACCATAGTTATTTGTTTAATAAAATAAAGGGGCTTCTAATAAACTGAATATCATTTTAAATGAGAATTTAACAAAAATGGTTTCTAAATGGTTATATATGTTGTTAGAATATAATGGAAGTTAATTAAGTTTCAAATTTTAATTTAATGTTGATTTGATAGAAAAGTCAATTTTATATTAACTTAATCAAGTTAAAAATAGTCAAATCATGAAATAGTTACGGATTTCAACGAAATCAGTTTCATTGGATCCATAATGTTAAACAATTGTATGACAATAAATTTCATGGTGATCCAATACCGTATATGACTTCAATATCAATAAATGCATAGCTATCTTGCATAATATTTGATTAAATGAATTTAATTTAATTAGAAGGAATCTGTGTATAACTTGAGCTAATGATCAAATTAACATATGAGACCCATTCCATTCAATTCGTATTGATGTTTAAAGCCAGGATACGTATGGTTCATTATTTTTGGAGATCAAGTATTTTGGTGAATAAAATAACATTGTTTTGCATGTAAAATATCATTTCGGGAGAATAATCTCGGAATGCAACGAAACTTGTGCCATGGGATCCATATTAGTAAGTTATTGTAGGATTTCGATTTTTGAATCGATCAGACTTACCATTGCGAAGGATAAACACTTAGATTTTTATTAAATTGTTTTATCGATTAAATATGTAACTTAAGAATAACCAATCTTCAAATGAACTCAGATTTCAACGAAACTAATTTTATTAAAGTCACTGTGATTAATTACTATAAGATTTCAAGTATTAAGTCAATTGGACTTATTTTTTTATCTTGTGCAACCTAAACGCGTATCGATTCACGTTGTGAATTTAAAAAGGAAAATTAAAAAACTGGCTTGGAATTCAATGAAACCAATTCCATTATGTATGGAATACTTAATTATGCTAGGATTTCTATTTTCATTGCAATCAGAGGTCATAGGAGGTAGTTATTGCACGCAACATAGGGTGTAAGTTAAGTTAATAATTAAATATAAATACATTCTAACTATATAAACCCCTCACCCTAACATACACGCATCAAAGTACCAATCCCGCAGTCAAAGCTTATGCGCCTCCACCTGATAACATCGAACGACCGAAAACTCTAATCTTCTACCTCTAAATTCTCGAAATCCTTTGATCCATGCATAGAACTTCCAACTGCAAAGATATCGAGCTTAGCGAGCTCTTCAAGAGGGACGACAACGATGGGTTTTCAAGCTTTGGTGTGACGGCCCGCCTCGCACCAGCTGACATTTCCCATGAAAGTGCGTTGGGCCAATGCCCGACTAGCGCAGGACAGTCGCCAATGAAAGGAAAAGGAAGGAAAATTTACGGTGAACTAACAAAGAACCTGTAGAATGTCTCACAGCGCATGGAATAAAATATAATAATAACATAACTTTGATATAAAACAGGCGAGACAGTGCATAAGCTAAAAACTAAACCATCATAGCAGCTAAATCCAAAATATAGCTTATGATCCAACATCAGTATTACAATTTCAAATTCACTGTCTCTAAAGCAAAAGAAAGGAAATGTACACTACTAATGCCCAAGCAGTGACCAACAATAACACAGGGAGAATATATGTTATAGTACATAGGAGCCACCTGCTCGTCTCTGGATCAGCTACTCATTCATACCACCTAACCTGTCTCTAGTCTACTCGTTTAGGAGCACCCAGAGTAATAAGAAGAGACATAAAACTCTGGGTCAGACAAAAAGTCTGGTATGAGCGATAAGCAACAAAACAGAACGATAACAGGTATAATCCAATCATACCTGAACCTGGACCTGCAACCAAAGAGTCAACACAACATACCGTACAATACTTTAAGGTAACAGTAGCATAGGGTGTAAAGATAACGGGGGAGGGGGTGTGCATGTCACAGTGATAACAAAGAAATCAAGCATAACAACCATCCTCACATCTCTCACTCAGTGCATAAAGCATACGATACCCATTACTCTGTTCACCTAATCCTTCGGGCCATGATGGAGTCCAACCCCGTATATCTATCACTACAAGCCCCAAATCCATCTCTTATTGGTGAACCAAAATTATGGATATAGATAACCCCTTTGACACGTCCCGCAGCAAAGCCCATTCATGAAGTTAACTCGTTGGTTCCCATCTGGATCCTGAGTTCTAACTTCTCGATTGAACTACCTTTGCATCTCGGGTTTTAGTCATCATTATCTCGGTTCGATCTCCATTTGTTCGTAGCTTCAAGCTTCCATTAATGTCCATACTTTAGTTCAGATGTGCAAGGTTCGTGATTCGCCAGCGGTTCGCGGTTCCTGGTCATGCGCAACTCATGGGTCTCCTATTCAGGTCGTGATCCATGGATGGCTCGTGGTCCTCTTCTGCATCAGCTCGTGGTCCTCTTCCTCACGACTGCCCTCCTAGGGTTAGCCATATTCCTCACCGTCATGGTGTGAGGATTCGTCATCTTCCACATGGTCGAGGTGTGCGGATTGCCATCTTCCACACGGTCGAGGTGTGCGGATCATGATCTTCCCTCACGGTCGCGGTGTGCGGATCGTGGTCTTTCCTCACGGTCGCGGAGTGCGGAATGTGGTCTTCCCTCATGGTCGAGGCGTGCGGATCGTGGTCTTTACTCACGGTCGCGGTGTGTGGATCGTGGTCTTCCCTCATGGTCGAGGTGTGCGGATCATGGTCTTTTCTCACGGTCGAGGTGTGCGGTCGTGGTCATTCCCAACGATCGGGGTGTGGGGGGCGATCCGATCCGTTCCAAATTCCTGCAACTCTTCCAGCGAGCTATTTACGCCATACGACGACGTTTTCAACCAATCTAACTTTTTCTAAACAATCATAAATCATTTCATACAGTCATGGCAACATTTATAATCAACCATAAACACAAAAATAACAATATGATAAGTTTAAACGGATCAAACATACCAAAAACCCATATTTTCCCCTTAATCATATTTAGGCATAACCAATGATAGGACTAACAAAAATTCTCCAAATTAACCCCAATTTATAACAGAGACCTAAAATAATATTTAAGAATTTTTACAAATTTGCCAGATTTTTACAACACATAATTTCACTAATTAACGCTAATTACCCTAATTAGCCATAATTAGTGAAAAACAAAGCTAATCACTCACCTTTGCTACAAATAAAACTTTTAGAACTGAAACTCCTCTGATTTGGGCGAATGCTGATGTCTAACAGCAGCTCTAATACTGATTTGGTGTAGATCTTCCTTGATTTGGTGTTGCTAAGCCTAATGCTTGATTAAACGGTGATTAGAGATGATTTTAGATGTTGGAGGCCATTGTTAGGGTTTCTATGATGTATGTGGTGGGTGGAAAGTGACTTAAAACCGAAATTTCTAACCCTAATAACCCTTAAATACCCCAAACCCCGAAATCCCCCACTAGGCCTAGCTGTTAATTACCCAATTAAGCCCGGTTAAGCTGTTTTTCACCTTCTAAACATTGTTTCAGCCATATCTCCCAAATAGTTAGTCTGTTTGGCTAATGTGACCACTCTACGGAAAGGTAAATCATCATCCGGATCTAATGGAAGTGATTTAAGGTCAAAACTCCTTACCTATCAAAAGTTATAGACAAAACAAGATCAACTAGGGGTAAAACGGTCATTTAAAAATCGACAAAAATCATAAACATGGGAAATGACCCCAATAGTCGTCTCCCAAAGTCACATGGCTATACGACTTCGCATGAGAATGAAATAAATATTCTACGATTCCCTGATGTGTAGAATGCGGGTCATTACATTCTTCCCCCCTTAAGAAATTTCGTCCTCGAAAGTCCTTAACCAAAACATACAAAAGATCCCGCATGCCTACAAATCATTAACAAAACAATAAAGCATATAAAACAACACAACCAGCCTATCCTAGCATGCGATTTTACTAACAAGGGAGTACTATATCGATATAAAACCTTACTAGGCAAAGAGTTCTGGATACTTCCTCCTTATTTTCTCCTTTGTTTCCCAAGTACAGTCTTTCTCATCATCACCCAACTGAACTTTGACTAGTTTCACCACCTTCCTTCGAAGCTGCTTCGTATCGTTCCCAACAATACACATAGGCTTGCGGTTCCCAACCGCCTCGGGTTCAACCTCGACATCATCAAACTATTCTGGTGATATAGCCAAACTAGGGTCATGCACAAACTTCCTTAACTGGGAAACATGAAATACGTTGTGAGCTCCCGCCATCTTGTTTGGTAACTCAACCTTATATGCCGAATTTCTAACTCATTCGATAACTGGAAATGGACCAACAAATCTTGAGTGGCCTTCATTCGTTGTTGGATAATATTGATCTTATCTGAAGTTTCTCTTATTATATCTGGTCCATGCGTAAACTTCTCACCAGTCTCCAACCAACATGATGGTGAGTTGCATGGTCTTCCGTACAAAACATCAAATGGAACCATACCAATACTGGACTAATAACTATTGTTATATGCAAACTCTACTAAATGCAAATGGTCATCCTATGACCCTCCAAAATCCAATATACAAATTCTCAAAAGATCCTCTAATACACGATTCACCCAAATACCACCACAACCTGATCTACTCATTGGTAAACCATCAATGAAATCCATTGAGACTTGTTTCAACGGTTGTGACAAACCACTAGGCTTCCTTTGCTCAGCTTTAACTAACTGGCAATCCATGCACTTGGGGATAACTTCTCAACGTCTCTCTCCATCATTCAATCCTTTTACGTTGGGTACAACCAGCCTTTCATTCTTTTGAAGCCATCCTTCTCGATCAAGTCCTTACTTGATTAATCTCTCGCCATCGATATCCATCTCTACCTTTAGAGGTGGTTTCCAATAGGTTAGGCTCTAACTGGAACCAATCCACTCAATCAAATTCGATCTAATCTTCAAACTTGCTAACATTTCTGGATCCAATCCATACTTAGATCTGAAATCATATCTCGCGATATACTCTAATGGCTTCCATCCCAGAAACATAACCCCTAAACTGGCATGTCTCCTACTCAATGCAACTGTTACCGCACCGAAATCCTTTGCTATGTCCACTCTGCCCCATGAAGTCATGACAACTTCACTGCACTATCTCATAGCCTTGCTACGATCACTCTTCCCCATCGCTAGAACCCCACAGGTGATAGTCTACCCAATAGAAGAAAAATAGAGACAAACATAGCAACCATAACATCCATCAAACAAGTTTTATCTGTCACCTGCTAAAGCTATGAATACATCGATACCTGTATGTCTGGTCAAACCAACATCAATAACTAATGGAAGCCCAGCTTCCAAATGGACTATCGTACGTCCAACGCACGTTTATCCTCTAAGGATAACCAGATCACGTCCAATGGATCCAAGGTAACGGGCATCCCCAGATACCCCTGCTTTAAGTCCTAAAATACTTGAGTCCAACCCAAGTCTATCCATTATCTTGCTGCCCTCTCGAGTCCAACTCGAGCCATATCCAATTCCTTTCAGCCTTCTCGAGTCTAACTAGAGTCAATCTATAACTCATACCCAGTCTTAAGTATCCATTACCGACAAACTCCAGTCCAACGTGACTCGTCTCCCTATTCATTGCATCTCCAAGATCAACGAACACCCTTTTTCTTTTACAAGTTCAATTCCAACTTGAATCGTTCTAATCTTCATTGCATCTTCCATGATTAACGGACACATCCTATTCCTTTAAAGTTCTACTATCCAAAGAGTACATCAATATACGGTCCTAAACAATCCATTACTTTGCATCTTTCTCGAGTCCCAGTCGAGTCATCTCATAACCCTATCGAGTCTAACTCGGGGCAGTCCATACCATCGAATAGTCTTATCATGTCACGGCTGCTCATCACTACTCAAGTAAACCAAGATATCATCCAATGAAAAATCGCAACAACTATTTATCTCTCAAGCGAACCATCCTAATCGAACTCGACATTCCCCAAGCACAAGCCCCAAAGGCCTAAACCAATATCAGACAAGCACCCAAGTAATATCTCCTCCAAATTCAGACAATCCACGTGAGGTGATACTAGCAAAACAACCCAGCACTGGAGCACTCATTTTCCTCCTAGAGACAACTAGAACTTATTACAACGATAACCTCTCAACTTCCTTAGCTCCAGTTACTATTGCCATCACTAGGTAGGTACCTAATACCACCCTATACCTTTGTTGCAGATCGACTCCCAAAAATAATGCTAAACCCAGTAAAGCCTAAACAAAGCAAACATACAACCATGAATCGATAAGACCAAATTACAACAAATCATACTAAGACCAGTCGAACCACCTATCGGGTTCGTCACTACTAAAGGTCTATTGACTATCTCGGATTTCAATTCCAACCTATCTACCAGGTCACTAGATATGAAGGAACGGGAAGCCCCGGTATCAAACAACACTCTAACATGAACATCATAAATGGAAGGCATACCTTTAATAACGACGCCCTTTCCCTTTTACGCCACAATTGGAGAATTCGACGAAGAAGGAAAAACATTGATAGCATATGCTTTCACAACCTGCTTCTCTTTAGGGGGTTGTGGACAATCATCCTTGTGATGTCCCACCTGGCCGCAATTAAAGCACTTCTTTTCCCCAGGCTTTTCTCGGCAATCTCTGGCATAATTGCCCTTCTTGCCACAACTAAAGCACTCGCCACCATTCTTATTCTTCTTATTCTAACCATCCTTGGTTGGGTTCTGCTTCCTCTTGTTCTGAGAATTCTTCTTGCCTTCAATGCCTGCTCGCAGCTTTGACTCCACTGTAGATGCAATAGCAACCTCAGTCTTCAACTTTGGAAAAAGGCTCTCTGACCTTAATGCCTTTCATACAATAGACTTGAATGTCTCATCGATATGGTTTATAAGTCTTTCCTCCAAGTACCCATCCAAGCCAGTTATGAACTTCTCGTTCTTCTTCTCGACTGTATCGATGAGGGACAATCCATATTTCGATAAAGTATCGAATTCAGCGATGTACTCCGAGACTGCCCTACCATTCTGCTTAAGCTCCAAGAACTTCCTGAATAATTCTGATTTCTGAGCCGCTGGGATAAACTTATCACAAAAGCGAGTCTTAAATTGATTCCAAGTAATCTGATCCTCTGGGGTAGCTGCCTTAATAGCATTTTGCCAATTCATAGCCCGTCCTTGCAGTTGGCGCGATGCTAGCTTCCTCTACATTGTGTCCTCGATTCCCAGATCTTCGACGATGCGCTCGCAACTATCTAGTCAATCTTGAACATCTGTTGCCAACTCCGTTCCGTGGAACGGCTTCCCACCAAGACTAGTATAATCCTTGTTTTGCTTGGCGAAATCGTCCCTAGGCACCTGCACTACTGCAGCATTACCATTCGCAGCATTAGGAACGGCTCCCCGAGCATCCCTAAGCATCTCTCGCATGAAGGTAGTAAACATCGTCCTCATATCAGGAACATTCATATTGTATGCTCCTGAACCCGTACTCCTCATATATCGGCTCATCGTTCAATCTGTAAGGAGAAAACGATTAACCATCTCTTTTGTGGTTCCCGTGCAGTACGACTTCTTCCTTATATACTAATTGTATATATATATATAGCTTTTGAAAACCAAAATATCACAAATACACGCTCTCATATACGTATACTATCTCTCCCTGATGACTTCCCTAGGTTAACTACGCAACCTACAGCTCTGATACCAAATGTAACGGCCCGCCTCGCACCAGCCGACATTTTCCATGAAAGTGCGATGTGCCAATGCTCGACTAGCACAGGACAGTCGAAAAAGAAATGAAAAGGAAGGAAACTTTATGTTGAACTAAGAAAGAACCAACATAATGTCTCATAGCGCATGGAATAAAATGTAATAATAACATAACTTTGATATAAAACGGGCGAGACAATGCATAAGCTGAAAACTAAACCATCATAGCAGCGAAATCCAAAATACAGCTTATGGTCCAACATCATTATTACAATTTCAAATTCACTATCTCTAAAGAAAAAGAAAGGAAAGGTACACTACTAATGCCCAAGCAGTGACCAGCAACAACACAGGGAGAATATATGTAATAGTACGTAGGAGCCACCTGCTCGTCTCCAGATCAGCTACTCGTGCATACCACCTAACCTGTCTCTAGTTTGTTCGTTTAGGAGCACCCAGAGTAATAAGAAGAGGCATAAAAATCTGGGTCAGACAAAAAGTCTGGTATGAGTGATAAGCAACAAAACAGAATAATAATAGGTATAATCTAATCATACCTGAACCTGGACCTACAACCAAAGAGTTAGCATAACATACCGTACAATACTCTAAGGTAACACTAGAATAGGGTGTAAAGATAACAGGGGAGGGGGTGTGCATGTCACAGTGATAACAAAGAAATCAAGCATAGCAACCATCCTCACATCTCTCACTCAGTGCGTAAAGCATACGATACCCATTACTCTGTTTACCTAATCCTTTGGGCCATGACGGAGTCCAACCCCGTATAACTATCACTACAAGCCCCTAATCCAACTCTTAGTGGTGAACCAAAATTATGGATATCGATAACCCCTTTGCATACGTCCCGCATCAAAGCCCAATCATGAAGTTAACTCGTTGGTTCCCATCTGGATCATGAGTTCTAACGTCTCAATTGAACTACCTTTGCATCTCGGGTTTTAGTCATCATCATCTCGGTTCGATCTCCATTCGGTTCGTAGCTCCAAGCTTCCATTCATGTCCATACTTCAGTTCAGATGTGCACGGTTCATGATTCGCCAGCGGTTCGCGGTTCCTGGTCATGCACAACTCATGGGTCTCCTATTCATGTCGTGATCCATGGACAGCTTGTGGTCCTCTTCTGCATCAGCTCGTGGTCCTCTTCCTCACGATTGCCCTCCTAGGATTCGCCAGATTCCTCACAGTCGTGGTGTGAGGATTCGTCATCTTCCACACGGTCGAGGTGTGCGGATCGTCATCTTCTACGCGGTCGAGGTGTGTGGGTCGTGATCTTCCCTCATGGTCGCTGTGCAGATCGTGGTCTTTCCTCACGGTCGCGGTGTGCGGATCGTGGTCTTCCCTCATGGTCGAGGTGTGCGGATCGTGGTCTTTCCTCACGGTCGCGGTGTGCGGATCGTGGTCTTCCCTCACGCTCGAGGTGTGCGGATCGTGGTCTTTCCTCACTGTGGAATTGTGCAGATCGTGGTCATTCCACACGATCGGGGTGTGGGGGGCGATCCAATCCGGTCCAAATTCCTGCAACTCTTCCACCGAGCTATTTATGACATACGCTGGCGTTTTCGACAACCTAACTTTTTCTAAACAATCATAAATCATTTCAAACAGTAATAGCAATATGTATAATCAACCATAAACACAAAAATAACAATATGACAAGTTTAAACGGATCAAACATACCAAAAACCCATGTTTTCCCCTTAATCATGTTTTGGCATAACTAATGATAGGACTAACAAAAATTATCCAAATTAACCCAAATTTCTAACAGAGACCTAAAATAATATTTAAGAATTTTTACAAATTTTTCCAGATTTTTACAACACATAATTTCGCTTATTAACACTAATTACCCTAATTAGCCATAATTGGTGAAAAACAAAACTAATCACTCACCTTTGCCACAAATAAAACTTTCAGACCTGAAACTCCGCTGATTTTGTGTTGCTAAGCCTAATCTTTGATTAAACGTTGATTAGAGATGATTCTATATGTTGGAGGCCATTGTTAGGGTTTCTATGATGTATGTGGCGGCTTGAAAGTGACTTAAAACCGAAATTACTAACCCTAACAGCCCTTAAATACCCCAAATCCCGAAATCCCCCACTGGGCCTAGCTGTTAATTACCTAATTAAGCCCTGTTAAGCTGTTTTTCACATTCTAAACATTATTTCAGCCATATCTCCCAAACGGTAGTCCGTTTGGCTAATGTGACCACTAAGGTAAACTATCGTCCGGATCTAATGGAAGTGATTTCAGGTCAAAACTCCTTACTTATCAAAAGTTATGGATGAAACAAGATCAGCTAGGGGCAAAACGGTTATTTAAAAATCGACAAAAATCATGAATATGGGAAATGACCCCGATAGTCGTTTCCCAAAGTCACATGGCTATATGACTTCGCATGAGAAAGAAATAAATATTCTCCAATCCCCTGATGTGTAGAATGCGGGTCATTACATTTGGTGTGGTTGCAAATTGATCTAGAAGCTACTACGTTTCGGGGTCGATTTCTAGGTGACGGCAGAGCTAGGGGAGTCGGGATTCAGGTCGAGTGTTGAGGACGTAGAGGCGCATGCTTCGACAGTCTCTGATGATGCCCTAGCGGTCGGAGGGAGCTGTAGCAGTTTGGTGTTGGAGTTGAACAGATTATGCATGGTGGAGTGCTGAAGTAGTGTGATGTTTGTTCTATTTTGAATAGTGAACCAGAGAGGGACAGTTTGTTTAAAATGTTAATAATTAATTTAATAATATTGATTAAGGAAAATAATTAGTTAAATAAAATCATAAACTTGTAGTGTTTTTAACTTTTTATTCCATGAACATAATCAATTCAAACAACAAACATTAATATTTTACTATCGAACACTATAATCTAGAACTAATTTGGAAGCAGATGGAATTTATAGTTAAATTAAACGCACGTTTAATTAACTGAAAACCCGAATTTCTCAGCAATAAATGGAAACATTGTGAGTTCATTCACTCAGTTTGTCCTACTTATATTTTACATAAGTCGGGTTTAATATTTGTGTGCTATAGTTGTTGGATGATTAGAAAATATATTCATATATATTTGCCAAACTGATTAAATTAAATGTTGTTTAATTTAATTGAAATCAATCTTTGTTTTTAACCATTGTAACCAATTGTGGTAACTTACGTTGTTGATCACGTTTATAATAATATAAAGGTATAAAATGAACAGTTTGTAAAAACCCGCAATATCCCCGGTGAGGGAAAGCGCGGATAGTTCGAGAACAAGCCACAAAATAGAACGCAGACGGGAGAACATTTCATTGTATATTACAACAATGCATCATATTACAAGAATATACAGAGTAAAAATGAATATTACACAGAAATATCAGAGATTTAAATTACATTTAAATACATCGCAGCGGAAAATAATACAATACACAACTAGAAGAGATATACGGATACAAAGCTTTCCGGATATTATTCCAGCTGTAAACCAGGATCCTGTGAATATAAGTCTGCAAAACCAAAACTACTAGCTGCCCGTGTCAAAATAAGGGCACCCAGAGTTTAGGTTAAAACAATAAACTCCAGGTCAGTCATGGGACTGGTGTGAGAACTAAAACAGTTATTAATCTTTATTTTTAAAGTTAGGTAAATCAAGGGACCACGCCGTATAACACGGAATGGGTTTCCTCCCCCGAATACCAGTGCATAAAACAAACAGCGCAATGCTAAATAAAGAAAAATGAAGCTATTATAAGACCCAGGTCCCATCACACAATGCAACGCAAGCCGGAGGATAGGGTTTTCCCTTATAATAGCCAAACATGCTTAGTACGTTTAAAACAAATCATTTGATACTATTATAGGTGCATAGTGTATAAAACAACTTCAAATCATAAGTATCAATCATAGGCAACATGAGCATCCCATGCCACTATGTCGCCATATATAGGTTTACAAATAAAACCGCAACGTCACGTATTTGGAAATTGGGTTATCATTTATGGTATGAACCGAGGCAAAAGATAGTCCTTTACCGATTCGAGACTATCTAGTCCGAGCCTCAGGAACAGCCAAAACTGCCCCTTGGATCGTCAGGGCCGGTCCACACGGAGTGGATTATTATGCCTGAACAATACGTCTCCCCGCCCTATGGGGCGTAAATGAGCCAACGAATGACTCCATCGGACCCGGATCGTCCGATCAAACCGAGGCGCCTCGCAACAGCAACAACCACATAAGTCAAACTCGTCAGGGCGTGTAAAACCACTGACGCCACTTCTAACTAGAAAGAAACGCATGTCCTCCCTGAGGTCCGTCTCCCGTTTTTGGTTCATACCGGCTGTGAAACTCGCGACGTAAACGTTACACAAAGCTACGCCACAAAGGCCGTGCTTCGATCATCAACCACAAGACTTTGCTTTTCAACAGAAGCCTTGATCATTCACCACTTAGGCATGCCACACAGGCAATTCACTCTATGCGTTTGATATCCATCAGTATATAACCCCTGAGCTCGTACGTCTCAGAGAAGGGCGTTAAGCAAGAGAATAAATTCTCCGCCGCCAAACATATATATATATTTATTTAATAGAGATCAATCACACAGACTAAAATCCAATGTCAGACACGCAGTCCATTTACAAGTCCGTTCTGGGCCTGAACGAAACCGGAGGCACCTAGTACCCCGCATATCCATCGATCTCCAAGTACGTCTGGACGATCACCAACTGTTTCCATCTTCTTGGGTGTACAGCCCAATCAAGATCATCAGTAATCACCCAAACGACGTGAAGACCTCCGGTCTTCGACCACCGTCTTCATCTTCGACTAATCGTCATATCAGTTATTCAGAATGGGATAAACCCGGTCTTTCCGAATAACCCGCGTATATTATAAACAAGTTTTACACAAATATAACATACGCCTCATTCCAATTCATCAGTCACTAACCGTAAATTAACAAGAGAATAATTCCCCAAATATTAACCCCGAAGGCCGAAACCAACATCAGATCAATATCCAGAAAACCATTCTGCTTAGCTAACCGACAGTTAGTTTCTAAATTTCACATTCATAGGGAGAGGTTCCCATTAATTTTACCGAAGATAAATTCCCTGAATTTATTCTTTAATCTTCTTTTGAATTTCGATTCAACTAGTCGGGATTAACGAACCTTACCGAAGTAATCATTTGTTTTAATTTCCCAACCCCATCCTATTCATCCCATGAAGTAAAACTGTTAATACTTCATATCTAACACCACGGTGTTATCGGTAAATTTAATTACCATTTCACGTTCAAATCTAATTAAAGATTTAACTATCGCCTGGAGCAAAACTGGTGATACTCCATTCTCGATCATTTCAATCTAATTAAAGATTCATTAAAACTCCACTTAGTTTTAATCTGTGACTGGGTTAAAGAACCAGTGTCATTTAAAACACAGTTCACGATAAACCCAAAATAACATCACATTTCAATCAGTCCCTAACTGTAAATTAGCAAGTGAGCAATTCCCTAAGTATTAACCCTGAAGGCCGAAACCAACATCAGATCAATACCTCTGAAACCATTCAACTTAACTAATCTCCAGTTAGTTTCTAATTTTCTTAACTCCTTTAGGTCTAAGAACAGTATTATTGAAGATACCATTCACGACAACCCAAAATCATGTTTCATTAATTATCGGGTTAAAGAACAAATGTTATTTAAAACACTGTTCACGATAAACCCAAAAATCAATATCAATTCAATTCCAATTAAATATTATTTAATTGGTACACTTCATTAAATCTGAATAAAAAGATTTAATCTTTTCTCAACTGGGTTCAAGAACAGTGTTAATGAAGACACCATTCACGACAAACCCAAATCACATTTGATATTAAATACAAGGCTCTGAATAGGAAATATATCGGCTTATATTCAATATCAAATTCTACGACCAACAAATATCTTATTGGAAATAACGTTATATATTCATATCTTTCAAATTTCCTTAACAACGTCTGTATAATCACGAAATCCAACATCGAAATATTCCGAAGACAATTTCGATTCAAATCCATTTCAATGCAATCATTGGAAATTTTGGTTATATTTTAAAAACCCTTTTCAAATTCAATTTATTTATTTAAAAATAAATAGAATTTTAATTCTAGTTCAAAACTAGTTCATTTCGATGAAAATCTATTTTTATCTTTTCAAATATGGAGTTTTTCATCCCAATTCTTCACAAATCATTTCTTATGATTTTACACAAATTATTACTATTTTTAATAATTTTATCAAGGCCCGTACAGTCGATTTCCATCAACGGCCATCGAACTGCACCTATAGCTACCTTTTCCAAATTTGATTTGGACATAATTCCAAACCCAACCGTTAGATTTCAAATTTCTAATATTCTTTAGAAAGCTCTTTTCGATACGAACCCAACGGTTCCGGTTTCAGGAGAATCCGACGGTCGGATCTCCCGTAATATCCGTTCGAATCAATGGTCGAAATTCGCGAACTGCCGCGGCGCGGCGCGTTCTATTCAGGCCATTATATTATATATATAAGGTATATAATATATTCTTCGTCGATTTCAATTCAAAACGTGTTTTATAAATCGTTTTAAATTCATTTTCAAAACGGTTTCAACTTCATATTCAATTTCAAATCGATTTCAATTCAAATTGATTTCTAATTCAATTTCAGTTCGTTTTCAATTCAATTTCAATTCGAATTCGTTTATATTCAATTTCAATTCGAATTCATTTATATTCAATTTAATTCGAATTTATCTATATTCAATTTCAATTCGAATTTATTTATATTCAATTTCAATTCGAATTTATTTATATTCAATTTCAATTCGAATTCGTTTATATTCAATTTCAATTCGAATTTATGTATATTCAATTTAATTCGAATTTCAATTCTTTTCAAAATATTAGATTTTGAAATCACT
This sequence comes from Allium sativum, assembly GCA_030737875.1. Taxonomy (NCBI): domain Eukaryota; kingdom Viridiplantae; phylum Streptophyta; class Magnoliopsida; order Asparagales; family Amaryllidaceae; genus Allium; species Allium sativum. Next base: position 286,803,875 of record CM060915.1, read on the forward strand.
TTCGATATTCATTATAAAATGAATAAAATCGATATAAATATCGTTCATGTCAAAATGGCGTCAATCTAATCAACACGTCTTCATATATTTCTATTTCAAATATTCTATTTCAAATATTTCTTTTTCAAATATTGGAATGAGGCCCAACCAATTACCATATAAGGTTAATTATATGGATTTTCTACCACACGTATATAATAACAACGATGAATAATCGACCATCATCCAAAGTGCATTCTACACTGTATAAGCATCGAATATAAATATTTAACGCTTATAACAGTCTGTCAATCAATCGATCGACATACAACTAAACAATCGGGATTAGCGTACATCAAATATTATCCCAATACCCGTGTGGGGTTTCAAACAATCAAACACAGATTTTATTTGTGCAGTTGGGCGATGTGTAAAATTTATCGTCCCAATCAATGTCCTTCAAATAGGTGTACATAAACAAACCGTCCGGTTTGTAAATGAATATTTATTTATTCACATTCACGTTAAAAATTATATTTTTAACGACCAAACTATTTTATTCAACCTATGAATATTCTATTCGGTTCATTTATTAAATAAAATGTTATCTTTATTTTTCTAACTTATTTTTTTTTAGAAAATTTCGGCGGCATAACGTCATGATACTAGAAACGGGACAAGGCCTAGCCTTATCCCCGGTCTAGTGAAGGCCCACGCCATTCACACATCAATCAAATCAATTTCATTTCACCAAACAATTCAATTCAAACCAAATAATCTAACCAACTACACAACCAAACAATTAAACAAACAAGCCATCCATGGTCTGTGGATGACGGGTGTCGGGTGCTGCTAAGCACCGTCTTCATCCTAGTATATATATAACTAGAAAAAGAAATTGAAGAGTGAGAAGTTCTCACAGATTAGCTAATCCAACGCCACGACTCTTCTAATGTAGGAAATCTTCGTCGTTCTCGCCTTTTTGTCAATTTTCACTGCCTGTATTCTCTACATATATAAAAATCACATTTTTACTTCGCTATTCAATATATAAAAATCGAATTTTTACTTCGCTATTCAATATATAGAAATCGAATTTTTACTTCGCTATTCAGTATATAAAAATCGAATTTTTACTTCTCTATTCAGTATATAAAAATCGAATTTTTACTTCTCTATTCAGTATATAAAAATCGAATTTTTACTTCTTCTATAATGTAAGAATCATATTTTTAATCTTCTACTAATATAAAGACCGAATTTTTATTATCTAAATAATATAAAAATCGTATTTTTAATATTTCTACTTTATAAAAATTATATTTCTAATCCTTCTATCTAATAAAAATTGTATTTTTAGCCAATTAAAAATCAAATCTCTATCATATAAAATTCATATTTTTATTCTTTCAAAGTAAATATAAATAGATCATATTTTTATTCTTTAGTATATATTTCATATTCAGATTTCAACACAATGCATTTAAATTAAAACCAAATTTAAAATAAAAGAAAAGAAGAGAAGCTCACTGCCATTTTCTTGTTCTGGACACTGTTCTTCTTCATCGCCCTCGCACCAGAGAACTTCAAACCCACCTTCGCAACTAGGGTTACCCCGCCTACGCCTCCACAGAGGATCGGAGGTGTCCATGTTGACCGGCTACGCCGGAGCTCTCCACGCTAATGATAGCGTCGAATTCGATGCTCCAGGGGTCACGAAAATCGAGGGGATAGGCGTCGCGGCTTTTTCGGGCGGTGGAAGGCTTTGGGTTTGGGGTTTATATAAAGAGGAGAGAGGCGCGTGGGGCGGTGGGTACGGCGGTGGCCAGAGGGGAGAGAAGGAGATCGGAGGGGGAGGATCATCGTTCCCCCTTTTTTTTATTCAGATCTGAATGGCGTAGAGAGAAAAGTAAGGGGAGGGGTTATATGCAAAAGGTTTTATATTTATTTATTTATTATTTTTATTTTATGTTTTTCCTCTTTAAGTTGACTTTTCTTTCCAATCCCAAATCGAGCCCAACGACTGTCGCCCCTAGGGTAATACCCCCATTCCGAACGCAATGGGATATGTCCCGTTAGCCAATTCGGCCGTTACGATCAGTTTCAGTCAAAATTTACATTTAAATCATTATATTGAATTTTAAACATACATCTCAATTCACTGGGCCCACATACTAACTAGAAAAATACCCGAAAAATATTTTCTAGCTTCGTATTGACGATACGGTCCTAACAAAACTAATTTCGTCAAATTCTGAGACCGTTTGAAAAATGGCCAATTTCCAGTCGATTAAAATCAACTGAAAATGGTCCAACGCATTTTCCTTTGCCACGCTCACATATTGATTCGAAAAATTACGAAATTTGAAACCTAGCAATAACTTGACGTCACGAATCCCACAAAAGTGGTTTCATCGAAATCCGAGGTTGTTTGCAAAATGGTCATTTTTAAGGGCCTGAATTCCATAGCGACTATTCAGAATTTTTAACTGGACATATCTTTTTATCCCCGCTATGAAATTTTGATTTTTCGGATTCGTTGGAAAGATATTCTCAAATAGATTCTATTGTTTTTGGTTTCACTAAATTCCGGATTGTTTTGCACCCGGTACATTCAATTGAAGTTTGAAATCAAATTATCGAACTACCACGCCATTTTCAATTCCTTTTATAAATATAAATAAATATTTATATTCTAACGAAGACGTATATAATATATACGTTCTAAATATATTCAAAATAAATTTCTCGTCGTCATTATTTAAAATAATTCATTTTAAATGTTCAGAATTTGCTAAAATTGCCAAAATAAAAATTTTAAACTGGCCCATATTTTCGGGTCGTTACAATCTCCCCCACTTAAAACTTTTCGTCCTCGAAAAGGAACAAAGTCGAAAGTGGTTTGATTAATCAACTCTACGTTCGATCTGGCTTCCATTCTCCAACTTTTCAGTTTCTGAGAATTTTCAAATTCTTCAAAAATTTGGCTAACACCCTAAATTTTCGAAAAATTTCGCCATAACCTCCCCTGCACCGGGAGCCACGGGAAAATCCCGAAATTGCCATATAGGCCTTCTGATCTCAAAAAGAAAAAGAAAAAGCCAAGCGGCTAGCCAATAGGCTCATAAAATCATCATCACCCAAACAAAACAGTAAATTATAGTAAACATGTACCTATTTGTCGGGCAAACAAATTTTATTCTCTGCTCTAGCCTCCTTGCTATGACCTGTTCAATATAAGTACATGTATATGCATGCAAATGCGACTAATTTTCAATACAATTCACGTTTTGTTCAAATTGGCTACATGGTACAAATTTCAATTAATCCATCAATAATCAACAACACAACCAGCAATCAATTAGTTGATTAGCTTTTCAAATTCATAACTTTGATATATATTCTAAAATCACGTTTTTGATGCCAAATCACAACAATAGACCCTATCTAATTTTGGTTCTCACACCAGTCAATAGGAAATATATAGAAATCTCACTTTCGTCACTCGAATATAAACACTGATAATGTGATCACAATTATCAGCATCATCCCCGGGCGACTAGAGTGTGATTCTATATCTATCCAGTATATTAAAACTTCAAATATATGCGGATCAGACGTATACGCAAAATCTTTATATACTGGAATGTCCAAATCAATATAAATAAATAATCAAATATGAATAATTGATTTAAATTTTCGAAACAAAACTTGTTTTCACTTTAAAAATTTACTCTTCACACTCGTTCTAGGATACTACTGATCCCATCTCTAACGAGTCATCCCATTGGATGTTACTAATCCAATATCTGATGAATTCTTCCGTATGGTTCTAATGTGTCTTATTCTCTGAGCTTTGTAAACCAAAGCTCTGATACCAACTGTAAAAACCCGCAATATCCCCGGTGAGGGAAAGCGCGGATAGTTCGAGAACAAGCCACAAAATAGAACGCAGACGGGAGAACATTTCATTGTATATTACAACAATGCATCAGATTACAAGAATATACAGAGTAAAAATGAATAGTACACAGAAATATCAGAGATTTAAATTACATTTAAATACATCACAGCGGAAAATAATACAATACACAACTAGAAAAGATATACGGATACAAAGCTTTCCGGATATCATTCCAGCTGTAAACCAGGATCCTGTGAATATAAGTCTGCGAAACCAAAACTACTAGCTGCCCGTGTCAAAATAAGGGCACCCAGTGTTTAGGTTAAAAAATAAACTCCAGGTCAGTCATGGGACTGGTGTGAGAACTAAAACAGTTATTAATCTTTATTTTTAAAGTTAGGTAAATCAAGGGACCACGCCGTATAACACGGAACGGGTTTCCTCCCCAGAATACCAATGCAGAAAACAAACAGCGCAATGCTAAATAAAGAACAATGAAGCTATTATAAGACCCAGGTCCCATCACATAATGCAACGCAAGCCGGAGGATAGGGTTTTCCCTTATAATAGCCAAACATGCTTAGTACGTTTAAAACAAATCATTTGATACTATTATAGGTGCATAGTGTATAAAACAACTTCAAATCATAAGTATCAATCATAGGCGACATGAGCGTCCCATGCCACTATGTCGCCATATATAGGTTTACAAATAAAACTGAAACGTCACGTATTTGGAAATTGGGTTATCATTTATGGTATGAACCGAGGCAAAAGATAGTCCTCTACCGATTCGAGACTGTCTAGTCCGAGCCTCAGGAACAGCCGCAACTGCCCCTTGGATCGTCAGGGCCGGTCCACACGGAGTGGATTATTATGCCTGAACAATACGTCTCCCCGCCCTATGGGGCGTAAATGAGCCAACGAATGACTCCATCGGACCCGGATCGTCCGATCAAACTGAGGCGCCTCGCAACAGCAACAACCACATAAGTCAAACTCGTCAGGGCGTGTAAAACCACTGACGCCACTTCTAACTAGAAAGAAACGCATGTCCTCCCTGAGGTCCGTCTCCCGTTTTTGGTTCATACCGGCTGTGAAACTCGCGAAGTAAAAGTTACACAAAGCTACCCCACAAAGGCCGTGCTTCGATCATCAACCACAAGACTTTGGTTTTCAACAGAAGCCTTGATCATTCGCCACTTAGGCATGCCACACAGGCAATTCACTCTATGCGTTTGATATCCATCAGTATATAACCCCTGAGCTCGTACGTCTCAGAGAAGGGCGTTAAGCAAGAGAATAAATTCTCCGCCGCCAAACAGATATATATATTTAATAGAGATCAATCACACAGACTAAAATCCAATGTCAGACACACAGTCCATTTACAAGTCCGTTCTAGGTCTGAACGAAACCGGAGGCACCTAGTACCCCGCATAACCATCGATCTCCAAGTACGTCTGGACGATCACCAACTGTTTCCATCTTCTTGGGTGTACAACCCAATCAAGATCATCAGTAATCAACCAAACGACGTGAAGACCTCCGGTCTTCGACCACCGTCTTCATCTTCGACTAATCGTCGTATCAGTTATTCAGAATGTGATAAACCCGGTCTTTCCGAATAACCCGCGTATATTATAAACAAGTTTTACACAAATATAACATACGCCTCATTCCAATTCATCAGTCACTAACCGTAAATTAACAAGAGAATAATTCCCCAAATATTAACCTCGAAGGCCGAAACCAACATCAGATCAATATCCAGAAAACCATTCTGCTTAGCTAACCGACAGTTAGTTTCTAAATTTTACATTCATAGGGAGAGGTTCCCATTAATTTTATCCAAGATAAATTCCTTGAATTTATTCTTTAATCTTCTTTTGAATTTCGATTCAACTAGTCGGGATTAACGAACCTTACCGAAGTATTCATTTGTTTTAATTTCTCAACCCCATCCTATTCATCCCATGAAGTAAAACTGGTAATACTTCATATCTAACACCACGGTGTTATCGGTAAATTTAATTACCATTTCACGTTCAAATCTAATTAAAGATTTAACTATCGCCTGGAGCAAAACTGGTGATACTCCATTCTCGATCATTTCAATCTAATTAAAGATTCATTAAAACTCCACTTAGTTTTAATCTGTGACTGGGTTAAAGAATCAGTGTCATTTAAAACACGGTTCACGATAAACCCAAAATAACATCACATTTCAATCAGTCCCTAACTGTAAATTAGCAAGTGAGCAATTCCTTAAGTATTAACCCCGAAGGCCGAAACCAACATCAGATCAATACCTCTGAAACCATTCAACTTAACTAATCTCCAGTTAGTTTCTGATTTTCTTAACTCCTTTAGGTCTAAGAACAGTATTATTGAAGATACCGTTCACGACAACCCAAAATCACGTTTCATTAATTATCGGGTAAAAGAACAAATGTTATTTAAAACACTGTTCACGATAAACCCAAAAATCAATATCAATTCAATTCCAATTAAATATTATTTAATTGGTACACTTCATTAAATCTGAATAAAAAGATTTAATCTTTTCTCAACTGGGTTCAAGAACAGTGTTAATGAAGACACCATTCACGACAAACCCAAATCACATTTGATATTAAATACAAGGCTCTGAATAGAAAATATATCGGCTTATATTCAATATCAAATTCTACGACCAACAAATATCGTATTGGAAATAACGATATATATACATATCTTCCAAATTTCCTTAACAACATCTGTATAATCACGAAATCCAACATCGAAATATTCCGAAGACAATTTCGATTCAAATCCATTTCAATGCAATCATTGGAAATTTTGGTTATATTTTTAAAACCCTTTTCAAATTCAATTTATTTATTTAAAAATAAATAGAATTTTAATTCTAGTTCAAAACTAGTTCATTTCGATGAAAATCTATTTTTATCTTTTCAAATATGGAGTTTTTCATCCCAATTCTTCACAAATCATTTCTTATGATTTTACACAAATTATTACTATTTTTAATAATTTTATCAAGGCCCGTACAGTCGATTTCCATCAACGGCCATTGAACTGCACTTATAGCGACCTTTTCCAAATTTGATTTGGACATAATTCCAAACCCAACCGTTAGATTTCAAATTTCTAATATTCGTTAGAAAGCTCTTTTCGATACGAACCCAACGGTTCCGGTTTCAGGAGAATCCGACGGTCGGATCTCCCGTAATATTCGTTCGAAGTCAATGGTCGAAATTCACGAACTGCCGCGGCGCGGCGCGTTCTATTCAGGCCATTATATTATATATATATAAGGTATATAATATATTCTTCGTCGATTTCAATTCAAAACGTGTTTTATAAATCGTTTTAAATTCATTTTCAAAACGGTTTCAACTTCATATTCAATTTCAAATCGATTTCAATTCAAATCGATTTCTAATTCAATTTCAGTTCGTTTTCAGTTCAATTTCAATTCGAATTCGTTTATATTTAATTTCAATTCGAATTTATTTATATTCAATTTCAATTCGAATTTATTTATATTCAATTTCAATTCGAATTCGTTTATATTCAATTTCAATTTGAATTTATCTATATTCAATTTAATTCGAATTTCAATTCTTTTCAAAATATTAGATTTTGAAATCACATTCGATATTCATTATAAAATGAATAAAATCGATATAAATATCGTTCACGTCAAAATGGCGTCAATCTAATCAACACGTCTTCATATATTTCTATTTCAAATATTCTATTTCAAATATTCTATTTCAAATATTCCTATTTCAAATATTTCTTTTTCAAATATTGGAATGAGGCCCAATCAATTACCATATAAGGTTAATTATATGGATTTTCTACCACACGTATATAATAACAACGATGAATAATCAACCATCATCCAAAGTGCATTCTACACTGTATAAGCATTGAATATAAATATTTAACGCTTATAACAGTCTGTCAATCGATCGATCGACATACAACTAAACAATCGGGATTAGCGTACGTCAAATATTATCTCAATACTCGTGTGGGGTTTCAAACAATCAAACACAGATTTTATTTGTGCAGTTGGGCGATGTGTAAAATTTATCGTCCCAATCAATGTCCTTCAAATATGTGTACATAAACAAACCGTCCGGTTTGTAAATGAATATTTATTTATTCACATTCACGTTAAAAATTATATTTTTAACGATCAAACTATTTTATTCAACCTATGAATATTCTATTTGGTTCATTTATTAAATAAAATGTTATCTTTATTTTTCTAACTTATTTTTTTTTTAGAAAATTTCAGCGACATAACGGCACGATAATAGAAACGGGACAAGGCCTAGCCTTATCCCCGGTCTAGTGAAGGCCCACGCCATTCACACATCAATCAAATCAATTTCATTTCACCAAACAATTCAATTCAAACCAAATAATCTAACCAACTACACAACCAAACAATTAAACAAACAAGCCATCCATGGTCTGTGAATGACGGGTGTCGGGTGCTGCTAAGCACCGTCTGCATCCTAGTATATATATAACTAGAAAAAGAAATTGAAGAGTGAGAAGTTCTCACAGATTAGCTAATCCAACGCCACGACTCTTCTAATGTAGGAAATCTTCTTCGTTCTCGCCATTTTGTCAATTTTCACTGCCTGTATTCTCTACATATATAAAAATCACATTTTTACTTCGCTATTCAATATATAAAAATTGAATTTTTACTTCGCTATTCAATATATAAAAATCGAATTTTTTACTTCGCTATTCAGTATATAAAAATCGAATTTTTACTTCTCTATTCAGTATATAAAAATCGAATTTTTACTTCTTCTATAATGTAAAAATCATATTTTTAATCTTCTACTAATATAAAGACCGAATTTTTATTATCTAAATAATATAAAAATCATATTTTTAATATTTCTACTTTATAAAAATTATATTTTTAATCCTTCTATCTAATAAAAATTGTATTTTTAGCCAATTAAAAATCAAATCTCTATCATATAAAATTCATATTTTTATTCTTTCAAACTAAATATAAATAGATCATATTTTTATTCTTTAGTATATATTTCATATTCAGATTTTAACACAATGCATTTAAATTAAAATCGAATTTAAAATAAAATAAAAGAAGAGAAGCTCACTGCCATTTTCTTGTTCTGGACACTGTTCTTCTTCATCGCCCTTGCACCAGAGAACTTCGAACCCACCTTTCGCAACTAGGGTTACCCCGCCTACGCCTCCACAGAGGATCGGAGGTGTCCATGTTGACCGGCTACGCTGGAGCTCTCCACGCTAATGATAGCGTCGAATTCGATGCTCCAGGGGTCACGAAAATCGAGGGGATAGGCGGCGCGGCTTTTTCGGGCGGTGGAAGGCTTTTGGTTTGGGGTTTATACGAAGAGGAGAGAGGCGCGTGGGGCGGTGGGTACCGCGGTGGCCAGAGGGGAGAGAAGGAGATCGGAGGGGGAGGATCATCGTTCCCCCTTTTTTTTATTCAGATCTGAATGGCGTAGAGAGAAAAGTAAGGGGAGGGGTTATATGCAAAAGGTTTTATATTTATTTATTTATTATTTTTATTTTATGTTTTTCCTCTTTAAGTTGACTTTTCTTTCCAATCCCAAATCGAGCCCAATGACTGTCGCCCCTAGGGTAATACCCCCATTCCGAACGCAATGGGATATGTCCCGTTAGCCAATTCGGCCGTTACGATCAGTTTCAGTCAAAATTTACATTTAAATCATTATATTGAATTTTAAACGTACATCTCAATTCACCGGGCCCACATACTAACTAGAAAAATTCCCGAAAAATATTTTCTAGCTTCGTATTGATGATACGGTCCTAACAAAACTAATTTCGTCAAATTCTGAGACCGTTTGAAAAATGGCCAATTTCCAGTCGATTAAAATCAACTTAAAATGGTCAAACGCGTTTTCCTTTGCCACACTCACATATTGATTCGAAAAATTACGAAATTTGAAACCTAGCAATAACTTGACATCACGGATCCAAAAAAAGTGGTTTCGTCGAAATCCGAGGTCGTTTGCAAAATGGTCATTTTTAAGGGCCTGAATTCCATAGCGACTATTCAGAATTTTCAACTGGACATATCTTTTTATCCCCGCTATGAAATTTTGATTTTTCGGATTTGTTGGAAAGATATTCTCAAATAGATTCTATTATTTTTGGTTTCACTAAATTCTGGATTGTTTTGCACCCGGTACATTCAATTGAAGTTTGAAATCAAATTATCGAACTACCGCGCCATTTTCAATTCCTTTTATAAATATAAATAAATATTTATATTCTAACGACGACGTATATAATATATACGTTCTAAATATATTCAAAATAAATTTCTCGTCGTCATTATTTAAAATAATCCATTTTAAATGTTCAGAATTTGATAAAATTGCCAAAATAAAATTTTTAAACTGGCCCAGATTTTCGGGTCGTTACACAGTTAGATGCTTGGATTGTTGTTATTAGCTGGTTATTTAAATGAATTATTAGTTAAACTGTTTATTTCCATCTATCGAGATGGACAACGATAAATATATGATTATATTGAATCGATGATTTTATTTGAGGTAACTTATTTAGATGCAGGGAACGACAATCCAATAGGATTCCTCAATTATACCGACATTTTTTATCAAATATTTTGGATATTTTTTATTGGATGTGAAATTGAATGAAATAAATCCTTATTTCATGGATTGGCCTTTTTTTGGTAGTTTGGCCCTCTATTGTCGATGGCAAAATAAGAAAATTTTGAATCAATTTTAAATCGAATCTGAATTTTTTTTAGGTATATACCTTTTTAAGATGTTGACTACCATTAGGAGGATCGACGAAGTTAAGTTATAAAAATTTATTTTTATACCCAAAGCAGGTCTTTTCAATTATGTGACGGCCCGCCCCGGACCAGCCGACTTTTCTTCGAAATGCACTGTGCCGATGCTCGACCATCACGGGACGGTCGTCAAAAGAAAAGAAGCAAGACGAAGAACTATCAAAGAACCTGTAGTATATCTCATAGTGCGTGGAATAAAATATAATAATAACATAACTTGACATAAAACAGGAAAGACAGTGCATAAGCTTAAAACTAAACCATCGTAGCAGCGGAATCTAAAATACAGCTTATGATCCAATACCATTATTACAACTTCAAAATACTGTCTCTAAAGAAAAATAGAAAAGGTACACTAGTAATGCCCAAAGTAGTGGCCAGCTACAACATAGGAAGAATATATATCATATGTGAAAGCCTCCTGCTCATCTCCGGTACAGCTACTCGTGCAACCACCTAACCTATCTCTAGTCTACTCATGTTAGTACCCAGAGTAATAAGAAGAAACATAAAACTCTGGGTCAGACAACAGTCTGGTATGAGTGGTAGCAAGTATACATCTCTAAGATGAACAAATAGTAGGTATAAGAAATCATACCTGAACCTAGACCTGTAACCAAAGAGTTAGCACAATAGTATGTACAATACTCTAAGGTAACACTAAGTTAAAGTGTAAAGGTAATGTGGGAGTGTGCATGGCATGGTGATAACAAACATCAAACATAGCAATCATCCTCATATCTCTCACTCAGTGCATTAAGCATACGATATCCACCACTTGGATCATCCAAATCTTTGCTACGATCACTTTGCCTTGGGTGTCACAAAACCCCATTGCACTGATCCATAACTACTAATCCTTCTCTCAGTGGTGAACAAAAATTATGGATATCGATAACCCCTCTGCAATTGTCCCGCAGCAAAGCCCAATCATGAAGTTAACAGGTTGGTTCCCATCTGGATCCTCAGTTCTACCTTCCTATTTGGACAACCTTTGCGTCTCGGGTTTTAGTCATCATCTCTATTGGGTCTCCATCTGGTTCGGTTCATGATCCTTGCTTGGGTCCGATTCGTGACATTCCAGCTCGTGATGAGCATCTGGTCGTGATGCTCCACCTCGGTTCGTGAGTCCCTACACTGGTTCATGGGCCTCCTGCATTCATGACTCGTGGCGCCTTCCTCGACACGTTAGTTGCTCCGGTTCGTGGTTAGTGGTTCGTGACTTCCTGCTCCGGTACATGGTGACCTTAGCGGCTCATGGCTATGGACTTGTGCTCCTCATTCTGGTTCATGATACATGCTTCACGAGTGGGTCGGGTCGTAGGGTGTTTCACGAACGAGGTCTAGTCAATTTCCTGCAACTTTTCCAGCTAGCTATTTATGCTATATGACGGCATTTTCGACCATTCTAACTTTTCTATGCAATAACAAATCATTCCAAATAGTTATAGCAACATGTAAAAACGACCATAAACATCAAAGCAACAATCTAACATGTTAATATGGATCAAACATATCCAAAACCCATGTTTTCCCCTTAATCCTCTTAACCATGTTTTAACTATTTGATTAGCAAAACATGTCCAAATTAACCCAAATTTCTATTAGAGGCAAAAAATGACATTTAAGAATTTCTACATATTTTTCTAGATTATTATAATGCATAATTTCGTTAATTAACATTAATCACCCCTAAGTAGTCGTAATTAGTGTAAAAACATGTTATTCACTCACCTTAGCCACAAATAATTTATAGATCTGAAGTCTCCATTGATTTGGGTCGAATTCCTATGCAACACAGCAACTCCAACTTTGGTTTGATGCTTTTTGACTTGATTTGATGTTGATTAGCTTAATCCTTGATTAGAAAGCGATTAGAGATGGTTTAGAAGGTGGAAACCATTGTTTGGGTTGAAGAGAAAGTTTGTGGCAGCTGAAAAATGACAAAGGAGGGTTTCTCTAACCCCTATCAGCCCTAATATAACCCTAATCCCGAAATACCTTGTCGGCCCAGCTGCTAATTATCTTATTAAGCCCGTTTAAGCAGTTTTTCCATCTTCAAACCTTATTTCAGATACTTCTCCTAAATGGTAAGTCCGTTTGATCAATGTGACCACTCTACATAAAGGTTAACCATCATCCGAATCCAATGGATGCGGTATCAGGTAAAAAATCCGGATTATGCAAATGGGAAATGACCCAATAGTCGTTTCCCAAAGTTATACGACCATACGACTTCATTCGAAAAAGAAATAAATATTTTACGATCCCCCGATACGTAGAATGCGGGTCGTTACAAATTATATTATAGATATATGATTATAAATAAATCGATATTTTTAGTGTAAACATTTTGTATTGCAAATTCTTATGTTCTAATATGTTTTGTAAGCATATAAGTCAACAATTAGCCTATGGGTTAATAATTTATAATGATTGTTTCTATGAAGCAATTAAGTGATATTTTTAAATTAATTATATTATAAATTAATTTAAGAGAAAGGATTAGTTGAAAGCAGTTAACAAATTAACTAACATTTTTAGGTTAACCGAGTCAATTGTTTTAATTGAAATTGGGTGCTAGATTAATTTGTTATCATTTAATCTAATAGAAATGAGTTTGACAAACGATTGTTTAAACATAACGAGACTTCTTAGAAGTTAGTTTTTCTTCTAATTAACGTTATGTAAAAATAATTATTGATTTATTTATTAATAATAAAATTACTTATTCTATTAGGATTTTAAAAGAGATTTATTATTTTATTTTCGTTAATAATGGAATACTTTACTTCAATTAAAAGATGAAGTCAATAATTAATATTAATTAAAGTAATTACTTTCTAATTGAAATTTCAATTAAGAATGTAATCCAATTTTGAGAAAAGGATTAGTTAAACCTGGCAAAGAGTTATGAAGGGATTTTAAAATAATAAAATCCGAGTTTATAAACGAAGTTTATAAAAACAATTTTTAACTAATGCGATAGTTTAAAATAAACATTTTACTTAATATTTGAATTAAGTAAAATGAATTGAAAGGGGATAAGGAGATTTTCAAAGATGCAAAAGGAAAGTTGTGTAAAAGATTTTGGCAAAGAATTAGAATATAGTAAAGGGATTTTTGTAACAAAAATCTAAGTTTAGTGCTATAATAAGTGGTCGAATGGGTTTATGTAAAGAATGTGATAAACGTATTTTTGCTAATCAATCCAAGATAGAAATGGATTGTATTAAGAAGGCTTAAAACCAATGTGATGATTTAAATAAGTTAAGTAAGAATGATTTCTAAATGTAAATAAAGATTGCGTTGAAACTTGAAAAGGGATTTTAATAACATACTAGTTTTATAAACTAGGTTCATAAAAGATGTTCAAATTAAATGATATGGTTTTAAATGAGCATTTATTTAATATTGAATTTAGAGGAAACATTTGAAGTCGAAAGGGGATTTTCAAAAGTAAAGAATGGTTATTAAAAACCATATTTTTAATGAAATAGGGAATGGAATTTGATATGATATTATAATTAGAATTAGTTTATAGTTACAAATTTTATCTATTCTAAGATAAGAATGTTGCCGATCAAAGTTTCGAAGGTAAATAAAATACCCCAACTTGAACGTGTGACGATCCCAAAAACCCCGTGACACGGTGTTAAGGATAATCATTGGAATAGAACACATTAATCATCATTAGGAGATCACAGATAATAGCACAAACGAGAAATAGAATAATTTACATACATATGACAGCGGAATCATATAGATATCACCACATCAGAGAGCACAGTGCAGGATACAACTTAGTGCATAATAATACATAATCAGTCATCATCGCCAAAGGCGGAATCATACATAAATAGTACACAAAATAAATATCAGTCTACATCGCCAGTGGCGGAATAATAATACATATACAATAATGGCGGAAAGAGTCAAAGTCAGCACGGTGTAGTCAAGCCTCGCCATGAGCCAAAAGTGCACCAGATACCTGTAACTAGGCTGCCCGTGTGAAAATGAGGGCACCCGAGTTTGCAAGGTGAAACAAACTACGAGTTAGTCATGGGACTGGAATGAGAAATCTACTTAACTTATTAACAACAATAATAAGGCAAATCAAAGGACCACGCCACTTTCGCGGAATGGGTTTACTCCAGTGAGTGCTAGTGCATGAAATAAAGTAAATGATTAAATCATCGCAATGCTTTTTATAAAATGAAGCCATTATAAGACTCAGGTCCCATCACACAATGCAACGCAAGACGGAGGATAGATTTTTACCTTATAATGGCCAAAAATGCTTCATACGTATAAAACAAAAGTGTGATATTATTACTAGTGCATATATGTTTTCCAAAGTAAATTCAATCACAAATATCAATCCAAGGCGGCATAGCTACCATCTACTATGTCGCCATACTAGTAATACAATCACATCCGCAATTTCGTATCGGAATTTGGATTCCATCATGAGTCGAGGCAAGTGACAAGCTCCTCTCCGATTCGAGACACTCTAGCAAATGCCTCGGGACCGCACATAGCAATCCCTGGATCTTCAGGGCCGGTCCTCTCTTACTTTTGAGGATTGGCAATTCCTGAACACATGTTTCCCGGTCCTTACAGACCTATAATCTAGGCGCCTCGTATTCCAACAACCACACAGGTGAAAAGTATATATAATGTCAGGGCTGGTAGGTCACTGACACCACCTTAGCTAGAAAGAAACGTCGTGCTCTCCCTGCAGTCACTATCCCGTTTTTGACTCATACCGAGGTGTGAGGCTCGCGAATCCACGTTATACACAAAGCTATGTCACACAGACCATGCTTTGATCATCAACCACAAGACTTTGCTTTGCAACAGAAGCCTTGATCATATGCCACTTAGGCGTGCCACACAGGCAATCCACTCCATGTGACTGATTTCTATCGATATATAACCTCTGAGCTCGTACGTCTCAGAGAAGGGCGTTAAGCAAGAGAATAAATTCTCCGCCGCCAAACAGTTATATATTTAACAGAGATCAATCAGCACAGAACAAAATCCAATGTCAGACACACAGTCCATTTACAAGTTCGTTCTGGGTTTGAACAAAACCGGAGGCACCAATTTCCTTGCATATCCGCACAATCAACAATACGTCCGGACGGCTACTACTTCAGCTCCTTCAAGGTAGCTACTCCAATCACGAGCATAGTAGCGTCCATCCATCCAATGTGAAGATCGTCGGTCTTCAACCGTCTTCAACTCTTCGACTTCTCAACGTCGATCGATTATTTGAAATGTGAATGAACTCGGCCTTTTCAAATAACCCACGTGTATTTAGATTTTCAAATCAATTTATCACATTGTTAAACTATTCAACATTCACATTTCAGTTCTTTAGTATAATTTTCATGTTAAATACATTCAACCATCACATATCAAGTAAACACAACAAAATGGGTTATTTCCACTCTATATCGTTTATGGTATTTTATAACGATATATCGCCATTTTTATTTATTTAAAACGGCCATATTTAATTAAACGACGTTTCAGGTCGTGCCGAGGCACTGGTGCTGTTTTTCACTAAATTTGTTTTACACATATCTAAAAATCTAACCGTTAGATCTTCACAAATTTTACATCATTAGAAAGATCATTTCAAAACGAATCCAATGGTTTCAGTTTTGGGAAAATCCGACGGTCGGATCTTCCACACTAGTCGTTTGAAGTTACGATTTCAAATTATGAACTACAACGTTGTTATTAGATTTAATTTAATTATATTTATATTTATATATAAATATAATCGTTTCTGGCGCTGTTTTTCTTCAGATTTGAATTAAACATTCCAGACAATCCAACCGTCAGATCTTTACAAAGTTGGTGCCGTTGGAAAGATATTTCCAAGGCGAACCCAACGGTTGCGGTTTCGGGAAAATCCAATGGTCGGGTTCTCCATACTAGTCGTTTGAAATCACGGTTTCAAAACACGAACTGCACAGCCACATTTTGTTTTAATTTTATTTATATTTATATATTTATATAAATATAGTTCATTCGAAAATTCCTATATCGTTTTCACTTCAAATATTTCACTAACGCCTTTAAATTTTGGAAAATTTCGCCATAACCTCCTTTGTACGGGAGGGGCTGGGAAAATTCCCAAATAGCCACACGGGCGTCTCATTTCAAAAAGAAAAACCCAAGCGGCTAGCCAACAGGCTCATAAAATCATCACCCAAATAAAACAGTAAACGTGTACCAATTTGTCGGGCACAAAATTTTATTCCTCTTCTCTAGCCTCTTTGCTATAACCAGTTCAATAAATATTCATGTACATATATGCAATTCTTATCACTTACCATTTTCCATTCAACTTCATATTTGTTTCAATTTGGTTTAAAAACACCATTCATTCTAATGTTGCATGCATAGGCAAAAATCATATCATTAGCTAATTAATGAATATTTCAACTCATGCATATTTATTTGAACAAGTGGTTATTTTTAACACTTCACATTTCAAAAATGATAATTTTGGCAAACTAAAATATATTTCAACACATGACTATTTTATTTAGTTCCTATGCATGTTAAAAATAATATTTCTTTCACAAATATTTATTTCAACGCTCGCATATCTTTAGCATATCACATAAATGATAAAAATGATATTTTTATCATCTAAAGTATTTATTCAACACATGAATGTTTTTAACACTTCATAATTTAAATAAAAATGTAATTTTTATTGTTCGATATTTTTATTCAACACATGAACTTTTCCAATACACACACTTCTCAACACATGAGCATCTCCACACATGGATATTTTATATAGTTTGTTCATATAAGAAAGATGAATTTTTTTTATTGTTGAAACTATTTATATATAAGGAGAATATTTTACATACTTCAAATATATTATAAAAATGTGATTTTTATTGTTTAAACACTTCATTCATTCACACATGAATTTAATTTTCACACATCACTTCTCAACACATGAGAATTTCCACACATGGATATGGTTTCGACACATGACTTTAATTTCAACGCATGAAGATAATTTCAACATATGAAAATAATTCTAACACATGAATATTATTCAAAATTTCGGCAGCATAACGGCAGGGTAGTTAAAACCGGCACCGTCCCTAGTACGGCTCCTCGCTCTACTTTAAAACCTCGCGGTTTTTGACAATGGGGATTCATGCATCTAATTCGCACGCAGGCGGCATGTTTTATTTTCATTTCCACAATTATTTCCAATTTATTTCAATCACCAATGGGTATTTTTCAACCACAACCAATCAATATCAACCACAAACAATTATTGAACCATTCGCATTTTTCATCCAATATTTCACACCAATTCACAACAATAAATATCATCCATGGTTTGTGGACGAGGGGAGTATATATATATATATATATTATTTCTATATTTCACTTGCATCTCAACACATATATCAATTATTCTATGCACGTATAATTCATACTTCGCTCATATAGCTTACACACCGCATGTACATGAGGTATACAGCACGTGTATAATTTATATTTCGCTTATATAATTTATACATGACATTTTTGATTCAAATTCTTTTAATTTAGATTTCTCACATTGGTTTTCGGAGTGCTAAAAATTGTAGATGGCTCAGACATTAATTTAATTTTAACTTTGAACGTACATTTCAATTTTCCAGGCCCACAAACTAATTCGAAAAATTCCTGAAAAATAAATCTAGCTATGTTTGGATGCTACGGTCCCAACAAAACTAGTTTCATCGAATTCTGAGATCGTTTAAAAAATGGCCATTTTGTAGGCGACCCAATTTAATAGAAATTGACCAAACACATTTTCTTTTGCCACGCTCACATACTAGCTTCAAAAATTATGAAATTTGAAACCTAGCAATAGTTCGACATCCCGGACCCAACAAAAGTGGTTTCGTCGAATTCCAAGTTCGTTTGCAAAATATCTGTTTTCAAGGGTTATATATTCTATATAGCGACCTTTCTGAAAATTCATTTGGCCTTAACTTTTGATTCCCGCTATGAAACTCTGATTTTTCAGATTCGTTAGAAAGGTATTCACTAACAGATTTAAATATTTTTGGTTTCACTAAAATCCGTTATATTTCCACCCGGCACAGTCAGTCAAAGTTTGAATTCAAATTTTCAAACTGACTCACTATTTCTAATTAACTATTTTATTGAAATATTCTATTTCAATTGTTTAAATTCCTTTGAAACAACCAATTTAAAATTTTCAAATTGGCTCGTATTTTCCGGGTTGTTACAATCTCCCCCACTTAAAACTTTTTGTCCCCGAAAAGGAAACAACAGTAAAGTAGGAAAAAATGTAAATGCAAAGTATTGTAAAGGTAACTTGCACTGGAATTAGTTAGAGATGTCCACTTTGCATTTGGGTAAGCTTGCTTAATGCTCTCCTCAGTCTCCCAAGTACAGTCTCTAGGATCACTACTCCACTGCACTTTAACTAAATGAACCTTTTTGCTTCTTAGCTCTCTAGTTTCTTTGCCAACAATCTTTAATGGCTCTCTTCTGACTGTTAATTCTGGAGTTATTTCCAAGTCCTGTTGCGCTGCTTCTTCTACAACAAGATCCGGATCATGCACAAGTCTTCTAAGTTGAGATACGTGAAACACATCATGCAATCCAGGCAAACAACCTGGTAATTGAACCCTATAAGCAAGAGTTCCAATTCGTTCAAGTATAGGAAAGGGACCAATAAATCTCGGTGCCAACTTCCCAGTTTTGCCAAATCTGATTACTCCTCTCATCGGAGAAACTTTCAAATAAACATGGTCACCAACAGCAAATATCAAATCTCTTCTTCTAGAATCTGCATAACTTTTCTGTCGGCTTTGCACGGTTCTCAATCGTTTTTTGATGAAGTCAACTTTATCGGACGCTTCTCTAATCATATCGGGTCCTAACACAAGTCTGTTGCCAAGTTCTACCCAACATGCTAGAGATCTGCACGGTCTACCGTATAATGCTTCAAATGGCGACATTCCCAAACTTGCTTGGTAGCTATTGTTATATGAGAATTCTGCCAAATGCAAGTGATCTTCCCATGATCCACCAAAATCAATTATACAAGCCCGCAATAAATCTTCTAGAATTCTATTCACCCGCTCAGTTTGGCCATCTGTTTGAGGGTGATAAGCGGTGCTCATTTTCAGTTTCGTTCCCAATTCTGTCTGGAATGCCTCCCAGAATTTGCTAGCAAATATTGGGTCTCTATCACTGACTATGCTGATGGGAATTCCATGCAGCTTAACAATTTCTTTGAAATATATCTGTGCTTGACTTTGAGCGGTTCTATTGGACCTGACAGGTATGAAATGGGCAGTCTTCGTGAAGCTATCTACGATTACCCAAATGTTGTCATTACCTTTCCTGGTTCGCGGCAAACCATCTTTGAAATCCATGGAAATCTGTTCCCATTTCCAACCTAGGACTTCCAACGGTTGCAACAATCCAGCTAGCTTCTGTTGGTCGCTCTTGACTAATTGACAAGTAGGGCATCTGCTAACATAAAAAGAAATATCCCTCTTCATTGCCTTCCACCAGAAAGTGCGTTTGATATCGTTGTACATTTTACTTACGCCGGGATGAATGCAAAGTTTGGATTTATGGCATTCATCTAGCACCTCTCTTCGAAGGCCAGGAATATTTGGGATGCAAATCCTATCATTTAACTTGAGAACCCCCTTATCGTCAATACGGAAACTTGTGGTTTCACCTTCCTTGACCCTCTGACTGATTCTCTGAATGAATTCATCGTCTTTTTGAAGGACTGAAATCTTATCAATCAATCCAGGCGTAATTTTAAGATTGGCAATGATTGCGGTTTTTCTACTAAACGCATCCGCTACAACGTTAGCCTTTCCCGGCGTATACACGATATCTAGATCATACACTGCAAGAAATTCTAGCCAACGCTGCTGCCTCAAATTTAGATCTTTCTGGGTGTATAAATACTTCAATGATTGATGATCTGTGTACAGTACAAATTTCTCGCCCAATAAATAATGCCTCCATATTTTCAACGCAAAAACGATAGCTAGCAACTCAAGATCATGAGTTACATAATTCTTCTCATGCGGTTTCAGTTGGCAGCTTGCATAAGCGACTACTTGGCCTCTTTGCATTAACATTGCACCAAGACCTCTAATAGAAGCATCTGTCCAAACCGTCAAATCCTGATTGCCATCAATAATGGTTAACACTGGAGTAGTTATCAGATTCGATTTCAATTCCTGGAAAGCTTCTTCACAGTCGGAAGTCCACTTAAATTTCTCATGCTTCTTCGTGAGCTTCATTAACAGACCGGATATCTTCGAGAAATCCTTAACGAACTTTCGATAATAACTAGCCAACCCCATAAAACTTCTAACCTCTGTGGGTGTAGTGGGTTGTTTCCAGTCTTGAATCACTGTTATTTTGCTCAGATCTACAGAAATCCCTTTCTTTGACACGACATGGCCAAGAAACTTCACTTCTTCTTGCCAAAAGACACATTTAGAGAATTTGGCTTTGAAGACGTTCTTTCTTAGAATCTCCAATACTTGTTCTAAGTGTTTTTCATGCTCGAATTTTGATTTGGAGTAGATTAAAATATCATCGATGAATACGAGGACAAATTTATTCAGAACTCCCCTGAAGACTCTATTCATTAGATCGACAAAGTATGCTGGAGCGTTGCACAGGCCGAACGGCATTACTAACCATTCATAAAATATGTCTGGACCTCTGAAAGCTGTCAAAGGAACACACTCCTCTACAATTCTCAATTGATGGAAACCCGTAGCTAGATCCATTCAGGAAAATACTATCCCCCATTCAATTGGTCTAGCAGATCATCAATGCGGGGTAATGGGTATTTGTTTTTTAGCGTTTGTTTGTTGAGGTCTCAGTAATCAACACACAATCGAAGAGTACCGTCTGACTTTGGAACAAACACTACAGCTGCACCCCAATTAGAAAAGCTAGGTCTGATTAGACCATTCCACAACAGTTGACAAGTTTGATCGCCTAATTCTTCTTTTTCCTTTGGTGTCATTCTGCGAATTGGATGTACCACTAGTCTGGCATTGGAAATTAGATCGATTCTGAATTCTGTTTCTCTTTGCGGAGGTAAGTTTTCGACTTCTTCAAACACATCCGCATAGTTTCTAACAACATGAATCTTTTCTAAGGAAGTGGGGATAACTTCCAATGCAGACCAAAATTCCTCTCTATCAGGATTAGAACCATGGCATGGTATAGTAATATATCCAAGCTTCGTTCGAATTTTTACTATCTTTTCCGCACAATTTACTTCCGCGTCGTATTTCGTTAACCAATCAAGCCCGAGAATAATATCGAATTCGGGAAAATACATGATGATTAAATCAAAAGAAAACTTGTAGGAAGAATAAGAGACTGGCACTCTACAACATGAACTGAGAATAAGAGATCCTCCTATCGGATTATGTACTTCAACCGATTTTTTCAGCTCTCTTTGTTTTAACTTTAATTTGTGAACTGTGTTACTAGCAATAAAACTACGTGACGCACCCGTGTCAAATAATACAGAAATAGGAATATTTTTAATTGTAAGGGTACCTCCCAAAACATCGGGTTTACCTGCTCCATCGGAAGCAGCCGGCGGGTTCGTCCCGTCATACACGTGAGCTACTGCAGCCTTCTTAAGTAAAGGGCAGTCTTTGACAAGATGATCCGTCTTGCGGCAATTAAAGCAGGAGCAAGGGTTCTGAGGGCCCTGGCTTGAACCTTGAGAATTTGTCTTCTGCCTCTTCGGGGCTGTGCAAACATTAGAGTAGTGCCCCACCTTGCCACAATTATAGCAGCTTCCTTTTGGGGTCTACCAGTCTGTGGTTTCGAGGATGTTGCTCGGCTTGACTCCGCTTGATTCACAGTGGGCTTGCGTTTATTTCTGGCTTGGCTTTTATCGCGATCCTGTTCCAGGTGCCTTTGATCCAGGTCTTCGTAATTGCACGTCATTTCCACCAATTCATTAAATCCCAGCCTTATGTGGGCCATTGCTCTATCATGGTACTGTCGCTTCAGCCCGAGGATGAACCTCCTATTCTTGGACTTTGCAGTGGCGACGAGCTCTGGAGCATAGTTGGACAATTGTGTAAATTTATTCAAATAATCACTATAACAAAAAGGCATGTTGCTTCGCCTCATTTGCATCGGTTATTAATACAACCGAAGCAAGTGATATGATTTGCATCAGTTATTTTAACAACCGATGCAAATATATCGAAGCAAATAGTGTTATTTCCAGTTGCTTCGTTGTATTTGCTTCAGTTATACTCACAACCGAAGCAAATATGATTATTTGCTTCAGTTTTACTACCAACCGAAGCAAGTGCCTCGATGCAAATTGTGTTATATGCATCAGTTCTTCTTGCAGCCGAAGCTAATAGTGTTATTTGCGTCTATTCCTTAAGAACTGAAGCAAATGCACTGATGCAAATAGTTTAATTCGCATCGGTTTCTTTGGAACTGATGCAAATGCATCGAAGCGAATGTCAGTCGAGCAAATGCTTATATCAATAATTGTAAACAACAATTTACATATATTATTATTCATAATTTATTATAATTAATGATTATGAATAAATAATTCACAACAACTAATTATAAAGAATAATCAATAGTTAATTTTTATATGTAATAATCTATTAATAATTTGATTAATAATGATTAGTAAGTAATAATTACTACTAAGCACTTTGATTAATAATGATTAGTAAGAAAAATAGGTAGTATTTAGTTTTGATAAATAAATAATCCATAATTGCTAATCATTATCTACAATTAATAATTAATAAATATAATTAACAATTTGTAATAATTAAATAATAAATCATATAATTATTTGTATTAAAAATTCAATAATTAGTAAAAGTAATATTTAATAATTAAAAGTTGATAAATAAGAATTAATAATTAATAGTAACCTTTAAATTGTTAACATTAATTAATTAATTACTAAAAACTATATAATAAGACCTTTTTCCAAAAAAACTATATAATAATTGAGGCTAATATTTAACAATTAAAAGTGACAGCAAACACTAAGTAATATTAATAATTATTATAGAATGACTAATATTTAACAGTTAAAAATTATTATTCAACATAACCATTAAATAATTAATAAACGGTTATTAATTTTTAATAAATATATTACGTAATTATGCAGTATTTAAACAAGTATTATTAATAAATAATATATAATTACTGATTATTATAAATTGTCAATAATTTTTATTTTTATCTAATAAGCTTAATCTTAATAACTAATGTAATTATAGTGATTAATAATTTATGATCAAATAATTAGACAGGTAACTATTTGTAATTAACAAATAAGATTATTAATAAATAATCTGTAATTACTAATCATTATCTATAATTAATAATTAATAATTAATAAATATAATTAACAATTAATAATAGTCATTATCAGTTATTTTATAATTATTATCGATTGTCTAGTAATTATTGATTATTTTGAGTAATTACTTTAAACAAATTGTAATTACTATTAATATGTTTACTAAATTAGCGATAAAATTCACCGGTTTCATAAGCGTGCGGGTCAGCATAGCATTTCAATTATAAATAATTATTATTAAATAACTAACTTTTAATAATTATTATAATTTTATTATTAATGTTTAATAATTAACTTTTTATCCGTTACCTGCTCACGCGTTACCTACACGCGTTATTACTTGGCAAATAGGTTAGACCCGACCCTATCCACGTGTTCCCTGCTTCTCTATCATGCTCCGTCATCTATAAAATACCCATTCTTAGGTTTTCCGCCGCCTCCATCAAATCCTCTTTCCCAAATTCTTTTCGCCAATCTTCTATAAACCTCGATCTGGAGAAGAGGCGATGGCAATTAATGTTTCTATCATTAATCAAAATTTCCGCTGTGATTAAATTAGTTTCGATTTTGTTTGAAAATCAGTGACTAGCGCTAACCACTGGTATGAGATCTTTTTGTCTTGATTATGTCATTGTTTTATTTTTGGGTTTTGTCTTTGAAGAACGCGTGATGGTTGTTGGTGCTTGCAGGGTTTGTGGAGGGAGGCTGCCGGTTTGCTAGTGTTTGATGCTTACGGTGGCGGTCTTGTAGGTGATGTTAGAGTTGCTATTTGTAATGGTTGGAAGTTGTGATTGTTGAAGGGTTGCAGATGATGGTTTGATGAAGCGTCAGAGAAATCCAATAGTTCTCTATATCCTTTGTATTATTCTTATATGGTTTATGAATCTTATTCTTCTCCATGTTTTCAATCCTTATTCTCGTGTTAATAATAGTTCTCTATATGAAATAAAATAATGCATCAATTTTAGTACTAAGAACATTTGTAGGGGCTAATAACATGATTTAAGTGATACTGGTTGTCAGTTGTGATTGGGGCGTTTGCTTTACCCATATCAGAAGGATTAGATTCCTGTATTTGTCCTCTCCTAAACTGTATATTTTCTAGCTTTTGAGCATAATGAAATTTTGCGAACCAATGGATATATGTTATTTGGTGGATAGATATATGTTTTGTGCTAAGACGCATGTGTTTGAACTGTTAGTATGTCCGTGTGTGCAGTTCCCAGGTTGTCTGGGTGTATTCTTCCTAGTGTTTGCGAAAGAGTATGTATACGTGTGTGCTTGTTGTGTGCTATTCTGGGTGAGTGCGTGAGTGTTTATGGGTGTGTGTGTATTTTATCTTAATGTGGGGTCCATTAATTTAGAATATATATATATATATTATACACACACATAAAAATTATTTTAAGGGCAGTTTCATAAACATGGAATGAATATTTTCTACGCAATTTCTGTATAAGGATGATCATAGGATAACGGACCAGTATTCCTAACAAAAAATATATAAATAATAGTTTTCATTAACAAAGTAAGATATAGTTCACTAACTGCTTACCCTGTCAAAAGTATAAAAGTAGATTGTTTGCGTTTTGTCTTTCAGTTATCTGATGCGTTGCTGATATTTTTCCTATGTGATAATACCACTAGCCAAAAGTTGTGTTGCCCCGTTTCAGAGAGAAAGGTTGTGTTGCCACATAGTAGTGTTATTTCTCAGTTATTTGAAATTATACTATTTCCCCCTATTTTAAACATCCCAGGTCTTATCTTTTGGTGAATTTGTAGTTTCTGAAAACACTAAAAAATAATCTATTGTCAATGCAAATAAAATATAAAACTCAAAATTTTCCCCATATATGAAATAAAGTAATTCTATTATTTGTCGTTTTTTATTTTTTTACATGATGTTAGTTGTTTGAAGCCATCTATTTTTGTACTTTGAATTGATTAACCTATTTTGTGTACAGATGAGCAACTCTAATTCAGATTCAAGTGATCAGAGCCATTCAGATGACATAGCTAAAAATGGTAGCTTTTGAAACAATGGTGCGTGCTTCATGTATTATTATACTAAGTTAAATTCTGTTTGATACATGTTTTGTATTTTCTACTCCACTACCGCGTACTAATTTCGTACGCCTTTATGTCAAAGTATATCAATTTTCTATTAGGAAATAAATATTCTAAAATGAGAGTTATAAATTTCAAGACTAAAAAATATTCATAGTGTCATTTCAGCGAGTATAAGATATGTTGAATGACGTATTTAATTTTTATTTTGATTTCATTTTAGCAATTTACATGAAGAATAACAATATTCGTTTCGTTAACTATATCCTTTGTATTATTCTTATGTGGTTTATGAATCTTTATAAATAGCCGAAGATGCCTTCATCTTCTCAGGTTTCTGTTCACTCAATTGAATTGGTCAATGCTAGTTATTATTTTATTTGAAAATTATTTGTTTGATCAAATGGTACTTTTATAAAAAACAAAGTGTGGATGCCACTGAAATATTAAACAGCTGCCATGGTGCATATCAACTTGGAAACCAATATCGCTTTAATAAAAGGAACAGCGGCACTCATGACATGAACCTGGATGCTATTAATAAGAAAATAGACTAATTCGTTGTTTATGATTTCTTCAACCTCCGTTCTTAACTTTTCATGATTTTTGTAACTGAAAGTGAGTCCAGCAATCGGTGAATTATCCAGTCATAAAGCAATATTTTGCACGTTAGCTCACAAAGCTACTTCTTGCTAGGTGCATTTTGCACATTAGGCTGATAGAGTGGTAGCATCAACTTAACACCCGTGTGGAGGAGAAAATAACATGTTTTTATAACTGATTTCACTTGAACATGATGCAAGACATTATGTATTCGATTGTCGCCTTGTGTAGTTTGACCCATTGTGTTATATGCTATCTAAATAATTATTAATTGTAATCTCATAACTTATTAAATGTTAAGTTTAAATTTAAATTTATTAATCTATAATGTACCCTTTAATTTATACGTGCATGCTTCAGGTACTGTAACCATGAAAAAGCAAATAGTACATTTGGATCAGCTGTAGCTTCATAGGTCGTACTCCTTTAGTCTATGCCTTTGGTTTTCATTACATATCTGAATAGTTCAAGCGTTGTGTTTATTACATAGCTGAACGATTCTAGAATTAATTTGGTTCAATTTCAGTTTTTGTATCATATTTGAGATACTGATATAGTATTTGATATTGGTGTAGTACTTGAATCAGTTTCAGTGTAATATTGATGCATTTTACTTCTATTTGTCAATAGTATTTATTTGTCGTTCTTGTATGATATTTGATTTCTATTTATCCATTATAATATAATTTTATTTTATCTTTGTCGTACTATATCTATCAAGTGCATTTTGGTAACATTTCAGGTTTTAGAACCTAAAATTGCAAAAAAAAATTGCTTTAAGTGAATTTGCATCGGTTGTTACCGGTAACCGGTGCAACATAGTAAATATTTTTGAGCGAAAAACCTTCCTTTTTGCATCGGTTATTACTTAAAACCAATGCAAAAATACATTTGTTGCATCGATTCTAAAAACCGATGCAATTTTTTTTACTTGTTGCATCGGCTGCATATGCATCGGTTGCTGAACCGATGCAACAGGGGGTTAAACAACCGATGCAACCGGCCTGTTTTGTAGTAGTGAATCCTACACCGAGAGATCCCCCTGCTGGAGGTTGGCGAAGTCATCATGCATGCGCTCTAGGGCTTGTTCTGGGACATATTTCTCTTTGAATAGTTCTTTGAATCCGTCCCAGGTTCTACCAGCTTCTCTATTCCCAGCGGTGAGAGCTTCCCACCATAGTTCAGCTTCTTCTTATAGGAGCCAAGCGCCCAAAAAATCTTTATCTTGATCTCCAAGCCTTAGGCCTTCTAGTACCTTCTCGCATGTTTTCAGCCATGCAAGGGCCTCTATTACTGTGCCAGTTCCCGAGAAGGTTTTGCCTCCTAGGTTCTTGTATCTCTTAGCTACATGGTCCAGCTCGAATTGTTGAGCGGTCGGGGGTTGTATCAAGGGTCCTTCTTCAACTGGTACTTCTCCTCGTCCTCTGCCACGGCCAGCACGACCTCCTCTAGCAGCGGCTGCTCAAGTAGCCATTGTTCAAATTCTGTATAAGCAAGAAAAGAGTCGGCCTACAGAAATGATAATTTTATTGCATGGTTAAGCTGAAAACTTAAGGAAAGATAACGATGGACTGATCAAATTGTTTTTTCTATTCTTCTTGGCTCATTCTAGGACTTTACAAGTCCTATCTCTAATGAGCTACTCGCCTTAGAATACAACTGATTCTATTTTGACGAAGTGTTTAATGTGTTAGCCTCCAGAACTAAGGTTAACCAAAGTTCTGATACCAGCTGTGACGATCCCAAAAACCCCGTGACACGGTGTTAAGGATAATCATTGGAGTATAACACATTAATCATCATTAGCAGATCACAGGTAATAGCATAAACGAGAAATACAATAATTTACACACATATGACAGCGGAATCATATAGATATAACCACATCAGAGAGCACAGTGCAGGATACAACTTAGTGCATAATAATACATAATCAGTCATCATCGCCAGAGGCGGAATCATACATAAAGAGTACACAAAATAAACATCAGTCTACATCGCCAGTGGCGGAATCATAATACATATACAATAATGGCGGAAAGAGTCAAAGTCAGCATGGTGTAGTCAAGCCTCGCCATGAGCCAAAAGTGCACCAGATACCTGTAACTAGGCTGCCCATGTGAAAATGTGGGCACCCGAGTTTGCAAGGTGAAACAAACTACGAGTCAGTCATGGGACTGGTATGAGAAATCAACTTAAGTTATTAACAACAATAATAAGGCAAATCAAAGGACCACGCCACTTTCGCGGAACGGGTTTACTCCAATGAGTGCTAGTGCATGAAATAAAGTAAATGATTAAATCATCGCAATGCTTTTTATAAAATGAAGCCATTATAAGACTCAGGTCCCATCACACAATGCAACGAAAGACGGACGATAGAGTTTTACCTTATAATGGCCAAAAATGCTTCATACGTATAAAACAAAAGTGTGATATTATTACTAGTGCATATATGTTTTCCAAAGTAAATTCAATCATAAATATCAATCCTAGGCGGCATAGCTACCATCTACTATGTCGCCATACTAGTAATAAAATCACATCTGCAGTTTCGTATCGGAAATTGGATTCCATCATGAGTCGAGGAAAGGGGTAAGCTCCTCTCCGATTCGAGACACTCTAGCAAATGCCTCGGGACCGCACACAGCAATCCTTAGATCTTCAGG
The DNA here is from genome assembly GCA_030737875.1 of Allium sativum. Taxonomy (NCBI): domain Eukaryota; kingdom Viridiplantae; phylum Streptophyta; class Magnoliopsida; order Asparagales; family Amaryllidaceae; genus Allium; species Allium sativum. The sequence continues at coordinate 286,833,412 of CM060915.1, forward strand.
GCCTGTCCTCTCTTACTTTTGAGGATTGGCAATTCCTGAACACACGTTTCCCGGTCCTTACAGACATATAATTAAGGCGCCTCGTATTCCAACAACCACACAGGTGAAAAGTATATATAATGTCAGGGCTGGTAGGTCACTGACACCACCTTAGCTAGAAAGAAATGTCGTGCTCTCCCTGTAGTCACTATCTCGTTTTTGACTCATACCGAGGTGTAAGGCTCGCGAATCCACGTTATACACAAAGCTATGACACACAGACCATGCTTTGATCATCAACCACAAGACTTTGCTTTGCAACAGAAGCCTTGATCATATGCCACTTAGGCGTGCCACACAGGCAATCCACTCCATGTGACTGATTTCTATCGATATATAACCTCTGAGCTCGTACGTCTTAGAGAAGGGCATTAAGCAAGAGAATAAATTCTCCGCCGCCAAACAGATATATATTTAACAAAGATCAATCAGCACAGAACAAAATCCAATGTCAAACACACAGTCCATTTACAAGTTCGTTCTGGGTTTGAACGAAACCGGAGGCACCAATTTCCTCGCATATCTACACAATCAACAACAATACGTCCGGACGGCTACTACTTCAGCTCCTTCAAGGTAGCTACTCCAATCACGAGCATCAGTAGCGCCTATCCATCCAATGTGAAGATCGTCGGTCTTCAGCTGTCTTCGACTCTTCGACTTCTCAATGTCGATCGATTATTTGAAATGAGAATGAACTCGGCCTTTTCAAATAACCCACGTGTATTTAGATTTTCAAATCAATTTATCACATGGTTAAACTATTCAACATTCACATTTCAGTTCTTTTGTATAATTTTCATGTTAAATACATTCAACCATCACATATCAAGCTAACACAACAAAATGGGTTTATTTCCACTCTATATCGTTTATGGTATTTTATAACGATATATCGCCATTTTTATTTATTTAAAATGGCCATATTTAATTAAACGACGTTTTAGGTCATGCCGAGGCACTGGCGCTGTTTTTCACTAAATTTGTTTTACACATATCTGAAAATCTAACCGTTGGATCTTCCCAAATTTTACATCATTAGAAAGATCATTTCAAAACGAATCCAACGGTTTCAGTTTTGGGAAAATCCGACGGTTGGATCTTCCACGCTAGTCGTTTGAAGTTACGATTTCAAATTACGAACTGCAGCGTCGTTATTCGATTTAATTTAAATATATTTATATTTATATATAAATATAATCGTTTCTGGCACTGTTTTTCTTCATATTTGAATTAAACATTCCAGACAATCCAACCGTCGGATCTTTACAAAGTTGGTGCCGTTGAAAAGATATTTCCAAGGCGAATCCAACGGTTGCGGTTTCGGGAAAATCCAATGGTCAGATTCCCCACACTAGTCGTTTGAAATCACAGTTTCAAAGCACGAACTACACGGCCACGTTTTGTTTTAATTTTATTTATATTTATATATTTATATAAATATAGTTCATTCGAAAATTCCTATATCGTTTTCACTTCATATATTTCATTAACGCCTTTAAATTTTGGAAAATTTCTCCATAACCTCCTTTGTACGGGAGGGGCTGGGAAAATTCCCAAATAGCCACATGGGCGTCTCATTTCAAAAAGAAAAAGAAAAAGAAAAAGCCAAGCGGCTAGCCAACAGGCTCATAAAATCATCACCCAAACAAAACAGTAAACATGTACATATTTGTCGGGCACAAAATTTTATTCCTCTTCTCTAGCCTCTTTGCTATAACCTGTTCAATAAATATGCATGTACATATATTCAATTCTTATCACTTATCATTTTCCATTCAACTTCATATTTGTTTCAATTTGGTTTAAAAACACCATTCATTCTAATGTTGCACGCATAGGCAAAAATCATATCATTAGCTAATTAATGAATATTTCAACTCATGCATATTTATTTGAACAAGTGGTTATTTTTAACACTTCACATTTCAAAAATGATAATTTTGGCGAACTAAAATATATTTCAACACATGACTATTTTATTTAGTTCCTATGCATGTTAAAAATATTATTTCTTTCACAAATATTTATTTCAACGCTCGCATATCTTTAGCATATCACATATATGATAAAAATGATATTTTTACCATCTAAAATATTTATTCAACACATGAATGTTTTTAACACTTCATAATTTAAATAAAAATGTAATTTTTATTGTTCGATATTTTTATTCAACACATGAACTTTTCCAATACACACACTTCTCAACACATGAGCATCTCCACACATGGATATTTTATATAGTTTGTTCATATAAGAAAGATGAATTTTTTTTATTGTTGACACTATTTATATATAAGGCGAATAGTTTACATACTTCAAATATATTATAAAAATGTGATTTTTATTGTTTAAACACTTCATTCATTCACACATGATTTTAATTTTCACACATCACTTCTCAACACATGAGAATTTCCACACATGGATATGGTTTCGACACATGACTTTAATTTCAACGCATGAAGATAATTTCAACATATGAAAATAATTCTAACACGTGAATATTATTCAAAATTTCGGCAGCATAACGGCAGGGTAGTTAAAACCGGCACCGTCCCTAGTACGTCTCCTCGCTCTACCTTAAAACCTCGCGGTTTTTAACAATGGGGATTCATGCATCTAATTCGCACGCAGGCGACATGTTTTATTTTCATTTCCACAATTATTTCCAATTTATTTCAATCTCCAATGGGTATTTTTCAACCACAAGTAATCAATATCAACCACAAACAATTATTCAACCATTCGCATTTTTCATCCAATATTTCACACCAATTCACAACAATAAATATCGTCCGTGGTTTGTGGACGAGGGGAGTATATATATATATTATTTCTATATTTCACTTGCATTTCAACACATATATCAATTATTCTATGCATGTATAGTTCATACTTCGCTCATATAGCTTACACACCGCATGTACATGAGGTATACAACAAGTGTATAATTTATATTTCGCTTATATAATTTTTACATGACATTTTCGATTCAAATTCATTTAATTTAGATTTCTCACATTGGTTTTCGGAGTGCTAAAAATCGTAGATGGCTCAGAAAAATCCGCGGTCTCTTCTATGTGGTATAGAGCCTCCTTGCGGTCCCGATGTTTCCTGTTTCATCGTATTTCGTCAACACACCATAAAGATATGATTTTTCAAAGTTCAGATGTAATAAAAGACTCACCTTTCACGATGGTTCAAAACTAGGGTTGCAGTTTTCGTGAAAACCGAGGCACGATTTGATTATCAGAGGGTACAGCGTGGATGAGGGAGGAGAGGGGAGTCGATCGGTGGTGGTTGGAGGCGGTTTGGTGGTCGGAGGAAGGCGCAGTGACAGTGGGAAGTCGGCGACTTTGGGTCGACGGTTCTCGTCGATGCGGCGACGATAGGGGTCAGGGGTTGGTCGGATTTGAAGAGGGAAGGGAGGCGCGTCGATTCGAGGTGGTGGCGGCGTCGGTAGGTGGCTGTGGCGGCGGCGATTTGCCTGGGAAGGTTCGAACGATTTTCGCAGTCGGTGAGAGAGAGAAGCGGTTTTTTTTAATTTTTTAATTTATGAAACGAATTTTCTGATTCGCCGATATATATATTATTCAGAAAATTAGGGTTTTCACTTACGAACCCCAATTCAAACCCAACGACTGTCGCCCATAGCTAAATACCCCCATACCGGACATAGTGGGATATGTTTCGTTGGCCAATTCGACTGTTACAGTCAGTTATTCTTCAAATTAAAGTATAAAACATTTAATTCTAACTTTGAAATTTGTCAGGGCCATAAACTGATTCGAAAAATTCCAGAAAAATAAATTTAGCTATGTTTTGACGCTACGGTCCCAACAAAACTAGTTTCGTCGAATTCTGAGATCGTTTGAAAAATGGCCATTTTCTGATCGATCCAATTTAACAGAAATTGACCAAACACATTTTCTTTTGCCACGCTCACATACTAGCTTCAAAAATTATGAAATTTGAAACCTAGCAATAGTTTGACATCCCGGAACCAACAAAAGTGGTTTCGTTGAATTCCGAGGTCGTTTGCAAAATATCTATTTTCAAGGGTTATATATTCTATATAGCGACCTTTCTGAAAATTCATTTGGCCTTAACTTTTGATTCCCGCTATGAAACTTCAATTTTTCAGATTCGTTAGAAAGGTATTCACTAACAGATTTAAATATTTTTGGTTTCACTAAAATCTGTTATATTTTCCACCCGGCACATTCAGTCAAAGTTTGAATTCAAATTTTCAAATTGACTCACTATTTCTAATTCACTATTTTATTGAAATATTCTATTTCAATTGTTCAAATTCCTTTGAAATAACCAATTTAAAAGTTTTAAATTGGCTCGTATTTTCCGGTTTGTTACAGAACGACTTCACAATTATCGATGGATGATATTAGTTTGTAATGGTAGAAGATGCTGAAATAGTTTATTATTTCCATAAAAGGAATATTGCAACATATTTGCAAGATTTTGGAATGTAATTAAAACCATTGGATTTTAAACAATGTAGAGTTTTACACTGTTTGACCCAAGAATAAAGTGCGACTATACTTATACCATTCGATCGAGTATATAACACTATTTTCTAAGTAATGAAAATAGCACATTTTCGCAGAAGTAAAGTTATAAATATAGATACTTATATAAGTTGAATTACATATAAAGAGTTATAAATGGGATTTATTAAAAAGAAACGAATATGTCAAGAAATGGGTTAATTTTACTGAAAACGAAATCTATAACCTTGCTTCACGAATATTAAGATGAACTGATTTGGTTAATGAACTTATATTTTAAATAGAAAGGGATTTTGTTCCTAGTTTTAGAAAATGAATAATGGTTATAGCAATTGTTTTGAAAATGATATTTATAATGGAAGTACATGATATGATTTTGGGATTTAAATATATATATATATATATATCGGATTTGAGATGATATTTGAGAAAATATTTGAGATATTTTCTAAAATATTTTGAGGATACTCTTATATTTAAATAAGTGGTGAAATGCTACATTCCAAGTACTGAAATATTTTAACCATTTGTTAATTAGTTTAATTAAAGGGGGCCGAGTGATGCCAACTACTGAATCAATTTTTATTTTTATTGTTGAATGATTGTTTATTTGATAATTAAATAATCGACTATCAAATCTTGCTTATTACCGATTTTTAGTACGGATAGACCGGGATCGAATTTATGTTTGAAACCATTCCAACAAGCAAATACGTAAACGTGGATGATATTAGAAGATGGTCTAGATGGAGCATTTGAAGACTCATAGAATTTCATAAAATGGAAGGACTACTTATAATCTTTGATTAGCTCCTAAAGATAAACTATGGTTCTTTCATGGTTGAAATCTATGGATTTGCAAGGATTTCTCACTAATGATCCTTGGTGTGATTCCCATATATGATGCGGTTGTAGGGTGTCTTTGGTTCATCCTGTTCCTAGATGACTTGTATGGACGAATGTCCGACAGAGTATTTGCTAAGGGTCATTTACATTGAATTTTACAAATATGCCAAGTTTGGTGGCGGAAAATGAAATTTCTCTTAGCTTAACACCTAGAGTATATTTGTAGACGTCAATTAGTAATGGATCTGACAATGTGGCACTCAAAGTTTATTGTGTTGTGCTCTGTAAAGAAATTGAGCAGGCAACATAACTTTGTGGGTCATTCCCACTAGGGTGTATTGTCACCATCTACAGAATTTTTTTGTTTCTTCTATCGTTTTTATACCTTCCAAAATATGGTTATGTTGGATCCAACCGTGGGTGACAATATATTCGATACACTCAAGTTGAATGGTTGATCGGTCATGTGTGGTCAGTCATGTGTGGCTGAGTTGCAAGCTGTTCTTGTTGAACCTTAGTGTATAGATCTCTATAGTTACACTTTCGAAAGGTGGTCCTATCCCTTTTCATAGTTTGAAATCCATTCTTCAATAAACTCCATACAATTTTTGATTATATACTAAGTATGTGGGTTGTGAGATATAAGCATTTTGCTAGACGGTTATTTATTGGAAATAGACACTATTACGATATCATCGGATTTGATATCAAAAACGTTTTGGGTTATCGTAAGGTAAAAATTGTCTATGTTTATGTGCGGATCGGTCTTATGATTTTCCTTTTCTTTCAAAGGATTTTCTAAAGTTAAGCAAGTTGGATATTACTTAAACTTTTTGAGTTTTCTCACGCTGGTCACCTGACTGGTCCGTTGCGTTTGCAAATGCTTGGGTCAGACCAAGTTTTGCAGGTTCATGCTAGATGCCATGAATGTTAGAATACATGATGGAGGAGTTCAGAAGTATTAGTATTTATTTCCACTGTGTGTTGTATATATGAGGACAGGTTGTTATAACTGTCCAGATTTTTTGGTGTACTCTAATGAATGTAAGTATCTATATAATTCGTTATCAAGATTTATTTCTATATTATATTTTATTCTGCTGCGATATGAGACTCTGATGTGTTGTTAGCCTCCTTTTTCTTCTTCTATCCTAATATTTTTTTCTCACCCTCTAATTTCTTTCTATTGACTATCTGGTGGTTCGACACTTAGGTTTTGGCAAGTAATACGGGATTATGTATTATTTTCGAAATTTGAGAATCGAATTTTTTAGGTCAATACAGTTGATGTCAGAGTTGTTGGTTTGAACGTGATATGTGGTTCTCCCTTGCTATTTGGTGGTAAGTAGAAGATTCTTACCCCTATACATCCCAATGGGCATGATTTAGTTGGTTGAGTCGAGAGGTTGGCCGTAAAAGCAGTTCTGAGGTATCATTGTAGTGCCACGGTGGAAGTTTAGCCCATTAGTTGATCGCTGAAAATCCTAGACCCATTACAGCTAGTATTAGAGCTAATGGTTTAGTAATAACCTTGGCTCTAGGACAAAATTCAATAGATGGGGTTAGTAATATGCTAGATTGAGTTTACATATATACATGTGTATGTATGTGTGTATGAGAGCGTGCATTTATAATTGAATATAAAGTTATTTTCGTATTTTTGTAAAAAGGTAAATGAAATAATTTTCGCTAAGTAATATTTTTTTACTTACATAATTATGATAATATTGGTTTGTTTGATTGGTTTGAATAGAATTCAATTCGTTATTCACATTGGATTTGGAATGATTTAACCGAAAAGGAAATTTCAAATATGAGATTTGGAAATAAAAAATTTAATGTAAAATTTAACTTGGAATTGAAATGAATGATATGAAATGCAAATTTGACTTAACTTGGTTATGTTGAGTGAATTTAAGAATGGATACAGAAATGGAATTAAATAGAATAGATCTGGGATTTGGCAACCCAATAAATAATAACGGAATGGAAGTCAATCAGATACTAACTAATTTGTGTTAAAGTATGTTAACCCAAAGTAAAGGAAACAAGTAAATATTAATATTGAATAAGAATTCAGTTGGTTTCATCAAGTTGTTTGAGCGTTGTTATTGATTTTATGTTAGCATGGTTGATTATAATTCATTAAGGGTTTAATAAAAAGTTGTATGAATTGAAAGCTAAATGAATTCCAGTATAATAAACTTCAATGGAACCGCTTACGAATTGAAATTAAATGATTAACCCTATATTTGTGTATACATTCTGAATAAATGATGTTATGTAACAACCCGGATTTTCAGAACCAATTAAAATTTAAATTTTAGCTATTTTAATGGATTTTAAGTATTTAAAATGATTTATTTCAAATAATGACGACTAAAAATTTATTTAAATCGAAGTTAGAATGAATAAATTTACTTTAAATTATAAAACGAACTAGAAATGGCGCGGTAGTTTGAAAAATTGATTTTAAATTTCAAATGAATGTACAAAATTCAAAATAAATCGGATTTCAGTAAAACCAGAAACATTTGAATCTTTTAACAATATCTTTCTAACGAATGTGAAAAATTCAGATTTTATAACGGGAATAAAAAGTTATGTCTAGTTTAAAATTTAGAATAGTCGCTATGGAGTTTAATATGTTTTTAAATTATAGCCATTTTGCAAACGACCTCCGTTTTCGACGAAACCACATTTTTAGATTTGGAATGTCAAATTATTGCTAGGTTTCAAACTTCATAATTTTTGGAATTAATATGTGAGCGCAATAAATTTAAATGTGTTTGGTAATTTGAATTGGATCGACAAAAAATAGCCATTTTTCAAACGGTTTCCAAATTCGATGAAATTAATTTTATTAGGACCGTATCATCAAAACATAGTTAGATTTATTTTTCGGGAATTTTTGGAGTCAGTATGTGGCCACGGTAAATTATAGTGTATGTTTAAATTCAATATATATTGATTTATATTTTAATTTTGATGATAACTAATCAAAATGATAGAACAGGCTTATGAAACATATCCCATTGTGCTCGAAGTGGGGGTATTTAGTTAGGGGCGACAGTCGTTGGAGTTAATTTGGAGTTCGGGGGCGATTAATTCTTAAGTAGAGTAAATACACTACGTCATAGATGGCCTATCGCAACAAATCTATGGTGTTGCTTGCTACAATGTTGCCATTGTTATGCTGTTTTTTGTCTATTGCAATATACACTTCAGTGTGTTAGTGTAACGACCCAGGATTTTTGGCCTTGAAAATCGACATAAATACCTTTACCGTAACTCATGCCGACCTTCCAAACACCGAAAACACTGGAACGTTATTAGAAAGAATTTAGAGGGTGAAGTAAGAAAGAAAGAAATATAAGAATAGAAGAAGAAGAACCAACACAACATAGAATCAGAGTCTCACATCGCAGTGGAACAAATATAATACAGAAATAAAACTTTATTGAGAACTTTTAAAAATACTTACAATATTAGAGTACATCAACATCTTTGGACAGTTATAAAAATATGTCCCATATACAACACACAAAGGAATAGTAGCTATATAATATTATACATCTGGCCCCTTCCAGCTCGTCTCTTCACAGCATTCGATAACCTGAACCTGTACACCCGGGCTAACCCGAGCATTTACAAAGCACCGGGTCAGTCTGGTGAACCAGACTGAGAAAAACTCGCACAGTTTTAAGGTTTAATCATCCAACATGATTTTGAAGTTCAAAATCTTTTCAAAAGAGAAGGATAATCGTAAGACCAAATCCACACATAAACACGGACGATTTTTACCTTACGATAACCCAAACCAGTTTGGAAACAATATCTTGTCTGATATTAAAATAATGTCTAAATACAAGTAAATAGAATCTAGTGGAACGCTTGCATCTCACGCTTCACATATATAGTATACAATCAAAACCGCAGGCGCTTATTGGAAATTGGATTTCGACCTTGACAAGGTATGGGACCACCTGCCGATAGTGTATCTCTAGAGGCGAATACACTGGGTTCAACAAGAACGTCTTGCAACCAGGCCCTTACATGACCGACCACTCATTTCTCTTGAGTGTATCGAATGTATATCACCAACGGTTGGGCTCAAAACACCGTTTCCCGAAAAGGAATAGCATCGAAATAGATTAAAGTAGCAAAATGATTTTCTCTAGATAGGTGATTATACACCCTAATGGGGGCGACTCACATAGCCATGCTCCCTGCTCGATTTTTGTCATTTCCCGGTTTATGAGGTTTGAGGTTTAGATTAACTTTTGAACATCTGTCATTATTCCCTTTGAATGCCACATCGTCAGATCCGCCAGGTATCACTGAATATTGATTTCCACAAAAATACTCTGAGTGTTAAGCTAAAGAAGGTGTCCAGTCTTCTCTGCCACCAACAAAAATACGTTTGTAGAGAGTCAATACACGTGATCCCTTTGGAAATACTTTGTCAGACACTCGTCCATACAAGTCATCCAGGTATAGGATGAACCGAAGGCACTCTACTACTGCATCCAATATAGGAATCATCCCATGGATCAGTAGCGAGAAGTCCTCGCAACCCATAGATTTCAACCACGAAAGAACCACAGTTTATCTTTGGCCGCTAAACTAGAGATTATTAGTAGTTCTTCCGCTTTTAAAGGTCCACGGTCTTCAATGTTCCATCTCGACCGTCTTCTAATAACTTCACGTATTTGTTGGTCGGAATGGTTTTTGAATAAAAGTTCGATCTCGTTCTTTCCTTACCAACAATCGTAGGGGTCAGATTTGATAGTCGGTGATTTAACTATCAAAATAAACAGTGTTTCAAACATGACAATCCAATGGATTCACTGGTTCAGCATTCAGCACCACTTGGCCTTTTTATTTAAAACAAATGTAAATTCAACTCTTAAATCCTTCGATAATATAAATATAGTTCTTCGTTTCTTATCTAACATAAGATTATTCTTTTCAACCAGTTCATTTTTATTATTTAGAAAAATTCCATGTCATAGCCAATTTCCATTCCACTTTCAAAACGTTAGCCAAGTTATTATCTATATTGGAAAATCCATTCAATTTATTTCTCATAAAACAATGTTACGAGATATCTTCTAACCATTACTTGAAAACGACCCAATCTTTATTCTTAGAGAATAAAACTCAACCATATAATTCCTTTCTAACTTGAAAATTTAGTTATATTCGCGACAACCCCTTTTCTTTCCTCTTTTACCTTGAAATTCCCATTATATATATTCCAAGGTTCACCAACAAGTTGCGTTATTATTTCTCCAATGAGATAATAAACTTTACTAATCTCTTTTACCATTACAACTTATCTCATCCTCAGATAATCCTGAAGTCGTTCAAGTTGGTGTATTTTACTTACCTCTCAGACCTTGATCAACAACGTTCATATCTTAAGATAGATATGAGCTGTAATCCAAAAACCAACATTTCAATTCAAACACTAATCAAATTCCATTTAACTATTTTATTTAAACACATTAACTAAATAATCAATTCAATTTAAAAACGGTCGATTTAGTCAACCCAAACTCGGTTATCCCATTAATCGATTCCAATTGGTTTTCCCTTTTAAATTAACCAATAATAAAATTCATTTAAATAAATTCCATTTAATTGTTAAAAACAATTAAACAACTTAACTGTTAGGTTAAGTCCTATCCTCGTACTTATAAATTCGATTAACATCAGAACTTACTTTATAAAATAAATTCATAACTAATTATAACTTACATAGTAATAATCACTATTTATTCCCTTTAAATAAACTTTTATTCCAAATAATATATTCAAAAATCTATCCCAAGTTATAAAATAAATTTTATAACTTCGTCTCTGTTGATTAGCCCGGCGGTAAATCTAGAAGTATATACTATTGATTTTATAGACCACATGTTGCCAAGTACTCAACCAATAACGCCCATTGGTTTAAACTAAACAGACGTTGAATATTCAGTCAATAATCAACAATCAAATCAATCACTCCAACAGATCGTTTCATATATGATAAATATGAAAATAAATAATATATTTGAGGAATCCGGTTGGATCCCTCCAACCTGTTTTTCCCGGTTATCTCCAAACAGATCGTTCAATTTCATTTAACTGATAAAATAAATAACGACCATTTAATCCCAACCACAAGCAATTCAAACAATTCAACCAATTAAACATGTTTATTTTATAAACGTGACCAACAAGGTAAGTTACCTTTATTGGCACTAAAATTAAACGACGGTTTAATTTCGTCATTTAAAGTAAGAATAACAAGCAAACAGTCAATCATTGGCAAATAGAACACATAAAATAAAAACCCAATTTATATAAAATATAAATTGGTAAACTGAGTGAGTTTAATTCACCCGATTCGCCCATCACTGAAGTAGTTTATTTTAATTAAATTAAACCAACGTTTAATTTAATTAAAAACTCCAGTAGCTATCAACTCTGATCAGACCAGTCTCATCTGTTGTGTTCGTCGATACGGATCTGATGCAACTCCTTTTATCCAATCTCATTACTGTATGCATAATTATACATTTAAGTTATTTTCCTATGTAAATAAATATTATAAATTTCTTAAAAATCTATTTATTAATATTTTATTTATGTTATTATCTAGGATAAGGCAATTTTATATGGCGGTAAGGCAAATTAAAACGAACTGGAAAGTATAGTCAGTAGTGGTACAAAGGATTGGGCACAAGTGATTCAATCAGCACATGTAAGCTAGAGGCGAATCATATGGTTTGGCAAATTTATATCTTAACTAGTGTAATCTAAAACACATGTTATATGACTCGATTGGGTCATTTCGAATGGGTACATAAAAATAAAATTTACCAGGCTTCGTTGAAATATTATCCATCTAATCTTTACTTATGTTCATTAAAGTGAGATTAAGTAGTTTAACCAAAATTGATAATATTCGAATAATATATTATCAGGCTCTGGACTAACCTACTGTTGATCTTCCCATTCCACGTTGACAGCTTCTCCCCTTTGCCATCCCCCATTTGAACCTACAAAGACCGCTGCTCCCCCATACCCTTGCTAATACACTCTCCTCAAAACTAAAACTACCCACGCCTCCAAAGATTTAGCGCCTCCGCCCCGAAAACTCTCCATTGAAATGAACGGCTCCTTAAGTACGCCGCCACCATCACTCCCATCCATTTGTAACAGCCAAAACGGACTGCCTTATCACCAATACGTGATGCCGAACCTGCTCCTTACCGTCTTAACCCCATGAGCCTTGAAAACAAACTACATGTCCTCCTTGAAAACGCGGCAACATAGGGGTTGCTCCCTTCAAACTGGTATGGGACTGAAATGGTCCGCGCACATGTGATCTTCCATGCATAGGGTTTTGATTAAAAATTTTGTGTTTGTTGATTTCTATTTACAACTTGTGGTTTATTTTATAATGGAAAGAAGCTTGTGTTTCGTTTGGTTTTGTGAAAGTAAGAATCGAGAAGACGCTGTATATATAGGCACATGGAGATGAAGATAAGGATCGCGTCTTTTCCTAAGTTGGGTAGGTCTGTCTTCATAGGCCATGGTGCATGCAAATTTCAACTGAGAGGAGAGGGTTGTACGTACGGTAGATATGGCTGGGTACTGTACAGACAGATTTTTCTTCTTCTTGTTTTTTCTTGTCATACATAGAGTAGGCATGTTCTGTCCTGATGTAGCTTGTGCGACTTGAAATAAGATAGGAGCATAGAAATTTCTTTCAATAGATGTGCAGACTTGTAGCTGTTTAATAGAGTGTGTAGCTGATGAGACGGAAAGAAAGTGTACAGGGTTGATTGAAGAGAAATAACGGGCAGCTTATGGTTTCAGCGTTTAATCTTTTTAGTGTAGCTTGCGTGTGCACTCCAGCGTTGATTGGTATAGCAATGCATTGATAATTCATTTCTCTTTCATTTCAATTTTTCAGAAGTTGATGGGTAGGAGTCTATCTATAATGTAGTAGGTATGAATAAAGGAAAAGATGTGTATGATGGCGGTTTATTGTTTACTCACATCTGGTGGAAGCTAATATAGGGTAGGCCAGAATTTTGATTACAGGGGAACATTGAAATGGTTTGATAAGAAGTAAGGAAAATAAAGAACACGCAGTATGCACAGAATAGAGTTGACTTGCTTGGAAAAATTTATAGATATCATTGTATAGGTCAGTTGAATTGAAAAGAAAGAACACGCAGTGTCCCCAATGTGTTTTCATTTTAGTGAAAAGGGTGTCACGAAAAGAAACAAATAGACATAGGCTGTTGGAACATAGGGTAGGTGTTGTACATTTTATTAGTTACTTAAGTCTTAATTTGTAGGTATAATATTCGTTTCGGTACGCGGTTAACTAACCCTACCGTTACATACACTACTCTAAAATATATGCACCACCACACATCTACTTCAAACCCAACACAAATAAATATACCATTGTGTCGAGCAATGCCCCACGATCCCAAAAATGTAATAATATCGGTGGATTAACTTATTTTGTGAAACCCCAAAATGTTGATACAGGGTGCAAAATACTCCAAATAAAAAGTTTCGTATTTAATTAATTAAAAATTACAGTAAAATTCTAAAAATTAAATTAACACTACGTCTCAAAAGAATCTGGTTTGAATTTGAATCCAGCATGCAGTTACTTCAAATAAACTATTACGGTCGATGAACGATTCTATAGCGACAATTTGAAAAACTGATTTGGGCATATCTTGCAATATATACGACGAAATCTCGATTTTCCTTTTCCTTTAGAAAACTATAATCAAATCGATCCTAACATTTCTCGTTTTACAGAATTCCGACTTATAACGAATTCTATACATTCATTCGAACTTCAAATCGTAAATTACGAACTACCGCGTCGTTATAAGCTCGTTTATAATTATATATAAACTATACGTTCAAAAGCCGTTTTAATAAACGAAATAAATATTATAAATCCATTTATAATTCATATTTAACATTTAATATAATAAAATATATTAAATAATTAACCGCTAAAAATATGGGACGTTACATTCCTTCGCCCTTAAAAGAATTTCGTCCCCGAAATTACTAAGTGAGAAGGTTGTTTCAATCCCAGTTATTTTCGAAATAATTATTCAAATTATTATCGAAAATATTCTAAGTTATAAAATTTTACGAAAAATTCGTCAGCACCTCTGCTGCACAGCTCGATCGGAACAACTAACACTGCCTCTCTCTTGGTCAGGCAACTCAATTCAAATTTCTAAGCATATCATTCAACAGCCTTTCATCTTCTAGCTTATACTTCAATCCGTAACCAAATAAACTCCCATAGTTTTTTGGTTCTGCACTTAACTTAATTCGCAATGCAATAACAAATATAGGATTAAATCTCTTAATTCCATCTCATATTCGATCCTATTCAAAATTTATTATGTTGGTGTTCATTCTCTTGGGTTTTAATTCGTTCAAGTCTTGATAAATTTTTATTCACCCAATCTATTTTCCAATAACCAATAATCAACAACTAACACAACCAACCCAATTAAATTGGTATTCAATTAACCAATTAATGTTTCAAGTATTTCACTTTTTACCTTTTTATTTTCATTAATCTTAGCTTTAAGTTAAATCCCGAATATTTTAATTCCATATTAAAATTTTCATTTACCAACTCCATGTGAAATCATCCTTTGGTTATATTAAACCATTTAAATTCCTTTTGAATTCTATTCGAATTAAACAAACAAACCAATATCAATAATCAGATAAAATTATTTTTTTCTATATAAAAATATAATTTGGGCAAAATTATTTCATTTACCCTCTTTTCAAAACAATACTGTATCTATTTTCCAATCCAATGCTTCTCAACACTGGAACCGATCAACAAACACAGTACAAAACATTTGTATATAAAATTTACAAATACGCTCTCATATATAATACTCTCAATCTCGATCTAGGGTATTACTAACCCAATCTCTATCGAGTTACACCACAGAGCCAAGGTTATTACTAAACCAATAGCTCCGATACCACTGTAACGACCCGGGATTTTCAGCCTTGAAAATCGACATAAATACCTTTACCGTAACTAATGCCGACCTTCCAAACACCGAAATCACTGGAACGTTATTAGAAAGAATTTAGAGGGTGAGGTAAGGAAGAAAGAAATATAGAATAGAAGAAGAAGAAGAACCAACACAACACAGAATCAGAGTCTCATATCGCAGCGGAACAAATATAATACAGAAATAAAACTTTATTGAGAACTTTTAAAAATACTTACAATATTAGAGTACATCAACATCTCTGGACAGTTATAAAAATCTGTCCCATATACAACACATAACGGAATAGTAGCTATATAATATCATACGTCTAGACTCTTCCAGCTCGTCTCTTCACAACATTCGATAACCTGAACTTGTACACCCGGGCTAACCCGAGCATTTACAAAGCACCAGGTCAGTCTGGTGAACCAAAGTGAGAAAAACTCGCATAGTATTAAGGTTAAATCATCCAACATGATTTTAAAGTTCAAAATCTTTTCAAAAGAAAAGGATAATCATAAGACCAAATCCACACATAAAC
Source organism: Allium sativum (assembly GCA_030737875.1). Classification (NCBI taxonomy): domain Eukaryota; kingdom Viridiplantae; phylum Streptophyta; class Magnoliopsida; order Asparagales; family Amaryllidaceae; genus Allium; species Allium sativum. Next base: position 286,849,443 of record CM060915.1, read on the forward strand.
ACGGACGGTTTTTACCTTATGATAACCCAAACCATTTTTGGAAACAATATCTTGTCTGGTATTATAATAATGTCTAAATACAAGTAAATAGAATCTAGTGGAACGCTTGCATCTCACACTCCATATATATAGTATACAATCAAAGCCGCAGGCGCTTATTGGGAATTGGATTTCGACCTTGACAAGGTATGGGACCACCTACCGATAGTGTATCTCTAGAGGCGAATACACTGGGTTCAACAAGAACGTCTTGCAACCTGGCCCTTACATGACCGACCACACATTTCGCTTGAGTGTATGGAATGTATATCACCAACGGTTGGGCTCAAACCACCGTTTCCCGAAAAGGGATAGCATCGAAATAGATTAAAGAAGCAAAAGGATTTTCTCTAGATAGGTGATTATACACCCTAATGGGAGCGACTCACATAGCCAAGCTGCCTGCCCGATTTTTGTCATTTCCCAATTGATGTGGTTTGAGGTTTAGATTAACTTTTGGACATTTGTCGTTATTCCCTTTGAATGCCACATCGTCAGATCCGACAGGTATCACTGAATATTGACTTCCACAAAAATTCTCAGAGCGTTAAGCTAAAGAAGGTGTCCAGTCTTCTCTGCCACCAACAGAAATACGTTTGTAGAGAGTCAATACACGTGATCCCTTTGGAAATACTTTGTCAGACACTCGTCCATACAAGTCATCCAGGAATAGGATGAACTGAAGGCACTCTCCTACTGCATCCAATATAGGAATCACCCCATGGATCAGTAGCGAGAAGTCCTCGCAACCCATAGATTTTGAACACGACAGAGCCACAGTTTATCTTTGGCCGCTAAACCAGAGATTATTAGTAGTTCTTCCACTTATGAAGGTCCACGGTCTTCAATGCTCCATCTCGGCCGTCTTTTGATATCTTAACGTATTTGTTGGTCGAAATGGTTTTCGAATACAAGTTCGATAACGGTCTTTCCTTACCAACAATCGTAGGGGTCAGATTTGATAGTCGGTGATTTAACTATCAAAATAAACAGTGTTTCAAACATGACAATCCAATGGATTCATTGGTTCAGCATTCAGCACCACTTGGCCTTTTTATTTAAAACGAATGTAAATTCAACTCTTAAATCTTTCGATAATATAAATACAGTTCTTTGTTTCTTATCTAACATAAGATTATTCTTTTTAACGAGTTCATTTTTATTATTTAGAAAAATTCCATGTCACAGGCAATTTCCATTCCACTTTCAAAACATTAGCCAAGTTATTATCTATATTGGAAAATCCATTCAACTTATTTCTCATAAAACAGCGTTACGAGATATCTTCTAACCATTACTTGAAAACAACCCAATGTTTATTCTTAGAGAATAAAACTCAACCTTGTAATTCCTTTCTAACTTGAAAATATAGTTATATTCGCGACAACTCCTTTTCTTTCCTCTTTTACCTTGAAATTCCCATTATATATATTCCAAGGTTCACCAACATGTTGGTTATTATTTCTCTAATGAAATAATAAACTTTACTAATCTCTTTTACCAGAACAACTTATTTCATCCTCAGATAATCTTGAAGTCGTTCAAGTTGGGGTATTTTAATTACCTCTTAGACCTTGATCAACAACATTCATATCTAAAGATAGATACGAGCTGTAATCTAAAAACCAACATTTCATTTCAAACTCAAATCAAATTCCTTTTAACTATTTTATTTAAACACATTAATTTAATAATCAATTCCAATTTAAAAACGATCGATTTAGTCAACCCAAATTCGGTTATCCCATTAATCGATTCCAATTGGTTTTCCCTTTTAAATTAACCAATAATAAAATTCATTTAAATAAATTCCATTTAATTGTTAAAAACAATTAAACAACTTAACTGTTAGGTTAAGTCCTATCCTCGTACTTATAAATTCGATTAACATCAGAACTTACTTTATAAAATAAATTCATAACTATTTATAACTTACATAGTAATAATCATTATTTATTCCCTTTAGATAAACTTTTACTCAAAATAATATATTCAAAAATCTATCCCCAGTTATAAAATAAATTTTATAACTTCGTCTCTGTTGATTAACCCGACGGTAAATCAACAAGTATAAACTATTGATTTTATGGACCATATGTTGCCAAGTACTCAACCAATAACGCCTATCGGTTTAAACTAAACAGACGTTGAATATTCAGTCAATAATCAACAATCAAATCAATCACTCCAACAGATCTGTTCATATATGATAAATATGAAAACAAATAATATATTTGAGGAATCCGGTTGGATCCCTCCAACATGTTCTTCCCTATTATCTCCAAACAGATCGTTCAATTTCATTTAACTGACAAAATAAATAACGACCATTTAATCCCAACTACAAGCAATTCAAACAATTCAACCAATTAAACACGTTTTTTTATAAACGTGACCAACAAGGTAAGTTACCTTTATTGGAACCAATCGATAGAATAACGATTTGGTATTTCACTGAAATTAAAGGACGGTTTAATTTCATCATTTAAAGTAACAAGCAAACAGTCAATCATTGGCAAACATAACACACAAAATAAAAACCCAATTTATATAAAATATAAATGGGTAAACTGAGTGAGTTTAATTCACCTGATTCGCCCATCACTGAAGTAGTTTATTTTAATTAAATTAAACCAACGTTTAATTTAATTAAAAACTCCAATTGCTGTCAACTTTGATCAGACCCGTCTCATCTGTTGTGTTCGTCAATACGGATCTGATGCAAATCCTTTTATCCAATCTCATTACTGTATGCATAATTATACATTTAACGTTATTTGCCTATGTAAATAAATATTATAAATTTCTTAAAAGTCTATTTATTAATATTTTGTTTATGTTATTATCTAGGACTAGGCAAATTTATACGGCGGTAAGGCAAATTAAAACGAACTGGAAAGTATAGTCAGTAGTGGTACAAAGGATTGGGCACAAGTGATTCAATCAGCACATGTAAGCTAGAGGCGCATCATATGGTTAGGCAAATTTATGTCTTAACTAGTGTAATCTAAAACACACGTTATATGACTCGATTGGGTCATTTCGAATGGGTACATACAAATAAAATTTACTAGGCTTCATTGAAATATTATCCATCTAACCTTTACTTATGTTAATTAAAGTGAGATTAAGTACTTTAACCAAAATTGATAATATTCGAATAATATATTATCAGGCTCTGGACTAACCTACTGTTGATCTTCCCATTCCACGTTGACAGCTGCTCCCCTTTTCCATCCCCTATTTGAACCTACAGAGACCGCCGCTCCCCCATACCTGAAACGACCAGAAATCCCCCTTACGGGAAATCCCGGATTGAGTCGAGAACAAGCCACAACAGGACGCAGACGGAAGAACATTTCATTGTATATTACAACAATACCATCAGAATACAAGAATATACAGAGTATAAATGAATATTACACTGAAATATCAGAGATTTAAATTACATTTAAATACATAGCAGCGGAAAATAATACAAAATACAACTGAAGGAGATATAAGGATACAAAGCTTTCTGGATATCGTTCCAGCTGTAACCAGGATCCTGTGAATATAAATCTGCAAAACCAAAACTACTAGCTGCCCGTGTCAACATAAGGGCACCCAGAGTTTAGGTTAAAGCAATAAACTCCAGATCAGTCATGGGACTGGTGTGAGAACTAAAACAGTTATTTAAAACTTTACTTTAAATCAGATATATCAAGGGACCACGCCGTATAACACGGAACGGGTTTCCTCCCAAGAATACCAGTGCATATAACAAAACAGCAAAATGCTTTTTGGAAAAATGAAGCTATTATAAGACCCAGGTCCTATCACACAATGCAACGCAAGCCGGGGGGATAGGGTTTTCCCTTATAATAGCCAAACATGCTTAGTACGTTTAAAAACAATCTTTTGATACTACAATAAGTGCGTAGTGTATAAAACAACTTCAAATCATAAGTATCAACCGTAGACGGCATGGGTACCATATATCATGTCGCCATACTAGTTCTACAATTAAAACGGAAAATATTTGGAAGTTGGATTTCCATCTATGAACCGAGGCAAAAGATAGTCCTCAACCGATTCGAGACTGTCTAGCCCGAGCCTCAGGACCCAGACTCAGGTGGGCCCTTGGATCGTCAGGGCCGGTCCACCGATGTGGATTAAAATGCCTGAACAATGCGTTTCCCCGCCCTTTGGGCGTAAATGAGCCAACAAATGGCTCCATCGGACCCGGATCGTCCGATCAAACCGAGGCGCCTCGCAACAGCAACAACCACATAAGTTAAACTCATCAGGGCGTGTAAAACCACTGACGCCACTTCTAAGTAGAAAGAAACGCATGTCCTCCCTGAGGTTCGTCTCCCGTTTTTGGTTTATACCGGGTGTGAAACTCGCGAAGTAAACGTTACACAAAGCTACGCCACAAAGCCCGTTCTTTGATCATCAACCACAATACTATGCTTTTCAACAGAAGCCTTGATCATTTGCCGCTTAGGCATGCCACACAGGCAATTCACTCTACGTGTTTGATATCCATCAGTATATAACCCCTGAGCTCGTACGTCTTAGAGAAGGGCATTAAGCAAGAGAATAACTTCTCTGCCGCCAAACAGATATATATTTAATAGAAATCAATCACACAGAGTAAAATCCAATGTCAGACACACAGTCCATTTACAAGTTCGTTCTGGGTCTGAACGAAACCGGAGGCACCTAGTACCCCGCATATCCATCGATCTCCAAGTACGTCTGGACGATCAGCAACTATTTCCATCTTTTTGGGTGTACAGCCCAATCAAGATCACCAGTAATCACCCAAACGACGTGAAGACCTTCGGTCTTCGACCACCATCTTCATCTTCGACTTATCGTCGTATCAGATATTCAGAATGGGATAAACCCAGTCTTTCCGAATAACTCGCGTATATTATAAACAAGTGTAACACAAACACAACATACGCCTCATTCTAATTCATCAGTCACTAACCGTAAATTAACAAGAGAATAATTCCCGAAATATTAACCCCGAAGGCCGAAACCAACATCAGATCAATATCCAGAAAACCATTCTGCTTAGCTAACCGACAGTTAGTTTCTAAATTTCACATTCATAGGGAAAGGTTCCCATTAATTTTATCAAAGATAAATCCTTTAAATTTATTCTTTAATCTACTTTTGAATATCAATTCAAACTAGTCGGGATTAACAAACCTTACCGAAGTAATCGTTTGTTTTAATTTCCCAACCCCAACCTATTCATCTCATGCAGTAAAACGGGTCTTACTTCATATCTAACACCACAGTGTTATCGGTAAATTTAATTACCATTTCACGTTTAAATCCAATTAAAGATTTAACTATCGCCTGGAGCAAAACTGGTGATACTCCATTCTCGATCATTTCAATCTAATTAAAGATTCATTAAAACTCCACTTAGTTTTAATCTCTATCTGGGTTAAAGAATCAGTGTCATTTAAAACACGGTTCACGATAAACCCCAAAATCATATCATATTTCAATCAGTCCCTAACCGTAAATTAACAAGTGAGCAATTCCCTAAGTATTAATCCCGAAGGCCGAAACCAACATCAGATCAATACCCCAGAAACCATTAAACTTAACTAACCTCCAGTTAGTTTCTGATTTTCTTAACTCCTTAGGGTCTAAGAACAGTATTATTGAAGATACCGTTCACGACGACTCAAAATCACATTCTATTTATTATCTGGTTAAAGAACGAGTGTTATTTAAAACACCGTTCACGATAAACCGAAGAATCAATTCGAATTCAATTCCAATTAAATATTATTTAATTGGTACACTTCATTAAATCTGACTAAAAAGATTTAATCTTTTCTCAACTGGGCTTAAGAATAGTGTTAATGAAGACACCATTCACGACAAACCCAAACCACATTTGATATTAAATACAAGGCTCTGAATAGAAAATATATCGGCTTATATTCAATATCAAATTCTACGACCAACAAATATCGTATTGGAAATAACGATATAAATATATCTTTCAAAATTCCATAACGCTATCTGTATAATCACGAAGTCCAACATCGAAATATTCCGAAGACAATTTCGATTCAAAAACATTCCAATGCAATTATTGGAAATTCTGGTTATTTTCAAAACCATTTCAAATCCAATTTATTTATTTAAAAATAAATAGAATTATAATTCTAGTTCAAAACTAGTTCATTACGATAAAAATCTATTTTTATCTTTTCAAATATGGATTTTTTCATCCCAATTCTTCCCAAATCATTTCTTATGATTTTACACAAATTATTACTATTTTTAATAATTTTATCAAGGCCCGTACAGTCGATTTCCATCAACGGCCATCGAACTGCACTTATAGCGACCTTTTCCAAATTTGATTTGGACATAATTCCAAATCCAACCGTTAGATTTCTAATTTCTAATATTCGTTGGAAATAACTTTTTGATACGAACCCAATGGTTCCGGTTTTAGGAGAATCCGACGGTAGGATCTCCCGCAATATTCATTTGAAGTCAATGGTCGAAATTCACGAACTACCGCAGCGCGGCGCGTTCTATTCAGGCGATTATATTATATATATAATATATATAATATATACTTCGTCGATTTCCTTTTAAAACGTATTTTATAAATCATTTTAAATTCATTTTCAAAACGGTTTCAACTTCCTTTTCAAATTCAAATCAAAATTGAATTTTCCAATATAAATTCGTTTTAAATTCCTTTTAACTTTATTTCAATTCAAATTGATTTCTGATTCAATTTCAGTCCTAATACAATTCATTTCAATTTCAATTCGAATTCATTTCTATTCAATTTCAATTCGAATTCATTTCTATTCAATTTCAATTCGAATTCATTTCTATTCAATTTAATTCGAATTTCAATTCTTTTCAAAATATCAGATTTTGAAATCACTTTCGATATTCGTTATAAAATGAATAAAATCGATATAAATATCGTTCACGTCAAAATGGCGTCAATCTAACCAACACGGCTTTCAAATATTTCTACTTTCAAATATTATTTTTCAAATATTTCTTTTTTTAAATATTTCTACTTTCAAATATTCTATTTCAAATATTCTATTTCTAAACTGGAATGAGGCCCAAGCACTTACCATATAATGTTAATTATATGGGTTTTCTACAACACATGTATACAATAACAACGATGAATAATCAACCATCATCCAAAGTGCATTCTACACTGTATAAGCATCGAATATAAATATTTAACGCTTATAACAGTTTGTCAATCAATCGATCGACATACAACTAACTATTGGGATTAGTGTATGTCCTATATCACCCTAATACCCGTGTGGGGTTTCAAACAATCAAACACAGATTTTATTTGTGCAATTGGGCGATGTGTAAAATTTATCGTCCCAATCAGTTATCAGTCAAATGTGTGTATATAAACAAATCGTCTGATTTGTTTATTTTTATTTCATTTCATATACACGTTAAAAATTCTATTTTTAACTATAAAATATTTTCCACTATAAAATATTTTATTTCATTTCACATCACATCACACAAACAACTACACATCAAAATCAAACAAACAAGCATACAAGCCGTCCATGGTCTGTGGACGACGGGTGTCGGGTGCTACTAAACACCGTCTGCATCCTAATATATATTTCAACTAGAAATAAATTTAAAAGTGAGAAGTTCTCATAGAGGGTTCCACTCCGCCGTGCTTTACTTTTGAACTGCCGAACCGTCTGGATCGGTTGAAATGCCAATGCAGCTCTTTTCACGCTGTTCAAATAAAAATTATATTTTTATTACTTAATTTCAATAAATAAAATCATATTTTTATTTCTTCTTCATAAATATTTTTGACGCTTCATTCTATGTAAAAATTATATTTTTATATTTCTACTTCATATTTAAAGATCGAATTTTTATACCACCACCATAAAAATCACCTTTTTATTTCAACATATATATAATAAAAATCAGATTTTTATTTCGCTACATATATAAAGATGATACTTTTACTATCTATATAATATAAAAATCGCATTTTTAATATGCCATTAGTATAAAAATTATATTTTTAACATTTCCATATTATAAAAATTATATTTTTCTTCTCTAACTTCATGATAGAAATCATAACTTTGCTTCTATAAAAATCATATCTCTACTAAGTTAAAAATCAAATCTTTTATTTTTAAAAATCAAACCTTTCTTGTATATAAAAATCAAACCTTTCTTTATCTTCATAAAAAAAATCGAATCTTTACTATAAAAATTCAAATCTTTTAATGTTATTATTTATAAATAAATCAGATTTTATTTACTTAATAAATTAACTAACTAAACACATAAAAAAACTCACCAATTCTCATGAAATGGCACTCCCTGTCGAAGGAGGAAGGGGGAATAGGGAGCTCCATCTCCGGTGAGGTGCTGACTTTGGCGACGCGCTAGGTAGGGGCGGCGTCGGTCAGAACAAGGGGCAGTGGTCTGTCATTGGTGCTCGCAGTCTTCAGAAGGGGGACGGCTCGCTGCTGATGGAGGCTGAGGAGACGAAAGGGGGGGTGATGCGGATCGAGAAACGGAGGACGAGGTGGAGGGATGGCGGCTTCTTCGATTTGGGGCGTGGAGGGTTCCTGAGCTCGAGATGGAGGAGGAAGAAGGAAGAAGGGGTGGAAGCTAGAGAGGGGGGGGGGGGGTGGTGGGGTACCCACAACGGTGGCAATGGGAAGCGACAGGGTGCAGGTGCGTAAGAGACCCGCCATTTTTGATTTAGGTTTCGACCTTCTGGTTTGAGACGAAAAGAATACGGGGGTGTTTAAATGTAAATTATATTTTATTATTATTTTATTTTAAATTTCAAAAAGGGTTGACTTTGTTTTTGAACTCCAATCGAGACCCAACGAATGTCGCCCCTAGTTAATTACCCCCATTCCGAACACAATGGGATATGTATCGTGATCCAGTTCGGCTGTTACGCTAGGTTTTTACTTAAATCAAAATTTAAATCTTTGTATTTTAAATTTAAACGCACATTTCAATTTACCGGGGCCACATACTAAGTCTAAAAATTACCGAAAATTATTTTCTAGCTTCGTATTGACGATACGGTCCTAACAAAACTAATTTCATCGAATTCTGAGACCATTTGAAAAATGGCCATTTTCCAGTCGATTAAAATCAACTGAAACTGGTCAAACGCGTTTTCCTTTGCCACGCTCACATATTGATTCGAAAAATTATGAAATTTGAAATCTAGCTATAACTTTACATCACGGATCCAACAAAAGTGGTTTCGTCGAAATCCGAGGTCATTTGCAAAATTTCAATTTTTAAGGGCTAGAATTCCATAGCGACTATTCTGAAAATTCATTTGGACATAACTTTTGATTCCCGTTATGAAATTTCGATTTTTCGGATTCGTTGGTAAGATATTCTCAATTAGATTCTATTGTTTTTGGTTTCGCTAAATTCTGGTTTATTTTGAATCCTGCACATTCATTTGAAGTTTGAAATCGAATTATCGAACTACCGCGCCATTTTCAATTCCTTTTGTAATTATAAATAAATTTTTATATTCTAACGACGATGGATATAATATATACGTTCGAATTCTATTCAAAATAAATTTATCATCGTTATTATTTAAAATAATTCATTATAAATAATCAAAATTCGCTAAAATTGCCAAATTAAAAATTTTAAATTGGCTCGGATTTCTGGGTTATTACAATCTCCCCCACTTAAAACTTTTCGTCCCCGAAAAGGAACGAAGCCGAAAGTTGTTTTAAATACCAACTCAACTTTCATTATTTTTATTATGGCTTAAGTTCTTCAACTTTTCAGTTTCTAAGAACTTTTCAAAAAAAATTCAAAAATTTGGCTAACACCCTTAATTTTCAAAAAATTTCGCCACAACCTCCCCTGCACCGGGAAAATCCCAAAATTGCCATACAGGCCCTCTGATCTCAAAAAGAAAAAGAAAAAGCCAAGTGGCTAGCCAATCGGCTCATAAAATCATCATCACCCAAACAAAACAGTAAATTATGGTAAACATGTACCTATTTGTCGGGCAAACAATTTTATTCTCTGCTCTAGCCTCCTTACTATGACTTGTTCAATGTAAGTACATGTATATGCATGCAAATTTCAAGAAATTTTAGATACAGTTCACTATTTGATTCAATTCGGCTAAATGGTTCAAATTTTCAACTAAACAAACAACACATTCGGCAATCAATTAGTTGATTAATGTTTCAAATTCATAATTTTGACACTAAGTCAAAAATCACGTTTTTGATGCCAAATCACAACAATAAGCCCTATCTAGTTTTGGTTCTCACACCAGTCAATTGGAAATATATAGAAATCTCACTTCGCCGCTCGAAAATAAATACTGGCGATGGTGCCCCGTCACCAGAATTATCCCCGGGCACTAGAGTGCGATTCTATAACTATCCAATACATTAAAACTTCGAATACAAGTTTGCAAGACATATATGCAAAATCTTTATATATTGGATTGTCCAAATTAATATAAAATAAATAATCAAATACGAATAATTAATTTAAATTTCAAAACAAAAATCGTTTTCTATTTTAAAAATATACTCTTCACACTCGTTCTAGGATACTACTGATCCCATCTCTAACGAGTCATTCCCATTGGATATTACTAATCCAATTTCTGATGAGTTCTTTCGTTCGGTTCTAATGCGCCTTGTTCTCTGAGCTTTGTAAACCAAAGCTCTGATACCACGATGAAACGACCCGAAATTCCCCTTACGGGAAATCCCGGATTGAGTCGAGAACAAGCCACAACAGGACGTAGACGGAAGAACATTTCATTGTATATTACAACAATACCATCAGAATACAAGAATATACAGAGTATAAATGAATATTACACAGAAATATCAGAGATTTAAATTGCATTTAAATACATAGCAGCGGAAAATAATACAAAATACAACTGAAGGAGATATACAGACACAAAGCTTTCCGGATATCGTTCCAGCTGTAACCAGGATCTTGTGAATATAAATCTGCAAAACCAAAACTACTAGCTTCCCGTGTCAAAATAAGGGCACCCAGAGTTTAGGTTAAAACAATAAACTCCAGGTCAGTCATGGGACTGGTGTGAGAACTAAAACAGTTATTTAAAACTTTACTTTAAATCGGATATATCAAGGGACCACGCCGTATAACACGGAACGGGTTTCCTCCCAAGAATACCAGTGTATATAACAAAACAGCGAAATGCTTTTTGGAAAAATGAAGCTATTATAAGACCCAGGTACTATCACACAATGCAACGCAAGCCGGGGGATAGGGTTTTCCCTTATGATAGCCAAACATGCTTAGTACGTTTAAAACAAATCGTTTGATACTATAATAAGTGCATAGTGTATAAAACAACTTCAAATCATAAGTATCAATCATAGACGGAATGGGTACCATATATCATGTCGCCATACTAGTTCTACAATTAAAACCGCAAAATCACATATTTGGAAGTTGGATTTCCATCTATGAACCGAGGCAAAAGATAGTTCTCAACCGATTCGAGACTGTCTAGCCCGAGCCTCAGGACCTAGACTCAGGTGGGCCCATGGATCGTCAGGGCCGGTCCACCGATGTGGATTAAAATGCCTGAACAATGCGTTTCCCCGCCCTTTGGGGATGTAAATGAGCCAACAAATGACTCCATCGGACCCGGATCGTCCGATCAAACCGAGGCGCCTCGCAACAGCAACAACCACATAAGTCAAACTCGTCAGGGCGTGTAAAACCACTGATGCCACTTCTAACTAGAAAGAAACGCATGTCCTCCCTGAGGTCCGTCTCCCGTTTTTGGTTCATACCGGGTGTGAAACTCGCGAAGTAAACGTTACACAAAGCTACGCCACAAAGGCCGTGCTTTGATCATCAACCACAAGACTTTGCTTTTCAACAGAAGCCTTGATCATTTGCCGCTTAGGCATGCCACACAGGCAATTCACTCTATGTGTTTGATATCCATCAGTATATAACCCCTGAGCTCGTACGTCTCAGAGAAGTGCGTTAAGCAAGAGAATAAATTCTCCGCCGCCAAACAGATATATATTTAATAGAAATCAATCACACAGACTAAAATCCAATGTCAGACACACAACCCATTTACAAGTTCGTTCTGGGTTTGAACGAAACCGGAGGCACCTAGTACCCCGCATATCCATCGATCTCCAAGTACGTCTGGACGATCACCAACTGTTTCCATCTTCTTGGGTGTACAGCCCAATCAAGATCATCAGTAATCACCCAAACGACGTGAAGGCCACCGGTCTTCGACCACCGTCTTCATCTTCGACTTATCATCGTATCAGTTATTCAGAATGGGATAAACCCTGTCTTTCCGAATAACTCACGTATATTAAAAACAAGTGTAACACAAACACAACATACGCCTCATTCCAATTCATCAGTCACTAACCGTAAATTAACAAGAGAATAATTCCCCAAATATTAACCCCGAAGGCCGAAACCAACATCAGATCAATATCCAGAAAACCATTCTGCTTAGCTAACCGACAATTAGTTTATAAATTTCACATTCATAGGGAAAGGTTCCCATCAATTTTATCAAAGATAAATCCTTTAAATTTATTCTTAATCTACTTTTGAACATCAATTCAAACTAGTCGGGATTAACGAACCTTACCGAAGTAATCGTTTGTTTTAATTTCCCAATCCCAACCTATTCATCCCATGATGTAAAACGGGTCTTACTTCATATCTAACACCACAGTGTTATCGGTAAATTTAATTACCATTTCACGTTTAAATCTAATTAAAGATTTAACTATCGCCTGGAGCAAAACCGGTGATACTCTATTCTCGATCATTTCAATCTAATTAAAGATTCATTAAAACTCCACTTAGTTTTAATCTCTATCTGGGTTAAAGAATCAGTGTCATTTAAAACACGGTTCACGATAAACCCCAAAATCATATCATTTTTCAATCAGTCCCTAACCGTAAATTAACAAGTGAGCAATTCCCTAAGTATTAACCCCGAAGGCCGAAACCAACATCAGATCAATACCCCAGAAACCATTCAACTTAACTAATCTCCAGTTAGTTTCTGATTTTCTTAACTCCTTTGGGTCTAAGAACAGTATTATTGAAGATACCGTTCACGACGACTCAAAATCACATTCTATTTATTATCGGGTTAAAGAACGAGTGTTATTTAAAACACCGTTCACGATAAACCGAAGAATCAATTCGAATTCAATTCCAATTAAATATTATTTAATTGGTACACTTCATTAAATCTGACTAAAAAGATTTAATCTTTTCTTTACTGGGCTTAAGAATAGTGTTAATGAAGACACCATTCACGACAAACCCAAACCACATTTGATATTAAATACAAGGCTCTGAATAGAAAATATATCGGCTTATATTCAATATCAAATTCTACGACCAACAAATATCGTATTGGAAATAACGATATAAGTATAAATTTCAAATTTCCATAACGCTATCTGTATAATCACGAAGTCCAACATCGAAATATTCCGAAGACAATTTCGATTCAAATCCGTTCCAATGCAATCATTGGAAATTCAGGTTATTTTCAAAACCATTTCAAATCCAATTTATTTATCTAAAAATATATAGAATTATAATTCTAGTTCAAAACTAGTTCATTTCGATAAAAATCTATTTTTATCTTTTCAAATATGGAGTTTTTCATCCCAATTCTTCCCAAATCATTTCTTATGATTTTACACAAATTATTACTATTTTTAATAATTTTATCAAGGCCCGTACAGTCGATTTCCATCAACGGCCATCGAACTGCACTTATAGCGACCTTTTCCAAATTTGATTTGGACATAATTCCAAATCCAACCGTTAGATTTCGAATTTCTAATATTCGTTAGAAAGCTATTTTCGATACGAACCCAACGGTTCCGGTTTTAGGAGAATCCGATGGTCGGATCTCCCGCAAAATTCATTTGAAGTCAATGGTCGAAATTCACGAACTACCGCAGCGCGGCGCGTTCTATTCAGGCCATTATATATATATATATAATATATAATATATACTTCATCGATTTCCTTTTAAAACGTATTTTATAAATTGTTTTAAATTCATTTTCAAAACGGTTTCAACTTCCTTTTCAAATTCAAATCAAAATTGAATTTTCCAATATAAATTCGTTTTAAATTCGTTTTAATTTTATTTCAATTCAAATTGGTTTCTAATTCAATTTCATTCCTAATTCAATTCAATTCAATTTCAGTTCGAATTCATTTCTATTCAATTTCAATTCGAATTCATTTCTATTCAATTTCAATTCGAATTCATTTCTATTCAATTTAATTCGAATTTCAATTCTTTTCAAAATATCAGATTTTGAAATCACTTTCGATATTCGTTATAAAATGAATAAAATCGATATAAATATCGTTCATGTCAAAATGGCGTCAATCTAACCAACACGGCTTTCAAATATTTCTACTTTCAAATGTTCTTTTTCAAATATTCCTTTTTTTAACTATTTCTACTTTCAAATATTCTATTTCAAATATTCTATTTCTAAACTGGAATGAGGCCCAATCACTTACCATATAATGTTAATTATATGGATTTTCTACAACACATGTATACAATAACAACGATGAATAATCAACCATCATCCAAAGTGCATTCTACACTGTATAAGCATCGAATATAAATATTTAACGCTTATAACAGTCTGTCAATCAATCGATTGACATACAACTTACTATTGGGATTAGTGTATGTCATATATCACCCCAATACCCGTGTGGGGTTTTCAAACAATCAAACAAAGATTTTATTTGTGCAGTTGGGCGATGTGTAAAATTTATCGTCCCAATCATTTATCAGTCAAATATGTGTATATAAACAAATCATCTGATTTGTTTATTTTTATTTCATTTCATATACACATTAAAAATTCTATTTTTAACTATAAAATATTTTCCACTATAAAATATTTTATTTCATTTCACATCACATCACACAATCAACTACACATCAAAATCAAACAAACAAGCATACAAGCCGTCCATGGTCTGTGGACGACGGGTGTCGGGGGCTACTAAACACCGTATGCATCCTAATATATATTTCAACTAGAAATAAATTTAAAAGTGAGAAGTTCTCACAGAGGGTTCCACTCCGCTGTGCTTTACTTTTGAACTGTCGAACCGTCTGGATCGGTTGAAATGCCAATGCAGCTCTTTTCACGCTGTTCAAATAAAAATTATATTTTTATTACTTCATTTCAACAAATAAAATCATATTTTTATTTCTTCTTCATATATTTTTTTGAGGCTTCATCCTATGTAAAAATTACATTTTTATATTTCTACTTCATATATAAAGATCGAATTTTTATTCCACCACCATAAAAATCACCTTTTTATTTCAACATATATATAATAAAAATCAGATTTTTATTTAGCTACATATATAAAGATGATATTTTTACTATCTATATAATATAAAAATCGCATTTTTAATATGCCACTAGTATAAAAATTATATTTTTAACATTTCCATATTATAAAAATTATATTTTTCTTCTCTAACTTCATGATAGAAATCATAACTTTGCTTCTATAAAAATCATATCTCTACTAAGTTAAAAATCAAACCTTTCTTTATCTTCATAAGAAAAATCGAATCTTTACTATAAAAATTCAAATCTTTTAATGTTATTATTTATAAATAAATCAGATTTTATTTACTTAATAAATTAACTAACTAAACACATAAAGAAAACTCACCAATTCTCATGAAATGGCACTCCCTATCGAAGGAGGAAGGGGGAAAGGGGAGCTCCATCTCCAGCGAGGCGCTGACTTTGGCGACGCGCTAGGTAGGGGCGGCGTCGGTCAGAACAAGGGGCAGTGGCCTGTCATTGGCGCTCGCAGTCTTCAGAAGGGGGACGGCCCGCTATTGATGGAGGCTGAGGAGACACGAGGGGGGGTGATGCAGATCGAGAAACGGAGGATGAGGTGGTGGGATGGCGGCTTCTTCGATTTGGGGCGTGGCGGGTTCCTGAGCTCGAGATGGAGGAGGAAGAAGGTAGAAGGGGTGGAAGCTAGGGGGTGGTGGCGTACCCACGACGGCGGCGATGGGGGAGCGACAGGGTGCAGGCGCGTGAGAGGCCCGCCATTTTTGATTTAGGGTTCGACCTTCTGATTTGAGAAGAAAAGAATACGGGGGTGTTTATGTGCAAATTATATTTTATTATTATTTTATTTTAAATTTCAAAAAGGGTTGACTTTGTTTTTGAACTCCAATCGAGACCCAACGATTCTCGCCCCTAGCTAATTACCCTCATTCCAAACACAATGGGATATGTATCGTGATCCAGTTCGGCTGTTACGATAGGTTTTTACTTAAATCAAAATTTAAATCTTTATATTTTAAATTTAAACGCACATTTCAATTAACCGGGGCCACATACTAACTCTAAAAATTCCAGAAAATTATTTTCTAGCTTCATATTGATGACCTGGTCCTAACAAAACTAATTTCATCGAATTCTGAGACCGTTTGAAAAATGGTCGTATTCCAGTCGATTAAAATCAACTAAAACTAGTCAAACGCGTTTTCCTTTGCCACGCTCACATATTGATTCGAAAAATTATGAAATTTGAAAACTAGCAATAACTTCACATCATGGATCCAACAAAAGTGGTTTCGTCGAAATCCGAGGTCGTTTGCAAAATTTCAATTTTTAAGGGCCAGAATTCCATAGCGACTATTCTGAATATTCATTTGGACATAACTTTTGATTCCCGCTATGAAATTTCGATTTTTCGGATTCGTTGGAAAGATATTCTCAATTAGATTCTATTGTTTTTGGTTTTGCTAAATTCCCGTTTATTTTGAATCCTACACATTCATTTGAAGTTTGAAATTGAATTATCGAACTACCGCGCCATTTTCAATTCCTTTTATAATTATAAATAAATTTTTATATTCTAACGACGATCGATATAATATATATGTTCTAGTTCTATTCAAAATAAATTTCTCGTCGTTATTATTTAAAATAATTCATTTTAAATAATCAAAATTCACTAAAATTGCCAAAACAAAAATTTTAAATTGGCTCGGATTTCCGGGTTATTATAATACCCTTGCTAATACTCTCTCCTCAAAAATAAAACTACCCATGCCTCCAAAGATTCAGCGCCTCCTTCACAAACACTCTCCATTGAAATGAACGGCTCCTTAAGTACACCGACACCGTCACTCCCATCCATTTGTAACAGCCCAAATAGACTGCCCTATCACCATTAAGTGATGCCGAACCTGCTCCTTACTGTCTTAACCCCATGAGCCTTGAAAACAAACTACATGTCCTCCTTGAAAACGCAGCAACATAGGGGTTGCTCCCTTCAAACTGGTATGGGACTGAAATGCTCCATGCACATGTGATCTTCCATGCACAGGATTTTGATTAAAACTTTTGTGTTTGTTGATTTCGATTTACAACTTGCGGTTTATTTTATAACGGAAAGCAGCTTGTGTTTCGTTTGGTTTTGTGAAAGCAAGAATGGAGAAGATGTTGTATATATAGGCAGATGGAGGTGAAGATAAGGATCGCGTCTTTTCCTAAGTTGGGTAGGTCTGTCTTCATAGGCCATGGTGCATGTAAATTTCAACTAATAGGAGAGGGACATACATATGGTAGATATGGCTGGGTACTGTACAGACAGATTTTCTTCTTCTTGTGTTTTCTTGTCATACATAGAGTAGGCATGTTCTGTCCTGATGTAGCTTATGCGACTTGAAATAATATAAGAGCATAGAAATTTCTTTCAATAGATGTCTAGACTTGTAGCTGTTTAATAGAGTGTGTAGCTGATGAGAGGGAAAGAAAGTGTACATGGTTTATTGAAGAAAAATAACAGGCAGCGTATGGTTTCAGCGTTTAATCTTTTCAGTGTAGCTTGCATGTTCACTGTAGCGTTGATGGGTATAGCAATGCATTGATAATCCATTTCGCTTTCATTTCAGTTTTTCAGAAGTTGATGGGTAGGAGTCTATCTATAATGTAGTAGGTATGAATAGAGGAAAAGATGTGTATGATGGCGTTTTATTGTTTACTCACATCTAGTGGAAGCTAATATAGGGTTGGCCAGAAATTTGATTACAGGGGAACGTTGAAATGGTTTGATAAGAAGTAAGGAGAAGAAAGGACACGCAGTGTGCATAGATTAGACTTGCTTGGAAAATTTTATAGATATCATTGTATAGGGTAGCTGAATTGAAAAGAACATGCAGTGTCCCCAGTGTGTTTTCATTTCAGTGAAAAGGGTGTCACGAAAAGAAACAAATAAATTTAGACTGTTGGAACATAGGGTAGGTGCTGTACATTTTATTAGTTACTTAAGTCTTAATTTATAGGTATAATATTCATTTTGGTACACAGTTAACTAACCCTACCGTTACATACACTATTCTAAAATATATGCACCACCACACATCTACTTCAAAACCAACGCAAATAAATATACCATTGTGTCGAGCAATGCCCCACGATCCGAAAAATGTAATAATATCGGTGGATTAACTTATTTTGTGAAACCCCAAAATGTTGATACAGGGTGCAAAATACTCCAAATAAAAAGTTGCGTATTTAGTTAATTAAAAATTATAGTAAAATTCTAAAAATTAAATTAACACCACGTCTCAAAAGAATCTTGTTTAAATTTGAATCCAGCATGCAGTTATTTCAAATAAACTGTTACGGTTGATGAACGATTCTATAGCGACTATTTGATAATCTGATTTGGACATATCTTGCAATATATACGACGAAATCTCGATTTTCCATTAGAAAATTATAATCGAATCGATCCTAACTTTCTCGTTTTATAGAATTCCGACTTATAAGGGCTTCTATATATTCATTCGAACTTCAAATCGTAAATTACGAACTACCGCATCGTTATAGGGTCGTTTATAATTATATATAAACTATACGTTCAAAAGTCGTTTTAATAAACGAAATAAATATTATAAATCCATTTATAATTCATATTTAACATTTAATATAATAAAATATATTAAATAATTAACCGCTAAAAATATGGGACGTTATAGTTAGGATAGATATCAAATTGTGTTGCAGTGGCTATAGATATATTCTAAATAAAAATATTTAAAAAATTAAATACATCTAAGCGATCCATACCATTAGTTTAAACATGTTCTTAGTCGTCCATCCACATCATCAATCTGCACCTTACTTATTTCTATTCTCGCTTTTATTTTCTTTCAACCGCCTCTCTTTTCATTTCGTTTCTACCCCAAATTCCTAAATTACCAAAATCACCGATCCCTAATTCCAAATCGAATGACCATCAATTCTCCCTTCTAATTTCCATTTATAATCAAATTGGTTGGCTTTGAGACAATTAGTGTCCCTGCTCATTGTCGCTGTTTCGTTTCTCCTCCCACTTCTTACTGCCGTCCTCCGCCTCAGCAACTTCCCTTTTTTTGTCCGCCGCAATTCCAATCAGTTGTTGTGCCCTTCTTCCAACTCCGTATGTGCGACAGTCTGGTTATTTTGTCAGTTGTCTCCCTTATGCTTTGCGTTTATTGAGGTAAAATTCATAATTTTTTGTTTCACACAATCCAGTTTGTTTCACATAATTCATTTATGAACATTGCGTTACCTCAAAAACTGAGCTTGTGTTCAATCTAGATACTTTGAAATATACTGGCAAAAACTGAGCATCAGAATGCACTATCTCAGACTATTGTCCAGAATCTTCTTCTAAAAACAAGCCTGAAACTAAGGCTAGTTGTTTTGGCTAGAACAATGCTTCTAAATATGTGTAATACAAGTTTGATTCTGGGTTTGTAGCTTAGTATAATTGAAGGAGTTTTGAAACTTAAAAACTAAGGTAGATATAAACAGCAATATTGGGAACGATAATGAAACAAAAAGTTGAAACTAAGATCTATAATTGTAGCTGGTGGTGTATTTTTGTGGTCTCGTTGTATGTTGATTCACTGAAATGTTCTTTGAGCCGCTCTTTGGTTGTTAATCAATTTAATAAAATAGAACTTTAGTTCCTAGTGAAGTGTGGTTGTGAACAATTAGACCAACGACCTTATATGATCTGCATGTTCTAAACAACTGCTCGGGTTTCCTAGGTTGCTATTGCCTGTGATGATTGAGGCATGATACACTGGTTTATGAAAATGGTTTCATAATGATGCTTACATATACATGATAGTTATCATTTCTTAAGTATTATCATGATATGTTTCAATAAGACTGTCTAATAAGTATACTCATGATTTCTTAAGTGTGTGTGTGTGCCTGAGACTAGCTAATAAATATACACATGTTTTGTTTTGATTATGCACACAAATACTGAATAGACATGAAATACATGCCTGAAAGCCTATTGAATGATTTGCAGTTTGTGGTATCACTTCAATTCTTCCTTCAAATCAAGTTGAATAACCGCTCAATCAATTTCTACTTCAAATTCATCAACAGCGGCTGCAAGAAAGAACTACCACCACAAAATCCCAACGAAGATGAGGACTGTGAAAGTAGGGTCGAATGCGGGGAAGAAGTTTTCTGGTTGCTCCATTTGGCCGGTAAGTATAAACTAGGTTTTTTTTGGTTGCCTCATGTCGATTATCAAATTTTTCATTAATGTTTTACTCGAGAATTTAATATATGTGCAGAATGGAGATTGCGGGTATTTTATGTGGCATGACGAAGTGTATGAAATCAACAAAAAAAATCTAAATTGGATGATACTACTGTTAAATTGATGGTTGATTATTTATTATTTCTATTATATACATGTGTTGTATGGAATCCATATAATTAACATTATATGGTAATCGATTGGGCCTCATTCCAATTTGGAAAATAAAGAATATTATAAAATATAGATTCATGTGTTGAATAGAAAAAAAATAGTCATGTGTTGACGATACTCATGTGTTCAAAATATTCATGTGATGAACGAAATATTTTATAAAATATATTAAATAACAAAAATAGTCATGTGTTTACGATACTCATGTGTTGAGAATATTCATGTGTTGAAAGAAATATAAATATTCATGTGTTGAAGGAAATATTCATTTGTTGAATAGAATAACTAAGTTATTGAAATATATAAAGCCGTGTTGATTAGATATGCGCCATTTTGACGCGAACGATATTTATATCGATTATATTCATTTTTATAATGAATATAGAAAAGTAAGTGATTTCAAAATATAATATTTTGAAAATATTATCATTTATATATTAATGATATGAAATATTCAATTTTGATTTAAAATTGAATATTAAGTTGAAATTGTTTTGAAAACGAATTTAAAATGATTTTTAAAATATGTTTTGAATTGAAATCGACAAAATATATATAATATATATATTTTGTATATTAATGGCCTGAATAGAACGCGTCACGCCGTGGAAGTTCGTGAATTTCGACCATTGACTTTGCGGGAGATCCGACCGTCGGATTCTCCTAAAACCGGAACGTTGGGTTTGTATCGAAAAGAGATTTCCAATGAATATTAGAAATTTGAAATCTAACGGTTGAATTTGGAATTATGCCCAAATCAAATTGGGAAAAGGTCGATGTAAGTGCGGTTAGGTGGCCGTTATTGAAAACCAACTGTACGGGCCTTGATAAAATTATTAAAAATATTAATAATTTGTGTAAAATCACAATATGTGAATTGGAAAGAACTGGGATTAAAAATTCCACATTTGTAAGGATAAAAATATATTTTTATCGAAATGAACTAGTTTTGAACTAGAATTATAATCCAGTGTTTTTGAATAAATAAATTGGATTTGAAGTGGTTTTAAAATAATCAGAATTTCCAATATACGAATTGGAATGGATTTGAATTGAAATTATCTTCGGAATATTTCGATGTTAGAATTCTTGATTATACATATATGGTTGTGGAAATTTGAAAGATATATTTATATCGTTATTTCCAGTACGATATTTGTTGGTTTCAGAATTTGATATTGAATATAAGCCGATATATTTTCTATTCAGAGCCTTGTATTTAATATCAAATGGGATTTTGGGTTCGTCGTGAATGGTGTCTTAAATAACACTGTCCTTGAACCCAGTTTAGAAAAGAATAAATCTTTTAATTAAGATTTATTGAATTTGTCCAGTTAATCAGTATTTGATTGGAATTGAATTTATATTGGTTTTTTGGGTTTATCGTGAGCGGTGTTTTGAATAACACCTGTTCTTTAACCCTATTAACAATGGAATGTGATTTTGGATTTATCGTGAACCGTGTTTTAGATGACATGGGTTCTTTAACCCAGTTAAAGACAGAATATTGATTTTTGGGAAGATTAAAACTAAGTGGAGTTTTAATGAATGTTTAATTAGATTAAAGTGATCGAGAATGGAGTATCACCGGTTTTTCTCAAAAGCGATAGTTAAATCTTTAATTAGATTTGAACGTGAAATGGTAATTAATATTTACCGATAACATCGTGGTGTTAGATATGGAGTATTGCCAGTTGCGCTCCATGGGATGAATAGGTTGGGATTGGGAAATAAGATAAATGATTACTTCGGTGTAGTTCACTAATCCCGACTAGTTTGGAAAACCTTAACACGGTTTGAAATTATATAAAAAGGAATATTAAAGAATAAATTTAGAAGAATTTATCTTTGATAAAATTAATGGGAACCTTTCCCTAAGAATGTGAATATTTGAATAAAAGATTATTCTGAACTGGAATGAGGCGTATGTTGTGTTTATGTAACACTTATTTATTATACACGCGGGTTATTCGGAAAGACCGGGTTTATACCCATTCTGAATGACCGATTCGACGATAAGTCAAAGATGAAGACGGTGGTTGAAACCGGAGGTCTTCACGTCGTTTGGATGATTATTGATGATCTTGATTGGGCTGTACACCCAAGAGGAGGGAATCAGTTGGTGATCGTCCAGGGGTACTTGGGGATCGATGGATATGCGAGGAATAAGGTTCCTCCGGTTTCATTCAGACCCAGAACGAACTTGTAAATGGACTGTGTGTCTGACATTGGATTTTATTCTGTGTGATTGATTTCTATTAAATATATATCTGTTTGGCGGCGGAGTATTCATTCTCTTGCTTAACGCCCTTCTCTGAGACGTACGAGCTTAGAGGTTATATATTGATGGATATCAATCGCATGGCATGAATTGCCTGTGTGGCATGCCTAAGTGGCTAATGATCAAGGCTTCTATTGAAAAGCAAAGTCTTGTGGTTGATGATAAAAGCACGGCCTATGTGGAATAGCTTTGTGTATAGCGTTGATTCGCGAGCCTCACACTCGGTATGAGTCAAAAATGGGATAGTGACCGCTGGGAGAACATGACGTTGTTTCTAGCTATGGGTGATGTCAGTGACCTACCAGCCCTGACATTTATACACTTTTTACCTGTGTGGCTGTTGGATGCGAGGCGCCTCGGACATAGGTCTGATAGGACCGGGAAACGTGTGATCAGGAATAACTGATCCTCTAAAGTAAGAGAGAACCGGCCCAACTGATTCTAAGGATTGTTGTGCGTGGTCCTGAGACATTTGCTAGAGTGTCTCGAACGAAGAGGAGCTTTCCCTTGCCTCGACTCATGATGGAATCCAATTTCCAATACGTGATAATTCGGTTTTCTTTTTGTAGAACCTTGTATTGGCGACATAGTAGCATGGGATGCTATGCCGTCTAGGATTGATACATTTATATTTGAAGTTGTTTTGACACTATACACTTATAATAGTATCAAATGATTTGTTTTAAACGTATTAAGCATTATTTGGCTATTATAAGGGAAAACCCTATCCTCCGGCTTGCGTTGCATTGTGTGATTGGACCTGAGTCTTAAAACAGTTTCATTTTTCCAAAAGGCATTGCGTTGTTTATTCTATGCACAAGTATTCTTAGGAGGAAACCCGTTCCGTGTTATGTGGCGTGGTCCCCTGAATTACTCTATTTTAAAGTAAAGTTTTAAATAACTGTTTTAGTTCTCACACCAGTCACATGACTGACCTGGAGTTTATTGATTTAACCTAAACTCCGGGTGCCCCTATTTTCCACACGGGCAGCTAGTAGTTTTGGTTTTGCAGATTTATATTCACAGGATCCTGGTTTACAGCTGGAATGATATTCGAAAAGCTATGTACCCATATATCTCCTTCAGATGTATGTTGTATTATTTTTCCGCTACCATGTATTTAAACGTAATTTAAATCTCTGATATTTGTCGAATGTAATATTTATTCATACTCTGCACATTCCTGTACTCTGATGGAATTGTTGTAATAAACAATGTAATGTTCTTTTGTTTGCGTTCCAATTCGTCTTATCCTCAAAGAAATCCGTGCTTTCCTTACCAGGGAAGTTCGGGTCGTTATAGAGTGGTATCGGAGCTTCGGTTTACAGAGCTGGAGAACAAGGCACATTAGAACCAAATGAAAGAATTCATCAGAGATTGGATTAGCAATATCCAATAAGATTAACTCGTTAGAGATGGGATCAATAGTATCCTAGAGCGAGCCGAAAGAGTGAAATTTTTGAATTAAAAATTGAAAACAAACTTTGTTTTGAAAATTAAATTCAAGTATACGTATTTGAATATTTTATTTGTATTGAATTTGGACAATCGAGTATATAAAGATTTTGCATATACGCGTCATGAACGTATATTCGAAGTTTTAATATACCGGATAGATATAGAATCACACTCTAGTCGCTCGGAGATGATTTTGATGATGGAGCTCCATTGGCAATATTTATGTTCGGGTTTCGAAAGTGGGATTTCTGTATATTTCCATTAGACTGGTGTGAGAACCAAAACTAGATAGGTTTATTGTTGTGATTTGGCATCAAAAACATGATTTTCTGTATATATATATATATATATATATATATATATATATATATATATCAAAACTATGAATTTGAAAAGCTAATTAACGGATTGATTGATGGTTATGTTTGATTATTGGTTTGAAATTTTGAACCATTTAGGCCAAATTGAACCGAATATTGAACTGTATTGAAAATGATTATAGTTGCATGCGTATACATGTATATCCATTGAATAAGTCATAGCAAGGAGGCTAGAGCAGAAGAATAAAATTGTTTGCCTGACAAATAGGTACATGTTTACAAATTTATTGGGCTTGGATGATTTTATGAGCCGCTTGGCTTTTTTTTTTGGGATTGGTGAGGGCCATGGGAGGCTATTTGAAATATCCCGAAGCTCCCGGTGCAGGGGAGGTTATGGCGAAGTTTTTCGAAAATTTAGGGTGTTAGCCAAATTTTTGAAAAATTTGAAAAGTTCTTAGAAACTGAAAAGTTGAAGAACTTAAGCTGTAAAGAAAATAAAGAAAGTTGAGTTGGTTTGTAGAACCACTTTCAGCTTTGTTCCTTTTCGGGGACGAAAAGTTTTAAGTGGGGGAGATTGTAAAAACCCGGAAATTCTGAGCCAATTTAAAAATTTTATTTTAGTATTTTAGTAAATTTTGAATATTTAAAATGATTTATTTTAAATAATAACTACGAAAAATTTATTTTAGATAGAATTAGAACGTATATATTTATATAAATCGTCGTTAGAATATAAATATTTAGTTTTAATTATAAAAGGAATTGAAAATAAACCGGATTTTAGCAAAACCAAAAATATTAAGACCTAATTGAAAATATCTTTCCAACGAATCCGAAAAATTGAAATTTCATAGCGGGAATAAAAAGATATGCCCAGTTGAAAATTCAGAATAGTCGCTATGGAATTTTCACCCTTAAAAATGGAAATTTTGCAAACGACCTCGGTTTTCGACGAAACCACTTTTGTTGGATCCGTGATGTCAATTTATTAGTAGATTCCAAAATTCGTAATTTTCTGAATCAATATGAGAGCTTGGTGAAAGAAAACGTGTTTTGACATTATCAATCAATTTCGATCGACCAGAAAATGGCCATTTTTCAAATGCTCTCAGAATTTGACGAAATTAGTTTTGTTAGGACCGTATCGTCAATATGGAGCTAGAAATATTTTTTTGGGAATTTTTAGAGTTCGTATGTGGCTTTGGGTAAATTGAAATGTACATTTAAATTAAATATATATTGATTTATATTTTAATTTGAAGAGAAACTGATTGTAACAGTAGAATAAGCTTACGAAACATATCCCATTGTGTTCGGAATGGGGGTAATTATCTAAGGGCGACAGTCGGTGTGTGTCGTTTGGAAGTCGAAATAAAAAGTTGCTTTTTGGGGTAATAAAATAAAATAATTAAATACACACCCCCTTTTGAATATCTCTCTCTCTCACCTCACAATTCAGATCGACGAGAATAAAAAAAGGAAGCAGCCGTAGCTGCGATTCACCTCCACCTAACCACCCCCCCACCCCGCGCGACGCCGCGCCACCACCAGCTTCTCCGACCGGCGCTCCCTCCCCTCGACCCTCCTTCTCCTCCCTGCCGACCCCTCTCTCTCCTTCCCTCTCCATTTAGATGCCCCAGCCCTAAATCTACCCGCCGCCGCCGCCCCTCCGGCCAGTGAAACCCCCCATCTCGCTGTAAGTTTTTTTTATTTTGTTTTGTTTTAGTTTATTTTAAACATTTAGTTTAGGTTAATCGATTTAAAAACTGATTTTCCTTTGGTTGAAAAAAATGATTTTCTTTAATATGGAAATGATTTTTCTTTGAATATCGAAATGATTTTTCTTTGATATGGAAATTATTTTTAAATTTATGTAATTAATAATTTGATCCTTGTATGATTTCTTTTGAATGTAAAGTTTTGATTTTTATAAATTAAAAGATTGAATTTTGAAAGATAAAAGGTTTGATTTTTACATTAGAAAAGACTAGATTTTGTTCATTAGAAAATATTAGATTTTTAGCAATGTAAAGATTGGATTTTTAATCGTGAAAGGGTTGGATTTTTTAATCGAACAAAGAAGTGATTTTTATACATATAGCAACAATAAAAATTCGATCTTTGTATAAGAAGTAGAGATATAAAAATATAATTTTTATATAGACAGAAGAGTTGTAAAAATATATGATTTTCATATATGAAGTGCCATTTTGAAAATATGATTTTTATACTAGTAGAGTATTAAAAATATGATTTTTATATTAGTAGAGCATTAAAAATATGATTTTTTTATATAAGTAGAGATATAAAAATATAATTTTTATATGTGTAGCAAAGTAAAAATATGATTTTTAATATATGAACGTCATATTAAAAATATGTTTTTTTACTATGAACAGTGCGAAAAGGAGTGCGATGGAATGGACTGCAATCAAAACAAAGTCTGAACCCTTCATAAATAAAGAATGGAGGAGTGGTTCCCTTGGTGAGAACTTCCCACTTTAATTCTTGTTTTCTAGTTAAAATTATATACTAGGATGCAGACGGTGCTTAGCAGCACCCGACACCCGTTGTCCACAGACCATGGACGACTTGTTTGATTTTATTGTGTGGTGATAATTGATTGTGATGTGTTGAATGAAATAAATATTCATGAGTTGAAATAAATTGTTTATCGTTAAAAATATAATTTTTGACGTGAATGTGAATAAATAAATATTAATTTACTGTAATAACCCGGAAATCCAAGCCAATTTAAAATTTTTATTTTGGGAATTTTAGTAAAGTTTGAATATTTAAAATGAATTATTTTAAATAATAGCGATGAGAAATTTATTTTGAATAGAATTAGAACGTATATATTTATATAAATCGTCGTCAGAAAATAAATTTTTTATTTTAATTATAAAATGAATTGAAAATGGCGCGGTAGTTCGAAAATTCGATTTCAAAGTTCAAATGAGTGTATAGGATTCAAAATAAACTGGATTTTAGCAAAACCAAAAATATTAGAATCTATTTGAGAGTATCTTTCCAACGAATCCAAAAACTAAAAATTTCATAGCGGGAATAAAAAGTTATGTCCAATTGAAAATTCAGAATAGTCACTGTGGAATTCTAGCCCTTAAAAATGAAAATTTGCAAATGACCTCGGCTTTCGATGAAACCACTTTTGTTGGATCCGTGATGTCAGGTTATTGCTAGATTCCAAAATTCGTAATTTTCTGAATCAATATGTGAGCGTGGCAAAGGAAAACACGTTTGACCAGTTTTAGTTGATTTTAATCGACTGGAAAATGACCATTTTTCAAACAATCTTAGAATTCGACGAAATTAGTTGTGTTAGTCCCGTATCGTCAATACGAAGCTAGAAAATATTTTTCGGGAATCTTTAGAGTTCGTATGTGGCTCCGGTAAATTGAAATGTACATTCAAATTGAATATATATAGATTTATATTTTAATTTTGATGAAAACCTATCATAATGGCCAAATTGGCTTACGAAACATGTCCCATTGTGTTCGAAATAGGGGTAATGAGCTAGGGATGACAGTCGGTGGGTTTCGTTTGGAGTTTCAAATAAAAAGTCAACTTTTCGGGTGAATAAATAATTAATTAATTTTAAATTCCCCTTTTTCATCTCCTTACCCTCTCAGCCCCCCCGTTGATTCTCAAATAAATTTCCAAAAAAAAATCGATCTGTCGCTGACCCCGAGCCCACGCCCCTACCACCACCAGAGTTGCTCCCTCGCCAAGATGACCTCTCCGCCTCCCCTCTCTGCGACCGCCCTCTCCTCTTCTACCCTCGAGTGAAACGCGTACAACTCAAACCCTAGCCCCAGCCTCCTTAGCATCTGACCCACCGCCGACCACCGCAACACCCCCACCACCTCCTCGGCCGCCAGTGCTGCCACCGCTGACCCAGAGCCCTCCACTACGAAGATGAAGCCTTCTCTGAGAAGAAAAACCCAACAATGGTTGCTGTGCCAACCTTTTCCACTTCGCTCGCTGTTTGGATCTAGAAGATGATTAAGGTAATATATTTTAAACCAGTTTTAATTAGAAGATGAAAAGATAAAAATGTTATTTTTATATATTTAGCTTAGAAATAAAGATTTGACTTCTTAAACCAAAAAGATTTAATTTTTGAAGTATGAAAGATTATATTTTTATTTGCATGTATGCATGAAGTTATGTAATAAAAATATGATTTTTATCATGAGGAGAACAATATAAAAATAGGATTTTTATCATGAAGGGAAGAATATAAAAATTAGATTTTTATAGAAGTAGTGAAATAAAAATATGATTTTTATATATGTAATGAAATAAAAATATAATTTTTATATAATGTAGAGAATAAAAAAATGATTTTTATGGTGTATACATCAATATAAAAGTGAGATTTTTATATGAACAGCGTGAAAACGGATTGAGATGAAACGGACGACGAAAGTGACTAAAGGCGAGCACGGCGAAGATTTCCTACATATGAAGAGTCGCAGCATCTGGTTTAGCTAATCGGTGAGAACTTCTCACTTTAAATCTTGTTTTCTAGTTAAAAATATATACTAGGATGCAGACAGTGCTTAGAAGCACCCGACACCCGTTGTCCACAGACCATGGACGACTTGTGTGATTGGTTGTGTTGTGAAATTTGACTGTTGATTGTGATGTGAAAAATATATATTCATGTATTGAAATAAAATATATATTCATGTGTTGAAATAAAGTATATATTCATGTGTTGAAATAAAATATATATTCATATGTTAAAATAAAATATATATTCATGTGTTGAAATAAAATATATATATTCATGTGTTGAAGTAAAATAAATATTCATTTACAAATCGAACGATTTGTTTATGTACACCGATTTGACTGATATGGATTGGGATGATAAATTTTACACATCGCCCAACAGCACAAATAAAACCTGTGGTTGATTGTTTGAAAACCCCACACGGGTGTTGGGATGAAAATGGTCATACACTAATCCCAATAATTAGTTGTATGTCGATCGATTGATTGACAAGCTGTTGTAAGCGTTAATTATTTATATTTAATGCTTATGCAGTTGTGTGGGGCACTCTGGATGATGGTTGATGATTTATCATTGCTATTATATGCATGTGTTGTAGGGAATCCATATAATTAACGTTATATGGTAATTGAATTGGCCTCATTCCAATTCGGGAGAATAAGGAATATTATAAAAAGAAAATTCATGTGTTGAATAGAATAAAAATATATATTCATGTGTTTAATAGAATAAATATTCATGTGTTGAATAGAATAAAAATATATTTTCATGTGTTGAATAAAATTATGAATTCATGTGTTGAATAAAAATAAATATTCATGTGTTGAATAGAATAAATATTCATGTGTTGAATAGAAAGTAAATTCACGTGTTGAGTAGAATAAAAATTCATTTGTTGAATAGAATAACGAAGTTATTGAAATATATAAAAGCCGTGTTGATTAGATTGACGCTGAAACACCCCACCTCCGTTAGGGTCACTCTCAAAGGGAATGCCCTAATTTTGGTGGAGGTTTATAAGTACAAGTCACAGATATACAAGACAGATATAAGAACACATATTTGTAAACAGCGGAAGAACAACAAATTTTATTTCATCAAGTCAAATACGTGTTACAACAACATCCTTTCCGAAAACATAACATAACACTTTCATAATCTGTCTTGAGTACATTATTTTTAAAGAAGCATAAATAAAACATAGATAAACTGCAAAAGCGCCATAGTGGATTGTCCAAAGCCATAGTTCAAAATAGGAAAGTCCAAGCAATACATTTCTCTTCTTCAAGCTGGATGTTGAGGTTGGTCAAGCTGCTGTGTTCCCTCCCTGAGGACCTGGGGTGGGAAACGGAAGAAGAAGACGAAAGAAAAGTAGAGTCAGACATAAAGCCTGAGTAAGTCTAGTACTATTTTGTCTATGAATAAAGAACTGAGTATGATAAGTATAAACAAGAAGTGGGCATGCACTATAAACTTGGTTAAGTTGTCTAGGGTCGAATATACTATCGTACCCCATGTTAATCTCTGAACCCATATAAACTAGTTTCCAATTTGCACCCCATAATCAGGGTGATGTGATCCATTCCATGATGATCGGCACCTACTTGCATAGTTACATGTGTCTTACGGCCCCCGATGTCTGTAGTTACCTATGCTGGTCCCACCATGGGGTGTATCAAGTCCCATAGTGGCAACCCGACACAACCTTAGAGTGCACAGGTATGCTACTGGTGTCCAGTGCCTTATTTTTCTGCGCCGGAGTGTGTGCACGCCCGCACTCCGTTAGAACCTACACTGCTACACCACCGCCGTCGATTTGACCTCTTACAATCAGCCCAGTAATCGTGCCCCACCCTGCCTAGTTTCAGGGTATCCTGATACACCTTTTAGGGTTACTGCTGAAAAGGGTCCCCCGTTACTAGGTTTTCTATCTCTAGCCAACATGCTAAGTTGGTTAAGTGTTTCCTAACCTAACCCCACCAGTACGTTTAGTTTAGCATGTTCCATTTTGATTAAGTCTTTAGTTCACTTAATCCTAAAAATCCTGACTCAGCCTTAATTGTCTTATTAAGGCCCTGACCTCTCACATTAGACAGGTATTGTTGTGGCTGCCTGTTGCCGGTTGGTTCCGGGCACTCTTACGCCACAACTCAGTCTAACCTCGGGTCCTTGCTGGGCTCCATGTTTAACCTCCCACATTGGATAGGTATTGTTGTGACTACTGGACAGCCGGGCGGTTCCGGGCAGGTTTACATCACAACTCAATCCAACCTTGGGTTAAACACATCGTATTTTCTATATTTACATATCTTGTCATTCTTCTTTATTTATGTAAATATTTGCGGCCCATTATTAAGTCAATGGTGTAAAGGTTACACCAATCATGGGCCCAACTCATACCTGAATTTGGGCCCTTCTATTTTATATTTTCATTCATTAATTAATTTTAACCCAACGTTATTTTCCCCCGTTTTTACACGTCCGTTTATATATATTGGGCTTAGCCTTTTAAAGCCCAATTTAGCCATGCGAGAAAGGGGAGGCTTAAAGCGTGATTACATACACAAAGAGGGGAAGGTGGGCGCATGAACTTGCATATGACGTTGGGAATACAAAATAGAAACTGGTGTACTTGCATAGTAGTGACATATACTTTGGTCATAAAACATAGGTGACATGAATCAAAGCATGTGAACTTGTAATTGAGATATCATTATTGACACATGAACCTATATTTTTATTTAGGCATAATGTCAAACATAAGCATGGCATAAATACTTCTAGCATAAACATGGCATAATGTCAAACATAAGCATGGCATAAATACTTCTAGCATAACCATGGCATAAACATAAACAAGTCATGTTCATAGGGTTTCTACATGTTTACAAAGGGGATACTTTGTTACTAACACAAAAGCATAGTTCAACTTAATCATGATTTAAGTCTAATCACATAACGACGGTATAAACATACTTATGCATAAATATTCCTAAACATGGTGTTTGCTTTAAACTTGCAAAAAGGGATTTTTGAGTCTAACCTAGCCATGTCTCACATATGTCATCATATAATTCTTTTAAACAAGATGGATTTCAATTATGCCAAATATCATTCATAGCCTAGCCATATTCATAAGTTTGCAAAAGCGTGACTTAGTACATGGATTATGGTATCAAAATTCCAACATAGTTTCATATGAACTATAATAATCAAACTTGTTCCAATTACTTGCAAAATGATTTATGCACAAAAATATACATTATGATGGCATAATAACAAAGCCCCAAACTTGCATGAATTTCAATCAACTACATACATGTAGCTTCAACATAGATTACATAATTTGCGCAATATTCCAAACGTATACTTGCATAGAACTACCGCTTGTAGTTCTTTATAATGAATAACATAATTTTGCACAAATATGAATTACTTTATTATCCCAATTCAAGCATACAAATCAATACAGTTGTTTATTCATACCAAAGTAATACTCTACTTACAATGGTTGCGGCGAATTCTCTAATTAAGAGATATGATTCCTTTGTTGAATTGATTGGCTTTAGGTTGCTTGAATTGCTTTAGGCTTTAGAACTTTCTTCCTAATTCTCTCTCTAGTTGGCGGCTACCCTTAGTCGTTCCTCAGCAACATGGCGGCTATGTTCTTAATTTTGAATGAATAGATTAGGGTTTAGTCTAGGGTTGTTTATATAGAGGTTAGGAATTGATTAGGACCATTGATGTTGCTAGGTTAGATCGTAGCCATTCATTAGATAGAGAGACCAATTAGAACTTGCCACCTAGCCCTAGTGACAAAGCAGACCACAGAAATTCGACCAAACACAGACCTGGCCAGCCAGGTTGACTGGGCTCGACCAGGTCGACACCCCTGTCGACAGGGCTGTCGACAGCCCTGTCGACATGGGTAGCCCAGGTCGACAGCCCAGTCGACCTGGGTGGCCTAGGCGGGTGTTTATCCGCCCTGGCCCACTGGGCCCGATTTTTAATTATTTTATTCTGTTTGAATTTTAAATTTAATTCAAAACTTCCGAAGGCCATATCTTCTTCATACGGACTCCGTTTTTCGAAAACTCGGACTCTATTTCGCGTATTTTTCCGAGACGAACGCAATGGCGTATCCCGTTTCCCTTAGTTCTTTGATTTGAATTTGATTATACTTTAATTCATGAATTTCACAGTTATAGAATTTTCGGGGTGTTACATTCTCCCCCACTTAAAAGGATTTCGTCCCCGAAATCTTCAAGTTAGGAGGAATGTATATCCTAACATCCATCTACTCATCCATCAAACACGAGCATCCATTGTCCTTAAAAGACTTCTAATGCTTCATGATCATATGCAAAGTGTGTGTGTATACATGTACTTATCTAATGCAAAATCAGGCGGTCTACTGATTCAGTTGACCTCCTTAATGCGAATTATGTAAGTGCCATGAATCCATTATGTATGCAAATTTTCCTATCCTTGATTCTACATGAGTGCACAATCATTCAATACAGATGCAACATCCACATGACAACACATAAAAATTCAACCACATAAGAACGCAAACATATATGCATATGCAGTATGAAGTGACTGAGCCGATCTAAAACCTAGATTGTGTGTGTATATGCAACCACGAGCAGCCACTAGCAATCACTTGCAACCACTTGCAACCATCATCCATAACATGTTTCAACTACATGTTTTCATCCAAAAAGATTCTATCTAAAAGATACGGTCGAGGAAATATACCTAAAAAGATAGATAAAAGCGCAACTTAAGGGAAAAAGAAAGATCAAGGATGTACCCTCGAACAGAAAAGGGTAGGCAGTGCGTATTCTAGCTTCAGTTTCCCAAGTCGCGTCTTCCTCGGTGTCGCTCCACTGAACTTTGACGAGCTTGACTTCGCGGTTGCGTAGCTTCTTCACTTTCGTTCCTAAGATGCGGGTTGGAACTCTCCTTATGGTTGCCTCGCGTTCCACTTCGGCCTCTTCGAGGATGTTTGGCTCTACCACTTCAGCTGACTCATGCAGACATTTTCGGAGATGTGAAACATGAAAAACGTTGTGGACTCCGGCCAACTTCTCGGGTAGCTCTAATCTATAGGCCATTTTCCCAATCTTCTCGATGATAGGGAATGGACCTACGAACCTTGGTGCAAGCTTTCCTGTGGTTCCAAAACGAACAACGTTTCTTAGCGGTGATACCTTGAGAAAAACTCTGTCTCCAACCTCAAATTCAAGGTCGGTCCTCCTCTTGTCGGCATAGGATTTTTGTCTGTCTTGGGCCGTCTTCATCCTTCTTCGTATTAAGTCTACTTTCTCTGAAGTCTCCCGGATCATATCTGGTCCAAGTATGAGCTTATCCGTGGACTCCCACCATCAAGTGGGCGATCGGCACGGTCTTCCATATAAAGCTTCGAAGGGCGCCATTCCGATGGTTGCTTGATAGCTGTTGTTGTAGGCAAATTCCACCAAAGGAAGGTGGTCTTCCCATGTCCCCCCGAAGTCAAGGACGCATAGCCTTAAAAGGTCTTCCAAAACTCTGTTCACTCTCTCTGTTTGGCCGTCGGTTTGGGGATGATAGGCTGTGCTTAAGCATAACTGCGTTCCTACTGCTTCTTGCAGACTCCGCCAAAACTCGCTGGTGAAGATGGGGTCTCGGTCACTAACAATGCTAGATGGTATTCCATGGAGTCGAACGATTTCCTTAAGGTAAAGTGATGCTAGGGATGAGGCAGTTCTTCTACTTTTGACAGGTAAAAAGTGGGCGCTTTTAGTAAGCCTATCCACTATTACCCAAATGCTAGTGTTGCCTCTCCTAGACCTAGGCAGCCCATCGATGAAGTCCATTGAGATGCTATCCCACTTCCACTGCGGGACCTCCAGAGAATGTAGTAGTCCGCCAGGCTTTTTCTGTTCCGCCTTAACCTGTTGGCACACCATACACTTAGAAACGAACTCTGCCACGTCCTTTTTCATGCCATTCCAAAAGAAAGTCCTTTTTATGTCTTTGTACATTTTATCCCCGCCTGGGTGTATCGTCATCTTGGAGTGATGTGCTTCCTCGAGAACCTTCTTTATTAAATCGTTTGTCTGTGGGACGCATAGTCTTCCGTCTCGCCTTAGCAAACCCCTATCGTCGATGGAGTATCTGTTGAGGTGACTTGAAGTCTCACCCCTAATTAGCCTATCAATTATTTCCACAAGTTGAGGGTCTTCGCGTTGTGCTGTCCCTACTGAATCCACTAAAGTTGGCCGCACTTCGAGAGATGCTAGCAAGCCTGGTACGAAATCGGAGGAGGGCCTAAAGTCGAAGCTGGCTATAAACTCTAGGCTTTGTCTTTCAACAAATAACGGGCTTAGGGTCAATTTCTTTCGGCTCAACGCGTCTGCAACTACGTTGCCTTTGCCTGGAGTGTAGGAGATTTCAAAATCGTACGAGGCAAGGAACTCCATCCATCTCTGTTGCCTCAAGTTAAGATCCTTCTGTGAGAAAAGATATTTCAACGATTTATGGTCAGTGTAAAGTTCGAACTTCTCACCTAGGAGATAGTGTCGCCAAGACTTGAGTGCAAAGACGATGGCGGCTAACTCAAGATCGTGGGTTGGGTAGTTCTTTTCGTGCACCTTCAACTGCCTCCCGCCATAAGCTACTACCCTTCCTTCTTGCATTAAGACGGCGCCTAGCCCTGTCCCACATGCATCAGTATAAACAGTGAACATCTTGCTCCCATCTGGTAGCGTCAAAACTGGGGCTGTTGTGAGAGCCCTTTTCAGTCGTTGGAAAGCAAACTCGCAATCCAAATCCCAATTAAACACTAGATTCTTCTTAGTCAATTTCGTGAGCGGAGCTGAGATTTTCGCAAAATCCCTTATGAACTTTCGATAGAAACCTGCTAGTCCTAGGAAGCTTCGGACCTCAGTTGCATTCCTTGGTGTCTTCCAATCCTGTACCGCCATTACCTTAGCGGGGTCCACTGCTAACCCTTGTTTGGATACTATGTGCCCAAGGAACCTCACCTCTTCTCTCCAAAAGTGGCATTTGGAGAACTTGGCTTTTAGTTGATGGACTCGCAAAGTTTCCATGATTGCCCTTAAGTGCTGAGCATGTTCCTCTTCACTCTTTGAGAAGATAAGGATATCATCTACGAAGACCACTACGAATTTGTTGAGGAAATCTCTAAATACCCTACTCATCAGGTCCACGAAGTAAGCAGGTGCATTTGTCAAGCCGAAAGGCATGACAAGCCATTCAAAGAAGCCGTCTGGGGTTCTGAACGCCGTTTTATCGATGCTATCTTCAGCCACCCTTAGCTGATGAAAACCGGTTGCTAAATCGAGTTGGGAGAAAACAGACGCTCCTACAAGCTGGTCAAATAAATCGTCAATTCTAGGGAGAGGGTGCCTATTCCTTTTCGTTAGCTTGTTGAGCTCCCTATAGTCAACACATAGACGGAGTGAACCATCCGCCTTTGTAGCGAATACCACTGGAGCGCCCCATTCTGAAATGCTCCTCCTAATGAACCCCTTTTCTAGAAGCTCTTTAATCTGTTTACTGAGCTCTTTCCTTTCTCGTGGAGCCATATGTCTAACGGGCAACGCAACGGGCTTTGCATTATCTACAAGATATATGCGGAAGTCTATTTCCCGCTTCGGAGGCAAGCCCTTCACCTCTTCGAAGACATCCGGATATTCCCGGACCACTCTAACTGATTTCAAATTTTCAACAGAGGCATCTAGCGATTCAAGATAACTAAGCATAACCGCATACGAGGGATTACAAGAAATTTCCAAAGTATTACCGAGCTGGGTTAGGAGCCTAACAACCCTTTTCTCACAATCAAGGATGGCCCCATTACTGGATAGCCAATCCATACCCAAAATCAAACCATACCCCGAAAAGCCCAAAACAAAGGCACTACATTGAAATTCAACACTTAGGATAGAAATTTTCAAATCCAGACAGATCATAGACAAATGAGCTGGGCCCCCAATTGGGTTTGAAACAATTAAGGGGTCCTCTACCATACTAGTTTTTAGGTGCAGAGATTCTACTAAAGCAGACGAGATAAAGGAGTGTGATGCGCCAGAATCAAATAAAGTGCGAACGGGGTGATCATAAAGATAAACTACACTTTCTACAGAAGTATTTATACCTCGCTGTTGCAATGGTGGCGCTTCTAGCACATGAACCTGTGCCCCTGGGGTGGATCCAGTGCCCTGCCCCTGTCCTCGTTTCCTTGGGCAGTCCTTAGCCCTGTGGCCTGTCTGACCGCACGAAAAGCACCCACCATTCTCCTTGGCCTTCTTCTTCCGGCAGTCCTTTACTAAGTGCCCCACTTTGCCACAGAAATTGCACTTCCTCTTCTCCTTGTTGCCTTTTCCGCCTTTCTTAAAGTCCGCCTTCTTAGGCTGCAAACCCTCTTTCTTCCCTTGAGAGCTTTCTGCCTTTGTCTCCTTCTTGCCCTTATCCTCTTCATTCAGCAATGCCATTTGCACCAATCTTTCATACGTGGCCCCCATGGGTATATGGGTCATGGCCAAACTGTGTAATGGCTCATTTAACCCTTTGACGAAACGGAGAGCCTTCTTGTGCGGGGTGTTGACTAGGTCAAGCCCAAACCTAGCCAGCTCATCGAACTGATTCACATACTCTCTGACAGTCTTGTCTCCTTGCTTAAGAAATAAGAATTTTTCCAACTGCAAACTTCTTTCTGCATCTGAGAGAAATTTAGTCTCAAACCTTGCCCTAAAGTCCTCCCAAGTCTCCACTGGTCTTTCAGCATTAGTGACTTCCCACCAGTAGGAAGCCTCGCCCTTCAATAGCCACACCGCCAATTGTACTTTTTGCCTATTTTCTACCTCAAAGATGATGAATAGGTCCTCCGTTTCTTTCAGCCAATTTCTAGCTGCTACGAAGGACTCAGTTCCATGGAAATCCCTTCCTCCCATAGCTTTAAAATCTTTACATATCTTAGCGAAAGTGTTTCCCCGAGGAGGAGGTGGAGGAAAAGGTGCTGCTGCAGCTGGATGATTTCCTTCAGCTGGAGGAGGAGGAACGGTAGGACCTGGCTGAGTGGCCCTAGCTTCTAAGAACCGTCTAAACCAACCAGGTATTGGCACCCCTTCTGGCAAGTTAAGTTCTTGGGACATGCTGAAACAAAAAGGATAGATTCAAAACGAAGGATAAGAGATAGTACCTATGGCTTTGGGGAGTGGACTTTGCCTTTTAAAAATAAAATAATATTTTTCTTTTAAAAATGCTTCTTTAAATTTCCTTTTTGAAAATAATTTTTTTTTTCAAAACTTTTTATCTTATCTGGTAAACCTAGGCTCTGATACCAAGTGAAACACCCCACCTCCGTTAGGGTCACTCTCAAAGGGAATGCCCTAATTTTGGTGGAGGTTTATAAGTACAAGTCACAGATATACAAGACAGATATAAGAACACATATTTGTAAACAGCGGAAGAACAACAAATTTTATTTCATCAAGTCAAATACGTGTTACAACAACATCCTTTCCGAAAACATAACATAACACTTTCATAATCTGTCTTGAGTACATTATTTTTAAAGAAGCATAAATAAAACATAGATAAACTGCAAAAGCCCCATAGTGGATTGTCCAAAGCCATAGTTCAAAATAGGAAAGTCCAAGCAATACATTTCTCTTCTTCAAGCTGGATGTTGAGGTTGGTCAAGCTGCTGTGTTCCCTCCCTGAGGACCTGGGGTGGGAAACGGAAGAAGAAGACGAAAGAAAAGTAGAGTCAGACATAAAGCCTGAGTAAGTCTAGTACTATTTTGTCTATGAATAAAGAACTGAGTATGATAAGTATAAACAAGAAGTGGGCATGCACTATAAACTTGGTTAAGTTGTCTAGGGTCGAATATACTATCGTACCCCATGTTAATCTCTGAACCCATATAAACTAGTTTCCAATTTGCACCCCATAATCAGGGTGATGTGATCCATTCCATGATGATCGGCTCCTACTTGCATAGTTACATGTGTCTTACGGCCCCCGATGTCTGTAGTTACCTATGCTGGTCCCACCATGGGGTGTATCAAGTCCCATAGTGGCAACCCGACACAACCTTAGAGTGCACAGGTATGCTACTGGTGTCCAGTGCCTTATTTTTCTGCGCCGGAGTGTGTGCACGCCCGCACTCCGTTAGAACCTACACTGCTACACCACCGCCGTCGATTTGACCTCTTACAATCAGCCCAGTAATCGTGCCCCACCCTGCCTAATTTCAGGGTATCCTGATACACCTTTTAGGGTTACTGCTGAAAAGGGTCCCCCGTTACTAGGTTTTCTATCTCTAGCCAACATGCTAAGTTGGTTAAGTGTTTCCTAACCTAACCCCACCAGTCCGTTTAGTTTAGCATGTTCCATTTTGATTAAGTCTTTAGTTCACTTAATCCTAACAATCCTGACTCAGCCTTAATTGTCTTATTAAGGCCCTGACCTCTCACATTAGACAGGTATTGTTGTGGCTGCCTGTTGCCGGTTGGTTCCGGGCAGTCTTACGCCACAAGTCAGTCTAACCTCGGGTCCTTGTTGGGCT
Source organism: Allium sativum (assembly GCA_030737875.1). Taxonomy (NCBI): domain Eukaryota; kingdom Viridiplantae; phylum Streptophyta; class Magnoliopsida; order Asparagales; family Amaryllidaceae; genus Allium; species Allium sativum. Next base: position 286,889,565 of record CM060915.1, read on the forward strand.
CCATGTTTAACCTCCCACATTGGATAGGTATTGTTGTGACTACTGGACAGCCGGGCGGTTCCGGGCAGGTTTACATCACAACTCAATCCAACCTCGGGTTAAACACATCGTATTTTCTATATTTACATATCTTGTCATTCTTCTTTATTTATGTAAATATTTGCGGCCCATTATTAAGTCAATGGTGTAAAGGTTACACCAATCATGGGCCCAACTCATACCTGAATTTGGGCCCTTCTATTTTATATTTTCATTCATTAATTAATTTTAACCCAACGTTATTTTCCCCCGTTTTTTACACGTCCGTTCATATATATTGGGCTTAGCCTTTTAAAGCCCAATTTAGCCATGCGAGAAAGGGGAGGCTTAAAGCGTGATTACATACACAAAGAGGGGAAGGTGGGCGCATGAACTTGCATATGACGTTGGGAATACAAAATAGAAACTGGTGTACTTGCATAGTAGTGACATATACTTTGGTCATAAAACATAGGTGACATGAATCAAAGCATGTGAACTTGTAATTGAGATATCATTATTGACACATGAACCTATATTTTTATTTAGGCATAATGTCAAACATAAGCATGGCATAAATACTTCTAGTATAAACATGGCATAATGTCAAACATAAGCATGGCATAAATACTTCTAGCATAACCATGGCATAAACATAAACAAGTCATGTTCATAGGGTTTCTACATGTTTACAAAGGGGATACTTTGTTACTAACACAAAAGCATAGTTCAACTTAATCATGATTTAAGTCTAATCACATAACGACGGTATAAACATACTTATGCATAAATATTCCTAAACATGGTGTTTGCTTTAAACTTGCAAAAAGGGATTTTTGAGTCTAACCTAGCCATGTCTCACATATGTCATCATATAATTCTTTTAAACAAGATGGATTTCAATTATGCCAAATATCATTCATAGCCTAGCCATATTCATAAGTTTGCAAAAGCGTGACTTAGTACATGGATTATGGTATCAAAATTCCAACATAGTTTCATATGAACTATAATAACCAAACTTGTTCCAATTACTTGCAAAATGATTTATGCACAAAAATATACATTATGATGGCATAATAACAAAGCCCCAAACTTGCATGAATTTCAATCAACTACATACATGTAGCTTCAACATAGATTACATAATTTGCGCAATATTCCAAACGTATACTTGCATAGAACTACCGCATGTAGTTCTTTATAATGAATAACATAATTTTGCACAAATATGAATTACTTTATTATCCCAATTCAAGCATACAAATCAATACAGTTGTTTATTCATACCAAAGTAATACTCTACTTACAATGGTTGCGGCGAATTCTCTAATTAAGAGATATGATTCCTTTGTTGAATTGATTGGCTTTAGGTTGCTTGAATTGCTTTAGGCTTTAGAACTTTCTTCCTAATTCTCTCTCTAGTTGGCGGCTACCCTTAGTCGTTCCTCAACAACATGGCGGCTATGTTCTTAATTTTGAATGAATAGATTAGGGTTTAGTCTAGGGTTGTTTATATAGAGGTTAGGAATTGATTAGGACCATTGATGTTGCTAGGTTAGATCGTAGCCATTCATTAGATAGAGAGACCAATTAGAACTTGCCACCTAGCCCTAGTGACAAAGCAGACCACAGAAATTCGACCAAACACAGACCTGGCCAGCCAGGTTGACTGGGCTCGACCAGGTCGACAGGGCTGTCGACAGCCCTGTCGACATGGGTAGCCCAGGTCGACAGCCCAGTCGACCTGGGTGGCCTAGGCGGGTGTTTATCCGCCCTGGCCCACTGGGCCCGATTTTTAATTATTTTATTCTGTTTGAATTTTAAATTTAATTCAAAACTTCCGAAGGCCATATCTTCTTCATACGGACTCCGTTTTTCGAAAACACGGACTCTATTTCGCGTATTTTTCCGAGACGAACGCAATGGCGTATCCCGTTTCCCTTAGTTCTTTGATTTGAATTTGATTATACTTTAATTCATGAATTTCACAGTTATAGAATTTTCGGGGTGTTACAGACGCCATATTGACGTGAACGATATTTACATCGATTTTTTTCATTTTTATAATGAATATAGAAAAGAAAGCGATTTCAAAATATAACGTTTTGAAAATATTATCATATATATATATATATATCTCGATGATATGGAATATTCAATTTTAATTAGAAATTGAATATGAAGTTGAAATCGTTTTGAAAACGAATTTAAAACGATTTATAAAATACGTTTTGAAAGGAAATCGACGAAATATATATTATATATATATATATTATATATAAAGAATGGCCTGAAAAGAATGCGCCGCGCCGCGACACTTCGCAAATTTCGACCATTTACTTTGAATGGATATTACGGGAGATCCAACTGTCGGATTCTCCTAAAACTGGAACCATTGGGTTCGTATCGAAAAGGGCTTTCTAACAAATATTAGAGATTTGAAATCTAATGGTTGGATTTGGAATAATGTCCAAATCAAATTTGGAAAAGGTCGATGTAAGTGCAGTTCGATGGCCGTTGATGGAAATCGACTGTACGGGCCTTGATAAAATTATAAAAATAGTAATAATTTGTGTAAAATCATAAGAAATGATTTGTGGAGAATTGGGATGAAAAATTTCATATTTGAAAAGATCAAAATAGATTTTTATCGAAATGAACTCGTTTTGAACTAGAATTATAATTCTATTTATTTTCAAAATAAATGGTTTTAAAAGTAACCAGAATTTCCAATAATTGAATTGGAATGGATCTGAATCGAAATTTTCTTTGGAATATTTCGATGTTGGATTTCGTGATGATACGGATATTGTTATGGGAATTTGAAAGATATACTTATATCGTTATTTCCAATACGATATTTGTTGGTCGTAGAATTTGATATTGAATATAAGCCGATATATTTTCTATTTAGAGCCTTGTATTTAATATCATATGTGATTTGGGTTTGTCATGAATGGTGTCTTCATTAACACTGTTCTTAAACCCAGTTGCAAAAAAGATTAAATCTTTTTATCTAGATTTAATGAAGTGTACCAATTAAATGTTATTTAATTGGAATTGAATTGGAATTGACTTTTGGGTTTATCGTGAATGGTGTTTTAAATAACACTTGTTCTTTAACCCAATAATTAATGTAATGTGACTTTGGGTTTATCGTGAACCGTGTTTTAAATGACATCGGTTCTTTAACCCAGTTAAAGACAGAATGTGATTTCCCAAGTTAAATAATCATTGATAGTGATTATTGTGAAGATTAAAACCAGGTGGAGTTTTAATGAATCTTTAATTAGATTGAGATGATCGAGAATGGAGTATTACCAATTTGGCTCCAGGCGATAGCTAAATCTTTAGTTAGATTTGAACGTGAAATGGTAATTGAATTTACCGATAACACCATGGTGTTAGATATGAAGTATGACCAGTTTTACTTCATGGGATGAATAGGTTGGGATTGGGAAATAAAATAAATGATTACTTCGGTGTGGTTCGCTTATCCCGACTAGTTTGAATTGATATTCAAAAGAAGATTAAAGAATTTGTCTTTGATAAAATTAATGGGAACCTTTCCCAAAGTATAAGAATATTTGAATAAAAGAATATTCTGAATTGGAATGAGGCGTATATTGTGTTTGTGTAACACTTCTTTATTATATACGCGAGTTATTCAGAAAGACCGGGTTTACCCCATTCTGAATAACTGATTCGACGATGTGTCGAGGATGAAGACGGTGGTCAAAGGCCGGAGATCTTCACATCGTTTGGGTGATTATAGATGATCTTGATTGGACTGTACACCCAAGAGGAGGGAACCTGTTGGTGATCGTCCAGAAGTACTTGGAAATCGATGGATATGCGGGGTACAAGATGCCTCCGGCTTCGTTCAAACCCAAAATGAACTTGTAAATGGACTGTGTGTCTAACATTGGATTTTATTCTGTACGATTGATTTCTATTAAATTTATATCTGTTTGGCGGCGGAGAATTTATTCTCTTGCTTAACGCCCTTCTCTGAGACGTACGAGCTCAGGGTTATATATTGATGGATATCAATCGCATGGAGTGAATTGCCTGTGTGGCATGCCTATGTGGCAAATGATCAAGGCTTCTGCTGAAAAGAAGAGTCTTGTGGTTGATGATCAAAGCACGGCCCGTGTGGCATAGCTTTGTGTAGCATTTATTCGCGAGCCTCACACCCCGGTTGTGAACCAGAAACGGGAGAGGACATCAGGGAGGGCATGCGTTTCCTTCTAGCTAGGGTAGTGTGAGTGACCTACCATTCCTGACATTTATATTATTTTCACCTGTGTGGTTGTTGTTGTTGCGAGGCGCCTCGGGTATATCGGTGACTGTGTGGAGCCGATGGAGTCATTTGGCTCATTGACGCCCCAAAGGGTGGGGAAACGCAGTGTTCAGGCATTTTAATCAGCATCGGTGGACCGGCCCTGACGATCCAAGGGCCCACCTGTGTCTGGGTCCTGAGACACGGGCTAGAGCGTCTCGAATCAGTAGAGGACTATCTTTTTCCTCGGTTCACAGATGGAAATCCCACTTCCAATACATGACTTTGCGGTTTTGATTGTAGAGCCTAGTATGGCGACATAGTGGTATGGGCCACTTATGCCTTCTATGATTGATACTTATGATTTGAAGTTGTTTTATACACTATGCACTTATAATAGTATCAAATGATTTGTTTTAAACGTATCAAGCATTCTTGTCTATTATAAGGTAAAAACCCTATCCTACGGCTTGCGTTGCATTGTGTGATGGGACCTGGGTCTTATAATAGCTTCGTTGTTCTTTATTTAGCATTGTGTTGTTGTTTTATGCACTGGTATTCTTAGGACGAAACCCATTCCGTGTTATACGACGTGGTCCCTTGATTTACCTAACTTTGAAATAAAGATTAAAAACTGTTTTAGTTCTTACACCAGTCACATGACTGACCTGGAGTTTATTGTTTTTACCTAAACTCTGGGTGCCCTTATTTTGACACAGACAGCTAGTAGTTTTGGTTTTGCCGATTTATATTCACAGGATCCAGATTTACAGCTGGAACGATACTCGAAAATCTCTGTATCCGTGTATTACTATCAGTTGTGTATTGTATTATTTTTCCGCTGCTATGTAATGTAATCTAAATCTCTGATATTTTCTGTGTAATATTTATTCATACTCTGTATATTCTTGTATTCTGATGGAATTGTTGTAATTAACAATGAAATGTTCTTCTGTTTGCGTTCCAATGTGGCTTGTTCTCAACTCAATCCGTGATTTCCCGTTAGGGGGATTTCGGGTTGTTTCATCGTGGTATCAGAGCTTTGGTTTACAGAGCTCGGAGAACAAGATACATTAGAACCATACGAAGGAATTATCAGAGATTGGATTAGTAATATCCAATGAGAATGACTCATTAGAGATAGGTTCAGTAGTATCCTAGAACGAGTGTGAAGAGTAGTGTTTTTGAAATAAAAATGAAAACAATTTTTGTTTTGGAAATTTAATTCAATTATTCGTATTTGAATATTTATTTGTTTTGATTTGGACAATCCAGTACATGAAGATTTTGCGTATACGTCTGATCCGCATGTATTTGAAGTTTTAATATACTGGACAGATATAGAGTCACACTCTAGTCACCCGGGGATAATCCTGATGATGGTGCATCATCATCGACATTTATATTTGAGTTTCGAAGGTGGGATATCCACATATTCCCAATTGACTGGTATTAGAACCAAAGCTAAATAGGGCTTATTGTTGTGATTTGGCATCAAAAATCTGATTTTTGGACTATGTATCAAAGTTATGAATTTGAAAAGATAATCAACAAATTGATTGATGGTTGTAATGTTTGATTACTGTTTTGATTAATTGAATGTTGAACCTTTAGCCAAATTGAACCAAATATTGAATTGTATTGAAAATTAGTCGCATTTGCATGCGTATACATGTACTTACATTGAACAGGCCATAGCAAGGAGGCTAGAGAAGAGGAATAAAATTGTTTGCCCGACAAATAGGTACATGTTTATTGTATTTTATGGGGTTTTGATGATTTTATGAGCCGATTGGCTAGCCGCTTGGCTTTTTCTTTTTATTTTGTATTAGTGAGGGCCATGGGAGACTATTTGAAAATATCCCAAAGCTCCCGGTGCAGGGGAGGTTATGGAGAAATTTTTCGAAAATTTACGGTGTTAGCCAAATTTTTGAAAAATTTGAAAAGTTCTTAGAAACTGAAAAGTTGAAGAAATTAAGCCATAATGAAAATAATGAAAGTTGAGTTGATGTGTAAAACAACTTTCAGCTTCGTTCCTTTTCGAGGACGAAAAGTTTTATATGGGGGAGATTGTAATAACCCGGAAATCCAAGCCAATTTAAAATTTTTATTTTGGCAATTTAAGTGATTTTTGAATATTTAAAATGAATTATTTTAAATAATAGCGATGAGAAATTTATTTTGAATAGAATTAGAATGTATATATTTATATAAATTGTCGTTCGAAAATAAGTATTTTATTTTAATCATAAAAGGAATTGAAAATGGCGTGGTAGTTCGAAAATTCGATTTCAAAGTTCAAATGAGTGTATAGGATTCAAAATAAACCGGATTTTAGAGAAACCAAAAATATTAGAATCTATTTGAGAATATCTTTCAACGAATCCGAAAAATCAAAATTTATAGCGGGAATCAAAAGTTTGAAAATTCAGAATAGTCGATGGGGAATTCTGGCCCTTAAAAATGGAAATTTCGCAAACGACCTCGATTTTCGACGAAACCACTTTTGTTGGATCCGTGATGTCAGGTTATTGCTATATTCCAAAATTCGTAATTTTCTCAATCAATATGTGAGTGTGGCAAAGGAAAACGCGTTTGACCAGTTTTAGTTGATTTTAATCGACTGGAAAATGGTCATTTTTCAAACGATCTCAAAATTGGATGAAATTAGTTGTGTTAGTACTGTATCGTCAATACGAAGCTAGAAAATATTTTTCGGGAATTTTTAGAGTTCATATGTGGCTCCAGTAAATTGAAATGTACATTCAAATTGAATATATATCGAATTATATTTTAATTTTGATGAAAACCTATTGTAATGGACGAATTGGTTTACGAAACATATCCCATTGTGTTCATAATGGGGGTAATGAGCTAGGGACGACAGTCGGTGGGTCTCGTTTGGAGTTCGAAATAAAAAGTCAACTTTTGAGGAGAATAAATAAATAATTAATTTTAAATTCCCCCTTTTCATCTCCTTACCCTCTCAGCTCCCCCCCTCGGTTGATTCTCAAATCAATTTCCAAAAAAAAAAAAACGATCGCGTCGCTGACCCCGAGCCCGCGCCCCCACCACCACCGGAGTTTCTCCCTTGCCGACGATGACCTCTCCGCCTCCCCCCTCTCTCTGCGACCTCCCTCTCCTCTTCTACCCTCGAGTGAAACGCGTACAGCCCAAACCCTAGCCCCAAACTCCTTAGCCTCTGACCCACCGCCGACTACCGCAACACCCCCACCACCTCCTCGGCCACCAGTGATGCCACTGCTGACCCGACAGCCCTCCACTAAGAAGATGAAGCCTCCTCTGAGAAGAAAAACCCAACAATGATGGTTGTGCCAACCTTTTCCACTTCGCTCGCTGTTTGGATCTAGAAGATGATTAAGGTAATATATTTTAAACTAATTTTAATTAGAAGATGGCAAGATAAAAATGGGATTTTTATATATTTAGCTTAGAAATAAAGATTTGATTTCATAAACCAAAAAGATTTAATTTTTGAAGTATGAGAGATTATATTTTTATTTACATTTATGCATGAAGTTATGTAATAAAAATATGATTTTTATCATGAAGAGAACAATATAAAAATAGGATTTTTATAGTGAAGGGAAGAATATAAAAATTAGATTTTTTATAGAAGTAGCGAAATAAAAATATGATTTTTATATATGTAATGAAATAAAAATATAATTTTTATATAATGTAGAGAATAAAGATATGATTTTTATGGTGTGTACATCAATATAAAAATGTGATTTTTATATGAACAGTGTGAAAACGGATTGATACGAAATGGATGACGAAAGTGACAAAAGGCGAGCACGGCGAAGATTTCCTACATATGATGAGTCACGGCATCTGGTTTAGCTAATCGGTGAAAACTTTTCACTTTAAATCTTGTTTTCTAGTTAAAAATATATACTAGGATGCAGACTGAAACGACCCGAACTCCCCCGGTAAGGAGAGCACAGATTGAGTTGAGAACAAGCCACATCAGAACGTAAACAGAATAACATTTCATTGTTTATTACAACAATTCCATCAGAATACAAGAATAAACAGTGTATAAGTGAATAAATATTACACAGAAAATATCAGAGATTACAATAATTTACATCTAAATACATCGCAGTAGAAAAATAATAAAAAACACAACTGAGAGAGATATACGGATACAGAGCCTTCCGGATATCCTTCCAGCTGTAAATCAGGATCCTGTGAATATAAATCTGCAAAACCAAAACTACTAGCTGCCCGTGTCAAAATAAGGGCACCCAGAGTTTAGGTTAAAAAAATAAACTCCAGATCAGTCATGGGACTGGTGTGAGAACTAAAACAGTTATTAATCTTTATTTTAAAGTTCGGTAAATCAAGGGACCACGCCGTATAACACCGAACAGGTTTCCTTCCAAGAATACCAGTGCGCGCATAAACAAACTGCGCAATGCTAAATAAAGAAAAATGAAGCTATTATAAGACCCAGGTCCCATCACACAATGCAACGCAAGCCGGAGGATAGGGTTTTTACCTTATAATAGCCAAAGAATGCTTTATATGCTAAATTTCATGTTTTTAATTCTTAATCAGACTCCAACCGTAAATTAGTAAGAGAACGATTCTCTAAGTATTAACCCCGAAGGCCGAAACCAACATCAAACTAATACCCAGGAAACCACCCATCTTAGCTCGTTTCCAGTTAGTTTCTGATTTTATATACAATCATAAATATCAATCATAGGCAGCATGAATGTCCCATACCACTATGTCGCCATATATAGGTATACAATCAAAACCACAAAATGTCGTATTGGAAGTTGGGTTATCATTTATGGTATGAACCGAGGCAAAAGATACGATTCGAGACTCTCTAGCCCGAGCCTCATGGCAAGTACTCAATCAAGCCCTTGGATCGTCAAGGCCGGTCCACACGGAGTGGATTAAAATGCTTGAACAAGCGTTTCCCCGCCCTATGGGGCGTAAATGAGCCAACGAATGACTCCATCGGCTTCACATAGTCACCGATGAATCTGAGGCGCCTCGCAAACCAACAACCACATAAGTCAAACTCGTCAGGGCGTGTAAAACCACTGACGCCACTTTTAACTAGAAGGAAACGCATGCCCTCCCTGATGTCCTCTCCCGTTTCTGGTTCATACCAGGTGTGAAAATCGCGAAGTAAACGTTACACAAAGCTATGCCACAAAGGCCTTGCTTTGATCATCAACCACAAGACTTTGCCTTTCAACAGAGGCCTTGATCATTTGCCACTTAGGCATGCCACACAGGCAATTCACTCTATGTGTTTGATATCCATCATTATATAACCCCTAAGCTCATGCGTCTCAGAGAAGGGCGTTAAGCAAGAGAATAAATTCTCCGCCGCCAAACAGATATATATTTAATAGAAATCAATCACACAGAATAAAATCCAATGTCAGACACACAGTCCATTTACAAGTCTGTTCTGGGTCTGAACGAAACCGGAGGCACCTAGTACCCCGCATGTCTATCGATCTTCAAGTACGTCTGGACGATCACCAACTGATTCCCTCCTCTTGGGTGTACGACCCAATCAAGATCGTCAGTAATTATCCAAACGACGTGAAGACCTCCGGTCTTCTACCATCGTCTTCATCTTTGACTTGTCGTCATATCGGTTATTCAGAATGGGATAAAACCGGTCTTTCTGAATAACTCGCGTATATAATAAATACGTGTTACACAAACACAACATATGCCTTATTCCAGCTCATCAGTCACTAACCGTAAATTAATCAAGAGAATAATTCCACAAATATTAACCCCGAAGGCCGAAACCAACATCAGATCAATAACCAGGAAACCATTATACTTAGCTAACCTACAGTTTGTTTCTAAATTTCACATTCTTAGGGAAAGGTTCCCATTAGTTTTATCAAAGATAAATTCTTTTAAATTTATTCTTTAATCTTCCTTTGAATATCACTACCAACTAGTCGAGATTAACGACCCTTACCGAAGTAATCATTTGTTTTAATTTCCCAATCCCAACCTATTCATCCCATGAAGTAAAACTGGTCATACTTCATGTCTAATACCACGGTGTTATCGGTAAATTCAATTACCATTTCACGTTCAAATCTAATTAAAGATTTAACTACCGCCTGGAGTAAAACTGGTGATACACCATTCTCGATCTTTTCAAAAGATTCATTAAAACTCCACTTAGTTTTAATCTTTGACAGGGTTAACGAATCAGTGTCATTTAAAAACATGGTTCACGATAAACCCCAAAATCACATCATATTTCAATCAGTCCCTATCCGTAAATTAGCAAGTGAGCAGTTCCCTAAGTATTAACCCCGAAGGCCGAAACCAACATCAGATCAATACCCCAGAAGCCATTCAACTTAACTCATCTCCAGTTAGCTTCTGATTTTCTTATCTCCTTTGGGGTATAAGAACAGTATTATTGAAGATACCATTCACGACAACCCAAAATCACATTCCATTAATTATCGGGTTAAAGAACAAGTGTTATTTAAAACACTATTCACGATAAACCCAAAAATTAATTCAAATTCAATTCCAATTAAATTCCATTTAATTGGTACACTTCATTAAATCTAAATAAAAGAGTTAATCTTTTTCTCAACTGGGTTTTAAGAATAGTGTTAATGAAGACACCATTCACGAAAAACCCAAATCACATTTGATATTAAATATAAGGGCTCTGAATAGAAAATATATCGGCTTATATTCAATATCAAATTCTACGACTAACAAATATCGTATTGGAAATAACGATATGAATATATCTTTCATATTTCCATAACAATATCTGTATAATCACCAAATCCAACATCGAAATATTCCAAAGACAATTTCGATTCAAATCCATTTCCACTTCATATATTGGAAATTCTAGTTATTTTCAAAACCATTTCAACTCCACTTTATTTATTTAAAAATAAATAGAATTATAATTCTAGTTCAAAACTAGTTCATTTCGATAGAAATCTATTTTTTATCTTTTCACATATGGAGATTTTCATCCCGATTCTTCCCAAATCATTTCTTATGATTTTACACAAATTATTACTATTTTTAATAATTTTATCAAGGCCCGTACAGTCGGTTTCCATCAACGGCCATCGAACTGCACTTACAACGACCTTTTCCAAATTTGATTTAGGCATAATTCCATATCCAACCATTAGATTTCAAATCTCTAATATTCGTTAGAAAGTTCTTTTCGATACGAACCCAACGGTTCCGGTTTTAGGAGAATCTGATGGTCAGATCTCCCGCCATATCCATTCGAAGTCAATGGTCGAAATTCGCGAACTGTCACGGCGCGGCGCGTTCTATTCAGGCCATTATATATATAATATATATATTATATATATTTCGTCGATTTCCTTTTAAAACGTATTTTTTAAATCGTTTTAAATTCGTTTTCGAAACTATTTCAACTTCATTTCAAATTCAAATCAAAATTGAATTTTTCCTCTTAACTTCGTTTTAAATTCATTTCAAATTGATTTTAATCCAAATCGATTTTTAATTCAATTTCAGTTCGTTTTCAATTCGATTCAATTTCTATTCGATTTTTAATTTATTTCAAATCGATTTCTATTCAATTTCAATTCAATTCGAATTCATTTCAATTTGATTTCAATTTGAATTCAATTCTATTCAAATTCAATTCGAATTTCAAATCGTTTCAAAATATCAGAATTTGAAATCACTTTCTTTTCTATATTCATTGTAAAAATGAATAAAATCGATATAAATATCATTCACGTCAAAATGGCGTCAATCTAATCAACACGGCTTCATATATTTCTGTTTTCAAATATTCTAGTTCAAATTTTTCTTTTTCAAAACTGGAATGAGGCCCAATCAATTACCATATAATGTTAATTATATGGATTTTCTACAACACATGTATAAAATAACAACGATAAATAATCAACCATCATCCAGAATGCGTTCTACACTGTATAAGCATCAAATATAAATATTTAACACTTATAGCATCCTGTCAATCAATCGATCGACATACAGCTAATTATTGGGACTAGTGTATGTCATATATCATCCCAATACCCGTGTGGGGTTTTGAAACAATCAAACATAGATTTTATTTGTGCAGTTGGATGATGTGTAAAATTTATCGTCCCAATCAATATCAGTCAAATGTGTGTATATAAACAAATCGTTCGATTTGTTTATATTAATTTATTTCATTTCATATATACGTTAAAAATTATATTTTTAACTATAAAGTATTTTTAACTTTCATTTCACATCACATTACACAATCAACTACAAATCAAAATCAAACAAACAACCATACAAGCCGTCCATGGTCTGTGGACGACGGGTGTCGGGTGCTACTAAACACTGTCTGCATCCTATTATATATTTTTAACTAGAAAAGAAAATTTTAAAGTGAGAAGTTCTCACCTTGGGGTTCCACTCCGTTAGTCTTTGTTTCTGAACGGTTTGAATTTGTATTTGTTTCCAGTCGATTCCAGCGCAGTCTGTTTCAAACGATTTTTATATTAAACATCACATTTTTATTTCAATGCTAAACGGATAAATATCACATTTTTACACTGTTCAGATATAAATAAAAATCACATTTTTAACTGTTCTATATATTTTAAAATCAATTCTATTTTATATTTTCAAAACAAAGATAATTTTATTTTCAAAACAAAGGTAATTTTATTTTTGTAACCAATACAAGTTTTATTTTGAAAACAATACAAGTTTTATATTTTGAAAACAATACAAGTATTATATTGAAAACAATACCAGTTTTTTATTTTTCTTTTCATATGATAAAATTATATTTTTAAAACAATATTATATATATTATATATGAACAATCCTATATATATATATATAATTTTTTTTTCTTTCTTTTTTTTCACAATGCAAATTTCATTTTATAATTTACTTGCTAAATTATTGAACAAAGTCCACAGAAAAAAACTCACTTTAATTCATCTTTAATCACTTTGTTTACTGTGTCTTATTCGTTGGGCTTGTTTACACGCTTCAGGCTTCAAGCCGCACCATCGTTCCATCCTAGGGTTAGGATTCACCGCCGCCATGATCGCCTTGGCCAAGATCTGACCCTCCCCCTCTAAGCGCCGCCACACCCCGTCTCTGCGCCACCAACCCCTTGCGACTCGGTGGCTTCGCCGTGTCAGAATTTGAAGACAATCGGTGGTACTTTGGTGCCCGTAATCGAGCCCAATACACCACTAGAGGTGATCAAACGAGTACAGATTTAAAGCCCTTTAAATCCTCTACCATTTTAGTTTTGTATTTTTCAAAAACGTTGAATGAGTTGGGAGATCGGTTGGGATTTATTTTGGAGCAATTTGGGCAATTGAAAGAATGAACGGCAGCTGAACGATTTCTAGGGTTAGAGAAGGGTTTTATAGGAAATTATATTATATTTTTGTTATTTTAATTTCCTTTATTTTAAAAAATACTAGTTTGTTAATACTAACACCAAATCCAACCCAAAGACTGTCGCCCTAGCTAGTTACCCCCATTCTGAATGCAATGGGATATGTTTCATTGGCCAATTCGACAGTTACGATCAGTTTTCATTGAAATAAAAATTTAAATCATTATATTGAATTTTAAACGCACATTTCAATTTACCGGGGCTACATATTAACTCTAAAAATTCCCAAAAAATTATTTCTAGCTTCGTATTGACGATACGGTCCTAACAAAACTAATTTTGTCAAATTCTAAGACCGTTTAAAAAATGACCATTTTCTGGTCGATCGAAATTGACTCAAACTGTTAAAACACGTTTAACTTCGCCACGCTCACATATTGATTCAGAAAATTATGAACTTTGAAACCTAGCAATAATTTGACGTCCCGGATCCAACAAAAGTAGTTTCGTCGAAAATCGAGGTAGTTTGCAAAATTTCCATTTTTTAAGGGCCTTTATATATATTAAAATATATATAAATTCCACAGCGACTTCTCTGAATTTTAAACTGGACATATCTTTCAACTTCTAAAGTGAAATCTCTGTTTCTTACATCCGTTAGAAATATATGATTAAACAAATTCAAATATTTCTTGTTTCGTTCAATTCCGACTTAAAACAAATTCTGTATATTCATTTGAAATTCGAAATCGAATTTTCGAACTGTAGCGCCATTTCAGGCTCGTTATATAATTAAAATAAAATTATTCGTTTTAACATCATCGAAAATTAACTTTTCGTCGTTATTATTTAAATAATTAATTTAAAATAATCAAATTTGATTAAAATAGCCAAAATAAATTTTTTTAAATTGGCTCAGAATTTCCGGGTCATTACACAGACGGTGCTTAGTAGCACCCGAATCCCGTTGTCCATAGACCATAGATGACTCGTGTGATTGGTTGTGTTGTGAAATTTGACTGTTGATTGTGATGTGAAAAATATATATTCATGTGTTGAAATAAAATATATATTCATGTGTTGAAATAAAATATATATTCGTGTGTTGAAATAAAATATATATTCATATGTTAAAATAAAATATATATTCATGTGTTGAAATAAAATATATGTATTCATGTGTTGAAGTAAAATAAATATTCATTTACAAATTGAACGATTTGTTTATGTACACCAATTTGACTGATATGGATTGGGACGATAAATTTTACACATCGCCCAACAGCACAGATAAAACCTGTGGTTGATTGTTTGAAAACCCCACACGGGCGTTGGGATGAAAATGGTCATACACTAATCCCAATAATTAGCTGTATGTCGATCGATTGATTGACAAGCTGTTGTAAGGGTTAATTATTTATATTTAATGCTTATGCAGTTGTGTGGGGCACTCTGGATGATGGTTGATGATTTATCATTGCTATTATATGCATGTGTTGTAGGGAATCCATATAATTAACGTTATATGGTAATTGATTGGGCCTCATTCCAATTCGGGAGAATAAGGAATATTATAAAAAGAAAATTCATGTGTTAAATAGAATAAAAATATATATTCATGTGTTGAATAAAATAAATATTCATGTGTTGAATAGAATAAAAATATATTTTCATGTGTTGAATATTCATGTGTTGAATAAAAATATGAATTCATGTGTTGAATAAAAATATATATTCATGTGTTGAATAGAATAAATATTCATGTGTTGAATAGAAAGAAAATTCATGTGTTGAATAGAACGAAAATTCATTTGTTGAATAGAATAATGAAGTTATTGAAATATATAAAAGCTGTGTTGATTAGATTGACGCCATTTTGACGTGAACGATATTTATATCGGTTTTATTCATTTTTATAATGAATATAGAAAAGAAACTGATTTCAAAATATATCGTTTTGAAAATATTATCATATATATATATATATATATATATATATATATATATATATCGATGATATGGAATATTCAATTTTGATTAGAAATTGAATATGAAGTAGAAATCTTTTTGAAAACGAATTTAAAACGATTTATAAAATATGTTTTGAAAGGAAATCGATTAAATATATATAATATATATATTATGTATATAGAATGGCCTGAATAGAACGCGCCGCGCCGCGGCAGTTCGCGAATTTCGACCATTGACTTTGAATGGATATTACAGGAGATCCGACCATCGGATTCTCCTAAAATCGGAAACGTTGGGTTCGTATCGAAAAGAGCTTTCTAACGAATATTAGAGATTTGATATCTAATGGTTGTATTTGGAATTATGACCAAATCAAATTTGGAAAAGGTCGCTGTAAGTGCAGATCGATGGCCATTGATGGAAATCGACTGTACGGGCCTTATAAAATTATTAAAAATAGTAATAATTTTTGTAAAATCATAAGAAATGATTTGTGAAGAATTGAAAATTTCCATATTTGAAATGATAAAAATAGATTTTTATCGAAATGAACTTGTTTTGAACTAGAATTATAATTCTATTTATTTTTAAAATAAATAAAGTGGATTTGAAATGGTTTTAAAAGTAACCAGAATTTCCAATAATTGATTTGGAGTGGATTTGAATCGAAATTGTCTTTGGAATATTTCGATGTTGGATTTCGTGATGATACAGATATTGTCATGGGAATTTGTAAGATATATTTTTATCATTATTTCCAATACGATATTTGTTGGTGGTAGAATTTGATATTGAATATAAGCCGATATATTTTCTATTCAAAGCCTTGTATTTAATATCAAATGTGATTCGGGTTTGTCGTGAACGGTGTCTTCATTAACACTGTTCTTAAACCCAGTTGAGAAAAAGATTAAATCTTTTTATCTAGATTTAATGAAGTGTACCAATTAAACAGTATTTAATTGGAATTGAATTGTAATTGATTTTTGGGTTTATCGGGAACGGTGTTTTAAATAACACTTGTTATTTAACCCAATAATTAATGGAATGTGATTTTGGGTTTATCGTGAACTGTGTTTTAAATGACATTGGTTCTTTAACCCAGTTAAAGACAGGATTTGATTTCCCAAGTTAAATAATCATTGATAGTGATTATTGGGAAGATTAAAACCTAGTGGAGTTTTAATGAATCTTTAATTGGATTGAGATGATCGAGAATGGAGTATCACCAGTTTTGCTCCGGGCGATAGTTGAATCTTTAATTAGATTTGAACATGAAATGGTAATTGAATTTACCGATAACAACGTGGTGTTAGATATGAAGTATGACCAGTTTTACTTTATGCGATGAATAGGTTGGGATTGGGAAATAAAATAAATGATTATTTTGGTGTGGTTCGCTAATCCCGACTAGTTTGAATTGATAATCAAAAGAAAATTGAAGAATTTATCTTTGATAAAATTAATGGGAACCTTTCCTAAAGTATAAGAATATTTGAATAAAAGAATATTCTGAATTGGAATGAGGCGTATGTTGTGTTTGTGTAGCACTTGTTTATTATATACGCGAGTTATTCAGAAAGACTGGGTTTAATCCATTCTGAATAACTGATTCGACGATGTGTCGAAGATGAAGACGGTGGTCGAAGACCAGAGGTCTTCACATCGTTTGGGTGATTATGATGAACTTGAATGGGCTGTACACCCAAGAGGAGGGAATCAGTTGGTGATCGTCTTGACGTACTTGGAGATCGATGGATATGCGGGGTACAAGGTGCCTCCCGTTTCGTTCAAACCCAGAGCGAACTTGTAAATGGACTGTATGTCTGACATTGGATTTTATTCTGTGTGATTGATTTCTATTAAATATATATCTGTTTGGCGATGGAGAATTTATTCTCTTGCTTAGCACCATTTTCTTAGACGTACGAGCGCAGGGGTTATATATTGATGGATATCAATCGCATGGAGTGAATTGCCTGCGTGGCATGCCTAAGTGGCAAATGATCAAGGCTTATGTTGAAAAGCAGAGTCTTGAGGTTGATGATCAAAGCACATATTCTATGGCATAGCTTTTTGTAGCGTTGATTCGCGAGCCTCACACCCCGGTTGTGAACCAGAAATGGGAAAGGACCTCAGGGAGGGCATGCGTTTCCTTCTAGCTAGGGTGGTGTCAGTGACCTACCAGCCCTGACATTTATATTATTTTCACCTGTGTGGTTGTTGCTGTTGCGAGGCATCTCGGATATATCGGTGACTGTGTGGAGCCGATGGAGTCATTTGGCTCATTGACGCCCCAAAGGGCGGGGAAACGTAGTGTTCAGGCATTTTAATCCAGATCGATGGACCGGCCCTGACGATCCAAGGGCCCACCTGAGTCTGGGTCCTGAGACACGGGCTAGAGCATCTCGAATCGGTAGTGCACTATCTTTTGCCTTGGTTCACAGATGGAAATCCAACTTCCAATACATGACTTTGCGGTTTTGATTGTAGAGCCTAGTATGGCGACATAGTGGTATGGGGCAGTTATGCCGTCTAAGATTGATACTTATGATTTGAAGTTGTTTTATACGCTATGCACTTATAGTAGTATCAAATGATTTGTTTTAAACATATCAAGCATTCTTGGCTATTATAAGGTAAAAACCCTATCCTCCGGCTTGCGTTGCATTGTTGATGGGACCTGGGTCTTATAATAGCTTCGTTGTTCTTTATTTAGCATTGCGCTGTTGCTTTATGCACTGGTATTCTTGGGAGGAAACCCGTTCCGTGCTATACGGCGTGGTCCCTTGATTTACCTTACTTTAAAATAAAGATTAATAACTGTTTTAGTTCTCACACCAGTCACATGACTAACCTAGAGTTTTTTTGTTTTAACCTAAACTCTAGGTGCCCTTATTTTGACACGGACAGCTAGCAGTTTTGGTTTTGCAGATTTATGTTCACAGGATCCTGATTTACAGCTGGAACGATACTCGAAAAGCTCTGTATCAGTGTATTACTTTCAGTTGTGTATTGTATTATTTTTCCGCTGCTATGTAATGTAATTTAATTCTCTGATATTTTTTGTGTAATATTTATTCATACTCTGTATATTCTTGTATTCTGATGGAATTGTTGTAATTAATAATGAAATGTTCTTTTGTTTGCGTTCCGATGTGGCTTGTTCTCAACTCAATCCGTGATTTCCCGTAAGGGGGATTTCGGGTCGTTTCATTTACCAATCAGACGATTTGTTTATGTACACTGTTTTAACTGATATTCATTGAGATGATAAATTTTACACATCGCCCAACAACACAAATAAAATCTGTGTTTGTGGATTGAAACCCCACACTGGTGTTGGGATGATATTTGGCATACACCAATCCCAATTATTTAGTTGTATGTCGATCGATTGGTCGACAGGTTGTGTAAGCGTTAATTATTTATGTTTAATGCTTATGCAGTTCTGTGGTGCACTTTGGATGATGGTTGATTATTTATTATTGCTATTATATGCATGTGTTGTATGAAGTCCATATAATTAACATTATATGGTAATTGATTGGGCCTCATTCCAATTTGGAAAATAAAGAATATTATAAAATATAGATTCATATGTTGAATAGAAAAAAATAGTCATGTGTTGACGATACTCATGTGTTGAGAATATTCATGTGTTGAAACTTATCATGTGATGAACGAAATATTTTATAAAATATATTAAATAACAAAAATAGTCATGTGTTGACGATACTCATGTGTTGAGAATATTCATGTGTTGAAAGAAATATAAATATTCATGTGTTGAAGGAAATATTCATTTGTTGAATAGAATAACTAAGTTATTGAAATATATAAAGCCGTGTTGATTAGATATGCACCATTTTGACGCGAACGATATTTATATCGATTATATTCGTTTTTATAATGAATATAGAAAATAAGTGATTTCAAATGATAATATTTTGAAAATATTATCATTTATATATTAATGATATGAAATATTAAATTTTGATTTAAAATTCAATATGAAGTTGAAATGGTTTCGAAAACGAATTTAAAACGATTTATAAAATACGTTTTGAATTGAAATCGATGAAATATATATAATACATATATTATATATATTGATGGCCTGAATAGAACGCGCCGCGCAGCTGCATTTCGCGAATTTCGACCATTGACTTCGAATTGACGTTTTGGGAGATCCGACCATCGGATTCTCCTGAAACAGGGACCGTTTGGTTCGTATCGAAAAGATATTTCCAACGAACATTAGAAATTTGAAATCTAACGGTTGGATTTAGAATTATGCCTAAATCAAATTTGGAAAAGGTCGCTGTAAGTGCAGTTCGGTGGCCGTTATTGAAAACCGACTGTACGAGCCTTGATAAAATTATTAAAAATATTAATAATTTGTGTAAAATCATAATATGTGAATTGGAATGAACTGAGATGAAAAATTCCACATTTGTAAGGATAAAAATATATTTTTATCGAAATGAACTAGTTTTGAACTAGAATTATAATCCAATGTTTTTGAATAAATAAATTGGATTTGAAGTGGTTTTAAAATAATCAGAATTTCCAATATACGAAATGGAATGGATTTGAATTGAAATTATCTTTGGAATATTTCGATGTTAGATTTTGTGATTATACAGATATGGTTGTGGAAATTTGAAAGATGTATTTATATCGTTATTTCCAGTACGATATTTGTTGGTTTCAGAATTTGATATTGAATATAAACCGATATATTTTCTATTCAGAGCCTTGTATTTAATATCAAATGGGATTTTGGGTTCGTCGTGAATGGTGTCCTAAATAACACTGTCCTTGAACCCATTTTAGAAAAGAATAAATCTTTTAATTAAGATTTAGTGAAATTGTCCAATTTATCAATATGTGATTGGAATTGAATTTAAATTGGTTTTTTGGGGTTTATCTTGAGCGGTGTTTTGAATAACGCATGTTCTTTAACCCGATTAACAATGGAATGTGATTTTGGGTTTATCGTGAACCGTGTTTTAGATGGCATGGGTTCTTTAACCCAGTTAAAGATAGGATGTTGATTTTTGGGAAGATTAAAACTAAGTGGAGTTTTAATGAATCTTTAATTAGATTAAAGTGATCGAGAAAGGAGTATCACCAGTTTTTCTCTAAAGCGATAGTTAAATCTTTAATTAGATTTGAACATGAAATGGTAATTAGTGTTAGATATGGAGTATTGCCAGTTTTTCCCCGTGGGATGAATAGGTTGGGATTGGGAAATAAGATAAATGATTACTTCGGTGTGGTTCGCTAATCCCGGCTAGTGTGGGAAACCTTTACACGGTTTGAAATGATATCCAAAGGAAGAATAAAGAATAAATTTAGAAGAATTTATCTTTGATAAAATTTATAGGAACCTTTCTCTAAGAATGTGAATATTTGAATAGAAGATTATTCTGAATTGGAATGAGGCGTATGTTGTGTTTGTGTAACACTTATTTATTATACACACGGGTTATTCGGAAAGGCCGGGTTTATACCCATTCTGAATAACCGATTCGACAATAAGTCGAAGATGAAGACGGTGGTTGAAGAACAGAGGTCTTCACGTGGTTTGGATGATTATTAATGATCTTGATTGGGCTGTACGCCCAAGAGGAGGGAATCAGTTGGTGATCGTCCAGACATACTTGGAGATCGATGGATACGCGAGGAATAAGGTTGCTCCGATTTCGTTCAGACACAGAACGAACTTGTAAATGGACTGTGTGTCTAACATTGGATTTTCTTCTGTGTGATTTATTTCTATTAAATATATATCTGTTTGGCAGCAGAGAATTTATTCTCTTGCTTAATGCCCTTCTCTGAAACATACGAGCCTAGAGGTTATATATTGATGGATATCAATCGCATGGCACGAATTGCGTGTGTGGCATGCCTAAGTGGCAAATGATCAAGGCTTCTGTTGAAAAGCAAAGTCTTGTGGTTGATGATAAAAGCACGGCCTGTGTGGCATAGCTTTGTGTATAGTGTTGATTAGCAAACCTCACACCTCGGTATGAGTCAAAAACGGGATAGTGACCGTTGGAAGAACACGACGTTTCTTTCTAGCTATGAGTGATGTCAGTGACCTACCGGCCCTAATATTTATATGCTTTTTACCTGTGTGGATGTTGGATGCGAGGCGCCTCGGATATAGGTCTGATAGGACCGGGAAACGTGTATTCAGGAATAACTTATCCTCAAAAGTAAGTGAGGACCGGCCCAACCGATTCCAAGGATTGTTGTGTGTGGTCCTGAGACATTTGCTAGAGTGTCTCGAACGAAGAGGAGATTGCCCCTTGCCTCGACTCATGATGGAATCCAATTTCCAATACGTGATAATTCGTTTTTATTTGTAGAACCTAGTATTGGCGACATGGTAGCATGGATGTTATGCCGTCTAGGATTGATACATTTATATTTGAAGTTGTTTTGACACTATACACTTATAATAGTATCAAATGATTTGCTTTAAACGTATCAAGCATTATTTGGCTATTATAAGGGAAAACCCTATCCTCTGGCTTGCGTTGCATTATGTGATGGGACCTGGGTCTTATAATAGATTCATTTTTCCAAAAGGCATTGCGTTGTTTATTCTATGCACTAGTATTCTTGGGAGGAAACCCGTTCCTTGTTATATATAGTAGCCCCTTGAATTACTCTCTTTTAAAGTAAAGTTTTAAATAACTGTTTTAGTTCTCACACCAGTCACATGACTGACCTGGAGTGTATTATTTTAACCTAAACTCCGGGTGCCCTTATTTTCCACATGGGCAACTAGTAGTTTTTGTTTTGCAGATTTATATTCATAGGATCTTGGTTTACAGCTGGAATGATATTCGGAAAGCTCTGTACCCATATATCGCCTTCAGTTGTGTGTTGCATTATTTTTCCGCTGCTATGTATTTAAATGTAATTTAAATCTCTGATATTTGTCTAATGTAATATTTATTCATACTCTGTATGTTCTTGTATTCTGATGGAATTGTTGTAATAAACAATGAAATGTTCTTCTGTTTGCGTTCCGATTCGTTTTGTCCTCAAAGCAATCTGTGCTTTCCTTATCGGGGAAGTTCGGGTCGTTATATAATAATTAGTGTTTGTTGTTTAAAACCCCACACGGGTATTGGGATGATATTTACTGTAGTAACCCGAAAATCCGGGGGAATTTGAGCTGACTAAATAACACAATTCCAACCCAAATCGCACTGGAAATTCAAGAAACTAATAGAAAGAAGACAGAGGGTGAGGATAGATAAGATAGAAACTTAGAATAGAAGAAGAAGAAGAACACAACATCAGAGTAACACGAACCTCACAGCGGAACGAATAACATATAATAGATAACATAACTTTGAAATATAACAGTCATGTATACAATAGCACTTATCAGAGTACAGCACTTACAACAACAGCGGAAATAATAATAGCTATAGAATCCTGAAGCCTCCTGCTCCAAGCTCTTCAAGTATACCTGTAAAATCCCGACTACTTGACTGCCCGTACAAATTTAGGCACCCAAGAGTTTAGGGAAAACAATAAAATAAACTCCGGGTCAGTCATGGGACTGGTGTGAATAAACTCAAATCATTTAAAACAGGTATATGATATCTCATAAGACCACGCCGTGAATACGGAACGGGTTTTTACCTTATGAGAATCCAAACATCTTTGCAAAGCAATATCATTCTGATATTATAATAATGTCTAAGTACAAATAAATATCAGTCTAGTAGAAACGCTTGCATCTCACGTTACTACATATATAGTATACAATCAAAAGCGGAAGCACGTATTGGGTAATGGATTCCCAACTATGACAAGGTATGGAACCACCTTCCGATCAGTGTACCCTAGGAACGATACACTGGAGTTCAACAAGAACATCTTGTAACTCAGTCACACATGACCGACCACTCATTTCGCTTGAGTGTATCGAATGTATATCACCAACGGTTGGGATCAGCAACCGTTTCCCGTATATATATGGGACAGCATTGATAGATTTAAGAAACAAATGAATATTCACTAGATAGGTGATTATACACCCTACTTCGGTGCGACCGACTTAGCCATGCTGCCTGCCCGATTTCTGTCATTTACCGGATGTGAGGCTAGAAGCTACGCTTATCTTCACAATAGATTCACTTCGAATGCCACATTGTCAGATCCATCGAAAATCACTAATTGACGTCTACAACAGTACATTACGTGTTAGCGAAAGAAGTTTCCTTCTCCGCTTCCACTCTTGGTACAGTTGAAGAAATCAATGTACGTGACCTTTCTGGAAATACTCTGTCAGACATTCATCAACACAAGTCATCCTCATTCACTTAGAATGTCACATCGTCATACCCGCCAAATCACAAATTGACTTATCCAAAAATAACACGGGTATACAGCTAAGAGAAACGAATTCCTCCGCCACCAATCGTGAATATGTTTGAACAGATCAACTTACGCGATCCATTGGATATACTCTGTCAGACCTTCGTCCATACAAGTTGTCCTGGGACTGGACAAACCGAAGGCACTATTCTGTAAACAGGATAGCCCTTGCATTTTACTCCGTCTTCAATTTTCTTTGGCATATATGATTCGCGACGCTTATGCCAATACAGAGTGGTTCTTTGGATAATAATCCAACCGGTCTCTCCATATTAACAACGTTAAAATGGTCAAAGCTTCGATAGTCTGTGATTTAACCATCAAAGAAAAACAAGTGTGCAAACAACGATATTATTTCCAGATGGAAATTATATCGAACAAACATCATTTAACATTAATCTCTTTAGTTCATTTATTTACTTATCTCCTGTTTCCCTATATTCTAAATTCTTATTTTCTTTTATCAGAAAACATTTCTGATTCTCGTTTTGAAAACATTTCCAAAACTCCTTTACGATCAAACCTTACCATTTCTTAGTTAAGAAGGAAGTCACTCAAGTTGGGGTATAATTACCTCTCAGACCTTAACTGAACAACGTTATAACTTTGAAATGGTCAAAGTTTATCTTTTAATCTTTAACAACTTCTTTACGCCTTTCTCGGATTCAATTTTACTAATCCACTTCTATATTTAAAACATTTGTTATAACGATAACGTTATAATCCCTACTTCCGAATTATCTAACTTTAATTATAACTTCTATTCTTATTAGTGAATAATTAACCTAACACTTATTTATTTATAAATAAATAAATCTCTATTTAAACACTGGAAAGTATAAGTACTTTCCCGGATTCGATATAATCGAATTTGCCGATTTACTCTCTTCGAGAGATCCCTATTTGATTAACTCTTCTTCGAATAACCTATATTCGATTAACTCCTTCTCGAATAAACGATATTCGATAATCTCTCTTCGAATAACTAATATTCGATAACTCTCTTCGATGAAACTAACATCGATTACTCCTTTTGATGAACTAACATCGATTACTCCTTCCGATGAAACTAACATCGATTTATTTAACTCGACGAACTTAACTCGACTAACTTAACTTGACTCGACTAACTCGACTTACTTGGTTCGACCAATTCGATTCGATTAACTAGGCTCGACTAACTTGACTAACTTAACTCGACTTACTTGGTTCGACCAATTCGATTCAATTAACTAGGCTCGACGAACTTGACTAATTCTGTCTCAACTAACTATATTTGATTAACTCTAGTTCGTTTTAACTCTAATCGATTAACTCTAACTAATTAACTCCAACTGGTTAACTCTATTTGATTAACTCTAACTGGTTAACTCTAACTGATTAACTCTAACTGGTTAACTCTGACTGATTAACTCTATCTGGTTAACTCTATTTGACTAACTCGACTTAACTAACCCCTTTCGAATAACATATTCGATTAACTAACTTTCGAATACCATATTCGATTAACTAACTTCGAATACCATATTCGATTAACTGACTTCGAATGTCTATATTCGATTAACTAACTTCGAATGTCTATATTCGATTAACTAACTTCGAATGTCTATATTCGATTTACTAACTTCGAATACCATATTCGATTAATTGACTTCGAATGTCTATATTCGATTAACTAACTTCGAATGTCTATATTCGATTAACTAACTTCGAATACCATATTCGATTAACTGACTTCGAATGTCTATATGCG
This sequence comes from Allium sativum, assembly GCA_030737875.1. Classification (NCBI taxonomy): domain Eukaryota; kingdom Viridiplantae; phylum Streptophyta; class Magnoliopsida; order Asparagales; family Amaryllidaceae; genus Allium; species Allium sativum. Next base: position 286,915,416 of record CM060915.1, read on the forward strand.
ATTAACTAACTTCGAATGTCTATATTCGATTAACTAACTTCGAATGTCTATATTCGATTAACTAACTTCGAATACCATATTCGATTAACTGACTTCGAATGTCTATTCGATTAACTAACTTCGAATGTCTATATTTGATTAACTAACTTCGAATACCATATTCGATTAACTGACTTCGAATGTCTATTCGATTAACTAACTTCGAATGTCTATATTCGACTAACTAACTTCGAATACCATATTTGATTAACTGACTTCGAATGTCTATTCGATTAACTAACTTCGAATGTCTATATTCGATTTCTCCTTTTTAACAACGTTTTATTCATTTGAAAATATTTACTTTTAAATAACGGTTCTACACTTAAAAAATGATTTCCTTTTTATGAAGTTTCCTTTTCAATTCTATTTGTAAATGGTTTACAAATATTTCCTTTTCAAATTTATTCTTGAAATATTCTAACTCCTTAAATTCCCGGGAAAATTCGCCATAACCTCCTTTGTATCGGGAGCATCGGGAAAATCCCCAAACTCGCCACACAGGCCTTTCCATTCAAAAAGAAAATAGTTTGAAATTATTTCCTTTTTGAATATCTCCTATTTCTTAATATTCCCATTTATAAATATCGCTTATTTATAAATATTCCAGTTTATAAATATTCTGTTTTCAATATCACTTTGAAAATCTCCTTATCTACATTCCGGTATGTTATGGTATCCAATCATATCAAATCACGATGTTCAATATCGTCCATACACACACAATCAACAACAGGTTATAATTCACATCATATATCAAAATATATGAAAAACAATAAAATAACTGTTGAGGAATCCAGTCGGATTCCTCCAACCTGTTTCCCTGCATCCACAGATGTTATACAATAAAATCAACATCACTTTCAGTTCTACATGATATATTCTGTTAAATGGAATCAATATAGAAATTCAACTAACTGACTAGCAGTTCAATCAAACAGTCAACACACAATCAAACAGTCAATATTTAACAGTTCTAAAAATACAACATGAAAATATAAACTGTTCAGAGTTAGTGAGATTTACTCACTTTGGACGATTATCGTTAATAACGATAACCATCGCTTGATTCAGACGGACAATTTATTTTGCTATAAATTGTAACGAGCTCCTATTGACTCTCAGTCAGTTCCAGTGTGTCGTATTTGTCGAGTTGGTTCCAAAGTCTCTTGTTTCGTCAGATTCTGATATCGAATAAGATAGTTATGAATTTTACAAACTTTAACACATTTTTAAAGCCATTAACATTAATTTAAGAATTTACTTATCTTAGCCTTAAATCATGTTTAGACGCTTAACCTGTCGCTCAACCCTTTCTTTCCTGCCTTAATAACCGACCCTTACAAGCTCTCCCCTTCACCATTTCGATCTTAATGCTCTCTTAACCCCTTTTCTTTTCAACAAAAATTCACAACTGGAAGGTTCATCCTCTTCACACTCTACCTCTCCCATACCACAACTGTTTAATTCCCACTAGCCAATACCATTTCGTGTTCTACTTATAACCGATTTTCATATCAAGGATTGACGTATACTCCCTTTAGTTTTAAATACAATACAGGTCCTCAATAACTTAGTTAATATGATATTTAAACCCTAAACTCACATCAGTTTTGCTCAACACTCCCCTTTGTTCCCAGGAAATCTCGCAACCCTCTGTTCTCGTGCAAAAGCCTGAGCTGATACCCAGATCATGACCCCAGAAAACCACTTCCATGACCACTGTTCTTCACCGAACTCCTCCTCATAAACACCGGACCACCAACCTTCGTCACTCACCCACCACCGGAGGTCAGCACCCCGCCTCGACTCCCTTCTCCCCATCAACACCACCACGAACTCGACGCTCCCCCAAAACCAAATCTGTAGCTCTAAACGCCACTGCCTAGGAGTCGGGAATCACCTCTGACCATCCTTCGATGCCAAAGTACCACCAACTCGACCCCCTTTGCACTACGAGTCCACCTATCTCCTCAATATGGTCCCTAACCCGCCCTAACGATGCAGCGCCTCAGCCCTAAGCCTTCGCGGCTTCAAACTGGCGAATGAAGTCTCCTTCGAACCCATCAACCAGTATACCCGAATGAAGAGGAGCATCGTGAGACTCCAATGAATTTGTTTGAGGGTTTAGAGGATTTTAAATTGTAATTATTTTGATTTATTAAAAAGGGTATTTCTCGTTTTGTGGTTTGCTCAGAGGAAAGAGCGGCGGCCTTGCTGTGTTTGACTAAAGAGAGGAATTAGGTTTTAAGGCTTATGATAGGGGTATTTATAAGGATTAGAAATTTCAGATATTATTTTGTGCGGCTGAAACAAAGGAGGCGTGGATCCCCTTTTGGCCTTGTATTTAGTTAGGATATTTTGTTAAGGTGTCCACGGTTTTATTTCCCTTTTAGCATTCTGAAATTTCATCATTTAATCATGCCAAATGTGTGCATAGCTAAAGAAGACCCAATACACAATTTAGTCTAGTTATATACGATACTAATGTCTGTGTATTTGCTTCAGTTTAAAGGATTTTGGTCATCTCATTTTATAAAACTTCGTTAATTTACGAACTGCTATCAACCGGATCAAATATACCATCGTGACGATCAATGTACCACGATCCCAGAAATATAATAATACCGGTAGGTGGATTCATATTTTGAAACTTCAAAATGTTGATATCAGGGTGCGAAATACCAATAAAAAGTCGCTTATTTAGTTAATTAAAAATTACAGAAAAATTATAAAAATTAAATTATCGTTATGTCTCAAAAGAACCTTGTCTAAATTCAAACCCGATATCTACTTATATCGAATAAACCGTTATGGTCGATAAACGATTCTATAGCGACTATTTCAAAATTTGATTTGGACGTGAATCAAAATCTACACGACGAAATCCCGATGTTTCTCTTCTACAAGAAAGACATACTCCAACAGCTCCACACGTTTCTTGTTTCACAGAATTCCGGCTTAAAACGAATCATGTACATTCAGTTGAAGTTCGGATCGCCAAATAGCGAACTACCGCGCCATTTCGAGCTCGATTTTAATTATAATATAATTATACGTTCAAACTGTCGTCAATTGAATATATTCGTCAATATAATCCAACTCTAAGTTGAATTACATCTTTGGGATGACCCCATTCACAGAATATTTGTGTTTCCAATATTTTTGATTATTTTGACATTATAATATATTTTATTATATTATAATTATTAATTAAATATTCAATATTATTTAATTCACGTTCTCGTTATCGATAAATCGATATTAAATAATTAAATAAATTAATTGTTCAACGGCTAAAAATGCGGGTCACTACATTCTTCCCCACTTAAAATAATTTCGTCCTCGAAATTGCTAAGCTAGGGGACGACCCTATCTACTGGGTAAAAATTTATCTGTTTACCTCTTATCTCCGGTTTCAACTGAACCAATTAATATTGACTAAAATATTAATTTATTCCTGCTAACCAAATTTTCAAAAATTCTGAAAATTTTCTAACACCTTAACTTTTTGAATTTTTTTTGCCAGCACCTCCTTTGTACTGGTCAATATCTCAAACTCCAACCCGCCTCTCTGGGCCTTCTTCAACCCAAAAGAAAATCAAACAGCCAAGCGGCTTGCCAATTCGGCTCATAAATCTCATATCCATATATAATATAAACTGGTACCTTTTTGTCGGGAATGTCAACTCTATCACTTCCATATGCTATCAACTCAGCATATACCAGTGTTATTTCCGTCAAATTCCAATAAGTTCATATTCTCAAAACCAAATCGAATTTCATTCGAACCCGAATATCAAATTTCAAATTCTTAACTCATCAACCCAATTCCATAACAGATTATTCTCTAATCCAATTCAATTCTATTTAACTCAGTTCAAGTTAATATTTCAATTTATTTCTACTATCTTATTCTATTTAACTTCATAAGTTAAAATTAAATTCCGAAACTTAATTTCCTGGGTCTATTTCAAATCAATTTGAAATCATACTGCCAATTCAAAACCTTTGAATTTCTAAACAACTTGTTTTCTCAAAACAATTCAAAAACAAAACCTTTGGTAGTAGTCCGTCACTTAGAACTCAAAAATGAACACTGATGATGTCGCGATTCATCATCAGAATCTATTTTCCAGCTATCGAAGTGAGTTCAATACTATATCACCTTCAGTTTGAAAAACGTTTTCAAAATCTCCCAGGAACTTAAAATTTCCATATTTTAATTCCAATCTGATTTAAATTCAGATTTTTCTCCATTTTATTTCATATACTTTACTTATATGAATTCTAATTAGTCATTTATAATCATTTTACCTTTTTATAATCTTATTCGATTATAATAACAACCAACACAACCAATATACTATATCAAATATATTCGGGTAAAATTATTCCATTTACCTTCTTTCAAAACATACCATGACGGTTCATCGTATTCGAGTGTTTAGTAACCCCTATCGATACAGTGGATCAAACCGATCGACCAGAATTCACAAACAACTCAACCAATAAAACTCCACAATATAAAATCATTTTATATTAACTAACAAATACGTTCACTCGTATATATACACCCAAACTCAGTCTAGGATATTACTAATCCCATCTCTACTGAATCACGCCACAGAGCCAAGGTAATAACTAAACCAATGCTCTGATACCAACTGTAGTAACCCGAAAATCCAGGGGAATTTGAGCTGACTAAATAACACAAGTCCAACGTAAATCGCACTGGAAATTCAAGAAACTAATAGAAAGAAGACAGAGGGTGAGGATAGATAAGATAGAAACTTAGAATAGAAGAAGAAGAAGAACACAACATCAGAGTAACACGAACCTCACAGCGGAACGAATAACATATAATAGATAACATAACTTTGAAATATAACAGTCATGTATACAATAGCACTTATCAGAGTACAGAACTTACAACAACAGTGGAAATAATAATAGCTATAGAATCCGGAAGCCTCCTGCTCCAAGCTCTTCAAGTATACCTGTAAAATCCCGACTACTTGACTGCCCGTACAAATTTAGGCACCCAAGAGTTTAGGGAAACAACAAAATAAACTCCGGGTCAGTCATGGGACTGGTGTGAATAAACTCAAATCATTTAAAACAGGTATATGATATCTCATAAGACCACGCCGTGAATACGGAACGGGTTTTTACCTTATGAGAATCCAAACATCTTTGCAAAGCAATATCATTCTGATATTATAATAATGTCTAAGTACAAATAAATATCAGTCTAGTAGAAACGCTTGCATCTCACGTTACTACATATATAGTATACAATCAAAAGCGCAAGCACGTATTGGGTAATGGATTCCCAACTATGACAAGGTATGGAACCACCTTCCGATCAGTGTACTCTAGGAACGATACACTGGAGTTCAACAAGAACATCTTGTAACTCAGTCACACATGACCGACCACTCATTTCGCTTGAGTGTATCGAATGTATATCACCAACGGTTGGGATCAGCAACCGTTTCCCGTAAATATATGGGACAGCATTGATAGATTTAAGAAACAAATGAATATTCACTAGATAGGTGATTATACACCCTACTTCGGTGCGACCGACTTAGCCATGCTGCCTGCCCGATTTCTGTCATTTACCAGATGTGAGGCTAGAAGCTACGCTTATCTTCACAATAGATTCACTTCGAATGCCACATTGTCAGATCCATCGAAAATCACTAATTGACGTCTACAATAGTACATTACGTGTTAGCTAAAGAAGTTTCCTTCTCCGCTTCCACTCTTGGTACAGTTGAAGAAATTAATGTACGTGACCTTTCTGGAAATACTCTGTCAGACATTCATCAACACAAGTCATCCTCATTCACTTAGAATGTCACATCGTCATACCCGCCAAATCACAAATTGACTTATCCAAAAATAACACGCGTATACAACTAAGAGAAACGAATTCCTCCGCCACCAAACGTGAATACGTTTGAGCAGATCAACTTACGCGATCCATTGGATATACTCTGTCAGACTTTCGTCCATACAAGTTGTCCTGGGACTGGACAAACCGAAGGCACTATTCTGTAAACAGTATAGCCCTTGCATTTTACTCCTTCTTCAATTTTCTTTGGCATATATGATTCGCGACGCTTATGCCAATACAGAGTGGTTCTTTGGATAATAATCCAACCGGTCTCTCCATATTAACAACGTTAAAATGGTCAAAGCTTCGATAGTCTGTGATTTAACCATCAAAGAAAAACAAGTGTGCAAACAACGATATTATTTCCAGATGGAAATTATATCGAACAAACATCATTTAACATTAATCTCTTTAGTTCATTTATTTACTTATCTCCTGTTTCCCTATATTCTAAATTCTTATTTTCTTTTATCAGAAAACATTTCTGATTCTCGTTTTGAAAACATTTCCAAAACTCCTTTACGATCAAACCTTACCATTTCTTAGTTAAGAAGGAAGTCACTCAAGTTGGGGTATAATTACCTCTCAGACCTTAACTGAACAACGTTATAACTTCGAAATGGTCAAAGTTTATCTTTTAATCTTTAACAACTTCTTTACGCCTTTCTCGGATTCAATTTTACTAATCCACTTCTATATTTAAAACATTTGTTATAACGATAACGTTATAATCCCTACTTCCGAATTATCTAACTTTAATTATAACTTCTATTCTTATTAGTGAATAATTAACCTAACACTTATTTATTTATAAATAAATAAATCTCTATTTAAACATTGGAAAGTATAAGTACTTTCCCGAATTCGATATAATCGAATTTGCCGATTTACTCTCTTCGAGAAATCTCTATTTGATTAACTCTTCTTCGAATAACCTATATTCGATTAACTCCTTCTCGAATAAATGATATTCGATAATCTCTCTTCGAATAACTAATATTCGATAACTCTCTTCGATGAAACTAACATCGATTACTCCTTTTGATGAACTAACATCGATTACTCCTTCCGATGAAACTAACATCGATTTATTTAACTCGACGAACTTAACTCGACTAACTTAACTTGACTCGACTAACTCGACTTACTTGGTTCGACCAATTCGATTCGATTAACTAGGCTCGACTAACTTGACTAACTTAACTCGACTTACTTGGTTCGACCAATTCGATTCAATTAACTAGGCTCGACGAACTTGACTAATTCTGTCTCAACTAACTATATTTGATTAACTCTAGTTCGTTTTAACTCTAATCGATTAACTCTAACTAATTAACTCCAACTGGTTAACTCTATTTGATTAACTCTAACTGGTTAACTCTAACTGATTAACTCTAACTGGTTAACTCTGACTGATTAACTCTATCTGGTTAACTCTATTTGACTAACTCGACTTAACTAACCCCTTTCGAATAACATATTCGATTAACTAACTTTCAAATACCATATTCGATTAACTAACTTCGAATACCATATTCGATTAACTGACTTCGAATGTCTATATTCGATTAACTAACTTCGAATGTCTATATTCGATTAACTACGAATGTCTATATTCGATTTACTAACTTCGAATACCATATTCGATTAACTGACTTCGAATGTCTATATTCCATTAACTAACTTCGAATGTCTATATTCGATTAACTAACCTCGAATGTCTATATTCGATTAACTAACTTCGAATACCATATTCGATTAACTGACTTCGAATGTCTATTCGATTAACTAACTTCGAATGTCTATATTCGATTAACTAACTTCGAATACCATATTCGATTAACTGACTTCGAATGTCTATTCGATTAACTGACTTCGAATGTCTACATTCGATTAACTAACTTCGAATACCATATTCGATTAACTGACTTCGAATGTCTATTCGATTAACTAACTTCAAATGTCTATATTCGATTTCTCCTTTTTAACAACGTTTTATTCATTTGAAAAGATTTACTTTTAAATAACGGTTCTACACTTAAAAAATGATTTTCTTTTTATGACGTTTCCTTTTCAATTCTATTTGTAAATGGTTTACAAATATTTCCTTTTCAAATTTATTCTTGAAATATTCTAACTCCTTAAATTCCCGGGAAAATTCGCCATAACCTCCTTTGTATCGGGAGCATCGGGAAAATCCCCAAACTCGCCACACAGGCCTTTCCATTCAAAAAGAAAATAGTTTGAAATTATTTCCTTTTTGAATATCTCCTATTTCTTAATATTCCCATTTATAAATATCGCTTATTTATAAATATTCCAGTTTATAAATATTCTGTTTTCAATATCACTTTGAAAATATCCTTATCTACATTCCGGTATGTTATGGTATCCAATCATATCAAATCACGATGTTCAATATCGTCCATACACACACAATCAACAACAGGTTATAATTCACATCATATATCAAAATATATGAAAAACAATAAAATAACTGTTGAGGAATCCAGTCGGATTCCTCCAACCTGTTTCCCTGCATCCACAGATGTTATATAATAAAATCAACATCACTTTCAGTTCTATATGATATATTCTGTTAAACGGAATCAATATAGAAATTCTACTAACTGACTAGCAGTTCAATCAAATAGTCAACACACAATCAAACAGTCAATATTTAACAGTTCTAAAAATACAACATGAAAATATAAACTGTTCAGAGTTAGTGAGATTTACTCACTTTGGACGATTATCGTTAATAACGATAACCATCGCTTGATTCAGACGGACAATTTATTTTGCTATAAATTGTAACGAGCTCCTATTGACTCTCAGTCAGTTCCAGTGTGTCGTATTTGTCGAGTCGGTTCCAAAGTCTCTTGTTTCGTCAGATTCTGATATCGAATAAGATAGTTATGAATTTTACAAACTTTAACACATTTTTAAAGCCATTAACATTAATTTAAGAATTTACTTATCTTAGCCTTAAATCATGTTTAGACGCTTAACCTGTCGCTCAACCCTTTCTTTCCTGCCTTAATAATCGACCCTTACAAGCTCTCCCCTTCACCATTTCGATCTTAATGCTCTCTTAACCCCTTTTCTTTTCAACAAAAATTCACAACTGGAAGGTTCATCCTCTTCACACTCTACCTCTCCCATACCACAACTGTTTAATTCCCACTAGCCAATTCCATTTCGTGTTCTACTTATAACCGATTTTCATAACAAGGATTGACATATACTCCCTTTAGTTTTAAATACAATACAGGTCCTCAATAACTTAGTTAATATGATATTTAAACCCTAAACTCACATCAGTTTTGCTCAACACTCCCCTTCGTTCCCAGGAAATCTCGCAACCCTCTGTTCTCGTGCAAAAGCCTGAGCTGATACCCAGATCATGACCCCAGAAAACCACTTCCATGACCACTGTTCTTCACCGAACTCCTCCTCATAAACACCGGACCACCAACCTTCGTCACTCACCCTCCACCGGAGGTCAGCACCCCGCCTCGACTCCCTTCTCCCCATAAACACCACCACGAACTCGACGCTCCCCCAAAACCAAATCTGTAGCTCTAAACGCCACTGCCTAGGAGTCGGGAATCACCTCTCACCATCCTTCGATGCCAAAGTACCACCAACTCGACACCCTTTGCACTACGAGTCCACCTATCTCCTCAATATGGTCCCAAACCCGCCCTAACGATGCAGCACCTCAGCCCTAAGCCTTCGCGGCTTCAAACTGGCGAATGAAGTCTCCTTCGAACCCATCAACCAGTATACCCGAATGAAGAGGAGCATCGTGAGACTCCAACGAATTTGTTTGAGGGTTTAGAGGATTTTAAATTGTAATTATTTTGATTTATTAAAAAGGGTATTTCTCGTTTTGTGGTTTGCTCAGAGGAAAGAGCGGCGGCCTTGCTGTGTTTGACTAAAGAGAGGAATTAGGTTTTAAGGCTTATGATAGGGGTATTTATAAGGATTAGAAATTTCAGATATTATTTTGTGCGGCTGAAACAAAGGAGGCGTGGATCCCCTTTTGGCCTTGTATTTAGTTAGGATATTTTGTTAAGGTGTCCACGGTTTTATTTCCCTTTTAGCATTCTGAAATTTCATCATTTAATCATGCCGAATGTGTGCATAGCTAAAGAAGACCCAATACACAATTTAGTCTAGTTGTATACGATACTAATGTCTGTGTATTTGCTTCAGTTTAAAGGATTTTGGTCATCTCATTTTATAAAACTTCGTTAATTTACGAACTGCTATCGACCGGATCAAATATACCATCGTGACGATCAATGTACCACGATCCCAGAAATATAATAATACCGGTAGGTGGATTCATATTTTGAAACTTCAAAATGTTGATATCAGGGTGCGAAATACTTCAAATAAAAAGTCGCTTATTTAGTTAATTAAAAATTACAGAAAAATTATAAAAATTAAATTATCGTTATGTCTCAAAAGAACCTTGTCTAAATTCAAACCCGATATCTACTTATATCGAATAAACCGTTATGGTCGATAAACGATTCTATAGCGACTATTTCAAAATTTGATTTGGACGTGAATCAAAATCTACACGACGAAATCCCGATTTTTCTCTTCTACAAGAAGATATACTCCACCAGCTCCACACGTTTCTTGTTTCACAGAATTCCGGCTTAAAACGAATCCTGTACATTCAGTTGAAGTTCGAATCGCCAAATAGCGAACTACCGCGCCATTTCGAGCTCGATTTTAATTATAATATAATTATACGTTCAAACTGTCGTCGATTGAATATATTCGTCAATATAATCCAACTCTAAGTTGAATTACATCTTTGGGATGACCCATTCACAGAATATTTGTGTTTCCAATATTTTTGATTATTTCGACATTATAATATATTTTATTATATTATAATTATTAATTAAATATTCAATATTATTTAATTCACGTTCTCGTTATCGATAAATCGATATTAAATAATTAAATAAATTAATTGTTCAACGGCTAAAAATGCCGGTCACTACATTTACCATATACTAATCCCAATAATTAGTGGTATGACAATTGACGAGTTCACATGCTATATAAGCGTTATTTTTTTTTTAATGCTTATACAGTTTAAAATTGCACTATAGATGTTGTATGAATTTTTAATGATTGTTTATCATTATTGTCGTATACATGCGATGTATGAAATCCATATAACTGGAGTTAAACGGTAATTGATTGAGTTTGATTCCATCTAAGAATTAACGAATATTTTAAAATAACATTTAGTGAATATTGAAATGTGAACCATGTTAAGTAGTTAAACACCATTTTAAAACGAACTGGATTCTCTGTCGATTTTATTCATTTTATAATGAATATCGAAAAGTGATTTCAAAATCTTATATTTTGAAAATATTATCATTTTAATATTATAATGATACGGAATATTTAAATTTGATTTGAAAATTTAAATGAAGTGTAAATCATTTTGAAATGAATTTAAAATGAATTCATGAAGGAATATTCAAATTTGATTTGAAAATAGAAGTGAAGTGAAAATCATTGTAACAACCCGTATTTCAATGACATGTTAAAACGAGAATCAAGGCAGAATTTAATTTTAAATTCTGAATCAAGTAAAACGGCCTATGCCATTGCGTTCGTCTCGGAAAAATACGCGAAATAGAGTCCGAGTTTTCGAAAATCGGAGTCCGTATGACCCGGTTAAGGCCCGAAGAAGTTTTCGGGAAATTTGAATTTCAAAACATGGAGAAATGGGGCCAGGCGGGAAAATTCCCGCCCAGACAAGTCGACAGGCATGTCGACAGGCATGTCGACAGGCATGTCGACAGGCATGTCGACAGGGCTGTCGACTTGCCCTGTCGGCTGATTCTGATCTGGTGCACCTATTTTCTATCTTGGCTAGGTTTTTGGGCCTGGTTTGAAATCTGACGGTTCAGGTTGGTCCTAGGGTTAATCTAAGGGCCTAAAACTATCCTAATCTCTATAAAAAGACCCTAAACCTACCCCTAAACCCTCATTATTCACTCATGTAACTAAACTATGGACAAATTTCTACTCTCATGGCCTCCATCTCAAATCCCTAGAGCCTATGCATTCAAATCGGGTTCAAATCAAAAGATGCAAGCTTGCTACACCAAAGAGAGGCAAAATCAACGTTGCTATGCAAGTTCCATGACGATTCTTCAACAAAGGTGGCACCTTTCTTAGCCAAGATGATTCATGCTTCTTTCTCTAGGCCTAACTATGTAAGTTCTAGCTACTTTTAGATGGAAACGGTAGTTTTGATAATGACATGGGATAAACTGAGGCTAAACATGATTATGCGAACCTATATGAACCTTACCTTGCCTCTTGTTTTCATGTTTATGATTTTAGGCCATGTGAGTGACTTAATCATGCCTCTCATGCTATGCATAACCTAGTTTAACTTGCAAGTTTGGATCTTTATGCATGAAATGCTAGCATGAACCCTTAGGAACCACTTTACTTGTGAAACATTGGCTAAGGCAAGATTTTGGGGCTTATGCATGTTTATGAACCCAAACCCCTTATGCTATCATGCAAGTTTGTGGCCAAATCCCTTATGAGATTATGCATGCTTGTGGCCAATCCCCTCTTTTAAGTTGTGCATGCTTGTGGCCAAACCCTTTTTGATAATATGCATGTTTGTGGCCAAATTCCCTTGTGACATTTTGTGTGTTTGTGGCCAAAACCCCTTTTTATGACACTATGCATGTTCAAGGCCAATTTGTAGTCATAGTATTCCTACTATGTTGACTCGTCTATGCTTATGTTGGAAACACGTTTTGGGGTTAGGTTAGACGAGTGTGAGCATACATGAAAAACTTAACTTGAAGTTTCATGAAATATGATGAGAAACATGATTTGGGTTAAATGGGTATAACATGACGACATGTAACATTAAATATAACATGGAAGTTGACATATAAGTATGCATAAAAACATAAGCTTGGGAATTTACCTATTAAGTTAGGTCTACCCATTGGGAATTTACCTATTAAGTTAGGTCTACCCAATTGCTTGAAAACTTGACTATGAACATGACACTAGACTAAACATGAAAGTGGCCAACTCGAGGTTGGGTTGAGTTTGCAACGTAAAACTACCCGGAACCAACCGGCCTAACTAGTAGTTGCAAACAATAGGACCCAATGTGAGAAGTTGGTCATGTTGTGCTTGAACCCGAGGTTAGACCAAGTTGTGGTGTAAAGCTACCCGGAACCGACCGGCTTAACTAGTAACCACAACAAAGTCTAATGTGAGAGGTTGGGGTGCATTAAGTAATTAATGCCACATAATAGGGTTAAGTTAATTTGATTAATGAGGCTTAACCGAATATGACATGGACAAATGGGTTAAGTAATTTGATTAGGCTAATGATACTTAGCAAAACATGACAGGGTTGGGTAGGTTAAGTAACTTGATTTGCCTAACGACACTTGACCATTTTTATACGACGAGGGGACGGGATTAAGTTAACCAACACTTAATCAATCCAACACGATAACTTGATAAGGTTAAGTAAATTTTCTTAGTAACACTTAACCGCTTAATACAGTTAAAGGATGGGGTTAAGTCAACTCAGACCTAACTAATCTAAACATGGTAATTGGACGGGGTTAAGTTAATTTACACTTAACTAATCCAACTCGTTAGTTTGATGTGGTTAAGTGACCTATACTTAACCAATCTAACGTGAAAACATGATAAGGCTAAGTCACGAATCACTTGAATACGCTTGACCAATTTGACTCGGTAATTTGACAAGGTCAAGTTAATTTATATAATTAACCAATCTAAAATGATAATTAGACGAGGTTAAGTTATGGATTGCTTAATATACTTAGCCAACTTGACACATGGTTTGTAGGGTTAAGTCTTGGACTTGGATACTTAGCCAATTTCGACATGGTTTGTAGACGGGCTAAGTTATGAACTTAAGTGACACTTAACCCATTAGATAAACCCTAATTCGGAGGATTAGGTAAATAACCATAGTTAACAAGGATTATGGAAATAAGGCTAAGTGGTAAACCTTAGTTAAGGGAAACTAAGTAATAATTCTTAGTCAAGGAAATTTGGACCATTTCTTAGATAAATTAGTAACCCGATACGTTAGGTCAACGTTTAAGAATGCGTGTAGGAGCAGGCTATCTGATTTAGATAAAGGCTCCAACGAACTGGGTAACGAAGCAGCGGCTTCGGGGAACGTGAGGATATTCTTGGGATCCCTCTGTGAGCTGCCAGGTCACTATACTAGGCTCACGAGAGGTTGAGGTCTGCGGTAGAAGAACCAAGAATATGCCTTGGTTGCTATGCGAGCGACCTAAAGACTGGGGTGGATAGCAGTGAGTCGACGAATACATACGGTGCCCGAGATAGCAAGTTCGTCGATCATCTACCATCTTAAGTCAAGCGTGTACGTACAGAAAGGCAGGGAACACCCAACAGACCATAATTGCTATCTAATTATGGGTGAGGTAAGCCGTAGGATGTGGGCTGGCCGGAGTGTAGTTCTCATGCAAGATTTTCTCTTGTGTTGCCTTTCACTAGCTGAGGGAGGGGTCTCGTGGGACCATAGCCACGTGTAGAAAAGCAGACCTTAGTATCTGCATCGGCAGATAAATCTAAAGCTCCCGACCGAGTCCTGTATTTCTTGTTTTGCCCTGTGACAGGACTCGGATGGCACGATGTGATACATGTGCATACAGTTATAGAAAAACGATTCACGATGAATGCGTGGGAAAAAGGGCGCGGTTGAGGGTTAGCGTAATCCCTAGTGGCCTAGGTGGTTTAACCCAAACCGGAATACGAAAGCGTGCAATAGGTAAGCGTAATCCCTAGTGGTGCTAGGTGGCGTAAGTCCTAGTAGTTCAAACGATGATTCATATGGAAGAGCCTAGCTAGAACAAGGGTGACAGTCCAAACGATTTCAAGGATAATACGACATGAGGAAGCCCGTACGAGGTACGGCAAAGGACTGAACTTATATACATGGAAAGAAACATATGATTTGAGTAACCTATATATATGCGATATATTAGGTTGACATGGACCATTACACGACTTTGAGTAAGGGACATTCATGGTTAACACATAACAAGGCTGGGATACTAGTACGGAGGGTGCAGAGCAAATATACATGTTAGAACTGGGAATAATATACATAATAGATACCGTGGGATGTTAGACGGGGTAGATACCTTGGGATAATGTACTCGATAGAAATCTGACGATGTGATACCTTGATTTATCATAACACCGTAGATTATCATGATACCTTAGTTTACCTTGCCACAGTAGTTCAACCGGCTACCCTGGTTTATCTATCTTGTAGTTATCCTTATGTTTACTTTCAGTTTATGCATGTCATGTTACCTTTACCTGTTTTTATACTGGAAGTAGATAGGACTTACTCAGTCTTTTTGACTGACCCGTTTTGTTTCGCCTCTTTTCTTCCGTTTCCCCCCCAGGTTTCAGGGAGGAAACAATGCTGTTTAGTTCGGACTTCTTCTGCTTGAAGGTCATCATGGATGTCTTGGACTTCTCTTGGCTATGGCTACTTTACTATTTTTACTTAGGGAATAATTTATTAAAATGTCTTTATGCTTCTTTACTATTGCAAGACAGGTTTTGATGTACTATGATGTAAAAGGCTTAGACCTTAATTATGGAATTTATGAAAGTTCGATTTTACTTCCGCTATTTTATATGTTCTGTCTTGTGATATTTCTGTGCGTGTTTACCAATAATGCCCCTCTAAAGCTAGTGCATTCCTTTGCGAGTGACCCTAGCGGAGGCGGGGTGTTACAATCATTTTGAAATGAATTTAAAACGAATTTATAAAGAAATACTCAAATTTGATTTGAAAATTGAAATGAAGTGTAAATTTTTCTAAAATGAATTTAAAACGAATTTATAAAGGAATATTCAAATTTGATTTGAAAATTGAAATAAAATGTAAACCGTTTCGAAATGAATTGAAAACGAACTTATAAAGGAATATTCAGTTTTGATTTGAAACTAAAATGGAAGTGGAAATCATTTTTAAAACAAATTTAAAATGATTTATAAAATATGTTTTAAAATGAAATCGACAATATGTATATTATATATATATAATGGACTAAATAGAACGCACCGCGCAGCGACTGTTCGCGAATTTCGACCATTATCTACAAATTGATATTACGGGAGATTCGACCGTCAGATTCTCCTAAAACCGGAACTGTTGGGTTCATATTGAAAAGAGATTTCCAACGAATATAAATGATTTAAATTTGAATGGTTGGATTTGGAATTATATCCAAATCAATTTCAGAAAAGGTCGTTATGAATGCAGTTTGGTGGCCATTATGGAGACCGACTGTAAAAGCCTTAATAAAATTATTAAAAATATAGAAAAATTATGTAAAATCGTAATAAATGATTTGGAAAGATTTTGGATGAAAAATTCAAGTTTTGAAAAGATAAAATATAATTTTATCGAAATGAACTAGTTAATAACTAGATTAATAATCCAATTATTTTTAGAAATAAATAAATTGGATTTGAAAATGGTTTTAATATAACCAAAAAATTTCAACGAATAAATTGGAATGGAAATAATCTTCGAAATATTTCGATATTGGATTACGTGATTATACGGATATTGTTGAGGAATTTGGAAGATATATATATATATCTTTATTCCCAATACATTATTTGTTGTTTTTAGAATTTGGTATTGAATTTAAGCCGATATAATTTCTATTCAGAGTCTTGTATTTGACATCAAATTGGATTTTAGGTTTGTCATGAACGGTGTCTTAAATAACACTATTCTTAAACCCAGTTGAGAAAAGAATAAATCTTTTAATTAAAATTTAGGGAATTTTACCAATTAATTAATATTTAAATGGATTGAAACTGGATTTTGGGTTTGACGTGAATGGTGTCTTCATTAACACTATTCTTAAACCCAGTGGTGACAAGAATAAATCTTTAAATTAAGATTTAGTGAAGTTTTCCAATTAATTAATATTTAATTGGAATTGAATAAAAGAATTGGTTTTTTCGGTTTATCGTGAACGGCGTTTTAAACAACACTTATTCTTTAACCCAATGAACAGAGAAGAATACGATGGAAATTTTCCAAATTAAAGTTTTCCAATTTAATATAGTAAATTGGAATTGAATGGAATTCGATTTGGTAACAATCAAAGTGAGCTTCTGTGGAGGAAGACTGTTAATATATATGGAATTTAAAAGGCTTTTTCATTTTTCCGTTTATATTATTAGTCAGATACGGAAATTTATATCGATTATATATATATATATATATATTGATCTGCTTTCCGTGAAGATTCCATAATTAGTGGAATGTGATTTTGGGTTTATCGTGAACTGTGTTTTAAATGACATTGGTTCTTTAACCCAGTTAAAGACAGGATTACATGTATAACATTGTATTTCGAACTGTATTGTTGATCTCTGCTAAATATATATCTGTTTAGTGGAGGAGAATTTATTCTTTTGGTTAACACCTTTCTTTGAGACGTACGATCTTAGAGTTTATATATTCACAGAAATTAGTGGTATGGTGTAGATTATCGTTATGACATGTTTGTGTTTCCAAAGTTAAATAATCATCATTACTGATTTTTGGGAAGATTAAAACTAAGTGGAGCTTTAACGAATCTTTAATTAGACTGAAATGTGAATGTGATAATTTAAATTATTAAATTTGGGAAAATGATCGAGAGGAGTACCACCAGTTTAGCTCCACATGATAGTTAAATCTTTAATTAGATTTGAACGCGAAATGGTAATTAATTTTTACCGATAACACCATGGTGTAAGATATGGAGTATTACCTCCATGGGATGAATAGGTTGGGATTGATAAAATAAACAAATGATTACTTCAGTAAGGTTCGCAAATCCCGACTAGTTTGGAAAACCTTAATGTGGTTTAAATTGTGAAAAGAATATTTGAATAAAAGAATAGTCCTCGATTGGAATGAGGCGTATGATGTGTTATTATAATACTTGATTATAAGATATGCGAGTAATTCGAAAATGTCGGGTCTAACCCATTCTGAATAATTGATATGATGAAAAGTCGAAGAGATTGAAGACGGTGCAAGACCGACGATCTTCACATCGAATGGATGAGTTACTACTGATGCCCGTGATTGGAGTAGCTACCTTGAAGGGGATATAGTGGTAGCCTTCCTGACATATTGTAACGACCTGCCTTTTTGACCGCTCTAAGTCAATATTTAAAACCAACTCAAAATGCTCAAAACGACAGCTCGTTATTTAGCTTAGCGGGTTTAACAGAAATAAACATAGAATCACAGTACAAAATATTTGCAGGGGAATACAATTTTGTACATATATCAGAGTTTAAAAAAAATCATTTTATTTACAGCGGAAGAATTAAAATATATACATAAACTTTCAAAGTGCAAAAGTTTTACGGGTCTGTCGAGCCTTGCGCGCGCGGGAGCGTCTTCACGTGTCGTCTTCACGTTCCTCTCAAGTTTGCGAGTTGAAACTTAAAACCTGGAACACTTAGGACCTGACCCGAGTATTCCATGCAAAAACACAAAACACTCGAGTCAGGATTAAACTTATTTCAAGTCAGTAAACTTCCATAAACACGTAAATATAATTAGTTTAATCCCAATGATATATTAAATAATTTGAGTATAGTACCCATGGAACTGCCACGAATATGAGTTAGCAAAAATCAATATTATGGAAAAAGCAGGTAGTAACATATGCATAAGTCGAAATGCAGTAAATACATATAGGCAGCGTAACATAAAAGAAACAGTACATGTGTGAACACATGTAATTAAATATGAACTGTCAGGACCAAAAATGAAGCACATTCATAAACCAAGGACTGCTGCATGTATATGGCAACAAGGTCTGAAACTAGCCTGAGAGTTGTAAGGTCATGAAAGACGTGCATGGGCAAGCAAATGTAAGGGAGTGCTGCTGTAACTTTAAATGACATAATAAAATATGCAACAAGTCACAATTTCTAAATCTCAGTGTGAGAAGTACTCGTGGATATCAAGAATTGGTGTGTTTCAAGTTAAATGAACATAGTATAATTACACTTCCAGTACATGCATGTAAAAATTTCAGCATTTAAAACTCCATAATAGTATGTATTGACCGTAAGCGAACACATCAGCAGCAATCACTTACGTTGGCTAGGAAAAATGGTAACATAAAGAAATGTAGTAGTAGCATAGGAGGTTCCAAAGTCCATGGATGTTTATTTTATATAATGCTTAACAAAAATCAATGCAAATACAAAACAGAATGGTTCCACAAGGTCTACACAGTCTATCATATGTCACATGTCCATATTTTGTATTTTAAGTCCATGTATCTCATAATAGGATTCCAGCAATAATTATCTACCTAGAAATTAGATTCCATGCAAATCATGGGCTGATTATACATATAAATGTCACTTTCCTAAACTTCAACAATTTTCATTACAGTAACTATGTTCATATATACCAAATTAAACCATGTTTTCACATGAAACAGAAATGCAAATATAAGAGATGCAACTAGAATGTAGTAGCATGGAAAAGAGTCAAGGTTCCATCTTTGCAAAAGGAAAGACAATACATATATATGTATAGAGAAATGGGAACATATATGTATGCTTCTATATTACCAAAGATGGGCGCAATATGGACACATATACGACAGCATGCATGATGACTAGTATATTCAAACGTTCATATCTATATACTCAGTCACATATACATGTAAATATGTTAACACTTGTAATACCGATAACTTATATATTTTTATACTTCAACAGTCTTACTAGATGATGGCATGCATATGGGATCTAGCATATATTTGTGTTTATGTGTTCAGATAACAAGTACGACCAAAATCAAACTTCAACAACTAGTACTATACAATCAAGTGAAGACTTCGACTTAAAACTCAATGTCTAGAAAGAAAGCATGGATTAATTCATGTAGGAAAACATCAAATAACTATAATAGCCTATACATGCGGTATGTAAGGGAAGCTCGGATGAAGGAGAGGGTGACCAATAAATATGTCAAGGTGGCATTTAAAGAAATCACACTGGATATAAGTTTGGGGACATTCAGGTTCCTGAATTGGTGGACCAATTTAACCAATTCTATCAAGACCATAGGCCATGTGTAAATAACAAGTAATATCAACAATCTAAAATCATACAACAGTACACAGATGAACCAAAACACAAGATGCAATCAACCCAACCAATTATATTCGTGTAAATCGAAGTAGACAAACTTGAAATTAGTTTAATCGTAAGCAAAACTTACATTATAAGGTAAAACAGCGATGAAAGAGGGAGGCACGGACGATGCAGTGGTTTCAGAACAAGCTGGCGGTTCCACAATCATACGGCTCGAACAGCGTTTCCGGTGAGTGTCACCGACGATGGCGCTCACGGTGACGTCGACAACACTGCAGGTACTAAAGGCGGCTGCTATCAAACGGAATGGTGGCGGCTCTTATCATTCGCAGCTGCGAGGCGGTGGATTTAAGGGCGGAAAGCTTCGATTGGTCCGCTGGTTCGAATAAAAATGGGAGAGCGGAGGAAAAGCTGACGGAGATGGAAGGCCGATTGGGGATTACAATTTAGGGCGAAGTGGTCGGACAGCGGAGGAAGGATCAGACGAAGGAGGTGGCCACGATTTTGAGGACGCTATTTCAGATTTTGGCAAATTCAATTTGGGGAAGAATTGAAATCAATTGGCTCCTAGTCTTTGCAGATGAAAAGAAGGGCATTTTGAATGGAAACTTGAACGGATGACGTGTGTAGCCATTTGAACGTGTCTCCCCAAATACCAAAAGAACCAGACAGTGATTTACCAATTCAAACATTTACTTTCTTTTTTTCTTTTTTTAAAGGTCACTAAATATGTGCTAATAATATGAACGTGCATTGGAAACACATAACGCACGCCTGAAGTTTCATGAAAGAATGTGCATGCGACGTTACTGGAAGGTGGATGGTGCAAGTGTGAGTGCATGAAGATACAATATCATGGAGATGATGAAACGGTAAAAAATTGTTAATGCTTAGCTTTTATTCATTTATTTTTTTCTCGTGGCTTTTGGAAGATTTGCATTGAATGAACACTTGGATACAAGTGGATGTAACACATGCATAGGTTGGAAAAAAACGTGGATTGAAGTGCATGAGAAAATATAATATAATCAAACCAATGTTTATGTTCCAGCAAAAGGATACAAAAGATAAGCATGCATGTTGGAGACACATGCGTAGAAATGCATGTGAGAGAAAAGAAAGTAACGTGACATGCTATATTTATTTTATTTCTATTTGCAACATTCTACTTACGGGAGTCCATACGGTGGTCCGAACGTCCAAAATTCACGAAACAAAAAATGACGTCCTCTTCAGAATACTGTCTAGTATTTTTAGTTCAAGTTCGCTCAAGTTTTGAGAACGTTTTATTCGTAGTGATTTAATAATTGCTTAATTAAATTAATGCGAACGGTACAAACTTGCGTATTTTTCTACGAAATTAATTCCTATGCTATATTTAATTAGACGCATCTCAAATATAATTTTTTTTGGATTTTTATTTTAATTTTACATTTTTATATTTATTTGAGCTATATCGGTTGTCGCTATAATCGTCAAAAATCAATTCAAACGAAACGATAAAACTTTGAACTTTTCAATATTAAATTGTTTAGATCATTTTTACATGAAAATAACAAATCTTAAAGATAAACCTTTCATTATAAATCAAATTTCATAATTTTAAATTTTTCTAAACAATACATTCTAACTTACGTTTATCGTTGAATGCTTAATTTATAACCATTTTAAATCAATAAATAAATTTAATTCATTAACTAAATGCTCGAGATTTATGGGATGTTACAATCTCCCCCACTTAGAACTTTTCGTCCTCGAAAAGGAATGAAATAAGGAACTAATAATTAAATGATACTCCATTATATGCATATCAATTTCAATTGCTTGCTCAAATACAAAATTTTGCTTTCAATTAGTATTGTTAACCCGATCGCTTTAGTGCAGACTTTTGATTTGATACTTCCATTCTCCTTGCATAGTAATAAACTATGATAGAGAACTTCAGATTCTTATCAAAAACTCATATCAGTGTTCGTCTTCGAGAATCGAGCAAAGAGGTAAATTTATGTAGGACGGGAAGCACAAAATCAACATTTTATATTCAAACTAAACCAAAATTGTTATGCAAATAGAATGATTTATGTTTAACTACATATTCAACCCATTAGTTCTTTTCCCTTATGGAGACGAAAATTAGTATTTTGATTTATTTCAAAGCTGTGAACTTGCAAAACTTTTAAAATCTCCTTCTTATTTTTCTATGTTGAAGTGATACAATGTTAAATTTTTATGTCATTAATTTGTTAGTTAACGTCAAAATACTTTATAACTCGAAGGCTTAACAAGTTTATTTTCGTTCTTAAAAGTTTTAGACATACGTTGATCAGACGCACGACTAAAAATCTCCAAGTGCTCAATATACCTGTTTCAACTTGCAGTGAAAATACTTAAAACTTTTAAAATAGATATGGAAAAATACATTCTCCCATGGATCGCGGACACGCGGCAGTTACCCTACTATCCCAGTAGAATCGCTTGTGCCCGTAGGTATCACACCCATCGAATTTCGCCATGGTTGTTGCCATAGATCACAGTTTCGCGACGGTTACACCACTATCCCAGTGGAATCGCTTGTAACTGTAGGCATCTCGCCCCTCGAATTTCGCTATGGTTATAGATCGCAGTTACGCTGCGGTTAAGCCATTATCCCAATGGAATCGCTTGTAAGTGTAGGCATCTCGCCCCTCGAATTACGCTATAAAACATCAAGTGAATATAAATAAATCAAAGTGTCCCCACCGAGTGGGATTCCAGTACGTGTTCCTACCGAGAAGGACCCCGATTTCTGATGGACACCCCATGCGGAGTTCCAACGCAACCCTATCAAGTAGGATCACGATTTCGATAGAAAGTACTTTCCATATCTTCGACTTTAAAACAGATTATACTACATATAGTATTTTTCATTTCGTACATCGCATATATCGTGCTTATGTAAAATTCGATTTACAAAAGTTTTTCTTCCTTTCTAATCGGGATTCGTTCAAATCAACAATATCAAATTCATTACATACTTGTATAACTTCCAATTTTTATATAAGAATCAAATTGTTCAATATCGAGCCTTTGCCGAATTCAAAATTTTTAATAGTCATAGCTTTCAAAACTATTTCATTTCCACATTTATACAAATATAAGATTATCAATTTTCAAATTCTAACATTTTAGAATTAACCGTTTGGATTTTGTTTCATGTTCGAATAGCATTCATTCTTGATATTTTCAAATATCTCTCACAAATCATTTTCCATATAACTCAATAGGTAAATTTCAACATAACTCGTAGGAATTCTGTTTTATCAAGTCGCAATTTCGAGTTCAACGTACTTACATAGTTATCTGTAAAATTTCTCAATTCCATGAAGTTTCATTTATAAATGTATTTCCATATCTTCATTTCAAACATACATATTATATATGTAATACTTCATTTCACGTTTCGCATATATCGCACTTACATAAATATCAATTTTCATAAGATTTTCTGTCCAAACCATGTTTCAACATATCATTCTTATATTAATTCCATTATACAAGATTTCACAAAATTCCATTTCAATACCAATTTAGTTTTGATTTCACAATTAATTCGTATATTCAATTACTTCGGACTACATTGCTCGGATCGGGAATAAATAATTTATCTCAAATTAGTTTTAAAATAGTAAGCATGAAATAAAATAGGTTCGAATAAGTACGTGTTTAGAAAAATAGAATTTGAATAAATTAGATAATTATGATATAAAATAGTTTAAGTAAATCAAATATGTTTGACAAAATAGGTTTGAATAAATTAAATATATTTTAATACAAAATAGTTTGCAGAATAGTTCAAAAATCAAAATAGATTTAGTAGAAAATAATTAAATAAGATAGATAAAAGTTACACTTTAGTTCGCATAAAACAATAATAAAACATATGATAGATATAAAATAAATACTAATTTTAGGAATATTCCAATCCGAACTAAATTTCCCAAACTTTACAACATTTAGCTAACATCGATTTCAGTGTCGTAATCAAACTCAGATTTAACTAAAAATTCAATTGGAAACCTTTCACTTTGAACTAAGTGTTCAAGTTAGATCACAACCCAAATTTCTCATTTTAAATTTTCATTTGAAGTTTGAATTTTTCATTCATTCCATGTTCTTGGTTTAAACCAATTTTCAAATTTCAACTTGTCCATTATTTTGTTAAAGAAATTCAAAGGATTGGGATAAGATTTGGACAATTTCAAAATTTTAAGCACGAATGTAAGAACGATAGGCGAACGATAACGGCAGGTCAAGGCCATCAAACAAAACAAGTGAAACGCAAAAATTATATTTTTAAACATTCATTCCTATTTGAATCTTTATTCAAATTATTCACAATTTCATCGCAATTCATTTGCAATTTCAATTTATACTTTACAAAATATTTAATATGTCGCTTATTTAAATTTCGCTTATCTATTTAAGTTCATATTAATTTATCAAAACATTTTATTAAATTTTATCCAAACATGCTCATCTTATCGGTTTCAAGTATTTCTCGACGTTTAAATCAGAACCATACAATCATCCCATTTTCGAATCTCGAAAATGAATACTAGTGATGTTGCGATCATCCCCAGAATTACTTCCAAGCGACTAGATTGTGATTCTATATCAATCTCGTATATATTGGACTTTGTATATACGTTAGCTAGGTGTATATTCAAAATCTGTACATACTTGACAGTCCAACTTCAACGTCAATAAAATACCCAAAACTCATATTATACGGTGTATTTCAAAATAATCACTTTTCTAAATTATTTATTTAATTTCAAAATAAGCTCTCTCTCTCTCTCTACAGTGATTCTTATGTCAATTCCACTCATTCTAGAGTATTGTTACTCTATCTCTAATGAGCTTTTAAACCCGATAAGCAAAGCTCTGTATGACCAAAGCTCTGATACCACTTGTAACGACCTGCCTTTTTGACCGCTCTAAGTCAATATTTAAAACCAACTCGGAACGCTCAAAACGACAGCTCGTTATTTAGCATAGCGGGTTTAATAGAAAAAACATAGAATCATAGTACAAAATATTTGCAGCGGAATAAAATTTTGTACATATATCAGAGTTTACAAAAATCATTTTATTTACAGCGGAAGAATTAAAATATATACATAAATTTTCAAAGAGTAAATGTTTTACGGTTCTGCCGAGCCTTGCGCGCGCGAGCGTCTTCACGTGTCGTCTTCACGTTATTCCCTAGTTTGCGAGTTGAAACTTAAAACCTGGACCACTTAGGACCTGACCCGAGTGTTCCATGCAAAAACACAAAACACCCGAGTCAGGATTAAACCTATTTCAAGTCAGTAAACTTCCATAAACACATAAATATAATTAGTTTAATCCCAATGATATAATAAATAATTTGAGTATAGTACCCATGGAACTGCCACGAATATGAGTTAGCAAAAATCAATATTATGGACAAAGCAGGTAGCAACATATACATAAGTCGAACAAGGCAGTAAATACATATAGGTAGCGTAAGTTAAAAGAAACAGTACATATGTGAACACACGTAATTAAATATGTACTGTCAGGACCAAAAATGAAGCACATTCATAAACCAAGGACTGCTGCATGTATATGGCAACAAGGTCTGAAACTAGCCTGAGAGTTATAAGGTCATGAAAGATGTGCATGGGCAAGAAAATGTAAGGGAGTGCTATTGTAACTTTAAATGACATAATAAAATATGCAACAAGTCACAATTTCTAAATCTTAGTGTGAGGAGTATTCGTGGATATCAAGAATTGGTGTGTTTCAAGTTAAATGAACATAGAATAATTATACTTCCAGTACATGCGTGTAAAAATTTCAGCATTTAAAACTCCATAATAGTATGTATTGACCGTAAGGGAACACATCAACAGCAATCACTTACGTTGGCTAGGAAAAATGGCAACATAAAGAAATGTAGTAGTAGCATAGGAGGTTCCAAAGTCCATGGATGTTTATTTTATATCATGCTTAACAAAAATCAATGCAAAAACAAAATTGAATGGTTCCACAAGGTTTACATGGTCTACCATATGTCACATGTCCATAATTTGTATTTTAAGTCCATGTATCTCATAATAGGATTCCAGCAATAATTATCTACCTAGCAATTAGATTCCATGCAAATCATAGGCTGATTATACATATAAATGTCACTTTCCTAAACTTCAACAATTTTCATTACAATAACTATGTTCCTATATACCAAATTAAACCATGTTTTCACATGAAACAGAAATGCAAATATAAGAGATGCAACTGGAATGTAGTAGCACGGAAAAGAGTCAAGGTTCCATCTTTGCAAAAGGAAAGACAGTACATATATGTGTATAGAGAAATGGGAACATATATGTATGCTTCTATATTACCAAAGATGGGCGCAATATGGACACATATACGACAGCATGCTTGATGACTAGTATATTCAAACGTTCATATCTATATACTCAGTGACATGCACATGTAAATATGTTAACACTTGTGATACCAATAACTTATATATTTTTATACTTCAACAGTCATACTAGATGATGTCATGCACATGGGATCTAGCATATATTTGTGTTTATGTGTTCAGATAACAAGTACGACCAAAATCAAACTTCAACAACTAGTACAATACAATCAAGTGAAGACTTCGTCTTAAAACACAATGTCTAGAAAGAAAGCATGGATTAATTCATGCAGGACAACATCAAATAACTATAATAGCCTATACATGTGGTATGTAAGGGAAGCTCGGATGAAGGAGAGGGTGACCAATAAATATGTCAAGGTGGCATTTAAAGAAATCACACTGGATATAAGTTTAGGGACATTCAAGTTCCTGAATCAGGGGACCAATTTAACCAATTTTATCAAGACCATAGGCCATGTGTAAATAACAAGTAATATCAACCATCTAAAAGCATACAACAGTACACAGATGAACCAAAACACAAGATGCAATCAACACAACCAATTATATTCAGGTAAATCGAAGTAGACAAATTTGAAATAAGTTTCCGTAAGAAAAACTTACATTATAAGGTAAAACAGCGATGAAAGTGGGAGGCACAGACGATGAGGTGGTTTCAGAACAATCTGGCGGTTCCACAATCATACGGCTCGAGCAGCGGTTCCGGTGAGTGTCACCGACGATAGAGCTCACGGTGACGTCGATGACACAGCAGGTACTAAAGGCGGTTGCTATCAAACGGCATGGTGGTGGCTCCGATCATTCGCAACTACAAGGCGGTGGATTTAAGGGCGGAAAGCTTCGATTGGTCCGCTGGTTCGAATAAAAATGGGAGAGCGGAGGAAAAGCTGACGGAGATGGAAGGCCGATTGGGGATTACAATTTAGGGCGAAGTGGTCGGACAGCGGAGGAAGGATCAGACGAAGGAGGTGGCCATAATTTTGAGGACGCCATTTCAGATTTGGGCAAATTCAATTTGGGGAAGAATTGAAATCAATAGGCTCTGAGTCTTTGCAGATGAAAAGAAGGGCATTTTGAATGGAAACTTGAACGGATGACGTGTGTAGCCATTTGAACGTGTCTCCCCAAATACCAAAAGAATTAGACAGTGATTAAACAATTCAAACATTTACTTTCTTTTTTTCTTTTTTTAAAGATCATTAAATATGTGCTAATAATATGAAAGTGCATTGAAACACATAACGCATGCCTGAAGTTTCATGAAAGAATGTGCATGCGACGTTACTGGAAGGTGGATGGTGCAAACGTGAGTGCATGAAGATACAATATCATGGAGATGATGAAACGGTAACAAAAATGTTAATGCTTAGCTTTTATTTATTTATTTTTGTCTGGTGGCTTTTGGAAGATTTGCATTGAATGAACACTTGGATACAAGTGGATGTAACGCATGCATAGGTTGGAAAAAAAACGTGGATTGAAGTGCGTGAGAAAAATATAATATAATCAAACCAATGTTTATGTTCCAGCAAAAGGATACAAAAGATAAGCATGCATGTTGGAGACACATGCGTAGAAATGCATGTGTGAGAAAAGAAAGTAACGTGACATGCTATTTGTATTTTATTTCTATTTGCAACATTCAACTTGCGGGAGTCCATACGGTGGTTCGAACGTCCAAAATTCAGGAAACAAAAAATGACGTCCTCTTCAGAATACTGCCTAGTATTTTTAGTTCAAGTTCGCTCAAGTTTTGAGAACATTTTATTCGTAGCGATTTATTAATTGCTTAATTAAATTAATGCGAATGGTACAAACTTGCGTATTTTTCTATGAAATTAATTCCTATGCTATATTTAATTAGACGCATCTAAAATATAATTTTTTCGGATTTTTATTTTTATTTTACATTTTTATTTTTATTTGAGCTATATCGGTTATCGCTATAATCGTCAAAAATCAATTCAAACGAAACGATAAAACTATGACGTTTTCAATATAAAATTGTTTAGATCGTTTTTACATGAAGATAACAAATCTTAAAGATAAACGTTTCATTACAAATCAAATTTCATAATTTTAATTTTTCCTAAACAATACATTCTAAGTTACGTTTATCATTGAATGCTTAATTTAAAACCATTTTAAATCAATAAATAAATTTAATTCATTAACTAAATGGTCGAGTTCTATGGGATGTGACACATATTTGTTGATTGTTCGGATATGCGAGGGCCTCTCTCCTGTATTGGACATATGGGACGAGGAATAAGGTGCCTCTGGTTTCGTTCAGACCTAGAACGGACTTGTAAATGGATGATGTGTCTAACATTGTATTTATTTATATTGTATTCATTGATCTCTGTTAAATATACATCTGTTTGGTGGTGGAGAATTTATTATCTTGCTTAACACCCTTCTCTGAGACGTACGAGCTTAGAGTTTATATATATCAGCAGAAATCAGTGGTATGGTATGGATTGACAGTGTGACATGCTGAGTTGCAGTGCTCCAAGCTTTTGGAGAAAAGCAGAGCCTTGTGGGTGATGATCAAAGCATAGATTTAATTAGCATAGCTTTGTGTAGCGTTAATTTGCCAGCCTCACACCCCGGTACAGTGGTGAACTGATGTTCAGGTCAGTATGCTTTTTAGATGAGGATAGACACCCTTAGAGGTGTCATGGATTCGGTCAACCAAGATGAGCTGAGTGTGGTCGGTCCATGCTCAGAGGGATATGGCACAGCCCCCAATTCCCAGAGGGATAGAGTAAGCGGTGTTTTCTCTTGCCAGGACGTAATCCGTAGTGATACTTGATTTCCCAAAAGTGCGGATGTGCATTACGGTGTTTTCTCTAACTGGGACGTAAGTCGTTGTGTATTGCACTATGCGATAGATCTTTCGAATCAGGAGCTATCAGTATGGAAATCCAAACTTCCAATACGACATTTTGTGATTTTAGTTGTAAACCTATATATAGCGACATAGTGGGATGGGGCGCTCATGCCGTCTATGATTGATACATTTATATTTGAAGTTGATATAATAAAAGATAAATGTCGTGTACCAAGCACATTTCTCTATTATAAGGTAAAACACTATCCTTCGGCTTGCATTGCATTATGTGATGGGATCTGAGTCTTATAATAGCTCCGTTTTCTTTATCTAGCATTGCGCTGTTTGTTTTATGCACTGGTACTCTTGGGGGTAACCTGTTTCGTGTTGTACGGCGTGGCCCCTTAATTAACCTAACTTTAGAATCAAGTTAATAACTGTTTTAGTTCTCACACTTGTCCCATGAATGACTCAGAGTTTATGGTTTTAACCTACACTCTAGGTGCCCATATTTTCCACACGGGCAGCTAGTAGTTTTGGTTTTTGTAACAACCCACTCATTCGACAATTTTAGATTTAGATATTTTATTTAAATATATCATCATATCTCATGTATCACTCAAAATGTTGTTTTTCACAAACGATAAAATTAGGATTCGGGAACACTTCCATTGAGTCTGAATCATCGTTTGTGACCTTTTTGACTATAAGGTTCGATATGTTCTGAGTTTCGGAATTTGGGCACCTTGGCTAGGGCTTGGTTGAGCTAGCCTAGCTCACCATATAAACCCAAATCGCCCCCTCTTCTTCATTTCATTCTAACACTTCAAAAGAAAATAGAAATGGGGAGGGGAAAGGGAAATAGAAACTCCAAGGTTAGGGCTTCCAATCTAGAGCTCAATTCTTATGCAAATATAATGAGCTCTCTCTACTCGATCTCTACCTTTCTCTCCCCTCAATTTTGGATTTTTATGGTGTTCTAATATCCATGAGTCTTCATATATGTTCATGTGGTGATTTGGGAGGAGTGATTGAAGAAAGAAAGCTTCTTTGCTTGGATTTGTGCTTGTTTTTCCATGTGGGAGCTTGTTCTTGCCATTCATGAGTCAAAGGTGAGTTCTTTATTGAACTCACATCTATGCCTCAAGCCTATGTGCTTGTAAAGTGTAATTTAGTGTTAATATGAGTTTGCATGTGCTACCAAATTGGTTATGTTAGTGTAACTTAGCCGATTTCATGTTTTTATATCTCATTGAGTTGAAAATTATGATGAGGATTGTTCTAAGTCTTGACAAGTCGCTTGAATCGCTTTGATATGCTTTTGTTTGTTCATTTGAAATAGAAATTATGACATGTGTTATTCATATGATCAATGCACATGATTTGAAACGATTAAGTGGTGTTGTGAAGTACCATTGTTGCACCCAGTAAGTTCTAAGACTTCACAATTCTCTTATATCGCGTTTATTCGTTTTTGGTTTGGAAATTTGGTTCGTTTTAAACCTGTAGTCAAAATCCTTGCATTCTAGCTTCGCGAGTCGATACGGTGGATTAGAGAGGTCTCATTGATGTCCCGAAGAAGTCACGGACCTCAACGATCGACGCCGGAAGCTCACGGGGGACGAATCCCCCTAGTCTTTGGCTTGGGCAACAGCCCAGGCCAAAACCGTTCGACTGGCCCAAATGGAGCGGTCGACCGGTTTTCTTGTTGTTTGAAAACAGTCGACCGCCCCTCTTTGACCGGTCGACCGGTTTTGGGCTATGGACCAGAGGGACCTCGGTCCATAGTCTAACCTCATTCGGGCTCTTTCCTGGCCGGAGCTTGGGCCGTTCGGACTTCGTTTGTGAACTTCAGCTTCATGAATTCACAGATTCTAGTAGCTCGATTCGTCGTCTTTGATTCTCAAGTGATTCTTCCAATGTGGATCCTTAATGGCCGATTAACATTTGTTTATGATGTGAATTGAATAAGTGATCATTCTAAAGCCCGTGTGCTCTGTTTTGTATATCGAATTTATTCGATACTCTTGTTAAGGTAATTCACGCCATTAAAACGTGAATTATCGACTCGATATCCTTCGAGTCTATTCCGTTGTAGTTTAAAACCTTCGGGTGCTAGTTTGGGATTTCGATTCGTTCGTTGATCGAAATTACAACTGTTATCCCTTGATTTCCTGTATGTTGTTGTGACGTGAGTTTATGTTTCATGATGTTCGTGCTCTATTTGTTACGGCGACGGTTTTCATGAATATTTGAACCACAATGGACAATGGGGTTTTATATTGTCAATGGGCATCGAACCAACATTTAATCAGTTTTTAAATTCAAATCTTTTAAAATAAATTCGGTTTCTAAACCCGTTTCTGGTTCTATTGATTTATATACGATTCCTTGTCCTATCGATCGGATGAGAAATTTAGTTTATTTACCTTAGTAAAACTGAGGACTATGACCCTTATATGTTTACCACAATGAATAACTCTTGGGCTCGTGCGTTCGAACATGTGTGGTGATTTTCTTTGTTTTGAATAGAAACCAATCACGGGTTCGTAAGTATTCGAGAATAGCATGTGGTTATTGGACATTTTGCTATTTCCTTATATTAATTAGCTCGGAGTAATTTCTATTCACCCGGATCGATGTGATCCTTTATGATTTGTGTTTTGTTGTCCTCGATCGCCCGAGTGGGATTTACGATTCTTGGATTTCACCTATGGGACTTCGGTCCAACCTTCATGATTTATGTTTTGAGAATTAACTAACAACGGTTTAGTAAATATTCGAGAATAGCGAGTGGTTATGGGACATTTAGCTATTTTCTTATATAAACTATCTCGGTGTAATTCATATTCACCCGGATCCATGGTATCCGCCACTATAACATAGTTGTTTGGTTCGCGATCGCCCGAGTGGGAAATTATGATTTATGACCATCATCTATGAGACTTCAGTCCGACTTTCTATCATTTTCTATGATTTATGTTTTTCTCTGCCGGGGTCACGACCCGGCTTCGTGGGGAGCTTCGGCTCAAACCAATGGGTTCGCTACCTAGAGATCGTATCTCATCTATGAACAGACCTGCCCTCTCTTAAAGATGTTTTCTAGAGATTTCATGATTTAGGTGTTTTATCTCTTCCGGGGTCACGACCCGACTCTGTGAGGAGCTTCGGCTCAAATATATGGGTTCGCTACCTAGAGATCGTATCTCATCTATGAACAGGTCTGCCCCTTTATGATCTTTTTTGGATTTCGAGTGATTTCTGGATTCTTGATTACTTTGACGCGATTCGCGTCAATTTGAGAAACGATTTATGATTCATGATTTACTTTGATGCGATGGTCATCAATTTGATGTGTATTTGGCATTCCGTAGTCATTCATGTGTTTAGTTTATTTGGCATTTCGTTGTTATTCATGTGTTTCATTTATTTGGCATTCCGGTGTCATTTCCTGTTGTGTGCTATTATTTGAATGTTGCATTCTATATTAGCTAGGAGATTATTTAGAGATATATTGTGTGCTGACATTCCATTATTATTTCCTGATTGTGTCGACATGCCATGTTCATGTCATCCTATGTTATATCTCTTGTTATCTCGGTTTATTTGATAAGTATGGCTAGACTGATCCGTTTATTGTTTATTTCCTTGTAAATAATACTCGGGTCAGACCGAGTCAATTTCGGTACTCCTCGGGGACACATCGCAGGATTGATCTTCCGCTTTCAGCTTGCTACTCTATCTCTGCCGCTTTATGTACTTTTATGCTTATGACATTATCTTGTTGTGTACATATTCTTTTATTTAGATCATGGTGCATGTATCTATTCTTTTGGGATTGGTGGATCTTTGTTGACCACTATCTTGTTGTACACATCCTTTGTTTATTCATATCCATTCCGCCTTTGTGATATGATTATTCTGTGTCTGGCTTTGAGATATACCATATTTATATTATTATTCTTGTCTATTTTATACTGCTTTCTGGATTGCATACAGCCATTGTGTAATTGCCCTATGTGCCGAATGGTCATGTCGAAATTTTAATCGGTATCAGAATTCGATGTGCATTCCTCACATGGAATGATCATACAATCGGTCGCCCTTCACAAACCTCACTTTTTTGTTATGATCTACGACATTTCTCTGAAATGAACTGGACGATAGTGGGTATAGAGGCAGGGCATTACAGTTTGGTATCAGAGCCAACTTTTCGGAACAGTGTAAGATAACATGACGATGGTATTGTCTTGAGCCTCTCTCAGGAATCGTGCTTTGGGGTTATAGTGAAACTCTTAAGACCCGTCATAGCTTGTCTTCCAATACGATTCCATTTTGATTGAATTCGTGTTGTTTTACTTTTTCCTCCTTCTTTTCCTTAAAGAATTGAAATAGTTGGTCGTGGCCGTGCAAGTGCCGGTTCACCCAGTGTACCTCCTACGGGAGGGGTGACTATGTCTTGAGTGGACTATTTTTAGTCTTTAGAATAGTTATCGACTCGTTCTCCTTCGGATGATTTCTATAGTCCATCTAGGGCCCGTGTGCTCTAGTGGTGCTTTTGTTTCATTCTTTGACTCGAGTTGCTAATCGATATCTGTTTTTGTATAAATTACGTTATTAAAACGTAAATTTCAAGTTGTCGATCGCTTCGGCGAACGTATTTCGACATTGTCATGGCTACTTCAATCGTACGAGAAATTTAATTAAACACCTTAGTAAACATAAGGAATATGAACCCTTGTGTTTGCTTTGACGGATAATTACTAGACTTGTGCGTTTGAAACTATGATAATAACCATTTTGAATATTCGAGTGGGATTCAACAATTTATTCGTTAATTCTTGAGTCAAGGTACGTGTCATTAATTCCTTAATGTCATTTACCTTGTTTAGAGATTATTTTATTTATGTTCTTTTGATATACATCGACCGTGTTCTTTGTTATCAAAAGATGTCAGTTGTGTTTTATTCGTAAGTTGATAAAGGAATCCTATTTCCTTTATGCCATCCCGAACGATTTATTGAATTTTTATATTTTTTTCACGAGATCTGCATGAACGTTAGAAATTGTGAGGACTTTCTTGTGTTAACTTGTCCGTCGGGTGCGTTAAGGATCTCGAACGAGACGTGGGACGCCATGTTGTAGTTCGGAATTCCTAAACACCATTTTGATCCGACATTTGAAATGATCCCTAAAATTAAATTAACTACTAATATGTTAATCAAAATAATAATATTATGGATTTTTGCGATTTTTCATAATCGTTTGTTATCTTCCTAGATAATTTATTTCTAGATTTCCTCGAAGCAATTCCAAGAATTCTAGTGTTTCAAGATTTTCAATTAGAAATTATCTTGAATCTTTTCTTTGAGTAAATTAAATAACTCCTAGAACAACCCAAAGAGTTATTCATTGATCTTTGATTTTCGAGAATTCTTAGCAGTTAAAAATCTCCCCTAATTCTTAATCCTTTTTTCAGTTTGCTAAAGAGAATTTACTATTCTTGTGATTCCATGGGTCTCCTTATTTTCTCTAGTGAACGATCACTCGAGAGAATGAGAATCCCGTGGAGGAGGGGAAATTTGAGTTTTGCGATCCGCGGCGAACTCAATAATTCCTTTCTTCGAATCTATGATCTAGTCGATCATCCAGAAGTGCTATATTCAATTAACTTATGGACTTAGCCTTGCGTTGTTCTTAGAAATCAATATGGAAAGGATGAGCTCTTTTGATATTCCTCCTTTGTTTGTTTGAATCATTTGGATTGACAAATGTCTCCGCGCGTTTGTTAACCCTTATGAATCAAAAAATTTGGTGATTATGACCTCTTTGGTTTAATCTCATCTTCTTATAGAAATTGTCTATTACTTCTTTGATTTGTTGCTGATGTTTTTGCGATATGAGATATTTGGCAGAAAATTATCTTAAATCCTGATGTTCCGAAGTGGTAAGTTATGCACTACTTATCCATCATCTTCTCGATGTTTCTGGTTTTCTAGAATTTATACTCGAGTCTCTGAATATTGGGAATTTCATACAATTCCTAATGATTCGTCCTTATGGTTACTAAATGAGATTTAGTACCTAGTTAGAAATCGATTTCCCTGGGTAGTTCATTGGTATTCCGTTACCAATATTTGTATCGATTTCTAATTCATTGGTATCCCATTACCAATATTTGATTATCGACTTGTAGTTCACGGGTATTCCGTTACCAGTATTTGTTTATCGGTTTCTAGCTGGTTGGTATTCCGTTACCAACCTTGAATCATTGATAATTAAAAATTGATTATTCCTTCGAAAATTGCTTTCCTTAGCTAAATTCGGTGGAATCTCTGTGTTGTGCTTTTGTTGGTGTCAGCCACCTTGTCGCATGACTAAAGTGCTGAGGTTCGGTGTTCGCTACATTGTCGTGATTGAGTTTTGGGAATGGACTAGTCAACCATCGTAATTTCCCATTTCATATCCAGAGAGAAATATCTACTAGTGATATCTCGCGTCTGTAAGACCCATCTTGTCGCTTCTTGAAAATTCCGAATTTGATTTTCAAGATTCTAATGTATTATACAAATTCTCATTACCTTGAGAATTACAATAAGAAAGGCAAATCAATACGAATTCATAGCGCTTATGAATTTTTCTGACATTATTTTAACTATTTGGGATGACTACCTTCATGGGTAGGGAGTTCAAGAATGAAATCTATCTTTTACGATTTTACGAGACGAAATTGGGATCTCACCTAGCCATTGGTGTGATCTTTCCATTTCGTGTCGGTTCTTGTGGTACCACTCCGTGATATTGTTTTTGGTTGTTACTTACTACTTCATTCTTAAGGAATTGCGGGGATGCAATTCTTTTAAGAGGGGAAGTCTGTAACAACCCGCTCATTCAATGATTTTAGATTTAGATATTTTATTTAAATATATCATCATATCTTATGTGTCACTCAAAATGTCGTTTTTCACAAACGATAAAATTAGGATTCGGGACTACTTCCATTGAGTCTAAATCATCGTTTGCGACCTTTCTGACTATAAGGTTCGATATGTTCTGAGTTTCGGAAATTGGACAACTTGGCTAGGGCTTGGTTGAGCTAGCCTAGCTCACCATATAAACCCAAATCAGCCCCGTCTTCGTCATTTCATTCTAACACTTCAAAAGAAAATAGAAATGGGGAGGGGAAAGGGAAATAGAAACTCCAAGGCTAGGGCTTCCAATCTAAAGCTCAATTCTTGTGCAAATCCAATTCTATGACATGGGTGAGCTCTCTCTACTCGATCTCTACCTTTATCTCCTCTCAAATTTGGATTTTTATGATGTTCTAACATCCATGAGTCTTCATATATGTTCATGTGGTGATTTGAGAGGAGTGATTGAAGAAAGAAAGCTTCTTTGCTTGGATTTGTGCTTGTTCTTCCTTGTTGGAGCTTGTTCTTGCCATTCATGAGTCAAAGGTGAGTTCTTTATTGAACTCACATCTATGCCTCAAGCCTATGTGCTTGTAAAGTGTAATTTAGTGTTCATATGAGTTTGCATGTGCTAGTAAATTGGTTATGTTAGTGTAACTTAGCCGGTTTCTTGTTTTTATGTCTCATTGAGTTGAAAATTATGATGAGGATTGTTCATACGATCTTATGCATGTGCTATGAGTTGATTTGGTGATGTTGTGAAGCTCAGTTGTCCACAACAAGTTATAAGTCTTCACAAGTCGCTGGAATCACTTTGATATGCTTTTGTTTGTTCATTTGAAATAGAAATTATGACATGTGTTATTCATACGATCAATGCACATGATTTGAAACGATTAAGTGGTGTTGTGAAGTACCATTGTCGCACCCAGTAAGTTCTAAGACTTTACAATTCTCTTATATCGCGTTTATTCGTTTTGGTTTAGAAATTTGGTTCATTTAGAACCTATAATCAAAATCCTTGCATTCTAGCTTCGCGTGCCGATACGGTGGATCGGTGAGGTCTCATTGAAGTCCCGAAGAAGTCAGGACCTCAACGATCGGCGCCGGAAGCTCACGGGGGACGAATTCCCCTAGTTTTTGGCCTGGGCAACAGCCTAGGCCAAAACTAGTTGACTGCCCCAAATGGGACGGTCGACCGGTTTTCATGCTGTTTGAAAACGGTCGACTGCCCCTATTTGACTAGTCGACCGGTTTTGGGCTATGGACCGGAGGGACCTTTCCAAACCGGAGCTTGGGCCGTTCGGACTTCGTTTGTGAACTTCAGCTTCATGAATTCACAGATTCCAGCAGCTCGATTCGTCGTCTTGGATTCTCAAGTGATTCTTCCAATGTGGATCCTTATTGGCTGGTTCACATTTGTTTATGATGTGAGTTGAATAAGTGATCATTCTAAAGCCCGTGCGCTCTGTTTTGTATATCGAATTTATTCGATACTCTTGTTAAGGTAATTCATGCCATTAAAACGTGAATTATCGACTTGATATCCTTCGAGTCTATTCTTTTGTAGTTTAAAACCTTCGGGTGCTAGTTTGGGATTTCGATTCGTTCGTTGATCGAAATTACAATCGTTATCCCTTGATTTCCTGTATGTTATTGTGAAATGAGTTTATGTTTCATGATGTTCGTGTTCTATTCGCTACGGCAATGATTTTCATGAATATTTGAACCACAATGGATAATGTGGTTTTATATTGTCAATGGGCATCGAACCAACATTTAATAAGTTTTTAAATTCAAATCTTTTAAAATAAATTCGGTTTCTAAACCCGATTCTGGTTTTATTGATTTATATACGATTCCTTATCCTATCGATCGGATGAGAAATTTAGTTTATTTACCTTAGTAAAACTGAGGACTATGACCCCTTATATGTTTACTTTGGTGAATTACTCTTGGACTCGTGTGTTCGAACATGTGTGGTGATTTTCTCTGTTTTGAATAGAAACCAATTACGGGTTCGTAAATATTCGAGAATAGCATGCGGTTATGGGACATGTTGCTATTTCCTTATATTAACTAGCTCGGAGTAATTTCTATTCACCCGGATCGATGTGATCCACTATGACTTGTGTTTTGTGGTCCTCGATCGCCCGAGTGGGATTTACGATTGGACTTCACATATGGGACTTCGGTCCAACCTTCATCATTTATGTTTTGAGAATGAACTAACAACG
Source organism: Allium sativum (assembly GCA_030737875.1). Lineage (NCBI taxonomy): Eukaryota > Viridiplantae > Streptophyta > Magnoliopsida > Asparagales > Amaryllidaceae > Allium > Allium sativum. The sequence continues at coordinate 286,954,063 of CM060915.1, forward strand.
GTTTAGTAAATATTCGAGAATAGCAAGTGGTTATGGGACATTTAGCTATTTTCTTATATTAACTATCTCGGTGTAATTCATACTCACCCGGATCCATAGAATCCTCCTCTATGACATAGTTGTTTGGTTCGCGATCGCCCGAGTGGGAAATTACGGTTTGTGACCTTCATCTATGAGACTTCGGTCCGACTTTCTATGATTTTCTATGATTTATGTTTTTCTCTACCGGGGTCACGACCCGGCTTCGTGGGGAGCTTCGGATCAAACCAATGGGTTCGCTACCTAGAGATCGTATCTCATATATGAACAGACCTGCCCCTTCTTAAAGATGTTTTCTAGAGATTTCATGATTTAGGTGTTTCCTCTCTTCCGGGGTCACGACCCGGCTCTATGGGGAGCTTCGGCTCAAATATATGGGTTCGCTACCTAGAGATCGTATCTCAACTATGAACCGGTCTGCCCCTTTATGATGTTTTCTGGATTTCGAGTGATTTCTGGATTTTTGATTACTTTGGCGCGATTCGCGACAATTTGAGAAACGATTTATGATTCTTGATTTACTTTGATGCGATGGTCATCAATTTGATTTGTATTTGGCATTCCGCTGTCATTCATGTCTTTATTTTATTTGGCATTCCGTTGTCATTCATGTGTTTCGTTTATTTGGCATTCGGTTGTCATTTCCTGTTGTGTGTTATTATTTGAATGTTGCATTCTATATTAGCTAGGAGATTATTTAGAGATATGTTGTGTGCTGACATTCCATTGTCATTTCCTGATTGTGTCGACATGCCATGTTCATGTCATACTATGTTATATCACTTATTATCTCGGTTTATTTTATAAGTATAGCTAGACTGATCCGTTTATTGTTTATTTCCTTATAAATAATACTCGGGTCAGACCGTGTCAATTTAGGGACTCCTCTGGGACTCATCGCATGATTAATCTTCCGCTTTCAGCTTGCTACTCTGTCTCTGCCGCTTTATGTACTTTTATGCTTATGACATTATCTTGTTGTGTACATATTCTTTTATTTAGATCATGGTGCATGTATCTATTCTTTTGGGATTAGTGGATCTTTGTTGACCACTATCTTGTTGTACACATCCTTGGTTTATTCATATCCATTCTGCCTTTGTGGTATGATTATTCTGTGTCTGGCTTTGAGATATACCATATTTATATTATTATTCTTATCTATTTTATACTGCTTTCCGGATTGCATATAGCCATTGTGTAATTGCCCTATGTGCCGAATGGTCATGTCGAAATTTTAATCGGTATCAGAATTCGATGTGCATTCCTCACATGGAGTGATCATACAATCGGTCGCCCTTCACAAAGCTCATTTTTTGTTATGGTCTACGACATTTCTCTGAAATGAACTGGACGATAGTGGGTATAGAGGCAGGGCGTTACAGTTTTCGTAGATATTTCTTTTCCTAGGATCCTGGATTACAGCTGGAGCTATATTCGGAAAGCTTTGTATCCGTGTATTTCATTCAGTTGTGCTAGTTATTGCATTTTCCACTATGCTTTGTAGTTATACATTTTTATTTCCGCTGCTATGTATTTTAATCTCTGATATTTTTCTGTGTAATATTTATTCATACTCAGACATATTCTTGTGCTCTGATGTAAATTATTGTAATAAGCAATGAAATGTTATGTTGTTTGTGTTCTAATTCGTCATGTTCTGAATTCAATCCGGGCTTTCCCGTAAGGGTGTGTATGGGTCGTCTCATGTTATATTTGGTTTACACTTGTTGATCAATGGAACGTTATTTAAAATTTCTTGTAATTGTTCTTACATTGTAAATTGAGTTATGTATAGGTTGGAAGAAGGAAGAATTGTTAATTTCTTTGCTTGTAATTAGAGTTTTGTTCTGTAGATTGCACATAAGTTGAGCAAGTAAGCTTAATAGCACTCATATAAGGTACACATACGTGAAAATATAAATTTTGGTTTATGAATTAGATTTTTCGACCATGTGGATAGGTGAATATATATTTTTTGTTTCTGCAACATTACAAAAGTCCCTTTATATAGAGGAGGTTCTGCCAAAGTTTTTCCTAAATTTAAGGTGTTAGAATATTTTTGATATTTTTATTAATAATAATGAATTAGTTTTTCAACTAAAATTAACTGGGTTGGTTATAACTAAAGGTTTGAAAAATAGAATGAAAGATTTAAACTGAATATATTTTTGAAAAGTTAATGGGTTTGTAGCATTTTTCCTACCTTAGTAATTTCGTGGACGAAATTCTTTTAAGGTTCAAAAAATAGAAAGAAATATTTAAACTGACCCAGATTTTTAACCATTAAGCTCGAACATTTAAATTTTGGTCTTAAATGTTGATTTGGGAATATAAAAGGATTTTTACTTATTAATTAAATGAGTTTAAAATTTTAATTTATAACTAAATTATAAACGATCTTGTAACATCGTAGTAGTTCATAATATTTTGTTTTGAACTTTAATTGAATATACATATTCCAATATAAGTTTGAATTCTTTGAAACAAAAATCGTCCAATTCTACTTGATTATAATTTTATAATAAAGGAGAAAAATCAAGATTTCGCATAATATATTTTAATTTATGTCAAATCAAATTTTCAGGAAGTCACTAGGGTATCGTTTATAAACCATAAAAATTTATTTAATAAAATAAAGGGGTTTTTAATAAGTTGGACATCGCTTTAACCAAAATTTAATAAAAATGGTTTTTAATGGTTATGTACGCTGTTAGAATATAATGAAAGATAATCGAGTTTTAAAATTCAATTTAATGCTGGCTTGACGAAAATGTGAATTTTGAATTAATTTGATCAAGTTAAAAATAGTCAATTTTGGAGCAACCACAGATTTCTCAGTTTCATTGGATCCGTAATGTTAAATTATTGTATGAAAATAAATTTCGTGGCGATCCAATATCGGAGTTCGGTAGCCAAAAATGCATAACTACTTTGTGTAATGTTTAATCAAATGAATTAAATTTAATTAGAAGGAATTTGTGTATAACTTGAGCTAACGATCGAATTATGACGCGAGACCAGTTTTGCTGAATTCGTATTAATGTTTAGAGTCAGGATATGCATGGTTCATTATTTTTGGAGATCAAGTATTTTGCGCCCAAAATAACGTTATTTTTGTGTAAAATATCGTTTTGGGAGAACAATCTCAAAACGCGATTAAACTTGTGCCATTGGATCTGTATTAGTAAGTTATTATTGGATTTCAATTTTTGTATCAATTGAACTTACCGTTTGGTCATGCGAAAGGATAAAGCCTAGATTTTTACTTAATCGTTTTATGGACTTAATATTTAACTTAAAAATAACTTATTTTCAAACGAACTAAGATTTCATTGAAATTAATTCTATTAAATCCATAGTGATTAATTATTGTAAGATTTCAAGTTTTAGGTCAACTAGATTTATTTTTTGATCGTGCACAATTTAAACACGTATCGATTCACGTTGTGAATTTAAAAAGAGAATTTTACAAACAGTCTTGGAATTCGACGAAACAAGTTTCATCGTGTTCGGAATATTTAATTATGCTAGGATTTCAATTTTCATTGCAATCGGAGTTCACATGAGATAGTTTTTGCACGAAAATAGGGCGTAAGTTTTGCTAATAATAAAATATTAATATATTCTAACTATATAAACCCCTAAACCTAACATACACACGTCAAAGTGACAAACCCGTGGTCAAAGCTTCTGCGCCTCCACCCTGATAACGTTGAGTAGAAAAAAACTCCAATCTTCTATCTCCAAATTCTCGATATCCTTTGATCTATGCACAGAACTACCAACTGCAAGATATCGAGGTTAGTGAGCTCTTCAAGATGGACGGCGGCAATGGGTTTTCAAGCTTTAGTGTGGCCAAAAATTGGTCTCCAAGCCACTATGTTTCGGGGTCGATTTCATTGTGATGGCTTAGCTTAGGGAGTCAGGATTCTGGTCGAGTGTCGAGGACATAAAGGCACGGGCTTTGGCTGTAACACCCCGAATTTTCTATTGATTGTAACTTAACCAATTAAAGTATAATTAATTCTAAATTATGGAATTAACGGAAATGGGTTACGTCATTGCGTTCGTCTCGAAAATCTGCATTAGATAGAGTCCAAGTTTGCGTAAAACGGATAATGTATGAAGAAGATATGGACGAACGAAGTTGGGCAGAAAAATCAGAAATGGGTCAGAATGCACTGGCGCACTTGGGAAGTGCGCCAGAACAAAATTGCACTAGCGCACTTGGGAAGTGTGCCAGTACAGTTTTAGCACTGGCACACCTGCCAAGCGCACCCAGGACTGAAAACCTGGTTGGTTAGGCCCTGGCTGGCCTGGTCGGGGTCTGGTCGATTTCTGAGGCTTGGCTGAGTCACTAGGGCTTACATGTCACTTTCTGATTGGCTTCCCTTGAGATGGATGGTCTGGATTCACTCTAGCTTCGTCGATGGCTCTAATCTGATTAAAATTCTATAAATACAACTCAAGTCTAACCCTAAATTCACATAAATAATATAATACTAAAGCCGACATGCTGCTGGAAAGAAACTAGGAGTGGCCGTCAGTTAGAAGGCTTAGAGACAAGCCAATACTAAAGTAAAACACGAATCAAAATAACGTTAGTCTACCCAAAGGAAAGCATATCAAATTCAGAATTCAGAATCCAAAATCCAAGTTCGTCGTTCATTGTAAGTATAGTGATATTTCCAATGGGAATAAAACTAAGACTTGATTCGATGTAAATTAGAAGTGGAATTATGCTATTATGTAACGGCGACGTTAATTCATATCTATGTATTGAAATGATTGTGTTGCGAATTAAATTGGTATGTTTGTGGTATAATTAAGATTGATGTTGATCCTATTGTACTTTTGGAATGACAACAACATCACAAGCAAGTTTTATAGTTCATGTTTATGTGATTATATAGGTTGTTTGTGATTAGAACGTCATGTATATACTTTATGCAAGAATCTTGATGCCTAAATGGTTATGTTCATATACATGCCCTTATGTTTATATAAAAGTTGCAAGTTTCTAATTTGATCCATGTCAAGATCCACTTTAGTACATGTTTCATGTTGTAATTAGATATGCGATTGGATCTAGTTCACATCCTTGTCATAAAGTTGTACATATTTATGAAAATGTCATATTCTTGTAATATATAGTGATGTTCGATGTTATGCCTAGATCCAAAAACAAGTTTAGACTTATGTTGTCTAAATCATATGATAATTCATGTGACACCTATTTGGTTAGACCCTTATTTCGATGCAAATTCACATATATGTAAATTGATTTAGGCTATGTTGCAAATTCACATATATGTATATTGACTATTTTGCAAGTTCACATCTATGACATTCATGTTGGCTATTTTGCAAGTTCACACCTATGATGTTCATATTGATTATGCCAAGTTTACACATATGTCATGTTTATGTTTATGAATTCCCTTATGCCTATTTGTGTGCGCTAAATTAGTCTAAGTTTTTAACCTAATATTATGCTAAAACTATGCGAACGAAAATTAGGCAAAGATTATTAGCCTAATGTTTAAACGGGGTAACGTTGGGGATATTAATAAAACTTGACATAAAAATATATGAAATTGGCATGTTTGTCACATGCCAAAATTGGTGGCATTTAAACGGTATAAATTCTTATACCAAAAATTTTAAACTTGGAATGTGGGCCACAACATTTAATTTTTGACAAATTTACATATATTCAGAAATAAAGACAAATATGTAAATTTAGAAAATACGAATATGGTTAACATGAGGTTGGATTGAGTTGTGATATAAATCTGGCCGGACCCGCCCGGCTGTCCAGTAGTCACAACAATACCTATCCAATGTGGGTGGTTAAGCATTGAGCCCAATAAGGACCCGTGGTTAGACTAAGTTACAGTGTAAATCTGCCCGGAACCGACCGGCACATCCAGTAACCGTAACAATATCTGTCTAATGTGAGTGGTCGGTGCTTTAAAAGGCTAAGGACAGACAAGTCAGGATGGTAGGGTTAAGTTAACTAAAACACTTAACCAATTCAACATGTTAATGAAATTGATGGGTGGGGTTAGGTAAATACAGACACTTAACCACTTAACATGTTTGACTAGAAAACCCTAGTAACGGGGACCCATTTCAGCAGTAACCCAATTAGGTATCATGGTACCCTGAAACTAGGCAGGGTGGGGCACGATTACTGGGCTGTTTGTAAGCGGTCAAAGCGACGGCGGTGGGTGCAACAGTGTGGGTTCTAACGGAGTGCGGGCATGCACACACTTCGGAGCAGACAAACAGGGCACTGGGGGCACCAGTAGTATAACCTATGCATTCTAAGGTTTGTGTCGGGTCGCCACCATGGGACTTAATACACCCCATGGTGGGGCCAACATAGGTATCTACAATCTTTGGGGGCCGTAAGACACAGATGATTATGCGAATAGGAGGCGATCTTTAGAAAAGGGGATCACTTTACCTCCAGCATGGGGTGACAGTTAAGATAGTACAAGTAGGTGCAGAGATATAGTGTGGGGTGCGATAGTATATTTGTTTCAAGACTACTTTATCTTAGTTTATGATACTGTCCTGTTTCCAGTTTATGCCTATCATGCCCTTATTCTTATTCTCATACTGAAGAGTCACTAGACTTACCAGGCTTTATGTCTGACCCTATTTTTTTCGTCTTCTTTTCTTCCGTTTCCCCCCCAGACCCACAGGGAGGAAATAACTCAGCTTAGTCAGATTCTTTAAAAGCTTCAAGATAGTTGATGTATGGTTTGGAGTCTCTTTCCTTGGCTATGGCCGTAGGTCACACTCTATGGGGATTTATGCAGTTTTAATCACGTTTTATGCTTCTTTATTTAAAACCCAAGACAGAAATGATGTTGTAATGTTTTGGAAGTTGTTATGAGACAATTATGGAAATGTGTTGTATAAACAAGTATTTTATGAAATAAAAGTCTGAGGTTTTCCGCTGCTTATATATATGTGTTTATATCTGTCTTATGTTTTATCTGATACTTTTACTTACAAACCTCCACCAAAGTTAAGGTAGTCCCTTGTGAGTGACCTTAATGGAGGGTGGGGTGTTTCACTTGGTATCAGAGCATAGATTTACCAGACTAGATAAAAAAAATTGAAACTATTTCAAAAAGAAGTTTAAAGAAGCATCTTTTTCAGGAAAAGTGTTGTTTTTAAAAGGCATAATTCCCTAGAGCCATATGCACTATCCCTCTATCTCTTTATCTTGAATTCTTCCCTTTTTTGTTCCAGCATGTCTGGAGATCTTAACCTTCCAGAAAGAGTACCGATCCCTGGCTGGTTCCGAAGGTACCTAGAGGCTGGGCCAATGGCGCGGGCCCAACAGACATTCCTCTCCCAGTGGCAGCGGTTCCTCCTCCCCCTCCTCCTCCTCATGGAAACACTTTCGCTAAGACATGTAGAGACTTCAAGGCTATGGGAGGAAAGGACTTTTATGAAACCGAATCATTTGTGGTAGCAAGGAAATGGCTGAAAGAGACTGAAGATTTATTCGTTATCTTCGAAGTTGATGATAGGCCGAAGATACAGCTAGCAGTGTGGTTGCTCAAGGATGAAGCTTCCTATTGGTGGGAAGTTACGCATGCGGAGAAGCCAGTGGAAACATTGGAAGACTTCAGGACAAGGTTTGAGATGAAATTCCTCTCCCAAGCTGAGAGAAGTCTGCAGATGGAGAAGTTCCTAACTCTTAAGCAAGGGAGTATGACGATCAGAGAGTACGTCAATCAGTTTAATCAGCTGGCCAGATTTGGGCTTGATTTAGCAAACACCCAACACAAGAAGGCCCTTCGCTTTGTCAAAGGTCTGAATGAGCCTCTACACAGCCTTGCTATGACTATGTATCCACAGGAGCAACTTATGAAAGCTTTGTGGACATGGCATTGCTACACGAGGAAGACAAGGGAAAGAAAGAGACTAAGGTGGAAGAAACGAAGGAAGGTTTACAGGCTAAGAAAACAGATTTCAAGAAAGGCAGGAAGAATAACAAATCCCGTGAAAAGAGAAAGTGGAATTTCTATGGCATTGTGGGACATATAGCAAAAGACTGCAGAAAGAAGGCGAAGATGAATGGTGGTTGCTTCAGTTGTGGCGAGATGGACACTAGGCGAAGAACTGCCCGAAGAAGCGGGGGCAGGGACAGAGGACTGGATCTACCTCAGGCGGACAAGTTCACGTGCTGGTGGCACCTCCACAGGAATGAGGTAGAAATATTTATGTAGAAAGCTTAGTTTGTCTGTATGATCATCCAGTTCGCACTCTCTTTGATTCTGGTGCATCACACTCCTTTATTTCATCTGCTTTTGTAGAATCTCTGCACCTAGACACTAGTATGGTAGAAGATCCCTTGGTTGTTTCAAATCCAATTGGGGGCTCGGCTTATTTGTCGATGGTTTGCTTGGATTTGAAAATCTCTATTCTAAGTGTTGAATTTAGATGTAATGCTTTTGTTTTGGGCTTCTCAGGGTATGGACTGATCTTAGGCATGGACTGGTTATCCAGTAATGATGCCATTCTTGATTTTGAGAAAAGAGTGGTTAGGCTCTTGACTCGGCTCGGTAACACTCTAGAAATTTCTTGTAATCCCTTGAATGCTGTTATGCTTAGTTATCTAGAGTCGCTTGACGCTTCTGTTGAGAATTTGCAGTCGGTTAGAGTAGTCCAGGAATATCTGGATGTCTTTGAAGAGGTGAAAGGCTTACCTCCAAAGCGGGAAATAGACTTCCGCATATATCTTATTGATAATGCAAAGCCCGTAGCTCTGCCTGTTAGGCACATGGCTCCAAAGGAGAGAAAGGAGCTCAGTAAGCTAGTTAAGAAGCTTCTCGAGAAGGTGTTTATAAGAAGGAGTATCTCGGAATGGGGTGCTCCGGTGGTGTTCGCCACCAAAGAAGATGGTTCACTACGTCTTTGTGTGGACTATAGGGAGCTAAACAAGCTGACTAAAAAGAATAGACACCCGCTTCCTCGAATAGACGATTTGTTTGATCAGCTTGTAGGTGCCTCGTTCTTCTCCTAAATTGATCTGGCTACTGGGTACAATCAGCTAAGGGTAGCTGAAGAATGCATTGATAAAACGGTGTTCAGAACCCCAGACGGTTTCTTCGAGTGGCTTGTCATGCCTTTCGGTTTGACGAACGCACCCGCTTATTTCGTAGACCTAATGAGCAGGGTGTTCAGAGAATTTCTCAATAAGTTCGTGGTGGTCTTCGTAGACAATATTTTGATCTTCTCAAAGAATGAGGAAGAATATGCTCAGCATCTGAAAGAGATCATGGATACTCTCTGTGCCCATCAGCTAAAAGCTAAATTCTCCAATTGCCACTTTTGGAGAAAAGAAGTAAGATTTCTGGGGCATATAGTGTCCAAAGAGGGGTTGGCTATGGACCGAAGCTTTCTTCGGCTAGCCGGTTTTCACCGAAAGTTCATTAGGGATTTCGCTAAAATTTCAGCTCCACTCACAAGCCTAACAAATAAGAATCTGGCGTTCACTTGGGATTTGGATTGCGAGTTTGCCTTCCAACGATTAAAAAGGGCTCTCACAACAGCCCCAGTTCTGACTTTGCCAGATGGAAGCAAAATGTTCATAGTATGTACAGATGCTTATGGTACAGGGCTAGGCGCTGTTCTGATGCAAGAAGGGAGGGTAGTAGCTTATGGTGGAAGACAATTGAAAGTGCATGAAAAGAACTACCCAACCCACGATCTTGAGTTGGCTGTCATCGTCTTTGCACTTAAGTCTTGGTGCCATTATCTTCTAGGTGAGAAGTTCGAATTATACACTGACCATAAATCGTTGAAGTATCTTTTCTCGCAGAAGGATCTTAACTTGAGGTAGCAAAGATGGATGGAGTTTCTTGCCTCGTATGATTTCGAAATTTCCTATACTCCCAGCAAAGGCAATGTAGTAGCAGACGCGTTGAGCCGAAAGAAACTGACCTTAAGCCCTCTCTTTGTGGAAAGGCAAAGCTTGGAGTATATAGCCAGTTTTAACTTTAGGCCCTCCACGGATTTTGTACCGGGTTTGTTAGCATCTCTCGGAGTACGCCCTACTCTCTTGGACTCAATAGGGGCTGCACAACGAGAAGACCCGCAGCTTGTGGATGTGATTAATAAACTAATTAGGGGTGAAACTTCCAGTCACCTCAATAGGTACTCCCTCGATGATAAGGGTTGGCTAAGGCGAGATGGAAGACTATGCGTCCCACAAGCTAGGGATTTTGTGAAGAAGGTTCTCGAGGAGGTACATCATTCCAAAATGACAATACACCCAGGTGGAGACAAGATGTACAAGGACGTAAAGAAAGCTTTCTATTGGAGCGGCATGAAGAAGGACGTGGCAGATTTCGTTTCTAAGTGCGTGACATGCCAACAGGTCAAGGCGGAACAAAAGAAACCTGGAGGACTGCTTCATCCTCTAGAAGTCCCACAATGGAAGTGGGATAGCATTTTAATGGACTTCATTGACGGGTTGCCTAGGTCAAGAAGAGGGAATACTAGCATTTGGGTAATAGTGGACAGGCTTACTAAAAGCGCCCACTTTATACCTATGAAGAATAGAAGGACTGCTTCATCTCTAGCTTCTCTTTATCTCAAGGAAATAGTTCGACTCCATGGAATACCCTCCAGCATAGTGAGTGACAGAGACCCCATCTTCACAAGCGAATTTTGGTGGATTCTGCAAGAAGCTGTCTGCACACAGTTATGTTTGAGCACGGCCTATCACCCCCAAACTGATGATCAGACAGAAAGGGTGAATAGAGTACTAGAAGATCTTCTAAGACTGTGCGTTCTTGACTTCGGAGGGACTTGGGAGGATCACCTTCCTTTAGTGGAATTCACCTATAACAACAGTTACCAAGCCACCATCGGTATGGCGCCCATCGAAGCTTTGTATGGAAGACCTTGTCGATCACCAACTTGTTGGTGGGAGCCCACTGACAAGATTATACTTCGGCCAGACATGATTAGAGAGACTTCAGAAAAAGTGTACTTGATACGAAGGAGAATAAAGACTGCCCAAGACTGACAGAAATCCTACGCCGACAAAAGAAGGACCGACCGTGAGTTTGAGGTTGGGACAGGGTTTTCCTTAAGGTATCCCCTTTAAGGAACGTCGTTGGCTTTGGATCCGCAGGAAAGCTAGCACCAAGATTTGTAGGACCGTTCCCTATCATCAAGAAGATTGGAAAAATGGCTTATAGAGTAGATCTGCCTAAAAGATTGGCTGGAATTCACAACGTCTTTCACGTTTCTCATCTCCGGAAATGTCCACATGAATCAGCGGAAGTGGTGGAGCCAAGCATTCTAGAAGAAGCCGAGGTGGAACGCGAAGCAACTATAAGGAGAGTTACAACTCGAATCGTAGGAACTGAAATCAAAAAGCTACGCAACCGCGAAGTGAAGCTCGTTAAGGTTCAGTGGAGCGACGCCGAGGAAGATGCGACTTGGGAAACTGAGGATAGAATACGTGCGGCCTACCCTTCTCTTTTTGAGGGTACATCTTTGACCTCTCTTTTTCCTTAAGTTGTGCTTGTATCTATCTTTTTAGGTATATCTCCTCGATATTATCCTTTATCCCTAGGCAGAAACCCCTTTGGATGTAAACATGTATTTGAAACATGTTATGGTTGATGGATGAAGTTGTTGCAAGTTTTTGTTAGTGGTTGCTCATGGATGCATATACACACACAACCTGGGTTTTAGATCGGCTCAATCACTTCATACTGCATAAGCATATATGTATTCATATTTGTATGTGGTTGAAACTTTATATGTTTTCATTTGGATGTCGCATTTGTGTTGATGGTTGCGCACTCATGTAGAATTATGAGTAAGGACAAATTTGCATACATAATGGATTCATGACACTTACATGATTTGCATTAAGGAGGTCAACTGGATCAGTAGACCGCCTGATTTTGCATTAGTTAAGGACATATACACACACTGTGCATATAATCATAAAGCATTAGAAGTCTTTTAAGGATAGTGGATGCCTGTGTTTGTTGGTTGAGTAGATAGACGATTGGATGTTAGGACTTACGTTCACCTAGACTTGAAGATTTCGGGGACGAAGTCCTTTAAGGAGGGGAGAATGTAACACCCTGAATTTTCTGTTAACTATAACTTAACCAATTAAAGTATAATTAATTATAAATGATGGAATTAAGGGAAATGGGTTACTCCATTGCGTTCGTCTCGAAATTCTTCTTGAGATAGAGTCCAAGTTTGCGTAAAACGGATACCGTATGAAAAAGATATGGACGAACGAAGTTGGGCAGAAAAATCAGAAACGGGTCAGAATGCACTAGCGCACTTGGGAAGTGCGCCAGAACAAAATTGCACTTGCGCACTTGGGAAGTGCGCCATTACAATTTTAGCACTGGCGCACTTGCCAAGTGCGCCCAGACCTGAAACCCTGGTTGGTCAGGCCCTGGCTGGCCTGGTCGGGGTCTGGTCGATTTCTGAGGCTTGGCTGAGTCACTAGGGCTTACATGTCACTTTCTGATTGGCTTCTCTTGAGATGGATGGTCTGGATTCACTCTAGCTTCATCGACGGCTCTAATCGGATTAAAATTCTATAAATACAACTCAAGTCTAACCCTAAATTCATACAAATAATATAATACTAAAGTCGTCATGCTGCTGGAAAGAAACTAGGAGTGGCCGTCAGTTAGAAAGCTTAGAGACAAGCCAACACTAAAGTAAAACACGAATCAAAACAACATTAGTCTACCCAAAGGAAAGCATATCAAATTCGTATTTCAGAATCCAGAATCCAAGTTCGTCGTTCGTTGTAAGTATAGTGATTTTTCCGATGGGAATAAAACTAAGACTTGATTCGATGTAAACTAGAAGTGGAATTGTGCTATTATGTAACGATGATGTTAATTCATATCTATGTATTGAAATGATTATGTTGCGAATGAAATTGGGATGTTTGTGGTATAATTAAGATTGATGTTGATCTTACTGTGCTTTTAGAATGACAACAACATCACAAGCACTTTGTATAGTTCATGTTTATGTGATTATATAGGTTGTTTGTGATTAGTACCTCATGTATAAACTTTATGAAAGAATCTTGATGCCTAAATGGTTATGTTCATATACATGCCCCTATGTTTATACAAATGTTGCAAGTTTCTAATTTGATCCATGTCAACATCCACTTTAGTACATGTTTCATGTTGTAACTAGATATGCGATCGGATCTATTTCACACCCTTGTCATAAAGTTATATATATTTATGAAAATGTCATATTCTTGTCATGTGCTAGTGATGTTTGATGTTATGCCTAGATCCAAAAACAAGTTTAGACTTATGTTGTCTAAATCATATTGTAACAACCTGCATTCTACGCATCTAGGATCGTAGAATATTTATTTCTTTTTCGTAGGAAGTCGTATGGTCAGGTACTTTTGGGGAACGACTAGTAGGGTCATTTCCCATGTTCATGATTTTTGTCAATTTTTAAATGACCGTTTTGTCCCTAGTTGATCTTGATTCGTCCATTACTTCTGAATGGAAAGCAATTTTGACCTGAAACCACTTCCATTAGATTCGGTTGATGGTTTACCTTTCCGTAGAGTGGTCACATGTGAAAAACGGACTTACCGTTTGGGAGATATGGCTGAAATAAGGTTTGGAAGGTTAAAAAACTGCTTAACCGGGACAAATATGGTGATTATGAATGGGTCCATAACCCATTTCGGGATTAGAGATGTATAGGGGCGGATTAGGGTTAGAAACCATTTCTTTCAGCCGCCACTTTCATTCTTGGAACCCTAGCAATGGCCTCCAACACCCAAATCAACTTCTAATCACTTCCTAATCAAGTTTTGGCTTAATCAACACCAAATCAAAGAAGATATTCACCAAATCAGTATTAGAGCTGCTGTTAGACGTCATTATTCGCCAAAATCAGCGAGGTTTCAGTTCTGAAAATTTTATTTATGGCCAAGGTGAGTGGTTAGCATTGTTTTGACACTAATTACAGTTAATCAGGGTGATTAGTGATAATTAGTGAATTCTTACACTATAAAATTATGGAAAAATATTCTAAAAATTCGAAATATTATTTTAGACCTCTGTTAGAAATTTGGGTTGATTTGATTAAGTTTTGTTAATCCTATGATTAGTTTTGCTCAAACATGCTTAAGGGAAAATATGGGATTTTGGCTATGTTTGATCCGTTTTATCCTATCACATTTGTGTTTTGATGTTTGTGAATGATTATACATGTTGCTTTGACTGTATGGTATGCTTTGTGATTGTCTAGAAGTGTTAGATTGGTCGAAAACGCCGTCGAATGGCGTAAACAATCGCTGGAAGAGTTACAGGAAATTGTGCAGGAAACGGATAGCCCCCTGTCCCGCGATCCGAAACGGATAGCCCCCTGTCCAGCGATCCGATGAAGTCTAGCGATCCGATGGAGTCCAGCGATCCGATGGAGTCTAGCGATCCGATGGAGTCCAGCGATCCGATGAAGTCCAGCGATCCAATCCAATGGAGGGAGCACGAGCTGACGTCATGGGGCAATCCACGAGTCACGAATCGAACCAGGACTGGATGGAAGCTTGGACGTGAGGCATGGATTATGAACCAAATGAAGACCGATCTGGAGAAGACCAAAACCCGAGATGCAAAGGTAGTCCAAATGGGAAGTTTGTACTCAGGATCCAGTTGGGAGCCAACGAGTTAACTTCATGATTGGGCTTTGCTGCAGGACGTGTGCAAAGGGGTTATCAGTATCCGTAGCCTTGGTTCACTATTGAGAGACAGATTAGGGGCTTGTAGTGATAGTTGTAAGGGATTGGATTCCGTCAGGGCCCGAAGGATTAGGTAACCAAGGTAGTGGATATCGTATGCTTTACGCACTGAGTGAGGGATGTGAGGATGATTGTTATGCTTGATTGTTTGACATCACTGTGACATGCACTTCCCCACCCCCGTATTTCTTACACTATATGTTAGTGGCACCTTAGAGTATTGTATGGTATGTAGTGCTAATTCTTTAGTTGCAGGTCCAGGTTCAGGTATGATTGGATTATACCTGTTATCGTTTTGTTTTGCTGCTTATCGCTCATACCAGACTTTTTGTCTGACCCAGAGTTTTATGTCTCTTCTTATTACTCTGGGTGCTCTCACAAGCAGACTAGAGATAGGTTAGCTGGGTATGCACGAGTAGCTGATCCGGAGACGAGCAGGAGGCTCCCACGTATGATATATAGATATTCTCCATGTGTTGTTGAAGGTCACTGCTTGGGCATTAGTAGTGTACCTCCTTCTTTTGCTTTCTTTTGCTTTAGAGACAGTTTTAAAGTTGTAATAATGATGTTGGATCATAAGCTGTATTTTGGATTTCCGTTGCCATGTTAGACATGATTTAGTTTTCAGCTATGTACTGTTTCGCCTGTTTTATGTCAAGTATATTATTATTATTATATTTTGTTCCATGCGCTGTGAGACATTCTATAGGTTCTTCGTTAGTTCATTCTCTTCTTTCCTTTCTTTGGCGACCGTTCCGTGCTAGTCAGGCATGTGTACAGCGCACTTTCGGAGGAAATGCCGGCTGGTGCGGGGTGGGCAGTCACACATATGATAATCCATGTGACACCTATTTGATTAGACCCTTATTTCGATGCAAATTCACATATATGTAAATTGATTTAGGCTATGTTGCAAATTCACATATATGTATATTGACTATTTTGCAAGTTCACATCTATGACATTCATGTTGGCTATTTTGCAAGTTCGCACCTATGATGTTCATATTGATTATGCCAAGTTTACACCTATGTCATGTTTATGTTTATGAATTTCCTTATGCCTATTTGTGTGCGCTAAATTAGGCTAAGTTTTTAGCCTAATATTATATGCTAAAACTATGCGAACGAAAATTAGGCTAAGATTGTTAGCGTAATGTTTAAACGGGGTAACGTTGGGGATATTAATAAAACTTGACATAAAAATATATGAAATTGGCATGTTTGTCACATGCCAAAATTGGTGGCATTTAAACGGTATAATTCTTATACCAAAAATGTTAAACTTGGAATGTGGGCCACAACATTTAATTGTTGACAAATTTACATATATTCAGAAATAACGACAAATATGAAAATTTAGAAAAAACGAATATGCTTAACACGAGGTTGGATTGAGTTGTGATATAAATCTGCCCGGACCCGCCCGGCTGTCCAGTAGTCACAACAATACCTATCCAATGTGGGTGGTTAAGCATTGAGCCCAATAAGAACCCGAGGTTAGACCGAGTTACGGTGTAAATTTGCCCGGAAGCGACCGGCACATCCAGTAATCGTAACAATATCTGTCTAATGTGAGTGGTCGGTGCTTTAAAAGGCCAAGGACAGACAAGTCAGGATGGTAGGGCTAAGTTAACTAAAACACTTAACCAATTCAACATGTTAATGAAATTGATGGGGGGGTTAGGTAAATACAAACACTTAACCACTTAACATGTTTGACTAGAAAACCCTAGTAACGGGGACCCATTTCAGCAGTACCCCAATTTGGTATTATGGTGCCCTGAAACTAGGCAGGGTGGGGCGCGATTACTGAGCTGATTGTAAGCGGTCAAAGCGACGGCGGTGGGTGCAACAGTGTGGGTTCTAACGGAATGCGGGCGTGCACACACTTCGGAGCAGACAAACAGGGCACTGGGGGCACCGGTAGTATAACTTATGCATTCTAAGGTTTGTGTCGGGTCGCCACCATGGGACTTGATACACCCCATGGTGGGGCCAGCATAGGTATCTACAATCTTTGGGGGCCGTAAGACACAAATGATTATGCGAGTAGGAGCCGATCTTTAGAAAAGGGGATCACTTTACCTCCAACATGGGGTGACAGTTAAGATAATACAAGTAGGGGCAGAGATATAGTGTGGGGTGCGATAGTATATTCGTTTCAAGACCACTTTATCTTAGTTTATGATATTGTCCTATTTCCAGTTTTTACCTATTATGCCCTTATTCTTATTCTCATACTGAAGAGTCACTAGACTTACCAGGCTTTATGTCTGACCCTATTTTCTTTCATCTTCTTTTCTTCCGTCCCCCCCCCCCCCCCCAGGTCCACAGGGAGGAAATTACTCAGCTTAGTCAGATTCGTTAAAAGCTTCAAGATAGTTGATGTACGGTTTGGAGTCTCTTTCCTTGGCTATGGATGCTGGTCACACCCTAAGGGGATTTATGCAGTTTTAATCAAATTTTATGCTTCTTTATTTAAAACCCAAGACAGAAATGATGTTTGTAATGTTTTGGAAGTTGTTATGAGACAATTATGGAAATGTGTTGTATGAACAAGTATTTTATGAAATAAAAGTCTGAGGTTTTCCGCTGCTTATATATATATATATATATATGTGTGTGTGTTTATATCTGTCTTGTGTTTTATCTGTGACTTTTACTTACAAACCTCCACCAAAGTTAAGGCAGTCCCTTGTGAGTGACCTTAATGGAGGGTGGGGTGTTTCATTGGCAGTCTCTAACGATGCCTTGGAGGTCGGAGGGAGGCATAGCTTTCTGGTTTGGAGTTGAACAATTTTTGCGTGGTGAAGTGTTAAAGTAGTGTGATGTTCGTGCGTGGTGAAGTGTTTGTAACTTTTTATTCGGTGAACATAATCGAGTTAAACAAGAGACATTGGGACCGTACCTTCGAACACTACAATCTAGAACTGATTTTAACAAAGCTGGAAGCAGCTGGAATTTATAGCTAAATTAAAATCTCATTTAATTTGACTGAGTACCTAAATCGCTCAGCGATAAATGGAATCAATGTGAGTTTACTCACTCTTTTTGTCCGACTAATATTTTATATATGTCATGTTTAATATTTGTGCACTGATTGTTTATTGTTGGATGATTAATGAATATATATATATATACACACACTAACTGAAATGAGTAAATTAAACATTCATTCAATTTAATTTAAATCAATCTTTGTTTTTAACGATTGTAACCAAATGAGATAACTTACCTAGTTGATTACATTTATAACAATATAAACATATAAAATGAATAGTTCGATGCTTGGATTTTTGTTGTTGGTTGATTATTAAAATTTTTAGTTGAACTATTTGTTTCTGTCTATCGAGATGGACAATGATAAATATATTGTCGTATTGACTGGATGATTTTATTTGAGGTAAACTATTCGGATGCAGGGAAAGACAGGTTAAAGGAATCCAATAGGAATCCTAACTTATATCGATAATGTTTATAATATATGTTGGATATGTTTTATCAGATGTGAAATTGAATGAAATAAACCCTTATTCCATGGATTGGTGTTTTTGCAATTGTTTGCCCCTTTAATACCGACGCTAAAATAAGAAATTGTTAAATCGATTGTTGTTTTTGTTAAAAATGGCACACACCTTCGAGAAGTAAATTTACACTTCACAAGGGACAAGATCTAAAAGTGGTAGCCACAAACACAGGGAAGAAGTAAAGAATAAGGAGATTTAGAGTGGTTCAACCTAGAATTGGCCTACATCCACTATGGAAAGAATTCTTATTATCACCACTGAAATTACATGGTACATAACCTCCCTAACTTCACTCATTTTCTCTCTTTTTACAATGATCTTCTCTTTTCCTCTTCTTTTGCCTTCGATTCACTTGAATCCACCTATGAAATGATGAGATCACCTAGCATGCAATGGTTATTGGAGTGGATCTTCAACAACTTGAGCACTTTGATGATTTTAGCAAATCCGTGGTGGTTGAGAAGTTGAATCTAAGCTTGGATAAGGATTAATGGAGTTTTGGATGGGTTTGAGGAGTTAGATATCAATTTGGTAGCACTTCATGGAGAGAAAATTCACTCCCAAAAATGTAGGAAGTGATGCGGTATTTATATGTGTAACTTGGATGGAGTGGCAAAGCTGAAATTATGTGTGTGCAGGCTATGGATCAGATGTCTGATCCATCAATATTACGAAAATGCCACTATGTTATTCTTGTGCCCGACCCATGAGAACATGTCGATCCATCAATGTATAAATACAAGCCCGATCCACTGTATGGCTTAATGACCGATCCATGAAACGAAGTAGCAACCAATCCATGACACAATGTAGTGACCGAGTCATGGTGTGAGATGACGACCGGTCCAAAGAGAAGAAATACGACCGATCCATATAGCAATGTTATGACCGATCCATAATGCAATATTACGACTGATCCATCAACAATATGATAACCGACCCATATGTAAATCGCGTGACCGATCCATTGTATTATTCACATGTTGACCACTTGTTTTGGCTTAGATCCGATCTATTAATATATGCATGATTTTGAGTGGATAAACATTTACCCCTCGAAGTTTGTAATTTCTGATGTATAGAAATTACAGGCTTCGAAGTGACTTGTTTTAATTCCTTTTGATAGATTGTAATCTATTTAACATGGGTTAACAACGTCTACTTAATATGGATTGGAATACACATGCAATCATTATATATATATATGTGTGTGTGGGTTGTAGCATATACGTCGCTATGGATCGAACGCAAAAAAAATTAAATGGATTGGGTGTAAAATGTTACTGTGGATCGGATCAACCCATTTATCTCCTGCTTTTATATAACCTTTCTCGGCCTTCACTTTCTCATTTTATTTCCTACAACCGATAATTACTTTAATGTTGGTCACCCTTTCTTGAAAAAAATCCGATTCTTACCCAAATCGAATCTTGTCTTTGATCGAATCCTCCTTCAATTGGATCTGCGCCTCCTCTTACTACTGAATACGTTTGTCGTCTTGTATGCGGTCAACTCTAATCAGATCGCAACAGAATTTGCTCGATCTAAATTTTCTCAATGTTGTTCAATTTGCACCTGCCTCGGCCATCAGAATTTGAATGATCATCATAACTACAGGTGGTAATTCTTTCCAATTTTTATGTATTATCATAACGACCCGAACTTCCATTTGAAGGAAAGCACATATTGAGTTGAGAACAAACCACATCGGAATACAAACAGAAGATCAATTCATTGCTTATTACAACAATTCCATCAAAATACAAGAATATACAGAGTATGAATAAATATTATACATCAGAGAAATATCAGAGATTTAAAAACAATAGTGTAGCGGAAAATTAATACAATACACAACTGAAAGAAATATACGGATACAGAGCTTTCTGGATATCATTCCAGTTGTAAACCAGGTTACTGTGAATATATGTCTGCAAAACCAAAACTACTAGCTGCCTGTGTGGAAAATAGGGGCACCTAGAGTATAGGTTAAAACAATAAACTCCAGGTCAGTCATGTGACTGGTGTGAGAACTAAAATAGTTATATTTTGATTTTAAAGTTAGGTAAATCAATGGACCACGCCGTATAACATGGAACGGGTTTCCTCCCAAGAATACCAGTGCATAAAACAACAACGCAATGTTAAATAAAGAACAATGAAGCTATTATAAGACTCAGGTCCCATTACACAATGCAACGCAAGCCGGAGGATAGACTTTTTACCTTATAATAGCCAAAAATGCTTGGTACATGAAATTTCATCCTTTATTATTACTATAAGTGTATAGTGTCAACATAATTTCAATCATAAATATCAATCATAGACGGCATAAGTGCCCCATACCACTATGTCGCCATATAAAGGATAACAACTAAAACCGCCAAGTCACGTATTGGAAGTTGGATTTCCATCTGTGAACCGAGGCAAGGGATCATCCTCACCGAATTCAAGAATCTCTACACCGAGCCTCAGGCAAGTGCGCAGGAAAGCCTTGGATCGTTAGGGCCGGTCCACCTGACGTGGATTATAATGCCTGAACACTGTGTTTCCCTTCCGGTCCACCTGACGTGGATTATAATGCCTGAACACTGCATTTCCCCGCCCTTTGGGGCGTAAGTGAGTCATATGACTCCATCGGCTCCATATAATCACCAATATATCTGAGGCGCCTCGCTATCCAACAACGACATAGTTGAAAATAATATAAATGTCAGGTCTGGTAGGTCACTGACACCACCCTAGCTAGAAGGAAACGCATGTCCTCCCTGAGGTCCTCTCCCATTTCTGGTTCAAACTGGGGTGAGAGGCTCATGATTTAACGTTATACACAAAGCTATGCCACACAGGCGGTGCTTTGATCATCAACCACAAGACTTTGCTTTTCAACAGAAGCCTTGATCATTTGCATCTCAGCATGCCACACAGTCAACTCACGTTATGCAGCTGATATCAATCACACAGAATGAAATCCGATGTCAGACACACTTCCATTTACAAGTCCGTTCTGGGTCTGAACGAAACTGGAGGAACCTTATTTCTCGCATATCCATCGATCTCCAAGTACGTCTAGACGATTGCCAACTGATTCCCTCCTCTTGGGTGTACAGCCCAATAAAAATCATCAGTAATTATCCAAACAATGTGAAGACCCCCGGTCTTCAACCACCGTCTTCATCGTCGACTTATCTTCGAATTAGTCATTCAGAATGGGTATAAACCCGGCCTTTCTGTAACACCCCACACCCGCTAAGGTCACTCACTTAGGGAATGCCTTAGCTTCGGTGGAGTATTTAAGTGAATATAGAACTGAAAAATTACAACAAGACAGATATAAGTAATACTTGAAATTTAAATCATCATTTCATTGCAGCAGAAGGTAAACATGTTTGGTTACATCTCAAAAACCAACAAGAGTCAAGTACAAAATATCCATCTCGTTAAAACATAAGTACATAATCCCACTACATACCAATAGCCATACTAGAAAAGATAACCGAGCTTTTCTTCAAGAGTCCAAGCTCCAAAAGATAGATAAAGCAATCTGATCAAAGCCCACTAGTGTTAGGCCCACTCTGAGAACCTGAGGGTTGGGGGAAAAAGATAAAAACAACGGGGTCAGACATAAGTCTGAGTGAGCCCTATAACCTTAACAATACAATCATTAAAGTAATTAGGGTATGATATAAACCTGGTACAGTACGACTGGGGATAAATGACTACACTAAGCAGCCAACTAGACTTAGGATGAACTAAGATAACGGTAAAGACGCGCCTATCCACCCAAGGATAAATACTACACTGCACCACCCCAGATCTACCCACCCAAGGGTAATTCCTACACTGCACCACACCAGTTCTACCCACCCAAGGGTAATTCCTACTTAAAGGTTGATCCCACTAAGTGTACTTAGTTATTTTAATAGTAGTTTCGTGTACCCTTAGCTAACTACATAGGTGCCGTCTGCCCCTATCTCCACTAGGTGAACCCACTACTCCCCAAGCGATCGGCTCCCTAACGTAGATACCCGTGCTGGCCCCACAGTGGGGTGTATCACTCCCCAAAGTGGCAACCCGATAATATCAATGGTGCACGGCTTATATCTACACGATGCAACAACGTCTTACCTACCAGCCCGGGTCCACACACGCATATGAAACCCGTTGGACTCGCGTTGCCACCGCTACCCCGTTTTGGCCTCTTATAGTCAAACCCAGTACGCGTGTCCCGTCCTCGACATAGGTCGAGCCCACTAAGATACATATGGGTTACTGGTTGAAATGGGCCCCCACAAGCTACTACTTAAGCTTGTCATTTTATCTAGTGCATCCCACTTAACCCCTTTCTATAATCATGCCCACTTATATGTTAAGGTTTGGTTAAGTCATCTAATCATATTTCAATTTCCACTCAAGGCCCCCACAAGCCACTACTTAAGCTTGTCATTTAATCATATTTCAATTGCCACTCAAGTCCCCCACAAGCTAGTACTTAAGCTTGTCATTTAATCATATTTCAATTGCCACTCAAGGCCCCCACAAGCTACTACTTAAGCTTGTCATTTAATCATATTTCAATTGCCACTTAAGGCCCCCACAAGCTACTACTTAAGCTTTTCATTTAATCATATTTCAATTGCCACTTAAGGCACCCACTAGATTCCTACATGCCACCCAAGGCACCCACTTAACCCTTTAATCATGTTTAGTTACATGTTCCCCTTTGGTTAAGTATTCTTGTCGTATTCTCTACTGCCACCCAAGGCAACCCACTAGACTTTTCCACATGCCACCCAAGGCACCGACTTAACCCTTTAATCATGTTTAATTACATGTCCCACTTTGGTTAAGTATTCTAATCTTATCTTCTATTGCCACCCAAGGTAACCACTAGATTTTCCCATGCCACCCAAGGCACTTACTTAACCCTTTAATCAGGTTTAATTACATGTTCCCCTTTGGTTAAGTATTCTAATCGTATTTTCTATTGCCACCCAAGGCAACTACTAGATTTTTCCACATGCCACCCAAGGCACCCACTTAACCCCTCATGTCCTATACATGCTAATATGGTTAAGTGTTTCTTAATTGATTAAGAACGTAACCGTTGTAGAGACCTCTCACATTAGACTATCTCTTATGGCAGCTGGATTTGCCGGTTGGGTCCGGGCAGCCTTACGCCATAACCGAGTCTAACCTCGTGTCTTTACACTTGTCACGTATATAGTTTGTGCCTAAGACCTCTCACATTGGGCCAATCATTTGTAGCCGCTGGATTTGCCGATCGGTTCCGGGCAGTCTTACGCTACAAAAGGGTCCAACCTCGTGTCTTAGTCGATTAATTACACCTAATTAATCACCCCCGAATTAATTTTCCCTAATTAATTCCAATTTTAACGATGTACATAATTGACTCAATTATGTCCATCACTTTATGGTATGCATAATCATACCCACATCACACCATTTCATTAACATGTATATTAACCCCATCGTTCCCCACGTAATTCGCTAACATGACATAAAAGGGAAGATTCATCAATAATATAATGGGTCCAACTTGCATAGCATTAGCGTCATCATGGGTTTAAAGGTGTCAACATGCATATAGCATCAACCCAACTAGCATAAATAATCAACCCAAACTTGCATGAATCACATATGTCATAAGGAGGTTAACTTGCATAAGTTATTTATGTCATACAAAGGGGTAAACTTGCATATGTATGTATGACATACAAAGGGGTTAACTTGCATATGTATGCATATCATTCTAAGGTGTAAACTTGCACATGTTACTTACATATCATCAAACACCAAACTTGCATAACATGTCATATATGGACTTGCATATAATCATACACCAATCTTGCATAACATATCATATATATACTTGCATATAATCATACACCAAACTTGCATATCATGGTGTCATAATGGATCAATGTTTCTCATATGACTTGCATAACTTGCATAACATCACAAACATATAGCATATGACTTGCATAACTTGCATAACATCATGAACATGTATCATATGACTTGCATAACATCATTAACACATAGCATATAACTTGCATAACATGCATAACATCATTAACACATAGCATATAACTTGCATAACATGCATAACATCATTAACACATAGCATATAACTTGCATAACATGCATAACATCATTAACACATAGCATATAACTTGCATAACATGCATTGATCCACATTAATAGCCATAACCTCATTATATCCTATCATAATCATTTCAATAATTGGTCATTAAGGCTATAGAAAACTCACAACTTGTTGATTAGCCTTCTTATGAATATATTAAAAGATTGAGACGAAGCCACTAAGCTATCAACTCAAAAACTTCAAATAAGAATGCTCCAAATGAAAACCCTTGAGCCAAATCAATAATAAAGATCCTAGCTTTGATGAAGAAAAGCCTTGAATCAAACTTAGAAACACTTAAGCAAGCTTAGGAACTCTTATACTTCTTTAGAAACTCTCTCATATGATTAGAGATGGAGATTATGACAAAAGGATGAGGGTGGAGGCCATGAGAGAACATTTTGGCATAGTTTAGCTATAGGATTGAATAATGAGCATTTAGGTTTAGGTTAGGGGTCTTTTTATAGAAGACTAGGATAGTTTTAGCCATAGGATAAACCTTTGTTTAGATCCTAGCCATGAAAGCATGTCTTGGGGAAGAAGTCAAGTGTAGGAACCATCTAGGGCCTTTAGATTAAAGCTGAACCATGAGAACCATTCAAATGCAAAATCTGCATTTGAGCGAATCGGCCCACGGGTTGACAGCCAAACACCCTGGATTAACCCCTAGTCGACCCAGCGGGCTTGGGTCGACCTCAAAAAATCGGCCGGTTCGGTTATTCCCCTCTCCCAATTCGCTGTTTTGAACATTTTTGCATATTTATTTATTTAATTTTCAGTTATATATATATATATATATCAATATATATATATTTCTCTGCGCAACCCATTTCACTTAATTAAGTATACTTTAATTTGTGAATTTTTATGTTCAAATTACGGGGTGTTACATTCTCCCCTCCTTAAAGGATTTCGTCCCCGAAATCTCTAAGTCAAGAAGAACGTATCCTACCAACCAAACAACCATCTACTAAACCATCAAACACTGGCATCCATTGTCCTTAAAATTTCTAATGACGTATGAACATATTCAAAAGTGTGTATATGCCCCCTGTCTAATGCAAAATTAGGCGGTCCACTTATTTAGTTGACCTCCTCAATGCAAACCATGATAGTGCCATGCATCCAATATGTATGCGAAAGATCCCTATCGACACATACTATTTCTACATGTGTGCACAACCATACACCAAAATGCATCATCCATATGATAACGCAACCATCATACATCCATTAATATAGTTACCTACACACAATTTTATGCAATATGCAATATGAAGTGATTGAGCCGATCTAGCCTAGAGTGTGTGTATATGCATCCACGAGCAACCACTAGCAATCACTTGCATCCACACGCATCCATCAAACATAACATGTCTCAAACACATGTTTCAACCATAGGTTTTCCCTATCTAAAGGTCAAAGGTACTAATGAGAGGACATACTAAAGATAAGATAAGTACTAGACAAACGATGAAGGAGAAGTTAAAAGACATACCCTCAAATAGGAATGGGTACAATGAACACATCTTCGCTTCTGTCTCCCAAGTAGCATTACTCTCATCTTCTCCCCTTGGCACTTTGACTAGTCGAACCTCTCTGTTTCTCAACTTCCTAATCTATGACCCAAGGATGCGGGTAGGAGCTCGTCGAATAGTCGCATCACGCTCTACCTCCACTTCTTAAGCAAGCTCGGCTCTACCACCTCTGCGGTCTCATGTAGGCACTTCCTTAAATGTGACACATGGAATACGTCATGTTCCCTATGCAACCGAACTATCTCTCGAAGATAAACTGAAGCTAGCCATGGAGCAGTCCTCTTGCTCTTCACGGGTATGAAATGGGCACTCTTAGTAAGTCTGTCTACCACAACCCAAATTCCCGTATTACCCTTCCTCGATCTATGTAACCCATCAATAAAATCCATCGAGACGCTGTCCCACTTCCATTGCGGAACTTCCAATGAGTGAAGCAACCCACCCGGTTTCTTTTGCTCCGCTTCCACCTGTTGGCACACCAAGCATCTAGCGACATACTCGGCCACATCTTTCTTCATACCGGCCCAAAAGAAAACTCGCTTCATGTCTTGGTACATCTTGTCCCCACCGGGATGAATGGTCATCCTAAAACGATGCGCCTTATCAAGAATAGCCTTCCTTAAACCCTCGTCCTACGGTACACAAAGTCTACCGTCTCTACGCAAGCACCCCGTATCGTCTAGGGTATACCTACTCAAATGGCTGGACGACTCCCCCCCTTATGAGCCTCTATACCAACTCAACCAACTGTGGGTCGTCCCTCTGTGCCTCGTCAATCCGTCTCAAAAGAGTAGGTCTGACCACCCAGGATGCTAGCAAATCGGGTATAAAGTCAACGGAAGGTCTGAAATCAAATATCGAGATAAATTCCAAGCTTCGTCGTTCCACGAACAATGGACTCAAGGACAACCTTTTTCCGCTGAAGGCGTCCGCCACCACGCTATCTCGAAATCATAGGATGCTAAGAACTCCATCCACCTTTGCTTTCTCAAGACTATGCGCTCGAAGAGTCTCCAACACTTCCCTAAGATGTAGGGCATGCTTTTCTCCACTTCTGGAGAAAACCAGGATATTCCCCCATACAAAATCGTCATAACTATCCATCTCTCACGCAGACCATCCTAGTCGAACTCGACATCCCCCAAGTGCAAGCCCCAAAGGCCTAAACCAATATCAGACAAACACCCAAGGGACACCTCCTTCGAATTCAGACGACCTGCGTGAGATGATACTAGTAAAAACGGCTAAATAATTAAGCCCTTGTCCAACTCTGGATGTCCTTGCCAATCTTGCTCCAAAACCACCGTTGATCAAATAACTGGCTTTGCTTAACCCATTAAGCACACATGAAAACTTATTTCGCTCTTCTTCAATCTTAGAAAATACTAAGATGTCATCCACAAAGACCACTACAAAGTTGTTTAGGTACTCCCTGAAAACCCTACTCATCAAATCAACAAAATATGCGGGGGCATTCGTCAAACCAAATGGCATCACCAGCCACTCATAGAAACCATCCGGAGTCCTAAAGGCGGTCTTCTCTATACTATCCTCAGTCACTCCCAACTGATGAAATTTCGTGGCCAAGTCCCACTGCGAAAACACTGAGGCGCCAACCAACTAATCCAAAAGATCATCAATCCTTGGCAATGGGTGTCTATTCTTCTTTGTGAGCTTGTTGAGTTCTCTATAGTCTACACAATGTCTGAGGGACCCATCCGCCTTCGTGGCAAAAACTACTGGAGCTCCCCACTCCGATATACTTCGTCTTATGAACCCCTTCTCAAGCAACTCCCCTACTTGCTTATGGAGTTCCCTCCTCTCACGAGGAGCCATGTGGCGCTCTGGTCAAGATACTGGTTTAGCGTTATCCACCAGATATATTCGGAAGTCTATCTCCCGCTTCGGAGGTAAGTCCTTCTCCTCCTCAAACACATCCGTGTATTCCCGGATTACTCTAACAGATCGCAAACTCTCGACCGAAGCATCAATCGGTTCAAAATAACTTAGCAAAACAAAATCTATGGGATTACAAGAGATCTCGAGAGTGTTACCCAAGCGGTTCATGAGCCTAACAACTCTCCTTTCCCAATCAAGAACGGCACCATTACTGGATAACCAGTCCATGCCCAAAATCAACCCATAGTCCGTGAAGCCCAAACAAAAGCATCACCTCTAAATTCAACGCTAAGTATGGAAATCTTCAAACCCAAACATATCATGGACAAATAAGTGGAGCCCCCAATTGGGTTTGAAACAACCATGGGATCATCTACTAAACTGGTGTCTAGGTGCAGTGACTCAACTAATGATGATGAGATAAACAAATGTGGTGCACTAGAGTCGAATAAAGTTCGAACAGGATGATCGAGAGAACCAAATTTCAACTTAGACGGTCCTACCCCCATCAGGTGTACCCGTCGTGAGGGAATACATCTACCCTCCAGAAGATCCTGTACTTCGTCCTTACCCCTTTGGACAACCCCAAGGTGTCCTATTTCTCCAAAACAACTTGCCTTCCCCTTCACATTCTCCTTTCGTGGCCTTCTTACCACGATGAGGTTTCGTCCTTTATTTACCTAATAGCTATTTGAAACTTCCTCTCTCGTCCATCTTAAAGGTACCTATAAGCCCTTCACCTCCCTGGACTAACCTCTTAGCCTGGCAAACATCTTAGTCCCTTGAAGTGGTTCTTCCGTCTTTCATGCGGAAGTCCTTATTTATCTTAAAAAGACATCTATACGCGAAGGGAAAATTCAAAAAGAGAAAGAGGAAGAGATTCAAAACGGAGAATCCGAAGGATAAAGATATGGCTATTTGGGGATTATGCTTTTCTTTCAAAAACATTTCTCTTAAAAGACATGTTTTTGAAAATACTTCTTCCAAAAATGTTTTTAGAAAAATAGTTTTCTAAAAATTTTATCTGTTCTGGTAACCTTAAGCTCTGATACCACGTGTAACACCCCACACCCGCTAAGGTCACTCACTTAGGGAATGCCTTAGCTTCGGTGGAGTATTTAAGTGAATATAGAACTGAAAAATTACAACCAGACAGATATAAGTAATACTTGAAATTTAAATCATCATTTCATTGCAGCAGAAGGTAAACATGTTTGGTTACATCTCAAAAACCAACAAGAGTCAAGTACAAAATATCCATCTCGTTAAAACATAAGTACATAATCCCACTACATACCAATAGCCATACTAGAAAAGATAACCGAGCTTTTCTTCAAGAGTCCTAGCTCCAAAAGATAGATAAAGCAATCTGATCAAAGCCCACTAGTGCTAGGCCCACTCTGAGAACCTGAGGGTTGGGGGAAAAAGATAAAAACAACGGGGTCAGACATAAGTCTGAGTGAGCCCTATAACCTT
The DNA here is from genome assembly GCA_030737875.1 of Allium sativum. Classification (NCBI taxonomy): domain Eukaryota; kingdom Viridiplantae; phylum Streptophyta; class Magnoliopsida; order Asparagales; family Amaryllidaceae; genus Allium; species Allium sativum. The sequence goes on from CM060915.1 coordinate 286,983,525, forward strand.
AACAATACAATCATTAAAATAATTAGGGTATGATATAAACCTGGTATGGTACGACTGGGGATAAATGACTACACTAAGCAGCCAACTAGACTTAGGATGAACTAAGATAACGGTAAAGACGCGCCTATCATCCCAAGGATAAATACTACACTGCACCACCCCAGATCTACCCATCCAAGGGTAATTCCTACACTGCACCACACCAGTTCTACCCACCCAAGGGTAATTCCTACTTAAAGGTTGATCCCACTAAGTGTACTTAGTTATTTTAATAGTAGTTTCGTGTACCCTTAGCTAACTACATAGGTGCCGTCTGCCCCTATCTCCACTAGGTGTACCCACTACTCCCCAAGCGATCGGCTCCCTAATGTAGATACCCGTGCTGGCCCCACAGTGGGGTGTATCACTCCCCAAAGTGGCAACCCGATAATATCAATGGTGCACGACTTATATCTACACGATGCAACAACGTCTTACCTACCAGCCCGGGTCCACACACGCATATGAAACCCGTTGGACTCACGTTGCCACCGCTACCCCGTTTTGGCCTCTTATAGTCAAACCCAGTACGTGTGTCCCGTCCTCGACATAGGTCAAGCCCACTAAGATACATATGGGTTACTGGTTGAAATGGGCCCCCACAAGCTACTACTTAAGCTTGTCATTTTATCTAGTGCATCCCACTTAACCCCTTTCTATAATCATGCCCACTTACATGTTAAGGTTTGGTTAAGTCATCTAATCATATTTCAATTGCCACTCAAGGCCCCCACAAGCTACTACTTAAGCCTGTCATTTAATCATATTTCAATTGCCACTCAAGGCCCCCACAAGCTAGTACTTAAGCTTGTCATTTAATCATATTTCAATTGTCACTCAAGGCCCCCACAAGCTACTACTTAAGCTTGTCATTTAATCATATTTCAATTGCCACTTAACGCCCCCACAAGCTACTACTTAAGCTTGTCATTTAATCATATTTCAATTTCCACTTAAGGCACCCACTAGATTCCTACATGCCACCCAAGGCACCCACTTAACCCTTTAATCATGTTTAGTTACATGTTCCCCTTTGGTTAAGTATTCTTATCGTATTCTCTATTGCCACCCAAGGCAACCCACTAGATTTTTCCACATGCCACCCAAGGCACCCACTTAACCCTTTAATCATGTTTAATTACATGTCCCACTTTGGTAAAGTATTCTAATCTTATCTTCTATTTCCACCCAAGGCAACCACTAGATTTTCCCATGCCACCCAAGGCACTTACTTAACCCTTTAATCATGTTTAATTACATGTTCCCCTTTGGTTAAGTATTCTAATAGTATTTTCTATTGCCGCCCAAGGCAACTACTAGATTTTTCCACATGCCACCCAAGGCACCCACTTAACCCCTCATGTCCTCTACATGCTAATATGGTTAAGTGTTTCTTAATTGATTAAGAACGTAACCGTTGTAGAGACCTCTCACATTAGACTATCTCTTACGTCAGCTGGATTTGCCGGTTGGGTCCGGGCAGCCTTACGCCATAACCGAGTCTAACCTCGTGTCTTTACACTTGTCACGTATATAGTTTGTGCCTAAGACCTCTCACATTGGGCCAATCATTTGTAGCCGCTGGATTTGCCGGTCGGTTCCGGGTAGTCTTACGCTACAAAAGGGTCCAACCTCGTGTCTTAGTCGATTAATTACACCTAATTAATCACCCCCGAATTAATTTTCCCTAATTAATTCCAATTTTAACGCTGTACATAATTGACTCAATTATGTCCATCACTTTATGGTATGCATAATCATACCCACTTCACACCATTTCATTAACATGTATATTAACCCCATCGTTCCCCACGTAATTCGCTAACATGACATAAAAGGGAAGATTCATCAATAATGTAATGGGTCCAACTTGCATAGCATTAGCGTCATCATGGGTTTAAAGGTGTCAACATGCATATAGCATCAACCCAACTAGCATAAATAATCAACCCAAACTTGCATGAATCACATATGTCATAAGGAGGTTAACTTGCATAAGTTATTTATGTCATACAAAGGGGTAAACTTGCATATGTATGTATGACATACAAAGGGGTTAACTTGCATATGTATGCATATCATTCTAAGGTGTAAACTTGCACATGTTACTTGCATATCATCAAACACCAAACTTGAATAACATGTCATATATGGACTTGCATATAATCATACACCAATCTTGCATAACATATCATATATATACTTGCATATAATCATACACCAAACTTGCATATCATGGTGTCATAATGGATCAATGTTTCTCATATGACTTGCATAACTTGCATAACATCACAAACATATAGCATATGACTTGCATAACTTGCATAACATCATGAACATGTAGCATATGACTTGCATAACATCATTAACACATAGCATATAACTTGCATAACATGCATAACATCATTAACACATAGCATATAACTTGCATAACATGCATAACATCATTAACACATAGCATATAACTTGCATAACATGCATAACATCATTAACACATAGCATATAACTTGCATAACATGCATTGATCCACATTCATAGCCATAACCTCATTATATCCTATCATAATCATTTCAATAATTGGTCATTAAGGCTATAGAAAACTCACAACTTGTTGATTAGCCTTCTTATGAATATATTAAAAGATTGAGACGAAGGCACTAAGCTATCAACTCAAAAACTTCAAATAAGAATGCTCCAAATGAAAACCCTTGAGCCAAATCAATAATAAAGATCCTAGCTTTGATGAAGAAAAGCCTTGAATCAAACTTAGAAACACTTAAGCAAGCTTAGGAACTCTTATACTTCTTTAGAAACTCTCTCATATGATTAGAGATGGAGATTATGACAAGAGGATGAGGGTGGAGGCCATGAGAGAACATTTTGGCATAGTTTAGCTATAGGATTGAATAATGAGCATTTAGGTTTAGGTTAGGGGTCTTTTTATAGAAGACTAGGATAGTTTTAGCCATAGGATAAACCTTAGTTTAGATCCTAGCCATCAAAGCATGTCTTGGGGAAGAAGTCAAGTGTAGGAACCATCTAGGGCCTTTAGATTAAAGCTGAACCATGAGAACCATTCAAATGCAAAATCTGCATTTGAGCGAATCGGCCCACGGGTTGACAGCCAAACACCCTGGATTAACCCCTAGTCGACCCAGCAAGCTCGGGTCGACCTCAAAAAATCGGCTGGTTCGGTTATTCCCCTCTCCCAATTCGCTGTTTTGAACATTTTTGCATATTTATTTATTTAATTTTCAATTATATATATATATATCAATATATATATATATTTCTCTGTGCAACCCATTTCACTTAATTAAGTATACTTTAATTTGTGAATTTTTATGTTCAAATTACGGGGTGTTACACTTTCCGAATAACTCGCGTATATAATAAACAAGTGTTACACAAACACAACATATGCCTCATTCCAATTCAGAATATTCTTTTATTCAAATATTCTTATACTTTGGGAAAGGTTCCCATTAATTTTATCAAAGAAAAATTCTCTAAATTTATTCTTTAATCTTCTTTTGAATATCTATTCAAACCAAATTATGGTTTATCCAAACTAGTCGGGATTAGCGAACCGTACCGAAGTAATCACTTGTTAAATTTTCCCAACCCAACCTATTCATCCCATGAAGTAAAACTAGTCATACTTCATATCTAACACCACAGTGTTATCGGTAAATTCAATTACCATTTCACGTTCAAATCTAATTAAAGATTTTACTATCTCCTGGAGCAAAACTGGTGATACTCCATTCTCGATCATTTCAATCTAATTAAAGATTCATTAAAACTCCACTTGGTTTTAATCTTCCCAAAAATCACTATCAATGATTATTTAACTTGGGAAATCATATTCTGTCTTTAACTGGGTTAAAGAACCAATGTGATTTAAAACACGGTTCACGATAAACCCAAAATAACATTCTATTCCATCAGCCTTTAACCGTAAATTAGCAAGTGAACAATTCCCTAAGTAATAACCCCGAAGGCCGAAACCAACATCAGATCAATACCTAGGAAACCATTCAACTTAAATAATCTTCAGTTAGTTTCTGATTTTCTTAACTCCATTGGGTCTAAGAACAGTATTATTAAAGATACCTTTCACGACAACCCAAAATCACATTCCATTTACAATGTAATTTTCATGGAAAACAAATCGATATATATAATTGATATAAACTTCCATATCCGACTAATAATATAAATGGAATAATGGCAAAGACTTTTATATTCCGGATACATTAGTTGTCTTACTCCATAGAAATTCTCTTCGATTATTGCCAAATCGAATTCCATTCCATTCCAATTTATTTTATTAGATTGGAAAACTTTACTTTGGACAATCTCCTTTAAATCTTATCAAAAAGATTTATAAATTAAAAATCACATTTCACTGTAAATCGGGTTAAAGAACGAATGTCGTTAAAACACAGTTCACGATGAAACCAATTCACATTCCATTAATTATCGGGTTAAAGAACAAGTGTTATTTAAAACACCGTTCACGATAAACCCAAAAATCAATTCCAGTTAAATATCATTTAATTGGTATACTTCATTAAATCTAAATAAAAAGATTTAATCTTTTTCTCAACTGGGTTTAAGAACAGTGTTAATGAAGACACCCTTCATGACAAACCCAAATCCCATTTGATATTAAATACAAAGCTCTGAATAGAAAATATATTGGCTTATATTCAACATCAAATTCTACGACCAACAAACATCGCATTGGAAATAACAATATAAATATATCTTTCAAATTTCCCTAACAATATCTGTATAATCACGAAATCCAACATCGAAATATTCCAAAGACAATTTCGATTCAAATTCACTTCCACTTTGTATATTGGAAATTCTGGTTATCTTTAAAACCCTTTCAAATCCAATTTATTTATTTCAAAAATAAATGGATTATAATTCTAGTTCAAAACTAGTTCATTTCGACAAAAATCTATTTTTATCTTTTCAAATATGGAGTTTTTCATCCTAATTCTTTCCAAATCATTTCTTATGATTTTACACAAATTGTTGCTATTTTTAATAATTTTATCAAGGCCCGTACAGTCGATTTCCATAAATGGCTATCGAACTGCACTTACAACGACCTTTTCCAAATTTGATTTGGACATAATTCCAAATCCAACCATTAGATTTCAAATCTCTAATATTCGTTAGAAAACAATTTTCGATATGAACCCAACAGTTCCAGTTTTAGGAGAATCTGACGGTCCGATCTCCCGTAATGTCCGTTCGAAGTCAATGGTCGAAATACGCGAACAGCCACAGCGCGACGCGTTCTATTCAGGCCATTATATATATAATACATATTATATATTTCGTCGATTTCCTTTTAAAACGTATTTTATAAATCGTTTTAAATTCGTTTTCAAAACGATTTCAACTTCGTATTCAATTTCTAATCAAAACTGAATATTCTATATCATCGATATATTAATGATAATATTTTCAAAACATTAGATTTTGAAATCTATTCCTTTTCGATATTCATTATAAAAATGAATAAAATCGATATAAATATCATTCACATCAAAATGGTGTCAATCTAATCAACACGGCTTTATATATTTAAATATATTCGTGTCCATCCCAAATCGTACATCAAAATCATATTTTGATTCTCTTCTGAATATTACTTGAAAAAGATTCGTTATTTTAAAATAATCGTTATTTTAAAATATTCATTCTTTCTGAACTGGAATCAGACACAGTCAATTGCCATATAATATGATTATATGGATTTCATACACACACTTACACTACAACAATCAAACACAATCAACCATCACCCAAAGTGCATTCTACACTGCATAAGCATCAAATATAAATATTTAACGCTTATAACAGCCTGTCAATCAATCGATCGACATACAGCTAATTATTGGGACTAGTGTATGGCCAATTTCATCTCAACACCCGTGTGGGGTTTTCAAACAATCGAACACAGGTTTTATTTGTGCAGTTGGGCGATGTGTAAAATTTATCGTCCCAAACCATATCAGTCAAATGTGTGTACATAAACAAATCGTCCGATTTGTTTATTAATATTTATTTTATATACACGTTAAAAATATTTTTAACCATAAAATAATTTATTCCATTCCACATCACACAATCAATATTCACACCACAAACAACAAACAAACAAGTCGTCCATAGTCTGTGGACAACGGGTGTTGGGTGCTGCAAAGCACCGCCTGCATCCTAGTATATATTTCAACAAGAAAAGAAATTAAAAGTGAGAAGTTCTCACCGAGGGTTCCACTCCTCCGTGCTTTCCTTCTGAACTATTTGGGTTTTGTTTTGATTTCAGTCGATACCATCGCCATCTTTTCCCGCTGTTCACAGTAAAAATCATATTTTTATCGCTTTATCCCAATAAATAAAAATCATTTTTTTTATTTCAATTTCTTATATTTTACAACACTTCTTTCTATATAAAAATTATAATTTTACATTTCTACTTCTTATATAAAGATCGAATTTTTATTTCGCTTCATATATAAAAATTCCGCCTTTCTATATATAAAAACATCGCCTTTCTATGATAAAAATATCGTATTTACTATGATAAAAATCACGTCTTTACTTATTAAAAATCACATCTTTTTATCGATGTTCATATAATAAAAATCAAATTTTTACTGCAAAGTTATACATATAAAAATAGTATTTTTATTTCAAAGTTATTCATATAAAAATCGTAGCTTTCTTTATATAAAAATATTATTTTTGTAAACAAAAAATCCTATCTTTATATGAATAAAAATCCTATCTTTTCTCAAGTAAAAACCATACCTTTGCAAATTTAAAAATCACTCTTTTATAATGCCACTTATATATAAATCATATTTTTATATTCATTACGTTCATATAAAAATATATAATCTTTATAAACTGAAAATTATATGCTTTATAATCTAAAGATCTCATCTTTAAACAAAAATAAAATCAAAGAGATTAAATCGGAGATGAAAACTCACATTGCTCAGAAAAGGAGAGGAAGAGGGCGTCGCAGGTCATTGGGAGGAGGCAGGGGGGTTGCGGCGTCGGAGTAGTGGTTGGAGGCAGTGATTGGGGGTTTCAGGTGGATTGGGTTTCGATTGGAGGAATAAGAGGGGGTTGTGGCGTCGGAAGGGGGAAGAAGGGGAAGAGGAGGTGGCGATGGTGCCTGGGGAGGCGGAAAGGGTGGGCCAGCGCGGCGGTGGCCAACGCGACTGCACGATAGACGAGGCAAGGGGACGACGGGTTTTCTGTTCCCCCAATTTTTTTTCTTTTGAATGATGACTTTGCAGGGTGAGGAGAGATAATATATATAATATTTATTTATTTGTTTAATTAATCCCATGAAGTAACTTTATATTTTGAACTCCAAACCAACCCCACCGACTGTCGCCCCAGCTAATTACCCCCATTCCAAACACAATGGGTTATGTTTCGTAAGCCAGTTTTATCGTTTCGATCCATTTTCATCAAAATCAAAATATAAATCTATATATTGAATTTGAACGCACATTTCAATTTACTGGGGCCACATACGAACTCTAAAAATTCCCAAAATATATTTTCTAGCTTCGTATTGATGATACGGTTCTAACAAAACTAATTTCGTCAAATTCCGAGACCGTTTGAAAAATGGCCATTTTCTGGTCGATCGAAATTGACTAGAACTGTCAAAACACGTTTTCCTTCGCCAGGCTCACATATTGATTCAGAAAATTACGATTTTTGGAATCTTGCAATAACTAGACATTCCAGATCCAACAAAAGTGGTTTCATCGAAAACTGAGGTCGTTTGCAAAATTTCCATTTTTAAGGGCCGAATTTCCATAGCGACTATTCTGAAATTTCAACTGGGCCTAACTTTTTACTCCCGCCATGAAATTTCAATTTCTCGGATTCATTGGAAAGATATTCTCAAATAGATTCTAATATTTTTAGTTTTACTAAAATCCGGTTTATTTTGAATCCTGTACATTCAAATGAAATTTGAAATCGAATTTTCAAACTACCGCGCCATTTTCAATTCCTTTTATAATTATAAATAATTATTTATATTCTAACGTCGATTCAAATAAATATATTCATTCTAATTCTATTAAAAATAAATTTCTCGTCGTTATTATTTAAAATAAATAATTTTAAATATTCAAAATTCAATAAAATTGCCAAAATAAAAATTTTAAATTGGCTCGGATTTTCCTGGTTATTACAATCTCCCCCACTTAAAAATTTTTGTCCCTGAAAAAGGAACGAAACTAAAAATTGTTTTACTAACCAACTCAACTTTCATTATTTTCATTATGCCTTAAGTTCTTTAACTTTTCAGTTTCTAAGAACTTTTCAATTTTTTCAAAAATTTTGCTAACACCCAAAAATTTCGAAAAATTTCGCCATAACCTCCCCTGCACGGGTGCATCGGGAAAATCTTGAAATTGCCATACAGGCCTCTCCAATCCAAAAAAAAAAAGAAATAGCCAAGCGGCTCATAAAATCATCAAAAACCCTAAGAAATACAAGAAACATGTACATATTTGTCGGGAAAATTATTTTATTCCTCTGCTCTAGCCTCCTTGCAATGACTTTCTTAATGTTAGTACATGTATATTTATGCAAATGTGACAAATTTTCAATGCAATTCACTATTTGGTTCAATTTGGCTAAAGGTTCAACATTTAATTATTCAAATAATAATCAAACAACACAACCAGCAATCAATTAGTTGATTATCTTTTTCAAATTCATAGCTTGGATACATAGTCAAAAAATCACATTTTTGGTGCCAAACCACAACAATAAGCCATATCTAGTTTTGGTTCTCACACCAGTCAATTGGAAATATATATAGATATCCCACTTTTCGAAACTCGAACACAAATTCTGACGATGAAGTTTCAACCATCAGAACCATCTCCGGGTGACTAGATCGTAATTCTATATCTACCCAATATATTAAAACTTCAAATACACCCGGATCAGACGTATACGCAAAACCTTTATATACTTGATTGTCCAAATCAATATAAAAATAATATTCAAATACAAATAATTGATTTAAATTTTCAAAACACAATTCGTTATCATTTTTATTTTTAAAAATTTCACTCTCCACACTTGTTCTAGGATACTACTGATCTTATCTCTAACCAGTCATTCTCATTTGATATAACTAATCCAATCTCTGATGAATTCTTTCGTTTGGTTCTAACGTGTCTTGTAACACCCCGTAATTCTATAACACTAAGATTCACAAATCAAGGCAGAATTAAAAGTTAAAATCAAAATCAAGGGAAATGGGCTGCGCCATTGCGTTCGTCTCGGAATTCTGCATGAAAACGAGTCCGAGTTTGCGAGAATCGGACTCCGTATGAGGGAGATATGACCTCCGGAAGTTTCAGAATTCAGTTTAAAATTCAAACAGACAAAAACAGTTCAGAAATGAGTTCAAAATTCAAAAATCGGACCCAGATTGGGCTGGGCGGAAATTTTCTCGCCCAAGGCACCCAGGTCGACTGGGTAGTCGACCTGGGGCACCCAGGTCGACCTGGGTCACCCAGGTCGACCTGGGTCACCCAGGTCGACCTGGGTCACCCAGGTCGACTGGGTAGTCGACTTGGGGGTCGACCCTCCTTCTTTTTCCAGTTTTCTGAGCCTGGTTCGTTCTGATATATTTGGTCACGTTTTCTGCCTAGGTTCGTCCCCCTAATCCTATATAAACAGCCTTAGTCTCCTTCTCTATTCAAAGTTCTTTTCTATCCTTATGTTGCCTCTGAGAAAATGTATAAATAAATAATATATATAAAATAAATCAAGACGAGGAAATGCTGCTCAAGACTTTTAAGAAGAGGTTCAAGTCAAGCTAGGATTTCAAGTGAAGATTCAAACGACTACAACGACTGTTTTTCTACGAATCTAATCTAATCTCCGTAAGTCGGTTACTTTTAGATTTGAACGTTTTCTCTATTCGTGACATGAAATTAAAGGAATAAAAGATTATGCCAAATCTTTCTATTCGAATCTGTGCCTATATCTTTGGACCTAATTAAGAACTGTTATGATTCGATGACCAATTAGGCATTGCCTATGACTATGAACATTGCCTATGACTATGAACATTACCTATGACTATGAACATTGCCTATGACTATGAGCATTGCCTATGACTGTGACTATGAGAATTATTTCCTTGACTGTGAACACAAGCCTATGCCTTTGATTAGGAAACATAAACTATTGCCGATGACATAATAGGGACAACTGTGATTAAACACCTATGATTCATGACTAGGAAAGTGTTCCTTAAGTTTTGTTACTATGAAATTGGGTCTAAACCCGATTATCTATTCTGTCTATTCTTGGTTTTCTTTGGTTTTAGATCTTGGGAATTTACCTATTAAGTTAGGTCTACCCATGTTTATCTATTCTGTCTATTCTTGGTTTTCTTTGGTTTTAGACCTTAGGAATTTACCTATTGAGTTAGGTCTACCCATGTTCTTGAACCTATACTATTCAACCCTTTTCATGTCGTAATATTACCATGCCTGTGAATTGTCAGTTATTATGCCTATCTTTTTCATAGCATCTTTGGTTCATTCCCTATTCTCTGCGAATCTAGATTTATTTATAATCTAGGTTGAATTACGATTATACGAACGGTGTGAATACGATTTGGGCAAAACATGAAATTTACTAAAAACGTAGTTATAAACTTGGAAATTGGCATAGTTTGATGAAAATTAGAATAACAAGTCTAGTTTTGACATGAGCTGAAATTAGAATATTAAATCAGAATTGGGTGGCTAAATTAAGCATGATAAGTATGTTAGCATAATTTACATACATCGGGCGTAAATGGTTTAATGGGACACAAAATAGGTAGTTGGTATGCAAATTAAGCTTTGGGCATAAACGGTGAACTAGAATATAAAATCTAGTTTTGGCATGAACTATAAATGGGGGTGTTGGATCTAAATTGCTATAAACTGTAAGATAGGCAAATCAAGATTTGGGCCTCGAATATAAGTCCATTAGTAGGCATGACAAATGTATAGGGTATAGGCCAAATTTATTTTTAAAAAAAAGGGAAAATGGACTTTGAGGATAAATTGTTAACAATTTATTTATATACAAAAGAAAGGTTTATTAATGACATCTCTTTTAATAATACATATACCAGAATGTTCTAGGGTGACAGAGAGGATAGTGTCTAGGCTTGGGTTTGGAAAATACAAGTTTCCTGCTCTCCCTGGCTATCCCTAACTGATCCGACGGACGGGATGGTTACTTTCAAAACTTGATTTAAAAATTAATCAAAACCCTTTGAACTTAGGAAACACGAATATGCCTAACCCGAGGTTAGACTGAGTTGCGATGTAAACCTGCCCGGAACCAACCGGCACATCAGGTATTCGCAACAATATCTGTCTAATGTGAGTGGTTGCGGGTTTAATTTATTTAGTTAAAGCTAGAACAAGAATGGTAGGGTTAAGTTAACTAAGACACTTAACCAGTTCAACATGATAACTAAACTGATGGGTGGGGTTAGTTTCAGACTGACACTTAACACAGTTAAGCTAGAATGGGAGGGTTAAGTCCATAGGAACACTTAACCAACTAAACATAGTTAAGCTAGAATAGGAGGGCTAAGTCCAAAGGGACACTTAACCAAATTAACATGGTAACAAGACAAGATTTGTAGGGGTTAAGTAACTAAGAAAACACTTAGCCAAATTAACATGTTAACTAGACTAGAAGGTGGGGTTAAGTAAAGTTAATACACTTAGCCAAATTAACATGTTAACTAGACTAGAGGTTGGGGTTAAGTAAAATATAATACACTTAGCCAATTTGATATGTTAGCTGGGCTAGACCGTAGGGTTAAGTAAACTTGAACACTTAACCATCAGAGTGTGATAAAGGAATGGGGTTAAGTCAAAAGGGATAATACTTAACCACTAATAACATGTTAGTTAAAACAGACGGGCAAGGTTAAGTTAAAAAGGAACACTTAACCAATACAGGATGAATAGGGTTAAGTAATAAGAAATACTTAACCAATATTACTTGGTTTGTGGTAGGGTTAAGTCAACGTGAAGTACTAACAACACTTAACCAGTTTATCAGGATGAATGAAGAGGGCTAAGTTAGCTTGAATTGACTAATGACACTTAACCAATCCAAATTGACGGGAAAGAGAACTAACTAGTAAACCTTAGTTAAAAGGAGCTAAGTAGTAAACATTAGTTAAGAAAACAACGATTCTGGAAACTAAGTGGTAAACCTTAGTTAGTAGAACTAAGTTTTAATTCTTAATATAACACGGGATGGAGCGAATGTCCGTCTGAGTAAAAAGAAGGCTCCAACGAATTGGGTTACGAAGCCCGAGGCTTCGAGGGGACGTGAGGGTACTGTTGGTATCCCTCTGTGAGGCTGCAGATGATCCTCCTGGGCTCACAGAGGTTAAGGTCTATGTTAGAAGAACCAGGGGTATGCCTTGGTTGCAATATATGGCAACCTGAAGACTAGGATGGACCAGCGTGATTCGGCGAGAAAACAGTAGCCCAGTGATAGCAACTCGTCGTCTACCATCCATCTTGAGTCAATCGAGATACGTGAAGCGGAAAGGTGGAGAACTCCAAAAGACCATATACTTGCTATCTAGTTATGGGTGAGGATGGCCATAGGATAGCGGGGCACTGGGGGCCTGCGTATAATTCTCATTTTTCAAGGTGTGCCTTTCATTAGTTGAGGGAGGGGTCAAGTGGGACCATATCCACTGGAATAAAAACAGACCTTAGCATCTACATCGGCAGATATCTGAAAGCTCCCGACCGAGTTCTATATTCCTTGATTTGCCCTAACACAGGACTCGGGCCGCACATTACAGGACAGGTGCGTCTAGACAAGCGATAACAATTCGCGATACATGCGTGGGGAAAGTCTAGGAACATATACCACCCTAGTTAGTGTGTCCTATACTAGGGGGCATCGTTCGACAGGTAGCGTAATCCCTAGTTGGACTAGGTGGCATAAACCCTAAATCCGAGAAACGTTCAGCAGATAACGTAAACTCTAGTTGAATCTAGAAAGCACTTGATAGAAAACCCTAGATTAGATCTAGGTAATAAATAACAAATGTATGCCTGAAGGCAATGGGAATTACAGGGATTGGGATCACGTTATCGTTACTAGTAGGGACACTAGTTAGGTGGTGCAGGGATATAAAAACCAGTATAACAAGGAAATAGCGAAGCGGCGAAAGTATTAGATCATATCCAGTTTATCTTAGCTTAGCATATCTTGCATTAATCTTGTCAAATCTTGCCAACCCTATCATCATGGTGTTATCTTGTATTCAGTTAATTCATGTCGTTTTGTTTTTTTTCATGTTCACATGCTAGAAGTTACTGAACTTACTCAGGCTTTATGTCTGACTCTGTTTTTCTTTCGTCTTCTTTTCTTCCGTTCCCCCCCCCCCAGGTAGTAAAGGAGGGAATAGTATAGCTCAGGTTAAGTTGGATTGTCACTCTTTCCCAGCTTGAAGATTTGTCGAAGTTTTGCTTGGATTCTCTTTTCAGATGTGATGGCTGGCTCTTGCTAAAATTGGGGAATATAAATGTTGTTTTATGCTTCTTTATTTTGTAAGACAGATGATACTCTGATAATGTAAAGAAATCATTGTACAAACTATTTTATCAATAAAGCAAAGTTTTATTTTTCGCTGTTTAATTTCTGTCTGTCTTGTAATTTATCTGCATCTTTTACCCTAAATGCTCCACAGAACTTAGTGCATTCCCTTTGTGAGTGACACTAACGGATGTGGGGTGTTACACGTGGTATCAGAGCTGAAGGTTACCAGATCAGATAAAGGATTTGAAAAATTATTTTCAAAACGGTTTAAAAAGAAGCATTTTCAAGAGAAAAGATTTGTTTTAAAGGCATATTCCCCAAATCCATACGCACTGTCTTCTCTTCCTATGTTTGAATTCTTGTCTCCTTCTTTCTTGAGTCTTTGGGGCTCCTGGCCTTCTGGGAGGTAACCTCATCGAAGGGCGAAGTCGTGTTGGGCTTCCATCCATAACCGTAGTTGTTTCACCTACGGCCAGTTTTCTTTCAAGCTTATAGGGTTTTTCGTACGATGGAGGCAGCTTTCGAGAGATTTGTCGACATGGTTACACACGGAAGAAGATAAGGAGTTTGGCTAAGGAGCACAACCGTAGGATGAGGAATTCATGGATGTAGATTTAGCTCACAAAGGAGGAAGGAATTATAAAACCTAAGACAAGAGGAAGTATCTCTACTAGGGTATGATAGGGCATATAATTAAGGACAAGGGCAAGAACGAGGGACAAGATTTTCAGAAGGGCAAGTACATACTTTCACCACCAAGCGTACCTAGGAGAAAAGTAGTAAAGTTCTGTTGGAAGAGTCTAGTTTTGCTGTTAGTACTCTTTCCTTTGGTTTTAGCGCTTCGCATTTGTTCATATCCACTTCCATAGTTGAGTCTTTGCACCATAGTACTTGTATAGTAGAAAGATCCCACTAGAGTCTCAAATCCAATTGGTGGTCCGACCAGTTTATTTTTGGTTAATAGAGATTTGAGAGTAGCTATCGAGTTTGCTTATATCATCTCACGTAGATCATCTAAATTCGGAGGAGATATTCCTTAGGGTGCTTGTCTGATATTGGTTTAAGCCTTTGGGGTTTGTACTCGAGGAATGTCGAGTTCGACTAGGATGGTTTATGTGAGAGATGAATAGTTGGGACAGGCACTCTAAAAAGCACGTAATAACCTTTCGACCCTTATAGTAATGGCATGGCGGATAAGAGGGAGACCTATAATCATCTTAGTACATATCCTTGGTACCGTGATTGACATATGTTTATTTTGGAAATTGTAACAACCCGTATTTTGAATAACATGTTATAACATTTATCAATGCAGAATTAAATTTTAAAAGCTAAATCAAGGGAAACGGGCTTTGACATTGCGTTCGTCTCAGAAAAATACGCGAAACAGAGTCCGAGTTTTCGAAAATCGGAGTCCGTATGAAGAAGATATGGACGAACGAAATTTGGCAGAAAAAACCGAAAACAAGCCAGAATGCACTGGCGCAGTTGTGAAGTGCGCCAGTACAAAAATGCACTGGCGCACTTGTGAAGTGCGCCAGTACAAAAATACACTGGCGCACTTGGCAAGTGCGCCCAGGCCGAGCAGCAGCCTGCACAGCTTTCTGGTTTGACCCTGGCTGGCCGGGTGCACCTGTTTTGGTTCTCTGGTCTGTTCTGCTGGCCTGTGACGATTTTTGATGGTTCAGATCTAAACTAGGGTTAATCCTATGGCCTAAACTAGTCTCTACACCTATAAAAACACCCTAATACCCAGCCTAAACCATAACAAATCAGCCTAACAACTAAATTCTGCCAAAATGCTCCCTAATCATGGCCTCCATCTTAATCTTGAGAGCTTCTAAGGCAAAAAGGAGCAAGCTTTCTTCTTTCTATCAAAAGAGCTACTTATTCTCAAGGCTATTTGTGTTGCTACATTATCCCTAGAGCTTCTACAACGTCTCTATCTTGTTCTATTTGGTTCTAGTTCTCATAGCCACGCTTTGTAAGCCCCACTCTACTCTCAGATTTAAACTATGAAGTTAATATGATCATGTAGCAAGATGAAATGGGACTTTTGATATAATACTTGTCTTGGGGCTATATTTGTATGCATAGATCCATTTATGACTCTTTTGATCTATGATTGTGGCACTATCATGAACCTAGTACCATTTACCTTGATTTTTGGGTAGAAAGCTATGAGCTTTACTTGGTGGTTATGCATAATGCAACATAGAACTTGGTAGTTATGCACAATGCAACATAGAACCCCTCATAACCTTGATGTTAACTTGCATATGATGTTGAACTACATGCTACCCACAAGTTTATCACCCTATGTCAGCTATTATCATGTTTCACCTTTGCCTATGATGTTGAACTACATGCTAGTTTATTTCCTGAGTTTGATGTCATGCATGTTTTGAGGCCAATAACCCTATATGCTAGTTGTGATGAACACCTTGGCCTCAAATATCATCATGTTTAACCTATGACCAACTTTACCAACCTTATGCCCCTCTTGGTCATATTTTTATGTTCCTTGATTCACTTGTGTTGATGCGAATTTACGTGCGATGGGGATACGTTATGGGTAGTTAGGCAAACTTGAAATGACATGAAAAACATGACTTGGAATGTGACATGAAACTTTATTACGCTTGAAAACTTGAATATGGTAATGACATGTAGAAAACCATAAAGTGGCCAACTCGAGGTTGGGTTGAGTTTGTAGCGTAAATCTGCCCGGAACCGCCCGGCAAATCCAGTGGCTACAAACAATAGGACCCAATGTGAGAAGTTGGTCATATCGCGCTTGAAACCCGAGGTTAGACTAGGTTGTGGTGTAAAGCTGCCCGGACCCGCCCGGCATATCCAGTAACCACAACAAAGTCTAATGTGAGAGGTTGGGTGCATTAAATTAATTAATGCCACATGTTAGGGTTAAGTCATGAATCACTTGGAAACACTTAACCAACTTGATACATGATTGGATGGGGTTAAGTCATGAACCACTTGGGTACACTTAACCAACTGGATACATGATTGGATAGGGTTAACCACACTTAACCCGTTAGAAACCCTAGTTACGTGGTCCTTTTCAGTAGTAACCCTCTTGGATGTATCAACGATACCCTAGGGACTAGGCTAGGGTGGGGCACGATTACTGGGCTGATTGTAAGCGACCAGAATGACGGCTGAGTAGGTGCGCCGGTGTAGGTTTAGGCGGACTATGGTCGTGCACATAGTCCGGGGTTGAAAAAGCAGGCATGGGCACCAGTAGGTTTAGACTGTGCATGCTTGATCCGTGTCAGTGGTTGGCACCCTAGGACTTGATACACCGTAGGGTGGACCTAGCATAGTTTGACTACATTCCGTGATTGGGCCGTATGACACCGACACTTGACGAGTTAGGCTTATAGGGAGCCGATCGACTAGACCGTGTAGTTGGACCCTGACTTGGGTCATCTCATGATATTGGGCCAAGGGATCATTTCTTGTTTATACTTGACATGGGTTGGAATACTAGTACTATTGGTGCAAAAACTAAACCTTGTATATGCGATGCCACACTTGATCTACCTTGATTATCTATTTATCATGCCAGTTAGTTACCACCTTTATGTTTCATCTCAGTTTCTCATGTTTAGTTAACTTTATTAATTTTTATACTAATAGTTGGTAGGACTTACCAGTCTTATGACTGACCCTTTTTCTTTCACCTATTTTCTTCCGTTCCCCCCCCCCCAAGGTTCTCAGGGAGGGAACACCAATGCTTAGCTTGGACATTTGGCTTGCTTTCTTGACAGCTCATGTACGGTTTGGACTTGAGCTTGCTATGGCTTCATCATATCTACTTTGGGGATAGTTTACTTTATGTTATTTTCAGTTTATGTTTTCTAGACTTGTGGTAATTGGAAAATAATGACTAAGTACTTTGATGTAAGCTGACTATTTGGTTTTGAAATGGTTAACTATGGTTTTTTAATTTCCGCTGCTTTACTTATTTATTTATCTATGTTCTGTCTTGTGATATCTTTGTGCATGTTTACCTAGACAATGCCCCTCCAAAGCTAGTGCTATCACTCGTGAGTGTGGCCCTGGCGGAGGTGGGGTGTTACATTTGGTATTAGAGCATGAGGTTTTACTAGACCGGACAAAAGTTTTAAAAACCCTTTTTAAAAACTATTTTCAAAACCAATTAAGTATTTTTCCAAGAAAAGTCTAGTTTATTTTAAAAGGCTATTCCCCAAAAGCCATTAGCACTATCCTTCGTTTCCTTGTTCTAAATCTATCTTTTCCTTTTTCAGCATGGTCGATCTTAATCTTCCCGAGGGAGTACCCATACCCGGATGGTTCCGAAGGTACTTGGAAGCTAGGGCCAACGATGCGGGCCCAGCAAACACTCCCACTCCTCCTCCAGTAGCTGAGGTTCCTCCTCCTCCTCCTCCTCAGCGTCCACAAGCGGATTTTGCGAAGATTTGCAAAGACTTTAAGGCGATGGGTGGCAAGAATTTTGTTGGGACAGAGACTTATGTGGAGGCAAGAAACTGGTTAAAGGAAACTGAAGACCTTTTTGCTATCTTTGATGTGGAAGACCGTAGGAAAGTTCTGTTGGCAGTATGGTTATTGAAAGAGGAAGCTGCTTATTGCTGGGAGGTCACCAACGCTACTAGGCCTATGGAGACTTGGGCCGACTTTAGGATGAGGTTTGGGCTTAAGTTTCTATCATCTGCTGAGGAGAATCTGCAAATGGAGAAGTTTATATCTTTGAAGCAAGGGGACATGACCGTGAGGGAGTATGTGAATAAGTTTAACCAGCTTGCTCGATTCGGTTTAGACATGGTTAACACACCTCAGAAGAAGGCTCTACGCTTTGCTCGAGGATTGAATGAGCCATTACAAGGTTTGGCCATGTCTCATATACCCATGGGGGCCACTTTTGAAAGCTTAGTGGATATGGCCTTGCTTCAAGGAGATGATAAGAATGGCAAGAAAGAAGTTAAGCTTAATGAGGCTCAAACCAAGAAGGTAGATTCCAAGTGGGGAGGCAATCAGAACAATTAGAGTAACCAGAACAACAAGAACAACTAGGGTAACAAGGCCAACAACAACAAGGCAAAGGATACAAGGAAGTGCAACTTCTGTGGAATCACTGGACACATAGCCAAAGACTGTAGGAAGAAGAAGAGGAAGTTGGGAGAATGCTTTCATTGCGGAGAGTCTGGACACTTCAGTAAGGATTGCCCAAAGAAGCAAGGGCAGGGGCAAGGACAGACTCAGCGAGCAGGACCTTCTGGAGGGCATATGCATGCTCTCAACACTGCTCCAGCTCCGGACTGAGGTAGTATTTTTGTAGAAAGCCTTGTTTACATTTCTGGTTTTCCTGTTCGAACTTTATTTGATTCTAGCGCATCGCATACCTTTATTTCTTCTGACATTGTTGAAAGTTTGCACCTAAGTACTAGTCTAGTTAAGGATCCCGTTAGTGTTTCAAATCCAATTGGGGGTTCCGCCCATCTATCTATGATTTGTACGGATTTGAGGATTTCTATCTTGACCATAGAATTCAAATGTAATGCTTATGTTCTCGGGTTCATGGGATACGGGTTGATTTTGGGCATGGATTGGTTGTCCAGTTATGGAGCCATTCTCGATTTTGAGCATAGGTTAGTGGGGCTTATGACTCGCCTTGGAAATACCCTAGAGATTTCTTGTAACCCTCTGGATCCCGTAATGTTATGTTATCTTGAATCCCTCGACTCGTCTATTGACAATCTTCAACCTGTGAGGGTGGTCCGAGAATATCCTGATGTTTTTGATGAGGTGAAGGGGTTACCCCCTAAACGCGAGATAGACTTCCGTATTTATCTGGTTGATAATGCCAAGCCAGTTTCATTGCCTGTTAGGTACATGGCCCCGCGAGAAAGAAGAGAGCTTAGCAAGCAAATCAAGGAGTTTGTTGAGAAAAATTTCATTAGGCGAAGCATTTCTGAATGGGGTGCTCCTGTGGTATTCGCCACTAAGGCGGATGGTTCGCTTCGTCTATGTGTTGATTATCGTGAGTTGAACAAGCTGACAAAGAAGAATAGGCACCCATTACCGAGGATTGATGATCTCTTTCACCAGCTTGCAGACGCTTCTGTTTTCTCTCAGCTCGATCTAGCCACCGGATTCCATCAGCTTAGAGTGGCTGAGGATAGTATTGACAAGACTGCGTTTAGGACTCCAGAGGGATTCTTTGAATGGCTTGTCATGCCGTTCGGTTTGACTAATGCACCCGCATACTTCGTTGATTTGATGAGTAGGGTGTTTAGGGAGTTCCTTAACAAGTTTGTGGTTGTCTTCGTGGATGATATTCTGATCTTCTCTAAGGACGAGGAAGAGCATGCTACACATCTCAAGGAGGTTATGGATACGCTTAGAGCTCATCAGTTAAAAGCCAAGTTCTCCAAATGCCATTTCTGGAGAAGGGAAGTTGGGTTCCTTGGGCATATAGTTTCTAAGCAAGGCATAGCTGTGGATCCCGCTAAAGTAGTGGCGGTACAAGACTGGAAAGTTCCGAAGAATGCAACTGAAGTGAGAAGCTTTCTCGGTCTGGCAGGATTTATAGGAAGTTCATTAAGGACTTCGCTAAGATTTCAGCCCCTCTTACTAAGTTAACGAAGAAGAACTTAGTCTTTGCGTGGGACTTAGAGTGTGAGCTTGCTTTTCAAAGGCTCAAGAGAGCCCTCACCACAGCTCCAGTTCTAGCATTACCCGACGGAGGGAAGATGTTTACCGTGTACACCGATGCATGTGGCACGGGATTAGGCGCTGTCCTAATGCAAGAAGGGAGAGTGATATGCTTTGGGGGTAGGCAACTCAAAGCTCATGAGAAGAACTACCCCACTCATGATTTGGAGTTGGCGGCGATTGTCTTTGCACTCAAATCCTGGCGCCACTATCTTCTAGGTGAAAGGTTTGAGTTGTATACTGATCACAAGTCGCTCAAGTACCTCTTCTCGCAGAAAGATTTGAATCTAAGGCAGCAAAGGTGGATGGAATTCTTGGCATCATATGACTTTGATATAGCTTATACCCATGGCAAGGGTAATGTTGTGGCGGATGCGCTAAGTAGAAGAAGGTTGACTTTGAGTCCCTTGTTTGTTGAGATGAAGAGCCTAGAGTTCTTGGCAACCTTTGATTTTACACGTGCTGTTGAGTCGATGACTGGTTCATTAGCATCCCTTGAGCTTAGACCTACACTTCTTGATCAAGTTGGGGCTTCACAGAGGGAAGACCCGCAGATAGTCGAGATCATGGACAAGTTGAGTCGTGGTGAGACGTCAAGTCTCCTCGGTAGATATACTATTGATGACAAGGGATGGCTAAGGCGTGATGGAAGACTATGTGTCCCACGAGTGGGAGACTTGGTAAATACAGTTCTTGAGGAGGCGCATCACTCGAGGATGACCATACATCCCGGAGGGGATAAGATGTACCGGGATATGAAGCACATTTTCTTTTGGGATAGGATGAAAAAGGATGTAGCAGAGTTTGTTTCTAGATGCATTGTTTGCCAACAAGTATAGGCCGAGTCGAAGAAGCCCGGTGGGCTACTGCATCCATTGGAGGTACCGCTATGGAAGTGGGAAAGTATCTCTATGGATTTTGTGGATGGATTGCCGAGATCAAGGAAGGGGAATACTAGCATATGGGTCATAGTGGATAGACTCACGAAGAGCGCTCATTTCATTCCAGTGAAGAGCAAGAGGACCGCATCATGGCTAGCATCTGTTTACCTTCGAGAGATAGTGCGATTGCATGGAGTTCCTTCTAGCATAGTTAGCGATCGTGACCCAATCTTCACTAGCCAATTTTGGAATAGTTTACAAGAAGCGATGGGTACGCGATTGAATCTAAGTACAGCCTATAACCCACAGACGGATGGTCAGACCGAAAGGGTGAATAGGGTACTAGAAGATCTGTTGAGGCTATGAATTCTTGACTTTGGTGGCACTTGGGAAGACCACCTTCCTCTCGTAGAGTTTGCTTATAATAACAGCTACCAAGCAAGCATAGGGATGGCACCATTCGAAGCTTTGTATGGGAGGCCGTGCAAGTCACCAACATGTTGGTGGGAGACGACTGATAAGCTTATACTTGGGCCCAACATGATAAGGGACACATCCGAGAAGGTTGAGTTGACTCGAAGGCCGATGAAAACGGCCCAAGATAGACAGAAATCCTATGCAGACAAGCGAAGGACAGACTTGGAGTTTGAGGTTGGAGATATGGTCTTTGTGAAGGTTTCTCCTTTGTGAAATGTTGTTCATTTTGGAGCAGTTGGAAAGCTAGCACCAAGGTTCGTTGGACCCTTCCCTATCATCGAGAAGATTGGGCAAATGTCTTATAGAGTGGAATTGGCCGAGAAGCTGGCTGGAGTGCACAATGTTTTTCATGTCTCGCATCTCCGAAAATGCCTACATGAATCAGCCGAAGTAGTTGAGCCTAGCATTCTTAAAGACGTGGAGGTAGAGAAAGAGGCAACCCTGAGGCGAGCTCCGATTCGCATCT
Source organism: Allium sativum (assembly GCA_030737875.1). NCBI lineage: Eukaryota > Viridiplantae > Streptophyta > Magnoliopsida > Asparagales > Amaryllidaceae > Allium > Allium sativum. Next base: position 287,005,776 of record CM060915.1, read on the forward strand.
TGGGAACGGAGATCAAGAAGTTGAGGAATCGAGAAGTCAAGTTAGTAAAGGTTCGGTGGAGTGAAGCCGATGTAGATGCAACTTGGGAAACCGAGGAGAAGATGCATGGGCTTTATCCATTTCTTTTTAAGGGTACATTCTAGATCTCTTTTCCTAGTCAGCATATCTTTCTTTTACTATCCATGTTTATCTTGTTATCTCGTTAATCTTGTCATGAGAACCTTAGGTAGAAACCCTTTGGATGAAACATGTATTTGAAACATGTTATGCTTGATGGTTGCAAATGGTTGCAAGTGTTTGCAAGTGGTTACTTGTGGATGCATGATACACGTTAGGCACTAAGATCGGCTCACACACTTTCATATTGCATATGCATGAGTGCTTATACTTATTCATGGATGAAACTTGTTATGCTATCATGTGGATGTTGCATATGAATGAATGTTATGTGCACTCATGTAGAGATTATAAATAATGTTAGGAATTTGCATACATATGGACTCATTTCACTAACATACTTTGCATTAAGGAGGTTTAGTGAATCAGTAACCGCCTGATTTTTCGCATTAGATAAGTACATATACACACACTTTTTGCATATGTTCATGCAGCATTAGAAATCTTTTTAAGGACAATGATTACTTGTGGATGATGTTTTGAGTAGATGGATGATGGATGGTAGGATGCGTTCTTCCTAACTTGAAGATTTCGGGGACGAAATCCTTTAAGGTGGGGAGAATGTAACAACCCGTATTTTGAATAACATGTTATAACATTTATCAAGGCAGAATTAAAATTTAAAAGCTAAATCAAGGGAAATGGGCTGTGCCATTGCGTTCGTCTCGAAAAAAAACGCGAAATAGAGTCCGAGTTTTCGAAAATCGGAGTCCGTATGAAGAAGATATGGACGAACGAAGTTAGGAAGAAAAAACCGAAAACAAGCCAGAATGCACTGGCGCACTTGTGAAGTGCGCCAGTACAAAAATACACTGGAGCACTTGGCAAGTGCGCCCAGGCCGAGCAGCAGCCTGCACAGCTTTCTGGTTTGACCCTGGCTGGCCGGGTGCACCTGTTTTGGTTCTCTGGTCTGTTCTGCTGGCCTGTGACGATTTTTGATGGTTCAGATCTAAACTAGGGTTAATTCTATGGCCTAAACTAGTATCTACACCTATAAAAACAATCTAATACCTAGCTTAAACCATCACAAATCAACCTAACAACTAAATTCTGCCAAAATGCTCCCTAATCATGGCCTCCATCTTCATCTTGAGAGCTTCTAAGGAAAAAAGGAGCAAGCTTTCTTCTTTCTATCAAAAGAGCTACTTATTCTCAAGGCTATTTGTGTTGCTACATTATCCCTAGAGCTTCTACAACGTCTCTATCTTGTTCTATTTGGTTCTAGTTCTCATAGCCATGCTTTGTAAGCCCCACTCTACTCTTAGATTTAAACTATGAAGTTAATATGATCATGTAGCAAGTTGAAATGGGACTTTTGATATAATACTTGTCGTGGGTATATTTGTATGCATAGATCCATTTATGACTCTTTTGATCTATGATTGTGGCACTATCATGAACCTAGTACCATTTACCTTGATTTTTGGGTAGAAAGCTATGAGCTTTACTTGGTGGTTATGCATAATGCAACATAGAACTTGGTAGTTATGCATAATGCAACATAGAACCTCTCATAACCTTGATGTTAACTTGCATATGATGTTGAACTACATGCTACCCACAAGTTTATCACCCTATGTCAACTATTATCATGTTTCACCTTTGCCTATGATGTTGAACTACATGCTAGTTTATTTGCTAAGTTTGATGTCATGCATATTTTGAGGCCAATAACCCTATATGCTAGTTGTGATGAGCACCTTGGCCTCAAATACCATCATGTTTAACCTATGACCAACTTTACCAACCTTATGCCCCTCTTGGTCATATTTTTATGTTCCTTGATTCACTTGTGTTGATACGAATTTACGTGCGATGGGGATACGTTATGGGTAGTTAGGCAAACTTGAAATGACATGAAAAACATGACTTGGAATGTGACATGAAACTTTATTATGCTTGAAAACTTGAATATGGTCATGACATGTAGAAAACCATAAAGTGGCCAACTCGAGGTTGGGTTGAGTTTGTAGCGTAAATCTGCCCGGAACCGCTCGGCAAATCCAGTGGCTACAAACAATAGGACCCAATGTGAGAAGTTGGTCATATCGCGCTTGAAACCCGAGGTTAGACTAGGTTGTGGTGTAAAGCTGCCCGGACCCGCCCGGCATATCCAGTAACCACAACAAAGTCTAATGTGAGAGGTTGGGTGCATTAAACTAATTAATGCCACATGTTAGGGTTAAGTCATGAACCACTTGGAAACACTTAACCAACTTGATACATGATTGGATGGGGTTAAGTCATGAACCACTTGGGTACACTTAACCAACTGGATACATGATTGGATAGGGTTAACCATACTTAACCCGTTAGAAATCCTAGTTACGTGGTCCTTTTCAGCAGTAACCCTCTTGGATGTATCAACGATACCCTAGGGACTAGGCTAGGGTGGGGCACGATTACTGGGCAGATTGTAAGCGTCCAGAACGACGGCTGAGTAGGTGCGCCGGTGTAGGTTCAGGCGGACTATGGTCGTGCACATAGTCCGGAGTTGAAAAAGCAGGCATGGGCACCAGTTGGTTTAGACTGTGCGTTTTGATCCGTGTCAGTGGTTGGCACCCTAGGACTTGATACACCCTAGGATGGACCTAGCACAGTTTGACTACATTCCGTGATTGGGCCGTATGACACCGACACTCGACGAGTTAGGCATATAGGGAGCCGATCGACTAGACCATGTAGTTGGACCCTGACTTGGGTCATCTCATGATATTGGGCCAAGGGATCATTTCTTGTTTATACTTGACATGGGTTGGAATACTAGTACTATTGGTGTAAAAACTAAACCTTGTATATGCGATGCCACACTTGATCTACCTTGATTATCTATTTATCATGCCAGTTAGTTACCACCTTTATGTTTCATCTCAGTTTCTCATGTTTAGTTAACTTTATTAGTTTTTATACTAATAGTAGGTAGGACTTAGCAGTCTTATGACTGACCCTTTTTCTTTTGCCTCTTTTCTTCCATTTCCTCCCCCCCAGGTTCTCAGGGAGGGAACACCAGTGCTTAGCTTGGACATTTGGCTTGCTTTCTTGACTGCTCATGTACGGTTTGGACTTGAGCTTGCTATGGCTTCATCATATCTACTTTGGGGATAGTTTACTTTATGTTATTTTCAGTTTATGTTTTCTAGACTTGTGGTAGTTGGAAAATAATAACTAAGTACTTTGATGTAAGCTGACTATTTGGTTTTGAAATGGTTAACTATGGTTTTTAAATTTCCGCTGCTTTACTTATTTATTTATCTATGTTCTGTCTTGTGATATCTCTGTGCATGTTTACCTAGACAACGCCCCTCCAAAGCTAGTGCTATCACTCGTGAGTGTGGCCCTGGCGGAGGTGGGGTGTTACAGAAATGGAGATCAGGCTTCACAATCGTGAAGTTAAATTAGTTAAGATACAGTGGAGTAAAGCTCAAGAAGGCTAGATACTAGCATCATACCCTTTTTCCTTAAGGGTGCATCCTTGATTTCTTTTGTAGGAGCTTTACGCATAGTTGTTTCTCTCTTTCCAAAGTATATCCTCTAGGTCGTATCTTCGATCCTTAGGTAGAAGCCAATGAATGTAAACATGTATTTGAAACATGTTATGGTTGATGGTTGCAAGTGGTTGCTAATGGTTGCTCGTGAATGCATATGCATACGTATTAGGCACTAGATCAGTTCGGACGCATTCATATTGCATTTACAGATATATATATTTGTTTTTAAGTTGAGCTTGATACGGTATCATATGGATGTTGCATATGGATGAATGGCTATGCACACATGTAGTATTTACATAACTAGGGATGCTTGCATACATGATTGGACACATGGCACTGACATGATTCGCATTAAGGAGGTCAACTCAATCAGTAGATCGCCTGATTTTTCATTAGATAAAGACATATACACACACTATGCATATGAACATGAAAGCATTAGAAATCTTTTAAGGACAATGAATGCCTATGATTAAATGGTTGAGTAGATGGGTGATTGGATGGTAGGACACATTCTTGCTAACTTAAAGATTTCGGGGACGAAATCCTTTTAAGTGGGGGAGAATGTAACACCCCGTAATTCTGTAACACTAAGATTCACAAATCAAGGCAGAATTAAAAGTTAAAATCAAAATCAAGGGAAACGGGCTGCGCCATTGCGTTTGCCTCGGAATTCTGCATGAAAACGAGTCCGAGTTTGCGAGAATCGGACTCTGTATGAGGGAGATATGACCTCCGGAAGTTTCAGAATTCAATTTAAAATTCAAACAGACGGAAACAGTTCAGAAATGAGTTCAAAATTCAAAAATCGGACCCAAATTGGTCTGGGCGGGAATTTTCCCGCCTAAGGCACCCAAGTCGATAGGGTAGTCGACCTGGGTCACTATGGTCGACTGGGTAGTCGACCTGGGGGTCGACCCCCCCCCCCCCCGCTTTTTCCAGTTTTCTGAGCCTGGTTCGTTCTGATGTATTTGGTCACGTTTTCTGCCTAGTTTCGTCCCCCTAATCCTATATAAACAACCTTAGTCTCCTTCTCAATTCATAGTTCTTTTCTATCCTTATGCTGCCTCTGAGAAAATGTATAAATAAATAATATATATAAAATAAATCAAGATGAGGAAATGCTGCTCAAGACTTTTAAGAAGAGGTTCAAGTCAAGCTAGGATTTCAAGTGAAGATTCAAACTACTGTTTTTCTACGAATCTAATATAATCTCTGTAAGTCGGTTACTTTTAGATTTGAACATTTTCTCTATTCATGACATGAAATTAAAGGAATAAAAGAATATGCCAAATCTTTCTATTCGAATCTGTGCCTATATCTTTGGACCTAATTAAGAACTGTTATGATTCGATGACCAATTAGGCATTGCCTATGACTATGAACATTGCCTATGACTATGAGCTTGCCTATGACTGTGACTGTGACTATGAGAATTATTTCCTTGACTATGAACACAAGCCTATGCCTTTGATTAGGAAACATAAACTATTGCCGATGACATAATAGGGACAACCGTGATTAAACACCTATGATTCATGACTAGGAAAGTGTTGCTTAAGTTTTGTGATTATGAAATTGGGTCTAAACCCGATTATCTATTCTGTCTATTCTTGGTTTTCTTTGGTTTTAGATCTTGGGAATTTACCTATTAAGTTAGGTCTTCCCATGTTATCTATTCTGTCTATTCTTGGTTTTCTTTGGTTTTAGACCATGGGAATTTACCTATTGAGTCAAGTCTACCCATATTCTTGAACCTATACTATTCAACCCTTTTCATGTCGTAATGTTAACATGCCTGTGAATTGTCAGTTATTATGCCTATCTTTTTCATAGCATCTTTGGTTCATTCCCTATTCTCTACGAATCTAGATTTATTTATAATCTAGGTTGAATTACGATTATACGAACGGTGTGAATACGATTTGGGCAAAATATGAAATTTACTAAAAATGTAGTTATAAACTTGGAAATTGGCATAATTTGATGAAAATTAGAATAACAAGTCTAGTTTTGACATGAGCTGAAATTAGAATATTAAATCAGAATTGAGTGGCTAAATTAAGCATGATAAGTATGTTAGCATAATTTACATACATCGGGCGTAAATGGTAAATGGTTTAATGGGCCACAAAATAGGTAGTTGGTATGCAAATTAAGCTTTGGGCAAAACGGTGAACTAGAATATAAAATCTAGTTTTAGCATGAACTATAAATGGGGGTGTTGGATCTAAATTGCTATAAACTGTAAGATAGGCAAATCAAGATTTGGGCCTAGAATATAAGTCCATTAGTAGGCATGGCAAATGTATAGGGTATAGGCCAAATTTATTTTAAAAAAAAAGGGAAAATGGACTTTGAGGATAAATTGTTAACAATTTATTTATATACAAAAGAAAGGTTTATTAATGACATCTCTTTTAATAATACATATACCAGAAAGTTCTAGGGTGACAGAGAGGATAGTGTCTAGGCTTGGGTTTGGAAAATACAAGTTTCCTGCTCTCCCTGGCTATCCCTAACTGATCCGACGGACAGGATGGTTACTTTCAAAACTTGATTTAAAAATTAATAAAAATCCTTTGAACTTAGGAAACATGAATATGCCTAACCCGAGGTTAGACTGAGTTGCGATATAAACCTGCCCGGAACCAACCGGCACATCCAGTATTCGCAACAATATCTGTCTAATGTGAGTGGCCGCGGCTTTAATTTATTTAGTTAAAGCTAGAACAAGAATGGTAGGGTTAAGTTAACTAAGACACTTAACCAGTTCAACATGATAACTAAACTGATGGGTGGGGTTAGGTTTAGACTGACACTTAACACAGTTAAGCTAGAATGGGAGGGTTAAGTCCGTAGGAACACTTAACCAACTTAACAAGTTAAGCTAGAATGGGAGGGTTAAGTCTGTAGGAACACTTAACCAACTTAACAAGTTAAGCTAGAATGGGAGGGTTGAGTAACTAAGAAAACACTTAGCCAAATTAACATGTTAACTAGGCTAGAAGGTGGGGTTAAGTAAAGTTAATACACTTAGCCAAATTAACATGTTAACTAGACTAGAGGTTGGGGTTAAGTAAAATCTAATACACTTAGCCAATTTGATATGTTAGCTGGGCTAGACCGTAGGGTTAAGTAAACTTGAACACTTAACCATCAGAGTGTGATAAAGGAATGGGGTTAAGTCAAAAGGGATAATACTTAACCATTAATAACATGTTAGTTAAAACAGACGGGCAAGGTTAAGTTAAAAAGGAACACTTAACCAATACAGAATGAATAGGGTTAAGTAATAAGAAATACTTAACAAATATAACTTGGTTTGTGGTAGGGTTAAGTCAACGTGAAGTACTAACAAGACTTAACCAGTTTATCAGCATGAATGAAGAGGGTTAAGTTAGCTTGAATTGACTAATGACACTTAACCAATCCAAATTGACGGGAAAGAGAACTAAGTAGTAAACCTTAGTTAAAAGGAGCTAAGTAGTAAACCTTAGTTAAGAAAACAACGATTCTGGAAACTAAGTGGTAAACCTTAGTTAGTAGAACAAAGTAGTAATTCTTAGTACAACACGGGAAGGAGCGAATGTCCGTCTGAGTAAAAAGAAGGCTCCAACGAATTGGACTACGAAGCCCGAGGGGACGTGAGGGTACTCTTGGTATCCCTCTGTGAGGCTGCAGATGATCCTCCTGGGCTCACAGAGGTTAAGGTCTGCGTTAGAAGAACCAGGGGTATGCCTTGGTTGCAATATATGGCAACCTAAAGACTAGGATGGACCGACGTGATTCGGCGAGAAAACGGTAGCCCTGTGATAGCAACTCGTCGTCTACCATCCGTCTTGAGTCAATCGAGATAAGTGAAGCGGAAAGGCGGAGAACTCCAAAAGACCATATACTTGCTATCTAGTTGTGGGTGAGGATGGCCATAGGATAGTGGGGCACCGGGGGCCTGCGTATAGTTCTCATTTTTCAAGGTGTGCCTTTCATTAGTTGAGGGAGGGGTCAAGTGGGACCATAGCCACTGGAATAAAAACAGACCTTAGCATCTGCATCGGCAGATATCTGAAAGCTCCTGACCGAGTTCTGTACTCCTTGATTTGCCCTGACATCAGACTCGGGCCACACATTACAGAACATGTGCATCTATACAAGCGATAACGATTCGCGATACATGCGTGGGGAAAGTCTAGGAACATATACCACCCTAGGTAGTGTGTCCTAGACTAGGGGGCATCATTCGACAGGTAGCGTAATCCCTAGTTGGACTAGGTGGCATAAACCCTGAATCCGAGAAGCGTTCAGCAGATAGCGTAAACTCTAGTTGAATCTAGAAAGCACTTGATAGAAAACCCTAGATTAGATCTAGGTAATAAATAACAAATGTATGCCTAAAGGCAATGGGAATTACAGGGATTGGGATCACGTTATCATTACTAGTAGGGACACTAGTTAGGTGGTGCAGGGATATAGAAACCAGTATAACAAGGAAATAGCGAAGCGGCGAAAGTATTAGAGCATATCCAGTTTATCTTAGCTTTGCATATCTTGCGTTAATCTGTCTAATCTTGCCAACCCTATCATCATGGTGTTATCTTGTATTCAGTTAATTCATGTCGTTTTGTTTTTTTTCATGTTCACATGCTAGAAGTTACTGAACTTACTCAGGCTTTATGTCTGACTCTGTTTTTCTTTCGTCTTCTTTTCTTCCGTCCCCCCCCCCCCAGGTAGTAAAGGAGGGAATAGTATAGCTCAGGTTAAGTTGGACTGTCACTCTTTCCCAACTTGAAGATTTGTCGAAGTTTTGCTTGGATTCTCTTTTCAGATGCTATAGCTGGCTCTTGCTAAAATTGGGGAATATAAATGTTGTTTTATGTTTCTTTATTTTGTAAGACAGATGATACTCTGATATTGTAAAGAAATCATTGTACAAACTATTTTATCAATAAAGCAAAGTTTTATTTTCCACTGTTTAATTTCTGTCTGTCTTGTAATTTATCTGCATCTTTTACCCTAAATGCTCCACAGAACTTAGTGCATTCCCTTCGTGAGTGACACTAACGGATGTGGGGTGTTACACGTCTTGTTCTTGAGCTTTGTAAACCAAAGCTCTGATACCACCTATAACGATCCGAACTTCCCCGTGAAGGAAAGCACGGATTGAGTTGAGAATAAGCCACATCGGAACAAAAACAGAAGAACATTTCATTACTTATTACAACAATTCCATCAGAATACAAGAATATACGGAGTATGAATAAATATTATACATCATAGAAATATCAGAGATTTAAATACATTAGTGCAGCGAAAAAATAATACAATACAAAACTGAAAGAGATATACGGATACAGAACTTTTCAGATATCATTCCAGCTGTAAACAGGTTCCTGTGAATATAAATCTGCAAAACCAAAACTACTAGCTGCCCGTACGGAAAATAGGGGCACCCAGAGTTTAGGTTAAAACAATAAACTCCAGGTCAATCATGTGACTGGTGTGAGAACTAAAACAGATATTAATCTTTATTTTAAAGTTAGGTAAATCAAGGGACCACGCCGTATAACACGGAACGGGTTTCCTCCCAAGAATACCAGTGCATAAAGCAATAGCACAATGCTAAATAAAGAACAATGAAGCTATCATAAGACTCAGGTCCCATCGCACAATGAAACGCAAGCCGGAGGATAAAGTTTTTACCTCATAATAGCCAAAAATGCTTGGTACGTGAAATTTCTTCTTTTATTATTACTATAAGTGTATAGTGTCAAAACAATTTCAATCATAAGTATCAATCATAGACGGCATAAGCGCCCTATACCACTATGTCGCCATATATAGGATTACAACTAAAAACACAAAGTCGCGTATTGGAAGTTGGATTTCCATCTGTGAACCGAGGCAAGGGATCGTCCTCACCGAATTCGAGACTCTAAGGCCCGAGCCTCAAGTAAACGCACAGGCAAGCCTTGGATCGTCAAGGCCGGTCCACCTGATGTGGATTATAATGCCTGAACACTGCGTTTCCCCGCCCTTTGGGGCGTAAATGAGTCCTATGACTCCATCGGCTCCACATAGTCACTGATATATCCGAGGCGCCTTGCAATCGAACAACCACACAGGTGAAATTAATATAAATGTCAGGGTTGGTAAGTCATTAACACCACCCTATCTAGAAGCAAACGCATGTCCTCCCTAAGGTCCTCCCCAGTTTCTAGTTCATACCAGGGTGCGAGGCTCATGAATTAACTTTATACACAAAGTTATGCCACACAGGCGGTGCTTTGATCATCAACCACAAGACTTTGCTTTTCGATAGAAGCCTTGATCATTTGCATCTCAGCATGCCACACAGGCAATTCACGCTATGAAATCGATATCAATCACACAGAATGAAATCCGATGTTAGACACACATCCATTTACAAGTCCGTTCTGGGTCTAAACGAAACCGGAGGAACCTTATTCCTCACATATCCATCGATCTCCAAGTACGTCTAGATGATCGCCAACTGATTCCCACCTCTTGGGTGTACAACCCAATCAAGATCATCAGTAATTATCCAAACGATGTGAAGACCTCCAGTCTTCAACCACCATCTTCATCATCGACTTATCGTCGAATCAGTTATTCAGAATGGGTATAAACCCGGCCTTTCCGAATAACTCGCGTATATAATAAACAAGTGTTGCACAAACACAACGTACGCCTTATTCCAATTCAGAATATTCTTTTATTCAAATATTCTTATACTTTGGGAAAGGTTCCCATTAATTTTATCAAAGATAAATTCTTTAAATTTATTCTTTAATCTTCTTTTGATTATCTATTCAAACCAAAGTATGGTTTATCCAAACTAGTCGAGATTAGCGAACCTTACCGAAGTAATAACTTGTAAAATTTTCCCAACCCAACCTATTCATCCCGTAAAGTAAAACTAGTCTTACTTCATATCTAACACCACAGTGTTATCGGTAAATTCAATTACCATTTCACGTTCAAATCTAATTAAAGATTTAACTATCGCCTGGAGCAAAACTGGTGATACTCCTTTCTCGATCATTTCAATCTAATTAAAGATTCATTAAAACTCCACTTGGTTTTCATTTCCCAAAAATCAATATCAGTGATTGTTTAACTTGGGAAATCATATCCTGTCTTTAACTGGGTTAAGGAACCATTGTCATTTAAAACACGGTTCACGATAAACTCAAAATCACATTCTATTCCATCAGCCTTTAACCGTAAATTAGCAAGTGAAGAATTCCCTAAGTTATAACCCCGAAGGCCGAAACCAACATTAGATCAATACCCAAGAAACCATTCAACTTAACTAACCTTCAGTTGGTTTCTGAAACTCCATTGGGTCTAAGAACAGTATTATTAAAGATACCATTCACGACAACCCAAAATCACATTCCATTTACAATGGAAACTTCATGGAAAACAAATCGATATACATATAATCATTATAAACTTCCATATCCGACTAATAATATAAATGGAATAATGGTGAAGCCTTTTAAATTCCAAATATATTAGTGGTCTTCCTCCACAGAATTCACTTCGATTATTACCAAATCGAATTCCATTCCATTCCAATTTATTTTATTAAATTGGAAAACTTTACTTTGGAAAATCTACTTTAAATCTTATCAAAAAGATTTATAAATTCCAAATACCATTTCACTGTAAATTGGGTTAAAGAGCGAATGTCGTTAAAACACTGTTCACGATAAACCCATTTCACATTCCATTAGTTACCAGGTAAAAGAACAAGTGTTATTTAAAACACCGTTCATGATAAACCCAAAAATTAATTCCAATTCAATTCCAATTAAATATCATTTAATTGGTATACTTCATTAAATCTAAATAAAAAGATTTAATCTTTTTCTCAACTGGGTTTAAGAACCATGTTAATAAAGACACCCTTCACGACAAACCCAAATCCCATTTGATATTAAATACAAAGCTCTGAATAGAGAATATATCGGCTTATATTCAACATCAAATTCTACGACCAACAAACATCGCATTGGAAATAACGATATAAATATATCTTTCAAATTTCCCTAACAATATTTGTATAATCACGAAATCCAACATCGAAATATTCTAAAGACAATTTCGATTCAAATCCATTTCCACTTTATATACTGGAAATTCGGTTTATTTTTAAAACCCTTTCAAATCCAATTTATTTATTTCAAATATAAGTGGATTATAATTTTAGTTCAAAACTAGTTCATTTCGATAAAAAACTATTTTTATCTTTTCAAATATGGAGTTTTTCATCCCAATTCTTTCCATATCATTTCGTATGATTTTACACAAATTATTTCTATTTTTAATAATTTTATCAAGTCCCGTACGGTTGATTTCCATAAATGGCCATCGAACTGCACTTATAGCGACCATTCCCGAATTTGATTTGGACATAATTCCAAATCCAGCCATTAGATTTCAAATCACTAATATTCATTAGAAAACTCTTTTCGATACGAACCCAACGGTTCCGGTATTAGGAGAATCCAACGGTCGGATCTCCCGTGATGTCCATTCGAATGGTCGAAATTCGCGAACTGCCGCAGTGCAGCGCGTTCTATTCAGGCCATTATATATATATATATATATATATATATATATATATATATATATATATATATCGCCGATTTCCTTTTAAAACGTATTTTATAAATCATTTTAAATTTGTTTTCAAAACGATTTTAACTTCGTATTCAATTTCTAATCAAAACTGAATATTCCATATCATCGTTATATAAATGATAATATTTTCAAAACATTAGATTTTGAAATCTATTCCTTTTTTATATTCATTACAAAAATGAATAAAATCGATATAAATATCATTCACGTCAAAATGGCGTCAATCTAATCAAACGGCTTTGTATATTTAAATATATTCGTGTCCATCCCAAATCGGACATCAAAATCGTATTTTGATTCTCTTCTGAATATTATTTGAAAAATATTCGTTATTTTAAAATACTCATTCTTTCGGAACTGGAATCAGACACAGTCAATTGCCATATAATATGATTATATGGATTTCATACACACACGTACATTACAACAATCAAACACAGTCAACCATCACCCACAGTGCATTCTACACTGCACAAGAATCAATTATAAATATTTAACGCTTATAACAGCCTGTCAATCAATCGATCGACATACAACTAATTATTGGGACTAGTGTATGGCCAATTTCATCCCAACACCCGTATGGGGTTTTCAAACAATCAAACACAGGTTTTATTTGTGTAGTTGGGCGATGTGTAAAATTTATCATCCCAATCCATATCAGCCAATTTGTGTACATAAACAAATCGTCTAATGTGTTTATATATATTTATTTTATGTACACGTTAAAAAATATATTTTTAACCACAAAATTATTTATTCCATTTCACATCACACAATCAATATTCACACCACACACAACAAACAAACAAGTCGTCCATGTATGTGGGTAATGGGTTTCGGGTGCTGCTAAGCACCATCTGCATCCTAATATACATTTAACTAGAAAACAAGTTAAAAGTGAGAAGTTCTCACCGAGGGTTCCACTCCTCCGTGCTTTCTTCTGAATTGTTCGGGTTTCATTTTGATTTCAGTCGATACCATCACCATCTTTTCCCTCTGTTCAGAGTAAAAATCATATTTTTATCGCTTTATCCCAATAAATAAAAATCATATTTTTATTTCAATTTCTTATATTTTACAACGCTTCTTTCTATATAAAAATTATATTTTTACATTTCTACTTCTTATATAAAGATCGAATTTTTATTTCGCTTCATATATAAAAATCCCGCCTTTCAATAAATAAAAACATCGCCTTTATATGATAAAAATATCGTCTTTACTATGATAAAAATCTTGTCTTTACTTATTAAAAATCACATCTTTTTATCAATGTTCATATAATAAAAATCAAATTTTTACTGCAAAGTTATACATATAAAAATAGTTTTTTTGTTTCAAAGTTATTCATGTAAAAATCTTAGCTTTCTTTATATAAAAATATTATTTTTGTAAACAAAAAAATTTCTATCTTTATACGAATAAAAATCCTATCTTTTCTCAAGTAAAAACCATACCTTTGCATGCAAAAATCACTTCTTCTATAACGCCACTTATATATAAATCATATTTTTATATTCGTTACATTCATAAAAAAATATATAACCTTTATAAACTGAAAATTATATGCTTTATAATCTAAAGATCTCATCTTTAAACAAAAATAAAATCAAAGAGATTAAATCAGAGAAGAAAACTCACATTGCTCAGAAAAGGAGGGGAAGAGGGCACCGCAGGTCAGCGGGAGGAGGCAGGGGGTCACGACGTCAGTGTAGGTGGTTGGAGGTGGTGGTTGGGTGTTTCAGGCGGATTGGGTTTCGATTGGAGCAAGAAGAGGGGGCTGTGGCATTGGAAGGGGGAAGAAGGGGGAGGAGGAGGTGGCGATGGTGCCTGGGGAGGCGGAGAGGGCGGGCCAGCGCGGCGGCGGCCAGAGCGACTGCACGGTGGACGTGGCAATGGGGCGACGGGTTTTCTGTTCCCCCCATTTTTTTCCTTTTAAATGATGACTTTGTAGGGTGAGGAGACATAATATATATAATATTTATTTATTTGTTTAATTAATTCCATGAAGTAACTTTATATTTCGAACTCCAAACTAACCCCATCGATTGTCGTCCCCAACTACTTACCCCCATTCCGAACACAATGGGATATGTTTCGTAAGCCAATTTTATTGTTTCGATTAGTTTTCATCAAAATCAAAATATAAATCTATATATTGAATTTGAACGCACATTTCAATTTACTGGAGCCACATACAGACTCTAAAAATTCCCAAAAATTATTTTCTTGCTTCGTATTGATGATACGGTTCTAACAAAACTAATTTCATCAATTTCCGAGACCGTTTGAAAAATGGCCATTTTCTAATCGATCGAAATTGATTGAAACTATCAAAACATGTTTTCCTTCTCCACACTCACATATTGGTTCAGAAAATTACGATTTTTGGAATCTAGCAATAACTAGACATCCCGGATCTAACAAAAGTGGTTTCGTCAAAAACCGAGGTCGTTTGCGAAATTTCAATTTTTAAGGGCCAAAATTCCATAGCGATTATTCTGAAATTTCAACTGGGCATAACTTTTTATTCCAGCTATGAAATTTCAATTTCTTGGATTCGTTGGAAATATAATCTCAAATAGATTCTAACATTTTTTTTTACTAAAATCCGGTTTATTTTGAATCCTGTACATTCAATTGAAATTTGAAATCGAAATTTCAAACTACCACACCATTTTCAATTCCTTTTACAATTATAAATAATTATTTATATTCTAACGTCGATTCAAATAAATATATTCATTCTAATTTTATTAAAAATAAATTTCTCGTCGTTATTATTTAAAATAAATCATTTTGATTATTCAAAGTTAAATAAAATTGCCAAGATAAAAAATTTAAATTGGCTCGGATTTTCCGGGTTATTACACTTGTTGATTTGGGTTTCTAGGGTATATAATTTGAATTGGATCTTTGTGCGTATGAATTATATTTCTGGGCTAAATTCAATGGTTGGGTGACGATTTTGATTTAATGATCTATTTGTGAATCACTACCTGATTGAATAGCGGCTCGTGTCTGATTCTTGCATTCAGTTTTTGGGGCTGAATCTGAGGTTTCTTTGACATTGCATAGTAGTTCATGTATGAATCACTTTACTGCCGTGACAATTTTGATAGCCCGCATTTTACATATCAAAAGATCGTAAAATATTTTTATTTTATTCCTTAAGGGTTAGATCATTCTCATATTTAATTATGTGGTTTATAGGGATATGAGACATGTCCATAATTTTTACCAATTTTGTTTCTGACCATTTTTCCACTGTCAGTATTGTACAGGGCATAACTTTTGACTTGGGTCGAATCAAGTGATGAGACCTATGCCATTGGAAAGGAAATGATTTTCCCCTTTCTGTAGAGTGGTCACATTAATGATTTGGATCAGTGGTTTGGGAGGAATCATTGTTTTAAGATTTAACTATCGGTTGCTTAGGTTTGGTAAGCCATAATGGGCTGATTTGGGAACTCCCATTAGTGGGCTAGTGGAAGGCTATAAATAAGGGATAGGAGGTATGGAGAATAGTTTATTTTCTCCATTCTCTCACTTGAAAGAGTGAAAGCTTCTCCATTTCTCCATTCTCTTCACTTTTCAGCCATTAAAGCTTAGGGGATTTGAAGATCTCCATCATTTAGAGTTAGATCTACTCAAATTAAAATGGAAGTTCATCGAATTGAAGAGTTTAGATCAAATTCTTCGCTATTCAGATCTAGATCTAGGTGTTTTTGAATTGTTTCGGAGAACTAGTAAGTGATATGCATCTCTTACATGGATTCAATCAAGTATATGAGTTTTATTATCTTAGTTTCATCATTTTCATATCAATTTCCTTAGATCTACATCATAGTAAGTCTATTTTCATTTGAATTTCCATAGGATCTAGTTAGCAACTTAAAATCGGTAATTACAAGGCTATTTTCGTATGATTATGCAAGTCAGATCCATAATTTTTGTTCATATGTTCATTTATCATTATTTTGGTGAATTTTACATAATTATTGATGAAATTGTCATTCTCAAGTTTTTGTTGATTTCATAATATGTTTGTGGTTGAATTTGGTGAATTGTGTGACTTGATTTCATCAGAATTGTTGTTTGGCGAAGATTTTGCCGAGTTTGGAGATGATTTTACTATGCCTAAGAATTGGGTCGGTATGCATGATCCGAGTTGGATCGATGTGCATGATCCGAGTTGGATCGGCATGCATCATTCGAGTTGGATCGTATGCATGATCTGAGTTGGATCGGTATGCATGATCCAGATCCGACCAGATGAAGGATCTGACCAGATGAAGGATCCGATCAGATGAAGTATCCGACCGAGATGAAGGATCCGATCGAGATGAAGGATCCGATGATATGAAGGACCCGACGATTTGAAGGATTCGACCGGACGAAGGATCCGACCAGTTGAAGGATCCGACTAGAGGAAGTACCCAATCAGATGAATGGTCCGACTAGATGAAGGACCCGATCGAGATGAAGGATGTGACCCTGATAAATGATTCAACCTGTAAGATTCGACCTGTAAGATCTGATGGGAAGGATCCGGTCAGACAGACTTTGAAGTGAATTCAAGTGAGATGTCAAAGTTATGTGACTTGTTCGTTGTTTGTCGAAATACAATGAGTGTGGTGACAATTCAAAGGTGTTCTGAGTTGGGAGATAATGGTGGGATAGTCGCCGTCGCTAACGACTAGAGATACCAAAGGCCGAGGAATTACCGCTATCATAGATTCTAGCGGCCTCAAAACAGGGGTATAATAGGGTCACCTAAAAGACCAGATGTAGGTCGAATACCTGGGTATCGTTGAAAAGCCTAGGTAAGTATCGTTGAAAGGCATATGGGTTTTTTGCTAGAGCCAGGATTACCATTAGCCTTTGACGGATGGCAGTATGATATGAATATGATTAACGATGGTTTCAAAGCAGGATTATCGGTGATAGCCAGAGTATGTCATGAATGATTGGATGCTTGGTTTGTACTATCTCACATAGGTTATCCAACGTCGAAGGAAATGTTCCTTGGGTGCTTGTCCGATATTGGTTTAGGCCTCTAGGGCTTGTAACTAAGGGATGTCGAATTCAATTAGGGTGATTTGCGTGAGATATATAATTTGGATGCTATGAGTGGTTTTGTTCAATTGTTTCTAATTGCCATGAGTGAATGGTTGTTCTGATTCCCATGAATGTATGGTTGAAATGTTTGATGTGAAGGGTATCACTGTTCGATGTGGGGAAGATGGGAGTCGAGTTCTTCTCTAGTGTTGTGGATAGATTTGTTCGTTTATTTACCTATTCTCATATGCTTTAATGATGAAGTTAGATAATTGTTTTATCGCTCACTAAGAATGTTGTCTGACTCAAGGTTTTATGTTTCCCTCTTATTACCATGGGCTTTTCATCCGATTTTGCATAGGAAGACTGAGTGGCAGGTGACAGGTGATAGCTTAGTAAGGACGACGTAGTAGTTCGTAGAGGTTGGCGTACTATCTCTCTTACTATATATTATTTCGGTTTCCGTTGTTTGTTATTCTACTCTGAATGTTGTAGTGGGGCAAATTTGTACAAACATATGTTGCAATCCTAGTGTATGGATATACATTCTAGTCATTTTGAAAGTTTGAGACTTCTGCTCAAATATGCGTCACTAATATTACCTTTTGTGTATGTTCTATTATATTTTATCCTTCCGCTGTGAGATTTATGATAGGTTCTTCTTGTGTTATCTTACGTTGATGATCGTCCATAGCCGCCTGACACACCTTTCAGCCCACTTTTCATCTTATTTATTGCAGGGGTTATGGGCGTTTGTCACATTTGGCATAAGTGCTCTGGTTATCGATTTTAGCTAAAGTTCTAAGAAGTAACTACATAAGAGAGATGTATTCATAGATTTTAGTTGGATGTATACTATATAGTAGTGTATAGTATATTGACAGTTGAACTTTATTACGGTTATTTAGTATGTGGACTAATCATTCTATTTTTAGGTTTAGAACGAGTCGTCAAATTTTGAGAAACACTTCTACGGATGAGTATGCGACTGGTAGGATGGGCGATTGTAACTAGCTAGGAGCTTCAGTTGTTATGCCAAAATGTTTAGTTATGTTCGGGTCCATGATGACAGCAGTCCAAATCCTATTGAGGATACTGATTCCAGAAGAGGAGGTAGGATGTGGTGTTCCGGTGCCAGTATGCAGAAGGGATTTTTCTAGGCGACAGAGGGATTATACTCCTACAAATTAAGAAGATGAGTTAAGAAGAACTATAGCTTTGAAGCAACTTCGATGTCGAGTTAGGAAGCGAGAAGAAAGGATTAGTGCTGCTTAGGACGAAGCTGCAAGAAGCAGGAATGAGCCTCTTAAAGAAATTTTACTGGAACCTACCCTATAGAGAAGCTGAATCAGAAAAAGAAAAGGGAGAAAAAGGGAATGATGACCAGAAGAAGCAGAAGGGAAAGGTGACTTGCTTTAACTGCTAGCAGAAGGGCCATTTTTCCAAGGATTGTAAGAATCCCAAAGCTGAGAAGATGTGCTTCAAGTGTGGAAAGCCTGGATATAAGAAGAAGGATTGCCCGGATTTTTGGAAGAATAAGCAACCAAAGGGAGCATGTGTTCTAGAAGCTATTTCGATTTCTTATTGCATTTCTTATGAGAATTAGAAGAAGTTGTTGCCAATTTAGATGTGCTTTCTGCTAGTGGAGTTGTTGAGTTCTATTTGGTACTAGAGAATCATCTTCTTTTACCTGTAATAAGATTGTATGCTGAAGAGGTTTGGAACTTGAAGTTGTAATAGACCTTTGTTTGTAACTAATCCGGTATGGGTTCATCTGCTCTTTGCATACTTTGTGGATGCAGTATTGTTGATCATGCATGCTTAATTATGAATGGTTGCTTAATTGTAATTTTCGCCGGGTTTTGATCATCTTGGGCATGGATTGGCCCAAGAGGTATGCGGCAAGAGTGAATTGCGAAAAGCTAGAGGTGAGAGTCGGGGTGTGGAAGGGAGAAAGGTGTTGATTCGAGGTAACCCGAAGATGGTGTTCTCGTGAGTTGTTATATTCGCTCGGGATTTCACAAGAAGACTTGTCATCCGAGCTAATCATATATAAGTTTGAGGATGTCTTTGGCAAAGTCAAAAAATCGCCGCCGCATCATGAGATTGAGTTTAGAGGCAATTTGGTCGAGGGTACAAGACATATCGTTATGCCGCTTAGGCGTATGGCGCCTAAGGAATACCGAGAGTCAGAGGTGGTGGTTCGTTCGAAGGAGTATTTTTGAATGGGGAGCACCAGTTGCGTTTGCAACCAAAGCTGGTGGCTTGTAGAGATTTTGTGAGGACTACCGTGAGCTGAACAAGACGACCAAGAGGAACAAGTATCCGTTATCAAGTATTGAGGACTTGTTCGATCAGTATTATGATACCAAAGTGTTTTCTCAATTGGATTTGACAATGGAATCTCAACAATTACGAGTGGTAAAGGATAGTGTTCCAAAGACTGCTTTTAGGATACCATCTGGTTTCCTCGAATGGTTGGTGATGCCACTTGGGTTGACTAACGCACCAGCGTATTTCGTGTATCTTATGAATAGAGTTTTCAGAGATCAATTGAACAAGTTCGTGCTTGCGTTTGGGGATTTTGGTTTATTCTTGGAATAAGGAAGAGCATAAGGCGCACTTGCGAGTTATGTTGGAAATCTTGCAAAAGCATCAATGGAAGGATAAGTTTTTAAAGTACCACACCTGGAAAAGATAACGAGGGAGCAGATGTGTTAAATCAAAGACATGCAAGCATGCGAGCGACATTATTAGAACGGAAGAGCCTCGAGTATTTGGCGAGGTTTGATTTCAGGCCACGAAGTGAGATGGAACCTTAAATGTTGGAAAAATTATCGATAAGACCTACTCTTATCGAAAGGATTGATAAGAGCCAAAAGCTGGATGCAAAGCTTGTAGAGTTTATCCAGAAGTTGGAACTAGAGACTGGAGAGTTCGAGGTCGATCGAGAAGGTTGGCTTCGAAAGCAAAGACGACTAGTTATTCCTGATATCAACGGATTGAGAGAGGAGGTTCTAAGGGAATGTCATCACTCCAAGTTGATGATTCATCCCAGTGGTAATAAGATGTATCAGGATATGAAGCGAGTTTACTAATGGGAAGGGATGAAATGAGATATTGGAAAGTTCATTCCAAGAGTATGAACTATAAACTGGTGAAAGCTGAATAGAAGAAGCCGAATGGTTTGCTTCAGCCATTGGAAGTTCCTGTGTGGAAGTGGGAACAAATATCGATGGACTTTATCGACGGATTACTTAGGACAAAGGCAGGAAACAAAGGAATTTGGGTCATGGTGGATTGTTTGAGAAAAAGTGCAAGATTAATTCCTATCAGGTCGACTAGGACAACATCAAAGTTACCTGAGCTTTATGTGAAATGGATAGTTTGATTCCATTGTATCCCGAAAAGTATAGCAAGTGATTGGGATCTGTTATATTATAAGCGTTTGGAATAGTCTTCCAGAAGCTATGGGAACCAATTTGTGTTTGAGTACAGCTTGTCATTCCAAAACTAATGGTACACCATGTAATCCTCCAGTTTATTGGTAAGAAACGGGAGATAGGTTGGTGCTTGAGCCAAAGACGATAAGAGAAACATCAAAATTTATTAAGATTGTTTGGCAACAAATGAAGTCAGCCCAAGATCGTCAAAAGAGTTATGCTGATAAGCGTCGAAAAGATTCGGAATTTGATGTAGGCAATAAAGTTTTCGTGAAGACTTTGCCATTGAAGCACGTGGTTCGGTTCAGAAGATAAGGAAAGTTATCTTCTAAAGTGGTTGGACCATTTATGATAGTTGAGCAGATTGGAAAGCCTCACATATAAATTGATTTTACTCAAGAAGATGTCGTGTGTGCATAACGCTTTTCGTGAATCATTTCTACGAAATATGTGCATGATCTGGATGTCGTAGTATCTCCGGAACAATATAAAAACCTAGAAGTCGAAGTCGCGGTTACGAGACCTCGTAAGCCACTTCGTGTTGTGGCAAATGACATGAAATAGCATAGGAGGAAGATGGTTAAGCTAGTCAAGGTACAATGGAGCGAGGTTGGCGACGATGGTATGTGGGAGATAAAGGGGATATAAAGATAACCCATCCAAAACTCTTCATCCGTATGACCCATTGATATTGCACCATCATTACATCATTATTATTTGTGGTTACTTTTGTTATCTTTGTTGTTGTTGTTAGAATTAGGCATGCTAGAATAGGGACATGGATGCATAACTTGATGGCTGGTAGTTTGGATGATAGAATCGGCTGATCATGAATGATAGGCGCACGAGATAACAGAATAATTTTTAATCTAGTTAATAGGGTTTGTTTTCTACCTTAGTAGGATGAAATTATTTTCAGGGGGGAAAATGTAACATCCCGTATTTTTATGGTATAATAATTAGTTTATTTAATTATTTTTAAAAAGTGATTTAGAGATTTAAGTGGTCGTTTAATTAAATAATATTGAATATTTAATTGATATAAATAATAGAATAATATATTTATTTCCGAAATAGTTGGAAATAGTGGAATTGACAATATTGTGTGAATTGGACAATTTAAATGATATAATTCAGTTTAGAATTGAATTATAATAACGACTATATTTAATGAATGATGGTTGAACGTATTAGTTATAGTATAATTATAATCGAGCTCAAAATGGCACGGTAGTTCGTAATTTGGCAATTCCAACTATAAACAAATATACAGAATCAGTTTTAAGTCGGATTTCTGTGAAATAAGAAAAGTTCGGAGCTAGTGAAGTATATTTTTCTAATGAAAGACAAAAATTGGGATTTCATCATATAGATTTTGATTTATGGTCTAATCAAATTTTCAAAAAGTCACTATGGAATTCCTTAATAATTTATAATGGTTTATTTATATTATAAAAGGATTTTTAATATAAATTGAGTACTGATTTAATCTGGATTTGAAATATCGAGTTATAAATCCCTATATATTTATTTTGGAGTTATATGATATTATGTTTGGATATAATATACAATAATACTAATTTATTTACATTTAATTTAATTGTTTTTAAATATATTAACATTTAAATCGGTTTATTTAGAGCTGTAAAAATAGTCATTTTGGCAAATGACCTCCGTTTTCGACGAAACTAAATTTGTTGGATCCAAAATATTAATTTATTGTTAGATTCCAATTTTCATGATTTTTGGAGTTAGTATGTAGCCGTGCGGGATTTTAACGTGAAACACAATCGATAATTTGTCTTTAAAAAATATGCTATGTGGGCAAACGGACTCGAAATTCTACGAAACCGGTTTCATTGAGTCCGTAATGTTGAACCTTAACTACATGTTCATTTTCGTCAGAATTAGATATTGTATGTAATCATAGGAATTTTTAACAGACGAATATAGACAATGCTGTAATAGAAATAAATAAAATAATCGATTAAAATAATATTTTCTTATTCCTATATATACCCCTCAACTATCGTAACCCTAAATGTTTTTCTTTTGTAGTCAAACTCCACACATATTCATGCCGCCACCTAAAAACGTGAAGATTAATTCTTTGGAAAATTATTAAAAATTCAAATCAAAACGAATTTCAATTCTGTTCGATTCAATGAACCGTTGGGAAGAAGGGCTTCCTACTGGTGTACACAATGATGGGTTCGGTGATGCCTTTGTATGCTGGAAAGCATGAATTGCGAAGCCAGGGCATGCCTTTGTAGGAGCAGCGTTGGTCGGGGAGCAAAAATAAGGGGAGCACGGTGTTCAGGGAAGTGAGGTGCAGGCTGTGGATGGGTTTGGTGAGATTCCGTGGACATTGATGTAGCAAGTCTTACTGGGTTTGCAGGTTGAGGATCGAATTTGTGGTGATGCGATCAAGTTGAGGTTGGAGGGTAGAAGTAGATGGAGAAACGGAAGTTGTAACAACCCAGATTTTCAGAACCAATTTTTTTTTAGTTGTTTTAATGGATTTTGAACATTTAAAATGATTTATTTTAAATAATAACGATTTAATTTTTTTTAAACAAAGTTAGAATGAATAAATTTATTTTATTTATAAAACGAGCCAGAAATGGCGCAGCATTTTGAAAATTCGATTTTAAATTTCAATTGAGTGTAAAGAATTAAAAATAAATCAGATTTCGGTGAAACAAGAAATATTTGAATCTGTTTAATTATATCTTTCTAACGAATGTGAAAAATCTAGATTTCATAGAAGGAATTGAAAGTTATGTCCAGTTTAAAATTTTGAAATAGCCGTTATGGAATTTTTTATAATATATAGCCCTTAAAAATAACCATTTTGAAAACGACCTCCGTTTTCGACGAAACCACTTTTGTTGGATCCGCAATGTCAATTTATTGTTTTATTCCAATTTTCATAATTTTTGGAATTGATATGTTAACGTCGTAAATTTAAATGCATTTGGCAATTTCAATTTGAATTGGATCGACCAGAAAATGGCCATTTTTCAAACAGTCTCCAATTTTGACGAAATTAGTTTTGTTAGGACCGTATCGTCAAAACATAGCTAGATTTATTTTTCTGGAATTTTTGGAGTCAGTATATAGCCCGGTAATTAAAATGTACGTTCAAATTCATTATATATTGATTTATATTTTAATTTTGATAAAAACTGATCGAAATGATCCTACGAAACATATCCCATTATGTCCGGAATGGGGTTATTTGGCTAGGGGCGATAGTCGTTGGGATTCATTTGGAGTTCAGAGCATTAAACAAGTAAAATTGAATTAAATAATAATATAGAGATGTATGAATATCCAAAAATTGGCAAACCCTAGTTCATTAATACCTAGCCGCCACCATATGATATGGACATGCCAAATCGCCCCATTTCTGATTGTTAATCATGGCCAAATTTCACAAAGTTAGATTATGATTTATATATGAAAATAATAGAGGGTTTCGATAGGTTCAACTCTATGCAAGTGCGATCGGGTTCTATTTGGTAAATCATTGTGTTTTGGAGCACGAAGTCATGCTATTTGCACATGATTGAGGCTGCAGGGGGAGTTCGAATTCATCACTATTTATGGTGATGGTGGAGATCACCGGCGGCCTCGAGGTGGTGCAGATTGATCGGGGGTCAGGGGCTTCGTGCGGCCTGCGCGGTTGAAGTTGATGACGAGGATTTTGGGTTCGGTTTTACTAAGGGTAACGAAGAAGAAACAGAATTAAGTGGACCGATTTTGATTAGTAAGAGTAATTAGTTTTAACTAATTATTATTTAAGTTAAAGATACTTATTTGTATATATAACTTGAAATATTCATATCATTTTCGAACGAAATCAGAAAATAACGAAACAACCTCCGTTGGAACCATAAATTCAAGAGCTACAACATGGAACAGACCAGGATCGAAACGATAGTAGATAGCTAAACCAAAAAAAAAATCGCATAGTTTTATTTTTCTGATTTTATGAATAACATGATTTATTTTCAGATTTTTAAATATGATAAAAAAAACATTGATTTAAAAATTTGAGTTTTAAATTATATAACATTGTATACAAATGACATTGGTTTTAAAAATATGATTTTTACATAAATAACTTTGTTTTGAAAATATGATTTGCGTAAATAAAGAGTTATAATAAAAATATGATTTTTATTATAAATAACATTTCTTTTATATGAAATACTTTGTTTTAAAAAAATTTAATTTTTATATAAATAGCTTTAATAAAAATATATTTTTTATTACATATAGCTTTGAATAAAAATGTGATTTTTTTACATAGATTATATATCATATTGAAAATGGGATTTTTTTTAAATATATATATAGCATATTAAAAATGGGATTTTAAAAATATATGTAGCATATTAAAAATGGGATTTCTAAAATATAAATAGCGTTATTAAAAGGGTGATATTTAATATAAATCACTTGAAATAGATTGCGATGGAATCATGGCGAAGAACAGAACGTGTTGGAACAAATCCAAAAAAACCATCATCCTCTAAATAATGACAGAGTGGAAAATGAAGGTGAGAGCACCTTCTCACTCAAATTAATTTACAGTTAAATATATTTTAGGATGCAGACGGGGCTTAGAAGCCCCCGACACTACTTTTTGTACAAATCATGGTTGATTGTTTGTTTGGATTGTATTGTGGATTGTAATTGATTGATATTGTTGTATATAAAATTATTTATATAAAATTATCATGAAAATAAAATAAAATAAATATTCATTTACAAGCCGGCCGGTTTGTTTATGTACACCTATTTAACTGATGATGATTGGGATGATAATACTTTACACATCGCCTAACTGCACAAATAATAATCAATATTTGTTGTTTGAAAACACCACACGGATATTGGGATGGTATTTAACATACACTAATCCCAATAATTAGTGGTATGTCAATCGATGGGTTGACAGACTGTATAAGCGTTATTTATTTATTTTAATGCTTATACAGTTGTAAAATGCACTCTGGATGTTGTATGAATTTTTAATGATTGTTTATCATTATTGTTGTATACATGTGATGTTTAAATCCATATAACTAAAATTATATGTCAATTGATTGAGTCTGATTCCTGTTCAGAATTAACGGATATTTTAAAATAATATTCAGTAAATATTGAAATATATGAAGTCGTGTTGGTTAGATTTGCGCCATTTTGACGCGAACGATGTTTATATCGATTTTATTCACTTTTATAATGAATATCTAAAGGGGAATGATTTCAAAATCTGACAAAATGAAAATATTATCATTTTAATATTATAATGATATGGAATATTCAATTTTGATTTTAAATTGAAGTGAAAGTGGGAATCGTTTTAAAACAAATTATAAACGATTTATAAAATACGTTTTAAATGGAAATCGATGAAATATATATATATATATATATATATATATATTAATAGCCTGAATAGAACGTGCTGCGCCGCGACCGTTCGAGAATTTTGACCATTGACTTCGAATTGACATTATGGGAGATCTGACCATCGGATTCTCCTAAAATAAGAACCATTGGGTTCATATCGAAAAAGGCTTTCCAGCAAATATAAGAGATTTGAAATCTAATGGTTGGATTTGGAATTATGTCCAAATCAAATTTGTAACACCCCGAAAATTTTAGCATAAGCATGTCATAAATACTTTTAGCATAAACATGGCATAATGTCAAACATAAGCATGGCATAAATACTTTTAGCATAAACATAAACATGTCATGTTCATAAGGTTTCTACATATTTACAAAGGGGATACTTTGTTACTAACACAAAAGCATAGTTCAACATAATCATGATTTAAGTCTAATCACATAACGATGGTATAAATATACTTATGCATAAATATTCCTAATCATGGTGTTTGCTTTAAACTTGCATAAAGGGATTTTTGAGTCTAACCTAGCCATGTCTCACATATGTCATCATATAATTCTTTTAGACTTATTCATGGATTTCAATTATGCCAAATATCATTCATAGCCTAGCCATATTCATGACTTAATACATGGATTATGGTGTCAAAATTCCAACATAGTTTCATATGGATTATAACAACCAAACTTGTTTCAATTACTTGCAAAATGATTTATGCACAAAAAGATACATCATAGTGACATGATAACAAAGCCCCAAACTTGCATGGATTCCAATCAACTACATACATGTAGCCTCAACATAGATTATATAATTTGCGCAATATTCCAAACGTATACTTGCATAGAACTACCGCATGTAGTTCTTTATAATGAATAACATAATTCAAGAATATCCAAACGTATATAAATTGATAAGAACGCACAAATATGAATTACTTTCATTGCCACAATTCAAGCATACACATCAACACAATTGTTTATTCATACCAAAGTAATACTCTACTTACAATGGTTGCGGCGAATTCTCTAATTAAGAGATATGATTCCTTTGTCGAATTGATTGGCTTTAGGTTACTTGAATTGCTTTAGGCTTTAGAACTTTCTCCCTAATCCTCTCTCTAGTTGGCGGCTACTCTTAGTCGTTCCTCAGCAACATGGCGGCTATATTCTTAATTTTGAATGAATAGATTAGGGTTTAGTCTAGGGTTGTTTATATAGAGGTTAGGAATTGATTAGGACCATTGATGTTGCTAGGTTAGATCGTAGCCATTCATTAGATAGAGAGACCAATTAGAACCTGCCACCTAGCCCTAATGACAAAGCAGACCACAGAAATTCGACCAAACACAGACCTGGCCAGCCAGGTTGACTGGGCTCGACCAGGTCGACACCCCTGTCGATAGGGCTGTCGACAGCCCTGTCGACATGGGTAGCCCAGGTCGACAGCCCAGTTGACCTGGGTGGCCTAGGCGGGTGTTTATCCGCCCTGGCCCACTGGGCCCGATTTTTAATTATTTTATTCTGTTTGAATTTTAAATTTAATTCAAAACTTCCGAAGGCCATATCTTCTTCATACGGACTCCGTTTTTCGAAAACTCGGACTCTATTTCGCGTATTTTTCCGAGACGAATGCAATGGCGTATCCCGTTTCCCTTGGTTCTTTGATTTCAAATTAATTATACTTTAATTTGTTAATTTCACAGTTATAAAATTTTTGGGGTGTTACATTCTCCCCCACTTAAAAGGATTTCGTCCCCGAAATCTTCAAGTTAGGAGGAATGTATATCCTAACATCCAATCATCCATCTACTCATCCATCAAACACGAGCATCCATTGTCCTTAAAAGACTTCTAATGCTTCATGATCATATGCGAAGTGTGTGTGTACATGAACTTATCTAATGCAAAATCAGGCGGTCTACTGATTCAGTTGACCTCCTTAATGCGAATTATGTAAGTGCCATGAATCCATTATGTATGCAAATTTTCCTATTCTTGATTCTACATGAGTGCACAATCATTCAATACAGATGCAACATCCACATGACAACACATAAAAATTCAACCACATATGTATGCAAACATATATGCATATGCAATATGAAGTGACTGAGCCGATCTAAAACCTAGATTGTGTGTGTATATGCAACCACGAGCAGCCACTAGCAATCACTTGCAACCACTTGCAATCATCATACATAACATGTTTCAACTACATGTTTCCATCCAAAGGTTTTCTACCTAAAAGATACGGTCAAGGAAATATACCTAAAAGATAGATAAAAGCGCAACTTAAGGAAAAGAAAGATCAAGGATGTACCCTCGAACAGAAAAGGGTAGGCTGCGCGTATTCTAGCTTCAGTTTCCCAAGTCGCGTCTCCCTCGGCGTCGCTCCACTGAACTTTGACGAGTTTGACTTCGCGGTTGCGTAGCTTCTTCACTTCCGTTCCTAAGATGCGGGTTGGAACTTTTCTTATGGTTGCTTTGCGTTCCACTTCGGCCTCTTCGAGGATATTCGACTCTACCACTTCAGCAGACACATGTAGACATTTTCGGAGATGTGAAACGTGAAAAACGTTGTGGACTCCAGCCAACTTCTCGGGTAGCTCTAATCTATAGGCCATTTTCCCAATCTTCTCGATGATAGGGAATGGCCCTACGAACCTTGGTGCTAGCTTTCCTGTGGTTCCAAAACGAACAACGTTTCTTAGTGGTGATACCTTGAGAAAAACTCTGTCTCCAACTTCGAATTCAAGGTCGGTCCTTCTCTTGTCGGCATAGGACTTTTGTTTGTCTTGGGCGGTCTTCATCCTTCTTCGTATTAGGTCTACTTTCTCTGAAGTCTCTCGGATCATATCTGGTCCTAGTATGAGCTTATCAGTAGACTCCCACCAACAAGTGGGCGATCGGCACGGTCTTCCATATAAAGCTTCGAAGGGCGCCATTCCGATGGTTGCTTGATAGCTGTTGTTGTAGGCAAATTCCACCAAAGGAAGGTGGTCTTCCCGTGTCCCTCCGAAGTCAAGGACGCATAGTCTTAAGAGGTCTTCCAAAACTCTATTCACTCTCTCTGTTTGGCCGTCGGTTTGGGGATGATAGGCTGTGCTCAAGCATAACTGCGTTCCTACTTCTTCTTGCAGACTCCGCCAAAACTCGCTGGGGAAGATGGGGTCTCGGTCACTAACAATGCTAGATGGTATTCCATGGAGTCGAACGATTTCCTTAAGGTAGAGTGATGCTAGGGATGAGGCAGTTCTCTTACTTTTGACAGGTAAAAAGTGGGCGCTTTTAGTAAGCCTATCCACTATTACCCAAATGCTAGTGTTGCCTCTCCTAGACCTAGGCAGCCCATCGATGAAGTCCATTGAGATGCTATCCCACTTCCACTGCGGGACCTCCAGAGGATGTAGCAGTCCGCCAGGCTTTTTCTGTTCCGCCTTAACCTGTTGGCACACCATGCACTTAGAAACGAACTCTGCCACGTCCTTTTTCATGCCGTTCCAGAAGAAAGTCCTCTTTATGTCTTTGTACATTTTATCTCCGCCTGGGTGTATCGTCATCTTGGAATGATGCGCTTCCTCGAGAACCTTCTTTACTAAATCTTTTATCTGTGGGACGCATAGTCTTCCGTCTCGCCTTAGCAAACCCCTATCGTCGATGGAGTATCGGTTGAGGTGACTTGAAGTCTCACCCCTAATTAGCCTATCAGTTATTTCTACAAGCTGAGGGTCTTCGCGTT
This sequence comes from Allium sativum, assembly GCA_030737875.1. Taxonomy (NCBI): domain Eukaryota; kingdom Viridiplantae; phylum Streptophyta; class Magnoliopsida; order Asparagales; family Amaryllidaceae; genus Allium; species Allium sativum. Next base: position 287,035,793 of record CM060915.1, read on the forward strand.
GTGCTGCCCCTACCGAATCCACTAAAGTTGGGCGCACTTCGAGAGATGCAAGCAAGCCCGGTACGAAATCGGAGGAAGGCCTAAAGTCGAAGCTGGCTATAAACTCTAGGCTTTGTCTTTCAACAAACAACGGGCTTAGGGTCAATTTCTTTCGGCTCAACGCGTCTGCCACTACGTTGCCTTTGCCCGGTGTATAGGAGATTTCGAAATCGTACGAGGCAAGAAACTCCATCCATCTTTGTTGCCTCAAGTTAAGATCCTTCTGCGAGAAAAGATATTTCAACGATTTATGGTCAGTGTAAAGTTCGAACTTCTCACCTAGGAGATAGTGTCGCCAAGACTTGAGTGCAAAGACAATGGCGGCTAACTCAAGATCGTGGGTTGGGTAGTTCTTCTCGTGCACTTTCAACTGCCTCCCGCCATAAGCTACTACCCTTCCTTCTTGCATTAAGACGGCGCCTAGCCCTGTCCCACATGCATCCGTATAAACAGTGAACATCTTGCTCCCATCTGGCAGCGTCAAAACTGGGGCTGTTGTAAGAGCCCTTTTCAGTCGTTGGAAAGCAAACTCGCAATCCAAATCCCAATTGAACACTAGATTCTTCTTAGTCAATTTCGTGAGCGGAGCTGAGATTTTCGCAAAATCCCTTATGAACTTTCGATAGAAACCCGCTAGTCCTAGAAAGCTTCGGACCTCAGTCGCATTCCTTGGTGTCTTCCAATCCTGTACTGCCACTACCTTAGCAGGGTCCACTGCTAACCCTTGTTTGGATACTATGTGCCCAAGGAACCTCACTTCTTCCCTCCAAAAGTGGCATTTGGAGAACTTGGATTTTAGTTGATGGACTCGCAAAGTTTCCATGATTGCCCTTAAGTGCTGAGCATGTTCCTCTTCACTCTTTGAGAAGATAAGGATATCATCTACGAAGACCACTACGAATTTGTTGAGGAAATCTCTAAATACCCTACTCATCAGGTCCACGAAGTAAGCAGGTGCATTTGTCAAGCCGAAAGGCATGACAAGCCATTCAAAGAAGCCGTCAGGGGTTCTGAACGCCGTTTTATCGATGCTATCTTCAGCCACCCTTAGCTGATGAAAACCGGTTGCTAAATCGAGTTGGGAGAAAACAGACGCTCCTACAAGCTGGTCAAATAAATCGTCAATTCTAGGGAGAGGGTGCCTATTCTTTTTCGTTAACTTGTTGAGCTCCCTATAGTCAACACATAGACGGAGTGAACCATCCGCCTTTGTAGCGAACACCACTGGAGCGCCCCATTCTGAAATGCTTCTCCTTATGAACCCCTTTTCTAGAAGCTCTTTAATCTGTTTACTGAGCTCTTTCCTTTCTCGTGGACCATATGTCTAACGGGCAACGCAACGGGCTTTGCATTATCTACAAGATATATGCGGAAGTCTATTTCCCGCTTCGGAGGCAAGCCCTTCACCTCTTCGAAGACATCCGGATATTCCCGGACCACTTTAACTGATTGCAAATTTTCAACAGAGGCATCTAGCGATTCAAGATAACTAAGCATAACCGCATACGAGGGATTACAAGAAATTTCCAAAGTATTACCGAGCTGGGTTAGGAGCCTAACAACCCTTTTCTCACAATCAAGGATGGCCCCATTACTGGATAGCCAATCCATACCCAAAATCAAACCATACCCCGAAAAGCCCAAAACAAAGGCACTACATTGAAATTCAACACTTAGGATAGAAATTTTCAAATCCAGACAGATCATAGTCAAATGAGCTGGGCCCCCAATTGGGTTTGAAACAATTAAGGGGTCCTCTACCATACTAGTTTTTAGGTGCAGAGATTCTACTAAAGCAGACGAGATAAAGGAGTGTGATGCGCCAGAATCAAATAAAGTGCGAACGGGATGATCATAAAGATAAACTACACTTTCTACAGAAGTATTTATACCTCGCTGTTGCAGAGGTGGCGCTTCCAGCACATGAACCTGTGCCCCTGGGGTGGATCCAGCGCCCTGCCCCTGTCCTCGTTTCTTCGGGCAGTCCTTAGCCCTGTGGCCTGTCTGACCGCACGAAAAGCACCCACCACTCTCCTTGGCCTTCTTCTTCCGGCAGTCCTTTACTAAGTGCCCCACTTTGCCACAGAAATTACACTTCCTCTTCTCTTTGTTGCCTTTTCCGCCCTTCTTAAAGTCTGTCTTCTTAGGCTGCAAACCCTCTTTCTTCCCTTGAGAGCTTTCTGCCTTTGTCTCCTTCTTGCCCTTATCCTCTTCATTCAGCAATGCCATTTGCACCAATCTTTCATACGTGGCCCCCATGGGTATATGGGTCATGGCCAAACTGTGTAATGGCTCATTTAACCCTTTGACGAAACGGAGAGCCTTCTTGTGCGGGGTGTTGACTAGGTCAAGCCCAAACCTAGCCAGCTCATCGAACTGATTCACATACTCTCTGACAGTCTTGTCTCCTTGCTTAAGAAATAAGAATTTTTCCAACTGCAAACTTCTTTCTGCATCTGAGAGAAATTTAGTCTCAAACCTTGCCCTAAAGTCCTCCCAAGTCTCCACTGGTCTTTCAGCATTAGTGACTTCCCACTAGTAGGAAGCCTCGCCCTTCAATAGCCACACCGCCAATTGTACTTTTTGCCTATCTTCTACCTCAAAGATGATGAATAGGTCCTCCGTTTCTTTCACCCAATTTCTAGCTGCTACGAAGGACTCAGTTCCATGGAAATCCCTTCCTCCCATAGCTTTAAAATCTTTACATATCTTAGCAAAAGTGTTTCCCCATGGAGGAGGTGGAGGAAGAGGTGCTGCTGCTGCCGGATGATTTCCTGCAGTTGGGGGAGGAGGAACGGTAGGACCTGGCTGAGTGGCCCTAGCTTCTAGGAACCGTCTAAACCAACCAGGTATTGGCACCCCTTCCGGCAAGTTAAGTTCTTGGGACATGCTGAAACAAAAAGGATAGATTCAAAACGAAGGATAAGAGATAATACCTATGGCTTTGGGGAGTGGACTTTGCCTAAAAAAATAATATTTTTCTTTTTAGAAATGCTTCTTTAAATTTCCTTTTTGAAAATAATTTTTCAAAACTTTTTATCTTATCTGGTAAACCTATGCTCTGATACCAAGTGAAACACCCCACCTCCGTTAGGGTCACTCTCAAAGGGAATGCCCTAATTTTGGTGGAGGTTTATAAGTACAAGTCACAGATATACAAGACAGATATAAGAACACATATTTGTAAACAGCGGAAGAACAACAAACTTTATTTCATAAAGTCAAATACGTGTTACAACAACATCCTTTCCAAAAACATAACATAACACTTTCATAATCTGTCTTGAGTACATTATTTAAAGAAGCATAAATAAAACATAGATAAACTGCAAAAGCCCCATAGTGGATTGTCCAAAGCCATAGTTCAAAACAGGAAAGTCCAAGCAATACATTTCTCTTCTTCTTCAAGCTGGATGGTAGGGCTGGTCAAGCTGCTGTGTTCCCTCCCTGAGGACCTGGGGGGGGGGGGGGGGAAACGGAAGAAAGAAGACGAAAGAAAAGTAGAGTCAGACATAAAGCCTGAGTAAGTCTAGTACTATTTTGTCTATGAATAAAGAACTGGGTATGATAAGTATAACAAGAAGTGGGCAAACACCATAACTTGGTTAAGTTGTCTAGGGTCGAATATACTATCGTACCCCATGTTAATCTCTGAACCCATATAAACTAGTTTCCAATTTGCACCCCATAATCAGGGTGATGTGATCCATTCTACGATGATCGGCTCCTACTCGCAAAGTTACATGTGTCTTACGGCCCCCGATGTCTGTAGTTACCTATGCTGGTCCCACCATAGGGTGTATCAAGTCCCATAGTGGCAACCCGACACAACCTTAGAGTGCACAGGTATGCTACTGGTGCCCAGTGCCTTATTTTTCTGCGCCGGAGCGTGTGCACGCCCGCACTCCGTTAGAACCTACACTGCTACACCACCGCCGTCGCTTTGACCTCTTACAATCAGCCCAGTAATCGTGCCCCACCCTGCCTAGTTTCAGGGTATCCTGATACACCTTTTAGGGTTACTGCTAAAAGGGTCCCCCGTTACTAGGTTTTCTATCTCTAGCCAACATGCTAAGTTGGTTAAGTGTTTCCTAACCTAACCCCACCAGTCCGTTTAGTTTAGCATGTTCCATTTTAATTAAGTCTTTAGTTCACTTAATCCTATCAATCCTGACTCAGCCTTAATTGTCTTATTAAGGCCCGGACCTCTCACATTAGACAGGTATTGTTGTGGCTGCCTGTTGCCGGTTGGTTCCGGGCAGTCTTACGCCACAACTCAGTCTAACCTCGGGTCCTTGCTGGGCTCCATGTTTAACCTCCCACATTGGATAGGTATTGTTGTGACTACTGGACAGCCGGGCGGTTCCGGGCAGGTTTACATCACAACTCAATCCAACCTCGGGTTAAACACATCATATTTTCTATATTTACATATCTTGTCATTCTTCTTTATTTATGTAAATATTTGCGGCCCATTATTAAGTTAATGGTGTAAAGGTTACACCAATCATGGGCCCAACCCATACTTGAATTTGGGCCCTTCTATTTTATATTTTCATTCATTAATTAATTTTAACCCAACGTTATTTTCCCCCGTTTTACACGTCCGTTTATATATATTGGGCTTAGCCTTTTAAAGCCCAATTTAGCCATGCGAAAAGGGGAGGCTTATGGCGTGATTACATACACAAAAAAAAAGGGGAAGGTGAGCGTATGAACTTGCAATATGACGTTAGGAATACAAAATAGAAACTGGTGTACTTGCATAGTGGCAACATAGGTGACATGAATCAAAGCATGTGAACTTGCATAGGTTTAACTACAACATGAACCCATATTCTTATTTAGGCATAATGTCAAACATAAGCATGTCATAAATACTTTTAGCATAAACATGGCATAATGTCAAACATAAGCATGGCATAAATACTTTTAGCATAAACATAAACATGTCATGTTCATAAGGTTTCTACATATTTACAAATGGGATACTTTGTTACTAACACAAAAGCATAGTTCAACATAATCATGATTTAAGTCTAATCACATAACGATGGTATAAATATACTTATGCATAAATATTCCTAATCATGGTGTTTGCTTTAAACTTGCAAAAAGGGATTTTTGAGTCTAACCTAGCCATGTCTCACATATGTCATCATATAATTCTTTTAGACTTATTCATGGATTTCAATTATGCCAAATATCATTCATAGCCTAGCCATATTCATGACTTAATACATGGATTATGGTGTCAAAATTCCAACATAGTTTCATATGGATTATAACAACCAAACTTGTTTCAATTACTTGCAAAATGATTTATGCACAAAAAGATACATCATAGTGACATGATAACAAAGCCCCAAACTTGCATGGATTCCAATCAACTAATTATACCAAATACATTCCCTTTGAGGTTGACTGGCCAGCCAGGACCTGGATTCCAATCAACTACATACATGTAGCCCCTAATGACAAAGCCCCATAGTGGATTGTCCAAAGCCATAGTTCAAAACAGGAAAGTCCAAGCAATACATTTCTCTTCTTCAAGCTGGATGTTGAGGTTGGTCAAGCTGCTGTGTTCCCTCCCTGAGAACCTGGGAGGGGGGGGAACGGAAGAAAGAAGACGAAAGAAAAGTAGAGTCAGACATAAAGCCTGAGTAAGTCTAGTACTATTTTGTCTATGAATAAAGAACTGGGTATGATAAGTATAACAAGAAGTGGGCAAACACCATAACATGGTTAAGTTGTCTAGGGTCGAATATACTATCGTACCCCATGTTAATCCCTGAACCCATATAAACTAGTTTTCCACTGGCACCCCATAATCAGGGTGATGTGATCCATTAGGCCCTGTCGACAGGGGTGTCGACTTGGTCGAGCACAGTCAACCTGGCTGGCCAGGTCTGTGTTTGGTCGAATTTCTGTGGTCTGCTTTGTCACTAGGGCTAGGTGGCAAGTTTTAACTGGTCTCTCCATCGAATGAATGGCTATGATCAATCCAAGCAACATCAATGGTCCTAATCAGTTCCTAACCTCTATATAAACAACCCTAGACTAAACCCTAATCTATTCATACAAAATTAAGAACATAGCCGCCATGTTGCTGAGGAACGACTAAGGGTAGCCGCCAACTAGAGAGAGAATTAGGAAGAAAGTTCTAAAGCCTAAAGCAATTCAAGCAACCTAAAGCCAATCAATTCAACAAAGGAATCATATCTCTTAATTAGAGAATTCGCCGCAACCATTGTAAGTAGAGTATTACTTTGGTATGAATAAACAACTGTATTGATTTGTATGCTTGAATTGGGATAATAAAGTAATTCATATTTGTGCAAAATTATGTTATTCATTATAAAGAACTACATGCGGTAGTTCTATGCAAGTATACGTTTGGAATATTGCGCAAATTATGTAACCTATGTTGAAGCTACATGTATGTAGTTGATGGAAATTCATGCAAGTTTGGGGCTTTGTTATTATGCCATTATGATGTATATTTTTGTGCATAAATCATTTTGCAAGTAATTGAAACAAGTTTGGTTGTTATAGTTCATATGAAAACTATGTTGGAATTTTGACACCATAATCCATGTATTAAGTCATGCTTTTGCAAAACTTATGAATATGGCTAGGCTATGAATGATATTTGGCATAATTGAAATCTATGATTAAGACTATCTTGTTTAAAAGAATTATATGATGACATATGTTAGACATGGCTAGGTTAGACTCAAAAATCCCTTTTTGCAAGTTTAAAGCAAACACCATGTTTAGGAATATTTATGCATAAGTATGTTTATACCATCGTTATGTGATTAGACTTAAATCATGATTAAGTTGAACTATGCTTTTGTGTTAGTAACAAAGTATCCCCTTTGTAAACATGTAGAAACCTTATGAACATGACTTGTTTGTATTTATGCCATGCTTATGTTTGACATTATGCCATGTTTATGCTAGAAGTATTTATGCCATGCTTATGTTTGACATTATGCCTAAATAAAAATATAGGTTCATGTGTCAATAATGATATCTCAATTACAAGTTCACATGCTTTGATTCATGTCACCTATGTTTTATGACCAAAGTATATGTCACTACTATGCAAGTACACCAGTTTCTATTATGTATTTCCAACGTCATATGCAAGTTCATGCGCTCACTTTCCCCTCTTTGTGTATGTAATCACGCTTTAAGCCTCCCCTTTCGCATGGCTAAATTGGGCTTTAAAAGGCTAAGCCCAATATATATGAACAGACGTGTAAAACGGGGGAAAATAACGTTGGGTTAAAATTAATTAATGAATGAAAATATAAAATAGAAGGGCCCAAATTCAAGTATGGGTTGGGCCCATGATTGGTGTAACCTTTACACCATTAACTTAATAATGGGCCGCAAATATTTACATATAAGAAATAAAGAAGAATGACAAAATATGTAAATGTAGAAAATACGATGTGTTTAACCCGAGGTTGGATTGAGTTGTGATGTAAACCTGCCCGGAACCGGCCGGCTGTCCAGTAGTCACAACAATACCTATTCAATGTGGGAGGTTAAACATGGAGCCCAGCAAGGACCCGAGGTTAGACTGAGTTGTAGCGTAAGACTGCCCGGAACCAACCGGCAACAGGCAGCCACAACAATACCTGTCTAATGTGAGAGGTCAGGGCCTTAATAAGACAATTAAGGCTGAGTCAGGATTGTTAGGATTAAGTGAACTAAAGACTTAATCAAAATGGAACATGCTAAACTAAACGGACTGGTGGGGTTAGGTTAGGAAACACTTAACCAACTTAGCATGTTGGCTAGAGATAGAAAACCTAGTAACGGGGGACCCTTTTCAGCAGTAACCCTAAAAGGTGTATCAGGATACCCTGAAACTAGGCAGGGTGGGGCACGATTACTGGGCTGATTGTAAGAGGTCAAAGCGACGGCGGTGGTGTAGCAGTGTAGGTTCTAACGGAGTGCGGGCGTGCACACACTCCGGCGCAGAAAAATAAGGCACTGGGCACCAGTAGCATACCTGTGCACTCTAAGGTTGTGTCGGGTTGCCACTATGGGACTTGATACACCCCATGGTGGGACCAGCATAGGTAACTACAGACATCGGGGGCCGTAAGACACATGTAACTTTGCGAGTAGGAGCCGATCATCGTAGAATGGATCACATCACCCTGATTATGGGGTGCAAATTGGAAACTAGTTTATATGGGTTCAGAGATTAACATGGGGTACGATAGTATATTCGACCCTAGACAACTTAACCAAGTTATGGTGTTTGCCCACTTCTTGTTATACTTATCATACCCAGTTCTTTATTCATAGACAAAATAGTACTAGACTTACTCAGGCTTTATGTCTGACTCTACTTTTCTTTCGTCTTCTTTCTTTCGTTCCCCCCCAGGTCCTCAGGGAGGGAACACAGCAGCTTGACCAGCCCTACCATCCAGCTTGAAGAAGAAGAGAAATGTATTGCTTGGACTTTCCTGTTTTGAACTATGGCTTTGGACAATCCACTATGGGGCTTTTGCAGTTTATCTATGTTTTATTTATGCTTCTTTAAATAATGTACTCAAGACAGATTATGAAAGTGTTATGTTATGTTTTTGGAAAGGATGTTGTTGTAACACGTATTTGACTTTATGAAATAAAGTTTGTTGTTCTTCCGCTGTTTACAAATATGTGTTCTTATATCTGTCTTGTATATCTGTGACTTGTACTTATAAACCTCCACTAAAATTAGGGCATTCCCTTTGAGAGTGACCCTAACGGAGGTGGGGTGTTTCACTTGGTATCAATATGTGAAACACCCCACCTCCGTTAGGGTCACTCTCAAAGGGAATGCCCTAATTTTGGTGGAGGTTTATAAGTACAAGTCACATATATACAAGACAGATATAAGAACACATATTTGTAAACAGCGGAAGAACAACAAATTTTATTTCATAAAGTCAAATACGTGTTACAACAACATCCTCTCCAAAAACATAACATAACACTTTCATAATCTGTCTTGAGTACATTATTTAAAGAAGCATAAATAAAACATAGATAAACTGCCAAAGCCCCATAGTGGATTGTCCAAAGCCATAGTTCAAAACAGGAAAGTCCAAGCAATACATTTCTCTTCTTTAAGCTGGATGTTGAGGTTGGTCAGGCTGTTGTGTTCCCTCCCTGAGAACCTGGGGGGGGGGGAACGGAAGAAAGAAGACGAAAGAAAAGTAGAGTCAGACATAAAGCCTGAGTAAGTCTAGTACTATTTTGTCTATGAATAAAGAACTGGGTATGATAAGTATAACAAGAAGTGGGCAAACACCATAACATGGTTAAGTTGTCTAGGGTCGAATATACTATCGTACCCCATGTTAATCTCTGAACCCATATAAACTAGTTTTCCACTGGCACCCCATAATCAGGGTGATGTGATCCATTTAATGATGATCGGCTCCTACTCGCATAGTTACATGTGTCTTACGGCCCCCGATGTCTGTAGTTACCTATGCTGGTCCCACCATGGGGTGTATCAAGTCCCATAGTGGCAACCCGACACAACCTTAGAGTGCACAGGTATGCTACTGGTGCCCAGTGCCTTATTTTTCTGCGCCGGAGTGTGTGCACGCCCGCACTCCGTTAGAACCTACACTGCTACACCACCGCCGTCGCTTTGACCTCTTACAATCAGCCCAGTAATCGTGCCCCACCCTGCCTAGTTTCAGGGTATCCTGATACACCTTTTAGGGTTACTGCTGAAAAGGGTCCCCCGTTACTAGGTTTTCTATCTCTAGCCAACATGCTAAGTTGGTTAAGTGTTTCCTAACCTAACCCCACCAGTCCGTTTAGTTTAGCATGTTCCATTTTGATTAAGTCTTTAGTTCACTTAATCCTATCAATCCTGACTCAGCCTTAATTGTCTTATTAAGGCCCTGACCTCTCACATTAGACAGGTATTGTTGTGGCTGCCTGTTGCCGGTTGGTTCCGGGCAGTCTTACGCCACAACTCAGTCTAACCTCGGGTCCTTGCTGGGCTCCATGTTTAACCTCCCACATTGGATAGGTATTGTTGTGACTACTGGACAGCCGGGCGGTTCCGGGCAGGTTTACATCACAACTCAATCCAACCTCGGGTTAAACACATCGTATTTTCTATATTTACATATCTTGTCATTCTTCTTTATTTATGTAAATATTTGCGGCCCATTATTAAGTTAATGGTGTAAAGGTTACACCAATCATGGGCCCAACCCATACTTGAATTTGGGCCCTTCTATTTTATATTTTCATTCATTAATTAATTTTAACCCAACGTTATTTTCCCCCGTTTTACACGTCCGTTCATATATATTGGGCTTAGCCTTTTAAAGCCCAATTTAGCCATGCGAAAGGGGAGGCTTAAAGCGTGATTACATACACAAAGAGGGGAAAGTGAGCGCATGAACTTGCATATGACGTTGGAAATACATAATAGAAATTGGTGTACTTGCATATATATACTTTGGTCATAAAACATAGGTGACATGAATCAAAGCATGTGAACTTGTAATTGAGATATCATTATTGACACATGAACCTATATTTTTATTTAGGCATAATGTCAAACATAAGCATGGCATAAATACTTCTAGCATAAACATGGCATAAAGTCAAACATAAGCATGGCATAAATACTTCTAGCATAAACATGGCATAATGTCAAACATAAGCATGGCATAAATACTTCTAGCATAAACATGGCATAAAGTCAAACATAAGCATGGCATAAATACTTCTAGCATAAACATGGCATAGTGTCAAACATAAGCATGGCATAAATACTTCTAGCATAAACATGGCATAAATATTCCTAATCATGGTGTTTGCTTTAAACTTGCAAAAAGGGATTTTTGAGTCTAACCTAGCCATGTCTCACATATGTCATCATATAATTCTTTTAAACAAGATGGATTTCAATTATGCCAAATATCATTCATAGCCTAGCCATATTCATAAGTTTTGCAAAAGCATGACTTAATACATGGATTATGGTGTCAAAATTCCAACATAGTTTTCATATGAACTATAACAACCAAACTTGTTTCAATTACTTGCAAAATGATTTATGCACAAAAATATACATCATAATGGCATAATAACAAAGCCCAAACTTGCATGAATTTCCATCAACTACATACATGTAGCTTCAACATAGATTACATAATTTGCGCAATATTCCAAACGTATACTTGCATAGAACTACCGCATGTAGTTCTTTATAATGAATAACATAATTTTGCACAAATATGAACTACTTTATTATCCCAATTCAAGCATACAAATCAATACAATTGTTTATTCATACCAAAGTAATACTCTACTTACAATGGTTGCGGCGAATTCTCTAATTAAGAGATATGATTCCTTTGTCGAATTGATTGGCTTTAGGTTGCTTGAATTGCTTTAGGTTTTAGAATTTCTCCCTAATTCCCTCTCTAGTTGGCGGCTACCCTTAGTCGTTCCTCAGCAACATGGCGGCTATGTTCTTAATTTTGAATGAATAGATTAGGGTTTAGTCTAGGGTTGTTTATATAGAGGTTAGGAACTAATTAGGACCGTTGATGTTGCTAGGTTAGATCGTAGCCATTCATTAGATAGAGAGACCAATTAGAACCCGCCACCTAGCCCTAATGACAAAGCAGACCACAGAAATTCGACCAAACACAGACCTGGCCAGCCAGGTTGACTGGGCTCGACCAGGTCGATACCCCTGTCGACAGGGCTGTCGACAGCCCTGTCGACATGGGTAGCCCAGGTCGACAGCCGGAAATTATATAATCTATGTTGAGGCTACATGTATGTAGTTGATTGGAATCCATGCAAGTATACGTTTGGAATATTGCGCAAATTATGTAATCTATGTTGAAGCTACATGTATGTAGTTGATGGAAATTCATGCAAGTTTGGGCTTTGTTATTATGCCATTATGATGTATATTTTTGTGCATAAATCATTTTGCAAGTAATTGAAACAAGTTTGGTTGTTATAGTTCATATGAAAACTATGTTGGAATTTTGACACCATAATCCATGTATTAAGTCATGCTTTTGCAAAACTTATGAATATGGCTAGGCTATGAATGATATTTGGCATAATTGAAATCCATCTTGTTTAAAAGAATTATATGATGACATATGTGAGACATGGCTAGGTTAGACTCAAAAATCCCTTTTTGCAAGTTTAAAGCAAACACCATGATTAGGAATATTTATGCCATGCTTATGTTTGACACTATGCCATGTTTATGCTAGAAGTATTTATGCCATGCTTATGTTTGACTTTATGCCATGCTTATGTTTGACATTATGCCATGTTTATGCTAGAAGTATTTATGCCATGCTTATGTTTGACTTTATGCCATGTTTATGCTAGAAGTATTTATGCCATGCTTATGTTTGACATTATGCCTAAATAAAAATATAGGTTCATGTGTCAATAATGATATCTCAATTACAAGTTCACTTGCTTTGATTCATGTCACCTATGTTTTATGACCAAAGTATATATATGCAAGTACACCAGTTTCTATTATGTATTTCCAACGTCATATGCAAGTTCATGCGCTCACTTTCCCCTCTTTGTGTATGTAATCACGCTTTAAGCCTCCCCTTTCGCATGGCTAAATTGGGCTTTAAAAGGCTAAGCCCAATATATATGAACGGACGTGTAAAACGGGGGAAAATAACGTTGGGTTAAAATTAATTAATGAATGAAAATATAAAATAGAAGGGCCCAAATTCAAGTATGGGTTGGGCTCATGATTGGTGTAACCTTTACACCATTAACTTAATAATGGGCCGCAAATATTTACATATAAGAAATAAAGAAGAATGACAAAATATGTAAATGTAGAAAATACGATGTGTTTAACCCGAGGTTGGATTGAGTTGTGATGTAAACCTGCCCGGAACCGCCCGGCTGTCTAGTAGTCACAACAATACCTATCCAATGTGGGAGGTTAAACATGGAGCCCAGCAAGGACCCGAGGTTAGACTGAGTTGTGGCGTAAGACTGCCCGGAACCAACCGGCAACAGGCAGCCACAACAATACCTGTCTAATGTGAGAGGTCAGGGCCTTAATAAGACAATTAAGGCTGAGTCAGGATTGATAGGATTAAGTGAACTAAAGACTTAATCAAAATGGAACATGCTAAACTAAACGGACTGGTGGGGTTAGGTTAGGAAACACTTAACCAACTTAGCATGTTGGCTAGAGATAGAAAACCTAGTAACGGGGGACCCTTTTCAGCAGTAACCCTAAAAGGTGTATCAGGATACCCTGAAACTAGGCAGGGTGGGGCACGATTACTGGGCTGATTGTAAGAGGTCAAAGCGACGGCGGTGGTGTAGCAGTGTAGGTTCTAACGGAGTGCGGGCGTGCACACACTCCGGCGCAGAAAAATAAGGCACTGGGCACTAGTAGCATACCTGTGCACTCTAAGGTTGTGTCGGGTTGCCACTATGGGACTTGATACACCCCATGGTGGGACCAGCATAGGTAACTACAGACATCGGGGGCCGTAAGACACATGTAACTATGCGAGTAGGAGCCGATCATCATTAAATGGATCACATCACCCTGATTATGGGGTGCCAGTGGAAAACTAGTTTATATGGGTTCTGAGATTAACATGGGGTACGATAGTATATTCGACCCTAGACAACTTAACCATGTTATGGTGTTTGCCCACTTCTTGTTATACTTATCATACCCAGTTCTTTATTCATAGACAAAATAGTACTAGACTTACTCAGGCTTTATGTCTGACTCTACTTTTCTTTCGTCTTCTTTCTTCCGTTCCCCCCCCCCCCCAGGTTCTCAGGGAGGGAACACAGCAGCTTGACCAACCTCAACATCCAGCTTGAAGAAGAGAAATGTATTGCTTGGACTTTCCTGTTTTGAACTATGGCTTTGGACAATCCACTATGGGGCTTTGGCAGTTTATCTATGTTTTATTTATGCTTCTTTAAATAATGTACTCAAGACAGATTATGAAAGTGTTATGTTATGTTTTTGGAGAGGATGTTGTTGTAACACGTATTTGACTTTATGAAATAAAATTTGTTGTTCTTCCGCTGTTTACAAATATGTGTTCTTATATCTGTCTTGTATATAGGTGACTTGTACTTATAAACCTCCACCAAAATTAGGGCATTCCCTTTGAGAGTGACCCTAACGGAGGTGGGGTGTTTCACTTGGTATCAGAGCCAGGTTAGGAGCCTAACAACCCTTTTCTCACAGTCAAGGACGGCCCCATTACTGGATAGCCAATCCATACCCAAAATCAAACCATAACCCGAAAAGCCTAAAACAAAGGCACTACATTGAAATTCTACACTTAGAATAGAAATTTTCAAATCCAGACAGATCATAGACAAATGAGCTGGGCCCCCAATTGGGTTTGAAACAATTAAGGGGTCCTCTACCATACTAGTTTTTAGGTGTAGAGATTTTACTAAAGCAGACGAGATAAAGGAGTGCGATGCGCCAGAATCAAATAAAGTGCGAACGGGGTGATCATAAAGATAAACTACACTTTCTACAGAAGTATTTATACCTCGCTGTTGCAGAGGTGGCGCTTCTAGCACATGAACCTGTGCCCCTGGGGTGGATCCAGTGCCCTGCCCCTATCCTCGTTTCCTTGGGCAGTCCTTAGCCCTGTGGCCTGTCTGACCGCACGAAAAGCACCCACCATGTTGCTAGGTTAGATCGTAGCCATTCATTAGATAGAGAGACCAATTAGAACCCGCCACCTAGCCCTAATGACAAAGCAGACCACAGAAATTCGACCAAACACAGACCTGGCCAGCCAGGTTGACTGGGCTCGACCAGGTCGATACCCCTGTCGACAGGGGTGTCGACCTGGTCGAGCCCAGTCAACCTGGCTGGCCAGGTCTGTGTTTGGTCGAATTTCTGTGGTCTGCTTTGTCATTAGGGCTAGGTGGCGGGTTCTAATTGGTCTCTCTATCTAATGAATGGCTACGATCTAACCTAGCAACATCAATGGTCCTAATCAATTCCTAACCTCTATATAAACAACCCTAGACTAAACCCTAATCTATTCATTCAAAATTAAGAATATAGCCGCCATGTTGCTGAGGAACGACTAAGAGTAGCCGCCAACTAGAGAGAGGATTAGGGAGAAAGTTCTAAAGCCTAAAGCAATTCAAGTAACCTAAAGCCAATCAATTCGACAAAGGAATCATATCTCTTAATTAGAGAATTCGCCGCAACCATTGTAAGTAGAGTATTACTTTGGTATGAATAAACAATTGTGTTGATGTGTATGCTTGAATTGTGGCAATGAAAGTAATTCATATTTGTGCGTTCTTATCAATTTATATACGTTTGGATATTCTTGAATTATGTTATTCATTATAAAGAACTACATGCGGTAGTTCTATGCAAGTATACGTTTGGAATATTGCGCAAATTATATAATCTATGTTGAGGCTACATGTATGTAGTTGATTGGAATCCATGCAAGTTTGGGGCTTTGTTATCATGTCACTATGATGTATCTTTTTGTGCATAAATCATTTTGCAAGTAATTGAAACAAGTTTGGTTGTTATAATCCATATGAAACTATGTTGGAATTTTGACACCATAATCCATGTATTAAGTCATGAATATGGCTAGGCTATGAATGATATTTGGCATAATTGAAATCCATGAATAAGTCTAAAAGAATTATATGATGACATATGTGAGACATGGCTAGGTTAGACTCAAAAATCCCTTTTTGCAAGTTTAAAGCAAACACCATGATTAGGAATATTTATGCATAAGTATATTTATACCATCGTTATGTGATTAGACTTAAATCATGATTATGTTGAACTATGCTTTTGTGTTAGTAACAAAGTATCCCCTTTGTAAATATGTAGAAACCTTATGAACATGACATGTTTATGTTTATGCTAAAAGTATTTATGCCATGCTTATGTTTGACATTATGCCATGTTTATGCTAAAAGTATTTATGACATGCTTATGTTTGACATTATGCCTAAATAAGAATATGGGTTCATGTTGTAGTTAAACCTATGCAAGTTCACATGCTTTGATTCATGTCACCTATGTTGCCACTATGCAAGTACACCAGTTTCTATTTTGTATTCCTAACGTCATATTGCAAGTTCATACGCTCACCTTCCCCTTTTTTTTGTGTATGTAATCACGCCATAAGCCTCCCCTTTTCGCATGGCTAAATTGGGCTTTAAAAGGCTAAGCCCAATATATATAAACGGACGTGTAAAACGGGGGAAAATAACGTTGGGTTAAAATTAATTAATGAATGAAAATATAAAATAGAAGGGCCCAAATTCAAGTATGGGTTGGGCCCATGATTGGTGTAACCTTTACACCATTAACTTAATAATGGGCCGCAAATATTTACATAAATAAAGAAGAATGACAAGATATGTAAATATAGAAAATACGATGTGTTTAACCCGAGGTTGGATTGAGTTGTGATGTAAACCTGCCCGGAACCGCCCGGCTGTCCAGTAGTCACAACAATACCTATCCAATGTGGGAGGTTAAACATGGAGCCCAGCAAGGACCCGAGGTTAGACTGAGTTGTGGCGTAAGACTGCCCGGAACCAACCGGCAATAGGCAGCCACAACAATACCTGTCTAATGTGAGAGGTCAGGGCCTTAATAAGACAATTAAGGCTGAGTCAGGATTGATAGGATTAAGTGAACTAAAGACTTAATCAAAATGGAACATGCTAAACTAAACGGACTGGTGGGGTTAGGTTAGGAAACACTTAACCAACTTAGCATGTTGGCTAGAGATAGAAAACCTAGTAACGGGGGACCCTTTTCAGCAGTAACCCTAAAAGGTGTATCAGGATACCCTGAAACTAGGCAGGGTGGGGCACGATTACTGGGCTGATTGTAAGAGGTCAAAGCGACGGCGGTGGTGTAGCAGTGTAGGTTCTAACGGTGTGCGGGCGTGCACGCACTCCGGCGCAGAAAAATAAAGCACTGGGCACCAGTAGCATACCTGTGCACTCTAAGGTTGTGTCGGGTTGCCACTATGGGACTTGATACACCCCATGGTGGGACCAGCATAGGTAACTACAGACATCGGGGGCCGCAAGACACATGTAACTATGCGAGTAGGAGCCGATCATCGTAGAATGGATCACATCACCCTGATTATGGGGTGCCAGTTGGAAACTAGTTTATATGGGTTCAGAGATCAACATGGGGTACGATGGTCTATTCGACCCTAGACAACTTAACCAAGTTTATAGTGCTTGCCCACTTCTTGTTATACTTATCACACCCAGTTCTTTATTCATAGACAAAATAGTACTAGACTTACTCAGGATTTATGTCTGACTCTACTTTTCTTTCGTCTTCTTTCTTCTGTTCCCCCCCCCCCAAGTCCTCAGGGAGGGAACACAGCAGCTTGACCAGCCTTACCATCCAGCTTGAAGAAGAAGAGAAATGTATTGCTTGGACTTTCCTGTTTTGAACTATGGCTTTGGACAATCCACTATGGGGCTTCTGCAGTTTATCTATGTTTTATTTATGCTTCTTTAAAAATAATGTACTCAAGACAGATTATGAAAGTGTTATGTTATGTTTTTGGAAAGGATGTTGTTGTAACACGTAATTTGACTTTATGAAATAAAGTTTGTTGTTCTTCCGCTGTTTACAAATATGTGTTATTATATCTGTCTTGTATATCTGTGACTTGTACTTATAAACCTCCACCAAAATTAGGGCATTCCCTTTGAGAGTGACCCTAACGGAGGTGGGGTGTTTCAAAATTTGGAAAAGGTCGATGTAAGCGTAGTTCGATGACCGGTTATGGAAATCAATTTAAAGGGCCTTAATAAAATTATTAGAAATATTAATAATTTGCATTAAATCATAATAAATGATTTGGAAAGAATTGGGATGAAAAATTCCACGTTTGTAAAGACAAAAATATATTTTTATCGAAATGAACTAGTTATTAACTAGAAATAAAAATCCAATGTTCTTAAATAAATAAATTGGATTGAGAAATGGTTTTAACTTAACCGGAATTTCCAATATATGAATTGGATGGGATTTGAATTGAAATATTCTTCGGAACATTTCTATATTGGATTCCATTATTAAGCGAATATTCTTATGAAAATTTGGAAGATATATATATATATCTTTATTCCCAATACGATATTTGTTGGTTTCATAATTTGATAATGAATATAAGCCGATATAATTTCTATTCAGAGCCTTGTATTTAATATCAAAAGGGATTTTGGATTTATCGTGAATGGTATCTTTACTAACACTGTTCTTAAACCCAGTTGAGACAAGATTAAATCTTTTAATTAAGATTTATAGAAGTACTAATTAATTAATATTTAATTGGAATTGAATTAAGAATTGGATTTTTGGGTTTATCGTGAATGGTGTTTTAAATAACACTTGTTCTTCAACCCGATCAATAGTAAAGTTAAGATTTGGAATTTGTAAATCTTTATTCTAAGATTTAATGGAATTTTCCAAAGTAAAGTTTTCCAATTTAATATATTAAATTGGAATTGAATGGAATTCGATTTGTTAATAATCGAAGTGAGATTCTGTGGAGGAAGACTGTTAGTATGTATGGAATTCAAAAGGCTTTGTCGTTATACCATTTATATTATTAGTCGGATACAGAAAATTGATATCGATTATATATTAATCTGTTTTTCCGTGAGGATTCCCTAACTAATGGAATGTGATTTTAGGTTTATCGTGAACTATGTTTTAAATGGTATTTGTTCATTAACCCAGTTAAAGCCAGGATTTATTTCCTAAATTTGAATAATCATTATACAATGATTTTTAGGGATTAAAACTAAGTGGGGTTTTAATGAATCTTTAATTAGATTGAAGTGTGAATGCGATAATTTAAATTATCAAATTTGAGAAATGACCAAGAATGGAGTATCACCAATTTTGCTCCAGGCGATAGTAAAATCTTTAATTATATTTGAACATGAAATGGTAGTTAATTTTATCGATAGCACCATGGTGTTAGATATGGAATATTACCGGTTTTGCTCCATGGGATGAATAGGTTGGGATTTGGAAATATAATAAATGATTACTTTGGTAAGGTTCGCTAATCCTAACTAGTTTGGAAAACCTTAATTTGGTTTAAATTGTGAAAAGAATATTTGAATAAAAGAATATTCTGGATTGGAATGAGGCGTATGTTGTGTTTTTATAACACTTGTTTATAAGATACGCGAGTTATTCAGAAAGACCGAGTTTATCCCATTCTGAATAATTGATACGACGATAAGTCGATGAAGAAGACGGTGATTGAAGACCGTAGTTCTTCACAACGTTTGGATGATTACTGATGTCTTGATTGGGCTGTAGACCCAAGACAAGGTAATAAGTGGTGATCGTCCAGACATACTTGGAGATCGACCGGATATGCGAGCACCTCTTTCTTATATTGGACATATGGGACGAGGAATAAAATGCCTCCGGTTTCGTTTAGATCCAGAAGGAACTAGTAAATGGATGTGTGTCTGACATTGGATTTTATTTTATGTTGATTGATCTCTATTAAATATATATCTGTTTGGTGGCGGAGAATTTATTCTCTTTCTTAACACCCTTCTCTGAGACGTACGAGCTCAGAGATTATATATCGATAGACATCAGTCGCATGGCGTGAATTGTCAGTGTGGCATGCTGAGATGCAAATGATCAAGGCTTTTTTTGAAAAGCAAAGTCTTGTGGTTGATGATAAAAGCATGGCTTTAAATAGCATAGCTTTGAGTATAGCGTTAATTCGCGAGCCTCACACCCCGGTATGAGCCAGAACTGGGAGAGGACTATAGGGAGAACATGCGTTTCCTTCTAGCTAGGAGTGGTGTCTTGGTATGGAGCCCAGACATTTTTACTTATGTGGATGATGGAAAGAAAGGTACCTCACATATATCGGTCACTACGGAGCCGATGGATGGATATGGTCGACATACTGACCAGACTTACGCCCCATAGCGTGGGGAAACATATTGTTCAGGAATTACTTGTCCTCAAACGTAAGGGAGGACCGTCCCTAAAGATCCAAGGTGCAGTTGCGGCTAAATCCTGAGACATGGGCAAGATCGTCTCGAATTTGGTAAGGATGATTCCTTGACTTGGTTCGTAGATGGAATCTAATTTCCAATATGTGACGTTTTGGTTTTAACTGTAGATCCTAGTATGGCGTCATAGTCGGATGGGGCACTATGCCGTTTATGATTGATACATTTATATTTGAAGCTTTTTTGACACTATACACTTATAGTACTATCAAAATGATTTGTTTTTAAACTTAGCAAGCATGTTTGGCCATTATGAGGTAAAACTCTATCCTCCAGCTTGCGTTGCATTATGTGATGGGACCTGAGTCTTATAATAGCTTCATTTTTTCAAAAACCATTGCGCTGTTTGTTTTATGCACTGGTATTCTTGGGAGGAACCCGTTCCGTGTTATACGGCGTGGTCCCTCGATTTACTCTATTTTAAAGTAAAGGCTTAAATAACTGTTTTAATTTTCACACAAGTCCTATGACTGACCTGGAGTTTATTGTTTTAACCTAAACTCTGGGTGCCCCTATTTTCCACATGAGCAGCTAATAGTTAGGTTTTTGCAGATATTATTTTTCCATGATCCTGGATTTAAAGTTGGAGCTATATTCGGAAAGCACTGTATCCATGTATTTCTTTTAGTTATGTTATGTATTATTTTTTCACTGCTAATGTTTTTTAATCTCCGATATTATTCTGATGTATATAATTTATTCATATTCTATTATGTTTTTGTACTCTGATGTTATTGTTGTAATGGCAACGAAATCTTCTTCTATTTACATTCTAATTTTTCGTGTCCTCAACTCAATCCGGGTTTTCCCAAAAGGGAGAGTTTAGGTCATTTCATTTTGGTATCAGAGCTTTGGTTTACAGAGCTTGAGAACAGGGCACATTAGAACCAAATGAAAGAATTCATCAGAGATTGGATTAGTAATATCCAATGAGAATGACTCGTTAGAGATAGGATCAGTAGTATCCTAGAATGAGTTTTAAAGGGTGTTATATTTAAAAATAAAAATGAAAACAAATTTAGTTTTGAAATTTATACCTTAATATACGTATTTGAGTTTTTTATTTATTTTGTTTGGACAATCGAGTATATGAAGATTTTGCATATACGCCTAGCTAGCGTGTATTCGAAGTCTCGAATATACTAGATAGATATAGAATCACACACTAGTCGCCTGGAGATGATCCTAGTAACTGTGATTACATTACCAGTATCTATGTTCGAGTTTCGAAAGTAGGATATCTATATATTTCCAACTGACTGGTGTGAGAACCAAAACTAGATAGGGTTTATTGATGTGAATTGGCATCAAAAATATGATTTTTGACTATGTACTAAAGTTATGTGCTTGAAACATTAATCAACTAATTGATTGTTGATTGCTGATTGTGTTGTGTGATAATTCATTTAACCAACATATGAAACGAAGGGTGAATTAAGCCAAATCGAATTCAAATATTGAACTGAACTGAAAGTTTGCTTGAAATTGCATACATGCACAAATATATGTGTGTGAACAAGTCATAGCATGGAAGCTAAGAAGAGGAATAAAACTGTATGCCTGACAAATAGGTGCATGTTTATTGTATTTCTTGGGTTTTGATGATTTTATGAGCCGATTGGCTAGCTGCTAGGCTTTTTCTTTTTCTTCTAGATTGATGAGGTTTTAAATATCAACCCGTACAAAGGAGGTTATAGCGAATTTTTTCGAAAAATTAGGGTGTTAGCCAAATTTTTGAGAAATTAGAAAATTTTTAGAAACTGAAAAGCTAAAGAATGAAAGCCAAAATGAAAGTTGAGTTGGTTAGTTAAACAACTTTCAGCTCTGTTCCTTCCGAGGACGAAAAGAATTTAAGTGGGGAAGGTTGTAACAACCCGGATTTTCAGAACCAATTTAAAAATTTTATTTTAGTTATTTTAATCAATTTTGAATATTTGAAATTATTTATTTTAAATAATAACGTTTTAATTTTTTTAAATGTAGTTAGAACGAATAAATTTATTTTAACCATAAAATGAGCCTGAAATGGCGCAGCAGTTTGAAAATTCGATTTTTAATTTCAAATGAGTGTACAGAATTCAAAATAAATCGGATTTTAGTGAAACAAGAAATATTTGATCCCGTTTAATTATACCTTTCTAATGAATGTGAAAAATACGGATTTCATAGCGGGAGTTGAAAGTTATGTCTAGCTTAAAGTTTGAAATAATCGCTATGGAATTATAATATATAGCCCTTAAAAATAACCATTTTGCAAACGACCTCCGTTTTCGACGAAACCACTTTTGTTGGATCCGGAATGCCAAATTATTGTTATATTACTATTTTCATAATTTTTGGAATTAATACGTAAGCGTGGTGAATTTAAACGCGTTCGGCAGTTTCAATTTGAATTGGATCGACCAGAAAATGGCCATTTTTAAACTACCTCTAAATTCGATGAAATTAATTAGGATCGTATCCTCAAAACATAGCTAGATTTATTCTTCTGGAATTTTTGGAGTCAGTATGTGTCCCAGGTAAATTAAATTTACGTTTAAATTCATTGTATATTGATTTATATTTTAATTTTGATAATAACTAATCAAAATGGTTGAATTGGCCTACGAAACATATACCATTGTGTCCAGAATGGGGGTATTTGGCTGAGGCCAATAGTAGTTGGGATTCATTTGGAGTTCAGAGCATTAAACAAGTAAAATTGAATTAAATAATAAAATAAAGATGTATAAATATCAAAACATTGTCAAACCCTAGTTCATTAACACCCAACCGCCGCCATTTGATATTGACATACCAAATCGCTCCATTTCTGATCGTTAATCACGGCCAAATTTCACAAAGTTAGATTATGATTTATATACGAAAATTATAGGGGGTTTCGGTAGCTTCAATTTTATGCAAGTGAGATTAGGTTCTGTTTGGTAAATCGTTGTATTCTGGAGCACGAAGTTATGCTATTCACACGCGGATTGAGGTGGCGGAGGGTGTTTGAATTCACAACTATTTTTGTGATTGTGGAGCTCGCTGCAGATTGATCGGCGGTCTAGGGCTTCGTGTGTCCTACGCAGTTGAAGTTGATGACGAGGGTTTTGGGTTAGGTTTTACTGAGTGGTAACAATGAAGAAACAGAATTCAGTGGCCCGATTTTGATTAGTAAGAGTAATTAGTTTTAATTAATTAATTATTTATGATAAATACCCTTATTCATATATATAACTTGAAATATTCATATCTTTTTTAAACGAAATCAGAAAATGACGAAACAACCTCCGTTGGAACCGTAGATTCAAGAACTACAACATGGAACAAACCAAGACCAAAACGATAGCAGAAAGGTGAACAGAAAAAAATAGCATAGTTTTATTTTTCTGATTTTATGAATAACATGATTTATTTTTAGATTTTTAAACATGAATAAAAACATTGATGTAAAAATTTTGATTCTTAAATTATATAACATTGTATACAAATAACATTGGTTTTAAAAATATGATTTTTATATAAATAACTTTGTTTTGAAAATATGATCTGTATAAATAAAGCATAATAATAAAAACATGATTTTTATTATAAATAGCATTGTTTTAATATGAAATACTTTGTTTTAAAAATATGAATTTTTCTATAAATAGCTTTAATAAAAATATAGTTTTTTAATTACATATAGCTTTGAATAAAAATGTGATTTTTTGTATGGATTATATAGCATATTAAAAATGTTATTTTAAAAAATATATATAGCATACTAAAAATGGGATTTTTAAAATATATATAGCATATTAAAAATGGGATTTTTAAAATATAAATAGCGTTATCAAAAGTGTGATATTTAATATTAATCACGTGAAACAAATTGCGTTGTAATCGCGGTGAAGAACACAACATGCTGGAACAAATCTAAAAAATCCATCATCTGCTAAAAGTGACGGAGTGGAAACCGAAGGTGAGACCACCTTCTCACTCAAATTAATTTATAGTAAATATATTTTAGGAAGTAGACGAGG
Source organism: Allium sativum (assembly GCA_030737875.1). Taxonomy (NCBI): domain Eukaryota; kingdom Viridiplantae; phylum Streptophyta; class Magnoliopsida; order Asparagales; family Amaryllidaceae; genus Allium; species Allium sativum. The sequence goes on from CM060915.1 coordinate 287,059,975, forward strand.
CTTAGAAGCCCTCGACACTACTTTTTGTACAAATCATGGTTGATTGTTTGTTTAGATTGTAATTGATTGATATTTTTTTATATACAATTATTTATATAAAATGTATATAAAATTATCATGAAAAGAAAATAAAATAAATATTCATTTACAAGCCAGACGGTTTGTTTATGTACACCTTTTTAACTGATGATGATTAGGACGATAATATTTTACACATCACCCAACTGCACAAATAATAATCAATATTTGTTATTTGAAAACCCCACACGGATATTGGGATGATATTTGACATACGCTGATCCCAATAATTAGTGGCATGTAAATCGATGGGTTGACGGACTATGTAAGCGTTATTTTTTAATGCTTACACATGTAAGGACCCGTAACTTCCCCGATAAGGAAAGAACGGATCACCTTGAGAACAACACACATCGGGACGCAAACAGAAGAGCATTACATTGTTTATTTTAACAATTCCATCAGAATACAAGAATATTACAGAGTATGAATAAATATTACGTAGAAATTTGTAAGAACCCGTAACTTCCCCGTGAAGGAAAGCACGAATACTTTGAGAACAACACACAAAATGACGCATACGGAAGAACATTTCATTGTTATTACAACAATTCCATCAGATACAAGAATATACAGAGTATAAATGAATAAATTACATTCCATAAATATCAGAGATTACAATAAATTATATAGCAGCGGAAAAATATACAAAAGCACAACTAAAAGTGATACACGGATACAGAGCTTTCCGAGGATCGTTCCAGCTGTAAATCAGGATCCTGTGAATATAAATCTGCAAAATCAAAACTACTAGCTGCCCGTGTGGAAAATAGGGGCACCCAGAGTTTAGGTTAAAACAATAAACTCCAGGTCAGTCATGTGACTGGTGTGAGAACTAAAACAGTTATTTAAAACTTTACTTTAGAAGAAAGTAATTCGAGGGACCACGCCGTATAACACGGAACGGGTTTCCTCCCAAGAATACTAGTGCATATAACAAAACAGCGCAATGCTTTTTGGAAAAATGAAGCTATTATAAGACCCAGATCCCATCACACAATGCAACGTAAGCCGGAGGATAGGGTTTTCCCTTATAATAGCCAAATAATGCTTGATAGGTTTAAAAACAAATCATTTGATACTATTATAAGTGTATAGTGTCAAAACATTTTCAATCATAAATATCAATCATAGACGGCGTGGGTACCATATATCATGTCGCCATACTAGTTCTACAAATAAAACCGCAATATCACGTATTGGAAATTGGATTTCTGTCATGAGTCGAGGCAAGGGGAAAGCTCCTCTCCGCGTTCGAGACACTCTAGCAAATGTCTCAGTACCCCACTATGATCCTTGGATCTTCAGGGTCGGTCCTCTCTTACTTTTGAGGATTGGCAATTCCTGAACACACGTTTCCCGGTCCTTACAGACCTATATCCGAGGCACCTCATATCCAACAACCACACAGGTGAAAAGTATATAAATGTCAAGGCTGGTAGGTCACTGACACCACCTTAGCTAGAAAGAAACGTTGTGCTATCCCTGCAGTCACTATCCCATTTTTGACTCATACCGAGGTGTGAGGCTCGCGAATTCGCGCTATACACAAAGCTGCGCCACACAGGCCGTGATATGATCATCAACCACAAGACTTTGCTTTTCAACAGAAGCCTTGATCAATTGCCACTTACGCGTGCCACACTGGCAATTCACTCCATGCGACTGATGTCCATCGATATACAACCTCTGAGCTCGTACGTCTCAGAGAAGGGCGTTAAGCAAGAGAATAAATTCTCCGTCGCCAAACAGATGTATATTTAATAGAGATCAATCAACACAGAATAAAATCCAATGTCAGACACACAATCCATTTACAAGTTCGTTCTGGGTCTGAACGAAACTGGAGGCACTTTCCTCGCATATCCATCGATCTCCAAGTACGTCTGGACGATCACCAACTGTTTCCCTCATCTTGGGTGTACAGCCCAATCGAGATCATCAGTAATGACCCAAACGATGTGAAGACTTCCGGTCTTCAACCATCGTCTTCATCTTCGACATCTCGTCGAATCGGTTATTTAGAATGGGTATAAGCCCGGCCTTCCTGAATAACCCACGTATATGATAGAAAAATGTTACACAAACACAACAAACGCCTCACTCCAATTCAGACATTCTTTTATTCACAAAATCACATTCTTAGGGGAAAGGTTCCCATTAATTTTATCCAAGATAAATTCTTTTAAATTTATTCTTTAATCTTCCTTTGTATATCATTTCAAACTAGTCGGGATTAGCGAACCACACCGAAGTAATTATTTGTTTTATTTCCCAATACCAACCTATTCATCCCATGGAACAAAACTGGTAATACTCCATATCTAGCACCACGGTGTTATCGGTAAAACTAATTACCATTTCACGTTCAAATCTAATTAAAGATTTAACTATCGCTTTGGAGCAAAAATGGTGGTACTCCACTCTCGATCACCTTTCAGATTTGATAATTTAAATTATCAATTCACATTTTACTCTAGTTAAAGATTCATTAAAACTCCACTTAGTTTTAATCTTCTCGAAAATCAATAACCTATCTTTAACTGGGTTAAAGAACCAATGTCATCTATAACACGATTCATGATAAACCCAAATCACATTTGTTATTAAATACAAGGCTATGAATAGAAAATATACCGGCTTATATTCAATATCAAATTCTGAAACCAACAAATATCGTAATGGAAATAACGATATAAAATATATCTTTCAAATTCCCATAGAAATATCTGTATAGTCATGAAATCCAATATCGAAATATTCCGAAGATCATTTCGATTCAACTCCAGTCCAATTCACATATTGGGAATATTGATTATTTTTAAAATCACTTTCAAATTCAATTTATTTATATCAAAAATAAATTGATTTTAATTCTAGTTCAAAACTAGTTCATTTTGACAAAAATATATTTTTATCCTTTCAAACGTGGAACTTTTCATCCCGGTTCTTTCCAATTCACATATTATGATTTTACACAAATTATTAATATTTTTAATAATTTTATCAAGGCCCGTACAGTCGATTTCCAACAACGGCCATCGAACTGCACTTACAGCGACCTTTTCCAAATTTGATTTGGACATAATTCCAAATCCAACCGTTAGATTTCAAATTTCTAATATTCTTTGGAAAGCTCTTTTCGATACGAACCCAACGGTTCCGGTTTTAGGAGAATCCGACGGTCGGATCTCCCGCAACATCAATTCGAAGTCAACGGTCGAAATTCACGAACTGCCGCGGCGCAGCGCGTTCTATTCAGGCCATTATATATAATATATATATTATATATTATATATTTCGTCGATTTCCTTTTTAAAACGTATTTTATAAATCGTTTTAAATTCGTTTTCAAAACCATTTCAACTCTATATTCAATTTCAAATCAAAATTGAATATTTCATATCATTACTATATAAATGATAATATTTTCAAAACATTATATTTTGAAATCACTACCTTTTCAATATTCATTTTAAAAACGAATATAATCGATATAAATATCGTTCACGTCAAAATAGCGCAACTCTAATCAACACGGCTTTATATATTTCAATAATTCATTATTCTATTCAACAAATGAATATTTATTCTATTCAACATATGAATCTATATTTCTTTCAACACACGACTAATCTCAACACGTGAGTACTGTCAACACATCACTGTTTTTATTATGTAAAATATTTTATAAAATTATGGTATCTATCGTTTGATTTTCAATCAGACTTGTGAAAACCCGTAACTTCCCCGTAAAGGAAAGCGACGGATAGTTCGAGAACAAGCCACAACAGAACGCATATAAAAGAACATTTCATTGTATATTACAACAATGCATCGGATTACAAGAATATACAGAGTATGAATAAATATTACACAGAAATATCAGAGATTTAAATTACATTTAAATACATAGCAGCGGAAAATATTACAATACACAACTAGAGGAGATATACGGATACAAAGCTTTCCGGATATCGTTCCAGCTGTAAACCAGGACCCTGTGAATATAAATCTGCAAAACCAAAACTACTAGCTGCCCGTGTCGAAAATAAGGGCACCCAGAGTTTAGGTTAAAACAATAAACTCCAGGTCAGTCATGTGACTGGTGTGAGAACTAAAACAGTTATAAATCTTTATTTTCAAAGTTAGGTAAATCAAGGGACCACGCCGTATAACACGGAACGGGTTTCCTCCCAAGAATACCAGTGCATAAAACAAACAGCGCAATGCTAAATAGAGAAAAATGAAGCTGTTATAAGACCCAGGTCCCATCACACAATGCAACGCAGCCGAGGATAGGGTTTTCCCTTATAACAGCCAAAGAATGCTTGATACGTTTAAAACAAATCATTTGATACTATTATAGGTGCATAGTGTATAAAACAACTTCAAATCATAAGTATCAATCATAGGCGGCATGGGTACCATATATCATGTCGCCATACTAGTTTTACAATTAAAACCGCAAATGTCACGTATTTGGAAATTGGATTTCCGTCTATGAACCGAGGCAAAAGATAGTCCTCAACCGATTCGAGACGCTCTAGCCCGCCCCTCAGGACCCAGACTCAGGTGGGCCCTTGGATCGTCAGGGCCGGTCCACCGATGTGGATTAAACTTAAACCCTGAACATGCATTTCCCCGCCCTATGGGGCGTAAACGAGCCAACTAAATGACTCCATCGGTTCGAGAACGACCGATCAATCCGAGGCGCCTCGCAACAGCAACAACCACATAAGTCAAACTCGTCAGGGCGTGTAAAACCACTGACGCCACTTCTAGCTAGAAAGAAACGCAAGTCCTCCCTGAGGTCCGTCTCCCGTTTTTGGTTCATACCGGGTGTGAAACACGCGAAGTAAACGTTACACAAAGCTACGCCACAAAGGCCGTGCTTTGATCATCACCACAAGACTTTGCTTTTCAACAGAAGCCTCGATCAATTGCCACTTAGGCATGCCACACAGGCAATTCACTCCATGCGTTTGATATCCATCAATATATAACCCCTGAGCTCGTACGTCTCAGAGAAGGGCGTTAAGCAAGAGAATAAATTCTCCGCCGCCAAACAGATATATATTTAATAGAAATCAAACACACAGACTGAAATCCAATGTCAGACACACAGTCCATTTACAAGTCCGTTCTGGGTCTGAACGAAACCGGAGGCACCTAGTACCCCGCATATCCATCGATCTCCAAGTACGTTTGGACGATCACTAACTGTTTCCATCTTCTTGGGTGTACAACCCAATCAAGATCATCAGTAATTACCCAAACGACGTGAAGACTTCCGGTCTTCGACCACCGTCTTCATCTTCGACTTATCGTCGTATCAGTTATTCAGAATGGGATAAACCCGGCCTTTCCGAATAACTCGCGTATATATTAAAGAAGTGTTACACAAACACAACATACGCCTCATTCCAATTCATCAGTCACTAACCGTAAATTAATTAAGAGAATAATTTCCCAAATATTAACCCCGAAGGCCGAAACCAACATCAGATCAATATCCAGAGAACCCTTCTGCTTGGCCAACCGACAGTTAGTTTCTAAATTTCACATTCATAGGGAAATGTTCCCATTAATTTTATCCAAGATAAATTCCTTGAATTTATTCTTTGTTCTATTCTTTCGAATTTCGATTCAACTAGCCGGGATTAACGAAACTTACCGAAGTAATCATTTATTTAATTTCCCAATCCCAACCTATTTATCCCATGAAGTAAAACTGGTAATACTTCATATCTAACACCACAGTGTTATCGGTAAATTCAATTACCATTTCCCGTTCAAATCTAATTAAAGATTTAACTATCGCCTGGAGCAAAACTGGTGATACTCCATTTTCGATTATTTCAATCTAATTAAAGATTCATTAAAACTCCACTTAGTTTTAATCGTCAACTGGGTTAAAGAATCAGTGTCATTTAAAACACGGTTCACGATAAACCCAAAATCACATTCATTAATTATCGGGTTAAAGAACAAGTGTTATTTAAAACACTGTTCACGATAAACCCAAAAATCAATATCAATTCAATTCCAATTAAATATTATTTAATTGGTACACTTCATTAAATCTAAATAAAAAAGATTTAATCTTTTCTCAACTGGGTTCAAGAACAGTGTTAGTGAAGACACCATTCACGACAAACCCAAATCACATTTGATATTAAATACAAGGCTCTGAATAGAAAATATCCCGGCTTATATTCAATATCCAATTCTGCGGCCAACAAAGATCGTATTGGAAATAACGATATATATATCTATATCTTTCAAATTTCCATAACAACATTTGTATAATCACGAAATCCAACATCGAAACATTCCGAAGACAATTTCGATTCAAATCCATTCCAATGCAATCATTGGAAATTCTGGTTATTATCAAAACCATTTCAAATTCAATTTATTTAAAAAAATAAATAGAATTATAATTCTAGTTCAAAACTAGTTCATTTCGATAAAAATCTATTTTTATCTTTTCAAATATGGTGTTTTTCATCCCAATTCTTCTCAAATCATTTCTCATGATTTTACACAAATTATTACTATTTTTAATAATTTTATCAAGGCCTGTACAGTCGATTTCCATCAATGGCCATCGAACTGCACTTACAGCGACCTTTTTCGAATTTGATTTGGACGTATCTCCAAATCCTACCGTTAGATTTCAAATTTCTAATCTTCGTTAGAAAGCTCTTTTCGATACGAACCCAACGGTTCCGGTTTTAGGAGAATCCGACGGTCGGATCACCCGTAATGTCCGTTTGAAATAAATGGTCGAAATTCACGAACTGCCGCGGCGCGGCGCGTTCTATTCAGGCCATTATATTATATATATAATATATATAATATATATTTCGTCGATTTCTATATAAAACGAATTATATAAACAGTTTTAAATTCGTTTCCTAAAGCAATTTCAACTTCCGTTTCAATTCAAATCAAAATTGAATTCTTCTTTATAAATTCGTTTTAAAATTCATTCCAATTCAATTCAAATTTCAATTCAATTTGAATTCATTTCAATTCGCATTCGATTCATTTCGAAATCGTTTTCAATTCAATTCATTTCGAAATCGTTTTCAATTCAATTCATTTCGAAATCGTTTTCAATTCAATTCATTTCGAAATCGTTTTCAATTCAATTCATTTCGAAATCGTTTTCAATTCAATTCATTTCGAAATCGTTTTCAATTCAATTCATTTCGAAATCGTTTTCAATTCAATTCATTTCGAAATCGTTTTCAATTCAATTCATTTCGAAATCGTTTTCAATTCAATTCATTTCGAAATCGTTTTATCGATATAAATATCGTTCACGTCAAAATGGCGTCAATCTAATCAACACGGCTTCATAAATTTATATTCTCAAATATTCTATTTCAAATATTTCTTTTTCAAAATAGTTGTTATTATCAAAATATTTCGTTCAACACATGACCAATCTCAATGGATGAGTACTGTCAACACATGAACTTTTATTTTATAATATTCTTTATTTTTCAAATTGGAATGAGGCCCAATCAATTACCATATAAAGTTAATTATATGGATTTCCATACAACTCATGTATATAATAGCATTGAAAAATAATCAACCATCAACCAAAATGCACTACACTGTATAAGCATCAAATATAGATATTCAACGCTTATAACAGCCTGTCAATCAATCGATCGACATATTTAATCAATCAGGATGAGTGAACTTCAAATTTCATCCTAACACCCGTGTGGGGTTTCAAACAATCAAACACATATTTTATTTGTGCAGTTGGGCGATGTGTAAAATTTATCGACCCAATCAATGTCCTTCAAATAGGTGTACATAAACAAACCGTCTGGTTTGTAAATGAATATTTATTTATTCACATTCACGTTAAAAATTATATTTTTAACGATAAAACATTTTATTCCTACATATGAATTTCTATTCAATTCATTCTTTAAATAAAATGATATTTTTATTTTTCTAACATATTTTAGAAAATTTCGGCGGCATAACGGCACGATACTAGAAACGGGACAAGGCCTAGCCTTATCCCCGGTCTAGTGAAGGCCCACGCCATTCACATATCAATCATATTCACCAAACAACCAAATTCAAATCAATTCATCAAACTAATCTATGCAACCAAACAAACAAGTCCATGGTCTGTGGACGATTGTGTCGGGTGCTACTAAGCACCGTCTGCATCCTAGTATATATATATATATAACTAGAAATAAAATTGAAAGGTGAGAAATTCTCACCTATAGCTATCCTAGCTCCACGGCACTTCATTGATAGAAATCTTCATCGCTATCGCATCTTCGTCCTTTGTCGCTTTCATTGTCCGCTTTCACTACGCATGTAAAAATCGAATTTTTACTTCGATGTTCAATATATAAAAATCGAATTTTTACTTCGATGTTCAATATATAAAAATCGAATTTTTACTTCGATGTTCAATATATAAAAATCGAATTTTTACTTCGATGTTCAATATATAAAAATCGTATTTTTCATTCGAAGTTCAATATATAAAAATCATATTTTTATTCGAAGTTCAATATATAAAAATCATATTTTTTCATTCGAAGTTCAATATATAAAAATCATATTTTTATTTCGAAGTTCAATATATAAAAATCATATTTTTATTCGAAGTTCAATATATAAAAATCATATTTTTATTCGAAGTTCAATATATAAAAATCATATTTTTATTTCGAAGTTCAATATATAAAAATCATATTTTTATTCGAAGTTCAATATATAAAAATCATATTTTTATTCGAAGTTCAATATATAAAAATCATATTTTTATTTCGAAGTTCAATATATAAAAATCATATTTTTATTCGAAGTTCAATATATAAAAATCATATTTTTATTCGAAGTTCAATATATAAAAATCATATTTTTATTCGAAGTTCAATATATAAAAATCATATTTTTATTCGAAGTTCAATATATAAAAATCATATTTTTATTCGAAGTTCAATATATAAAAATCATATTTTTATTCGAAGTTCAATATATAAAAATCATATTTTTATTCGAAGTTCAATATATAAAAATCATATATTTTCATAACATAAAAATCTAATCTTTTCATGTGTTCAAAAATCTAATCCTTCTCCGTTTTAAACTAAACAAAAATCAGTTTTTCATATAACCAAAAATCAGTTTTTTTTTTTTTATATAACCAAAAATCAGTTTTTACCATAACCAAAAATCAGTTTTTACTATAACCAAAAATCAGTTTTTACTATAACCAAAAATCAGTTTTTTTTTCTTTTTATAAAATCAGTTTTTTTTTTTTATAAAATCAGTTTCATTTATTTTATAAAAACAGTTTCATTTATTTTATAAAATTAGCAGAACAAAAAAAGAAATAAAAATAAAAATGAAATCACTTAGTCACTCACCGCAGCCTACGAAAGGGAGGGGGAGAAGGAAGCGTCGGCGGCAGGCTTCGAGGGGGGCGCGGTGGCTCAGTGGTGTCGGCGTCGAGGTGTTCGAGGGGGGCGCGGTTTCGAGGTCTTCGTCGGCTTCGAGGTATGTGCGGCTTCGGGATGGCGTTCGTCGGCGCCGAAGTCTTGAGGGGGGGGGGGGGGGGCGGCGAACTAGGTTTAGGTTTTCCCTTTTTTTTTTCGATCCACTGAAATGAATCGGGGGGGGGGGTATATGGAGGGAAGGGAAAGTGTTTTTATTTTATTTTATTTTATTATTATTTAATTCAACCTTAAGTTGACTTTTTCATACGACCTCGAAACGAGGCCCACCGCCTGTCGTCCATAGCGTTTTACCCCTATTCCGAACCCAATGGGATATGTATCACAAGCTGATTTGATCGTTTCGATCAGTTTCCTTTGAATTTACATTTAAATCACTAAATTGAATTTTAAACGTACATTTCAAATTACCGGGGTCACATACTGACTCGAAAAATTCCAGAAAAATATTTTCTAGCCTCGTATTGACGATACGGTCCTAACAAAACTAGTTTCGTCGAATTCTGAGACCGTTAGAAAAATGGCCAATTTCCAGTCGATTAAAATCAACTGAAATGGTCAAAACACGTTTTCCTTTGCCACGCTCACATATTGATTCGAAAAATTATGAAATTTGAAATCTAGCAATAACTCGACATCACGGACCCAACAAAACTGGTTTCGTCGAAATCCGAGGTCGTTTGCAAAATGTCCATTTTTAAGGGCCTGAATTCCATAGCGACTATTCAGAATTTTCAACTGGACATATCTTTTGATTCCCGCTACGAACTTTCGATTTTTCGGATTCGTTGGAAAGATATTATCAATTAGATCCCATTATTTTTGGTTTCATTAAAATCCGGATTGTTTTGCACCCGGTACATTCAATTGAAGTTTGAAATCGAATTGTCGAACTACCGCGCCATTTTCAATTCTATTTATAATTATATATAAATATTTATATTCTAACGACGACGCGTATAATATATACGTTCTAATTCCATTCAAAATAAATTTTCTCGTCGATATTATTTAAAATAATCTATTTTAAATATTCAAAATTCGCTATAATTGCCAAAATAAAAATTTTAAACTGGCCCAGATTTTCCGGGTTATTACAATCTCCCCCACTTAAAACTTTTCGTCCCCGAAAAGGAACAAAGTCGAAAGTGGTTTGATTAATCAACTCTACGTTCGATCCGGCTTCCTTTCTCCAACTCTTCAGTTTCTGAGAATTTTCAAAATTTCAAAAATTTGGCTAACACCCTAAATTTTTGAAAAATTTCGCCATAACCTCCCCTGCAATGGGAGCATCGGGGAATTTCAAATAACTTCCCCGGTCCTTCAGATCTCAAAAAGAAAAAGAAAAAGCCAAGCGGCTAGCCAATAGGCTCACAAAATCATCATCACCCAAACAAAACAGGAAATTATGTAGTAAACATGTACCTATTTGTCGGGCAAACAAATTTTATTCTCTGGCTCTAGCCTCCTTGCTATGACCTGTTCAATGATATATATGTATATGCAAGCAAACGCAACCAATCTTCGATATAATTCAATATTTGGTTCTGTTAGGCTAAATGGCTAAAAATTAGCAAACAAATAAACAAACAACACAAACATCAATCCATTAGTGAATTAGAGTTTCAAATCCATAACTTTGATACATACACAAAAAATCATGTTTTTGATGCCAAATCACAACAATAGGCCCTATCTAATTTTGGTTCTCACACCAGTCAATAGGAAATATATAGAAAGCCCACTTTCGTCACTCGAACATAAATTCTAATGATGGAGCTCCATCATCAAAATCATCTCCAGGCGATTTGAGTGTAATTCTATATCTATCCAGTATATTAAAACTTCAAATACACGTTTGCAAGGCGTATATGCAAAATATTTATATACTGGACTGTCCTAATCAATATAAATAAATAATCAAATACGAATAAGTGATTTAGATTTTCAAAACAAAAATTGTTTTCATTTGAAAAATATACCCTTCACACTCGTTCTAGGATACTACTGATCCTATCTCTAACGAGTCATTCTAATTGGATATTACTAATCCAATATCTGATGAATTCTTTAGTATGGTTCTAATGTGTCTTGTTCTCTGAGCTTTGTAAACCAAAGCTCTGATACCAACTGTGAAAACCCGTAACTTCCCCGTAAAGGAAAGCGACGGATAGTTCGAGAACAAGCCACAACAGAACGCATATAAAAGAACATTTCATTGTATATTACAACAATGCATCGGATTACAAGAATATACAGAGTATGAATAAATATTACACAGAAATATCAGAGATTTAAATTACATTTAAATACATAGCAGCGGAAAATATTACAATACACAACTAGAGGAGATATACGGATACAAAGCTTTCCGGATATCGTTCCAGCTGTAAACCAGGACCCTGTGAATATAAATCTGCAAAACCAAAACTACTAGCTGCCCATGTCGAAAATAAGGGCACCCAGAGTTTAGGTTAAAACAATAAACTCCAGGTCAGTCATGTGACTGGTGTGAGAACTAAAACAGTTATAAATCTTTATTTTCAAAGTTAGGTAAATCAAGGGACCACGCCGTATAACACGGAACGGGTTTCCTCCCAAGAATACCAGTGCATAAAACAAACAGCGCAATGCTAAATAGAGAAAAATGAAGCTGTTATAAGACCCAGGTCCCATCACACAATGCAACGCAGCCGAGGATAGGGTTTTCCCTTATAACAGCCAAAGAATGCTTGATACGTTTAAAACAAATCATTTGATACTATTATAGGTGCATAGTGTATAAAACAACTTCAAATCATAAGTTTCAATCATAGGCGGCATGGGTACCATATATCATGTCGCCATACTAGTTTTACAATTAAAACCGCAAATGTCACGTATTTGGAAATTGGATTTCCGTCTATGAACCGAGGCAAAAGATAGTCCTCAACCGATTCGAGACGCTCTAGCCCGCCCCTCAGGACCCAGACTCAGGTGGGCCCTTGGATCGTCAGGGCCGGTCCACCGATGTGGATTAAACTTAAACCCTGAACATGCATTTCCCCGCCCTATGGGGCGTAAACGAGCCAACTAAATGACTCCATCGGTTCGAGAACGACCGATCAATCCGAGGCGCCTCGCAACAGCAACAACCACATAAGTCAAACTCGTCAGGGCGTGTAAAACCACTGACGCCACTTCTAGCTAGAAAGAAACGCAAGTCCTCCCTGAGGTCCGTCTCCCGTTTTTGGTTCATACCAGGTGTGAAACACGCGAAGTAAACGTTACACAAAGCTACGCCACAAAGGCCGTGCTTTGATCATCACCACAAGACTTTGCTTTTCAACAGAAGCCTCGATCAATTGCCACTTAGGCATGCCACACAGGCAATTCACTCCATGCGTTTGATATCCATCAATATATAACCCCTGAGCTCGTACGTCTCAGAGAAGGGCGTTAAGCAAGAGAATAAATTCTCCGCCGCCAAACAGATATATATTTAATAGAAATCAAACACACAGACTGAAATCCAATGTCAGACACACAGTCCATTTACAAGTCCGTTCTGGGTCTGAACGAAACCGGAGGCACCTAGTACCCCGCATATCCATCGATCTCCAAGTACGTCTGGACGATCACTAACTGTTTCCATCTTCTTGGGTGTACAGCCCAATCAAGATCATCAGTAATTACCCAAACGACGTGAAGACTTCTGGTCTTCGACCACCGTCTTCATCTTCGACTTATCGTCGTATCAGTTATTCAGAATGGGATAAACCCGGCCTTTCCGAATAACTCGCGTATATATTAAAGAAGTGTTACACAAACACAACATACGCCTCATTCCAATTCATCAGTCACTAACCGTAAATTAATTAAGAGAATAATTTCCCAAATATTAACCCCGAAGGCCGAAACCAACATCAGATCAATATCCAGAGAACCCTTCTGCTTGGCCAACCGACAGTTAGTTTCTAAATTTCACATTCATAGGGAAATGTTCCCATTAATTTTATCCAAGATAAATTCCTTGAATTTATTCTTTGTTCTATTCTTTCGAATTTCGATTCAACTAGCCGGGATTAACGAAACTTACCGAAGTAATCATTTATTTAATTTCCCAATCCCAACCTATTTATCCCATGAAGTAAAACTGGTAATACTTCATATCTAACACCACAGTTTTATCGGTAAATTCAATTACCATTTCCCGTTCAAATCTAATTAAAGATTTAACTATCGCCTGGAGCAAAACTGGTGATACTCCATTTTCGATTATTTCAATCTAATTAAAGATTCATTAAAACTCCACTTAGTTTTAATCGTCAACTGGGTTAAAGAATCAGTGTCATTTAAAACACGGTTCACGATAAACCCAAAATCACATTCATTAATTATCGGGTTAAAGAACAAGTGTTATTTAAAACACTGTTCACGATAAACCCAAAAATCAATATCAATTCAATTCCAATTAAATATTATTTAATTGGTACACTTCATTAAATCTAAATAAAAAAGATTTAATCTTTTCTCAACTGGGTTCAAGAACAGTGTTAGTGAAGACACCATTCACGACAAACCCAAATCACATTTGATATTAAATACAAGGCTCTGAATAGAAAATATCCCGGCTTATATTCAATATCCAATTCTGCGGCCAACAAAGATCGTATTGGAAATAACGATATATATATCTATATCTTTCAAATTTCCATAACAACATTTGTATAATCACGAAATCCAACATCGAAACATTCCGAAGACAATTTCGATTCAAATCCATTCCAATGCAATCATTGGAAATTCTGGTTATTATCAAAACCATTTCAAATTCAATTTATTTAAAAAAATAAATAGAATTATAATTCTAGTTCAAAACTAGTTCATTTCGATAAAAATCTATTTTTATCTTTTCAAATATGGAGTTTTTCATCCCAATTCTTCTCAAATCATTTCTCATGATTTTACACAAATTATTACTATTTTTAATAATTTTATCAAGGCCTGTACAGTCGATTTCCATCAATGGCCATCGAACTGCACTTACAGCGACCTTTTTCGAATTTGATTTGGACGTATCTCCAAATCCTACCATTAGATTTCAAATTTCTAATCTTCGTTAGAAAGCTCTTTTCGATACGAACCCAACGGTTCCGGTTTTAGGAGAATCCGACGGTCGGATCTCCCGTAATGTCCGTTTGAAATAAATGGTCGAAATTCACGAACTGCCGCGGCGCGGCGCGTTCTATTCAGGCCATTATATTATATATATAATATATATAATATATATTTCGTTGATTTCTATTTAAAACGAATTATATAAATAGTTTTAAATTCGTTTCCCAAAGCAATTTCAACTTCCGTTTCAATTCAAATCAAAATTGAATTCTTCTTTATAAATTCGTTTTAAAATTCATTCCAATTCAATTCAAATTTCAATTCAATTTGAATTCATTTCAATTCGCATTCGATTCATTTCGAAATCGTTTTCAATTCAATTCATTTCGAAATCGTTTTCAATTCAATTCATTTCGAAATCGTTTTCAATTCAATTCATTTCGAAATCGTTTTCAATTCAATTCATTTCGAAATCGTTTTCAATTCAATTCATTTCGAAATAGTTTTCAATTCAATTCATTTCGAAATCGTTTTCAATTCAATTCATTTCGAAATCGTTTTCAATTCAATTCATTTCGAAATCGTTTTCAATTCAATTCATTTCGAAATCGTTTTATCGATATAAATATCGTTCACGTCAAAATGGCGTCAATCTAATCAACACGGCTTCATAAATTTCTATTCTCAAATATTCTATTTCAAATATTTCTTTTTCAAAATAGTTGTTATTATCAAAATATTTCGTTCAACACATGACCAATCTCAATGGATGAGTACTGTCAACACATGAACTTTTATTTTATAATATTCTTTATTTTTCAAGTTGGAATGAGGCCCAATTAATTACCATATAAAGTTAATTATATGGATTTCCATACAACACATGTATATAATAGCATTGAAAAATAATCAACCATCAACCAAAGTGCACTACACTGTATAAGCATCAAATATAGATATTCAACGCTTATAACAGCCTGTCAATCAATCGATCGACATATTTAATCAATCAGGATGAGTGAACTTCAAATTTCATCCTAACACCCGTGTGGGGTTTCAAACAATCAAACACATATTTTATTTGTGCAGTTGGGCGATGTGTAAAATTTATCGACCCAATCAATGTCCTTCAAATAGGTGTACATAAACAAACCGTCTGGTTTGTAAATGAATATTTATTTATTCACATTCACGTTAAAAATTATATTTTTAACGATAAAACATTTTATTCCTACATATGAATTTCTATTCAATTCATTCTTTAAATAAAATGATAATTTTATTTTTCTAACATATTTTAGAAAATTTCGGCGGCATAACGACACGATACTAGAAACGGGACAAGGCCTAGCCTTATCCCCGGTCTAGTGAAGGCCCACGCCATTCACATATCAATCATATTCACCAAACAACCAAATTCAAATCAATTCATCAAACTAATCTATGCAACCAAACAAACAAGTCCATGGTCTGTGGACGATTGTGTCGGGTGCTACTAAGCACCGTCTGCATCCTAGTATATATATATATAACTAGAAATAAAATTGAAAGGTGAGAAATTCTCACCTATAGCTATCCTAGCTCCACGGCACTTCATTGATAGAAATCTTCATCGCTATCGCATCTTCGTCCTTTGTCGCTTTCATTGTCCGCTTTCACTACGCATGTAAAAATCGAATTTTTACTTCGATGTTCAATATATAAAAATCGAATTTTTACTTCGATGTTCAATATATAAAAATCGAATTTTTACTTCGATGTTCAATATATAAAAATCGAATTTTTACTTCGATGTTCAATATATAAAAATCGTATTTTTCATTCGAAGTTCAATATATAAAAATCATATTTTTATTCGAAGTTCAATATATAAAAATCATATTTTTTCATTCGAAGTTCAATATATAAAAATCATATTTTTATTTCGAAGTTCAATATATAAAAATCATATTTTTATATAAAAATCATATTTTTATTCGAAGTTCAATATATAAAAATCATATTTTTATTTCGAAGTTCAATATATAAAAATCATATTTTTATTCGAAGTTCAATATATAAAAATCATATTTTTATTCGAAGTTCAATATATAAAAATCATATTTTTATTTCGAAGTTCAATATATAAAAATCATATTTTTATTCGAAGTTCAATATATAAAAATCATATTTTTATTCGAAGTTCAATATATAAAAATCATATTTTTATTCGAAGTTCAATATATAAAAATCATATTTTTATTCGAATTTCAATATATAAAAATCATATTTTTATTCGAAGTTCAATATATAAAAATCATATTTTTATTCGAAGTTCAATATATAAAAATCATATTTTTATTCGAAGTTCAATATATAAAAATCATATTTTTATTCGAAGTTCAATATATAAAAATCATATATTTTCATAACATAAAAATCTAATCTTTTCATGTGTTCAAAAATCTAATCCTTCTCCGTTTTAAACTAAACAAAAATCAGTTTTTCATATAACCAAAAATCAGTTTTTTTTTTATATAACCAAAAATCAGTTTTTATCATAACCAAAAATCAGTTTTTACCATAACCAAAAATCAGTTTTTACTATAACCAAAAATCAGTTTTTACTATAACCAAAAATCAGTTTTTTTTCTTTTTATAAAATCAGTTTTTTTTTTATAAAATCAGTTTCATTTATTTTATAAAAACAGTTTCATTTATTTTATAAAATTAGCAGAACAAAAAAAGAAATAAAAATAAAAATGAAATCACTTAGTCACTCACCGCAGCCTACGAAAGGGAGGGGGAGAAGGAAGCGTCGGCGGCAGGCTTCGAGGGGGGCGCGGTGGCTCAGTGGTGTCGGCGTCGAGGTGTTCGAGGGGGGCGCGGTTTCGAGGTCTTCGTCGGCTTCGAGGTATGGGCGGCTTCGGGATGGCGTTCGTCGGCGCCGAAGTCTTGAGGGGGGGGGGGCGGCGAACTAGGTTTAGGTTTTCCCTTTTTTTTTTTTTCGATCCACTGAAATGAATCGGGGGGGGGGGTATATGGAGGGAAGGGAAAGTGTTTTTATTTTATTTTATTTTATTTTATTATTATTTAATTCAACCTTAAGTTGACTTTTTCATACGACCTCGAAACGAGGCCCGCCGCCTGTCGTCTATAGCGTTTTACCCCTATTCCGAACCCAATGGGATATGTATCACAAGCTGATTTGATCGTTTCGATCAGTTTCCTTTGAATTTACATTTAAATCACTAAATTGAATTTTAAACGTACATTTCAAATTACCGGGGTCACATACTAACTCGAAAAATTCCAGAAAAATATTTTCTAGCCTCGTATTGACGATACGGTCCTAACAAAACTAGTTTCGTCGAATTCTGAGACCGTTAGAAAAATGGCCAATTTCCAGTCGATTAAAATCAACTGAAATGGTCAAAACACGTTTTCCTTTGCCACGCTCACATATTGATTCGAAAAATTATGAAATTTGAAATCTAGCAATAACTCGACATCACGGACCCAACAAAACTGGTTTCGTCGAAATCCGAGGTCGTTTGCAAAATGTCCATTTTTAAGGGCCTGAATTCCGTAGCGACTATTCAGAATTTTCAACTGGACATATCTTTTGATTCCCGCTACGAACTTTCGATTTTTCGGATTCGTTGGAAAGATATTATCAATTAGATCCCATTATTTTTGGTTTCACTAAAATCCGGATTGTTTTGCACCCGGTACATTCAATTGAAGTTTGAAATCGAATTATCGAACTACCGCGCCATTTTCAATTCTATTTATAATTATATATAAATATTTATATTCTAACGACGACGCGTATAATATATACGTTCTAATTCCTTTCAAAATAAATTTTCTTGTCGATATTATTTAAAATAATCTATTTTAAATATTCAAAATTCGCTATAATTGCCAAAATAAAATTTTTAAACTGGCCCAGATTTTCCGGGTTATTACAAGACTCCACCGTGAAGTAGTTCTAATTTTAAATATGATAAAGATGTAAATTTTATTGTTAAAATATTTTACTCAACACTTGAATAGTTTCAACACATGAACATCGTCAACACATGACTATTTTCTATATTCAACACCTGAATTTTCTTTTATAATATTCCTTATTTTCCCGATTGGAATGAGGCCCAATCAATCACCATATAATGTTAATTATATGGATTCCATACAACACATGTATATAATAGCAACGATAAACAATCAACCATCATCCAAGGTGCACCACACAACTGCACAAGCATCAAATATAAATAATTAATGCTTACACAGCCTGTCGACCAACCGATCGACATACAATTAAATAATTGGGATTAGTGTACTCTAAATTTCATCCCAACACCCGTGTGGGGTTTCAAATCAACAAACACAGATTTTTATTTGTGCAGTTGGGCGATGTGTAAAATTTATCATCCCAATCAATATCAGTCAAATCGGTGTATATAAACAAATCGGCCGATTTGTTTATAAATATTAATTTATTCACATTCACGTTGAAAATTATATTTTTAACGATAATTTATTTATTTCAACACATGAATATATTTCATTATCTATTTCACATCAACTTCACAAACAATTTTCACAACATATCAATCAAACAAACAAGCCATCCATGGTCTGTGGATGACGGGTGTCGGGTGCTACTAAGCACCGTCTGCATCCTAGTATATATATATAAATAGAAAAAGAAATTTAGAGTGAAAAGTTCTCACCGATAGCTATCCCAACCCCACGACACTTCCAATGTAGGGAATCTTGTCGTTCTCGCCTTTTGTCACTTTCGTTGCCCGTAGCCACTACATATATAAAAATCACATTTTTATATTGTTGCTATGTATATAAAAATCATATTTTTATAATCACTCCATATGGATAAAAATTCTATTTTTACCTCGTTACTATATAGATAAAAATTCTATTTTTACATCGCTACTATATAGATAAAAATTCTATTTTTACATCGCTGCTATATAGATAAAAATTCTATTTTTACATCGCTACTATATAGATAAAAATTCTATTTTTACATCGCTACTATATAGATAAAAATTCTACTTTTACATCATTACTATATAGATAAAAATTCTATTTTTACATTGTTACTATATAGATAAAAATTCTATTTTTACATCGCTACTATATAGATAAAAATTCTATTTATAATTATATATAATTATTTATATTCTAACGACGACGTATATAAAATATACGTTCGAATCCTATTCAAAATAAATTTCTCGTCGATATTATTTAAATAATTCATTTTAAATGTTCAAAATTCGCTAAAATTGCCAAATAAAAATTTTAAACTGGCCCAGATTTTCGGGTTGTTACAATCTCCCCCACTTAAAACTTTTCGTCCCCGAAAAGGAACAAAGTCGAAAGTGGTTTGATTAATCAACTCTACGTTCGATCTGGCTTCCATTCTCCAACTTTTCAGTTTCTGAGAATTTTCAAATTCTTCAAAAATTTGGCTAACACCCGGAATTTTCGAAAAATTTCGCCATAACCTCCTTTGTACGGGGAGAGGTTTGGAAATTTATTGGTCCGTATTAGGTACCCAATAAATCCTAATAAGCATACACATATTTATAGTGATATATTCTGGTGTTTACAGGGGAGCGTGTATTGATAATAACTCCAGAGAATAAATTCTCGTCACCCTGTCAAAGCCTGATGGAGTGTGTATTTTAAATGCTCCAGAGGATAAATCCTCGTCACCTTATCCCGTGTGGGAAATAAATAGTCCGTGTGCCGTATCTAATAACTAGAGAGACGTGATTATTGTCAACTCTAGACCCGTGTGGGTTTTTTATTAATCTGGCAATTTTATTGTTACAATTTAAATAGTTCATATCAGTCATCAGTTCAACCTGTAAAACATAGTCATTGCCATACGAGCCTCTCGCTCGTATGGTAAATCTTCCACCTCGTCACACAAGCTCCAAATGCTTATGTGGTATATGATGAAGTATGCCTATCTTCCAGAAGTATGCCATGTAATGTAGTTCAAAATTAATTGTTGCTATCCTATGCCGACATTTATTATTTCACACAGAATAACCAGCACTCCGCATCCAATGGCACTCACAGGAGTTGATATAATAATATTTCGCATCCAACTCATTAAGGTTTACCTATTTGCCGGGCACGCAAATAAAATCTTTACTCAACAGCTACCCAATTTCCTGTTCAAACATATATAATGCACAAGTATATATTTCTAACTATTTTCTTATCAGTTCAATGTGTGATTTAATTGAATAAATTTGTTCTGGTTTTTATTGATGATATTCTACTCTTCTCTAAATCAAAGGCCGAAAAGGAACATAACAATGGAAGCCGAAAAGGAACGAAGCCGAAAGTTGTTTAACAAATCAACTCAACTTCCAATATTTCGACTACGGCTTAAGTTCTGCAACTTTTCAATTTCTAAGAACTTTTCCAATTTTTCAAAAATTTGGCTAACACCCTAAATTTTCGAAAAAATCACCATAACCTCCCCTGCACCGGGAGCATCGGGAAAATCCCGAAATTGCCATATAGGCCTTCTGATCTCAAAAAGAAAAAGAAAAAGCCAAGCGGCTAGCCAATCGGCTCATAAAATCATCGTCACCCAAACAAAACGGTAAATTATACTAAATATGTACCTATTTGTCAGGCAAACAAATTTTATTCTCTACTCTAGCCTCCTTGCTATGACCTGTTCAATGTAAGTACATGTATATGCAAGCAAATGCGACCAATTTTCAATACAATTCACTATTTGGTACAATTAGGCTAAATGGTTCAAAATTATCAAACAAATAAACAAACACGCAAACATCAATCAATTAGTGAATTAGAGTTTCAAATTCATAATTTTGATACATATACAAAAATCATGTTTTTGATGCCAATTCACAACAATGTATTCTAGCTATATTAGTTTTGGTTCTCACACCAGCCTAATGGAAATATATAGATATCACACCTTCGTCACTCGAATATAAATACTGATGATGTGGCCACATCATCAGGATTATCCCCGGGTGTCTAGAATGTGACTCTATATCTATCCAGTATATTAAAACTTCGAATATACGTTCATGAAGCGTATACGCGAAATCTTTATATACTCGATTGTCCAAATTCAAAACAAATAAATAATCAAATACGTATAAAACGAATTAAATTTTCAAAACAAAATTGTTTTCATTTGAAAAAAAATATACTCTTCTCACTCGTTCTAGGATACTACTAATCCTATCTCTAACGAGTCATTCTAATTGGATATTACTAATCCAATATCTGATGAATTCTTTCGTATGGTTCTAATGTGTCTTGTTCTCGAGCTCTGTAAACCAAAGCTCTGATACCACTGTAAGAACCCGTAACTTCCCCGTGAAGGAAAGCACGAATACTTTGAGAACAACACACAAAAGGACGCATACGGAAGAACATTTCATTGTTATTACAACAATTCCATCAGATACAAGAATATACAGAGTATAAATGAATAAATTACATTCGACAAATATCAGAGATTACAATAAATTACAGAGCAGCGGAAAAATATACAAAAGCACAACTGAAAGTGATACACGGATACAGAGCTTTCCGAGGATCGTTCCAACTGTAAATCAGGATCCTGTGAATATAAATCTGCAAAATCAAAACTACTAGCTGCCCGTGTGGAAAATAGGGGCACCCAGAGTTTAGGTTAAAACAATAAACTCCAGGTCAGTCATGTGACTGGTGTGAGAACCAAAACAGTTATTTAAAACTTTACTTCAGAAGAAAGTAATTCGAGGAACCACGCCGTATAACACGGAACGGGTTTCCTCCCAAGAATACTAGTGCATATAACAAAACAGCGCAATGCTTTTTGGAAAAATGAAGCTATTATAAGACCCAGGTCCCATCACACAATGCAACGCAAGCCGGAGGATAGGGTTTTTCCTTATAATAGCCAAATAATGCTTGATACGTTTAAAAACAAATCATTTGATACTATTATAAGTGTATAGTGTCAAAACATTTTCAATCATAAATATCAATCATAGACGGCATGGGTACCATATATCATGTCGCCATACCAGTTCTACAAATAAAACCACAATATCACGTATTGGAAATTGGATTTCCGTCATGAGTCGAGGCAAGGGGCAAGCTCCTCTCCGCGTTCGAGACTCTCTAGCAAATGTCTCAGGACCCCACTATGATCCTTGGATCTTCAGGGCCGGTCCTCTCTTACTTTTGAGGATTGGCAATTCCTAAACACACGTTTCCCGGTCCTTACAGACCTATATCCGAGGCGCCACGTATCCAACAACCACACAGGTGAAAAGTATATAAATGTCAGGGCTGGTAGGTCACTGACACCACCTTAGCTAGAAAGAAACGTCGTGCTCTCCCTGTAGTCACTATCCCGTTTTTGACTCATACCGAGGTGTGAGGCTCGCGAATTCGCGCTATAAACAAAGCTGCGTCAGACAGGCCGTGCTTTGATCATCAACCACAAGACTTTGCTTTTCAACAGAAGCCTTGATCAATTGCCACTTACGCATGCCACACTGGCAATTCACTCCATGCGATTGATGTACATCGATATACAACCTCTGAGCTCGTACGTCTCAGAGAAGGGCGTTAAGCAAGAGAATAAATTCTCCGCCGCCAAACAGATGTATATTTAATAGAGATAAATCAACACAGAATAAAATCCAATGTCATCTAAAACACGATTCACGATAAACCCAAATCACATTTGATATTAAATACAAGGCTATGAATAGAAAATATACCGGCTTATATTCAATATCAAATTCTGAAACCAACAAATATCGTAATGGAAATAACGATATAAAATATATCTTTCAAATTCCCATAGAAATATCTGTATAGTCACGAAATCCAATATCGAAATATTCCGAAGATAATTTCGATTCAGCTCCAGTCCAATTCACGTATTGGGAATATTGATTATTTTTAAAATCACTTTCAAATTCAATTTATTTATTTCAAAAATAAATTGATTTTAATTCTAGTTCAAAATTAGTTCATTTTGACAAAAATATATTTTTATCCTTTCAAACGTGGAATTTTTCATCCTGGTTCTTTCCAATTCACATATTATGATTTTACACAAATTATTAATATTTTTAATAATTTTATCAAGGCCCGTACAGTCTATTTCCAACAACGGCCATCGAACTGCACTTACAGCGACCTTTTCCAAATTTGATTTGGACATAATTCCAAATCCAACCGTTAGATTTCAAATTTCTAATATTCATTGGAAAGCACTTTTCGATACGAGCCCAACGGTTCCAGTTTTAGGAGAATCCGACGGTCGGATCTCCCGCAACGTCAATTCGAAGTCAACGGTCGAAATTCACGAACTACCGCGGCGCAGCGCGTTCTATTCAGGCCATTATATAATATATATATATATATATGTATATATTATATATTTCATCGATTTCCTTTTTAAAACGTATTGTATAAATCGTTTTAAATTCGTTTTCAAAACCATTTCAACTCTATATTCAATTTCAAATCAAAATTGAATATTTCATATCATTACTATATAAATGATAATATTTTCAAAACGTTATATTTTGAAATCACTACCTTTTCAATATTCATTTTAAAAACGAATATAATCGATATAAATACCGTTCACGTCAAAATAGCGCAACTCTAATCAACACGGCTTTATATATTTCAATAATTCGTTATTCTATTCAACAAATGAATATTTATTTTATTCAACATATGAATCTATATTTCTTTCAACACACGACTAATCTCAACACGTGCGTACTGTCAACACATCACTGTTTTTGTTATGTAAAATATTTTATAAAATTATGGTATCTATCGTTTGATTTTCAATCAGACTCCACCGTGAAGTAGTTCTAATTTTAAATATGATAAAGATGTAAATTTTATTGTTAAAATATTTTACTCAACACTTGAATAGTTTCAACACATGAACATCGTCAACACCTGACTATTTTCTTTATTCAACACATGAATTTTCTTTTATAATATTCCTTATTTTCCCGATTGGAATGAGGCCCAATCAATCACCATATAATGTTAATTATATGGATTCCATACAACACATGTATATAATAGCAACGATAAACAATCAACCATCATCCAAGGTGCACCACACAACTGCACAAGCATCAAATATAAATAATTAATGCTTACACAGCCTGTCGACCAACCGATCGACATACAATTAAATAATTGGGATTAGTGTACGCTTAATTTCATCCCAACACCCGTGTGGGGTTTCAAATCAACAAACACAGATTTTTATTTGTGCAGTTGGGCGATGTGTAAAATTTATCATCCCAATCAATATCAGTCAAATCGGTGTATATAAACAAATCGGCCGATTTGTTTATAAATATTAATTTATTCACATTCACGTTAAAAATTATATTTTTAACGATAATTTATTTATTTCAACACATGAATATATTTCATTATCTATTTCACATCAACTTCACAAACAATTTTCACAACATATCAATCAAACAAACAAGCCATCCATGGTCTGTGGATGACGGGTATCGGGTGCTACTAAGCACCGTCTACAACCTAGTATATATATATATATAACTAGAAAAAGAAATTTAGAGTGAGAAGTTCTCACTGATAGCTATCCCAACCCCATGACACTTCCAATGTAGGGAATCTTGTCGTTCTCGCCTTTTGTCACTTTCGTTGCCCGTAGCCACTACATATATAAAAATCACATTTTTATATTGTTGCTATGTATATAAAAATCATATTTTTATAATCACTCCATATGGATAAAAATTCTATTTTTACCTCGTTACTATATAGATAAAAATTCTATTTTTACATCGCTACTATATAGATAAAAATTCTATTTTTACATCGCTGCTATATAGATAAAAATTCTATTTTTACATCGCTGCTGTATAGATAAAAATTCTATTTTTACATCGCTGCTATATAGATAAAAATTCTATTTTTACATCGCTACTATATAGATAAAAATTCTATTTTTACATCATTACTATATAGATAAAAATTCTATTTTTACATTGTTACTATATAGATAAAAATTCTATTTTTACATCGCTACTATATAGATAAAAATTCTATTTTTACATCGCTATTATATAGATAAAAATTCTATTTATAATTATATATAATTATTTATATTCTAACGACGACGTATATAAAATATACGTTCGAATCCTATTCAAAATAAATTTCTCGTCGATATTATTTAAAATAATTCATTTTAAATGTTCAAAATTCGCTAAAATTGCCAAAATAAAAATTTTAAACTGGCCCAGATTTTCGGGTTGTTACAAAAATATTAGAGATTTAAATTACATTTAAATACATCGCAGCGGAAAAATAATACAAAGCACAACTGAAAACAGATACACGGATACAGAAATTTCCGAATATCGCTTCAACTGTGAATCAGGATCCTGTGAATATAAATCTGCAAAACCAAAACTACTAGCTGCCAGGTCGAATATAAGGGCACCCAGAGTTTAGGTTTTGCAGATTTATATTCATAGGACCCTGATTCACAGCTGAAGCGGTATTTGGAAAGCTCTGTACCCGTGTATCTGTTTTTAGTTGTGATTTGTATTGTTTTTCCGCTGTGATGTATTTAAATGTAATTTAAATCTCTGATATTTTCTATGTAATATTTATTCATACTATGTAATATTCTTGTATTCTTATGGAATTGTTGTAATAAACGATGTAACGTTCTTCTGTTTGCGTCTCGATGCGTGTTGTTCTCAAGGTGATCCGTTCTTTCCTTACCGGGGAAGTTACGGGTCCTTACAACACAATTGTAAAATTCACTTTGGATGTTGTATGAATTTTTAATGATTTTTTATCATTATTCTTTTATACATGTGATGTTGAAATCCATATAATTGAAATTATATGGTAATTGATTGAGTCTTATTCCAGTCCAAAGTTAACGAATATTTTAAAATAATATTCAGTAACTATTGAAATATATGCAGCCGTGTGGATTAGATTTGCGCCATTTTGAAGCGAATGATGTTTATATCGATTTTATTAATTTTTATAATGAATATTGAAAAGGGAATGATTTCAAAATCTGACAAAATGAAAATATTATCATTTTAATATTATAATGATATGGAATATTCAATTTTGATTTTAAATTGAAATGAAAGTGGGAATCATTTTAAAAAGAATGTATACGTTTTAAATGGAAATCGATGAAATATATATGTATATATATATATACACATTACATATATATATATATATATATATATATATATATATATATATATTAATGGCTTGTATAGAACGCGCCGCGCTGCAACCGTTCCCCAATTTCGACCATTGACTTCGAATTGAAATTACGGGAGATCCGACTGTCAGATTCTCCTAAAACTAGAACTGAAATGACCCGAACTTCCCCGTGAAGGAAAGCACGGATTGAGTGAGAGCACAAGCCACATTAGGACACAAACAGAAGAACATTTCATTGCTTATTACAACAATTCCATCAGAATATAAGAAAATATAGAGCATGAATAATTATAATACAATAGAAGAATATCAGAGATTATAATAAATTACATAGCAGCGGAAAATAATACAAAACACAACTGAAAGGAATATGCGGATACAGAGATTTCCGAATATCAATCCAGCTGTCAACCAAGATCCTGTGAATATAAATCTGCAAAACCAAAACTACTAGTTGCCCATGTCGAAAATAAGGGCACCCAGAGTTTAGGTTAAAACAATAAACTCCAGGTCAGTCATGTGACTGTTGTGAGAACTAAAACATTTATTTAAAACTTTACTTTAAATCAGATATATCAAGGGTCCACGCCATATAACACGGGACGGGTTTCCTCCTATGAATACCAGTGCATATAACAAAACAGCGCAAAGCTTTTTTGGAAAAATGAAGCTATTATAAGACCCAGGTCTCATCACACAATGCAACGCATGCCGGAGGATAGGGTATTCCTTTATAATAGACAAACATGTTTGGTACGTTTAAAACAAATCATTTGATACTACTATAAGTGCATAGTGTATAAAACAACTTCAAATATAAATGTATCAATCCTAGACGGCATTGGTACCATATATCATCTCGCCAATACTAGGCTCTACAATCAAAACCGCAATTGTCACGTATTTGGAAGTTGGATTTCCATCTATGAACCGAGGCAAGGGATCGTCCTCACCGAATTCGAGACAATCTAGCCCATGTCTCAAGACAAGTACTCAGTCAAGCCCTTGGATCGTCAGGGCCGGTCCACCGATGTGGATTAAAATGCCTGAACACTGCATTTCCCCGCCCTTTGGGGCGTAAATGAGCCAAACGACTCCATTGGCTCCACATAGTCATCGATATATCCAAGGCGCCTTGCGATCCAACAACCACACAGGTGAAAATAATATAAATGTCAGGGCTGGTAGGTCACTAACACCACCCTAGGTAGAAGGAAATGCATGCCGTCCCTGATGTCCTCTCCCATTTCTGGTTCACAACCAGGGTGTGAGGCTCGCGAATTAACGCTACACAAAGCTATGCCACACAGGCTGTGCTTTGATCATCAACCACAAGACTTTGCTTTTCAATAAAAGCCTTGATCATTTGCATCTTAGCATGCCACACAGGCAAACCACTCCATGCAACCAATATCCATCAATCACACAGAATGATATCCAATGTCAGACACACAGTCCATTTACTAGTCCGTTCTGGGTCTGAACGAAACCGGAGGCACCTTGTACCTCGCATATCCATCGATTTCCAAGTATGTCTGGACGATCACCAACTAATTCCCTCATCTTGGGTGTACAGCCCAATCAAGATCATCAGTAATTATCCAAACGATATGAAGACCTCCGGTCTTCGACCACCGTCTTCATCCTCGACACATCGTCGAATCAGTTATTCAGAATGGGATAAACCCGGTCTTTTTGAATAACTAGCGTATATAACAAACAAGTGTTACACAAACACAACATACGCCTCATTCCAATTCAGAATAATCTTTTATTCAAATATTCTTATACTTTAGGAAAGGTTCCCATTAATTTTATCAAAGATAAATTCCTTAAATTTATTCTTTAATCTACCTTTGAATATCATTTCAAACCAAATTATGGTTTATCCAAACTAGCCGGGATTAACGAAGCTTACCAAAGTAATCATTTTTTTTAATTTCCCAATCGCAACCTATTCATCCCATGAAATAAAACTGGTAATACTTCATATCTAACACCATGGTGTTATCGGTAAATTCAATTACCATTTCACGTTAAAATCTAACTAAAGATTTAACTATCGCCTGGAGCAAAACCGGTGATACTACATTCTCAATCATTTCAATCTAATTAAAGATTCATTAAAACTTGTAACGCCCCGCCTCTTTACCCACTATCATCTGGTTCATTACATAGAAATGTCGCAAACCATAACGGAGAATGAGGTTTGTGAAGGGCGACCGATTATATAATTGCTCCATGTGAGGAATGCACATCGAATTCTGATACCGATTAAAATTTCGTCATGACCATTCGGCACATAGGGCAACTGCACAACGACTATATGCAATCCGGAAAGCAGTATAAAATAGCCAACAACAACAATATAAATATGGTATATCTCAAAGCCAGACACAGAATAATCATATCACAAAGGCGGAATAGATATGAATAAACCAAGAATGTGTACAACAAACAAGTGGTCAACAAAGATCCACTAATACATGTACCAAGATCTACATAAAAGAATATGTACACTACAATAGGTAATGTCATAGATACAAAAGTACATAAAACTGCAGAGATAGAGTAGCAAGCTGAAAGCGGAAGATCAATCCTACTATGAGTCCCAAAGGAGTACCTAAAATGAATCGGCCTGACCCGGGTATTATTCATAAGGAAATAAACAATAAAAGGATCAGTCTAGCTGTACTTATCAAATAAACTGAGATAATAAGAGATATAACACAGGATGACATGAACATGGCATGTCGACAAAATCAGGAAATGACAATGGAATGTCAACACACAAATATCTCTAAATAATCTCCTAGCTAATATAGAATGCAACATTCAAATAATAGCACACAACAGGAAATGACAGCGGAATGCCAAATACACATCAAATTGATGACCATCGCATCAAAGTAAATCACGAATCATAAATCATTTCTCAAATTGACGCGCTTCGCGTCAAAGTAATCATAAATCACCAAGAAATCCTAAATCATCAAGACATCATAAATCACCAAGAAATCCTAAATCATCAAGAGTTCATAAATCACCAAGACATCATAGAAAACATCACCAAGAGGCAGGCCTGTTCACCAAAATGAGATACGATCTCTAGGTAGCGAACCCATAAGTTTGAGCCGAAGCTTTCCACGGTGCCGGGCTGCCGAAGCTCCCCACCATGCCCGAGTTGTGACCCCGGAGAGAGGATATCATAAATCATAGAAAATCATATAAAGTTGGACCGAAGTCTCATAGATGAATGTCACAAATCGTATATTCCCACTCAGGCGATCGCGAACCTAACAACTATGTCATGGAGGCGGATACCATGGATCCGGGAGATAGTGGGTAAAGAGGTGGGGCATTACAAAACTCCACTTGGTTTTTATATTCCCAAAAATCAATATTATTGATTGTTTAACTTGGGAAATCATATCCTTTCTTTAACTAGGATGAAGAACCAATGTCTTATAAAACACGGTTCACGATAAACCCGAAATCACATTCCATTAACGATGGAATCTTCATGGAAAATAAATTGATATATATAATCGATATAAACTTCCATATCCGACCAATAATATAAATGGAATAATGGCAAAGCCTTTTAAATTCCAGATATATTAGCAGTCTTCCTCCATAGAAATTCACTTCGATTATTACCAAATCGAATTCCAGTCCATTCCAATTTATTTTATTAAATTGGAAAACTTTACTTTGGAAAATCTCCTTTAAATATTAACAAAAGATTTATAAATTCCAAATCACATTTCACTGTAAATCGGGTTAAAGAACGAATGTTGTTAAAACACAGTTCACGATAAACCCAATTCACATTCCATTAATTATTGGGTCAAAGAACAAGTGTTATTTAAAACACCGTTCACGATAAGCCCAAAAATCAATTCAAATTTAATTCGAATTAAATACCATTTAATTGGTATACTTCATTAAATCTAAATAAAAAGACTTAATCTTTTTCTCAACTTGGTTTAAGAACAGTGTTAATTAAGACACCATTCACGACAAACCCACATCCCATTCGATATTAAATACAAGGCTCTCAATAGAAAATATATTGGCTTATATTCAATATCAAATTCTATGACCAACAAATATCGTATTGGAAATAACGATATAAATATATCTTTCAAATTTACATAATAATATCTGTATAATCACAAAATCCAACATCGAAATATTCCAAAGACAATTTCGATTCAAATCCCTTCCAATTCAATTTTTGGAAATTCCGATCACTTTTAAAACCCTTTCAAATCCAGTTTATTTATCTAAAAAATAAATGGATTATAATTCTAGTTCAAAACTACTTCATTTCGATAAAAATCTATTTTTATCTTTTCTGTGACAACAAGAAATTTCGCTCGATCCGAATCGATCGCTAAATCGACCAAGACCATTCGAATCCCGTATTGTTATGAGGACAAGACAAATCAAAATGCAAACAGAAGAACATTTCATTGTTATTTACAACAATTCCATCAGAATACAAGAATATGCAGAGTATGAATAAATATTATACATTAGAGGTTTACAGTACATTACATAGCAGTGGAAAATAATACAAAACACAACTGAAAAGAACATACTGATACAGAGCTTTCCGGATATCATTCCAGCTGTAAACCAGGTTCCTGTAAATATAAATCTCCAAAACCAAAACTACAAGCTGCCCGTGTGGAAAATAGGGGCACCCAGAGTTTAAGTTAAAACAATAAACTCTAGGTCAGTCATGTGACTGGTGTGAGGACTAAAACAGTTATTAATCTTTATTTTAAAGTTAGGTAAATCAAGGGACCACGCCGTATAACATGGAACGGGTTTCCTCCCAAGAATACGAGTGCACAAAACAACAGCGCAACGCTAAATAAAGAATAATGAAGCTATTGTAAGACCTAGGTCCCATCAAACAATGCAACACAAGCCGGAGGATAGGGTTTTTACCTTATAATAGCCAAGAATGCTTAGTACGTGAAATTTCATGTTTTATTATTACTATAAGTGTATAGTGTCAAAACAATTTCAATCATAAGTATCAATCATAGACGGCATAAGTGCCCCATACCACTATGTCGCCATATGTAGGTTCTACAATCAAAACCGCAAAGTCACGTATTGGAAGTTGGGTTTCCATGTGTGAACCGAGGAAAAAGATAGTCCTCTACTGAATTCGAGACTCTCTAGCCCGAGCCTCAGGCAAGTACTCTATCAAGCCTTAGGAGCCATAGGGCCGGTCCACCGACGTGGATTAAAATGCCTGAATACTGTGTTTCCCCGCCCTTTGGTGCGTAAATGAGCATATAACTCCATCGGCTCCACATAGTCACCGATATCTGAGGCGCCTCGCAATCCAACAACCACACAGGTGAAAATAATATAAGTATCAGGGCTGGCAGGTCACTGACACCACCCTAGCTAGAAGGAAATGAATGTCCTCTCTGGATCCTTCTCCCGTTTCTGGTTCACAACCAGTGTATGAGGCTCGCTAGTTAACGCTACACAAAGCTATGCCACACACGCCGTGCTTTGATTATCAACCACAAGACTCTGCTTTTCAACAAGAGCCTTGATCATTTGCCACTTAGGCATGCCACATAGGCAATTCACTCCATGCGATTGATATACATCAATATATAACCTCTGAGCTCGTACGTCTCAGAGAAGGGTGTTAAGCAAGAGAATAAATTCTCTGCCGCCAAACAGATATATATTTAATAGAAATCCATCAGTCATATAGACGAAAATCCAATGTCAGACACACAGTCCATTTACAAGTTCATTTTGGGTCTGAACGAAACCGGAGGCACCTTGTACCTCGCATATCCATCGATCTCCAAGTACGTCTGGACGATCACCAACTGATTCCCTCCTCTTAGGTGTACAGCCCAATCAAGATCATCAGCAATTATCCAAACGATGTGAAGACCTCCGGTCTTCGACCGCCGTCTTCATCCTCGACACATCGTCGAATCAGTTATTCAGAATGGATACACCCGGTCTTTGTGAATAACTCGCATATATAATAAACAAGTGTTACACAAACACAACATACGCCTCATTCCAATTCAGAATATTCTTTTATTCAAATAGTGAAATGTTCCCATTAATTTTATCAAAGATAAATTCTTTAAATTTATTATTTAATCTTCCTTTGAATTCAATTCAAACCAAATTATGGTTTATTCAAACTAGTCGGGATTAACGAACCTTACCAAAGTAATCATTTGTTTTAATTTCCTAATCCCAACCTATGCATCCCATGAAGTAAAACTGGCAATACTTCATATCTAACACCACATGTTATCGTTAAATTCAATTACCATTTCACGTTCAAAACTAATTAAAGATTTAACTATCACCTGGAGCAAAACTGGTGATACTCCATTCTCGATCATTTCAATCTAATTAAAGATTCATTAAAACTCCACTTGGTTTTGATCTTCCAAAAAATCAATATTAATGACTGTTTAACTTGGGAAATCATATCCTGTCTTTAACTGGGTTAAAGAACCAATGTCATTTAAAACACGGTTCATGATAAACCCAAAATCACATTCCATTCCATCAGCCTTTAACCGTAAATTAGCAAGTGAACAATTCCCTAAGTATTAACCCCGAAGTCCGAAACCAACATTAGATCAATACCCAAGAAACCATTCAACTTAACTAATCTTCAATTAGTTTCTGATTTTATTAACTTTGTTGGGTCTAAGAACAGTATTATTAAAGATACCATTCATGACAACCCAAACCCCATTTGATATTAAATACAAGGCTCTGAATAGAAAATATATCGGCTTATATTTAATATCAAATTCTACGACCCACAAATATCATATTGGAAATAACAATATCAATATATCTTTCAAATTTCCAAAACCATATATGTATGATCACGAAATCCAACATCGAAATATTCCAAAGACAATTTCGATTCAAATCCATTTCAATTCAATTATTGGAAATTTTGGTTACTTTTAAAACCCTTTCAAATCGAATTTATTTATTTCAAAAATAAATGGATTTTAATTCTAGTTCAAAACTAGTGCATTTCGATAAAAAACTATTTTTATCTTTTCAAATATGGAGTTTTTCATCCCAATTTTTTCCAAATCATTTCTTATGATCTTACACAAATTATTACTAATTTTAATAATTTTCTGAAGGCCCGTACAGTCGATTTCCATCAACGGCCATCGAACTGCACTTACAGCGACATTTTCCAAATTTGATTTGGACATAATTCCAAATCCAACCATTAGATTTAAAATCTCTAATATTCGTTAGAAAGCTCTTTTCGATACGAACCCAACGGTTCCGGTTTTTGGATAATCCGACGGTCGGATTTCCCACAATGTCCGTTCGAAGTCAATGGTCGAAATTCGCGAACTACCGCGGCGCGGCGCGTTCTATTCAGGCCATTATATATATAATATATATATTATATATATTTTGTCGATTTCCTTTCAAAATGTGTTTTATAAATCGTTTTAAATTCGTTTTCAAAACGATTTCAACTTCCTATTCAATTTCTAATCAAAATGAATATTCTATATCATCGATATATAAATGATAATATTTTCAAAACATTAGATTTTGAAATCAATTCCTTTTCTATATTCATTTTAAAAACGAATATAATCGATATAAATATCGTTCACGTCAAAATGGCGCAAATCTAATCAACACGACTTTATATCTTTCAACAACTTCGTTATTCTATTCGAAAATTGAATATTTTCTTCAACACATGAATTTTCTTTTATTCAACACATGAATATATATTTTATTAAACACATGAATTTATTCTATTCAACACATGAATTTTCTATTATTCAACACACGAATATATATTTTATTCAACACATGAATTTATTCTATTCAACACATGAAATATATTCTTTATTTTCTAAATTGGAATGAGACCCACCCAATTACCATATAATATTATTTATATGGATTCTATACAACACATGTATTTAACAGCAATGATAAATAATCAACCATCATCCAAAGTACACCACACAACTGCATAATCATTAAATATAAATAATTAACGCTTACACATTCCATCAACCAATCAATCGACATACTACTAAACAATTGGGATTAGTGTACGTCAATATCATCCTAACACCCGTATGGGGTTTCAAATCAACAAACACAGATTTTTATTTTTGCAGTTGGGCGATGTGTAAAATTTATCGTCCCAATCAATATTAGTCAAATTAGTCTATATAAACAAATCATCCGATTTGTTTATTACTATTTATTTTATATACACGTTAAAAATTATATTTTTAACTATAAAATATTTTCCACTATAAAATATTTTATTCCATTCCACATCACACAATCAACTTTCACAACACACCACTTAAACAAACATGACATCCGTGGTCTGTGGACAACGGGTGTCGGGTGCTGCTAAGCACCGTTTGTATCCTAGTATATATTTCAACTAGAAAATAAATTAAAAGTGAGGAGTTCTCACCTTGGGGTTCCACTCCGCCATTCTTTAATTCTGAACGGTTCAAATTTGCCCAAAATGTCAATGCGATCTTTTCCCGCTGTTCATAGTGAAATTCACATTTTTATTATCACTACATATACATAAAAATCCTATTTTTATTTCCAGTTCATATATATAAAAATCGATTTTTTATCGCTACTTCATATATTAAAAATCGAATTTTTATCATCTCTATAATATAAAAATCATATTTTTATAATGCTACTATATACATGAAGATTATATTTTTAGTTCAAGTCTACCTAGACAAAAATCATATCTTCACATAGTTAAAAATCGTATTTTTATTTCATTAGCTATATAAAAATTATATTTTTATCCTCTACATCATATAAAAATTGTATTTTTATTTCAACTCTACATCATATAAAATTATATTTTTATTTCAACTCTACATAGGCAAAAATCACATTTTTATCGCTTCCTCACATAGATAAAAATCATAACTTTATAAACTAAAGATCGTATCTTTGTATGTATAAAAATCATTTCTTTTAACTATGAAAAATCATTTCTTTTTACTTATAAAATTCTAATCTTTATTCGTTAAAAACTGAAAATAGATCCGTGTTGTTTTTATATAAAGAAAAACAGAAAATAAAACTAATGCTAATTACAAAAAAAATTAAATTAACTACCTGAAAAAAACCTTACAGTTAATCACGAAGAGGAGAGAGAAGCAAGGGGGAGCGGGTTCTGGCGAGCAGGCGGTGGGGTTTGTGGGTGGTGGCGCTGTCGAAGGGGGTGCGTGGCGGTTCTCATAGGGTTTGGTCGGATCAAATAAAAGTGGTTTCGTCGAAAACGAAGGTCGTTTGCAAAATTTCCATTTTCAAAGGCCAAATTTCCATGGCGACTAATCTGAATTTTCAACTGGGCATAAATTTTTATTCCCGCTATGAAATTTCAATTTTTCGGATTCATTGGAAAGATATTTTCAAATAGATTCTAATATTTTTGGTTTCACTAAAATCCGGTTTATTTTGAATCATGTGCATTCATTTGAAATTTGAAATCGAATTTTCGAACTACCGCGCCATTTTCAGTTCC
Organism: Allium sativum; assembly: GCA_030737875.1. NCBI lineage: Eukaryota > Viridiplantae > Streptophyta > Magnoliopsida > Asparagales > Amaryllidaceae > Allium > Allium sativum. The sequence continues at coordinate 287,096,560 of CM060915.1, forward strand.
TTTTATATTTAAAATAAAATATTTAAATTCTAACGTCGAATCGAATAAATATATATGTTCTATCCCTATTCAAAATAAATTTCTCGTCGTTATTACTTAAAATAATTCATTTTAAATATTCAAAGTTCATCAAAATTGCCAAAATGAAAATTTTAAATTGGCTCAGATTTCTGGGTTATTACAATCTCTCCCACTTAAAACTTTTCGTCCCCAAAAAGGAAAGAAGCTGAAAGTTGTTTAACTAACCAACTCAACTTTCCTTATTTTCTTTACGGCTTAAGTTCTTCAACTTTTCAGTTTCTAAGAACTTTTCAAATATTTCAAAATTTTGTCTAACACCCTAAATTTTCGAAAATATCGCCATAACCTCCCCTTCACCGGGAGCTTCGGGATATTTCAAATAGCTTCCATGGACCTCACCAATCCAAAAGAAAAAGAAAAATCCAAGCGGCTAGCCAATCGGCTCATAAAATCATCCAAACCCAAAAAAATACAATAAACATGTACCTATTTTGTCGGGCAAACAATTTTATTCTTCTACTCTAGCCTCCTTGCTATGACCTGTTCAATGTAAGTACAAGTATATGGATGCAAATGCGACTAATTTTAAATACAACTCACTATTTGTTTCAATTTGGCTAAAGGTTCAACATTTAATAAATTGAACAATAATCAAACAACACAATCAGCAATCTATTAGTGAATTAATGATTCAAATTCGTAATCTTGATACATATACAGAAAATCATGTTTTCGATGCCAAATCACAATAATAAGCCCTATTTAGTTTTGGTTCTCACACCAGTCAATTGGAAATATATAAATATCACACCTTCGAAACTCGAATACCAATTCTGATGATGTTTGAACTATAGCGATCATCAGAACCATCTCCGGGAGACTAGAGTGTGATTCTATATCTATCCAATATATTAAAACTTCGTACACACGTGGATCAGACATATATACAAAATCTTTATATACCTGATTGTCCAAATTCAATACAAATAAATATTCAAATACATTGAATATGGTTTAAAATTTCAAACAAAATTGTTTTCATTTTTATTTTTCAAAACAACACTCTTCACACTGTTCTAGGGTACTACTGATCCCATCTCTAACGAGTCATTCTCATTGGATATTACTAATCCAATCTTTGATGACTTCTTTCGCTCGGTTCTGACGTGTCTTGTTCTCCGAGCTCTATAAACCAAAGCTCTAATACTGTAACAACCCGTAAAATCTGGGCCAGTTTAAAAATTTTATTTTGGTAATTTTAGCGAATTTTGAACATTTAAAATGAGTTATTTTAAATAATATCTAAGAGAAATTTATTTTGAATATAATTCGACGTATATATTATATACGTCGTCGGTAGAATATAAATAATTATTTATAATTATAAAAGGAATTGAAAATGGCGCGGTAGTTCGATAATTCGATTTCAAACTTCAATTGAATGTACCGGGTGCAAAACAATCCGGATTTTAGCGAAACCAAAAACAATAGAATCTAATTTATAATATCTTTCCATCGAATCCGAAAAATCAAAATTTCATAGCGGGGGTCAAAAGATATGTCCATTTGAAAATTTTGAATAGTCGCTATGGAATTTCGGCCCTTAAAAATAGCCATTTTGCAAACGACCTCGGATTTCGATGAAACCACTTTTTTTGGATCTGTGATGTAAAGTAATTGCTAGGTTTCAAATTTCATAATTTTTCGAATCAATATGTGAGCGTGGCAAGGGAAAACGCGTTTGACCAGTTTCAGTTGATTTTAATCGACTGGAAAATGGCCATTTTTCAAACGGTCTCAGAATTTGACGAAATTAGTTTTGTTAGGACCGTATCGTCAATACGAAGCTAGAAATAATTTTTCGGGAATTTTTAGAGTTAGTATGTGGCCCCAGTAAATTGAAATGTACGTTTAAAATTTAATATAATGATTTAAATGTTAATTTAAATGAAAACTGATTGAAACGATGGATTTGGCTTGCGAAACATATCCCATTGTGTTCGGAATGGGGGTAATTAGCTAGGGGCGACAGTTTTTGGGTTTGATTTGAAGTTCGTTATCATATCGAGATAATTTTCGAAATAAATAAATTAAAAATATAAATATATATAAACGGTCAAACTTAGTCAAACCCTATCTCTACATTTCCGTGGTCAAACCTCGATGGCGCCTCCCTCTTCATTCCAAACGGCGGAAAATACCCAATCATTTCTCCCTCAAAATCTTTCAAAATAAACCGAATTTTCAACTGATTTTTGAACGAAATTTGAAGCGGGTATCGTGCCCTTTAAATCCATATGGCGGGGGTCATTTATGGTGAAGTAATTCGATCGGATTTTGGTCATAAGTCCCCGCCGTTCGAGGCCATTTCTGGTGTGGCTGAGCTGATCGAGCGTGCCCAAATTCCGGGCACAGGTAGAGGGCGTTCAGGCGCTTCACTGGGCGGTGGCTGATGGAGCTCCGATCGAGCACGACGGTGGCGAGGGTGAACCCTAGATGGGTACGATTTTAGGCAGTCGAACTGGAAGAAGACGAACACTGTGAGCATTTCCTTTTTTATACACAATATAAAACGATAAAAATTCTATTTTTTTTTCTATGTTAAGTAGCAGTAAAATTTCAGTTTCAATATAAATTTGAATTGTTTTTTTTAAATTTAAAAATATATACAAAGTTTAAAATTAGTTTTTAATTTATAAATACATTGGATAAAAATCAGTTTTTGTTTTAAAAATAAAAACATTGCTTTAAATTTCAGATTTTTAAATATGAAGCAAAAGGAAAAAAAAGGAAAAAAAAGAGATCATTTTTGTTCATAGAAATATATATATATATATATATATATATATGAGTAATGTTTTTAGAAACAGATATTTTATAGTCAAATATACATTTGTTTTTGAAGTAAAAATATATAGACTTGATTTTGAAAAATATATAGACTTGATTTTGAAAATTATATAGACTTGATGTTGAAAAATATGAAGTTATGGTTTTAAATATATGAAGTTATGATTCTTGAAGATAAATATTTGATTTTTATTATATGAAGAGCATTATAAAAATATGAATAACATTATAAAAATATGATTTTTATATAAAGTAGAGAATAAAAATATAATTTTTATAAGTTGTAAAGAATAAAAATATAATTTCTATATGTTGTAGAGAATAAAAATATAATTTTTATAAGGTAGAGAATATAAAAATATGATTTCTATATAGTAGAGATGATAAAAATATAATTTTTATCCATGGAGTGATAATATAAAATGTGATTTTTAATATATGTAGCGAGCACGGGCAACCAAAGTGACAAAAGGCGGGAACGGCAAGATTTTCTACATATGAACAGTCGTGGAGTTTGGTTTAGCTTGCGATGAGAACTTCTCACTTTAAATTTTCTTTTCTAGTTAAATATATATGCTAGGATGCAGACGGTGCTTAGCAGCACCCGACACCCGTCGTCCACAGACCATGGACGGCTTGTTTGTTTAGTTGATTGTTTGGTGATTAACTTACTTGTGTGGTTGATAAATTTGGTAAAATTGAATGTGTTGTGGAATGAAATAAAATATTTATATAGTGAAATAAAATATTTATATCGTTAAAAACATAATTTTTAACGTTTATATAAAATGAAATATATATTTATAAACAAATCGAACGATTTGTTTATATACACACATTTGACTGATATTGATTGGGACGATAAATTTTACACATCGCCCAACTGCACAAATAAAATCTGTGTTTGATTGTTGAAACCCCACACGGGTGTTGGGATGATATTTGGCATACATTAATCCCAATTATTTAATTGTATGTCGATCGATTGGTCGACAGACTGTGTAAGCGTTGATTATATATGTTTAATGCTTATGCAGTTGTGGGGTGCACTTTGGATGATGGTTAATTATTTATGGTTGCTATTATATACATGTGTTGTATGGAATCCATATAATTAACATTATATGGTAATTGATTGGGCCTCATTCCAATTGTGAAAATAAAGAATATTTTAAAAATAAAGATTAACGTGTTGACAGTACTCATTTGTTGAGATTAGTCATGTGGTGAAAGAAATATAAATTCATGTGTTGAATAGGATAAATATTCATTTGTTGAATAGAATAACGAAGTTATTGAATAATATAAAGCCGCATTGATTAGAGATGCGCTATTTTGATGCGAACGATATTGATATCGATTATATTCGTTTTTAAAATGAATTTGAATTGAATAAGAATTGAAAGTAAACTCAAACAGATTCGAATAGAATTGAATAGAAAGTGAATTCGAATAGAATTGAATAGAAATTGAATTCGAATAGAATTGAATAGAAATTGAATTCGAATAGAATAGAAATGAAATTGGATTCGAATAGAATTGAATTGTAATCGAATTGAAATTGGTTTGAATTGAAAAGGAAGTTGAAACTGTTTTTGAAACGAATTTAAAACGATTTATAAAAATTCGTTTTAAATAGAAATCGATGAAATATATATTATATATATTATATATATATAATATAATGGCCTGAATAGAACGCGCCGCGCCGCGGTAGTTCGTGAATTCGACCATTGACTTCGAACGGACATTACGGGAGATCCGACCGTCGGATCCTCCTAAAACCGGAACCGTTGGGTTCGTATCGAAAAGAGCTTTCTAACGAATACTAGAAATTCAAAATCTAACGGTTGGTTTTGGAGATACGTCCAAATCAAATTTGAAAAAGGTCGCTATAAGTGCAGTTCGATGGCCATTGTTGGAAATCGACTGTACGGGCCTTGATAAAATTATTAAAAATAGTAATAATTTGTGTAAAATCATAAGAAATGATTTGGGAAAAATTGGGATGAAAAACTCCATATTTGAAAAGATAAAAATAGATTTCTATCGAAATGAACTAGTTTGAACTAAATTTAAAACCCAATTATTTTTAAAATAAATAAATTAGATTTAAAAAGGGGTTTTAAATAATCGGAATTCCTAATATATTTGATCTGAATTGAATTAGAATTGATTTGTGGGTTTATTGTGAACGGGGTTTTAAATAACACCAGTTCTTTAACCCGATAATAAATGGAATGTGATTTGGGTTTGTCGTGAACTGTGTTTTAAAAGACATTAGTTCTTTAACCCAGTAAAAGAAGTTTTAAATAAATCGGCAATTAAATTGGAATGTGAATTGATAATCCAAATTATCAAATTTAGAAATTGAGCGAGAATGGAGTATTACCAGTTTTGCTCCAAGGCGATAGTTAAATATTTAATTAGATTTGAACGTGAAATGGTAATTAAATTTACCGATAACACCGTGTTGTTAGTTATGGGGTAATAACAGTTTTGCTCCATGGGATAAATAGGTTGGGATTGGGAAATAAAATAAATAATTACTTCGGTGTGGTTCGCTAATCCCGACTAGTTTGGAAAACCATAATATGGTTTGAAATGATATCCAAAGGAAGATTAAAGAATAAATTTAAAAGAATTTATCTTTGATAAAACTAATGGGAACCTTTCCCTAGGAGTGTGAATATCTGAATAAAAGAATGTTCTGAATTGGAATGAGGCGTATATTGTGTTTTATAGCACTTGTTGATTAAGATACGTGAGTTATTCAGAAAGTCCGGGTATAACCCATTCTGAATAACTGATTCGACGATGATTCGAAGAGATTGAAGACGGTGCAAGACCGACGATCTTCACATCGAATGGGTGGGTGCTACTGATGCTCACGATGGGAGTAGCTACCTTGAAGGGGGCTGAAGTGGTAGCCATCCGGACGTGCTTGGAGGTCGATGGATATGCGAGGAAAGTGCCTCCGGTTTCGTTCAGACCCAGAACGGACTTGTAAATGGATGGTGTGTCTGACATTGTATTCCTCTATATTGTATTCGTTGATCTCTGCTAAATATATATCTGTTTGGCGGCGGAGAATTTATTCTCTTGCTTAACGCCCTTCTCTGAGACATACGAGCTCAGAGGTTATATATTGGTAGAAATCAGTGGTACGATATGGATTGATAGTGTGGCATGCTGAGATGCAGTGATCCAGACTTTTGTTGAAAAGCAAAGTTTGGTGGATGATGATCAAAGCGCATCTTTAATATAGCATGGCTTTGTGTATAGCGTTGATTCGCGAGCCTCACACCCCGGTATGGTGGTAAACTGATGGTTTGATCAGTATGCTTTTTCGTGGATGGGCACCTTCGTGGTGTCGTGGATTAGGTCGACCGAGATTGAGCTTAGTGCTCAGAGGGATAGGGTAAGCGGTGTTTTCTCTCGCCGGGACGTAAGCCGCAGTGATACTCGATTTCCCAAAAGTGCGGATGTGCATTACGGTGTTTTCTCTAGCCGAGACGTAAGCCGTTGAGATGGCACTACGCGATCGATCTTTCGAATCAGGAGCCACCATGATGGAAATCCAATTTCCAAATATGACATTTTGCGGTTTTGATTGTAGAGCCTAGTTTTGGCGACATGATAAATGGTACCCATGTCGTCTATGATTGATATATTTATATTTGAAGTTGTTTTCTTCACTTATAGTAATAATATAAGATGAAATTTCGCGTATCAAGCATATTTGGCTATTTTAAGGGAAAACCCTATCCTCCGGCTTGCGTTGCATTGTGTGATGGGACCTGGGTCTTGTAATAGCTTCATTGTTCTTTATTTAGCATTGCGCTGTTTGTTTTCTGCACTGGTATTCTTGGGAGGAAACCCGTTCCGTGTTATACGGCGTGGTCCCTTGATTTACCTAACTTTAAAAACAAAGATTAATAACTGTTTTAGTTCTCACACCAGTCTCATGACTGACCTGGAGTTTATTGTTATAACCTAAACTCTGGGTGCCCCTATTTTCCACACGGGCAGCTAGTAGTTTTGGTTTTGCAGATTTATATTCACAGGATCCTGATTTACAGCTGGAACGATGTTCGGAAAGCTTTGTATCCGTGTATTACTTTCAGTTGTGCTTTGTATTGTTTTTCCGCTGCGATGTATTTAAATGTAATTTAAATCTCTGATATTTTTCTGTGTAATATTTATTCATACTCTGTATATTCTTGTATTCTGATGGAATTGTTGTAATATACAATGAAATGTTCTTCTGTTTGCGTTCTATTTTGTCGTGTTCTCAAAACGATTTGGGGTTTCGAACGGTCTTAGTCGGTTTAGCGATCGATTAGGATTGAGCGAAATTCCTTGTTGTCACAGATACCACATGTGACAACAAGAAATTTCGCTCGATCCGAATCGATCGCTAAATCGACCAAGACCATTCAAAACCCATATCGTTATGAGGACAAGACAAATTAGAACGCAAACAGAAGAAAATTTCATTATTAATTACAACAATTCCATCAAAATACAAGAATATACAGAGTATGAATAAATATTATACATCAGAGATTTACAATACATTACATAGCAGCGGAAAATAATACAAAACACAACTAAAAAGAATATACGGATATAGAGCTTTCTGGATATCATTCCAGCGGTAAACCAGGTTCCTGTGAATATAAATCTGCAAAACCAAAACTACTAGCTGCCCGTGTGGAAAATAGGGGCACCCAGAGTTTAGGTTAAAATAATAAACTCCAGGTCAGTCATGTGACTGGTGTGAGAACTAAAATAGTTATTAGTTTTAATTTTAAAAGTTAGGTAAATCAAGGGACCACGCCGTATAACACGGAACGGGTTTCCTGCCGAGAATACCAGTGCATAAAACAACAGCGCAATGCTAAATAAAGAACAATGAAGCTATTATAAGACCCAGGTCCCATCACACAATGCAACGCAAGCCGGAGAATATGGTTTTTTCCTTATAATAGCCAAGAATGCTTGGTATGTGAAATTTCATGTTTTATTATTACTATAAGTGTATAGTGTCAAAACAATTTCAATCATAAGTATCAATCATAGACAGCATAAGTGCCCCATACCATTATGTCGCCATATGTAGGTTCTACAATCAAAACCGCAAAGTCACGTATTAGGAGTTGGGTTTCCATGTGTGAACCGAGGAAAAAGATAGTCCTCTACCGAATTCGAGACTCTCTAGCCTGAGCCTCAGGCAAGTACTCTGTCAAGCCTTAGGAGCCACAGGGCCGGTCCACTGATGTGGATTAAAATTCCTGAACACTGCGTTTCCCCGCCCTTTGGGGCGTAAATGAGTCCTATGACTCCATCGGCTCGACATAGTCACTGATATATCCGAGGCGCCTCGCAATACAACAACCGCACAGGTGAAGAAAATATAAATGACAGGGCTGGTAGGTCACTGACACAACCCTAGCTAGAAGGAAACGCATGTCCTCCTTGGATCCTTCTCCCGTTTCTGGTTCACAACTGGGGTGTGAGGCTCGCGAATTAACGCAACACAAAGCTATGCCACACAGGCCGTGCTTTGATCATCAACCAGAAGACTCTGCTTTTCAACAAAAGCCTTGATCATTTGCCACTTAGGCATGCCACACAAGCAATTCACTCCATGCGATTGACATCCATCAATATATAACCTCTGAGCTCATACGTCTCAGAGAAGGGCGTTAAGCAAGAGAATAAATTCTCCGCCGCCAAACAGATATATATTTAATAGAAATCAATCACACAGAATAAAAACCAATGTCAGACACACAGTCCATTTACAAATTCGTTCTGGGTCTGAATGAAACCGGAGGGACCTTGTACCTCGCATATCCATCGATCTCCAAGTACGTCTGGACGATCACCAACCGATTCCCTCCTCTTGGGTGTGCAGCCCAGTCAAGATCATCAGTAATTATCCAAACGATGTGAAGACCTCCGGTCTTCGACCACCGTCTTCATCCTCGACACATCCTCGAATCAGTTATTCAAAATGGGACAAACACGGTCTTTCTGGATAACTCGTGTATATAATAAACAAGTGTTACACAAACACCACATACGCCTCATTCCAATTCAGAATATTCTTTTATTCAAATATTCTTATACTTTGGGAAATTTCCCATTAATTTTATCAAAGATAAATTCTTTAAATTTGTTCTTTAATCTTCTTTTGAATATCACTCCAAACCAAATTATGGTTTATCCAAACTAGTCGGGGTTAACGAGCCTTACCGAAGTAATCATTTGTTTTAATTTCCCAATCCCAACCTATTCATCCCATGAAGTAAAACTGGTAGTACTTCATATCTAACATCACGGTGTTATAGTTAAATTCAATTACCATTTCACATTCAAATCTAATTAAAGATTTAACTATCGCCTGGAGAAAAACTGGTGATACTTCGTTCTCGATCATTTCAATCTAATTAAAGATTCATTAAAACTCCACTTGGTTTTAATCTACCCAAAAATCAATATTAATGATTGTTTAACTTAGGAAATCATATCCTGTCTTTAACTGGCTTAAAGAACCAATGTCATTTAAAACACAGTTCACGATAAACCCGAAATCACATTCCATTCCATCAGCCTTTAACCGTAAATTAGCAAGTGAACAATTCCCTAAGTATTAACCCCGAAGGCCGAAACCAACATCAGATCAATACCCAAGAAACCATTCAACTTAACTAATCTTCGGTTAGTTTCTGATTTTCTTAACTCCATTGGGTCTAAGAACAGTATTATTAAAGATATCATTCACAACAACCCAAACCCCATTTGATATTAAATACAAATAGAAATATGTCGGCTTATATTCAATATCAAATTCTACGACCCACAAATATCGTATTGGAAATAACGATATCAATATGTCTTTCAAATTTCCATAACAATATCTGTATAATCACGAAATCCAACATTGAAATATTCCAAAGACAATTTCGATTCAAATCCATTCCAATTTAATTATTGGAAATTTTGGCTACTTTTAAAACCCTTTCAAATCCAATTTATTTATTTCAAAAATAAATGGATTTTAATTCTAGTTCGAAACTAGTTCATTTCAATAAAAATCTATTTTTATCTTTTCAAATATGGAGATTTTCATCCCAATTCTTTCCAAATCATTTCTTATGATTTTACACAAATTATTACTATTTTTAATAATTTTCCCAAGGCCCGTACAGTCGATTTCCATCAACGGCCATCGAACTGCACTTACAACGACATTTTCCAAATTTGACTTGGACATAATTCCAAATCCAACCATTAGATTTCAAATCTCTAATATTCGTTAGAAAGCTCTTTTCAATACGAACCCAACGGTTCCGGTTCTAGGAGAATCTGCCGCAATGTCAGTTCGAAGTCAATGGTCGATATTCGCGAACTGCCGCGGCGTGACGCGTTGTATTCAGGCCATTATATATATAATATATATATTATATATATTTCATCGATTTCCTTTCAAAACGTATTTTATAAATTGTTTTAAATTCGTTTTCAAAACGATTTCAACTTCCTATTCAATTTCTAATCAAAATTGAATATTACATATCATCGATATATGAATGATAATATTTTCAAAACATTAGATTTTGAAATCAATTCCTTTTCTATATTCATTTTAAAAACGAATATAAACGATAAATATCGTTCATGTCAAAATGGCGCAGATCTAATTAACCAGGCTTTATATCTTTCAATAACTTCGTTATTCTATTCAGCAAATGAATATTTTCTTCAACACAGGAATTTTCTTTTATTCAACACATGAATATATATTTTATTCAACACATGAATTTATTCTATTCAACACATGAATTTATTCTATTCAACACATGAATTTTCTATTATTCAACACATGAATATATATTTTATTCAACACATGAATTTATTCTATTCAACACATGAATTTATTCTATTCAACACATGAAATATGTTCTTTATTTTCAAAATTAGAATGAGACCCACTCAATTACCATATAATATTGTTTATATGGATTCTATACAACACATGTATATAATATCAATGATAAATAATCAACCATCATCCAATGTGCACCACACAACTGTATAAGCATTAAATATAAATAATTAACGCTTACACAGTCTGTCAACCAATCGGTCGACATACTATTAAACAATTGGGATTAGTGTACGTCAATATCATCCCAACACCCGTGTGGGGTTTCAAATCAACAAACACAGATTTTTAATTGTGCGGTTGGGCGATGTGTAAAATTTATCATCCCAATCAATATTAGTCAAATCAGTGTATATAAACAAATCGTCCGATTTGTTTATTACTATTTATTTTATGTACACGTTAAAAATTATATTTTTAACAATAAAATATTTTCCACTATAAAATATTTTTTTCCATTCCACATCACACAATCAACTTTCACAACACACCAATTAAACAAAAATGACATCCATGGTCCGTGGACAATGGGTGCCAGGTGCTGCTAAGCACCGTCAGCATCCTAGTATATATTTCAACTAGAAAATGAAATAAAAGTGAGGAGTTCTCACCTTTGGGGTTTCACTCCGCCATTCTTTAATTTTGAACAGTTCGAATTTGCCCAAAATTTCAATGCGATCTTTTCCCATTGTTCGTAGTAAAAATCACATTTTTATTATCACTACATATAGATAAAATCCTATTTTTATTTCCACTTCATATATATATATAAATCGAATTTTTATCACTACTTATATATATAAATCGAATTTTTATCATCTCTATAATATAAAAATCATATTTTTATTATCTCTATAATATAAAATTCATATTTTTATAACGCTACTATATACATGAAGATTATATTTTTAGTTCAACTCTACCTAGAAAAAATCATATCTTCACATAGTTAAAAATCGTATTTTTATTTCATTAACTATATAAAAATTATATTTTTATCCTCTACATCATATAAAAATTATATTTTTATTTCAACTCTACATTATATAAAAATTATATTTTTATTTGAACTCTCCAGAGGTAAAAATCACATTTACATCGCTTGCTCATATAGATAAAAATCGTAACTTTATAAACCAAAGATCGTATCTTTGTATGTATAAAAATCATTTCTTTTTATTATGAAAAATCATTTCTTTTTACTTATAAAAATCTAACCTTTACTCGTTAAAAACTGAAAATAGATCCATGTTGTTTTTATATAAAGAAAAATAGAAAATAAAACTAATGCTAATTACATAAAAAATTAAATTAATTACCTAAAACAACTTACAGTTAATCACGAAGAGGAGGAGAGAGAAGCAAGGGGCGCGGGTTCCGGTGAGCAGGCGGTGGGGTTCATGGGTGGTAGCGCTGTCGAAGGGGGTACGTGGCGGTTCTCCAGAGGGTTTGGGTGGATCCCGTTCGGTTTGGAGGGGAGGGGGTTAGAGGAGAGAGGAGAGGGGCGCGATGGGGGGAGGGGGGAAAGGTCTGGTTGTGGCGGAGCGTGGCGATGGGTGGTGGCGACTGAGGGAGCGACGGGGTTGAGTTAGGGTTTTTTTCTCTATCTGAAATCGATCTGAGTCAACGGGAGAAAGTGGAGAGAGATAAAGGGTGGGAGGGTAATATTATTTTAAAATTTTAAAATGTTGACTTTTCCTTCGATCACCAAACGAGACCCAACGACTATCGCCTATAGCGTAATACCCCCATTCCGAACACAATGGGATATGTTTCGCAGGCCAATTCGACTGTTACGATCAGTTTCCGTTGAATTTAAAATATAAATCTTTATATATTCAATTTAAATGCACATTTCAATTTACCGGGGCTACATACAGTCTCTAAAAATTCCCGAAAAATATATTCTAGCTTTGTATTGACGATACGGTCCTAACAAAACTAATTTCGTCAAATTCTGAGATCGTTTGAAAAATTACCATTTTCTGGTCGATCGAAATTGACTAAAACTGTTAAAACATGTTTAACTTCGCCACGCTCACATATTGATCCAAAAAATTACAAATTTTGGAATCTAGCAATAATCTGACATACCAGATCCAACAAAAGTGGTTTCGTCGAAAACGAAGGTCATTTGCAAAATTTCCATTTTCAAAGGCCAAAATTCCATGGCGACTATTCTGAATTTTCAATTGGGCATAACTTTTTATTACCGCTATGAAATTTCAATTTTTTGGATTCGTTGGAAATATATTTTCAAATAGATTCTAATATTTTTGGTTTCACTAAAATCCTGTTTATTTTGAATCCTGTACGTTCATTTAAAATTTGAAATTGAATTTTCGAACTACCGCGCCATTTTCAGTTCCTTTTATATTTACAATAAAATATTTATATTCTAACATCGATTCGAATAAATATATACGTTTTATTCCAAATCAAAATAAATTTCACGTTGTTATTATTTAAAATAATTCACTTTAAATATTCAAAGTTTATCAAAATTGCCAAAATAAAAATTTTAAATTAGCTCAGATTTCGGGGTTATTACATTTTCAAATATGGAATTTTTCATCCCAATTCTTTCCAAATCATTTCTTATGATTTTACACAAATTATTGCTATTTTTAATAATTTTATCAAGTCCCGTACAGTCGATTTCCATCAACGGCTACCGAACTGCACTTACAACGAACTTTTCCAAATTTGATTTGGACATAATTCCAAATCCATCCGTTAGATTTCAAATCTTTAATATTCATTAGAAAGCTCTTTTTGGTACGAACCCAACGGTTCCGGTTTTAGGAGAATCCGACGGTCGGATCTCCCGTAATGTCCATTCGAAGTCATTGGTCGAAATTCGCGAACTGCTGCAGCGCGACGCGTTCTATGCATGCCATTACATATATATAATATATATATTATATATATTTCATCGATTTCCTTTTATAATGTATTTTATAAATCGTTTTAAAATTCGCTTTCAAAACGATTTCTACTTCATATTCAATTTCAAATCAAAATTGAATATTCCATATCATCGATCGATGAATGATAGTATTTTCAAAATATTATATTTTGAAATCAATTCCTTTTCGATATTCATTATAAAAATGAATAAAATCAATATAGATATCGTTCACGTCAAAATGGTGCATATCTAATCAACGCGGCTTGATATATTTCAATAACTTCGTTATTCTATTCAACAAATGAATATTTTCTTCAACACATGAATTTTCTTTTATTCAACACATGAATATATATTTTATTCAACACATGAATTTTCTTTTATTCAACACATGAATATTTTTTTTTTTCAACACATGAATATATATATTTTATTCAACACATGAAATTTCTTTTATTCAACACATGAATATTTATTTTGTTCAACACATGAATTTTCTTTTATTCAACACATGAATATTTTTTATTCTCTAAATTGGAATGAGGCCCAATCGATTACCATATAATGTTAATTATATGGATTCCCTACAACACATGTATATAATAGCAACGATAAATAATCAACCATCATCAAGAGTGCACCACACAACTGCATAAGCATTAAATATAAATAATTAACGTTTACACAGTCTGTCAGCCAATCGATCGACATACAGCTAAATAATTGGGATTAGTGTAAGCCAAATATCACCCCAACACCCGTGTGGGGTTTCAAATCAACAAACACAGGTTTTAATTTGTGCAGTTGGGCAATGTGTAAAATTTATCGTCCCAATCAATATCAGTAAAATGGGTGTACATAAACAAATCGTCCGATTTGTTTATAAATATTTATTTTATATACATGTTAAAAATTATATCTTTAACTATAAAATATTTATTCATTCCACATGACACAATCAATTTTCACAACACATCAAACAAACAAACAAGTCATCCATGGTCTGTGGACGATGGGTGTCGGGTGCTGCTAAGCACTGTCCGCATCCTAGTATATATTTCAAACTAGAAATAAAATAAAAGTGAGGAGTTCTCACCTTCGGGTTCCACTCCACCATTTCATTTCTGAATTTTTGAATGCCTTGAATTTGCCCGAAATTCCCATGCAATCTTTTTCACGTTGTTCACATTAAAAATCACATTTTTATCCGCTATATATATAATAAAAATCGAATTTTTATTTCACTACAACATATATAAAAATCGTATTTTCTTTTCGCTACCTATATAAAAATCACATTTTTATAATGGCACTTCACATGTAAGAATCATGTATTTTTACAACACTTCCTTTATATAAAAGTTATATTTTTATATCCCCACTTCTTATATAATGATCGAATTTTTTTCTATCTATATAATATAAAAATTAAATTTTTAAACAAACAAAGATTATATTTTTAAATAATTAAAATTCACCACTTTATATTGTTAAAAATCATTACTTTACATACATAGAGATCTCATCTTGATGTTATTAAAAATCCATTCTTTTTATTTAAAAATCACTTCTTTATCTAAGTAAAAATCACTTTTTAATCTACAATAAAAATCGTATCTTTAATTCTAAAATCATTTCAAAAACCAAATCTTTTTCCATTTACATAAAAATCAAAACTTTTATTTATTTTATATATAAAAACAGAAAAGAAAATTAAAATAAAAAAAACAAAATCAAAAACAAAAATACCTTAAAAGCATACTATGTTCGACGGAGGCAAAGGGGGCTCGGGGTGGCGTTGGGTGGGCCAGAGGGGGTCAGTGCGGTGAGGGCTGCTCGTGGTCGAGTGTGGGGCTCGAAGTGCAACGGCAGTGAGGCGAGGTGGAGGCTCACGGCGGATCGAGGGTGCTATGGTTGAGGTCTCGTCGAAAAGGGGGGAGGGGTTTGCGGTCACGGATCCCTATAGCGCGATGGGAGTAGGAGAGGGAGGGGAAGGTAGCGATGAAGGGGCGATTGCAGTTGGAAGGCGATGACGACGGTTGGGGAGAATCGATCGTTCCCCTTTTTTTTTCCTTTTTCCCAATTTCGATTTTGAGCTGAGGGAGGAAAGAGTGGCCAGGGTTGACTTTTATATAATAATTTATATTTTATTCTATTTTATACTAAAAAGCAACATTTTCGTTCGGACTCTAAATCAAACATTACCCCCATTCCGAACACAATGGGATTTGTGTCGTAGTTGATTCGATCGTTTCTATCAGTTTCCGTCAAAATCAAAGTATAAATCAATATATATTTAATTTAAATGTACATTTTAAATTACCGGGGCCACATACTGACTCTAAAAATTCCTGAAAAATATTTTCTAGCTTCGTATTGACGATAGGGTCCTAACAAAACTAATTTCGTCAAATTCTGAGATGGTTTGAAAAATGGCCATTTTCTGGTCGATCAAAATTGACATAAACTGTTAAAACACGTTTTACTTTGCCACGCTCACATATTGATTCAGAAAATTACGAATTTTGGAAAATAGCAATAACTTAACATTCCGGATCCAACAAAAGTGATTTCATCGAAAACAGAGGTCGTTTGCAAAATTTCCATTTTTAAGGGCCAAAATTCCATCGCGACTATTCTGAATTTTCAACTGGGCATAACTTTTTATTCCCGCTATGAAATTTCAATTTTTCCGGTTCGTTGGAAAGATATTCTCAAATAGATTCTAATATTTTTGGTTTCGCTAAAATCCGTTTATTTTTTATCCTGCACATTCATTTGAAATTTGAAATCAAATTTTCAAACTACTACGCCATTTTCAATTCCTTTTATAAATAAAAATAAATAATTATATTCAACGACGATTCAAATAAATATATATACATTCTAATTCTATTCAAAATAAATTTCTCGTCGTTATTATTTAAAATAAACCATCTTAAATATTCAAAATTCGCTAAAACCGCCAAAATAAAAAATTTAAATTGCCTCGGATTTCCGGGTTATTACAATCTCCCCTACTTAAAAATTTTCATCCCCGAAAAGGAACGAAGCTGAAATTTGTTTTACAAACCAACTCAACTTTCGCTATTTTAATTTTGGCTTAAGATTTACAACTTTTCAGGTTCTAAAAACTTTGCAAAATTTTCAAATATTTGGATAACATCCTAAATTTTCGATTTTTTTTGCCATAACCTCCCCTGCACGGGAGCACCGGGAAAATCCCGAAATTGCCATACAGGCCTTTCCAATGCAAAAAGAAAAAGAAACAGCCAAGCGGCTAGCCAATAGGCTCATAAAATCATCAAAAACCCCAAGACATACAATAAACATGTACCTATTTGTCGGGCAAACAATTTTATTCCTCTGCTCTAGCCTCTTTGCTATGACCTGTTCAATGTAAGTAAATGTATATGCATGCAAATGCGACTAATTTTCAATACAACTCACTTTTTGGTTTAATTTGGCTAAATGTTCAACATTTAATTAATCGAACAATAATCAAACAACACAACCATCAATCCATTAATTGATTATCATTTCAAATTCATATCTTTGATACGTAGTCAAAAAATCAGATTTTTGATGCCAATTCACAACAATAGATTCTGTCTAGTTTTGGTTCTCACACCAGTCAATTGGAAATATATAAATATCACACCTTCGAAACTCGAACATAAATACTGATGATGTCATGTCAATTATCAGTACCATCTCCGGGCGACTAGAGTGTGACACCATATCTATCCAGTATATTAAAACTTCAAACACATGCGGATCAGACGTATACGCAAAGTCTTTATATATCTGATAGTCCAAATCAATATAAATAAATAATCAAATACGGTTAATTGATTTAAATTTTCAAAACAAAACTTGTTTTCAATTTAAAAATATACTCTTCACACTCGTTCTAGGATACTACTGATCCCATCTCTAACGAGTCATTCCCATTGGATATTACTAATCCAATCTCTGATGAATTCTTTCGTACGGTTCTAATGTGTCTTGTTCTCAAGCTTTGTAAACCAAAGCTCCGATACCAAGTTGAAACGACCCGAACTTCCCCATGAAGGAAAGCACGGATTGAGTGGAGCAAAGCCACATCAGTACACAATCAGAAGAATATTTCGTTATTTATTACAACAATTCCATCAGAATACAAGAATATATAGAGTATGAATATTTATAATACAACAGAAAAATATCAGAGATTACAATAAATTACATAGCAGCGGAAAATAATACAAAACACAACTGAAAGGAATATGCGGATATAGAGCTTTCTGAATATCATTCCAACTGTAAACCAGGATCCTGTGAATATAAATCTGCAAAAACAAAACTACTAGCTGTCCGTGTCGAAAATAAGGGCACCTAGAGTTTAGGTTAAAACAATAAACTCCAGGTCAGTCATGTGACTGGTGTGAGAACTAAAACAGTTATTTAAAACTTTACTTTAAATCGGATATATCAAGGGACCACGCTGTATAACACGAAACAGGTTTCCTCCCAAGAATACCAGTGCATATAACAAAACAATGCAATGCTTTTTTGGAAAAATGAAGCTATTATAAGACCAGGTCCCATCACACAACGCAACGCAAGCCAGAGGATAGGGTTTTCCTGTAACGCCCCACGTCTATTAATGTCACTCACAAAGGGAATGCATTAACTTCCGTGGAGCATTTTAAGTGTGTATAGAACAGAAACTTCACAACAAGACAGATATAAACAGTACTTAAAACTTTAAAATTTTATTCGTTGCAGCGGTAAACTCATAAGTTTAATTACATCATCAAAAACCAGAGTCAAAGTATATAATATCCATCTTGACTAAATCAAAGTACATAAATTGAAAGACAAAACCCCAGTACAAAATAGCCATAAATAAGGGAGGCGGAACTTTACTTCTGCGATCCAAGCAACTTCTAAAAGCGAGATATAGCTGCCCACAATCAAGCTCCACTGGTGCTTGTTCCAACCTGAGCACCTGGGGGGAAAAGGAAGAAAAGAGGAGGAAACAAAGGGGGTCAAACATGAAGTCTGGCAAGTGCGATAACTTTAACAATATAATTACCAAAATAACTAGGCTAAGGCATAAGTTGGAAAATAAGGAAATGACTGTGAACAATTGGGTATGACAGAGTAAACAAAGAAATAAGATTGAACAAAGATAACGTTAAAGGTGCACCTAAACCACTATAAGATAATTACTTTACTGCACCACCACTAGTCATCCTAAGGTTTATCCCACCTACAAGACTTTAATTATGATAATGGTAGTTTCGTGCACCCCTAGTTGCCTTCATAGGTGTCGCCTGCCCCTATCTCCACTAGGTGTACCCACTACCCCCATGCGATCGGCTCCCTAACTCGTAGATACCCGTGCTGGCCCCACAGTGGGGTGTATCACTCCCCGACGTGGCAACCCAATACCACCAGCAATGCATAGCTTATACCTACACGATGCAACAACGTCTTACCTACTAGCCCGGGCCCACACACGCATATGAACCCGTTGGACTTGCATTGCCACCGCTAACCTGTTTTGGCCTCTTACAGTCAAGCCCAGTATGCGTTTCCCGTCCTCGACTTGGGTCGAGCCCACAAAGATACGAATGGGTTACTGGTTGAAACGGGCCCCCATTACTTGACACAAGCTATCCACCTAAGCTTGGTCCCCTCTAGTTCATCTCACTTAACCCTCTTCTTAGTCATGTTCACTTACATGTTTCAATTTTGGTTAAGTGTTTCTAATCGT
This sequence comes from Allium sativum, assembly GCA_030737875.1. Classification (NCBI taxonomy): domain Eukaryota; kingdom Viridiplantae; phylum Streptophyta; class Magnoliopsida; order Asparagales; family Amaryllidaceae; genus Allium; species Allium sativum. The sequence continues at coordinate 287,116,063 of CM060915.1, forward strand.
ATTTAAAATGCCACCCAAGGCACCCACTAAATTCCACATGCCACCCAAGGCACCCATTTAACCCCCTCATGTCCCACTACATGTTTATCTGGTTAAGTGTTTCTTAATTCATTAAGACCGTAACCTTATAGAGACCTCCCACATTAAACTGGCATTTGTGGCAGCTGGATTTGCCTAGCGGGTCTGGGAAGTCTTACACCACAAACGAGTCTAACCTCTGGTCTTTACAACTGTTACATATTTAATTTATGCCTAAGACCTCTCACATTAGACTGACATTTGTGGCAGCTGGATTTGCCGGGCGGGTTCGGGCAGTGTTACACCACAAACGAGCCTAACCTCGTGTCTTAAACGATTAATCACACCTAATTAATCATCCCCCAATTTGAATTAATTTCCCTATTCAAATTATCAATCAATTCCAAATTTTACTATGGCCATAATTGACTCAATTATGTCCATCTATTTATGGTATGCAAAATCATACCAATTTCATCACAAATTTATTTTATGCCATTTAAGGCATTTATGCCAATTCTCAATATTTAATCTTTTAATATTATCCCCTTACCCCACGTTGTATGTTCGTTCGTTTAACGTAAGATATACGTTAGACTCGAATAGTCTAACTTATGGAATAAAGAGAAAACATCACAACATACACATAGATAAAACTAGATCTAAACATAAAGGGTGAACTTGCATGTGTGAATGAGGTTCTACATCTAAAACTTGCATAGGACAAAGTCACAACTTGCATAAAACTACATATGTAATAGATCCAAATCTAAAGGTGTGAACTTGTTTAGGCGAAAGTCATAAACTTGCATAAATCATGAATGTCATAGATCTACATCTAAAGGTGTAAACTTGCACGGGCCAAAACCACAAACTTACATAACATGATTCACACTCCAAACACATATATTTATATAAACTTGCATATGTGATTTATGCAACATAACGATGGTTTAAACTTACATCTAAACATATAAACTAGCATGCAAAATTTAGCATATAACTCATACATGTAATATCCTAACTTTAGGTCAAAAATAGATGTCATGAAACATGTAAGGTTATATATAAAATCTCACTAACTTGCATATGATCCATGCCTCAATTAACATCCTAACTTGCATACATACATATGATTTATCATATGAATCAACATAACCAAACTAGCATATGAAACATGATTAAACATAAGCCAATCATAGAATTACAACACAGATGATAACATCACAACTTTACAACATAGATGATAGCATTAGAGAATTTACAACATAGATGATAACATCATAGATTTTACAACATAAATGATAACATCACAATTTTACAAAATAGAATGATAACATGTGGTCAATAATTCACAACATAACCATATAGTCCGCATCATAACTCAATCCAATTAAATTGTTAATTATTTTATTAAAGAAATCGAACTCACAACTTAAAGAAGGTCTTGAGTTCTGAATTCTGAGTTCTGAAGTTGAATTAGTAGATTTGAATTTGATTAGCTATCTTCCTCTCCAATTTGTGGCGGCTATTCTAGGTTGCTAGGTGACGGCATGGAGGCCATGAATCTAATTTTAATTTGATTTTAGGGTTTGAGTCTACATGTCATTTTATGGAGTTTAGGATTAGTTTAGGCCGTAAGATCAACACTGAATTAATCCAAGCCAATCAAAGCAGATCAGAAACCCTAATGAGTCAGCACATAGTCATAAACAGGTCACCAATCAATTCTTCCCCAGGGGGGGGGGAGGGGAGGTCGACCCTATGGTCGACCTGGTCAGGGTAGGTCAACCCCCAGGTCGACCTGGCCCTGGCGGGAAATTTCCTGCCTAGCCAATCTGACTCTAAAATTTGAATTTTTGAAATCTGTTTTGAATTTTCTGAAACTTCCGATGGCCATAACTTCTTCATATGAAGTCCAATTCACGCAATCTCGGACTCTATCTCAACCAGAATTCCCCGACGAACATAATGACGCAACCTGTTTCCCTTAATTCTCACATCTGAGATTAGTTATTCTTTAATTTGTTACTATAGTGTTAACGAAAATACGGGGTGTTACATTCTCCCCTCCTTAAAGGATTTCGCCCCCGAAATCTCCAAGTTAAGGAGAATGCATATCCTAACATCCAAACAACCATCTACTCAACCATCAAACACAGGCATCCATTGTCCTTATAAAATTCCTAATGCTTTATGAACATATGCAAGAAGTGTGTGTATATGTTCCTTATCTAATGCAGAATCAGGTGGTCTACTTATTCATTTGACCTCCTTAATGCGAACCATGATAGTTCCATGCATCCATTATGTATGCGAAAGAATCCTATCGATACATATTATTTCTACATGTGTGCACAACCATTCACCAAAATGCAACATCCATATGATAGCACAACCATTATACATCAATTAACTTAAATATGTATACACATTTATATGCAATATGCAATATGAAGTGATTGAGCCGATCTAGTGCCTAAAGTGTGTGTATATGTATCCACGAGCAACCACTAGCAAACACTTGCATCCACATGCATCCATCATACATAACATGTCTCAAATACATGTTTCAACCATATGACTTCCCTTTCTAAAGGTCAAAGATACTAGCAAGAGGACATACTAAAGATAAAACAAGTACAAGCTAAGCGATAAAGGAGAAATTGAAGGACATACCCTCGAAAAGAAAAGGGAACAATGAACACATCTTCTCTTCCGTCTCCCAAGTAGCGTTGCTCTCATCATCTCCCCATTGCACTTTGACTAGCCTGACCTCTCGATTCCTCAACTTCTTAATCTTCGACCCAAGAATGCACGTAGGAGTTCGTCGAATCGTCGCATCACGCTCGATCTCCACCACTCTAAGCAAACTCGGCTCTATCACTTACGTGGTCTCATGCAAGCACTTCCTCAAATGTGATACATGGAATACATCGTGTACACCACTAAGTCTCTCGGGCAACTCCACTCTATATGCCATATGTCCAATCCTCTCCTTAATAGGAAACGGCCCTACGAACCTTTGTGCTGACTTCCCAATGGACCCAAAGCGAACTACATTCCATAATGGAGACACCTTCACAAAGACCATGTCCCCAATATCAAACTCAAGATCTGTCCTCCTCTTGTCAGCATAAGATTTCTGCCTATCTTGCGCCGTCTTCATCCTCCTTCGAAACAAATCGATCTTTTCCGAAGGCTCTCTTATCATATTGGGCCAAAGCAAGATCTTATTTGTAGATTCCCACCAACATGTAGGCGAACGACACGGCCGTCCATAAAGAGCCTCGAACGGTGCCATGCCAATGCTAGACTGAAAGCTATTATTATATGCAAACTCCACCAACGGAAGAAGTTCTTCCCATGTACCTTCGAAGTCTAAGACACACAACCTCAATAGGTCCTCTAGAATACAATTCACCCTCTCGGTCTGGCCGTCCGTTTGAGGACGATATGCGGTGCTCAAACATAACCGAGTCCCTACCGCCTCTTGCAAGATCTTCCAAAACTCGCTAGTGAAGATAGGAACGCGGTCCCTCACTATACTGGAAGGAACACCGTGTAAACGAACTATCTCTCGAATGTATACGGAGACTAACCATGGAGCAGTCCTCTTATTCTTCATGGGAATGAAATGGGCGCTCTTAGTAAGTCTGTCTACCACGGCCCAAATCCCTGTATTACCCTTGATCTCTATAACCCATCAATAAGGTCCATCGAGACACTTTCCCACTTCCATTGTGTGACCTCCAATGGGTGAATCAACCCATCGGGCTTCTTTTGCTCTGCTTTTACTTGTTGGCATACCAAGCATCTAGCGACAAACTCGGCCACATCCCTCTTCATACCGGCCCAAAAGTAAACTCGTCTCATGTCTATGTACATCTTGTCCCCGCCGGGATGGATGGTCATCTTGGAACGATGTGCGTCATCAAGAATGGTCTTCCTAAAATTCTCGTCTCGTGGTACACAAAGTCTACCGTCCCTACGTAACCAACCCTCATCATCTAGGGTATACCTACGGAGATGGCTCGATGACTCCCCTCTTTTGAGCTTCTCTACTAACTCAACCAAGTGTGGGTCATCTCGCTGTGCCTCACCAATCCATCCCAAAAGCGTAGGTCTGACCTCTAAGGATGCTAGCAAACCGGGTACAAAGTCAATGGATGGTCTAAAGTCAAACGTAGAGATGAACTCTAAGCTTTTTCACTCAACAAACAACGGACTCAAGGATAACCTTTTCCTACTTAACGCGTCTGCCACCACGTTACCCTTTCCAGGGGTATATGCTATCTCGAAATCATAGGACGCTAAGAATTCCATCCACCTTTGCTGACTTAAGTTCAAGTCCTTCAGAGAGAACAAGTATTTTAGCGATTTGTTTTCAGTGAACAATTCAAATTTCTCGCCAAGAAGATAATGACGCCAAGACTTAAGTGAGAAAACAATAGCGGCCAACTCTAGGTCATGTGTAGGGTAATTTTTCTCATGCACTCTCAACTGCCTCCCTCCATAGGCTATTACCCTTCCCTCTTGCATTAATACTGCGCCTAGTCCTGTCCCACAAGCATCGGTATAAACAGTAAATGGCTTACTCCCATCTGGCTACATTAAGACTGGGGCTGTGGTCAAAGCTCTCTTTAAACGTTGGAACGCATCATCACAATCTACGTCCTATGTGAAGACTAGGTTCTTCTTCGTCAAGCGTGTTAATGGGGCTGATATTTTTTCGAAGTCTTTGATAAACTTCCTATAGTAGCCAGCGAACCCTAAGAAACTCCTCACCTCGGTAGCATTTTTAGGGACCTTCCAATCTTGGATGGCCACTACCTTCGCGGGATCCCCAGCTATCCCTTCTTTGGAAACCACGTGCCCTAAGAATCGCACTTCCTTCCGCCAAAAGTAACATTTAGAAAATTTAGCTTTAAGGCTGTGCGCTCGAAGAGTCTCCAACACTTCCCTAAGATGTAGGGCATGCTCTTCCTCTCTCTTAGAAAAGATCAAGATGTCATCCACAAAGACTACCACGAATTTATTAAGGTACTCCCTAAACACCCTACTCATCAAGTCAACAAAGTATGCGGGGGCGTTTGTTAAACCGAAGGGAATCACAAGCCACTCGAAGAAACCGTCCCGAGTCCTAAAGGCAGTCTTGTCTATGCTATCCTCAGCCGCTCTCAACTGATGGAAACCAGTGGCTAAGTCCAACTGCGAAAACACTGAGGCGCCAACTAACTGATCGAAGAGATCGTCAATCCTCGGCAGTGGGTGCCTATTCTTCTTAGTAAGCTTATTAAGTTCTCTATAGACCACACAAAATCTAAGGGGCCCATCTGCCTTCGTGGCAAATATTAATGGAGCACCCCACTCCGATATACTACGTCTTATGAACCCCTTCTCAAGCAATTCTTTCACTTGCTTACCGACTTCTCTTCTCTCTCTTAGAGCCATATGGCGCACTGGCAATGCAACTGGATTTGCATTATCTACTAGATATATTCGAAAGTCTATCTCACATTTTGGGGATAACCCCTCACCTCATCAAAGACATCAACATATTCACGGACTATACGAACAGAATGTAAATCATCATCGGATGCGTCAAGGGATTCTAGGTAGCTAAGCATTACTGGACCTCTAGGGTCACAAGAAATAATAAGGGTCTTTCCACAACAAGTCAACAATCTAACAACCCTTCTTTCACAATCTAGGATGGCTCCATATATAGTTAGCCAATACATACCTAGAATCAAGCCGTAGCCCATGAAGCCAAGAACAAAGGCGTTGCATTTAAACCCAACGCCCAAGATAAACATTCTCAAATCTCGACAAATCATAGAAAGATGAGCTGAACCACCAATAGGATTTGAGACTACTAAGAGATACGTAACTAGACTAGTATCTAGGAGCAGTGTTTCAACTAATGATGTAGAGATAAACAAATGTGATGCGCCAGAATCGAATAAAGTACGGACAGGATGATCAAACAGAAAAATTAAACTTTCAACGAAAATTGCTCTACTTCGTTCTTGCAACAGTGGGACCACGAGAGCCTGAACTTGTCCCCTTGCCTGCCCTGGTGCCATAAGAGCCTGGACCTGTCCTCCCGAGGTAGACCCTGCCCTCTGCCCTTTCCTTGGGAAGTCCTTAATCAGATGTCCCGCTTTGCAATAGTGGAAACAGCCAGTCTTCTTTTTCTTCCTACAATCTTTGCTTAGATGGCCTGGTGTTCCACAGTCAAAACATCTTTTCTTTCCCTTACCATTGTTTCCTTTACCACATTTCTTGTTCTGTTGTTGCTGCGGCTTCTTTTGATCCCTTTTCTTTTCGGTGCCTTATTAGCATTGGCGTCGTTCTCCTCTTCATGCATAAGCGCCATGTCAACTAGTCTCCCAAAAGTAGCCCCCATGGGGATGTGGGTTATAGCTAACCCATGAAGCGGATCGTTCGAACCATTAACAAATCTCAGGGCCGTCTTTTCTGGTGTATTCACCAAGTCCAAGCTAAATCTTTCCAACTGACTGAATTTGTTGATGTATTCTTTCACTGATAGATTCCCCTGCTTCAATGCTAGAAAACTTTCCATGTATAGATTCTCTTCAACCCATGAGAGAAACTTTGCCTCAAACCTTCGCCTAAAATCTGGCCATGTATCGACAGGACGCTCTCCATTAGTTACCTCCCACCAAAACGAGGCCTCATCCTTTATTAGCCAGGCAGCTAACTGGATCTTTCTTCCATCTTCCACTTCAAATATCCCAAACAATTCTTTCACCTCCTTTAGCCAATTTTGTGCTTCAACAAATGTCTCCGTCCCGTGAAAAGGTTATCCACCCATTGCTCAAAAGTCCATACATATCTTAGCAAAAGTATCGACATGAGGAGGAGGAGGAGGCGAATTTGCTGGACCTGCGGTGGCGGCCCTAGTCTCCAAATACGTCCTAAACCATCCTGGTATCGGTATCCCCTCAGGTATCTCGGGAATTCCGGACATGCTGAAACGAAAAAGGAAAGATTCATTACAAAAGAACCGAAGGAAAGATATATGTCTCTTGGGGTTATGCTTTATAAAATAAGCTTTTCTCTTGAAAATACTTTCCTTAAAACGTACTTTTGAAGGTACTTCTTTATAAAAGTGTTTTTGAAAAACAGTTTTTCAAAATTCATATCTGTTCTGGCCTTCAGCTCTGATACCACGTGTAACACCCCAAGTCCATTAATGTCACTCACGAAGGGAATGCATTAACTTCCATGGAGCAATTTAAGTGCATATAGAATAGAAACTTAACAACAAGACAGATATAAACAGTACTTAAAACATTAAAATTTTATTCGTTGCAGCGGTAAACACATAAGTTTGATTACATCATCAAAAACCAGAGTCAAAGTACATAATATCCATCTTGACTAAATCAAAGTACATAAATTGAAATACATAACCCTGTACAAAATAGCCATAAATAATAGAGGATGAACTTTACTTCAGCGATCCAAGCAACTTCTAAAAGAAGAGATATAGCTGTCCAAAATCAAGCTCCACTGGTGCTAGTTCCAACCTGAGCACCTGGGGGAGAAAAGGAAGAAAAGAGGAGGAAATAAAGGGGGTCAGACATAAAGTCTGGCGAGTGCGATAACTTTAACAATATAACTACCAAAATAACTAGGCTAAGGCATAAGTTGAAAAATAAGGAAATGACTAAGAACAATTGGGCATGACAGAGTAAACAAAGAAATAAGATTGAACAAAGATAACGTTAAAGGAGCACCTAAACCACTATAAGATAATTACTATACTACACCACCACTAGTCACCCTAAGGTTGATCCTGCCTACAAGACTTTAATAATGATAATGGTAGTTTCGTGCACCCCTAGTTTCCTTCATAGGTGTCGCCTGCCCCTATCTCCACTAGGTGTACCCACTACCCCCATGTGATCGGCTCCCTAACTCATAGATACCCATGTTGGCCCCACAGTGGGGTGTATCACTCCCCAAAGTGGCAACCCAATACCACCAACAATGCACGGCTTATACCTACACGATGCAACAACGTCTTACCTACTAGCCCGGGCCCACACATGCATATGAACCCGTTGGACTTGCGTTGCCACCGCTAACCCGTTTTGGCCTCTTACAGTCAAGCCCAGTATGCATGTCCCATCCTCGACTTGGGCCGAGCCCACAAAGATACGTATGGGTTACTGGTTGAAACGGGCCCCCATTACTTGACACAAGCTATCTACCTAAGCTTGGTCCCCTCTAGTACATCCCACTTGACCATCTTCTCAGTCATGTTCGCTTACATGTTTCAATTTTGGTTAAGTGTTTCTAATCGTATTTCAATTGCCACCCAAGGGACCCACTAAATTCCACATGCCACCCAAGGCACCCACTTAACCGCCTCATGTCCCACTACATGTTTATCTGGTTAAGTGATTTTTAATTCCTTAAGACCGTAACCTTATAAAGACCTCCCAAATTAGACTGGCATTTGTGGCAGCTGGATTTGCCGAGCGGGTCCGGGCAGTCTTACACCACAAACGAGTCTAATCTCGTGTTTTTAGAACTGTTTGTATTTAATTTATGCTTAAGACCTCTCACATTAGACTTGCAATTGTGGTAGTTGGATTTGCCGGGCGGGTCCGGGTAGTCTTACACCATAAACGAGCCTAACCTCGTGCCTTAGACGATTAATTACACATCCCCCAATTTGAATTAATATCCCTATTCAGATTATCAATCAATTCCAAATTTAACTATGGCCATAATTGACTCAATTATGTCCATCTGTTTATGGTATGCAAAATCACACCAATATCATCAAAAATTATTTTACGCCATTTAAGGCATTTACGCCAATTCTCAATATTAAATCTTTTAATATTATCCACTTACCCCACGTTGTACGTTCGTTCGTTTAACGTAAAATATACGTTAGACTCGAATAGTCTAACTTATGGAATAAAGAGAAAACATCACAACATACATAAAGATAAAACTAGATCTAAACATAAGGGGTGAACTTGCATGTGTAAATGAGGTTCTACATCTAAAACTTGCATAGGACAAAGTCACAACTTGCATAAAACAACATATGTCATAGATCCAAATCTAAAGGTGTGAACTTGTTTAGGAAATAGTCATAAACTTGCATAAATCATGTATGACATAGATCTACATCTAAAGGTGTAAACTTGCATAGGCAATAACCACAAACTTAAATAACATGATTCATACTCCAAACACATATATTTATATAAACTTGCATATGTGATTTATGCAACATAACGATGGTGTAAACTTACATCTAAACCTATAAACTAGCACGTAAAATTTAGCATATAACTCACACATGTCATAGCCTAACTTTAGGTCTAAAATAGATGTCATGAAACATGTAAGTTTATATATAAAATCTCACTAACTTGCATATGATCCATGCCTCAATTAACATCCTAACTTGCATACATACATATGATTTATCATATGAATCAACATAACCAAACTAGCTTATGAATCATGATTAAACAAAAGCCAATCATAGAATTACAACACAGAAGATAACATCACAACTTAAAAACATAGATGATAGCATCATAGAATTCACAACATAGATGACAACATCATAGACTTTACAACATAAATGATAACATCACAATTTTACAACATAGAATGATAACATGCCATCAACAATTCACAATATAACCATATAATCCGCATCATAACTCAATCCAATTAAATTGTTAATTATTTTATTAAAGAAATCGAACTCACAACTTAAAGAAGGTCTTGAGTTCTGAATTTTGAGTGCTGAAGTTGAATTAGCTTTCCTTTGAAGTAGATTCGTTGTTAGAGTTGAGTAGATTTGAATTTGATTAGTTATCTTCCTCTTCAATTGGTGGCGGCTATTCTAGGTTGCTAGGTGATGGCATGGAGGCCATGAATCTAATTTTAATTTGATTTTAAGGTTTTCATTTCATTCATTCGATTTGCTGTTCTTATTAGCAACTAGCTCTTCGGTCATATGTCCAACTGTCCAACCAGTCTAACCGCCCTTATGCTTCTGCAATCGGGAATAGGTCTGAGGTCAGAGCATCCTTGCTTGAAATAGTTCCTCTCCTCTGGCCCTGGCCTAGTAGCTCGAGAGGACTTTTTGAAAAGCTGAAAAACGGAAGTAATAGATCTTTGGCCCTTTACAAAAAGTCTAGGAAACAAAAAACAGAATACCTAGATCGCAAGGTGATGTATATCACCTTCTCCTTTTTCAAAAGTTCCCCCGTTGCTCATTCCTTGCTTGTTTGGAATGCAGCATAGGCGCTTCGGTCTCAATTAGTGTGGTTGATTCTTTCCTTTATAAAGACTTGCCCTCGGCCTTGTCAGCTCATCTGTAAGGGTCAAGCGGTCTTCTTTTCTGTCTGGGGGTAATGCGAATCTCTTGCAATTGGTCTATGGCAAAGAGAAATTCATCTGTCCAATAATCAGTCGAAATCGGTCTAGAGTTTAAGATTAGTTTAGGCCGTCAGATCAACCCAGAATTAATCCCAGCCATTCAAAGCAGATCAGAAACCCTAATGAGTCAGCACACAGTCATAAACAAGTCACCAATCAATTCTGCCCTAGGGGGGAGAGGGGCAGGTCAACCCCCAGGTTGACCCTATGGTCAACCTGGTCAGGGTAGGTCGACCCCCAAGTCGACCCTATGGTCAACCTGGCCCTGGCAGGAAATTTCCCGCCTAGCCCATCTGACTCTGAAATTTGAAATTTTGAAATTTGTTTTGAATTTTCTGAAACTTCCGATGGCCGTAACTTCTTCGTACGAAGTCCAATTCACGCAAACTCGGACTCTATCCCAACCAGAATTCCGAGATGAACACAATGGCGGGACCCGTTTCCCTTAATTCTCACATCTGAGATTAGTTATTCTTTAATTTGTTACTATAGTGTTAACAAAAATACGGGGTGTTACATTTCCCTTATAACAACCAAACATGCTTGGTACGTTTAAAACAAATCATTTGATACTACTATATGTGCATAGTGTATAAGTCAACTTCAAATATAAATGTATCAATCCTAGACGGCATGGGTACCGTATATCATGTCGCCAATACTAGGCTCTACAATTAAAATCTCAATTGTCACGTATTTTGAAGTTGGATTTCCATCTGTGAACCGAGGCAAGGGATCGTCCTCACCGAATTCGAGACAATCTAGCCCATGCCCCAGGACAACTACTCAGTCAAGCCCTTGGATCATCAGGGCCGGTCCACCGATGTGGATTAAAATGCCTGAACACTGCGTTTCCCCGCACTTTGGGGAGTAAATGAGCCAAATGACTTCATCGTCTCCACATAGTGTAACACCCCGTGAATTCTATAACGCTAAGCTTCACAAATTAAAGTATAATTAATTCTAAATGAAAGAATTAAGGGAAACGGGTTACGCATTGCGTTCGTCTCGGAATTCTTTTTGAGATAGAGTCCGATTTGCGCGAATCAGACTCTGTATGAAGAAGTTATGGCCTTCGGAAGTTTCGGAATCAAATTTAAATTCAAACAACTCAGTTTAATTTCAAAATTTTGAATTTCAGGTTCAAACTGGGCTGGGCGGGGAAAATTCCCGCCCAGAGACCAGGTCGACCATAGGGTCGACCATGGTGTTGACCTGGTCACCCCAGGTCGACCATAGTGCCGACCTGGTCCCCCCTAGGTCGACCTGGGTGTCGACCTGGCTGGTCGACCTGGCTGGCCAGGTCTGACTCTGGCTCGAATTTCTGAGACCTTGTGTGTCACTAGGGCTGACGTGTCACCTCTTGATTGGCTCTCTGAATTTTGAATGGCCTAGATTCCTCCTATCTTCATCTGACGGCTCAAAACAACTTAAAAAACAATAAATACACCCTAACTCTCAACTGAAAATTCACACAAAAATATGAGAAAGGAGTCGTCATGCTGCTAGGGAGGGATTGAACATAGCCGTCAAGAGAAAAGCCTAGAGATGAATCGAAACTAAGAAGAAGATAAAAGTTTAAATCAAAAATTATCAACGCAATGTTAGTCTACCCAAAGGAGCGCAACTCAATTTCAGAATTCCCCTTGTGTTTGACATTATGCCAAGTTAAACATATTTAAACACAAGGTTGTATTAGCCTAAACTATGCCATTTCATATGTCACCTACTTAGTTAAACTTTGATTTTAACGCAAGTTCACATGACCCATAATTTATGTTTATATTTGCTAATTTGCAAGTTCATGCGCCACACACCCTTATATGTTGTCAACTATTACATGTTCTTGATTTCCCCTTTTTCTTACGCTTATAAAGTTGGGCGGAATTGTGTCAAGCCCAACATTTGTTATAACGTTGCGAACATATTAACGGGGGTAATAACATTGGGTGTAAAACATGAAAATATATGTTGGCATGTTTGGCACATGCCAATGACAATGACATTTTAGCGGTATAAATTGTTATGCCCAAGAATAAAAGATATGACATTTACATATATAATTGAGAAGTAATAAATTATGTAAATTTAGAAAACACGACGTGCTTAACCCGATGTTGAATTGAGTTGTGATGTAAACCTGCCTGGAACCGCCCGGCTGTCCAGTAGTCACAACGATACCTATCCAATGTGGGTGGTTAAGCATTGAGCCCAACAAAGACCCGAGGTTAGACTGAGCTACGGTGTAAACCTGCCCGGAACGGACCGGCATATCCAGTAACCGTAGCAATACCTGTCTAATGTGAGTGATCTAGTGCTCCTAAGAGGCTAAGGACAGGTGGCAGGGTAAAGTCAACTATAACACTTAACCAAATTCAACATGTTAACAAGAATTGATGGGTGGGGTTAGGTAAATACAGACGCTTAACCACTCAACATGTTTGACTAGAAAATCCTGGTAACGAGTGACCCGTTTCATCAGTAACCCAATTTAGGTATCAACGGTACACTGAATTTAGGCAGGGTGGGGCACGATTACTGGGCTGATTGTATGCGGTCAAACGACGGCGGTGGGTGCACAGTGCAGGTCTAACGGGGTGTGGGCGTGCACACACTTCGGAGCAGACAACCAGGGCACTGGGGACACCAGTAGTATAACCTATGCCTTCTAGAATTTGTGTCGGGGCCGCCACCATGGGTCTTGATACACCCCATGGTGGGACCAGCATAGGTATCTACAATTCTTGGGGGCCGTATGACACATGTTAACGCGAGTAGGAGCCGATCTTTAAATAAAGTTGGGATCACTTCACCCTCACCATGGGGTGTCAGTTAGGGTAAACTCAAGTAGATGCAGAGATATAGTATGGATGCGATAGTACATTCGACACTCCCTTAGCTTGTGACACCATCCTATTTTCAGTATATATCTATCATGCCCTTTTCTTATTCACATACTGAAGAGTTACTAGATTTACTTAGGCTTTATGTCTGACCCTATTTTCTTTTCGTCTTCTTTTCTTTCGTTCCCCCCCCCAGGTCCACAGGGAGGAAACAACTCAGCTCAGTCAGGCTCTGTACAAGCTCCAAGAACGTAGATGTATGATTTGGGTCTCTTTTGCTCGGACTATGGCTTTGGATATCACTATGGGGATTTTTGTCACTTTATTTATGTTTTCTGCTTCTTTAATTATCAAGACAGTAATGATGTTGTAATGTTGGAAGTATTTTGAGACAATGTTTGGTTTTGAACACGTATTGATGAATAAAAGACTGTTGGTTTCCACTGTTTAAAAATATGTGTATTTATATCTGTCTTGAGTTTATCTGTGGCTTTTACTTATAAGCCTCCACCAAAATTAAGACATTCCCTTTGTGAGTGACCTTAACGGAGATGGGGTGTTTCACATAGTCACCGATATATCTGAGCTGCCTCGCAATCCAACAACCACACAGGTGAAAATAATATAAATGTCAAGGCTGGTAGGTCTCTGACACCACCCTAACTAGAAGGAAACGCATGCCCTCCCTGATGTCCTCTCCCGTTTCTGGTTCACAACCGGGGTTTGAGGCTCGTGAATTAATGCTACACAAAGCTATGTCACATAAGCTGTGCTTTGATCATCAACCACAAGACTTTGCTTTTCAACAAAAGCCTTGATCATTTACATCTTAGCATGCCACACAAGCAAACCACTCCATGCAACCGATATCCATCAATCACACAGAATGATATCCAATGTCAGATACACATTCCATTTACGAGTCCATTATGGGTCTAAACGAAACCGAAGGCACCTTGTACCTCGCATATCCATCGATCTCCAAGTACGTCTGGACGATCACCAACTGATTCCCTCCTCTTGGGTGTACAACCCAATCAAGATCATCAGTATTTATCCAAATGATGTGAAGACCTCCGGTCTTCGACCATCGTCTTCATCCTCAACACATCGTCGAATCAGTTATTCAGAATGGGATAAACATGATCTTTCTGAATAACTCGCGTATATAACAAACAAGTGTTACACAAACACAACATATGCCTCATTCCAATTCAGAATATTCTTTTATTCAAATAGTCTTATTCTTTGGAAAAGGTTCCCGTTAATTTTATCAAAGATAAATTCCTTAAATTTATTCTTTAATCTTCCTTTGAATATCAATTCAAACCAAATTATGGTTTATCCAAAGTAGTCGGAATTAGCGAACCTTACCAAAGTAATCATTTGTTTTAATTTCCCAATCCCAACCTATTCATCATATGAAGTAAAACTGGTAATACTTCATATCTAACACCACGGTGTTATCGGTAAATTCAATTACCATTTCACGTTCAAATCTAATTAAAGATTTAACTATCGACTGGAGCAAAACCGGTGATACTCCGTTCTCGATCATTTCAATCTAATTAAAGATTCATTAAACTCCACTTGGTTTTAATATTCCCAAAAATCAATATTAATGATTGTTTATCTTGGGAAATCATATCCTGTCTTTAACTAGGTTAAAGAACCAATGTCATTTAAAACACGGTTCACGATAACCCCGAAATCACATTCCATTAACGATGGAATCTTCATGGAAAACAAATCGATATATATAATCAATATAAACTTCCATATCCGACCAATAATTTAAATGGAATAACGACAAAGCCTTTTAAATTCCAGATATATTAGCAATCTTCCTCCACAGAAATTCACTTTGATTATTACCAAATCGAATTGCACTCCATTCCAATTTATTTTATTAAATTGGAAAATTTTACTTTGGAAAATTTCCTTTAAATCTTAACAAAAGATTTATAAATTCCAAATCACATTTCACTGTAAATCGGGGTAAAGAACGAATGTCGTTAAAACACAGTTCACGATAAACCCAATTCACATTTCATTAATTATCGGGTTAAAGAACAAGTGTTATTTAAAACACCGTTCACGATATGCCCAAAAATCAATTCAAATTTAATTCCAATTAATACCATTTAATTGGTATACTTCATTAAATCTAAATAAAAAGATTTAATCTTTTACTCAACTGGGTTTAAGAACAGTGTTAATGAAGACACCATTCACGACAAGCCCAAATCCCATTTGATATTAAATACAAGGCTCTGAATAGAAAATATATCGGCTTACATTCAATACCAAATTCTACGACCAACAAATATTGTAATGGAAATAACGATATAAATATATCTTTCAAATTTCCATAACAATATCTGTAAAATCACAACAACATCGAAATATTCCAAAGACAATTCGATTCAAATCCCTTACAATTCAATCATTGTAAATTAGGGTCACTTTTAAAACCCTTTCAAATTCAATTTATTTATCTAAAAAATAAATGGATTATAATTCTAGTGCAAAACTAGCTCATTTTGATAAAAATCTATTTTTATCTTTTCAAATATAGAATTTTTCATCCCAATTCTTTCCAAATCATTTCTTATGATTTTACACAAATTATTGTTGTTTTTAATAATTTTATCAAGGCCCGTACAGTCGATTTCCATCAACGACCATCGATCTGCACTTACAGCGACCTTTTCCAAATTTGATTTGGACATAATTCCAAAACCAACTATTAGATTTCAAATCTCTAATATTCTTAGAAAGCTATTTTCAATACGAACCCAACGGTTCCGGTTTTAGGAGAATCCAACTGTCGAATCTCCTGTAATGTCCATTCGAAGTCAATGGTCGAAATTCGCGAACTGCCGCAGCGCGGCGCTTTCTATTTAGGCCATTATATATATAATATATATTATATATATTTCGTCGATTCCCTTTTAAAACGTATTTTATAAATCGTTTTAAAATTCATTTTCAAAACGATTTCAACTTCATATTCAATCTCAAATCAAAATTGAATATTCCATATCATCGATATATGAATGATAGTATTTTCAAAATGTTATATTTTGAAATCAATTCCTTTTCTATATTCATTAAAAAATGAATAAAATCGATATAGATAACGTTCATGTCAAAATGGCGCATATCTAATCAACACGGCTTGATATATTTCAATAACTTCGTTATTTTATTCGACAAATGAATATTTTCTTCAACATATGAATTTTCTTTTATTCTGCACATGAATATATATTTTATTCAACAAATGAATTTTCTTTTAGTCAACACATGAATATATATTTTATTCAACACATGAATTTTCTTTTATTCAACACATGAATATATATTTTATTCAACACACGAATTTTCTTTTATTCAACACATGAATATTTTTTATTCTCTGAATTGGAATGAGGCCCAATCTATTACCATATAATGTTAATTATATGGATTCCCTACAACACATGTATATAATAGCAACGATAAATAATCAACCATCATCAAGAGTGCACCACACAACTGCATAAGCATTAAATATAAATAATTAACGCTTACACAATCTGTCAACCAATCGATCGACATACAGCTAAATAATTGGGATTAGTGTAAGCCAAATATAATCCCAACACCCATGTGGGGTTCCAAATCAACAAACACAGATTTTTTATTTGTGCAGTTGGGCGATGTGTAAAATTTATCGTCCCAATCAATATCAGTAAAATGGGTGTACGTAAACAAACCATCCGATTTGTTTATAAATATTTATCTTATATACACGTTAAAAATTATATCTTTAACTATAAAATATTTATTCATTCCACATCACACAATCAATTTTCACAACACATCAAACAAAAAAACAAGTCATCCATGGTCTGTGGACGACGGGTGTCGGGTGCTGCTAAGCACTGTCCGCATCCTGGTATGTATTTCAAACTAGAAATAAAATAAAAGTGAGGAGTTCTCACCTTCGGGTTCCACTCAACTATTTCATTTCTGAATTTTTGAATGGCTTGAATTTGCCCGAAGTTCCCATGCAATCTTTTTCACGCTGTTCACATTAAAAATCACATTTTTATCCACAATATATATATAATAAAAATTGATTTTTTATTTCGCTACAACATATACAAAAATCGTATTTTCTTTTCACTACCTATATAAAAATCACATTTTTATAATGGCACTTCACATGTAAGAATCATATACTTTTACTACGCTACCTTCTATATAGAAATTATATTTTTATATCCCCACTTCTTATATAAAGATCGAATTTTTTGCTATCTATATAATATAAAAACAATATTTTTAAACAAACAAAGATTATACTTTTAAATAATTAAAATTCATCACTTTATATTGTTAAAAATCATAACTTTACATACATAGAGATCTCATCTTGATGTTAATAAAAATCCATTCTTTTTATTTAAAAATCACTTCTTTATCTAAGTAAAAATCACTTTTTTATCTACAATAAAAATCTGGTCCTTACATACAATAAAAATCGTATTTTTAATTCTAAAATCATTTCAAAAACCCAATTTTTTACAAATACATAGAAATTAAAAAATTTATTTATTTTACATATAAAAACAGAAAAGAAAATTTAAATAAACAAAACAAAAACAAAAACAAAAATGGCGTAAAAGCTTACTGTGTTCGACGGAGGCAAAGGGGGCTCGGGGTGGCGATGGGTGAGCCAGAGGGGGTCAGTGCGGTGGATGCTGCTCGCGGTCGGGTATGGGGCTCGATGTGAAATGGCGGTGAGGCAAGGTGGAGGCTCATGGCGGATTGGGGGTGCTGTGGTCGAGGTCTCGTCGAAAAGGGGGGGTTTGCGGTCATGGATCCCTATGGCGCATTGGGAGGAGGAGAGGGAGGGGAAGGTAGCGATGAGGGGGCGACGGTTGTTGGAAGGCGGCAGTGGCGGTGGGGGAGAATCGATCGTTCCCCCTTTTTTTCCTTTTTTTTTTCTAATTTCGATTTTGAGCTGATGGAGGAAAGAGGGGCCAGGGTTGACTTTTATATAACAATTTATATTTTATTCTATTTAATTCTAAAAAGCAACATTTTCATTCGGACACTAAATCAAACCCAATGAATGCCATCCCTATTTAAATACCCTCATTTCGAACATAATGGGATATGTATCGTAGGCTGATTCAATTGTTTCGATCAATTTCCATAAAAATCAATATATATTTAATTTAAACGTACATTTTAAATTATTGGGGCCACATACTGACTTTAAAAATTCCCGAAAAATATATACTAGCTTCGTATTGACGATACGGTACTAACAAATCTAATTTCATCAAATTCTGAGACTATTTGAAAAACGGCCATTTTTTGGTTGACCATTATTGACAGAAATTGTTAAAACACGTTTTCCTTCGCCACGCTCACATATTGATTCGAAAAATTACGAATTTTATAATCTAGCAATAACTTGAAATCTCGGATCCAACAAAAGTGGTTTCGTCGAAAACAGAGGTCGTTTGCAAAATTTCCATTTTTAAGGGCTAAAATTCCATAGCGACTATTCTGAATTTTCAACTGGGCATAACTTTTTATTCCCGCTATGAAATTTCAATTTTTCGGGTTTGTTGGAAAGATATTCTCAAATCGATTCTAATATTTTTGGTTTCTCTAAAATCCAGTATATTTTGAATCCTGCAAATTCATTTGAAATTTGAAATCGCATTTCAAACTACCGCTCCATTTTCAAATCCTTTTATAAATAAAAATAAATATTTATATTCAACGACGATTCAAATAAATATATATACGTTCTAATTCTATTTAAAATAAATTTCTCGTCGTTATTATTTAAAATAAACCATCTTAAATATTCAAAATTCGCTAAAATTGCCAAAATAAAATTTTTAAATTGGCTCGGATTTCCAGGTTATTACAAGAACCTTGGTTTCATATCTAAAAAGCTTTCCAAGAATATAAGAGATTTGAAATATAACGGTTGGATTTGAGATTATTTCCAAATCAAATTTGGAGAAGGTCATTGTAAGCACAGTTCGATGACCGTTTATGGAAATCGACTGAAAGGGCCTTAATAAAATTACTAAAAATATTAATAATTTGTGTAAAATCATAATAAATGATTTGGAAAGAATTGGGATGAAAAATTCCACGTTTGTAAAGATAAAAATATAATTTTGTCTAAATGAAATAGTTATTAACTAGAAATAAAAATATAATGTTTTTAAAGAATGAGTCTTGAAAGGTGATGGAATCAGTAATCAAAGGAAAAATGCAACAAAACAATAAAGAAGTGGTTGAAGTAGTCAATGATGAAGGAAAATATGATCATGAAACACAGGAAGGCTTCACGGTGGTTCAAAGGAAAAGATATAGGAACACAAAAAAAAAGAATGGAGGATAGTAGAAAAAGAAAAAGCCATTGATGCTAGCATTATACAACAAGTGAATGAAGCCAACAAGTCTGCAGAAAGTGATGTAAACAAAGAGGACAATGTGGGAAAAATCAATGTTCAATCTGATGAAATGCAAGAAGCTTTATGTAAAAACAGCTCTGATGGTATAAACTCCATGTTTACTTTCTCCTCAAAAGGAAAAGATTCGACATCATATAAATCCTTAAATCCATCAACTTCATTGGTTACCCCCCAAACTGATACTTTACACAGTAACCCGTTTGATATTCTAAACCCAAATATTACCATATCTCCTGTGCATGTCCCTACTATGCACATTAAACTACCAAGGCAAATTCTCCAGTGCAAAATGAATCACAAGATCATGTAAAAATCCCTCTTAACAACCTATCTACCCCTCACAAAGATCCCATGAAACATACTGTTGAAGTGCCTTTGCATGTTCAGTCCCCTTACAACTCTTTGTCTTTGCCTAAACATATCTTTGGTGACCTTAACTCTCAAGAACATTCTTTGAACTCCCCTCCTCATTTACAATAGCTAATTTCTGCCTCCAAAGTGCCAAAATCTCCAACTTTTCTAATTCCTAGAAAAAGAGTTACCAAGAACAGTAGAGGCAGACCTAAAAAGCAAAACTCTACTGCGCTTGATCATTCCAAAGAGTACTCTATTGATGAATCTGTTTTGTCATTGCCTTCTCAACAAAACCCCAAACCTTTTTCTTCTGGAGTAAAAACTAGAGCCTTATCATCCTCCTCTTATTAATGATAGACAAAATATCCTGTTGGAACATCAGGGGTGCAAATCTTCTTCCAAAGCAACTTGAAATAACTAATTTGATAAACTCCCACCAAATTCAATTTATGGTTGTAGCTGAGACTAAACTTAATCACATCTCCACCTCCTCATCCATTAGAAACATTAGACCTGAATGGAGCATTATACACAACCTTGCACAAGCTCCTTTTGGGAGGCTTTTGATTTTGTGGAATCCTAATATTTTTTCTTTAACCCCTCTTACTGTTCACAGACAATTCATCCACGTTGAAATCAAACATATTCCTTCTAATTCTACCTTTCTATTAAATGCAGTGTAATGTCCCGCCTTTTTGACTGCTTCAAATCGGCAATTAAACCAACTTAAAACGTCCAAATCAACGGAGCGTATTTAGCTTGCAAAGTTTTAAAAAAAAGAATTAACAAAGAAAATACAGAATAAATAAATAACACAGTCTTGAATAGCAGTATATAACTTTTTATTTATTAATCAAAAATTTTGAATACAAGATTTTTCTGACATAGCGGAATGTGAAAATACAATTTGAAAACAAGAAAAATATTTACTGTATTAAATCTTCAGAGTGTGCAGTCTTCGGAATCCCCAGCTTCACCATTCTCCAAATCCTAAGCTGTGATCTTTAAATCTGTAATACTCGGGTCTGACCCAAGCGTTCCATGTAGAAACATAAAACACTCGAGTCAGGATTAATCATTTGTTCAAGTAAATAAATTTCAATATAAACTAAATAAAATAGTTAATCTCAATGACCATTAAATATTCGAGTATCAAACCCATTAAGAAACTGCAAACCGAATTTAATCGAAAATCTAAGTGAACTTAGCCAAATGGAAACAGGCCAGCGCCAACTTAAGAAAACAAAGCAGTGCAACCCATGTATACTCATGGCAGATCAAGGAATGGACAGTGCAAGACAGTGGACACGTGTGCAAATAATTTCACAAAGCAAAAATACTCAAATTTAAGTACACCAATGCACTGCACATATGTATGCAGTAGGTGATGCACACATGTTGATGCAGCAGGTGGCACTCACAATTCGATACTCAACATCTATATGTGATCTTTTTAACTATTGATTATTAAAACCTATATTGTTTATTATGGTAATTTGACTACTCGATTAACAGAGTATTTTATAAGGTATGTATGGTAGCACCAAAATGGATCAGTAAGGCCTATACGAAATTTGCATACATTTGGTGACTCAATCACGTGTTGATGCAATAGGTGGGCCCTTTAACATGGAATACATCACACCATGGACCAGTGTAAATATTCTGTACTGGGAGATGGTTTCACGAATTTAGCCATGTATTATTGTTTTGTTGACTAATTTGTTTAACATAGGTGAACATGATTGAGGTATTATTGATTACCATAATTATATTGGTATCATTTAGGGATGTCTACATTAGGATGAAAATCGTGTTCCTGTCAATGCATATATGGGTGTTCATACCCTGATGCTACTATACATATCCAAAGGATATATAAAAAAGTAGATGTGCACGTCCAGATATTTTTCACCAACAATATTAAGGTTCCTTAAAGCACATATATTCATTAATCTATACGTACCCCAGACAGAATCCATTACAACTGCAGAATCCTTTACTACTACATATCCTAGAATCTCAACAAATTGTATATCAAATAGGAGCAGCTCTTGATTGTTTATTAACAAGATCAGCCGTATAAATTATTTACAGATTAATACAAATGTGTTATCATTTTTAAACATATGACGAGTGCCCAAGGATTCGGATCAGGAAAAGAAAAAGAAAAAAATGCTAATAAAATACAATTAAAACACATATGGCTCATTTCAAAACAGATGTGCATATTTGAGTGCACTTACAGCAACTCAAAAGCGAGCCCAGTTTATGTAAAGCGGATATAAGCAACATGGGATACTAAGGCAAGGTCTAAAAATGTGTTCATTCAAAGTGCAGAGAATACATATATTTCTATATAGTTCGAAACAGCATACATGAGTGGTTTCAGTATATGGAGTTAAAACAGCATGCATGTGATAACAAGGTCTGAATTACCTTTAATGCCAAATATGCATGATATCACACATTTGTACATAGTATATGGAGTTATTGACATGAATGTAACATGTGCATAAATTACTAAATAGGGTGCAACATGTTTATGGCCACGACAGTTTCAGATCATACTCAAGAATTGTGCATGAACATGGCAAGGCCGACAATCATAAGTGCACAAAAACTTAGATAAATGGCAACGTTACCAAGCCACAATATATGGACGGCAAGGTGGTAAAACAGCGTGCACAATTTTAGTCTCTGTTCTTACCAGAAGAAATACAAGTTGTGGTATCTTTTCCTCTCTTTCTTTATTCTATACTTCATGAAATTTAATGCTGCTAAGTAGAATATGGTTCCAAATGCAAGTAACCATTGAATATGTAGCGGCAATTTACCACAAACCGTATTTACCAACTACTTGGCTATTCATGCAACATATCAAATCATATATAGAGAAATATAGCCAGAAAAATCCTACCAAGCAAAGCTTAAGCTTGAAATATGAACACAATTTTTCAGCAAATTTATTTCAGCAAGTAAAATGTTTTCAACAAGTAAAATGTTTCAGGTTTAATAAAGCATGAGAGGAAGGTAAAAGCAATGCACAGTTCAAGCTATTAGAAAGGGCATTTCAGTTTTCGGATAACATAAAGTTCCAGGGTTTCAAATCTCAAGCTATATCAACATATCAAAGTGTGTATATATATATATATTATTTTTATGAAGCACACTTATAATTGGTTCGGATATAAACATATTCTTCAGAAATGCAATATTTTGTCCATATTATGTGTTGAATACCTTGACATCAAAACACAAGGGGTATGGACGTACATGCCATATGAGTAGCAGTACAAAAGAGGTTAAAGGATTCAAAACGTCCTAGAACATTGAAGCATGAAATCTATCATGAAGCATGAAATCAGATGGGAGGTGAGCGAAGTAAAGGTGTGCACATCAACTCATGTACAAGTGAAGCAAACAAGAAGTCGAGTAATTTAACCCAAGCCACACAAATTAACTATTTAATTTAAGTTAATACCGAAGTTAATAAACTTGAATCACTGATTAATCGTGAGTGACTTCTCACCTGCAGCCGCGAAGCAGCAGATAAGGTCGGAGCAGACGCGGAGCAACATCAGCAACTTTGCTGGAGCTCTGAAGCTGGAGGCAAGGCGTAGTGCTTGAGGCGACAACAGTTGGTGAGAATTAAGTCGTCGTGGTTACAGGGCCGAGCTGATTTTGGCTCTTCGATAACGAGGACTATAGTGGATCAGTGATTTGGAGAGGAGGCCTGGTTGTCTTCGATTGTTGGAACGAAGGGTTTTTCAGTGATCATTGTTTCAATTTGGAAAAGGAACGATTTTTGAGGAGACGTGAAAACAATTTAGGGATTTGGCCATTAAAAAGAAGAGAAAGCTTTCATTTTCTGCTGAGCGAAATGGGAAGCAGCGTGATTTTTATAGAAATAAAATCTTTAGAGATAAGAACAATGTAAAGTCATAGATCGTAGTGTAGGTTGACTGTAACAACCCCGAATTCCGATGGACCGATTTTTTTTTCTTCAAAACTCAATCCATCGAGACCCGAGTTGGTTGCTCTGGTATCCTACAGAAAAGACAGAGAAAAGAGATATGTCAGAGTACGGAAAAACACCTCACAGCGGAAGGAATAAAATATAATATATTTTAAAACATGGCTTTACCTTAATCACAAAACTGCTAAATCAGTATTCCGAAAGCTATAAGTCTCTGTCTAACCTGCGAATGTTATGAGGAGGGGGTCAGAACATAAGTTCTGTGTGAATGAATTTAAACTACACTTCTTGAATAATCCTACATATACCGTTCAATTACACTTTCTTATTTATTAGGTTATACGAGTTATTAGCACTCAAAGCTTACCCACACGTCACACCCATCTACCTCCGAGTAGATTAACCTAATATAGTGTATATGAGCTACCCCCAAACTAAGGTACACCCCGTGATACCTCACTCGCATGGTCTCCTCCGTACCACCACAGTAATATGCGCAGTCCCTCATCCTATGCCATAGTAACGTACAACGCTACATCCGCATAGAAGCACTATCGCAGTGCTACGTAAGCGTACTGACTGTTATCCTCGAACTATTCGATCGAGTTTGGTTCCATCACCGAATAATGCCCTCTAGTCTACGATAAACCACCCAGAGCAGACACGGTTGTACCTAGGCATTCCCACGTATGTATCATCAATCGTACTCGATGTTTCTACCGCACATAACCTCTACTTGTGCACCCAAGTTCCATGGCAGGGCTACACTAGAAAACATGGAACTCCATTGGGAGCTTTTCTATATCTGTACGGGCCCGCCTCTAAGAGTGTCCAATGTACAGATATCCCTCGGGTCTGGTTTTTCTATGGTGGCTATGGCCTCACCTCACCCCCTCCCTGAACTAGTAAAGACCACACGAGCTAAGCGACCACCCCTAACAAGCAAACAATCTAAACATCCATGTGGGGTCTCCCCGCACCCGTCCCTTGATAGCAAAGGTCAACGATCTCTAGGGGTTAGCTCTTGTCCTTTCACATTCCTTAGGCTGCTGGTGACAGGCGTCCGACGATCTTGCTATTGTTTGGTCTTGACCCTCCACCTCTGCCTGAGGCAATCGCCGAACCACCCTTAATGCCACCACGTACAGCATTCTGACTGCCCCCTACTTGTGCAGTCAAGGCCCACCCACCTTGTAGTTCTGCGCAGACCCAACCTCTGTAATCCTAGCCCGAAGCTAAACCACTACAGAGGACGAGGAGGAGCACCTTTAGTGTCTCAGGAAGCCGCATGCTTCCCCTTCCAGTCCGTTGGAGCCACCAAAATAGCGAACGTGTTCTCTCCTCGTGCCTTATGACCCCATCATGATCTACCCCGTTGGGTTGTTCATCCTACAACGTACGGACTGCTTCAAGCGCCTTAGTTTTACATGTCATTAGACCCTAAGTTTAACCATTTATTTCACGCTTGTGCCACCTCGTCAACTTTCTCATTTAACTTGGTTATTCACACTAGCTTCCTTTTTTCCCCCGTATTCACCAAGTTACCCTTGCTTATTAATTCAATTTTTACTTAATCCACTTAAGTCCATTAATAAGCCCACAACATGTTATTTTCCAATCTCATAAATTATTCCCTTTTTGGGTTTCTACAACATGTTATACTTAATTCATAGTTAAGTATGCCTTATCCCACATACATACTGATTAGGAGAATAACCCTCTAAGCACCAGCCCCGAAGATCGAAATCAACATCAGACTGGCACCCAGAGAATTACTCAACCCAACCAACATATGTGATTCTAATTTACTACATTTCCACTCATATAACTTATATCATTTTTAATTTCACATTTCTCCTTTCCAAACCACTTAATTTAAGTATATCTTTACATATAAGTTATCTCATCTTCCTTATTGTTTCCTATAACTTATCTTATCGCATAAGTTAAAATTTCCACCTATTATCCTTTCTTGCCTTATTCAAGTTTATTCATAATAGGTTATTTATCATTCCCCATTTCTTGTCATTAATTTTAGATTTGACTTATTTCATAGTATAAGTCGTCCCACCCTTAAAGTCTTGTATTACATCTTAACTCATAACCTTCCCTTGTCCCTATGACAAGTTTGCCTATTATTTAATTTTACATCACCGCAACTCAAGTTTATAATAGGTAATTATCATTCCCCCATTACCGTGTCATTAATTTTAGATTTGACTTAACCCTTCCTTTTACTTAACTCGTTACTTAAACATTTCCCAATTCAATTAATTTATGATACCGTTACGGGTTCCATTTGGTTAAGCATATCTAAATTCTGTTTCACATGTCGCACGTGTCCCACTTAACCCCCTTTTTATTACAGTTTCCATGTCTTACACTTGTTTTACTACGGTTAAGTCTACCTTGGTTATGTCTTACATCACATGTCTCACAATGGTTAAGTCCACATATGTTATGCTTTACATGTCATTTATATCACCCACTTAACCCTCTAACCATACCCATGTCACCTCCATGTCTTATTATGGTTAGTATTTCTAAATTTATTTATAATTCCATAACGATGTATGACCTCTAACATTAGACGTCCGTTCGTGGCTGCTGGATTTGTCGGGCGGTTCCGGGCAGTCATACACCACAAACGCGCCTAACCTCGTGTCATAAACCGTTACGCCTCTAGCTCTTGCCTTTGACCTCTCACATTAGACGTACGCTTTTGGTTGTTGGATTTGCCAGGCGGTTCCGGGCAGTCTTACACCACAATCGCGTCTAACCTCATGTCATAGGCGTTCATTAACAACTTTCACCCAGACCCCAAATTCATGTCATATGTTCCAAATTCAACTTAATTACATTTCATTTTTACACCTATTTCCAATTTACCATTCACTACACCAATTACATAATAGTTAGCTAATTTTCATATTACCCAAATTATCCAATTATAGCCAAATCCACTAATCCCATGTAATTCATACCCAAACATGCCTATTTCCAATATCCAATTATACCCAATTTCATATAATCAATATTTTCCCAATATATACCCCAACATTGCCACGTTCATACATATAATCTAATTCACACTCTAGTCTTACTTTTCAAGTCACGAATAAATTTCACGTATCCATGTTATCTAATTACATGTTGTTAATATTGAATTATACCAATTCCATATCCAATGTCAATTATGTCGAACTTACATAAATTCAACATTATAGATTATATTCCTCGACCGCGTAAAATAGATTATGCCCAATATATGCAATAACAATTGTTATGCCGCAAACCCCAAAATTACAGATTATATTCCAATATCCCTATATTCCAATCGTGCGTATTGTATAATAAGATTTCGTCTAGGTTCGAGATAACCTAGATCCAAATATAAAAAGGGGAAAGGATCAGAAGGAGAGAACTCAAACGTAGGCATAAATAAAATAACAGATCTTATTAAATTAACATCGTATTCATTATGGGGAGTGGTAAACGAAAGAAGCAACATTATATAACAAATATAGTTCAAATCCACTCACATTGACTGGATTAGAGAAATAAGCGATTTGTTGTTGATGTAGAATGCTGATTTAATCTTCTTATTTGATTGTTGGTAAAGAGCTTGAATCATTGATGAAGAATTTTGCTTCTTGATTTGATTGAACTCCAAAGTTGGTGAAGAACTTGCAATTGAGTCTAGGGTTTTGGGGCAGCGGCCATGTTTGGTTGAAGTTGGGCGGCATGGAGGCGTCAGAAGAAATTGTTTTTGAATTAGGTTAGGTCTAGGCACTATTTTATAGGTGTAGAGAGTGTTTTAGGGCCCTAGGATTGACCTAGAAGCCATCTGATCCGTACAACACATCAAATCACGTCACAGGAACAAAAACTGCCCAGATCTGGGGTAGGCCGACCCCCAGGTCGACCTCCTAGAGGGTATGTCGACCCCAAGGTCGACCCCCTAGTCAACCTGACCCCTAGGTCGACCTGCCCTGTTCTAGGCGGGAAATTTCCCGCCTAGCTGCCTGGGTCGAATTTCGAACTGTTTCGAATCTTCCGAAGGCCATAACTCTTTCATATGGCGTCTGATTTTCGAAAACTTGGACTCTATTTCATGTAGAATTCCGAGTCGAATGCAATGGTGATGTCCATTTTACTTAATTCCTGATATTTAAATTCAGTATCCTTATTTTATTATCTTCTTCGTTACGTACACTGTCATTGAATTAATCTTTCCATCTCTTCCATACATTAATACATTTTTTGTTATACATCACCATTATTTACCTATCTATGCATATACACATATTTTTACATATATTTAATTATATTAAAAATGAGGGGTTTTACATTCTGCCACCCTAAAAGAATTTCGTCCCCGAATTCGATAAGAGTAAAATAGATAACCCCTCGCAATATCCATACATGAAGTGTGCATCCGATTGTTGAAAACATTGCGCACATGTGCAAAGTGAAATACATCATAATATAGTATGTATGCCTAATTTGGATCCACATATATGTATGCAAACTTTAAAAACTCTTTCAAAACATGATGCTCACATCCTAAATATACTTGCAGTTCTATATGAATGCAATATTTTTGAAAAATCAAAACGTTTTTCATCCAAATTATCCTACACTCTTACAGAGTAAGAGCATAGTTCATCCAATTTTCGCATCCAAAACCCTACCAACCATAATTAAATTTGAAATTTAGAAAAATCTAATTTTCTAAATTCAATTTCTTATGTTATGAAAATGGTAAATTTTACATCCTAAGTTTTTCTTTTCTAATTGCAGTTGGATTTTTACATAACTATTTTATAAAGATTTCCGATTTTCCTATCCAAGTACAACCACATAAGAAAATTTCTTCTCTTTTTCCACTTAACTTGAAAAAATTTCATATTTATTCATCTTTTTCTTAAGATTTCCATTTTCTTTTCTCGTCTCGTTTTGCTGCTTGATTGATTCTATTGTTTTCTTTTTAGTTAGGCTAGTTTCTTTCTTAGATTTATTATTTCAAACAAGCTCTTATGTTTTCAACTCAAACAGTATCCTACACAGCTACAACAATGGGCCAAGAATCTTAGGACTTTATCATGTGTCCACTCAACGGGATCTATACATTTTCTTGCCCTTCATTACGTAGTAGTCACTACTAGTCCATGCTGTGTATTACTAGCCTATACTTCTCTTTCAAGCAACAATCCTAGGTTTCTCAATGCTTATGCATTCTACAGGAAATTTTCCATTAGTTTAATATTATCTAATCCCTGACTGTAAATTGGCAAGAAAATAACTGTCTAAGTATCAATCCCGAAGACCGAAATCAACATCAGATTGATATCAGGAAATTTCTCATCTCAACCAATTCCCAGTTGGTTCTAATAGCTTTAACTTTATCTCGTTCTTTCTAGGCCTTAATCCTTAACTACTCCATCTTTAAAACATGGTTTGGCCTTCTTTCTTTTTATTACATTCTTCTTTCTAAAAACTAAAGTGGTAAAACTTTATTTCCTCTTCTCAAAAACTTGCTTTTGCCAAACCATAAAAACATGTTACAAATTAGAGTTGAAATTTTTTATTTTTTCAAATCACAAAATCTGGAGTAGACAAGGACAAGTTATGGGTTACACTGTTCCTATTTACAATGTTAACTTTGGCTGCTAAGGTGCAAATATCTATTCTATTCTTACACTCTACCAGTTATTTTGTTTACCCAACGAAATTTCTTTTTAAAACAATAATCAAAATTTATTGTTAACCGAATAGAGATTTCAAAACATCTTTTCATATATGAACACTAGCGAGCTATTTATGCTCCATAATATGCACCTTTTTATGAGAGAATTCTTTTAAAACAAGAAATCATTATTTCACACAATATACCCCACTTTACTTTAAAACCCAACATGCATTTATCAAAATACTTTTAAGATTAAATCCTGGAAAATACCACAAATCCTTTTACAAATTCAAGTTCTTAAAAGTTTATCATTGGGTTAGACTCAAAGCGGGTCTTCAACTCAACTAGACTTCCCTAGGCACTTTCACGAATTCAATTCTCTTAACTATATATATTCCTAGTCCATTTTTCATATTTCAACCTTTTCTAGTTTCTAAGGTTTCATTCCTAAACCCACTAATCTAAAATACTAATATTTCAATTTCCATCCTATGGGATACTTTTCTTTCTCTACCTTCAAGTCATATTGTGCACTTTCTCAAACACCTAATGGTTTCCAAATTCCTATGTTCATTCCTTAAGTGTACAAACTAGATATCCCAACTCTTTTCATGTCTAGTGGGCTACTATATGGATTTAGGTTTATATATAATATATTTATATTTTAGAAAATACAAATACGTTCACTCATTATCTCCCTAAGATCACTAAACCGAAGCTCTGATACCAGACGTAACAACCCCGAATTCCAACAGACTGAACTTTTTTTCAAAATTCAATCCATCGAGACCCGAGTTGATTGCTCTGGGATATTGCAGAAAAGACAGAGAAAGGAGATATGTCAGAGTATGGAAAAACACTTCACAGTGGAAGGAATAAAATATAATATATTTTAAAACATAGCTTTACCTTAATCACAAAACTGCTAAATCAGTATTCCCAAAGCTATAAGTCTCTGTCTAACCTGCGAATGTTATGAGGAGGGGTTCAGAAAATAAGTTCCGTGTGAATGAATTTAAACTACACTTCTTGAATAATCTTACATATACCATTCAATTACACTTTCTTATTTATTAGGTTATACGTGTTATTAGCACTCAAAGCTTACACACATGTCACACCCATCTACCCCTTAATAGATTAACCTAATATAGTGTATATGTAGCTACACCCAAACTGAGGTACACCCCGTGATACCCCACTCGCACGGTCTCCTCCGTATCGCCACAGTAATATGCGCAGTCCCTCATCGTGTGCCATAGTATCGTACAACGCTGCATCCGCATAGAGCCACTATCGTAGTGCTACGTAAGCATACTGACTGCCATCCTAGAACTATTCGATCGAGTTTGGTTCCATCACCGAATAATGCCCTCTAGTCTACGATAAACCACCCAGAGAGACATGGTTGTACCTAGACTTTCCCACGTACGTATCATCAATCATACTCGATGTTTCTACTGCATATAACCTCTATTTGTGCACCCAAGTCCCGTGGCAGGGCTACACCAGAAAACACAGAACTCGGTTGGGAGCTTTTCTATATCTGTACGGGCCCGCCTCTAAGAGTGTCCAATGTACAGATATCCCTCGGGTCTGGTTTTTCTATGGTGGCTATGACCCACCTCAGCCCCTCCCTCAACTAGTAAAGACCACACGAGCTACGCGGCCACCCCTAACAAGAAAACAATCTAAACATCCATGTGGGGTCTCCCCGCACACGTCCCTTGATAGAAAAGGTTAACGATCTCTAGGTGTTAGCTCTTATCTTTTCGCATACCTTAGGCTATTGGTGACAGGCGTCCGATGATCTTGCTATCGTGTTGTCTTGACCCTCCACCTCCGCTTGAGCAATCGCCGAACCACCCTTAATGCCACCGCGTACAGCATTCAGACTGCCCCCTACTTGTGCAGTCAAGGCCCACCCACCTAGTAGTTCTACGCAGATCCAGCCTCTGTAATGCTAGCCCGAAGCTAAACCACTACAGAGGACTACCAGGAGCACCTTTAGCGTCTCAGGAAGCCGTGTGCTTCCCCTTCCAGTCCGTTGGAGCCACCAAAATAGCGAACGTGCGCTCTCCTCATGCCTTATGACACCATCATGATCTACCTCGTTGGGTTGTTCATCCTACAACGTACAGACTTCTTTAAGCGCCTTAGTTTTACATGTCATTAGTCCCTAAGTCTAACCATTTATTTCACGCTTGTGCCACCTCGTCAACTTTCTTATTTAACTTGGTTATTCACACTAGCTTCCTTTTTTTTCCCCTGTATTCACCAAGTTATCCTTGCTTATTAATTCAGTTTATACTTAACCCACTTGAGTCCATTAATAAGCCTACAACATGTTATTTTCCAATCTCATAAATTATTCCCTTTTTGTGTTACAACAACATGTTATACTTAATTCATAGTTAAGTATGCCTTATCCCACATACATATTGATTAGGAGAATAACCCTCAAAACACCAGCCCCGAAGATCGAAATCAACATCAGATCGGCATCCAGAGAATTACTCAACCCAACCAACATATATGATTCTAATTTACTACTTTTCCACTCATATAACTTATATCATTTTTAATTTCACATTTCTCCTTTCCAAACCACTTAATTTAAGTATACCTTTACGTATAAGTTATCTTGTCTTCCTTATCGTTTCCTATAACTTATCTTGTCCCATAAGTTATAATTTCCACCTATTATCCTTTCTTGCCTTATTCAAGTTTATTCATAATAGGTTATTTATCATTCCCCATTTCTTATCATTAATTTTAGATTTGACTTATTTCATAGTATAAGTCGTCCCACCCTTCACGTCTTGTATTACATCTTAAGTCTTAACCTTCCCTTGTCCCTATGACAAGTTTGCCTATTATTTAATTTTACATCACTGCAAATAAGTTTATAATAAGTAATTATCATTCCCTCATTACTATGTCATTAATTTTAGATTTGACTTAACCCTTCCTTTTACTTAACCCATTACTTAAACTTTTCCCAATTCAATTAATTTATGATACCATTACGGGTCCCATATGGTTAAGCATATCTAAATTCTATTTCACATGTCAAGCATGTCCCACTTAACCCCCTTTTTTACAGTTTCCATGTCTTACACATGTTTTACTACGGTTAAGTCTACCTTGGTTATGTCTTACATCACATGTCTCACAACGGTTAATTCCATAATTGATATGCTTTACATGTCATTTATATCACCACTTAGCCCTCTAACCATAACCATGTCACCCACATGTCTTTTTATGGTTAGTACTTCTTAATTTATTTATAATGTTGTAACGATGTATGACCTCTCACATTAGATGTCCGTTCTTGGCTGTTGGATTTGCCGGGCGGTTCCGGGCAGTCTTACACCACAAACGTGCCTAACTTCGTGTCATAAACCGTTACGCCTCTAGTTCTTGCCATTGACCTCTCACATTAGACATCCACTTGTGGTTGCTGGATTTGCCAAGCGGTTCTGGGTAGTCTTACACCACAAATGCGTCTAACCTCGTGTAATAGGCGTTCATTAACAACCGCCTTTCACCCAAACCCCAAATTCATGTCATGTGTTCCAAATTCAACTTAATTACATTTCATTTTTATGCCTATTTCCAATTTTCCATTCACTACACCAATTACATAATAGTTAGCCAATTTTCATGTTACCCAAATTATCCAATTATAGCCAAATTCACTAATCCCGTGTTACTCATACCCAAACATGCCAATTTCCAATATCCAATTATACCCAATTTCATATAATCAATATTTTCCCGATATATATACCACAACATTCCCACGTTCATACATATAATCTAATTCACCCTCTAGGCTTACTTTTCAAGTCATGAATAAATTTCATCAATCCATGTCCAATTACATGTTGTTAATATTGAATTATACCAATTCCATATCCAATGTCAATTATGTCAAATTTACATAAATTCAACATTATAGATTATATTCCTCGACTGCATAAAATAGATTATGCCTTATATATGCAATAACAATTGTTATGCCGCAAACCCCAAAATTATAGATTATATTCCAATATCATCATATTCCAATCATGCGTATTGTATAATAAGATTTCGTCTAGGTTCGAGATAACCTAGATCCAAAAATAAAAAGGGAAAAGGATAAAAAGGAGAGAACTCAAACGTAGGCATAAATAAAATAACAGATCTTATTAAATTAACATCATATTCATTATGGGGAATGGTAAACGATAGAAGCAACATTATACAACAAATATAGTTCAAATCCACTCACATTGACTGGATTAGAGAAATAAGCGATTTGTTGTTGATGTAGAACGCTGATTTAATCTTCTTATTTGATTGTTGGTGAAGAGCTTGAATCGTTGATGAAGAATTTTGCTTCTTGATTTGTTTAAACTCCAAAGTTGGTAAAGAACTTGCAATTTACTTTAGGGTTTTGGGGCGACGACCATGTTTGGCTGAAGTTTGGCGGCATGGAGGCGTCAGAAGGAATTGTTTATGAATTAGGTTAGGTCTAAGCACTATTTTATAGGTGTAGAGAGTGTTTTGGGTCCCTAGGATTGACCTAGAAGCCATCCGGTCCGTACAGCACGTCAAATCACGTCACAGGAACAAAAACTGCCCAAATCTGGGGTAGGTCGACACCAAGGTCGACCCCCTGGTCGACCTGACCTCCAGGTTGACCCCCAGGTCGACCTTCCCTGTTCTGGGCAGGAAATTTTCCGCCCAGTTGCCTGGGTCGAATTTCGAAATGTTTTGAATCTTCCGAATGCCATAACTCTTTCATACGGAGTCCGATTTTCGAAAACTTGGACTCTGTTTCATGTAGAATTCCGAGACGAACGCAATGGAGATGTCCATTTTACTTAATTCCTGATATTTAAATTAAGTATCCTTATTTTATTATCATCTTTGTTATGCACATCTCACTAAGCTCGAAATTCAAAGGAGAAGGATGGTACTTCCCTTACCTTGACTTGAAAACATACAGTACTTTATTTCATAAATCATTCTTATGTCTTTTTCATAAGATTTCCTTTCTAAATCATATTTTCAAACATCTCATTATTATATAAAAAAATTTAAATAAGATCTCACTTCCAATCGTTTACCTTCCAATTCATTAGTTCTCAAATTCGTTGAATTCTTATATTTTCTTCATGTAAGTTTTTGAAATTTTTATATTCAATATCCGAAATCGAATATCCTCAAATTCCTTTCTTATTTCAAAATTTCAGTTTCAATCTCTTCGTCAATCCAGATATCTGATATTCTTTCAAACTATGATTTATGGATTCATTTCTTATAAACCAAATTTCTTCCAATTTTCCCATTTATTAAGTTCTTCAATCAATTCAAATCTTAATGCTCTCACCGTCTCAAAATTTTCCAATTACTCACTTCATCAGTTAATACCAATTTTTACACTTTTGAAATTCCAGAATTTATTTCTTCCCCCTTACAATAAATTTCTCGTTACGCTCTATTTCTCTTTCATGTTCACATCCTTCGACCGTCAATTAGCAAGTGAACAATTCCTTAAGTATCAACCCCGAAGGTCAAAACCAACATCAGATCAACACTAATCTTCAGTCAACTAAATTTCTTAGCTCTATTTCTTATCAAATCTTTGCTTACGCAATTCCCGAATTCAGTTTACGAATATGTTTCTCTTATGTTCGCCACTCTTTGTTCTCATCATGCAATTTTTAATTCTTCAGTTCTCACCATTCTAATTTATCAAAATCCGTTAACCTCTCATGGTCTTTTGAAAACATTCCCAATTATCATATTTATTCCCTATGATTCTTATTGGAAAACATTTCCATATATTCACAAATCTTTAATTCCCATAGAATATATATTCTATTTATCCTAGAAACATTTCTAAATTCATCATTTGGATTTAAATAGATGTTAAATAAAACGTCGTCATTCCCAGTTAAACATTAACACTTATTAGCTTACTTCACTTAACCATCTCTTACTATCGAATCTTCAACCATTTCTTAGTTAACAATTAAGTCAATCAAGTTGGGGTATAGTTACCTCTCAGGCCTTAACTGAACAACATTATCAACTTCGAAACAGATAAAGTTCACAACTTTTAATACCAACAATCATTTATTCTCAAAACTTCCAGTGTGAAGTTAAGAATCAAATTCCTTTACTATAAATCACGCCTACGAAATATTTATCTTTAAAATATTCTTTATTCTGAATAAGCAATTTATTAATAATATATTAAATTTTAAATTAAAACGGAAAGTAAATGGTACTCTCCTAAAATTCGACATAATTGATTTCCATGAATAACTTCCTTCGAATAATTTCTTATTCGATAATTCCTTCCGAACTTCAGAAAAATCTCATTTGATCATATTCTGAACTTCAGAATAATCTCATCGTACTAGCCAACTCCATTTCCTTTATCCTCAATTTCATTCGCAACATTTTTTTTTTCTTTCATACATTATTTACTTCTAAAAAGTAAATATTATTCCCTTTTCGAAATCTGAACTCATCACATCAAATTAATTTTAATTTGATTCAAATTTCTTTACAATCTTTATTCATATATCGCTTCATTTACAGTTGTTGTTTACAATTCACTTCTTGTGAATTAATTAACAATTTTACACTTCACTATCGAATTCTTGTATTCAATTATACATTATTAGTTTGAACCCAATTATAAATCATCTTGCCAAACTCTGAATAACTCAAATAAATTAGTAACACAATTTTGACACAAACCAAATTCCAACTATAACCCTTTTTTCGAATCGAATTAAGACTCATCGTTTCATCCTTGAAACGATTTCAAATTCCTCTTCCATTAAAATTCACATCTGAGTATTTTTACATATTTTTAGTTATATCAAAAATGCGGGGTGTTACAAGACGCATCAGAAATAGGTCGGCACGTAAATTTACTTAGGTAGGTAACATCTATTAAATTAAATATTAAATTCCACATCAAGTTATCGCGTAACGTTCTAAATTCGCACCACCAGTCAAATCTCCAAATGCGACAAAAATTATGCGTGCCCTTCATTCAACGTTCTGAATAAAATAAAATTTACTTCATTATAACTCGACTTCGTTTTTGTATAAGGATATTTTATTTTTCAAATTATTTATTGATTTACTGATTTTATATCGTTTGTCCATACAACAACTCCGTTTGTTTCCAAATTTAAAATGTTAAGTTCAGTTTCCTTATATACATATATAAAAACACATATTCAAGCAAATTTTCCATACATTTCAACAAATAAATCTTCAATTACTTTAACGTCAGCTACGTTTATTTTCAAATCACACAATTTTTTTATTTATTTTCCAATTGAATTGCAAATCCAATCCAATTACTCAACCAAATTCACATCAAATATTCCACAATAAATCTTTGGTTTCCAACCCATCATTCTAAATTAACATTGAATTCAATTCACACACAACCAATATATTAAATTTTAAAATTCAAATCCCAATATCAATATAAAATTGATTATTAATGATTAATTCTTTAATTAATGTCATATTCAAGTTATAGAAATTTCTGGGATGTTACACGCAGTATATGCAGAAAACAATGTTGCAAACTGGCAGCCATTTCTGGACTTACTTCCCACCCTACAACACTCATCTCTTCCTTGGATATGCATTGGAGACTGGAATTGTATGCAATGCTCTTCTGACAAGAGTGGTGGTGTTCCCCTCACATATAGACAAACAAGGCCACTCAATAATGCAATTTTTGACTCCCATCTTCTCCCAATCCCTTACCCTGGTGCTCAATTACTTGGAACAATTGTTCTAGGAATGGTATAAGAACATACTGTAAATTGGATAGAGCCTTTCAAAATTACTCTGCTATAAATGCATGGCCCACCCTATGTTACCATATTCCTCCACCCTCACTGTCAGACCATTCCCCCTAGTGTTGGACTGGGGAAAGAAAATTTTGAGAAGACATTCCTCATTTTCATTTTTTAACAACTGGGTTGATCATCCAAATTATTTATCTATAGTCACTAATAGCTGGATTGCTCCTGTAATTGGAAATCTTATGTTTTTTTTGCAGGAAAAACTAAAAAGGTTGAAGATGGTTCTAAGGTGCTGGGCTGTAGAAAATTTTGGTAATGGCCATTTACAATCAAACTTAATAAGCAGGACTTTTTCTGGTGCAAAATGCAATTCTATTATGTTCTGATAGTGCCGGAATTAGTGAACTTTCAGAGAATGAAGCACAACTTGCCTCTGACCTTGCAAAGTCTATCACTGCGGAGGCAAAAATGGCAAAACCAAAGAATAAGAATAAATGGAATTTATATGGGGACAAGAACACTTCTACCTTTCATAAATCTCTGAAGATAAATCAAGCAGCTTCCAATATCACGTCCATTCTGGATAATGATGGTAACTGTTGTTCTAATCCTGATGAAATTCAAAATGCCTTTCTGGAATTCTTTTCTTCCTCGTTTGGAAACTCATGTGGTCCTTCAGTTCACCTTGATTTTTTTCTGAAATAAACATGCCAAAGATTTCAAATGAAATGAGAACTGCCTTAAAGTTGAAGTCTCTGATGCTGAAATTTACTCTGCTATCTTTTCCATGAATATTACTAGCTCACCTAGACCTGATAGTTATAATGCAAAAAAATTCAATTGTACTTGGTCGGTGGTTGGTAAGGAAGTAATTAAGGCAATTAAAAACTTCTTGCATAGTAGGATGTTAGGTGGAATTAACTCAACTAGATTGGCCCTTATTCCCAAATCTGAAAACCCATTATCTGTCTCCAATTTTAGAGCAATAGCATGTTGTAATGTGATATACAAGTGTATTGCTAAAATATTTGCATCTAGGATTAAATTGGTTATTGAAAATGTAATCTCTCCAAATCAAAGTGCCTTTCTGCCTAACCGTGATATTGCAGACAATATATTATTAGCTACTGAGTTAATGAGAGGCTATAATAGAATTTCTATTTCTCCTAGATGTGTTTTAAAACTGGACATCCAAAAGGCTTATGATCGGTTAGGTGGGACACAATTATATATGTTTTATTCATGATGAACATTCCATTGCCATACTTATGATGGATTTACACTTGTATATATTTTGTTCAGTTTTCTCTTAGTATTAATGGTTCTACATTTGGCTACTTCAAGTCTGAGCATGGTCTTCGGCAAGGAGATCCTATCTCTCCCTACTTATTTGTACGTGTTATGGAGTTATTCAATATCCTTGCTCAACAATCTATGATTTCTAATCGTGTGGGCTATCACCCGTATTGTAAGTCATCCAACATTTCTGCCCTTCTTTTTGCGAACAATCTTCTTTTGTTTACAAAGCCTAACATGAAATATATGCATGGGATCCTAGATGTCCTAAATTCTTCCAATATGCTGACTGGCTTATCCATCAATAGAAGCAAGTCTAATATCAAAGTTGGTGGCATCACTAAGGAGGAAAAAACTGTCTTATATAATTTATCTGGTTTAACACTGATAAGTGATTCTAAACAATACTTGGGAGCCCCTCTATGCACCTCAAGGATTAAGGCATCTCATTGCCTTCCTCTATTTGAAAGTATCATTGCAAAGATATCTAGTTGTCCTTCTTCCAAGTTCTCCATTGCTGGAAGATTGGTAATTGTAAAATCAGTAGCGATTTCAATGAGTATTTACTATGCATGACTGTTTATTTTACCAGCGATAATTATTGAAATGATAAACTCTGCTCTACGTCATTTCCTTTGGCATGGAAATCCAATCACTAAAAAGCTCGTTCCAGTTTCATTTAAGAGAATATGTCATCCAATTAAAGCTAGTGGTTTGGGAGTAAATAACCTTAGGGTGTGGAATAAAGCTGCAATTCCGACTAGAATTGATAAACTATTCTGTTTTGACAGTAACCTTTGGGTATGCTGGTGTAGGCAAAATTTGATTAAAAATGGTCACTTCTGGTCATTGGTTACTCCGGCGGATTGCAGTTGGTCGTTGAGGAAGATTTTGAAGCATAGAACAACTTTCTTGCCGCTATTTCAATGTTCCTTGCTTCATAGTAATTTGTTGTCTTTTTGGTTTGATCTATGGTGTGAGAGATGTAAAATTTTGGCAAATTGTGTTGAGTTTAACTTAAGGAATTTAACTGGTACTAGAGAAGATGCAAAAGTGGATAGTGTGATGGTGAATAATTCCTTGGTTCTTCCTCGTAGTAGTTCTGCAGTAATAAATTCTTTATGGAATATTATTAATCATGCAATTCTTCCTTCTCATATAATTCATGCTTACTGGCTCTGCAAAGCTCATTCGGTGAAGACGGTTTATGATTGTATGATTTCCTCAAATGTAATTTTTCCTTGGTATGGAAGGGTATGGATGACTAACAGTTTGCCTAAGGAGAATATGATGTTATGGAGAATCTTTCAAAATGGTCTTCATACAAGAAACAAATTATATGCCATGAATATAATTGAAGATGATTATTGCCTGTTCTACAATGAC
The DNA here is from genome assembly GCA_030737875.1 of Allium sativum. Taxonomy (NCBI): domain Eukaryota; kingdom Viridiplantae; phylum Streptophyta; class Magnoliopsida; order Asparagales; family Amaryllidaceae; genus Allium; species Allium sativum. The sequence continues at coordinate 287,156,424 of CM060915.1, forward strand.
CATTCCGAAACATTGAAGCATCTGTTTTTTGAGTGTAACTTTACTGCCTACGTTTGGAGGAGTGTCCTTCTTTATTTTGGACTTTATTCTCCTTCTAGGACTTCTGCTAAGGAATGGTATTTAATATTTAAATGCACGAGATGGAAAAGCATTAGTGGATGCTTACTTTTGAAAGTATTAAAGAAGACTATGTATCATTTATGGATGGAGCAGAACAATAGGGTGTTTATTAATGTATCTCTTGCTAAACATTTATTGGTCCGGACTATCTAAGCTTGTATTTGATGGTGTTTTTCCTTCTGTTAATCCTCCTTGTAACTATTTTGTCTTTTTAATAAAATGATTGGGAACATTCAAACTGGCTTGCTACGCAAAAATAATAATAATAATAATAATAATTAAAGATTGAGAAATGCTTTTAACTTAACCAGAATTTCCAATACATAAATTGGATTAGATTTGAATTGAAATAATCTTCAGAATATTTCGTAATTGGATTCCGTGATTAAACGGATTTTGTTATGAAAATTTGGAAGATATATATATATATATCATTATTCCCAATACGATATTTGTTGGTTTCAGAATTTGATATTGCATATAAGCCGATATAATTTCTATTCAGAGCCTTGTTTTTAATATCAAATGGGACTTTGGGTTTGTCGTGAACGGTGTCTTTACTAATACAGTTCTTAAGCCCAGTTGAGAAAAGAATGAAAATTCGTGTACGTGCCTAGTATAGCGCACACGGATAATGTAATATGATGTACAACACTCAAGTATGAAATAGTTGCTAATCGCACAAATGTATAAAGCAATAAAAGCAATGAAATAGAAAAATAACACCAGGGATTTTTATACTGGTTCAGAGCACCGTCTTACGTCCACTCCCAGATTTCTATCTGTATTTTTACTAACAGCCACCTCACTTCACCCGGAGGAACATGTATACAACACCCGAGCAGACAAACGGGATTTCACGCCACTAATAACACCAAGGACTTCATCATTTGCCTCTTATAACAGCGAGGACTTCAACAAAGATGAATATAATTATTGTTGACGATATATGTTCTTGATAACATGAATTTGTCACTTGTGGTAAAACCTTCCTATAATCTTATCCTCAAATAGAATATTTGTGTATATAAAGATTTGGAAGTGGATATTGTACTGAATCAAAAGAATATTAAATAGATTCTAGGATTCAAAAGATATTATATTGAATATGAGCAATTGAGCACTTAAGAATATAGAAAAGAGATTAAGAATATAGACAACAATAAGTTAAATTAGTATGATAGAAATCGATGATAGGAATGATGATCTCATGGTGTTTATATAAAGAATAAACAGTTGTAACCCTTTGTGAAGAGTTACAAACAATGGCCATGATTGTTGGTGAAGAGAAAGAGAAGCAACCATTGATGAAAAGGAAGTGTCTATACGAAAGGTTGCTTTCTAGAAGAAAACAGTCGATAGTTAAAAAGGACCAGTAGACGGGAATTTGAATATATATACGTTATATCATGTGTACACGTTTATTGTGCAAACTGGGCAGAAACGGTCGACTGGTAAAAAACCAGGCGGTTGACCGGTTTCACCCAGTGTGCACAATTAATGTGTACACATATATATTAGTGTATATATTGATAATCTCGAGGTATGTGATAATTTGAAGATAGATTTTAACGTAAATAACACTACTAACATACCAAATAATAAACCTCTAATGTAGAACACCATATGTAGCTGTTTGTGTCTCTTCAAACCAATGAATATCTTCTTCTTGTCGATCATGGCTTATCCCTTTGTCAGAAATCAAAACTCTATGAAATCCTTGACTCAACATTCTCCCCCTTTTAGATTGATGATCATATAGCTCTTAGTCCCCCTGTATATGATCTCCCCCTAAAATTGTGCCTGTATATAAACTATATTTTCCTGCATATACATTGTTAGTACCACTTTCTCCCCCCTTTGTCATTGACAAAAAAGAGTTGCTAAATAATTAAGTGAGGATGTAAATGATACTATCAGAGTTATAAGCAACATAAACTAATACCATAAGTCATGCCAAGAGTAACAAAATATGATCATACACACCTAAGTCTAACGAATAAAACAAGGCACTATTTAGATGCAAGTGTTGGATCAAGTCTGAAAGAAAAATAAAGTCATAAGTGCATAGCAAGAGATAAACTAAGAAGTAAACTAAGAAGATTCGGATTCCGTTTCTTCATCATCTTCTTCTTCTTCAACAATTTGAGTTTTTCCATGACCACGTCCACAGCTAGTTTCTGAGCTTGTACCCTCCTCCGAAGATGTCCAAATAAAAGTAGGAGGAGATGGATGTTTGCCAAGGTCTTGAGCTTGTATAGAAGATGATGCTCCACATGAAAAACGCTTTAACAAAATTAAGTCTTTCTTCAGAACTCTATGGGAAGCAATGTTGTAACTTACTGAAATCAGACTCAAGTAGAGGCTTAGTAAAAATTTCCGCTAGTTTATTATCAGTTTGGACGTATTCGAGACATATATTTACCTTTTCGATATTGTCTCTTAGAAATGATGACGGATATCAATGTGTTTGGTTCGAGAGTGGTTCACAGGATTTTTTGATAAATTTATAGTACTGGTGTTATCATAGTCTATAATAGAATTTGATAAATGAATATCAAAATCTTGAAGTGTTTGTTGCATGTATATTACTTGAGTACAAGCAAGAGCTGCTGATATATATTCTGCTTCACATGTTGATAGTGAAACACAATTCTATTTCCTACTGAACCAAAAGACAAGTGATTTTCCAGTAAAATGACATGTACCACTTGTACTCTTTCTATCCATTCGACAGCCTTCGAAATCAGCATCACTATATGATACTTATTCGAATGGTCATTCTTTTGGGTAGAAATGACCGAAATCTTTGGTATTATTAAGATAACGAATTATACGTTTTACTGCTCGTTGACGTGATATTCCTTTAGATCTGCTTGAAAACATACACACGGACAAACACTCATCATTATATCTGGACGATTGGCTATAAGATAAAGAAGAGAACCAATCACGCTAAGATATAGTTTTTGGTCAGCATTCTTACCATTTTCATCTTTTTCAAGATGTGTAGTTGTACTCATGGGAGTAGGTTTACTAGATGTGTTTTCTAACCCAAAGCATTTGATGAGATTTCCGCAGTATTTTTCTTGATTAATAAAAATACCGTTTGGAAGATGTTTGACTTGAAGTCCAAGAAAATATGATAATTCTCCCGTATGAGACATTTCAAATTCTTTGGTCATAATATTTGCAAACTCTTTGCAGAGTTTATCGTTTGTTGAACTAAAGATAATGTCGTCTGCATATATGTGGATAACCAAAATATCTTTTCGAGAATGTTTGATAAACAATGTTTGATCGACTTGCCTATTTGAAATCCTAAGCTAATAAGATAGCTATGTAGTTGTTCATACCAAGCACGAGGTGCATGTTTTAGACCATACAGAGCTTTCTTAAGTTTGTACACATAGTCAAGATAATTTTCATGTATGAACAAAGGAGGTTGTTTGACATATACATTCTCTTTGATAAATCCATTGAGAAAAGCACTCTTGACATCCAGCTGATATAGTTTAAAATTGTGGTGATAAGAAAAAGATAATAGGATTCTAATAGCTTCTAGTCGAGCAACAGGTGCAAATGTTTCTTCATAATCGATACCTTCTTCCTGACTATACCCTTGTGCTACTAATCTTGCTTTATTTCTGGTGATAGTTCCTTGTTATCAGCCTTATTTTTATAGACCTATTTAGTACCAATAACTGACTGATTAGTTGGTCTTGGAACAAGTTCCCAGACGTCATTGCGCTCGAGCTGATTTAGTTCTTTAAGCATGGCAATAATCAAGTAGTCATCTGTAGCAGCCTCTTTTGGATTCTTAGGTTCGATATTTGAAAGAAACGCAACATGACCCATTTGATGGAGTTGACCCCTTGTTCTGATTCGTGATGTTACTTCCCCGATTATATTTTGAACCGGATGATCTCAAATATTCTTGGAGGAGATCGTATTCTTGGTGGAGACTGTAACACATATGTTTGAGGAGTATGCCCAATAGTTATTTCTAAGTCAGAATCAACATTTGTGATGATTGAATTATTAGTGACTATGGTTTCATCATCATCTGATATATTATGAGGGTGGTGATACAATTCATCGAATGAGACATGAAGTGATTCTTCAATAGTTTTGGTTCATTTGTTAAATATACAATAGGCCTTGTTTTGTTTCGAATAACTGACAAATATTCCTTCATCGGCCTTTGGATCGAATTTGCCGAGCTGTTCTTTCGTATTTAAAATTAAGCACTTAGAACCAAAGACTTTGAAGTATGAGATATTAGGCTTTCTTTGGTTAAATAATTCATAAGACGTATTCTTGGTGAGAGGTCGAATGGATACATGATTCAGTACATAACATGCAGTTGCAACAACTTCTGCCTAGAAATGTTTTGGTAAAGTGGTTCCATTTAATAACATGCTTGCACATTCTTATAAGGTTCGGTTTTTCCGTTCTACAACTTTGTTTTGTCGTGGAGTTCTAGGAAATGAAAAATTATGATATATACCTTTCTTTGTAAAAAAAAATTTCAAAATTCATTATTTTCGAACTCTCCGCCATGATCACTTCTTATATTTTTTACTTTAAGCCCTTTCGATTTCTGAATTCTCTCGATGTAAGATTTGAATTGTTCGAAAGTGTCACTTTTGTTTTTCAAGAAAATTGTCCAGGTGTAACGAGAGTAATCATCAACAATTACAAACACATATCGATTGTGATTTATTGAATGAACCTTAGTTGGTCCAAATAAATCCATATGTAGTAACTCAAGTGGTTGTAATGTTGATATGACTTTCTTGGATTTAAAAGATGATTTGGTCAATTTTCCTAATTGACATGCGTCACAAATGTTGTCAACCTTAAAGCTCATTTTGGGTAGTCCTCTAACTAGATTGTTTTGGCTAGCTTGTCGATAGTTCTGAAGTTTATATGACAGAAGCGTTTGTTCCATAGCCATGGATCATTATCGTTAGCCACAAGACACATATCTGAATTATGATTAATATTCATATTCGAATATATATATTTTTGTCTCTATAACCTTCTAAAACTAAATTATGGTCTTTATCTAAAATACTATACTTATTATCTGAAAAGGAAATTTTAAAACCCTTGTCACATAACTGACTAATACTAAGTAAATTCTTTTTCAAATTTCTAACTAGCATGACATTGGTAATAAGAGGTAAGTTAGATGTACCGCAATTTCTCACATCGCCTTTGCCGATGATATAGCCTTTTGAATTATCTCCAAATGTGACGGAGCCACCATCTAAGTATGTAATATTTGTCAATAATCTCTTGTCTCCAGTCATGTGCTTCGAGCAACCACTGTCCAATATCTACTTTCCTCTTTTCTTAAGTGGGACCTGCAAAAAATAAGATTAAGTCCATGGTACCCACCTTTTTGTAGGGTCTTAAGAGTTAGGTCTTAGGAGTCCAAACCCATGTGGGTCCGGTATCCCCTTTATATAAATAATTTGTATTAAGATGCACAGTATTCATGAAATGTCGAATATATTTGTTCCTAATCAAATTGTTATTTGTTTTAGGAACCCTATCTTGATAGTCTGGACCTTTCTCTTTTGAAATTTCACAACTGGTTTGGGCTTATGATAAACTAAGATATTTCTTAGCTTCATCTTTCTTTTTCTTGAGATATTTATTGTTTTCTTGTTTCTTATATCCCAAACCTTGTTTGTTTGAAGTAGGTTGTGAACTTTCAATGATTTTGGTCAAATTTTCTCGACCTTTGTTGAAGTTAGAAATATTTTGAGTAAAATCATCTAACTTAGTTTGTAAACTAGCCTTTTCTAGGTCCAGAATTTTGACTTTTGCCTTAAGCTCATGATTTTTAGTAGTAAGTGCATCATTTTCTATTTTTGAGTTTCAATTTCTTGACTCAAAAGAGCTAATTGAGAGTCAATATTAGCTTGATGATTCTTGAATTTTTTCAAGTTCTTCTAATATTTTCTTCTCATCTTTTAACATATCTTGTTCAAACTCTACTCTACTCAAATCTACTTTGGCTTATTTGAATTGTCATTTCATGTCCTTATATTTAACTATCAATTCAGCATTAATATCAAGTACTTCATCAAGTGTTGGAATTTGTACCTCATCTTCTGCTGCCGTGAAATAAACGCTTGCTTGTTCATTTTTTGTATCACTTTCTTTTTCTGATGAAGACGAGTCTGAATCATCCCATGTAACTGAGAATGCTCGTTTCTTTGATTTGTACTTCTTGTATTTGAATTTGTCATTTTCCGATTTCTTCTTTGTTGGATCTAGATTAACCCTAGAGGGGGGTGAATAGGGTTTATCATAGTTTTTGAATGAATTAAAAATATAACGAGATATATAATAATAAACAGATCACAGAATATAGCAGAAACAGAAATGCAGAAAATAAATCACACACAGATATACCCAGCTTCGGCAAATACCTGCCTACTGCTGCGTTCCTAAGGTTTCTACTAGGTGATAGAACAGATCCTACTTATAAACCCTGTAAACTTGCACTCCCTTCTCCTGTACTAACCCTACGCTCAAAACACTAGACTGGTCGATATCCCCTAGACCAGATTTTCCTGTGTTACAAACCCGTAACACGTAACCCAGATTTTACAGACTCTGTCAACTGTCAGTCAACACCCTGACTGATTTCCTAGTATTTTACAGACATTAGAACTGATTCGGTTCAATTTAAAAGAGAAACAAAACAAAACAAATACAATAGAAAACTAAAAGCCCTTAGGAGTTAACTAAAAAGTGTTATCCCCTTTTTCTCTTCAAAACATGGCTAAGTCAAATGGGCCGATCCATTTCTTTTTGGTGCATCCACTGTATTTTGTCTCGATCTCTTTGTTTAAGAGAAAGAGTGGTGGCCAGGGTATTTTCTAGTGTTTCAGTGAGTTCCCAAATCAAATCGCGATGCTCTTTAAACTCTGGAGGAAAAATAAATGGCAGCGTTAGGGTCTTCTTTACCCCCAAATCGATCGATGATGGAATTGCTTCAGTGATGCCTTGAATTGTTTGTGGCTTTCTATTGCTCTGATTTGGGATAACTTTCGACAGAAAACAAGGTGAGTATTTGACTTGATTATTTGAATTTTCTCTTGAGATTTTTGCTTGTGTTTTTAATAATGACCAATGATGATGTAATATAGGGTAAAAAACAAAAACCCTCATCACTCTGATTTCGCATATGTAACTTGATCTGGTTTGGTGTGGTTTCCTATTTTGTCTGATTGAATGAAATTCTTGCATGAGTTAAGCTTGCATTCCTTTGTGAGTTCGATAATTTCTGGAAACATATAAATTGATTCTTTGCCATGACTGTGTGATCGAAATTTGTAACACCTCGGATTTTTGAATAATCGAATTAACTAAATTAAAGAATAATTAATCTCATACGTGAGAATTAAGGGAAATGGGTTGCGCCATTGTGTTCATCTTCGAATTCTGGTCGAGATAGAGTCTGAGTTTGCATAAAACGGATATCGAATGAAGGAGATATGGATGAACGAAGTCAGGCGGGAAAGATAGGAAAGAAAATATTGCACTGGCGCACTTGGGAAGTGCGCCAGTACAAATTTGCACCAGCGCACCTGCCAAGTGCGCCCAGGCCGAGCAGCAGGCCTGCACATCTTTATGGTTCAGTCTGATCCATGTTGTTACTCATTGCTGAGTCCTTTTGGACTCCTTGCTGAGTCATCAGGGCTGAGGTGTCACCCTATCCCAACTGAATGGTTTTGATTAACCCTAAGATCATCCAACGGCTATAATTAAATTAAAATTCTATATAAACATGGGTAGACTCAAACCCTAAATCAAAATAAAAACTGAAACTATGGTCGTCATGCTGGCATCTTTTAACCTAGAGTAGCCGCCACCAACTAGGGGGAAATCAAAGCTAATCAATTCAGTTATATTCAACATTAATCTAAACAACAACGAATCTACTACAAAGGCGAGCTTAATCAATTTCAGAACTCAGATTTCAGAACGCAAGACCTTCTTCTTGTGAGTTCGATTTCTTTAATAAGATAATTAGTAATTTAATTGGATTAAGCTATGATGTGGATTATATGGTTATGTTGTGAATTATTGACCGCATGTTATTATCTATGTTATAAGTTCTATGATGTTATCATCTATGTTGTAAAGTTGTGATACTATCATCTATGTTGTAATTCTATGATTGGCTTATGTATAATCAATTCATAATGTTGTTTCGTATGCTAGTTTGGCTATGTTGTTGGAACTAATTCATATGATAAATCATATGTATGTATGCAAGTTTAGAAGTTAATTTAGATATGAATCATATGCAAGTTAATGAAATTATGTAAAACATTACATGTTTCATGACATCGATTTTATGTGTAAATTGGATCTAAAGGTAGGCTATGACATTTGTGAGTTATATGTTAAATTCTACATGCTAGTTTACATGTTTATATGCAAGTTCACACCATCGTTATGTTGCATAAATCACATATGCAAGTATATGTATATATATGTTTGGGGTACGAATTATGTAATGTAAGTTTGTGGTTATTGCCTATGCAAGTTTTCACCTTATGATTAGATCTATGACATACATGGTTTATGCAAGTTTGTGACTATTACTTAAACAAGTTTACACCTTTAGATTTAGATCTATGACATATGTTGTTTTATGCAAGTTTATGACTTTGGCTTATGCAAGTTTTAGGTGAAGAACCTCATTCACACATGCAAGTTCACCCCTTATGTTTAGATCTAGTTTTATTTCTATGTGTGTTGTGATGTTTTCTCTTTATTCCATAAGTTAGACTATTCGAGTCTAACGTATATTTTACGTTAAACAAACGAATGTACAACGTGGGGCAATGGGATAATATTAAAAGATTTAATATTGAGAATTGGCATAAATGCCTTAAATGGCATAAAATAAATTGATGATGATAATTGGTATATGTAACACCCCGTATTTTCTATGAACGTATAAGTAACAAATCAGAGAATAATTAATTTTTAAATTAAGAATCAAGGGAAACGGGTTGTGCCATTGCGTTCATCTCAAAATTCTTCTTGGAAACAAGTCTGAGTTTTCGAGAAACGGAGTCCGTATGAGGGAGATACGACCCTCTGAAGTTTCATAGTTTTTCAGAATCGAAAACAGCTCGAAAATTCGAATTCAAATTCAAATTCAAAATCCCAGAACAGGCTGAGCAGGAAAATTCCTGCCCATAGACCAGGTCGACCTGGGGTCGACCATAGTGTCGACCTCCCAAGGGCCAGGTCGACCATAGTGTCGACCTGGGGATCGACCTGCTCCCGAAACCACGTTTTTGAACCTGATTCATTTTAATGTTTCTGGGCTCGTTTTTAGTCTAGATTCGTCCGCCTAATCCTATATAAACAGGCCCCTATCCCAATTCTCTTTACACCATTCTTCTCTAACCTTATGCTGCACAATTTCACTCCTATACTCTGCCTCCGTTCTGATTAAATAAAATAATGGCGTCGTTACTCTGCTGGAATCAAAACTAGGATCTTCTTCCAATCTGAATAAAGTGAAAAGGGAACAACTATTTTCTAATCTAATAGATAGTCTATGCCAAAGGAACGCTATTCAGTGTCAGAACTCAGATACCAGAAATCAAGACTTTCCTTTTTGATTGTGAGTACAGTTGTTTTTAGATATGAACTTTAATTATGATCTTGACCTGGTTATAAATCTGAATCTGAGGTTATGTATATTCTTATCTGTCAGATCTGTTTCTCTGTGACTATTATGTAACTCTTTCTTCTTTCTATTCTATAGCCAGGCTACTACGAGCCTACGCCGAATCTCATAAGAAATTAACGCACGAACGCTAAATTTTGGGACAAATAATGAATAATGTATAATTGGACATGAAACTGTTGCCTATGAGACTATTGCCTATGACTATGATTCATGCCTATGAGACTATTGCATATGACTATGATTCATGCCTATGAGACTATTGAATATGAGTAAGATTCATGACTATGAGACTATTGCCTATGACATTGAATAAGAAACTATTGTGATTAGTTGCCCATGGCTATTGTAGTTAGTTGCCTATAACTATTGTAGTTAGTTTCTTATGCCTATTCCCTTAATGATGTTAGGTCTCATATTTAGTATGTACTTCGAGCCTATTGGGGCCATTATTATTGTATTTGGTTCATTATTGCATGCCTATTCTTTTATATCAATTCTTGTGCTTATCCCCTATTCCTTTTGTTAGGGCCATTTCATGAGTATTTAAAGAACTTATGGAAACATGTTATACGGGGATTGGGCGTAGCTTAATTAAGTTAATTTGGCATAACAAATATGTCGGCATAATCTGAATTGGCTATAATAGAGAATGATTTACATGTGTATTAGTCTTGGACATAAATGGTAAACTAGAATATTAAATCTAGTCTTGACATGAACTGTAAATGGGAATATTAAGACTAAAATTTGGGGCATATATTGCATTATGAATTATGACCTTGATTTGGGCATGTAAGTTTAGGCTAAATTTATGATTAGGCAAGATATGTAAATAGAGTTTTAGATATATATAATCCGTTAAATCTGTTATCTGCTAAATCTGTTAAATTGCCTAATCCGTTATCTGCTAAATATGTTGAAACGCCTAAACTGCTAAATCTGTTATCTGCTAAATCTGTTGAATCGCTTAAACTGCTAGATCTACTATCTGTTGAATTGTCTGATCTGTTGCAAACTAGATAATGGTAATCTGGGTATGGAAATCCGTAGGCTTGACCTAAGATTTAGTAAAACAATGGAAATTTGATTAATCTGTTGTATCCTGTAAAGAAGTTTAATCTGTTAAATAAATAGAATTAGTCTGATATCTGAAAAATCTGTATTGGAATGAATTGGCTATGACACGAGGTTAGGCTCTGTTTGCGGTAGAAGCCTGCCCGGAACCAACTAGCTTAACCAGCGACCACAAACCGTCAGTCTAATGTGAGAGGTCAAGGCATAACTAAAATATGCTTAGACACGAGGTTAGGTCTGGCTTGTGGCAGAAGTCTGCCCGGAACCGCCCGGCATATCCAGCGGCCACAAGCCACCGACCTAATGTGAGAGGTCTGTAAATTAATATTTAATTAATGCAAATTTGGGATAAATATGATGTCTAAAATGTTTTGGGTGAATAGGGTTAAACCAACCGGATTGATGAATTTAACAAACCCATTTCGTAAGTTGGTGGACCCAATACAAAAGTTAGACAATCTGTAAATCTGTTAAGAACTGTACATCTGATCTGTTGTCTGAAAACCTGTTAACTTGATTTTCTGATCTGTGAACTAGTTGACCTGAGCTCTGTATGTCTGAAAACTTATAAACAAGTTAATCTGAAATCTGTTAGTCTGGGGACACAAGGTTAGGAGGGAAAAATACTTGTATCATCTGTTGTTTGGAACCCATATTAGTCAGTAACCCTTTCTGGTATCAAAACTATGACCCAACAGTTGGTAGGGTCCAGGCACGCTTACTGAACTAATTATAAGCGGTTCATTCTGATAATGGTGAGGGGTGTTGATCGTGCGTTCCAACTGGGTCATGTGCGTGCATGGATCCCGGACTGCCTTTGAGGATGTAAGACGTCGTGACATCTGTAAATAGGTCTGTGTCATTTAAAGGTTGCCACTTTGGGGAGTGATACACCCTTCTGTGGGGCTGGCACAAAGTATTTATGCATTAGGGAGCCGATCCCTTGGGGTAGATTTAGGGTACACTTAGTTCTGTCTATTTCCATTGGGGTACCGTCTGTTTCTGTTGGGTGGTAACACCTGTCTGTTTCTGCGTGGTACCGTCTGTTGGGGTGGTAAAGGCCCATTTACTAGTGTACACCTAATTCCACATTCTGTTTCCGTAAGAATTATCTTGTTTCTGTTTCTGTACCTTCTGTTCGGGTGGTAAAGGCCCATTATTCTGTTTTTGTTTAGACTTTAGGGTAACACCTGATCCTGTTATACTAGTATTAGTGCAGAGATAGCTTACATCATTCTGTTTCTTCTGTTTAACCTAAGTATATTTGCTACTCCTGTTACTGTTATCTCGCATCCAGTTTTATTTGCATGCCATGGTTATTATTATCTGTTCATATGCTGGAAATCATTGGACTCGCCAGACTTTATGTCTGACCTCGTTTGTTTTTCGCCCCTTTTCTTTCCGTTCTCCCCCCAGGTTTCCAAGGAGGGAATACTTTAGCTTGATCCGGATTTCTTCTGCTTGAAGTACTTAAAGTGCTGAAAGTATGGCTTGACTCCTTATGGCAGCTTCTGTGGGGATTATGATTTTAAAGTTTTGTACTCTGAGGGATTTTGAAAAATGCTGATATATATACATATATATATACACTTGGGTTTTGTTAAAGTGATTTTGAAGGATGTAGCCAAACTGATTTCTGTTTTCCGCTGTAATAAAGTTGTAAATTTTTCTAGTACTGTTTTATGTATCTGTTCTTGTAATATTCTGTTCTGTCTACTAAAACGCTTCATCAAAGTCAAGCCATTCCCTTTGTGAGTGACCTTGACGGAGGTGGGGTGTTACACTTGGTATCAGAACTGAAGGTTACCAGACCTGATAAAAAGCTTCTGAAAAACTATTTTCAAAAAGGTTTTTAAAGAAAGTATTTTCAAAAAGGGAAAGCCTGTTTTGAAAAACATAATCCCCAAAGCCATAGCCTATCTTTCTATCCTTTGTTTTGAATCTTTCCTTTTTCTTTTGTTTCAGCATGTCTGGGGATCTTAACCTTCCTGAGGGTGTACCGGTACCTGGCTGGTTCGGGAGGTACTTAGAGGCTAGGGCTAACGATGTAGGCCCAGTAGACATTCCTCCTCCAGCCGCAGCGATTCCCTCTCCACTGCCCCCACCTCGTGCAATTGCTTTCTCAAAGATCTGTAAAGATTTTAGGGCCATGGGTGGAAAGGATTTCAAGGGAACTGAATCATTCGTAGAAGCAAGGAACTGGCTCAATGAAACTGAGGATCTGTTCGTTATCTTTGAGGTGGACGATAGGCAGAAGGTACAATTGGCGGTATGGTTGATCAAGGACGAAGCTTCCTATTGGTGGGAAGTCACTAACGCCAAGAGGCCGGTTGAAACATGGATGGATTTCAGAACAAGGTTTGAGACGAAATTCCTCTCGCAAGCTGAACGAAGTCTACAACTGGAAAAGTTCTTATCTCTTAAGCAAGGAAGTATGACGGTCAAGGAATACGTCAACCAGTTCAACCAACTGGCTAGGTTCGAACTAGATCCAGTCAACACCCAGCATAAAAAGGCTCCCCGCTTTGTTAAAGGATTGAACGAGCGACTGCACAGCCTAGCCATGACCCATGTACCCACGGGAGCGACTTACGAGAGATTGGTGGACATGGCACTACTACACGAGGAAGACAAGGGCAAGAAAGAGGCAAAGAAGGAAGAACCACAGAACAAGAAAGCATGGCCCAAAAAGGAAACACAAAAGAAGGATGAAAAGTCCAAAAATAAGAAGGAGAAAAAGTGCTTTACTTGTGGAAGCTCGACTCATCTGACCAAGGATTGCAGAAAAAGAAAGGGCATTTGCTTCAACTGTGGTGAGATGGGACACTTCACTAGGGACTGCCCAAAGAAACGAGGGCAAGGGCAGAGGACAGGACCAACTTCTGGAGGGCAGGCGAACACTCTCGAGGGTAGTGGATAGGATAGAAATAAGGAAACTTTCTGTATGAGGTTTAATTTCTTTATCTGGTTGTTGAGTTAAAGCTCTTTTCAGATTCTGGCATTTTTTCTGTAATCGATACTCTGCACTTTAATACTAGTATTGTTTCTGATTCCGCTATAGACACAGACCCATAAGGGTTATGACTCATCCAATTGTGATAAGTTGGGTATCTGTGTTGAGCGTTAAGTTGACTATGACGCATACATTCTGAGTTTTATCATGCTTAGTTTCCTAAGAATCATTCGGTAATCTGATATGTACCAGTAATCTGTAAATATCTGAATATTTTTGATAAGGTTAAAATTTCTAGTTCTGACATTGTCTAAAGAAGGTAATCCTCTGGGTGTCAATCCGATGTTGATTTCGGTCTTCGGGATTGATACTTAGGGGAAATATTCTCTCAACCAATGCCTAATGGGAACCAAGTTTTTTTTATCTGTACTCGCTTCCATCATTCGACTGTATCCTATCGATCGAATCTTCGAACTTTAGGTAAAAACTAATGGGTGTAAACATGTGTTTGAGACATGTTATGTTTGATATTTGCAAGTGGATGCAAGTGGTTGCTAGTGACTGCTCGTGGATGCATATACACACACTAGGCACTAGATCGGCTCGAAAACACTCTCATACTACATATGGATGTGTGAGCATTTTCAATTTTTGTGGATGCAAAATGATTGACTCATCACATGGATGTTGCATATGAATGAATGGTTGTCACTCATATAAGAATGATATGTATCAAATAGGAAAATTGCATAAATGTTGGACTCATGACACTGACATAGTTCACATTAAGGAGGTCAACTGAATCAGTGGACCGCCTGATCTTTGCATTAGATAAGGAACATGTACACACACTTTTGCATATGTTCATACAACATTAGAAGTTTTCTAAGGACAATGGATGCTTGTGGATAATGGTTGAGTAGATGGATGATTGGATGGTAGGACACATTCTTCTTAACTTGAAGATTTCGGGGACGAAATCCTTTAAAGAGGGGAGAATGTAACACCCCGTATTTTCTGTGAACGTATAAGTAACAAATCAGAGAATAATTAATTTTTAAAATAAGAATCAAGGGAAACGGGGTGCTCCATTGCGTTCGTCTCGAAATTCTTCGTGGAAATGAGTCCAAGTTTTCGAGAAACGGAGTCCATATAAGGGAGATATGGCCCTCCGAAGTTTCATAGATTTTCAGAATCGAAAACAGCTCGTAAATTCGAATTCAAAATCAAATTCAAAATCCCAGAACAGGTTGGGCAGGAAAATTCCCGCCTATGGACCAGGTCGACCTGGGGGTCGACTATAGTGTCGACCTCCCAGGGGCCAGATCAACCATAGTGTCGACCTGGGGGTCGACCTGCTCCCGAAACCCAGTTTTTGAACCTGATTCATTTTGATGTTTCTGGTCTTGTTTTCAGTCTAGATTCATCCGCCTAATCCTATATAGACATCCTCCTAGCCCCATTCTCTTTACACCATTGTTCTCTAACCTTATGTTGTACAATTTCACTCTTATAATCTGCCTCCGTTCTTATTACATAAAATAATGGCGTCGTTACTATGCTGGAATCAAAACTAGGATCTTCTTCCAATCTGAATAAAGTTAAAAGGGAACAACTATTTTATAATCTAATCGATAGTCTACGCCAAAGGAACGCTATTCAGTGTCAGAACTCAGATACCAGAAATCAAGACTTTCCTTTTTGATTGTGAGTACAGTTATTTTTAGATATGAATTTAATTATGATCTTGACATGGTTATAAATCTGAATCTGAGGTTATGTATATTCTTATCTGTCAGATCTGTTTCTCTATGACTATTATGTACCCCTTTCTTCTTTCTGTTCTATAGCTAGGCTACTACGAGCCTACACCAAATCTCATAAGAAATTAACGCACGAACGCTAAATTTTGGGACAAACAATGAATAATGAATAACTGGACATGAAACTGTTGCCTATGAGACTATTGCCTATGATATGATTCATGCCTATGAGACTACTGCCTGTGACTATGATTCACGCCTATGAGACTATTGCCTATGACTAAGATTCATGACTATGAGACTATTGCCTAAGACATTGAATAAGAAACTATTGTGATTAGTCGCCCATGGCTATTGTGGGTAGTTGCCTATAACTATTGTAGTTAGTTTCTTATGCCTATTCCCTTAATGATGTTAGGTCTCATATTTAGTATGTACTTCGAGCCTATTGGGGCAATTATTATTGTATTTGGTTCATTATTGCATGCCTATTCTTTTATATCAATTCTTGTGCTTATCCCCTATTCCTTTTGTTAGGGCCATTTCATGAGTATTTAGAGAACTTGTGGAAACATGTTATACGGGGATTGGGCGTAGCTTAATTAAGTTAATTTGGCATAACAAATATGTCGGCATAATCTGAATTGGCTATAATAGAGAATGATTTACATGTGTATTAGTCTTGGACATAAATGGTAAACTAGAATATTAAATCTAGTCTTGACATGAACTGTAAATGGGAATATTAAGACAAAAATTTAGGGCATATATTGCATTATAAATTTTGACCTTGATTTCGGCATGTAAGTTTAGGCTAAATTTATGATTAGGCAAGATATGTAAATAGAGTTGTAGTTATATATAATCTGCTAAATCTGTTATCTGCTAAATCTGTTAAATTGCCTAATCCGTTATCTGCTAAATCTGTTGAATCGCCTAAACTGCTAAATCTGTTATCTGCTAAATCTGTTGAATCGCTTAAACTGCTAGATCTACTATCTGTTGAATTGTCTGATCTGTTGCAAACTAGATAATGGTAATCTGGGTATGGAAATTCACAGGCTCGACCTAAGGTTTAGTAAAACATGGAAATTTGATTAATCTGTTGTATCCTGTAAAGAAGTTTAATCTGTTAAATAAACAGAATTAGTCTGATATCTTAAAAATCTGTATTGTAATGAATTAGCTATGACACGAGGTTAGGTTCTGTTTGCGCTAAAAGCCTGCCCGGAACCAACCGGCTTAACCAGCGACTGCAAACCGTCAGTCTAATGTGAGAGGTAGTAGGCATAACTAAAATATGCTTAGACACGAGGTTGTGTCTGGCTTGTGGCAGAAGCCTTCCCGGAACCGCTCGGCATATCCAGCGGGCACAAGCTACCGACCTAATGTGAGAGTCTGTGCATTAATATTTAATTAATGCAAATCTGGGATGAATATGATGTCTAAAACATTTTGGGTGAATAGGGTTAAACCAACCGGATTGATGAATTTAACAAACCCGTTTCGTAAGTTGGTGGGCCCAATACAAAGTTAGACAATCTGTAAATCTGTTAAGAATTGTGCATCTGATCCATTAGTCTGAAAACCTGTTAACTTGATTTTCTGATCTGTGAACTAGTTGACCTGAACTCTGCATGTCTAAAAACTTGTAAACAAGTTAATCTGTAATCTGTTAGTCTGGTGACACAAGGTTAGGAGGGAAAAATACTTGTGTCATCGGTTGTTTGGAACCCAGATTAATCAGTAACCCTTTCTGGTATCAAAACTATGACCCAACAGTAGGTACGGTCCAGGCACGCTTGCTGAATTAATTATAAGCGGTTCATTCTGACAATGGCGAGGGGTGTTGATGGTGCGTTCCAACTGGGTCATGTGCGTGCATGAATCCGGGTCTGCCTCTGAGGATGTAAAACACCGTAACATCTGTAAATAGGTCTGTGTCATTTAAAGGTTGCCACTTTGGGGAGTGATACACCCTTCTGTGGGGATAGCACAGGGTATTTATGTATTAGGGAGCCGACCGCTTGGGGTAGATTTAGGGTACACTTAGTTCTGTCTGTTTCCGTTGGGGTATCGTCTGTTTCTGTTGGGTGGTAACACCTGTCTGTTTCTGCGTGGTACCGTCTGTTGGGGGGGTAAAGGCCAATTTACTAGTGTACACCTAATTCTAACATTCTGTTTCCATAATGATTATCCTGTTTCTGTTTATGTACCTTATGTTCGGGTGGTAAAGGCCCATTATTCTGTTTCTGTTTTGACATTAGGGTAACACCTAATCCTGTTTACTAGTATTAGTGCAGAGATAGCTTACATCAATCTATTTCTTCTGTTTAACCTAAGTATATCTGCTACTCCTGTTACTGTTATCTCACATCCAATTTTATTTGCATGTCTGTTCATATGCTGGAAATCACTGGACACGCCAGACTTTATGTCTGACCTCGTTTGTTTTTTCACCCCTTTTCTTTCCGTTCTCCCCCCCCCCCCCAAGGTTTCCAAGGAGGGAATACTTTAGCTTGATCCGGATTTCTTCTGCTTGAAGTACTTAAAGTGCTGAAAGTATGGCTTGACTCCTTATGGCAGCTTCTGTGGGGATTATGATTTTAAAGTTTTGTACTCTGAGGGCTTTTGAAAAAGGCTGATATATATATATGTACTTGGGTTTTGGTAAAGTGATTTTGAAGGATGCAACCAAACTGATTTCTGTTTTCCGCTGTAATAAAGTTGTAAATTTTTCTAGTACTGTTTTATGTATCTGTTCTTGTAATATTCTGTTCTGTCTACTAAAACGCTCCATCAAAGTCAACGCATTCCCTTTGTGAGTGACCTTGACGGTGGTGGGGTGTTACAGTATAATTTTGCATACCATAAATAGATGGACATAATTGAGTCAATTATGGACATAGTTAAATTTGGAATTAATTGATAATTTGAATAGGGAAATTAATTCAAATTGGGGGATAATTAATTATGTGTAATTAATCGCCTAAGACACGAGGTTAGGCTCTTTTGTGGTGTAAGACGGCCCGGACCCGCCCAGCAAATCCAGCTGCCACAAATGCCAGTCTAATGTGGGAGGTCTTAGGAATAAATTAAATGCGTGAAAGTTGCAAAGACACGAGGTTAGGCTCTTTTGTGGTATAAGACTGCCCGGACCCGCCCGGCAAATCCAGCTGCCACAAATGGCAGTCTAATGTGGGAGGTCTTTACAAGGTTACGGTGTTAATGAATTAAGAAACACTTAACCAGATAAACATGTAGTGGGACATGAGGGGGTTAAGTCGGTGCCTTGGTTGGCATGTGGAATTTAGTAGGTGCCTTGGGTGGCATTTGAAATACGATTAGAAACACTTAACCAAAAATTAGAAACATGTAAGTGAACATGAGTTAGAAGAGGGTTAAGTGGGATGTACTAAAAGGGACCAGGCTTAGGTGGATAGCTTGTGTCAAGTAATGGGGGCCCGTTTCAACCGGTAACCCATAAGTATCTTTGTGGGCTCGACCCAAGTCGAGGACGGGACACGCGTACTGGGCTTGACTGTAAGAGGCCAAAACGGGTTAGCGGTGGCAACGCAAGTCCAACGGGTTCATGTGCATGTGTGGGCCCGGGCTGGTAGGTAAGACGTTGTTGCATCGTGTAGGTATAAGCCGTGCATTATTTGTGGTATCGGGTTGCTACTTTGGGGAGTGATACACCCCATGGTGGGGCCAGCATGGGTATCTACGAGTTAGGGAGCCGATCGCTTGGGGGGTAGCGGGTACACCTAGAGGAGATAGGGGCAGGCGGCACCTATGAAGGCAACTAGGGGTGCACGAAGCTACCATTATCATTATTAAGTTCTGTAGGCGCAATCAACTTTAGGGTGACTAGTGGTGGTGCAGTATAGTAATTATCTTATAGTGGTTTAGGTGCGCCTTTAACGTTATCTTTGATCATCTTATTTCCTTGTTTACTCTGTTATACCCAATTGTTCACAGTCATTTCCTTATTTTCCAATTTATGCCTTAGCCTAGTTATTTTGGTAATTATATTGTTAAAGTTATCGCACTCGCCAGACTTTATGTCTGACCCCCTTTGTTTCCACCTCATTTCTTCCTTTTCCCCCCAGGTGCTCAGTGTGGAACTAGCACCAGTGAGGCTTAATTTTGGACTACTGTATCTCTTGCTTTTAGAAGTTGCTTGGATCACCAAAGTAAAAGTTTAGCCTATCTTATTTATGGCTATTTTTTGTGTTGTGGTTATGTCTTTTAATTTATGTACTTTGATTTAGTCAAGATGGATATTATGTACTTTGACTCTGGTTTTTGATGATGTAATCAAACCTATGTGTTTACCGTTGCAATGAATAAATTTTTAAAGTTTAGTACTGTTTATATCTGTCTTGTTGTTAAGTTTCTGTTCTATAAATGATCCATAGAAGTTAATGCATTCCCTTTGTGAGTGACATTAATGGACGTGGGGTGTTATAAAATCCATGAATAAATCTGGAAACAACTTGCACTTTTTGATTTAGTTTTTGCATGGACTTCCATGGAATTTATTTCTTTCCAAAAACTTCCTTGCCCCACTTTAATTTGTTTCAACATCTGTTTGAGTGGTTCTGGAAACTGTGAATTCATTCCAAAAAACTTTCCCTGTATATCGAACTGAATCTCTGGAAGAATTTCAAAAACAAATTTTTCCAAAAAAAAAGATTGGATAAAAACAGGAAATGGTTTAAAGCCTTGTTCAAATTCCCTGATTGATTAATAATATCTGAAATGAATTCTTGCCAATTTTGATCCATGAATTTTAACTTTAATGCTGTTCAAAAAATAGGAAACAAAAAATAATATGTTTCACGTCAAACACTGATTGTGCATTCCCGTTTGTTGTTGATATTTCTGGACATTAAAATGCTGCTTCCATATTACCACTGCATTTCACTTGTACATTTGAACCATGTTGTCTTGATAATGAGATGTGCATATAAATTTGTATATGCGTGTATCACCTGATTTTTCTTGTTTACGCTGTGCACAAATTTACTTATACACTTTTTTTTATTTGTGAAGCTCGACCATGTTTCATACCTGACTTGACATTACTATCATGATCATGTCTGTTCAACTGCACTTACATTACTCTCGACCATCCATGCTACATGCATTTAATCTGCACCATGTATTTGTTGGTTGCCTCGGCCAACATGACTTTGAACCTTTGAGCTACGTTGAACATTTTTGCTATGTCTCCACCAACTCCATTCATGAACTCGAATATATAGGCTTGTTGACTTGGCAGTTGTACCATACACCAGAGTTGCACTGTCCATTTACCACCACTTGTGCATGCTCACATTATTGAACTTCACTCATTTGTGTTTGAGGAATTGATCACCATTAGCTTGCTGTTGTGTTCACTTTTAAGGCTGTTTTGAACATTTGTTGTTTCCATTTTCATGAAACAGTCATGTTCATGGCTCGACCATGCTACCTTGAACTTGCTTGGGCTATAATGCCTTGCTTTGTTTGTTTCACCATGCTGAAAGAATATGAACCTGACTTTGCATGTGTTTGCACACTTGTGCTTTGTCCATTTAAGTTGCTATGCTTGTATACTTATCTGTTCCACCATTCTTGATTCACCTGTTTTCCTACATGAACCTTTGACCTTGTGCATTTTGTACATTGCATCACCTTTGAACTGTCTTGACAAATTTGTCATTGTGTATTCAGTCACATGCTTTAGTTTTGTATTCATCACCATGCTGAATCCATTTGCTGACTTGTCTTTATCACACTGATTTGTTGTTTCATGATTGTTATGTATTCTTGCATTGCGCTCGGCCACTTTGAACTTTCTGTTGACTTTACATTGAGTTATTTTCATGTGCACACTGAGTCGAGACGGTCCATGTGGCTACTCCTAAGTTGCTCGCTACTGCATACTGATTGGCGAGGCAATGCACACGTGTATAAATATACACATGTGTATATGCAGCCATCAGACATTATTTTCTGTCCCTATACTATACAAACTGACTAGACACAGATGAATCAGATTAAGTCATGAAAAATGATGAGAAACACACTAGAAATCTAAGGCACATAAAATTTTAAAAAGAAAACAATATACACACGTATTCAGTTTTATTTCTATTGCAGTGTACTGTGTGTTTCTGTTTCATGTCACAGGTAAGAGGATGAGACTGGACTGAAGTGACTGGACTGAAAGCTGTGAAGACAGAAGACAAGAAGACAGAAGCCAACAACAAGAACAATGTGTGTAACAGTGAAAGTGTCTATATTTGAGTCTGTGAATGTATAACTGAAAATGTATAATCGAAAGAGTGTTGCAGGAGCTGTGAATGAAAAAAAAATATTGTATTGATATTTGTAACAAACAAGTTTGAATGAAATAAAATATTATTTTATTGTGTTCAAACAAACTTTTCTATCGTATTTAATTTATTTACAAGTACAATATCATGTGTAATATCTGTGAATGTGTACAAATAGTGGAGTCATATAATTTGTACTGTTTGAATGTAGAAACATAATATTGTATTCAAATAAAATACTGTGTGAATATATGAAATTCTGTACAGTCGTATTCTATTTAAATATAAAATTCTCCTGTCTGTGATGTTATATAACAGTACAATAACAAACACATTTAAAATAATATTTATTTGGTTGTTATCCTCAAACAAAAGTCATATAATTGTGTATACAACTACGTTATATACAACAATCTCCCCCTTTTGATGATGACAAACAAATAAAAGATTTTGAACTCCCCCTATTTATTAGCTTTCCCTACAACAGAAGACTCCCTCTATAACTGTGCATGAATGAATTGAGTGTTAAAAAGGAAAATTGGACTTTTCAGAATTAAAATATTTATAAAATATTCACTCATAAATCAAAATCTCAATCCATTCTCCCCCTTTTGTTATCATCAAAAGGATTCAGAATTGAACATATAGATGAAAATTGACTAAAAAATATAATTTCAACTAGAGAGAAAGAACGATCATCATAAATCTCAATCAGCCAAACAAAAATCATAATAATCTAAGAATATGTGACATATTTCACATTTTAGAGAATGACGGATTTACGTTGAATTTTATATAAAATGGGGAGAGTTAAAAAAAATGAGCTCCAATTATTTTCCAAAGAATTATTATAAAAATGAGGTTCAAAAACAGTGATGGATTTTGGACTGTAATTAATAATTCAATTTAAGTGACAAAATCGAATAATCTCAAATCCCAATACCCATCAATCAACAAATCATGATACGTCATAAGATTTCATAACATTTCACAGATAGAAAATGGACTGATAGGCTGGTTTATACACAAAGGAGAGTTCCAGAACAATTTCAACTTATAGCACATAATTTCCTTTTTTTAATTAAGAGCACACTGGCCACGCATAACCAGAGCTTGGAACTTTAAATGAGGTCAGTCGCAGCTTAAATTATAAGTTGTCTCTTAACCATGCATGACCAGATCTTGGATTCTTAATTGAGGTTAGAGACATACTTATATATTTATTATATATATATTTATTTATTTATTTTCAGCATCAAAAGAAAAACTCCTTGGTATATAAAACCAATATGAGTGATAGAAATGTGGTAGGTACAGAAATGGACTGTGAAGTAAATTTCTAAATTAATAATATTATGAAATATGATCAACCGGACCGAGATTATTGAAAAATTTCAATTGTCACTAATTCTGAATAGTAACATGACCACAATTCTATCACAAATATTTTCACTATTTATTCAAAAAGATTTTTTTTAAAAAAATATTAACTCTCCACATTAATATAAACACATAACGGATGGCAAAAGGATGATAGGTATTGAAGATGGTCGTGAAATAATTGCCTGTTCAAAGATATTATAATAAATATTCAACCATCATGATTTTTTTTTCTTCAAAATCTCCTCTGGTGTGTGACAGTTGTATTCATCACAATTTCAAATTCTAACGATAATTTTGATGAATTGTAAATACTGTTCAATTTGGATATTGATTTCATTTTCTGAATGAATAATCAATAAATAATTTTAAAAATTGAAAACCGATTACAAGAGGAACTTTAGAGAGATATAGACAATATATATACACAGGATGAGAATAAGGTCAATAAAAAATATTTCAACACTTCTTAATTTGATACCACTTGTTATCTCTATTAACAACAAATTTAAAACCGACGCTTATGACAAACAAGGATATCTAAACAGCAATAACCATACATTAAGTCCAAACAGACAAGACCACGGATTATGCACACTTATAAGAGCAGCAAGCAGTATTTCCCAAAACAAGCAGTTTTAAAAAAAAAACATTTTCAAAGGTGATTCCTTTTAATAGAGCAGCAGACAAAAAATTAATCAAAGTAAGCTGTTACAAAGAATTTTTCAAGATCAATATCAAGGTATCACAGTTTCAAAACAGACTTGACAAAAGAATGATGTTTCACAGATTTTTCAGAAGATCACAAAAGATGATTCAAGAAAAATATAGTTTATTTTAAATCATTTGATGGAATATGAAAATATCAAGATTCAACGAATTGTTCACACCAGATTATAAATTTTAGATTTGAGATATGTGTGAAATTTAAGGAATCAATAATTTCAAATGATTTTAAACAAACATATATTCAAATCAAATAACCATGAAAAAAATAGAGAGATTTAATACCGGAATTTCAAAGAATTTTTCACAAAAAATTTATGGCAAGCATAAGAGTAATTTCAGATCATTTACATCAGACTTGAGAAATATTCATGATCCAGAAGAATTAAAATAATTTATTTGAAATCACTTGAATCAATGTCAAGTTTGAGATATAATGAATCATTCACACAGGATTGATAATTTTGGGATTAAGAGGTGTGTAGTATTTAAAATACCAAGAATTTCAGATGATTTCAAATAAACAGATTTCAACCATACTGACCATGAATACAAAATGAATTTCAAGATGTATCACCAATTCAAAATATCCAAGCCAATCCCAAAAAAATAATGAAATTATCACAACTGATAAATATTGGTGTGCTATAATGAGTGTAATATTTCAAGCTTTTCTAAACTGAATTAGAAGAAACCCAAAACAACAGATATATGTGAAATTTCGTTAAATATTCAGATCTTCAAAATTTTAGAATTTATACAAATAGTGTTCAAGATATGATGTGAATACTTCAGCACTGTTAGAAATTCAGGAATCAGAAAATAAAATTCAAAACAATTGCAGAAATATTCACAAATTTGAATTCAAGATCTGGGAAAAAAAATTAGAACATCAGAGTTCTATCAAAACAAAGCGAATTTCCAAAAGATCATGAATACTGCAATTGGAAGTTAATGAAGCCCCAGAAGAAGTTACAATGATATAACAGCGACAAATAAAATATAAAACAAAAATAGAAGAGGATAGAAGAAGAAATAAACAAGAAAATAAGAAAAGAGAATATTTACAAAGATAGGTTCAGAGATCATACCTGACATTAGAATAACCCAGAATCTCTGACTCATCAAACTCGACTAAGGAGCTGTGACTATTCTGATGATGTGAAACAAATAGAGTTCAGTTCTTTTTTTTTTTTTTTTTTTTTTTTTTGCAATACAGTTCCTCAACCTCCTCTGGTACCTAACAGTTTAAGAATCAAGTGGTCTAACAAAATTTGTAAAACCACTCACAGTTGTATTCATTTGTTTTGGTACCCAAATCTATTTGTATAACAACCCATTCGAATCTATCTTTGTGCCTTTAGGAACCGAAACTTGTTTACTTTTTCCAAAAGTCATTTTATTTCTTTTTGGGGTCCACAACTGTTCAACTGGATTGTTATCAAACCAATTCTTGTCTTATTTGTGATTTAAAAACCTTTTGGAATTTTCACAATTCAAATTTTCAGAATGACCCATCTTGAAGCAGTTTAAAGGATTTTTAAAATCACACGAGCTCAAAAAATCATTTCCTTTCCCAAAACCAATTCCATTTTTATTTCCTGAAAATTATTGATTTTTTAACAACATATTTAAAGATTTTTCTCCGTTAGAGAATTTGATTAGAGTTAATTCATGTTGTTGAATTTTAGATTTAATGTCAGAGTTCTCTTTCATTAGATTCGAACAACAATTAATGCTAATCTTTCTCTTTTTAGTATCTTTCTGTTTCAAAATCAAATTTTCATTTTCAAGGAACTTGATTTTGGTCTTGGATTCAAGAATCTCAGATTCAAAATTAATTTGTTTTTCAAATTCAACGTTCTTGAAATTTTCAATCTCTTTTTCAAGCTCATTTAAAATCAAATCACTTTTCAACAAGCTTTCTTTTTTAGCAATTTCATGTTTGGAATTTTGATGGCCTTAAATTATTAAATTCTTTTTGCAAAGAATTGTTTGAATCTTTTAACTCAACCTCGTTATCTTTTAAAATCAAAATTTCTTCTTTAATCCTTTGAACATTTTTATTGAGATGAACGATGTCAGTTTTCAATTTCAAACAACTTTCACAGTTAGAACTTTCTAATTTCACGACATTTGTAACTTCTGATTCCAAACTGCTAATTTTGCTATATAACCCCTGATTTTTAGATTTTAAAGATTTATTTTTATGATGGAATTTATCGACGATTTTTGTTAAATCAGTACACATATAAACCAAATCTTCATATGAGAAGCTTTCAGTTTCATTGTCTGTTGAGTCTCTATCGTCTGATCTACTAGAATTTTAATTTGTTTCTTCTTCCAAGCATAGATCCGAATCTGAGTTGATCTTCTTGTGTTTTGAGCTGTTATTGTCAATTTTTTATACCTCGTATTGAGAGTATTCCGTATTTCCTGCGCAGTTAAACAATGGGAGATAAGGCCATACTAAACGTCATCAATATGGGAAAATAGGATATGTGTACCATGATTATTGAAACATTTATCTTCCTTATCATAACCATTAATAACAACATCCCAACATTTAAAATTAATAGATTTTAAACAGGATTCCATTTCTAACTTCCAATTTGAAAAATCTGAACCATTAAAAATAGATGGAATGCGAATGGACTGACAACTAGAATGACCCATGACTCTAGAGTTAAAGAAATAACCTGCTCTGATACCACTTGTCGGATCTAGATTAACCCTAGAGGGGCTGAATAGGATTTACCATAGTTTTTAACTGAATTAAAAATCTAACGAGATATATATAATAAATAGATCACAGATATAGCAGAAATAGAAATGCAGAAAATAAATCACACGCAGATATACCCAGCTTCTGCAAAAACCTGCCTACTACTGCATTCCTAAGGTTTCTACTAGGTGATAGAACAGATCCCGCTTACAAACCCTGTAAACTTGCACTCCCTGCTTGTACTAACCCTACGCTCAAAACCATAGAATGGTCGATATCCCCTCGACCAGATTTTCCTGTAATACAAACCTGTTACACGTAACCCATATTTTACAGATTCTGTCAACTGTTAGTCAACACCCTGACTGATTCTCCTGGTACTTTACAGACACTAGAACTAATTCAGTTTGATTTAAAAAAGAAACAAAACAAAACAAATATAACAGAAAACTAAAAGCCCTTAGGAGTTAACTAAAAAGGGTTATCCCCTTTTTCTCTTCAAAACATGGCTAAGTCAAATAGGCCAATCCATTTCTTTTTGGTGCATCCACTATATTTTTGTCTTGATCTCTTTGTTTAAGAAAAATAATGGCGGCTAGGGTATTTTCTAGGGTTTCAGTGAGATCCCAAATCAAACTGCGATTCACTTTAAACTCTTGAGGAAAAATAAATGGCGGCGCTAGGGTCTTCTTCGATCGATGATGGAATTGCTTCAGTGATGCCTTGAATCGTTTGTGGCTTTCTGTTGCTCTGATTTGGGATAACTTTTGAGCGAAAACAACGTGAGTATTTGACTTGATTATTTGAATTTTCTCTTGAGATTTTTGCATGTGTTTTTACTAATGGCCAGCGATGAAATGGTGATGTAATATAGGTTAAAAAACGAAAATCCTAGTCACTCTGATTTCGCATATGTAACTTGATCTGATTTGGTGCAGTTTCCACTTTTGTCTAATTGAATGAAATTCTTGTGTGAGTTAAGCTTGTATTCCGTTGTGACTTTGATAACTTCTGGAAATATATAAATTGATTATTTTCCATGACTGTGTGATCAAAATCCTTGAATCAATCTGTAAACAACTTGCCCCTTTTGATTTAGTTTTTGCATGGCCTTCCATGGAATATATTTCTTTCCAAAAACTTGCTTGCCCCACTTTAATTTGTTGCAACATCTGTTTGAGTGATTCTAGAAACTGTGAATTCATTCCAAAGTAAACTTTCCCTTTATATAGAACTGAATCTCTGGAAGAATTTAAAAAACAAATTTTGCCAAAAAATAGATTGGATAAAAACAGGAAATGGTTTAAAGCCTTGTTCAAATTCCCTCATTGATTAATAATATCTGAAATGAATTTTTGCCAATTTTGATCCATGAATTTTAACTTTAACGTTGTTCAAAAAAACAGGAAACAAAAATAATTTGTTTCACGTCAAACACTGATATTGCATTGTCATTTGTTACTGAGGTTTCTGGATATTAAATTGCTGCATCCATATTACCACTGCATTTCACTTGTACATTTGAACCATGTTGTCTTGATAATGAGCTGTGCATATAAATTTGTATATGCGTGTATCACCTGATTTTTCTTTTTTACGCTGTGCACAAGTTTACTTGTACACTTTTTTTATTTGTGAAGCTCGACCATTGTTTCATACCTGACTTGACATTACTGTCATGATCATGTCTGTTCAGCTCCACATACATTACTCTCGACCATCCATGCTACATGCATTTAATCTGCACCATGTATTTGTTGGTTGCCTCGACCAACATGACTTTGAACCTTTGAGCTGTGTTGAACATTTTTGCTATGTCTCCACCAACTCCATTTATGAACTCGAATATATATGCTTGTTGACTTGGCAGTTTTACCATACACCTGAGTTGCACTGTCCATTTACCACCACTTGTGCATGCTCACATTCTAGAACTTCACTCATTGGTGTTTTAGGAATTGATCACCATTAACTTGCTGTTGTGTTCACTTTCAAGGATGTTTTGAACATTTGTTGTTTCCATTTTCACGAAACAGTCGTGTTCATGGCTCGACCATGCTACCTTGAACTTGCTTGGGCTGTAATGCCTTGCTTGGTTTGTTTCACCATGTTGAAAGAATATGAACCTAACTTTGCATGTGTTTGCACACTTGTGCTTTGTCCATTTATGTTGTTGTGCTTGTATACTTACTTGATACACCATTCTTGATTCACCTGTTTGCCTACATGAACCTTTGACCTTGTGCATTTGGTACATTGCAACACCTTTGAACTGTCTTGACCAATTTGTCATTGTGTATTCAGTCACATGCTTTAGTTTTGTATTCATCGCCATGCTGAATCCATTTGCTGACTTGTCTTTATCACACTGATTTGTTGTTTCATGTTTGCTGTGTATTCTTGTATTGTGCTCGGCCACTTTGAACTTTCTGTTGACTTTACATTGAGTTATTTTCATGTGCGCACTGAGTCGAGATGGTCCATGTGGCTACTCCTAAGTTGCTCGCTACTACATACTGATTGGCGAGGCAGTGCACACGTGTATAAATATACACGTGTGTATATGCAGCCATCAGACAATATTTTATGTCCCTGTACTATACAAACTGACTAGACACAGATGAATCAGATCAAGCCATGAAAAATGATGAGAATCACACCAAAAATATTAGGCAAATAAAATTTTAAAAATAAAATTTATGTACACAAGTATTCATTTTTATTTCTATTGCAATGTACTGTGTGTTTCTGTTTCATGTGACAGGTAACAGGATGAGACTGGACTGAAGTGACTGGACTGAAAGCTGTGAAGACAGATGACATGAAGACAGATGACAAGAAGACAGAAGGCGGAAAACAAGAACAACGTGTGTAACAGTGAAAGTGTCTGTATTTGAGTCTATGAATGTATAACTGAAAATGTATAATTGAAAGAATGTTATAGGAGCTGTGAATGAAAAAAATATTGTACTGATATTTGTAACAAACAAGTTTGAATGAAATAAAATATTATTTTATTGTGTTCAAACAAACTTGTCTATCGTATTTAATTTATTTACATGTACAATATCATGTGTAATATCTGTGAATGTGTACAAATAGTGGAGTCATATAATTTTTACTAGTTGAATGTAGAAATATAATATTTTATTTAAATAAAATACTGTGTGAATATATGAAATTCTGTACAACCGCATTCTATTTAAATATAAATATTATTCTCCTGTCTGTGATGTTATATAACAGTACAATAACAAACACATTTAAAATAATATTTATTTGGTTGTTATCATCAAACAAAAATCATATAATTGTGTATACAACTACGTTATATACAATATTCTTTTTCTCCGGACAATCCTTGTGCATGTGCCCCTTTTTGTGGCAGTTGAAACATTCTACAGCGGATGAAGATTGTTTATTTGATCCAGTTTGCTTTTTGTTATATCGACTCGCTTTTCGTTGTTTCAGGAATTTTTTGAAACCGTTTGCAATGAATGCTAGGTTTCATCTTCAGAATCTGATTCATTTTCATATTTTTCAGCATGAAATGCTACATTTTCCTTTTCTTCTTTCTGTTCCTTTCTAGTCTGCAAATTAGCTTCATAGGACATTAGATTTCTTATCAATTCATTTGGCTTCATGACGAAAAGGTTATTAGATTCTTCAATTGCTAATACTTTTCCTTCCCATTCACTAGTCAAGGAATGTAGGACTGTCGAAACAACGTCAAAATCCAAATATTTTTGTCCTAAACCAATAAGTGCATGATGAATAGTTTGAAATCGTGAATACATATCATTGATTGTCTTATTCGGCTTCATTTTGAAATTTTGAAACTTACTTTTCAGCATGGCTATTTCGGCTTGTTTAACCTACTTAGTACCTTCATGAGTGGTTTTCAGCGTTTGCCAAATTAGATATGCAGTGGTGTAAATACTAACACAGTTATTTTCATTTTGGTCTAATGCACAAAACAACATGTTTATTGCTTTTCCATTTACGAATGCTGCCATTTTCTCAGCCCGTGTCCATTCTGAATAATCAGTTGTTGGATTCACTCTTTCTTTTTGGGTAGCATTCCAGGCTTCAAAGCTATTTGACTGCATAAAGAATGACATACATGTTGCACAATAGCTATAGTTGAGACCATTGAAGAATGGAGGTCTTTGTGTCGATTGACCTTCGGTTTAATTGGTGTTTTGAGTGCTAGTACTTGCGTTATTTTCCATATTACAAGGATATATCAAATAACCGTGATACGGTTATATGATGACCTTGCTTCGATACCAAATGAAAATGAATGTATGTGCTTAGTATAGTACACATGCATCGTGTAATATGATGTACAACACTTAAGTATAAAATAATAGCTAATCACAGAAATGTATAAAACAATAAAAGCAATAAAATAGAAAAATCACACCAGGGATTTTTATACTGGTTCGGAGCACCATCCTACGTCCAGTCCCAGACTTCTATCTGGATTTTCACTAACAACCACCTCACTTTACCCGGAGGAACAGGAATACAACATCCAAGCAAACGAACAGGATTTCACGCCTCTAATAACACCGAGGACTTCAACACTTGCCTCTTACAACACAGAGAACTTCAACAAAGATGAATACAACTATTGTTGACAATATGTGTTCTTCATAACACGAATTTGTCACTTCTGGTACAACCTTCCTGTAACCTTATCCTCAAAAAGAATATTTGTGTATATAAAGATTTGGAAGTGGATATCGTACTGAATCAAAAGAATATTAAATAGATTCTAGGATTCAAACGATATTATATTGAATATGAGCAATTGAGCACTTGAGAATATAGAAATGAGATCAAGAATATAGATAACAATAAGTCAAGTTAGTATGATAGAAATCGATGATAGGAATTATGATCTCATGGTGTTTATATAAAGAACAAACAGTTTTAACCCTTTGTGAAGAGTTACAAACAATGACGATGATTGTTGGTGAAGAGAAAGAGAAGCAACCATTGATGAAAAGGAAGTGTCTATATGAAAGGTTGCTTTCTGGAAGAAAATGGTCGACAGGTTAAAAAGGACCAGTAGACAGGAATTTGAATATATATATGTTATATTTATGTGTACACATTTATTGTGCAAACTAGGGAAAAACGGTCGACTGGTAGGAAACCAAGCGGTCGACCGGTTTCTGTAACACCCCACCTCCGTTAAGGTCACTCACAAAGGGAATGCCTTAACTTTGGTGGAGCATTTTAGTAAACAGAACAGAAACTTACAAGACAGATAAAATAGTACTTGAAAAATTTATAACTTTATTTCATCAGGAACCGAAATAAACTTGGTTACATCCTTTCAAATCACATTATCAGAATTCAAGTACAAAATATCAGTCTTGTACAAAAGCCTTCAGAATGCATAGTTTAAAATCATAATCCCCATAGAAAGGAAGCTATACAGAGCCAAGCCATACTTTAAGCACTTCAAGCAGAAGAAATCCGGATCAAGCTAAAGGATTCCCTGCTTGGATAACCTGGGGGGAAACGGAAGAAAGGGGGCGAAACAACAAGGGTCAAACAAAAAGTCTGGCAAGTCCTGTGATTTTCAGTTATGAACAGATAATAATAACATGACATGAAAATAAAACTGGATGAGAGATAACTGTAACAGGTGTAACAGATATAACAGAAGAACAGAATGATATAAGCTATTGTTTTATACTTCTCTACACTGATACTAGTATAACAGAATTAGGTGTCACCCTAATGTCTAAACTGAAACAGAAACGGGTACAGAATAATTTAACAGAAACAGAACGCTAATAATGGGCCTTTACTACCCGATCAGAAACAGAGAGAAGCAGGAACAGATTAATCCCTACGGAAACAGAATGTAGAATTAGATGTACACTAGTAATGGGCCTTTACCACCCGAACAGACGGTACCACACAGAAACAGACAGGTGTTACCACCCAACAGAAACATACGGTACCAACAGAAATAGACAGAACTAAGTGTACCCTAAAACCCTACCCCAAGCGATCAGCTCCCTAATACATAAATATCCTGTGTCGGCCCCACAGTAAGGTGTATCACTCCCTAAAGTGACAACCATTTGGCACAGACCTATTTACAGATGTCACGGCGTCTTACATCCTCAGAGGCAGCCCGGGATCCATGCACTCACATGACCCGGTTGGAACGCACCATCAACACCCCTCGCCATTATCAGAATGAACCGCTTATAATTAGTTCAGTAAGTGTGCCCGGACCCTACTTACTGTTGGGTCAAAGTTTTGATACCAGAAAGGGTTACTGACTAATATGGGTCCCAAACAACAGATGACACAAGTAATTCCCCTCCTAACCTTGTGTCCCCAGACTAACAGGTTTCATCTTAACTTGTCTACAATTTTCAGACATACAAAGTTTAGATTAACTAGTTCACAGATCAGACAATCAAGTTAACAGGCTTTCAGACTAACGGATCAGATGTTCGGATTAACAGGCTTACAGATTAACTGGTTACAGATTAACAGACTTACAGATTAATTGGTTACAGATTATCTAACTTTGTATTGGGCCTACGGATTCACGAAACGGGTTTATCAGATTCATTGGTCCAATTGGTTTAACCTTACCCAACACGTTTTAGACATCATAATTATCTTAGATTTTCATTAATTAAATATTAATGCTTAAACCTCTCACATTAGACTGACAGTTTGCGGCTATTGGTTAGGCCGGTTGGTTCCGGGCATGTTTCTGTCGCAAACTGAGTCTAACCTCGGCTTTCAAGCACGTTATGACTAACTTCTCACATTAGAACCTATTGTTTGCGACCACTGGAATATGCCGGGCGGTTCCGGGCAGAATTACACCGCAAACTCATTCTAATCTCGAGTTAGCCATGTTTATCTTTGCGGCCAATTAATTAATGATTTACCATTTATACCCACGCCTAATATACATGTCAATTATTCATAGCTAATTCAGATTATGTTAATAATAGACTGAATATCTCAGCTTAACAGATATAGTAGATAATAGATTTTTGCAGATTAGGCATCTTAACAGATTCAGCAGATTAAGCAAACTAGCAGATTTAGCAGATAACAGATTAGGCATCTCAACAGATTTAGTTTAGCAGATTTGGCATTTTCAACAGACTTAACAAATGACAGATTTGGCAGATGAACAAATCTAGCAGACTAGGCAGTAGAGCAGAACTAGCAGATTAAGCAATGTAACAGACTAGCAGATTAGGCAAATATAGAAGAACTAAATAGCAGATTTTATTATTCCTTAAGGTTTCATTGACCCATCTTGCCTAATTATAAATTTGGCCTATGCCTAAATAATTGTCATGGTTCACAATATGATTATTTGCCAAATATAGCCATCTATTACTATGCATGTCATATATCCCAAATATCCCTTACTTAGGTGTTTATTTAGATTAATAGATATCCTACTCTCATGTAAATCTTTATACCTAAGCCATATTCTTTTTATCACAAATCATATGTTCAATACCCATTTATGTTATAAATACAACATGTCCAGTCATATGTCTCAAATTTATGTTCTAACTACAGTCCATGTTCTTTCCTCAAATCAGTCACCTATTGGTCATGCCCAATTTATGCATCATTCATTTTACTGTCCTGAACAATTTAGCGTAGGTTAATCTCTTATGAGATTGGCTCAGGCTCGTGGTAGCCTGGCTATAGAACAGAAAGAGGAAAGAGATACAAAATAAGATAGATCTAAACAGAACAAAACAGATATAACCTCAGATTCAGATTTACAATTCATGTCACAATCAGAATTAACGTTTATAACGGAAAATAACTGTACTTGCCTTGATTGGATTCTAAAAGAAAAAGGTGTTGTAGCTGTTCTCTTTTAATCCTAATCAGAATTGGAGGAAGAAGAAGCACAAGTCCTAGCTTAGGTTTCAGCAGAGTAGAGACGCCATTGATTTATTTTCTTAGAGAGGAAGACAACAATGGAGGCTAGAGAATTGTACAAGAGATTTAGGTTTAGGTTAGGGATGTATATATAGGTGTAGCAATTCATTTCAGCCATCAGATTAACCCTAAAACCAATCCGGACCATCAAAAATCGTCCTTGGGCTTCAAAAACGTGTTCTGGACCGAAACAGGCTGACCAGGTCGACCTGTAGGGGGGAGGTCGACACTATAGTCGACCCCCATGGGGGAGGTCGACTCCCAGGTCGACCCCCTGGTCGACCTGGCCCCCAGGTCGACCTGCCCAGTTCTGTGCTGACCGAAACCTTCTGAATCTTCTACAGGCCATAACTTCTTCATTCGGACTTCGATTTTTGAAAACCCAGACTCTATTTTAGGTAAAATTTCGAGAGGAACGCAATGGTGGTGTCCATTTTACCTAATTCCTGATTCTTAAATTAATTATCCTTATTTTACTATCTTTTCCGTTACACACACCGTTATCGAACTAATTTTTCTTCTCTTTCATGTATTAATTAATTCTTCTTATGTATCACCATTATTTACCTATCATAAGCATATTTTCATATATTTATTTCATTTTTAATTATACTTAAAAATGCGGGGTTTTACAGTTTCACACATTGAGCATAATTAACGTGTATACATATATATATTTGTATATATATCAATAATCTCGAGGTATGTGCTTATTTGAGGATAGATTTTAACATATGTAACACTACTAAAACACTAAATAATCAACCTTTAATGTAGAATACCATATGTAGCTCTCTGTTTCTCTTGAAACCAATGAATATCTTCTTTTTGTCGATCATGGCTTATCTCTTTTTCAGAAATCAAAACTCTATGAAATCCTTGACTCAACAAAGAATAAATATTTTAATTAAGATTTATAGAAGTACCAATTAATAAATATTTAATTGGAATTGAATTAAGAATTGGATTTCTGGGTTTATCGTGAATGGTGTTTCAAATAACACTTGTTCTTTAACCCAATTAACAGTGAAGTTAAGATTTGGAATTTGTAAATCTTTATTCTAAGATTTAATGGAATTTTCCAAAGTAAAGTTTTCCAATTTAATATATTAAATTGGTATTGAATGGAATTCGATTTGGTAATAATCGAATTGAGATTTTGTGGAGGAAGATTGTTAATATATATGGAATTTAAAAGGCTTCATTGTTATTCCATTTACATTATTAGTCGGATACGGAAATTGATATCGATTATATATTGATCTGTTTTTCCATGAGGATTCCATAATTAATGGAATGTGATTTTAGGCTTATCGTGAGCTGTGTTTTAAATGACATTGGTTCTTTAACCCAGTTAAAGCCAAGATTTATTTCCTAAATTTGAATAGTCATTATATAATAATTTTTGTGGATTAAAACTAAGTGGGTTTTAATGAATCTTTAATTAGATTGAAGTGTTAATGCAATAATTTAAATTATCAAATTTGGGAAATGACTGAGAATGGAGTATCACCAGTTTTACTCCAGGCGATAGTTAAATCTTTAATTAGATTTGAATGTGAAATGATAATTAATTTTACCGATAACACTGTGGTGTTAGATATGGAGTATTACCAGTTTTGCTCCATGGGATGAACAGGTTGGGATTGGGAAATATAATAAATGATTACTTAGGTAAGGTTCGCTAATCTCGACTAGTTTGGAAACCTTAATTTGGTTTAAATTGTGAAAAGAATATTTGAATAAAAGAATATTCTGGAATTGAATGAGGAGTATGTTGTGTTTTTATAACACTTGTTTATAAGATACGCGACTTATTCAGAAAGATCGGGTTTATCCCATTCAGAATAATTGATACGACGATAAGTCGACGATGAAGACACTGATTGAAGACCGGAGTTATTCACATCATTTGGATGATTACTGATGTCTTGATTGGCTTGTACACCCAAGACATGGTAATAAGTGGTGATCGTCCAGACGTACTTAGAGATCGACCAGATATGCGAGGACCTCTATCCTGTATTGAACATATGGGATGAGGAATAAGGTGCTTTGGTTTCGTTCGGACCCCGAACTAACTAGTAAATGGATGTGTGTGTCTAACATTGGATTTTATTCTATATTGATTGATCTCTATTAAATATATATCTATTTGGTGGCGGAGAATTTATTCTCTTGCTTAACACCCTTCTCTGAGACGTACGAGCTCAGAGGTTATATATCGATAGACATCAGTCGCATGGCGTGAATTGTCAGTGTGGCATGATGAGATGCAAACGGTCAAGGCTTTTGTTGAAAAGCAGAATCTTGTGGTTGATGATCAAAGCACGGCTTTAAATAGCACAGCTTTGTATATAGCGTTAATTCGTGAGCCTTACACCCCGGTATGAACCAGAAACGGGAGATAACTGTAGGGAGAACATGCGTTTTCTTCTAGCTAGGAGTGGTGTCATTGTATGGAGACCAGACATTTTTACTTATGTGGATGATGGAAAGCGAGGTACCTCGGATATATCAGTCACTACGGTGCCGATGGACGGATATGATCGACATACTGAGCTGACTTACACCCCATAGGGCGGAGAAACATATATTTCAGGAATTACTAATCCTCAAACGTAAGGGAGGACCGACCTTGAAGATCCAAGGAACAGTTGCAGTTGAATCCTTAGATACGGTCTAGAGCATCTCGAATTTGGTAAGGACGATCCCTTGCTTTGGTTCATAGGTGGAATCCAATTTCCAATACATGACATTTCGGTTTTAATTGTAAAGCCTACTATGGCGACATAGCGGGATAGTGCACTATGTCGTCTATGATTGATACATTTATATTTGATGTTGTTTTTGACACTATAAACTTACAGTACTATCAAAATGATTTTTATTAAAACCTACAAAGCATGTTTGGCTATTATAAGGTAAAACTCTATCCTACGGCTTGCGTTGCATTGTGTGATGGGACCTGAGTCTTATAATAGCTTCATTTTTTCAAAAAGCATTGCGCTGTTTGTTTTATGCACTGGTATTCTTGGGAGGAAACCCGTTATATGGCGTGGTCCCTTGATTTACTCCATTTTAAAGTAAAGTTTTAAATAACTGTTTTAGTTCTCACACCAGTCTCATGACTGACCTGGTGTTTATTGTTTTAACCTAAACTCCAGTGCCCCTATTTTCCACACGGGCAGCTAGTAGTTGGGTTTTTTGCAGATATTTCTTTTCAGGATCCTGGATTTACAACTGGAGCTATATTCGGAAAGCACTGTATCTGTGTATTTCTTTCAGTTGTGTTATGTATTATTTTTTCGCTGCTAATGTATTTTAATCTGTAATATTTTTCTTATGTATATTATTTATTCATACTTTGTTTCATTCTTGTACTCTGATTTAATTATTGTAACAACAAAGAAATGTTCTTCTATTTGCATTCTAATTTGTCATGTCCTCAACTCAATCCGGGATTTCCTGAAAGGGAGAGTTTGAGTCGTTTCAGAAGTGGTGAATCAAAGTGGTTTTAGCGTTGAATTTAGTAAAGAAAATGGGGAGATTCGATTGAGCAAGGAAGCGACATTGGTGGAGCTGTGTTAGAGAAGTTCGGTTTGTATTTTAGAAGAAGAAGGGTTAGTAGTTTTTAAAAACGTGTTTAAGTAAGGATTAAGAAGTAATTATTTTATTGCGTAAATTATACTAGGTTGGAACCCGTGCTACGCACACTGGTAGAGTGAGTTTTGTTGGGTTTACAATTGGCAAGAGGAGAAAGATTATGTGGGTAGGAGTGATGTAATGGTATGTAGGGAAAACTTGGAAAGAGTATGGGGGTAGCAGTAATCTTCTCTCACACTTCTATTCATTTACTTTCGAATAATTTTTGTCAAATGTTTAGGTTCCATTAGACACGAATATTCTGTATATAACTTGATAATCAAAGGCTTGCTCCTTAAACACTTAATTGGATTTATATTTGAATGCTGCATGTAGATATGAAGTAAGCGATGTTCAGCTCTCAAAAGGAAGTATGTTGAATAATTAAAGGCTTTCTGTCAGGATTTTGCTACTTCAACTGGCGGAATAATACGTCGATTCAGCCTGTAAGTTTCTTAGCCTCATGATTACGCATAATTACCATAGACCAGCCTCCCCCCACATCCTCCCTTGATTCGTAATTCGTGTTTCCCGTACCGTTGAAAAGCCATCGTTCTAGCAAAGTTCTTCTGTCAGTTGGAATCCATGATTGTGGTTCATTACTTTTGCTCTCAAGACGAAAAGAAGACATATTTGGTCATCTCACATCTACATCTGATGTGTTAAAAATAAATTAGAAATAATTATTTTGTTCCAACATATAATTAAACTCTGGAATACCGATTTTCAGCTTAAATATATTTACATAGCATGCCTTGTGAAAATAAAACATGAACATTTGAAAGTGAGACGAAATAAAACGAGATGCATGCATCTGGAACATATCCAGGTTTAAGACCTACCTTGTACACACTCGACTAAAAAATAGCATTTCAGTGATTATATGTTCTATAACTCAATGGATACAACTAAGTTTTGCAATAATTCACTGATCTGTCAAATTGTTCTAGATCCAATTAAAAAAGGAGAAAGTATGGTATGGATAACTGTAACATCGGCAGTAGAATCTTGTAAGTAGGAAAGAAATTCGGTAAAACAAATTCACTATGACTCACAAATAATAATAAAATCATTGTAATATATACTAAATTATCAAAATGTGTGGTTTATAGCATAAATATATATGGCAAATGTCAATCACTTATGGTTATCATCATAACAATTGCAGCGAACACAAAAAATAGGGTGAATAAATGTTGGAAATTAAGCGAATAGAAAAGTAAAATTAAGAAATGAAACACAGCACGTCGCCTATAGTGCAAATAACACATCAGAATTTGACTATCTTAGCAAAAATGTACTCAAAGAACCATGTATTATAGCAAATTTACCACAGATAGCCATATACATGTAATATATTCATTAATGAAACTTACATGTAAAAATGTCTTGTACAAACATAAACATGCTTTGAAGAAAATACAAATCAACTTTTATCATTTATTTAGGTCAGATCCTCTGCCAATGTAGCCTGTCTCACCAAACGTTTCGTTTCATTGTACCAACTCAGTCATATTAAGCGTTTGCACAGAGAGACAACTTATTACGAGAAATAACTAATATCTATTTCCTGTATAAAAACAAAAGGTAGAATTAAAATAGTAAAGTAACAGGATAATCGAGAGCTTCCACTATGCCATTGGTCATTAGCCATTACTGTTGGAAATACAGAACACAACCACATGTAATCAGAATCTCCTATGACTCATAATGCCAAAGATAAGTAAGTGGAGACAAATATAGCCGATGTTGATAAGAACCTGAACTTGGATCAAGCAGCAACTTTTACAATTACTTCTACCTCATCATCTAGGGGATCTATGCGGAAAAAGCAATCGGATGGAACATAGTGTAACAACCCGTATTTTAATAACATGTTATAACCATAAATCAAGGAAGAGTTAAATTTTAAAATAAGAACCAAGGGAAATGGGTTGCGCCATTGCGTTCGTCTCGAAATTCTGCATGAAATCGAGTCCGAGTTTTCAAAAATCGGAGTTCGTATGACCAAGTTATGACCCTCAGAAGTTTCAGGAATTTGAATAAAATAAAAGAGCTCGAAAATAAAGCCAGAAAATTCGAAATTCAAACCCAGAGAAGGCTGGCGGGAAAATTCCCGACCATATACCCAGGTCGACTGGGGTGTCGACCTCCCCCCAACCAGGTCGACTGGGGAGTCGACTGGGGTGTCGACCTCCCCATGACCAGGTCGACTGGGGAGTCGACCTGGGGGTCGACCTGCCTCCCAAACCTATTTCCTGAACCAGATGCATTCTGATGTATTTAGACTTGTTTCATGACCAGATTCGTCTGCCTAACCCTATATAAACAGCCCCCTAGCCTCATTCTCTCTACACCATTTCATTCTGTCCTTATGCTACCTCTGTGAAAATCAAAATGATAATATTAAAATTAAAAGAGACCACTCCTTCTTCGTCAAGACAACATCTAGGAATTGCAAATTGGGTGTTTTCAACTAGAACAAGACTAAACGAATAGAGATTCAACAACTGCAATAGCCGTTTCTAGAATCAAATCTTTGCACTCTAATTCTCGATCCGCGCTCAGTAAGTTCTAGTTACTTTGAGATTGAAACTGGTTAAATGTAATATGGACATGGAATAAAATGAAATTGGACCTAAGCTTGATAATCTATTTAGATCTGTTCTTGTTTCTTCTTGAATCTAGGATTTTGAGTTATTCCTTATCGATTGAATCATGCCCATTCATGTTGTTGGACCTAGTTTATTATTTAAACGCTAGATTGTAATATGAATTCTTGGACCTTGACTTGATGATAAGACTTTTTCACCCTATTCTCTCTTCAATCTTGAATTTGGATTAATGCAAGTCTACCTATGTTCCTAAACCTTGGTTTTCATATTGTTGTTCTGGATCCTATTCACATGCCCATGATGTGTTAAACTATTATACACTAATTCTGTTGAACATATGATTTGGATTATAATCTCATGCCTATTCACATGCCCATCTTTGTCATGATTTCAATGTTTATCCCTTTTTGAATTAATCTCGATACGCGCACGGTAGGAATACGATTTGGGGATATTGGTCAAAACATGAAGATTCACTTAGACATGAATTGGTAATTGACATGAATTAGCTTGGACATGAATTGGCATAACTTTAACACGAAAGCGATTGTAAACTTGATAATTGACATGAATGTGAATTGTGAACTCGGAACGTAATTAGAGAAAATAGAATCTGGTAGTCAAACCATGTTTTTAGGTAATTGTGGAACACGACAAATAGCATGAAATGAATACGATGGGAATAACTTGAATACAAAATTGACTATGACTTGATAGTTGATATTGCACATCTAGAAGGCACGTAAACATGCGTATGAACTTGAAACGTGAATTGGTTATGAATATTGTAACACCCCGCCTCCGCTAGGGTCACTCGCAAAGGAATGCACTAGCTTTAGAGGGGCATTATTGGTAAACATGCACAGAAATATCACAAGACAGAACATATAAAATAGCGGAAGTAAAATCGAACTTTCATAAACTTTAATAATTAAGGTCTAAAGCCTTTTACATCAGAGTACATCAAAACCTGTCTTGCAATAGTAAAGAAGCATAAAGACTTTTTCATAAATTATTCCCCAAGTAAAACAGTAAAGTAGCCATAGCCAAGAGAAGTCCAAGCCATCCATGATGACCTTCAAGCAGAAGAAGTCCGAACTAAGCAACAGTATTTCCTCCCTGTAACCTGGCGGGAAACGGAAGAA
Organism: Allium sativum; assembly: GCA_030737875.1. Taxonomy (NCBI): domain Eukaryota; kingdom Viridiplantae; phylum Streptophyta; class Magnoliopsida; order Asparagales; family Amaryllidaceae; genus Allium; species Allium sativum. The sequence continues at coordinate 287,198,603 of CM060915.1, forward strand.
AAGAGGCGAAACAAAACGGGTCAGTCGAAAAGACTGAGTAAGCCCTATCTACTATTAGCATAAAACTAGTAAAGTTAACTGACATGAGAAACTGAGATGAACATAAGCATGATGACAAGATAGATAAGCTAAATCAAAATAACAGGATGAACTACTGAACTCAGATAAACTAAAGTGTCATGACAAATTACGATGTCGAGATAAAACAAGGTATCCCATCGTCAGGTTCCTATCAAGTATAATATCCCCAAGATATCTATCACGTATCACATCTCATGGTATCTATCTTGTCTTTTAGCTCTGCACCTACCGTACTAGTATCCCCACCGTATCATGTGTTAACCATGAATGACCCTTACTCAAAAATCGTGTAATGGTCCATGTCAACCTAATATATCGCATATATAGGTTACTCAACTCGTATGTTTTATTCCATGTAAATGTTCAGTCCCTTGCCGTAGACCATACGGGCTTTCCCATGAGATTCTATACTACTTTAACATAGTTCCATGATCCTTAAGATCGTTTTGGATTGTCACCCTATATCTAACTAGGATCTTTCAACATGAATCATTGTTTGTACAACTAGGACTTATGCTACCTAGGACTACTAGGGATTACGCTTACCTATTGCACGTTTTCGTATCTCGGTTTTGGTTCAACCACCCAGGGCCACTAGGAATTACGCTAACCGTCAACCGCACCCTTTTTCCCACGCATTCATCGTGAATCATTTTTCCATGGCTGTATGCACATGTATCACATCGTGCCATCCGAGTCCTATCATAGGGCAGACCAGGAAATACAGGACTCGGTCGGGAGCTTTCGATTTATCTGCCGATGCAGATGCTAAGATCTGTTTTTTTTCTATACGTGGCTGTGGTCCCACGAGACCACTCCCTCAACTAGTGAAAGACAAGACAGGATAAATCCTGTATGAGAACACACTACCGGCAAACCCACAATCCTAGCCTTACCGCAACCATAATTAGATAGCAATTATGGTCTTTTGGGTGTTCTCTACCTTTCCGTACGTACACGCTTGACCAAAGATGGTAGGTAGCCTGACGAAATGCTATCTAGGGTACGACCGTGTATCGTCGACTATCCCCTATCCATCCCCGTCTTTAGGTCGCTCGTATAGCAACCAAGGCATACTCTTGGTTCTTCTAACGCAGACCTTAACCTCTCATGAGCCTAGTATGATCACCTGGCAGCTCATAGAGGGATACCAAGAATATCCTCACGTTCCCCGAAGCCGCTGCTTCGTTACCCAGTTCGCTGGAGCCTTTATCTAAATCAGATACTTGCTCCTACTCGTATACTTAAACGATGACCTACCGTATCAGGTTACTCATCTATCTATGAACTTGTCTAAATTTCCTTGACTAAGAATCATTACTTAGTTATTCTTCAACTAAGGTTTACCACTTAGCCTTATTCCCGTTATCCTTGTTAACTACGGTTATCCACCTAATCCTCAGAACTAGGGTTTACATAATGGATTAAGTGTCACTTAAGTTCATGACTTAACCCGTCTACAAATCATGTCAAAATTGGCTAAGTATCCAAGTTCAAGACTTAACCCGTCTACAAATCATGTCAAAATTGGCTAAGTATCCAAGTTCAAGACTTAACCCGTCTACAAATCATGTCAAAATTGGCTAAGTATCCAAGTTCAAGACTTAACCCGTCTACAAATCATGCCAAAATTGGCTAAGTATCCAAGTTCAAGACTTAAGTGACACTTAATCCATTATGTAAACCCTAGTTCTGAGGATTAGGTGGATAACCGTAGTTAACAAGGATAACGGGAATAAGGCTAAGTGGTAAACCTTAGTTGAAGAATAACTAAGTAATGATTCTTAGTCAAGGAAATTTAGACCAGTTCATAGATAGATGAGTAACCTGATACGGTAGGTCATCGTTTAAGTATACGAGTAGGAGCAAGTATCTGATTTAGATAAAGGCTCCAGCGAACTGGGTAACGAAGCAGCGACTTCGGGGAACGTGAGGATATTCTTGGTATCCCTCTATGAGCTGCCAGGTGATCATACTAGGCTCATGAGAGGTTAAGGTCCGCGTTAGAAGAACCAAGAGTATGCCTTGGTTGCTATACGAGCGACCTAAAGACGGGGATGGATAGGGGATAGTCGACGATACACGGTCGTACCCAAGATAGCATTTCGTCAGGCTACCTACCATCTTTGGTCAAGCGTGTACGTATGGAAAGGCAGAGAACACCCAAAAGACCATAATTGCTATCTAATTATGGTTGCGGTAAGGCTAGGATTGTGGGTTGGCCAGTAGTGTGTTCTCATACAGGATTTATCCTGTCTTGTCTTTCACTAGTTGAGGGAGTGGTCTCGTGGGACCATAGCCACGTATAGAAAAAAACAAACCTTAGCATCTGCATCGGCAGATAAATCGAAAGCTCCCGACCGAGTCCTGTATTTCCTGGTCTGCCCTGTGACAGGACTCGGATGGCACGATGTGATACATGTGCATACAGTCATGGAAAAACGATTCACGATGAATGCGTGGGAAAAAGGGCGCGGTTGACGGTTAGCGTAATTCCTAGTGGCCCTGGGTGGTTGAACCAAAACCGAGATACGAAAACGTGCAATAGGTAAGCGTAATCCCTAGTAGTCCTAGGTAGCATAAGTCCTAGTTGTACAAACAATGATTCATGTTGAAAGATCCTAGTTAGATATAGGGTGACAATCCAAAACGATCTTAAGGATCATGGAACTATGTTAAAGTAGTATAGAATCTCATGGGAAAGCCCGTATGGTCTACGACAAGGGATTGAACATTTACATGGAATAAAACATACGAGTTGAGTAACCTATATATGCGATATATTAGGTTGACGTGGACCATTACACGATTTTTGAGTAAGGGTCATTCATGGTTAACACATGATACGGTGGGGATACTAGTACGGTAGGTGCAGAGCTAAAAGACAGGATAGATACCATGGGATGTGATACGTGATAGATATCTTGGGGATATTATACTTGATAGGAACCTGACGATGGGATACCTTGTTTTATCTCGACATCGTAATTTATCATGACACCTTAGTTTATCTGAGTTCAGTAGTTCATCCTGTTATTTTGATTTAGCTTATCTATCTTGTCATCATGCTTATGTTCATCTCAGTTTCTCATGTCAGTTAACTTTACTAGTTTTATGCTAATAGTAGATAGGGCTTACTCAGTCTTTTCGACTGACCCGTTTTGTTTCGCCTCTTTTCTTCCGTTTCCCCCCAGGTTACAGGGAGGAAATACTATTGCTTAGTTCGGACTTCTTCTGCTTGAAGGTCATCATGGATGGCTTGGACTTCTCTTGGCTATGGCTACTTTACTGTTTTTACTTGGGGAATAATTTATGAAAAAGTCTTTATGCTTCTTTACTATTGCAAGACAGGTTTTGATGTACTCTGATGTAAAAGGCTTTAGACCTTAATTATTAAAGTTTATGAAAGTTTGATTTTACTTCCGCTATTTTATATGTTCTGTCTTGTGATATTTCTGTGCATGTTTACCAATAATGCCCCTCTAAAGCTAGTGCATTCCTTTGCGAGTGACCCTAGCGGAGGCGGGGTGTTACATTTGGTATCAGAGCAGAAGGTTACCAGACTGGGCAAAAGTTTTTAAAGACCTTCTGAAAACTCGGACTCTATTTCGCGTATTTTTCCGAGACGAACGCAATGGCATAGCCCGTTTTTCTTGATTCAGAATTTAAAATTAAATTCTGCCTTGATTCTCGTCTTAACATGTTATCGAAATACGGGTTGTTACAAATATTAATCATGAACTTGATAATAGGCATAAGTTGAAACTTGAAAACTTAGCATGAAAACTTGACATGAAACTCGCTTAGAAACTTGACACGAGCTTGACATGAAACTTGAACACGGACATGACATTAGAATGTACTTGAAAATGGCCAACTCGAGGTTGGGTTGAGTTTGCAGTGTAATCTGCCCGGAACCGCCCAACGAATCTAGTGACTGCAAACAATAGGATCCAATGTGGGTAGGTGGTCATATCGCGCTTAAGACCCGAGGTTAGACTAAGTTGTGGTGTAAATCTGCCCGGAACCGCCCCGCGAATCTAGTGACCACAACAACTAGTCTAATGTGAGAGGTTGGGGTGCATTAATGAATTAATGCCATATGATAGGGTTAAGTCATGTACCTCTTGAATATACTTAACCAATTTGACATGATGATTTGATAGAGTTAAGTCATGTACCGCTTGAATATACTTAACCAATTTGACACGATGATTTGATAGGGTTAAGTCATGTACCGATTGAATATACTTAACCAATTTGACATGATGATTTGATAGAGTTAAGTCATGAACCGCTTGAATATACTTAACTAATTTGACACGATGATTTGGTAGGGTTAAGTCAGGAACCACTTGAACATACTTAACCAACTTGACACATGATTCGTAGGGCTATGTCATGAACTTGAACGACAACACTTAGCCAATTTGACATGACACGTAGACGGGTTAAGTCACGAACTTCAATGACCACACTTAACCAACTTGACATGTTAGACTGATGGGGTTAAGTCTCGAATTTAAATGACAACACTTAACCTGCTGGATGGAAACCCATTTATGTGGTCCTTTTCAGCAGTAACCCACTAGATGTATCATGGTACCCTAGAACTAGGCAGGATGGGGCACAATTACTGGGCTGATTATAAGCGACTAGAACGACGGCTGAGTTGGTGCGCCATTGTAGGTTCAGGCGTACTATGGTCATGCACGTAGTCCGGAGTTGAAAAAGCAGGCATTGGGCACCAGTAGGTTTACACTATGCGTGCTTGATTCGTGTCGGTGGTTGGCACTCTAGGGCTTGATACACCTTATGGTGGACCTAGCACAGGTAACTACATTTCGTGATTGGGCCGTATGACGCAGATACATTAACGAGCTAGGACTTGTAGGGAGTCGATCGATTAATAGATCGTTACATGGAAACAGGGTGTTGTTCATTAGGTAGCATAATCCCTAGTGGTCCTAGGTGGCATAAATCCTAATCGAATCTAGAAAACGTTCAATAGTTAGCATAATCCCTAGTGGTCCTAGGTGGCATAAATCCTAGTTGAACACGCGATAGTTCATGATAAGGAAACCTAGCCAGAACAAGGGTGGTAGTCCAAACGATTTCAAGAATGGTGGCACTGCGTTGAAGTAGTATAGAAATACGTGATGAAACCCGTACGATATACGGCAAGGGACTATACATATACATGGAAAGGATATACGGGCTAGGGTACTAGTACAGTTGGTGCAGAGAATGTTAAACATGTGATGCTATACGTAGTTTATTTGGTTTGCATAGTTTATCTTGTTACCGTAGTTTATCTGGTTAGTATAGTTTATCTTGTCATCTTAGTTTAACTTGCCTATCTTGTCATCATCCTTATGTTTACTTTCAGTTTATACGTGTCATGTTATCTTTACTTGTTTCTATGCTGAAAGTCACCAGGACTTACTCAGTCTTTATGACTGACCCGTTTTGTTTCGCCTCTTTTTCTTCCGTTCTTCCCCCTCAGGTTCGCAGGGTGGGAATATAGCTTAGTTCGGATCTTACCAAGCTCCAAGGCTCTTTCACGAACGGCTTGGATTTCTCTTGGCTATGGCTTGCTTTACTGTTTTACTTGGGGAATGATTTATGACTATGGTTTTATGCTTCTTTACTATTGCAATACAGATTTCGATGTAATGGATTTAATGGCATTTCGATGTAAAAGGCTTTAGACCTTTCAAGATTTTAAAGAAATGAAATTTGGTTTTTCTTCCGCTGTTTTATATGTTCTGTCTTGTAATATTTCTGTATATGTTTACCTAGATAATGCTCCACCAAAGCTAGTGCATTCCCTTTGTGAGTGACCCTAGCAGAGGTGGGGTGTTACATTTGGTATCAGAGCAGAAGGTTACCAGACTGGGAAAAAGCTTTTAAAAACCTTCTGAAATTATTTTCAAAACATTTACAAAGAAGCATTTTTCTAAGAAAAGTTTTGTTTTACGAAAGGCATATTCCTCAAAGCCATATGCACTATCTTCTGTTTCCCTCTTTGAATCTCTTCTTCCTTTCTTTTCACCATAGTCTTGTAGGCGTGAGTCGGAAGGCAAAGGAGTGCCCAACCTCCATCAATAGCCGCGGTAGTTCCATCTGCGACTAATCTTATTTCAAGCTTTGTAGGGTTGCCGTGCGATGGAGGTAGGTTTCGAGAAACTTGTTAACAAGCTATACAAGGATAATAAGAACGAGGATAAAAGAACACAAGCCTGAGGATAAGAAACTTGTTGATATGGCTTAATCCACGAAGGAGGAAAAGGTGAAAAGGAAGAGGCCAAAGTGAAAGAATAATAAAACCCATGAAAAGAAAGAGTATCGTTAGTATGGTAAAAAGGGACATGTAGTTAAGTGTTATAGGACAAGGACAAGGGCAAAGAACAAGATCGTCGAAAGGGCAATTGTATGCTCTCAATACTAGCATACCTAAGAGAGGTGGTAATGTTTCTGTTGAAGGTTTAGTTTCATCCCGTTTGAACTTTGTTTTTGTTCATCGCATCCTTTTAATTCCGCTTCGATAGTTGAGTCTCTGCAACTTAGTACTAGCGTCGTAAAGGATCCCATTTTTTTTGTCTCAATTCCTGTTGGGGAATCGGCTCTTTTATTCATGACTTGTTTGGATTTGAAAATGTCTATGCTAAGTGTATATTCATGACTTGTTTGTACTAGTTCCATGGTAGTTAGACTCTTGACTTGCCTTGGTAATGCCCTTGAAGTCTAGTGTAACCCTTAGGGTTTTGTCATGCTTAGTTACCTAGAATCTCTTGATACATTTGTTGATCCGATCGAGTAGAGTTCGCTACTACGGCGGATGGTTCATTTCAATTATACAAGAGTTATAGAAAATTACCTTAGTAAGTACATTTGGCAATATGGTTGGCATTTGTTTATTTTCAAGAGATAATTCATTTTGGAATACCTTCTAGTAAGTGAATGAGATCCAAGATTCACTAGTGAATTTTGGAGAGCTTGCACGAAACCATGAGTACGCAGTTATGTTTAAGCTAAGTGTACTAGAAAAAGAATAAGTGAAAGTGGAACGAGAGGCGACAGTGAAATGAGTTCCAACTCATATTTTGGAAATAGGGATAAAGAAGCTATGAAATGTGAAGTTAAATACGATCAAAGCACAATGGAGTTAAGCTCAAGGAAATGCGACTTAGAAGATTGAAGACCAGACACGCGCATCATATCTCTTTTTAAGAGTATATCCTTGATCCCTCTTTTCCTGTAGAGGTTATTTGCATGTTATCTTTTAAGTATTACCTCTCAGTCCAATTCTCAATCCTATTTCTGTTGCAAAATCCCATAGGGATCATCTTCTAGTAATGCATGTTGGGGCTTGAGGGTGTCCGCTGGGTTGAGTAATTCTTTGGGTGTCAGCCTGATGTTGATTTCGGTCTTCGGGCTGGTGCCTATGGAGTTCTTCCCCTATTCATATATATGTGAAATAGATTTCCAGTTTTGACATTGCCTAATGGGCACAAAATTTTTACTTGTTTCTATCGTTCGACTATATCTTTAGGTAGGAACAATTGGGTGTAAACATGTGTTTGAGACATGTTATGGTTGATGTTTGCAAATGGTTGCAAGTGGTTGCAAGTGGTCTCTCGTGGTTGCATAACACACATTAGGCACTAGATCGGCTTTGTCACATTTTCATATTGCATATGCATGAATGTTTATACTTGTACATGGATGGAAACTTGATATGCTATCATTTGAATGTTGCATATGAATGAATGTTTGAGCACTCGTGTAGAAATTGTGAAATGTAATAGGAATTTGCATACATGTTGGACTCATCGCACTAGCATACTTTGCATTAAGGAGGTTTACTGAATCAGTAACCGCCTGATCTTTTGCATTAGATAAGTACATATACACACACTTTCCGCATATATGCATATAGCATTAGGAATCTTTTAAGGACAATGATTGCTTGTGGATGATGTTTTGAGTAGATGGATGATGGATGGTAGGATACATTCTTCCTAACTTAGAGATTTCGGGGATGAAATCCTTTAAGGAGGGGAGAATGTAACAACCCGTATTTTAATAACATGTTATAACCATAAATCAAGGTAGAATTAAATTTTAAAATAATAACCAAGGGAAATGGGTTGCGCCATTGCGTTCGTCTCGAAATTCTGCATGAAATCGAGTCCGAGTTTTCGAAAATCGAAGTTCGTATGACTAAGTTATGACCCTCAGAAGTTTCAGGAGTTTGAATAAAATAAAACAGCTTGAAAATAAAGCCAGAAAATTCGAAATTCAAACCCAGAGAAGGCTGGCGGGAAAATTCCCGCCCATATACCCAGGTCGACTAGGGAGTCGACCTCCCCCCAACCAAGTCGACTGGGGAGGCGACTGGTGTGTCGACCTCCCCATGACCAGGTCGACTTGGGAGTCGACCTATGGATCGACCTGCCTCCCGAACCTATTTCCTGAACCAGATACGTTCTGATGTATTTAGACTTGTTTCGTGACCAAATTCGTCTTCCTAACCCTATATAAACAGCCCCCTAGCCTCATTCTCTCTGCACCATTTCATTCTGTCCTTATGCTACCTCTGTGAAAATCAAAATGATAATATTAAAACTAAAAGAGACTACTCCTTCGTCAAGACAACATCTAGGAATTGAAAATTGGGGGTTTTCAACTAGAACAAGACTAAACGAATAGAGATTCAACAATTGCAATAGCCGTTTCTGGAATCAAATCTCTGCACTCTAATTCTCGATCTGCGCTCAGTAAGTTCTAGTTACTTTGAGATTTAAACTGGTTCAATGTAATATGGACATGGAATAAAATGAAATTGGACCTAAGCTTGATTATCTATTTAGATCTGTTCTTGTTTCTTCTTGAATCTAAGATTTTGGGTTATTCCTTATCGATTGAATCATGCCCATTCATGTTTTTGGACCTAGTTTATTATTTAAACGCTAGATTGTAATATGAATTCTTGGACCTTGACCTGATGATAAGACTTTTTCACCCTATTTTCTCTTGAATCTTGAATTTGGATTAATGCAAGTCTACTTATGTTCCTAAACCTTGGTTTCATATTGTTTTTCTGGATCCTATTCACATGCCTATGATATGTTAAACTATTATACACCCATTCCGTTGAACATATGATTAGGATTATAATCTCATGCCTATTCACATGCCCATCTTTGTCATGATTTCCTTGTTTATCCCTTTTTGAATTAATCTCGATATGCGCACGGCAGGAATACGATTTGGGGATATTGGTCAAAACAAAAAGATTCACTTAGACATGGATTGGTAATTGACATGAATTAGCTTGGACATGAATTGGCATAACTTCAACACGAAAGCGATTATAAACTTGATAATTGACATGAATGTGAATTGTGAAATCGGAACGTAATTTGAGAAAATAGAATCTGGTAGTCAAACCATGTTTTTAGGTAATTGTGGATCGCTACAAATAGCATGAAATGGATACGATGGGAATAACTGGAATACAAAATTAACTATGACTTGATAGTTGATATTGGACATCTAGAAGGCACGTAAACATGCTTATTAACTTGAAACGTGAATTGGTTATGAATATGAATCATGAACTTGATAATAGGCATAAGTTGAAACTTAAAAACTTAACATGAAAACTTGACATGAAACATTGCTTAGAAACTTGACACGAGCTTGAAATGAAACTTGAACATGGACATGACATTAGAATGAACTTGAAAATGACCAACTCGAGGTTGGGTTGAGTTTGCAGTGTAAATCTGCCCGAACCGCCCGGCGAATCCAGTGACTGCAAACAATAGGATCCAATGTGGGTAGTTGGTCATATCGCGCTTAAGACCCGAGGTTAGACTAGGTTGTGGTGTAAATCTGCCCGGAACCGTCCGACGAATCTAGTGACCACAGCAACAAGTCTAATGTGAGAGGTTGGGGTGCATGAATGAATTAATGCCACATGATAGGGTTAAGTCAAGTACCTCTTGAATATACTTAACCAATTTGACATGATGATTTGATAGAGTTAAGTCATGTACCGCTTGAATATACTTAACCAATTTGACACGATGATTTGATAGGGTTAAGTCATGTACCGCTTGAATATACTTAACCAATTTGACATGATGATTTGATAGAGTTAAGTCATGAACCACTTGAATATACTTAACCAATTTGACACGATGATTTGGTAGGGTTAAGTCATGAACCGCTTGAACATACTTAACCAACTTGACACATGATTCGTAGGGCTAAGTCATGAACTTGAACGGCAACACTTAGCCAATTTGACATGACATGTAGACGGGTTAAGTCACGAACTTGAATGACCACACTTAACCAACTTGACATGCTAGACTGATGGGGTTAAGTCTCGAATTTAAATGACAACACTTAACCTACTGGACGGAAACCCTAGTTATGCGGTCCTTTTCAGCAGTAACCCACTAGATGTATCATGGTACCCTGGAACTAGGCAGGGTGGGGCACAATTACTGGGCTGATTGTAAGCGACCAGAAAGACGGCTGAGTTGGTGCGCCATTGTAGGTTCAGGCGGACTATGGTCGTGCACGTAGTCTGGAGTTGAAAAGGCAGGCATTGGGCACCAGTAGGTTTACACTGTGCATGCTTGATTCGTGTCGGTGGTTGGCACTCTAGGGCTTGATACACCCTATGGTGGACCTAGCACAGGTAACTACATTTCGTGATTGGGCCGTATGAACGAGCTAGGACTTGTAGGGAGCCGATCAATTAATATATCGTTACGTGGAAAAAGGGTGTTGTTCATTAGGTAGCATAATCCATAGTGGTCCTAGGTGGCGTAAACCCTAATCGAATCTAGAAAACGTTCAATAGGTAGCATAATCCCTAGTGGTCCTAGGTGGCATAAATCCTAGTTGAACACGCGATAGTTCGTGATAAGGAAACCTAGCCAGAACAAGGGTGGCAGTCCAAACGATTTCAAGAATGGTGGCACTACGTTGAAGTAGTATAGAAATACGTGATGAAACCCGTACAATATACGGCAATGGACTATACATATACATGGAAAGGATATACGGGTTGGGGTACTAGTACAGTTGGTGCAGAGAATGTTAAACATGCGATGCTATATGTAGTTTATCTGGTTTGAATAGTTTATCTTGTTACCGTAGTTTATCTGGTTAGTATAGTTTATCTTGTCATCTTAGTTTAACTTGCCTATCTTGTCATCATCCTTATGTTTACTTTCAGTTTATACATGTCATGTTATCTTTACTTGTTTCTATGCTGAAAGTCACTAGGACTTACTCAGTCTTTATGACTGACCCGTTTTGTTTCACCTCTTTTTCTTTCGTTCTCCCCCCTCCCCCAGGTTCACAGGGTGGGAATACAGCTTAGTTCGGATCTTACCAAGCTCCAAGGCTCTTTCACGAACGGCTTGGATTTCTCTTGGCTATGGCTTGCTTTATTGTTTTACTTGGGGAATGATTTATGACTATGGTTTTATGCTTCTTTACTATTGCAAGACAGATTTCGATGTAATGGATTTAATGGCATTTCGATGTAAAAGGCTTTAGACCTTTCAAGATTTTAAAGAAATGAAATTTGGTTTTTCTTCCGCTGTTTTATATGTTCTGTCTTGTAATATTTCTGTATATGTTTGCCTAGATAATGCTCCACCAAAGCTAGTGCATTCCCTTTGTGAGTGACCCTAGCGGAGGTGGGGTGTTACACATAGAACCCCTTGAATTTAAAGCATATCCTTTAGATGAAACGATTGAGAATCGGTTGCCGCTTTTGGGGTTAAATCATATTTAAATCTGTATCTGTGGCTGTTGCTGATGATTCTTCTTCTTTTTTTCCTTGTTGTCTGGTTGGTAAATCTGTCTTTAGCTGTTATTTTAATATTTGATTTCAATCTTCTGATCTTTTATCCCCATTTCATATATATTTGACTTGCGTAAATTTCAGATAAGTAGGGGTTGAAAATCTGGACCAGTAGTAAAGGATTTCCATCAAAACAGAGTTGAACAATTGTGTGTGTCCAATAGCTGTGTTGAAGCAAATTGAATTATAAATAGTTGGAATTAAGTATGATTAAAAATTGGTTGGCCTGTATGAAGAAAATCAAATTCTTGATTGTGGAAATCTAGTTAACCTAACACTACACGGTATTTGATCAAATAGACCTACCACACATTGATAAATTCAAAAAAGAAAGAAAATCGATTAGAGTTGGAGATGGAGTGAGTACATACCAGACAATCTGCTAGCCTTCCATTTTCGCTAGAAACTCCATAATCGCTGACCGGTTGGTTGCAAGTGCAGACTTGTTCAAGTGAAAGGCAGCTGGCCATGCACATGGTAGGGAATGAAAATAGTGTATTATACAAATTCTGTGAACATGTAAAGAAAATTATAAAAGAAATTTGTAATATGGGTTAGGCGAGAAAGGCAAATAAGTCTTATATTTGCTTTCAGTAGTAATTACCCTGTTGAAAAATTCAAAATGTCTGTTACACTTATAAAAGGAAGATTTTTAGCACATTTTCAACCAGGATTGAACATCCAAAAGAGATAAATTTTTTGAATCAAAGCTTTGGAATGTAAAGACGTAAGAACCAACTATATGCAAATACATTATTACCTACTATGCATATTGTAACACCCTGAATTTTTTGAGAATACTAAAATTAACAAATTCAAGAACACTTAATTTTTAGAAGAAGAATTAAGTGAAATGGGTTTCACTATTACGTTTATCTCAAAATTTTGGTCAAGATAGACAATTGGTTTGCATAAAACGAATACCTTATGAAGAAGTTATTAAGCCTTGAAGTTTGTATGCATATGAGAAAAATATATATAGATATATATATAAAAAATATATGCAAAAAAGTTCAAAACAACGAACCGGAAGGGGGAATAACCGAACCGGCCCATTTTTGAGGTCGCCCCGAGCCTCGCTGGGTCGACTAGGGGTTGATTCAGGGTGTTTGGCTGTCAACCCGTAGGCCGATTCGCTCTAAGGCAGATATGGCATCTGATTGGATCTGATGGACTCCTTTCTGAGTCATTAGGGCTGATGTGGCTATTCTATCTTGTCTGAATGGCTTTGATTTGCTCTAGGTTAATCTGACGGTTCCTGTTAAATCAAACTTCTCTATAAGCAACCTAATACCTCAACCCTAAATCATATTAAAAATCAAACCAAGAGCCGTCATGCTGCCGTTGGACAACCTCGATTAGCCGCGGTTCAGCTTGAAGCAAATTAAAAGGGACAAACCAAATCAAATCAAAATTAAACTAAAACAACGATTGTCTACATCAAAGGAGAGAATTTCAACTTCAGAATACAGATTCCAGAAATCAAGATTGTCTTTTGCAAGTGTAATTACCTTTTAGATGTAAATAAATTTAAGACGTGATTTAATATAAAGTGAAAAATAGAATTATACCATGTTGTATAATATTGACGATGCTAATTCATGTTTGTTTCTTGTGATGATTTTATCATGAATTGTCTTGGAATGTTTGTTGCTTATTGGACTTGGTGTTGGATCTATTAAAGATTGAGAATGAAACTATCAATATCATATGCAAGTTATATGTTTCATGTTAAGATCTACATGTATATGTTTATATGATTAATGCAAGTTGAATGTATTATGTTAGATCCAAGTCAAGATCTACATATATATATATATATATTCATATGCTATATGTAAGATCCATATGCGTATATATATGTTCATATGTTCATATGCAAGTTACAAGTTTTATGTTGGATCTATGTAAAGATCTATCTAGGTTCATATGATTAAAGCAAGTTATATGTTTCATGATAGATCCAAGTCACGATCTAATTATACATATGTTCATATGCAAGTTACATGTTAGATCCAAAACTAGATCTATATTTATATGCATGTTTGTAAAGTGGACTTATGCAAGTTCACCTTGTTAGATCTAGTTCACACCTATATGTTAATGTTAAAATTATACATGCTTTGGGATTGGACATGTCATGATTATGTCATATGCTAGTTTATAATTGAGGTTATGTTCACACACGCCTAGATCTACATATTAACATGTTTCAGGCTTATGATTATCTAAGTCTAAATTATATGCAAGTTCATGTGACATGTTAAATTATATGAATAAATTTTTATGAAAAATTTACATGTTTGGTTGAATCTATATTATGCATGTTCCCTTCTTTACCTCTTGTTTATAAATTGGGCTAATATGCGGGCCCAATGACTTTATGTGATTAATCCGAACGAACAAACGGTGGTAACGTTGGGATAGTTATTAAATCAAAACACGTTAATAATGTAGGTGGGCCCAAAACCATGTAAATGGTTAAGGCCATGAATTGTATAATTTATACCATTAGTCTTGAACATAATTAAAATATGTGACATGAAACACTTGTAGGAAATTCACATATATAATATGTAAAAGATGAATATGCCTAACCCGAGGTTAGACTGAGTTGTGGGGTAAACCTGCCCGGAACCGACCGGCACATCCACTAACCACAACAATACTTGTCTAAAGTGAGAGGTTAGTGCATCAAGCCCAGAAAGACCCGAGGTTAGACTGAGTTGTGGTGTAAAACTGCCCGGAACCGACCGACACATCCAGTAACCACAACAATACCTGTCTAATATCAGTGGTTGGTGCTTTAATTAATTAATTAATTAATTAAAGCTCATGAACAATCAAGATAGAAATGGTGAGGTTAAGTAATTAAGGGAACACTTAACCAACTTAACATGTTACCAAGACAAGATTGGTGGGGTTAAGTAATTAAGGAAACACTTAACCAACTTAACATGTTAATTAGACAAGATTGATAGGGGTTAAGTCAAACCAAGGACACTTAACTAATTTAGCATGTTGAATAGAAAAACCCTAGTAATGGGGGACCCATTTCAGCAGTAACCAACATGGATGTATCAAGATACCCTGAACTAGGCAGGGTGGCGCACGATTACTGGGCTGAATATAAGCGGTCAAAAAAGGAGGCGGTTAGGTGCGTCAGTGTAGGTTCCGACAAAGTACGGGCGTGCACGGGCTCCGGAGTGGAAAAAGCAGGCACTGGGCATCAGGCGTACACTTGTGCATCTTTGAATCGTGTCAGGGTTGCCATTATAGGACTTGATACACCCTATACTGGAACTAGCACAAGTACTTAAAAATCAGGTGGGGCCGCATGACACAGGGAATACATGATTGCGAGTAGGAGCCGATCAATACATGAATGGAATCAATTTATCATGAACATACATTGCTAGTTAAACATCTATTAGTGGGTGCGGAGAGGTAAAAGTGGGTGCTATAGCCAAATCTAGTTAAACTTACTTTGCCTCGTTTTAGGACTACCCTATCCTTGGGGTATCATTCTAAGTTCAGTTTATTCATGTCATAGTCTTTTACTTGTTTACATGCTATAAATAACTGGGCTTACTAGACTTATGTCTGACTCATTTTCCTTTCGCTTCTTTTCTTCCATCCCCACCCCCAAGGTCCGCAGCGAGGAAACACTTCTGCTTAGTCCAGGTTAGCCAAAGCTTGAAGTCCATAGATGTAAGGCTTAGACTTTCATTTTTGAGCTATGGCTATGGTCAAGCACTTATTGGGGATTTATGTCAATTTATTTTCAGTATTGCTTCTTTATGTTTTCAAGACAAATGAAAGTTGTAATAATTTGGAAGGTTGAAACAGTTGTTGAATTGTTGTGTTGAACAAGTATTTATGAAATAATATTGATCTTTTTCAGCTGCATAAATTTTCTGTCTTGTAATCTATTAGTATCTTGTACCTTAAAACGCTCCACCAAAGTTAAGGCGTTCCCTTTGTGAGTGACCTTAACGGAGGTGGTGTGTTACACTTGGTATCAAAGCTAAAGTTTACTAGATCGGATAAAATTTTTGAAACTATTTTTCAAAAAGAAGTCATAAAGAAGCATTTTCAAGATAAAGTGTTAATTTAAAAAGGCATAATTCCCAAAGCCATATGCACTATCTTTCTATCCTTAGTTTTGAATCTTTCCTTTTTGTTTCAGCATGCCTGGGGATCTTAACCTTCCAGAGGGTGTACCGATACCTGGCTGGTTCAGGAGATAACTAGAAGCTAGGGCCAATGGCGTGGGCCCAGCAGACATTCCTCCTCCCCCAGCTGCTGCTCCTCCTCCTTTTCCGAGAGGAAAAGCATTCTCAAAGATCTGTAGAGACTTTATATCCAAGGTTGGAAAAGACTTTAAGGGGAGCAAATCATTCGTGGAAGCTAGAAACTGGCTCAAGGAGACTGAGGACTTATTCGTTGTCTTTGAAGTAGATGAGAGGCAGAAACTACAGTTGGTGGTGTGGTTGCTCAAAGACGAGGCCTCCTTCTGTTGGGAACTCACTAATGCTGAAAGACCGATAGAGCTTTGGGTGGACTTCAGGGCGAGATTTGAAATGAAGTTCCTCTCACAAGCTGAGCAGAGTCTGCAAATGGAAAAGTTCCTATCACTTAAACAGGGCAGCTTACCGATCAAAGAATACGTCAATAAATTCAACCAGCATGCTCGATTTGGACTGGAGTTAGTAAACACTCCACACAAGAAGGCTCTCCGCTTTGCCAAAGGACTGAATGAGCCACTGTAAGGTTTGGCAATGTTCCGTATACCTATGGGAGCGACTTACGAGAGACTGGTGGACATGGCTCTGTTGCAAAAGGAGAACAAAGATGGCAAGAAGGAGGTGAAGAAGGAAGATCCTCAAAACAAGAAAGGAGATGGATCTCAGAACAAGAAGACGGACCCCAAGAAAGGCGGGAAGGATAATAAATCCAGTAAGAAGATGAAGTGTGATTTCTGTGGGATACCTGGACACTTGGCTAGGGACTGTAGAAAGAAAAAGAGGAAATTGGGCGCTTGTTTCTAGTGCGGGGGTACTGGACACTTGTCTAAGGACTACCCAAAAAGGCAAGGGCAGGGACAAAGGACTGGATCATCTTCTGGAGGGCAGGTTCATGCTCTCGTTGCAACTCTGCAGGAACGAGGTAGACATTTTTCTCTTGAGAGTTTAGTTTATTTGCTTGATAATCCTGTTCGTACTCTCTTTGATTTTGGCACATCACACTCTTTTATATCTACTGCTTTAGTTGAATCTCTGCACCTAAACACCCATATGGTAGAGGATCCCTTGGTTTTTTCAAATCCAATTGGGGGCTCAATTTATTTTTCAATGGTTTATTTGGATTTGGAAATCTCTATTTTAAGCGTTGGGTTTAAATGTAATGCTTATGTTTTGGGCTTCACGGGCTATGGCTGATTCTAGGCATGGACTGGCTATCCAGTAATGGTGCCGTCCTCGATTGTGAAAAGAGAGTGGTTAGAATCATGACTTGCCTCAGTAACACTCTCGAAATCTCTTGTAATCCCATGAATTCTGTTATGCTAAGTTATCTAGAATCTCTTGATGCATCTGTTGAGAATTTACAGTCTGTTAGAGTGGTCCATGAATACTCAGATGTGTTTGAAGAGGTAAAGGGCTTACCTACGAAGCAGGATATAGACTTCTGCATAAACCTCGTTGACAATGCAAAACCTGTTGCTTTACCCGTTAGACACATGGCTCCAAGGGAGAGAAAAGAACTCAGCAAGCAAGTTAAAGGGCTGCCTTAAAAGGGGTTCATAAGATGGAGTATTTCTGAATAGGTTGCTCTAGTAGTGTTCGCGACCAAAGCCAATGGTTCACTTCGCCTATGCGTGGATTTTAGGGAGCTGAACAAGCTGACCAAGAAGAATAGTTACCCACTCCCAATAATTGACGATCTGTTTGATCTGCTCGTAGGTGCATCCGTTTTCTCCCAACTATATCTGGCTACCGGGTTTCATCAGCTAAGAATGGCTGAGGATAGCATTGAAAAGACCGCATTTAGGACCCCGGATGGTTTCTTCGAGTGGCTTGTCATGCCTTTCGGCTTAACAAACGCACCTGCCTATTTCGTGGACTTGATGAGCAGGGTGTTCCAGGAATTCCTCAAGTTTGTGGTGGTCTTCATGGACGATATTTTGATCTTCTTGAAGAGTGAGGAAGAGCATGCTCAGCACTTAAGGGAAGTCATGGATACTCTCCGTGCACATCAGTTGAAAGCCAAATTCTCCAAATGCCATTTCTGGAGAGATGAAGTTAGATTCCTTGGACATGTGATGTCCAAAGAGGGGTTAGCCGTGGACCCTGCAAAAGTGGTTGTTGTGCAAGATTGGAAGATTCCATGAAACACAACTGAAGTCCGAAGCTTTCTCGGGCTAGCAGGCTTTTACCGGAAGTTCATCAAAGACTTTGCAAAAATCTCAGCTCCACTTACAAGGTTGACGAAGAAGAACCTAGTTTTCGCTAGGGATTTGGATTGTAATATTGCTTTCCAACGCTTGAAAAGGGCTCTAACAACAACCCCAGTTCTGACATTTCCTGATGGGAGCAAGGTGTTTACCGTATACACGGATGCATGCGGTACAGGATTAGGCGCTGTCTTGATGCAAGAAGGGAAGGTAGTAGCTTATGGTGGAAGGCAGTTGAAAGTACACGAGAAAAACAGCCCAACCCACGACCTAGAATTGGCGGCCATCGTTTTCGCTCTTAAGTCTTGGCACCATTATCTCCTAGGTGAGAAGTTTAAATTGTTTACTGACCATAAATCGTTGAAGTACCTTTTCTCGCAGAAAGATCTCAACTTGAGGCAGCAAAGAAGGATGGAGTTTCTTGCCTAATATGATTTTGAGATTTCCTATACTCCTGGCAAGGGCAATGTGGTAGCAGACGCTCTGAGTAGAAAGAAGCTGACATAAAGCCCTCTCTTTGTAGAAAGTCAAAGCTTGGAGTACATATCCAACTTTGAATTTAGACCCTCCTATGAATTTGTACCTGGCCTGTTAGCAACACTGGAAGTGCGACCTACACTTTTTGACTCAATAGGAATCACACAACGTGATGACCCTCAGCTAGTAGATGTGATAGATAAGCTGATTAGGGGTAAGACTTTGAGTCACCTCAATAGATACTCCATCGATGATAAGGGATGGTTGAGACGGGATGGAAGGCTATGCATCCCACAAGTAAGAGATTTAGTGGAAACGGTTCTAGAAGAAGCAAACCATTCAAAGCTGACCATACACCCAGGTAGAGACAAAATGTATAAAGACATCAAAATAGTTTTCTTTTGGAACGGTATGAAGAGGGACGTAGCTGAATTCGTTTCTAAGTGCATGATATGCCAACAGGTCAAGGCGGAGCAGAAGAAGCCTGGTGGTTTGCTTCATCCTCTAGAGGTCCCACAGTGGAAGTGGGATAGCATTTCGATGGACTTTATTGGTGGGTTTCCTAGGTCAAGAAGGGGCAATACTAGTATTTGGGTAATAGTGGACCGGCTCACAAAAAGCGCTCACTTTATACCTATCAAAAGTAGAAGGACTGCCTCATCTCTAGCATCTTTATATCTTAAAGAGATAGTTCGACTGCATGGGATACCTTCCAGCATAGTAAGCGATCGAGACCCTATCTTTACAAGCGAATTCTGGAAGAGTTTGCAAGAGGGTGTAGGCACAAACTATGTTTAAACACGGCCTACCAACCCCAAACTGATGGACAGACGGAAAGGGTGAATAGAGTCTTAGAAGACCTCTTGAGATTGTGTGTTCTTGACTTTGGAGGGACATGGGAAGATCATCTTCCTCTGGTGGAGTTCGCCTACAACAATAGCTACCAAGCTACAATAGGCGTGGCACCCTTCGAAGCCTTATACGGGAGACCATGTCGATCACCAACCTGTTGGTGGGAATCCATAGATAAGCTTATATTTGGGCCAGACATGATTAGGGAAACCTCAAAAAAGGTGGACCTAATAAGAAAACGAATGAAGACTGCTCAAGATAGATAGAAGTCCTATGCAGATAAAAGAAGGACCGACCTTGAATTTGACGTTGGAGACAGAGTGTTCCTTAAAGTATCTCCTTTGAGGAATGTTGTTCGCTTTGGATCCAAAGGGAAATTGGCACCTAGATTCATAGGACCATTTCCTATCATTGAAAGAATTGAGACGATGGCCTACAAATTAGAGCTAGTTGAAAAGTTGGCTGGAGTTCACAATGTCTTTCATGTTTCTCACCTACGGAAGTGCTTACGTGAGTCTGCGGAAGTGGTGGAACCAAAGATACTAGAAGAGGTAGAAGTGGAACCAGAAGAAACATTGAGAAGAATCCCAACTCGTATCTTGGGAACGGAATTCAAAAAGCTACGCAACCGTGAAGTCAAGCTTGTTAAAGTACAATGGAGTGACCATGAAGAAGACGTGACTTGGGAGACCGAAAGCAAGATACATGCAGCCTACCCTTATCTTTTTGAGGGTACATCTTTGATCTCTCCTTTATCATAAGTTTATTCATGCTTAGTTATCTTCTCGATCCTATTTCTTGATCCTTATAGAAATCAATGGATGTAAACATGTATTTGAAATATGTTGTGGTTGAAGGTTGCAAAATGGTTGCAAGTGGTTGCTAGTGATTGCTCGTGGATGCATATGCACATACACATTAGGTTCTAAATTGGCTCAATCACTTTCATATTGCATTTGCATATGAACGCATGAAATTGTATGTGGATTGAAACTTGATGTGTTATCATATGGACGTTGCATTTGTATGAATGATTGTTCACTCATGTAGATTTATGAATAGGAAAAATTGCATACATAATGGACTCATGGCACTCTCATGATTCGCATTAAGGAGGTCAACTGGATCAGTAGACCGCCTGATTTTGCACTAGATAAGAGACATATACACACACTCTGCATATGTTCATATGGCATTAGAAGTCTTTTAAGGACAATGGATGCTTGTGGATGATGGATGAGTAGATGGATGATTGGATGTTAAGATGCATTCTTCTTAACTTGAAGATTTCGGGGACGAAATCCTTTAAGGAGGGGAAAATATAACACCCCGAATTTTCTAAGAATATTAAAATTAACAAATTCAAGAACATTTAATTTTTAGAAGAAGAATTAAGTGAAACGGGTTGCGCTGCGCTATTACGTTCGTCTCAAAATTTTAGTCAAGATAAACATTTGGTTTGCATGAAACGGATACCATATGAAGAAGTTATTAAGCCCTGAAGTTTGTATGCATATGAGAAATATATATATAAAAAATAAATGAATAAATATGCAAAAAAGTTCAAAACAGCGAATCGGGAGGGGGAATAACCGAACCAGCCCATTTTTGAGGTCGACCTGAGCCTCGTTTTGTCGACTAGGGGTTGATTCAGGGTGTTTGGCTGTCAACCCGTGGGCCGATTCGCTCTAAGGCAGATGTGGCATCTGATTGGTTCTGTTGGACTCCTTGCGGAGTCATTAGGGATGATGTGGCTATTCTATCTTGTCTGAATAGATTTGATTTGCTCTAGACTAATCTGACGGTTCCTATTAAATCAAAATTCTATATAAGCAACCTAACACCTCAACCCTAAATCATATTAAAAATCAAACCAAGAGCCGTCATGCTGCCGTTGGACAACCTCGAGCAGCCGTCGTTCAACTTGAAGCAAATTAAAAGAGACAAACCAAATCAAATCAAAATTAAACTAAAACAATGATTGTCTACATCAAAGGCGAGCATTTTAACTTCAAAATACAGATTCCAGAAATCAAGATTGTCTTTTGTAAGTGTAGTTATCTTTTAGATGTAAATATTTTTGAGATGTGATTTGATATAAAGTGAAAAATAGAATTATACCATGTTGTATAATATTGACGATGCTAATTCATGTTTGTTTCTTGTGATGATTTTACCATGAATTGTCTTGGAATGTTTTTGGCTTATTGGACTTGGTGTTGGATCTATTAAAGATTGAGAATGAAACTATCAATATCATATGCAAGCTATATTTTCATGTTAAGATCTACATATATATGTTTATATGATTAATGCAAGTTGTATGTATTATGTTAGATCCAAGTCAAGTTCTACATATATATATATATATATATATATATATATATATATATATATATTCATATGCTTTATATTTGATCCATATGCCTATATATATGTTCATATATTCATATGCAAGTTATATGTTTTATGATAGATCCAAGTCACAATCTAAATATACATATGTTTAAATGCAAGTTACATGTTAGATCAAAAACTAGTTCTATATTTATATGCATGTTTGTAAAGTGGACTTATGCAAGTTCACCTTGTTAGATCTAGTTCACACCTATATGTTAATGTTTAAATTATACATGCCTTGGGATTGGACATGTCATGATTATGTCATATGCTAGTTTATAATTGAGGTTTTGTTCACACATGCCCAGATCTACATATTAACATGTTTTAGGTTTATGATTATCTAAGTCTAAATTATATGCAAGTTCATGTGACCTGTTAAATTATATGAATAAAGTTTTATGCAAAATTTACATGTTTGTTTGAATCTATATTATGCATGTTCCCTTCTTTACCTCTTGTTTATAAATTGGGTTAATATGCGGGCCCAATGACTTTATGTGATTAATACGAACGAACAAACGGGGGTAACGATGGGATAGTTATTAAATCAAAACACGTTAATAATGTAGGTGGGCCCAAAACAATGTAAATGGTTAAGGCCATGAATGGTATAATTTATACCATTAGTCTTGAACATAATTAAAATATGTGACATGAAACACTTGTAGAAAATTCACATATATAAAATGTAAAAGATGAATATGCCTAACCTCAGGTTAGACCGAGTTGTGGTGTAAACCTGCCCGGAATCGACCAGCACATCCGGTAACCACAACAATACATGTCTAATGTAAGAGGTTAGTGCATCAAGCCCAGAAAGACCCGAGGTTAGACTGAGTTGTGGTGTAAAACTGCCCGAAACCGACCGGCACGTCCATTAACCACAACAATACCTGTCTAATGTGAGTGGTTGGTGCTTTAATTAATTAATTAATTAACTAAAGCTCATAAACAATCAAGCTAGAAGTGGTGAGGTTAAGTAATTAAGAGAACACTTAACCAACTTAACAAGACAAGATTGGTGGGGTTAAGTAATTGAGGAAACACTTAACCAACTTAACATGTTAACTAGACAAGATTGATAGGGGTTAAGTCAAACCAAAGACACTTAACCAATTTAGCATGTTGACTAGAAAAACCCTAGTAATCGGAACCCGTTTCAGTAATGACCCACATGGATGTATCAAGGTACCCTGAACTAGGCAGGGTGGGGCAAGATTACTGGGCTGAATATAAGCAGTCAAAAAGGGCGACGGTTAGGTGCGTCAGTGTAGGTTCCGACGGAGTACGACGTGCACGGGCTCCGGAGTGAAAAAAGCAGGCACTGGGCACTAGGCGTACACTTGTGAATCTTTGAATCGTGTCAGGGTTGCCACTATAGGACTTGATACACCCTATACTGGAACCAGCACAAGTACTTAAAAATCACGTGGGGCCGCCTGACACTAGGAATACATGATTGCGAGTAGGAGCCGATCAATACATGAATGGGATCACTTCATCATGAACATACATTGCTAGTTAAACAACTCTTAGTGGGTGTAGAGAGGTAAAAGTGAGTGCGATAGCCAAATCTAGTTAAATTTTACTTTACCTCGTTTTAGGACTACCCTATCCTTATGGTATCATTCTAAGTTCAATTTATTCATGTCATAGTCTTTTACTTGTTTACATGTTATTAAATAACTGGGCTTACCAGACTTATGTCTGACCTATTTTCCTTTCGCTTCTTTTCTTCCGTTCCCCACTCCCCCCCCCCCAAGGTCCGTAGGGAGGAAACACTTTTGCTTAGTCCAGTTTAGACAAAGCTTGAAGTCCGTAGATGTAAGGCTTGGACTTTCCTTTTTGAGCTATGTCTATGATCAAGCACTTATTGGGGATTTATGTCATTTTATTTTCAGTATTGCTTCTTTATGTTTTCAAGACAGATGAAAAGTTGTAATAATTTGGAAGGTTGAAACAGTTGCTGACTTGTTGTGTTGAACAAGTTTTTATGAAATAATATTGATCTTTTTCAGCTGCATAAATTTTCTGTCTTGTAATTTATTAGTATCTTGTACCTTAAAATGCTCTACCGAAGTTAAGGCATTCCCTTTGAGTGTGACCTTAACGGAGGTGGGGTGTTACACATATGCTATTTTACATGTGATTAGTAGAGTTAATTAGAGAACAGTATACCCAGCATTCATATTTAAGTCAGTAGAACAAAAAAATGCAACTTACCATTAATTTCAGTAAATCTTACCTAGGATTCTTCTCTAAAAAGTCAAGGCGTATATGTTATTTTTTTAAGGGATAATTAAATTATTATAGGATAATTATGAAATATTTGGTATGTTCCCAATACATATTTTGGTCTAAAATTTAACTTGTTGAAAGGATATATGTACAAAGATTTTACATTCCAAAGGCATGTAATTTGCAATTAACAAAATCAATCAGCAAATCAGTCATTGAAGGAATACCAAAACTTTTGAAAACTGTATTTGGCAAACCCAAATTATCATTATGAATCTTTATTTTGATTTACCTATTAATTAAAGAACAGGATACTCAGCTTTCATATTTAAGTCAGTAGAACAAAAAAATGCAACTTACCATTAATTTCAATAAATCTCACGTAGGATTCTTCTCTAAAAATTTAAGGTATATATGTTATTTTTTAGGGGACAATTACATTATTCTAGGATAATTATGAAATATTTGATATGTTCCCAATACATATTTTGGTCTAAAATTCAACTTATGGAAAGCATATACATATAAAGATTTTACATTCTAAAGTCATGTAATTTGCAATTAACAAAATCAATCAGCAAATGGACATTGAACACCAAAACTTTTAAAAACAGCAACCCAAGTTATCATTATGAATCTTTATTTTGATCAACCAAACATAAATCGTTACAGTACCTACTCAGATCTTACTGAATACTGTCATTACCTATTACTACTAACCAAGATAACCTCAAAACATGCCCAGATAAAATAGTAATAAAAAATGGATTTGAACTATAAAGTCGATAAATGATTAAAGAGAGTATAGAAAAAACAAGAGGTATGATTATAATCAATAGATAGATGTTAATGTGGAGGCATAGGAAAAACTTGATCAAAAATGTTGAAAGTCAAAACTATAAAACAACTTTGATATAAAATAACTCTATAATATAATAGACATATGAGGACACTGGAACTAATCTCAAGTAAAAAGGGAGGAAATTATAATAAAATGGTAGCACAATAAATATTTTCTGATGTTTAATGCATATAGAATTTGAAGTTTATGATGCGTGAGGAATCATCAATCAATTTTTGACAATTCGCTGTTAACATGAGGCATTGGAAATATGCTATATAATGATTTCTACCTTTATATAACAAAAAATAAAGGGGTTGTGTAATATAATCTTGTGTTGATGGTATTATTAGTTCATTAAAAATATGTTATATGAAGTGCTACTATTTAATTATGAAAGGTATTTCTGTTTGAAAAACTGACTTTTTTTGTTTAAAATGGTTATACCCATCCCTTTTTTTATTTCTGACCAAATTAATGCAATTACTTGATTCAACAATTAAATCTCATAATGAAGGAAGAAGGAAAACTAAGTAAAAAATATTACTGGTACGCGCTGTAACATGATTGCAATACCATATTTTGATGTACAACAACCATTCACAAACTTGCACATTACTTCGTGGCATCTAAATAGTATCCATGGCAGTATGATCTTTTAATACTCTGTCGTTAAAGACTAATGTGAATTGTTGCAATTCAATAGGAGAGCATTAATGTTTTTTTTAACACACCAATTTTAATATCGATTTATTTCATCATCCCAATGAGTGGAACGACCAAATATTTTGATAATAAAACTGCAAACCAATACCCTCTATTTTTTACTAAAAGTTATTCTTAAAGTAGTCTATTTTAACATTATGTCATTATTATATACAATAGTTAGATATTTTTTTAATGTAGATACCTTTGCGTATAATTTAAAACTCTTTGGCCATTTGAGTGAAAAGCTACTAAAGTTAATTGTCCTCAGCTTCCGTATTAGTTCAGCAAGCCTTTTCTTTATATCTCTAGAAAATGTGAAGAGAACATCCTTAAAGTAAGATTTTGTCACCGCACTCTGTGTCTAAGTGAAGCATTTGGCTTTGCATCTTTCATCCAACTTTCCTCCTTTCCTACATTTAGAAAAAGACAGAAATATTCAACATAGAATACAATATACAAAAAAACTGGCATTATAACACTTATATAAGAGGGAATACAATAATTAAAAAGAAAACTAATGATCCATAAATCAACCACCATAGTTAGTTATTACAACATCACTCTTCTCATTTTGATCAACAAAAGATATAGACTGTAAAGAACCAAAAGCAAAAGCAAAAAAACCGCACCACTGAAAATCACTCATCTCAAAACTGAAAATCACCACTAAAGAAAACGATGACCTTAGGATGAACTTATAAAGAGAAATGTTGCAAAGTTGGGCAAAAGGAAATAAAATAAATAGCTCCAGATTGTTAAAGGAATCTCATATAATGGAATTTCGTGTGACTTTGACCTTGGGAACTGGTCTTCTCAAGCATCTCTTTTGTATATTTAGTAAAAGATATACAACTATGTAATGAGATTAATGTAGGCAAAGGAGAGCTGGGCATATTTATTAATAGCAGTAACATCCTAGATTGATTAGTTTTCACAAAATTTTGACAAACTAACCATTTATAATCATCCTAAGGACTTAGCAAGAAAATATTCAGCAGTCAAGCAATTTCTAGTGTATACCTATAATCTGGTTAAATAATGACAGTACAGATCAAACCATGACTCTGAAATACTTCTAACATAAAGAAAATCATTAAAATCCTTTAACAAAATGTTTTAAATGAAGATTTGGTAGAGAAATAGATTTATATATTGTAAGATGGTAAATGATTTTGTTGGTAGTTTTGCATAATATGCATGATTATAAATTTGAAAGAATAAAAATACCCAGAAAACAGGATGGGAATAATCAACATTTGTTAACTAATAATCAATTTAATGGGTTTAGTAAATAATTTACCAAGAAAATAAAAATAAAATAGCTATATGTGAATAGAGAAGTCTGCATAGTACAGTTTGACGATGTCAAACCATATTGACGTAAATGAAGTTAGAAATATTATTTACTGGTAACTATAGTGGAAAAAAGTAAATATCATATTGCATAGTTATGAATTCTTTTTTTATAATAAAAACTGATATTAGTTACCTGGTACATCCAGATTTGTTGTAAATCCGAATTTTCAAGTTGTAGCATGATAGGTCAAATCTTTATTTCACTTATTATAAATATATGGGAAACAGCAATACAATTTATGTACATAGCAATCCTCCTACTCAGTTTATTATTTTGTCGACATTTAACACCCTTTTATACCTTAATGTACTTCCATTGCACGATCTTAGTGCGAAAAACATTAGTTTTACTTTAAAACCACTACAAACGTGTCACTGATATATTAAAGTGAAACGTGTTCGTACTCGTATAATATACCACTGTGCATATGCATGCCTTAGTGTCTCTGTCGTTCCGATAAAATCACCATCGAATTTGAATAATTAAATTTTCTTAGGTAATTTTTTTTTCGGTCTCAACGTCCCTGTGGTAAACAACCTACCCAACTATAAGACAACTAACATCTTTCATCAATTCCAGTAATAAATCACTACGAACAACACAAAATACTAAAGTCTAGATAAAATGTATAATCTATGGGTAATATATCATTTACTTTCACCTTCACTAGGTGATCTTTATACATCAGTAACACCCATTGTTTTAAAAAAAAACGCCTCGATACTCGCCTGAAGGCTCGCCTCGAGTAAATAAGAGATAAAACGCCTTAAGGCTTATTCCAAAAGGCTTTTTAGCTCTAAAGCATACACCTCAAAAATTTGCGGTATGCAAAGCGCATAAAGCACACGCCTCAAGCAGTAGAGGCATACGACTTAAAAACTTGTTTATCTTCAGTTGTAGATACTGACATAGATAAATGTCATTAGTCTTTAATTATTTAATGGAAATAAAAAAGATTATATAATATGTGCAGATAGAAATTTTGAATAAATGTAGGCTTAGCTGAGAAGCCATTGTATAGTTAGTTCCTAATTTCTATTGTTGGCTAGGTTAATTTAAAATGAACAAACGGGATGTTGCATGGAAGTGGTTAAAAAATAAGTATGTGTATTGCGCTTTTTCTCTGCCCGAAAGGCTTACGCCTCAACACTTCGAGGCTTACGCCTCGTCTCACGGATCTGAAAACGCCTCACGTATGCCTTTTGCATTTTAAAACATTGGTAACACCTAAAATGAGCTCATGACTGGGAATATAAATCACTACTTGATCCTGCACTCTAACTAGGCATAGAATATAGGTTACAATCAACACTGTAAAAGCAAAAGAGTAATTCCATTAGTACAAATAAAAGAGTATGACAAATAGTATCTGTTAAAAATCGACATAAGAGCAACACATGTTGAAACGACCCGAAATCCCCCTTACGGGAAATCACGGATTGAGTTGAGAACACGCCACATCAGAACGCATACAAAAGAACATTTCATTGTTAATTACAACAATTCCATCAGAATACAAGAATATACAAAGTATAAATACATATTACACATTTACCAAATATCAGAGATTACAATAAATTACATAGCAGCGGAAAATAATACAATACACAACTGAAGGAGATATACGGATACAAAGCTCTCCGGATATCATTCCAGCTGTAAACCAGGATCCGGTGAATACAAATCTGCAAAACCAAAACTACTAGCTGCCCGTGTGGAAAATAGGGGCACCTAGAGTTTAGGTTAAAACAATAAACTCCAGGTCAGTCATGGGACTAGTGTGAGAACTAAAACAGTTATTAATCTTTATTTTAAAGTTAGGTAAATCAAGGGACCACGCCGTATAACACGGAACAGGTTTCCTCACAAGAACACTAGTGCATAAAACAACAGTGCAATGCTTAATAAAGAACAATGAAGCTATTATAAGACCCAGGTCCCATCACATAATGCAACATAAATCGGAGGATAGGGTTTTACCTTATAATAGCCAAAGAATGCTTGATACGCTAAATTTCATCTTTTATTATAGCTATAAGTGTATAGTGTCAAAACAATTTCAAATCATAAGTATCAATCATAGACGGCATAAGCGCCCCATCCCACTATGTCGCCATACTAGGCTCTACAAATAAAACTGAATTATCACGTATTGGAAATTGGATTTCCGTCTGTGAACCGAGGCCATGGATCGTCCTCTACCGATTCGAGACAATCTAGCCTACCAAGTCTCAAGCAAGTACTCAGGATCGTCAGGGCTGGTCCACCGATGTGGATTAAAATGCCTGAACAATACGTCTCCCTTCCCTATTGGGCGCAAATGAGCTAACGAATGACTACATCGGCTTCATAAGGTCAGTGATATATCCGAGGCGCCTCGCAACAGCAACAACCACATAAGTCAAACTCGTAAGGGCGTGTAAAACCACTGACGCCGCTTCTAGCTAGAAAGAAACGCACGTCCTCCCTGAAGTCCTCTCCCATTTTTGGTTCAAAACCGGGGTGTGAGGCTCGCGAATTAACGCTACACAAAGGTGTGCCACAAAGGCTGTGCTTTGATCATCAACCACAAGACTCTGCTTTTCAACAGAAGCCTTGATCCTTTGCATCTTAGCATGCCACACAGGCAAACCACTCCATGCAACCGATATCCATCAATCACACAGAACGATATCCAATGTCAGACACACAGTCCATTTACAAGTCCGTTCTGGGTCTGAACGAAACCGGAGGCACCTAGTACCTGGCATATCCATCGATCTCCAAGTACGTCTGGACGACCACTGACTGATTCCCTCCTCTTGGGTGTACGGCCCAATCAAGATCATAAGTAACCACCCAAACGAATTGAAGACCTCCGATCTTCAACCACCGTCTTCATCTTCGACACCACGTCGAATTAGTTATTCAGAATGGGATAAACCCGGTCTTTCTGAATAACTCGCGTATATAATAAACAAGTGTTACACAAACACAACATACGCCTCATTCCAATTCAGAATATTCTTTTATTCAAATATTCTTATACTTTGGGAAAGGTTCCCATTAATTTTATCAAAGATAAATTCTTTAAATTTACTCTTTAATCTTCTTTGAATATCAATTCAACCTAGTCTTGATTAGCGAACCACACCAGAGTAATCATTTATTTCCCCATCCCAACCTATTCATCCCATGAAGTAAAACTGGTAATACTTCCTATCTAACACCACGGTGTTATCGGTAAATTCAATTACCATTTCACGTTCAAATCTAATTAAAGATTTAACTATCGCCTGGAGTAAAATTGGTGATACTCCATTCTCGATCTTTTCAATCTAATTAAAGATTAATTAAAACTCCACTTAGTTTTAATCCTTAACCGGGTTAAAGAATCGGTGTCATTTAAAACACGGTTCACGATAAACCCAAAATCAATACCAATTCAATTCCAATTAAATATTATTTAATTGGTACACTTCATTAAATCTAAATAAAAAAAATTAATCTTTTTCTCAACTGGGCTTAAGAACCGTGTTAATGAAGACACCATTCACGACAACCCCATATCACATTTGATATTAAATACAAGGCTCTGAATAGAAAATATATCGGCTTATATTCAATATCAAATTCTACGACCAACAAATATCGTATTGGAAATAACGATATAAATATATCTTTCAAATTCCCATAACAATACCTGTATCATCACGAAATCCAACATCGAAATATTCCAAAGACAATTTCGATTCAAATCCATTCCCATTCAATTATTGGAAATTCTGGTTACTTTTAAAACCCTTTTCAAATTCAATTTATTTATTTAAAATAAATAGAATTATAATTCTAGTTCAAAATTAGTTCATTTTGATAAAAATCTATTTTTATCTTTTCAAATATGGAGTTTTTCATCCCAATTCTTCCCAAATCATTTCTAATGATTTTACACAAATTATTACTATTTTTAATAATTTTATCAAGGCCCGTACGGTCGATTTCCATCAACGGCCATCGAACTGCACTTACAGCGACCTTTTCCAAATTTGATTTGGACATAATTCCAAATCCAACCATTATATTTCTAATTTCTAATATTCGTTAGAAAGCACTTTTTGATATGAACCCAATGGTTCCGGTTTTAGGATAATCCGACGATCGGATCTCCCGCAATATCCATTCGAAGTCAATGGTCGAAATTAACAAACTACCGCAGCGCGTTCTATTCAGGCCATTATATTATATATATAATATATACTTCGTCGATTTCCTTTTAAAATTTATTTTATAAATCGTTTTAAACTCGTTTTCGAAACGATTTCAACTTCATTTCCAAATTCAAATCAAGATTGAATTTTTCAATATAAATTCGTTTTAAATTCATCTCAAATTGATTTCAATTTAAATCGATTTTTAATTCAATTTTAGTTCGTTCTCAATTCAATTCAATTTCAATTTGAATTCATTTCTATTTCAATTCCATTCAATTCTATTCAATTTCAATTCTATTCAATTTCAATTCTATTCAATTTCAATTCGAGTTCATTTCAAATTGATTTCCATTCAATTTCAATTCGATTCGAATTCATTTTCAATCTACTCGGTTTTGAAATCACTTTTCAATATTCATTATAAAAAACGAACATAATCGATATAAATATCATTTACGTCAAAATGGCGTCAATCTAATCAACACGGCTTCATATATTTCTATTTTCAAATATTCTATTTCAAATATTTCTATTTCAAATATTTCTATTTTCACATATTCTATTTCAAATATTTCTTTTTCAAATATTTCTATTCAAAACTGGAATAAGGCCCAATCAATTACCATAGATTTTATTTCTATGGATTTCCATACAACGCATGTATATATCAACAATGATAAATAATCAACCATCATCCAAAGTGCATTCTACACTGTATAAGCATCAAATATAAATATTCAACTC
This sequence comes from Allium sativum, assembly GCA_030737875.1. Lineage (NCBI taxonomy): Eukaryota > Viridiplantae > Streptophyta > Magnoliopsida > Asparagales > Amaryllidaceae > Allium > Allium sativum. Next base: position 287,230,847 of record CM060915.1, read on the forward strand.
TTATAATTGTCTGTCAATCAATCGATCGACATACAACTAATTATTGGGACTAGTGCATGTCATATATCACCCCAATACCCTTGTGGGGTTTTCAAACAATCAGACATAGATTTTATTTGTGCAGTTGGGCGATGTGTAAAATTTATCGTCCCAATCAATATCAGTCAAATGTGTGTATATAAACAAATCGTCCGACTTGTTTATTTTTATTTCATTTTAAATACACGTTAAAAATTCTATTTTCAACTATAAAATATTTTAACTATACAAATATTTTATTTTCATTTCACATCACATCACACAATCAACTACACATCAAAATCAAACAAACAAGCATACAAGCCGTCCATGGTCTGTGGACGATGGGTGTCGGGTGCTACTAAACACCGTCTGCATCCTATTATACATTTTAACTAGAAATAAATTTAAAAGTAAGGAGTTCTCACCGACTAGCTAAACCAATTCACCGTGACTCTTCATATGTAGGAAATCTTGCCGTGTCCACCTTTTGTCACTTTCGTTGCCCATATTCACTACATATATAAAAATCACATTTTTATATTGTTGTTATGTATATAAAAATCATATTTTTATTCTCTACATTATATAAAAATATAATTTTTCATCTCTTTTCATAAATAAAAACCCCCTCTTTATACCTAAAAAAATCATACCTTTAATAAAAATTGTATTTTTATATTACATTTCAAACAATAAAAATCATACCCTTTCATATATAAAATCCATGTCTTTTCATATATTTTATAAATAGAAAAACCGATTAAAACAGCGTTTTATATAAAACAAAACTGATTTAAACTAGACTGATTTTAAATAAACTGATTTTAAATAATAATAATAATAAATGTAAATCACCATCTTTCTTCCGTCGTTCTCGCTTAGGGGGTGGAGTGGCGCTCGCTGGAGGTGGAATAGGCGGCGCTCGCTGGAGGTGGAATAGGCGGCGCCGGCGGTGCCGGTGGTGGTGCAAAGGGGCTGGAGGCGCTAGGGCTTGCTGGAGCGACGTGATTTTGGGGCTGGGGCGTTCCGTTCGAATTGAGAGAGGAGGAGAGTGAGAGGAAGTGGAGGCGTGGCAGGGGGCGGGGATGGATCGCCGGCGGCCATCGATGGGAGGCGGAGGCGATGCGGGGTGGGTGCGATGGGGTAGATTAGGTCACGAGGTTTTTTTTCTGAGAGATACGAGGGAGGGAAAAGAAAGAAAAGGGGGCTATATGTAAATGTTTATATTTTTAATTTCAAAAAGTTGACTTTTTTATTCGACCACTAAACGAGGCCCACCGCCTGTCGTCCATAGCTAATTACCCCCATTCCAAACACAATGGGATATGTATCGTAAGCTGATTTGGCCGTTTCGATCAGTTTTCGTCAAAATCAGCATATAACTCTATATATTTAATTTGAACGTGTATTTCAATTTACCGGGGTCACATACGGACTCTAAAAATTCCCGAAAAATATTTTCTAGCTTCGTATTGGCGATACAGTCCTAATAAAACTAATTTCTTCAAATTCTGAGACCGTTTGAAAAATGGCCATTTTCCAGTCGATTTAAAATCGACTAAAACTGGTCAAACACGTTTTCCTTTGCCACGCACACACATTGATTCGAAAAATTTTGAAATTTGAAAAATAGCAATAACTTTACATACCGGATCCAATAAAAGTGGTTCCGTCGAAATCCGAGGTCATTTGCAAAATTCCCATTTTAAGGGCCAGAATTCCATAGCGATTATTCTGAATTTTCAACTGGACGTCGCTTTGGATTCCCACTATGAAATTTCAATTTTTCAGATTCGTTGGAAAGATATTATCAATTAGATTCTAATATTTTTGGTTTCGCTAAAATCCGGTTTATTTTGAATCCTGTACAGTCATTTGAAATTGAATTATCGAATTACCGCGCCATTTTCAATTCCTTTTATAATTAAAATAAAATATTTATATTCTAACGACGACGTATATAAATATATACGTTCCAACTCTATTCAAAATAAATTTCTCGTCGAATTATTTAAAATATTTTATTTTAAATATTCAAAATTCGCTAAAATTGCCAAAATAAAAAAATTAAATTGGCTCAGAATTTCCGAGTTGTTACAATCTCCCCCGCTTAAAATTTTCGTCCTCGAAAAGGAACGAAGCCGAAAGTTGTTTAACTAATCAACTCAACTTTCATTATTTTCTCTACGGCTTAATTTCTTCAACTTTTCAGTTTCTAAGAACTTTTCAAATTTCTCAAAAATTTGGCTGACACCCTAAATTTTCGAAAAATTTCGCCATAACCTCCCTGCACCGGGGACTTCAGGATATTTCATATAGCCTCCCATGGCCTTATACAATCAAAAAGAAAAAGAAAAATCCAAGCGGCTAGCCAATCGGCTCATAAAATCATCATCACCCAAACAAAACAGTAAATTATGGTAAACATGTACCTATTTGTCGGGCAAACAATTTTATCCTCTGCTCTAGCCTCCTTGCTATGACCTGTTCAATGTAAGTACACATATATGCATGCATTTTTAATCATTTCAATATTCGGTCCAATTAGGCTTAAATGGTTCAAAATATCAAACAAATAAACAAACAACACAACCATCAATCAACTGGTGGATTATCATTTCTAATCCATAATTTTGATATATAGTCAAAAATCACATTTTTGATGCCAAATCACAACAATAGGCCCTATCTAATTTTGGTTCTCACACCAGTCAATTGGAAATATATAGAAACCCCACTTTCGTCACTCGAAAATGAATACTGGTGATGGTATACTTCATCACCAGGACCATGCCCAGGCGACTAGAGTGTGATTTTATATCTATCCAGTATATTAAAACTTCGAATACACGTGGATCAGACGTATACGCAAAACCTTTATATACTGGATTGTCAAAATCAATATAAATAAATATTCAAATACGTTGAATAATTGAATTAAATTTTCAACACAAAAATTGTTTTCACTTTTATTTTAAAAACATCACTCTTCACACTCGTTCTAGGATACTACTGATCCCATCTATAACGAGTCATTCCTATTGGATATTACTAATCCAATTTCTAATGAATTCTTTCGTTTGGTTCTAACGTGTCTTGTTCTCGAGCTTTGTAAACCAAAGCTCTGATACCAAGCTGAAACGACCCGAAATCCCCCTTACGGGAAATCACGGATTGAGTTGAGAACACGCCACACCAGAACGCATACAGAAGAACATTTCATTGTTAATTACAACAATTCCATCAGAATACAAGAATATACAGAGTATAAATCAATATTAGACATTTACCAAATATCAGAGATTACAATAAATTACACAGCAGCGGAAAATAATACAATACACAACTGAAGGAGATATACGAATACAAAGCTCTCCGGATATCATTCCAGCTGTAAACCAGGATCCTGTGAATATAAATCTGCAAAACCAAAACTACTAACTGCCGGTGCGGAAAATAGGGGCACCCAGAGTTTAGTTTAAAACAATAAACTCCAGGTCAGTTATGGGACTGGTGTGAGAACTAAAATAGTTATTAATCTTTATTTTAAAGTTAGGTAAATCAAGGGACCACGCCGTATAACACGGAACGGGTTTCCTCCCAAGAACACCAGTGCATAAAATAACAGCGCAATGCTAAATAAAGAACAGTGAATCTATTATAAGACCCAGGTCCCATCACATAATGCAACACAAACCGGAGGATAGGGTTTTACCTTATAATAGCCATAGAATGCTTGATACGCTAAATTTCATCTTTTATTATTACTATAAGTGTATAGTGTCAAAACAATTACAAATCATAAGTATCAATCATAGACGGCATAAGCGCCCTATCCCACTATGTCGCCATACTAGGCTCTACAAATAAAACTGAATTATCATGTATTGGAAATTGGATTTCCTTCTGTGAACCGAGGCCAGGGATCGTCCTCTACCGATTCGAGACAATCTAGCCTACCATGTCTCAGGCAACTACTCAGTCAAGCCTTGGATCGTCAGGGCCGGTCCACCGATGTGGATTAAAATGCATGAACAATACGTCTCCCCGCCCTATGGGGCGCAAATGAGCCAACGAATGACTCCATCGGCTTCACAAAGTCACCGATATATCTGAGGCGCCTCGCAACAGCAACAACCACATAAGTCAAACTCGTCAGGGCGTGTAAAACCACAGACGCCGCTTCTAGCTAGAAAGAAACGCACGTCCTCCCTGAATTCCTCTCCCGTTTCTGGTTCAAAATCGGGGTGTGAGGCTCACGAATTAACGCTACACAAAGCTTTGCCACAAAGGCTGTGCTTTGATCATCAACCACAAGACTCTGCTTTTCAACAGAAGCCTTGATCCTTTGCATCTTAGCATGCCACACAGGCAAACCACTCCATGCAACCGATATCCATCAATCACACAGAACGATATCCAATGTTAGACACACAGTCCATTTACAAGTCCGTTCAGGGTCTGAACGAAACCGGAGTCACCTAGTACCTGGCATATCCATCGATCTCCAAGTACGTCTGGACGACCACTGACTGATTCCCTCCTCTTGGGTGTACGGCCCAATCAAGATCATCATTAAGCACCCAAACGAATTGAAGACCTCCGGTCTTCAACCACCGTCTTCATCTTCGACGCCACGTCGAATTAGTTATTCAGAATGGGATAAACCTGGTCTTTCTGAATAACTCGCGTATATAATAAACAAGTGTTACACAAACACTACATACGCCTCATTCCAATTCAGAATATTCTTTTATTCAAATATTCTTATACTTTAGGAAAGGTTCCCATTAATTTTATCAAAGATAAATTCTTTAAATTTACTCTTTAATCTTCTTTGAATATCAATTCAAACTAGTCTTGATTAGCGAACCACACCAGAGTAATCATTTATTTCCCCATCCCAACCTATTCATCCCATGAAGTAAAACTGGTAATACTTCCTATCTAACACCACGGTGTTATCGGTAAATTTAATTACCATTTCACGTTCAAATCTAATTAAAGATTTAACTATCGCCTGGAGTAAAACTGGTGATACTCCATTCTCGATCTTTTCAATCTAATTAAAGATTCATTAAAATTCCACTTAGTTTTAATCCTTAACTGGGCTAAAGAATAGATGTCATTTAAAACACGGTTCACGATAAACCCAAAATCAATACCAATTCAATTCCAATTAAATATTATTTAATTGGTACACTTCATTAAATCTAAATAAATTTTTTTATCTTTTTCTCAACTGGGCTTAAGAACAGTGTTAATGAAGACACCATTCACGACAAACCCAAATCACATTTGATATTAAATACAAGGCTCTGAATAGAAAATATATCGGCTTATATTAAATATCAAATACTACGACCAACAAATATCGTATTGGAAATAACGATATAAATACATCTTTCAAATTCCCATAACAATACATGTATCATCACGAAATCCAACATCGAAATATTCCAAAGACAATTTCGATTAAAATCCATTCCCATTCAATTGTTAGAAATTTTGGTTACTTTTAAAACCCTTTTCAAATTCAATTTATTTATTTAAAAATAAATAGAATTAGAATTCTAGTTCAAAACTAGTTCATTTCGATAAAAATCTATTTTTATCTTTTCAAATATGGTGTTTTTCATCCCAATTCTTCCCAAATCATTTCTAATGATTTTACACAAATTATTACTATTTTTAATAATTTTATCAAGGCCCGTACAGTCGATTTCCATCAACGGCCATCGAACTGCACTTACAGTGACCTTTTCCAAATTTGATTTGGACATAATTCCAAATCCCACCGTTAGACTTCTAATTTCTAATATTCTTAGAAAGCTCTTTTCGATACGAACCCAATTGTTCCGGTTTTAGGAGAATCCGACGGTCGGATCTCCAGCAATATCCATTCGAAGTCAATGGTCGAAATTCACGAACTACCGCAGAGCGGCGCGTTCTATTCAGGTCATTATATTATATATGTAATATACAATATATATGATATATACTTCATCGATTTCCTTTTAAAACGTATTTTATAAATCGTTTTAAACTCGTTTTCGAAACCGTTTCAACTTCATTTCCAAATTCAAATCAAGATTGAATTTTTCAATATAAATTCGTTTTAAATTCATCTCAAATTGATTTCAGTTTAAATCGATTTTTAATTCAATTTCTGTTCGTTCTCAATTCAATTTCAATTCGAATTCATTTCTATTTCAATTCCATTCAATTCTATTCAATTTCAATTCTATTCAATTTCAATTCTATTCAATTTCAATTCGAGTTCATTTCAAATTGATTTCCATTCAATTTCAACTCCATTTCCATTCAATTTCAACTCCATTCGAATTCATTTTCAAAATATTCGATTTTGATATCACTTTTCAATATTCATTATAAAAAACGAATATAATCGATATAAATATTGTTTGTGTCAAAATGGCGTCAATATAATCAACACGGCTTCATATATTTCTATTTTCAAATATTCTATTTCAAATATTTCTATTTCAAATATTTCTATTTCAAATATTTCTATTTTCACATATTCTATTTCAAATATTTCTTTTTCAAATATTTCTATTCAAAACTGGAATGAGGCCCAATCAATTACCATAGATTTTATTTCTATGGATTTCCATACAACGCATGTATATATCAACAATAATAAATAATCAACCATCATCCAAAGTGTATTCTACACTGTATAAGCATCAAATATAAATATTCAACGCTTATAACAGTCTGTCGGTCAATCGGTCGACATACAACTAATTATTGGGATTAGTGCATGTCATATATCACCCCAATACCCCTGTGGGGTTTTAAACAATCAAACACAGATTTTATTTGTGCAGTTGGGCGACGTGTAAAATATATCGTCCCAATCAATATCAGTCAAATGTGTGTATATAAACAAATCGTCCGATTTGTTCATTTTTGCTTTATTTTAAATACACGTTAAAAATTCTATTTTCAACTATAAAATATTTTAACTATATAAATATTTTATTTTCACATCACATCACACAATCAACTGCACAACAAAATCAAACAAACAAGCATACAAGCCTTCCATGGTCTGTGGACGACGGGTGTCGGGTGCTACTAAACACCGTCTGCATCCTAGTATATATTTTACTAGAAATAAATTTAAAAGTGAGGAGTTCTCACCGACTAGTTAAACCAATTCACCGTGACTCTTCATATGTAGGAAATCTTGTCATGTCCGCCTTTTGTCACTTTCGTTGCCCGTATTCACTACATATATAAAAATTACATTTTTATATTGTTGTTATGTATATAAAAATCATATTTTTATTCTCTACATTATATAAAAATATAATTTTTCATCTCTTTTCATAAATAAAAACCCCCTCTTTATACCTAAAAAATCATACCTTTACTATAATAAAAATTGTATTTTTATATTACATTTCAAACAATAAAAATCATACCCTTTCATATATAAAATCCTTATCTTTTCGTATATTTCATAAATAGAAAAACCGATTAAAACTGCGTTTTATACAAACAAAACAGATTTAAACTAGACTGATTTTAAATAAACTGATTTTAAATAATAATAAAAAATGTAAATCACCTTCTTTCTTCCGTCGTTCTCACTGGGGGAGGTGGGGTGGAGTGGCGCCCGCTGGAGGTGGAATAGGCGGCGCTCGCTGGAGGTGGAATAGGCGGCGCCGGTGGTGGTGCAAAGGGGCTGGATGCGCTAGGGTTTGCTGGAGCGACGTGATTTTGGGGCTGGGGCATTCCGTTCGAATTGAGAGAGGAGGAGAGTCAGAGGAAGTGGAGGCATGGCAGAGGGGGGGCGGGGATGGATCGCCGGTGGCCATCGATGGGAGGCAGAGGCGATACGGGGGGGCGACGGGGTAGATTAGGTCACGAGGTTTTTTTTTGAAAGATATGAGGGAGGGAAAAGAAAGAAAAGGGGGGTCTATATGTAAATGTTTATATTTTTAATTTAAAAAAGTTGACTTTTTTATTCGACCACTAAACGAGGCCCACCGCCTGTCGTCCATAGCTAATTACCCCCAATTCGAACACAATGGGATATGTATCATAAGCTGATTTGGCCGTTTCGATCAGTTTTCGTCAAAATCAACATATAACTCTTTATATTGAATTTGAACATGCACTTCAATTTACCGGGGTCACATACGAACTCTAAAAATTCCCGAAAAATATTTTCTAACTTCGTGTTGACGATACGGCCCTAACAAAACTAATTTCGTCAAAGTCTGAGACCGTTTGAAAAATGACCATTTTCCAGTCGATTTAAAATCGACTGAAACTGGTCAAACGCGTTTTCCTTTGCCACGCTCACATATTGATTCGAAAAATTACGAAATTTGAAACCTAGCAATAACTTTACATCTCGGATCCAACAAAAGTGGTTTCGTCAAAATCCGAGGTCATTTGCAAAATTCCCATTTTAAGGGCCAGAATTCCATAGCGACTATTCTGAATTTTCAACTGGACGTAACTTTTGATTCCGGTTATGAAATTTCAATTTTTCGGATTCGTTGGAAAGATATTATCAATTAGATTCTAATATTTTTGGTTTCGCAAAAATCCGGTTTATTTTGAATCTAGTACAGTCATTTGAAATTTGAAATCGAATTATCGAACTACCGCGCCATTTTCAATTCCTTTTATAATTAAAATAAAATATTTATATTCTAACGACGACGTATATAAATATATACATTCTAATTCTATTCAAAATAAATTTCTCGTCGAATTATTTAAAATATTTTATTTTAAATATTCAAAATTTGCTAAAATTGCCAAAATAAAAATTTTAAATTGGCTTAGAATTTCCGGGTTGTTACACATGTTGACTGAAAATTATCAATAAGGAATTAAGACATTTGTCACACTATAGATATAAATCAGCAATGAAAGTGCATGGTTAACAAATGAATGCCTACCGAAATGTTTATGATTCCAACTTATGAATTAGAGTTGATATCCGCGATTAGCATGCTCATATTGACATCGTCCAAACTAAAAGGTCTGTTGTACTTGGAGGAACGGTGAAACTTGTTCATCATAGTAGGTTAGCAAGTTAACAATGTCAAATTAATTTTTATTCTATTATATTCAACATGAATGTGGCTTGGACTACAAATTAACAACAGTTATAAAACACTTAAGAAATTTCAATAGTGAAGACTGTAGTTAAAGAAGTTATGTTCATGTACAATATCGAAAGATTAAGAAAGCGGTAATAGTGAATCCTGTTACACTGTCTGCACTATGAATATTCAACATCTAACACACAAAATTCTACTGTTTTAGTTCCTTTAATTAGTAAGACATATGTCAGTCATATTATTGTTGAAAACTCATAATAAAATGTTTGCTGCACATGGATCTTGAACATAAATATTTCAATGGGAATGGTCTTTATCATAGAAAAAAATTCGAGATAGGGATAAGTTGACAGAGAAACACCTTAATGCGAGAAAGAACTGGTATCTATTTTCTATAAAAAAAACAAAGGGTACAATTAAAACAACAAATTAATTAACAGGAAAAAAAGAGCCAAACAACAATTATATATGGTTTCAAACCAAATATTTGATGTAAAACATGGCCAACAAAGTCTATTTACTATGAGAAATAGGCATGTTAGTATTCCACATTAAATTATATTTTACTGCAATGATACATGAAATAGAAGAACATAAGCACGGTTATATAAGTCGTAATGAAAGTAAAACAATTAATAAAACAACTTAATGTTTTGTTTTCAGATTTTATCTAATAGAAATATGAAAGTGTGTATTTGTGAGTTGGTGAATACAGTTTGAAAGAAATTTGACTAAAGGCACACAACAATATGCATGTTGTGGATAGATTCATATTTGATCATTTACTAAATATATGCATATCTCTTGCCACTTTGGTAAGGAAAATATGGTTTAGAAATTATCGTTACTTCATATTTTAATCCATCATAGGTTCAAACTCTTAAACAACAATTTCTTAGCTCAAACTCGAATGTAATTTCGTTTGTGTAACCAAAATTGAAAGGAGAGTTTAAAAAACAGTCCTCATTTTATTACAATGAATCTAAATTTGACATGGGTTGGAGAACAAATATTTTACAGTTTAAACTGGGTTCAAAAAATTTCCTTCCATGTATGTGTGTGTGTGTGCGCTTGTGCGTAATATCCTATGTTTAATAAACTAACTGCTTACAATATTCTTTGATAGCTTTGTTCGCACTATAGATGTTGTTCGTGTATACTTCGTTGTGGGAATTCCTAATGGTTAATATAATATGCAAAAATATATGTATAAGCTTTAGTACTGAATTGCTATATTGCGATTTATAATAAACGGCAAAGCCATGCAAGATAATATCAATACAAATATAGCTAAAAGCTATTATTTCACTAAATTCCAAACTGTGAAATTGTTATATCACCTTCAAATTGATGTGTGTGCTTTCTTATCTAAATTCCCTTGTTTGATTTTATGTGCAAAAAGATCCATTGTTCTGTATATTCTTGATTAAAAAAAAAACATATCAGTCCCTTGATTGTCCAAGTGCTGGATTAGTTAAAAACCTGATAAAGCGGCAAAGGATATTGGCAACATAAAAGTGGTTATAAGTATACATAAAAAAAACTATCGTGTAAATCTAAAGTCCACAACATTATTTTTTTTTCTTTCTAAAAATTAGTCCACGAATATCCCTCATTCCTTTAAGCTTTAAATGGAAGTAATTATAGTTCGTCAATGCACATAAAACAAGTCAACACTAAAGCAGTTCATCGGTATATTTTTCATAAGTGAAATGTAAAAGTACAACTTCATATCTATTGAAGTGTATGCATAGGATTATTTCATAAATAACTAATCCTTGACTTCATTCCATTTTCCTATTCAGATGTGGATGGCACGATAATGGTACAATGACATCGTAGAGATATAAGTAAGCACAGTAGCATAATTTTACCTAATGGAATAAAATCAAAATGCCAAAGCCCTTAAGTACAGTCCCTTCCCGATCTCAATAAGTTGATACCCGTATGCATAGGCATGAAGAAAGTTTAATGAGCAAGCAAATCAGTTTTCATAATTAAATTGGCAGGCAAAGGTTTACTTTAGATAAACGGAAAGGAAACATTAGTCCGTTATGTCAAACATGTTGAAATGTACAGTTTGAATACCAGTAAACATGATTGGTACACTTTTTAAAAGTCACCCGGTTAAAAAAAGAGATTAAGACCGTTTTGGTAACAATATGTTTGTTTCTATGCAATTAGAAGAAATAAGGAAATAATTTTGTTGTAGTATCAATACCAGTGTTATCAGTCCATCCAGAATGTTATGTGAGTTTCTTTTAGAAAAACCAAACAGGTGTACATACATCACCACAAATGCATAAAATTGTGCTTGAATAGCGTTTTCAAAAAAGAACATTCTAAAAACAGGGATTTGTAATTAAATCATTACCATTGGTTGGTCATATTAGGAGAAGTAGCAAGATAAAATACCATTATCTATATTGAACCCTCTACTCCATTGTACAACACGAATTATGGATTTGAACGGCTAATGGTATTATCAGCAGATTCAGCACTTCCGTGTTTGGAATCAAATCACTCCCTTCTTTTAAGAGCGCTCTTCTTTGCCCTTCTTCATCCACTCAGGACCTTCCCAGCTCATCGACTTATGCTGCATTTCAAAATTCAGATCTTTCAACATGTCCAGCATCCCGACACTGTCACCAGACTATTGCTGAGGAACTATGATGAGTTCCTCATTGAAGATCCAAACTTTTATTAAATTCATCTTCTTCAACCGTTCCTTCAAATCCATCCCTGCAGGATTCCTCATTCGTCATCGCCACATTCAGCCACATTCCGATGTTGTTTATCATTTTTGAGCTGCTGGCAACCTGGACATTTTGGCCAAGAGAACGCTACCTTAATAGTAGTGAATTACAATTGGCAACTACATTGGTTTAAAAATTGCACCTATACGCTATGTTATTTAATTTAATGACATCAAAGGAATATAACATAGTGGTTTGTAGAATCTACAAAGCATGCATTACTTTGATAAGAACTCAACTGTGAAGGTGTTAACCAAAATTTAATGTTACTACTGCTGGGATCCGTGACATGGTTATAGAGTTACATCAAACATAAGTATGACTAAACCAGTTCTATTTCAATATGTAAGAAATAGTTAATTTATACTTTGACTATATGACATCTATGTTAGTATAAATTCAATAATATAGTTGATGAGTTAAAATGATAACTCCATTTAAATAGATAAAGTATCCGGCCAAGAAAAATTGGTTTTAAAACTGAAATGTAGTGGAATATGGATATTTAGGAAGAAAATAATTTCATTTGAGATAGAAAAATCTTGTAATGAGCAACAATCTGCAATTTAACAATCTCCAGCAGCTTTAAGTGTTAAAAAGCAAGACAATCGGTTGTTTCGTCTATGATATACGAAGTGAAATAAAATCGAAATATATTGAATGATATTCTTACCACACTTCAGACCAAGTAATAGAACCTGTATATGAATCAATGGGGGGGAAATCCTAAATCATATAAAATAAGTAAAAAAACGAAATGAAAAATGTTACCTTTGAAAAGGAGTTTAATTTTATGCTATTGATTGAGAAGGTACGAAGCCGTCTGCAGGGAAGAAGGTTCATAGAACGTATCAGGAATAACGATGGAGCACAAAAGCGATCAGCGGAGAAGAAGGAGCGCCTCCATTGAAACAATAGCCACGCCGTCTCCATGAAATTCTCAAATTGTTTTAAATGTGGTTAAAGTTAATTAAGATCTAAGAATTGTGCGTTCAAGCAAACTGGGCGAAGAAATGGAGTGAAAACCCAGTGCCAGATCTGTCGTAAAGATGTGAGAGCAAAAACGGAGTGAGAAGGGAAAGAGGAACGGTTATCGATGTGATAAGAAAAACCGCCTGAAGTTATAATTTTTTCAAAATGAACTCCTGAATCAGTATTTTGGAAAACACAAATGCGTTAGAATCCTGCCACATCAGATTTGCAAGAAAAGAAAGTGTTCCACTTTAGCATATCCTCTATTCTATTTTCTATTATAGATAATAGAAGATTTGTTATAAGAAGGGGATTAGTACATATATGTTGCGAGTAATGTTGTGTGGAGGAAGTAATAGGTAAATGAAGTTGACTGTGTGGGTTTTGGAAGAAAGGCACGGGTTCGAACATAGTGAAGGATTGATGTTGGTCTGGGCTTTAATGGGTTGATGGGCTGTTGTGAAGAAATGGTGAGGACTGGTTCAAAATATATTTAGCCTAGTTTTATTTTAAAATCTATTTAAATATTGTATAAAATTGTAATAACAATAACTTGATCATGTGTTAACGAAATTCAGCGAAACAAGATCTGTTGGGATCGTATGGACGGTGGCTACACAATGGAATTGATTTGGAGTGAATTGGAGCTCGTTACAATTTATAGCAAAATAAATTGCCTGATCTGGATCAAATCAATGATCGCTTACCGTTATTTAACGATGATCGACCAATGTAAGTAAATCTCACTAACTCTGCACGGTTATACTTTTATAACGAATTTTTAGAATTGATAAATGATGGTTGATTGTTGTGTATTGATTGTTTGGATGAACTGCTAGTCATTTGGTTAAAAATACAGATATAGTTATATACATAAAAATCGTTAATTGAATATTGATTCTGTTTATCAGAATATTTCATATTCGTGTTATTTATGTTGATTAACATCTGTGAATGCAGGGAAACAGGTTGGAGGGATCCAACTGGATTCCTCAACATTTATATTACTATTTTTCATATATTGTGATATATGATGTGATATATAATCTGTTAATGATTATGTGTGTTTGGATAATATTGATCCTTGTTATTTGGTATTTTAAATATCATAAAAAATTATGGAATGTAAAAATGGACTTTTCCAAAGTGTATATTGAAAATAAAATATATTTATATAAAATCAAATGATTTAAAAAAAAGGAATTTCAAAGTGTATATAGAATTATAAAAGGAGTTATTTGCAAAATAGACAGAATTATAAAAGGAATTTATTTGTAAAGTAAATAGAATTATAAAAGAGATTTTATTTGTAAAATAAATAGAATTATAAAAGTAATTTATTTGTATAACAAATAGAACTAAAATAGAAATATTTGTAAAACAAATAGAATTGAAAAAGGAAATTGATAAGATATAAAAGAATTATGAGAAGATTATTTAAAGTGGATATTAAATAGAAGTATGTTTTAAAAGATAAATTGAGAAGAGAAATTTATAAATAATGTTTTATAAATTAAGTAAATTATTTATCATTGGATAAGTTGGATATATAAGTCTGAAATTATATGAAGAAGTAGAAATCGATTTTAACAACGATATCTTTATGGAATGTAAACATAGCACTTATAAAGGGGTTTATAAACGAGATTTTAGGTGATTAGAACTGAAAATAAGATTTGTATGAATAATTCTATAAATATAAGTATAAATAGAGTTTTGAAATGGGATATTATTTTTAAATGAAAAATCAAACTGATTAAATATATAAAAGAAACATTATTCACATTCGATGTGAATAATGGGTTAAAACAAATATTTTATAAACTAAAACATTTATAAGGAAAATTGGGTTTTGAAATAGGAATTCAAATGGGTATTTGAATTACAGTTAGTCTAATATTAGTTATTCGAATAGAGTTAGTCAATTATTAGTTATTTGAATAGAATTAGTTGAATATTAGTTCTTCGAAGAGAGTTAATCGAATATTAGTTATTCGAATAGAGTTTGTCGAATATTAGTTATTCGAATAGAGTAAATCGAATATTAGCTATTCGAATAGAGTTAGTCGAATATTAGTTATTCGAAGAGAGTTAGTCGAATATTAGTTATTTTAATAGAGTTTTTCAAATATTAGTTATTCGAATAGAGTTAATCGAATATTAGTTATTCGAAGAGAGTTAATCGAATATTAGTTATTCGAAAGAATGTTATTGAATATATATTTTATTCGAAAGAGAGATTATCAAATATAGTTTATTCAGAAGAGAGTTATCAAATAGATATTATTCGAGAGAGAATTATACATTGGGATTCGACAATATCGAATGTAGGAAAGTACTATTTACTTTCCAGTTTTTAAATCAAGATTTATTTATTTAATAAATCGTTTATTTATTTATTTAAATTGAGGTATAAAAGTTTTATTTAAAGTTAGATCTTTCAAAAGTAGGGATTATAAATCTATCGTTATAACCAAAGTTTTTCATAAAAGAATTGGATTCGTAAACTGAATCCGAGAATTGCGTAAGCAATGATTTGATAAGAAGATAAGAAACAGAGTTAAGGAAATTAGAAACTGACTGGAGATTAGTTATCATGAATAGCTTTCCAGGTATCGATCTGATGTTGGTTTCGGCCTTCGGGGTTGATATTCAGGGAATTGTTCTCTTACTAGTGTACCCCTATGGACAGATTAATGAGGAAGGATAATGATGCGTAAATAAAAATGGAAACGTTTTCCAATGTTAATAATGTATATTTTCTAACTTAGAAAATAAGAACTCGCGAGTATATGGAAATAGGGAAATGAATAAATTAATGATAAATTAATTTAAAAAGGGAAAAATGTTGATTGACGACTGATCGATAAAATTTCCATATGGAAATGAGATCGTTATGTGTATGGATGTTTTCCTTTGATAGTTAAATAATCGACTGCCAAAGTTTCGACCATTTTTACGTTGTCAATACGAAGAGACCGAGATCAGATTTATTACCTGAATACCACTCCATATGGGCATTAGCGTTGCGAATCAAATATAATGAAGATAACTGAAGATGAAGTTATGCAAGGGCTGTTCTGGCGATCCTAGGTAGAAATTGCCTAAGATGGATTTACAAAATAGTGTCTTTGGTTTGTCTAGCCCTAGGACAACTTGTATGGAAGGATGTCTGACAAAGTATATTTAATAGATCACGTAAGTTGATCTCTTCAAATGTATTTATGTTTGGTGGCGGAGGAATTCATTTCTCTTAGCTACATACCCATGGTATTTTTAGGGAAATCAATTTGTGATTTAGCGGGTATGACAATGTGATACTCAAAGTAAATAAAGGTGTTATCTATATGTTATGGCCTCTTGCCTCACAAATAGGAAATGGTATAAAATCGGGTAGGTCGCATGACTAAGTGGTTAGCTGCCAATTAGGGTGTATTGTCACCTGATCTAGAGAAACTCCATTTACTTATATAATCTATTTCGCTATTGTCCCTTTCAGGAAAAGGTTGCTGATCCCAACCATTAGTGATAATACATTAAGTACACTTAAGCGAAATGAGTGACCGGTCATGTTTAGCCTGGGTTACAAGTTGTTCTTGTTGAACCCGGTATATTCCTCTCTAGAGATACACTGTCGGAAGGGGGTCCCATACCTTGCCAGTTGGAATCCATTAACCAATAAGCACCTTGGTTTTGATTATATATTATGTATGTGGAACGTAAGATGAAACGTTCTGCTAAATGATATTAGTTGTGGTTGATTGTAACACCCCACCTCCGCTAGGGTCATTCACAAAGGGAATGCACAAGCTTTGGTGGAGCATTATCTAGGTAAACATATACAGAAATATTACAAGATAGAACATATAAAACAGCGGAAGAAAAACCAAATTTCATTTCTTTAAAATCTAGAAAAGTCTAAAGCCTTTTACATCGAAATGCCATTAAATCCATTGCATCGAAATCTGTCTTGCAATAGTAAAGAAGCATAAAACCATAGTCATAAATCATTCCCCAAGAAAAACAGTAAAGCAAGCCATAGGCAAGAGAAATCCAAGTTGTTCGTGAAAGAGCCTTGGAGCTTGGTAAGATCTGAACTAAGCTGTATTCCCACCCTGCGAACCTGGGGGGGAGAATGGAAGAAAAAGAGGCGAAACAAAACGGGTCAGTCATAAAGACTGAGTAAGTCCTTGTGACTTTCAGCATAGAAACAAGTAAAGATAACATGGCATGTATAAACTGAAAGTAAACATAAGGATGATGACAAGATAGGCAAGTTAAACTAAGATGACAAGATAAACTATACTAACCAGATAAACTACGGTAACAAGATAAACTATGCAAACCAGATAAACTATGTATAGCATCGCATGTTTAACATTCTCTGCACCAACTGTACTAGTACTCCAACCCGTATCATCCTTTCCATGTATATGTAAAGTCCCTTGCCGTATATCGTACGGGTTTCATCACGTATTTCTACACTACTTCAACGTAGTGCCACCATTCTTGAAATCGTTTGGACTGCCACCCTTGTTCTGGCTAGGTTTCCTTATCATGAACTATCGCGTGTTCAACTAGGATTTATGCCACCTAGGACCACTAGGGATTATGCTAACTATTGAACGTTTTCTAGATTCGATTAGGGTTTATGCCACCTAGGACCACCAAGGATTATGCTACCTAACGAACAACACCCTTTTTCCACGTAACGATCTATTAATCGATCGGCACCCTACAAGTCCTAGCTCGTTCATGTATCTGTGTCATACGGCCCAATCACGAAATGTAGTTACCTGTGCTAGGTCCACCATAGGGTGTATCAAGCCCTAGAGTGCCAACCACTGACACGAATCAAGCACGCACAGTGTAAATCTACTGGTGCCCAATGCCTGCTTTTTCAACTCCGGACTACGTGCACGACCATAGTCCGCCTGAACCTACAATGGCGCACCAACTCAGCCGTCGTTCTGGTCGCTTACAATCAGCCCAGTAATTGTGCCCCACCCTGCCTAGTTCCAGGGTACCATGATACATCTAGTGGGTTACTGCTGAAAAGGACCGCGTAACTAGGGTTTCCGTCCAGCAGGTTAAGTGTTGTCATTTAAATTTGAGACTTAACCCCATCAGTCTAGCATGTCAAGTTGGTTAAGTGTGGTCATTCAAGTTCGTGACTTATCCCGTCTATGTGTCATGTCAAATTGGCTAAGTGTTGTCGTTCAAGTTCATGACTTGGCCCTATGGATCATGTATCAAGTTGGTTAAGTATGTTCAAGCGGTTCATGACTTAACCCTACCAAATCATCGTGTCAAATTGGTTAAGTATATTCAAGCGGTTCATGACTTAACTCTATCAAATCATCATGTCAAATTGGTTAAGTATATTCAAGAGGTACATGACTTAACCCTATCAAATCATCGTGTCAAATTGGTTAAGTATATTCAAAAGATACATGACTTAACCCTACCATGTGGCATTAATTCATTAATGCACCCCAACCTCTCACATTAGACTAGTTGTTGTGGTCACTGGATTCGCCGGGCGGTTCCGGGTAGATTTACACCACAACCTAGTCTAACATCGGGTCTTAAGCGCGATATGACCAACTACGCACATTGGATCCTATTGTTTGCAGTCACTGGATTCGCCGGGTGGTTCCGGGCAGATTTACACTGCAAACTCAACCCAACCTTGAGTTGGCCATTTTCAAATTAATTCTAATGTCATGTCCATGTTCAAGTTTCATGTCAAGCTCGTGTCAAGTTTCTAAGAGAGTTTCATGTCAAGTTTTCATGTTAAGTTTTCAAGTTTCAACTTATGCCTGTTATCAAGTTCATGATTCATATTCATAACCAATTCACGTTTCAAGTTCATAAGCATGTTTATGTGCCTTGTAGATGTCCAATATCAACTATCAAGTCATAGTCAATTTTGTATTCAAGTTATTCCCATCATATCCATTTCATGCTATTTGTCGCGTTCCACAATTACCTAAAAACATGGTTTGACTACTAGATTCTATTTTCTCTAATTACGTTCCGAGTTCACAATTCACATTCATGTCAATTATCAAGTTTATAATTGCTTTCGTGTTCAAGTTATGCCAATTCATGTCCAAGATAATTCATGTCAATTACCAATTCATGTCTAAATGAATCTTCATGTTTTGACCAATATCCCCAAATCGTATTCCTACCGTGCGCATAACGAGATTAATTCAAAAAGGGATAAACAAGGAAATCATGACAAAGATGGGCATGTGAATAGGCACGAGATTATAATCCAAATCATATGTTCAACAGAATTGGTGTATAATAGTTTAACACATCATAGGCATGTGAATAGGATCCAGAACAACAATATGAAAACCAAGGTTTAGGAACATAGGTAGACATACATTAATCCAAATTCAAGATTCAAGAGAGACCAGGGTGAAAAAGTCTTATCATCAAGTCAAGGTCCAAGAAGTCATATTACAATCTGGCGTTTAAATAATAAACTAGGTCCAACAAAATGAATGGGCATGATTCAATCGATAAGGAATAACCCAAAATCCTTGATTCAAGAAGAAACAAGAACATATTTAAATAGATAATAAAGCTTAGGTCCAATTTCATTTTATTCCATGTCCATATTACATTTAACCAGTTTCAATCTCAAAGTAACTAGAACTTACTGAGCGCGGATCGAGAATTAGAGTGCAGAGATTTGATTCAAGAAACGGCTGTTGCAGTTGTTGAATCTCTACTCGTTTAGTCTTTTTCTAGTTGAAAACCCCAATTTCTAATTCCTAGATGTTTCCTTGACGAAGAACGAGTAGTCTCTTTTAATTTTATTATTATCATTTTGATTTTCACAGAGGTAGCATAAGGACATAATGAAATGGTGTAGAGAGAATGAGGCTAGGGGGCTGTTTATATAGGGTTAGGCAGACGAATCTGGTCACGAAACAAGTCTAAATACATCAGAATGCATCTGGTTCAGCAAATAGGTTCGGGAGGCAGGTTGACCCCCAGGTCGACTCCCCAGTCGACCTGGTCATGGGGAAGTCGACATCCCAGTCGACTCCCCAGTCGACCTGGTTGGGGGGAGGTCGACTCCAGTCGACCTAGTCATGGGGAGGTCGACACCCCAGTCGACTCCCCAGTCGACCTTGTTGGGGGGAGGTCGACTCCCCAGTAGACCTGGGTATATGGGTGGGAATTTTCCTGCCAGCCTTCTCTGGGTTTGAATTTTGAATTTTCTGGCTCTATTTTCGAGCTGTTTTATTTTATTCAAATTCCTGAAACTTCTGAGGGTCATAACTTGGTCATATGTACTCCGATTTTTGAAAACTCAGACTCGATTTCATGCAGAATTTCGAGATGAACGCAATTGGGCAACCCAGTTTCCTTGATTCTTATTTTAAAATTTGATTCTGCCTTGATTTATGGTTATAACATGTTATTAAAATACGGGTTGTTACATTCTCCCCTCCTTAAAGGATTTCGTCCCCTAAATCTCTAAGTTAGGAAGAATGTATCCTGCCATCCATCATCCACAAGCAATCATTGTCCTTAAAAGTTCCTTGTGATGTATGTATATATGCGGAAAGCATGTGTATATGTACTTATCGAATGCAAAAGATCAAGCGGTTACTGATTCAGTAAACCTCCTTAATGCAAAGTATGCTAGTGCGATGAGTCCAACATGTATGCAAATTCCTATTACATTTCACAATTTCTACATTTGTGCTCAAACAATCATTCATATGCAACATCTAAATGAGAGCATATCAAGTTTCCATCCATGTACAAGTATAAACATTCATGCATATGCAATATGAAAATGTGACTGAGCCGATCTAGTGCCTAATGTGTGTTATGCAACCACGAGCGACCACTTGCAACCACTTGCAACCATTTGCAAACATCAACCATAACATGTCTCAAACACATGTTTACACCCAATTGTTCCTACCTAAAGATATAGTCGAACTATAGAAGCAAGTAAAAAATTTGTGACCATTAGACAATATCAAAACTAGAAATCTATGTCACATATATATTGATTAGGAGAAGAACTCCCTAGGCACCAGCCCGAAGACCGAAATCCACATTAGGCTGACACCCAAAGAATTACTCAACCCAGCGGACACCCTCAAGCCCCAACATGCATTACTAACGGATGATCCCTATGGGGTTTTGCAACAGAAATAGGATTGAGAATAGGACCGAAAGGTTATACTTAAAAGATAACATGCAAATAAGCTCTACAGGAAAAGTGAGATCAAGGATATACTCTTAAAATGAGATATGATGCGCATGTCTAGTCTTCAATCTTCTAAGTCGCATTTCCTTGAGCTTAACTCCATTGTGCTTTGATCGTATTTAACTTCACATTTCATAGCTTCTTAATTCCTATTTCCAAAATATGAGTTGGAACTCATTTCACTGTCGCCTCTCGTTCCACTTTCACTTATTCTTTTTCTAGTACACTCAGCTTAAACATAACTGCGTACTCATGGTTTCATGCAAGCTCTCCAAAATTCACTAGTGAATCTTGGATCTCATTCACTTACTAGAAGGTATTCCAAAATGAATTATCTCTTGAAAATAAACAAATGCCAACCATGTTGCCAAATGTACTTACTAAGGTAATTTTTTATAACTCATGCATAAGCGAAATGAACCATCCGCCTTAGTGGCGAACACTACTCGAGCGGATCAACAAATTATCAAGAGATTCTAGGTAACTAAGCATGACAAAACCCTAAGAGTTACACTACACTTCGAGGGCATTACCAAGGCAAGTCAAGAGTCTAACTACCATGGAACTATACAAAAAAGTCATGAATATACACTTAGCATAGACATTCTCAAATCCAAACAAGTCATGAATAAATAAGTCGATTCCCCAATAGGATTTGAGACACACAAAAAATGGGATCCTTTACTACGCTAGTACTAAGGTGCAGAGACTCAACTATCGAAGCGGAATTAAAAGGATGCGATGAACAAAAACAAAGTTCAAACGGGATGAAACTAAATCTTCAACAGAAACATTACCACCTCTCTTAGGTACGCTAGTAATGAGAGCATACAATTGCCCTTTCGACGATCTTGTTCTTTGCCCTTGTCCTTGTCCTATAACACTTAACTACATGTCCCTTTTTACCATACTAATGATACTCTTTCTTGTCATGGGTTTTATTCTTCTTTCACTTTGGCCTCTTCCTTTTCACCTTTTTCTCCTTCGTGGATTAAGCCATATCAACAAGTTTCTCATCCTTAGGCTTGTGTTCTTTTATCCTCGTTCTTACTATCCTTGTATAGCTTGTTGACAAGTTTCTCGAAATCTACCTCCATTGCACGGCAACCCTACAAAGCTTGAAGTAAGATTAGTCGCAGATGGAACTACCGCGGCTACTGATGGAGGTTGGGCACTCCTTTGACTTCCGACACACGCCTACAAGAATATGGTGAAAAGAGAGGAAGAAGAGACTAAAAGAGAGAATCAAAAGATAGTGCATATGGCTTTGGGGAATATGCCTTTCATAAAACAAAACTTTTCTTAGAAAAATGCTTCTTTGTAAATGTTTTGAAAATAATTTCAGAAGGTTTTTAAAAGCTTTTGCCCAGTCTGGTAACCTTCTGACCCACCTCCGCTAGGGTCACTCACAAACGGAATGCACTAGCTTTGGTGGAGCATTATCTAGGTAAACATACACAGAAATATTACAAGACAGAACATATAAAACAGCGAAAGAAAAACCAAATTTCATTTCTTTAAAATCTAGAAAGGTCTTAAGCATTTTACATCGAAATGCCATTAAATCCATTACATCGAAATCTGTCTTGCAATAGTAAAGAAGCATAAAACCATAGTCATAAATCATTCCCAAAGTAAAACAGTAAAGCAAGCCATAGCCAAGAGAAATCCAAGCCGTTCGTGAAAGAGCCTTGGAGCTTGGTAAGATCCGAACTAAGTTGTATTCCCATCCTGCGAACCGGGGGGAGAACGAAAGAAAAAGAGGCGAAACAAAACGGGTCAGTCATAAAGACTGAGTAAGTCCTAGTGACTTTCAGCAGAGAAACAAGTAAAGATAACATGACATGTATAAAGTGAAAGTAAACATAAGGATGATGACAAGATAGGCAAGTTAAACTAAGATGACAAGATAAACTATACTAACCAGATAAACTACAGTAACAAGATAAACTATGCAAACCAGATAAACTACATATAGCATCGCATGTTTAGCATTCTCTGCACCAACTGTACTAGTACTCCAACCCGTATCATCCTTTCCATGTATATGTACAGTCCCTTGCCGTATATCGTACGGGTTTCATCACGCATTTCTATACTACTTCAACGTAGTGCCACCATTCTTGAAATCGTTTGGACTGCCACCCTTGTTCTGGCTAGGTTTCCTTATCATGAACTATCGCGTGTTCAAGTAGGATTTATGTCACCTAGGACCACTAGGGATTAAGCTACCTATTGAACGTTTTCTAGATTCGATTAGGGTATATGCCACCTCGGACCACCAGGGATTATGCTACCTAACGAACAACACCCATTTTCTACGTAACGATCTATTAATCGATCGGCTACCTACAAGTCCTAGCTCGTTCATGTATCTGTGTCATACGGCCCAATCACGAAATGTAGTTACCTGTGCTAGGTCCACCATAGGGTGTATCAAGCCCTAGAGTGCCAGCCACCGACACGAATCAAGCACGCACAGTGTAAATCTACTGGTGCCCAATGCCTGCTTTTTCAACTCCGGACTACGTGCACAACCATAGTTCGCCTGAACCTACAATGGCGCACCAACTCAGCCGTCGTTCTGGTCGCTTACAATCAGCCTAGTAATCGTGCCCCACCCTGCCTAGTTCCAGGGTACCATGATACATCTAGTGGGTTACTGCTGAAAAGGACCGCGTAACTAGGGTTTCCGTCCAGCAGGTTAAGTGTTGTCATTTAAATTCGAGACTTAACCCCATCAGTCTAGCATGTCAAGTTGGTTAAGTGTGGTCATTCAAGTTCGTGACTTAACCCGTCTACGTGTCATGTCAAATTGGCTAAGTGTTGTCGTTCAAGTTCATAACTTAGCCCTACGAATCATGTGTCAAGTTAGTTAAGTATGTTCAAGTGGTTCATGACTTAACCCTACCAAATCATCGCGTCAAATTGGTTAAGTATATTCAAGAGGTTCATGAGTTAACTCTATCAAATCATCATGTCAAATTGGTAAAGTATATTCAAGAGGTACATGACTTAACCCTATCAAATCATCGTATCAAATTGGTTAAGTATATTCGAAAGGTACATGAATTAACCCTATCATGTGGCATTAATTCATTAATGCACCCCAACCTCTCACATAAGACTAGTTGTTGTGGTCACTGGATTCGCTGGGCGGTTCCGGGCAGATTTACACCACAACGTAGTCTAACCTCGGGTCTTAAGCGCGATATGACCAACTACCCACATTGGATCCTATTGTTTGCAGTCACTGGATTCGCCGGGCGGTTCTGGGCAGATTTACACTGCAAACTCAACCCAACCTCGAGTTGGCCATTTTCAAGTTCATTCTAATGTCATGTCCATGTTCAAGTTTCATGTCAAGCTCGTGTCGAGTTTCTAAGCGAGTTTCATGTCAAGTTTTCATGTTAAGTTTTCAAGTTTCAACGTATGCCTATTATCAAGTTCATGATTCATATTCATAACCAATTCACGTTTCAAGTTCATAAGCATGTTTACGTGCCTTCTAGATGTCCAATTTCAACTATCAAGTCATAGTCAATTTTGTATTCAAGTTATTCCCATCGTATCCATTTCATGCTATTTGTCGCGTTCCACAGTTACCTAAAAACATGGTTTGACTACCAGATTCTATTTTCTCTAATTACGTTCCGAGTTCACAATTCACATTCATGTCAATTATCAAGTTTACAATCGCTTTCGTGTTCAAGTTATGCCAATTCATGTCCAAGCTAATTCATGTCAATTACCAATTCATGTCTAAGTGAATCTTCATGTTTTGACCAATATCCCCAAATCGTATTCCTACCGTGCGCGTATCAAGATTAATTCAAAAAGGGATAAACAAGGAAATCATGACAAAGACGGGCATGTGAATAGGCATCAGATTATAATCCAAATCATATGTTCAACAGAATTGGTGTATAATAGTTTAACACATCATAGGCATGTGAATAGGATCCAGAACAACAATATGAATACCAAGGTTTAGGAACATAGGTAGATTTGCATTAATCCAAATTCAAGATTCAAGAGAGAATAGAGTGAAAAAGTCTTATCATCAAGTCAAGGTCCAAGAAGTCATATTACAATCTAGCGTTTAAATAATAAACTAGGTCCAACAACATGAATGGGCATGATTCAATCGATAAGGAATAACCTAAAATCCTAGATTCAAGAAGAAACAAGAACAGATCTAAATAGATAATCAAGCTTAGGTCCAATTTCATTTTATTCCATGTCCATATTACTTTTAACCAGTTTCAATATCAAAGTAACTAGAACTTACTGAGCGTGGATCGAGAATTAGAGTGTAGAGATTTGATTCTAGAAACGGCTGTTGTAGTTGTTGAATCTATATTCATTTAGTCTTGTTCTAGTTGAAAACCCCCAATTTGCAATTCCTAGATGTTGTCTTGACAAAGAAGGAGTAGTCTCTTTTAATTTTAATATTATCATTTTGATTTTCAGAGAGGTAGCATAAGGACAGAATGAAATGGTGTAGAGAGAATGAGGCTAGGGTGCTGTTTATATAGGGTTAGGCAGACGAATCTAGTCAAGAAACAAGTCTAAATACATCAGAATGCATCTGGTTCAGGAAATTGGTTCGGGAGGCAGGTCGACCCCCAAGTCGACTCCCCAGTCGACCTGGTCATGGGGAGATCGACACCCCAGTCGACTCCCCAGTCGACCTGGTTGGGGGGAGGTCGACTCCCCAGTCGACCTGGGTATATGGGCGGGAATTTTCCTGCTAGCCTTCTCTGGGTTTGAATTTCGAATTTTCTGGCTTTATTTTCGAGCTGTTTTATTTTATTCAAATTCCTGAAACTTCTGAGGGTCATGACTTGGTCATACGAACTCCGATTTTTGAAAACTCGGACTCGATTTCATGTAGAATTTCGAGACGAACGCAATGGCGCAACCGTTTTCCCTTTGTTCTTATTTTAAAATTTAATTCTGCCTTGATTTATGGTTATAACATGTTATTAAAATACGGGTTGTTACATTGATAGACGCTATTGCAATATTAGAAGAGATTTGATATAAAGAATATTTTAGGGTATCGTAAGGTAAAAACCATTCGTGTTTATGTGTGGATTGGTCTTATGATTATTCAGTCTTTTAAAAGGATTCTAAAAG
This sequence comes from Allium sativum, assembly GCA_030737875.1. Taxonomy (NCBI): domain Eukaryota; kingdom Viridiplantae; phylum Streptophyta; class Magnoliopsida; order Asparagales; family Amaryllidaceae; genus Allium; species Allium sativum. Next base: position 287,257,102 of record CM060915.1, read on the forward strand.
TTAAATAAATGATTGGAGTTTACTCACACCAGTCACATGACTAATCCAGAGTTTATTTTGTTTTGTTTTTCCCTAAACTCTTGGGTGCCCAATTTTGTACGGGTAGTCAAGTAGTCGAGATTTATAGATACACTAGACGGAGCTTGGAGCAGGAGGCTTCAGCAGCATTTTATTGCTATTGTTTATTTCCACTGTGATGTAAGTGTTAAACTCTAATGATGGTATTTATATACAAATGACAGATTTGTATTTTAAAGTTATGCGGTATACTATATTTTACTTGTTCTGCTATGAGATTCGTGTTACTCTAGTTCTGTTGTTATGTTCTTCTCCTTCTTCTATTCTAATTTTCTATCTTATCTATTCTCACCCTCTAACTTCTTTCTATTAACTATTCGGTATTTCTGACGCTTGAATTATCGACATTTAGTTTATCTCGATTTCCAAGATAGCAAATCCCCCGGGTCGTTACAGTTTTGGTTGCTTGTGTCGTTTGGATTTCGGGGGCGAAATCCTAAAGTGTGGGAGAATGTAACAACATGAATTTTATGTATCGGAAGATCGTAAATTATTTTTATTTATTCCATGAGGGTGGGATCATTCTCATATTTTAATATATGGTTTATGGGGATGTGAGACCTGTCCATAAATTATACCAATTTTGTTTGTGACCATTTTCCCCTATCAGTCTTGTACAGGGCATAACTTTTGACTTGGGTCGAATCAGGTGATCAAACCTATGCCATTGGAAAGGAAATGATGTTTCCCTTTCCGCGGAGTGGTCACGTTAAAGATTTGGATCAGCGGTTTCGGAGGAATCACTGTTTTAAGGTTTAACAGTTGGTTGTTTAGGTTTGATAAGCCATAATGGGCTGATTTGGGAAGGCCCATTAGTGGGCTAGTGGAAGGCTATAAATATAGGGTAGGAGGTATGGAGAATAGTTGATTTTCTCCATTCTCTCATTTGAAAGAGTGAGAGCTCCTCCATTTCTCCATTTTCTTCACTTTTCCACCATTAAAGCTTAGGGAATTTGAAGATCTACATTATTTGGAGCTAGATCTAGTCAAATCAAAGTGGGAGTTCATCGAATTGAAGAGTTTAGATCAAATTCTTTGTTGTTCGGATCTAGATCTAAGTGTTTTTGAATTTTTTTGGAGAATTGGTGAGTGATATGTATCTCTCACATGGATTCAATCATATATATGAGTTCTATGATCTTGGTTTCATCATTTTCAAATCATTTTCCTTATATCTACATCATAGTAAGTCTATTTTCATATGAATTTACGTAGGATCTAATTTAGCAACTTAAAACCGATAATTGTTAGGCTATTTTCATACGATTATGCAAGTTAGATTCATAATTTTAGTTCATATGTTCATTTATCATGATTTTGGTGAATTTTACATAATTATTGATGAAATTGTCATTCTCAAGTTGTTTTTGGTTTCATAACATGTTAGTGGTTGAGTTTGATGAACTAGATGAGTTGATTTCGTCGGTATTGTTGTTTGGCAAAGATTTGGTCAAGTTTGGAGATGATTTGAGTATGCCTAGGAATTGGGTCGGTATGCATGATCAGAGTTGGATCGGTATGCATGATCCGTGTTGGATCGGTATGCATGATCTGTATCCGACCAAATGAAGGATCCGACCAGATGAAGGATCTAACAAGATGAGGGACCCGACCTAGATGAAGGAACCAACCAGATGAAGGATCCGAGTGAGATGAAGGATCCGACCGAATTGAAGGATCGGACTGAGATGAAGGATTTGGCTGAGATAAAGGATCCGATGATATGAAAGATCCAACCAGATGAAGGACCCGACCAGAAGTAGGATCCGACCGAATGAAGGATCCGACAGAGATGAAAGATCCGACCCAGATGAAGGATTCGACCTGTAAGATCCAAAGAGAAGGATTCGGTCAGACGGACTTCGAAGTGAATTCAACTGAGAATGTTGAAGTGATGTAACTTGTTCATTGTTTGTCGAAATACAATGAGTGTGATGACAATTCAAAGGTGTTCTGAGTTCGGTGATAATGGTAGGATAGTCACCGTTGATGACGATAAGACATGCCAAAGGCCGAGGAATTATCATTGTCGTAGGTTCTAGCGGGCTCAAAGCAGGGGTATAATAGAGTCACCTAAAAGATCGGATGCATGTCGAATACCATGGGTATCGTTGAAAAGCCTAGGTACATATCGTTGAAAGGCGTATCGGATTTTTGCTAGAGCCAGGGTTACCGTTAGCCTTTGACGGATGGTAGTATGATATGACCAATCATTCGATTAATGATGGTTTCAAAACAGGATTGGTGGTGATAGCCAGAGTCTGTAATGAATGATTGGGTGCTTGGTTATACCATCTCACGTAGGTTATCCAACGTCGAAGGAGATGTTCCTTGGGTGCTTGTCTGATATTGGGTTAGGCCTCTAGGGCTTGTACTTAAGGGATGTCGAATTCGATTACGGTGATTTGCGTGAGATATATAATCTGGATGCTATGAGTGGTTTTGTTCGATTGTTTCTAATTGTTGTGAGTGAATGATCATTCTGATTTCCATGAATGCATGGTTGAAATGTTTGATGTAAATGGTATCGCTATCCGATGTGGGAAGATGGGAGTCAAGTTCTTCTCTAGTGTTAGGGTAGATTTGTTCGTTTATTTACCTATTCTCATATGCTTTATTGATGAAGTTATATAGTTGTTTTAGCGCTCACTAAGAATGTTGTCTAACTCAAGGTTTTATGTTTCCTTATTACCCTGCGCTGTTCATCCGATTTTGGATAGGCAAACTAGGTGGCAGGTGAAGGTGATAGCTTAATAAGGACGATGTAGCAGTTCATAGAGGCTGATTTACTATCTCTCTTACTATATAGTATTTGGGTTTCTGTTGTTTGCTATTCTACTCTGAATGCTGTAGTGAGGCAAATTTTTACAAATTCAAGTCATTTTGAAAGTTTGAGACTTCTTCTCAAATATGCTTCAATAATATTACCTGTTGTATATGTTCTATTATATTTTATCCTTGCGCTGTGAGATTTACGACAGGTTCTGCTTGTGTTATCTTACCTTGATGATCGTCCATAACTACCTGGCACATCTTTCAGCGCACTTATCCTCTTGTTTATTACAGGGGTTATGGGCGATTGTTACAATTAAAATCAGAGCTCTAGTTATCGATTTTAGCCAAAATTCTGAGACGTACCTAAGTAAGAGATATGTATTTGTAGATTTTAGTTGGATGTATACTATATAATAGTGTATAGTATAATGGCAGTTGAACTTTATTATGGTTATTTAGTATGTTTACTAATCAATCTATTTTTAGATTTAGAATGCTCCGTCATATTTCAAGAAACACTTCTAGGGATGAGCCTGCGACTGGAAGGGTAGGCGATGGTAACTAGGTAGGAGCTTTAGCTATTATGCCAAAATGTTTATTTATGTCCGGAGTCATGATGACAGCAGTCCAATTCCTATTGAGGATACCCACTCCAGAAGAGGAGGTAGGATGTGGCATTCCTGTGCAAGTACGTAGAAGAGATTTCGCTAGGCAACAGAGGGATTACACTCCTACAAATGAAGAGGATGAGTAAAGAAGAAGTAGGGCTTTGAAGAAACTTTGATGTCGAGTTAGGAAGCGATAAGAAAGGATCAGTGCAGCTTGGGATGAAGCTGTCAGAAGCAGGAATGAGCCTCTTAAAGAAATTTTTACTGAACCTACCCTACGAAGAAGGTTAATCAGAAAAAGAAAAGGAAGCAAAAAGGGAATGATGGCCAGAAGAAGCAGAAGGGAAAGTTGACTTGCTTTAACTGCTAGCAGGAGGGCCATTTTTCCAAGGATTGTAAGAATCCAAAAGCTGAGAAGAAGTGCTTCAAGTGTGGAAAGCTTGGACATGAGAAGAAGGATTGCCCGAATTTTCGGAAGAATAAGTAACCAAAGGAAGCATGTGTTCTGGAAGCTATTCCGATTTCTTGTTGCATTCCTGATGAGAATTAGAAGAAGCTGTTGCTGGTTCAGATGTGCTTTCGCTAGTGGAGTTGTTATGTTTTATTTGGTACTAGAGAGTCGTCTTCTTTTACCTGTAATAAGATTGAATGCCGAAGAGGTTTGGAACTTGAAGTTGTAATAGACCTTTATTTGTAACTAATCTGGTATGAGTTCATCTGCTCTTTGCATACTTTGTGGATCCAGTATTGTTGATCATGGATGCTTAATTATGAATGGTTGCTTAGTTGTAACTTTCGCTGGGTTTTGATCATCTTGGGCATGGATTGGCCCAAGAGGTATGCAGTAAGAGTGAATTGAGAAAAGCTAAAGGTGAGAGTCATGGCTTGGAAGGGTGAAAGATGTTGATTTGGGGTAACCCGAAGATGGTGTTCTCGTGAGTTGTTATATTTGCTTAGGATTCCACAAGAAGACCTGTCATCCGAGATAATCAAAAATAAATTTGAGGATGTCTTTGGTGAAGTCAAAGAGTTGTCGCCGCATCATGAGATTGAGTTTAGAGTCGATTTGGTCGAGGGTTCTAGATCTATCGTTATGCCCCTTAGGAGGATGGCGCCTAAGGAACAACGAGAATTAAAGGTGCAGGTTCGTTCGGAGGAGTATTTCCAGATGGGGAGCACCAGTGGTGTTTGCAACCAAGGGTGGTGGCTTGTAGAGATTTTGTGAAGACTACCATGAGCTGAACAAGATGACCAAGAGGACCAAGTATCTGTTATCAAGGATATCAGCATTACGATACTAAAGTGTTTACTCAAATGGATTTGACATTGGAATTTTAACAATTACGAATGGTAAAGGATAGTGTGCCAAAGACTGCTTTTAGCACAACATCTGGTTTCCTCGAATGGTTGCTGATGCCATTTGGGTTGACTAACGCACCAGCGTATTTCGTGGATCTTATGAATAGAGCTTTTAGAGATTAGTTGAACAAGTTCGTGCTTGTGTTCGTGGATGATATTTTGGTTTATTCTTGGAATAAGGAGGAGCACAAGATGCACTTGTGGGCTATGTTGGAAATCTTGCAAAAGCATCAATGGAAGGCTAAGTTTTTAAAGTACCACTCCTGGAAAAGATAACGTGGGAGCAGACGTGTTAAATTGAAGACATGCAAGTTTAGGAGCGACGTTTTTAGAATGGAAGATCCTTGAGTGTTTGATGAGGTTTGATTTCAGGCCAAGATGTGAGCTGGAACCTAAAATGTTGGAAACTTATCGATACGACCAACTCTTATCGAACGGATCGATGAGAGCCAAAAGCGAGATGTAAAGCTTGTTGAGTTTATCCAGAAACTGGAACTAGAGATAGAGAGCTCGAGATCGATTGAGAAGGTTGGCTTCGAAAGCAAGGATGACTAGCTATTCCTGATATTAATGTATTGAGAGAAGAGGTTCTGAGGAAATGTCATCACTCCAAGTTGATGATTCATCCCGGTGGTAATAAGATGTATCAGGACATGAAATGAGTTTACTACTGGTAAGGGATGAAAAGATATATTGGAAAGTTCAATCCAAGAGCATGAACAGTAAACTAGTAAAAGCTAAACAGAAAAGGCCGAATGGTTTGCTTCAGCAATTGGAAGTCCTTACGTGGAAGTAGGAACAAATATCGGTGGACTTTATCGATGGATTACTTAGGACGAAGGCAAGAAACAAAGGAGTTTGGGTCATAGTGGATCGTTTGACCAAAAGTGCAAGATTAATTCCTATTAGATCGACTAGGACAACATCAAAGTAGGCTGAGCTTTATGTGAAATGGATAGTTCGATTCCATGGTATCCCGAAAAGTATAGTAAGTGATCGGGATTCGTTATATCATAAGCGGATTTTGGAAGAGTCTGCGAGAAGCTATGGGAATCAATTTTTGTTTGAGTACAGCTTGTCATTCCCAAACTGATTGTACATTATGTAATTCTCCAGCTTACTGGTAATAAACAGGAGATAGGTTGGTGCTTTGGCAAGAGATGATAAGAGAAACATCGAAATTTATTAAGATTGCTTGGCAACAAACGAAGGCAACCCAAGGTTTTCAAAAGAGTTATACTGCAAGCATTGAAAAGATTCGGAATTCAACGTACGCAATAAAGTTTTCGTGAAGACTTTTCCATTGAAACACGTGGTTTGGTTCGGAAGATAAGGAAAGTTATCTTCTAGTGTGGTTGGACCATTTACGATAGTTGAGCAGATTGGAAAGCTCACATATAAATTGATTTTACTTGAGAAGATGTCGTGTGCGCATAACGATTTTCATGAATCGTTTCCATGAAATATGCGCATGATCTGAATGTGGTAGTATCTCCGGAACAATACAAAAACCTAGAAGTCGAAGCCACGGTTACGTGATCTCGTAAGCCACTTCGTGTTGTGGCAAATAACATGAAACGGCTTAGGAGGAAGGTGATTAAGCTAGTCAAGGTACAATGTAGCGAGGATGGCGACGATGATACGTAGGAGATAGAGGGGAGTTTAAAGATGACTTATCCAAAACTCTTCGTCTGTATGACCCATTGATATCACGCCATCATTACATCATTATTATTTGTGGTTATTGTTGTTATCTTTGTTGTTGTTAGAATTACACATGTGAGGATAGGGATATGGATGCATAACTTGATGGCTGCTAGTTTGGATGGTAGAATAGGTTGTTCATGTATGACAGGCATGCAGGATTTTTTTGGTTGCTTGTGTTGTTTGGGATTTCGGGGGTAATATCCTAAAGTGGGGGAGATGTAACAATCCCCATTTTACGTATCGAAAGATCATAAAATATTTTTATTTTATTCCCTGAGGGTTGGATCATTCTTATATTTTAATATGCGGTTTATGAGGATGCGAGACATGTCCATAATTTTTACCTAATTTATTTGTGACCATTTTTCCCCTTTTAATCTTGTACAGGGCATAACTTTTGACTTGTGTCAAATCATGTGATGAAACATGTGTCATTGGAAAGGAAATGAAGTTTCCCTTTCCATAGAGTGGTCGCATTAAAGATTTGGCTCAGTGATTTGGGAGGAATCGATGTTTTAAGGTTTAACGGTTGGTCGTTCAGGTTTGGTAAGCCATAATTGGCTGATTTGGGAAGGCCCGTTAGGGGGATGGTGGAAGGCTATAAATAAGGGGTAGGAGGTATGGAGAGTAGTTGATTTTCTCCATTCTCTCATTTGAAAGAGTGAGAGCTCCTCCATTTCTCCATTCTCTTCAATTTTCCACCGTTAAAGCTTAAGGGATTTGAGGGTCTACATCATCTAGAGCTAGATCTACTCAAATCGAAGTGGGAGTTCATCGAATTGAAGAGTTTGGATCAAATTCTTCGCTGTCCGGATCTAGATCTAGGTGTTTTTGAGTTGTTTTGAAGAATTGGTGAGTGGTATGCATCTCTCACATGGATTTAATCAGGTATATGAGTTATATAAACTTAGTTTCATCATTTTCAAATCATTTTCCTTATATCTACATCATGGTAAGTCTATTTTCATTTGAATTTCCATAGGATCTAGTTTAGGAACTTAATATCGATAATTTCTAGGCTATTTTGCATATGATTATGCAAGTTAGATCCATAATTTAAGTTCATATGTTCTTTTAACATGATTTTGGTGAATTTTACATAATTATTGATGAAATTTTCATTCTCAATTTGATGTTGGTTTCATAGCATGATTATGGTTGAATCTGATGAACTAGATGAGTTGATTTCGTTAGAATTTTTATTTGGCGAAGATTTGGTCAAGTTTGGGGATGATTTGAGTATGCCTAGGAATTGGATTGGTATGCATGATCCGAGTTGGATCGGTATGCGTGATCCAAGTTGGATCGGAATGATCCAAATCCGACCAGATGAAGGATCCGACCCAGATGAAGTATCCGACCATGTGAAGAATCCGACGAGATGAAGGATCCGACCAGATGAAGGATCCGACTAAGATGAAGGATCCGACAAGATGAAGAATCCGATCAAGATGAAGGATCTGATCGAGATGAAGGATCCGAGGAGATGAAGGATCCGACCAGATAAAGGATCCAACCAGATGAAGGATCCGACCTAGATAAATGATCTAACCTGTAAGATTCGACCTGTAAGATCCAAGGGGAAGGATACGGTCGGACGGACTTCGAAGCGAATGCAAGTAAGAATGTCGAAGTGATGTGACTTGTTTGTAGTTTTTCGAAATACAATGAGTGTGGGGACAATTCAAAGGTGTTCTGAGTTTGGTGATAATGGTGGGATAGTCATCGTCGATGGCCAGATGAAGGATCCGAGCAGATGAAGGATCCGACCATATGAAGGATCCGACCATTAAGATCCGACCTGTAAGATCCGAGAGCAAGGATCCAGTCCGACGGTCCTCAAGTTGAATTCAAGTGAGAATGTCGAAGTGATGTGACTTGTTCATTGTTTATCGAAATACAACAAGTGTGGTGACAATTCAAAGGTGTTCTGAGTTAGGCGATAATGGTGGGATAGTCACCGTCGATGACGACTAGAGATACCAAAAGGCCGAGGAATTATCATTATTGTAGGTTCTAGCTGGCTCAAAGCAGGGGTTAGGGTCACCTAAAAGACTGGATGTAGGTCAAATACCCTGGGTATCATTGAAAAGCCTAGGTATGTATCGTTGAAAGGCGTATGGGGTCTTTGCTAGAGCCAGGGTTACCATTAGCCTTTCACGGATGGTAGTATGATATGACCAGACATACGATTAACGATGGTTTCAAAACAAGATTGGGGGTGATAGCCAGAGTCTGTCATGAATGATTGCATGCTTGGTTGTACCATCTCACGTAGGTTATCCAACGTCGAAGGAGATGTTCCTTGGATGCTTGTCTAATATTGGTTTAAGCCTCTAGGGCTTGTACTTAAGGGATGTCGAATTCGATTAGGGTGATTTGCGTGAAATATACTACCTAGAGCTATGAGTGGTTTTGTTCGATTGTTTCTAATTGTCGTGAGTGAATGATTGTTCCGATTTCCATGAATGTATGGTTGAAATGTTTGATGTAAAGGGTATCATTGTCCGATGTGGGAAGATGGGAGTCGAGTTCTTCTCTGATGTTGTGGGTAGATTTGTTCGTTTATTTACCCATTCTCATATGCTTTATTAATGAGGTTAGATAGATGTTTTATCACTCACTAAGACTGTTGTCTGACTCAAGGTTTTATATTTCACTCTTATTACCTTGGGTTATTCATTCGATTTTGGATGGGAAAACTGGGCGGCAGGTGATAGCACAGTAAGTACGATGTAGCAATTCGGAGGTGAGTAGGAGGCTGGTGTACTATCTCTCTTACTATATAGTATTTGGGTTTCTACTGTTTGTTATTCTACTCTGGGGGCTGTAGCGAGGCAAATTTGTACATGCATAAGTTGCAATCCTTGTGTATGGATATACATTCTAGTCATTTTGAAAGCTTGAGGCTTCTGCTCAAATATGCTTCACTAATATTATATGTTGTATATGTTCTATTATATTTTATCCTTGCGCTATGGGATTTAAAACAGGATCCACCTGTGTTATCTTACCTTGATGATCGTTTGTAGCTTCCTCACACACCTTTCAGTGCATCTTGTTTAGTGCAAGGGTTATGGGAGGTCATCACAACAATGCTCGCCTTTATTTGTTGATCCCATTTTGATGATAAACATAGTGATCAGCTTGTACTTAATGATATTTCCATAATGCATAAACTTATTTTCATCGAGCATTTGTTTGAGTTTGTGATTCTCGTGCTTGATGCGTGAAGATTTCGGGGTTCAAATCTGGCAATGTTGTGTGCTCTTGAACAAGTTTGATCACTTAGAGGCCTCATATTTCTTTGAATCTGTAGAGTAATTCATGGATTGTAGAAGTTTGATCCATAATGGATCAGTTATATTCGATTCACCATGCGTCGGATCTGTCCAATCCATCGTCGATCAGTTATATCGGACACATGGATCAATCGTGTTCAACCCATGGTGGGTCGGTCATGTTCGATCCATGGTGGATTGGTCATGTCTGATACATTATGGTCGGTTAAAACCGACCCATGGGCTGCTCATATCCGATCCATGATGGTCGTTCATATACGATCCATGATGGTTCGGTCGTGTCCACTGCAAGAGGGGTCGGTGTGCCCGCTCCATTGAAAAGCTATTTTGTCAGTGGGCCTTCATTGATCAAACTGGATTTCTTGCGATACTACACAATGCTAACTTTTCTCAAGGCTACTGTCAACAACTTAAACATATAATAGGATTATCGTGCTAGAAGAATTCCCAATGGACTGGCATATTCAGGCCCAATGCGTTGTTGTATTGCTGCAGATATTTCTCTTTCTAACCACACAATTACTAGTACCCCTATTATTATTCCCAATATAAGGGTGAAAATAAGAACAAAGATCCATATGAGTTCATAAACTTATTTTAAAGATTCCGATCTAGAAAAAGAATTTATAGCTTGTATTTCCGTTGTTGTCATATCAATTATCGTTTCAAACTGTAACAGCAAAAAAGACTTGCATGTTTTGGGCTAATATTTTGTTGTCGACTGTCCATATTGACAACATATTAGATAATTGTTTAGAAAATTTCTACAGCAAACTTTATGATTTGCATTGAATGATATATCTGCATAGGATTGCTTTATTTGATCATTTATAGCCTTGTCGAACATTTCTTGCATAGATTTAACTATTCTAACATAGACTCTTAGTGATACTTGGAATCGACTAATCAGTACATGCCAATTGTAGATCCTAAGCTTCGCATTTAAGATAACACATATAATTAAGCATGACATTTCTCAATTAGGAAACGCGCACCTGGGGTTTATTTTCAAACACGGTTATTTATGTGGAAATGGTAACTCAACGAGAATCATGCCAACAATCTGAGGAAACAAATAGATCTACTCAATTTGAGATTTCTGCTCGGGTTTCTAAAACCGCGATGGCTAATGTTCTTGAGCCAGTCGCCAGTCAAGATTTCCCTCTGACTCGGCCTCTTAACAAGACACCTCCGAGAGACATCAAACAACACTTTCTTTTTGTTCGTATAAACATTTGTGTACTCAATTTGGCATTCCGGAAACTAATGCAAAATTTCTAGGAGAGAATAACTTCGCTGACCTTGCACCCTATGGCTATGTTACAGTTAATTGTTATAAGCTATTAAGCGGAGTAGTTCCTCCTTTTCACCCATTCTTAGAGTCGATCCTTTGGTGCATACCTATTTCCCTATTCCAGTTACACCCAAACGGCTATGCCATTTTGACAGGGCTTTATGTGCTTTTTATGAAGATTAAGCAGTGTGCGCCCACCTTTCAGGACATTTTCTCTTTGTATGTTTTCAAAAGGAGGAAAGATCACCCATTAATTATTTTAGTTGAGGGCATTCGAAACTCCAAGATTATTACGGATTTGTTAGAAAGTGCTAGAGGATTTGTAAATTGGTATTTTTATGTTCGGTGCCCTGACAACTTTTATGGCCTATGGATGGAAGGAGGTAACATATTTTTTAGAGCTTCTTCATCTCATTTTCCATTTATGTCTTGATTTTGAAATCCTTCCTTTGTTTTACAGAACTTCCTTCTCCTGACAAAGACACTGCTTCTGATCAAAATATGTTTGAAACTTTGAGAGCTGTCGATGAGAAAGAGAGAAGCAGAAAGTTTTTAATTATAGAAGGGTTCCTTTGTCAATATCACTTTCTTGACCCTTCACGATCTTTTCCTTCCGTGGGAAACCCTTCAACTCCTAAGCCGTTGCCTAAGACATCGATGTTGCAGCTTCCGGAGAATCTTCGGCATTGAAAGATTCCACCGAGGAGTCTGTTTTCAAGAAATGTTCGGACCCCGCTAGTGGTAGAAAGACACCCTCAAAATCCCAAATGCCTTTAGTCGAGGAAGAAGAATTCACACATCATGAAGGCAAAGGTCCCATGAAAGAAATTGAGCAGATTGAAGAAGCTGAGACCACTCCAGGAGATGATCTAAACATTAAGAAAGTGACTGAGGATCCCATTATTCCAGACACATATGAGGAGATCTCCATGGATATTTTTAGGACCTTCAGTGATCTCATCGCTGCGAAGGACCTTCCAAGATAAATTGTGACCTCGAAGCTTGCCCCCAAATTCACGAAAATAGGAGGCGAAGTAGCAGTCGCTCAATCCTCTCCATCGTAGAGAACATTTTCTGACATAGGGTTTCCATTAGCTTCCCCACCGAAGAGCGACTCGTAATTACATGTGTGTTAGATTACATATAATATGCGCTATAATCTTTCGATTCTTTATATATGCCTTTCAGTTTGCCCTAGCACTTTCTGATCTAGTACTGAAATCCTTCTTTGCTTTATTTCAGGTGCAGACATGAATCATCCATTTGTGAAGAGCTTTAAATACCGGACAAGCTATTATAATCCAAAGCATCACATCTAGTCTCATCATTCGCAACGCTTGCAGTACCCCCAACAATCTCAACATTCCCAGCACTCGCAACATTCTTATCAGCCTCAGTAAACTCATGGCCTCATAGAAACTGATGAATAAAGGAGGAGGAGGCATGAAGCTCATGATCGGTTAGAGAAAGAAGAGCGGGATCGAGGCTCTTATGGTGATCATGATCGACATGATCGAAGCAGATGGGAGGAAGAGGAAAGCCGAAGGAGGAAGAGAGACAGGGATGGTCAGGACAGAGATGATCCACAGAAACATCCCATATCAGATAAACTTCCAGTACCTGCTGCTCGGACTACTTCTGGCTATTTGGTCCTTGCTACTCCATATGTTACTCTGCCTCCCACTGACATTCAGACGATCATACATAGGCCCCACTATGAGCCTGAACCAGCAAATACCACACTTGTTGAATGATTCAAGGGTTGGTGTCTGAAAGGAATGTTCTTCAACTTGGAAATATACCCATCTGAAAGGAGGGATATACTTAAAGAGTTGGATACCTTGAAAGGTAATATCATTAACTAGTTGGATACTACCAAAAGTTAGCTCGAGACACAACTGGAGGTGGTCAGGAGTTGAGCTGATAAGCAACTATCTTTATGGTACAAGTTTGCCGATGATCTCCAGAGATTTAACGGACTCAACCTTGATCGAATTACTACGTTAGAGAATGAAAAGGTTGAGTGGGCCAAGGTTCTTGAATCCCGGGATGCTACCATTGCATCTCTCACGCAGAGGAATACAAAGTCAGAAGGGCTAGAGGCTGAGAATAGGAGGCTCAAAAAAGAGGTCGCTGCCGCTAAACTGAGAGAAAATATGTTAATGACGCAAAGTTGCTCAGTCTGCCCAACAAATTTCTAAATCCCAACTAGCCATGGAAAATCATGCATCCGCGATATATCAGCAAGAGAATGCCAGTCTCAATGAGATGAACACAGCTTAGAAGTTGGCTATTTCTGTGCTGATAACTAAGGCTAAACTTCTTGAGGAGGATATGGTTAAGGCTTTGGCTGGTCAAATGGTTGTTGAAAAGGCTATCAAAAATGCCAAGGTGGATGCCAATGCCACTTTATTCGGATTTTACGTTTTTAGCATTATGAGCCGAGGGAGCTTATGCTATTTAGGACCTAATTTTGCAGTGACTTTGGCTCTAGTTTGGGAATCGGTACTCGCACCGGTTGAAGGCATTTAAGACGAAGGCTACCTCTTGCACAGTGTCTTAGATGAGGAATCCCGTGAAGCCTTGGCCGAGGGGAAGAAAAAGCTTATGCAAGAGCGAGGATTATTAGGTAATGAGGCTGGATCCACTAGGGAGCAAGCCTGGACAGAACCACTATCGATTCTCCTACTGATCCAGCTAATACTGAAGTTGTTACCGTAGCTTTGTTGTACTTCCTTATGCATTTGCTTCTTTATAAATTAGAAGTCTTTTAGCTTGATGTGAAGTCGTGATGAGCTAGGTGTATGTATTGTGAGCACTACAGATTTGTGTTAATGTTGTGATCATGCCCCCATACCAAAGGTTGTCATGGAATTCATAGGCCGGATGCAGTCAACTCTATTGGGTTTCCTTGGTTATGGCTAAAATACTGGAAGTTCCTACCCAATTGACTAAGTATTTTGCTTTTTATCATTGCGCTTAGGGCTTCTCAGCTTGCCAATTAACCATGAAAACCAGTTTGGTTGATCGAGCCCATGCCTTTGGTTGAGGAAATAGCTTTTGTGCCCTTACTTGAGAGGTCTTATATTTTTGGCCCAATGTTCATCTCTTTTAGATAGTTAACTCAGGCATTAGAGACTCTCGTTTGCAATTAGACTAAATAATTCTAGCTTGGTCGATTTCACTGGGTGCCCCCAGAGAGGTCTTTGGTTAAAGCCCTACCTGAATGAGTCAAATGTTAATCAACTTAATTGGACACCTTTGAAGAGGTCATTTAAGCCTGTCAATCGCCGAGTCTGGGATAGCAGACACTAATGAACTAATCGGACGCCTCCGAAGAGGTCATTTAAGCCCATAGCTCATCGAGTCTGGGATTAGAAGACACTAACGAACTAATCGAACGCCTCCGAAGAGGTCATTTATGACCGCCTATCGCCGAACCTGGGATTAGCAGACACTATTGAACTAATTGGATGCCTCCAAAGAGGTCATTTATTACCAATGTTTGTCATAATTAGGTCAGGTACTTCTTGACACCAATGATCTCATTGGGTATCCCCTTTCGGTTGGGAATTCTAATGAATCGAAACACGTGAATCTCTAGCCTGGTGATCTAGGCCCTTTGGAGACAGGGTTGAATCCATTCCCCCTTTTGGCTGGGACTTTTGATTAGCTTCACTATGAGAGGCTTTATTATTGTGTAGTTCCACGGGGCAGATGCCAGTTCCATTACCAGACGGTTGTTTTAACAAGTTGTCCTAGTAACAGGACTGGGATCCTGGATCTCTCTTTCCAAGAGATGGCCCCTTGTGAAACTTGCAACTTTTGTCTTTAATTTGTTCGTTGCACCTTATCACCATTTTGACTCCTGATATCCTTTATTTCTTTATTTACAAGGTGGCGCTCTACACCATCGAGTTTGTTGCGAATGACGCTTATGGCACTCATCACATAAGCTGTTCCTATAGGAACATGCTATAAAGGTCATCAAGTGACACATATTCATACAACACTTCTGATGTAAATGATTTATGAACAGTTCATGTGTTGAACTCAAAAGGATATCACATGTAATAGATAGTTTAACTATATGAAATATTTAATTGTTGTTCTAATACATAACCATTTTCTAGCTTGCAACTTACTTAACTTCACCGGATTGCCTTATAACTTAAAATGGATAACTAATTAAATTTTCATAACACATTAAACTACTCAATTATATTAATTAAAGCAAGAATCTCTCTTCCTAACCATTAGAAAACAATACACTACAATGTCGGACTTTCCTGTACTTGCTACCACTTAAAAACCCCGCATTTTTGGCTCAGAATGTCCGCAAATTACACGAAAACCTTGGTACACCTACCAACTAGTGAATGAAGCAAGAAATAAAGGAGCTTTGGCCAATTGGAGCTCTCCGAAGCTAACAGCACCACTGTCTGGTATTAGAGAGCGGCCTAGAATGCTCCACAAGTTGTCTCGGGGCATGTAGAGCTCACGGGAAAGGTCTAAGAGTAGTATGTGAGGCTAGGAATCCTAAATGAAACTCCTTTTCATTGCATTCATAGATGGGAGGAAGAAAAGAGGAGAGAAGAGGGGTTGCACGCGCACATGGGAGGGGGTATGACATAGGTAGGGGGTAGGGGAGGCGGTTAGGGTAGCTAGGGTTTTGAGAGGAACCCATTAATGAAGAAAATGCGAAGGAGGAAATGAAAAGTGAAGAAGAAAAGGAAAGAAAGTGACTTAAGCAGGAAATTCTCTCTCCGCTCTCTCTAATTGCTCGACTGCAAACTATATCTGTTTGCCATGAAAGTTCGGCATAAGATATATGAAATTACGAATCCAACAAATCAAGTTTCGTCGAATTCTGAGTTCATTTGACCTTCCATTTTATTTTCCAATCTAGCTCAACTTAGCTTCAAAAAATGCAATTTTAGCATACATTTTCTTCTTGTACCCCCAAATGACAACTCCATAAATAATGAAACTTAGGATTCTTCCATTATTTGATGATATGAATCCGAAAAAAAAGTGTTGCCAAATTCCGAGATCGTCTCAACAATGTTCTTTTGTAAACTGATCGTCAGTTTTACCCCAAATGGGTTTATCGAGCATGACCACGCATTAACTCTATTCAATGTGAATTTTGAAACTCAACCATGGTTTGTTATTTCGAATCCAACAAAACTGGTGTCGTTGAATTCTGAGCTTGCTAGCAAAAAAATTCTTTTCAAGGGGAAGGCAATGATTTTTAAAATCAGAATTTTAAATTTTGGATTTATAAATCAAATTAACAATTTTACCGATTTTGTTTTAAGTCCAATAAAATATAAAAAAACTAATTTTAAAATTATTCTCAAATTTTATTTAGCAAAAATAACCAATTTATCTTCAATATTCATTAAAATAACTTATATTAAAATTTTAAATTGGTTCTAAAATTCCATATTGTTATAGAAACCCTCTAATATGGAAGAGTGAAGATAGAAGAAGACGAAGAGAAGGTGTGGTCGTAGCCCATTCAAATTGACTAGGTATGATTGTAGCTCAAAAATCAATTGACTCTCACTATGCTCTGGCAGTAAGCGGGGTGTACCTCGTGGCCATGAAATTGAAGGTTGTAAATTTAAAGATGAGAATTAGCTAGTGATGACTTGTTTGGTGATAGTTGAAGATATGTTATTTGAATCAAGGTGGATTTTTGAATTTGTTGATTCAAACCTTTTCTGAAGAGGAATATAATCAATTAATTGATTTAATAGAATTATCAATCGATTGATTTAAATGATTTTGATTGATTGATTAATTTATTTCATTGATTGATTGATTTTATCACAGAAGGAAAGAAATAAAGAATTATGTTCTGAGGATATTTTGAAGAGGCAATTTGGATATTTGCCTAGGTCAATTATTCTCCTATAAATGCAGCCATCTTGGTTAGATCAAAGCAATAAGAAGCCATGTGAGATACCTGGAGAGGTTGTGTGCCTTAAGGGCTTGCACCTTAGAGGGAAACATGTAGCAATTAAGGCCAAGAGAAGTTATTCTTATTTAATGTCGATAGACGCAGTTGGTGCCTACAGGTTGATTCAAGAATTTGTTGTCGTTTTTCATTATTTTTCTTCTCCAACAATAATTGTAGTCATCTGGATATTTTTCTGTTTTTAAATAAGATTATTGATTCAATTGCATCTTGTTTCTTTTCGCTTTAATTATTCCATTAAGTGCAAACAAAATTTTGAAGAATCAATAAAGAGGGTGGTTGGATGTAATATTTGCGTATTAACATTATTTTTGATCTAATGTGTTTTAATTTTCAATCAAATTCATTTTCAAGTGATTGGGTGAAAAGGATCTGTTTTATTCTGGTGTTTTGTCTTTTCTGTTGGGCATAAAACCCCCAACAGATTGGTATTAGAGCAATTTTGTGCAATTTTCGCAAAACAAGAAATATCTATTAGTCCTCGGCCATAAGAAGTTTTTATAATTCAATAAGGGGCATTGTTATCCGCACTCCCATTTTGGTTAAAGGTTGACACATTTTAAGGGTACTCGGTGCATTTTTTAAATTGTTAAGGGGCAACACTAATAATATTTTATGTTTACCATTTTACCCCTATACCTAAAACGTGCGCATGTTAAAATTGAAGAAATCCTGATTTTACGATGGTGTTTTGTGTGTTGTCTAAATCGATTAAGGTATACCGTGTTTCTTTATAAAAATCGGCCCTATACGACTGTTTTTGAGTATACGAATCGTATAGCTTACCAAAAAATATGATATGGTAAGCCAGTGTCATATAAGCACTTTAAGTATGGCGATGATATGCCAAAAACTCTTGGGTTAAGCATATTTGTGCTTGGCATATGCAGTCGGTGGATCTATGTCGTAAAGTAAGGATGAAAACAGTAATATCTCGTCATTTATTGAACATGCAATTTTCTAAAACATAAAACGGTAACCATCCACTAGTTTTTTAAAGAAAAACGACATCAGTGAGCCGTATAATCTCGGTTTGAATGGAATGCATGCCACCCTTTTTCCACTGAGACCAAAACCACCCACTAGTTTTATTTTTTTTTAAAAGATAGGCTCTTAACCAAAAGGATAGTGTGAATAACAATGTCCTTTAATAAGGCATCATATCTAATTTTACTAGTCCCAATACTAAGACAATACGACTTATACCTTCTACGATCCAATAGGGGGAAGATTAGAAAGTCAAATCCGAATAGGAATTGATAGTAATAAATCCTAAATACATGTCTAACGTTTCATGGTCTTGGCCATAGAAATAAGGATCACCCTATAAAATTTTGTCGTAATCCTCTTTAAAATCAATTTTTATAACATAAAAGTCATTTTCTTTTAATAAATCCCTTCAATGGCAACTTCAGTTCAGATCAAAAAAGATAGCTGCCTTGCTCACCAGTTGTAAAAATGTTCTGATTTCTATCATGGCATGTAAGAAATAGATAAGACCGTCCCCCATCTCCAGTAGTGTTAACCCTAAAAATCTGTTGTGCATTCACCATATTCCTGTACGTGTACTAGCATGATGAGATCTTGATTGCATAGTTTACATCTGGGCCCCATTTGTAGTTAAAAGTTTCCACGCTACCTTTAGCCTTCGCGCCGGACGAGTCGGACGCGAGGCAACTTTTGACCGTTGAGTTGGAACGTTGGGGAGACGTTGAAAAAGTATTCGTTGGCGTCGGATGCGTAATGTGGAGATTGTTGAGGATCTTACCGACGATGGTATACATGGGTTTATTTTAGCGGAGTTGAAGGCATTACCACATCATCGTATTTTTTATATTTTCATGTACTTGTTTTAAATTCAGTTTAGGTATTGCATTTATGTTTGTATTTCCGTTCATGTACTTGTTTTAATTTCAGTCTAGTCGTTGTGTTTTTTGAAATTAGTATTTAATCAAATCAAAACAATTAATTTAACAATTAAATACCCCGTTTAAATACCACGCTCAAGTACCCTGCTCGCAAGAAAAAACACATTTCTTGTTCGCTACAGCAACACGCTCAAATGTCATCCTCAAATACCTTATTATAGTTCATTAAGAACGCACCCCAAGTATCTTGATTAGTTTTGTAGTTAGAGGCCCTTTGTTTGGTATTTAATTTATCCATTTGAGCCAGTAATGCATATATGACATTTCAATGCCGTAAATTTTATCCAGAGTGTGTTTAGACTACTGCATTTTGGTATACATATCTCTGGTTTGATTCCATGCTAAACTGAATGAAAATATTATACAGTGTTATGTTCCTTCTAAACCTAGTAATTTTCAATGTGATGAATCCTTGAAAAAAAATTATATATGCTTGGGACATAATAGATATGTCTTCTGTGAATTGTCCATTGAACATGATGGAAGACACCTTACTGTTGTAGGGCCATCGAACGATCAAAATAGCTTGCCACCCAAACACTTTCAAAAACTAGTCATTGACCAATGGATTGAACCATAAACTCGCATTGTGACCATACTTCCTATAACTTCTTTTCATCGTATTCTTGTTTAGGATTAATCTTCCAAAATGTATAAATTATTATTATCCTCAGGGCTCGATTGCCCAAATATTACTGTCTTTGTAATATCTAATTATTCATCCTTTTAGCGAACAAATAATTATTTTGTGAAGGACGCCATGTTGTTGAATCCTTCTAAGAGGGGAAAGAGAGACAGTATATGAGAAAGAAAAATTTATATTTGAAAATATCCTTTTATTGATGTTAATTTCTTGCTTGATACAACTTGATTCTGCTTAATTCATTCTTCAATTTGTACAACAGATGAGAGTCTCTATATATAACATGACAAGTGTTTTAGACTCTTCTTTTTAGACAATTCTATTACATATTTGATAGCCCAAAATTTATTATCATTTATTTTGATTTTGGCCTTTCCTTAAATAATGATTGAATTTATTACATAATTGGTATTTATAAAACCAAATTTATTTGTTTCCTTCTAAAACTACGTTTATTTTCAACGTCCCCCCATAAACATGGTTTTATAACTACTCCGAGCAGATTCATTTATATCTCACATGTTTTGACAATAAAAAAAGTGATATGGGTAGACATTTGTTAATTGCAATGACTTTATTATCCATCGTCTCCATATCATCTACTTCCTTGATTTCTTCTTTGCTTTGTTCATCTACCTCCTTAGTTATGTTTGTAACATTTTGCTTAGCAAAAAAAGAAGGTTTTGCTTGACCAACATTTCAAGTACTACACAATATTTTAATCTTCTCTTGTTTCGTGTAAAGAAGCTCTTTATTAGACAACTCCAATCTCAGTATATCATCAATAGGTCCCCCAACGCCACCATGATTAGCTATTGTAAACATATATAGGTCTGCAACAGCCATGTTTATAACTGGACTGTAATGAGCAATCCAACCAGCAAGCAAATTTCCTTCTAGATCCATCACACAAATGATACCACTTACAAAACCAATCCATAATCGGGTAGCAAACGCACACATACTTTTGACTGAATGTGAATGGTTGTGGACTTCGTGTAACTTCATCCCATTTCCATCCCATTGAATTGAAGACCCATTATTGCATCCTGACCATATCATTCCATCAGAAATTACTGTCAATGCTTCTGTTCTTCAATCATTTGAGTTTCCTTTTGCTATTGCTCTACGAACAGCACCAACAACTCCCATTAGAACATTTCGAGAATATTGGAAGAAACCAACTTCTGACTTTTCCTTTTTTTTATTGATGCTTCACCTTTTACTTTCATATCTTCTTCTGAACTTGGATCAGGCATTGGTGATGCCTCAGTTACACGGGTGACAGCTTGTCCTTCTATGTCAACCACTTTTAAAAGTTCTCTTTTACGAACATCCCAAAGCCTAAAGTGTAAACTAGAGGCACCCCATACTTCAGATTTACCATGATCCACACTTAGATGTTTTGCATCTTCTTCTTCGACAATCACGCCTTTAGATACACCTTTCTCTTTTTTTCTCCTCTAGTGCCACATCAATATGGTGAGCGGTTTTCTCCACTAAAACTTCTTACTTTTCTTCAGCAGTTGTGTCTTCTTCTTCTTTATTGTCAAAAAGTTTTCTTCATCCAACTTCTTCTCCTCTGATTTCTCAATCTTCAATAATATTTCTGCATCTTCCTTCTTCTCACTATCCTTCTTTTCATCTTTCTCATCAATCAACTTATCTTCACTCATTATTTTTGCATCATCTTTTTCGTATATATATTTTAAGTGATTCTACGAATCTTTTGCACACCTTTCTCCAAAAATGAGATCCGAAGTTTTTTCATCGATGTACTCAGCAATCACAGAAAAAGCACGGTAATCATTTCATTTTAATTTCGCAAAGGCTTTCTTATCCATTTGCGATAGGCTCTCGAAGTCATTACGTCATTCATAGCCATTTTCAACAATCTTTCATAAACCTTTGGAGATTAGCTCCTCTTTTTTTCTACTGCTTCACTACTCAAAATTATCTTTTGTGAGAACAAACGACGAAAGAAAAATCTCTTTCAAAAACTAATCATTGATCAATGGATTGAACCATAAACTCGCATTGTGACCATACTTTCTATAACCTCTTTTCATCGTATTCTTGTTTAGGATTAATCTTCCAAATGTATGAATTGTTATTATCCTTAGGCCTCGATTTCCCAAATATTACTGTCTTTGTAATATTTAATTATTCATCCATTTAGCGCACAAGCAATTATTCTGTGAATAACTCCATGTTGTTGAATATTTTTTAAGGGGAAAGAGGGAGAGAATATGAGAAAGAAAAATTTATATTTGAAAATATCCTTCTATTGATGTTAATTTCTTGCTTGATACAACTTGATTCTGCTTAATTCTTTCTTCAATTTGTACAACAGATGAGACAATCTCTATATATAACATGACAAGTATTCTAGACTCTTCTCTCTCTAGACAATTCTATTGCATGTTTGATAGCCCAAAATTTATTATCATTTATTTTGATTTTGGTCTTTCCTAAAACAAGGATTGAATTTATTACATAATTGGCATTTACTTATAAAATCAAATTTATTTGTTTCCTTTTAAAACCAAGTTTATTTTCAACACATGTAACCTTATTATTACGATATCTTCTACTCTGCTTGGTCCCACACCTCCAAAAAATTTCTTATTACACATTTCATTCCATTGCATGTCATGATATTTGTATTTCCATAAAAAATTGGAACATAGTTAAAAGAATTTATATTTTGAAATATGTATTTTCAATTGTAATGTAAAATGAAGATGAAACAGACTGAAAGAAGAAACTGATATATTCTTTACTGACTGAATGAATTAATGATACAAATGAGTACTCTTGACATATATTTATACTGTTACATATTGTAATGTAACGTTATTTGATGACTAAACAGTTTCATTGTGATCTAGTTCGGTCCAGTCCTTCAGCTGAATATTGGGCTCTAACCTATTGGACCACCAGACGAGAAAGATATAGTATCCTTTGTATTCTCATTTCATTTTATTACCCCCCCCCCCCCCCCGGCGCAAATCAATACTAGGGTTAGGGTTAGAATGGTGGCTTCTCGAGCGATTCTTCAGATCCGTCTTCAGTCTCTTGTCCTCGATGATAATTTGTGCTGATTTCACTTCATCTGCTCTTCTAGTATATGTATTTCTTCGTGTTAATGTTGTATTGAGTATCCTCTCGCCTTTGTTTTGTCCCTTGTCTTCACGAGCTTCTGTTTTCTTTCTAGGTTGCGAGCATGGCCTTGGATTTTGGATCTTATCACTTTGGTCTTCTGCTGTGCTTCTAGTGTTCTCGACTCTCAGTTGCTCTCTGAATTTGATGAAGTTTGGTGACGATAATGGCTTGGTAAGGGTGTCAGCTCTCTGGTAAGCGGCAGGTATGTGTCTAACTTCAATGTTTCCTCTTGTGACTTGTTCTCTGACAAAGTAAAGATCTATCTCAACATGTTTGGTTCTGGAGTGTAGTATAGGATCTTTGGTCATGTAGACAGTGCTTAGATTGTCACACCATAGTATTGATTTGTCTTGCCGGATCTTTAATTCAGAAAGTAGAGACCTTATCCACATTATTTCTGCTGTAGCATTGGCACTACTTCTGTATTCAGCTTCTGTGCTGGATCTTGAGACTGTTGATTGCTTCTTTGAACACCCTGACACAATATTTTCACCCATGTAAATACAGTATCCTGTTGTGAATTTTTTATCATCTGGGTCAGATGCCCAATCTGCATCAGTATATCCTATGATGTTGTAGTTATTGCATGCCTTGAAAGTGAGACCACAATTCATTGTAGCTTTTAGATATCTTAGTATCCTTTTTACTGCCCTCCAGTGTTTCTCTAGAGGTTCCTGCATTAATTGACACACTTTGTTAACACTGTATGATATATCAGGTCTTGTAATTGTTGCATATTGCAATGCACCAACTACACTTCTGTACAGTTTTATATTATCAATAGGTTCTCCCTTGTATTTAGACAAGGCTTTACTGCAAATCATTGGTGTAGGTTGACCCTTTGCTTCATGCATTTGTGTTTTCTCCAGTAGTTCAGCAATGTATTTCCTTTGAGATAAAGTAATTTCTGTTGGAGATTTTGAATTCACTTCAATTCCCAAAAAATAGTTCAGTTCTCCCAGATCTTTGACTGAAAATTGTTTGTCTAGATAATGCACCAATGTGTTGACTTTTGAGATGTTATTACCTATAATGATTAAGTCATCAACATAGATTAGAATATATAGGATGCAGTCATTATCTGTTTTGATGAATAGAGAATTATCAGATCTGGTAGACTGAAACCCCATTTTACTTAGTGTAGATTTTAACTTGTCAAACTAGACTCTTGGAATCTGTTTAAGACCATAAATTGCTTTGTGTAATTTGCATACAAGATTGGTGTTTTGAATATATCCCCGAGGTTGCTCCATATAAACATCTTCTTCAAGAACTCCATTAAGAAATGCATTATTTACATCTAGTTGCCTGAGCTTCCATCCTCTACTAATAGCAATAGTCTATATAATTCTAATTGTTATTGGTTTGACTACTGGGGAAAAATTTCCTTGCAGTCAAATCCTTGTTGTTGTGTGAAACCTTTTTCCACAAGTCTGGCTTTGTATCTGTCTATTGATCCATCAAGCTTTCTTTTAATTCTATATGTCCATTTAGAGCCTATGATATTTTTGTCTTGTGGTGGTTCAACTAATTTCCATGTTTGATTTCTTATAAGAGCTTGATATTCATCATTCATGGCCTTAACCCAGTTGTTATTAGCTTTTTCCTGCTCATAGTTGCTTGGTTCACTCTGATCAGTGACTATAGTATACGTTTTGGGCTTAAAGATTCCACTTTTAGCCCTTGTGATCATTGAATGTGTGGGTTTCACTTGCTCTTGAGTGTCAGGTTGTATTTCACCATTTGTTTGCTTATTATTACCACTCTGTTCTTCTTCTTGTTCACTACTAATGTTGTCTTCATTATGATATGGAATAGGTGACATACTGTTTTGACCTGATGATTGAAAAGTACCACTGCTGTGTGATGTTGTTTCTTCATGTGTTTTCTCAGTTTCACCTGCACTCAAACGATCATTGTATACAGGTATGGGTGGAATAGATATACTACCATCATATAGTTTCTTTGTGGTTTTGATATTACTGTTATGATATGAAAAAATCTTCTCATTAAACATAACATGTCTGCTAATGTACACATGTCCACTGTCATCTAAGCATTTGTAACCTTTCTGATTATCAGCATATCCAATAAAGGTACATG
This sequence comes from Allium sativum, assembly GCA_030737875.1. Lineage (NCBI taxonomy): Eukaryota > Viridiplantae > Streptophyta > Magnoliopsida > Asparagales > Amaryllidaceae > Allium > Allium sativum. Next base: position 287,282,050 of record CM060915.1, read on the forward strand.
GTTTAGTCATATAGTCAAATTTGTGCCTGTTGTAAGGTCTTAAATAAGGGTAGCACAAGCATCCAAAAGATTTCAGAAAATTATAGTCAGGTTTTTGTTTGTAAAGTTTTTGAAATGGACTGATTCCATTAATTACCTTTGTTGGTAATCTATTTATCAAATAAACAGCTGTTTTAAAAGTGTCAGACCAAAATTTCAATGGTAATTTACCTTGAGCTAATAAGGTCAAACCTGTCTCAACAATATGCCTGTGCTTTCTTTCAACTAACCCATTCTGCTTAGAGGTGTGAGGACAGGTAACTCTATGAATTATTCCCTTTTTGAGAAAATAATCTTTTAGTGGTTTATATTCTGTCCCACCATCTGACTGAAAAACTTTTAATTGAGAACTAGTTTGTTTTTCAGCTTGAGCAATAAAGTGCATAACAACATTGCTAGTATCAGACTTTGACTTTAGTAAATAGATCCAAGTAAACCTACTATATGCATCTACAAATGACACATAATAATTATATCCATAATCTGAGTTGATAGGTGCTGGTCCCCATAGGTCAGTAGCAATTAATTCTAGTGGTTTGGTGTTCTCAGTGGTTGAATCTATGAATGGTAGTTTGTGACATTTACCCATTTGACAATATGTGCATAAGTAGGGTAAAGAAATATCATTGCATTTGATATTGTTTTCTACAATAACTTGCTTAGTAATTTTGCTACTTGGGTGACCAAGTTTGTTGTGCCATATATCAAATGCACTCATCTCTTTTTCAGAACCATTAGTACTGAAATTACAATTCATTTCTCTTCTTTCATTACTGCTGCAGGGTCTTTGATTGAATCTGTATAGACCATTGACTTCATTACCCTGCAATAAAATTTTGTTTATCAGTATGTCCCTGACTAAGCAATACTTAGGATAAAATTCAAAATATACTTGATTATCTTGAGCAAACTGTGACACACTTAGTAGATTCTTCTTTATTTCTGGCACTCTTAATAAGTTTCTTAGTAATAAATGTTTGTTACCATTTAGCATACCACAACCGGTGTGAGTGATGAAAATAGACTTACCATTTCCCATAGAAACAGATTGATTACCTCTATATTCTCTGCATCCTAGATTTATTTTTTCTAGGTTATTGATTAGATGATTTGTTGCTCTAGAGTCAGGATACTAGCTTTCATCACTTATGTGTTCAGTTCTTGCTATTTCTTCTCCATTTGATGTCTTTCCTTCATTTTGACTTGCTTGATCATTCTGCATTTGGGCAACATTCACATTTGCATTGTTTCTTTGATTGCTAGAAGACTGATTGGGTGTATAGTTTTGATTGAATCTGAAATAACTCTTGAATGCAGTGTGTACCATCTTTTCACAAATTTGAGACATAGGTTTGTTTGTGTTATTGCTTCTACCTCTGCCTCTTCGTCTATTGTTGAAACCTCCTCTTTGGGGTTTTTTTCCAGATCTTTGATCCTTGTTTCTAATACTATTTGCATAGTTAATAGACAAGTGTGATTCTTGAGTCTTCTTGCTTTCAATTCTTGCTTCATGAGATAATAGAATGAAGTGAACTTCTTCAAGAGGGGAAGTGACTCTCTGTGATGAAATGATTACCTCCACAGCTTCATAGTCATTGCTCAAGCCATTTAGAATGTTTAACACTTGCTCAGATTCTGTTATTTTCTGTCCTGCAGCCCCAAGTTGATCACTTAATGTTTTCATCTTTGAAAGATATTCCCTCATTGTGTTGTTACCTTTTCTTGCATTTTGAATTTGTCTTCTGTAATGCATTATCTTTGCAGAAGATTGGGCATTAAAATTTCTTTCAACATTAACCCAGATTTCATTTGAGGTTTTGCAACCTACCACTTGAGAAATTAGACTGTTGCTAATTGATGATAGTAGCCAAGAACTGATCAATCTGTCCTGCCTATGATATTTTACATATTCTTCATTAGGTATAACTTTGTTTTCTTGATTAGTAACATAGGCAGAAGGAATTGCAAGTGTACCATAGATATATCCTTCAAGTCCATATCCTTGAATTGCTATTTCCAGTTCAAGTAGTTTGTTTCATCAAGTTTTATTGAAATTAACTGTGTTTGTGGGCTAATGGATGTTTTGACCAATTGATCCACAGGAGAATTTATGGGAGGAATAACATGATTTGTGGGTGGTATACCAAGTGAAGCAGTTTCGGTGGGTGATTTGTCAACCATGATGACAAAGATGATACAAGAAATAAGAAACAGAGAAAGTACTTACAGAAAAAGAGAATTCAGAATGCCAAAATCAAGACTGTGGTTCAGTTGAGATTTGCAATCAGGAAGTAAATTGTTCTTTATTGTTTGCAACCTTCTGAATTGCTTTCTTGAACTTTCTGGTAACCTGATTTTGTTTTTCTTGAAGCTTTAATTCTGATCTGCTTCAGATAACTGATCTTCAGGATTAAATGCAGCCTACAGCGATTGTTAGGCAAGGCGTTGGATCTGAAGCAGCCAGTTGAAATATACTTGGCGAGGCTCAGTTTCAATGCAGCTAGTAATGGTTGCGTGGTGTAGCACTGATCTTGAAGATCACAACAACTCTCAAATGAAAAGTTTTAACAACTTTGATGAGAGGAATCCCCAAATGATGATAATACTCTGATAGGGATGCTGATAAAATTCTTGAATGTTTTCAGTGGCAAATCTTGCTGTTAAGCTTTTGCTCTGATACCATAAAAGAATTTATATTTTGAAATTTCTATTTTCAATTGTAATGTAAAATGAAGATGAAACAGACTGAAAGAAGAAACTGATATATTCTTTACAGACTGAATGAATTAATGATACAGATGAGTACTCTTGACATATATTTATATTGTTACATATTGTAATGTAACATTATTTGATGACTAAATAGTTTCATTGTGATCCATTTCGGTCCAGTCCTTCAGTTGAATATTGGGCTCTAACCTATTGGGCCACCAGACGAGAAAGACATAGTATCCTTTGTATTCTCATTTCATTTTGTTATGAATTTATTTTGGTAATAACGGTTGTTTAGTGGTTGGTAGAATTGATCTCATAACATGATCATAAGGAAGATCGGTAATTAAATTAGTTCAAATATTTTAACTAAATTTGACATAATACTTTTTCTGTTATTTTATTTAACAACACTTTAAAATCTTTTGATTTTAAGTTGATGGAATTTCCAAATACATGGTTGGAAGATTCCTTAATTAATCCTTCAGAATGTTCATGATTAATTTTATCCTTTTCTTTGCCCCCTTCGCTAAAAATAAGGCCATTTTTTATTCATTTATTTTTATCCCAGCTGACTCTATAATGATGTGTATAACCATTAACACTAGAAATACTTTCAACATTTTTGCACTAGATTATGATAGTAAAATATCTAGTGAAGGATTGAGAGTGGGTTTGATAATGAGAGTCAGGCGAAATTTCCTCATAAAATTCCATATCCATTGAGGACCGTGATATATATTCCATTGCTTATATAAAAAAGGACGTGGAGGATCTCCTTATCTTATATCCACGATACTATTAAAGTAGCCCTTGGGACTGCCATTTAATAGAATTCAAAAGGTGGTAGCAGATATACAATTAAATAAAGTAGTGATTGACATATGAATTCCTTAATAATTTTATCTCTTGCTTTGTACAAATCCACTTTCATGCATAATTTATTTGATGTATTTCCATTGAACACCCTCTTACCATTTCACATGCAAGAAGGGGAATTTTCCATGATAAATCTACTTAGAATGTTGGCTTTTTGGTTGATTGATATTAAACTTTTTAAGTAATGCTTCATTTTGTTGCATAATAAGTCTACCAATTTTTTTCTAAATCACAATGAATAAAAAATTCTGTTTGTAGTTTGAAAGGGCCTATTATTTTAGGGACTAATAAATAAAACTATGTTCGATTTCTTTGATGGTTCACCTAACTATGAATAAAAATCCATCCAGGCTTGGAGATCCCAACGATATTTGAATAACTTTGAGCTGAATCAATCCAAGCTTGGAGAGCTATTATCATCAACGCTGCCTCTTTAACTTTATTTTACTTATAGAGGCACATCCAGTTCTTTTTTTTAGCATAATCCAAAAGAAATTTCTCATTTGATATGTGAGAGATCATGATTACTAAATAAACTTGCAAAATACTATATTGCTCCTTCGTTTAAGTTTTTATTCGCTTATCCACTTCACTTAAGCATCTAACAAAAGTTGTTTGTTGGAGTATTTTTTTTATTCAGCAAATTTAGTACGAAAACAGTGTGAGGAATTATTCCACTTTGTTAAACATTTGACTTCTGTCCGCTACATGTTTTCCTTCGATTGTTTACATATAATCTAACAGTTGGTCCACTTTGTTTCCGAATGAAAGAAGTTAAAGAGGAGGATTTCCTATGCACGTGCTATTCTAAGCTTGACTAGCAAGCTCGCGGTACTCTGGCGCGGCTTTATTGTATTTAAAGGGATTTTCTATTGGATTGCTTATGTAGGGAAGAGTCAAAGTTAATCGAGCTATTGTGTGAGATGACTCGAAAAATGTTCGAAGAAGTTTATGTTTGGTAATAGTTGAAATTCAGAACAGTTGAATCAGAATTTACTTTGAAAGTTTTGATGCTGTTATAATAACAAGAAAGTGGTTTGTAGAAGGTAAAATGAAAAGTTGTATTCGAATAATAAATGTTGTACAGAGAGCAGGTCTATTTATACTATTATGTAGACCTTCATTGTAAATGGGTTGAGCCCAAATACTTGTTACACAGAAGTATTTATTACACACGAGATAACAGGCTGTATATATTATCTCTACCATATTTCACCGATTCATTTATTTGCCTCCCTCAATTTAGGTTTAGGGTTTCTTCCAGAAATTTCTAAATTTCTTCAATCAGTGAAAGTGACTTTGCAAAATCGTGACTTGAGTAGTAGATCTGGATGATTATCAGCTACAACAGCCTTTTACGTCAGCTTCCTTGATTCTCAAGCGACTAGCAAAATTGTGTCTTAATTAGTAGATCCAGAAGGTTATCAGCTATAGTGGCCTTTGACGTGAGCTTCGTTGATTCTCCAGTGACTATCGATGAGAAAGATAAAGGTTTGCTGATTCATCTCCTATGGTGAAGTTCCTCGGGCTTGAATCAGGTTGTTTCAATCCTTTATTTTTAAGTAATTTCTGAGTCTTACGAAGTTTTCGGTTGATAAGGATTTAGTTAAAATGTTAGCTATTTGATAAAAGGATGGTATGTGATTGACTTCTAGATTTCCTTTCTGAACTTGTTCAAGTACGAAATAAATGTCCATCTCAATGTGCTTCGTCCTTGCATGCTGTATAGGGTTAGCAGTCATATAAATTGTACTTTGATTGTCACACCATATCACTGGCTTTGCATTAGTGTCGTGTTTTAGTTCCTTTAAAATAGACTGCACCCTTAAAATTTATGATGTTGCTGCTGCTACACTCCTATACTCAGCCTCGGCACTAGATCTAGATATTATTTGTTGTTTCTTTGAGCACTAGGAAATTAAATTATCTCCCACATATATGCAATAGCCTGTTACAGACCTCCTGTCATCTACATCTGCGACCTAATCTGAGTCAGTATAAGCTGTTATGTTCAATTGTTTGCTTGCTTTTAGTGTGAGCCCACAGTTGACTGTCCCCTTTAGGTATCGTAGGATCCTCTTCATAGCCTTCCAGTGTTCGTCATGAGGGTCATGCATGAACTAAGATACTTTGTTAACACTAAAGGTTATATCTGGTCATGTTATAGTTGCGTACTGCAATGCTCCTATAACACTTCTATACTGTTTGATATTATTTATGGCTTCTCCCCTGTATTTAGAAAGATGCTGATTTGATATCATTGGTCTAGGTTGACCTTTAGCTTCATGCATTTTGGACTTAATCAACAATTCTGAAATATATTTCCTTTGATAGAGATGTATTTCAGAGTTTGATATTTTCTTTACTTCAATTCCTAGAAAGTATGAAATATCACCAAGATTTTTGATTGAGAACTGTTTGTCTAGCCTTTTAGTTAACTGTCTAATCTCATCTTCGTTACTACCTACAATAATAAGATCATCAACATAAATTAGTGTGTATATTGTTGATGATTTATTAATTTTAATAAATAGAGATGAGTCAGATTTAGTTGAGCTGAATCCCATTGATGATAAAACAGTCTTCAGTCTCTCAGACCAAACACATGGTGACTGCTTTAATCCATAAATTACCTTGTTTAGCTTGCATAGTAGAGATGGATTTTGTATAAACCCTTGTGGTTGTTGGATATATATTTCATCCGCTAGTACTCCATTAAGAAATGCATTATTAACGTCCAAGTGTTTAATTTTCCATCCATTGTTTAATGCAATGGTAAATATTTGTGGATGGCTTTACAATAGGAGAAAAGGTTTCACTAAAGTCGAAACCATATTGTTGAGTGAATCCCTTTGCCACTAATCTGGCCTTATATCTGTTAATAGTGCTACCAGAGTTCTTTTTAATTTTGTTTGTCCACCTACAACCAAATATATTTTTGTTGTTTGAAGGATAAGTTAGTTCCCAAGTATCATTCCTTATAAGAGCATTGTACTCATCAGTCATAGCATTTATCCACTTTTGATCTTTTGCAGCTTCATTGTAACTTTCTGGCTTATCCATATTTACTGTTGATGTATAAGTCTTTAGTTTAAAAGTTCCTCTTTTTCTTCTAGTAATCTTGTTGATCAGTCTGACTATGTGGTTGATTTGATGGTAAATTCACTTGATTTGGTTCAAAATTGTCATTACTTGAAGCTGTTTGATCTCTGTTGTCATTTGATTTACTGCTGCTTTCTGATGTTGTGTCATTATCATGACTTGTTTCAGGTTGTTGCATGGCGTGGCTGTGTGTTTCATCATGATCATAATGTTGTTGACTCACTGCGTTATGATTGTTTGCTTGAGCATTAACTACCTAAGCTTCATCTTTGTCATCCACATAATTTATAGTTGGGAGCTCAGGTATATTTGTCCTTTGACTATAGACTTTCTTTGATGTCTTAATACTATTTTCATTATATGGGAATATAGTTTCATTAAAAATGACATGTTTGCTAATAAATAGTCTACCACAAGTGTCAATACATTTGTAACCTTGCTGATTGTTACAATATCCTAGACAAGTGCATGGTCTAGATCTATAGTCTAGTTTATTTGAGTTGTATGGCCTTAAATGGGGAAAACAAAGACATCCAAAAGTTTTTAATTCAGTATAGTTTGGTTTAACATTAAATAACTTTTCAATTGGACTGGAATCATTCAATATTTTAGTTGGCATTCTGTTTATTAAGTAAACAGCTGAACTGAAAGATTCAGGCCAGAATTTTAATGAATGATGCTTGTGCCAATAATGTTAAACCAGACTCTACAATATGTCTATGTTTCCTCTCAACTATGTCATTCTATTCTGAGGTGTAAGACATGTGATTCGATGAATTATACCTTTATTTTCAAAGAAATCGTGAAGTGGTTTAAATTCCGAACCCCCATCACTTTGAATTTTTTTGATAGTACTATTGAATTGATTTTCAATCATCCTTGTGAAATTAATAATTTTATTATGGGTTTTTGACTTTAATAAATATGACCATGTGTACCTAGTGTGTGCATCAACTAGGGATACGTAGTATTTGTACCCAAAATCTGTACTTATTGGTGCTGGACCCCAAAGGTCAGTAGCAATAAGGTCAAAAGGTTTAGCATAGTGAGTATTAGAATTGGCAAATGATATTTTATGGATTTTTCCCATTTGGAAGTATATACATACATATGGAAATTTAACATCATCAAAAGGTACTTTATTATCATGCAGTATTTTTCTAACAATTCTAACACTGGGATGTCCCGGTTTATAGTGCCACATATCAAAAGTAGACTTTCTATCACTCATACTGCACAAACCAGAATCAGTACTGGTGTTATTATCGCAATTTGCACTATTATCAGATAAATTGCAACATGGTTTTATTTTACCAGAATTATTGCAATTGTTGAGGTTAAACTTGTATAACCCCTTCACAGCATCACCCTACAAAAGTATTTCACCAGTCAAAATGTCTCTAACCAAACAATATTTTGGATAAAATTCAAAATAAACACCATTATCACTTGCAAATTAAGATACACTAATAAGATTTTTCATGATTTTGGGTACCCTTAATAAATTATGTAAAAATAATTGTCTCTTAACTTTGATGCTGCCATGACCAGTATGAGAGATATTAATACATTTATCATTTCCCATGCAAATTGTCTTCTTACCATTGTATTCTCTATTCCCAAGATTTAGATTATCCAAATTATTTGTGATGTGGTTGGTAGCTCCTAGATCCGGATACCATCTATCGTCTTGAATATGATCTAATATGGCTGTCTCATTCAGGTTTCTTGAATTATAAGATTGACTGTTAGCATCGGCTTGATCTTGACCAACATTTGCACTATCACTTTGTCCACTCTGATTGTTATTGTTTTGATTATTGGTATAATTTGGATTATATCTAAAATAGAATTTTATTGCAATGTGGCCAACTCGTTCACATATCTGACATTTTGGCTTGTTATTGCTGTTGCTCCATCTTCCTCTACCTCTGCCTCGAGTTGAAGTACCAGCTCTTTGGAAGGTCTGATCTGGTATGGTATTGAAATTCTGACTTTTATTTTTATTAGCAGTATAATTGATACTCGGTTCATTTTCTTGAAACTTTTTACTATCGATTCTTGCCTCGTATGATGGTAAGATGGAGTGAACATCATCCATAGATGAAAACTGTTTCTGGGTTGATATAATTGCTTCAATTGCTTCATATTCTTCACTCAAACCATTAATTATAATCAGAATTTGTTCAGACTCAGGTACCTTATTACCAGCAATATCCAATAAATCGCATAAAGATTTGATCTTACTTAAGTAATCCCTCATTGAAATTCCTTCTTTTCTGATTCTCTTTAATTGTCTTGTATAGTGCATCACTTTGGCGTATGATTGATTATTAAAACCTTTTTCCAAAGTAAACCAAATTTCATTAGATGATTTACACCCAACTACTTGCGGTATCTGACACATCCCCTGCTTCTATGTCTAATAGCATCATTATTCTTCCTTTGCAATTATGTTCACAACTATGATAAATCCTTCTAAAGACCCATTTTTATATATCAATGGGTTGGCGAATGTTAATATTATTTTAATATGAGGTCACATGATTCTTTAACTTTGGAAAATGACTACTACGATTATTCCATTTCCATAGAAATTTTGTTGGAGATTTTTTTAATTATTTTGCCTCTACGATGTCATATATAATCCATAACTTTCGATAAGAATTGAGTTATTACCTTAAACCACTTCGATTGGAGCATAATGATGACTTTATTTTTCCTAAGATTAGTTACATTAGAAAAACAAACATAATTTGACATTTATAGATTTTGAAAATTTAATTTATTTTAAACATCTTAAGTGGGTAATTAGGATCATTAGTTATCAGGCCTATAACCCATTTTGGGATGAGGATTAAAGGAGTTGACGAGACATCATCTCCTTTATTTTTACAATTCTTTGAAATAGTTAAAACCTCCATTAATCCTTTTATAATTATAAAGTAACCCAAAATACTACTTTTAATAGCTGAATCACATCGTTAACATGATATAACGTGATTAGCACTTAGGTTAGAGATTTTTTTCTTTGGAGAGCCTTGGATTCCATGCCATGTATTGTTCATCTGATATTTGGGGTTTTTCTTTGGGTTAAAGTGAGATATTAGCTCTCCTACTTAACAGTTAGATCATTTTCCACCATAAATGTCTAAAAAATTATTCAAAAATATTGCAAATGTTATAGATCATACCAAGCCGTATATGTGAACTGTAAATGATCTAGATTCAACTTATGAAAATATGTTTTTTTGGGCTCTTAATCTTCCACTTAAACTTATATTTCTTAAGAATTGATATATTTGGATGTTTTGCTTTGGTTTTGATTCATATATGATGTATGGATGCTTGTTTAATGCTTGAAGGGTTCAATTTGCTTAGTGGGCGATGGAACGAGATGCCATGAATAATGGTTGGTAACAACTGGGGAACATTATGTTCAGGAGAAACCCGAACTATACTTGGTATAGGTGGGCCAGCTTTGACGCTACAAAATGGCTCATTTGTTGACTCTTGGGATGTAATAACCCGGAAATCTGGGCCAATTTAAAAATTTTATTTTGGCAATTTTAGCGAATTTTGATTATTTAAAATGAATTATTTTAAATAATATCAACGAGAAATTTATTTTGAATAGAAATTCGACCTATATATTAATATCGATCGTCGTTGGAATATAAATATTTATTTATATTTATAAAAGGAATTGAAAATGGCGTGGTAGTTCGATAATTCGATTTCAAACTTCAAATGGATGTACAAGATTTAAAATAAACCGAATTTTAGTGAAACCAAAAATAATACAATCTAATTGAGAATATCTTTCCAACGAATCTGAAAAATCAAAATTTCATAGTAGGAATCAAAAGATATGTCCACTTGAAAATTCTGAACAGTCGCTATGGAATTCAAGCCCTTAAAAATGGAAATTTTGCAAACGATCTCGGATTTCGACGAAACCACTTTTGTTATATCCGTGATGTAAAGTGATTGCTAGATTTCAATTTTCGTAATTTTTCGAATCAATATGTAAGCGTGGCAAAGGAAAATGCGTTTGACCAGTTTCAGTTGATTTTAATCGACTGGAAAATGGCCATTTTTCAAATGGTCCCAAAATTCGACGAAACTAGTTTTGTTAGGACCGTATCATCAATACGAAGCTAGAAAATATTTTTCTGGAGTTTTTCAAGTCAGTATGTGGCCCTGGTAAATTGAAATATGAGTTCAAATTCAATATATAGAGTTATATTTTGATTTTGACGAAAACTGATCGAAACGATCGAATCAGCTTACGATACATATCCCATTGCATTCGGAATGGGGGTAATTAACTATGGACGACAGCGGTGGGTCCCATTTCTAGTTCGAAATAAAAAGTTACTTTTCGATGGATTAAAATAAATTAAATATTTATAATATATACACCTCTCCCTCTCCTCTCTTTTTAGACCGAGATTTAGAAAAAAACCTAAATCGAACAACGCGACCCCCCCAACGTCTGCCGCCGTTGCTCCTTTATCCTCTTCCTCCTCCTCGCACCGCGCTTCAGTCCACCCCCCTCGACTCCTCTTCCCCTTCCACGAACCCATAACCGCCACGCTCGAACAACGCGACCCCCCTCCCCAACGTCTACCGCTGCCGCTCCTTCTTCTTCTTCCTCCTTCTCGCTCCAACGCTGCAGCCCCCCCTCCCTCGTACCCTCCTCCGCCCGCTTCCACCGGTTGTGGCCCCCCCTCCATTTGGTAAAGATGCTGTAAGTTTTATTATTATTATTATTATTTACTTCTTTTAATTTATTTTCAAATTTTAGTTAAGTTAAAAGGAAAATAGGATTTTTAAGCTAAGGAAAATAGTAAGAAGAAGATTAGATCTTTAATTAAAGATTTTCATTTTATTTTATACAATTCTTGATTTTTGTTCATAGTTGTTGCAGAAGTAAAAATTCGATTTTTATTTATTGAAGAGAAAGTAAAAATTCGATTTTTATTTATTGAATAGCAAAGTAAAAATTCGATTTTTATTTATTGAAGAGAAAGTAAAAATTCGATTTTTATTTATTTAATAGCAAAGTAAAAATTCGATTTTTATTTATTGAAGAGAAAGTAAAAATTCGATTTTTATTTATTGAATAGCAAAGTAAAAATTCGATTTTTGTTTATTGAAGAGAAAGTAAATATTCGATTTTTATTTATTGAATAGCAAAGTAAAAATTCGTTTTTTATTTATTGAATAGCAAAGAAAAATTCGATTTTTATATATTGAATAGCGAGGTAAAAATGTGATTTTTGTATATGTAGTGAATACGGATGACGAAGGTGACGAAAGTAGAAACGGCGAAGACTTCTACATATGAAGAGTCGTGGTATTGGATTAGCTAGTCGGTGAGAACTTCTCACCATTAATTTTATTTTTCTAGTTATAAATATATACTAGGATGCAGACGGTGTTTAGTAGCACCTGACACCCGTCGTCCACAGACCATGGACGGCTTGTATGCTTGGTTGTTTGATTTTGATGTGTAGTTGATTGTGTGATGTTATGTGAAATGAAATAAAATATTTATATTGTTAAAATATTTTATAGTTAAAAATAGAATTTTAAACGCGTATATGAAAGGAAATAAAAATAAACAAATCGGACGATTTGTTTATATACACATATTTGATTGATATTGATTGGGACGATAAATTTTACACATCGCCCAACTGAACAAATAAAATCTGTGTTTGATTGTTTGAAAACCCCACACGGGTATTGGGATGATATTTGACGTACACTAATCCATATTGTTTAGTTGTATGTCGATCGATTGATTGACAGACTGTTATAAGCGTTGAATATTTATGTTTGATGCTTATACAGTGTAGAATGCACTTTGGATGATGGTTTATTATTCATCGTTGTTATTGTATACATGAGTTGTAGAAAATCCATATAATTAACATTATATGGTAATTGATTGGGCCTCATTCCAGTTTTGAAATAGAAATATTCGAAAAAGAAATATTTGAAATAGAATATTTGAAAATAGAAATATATGAAGCCGTGTTGATTAGATTGACGCCATTTTGACGTGAACGATATTTATATCGACTTTATTCATTTTATAATGAATATCGAAAGTGATTTCAAAATCTGATATTTTGAAAAGAATTGAAATTCGAACTAAAATCGAATAGAAATGAATTCGAATTGGAATTGAATTGAAAACGAACTGAAATTGAATAAGAAATCAATTTGAATTGAAATCAATTTGAAATGAATTTAAAACGAATTTATATTGGAAAATTCAATTTTGATTTGAATTTGAAATGAAGTTGAAATCGTTTCGAAAACGAATTTAAAACGATTTATATAATACGTTTTAAAAGGAAATCGACGAAGTATATATTATATATATAATATAATGGCCTAAATAGAACGCGCCGCGCCGCTGTAGTTCGCGAATTTTGACCATTGACTTTAAATGGATATTACGGGAGATCCGACCGTCGGATTCTCCTAAAACCGGAACTGTTGGGTATCGAAAAGAGTTTTCTAACGAATATTAGAAATTTGAAATCTAACGGTTGTATTTGGAATTTTGTCCAAATCAAATTTAGAAAAGGTCGCTGTAAGTGCAGTTCGATGGCCGTTGGTGGGAATCGACTGTACGGGCCTTGATAAAATTATTAAAAATAGTAATAATTTTTGTAAAATCATAAGAAATGATTTAGAAAGAATTGGGATGAAAAACTCCATATTTGAAAAGATAAAAATAGATTTTTATCGAAATGAACTAGTTTTGACTAGAATTATAATTCTATTTATTTTTAAATAAATAAATTGGATTTGAAATGGCTTTGAAAATAACCAGAATTTCCAATAATTATATTGGAATGGATTTGAATCGAAATTGTCTTCGGAATATTTTGATGTTGGATTTCGTGATAATAGAGATATTGTTATGCGAATTTGAAAGATATAGATATATATCGTTATTTCCAATACGATATTTGTTAGTCGTAGAATTTGATATTGATTATAAGCCGGTATATTTTCTATTCAGAGACTTGTATTGAATATCAAAGGTGATTTGGGTTTGTCGTGAATGGTGTCTTCATTAACACTGTTCTTAAACCCAGTTGAGAAAAAGATTAAATCTTTTTATTTAGATTTAATGAAGTGTACCAATTAAATAACATTTAATTGGAAATTGAATTGGTATTGATTTTTGGGTTTATCGTGAACAGTGTTTTAAATAACACTCATTCTTTAACCCGATAATTAATGGAACGTGATTTTGGGTTGTCGTGAACGGTATCTTCAATAATACTGTTCTTAGACCCAAAGGAGTTAAGAACATCAGAAACTAACTGGAGATTAGTTTAGTTGAATGGTTTCTGGGGTATTGATCTGATGTTGGTTTCGGCCTGCGGGGTTAATACTTAGCGAATTGCTCATTTGCTAATTTACGGTTAGGGACTGATTGAAATGTGATGTGATTTTGGGTTTATCGTGAACCGTGTTTTAAATGACACTGATTCTTTAACCCAGTCACAGATTAAAACTAAGTGGAGTTTTAACGAATCTTTAATTAGATTGAAAAGATCGAGAATGGAGTATCACCAGTTTTGCTCCAGGCGATAGTTAAATCTTTAATTAGATTTAAACGTGAAATGGTAATTGAATTTACCGATAACACCGTGGTGTTAGATATGAAGTATAACCAGTTTTACTTCATGGGATGAATAGGTTGGGGTTGGGAAAATAAAAGAAATGATTACTTCGGTAAGGTTCACTAATCCCGACTAGTTTGAATTGATATTCAAAAGTGGATTAAAGAATAAATTTAAAGGATTTATCTTTGATAAAATTAATGGGAACCTTTCCCTATGAATGTGAAATTTAGAAACTAACTGTCGGTTAGCTAAGCAGAATGGTTTTCTGGAAATTGATCTGCTGTTGGTTTTGGCATTCGGGGTTAATATTTGGGGAATTATTCTCTTGTTAATTTACGGTTAGTGACTGATGAATTGGAATGAGGTGTATGTTGTGTTTGTGTAACACTTGTTTTATAATGTACGCGAGTTATTCGGAAAGACCGGGTTTATCCCATTCTGAATAACTGATACGATGATAAGTCGAAGATGAAGACGATGGTAGAAGACCAGAGGTCTTCACGTCGTTTGGATAATTACTGATGATATTGATTGGGTTGTACACCCAAGAAGATGGAAATAGTTAGTGATCGTCCAGACGTATTTGGAGATCGATGGATATGCGGGGTACTAGGTGCCTCCGGTTTCGTTCAGACCCAGAATGAACTTGTAAATGGACTGTGTGTCTGACATTGGATTTTAGTCTGTGCGATTGATTTCTATTAAATATATATCTGTTTGGCGGTGGAGAATTTATTCTCTTGCTTAATGCCCTTCTCTGAGACATACGAGCTCAGGGGTTATATATTGATGGATATCAATCGCATGGAGTGAATTGCTAGTGTGGCATGCCTAAGTGGCAATTGATCGAGGCTTCTGTTGATAAGCAAAGTCTTGTGGGTGATGATCAAAGCACGGTCTGTGTGGCATAGCTTTGTGTAACGTTGATTCGCGAGCCTCACACCCCGGTTGTGAACCAAAAACGGGTGAAGGATCCAGGGAGGACATGCGTCTCTTTCTAGCTAGAAGTGGCGTCAGTGGTTTTACACGCCCTGACGAGTTTGACTTATGTGGTTGTTGTTGTTGCGAGGTGCCTCGTTTTGATCGAACGATCCGGGTCTGATGGAGTCATTCTTTGGCCCATTTACGCCCCTATAGGGCGGGGAGACGTAGTGTTCAGGCATTTTAATCCACATCGGTGGACCGGCCCTAAGGCTCCTAGGTGCAGTTGCGGCTGTAGCCTGAGGCACGGGCTAGAGAGTCTCGAATTCGGTAGAGGAATATCTTTTGCCTCAGTTCATAGATGGAAATCCAACTTCCAATACGTGACTGTGAGGTTTTGATTGTAGAGCCTAGTATGGCGACATGATATATGGTACCCATGCCGTCTATGATTGATATTTATGATTAAAATTGTTTTGACACTATACACTTATAACAGTATCAAATGATTTGTTTTTAGCATATCAAGCATGCTTTGGCTATTATAAGGGAAAACCCTATCCTCCGGCTTGCGTTGCATTGTGTGATGGGACCTGGGTCTTATAATAGCTTCATTTTTCTTTATTTTGCATTGCGCTGTTGTTTTATGCACTGGTGTTCTTGGGAGGAAACACATTCCGTGTTATACGGCGTGGTCCCTTGATTTACCTAACTTTAAAAATAACAAGTAATAAATGTTTTAGTTCTCACACCAGTCCCATGACTGACCTGGAGTTTATTGTTTTAACCTAAACTCTGGGTGCCCTTATTTTGACATAGGCAGCTAGTAGTTTTGGTTTTGCAGATTTATATTCACAGGAACCTGGTTTACAGCTGGAACGATATCCGGAAAGCTTTGTATCCGTATATCTCCTTCAGCTGTGTATTGTATTATTTTCCGCTGCTATGTATTTAAATGTAATTTAAATCTCTGATATTTCTGTGTAGTATTCATTTATACTCTGTATATTCTTGTATTCTGATGGAATTGTTGTAATTAACAATGAAATGTTCTCCCGCCTGCGTTCCTTTGTGGCTTGTCCTCGACTCAATCTGGGATTTCCCGTAAGGGGGATTTCGGGTCGTTTCATCGTGGTATCAGAGATTTGGTTTACAAAGCTAGAGAACAAGACACATTAGAACCAAACGAAAGAATTCATCAGAGATTGGATTAGTAATATCCAATGGGAATGACTCGTTAGAGATAGGATCAGTAGTATCCTAGAACGAGTGTGAAGAATATGTTTTTAAAATGAAAACAAGTTTTGTTTTGAAATTTAAATCACTTATTTGTATTTGATTATATATTCTATATTGAATTCGGACAATCCAATATATAAAGATTTTGCATATACGTCTTGCAAACGTGTATTCGAAGTTTTAATGTACTGGATAGTTATAGGATCACACTCTAGTGCCCGGGGATAATTCTGGTGACGGGGCACCATCGCCAGTATTTGTTTTCGAGCGACGAAAGTGATATTTCTATATATTTCCTATTGACTGGTGTGAGAACCGAAATTAGATAGGGCTTATCGTTGTGATTTGGCATCAAAAATCTGATTTTTTGACTACATATCAAAGTTATGAATTTGAAAAGCTAATCAACTAATGGATTGATGGTTGTGTTGTTTGATTATTGGTTGATTAATTAAAATTTGTACCATATAGCCAAATTGAATCAAATATTGAATTGTATTGAAATTTGGTCACATTTGCTTGCATATACATGTACTTACATTGAACAGGTCATAACAAAGAGGCTAGAGCAGAAGAATAAAATTGTTTGCCCGACAAATAGGTAAATGTTTATCATAATTTACTGTTTTGTTTGGGTGATGATGATTTTATAAGCCGATTGGCTTTTTCTTTTTCTTTTTGAGATTAGAGGGCCTGTATGGCAATTTCGGGATTTTCCCGGTGCTCCCGGTGTAGGGGAGGTTATGGCGAATTTTTTTGAAAATTTAGGGTGTTAGCCTAATTTTTGAAAAATTTGAAAAGTTCTTAGAAACTGAAAAGTTGAAGAACTTAAGCCGTAATGAAAACACTGGAAGTTGAGTTGATTTGTGAAACAACTTTCAGCTTTGTTCCTTTTCGGGGACGAAAAGTTTTAAGTGGGGGAGATTGTAATAACCCGGAAATCTGGGACAATTTAAAATTTTTAATTTGGCAATTTTAGCGAATTTTGATTATTTAAAATGAATTATTTTAAATAATATCGACGAGAAATTTATTTTGAACAGAAATTCGACGTATATATTTATATCGATCGTTGTTGGAATATAAATATTTATTTATATTTATAAAAGGAATTGAAAATGGCGCGGTAGTTCGATAATTCAATTTCAAACTTCAAATGGATGTACAGGATTCAAAATAAACCGGATTTTAGTGAAACCAAACATAATAGAATCTAATTGAGAATATCTTTCCAACGAATTCGAAAAATCAAAATTTCATAGAGGGAATCAAAAGATATGTCCAGTTGAAAATTCTGAATAGTCACTATGGAATTCAGGCCCTTAAAAACAGAAATTTTGCAAACGACCTCAGATTTCGACGAAATCACTTTTGCTGGATCCGTGATGTAAAGTTATTGCTAGATTTCAATTTTCGTAATTTTTCGAATCAATATGTAAGCGTGACAAAGGAAAATGCGTTTGACCAGTTTCAATTGATTTTAATCGACTGGAAAATGGCCATTTTTCAAACGGTCTCAAAATTCGACGAAACTAGTTTTGTTAGGACCGTATCATCAATACGAAGCTAGAAAATATTTTTCTGGAGTTTTTCAAGTCAGTATGTGGCCCTGGTAAATTGAAATACGCGTTCAAATTCAATATACAGAGTTATATTTTGATTTTGACGAAAACTGATCGAAACGATCGAATCATCTTACGATACATATCCCATTGCATTCGGAATATGGGTAATTAGCTATTGACGACAGGCGGTGGGTCCCGTTTCGAGTTCGAAATAAAAAGTTACTTTTCGATAGATTAAAATAAATTAAATATTTATAATATATACACCTTCCCTCTCCTCTCTCTTCAGACCGAGATTTAGAAAAAAAAAAACCTAAATCGAACAAGCGACCCCCCCCCCCAACGTCTGATGCCGCCGCTCCTTCATCCTCTTCCTCCTCCTCGCACCGCGCATAAGTCCACCCCCCCTCGACTCCTCTTCCCCTTCCACGAACCCATAACCGCCACGCTCGAACAACGCAACCCCCCTCCCCAACGTCTGCCGCTGCCGCTCCTTCTTCTTCTTCCTCCTTCTCGCTCCGACGGTGTAGCCCCCCCTAACCCTCCTCCGACCGCTTCCACCGGTTGTGGCCCCCCCTCCATTTGGTAAAGACGCTGTAAGTTTTTTTTATTATTATTTACTTATTTTAATTTATTTTCAAATTTTAGTTAAGTTAAAAGGAAAATAGGATTTTTAAGCTAAGGAAAATAGTAAGAAAAAGATTAGATCTTTAATCACAGATTTTCATTTTATTTTATACAAGTCTTGATTTTTGTTTATAGTTGTTGCAGAAGTAAAAATTCGATTTTTATTTATTGAAGAGAAAGTAAAAATTCGATTTTTATTTGTTGAATAGCAAAGTAAAAATTCGATTTTTATTTATTGAAGAGAAAGTAAATATTCGATTTTTATTTATTGAAGAGAAAGTAAAAATTCGATTTTTATTTATTGAATAGCAAAGTAAGAATTCGATTTTTATTTATTGAAGAGAAAGTAAAAATTCGATTTTTATTTATTGAATAGCAAAGTAAAAATTCGATTTTTATTTATTGAAGAGAAAGTAAAAATTCGATTTTTATTTATTGAATAGCAAAGTAAAAATTCGTTTTTTATTTATTGAATAGCAAAGAAAAATTCGATTTTTATATATTGAATAGCGAGGTAAAAATGTGATTTTTGTACATATAGTGAATACGGATGACGAAGGTGACGAACGAAGAAACGGCAAAGACTTCTACATATGAAGAGTCGTGGTATTGGATTAGCTTCGGTGAGAACTTCTCACCTTTAATTTTATTTTTCTAGTTATAAATATATACTAGGATGCAGACGGTGTTTAGTAGCACCTGACACCCGTCGTCCACAGACCTTGGACGGCTTGTATGCCTGGTTGTTTGATTTTGATGTGTAGTTGATTGTGTGATGTTATGTGAAATGAAATAAAATATTTATATAGTTAAAAATATTTTATAGTTAAAAATAGAATTTTTAATGCGTATATGAAAGGAAATAAAAATAAACAAATTGGACGATTTGTTTATATACACACATTTGACTGATACTGATTGGGACGATAAATTTTACACATCGCCCAACTGCACAAATAAAATCCGTGTTTGATTGTTTGAAAACCCCACATGGGTATTGGGATGATATTTGACGTACACTAATCCCGATTGTTTAGTTGTATGTCGATCGATTGATGGACAGACTGTTATAAGCGTTGAATATTTATATTTGATGCTTATACAGTGTAGAATGCACTTTGGATGATGGTTGATTATTCATCGTTGTTATTGTATACATGAGTTGTAGAAAATCCAAATAATTAACATTATATGGTAATTGATTGGGCATCATTCCAGTTTTGAAATAGAAATATTTGAAAAAGAAATATTTGAAATAGAATATTTGAAAATAGAAATATATGAAGCCGTGTTGATTAGATTGACGCCATTTTGACGTGAACGATATTTATATCGATTTTATTCATTTTATAATGAATATCAAAAGTGATTTCAAAATCTGATATTTTGAAAAGAATTGAAATTTGAACTGAAATCGAATAGAAATGAATTCGAATTGGAATTGAATTGAATTGAAAACGAACTGAAATTGAATTAGAAATCAATTTGAATTGAAATCATTTTGAAATGAATTTAAAACGAATTTATATTGGAAAATTCAATTTTGATTTGAATTTGAAATGAAGTTGAAATCGCTTCGAAAACGAATTTAAAATGATTTATATAATACGTTTTAAAAGGAATTCGACGAAGTATATATTATATTATATATATATATATATATAATATAATGGCCTGAATAGAACACGCCGCGCCGCGGCATTTCGCGAATTTCGACCACTGACTTCGAACGGATATTATGGGAGATCCGACCGTCGGATTCTCCTAAAACCAGAACCGTTGGGTTCGTATCGAAAAGGGCTTTCTAACAAATATTATAAATTTGAAATCTAACGATTGGATTTGGAATTTTGTCCAAATCAAATTAAGAAAAGGTCGCTGTAAGTGCAGTTCGATGGCCGTTGGTGGGAATCGACTGTACGGGCCTTGATAAAATTATTAAAAATAGTAATAATTTGTGTAAAATCATAAGAAATGATTTAGAAAGAATTGGGATGTAAAACTCCATATTTGAAAAGATAAAAATAGATTTTTATCGAAATGAACTAGTTTTGAACTAGAATTATAATTCTATTTATTTTTAAATAAATAAATTGGATTTGAAATGGCTTTGAAAATAACCAGAATTTCCAATAATTATATTGGGATGGATTTGAATCGAAATTGTCTTTGGAATATTTCGATGTTGGATTTCGTGATGATACAGATATTGTTATGCGAATTTGAAAGATATAGATATATATATCGTTATTTCTAATATGATATTTGTTGGTCGTAGAATTTGATATTGAATATAAGCCGGTATATTTTCTATTCAGAGCCTTGTATTGAATATCAAAGGTGATTTGGGTTTGTCGTGAATGGTGTCTTCATTAACACTGTTCTTAAACCCAGTTGAGAAAAAGATTAAATCTTTTTATTTAGATTTAATGAAGTTCAACAATTAAATAACATTTAATTGGAAATTGAATTGGTATTGATTTTTGGGTTTATCGTGAACAGTGTTTTAAATAACACTCGTTCTTTAACCCGGTAATTAATGGAACGTGATTTTGGGTTGTCGTGAACGGTATCTTCAATAATACTGTTCTTAGACCCAAAGGAGTTAAAAAAATCAGAAACTAACTGGAGATTAGTTTAGTTGAATGGTTTCTGTGGTATTGATCTGATGTTGGTTTCGGCCTTCGGGGTTAATACTTAGGGAATTGCTCATTTGCTAATTTACGGTTAGGGACTGATTGAAATGTGATGTTATTTTGGGTTTATCGTGAACCGTGTTTTAAATGACACTGATTCTTTAACCCAGTCACCGATTAAAACTAAGTGGAGTTTTAATGAATCTTTAATTAGATTGAAAAGATCGAGAATGGAGTATCACCAGTTTTGCTCCAGGCGATAGTTAAATCTTTAATTAGATTTAAACGTGAAATGGTAATTGAATTTACCGATAACACCGTGGTGTTAAATATGAAGTATAACCAGTTTTACTTCATGGGATGAATAGGTTGGGGTTGGGAAAATAAAAGAAATAATTACTTCGGTAAGGTTCGCTAATCCCGACTAGTTTGAATTGATATTCAAAAGATGATTAAAGAATAAATTTAAAGGATTTATCTTTGATAAAATTAATGGGAACCTTTCCCTATGAATGTGAAATTTAGAAACTAACTGTCGGTTAGCTAAGCAGAATGGTTTTCTGGATATTGATCTGCTGTTGGTTTTGGCATTCGGGGTTAATATTTGGGGAATTATTCTCTTGTTAATTTACGGTTAGTGATTGATGAATTGGAATGAGGCGTATGTTGTGTTTGTGTAACACTTGTTTTATAATATACGCGAGTTTTTCAGAAAGACCGCGTTTATCCCATTCTGAATAACTGATACGACGATAAGTCGAAGATGAAGACGATGGCAGAAGTCCAGAGGTCTTCACGTCGTTTGGATAATTACTGATGATCTTGATTTTGCTGTACACCCAAGAAGATGGAAACAGTTAGTGATCGTCCCGACGTACTTGGAGATCGATGGATATGCGGGGTTCTAGGTGCCTCCGGTTTCGTTCAGACCCAGAACAAACTTGTAAATGGACTGTGTGTATGACATTGGATTTTAGTCTGTGCAATTGATTTTTATTAAATATATATCTGTTTGGCGGCGGAGAATTTATTCTCTTGCTTAATGCCATTCTCTAAGACGTACGAGCTCAGGGGTTATATATTGATGGATATCAATCACATGGAGTGAATTGCCTGTATGGCATGCCTAAGTGGCAATTGATCGAGGCTTCTGCTGAAAAGCAAAGTCTTGTGGGTGATGATCAAAGCACGGCCTGTGTGGCATAGCTTTGTGTAACGTTGATTCGCGAGCCTCACACCCCGGTTGTGAACCAAAAACGGGAGAAGGATCCAGGGAGGGCATGCGTCTCTTTCGAGCTAGAAGTGGCGTCAGTGGTTTTACACGCCCTGACGAGTTTGACTTATGTGGTTGTTGCTGTTGCGAGGCATCTCAGTTTGATCGGACGATCCGGGTCCGATGGAGTCATTCGTTGGCTCATTTACGCCCCATAGGGCGGGGAAACGTAGTGTTCAGGCATTTTAATCCACATCGGTGGACCGGCCCTAAGGCTCCTAGGTGCAGTTGCGGCTGTAGCCTGAGGCTCGGGCTAGAGTGTCTCGAATTCGGTAGAGGACTATCTTTTGCCTCGGTTCATAGATGGAAATCCAACTTCCAATACGTGACTGTGCGGTTTTGATTGTAGAGCCTAGTATGGCGACATGGTATATGGTACCCATGCCGTCTATGATTGATATTTATGATTGAAATCGTTTTGACACTATACACTTAAAATAGTATCAAATGATTTGTTTTTAGCGTATCAAGCATGCTTTGGCTATTATAAGGGAAAATCCTATCCTCCGGCTTGCGTTGCATTGTGTGATGGGACCTGGGTCTTATAATAGCTTCATTTTTCTTTATTTAGCATTGCGCTGTTGTTTTATGCACTGGTGTTCTTGGGAGGAAACCCGTTCCGTGTTATACGGCATGGTCCCTTGATTTACCTAACTTTAAAAATAACGAGTAATAACTGTTTTAGTTCTCACACCAGTCCCATGACTGACCTGGAGTTTATTGTTTTAACCTAAACTCTGGGTGCCCTTATTTTGACACGGGCAGCTAGTAGTTTTGGTTTTGCAGATTTATATTCACATGAACCTGGTTTACAGCTGGAACGATATCCGGAAAGCTTTGTATCCGTATATCTCCTACAGTTGTGTATTGTATTATTTTCCGCTGCTATGTATTTAAATGTAATTTAAATCTCTGATATTTCTGTGTAATATTCATTTATACTCTGTATATTCTTGTATTCTGATGGAATTGTTGTAGTTAACAATGAAATGTTCTCCCGCCTGCGTTCCTTTGTGGCTTGTCCTCGACTCAATCCGGGATTTCCCGTAAGGGGGATTTCGGGTCGTTTCATCGGACATCCTGCTAGAGGTGTCCCTGAATGCAATTAAGAAAGATCCTTTGCCTTGATCATTGATGGAACCTAACTTCCAATATGAACCTTTACATTTTTGATTGTAACCTATGTATGTAGACGTAATATATGGGTACCTATGCCTGCTAAGATCTATACATTTATTTTGAAAAAGGTTTTCAAAGATAGACATTAATGATAATATCAAACGATTTTTGCGTATCAAGTATATATGGTTATCATAAGGAAAAACTTACTTCTGATGGTGTGCATTTGCATAGTGTGATGGGATGTGGGTCTTATGGTAACCACATTTTCCAAAAAGTATGCATGAAGTTTTGACAACTCTTTTTGATGATGGTAAGAGATATGCATGACTTATTATCTTGTTCTCAAGCTGGTTAATCCAAGCCTGACGCGAGTGTTTGACATTTGGTCAGATTTGAGTGTATTTTTGGTTTAGACAGGATTTGTGGAGTTCTCAAACAATTCCAGAGAGGCTGGTATTCTTCATTAGAAGGTAGAGCATATTCTACTATCTATACTTGGATGTCGTGGTTGTATTATGTAACACCCCGTAATTTTAAAACATGACATAAGAGATAATTAAAGAATACTTAATTTTTATAAGAAGAATTAAGGGAAAGAGGCTGCGCCATTTCGTTCGTCGTGGAATTCTGCTTTGAATAGAGTCCAAGTTTGCGTAAATCGAATATCGTATGAAGAAGTTATGAAGCTTAGAAGATTTCAATTTAAAGTAGAATTTATTTAAATAATAATTAAATAACCAAAACTGTTCAAAAAACAAAATTTAGCAATGCGAGCTGAGTGGGAAATTTCCCGCTCGTGGGTGTCGACCCCCCAGAGGGTGTCGACATGGGTGTCGACCCCCCTACGGGGTGTCGACCCCATCGGCCAGATCTAGCCTGACGTGTTTTATGGTGGATCTGATGACATGTTTTTCTGGTCTGGATGGTTCAGATGGATCCTAATCTAATCTAAGGGTCCTAATTCACCTTGATCATCTATAAAAAAATACCCCTAAACCTAACCCTAGTCTCATTGTTTTCGTCCACAGTGCCTCCATGCTTCTCTAATTTAAGTTAAATCTAGCCTCTCTTCTCCGCCAAAGCAAATCAGAATAGGAGTATTCAAATTAGAAAGATCTACAAACAATCAAAGTAGAGATTATTCAAGATCAGATTTACGACTACAACGCCTAATTCTCTTTTCTAAGAATTGTATCTCTGTGAGTCTATGTTGCTTTCACATATAATCATTATCTTTTTGATTCATACCTATAAATCTGTCATATGCCTCTCTGATCCATTTTATCGTTATATACCTGTTTATATTTCATATGCCTGTTCTTATGTTTAGGCCGGTTTTGATGTTTTGATTCTCTTTTCTTCTTGTTTTCCTTTTTCTTTATGAGATTAGGCTAACTTCGAGCCTAACATATTGCATTAAGATTTACGTACGAATAACGTTGGAATGATTGGAAAAAATTTGGGAAATATGCAATGAAATGAAATTTGGCATAAATTGTTGATGAATATGGAAAATTGGTTTGGGCATAATTGAGTATGACTTGTATGCATGAGATTTGGCATAAATTGTTAATAATTATGAAGATGGGTTTGGGCATAATTTGGCACATGAGACTATAAACATAATTTAGATTGGAAACTATGGGTAATTGGAATATATTTGAAATTGGGACTGGAATCAAAAAAGCGATAATGAACGCCTAAGACAGGAGGTTAGATTCGGATTACGGTTTAAGCCTGCCCGGAACCGCCTGACATATCCAGTAACCGCAAATTGGTAATCTAATGTGAGAGGTAAAAGGCAGAAACTAGATGCATAATAATGCAAAGACACGAGGTTAGATTCAGATTGCGGTATAAGCCTGCCCGGAACCGCCTGGCAAATCCAGCAACTGCAAAACGATAATCTAATATGGGAGGTCTTGCAAGAATATGGTTATAATGAATTAATGAACACTTAACTAAGATAAGACATGTAATTAGACATGGGGATAATAAAGGGTTAAGTGGGTAACATGGGTAGCATGTGAAACATAATAAAAGCACTTAACCAAGATGAGATATGTGATTAGACATGGGGATAAAGAGGGGTTATGTGGGAATTCCTAGTGGGGACTAAGCTTAGGAGGGAAGCTTGTGTCAAGTGGGTGGACCCTTTTCAACCAGTAACTAATTTTAGTATCTATATGAGCTCGAACTAGGTCAAGGACAGGGACACGCTTACTGGGGTTGATTGTAAGAGGTCAATAAAGAGTTAGCGATGGAAGTGCAAGTCCAACGGAGTCATGTGCGTGCGTGGGTCCGGGCTGGTAGGTAAGATGTTGTTGCATCGTATAGGTATACGTTGTGCATTTCAGTAGTATCGGGGTTGCCATCTTCGAGAATGATACATCCTATTGTGGGACCAGCACAGGTATCTATGAGGTTACGGAGCCGATCGAATGCGGAGGGTAGTGGGTACAACTAGTGGTGGTAGGAGCAAGTGGGCACCTACGAGAGTAGCTAGGAGTACATGAAGCTACCATTATTATGATTAGTAGAGAGGCACCATATTTTAGTATGTAACTAGTACGTGGTATAGTGCAGAGCATATCATATAGTGGCCAGATGCACGGTAGATGTTCTATCTTACTTACCTTGTTTACCTTGTCATATCTGCTTATGTTGTAGTCATCTCTTATATCCAGTTTATGTTCTTATCCTGTTACTTTACTGATTATATTTTTGAAGTCACTAGACTCACCAGGCTTATGTCTGACCCTTTTTTGTTTCGCCTCTTTTCTTTCTTCCCCCCCCCCAAGCCCTCACGGTGGGATTAGTGAAGCTTGACTCGGATTCCTTTCTTCTTGAAGTGTTGAAAGTAATGTTCAGCTTTATCTCTTTTCCATTATATCTATTTAGATTGGGATTATGGTTTTACTTTTATGTACTCTGATAATAATTTTGTACAAGATGGATATTTGTGTACTTGCCTTTAGTATATGGTTTTGATGTTGTAACTAGACATGTTTTTCTTTTCCCTACAATGAATAAAATTTTGAATTTCCTTAAGTACCATTTTATATATTTGTCTTGTGATATTCTGTTTTATACTCTTACAATACTCCATGAAAGTTAATGCATTCCCTTAGTGAGTGACATTAATGGACGTTGGGTGTTACACGTGCTACCAGAGTTGAAGGTTACCAGGACAGATAAAAGATTTTGAAAACCGTTTTCAAAAGCATTTTTATAAAGAAGTATTTTCAAAAACATGTTATAAAGAGGGTATTTTCAAGAGAAACGTTTATTATGAAAAACATAATCCCCAAAAAGCCATATATCTATCTTTTGATTCTCTATTTTGGATCTCTTCCTTTTTCCTTTTAGAATGTCTGGGGAACCTGTTATACTCGAGGGCGTACAGATACGAGGCTGGTTTAGAAGGTATCTGGAGGCTAGGGCTATTGCCGCAGGCCCATCAGACGTTCCTCCTCCCCCAGCTGCAACCGCTCCGCCTCCTCCTCCTCCCCGTGTAGATGCTTTTTCTAAGATATGCAAAGATTCTATGCGATGGGTGGGAAACCGTTTTATAGAACTGAGACATTAGTTGAGGCTCGACATTGGCTTAAGGAAGTGGAGGATTTGTTTGGTATCTTTGAGATAGACGAGGGAAGGAAAGTTCAGCTAGCTGCTTGGTTAATGAAGGATGAAGCTTCCTTTTGGTAGGAAGTAACCAACGAAGGACGTGAGTGGAGACGTGGATGGATTTTAGGCAAATGTTCGAGTTGAAATTTCTTTCACATGCGGAGGAGAGTTTATACATGGAGAGATTCTTAGCTTTGAAACAAGGGAGTTTGTCTGTGAAGGAGTACGTTAACAAGTTTAACCAGTTAGCAAGATTTAGTATGGAATTAGTTAATACACCACACAAGAAGGCCTTGAGATTTGCCAAGGGTCATAATGAACCTTTACACGGGTTAGCTATGTCACACATTCCTATGGGGGCTACTTTCGAGAATCTTGTTGATATGGCGTTGATACATGAAGAGGAGAAAGGTGCTAATGTAGATAAGGCATAGGATAAGAAAGGGGATCCAAAGAAGGCACAACAACAACAAAAGAAGGGCGGCAAGGATAACAAGAGTTCAGAGAAAAGGAAGTGTCACAATTGTGGAATACCTGGACATTTGAAGAAGGACTGTAGGAAGAAGAAGAAGACGGGTTGCTTCCAATGTGTTGAGGCAGGACGTATGATTAAAGACTGCCCAAGGAGGCAAGGACAGGGGCAAGGACAAAGGACAGGATCTACTTCTATAGGGTAGGTTCATGCTCTCATGGCATCTAGACAAGAGCGAGGTAGAAACATTTCTATTAAAAGTTTGATTTTCCTTTTTGATCATCCAGTACGTACTTTATTTGATTTTGGCGCTTCACATTCGTTTATATCTGCTTCCGTTGTTGAGTCTTTACACCTAGATACTATATAGTATTGGATCCTGTTGTTGTCTCGAAACCTATTGGGTGTACGGCTCATCTTTCTATGTTATGTCAGGATTTGAGAATATATGTGTACGGCGTTGAGTTCGAATGCAACAATTATGTGCTTGGCTTCACGGGCTATGGGTTGATTCTAGGAATGGATTGGCTAGCTAGGTATGGTGCCATTTTCGATTGTGAAAAAATGGTAGTTAGACTGTTGACTAGTTTGGGTAATACTCTCGATATCTCATGCGATCCTAAGGGTTCTGTTAAGCTAAGCTACCTAGAATCTCTTAACACATCTATTGATGATTTGCAATCTGTTCGAGTAGTCCGTGAGTATGCAGATGTCTTTGAGGAGGTTAGGGGCTTACCTCCAAAACGTGAGATAAATTTCCGTATATATTGGGCGGACAATGCAAAGCCAGTTGCATTGCCTGCGCGCCATGTGGCTCCAAGAGAAAGGAGGGAGCTTAGTAAACAAGTGAAAGAGTTGCTTGAGAAAGGGTTCACAAGAAGAAGTATCTTGGAGTGTGGTGCTTCTATTGTTTTTGCTACAAAGGCTGATGGTTCGCTTAGATTGTGTGTGGACTATAGAGAGCTGAATAAGCTCACGAAGAAGAACAGATACCCATTGTCGAGGATAGATGATTTGTTCGATCAGTTGGATGGTGCTTCGGTTTTCTCGCAGTTGGACTTAGCTACAGGATTTCATCAGTTGAGGGTAGCTGAGGATAGTATAGATAAGATTGCTTTTAGGACAACCAACGGTTTCTTCGAATGGCTCTACATGCCTTTTGGTTTGACGAATGCACCCACCTATTTCATAGACTTGATGAGTAGGGTGTTTTGGAAGTTTCTAAACAAGTTCATGGTGGTCTTTGTGGGTGATATCTTGATATTCTCTAGAAGCGAGGAAGAAAATGCCTTACATCTTAGGGAAGTCTTAGAGGCCATTCGAGCATATCAACTCAAAGCTAAGTTCTCCAAATGTCATTTTTGGAGAAAGGAAGTGAGGTTCTTAGGGCACGTGGTCTCCAAGGAAGGGATAGTTGTGGATCCCGCGAAGGTGGTAGCAATCCAAGATTGGAAGATTCCTAGGAACGCAACGGAAGTAAGAAGTTTTCTTGGTTTGGCGGGCTATTACAGAAAGTTCATCAAGGAGTTTGCAAAGGTATCAGCCCCACTTACACGGTTGACAAAAAAGAATTTGACCTTTTCTTGGGATGTTGACTGTGATGATGCTTTTCAAAGATTGAAGAGGGCATTGACGACAGCTCCAGTTTTAGTTTTGTCGGATGGGAGTAAACAGTTCACGGTGTATACCGATGCTTGCGGGACAGGGCTGGGTGCTGTTTTGATGCAAGGGGGAAGGGTGATATTCTATGATGGAAGGCAGTTGAAGGTCCATGAGAAGAATTACTCTACCCACAACTTAGAATTAGCTGCCATAGTTTTAGCGCTTAAGTCTTGGCACCATTACTTGCTTGTTGAGAGGTTTGAGTTGTATACAGACCATATGTCACTTAAATACCTGTTCTCTAAAAAAGATCTAAACTTAAGGCAACAGAGGTGGATGCAGTTCTTAGCATCCTACGATTTTGAGAATGCATATACCCCTGGCAAGGGTAACGTTGTAGCTGACGCCTTGAGTAGAAAGAAGTTGACTTTGAGTCCTTTGTTTATCGAGCGGCAGAGTTTAGAGTATATATCTACCTTTGACTTTAGACCCTCTATCGATTATGTACTCGGTTTGTTGGCATCATTAGAGGTGCGACCTATGCTTTTGGGACAGATAGGTGCGGCACAGCGAGATGACCCACAGCTAATAGAGGTAGTAGACAAGCTAATAAGAAGGGAGTCTTCGAGCCATCTTAGTAGGTAAACTATCGATGACGAAGGTTGGTTGCGTAGGGATGGGTGACTTTGCGTATCTCGAGATGAGAGTTTGAGAAAGACAATCCTTGAAGAAGCACATCGTTCTAAGATGACCATACATCCCGGTGGTGACAAGATGTATAGGGACATGAAGCGAGATTTCTTTTAGGCTGGAATGAAGAAGAATTGGCTGAGTTTGTTTTTAGATGCTTATTGTGCCAGCAAGTCAAGGCTCACAAAAGATGTCTGGTGGTTTGCTTCACCCTTTGGAGGTTCCACAGTGGAAATGGGAAAGTGTTTCCATGGATTTCATCGACGAGTTGCTGAGGCCAAGGAAGGGTAATACGGGGATTTGGGTAGTAGTAGATAGACTTACCAAGAGCGCCCATTTCATTCCCATTAAGAGTAAAAGAACAACGACATAGTTAGCATCTGTTTATCTCCAAGAGATAATTCGTCTACACAGCATAGCTTCTAGTATCGTAAGCGATTAACATCCCATTTTCACTAGTGAGTTTTGGAAGAGCTTGCAAGAGGCGATAGGAACGCAATTGTGTTTGAGCACCTCTTATCACCCTCAGACGGATGGCTAAACAGAAAGAGTAAATTGGATTCTAGAAGACCTTTTGAGATTATGCATCTTGGACTTTGGAGGAACATGGGAGGAAAACCTTCCATTAGTAGAGTTCGCCTACAATAACAGCTATCAGACAATTATTGGCGTGGCACCTTTTGAAGCTCTATATCGACGACCTTGCCGATCACCGACTTGTTGGTGGGAGTCTACGGATAAGATTTTTCTTGGGCCCAAAATGGCTAGGGAAACTTCAGAGAAGATAGGCCTGATTCGAAGACGCATGAAGACTGCAGAAGACCGGAAAAATTCATATGCTGACAAGAAACGGACCGATCTTGAGTTCGATGTTAGAGACATGGTTTTTTATTAAAGTGTCACCATTGAGGAATGTAGTTCATTTTGGATCTATAGGGAAACTGGCAACAAGGTTCGTGGGGCCTTTCCCCATTACAGAAAGAATTGGACAGATGGCCTACAGATATAAGTTGCCTGAGAAGCTTAGTGGTGTTCATGACATATTTCATGTGTCGCATTTGAGGAAATGTTTACATGATACCGCGTAAACAGTAGAGCCGAGCATGCTTAGAGAAGCGGAAGTAGAGCGAGATGCCATAGTTAGACGAGTTCCTACATGCGTCCTTGGATCGGAGGTCAAGAAATTATACAATTGAGAGGTCAAGTTGGTTAAAATCCAGTGGGGAGATGATCAAGGAGACACGACTTGGGAGACTGAAGACAAGATACGCGCGTTGTACCCTTTCCTTTTTGAGGGTATGTTCTTAACTTCTCCTTTTTCTACCACTTCATTTGTATTTGTTCTATCGTTTAATGTATCCTCTCGATTATATCTTCGACCTTTAGGTAGATCCTATGGTTGTAAACATGTGTTTGAGGCATGCTATGTTTGGTGGATGCAAGTGGATGTAAGTGCTTGCTAGTGGTTGCTCGTGGATGCATTTACGCCCACATTAGGCACTAGATCGGCTCAGTCACTTTTATATTACATATGAATGAGTGTGCATATTTAAGTTAATGGATTTATATCGAATGTATTATCATATGGATGCTGCATTTGAATGAATGGTTTTGCACTCTTATAGAAATGATATGTATCATTAGGATTCTTTTGCATACATAATGGACGCATGGCACTATCATGTTTTGCATTAAGGAGGCCAATAAAATCAGTAGAACGCCTGATCTTTGCATTAGATAAGGGACATATACATACTTTTGCATATGTTCATATACCATTAGAAATCTTTTAAGGACAACGGATGTTTGTGGATGATGGATGAGTAGATGGTTGATGGATGGTAGGATACATTCTTCTTAACTTGAAGATTTCGGGGACGAAATCCTTTAAGGAGGGGAGAATGTAACACCCCGTAATTTTAGAACATGACATAAGAGATAATTAAAGGATACTTAACTTTTATAAGAAGAATTAAGGGAAACGGGCTGCGCCAATTCGTTTATCTCGGAATTCTGCTTGGAATAGAGTTCGAGTTTGCATAAATCAGATATCGTATGAAGAAGTTATGAAGCTTAAAAGATTTCAGTTTAAAGCAGAATTTATTTAAATAATAACTAAATAACAAAAACAATTCAAAAATCAAAATTTAGACAATGCGGGCTGAGCGGGATATTTCTCGCTCATGGGCGTCGAACCCCCATGGGGTGTCGACAGGGGTGTCGACCCCATCGTCCCAGATCTGGCCTGACGTGTTTTGTGGTGGATCTAATTACGTGTTTTTCTGGTCTGGATGGTTCAGATAGATCCTAATATAATCTAAGGGTCCTAATTCACCTTGAGCATCAATAAAATACCCCTAAACCTAAATCTAATCTCATTGTTTTCATCCATGACGCCTCCATGCTGCTCTAATTTAAATCAAATCTAGCCTCTCTTCTCCACCAAAGCAAATCAGAATAGGATTATTCAAATTAGAAGATTAGATCTACAAACAATCAAAGTAGAGATTATTCAAGATTAGATTTACTACTACAACGCCTAGTTCTCTTTTTTAAGAATCCTATCGCTGTGAGTCTGTGTTGCTTTCACATATAATTAAATTAAAAAAGTAATTGTGATAGGATTGTAAATTGGATCTAATGTATATGCCTATGACTGAAATGAATCTTATCAAGCTTGTAAATCATTATCCTTCAGATTCATGCCTATAAATATGTTATATGCCTTTATGATCCATTTTATCATTATATGCCTGTTTATATTTCATATGCATGTTCTTATGTTTTGTCCAATTTTGATGTTTTGATTATCTTCCCTTCTTCTTTTCCTTTTTCTTTATGAGATTAGGATAACTTCAAGCCTAACATATTGCATTGAGATTTATGTACGAATAACATTGGATCGTTGGAAAAAGTTTGGGACATATGCAATGAAATGAAATTTGACATAATATGTTGATGAATATGGAAAATTGGTTTAGGCATAATTGAGTATGGCTTGTATACATGAGATTTGGCGTAAATTATTATACCTATGAAGATGGGTTTGGGCATAATTTGGCACATGAGAGTATAAACATAATTTAGATTGGAAATTATGGGTAACTGGAATATATTTGAAATTGGGACTTGAACCAAGAAAGAGATAATGAACGCCTAAGACACGAGGTTAGATTCAGATTGCGGTATTAGCCTGCCCAAAACCGCCCGGCATATCCAACAACTGCAATTTGGTAATCAAATGTAAGAGGTCAAAGGCAGAAACTAAATGCGTAATAATGCAAAGACATGAGGTTATATTCAGATTGCAGTATAAGTCTGCCCGGAACCGCCCGGATAATCCAGCAACCGCAAAAAAATAATCTAATGTGGGTGGTCTTGCGTTATAATGAATTAATGAACACTTAACCAAGATAAGTCATGTGATTAGACATAGGGATAATAAAGGTTTGAGTGGGTAACATGGGTAGCATGTGAAACATTATAAAATCACTTAACCAAGATGAGACATATGATTAGACATGGGGATAAAGAGGGGTTAATGGGAATTTCTAGTGGGGTCCAAGCTTAGGAGGGAAGCTTGTGTCAAGTGGGTGGACCCGTTTCAACCAGTAACCCATTTTAGTATCTATATGAGCTCGAACTAGGTCGAGGACAGGGACACGCTTACTGGGGTTGATTGTAAGAGGTCAATAAAGAGTTAGCAATGGTAGTGCAAGTTCAACAGAGTCGTGTGCGTGCGTGGGTCCGGGACGGTAGGTAAGACGTTGTTGCATCGTGTAGGTATAAGCTGTGCATTCACGTGGTATCAGGGTTGCCAGCTTAGGGAGTGATACACCCTATCGTGGGACCAGCATAGGTATCTACGAGGTTAGGGAGCCGATCGAATGAGAAGTGTAGTGGGTACAACTGGTGGTGGTAGGAGCAAGTGGACACCAATGCGAGTAGATAGGAGTACACGAAGCTACCATTATTATGATTAGTAGAGAGGGATCATCTTTTAGTATGTGGTACGGTGCAGAGCATATTTTATAGTGGCTAGGAGCGTGGTAGATGTTCTATCTTACTTACCTTGTTTACCTTGTCATATCTGCTTATATTGTAGTCATCTCTTATATCTAGTTTATTTTCTTATCCTGTTACTTTACTGATTATATCGTTAAAGTCACTAGACTCGCCAGGCTTATGTTTGACGCCTTTTTATTTTGCCTCTTTTCTTTCTTTTCCCCCCAGGTCCTCAGGGTGGATTAGTGAACCATGACTTGGATTTCTTTCTTATTAAAGTGCCTGGAAGTGTTGAAAGTAATGTTCAACTTTA
Organism: Allium sativum; assembly: GCA_030737875.1. Lineage (NCBI taxonomy): Eukaryota > Viridiplantae > Streptophyta > Magnoliopsida > Asparagales > Amaryllidaceae > Allium > Allium sativum. The sequence goes on from CM060915.1 coordinate 287,316,535, forward strand.
TCTCTTTTCCATTATGGCTATTTGGAGTGGGATTATGGTTTTACTTTTATGTACTCCGATAATAATTTTTCACAAGGTGGATATTTGTGTACTTGTCTTTAGCATATGGTTTTGATGTTGTAACCAGACATGTTTTGCTTTTCCACTGCAATGAATAAATTTTGAATTTTCTTAAGTACCATATTATATATCTGTCTTTGATATTCTATTCTATACTCTTATAATACTCCATGAAAGTTAATGCATTCCCTTAACGAGAGACATTAATGGACGTGGGGTGTTACATATTATGTGAGGATGGTGTTTATAAATATCCATGATACGTTGTTCCAATTTTAATAGTTTCAACTGTAAAGTTATATGGAGTATTATATTTATTCTATTCCGCCGTGAGATTATGTTCTTCTCTTTTGTTATCTATTCTGATGTGTTTGCTTCACTGTTTCAAATCTTGCAAATATCACTCGAGATCTCCTCCGAGATCTCGTTTTGGGCTCCTTCCGAAATGAAACAACAAATATCACTTTGAATCTCCTTTCGAATATATCGCCCGAGATATTGCAATATCGAACGATATATCGACAAGGATGAATTACTAGAATATCGTCTGAGATCTTAGTTTTTTGGTTGAAATTTAAATTTTGCCCGAACTAGAACTATAATTAAAAAACCTCAAATCTAGCCATATCAATCTTTTGTTATTTTACATTTTGCGTATTAAATGACTATATTGTATGTTTGTATATGTTTAACAATGCTTATGATTTTCATATTCGTCTTTTTACATGCATGTTACTTATAAAATTTTGTGTTTCATGGTCTATTTATGTTGGATTCTTTAATGTTTTGGAACCTTTTAATGTTTCCTATCTAACAGTATTCCTGTTTTAAGCATATTACGATTTAGAGTATGATTGATCTTTCGCAAAATAAAGAATAATAAGGTTATTTTGCATTTTAAGTTTAAGTTACTATGTTCTTGATAGCATTCATAAAAATCATTTTGTTAAAATATCATTTTTAACATATCATGTACCCCGAGATTGTTCCGGTATGAACTTTTAGACTCGAGATGAAAATCCGAGATGAACTCCTAAGTTAGACTCATCTCGTCTGAGATCTCCCCCCGATACGAGACCGAGTCTATAAAATCCCCGACACGAAACGCGACCGATATCCGAGATTTAAAACCTTGGTTTGCCCTAATAAAACTCTGAATGAAATGAGTTTGCGATACTTGGTTTTGCAGTACATGAAAACCGTTGATGTATTAAGTATTGATTATCGAAGATCGGAAATTCAGTTTGCTCCATGATTCCTAAGGATGCTTACTTTTTGGACTGGATTTGTGTGGTTTATAGTCAGTACAAAGGGTTAGAGTTTTCGGGTCATCACAAAAATATTGCAATAAAATGAGTAAAATTGTTTAACTCTAGAAATTATAAAATATGCGCATATGAATGTTATGTGATTATTTACAATATAATAATAATTTTTTAAATCACAAATTGTTTTGAAATAGTTTTGAAATAAAATCACATGAGAGAATCAAGAAGAGAGATAATTTGCATAAGCGACATCATATCTATATTATAAGTGTGTACTTCATGCATTGCAAAGGGTATGATTTTGAAAAATAATTTTATGCATATTTACAATTAAATTCTTTGTGTCATATATGGTGAATTTGTTAAAATAACCAAATAACATATGTAATTTCTATGTAATTCATTTATATATAAAAAATGTCATTATGTGGACAATATTGAGTTTGATACTAATTAATTTATTATTTTTAACTATTTAATATTTGTTAAAAAGGTAAATGAAATATTGTTTCTAAATTAATTTTACAATTAGGTATTACTATATTTCTATAGATAAAATTTATGTGCGTATATTTTGAGCTTGGTATTTGCTTTGAGTGCCTTTTCAAAATATGGATGATATATTGGTTCTATTTCAAATATTACTCTATGGAAACAAAAATACCTAAAACATGTCGTAATAATGAATTGATTTATCGTTATGCATTTTAGGCTCTAGTAGTTTATATCGACATTAAAACTTTATAAATAAAAATGTCAAAGCGATAAACAAAATATTTTTTAACAACTGACTGAAATGTAAAAAACAAGAAACATTACAACTTATGTTGTTATTTTTGTTTCATAAAAAATTAGGGTGCGTTTGATTTGTCCTTTTAAATTTGGGTTTTTCGTATGTGCAAAAGTGCGAAAATTGAGCACGTGCACATCATGCATAACGACTGTTTTAAAAAACAAAGTTAATTGACAAAACAAAAAACAACCTTTTCTTATTTTTCATGTTTTAAAAAATTACAGAATAATAAACAATTCACCCACCTAACTTCTCCATGTCCCGTCCATTCCTTCCTCCATCTTCATTCTGTCCCCTTAGCCATCCCCGAATTCTCCATACTTTTTGTAATTCGTTGATGGAAAAATATGTCGTAAACACCCAAGATTCTTATTTACTTAAGAATTATAGTTTCCTGTAGAAAAGTAAGTGCAGAAAGCAGTAAATAACACAAGAGATTTATAGTGGTTCGGTCTTGCGAAAGACCTAGGTCCACTTCGGAAGAGTTGTTAGAATGTTATTAATAACAAAGAGTTACAAGGTTGAGACAATCTCATGACATCCCTTTACATACATTTCTAAGTTATATGAAGTCATAAATATCATATGCAAGTATTCGGAAAAAGACACTTTTCCCCTTCTTCTTCCTCAAAGCTTAGATGCCATTAAAGAGGCCACTTGGAGCTCTCAAGATATGTCAAATCACTAAATTCCAAACCCTTTAAAGTGTGAGCTTGAGGGTTATTTATAGTGGAGTGGGTAGGTGGGAGTAGGTAGAAGTAATGGACCACAAGCCAATTTTCGTATCCCATGATGCAGCCTCCTCAAGTATTCAGACCCCCTTCCACTGTGCCCAGGAAATTCATAGCCCACTGTAGGGGTACGAAATTCGTACCCCAAAGGGGTATGAAATTCGCAGACCCCCTTCCACTGTGCGCAGGAAATTCATAGCCCACTGTAGGGGTACGAAATTCGTACACCAAGGGGATATGAAATTCGTAACCAGTGAGGTACGAGATTCGTACCCGAGTGTAAGAGATTCATACCCCGTGCGGTACGAGTTCTATGCTGGAGTCGGGAGCGTTGGGCATGGTAAGAGCGGGGTACAACAATGTGAATTGAGCCCATTTTTGAGGGATATGAAGATCTTGGAAGTTGTCGGTCGAACCTTGATTTTGAGTCGATCCGGTGATTTTGGGTAATACACTTGTTGGGGGAAATCAAATGAATCGTGCGGTGCCTTCGAACTCGGCTGCGGATGGATACTGATGGTTTTCGCATCCAAGGGATGCAACATTCTACCAGTGGCCCTATTCGAGTATTCTGGTGTTAGACCCCTGATGATGTTGGCAACACTTCTATGCTGTAATATCACGCGATATGTTGAGTCGAGCGTATCTTGCGTACTTTTGGGAACCAGACCAAAACAATGGTTAACATTTGCACCCTCAAAGTATGTCTTGTGTTAACGGGGCATGCTTTGAAGTAAGACAAGTCTGGCGATGGGCGGAAAGATCTCCATGCCATGCATAGTGATTGGTCGTAACCTTTCCCTTGAGTTGTATGCTGGAAGTGCGCTACTTCGGAGGGGCTGAGACGCATTGTTGTAGATTGTTGGTATAAGTTTGGGACTCCAGATTGTTAAGAGCTTTGACTTGCTTGTGTCTTGCACTTGGGTTGGAACCTGTCTAAGGCATCTCATTTTTTTTACATGTGGTTTGGGCACACGATTTCATAAGGTGGTTATCGAAACATCGTTGTACTGGAGCTTGGTCGTTTGACGTGTCCCGCTGAACAACTTGGATTCATAAGCACGAAATCGTTCAACGATCCAAGCTGGTCCCAATGGTCATAATTCCGAGAAATCGTACATGCGAACGTTGCCGTAAGGATATGCCTTGGCATATGTCATAGCATGTAATCGCCTATGTTTTCCTACGAAGCAAGGTCGAACCCAAATGCCAAGGGCGTGCACTTTGATGGTTGGGCATTTGGTGAGTACACGAGTGGTCCTTGAGCCGTGATTGAGTGTTTTGCTGATTGGGGCTTCAAAAACAAGTGAATGCGACCATAGCTTGGTGTACGATCCTGTAATGTTTGTTCGGAGCATGTCCTTCCTTAATTGTTCTTTCCTTTCTTCTCTTCTCTGGACAAAAAATCTGCTTAAGGCGTAGAGGATACAAAATACTTCTTTTGTACTTTGGGTGTTCGAGTTTTCTTTAGGTTTCCGGGAGAAGGGACGAGGGATATGTGAAGTGAGAGGGCTTGTAGGATTGGCACTCAAGAACGTCGAGTGTAGATTTTGGGAAACGGAAGTAGGAGTTTGGAGAAAAGTCATCAACTGTGTGTGGATACAGAATTGGACTTCGTATCTCGTACTCCAATGACTTCGCTGAGGCTTGGCTTCAAGCTTGAGCTAGTAAACTTGAACCTTTGCATGACGTCGCGTGATCGGATCAGGATTGGTGAGTTGTGGCCTTGCGGCACGACACTCGAGGAATGGACTTGTCTAGACTAGCGACTCAGATGTGCATGTAGGATGTGGATGCATAGTTGATCTATTAGTTTCGGGATCCGATCAATAACCCAATCACGATGCGGTCGCATCTCGACTCAAGCACCGCGCTGGCATTTGGTGATGGCAATGGCATTAGTCACTAAGGCTAAAGATTTCCATTATGTTCCATAATGTTTGCTTTAGTGGTGTCTCTGCACTGACGGAATGCTGGTAATTTCAAAGGCCTAGACTTTTGTTCTAGATTGCTTTTCTGGGAGGTAGTAGTGCCTGTGGATACATTCTCGGATGTGGATTCGGGATCCATCATTTAAAAGCAACTTCTCGAAGGAGGAGAAGTTGTGGATGGACAAAGTGCTCAGATAAAGGGCGTAGCTGATGCGAGTGTGCAAACCTAGTTATGGTGGAAGATCAGGAAGCCCGGCTGGTGGCAAGTTCTACAGAGCCGGAGGAGAAGAGGAACAAGATGAGGCTACCATACAAGAGGCATGGGCAAAGGCTAGAAAGGATGCGGAGGAGAAATTTGTTATTGTGGTGGCATAGAAGAAGGTCGATACCGAGGTAGAGAAGAAGAGCGCCACTGAGGAGGCCAGGAAAAGGGGGTTGTTGATGGTGCCCACCAAAGGGGGTCGAGGAGACCTTTACTAAACACTTAGTGGATGCAGTTATGTGACTCCAAGTTAGGGAGCTAGCTAATCAGAAGGCTGCCAAAGGAGCCAAGAAGAAAGCGGGGTCAGATGCCAAAAAGGCTTGGGAGAGACTGAGGCTGCATTAGCCCTTACTTCTTACATCGCTTCTACGCTGCTGCAATGTATTTCCCCAGGGAGGTCATGGTGGTTACAAGCGGTGAGGATGATGGCGGGAGGCTCAGATCGATGTCTCATGAGTTTGTTACACCTGCGAACAGAAGAGGAGAACATTAGCGGAAGTGGCTCTGGAAGGAAGGGGTTCATCTCGCTCTGGGGCATATGTAGTTTCGTGGAGATCGAGCGCTGGTTTCATTTGTTGGGTTTGCCTCAGCTCAAGAATCCCGTAGGTTGTGGAAACCAGGCCAGGCACCTTCTGCCATGTACCGCGCAGAGTTAGTTCCAAGTACGGTGAAGGCGAGGACCTTGTGGTTCGTTCGATTTATGTCTCTTCCGTCGTTCATTCGGGTTAAGAGTGCGAGGGCATCGTTTATTCGCCTTAGTGTACCCAGATCCAGCCCCTAAAGTTGGATGGTGGCCTTTGGGCTGCCCCCAATCCCTAGGGCTTAGGAGCGGAAACGATTTAAGCTCGGTCTCAGTGCTGTGTTGAGATTCGATAGATACCTAGAGGGAGCCGCGTGAGTAGTTAGTATCGTTCTAGGTTTTCTGTCGATCTACCCCCAAGTCTGGTGACTTGGAAGTGGAATGATTTATACTCGGTCTCAGTGCTAGGCTGAGATTCGAGTTAGTGTTATTTATACTCAGTCACGTCGCGGGCCGAGAACTTGAGTAGCGACGTCAACTCCCATGCTCGGGGTGCTAATTGGTGCCAGTGGTGTTTGTCCTCGATGTTGGTTTGAGGCTCGAAAGGTGGCATTGGCTCCCGTGCTTGGGGTTCTGATGTGGTGTTCGAATATTGTTGTACATAAGTTAGCTATGACGGTCAATCAAACATGTCATGCAAGAAGTAAACATGGAGTGAACACGGGAAACTGAACATCATTCCTACTAATAACTTTGGCAGTAACAGCCTTTACAATGCCTTGAATTTCAAGAAAACAAAACATTGTTGGAAAGCACAAACAACTGTACACTAAGTAATGTAAATTAGCGGTGGAGGTGTTCACTGTTCCATGCCCTAGGGAGCTCGGCTCCGTCTACAATTGCTAGCTTGAAAGCTCCATCTATGATCTTCTGTTGTATGGCATACGGGCCTTCCCAGTGAGGACTGAGGCCAGTCGGTGGGGGGAAAGACCTGTTTCAATACGAGGTCACCAATGTTGAGATCCTTGCGGCAGACTCTGGAGTTGAAGTATTGGGCTATTCATTGTTGTTGGGCGACAACTCTGGGCTCAGCTTCATTTTTCTTATCCTCGAGTAAATAGAGCCATTCCATAAGTAAATCTTGATTGGTTTTCGGATCGTAGTAGGTAACGCGATGAGATTGAATCTTGAGCTCAATTGGGATGATGGCTTCGGATCCATAGGCAAGGGAGAAGGGAGTGTGTTTGATAGCAGACTTATGGGTGGTCCGATAGGCCCATAAGGCCAGAGGGTGCTCGTCTACCCACCTATCTCCATCTTTTTCCAAACGTTTCTTGATGATGGATTTAATTACTTTGTTAACGACCTCGACCTGGCCATTGGCTTGAGGGTGAGCCACCATCGAGAATCTCTTTTCGATGTAGTGCCGCTAACTGAAGGCTTCGAATTCGGCGCTCTCAAATTGGGTTCCATTGTCGGAGAAGATGGTCTGGGGACCCCAGAGCGGGTGATGATGTTGCATAAAATGAAGTTGATTACTTCCTTGGTGGTAGTCGTGGCAAGGGCTTCATCTTCTGCCCATTTGGTGAAGTAATCAACTACGATGATTGAATAGCATGCCTTACTCTAGCCATTGGAAGAGTTCCAATGATGTCTATTCCCCGCGTGGCGAATGACCAAGGACTGACCATTTGCGTTAACTCGATAGGTGGGGCACTTGGAATCTTTGATAAGCACTGGCACTTGTCGCACTTGCGAACATAGTTCGCAGCGTCTTGATCGAGTGTGGGCCAAAAGTAGCCATGCCTGATGATTTTTCTTGCTAAGGTTTGATCGCCGGTGTGGTCGCCGCACTCGCCTTCATATACGTCTGTTAGCACGCGGTTGGCACCATCATGGGCTACGCACCGAAGTAGCGGAACAGGGAAGACTCGCGGTAGAGTACTCCCTCCATGAGAATGTAGCAAGCTGATTGGCGAGTGAGTGCCCGTCATTCCCTGTAACGTCCGGAGAGGGTCCCATGTTACAGATAGTTCTTGATCGGTGTTACCCAAGATTCGGGTTTGGCCTCGGTGTTCATGACCGAGTCGGTCTTCGTTTAACTAATGTTTTGTGAATTGAGCACTTAGTCTGGAGCGAATCCTATGAGTTGCGTATCTTCAGAGCTTGCCATCTTTGCTAGCGTGTCTACCTTTTCATTCTGTTCTCCGGGATATGCGTAATGATGAATTATTCAAAGCTGGTGAACAATTCCTGAACCTGGGCGAGGTACGGAGCGAGTCGTACCCCTTGGCTTGGTATTCCCCTGTACCTAATGCACAATGAACTGTGAATCGGAGAATATTTGGATGGCCTTTATGTCATGGTCGATTGCGATTCTTAGTCGAGCTATTAAGGCCTCATATTCTGCGTCGTTGTTGGTAGCAGGTAAGTTGAGTTTTAATGCATAGCATATCGAGCACTTTTTTGGAGTGATGAGCACGACTCTGGCTCCATAGCATTTATTGTTAGACGATCCATCTACAAATAGTTTCCATTATATGCCCTAAGCTTCGATGCTTTTTGGAGGAGAGTCCTCGGGGGCGGTGAATTACACTATGAAATCGGTAAAGGCTTGCCCGAGGATGGTCCATGGGGAATGAATGTTATCTCAAATTGAATCAGCTCTATATTCAATCATAATAGTTGTCCGGACGACTCAGGTCGTCGTAGGACCGGTCGTAGTGGCTGGTCCGTGTAGACTTTTATGGGTTAAGACTAGATGTATGGTCATAGCTTCCAGGAGGAGATCAATAGGCGGTGGGCCAGTTTCTCAAGCTTTAGATAATTCTTTTCTTCCTCCGTCAATCTTTTGTTGATGTAGTAGACGGGTCGCTGGACACGGTCTCGATGCATACCAGTGCCAAGCTGATTGCCTGCATGAAAACAGACAAATAAACATATAATTCCTCATGGTCCACAGGTTTGGACAAGATAGGTGGTCGCTCTAAGTGATTCAGTAGGTCCTCGAATGCAATAATGCATTCTGGGGTCCATTCGGAGTTGCACTTCGATTTCTGAAGCAAGTCGAAAAAGGGATTGCATTTGTCAGTAGTTCTAGAGATGAATTGACTTAAAGCGACGACCTTCCCGTTTAAACTTTGGACATCTATGATGTTTTGAGGGACTTGAATATCCCGAATAGCTTTGATTTTGTCCGGATTGGATTCGATGGCTCGGTAGTTGATGATGAAACCCAGAAATTTTCCTAAGGTGACTCCGAAGGAGCACTTTAAGGGATTGAGTTTCATGTCATATCGGCGAAGGACATCAAACACTTCATAGAGGTCATGGACGTGGTTGCTCGATATTTTAGATTTTACTAGCATATTTTCTGCATTTATCTCCATTGATTTTCCAATTTGGTCCTTAAAGAGGCGGTTAACCATTCGTTGATAAGTGGCTCTTGCATTCCTAAGTCTGAAAGGCATTACACGGTAGAAATAGAGGCCAAGGTCGATTATGAAATAAGTGTGATCCCGGTCGTGGAGATACATCAGAACCTTATTGTAGCCTGAGTAGGCATCCATGATGCACAAGAGCAGGTATCCGACAGTCGAGTCAGCAAGCCGATCGATCTACGGAATTGAGAAGCTTTCCTTGGGACACGCCTTATTTAGGTCAGAGAAGTTGATACACATTCGCCACTTGCCGTTATCTTTCTTGACTAAAACCAGGATGGAGACCCATTCAGGATAGTCGGCTTCGCGGATGAAGTTGTTGTTGACTAGTCAATCTACCTCTTCCTTGAGTGCATTGGATCTTTCGGGTCCCAAGAAGCAGCGTTTCTGTTTGACCGAAAGAGGTGTGGGATCGAGATTTAACTGGTGGCAAGAAATCGTGGGGTCAATGCCTCTCATGTCCGAGTGGGTCTAAGGGAACACTTCTAGGTTGGCTCTTAAGTAATCCACAAGATCATTTTTTATTGCGGGTTGGAGTTGCGATTCAATTTCGAAAACCTTTGATGAGTCGTCCGGGCTGATTAGGACGTCCATCGTATGTTCCACTGGAGTAGCCCTCTCGTAGTCGGGCTCTTCGTCCTTCCTTGGATCGAGATTGTCGAAAAGACGACAGTGGTGCCTGAGCCAAGGCTCAGACGCCTTTGATTGCTATGCAGAGATGGTCTTGGCGCAAGAAGGTGGAGGCACCTCCATTCCTTGTCCTTATTGCGTGCTTTCTTCCATTCCATTGCGTAATAATCCCTTATAGTTTGTTGGTCACCTTTAACTGTACAGATCCCGTTTTTAGTCGGGAACTTCTTTAGGAGGGACCATGGTGACATGCATATTCGGAACTCCGTAAGGAAGGGACATCCAATGAAGACAATGCATGGAGAGATGATGTTGATAACCATGAAAGTGAGGACTCAGACCTGACTCCGATCCTCGTCCCTAAGTTCAACAGGTAGATTGATCATGCCCCCCGGGTGATTGGAAGATCCGTTAAAGCTGTGGATCGTGGCATAACATGGTTTTAAATCCTTGGTTTCTAACTTCATTTGATTGTAGGAAAATTTGAAAATGATGTTGACCGAGCTTCATGAGTCAATCAATACCCTTCGGACAGAAGCAACACCGATCTGAGCTGTGGTCATGAAAGGGTCTGTGGTTGGTTTCTCGATTCCCGTAGAATCTCTTTCACGAAAGACGATGTCGTCCCACATGGTTTTCTAAAGCTTGACCGGGATGGACTTGTCTAGACTGGAGCAAGCTTCATAGGTGGTATGCTTTATAGAAATCACGTATTCTTCCATTTTTCGAAAACTATCGTGTGTGGGGTAAGGCCCACCACAAATGGTGTTGATCACAATACCCCGCCTGTGGTTAGATGGACCAGGAGCCGCTTTGGCAGGTGTTGGAGGTGCCCGTGTCGGAGGGCCCATGTTTTCTTTGGGAGGAAAGGGTTCTTGGATGCATTGTTCAAGGTACTTTTCACGGATAAGCTTTTCAATTGCATCCTTGAGTTGGCGACATTGGTATTGTGCCCATAAATGTCATGGTAGCAATAATACATGTTGATGTTCTTCTCGAGGTTAGTGGACTCCCTGGAGTGTGGTTTCTTGTATTAAAGCATATTACATGTTTCTAGGTATATTGTTTCCAAGTCTTCATTTACCGTAGTGTAGGTCTCTTAGGCTTGGTAGCGGCCAGGCCTCTCGAGTTCCGCTGGAAACTGGTTGTTGTTGCGACCACCCTAACTGCTGTTACCCAACTTGGATTTGTAGGGACCTTCTCCTGTTTTTTTATCGAAGGGTTCTCTAACCTGTTTCCCTTTGATGTTGTTTTCAATGATGTCCACATACAGGTGGTTGGAAAGACTATCCCAGGAAATTCGGTTACGTCTCACTTCCTCTTTGCAAAAGAACTGTCTGACCTTCTCGTATAAATCGTCGAGACTCTTTGGTTGCTTTCTATTTATCCAGGCCATGAATTCAAAAGTCGGAAGGATGCCCTTTGCAAGCTGGAAGAGCACGGTATGAGACTCTAGGTCATCTACCTCAGAAAGGGCAATACTAAACCATGAAATGTTGCTCTTGAGCGATTCGGCGGGTCCTTGATATAGGTTAGACAGAGTGAAGGTGTTCTTTGTAGTTGAGATGGGCATCTTGAATTGCTTATCCAATTTGGTGGCCAGTTGGCCAAAGTTGTTGATAGAATGGAGCTGAAGGCGAGAGAACCAAAGTAAATAAGTGCCTGACAAGAAGACTGGGAAGCACTTGCATTTGACCGGGTCGGTGGCCCGACTAGAATCCATTTTCTATTCATAGAGGTTTAGGAAGCCAAACGGATTGGTTGTGCCATCATAAAGCGACATCTGTGGCACACTGAAGCGTCGAGGCCATTCGGCTTCGTGCACGATCCTGGTGAAAGGGTTGCGCCTTAGGTAGGTCTCCCAGGAGATGTTAGCATTCCCTCGTGTTTCCCTCATGATCCTTCGGACCATGTCGGGGAGGTATGTCGAATGTGGATCCGCTGGAGGGATCTATGGGTTTCGTCGGACCTAGGGAGTTCAGTTCCGTTGTCTCCTTCCATGATGCACATTCAGGTCATCTTCATCCATGTCATCAATATATATGACTGGGTTTTGGTATGGATAGTGGGGCTGAGCAGGTTGATGCACATCTTGATCCGCAAGAGCATGGACCACTAGGAGAATAGGTCCCTGATCCTAGACGGCAGAAGTCGGGTTCTGAGGAGGAGTGGATCTTTTGCTCGGACCCGGCTCGTCATTGATAATCAGCCGGGAGCGGTCTCGATACTGTGCCCCTTCATTATAACTGACTGTAGTCCAATTTCCATTGGCATTGGCATATCCGTTGTCGTTTTCATTAGTCGGGCCATTGGAGTGGACGGTGACATTATTGATGAGGCTAACCTCCTTCTTTGATGTGGGCCCCTTGACTTGAAAGAGGAAGTTTCCGAGATAGTACGTCGAGGTCGGGTGTTGTTGTGAGCGAGCTGAAGTCGAGTGATGATGCGTTGACTTTCTTAAAGTTGGCGCATACGGTCGATGTTTTTTCTCAATTCCTTATTGAGCTCAAGTGTCGTACCCTCGTATTTTTCATTAAGCCCACGGATCTGCGCTTGTATTGTAGAAGCTTTGGGTCCACATGAGGAAGGGCCTCGGTCGTGGTCGAAATATCCGCCAGCTGAGGTTGCTGGGAAGTTCCGGCTTTGGCTACCCAGATGAAACAATCAATGCATTCTTTGGTCGCTTTGCCATCATAAGCGAACTTGGTGGCAGTTTAGTGAAGAAACCTAAAGAACATTGGAGTCAAGATGGTAATGTGAGACAAAGAAGCGAATCCGAGTTTTCTCAGTGAAAACACCAAAATGTTGACAACAAAATATGTCGTAAACACCCGAGATTCTTATTTACTAAAGAACTATAGTTTGGCATGGAAAAGTAAGTGTAGAAAGCAGTAAATAACACAAGAGATTTATAGTGGTTCGGTCTCGTAAGAGGCCTACATCCACTTTGGAAGAGTCATTGGAATATTAATAATAACATAGAGTTACAAGGTTGAGACTATCTCACGACATCCCTTTACATACATTTCTAAGTTATATGAAGTCATAAATATCATATACAAATATTGCGAAAAATACACTTTTGCCCTTCTTCTTCCTCAAAGCATAAATGCCACTAAAGAAGCCACTTCGAGCTCTCAAGAGATGTCAAATCACTAAATTCCAACCCCTTTGAAGTGTGAGTTTGAGAGGTATTTATAGTGGAGTGGCTAGGTGGGAGTATGTAGAAGTAGGGGACCATAAGCCAATTTTGGTATCCCGAGATGCAACCTCCTGAAGAATTCAGACCCCCTTCCACCATGCCCAAGAAATTCGTACGCGGTTGGGTAGAGAATTTGTACCCTGCGGGGGTACGGAATTCGTGCCCAGAGGGGGTACGAAATTCGTACTCGTGGGGTACGAAATTCATACCCGGTGGTGTACGAGTTCTATGCTGGAGTTGTGAGCATTGGGAACGGGAAGAGCAAGGTACAACAACATGAATGTGGCCTAGTTTTGAGGGATACGAAGATCCTGGAAGTTTTCGACCAAACCTTGACTTTGTGTCAATCCGGTGATTCATGATAATACACTTGTTGGTGGAAATCGGATAGATCGGGCGGTCCCCACTTGTTCGACCTAACCAGTTAGGTTGATCGCCGTCGGGACTGTAGGGACCCGGACCCCCATCGGCAATGCGTCCAGACCAGCTGACGGCTCGCCTTTGGCTCGGAGCTTGACTCGCCTTCGGCTTGGCTGCGAATGGGTAGTGATGAATGTCGCATCCAAGGGATGTGTCATTCTACCACTTGCTCGACTCGAGTCTTCCAGTGCTAGACCCCTGACGATGTTGGCAACACTTCTGAGCTGTAATATCACACGATATGTTGAGTCGAGCCTGTCTTGCGTAATTTTGGAAACCAGATCAAAAGGTCGGTTAACATAATTAATGTTAAAAAAAATAAACCAAACACCCTTAACCTTTTAGTTTTTAAACCTTGTTCTACCTCATTAATCTTGATTTGCAAAAAAAATTAAAATATTAACATTCACTTTGAAAGGAAAATAAAATATAAAAGAAAAACAACTTTAATTAAAATATAGTATACTCTAATCCATTAATCAATGTATATTATGAATTCGTATAATATTTAACTTTTTTACAAACAATATTAACTAAAAATATTCATTTTGTTTAAAATTTTGCGAACTATGGTATTCATCACTTACCGTTACTTTAATGTTACTCTTAACCTAAATGAAATATAATAATGACATAGAATCCATATGATTAAACCAGTCCTCATGGATCGATTCGATTTTATCTATGCTCAACTTGAACTTTAGCGTGGCTGCAAGCACTCCTATTTCAGGTATCGAGAAAGTAAATGACTCTAGCTCAGAGCAGGTAGTACTACATCGAGTTCTAAACAATGTAAATATCGAATTCGAGAAACTTTGGTCTAAAGAGGTAATATCCGTACTCGTAACTCTTGCTAAAAATGTTTTGGGTTTCGGTGGGAAAGGACGTATTTTGGAAAAAGTAAGTGTCAATTTCGAGAAGGTAGCTAGTAGTGAAATTGATTGTTGGATGGCCTGTAATGAAACTACTTATGTAGAAGTAGTTGCATTGCAGATGATTCTGTCAACCTCTCAATTACTTGCAGGCCAGCTCTGGGCATAAGCAGCCTAAGAGGTCGCCTAGGGCCACCAATCTCCGGTGGCCATTGCCCAGGGCCTCAGATTATGTGGGGGGCCTCAAATTTGTATTTTCCTGCATATATATATATATATATATATAGTGTTAGTAGCATATTAATGTAACTGTGTTTGGTGAGGTTGTTAAGTCACCCAGCTACCTGTGGGATGGTATGGGGTTCGATTCCTTGTGTTAACATGGGGGCATTTTCTCCCCTTTTCCCCATTTTTTGCCACTTTTTCTGCCTAGGGTCTCCGCAACCTCAAGGCCGACACTGATTACCTGTTCCTGTCCAATGCACCAAAGGTGCTCGGTAAAATTTCCCTTCTAATGTTGTTCGTGCTACCAAACAAACTTAGACATAATTTTTCACTAAGTTGCCTTTAAATATTGGAGATCACATTTCGCGAGTTTTTGACTATGTAGAGGAGAATGGATTCAGTGTGCCTTCATCTGAAGTGCTTCAAGCGAAAAATGGTCCTCAAATTTTTCCTTGACTCAAACCACCTTATCACGTATTCAGCGAAAGATGTTTCCAAGTTTGGCGTCCTAGAGCATGCCTCATTGTTCATTATGGTTACAATAAGTTTTTCTTCAAATTTGCTAATGCTAAGTAGTGTCGGCGTATTCTTGAAGTTGACTCATTTATCATTGAAGGAAAAAAGTTTCTTATTACTTCTTGGAGTCCTTCTGTGCTCAAGGCTAAGGAACAAGTTTTATCTATCCTAGTTTGCGCTAATTTCTATCATATTCCATCTATTTTTCAACCTCTGATTGGACTTGGCTGTTTCGCTGAATTAGTATGTAAACCGATATGTTATGATGTCAACATTTTTTATTGGAAGAGGTTGGTTTATGGAAAGGCGCTAATTGAAATTTCTCCAAAGAAACAACTACCTACTATTATGAAGGTTAACATGTCAAAAGGTATTGTTGCTGAAGTAGTAGTAGTTCGTTATAGCTGGAAGCCGGGCATATGTACCAGATGTTAGTCTTCTGGCAATTCCTCGGGAAAGTTTACTACTCAGCCTGATGTTATTTCTATCCCACTTGAGTATAGGACTTCACCACTTTATCCCCCAATTTGTGTGTGGGTTCTGAAGGCCACGTCAGTCATGGAACCTGATGATTCAGCTTTTGACGAGACGATTGTTATTCATGTTGTCACTGATAGTTATATGCCTCCCAGCATGTTGGTTATGCCTATAGTTGTCACCTATTCTGAGCCTGTTGATCAAGATCATGGGGTCATAATTGTTATTCCTTATATCTCTATGATTTCTGAGCCTCCTCCTAGTAACAAAGATCCTCCTCCTTCCCTTACTTACATGGTTCGGTCTGCGCAGAAGCATGCTTTGTTTCATGTTTCCTCAGATAGAATTCGTCGAAAAGGAGATGTCTTTTTACCTTTGTTTCTGAGGAAGATAGGGAAAGCAGATACTTACTTTATTATATTGAGGATGAGGGTTTAGTTTTGTCTATCGAGGGACTTGCAGGAGAGACGAACATAGAAATGTGGAGGATGTTTCTTTGGATAGGAAGTGTGTATGTGATGTAGAGTCTATTATATTTTCCCCCTGCCCATCCCTCATATTTAAGGGTTATGGGCATGTTTATAGTCCTGTTGAGGAAAAATGACTCTGACTTCCTCCACTATTGAGGGAGTGTGGCTTTTTCATTTCGAGTACCACAGAAATCTTCCAAGTTCCTATTGTGTAAATTTTTGTTACTTGCTGTAATGAAAAGTGGATGTGCCACTATAGAAACCAATAGTCAAAAAAGAATCCACATGATATTAAAATTCAAAAAATAAAGAATATTATTTATGTTTGTAATAATATATCAAGTTTTGGAAGAAAATTTAAATCTATTTTTCTTGGTGATAAACCAGTAATTTTACAAAAAAAATGTAATTTGAATGTAATATGCTTTATAAAGACTAAAGATATTTTTTATAAAATTATGGAAATTTTATGTTACATAGATTTGAATGAAAAGTTAGTTTAATAAATTTTATCAAAATAAGTGAGGTATACAATAAATATACAGAATTGTTATTTTTAGGTCTTACATACCAAAGTATAAATAGATGTTATGTGGATTTATTTTAAAGTTCAAATTTTATATCTTTAATAAATTTTGATATATGGACTTTGTTACTACCAATTTTCAATACAGGAGGAAAACCAAGGCGAAGGGGTATTGCGCAAACACATATCTGAAAGGTGAAAGCATATACAAAGGGAGAAAGCATAACCAAAAGGTGGAAGCATATCTGTAAGGTGGAAGCATATCCGAGAGGAGAGTCAATGCCATAGCCCAGAAATGAGCTAAGCGTTATCGACCACGGGAAGGGGTTGATACTATTGAAAAGATGAAGTCAAACATCTGTAAGCTGATTCATTGTCCGAAAGAGCATCATTAACAACCGAAAGAAAATAAGAAAGAAAAGTCACAGGTTCATAATTCGAAACTAATAGCGCAGGGGAAAGTACCAAGCAAGATTAAGAGAGACGAAAGGGTTATCAGCATTAATTTACTTAATGCCGATACAAAAGGAAGGAAATACACCGAGTGCATACTACATGAAAGCTAGAAACCACTCCAAAGATTAACTGAGAACAAGCCGAAGTTCCCGAGAAGAAGAGCTATCCACACCACTTTACTCAGTATCAACATCAGAAGGGGTAACGGCTTCCAAAACATGATAGATAGAAGCACGAAGGCAAACATCATAAAGGCAAAAAGGCAAGGCCAAAAGCCCAGGACCAAAAGCCAAAAGCTCTCCTCAAAAACTTATCTTCAAAAGTTAGAAGCTATACCCGATGCTATCAGTACCAACAAGCTTGGTATTGATACGAAAGGTAGAAACAACCTCAAAAAGAAGCTCCAAGGACCGGAACCATCTTTTTGAAAGGTAAGGCCGACGCACTAAAGGCTTTGTCATTTCTCCCAACAATAGCCGAGACTCAGGCAATAGGAACCGAAAGGTGAAAAGCGGCTGATGCACAGCTGCCCACTCCTGAAATAGGCCTTTACTGGCCCAATGTCAAAAGGGACACCGGTTTTTCTATAATTAAGACCCCATGAGTCACAATTTCGGGGTGAATTTCTCATTTTTCAATCTTGTACTCTTTTCTTGAAGTGCAAACCCTGATTTCTCAATCGAATTGGGGATTCTACCATCTTTGTAATATACCTTAAATAAATGAAATGAAGAATTCCTGGACTTAAATATTTCTTGATTGTATAATCATATTGTGTTTGTCATGGTTAAATAGGGACTTAACGCTAACCTTTCTCGTGGAAAGATTAATCATATATATATATATATATATATATATATATATATTGAAAGAGGAAAGGAATTTGGTAAAACCAAGGAATCTCTCCTTTCGATCCCTCAACATGTGACTTAGCCCTTTCATAGCGTGTCTAATGAAACATAACCCCGGAAAGAAGGTTGTCGTATGCTTGCACCCTAATACCAATGTAACCAAGGTCTTTTCTAGGCTGGCTCGATGTGGAAGTATCATTTAAATTGTCAAGTGTTTTGATATGTCAACGACTGGGGTGTTGTAAAGAATTAGCCTATTTTCTTTTCAACATAGTGTATATTATTTTATCCTACGTCTAGGGGGTAATTATGGCATAATGACATCATCCTCGTAAAACTTGAGACACCTTTCTCCCAAGATAGTTATTGTCCCTGTAGTCTCCCAAGCATGGTAGTCACCCCTTGAGGGAAGAGTAACTAATCTTCGGACTTTAGGTCTAAACGCTTAGGGAACGGTGGAATCCGTTTTGCGTGTTGAAATCAGGTTGCCCTTTAATCTCTATAAATCCATTAACCATTAAGTTTCGATACACATGCATTGTCTAATCTAATTCGGGTGTTGACAAAAAAGTATCGTTAACATTTTGGCGCTAGAAGGAGGGCTTGAACCTCCAACCTTGTGGTTACCTTATTATGGAACTAACTTGATGAACTTGTTGCTTCATGGTAGGAAAAGATGAAGTCAAAAAGGTTAAAATAACAGAATAAGGAACCAACTCTGATGTTACCATTGAGGAGAACATGGGTCCAACATTCAACCTAAACAAATATGAAGAAGGAGCAACTTCTAATTCAGTGCAACCACCAATTCCAAATGCCATGGAGGAAAACATTGCTATGCTTATAGCTTTAGAGTCAAAAGAATGCTAATCAAGTACAAAAGTCTTCAAGGCTTGCCAAATCCAGCCAAAAGGAGGAGGATGAATCTCCAAAGAGAAAAGCTCCCACCTAACACTCTGAGGGAAGGGAGAAACTCAAAGCAACTTCCTCTAAGAAGAAAATATTCCTTTTGACAAGGGTAGATCATCATGGAAATTAATGTAGCCAAGAGCAATCTGGTAGCTCTACTTCTAAAGGTTATAATCCTAAAAGGGCAGATTATGATAACACAAAGGATTATCTCAAAGACATTACCAGTAAAGCTGTCAAAGACTTGTTGGAAAGCAAAGGAAAGAGAACCCAAGATGATAGAGTTAATGATGATGAGAGAGTGGCCTCTATTATCGACGAGATCATGAACATACCATCTAGGTTATGTTCCAACCATAAAATATCTTGGAACCACTAACCCTGATGGCCTTCTTATGGCTTTCGACAACTAAATAGATCTTTATAATGCTTCAGGAGCCGTAAGATGTTGTCCTTTTATAGTGACTCTTCAGGGGGTAGAAGCGAAGTAGTATCATCCATATATGGAGAATAGCATTTATTCATGGAAACAGTTCGCTTACGAGTTTTCTGCGCAATTTTGCTTCTATAAAGACCCAACAGTTGATTACACAGTTATTGCCATATCAAGCAGAGGCAGGAAGAGTCCTTAGGAGATTACTTAAAAGATTCAATATAGAAGCCTTAAAGGCAATATACATGAATGATCGTGACAAGATGATCGTTGTTAACTCAGGGTCAGTCGAGAACACCCTCTTCTAGAAAGAACTATATATTCACGGGTGTAAAGATCTACAAGATTTCCACTTCCAAGCTGACAAGTTTATATGTATGGATGGATTATAGTTTACAAAGAAGTTCGGGCCTAGAGGGGAAGGAGGAAAGTCGGGCTTCGGTTGGAAGCCTCAAGGTGGAAGGTTTGGTCTAGATAGGAATCAGAAAAGGCTAAGATGGGAGGACTCCAATTCCAACTCCGTAGCACTAAGCAAACCCATCTCCTTTGTCTACTCTAGGGCCAAGGAAAGGGTTAATAACTTCCCCGTCTCGTATAAAGCCAAGACTTGCCGTAAGCCCCATGGTGGAGGAAAATATTACTAATATCCCAAAATAAATAGGCACAAAACTGACAAATGCAAGGTTTTGGAAGGAATCATTCAAAAGCTCATTCGTTAAGGACATATGAAAGAGTTTGTTTTCAATAAGCCACCATTTGACCAACATGCAAATGGGAAACCAAGGGCTATGGCTAATGGGGTATAAACTCCAGTTGAAGAAGGTCACCTAATTCTGGCCCTCCAATAAACTGAATCAATGTGATTCATGGCGGACCATGTCTCGCTGAAACTGCCCAACGGCTCGGGGCCGATATCTAAGAGAAGTTTGTGAGGAAATATTCTCGATCCAGGAGGAGCCATCATTGAAGAATGCTCGCTTCAATCTCAAGATGCACAATTTGGTAATTTCTCAAGAAGAAATAAAGAAAAGTGCCCGCCATCCGCACAATGACCACCTCATGATAACAACACAGATTGGGCTTTCTGTTATGACCAAAATTCTTGTTAATACAAGGAGCGCAGTCAACGTCATATTTAAACATGCTTTTGATCAAATAGGGATCTTTGAAGATAAAATAGAATCAAGTAATGAGCAAATCTTCGATTCAACAATAAAGGATTTACTCCAGTGGGACATATCATGCTTCTAGTTCAAGTGAGATTTGCTCCTATACACATGACCTTCGAGACTCCATTTGTTGTTATCGACTAACTTTCCTACTAAAGTTCCTTCTTTGGTCCACCCGCTTTGGAGGAAATGGATGCTTTTGTCTCTTCCAAAAACCTTATGCTAAAGTTCTTGACAAAACAAGGATGGGTTACCATCAGAGGAGAACAGTTCAGTTCTCGCGTGTTGTATTTCGCAATAGTTGACAAATACGAATGGGAGCATTCTGCTTACTTTGATTCCTCTACTATTTTTCAACCTTTGGATGCTGGATTCTTACATCTAACTTTTGAAGCTAAAGTGAAAATTAACAAAACTAACAAACATATGAATGGTAGGTACACTTCTTTGAGAAGGAAAAGAAAGAGAGTCAATGAAATGAATTTGGTACAGGAATAGGAAATTGTAACAGATTTAGACTCCTAAGGGGATACCGAAAAAATCAAACAAATTGAAGATTTGGAAGAAATCGGTGTTAACCCCGCTAATAAGGGCAAAACTATCAAATTGGGGAAAAGGTTAGCAAACCCTTGAGAAGTGACCTAGTTTGGTTCCTACAGCTCAACAAGGACATTTTCGCTTGGACTCGTTCTGACATGGTTGGAATAAACCCTTCTGTTATGATTCATGCTTTGAATATCAACCCCTCCATAATCCTTGTTCGGCAAAAGAAGAGGAAAAACTACAGAGACTGGTTATAAGCTCTAAAAGGGGAAGTTAAGAAGCTAGAGGCAAATGGGTTCATCCAAGAAGTCTTTTATCCTAAATAGCTAGCCAAACCTGTATTAGTGAAGAAGTCTAACAAAAAGTGGAGAGCATGTTTTGACTACATGGATCTAAACAAATCTTTCCCAAAGGATTGTTTTCTCCTTCTATGAATAGACCAGTTGGTTGAAGCGACAAGTGGACATAGGTTGTTATCCCTTATGGATGCCTACTCGGGATACAACTAGATTCCCATGCACAAACTGGATGAGGAACATACAGTTTTCTTTACCGATTGGGGAATGTTTTGGTACAAAGTAATGCCCTTTGGGTTAAAGAACGGAAGAGCAACATACCAGAGATTGGTTAACGTAATGTTCCAGGATCAAATAAGGAGATACATGGAGGTATATGGGGATGATATACTAGTAAAATCGACGAGGGCGGAAATCCATGTGGTAGACCTAAAAGAAACACTCAACATCTTGAGAGATTATCAAATGAAACTAAACCCACAAAAATGTTCTTTTGGGGCTTAGTCCGGAAATTTCTTGTGGTATATGATCAGCGAACATAGTATTGAGGCTAATCCTGATCAAATCCAAGCCATAAGAGATATGGAGGAACCCAGAACAAGTAAAGAAGTCATGAGCTTAAACGGGAAGGTAGCAGCCCTTAGTCGGTTCATTTCCAAAGCCACTGACAAGTGTGTCTATTTCTTTGATGTCATAAAGAAAAAGAAGAATTTTGAATGGAACGAAGAATACAGAAAAGCTTTTCAAGAATTAAATGACTATACGGGGAAACCCCCAGTTTTATCTAGCCCCAAGAAAGGGGAAGATTTATATCTTTATAGGGCTATTTCAGAATATGCGGAAAGTTGATCCTCATAAGAGAAAAGGATGGAACTCAACACCCAATTTACTATGTTAGCAGAAGACTAAAGGATGATGAGACCCGATATCCTATGGTGAAAAATCTAGCTTATTTTCCTATACTAATAGCTCGGAAACTCAGAGACTACTTCCAGGCACACCTCATTAAGGTTTTAACAACTTTCCACTTAAGCAAGTTTTTAGTAAGCTGAAAACCTCGGGAAGGTTAGTGAAATGGGGAATTGAGCATAGTCAATATGAAATCGAGTTTCACCCTCGGGCAGCAAACAAGGCTCTCGCGGATTTTGTAAATGCATGCACAAGTTTCAACATAGATCGATCAACAAAGGAAAATGACCTGAAGGATAAATGGCAGTTATTCATAGATGGAGCTTAAAACGAGCAAGGGGCGAGGTCATAATACGTAATAATCACCCCTGATGGACATCACCAGCATTATGCAACGAAGCTGGACTTTGCAACAACGAACAATGTAGTAGAGTACGAGTCAATGATGGCAGGGCTAAACTTAGCACTTCAACCAAAAATACTCTAGGTTGAGATCTTTAGTGACTCACAACTAATGGTTAATCAAATCAATAAAACATATCAAACCGAGGATCCTCGGTTGTTCTTATATGTGAAAGGACTAAAGATGCTCTCGCGGTTCAAGGATTTTTCCATACACCAAATCCCGAGAGGGGAGACTCTCAAGCTGACTCCTTGGCAAAGTTGACTAGTTCCCGAGGAGCACCCGAGACACGAATCATACATGTAAGCTACCACGATAAACCAAATATTGAGCAAGATGCATCTGATTTGGGAAAGGGATTGTTAGTCTTAACTAAATCCCTAGCCTTGGAAAGGAATATGATGTAGAGAAGAGTGTTTCTTCCGACAATGAACCCGTTTCAACTAAAACAGAATACCGGTATGAGAACACTTGGATGGCTTCGATCATAGACTATCTTCTAAATGGAGTCCTACCTACCAATAAGCAAGATACAAGGAAAATAAAGTACCAGACTCCTACATTTGTGATCATGGATGAAGTGCTTTATAAGAAAGGGCATTCACTTCCCTACTTAAGGTGTTTAAGCCTTGAAAACGGGCTCGGATTATTGAAAGAAGCACACAAAGGTTTATTTGGAGATCATTCCAATGGAATTAATTTGGCTAAGAAAGCCATGCGACAAGGCTTCTACTAGCCACATATGGTTAAACAAGCAATTGAGTACGTTAAGCCAAAGGTACTCTAAAGTACCTCGACTACTTTTGAGTGACTTAACCATTATCTCAAGTCTATGGCCTTTTGATGTATGCGGAATAAACTTGATTGGTCCCCTGCCAATCTCTTAAGGAGGAGCTAAATATGATTTAGTAGATATTGATTACTTTACCAAATGGGTAGAGGATGAACCCCTTCCAACCATCACAACTAGGAAGGTGCTGAGATTTGTAACAAATAATATTATCACATGCTTCGGATTCATAATCATGTCAGACAACGGAACACATTTCAAAAGCGAGTAGTTCACACGATTTTGTGATAAGAACGGAATCATTAAGAGTTTTCCTAAGTAGCACACCTAAGGGAAATGGGGTCGTTGAAGCAGCGAACAAAACCATAAAGAAAATCCTTAAGAAATGACTAAACCAAGCTAAAGGAAATTGGGTAGAAGAATTACCCTTAGTGCTTTGGGCATATAGAACTTTTGCCAAAACGGCAATAGGTCATACTCCATATTGTCTAAGTATGGATGTGAAGCTATGCTACCAATCGAGGTTGAGATCCCCTCGCACCGAAGGATAGATTATGCATTTGATCCTAGTCAGGAATTAAAGAAAGAATCCTTAGACTTGGTGCAAGAGCTAAGAGATGAGGCCACACTTAGAACGATTGAATACTAGAGGAAAATCACTAAGTACTATAAATCAAGGGTTAAGGCTAGAGCCTTCTCAAAGAGTGATTTGTTCTTGCGAATGGTAATGGACAATACAAAGAATCTGTTGGATGGTCCACTGAGCCCAAACTGGGAAGGACCCTTAATCATTCATCAAGACATTATACTTGGAACGTATCAGCTTTGCAAACCAAATAGTAATCTTGTACCAAGGACGTGGAACTCAGAGCACTTAAGACAATACTTCTCAATGAAAAATGAATAAAGAAAGGTCTTTTCCAAAAATACTCACACAAACAAGGGAATGGAACCCTCTCAAACTTTGGAATAACCCGAAAAGGGTCAAATTACGAATGGACAAAAACCCTTGTCATTTCCAAGTTGGTCGGGGAAAGTCACCCCTCGGAGGGGGGTGATGTATAAGTCTTTAACATCGTCCAAGTCAGAAAAGATTGAGTTAAAGCATCAAAAGCATAAGCCTCCAATCCACGCTAGAAATGGTCGGGATGGAGCATCTCATTAGTACTCCCTGCCATTGCTCGTAGAAGAGCATGTCATGTCTCTGCTATGAACTAAGCGCGTCCTACCTTTGATTGCAAAAGAGTATGTCCTACCTCTGCTTATGTTCCTAGTATCCCGCATAAGGGACGAACAAGCGCCCTTGCCTCTGCTTGCATAAGAGCATGCCTTGCCTCCGCTTTGACTAAGAATGTCCTACCTCTGCTCATGGAAGAGCACGTTCTACCTCTACTTATGTCTCATCCTACAGACGGGAGCAAAATCACGGAGAGTGGCTTCTAAAGTACGTCCATCCTTTGCTTCGACAATAAAAAGCCAAAGAGTGGCTCACAAAGCATGTACATCCATTGCTTTATGAATCAAAGTCGAAGGGGTAACGAAATCAACTTCTAGAAGTGGATTTCAGGACTCCTATCTTAAATACCTGAATCTGGGTTGGTTTAGGACTTCTATTATTAATAGAAGTGGATTTCTGGCCTTCCATCTTAAGTACCTGAATCTGGATTGGTTCAGGACTTCATTTATTACTAGAAGTTAGATTCTGGCCTTCCATCTTAAATACCTGAATCAGGGTTGGTTCAGGACTTCTATTATTACCAGAAGTAGATTTTTGGTGTTCTATCTTAAATACCAGAATTTGGGTGGTTTAGGACTTCTAATATTACAGGAAATAAGAACTACTAGTCTTTCATTAAATGCCCGAATATGGGTTGGTTCGGGACTTCCCTATTTCCAAGGAGAAAAGTCACGGTTTTCCATTGTGAGCTTCCGAGTGTGGGTTTTCTGGTCTTTCATTCAGTATCTAGTAATAGGTTTTCAAACCCACCGTCACAATGGTATCATGGACACCTCATCATGAAATTCGATATAAAGGGTGAGATCTGAACACGTTCCATAACTAGGGAGTTTTCTAAGCCTTATTCCTTATTTTTTCCAATATAATGTAAAGTATTAATGATTATAAAACCATAAATGTCAGTCTAACGTGCCATTATGGCTCAGCCCAGAATGACATCTAATATAGTATGGTCAAAACAATTGCAAAAATTACGATTAAGGCTAAAGGACTAACACAAAGTGTTAGTTGTTGGATTTCATCCGGAGGAAATGCAGGAAAAGGTTTAAACAAAAAGGTCACAAGTTGAAAAGAACAAGCTGACTTAAAAAATCATAGATACCCCTTCACTAGGGGAGACAAATGTTACTACCAATTTTCAACACACGAGGAAAACCAAGCCAAAGGGGTATTGTGTGAAAGCATATTTGAAAGATGAAAGAATATACAAATGGAGAAAGCATATCAAAAGGTGGAAGCATATCCGTAAGGTGGAAGCATATCCGATAGGAGGGTCAATGCCATAGCCCAAAAATGAGCTAAGCATTATTGGCCACCAGAAGGGGTTGATATTATTGAAAAGATGAAGCCAAACATCTATAAGCCAATTCATTATCTGGAAGAGCATCACTAATAAATGAAAGAAAAGTCAAAGGTTCATAATCCGAAACTAAAAGAGCAGGGGAAAGTGCAAAGCCAGACTAAGAGAGACGAAAGGGCAATCGGCATTAATTTACTTAATGATGATACAAGAAAAAGGAAATACACTAAATGCATATTGCCGGAAAGCCAGAACCCACTCCAAAGATTCATCGAGAATAATCCAAAGTTCCCGAGAAGAAGAGTTATCCACACCACCTTAGTTAGTATCGTTATCGGAAGGGGTAACGACTTCCGGACCATGAGAGATACGACCACGAAGGCTAAAATCAAGAAGACCAAAAGGCAAGGCCGAAATCCCATGACCAAAAGCCGAAAGCTCTTCTCAAAAACTTATCTCTGAAAGTTAGAAGCTATACCCAATGCTATCAAAACCAACAAGCTTTGTATTGATACAAATGGTAGAAACAACCTCAAAAAGAAGTTCCAAGGTCCGAAACCAATTTGTCAAAAGGTAAGGCCGACGCACTAAAGGCTATGCCATATCTCTCAACAACAGCCAAAACCCAGGCAACCGGAATCAGAAGGTGAAAAGCGGCCAACACACAGCTGCCGTTCATGAAAGAGGCCTTTACTGGCCCAATTTGTCTATAAATAAGACCTTAGTGGTCACAATTTCGGAGCGAATTTCTCATTCTTCAATCTTATACCCTTTTCTTCAAGTGAAAACCCTAATTCAATCTAATTAGGATTTCCACCTTCTTTGTAATATATATGAAATAAATGAAATGAAGAACTACTAGACTTAAATATTTCTCGATTTTATAATCATATTGTGTTTGTCATGGTTAAAGAGGGTGTTAACACTAACTTTTCACGTGGAAAGGTTAATCACATATGTATTGAAAGAGGAAAGGCTTTGGGTAAAACCAAGGAGTCTCCTCTTTTGATCACTCAACATGTGAGTTAACCCTTTCATAACGAGTCTAATGAAATATAACCCCAGAAAAAATGTGGTCGTAAGCTTGTGACCTGATACCGATGTAACCGAGGTCTTTTCTAGGCTGGTTCGATGCGGAAGTATCATTTAAGTTGTCAAGTGTTATGACATGTCGACAACCTTGGTGTTGTGAAGCATTAGCCTATTTTCCTCTCAACACAATGTATATTATTTTATCCATTGTCTAGGGGTAATTATGGCATAGTGACATCAACCTCATAAAACTTGAAACATGTTTCTCCCAAGGCAATAGTTGTCCCTGTAGTCTTGCAAGCGTGATACTCACGTCTTAAGGGAAGACTAACTAATCTTCCGACTTTAGGCCTAAATGCTTAGGAAACGGTGGATCCCGTTTTGCACGCTGAAATCATGTTTCCCTTTAACCTCTATAAATCCAATAACTATTAAGTTTCAATACACATGCATTGTCTGATCTAATTCGGGTGTTGACGAAAAATATCGTTAACATACATAAATGTAAAATAACGTTATCAAGCTTAGGAGAACGTTAATAATATCTATAGAAATTAATAATTATTAATGTTAAAACATACAATGATTATGATGAGAATTAGTAGAATTTTGTAAGTATTATTTACTATATTGATTTATTATAGAAATTTGATAATAAAACATGTGGTGGTGGATACTATGGTAAGAAGGGAAATTGCCTAGAACTGATCTTTGACAAGAAAATTCTCTGTCTCGACTATATATATGCATACATTTGAAAAAAAAAGGTATTACGTAGTAATAAGAAAAAAGTTACATACCATAAGGAACTATGGGAAAAAAATGGTAAGAGTGTTACACAATTACGATACTAAAAAATCATTCTACGTTCTCTAGCAATCCTTTTAAAAAATGAATAATACACTCAAATAGAGTAAGAAACAACCTAGAACCAAAGAAGTAAACTTGGTATTTGATATGATGTTAGTCTTGAACAATCTAATATGATGTCAGCAGGGGTAAGCGATACAGTGACAAATAGAATTAGAAATGTTGTTGGTTTTAATACGAATGAGAATATTATCTCGTGCTTGTGTATTCCTTTAGCTATCTTGAGAATTACTATGTTTCTATATCATCCTCTGTTTCAAAAGATTACTGCCATGCTTGAAAGCTGCAACAACCATTTTTTAAGTCAAGTTGGGACTCAATGCAAGTGTACTAGGCGAGAACTTTAGTTTTTCTACAGAAACGAATCAAAATGATCAAGTTATCGGTGGTGAAGTTCTTTTGGACGGGATCCACACATGGAAGGTATCTTACCCCAATGTCTTTCAAATTAGCTGAAAAACCTAAGAACAAGAGAGGTTTGGGTATATATAACCTTGTGAAATGGAGTAAAGCAGCATTTACCAAACATTTAGCTAAGCGGTTAATGTTGGAATTTATTAATCTCCTTATTATCACAAAACCAATTGGAAATGTGATGAAGAACATCTTAGTTTATATCCAGGATCATAGTTGCATATTTTCCGATGTAGGACTATTATTTTCATCACTCCCCCTTCACGTGTGGCGTATTTGAGCAATCTACGCGAACATAGTATTTTGGATGGAGTGGGGAATGTATGGCAGTTAAGAACATATGTATTTTTTGCATTGGCTCTAATCCTGAGCTCTGATACCATGTTGGAATTTATTAATCCCCTTATTATCACAAAACTAATTGGCAATGTGATGAGGAACATCTTAGTTTATATTCAGGATCATAGTTGCATATTTTCCGATGTGGGACTATTGTTTTCATCACTAAAGTGAATACCCAATGTATGTTTTGTATGGAGCTTCATGAAAGTTGCAACATCTCTTCTTTGAGTGTTTGGTTATTAAGGGGTTATGGAATGATATAATGTATATGTTATAATTAAATAAATGAATTGTGAATAATGACAGCACTTCAATTAAACTACAGAAGCTTACCGAATTCAAAGACGATAAGTTTAGGGTTATCAATTGCTTATTAAAGAGATTCATTAAATCGGCTTTGTTACAAAGAAATGAGAGAGTTTCCAACCTAGAGAAAAGAAAGACTGTAAATCAATTTAGACATCAAATGTTATACAAACTGAAAATTGACTTATCACAAGCTAGACTTGTGTTTGATACGGGTATCCTCCTTTGATTCATCTGATCTGCATCGATGACATTTTTATGGTTTATTGTTTCCCTATGTCCTACAGTACATCGCTACACTGTGTTTTTGTGTTTTTCTTGTGTTTGTTCAATTTTGTTTTCAATTGTTTGTAATTATTGGTGTAGTAATAAAATGATAGAGGTCCATTTAACCTCGCCGACCTTGCCAAAAGAAAAGCTTGTTATTTTCATGCAATTTAGAGACAAATAAACTATGTCAACTCCAAACTATACCAACATTGATTGGCTTGTTGCACTTCTACCTTCTCCCTTCAGTTCCGCTTATTCGTTTTATATCTTTTCTTTTTTGTTTTTAATTGAGAAATCATATAATGTCGTGCGGGATTGTTAGTGACATCCGGATATTTATAAAGTTGAAAAATCAGGCACAATACCTGCTAGGCGCTTTATTTTACGATGCTTTGCTTTGGTGTGGATACTCATAGATTCAACGATTGAATATTGGATGTGTCCTGCTTAGCTAGTAGTCTTGTTCTTCTTCCATTGTATTTTCATCATTTTGATTGAGTTTTCCTAGAGCAGACCGCTCATCAATTGTTTTTGATGGTTTTCATTAATATTTAATGCATTGTGTGAAAAAATGTGGAGTCGTTCATTTTATGAAATAGTAGACTGGATAATACTAAATAGAATTATTAGACTTTTGAGTTTGATATGGAATTTGCGCTTGAGCTATATAAGTTTCTATTTGCTTACATTGTGCATTAATTTGATCATCTTGAGGAAGCTGAGTGTTAATATTATCTTGACCAAAAATTTCCATTATGAAAGGGTCTTCAACATTTAGATCATTTATATTTTGAGTAGCTTGCACCCTCATATGCGCATTTTAGATTATTTATTTATATCATTAATAGGAACTCACACTTTGTTGAATTGACAAATATTTTTTGAGTGACCAAAACTTCGACAATTTAAATGCTTAATCCGTTTTTATTCGTATTCTACGTATTGCATGAAAAGTTTATCATTTTCTCGGAGAATCGGGATTTGCTTAGGATAGGAAAATGAGTTAGAAACATCCACTGATACTCGAACATAAGAAATTTTTATGATTCCTTAAGTCATCTTATCAAATTTTATTGGAGTTCCCAATACTAAGATAATACAACTAATATCTTTTATGGTGCAGTAGTCTAGGGGATATTAGGAAGTCAAATCCAAATTGGAATTGTTAGTGATAAATCTTAAACATATGTAGTTCGTCGTTTCATCATCATAAGTTTTTTGTCATAGAAATATGGATCACCCTATAAAATTTATCATAATTCTCTTTATAATAAAATTTTATAAAATAAAAGCCATTTTCTTTTGATAAATTCCTTCAATGGAAACTATTTTGTTTAGTAAATTATCTTAAATGGCAACTTCAGTTCAGATCTAAAAAGATAGTTGTCAGTTTCATTGTGCTCGCTTCCCTCCACCTATTGTAAAAATATTTTGATTTTTATCATGGCATGCAAGAAAAATATAAAACTATACCTCCGTCTTTAATAGTGTTAACCCTAAATATTTGTTATCTGCTCACCAGATTCATATTTGTGTGCTAGCGTGATGAGGTCTGGTGCCTCCTACACTATTGTATTGCAATTGTACTCCAAAATTGAAGAAGGTAAGTTCATCGCCCTAATATCATCTTATCCAATGTTTTCCCGTTTTATACATCATTAAATAGTTCTATTCATCACTAATTATATACCGTAATTAGTTCCAATCTAATATTTGTGGGCATTTCAAGAATTGCATTCCATTCATAACTTCCAACCAAACCAAAAGCTTAATTATTCTTATTTAGATTTAGAAATGTTTTGTTACTATAGTAAGTTGTCTTGATACATCATTTATGTCATGATTACTGCCATCTAGATTTTGTAGTATGTTGAAAACATTGTATAGTAGCATTTTGGAATATTGCCAACAGAAAAGTAATTTGTTGCTTGTATTATTTGCTTGATTCCATAGTTTACATTTAGTATCATGATTTGTTTTTTAGTAGGAGGTTCTTTGTTTGGTATTTAGTTTTATCCATTTCAGCTAATAGTGGATAAATGACATTTCAGTGTTGTAAACTATATTCAGAGTGTATTAAAACAACTGCATCTTGGTATACGTACATATCTCCGGTTTGATTCCATGCTAAATTGAATGAAAAATATCATAGTTTATGTTCCTTTTAAACATAGTACTCTTCAATGTGATGCTTGTTAAAAAGGGGATCCTTGAAAAATAAATTTTATATATACATGGGACATAATAGAGATATCTTCTCTCCACAGACCATTGAACATGATGGAAGAGGACACTTTACTATCAGAGCCATCGACGAACAAAATAGCTTGCGACCCAAACACTTTAGAAAACTAGTCAAATTAGTTCAAATCTATTAACTAAATTCGACATACTACTTTTTCAATTATTTTATTTAACAACACTTTAAAATCTTTTGATTTTAAGTTGAAGGAATTTCCAAATAAATGATTGGAACATTCCTTAATTGAACCTTCAGAATGTTCATGATTTGACCCTTTTCTTTATCCTCTTCAGTGAAAATAAGGCGATTATTTATTCTTTCATTTGTGTGCCTACATACTTTATAATGATGTGTAAAAGAGAAAATCCAACAGTTTTACAAGTCATAATCTTATGACTCGTTAGATTTATGGGAGAATTAGTTAACTCTCCCAACAGAAACGCGCTGATTTTGTCAGTGTGCGTTGATTTTATTAAAGCGCGCCGATATTATCGGCGCTTTAACGTAACAAGCAATGAAATCGGCATGCTAAAGTTACAACAATTTTAATTGATTTAAATTTTTGTTTTAGTTTAGTCCACTAAATACATTAACCACTTAAGTTTCATTAATATGTTAAAGTCAGTTTAATAGTTATATTTCATGATAACTAACCTATTTAGTCTGATTTTCTCTTTAACTGATTAGTTTAGGTTTATTTACTAGTTTCGGTTCATAAATTTACTAACAAGTTAAAGTTATTATTTTGTTGAGAGGGAGGATTAGTTTTATTCTCGAATTAATTACCAATTTTGTCTGATTTGCATTTTCAAGCTCTGTAAATACCCACCTGCTACTTCAAAGTTTCTTCATTCATTACTCTCCTCTCCTACTAAAGTTATTCCTCATTACTCTATTTATTCTAACAATACCTTCATGGCCCTCATCTCTTGACTCTGCTATTGGTGTCCCTGGCCACTCCGTTCCAACTTCTAGTGATCACATTGATATAGATTGGAATATAAACTATTAAGAACAACATTACAAGGAGCTTGATCATAAATACCATGATCTTGACTTACCAAAACTTCAACCGGAACAAGCGTACGTCCCGCAAGTGAATGAACATCCCGATCATCAAGCCCGTCAAGAACAAGAGGTTGATAGGTACTAATAATTAAACCCCTTGTTTGAACAAGAGGTTAATTCTTATCCAGTTTGCTGCCACAGTGGAATTATGGTTGAAGTTGTTGTAAGGGTTGATGGAAAAAACATTGGTCGTCGCATATTTATGTGTTCCAATTATCCCGACGGTTGCAATTTTTTAGAATGGATTGACGAACCGCTCTTTCCAAGGGGCATAGCATATGCCAATTAGCTAGAACAAGAAATAAGACGTCTCAACCATATGGTGGAAAACATTCAATTTAACCATAAACAGTAGTGTTTTTATTATCTTATGTCATAGTAGTATTTCAAATATTAGTTTGAATTAGTGTTTGTACGTTTGTATGTTCGTAGAACTTGGAAGATAAACATGATGTATTGTATCTTTTGATGTTTGAAATATGAAATGATCGTTCACTTATTAAACAAGATTGAAACAGTCTGAGCTGATCACATTGATTAAAGTTGCTCAAAATGTTGTTCACAACTGTACAAACATTTCAAACTGAGAACATATAAAGTTGTGCCAAAGTTGTTCCAAACATTAAGAATTGACTACACATTGCCATTAGTGAGATGACATGACTCCACTCTGACGAAACATGTAGATTTTGTAGTCTATTTACTGTTTACTCTAGCGATTTTGGGTAACATGCTAAGAAGTCACAATCATAATGTTCATGTGGTTGAGTAAGACCCTAATTTTCAACTCCTTTATGTTTTGAAATGTTTAATTTAAACGGGGATGACCCTAGTTTTTAACTCATTTACATTCATAAATAAAAATAATACCTTTTAACTTGCATACAAACTGAAACACCCCACGTCCGTTAAGGTCACTCACAAAGGTAATGCCTCAATTTTGGTGGAGGTTTATAAGTAAAAGACACAGATAAAACACAAGACAGATATAAACACATATAAATAAGCAGAGGAAAAACCAACAGACTTTTATTATCATAAATACGTGTTTATACAGAACATTTCCAACAGTGTCTCAAAACAAACTTCCAATTATTACAACCATAATACTGTCTTGATTTTAAAAGTTAAAGAAGCATGAAACATAAATAAAGCTGCATAATCCCCATAAATGATATCCAAAGCCATGGTCCAAATGAAAGAAATCCAAGCAATACATTCTCTCTCTTCAAGCTGGATGAAAAACTGACTTAGCTGCGGTGTTTCCTCCCTGTGGACCTGGGGGGGAAACGGAAGAAAAGAAGACGAAAGGAAAATGGGTAAGACATAAGTCTGGTAAGTCTAGCTATATTCCTAGAATGTTAATAATAAAAAGATCACGACTTGCATAAAGTGAGAACAGGACGATATCAGGATAATAGACTATCCTAGAACTAGATAAGGTGTCCTAAAACGAACATCCCTTCGCACCCTATTTTAAATCTCTATCTCTGCACCTACTAATTCTTATACCAACAGGCACCCCGTGATTGGGGTGAAGTGATCCCTTTCTCTTTCTTTAAAAGATCGGCTCCTACTCGTATATTCACATGTGTCCTACGGCCCTATATGGTAGATACCTATGCTGGTCCCACCATGGGGTGCATCAAGTCCCATGGTGGCGGCCCCGACACAATTCTAGCATGCATAGGGTATACTACTGATGCTCCAGTGCCCTGACTTGTCTGCTCCAGAGTGTGTGCACGCCCGCACTTTGTTAGAACCCACACTGTGCACCAACCGCCGTCGCTTTTGACCGCTTACAATCAGCCCAGTAATCGTGCCCCAACCTGCCTAGTTCAGGGTACCATGATACCTAATTGGGTTACTGCTGAAACGGGTCCCCGTTACTAGGTTTTCTAGTCAAACATGTTAAGTGGTTAAGTGTCCGAAAGAACCTAACCCCCACCCATCCAAATTATTTAACATGTTGAATTTGGTTAAGTATTTATTAAATTGACTTAACCCTATTAGTCCTAACTCATCTCTAATTGTCTTATTAGAGCACCAACCTCTCAGATTAGACAGATATTGTTGTGGCTGCCTGTATACCGGTTGGGTCCGGGCAGTCTTACGCCACAACTCAGTTTAACCTCGGGTCTTTATTGGGCCCCATGCCTTAACCTCTCACATTGATAGCTATTGTTGTGACAACTGGACAGCCAGGCGGGTCCGGGCGGGTCCGGGCGGGTTTACGTCACAACTCAATCCAACCTCGGGTTAAGCGCATTCGTATTTTCTAATTTACATTTTAATTATGCAAATTATTCAAATTCAAATTACTGTCACATTTATTTCCAATTAATCTCATTAATTAAGGTAATTAATGCCTTTTTATGCCATAAATTACTTATGTGATTAATGACCAATATGTAAATTAGAAAATATTCAAATTACTGTCACATTCATTTCTAATTAATCTCATTAATTAAGGTAATTAATGCCTTTTTATGCCATAAATCACTTATGTGATTAATGACCAATTTATGGGAAGTTTTCCTAAAATTATCATTTTAACCCAACGTTACCCCGTCCAATATTAGGCTAACCATCTCAGCCTAATTTACGTTCGCATGATTTTTGGTGTAAAGTATTAGGCAAAAAACTTAGCCTAATTTAATATACACAAATTGGCATAAATCAGCATAAACATGACAAGGGTATAACTTTGGTATTGATGGCATAATCAATATGAACATAATAGGGTGTACTTGCAAAATAACTAACATGAACATTTTAGGGGTGAACTTGCAAAATAACTAACATGAACATTATAATGTCATAGGCTCAAATTTGCAAAAAGACTAACATAAACATTATAATGTCATAGGTATGAACTTGCACTTATAGGCTAACTCAACATATATGTTTTATTTACATAGGCCATATTAACAACATACATGAGAATTAGCAATATGAACTAATCCATATACATATGTTAATTTGCAACATAGGCAAATCAACATACGTATATGTGAGTTAGCAACATAGGCTAATCAACATACACATGTGTTAATTAGTAACATAGATTTAAACATACTTGCAAATTAATCCCAACATATGATAAGTGTGAACATGGCATAAGTTTTGCATAAACATGAACATATAGATTTGACAATCGGTCGCATAACTTCACTACATAAACTTGCATAATAAACTACACAATTCTCATAAGATGTTACAATCCAAGTCCATGCTTATACAAATAATCTTATCCAATAATCCCGAATTTAACATGATAATAGAATCAAGTCACTGGCATAGATTAATATTATAAAACATAATAAACATCACACTTAAAATTCTCAATTCAACATGATAATAGAATCAAATCACAAACGTATATTAATAACATAACTAGTATCGTACTATTATCATTTCATCGCAACACATGATATTCATATTAATTCACATTCTAAAGATGTAGCTAAACATACAATCGTAGACGGTCTTGTTTTCTGAGTTCTGAAATTCTGAATTTGCAAAGCTTTCCTTTGGGAAAATGTTGATTTGATTCTAATTTGTTGTTGCTTTATAATCTTTTAGTTTGTATTCGCTATGTTGTTCGTCTCTTTCAAGTGGAGGCTCCCTCTAGTTCTCAGCAGACACCATGGTCGCTCCAATTCTTAATTTTTTTTGTGAATTTTTAGTTTGAGACCTAGGGTCTTTTTATAGAGTTGCAAGTTAATTTGAGCTGTTGATGAAGCTAGGGTTAACCAGAGTCGTCCATTGTAAAGAGAAGCCAATTATGTTCACCATTTCTTTCTTAATGTACATTTACTATTATTTGTCAATCCATATAAATACGTACGCATTAGATACATCTCCCCTTTACACATTTATTATTATTTTTGTATGCACATTAGATACATCTCCCCTTTATACATTTATTATTATTCTTGTATGCACATTAGATACATCTCCCCTTTACACATTTATTTTTTTATGCACATTAGATACATCTCCCCTTTACACATTTATTTTTTTGTATTAGCAACTTTAATGTTAACAGAAATACGGGGTGTTACACAAACTTCGTTCAATATAACTAAATACAAGATAAATGATATAGTGAATGTTCGACCCAACATACAACTATGACAAAGTACGACATAATGTTGAATACAAACTTATAATTAAGACATAGTACCATATAACTAAGATCTATAGTTTCGGAATGAATCGTTGCACCCATACAACATTTCATCCTTTACTGCAACATCCAATCTTTCCAAGCAGCTTACCTCTGCTTGCATCTCTAGTGCATACTTGACACCCCCTATCCGTCAGTGTGGATCGATCCATGAGAAAAAATTACAACTTTACACCCCTTTTTGGTTTTATGCATTAATGTACGCTTTGCAACCATAAATGCGACGACCAGCGTGCTTTTGGCTTTTAGAAACAACCATATTACATTCGACTCCGCAGTAGCAAAGTACTGGACGACCCGTCATGCTAGAGGTTGAGCTATCGGGGTTCTCCCGAGCAATTACTTCCCTCAACCGAGCATTGATGGATTTTTGAATAGGTCCAATACGTAGGACGAGAACGTTTGGTTGGGTGGCACCGAAGAGTTCAGACTCTACTTCTCTAGCTTCCACTTGATCTTCCGATTGCGTTTCGGGCACAAACTTGACTGGTTGCTTATTCCGTTCATATTCATCATACGTTTGACCCACGGTATCATCATCGAATTAACAACTAGACATTTTGAACTATATCTGAAGTGACAACTAGATAAAATGAGTAATTTGAAAAACCTAAGAATTCACAAATAATGAAGAGAGTAAGAAAGGTTGGGTGCTCTTAAAGGTTGACAAGTCAACTTATTTTGTGCTCTACTTTATTACAGTAGTAAACATGTCTTATCCTGATTGAAGTCACTTTTAATCAGTAAGAATTGTCAGGTCATGTTGTTTCTATTCGTTGGACAAGCTATAACACATTGCCCAAGTTTTGCAGAGTGTAGTAACATCAACTGTTTTATGGCATAGTGAAGGCAACTCAACTATTGATGGCAGAGTGTAGTCACGTCATATGTTTCTATTCTACAGTTCAAATTAATACGATGATGAATTAATATTAAAAATCACTTGAATTTATTTAAATAATCATTAAGATTTATAAATGATTCAATAACGACTTTCTGAAAATTAGATTTGGACATAACTCATATTATACAAGATGAAATATTTTTTTTCTCTTTTGTTAGAAAACTATAATCCAATTGATCCAGAAGATTCTTATTTCAAAGAATTCCAACTTATATTGGATCTGTATATTCAATTGAACTTCAAAACATAAAACAACGGACTACCATGACGTTACGAGCTCGTTTTAAATTTTAAATATGTGTTTTAAACTAAATTATAGTACGGATATCAATTCCATAGATCCATCTAATTAAATATAACCTAATTTCACACCTTTTAAAGAAAGAGCTTTATCAAAAGCGATAAGTTGTGGTACAGCTATAAAAGATGTACACATCTTCAGTCAAGTCCAGTCAGCAAAACTTTTAACTTTACCCATGTGGTATAGGACGACCTCAAAAATCACCTCCACTTGTTTAAATAGTTTATACTTCATCCTCCAAACATAAACTATAATTTGTGCATTCTTAATCAATCACGACATTAAGGTGGGAAACTATTAATCTTTTTGCTTCAATGTGCCCAAGTAATTCTTTGTAAAGATAATATGTTCTTTTTTCCATGTAGCTTAAATGGACGATTGGGAAATCAATGACGAAACCATGGGTAAAATGTTAGATGAGTATGAACGGAACAAGGAGGACGAGAATGAGGGTGGATTTGTTCTAGATACATAAGTAGAAGAAGTGGAAGAACCAGTTCAGAATGAAATTATTTGTGGTACCCAACAATTTGTTGATGTTCGAAATCCAAAACTGCTTTCACATCCAACATAGCAAGGCAAATGGGTAATCTTAGTCGTCACAACCGAAGTACTACTACCTCCAGTACTACTACAACTGAATTCTCTCCTCAGGATTTACTTATACTCATGAAATACTATATTGAAGTTGATCGAAGAGATTTGCTACTGTTACAAAATAGAGAGGGTCTAACCCACGAAGAATTCTGGTCAATGATAACAAGATTACATAACGACCATCATACCTGCATTACTACATGATCTTCTGCTTAAATCCATATGGCTCATCAGCGTTTCGCAGAAGCTTTTGAACGATACCATAAGATTATAGGAACAGTTTAAGAAGAAAACATATTTAAACCGACCAAATCAAATTTTGATTCTTGTTACCTTGCAGAGCACATTACTGATTTTGTTGGCCACAAAGCCTATAATTGGCTAATCGATATGGGGCTGAATAAGCTAATGGTTTTGGTCAGTTTTATTTTCATGGTTGGACTTGTGTTTTATTTAATGATCCTATGAAAAATATGGAGTTATTCAAATTTTATACTATAGTACAATGTATAGCTTATGGAAACGGCACATCAACATAATATAAGAAACTAGTAATAAAGATATTGATGAAAATCTACTTATAACTGAGGAAACCTAGACATTAGAATAAGTTGTTTCATTTCCATCCAATATTCCTTCTCCATGTTATCTATTACAGTCAAACATTGGCCATGATAACATTCTCATCTTGTTGTTGCTTATATGCTAACTCATTCGGTAGATGTTGTAGCCTCTTCTCTTCTAGATTAGCAAACCTACTCATAACTTCTATTTTTTTCTTTGCATGTTCACGTCTTTCTACGTGTCTACGATCGTGATCTTCATAGCATGCGTTTAATTTTCCTTTAACGATAACATTAATTTTGCCCTTTCTTTTCACATCTTTTGCTTCCTAAGGTCTAAAGTCTTCATCAATCGTGGTACTGAACTCATTAAGTAGGTTTTCACCTTGACATAAAGAAATTTTGGCCATTGACTCGCAAGGACTGGAAGAATACCCAAATTTAGAAGCTTTGTTCTTACCCTTGGTAGTAGTTTGAACATCACGTGGGCTCTTAGCAAGTTCAGAGTTCCATTTTGGTTGACTGGTATGCAGATCATAATAATGCAAAAAATGATAATAATGTTGCCTTTTCACCATATTTTCTCTAGCAAAAAGCTTCTTGAACTCCTCATTTTCCATTTGTTTTTAATAAAAATAGGGAATACGATTCATGAATAATATATACTTGATCACTAATGTACGTTGTAAGAAAATATACTAGATTATCCTCTCCTCCCATGTCGCTTGGATTCGTTATCTTTATTTTATAAACTTGTGATTCATAAAACGTTGTTTCACAATTTATTTTGTCGAATCAACCCTGAATCCTTGACAACGTCCGTAAGTCTTCTGGATGCTTCTCAATGAAGATGGACATAATTTTTTTTCCATAACGTAGTGGATGATTGGTTGTTAATCGTAGCCAAATCTTATGAGAAATGACAGTTGATTCTGCATAGATCGATGTCCTCCTCATTTGTCACAGAATAGATGATTGTTTGCTTGAAGGAGTAGGTAGACTGTAGAATGTGTTGTCTTGCAAAAACTGGCTTTCGTCCATTGTCAGATGTGAAAATTTTCCAAACGGTGAAGACACTTTAGAGTTTAAGTTTCTTTGGATTGTGGAGAAAGTAAGGAATTGAAATTATGTTGTGATGTTGAATGTATGAATGGAGACAATTTAAAACCTAAAATATAGCTGTTGGAAAAAAATATGACCATTTTATAGTCGTTGGAATTTTTTATGATGGTTTAGTTGTTGTGTAGTGATAATAAAACCATTTATAGCCATTGTAAGTTTGAAGGAAGATGTAATTTGGAAGATGTTGTACCACGTCGACTTTACCAACGCGTTACCTAGAGCACCGATTTTTTCGACGCACTCCGAAAAATCAGCGCGCTTCGCACCGGGTTGGTAAAATCGGCGCATGGGGATAATTCGGAATTTAGGATAGAGCTCACTGAATATTACGAGTCAATATGTTTGTTGGGGGAGAAAAAATGGAGAAATATTTGATTCGGAGTATGAATTCTCCACCGTTGTAGATGCTTTAACAATCAATCAAAAGAGGAGGTGGAGGATCTCCTTATCTTAGATCCATGATAATACTATTAAAGTAGACCTTGGTACTGTCATTTAATAAAACTCAAAAGGTGGTAGCAGATATACAATCATATAAAGAAGTATGACATATGAATTCCTTACTATCTAATGCTTTATGCCAATCCATTTTCGTGCATAATTTATTTGATGTATTTCTATTGAACTCTTCCTCGCCATTTCACATGCAAGAAGGGAAATTTTCCATGATAAATCTACTTAGAATGTTGTTGTTTTGGTTGATTGATATTAAACAATTATTTAAGTAATGCTTCATTTCGTTGCATAATAAGTCTGCCAAAATTTTATAAATCACAACGAATAAAGAAATCAGTGTGCAGCCTGAAAAGGCCTTTTGTACTAGGGATTAATGCATAAATGTATGATTATTTTCTTTCATGGTTCAACTAACCATGAAAACCTATCATTCCTTTAAAAACATTACTCAGGATGAGATCCCAATGATGTTTGAAAATTTTTGTCACCATTTGACTTCTGTCCGTTACATGTTTTCCTTCAATTGTTAACATTTAATCTAACTCACAACGAATAAAGAAATTAGTTGCAGCCTGAAAAGGCCTTTTGTTCTTGGGATTAATGCATAAATGTATGATTATTTTCTTTCATGGTTCAACTAACCATGAAAACCTATCATTCCTTTAAAAACATTACTCAGGATGAGATCCCAATGACGTTTGAAAATTTTTGTTACCATTTGACTTCTGTCCGCTACATGTTTTCCTTCAATTGTTTACATTTAATCTAACA
Source organism: Allium sativum (assembly GCA_030737875.1). Lineage (NCBI taxonomy): Eukaryota > Viridiplantae > Streptophyta > Magnoliopsida > Asparagales > Amaryllidaceae > Allium > Allium sativum. The sequence continues at coordinate 287,357,624 of CM060915.1, forward strand.
ACTGGTCCACTTTGTTTCTAAATGAATCAACTACAAGGGGCCCATTTGGATGATCGATTAAATATAAACAAGACATGTAAAGTTTCTTCCTTAACATCTCAGTAGTTCTTTTTTTAGCGGTGGTGTCTTTAATCAATTTTTTAAGGTTTTCCCTAATATATTTTAGTGTTGAAAGAAGTTAAATGTAACAACCCGGAAAATCAGGGCCAATTTAAAATTTTTATTTTAAAGAATTTTGTTGGAAAATGTGCCAGAATTTAAAATTTTCAATTTTAAATAATATTAAAGCCACTGGAAATAGTCAATTTTCAAACGACCTCTGTTTTCGACGAAACCACTTTTGTTGGAACCGGAATGTCAAATTATTGCTAGGTTTCAATTTTTAGAATTTTCCGAGTTAATATGTGAGCGTGGCAAAAGAAACTGTGTTTTGTCAGTTCGGTCAATTTTAATCGACTTCAAAATAGCCATTTTTCAAACAGTCTCAGAATTCGACAAAATTAGTCTCGTTAGAACCGTATCGTCAAAACATAGCCAAATATAATTTTTCTGTAATTTTTAGAGGCAGTATGTGGGCCCGGTAAATTTAATTGTGCGTCAGAATTAAATAATTAAAAGATTTATATTTTAAATTAAATAAAAATATATCGTAACAGCCGAATTAGGTTACGAGACCTGTTCCATTGCGTCTGGAACGGGGGTATTTGCTTAGGGACATTTTTCGTTGAATTTATTTTGGAGTTCGGGTGGTTTAACAGGATTTTCTCTTGAATTAAATAAATTAACTAAAACAAATACGCGTATAAATACCATCCATATACAGCCCTATACGCTAACCCTAATACCCCAAATACACAGCCGCCGTATTCACTTCTTCAATGGCCGAAATGATCCCAAATTCAAACCCTCTTTTCTCCCAATCCACTCAACGAAATTCAGAGTTCTATATATCAAACTGAAGAGGAGATCGAGGGATTCAAGATGGACGGTTGTGATCGATTCTGGTGTTCGCTGGTGGTCGTGACGTCGTGGCAAAGGGGCGAACTTCGGGTTCGGATTTCGTGATGGGGGGCCCACCGAGCTGCGTCTCGTTCAGGGCGGCGGTGCGGCTGATGTAGGGCGACGGAGCGGTGGCATCAGATCGTGTCCAGGCGGCGTGTGGTGGAAGGTATCGGCGGATGTTGGAGTGGAACGATGGGTTGCTCGGTTGACAGTGAAACGAGGAAGAGGAAAGGGATTAAAGGGTGAAAAGGAATTTATTATTTAATTAATTAATTATATTAATTTTCAAATCTTTAAAATGCTGTAACTCTCTCATACAGAGACGAAATCGAACGAAACGACTTGCGTTGCGATCACAAAAATAAGAGCTTCGTAATGGAACCAACTAGGACTGATTCTGAGCACATCCAATTTTGGTCAAATTTTGAATCTGAACAAGACGATTGGTGAGATTTCTATTTTCTTTTAAAATTTAAAATTGTTTATTTTAATGTTTAATTTATATATTCGTTCAGTATGAGATTCATGATTGTATGTATATATTTATTTTTCCCTGTTGATTGTTCTGTGATTATGATGTATGTTTGATTGTGTTTGTTGAAATTGGGTGTATCATGTTTGTTGTAAAATTTTGAAATGTCATTTTTGTGAATTAAAACAACGAGTTAGAAATGTTATTTTTGAATTGGATTCAACAAAAATAAATATTGTTATTTCATTGAATGAAAATTTACAAAATAGAATATCATGTTCGTTAAACTAGATTAAAAGTTGTCATTTTATTTGAAATGTGATGTTGACATAAAATGTTTATTTAGAATTGTCGTGTAAAAATAACATATTGTTAGTAGCGTCGCCTTAGAATTATAACATGTTAGTCAAAAGGTTTCATTAGGAGGATTATAACATTTTAGTCAAAGTGTTGCATTAGAAATAAAATATCATTTTTGTTAAAATGTCACTTTTGATTTAAATAAAAAAGTATATAGAATTAAAATGTCACTTTTGATTAGAAAAGTTATGTAGGATAAAGATGTCAATTTTGTTAAACGTGTTTGATTAGGAATAAAAAGTCAATTTTGTTAAAAATGTTTGTTTAGAATAAACATGTAAATTTTGTTAAAACATGTTTAAATAAGAATAAAAAGAGTTGAAATAAAGGGACATATTTTCATTGCTATTTTGTCACAATTAAAGACCATATTTTTATCGTCACTTTGTTTCATTAAATTAGAATAGGAAGATATCAATTTTAGTCATATGAAATGTTAACATGGAAAAATATCATTTTTGGTCATATGAAATGTTAGTGATGTCTTTTTAGAATAACAATATCATTTTATTAGCAATGTTTATTTAGAACAAAATCTCATTTTTGTTAGTAACGTAACATTAGAATGAAAACACCGTTTTGTTAGGAAATGTTGATTTAGAATAAAACATCACTTTTGTCAAATTTAGACATTTCATACAAAAGTGTCACTTTTGTCAAATTTAGAGTTGACATATAAATTGTCGCTTCTGTCAAATTCAGAATCAAAATACCAATGTGAGAATTTCTATTTAATCAATTAATTAATTAAATTAATTATTTCCTCGCTGTTGAATAACTATTTGTATGTTATTTAATTTGATGTTGTGCCGTGATGATTGAGTTAGAAATTGTGTTTGCTGTTTGTATTGATTGTGATCCTTTGTTATGTTAGAATTGATGATAAAAATAAAAAAATCACCTTATGTATCATGTGTCACCTTATGCATTTTGTTGTGTTAGAATTGATGTAATTTAAAAGTACTCTTTTTATGTTAAAACAAAATATGTAAAGCAAAGTACTTATTTCGTTAAATAGGAAAATATGCTCTTGTATAATATTAGAAACCATAGGAAAATGTTAACAAATAAAATGTTCTTTTATTTGATATTTGAATATATAGAAACATGAAATTATTGCACTGTTATATGTTAAATTTGAAAATAACATTGATTTCATTAGTTAAGTGAAAATTACATTTTCCATGTAATAATGCAAAAGAAGGATTTACATCTTTATGTAAATAAACAATGAAAAAGGAAAACTTACCTTTTGGGGTAAATAGGCAATGAAAAGGAAATTTACATTAAAAATGTAAATGAGGACAAAAGCACATCTTTTGTTTAATGTTAAACGAACGACAAATTCACTTTTGTTAATGTTATTGAGTATGAACAAATTCACTTTTGTTAATATTATTGAGTATGAACAAATTTACTTTTGTTAATATAATGGAGAATGACAAATTTACTTTTGTTAATATAATTGAGAACGACAAATTCACTTTTGTTAATTTGATTATAAAGTAAAGAATTAACATTTTTGTGTTAATTAGATTTTATGTTCAACAAAACTCACATTTTTGTTAATGAAATTATAAAGATAAAACTCACATTTTTGTTAATGTATTAAAATACATATTTTATATGTCATGAGAAATGAAATAAATTTGTTAACATATAAACTCGCCTTTTATATGTCATTAAGAAAAGAGGAACTATTTTTGTATAAAAGAAAGATTCAAGTCGACAAAAATAAAAGAGTGACAAAATATTTATTTTGTCAAATGTAAATGAAAATTATATTCATTGTTTATGTCATTATATTGCATATGAAGATATATTCACTTGTTTATGTCATTATATTGCATATGAAGATATATTCACTTGTTTATGTCATTATATTGCATATGAAAATATACACTTGTTAGTATCATACATTGCATATGAAAGTGTATTCATTTGTTAATGCCAGTTATTGCATATGAAACATATATTCATTTATTTGTTTAGGCCATATGCTGCATATGAAATAAAATTCATTTATCTGTTGTTGTCATATATGGCATATGATATGAAATGCATAGATAAGGTCATACCTTTTTGCATATAAAGTAAAGTATTTTAGGTGTCAAAATAAAAGAACAAAAATTCATATTTTTGTTTCAAAGAGAAGAAAAGAACCAAGTTTACATTTTGGTTTAATGTAAGTCTAAAAGAGAAAAAGGCACATTTTTGTCAAATGTAATTAAAGTAAGAAAAGTCACATTTTTGTTAAATGTAGTTGAAGTGAGAAAAGTTACATTTTTGGTTTAAATGTAAATAAAGAAACAAGAGAATTTACATGTAAGGAATTGGATTTTCATAGTAAAAGAGATAAAGTTAGAATTTACATTTTTATTATGTAAAACAAAAATATGAACTTGCATTGTAAGTAGAATTTACATTTTTTTTTATATGCAAACAAAAGGTAGGAATGTGCATTGATAATAAATATTACTTTTTATTTATGACTTAGAATGAAATTTTTATTTACTTTTCACATGTAAATAAAAAGATGAAAATAAGAAGGGAATTTTTATTTACATTTCACATGCGAATAAAAAGATTTAAATATGAAATGAAACATGATTTAGAAGCATGAACCGCATATGAAAATTTAACATGTTTTAAAAAAGCATGAAGTCGCATATGAAATGCATAATCAAGAAACCGCATATGAAATAAAAATTCATGTTTAGAGTAGTATTACTGCATATGAAATGAAAGGCAAGTCTTGAGATAGCGTTAATATATGTATGATATTCAAACATACTTAAGGTTTATGCTACCATATTAAAAATAAATATATTTTTAAGATCATGTTCATATAGTAAAAATGAACATATTTTTGATGTCGTGTCTATATATATATTGAAATATGGTCCTTTTTATTTGAAAAGAACTAAACGTTTAAAAGACTTTAATTGTGTATATGTTGGCTTTCATGAAATGATATAAAATAAAATATCATTTTTATTTTGTATGATTGTTGAAATAAAAAGAATAAATTGTTGAATTATAAATTCTTTGACATGATTAATGAATGGACGATATATTTATATGCATGAAATGAATGGACGATATTTATATTTATAAAAGAATAAATAACGATATAGAATGGTTTGCAAATTTATATATGCGAGAATTATTTGGAAAGTCCGAGTTTACTCTCATTCCAAATAATGATACGACGTTCGAAGAGTCGAAGACGGTGATTAAAGACCGACGATCTTCACATCGAATGGGTGTGTTGCTATTGAGACCCATGATGGGAGTAGCTACCTTGAAGGGGCGACAGTAGTAGCCGTCCGGACGTAGTGTTGATTGCACGGGTTTGGGTTTCGCTCAAACCCAGAGCATAAGCGCGTAAATGGATTGTATGTCTGACATTGTATTCCTTTATACTGTATTTGTTGATCTCTGCTAAACATATATCTGTTTGGTGTTTTACACCCTTCTCTGAGACGTATGAGCTCAGGGGTTATATGTTGGTAGAAATCAATGGTATGGTATGGATTGACGATGTGGCATGCTAAGATGCATATGATCAAGGCTTTGTTGAAAAGCAGGCCTTGTGGGATGATCAAAGCATAGCCTGTTTAGGCATAGCTTTGTGTATAGCGTGACTTCACGAGCCTCACACACCGGCGGAGTCTAAAACGGGAGAAGGGAACGCAGGGAGAGCAGCACGTTTCTTTCTAGCTAGAGTGGTGTCAGTGACCTACCAGCCCTGACATTTTACTTATGTGGATGATGGAATGAGGCGCCTCGGATAGGTCCTATAGGACCGGGGAACGTGTGCTTAGGAATAACTAATCCTCTAAGCTGTATGTGAGGACCGGCCCTGCCATTTCCAAGGGTTAACTGCGGGTAATCCTGAGGCATCAGCTAGAGTGTCTCGAATCGGTAAGGAGCTCCTCCCTAGCCTTGACTCAGATGGAAATCCAAATTCCAAATACGACCCTTGCGGTTTTGATTGTATTACTAGTATGGAGGCATAGCATATGGTACCTATGCTTCCTAGGATTGATACATTTACTTTGAAATGTTTTTAAAACATATACACACTAATAATAATATCGTTTTTATCGTATCAAGCATGTTTGACCATTATAAGGTAAAACCCTATCCTCCGGTTTGCGTTGCATTGTGTGATGGGACTTGGGTCTTATGATGGTTTCATTTTTCTACAAAGCATTGCGTTGTTTTGACGATTTACTTAAATTATGCACCGACAATCCATTGGAATAAAACCCGTTCCGCTTTAGCGGCGTGGTCCTTGGATTTGCCTTATTACTATTAGTTATATTAGTTAAGAATTCTCACACCAGTCCCACGACTGACCCGTTGTTTGTTTCCACTTTTGCAAACTCGGGTGCCCTCTTTTCCACACGGGCAGTCGAGTACCTTTTTGCAGACATTTATCTCTTTAGCAGGATCCTGGATTGAAGCTCAAAGCTGTGTCCAGAGCATAGAAAAGTCTTCCGTTGTCTTAGTTATTTTATTTCCGCTGCACTGTATTAAATTAATGTAAAATTATCTTCCGCTGTAAATTTATTTAATGTACTCTGATATATATATATTCTGTACTCTGATGTAACATTTATTATGATGTTATAAAAGTCTACTGTTATTGTTCTGATGTTGTTGTATTCCCAAAGTTAACGTATGCGGGAATTGAACGGTCTTGGTCGATTTAGCGGTCGATTAAGCCCGGGCAAAATCCGTATCGTTACATTAAAGAGGAGGATTACCTATGCATGAGGTATTCTAAGCTTAACTATTGACAAAAAAGCTCGTGGTACTCTAGACTAAAAGGCCCAGCTTTATTTTTCTAAAGGGGTTTTCTATTGGATTCCCATGTAGGGAAAAGTCAAAGGCAATCGAGCTTGTAGCGACCCGTAACTTCCCCGGTAAAGGAAAGCACGGATTTCTTTGAGAACAACACAAATCAGAATGCAAACAGAAGAACATTTCATTATTTATTACAACAATTCCATCAGAATACAAGAATATACAGAGTATGAATAAATACAATAGACAAATATCAGAGATTTAAATTACATTTGAATACATAGTAGCGGAAAAATAATACAAAACATAGCTGAAAGAAATACGCGGATACAGAGCTTTCCAAATATGACTTCAGCTATAAACCAAGATCCTGTGAATATAAATCTGCAAAACCAAAACTTCTAGCTGCCCGTGTGGAAAATAGGGGCACCCAGAGTTTAGGTTAAAACAATAAACTCCAGGTCAGTCATGTGACTGGTGTGAGAACTAAAACAGTTATTAATCTTTATTTTTAAAGTTAGGTAAATCAAGGGACCATGCCGTATAACACGGAACAGGTTTCCTCCCAAGAATACCAGTGTATAAAACAAACAGCGCAATGCTAAATAAAGAAAAATGAAGCTATTATAAGACCCAGGTCCCATCACACAATGCAACGCAAGCCAGAGGATAGGGTTTTTACCTTATAATAGCCAAAGAATGCTTGATAGTTTAAAAACAGATTATTTTGATATTATTATAAGTGTATAGTGTCAAAAAAATTTCAATCATAAGTGTCAATCATAGACGGCATAAGTGTCTCATACCACTATGTCGCCATACTAGGCTCTACAAATAAAACTGAAACGTCACGTATTGGAAATTGGATTTCCGTCATGAGTCGAGGCAAGGGGCAAGCTCCTCTCCGTTCGGGACGCTCTAGCAAATGTCTTAGGACCACACACAGCGATCCTTGGATCTTCAGGGTCGGTCCTCTCTTACTTTTGAGGATTAGTTATTCCGGAACACACGTTTCCCGGTCCTATAGGACCTATATAACGGTCTGTACGTCGGCTCACATAGTGCCAGTTATCGACCATATATTCGAGGCGCCTCACATCCGACAACCACATAGGTAAAAAGTATATAAATGTCAGGGCTGGTAGGTCACTGACATCACCCATAGATAGAAAGAAACGTCTTGCTCTCCCTGCAGTCACTATCCCGTTTTTGACTCATACCGAGGTGTGAGGCTCGCGAATTAACGCCATAGACAAAGTTGTGCCACACAGGCCGTGCTTTGATCATCAACCACAAGACTTTGCTTTTCAACAGAGGCCTTGATCATTCGCCACTTAGGCATGCCGTACAGGCAGTTCACTCCATGCGACTGATGTCCATCGATATAAACCTCTGAGCTCGTACGTCTCAGAGAAGGGCGTTAAGCAAGAGAATAAATTCTCCGCCGCCAAACAGATGTATATTTAATAGAGATCAATCAACACATAATAAAATCCAATGTCAGACACACAGTCCATTTACAAGTTCGTTCTGGGTCTGAACGAAACCGGAGGCACTTTCCTCGCATATCCATCGATTTCCAAGTACGTCTGGACGATCACCAACTGATTCCCTCCTCTTGGGTGTACAACCCAATCAAGATCATCAATAATCATCCAAACGATGTGAAGTCTTCCGGTCTTCAACCATCGTCTTCATCTTCCACTTTTCGTCGAATCGGTTATTCAGAATGTGTATAAACCCGGCCTTTCCGAATAACCCGCGTATATAATAAACAAATGTTACACAAACCCAACATACGCCTCATTCCAACTCAGAATATTCTTTTATTCAAATTTTCACATTCTTAGGGAAAGGTTCGCATTAATTTTATCAAAGATAAATTCTTCTAAATTTAATCTTTAATCTTCCTTTGGATATCACTTCAAACCGTGTTAAGGTTTTCCAAACTAGTCGGGATTAGCGAACCACACCGAAGTAATCATTTATTTTATTTCCCAATCCCAACCTATTCATCCCATGGAGAAAAACTGGTAATACTCCATATCTAACACATGGTGTTATCGGTAAATATTAATTACCATTTCACGTTCAAATCTAGTTAAAGATTTAACTATCGCTTGGGAGCAAAATTGGTGATACTCCATTCTCGATCATTTCAATCTAATTAAAGATTCATTAAAACTCCACTTAGTTTTAATCTTCCCACAAATCAATATCCTGTCTTTAACTGGGTTAAAGAACAAATGTCATCTAAAACACGGTTCACGATAAACCCAATATCACTTTCCATTGTTAATCGGGTTAAAGAACTGGTGTTATTCAAAACACCGCTCACGATAAACCCCAAAAACCAATTTAAATTCAATTCCAATTAAATACTAATTAACTGGAAAATTTCACTAAATCTAAATTATAAGATTTATTCTTTTCTAAACTAGGTTCAAGAACAGTGTTATTTAAGACACCATTCACGATGAACCCAAAATCCCATTTGATATTAAATACAAGACTCTGAATAGAAAATATATCGGCTTATATTCAATATCAAATTCTAAAATCAACAAATATCGCATTGGAAATAACGATATAAATATATCTTTCAAATTTCCATAACCATATCTGTATAATCACGAAATCCAACATCGAAATATTCCGAAGATAATTTCGATTCAAATCCATTCCAATTCACGTATTGGAAATTCTGATTATTTTCAAAACCATTTCAAATCTAGTTCAAAACTAGTTCATTTCGATAAAAATATATTTTTATCCTTTCAAATGTGGAATTTTTCATCCCAGTTCTTTCCAATTCATATATTATGATTTTACATAAATTATTGTTATTTTTAATAATTTTATGAAGGCCCATACTGTCGATTTCCATCAACGGCCATCGAACTGCACTTACAACGATCTTTTCCAAATTTAATTTGGACATTATTCCAAATCCAACCGTTAGATTTCAAATTTCTAATATGCATTAGAAAGCTCTTTTCGATACGAACCCAACGGTTCTGGTTTCAGGAGAATCCGACAGTCGGATCTCTCAATTCGAAGTCGGTGGTCGAAATTCACGAACTACCGCGGCACGACGCGTTCTATTCAGGCCATTAATATATAATATATATATATATATATTATATATCATCGATTTCAATTCAAAACGGATTTTATAAATCGTTTTAAATTCATTTTCAAAATAATTTCAACTTCATATTCAATTTCAAATCAAAATTGAATATCTCATATCATTAATATATAAATGATAATATTTTCAAAACGTTATATTTTGAAATCACTTCCTTTTCTGTATTCATTACAAAAACGAATATAATCGATATAAATATCGTTCGCGTCAAAATGGTGCATATCTAATCAACACGGCTTTATATATTATTCTTTTCAACAAATGAATATTTATTCTATTCAACACATGAATCTATATTTCCTTCAACACATGAATATTCTCAACACATGAGTATCGTCAATACATGACTATTTTTGTTATTTAATATATTTTATAAAATTATGATATCTATCGTTTAATTCTTAATCAGACTCCAACCATAAATTAGTAAGAGAACGATTAGCTAAGTATTAACCCCAAAGGCCGAAACCAACATCAGATCAATACCCAGGAAACCACTCATCTTATCCAGTTTCCAGTTAGTTTCTAATTTTATATATGATAAAAATGTGAATTTTATTGTTAAAATATTTCGTTCAACACATGATAAGTTTCAACAAATGAATATTCTCAGCACATGAGTATCGTCGACACATGACTATTTATTCTATTCAACACATGAATCTTCTTTTATTCAACACATGAATTTTCATTTTATAATATTCTTTATTTTCCCAATTGGAATGTGGCCCAATCAATTACCTTATAATGTTGATTATATGGATTCCATACAACACATGTACATAATAACAACGATAAATAATCAACCATCATCCAAAGTGCACCACACAACTACATAAGCATTACATATAAATAATTAAGGCTTACACAGTCGTCAATCAACCGATCGACATACCACTAAACAATTGGGATTAGTGTATGTCAAATATCGTCCCAACACCCATGTGGGGTTTCAATCCACAAACCCAAATTTTTATTTGTGATGTTGGGCGATGTGTAAAATTTATCTACCCAATCAATATCCTTCAAATGGGTGTACATAAAAAATCGTTTGATTTGTAAATGAATATTTATTTATTCACATTAACGTTAAAAATTATATTTTTAACGATAAATAATTTTTATTCTCAACATATTAATGTTTTATTATCCATTTCACATCAACATCACAAACAAACTTCACAACACATCAAACAAGCATGCAAGTCGTCCATGGTCTGTAGACGACGGGTATCGGGTGCTGCTAAGCACCGTCTGCATCCTAGTATATAATTACATTTTTATATTGTTGCTATGTATATAAAAATCACATTTTTATACCACTACTATATAAATAAAAATTATATTTTTATACCGCTACTATATAGATAAAAAATCTATTTTTATAGCGGTGTTCATATAATAAAGATCATATTTTTATCACGCTGACTTCATAATAAAAATTATATTTTTATATTGCTCTTTTTCTAATAAAGATCATATTTTTATCACGCTAACTTCATAATAAAAATTATATTTTTAATCTTTCTATAATGTAAAAATCATATTTTTAATCTTTTTATTATATATGAAAGTCATGCTTTTACATCGTTAAAACCATATCTTTATTTCTCTAACCTCATGATAAAAATTATATCTTTATATTTCTAACTTTATATGATAAAAAAAAATATCTCACCTTTTCACGATTTAAAAATCAAATCTTTATGTTAAATAAAAATCATAACTTCTCATATGAATTAAAAATCATATTCCTACAATAAAAATCCTACTTTGCTTACAATAAAGATCAAAACTGAATTTAAAAAATAAAAACCACCTTTCGCTTGGAGTAGGGCTGCTGGTGCTCGCACTGGGGTGGTGGAGCTCATCGGGGTGTTATTTGCAAAACCGAAATCATTAAAAATTGGATTTTTATTGGCCGGAGGGCTCGGGGTCGGAGCAGGGTGGTCTTTGAGGCGGCATTGGGGTCGTGGGTGGTCGGGGTTTGGCGTAGGTGGCGGCGCCGGCCGGGTGGAGGTGGTGGTGGGTTGTGAGCGGTTCCTGGTGGAAGGAGGGGCGATGGGGAGGTAAGGGGGGTGCTGGAGGTCGTCGCCGACCGGGGTTGGTTGTCCGAGGCGGGTGCGGCGGCGCTGAGGTCAAGGGAGGCGGCTTTGAACAAATCGAGGGGGGTCTGGGTATGACGGGTTTTTTTTAATTTGTGAATTCTGAGTGGAAAGAAAGGGGCTTGGCCCCTTATAAATATATATTAATTTAATTAGTTTATTTTCAAAAAGCAACTTTTTATTTTGACCTCGAAATCGAGCCCACCGACTGTCGCCCATAGCAAATTACCCCCATTCCGAACACAATTGGACATGTATCGTAAGCTGATTCGGTCGTTTCGATCATTTTCCATCAAATTTAAAATATAAATCTATATAGTGAATTTGAACGCGCATTTCAATTTACCGGGGCCACCCACGGACTCTAAAAATTCCCGAAAAATTATTTCTAGCTTCGTATTGACGATACAGTCCTAACAAAACTAATTTCGTCAAATTCCGAGACCATTTGAAAAATGGCCATTTTCCAGTCGATTAAAATCAACTGAAACTGGTCAAACACGTTTTCATTTGCCACGCTCACATATTGATTCGAAAAATTACGAATTTTGGAATTTAGCAATAACCTGACATCACAGATCCAACAAAAGTGGTTTCATCGAAAACCGAGGTCGTTTGCAAATTTTCCATTTTTAATGGCTAGAATTCCATAGCAACTGTTCTGAATTTTCAACTGGACGTAACTTTTAATTCCTCAATGAAATTTTGATTTTTTGTATTCGTTGGAAAGATATTCTCAAATAGATTCCAATATTTTTGGTTTTGCCAAAATTCGGTTTATTTTGAATCCTGTACATCCATTTGAAATTTGGAATTGAAATTTTCGAACTACCGCGCCATTTTCAGTTCCTTTTTATATTTAAAATAAAATATTTATATTCTAACGACGTTTCAAATAAATATAAACTTTTAATTCTTTTCAAAATAGATTTCTTGTCGTTATTATTTAAAATAATTCATTTTAAATATTCAAAATTCATAAAAATTGCCAAAATAAAAATTTTAAATTGGCTCAGAATTTCCAGGTTGTTACAATCTCCCCCACTTAAAATTTTTCGTCCTCGAAAGGGAACGAAGCTGAAAGTTGTTTAACTAATCAACTCAACTTCCATTATTTTCTTTACGGCTTAAGTTCTTCAACTTTTCAGTTTCTAAGAACTTTTCAAATTTTTCTAAAATTTGGCTAACACCCTAAACTTTCGAAAAATTTCGCCATAACCTCCCCTGTACCGGGGACTTCGGGATATTTCAAATAGCCTCCCATGGCCCTCATCAATCCAAAAAGAAAAAGAAAAAGGCAAGCGGCTAGCCAGTCGGCTCATAAAATCATCCAAACCCAATAAATTTGTAAACATGTACCTATTTGTCGGGCAAACAATTTTATTCTTCTGCTCTAGCCTCCTTGCTATGACCTGTTCAATGGATATACATGTATAGGCATGCAATTGTAATCATTTTTCAATACAGTTCTAAATTTGGTTCCATTAGACTAAATGGTTCAAATTTTTAATTAATCAGAACAATAATCACACAACATGACCATCAATCAATTAGTGGATTATCTTTTCAAATTCATAATTTTGATATATATACAGAAAATCATGTTTTTGATGCCAAATCACAACAATAAACCTGTCTAGTTTTGGTTTTCACACCAGTCTGATGGAAATATATAGATATCCCACTTTTCGAAACTCGAACACAAATGCTGATGATGTCTAGACTATCATTAGGATCGTCTCTAGGTGACTAGATTGTGATTCTATATCTATCCAATATATCAAAACTTTGAATATACGTTCATGACGCGTATATGCAAAATCTATGTATACTCGATTTTCCAAATTCAATACAAATAAAATATCCAAATACGTACAAAACGATTTAAATTTCAAAACAAAATTTGTTTTCGTTTTTATTTCAAAAATTTCAATCTTTACACTCGTTCTAGGACACTACTAATCCCATCTCTAACGAGTTATTCTCATTGGATATTACTAATCCAATCACTAATGAGTTCTTTCATTTGGTTCTAATGTGTCTTGTTCTCGAGCTCTGTAACCAAAGCTCTGATACCACTGTAGTGACCCGTAACTTCCACGGTAAAGGAAAGCACGGATTGCTTTGAGAACAACACAAATCAGAATGCAAACAGAAGAACATTTCATTGTTTATTACAACAATTCCATCAGAATACAAGAATATGCAGAGTATGAATAAATACACTCAAAAAATATCAGAGATTTAAATTACATTTGAATACATAGCAATGGAAAAATAATACACAACATAACTGAAAGAAATACGCGGATACAGAGCTTTTCGAATATCACTTCAGCTATAAACCAGGATTCTGTGAATATAAATCTGCAAAACCAAAACTACTAGCTGCTCATGTGGAAAATTGGGGCACCCAGAGTTTAGGTTAAAACAATAAACTCCAGGTCAGTCATGTGACTAGTGTGAGAACTAAAACAATTATTAATCTATATTTTTAAAGTTAGGCAAATCAAGGGACCATGCCGTATAACACGGAACGGGTTTCCTCCTTAGTATACAAGTGCATAAAACAAACAGCGCAAAGCTAAATAAAGAAAAATGAAGCTATTATAAGACCCACATCTCATCGCACAATGCAACGCAAGCCGGAGGATAGGGTTTTTACCTTATAATAGCCAAAGAATGCTTGATACGTTTAAAAACAGATTATTTTGATATTACTGTAAGTGTATAGTGTCAAAACAATTTCAAACATAAGTATCAACCATAGACGGCATAAGTGTCCCATACCACTATGTCGCCATACTAGGCTCTACAAATAAAACCTAAATGTCACATATTGGAAATTGGATTTCCATCATGAGTCGAGGCAAGGGGCAATCTCCTCTCCGTTAGAGACACTGTAGAAAATGTCTCAGGACCACACACAGCGATCCTTGGATCTTCAGGGTCGGTCCTCTCTTACTTTTGAGGATTAGTTATTCCTGAACACATGTTTCTCGGTCCTATAGGACCTATATAATGGTCTGTACGTCGGCTCACATAGTGCCAGTTATCGACCATATATTCAAGGCGCCTGACATCCAACAACCACATAGGTAAAAAGTAAATAAATGTCAGGGCTAGTAGGTCGCAGACATCGCCCATAGCTAGAAAGAAACGTTGTGCTCTCCTTACAATCACTATCCCGTTTTTGACCCATACCGAGGTGTAAGGCTCGCGAATTAACGCCATACACAAAGCTACGCCACATAGGCCATGCTTTGATCATTGAAACGACCCGAAAATCGCCCTTGCGGGAAATCGCCGGATAAGCTTACTTTGGGCTACAACACATCAGAACAACAACAACAGACTTTTATTACATTACAATAATGTTACATCACAGTACAGAATATCAGAGTACATTGGAATAAAATTACAGCGGAAGATAAATTACAATATTTTAAAAAAAATCAAATAGCGGAAGACTTCTATGCTCTGGACACATCTTTAAGCTTCAATCCAGAATCCTGCTCGAGATAAGGACCTGTAGACAAACTACTCGACTGCCCATGTGGAAAGAGGGCACTCGATTTTGTAAAGGTGGAAACAAACAATGGGTCAGTCATGGGACTGGTGTGAGAATTCTTAACTAATATAACTAATAACAGTAGGGCAAATCCAAGGACCACGCTGCTAACGCGGAACGGGTTTACTCCAATGGATGGTCGTGCATAAATTAAAGTAAATTGTCAAAACAACGCAATGCTTTTTGGAAAAATGGAATCACCATAAGACTCAGGTCCCATCACACAATGCAACGCACACCAGAGGATAGAGTTTTACCTTATGGTGATTAAACATGCTTGGTACAATAAAAACGAATTTGATATTATTATTAGTGCATACAACTTTTCAAAAACTGTTCAATCATAATGTATCAATCCTAGGACACATAGATACCATAATACTATGCTTCCATACTAGTAATACAATCAAATCCGTGGGTTCGTATTGGAAGTTTGGATTTCCATCATGAGTCAAGGCTAGGGAGGAGCTCCTTACCGATTCGAGACACTCTAGCTAATGTCTCAGGATCCCCCGCAGTGAACCCTTGGATAGCTGCAGGGCTGGTCCACACATACAACTTTGTGGATTAGTTATTCCTGAACACACGTTTCCCGATCATATAGGACCTATCATCCGAGGAGCCTCATTCCATCATCCACATAAGTAAAATGTCGGGTCGTGTTAAAACCCAAACACCACTTCTAGCTAGAAAGAAACGTGCTGCTCTCCCTGCGTTCCCTTCTCCCGTTTTAGACCCCGCCGGTGTGTGAGGCTCGCGAAGTCACGCTATACACAAAGCTATGCCTAAACAGGCTATGCTTTGATCATCCCACAAGGCCTGCTTTTCAACAAAGCCTTGATCATATGCATCTTAGCATGCCACATCGTCACTCCATATCACACTACCAATCCTTTGCCGAAATATATGAAAGGGTGTTAAGAAAGAGAATAAATTCTCCGCCACCAAACATTCATATATTCGACAGAAAATCAATATATACAATATAAAGGAGTACAATGTCAGACACACATTCCATTCATAAGCTTATGCTCTGGGTCTGAGCGAAAGCCAAATCCGTACTAATCAACACTACGTCTGGACGGCCACCACTGTAGCCCCTTCAAGGTAGCTACTCCAATCACGGGCATCAGCAGTTGTCGTCCATTCGATGTGAAGATCACCGGTCTTCAATCACCGTCTTCAACTCTTCGACTTTCATTCATCGTATGATCATTTGAAATGAGATTGAACTCAGACTTTTCAAATGATCCTCGCATATATATATATTTTAAAAATCATTTCATATCGTTGATATTAATTTATAACGATCAACCTTTATTTTTGTTTATATAAAAATAATAAATTCCATTTAACGACGCTCCAAATCAAAAGGCGACCTTGGTGCTGTTTTCACCCAGTTTTGTTTTACACATTTCTCTAAATCTAACCGTTGGATTTTAACATAATTTATAACGTTGGAAAGATCTTCCCAAGGCGAACCTAACGATTACAGATTTGGGAAAATCCGACGGTCGGATATTTCGGTATAATCAACTAAAAGTACAATTCTATAAAGTGAACTACCACGCTCGATTCGTTCAATTGAAATTTGTTTATATATATATATATATATATATATATATATGATTATATATATACTTACAATTTCTTCGGCCGTTTCATTATTGTGATAATCATGACAAGTAAAGATATATGACATAACACACAATAATGTTTATTTTAATTCACATACACAACCTATCCATGCAATGTATATTTTTTCCAATCTACATAACCATGCAAATTCTTGTGCGTCATTCCTAATTCAACAAAAATGATTATTTTGTGTCATTCTTTTCTTTACAAGCAAAATAATATTCTTGCTTTAATCTTTACACATGAAAATATAAATTTCATGTCTTTAATCTTTTAAGGAAAATCTAAATCATTGAAATATGAATTTCATCATTATAATCTTTACTAAAATTCTTTTACATGAATATGTAAATTTCATACCGCTGTCCTTTTTAATAAAAATTCAATTGATTAAAATGTAAATATTCTTCTTTAAGTTCTAATTACATGAAAATGTAAAGTTCTCCTTCTCTTATTCACATTTAAATGTAAACTTTACTTTTTACATTAAAAATGTAACTTTCATCTTTTTAATCCTATTTACATTAAAAATTTAAACTTTACTTTTTACTTTAAAAATGTAACTTTCATCTTTTTAATCTAATTTACATTAAAAATGTAAACTTTACTTTTTACATTAAGAATGTAACTTTCATCTTTTTATATACCAATTACATAAAAAAAATGTGATTAAGATTACCACGTAAGACCTATTTCTTCTTATTACATTAAAAATGTAACATGACTTCATTCTTTTTAATTCATTTAAACATAAACTTAAAATTCCATTTTTCATAAAAAAAAACATGAGTTTTCATTCTTTTAATTACTTTCCTTTAATTACAATAGAAATGTTAATAATATTGCTTCATTAAGTCTTTCATTCTTTTATAACAAACATGACGGTGAAAATATTCATACCATTATTAACACATGACGGTGCAAAATAATGTCTATTTCATTTTAACAAATGACGGTGAAAATCATGTCTATTTCATTTTAACAAAATGAACATTTGTTATAACACAAATCTAGTTAATAAAAATGCTATTTGTGCTCAATTCTTTTATTTAACAAAAATGTCCTTTTTGTTTCAACCATCTTAATTCCAATAAAATGACAATTTTTATTTTGTTGATTCTAACTCAACAAAACAACCATTTATATTTTATATGTGAATTTTGTACACTTCATATTTATGTTAAAAATTATATTTTTAACACATACAACCATATTTCAAAACATGTACATTTTTGGTGAATCATATATTCAATACAAACGTAGCTTTTCATGTGTAAACCTTTTGTTTAAAACATGATCCTTTTAAATGAATTAAACATACAATGGAAATGTCACATTTCATGTTTTAACACTTTATTTAAAACATGCTTCTTTTTCATGAATCAATTATACAATAAAAATTTAATTTTTATTGTATTAACATATTATACTAAAAATGAACATTTTTAATGAAGAAAACATACACTAAAAAATGTGAATTTTCATGTTTAAACATTCTTAATAACATACTCAATATTGCTGATGGCAAATAAAAGAATAACTTTATTTATAACATGTTTTCTACTATTCTAATGGCAAATAAGAAAGGGGATTTTTATTTGTAACAAACTTCTTTAATTTAACTTGACAAAAAAAATTGATCCTTATTTGTACACAAATTTCTAATTTCATATGACCAATAAAAAGAATAACTTGTTCACATAACAATCATATTCAAATATTCCTAATAAAGATGATATTTTTATTTTAAATAATCACTTCTTGTAAAACATTATTTTACCAAAAATGACACCTTCGATCTAACCTAACGTTTATAACAAAAATGATATTTTAACATTCTAACTAAAAAGACTTCTTTATATGCTAATATTTCATTACTAACAAAAGTGATATTTTTGTTCTAATTTAACATTTCTAATAAAGTGACCTTTTTATCTAATTTAACCTTTCTAATATAAAATGTTATTTTTCCATCTAACGTAACATTTCTAATCTAAAATGTCGCTTTTTATCTAATCTAACATTTCTATTTAAAAATGTTATTTTTAATTCTAACATCGCTAACATTTCATAAAATGATACTTCTAACATTACTATCATTTCATAAAAATGATATTTCTAACATCGTTAACATTTCATAAAATGATACTTCTAACATTGCTATCATTCCATAAAAATGATATTTCTAACATCGTTGATTCTAATAAAATAAAAAGTGACATTTCTTATAACATAAATGGTATTTTTTTTATACTAACATGTCATTTCTAACAGAAATGTTATTTTTATTTTCATAACATAATCTTAACAAAATGTCATGTTTAATTACATAGCATACTCTTAACAAAAATGGTATTTTTGTTTCTAATGTGATAACTTATAACACAACCGGTGTTTATATTCTATTTTGACAAGTTATAACAAAAATGTATTTTTTTTCTATTTTAACAATTCATACATAAAATGTACTTTCATTATATTCTCACATTTTATAAATAAAATGGTGTTCTTTCCTAATATTGACACTTTAAAAATTAAAATGCCAATTTTATACCAATGTGACATTTTAAACTAGAATGTAAATTTTGTCTACATCGAAAATATTATAACTAAAATTGTGATTTTTGTTTACACAAAAATATTTTAACTAAACATGTTATGTTTGTCTAACATTTCATTCAAAAATAAAAACGATATTTTAATCCTTATCTAACATTTCATAACAAAACTATTATTTTAAAGCTAATAAGACATTTTCAACATTTTATTATAACACAATAAGTATCAAATTAACATATCAACATACAATATCAATCAACGCAACAAATCATGAATAACACAAATCAACAAATTCTAAATAACTAGCATCGCGAATCTGAATTAAATCGTACAAACAAGGATTAAATAACAGTAGAAATAATTAAATTTTAATTATTTTAAAATATGGAAATCTCACCAAGCTATTTAATTCAGATCTGAAATTTGCTCAAAATTTCATCTACTCCTTTTTAGATCGAGTTTATACCATCATGTAGATCTCTGGAATATGGTTCCAACGCTTTCAGTTTCGTTTGATTCTGATTTGAAATGAATAAGATGTTGCAATTTAAAGATTTATCACATTAATAGATTAATTAATTATATGATTAACATTAATAATCCTCTTAACCTTTCTCTCCTCTTTCTGTTAATACTCCAGTACGTTGAAATTCATTACCGACTTTGAAATCCACCTGCGCCCCTCTCCGTAAGCTGCCGTACCTAGATCCGAGACCACCACATCGAATCCCATCGCGAGCGCCACCTTCTCCCATCCTCACTCGCAGTTCGGTGGCCCCACCATGCTGCAAATCGGCCGCGACCGCCATCCTTTTGGGCTCCAAAATCAAACACCGTCGATCTTAATACTTCATCATAGTCGTTCATAACAGAGAGCTCTTCGAGCTCTTTAATTTGGTATATTGAATTCTTAAATCGTTGAGGAATTGAGGAGATTTTATGAGATTTGAATCGGAGTGTTTAGGCCATTGAAAGGAGACATACGGCGGCTGCTGTATTGGTATTAGGTTTAGGATTTTCTAATTATTTTTATAATATTATTTTATTCAATTAATCCCTAAAAAGGCCTGTTTAGCCACTAACTCAGAATTAGGCCCAATGACTGTCTTTCTTAATGTTTTGACGTCTTCTAAACGCGATGAGCTATGCCCCGTGGCCCAATTCGGAAGTCTATTGCGCGTTTTATTAAAATTACAATATTAAATTAATAGTTTGATTTTCACCGTACATTTAAATACTCCGGGACCACATACGGACTCCGAAAATTACAGAAAATTTATTTCTGGCTTTCTTTTGTCGATACGGTCCTAACAAAATTGATTTCGTCAAATTCTGAGACTGTTTGGAAAATGAACTTTTTCTGGTCGATCCGATTTAACTGAAATGGTCAAAACACGTTTTCTTTTGCCACGCTCACATATTAATTCGAAAAATTCTGGAAAATTAAACTTAACAATAATTTGGCATTCCGGTTCCAACAAAAGTAGTTTCGTCAAAAACTGAGGTCGTTTGCAAAATGGCTATTTTTATGGCCAATATATTATATTAAAATATATATATAAATTATACAGCGACTTTTCTAAATTTTAAACTGGACATAAGTTTCAAATTATAAAGTGGAATATTAGTTTTTCAGATTCGTTAGAAAGATATTTTTTAAATAGATTCTAATATTTTTGGTTTCACTAAAATCCGTTAAATTTTGCATCTTGTACGGTCAGTCAAAGTTCAAGTTTGACTTTTCAACCAACCGCGCTATTTCTAACTCCTTTTATAATTAAAATTAAATTATTCATTCTAACTTCGATTTAAATCAATTTTTAATCATTATTATTTTAAATATCAAAACCCACTAAAATTACTTAATATAAAATTTTAAATTTACCCCCAAAATTCAAGGTTGTTACAGTCTCCCCCACTTAAAAACTTTTCGTCCTCGAAAAGGAACGAAGCTAATAGTGTTTAATTGTCCTACTCAAATTTTTCATTCTTTATTAATTTCATGAATTTTATTTGTTGATTAACTTTTAAAACATATATAACTTTTATATATTCAAAAATCATATTTTCAAAAATCGGATTATATATAATCAAAAATACGTCAATTATAAACTGGGCACTCTCAACTCATTCTAGGACATTACTAACCCCATCTCTAATGAGTTTTGTCATTTTAGGATACTGTTGATCCTATCTCTAATGAGTATTCTTATTGGATATTACTAATCCAATCTCTGATGAGTCTTTTGTTCAGTTCTAATGAGTTGTACCCCCAAAGATTTGAGCTAACCAAAGCTCTGATACCAACTGTAACGGCCCGGGTTTCGCCTTACCCAATCGATCGCAAAATCGACCAAGACCGTTCAAAACCCGAGTACGTTAACTCTGGGAATACAACACATCAGAACAAAAACAACAGACTTTTATTACATTACAATAATGTTATATCTGAGTACAGAATATCAGAGTACATTGGAATAAAATTACAGTGGAAGATAAATTACAATATTTTAAAAAACTTTAAACAGCGGAAGACTTCTATGCTCTGGACACAACTTTAAGCTTCAGTCCAGAATCCTGCTCGAGATAAGGACCTATAGACAAAATACTCGACTACCCGTGTGGAAAGAGGGCACCCGAGTTTGTAAAGGTGGAAACAAACAACGGGTCAGTCATGGGACTGGTGTGAGAATTCTTAACTAATATAACTAATAACAATAGGGCAAATCCAAGGACCACGCCGCTAACGCGGAACGGGTTTACTCCAATGGATTGTCATGCATAAATTAAAGTAAATCGTCAAAACAACGCAATGCTTTTTGGAAAAATGGAATCACCATAAGACTCAGGTCCCATCACAAAATGCAACGCACACCAGAGGATAGAGTTTTACCTTATGGTGATTAAACATGCTTGGTAGGATAAAAACGAATTCGATATTATTATTAGTGTATATAACTTTTCAAAAACTGTTCAATCATAATGTATCAATCCTAGGACACATAGATACCATAATACTATGCTTCCATACTAGTAATACAATCAAATCCATGGGTTCGTATTGGAAGTTTGGATTTCCATCATGAGTCAAGGCTAGGGAGGAGCTCCTTATCGATTCGAGACACTCTAGCTAATGTCTCAGGATCCCCCGCAGTGAACCCTTGGATAGCTGCAGGGCCGGTCCACACATATAGCTTCGTGGATTAGTTATTCCTGAACACACGTTTCTCGATCCTATAGGACCTATCATCTGAAGCGTCTCATTCCATCATCCACATAAGTAAAATGTCGGGCCGTGTTAAAACCCAAACACCACTTATAGCTAGAAAGAAACGTGTTGCTCTCCCCGCGTTCCCTTCTCCCGTTTTACACTCCGCCGGTGTGTGAGGCTCGCGAAGTCATGCTATACACAAAGCTATGCCAAAACAGGCTATGCTTTGATCATCCCACAAGGCCTGCTTTTCAACAAAGCCTTGATCATATGCATCTTAGCATGCCACATCGTCACTCCATATCACACTACCAATCCTTTGCTGAAATATATGAAAGGGTGTTAAGCAAGAGAATAAATTCTTCGCCACCAAACATTCATACATTCGACAGAAAATCAATAAATACAATATAAAGGAGTACAATGTCAGACACACATTCCATTCATAAGCTTATGCTCTGGGTCTGAGCGAAAGCCAAATCCGTACTAATCAACACTACGTCCGGACGGCCACCACTGTATCCCCTTCAAGGTAGCTACTCCGATCATGGGCATCAGCAGTTGTCGTCCATTCGATGTGAAGATCGTCGGTCTTCAATCACCGTATTCAACTCTTTGACTTTCATTCGTCGTATGATCATTTGAAATGAGATTGAACTCGGACTTTTCAAATGATCCTCGTATATATATATATATATATATATTGTAAAAATCATTTCATATCGTTGATATTAATTTATAACGATCAACCTTTATTTTTATTTATATAAAAATAATTAAATTCCATTTAACGACGCTCCAAATCAAAAGGCGACCTTGGCGCTGTTTTCGCCCAGATTTGGTTTACACATTTCTCTAAATCTAACTGTTGGATTTTAACATAATTTATAACGTTGGAAAGATCTTCCCAAGGCGAACCTAACGGTTACAGATTTGGGAAAATCCGACGGTCGGATATTTCGGTATAATCAACTAAAAGTACAATTCTATAAAGTGAACTACCACGCTCGATTCGTTCAATAGAAATTTGTTTATATATATATATATATATGATTATATATATATACTTACAATTTCTTCGGCCATTTCATTATTGTGATAATCATGACAAGTAAAGATATATGACATAACACACAATAATGTTTATTTTAATTCACATACACAATCTATCCATGCAATGTATATTTTTTCCAATCTACACAACCATGCAAATTCTTGTGCGTCATTCCTAATTCAACAAAAATGATTATTTTGTGTCATTCTTTTCTTTACAAGCAAAATGATATTCTTGCTTTAATCTTTACACAAGAAAATATAAATTTCATGTCTTTAATCTTTTAATGAAAATCTAATTCATTGAAATATGAATTTCATCATTATAATCTTTACTGAAATTCTTTTACATGAATATGTAAATTTCATACCGCTATCCTTTTTAATAAAAATTCAATTGATTAAAATGTAAATCTTCTTCTTTAAGTTCTAAGTACATGAAAATGTAAAGTTCTCCTTCTCTTATTCACATTTAAATGTAAACTTTACTTTTAACATTAAAAATGTAACTTTCATCTTTTTAATCCTATTTACATTAAAAATGTAAACTTTATTTTTTACATTAAAAATGTAATTTTCATCTTTTTAATCTTATTTACATTAAAAATGTAAACTTTACTTTTTACATTAAGAATGTAACTTTCATCTTTTTACATACCAATTACATAAAAAAAATGTGATTAAGATTACCACGTAAGTCCTATTTCTTCTTATTACATTAATAATGTAACATGACTTCATTCTTTTTAATTCATTTAAACATAAACTTAAAATCCCATTTTTCATTAAAAAACATAAGCTTTCATTCTTTTAATTACTTTCCTTTAATTACAATAGAAATGTTAATAATATTGCTTCTTTAAATTTAATTCTTTTATAACAAACATGACGGTGAAAATATTCATACCATTATTAACACATGACGGTGCAAAATAATGTCTATTTCATTTTAACAGATGACGGTGAAAATCATGTCTATTTCATTTTAACAAATGACGGTGAAAATCATGTCTATTTCATTTTAACAAATGACGGTGAAAATCGTGTCTATTTCACTTTAACAAAATGAACATTTGTTATAACACAAATCTAGTTAATAAAAATGCTATTTGTGCTTAATTCTTTTATTTAACAAAAATGTTCTTTTTGTTTCAACCATCTTAATTCCAACAAAATGACAATTTTTATTTTGTTGGTTCTAATTCAACAAAACGACCATTTATATTTTACATGTGAATTTTGTACACTTCATACTTATGTTAAAAATTATATTTTTAACACATACAACCATATTTCAAAACATGTACATTTTTGGTGAATCATATATTCAATACAAACTTAGCTTTTCATGTGTAAAAACTTTTTATTTAAAACATGATCCTTTTAAATGAATTAAACATACAATGGAAATGTCACATTTCATGTTTTAACACTTTATTTAAAATATGCTTCTTTTTCATGAATCAATTATACAATAAAAGTTTGATTTTTATTGTATTAACATATTATACTACAAATGAACATTTTTAATGAAGAAAACATACACTAAAAAAATGTGAATTTTCATGTTTAAACATTCTTAATAACATATTCAATATTGGTGATGTCAAATAAAAGAATAACTTTATTTATAACATGTTTTCTACTATTCTAATGGCAAATAAGAAAGGGGATTTTTATTTGTAACAAACTTCTCTAATTTAACTTGGCAAAAAAAATTGATCCTTATTTGTACACAAATTTCTAATTTCATATGACCAATAAAAAGAATAACTTGTTCACATAACAATCCTATTCAAACATTCCTAACAAAGATGATCTTTTTATTTTAAATAATCATTTCTTGTAAAACATTATTTTACCAAAAATGACACCTTCAATCTAACCTAACATTTATAACAAAAATGATATTTTAACATTCAAACTAAAAAGACATCTTTATATGCTAATATTTCATTAATAACAAAAGTGATATTTTTGTTCTAATTTAACAATTCTAATAAAAGTGGCCTTTTTATCTAATTTAACCTTTCTAATATGAAATGTTATTTTTCCATCTAACGTAACATTTCTAATATTAAATATTGCTTTTTATCTAATCTAACATTTCTATATAAAAATGTTATTTTTAATTCTAACGCCGCTAACATTTCATAAAATGATACTTCTAACATTACTATCATTTCAAAAAAATGATATTTCTAACATCGTTAACATTTCATAAAATGATACTTCTAACATTGCTATCTTTTCACAAAAATGATATTTCTAACATCGTTGATTCTAATAAAATAAAAAGTGACATTTCTTATAACATTAATGGTATTTTTTTTATACTAACATGTCATTTCTAACAGAAATGTTATTTTTATTTTCATAACATAATCTTAACAAAATGTCATGTTTAATTACATAGCATATTCTTAACAAAAATGGTGTTTTTGTTTATAATGTGATAATTTATAACACAACCGGTGTTTATATTCTATTTTGACAATTTATAACAAAAATGTATTTTTGTTCTATTTTAACACTTCATACATAAAATGTACTTTCATTATATTCTCACATTTTATAATTAAAATGGTGTTCTTTCCAAATATTGACACTTTAAAAATTAAAATGCCAATTTTATACCAATGTGACATTTTAAACTAGAATGTAAATTTTGACTACACCGAAAATATTCTAACTAAAATTGTGATTTTTGTTTACACAAAAATATTTTAACTAAACATGTTATGTTTGTCTAACATTTCATTCAAAAATAAAAACGATATTTTAATCCTTACGTAACATTTCATAGCAAAACTATTATCTTAAATCTAATAAGACTTTTTCAACATTTTATTATAACACAATAAGTATCAAATTAACATATCAACATACAATATCAATCAACGCAACAAATCATGAATAACACAAATCAACAAATTCTAAATAACTAGCATCGCGAAATTAAATCGTACAGACAAGGATTTAAATAACAGTAGAAATAATTAAATTTTAATTATTTTAAATATGGAAATCTCACCAAGCTATTTAATTCAGTTCTGAAATTTGCTCAAAATTTCATCTGCTCCTTTTCAGATCTAGTTTATACCATCATGTAGATCTCTGAAATATGGTTCCAACGCTTTCAGTTTCGTTCGATTCTGATTTGAAATGAATAAGAGTTGCAATTTAAAGATTTATCACATTAATAGATTAATTAATTATATAATTAACATTAATAATCCTCTTAACCTTTCTCTCCTCTTTCTGTTAATACTCCAGTACGTTGAAACCCATCACTGACTTTGAAATCCACCTGAGCCCCTCTCCATAAGCTGTCGTACCTAGATCCGAGACCACCACATCGAAGCCCATCGCGAGCGCCACCTTCTCCCATCCTCACTCGCAGTTCGGTGGCCCCACCATGCTACAAATCGATCGCGACCGCTAGCCTTTTGGGCTCCAAAATCTAACACCGCTGATCTTAATACTTCATCATAGCCGTTCATAACAGAGAGCTCTTCGAGCTCTTTAATTTGGTATATTGAATTCTTGAAATCATTGAGGGATGGAGGAGTTTTATGGGATTTGAATCGGAGTGTTTAGGCCATTGAAAGGAGACATACGGCGGCTGCTGTATTGGTATTAGGTTTAGGATTTTCTAATGTATTTTTATAATATTATTTTATTCAATTAATCCCTAAAAAGGTCTTTTTAACCACTAACTCAGAATTAGGCCCAACGATTGTCGTTCCTAATGTTTTGACGTCTTCTGAACACGGTGGGCTATGCCCCGTGGCCCAATTCTGAAGTCTGTTGTGCGTTTTATTAAAATTACAAAATTAAATTAATAGTTTAATTTCCACCGTACATTTAAATACGCCGGGACCACATACGGACTCCGAAAATTACAAAAAAATTATTTCTGGCTTTCTTTGTCGATACGGTCCTAACAAAATTAATTTCGTTGAATTTTGAGACTGTTTGAAAAATGACCTTTTTATGGTCGATCCGATTTAACTAAAATGGTCAAAACACGTTTTCTTTTGCCATGCTCACATATTAATTCGAAAAATTCTGGAAAATTAAACTTAACAATAACTTGACATTCTGGTTCCAACAAAAGTGGTTTCGTCGAAAACCGAGGTCGCTTGCAAAATGGCTATTGTTAAGGCCAATATATTATATTAAAATATATATAAATTATATAGCGACTTTTCTAAATTTTAAACTGGACATAACTTTCAAATTATAAAGTGAAATTTTAGTTTTTCAGATTCGCTAGAAAGATATTTTTAAATAGATTCTAATATTTTTGGTTTCACTAAAATCCGTTAAATTTTGCATCTTGTACGGTCAGTCAAAGTTCAAGTTTGACTTTTCAACCTACCGCGCTATTTCTAACTCCTTTTATAATTAAAATTAAGTTATTCATTCTAACTTCGATTTAAATCAATTTTTAATCATTATTATTTTAAATAGATTATTTTAAGTATCAAAACGCATTAAAATTACTTAATATAAAATTTTAAATTTACTCCCAAAATTCAGGGTTGTTACAATCATCAACCACAATACTTTGCTTTTCAACAGAGGCCTTGATCATTTGCCACTTAGGCATGCCACACAAGCAATTCACTCCATGCGATTGATGTCCATCGATATAAATCTCTGAGCTCGTACGTCTCAGAGAAGGGCATTAAGAAAGAGAATAAATTCTTCACCGCCAAACAGATGTGTATTTAATAGAGATCAATCAACACAGAATAAAATCCAATGTCAGACACACGGACCATTTACAAGTTCGTTCTGGGTCTGAACGAAACCAGAGGCACTTTCCTCGCATATCCATCGATCTCCAAGTACGTCTGGACGATCACCAACTGATTCCCTCCTCTTGGGTGTACAGCCCAATCAAGATCATCAATAATCATCCAAACAATGTAAAGACTTCCGGTCTTCAACCACCCTCTTCATCTTTGACTTTTCGTCGAATCGGTTATTC
Source organism: Allium sativum (assembly GCA_030737875.1). Lineage (NCBI taxonomy): Eukaryota > Viridiplantae > Streptophyta > Magnoliopsida > Asparagales > Amaryllidaceae > Allium > Allium sativum. The sequence continues at coordinate 287,386,560 of CM060915.1, forward strand.
AGAATGGGTATAAACCCGGCCTTTCCAAATAACCCGCGTATATAATAAACAAATGTTACACAAACCCAAAGTACGCCTCCTTCCAACTCAGAATATACTTTTATTCAAAATTTCACATTCTTAGGGAAAGATTCCCATTAATTTTATCAAAGATAAATTCTTCTAAATTTAATCTTTAATCTTCCTTTGGATATCATTTCAAACCGTGTTAAGGTTTTCCAAACTAGTCGGGATTAGCGAACCACACCGAAGTAATCATTTATTTTCTTTCTCAATCCCAACCTATTTATCCCATGGAGCAAAATTGGTAATACTCCATATCTAACACCATGGTGTTATCGGTAAATATTAATTACCATTTCACGTTCAAATCTAATAAAAGATTTAACTATCGCTTGGGAGCAAAATTGGTGATACTCCATTCTCGATCATTTCAATTTAATTAAAGATTCATTAAAACTCCACATAGTTTTAATCTTCCCACAAATCAATATCCTGTCTTTAACTGGGTTAAAGAACCAATGTCATCTAAAACAAGGTTCACGATAAACCCAATATCACTTTCCATTGTTAATCGGGTTAAAGAACTGGTGTTATTCAAAACACCGCTCACGATAAACCCCAAAAACCAATTTAAATTCAATTCCAATTAAATACTAATTAACTGGACAATTTCACTAAATCTTAATTAAAAATTTATTATTTTCTAAATTGGGTTCAAGAACAGTATTATTTAAGACATCATTCACGACGAACCCAAAATTCCATTTGACATTAAATACAAGTCTCTGAATAGAAAATATATCGGCTTATATTCAATATCAAATTCTAAAATCAACAAATATAGTATTGGAAATAACGATATAAATATATCTTTCAAATTTCCACAACCATATCTATATAATCACGAAATCCAACATCGAAATATTCCGAAGATAATTTCGATTCAAATCCATTCCAATTCCCGTATTGGAAATTCTGATTATTTTCAAAACCATTTCAAATCTAGTTCAAAACTAGTTCATTTCGATAAAAATATATTTTTATCCTTTCAAATGTGGAATTTTTCATCCCAGTTCTTTCCAATTCGTATATTATGATTTTACATAAATTATTAATATTTTTAATAATTTTATCAAGGCCCGTACAGTCGATTTCCATCAACGGCCATCGAACTTCACTTACAGCGACATTTTCCAAATTTAATTTGGACATAATTCCAAATCCAACCATTAAATTTCAAATTTCTAATATTCACTGGAAAGCTCTTTTCGATACGAACCCAACGGTTCTAGTTTCAGGAGAATCCGACGGTCGGATCTCCTGCAACATCAATTCGAAGTCAATGGTCGAAATTCGCGAACTACCGCGGCGCGGCGAGTTCTATTCAGGCCATTAATATATATAATATATATATTATAAATATTTTGTCGATTTCAATTCAAAATGAATTTTATAAATCGTTTTAAATTCGTTTTCAAAACAATTTCAACTTCATATTCAATTTCAAATCAAAATTGAATATTTCATATCATTAATATATAAATTATAATATTTTCAAAACATTATATTTTGTAATCACTTCCTTTTCTATATTCATTACAAAAACGAATATAATCGATATAAATATCATTCGCATCAAAATGGCGCATATCTAATCAACACGACTTTATATATTATTCTATGCAACAAATGAATATTTATTCTATTCAACACATGAATCTATATTTCTTCCAACACATGAATATTCTCAACACATGAGTATCGTCAACACATGACTATTTTTGTTATTTAATATATTTTATAAAATTATGATTTCTATCGTTTAATTCTTAATCAGACTCTAACCGTAAATTAGTAAGAGAACGATTCCCTAAGTATTAACCCCGAAGGCCGAAACCAACATCAGATCAATACCCACGAAACCACTCATCTTATCCAGTTTCCAGTTAGTTTCTAATTTTATATATGATAAAAACGTGAATTTTATTATTAAAATATTTCGTTCAACACATGATAAGTTTCAACAAATGAATATTCTCAACACATGAGTATCGTCAACACATGACTATTTATTCTATTCAACACATGAATCTTCTTTTATTCAACACTTGAATTTTCATTTTATAATATTTTTTATTTTCCCAATTGGAATGAGGCCCAATCAATTACCATATAATGTTAATTATATGGATTCCATACAACACAGGTATATAATAGCAACGATAAATAATCAATCATCATCCAAAGTGCACCACACAGCTGCATAAGCATTAAATATGAATAATTAACGCTTACACAGTCTGTCAATCAACCGATCGACATAGCACTAAACAATTGGGATTAGTGTACGTCAAATATCATCCCAACACCCGTGTGGGGTTTCAATCCACAAACATAGATTTTTATTTGTGTTGTTGGGCGATGTGTAAAATTTATCGTCCCAATTAATATCCTTTAAATGGGTGTACATAAACAAATCGTTCGATTTGTAAATGAATACTTATTTATTCACATTCATGTTAAAAATTATATTTTTAACGATAAATAATTTTTATTCTCAACATATTAATGTTTTATTATCCATTTCACATCAACATCACAAACAAACTTCACAACACATCAAACAAACATATAAGTCGTCCATGGTCTGTGGACGACGGGTGTCGGGTGCTGCTAAGCACCGTTCTGCATCCTAATATATAATTTAACTAAAAAACAAGATTTAAAGTGAGGAGTTCTCACCGACTAGCTAAACCAAACACCACGACTCTTCATATGTAGGAAATCTTCGTTGTGCTTGCCTTTTGTCAATTTCATTGTCCGTAGCCACTACATATATAAAAATTACATTTTTATATTGTTGCTATGTATATAAAAATCACATTTTTATACTGCTACTATATAGATAAAAATTCTATTTTTATACCGCTACTATATAGATAAAAATTCTATTTTTATAACGGTGTTCATATAATAAAGATCATATTTTTATCACGCTAACTTCATAATAAAAACTATATTTTTATATCGCTCCTTTTCTAATAAAGATCATATTTTATCACGCAAACTTCATAATAAAAATTATATTTTTAATCTTTCTATAATATAAAAATCATATTTTTAATCTTTTTATTATATATGTAAGTCATGCTTTTACATTGTTAAAATCATATCTTTATTTCTCTAACCTCATTATAAAAATTATATCTTTATATTTCTAACTTTATATGATAAAAAAAAATCTTACCTTTTCACGATTTAAAAATAAAATCTTTATGTTAAACAAAAATCATAACTTCTCATATGAATTAAAAATCATATTCCTACAATAAAAATCATACTTTGCTTACAATAAAGATCAAAACAGAATTTAAAAAGTAAAAATCACCTTTCGCTTGGAGTAGGGCTGTTGGTGCTCGCGCGGGGGTGGTGGAGCTCGTTGGGGTGTTATTTGCAAAACCGAAATCATTAAAAATTGGATTTTTATTGGCCGGAGGGCTCGGGGTCGGAGCTGGGTGGTCTGTGGGGCGGCGCTGGGGTCGTGGGTGGTCGGGGTTTGGCGCAGGTGGTGGCGCCAGCCGGGTGGAGGTGGTGGCGGGCTGTTTTGGGGCGATGGGGGTTGTGAGTGGTTCCTGGTGGAAGGAGGGGTGACGGGGAGGTAAGGGGGGGTGCTGGAGGTCGTCGCCGACCGGGGGAGGTGGTCCGAGGCGGGCGCGGCGGTGTTGAAGCCAAGGGAGGCGGTGTTGAACGAATCGAGGGGGGTCTGGGTACGACAGGTTTTTTCCTTCTTTTTTTATTTGTGAATTCTGAGTGGAGAGAAAGGGGCTTGGCCCTTTATAAATATATATTAATTTAATTAGTTTATTTTCAAAAAGCAACTTTTTATTTCGACCTCGAAATCGAAACCACCGACTATCGCTCATAGCTAATTACCCCCATTCCGAACACAATGGAATATGTATCGTAAGCTGATTCGATCGTTTCAATCAGTTTCCGTCAAATTTAAAATATAAATCTATATAGTGAATTTGAACGTGCATTTCAATTTACCGGGGCAACCCACAGACTCTAAAAATTCCCAAAAAATATTTTCTAGCTTCGTATTGACGATACGGTCCTAACAAAACTAATTTCGTCAAATTCCGAGACCGCTTGAAAAATGGTCATCTTCCAGTCGATTAAAATCAATTAAAACTGATCAAACGCATATTCCTTCACCATGCACACATATTGATTCGAAAAATTATGAATTTCGGAATCTAGCAATAACCTGACATCACGGATCCAACAAAAGTGGTTTTGTCGAAAACCGCGGTCGTTTGCAAAATTTCCATTTTTAATGGCCAGAATTACATAGCGACTATTCTGAATTTTCAACTGGACGTAACTTTTGATTCCCGCTATGAAATTTTGATTTTTCAGATTCGTTGGAAAGATATTCTCAAATAGATTCTAATATTTTTGGTTTTGCCAAAATCCGGTTTATTTTGAGTCCTGTACATCCATTTGAAATTGAAATTTTTGAACTACCGCGCCATTTTCAATTCCTTTTTATATTTAAAATAAAATATTTATATTCTAACAACGATTCAAATAAATATACACTTCTAATTCTATTCAAAATAGATTTCTCGTCGTTATTACTTAAAATAATTCATTTTAAATATTCAAAATTCATCAAAATTGCCAAAATAAAAATTTTAAATTGGCTAAGAATTTCTGGGTTGTTACAGAGCTATTATGTGGAATGATTCGAAAAATGTTCAAAGAAGTCTATGTTTGGTAATAGCTGTAACAACCATAATTGATTCCTTCATGATAATAAAAACTATCATTCAAATTTCCTCCACGATCAACCATGGTAGCTTGATCAAATTGGATTGTTCTTTGTTGTATTCCCACAACCTAGTTCTATTATCGACTTGATTATATGCATACATGAAGGTGCAAAATTAACTCAAACTAAGCTTGTTTCTAGTGTTACAAGTTATGTGTTGTTCAAGTTTGTGTGTATCTGACACATCCCCTGCTTTTATGTCTAATAGCATCATTATTCTTCTTATGCAATTATGTTCACAGCTAAGATAAATCGTTCTAGTGACCCATATTTTACATATTAGTGAATTGATGAATGTTAATATTATTTTCATATAAGGTGACAGGATTCTTTAATTTTGAAAAATGACTACTGCAGTCATTCCATTTCCATAGAAATTTTATAGAAATTTTCTACAATTATTTTGCCTCTACAATGTCATATATGATCCACAACTTTTGAGAGGCATTAAGTTAATACCTTAAACCACTTCCATTGGAGCAGAAGATTGACTTTACTTTTTCCAAGAATAGTTACGTTAACAAAACAAACATAATTTTAGATTTATATATTTTGAAAATTTAATTTATTTTAAACATCTTAAGTGGGTAGTTAGGGCCATTAGTTATCGGGGCTATACCCCATTTTGGGATGAGAATTAAAGGAGTTGATGAGACATCATCTCCTTTGTTTTTACAATTCTTTGAAATAGTTAGAACCTCCATAAATAATTCTGTAATCAAAAAGTAACCCAAAATACTACTTTTAATAGTTGAATCACATCGTTAATAGGATATTAAGATGATTATCACTTAGGTTTAGAGATTTATTCTTTAGACATCCTTGGATTCCATGCCGTGTATTGTTCATTGGATATTTAGAGGTTTCCCTTTGGATTGAAGTGAGAGATAAGCTCTCCTACTTAATATTTAGATCATCTTCCACCACAAATGTCTAAAAAAATACTCTAAATATTATAGATCATACCAAGCCCTATATGTGAACTTTAATGATCTAGATTCAATTTTTGAAAATATGTTCTTATAGGCTCTTAATCTTCCACTTAAACATATAATTCTTAAGAATTGATATATTTGGATGTTTTGCCATGGTTTTGATTCATATATGATGTATGGGTGCTTTTTTAATGCTTGAAGGTTTCAGTATGCCGATTGAATGACGATTTTGACATTCGAGTGAATAACAGTTCATTGATGACCCATAAATTCAAAGTTGTATAATAATAATGCAATTGATATGAGGTGATAAGGAAGGCCACGTGAGGTTGCAAACATAGTTCCGGGTTGTTTGGAGTTTGTATAATCGTGTTATTGCCGTTCGAATTATGGATCAGTCGGATTTTTTCTCCGTCAATGAAGACTAATATTATTGATGGTTTAATTTCAACTCAATCTTGATGGTTCAGTGGAGTTCTTTAGGCATATGGATTGATGGGGTTTGTGAGGCTTACTGATTGATGGCATTGTAGGTGCTATGTTTTGATGGGGATCTAGCGTTGATTGTTTTGTATTGCTTCAAGGAAGATGGGCCAATACGGAAGCTAGTAGCATGATTGTTGGAACCAAAATTGCAAGTCCATAGGGTGGTAACAACACATGGATGTTCTTCAACATTCGGCAAAGTCCCAAGGTTCGGTATCGAACCGCGATATTTCACTGATTTTGGGGTGAGACCAATAGAGGAGTTTGGTAGGACCAATAGTAGCTCACTGGTGAAATGTCGGGCTAATAAGGATTGATTGTGGTGATGGTTCGTTATTGATAACTCTTTAGATGGGTAGTTATACTCCATGATAAAGAGTAGGTGTTGTCAAATCGAATTGATGGAACTGTCGAAGAAGGTTAGTGGATGCACGTTGGCATTTTGTGACTAACGATTATAGTATAGAATGGTTCCCAAATATGTTGACTTTCTAGTAGGAGCTATATGGATAGTTGTCTGTTGAACCCTATTGTAGAGAACATTTACAAAGGGGTTGTCAATATTTGTAGGTTTTAGTACGTAACACCCCATAATTTTAACAACACTAAAGAGGACAAATCAAATAATAATTAATTTTATTCAGAGTTAAGGGAAACGTACTGCACCATTGCGTCCGTCTCGAAATTCTGGTCAAGATAGACATTTGATTTGCGTAAAACGGACACCGTATAAAGAAGTTATGAAGGATTGAAGTTTGTATACATGCAAGAGAATATATATGTATGTATGTATGTATATAGGGTCCAGGAATTCAAAAATTAGGTCAAAAGTTCAAAATCGTTCAAATCACGAAAATCTGGGTGAGCGGGAAAAATCCCGTCCAAGAGAGTCGACTTCTTAAAGGGTTGTCGACCCCTGGGTTGACCCCTCAAGGGGGTGTCGACCCCCCTAAGTCTGACGTGGCAGTTAGGGTTAAGGAGCTGGCAGTTACAAATATGGCTCCATTTCGCTTGTTTTCTATATTGAAAAATAATGGAGGACTAGACGCTGTCGGTGCCCAGACTGAATCAAATCTTTTCCTTCTTCTACAATCAAGTTATTCAAGTTATTCAAGTGTAGATCTATGATTACACCCTTGTTATTCTTCTTGTATCTTTCTAGATCCAAACACTATGAGTTTAAGTTACTTTTAGATTTAAATAATTAAAAAGTAAAACATGATATGACTGTAATTTGGATCTATGCCGTTGACTACTTGAATCATATCAGATCTGTAATAACTTGTGAATCCATGATATTCGGGTATAACTATGACCTGGATCTTAACCTTTATCATGTCAAATCTACCTTTGATTATAGATCTAATTCACTTTTTAGATCACCTTGTACCTATCATGTTGTGGTTAAGTTGAATCTGTTACTAGTTGGACATCTAAATTATTATTTAGTTCTTATCATGCCTATTATGACAACCCTATTATGTTAGAATCAGTTCTATTATCTCATGTTCACCAGACCTGTTCTTATATGCCCATCTTATCAATATGCCACTATATGTTCATGTCAATTTTGTTAGTATAATCATTTCTATCATCTTCCCTTCATCTTTCACTTTTTATTTTATATAGTTTGGCTACTTTCGGGCCTAGGCATGCCGCTGAAATATGCGACCACTTTAAACGAGGAACAAGGGGAAAAATATTGAAATTAGGCATAACTTGTAAATGGGGAATTCAGAATAACTTGAATAATGTTTATGGATATGAATTTAGGGTATATAATTCATTACAGACATAATTGAGGAAAAAGGGGCATGACAACCTATAAAGACATAGGTGCAATTGGCTAATAATGAAATGCCTCGGATTACAGTAATTAGAAACTGTAACTGCGCCTAGACACGAGGTTAGATTACACTTGTGGCATAAGTCTGCCCGGAACTGCCTGACATATCCAGCGACCACAAGTGGTGAATCTAATGTGAGGGGTCTAGGTGCACAAATATTAGACGTGCTAAGATAAAAGGTTAAGCCCGACTTGTGGAAGAAGCCTACCCGGAACAGACCGGCATATCCAGCATCCACAAGTGATAAACTTAATGTAATGGGTCTAGCAAATTATAACCATAAATCGACATGGTAATGAATTGGAATACTTAACCTACTTGAATCCATAGGGATTGTATGAATATGAACTTGAATAGGGGTTAAGTAAACTTGGTTGAAACGGTGGGAAGGTTAAGTATATCTGGGTGAGGTGGGTAATATTTATATATAGGCCCACGAACATAATCTATTAGGGTTACGTAATTAAAGCCACCGTTAAGTAAGCATAACCTGTGGAAATGATGGGGTTATGTAATTAATGACACCGTTAGGTAGGCATAATCTGTGGAAATCCTAGTGGGGATACAAGACAAGGGGAAGAGCTTGTACCATCTTGTGTGGGGGACCCGTTTCAGTCAGTAACCCATAGAACAGTATGAGACGAGGACGTGTCCTAGGTCGGAGTGGGCACACACATACTGGGATGATTATAAGTGATCCAAACGTGGAGGACGGTGTGGGCAACGCAAACCAACCGGGACATGTGCGTGCATGTCCGGGCAGAAGGGGATAAGACGACCGTGACACTAGTAGATATGGTTGCGCACATCAACGAAGGGTTGCCACTTTAGGATGTGATACCTCCTACAGTGGGGCTGGTACAGGGTATCTACGGAGTAGGGAGCCGATCGATTAGGGTAGTAGCTATGGTACATCTAGACATATGCCTAAGTCTACCATCTTATAGTGGTTGGGAACATCTCATTCTGGTAATACTAGTATCGGTGCAGAGAACCAGGGTAATCATTGGGGAAGCATATACATTCTTTCATGTTTACCTTATCACACCTGCCTTTTGTGATATTATCTCTCTAATCCACTTTATATTCCTGTCGTGATACCCTTTTACTTATTTACTTGCTAAAAGTAAATGGACTCGCCAGACTTTATGTCTGACCCTTTTTGTTTCCTCTTCTTTCTTCCATCCCCCCAGGTTCTCAGGGAGGGAATACTCAAGCTTGACCAGGATTCTGCTATCATTTGTTGGAACTTCTTATACGTATTTCTCAAGCTCTTATCCTTGTTACTATGGTTATGTTTTTACTTGGGGATTTTGCTTCTTTTATTTTGTACTATGATGTTAAGAATAAGACAGACGTTTTATGATGTATTGGTTTTTATGTAATTCAAACATATGATGTTTTGAATCATGATGCTTTATGATTAATAAAGTTTTTTTTATTCTGCTGCTATTTTTATATCTGTCTTGTGATGTTTCTGTTTCTGTTTACCCATAACGCATCATGAAACTTAATGCATTCTCTTAATGATTGACATTAATGTACGTGGGGTGTCACACTTGGTATCAGAGCTGAAGGTTACCAGATTAGATAAAAGTTTATGGAAACTATTTTCAAAAAGGTTTTAAAAGAAAGCATTTTCCAAAAGAAAAGTCAATTTTGATAAATATATTCCCCAAAGCCATATGTATTATCTTTCGATCCTTTGTCTGAATCTCTTTCCTTTTCTTTTCAGCATGTCTAGTGAACCTAATATTCCAGAGGGCGTTACAATACCAGGTTGGTTCTGTAGGTATCTAGAGGCCACGACGCCTGCTAGTGGCCAAGCTGACGTTCCTCCCCCAACTGCACCCATCGTTCCTCCTCCTCCTCCGCGTGCAATCATCTTCTCTAAGATCTACAAAGATTTCCAAGCTATGGGAGGAAAGCCATTCCATGGAACGGGATGTTCGTAGAGGCAAGGAATTGGTTCAAGGAGACAGAGGACTTGTTTGGAATTTTCGATGTAGACGATCGTAGGAAGATTCAGCTAGCTACCTGGCTATTGAAAGATGAAGCTTCGTTCTAGTGGGAAGTAACCTGGGCGGGGCATTCGGTGGAGACATAGGATGATTTTAAATAGAGGTTTGAAATGATGTTTCTTTCTCAAGCTGAGAAAAGAATGCAAAATGAAGAGGTTCTTGGTGCTCAAACAAGGAAACATGAATGTTAAAGAATATTGAACAAATTTAACCAGCTTGCAAGGTTTGGATTGGAACTGGTGGATACTCCGCATAATAAAGCTTTGCAGTTTGGTAAAGGGCTGAATGAACTCCTTCACGGGTTAGCTATGTCCCATATTCCAATGGGAGCTACTTTTGATAGGCTTGTTGATATGGCCTCGATGCATGAGGAAGAAAATGGTGAAAAGAAGGAAGTTAAGGCCGAGGAAACAATGCAAAACAAGAAAGTATGGCCCAAGAAAGTATGGCCTAAGAAAGGATAGCAATAATAGCAACAGAGGAAGGGTGGAATGAATGACAAGGCTAAAGATAAGAGGAAGTGCCATAGTTGCGGGCGAGAGGGTCACTTGGTAAAGGATTGCAAAAGAAGGAAAAATTCTTGCTTCAATTGTGGAGAGGTTGTACACTTTGTTAAGGAGTTCCCAAAGAAACAGGGACAAGGTCAAAGTGCAGGAGCTTCTGGAGGGAAAGTGCATGGTCTCGTGACGAGTACTCTAGATGGAGGTAGGAAAATTTCCGTGGAAGGTTTGATTTCTCTTTCCAGTCATCCTATTAGAACTCTTTTTGATTCTGGCACTTCACATTCATTTATATCTAGTTCTGTTGTTGAATCTCTGCACTTAAATACTAGTATGGTAGTGGATCCCGTAGTTATCTCAAACCCTATTGGTGGTTCGGCTCATTTGTCCATGATTTGTTGGGGTTTGAGAGTATATGTCTTAGGCATTGAATTTGAGTACGACACATATGTTCTGGGGTTTATGGGCTATGGTTTGATTCTAGGGATGGGTTGGATAGCCATGTATGATGCCATTCTGGATTGTGAGAGGAGGGTTGTTAGGCTTCTGACTTGTCATGGGAGGACCCTCGAGATTTCTTGTGACCCACAAGGGTCTGTTATGCTTAGTTTCCTAGAATCTCTAGATGCATCTATCGATGATCTATAATCTGTTCCAGTAGTCCAAGATTATTCTGATGTTTTTGATGACGTACGGGGCTTACCTCCAAGGCGCGAGATCGATTTTCATATATATATATTTGGTGGACAATGCAAAGCTAGTTGCATTATCTATGCGCCATATGGCTTCAAGGGAAAGGAGGGAGCATAGCAAGAAAGTAGGGGAGCTACTTGAGAAAGGGTTTATTAGGCGAAGCATATCTGAATGGGGTGTTCCAGTAATATTCGCGACTAAGGAGGATGGTTTGCTTCGCTTGTATGTAGAATATAAGGAGTTGAATAAACTAACAAAGAAGAACAGGCACTCACTTCCGAGGATAGATGACCTGTTTGACCACCTTGTTGGTGCCTCGGTATTCTCTCGGTTAGACTTGGCCACGAGGTTTCATCAATTGAGGGTGGCTAAGGATAGTACAGACAAGACCTCTTTTAGGACTCCAGATGGTTTTTTGAATGGATAATTATGCCTTTTGTGTTGACAAATGCACCCGCCTATTTTGTTGATCTAATGAGTAGGGTGTTTCGAGAGTTTCTAAATAAATTTGACGTGGTCTTCGTCAATGATATCATGATCTTCTCAAAGTGCGAAGAAGAGCATGCCCAACATTTGAGAGAAGTTTTGAAAACTCTCCGTATACATCAGCTTAAGGAAAAGTTCTCCAAATGCCATTTTCGGAGAAAAGAGGTGAGATTCCTAGGGCATGTGGTTTCCAAAGATGGGATAGCAGTTGATCCCACAAAGGTAGTTACCGTTCAAGCTTGGAAAATTCCGAAGAATGCAACAAAGGTGAGAAGCTTTCTTGGATTGGCAGGTTATTATAGGAAGTTCATTAAGGACTTCAAAAAGATATCAGCCTCACTTACCAGGCTAACGAAGAAGAATTTGGCGTTTTAATGGGATAAAGATTGATGTTACTTTCCAACGATTGAAGAGGGCTCTAACAATGCCGATGGGAACAAAGTATTTAAAGTATACAATAATGCATGTGTTCAGGGCTTTGTGCGGTTTGGATGCAAGAGGGAAAGGTAGTGTGTTATGGGGGTAGACAACTAAGGGTTCATGAGAAGAACTACTCTACCCATGATTTAGAGTTGGCTGCCATAGTATTCGCGCTTAAGATGTCGTGTCATTAGTTGCTTGGAGTGAAGTTCGAGTTGTATACCAATCATAAATCTCTCAAGTACTTGTTCTCACAGAAAGATCTTAAATTAAGGCAGCAAAGGTGGATGGACTTCCTAGCTTCTTATGATTTTGAGATTGCTTATACACCTGGCAAGGGTAATGTGGTGGCAGACGCACTGAGTAGGCGAAGGTTGGCCTTAAGTCCTCTGTTTATGGAAAGGAAAAGCTTGGAGTTCATATCGACTTTTGATTTTAGACCCTCCACTATTGCCTGGTTTGTTTGCATCGCTAGAGATACGACCTACTCTTATGGATCAAATAGGAGCTTCACAATGAGATGATCCACAGATTTTAGACATCTTGGATAGGCTCAGTAAAGGGGAGACTTCTAGTCACCTCCATAGATATTCCATTGACGATAAAGGGCGGTTGCGACGAGTTGGAAGGCTTTGTGTTCCCCAAACTAGAAGTTTGTTAAAGGCAGTCCTAGAGGAAACCCATCATTCTAGGATAACTATTCATCCAAGCGGTGATAAGATGTATAGGGATATGAAGAGGGTTTTATTTCGGATTGGGATGAAGAAAGACGTGGCAAAGTTTGTTTCTCAATGTTTGGTTTGTCAACAAGTTAAAGCTGAACAAAAGAAGCCCGGTGGTTTACTTCATCCTTTGGAGGTTCCACAGTGGAAGTGGGAGAGCATCTCTATGTATTTCATAGATGGTTTACCTAGGTCAAAGAAAGGCAACACTAGTATTTATATTATGGTTGATAGACTTACTAAGAGCGCTCATTCACGGGGACGGCAGCATTGTTGGCACCAATTTACGTTCATGAGATAGTCCGTCTTCATGGAGTACCTTCCAGCATCGTAAGCGATCGTGATGCCATTTTCACCAGTGAATTTTGGAGGAGCTTGCAAGAAGCATTAGGTACACAGTTGTGTTTGAGCACCGCCTATCATCCTCAGAGCGATGGACAGATGGAGAGGGTGAACAGAGTTTTAGAAAATTTTTTGATGCTGTTATCCTAGACTTCAGAGGGACTTGGGAAGAGCATCTTCCTTTAGTAGAATTTGCCTACAACAACAGTTATCAAGATAGCTTTGGTATGGCACCCTTCGAAGCATTGTACGGACGATCCTGTAGGTCACCAACTTGTTGATGCGACTCTACAGAAAGACTATTACTTGGACGTGATATGGTTAGGGAAACGTCCAAGAAGATTGATCTTATTAGACGACGAATGAAGACTGCTCAAGATAGGCAGAAATCCTACGCTGACAAGAGAAGGACTGACATTGAATTTGAAGTAGGAGACATGGTTTTTATTAAGGTGCCACCTTTGAGGAATGTGGTTCTCTTCGGATCTGTACGGAATTGGCACCAAGATTCGTGGGGTCATTTCCGATAACAGAAAGGATTGGCCAAATGGCCTATAGAGTAAAGCTACCAGAGAGACTATCCGGCGCTCATGATGTTTTCCACGTTTCTCATTTGCGGAAGTGCTTGCATGATACCACAGAAGTAGTTGAGCCGAGTATATTGGAGGAAGTAGAGGTTGAACGAGAGGCGATAGTGAGACGAGTTCCTACCCGTATTCTTGGATCAGAACTTAAGAAGCTACACAATAGAGAAGTCAAGTTGATGAAGGTTTAGTGGGGAGATAACCCAGAGCATGCAACTTGGGAGACCGAAGAAAAGATTCATGCTTCGTATCCTTTTCTTTTCGAGGGTATGTTCTTAACTTCCTTTCCAAAGCTTTTATTTATGCTTGTTTCTATCATTTAAGTATACCTATTGATCGAATCTTCGACCTTTAGGTAGAAATCCCACGGATGTAAACATGTATTTGAGACATGTTATGTTTGATGGATGCAAGTGATGCAAGTGTTTGCTAGTGATTGCTCGTTGATGCATATATACACACATTAGGCACTAGATCGGCCCAATCACTCTCACACTACATATGGATGTGTGTGCATTTTTCTTCTTTTAATGGATGGAAATGGATGTATCATCATATGGATGTTGCATTTGGAGGATGATTGTGCACCCATATAGAACTTACATGTTATAATAGAATCATTGCATACATGTTGGATTCATGGCACTAACATACATTGCATTAAGGAAGTCGACTGAATCAGTAGATCGCCTGATCTTCGCATTAGTATTGGGACATATACACACATCTTTGCATATTTTCATATAAGCATTCGAAATATTTTAAGGATAATGGATGCTTATGTTTGGTAGATGAGTAGATGGGGGATGGATGGTAGGATATACATTCTTCTTAACTTGGAGATTTCGGGGACGAAATCCTTTGACTAGGGAAGAATATAACACCCCGTAATTTTAACAACACTAAAGAGGACAAATTAAAGAATAATTAATTTAATATTCGGAATTAAGGGATAAGGATTGCGCCATTGCGCCCATCTTGAAATTCTGGTCAAGATAGACATTTGGTTTGCGTAAAGTGGACACCGTATGAAGAAGTTATGAAGGTTTGAAGTTTGTATATGCGCAAGAGAATAATATATATATATATATATATAGGTTCTAGGAATTCAAAAATTAGGTCCAAAAGTTCAATGTCGTTCCAATCACAAAAATCTGGGTCAACGAGAAATATTCCACCTTGGGGAGTCGACCCCTCAAGGGGAGTGTCGACCCATGGGCCGACCCCCCTAGGGCAGACGTGGCAGTTAGGGTTTGGGGCTGACAGCTATAAATATGGCTCCATTTCTCTTGTTTTCTACACTGAAATATAATGGAGGACTAGATGTTGTCGGTGCCCAGACTGAATCAAACCTTTTCCTTCTTATGCAATCAAGTTAATCAAGCTATTCAAGTGTAGATCTGTGATTCAACCTCTGCTATTCTTCTTCTATCTTTTTAGATCCAAACACTATGAGTCTAAGTTACTTTTAGATTTAAATAATTAATAAGTAAAACATGATATGACTGTAATTTGGATCTACGCCTATGGCTACTTGAATCATATTAGTTCTATAATAACCTGTGAATCCATGATATTCTGGTATAACTATGACTTTGATCTTAACCTTTATCTTGTCAGATCCACCTTAGATTATAGATCTAATTCACTATTTAGATTACCTTGTACCTATCATGTTGTGGTTAAATTGGATCTTTTCTAGTTGGACATCTAATTATTGTTTAGATCTTATCATGCCTATTATGGCATCCCTGTTATGTTAGATTCAGTTCTATTATCTCCTGTTCACCAGATCTATTCTTATATGCCCATCTTATCAATATGCCACTATATGTTTATGTCAATTTTGTTAGTGTAATCATTTATGTCCTCTTCCCATCATCTTTCCCTTTTTATTTTATATAGCCTAGCTACTTCTGAGCCTAGGCATGCCACTGAAATATGCGAACGCATTAAACAAGGAACGAGGGGAAAAACATTAAAATTAGGCATAACTTGTAAATGGGGAATTTGGCATAACTTGAATAATGTTTATGAATATGAATTTAGGGCATATAAGTCATTATGGACATAATTGGGGAAAAAGGGGCATGATAACCTATACCGCCATAGGTAAAATTGGCTAACAATGAAATGCCTAGGATTACAGTAATTAGAAACTATAACTGCGCCTAGACACGAGGTTAGATTACACTTGTGGTAGAAGTCTTCCCGGAACCTCCCGTCATATCCAGCGACTACAAGTGGTGAATCTAATGTGAGGGGTCTAGGTGCACAAATACGAGACATGCTAAGACACGAGGTTAAGCCCGAATTGTGGAAGAAGCCTGCCCAGAACAGACCGACATATCCAACATCCACAAGTGGTAGGCTTAATGTGAGGGGTCTTGCACATTATAACCATAAATGGACATGGTAATCAATTTGAATACTTAACATACTTGATTCCATAGGGATTGTATGAACATGAACTTGAATAGGGGTTAATTAAACTTGGTTGAAACAGTGGGAAGGTTACGTATATCTTGGTGGCGTGGGTGATATTTATATATAGGCCCACAAACTTAACCTATTAGGGTTATGCAATTAAAGACACCGTTAGGTAAGCATAACCTGTGGAAATGACGGGGTTATATAATTAAAGACACCGTTAGGTAAGCATAACATGTGGAAATGATGGGGCTATGTAATTAAAGACACTGTTGGGTAAGCATAACCTGTGGAAATCCTAGTGGTGATAGAAGACAAGGGGGAGAGCTTGTATCATTTTGTGTGGGGGACCCGTTTCAGTCAGTAACCCATAGAACAGTATCGAACGAGTACTCCGTCCTAGGTCAGAGAAGGACACGCTTACTGGGCTAATTGTAAGATATCCAAACGTGGAGGATGGTGTAGGCGGCGCAAACCGACCTTGACATGTGCGTGCATGTCCGGGAAGAAGGGGATAAGATGACCGTGACACCAGTAGATATGGTTGTGCACATCAACGAAGGGTTTCCACTTTAGGAAGTGATACCTCCTACTGTGGGGCCGGCACAGGGTATTTATCGAGTAGGGAGCCGATCGATTAGGGTAGTAGCTAGGGTACATCTAGACATATGCCTAAGTCTGCCATCTTATAGTTGTTGGAATCATCTTATTCTGGTTATACTAGTATCGGTGCAGAGAATCAGAGTAATTATTGTGGAAGTATATACACACTATCATGTTTACCTCGTCACACTTGCCTTTTGTGATATTATCTATCTTATCCACTTTATATGTCTGTCATGATACTTTTACTTAGTTACTTGCTAAAAGTAATTGGACTCGCCAGACTTTATGTCTGAACCTTTTTGTTTCCTCTTCTTTCTTCCATTTTCCCCCAAGGTTCTCAGGGAGGGAATACTCAAGCTTGACCAGGATTCTGCCATCATTTGCCTGAGCTGCTTAAATGTATTGCTCAAGCTCCTATCCTTGTTACTATGGCTTTGTTTTTATTTGGGGATTTTGCTTCTTTTATTTTGTACTCTGATGTTTAAGTACAAGACAAAAGTTTTATAATGTACTAGTTTTTATGTAATTCAAACATATGATGTTTTGAACCATGATATTTTATGATTAATAAAGTTTTCTTTTATTCCGCTGCTATTTTTATATCTGTCTTATAATGTTCATATTTCAGTTTACCCATAATGCTTCACGAAACTTAATGCTGGCTCTTAATTGGTGACATTAACGGATGTGAGGTGTCATATAGTGTGCACTCATGAAGTAGGTATGTGTGGCGTTCATATGCACTAAGTTGGTTATTTTCCTTCAGGAGTTTTATGACACTCGTTTTACATATAGGTTGCCCAGATAGGACCATGTTGAGACTCGTTTACTTTGGGTTGTTTATAGGAATGTAGTCTAGTTCCTTGCCTGGTGAGTGGCATGACTTCAAGTACTAAGAAACTAGGACATTGATTAGTCCTTAACAATATCTAGAGGTCATATGAGTAGCACATACGTAACGCATTGAGTGATTGAATGTGAGGATGGATAATGAATATTATGTTTGTTTAACTTATTATTACTTTTAGTGTTTGAAATAAAATATATCTATGATAGCCATTATAGAGTAGTGCATACCCTTTTCTTCCATATTTTCTAATTTGGTGGATGCAAAGACATTTGAAATATAATTTTTCATATCATTTTTCTACTTGTTTCCTTATAATATTTGAGACTTCTAATGCTCACACAAGTGTGTTGCATGACCTATAGTTTTATAATTTCAATCTTTTTATCGTCGACATTCCTCAATGAGAAGATTAGAGACATCTAATTAGTGTGCATTTAGAGCTTCACATATGGAAAGCATGAGCTATTTTCTCATATCATTATATTTACATTATTCTTTTTGTACACACAACACTATAGGGCTTTCTAATTTTTTCTTTCTTAGATAGTTACTTATGAGTTATCTTAGGATGCATGAGTCTGCATCATTTGCTGAACATTGTTTAGATCCATTGTTCTAGTGTTGTGATTCATTTTAGCAATTCACTATCTGGTCTAGTTTATATCTACGATGTTTATTGTAAATATTTTTTATTTGATATGCTTTGAGGTATATAATAGGTTATGAGTTGTTTATTTACTTTGAAACCTTGATAACCTCCCATATAGACTAAGCACCGTTACAGTGCACTTTGCAGGTACGTTAGCTATTGGTGTTATAGGGCGGTCAGCATATTTGGTATCATAATTTAGGTTGTTGTGTGTTACGCTATACTTCTATACTCATTTTTTCCAAGGTCATTACAAGTAATGTTGTCAACTAGCCCGAAGAATAAGGCTGTTGAGGTGCGACCATCTGCATAATAGTTTTGAACCAGTGTTAAATATATTGGATGATGTGGTCTTACCTTTCTAAATCTCAAGAGAAAATCCGACACATCTAATTCTAGTTCAAACCCACTACACAGTGGCTATATAAAATTCGAAATCAATATAAAATACATAACAGTATAATCAGAGTTAGCAAATATTCACATCACTAAGGTGGAAATAGATATGAATATAACACATAATTATAAATACAAATATAACGGTCATACCTAATACGCTATACTACAAAAGAATAAGTACATGTTCTAGCCAAAAGAATATGTATACAGAAAAGTCTCATATACATATAACCCAAAATACTACAATGCTAATGTAATAGTCAAAATTCAAGAGATGGTCCTTGCTAGAATTCGTAAAGAAGCACCTGTAATACCTCAGTCTGACTTGAGTATTATTTATAAGAAAATAAACAATGAACGGATCAATCTAGTTGTACTTATAATAGTAAACAAAGATAGGATAAAAGATATAAACAGATAATGTCATGTAGATAACAAAAACAATGTTAACGTGTAGATGTGAAACCCCAAGAATATCCACATAATATCTTAAATAAATCTCAGTGCTATGAATCACATCCTAAATTATATATCTACTAATAGGAGATGATGTCCCTTATCAATTCAACACGAAAATTGATATGACAAAAACAAAATACCAAGACGGTCCTTGACCAAAACAATTTGAAGATCGTCACACATACTACACAAGATAAGCCGGAATTCCTCGTGGACCCGAAGATCACCACGAAAAATAAACCAAAGTTCCTCAAAATGATTTGAAGATCCACCATGAAAGATAAACCGAAGTTCCTCATGAATTTGAAGAACTCAACGAAAGATGAATCGAAGTTCCTCAAAATGATCTAAAGATCCACCACGAAAGATGAACCGAAGTTCCTCAAAATGATCCGAAGATCCACCAGAATCGAAGTTCCTCAAAATGATATAAAGATCGCCAAAATGATCTGAAGATCCACGAAAGCCGAATTTCCTTATAATTATCTGAAGATCGAGGACAGTGTAAATTATTCCAAGATCGTAAACATAAGAGTTGAGCTACATGTCCCACAACCACTTGCTTTACTCAAATATTTACGAACAAGTTGTATATTCCACTAGAATCATGAAACTATCATTTCCACAGTTTTCAATCGAACGAGTCCAAGAATTAACCGTCGAAGCAAATGCAAAGGTTCATAGTCCTTGTTTTTTACTAAGTCGTTTAATTGGATTTCTCATATGAGTGAGGAAAAGGTTTACAGCATACGTACTAGTAGATTGGAAAACAATGTGTAAAATAACTTCATATGATGAGATATGATTAGAAACCATTCTAGTAAAACTTTGGTATCTACTAATAATACAAAACCCTTTATAGGTTGAAGTGGAAAATCCCATAGAATATCACTTGTAATAACAATCGATCTCAAAATTCACATTTTAGTGATGTAAATATAATCCCATGAATATCAACTACAAATTCGTTAACTACAAATAATTCGAAAGTTCATCTAATCGAGTTGTTGAAATATAAAGATTAGAGCAACTGAAAAGTCAGAGGAAAAGAGCAAAGGCTAGGAAATCAGCTGAGAATAAGCCTGGAACAACCTGAACAATTGACCATGGTTTTCATCAATCAACAACAGAAAACATGATTTACTCGCTTAATTTATGATTCAGCTGGCTAAATTTATTTTCTAGAAACACGGTTTGTTTCTAGAACTTCATCCTATTGAATTGATCCATTCAGTCGACTGAAATATGGTTCAGCTGGCTGAAAATCCAGTCGGCTAACCTATATACAAAATCACTCCGGGGAGCAAACCTTAATTCAGTCAACTGAATTGATCCATTCAATCGGATGTATCTTCTTACAAATGTTGATTTCATAGTCTGGAAGAAAAGCTGAAATTGGACGATTTTGGATGTGCACACATGAATGGTGAAGGCGTAGAAAATTATCAAAATACAATTTATTCTACAATTTAACGAAATGAAATAAAAACTCTTGAATTTGAAAGTCCGGCAAAAAAGTCATTAACTCAAAAATAGCGACAGGAATAAATAATGAGTAAGTTGGATCGATATAACTGGAAATAACACAAGAAAAAGGCCATCATTGTCTTTACTTCCAATTCAGTCAGCTGAAATATCAAAACAATGATTTGAATTGGATGGTAGAAACTATATTAATGTCTCTGGTAACAGCCAGCTGAACAACTCTATTCAGCCGTCTGAATAAATATTCAGTTTATTGAATTAAGCCACTCAGTAGATGAATATGTACATACTATTTTTTTAAAACATACAAGAAGGTTAGCCTACTGGCCATTAGGGTTCAACCAAGTGGATTGTTGCTTGGGCTCTGGTTTTCCTAGGCTACAAATACTTAGTGGTTTCAGATAAATGGTAAAGGCTTATAACATTATATACGTGACAAATAAGGCTTCTAAGGCTCGTCGAAACTATTAATATCACACGAGTCAATCCTACACAAAGACATAAACTTGAATTTATACAAACGAATTCAAAAACTCATGAATTGGATAGTTCATGCATAAATAATCCAAACCACACAATTCGTACACAACACATAAATGCCAAAGGCACACTAGCCAGCCTGTATTCTTGTGTCATAGACATGAGTTCACAAAAACTCAACTACGGATTTAAGAAGCAATGAGAAGGTGCAAAGCCATGCTAGATCACTCCCTCCCTAGATAACACACTACTCTTTAATCTACACACAAATATATAAATTTCGTAAGAGTTAGGTTAAGGAAAATATCAGAAATTGAAGAGAGAATAAGTTGGAGAAGATGAACTTATGCAAGCTTCTCATTGAATATGCAAAGCTAATAACCCAAATTTCCAAAGACTAGATTTTTGGAATATTATTTTCTCTATCCCTTCCCCTTTTTCTAAGTGTTTGGAATGAAATGATAAGAAGGGGATTAAGAGAGTTATAAAGGAGTTGGCCAATGGGCTAGGTTTACTAACCCAAGCCCTACCAGAATTCCCATATTTCACTAAATCAAAACATATCAATGTTTGTCGTTTTAAGTATCGTAAATGGCAGTTTGAACTCAATGGAAGTGGTTTCGAGTTCAAATTTATCTATTTGCTAAAAGTGATATTTCAGATATACACTCAAAAATTATGTTATATTTAAATAAATATTTAAAATATATTATCCTGAAATATGCGGGTTGTCAAACTATATTTGACATAAAGAGCATCAGGATCCACTGAAATAAGGTAGGATTTTTCACTACAAACTTGATCAAGTGTTCATATATATACGAAAGCATGTAATTTTCAATTTCATGTATTTTTTTTCAATGTATGTGATACAAGTTGCACTGCATATGAATACTACATATGTAGACTGATCGTCCCCACAGATTAAAGGATGGTTCATTAACAAAGGAATGTTGACCCGAATTTCCCTTTTAAACTCGGGGAAGGGGAAAGCTCAGATGCTGCTAATCCAGATTGGCAAATATGCTCGATATTACAATGTAGAACAAGTTACAAAATGATCAATCTCTTACTACTAATATTATTCCTAAGGTTGTATCTTTAGATTAGGCACCCTGATATGTCGACCGCCCACAACTCCTACACCTAATCAAGGGAAATAATGCGCTGAAAGACATGCCAGACAGTTATAGACGATCATCAAGGCAGAATAACACAATAGGAATATGTTGAATAACTCGCGGCGCAAGGATAAAATATAATAAAACATATACAACATGCAATAATAGTGACGTAGAATTGAGCAGAATCTTAAACATTCATACCAACTAAAAAGATCCATACACCACTCGAATACATCATAAGAGTCTGTACAAAGTTCCTCATTATAATTGTTACAACTAAAATTAACTTCGAAACCAGCTGATGGTGAAGGGTTATTGGAAGAATACAAATAATAGAAAAACCAAAAGCCGGTAAGAATGATCTGAATGCGGCATAAACGGGCACCTTCCGGGAAGGAAGAAGCTCAAAGTCTACAGAATGCCAACAAAGTTCATCCGGTAGGGTCCATCCAATAGGGTCCATCCGACAGGGCCTATTTAGCAGGGAGCCCTGTAGTGAAAGGTCATCTAAGTCAGAAGTTAAGAAAGAGCAAGACAGAAGCTCCGCTCGTCGAAACCTAGAAGGGCTATCGATATTAAATTGCTTAATGCCGATATACCGGGAGGTGAAAACACCAGAAGCATCACACCAAAAGTATATAGATCATCTGGAACCAGCTCCCAAAGCAATTGTTGCATAAAATCCGAAAGGTCACGTTAGTATATAATAACACATCATCGGGAGCTACCTTTCAAAGGACCAGAAATCCCAAAAAGCCCCACCGGGAGGCCGAGCAAAACACTAGCGGAGATAAAGGCTATCCGTACTAATCTACTTAGTATGAACATCGACAGCGCTTTTCGAACTGACATCTATCCACATACATCAGGAGGACAAGCTCCACTAAGTATACACGAGAAAGCCAGAAGCCTACATCTGAAAGCCTACACTCAGGAGCCACTGCCGGAAGTCCAAATGCCATGCGAAAGTCACCATGTCGAAAAACTCATCTCAATCTCAAAAGGAGCCTCAACTGATCGGAACCTTCCCTCTGGAAGCTATGAACCGCACCACAAGGTGGTTGAAAGCTAAACATTCGAGACCAAGGAGAAAAGCGCCTGCTTGAGGCCCCTATAGTCCCAATTGCCCAAAAGCAAGAGGGGCCCTGAATTCTATATAAATAGGACCCCAAGGATCACATTGAAAAGGAGAGATTCTAATTATTGTACTCATTCTCTCTAAACCCTAATACTTAGATCGATCTGCGGATTTCTTCTATTCAGTTCATGTATTCCAAATCAAAGATTAATAAAGAGTGAATCTATACTTAAAGTATTTTTCCTATGAGTTTATCATACTATTTCTTAGTTATTATTACTACAATTTATTGATCGTCTCCTACACATGCATGGATTCTTATCCAAATCTTTCCACGAATCGGAAGAAACACCCCTTTCAACAGGCATAAACACTTCGTGTGAGTTTAGGCCCTCTCACATGCTTAAATCTCTCAGTGAGGTTGATAAAGAGCTCCTTTCTGTCATCTGGTAATCTCTTTATCAAAGATTTTGTTTAGTAATCCATTTCCCTTAAAACTTTGATGCTCAAATAATGGTGAATTAACCCAAACTTGTCGAGGTCTCGATAATCCATTTTTCCCTTAGATCCATCCCCCTCAACTACCTCCGGTGTTGACGAAAAAAATCGTTAATATTTGGCGCTAGAAGGAGAGCTTGAACCTCCGACCTTGTGGTTAACTTCCACATATCCACTTGTGTTGTTCCGTCTCATATTGGTCTAAGGCTTTAAAGAAGCAAAGTATGGGTAAAAGGCTCCAGCAAAAGCCGTCAGGGTCTCAAATGTATAAGTTGGAAATCACTGATCCTGGTGTTATAGAAGAGCGAAGGATGAGAGTGGATGCCTTACGGATAATAAAGCGGAAAAGAGAAATAAAACAATATACTTTCGACACCGAGAATTATAATCTTTCCCATATAAGACAAACACTAGCACCTCCTTCGATTGGATCTACGTCAAAGAATATTAATGTTTTCTCTCACCTAAAGAAGGATCTCTACAAGTAGATTAGAGGAATGACGTTCAAACAGGAAATAACGATTGATTTTGATCGCTTCACCAACAAATGTTATGAGAGGTTAGCACCCCCAACCTCAGTATATTTTGGGAGGTAGGATCAAAGGTATAGATCCAACAACAAGATCGAGTCACAAAAAAGGGTTAATTCCCAATGGCAAAGAGAAAGGGTGACGCTAGGATTGCCCAAGAGATACTATATCACCACTTCAATGGAGAATATCTACTTCCTAACCAAACATGAACTCAACTATTGGCCATCCTCCAAGAAAAAACCCAAAGAACGAAAGGAAAACAGGAGGGCCTATAGTCATTACCACATGGCAAATGGACACAAAACCAATCACTGTAGAATCCTTAAGAAATGGTTACTAGATTCATCAACCAAGGCAAATTACCAGAATTTTTAAAAAGGTCAAGTTAAGTTCGATGAAAGTCCTTAGGAAAAGGATTCACAAACATGATTGAGTGTATGGAAAACCCTCCTTTCGGAACTTAAAAAGAAACCCAAAAGGGATTAAACTGTAAATAGATTAAATCCCTTGTCATCACTAAATTGGTCAGGACAAGGCATTCCCCAGAGGGGGATGGTATGTTAGTCTTTCTCCATGCCCGAATTAGAGGGGGCTAGGTTAAATCATCAAAAGCGTAAGCCTCCGTTTCACACTAGAAATGTCATGGCAGTGCATCCAAAATTAGCACGCCCTGCCTCTGCTCGTAGAAGAGTTAAGATCTGCCTCTGTTAGAACTAAGCACGTCCTTTCGTTGCTCGCAGAAGAGCACGTCCTACCTCTGCTTATGTTCCACATTACCCACTGAATGGAACGCACACCCCTATAATCACCTACGATGGGTCCGGATAGGGCACCCCTCGGAGGGGGATGGCGTGTAAGCCTTTATCAGTACCTACAATGGTCCATATAGGGCATTAAAAGAGTAACCCTTAGTTATGTGTCTAAAATGGCCCTGTCTAAGTTTCTAAGACCTTATCATCACCTACGATGGTCAGGATAAGGCGCCTCCTAGAGTGAGGTCAGGTAAGTCCTTCGGTCCTGCTTGTGGATAAGCTAGTCAAGCACACTGGACGCACAGGCCTAGAGAGTGGTCAACAAAGCACGAACATCCTCTACATTGGCATCGAAAGCCCAGAGAGTGGCTCAGGAAGCACGTACAACCTTTGCTTCACAAATCCAACCCAAAGGGGGGATACTAAAACATTAATGCTGGAGGGGGTTCCCGGTATTCAATCTTATATTACCCAGATAAGGGTTGGTTCAGGGCTTCTATCAATACCGAAAGGAAGTTGTTGATTGTCAATCCTTAACCACCTGAACAAGGGCTGGTTCAGTCTCTCATGTTAATACCTGAATCTGGGTTGGATTAGTTTCTTACAAATACCGAAAGTGAGCCTACGGTTTCTTATTCTTATAAACCGAATCTGGGTCGGAGCTGATTTTTGCAGTTACTGGGAAGGGAATCCTGGTCTTATCTCAATACCGAGTCCAGGTCGATTCGATTATGAATAAAAGTCAAAAGCGAACCCTCGGCCTTCCATCTTAATGCCCAAATCTGGGTCCATTCAGGTGTGAGCTACAACCAGATATGGTTCCGGTCTCATTACAAAATGCTTCGATCTGAATATCTTCAAATTGTCAAAGCCGAATAAGAAGGAGCTAATCATCCCTTTCGCCAACTTGAACCTGGCTTGGAATCGCATTTCTGCTGTTACTAGGTGTAAACTCATAACCTTCTCACTCATTTAGGGAAGTGTCTTTTACTTATGCTTTCATCGATTCATTACCCAAGTAAATAAAATGTCTGCACTAGCACACACCATGCAAGTAAGCACTATAGATATTTCGCACCTTCTACATCTCATTACAATTAACCTTACTAAAAGCAAATGACACTCTAAGAAGGTCTATGAGACAAACTCTTAACGATGTATACTAAAGACATACCCTTGTAATGCCCCACCTCTATACTCGTGTTAGCCAAGGCCACTACAAGCAATGGTGTTAACTAACTTAAAGAATAATGTTGTTGACGAGCGACCATATGTATATTAGCTTTGAACAAGTGTTAAATATGTCGGATAATATGGTCTAACTTTTTAAATCTCATGTGGCAATCTGACGCATCTAAATCAAGTACAAATCTACTACACAGTGGCTACATATAATTCAGAAAGCAATATAAAATACATAACAATAAAATCAGAGTCAGACACAATTATTCATATCACAAATGGGAAAAAAGATATGAATATAACACATGAGTAAAAATACATGTTATAGTCGATTCACTAAACAACAAAAGAATAGGTACAAGCTCTAGCCAAAAGAATATGTATACAACGATGTCACTATCTCATATACATAAAAATCAATAACTATAACATTATTGTGGATAACAAAAATCCAAAAGGTGGTCCCTGCTAGAAGCCCTGTACAAGCACCTGAATACTCGATCTGACCCGCGTATTATTTATATTAATAAATAATAAACGGATCAGTCTAGCTGTACTCATCATAATAAACTGAAATAGAATTAGATATATGAACAGAAAATGACATATATAAAATAACCACAATATTCACATGTAAAATGTGAAGACGACATGTCCAAAAAATATGCCAAAGAAATATCGACACTATATAAGGATATCTCAATAACAAAGAAACTAAGATTGATAAATTAATATCAATACGAGATGAAAAACACATATGTTAGTAAAAATAAGATCAAAGAAATCAATAAATTAGAGATCTCGAAGATCCCAAAGAAGGGGAAGACCTCAATCAAGGCGGGAGCCCGAAGGCTCATCAAAAGAAATATGGGAGTCTGAAGACTCAACCGAGAAAATATGGGAGTCTGAAGACTCAACCAACCCAATATCAAAGGTGAGACGCGATCTCAAGGCATAAGCCATAGTGTTGAGATGAAGCTCCTACGACGGTCCGAAGACCGCAGGTCACGACCCCGCAAGATGATCCGAAGATCATAGGTAAAACCAATGAACCAAAGTTCCCCAGGATGATCCAAAGACCATCAGAATGACCCGAATGTCGGAATGATCCGAAGATCCACCGAAACCGAAGTTCCTATGATAAGATGGAACCGAAGTTCCTCAATTAGTCCGAAGACTCTCAAGATGAACCGAAGTTCCTCAGGATGATCAGAAGATCATCAAAGTGACCTGAAGGTCGGATTGATTCAAAGATCAAATATAGTGTAACTACGCCAAGCTAGAAAATATAAGAGTTAAGCTACATGTCCCATAACCACTTGCTATAATCGAATATTTACGAACAAGTTGTATATTCCACTAGAAATACGAAACGATCATTGCCACGGTGTTCAATTGAACGAGTCCAAGAATTAACCGATAAAGCAAACACAAGGGGTCATAGTCCTTGTTTTTACTAAGGTGTTTAATTAGATTTATTATATGAACGAAAAAAAGTTTATGAAATCATATACTAGTAGATAGTAAAACAAAATTGGAAATAACCTCACATAATGAAGTAGAATTTGAAACCGTTTAGTAAAAGGTTGGTATCTACTAATTATTTTAAAACCCCTTTTTATATAGTTTCAAAGTGGCAAATCTCGTGTGATGTTAATTAAATTAACGATCAAATGAAGAATTCACGTTTTAATAATGTAGACGAAACCCCACGACTATCGATTATAAAATTCGTTCACCACGAATGAATTAGAAGTTCATGAAATCGAGATGCAAAAATCTGCGAACCAGAGAAACTGCAAAGTCACAAATGAAGTCGAAATGGGGTCGGAACTCGGCCGGGAATAAGCTCAAATGTCCATAAACTGTTGATCGTGGTCACACTAGTCAACAGCAGAAAAACAGGATTCAGACGTTTGAAATAAAAATTCAGACGTCTGAATTTGCAATTTTGCAAAACAGCAAGGTTTTAGTTCATTTTCGCCCCCTTTCAGATTTCTAAAATATCTGGGTCAGACGTCTGAATTACAATCCAGACGTCTGAAATTCAGACTTCTGAATTGCTCTTCTTGTTCCCATAATTATTTGAAGCAGGTCAGACATCTGACTTATAATATTCAGACATCTAAATCCTGTTCAAAAGCACAATTAGCCTTGAAAACATGTTCAAAACGATATCGATGAATGCCCGAAGGCCTATGATGTATATGAGGCTCCAAAGACTTGCTGACACAACCTATAACACCCAAATACACATGCACAAACATTCGTACAAGAGATTAGCAATGGTTTGGTTTCTAAATTCAAATTTGAACTAAATTCCAAACCAAAGCATACGAAAGCGATTCAAGCGACTTGTAAAGATTTAGAACTTTGTCAGGGGACAACCGAACTTCACAACATCACTAGATCAACTCATAACACATGAATTAGATCGTGTGAACAATCCTTATAATAATTTTCAACTCAATGAAACATAAACACATGCAATCGGCTAAGTTATACTAGCCTAACCAATTCACTAGCATATGAAAACTCAATTAACACTAAATTACACTTTTACAAGCCAATGGCTTGAGGCATAGATGTGATTTTAAAAAAGAACTCACCACTGATTTGAATGGTTGAAGGAGAAGCACACACATAAGCTAGAAAGTAATCCCTCTTCATTAGCTCCTCCAAAATCACCATAAACACATACATAAGGGAATATATGTTTTAGGCCAAGAGCAAAAATCCAAAATTGATGAACTATGGAGATAGAGAAGAGGATAAAGAAGCTTACCCATGTCTTAGAATTGGATTTGCACATGAATTAAGCTTTAGATTGAAAACCCTAGCTTTGGAATTTCTATTTCCCTTTCCCAATCCCCATTTTTTATTTCTTTGTTGAAGGAGAACGAACTAAGAGAAGGAGATTGGCTACGGGGTTATATGATGAGCTAGGTTAGCTAAATCATGACCCAACCCAAGTTCCCAATCTCCCAAACTCAGAATATATCGAAGCTTACATTTTTTATATCACAAACGACATTTTGGACTCAATGGAAGTGGTTTCGAGTCCAAATTCGTCTATATACAAAAAGTGATATTTTGGTCGTACACTAAATGAAAACGACAAAATTCGCCCAACTCAAAAGGTATCGATGCTTATAGTAAAAAAGGTTGTAAACAATGATCTGAACTCAAAGGAAGTGGTTTCGAGTCCAAATTCATCTGTATGAAAAATGTGACTTTTTGGACCTATACACGATTAACGACGTTATATTTAAATGAAATATCCAAATATATTATCGTTAAATATGCCGGTTGTTACACACCCTGTCATGACAATGGAGAATGAAAAATGTTCACGTTGAAATGCGTCATCACGCATTAAGTAATATCATTGTAAGTCTTGCCTCTGTTCATGAACACCATCATTATAAAATATTACGTGCGGTAAATGATGTACTAGGTACTTCATACCTTACATAGTTATTTACAAGAAAGGTTGCAAGGAAAACGTATCTCCTTCGGAAAGGATACCCATATCCCGATACTAGAGCTTCAGTATAAACAATAACCTAGCTCCCAATGAAAAGTTTCTTATTCATTAGATAAAGAAGAAGTTGTAGAATGATGAATCGCAATACGTAGGAGTCCATCAACCTTTCGCATCTTTCTATAACCATGCATGAAACATCCGAGGGTTTAGGCTGCCACTTTAAAGCTCGGTTGAAAGCCTTGCCCATTTCATGAAGATTTTTGTTTTCCTTCTTCAAGTCAAGAGAATCTTTTTGTAAAGACTGTTTCTCTTTTTATAATTGCTTAATTTTTGAAGTATAAAGATCAGTATGATGAAAGTTTTCCTCAATGCTTTTTCTATCATAAAAACCTTTCATGTTGGCCTTAACCTGTCTAGGCCACCAAGCGGCAAGTGAATGATCCTCCAGGGGGAAGTCCCTTATCTCAGGCCCGGAAGATTCTGACCCCATCGAAATCCGTAAGAAACTAGGAGTGGAAGTTTCAAAAGCAACTCCAAAGATAGACTCCCATTCTTTACATTTTGTCAATACATCATCACGTCCTGCCTCTAAGTCAATGGCTTGACGTTGGAGTTCGTCCTTTTCTCCATCAAAATCGATAGAAGGATTTGTCTTTATATCCCTCTTCACTTCAAGTATGTTTTTGTCCTTTTTCTTTATCTGAGCCTCCAATATACTTATTTGTTCCTTCAGAGTTGTACAAGTAGCTCCTCGGAAGGGGGAAATCTATCTTCAGTATTGCAAAGAAAGTTCCCTAGAAAATCTCCAGGACGTGGAGTATTTCGAACACCCACATCAATGAAGAAGGAAATATCTTCAACCAAACATCCCTATTTGTGTAAACAAATAAGCTACCACTTATAGGATCAATTTTTAGATAATGAACATCAATGTTTAAACCACAAAATGACTTACGAAAGAAAAAAAAAAGAACACAAGCACAATTCATATCCATGCAAATTAACAACAACTAAAAGGGGTTTAACAAATTAAATTTTCTCTCCAATACTCCTTTCCTTCATATTACATATTAATTTAGCATGGTGGTTCCTAATATTCTTTAATATCACCTCTCTATCATTCCCAAAAAAATTGAAAGATAGTTGAGGGTGCTTCATATAAAAATGCTTGAGCTCTCTCAAAAAATGTTCTCTACCAGATTTATAGGAATGTTTTGTAAGGAATTC
Organism: Allium sativum; assembly: GCA_030737875.1. Classification (NCBI taxonomy): domain Eukaryota; kingdom Viridiplantae; phylum Streptophyta; class Magnoliopsida; order Asparagales; family Amaryllidaceae; genus Allium; species Allium sativum. The sequence continues at coordinate 287,417,675 of CM060915.1, forward strand.
TCTCCTCAACCTAAAGAGAGTGTAGATCATCCTTGGAAACAGAATAATTAATGGAAATAGAATCTTTGTCACTATAAGAATGAGTCATTAAGGGCCAAGGCCCAAAAATAAAGAAGAAGTTCAAGGAGAAAGGTTCATATCTGAGGGACAGGAGAGACCGTACATTGTCTGATCTTTCTCACTAGGTCTTGGGAAATCAACCTTTTCGGCAAACCCACCATCTCCACCTGGAGTAACTAAAACATGAGATGAATTAGCACTTGGGATGCCCACGTAGTCACCCATAAACACAGATAATATACCTTCCTTCCTACCATCCTTCTTATGCCCACATTGAGAGTTAAATTCATTATTGCGACCACATATATCATCACCACCGATAAGCGAAGTAGAATTCTCACCATTTCCGACAACCGGATAACCATGCAGCCCCTTAATAAATAAAAGATCCTCAACCCTCTCCTTGTTCCCTTTAGAGATTTTGACATCCTTCTCGGACATACTAATTTTCCCCAAAACCCTGCGTTGAAGATGTGGAGGGAGAGAAGGAAAATCCATGTCCGGAAACTTGCCACAATTATCACGGTGAACCAAAGAAAGGCCCTTTTCATAACATTTGGTCGCTATATCTGGAAGATGTACCTCAGAACTAAGGAAATTCTGTCCTGGGTTTCATGGATTATCCAATTGGCATCAGAAAGGGTTGCCTCCTTTACCCTCTTCTCCCTGGCATGCTCTGCTGGCATATCCGACTGCTCGCGCCTAAGGGTCAAAACATTGGCGGCTAAGACTCAGTTACTAGTCGTTTCCCTCTTAAGAAGCTATCTCATCTGACTACAAGCTACCTTGTTATGACTCTTCGCTGAAACTAAATCACGAATTTTAGACTCTAACGTGGACTTCTCTTCCTACAGCTCTCTTGCATCACGAGATAACGAAGCCGTCGTCGCACCAGCGGTATACCAACCACTAGATATCTAAAAGGAACAATGTGGTGTTAACACGTGCACAAGGTAAACAAATTAAGAATTTAGGAAAATGGGAGTATGAACCAAGAGTTGCCGCTTAATTCCATGAATAAAAAAACTAAACAAATCTATAAAATCGGTCCCTCAAATATCGGGTCCATCAACATAAGGTAAGACAGATCTGATGATATTATCAAAGTCCGGAGTCGGTGAAAGAGGATTTACAGGATCGCATTGTCGATAAGAAGGGGTAGGTGGCTCGCATCCTCTCAAATCCGAAATTCATTGAGAATCGGACCTTAGAAGACCAGCAACAAAACTACTTCCTATGGTATCCACTGAAGAAGGACACATATTGGGAGAGTCTCTAAGAAAATGGGCGAGGGGAGTAGATAACGACCGATGCCAGGTGACTCAACGATCCCATCACCAAAAGGACGAGAGACCGAATTTGCCCTTTTATGTCTCGCGGTAGAACCACTGCTGGTAGCCGAGGTTGTTCTTTTATTAGATAAAGACCAAAGATGATGAGAGATAGTGGGAGACGAGCATGAATTATCCTCGAGAAACGCTGAACACAGGAGAAGAGGAACTTCACTCACTGCATCAACAGCTTGAAACTCCTTCACTCTGAGATGCTCCTTTTTTGAACAAAACCTAGAAGCCTTGCTCATCCTGGAGTAACCAGATTATGGAATCTCATACATAGTCCTGCCAGGTGACGCCATAACATTAACATGTGTTTTAATCTAATTTTTATTTAATGATTGCACACAAATGACACACACACAAACAGGCAACATAGAATTTTGTCATCCCATTGGATAATGATCTTGACTACAAAGATCGACGTCGACAGGTTAAACTACCCTCTATTACGATTTATTTGTCTGTACAAATCTTGTTTCTCAAAACCTCAACAATGAACGCAGATGGGTACAACTTATTAAGGGTCACCATTAATCGTCATCCCGGACGATTGTCGAGAGTTTAAGCTACATAAGGACCATCAGTCCGCAATTCAAAGCATAATCCAAATCAGTGATCGAGGTTTGAACAAGAAAACTTACGACTAGTTAGATCTGAAATTCTGGGAAATAGTGTGACAAATTTTGATGAACAGTAATCTTACTTGAGTAAAATGTTGTGCAGGAAAAAGAAGAAAAGAGGAAAAGAAGATTCCTTTTTTTGGAAAAAGAGATTCGTTTTTCCTCTCAGCCGTGCATATTAAATTAGATTAACGAACATGATTTGTGCTAAGAAAGCAAAAATGTTCGCCAGAGATAAAAAGTAAAAAAAAAAGTTTACATTCAGAATTCAGGGCTAATCTGAACCGCACAAAGAGAGACCAATCAACGCTCCTGATTGAGGGAGATCAAAAGACACAGAAATGACACTTCGTAAAAGAGAAAAAGATTGACTTGAAAAGTCGAAAACACCCCTTTACTAGGGGGCAAATATTACTAACAAAATTAACTCCGAAACAGTTGATGGTGAACGGATATTGGAAGAATAAAAATAATAGAAAGAACCGAAAGCCGGGAAGAATGATATGAGAGCGGCATAAACCGGCACCTTCCCGGAAGGAAGAAGTTCAAAGTCTACAGAATGCCAACAAAGTTCATCCGGTAGGGTCCATCCAACAGGGTCCAACCGATAGGGCCTATTCGGCAGCGAGTCCTGTAGCGAAAGGTCATCTAAGTCATAAGTTAAGAAAGAGAAAGATAGAACCGCCGCTCGTCAAAACCCAGAAGAGATATTGATATTAGCTTGCTTAATACCGATATATCGGGAGGCGAAGACACCAGAAGTTTCACATCAAAAGTATATAGATCATCCAAAACTAGCTCCCAAAGCATCTGCCGCATAAAAGCTGAAAGTTCACATTGATAGATAATAACACATCATCGGGAGCTACTATTCGGAGGACTAGAAAATCCAACAAGCCCTACCCGGAGGCCGACCAGAACCCGAGCGGAGATATATGCTATCCATACTAATATATTTAGTACGACCACCGACAGCGGTTTCGAACCGACAACTATCCATATACATCAGGAGGACAAGCTCCTCTACATACACACGAGAAAGCCAGAAGCCTACATATGGAAACATACGTCCAAAAGCCTACACCGGGAGCCATTGTCGGAAGTCCAAATGCCATCCAAAAGTCACCACGTCAACAAACTCATCTTGATCTCAAAAGGAGCCTCAACTGATAGAAACCTTCCCTCCAGAAGCTATGAATCGCACCACAAGGCGGTTGAAAGCCAAACATCCGAAACCTAGGATAAAAGCGCCTGCTTGAGGCCCCTACAGGCCCAATTTCCCAACAGTGAGAGGAGCTCCGAATTCTCTATGAATAAGACCCCAGGAGTCATATTGAAAAAGGGGAGATCTTAATTATTGTACTTATTCTCTCTAAACACTAATACTTAGATCAGTCTGAGAATTTTTTTCTTTTTAGTTCATGTATTCCAAATCAAAAATCAATAAAGAGTGAATCTATACTTAAAGTATTTTTCTATGAGTTTATCATACTATTCCTTACTTATTATTGCTACAATTTACTGATCATCTCCTACACATGCATGGATTCTTATCCGAATCTTTCCACGAATTGGAGGAAACACCCCTTTGAATAGGCATAAATCCTTCCTGCGAGCTCAGCCCGCCCACACGCTTAAGTCTCTTAGTGATAGAGCTCCTTTCTGTCATCTGGTAAGATCTTTGTCAAAGGTTTTGTTTAGTAATCCATTTCCCTTAAAACCTTGATGCTCAAAGAACGGTGAATTAACCCAAACCCGCCGAGGTCTCGACAGTCCATTTTTTCCTTTAGATCCGTCCCCCTCAGCCTACCTCCGGTGTTGGCAAAAAATATCGTTAACAATAATGACTCAGAAAGTACATCAAACTGCAGAAAACAACAAAGTATGTTTAGTAGAAAACTGATATGTAAGCCTCCAGCTCTTCATCGATCTGCAGCATCATCTGCTAAGATATGTTATCTATAACCAGCTATTCGTTCTGCCAATCCACAACATAATGAACAACCCAAGGTAATAAGAGGAAACATAAAACCTTGAGTCATACAATAGTCTTAATGAGAGATAAAACAACTATCTTACATCATCAATAAAGTATATGAGAAATAGGTAGATCAATCAACTACTCTACCAACACATCAGAGAAGAACCCAACCCGTCTTCCCTACATCTTACAGTGATAGCCTTTACAACAATTAGAAGTAAACAATAGTAGCAAACATAGCAATTTTTTATCTAGTGTAGACCATCATACTCGAGATCAACATCCCCAAGGACAGTCCCTAAAGGTTTAAACCAACATCAGACAAGAACCTAAGAGATGTTTTCTCCGATGTAGAACAATCTACACAAAACGATACAACCAAAGAAATCAAATATCCATGACTCTAGCTATCACTGCCTATCCTTCTGGGAAACCATCGTTAATCGTGTGGTCAACTCAACATCATGTTGTCCGTTAAGGGCTAATGGCAACCCCGGTTCTAGAGAAACTCCATATGCCGTCGTGACTTGTATCTCTAGGCCCATCATGACTACCCAAGGTACTCGACCAGATCCCCTTTAGTCTTTTAGGCATCCCTATTATACCCCTGCTTTGAGTCCGCTCGAACTTATGACAACGATAATCCCTCATCCTTCATTATCTCCAATCGTCATTGCTGACGCCTATCCATAGCTTAAGCGCCTTCTCGAGCGACCATTATCCACGAAGTCAACACCTTTGAGTCATCTTCATATTCGTTGCATTACGATGATCAACGAACACTTCACAACACTTCGAACATTCCAACTTGAATTCACATGAAGCCACATCCAATGTCGAACCAAAATAACATCATTTAAGTTCACTTCAGATCCACCGATTCATGCCTTAAGTCGCGACCGACCCATGCTTGGGTCGTACTATAAACACAACGACCCGACCCACTGGGTCTCCCCACCAGTCCAACGACCCGTCATCCATCAATATTGGTGGAACCAACTCCTTACAACCCAAAAATCCCAGTAGATCGACCCATCTGCTCGCGAGCCAAGCACACACGACCAGCCTTTTCCAGACTCACTTATGCGACCCGACTTACCACCGACACATCAACAAAATTTTACACAAACCGACCCGACTTTGCCAAGCATCACATAGCAATCACCCACGACCCAATCTATCCAACCGACCCAACTTAGCTAAGCATCGATCCATAATCAAACTTGTTCCACCTTCTACCATGTCACCACCGACTCGATATTCCACGACCTGATTTCCACGACCCGACTATGGCCAACCCGAAGCCACCAACGACCCATTCATTTCTTGAGCAATAAGCCAAATGACCTGAGGGTTTTCCCCATCGACCCATCTCTTTTCCAATGGATGCCTCACCCAATCCGACCGATCCATCAACAAACAACAGCATCAATGCACACAGCCTATCCAAATCGACCAATTCAATCATTAACACTTCATGCAATCATCAGACAACACTTGCACACAAAAAATTCATCATACAATCATATTAAACTCACCAAATCATGATAAAATAATGAATAAACCAAATAATGGATCTAAACTTGCAGTACATATGAATTAACATAAGAATTACCGGTTTAACTTGCTAGATTAGATATTATGGTGACCTGAATGAAAATATATTTACCATGATGTAGAGCTAGATGAAAACAATTTTAAATGATGAAAAATAAGATCAGTCAACCCATATACTTGATTGAATCCGTGCGAGAGATGTTTATCAATCATCAAATCTTCAAAATAGCTTGAAAACAACTGATCCGGATAGTGAAAAACGATCTTCAAACCTCTCAATTTCATGTGATCTTTTCTCTCTTGATGTAGATCTTCAATCTTCTAATCTAGATCTATGATTTAATGGAGGAGAGAGTTATTTGATTGAGCAAGGAGGATTATGAGCTCAACCAAATGAGAAAAATGAAGAAACTAAACTTTTCTCTATGCCTCCACCCCCTGTTTATAACCAACATCCCAAGCCTTAGAGGGCCTAACAAATCGGCCCACTAATAACTAATTAGCCTGGCCAGAAATTATATAGCACTAAAACATCGATTCCTCCCAAACCGATAAACTAAATCTTTATTATGACCAATCCATGGAATTGGCAACACCATTTCCTTTCCAATGGAATCGATCTTAGCATCTAATTCGATCCCGATTAAAAGTTATGCCTTATACAAAACTAATAGGGGAAAATGGACACAAATAAAATTTGTTAAAATTATGGACATGTCTCACATTCCCATAAACAACATATCAAAATATGAGAATGATCCGACCCTCATGGAAGTAAATAGAAATATTTTATGATCCTCTGATATGAAAAATGCGGGTATTTACAACAGAGCTGGCTTTACTAAGGTAAAAAAAAAGACTTCTCCGGTCATGGTGATAAATCTTTTATGGAATGAAGTTGGCAATGAAAATTTAGGATTGGCTTGGTACTTGTGACTGATTTTGAACTTGAGGATGCAATAAAGAGAGGATTGGCCTAATGTTAACTTTAGGGAAGATCGATGAATTGATGGAACACTGGAAGAGTTGCTTCCCCTTAGGATCAATCCATATGGGATCAGTTCAAGACTTGTTCAGAGAATAACATTCCAACTAATTAAAAGTCAGCTTTGTTCCATAAGTTAGACCCAAAGCAAGGAGATATGAACGTCTTCCAGTAGGTGGATAAGTTTTATGCTCTATTGATATATGAGATTTCCTTCATTAATCTGATGAAGAATAATAAGAATTTTAATCCTGGCATGGATGATCATTTAGGAGATAATCTTTAAACCAAATCATATTACCTTTGATATGATAATCGGGAAAGAATTGAGCTTGAGAGCTTTATTTGAAATCAAAAGCTATTTTTCCTATGTGGGTGGTGTTTTTCTTATATGGTAGTGTTTTAAGGTCGTTAGTGTATGTTAGTGTTCTGTTATTTGCTTAGGTGATTAGATTTTTTGTTTTTGTTTATAGGGTTGTGATATGTTCATGGTCCACTTTTTGGCATGTGTTCGTCGGGCTCGGCTGTCACCTAAACATCATCCAGTTGAAGCAGTAATGCTCTCGATTTGCTAACTGGTGATGGTCTAGTGTATTGGTTGCATATGCTAGAACAGGGTTTGTAACAGTATGTCACCTTTCAAAATATGTCAGTAGGCTGCTTCTAAATTGGGAGCTCCTACAACAAGTAAGTGAACAATGGTGATAGCTCCTAGAGATTTATGTGATGTGCAGCTGTGAATAGTGGTGAAGGTAAGGGTCCATGTAACTCTTTTCTGCTGGTTATTATTGTTGCACACTGCTATACGTTTAACTTTATGGGTTAATGTACTTAATGTAATGGTTAGGAAGTAAGATGGCGTGGTGCGCCTGCAAAGGAAATCTGATGTCTGGGTATTATGTCTAGGCCTTATACTATAAGCTTGCTTAGCAATAGTGGATTATTCACTTTAAAAACTGTCTGGGGTGGACGGTCCACCTTAAAAATCAAATTTTGGTAGTTTGATAATCTATTAAACTCTTGTATCATTGTAATTATTATTTGTTATAATAATAAGTGTTTGCGGTCACTTTAAAAATCGATCGTCTTTGCCAAAATAAATCCATAAGGAAACTAAGGAGGAAAGAAAAGATGGAATAATAAGAAAAAGTTGTTCTAAAGCAAGGACAGCCAAAAGAAGAAGGTTAATCCTAATTTGACTTACTTTAATTACGGGGAGAGTAGCCGTTATGGTAGAGACTACAAAGCCAAGGGAAGAAAGTTATACAGTTGTAATAAAATTGAGCTTATCAAAAAGAAGTATCCCAAGTTGGCTAAGGAAAAGCAAGTGGTGAAGGCAAATATTATCAATGTTATTCTGACTATAATGAATGCCTCATCTATAGAGAAGGGAAAAGGTATCCTTATCCAAGGTTTGCGTCCTATTTATGATGGGGTTTTATTTGATATTTAAGCTTCACACTTCTTTATATCTAGTGATTTTTTTAAAAAAATTGGATTGAAACATATAATTATCGATCCATGTCCGATTATGCAAAACCCTATTGGTTATTCCACTAGTCTATATATCTTGTATTTGGGTAATCTTATCGAGTCATAGATTGTCTTTTGATTCTGATTTTTTTATAGGTTTTATTGTGTTAATTATTATTTTACAATGGGTTGCTTGGTGAATGTGAAGTAGTGGTGGATTACAAGAGGAAGTTTGTGGCGATAAAGATAGATGGTGGGGGAAAGGCAGGATTGGACTGCCTACCAGATGATGGGTTAAAGGTTATTGGCACCAGAAATTGGTACATTACCCAACGAGTTCAATGAAAAGTTAAAATAAAATAACTCGATAATGACAAAAATAATAATGGAAAAGGGACACAATAATTTATAGCGGTTCGACATTGATTAGCCTACGTACATGAAGGTTTGTTTTCTTTATTGTTGAATATCAAGTTTACAGGTTCTCAGATCTATGTGACTCTGAATAAGAGTGTAAAGTAAATAAATGTGAAAATGATCCATTTTCACTTAGGAGGCAGTATCTATAGTTGTAGGTTATGAAGAATAATCAAAGGATCATTGGAGTGAATGTTGAAAAAAACCTAAGACCAAAATAAACTATATGAGGGATCAGTTCCGAGTCCCTAAGTCATTAAAACCGATCCCTAAAATAAGCTCTAGTGGGCCTGCAACTTTAAAGTAGGCCTCTTTGGTTGCCATGTGTTGTTATATGATGTTTGGTCTGGTTTGGAGTTGTAATTTGTGAGTTGATCATTTGATTATTGAAGCAGTGTAATCCTACCAGTTCATCTTGAAGTTGTATCAATCCCTATATATATTAATTGTAACAAATCGGACATTTCAACCCCTGAATTTCGACACTAATACATTCTCTATATTCACGTGTCCAAAATCAAGTAAAAAACTCCAGAAAGTTAGAAGAAAGAAGTTAGAAGGTGAGAAAGAAGAAAGAAAATTTAGAATAAAAGAAGAAGAATAACATAACACAAGGAAACACAAAAGATCGGAATCTCACAACGGAATGAATAAAATATAATATACCAATACTCTTTACACAAAAGAAAAAAATATATCTATATACATGAATAAATAATCAGAGTACACAACTAGATAAACCTATACATTCATAACAGTCAATCTGTAAATGGATGATAAATACAACATACATAGTGGAAATAAATTAATACAAGAATTACGAAAACAGGTCCCGGATCCAGCTTCTCTCCTGTAGCTCCAAGAAAATCAAAAGAAAATCTGGAAAATATACCCAGTCTAACTCGAGCATATTTTAAGGGAAAGAACAAAAATACTTGGATCAATCTGGAAAAATTAAATTTCATAACCTAATGGGCTCTACATACCAAAACGTGGCATGTATTGCAGTTTGGATACCATACAATGGTAAGGTAAGGGACTACCTTCCGATCATTACACTTCTAATGAAATGTATTGGGGAGCCACACAAGGACTCCTTGCGAGTCAGAGCAAAGTGCCCTTTTAACATGACACACCAGATTACTTCATTCCACGGGTACTAGGACTAAAACAATATGCACAAGCCTGGTCCCACTACTCGTGCGCATACCAAAAATTATATATCCACTCTTGATAGAGGAATGACAACTACTAATGGGTGTGACACACATAATTTTGAAACAAATCTTATGTTTTAGCTGCTACCAGGTTGATTAGGCTAGAGGCTACATTTTTACCTTTCATACTTGGCACATTCTCATCTAGGGATGCCACATCGTTATTCCGTTGATCAAATTGGCGTACACAAAAATACGACCTTCGAGCTCATATATCTCCGAAAAGGGTATTATGCTAAGAGAAGTTTTCTTCTCCACCAACAACATATGTAAGTTTGTAAAAATCAATGTACATGATCTAAGAAATGCAATATCAGACATCCATCCATACAAGTTTTCCAGGAACATGACAAACTAGAGGTACTCTTTTACCATATCCTATCGGGAATAATCCCTAAGATTAGTAACAAGAAGTCCTTATATCATACTGACCCCAAATGTAGGGACTATTGCTATAATTATAATCCTAGTAGCTAACAGAGATATCAACAAGCAGTCCTTTCCGCTTTGAAGGTCTACACCCTTAAATCATACTCACAAGCATAAGCATACCTACAAATCTCAGTTTTGAACGCCAAATCGGTTCGAAGTGGTTTTGGATCCAATTCCAATTCTGGTTCCTCAAGCCAACACGTTATAAGTAAAAAAAAAGTGTTTATTGAAAGTCGATTCTTTAATTACCAATAACTATCATGTAATTAAGTACAAGCATAGCCCCTTTTAATTCAATCATTTATTAAAAACATTTCATCAATTATTAAAAATCGGTTCCATATACTTATCTCATGCATATTCATAAATCTCTTGTTTTCATAAATTTGAAAACATATCCATACACTCTTTTTTTTTTGATATTTGGAACTCTTATATACACTTATCTCTTTCGCATAAGCGTATTCACAAAAACATATCATTTTCTAAAATTTGAAAACCATAGCCATACATTTATCTCTTCGGAATAAATGTATTCAAGACAACCTATTATTTTCAGTATTTAGAAAATAATGCCATATATTTGAAAAAATAGTATAAATATAGTCACAACTCATATATATGTTAGAACAATGTCATGTGTTACATTATTTACATTAAAACCCAAATAATTTAATTTAACTTTTAAATTTTGCAAATTAAAGTTTAATATCCTTATGGAAATAATAAATTTAATTTCCAATATCCACTTTCATTTCAGATTAATTCCGTCTCTCATATAACGAATGAAGTCATTCAAGTTGGGGTATTTTATTTACCTCTCAGACCTTAACTTGACAACAATCTTATCTTCTAGATAAATAAAAGTTTGTTAACGTAAAATCTGATATTCAATAAATGTCACAATAAGTTCCATTTATTATTCAATTCAAACAGAAGTTTCTTTCTTAGATAAACTTATTGTTTGTATGCCTATAAAATTTCAGGCCAATCTAAGCTTTAGTATTCTACCAAATTGTCCATTAAAATGACACTCAGAAGTTGTTTTCAGCCTAAACAATACCCTATCGGAGGGGTTGACCTACCCCATTGAGGGATTAACCAAGCATTTGATCCCTACATGGGGGCGGTCGACCTAAGAGTCAACACCCATGAGGAGTTATGCACAGGCTAAAATGTTGGCTGCCTCTATTTGGACCTAGTGTTAGTGCAAGGTTTTATCGAGTTTCCCAATTCATTTTTCTTGAGTTTTGCTGCTATATAACCTTAGTAAATAGATATGACCCTATTAAACAAAGCTATTTTATATTCAAACTCCGGATTTTGGTGTTATTTGATGATTTTGTATTGAGTTTTAAGGATGAGTTTTGGTGATGATTAACACATGTGCACGTTGTCGAAATAGTTTTCCTATATATATATATATATATATATATATATATACACACGCATATATATCACTTTCCTTATAGTTTTGAGGCTAAATTAAGTTTATAATTTTGGGTATTAAATAAACGACCTCAAAAGAATAATATAAAGAACTATCTTAAAGTTTATAAGGTTTTTAATAAAGAAATCAATTGGTTTTCAGAAATCGCTTTATAAACTAGTTTTAGAAAATCAAGTATTTACTTATATTAAAACCACACTTTCCCGCACGCTTCGAGATTACGTATTGGAAATTTAACGATATCGTAAATCCCGTGGTAAGGGATACGTCGGTATATGAAATCGGTTAATTACAGGTTCGTCTGATTGAAGATTGATGATTTATTGATTGTGATTCGTGATTTTTGTGTTTCCATTGTGAACTTTACCAGCAGTAAGTAAACCAAGTAGTGAGAATGTGTGGTATAGGACACGTAGTTACCACTGTTTAGGTTACCAACTGTGAGTCAGTGACGTATATTGTGTATGATAAGCCAAAATTTGCTTTGGGGGGGGGGGAGTTAGACTGGAGAGGAGCCATATACGTATTCACTTGACCTGGGTGTTAAGATACACTCAGTCGGGAGGATCACAGTGTCAGGTGCCTTATTTGAATACGTATAAGTACTAGGCTAAGCTTGGGGGGAGCTATATTATGGCTTGAGGGGAGCTATATTGAAATAGCACATGCATATCTTTTGTGATGGATCCATTTTATGATTTGTGTTTATTATTGTGACTTAACGATCATACATTATGATCAGTATTTGGATTTGAAATCCATTTATATTATGTAGTTTCCAATGTTTGAAGCTTGAGGCCCCTTTTTGTAATGATTTAACTCTCTTGAGTTGTTTTTGAATGTTGAGATCACTTTATTGATTGTGTATGGTGATGTAATTAGCCTAATGCTAATACAAAAAATACGTTGTATACTCATTACCTGTGACATATAAATTTAAATTGATTTAAGCCTTAGTGCTATCATCATCCAACTCTTTGAATAGGGGGTTCTTTATTGTGTTTTATATTTATCCTTATACTTGTTATTACTCACTGTTGACTATAGTGCTCGGGTCCTACATAGTCTTTTAAGGTATTTCCAACTACTATAGATTTCCTTTTTTCTTCCGCCATGAATCTTTCAGTTTTGGGCTACTTAGATATAGACATTGTATTCGATCCATAAACTTTGATGATGTATTATATTCTTCTAGTGACTCGTTATGTATGAATTGTGGTTGTATACCAATTTTTGTGGCATTGCATGTTGTATACTAGCTTTGTATGTATCTTATGTTGGGTGATATGTTCTATAATGGATATCGTATTAGTTAATCGTGTTTATTCTGAATTACCCTCTATCCACCATAGTATTGTATTGATTAAACATTAAGAGTGTTGTTCCACAAGAAAAAAATAAAGTGCATTTTATTGATACTCTTAATGTTTATTTAATACAAGATTTATGAAGAGTCGTTACCAACAAGCCCTATTCTCTAAATTAGTGGACGACATTCCTCATAATGCTCTTCACTAGTGTTGGTCTTGGGGTTGGACGTCACACTATTTAAACAAAGAAATGAAAATTCTAAAGTAATGAAGTTTCCTCGTTACATTACACAAAATACAAAAGTTCTCTTTTGGAGAGATTCGTACAAAACTTAGTTTTACTAATTCCTCTTGAAAAAAATGCATATTAAAATAAATAAGAGCTCCAGCTGATTTAAAGTGCATAATACTGTTTTAATTTTGAGAAAAGTTTAGAAAATCTATATTATTATACTATTAAAGCTGAGTTGTTTTTGGATAGGTCTCAGAACTCCTTAAATTTTTGTAAGGATTGCATTTGAGCATGACATGTGGAATGTGCACCGAGGAGTCTCGGAGACTCCGTCTTTTCTCAAATCACATTTTAGCATTCCGTCCTTTCCCGTCCCCATCTAACTTTTTATTTCCCCTATGCGCCCTTCATTTCGCCCAATACCTCCTGCCTCCATCCATGGCCAATACCTCCTGCCTCCATCCATGGCAAATACCTCTTGCCTCCAATGTCCACAATTTCAGCAGCAAGTTTCCCCCTCCTTGCCGTTCACGCCTCCTTCTCTTTAAACCATAGGTATTGTCATTGCATCTTTTTTTGTTATTCGTCGGTTTTCCCTACGGTCGCTCCACCTATAGGCCACACGCTGCCATGCGGTTTTCTCCCCTTGAATCTTCTGTAAGCTTGGAATCATGTCAACTTGGGCCATCTCTTAATATATGTACTTTATTGTCTTCTTCAGTTACCTAAATACTATTATCTAAATGTTATTTGTTTTCTTTTACAACATTTAATTATTGGTCAGCACTTTTGTGGATAAGACTTATTTCAACTGGATTAGATTTATTTAATATGAGCTGAATTAAGTTCCATTTGTGAATTGATTCCATTGCGTCACATGGTATTCCCTCTCATACATGGTTAAAATTATTCTTCTGAGGTAGCCATTTTCATGTCCCGTTGTTCATGTAATTTTGCGATAATTTTTGAACAAAATCAAAGTTTCGTTTGCACATTTTTAACTGGTGGTCTTAAGTGCCAACAGAAAAATGGAAATCTAAGTCATCTATTTTTTTATACCTGCTGAGTGTGATTCTGCCCTTCCTTGGAGTTATTTCATTGGGCAGCAGTATTTTTTACTGGTAAATTCAACAGCAGTCTGTCTTGCTTGACCCAATCATCTATTCTGTTTGAGGAAAATTCTAAGTTATGTTGGTTCTTTTTAAAAATCATAGAGAATTTTATATGTTTTTTCATTTATTCATAATTGGTATTTCGTACTTACCCACTATTAATGAAATACATGGCTCAATTTAGCACTTCACCTTTTCTTCTTTCTGTGGTTAATTGATCTTTACAAATGAGTTGCTTTCAAATTTTGATTAAAACATATTTCAAACTTTGTACATGGGTTACATTATTGCACTAAGGTCAATGTTGTGTTGACCGAATCCTCCTTTATGGCATTGTCCATCCCATTATAGGCTTGCTTTTCCTAAGTGGATTATTTATCACCTCCACTTATGCACAGGAAAATTTTCGTTTAATTATGATTAATGTGTTGCTTATTTAATGAAAAAAAAACACATCTTTATGTGCTAAATTAGATGATTGACATTAGTTATTTTATAGTTGTAGAAAATGAATGCTGTTGAGAGGTTTAAATTTGGCTTACAACACTTCAAAACAGAGGTATATGAATATATATGTTTTTTTTAATAGAAGTTTGCAGGTGCTATCTTTTTCAAGCAGTATATTACTTAACTGGATTGGTGTACAAGTGCAAACATTTCATTTTCTTCTATCCCCAGTTTCATATTTTACTTTTTTTTGCTTACTCAAAGTACAAGAATGATATCTTATGCTCTGTGTTCATTAGATCTATTCTATTGTGAAAGAAAGAAAAGAAAGAAAAGAAATTTCACAATTTCAATAATTTGAAATGATGTGTTCCAGTTGTTACGTTTGTGTATTGATTTTTTGTTTAAAAGGAATAGATTAAGTGTACGGGATGTTTAATGCTTTTGGTTAGATTCTAAAACTATTATTTTTGGTGCAGATGCAAAACAAAATATGTGTAGAGTGTTTTTGTTCATTTTTGGACTTTATTTCTCATTGGTTATCAAGCTTCATCTTCAGCCATACCAGTTGTCAAAGTAAATTTTAGTTCGGAAAATGCCAAAACAATCTGCCTCACTAGCAGTGACAAGTTGCAATGGAAAATGAGCAGATAGATCCTTCCATTGAATTCCGTCATTTCCATCAGAGAAAATTACCACTATCAGTATCATACAATTTTTTTACTTCTTTCAGCCGGTTGATCGATCAATATCCTTTTAGTTTTTATAGTAACATTCTTTGATTTATGGATATCTAAATTGATAGCATGATCAAATTTCACCAACTGACTGACCAATTGTGTTTAGCGTACCTTGTGTTTATCTTTTCCAATTGTTAAAATCATGAATTTCATACATGCTGGCCTTACAAAGAGAGCTTACTTTTTATTATCATTTCTATCTGTTGTTCTGATTCAAATAAATTTCATCTGAGTTTTGTTTCTACTGTGAGTCTCCTTTTTTGTTATACATATTATTATCCCTGTTTAAAAAAAAAAAATCCTATGAGACAGTTAGAGTACCATACATGCTACTTTATGTAACAATATTCTTTAATTTATGGGTTTTATATAACAATATTCCTTAATTTAAGGATATTTTTATATATAACATCTCTTGCCTTACTTCTGCCACAATCATCAACACATTCTCTAATCCCTTTTTCATAGTTCACCTTCAATATTGATATAGGAAAAAAAAACCTCAGAGTAGCATTTTCCCAATGTTTTGCATGTTTCCTGGTTTATACCTTCATTCTTTTTTTTCCCTTCAATTTTTAGCCACGTTCTGTTTTTTTTTTTTTTTGAAGTATTGAATATTTAAAAAACATTTTTGGCATTAAATCTTGCAGGTTATGCATGAACTGAAAAGACTAAAAGATTCTTTACTGCTTTGGTTGAAGTGTGCTGACAGCTAACCTTTCCCATCCTTCACTTTTTGTTCGTACATGTTTACTCATTTTTAGGTGCTTTAGATTCTAAAACAGAAAAGAAAACAAAAACGAAGCATGCTTTAGATTCTAAAACAAAACACTTTGATATATTACACTTACAAGTGGAATGAAGCTCTTCCTTATCAGCACCATTATATAGGCAACATACAGTGTCATTCTGATATAGATTCTGGGTTCATTGTTGTAATTAAGAGTTTCAATATAACAAGAGATTGCATGTGTTTGCCACTTATCATATTGTTTTCTCCTTTTGCATGATTTTGTTTGTTTGTTATGAAAGTGTACTTTGATTTTTGATGTCATCCTACAATATCTAGAGCTTATCTTTACTTACAATCGTTGATTTTTTTTTTCTTTTTTTTTACATTGACTACATGCATATTATTTTTTCCATGGTACGGATACTTGGTGGAAGGTTGAGGGGTCTGTCTAAAATGTCGGCAACATTCTTTTGTAAATGCCATTAAATTTTTAATCATATTATCATCTAAGAGTACTGCTAAGATGATAGCTAACTTTAGCATTTTATTCCAATTCATTTTGGTTAAATGATGTTAGAATTTTTTTAGTCAAGATTATATTGAATTTGTCTATAGTTAATGCAGTTATATAGATATTTTCATAATTTTATGCTTACAAAATAAGGCAAATAAACTACAATACTAACCTTCCATTATATGCGAAATTAAATGTTTGAAAATGATACGAACTCCCAACACACATGGATTTTGTCTCACGGTTTATTTTACTATGCATTGCTTCTGGATCATTTCCACTGGTTTTCCAAATATCTATGAAATCATGTTCTTGTGTGGTTCATCTAAAATTTATTTTAGCAACATTTTATAGAACAAAATAGTAGATGCTATAGTCGAGTTCATTTTGAACACAAACTATGTTGAAAAATATTTAAGAACTATCTGACATTACACTTTCAAATGGATTAATCAAATTAGGATTGGTGTTCTTTATCTAGGAGGTTGGGTGTTCTATTAGAACCATACAGTTACAAAATTTTAATCCGAGCTATATGTATATTTATCGTGCATTGTATATGTTGAAAAACTTGAAATGAGATATCATCTACGTTGATTATCATTTGATATGCTTTCGAGTTTGAAGTAACAATTTCCTTCAATGTTTAATAAGAACAGGATTCCATGTGCTGCTTTTGGATCAATGAGTCAAAGAGGGCATATGTGGCCATAAGAGACAGAACTTTTGAAGTGCTGGGCAAGAGAATCAGGTGCCATCATTTTTCATCTCACCTCATATTTCTTTGCCAAAAATTAAATTGCAACGGATTCTAAAATAGTAATACGTTAGATGTCAATGTATATATAAAAAAAATCCTGTTCACTGCAAAATTTGAGTTGTAATTAGACCAAAATAATTCAAGTTAAGAGTTTTTGAACTGGATGAGCAAAAGATAATATTACGTCATGGCTTCGAATTGAGTTTTACTTTTGACAGAGGTTTTTTGTGTGATTCTACTTAGGGTTTACTTAAAAGGATGAGAAAAAAATTGAATGTAGTGTTATAAGTTAGGATAGTATTTCGAAAAAGGTGCATTATATAATAGTGTATGCTGTAAGTTTTTGTTTTCAAATTAAATAAAAATAAATGGGCTGATAGTTCATAATCCAAGTATTTGGTGAAAGCTTACTACTTTAGTAACATAACCTTTGAGTTTGCTCTAGCGCTAATGATTTGGTAATATTACAAAAATCCTTTGCAACACAACACTATATTTTGTGTCATAATATAAACATGAAATCAAGAAATATTAATATGACATTTTTAATTATTGTGCAGTTATGGTTTTATTGTTGTATTGGTTTTACAGACCTGGATACTTCGATTAAATTATATAATTTCTGTAATGTAGTTATTGAAGATTTTTTACATAAGGGCAAACATGTTTATTTATTTTTTTGGCTTTTTTTTTAATACTGATTTTCAAGAATTATATTGAACACTTATTTTCAGATATCCGTTAACGGTTAGCAGGAACAATTACAAATTGATACAAAAAATTATTGGAATCTTTTTGGCAATATAGATATGGATTGTAGGGTGTTTATGAGGTTGTTTTTCACATAATGTTGTATGTTATAACAAAATTTAAGCAACTTTATTTTAGGTTGTGTCAAAGATATGCTACAATTAAAAATATATAGAATGATCTACATGGTAAATTATGTATTTAATATCAAAACTAATTTGTAGAACTATAGTTACTATACTCATTTTGTATATACACATATCGTAAAAATTAATTAATAAAGGAGAAAAATTACTCAATTATTTTTACCTTTTATTTGATATCACATAAATTTTGAAGGAACAACGCATACCTAGATGTTTATCAAATTTAAAACGTACTCTCAGTGGAAGAAAAGACGACATAACTGTACAACAATTAACAGTGTTTCCCACGTCATTGGTTGCGAGTGCAGTATTTGTGGATAGCATAAGAGTTATTGACATTTATATGATTCAACTTTTTTCTAATTGATCCGCTAAAGTTCTCTAACCATTTTTTGTTATTCACGTCGTATTTACCATTTCAGTCTGTAAGATTTGCTTTTAAACCCTTTACGATATTCAGTACTAAATAATTAATGTCGAAGTTGGTACTGCTGGAATTTTTTTACAACAATAACTTTAGTTGTTTTTACCATATCATTGTTACTTGAATGCCTGTCATTTTATTTCAACCTGAGGAATTCATTTACTTGAACTTTTCTAGAACATTGAATTAGATTTTAAATGGACATCTGTTCTTCAATTTTTGATACATAACTTTTTATGCCTGTCGACTTCCATTCTTGGAAAGGTGACAAAATGTATTTTGTAGCATTTTGTAACCATCTTTAAAGAATTTTGTAAATAATTATAGCATGTCATGAAATAGAAGGTTAAATTTCTTAGTTATCAATGTAATCATGGTAAATTAACTGCAATGCTAATTTGCATAGTGGTCCCTATGCTTGATATTTTTAAGTTCTCATGGAGTATGAAAATGATGTATAAATGAGTAGTGTGGTGTTACAAGATTTTGGACTATAAAGAGCCAAAAATATATATGCTCAAGAGTTTCTTGAATTAGATGAGCGAAAGAGAACATACTGCCTATAGGATCTAGCTTTTTGAAGTTCTAGTATATGATTTAGATAGAGTTAATTTAAATGGAAAGATAAAAGCAAGAATTCAGTATTATTGTTTAGGACATTGTCTTGGCAAATGTATTATATAATAGCAATTATTGGAATTTTGATTATTTTTATGTTTAAATTACATGAAAATGGATTAGTTGAAGCTTTATAGTTCGGCTGCATGGTGAAAGCTTAAATACTTTAACAACTTAATCTTTGGTTATTCCTTTGAGTTCATTGTGGCCTTCATGACACCGAAATAAGAGTATTGTATTATTTATATTTTTAATACATAAATGAAGAAGAAAATGAGATATTTAGTTTAACATTTTCGTAGCACTGTTGATTTAAAATTTTAACGTTATCATGATTTTATGGTTTTGGATCCTTCAACTAAATGATATAATTTCTTTGATGTAGCTACTAAACATTTGTACTGTAGGACCAAATTGTTTTGGTTGATTTTCAAGGATTATACTATAACTTTTCACCTAATTTCACCATTTCACAATAAAAATCTCAGATGTGGTGAAGTGAAAAATTTAGAAACGTGAACTAAAAATCATGAACAAAAATTGGTATTCCAAATGAATGTTTTAATCATATAAAATATATGAAGTTAAATCAGATTAGGTGAAGTTTCCCGTGCGTATAAAACTAACTTGAAGTTCCTTACTGCTCCTTCAGTCTAAGTCCATGTCCTTTTTAGGCTTAACTCAACCATAATTTGGAAGATTATAGGTATGGACTTTGGTTTCCAGCAAACCAAAATTTCATTAGCTATACCCAGCTTATTATATTCTTCTACATTGCAAAATCAATTTAATATAAACTGCTATCAAAAGTTAGTTGTAAACCACTTACCTTCTTACAATGTGGCAGGCTTAACTATGCTATTGCATCTGATGTTTAACCACAGCGTTGTCCAACAATTCAACCTTTGTACTCCTATTGCAAAGGTATGTAATTCACTATTCCATGGAAAATTTTGTGGCTGCATTCAGCTTCTAACTGTTATTATATAGTTCTCCTATTCCATACATCTTGCTTATACAGAAAGAAGACTGTTGCACTGTTAATCATTGACATTTTTTCATTTTTTCCAGGTTGCTCTTTCTATTTTGATCAACAATTGATGGACAAAATAAAGCCACATTGCTGTTTTCCTTTTAAACTTAACCAAGTACTATGCATTGCTGATGTTTCAGTTATGTTCAATGAAAAAAGAAGTAAACCATTTAATTTCTAAAGATTTAGTGCGGGACTGAGTTCGTACTGTTTTTGATGTGTACTATAGTTTTCACGTTTGTAGCAGCTTTGCTCTATTTTTGTTAAGTACTAACTTAAGTAGGCTTACTCTAACAGCGTTTAATGAAATCCGAATATGGTGCAATAGTACTATGCATATCCAAATTATGCAATACCATGCCTTATGCTAGGGTTGTACGGTAGCTTCAGGTACACTTAATCTTTTATGGTTGTACGGTATAATGCGTAAAGAGTCAAAGACATGCCTGCTTTGTTTTGGTCAAGTATTTATATAATGTTCTAGCATATGCGTTTAATTGACATTGCACTTCCTGTTTAGGACAACATGATTTCAACAATATGCACTTTTAACGCATTTATAGAGAATGGAAAAAACTGCTTAATCCAAAGAATTTGGAATTTCAAGTCACGTTTTTTTAAACGATTAAAAATCACCTGCCATATTCAAATTATATGTATAATACAAATTTGGTGTCACACCTTCACCTGATTTTACAATGTTCTATATGAATGTTGTTTCCAGATGACCGTGTACGAAACACGGGTTCACACTAGTAATAATAATTAAAGATGACTTAGTACAATGATTTCAGTAATGCGTTTGGATAGTTGGTAATGGAATAGGAAATTTTAGTATGTGATAAAACCTTAAAACTTGAGTTGTAACCACAAAAAAGGGAGAAATTATGATATAAGAACAAAAAATGTAAAACACTCAATGGTGATAACTGAAATTATGACATGGTTTGTAATTATTGGAAATTCATTTTCAGCACTTCTTAAAGAAATAGGAAGGTTTGTCATGTTGTCCTAATCTATGACGGAATGAGAACTAGGGGTACGTGACATGAGTTTGCAGAGAGTGGTAGGTGGAAATGAGGAGTTCTATGGTTTTCTAGATTCAATTATGAGGACCTTTTTATGTTAGAGAGACATGATGGATAGCCACATTAGCATTTGTATCATTTACCTAGTAGTGACTAGAGTACAACATGTTTTGTTTTATTACAAAGTTGCCTTGTGGGACGGGGCAGGAGACCTTAGCTCCCATACAAGGTCGGGCGGCTCCTAGAGCCACTGCCCAGGAAAATGGTAAAGGAATTGTGATAAACCCTATTGTCGAAGGACAACATCCGGCATGTCATAGTGCGTGGATCATGGAACAATACGTCAATTATGCGAAGCATTGGTTGTTGTATAGTCTAATATCCCTGAAGCTGCTAGTCCCCTGAAGCAAAGGAGGGCAATGAAAGACGATATTGTCTTCCGAAAAAGAGAATCAAAGGGGATGGAGGCCTTGATGATCGATCCCTTGGTGATTACGGTTATTATCAGCCCAACTATAGTACAGAAGGTCCCAGTTGACAACGAAAGAACATTCTGTTGAAGCAAGCTTATGACCAATTGCGGTTAGAAGCATGAGATTTGATGCTATGCATGGGCAGGATACGCGGCTTCAATGACTCATCCACCAAACCGGTCAGAACTGTTGATTTGCCGGTATAATTGAGCAAGGGGAACAGTAGAAGAATACAGATCCTCCCATTCCTTATAATGGAAATAAAATCTCCATACAATGCTATTTTGGGCCGAAGTCCTTTGCAGAATTAAGAGCCCGCATCACCATTGGTGTTTGCTCTTGAAGTTTCCAGCAAAGAACAGAGTCGGAGTTGTTCATGGAGTTCAAGTGGAAGGACAAGCGTGCTACTCAGCATAATGGAAAGAAATCCTCAATAAAAAAGTTACAGTGTCAGAAGATAATCCCTTCCTATAAGGGAGGCGACATCATAGCAGCTAAAGAAAGCATCCCAGATGGGACTGTCCACTCGCCAGCTTGAGGACATTGATCCTAGGGTGGATGAAGAGCTGGGATGCAAAAAGGCGACTCCTAATGAGACTACATTGGAGATTCTGATTGATAACGACGACCCAACCAAGGTCTTGAAGATCGAATCCTACCTAGACTCCATTCGGATGAGGGAGTTGATTGAATTTCTCCATGCAAACCTTGACGTTTTTGCATGGTATCATGCTGACATGTGTGGGATATCACCCTCCATCATGACCCATTCGTTGAACACTGAACGAAGTATGTTCCTGTCAAGAAGAAAAGATGTATGATTGCCCGGAGTGGTCGGCAACTTTGAAAGAAGAAGTTGAGAATCATAAAAATAACGAATTCATTCAGGATTCAACCTATCCTAAGTAGATATCTAACCCAGTACTTGTAAAGAAATAGAATAGGAAGTGGCGGACGTGCATCAACTTTTCGGACTTGAATAAATCCTACCCTAAAGATAACTTCCCACTTCGTAGGATCGATCAGCTTGTCGACTCAACAACTGAGCATGAACTCCTCTCATTCATGGATGCATACTCATGATATATCTAGATTGTGATTCATATCCCAAACTAGGAACGTACTAGTTTCATAATGGATATCGGGTCGTATTGCTATATGGTTATGGCTTTCCCGACTAAACAATGTGGGAGAAACTTATCCGCGCTTGGTCAACCTCATGTTTCGTGATCAAATTGGGAAGATGAAGGAGGTATATGTAGATGACACGTTGGTGAAATCAAAGCAATCAGTCGATCGTATTCAAGACCTGGTAGAGATGTTCGGTGTTCTCGGCAAATATGGGATGAAGCTCAACCCTTTGAAATGGTCTTTTGGCATTACATCAGAAAAATATTTAGGATTTATTGTCAGCTCTCGAGGAATTGAAATTAACCACGATCAGATCCAAGCAATCAAGGGTATTCAGGAGCCTCGGAAGAACAGAGATGTCCAAAGATTAGCGGGAAAGGTGGTGGCTTTAGGACGGTTCATATCCAGAACTACAAACAAGTGCATACCCTTCTTTGAGTTAATTAAGCAAGGGAAGCACAACTTCGCTTGAATGCCTGACTATGTCGAAGCTTTCTAGAATCTATTTGATCATCTGGACAGACCACCTATCTTATCTATGCCTGTCAACCATCAAGATAAATTCGTATATCTGGTAGTGTCCATGCATGCTCTTAGTTCAGCTTTAGTCCATAAAGAAGATAGGGTGTAGTAGCCAGTCTATTAAGTGCGCAAGAAATTGACAGGAGTAGAACGTAATTACCCAAAGATTGAGAAGCTTGCCTATAGCTTGTTGCTTGCCTCAAGGAAGCTCCGTCAATATTTTCAGGCTCACCCCATCAAAGTATACACCGCCCACCTGCTACAATATGTCCTTAAGTGGCCTCAAGTGTGTGGGAGGTTACTGAAGTGGAATATCGAGCTGAGCCAGTTTGACCTCACCATTATTCCATGTAATGTTGATTCATGAGATTTTTGATTCACAATGACGAAGAAATGAAGATCGAATGAAGAGTTAGTTAATATATACATATATGTATATATATATATATATGTGTGTGTGTGTGTGTGTGTGTGTGTGTATGTGTGTGTGTGTGTGTGTGTGTTTAGTTGTGTTAGAATATGTTAAAACCTATCCTCATTTATCATAACACAAGCACATTTTTAAACATAGATATATATATATACATATAACACACTAATGACACAAATCAGCCATTAACTGGGTTATTTTGCTCTAACCAGTCGGCTGGTTAGAAATGAACCAGTCGACTTGTCAGGCAAAACTAGCTCGGTAATGGCTATTTTGTGTAATTTTGAATATATATACGTTTTCATATACAATATAGGGAATCCAACTAAAGGCTGGTAAACCCTCTTGAAGATTGGTGAAGTCAAAGAGATACCTTCTGTTGAGTCGCGGCTAGTGAGCCCCGAAGTATCGGGCATCTCGGTGATTAGCGTCAGCAACTTCAGCTTTGTCAAAGCAGGAAAGTCAAGGTGGTAATCTTCCACTTCCCCTGACTGGGGAACCGCAGAGCAAGAGCAAGAGCCACTATCAAGTACGTGTTTTCCTTTATCCTAATGCTTTTTGACATCCTCCTTTACAGTTTCCTCCCTTCTTCCAAATGCTTAGGCTCATCTCCTCTTAAGAATGCTTTCATTAATGCCTCCTCATCGAAAGTGTCGATCTTTAGCTTGCGCTTGTCAACCTCGACCAGTTCACCCCAGGTGATGGCTAGAGTGGTGGGATAGTCATCCACCCAAGATATTTCACCGTGTCGAAGGACTTGAGCAAAGAAAGATAGGATGAGAGGCCCAACTTCTACCATCTCCTGCCTAGCATCGACATGTTTCTTTTCTAGCACAACCTTATCAACTTCAAATTGCGCTTTAGAGTTGGAAGCCACTTCCAAAGCAGTGTTGGCGTTCTCTTTAGCACTTTTTGCTCTCCTCTCAGCATCAGTCAACTTGGCTTTTAGATCAACAACCTCCTTCTCAAGAATGTTTTTCTCAGATTGTGCACAAATGCATGTGAATCGTAGGTTGGTGTTCTCACTAGAAACATTTTTTCACTCCTCTTTGAGAGCCATTATCTCCTTACTAGTAATGTCAAGTTCAGTGTGAAAGCAATGTTGCACCTCATCATGCGCCTTCTTATACTTCTCGTCTTCTGCCTCAGCCAATTTCAATTTGCTCCTGGTTCTGTTAACTCTTTCTCAGCGGCCTGCCTACCCGACATGTCACACACCAACATTTGCCTCTAATTTTCCAATCCAATTGGAGATCTCGAATGACATTGGATAGTTTCTGGGCATACTTACACGTTTCTTTATACTACTCATTAAGGAAGTCTATCTCTTTATTAACATTGTCATACCAATTTTCAGGAACTGGTAGGAGATTAGGGACGTAATGTAAGTGACCGAAATGATAGCGAGGAAATTGTTCTTTCAAAATCTTCATCCTCTCTCCAGTAGAAACATCAAGCACGATAGGCTTTAAAGTAGAGGTCTCAATGGACTTACGCTTAGTTCAGACCACTGCCGCACCATCCTTGTCTTCGGTCTTATGTTTAGGGTCTGAGTATTTCTTCGAAGGTTTGTCCTATGGAAACGACTCTTTCAGAGGAGGAGGAGGAGCTTTAGTGACTGATATATCCCCTTCAGGGTGGATCATAAAAGCTCTTCTGATTGTTAATATCAGAGCGAACATGGGAATAAGAGCGCGAATGAGGACGATACTTCTGTTGATATCGCCTATTTTCCCTTTCTCGGGCATCCCTATCGCAATCAACCTTATATCTCTTCTATGGTAAAAATAAGTTTCGTGCAAGTTGCTGCGAAGCTTCTTGGGATCGTACCCTCGATGAAACATAGTTCCCGCAAATCAAAATGAACCAGTATTAAAACTGGAAAATGAGATGAAAAACGAGTGTTGTGACATGTAGTATGGGTGTCTTGTGCATACTAGTGTATCCCCCGCTCGTCATACCAGTAGTCGATTCCTTGCTAATAGGCATAATCTCTTCAACCATAGCCGTGACATTCTCTCTATCGGGTGATGGAAAGAATGATTGAGAATCACTGTTTACAAAATGGTATTGCTCAGATGGAAGGGGCAAACTTTCCAAACACTTGAAGGGATCATCAGAAGAAAGTGATCCACCCCCTTATATTGGTTGATGCTCTAACTATTCTCGCGGAGGTGAGGTACGAGTTGACTACTCCATAATTTCCTTTTGAGCAGTGAGAGATTTCTTTGTTGTTGACTTTTTGGTAGAGGGAGACTAATGACCTTCCTCTATCGCATTTTCAGGTGACTTCTCCTTTGTCTCTTTTTCCAAATCCTGACTATCCATAGGAAGGTTTGCCAGCCTAATGAGTCAGTTTCTTTTAGCGATGTTCTTCCCTTACGTAGGGGATCAAGTTGCGGCAACTGTAGCCCATAAGACTGAGGGTTGGCTTGATGACTTGCCGATTGGAGGCACATTAGAATGCAAACCCACCGGCTCCCCGTATGGAGGCACGTTCACCGGAGAATAGCAGCCGAGGAAGGAGCACCAACTATACTCAAAGTCAAGTTGGCATTAAGTAAGTTGAAGAAGAGAAAATGCTCATCTGCTATATATATCTTTTGATGGTTCGCTCACTCGCAGGAGCGTTCCTCAATATGTTTAGACGAGCGAGATACTCATCATCAATTGGCCTTTTCGGGTTGTTACCTATATAGAAGCATCAACGTTATAATTCACTAATCGATAATCCAAGATGTGGATTTGAATCAAGCACTTACGACATTCTATCCACCACCGGGCTCAGCCCTTTTGTTACGGGAAATAAAACTAGTCCGTCCTAATGTTGCTCATCTTACTTATCCCTTTAGTTACTACTTTCCTCTTTGCGGAAGATTCGAGAAAGAGGAAGGATGGACTGTCTTTTCGATGTTTGAAATTGAAAAAATAATCGATGTCGTTGAATGAAGGTTCGTGATCCAAGTGCTATTTGCAAAGGACATATAAGGAAAGAGAGTATGCATAAGCCGTCGGATGCAGTATCTCCATACGGTGAAGGAATTCGACGATGTAAGGATTAAATAGTGGAATGCGTCCCATTGAGCATATTTTCTTATTGATGGTCCCGAAACCCTCTGGAGGATTATGTGCAGTGTCATCTGGAGTAGGAACCCGAACTTATTCAAAGGGTATCCTATGCTTGGTGCAAAGACGTCGCAAATTGACTCGTCCATGCTGGAAAGATGGGAATCTATCGGGTAATCCAAGAAGACGACGTCAACAAAGGTATCAGGAGAACCTTCCACCATGGCTTCATCTCTCAATGACGATTCTTCGCCTGATGAGGAAGACTCAGCTTCAAGGTCACGTGCATGAACTTTATAGGCTGATTCTTTGTCAGTATCTGTATCTGAATTGAATTCTATGTTGGGGACTTGAGGGAGTGTCTTTCCTCTTATGGCTCTAGAACCTCTTGTTTCGTATCTTCTTTCCATTTCTACTGTGCTATCTAAGAAAACTATACATGGTTGGATAAAATAACCTAAATCCCCTTGTATGTGTTCTAGTGCAGTGTGTGCCTCGGTTATGTACATGTAGATTATTCGAAGTGCAGTCAAAGTCGTATGCAAGTCCATAAGTTACAGCAGGCTCTATCCTAACTTTTCAGATGCTCTGTAAAGTTAGGTCATTGCATTTTTTTATCAAGTTTGATGAGATCGATGGAGTTAAAGTCATTTTTTTGGATTCGAGCATTCGGCTTGGTCCATATCGGATCAGTAGTACCGCACATGACTAATGAAACTTAAAATAATTAAAGTGAAACTTTCGGATATGCTCGACTTATCCTGGATAGCAAACCCACCATGCCAACCTGAACGCTTCTACTTCTCCATCCCTGCCTTATTTCAATAGCAAGACCCATATAGTCCCCCTTCTTCACTTTTCATCATCTCCCTCATGGCTCCAACCTGATCCATAAGCTACCTGAACTAAAATAGAGAAAATCATAACACCTTCTACTCTTTCCTCGGCCTGGATGATGCCTCCACCACGATTTCACCTCTCGAGGGCCAAAAGACTCGTGTCGCTCCTATTGATATCATTCTGCTAGGGACGAGATTTCAAATCACTAAATGGGGCGATGCATGTTTTGGAACAACTTGGATGAAATCGAACAGAAATTGAACTCGTGACCCAACTAGATAGTGTAATTCCGAGTTTGGAAGGAATCGAGGCCAAATTTTACAGCATGAATTCTGATTCTTGAAATACTTTTCTATTCGGATAAGTATGCGCGAAAGTACAGGATAAAAAATGAAGTGGGCCCAATATTTATAACAAAAACCAAAGACTCTTTATCTTCTTCTTCTGATGTGACTTGTTGGCTATGATTCAGATCGATATGCTGACCTAAGTACCATATGCATGCTAATTCGAGCCGAATTTTAAAAAACTGTGAATAAATGATGATGAAATGACTAACAATAAGGAAAATAGAAAGAACAGATGATTCTGTCTGATTTTTAGAATCTACGATCACATGTGCTCACTCACATACGATAAAGGATTCAAATTTTTTAGTGCTCGACTTACGCAACGAAACGATGTTGTTTGGTAATAACCCATGTGTTGACCAAAACACATGTGAGCTAGCGACTCGACATGATTGACCAACATGTTTAACACCGACGGGATCAAATATTTGCTTGTGCCTTCCGATTACTTTAGTTGACGGCTTCGACCAGATCAAACATTATCGGCCACATTATGAAAAATGACTGGCTATATATATAGGTAGAATTATCCAGGTAGTGTGACTTCTTCAAAGAGCTGCGATTGTTCAGCCACATTTCTCTCTAAAATACTGACTATTCCTTAGGAAACACGAATCAACAGGTTCAAAGCTCATCCCATCAGCAACGCAATGTACTTTGAGGGGCAAAGTGTCGACACGCCTTTTTGATGAGGCCGTCAAAATGCATAAGCAAGGCATTCAAGACTCTATCCAGGCTCAGATAAAGATAGAAGCCACCGGGGTTAGCCTACATAGGCTCGGCCTCCCATAATTGGAGTGTAGAAGATGGAAGAAGAAAAGAGAGAGAGGGGATCGGATCGACCTACCGACCCGGATCATAACGATTAGGGTATACTGACCCCAAGCCTGTAACCTCCCATGACATATTCTATCAGCCACATCCCAGGTCAAATATCAATATTTCTCCTATATTTCCGGATCTTGCAAGACGTTTCATACATCCAAAGAAAGAAGACCTTTCATGCGTAGTGAAGGCCGACTCCTCCACTTCCTACTGAACCAAGATATATGCCATATGGCATACCGAGCCAAATTTGACACCACCTATAAATAGTCCTCCAATGCTTCATAAAAAGGACTTTTGGCCATTAATCTCCTCCATATTCTTTGTTACTGATGTGTACTCGAGTGCTTGAGAGAAAAAGCAATATTGTACTCATTTTATTCAAGTTATATAAGAATATAAAGTGGGTGTAGGCTACCATCGAAACACTATAAATTTGTGAGTGTGATTGCATTTTCTATGCTTTCTATTTATATTTCTTCATTTATTTCTCCACATTATCTCTATCTGGATGTTGTCCCACTTTTTGGTATCAATACTATAACCGCTAAATTATGAAAGTAGATGTAGCCTAGATTGATTGGTTGGGAAAAAGGGAATATATTTCCATTGTTGGGTTTATAAGAAATCTGGAAAATGTAATAGCAAGCATAAGTAGAAATTAATGAATAAATTAGTGCGAAATCGTAATTTAGCCGTATTGCGCAGTTTCCAACAGGCAAAAAATAATTAAAAAGAATATCTTGCAATTAAGGGTATCTATTGCTGCCATTACCTTAAACTGTGAAAATAGATTATGGTGCGAGTTCATTAACCATTCAATTAGAGATAGGCCTAACTTCCTAAAAGATTAAATTGTAAATATGGAAAGAATGAGAGAAACATAAGTAAAAAGGTTATGTAAAGAAAAGAGATAAGAAATCAAGTTGATAAATTCGATGTGAATGTAATCTACTTTGATAATTATATGAAGACAAAAATGAATCATAATAGGCAGTTTGGATTACAATATAAAGGTTATAATTAAATATGAAAAGAAGGCTTATCATAAGTGAACTCATAGTGTGGATTAAGTTTGATAAGCAAAATTCTATGGCTATGGTTCTATGGTAAATGTAAAGACAATGTCCTAAAAATTATACCTAAACATGAAATGAAATAAGAAAGGCTTATTGTAAACTTACAATTGTAAATTTAGTACGCACAATTCTATTGCAATAATGGGAAATTAAGTGGCAATGGTTCTATGGTAAAAACAAATTATAACATAGAAGTTATAATTTAAAAAGTGAAATGAAAAAGGAAAGCTTGTTATGAATAAACCTAAAATTTCAAATTAATATTGTAAGAAAACTTTCTATGGTGGCCTTGCGATTAGGCAGTTCTGTAGTGGCCTTATGATTAATCAATTCTATGGTATTCTATAGTGGCCTTGTGATTACGCAATTCTATGGTTATTCGATGATTCAATGGTAACTAATAAAGTTGATAAACAAGTAAATAAAATTCAAGTTAAATGGCCTAAATAATATTGTAAATCAACGAAAAGAAAAGTAATTAAAAAGCATAAGGGTAAATTAGACATAGGTTCTAACTACATAACGAATGATATGTGTTTGGATAAGTCCAAAGAAATAAAGAGTCCAATGAGGCAAATCATCGTGGGTGTTTGGAGACATGGTGGGAGAACGTCCAACTTAAAATTCAACGGGACTGGAAGGAAGTTAGAGATTTCTATGGGACATGAGGATACTCTAAGATGATCATTTGGGATAGGCTTAACGAAGTTGTACCTCCGTAGGTAGGTCGGTATGGTTCCATCTATAGAATATGCCTTGGCTGTATATATGTTGGAGGGCCGCGGAAGACTGATGGGATCATTTTAATGATTTAGCGTTTGCCTCAGCTCTGAGATCAGGATTCGTGATCAAGACCTAGTACAGATAGTAAGTCGTCAAATACCTGCCATCGTTAGTCAGAGCGAGTATGTGAAATACTAAAGCTGAACTAATAGGCCAATGATCTTTCACTATCGAGACACTGGATGAGAGACATCACTAATTTGGATGTTTAGATTGCTTGTTATGGGCATAATCACTTAGCTCTTCATATGGTCTTTCATTAGTTAGGTGGGGCCGAGTGGGGTCATTGCCATCGAGAAAAGAGACAAACCAAATATGTGGATATCTATATTGTAGGACAAACAAATTTATCCTTTCACTACGCCATAGATGGCCTATGGAAACCCCACAGAAGTGACGCAGTAGGTGCCAAAAAGTGTTGCTATAGGCAAAAAATGATCTGTGGCAACACTTTTTTGGGGTTGCCTTTTTGCCACGTTGCCTTAGAGTCAAAGGCAACGCCTTTGCGACTCTATGGCAATATCGGTACAGGTGTTGCCACAAGTACCAATACAACAAAAAAAAAATACCCTTTCGCAACTGCCAAAAACAGTTGTAATATGTCTAGTACAGCTGGCAATTGTAATAAAGTCAACCTTTTTTACAACTGTTTCTAGCAGTTGTTAAAAATTGTTTTACAACTGCTAAAAGTAATTACATCTCAACTGCTATTGATCAAAGATTTCATAATATTGTAATAAATATTATTATAATGCAGTACTTTATTTGAATAAATATTTTATTTCAACATTTCAATTGGTAAAAAAAATTTGACTCCACTATTGTACATTCACTCGTATATACATACATTTCTCACTACAATGCCACTAAATTAACTCATATACAAACTTACACATAAAACCATAAACAAGAAAAAAATACACGAAAATGATTATATAAACTACTACCTTTATTTTTTTCCTTCTGATGATTTGCTTGCAAAGTTTGTGCAACTACCTCACGAGCACGTTTTTCTCTTCCATAATGTTGTGTATCAAGGCTGCCACCTTATTAGTCCACTCATTGCACATCCAATATGTTCATTGATTTCATGCTAAATGGCTATGTTTATCCATGCATATCAGTCTGTGCTTCTAATTAGCTAGATGGCTATGCTTTCCATGCTTATCAAGTGAAATATGCACAGCTGAAGCACAAATATTGCCAGTGCTATCTGTAAGTGTGTTATACGATCAATTATGCATCTCAACTAAGAAGAAAAAATATCAAGGCACTAGGTAGATACCGTTTACTGCCACTTAAGAAGCTGTGTCGCATGTGTATACTTTTGCTTGTCATTTGTACAATACTGGGGATACTAACTTAATACTGTCCATTTTTCTGGTTTGAAGTTACTGATGTATACATTATCTTACAACAGCTTCTACATTTTTTTTTTTGCAGACTGAAGCTGACCTCAAGTCGGTAAGCTCTCCTAGGTCTATATCTTTGTGTTCTTGTAGAGCTCTGTTGTGATGACTTGGTCTAATGTAGAGTCACCTAGAAATACAAGTCGCTGATGCAAACAAAGAGGTAAAAATCTCTTTAGTAGCTGATATACCTGAGATAGTAGAAAACTGGTGTCAATCCTCAATTTTACATACTAAGGTTGAATTCAAAATATCAATGTTATCTAATTTCCTTGGAACTGTTTGTCATCTCGACATCATAACATTCATGTTTATTTTTTGCTCCTCAAAAAAAAAAAAAAAGAGGGATTCCTTCGTTGTTTGATTATCATATAATTTATGATAAAGTTTTAATTTATTTCAAAGCATAACAACATATTTTCTACTACCTGGTAATAATGCCCAGTTCTGAATTCTTGGTAATAACTGTCAATAAAACAGTTATGTGTTCGGGTGGATTAAGATTCATATAAGGTGATCCAGACATAGAGAAGATATACATAGAAGCACATTCATATGAAGAAGGAATATTTAAAGCAGAACTTGCATTCAAAGCAATTGCCGAAGCATTAGCAGTTTCCGAAGTATAAGCAGGACTTACCGATGTATTATGACTTAAAGAAGACAAAGACATAGAGGCTGCTAAAGATGAACCAGTTGCTGAAGTATTAGCAGATAAAGAAGATGGATCCATCATCGTGTCATCATGAGAACCCACAAAGTTGCCATTTCTACACTGAACCTCAGCCTCATGTTGTTCTGCACTATTCCTGATTAACACTAGTATTAGCATTCCCATTAACAACTGTTGTTTGTTCATTATCATCTACAATGAGCTCAGTTGCTACTATATCCAGATTTGCAAAAGGATTTGCATTTTCAATTCCCACATCCGTAGCTCCATTTACTTTATCCCTATTACCAATTCACATAAATGATACAATACTAATGACTACATGAACTAAGAACTATTTACCATACAACATAAAGGCGCGTTCATAAGATTTCCACTACCGGCTGAAATATTAAGAAGAATATGACAGGTCATATACCTATAAGATATCATGCAAGAAGGACAAGGATTGCATTATAATTCCATTTCCGGATTCAGCCAGTTCCCATGCAAGCAAGCCAATCCATTAAAATACCAAGTTCCTAGATTCTGACACGCCACCCAGTCCATTTCCGGTTCCAGCCAGTTCCCATGCAAGCAGGACAGGGATTGCATTATAATTCTATTTCCGGTTCACACATAAAGGAAGCATGTTATTCAGATGAGGTTAGTTTGCTGTATGTATATTGAAGCAAAAAAGATACTCTACTAAATTTGGACAGCAAACACTGCTTTAAACAAGTAGATTCAAACAATAAGAGGAAGAGCAGATAACAAGATAGCACATAAAATCAATTAACCAATAAGATATAAGATGCTCACCTTCAGCTTCATAAACTATGGCTCTCTGTTTGGCTTTATTTGATGATATTACTTCTCCACTCACAAGAGTTGTTCCTTTCTATACATAAAAGCTTATAATTACCTGAGCGTAGTATGTCCATTTGGGGTTCAATAACATTTTCAGTGTTTTGTAAGAATACCTGAACCAAATATCAATGAATTTAACATCCACTGAATGAACTTGCAATTATCACAGACAATCTATAAATGACTAGCTTTAGGTCTTTCACAAGCAGCCCACTATATATCTTTATACATATCATCCTCTTCATTTTAATTCTTACATAGCACTGGAGATATTGCTCAATTGTTTGTGAATTAACCGTATATACCTGAACCAAATATCAAATATAACCCAATATCAGGCCTGATGGTGTTCAATACCTGAATGTAGACTGTCCAGTAAAATAGCTTAAGAACAGCTTTGAAGATTGAAACAGCAAGTGTTTGTGCATCACAAATGATAATTTTGATGGAGAAGAAGATGAGTAATATTACTTTTTAGAAACTTCATATGGCTAATTTTTCACCAAGCACGGGTATAATCGAAACAATATAAAAAATTAAAAGCGAAAAATTACCTCAGACAATTTCGATTGATCGTTTCCTTCCTCGATAAAATTAACAAGAAGTTTATCCAAATAAAGCAATTGTACATTTGATTTGGAATTAGAGATCGATGATTTTGGAAATTAGGGATCGGTGATTTTTGAAACTAGGGATCCGTGATTTTGAAAATTTGGGGCGGAATTGAAATGAAAAGTGAGGCGGCTGAAAGAAAATAAAAGCGGGAATAGAAATAGGTATAGCGCGGATTGATGGTGTTGATGGACGACTGAGATTTTGTTTTAACTATGGTGTGGATCGCTGACGTGAATTTTGTTTTAATTTTTTTAATTTTTTTAATTAGAATATATCTATAGCTGTTGCAACACATGTTGATATCTATGCTAACACATCAAAGCATGCGTTGCAATCAACAAAAAACAGCATAACAATGGCAACATTGTAGCTAGCAACACCATGAGTTTTCATTGCGATATGTCATCTATGGCGTAGTGTTTACAGATGTAGAAATCCCTTGGATTGATTTCTATATTAGAACTCATATAGTAGATAGTATGTTTTCGTAGCGTGTCGATGGCGGCTTAGTACGTTTTCGTAGCGTGGCTTAGTATGCTTTCGTAGAGTGTTGATGGTGGCTTAGTGCGCCTTCGTAGCATGGTCTAGTACGCTTTTGTAACGTGGCGACGGTGATATAGTATGTTTTTGCAGTGCTACAATGGAGACCGGTCGAAAATGGTACTATGGGAGTAGCTTGAAATGAGGGGCACATAGTTGCATATATATGAATTATTAGGTTAACCTACTTGGGAATAGATGGGTACGATTTATGTATAAAATCGATGGCACAATGTGCAATAAAACCAAATAACATAATATAAGTAAGCTAGTGATAGAATGGTATATGTAGTGTTATTCCTAGAAAGTAGAATTTATCTGTTCACCATAACTTTTGTTTTGACCCCCTCCTCATAACAAACCCATAGGTTAGACAGGTGGCAAAGATTATACATCTTAGAGATAGTTTCTAGTTAGTGTCATTATTATGGTAAGTATTTACATACTATTACATTTTTTTCATTCCGCTGTGAGACATTTTATTGTGAGCTTGGGAAAATTTACCTTTGCTTTTGTGTAGGATACTAGACAAACTAACTCGGTTTTCAGTGGACTTGGATTTTAGTATTTTACGAAAAAATCGAGCCCGCTGAAG